>OX621248.1:31267200-36897200 GCA_951640165.1 Pseudoips prasinana
ATTTACAACATAATAAGGCTGCGACTGCCCTTCTGGCACGCGACCTTGTTATGAATAAATATGACGTAGCATTAATACAGGAACCCTATATTTACAAGGGTCAAATTAAAGGACTAAACGGGACGGGAGGAAGTATATACCACAACCGTTCTGATAATAATGCAAGGGCATGCATCTTCGTCAGAAATGACCTAGACGTAATACCCTTACACAATTTCTGTTACAGAGATCTGACAGCTGTCAAAATCATACTAAAAGAGGGGGTAGGTCGGAGAACTATCTGTATAGCCTCTGCCTACCTACCTTATGAAGCAGAAGAACCAGCTTCGCCGAAGTTAAGGGAACTCGTGAATAACTGCAGTGCTAACGACATAGACCTCATAATCGGCTGCGACGCTAATGCACACCACATCATTTGGGGCAGCACAAACATAAACAAGAGAGGAGAGAAACTACTGGACTATCTGGTAAGCTCCCCTCTCCAACTAATTAATTCTGGTAACAGGCCAACACTTGTTAACGCAAAAAGAGCTGAAGTTATCGACATAACCCTAGCCTCGGCTAGAGCCAGCAACCTAATAGAAGAATGGAATGTTCCTAATGAGATATTCCTATCGGACCATAGGTACATTTGCTTCAAGTACAAAACACGAATAAAAAGGGAGTCTGTACAACGACGAAACCCTAGACACACCAACTGGCCCACGTACATCAGGGACCTGAAGGTAGAACTAGACGACCCGAGAGGTAAGCTCAACTCAGTCATAGAGATAGAGTTTGAGGCAGAACGCATTGCCCAAGCAGTGCTAAAAACATGGAGAGATAACTGTCCGGAAAAAACAGTCAAAGCAAAGAGGATACCCTGGTGGACACATGAGCTAATTAAGCTTAAGAAGGAAACGAGGGTAACATTCAATCTAGCCAAAGCCACTAAAGACTTTGATATGTATGCTAGAAAACTAACTGAGTATAGCAAAGCTGTTAGGAAAGCAAAAAGGCGTGCATGGAGGAATCACTGCCAAGAAATAGGGAGCATTCCACAGTGCATGAGACTCACGAAAGCCCTGGCCACTGCCAGAGTCAATCCACTATCCGTCATCAGGAAAGCTGATGGGACACTAACAGATTCTGGTGAGGAGACACTAGACGTCATGTTTAAGACTCACTTCCCAGGCTCTGAGACAATGAAAACCATGGAGAGAGAAATCCCAATTAGCCAAGAGGATGTGGAAAGACACACAACCAAGGCCGACTGGGACATCGCTAAAAAGATAATTAACGAGACCAAGGTAAAGTGGGCCATAAGCAACTTTGAACCATTCAAATCGCCTGGCCCGGATGGAATATATCCCATCCTATTACAAAAAGCTAATAATGTACTAAACCCACACCTATGTAGGCTATATAGAGCTTGCATAGCCTTTGGGTACACACCCCAAGCATGGCGACAAGTCAAAGTAGTCTACATACCGAAACCTGGAAAGTCGGACTACGAGTCACCAAAATCATATAGACCGATTAGTCTCACATCATTCTTTCTCAAATCACTAGAAAAAATGGTAGACATACACATCAGGCAAGGGCCTCTAAAAAGATTCCCGCTACACTGGCAACAGAATGCTTATCAGGCAGGAAAATCTACCGAGACAGCCCTACACCATGTTGTGAAAAAGGCGGAAGCAGCCTTAGAAAACAAAGAAATATGCCTTGCGGCATTTCTAGATATTGAAGGAGCTTTTGACAACACGGCATTCAGTACTATACAAAATGCCGCCAGGAACCATAGCATAGAACCCACTCTATGCAGATGGATAGACAGAATGCTGAAAGGACGGCAACTGCAGTCAACACTACTAGGGGACATCAGATATGCAACGACAACCAGAGGATGCCCACAAGGCGGAGTCATCTCACCGCTACTGTGGTGCCTGGTTGTGGACGAGCTCTTGATAAACCTAAACACAGGGCCACGGTATACCGTCGGCTATGCAGACGATATTGTGATACTAATAAGTGGAAAATTCCCTCACATAGTAGCAGATATTATGAAACAAGCTTTAAAAGAAACAGAAGACTGGTGCAAATCAAATAACCTTTCTATAAACCCACAGAAAGCCGTTATAGTACCATTCACAAAAAAGAAAGACCTATCGGGTATAGGAACTTTAAAACTCTACAACACAAAAATTGATTTGTCAAAAGAAGTGAAATACCTGGGTATAACACTCGACAAATCACTCACATGGAAAGAACATGTAGAAAACATAAAAAACAAAGCCCTGAGAATATTCGGCATGTGCCGAGCAGCATATGGCAAAACATGGGGTCTAAAACCCAAAATCGTTCACTGGATATACAAAATGATGGTAAAACCGGTACTGATGTACGGTAGTATCGTCTGGTGGCCAAGAACAAAACTGGAAACTTGTAAACAAGTGCTAAACAAAATACAACGCACTGCCTGCTTAGCAATGACAGGGGCGTTTAGCACTACACCAACAGCGGCCTTGGAAGTTATTCTAGACCTAGTACCACTACACCTTGAAGTACAAGAAGAGGCAAGAAAAACACTCCTAAGGCTTACTGTCCTGGGGCACATATCTAATGAACGTATGCCCACAAGGCATACACAGACAGAAAACTGGAAAAACCTTGACAATGTAATAGAGATGGGAAGTGATAAAATGCAACCCACCTACACATTTGACAAACAATATAATTTATACATCCCTAGTAGAGAGGAATGGAAATTGGGACTTTGTAAACAAAACGAACAAAGTCAAATTTGGTATACAGACGGATCAAAAATGAAATCCGGTACAGGCGCGGGCGTATATAATGAAACCTGCAGTATCAGCGAAAGCATGGGCAATTTCGCGACAGTGTTTCAGGCAGAGACATACGCGATAATTACATGCGCCCAGACGATCATAGATAGGGCGACTGAAGGTCAGACCATCTACATACTCAGTGACAGCCAGGCTACATTAAAAGCCCTGATGTCACATAAAATCGAATCAAAATTAATCCAGAACTGTATCACGGCTCTGAACAAACTTGGTACTAAAAACAAAGTCAAACTCGTATGGGTACCAGGCCATACAGGAATAGAAGGCAACGAAAAAGCAGATGCACTAGCTAGGAAGGGATCTGAAAGTCAGTTCTGTGGACCAGAACCGTGCGTAGGGATTCCTCCAAATGTAATAGGAGCAATCCTTAAAAATGAATCCACAGCTAAACACAATCAAATGTGGACCAAAATCAAGGAATTAAAACACTCAAAGCAACTCATTAAAGGAATAGACAAAAGCTGGTCCAAAAAACTTTGGAAGTACAGCAGAAACCAGCTACGACTGATAGTAGCAGTATTCACGGGCCACTATGGCACCAACTATCACCTACACAAATTGGGACTGTCGAATAGCCCGATCTGCAGGACCTGTAGGGAAGAACAGGAAACAATGCTGCATATAATATGCAAATGCGATGCATTGGCAAGACACAGAATGGCCATCCTGGGGCTGGCATATCCAGAACCAGGAGACTACAAGGATCTACCCCTAAGAAGTGTACTGGATTATGTGAAGACTTCATTCAGGGCTTTAGGGATATAATAAAACCAGTGGGGGATAGTACAAAAGATCCTGAAGGGTCGAAGTGCTGTACGCAAGTACACCCCATCAAAGATAAGATAAGATAAGATAAGATTCTACCCCGAAGACCAAGCGTGTCGACCACAATCAACTCAAATATATACCTTCAAGTTAGTGTCTTTGCGACGTTAAACGGCGTCACTGATGCATCAGCAGCATCTGCCGAATCCCTATGATGGATGTGGAAGTAGGATGCCTCCCACACCAGTGGTCCACCCATCTTTCATAACGTTTTGGGTCCCGTAATGAATATGGAGAATTTAAAAAAGACAGTTTCTCTACTTTCCACTAGCTAGGTATTTAATCAGACAGACCCGCCTTAAGTATACCACACCACTTAGGTACACGCTGTATAAAATTGTTAAAACGTGTTATAGCCCCCGAAACATTATACGGGGTTTCAAATCCAATTTTATTGTTATGTAGGTATATCAGATTTCCTCGTTATTCCATTTCTTTTTCGTGATCTCTCGGAGTTTTCCCATAACGCATTTCTCATAATATATTATGTTTGAAGAAATGTCTTATTTTAATGTTGTGTACGAAAGATAGGCGCGGATCACATTGAGCAGAAAGCTTAAGCTTTTGATGCGTAGC
The DNA here is from genome assembly GCA_951640165.1 of Pseudoips prasinana. Taxonomy (NCBI): domain Eukaryota; kingdom Metazoa; phylum Arthropoda; class Insecta; order Lepidoptera; family Nolidae; genus Pseudoips; species Pseudoips prasinana. The sequence goes on from OX621248.1 coordinate 31,271,451, forward strand.
TGCTTACTTTTTATAGTAGAAAACGGAATCCAAAAAAGGATTTAGCGGGAATTATGACCTGTATCCATTTTAAGAACACGTCGACAAACATCCTCGCTAATAAACTATAGCAAATACTATGTATAAATTGAACCTTTCAATTTCAATTTAGTCATGAACAATTTAAATAGGTAATTGTGTCTGAATGTAATAACACATAATAAGAAAAAAAAAAGTAAACATAAAACATGGGTTGGTACCCAATACAAAATACAAAACAGTAGGGTGAGTCCGGGACAGTTGAACCGCTTTTTACATAAAACCTATTAAAATAATCTTAATTTCTCTGCAAGTTAAGCGTCGTAATTAAGCTTAGGGTTCTGTGTGGTCTATGATAAAAAACAGTGTAACCCTTATGATCACCTTTGCTGTTCATCCGTCTGTCGAAACCCTTATTTCCAGAAACGGGTAAACAATCAAGGGTCTAACTACGCAATCAAATGATTCTAGGATGCTCGCAAACTAACCCAAAAACGCATATACGGTTCTTGGTTGACTTACAGTTATGAATATAATAAAACATCGCATCACCATTGGTAAAGATGTGATGTCTAGAGCGAAGAAAGTCTGAAAAATAGTGTCATAAACTTCAAAACCAAAGCTCAGATGGTGAGAGCCCTAATCTATCCAAACTTTGCATACGGAGTGTAAACGTAGACAGATGTAAAGAATAGATGCATTCCAAATGTGGTGCTAGAGGCGGAAGCCTCATCTCACAGCTTCATATCATGAATCAATTATCCAGTTATACCTACAACGCATGCTGACCTATTTCGCCAATACGTGCCATAACGTGGAGAGGAACCGAATATCGGAATGAAATTATTATTGGAAATATTGGCGAAACGTTGAATAGGTCAAGCATCAATGACAGAAGTGTAAAGAAACTTACACACACATGATGAAGGCATCTGTAGACCGGAATAGACAAAGACAAATTATCAAATAATAATTATGATTTTTGTATTAGGTGCGAAATGCGAATTTAAATGAAATATTTGAAAAAGAAAAAAATTTTAAAAGTCAGACGATAGTGCCTATGCACACCACGTTTTAATACAAACGCGCGTTAGCATCGCGATTGTATCGATTCAAACGTGCGGCACCGGCGCGTCTGTATCGATACACACGCGATGCTAACGCGCGTTTGTAGCGATACAGACGGGCGTTAGCATCGTGTTTGTATCGCTACACACGCGCGTTTGTATCGATTCAAACGCGGATTTGAATTTAAACAGGTGTGCAAAGGTCCACAGGCTGCGTCTGGCTTGCGTGTGTATCGCGTCTGTATCGTTACAAACGCGCGTCAACGGCGCGCAAAAAAAAACGTGGTCTGCATGGGCCCTTAACGCCGCAGCGAAAAGCTTTGCAATCCCTTAGTACAGGCAGCGGTCATTGCATCTGTGCGAGCGTGACTCAATATAAATATATGGTAGGAGCACAAGTGGTCACAAGTTGACGTAGGAAATTATTACTACTTGACGACCGCACTTTACCCGTAGAAAGTGCTTGACGTCGAAGGGAGAGTAGGTACTTCGACAGCTATGTCAGCGTGAAGAGCCCAGAAGGCTGAGAACATTCCCTTGCCGAATAGCACATTATTATCTTGAAATACGCTCATAATATTTATGTAGGTAAAAGTATATATTATCTACATTAGTAAGAAGAATTCCGACTAGGTGGGTACGTTATTTTATTGTAATAAAGGATTCCGAAGGGTCGACCTGGAGCTTGATAAAATATTTATACATACTTTCTTATAAGGAAAATATTTGATATTATTCTCTTAATATTTCTTTCTTGAGGGTTGTTTTAACACTATCACTAAAATATCAACGTTGTCTAATATTGAAAACTAGATTTCCACCTTCGACTGGGTTTGACAATTATGTGCCTAGAACTTATACCGCGAAATCTCTCTTTAAAAAAAAATATCTTTAAGTCTTTACCTTTACAATGGATCGTAACTTTCAAGCTCATAATCTTATATTTTACGAAGAATAAAACTTGGTCACTGTTCTGAAGAAAATACTTCATTGGTCACGTAGTTCTCTCGAAGCAAACTCAATCGATTCGGCAAACTCTATTTAGGTACAGACGCCAGAACATCAAGCTACCCAAATCTGTCAAATTTCCCCAATTCAAAGTGAACTTTATGGTTATGTAATAAAGTTGAAAATATATAAAAGAAATTTGACAGATTGGGGTAGCTGGATGTGCTGACGTCTGTACGTCAATCTGATAACTCGCGTGATCGCTTTACCCTTCTATAGGTGCAGCCGTATTTAACTGTAGAGAGTGGTACAATCAACTGCACTAAAATATATACAACATGTAAATAATCTAAACATATAATAAAATCGTAGGAAAGTCAAAACTGTACATTGAATATTTTTTAAAAAGGATACTTGGGCAATACTAGGGCGTAGTCTACAATCGATATCGAAGCCAAAAATATAGTTTTTAGAATTTTTGTCTGTGTGTCTGTTTGTCTGTATGTATGTCCGGGCTAAACTCGAAAAGAACTGCATGGATTTACTTCAAATTTTGCATGAATATTACTAAGAGGTCGGGTCAACATATAGGCTACATATTATCACGCTATCACCTACGGGGGAGGAGCTGTGATAATTTACAAAAATTAACGCGGGTAAAACCGCGGGGCGCAGCTAGTATCTAATAATATCCTGGGACATTATTTACGCACTAAACAGAGCTTGTACTATGGAGATCAGATAACTGATATGCTACCTTTCTTTTAGTGTAAATACATACTTATATACATAATTACTCAGGAAAAATAGACACGTTCATGCACACAAATAAATCGCGTGGAAATAAATCGTCTGGACCCTAATCTAGTAACAACACATTACAGGTCAGCCTATCAACCTAACAGGACCGGCGTCCCGCAAGGCAGTATAATGGGACCGCTCTTGTTTTTATTATACATTAACGATCTCCCTAATATAACATCACATAAATGTATATTATTTGCAGATGACATATGTGTAATTATTCCTAATGATGACAAAAAACCCAACATTGACTATGAATTAGAAATTAATATTACTCTCGGACATATAATACAATGGCTAAAATATAATAATTTGACTATCAACCTTTTAAAAACAAAATACATACAATTCTCTAACTATAAGATGACGGTAAACAAAGTAGTACCTATTAAAATATGACAACATAACGATTCAACAAACGGATAATATGACATTTTTGGGTATACTGTCGATAAATTCTGCAATTGGAAATCACATATAAATAACATCTGCTCAAAAATCAATAAATTTGTATACGCTCTTAGAAATTTAAGATTTACAGCTTCAAAAGGCTCAGCAATTATGGCTTACCACGGCTATGTTGGATCGTTGTTACGGTACGGTTTATTGTTGTGGGGTAATTCTACGTTAGTCAATCAGGTATTTCTGTCTCAAAAAAATGTATTAGAGCGATATGCAATGCCGATCCTCTTGACTCATGCAAGCCACTTGTTAGAGAAAAAAACATACTGACACTAACTTCACTATACATCCTAGAGATTGGACTATTTGTTAGAAAACATCCACAACTATTTGAAAAAGCCAGTGAAAATAGTCTACTTACTCGAAGAGATCCAACAAAACTCAGATTAATAAAATGTAGAACTACACTTTACCACCGGAACAGCATTTTTATGTGTATAACTATATATAACAAAATCCCAAAACCACTAAGAGAACTTCCCCTAAGAATGTTCAAAATTAAATTTAAAAAATGGCTAATTGAAAAATGTTTTTACACTGTACAAGAATTTTTAGATTTGAAGGGATTTTGATTGGTTTTTTATTTTTTTATTTGAAAGTATGATAATGAATATAATTTAATATTTTAATAATTAATATAAATGTAATTTTATTTGATGTATGTAAATGTAATTAATGTAATGAATTGTTATTTTATGATTTAATTAATTTGTATACCAGTCCCTGGTTAAACATGTTGAACATATTTTAATTTCAAAAATATCGTGACCATGTTTAATGCAAATAAATATATTCTATTCTATTCTATAACATTCTATAACAAATATCTGTCCTGGGTGGGAATCCAACCCAAGACCTGCAGCGTGAAAGGTGGTGGTATTTAACAACCACGCTCACCGGACCGTCGCGGCGACGATTACGTAAATAGAGGACGTAACTTGATGTATGATGGTCTGATGGATGTATGATGAAGATGTTTTACCCGCGTTAAACTTTATAAATTATAGCGTGTATGTGTTAATCTAGGGTGTGAGCTAACTCCATACCAAATTTAATTAAAATCGCTCCAACCGTTTAGACGTGAAGAAGTAAGAACTTCACTCACAAACTTTCGCCTTTATAATATTGGTGTGATAATGGATGTTGGGTGACAGTATCATTATCTAATACTTTTTACACTTAACACTCACGCAATTTAGAATACTTCACTGCCACACTATTTTGACGCAGTTTACGATAATTAGTATTGAACAACCGATTTTGATCATCTAATTTTTTGTTGACTGTTCCCACATCAATATGCACAAGGGTGTGATCACTGGCATGGACTACAGGCACGGGGTTGCAGATGATGGGTTAGGATGCCAACGTGATCCTCGCGTCGGATGGAAGAAAGCCCGAAGAGCTTGAGAGAACTCTTGAAATGCTTTATTCGTCTTCTTTTGCTTGTATTTTACATTGTGATATGCCGTATTATTTTATTTAATTTATGTACCGACGCCAGCACATCGAGCTACTCTAATCTGTCAAATTTATTTTATAGATTTTCAACTAAATATAACTAAAGGGATAATAACAAAAGGGAATTTTGACAGATTGGGGTAGCTTATTGTGCTGCCGTCTGTAGCTAGCTACGTATTGATGAAGTTCACTGTACTAAGCGTATTGTATTTCACAACACTTCGGGTGGAAACCGTGCCGAGATAGTAGTTAGATTTATCATGTCAGTCGACAAAAGCCTCCTCAAAAAATTTCCATAATGGAGATGTGTAAATCATTTGGAACCACTACACTCAACCTGCCGCCGCGCCGCGCCGGGCCTTTGTTATCGGCCCAACTGAAGTTACAAATATTTTCATTATTAAAATAACTACATTGTTAACTTAAAATTACGTTTTAATTACGACCTAAATAATTTTTGGCCGCGCCCCTTGACAACGTGACTGTAACGTGTTTGTGGCCCCTATAAAAAAAGGTTGAGTTTGGCTGATTTGGAGGGATATCAAATAAACGTACAAAATTGCCGCCAATATCAAGTTTGTTCTATTTGTCATCAAAAGTTCGAATTGAATTCATATATCACTAGCTGTGCCCCGCGGTTTTACACGCGTAAAATTTTATAAATCATCATAGCTCCTCCGCGTAAGTGATAGCGTAATAATATGTAGCCTATAATATGTTGACCCGACCTCTTAGTAATATTCATGCAAAATTTGAAGGAAATCCATCCAGTACTTTTGAGTTTAGCCCGGACATACATACAGACAAACAGACACACAGACAAAAATTCTAAAAACTATATTTTTGGCTTCGATATCGATTGTATATTACGCCCCAAGTTAAAATTCAAAACTGTACATTGAATATTTTTTTAAAAGGATTTTTAAAAAAATATTCAAAGTACAGTTTTGAATTTCCTACGATTTTATTATATGTATAGATTTGGCCTTGCCGCGGTAAAGTTCGTTTGGACTGTAAACTTTGTTGGAACCTAGTGCCCCTGCTTACGCTTGCATCCGGTCCCCATGGCAGCGTCGCATCCTGCTTGTGAAACTGTAATAATTGAGTTATCTACTATTTAAATCGCATGTAGCTGTTCTCTTTGTCAAGGGCCTCTTTCAAAAATGAAGGGACATATCTTTGTGTTCTGATTGCGGGATGATATACATATTTATCTGCGCAATCGTGCCTCTTTTCTCGTGTTAGTTTTCTCTTTAGCTTTTAAACTGTTACCGTAAAAAGGAATTTTGGCATATTTACTGTACATACACTAAAATAGATTTCAGATCTTGATACCTGCAATATAATATAATAATATCCAGGGACTTTATTTACACACGGCCATCTGAACCCAAACTAAGCAGAGCTTGTACGATGGAAACCAGATAACTGATATACTACATAATATACTATTTTTCTTTTGTAAATACACACTTACACCCAGACTCAGGAAAACCGATATGTTCATGCACACAAATATTTGTCCTGGGTGGGAATCGAACCCACGACCTCCGGCGTGAAAAGCAAGCATTTGACAACCACACCAAAAGGCCCATCTAATATAATGTATACTTATTAATAAATGCTGTGCCACACGGTTTCACCCTCTTTAAACGTAATATACAATATATATATATAAAATATAACCTATGTGTTATTCGTATATATTAGATATATTACTATAAAGTTTTATCAAAATCCGCTCCATAGTTTTTGCGTGAAACAATAACAAGTACATTTATATAAGCATACTCACAAACTTTCGTACCTATTTATAATATTGTAGGATTTGTAGTGAACTAAATTTGAGGTGTTAAAATAATGTTTTTATTGAAATTAGCGCGAAAAAGTGTCTTAAATCAGTTAAAACCCAACGGAGTAAACTTGAAAGATCCTCAAGTGCCGGTTTCAACATAACTTTGCAACTCAAACTTAACGAAATCCAATTAATATTTAATCATACCTGGTGAATTTCTAAGTTAGCGGTTGCTGTCAGTAAATCCAAGATGGCGGAAAAGGATCCTCTTGCCGCTGTCCGGAATCCAGCCGGTGGCGATTCCGCAGCGCCTCCGGCCACACTGACCGGGGATTGGGACCACTAGAACAAAGGAGTACATGAAACCTACTAATGAGTTATGAATGATCGTCTAGTAAGACACTTCAAAAATGTTTATTCGAGGTATTAATAAGGGAATTTAATTGTGTATACACGTAACGCGTGTAAATAATCACGTGTGTTGTCGTTGTCACTTTAAGGCCTTTTATTTAAAGTTAAGTACAATCATCATTACCAAGATATTGACTGACTGACAAAATAAAAATATATTCTTCATTTAATACTGAACAATAGTTACTATATTAGTGTAGCACATTGATATAAAAGCATATGAACATAAAACATACGCGGCAGTCTTTGGGGACAGCCGATAGAAATGAAAACTGTTACAGTTGTTATCTAAATAATCTACAATATAATAGTTGACACTTAACAATTTGATATACTCTTTGTATATACATAATAATATAGTGTATACTAATAACTATAATATGTGTACTATAATATATAGTATACTAGCGGTCCGATACGTGCTTCGCTACGCTTTTAAGTATTAGTACATAGGAGTATGAAAAGATGTTGATTTCACACTTTTTCAAGACTTTTTTTAAATTTTCTCTACGTACAAACCTTCCCTGGACTTCCACGAATAATTCAAGACCAAAATTTGCCAAATCGGTAAAGGCGTTGACTTATAACATTACAACGAAAAGTGGCATTGATTTTTATATATATAGATGTACAAATATACATTGTATACATATAGCTTATGGGAAGCGTGCGGTGTCGATAACGAGGGTTTCATGCTTTTTGTTCACCCATAAAGTTTAATTTGCCAAAGAAACCTATAAAACTACATATTTAGAATAAGATACTGCCAAATAAGCTAGTCAAGAATAAATTATTAATATTAATTGTACAGTAGTTTAAATATGTCAAATAATCTTTTATATTACAAAATTATTTACGTCATTCAAATTAAACTCCATAAAACCAGTTAGACAAAAGTGGTCTTTTGTCTAACTGGTTCCTTGGAGTTATTATTTGGAGCCGGAGCTCAATGGCACCTTAATAATGTATTGTTGTCCAGATTACAGACAACGTTCAAAACAACATGCATATTACATGTAGGTAGATACTCCAAAAAAAGAAAGACCCTTGTTTTTTTGGGGGGATTGATAATAATATTTATGACCACATTTACAAATGGTATCATATTCTAGTGGTGTAAATCTTTCGAGCGGGCAACCCTGTTCGCGTATGGTATTGGATTCGATCCCCGCTCAAAAATTAATATGGGTATGTGAAGAAACTCATAAATTTCATGGTATAAACGATCTTCTCTTCATAACCTCTAAAACTAGATATTCAGACGCCTGATTTTGGATCTGGCACCTAATTATAATATAATATCCTGGGACATTATTCCCTCACGGCCATCTGATCCCAAACTAAGCAGAGCTTGTACTATGGAATACAATGGATACGTTACATATACTAATTTTATTTTCTAAATACATACTTATATAGATAGTTACGCACAGACTCAGGACAACAGACATGGTCATGCACATAAATATCTGTCCTGGGTGGGAATCGAACCCACGACCTGCGCCAAGCAAGCATTTACCAACCACGCCAACGCATCATGGAACAAATATCTACGATAGTCTAACGTGGTTATTGGTTCCTTAAGGTGCTCATGGCTACTAAGTCTAGCTCAACTAGAACCATCTTACATCTTCATCCATCCTATAAACAGGTCCGCCATAATAATAACATTTAATTCGTACCTTAATATAGACAGAACCATTAAGACAATATGTAGTAAAAATATAGCTTAAGTTTAAAATTTTGATAATTATACCATGATCCTTGACAATAACTTAATTTAAGTTAGTTAAATATCGTTACTGTTATAAAATAAATCTTATTGTAAATTATTTCCTACAATCCGTGTACCTAAATATCTATATGTACCTAGAAATAATTATAAATGAATTATATATTACTACGAACATGTTCTGACTATTTACAAGGGCTTTTTTAAAGTCTACGTGAATAAAAACCTTTTTTATTTATTTATTTATTTATCCATCCTCTTTTCTTGCAGAACTCTGGAAAAGAGGATGGATAAAGAGGATGGATTTTCTCCAGAGTGCGGGGAAGCTTGATATTTACCCCGTCCTCACACGGGAATTACTATTGTTTCAAGATACAAAAACAAAGGAACTATGAGTTTACGAGCCGAATATCTCTCATGTAGTTTTTGCAGGATATCAATGTTTACTTATGTTGAAAGTATCGGAAATATTTTTCCGAAGGGAAAAAGCTTTTATCCTAATGCATTACATGACCTCCTTGTCCCAGTAGTTGTCCCAGTAAAATGGGATTATATATCCGATACAAAAAGACATTAAGGTGTAAGCTTGTATCGTTATGCTATGCTATTGGATATGCTAGAGTAACTAGGTGTCTATAAAAAATAGAGAAAAGAAAAATGGTAATTAGTGTTTCAAAAAACCTTTTTTTATTATATTAACTTTTTAAGTATTTTTTAAAGACAACGCCAGCACCTGGAAATCTAATCCATATGTCACGGGGTACTTTACAAACATATTATTATATTATATTACATCCAGTCTCAGAGCAACTATTTAAAGGTCACACAAATAGTTTCGGCGCGGGACTCGAACCCGCGACACGAAGCGTCGAGGCGACTGTCTTAGCCGCTGCCACACGTGTAATAAAAACAAATAAAAAAACTGACATTGCCTTAATATTAACGAAGTTATTATAATTGTCATCGGTCACTTTTAGTGGAACCATAGAGCACTAACAGTCGTTTTGCGAGAAAGGGACGGAGCATCCTCACTTTATACCCGCCAAGAATTCGAATTCATTTATGTAGAAAGTTTACGATTTTCGATAAAGATTTTTTTTCTTATTTTGGGACTAATAACACACTGCTATCTGAACCCAAACTCGACTTGACCTGTGGCTTGAAAGGCAGGTTTTTTTTATGTGGTGGCAATTCTCTAGTTGCACGTGGTGTGGGGCTCGACCCACTAAAACCACCACAGTAGCCAGCCTCACAGTGCCTGTAGCGGGGGCTCTGGGTACTCGTGAACGATCTCGCCAGTACCCCCGCTGTACACTGGGCGTCCGCGAAACTCTCATACGGGGAGGGGAGTGGCCCGAGTGCCGCCCCCCTCCCCAGTACGCACAAGCGTGTTACCTGAGCTACAGCAGGTTACCCTCCCGGGACCGCTGTGAAAGGCAGATCTATACCAACCGCGCTAACCGGCCCGTCTTAACTAAGTAGCGCTTATGTATACAATTAACACCTATAAGAAAACTGAAAAAACGGAGTCGCATTTGCCAACAAATGGCTATGCAGTTTGGCAGAAATATAAGTTATATTATTATGTTAACAGCAGTATACAATAGTAGTCTTTGGTAAACAGGCATATTCATACAAAAGTGATTTTTGGATTTTTCCGTAAAAAGAAATTTCTCAATATCAGCCCGAAGTCTGGAAGTTGGCGATATTTCACCCCCGTGCTTCGGAGAGCACGTAAAACCGTCGGCCCTGACCTCTTTCCGGTCGTGTCCCTAGTCGTCTCATCGGATAATGAGAGTGATGGAATAGAAAGTGCCCCTGTGTTTGCGCACACACTTGTGCACTATAATATGTCCTGCGCAATTGGCTAATCTCCATTGAGATTGGCCGCCGTGGCTGAAATTCGGTCGGGAAGACATCATCATCATCATATTCATACTTAACTTTTCTTTTCATTTCTTTTTTAACCTTTAGTTGAAAAAATTACGTTAAAGATAATAACGAGTCTATTATACAAAAGTAAACAAGTATATTGTTTAGTCAGTTAAAAACTCAAAACATGAAAGCTAATAAAATATTTAAAATTGAAATACACTGTAAGAATATAATTCCAATGCTTTAAAATGAAGTCTGCGTTCGCTCCGAAATTAGGAGCAATATCCAATAATGGGAAATGTATAAAGTTTTCTCAATTGGATTAAAACTTTGTGAAAGAATCTCAGAAAAAAGCATACTTAATATAATTCAGAAAATTAATTATAAAAGTTAGTAGATTTGTAACAAAAGGAAAGATTCTTATTGATTCGACACGAAATTATCCTGACGAGAACAGGTACAAAATATGGGAAAAAATCTTAAATAGAATTGCTTTGAACTTCCGTAAATCATAACATTCATAAGATGTAATAACTTATGGAACAGAAACGTAGTCGCTTACTATCAATCAATCGTACAATATTATTTATATGTATATTAATTCTATACTATGGGCAATCCGCTGTGTGGTGACGGCCTAAGAATATCACCACCCCATCTCATCCCGTGGGGGGACGTAAAAGTCGTCCCGAGGGAAAAATATACACCAGAGAACGGGCAGCAGCGTTCTCCTGAGTACCATGTCCACCTTACTGCGATCGCCAACCCGTCTGCCAAGCGTGGCGATTATGGCAAATCCCCTCAAATGATGGACACAACCAAACCGCGGCCCCCAGTCCCCGGCAGCCCTGCTATTCCCAGCCGTGGTAACAGCCGTGGTTACGGCAGGGCAGGGGGTGCTAAGAATCCCCGGCAGATTCCGCGTTACCAACACCGACGACCTCTGGCCCTGGCAACATATAACACACGTACACTGCGGTCCGACGAGAAGATAACAGAACTGGACGAAGAATTGAGCAGGTTACATTGGGATATTGTAGGATTATCTGAAGTCCGAAGAGAGGGGGAGGACTCGATAATACTGAAATCCGGAAACCTGCTCTATTACCGGGAGGGTGACCAAATATCCCAAGGTGGTGTCGGGTTCATAGTCCACAAGTCCCTCGTGAACAACCTAGTGAAAATCGAGAGTGTGTCGACGAGGGTTGCGTACCTTATACTCAGAATCACCAAGCGGTATTCGTTGAATGTTATACAGGTATACGCACCCACTTCGACACACTCCGACGATGAAGTCGAGGTTATGTATGAGGACATATCCAGAGCCATACATACCTGTAACTCCTATTTCACTGTGGTCATGGGGGACTTTAACGCGAAGCTGGGCAAACGATTCGGTAATGAGCTGAGAGTGGGGCAATTTGGAACTGGAGACCGGAACCCCCGGGGCCAAATGTTGGCCGACTTCATGGAGAAGGAGGGACTCTTTATGATGAATTCCTTCTTCAGGAAGCCGGATCACCGCAAATGGACCTGGGTGAGCCCCGATGGTAAAACTAAAAATGAGATAGACTTTATCTTGTCGACGAGACGACAGATGTTCAATGATGTCTCCGTGATCAATGCGGTTAAAACCGGGAGCGATCACAGACTGGTCAGAGGCTCATTGAACCTTAATGTCAAACTCCAGAGGTCCCGACTGATAAAGTCTACGCTCCGACCTTTACCTATCCACGTCCAAAACCCCGAACCATTTCAGCTCGAACTGCAAAACCGTTTCGAATGCCTAGCAGACTGCGAGGAAGTGGACTCATACTATGACAGGCTCGTAGAAGCTGTCCATACGGCTGGGTCTAAGGTCTTCAAGGCCCGTCGTACAAACAGAACTAAAAAGATCTCTGACTTTACCCTGCAACTTATGGAAGATAGACGGAAAATGGTTCTGACATCCTCAGATGATGCTACCAGATATCGGCAGCTCAACAGACAGATCTCAAAGTCTTTGACTCGCGACACGCGGCAATTTAATACAATTAGTATTAAAGAGGCTATCGAGCGGAACAAAGGCTCTAAAGTGTTCGCAAGAGCTCTGTCTGTTGGACAGAGCCAACTGACGAAGCTGAAGACTGAGGATGGTAGAATCGTCACGTCTAAACCTGAGTTGCTGGGAGAGATCGAGAAGTTCTACGGACAGTTATATACGACAACACAGCCACCTGTCAAAAGTCATGCCTCAGATTCCAGAGCACGACTAACCCGACACTACACCGAAGACATCCCGGATGTCAGCCTGTACGAGATTAGAATGGCTCTCAAACAACTCAAGAACAACAAGGCGCCTGGTGATGATGGAGTTACAGCAGAGCTTCTGAAGGCGGGTGGTACACCAATCCTACGGGCCCTTCAGAAGTTATTTAACTCCGTCATACTAGATGGTCAAACGCCACAAGCATGGCACAGAAGCGTGGTGGTGCTCTTCTTCAAAAAGGGCGACAAGACCCTATTGAAGAATTATAGACCCATCACACTGCTGAGCCATGTTTACAAGTTGTTTTCGAGGGTCGTTACGAACCATCTCGCGCGCAGGTTTGACGACTTCCAGCCTCCCGAACAAGCCGGTTTCCGAAAAGGCTTTAGCACCATAGACCACATACATACGCTGCGGCAAGTTATACAGAAGACCGAAGAGTATAACAAGCCACTGTGCTTAGCGTTTGTGGACTATGAGAAAGCCTTTGATTCTATCGAAACATGGGCCGTGCTGAGGTCTCTCATAAGGTGCTAAATTGACTACCGGTATATCGAGGTGATAAAGTGTTTGTATGAAAACGCCACTATGTCAGTGCGACTCCAGGACCAGATCTCGAAACCTGTCCACTTGCAGCGAGGCGTGAGACAGGGAGATGTTATATCTCCAAAACTGTTCACCGCTGCATTGGAAGACGTCTTCAAGCTTCTGGACTGGAAAGGCTTTGGCATCAATGTCAATGGCGAGTACATCACTCACCTTCGATTTGCCGATGATATCGTAGTCATGGCTGAGACCATGGAAGACCTCGGTACAATGCTCGATGACCTCAGCAGAGTCTCTCAACAAGTGGGTCTGAAAATGAACATGGATAAGACGAAAATCATGTCAAACGTCCATGTTGCACCCACTCAATTGAAAGTTGGTGACTGCACTCGAAGTTGTAGAGAACTATATTTACCTAGGACAGACCATCCAACTAGGTAGGTCCAACTTCGAGAAGGAGGTCAATCGTAGAATCCAACTCGGCTGGGCAGCGTTCGGGAAGCTACGTAACATCTTCTCGTCCAAAATACCGCAGTGTCTCAAGTCGAAAGTCTTCGACCAGTGTGTGTTGCCAGTGATGACATACGGAACAGAGACGTGGTCGCTCACTATGGGCCTTATTAGAAGGCTCAAGGTCACCCAAAGAGCAATGGAGAGGGCTATGCTCGGAGTTTCCCTGCGGGATCGCATCAGAAATGTCGAAATCCGCAGGCGAACCAAAGTCACCGACATAGCCCGAAGAATTGCCAAGTTGAAGTGGCAGTGGGCAGGGCACATAGCTCGTAGAGCCGACGGCCGTTGGGGCTGAAAGGTTCTCGAGTGGCGACCACGAACCGGAAGACGCAGCGTGGGCAGGCCCCCTACAAGATGGACCGATGATCTTGTGCGGGTCGCTGGAAAATGCTGGATGCGAATAGCACAAGACCGGCAATTGTGGAGATCTTTGGGGGAGGCCTTTGTCCAGCAGTGGACGTCTTTCGGCTGATATGATGATGATGATGATGATGATATGGGCAATAGAAATGCTTCAGGGCAACTAAACAGCAATGGAGAAGGCTATGTTCGGCATTTCGCTACGACCGAATCAGAAATGTCAAAATTAGCCGGCGAACTTAAGTAACCAATTTAACTACTTTTTGTGATTGATATTGGTCAGTGGAACAGCCTATGTCTCATAATTTTTCTAAATTATTAAATGTAAGATAACTATTCATAATAACTTCGTTTGAAATTATTTGAAGGCGCAAAATGCTAAATTTGTTTACATTTGTATAACAGTCTTCGCGCGAACTCGGTAGTGTTCGGGTGTCGAAAATAAACAAAATGGCTCCCACGAAAGTCAAGTGTACTAATTGTAACATAGATAGAAATGAGTTGTAGTGTCTAGTGCAAAACAAGATAAATGTGATGGACGAAGAAAGTTTAGTGCTTTTATGCATGGGTTTCTATAGTGCCGAAGAGATCGCCATAGCTAAAGATTTATTGTTTGAGTCCGTACCCACAAATACCCGCAATGTTTCCCGTCGCAAGAAAAAAGAACAGAAGGGAATCGAGGATATAATTGGTTTACTTAAGAATACAGAACCGGATATAACACCTATCTTTGTCGCAAGAGAGCTAAGTAAATTGCCTCCTATATCCTACGATCATATTGATATCACTCTATTATTAAAGGATTTGGCGGTATTAAAATCTGACGTTAGAAATCTCAAAGATAACTGTGCCACCAATATACAACTGAACGAGCTAAAGGAAGAAATAAATCATATGAAGTTAGCATCGATAGTCAACTGTGAGAATTGTATGCCGTATGTAACTAAAAACAGGACGCCGCGCGCCGTTCTTATCGCACACTGGACGCGAAAGTGGGCCTATTGGCGTAAGTACTCTTTATTCTGTGCTATTGGTATTATTAATGTACAGGAAATAAATCACATTAGCACTCCCGAAAATACCATATCACAAGAAAAATTGGTCTGGCGTACTCCATCTGCACTGCATAATCACATCAATAACACCGTCATCACACCTGCCTGTAATATCAATACATAAGTAATATTCATATTACTGACACGGACACTGTATTGAATGGCGCGGCGACTGTCGTCGCACGGGAGTCCCCGCCGCGCGCCGACCGTCGCCGCCGCGCAGGTGTCGCCGCCTAGTGCAATAGGAGGGGCGATCTGCGACTCGCAGGCCGATAGGCGATAACGGAGCGCTGCGCTCGGCACAGTCGGCACACAACCGGTTTGTTATGAACTCGAGTAAATCGCACGTTATCGACGCGACAGATAAAACTAACGAGTCCAATGTTAACAAATCCCTTGCGGAGATTGCGCGCGAAGGTCAATTTAAGCAGTTAAGTCCTAGCGGGGAATGGAAATCTATACAAAAACGGAGGACCCGAAATCAACGTTTACAAAATGAGGGCGTACGAGGTAAAGCTGCATTCATGGCAGAGGACAAGTTCAAGCCGGCGTGTATTAAAACAGCGCTTTTCTTGTCTAACGTACACAAAGATACGTCAGAGGATAATATAGCAGAGTACATCTATTATAAGATAGGCGAAAAAGTTGTTTTAAATAAAATTAAAATGAAATCTGAAAAGGAATACAATGCATTCAGAATGATAGTGTCGGATAATAAATTAGAAATGTACCTCAGTAGCGAGTTATCGCCTGCCGGTGTCACGTGTAGGCCTTTCAGAGCATATATAAACCCTCAGTCGGAAGGAGAAAAAGTTAAGAATATTCACACTTAAAATAATGGAAAGCACGACATTCGTTACATTTAACTGTAAAAGTTTAAAAAGGTTCATAGAAGGAATAAGAAGTTTGTGTAGTATTGCGGATCTTATTGCCTTACAAGAGACGTGGCTACTCCCGGGCGAACTAACTATCCTGTAGGTGTACAGGAACCTCGGCAGTGGATAGTAGTGCTGGTATTCTCAAAGGAAGACCCTTCGGAGGAGTTGCGCTCCTGTGGCGTAAATCAGTGTTCCCGTGTGTGTCAGTGATACCGTGTGATAATCCACGCATAGCGGCAATACGAGTCACGACGCAGGATAGATCGATTGTTGCTATCAGTGTATATATGCCAACGGACTGCGCAGACAACATGCCAGAATTCACGGACTGTTTGAGTGCGGTCAGTGCGATAGTAGATGATACCAGTATACAGTCGGTGTTCATTCTTGGCGACTTTAATGCGCACCCAGGCGAGCGCTTTTATACAGAACTTATAGACTTTTGTGTAGAACAAAATTGGACTTGTATAGACACTAATACATCGGGTTTAAGTAGTGATACGTTCACATTTGTTAGTGAGGCTCATGGGAGTAGGCGATGGCTGGACCACTGCGTGGTAACCGATGCGGCCTTGCGTTGTGTAACGGATATTCAAGTAAAATATGATGTTTACTGGTCAGACCATTTGCCTCTGGTACTAACATGTGATCTTAACGTTGTAAGACAAAAAAGTTCGATACAATGTCGTACCAATAATAGTATTCAATGGGGGGAAAGAAATGCTGAACAATGTGTTATGTATGAAAAGCTATGTAATTTGAAATTAAAAAATATAGACCTACCAGCCGAATTAGTGGAATGCTGTGGCACACATTGTAACATCACGTGCCATAAAGACCTGATAGATAATATGTATAGAGACGTAGTGAGTATATTGTCAGTGTGCGCCACGGACACGTACAGCCATCAGCGAAATAAAAAGAAAAAACCTTTGGCGGGGTGGAATAAACATGTGAGGGAGGCTCACATGAATGCCAGGCTAGAGTTCAGAAATTGGTTATTGAACGGGAAACCATCCGTTGGCCCCATACATAGTGCCATGGTTACATCCCGGAAAATTTTTAAAGGAAAATTAAAGTGGTGTCAAAATAACCAAGACCGAATAAAAATGGATTTATTGGCAAAACATCATGCTAATTCTGATTTCAGTAAGTTTTGGAAGAACACCAACAAACTGAACCCTCGGCCTGGCGTTCCTGTGAGTATTGACGGGACCCATTTCGCTGTAAAATCGCCGCTGGGACCGCCTAGCCGGGAGTTCGATGCTGAGCCTCATACTGTAAATGTACCTACTGTGGTGTTAACAAAAGATATTAGAAATATTACTAGGTGTATGGTAAGAGGGAAATCTCCTGGGTGCGATGGTCTCAGCACCGAACATCTAAAGTATGCAGGTTCGCACTTACCTCGTGTCCTTGCCCTGCTTTTCAACTTATGTTTATGCCACTCTTATCTACCAGCTGACATGTTGCGGGCACTGGTAGTACCGGTGATAAAGAGCAAAACGGGAGATGTCTCAGATAGGTCTAATTACAGGCCTATTTCGCTTGCCACCATCGTGGCTAAGGTACTTGACAGCGTGCTCAGCTCACATCTTAATAGGCATATCCAGCTTC
This sequence comes from Pseudoips prasinana, assembly GCA_951640165.1. Lineage (NCBI taxonomy): Eukaryota > Metazoa > Arthropoda > Insecta > Lepidoptera > Nolidae > Pseudoips > Pseudoips prasinana. Next base: position 31,289,241 of record OX621248.1, read on the forward strand.
ATGACGCTCAGTTCGGCTTTCGTTCAGGACTGTCCACAGAAACCGCCATTTTGAGTTTGAAGCAGGTACTATACGGACAGGAAAACACCGATTTATGCGTGTTTTTTAGACCTATCCAAAGCTTTCGACCTAGTTTCGTTTGACTTGCTCTGGGAAAAGCTTAAAAAGACATCGGTACCGCCAGAGCTCGTAACTCTACTGAAGTACTGGTATTTAAATCAGGAGAGTCGTGTGCGTTGGGCGGGAACACTGTCAGAATCGTGCAGGATGGAATGTGGGGTGCGGCAGGGGGGGGGGGGTGACCTCGCCTTTACTGTTCGGTTTGTATGTAAATTTGCTGATTGAGGAACTGACAAGTACTCATGTAGGCTGTTTCATTGATAATGTATGTTTTAATAACATAAGTTTCGCCGATGATATGGTACTGCTCGCTTCCTCTGTCAGCGCTCTCCGTAAGCTGCTTAGCGTGTGTGAAGCTTACGCTACGTCAAATGGCCTAATTTACAATAGTAAAAAGTCCGTGTACATGGTCTTTAAGTCTGGTACCAAACAGCCTCATAATGTACCACCCATATGCCTTAACGGGATAGCTCTAGAACGAGTAAACTATTTTAAATACCAGGGCCATTTGGTAACAGAGGATTTAAATGACAGTTTGGACATGGAGATGGAACGTAGAGCATTATCGGTCAGGGCTAATATGCTTTAAGGCATATTGCACCTCGTTTTACACGGGGTCTCTGTGGATTAGATATACCCAAAAGTCCTATAATGCTCTACGGATCCAATATAATAACGCATTTAGGGCCATGTTGCGGTTGCCAAAGTTCTGCAGCGCCTCGCTGATGTTTGCGGAGGCGCATACTGACAGTTTTGACGCACTACTGCGGAAAAAAGTTGTATCACTACTATACAGGCTACGCAATAGTCAAAATGAACTGCTGCGCTCCATAGCAGCTCGTTTTGACAGCCCAATTGTGTGGGTAATGGTCCAAAAGATCAAATCTGTTCTAGATATTAAGTACTAACATAGGCTAATGTAATTATTATTGTAACTAACATGATTTTTATATTATTTTATTTTAATATTATTTTATATTGATACTAACATAGAATAAGTGAATTGTTACTAACAAAATGGACCCTTTGTTGGACTGAAATAAAATGATTAATAATAATAATAACACTTTTAGTGTTCATTTTGTGCCTTTATAATCACGTAAAATTTTACAATAATTACTGTATAAAAGTGAATTTATAGATAGATAGATAGACTTTATTGCACATCACAAAATAAAAATGTAATAATATTGTGGCGAGCGGTGGGTCAGGGGATTGGAAAAGAAACTATTGTTTGCACAGGAACTTTTATTGGAGCCGACAATGACTGTTGGTTCACCTTTTAGAGAACGGAACACACGTACTCAAGAGTCCCGGCGACTAGCTCTCGGTTAGAGTCCACTGGCAGCGCACTTTAGAGTTCCCGTGACGAGCACTGCCAAGGTTAAAGTCCCGACGTACACGGCACACTGTAGGGAACACTTGGTACTGTTTACTGTCACTGATCACTTGCACTTGTTGAGCTTTCCACTTAGATTTCTTCCTCTTAATTCGCCTTCGATTTCACTTGAATTCAAACTAAAGAGTTCTGCTTTAACATTCCGCTTATATACCCCTAAATTGTTCCAAATGTAAAATCTTTCGTAAGGCAGATTTTTCTTTCTAGAAAAATCGCCTATATGACAGACTAGCTGTGCCTCGCGGTTTTACCCGCGTTAAATTTTATAAATTATCACAGCTCCTCCCCCGTAGGTGATAGCGTGATAATATGTAGCCTATATGTTGACCCGACCTCTTAGTAATATTCATGCAAAATTTGAGGTAAATCCATGCATGCATCCATGAGTTTAGCCCGGACATACAGACAAACAGACACACAGACAAAAATTCAAAAAAAAATATTTTTGGCTTCAATGTCGACTGTATATCACGCCCCAAGTATCCTTTTAAAAAATATTCAATGTACAGTTTCGACTTTCCTACGATTTTATTATATGTACTTAAAGATTAGTCGTAATGCCTCTGTCCTTGTCTTCATCTATCTCTTTCTTTTCATTCATAAAACTCGCTCTATCTCTTTCTAATTATTCTGGAAACATCTATAGTAAATTTTTACATTAAGAATTTTATATGTCCTTTCATCTGCTATCCTTTTTATTTAGTTCTGGTATTATCTAGAACATTCTAGCGCTGTTCCAAAAGCCACCAAAAATCCTAGGGTTCGGAGCCCGAACGTGACAATATATAGACATAGCTTCCATTTATGTAGAGCGATTTTTATTATATTGTATAATTCTTATGAGAATAAAGATTGCTACTGAATGATATCCCGAGTGCTGCAACTAACGATGCAGTCTTTATATACGTTAACGTAGCAGCTGTGGTTACTGCAACAACAAAGCTACAAGCTGGAGAGGCGACAGAATACAGCTGCCAACCAATTATCTGATCTGTTTAAAGATAAAACGTAACAAAAACAAAGTTCGTTTATTTTTCACTGTCTTGGCAATCAAAAATATCATTGTTAGTTTCGAATTTTAATCATCATCATAATAGCAGCCGTAAGAAGTCCACAGCTGGACAATAGGATAAATTGGGGGGATTTGCCATGATCGCCACGCTAGGCAGACGGGTAGGCGATCGCAGTATGATCAACATAGTACTCAATCAGAAGCTGCTGCCCGTCCTCTGGTAGATTTTCCCTCAGGTCGATATCTACACCCCTCACGGGATGATATTCTGATATTCGCTGCCCTCACCAAACAGCAAATGTAACAAATAAAATAAAAAAGGTTTTTATTCACGTAGACTTTAAAAAAGCGTTTGTAAATAGTCAGAACATGTTTGTAGTAATACAGTTATTATTTCTAGTTACTTATTACAGATAACACGGATTACACGGAATGTTAAAACTTTTATACAATTTATTTTATAATAGTAGTGATATTTAGCTAGCTTGTATTAAGTTATTGTCAAGGAGATTATGTTTAGGTTTAATTATTGAAATTTATAATACATTTGCTGTATATTAGGTAAAATATGTAATTATTGTGTATTAAAATATGTAATTAATATTACGAATAAATATTTAATGACTATTGATTTCTGAAACTAAACCAACATAGCCCGAAAAATTACCAAGCTGAAATGGCAGTTGGCGGGGCACATAGCTCGTAAAACTAACGTCCGATGGGGCAGAAAGGTTCTTGAATGGCGACCACGATCTGGAAGACACAGCGTGGGCAGGCCCATGTAAGGCCGAAATTAGTGGATATGTTTTGGGAGGTATATGTCCAGCGGTGAACGTCTTTCGGCTGATATGATGAAGCTACGTTAATTGAGGTCTCTCAGACCTCACACTAAACCTTCCGGAGTTGAGGAAATATATAGTTTACAGTTGTGTTTTGTATACAGATAGGTAGTAAAACATATTTTTTGGAAACCACATGATTTTTTTATCATGTGTTCAGTAGTTAATTATCCCTCAGTATTGATGTTATCAGCAGAAATGGGGAGTTTTGGACGTCTTACACGAGTTTTGTCACTAATAGCGTTCAGCAGCTCCAAAAAAAAGATGCAGTTCTAAATTATTTTGATGTGATAAAACGGTATTTAATCATGTTATTTGAAAAGTAAATAAATTTGTTAAACTATAATTTAGTTGATAATTATGACAGTAGATGGCGTTGTACAATCGCCCTAGATCGCGGTATGGTTTCGTTACCGCGTGAAGACGACCCGACTCGCTTGTTCATACACGCTATCTCTGGTTTCCCTTCAAAACGTACAAATCTTTCGCCTTTTACTAAAGATATCCGTGGAGGGGAACACTCAAATGAGTCTATAATATTTTTTTAAACCCTATTTCGGTAGGGTCATAATATTGAAACGTAAATTAAGACTAGAAAAATAGTTAAGGGGCCTTTTACAGTCCACTAGCGCCGCCAATCGAAAAAATGTCATAACTCGTAAATAGAATCAAAAATACAAAATGTGGTCTATTATTACTGTAGAAAAGGCAATAACGTAATTTTATAACACATTGTCAACACTTGAAATATAGCTGTTTAGCTAAATCGTGCATTTGTAACAAAAACGGCCGTTTATGTTTTAATAATAGTAACGTGCAATTTTTTTTAGTTTCGCATAGTTAAGATAGATGGCGTTTGGGCACACACATACCTAGTACATAAGAAATACGTACTATTATTGAAGTTCTGGCTGACTAGTAGCTGAACTATATTACTGAATACTTTGGTTTTATTTTAATTTTTTTCTATTATTTTTAATAGAAGAAACAATATGCTGAATTCGGAAACCCAGTGAAGTTGATATTGAAAGCATGGTAGTTGCGGACAATTTTTTTTAAATGTGGAACTTTATGGTGAAATATTCTTAATTTATTTATGCAATAACAATTTTTACATTGTGTCTGAATTTTCTATAACCGTTCACGTAATAATAAAAATGTACATTATTATATAGTTATTATGGACGAAATATATTAAATTATCTATAATACATAAAATCAATAAAGAAAAAATGGTCAATTATAAAGTGGCGATGTTTCTATGTTAAATAAAAAAATTTGAGAAGTGTCAAGGGATACCCGGATGGAACGAAGTTATTTCTTATTATTTATTATGTACAAAAAACCTGTGTACACTCAACAAAAATAATCGTCGCGACACCACACTGTTCAATGCGAAATAGAAATGAAAATATCTGGCTTGCTGCTTTCTATAAGAGAGAGAGAGAGAGAGAGAGAGAGAGAGAGAGAGAGAGACAGACAGAGAAACATGTGCACGCCGCACAGCTGCAAAAAGAGTTGTGACAACTTTTCGTAAAAAAACGTCTAGCCCCCTTTCACAACGCGCGATAAGGAACTTCATTCCAATAATTATAATAATTCGTCGACAGAGTAGAAATACTTTTTAACAAGAACAGTTGAGGTTTTTCTGAAAACTACTAGCTGCCTGTGTAAATGTAATTCTTAGATCACATTAAATGCAATACAAACGTAAGTACTTCTTACTTAAGGCACTATAACTTGATGTTTAAATACTTCATAAATACTTTATATTCAATTAAAAAGAATTTATACACTTAGAGATATGTCTTAACTTATTCTTCACATAACCCCGAAATACCTACATCCTCCGGAAGGGTGTTAGCAAGGGAATCCTAAATTTGATCTGCCAGTGTGTATCGTTCGTAGCTTAACGCAGAGCGCCTACCCCAGATTGGTAGATGGTGCAGGTTCGAGACCCGCCGGACGATTAAATTTATGATTTCCCTTCCATTTATGATTTGAGATTAGATAAACGCTTTGCATTACGAATAATGCTATAAAATTGAAATCTATAAAAGAATTTGACAGATTGGGGTAGCTGGATGTGCTGGCGTCTGTACCTACAACATTATCTAATTATATCACTTTGTCTTGTTGTAAATACTTACGTCGCACTCTTTTGTTCTTCTTTTCTCTCTTATGTAACGAAATATGCCAAAACGTGACGAGTCCTTAACCCTCAGTTCTCGTACCTATACTAGTCCATTATAGAGGCGCTGCCTGAGTAGTTTCACTTTTAAAATATCGTAAGCGGCTAATTCTGACTGAGTTGTAAAGTTAAAGGGATAGTTTGGAGGCGGAAAACTCCGTTGTTGTTTGTTAGGGTGAGCGGCGTGAGCGGGTGATTAAATAAATAATTAAAAAGTATCTGCAGATGGGCAGATATATTTTCCAAGAGGAAAGGAATAAACGTAGTGCTTGTGCTTACATACTCTCTGGAAGAGAAAATTTTAAGTTTAGAACCAGAGCTCTAGCGTTGGTTCTAACGAACTTTGCAAGAACTGTGAGCGAGGTTAATAATCTGTGTTTGTTTAACGATGGCTTTAATCTTAAATCTTTAATAAAAATAACACGAAAAACTTGCAGTCCCATTGACTTTCAAATTTGCGCCAATATCATCACGGGTATATTTTCAGGGAGTATGTAATCGCTTCGTTTAATATGTCTTTATGGCCAGTACTTGCTCCTTTAACTTTGGACGAATGCATTTACTCTAGTTGAAACTAATGTAAATCGCATCTACTAAGTTTAAAAATAGAAACAAAACTTCGATGTAATACATTAAACTCATCATGATATCAGCCAATAAATTGAGGGAATATGCCATAATCGCCACGCTTGACGTTGTCGATCGCAGTAAGATAGTCATAGTACTCAGGAGAACGTTGCTGCCCATTCTCTGGCATATATTCCCCTACTCCCTTCATGGAATGAGATGGGGTGAATAATCCTTATGGCCATCAGCCACACAGCCAAACTGATTTATATTTATATCAGAGGGCGACAAACGAGCAAGTGGGTCACCTGATGGTAAGTGATCACCGCCGCCATGGATACTCACAACACCAGAGTAGTCGCGGGTGCGTTGCCGGCCTTTAATAGTCAGCAAACAAGTGTTGATGACCCTTCCCCCCACCCCAATAAGCTCTAGCGACCTTACTCACACGCAGAAACAACATTAAAATTATTAATGTTATTATTAAGGAATGTCTTCTGTGAGGTGGAGGTACTTCCCCAGTTGGGCTGCTGTTTCAGCGAAATAACGCTATGCCCTACATACAATAACTTTCATACAATATTCTGCAGTTTTATATCAATATGCTTCCTGCTTACTTATTAGTCTATTTACCTTTCCATCATGTAGTAATGAGGTATTTTAAAAACATTCCCAACAACTAGGTAGCTATTGTAAAGTTAACAATGAGTCAACTCAGTTACCGGCGGCAATTTCCCAAGAGAGCTTCAACTTCGAAAATTTGTATATTATTTATTCCGTATTGTTTTATCCAAATAACAATCTGCCGGCTGTTGTTAACTTGTTAACAATAGTTGGAATAACAAACAATCGTTTTGATATTCAATTACTGTGTTCACCGAAGTATAAAGAGCTATATTAGTTTAAGGGTTTCGGACATTATTCTCAGCGTTCTGTTATGTCCCAAATAGTCACTGGTAATTACTAGGGAAATATTCTATTCTAGTTTTAATTAATATAATTTTATTGTGCAGTATAATTTCGTAATTCAAAAACATTATCTCTGTTTAAAAATTAATATATCTCCTTTTCATCCTAGTTATTTGGGGTTGTCCCATTATTAGTATATGTGCATTGTACCTTGTATTGTACCTTGACAATAACTTAATACAAGCTAGCTAAATATCACTACTATTATAAAATAAATTATATAAATGTTTTAACATTCCGTGTACCTAAATATCTATACTACCTGTCTCTTCTTCATTTAATTTACTTTAGTTATTTCTATGTGTACAAAATCAATTAAATAAAAAAAGCAAAATAACTGCATTTTCAGTCGTATCTAAGAATTTTAGTTACGGGAGATTTAGGATGAAAGGGAGAAAGTAATTTATTGGTTTTCTCGTTCGCAGCTTGACCGGAGTAGAGCGTTTACCTATGGAATAAACTCCAGGCAATAGCATTATTATTTAATGTTGCAGTGCTGAGTGTTAAAGCACGTCGGGGAGCTAAGCGTAACTGATTTCATGAGTGGCGCTAGCGTTATAGTGTTTATCATGGGTATATAGTGTTTACCATAATATGGTTATTTCAGACAGCCTAAGGTTGTTTGTAATAGAAAAAATCAGGATCTTTTAATTATTTTGTTTCACATTATGTACTAACAAAATAAAAAAATACATCGATTGCAGCAATGCCTTCTTAATAATTTCAAAAATAGCTGTTTAGGGTACTTATCCAATGCCCTTAACAATTGTGCAAAATATTAAAAAACGGCTGTATGTTTGTCTGCACATGTGGCGCAGCGGTTTAAACAGTCGCCTTGCTACTTCGGGTCGCGGGTTCGATTCCCGCACAAGACAACTATTTGTGTTACTCATAAACACTTGTTCTGATTTCTGATCTGATTGTGTCAGTCAATTATATTATGTTTGTTAAGTTCCCTGCAACACAAGGATTTGGCCCGATTTTTTTTAAACGCTTTAGCGTACTATTGCTGTAAAGCAATCTACTTGCAAGCAAACTTTAAGATAATTCATCAAACGTCGTTTAAATTTATTACACAACATTTTATTGTTTGCATTTTGAATGAACGATTCCAATTTTCGTACAAAAAGATTGGGTTTGGCATACACTTCGCATATTATAATTGCTATCAGCTTAAGATAATTTGTTTAGTTTTGATTCACGTATAACCTTCGTCGTTTCAGAACGTTTTATCAACACCATTGATTTGAGCCTTCACAACGAGCTCTGGCAGGATCGAAATACATAACGTTCCCAGAAGTTTATAATGAAGTTTCTGGGAACGTTACTTGAGACAGGAACATAAAAGCAAGTTACTATAGAAGCGGTATTTTGATTCGAGTGAAATTAATTGTTACAGGCAAACTTTATATGAATAGGTTTTAAAAAGTAAATAATACATTTTTATTACTATATCATATGTCACTAGCTTTACTTTGCATGCGTGGAAATTCCTGTTGTATATAACCTTCTTAACTGGGTTCTGCTTGTGTTCCAAATTTCCAGTTGATTGGTTAAGTGTTTGCATCTCACCCGTAGAGAGCAAAAACATACTTTAGGAACATAATATAAGTATGGATGAAGTACAAATTATAAATACATTTAACATTGCGATCCAATTTATTTCAATATCTTTTGTCTGTTTTAAATATTCTTTTGGTCATTAATTAGTATTCTATATTCAGTAGGCCGGTGTCTCTTTCATTCCAATCTCCCCCACCTACGCTAGATAGCGTAGGCAGAATTAATTTCTTACTACAGTACCTCAAATTCAATGTACATTGATATTCGATTCTTAATACGAAACGTTTAACATCGACAGACACCTACGTACTAGTATAATAAAATAAGTAATAATCCAGGTATACACATTCAATTTTTATGTATTACTAGCTGTGCCCCTCCATCGTAGGTGATAGCGTGATAATATGTAGCCTATATGTTGACCCGACCTCTTAGTAATATTCAAGCAAAATTTGAAGTAAATCCATGCAGTACTTTTTGAGTTTAGCCCGGACATACATACAGACAAAGAGACAAGAATTCTATAAACCATATTTATGGATTCGATATCGATAGTTATAGATCACGCCACAAGTATCCTTTTAAAAAAATATTTATTGTTCAGTTTTGACTTTCCTACGATTTTATTATATGTATAGATTTGAATCCCGCCCGTCTAAGCTTACAAAGTATGGTTCAAAATAAATCGAAAAAAGAACGAGTGCAAAAACAGTCAAAATTTAGAAAGAAATTCATCATTTGCGGGTGAAACACACCGAAGTTATTCTTTGTATAATACACAAAAAATTTAAATTGAATAGTTAATCATCATCATTCGAGATGTTAAGCATTTTTAAAGAAGACAATATTTGTGTTTTTAACTAAGAAAAATTTTTATTCGTGATTTTGGACCAATAAAGTTCTTTAAAATATCGTCAATCTCGACATATACAACATGTAACTTAATTAACGCACATCCTGAAAATAGTTTGTTCAGAATCGTTTACTGAATCGATTTATATCATTTTTGGTATAGGTATTTTTTTATTCCAAATTAATTAAAACTACGGAAATTATTGTCATATTAATCCTGTACAGTCAAAACAAATTGAAATGGACCGTAATTCAAAGTAATAAGACTTTTAAAATCGTAGTTTTATTTGTATTCATACAAATTCCATCATTCAATACAACATTTTAAAAAAATGTATTTCAAGAAACTTATTTAGTAAATAACAATCCATATAAATGTTAAATAAAAAATTCAGTGTATGTATTATGATTACAACATAATATTCTAATTGGGGTGTTTGAGGGTGTGCGTTAATTACGTTACATGTTGTATGTTTTTTAACAAGGTGCAAAATTTGTGTTTCTGTTTTATTTTTAATTTACGCAAATACGACCATATCTCTCAATTTCGGAAAAACCTCAAATCGCCCCCACTCCTCCAACTAGCTCCTTTAGACGCTTTCTTGATGCCCCTTGTAGATCACATCTAAAACCCCTCCTTCGCTTTCCTTCTCTATTCCTACTCCTACACTGTCAAGGCGGTCAGGTAGACGAACTCTCTGCTGCCTGGCGTACCTACATAATTCTAATTCATATCCTATTTTCAAAAAAAGATTGAAAGAACGCTATCTATCATCTATATCTTAGATATAAGTATTTATGTATGTTTACTATCAATAATGATTTATCATTTTTTGTATTACCAAAATCACTCCATATGAAAATGCAGTGAATGATTGAACCATGACTTAATAAATCAAATGTCTATGGTCGTCTGAGATTGCATTTCATTGGTGGCGTGGCGCATCGGTGAGAGCATCTGGCTATAAGCCAGATGCTCTCACCGATGCGTAAGTGATTGGCGAGGTTAAGCAACTAGGCTCGCGGTCAATCCACAGATGGGTGACTGCCGAAGTAGTTTAATTTCTGAGCGTATTCGTGCTTCGGAGGTCACGTTAAGCTGTTGATCCCGGTTAAGCCATGTCAGAGGCCTACTGGGCCGAGTTGATCAATGCTTACACTAGGGTAACCACTGCCTACTCGCGTCACTGTACCGGTGGCGCGAGGAGATGCTGGCGCAAGGCGAGCGGCCGATGCAGCCACACATGGGGCTGCGTCGGTCGCAGCTTCGCGAGGCCCTGGTGGCGGAATGGCGGGACAGGCTCTCGCGCCCAACCGCCGGCCTCGTCACTATCGAGGCGGTCCGGCCGGTACTCGAGCGTTGGCTCGGGAGGAGGCACGGCTCCCTGTCGTTTCGGGTGACGCAGGTACTGTCGGGGCATGGCTGCTTCGGGAAGTACCTGTGTCGCATAAACAGGGAGCCGGACGCCCGGTGTCACCACTGCGTCGACTGTCGGGAGGACACGGCGCTGCACACGCTGGCAGAGTGTGCCGCTTGGGAGGAGCAGCGCCGTGCCCTCATTTCTGGAGTAGGCAGTGACCTGTCGCTGCCGGCCGTCGTGAATTCGATGGTTGGCGGCGAGGAGTCCTGGGACGCGGTGGTTTCCTTCTGCGAGACAGTCGTCTCGCAGAAGGAAGCTGCGGAAAGGGAGAGGGAGATCACATCCTCCCACCCCGTCCGCAGCAGACGCACCAGGCGTCGGCGGAGGGCGGATAACGCCCTCTTTCGGCCCCCCTAAAATGGGTCCAGGGGCGACGGACTCGGGGGCGTCCGTCGCCCACTACACATCTGGACCCGAGGCGGCGGCGCGACGTGTTCCACGCGCGCCCCTCTTAGACGTTGCGGGGGGAGTTTAACACCTCACTCCCCCCGCTAATGCGAGGAGGCCCGCATACGTGGGCCAGCACCAGCCGGGGGTTGCGGAAGTATCGTTTGTTCCCGCGACCCCCGACGCAGGTGTGAGATGGAACACCGGGGTGGTTTTTAGTCAGTAGGAGTCTGACAGACCCCTCCGCCTCCCCCGAGGCGGAGGACATCCATGCAGGATTTTACACCCCGCAAAAAAAAAAATAAAAAAAAAAAGGGTAACCACTGCCCATATGATAAGTAAGTCAGTATTAGTTGGTTTTCAATTCATATGCGCAGTGTTTACCTTGGTATCAGATTACACAACTGCTGCCTAATGTCTACACGTACCCTCAAAGGCGCAGATACTCAATTACCCAGCGTGGGCTTACTCAAGGCACATGTATTCTCTCTTAAAATTGTATATTTGCTCAACCTTGTCAACCGTTTTCGGATCTGTAAAGGCAAAGGCAGTTGTGAAAAAGAAATTAAGGTTTAGAATTAAAATATCTGCAATTTAACTTTAAGCTTCGTTTGGTATAACGGATGTTTAAGTTACGATAAATTAAATAAAACTCTCGTTATACACTGAGCTGAATTCAGTAACAAGCTTGCTGTTTGTTTCTCGTTTACACGGTACAGTTAGCAATTTGTATTATACAGTACAATATGTGAACGTACCAGGAGGTCAGGCTAGCGCAGAGGTCGTCGCTTCAATAATTCAGTGGAGCTGAGCCTGATGCCTGATTCTGTACAACTAGTACGTACTCCGTTCGTGTGTATGTTGTATACTTGGCGTGGATGTGTTTGTATGGATTATGTGCTAAATTACAGCTCTGTGTACCTGTAAAACAAATTGCTGTGACGGATCGACAAACGTCGTTTGTATAATGAAATATGTTTGGTTAATTAACCAGGAGGTTAGGGTGGCACAGAGGTTATAGTTTCAATAATTCAGTGGACCTGAATCTGATGCTTGATTTGTAAACGAAAATAGATATGCTATGTATGACTGTATGGGAGTATGGCTAATTGGACGAGCCGGTTGGCGTAGTTTGTAAATTCTTGCCTTTCACGACACAGGGCGTGGGTTTGATTCCCACCCAGACCAGATGTTTGTGTGAATGAACATACATATCTGTTTGTCCTGAGTGTGGGTGTAATCTATATAAGTATGTATTTTTAAAATAGAAATAGTATACGTAATATAGCAGTTATCCGGTTTCTATAGTACAAGTTCTGCTTAGTTTGGGATCAGATGGCCGTGTATGAATAATGTCGCACGACATTATTATTATTGTAGGATATTATTATTGAGTGGTGATTGTCCACACTAGATGCTTATTATTACGTACTCCGAAAACATAATTCTCGTACTTTCCGGTTGTACGTACCTAATTAACTAAAATGGAAGATTATATTACAGTCATCCTAATTATCTATTTATCTTAACTAGATTATCTCATATTATATCTATATTAATGTGTAGATAATTAGGCAGTAATAGTGAGGAAATTCCTAAAATATTAGACATTTGAGGTTGGTTACTGTTTTATTTATTTTTTGTATGCGTGTTTTGGTAAGGCAGGTGTCTACGGGTGGGTATGTCGGACTCTCACCGACTAAATCTACCTGCCGTGGACTTCTTTTGGCACCTCATGGGGGGACCCCCGGGAACGCTAGCTCCGGTGCCCCCCTTTTGCGCAATGTCCCAGATATTTGGGACACGTACTCTGGGAGGGATTGCCCTCCCCTATTGCCGACTACTGCCAGTCCGGCACAGCGACTGCGCCACAAACAGATCGCTGTCTTCCCGGAGCTACTTGCACGTGGCAGCTGTAGAGGACACTTCTCACACTGCCACCGCAGCCCCGAGGGAAGTTGGGCTACCGGCTGTAGCCGCCGCCCCGACGCCTCCTCCGTCTACGAGCGGGATCGGCTCGTTTACGATCCCGCTCGGAGGCCTCCTTCCGGAGCATAACTGCCTCACAGGAGGAGACCACGGAGTCACCCGCCAGCATTGCGCTTACGATCGCTGGTGGGGACAGATGCCGTCTGATCGCTGGGAGTTGGGACCAGGACTCTCCTCTCGACCTCCCAGGCTGGGCACTCTTCCAGCGTATGATGGGTTTTTTTTGTATACTAGGATCGATATATAGGAAAATAAGCTGATATGAAGCTGGTTACCATAGTAAGACACATAGCATTACTTACGCGTAGCTTCGTATGAATGCAATGCACAGCAAGAGTTACTTAGTTAGTATACCTATTTGGTGGTCTGAGTCCCTGGTCCAAAGCAATGAAAATCTTCCAGGTTAACTTTAAAAATGTTAAAAAAAATCGTCGCCTTTCCTTCTCCTCTCCCCGCTGAAGTTTACCGCCCTTACTCATGCCCAAATCAAAAACACCACTGTCGACCACATACCTGGCTCATCGACTGGTGTCTATAGACAACCAGGACAGACAGCATAGAGACGCTATTAGCTGTTCCACTGCTTAACTCGCTGATTATCGTAGATCATTAGTAGATGAACCCACTGAGTTTGTTAGTAGATGAACCCACTGAGTTTGTTAGTAGATGAACCCACTGAGTTTGTTTCGCTGGGTCTTCTCAGTTGGGGCGCATTGGATCCGGTGGTAGCATTAAAGCGCGACCGTCGTTATTAACACAAGGTCTGTCATAATAATAATACCTTAATGTAGACAGAACCATTGACAATATGTAGTAAAAATATTAGACTTAAACTAGATAATTAAACATAATCTCTTGACGATAACTTGATACGAGCTAGCTAAATATCATTGCTATTATAAAATAAATTTTATAAATGTTTTCATAAAATCAATACAATGTGTACCTAAATATCTATGTTACTAGAAATAATAATGTATACAACTATATTACTAGAAACATGTTCTGACTATTTGCAAGCGCTTTTTTAAAGTCTACGTGAATAATAACCTTTTTGTATTTTTATCGTACATTGGCGAATTATGCGGTAGGTCCTCTGATCCGCACCGATCACTACTGTTGTCTAATGACTAAAACCGGGGCCGTCAGCATAGAGACGCTCTTACGTGTTCACTTATCCATGGAATGACCCTCGCCGACCATAGACAGACGGATAACCGCTCTTCTTATGACTACAACCGGGACCGACAGCATAGACACGCTTTTAAGGGTCCACCCATCCATAAACTGATCGTTGCCGGTCACTTATAGGTCGATAACCGCTGTTGTCTAATGAACACAACCGGGCAGAAATCATAGAGATGCTCTTAGCTGATCACTCATCATAGACTGATCTTTGCCAATCACTTACCAACCAATAATTTCAGTTCTCGGACTCCAACTAAAACACTTAGGTAATTTTAATGTTAGAATATTTTATACAAAGTGTCTTTCAACTTTGGTTGAACATGCTAAACAATATACCTTATCTCCGTAGACATAATTAATATTAAAACTAGGTAACCTATATAAAACTTAGGTTCAACTATTTAATATATGTGCCAAGTTTCAGGGAAAACTGTTCGAGCGATATTAAAGCGTTATTACGTGACATACTTACTTACTTTCGCCTATTATGTGACAAATGTGAAAAGTTTCTAGTTTTGTGACGCAATCCTGAAAGCTGGGGACGCGCGGGACACAAAAATGATGATATTTTCTGGACTGTTTTTACTTTAGTTATAAACATGCATTGGCGGTAACAAAGCTTACTGAGTACTACTAAAGTGTGGTCCCATAGCAGGAAGAATTAGAATAAAGCGTTAATTAAATCTCTGTTGCTCCTCTGTATATCGCGTTACGATAGCAAAAATGCAATGACCACCATCTTAAGGGATTGCAAACCTTTTACCTGCTACAGTAATTGCTTTTCTATTGAAATATTTAATATAAATTCGCTCTTAACACTCTTAATGTCTGAGACCACAGAAGAGAAGGTAAATAATAGTACGAATTTCTGTTCTTCGACCGCACTTTATACAAAATATGGGGCAGATAGAGACTGACTTGCTAAGTTGCAACGTAGACAACATTTTGGTTCTTTATGGTAGTAATATAATTGTAACCCAGGCTCCATGGAAATGAAAAAAAAACCATTTCGTGAAATACCAAAAATATTTATTTTATTTCCCATACCATCAGCTGATCGTTATTTATGGGACACAAAACTGATAGGGTGACGTAGTTCAGCTTCGAAGGAAAATTAAGATTTTTTAATTATGTTTACTATTCAAGTTACACTTTGTATATAAGGTACAAATATTATTTAACATTAATAGAGCGTCTGCCGAAATTAATACTGAACAAAGTATAGAAAATCAACTTTGCATAGTACGCAAATAATTGATATAGGTACTTACTGTGTGTATATTTTACAAAGTTGCTTGTCTAAACGTTGCAGTGTTGTTCAGTTTTATAGTTTGATTCAGACACTTACGTTTAGAAGACTATTTATCTTACACCAGTACAAGTGAATATATATTTTCATGTATAAAAAATTGAACTGTCGAATGAAATATTATATTATACCTACCTCAAATCCAATAACAGTTCTGCCACGTGATCGCCCACAATTTAATATTAAATACGTTTAAATTTATGCTTGCCTGGTTGGTACACGCAATAAATATGAAGGAATTATTTTAAGCTTCATTTATATAATAGCCTAATTTGTGTTTGTATGTATGAAATATCGAATGAAATATATACCTCTCATATATCAAATTCCAATACTGCAACGTGTTTGCCCACAAATTGAATGCAAGACGTCTCAATTTATGTTCGCCTGGTACACGTAATAAATTTGAAAGAATATATAAGCTTATTTTAGTGGAGATATATTATATGATAATTAATTGCCATCTATGTCTAGACTTACATTAGTGTAAGTTTATACAGATAAAATATATTTTTGTATGTTTCTAATGGATGAACTCAAAATGCTACTGCTCTGAAACTTTAAAATAACTATCACTCATTCATTACCATTGAGTAACATGTGTTGTATAGCACTTTAAGAAAATTAGAGTTAGTAATTGCTGTGTGGTGACGGCGCCGAGTATCAGAATATCAGCTCTCATCTCATCCCGTGGGGGGCTTACAAGTCGACCTGAGGGAATATCTACCAGAGGACAGGTAACAGTTGCTTTCTGTGTATTATGACTACACTAATCTACTACTGGGATCGCCAACCCGTCTGCCAAGCGTAGCGATTATGGCATATCGGGGGATATAAGATGATTCTTGGGGGAATCGGCTTTTGTCCAGCCGTGAACTTTTTAAGGCTGTTACGATGATGATGATCAAAAATTTGCCTATAAAACCATTACTTGGTTTAAGGTGATAATTTGGTCATCTTTGGTTAGACGTTGGCGGCCAATGTCAACGGAGATGAGTCATCATAGTGGTAAATATTATTAGGTATATTGCGTTAAATTGCGCTCATAGCTAGATGCCCTCACCGGTCCGTAAGCGATCGGCGAGGTTAAGCAACTAGGCTCGCGGTCAGTCCATAGATGGGTGACCGCCAAAGTGGTTTAATTTCTGACTGTCCCGGTTGTAGTCATTAGGCAACAGTCATTAAGCCATGTCAGAGGCCTACTGGGCGGCTTGAGGAACTCTGACACTAGGGTTACCCCTACCCATACGATAAAAAAGCAAGCAATTGTACTAGTATTCAGATATACTCTTTATTCTCACTTTGTCATAACTAAAGAGGTGCTCTCAGTCACTTGTGCTCACCGATCCGTAAGTGTTCGATCGTGTTGATTAAATAATAATATCCTGGGAAATTATTGACACACGGCCGTCTGATCCCAAACTAAGCAGAGCTTGTACTATGGAAACCAGATAACTGATGTACTACGTATACTTCTCTTTTGTGTACACATAATTATGTAGATAAAGACATCCAGACTCATGACATGTTCATGCACACAAATATCTGTGTCCAGGGTGGGAATCGAACCTACGAGCTGTGGCGTGAAACGCAAGTATATATCAACTTCGCCAATCGGCAAAATAAATAAATATAGAAATTAATCATCAATAATCAAACCAAAAATCGTATGACATACATACATCAAAAAAATAAACACCAAGACTCAAATTGATAACTTTCTCAGTTTTTAAAGTCGGTTCAAACGTAATAATATAGTTATTTAATCTAATATTACTAACGGGTAAAGTAACAGCTATGGTAGGTATTCACTGTTGATTAGTTTCGATCACAGCGATATTACAGCTATTATCAGTGGGCGAGCTCTATGGCTTTATCAACTTGCCTCTCTAGAATGCTAATGATATGACGTCATAGTTAGCGTAGTTAAATGCTTTGTTTCGTCAGAGTATCATATGGGGATATAGCTCAGTGGTAGAGCATTCGACTGCAGATCGAGAGGTCCCCGGTTCAAACCCGGGTGTCCCCTGATAACTTACTTTTTATTTTTGCACATTTTTTAAATTATATATACATTTTTCCATGCTCTTTCTTCTAAAGCATGCAGATGCATATGTTTACTGTTTTTTCTCTTTCTGGGCCATCCCGAGGTATGAACCCAGGTTCTTCTAATCTACGGTTAAGATAAGTTACCGCGAGACAAATGAAACAGAGACCATTCGGCATTGTTTGTGTGATTTACGGATAAACATTTGGGACCTTTCAAAAAAAAATTAAAATCTTTTTTTTTTCATACATTGTTTTACCATGAGTGATTGGATCCTTCCTTTAAGCAGAACAGCAGTACTTATATTGAAAGTTTCCGCTCTTCAATAATGACAATATTGAAACGTTAGGTAATCGTATGGGCAGAGGTTATTCTAGTGTCAGAGTGATTGAAGCCCTCCAGTAGGCCTCTGACATGGCTTATCGACTGTTGTCTAACGGCTACAACCGGGACCGACAACTTAACAAGCCCTCCGAAGTACATAGACGCACAGAAATTAAAACACTTTAGTGGTCACCCATCTATAGACTGACCGCGTGCATAGATGCTTAACCTCGCTGATCACTTACGGACCGGCTCACAATCAGTAACTCTCAGCAACTGATAGTGAGCATCTAAAAAAATTAACTCACAATTTAATATAAAACTATATAAAATAAAAGTGAAATAAGAGATTGTAGATTTATTATGTGTATATGTGTGGGTGCTTGTATGCGTAGATATATAACGAGTAATGAGTAGGTGGAAATATTTTATGATTTATTCCACACGCTTTGATTTGCTATTTAAAAAAAAGATACAAATGTCTTCAGTTTTTCTTAAGAACAGAAGATTTTAACAAAATTTATATAGGTTCATCTTAAGCATTTCGTATCATATATAATATAATAATAATATAATAATTTATTTTATTTCTCCACAAAGGTAGTTACAATACTTATAACTAAATTAATATCTATACATATTCCTTTGTGAGAGCTGGTGTCTGAAGTAGGTTTCATAAAGAACCTGTATTACAGATCACCAGGCCCTCGGCCGCTTCGGAGTGGATAAATATGCTGTCTTACATTTCATTTTATTGTTAACTACATAGTAGAGACAATTTTCTATAAGTTAAGAATTTATTATATTAAATGTGTGCGTGTGCGTGTGTGTGTGTGTGTGTGTGTGTGTGTGTGTGTGTGTGTGTGTGTGTGTGTGTGTGTGTGTGTGTGTGTGTGTGTGTGTGTGTGTGACTATACTTTATACCTATACTATACTTTATGTGGTTATTATGTTTTCCGTGTTTTCGTAATCTTGTTCCATCAGCCAGTTGGTAACAATAGTTTTACATTCCGTTTTAGATTTTGGATATATATTTAAAATTTTATTAAGTTTGTTGTAAACGAGACCACCGAGGTACGAGAAACTCCCGCGTGCGAGGAGAGTGCTAAAGGAGCCAGTGGGACAGACATTGTGTTTTCGTCGCTTGTCAGCTAGTTTAAGTGGGTCATATGGAGTAAGTGAATGGGTCTTCAACGTTATATTCAAAATAAACTGCTGTCGGACTGTTAATACTCTGCAAGTAGAATAAAGTTCCGTTGTCGGGAATAGAAAGGGAAGACGCCATCCAACCTTTAATATGGCCCGTTGCGCCCGTTCTAATTTCAAAAGTGAGGTTTTACTAGCACCACCCCAAGATATGATACAGTAAGATGTAATTGATTGGCATAGAGCTTGGTATACCAATTTTATGACTGATTTGTCCGCAATATGACGTAGATTTTTGAAAATGTAAATAAGTTTACGTAATCTGGATGAGAGTTGGTCGATATGATGGTGGAACTTTAATCTATAGTCAATTTGAACGCCAAGGTATTTAACACAGTCTGTACTGGTCAGATTAGGGCAATGGCATGGTAGGTCCTCCGTCTTACAGTTGTGAGCTTTGATGATAAAAGAGCCAGGGGGCTGGCCTGTGCAAGTAGGAGAAAAGGTAATATATTTTGTTTTATCTATATTTAATGTTAGTGAGTTTATAGCTAGCCATTTAGAAATATGATCAAAGCCCGTCTGTGCATAACTGAAGGCGTGAATATAAAAGAAAATATACTCAAAATCGTTTCACACACAAAAGAAATCGCGAAACATACACTTACAAAAAACAGGGTAGTTGATAAATCTTTTATTAAAGTCGGTTAAAGATTATATATAAAGATGTCCTAAACTTAAAAAAAATCGGTGGAGGGCTATGAAAAATCTAACATAATTAAGAAAATCATGTGAATGAATAAACGGCAAGTGTGAATAAAAAAATACCCTCCGTAATTCTCCGTATTATGAATATTCGATCAGGCACGTGTCCTAAGGTGAGTTAAAATTTTCTGCCCATTCTTAAAAAGTGCACAACTCCGCTAAAAAAAGTTTTCACTTCAAAAAGTACTTTACTAACCTGGTCAGTCAGAGCTGGGTCAGCTCCATGTGCCAAGAGAAGTTCCACAATGTCATTGGCATCGGCTGCGCAGGCTGCATGAAGAGCAGACGATCCAACCTGCGCAAAAATATGCAAATACTTTCATATCTGTTTGTTTTTGGGTTTCTGTAATTTGTAATCGGTTCACAAATCAATGTGGCACAACATGGTTGTACCCCGTCATCGGAAAATTGCATCGAATATTGATGATGTATAATTTACAAATCAAATTGCAAATCCGCACACAGTTTTATATAGTAGATAATATAATACTAATGTACTAATACTAAAAGAACAGCAGTTTCATAAAAACTTACCTTACTTACCGTATTTCTATAGCGCTACATCTCAATAGAAGGTACTTGTACACAAATACAGTTTTAAAATTTACACAATTTTATAATTTCTTTTTGTTTTATAAAAGACAAGACGCCCGCACTAGGAAATCTAATCCGTGTCGTGGGGTACTCTGCAAATATATAATAGACGGACACAAACTACATTCAGACTCAGAACAAATATTTATGGGTCACACAAATAGCTGTCCGGCGCGGGACTCGAACCCGCGGCAAGAAGCGGCGAGGCAACTGTCTTAACCACTGCGCCACACGTGCAGTCAAACATTACATTTCATTTCTTATACTAATATTATTTATCATAGGTCATTCTAGCGTAAATCGTACTAATAACATTTTTTCTCAAGGATCCGCTCACATTTTACTTTACAAAAAATAATTCTGAATCAGGACCAAAACTATCTTGAAAAATCCTGGACCTGTTTAAAGTTTACTTTCAACTTGTCTATTTTAATTCCCGGATTCCCGGGGTAGGTCAATGTTTTACTATGTTCAGTTGTACATACGCCAGCGCTAATAAGCGGCCGTTATAAGAATGCTTTTATTGCAATGTATTCGTCTTGATGTTAGCAATATCATCATGAGGGTTCAATCCTAAGGTTGCGTATGTGATTTTGAGATTTTTGCGTTAAAAACATTTCTCAGTATTAGCCCGAAGGCTGGAAGCTAGCAGTATTACACCACCGTGCCTTGAAAAGCATGTAAAGCCGTCGGTCCTGTAGCTGAACTCTTTCGGGTCGTGTGGCTAGTCGTCCCATAGGATCATGGGAGTGATAGAATAGAAAGTGCTCGTGTGTTTGCGAACAAATTTGTGCACTATAATATCTCCATTGAGACAGGCCTGGCTGAATCTCGGCCAGGAGTGTCCTCCTGTATTTACCCTGGGTGGGGATTAAACTCATGACCTCTGTTTTAGCAGTTAGGGTCACAAATCACTAGATTAACCAGCCGGTCAATAAACTGGTACACACGGCTACATATCAAGCTATACATTTCCAATATAAGCTGACCTGTCATTGTATGGAAATCCTGTACAACGTGAGATCAGCGTATACTGGAAATTTATAGCTTGATGTGTAGCCGTGTGTTCCAGCGTAAAGTGAAAGAAGTAAATTAACATCGTATTGTGGACGTGCATCGTTTTACTGCTACCTTAGTAAACATGTTATAATAACGATGAAATGTTGGTATAATAACTACATTTCTTCTGACAGCCTAGTACATTATATATAATGTGTACATTATATAAAATATACTAGGCCCACAGAACATAACATATTATATAATTTATACGTGTAGTGTGTACATGTAAATATAATAATTATGTTATCTTCAAAGTATATTAGAGGGAGAGAAATAGCTCTATCTTCTTCTGTTATCCTGGTAGATGCCCAATGTTATTGTGTAGACAAATTCGCGTATAGATGTCATTAAATGTCGAATCTTGTAGGTAAAATATATATAGACTGGAATCAGAATGCTACAACGAATTCCAATTGATAAGTGACACTAGAATAATAAACTTACATTGTTTTGTAAATGCACATTGGCACCGGAAGTAAGCAGATGCTCCACGATACCGCGACAGCCCTGGGCGCACGCCATTTGCAATGCAGTTACACCGTTCTGGAAATGAAACGCTGGTCAATTAAAACTGCACTTTATTTGAAATAACTTTAGATCTAAATTCCTTCTATTGTAATCAAACCATGATATAGCACTGTTTTAGTATTCCGTGCTTATTTGGTTAAAACTAAATACCGAATATTTGGATCCAACTTCATAAAATACAATTTTGTTTTGAAGTCAACCGTTTTATTGCATTAAAACTGTCTTTATTTTACTTAAAATGACAAATCGGAATAATGGCGCGCGCCGATTGAGTTTCACTCCAATTAATTTCCTTACCTCTGGTTATAAACAAGTCTTAACAAAATGTTTATTAGACTATTACCTAAGAACATCCATTTAAATTTAAAAATAATTGATTAAAATCGGCAAATTCATGTTTGAAACTAAATAATTGTCATGAGTTTCATTTCAAGATATTATTTGCGTTACATATTTTTTTTCTAAACATTAAAATAGTAAAAAGTACTTCATCCCTCCCCCTGTATCTACAGGGTAAGAAAGATAAGGATGGCCGAGGAGTTGACGTTCAAACGCAAAATTTTGATACTTTATGATGAGGAGTATCCGAATCACCACCACGTACCTATGTTCTACGATTTTGCGTTAATTTGATACTTTAAAAATTTAAGAGTCCTGAGCTCAAACCATAATTGGAACTTTCGAATAAATTCTAAGTCAGTTCTGCAATGATAAGATAAATCATACTTTTAAGGATGTTAGGTTAAACTATGCTAATTAGTTATCACAAAAAAACTGAACCAGAGATGTTCAACAGAACGAGAAAAAATCGAAAAGTGATTCTATGGTGAAAAAAATTCTATCTCGCAAACTACACAAAATCGTAGAACATACGTGGGGGTGATTCGGATACTCCTCATCATAAAGTATCTATATTTTGCGTTTTAACGTCAACTCCTCGGCCAGCCTGTATATTGCCATAACGTCACACATAATATCTTTTTTGATATGTATAAATGAAACTCTTACTTACTTTACTGGACTTCATGTAATAAACTCTGATGTAACCCAGTCATGATGCGTTAAGTATTCTGGCAATTTCGTCCTGACATTTTGTATTCCTGAGATCGAATTTATGTAGAAATCTTAATTATTATTAATATTTATTATATAACTTGACAATTATTAAATTTGACATATATTTCTTAATTAATTTATTGACATTGTGTTATGTAATTATTGTTTTAATTTTGTGTTAATTATTGTATACGCAAAGGGCGGGACATGGCTGATCTTAAAATTGTTCAACATCTGTATTTTGTACCTACCTATGATCCACAATAAAGTTTCTAAATCTGAATCTGACTTTATCGATATTGCTAATTATTTTTAAATTTATACAGATTAAAAAGAAAAGTAGACCGACACCTAAAGTAAACAAACGTAACGCTTCGGTTTTCAGTGCTACCTACCATAACGATTTAAAATATGTTTTAATACGGCTAGGTACGCATGGCCAATTGTACAGACGCCAACACATCAAGGTAAAAAACACAATTTCCCCAATTGAAAGTGAACCTTATGCTTATGTGATAAAGTTAAATCTTCCACCTACCCCAATCTGTCAAAGAAATTTGACAGATGTGCTGGCGTCTGTCATCTGAATGTTGTCGCTTTGTATTATTTTCTTTAGGTGTACAATAAAGAGTTTATCTACCTATCTATCGATGCCACGGCACCCTCGGCGTATGGTTCCGACTCATACTGATCGATTTAATTTTATCCCGATCAAG
This sequence comes from Pseudoips prasinana, assembly GCA_951640165.1. NCBI lineage: Eukaryota > Metazoa > Arthropoda > Insecta > Lepidoptera > Nolidae > Pseudoips > Pseudoips prasinana. Next base: position 31,313,285 of record OX621248.1, read on the forward strand.
TGATGATGCAGTATTTAAAAATTTCAGAGGTTTTACGGTTAAATGCACTTCATAGTTATAAATTTAAGGTCCATTATTCCTATCCTACTAATATTATAAATGCAAATGTTTGTGAGTATGGAGGTATAATAATAATAATAATATCCTGGGACATTATACACACACGGTCGTCTGATCCCAAACTAAGCAGAGCTTGTACTATGGAAACCAGGTAACTTATATACTACCATACACATTTTTTTTTTGTAAATACATACTTATATAGATAATTTATGTCCAGACTCAGGACAAACAGAATGTTCATGCACACAAATATTGGTCCCGGGTGGGAATCGAACCCACGACCTCCAGCGTGAAAGGCAGCGTATCTACCAACCATGCCAACGGGCCCGTCAAGAGTATAGATGTATGGATGTTTGTTACCCTTTCACGCAAAACCTACCGAATGGATTTTGATGAAACTTTATAGTAATACTAGCTGTGCCCCGCGGTTTTACCCGTGTTAAATTTTATAAATTATCACAGCTCCTCACCCGTAGGTGATAGCGTGATAATATGTAGCCTATATGTTGACCCGACTTCTTAGTAATATTTATGCAAAATTTGAAGTAAATCCATGCGGTACTTTTTGAGTTTAGCCCGGACATACATACAGACAAACAGACAAAAATTCTAAAAACTATATTTTTGACTTCGTTATCGATTGTAGATATAGCCCCAAGTATTCTTTAAAAAAAAATATTCAATCTACAGTTTTGACTTTCCTACGATTTTATTATATGTATAGATTTATAGTAATATAGCTTATATATCCGAATAACACATAGGATATAATAAAGTAGACCGCGGGGCACAGCTAGTGTAAGTATCTATAATTGTATCGGTTGCCAATTTGCCAGTAATGTTTTATTCAAAAGTGTGTCTGTATTTCAGAGCTTTGTATATTGACTGACTAATTAATTTGAGTCTACGTTGGTATTTGTTACTGTATTACCTTAATGAGAATTGCGGCAATTATTAACATTGGCGGTTTCCATTATTATAATTGAAATGCGTCATTTCATTAATTTTCTATGTCGGTCAAATCTGAGGTAGGTAAATTGTATTATGCTATCAGGTTGTAAGGTTAATTGGTAATTACAAAATGTCTACATATTTACGTGAAATTGTTTGCTAACGTTAATTAGAAAGTATATACCTACGCACGTTGTTTCAAGAGTATTTTTGTTTTGACCGACTTCAAAAAATGAGGAAGTTTCAATTCGATGCGTTTTCTTTCTTTTATATATTCTCACTAGATTAGAGTATTTGGCAGTAAAGTTATTTGATATATAAAAAAGGCATGAACAATGTTGAATTCATATTAATAACAAGTATATGTGTAAGTATGGTTGATATTCAAATCATATGGTATATGATTTGAATATCAACCAAGTCAAGTAAAGGCCGTCATAATCCTACCCCAGTAAAATAGTGGAGACTTTACTTTAAGTTGGAAAAGATGAAATTTTAAATAAAAAAAAAATTATCTCGAAAAAGTACATCTCATTTAAACTCTTTAACTTTTTCCAACTAAAAGTAAACTCTCCACTACTTTACTGAGGTAGGATTATGATTAGGAGAACACGTAATCATAATCCTACCTCAGTAAAGTAGTGGAGACTTTACTTTTAGTTGGAAAAAGTTGAAGATTTTAATTTAAAACTAAATAATCTCTAATAGTTAAAATCATTAAAACTTTGTTGCATAAGATTATGTTTAATAAGTTAATTTTTTTCTCGAAATTAATGTTTTTATTATATTTCACTTTGTTTGAAGTTATTAATTTAAAATAAAATAATCTCGAATAGTTACAAATCATTAAAACTTTGTTGCATAACATTATGTTTAATAAGTTAATTTTTTCTCGAAATTAATGATTTTATTATATTTCACTTTGTTTTTTACATATGTTGTTAGTTTTCTGGTCACTCTATTATATATGTATATGTATGTGAGAAACAAGATCGTAAAATTTTGTCAAATTCGAATTACAAAAATACTTTAAAGCTGCTGTGTTTTGGAATAGCTAAATTGATAGGTGATAATAGGCACGCTAGGCCTATGTGTATTGTCCGGTCAAGCATTTAAAGCCTACTAGGCTAGCTAGAAACGCCATCTAAATAAATGCCCCTAATAATTGACAACCACGGCCCTTACATAAAAAAATACTTACCGCTATATGCTAAAACGTGTCCCGCAACTACCAGGATATCATAAACTACAAGAAATATAAGTTGATAAAGGCGTCATTAGTACTTCACGCATTCTTTGACGCTTTAATTCTTTGTATCATCCACATAAAATTGAAATTATATTTTCCTCAGAATTAATGATTTTATTATATTTCACTTTGTTTTTTTCATATTTTGTTAGTTTTCTGGTCACTCTATTATATATGTGAGAAACAAAACCGTAAAATTTTGTCAAATTCGAATTTCAAAAATACTTTTAACCGCTGTGTTTTGGAATCGCTAAATTGATAGGTAGGATAGGCACGCTAGGCCTATGTGTATTTTCCGGTCAAGCATTTATCTACTAGGCTAGCTAGAAACGCCATGTAAAAAATTGCGCCTAATAATTGACAAACACGGCCCTTACATAAAAGTACTTACCGTTATATGCAAAAACGTGTCCCGCAACTACCAGGATATCATAAACTACAAGAAATATAACTGAAATATAAAGGTTGATAAAGGCGTCATTAGTACTTTAAGCATTCAAATTTAATGCTTTGTTCCATTGTATCACGACATAAAATTGAACGGATAAATAGTTACCACATACTGCCTTTATCCACTGATATGTTAAATTCACTGACTCACGTTGTCTACCGCATCCACGAGACATTGTTCGTCCAGGAGCAATTGAACGAGCTCCGTGTGCCGATGTACTGCGGCCAGGTGGAGGGGGGTGCGGCCGGAGTTGTCCCGTGCCTCCTTCGAAGCACCTTTGGACATTAGGAACGCAGCAGTAGAGGAGTGCCCGCTTTCGCAAGCGACGTGCAGAGCTGTGCGGCCAACCTATACCAATAAAAAGTACTTAGAATTACCTTGTGTTTCTGATTCACGAGCTCTGAGAAAAAATTCAACATTCTCCATAAAACGTGGTAGAAATTAATTTTTAAATGAACTTCATAAATTTTGTTTCCAGCCACAGAATATAAAAATCTGATAGCCATTTACAGGTCTCCACTGATAGAGAATTCATTAGTAACAAATTTAAAGGTCGGATCATAGGTCGGATAGCAAAATGTGGAATTATTAAAATAAACTTGGCTTTATTTTTAAGCTTTTGGAAAGAGGTGTTCATAGTATAATTGAACTCACCACCGGTCCGTAAGTGATCAGCGAGGTTAAACACCTAGACACACGATCAGTCTATAGATGGGTGACCGTCAAAGTTAATTTCTGAGCGACTCGTGCTTCGGAGGGCACGTTAAAGGAAAGCTGAGAAATATTCGTCCTGGGTGGGAATCCAACCCAAGACCTGCAGCGTGAAAGGTAACCAGGTACCACACCAACCGGCAAATTGTAATGCATTCAATTTGAATTTGTAAAGCAAACTTCAATTCGGTTGTAAGTTCTTTGTAGAGAACTCGACCGTACCTCTCTATTAACGATTCATTTAAATTTATTAGAAATAACTATTCAAATTATCAACATCTACGGCAAATACGAAGTTTGAACATCCATTCTACCATTCAGAGATAGACAATAGCAATAAACTCGCCCTTTCAAATAACAAACCTGAGCCCGCCGTAATCAAATCCTACAATGTACTGGATTCACAAATTTTCAATAAATTATAATTCCAATTAAACGTATTGGTACTGTTTAGATGCCTCGGTCATTTCGCAGTAGCAGTTTCAAATAAGACTGAGTTCAAATTCCGGGTCGAACCAAAATATACTATTGATATTATTCTGTCACGAAAGACACCCTGAAACAGCCTGATGTTGGCGGTATCAGACACCCAAGCTTCGAAAACCACGTAAAGCTGTCGATCCCACCCCTGATCACTTTCCGGTTGTGCCCGATAATGATCCCAGCGGAATAAGAGAGTGATAGCGTAGAGAGTACACCAACTCTCCCTTTAATATCGCCGCTCTGTAGCCGATAGTCGGCCAGGCGCTGTACTGTTTGTGATCGGCTCCCAACCATACATATTGCATCATCATCCCAGTTTCGTCCTTCTAAAGTCGACGAAAAAGGCTCATACCTGGCGATGACCCACCGGCGATTACCCTGATTGCCCACAGCAGCGTTGTTTTGACCTCTCTTTGACTTTCGACTAATCTGAAAGACAACCTTCATTTTCTTCAAATAATATTTAAAACGCCGATGACTATTTTGCCGTGAATAGACTGGGCTGTTGGTCTAGCGGTTCGTGGCCATGACTGCTAATCCAGCGTTCATGGGTTCTACTCCACCCAAGTCAAATCTTTACGTGATGAGCACGATTATTTGTTCTGTATTTAGTAATTTACCTGTAGTATGTATGTTGTTGCCATAGAACAGGCTCTGTCTAGCTTGGGATCAGATGGCAATGTATGTGTCTACAATATCATCATCTCATCAATCTCATCAGTCCCAAGATATTTATTAATATATATTATATACGTAACCGCTGGATTACATAAAGTTGCAAACTCGTAGTCATATTTTTGATGGAATTAATTTAGCAATTGTAGAAGGGCATAGCATCTCTTTATTTAATACTTATAGCTAAACACACCTACCTTACTTCCTACCGTTAGTATAGTAAGTAGGTACGCAGAACACAGATTTCATCAAAAAAATAAAAAAGAAAACAAAATGTATGGAACCGTGAGCTGGACACAATGGACGCTTTGTAGCGATCCTCGCAAATTTCCAACGAGTTGTTTACGGGTAGTATTTATCTATCATGTAGGGCCTGCCCACGCTGCGTCTTCCGGTTCGTGGTCGCTACTCGAAAACCTGCGGCCGTCGTTTCAGCTTGGCAATACTTTGGATTATGCAGGTACGCTGTAGCGCAAGACCGGCAATTGTGGAGATCTTTGGGGGAGGCCTTGGTCCAGCAGTGGTCGTCTTTCGGCTGATATGATGAATACATCTCTTGCTTTATGTATTACAACAAATTCCGTATTCCGACCAAAAATACAGTTCTGGGCACATTGTTATTATATTTTAAAACTTTCTGCATTCAGTGCGGCCACTATAAGAAGAATATGGGTCAGTAAATTTCAAATTCGAGACGTCCATTTCTTTAAATGGTATTTTTCATACATTGCTTTTTTTCATCATTTTCTGTTAGCTAACTCATTGTCGGAGTAGCGTTTGAGTCGTTTATATTATTTATATTGGTGTTGCCAAGGGTTATTTATTTAAAAGTGGATGGTTTGTTTGTTTTAACTGTTCCGTTGTATGCTCGCAGTTCTAACTTAACCTACCATTCTAGTAGCGAAATACATTTTCAGTTACGCCCAGGTAAATTTGATGTACAATCAGTATATTTGATATGCAAATTATTTCATTGATGGAATGAAATTGATGGGTGATCATTTAATTTTTAATTACTATTCAAAAATATACCGTTGTTTAATTTCGTTACCATTGCTTTATCATTTAAACTGAGGCGACCAAACTTTACATTTAACTTCTTCGGTTTTAGATTAACCCTTAATAAGACGATGGTATAATAGGTACCACCTCATTATAAACTCTATTATTTTGTAACAAAAGCTAAAACTAACAAGAGCTGAATTATGAACATGCTGTGACCGATTAAAGGCAAAATTAGGAGAATTTAACGTTAGTGAACCGTCCAGCTCAGTTCGGTGACTCTGAATCGGATTTACTTGGCGCCAGTTAGTTAGTTAGTTAGTGACTTAAACTTAATGTTTTGTGTCTGACATACAATAAGAAGTTTTCACTTCGATGGTGTTAGGAAGTAGTGAACCAGATGAAGGTTTACTTCCTAAAAACGTACAAAAGTATTTCTATCCCTTCTCTAGTATGAAGTATCCAATAACAAGCTTTGCTTAGTTTGGGCTAAATAACACTGTATGATATGTCCCTGATATTTATTTATGTATTTATAATACGTAATTAAAACTTGGCATTTATTGTTTTGGGGGCTAAAAAGTTTCAATTTTATGTACTCTCATTTCCCTTCCTACTCTTTGTGAACAACAGCGCAAACATAAACCACAAACATACCCTAGTTCAAATGGAATCGGAATCAGGGTACCAAGCAAACATACATCTCTAGAGCAAAATCAAAGCAACCAAACAACGCGCAAAATCCACACCAAATGTTCCAAAGTTAAACCAACAAAGCTCTACCGAAACATGTCGTCCTAGTACCTGCTCGCAATTACTATCCACTCATCATTCAATGTACTAGGAAGACAACTTCGTGTATAAGGGTACCTAAAAGTGATTCCGTGATATACAGGGTGCAAAGGCACCTAACTAATATCTAACAGAATCACTGCATTATTTTAGGGTTCCGTACCCAAAGGGCAAAACGGGACCCTATTACTAAGACTCCAAAAGACTTTAAAAACGCTCTTGTAAACAAATAACACAATAATGTTTGTAGTATATTCAATTATTTAAAACATAATTATTTTCAGGTCAGTACTAAATCTTGAGGATTTTTATTGTTTTCTCATACATACTTAAATAATTTAAATAATTAGTGCTCACTTTCATATTGGATGTTTAGAATGGTTATTTGAGCTCGCTCTTTCTTTCTTTATCGCATGGGCAGTGGTTGCCCTAGGATGTCAGAGTTCCCCGAGTGAGAGCCTCACTGAGGCTGCAGTGTACTGTGGGGGTACTGGTGTGATCGTTCACGAGTACCCAGAGCCCCCGCTACAAGCACTGTGAGGCTGGCTACTGTGGTGGTTTTAATGCGTAGAGCCCTACATAATCCGTCGCCTCCCCAAGCGACGGAAATGCGACATCAGCATTTCCAAATGGTAAAAAAAAAAAATAAGATGTCAGAGTTGTTCTGCCCAGTAGGTTAGAAAGCTTAGAACTCCGTAATTATATGTCGGAGTGTGTGATATTTTTAGATAGTAGTGTAAGGTTGCATAAACTTTGATATTAAGATTATACTCTACAATCTATTAAAAGACATAGGATTATCAAGAACTACCGTTAGGTCTCTATTGGAACGAATATCCAAAGCGGCATTATTAGGATCATACCAAATTTGGCTTGGAAGAGAAAGGAACACTGACAGAGAAGGTGACGATTTTCTGCCCGTGTCGATATAATGAAATGATATAATGAAAATTCAGCACTTGGGTAAAATACTCTTGTACTTGTCAAGCTCACAATGCAGAACATAAACATAGTCGAATACAGTTTAAAAATTACAAAAAAATAATTAGTCCGTCCGTGTGGTCTGTTTTATCAAATATATTTTCTTAAATCCTAAAATAAATAACAAGTTACTTAAATTTAGTTGTACTATATTAAAATTAAAGAATTGAAGGCAATGAGCATTTGGCAAGCGCAGAAGGCTCTTAACCAGTCGCTTAAATTAAACGACTAATACCTGAGGCCACCCTTTTGGGGTTCGGGCCACAGCTCAGGGGGCCGCTGAAGCAAAAGGACAGAATTCTAAGAGGGTATGATCAGTTGCACGGGATCGCCGATGACGCGTTAAGGGGCCAAAGCGATCCTCGCCGCTGAGGAACCTACCCTAGCTAACCTGCGGCTTACTCTAGCTACCTAGGTGGGCGACCCGGAGAAGAAAGCCCCAAATATATAATACTAGCTGTGCCCCGCGGTTTTACCCGCATTAAACTTTATAAATTATAGCCGATATGTTAATCCAGGGTGTCAGCTAACTCCATACCAAATTTTATAAAAATCGCTCAAGCTGTTTAGACGTGACGAAGTAACAAACATACACACTCACAAACTTTCGCCTTTATAATATTCGTAGGATAAAGAAACCTCATTATCTGCGGTTAAACACACCGGTAGACCGAAGAGGCAGCGCACACACATACCACATACTCATCCCAATTCAAATAGCACTCCGAATCGGAATACCAGGCAAACATACGACTACCTACCTACATCCCTAAAGCAAAATCAAAGGAAGTAAATAACGAACAAAATCCACATAAAATCTACCAACGTCAAACCAACCGAGCTTCATTGAAACTTATGACAAGTACAACTAGGGTTGCCAACTATCCTGTTTGTTTGTTGTTTTACTGTTGAACAAAAATAAAGTATTAAAATACTGCTTACATTTATTTAGGTTTTTCAGTAATTAATGCTAAGTCGTGGGAGTAAGAAATAGAGCATCTACTAATTTAATAAAAAATCAGCTCATTTATTTTCATTTCAGTTATAATTGTGATGAGGCATATAAAGTTTGTAAAAAAGATTGTAAATTAGTAAGTTGTGCGAGAAGCTCTAAAAATAAGTAATTAAAATAATAAATAAATAAAATACTGTAAATTTTTCTAAAATACTGTTTAATATTCTTCCTAGACCCGAATATACTTAAATTTCTGGTAAAAAAAAGTTGGCAACCCTAAGTACAACCGACTCTACGTCAGCTACAGTACTTACTCGTAATGGCTACCCACTCGTCATGCGGTGCACTAGCAACTAAATCACTTGTAAGTGAAAAGTGTTTCTTGAAATTTATGACTTTACCTGTGGCGCAGTGGTTAAGATAGTCACTGTGCTATCTCGGTTCCCTCGTGTTTCGGGTTTGAGTTTCACACACACATTATTTGTGTAACTTAGATATACAGGGTGGCCTAGGAGTTGACGTTCAAACGCAAAATTTAGATACTTTATGATCAGGAGTATCCGAATCACCCCCACGTACCTATGTAGGTAGGTACTACGATTTTGCGTGTTTTATATACTTTGAAAATTTATGAGTTTTGAGCTCAAACCCTAATTTTGAACTTTTGAATAAATTCTAAGTCAGTTCAGCAATGATTGGATTCTTTTTAGGGTGTTAGGTTAAACTATGCTAATTCGTTGTCGCAAAAAACTTAACCAGAAATGTTCAACGGAACGAGAAAAACAAACCGAAAACCGAGGTTAGTTGAAATTTATGAAAAAAATCGTTAAAAAAATTCTATCTCGTAAACTACGCAAAATCATAGCACATACATGGAGGTGATTCGGATACTCCTCATCACAAAGTATCTAAATTTTGCGTTTGAACTTCAACTCCTCGACCAGCCTGTATATCGTTGTTTTGAGTCTGTCTGTATATAATGTCCCTGTGGTACAAAGAATTAAATTCAAAACTTTCAGGTAGTGTCCTTGAACCCACCTTGAACGAACTGTGCTCCATAGTCATTGTCATGCCGTGCCATTCACAAGTGCAAATAAACATACATATTAAATATATCAATGTTTATCCACTATTCACAATCAGGCGTTACTTAGCGGAAATCCATACCATGGCAAAATTAATACGTGTACTGTTAATTCCGCTAATTATCAGTTCAATTAATCCGGGATCCAATTTGCAACAAGCAAATTATATGCATATTGTATTAAATATGATTGAGTTTGAACTGCATCCCGGGTTGATTAAACTATATTGGTTTTATGTTTCAGAGGTCTTTCAAATGAGTTGCAGCTGTAGCTGCGAGAGCCTTTGTCTTATTAATAATTAGTAACATATATATATATTTTAAAAGCTCCCATTTGAATTAAAGGAAACTAGATTTAATTGGACGAAACGAAATTCGACCATTAAGGTTCTATTGTCAAAGACTATATAGACATTAAAGACAAATAATATTAATTTGTTATCAGTTTGTCATATCTTGTCAGTGTGTAAAAATGTGTGAGTACTTAATGTTTTTTTATTAAAATAATTTACTTTTAATGGTAATTATATAAAACATATTAGCTTTCTGCACTCCTTCTCCATATAAACTTTCACTATTCCAAATTTCATACTCCTCCGTCCGCGCAATTTTCGTTAAAAGGGGCACAAAGTTTTTGCTTAATACATAGTTAAGTGGCGGACGGCGACGAATCTCACTACCCCATCTCGTTCAGTGGGGGGCGTAAAAGTCTGCCCGAGGGAGTACGTACCAGATACCGGTTGTTAGCATCTCTCTGTGAACTACAACCATCATTCTTTGAGCGCCATTCCGTCTGCCAAGGCGTTTGGCATAATTATGGGGATATCATTTTTGGGAAGGTTCTAGTCTAATTGTCATTTGGCTGCCATGATGATGTTAAAGTAAAACATTTAACACATATCATGTCAGCCAAAGTATGTGCACTGCTGGACAAAAGCCTCCCCAAAGAATAGGGGCATATGCCATAATCGCCACGCTTGGCAGACGGGTTGGCGATCGCAGTTTTAAATAAAATAAAAAAGGTTTTTATTCACGTAGACTTAAAAAAGCGCTTGTAAATAGTCAGAACATGTTTGTGGTAATATACTTAAGTAGGTTTACATAATTATTCCTAGTTACATAGACATTTAGGTACACGGATTGTATGAAAACATTTGTAAAATTTATTTTATAATAGCAGTGATATTTAGCTAGCTTGTATTAAGTTAGTGTTTGATGGTCATAGTTCACAGAAAACGCTGCTGCCTGTTCTGTGGTAGGTATTCCCTCGGACGATAACTACGCCCCCCGCGGGATGAGATCGGGTGATGATATTCTATACCGTCACCACACAGTTTACACCACCACACATTTAACGCATAACAGAGTACAAATTCCCAAAACCAATGCGGTAGGTAAAGCGAATGTGAACTTGACTAGGTAGGTTTGACCCAATTACCTACGCATTAAAGTGGCGTATTCCAACCGAAAATGTCAGCCAATCTGTAGATCCATCGATCTGACGTCACCGCAAATCAACTTATCAATCCTCATGTGTACAGACGTGGTGTGTATACAAATCTGTACAATCTGGAAATCAGTTTACTCTATGTACAGTCAACAAAGAATGAAAAAAATGAAGTTTTTTTATTGTGTCTCAAATGGTTACATCAGCAAATGTGAATGAAACAGCCCCAGTAAGTAATTAATAATACTTGTGTTGGGGTTGTCTCGCTCCTTCCCTAATTCCATACTTTACAATATTTGAGAAAGAGATAAATATAACTATTATATTAAAAATAAGATAAATATAACAAACAAAAAATAGAATAAAGGTAACAGACGTATTGCGTAGGCTTATTATATTGGCTTTTTAAGGTTCCGTACTTCAGAAATGGCTGTTCCTGACGGGAATAAACAATATCGTCACCCCATCTCATCCCGTGGGGGGAGCAGAAGTCGTCCCGAGGGAATATCTACCAGAGGACGGGCAGCTCTCTGTGTACTAAGACCATCATACTGCGATCACCGACCCGTCTGCCAGGCGTGGCGATTATGGCATGTCCGTCCAAGATGATTCTTGGGGGAGGCTTTTGTCCAGCCGTGGACTTTATACAGCTGTTATGATGATGATGATGACTTCAAAGAATAATAACATAAACGTAACCAAACCTCCGACTCCAACTATAATTACATCATTTTGGAAAAGAGGTGAAACTCGTACACTGCTGGACCGATATTAACCAAACGTAGTTAAGAAGCGCCGCAACGAAACTGGATTTCAAATAAAAAAGCCTTTTAAAAGAAGGAATACCCACCCAGGACAGATTTTTGTGTGCATGAACATGTCTGTTTGTCCTGAGTCTGGGTGTAATTTTCTGAATTAATATGTATTTACAAAAGAAAGTACTAAGTATATTTAGTTTATCAGTGATCTAACGATCAGCTGATGCTTTTTGTACATGGCACCAACTTTTTTTCCGTATTTCATATACTGGTTTTTTTTAGTTACTTCAGAGATGGGTAGAAAGCGCTCCATAATTTACTTCCACTATTTATGTGACGCTTGCCTCGTTGGTCTAGCGGTAGCGTGTTCACCCGCCGAGAACGAGGTCCTGGGTTCAAATCCCAAGTCGGGCCAAACGAAAACATTAGAAAATTTTCTGTAAAAAGAAAAAATTCTCAGCATCAGCCCGAAGTCTGGGAGTTGGCGGTATTATACCCACTTGCCTCGGAGAGCACGTAAAGCCGTCGCGTCGGTCCTGTACTTGAACTCTTTCCGGTCGTACCGCTATAATAGCGTCCCATCGGATCACGAGAGTGAGGGAATAGAAAGTGCTCCTGTGTTTTCGCACACACTTGTGCACTATAATATGTCCCGCGGAGATGGTTAATCTCTATTGAGTCTGGCCGCTGTGGCCGAAATTCGGCTAGGAGGACATTATTATTATGTGACACTTTGTATAGTGATAACCTTTCACACTATAAACCTTCAATTTGAATTATATTTATAGATATTCATATCACCTGCGATAATTTTGTGTAACCTTAGTACCTAAATAAACTGTTAATATCGAAACACGGCGGCGGACGCAATTACGTGTGTACTATATGAGGGCAGCGAGTCGAAAGGATCAACATGATTGATCGGCCTCTGATGAGGGTGGTCGGAAATACGGATCAAACATACATTAATTTGTACGAATATCCGACACGGGTATTTTAGACCAATTGGAAGGAAGAGGTTAATTAATTAGGCTAGTTAGTTCAGAGAGAAGTACCCATAATGCTTGGTTGTTGTGATTTAGAAGTATATTATCAGATTAAGTGATATACACAGTGATTTTCTTTTGACACAATGCCGGCACTAGGAAATCCGTCTCTGTACCACAGAGGACTCGTAGCTAGATGCTCTCACCGGTTCGTAAGCGATCGGTGGGGTGACCAGCAAAGTGGTTTAATTTCTGAGCGTCTCTGTGCTTCGGTGGGCACGTTAAGCTGTCAGTCCCGGTTGTGGTCATTAGGCAATAGTCGTTTAACCATGTCAGAGGCCTTCTGGGTGGTTTGAACAACTCTGAAACTAGGGTAACCACTGCCCATACGATAAGTGAGTAAGTCTTAATTTTTTTTTCTATATTATTTACGTATTAACGAAATACAGTTCTCTTCTTATCGTGTCGATGGCATGAAGTTAAGGTATACTAACTGGTCGATGGTAAGAATTAAATTCTATCTTCCCAAAATTGGGTAACGCTGACAGCTTTGGCGGAAGCGGTCATACAAGTCCTGAAGGGAACAAGAGACTGGACAGGAGGGACAAGCAGGTAAATGTGCCATACTTTAGGGTGACACGTTGCACTCACAGATGTTTTGTGATGTGGGAATGTAACCCCATTTGCACATGTTTTCTTTGGATCTACCATCCTGAGTACGTAATCTATTATTAAGTCTGCTGCAGGTTGGCCATGGCAAATTATGTCCCGGAGGTAATTTTTCCTTTGGCGGGACAAACAATAGAGAAGCAAATTTAGCATACACTTTAACACTTACATATGCCATTAAGTTATATACTACTCTGTCAAGAAAGTACCGGGAAAAGATCAATAATATACAAAATGTTTGTTATTCATCCAAATTTATTTTATCACCTTCAAAGTATGCTCCTTCAGAAACGAAACACTTACTTACGCCAACGAATAATTCATTCATCAATACACTTTTTAAAAGCTGCTTTCGTAATTGAGTTCAGTTCTCGCCGCGAATTCTCCTTTATGTCTTCTACCGATTGAAAACGGGTACCACGAAGTGGTAATTTGAGTTTAGGAAAAAGAAAGAAGTCAGCTGGAGCCATATCTGGTGAATCTGGTGGTTGCTGGATGATATTTGTTGAGTGTTTGGTCAAAAATTCGTTCACAATGATGGCCTTGTGCGAAGGCGCATTATCGTGGTGCAAAATCCAAGAATTTTCTTTCCACAAATCTGGCCTTTTTCGTCGAATTTCCTCTCTTAAACGCCGCATAACGCTCAAATAATATTCTTTATTTACCGTTCAACCTTCCGGTAAGAATTCAGAGTGCACAACACCGCGATAGTCAAAGAAAACAGTCAACATGACTTTGACTTTTGATCGACTTTGGCGTGGTTTTTTCGGTTTCGGTTCAGTTGGAAGGCGCCACTCCGAAGCTTGTTGACTAGTTTGCATATCAAACTATAAACCCACGTCTCGTCACCAGTAACAATGCGTTTCATGAATGTTGGTCGGAATTGACTCGTTCTACCATGTCCTCAGCGACTTTCATGCGATTGAGTTTTTGGAGAAAATTCAGATCTTTTGGGACTAGCCGAGCGGCAACATGTTCCAATTGATTAGTTAAAATGGTACGAATCGTCTCGTGAGATAGAAAGGTTTATCTCTCTCGGAGTTGAATGAGGATTTTCAGACACTATTTCCTTCACTTTTGCGATGTTAACTTCAGTTGCAGACGTTGATGGCCTTCCAGAGCGAGGCAAATCTTTAATCATATCTCGACCGCTTTTGAACGCTTTGAACCACTCATAAGCACGAGTTTTTGATAAAGTCGATTCACCGTAAGTCTTCTGTAACATTTTCAGTGACTCCGTACACGAAATTCCATTAGCGATGCAAAATTTAAGACAAACTCTTTGTTCGATATTTTTGTCCATTACCAAATTCGCAATACACACTATATATGATATTACTAAAACCAGCACTGTATTTAATATAAATAACAGATGCAACTCAAACTCCGTGCCAAAATGGAAAACAGTTGTGCCAATCTAACAACAACAAAAAAAAACAAAATTTTTAATTTGGAACCATAAACGAATCATTCATTCCCGATACTTTTTTGACTGAATGTATGTATGTATGTGCTATATTATGTATGCGTCAAAGAATTATCCCAAACTAGGCAGAGCCTGTATGTACTATGGCAACCATTATATTTCTAAACACTAATACATAATAAATATGCTGTGTGGCTGAAGGCGTAGAATATCACCGCCCCATATCATACCGTGGGGGGCGTAGAAGTGGTCCCGAGAAAATATCGGGCAGTAGCGTCTCTCTGTGTACTATGACCATCATACAGCGATCGCCAACCCGTCTTACAAGCGTGGCGATTACGGCATATTCCCCCAAACTGATGGATACAACTCCATTGAGGATTTTGTTTGTGGAGGCCTTTGTCCAATGACTGTGGATATCATTCGGCTGACATGATGATAACATAATAGGTATATAGCACCCGGACACAGAACAAATAATCGTACTCATCACACAATGATTTGTCCTGGGAGGGGATCGAACCCATACCCGAATCCTTAACCTCTGGCTTAGCAGTCAGGGATACTAACCACTTGACTAAAAGGCTAGTCAATCAACTGACGTATTGTAGACTGTAAGCAAATATAAAGTTAACAAATCATTACCGTAGCATTTGCTCTATGCGGTATCGGAAAACTTTTAAAATACTCATTAAAACTTTCTTACTTATAATAAGTACCTACTTCAGTATGTTGAGCAACTTTTTAAAGAGCCATTTCTAAGATTTTTCATTAAAAAGATTATTTGCTTAGGAAGCAGGGACGACGATAAACATGGTTCATAAGTAAAGCTGAATTGAAGCTTACCAGTTTTTAACGGACTTCTTGGAGGAAGGTTCGCAATTCTGGGTTGTGGATATTTTGCATCCATCATTATGTTCGCCTGTTAGCGTGGTTGGTAGATACGCTGCCTTTTACGCCGCAGGTCGTGGGTTCAATTCCCACCCGGGACAAATATTTGTGTGCATGAACATGTCTGTTTGTCCTGAGGCTGGGAGTAAATTGTCTATATAAGTATGTCTTTACAAAAGAAAAATAGTATATGTAATATATCAGTTATCTGGTTTCCATACTACAAGCTCTGCTTAGTTTGGGATCAGATGGCCGTGTGTGAAGAATGTCCCAGGATATTATGATTGTTATACTCGTAAACCCGAAAGTGTCTATATGTTTAGCTATTTCCTGACGACGACAGAACTATTGACCTTATTTTTTTAAGTACAATTCACTTAATAGGGAAGTAAGTACTTGATTATGGAGTCTATTATTGTCCCACTGCAGGGCAAAGGCTTCCTCTCTCAATGAGAGGGATAGGCCATAGTCCACCGCGCTGGCCTAGTGCGGGTTGGTAGACTTCACATGATAGCATGTGAAGTCTACCATTTCAGAGAACATTATAGAGAACTCTCAGGTATGTAGGTGCTTGCTTTGTTAGTCTAGCGGTAGCGTGTTCACCCGCAGAGGACGAGGTTCTGGGTTCAAATCCCGGGTCGGGACAAAAAGTGATTTTGAAACTTTTCTGTAAAAAGAAAAAATTCTCAGCATCAGCCCGAAGTCTGGGAGTTGGCGGTATTATACCCCCGTGCCTCGGAGAGCACGTAAAGCCGTCGGTCCTGTGCCTGACCTCTTTCCGGTCGTGTCGCCTAAGCGTCTCATCGGATCATGAGAGTGATGGAATAGAAAGTGCTCCTGTGTTTGCGCACACACTTGAGCACTATAACATGTCCCGCGCAGATGGCTAATCTCTGTTGAGACTGGCCGCCGTGGCCGAAATTCGGCTAGGAGGACATTATTATTATTATTTCTTTCGCCGCTAAGTACGTGATAATTCATTTATTTCGCACGTGAATTCCAAAAGTCTGTGGTACCTGCCTTGGGTATGAGTCGCTAGACCAATGAATCCAAAGTCAGCGGTTTAGTTAGACACTGGCCACTAGGTTTTCTTGACTTGATATATACTTAAGTAGCTAAATTTCTATAGGAACCGAAATAAATTTGTTATTCTAAGGAAATTCATTCAAACATCCCATTCAAGAACACAAAGCACGCCGATACTCACAACAAATATATATGGGTCATAAAAATAGTTGTCCAGTGCGGGAATTTGATTGATTGGCGAGGTTAAACAACTAGGTTCGCGGTCAGTCCATAGATGGGTGACCGCCAAATTGGTTTAATTTCTGAGCGTCTCCGTGCTTCGGAGGGCATGTTAAGCTGTCGTCGGTCCCAGTTGTAGCCTTTAGGCAACAGTCGTTAAGCCATGTCAGAGGCCTAATTGGCGTCTTGAATAACTCTTACACTAGGGTAACCGCTGCCCATACGATAAGTAAGTAAGTAAGTGCGGGAATCAAACCGAACAGTCGATAACGCAAGTTAATCGATGGAGCATTGACAGTAGGCATATATTCAAAACTATCGATTGTCAAACCCATTCGTACGGTAACTTGATTTGAACCTTCACTAAACTGTATGTCAAGTCAGTATCAGAATTTAGCCGTAATTTGTAGGCAATCGTAGCGAAATATCAAACAGTTGCACGTTAAACGAATTAGAGCACTCCTGTTGGTAGGATCAGATTATCCGCGTGACTTCTTAATCAATTCAGTGGCAGAGACAACAAGCTTAATGTGGATTGAAACTTGGGTAAGTTTTCCACTTCACCTTAAACCTCTTATCTTTGCTCTTGAATGGATTCAGTAGCATTGAGGATTATGTGACTTGTGAACTGACTTTGTGAACTTTCGCATTTATAATATCGGCACCATATTGAAACCGAGAGGTTAAAGTCGTCCGGTCGAGTCTTAATGCCTGGTTTGTTGTGGGGTTCGATTCCCACACCTAACAAACATTGTGTAAAAAGAATATTTATTCCTGGTTAGTTGAAGGGCTACCCTCCGTGCCTTAGAGAGCACGTTAAGCCGGCAGTCCCAGTTATGAAAACATCTATAACGATTATATTAATTCCAGGAAATAGAAGCCAAATATAATAGGGGAAGTATTTAATTGCAAATCTAAAATCTTCCCTTCTGTGTACAAAAAATTCCGTACCCTAAGCAAAATTACTTATTGCATAGCAAAATAGTTATCACAAATTGTTGTTATCTTAGCAGCAATTTAAGTTCATGGCGTATTGCTATTTATTTTAAAGTGCATAGTTTGTGTAAATTTTGTTTCTCTGCCCCCGGCTGCCGTGACACGCGAGTTTTTCTCGGGCGTTCTATGGTCGTAGATATAACCTAATCTAATCTACTTTTCTAAGCGAAATATATATTCAGTTAAGACCGGGTAAATTATTTAATTGATGAATATAAATTAAAGGTTAAGTTCTTTGATGTGCATGTAAAAATATACCAATAAAATTTGACACCTGATATAATTATTATTTTAATACGTGAAGCAAAATCTTTGTATCACCTTTTACGAAAATTGCGCTGACGCAGGAGTATGAAATTTGGAACAGTTAAAGTTCATATGGAGAAGGAGCTATAAAACTAATATTTTTATGTAATAGGCATTAGCAGTAAGTGAATTATATTATCATTACCCACTATACCATGCTTTTTACACACTGATAAACTGAGACGAGATAACAAACTGAGTGTCAAAACTGGGAAAAGATAAATATTATTAATATTATTTGTCTTTAATATTTATAGTCTTTGACAATAGTTCGGACAAGTGCGATCTCTAGCTTCTTAGATATTTGTTCCTTACGGGTTTCGAGGCCAGATAGGAATGGGATTGGGATTAATACTTGTAGCTCACAGCAATACGTTTCACTGAGAGCCGACCTCAATAGAAATGGGAAAAATGCAACATAGAAGAAGAATTAAAAGCTCAGAGCAATTTTAGATAACTGTGATTAAAAGGTTTAAAAAATTAAAATATTTTTTTTTTTAAGTAAAAAGTATTTATTTGACACTAGTTAAAATACATTCACAGGTGTAAGGTTTAGTTGACACAACAGTTTTGTTTTATCCTAAAGGTACTGAAACTGCTTACCAAACTAGGCTAAAGCCTGTATTTTGGGAAACAGTGTTCAGTCGTCATATATATGTTTAAACAGGATTATAATATTTTAATTTTTAGATTGGCCTGTTGGCCTTTTGGTTAGTGACCGTGATTACTAACCCAGAGGTCGAGGGTTCGATCTCCACCGAGGACAAATCTTTTTAGGAGTTCGATTATTTATTCTCTGCCCTAGTGTAATTTATGTTGTCTGTCTAGTCTGTCTGATTTGGGATCAGATGCCAGTGTGTTAGTTGTCTCAAGATATCTACTATTTATATTGCAATTATTAATTCAGTATTAAAATATTGTTTTATTTCATTTTCATATACACGCGCAGTACCTATATGCATCGCACAACACGCGTATATAATGTTATTGTGTCATCTCGCTCGGATTATACTCGGGGGACATGCCATTTCATTTTCGAGTTCCGTTGCGTATATTCTTGTTTATATAAAAATAAGTAAAAACATTAAATTACCTATCAATTGATACGGAATACATTGATAATTTTATCAGCGTCAGTACAGCCGAAATAGCTCAGTTGGGAGAGCGTTAGACTGAAGATCTAAAGGTCCCCGGTTCAATCCCGGGTTTCGGCATAAGAATCTTTTTGTGCAAATAGTGTAGGCAACTTAAATATTAAGTGATGAGCGCTATCTACTCATGAAACCGAATAAATCCGTTAAAATAATACGAAAAAACTTTTAGGCTTTCTATAAAAATATATGTCAGCTGATCGTTATTCTTCTATAATAATTTAATTTATTTTTGGAGTTCTTTCTATGTAGCGTTTTCCAGAATTTCCAAGACCATATGCTAAGCTTAGTAGTTCCTTAAGCTAAGTCCACGGTAGTTCAGTAGGTAGTGAACCTTGCCTTCTGGTTCAAAGGTAGCGGGTTCGATCCTCGCTCAAGACAAATATTTGTGTTTATGACCATGTCAATTGTCTTGGTCTGGGTTATTTTATGTGTATGTATATATTTACAAAAGGAAGGTATATCTATAGTCCAAGATTTGCTTAGCTTTGACTAGATAGCACCATGTGATATGGCCCGGATATTTAAAATACGTAATTAATTAAGAATTTATTGTTTTGGGGGCTAAAAATGTTCAATAGTATGTTCAATTTTATATACTAATTTTTATACTCTCATAATAAACATAAATAAACCACAAACCATAAAGTTAGTATACCTACGGAAGGACATAAAGACACTTTTCCTTTATTCCACAAGGTATAACTAACTTTATGCCACAAGCCTACCCTAGTTCATATAGGATCCGAATCAGAGTACCAAGCACACATACATCTCTAGAGCAAAATCAGAGCAACCAAAACAACGCGCAAAATTCCCACGAACTGTGTCAAAGTTAAACCAAAAAAGCTCCATCAAAACATGTCGTCCTAGTACCTGCTCGCAATTACTATCCACTCGTCATCCGATGAAGCACACATACATCTCTAGAGCAAAATCAGAGCAACCAAAACAACGCGCAAAATTCCCACGAACTATGTCAAAGTTAAACCAAAAAAGGTCCATCAAAACATGTCGTCCTAGTACCTGCTCGCAATTACTATCCACTCGTCATCCGATGACGCCATTAAAATTCATAAAGTACTGTAGTAATCCGGTCCAGTTTTGCGATAACTGATCCATAATACATATTATGTAGTTGTTCTGTGGCTGGATTTGCTTTCTGTCCGTGAAGTGAACTTTTATGTTATACTTATATTTTATATCTGTATTATGTAACACGATTTCTCTGACGTTTAAGAACCAATTTTGATATTTTTATAATTGATAAGGAAACCTTTACGAAATAAACATTTAGTTGTAAATGATTCTCGATAGAATGGAAAATAATAAAAATCTAATTTTAATCTAATAACTTTATTATGGAATTTGTGACTGGCCATTTGTAGGGTTCCGTAGCCAAATGGCAAAAAACGGAACCCTTATGAAGTCGTCATGTCTGTCTGTCCGTCCGTATGTCACAGCCACTTTTTCCGGAACTATAAGAGCTGTGCGGTTGAAACTTGGTACGTAGATGTATTCTGTGAACCGCATTAAGAATTTCACACAAAATGGAAATAGTACAATAATTTTGGGGGTTCCCCATACATAAAACTGAAACTCAATATTTTTTTTTCATTTTACTCATGCATGTGGGTTATCTATGGATAGGTCTTCAAAAATGATATTGAGGTTTCTAATATCATTTTTTTTCTAAACTGAATAGTTTGCGCGAAGAATCTCTTCCAAAGTGGTAAAATGAGTGCCCCCCCCCCCCCCTGTAACTTCTAAAATAAGAAAATAATGAAACTAAAAAAATATATATGATGTACATTACCATGTAAACTAACAACGAAAATTGGTTTTAACGAGATCTTGTAAGTAGTTTTTTTTAATACGTATTAAATCGTAAACCGCAATTTACCTTTCATTTAATCAACTGAAATACTTGCTGCTACGGAACCTTCATGGGCGAGTCCGACTCGTACTTGGCCGTTTAGTTCTGCCTACATAATTAATATAATCAATAATTATTAAGGTTTTTGTGTGGTAGTTAAGTTAATTATATTTAAGTTTACTTTTATTTTATGCATGTTTTGTCACAAGACGACACGCATTTGTATATCTTTGTAATCTCATATAAGTGAACTGTAATTGTTCTTTTGAGAATAAAGATTGTTTAGACCTGAAGTATTAAGGTAATTTTTGATATTACTTTTTGGCGCTTCGTACCTGTCTGTTAGCGGACTGTATCTAATGAACCGTAATACTTTTTTTCAATTCAATTCAATTTATCTGTACAAACATAGGTAATAAATATGTTTACATTGTGATCAGTAATAGTATCTCTATGTTTCACCATTATCTGTATACAAATTTTCATTACAAAATGTCAAAGTTCATATATTATGTTAGTAGTTTCTCAGTGGGTATTTTTATTGCCCCTACAATAACAAAAATATAATAACGTTAAAAATAGAGTAAAATGATAAAAAATGTCTCTCAATGGTATCCTTCGTGTCCAAGTGCGAGTTTACAATACATATATTATGCAGAAAGAAATTGTACAGAGGAAATAATTATAGTCTGTCAGTATTTTGCTTATGCTTGTCATAAAAGTAAACAGAATATTTTCATCTCTTTGCAGTGGATATGTTATTAACTTAAAAGCTTCGCAGAAGAAGGAACGTTGAATGAAATGAAGCTAGTTTAATAATGTCTTGGAAAAAAGGTTGTGCTCTGGGTAAGCGGAAGTATTATGGTAAGAGAACTAGCAAATCGTTAACGCCAACTTTATTAAATGAGAATAATCACTGTCATATAGTAACCAATACTAAGTATAAGAATACCTTTATTTCAGTAAAGCTTTATAGAGTGTTAAATTTAACTTTGGTCCCAAACTAGGCATTGTGCCTCTATCTTGGGTACCGGTCACATAGGTTGTACTTATTATAATATGGGTTTACATGGACAAGATTCATAAATCTTGTCCATGTAAACCCATATTATACATATAATAAAATAGTAGGAAAGTCAAAACTGTACATGGAATATTTTTTTAAAGGATTCTTGGGGGGGGGGGGGGGGTGATCTACAATCGATATCGATGCCAAAAATATAGTTTTTAGAACTTTTGTCTGTTTGTCTGTATGTATGTCCGGGCTAAACACAAAAATTAATTTTCTTCAAATTTTGCATGAATATTACTAAGAGGTCGGGTCAATATATAGGCTACTTATTATCACGCTATCACCTTCGGGGGAGGACCTGTGATAATTTATAAAATTTAACACGGATAAAACCTCGGGGTCTAGTCCCGTTTATAATGGCATTTACGGAAAATTTGCAATTTAAACGTAATAAGCAGATGCGGTAAAATTATTTTAAGTTTGAGTGACGGTCACATTTTGTACACAACTAATTACGTCATTAGGAAAAATATATCGGTTTATGTACACAAATTAAATTTTCCACTTAAATCACGACTAAATAATTGGTTTTCCATTTAATGCGATGACACACACTTAACGATACATATTGTGTTCTAGAATACAATATTACGCCTAGAATAAAAAACAAAACAATAATTTAAGCCTATGGAAATTCGATGAAAATGGTTTTTGCCTATTTCAATAATATTTTCAATGATAATTAACATTAAGATTTTAAATCTAAGTGTTTGGTAGACCAAACTCCGTAATCATGAGCTAAAGTAACAGAACACACGGTCGTCGAGATACCAGGTACCACGCAAAAATAATTTTCTGTAAATTTCAACAAAAAGTAAGTAAGTAGTAAGTATTCAAAGCGGCATTGTCAGGATCTTCTGGTTAGGATTTGGCTAGGACGAAGGGGGAACACTTCCCCCCTCTTCCTAGCCAAATTTGGTACAGCAGAGACATAGAAAGAGAGCAGTGATGCAACACAGGGCGCCCCTTAAATCTACATCCGAGTCGCAAGTCTCAGACTCTGTCGAGTGTACCCTCCTCTACCACGCGATGGACTCAGTTTCCGCATGGTGAATCCATGAAATGCTAAGAATTTAGTCGTCTTAATATGTAGTGTTAATTCCGCTAATTGTATTTTAACAATTAGTGGACTTTACCCTATATATTACAGCTAGTAAATAAATAAATAAAATAAACAACCAGTTCCATACTTATTATCATAGTGAGATCAAAATAGCGGGAGCTAGTTAGTGTAACGTAAAATAAAACTTATGTATGTACTAATTTTGTATGTGTGTGACGTGCTTCGTAGGGGTAGTTGTAGAGTTCAGACAAGATTTTCAGTTTTAGTATAAATTAACGTGAAGTCTAAATACCATTTTTAAAAAGTGCTGAGACAAAATTACTTATCACTTTGCCCATGAGAATATGTAAAAATTGCTCCAAAATATTTTTTTCTAACTTGTAATAATTTTTTGAGTAAACAACAAAAATCTATCCTCGACCTTCAAATATTAGGTATATTAACTACACTAATGAATAAATATTATTAATTCATCATTAAGATGATATGTCATAATTATGGATTATTAAAAAAAAATATCTTTACTGCGTATTGAAAAATGTAATTAGCACCGTCTTTCTATGTTATCTTGTTTACTTATTGTAACTTTAGAAATTTAATAGAATAGCAATAAAGTAATAATCAGGGCGAGAACGTTGCCGAAAAACTGCTATGCAGTTTGGCAAAGACATCTTTACGCATGCTTGACTTTGGGAATAAGCTGGTGAATGCGTGACGAGAGTATTACGAAAACTGTGATAGGGCGAGGCGAACACCATAGCCTAGTTGGTAGTGCTCCTGCCTACGAAGCTGGTGGTCCTGGGTTCGAATCCCGGTAAGTGCAAATATTTGTGTGATGAGCACGAATATTTGTTTATTTTTTGTTTTTGTTCCTTAGTCATGGATGTTTTCTATGTATATATGTATTTATCTATCTATATAAGTATGTATATCGTCGCCTGGTACCCATAGTAAAAGCTTTGCTTAGTTTGGGGCTAGGATGATCTGTGTGACATTCTCCCAAAATATTATTAAAAAAAAAAAAAAAAGCAGAAGTTCAGAGGGTGATATAACTTAGTGAAGAGAGAGAAATACCTACGTTCGTATATTACTGTAGGAGAAAGGGAGAGAGATGCGAGCTCTCATACATAAATATGGAGCTAAAAAGGTTTTACTTCCGTCGTGTAGTATAAAGCACACTCATTTTTTGTTTCATAACTCACGTTCACAGAAGATTTCAAAGTTATACCTAAAATGAAACAATAAGCTCTCATTTCTTTACAATTCCCATTCCACTGTGAAGTTTGAATTGAGATGAAAATGTCGTAAAAAACTTAGCTTTAG
The DNA here is from genome assembly GCA_951640165.1 of Pseudoips prasinana. Taxonomy (NCBI): domain Eukaryota; kingdom Metazoa; phylum Arthropoda; class Insecta; order Lepidoptera; family Nolidae; genus Pseudoips; species Pseudoips prasinana. Next base: position 31,337,891 of record OX621248.1, read on the forward strand.
TTTTCTACTTTCATTTTACATTTGCTTGAAAGAAACTGAAAATAACGAGTCTTTTATATCAAAAGACTTTTATTTTGTGAATGTAGGTAGTACAAACTTTTGTGACTAATACTACAGATAAATAATAATTATCAACTAACACATTAAGTACCATCTAATACCAAACTAGGCAGAACATGTACTACGGCAACCAGGGAACTGATAAACATACTTATATGGTTCTACATTCGACATATAGTACAGCTAGACACATTCAATTAGCGTGCTCGTCCTCAAAGATTTGTCTTGGTGGGGTATCGAATCCATGACCTCTGACTTAGTAGTCATGGTCACTAACCAACGGGCTAGTGAAAAATTACGCTTTAAAAATGGTATGTTTAGAATTTATTTTTAGAATTATGTTTAAAATACATAAATAAATAAAAAAACCTGATGTTATAACAACCATTGAATAAATATGTTTAAACGTTGCATGCCATATTTGTTGCCAAAATATGGCGGGGCGTATTATTGCATTTTGCATGCAAAGCTGATATAGTAAATGACAAAATGTGATGTATATTTGTTGTTAGCGTAGTCCGAAGGAATTGCCAAGCTAAACTGGCAGTGGAATAGGCCCATAGCTCCTCGGAGAACCGACGACCGCTGGGGCAGAAACGTTCTCGAGTTGCAACCACGAACTGGAATACACAGGGTGGGCAAGCTGCCCACAAGATAGACCGATGATTTTGCAAGGGTCACTGGGAGTGCCAAACCAGTAATTGAGAAGATCTATGGAGCAGTAGACGTATTTTGGGTGACATTATGATGATGATAATGACGCGAACATGGAATTAGCTATATTTTTTCTGTAAACAACAACTTTGTAATAACCTGCGTTAACAAAAATAATTAAAATATAATTTAAAGGAAACCTTATTACAGTACAAAACAAGGTAAGTACTAAAAGATATTTAGAGAAGGTAGAAGTCAATTGTTCAGGAGACGTCATGTCACTAGATACACTTGTGAACCAAAACAACGCTTAATGCCTACGTAATAAAGATGACGTTTAGACTAAAGTGTGCCCGCGAAGCCGTAACTGTGTGCTAACAGAACTCAATAGTTAATTTCAGAAACAGATCACGTTCACGCCGCCACGCCATGAAACATGATCACAGGAAATTGGGAACTATTCGTCTTATCTTCGAAAGCTTGACCCAAATTAACGTTACAATTCTGAATGTTACAATATTGGGAATATTTTTATTGCGGCAAAATAAACATTTCATTAAACTTCATTTCATTTCATTTGATATCCGACGATGTTATAGCATCTGGAGATCGCCGAATGTTCGAAATTCGACTATTACGGTTCTATTCTTAAAGAGTAGATATAGACATTAAGACACATAATATTAGGTCTTTACCTATGAAATTGCCGTTCTGCAGTACTGGCCATTTCAAATCAAAATAATTTTTGTTTGGCTAAGAATTCTAATTTCAAATTAATTTTATTTTAAAAACATGGATTCTTTTTTCCAAAAGTAGTCATTTCTTTATTGATTAGTGTTACATTTTCATCGCATTTCAATCTTTTTCGTCATCATGGATACGTTAAAAATTCGAGTAATTATGGAATATGAGTACCGTCGTGGCAGCAACGCGGCACAAGCGGCACGCAACATCAACGACGTTTACGGAGCTAACACTACAAACCAACGCACCACCTGTTATTGGTTTGCTCGCTTCCGTTCTGGAAATTTCGACCTGAAAAATGAACCTCGCGGTCGTCCGAAGACTTTGGTCGACAATGACGAATTAAAGGCGGTTGTGGAAGCTGATGATACACAATCTACGGCTGAATTAGCAGCAGCTTTCGACGTTAGCGTCAAAACAATATTGGTCCATTTGCGTCAAATTGGCAAGGTAAAAAAGCTTGACAAATGGGTGCCCCACGAACTCAATGATCGCCAGCGCGAAGTACGCGTCGAGACGTGCCTTGCACTGCTCAACAGACACACAAATGAAGGAATTTTGAACCGCATTGTTACCTGCGATGAAAAATGGATTCTGTTTGATAACCGCAAGCGCTCAGCAAGTTGGTTGGATCCTGGTTCAGCACCTAAACAATGCCCTAAACGAAAACTTACCCCTAGAAAAGTGATGGTCACTGTTTGGTGGTCTAGCGCCGGTGTGATTCATCACAGCTTCTTACCAAACGGGGTGAGCATTACTGCAGATGTGTACTGTGAAGAACTGAGCACAATGATGGAGAAGCTGGCGCATCTCCAACCAGCATTGGTCAATCGCTCGTCTCCGCTGCTCCTGCACGACAACGCGCGACCTCATACTGCACAGCAGACGGTCTCCAAGTTGCAAGAACTGGGGTTGGAAGCTCTCCGTCATCCGCCCTACTCACCAGACCTTGCGCCTACAGACTACTACTTTTTCCAGAATTTGGATAACTTCTTGGCGGGAAAAAAATTCAATACCCGAGAGGCAGTACAAAATGCCTTTGAAGAATTTGTTGCCTCCCGTCCAGCTGATTTCTTTAAGAAGGGCATCAATAAACTGCCACTGCGATGGCAAAGATGCATTGATTGCATGGGTGATTACTTCGATTAATACAAATAAAAAAATTCATGAAAAAAATTCGTTTAAATTTTTTCATACAAAACGGCAATTTCATAGGTAAAGACCTATTATTAACCTGTTCTCAGTTTTGACACTCAGTTTGTCAATGTGTCAAAAGCATGGTAGTGTGTGTAATGGTTTTAGTTATTACTTGCGCGGGGACAAATGTACCCGTGGATGTTTTAGTCGTTAAAATAATTTACTTCTAATACCTAGTACCTTCATAAAAATATTAGTTCTATGCACTCCTTCTCCATATGAACTTCAACTGTTCCAAATTTCATGCTCCTCCGTCGGCGAAATTTTCGTAAAATTTGGTATAAATTTTTTGCTTCACGTATTAGTATTATGCTTTTGTTGTAAGTACCCGATAGTATCTAATTGGGAACCCAATTGCTATAAGATCATTTTGAATTTATTGCACGTGTGACCAAATCATTAAGGTAGTCTACCTCGTCCTTTGGATTTGATACCCAATTCGCACTATTTGTGTGGTATATTTATAGTTGTTCTGAGTTTGGCTGTGCTTTCTCTCCGTGAGTTGCATGTTTGTAAAGGCTTTCGCCATACATCTTGTTGGATGGTCATTATTGAAGTAAAACTTATTTAGGCACGCTTAACTTAGCCCAACTCCCCTCGGGGTTGCGGTGGCAGTGTGAGAAGTGTCATCTACTGCCGCCACGTGCAAGCAGCTCCGGGAAGACAGCGAACAGTTTGTGACGGAATCGTTGTGCCGGACTGGGAGGAGTCTGCAATAGGGGAGGGCAATCCAAAGCCCTCCTAGGGTACGTGTCCCCCATCAGGCGCCAAGAGAAGTCCACGGCAGGTAGGTTTAGTTGGTGCGAGTCCGACATACCCACCCGTAGACACTTTTTACGGTAAAAAGGCACGCTTAACTTGAGGAGTAAGCAAGTCTTTGAGTTCCTGCTAAAAAGCATAGGTCTTCGGCATTCATACGATCAGTGTTGATATCATATAGAAGTGGTGGTTCCCTTCGGAGGGCAACAACTTTTCTACTGTTTAGATTATTAATGAATGTCGAAATTTTGTAAGTTAATATATCTTGCAATAATCAAATTAATCATTTGATATTAAAGCAATATATGTTAGTGAATGGTTTGTAGAACAAATCAAAAGCTCCAAAAAATTAATGCAAGAATCGGAACCCGGCTTGCATAACTAAACAAGAGGTTTACACCAAGGAATAAACAAACAGAATTAATAACGATACCTTCCTTTAATGATAAATCTGTACAATGAATTGTACAGATTTATCATTAGGTATGTACAGTCGATGTCACGATGGTCGATACATTTAGGTACAATACGATAAGTGCCTTTACTACGTAAGCAATAAAGACGCGTTTTAGGGTTCCGTACCCAAAGAGTAAAACAGGACCCTATTACTAAGATTTCACTGTCTGTCTTTCCGTCTGTCACCAGACTGTATCTCATGAACCGTGATAGTTAGACTGTTGAAATTTTAACAGATGATGCATTTCTGCAAAATAAATATTTAAGGAGACTCCCGTATAAAAAACGTGATTTTTTTATTGATAATGGTACGGAATCCTTCGTGCGCGAGTCCGACTTGCACTTGACCGGTTTTAAAACTACACGTGGCCTTGGCAATATGTATTGTAAGTAAATGATTAAGGAATAGGATCTGAAATTTCTGGATTCCAGAAATAGGGATTTGGTACCGAATTATGATGCCTCAAAAATTACCACAGTGGCAAAGAGTCATTGAAAAAACTAATATAAAAATGGTATTTATTCACACAGATTTTAAAAAGAAGAAAGAAAGAAGATTTTTATTAAAAAATTCACAGATAACAAAATATAAAATAACAATAAACGTAAGAAAAAACAAAGACTCTTGTTGTCCGCACAAGTTCGAAATGGCACCACCTCAGCATTTGCTACAACATTTTATTGTTCTAATGCTGGTAATTCTGATGGTGCTGTGGGACTGTCACGGAAATTTAGTTCAATAAATTAATTATATTATTTCTACATATACAACTTCAATACGCAAGTTAAAGTCATGTCCATATATAAAGGGATTAGAGGAACAAGAACACGCCTCCTAAATTTATTAGTAACTATACCCAAGTACGGAATACTTAGAAGTTACGGACGGCTCCGGCACTTCAATTACGTGGATTTATGTCCAAAGGAGAAACTGTAATAGCGTAATAATTCTAACCTTTGAACTAATACTCGATAATGAATGGTAATCTCTATTCCCGTCTCAGTAATATTGCCGGCTAGTGGAACTAAGTTTTGACTGTTGAAGCTCTATTCGTTTATGTGACTCTAGTACTCCCAATGAGTAAATTTCTACGTTCCACGTTGTAAGAGTTTTTTTTATAAATCACGACGACATTTTCAATATTAATAATTGATATGTAAGTGAATGTCAAGACCAAAAACTTCACATATATTATTATTATCGTTAACGGCGTGATCATTTTATTTCTTGAACGCTTAATAGTGAAAAGTAGGTACTAGAATGTTAGCGTCTAGATGAAGTTGGAACTAAGTTTTGTAATATTGAAGTAGTAGACGTTTATACGACTCTAGTAAGTACTCTTAGTGATTATATTACGACGCGCCGTATTCTTGTAAAGGAGTAGTTTCTTTATGAATAGGACCACATATTCCTCTGTGACCCATAGTTTGGATGAATACAAATATATACGGAGAGGATATTTTATCCTCTACGATCTGCAATCGGGCGAACAACTTTGCCTATTAAAAAAAGAGCAATAGTTGCACAAAACATCCCTAAAAACTAACCCTCAGATGCCTCCCCGACTTTAGCAGTCATCCTGAGCCGATGGAGCCCCAAATGTGATGGCTAATAGCTCTGGTGGAGAGAGAAATGTTTCTAGTTTAACTGTAAGCGTCATGTTAATATGAAGTCCAAAAAAAAAAATATAGATAAACAAGAACATCTCTTATCTTTTAGCTTATTATCCTCAGTAATCGTAAGCATTGCACAGCTTAAGGTCTATGCGTTTATGCGACCCTGGTACTCGCGATGACTAAATTTCTACGTCCTCAGAGTTAATATATACAGAGGAAACTTTAATGCATCAAAAGATATATTTTAAATAGTGCCTTAAAGTCATCACGCTACCGAGATATGCCTCTAATTATCAGCTCTATGCAACAAATGTTACCTAATTAATACACTCACTTACCTAAACAAAAAATCACAGTAATCTTGTGATAAGTAGTAATATCACTATTTACTGTGATTTCTATAAATATCAATCATCCATCATATTATATCAAATATTAATCATCCATCAAGTTTCATTTTTAATCTCATTATGTGTTTGTATAATTGCGTCTGAAAACAATCCTTAATTAACGAAATTTAATTTGAAATGAATGAATGAATTTACTATGGCTTCGGTACCAGGTTAACATTCGGTTCAGAGTAATCATTTTATTTTTAATATTTTGTAATGAATGATGTATGCTTTCTAGTACCAGGATAACAAATTCAGCGCAGAAATATTGATATCGTTTTGGAACTGTGTATTTGTGTTGAATTGGGAGTGACTCACCTTATTGACGGCATCAATGTACCCGCCTTTTTGCAGTAGAAGTTCAACCAACGTTGTATGACCAGCTCTAGAGGCCAAGGACAGTGGAGCGTCGCCCGCGGCATCAGAAGTTTGGACCTTGGCTCCTAAAGATATGGCATAGGCAGCTACATCCAGCGAGCCGCGGGCACAAGCGCATTGGAGAAGGTCGTTGTTTTTCTGTCGGAAAAAATATGCTAGTGTTTATGTTATCTTAGTAACTGAGAATCGGATTTAGTACAGATTTACCTCCACTTAAAGGACCGATTGGGCTGTCTGTCTACATACAGCTGCAATCTTTGTCAATGTAAAAGTGGAACTGGAATGGGGTTCACAAAGTTCATGCCTGTAATTTATTTTAATAATTAAATTTGAGAGTTTAATTCTAGATTGTGTCGGTGGTTACCATTGGACTAGAGATTTTACACAGAAACTGTTGCCACTGTCTTACCTACGGCACAGTGGCAAAAGTTTCTAAGAGGTATACACATATATCTTAGTACAAATAATTTAATAAATTTATATCACATTCAATACATTTTTTAATGACATTGAAACTTATTGTAATACTTTTATGTAATCATTAAAATTGTAATAAAAATGTTATTTGATAACGGCGGAATTTATAGCGCAATTTACGAGCACAGAATATTTTGCGAGAATGACTCCATATTTCAAATTTTATTTTACTGGATTATTTTTGGCGTTGACATTTTATTAGGTATAATTATTATTACGTCATTACGAAGTTTGGACATAATACATTTGATGCCACGCAAGTGTATACACTTGCACTCAAAAAACTGCCCTTATCATTACTCAAATAAAGACGATATCACAGTTAAACTGAATCCACCGACCCGGCGGCGTGGCGTCAGCCGTACTAACAAAATCCGATAAGAGTTCCCCTTGCATAGAAAACAGCAATACAATTCTATTATGAAAAATACAGGGCAAAAAAATACAACCTGAGTTTACGCTCAAAGAGCTCTAACCGTGACGTACTTTAATTTCAAAGTTCAATAGTACTAGGAGAACATACCTTGTTAGTAGCAGCCAGACAAGCCCCAGCTTGTACAAGTGTTTTGACTGCTTCTAGATGGCCATGCCATGCTGCCATCAACAGTGGACGCATTCCAAACTGGAGACAAAATTCACATCACTCCTTTGTTCTGGTGCCTTGGTAGTTGCATGATATATTAATAACTATCCGGGAACAGTCAATTTCAATATGGAATGCCTACTATTATTTTATTATTAAAAATATTTATTACTTGGTTTACAATCATAATCTAACCATTAAGTTATAATGTACATATCTCAATGTATTTGACACGACGTCACGACTGGAATGTTTTGCTTTGATCTGCCGTAGTTTGAAAAGTCTAGCATAGAAGCATAGAACAGTAAAAGTTGTTAGAAAATGATTTGAATATCTGTAAATTTAAAGTTTGTTGTGAAAGTCATATTCAAATTATGCCTGTTATAAATAAATGTTCTCAAGTGAAATTTGTAATTTAAATTCTTACCTTCAAAGTAAAGCATATTATATAATACGTATGTATGTATGAGTATCTAATCTCGTATCAAAAACGTGTAAGAGACTATATTATCCAAACAGGTTGCTTCGTTTCTATATTACGGCAACAACATTAATACATAAATCCTGTTTAAGACAACCTCTGTGCCCGAAATAAGACGTCCGGTCGAGGCTTTGCACCCCGAAATCCCACGTGGAATAAAGAAAAACGAAGATTTATTTCGGGTTGTTTGAAGGCTTATGTTTGATTTTGATGTCGCTGATACTACTTACTATTAAATTAAATTCTTTATTCAAAAGAAACATGGTTAGTAATTACAGATAGTCAAACAAATTAAGACACATACACATATATGTACATACATGTCTCGCCGGGATTGTATGTAAATATGAAATTCGATCGGAATTACAATTCATTTATATTATATTTAATTAATGTTAATTTACCTGATTATATGAATAACAATAATTATAATACCTACCTTAGAAAATGTCAAGTTGTATAAACATAATTGTAATAATTCTTGGTTAAAATTAGTTTACATGGTACCATTACTTATATTCTAGATACTTATTGACATTGTAAAACTTATACACTCATGGACACATATATTTTTAAAATTTTTATATAATCTTAGACATGAATAATCTGCTTTTAATTTAGTTTAGAGTCTATGATATTATTATATATTTTGGACTTTTACTACACAATTGAATTTAACTATACCATGAGGGTAAAACCGCTGTCTGTCTGTCTGTCCGTCTATCACTAAGCTGTATCTCAAGAACTGTGATAGTTTGACGATTGCAATTTTCACAGACGATGTATTAACATATACTACATGACAACAAATACTATAAAATAGAAAACAATATATTTTTTTGAGTGCTCCCGTACATTACCGTGATTATTTTTGCCGTTTTTATACATAATGGTACGAAACCCTTCGTGCGCGAGTCCGACTCGCACTTGGCCGGTTTTTTAAGCCGAGGCTATATAATTGCGAATTCGGTATCTGAGAACCAAACCCCAGGTAACGCTGGGAGTCGACAAGATTGTACGGGTTAAAAAACAAGTAAGACGAATACATAAATCCTACTTAAGTTTCCAGGAAAATGTAGGCCATAACCCCACAAGGGGTGTTAAGAGCAATATATCTCAGTTACGAGCTAAAACGAATTATGGCAACGAAGTAAATTAGCCTTACCTTATCAGCCGCCTCGATATCACATTTCGCCTCAATGAGTAAGTTGATTATCTCCACGTTGCCTCTACTTGCTGCCCAGTGTATTGGTGCTCTGCCGTACTGCCAACAAAGTAAAAACATTTCAATATACGTAAAATATTATTATGCTGTGTGGTGATGGCTTCGTGTTTAATTAAAATTGAGTCTAGAAACGGATCTTTCTTAGCTAACCTGGTTATCATTCTATCTTCTTGCGGAGTCATTTTTATCGATCTTTTGTTCTGGACACATTTAAAGCTGAAATGTTGCACTGCATTGCATACCATAGTTTTTGAACAATTTAAATGTTGTACTATCCTTCGGTATGACCAACCACGCTCGACAAACTTCATGATAATTTTTCGTAGTGTTGGATCGCAACTTTTATTTTTGCCCATTTTTCTTCAAAATAATTCTCAAAACTTAAAATAAAACATCTGGATTGCCGCCAAAACGACCACGAAACAATAAGAAAAGAAACAAATAGTATTAAAATTCAAATTTTGAAATTAGAACGCAATACCTCAGTGTCCCTAATTAAATGGCCAGCCAGCATTCTTTGAACAAAAGCACTATGATATAATCTATCAGCTATACTGTAAAGAGGTTTAATGTTTAAGAAGTTGTTATTGTTTGTATAATCGCGCACATAAATGACTAATTACACTTACATGTAAAAGATATGGAATATTGTTAAGACTCGTTGGAAAATAAAAAAAAAAACTTGTGTGTACTTATGTACACGCGTTAGAAGTTATACTTCTTAATATACAACTTGAACATATCTTATCAATTTCCATACCACCTAGAACTAACTTCATGCTGTTATTTTTATATAATTATATATAACAGCATTGTAAAAATTCACTGTCATAAAATAAAATAATAAATAAAATACAATAAAAAAGGTTTTTATTCACGTAGACTTTAAAAAAGCGCTTGTAAATAGTCAGAACATGTTTGTAGTAATATAGTTGTATACATTAGATATTATTTCTAGTAACATAGATATTTAGGTACATCTTGTATGAAAACATTTATAAAATTTATTTTATTACAGAAATGATATTTAGCTAGCTCGTATCAAGTTATTGTCAAGAGATTATGTTTAATTATCTAGTTTAAGTCTAATATTTTTACTACATATTGTCAATGGTTCTGTCTATATTAAAGGTATTATTATTATGACGGACCTTGTGTTAATAACGACGGTCGCGCTTTAATGCTACCACCGGATCCAATGCGCCCCAACTGAGAAGACCCAGCGAAACAAACTCAGTGGGTTCATCTACTACCGGTTTCAACACGACCCAGTTGAGACGGTCCGGCGAAACATACTCAAGCGGGCATGAACACGGGATTTGGTCCAATTAGAGTAATTATTTAGTAGGCAAACACAATATATGCTCGATCGGTTGTCTGAATGCTTATTATTTTAGATTATATTTAGGTATACAAAAGAAAAACTTCGAAACAATAACATTATTCATTTTGAGACAGAGTCAATAATTTTAAATTAAGTATATGATAGCAATCATTTACAGATAGTTCACGTAACACAGCAGATCAGTCATGTCTATATGGCTACAAGATCTCCAGCGAGCAATGTGCAGGTAGGAAGTGAGAGCCAGACGTCTTTGTCATCGATGTACTCTTTAGTGGTGTAATAACCCCTAGCCATAAGTACACGTTTAATATGTGTTTTAAAACTTGTGTCAGGCAGATCAGTAATTTGAGTAGGAAGCTTGTTATAAAACCTAATACAATTTCCTAAAAATGATTTATTAGTTTTGCTTACTCTAAAGCCTGGCATGGCTAGTTTGTTTTTATTCCTAGTATTTATATTATGCAGTTCACTTTTCTTTTTATAATTATGAATATTTTTTCTAACAAACATTATATTCTGATATATATATTCCGATGGCACAGTAAGTATATTTATTTCTTTAAACAAATTTCGCAAAGAATCGCGACTGCCTAAACCATAAATGGCTCTGACTGCTCTTTTCTGCAATACAAAAATAGCACCTATGTCAGCCGCCGAACCCCACAGCAGAATGCCATTCGACATAATGCTATGAAAGTACGCGAAATACACTAATCTAGCAGTTTGTTCATCTGACAATTGCCTTATTTTCCAGACAGCATAGGAAGCCGAACTTAATTTACCTGCTAACTTTTCAATCTGAGGACCCCATTGCAATTTTGAATCAAGTGTCAATCCTAAAAATACCACCTAGAACTAACTTCATGCTGTTAAATTTTTTGGTGTCGGTGTGCGCGCGCATCGTAAAAATTCACTCTCATCATTTTTCCCCATCGCACCAAAAGAAGTATAACTTCAAAAAAATAACTCACAATTTGGCTAATTAGTTGACCACGACTGTATATAGAAAAATATACCCGAATTGAATAAAATGTAATTAAGCCGAATTGAACTTCTTTATTTTTAAGTTTGTTAAAATATATATTTATTTTATTTATGTTATATAATATGTTTAATAATAATAAATATTGTTAAATATCTTGGGACTAACAGACTGCTATCTGAACCGAAACTAGGCAGAGCCTGTACCTACTATGACAACCAGATAACTGATGTACATAGTTATATATTTCTACATAAATACATATGATAGATAGGTCTACACCCAGACACAGAGAAAACCATCGTGTTCATCACACAAAGATTTGTCTCGGGTGGCAACCGAACCCACGACCTCTCAGCTTAGCAGTCAAGGTCATTAACCACTAGACCAACAGACCAGTCATAAGTTGAAAACTTCATCAACTAATTATTAAAAATCTACTTAACATACTTAATCCAACATTATTTCCGTGACCTGTGTTGCAAAATTATTAATATAATTTAATAAATATAATATAATTTAACTACCTACCTTATATATTTATCTATTATAACATTTATTAATTTATTTATATTAACTCCCCCACACACTAATTTGCACTGACATACCATGATCGTCACGGGTGCCAACGGAAGATCAGCGCGGGGTGTAACCCAGCAAATGCTGAGATGGTGACCCTTTCGGCAGGACATACAGGACCTATTGCGTAGTGTTAAACTATGTTATTGTTTGATTTTTATATGTATTTAGTTAGTTCTGTTTGTAAATTTCTTGTATGTCTATTGTCGAATAAATGTATTTCTTCTTCTTCTTCAAAATTTTGAAATAAATAATACAAAATGGATGTTTCGTAAATACACACAAATAAATTGATATTTTACAATGTGCATGTCCTCCTAGCCGAATTTCAGCCACGGCGGTCAGTCTCAATAGAGATTAGCGATCTGCGCGGGACATTTATAAAAAAAAAAATGAATTTATTTCTCACCATCAACCACAAGTTACAAATGTCATTTTATTCTAAAGCTAGTTTTACAAGGTAGGTTGAGGATCGCTGGTGCCTGAAGTAGGTATAAAAATAACCTGTGATACAGGTCACCAGTTTTCCACTCGGACCGATTTACAAATACAGCCTGAAATGTACACAATAATAACAAAAAGTTACATTTTTAACAATAAGGTGATAAAAAGGAAAATAAACATAAAAACATGCAAATATCAATGAAAATGGTAATGTGCATCATAAAGTATAAAGTTTGTTTGTGCGCGTGTGTGTGTGTGTGTGTATGAGTGTGTGTTTGTTTTTTTTTTTTTTTTTTAGATTAGAACAGGTTATTCCAAAACCTCCAGAAGACTTTCTGTCTTTTGATAAGATTGCTTAAGAAGCCATTCTAACACAATACTTTTACATTTAAAAAAGTTTAAGGCATACAAAGACAGAATTTTATGTAATTTTTTATACAGATAAGGACCCAGAAATATAAAGAATTTACGGCTAAATGAGGTTTTAACGGCAATGGAGTTAACTACAAGATGGTTACGACGATTTAGGGAATCCTGCATAAAAGTAATTTACGAATGTTGCTTAAGGACAACCGCTAGCACAAAGAGCTGCCGTACGGTCAGCACTTCGCAGTATTCATAAAGCAGACTTGTAGGATACAACCTCGGCTTAAAACAACACACCTTTAATATGGCTCTTTGGGCGCGTTCGATCTGTATAAAGTGGGTCTTTGAGGCGCCACCCCATGCAATAATACAATAGCATAAGATGGATTGGCAAAGCGTTATATAAACCATTTTCATAATATGTGTATCGGCTGATTGCCGTAGTTGCTTAAATATATAAATGAGCTTGCGAGCTCTGTTTGACAGGTATTCGATATGGTCTTTAAAATTAAGGTTACGGTCAATCATGACACCGAGATACTTAGTAGATGTAACCCTGTCAATTTTTTTCAGCGTATTACAGTCATCGCAGAAACTACAGGTGGGTTGCGCAGTTATATCCAAAGATGGGTCAGTTGAGATAGTAGGGGAACGGATGGAAAAGTCAATCATTTTCGTTTTACTTATGTTTAAAGTCAGTAAATTTTTATTGAGCCAGTCGTTTACCGTGTTGAAGCCTATTTGAGCACAGCGATACGTGTCTTCCCAATTATCAGAAGAAAATATGAGAGCAGTGTCGTCTGCATAAGAAAAAATGGCACCATTATTAAGTTTAAGGTTACACATATCGTTCATATATACTAAGAACAAACTAGGACCGAGTATACTTCCCTGGGGGACACCGTACGATTTATAGTGCACAAGTGTGTGCGCAAACACAGGAGCACTTTCTATTTCATCACTCTCATGATCCGATGGGACGCCTAGCGATACGACAGGAAAGAGGTCAGTTACACGACCGACGGCTTTACGTGCTCTCCGAGGCACGGGGGTGTAATACCGCCAACTCCCAAAATTCGGGCTGATGCTGAGAAATTTTTCTTTTTACAGAAAAGTCCCAATATCACTTTTTGGCCCGACCCGGGATTTGAACCCAGGACCTCGTTTTCTTCGGGTGATAACGTTACCGCTAGACCAACGAGGCAGTCAAAATAAATGATGATTTTACAATACCACATACATCTTTTACAAGCGTTTTTGTTATGCGGGCTGATTTTAAATTGCGAAATCTATACATATAATAAAATCAAATATCAAAAAAAATTTTGTCTGTTTATCTGTTTGTCTGTATGTATGTCCAGGCTAAACTCAAAAAGTACTGCATGGATTTACATAAAATTTTGCATGAATATTACTAAGAGGTCGGGTCAACACATAGGCTACATATTATCACGCTATCACCTACGGGGGAGGAGCTGTGATACTTTATAAAGTTTAACGCGGGTAAAACCGCGGGGCACAGCTAGTGACTGAATAAATCACTTAATGATTAAGGAAGGCATATAAGCTTCGGTGGGCGAGTGGTTTCTTAAGGATGTAAAAATTACATAACTTTTATCTATTTAATTTGCTTGAAGCTTTAATATCAGATCTTAACTTGTAACCGACAGATATTCGAGAGCTCTCCTAAAAAAGAGAATGCGAGATTTTTCCATGGAAGCAATATGTAATGGATATCACAATTTCAAGTGACATTTGTGAAGAAACATTGACGTATAAATGTCAATGTTTGCCACACGGCTTAGACGACGGTGAATGTGATAGGAAAGTTACACGCCAAAATCAGCTATATATTTTAGGTTGTTTGTTAATAGCTGTGCCCCGCGGTTTTACCCGCGTTAAACTTTATAAATTATAGCCTATGTGTTATTCGGATATATCTATACATATAATAAAATCGTAGGAAAGTCAAAGTGGGGCGTGATCTACAATCGATATCGAAGCCAAAAATATAGTTTTTAGAATTTTGGTCTGTTTGTCTGTATGTATGTCCGGGCTAAACTCAAAAAGTACTGAATGGATTCACTTCGATTTTTGCATGAATATTACTAAGAGGTCGGGTCAACATTTAGGCTACATATTATTACGCTATCACCTACTGAGGAGGAGCTGTGATAATTTATAAAGTTTAACGCGGGTAAAACCGCGGGGCACAGCTGGTAAGCTATATTACTACAAAGTGTCATCAAAATCCGTCCGGTAGATTTTGCGTGAAAAAGTATCAAACATACACACTCACAAACTTTCACCTTTATTATATTAGTGTGATTTCTTTATGTGAGTGAGTGTGAGTGATTACATGAAAAATGGTTTTACTTATGACAGTTTAAGAGAGGAAGGGCAAAGCGACCATTCAGTCAGAGAGAAGCTTTACTACAGACATCCCTTAATAATAACACCACTAATTTAATGTTGTCATTCTGTGTGTTAGTAAGGTTGCCAGAGCTCGTCCGGGAGCTCAGAAAAGTGTTTAAATACTGACTGTTTTATAGGCCAACAACGCATCCGCGACTCCTCTGGTGTTGCCAGCGTACATGGGTGGCTTTGATCCCTTAATATCAAGTGACCAATTTGCTCATTAAATGTCGCCCTCTTACATAAAAAAACATAATCAAATAGCTGAATAAATATGTAATGCAGCATATGTGTTTTGTGTCTTACCTCATAAAAAGTTAGCAATAAAGACTACATTTCAAATAAGTAAATATGTAAACGATATTGGTCGTAAATTGCCGCAAAATAATCCCATTTGTTCCCAATCTCATTTCCTGCTTGTCACATGACGTCAGAGGGATGTCGAATATATTAGCACAAATAAACGAGAAAACCAATTAAATTGTTGTCGCACGAAACAAAAGATTAAAGGACAGCACACATATCAAATCGGAAAGTTATCGTCACTGTATGGCCGTTCGCCTCGCTGTCAAACAGACGTCAACATAACGTAAGCATGTAACCAAAACGGATCCGCAACTCCGATACATCGAATCTGCTACGGCTAGACGACGCGACGCCTCGGCTACGGCTAGGCGACACCTCGGCTACGGCTAGGCGACGACGCCACGCTTACGGTTAGCTTGCCCCGAGGCGAGTCGTTTACGTTACGATTCCGATTAGTGTGCTTTGCATTAGGGAGTTTTATACCAGGAATACTGATCGGTTAGAAAAATATATAATGATATATTTTTCACTATGTTACTGTTAAAAAGTCAGCAGTGCGTTTAGTTGAAGCAACATGTTCCCGGAATGCTGCCAGCATACTAGGGACATTATTCAATGGTGCGGTTTTAGAATAAGTTTTATTTTTAGAGAGTAGTTTTAAGTAAGTTTATTTTTTAGTTATCTCTGTCTGAATATAAATTATATAGTAGATATCAAAGTAGTCTAAGTTGTTTTATAATTTAAGAAAGATTGGAACCGTTTTACCTTTCTATTATTACTAAGGTGTGAAATATGTCTCTATCAACCGAGTAGTCGCTTGCCGGATAAGGCTGCGTTTCCACCAGAGATGTGCGATGGAAATGTGTCGTGCGAGGATGTCTAGCTGTGCTGTGAAAATGTGTGGGTGTTTCCACCAAAGCTGTGCGATGATAATGTGCCTACGAGGATGTGTAGCGGAGCTGTGAAAATGCGCATTTATGTGTGGCGCGAGGATGCGTTGCGAAGCTGTGAAATGTGTCGACGGGGGTGCGGTGTAGTGGGAGCGGAGTAACGCGAACGCCTGCCTGCCGCTCACCGCGCTGCGCTCACGTCTCAC
The DNA here is from genome assembly GCA_951640165.1 of Pseudoips prasinana. Lineage (NCBI taxonomy): Eukaryota > Metazoa > Arthropoda > Insecta > Lepidoptera > Nolidae > Pseudoips > Pseudoips prasinana. The sequence goes on from OX621248.1 coordinate 31,354,447, forward strand.
TTTGCTGTCGTAAGCGCTTGTAGTCGTACGCATGTCGTACGGTTGCGTGGCATAATGGACGAAAAATTAATTGATGCCGTTAAAAAGTTTCCGTGTTTGTGGAACACTTCTTTGTCATTTTACAAATGTAATGAAACTAAGGACGCTGCGTGGGAGGAAATAGTCAAAGAAATAAAATGTAAAGATGGTAAGTAATAATCATGTATTAAAATCAGGTATATTAAAATACAAGTTACAATATTTGGGTATTTATTGTGTGCGATGAATTCGTGACGAAATACGAGTATCTTGCCATGACACTTTTCCTTGATTATTGAAATAAGAGCAGTATTTCTCTCTTACTTCATAACCATCACTTGACACGACGACGGAAATGCTAGGAACGGATACAAGAGTACTTGTATTTGTGTTATCAATGCAATCCAAATAATTAGTTTGTCTTTCAATTAAAAAATTATGCATTACACATGTGGCTTTTACGATTTTGTCAACCGTTTCCACTCTGCATTCAAAGTCGCAAGTCACTTTCGTGCCAATACACCGAATGTAGCTTCTACAATGCGACGTGCCCTCGAAAGTCTATAGTTAAATATACGTTTCTGTTGGTCTAACTGGTCCCGCGGATATGGGCGCATGAAATTTTCCATCAAAGGAAAAGCCTCATCTCCAATGAATACAAATGGTACTGGTTCACCTCCTTCATATAATGGTTCAGGTTCTGGAAGATTCAATCTTTTTTCTTTCAAATATTTTCCAAAAACACTATCATCAAATATTCCAGCATCACTAAATCTTCCCATGGATCCCACATCAACCATTATAATCTTTCTCCTAGCGTCAGCTAAGCACATAAGCACTATAGAAAATCTTTGTTTGTAATTAAAAAAAGAGGACCCAGTGTTTGCAGGACACATTATATAAACATGTTTACCGTCTAGAGCCCCCAAACAATTTTTAAACTGCCATAGCTCTTGAAAATCCTTTGCTATTCGCTTCCAGTCGTCTTTGGTAGGTTTTGGAATAACAAGAGGTTGTAAAACAAGCCAAAGAGCATTACAAACTTCTGCCACAATTCTTGACACACTTGCTACTCCAATCCTAAAATTTTCTGCCAATCGTGTGAACGACGAGCCCGTGGATAAATACCTGCAAAAAAAGGAATGTTTATAATAATAGTAAAAAAATTAATTAACAAATAATAAAGTACTCTTTACCTGTTACTGATTTTTTTGCGATCTGTAAGACAACATGCTTGGTATAAAAATGTTATATTCCTAATCATAATTTTCTATTATTTCAGTGAAAAGCGCTAAGTGTCGTTGGAAACAACTACGGGATAGCCATCGGGACGCGCTAAAGAGGCAGAAATCTAAAAAAAGCGGACAGGCTACAACCAAAACACGTGAATGGAAATACCAAAAATTGATGGAATTTCTTTTACCGTACATGGCCAACAGAGATAGAGAGTCAAGTTATAAAGAGGATATTTCGTCACCAAATAATAAAGATGACTCTTCGCAAAGCACTCAATATTCATTAAACCAAGATGACTCTTCGCAGAGCATTTTTTTTTTTTATATACGGGACTAGTCCCTCCCTCTTACCCACCACTGCAACTCCTGTAAGCCAGGATCAACAGTGGCACACAATGAAATGACACTGAGCGGTGAAGCTCAGGCATGTCCCGGGGAATCGCTTTAACTGTCTTGGATCCCGCAACGAATTTAATCAGAAATAGAAAAAAGGAGGAGTTAGAAAATGAATAGTTCCACTTCCCTCCAGAGCAAAGCGGGAGACAGAATGATGTAAAGAGGCAATAGCCTCATAAAATGAGAGATTTGCAACCAGAGAAGCCAGCTGCAAAAGCACCGAGGATCAATTTAAGGGTCCTAAGTGAGCTGTTATATTTGATTCCAATAGTAGGTATGGCAAAAACGCTTAAACGCACGGAAGTTGTTCCTTGTTGCTACAAGATCCGTATAATAAACTACTCCAGATATTGGTTGCAAGCTGTTTAACATAATATCACGCTGATTTTGCCAGAGATCACACTCCCACAGGATGTGGTGAGCAGTTTGTTCATATTCGTTACTGGATGTTGAGCACAGACAGATTGGTGAAGATACTAATTTGAAACTATACAATTTACTTTTAAAATTGCCGTGTCCGGTAAGAAATTGTGCAACACAATGGTCTATGATTAGCCAAGTTTTATTTAACCGTTCGCGTACGTCCGGAAAGAACTGGTGCAGATGGCGACCCTTGGTTGACGTATTCCATCTCCATTGCCATTCATTTAGTAGTTCGTTATTTAAGTCAGCTATTGGCATAAATAGCCTGGTTATTTTCGCACGGTCGCGTAATGATAAGAAATCATTTTCTAAATTATCGCGCGTAGAATAATACATTGCTGCTCGTCTTTGTACTTCAAGATCAACCGGTAGTACACCCGCTAGGACAGGTAGGGCCTCTGTGCTCACTGTTCTATAGGCTTTACACAGAAATATCAACGCCAACCTCTGGCTTTGTAGTAATTTACGGCGAGCAGCTCCGATGGTAGCCCTATCAGCCCACACAGGCGAGCCGTAGCATATACACCCAAGATAGGTTGCCCCGTAAATGATTTTAAGAGTATTAAAAGAGAGGCCCCAGGTTGCCGTCGATATCCTTGTAAGTGCAAAAAAGTTTCGCTTAGCTTTTTCCCCAACTGATTTAATATGTTCTATAAACGAGAAATTCTTTTCTAAAACTAAACCCAAATAACAGGTTGATATTTTGCGTTTTACAGTAACATTATTAAGTTTTACGCCCGGGGGGGATTTTAGTTCACCTTTAAGAAGGAGTTGGTAGGTTTTATGAGGAGCAAATGTAAGGCGATTTCTTTTACCCCATTCACTTATCATACTTAAGCAAGTTTGAGCCAGATTTCCCAACTCTCTCCTGGAGTTACCCTGTATAAGTAAGAGGCCATCGTCAGCATATGCCGTTAGAGAGCAGCGTGATGGCAAGGGTAATGTCAATAAGTCATCAAAACCCAAGTTCCAGAGATACGGCGCGAGCACTGAGTCCTGGGGGCAACCCATGGTTAACGATTTAGTGACTCTGAAGTGACCAAGCTTAAGAGTTGCAGAGCCATGTACGAAATAAGATGTGATTATCGAATATATATTACTGTAACAACCGCGTAACTTAAGTTTTTGTAACAAAATTGGCCACCAAGTATTATCAAACGCCCCTGAAATATCTAGGAATATGGCCAAAACGTATTTACATTCGGACGAGTTTACAGCTTTCCGCACAGAGATAGCTGCGTCCACTGTCGATTTAAAACCAAATTGATTTCCGTGAAATTTTGGTCCTCCCGGCAGCAATCGCGGTACAATAAGTCGTTCTAGAAGCTTGCCTAAGGAAGGCAGTAACGTTATTGGTCGGTATGACTTAGGGTCTTCAGGCAGTTTATCGCCATTTTTTGTTATAATACGAATAAAACCGCTGCGCCAAGAACGCGGAAAAGTCCCTTCAGATATGCAACGATTAAAAACTTTTAGTATTGAATCACCGGATTGTTTTGTGGCTTCTATTATCATTTTGTTGGATATTTTATCTTCACCTGAAGCTTTGTTAACAGGTAGCGATTTCACAGTATTCATAAACTCATCAATTGTAGGAAGACTAGACATATAGGTAGCGGGTGGATTGTTTGCCCACTGTCTAATCTGCTTATGGTAGTCATTATCGTTCAAGGAACTATCATCAGGTATGAGCGAATTAACTAAGGATTCCGTGGTCTCCTCTATGCCACTGGTGTAGGTATTATTGATTTTTATGTTTTGAATATAAGCTAAATCTATAGACCTATTTGCTTTAAACTCATGGTATAGGGGCGACCACGGGCCCTCTTTATCTAATTTATCGACTATTTTTCTAATAAGATTGCCTTTGGATTTCTCTATTGACGAGCGGTAACGTGAACGAGCTATTTTGAGATTTATATATGCATTATTTAAAACATCGCCTACAATTTTACGTTTTTTTAGTTTATTATATTTTTTACGTGCTCTCCAAAATTCACATCGAACTTTAATTAAGTAGTTATTCCACCAATCGCATCTTCGAATATTAGTGATAGGGACGCGGCCTATGGCAATATCGGCACAGTAGGTAAAAGTGTCCGACATCATTACAGCACATTCCTCTGTTGTTAGTTCATCCCGGGTGAAATCCCTGGCATGCGCGGCAAAAAGAGCTCTGAAAAAATCCCAATCGGCCCCTTTGAGCCGATATCTATAGTTACCGTAAATAGCCGTAGGTCTTTGTGCCAACCGAGGAACAAACTCGTACACGATTAAGAGGTGATCACTGGATGAAGCGTCAGGCAAAACACGCCATCCATCTATTCGGACGTCTGAGCTTGAAAAAGTGACGTCAATAAAAGATTCGCCAGTAGGGCTACAATAAGTAGGCGGTGCATCAGGAGTGTTATGTATTGATAGATTCATCTCAGCGACGAAATCTTCGACGGCGTTCCGCCGTTCTGTATCGCTTGAACGGTATTTGCCATACCATAACGTAGAGGATGCGTTAACATCTGCGCCAATAATAATTTTGTGTCCTTTGAGGGACATCAAAACATGGCGCAAGTGATGTAAATGGGGACCGACAGGATCTGAATACTGAAAATAACAGCTCACTACGTAAACTTTCCAGGATGGGGATGATATTTCAGCGACAGCACAGTGTGACGTCATGAGGTTTCGCATAGCGCTTACCGTAAAATTAGTACGCGTTACGTAAATAGCAGCCCGTGATTTGTTGTCTAGCTGCACCAATTTATTTTTTAAACGCGCATATTGATATTGTTCTTGTACAAGCACTATATCTAAGTTGTATTCATTGACTAAAGTTTCCAACTCTGATGTCGCAACCCTATCGTTGTGAAGATTTAGCTGCCCTATTTTTAAGTAAGCCATATTAATATTTGGTATTTAGCACTAACTGCTCAAGTTTATGCTTAAATGTGGGGCAGTTGTCCGAGCCGCATTTGTGGTCGTGAGGTTTTTTATATGTTTTACACGATGCACAAACTGGTTTAAATTCTGGGTCATTGTGGTGCTTACATGATTTTGTGGGATGTGCTTCTGCGCATAAGGCACAGGTAGGTAATTTATTACTACAGTACTTGAAAACATGCCCATATTGCTGGCAGTTTAAACACCGAACTACCTCTAAATCATCAATAAAGCGGCATGTAGCCCAGTCGATGAAAAGTTTTTCTTTAGTGCTGACTAAATGTTTTCTAATCTCCGGTTCGAGCTCAATTCCCACCGACTTGCGCCCATTAGCTACGTTACGCTTGCGCACAATTTTAGTTTTAGACGTAAAATCGTCTTCGCTGACTTTAAGATCACTATCTTTGATATTTTGCCTGTATAACGCCGTTAAAAAGACCTGGTCGTCCATTGACGACGGTATATCTTTTATAAGTATGCGCGGTCGTCGCCCGGATGGAGTTTGAAGTTTTAAACCAGCCGAACGAATGGCCTCGACAGAGCGAATTTTATTGAGTTGGGTTTCATTTGCCACTCGGAGTACAACGCCAGAATTGGAAGTTTTTTTAACGCCTACTATTTGAAAACCGTCGTCCGCGGGTTTTATAGCCTTCATAAGCGCTTCCTTGGTCGCCGACGAAGTCGCGTACTCCGCTGATCGCTCAGCGGTGGGATACGCAATAATTGAGGGAACCGGTTTTCGCGTCTGTACTATGGGGGCGGCGGTTTTTTTCGGTAAACGCAGTTTTAATTGTTCCGCATACGTAGGAATCTCAGAATTGGTTTTATTTACGCAAAGATCTAACTGACGTTCTGCGTTCGCCAATTTAGTTTCATTGCATGAAGATTTAAGCGCAAGTAATGAAATAATACTGGTAAGGCGCTGCGTACAATCCATCACCGATAGCTTATTCGCGATATTCATACCCGAGTTGGAATCACTGACTAATTCGTTAACCTTTGACAGATAAACGGAAGCTTGTGTCACAAGATCGCAATAATTATATTCCGCACTGTTTGTATCGCTAATATTTAATGTAGACGAATAATCGGATTGAGATCCCCGAAAACGTTTTATGTCCGATTCCTGTTGACCATCGGGAGTACAAAACGTCGGTGACGCATCGTCTAACACTCGTTTGTTGAAGCCTGAAGGGGGCGTTCTGGGAGTCTGTTTACTTCTCCCAAATGCGTTTCGCCCTCTATCGGGGGGGACATCATTCATTTTTGACATGTTATTCACACGAAATAAGCAAGCGCTTTAATGTAAACAGCACGATAACTAATTTAGCACGATAACAAGTAACTGTGACTATGACGCGGTACCCTCACAAGAAAAAAGTTAAACTTACTCACCGAACGATAATTTGAACTAAAATCCAGATATTACTTATTAAAACACTTAAAAAACTTACAGATTGTAGTATTTAGCACTAACACTAAAGCTAGAAACAAAACACAGGTCACAAAACAATCACGAAATAGCAGAAAAATAATATTATTTCACAGCGAACCTCCGACGCACTGAGCCGTAGCGTAGCGGGAAGGGAAGAGAGCTCTTCGCAGAGCACTGAACATACACCAAATCAAGCTGACAATCCCAACAATCTTTACGAAATAGCCTCAACTTCAGGCATTTCAACAGATTCGGTCACCCCGTCATCATCAAAGAAGAAAAAAGGCGATGAATTATCAATTTTAATACAAAAACATATGAAAAATCAAGAAGATTTTCGAAAAGAAAGGCAAGAATTAAGAGAACTTTTAAAACCAACGGACTGCGATGATACTGATCATTTTTTTCTTTCAATGGCGAAAACATTTAAAAAGTTCCTTTAAAAAGGAAACTTTTTAATATGATTAGCGAAGCCGAAGAATCTTACGTGCTGTCGTGGTATAATCAAAATATTGGTTATTCTTCAAGCTCTGGTAGCAGTATAGCAGTAGGTAGTAATATGGCAGGCCAGATGGATTTGCCGCCTCAGCTGGATCCTAAACAACTTGGTTATTCTTCAAGCTCTGGTAGGAATACAAATAAAACAGTGGGCCAGATGGATTCATCTTTCCAACTGGAAGCTGTACAACCAGCATCTCCGGGAACACAACATTCAGACCTACAAACGCCAAATACTTCAAACAAAGTAGGAACAGAGCCTAATTTGCCATGAAAAAGAGGAACTTGTTGTCTACTTATTTTGCAGATTATGTTGTTCTTTTCAATTAATATGTTTAATAAAGACAAATTTGATTCAAACTATTTTACTTACTTTAAACATACCGCCAATTTTTCCTTGGTGCTGATGCATTCTCTGTAGTGAGTGTCTTCTTTCTTGATAATGTTCTCAATCAAATTGTGTAACTCATAAAAGTAACTTCTAGATACTCGATAAGAATTTTCGAATATTTCATCATCAGCCGTATAAAAAAAGGTAAAGAATTCTCCATGTAATCGATGATATTTAATATGGTTACGTATCCAAAACCTGTGTGTTCTTCTATTGCTCAAAATTATAGAACTAATAAACTCCGTATCTTCTGCTTCCATTTCTTCATCACAAATTGTTAAATATAAAAGTATTTTCTTTTTCCAATTATCCATATTATTATCTATTTTGCGCACTTCTACTTCCAACAAACTCCGTCTATGGACTGGCTGGTACAGAATGCGCAAACCTCGCAACACATCTTTCTCAACACACATTCCTCGCACACTTCCCTCGTACACATCCCTCGCACACATCCCGCGCTTGTTTTGTATGCGCAAAAATCTAGCTCCGCTGAGCCGTTTCCACCAGAGCTGTGCTGACCGAGGCAAGGTAAATGAAGCGATCCTATTGGTTCTTTACAAACACATCCCTCGCTATGCATCCTCGCACATCTCTGGTGGAAACGCAGCCTAAGTCTTTTCCTCGTTTAGTCAGAACTTACATTGTTTCTGCAGTTGACATCGGTCGGCCTCTGCAGCGCCTCGCGGACGGCCGGAGGTTCGTTTTTAATCACCGCTTCATGCAGGAGGAGGTCGTTTTGCTGAATTCGGGTTCGGGTTTCTGCCATCTAGGGACAAAAAATATAATATCATTGAAAAGAATACAACAATATATAAAACCTAATTCAGATAAATGTCCTCCTAGCCCAATTTCAGCCACGGCGACCAGTCTTAATAGAGACTAACCATCTGCGACCCAGGGGCACTACAATAATATTCTGGGACATTATTCACACATTTGACGGGCCTGTTGGCGTGGTTGGTAGATACGCTGCCTTTCACGCCAGAGGTCGTGGGTTCGATTCCCACCCGGGACAAATATTTGTGTGCATGAACATGTCTGTTTGTCCTGAGTCTGGGTGTAAATTATCTATATAAGTATGTATTTACAAAAAGAAAAATAGTATATGTAGTATATCAGTTAACTGGTTTCCATAGTACAAGCTCTGCTTAGTTTGGGATCAGATGACAGTGTGTGAATAATGTCCCAGGATATTATTATAGCCATCTGATCCCAATGTAATTAGAGTTAGTACTATGGAAACCAGATAACTGATATATTAAATATACTACATTTCTTTTGTAAATACATACATATATAGATAATTACACCTAGACTCAGGACAAATAGACTTATTCATATCATCCGTCCACTGCTGCATATGTGCCTCCCCCAAAGGTTGCTATAATGTTGCTATTTGGAGGGGTTTTTTCATAATTACCGCAATTGGCATGCAAGTTGGCGACTGCAGTTTTATAATTGCCGCGATTCGCATGCAAGTTGAGGACTGCAGTTTCATAATTACCGCGATTTGCATGCAAGTTGGCGACTGCAGTTTTATAATTACCGCGATTGGCATGCAAGTTGGGGACTGCAGTTTCATAATTACCGCGATTGGCATGCAAGTTGGCGACTGCAGTTTTATAGTATTTAGTACACATGTGGCGCTGCTGCCCGAAAGTCGCCTTTTACGACACCAACGGGATGGTAAGGGTGGCCCTAATATTCTTTCCAGGCCATAAATCACACGGCTAAACTTGTTACTCTTGTGTTAAAATGCGAATCAACCTTGATAATGGCATATAAAACTCGACAGTGCACCCTTGAGATTCATTCAACATCCACTGAGCTCTGCAGCCCTAGTCATAATGTGTTCCACGTCCCATTTTTCACAAGTATGTTTTATTCATTGTTGCTACTGAATTCGTTTGACTACGTTTTTCCAGCATCCCGAGAGGGTTTCGCGTTTTTACAAACAGCATTGCTTGTTTTTTTGTGAATGTGTTATTTATGTTAGAGTTTTCGATGGAAATTATTGTTAGGTGGCCTTCTGAAAATGCAACAAAACTATAAACGCATTTTTTTTAGCAAGTCGGGATAAGATTATATTAATTCGGGTTTCGGGAGCTTTGGTTACCCTAGGCCATAGGTCTCTGACATGGCTTAGCAACTAAAAATGTCCCCCTGATTTACGGTCATGACAGCCATCTTCACAGGATTCCTAGGAATAGGAATAGGCCTAGTGGTTAGTGAGTATATAAGAGAGCACAGCGTTTATATGGACAGCTCGGCTCGACTGGGGAAGCAGTTCCACCTAAAAGAACAGAACATACTCTAACTAATAGCATTAATACAATAAGTTGTGGTTCTAAGTTACGGTGACGAAGATTGTCGCCCCATCTCGTCCACGAGTAAGCGTAGAAATCGTCCCCAAGCAATTTTTACCAGAGAATGGACAGCAGCGTTTCTCTGAGTACCAATGATATAGTGTAGCTATTAAGACATCGTACCCTCAATTAATGGATATAATTCATATTCCAGCAATGGACGTGTTGTAGCTGACATGGTGATGATCCTAGGTGTGGGTAAGTTTGCGGACATCGTAGTGTACGGTGACCGCTTACCATCATCCCGTATCTTTGATTGCTGACTTAAAAGTATGAAAACAAATGTCAATCTTGCTCGGTGATTGATAGTAAGGTACTAAAAAGCCAGTATACAAACTTAACCAACAAAGAAAAGATGTTAGAACTGTTAGAAGTTGAGGAACTGTTTGAACCTATCCCATCGCGTCATAACATCCTGAAATATTTTAATTCAAACTAATTTAAATTAAGTTTAATTGGAATAAGAATTAATATCGCGCAAGTTATACGTTTTAGTAAATAGATTTAATTTATTTAGATACTTATTCTTGCGTTTTAATACAAATATCAAGTTAAAACGTTATACTAATTGGGATTGTAATAATCATATTAGCTTACAATAATAATAATTAGATAAACTTTCAGAAAACCTATTTACACTGATAAGCGTCGAACTATGCCTTCCCATTCCAGAGGGGAAATTTGCCCAGAAGGCTGGCCGCATTGCCACACTGGAGGGCAATGCTGATCTGATTGGAATAATATTTCCTCTGATGGAATTCCAATCCATGACCTCTCTCCTTACGTGACAGGGCATTATCCAATCGTGCTGTCAGAAGAATTCTACGAACTTATCTTAGTTTCATCATGGTTTCGAAAATGTATTGAAAATTGGCATTGGACTAAATGCTATATTGTTATAATGTAGGCTAAGACTAAGATTTGTCAAGGGGTCTGCATACAGTACCTTTGAGAAATCTGATACAATAATAATATTGATCTAGTTCATGTACGGACAGCATCAAATGCTTCATATCAGCGCCCTCTATTAGTGACTAGTTAATGTAATAAATAAATTGAGTAATTGACCTAATTTGACTTAGTTATATCTTTTACTGTTGCTAACCTACTTGTCAAAACTTTATGAGAGAAATAAATGATTTATTATTAGTTTCAAGGTATATACTGCCGTAAAATGAGTGAATAATGTTGTAAGATGCCGCCGATTTAATGTTGTTTATCATTATCACCATCATCATTATGCCAGCCTAATGACTTCCACTGCTGGACAAAGGCCTCCCAAAAAGTTTTCCACAATGGAAATGTGCCCATAATTTAAACACAATTAAACAAACATAGTATTATTTTGTATCGTGTTGTTTGACAAACGCGAAAAAATATTTTACATAAAAAATATTTCACTACTTTTGTTCTCAATTAATTGAGTCACCACGCGAAGAGCTCTAGGACTTGGGCTCCTTTAGAAGCCTTGAGAAAAACCAAAAAACTTCAGTCAATTCGAGGGTGTAGGCCAGTGTAAACCAGTAACAAGAACAATCCGTCTGAATTAATCTCAGGTATGTTGTTATCAATTTTTCGTTGACCTTCTTTTTTTTTAATTGTCGTTTACAGTTAACCGTAATAGGTTAAGGCCTCATGGCTTTTTCTGTTTCATCGGACTATAGAGGCGAACGAGGTGTCCAAGCTGTGCAATATTTCAATTCAATTTCAATTTTATTTAATAAAAATTGTTTTACCTCGAAATTTGAACCACCATTCTTACCGAACGATGAAAATATAAAGTAGACGTCTTATTATATCTAGCTACGGCTCACTTTTTAAACTTTCGATTATATTGGCCAATAATTTTTTTTTTGCTCTGACATATTTACTACGAGAGTACCAGAAGGGGCGGAAAATCTCTATAGTGTAATTTACAAAATCGTACAACGCCATGTACAAGGCTGTAAAGTAAAATGTGTATTTACATAATTTTTGTCAATAAATGAGCCGAAAATTTCTTTCCGAAAATTCTGTTTCAGTGGCATATTGCGCTTACAATAAAATAAAATTCCTCTTGTCAATTTATTAATTTTTATTTTTTATTTACATTATCATCATAATTTACCTTCATTCCCTTTTCCCATTCTCCCCACCTCCCTCTTCATCCCATTTACCTGCAATATCATTTACCATTTTTTTATCGTTACATTTTTTTACCCTCCGTGCAGTATTGAGATACTGCCTTAAAATCAGTAAGTATCCCTTTTCTTTAATCAGGATCATCTTAACGTCTAATTACAATTTAATTATATAAATGCGTTAAATTAAATCTACTCATTCCCGAACCATTTCATAATGATCACAATTAACATTACAGGTTTATGACCTAATGCGATACTGTTATTTGCCAACAAAAAATCTGTATACTTACATAGAATTACCTACTTATAACATAAAGACCTCATATTGTGAACTCGTCCAGCATACAACATAACAGATATGGTCTGTTGAGAGTATGCAATGCTCTTGGGCGTGTTTGCACGTGTGGCGCAGCGGTTAAGGCAGTCGCGTCGCCACTTCGTATCCCGGGTTCAATTTCGCACAGGACTACTATTTGTGTCACCCAAAAATTGTTGTTTTGAGTCTTTAAGTACTTTGTGTCCGTCAATTACATGTTTGTAAAGTATACCGCGACACAGGTATTAGGTAATTTCTCTAATGCGGATGCAGTCTTGAAGCAGACATGCACACACATATAGACCGGCACCTAGGTTTTAATAATAAATTGGCAAATAAGACGACAGTTATTGGTATGAGGGTTCAGTCGTCTACTATGGCTGAAATTCGACCGGCTGAGCTAACTCGGCGAAAAGGACTGATGTCTGTCTCTCTCAGCGGTCTACCAATGAAATCACAGACAAACACATTGGACAGTAACTGCGAGCAAAGGTATTTGGTGAACGTTGTAGAGAATCTAGTTCGCCATGCTAATTTCGCAGGAGGATAATATACTACTATAATAATTCTGTTGCCGACAGTACTTACATTAAGCTGCACTCAGGCGGCTGACGGCTCTCAGAACCGGAACCAGTAACAAAATCTCAATGCTATTAACTCGGGTAATTTTATTAGGAAAATGATATTAAATAATAATGAAGAAGCTTTTAGACGCTAGGGTTATATACCCTTGTCAAACCCTTTTAACTTATTTACTACGGAGCCTCACGCCTGCTTCCCCAAGGGGACAGGCAGATGCTGTGCACATTCGTGTAAAATGTATGAAGTAGGTAAACATTGACTTTACTGTATGTGGAAGCGATACTCTAGATCACGGCTGAGAATTATATACATACAGTAGAATGCCGATTATCCAAATTAATTGGACCCAGGGTGAAAGCGAATAATTGAAAATTCGATTATCCGCATCGAAATAAATTACACGGAAGCCGCGCGATGCATAACATCCAGAGTCTTTGTCTTGTTCGTGTCTCTAGCTTTCAACCATAACAGTTGAAATATATCTCCGGCGAGTTCCAACATGTTACAACAAAACAAAACAACAATTACATATGTACTTGGTTTTAATTTTTATGTTACGCTTAGGACCGATTCTGATAATCGGCGTTCGGAGCATCGGTGTTCTACTGTACATACATAGACTCAAAGCTGTTTTCCAGAGGGGTAGGCAGGGACAACGAATTTCCATTTGTCACGATATTTGCACACTTCTATTGCCTCGTTTACTGTCTGTGCTATGTGAAAATATCACTTAACGTTAATAAGTGAAAGGGCGTGATACAAATGAAAACTAATTTAGGAACATGGAGGATGCACGTGCTCGCGCCGCGTTCATGTATCTTTCTCTCTCTACTGAGATTGATTTTGATCGATGACGACCAGACTCAGGACAAACAATTCAATTCATTTATTTACCTCTTCACAATAAATGGTTTCACGTATACAACAACAAACAGAGATGTTCATGTACACAAATATCTATCCTGGATGGTAATCGCACGCACGACCTGCGGCGTCAAAATCTCCCAACCACGTCAACCGGCCCTTAATAAATTCAACAGAATAAACAAATAAATAAGTTTTATTAATACAATGAGCTTCTTAACCCCACTTGATTTGTATTTCAAACAAGCCGAATCACTCAGTGTCTTCTAATTCATCGAAAATGTAAGCAAAAACAACACAGTAAACGTATATTAATGAGATGTTACTAAGCTAAGGTATCATGTTATGCAACCAGTGTTCCACGAAGCTTAATATGAATGAATTTTGAGCAGCCAGCTTCCAAGCTAAGCATCTCTTAGTAGCCTTCGGCATTAAAGTCTTAATAGAACGCGATTACGCGGTTAAGGTGATACAATTCAAAATAATTACCGTCTTAAAAAGTAATACCTTTTTATAAGGACCGATATAAACAAAATTTATATGGAAGGGTCCATGCTTTGGAAAGCATTTACTATCGAATAAAATAATAATTATAATAATCAGTTCAAAAACAACACAGTAAACACATATTAATGAGATGTTACTAGGCTAAAGTATCATGTTACGCAACCAGTGTTCGACGAAGCTTAGTATGAATGAATTTTGAGCAGCCGGCTTCCAAGCTAAGCATCTCTTTTTTTTTTTTTTTTAATAGGGACTAGTCCCTCCCTCTTACCCACCACTGCAACTCCTGTAAGCCAGGATCAACAGTGGCACACAATGAAATGACACTGAGCGGTGAGGCTCAGGCATGTCCCGGGGAATGGCTTTAACTGTCTTGGATCCCGCAACGAATTTAATCAGAACGAAAAAAAGGAGGAGTTAGAAATGAATAGTTCCACTTCCCTCCAGAGCAAAGCGGGAGACAGAATGATATAAAGAGGCTATAGCCTCATTAAACGAGAGAATTGCAACTAGAAAAGCCAGCTGCAAGAGCACCAAGGATTAATTTAAGGGTCCTAAGTGAGCTGTTATATTTGATTCCAATAGTAGGTATGGCAAAAGCGCTTAAACGCACGGAAGTTGTTCCTTGTTGCTACAAGATCCGTATAATAAACTACTCCAGATATTGGTTGCAAGCTATTTAACATAATATCACGCTGATTTTGCCAGAGATCACATTCCCAAAGTATGTGGTGAGCGGTTTGTTCATATTCGTTACAGGAAGTTGAGCACAGACAGATTGGTGAAGATACTAATTTGAAACTAAACAATTTACTTTTAAAATTGCCGTGTCCGGTAAGAAATTGTGCAACACAATGGTCTATGATTAGCCAAGTTTTATTTGACCGTTCGCGTATGTCCGGAAAGAACTGGTGCAGATGGCGACCCTTGGTTGAGGTATTCCATCTACATTGCCATTCGTTTAGCAGTTCGTCATTTAAGTTAGCAATGGGCATAAATAGCCTGGATATTTTAGCACG
The DNA here is from genome assembly GCA_951640165.1 of Pseudoips prasinana. NCBI lineage: Eukaryota > Metazoa > Arthropoda > Insecta > Lepidoptera > Nolidae > Pseudoips > Pseudoips prasinana. Next base: position 31,369,557 of record OX621248.1, read on the forward strand.
GTCGCGTAATGATAAGAAATCATTATTTAAATTTTCTCGCGTAGAATAATACATCGCTGCTCGTCTTTGAACCTCAAGATCAACCGGAAGTACACCCGCTAGTACAGGTAGGGCCTCTGTGCTTACTGTTCTATAGGCTTGACACAAAAATATCAACGCCAACCTTTGGCTTTGTAGTAATTTACGGCGAGCAGCTCCGATGGTAGCCCTATCAGCCCACACAGGCGAGCCGTAGCATATACACCCAAGATAAGTAGCTCCGTAAATGATTGTAAGAGTATTGAAAGAGAGGCCCCAGGTTGCCGTTGATATCCTTGTAAGGGCAAAAAAGTTTCGCTTAGCCTTTTCTCCAACTGACCTAATATGTTCTATAAACGAGAAGTTCTTTTCTAAAACTAAACCCAAATAACACGTGGATATCTTACGTTTAACAGTAACATTATTCAGTTTTACGCTCGGGGGAGATTTTAGTTCACCCTTCAGAAGGAGTTGGTAGGTTTTATGGGGAGCAAATGTAAGGCGATTTCTTTTACCCCATTCACTTATCATACTTAAACAAGTTTGAGCCAGATTTTCCAACTCTCTCCTGGAGTCACCCTGTATAAGTAAGAGGCCATCGTCGGCATATGCCGTTAGAGAGCAGCGTGATGGCAAGGGCAATGTCAAGAAATCATCAAAACCCAAGTTCCAAAGATACGGCGCGAGCACGGAGCCCTGGGGGCATCCCATGGTTAACGATTTAGTGACTCTGTAGTGACCAAGCTTAAGAGTTGCAGAGCCATGTACAAAATAAGATGTGATTATCGAATATATATTACTGTAGCAACCGCGTAACTTCAGTTTTTGTAACAAAATTGGCCACCACGTGTTATCAAACGCCCCTGAAATATCTAGGAATATGGCCAAAACATATTTACATTCGGACGAGTTTACAGTTTTCCTCACCGAGATAGCTGCGTCTACTGTCGATTTACCCGCAGTAAAACCAAATTGATTACCATGAAATTTTGGCCCTCCTGGTAGCAATCGCGGTACGATAAGTCGTTCCAGAAGCTTGCCTAAGGAAGGCAGTAACGTTATTGGTCGATATGACTTAGGGTCCTCAGGCAGTTTATCACCATTTTTCGGTATAATACGAATAAAACCGTTGCGCCAGGTACGCGGAAAAGTCCCTTCAGATATGCAACGATTAAAAACTTTTAAGATTAATTGATTGTTTCGTGGCTTCTATTATCATTTTGTTGGATATTTTATCTTCACCTGACGCTTTGTTAACAGGTAGCGATTTCACAGTATTTATAAACTCATTAATAGTAGGAAGACTCGACATATACGTAGCGGGTGAATCATTTGCCCACTGCCTAATCTGCTTGTGGTAGTCATTATCAATCAAGGAACTATCATCAGGTATGAGCGAATTAAGTAGGGATTCCGTGGTCTCCTCTATGCCACTGGTGTAGGTATTATTAATTTTTAAGTTTTGAATATAAGCTAGATCTATAGACCTATTTGCTTTGAACTCATGGTATAGGGGTGACCACGGGCCTTCTTTTTATAATTTATCGACTATTTTTCTAATAAGATTGCCTTTGGATTTCTCTATTGACGAGCGGTAACGTGAACGAGCAATTTTCAGATTAATATATGCATTATTTAAAACATCGCCTACGATTTTACGTTTTTTTAGTTTATTATATTTTTTTACGTGCTCTCCGAAATTCACAGCGAACTTTAATTAAGTAGTTATTCCACCATTCGCATCTTCGAATATTAGTGATAGGGACGCGGCCTATTGCAATATCGGCACATTAGGTAAAAGTATCCGACATAATTACGGCACATTCTTCTGTTGTTAGTTCATCCCGGGTGAAATCCCTAGCATGCGCGGCAAAAAGAGCTCTGAAAAAATCCCAATCGGCCCCTTTGAGCCGATATCTATAATTACCGTAAGTAGCCGTAGGCTTTTGTACCAACCGAGGAACAAACTCGTACACGATTTAGCGGTGATCACTGGATGAAGCGTCAGGCAATACACGCCATCCATCTACTACGCAGTTAAGGTGATAATAATATCATGGGACATTATTTCCACACGGCCATCTGATTTCGAACTAAACAGAGCTTCTGCTGTGGAAACTGATATACTACTTTTCTTTTGTAAATACATACATAGATAATTACATCCAGACTCAGGACAAACAGACATGTTCATGCACACAAATATCTATCCTGGGTGGAATCGAACCCACTACCTCCGTACCGCCGTGAAAAGCAAGCATTTCCAACCACGCCTACAGACGGGTCAATAGGTGATACATTTGAAAATATTACGGTCTTAAAAAGTAATAACGTTTTTATAACGACCGATTTGAACAAAATTTATATGGGAACTTTTGGAAAGCATTACATATCGTATAAAAAAATATTATTAAAATCAGTTCAATGGAATAAGTAAATAATGGAGAAAGGGCAACTATTTATGTGACTCATAAATAGTTGATCCGAGTCTGAGTGTACTCTGTGTTGGCCAATTATATAATTAACTAGCTGTGCCCGCGACTTCGTCCGCGTGTTAATTAGTTTAATTAGTGTTTTTTGTAAAATAAAAGACTTTTTCGAAAATAAAAGTAGCCTAAGTTACTCCTTATTACATCAGCTACCTGCCAATAAAAGTCTCGTCAAAATCGGTCCAGCCATTTCAGAGATTAGCCGGAACAAACAGACAGACAGACAGACAAAAATTGTAAAAAATGTTATTTTGGAGTATGTACCGTATATATATTCATATACATGTAGTAAAAATCGGTTATTGCAATATTACAAACAGACACTTCAATTTTATTTATTTGTATAGATTTTTAAAGTATGCCCCGTGACACAGGGATTAATTTCCCTAGTGCAGGCGTTTTAAACTGACAGGTGTTTAGTGACCAGTCACAAATTAATCTACTTTGGCGCTGACCCATGTATAGACTGACTGCCTTGATAGATGTTTAATCTCTCCAATGATGAACGGCGCTTTAATGTTTTTTGTCTCATAATAAGTTGAGATGTTTTGGTAGATATTAGAGTCTTTGTATGGTGATGCTTTGATTGGAACTGGTTTAAACGTTTAAGAGATTTCCAATGTGAGAGCAACACATTATGTATTCTTAAATGATGAACGAACCCCACAGCTTCACTTATAATAAAGGTTTTTATTAATTTATTTTATTTATTATAAATGACAATATTTTACAATCAATTGAAATATTTATAATATGCAGGGTACACCATTTGTTATTATGAAATAAGACCCTCAGAAAAGCTTTTTAAACTTCCTCCCCTTAGCTAAGTGTGAAACTTGTGACAATAGTGGAAGGGGGTCTGCTCCAGTTTTATGCGTGTCGCATTATCATTGGTGAGATAAAGAATTAAAACAACAGAGAGTTTCATAAAACTTCAACAGGCACTATCTCTCACTGGTTTATTGTACTTATTTGTTTGTTGTGTTAATCATAGTTGTTGCTTATGCTTCTTATAATATAATTTACAGAGAGAAATCAATGAAAACGCTTATTGTCTAGTTTACTATTACAATCCTTGTTCCTTACTGCTATATATGTTTGATTTTAATTAAGGATTTGTCGGCCAGAACTCGTGGTGATCGCGTAATCGAGTGTTATTAAGATTTTGTCAGAAAGTATATCTACGAAGCTCTTCTACCTTTGAACATCGCTTTGAGACTGTCTTTTGTCGAGATCTCAACTAAACAAAATGAATAAACCGTGTTTTCTTAAATATCTGCGTATTTAAGTATATTATTAGGGATGTTCAAAACGGTTGTAATTGAATACCTGCTTTATTCTGAATGAGACAAAGGTTGTCTTGATTTCAGATACTATGAATTAAGCGAGAGTTCTTGAATAAGTATCGTTTTAGATATTAGCATAGTAAGAATAAATAAAATGTTCAGCTATTACAATATCTTTTCGGTCAAATTGTATACACATTTAGAAATTTGTGGTTTCTCTGCGATAAAAATATCTTTTCTCTTAGGTATATGTAAGTTATAATTAACCAATGATTGAGCCGTGTGGTTTCCGACCTACAAAGAAAAACTTGAGAGGTGTCAAGGGACACCCGGATGGAACGAAGTTATTTCTTATTATTTATTATGTACAAAAAACCTGTATACACTCAACAACAATAATCGTCGCGACACCACACTGTTCAATGCGAAATAGAAATGAAAATATCTGGCTTGCTTTTTATAAGAGAGAGAGAGAGAGAGACAGACAGAGAAACATGCGCACGCCGCACAGCTGCAAAAAGTGTCGTGACAACTTTTCGTAAGAATTTTTTCCGTCTAGCCCCCTTTCACAACGCGCGATAAGGAACTTCGTTCCAATAATAGGGCCACCCTATAGCATCCCGTGGGTATCGTAAAAGGTGACTAAGGGATACAGCACGTGGTCGGGCAGCAGCGTACCGTAGTACTAAACTACGGTCGCCAACGTTTTAGAGACCTTTGACGGAGACCTATGTCCAGGAGTCGACGATATGGGGCTGATAAGGTGAAGTAATGACATGCTGGACAAGGCTTCCCCGAAAGATTTCTATAATGGAGTTGAGTCCGTCATTTGGAGGTATATATTGTCATGATCACCACGCTTGGCAGACGGGTTGGCGATCTCAGTGTGATGGGCATAGTACACACAGAGACGCTGCTCTCCTTTCAGTGGGAGATTATTCCCAAGAGTCGACTTCTATGACTCCCACGGGATTAAGTGAGGTGGTAATATTCTTTGCTGCCAGTCACAAAGCAAGTAGTTATGTATAAAGAATTTTAAATTATTAATGTTCTTTAAGTATGTTATACTCGGAACGAAATCACATATGTTCGTAGGTATTTGATTATCTACTATATTCAGATGGTGGTAATCTTTACGGTCAACCATACAACAAAATATAGTAATGACATACTAAGTAATAATAAAGTAATGACATACATAATTATTATCTACTTACCTATATCACTATATGTATTATTACATACAGAGATACAGGTAATTATCGTCCACGTTCCAAATTAGTTGCTCTGCCACCTGCCAAGAATAAATAAAAATTAACTATTAAATGATATTTTTTGGCCATGCGGTGGTATAGGTGATACCGTTTTGCTAGCAGCGGTGGCTGCCATTTCGCCATTTAGACCATCGGTAAAATGGAGCAACTTCTTTTTTTGTTCTGGCAGGGGGAATTGTTATGCATGCAACCCGCAAAAAGTGTCTGCGGCAAAATATTTGACACTAACATTGTTCATTGATATTCTTTTAAATGAAAATAGCATTGTTATATTTTTATCAGATAAACGTTCGAGCAAATATTGTGTACGCCTGCTAAATAATTTCAGTAAGTAGCCCAAATTTCGTGTACTTCTATGTGCCCCCATTTGCTCAAGGGGGCCCATACGAGAACACGAAATTTGGGCTACTTACTGGGCTTCACCGGATCGTCTCAACTGGACCGTGTTGAAACCGGTAGTAGAGACACCCTCTGAGTTTGTTTCGCTGGGTCTTCTGAGTGGGGGCGCATTGGAATTGGTGGTAGCATTAAAGCGCGACCATCGTTATAAACACAAGGTTCGCCATAATAATAATATTTAATTATTACCTGATTATGGACAGAACCATTCATAAAATATGTAGCAAAATATATCTAAAACGATAGATTTCGTTACTTAAACCTATAAATAATTTCTTTGATATTAACTTAATATAAGCCAGCTAAGTAACTAAATAATTTCTGTAATAAATTAAATATTATTTATAAATGTTTTCTTACAAGCCGCATGTCCAAATATCTATGTGTACCTAAAAATAATTATGTATACTTAACTATATGAAGATAGTTAGTATACATACGTAACTATTGTTTTAGTTTTAATTTATTTATGTATATAATTTACTTTTTCGTAGATTTAGTTTTTCTTTCTAATGTAGGTACCTAGTTATGTATATTCATTAACTAAATTACTACAAACATGTTCTGACTATTTTTTAAAGTCTACGTGAATAATCTTTTTTAATAATATTGGCGACTACAAAGAGTGCTTATCTATTTAACACCAAAATTCCTATAATTCATAGACTGTTAATAATCTTTTATTCAATGCGCTCATAGCCTGATGCTTACAACGGTATGTAAGTGATAGCATCTTGGCTCGCGGTCAGTCCATAAATGGGTGACCGCCAAAGTCGTTTAATTTCTGAGCATCTCCGTGCTTCGGAGGGCATGTTAAGCTGTCGGTCCCGGTTTTAGCCATTAGCCAACAGTCGTTAAGCCGTGTCAGATGTCTACTGGGCGGATTGAATAACTCTGACACTAAGGGTCAGCGCAGACCGAGAGGAACGCAGCGGAGAGGATTTTATTAAGGCACTAGGAAATCAACGTTAGAGCTATAGGAATAAAGTGCATATATGCTTGAACCTGACAAAATGCACGCGCAGTCTCGCGCATTTTAATGTTCAAGCACACATGCACTTTATTTCAATAATTTTAAAGATGATTTTCTAGTGCCTTAATAAAATCCTCTCGGCTGCGTTCCTCTCAGTCTGCGCTGACCCTAAGATTACCACTGTCCATACAATAAGTACCTAAGTAAGTATTTAATTTATTTAAAGACTCTTACATTCGTAAATTTCATTGAAATAAAAATAACCAGTAAAACTAAAAATATGAATGTGTTCAAAGAAATGGTTAATTTTATTCGCTCGTGTTACTGATAAATCACCGAATTATACAGTGGGGATCCATTCAGTTGGAATATTAATGGAAAAGGGCAATTTATCACGAATCCGAAATGTTTAACAGAATTTTATACACGCGTATTTTTTATTCGCGCCTTTGGATACCTTTACATTTATCAAAATACTTTTATGAATGGTCTCAATTTCATATTTTTTTGTTTTTGTAAATCTATGGATCTGTAAAATGTGGAACTAATTTTATTTTATTTTATTAATTTATTTGGGTCAGCAAATTATTAAGTTAAAACACGAGTTCAACAAAAATATATTAAATCTTACTGCTAGGATTCATGAGAGAAATACAAATATTTGATCCAAACGGTCGCATTCGTTGACATTGAAGTTTGCTCCAAGGGATTGATGATCTTGGTGTAGAAACTCTACACAAAATCTATGGGTAACGCTAAATTACCCATTATAATTCTTTGATGGGTGAGCTATTTACAAACCTACAAGATTGTACGAAACCCTTGGTGTAAGACATTTTTAGTTTTCTTTTTCGAGAAAGCGCGCACTCCACGCAAATAATTCCTTTGTCGTACATAAAATACATATTATTGACTAGTTGTGCCCCGCGGTTTTACCCGTGTTAAACTTTATAAATTATTTAGGCTATAATTTATAATTGTTATTTGGATATATTACATATATGCATATATACTACTAAGTTTCATTCTATCTGTTCCGTAGTTTTTTGGGTATCCATACTCACATTAAACTTTCGCATTAATAATATTAGTAGGAAGTATACAAAAATTTGCGTGACGCATAAGTAGTTGTTCTGAGTCTGGCTGTCATTTGTGTCCATCCACACAAAGGACAGCCAGACTCAGAACAACTACTTATGCGTCACACAAGTTTTTGTCCAAAGCGGGAATCGAAACCGGAACACGAAGGTAACGATCTCGTTTTTTTAATAAAGCATACGACACGTTTAGTTCTTGGAGTTTGTGTGATTTTTTTACTTTGTAAGTTAGTTTTTTTAACTTTATTAAGTTCCAGCTGCCGAGCGATGTTACCTTGATTAAACCCGGCTGGCTCAATAAATGTTTACTGAATCTCATTCCTCACGTAAAATTCAACTTTATTACTTTAATGAAACAGTCTTATTTAGCTTGGTTTATGTAGACGGAAATTGCGATTCTTATGGATGTGACTAAATTCAGTGAGCTTTGTGGAATAAAATGAAACGTAAAATAAAACTTTTAGGCACCTTGCTTGCTTATCGTATGGGCAGGGGTTACCCTAGTGTCAGAGTTGTTCAAGCCGTCAGTAGGCCGCTGATATGGCTAAACGATTGTTGTCTAATGACTACAACCGGGACCAACAGCTTAACGTGCCCCCCAAAGCACGGAGACGCTCAGAAATTAAACCATTTTGACGGTCACCCATCTAAGGACTGACCGTGAGCCAAGTTGCTTAACCTCGCCGATCACTTACGGACATAAATTCCAGACTCACGACAAACAGTCATGTTCATGCACACAAATCGAGTCCTGAGTGGAAATCGAACGTACGACCTTCGGCGTGAAAAGCAGGTCTCTACCAACCACGCCAATCAGCTTTTCAATCAAACAAACAAGTCCAAAAAGTCATCTGGTAAATGACGATATGTTCAATTTAAAACTTCATGTAAGTTGGCACGACTTTCTCGTGTTTCAGTTTGGGGCCTTAATTATGGCAAATAATTGTCTGTGCGAAGTTCGCAGCATTCGGGCTACATGTTTTGCGGGGTTTACACAAAAACATACAATGGAATTGAAAAACTTTGTCCGGCTTAAAGTCGCCTAAATAAATTGAAATAAAAACCTCGATTATTTGTTTTGTGTATGTATGTATCTAATTTATTTATATATGTTAAAGTTAAAGGTAAAGATATGTTAAAGTTAAAACTTCATGCAAGTTGGCACGACTTTCTCGTGTTTCAGTTTGGGGCCTTAATTATGGCAAACAATTGCCTGTGCGAAGTTCGCAGCATTCGGGCTACATGTTTTGCGGGGTTTACAGAAAAACATACAATGGAATTGCAAACTTTGTCCGGCTTAAAGTCGCCTAAATAAATTTAAATAAAACTTCGATTATTTGTTCTGTGTATGGATGTATTCTAATTTATTTATATATATAATGTTGTCGGGAGCTCGAATATGGATTGTTTTAAAGATACATTGAAAAAATGGCTTATCGAACAGTCGTTCTATTCCTTCGATGAATTTTTAAAACATAAAAAGGCTAATTAATTCTAGAACTTATTCACTACTGTAATATCTATTGATTTAATAATTTTTACTTATTTCTTTTTTACTATTTACTTATATTAGACGACAAGATGAATTTCATATTTATTGTTATACTGACATCCTATTCCATTTAAATGTTTTATTTTGACTTATTATTGATGTGTTATATTATTATGTATTTATGAGTTATTTTATATGAATTTGTTACTAAGATTCTGACTTGTAAACCTGTTTACGAATAAATAAACTATAACTAGTTGGTATTAATGTTACTATTTCAGGGAAACAGCATTTGGTGAGCATTTATCCATTTTGGTAAGCAGAAGAATATTTTGGTGAGTATTTAAAGTGTACCCTTTTGTAGTATACAAGTAGGCAGAGCCTGTACCTTCACTTGACAATCAGACAACTGATAAACATACTTGTATTTTTTTTCCAAACAGGTACGCATTATAGTTAAATTACACCGAGACACAAGAAATAATCGTGTCCATCGTACAAATATTTTTTCTGGGTGGGGATTGAACCCACGACCTAGAGCTCAATAGTCAGTTGTTTAATATGTAATAAAAATATTAGACTTAAACTAGATAATTAAACATAATCTCTTGACAATAACTTGATACGAGCTAGCTAAATATCAATGCTATGATAAAATAAATTTTATAAATGTTTTCATACAATGTGTACCTAAATATCTATGTTACTAGAAATAATAATGTATTCAACTATATTACTACAAACATGTTCTGACTATTTACAAGCGCTTTTTTAAAGTCTACGTGAATAAAAACCTTTTTTATTTTATTTTTTTTATTTATTTTTACCGCGCATTCGTTTAAAACGATACAAGTACGATGGGATCATTAGTTGTTTACTAAGGGTGCTGACTTTGGCAGGCCTACACTACACGAAGTCAGCACTCCGGGCCGATTGTTTATTTTGATGACTACTCTAAACATACAATCGGCCTGGTTTTCTTTGTTAGTAAAGTAAATAAAATATATTCGCTATATCAATTCAGTTACTACTAAAATTATGCCTACTTCTTTTTTTTCTATATACTTTTAGTGTCTTGTGCTGGAAACTGCTGCGATGCGAATAGCGCAAGACCGGTTGTGGAGATCTTTGGGGAAGGTCTTGTCCAGCAGTGGACGTCTTTCGGCTGATATGATGATGATAATGAACTTTTAGTATGTTCCTTCTGTCGAATTTAGGCCATGGTGGTCAGTTTCAATGGAGTCAAGCCGTCTGTATATTATAATGATCTATTCCTTCACTTTTGTGATGTGTTGAAACGTGCTGACTGGTGCGACTGGCGAGAGCTAGCGAGTGTAGGACCAACGGTATTACCTGCTCTTTAAGTCATTTACTGACAGAACATTTTCAATACCACTTTTTTGCCTGACCCGGGATTAGAAGTCCGGTGGATTCTGAACCAGCACCCTCTTCCAGCCCCGGGAAGGTGAGACCACCTTCCCGGAGCTTCCCGTTTATCTAGGCACAATACACACTGGCAGATCAAATAACTTAACAGCAGAGCGCCTACCCTAGATTGGTAGATGCTGCTGGTTTAGAAACCCGGTGGACGACAAAAAGAGAATGACCAAAACTGGTACCAAGAAATCTCATACATCAAGATCATAATTGTATAGTAATTATTTTCATATTATTTTAGGACATTACGCTTCATGGATTTGATGTTTGAACAGGAATTTAATTTTCAAGTTTAAAAGTATGAACATTGTTTTACTCCCTCGTCACACAACCGGTCATAGAGATGTGAATGCAATAGAAACTATTTTTCATGAATCAACTTACCAGTTATTCAAATAGTTTCTTTTGTATAATAAATAACTATAAAGTTTGCTTCAAAAACATTAAACGAATTATATGTATTAGCATTGCTTTCGTTTCGTTCAATAACGTAACAATTCAAATTATACCAGTACACCAAATCGATTTAATATTACTAATTGACACAATATCGATTTTCTTACTAAAGATTATGATTTATCGATCGCATCCCTAAATCCCGCCAGACATATTTCTGACATTTGTCTGTGTTTTACAGTTGAGAATTGAATTGAATTAGGACTTTTATTGTATTTTTTTTTGAGAAAAATAACTTGTTGTTATTTTGTGAACTTATTTCTATGTATCATTGTACAAATATAAAGAGTAAACAGACTGACGCCGACAGTTCGGCAAAACCGATGTATCAATTGTTCATTTTTGATACCCAGAAACCTACATACACATTCAATAGAATAAACGTCTGATGATGTGGCCAACACATTAGAAAGCATAGTAGGTTATTGCTGCAGCTGCCTCATCGGTAAGCGAACAGTGGGCTGCTGTACTCATGTGATGACAGTAGTGTGGTATTTGAGCCGGGGACGGTATAATAGTGTGACTGCACCGGCACCAGTTTTAGACGATTTTTTTCAGGAATATGATGAATGATTTAAGTTGTTGTTGATAATTACTGTTGACTTTGAATCGCTATTAAAAACAACATGGAACTAATTGTTTATATTTTTTATCCCTTACCTCCCCTACCTACTTACCTAGTCGCATCACTAAGACAACTTGGGCATGAGCATGTGCAATAGTGTCTGTCTTAAATAGTATTTTACAATTACCAAAGGGTTATTATAGTTTAAAATGCTGCCTAGATTCAATGAGCGCTTTATTCAGCATCACTAATGATAATGTTTTATTGGTATTGGTGCTATCACACAGTAGCGTCCAATGATATTATATTTTTATTACTGTTTATTACAATTAGATAAGTTACCCGCTCACACTGTAATATAATTGTCGAGTAAATGCCTGAGTTTCACTCGCGCACCCTGTATCGCGATTGTTCGTCTTTGTAACTACTAATATAAGCGAAATACGCTGTTTTTGGAGCAATAATGTTCCCTCGTGTATAGCGTGCCTATATTATGTAATACTTACGTTATATACTTACGCCATTGGTATCATCGAACAAAATATACCTACTTATCTATATTTTAGGTTAGGTTATTTACGTTTTTTTTAAATAACTCCGAAACCCGGGTTTTCTTTACAAAAAGAACTTCTGTAGGAGTTAGTATGATAAGTACAGTCTCTTCAAAACCACGTTTGAATTTGATGCAAGATGGTACGGGATCCCATATATCCATGAGCATCAGCCTTTATTTTTGACATTAGTTTTTCGTAACTAAGTCTTTTTATTACATATTCTTTTTGTTCTCTCTTTTCTAAAAGACAACGCCCGCACGAGCGAATATAATCCCTGTGTCGCGGGGTACGTGACAAACATATAATTGATGGACACAAATTACATCCAGACTCGGAACAACTATTTATAGGTCACAAATAGCTGTCTTGCACGGGAATCGAATCCGGGACATGAAGCGACGAGGCGACTGTCTTAACCGCTGCTCTACATGTGCAGTCAATAATAATGATTTAAATTAAATCATTTTCGCCCTACGTCCCCACAAGATACGGCATAATAGGGAAGAATGTCTTGCTGTAATTAAAATTGAAAGCGGTAAAAAAATCCCATATTAAATCGGCAAGAGAAAAATCCAATATCCGCAGTCATACATTTTGCATGCGCTATAAATTCTTAAAAGTGTTACACATTCGTTTCTTTACAGCTTCTTTTACATCTCGACTTTTCCTTTCATCAATATTGCACAAACGAGATTTTTAAGTGCGCCATATCTTTCGAGGCGTGGAACGGAGAATACGTTTGGAAAAGTTTTCATTGGAGACAATTTTTTTTTTTACCGTATGCTCATTTTTATTTTTATTTAATTTATTAATTAAATAATAAGATGAAGAATGATGCAAACATAAAGTCATTACAGTTTTAACATGCATAATTTTTAACGAGTGATCAGAGTAGTTCTAAAAAACAATATAAAAATCATTTCACGAACGCCGTAGCAATATGTTTACTAACCAAAAAAAAGTAAATTAATAGACTTACACATCGAATTGAAAACCGCCCGCCTTTTTGGGGCTGATTATTAAACATAAAATAAAAATACACAAAGAACAATGTAACTATGGTTTAAGTTAAGTAAATTTTTCATAACTCTTATTTCTGAAGTGATAACTTTTAATGATTAAAAAACACTGGACTAACTGAAGTCTAATATGATTTCTCAACTAATATTATTATATCGTTCAGAAATCTTATTAGTTTTAAATTTAGAAATCACATATTACTAAAGTTGAATTTGTTATGATTTCTGTTTTTCATATATGTTCCGAAATAAGTTCTAATTAATTTAATTTATAAAATATGTTGTACTTTGTGCATTTTAGGGGGGTATTTTTGTGCAATTAATTACGGATAATGTTTTATTTTTATTTTATTTTATTCAGGAAACATACAGTCTCATACAAATCTTTTACATTGAAATATCTTATATACTTATAGACTAAGAGTTCCATAACAGTTTATTTTTACGGTAAGGTTGTGCAATAAAAGCTATAGGTAGTATACCTTTGCATTTATACATAACAAAAGTAGTAGGTACAATTAATGACAATAATTATTGTCCAAAAGCAGATTACTTATCTTAGATTTAAACATAGTTAATGTATTGCTAAATAAATCAATATCTGTAAAATTTTTATTGTATGTGTCAACACTACGTCTAAAAAAGTTATTGCTGGTGTAAACTGTTTTATACATAGGGACCGAAAAAATATTTTTAGATCGTGAGCCAGGTCTGGGTATTCTTAAACTAATTTTCTCTAAAATGTGAGACGAATCAACATGGTTGTTCAAAATTTTGAATAAAAACACTTGGTCAAACATAATTCGACGGTTGACTAGAGTTGTTAGTGAGTGACGGGAAATGGAATTTTCGTATGATGCGTAATCATGAAATCCACGAAAATCTAAAGATTTTAAAAATTTCTTCTGGACCTTCTCAATACGGGAGATATGGCATGCATAAAAAGGACTCCATATTATACAATCAAAATCTAAGATCGATCTAACGAAGCTGAAATATAATATTTTTAGGGTAATGAGATTTTTAAAAGGTTTTGATATTCTTAAAATAAATCCAAGTTGGCGGAAGGCTCTATTAACTATATAATCAATGTGTAAGTTAAAAGATAGATTACAATCCATGATAATACCTAGATCTCGTACAGATTTAACTCTGTCCAAGGACTGATTGTTAATTTTATAATCAAACGAGATAGGATTACGTTTACGTGTGTAGGTTATGATAGAACACTTATCTAAGTTTAAGTAAAGTTGATTTAATGTACAATATTCAGATATACGGGAGAGGGCGCTAGTGAGCCAACGTATACTTCGAGTCCGTGTTATTTACAACCGTAAAATTAAATATAGTGCAAAAATCTCAGTGAATTAGAGAAAAAGTGGTAAATGAACAAATTAAATCATATCATACAGTGTGGACAAAACCCTATATCTAGTAGAAAGTTAGGAAAAGTGTGAAATACCGTGATTGTGTGTTTACGGCTTCCGTGCATCTTACGCCCATTTTCCGAAGAAAGCGAAAATATTGGGTAAAAAGACAAGCAAAAGACAGGCAAATCGTGAGTAAAAACTATCTCATACCATCAGTATAACAAAATCTGTGTTAATATATCGTAACTGCATAAAATGACTTGCAAGATTACTCTAAGAGACTAACGCCATCTGTTGAAAAAACCGGAAAGCAAGTCAACAAGTTCCGAACAAGTAGACGACGAGAAGCGCCTAGACTACGTTGCCTATGCGCCTGTGTTGTCACACACGACGAGTTGCGGTAAAAATTGTACGAGAGGTCGCCACCAGCAGTACCAAATTAAATAAATCTAAACTATCTTAATAATCATGGAAGAGGTTATGAATGTACTACGCAAAATTCAGAGCGAACTAGATTCACAGAAAAGTACAATCCTAAAAAGCGGTGAAAATGTAACAGAAAGAGTAACACAAAATATAAACAATCTACTGGAAGAAAAGTTTAAAATTTTGGATGAAAAATGTGAAAACCTCAAAGAAAAGCTGGAAAATCAAGAAAAACGATTTTTTTTCTTGGAAAAACATGCACGTAAAAATAATATCGTCTTTTTCGGCATTCAGGAAACCGAAACCTCATACCAAATATTGGAAAATATTATAATCAACTTTGTGAAGGAATATTTCTCTTTAGACCTAGATCACAGGGATATTCAAGAAGTCAAGAGAATCGGCAAAAAAGGCGAAAGGTCTCGACCAATAATTGCTACATTTACCACACTTGGCACCAAAATAAAAATATTCAAACAGCGAGGAGAGGCACTCAAAAATACTACATATTACATAACTGAAGACTACCCAAAGCAAATACTAGAAAAACGAAAAGAACTACAAGTGCAGGCTAAACTCGAGAGAGAGAAAGGCAATATAGCAAAGATTAAATATGACAAACTTGTCATACAAGCTAAAAACAAAACCGCGGGTAGCAATAAGAGGTTGCTTACATCACCTCCTGAAACAACTACAGGCGACAGAACAACAACCAACAAGAAAAATAAACCCCAGGCACAAATAAGAAGAACTTCTAGCCTATCTGAAGGAATTGTGAAACCAAGCATGCTTAATTTTTTAGTAAATAAAAACCAAAACAACACGCTCAGCCCCCAGCAAAGCGAATGCAACAACATATAGCAACTATCGTCCCCCTCCGACACAAGTTACACGCAAAAAACATCAATAAAAACCAAACCTCATCTTCCAACCCGGCTGGTCACCGTGGAAGATCAAGACCAAAACCCTCTAAAGAAAAAATTTCAAACTTCCTCAAAAATGCAGAAAGTAACTCAAACACAAGAAATATCTAACTCTACGAACAAAATAAACGATGAACTCTACATTTTGACTTACAACGTCAGAACTCTATCTACTCACGAACGCCTAATTGAACTATGCGAAGCAACTCAAGGAATAAAATATGACATAATTGGCTTATGCGAAATAAGGCGTAGCGGCACCCTAATAGAAGAACACAAGAATCTTATACTATGCCACACGGGCCACACACCTGGTAAATATGGAGTTGGATTCTTAATAAAGAAAACTCGCAAGGAATGGATTGAAAGCTTCACGGGCATTAGTGATAGAGTAGCATTATTAAACCTAAACATTCAAGGTCTAACCATATCACTTATACAAGTGTACGCGCCGACTGAAGCGGCTTGTGAGCAGGATATTAACACCTTCTACTCGAATATCAATAAGGCCATCGGCCAAGCTTACAAGAATTATCTAATAATGGGTGATCTAAATGCCAAAATAGGACAACCTAGGAAAAACGAATATTTAATAATGAAACCAAACGGCTATGGCAAAAGGAACCAGAGAGGTCAAAGGCTAATTGACTTCGCTCTTGAACACAAACTTGCAATTTTAAACACTTTCTTCCATAAAAAACCCAACCAAAGATGGACCTGGCGGTCACCGAATGGAAAATTCAAAAACGAAATAGATTATATACTGTCAAATCAACCTAACTTTTTCCAAAATATTGAAGTTTTAAACATCAACTATCCGTCGGATCACAGACCATTGAAAGCAACCCTGACTATCACAAAACAAAAAAAGAAACGCACGGCATATAAAAACAACAGATATGCACCACTGAAAACTGAGAAAGAAATAATAAATTATAAACAAAACATTTTATCTCACTTACAAGACACCAAAAATTGGCAAGGAAAAACATCAATACAAGCTTATTATGACACATTGACAAAGACTATACTCCAGAGCTTACAAGAGGCTCGAACACCTAACGAAATATCAAAAGGTACACATAAAGTTTTAAAAGAGAACACTCTGGCACTAATTAAGAGACGGCAGGAGCTTCAACATGCTAAGATTAAAACCCGGGCAACAAAAAATGAACTATCAGCACTATACAAACTAATAAGTAAATACATAAAACACGACTACAGAACTTACAGATCGAATACTATCGAAAAACACTTAAAACGAGCAGGAAGCTCAAAAAAAGCTTTTAAGTAAGTAAGTAAGTAAGTAACTCTTTATTGTACACCAAAAAATAATACATAATAGGAACTTTGAGTATGTTAAGATTGTACAAATGGCGGCCTTATCGCTAAGTGCGATCTCTTCCTTTTAAAGAGTTACAAACAAATAAACACTGGATAGATGGTCTGAACCGTGAAGGCAGAACTGTAAATAATCGTAAAGATATTATAGAGGTAGCAACTGATTTTTACAAAGCTCTATACAGCTCCCAGGTAAAGGAGTATACTCACCATAATATTGCTAACACTGCAGACTTAAACAAGAGAGGAAACTTAACACCAATATCATAAAATGAAGTCATGCAAGAAATAAAAAAGTTAAAGTTAGATAAAAGCCCAGGACCAGATGGCATCACGAACGAAGCCATAAAGTTCGCCTACCCGTTATTGACTACACCCTTAACACAATTATTTAACAGCATATTAGAAACTGCTGAAATACCATCACAGTGGATGGAGTCAGAAATAATTTTAATTTTCAAAAAAGGAGACTCAAAAGACATTAAGAACTATAGACCGATTAGCTTACTCTCGTGCATCTATAAACTGTTTTCTTCTATTATAAACAAGAGAATAAGTGTCACATTAGAAGTAAAACAACCAATAGAACAAGCAGGTTTTCGAAAGAGCTTTTCGACTATAGATCATATACACACGCTAGAACTAATAATGGAAAAATACCAGGAAAAGCAAAGAGTGCTCTACATCGCGTATATCGATTATAAAAAAGCGTTTGATACCGTGTCACACTCAAGTATATGGAATGCTCTACAAGCTCAGGAAGTTGAGCAAGAGTATATAGAAATAATCAAAAATATTTATAAGGGTAGCACAGCCAAAATAAAACTAGAATCTACCGGTTCTTCATTTCTCATCGAAAGAGGAGTGAAACAAGGTGATCCGTTGTCCCCAAAATTATTTATATCTATTCTAGAGTCAATAATAAAAAGACTAAACTGGGAAAAAACAGGGCTCAACATTAACGGCAAATATTTAAGTCACCTACGCTTCGCAGATGACTTAGTACTCCTATCAGAATCTAGCATACAACTACAAACCATGATTGATTCACTAAATTTAGTCAGCAAACAGATAGGACTGGAAATGAATCTTT
The DNA here is from genome assembly GCA_951640165.1 of Pseudoips prasinana. NCBI lineage: Eukaryota > Metazoa > Arthropoda > Insecta > Lepidoptera > Nolidae > Pseudoips > Pseudoips prasinana. The sequence continues at coordinate 31,387,769 of OX621248.1, forward strand.
CTAAAACAATGGTCATGACAAACAGCACACAAAGGAAGATATCGGTCGACAACGAAACCTTGAAATATATAGAACAATACATTTACCTTGGCAAACAAATTGGCTTTGATAGAAAACTGAACGACCTAGAAGTTGAAAGAAGAGCACAAAATACTTGGAACAAATACTGGTCCCTTAGCGAAATATTTAAAAGCAACATGCCAATAAATATCAAAACAAAAGTTATGACATCATGCCTCCTACCATGCCTAACCTACGCTTGTCAAACGTGGAAGTACACATCAAAAGTCAAAAACAAAATTATTACCTGCCAACGCGGAATAGAACGGAGCATGCTAAATATTAAAAAAGTACAAAAAATTAACCACTCCAAAATCAGAGAAATGACCAAAGTCAAGGATGCTCTAATCTACGCCAAAAGACTTAAATGGAAGTGGGCGGGTCACGTAGCGAGGCTACAGGACGAGAGGTGGACTAGCAGGGTTACAAAGTGGAAGGGCCCATACGGCAAGCGTCTCAAAGGCAGACCACACACAAGGTGGGTAGACGAGATAACGAAAATAGCAGGCCCCTGCTGGTCGCAACTAGCTCAAGATAGAGACCACTGGGATTCTTTAGAGGAGGCCTTCACCTTCGCCTAAGGAGGGGTTCTTGCATAAGATTTTTTTTTAGTTTTACCATATTTACCTAAAAGTTATAATATTTTATTCATTTTTTACTTCTTAATTCCTAAAGTCTGTAACATTTACTTGCGAGAAATAAAAGGCTTTTTATTTATTTTATTTATTATTCAGATATACGATCTAGATCAGATTGCATTTGCAGGGCATCATCAATACATGAAATAGTTTTATAAAATTTTGCATCATCAGCATACAATAAAAAATTAGAATTTTTTATAACTTTTCCAACATCGTTAATATATAAAATGAATAACAATGGCCCTGCATGCGATCCCTGGGGGATTCCAGAAGGGATTTCCAAGAATTTAGAAATATAACCCTTTACAGAAACCGCTTGAGATCGGTTTCTGACATAAGATTCTATCCAACGGAGTAAGTCACCGTGTATTCCGAGGGTCCATAGCTTTTCTATAAGTAAATCATGATTAATTTTGTCAAAAGCTTTAAAAAATCGGTGTACACAGTGTCTACTTGTAGCTTCTTGTCCATAGCGTCAACTAAAAAATTTGTGAAAGTGATCATGTTTGATTCAACGGAGCGTTGTCTACAGAAACCATGTTGATTGACTGTTATATGGTGTTTAAATGTAATTTTTAATTCACAAGTGACAAGTTTTTCAAAGATTTTACCGAATAAGTTAGTTTTAGATATTGGCCGATACTGAGTTACGTCATTCCTTTTATCATTTTTAGGAATAGGCGTTATGAGAGATTCTTTCCATGTAGATGGATATACTCCCATTTTCAAAGATCTGCAAAAAATTATATAAAGAGGCAATGCCAATTGATCAGCGCAATTTCGAATAAATATAGGATGTATACCATCCTGACCGGCACCTTTATGAATATCAATATTTTTTAATTCTTTATGAATAGCTTCGATAGTGATTGATATAGAACCGAGGTCAACTGGAGAGTCAACAGGTGGGCAGTTAAAATCATATGTAGCAGGGCGTGGTGTACTTTGAACAAAAACAGAATTAAAATATTCATTGAATAAATTGCAAGTATCTTCACCGCTATTAGAAGTGCGCTGATTAAACCGCAACTCTTGCGGAATATGACTTGATGGTAATTTAGAATTAACATATTTCCAAAATAATTAGGGACATTTTCTAATATTATCTTCACTCCACTTTATATAATTACGATACTCATTATTTTGTAGGATTGATTCTCTTTTTCGAAGCGTCGAAAATGTTAAGTAATCCAGAGGATTTCCATATCTTTTCCACTTTGTGTGATATTTCCTTTTTTCGTTAGCCAATTTAATCAATGGAGTTGTATACCAAGGAGGATAGCGTACGGAATTAATTACCTTACGAACAGCAACGTATTTATTAATAATATTTTTTAAGATATCATGAAACCTACACACTATAATATCTACATTTGTATACTCAGCTGCGACAAATTCAGAATGCCAATCAATTAATATTAAATAATTCCGAATCGCATCATAATCGGCGCAATGAAAGAGTTTCCTCTTTGTACATTTTTCAGGTAATGCAATAAAGTTGTTCAAGGTCATATCGAGAACCAAAGATTTATGGTGTGCGTCCTCTTCAGTGATAGGGTCTTTACATGCAACCACAGTACAATCTTTATTACAGAATACAAGATCTAATAATCTTCCATTTACATTAAAACATGAATTGAATTGCTTTAGATGCGTAAAACTCATAAAATCTGATGTTAACTGTATCAACGGATGAGTATTTGAGTGCATTATCATGGAACTTGTATTGTTATCACCATACCAATCAGCGTGCGTCACATTGAAATCCCCTACTATAGTAAATATATCGTTTGGATATTCTTCCATTAATTTACTTATAGATTCGTACAACATACCTAGATCATTCTCGTGGCGATTGCTGTGAGGTATGTACACGCAACACATATGCATGAAACAGTGAGTGAGCGTGTTGGTAGTACAGGTCGACGCTGAGAGAGGAATACTTACCCATATATGCTCATAAGACACTACTGTATTCCATCCCAGGCGCAGGACTGGATTTTTGTCACGGCGCACAGCGATAATAACACCTCCTCCCCTCTCCGCACCTACTGCAGTGGCATTCCTATCTTGCCTAAAAACTACATACCGGTCGTCAAAATACTCGCAACTATAAAAGTTTTGATTCAGCCATGATTCAGTTATACAATATACGTCATACTCGTTGTTAAGAACTTTATTTAAAAAAGAATGCGATTTAGTTCGTAGGCCCCTCACGTTCTGATAATATAAGGTTAAAATATAGGGGAATTTAGAAATTGAAGAAACAATATTGTTATTTTGTTATTGTTATAGAATAAATATATTAAATGACAAAGTAGACGACAACACATATGGTATAAGTAATACCCAGACCCTTGACTAATTTTAATAAATAACTTAACGTAATTGTAAATACTAGAAATAACCAGCAATAACTTAACTGCCTTATGTAACGAGGTAGGTACAGTTGATAAAACATAAAAACAATAGCGTAGTCACATTATTTTTGTCAAATCTTTGTCACTTGCTACGTGTAAAACTTTTGATGTATCCAGCTTTCTTACAAAGATCTTGCAATCACGAACCCACAGGTAATATTATTATATTACTATATTACATATTATTATATTACATCAGATATCAAAAAGTTTATTAAATTTTTTCAATGTAGTCGAAAGCCTTCGACGTGTGTGTGTACCAGTGCTTAGTTATGGAACAGAGACGTGGTCGTTTACTATGGGCTTCAGAAGAAGGCTCAAGGTCACCCACAGAGCAACATAAAGGGCTATGATCAGAGTATCCCGGCGAGATCGGAACAGAAATGTCAAAATCCGTAGGCGAACTAAAGTAACTTACATAGCCCCAAGAACTATCGAACTGAAAGAGCTGTGAGCGGGGTACATTTCTCGTAGAACCGACAGCCGCTGGGGCCTAAAAGTTCTCGGATAGCTACCACGCACGTACGCAGACCTGCTACAAGGTGGACCCATAATCTTGCAAGGGTTACGGGAAGTCGCTTGATGCGAGCAGCAGAGGACCGTCTATTGTAGAGGTCCTTGGGAAAGGCCTTTGTTCAGCAGTAACAAACATTAATATGGATATTGAATATATTAAGTTATGTTCTACTTAATATAAATAGCCATAATTACTTAAGTTCTGAAAAATCTAGCAACACCTTAATGTCAAAAGGACTTGGATGTCCTTTTAACGATCTCGTAGGGCCGAGTTCAGAAGTTGGGGTCTCTAAAAATAAAATTTAATTGGAACGTGCGGCAGGTCTCCCGAGTTTACGTAACACAGGTAAACCCATACGAGGCGTACGTTTACTCTGTTGTCACGTGAAAATATACGGAAACACATTTTTAATACAAAATTGAGGCGCTCATAGTCATTCCGGAAGTGATTGACGAGATTAAGCCCCTTCAAAGTGGTTTTTTAGCGTCTCTGTGCTTTAGAGGGCTCTTTAAGCTGTCGGTCTCGGTTTTAGATAATAGACAACACTCGTCAAGCCATGTCTATATTGTCTAGTTATTTATACATATAATAAAATCGTAGGAAAGTCAAAACTGTACATTGAATATTTTTTTAAAAGGATACTTGGGGCGTGATCTACAATCGATATCGAAGCCAAAAATATAGTTTTAGAATTTTTGTCTGTTTATCTGTTTGTCTGTATGTATGTCCGGGCTAAACTCAAAAAGTACTGCATGGATTTACTTCAAATTTTGCATGAATATTATGAGACCCGACCTCTTAGTAATATTCATGCAAAATTTGATGTAAATCCATGCAGTACTTTTTGAGTTTAGCCCGGACATACATACAGACAAACAGACAATTTTTTTCTAAAAACTATATTTTTGTTTCGATATCTATGGTAGATCACGCCCCAACAATCCTTTAAAAAAATATTCAATGTACAGTTTTGACTTTCCTACGATTTTATTATATGTATAGATAGTTATTACAAAAATTATAGTTTTACGTGGATTCAATTCAGCCAATTTTTTTTAGCTAAATGCTAATCTGTTACTAGCTACCAGAAAAAAACAACTGACGCGATGACGTCGACTTCACCAGTAACCGTGGTGGTGAGATCAGTAGGCTTACTACGACTCCATTCTATTAATTTCTTACTGTGTGCTTGTTACGTCCTTTCTCTGTCTCTTTCTGCTGTAGTGAGATGTTAATGAATATATTTATGTATGTAACTATGTTATGCGATTTCTCTCTTTTTGAGAACTAATTAAAAATTATTCGATAATTAATGCTTTCGGTATAGCCCCATATTCATTTTGTTGAATTCAGTTTTCAAGTAGAATAGGTGAAATTGGGTCTATGTTATTCACAACAATAATACTTATTTTATCCATAGTTACCTTATCTAGGATATCTATTGTAATCCAAAACACGATTAATAGAAGCTAGGTAATTATTTTGACATTTATATTGCACTATAAAATGTTTTACCCGAGGAAAGCTTTTAGTTTTTAAGGTAGTGTCACCTAACATCAAACTATGAAAGGATTACTTAATAAAATGGCTTCAAAATTGACATGATGAGCCTTCGTAGCACAGCGTTACCTTCTATGGACAACACAATACACTGATTAACCCTAGCGTGTAATAAGCTGATGAAATGCTCACAATAATGTTTAATGCTCGTATAAAGTTACGGTGTGGTTGAGGCCAAAGAATATCAACACCCCATTTCATCCCATGAGTAGTGTAGAATTCCTCCCGAGGCAATATCTCCTAGAGAACAGGCTGCAGTGTCTCTCTGTGTACTATGACAAGCGTGGCAACTATGGCATATCCCTCCAAATGATGGACTCAACGCCATTGTGGAAATCTTTTAGGTAGACCTTTGTCATTTGATACTCGTTATCTTTCCTTGATATCGACGTGACAGTTGACCCAAAGGAGGTTGGTCATATAGCTGTTTGGACTTAGCGGGTACCACCTAACACTGAGCGGTAGCTAAAATTACTTGCTCTAGCAAGTGTTAGTTAGTTGTGAGTTTTTTATTTATTTATTTCATAATACAAATAACATTATTTGTGAATATATAAACCTATTAAACAAACTCTTACACTGTAAATGGAATACTTAATTAGCTATAATTAAGCATTCCATTTATAAAATGATATAACATAATAAAATTAAATTGTCTTACACATAACTAAATTCTGATTTACATGATATTTATTTATTTAAACGATATATCATAATATCTCTAGTGATTTAAAATTAAGTCATTATTATTATGACATGTATAAAGATTACCATTGAAATACACGGCCTACGCGGAACGGTTATAGACTAATATTAGTCTATAAAAAAACGAAATAGTCACCTAAAACCCAAAAAGAAAAGTTTAATAATTATCTAATGTTCATGTATTTTTATGAGAGGGTGACAAACGAGCAAGTGGGTCATCTGATGATAAGTGATCACCGCCGCCTATACCGCCGCGTACACCCACAACGACTCAACCTAGAGGAGTCGCCGGTGCGTTGCCCGTCTTTAAGAGTCAGCAAACGAGTGCTGCTGACCCTTCTCCCCACGCCGATGAGCTTTGACAACCTTACTTACACTCAGAAACACAACATTAATGTTATTATTAAGGAATGTCTTCTGTAAGTTGGTGGTACTTCCCCAGTCGGGCTGGTCTATGAGCGAATGAACGCTGTGCCTTACCTGTATATATTTATTATAAAGTCAATCTTCTTATCGTGTCCATGGTAAGAATTAGATTTTATCTTCCCTAAATTGGGCTACACTGACCGCTTTGGCTGAAGCGTCATACAAGCGAAGGGAACAAGAGACTGGACAGGAGGGACAATCGGATAAATGTGCCATGCTTCGGGGTGACACTCCGCACTCGCAGATGTTTTGTGATGTGGGAATGTAACCCCATTTGCAAATGCTTTCCTTGGATCTACCAACGTGGGTACTTAGTCTATTAATATAAAGTCAATATTTTCGGCGTAATAACAAAAATTGCTCAATGTTACTCTACATATTTGAAACCGTACTAATACACTTATACGGTCGAGAATTGAGTGAAGCTATAAATTAAGGTCAGCCTCTGAAGTTATTATCATCCCGATTGTTGACACTTAAGATTATTATAATAAGTATAATGCTTGATACCAACTCAATCTATGGACTTTGTAATGCCCCTACTCGCCCCCCATATCAGCTGCAGTGGACAATTTTCACAGAGATTACGCAAGAGATAAGAGTACTGTTGATTATCATGCTCAGATGGTACGAAAATTCGTCACAACTAGGTAGGACCGCCTCATTGGTTCTCGAAAGTATAGGGCTGTTAAATCTGTTGGGGCTACAACAAAGAATTTTCTTGCTAGAAAAATCCCAATAAAACGATTAGCCCGAACCGGGATTGAACCGCTAAAAGAACGAAACAATCGAGATTAGAAAATTTTGAATTTAGTTGAACGGGGCCGGGTACGGATGTTATAGATAGATATACAACTCTTTATTGCACACCAAAGACCTAAACTTAGAGTAAAAAAATTACATAAAATGGAAATATAGTAGGATTGTGGACCACTGAATGCGTTTCTGTAATCCTGCCATTGACTTAATAACTCTTTAGTTGGTTATATAAATATTTAGTAGTTATTGTATAGTAATGTAATTTTTGTATAGTTATTAAAATATTAAGTAGTTATGTTAGAGTTATGTAAAATCATTGCCGTTGACTTTGTACAATCATACGTATCTATGTATGATTAATAAATTATTCGCATGCCGTTTAAGGGTAGATATGTCGGGAACCAATACTATGTACCTACCACCATATGTAACTATATCTTAAGCGAATAAAGTTCTTATCTTATCTTTATGGATATAAAATAAGCATCACAGTTTAATATTACGTATATCTTGAGCAAGGACGTGAGTAATATAATCCTGCATGATATTAATCTCCTAATACTATAAATGAGGAAGTTTGTATTTTTGGCTATTTGTTACTGAATAACGTTATGGAAGTAGGCTAAAATTATTTGCATAATCATGAGTATAAGCGCCGGGTGTAGATAGTTTATAAATAAATGAATAAATATAATTTTTATTTATAATTTCTTTTAACGGTACAACGGCAACTAGAAATAAAAATAAATATTGTTTTATGTATGGCAAATGGGTAACAATGTATTATAATTTATATTTTGTATAGATTTATTTAAAAAAAATATATTATTTAGCCGTATTTTTGTCAGACTACCTGCAATTTTTGCAAACTAAGCAGAGCTTGTACTATGGAAATCAGATAACCGATATCTATACATATAATAAATCTGTAGAAAAATATTTTTTGTACATCAAAAGAAAATCCAAAAAAAATAGCCAGGGTATTAAAGAACAACCAATAGAACCCATTTCCAGCCTTTTTAGAATTTTTGTCTGTGTGTCTGTTTGTCTGTTTAAATGTTCGGGTATCACGTAAAATATACTAAATCAATGTAGATAACTTTTATACACAACGATTGAGCGTAACTTGAGGTAACATTTAGTTTTTGTTTTATTGCAATCGGTTCAGTCTATCAAAAGATATTAGATTTTAAAGTAATCATGAAGAAAAATAACACACATTTCATTACTTCAAGATGATCTAATGATTATAGTTGAGCTACCTAACTGTACGATAGATGTCATTGTGCATATTATGACATCTCTTTTCTGAATGAACTAGGTTGATAGTTGATTTTTATTTCGATAGATGTCGTTGTGCATTTCTTTTGACTCGCGGTGTTAAGATTTGCCCGTGGGTGCTGATTGCATGATTACGTAGGGTTTTGAATGTACTGAATTGTTTCTAACTATGGTCTTGGTTGCATAGAAGTATGTCGTTGTCCAAAATTGGTTATTAAAAAAATCTTTTCTCTTTGGGCAAATTGAATTATGTAGAAGGTTGGATTATTTAATTTTAAATTATTGATAGTTGATTTTTATTTCGATTGATATCGTTGTGCTTGATAGTTGAATTTTGTTTCGATAGAAGTCGTTGTGCATTGCTTTTGATTCGCGGTGTTAAGATTAGGGCTTGGAATGTTCCGAATCTTTTCGAAATAAGGTCTTGGTTGGCTAGAAGTATGTCGTTGTCGTTGTTGTTGTTGATTATTAAAATATTCTGTTTTCTTTGGGCAAATTGAATTATGTACAAGGTTGGATTTGTTATAATTTAATTTTAAATTATAATGTCAGTCGATCGAAAGTTTGTGCTGTCGATTCGTTTGTAACGCGAATGTACAGAAGATTCGAATTTTATTGAGCCTGTTCGATTGAATGTATTTGAATGCAGTAAATTAACCCTATGTAAAAGAGGAAACTGACTGACTGACATATCAACGCACAGCCTGAACGGCTGGGGTTAGAGACTTGAAATTTTGCCGGTAGGTAGGTACTTTTATGACATATGCATTCACTAAGGAAGGGTTTTCGGAAATACTAACCCTAGGGGGGTAAAATAGAGAATGAAAGATTGTATGAAAATCCGTCATTTTTGTAGTGAAAGGCATTGAAACTTATATTTAGTAGTTCAGCTAAAAATAAAAATAAATATTTTCGAATTTTTGGATATTCCACCCCAAGGGCGTAAAATAGGGGATGTAAGTTTGTATGAAAAGTGTGTAATTTTTTAAGTGAAAAGCATGAAAATTGGTATGGGCTTTCCGTTAAAAATAAAAATATGTATTTCAGGATTTTAGGAATTTCCACCCCTAAGGGCGTATAATATTCCAAATAATATTTCAAATTCCTCAGAACCATTATAGGCAACATACATCCCCTATGTATGTTGCGTGTGGGTATACCTATAATGGTTCTGAGGAATTTGAAGCCACCTAAACTTTGCAACGGCACTAGGATTCAAGTCAAAGCTTTTCATCGTGTTATAGAGGCTACTATTATGCCTGGATCCGCCCAGGGAGAAACAGTGTTCGTGTCACGTATTCCGTTAGTGCCAAATGATCTCCCTTTTCAGTTTAAAATACTGTAGTTCCCTATAAAAGTGTGTGTCGCGATAACCATCAACAAATCGCAAAGTCCAACTCTCAAGTTAGCTGGAATTGACTTAAGGAAGGCGGGCAGGTTCACGTGGCGTGCTCACGCGTGAGTTCATCCCACAGTCTGGTCCATGTAGTGCGAGGACCTATGTCTTTAGCTGAGCTCCGTAAAATGGATGATATTGAACATCCCACATACCAGGCCGCTTCCCGAGCACGCCATTTATTAAATGGAGGTCAGCATTGGGATGACGCTCTAGCGGAAGGATGCGTGAGCGATAGTCCAAATCGCTTGCGACATTTGCTTGCCATCTTATTGACCTTTTGTGCGTTATCGGGTGCTAACCAGTTATGGCAAAAGTACCATGACAAGTTTGCTGAAGATTTTATGAGACATGTACAACTAAATACTGATGGAGAAATTCCTGACAAGGTACGTGAAATTTGTCACAACAGGTCCTTATTGGCTATTCAAGAGATAGTTATAAGTATAGGAGGGAACCTGATCAGTCAGAGGCTGCGAAAATGCACAGGAGTTTGCCAATTTATTGTAAAAAAATAGGCGATGGCAGATACCCCGTACAAGAAGATGGAAAAGTTATATTGATTGGTAATCTCTGCTCTTACGTTACATCACAGCAGGAGCTAATTTCTTCTGTGTACGGAGATAACACAAACATTGGCAATCAAGCTGGTTCTTGGCTATGTCAGCGAGCTATTTTGACTCCCCGCAATGACCAAGCTGCGGCAATTAATTTCAAAATATTGACTCATGCGTCCGGGAATAGTAAAGAATATAGCTCAATAAATACAGGTATGGAAGAAGATGACGCCATGCACTACCCGGTAGAACTTTTGGATTCCCTCAGCACAACCGGACTTCCAGCCCACAAATACTTTAAAAAATCGGTGAACCAATAATTCTCCTCAGAAATTGATGTCCCCCCATACTTTGTAACGGCACTCGGCTCAAAGTCACAAATCTGCAGCAAAACATTATCGAAGCTGAAATATTAACAGGTTGCGGCGCCGGTGATATTGTTTTTATTCCAAGGATACCTATAATTCCTTAAAACTTTCCTTTCTCTTTCAAACCAGTACAATTCCCAGTCAGTCTCTGTTATGCCATGACGATTAATAAAGCTAGACATTATCCGTTGCGGGGATGGACCTAAGTATTGGATGCTTTTCCCATGGTCAACTATACGTAGCTCTTTCACGCGTAAACAACCCCAATAACGTTTTTGTGTACGCTCCAGATGGTTCCACAGGTAAAATAAAGAAGCAATAAATTAAATTAAAAAAGAAATTGTATCGGTATCCTCCCACAGCGCTTTACACTTAAAAATACATTGTTAAGTTCCGACATCCACGCGAACGAAGTCGCGGGCACAGCTAGTACTAAATATAGTTAATTGTCTCCATACTGGCACGTAAAATGATCCTTTCTCAGCTAGTACTACATTTCTGCAGTGCTGATCTTTTGATGATTATTATATTTAATCACAGTAATTAAAGATAATTACAACAATCATGTAAAATAACACCTATCACATCTTACAAGTACCAGTGCGGAGGCGGGCGCTGCTGCTGCCTGTGTGGAGAGTGGAGACTCTCAAGCGGCGCAATTATGGTAATTTGATAGGAAATAGGAGCCGTTTGGGGTCGAAACGCTTGGAACGTGGGGTCCGAGTGCCCGTGGTCTATATCGTCAGATTTCTAAGCGTTTGGTTGACGCTTCCCGTGACCAGAGGGCTGGCTTTTTCTTTGGCTAAAGAATTAGTTTAGCAATTCAACGTGGTAATGCAGCCAGTCTTCTGGGCACATTTTCTCATGGCCTCGATTTGGAGGAATACTACGGCGCCATCTGTAGTTAGTTTTAATTTATTTATGTATATAATTTACTTTTTCTTAGATTTAGATTTTCTTTCTAAAGTAGATAGTTATGTATATTCATAAGTTTATTTAAGTCCTTTGTTATTAAGTAAAGTTAAATACTTGTATTATTATATTAAAAAAAAAGATTCTTTATAACATATTTACTAGATAAAATTCAAAGTATATAATTTAATACGTCATGTAAAATATTAGAACATAAATATTTGATTGATTGATTTTAAAACACAATAATACATCAGTCTCACAGAAACGCAAACATTCTGGCGATAAATCAAACCATCCATCCGCAAAGTGCTGTGAAGCTGCGCGGTATAGGTGTCTAGCGCGCGCTACGGTACGGCAACGTGGGACTGCAAACAATTCATGGCGGCGAATACGGCGATAATAATTATCAGGAACAATAACTCAACACAGCTCAAAAAGGAGATCTGGTACATAATTTTTTTCCGGGGGATCTTACACATTACTGCAAGTTGACGTGAATTCCGTGTAGCTTCCAACAAATTATATCCTAGACAGCCTAACTGAAATTTTGTGGGATATGTAAACGAATAAAATAAAAAAAAAAAAGGTTTATTATTCAAGTAGACTTAAAAAGCGCTTGTAAATAGTCAGATAATTTTTGTAGTAAGTATTATAGTTAAGTATACACAATTATTTCTAGTTACATATAGATATTTAGGTACACGGATTGTTAAAACATTTATAAAAATTATTTTATAATAGCAATGATATTTACTTGCTTGTATTACTGTCAAGGAGATTATGTTTAGGTTTAATTATCGAAATTTATGGTTTAAGCTATATTTTACTACATATTGTCTGAATGGTCCTGTCTATATTAAGATACAAATTCAATATTATAATTATGACGGACCTTGTGTTTATAACGATGGTCGCGCTTTAATGCTACCACCGGATCCAACACGTCCCAAGTGAGAAGACCCAGCGAAACAAACTCAGCGGGTTCATCTACTAACGGTTTCTACACGGCCCAGTCGAGACGGTCCGGCGAAACATAGTATTCAAGCGGGCATGAACACGGGATTTGGTCCACTTAAAGTAATTATTTAGTAGGCAAACACAATATCTGCTCGACCGGTTGTCTGAATGAATACTATGTTAGGTTATATTTAGGAAACAAAAGAAAAACATCGAAACATTCATTTTGAGACAGCGTCAATAATTTTAAATTGAGTATAGCAATTTTTAGTTTAGCAATCATATTACAGATAGTTCACGTAAGTTAACAGATTAGTCTATATGGCTACAAGATCTTCAGCGAGCAATATGCAGGTAGGTGGTGAGTGCCAGGCGTCTTTATCATCGATGTACTCTTTAGTCGTGTAATAACTCCTAGCCATAAGTACACGTTTAATATGTGTCTTGGAACTTGTGTCAGGCTGATATAAGTAGGAACCTTGTTATAAAACCTAATGCAATTTCCTAAAAAATATTTATTCGCTTTGCTGACTCTAAAGCCTGGCGTTGTAAGTTTGTCTTTATTCCTAGTATTTATGTTATGCAGTTCAATAAAGAATTTTTGATTTGATTCACTTTTTAACCGACTTCAAAAGGAGGAGGTTCTCAAGTTGACCGGTTTTTTTTTTATGTATGTACACCGATTACTCGGAGATTTATGATCCGATTTACGTGATTCTTCTTTAGTTTGATGCGGAATATTTGCCATTTGGTCCCATATATATTTTTTTCTATATTTATCAATATTTTTCTAACATACAATATATTCCATATAATATATTATACTCAGATGGCACCGTAAGTATATTGACTTCTTTAAACAAAGTTCGCAAAGAATTGCGACTACTTAACCCATATGACTCTGACTGTTCTTTTTTGTAATATGAAAATAGTATTTATGTCAGCTGCCGAACCCCACAGCAGAATGCAGCACGACATAATGCTATGAAAGTACGCGAAATACACTAATCTAGCAGTTTGTTCACCTGACAATTGTCTTATTTTGCAGACAGCATAGGAAGCCAAACTAAATTTAGCCGCTAACTTTACAATCTGAGGTGCCCATTACAATTTTGAGTCTAGTGTCAATCCCAGAAATACAGTCGACGGAACTAAATCTAAAATTTCCTCATTTGATGCAACTGTTCGTATAACATGTCTCACTTTCGGTAATGAGATTTGATACATTTCGTTTTCCCTGCATTTAATAGGAGGTTATTTACTGTCAATCCCAGAAATACGGTCGATGGAACTAAATCTAAAATTTCCCCATTTAATGCAACTGTTCGTATAACATGTCTCACTTTCGGTAATGAGATTTGATACATTTCGATTTCCCTGCATTTAATAGGAGGTTATTTGCTGAATGCCATTTTGATATAAGGCCGAGTGTTTTATTTTGTTCAATAAGATCTACAAATACATAATTATTTCTAGTTACATATAGACATTTAGGTATACGTATTGTTAAAAGATTTATAAAAGAAGAAAAAGACAGGAAGATATGCTAGATATACTACTGCTTAATAAGCACCTACACAAACATTATAGTAGTAGGTATATAAAGAACAGATTCGAATCCTAACACTGTCACCTAAGTCTAAGTTAAGTCACGTAGTCCCGAAAGACCTTCGGAACCTTCAAGACACCTCCGAATCGAGTCGTTGTTGGTTGAGACCTTAGTTTGCCAAATTCTCTTTAGTTATATTGTCTTCAGATTTATTTTATTTTATTTTTCATTTTTTGGGATACTTACAGCTAGCAGGTACCGTAAACATAACTTATAAAAATCTGAAAGCCATTTACAAGTTTCCACTGATATATAATACATTAATAAAGGTCGGTTAGCAAACGAGAAAATACGAGAAATAAACTTGCGTTAATGATTGTTTAAGCTTGGAAACACTGGTATTGAATAGGTCCAAATCATATTCACAAGAAAGCTTGTTAAAAAGTCTACTGGCACGGATAATAAATGAGTTATGCCTGTATGTACTCTTAATGCTGGGAATTAATGTCGCAGAAGTCTGTAAAGGAGTCTTCATAACAGGACTCCTTGGCGACTCAAGGGGATAAAGTCGCTGTAATCGTCTGATCTTATCGCCGGCTGCAGTACGATCTCTCACTGCTGTAACAGCGTTGTCTGAGCTGGGTAAACTGTGGAAGTTTCACTCATCATGGCATTGGCGATCAGATACGACCGGGATGTAATCACATGTCGACAAATAAAACAGTCTAACCGATGAGACTACCTTAGCCTATGACGCTAGCTACACATATTGTATCACTGTTGAGTATTCGTAGTACTTGTAACTTAAAAATATTGATCCGCAGTCGGCGCTAAACCTAAACTTAAACTTAAGCGACTAAGTCCATTTTTAATAACAGGTTTACGATATAATATTTTAACTCGTTGAATTTAATTTGTTTAATTAATTATATTGTAAATGTAATTTATTTCAATTTTAATTGATTAATATCTGTTGTTTTATATAATGTATTGCATAACTTTATGTATAAATTGTTTGATATGTGTTTTTTCAATGTTATGTATAAATCTCGTTGTCTGTGAATTATTTAATTGACTAATACTCTAAGACTTTTTGCCCGACCGGAGATTTGAACCCAGGACCTCATTATCTGCGGTTGAACACGCTACCGCTAGACCACATAATACATAAGTCACATTATTTAAGTAACAGGCGGGTTAATATAATTTGTATAACATCTTATTTATTTTTATGTGCCTATTCAGGTGTAGTGAGAGCTTCGTTTAACGGTCACAAGTTCTTATTCATGGGCCAATAAATAATAGTTTATTTAAGTGAGAGAGCTCTTTGATGCGTTAGTTATTTCTGCGTTGGTGTTATTTTATAGGTACTTAGAATAGGTAAGATTAGCCTTCAGACTAGGCCTTTAGAAGGCAATCGGAAAATAAGCCTGTAAACGGTAAGGCAGAGAATAGAATCAGGACTGACCCGGGTGTAACACAACTCAATTCCAACTGCCGTGGTGTTACAGTAGGTTTCTTTTGTAAATTTCATGCATGAAGAAATAAAATGGCGTCCGCCATTAATGCCTAAAGCATTTTCTCACAGTCAACATTAACGTGGTGCAGAGAACAAAACACTGACATTGTGGTAACATAAAAAAAATATTTATTTATTTATGTATTCATACGTATAGCCACCAATACAGGTTAAACCCAATTCGATTGTGACGGATTAAAAACAAAAACTTATACGACTAAATATACATAATATACCAAAAGATACCAGAGAAGTATACATGGCCTGTGTGAATGGTACAACCGGAAGCGGAAGATATTGTAGAACATTCTCTGATCAAATCGGAGACGTTCTCAATAAAGGCCAAGTCAGGGGCTCTACCGGCTAAGTCGCCGAACATAGTTTTCGTGAATGGCATTCAAATAAATACAGGTTAAAAATAACTTTATCAATCGTTAAATCGACTTCAACGTTGACAATCGATTCCAGATCCTTTATGACGTCACATGTGGTCATGGAAGCCGATTTAACGATTGATTAATTCATTTTTAACCTTTACTTATTTAAACGCCATTCACGAAAACGTTGTTCGGCGACTTAGCCAGTAGAGCCCCAGAAGTACACTTAAACTGGCGAGCATGTATGAAGAATATAATGATAATGGAAGGCGTATCTGATTAAAAAGTATCTCTATTCTATATGATCTCCAATAAGTCTAAAAGGTATGCTGAGATAGTTTGAGAATTTAGAAAGGATTAATAAATAAATAAAATAATATAAATAAGTAAATAGTAAAAGAGGTGTGCAAAGATCGTGACAAATAGAAATCGGTTGTCTCTGCCTACCCCTCCGGGAAACAGGCGTGAGTCTATGTATGTATGTAGTTACCAAAAGTTTTACAAGTAGATGATAGTATATAATTTTACCATACAATTGTTATTGACAGATAAATCCTTGCAAGACCAGGAATTTAGAAACCATGACCTAATTAGCTGCGATAAAATCAAAAGTTATAAATTTTATACACCATATTAAAGTATTCGCCACTATTCTATACCGTACACTGGCCAATTAAAGTTTCTACATTTCGTTATCGGGTTGTCCCACTAGCGGGAACACGTCGAGCATTTGTTTACCTGCACGAGTAACCCTGGGGCTCATACACAAATAAAAAGATTAATATTTTCCGCAAATATACCGTCAGCGAATGGGGTTGAATAATAATACAGTATGTTTCCAATGCCAGGTTTCTGTATTGAAACTACGAATTAGTTTTTGTTTGAATTTAACAATTTTGCTTGCCCAAATCTAACTCGACATAAAGTCGAATAATAATAATGATAGTTCTAATATTGCCGACGGTGTTGCCTTTTAGACCACTATATGTATAATATAAACATAATTACAATCTCTCTAAAGTGCGAAAATTACACTCTATTATAAAATTCACGTATAAATACAAGTAATATTCCCGATTTCTATAGAGCTCTCTGTACACCTGCCATCTTGAACCATGATTTAAATTTGATTTTAAAATAACATTTAAAAAAGATATGAGGCTAAAAGTTTCTCATACTCTTCAATGTCTCTATGGTTTTATAAGTAAAAGCGAATGTCTGTTGAGAAGGACCATTGTTTTGTTATAACTTAACCCATGTAGACTAAAACCTCTTCCAAGACGCAATTGAGTTTGTTTGCAGACATAATATTTGTTTAATTTTCAGTTACAGAAAAGTTAATTAACATAATATATGTAAGATTTACTTTGCAAATGGTTTGGTTTAGTTAAGTGTACCTTTCGTTACTTTTTTTTATTAATTAAAACGGTAGGACAATTACCGTAAGTAAAGATAATTATTACAATAACCATTCAAAAGACGAATAAGCGAACATAAATATTAATTTCAAACACAATTATACATAATTCTCACAGAAACGCAGACATTCTGAAAATATACATTTGTGTTACTAGAGATTATAATTTGAACAATTTGGTGGATCTTTAGTCTAGTTACCAATTACCGTAAATAAAGATAATTATTACAATAACCATTTAAAAGACGAATAAACGAACATAAATATTAATTTCAAACACAATAATAAGTCATCCTCACAGGAACGCAAACATTTTGACAATTTACATTTGTGTTACTAGGAAATTATAATTTGAACAATTTGGTGGATCTTTAGTCTAGTTACCAATTACCGTAAGTAAAGATAATTAGTACAATAACCATTTAAATGACGAATAAGCGAACATAAATGTTAATTCCAAACACAATTATACATCATTCTCACAGAAACGCAAACATTCTGACAATATACATTTGTGTTACTGGGAAATTATAATTTGAACGATTTGGTGGATATTTAGACAGTATCTATCCATGTTAGTACGTACTAACGAACAAAAGTAAAACGTACTAGGGCTCTTTTTTTTTGTCACATTATTTTTTTCTAGCCCCAAATTAAAATAACTAACAACGGCCTTTTTTAGGGTGATTTCAGAGTCGCGCCGGCGAGCAGCGCCGTCCAAACGCACGCGCTTACAATTACACTAGATAGTAGTTGCGTTTCACAGTCACGCAGTTCAAACGCGCCGCGTGTAAGACGCGCGCCGTCGGCCAGCGCTGGCGAAGCGCGCGCGGCCCGAGCTCCTCTACTGGCAGCTAGCGTTTCAGAGTGACGCGTCTCGCACGCGCCGCTGTTGAGAATCTCGTTACTCTGAAATCAGCCTTGTTCTTCTTATTTTGGTTATGGTAGGGGAATGCCTTCGCATGCATATGAACTCTGTGCAACACTTGCGACCCACCCCGATTTCCCGGTCCTAAATGTCCTCTGTCGAATTTCAGCCATAGATAGTGTCAGGTCTTAATGTAGACTGTAAACTGGATAGTTGCGCGGGAGATATTATAGTGAACAGTAGCCGGCTCCAATACAAGTCTTTTTTTAAATGAACACTTTTGACTGAATGACGAATGAACGATTACGCCAAATTCTCCAATTCTACAAAAAGCCAATATAAAAAAAACTGCTTTTAAAAAAAACTAAAAAGTATAAAAAAATGACTTAATAAAGATTTGATTTAATACATCTCTTATGCAAACCTAATACCTTTAATATTAATGAAATACTATTGATTGGTTTAAAGTCGGTGCCAAGCCCTAAGCAAAATAAACTACTAAGCCAAATAAATAAACCTTATGCTTATGTGATAAAGATGAAAATCTATGAAAGAAATTTGACAGGTTGGGGTAGCTGGATGTGATGGCGTATGTACCTGTTCATTCCGCATTTGAGAGAGGAAATATCGTATATATTTATCCTCCCAGAAGCAAAAATTTTACTTTTACCATTTCCGCATATTAACCTTCTATAAAAGGGTCTAAAAGTCCTGAAATTTTAGTTTGACATGTCAGAAATGCTATGTGGAAGTCAAGAATAATTAATATTTCCATTATCATTGAAGTCCTCTGGAAAACGTTGGGTCTTTTAACGAGGTGTCATTAACCATGTAATGGGCACGCTGGGATACGGTAAAGGGCCGTTTTCAATGGACAAACATGGTCAGTAAAAACTGGATTGTACTGTGAGAACATCAACAAAAACTAAGCAAAGCTTGTACTATGGGTACCAGGCGACGATATACATACTTATAAAGATAGATAAATACTTAAATACATAGAAAACATCCATGACTCAGAAACAAATATTCGTGCTCATCACACAAATATTTGCACTTACCGGGATTCGAACCCAGGACCACCAGCTTCGTAGGCAGGAGCACTACCAACTAGGCTACGGTGACCGTCTATTACTATAATTAAATATTAACTATCAATACATATAATAAAATAGTAGGAAAGACAAGACAATATTTTTTTAAAAGAATACATGAGGCTTGGTCTACTATCGATATCGAAGCCAAAAATATAGTTTTTAGAATGTCTGTTTGTCTGTTTGTATGTTCGGGCTAAACTCAAAAAGTACTGCATGGATTTACTTCAAATTTTGCATGAATACTAAGGTCTAAGGTCGGGTCGACATAAAGGCTACATATTATCACGCTATCACCTACGGGGGAGGTGCTGTGATAATATATAAAATTTAACGCGGGTAAAACGGCGGGGCACAGCTAGTCTTCAATAACTTGACAGACTCACCAATTCTTACTTTATCGTTGGCCTAGTGTTTATCGTTCGTTCACTACAAACTGTGCTCTGTATTTTTAATTATTATTAAACAATTTATTTCAGGTTTTAATAATCTATATGTACAAAATTAAATTTACAATAGAATGAATCATAAAATACCAATAAATAAATTAAATCATGTACAATTGTGTTAGTAACATCATATAAAGTACTAGCTGTTCCCCGCTGTTTTATCCGCGTTAAACTTTATAAATGTTAATTCAGGGTGTCAGCTCCATACCAAATTTTATTAAAATCGCTCCAGCCGTTTAGACGTGAAGAAGTAACAAACATACACACTCACAAAGTTTCGCCTTTATAATATTCGTATGATGTTAGTCAGCACCCATCGTCAGACGCATTCATTTGTGTTGGATTGGGCAATCCGCACTAGAAACAATCATCTGCAAGATACTGTTACTACTGCCTCTCACACGCTGTAGTACAATATACTCGTAGAAGACCTACTATTGTTTCTTAATTTCTGACAATTACTCAATTAATTTATGACATTAAATATAACATATAAATTGGATAATGTTGATATATATAAATGAATAAATGTATTAAATAATTAGTATTAATAGCGTTTCTATTCAGAAAACAATCCGTTGGAAACATTCCATTTGCTCTGGATTGTTTATGTCGTGCTAATGGCGAAGCCTGCTGTACATTTTTTGTAACTTAAACATCCTGTAAACCATGTTCCGAAGTAAATAAATAAATAATTATTTATATTGTTTTGATTGTGCAATAGACTTAATGAATATTACTAACTAATGTAGTATTTATAATCGGTCTACATACACTATCTATTAAAAAAAAGCTCCTGTAAGCCAGGACCAACGGCGGCACACAACGAAATGATACTGAGTGGTGAGGCTCAGACATGTCCCGGGGATACGCTTTATCTTGGATCCCGCAACGAGTGTAATCAGAAAGACCAGGGAGGAGTTAGAAAATGAATAGTGCCACTATCTATATATATAAATACTTTTTTTTTTGGTAAGGCAGGGGGAATGCTTATGCATGCCACCCGCAAAAAGTTTCTGCGGGTGGGTATGTCGGACTCGCACCGATTAAACCTACCTGCCGTGGACTTATCTTGGGGCCTGATGGGGTGCGCCCCGAGAAGGCGGGTATGCTGCTCCGGTGAAATAATGTACATATATCTCGTACACTATCCTCGTTTTTTATACTATGTTGAATTATTGAGAGGTAATATTATAACCCGGCTTGTGTGTACTCTCCTTTAGTACCTGCAAACCATCCACCGAAATGCGAATGATGAATGCCCATGTAATGAAGGACAAGGCTGAAGGTTTCAATGACCCAGTTTTAAAACCTTTTATTTTTATGTTGATTTTGCGTACCTGAGTTTTAATAAGTTTGCCTGATTTTATCGCAGCGGCGCTTATAGCTAGATACTCTTACCAGGTCGTAAGTGATCGTCTAGGTTAAGCAACCAGGCTCGCAATCAGTCCATAGATGGGTGACCACCAATGTGGGTTAATTTCTGAGCTTTCCCGTGCTTCGGAGGGCACGTTAAGTTGTCGGCCCCGGTTGTAGTCATTAGACAACAGTCACGTTAAGCCATGTTGGAGGGCTACTTTACTTGATCAACTCTGACACTAAGGTAACCACAGCCCATACGATTAGTAAGTAAGTAAGATTTCATCGCGGGGTTTGATTGCATCGCTTTAGTCAACCACCAGGCGGTCTGTATGCCAATTTTCTTACTTACATGGTAAAAAAAAGAACTTATCACTTACCTTATTTTATTTCTTTTAGTACCTAGTAGCATATGATTGACACTTTGTTACACTTATACTCACTTTGATTCCCCGTTCTTTTCAGACGGTAATTTAAATTTTATTTTTTAATTGATAATGCCCGCATCAGAGAAATTAATCCCTGTGTCGCGGGGTACTTTACAAACATAATTGACGGACACAAAGTACATCCAGACTCAGGACAACTATTTATGGGTCTCACAAATAGTTGTCCTGCGCGGGAATCGAACCCGGGGCACGAGTTGTGCTCTTCATACTTGTTTGACAGAAAGAATTCACAATAGCCGTTGTGGCTAATAAGTGACCTAATTTATAATTGTAACTATGTATAATAATCCATATTTTGAACGAGCAAGCGGGCCATCTCATGTTAAGTGGTCACCGCCGCCCAAGGATACTTGTAACACCAGAGAGGCGGTAAGTACGTTGCCGGCCTTTAGGTAAGGGATAGGCTCGCTACTTGAAAGTTGCCATGTCATACCAGGAGATACCTCCGCACTTAATTAATTTCACAGAGTAACAATGTGCGGTAAAAAGTTTCTTGTGTAACGCAATTTGATAGAGACTAAACCAGACGTACGATATGGGGATACTATAATTTCTCAAACCTCAACTTCAAAATTTTTAGGACTTGAACTTGGCAAGACATGTCATTGAGAACACACACAGACAGTGTATGTAGCCGCCTTAGTCAGTACTCGTATGCTCTGTACAAACTTTATACGGAGGTAAATAGGACAACTTTACTGACTGCCTACCACGCTTATGTTACATCGACTCTACGTTAATATACTGGGGAAATTCAACAAATATTGAGATAGTCTTCAAAGCTCAAAAAAAGTGTTTTCAAGCCATATGAGGAATACAAAGTACCGATAGCTGCAAACCATGGTTTACTAATCTTCGTATATTGACAATATACGAAGAATATACGAATTGACAATATTATATCTATGAGGTTGCAATGTTTATAAAAAATTATTTTTCCCTATTTGACACTTTAAATAGTGTGCGAAATAAAACATAAATTAGATGCAGGCCACATAAAAAGGCAGTATACCACAAAAATTTGTTAGGCATGGCTCCCAAAATATTTAATAAACTACCCAAAAATATTCCACAATTGAAAGTGAACCTTATGCTGTTGTGATAAAGTTGAAAATCTATAAAAGAAATTTGAAGAATTGGGGTAGCTGGATGTGCTGGCGTCTGTACAATAAAAATGTCAATTTTACTTTTTATTATGTTATATTATAAAATTTGTCATTGCCCAAAATTGTAAAGTGTGAGATGGTGTTAAATCACGTCGGGATCAACCAGCGTTAAGTATAAAAGAACATTTATTTATTTAAAGATTAAATCTATCATTACAGGAAGCTAAGCCTATTGCGGTAGAAAAGCTAAAGATATATAAATTACAGTGTTTTTTAGTCTGAATCATAGCATAGTATGCAATAAGTGGTCCTTGTGAATTCGCTCAGTGAACATAACTGCAACATAATAAGGTTTGTTATTACAAAACACAAATAGAATTAAAAAAAAACTTGTGTGTACTTATGTACACGCGTTAGAAGTTATACTTCTTAATATACAACTTGAACATAGTTATCAATTTTCATACCACCTAGAACTAACGTCATGCTGTTACTTTTACGATGCGCGCGCATCGTAAAAATTCACTCTCATACATTTTCATACCACCTAGAACTAACTTCATGCTGTTATTTTTACGATGCGCGCGCACGATGCGATGCGATCGTAAAAATTCACTCTCATACATTTTCATACCACCTAGAACTAACTTCATGCTGTTATTTTTACGATGCGCGCGCATCGTAAAAATTCACTCTCATACCACCTAGAACTAACTTCGTGCTGTTAAATTTTTTGGTGTCGGTGTACGCGCGCATCGTAAAAAATCACTCTCATCATTTTTCTCCATCGCGCCAAAAGAAGTATAACTTCAAAAATTACGTTTAAGCAAACATTTAAGCAAAATTAGCAAGCAAATTGTTTTGATTACAAAACTAAGAAAGTACCTACCAACCAATGTATGTTTTGAAAATTAAGCCTACCGAAGTTTACATGAATACTCTGGTTAGTATAATATTTGTATGAATACGTCGGGCACAAAAGAAGTTTTGAGTAACTTATTAATAAAACAGTTTACATAACAGTACATAAATTAACAATTTTAGGTTTGAAAAATATTCTCAAGAGAATTTAAAATAGGTAATTTAAAATGGCGTTCTCAAAAAAGCACTCACCTCAATTTACCGGTAGTCGATTTGGCATCATTGAAGATACCTCCTGGTACGAGAGGCCCAGGTTTCGATCGAATCGTCAAGGGTCGTGTTGAAACCGGTAGTAGAGACACCCGCTGAGTTTGTTTCGCTGGGTCTTCTCAGTTGGGGCGCATTGGATCCGGTGGTAGCATTAAAGCGCGACTGTCGTTATAAACACAAGGTCCGCCATAATGATAACATTTAATTCGTAACTTAATATAGACAGAACCATTCAGACAATATGTAGTAAAAATATAGATAAAATTTAGATAGTTAAACCTACACATGATACTTGACAATAACTTAATTTAAGTTAGCTAAATGTCGTTACTGTTATAAAATAAATCTTATTGTAAATTATTTCCAGAAATGCGTGTACCTAAATATCTATATGTACCTAGAAATAATTATAAATTAATTATATATTACTGCGAACATGTTCTGACTATTTACAAGCGCTTTTTTAAAGTCTACGTGAATAAAAACCTTTTTTATTTTATTTTATTTTAAAATCAAAGACTTTCTCTAAGTCCATAAACGCTAATCATAATGGCTGGTTATTCACCTCGGTATAATTTGCCGCAGCCGAGGAAGGGCAGCGACGACTTTTGGGAGGCTTTCCAGACGAGTTTGGAACAACAACAAGCTCAAAATGTCAACCAAGATCCTAGTATACCAAACTAGCGTCCTTAGTAGGTATACTTCTGTACGCATCGGAAACATGGACTACCTACTCGAAACAAGGGCGTCGCCTAAACGCGTTCCACATGCGATGCCTACGTACTATCTTGGGAGTAACTTGGAAGGATCGGATGACCAACAAAACTGTTCTCTCAAAAACCAAAAGCAACAGTATTACGGCCATACTGAAGCAGAGACGGCTCCGTTGGCTGGGACACATTCATTGGATGGACCCCGACAGATTGCCGCGTGAAGTCATGCTTGGACAGATTGCCGAAGTGAAACGACCTTTTGGACGGCCAAAACTCCGATTCAAAGACTCCTGCAAGCGTGACATGGAAAGTTTCGCCATTGACACCAAGAGACACGTGCTAGTGTAAGATCAGACTGGCGCCATGATATTCACCACGGAGCTATAAAACATGACGAAGCCTGGCTGGACAAACTGAAACAGAAAAGGCTCCGCGTCGCCACCCCCAATCCCGTGGACTCGCAATTTATCTGCGACAGGTGTGGTAACTTATGCCGAGCGGCCATTGGACTGATAAGTCACAAAAGACGATGCGACATTAACCAAATATAGCGACAGCAACGCTGCAACAATCATCTACCAAGATGTTGTGGCCAATATGATGTGTGTTTTATGGTACTAAACTAAGCCTTTTCAGAAACGGGCTTATTGGTAGGCTGGAAGTCGTCACCGGCGCCCGAGAGCATAAATGGTTGCTCTGGGTCGGAATGTGCTTAGTGGCCGTTAATTTGTCACGTCAATGACATGAAATTTTGATAATACGGCATGAGATTTTCATAAAGTTATCAAAACAACGTGGTTCAATTGCCAATGTACTTGTTTTTTAACCCTGTCACCCCTCACTCTTATTTCAGTTAGGGTTCGATCCTCAAGACAGCGACCGTTTGTGGCACAGTCACTGTGCCACACCGGCAGGAGTCCGCAATAGGGCAGGGCAATCCCGAGTCCTCCCAGGGTACGTGTCCCGACCATCTGGGACATGGCTCTAAAGGGGAGCACCGGAGCAGCATACCCGCGCTCCCGGGGCTCCTCCCATCAGGCGCCAAGATAAGTACACTTTTTGCAGATGGCATGCATAAGAATTAGCCCGTTCCTCAGTACCGTAAAATGGGGCGGCTTTGATTAGTTTTCGGATTAAATTGTTCTCTATTAGTTTGTATTTTAAAGTTATGGCCCTGAAAAAAAAACTGAAATATCGGTTTTTTGTGTAGATTACATATACACCTAAAAAAAAATCAACAAGCTATCGTTTCCGAGAAAAAAAACAAAATGTTCCTTATCAACTTCAAACTGAGTTCGGGGCGACTTTGATAACACCTGTTTTTGCAATCGTATTTGAAAGTAACCCTGAAAAGGAGCATATCATAGAAAAAATTTTTTTTTCCTCTGTACACTTTAAGAGTTATTAATACTTTTATGAATTTGGGGTGGCATTGATTACAGGGGCTAATTTGATTGACGAAATAACAAGTTTCAAATCACAAAAACATTTATTTAAACTTTTATAATATTTCAAAATGTAGCAAAACAGTTTTGTACCGAACTTAATGATTATACCAATTAGGTTAGGCACAATAATCAAACTTAAAAAGTAAAAAATAAATCGACCTAAAGAGTTAGGAATAATGAGCCGTCACGGGACGCCTGGCAGATGTGAAACATCGACATTATTTTGTAAAAGTAATATGCAGAAAAGAACATATTGCGATAGGAACTATATATGTCATAATGATAAAATAAAAAGTCGATTGCGCATGCACCACGGCATGCGTCGCCACGCCAGAAATCTGTTTAACGTGCGGCTATAGATGTTTCACATCAACAGTAAATATAAAATTTTACATTTCTTTAACAGGAACCATAATTGGAAAGATATAGCAACCATATTTGAGTTCGGGATGATACAACGTCCCGAATGGTATATTTTAGGTTTGTGAAGCTTGACTTATGGACATTTTATTGTCAGTTATTTTTTCAATGGCTTCTTCTAGCACTTCAGTAGTGTAATTTCTATAATTCCTTGTGCCCGGAGTCTTTTTGTAATTGCGCTCTATGGTTGTTTCTGAACAGGGGCGATTTTGATAGTAAAACCTTTACAAATCGAACACAATATAAAACCTTTACAAATCAAAGACGGCGAGAACGGGGTGACTTTGATTCCTCTCAAATTCGCCCCGGTGAAAAAATCAAAGTAACCCCGACAACTTAAACGATAATAAGCTCAAAAATCTTGCAAAAATAAAAAATAAGAAATTCGGAATAAATTTACAATAAACCATGAAATATATATACTCAAAGCTCAAAAGATAAATATACATGGTTATTTTGGTATATCAGAAGTTATATGAGCATGAATTAGGTACTTATATTAATTAGGATTCACTTTCAATAATTATTTTCCACGGACACAGATGCGCCAGCGCTTTGTGAGTGAATGACAAGATGGCCGAAACATCAGTGTTAACAATACTAAAAAAAAATTTGGTCGCGTTCGGTTACTTTTTGGAATATTAACATAAAAGTAATATTTTTAAGTTATCATCAAAGTCGCCCCGTCGTTCTAAAGTCGCCCCATGTTACGGTACCAGTAAGTACAATAGTATCCGTTAACAAACGTAAAATCCCCGCAGTACAGGCATTTATTTCCCTAATACAGAGGTTGTCTTTTTAATAAAAAATACTATACAAAGGCCAAACCAGATTTGTATAGAATATGGTCCAATAGAGTTTAATTACCTTACAGGGCAGATAAATATTTATTGCCATCAAGTAGCACGAAATATTGTACAACGCAATATATTTTCCCCTGTGTTATTTTTTCCCTGATAAATATTTACCGGCATGTTGTTTATTTAAAATCTTTGTAGACTTTGTACTTTAAATACAATTTCTAGGGTATTATGTACAAAATTGAAAGCGGAAGTTTGATTGTTGATTTATAATTTCCTGTAGTTATGCGAATTGCTATTTTGAAGTTGGTGTATGAGAAACTTATGTATGTAGATTTATTAAATTTTAATATATATATATATATGGTAATATTAGTGTGTCTGTTTATTACTGCCCGACATTATTCGGGCATGTTTCTTAATTTTTACTGTCACTGGTCTGCTAGAAGAAATTGCCACAACAAAAGAAGCATGATACGTACATAGGTAAATCTTAATATTTTATATCCACAGACACAGAGTCCGTGACTATTTCTTCTCTTAATCAGTTCAAATGTTTAATTTCTACTGCACAACTGTAAATTTCCTTAAAATTAATTAAACTTTGAAATAAATCTAAACATACCCTATTTCTAATCCTGTTGCAAACTCAAGATTAGAAATTTTTGCGAATCCACAGTTTTCTACGTTTTGTTCCCGTCTGGTTTCTAGAAGCACCTCTACAGATTCTTTGTCCCCGTTTCTATGGCTGCCTTGACGTTTTAGTCTTTTATTGTGTTCTCACTAACGGTTACAACCTGCCTTATAGTTCCAAGAAGTACCTTAGTGCTTTTAACTAATTATATGTATTGTATGAATGATTTAATTAACAGTATTTAATAATAATAATAATGTCCTGGGACATTATTCACACACGGCCATCTGATCCCAAACTAAGCAGAGCTTATATTAGGTCTTTACCTATGAAATTGCCGTTCTGCAGTACTGGCCATTTCAAATCAAAATAATTTTTGTTTGGCTAAGAATTCTAATTTCAAATTAATTTTATTTTAAAAACATGGATTCTTTTTTCCAAAAGTAGTCATTTCTTTATTGATTAGTGTTACATTTTCATCGCATTTCAATCTTTTTCGTCATCATGGATACGTTAAAAATTCGAGTAATTATGGAATATGAGTACCGTCGTGGCAGCAACGCGGCACAAGCGGCACGCAACATCAACGACGTTTACGGAGCTAACACTACAAACCAACGCACCACCTGTTATTGGTTTGCTCGCTTCCGTTCTGGAAATTTCGACCTGAAAAATGAACCTCGCGGTCGTCCGAAGACTTTGGTCGACAATGACGAATTAAAGGCGGTTGTGGAAGCTGATGATACACAATCTACGGCTGAATTAGCAGCAGCTTTCGACGTTAGCGTCAAAACAATATTGGTCCATTTGCGTCAAATTGGCAAGGTAAAAAAGCTTGACAAATGGGTGCCCCACGAACTCAATGATCGCCAGCGCGAAGTACGCGTCGAGACGTGCCTTGCACTGCTCAACAGACACACAAATGAAGGAATTTTGAACCGCATTGTTACCTGCGATGAAAAATGGATTCTGTTTGATAACCGCAAGCGCTCAGCAAGTTGGTTGGATCCTGGTTCAGCACCTAAACAATGCCCTAAACGAAAAATTACCCCTAGAAAAGTGATGGTCACTGTTTGGTGGTCTAGCGCCGGTGTGATTCATCACAGCTTCTTACCAAACGGGGTGAGCATTACTGCAGATGTGTACTGTGAAGAACTGAGCACAATGATGGAGAAGCTGGCGCATCTCCAACCAGCATTGGTCAATCGCTCGTCTCCGCTGCTCCTGCACGACAACGCGCGACCTCATACTGCACAGCAGACGGTCTCCAAGTTGCAAGAACTGGGGTTGGAAGCTCTCCGTCATCCGCCCTACTCACCAGACCTTGCGCCTACAGACTACTACTTTTTCCAGAATTTGGATAACTTCTTGGCGGGAAAAAAATTCAATACCCGAGAGGCAGTACAAAATGCCTTTGAAGAATTTGTTGCCTCCCGTCCAGCTGATTTCTTTAAGAAGGGCATCAATAAACTGCCACTGCGATGGCAAAGATGCATTGATTGCATGGGTGATTACTTCGATTAATACAAATAAAAAAATTCATGAAAAAAATTCGTTTAAATTTTTTCATACAAAACGGCAATTTCATAGGTAAAGACCTATTATTATGGAAATCATAAAACTGATATACCACATATACTACTTTTTTTTTTTGTAAATACTTGCTTCTATAGATAATTACACCCAGACTCAGGACAAACAGACATGTTCACGCACACAAATATTTGTCCTGGATGGGAATCGAACCTCCGGCGTGAAAATCAAGCATTTGCCAACCACGCCAACAGGCCCATCAAACAATTTAGCAGAGACTGCTAATTATACTACGAAGCAAAAACGAAAATAAAAACTAGTAAGGACTAATAATAAAAATAAAAATCTATCATCTTATATCTTTGCGATAAATCCCGAGTTCATGCCCACTTGAGTATGTTTCGCCGGTACCGTCTCAACTGGGTCGTGTTGAAACCGGTAGTAGATGAACCCACTGAGTTTGTTTCGCTGGGTCTTCTCAGTTGGGGCGCATTGGATCCGGTGGTAGCATTAAAGCGCGACCGTCGTTATTAACACAAGGTCCGTCATAATAATACTACCTTAATATAGACAGAACCATTGACAATATGTAGTAAAAATATTAGACTTAAACTAGATAATTAAACATAATCTCTTGACAATAACTTGATACGAGCTAGCTAAATATCAATGCTATAATAAAATAAATTTTATAAATGTTTTCATACAATGTGTACCTAAATATCTATGTTACTAGAAATACTAATGTATACAACTATATTACTACAAACATGTTCTGACTATTTACAAGCGCTTTTTTAAAGTCTACGTGAATAAAAACCTTTTTTATTTTATTTTATTTAAAGCAAAATACAATGAATAGGTATGGAGAAAATTGCTTTAAGGCACAAAGTAAGAGTAGTAATAATTATCTATATATATTTATTTAATATCTGGGGACAATATCACACAGATCATCCTAGCCCCAAACTAAGCAAAGCTTGTACTATGGGTGCAAGGCGACGATATACATACTTATATAGATAGATAAATACATAGAAAACATCCATGACTCAGAAACAAATATTCGTGCTCATCACACAAATATTTGCACTTACCGGGATTCGAACCCAGGACCACCAGCTTCGTAGGCAGGAGCACTACCAATTAGGCTATGGTATATAAAAGGCAAAACTGACTCACTGACATATATATCAACGCAGGGCCTAAACTATAGGAGATAGAATCTTGAAATATTGCACAGGGGTCCTTTTAAAACGTAGGCTAGCACTAAGAGAGGATTTTTGGAAATTCATCCCCTAAGGGGGTAAAATAGGGGATAAAAGTTTGTATGAAAATCCGCATACAGAATTTTAATTTCTTTATTTGTTTACATTCATTTTACAGTTTCTAAAAGTGACTCTTTCACGTATGTTAGCACTTTTTGTTGTAGGTTACTTTAGTCATCATTTAAATTTGTTGCAGACGAAGTCGCGGGTAACAGCTAGTATACAATATAAAAATAGCCTTAAAACTTCGATATAGTCACGTATGTACTAAAATATTATAAGCGTCATAAGGCTCGAAAAAAAAGTTTAACTATGTTCTGCTCTTTCTCGAAAGAACTGCACGTGTGGCGCAGCGGCTAAGATAGTCGCCTCGCCGTTTCGTGTCCCGGTATCGAATCCCGCGCTGGCAAACATTTGTGTGACCCATAAATAGTTGTTCTGAGTCTGGATGTACTTAGTGTTCGTCAACTATATGTACCCCTCGACATAGGGATTAAATTCCCTCGTGCGGGCGTTGGCTCTTTTAAAAACAAAGAAAAATAAAACTGTTTCTCCTATAAATGGTGAAACAACGGGTAAGCAAGGTTTAATCAAATGCCCGTCTGAGAACTGATTTATTACTGGTTTGATTAAATGTTCTTGTGTCTTCTGGTTTGAACTGATTAAACTCAAACACGAGTAGTTCAGAATATTTTGGTAAATGATACCTTTATAAAACAATTGTCTTTTATTTGGTCATTGTTTTATAAATCTTGTTGAAGTTACAACTGAGTTTTTGTAACTTCAGTAAAATAATTAGCAAAACAAACACTTTCATATAATACATACCTTCAATATTTACATCAACGCACTGTAGAACACTTATATTTAGTTCACAAATACAGGACACATAAATATATAAATAATTGTTATTTTTATCGGAATATAATAACCGCAATTTGAATTTACTACGAAATCGAAATATTTTGGTCTACGCTCGCTACGGGCGTTCTACGCCGTAGTCCGTGGCCGACTGGAGAGGCGACCTGTAGCGCTGTAGCTACGAGATAAAGATGTATTCAGACGGATGTTATTGATGAATGAAGGAGGAAATAGCTCTGAACTTTGTATAACTAGTTTGTTTCGCTGACATGTTAATTGGCTTATATAATTTAAACTCAATGGTTCGTACATAATAACAGTATTATTATATTGCACGGTACCGAGATTTCTAGCTACAGACAATCTTTATTTAGAAACTAATGCTACTCCTAGCTCAATAACCCGATGATTGTTTTCGGATAGTGATACTTATGTGATACCGTTACCGCAAAATGTTTATTTAAATATTATTCTATTCTCATGTTTAATGTAAAAATATAACTATTAATTATAGTATAAGTTGTAAATGTTAGTAACATTTGCTTAATATGTAACCTATAACTTATATGTTTGGTCTAACCGTTAATGTAAGTTGGTTAATATATAAATAAATATATTATATTACAATTAATTTAAATGTTGATGTCGTCATATATAGTACATAGTTTAATTATTTTACTACTTACTTATGGTATGGGCAGTAAATACCCTAGTATCGGAGTTGTTAAAGACTGACAAAAAAGAATACAATATAATACAATAATCTTTATTTGCAAATATAGGTGGATACAAGATGTTCTAAATTATAAAATGTGCTAACTATATTTCAACATTTCGGCATGCAAATCTTAAAATTAAGTCAATTATAATGATAGAATGAGATACAATAGTAACTGGGATAACATAATTAATTACACATTCATATAGGCTACGGAACATTATTATCCTTTAAAAACTCAGAAACTCAGAAGAGTTCATATACTCTTTTATTTTCAACAAACAATCTTAGCAGTTGTTAATGTTAATTAAATAATTTCTTCTGGGCTTTATCAATACGGGAGAAATTACATGCATAAAATGGACTCCATATTGTACAATCAATCCTAGATTTTCTAGGATCAATGTAATGAAGCTGAAATATAATATTTTTAGAGTTGTGAGATCTTTATGTCGATTATGACCAGGTAGATAGGATATAAAATCATAGAAAATTCTTACATTATAACATTCATTACACATAATAAAACTCAATCTAAGTTCCCAGTCCATCAACATTACACGAAAACTAAAAACCTATAAACATACATATACTTATTTTTTTTATATACTGTGGACACGGGTCTCATCGCGATAAATATTTAGGTAAATCATTGCCTTGGTTACCCGACGTTTCGGCATGGATTGCACCAGCCGCGGTCACGGGTCGACTGGTGTGGCTCGGCAGCGTCGTCTCCGTGAAGCTCGGGTTTCGGTATCTACCCTCGCCTGGTCTTGATATTTTTCATTTTCTTTTATGAAACTGTCGGTACACACGACACTAATGACATCAGCGCCCGGGTGCACTACGTTGGTTACGCGACAATGGCACTTCGTTATTACAGGATTCCAAGATGGTGAGAGGCGGTATCTGTCTTCCCGGTTGAAATTTATATGTTTCTTTATTTCAACTACGAAAATAGGAAGTTCCAAGCAACAACGTGCAGAATGAGGTGGAAAATTTCTTCTGTGTACGCGGGCTTACTGCCTAAACGCACTCCACATTAGATTTTTTCTGGAGCCATCATAACTACAAGTATGAATAAGAGTCACACGAAAATAACTAGCTGTTCCTACGGCAAATCATTTTCGTGTGAGTCTTGCGTGTGACATGCTAACAAACGTTATCCCTAACGTTTGCTAGCATTTGACAGTTACAAATCTATTTACTATATATAAAGTGTGGTACACTCGGTCCTGTAGTTTATTACAAAGCTTAGTTTATTTTCTCTTAGGTAGCATGTAAAATTCAGATGTTAATCTAAAT
This sequence comes from Pseudoips prasinana, assembly GCA_951640165.1. Classification (NCBI taxonomy): domain Eukaryota; kingdom Metazoa; phylum Arthropoda; class Insecta; order Lepidoptera; family Nolidae; genus Pseudoips; species Pseudoips prasinana. Next base: position 31,421,349 of record OX621248.1, read on the forward strand.
TATATTACAATATATAATCTAATAATTAATTTTAATACCAACATTATATTTACACATAATTTATTAATATTTATTATATTAAAATATTTTTTAAATAAAGCAGTAATGCAATAAATACTTAAAACATTAATTATTGTATTAATGTTTCTACTTCCTTACTACTAATTACACTAGAGGTATATTGTTTAATCTGCGACTCCTTCTTAGTCTGAAATATATTTTCCAATGTTTTCTGGATGACCTTCCAAATAACAGAAAACAACTTTGATAAACTAATCTATTAGAGAAAAAAAATATTGCCCCCATCCGTAACCACCAGTTATCTACTAACAACACAACATACAAATGTACTATCACCAGAGTATCACATATCACGGTGACCCCTAGTAATGCCATAAAATGACGAAACTTGATGCTCGACATTCTGTTCTTGAAACATGACAACACTGATGCCGCGACACTCAGAAATATGATAACATTTAAACTTGAAACCAAAAAACAATAAAAATACATGCATCTATTAATAATAATATCTTGGAAAAAATTCACTAACTGTATAAATGGTGAAATTATTCCATGATTTATTATTGCTATAATAAGAACCATTACATATATAAAACAAGTGGCTTTCCTCTTCCCTCCGCTGATGTTTCCACTGTAGACGAATGTTAGTCGTAAATATGCTAGCAGAGACGAGCATAGTGACCAACAACATGTCATCAATAAAAGATAGTACTGCATCAAGTCAATCGTGGGTAAGAAATAACCAAAATAAGCTTCAATCGCATCGTTTATGTTATATATTGAAAGCACAAAGAGTTGCACTGCAATGTCGAATAAAGGTGAGCATGAAATTAAATGCAATGTTCCGTTTGCTATTTGGTTAAGACTGATGTAGTTCTGTAGAGTTCGCCATTGGGGCAGCAGGATCCAGGTGGTCAACAAGGCCGCACAGCACAGTATCGACAATACGGTACCGATAGTGTGAGGAATTATTCCGTAGTTTGTCATTATGCTTTATACTTGTATTAGATTGTAGAGCAGTCGATACTTTCTATGTGATATTCAAGTTATAATTGATGTCGAATGAAACTTTTGTTTGAATTGTGTTTATCAATTTTCAATGCTTATCGACGGGATATTTATATTAATTATGGTAATCAATGTCATGTTAATTAGATTGATATAATATATCAAACACAGCGCATACAGAGCGTAAACTTATTTGTATAAAGTTTTTACTTCAAAAGATTCAAAGATTCAAATTCATTTATTCCATAAAAATTTTAAATTTATGTGGAATCGTCATATTTTTTTACCCTACCGTGCAGTGCATGACGTGGCAGCTACTGAAAAACACTGCCGGAAAACTCAGTAGGAATCCTTTTTTGAAATAAAATATACTTACTTAAGATTAATTACAATCATGTGTGTTGACTCAGAACAACTCAATCCCAAGCACTTTTATTACTTAAATAATCAGAAATTTTGTAATATGCCCTGCTAAACAATTTGGCTTTAATAATTCTTTTAAACTTATTCGTAGACAATTCTCTAATATCATTGGAAAGTTTGTTATCGAATCTTATTATACATTGCCCCATAAAAGAGTTACTTATTTTGTGGAGACGGGTAGTATGCAATATGAGATTATTCTTATATCTAGTATTTACATGATGTGTATCGCTCCTTTTACAGAAGGAATCGATATTTTTTATGCACATATAGTAAGTTTTCATATATATACTGCGATGGTACAGTTAGAATGTTGACCTCTTTGAACTTTTTTCTTAGAGACACTATATAGATAGCTCTTACAGCTCTTTTTTGCAATATAAATATGGTGCAATGTCAGCAGAGCTACCCCAGAGAAGAATTCCATCGGACATTACACTATGAAAATAACTGAAATAAACCATTCTAGCTGTGTCGACATCAGTCAGCCGTCTAATCGTTTTTACTGCATATGCTGCAGAACTTAATTTTCCGGACAGTTTTTCTATTTGTGGGCTCCATTGTAGCTTTGAGTCAATAGTGATACCCAAGAACCCAGTTGATTCAACAGGGTCCAATCTAGCTCCATTAAGTTGTACATTGGTTGTCGCCTGTTTCACATTCGGTGTAGTGAATTTAATGACTTTAGTTTTCTTATCATTAAGCCCAAGATTATTGGCATTAAACCAATGAACAACTTTAGAGATTGCATCATTAACATCGTCAAAATTGCTTAATTGTCGGTTTATTTTGAAAGTCAGGGAAATATCATCTGCAAACAACACAATTTCATGCTTATCCCTTACATAGTAAGGTAAGTCATTTATATAAATTAAAAACAAAAATGGGCCAAGAATTGACCCCTGTGGGACGCCCATTACCACTGGAGATCTCGGAGATATTTTACCGTTTATTTCGACCTTCTGAATTCTATTGCCCAAGTAAGAAGTCATAAGTTCGAGAGCCTTGTTCCTAATACCGTAGTGGTGTAATTTTCTGACCAGAGTATCATGATGAACGCAATCGAACGCTTTGGACAAATCGCAAAAGATACCTAATGCATCTTGCGAGTCTAACCACGCCGCGAATATGCTTTTTAATAAGTAGCTAAGTGTGGGGCGATTTTAATAATAATTGATGAAACAGTCTTAACAGATAGACCCCACAGATCCTTTGTGTTTTTCATATTAATACTCTTGAAAGCATTTAAAATATCTTTAGGGCTAACCACCGAAAATTCAAAAACTGTGTCACACGACCCTACGCTTTGCTTGAGTATCTGCTCAGCAGATGTAGAAGAACATGAAAGAGAGTTAGTAATTATGACTGGAATATTCGATATTGGTTTTACCTGTCTCAGTATTAATTATCTTCTAAGCAGTTTTGATTATATTTGTAGAAGATTTAAGTATATTTTTTATGTGCAAAGATTTAGCAGCGGTACAGGCTTGTCTAAATGTTTTGGCATATTGTTTCACATATTCTTGAAAAGCTGTATGGGATCTTTTTTCATACAATTCATACAACCGATTCCGACTTTTATAGATACCTGGAGTTGCCCAATCACTGAATACCAGACGGTCACTTACAGACAGTTGTTTGGGTGTGAACATTGTGCAGAACTCATCATTAATCAAATTGAAAAAAGAGTTGTACAAGTGATCCGGATTATCATGATAGGGCAGCCATGCTATTTGTTTTACTATATTACATTTAAATTTTTCTAAGCGGTTTTCACTAAATGGAATATAGCTTATAAGTTTTCTTTTAATTTTTGGAGCACTTGAATAAGTTACCAACTGACCTGAATGGTCTGACTGAATTTTATTGATTTAAATAAAGGTTTTACAGTGCTAAATATATTATCAATGCATGTAGCACTTGTAGCAGTTACTCTAGTTGGTTATGTAAAATTGTGATATAAATTATAGGATTTAAACAAATTTAAAAATTGCAACTTATTGTGTTTTTCTCCAAAATATTTATATTAAAATCTCCACAAATGATAACTGTTTTATGGCTGTTAGATAATTTATTTAATGCATCCTCCATAATATCTGAAAAAGTATCAAATGGTGCACAAGGAGGTTTGTAAAGACTCAAAACAATAAATTGCTCGAACTCAACACATGAAATCTCTACAACTCGCTCAACAGAGAGGCTCACAACATCCCTTCTTTCTTTAAACTTTAACAACTTATTTATTAGAATTAGAGAGCCACCATGAATATATTTTTCCCTGATGAACGAGCTTACAACCTGGTGATTATTGAAGCTGAAAATGAATTGATGGAATTTTAGCCAGTGCTCAGTTAAACATAAAATATCTATATTGTTACAATTCAAAAACAGCTCCAATTCTAGCTCTTTTCCCATCAAACCTTGAATTTTTTGGTGCACCAGGTTAATACATTTTTTTTTGGTATATTTATTGACTTTATTATGTATGTTTGATGAGTTCACATTTATTTTTATTACATTACGTGGATCTATCTTCCCACTTAAACACACATTAGAACCATGACCAGAATTTGGTATTATGCAAGAGAAATCCTCTATTGTCATACTATTTAATTTAAATTATTTTGATTATAAATGTCATGTGAATTGGATATATTAAAATTGTCATCATCAGTAGGCATACATCTGGCATTATTTATGTCAACAGTACATTGCTCAGTACTCAGTACTTAGCCAAACATCTTGCTTCTAGCTAAAGGTTTAGCCAAGTTCCTGGCTGAAATATCAAAGAAATAACATAGCGATGAAGCTATTTGTCTTGTACAATAGTTAGGAAGATAGCAATAGTTATCTTTTGTCAGATAAAAAGGTTTCTTAACAAAGGTGTTAATGTCAATTACATGTCATTTCTCCTGCATATAGGTTGACAATGTGTGTAAAGTCAGATTCAAGTTATATCTAATAATATTTTCCTCCTGTGACAAACTAGCACTATAGGGAAATGAGAATATAACAATTTTACTTATATTTAAACAATTTAAATGATTAATATGCTGTACAAGTGATTTTTTATTCAAATTACCCCTATTTCCCATTAAAAGAATCAGTGTACCAGGATTATTAAATTTATGTTCAAAAACTTTTTTGAAGATATGGTGGCTAGTGGCTCCAGGCATACAGAAATTGATATTTGAATGTCCTGCTGTTGATAATAACCGCCCTAAGTTTTTACCAATTTCATCACTGAATATTGTCACTTCAGACTTAAAATTTATTTTTTACATTATTTGTGTGTAGTCTATGAGCTAATGGTCTGTTATGTGAAATTTCAGATTGGTTAGGGGAACTATTACTATTATTATTATATGTTTGCAATAAATGAAGAGACTGTTTTTCTAGCAAGGAACAGGTAAGCGACTGTTTTTCGGTCAGTTCATACTTTATGGAATGGTATATGTTATATACTGTATGGAATGGTAAATGTAAACAAATATCTGAGATTTGAAGGTTGGTCTTTGTAACCAGCAGGCGGCGGTTGGTGGCCGAGAGGCGGTAGCGGTATTTGATTCCCGTAAAGCAACATTCTTTGTATAAAAACGAAGATCTTGTGTATGGTTAAATAAATAAAAAAGGTTTTTATTCACTTAGACTTAAAAAAGTATACTTAATCACTTAATAATAATATTTTTTTATTTAATTTAAAATAACTATTCACTTAAAATCTCTTATTCTAAATAAAAATTTATATGATGATTGTACTAAAACTCAAATTTATCAACACTTGGGTATTAACATACACTTATACATGTCAAGCTCACAAGGATGTACAGGAATACATTTTATGTAGTGCGGATATTTTAATAATAATATAGACAATAATAAGAAATTTTAATAAACACGTATTTATTATTTGACAGTATTATAAAATAAAGTTACCGGTAACGAAAGATGTTTACTTTTGAAACTGATAGTATGGTCACACTACGCGCTGGTTACTAACCTGTAATTTTAACAGATTTGTAGAGCTTTTTAAGTTAAGGTTAAGTTTTTAATTTATTTTGACAGAAAAAATAAATAAAAGTAAGTATACGAGATGACAGAGTAGTACAAAGGCACTCCTTATTTCTAATGAAACTTGTTGTGAATTATTCTTACTATATTTCCGGTACCTTAAATATTATGTCTTATTGGATTATGGCGTATGGAGAAGAAATGGAGGATATATTCATTTAAAACAAAAATATTTATGGTGCATCCAGGTAAGTTCGGACGGATTTTGGGCTATTTGGTAAGGGTTTTGTAAATATATTTTTTCTCATTTCTTAAATGTGATATCCTATTGTAATGGTATTAACCATGTTTATAAATAAATGTCTTCCAACAGGCCCGCGAGAGGAGATATATTATGAAAGAGGAATTGTGTGTAGGTTATTCTAAAGATTATTAATAAAAACTCAGCAGTCAGAAGAATATAAATTTATTCTTCATGCTTTCATGGTCCTTAACCATAAAAATGTAGAAAATAAAGTATCACCGATATTTTACATAAGGGCTAGGTTGCTTAATCTACGACTTCTTCTTTGTTTAAAATAGATTTTCCAACAGTTTCTGGATGACTTTCGAAGTAATATGAAACCGCTTTGAAACACGAGTCTATAATTGAAAAGAAATGAAAATATACTGAATAGTGTCAAATTATCTAAAAAAAAATTCACGAAAATGAAATGCACGATAACCAAAGTATCACAAATCATGGCAACTCCTACTAATGCCATGAAATGACGAAGCCTTATGGGTGACATTCTGTTCTTGAAACATGACAAAACTGATGCTGCAGTACTAAAGAATATTAATACATTTATGCTTAAAACTAGAAGAGAGCAAAACAATAAAATATTCGTTTCCATATCAAAAAAAATAACCTCATATCTGATTGTGACTAGTAGCGAAACCATTTGTTGAATTAATATGATAATAGCTAGCATTCCATATGTAAAAATTGTGGCTTTCCTTTTGACTCCACTGATAGTTCCACTGTAGACGAATGTTAATCGTAAATATGCTACCAGTGATGAGCACAGCGACCAACAAAATGAGCTTAGCATTAGATATAAAAATATTAAGTATATCCGTGAAAACACAGTTTTTAAATAAGTTTGAAGTGTGTGTTTGTTGCTATAGCGTCTAATTACGTATCGCACTATGGTTTCTAACACAGGTACGCACAATTGCAAAGTTCCACATATAATTTGATTTAAGCTGATGTAGTTCTGCAGAGTGCGCCACCGCGGCAGCAGTATCCAGGTGGTCACCAGGGCCACGCAACACAATACTGACAATCCGGCGCTTATATCATAATAAATTATCATGAAAATCTCCTCAATATGCATTTTATTCTACTAGTTTAGTATTGAGTGGGAACACCAATTTTACTAAAGTAAATATATTTCAGTAAACAGTCATATCGCGATAAATTTATAATTAAACTGAAGCATATACTGTGCTTATCTTGTTATGGTACTGAAATCCACGATAAGAATAATTTAACGGCTCCTACGGATATAACATGTACAAAAACGTAAATTTTGAAGCTCGTAATTTTGACATGGTTCAAAAGAAATATTTCAATTTAAATAGGCTTGATGTTTAGGCAAAAGCTTAAGATGAACTTGCGTAATCTATTTAACGTATATATACAACCAATAAATGACGAAAACTGTTTTTGCATAATGAAATTTATTCAGCACTTGGGTATTAACATACACTTGTACATGTCAAGCTCACAATGCAATACATAAACAAAGTTTAATACTATAATTAAAGCAACAAAAAAATTTAAATTAGTCCGTTTCGCTTCGTCACATATATTCTTATTAAATCCTTAAATAAATAATAAATAGCAAGTTACTAAGCTATTATTGTACATTTACATACATACATACATAGACTCACGCCTGTTTCCCAGAGGTAGGCAGAGACAACGGACTTCCATTTGTTACGATCCTTGCATACCTCTTTCGCTTCGTTTACTGACATAATATTCTTCATACATGCTCGCCGGTTTAGGGTACTCCTGACCTGACCTTTCTTAAGTACGTCTCCGATTTGATCGGAGAATGTTCTACGAGGTCTTCCCCTTCCGGTGGTACCATTCACACAGGCCAGGTATACTTCTTTTGTCAATCTTCTTTCATTCATCCTTTCTAAATGGCCAAACCATCTCAGCATACCTTTTTCAATCTTTGTGACTACATCCTCTTTCACACCACAACGCTCTCTTACATCAGTATTTCGAATTCTGTCTCTCAAAGTCACACCACACATACTTCTCAGAGCTCTCATTTCCACTGCATTTATTTTACTCTCATTCTTTTTCTGCCATACCCAACTTTCACTTCCATACATTAAAGTTGGCACTAACACTCCATCGTGCACGGCCAGTCGAGCCTTCTTTGAGACTTGCCGGCTACTTATAAAGGCGTGTAGTGCCCCATTCACTCTGTTCCCCGCATTTACTCTTCTAACAATATCTTTCTCATATTTCCCATCTCTCGTAAACAAAGTTCCCAAATATACAAACTCTTTCACCTGTTCGACTTTCTCTCCTCCAATCACAATATCACATGCTGTCGTGTATTTATCCCTCTCAATACCATTACTTTCGTCTTACCAACATTCATTTTCATCCCTTTGCTTTCAAAAGCTTCATGCATATTTGTTACCATCACCTGCAACTCGTCCGCCGATGATGCAAGTAGAACTTGATCATCAGCGTAAAGCAGACATTTGATGAGTAACTAAATGATCCTTACACCGCATTCACTTTCTTTCAAATCTTTTAAACAACTATCCATGAATAGGTTAAACAACCACGGTGACGCTACACATCCCTGTCTAACACCCTTTTGGATGCTAATCCACTCGGTGTATGACCCGTTAATCCTCACGCAAGCTCTGGAATCCCTATAAAGAGATTTCAGTGCTTGAACAAGGTTGTCGTCTAACCCATACATGGACAGTACCGACCAAAGCTCATTCCTCAACACTCTGTCGTAGGCCTTTTCTAAGTCTACGAAGGCACAGTAGACCTTTTGGCTTTTGCCCAAAAACTTCTCTACTATGCTTCGTAGAGAAAAGACCTGATCCGTGCATCCCATTCCTTTTCTAAAACCCGCCTGTGCATCCCATATTTTCGTATCGGTTTCTCTCACAACTCTTTCAACCAATACTTTCGCATACAACTTACCAACGACGCTGAGCAGACTAATACCCCTATAGTTTTAACAGTCTTGCCGTGAGCGTTTTCCTTTGTAAAGAGGTACGATGGCAGCCTTGCACCAATCACTTGGCACTTGGCCGGTGTTATAGCACAAATTGAAAAGGCTGCACAGCTGACTCGCAATGACGCCATGTCCAGCCTTCAGCATCTCGGAAGTTATCCTGTCATACCCTGGTGATTTACCCGATTTCATACTCTTAATAGCTTTCCCAATCTCATCCATACCAATTTCATCCTTACAATTATTTTTGTCTATACTAATGAACTACGTTCACTCTCTGTTACACTTCTATCATACAAACTTTCAAAATACTCCTTCCAACGTTTCGACACGCATTCTTCCCCTTCCACTATATGTCCATCTTGGTCTCGGATGGAATTCAGTTCTGAGGTTTAGGTTATGCCTGTTACTGATCTAACGGATTTCCGGAAAAACTTAATGTTCGTCTGAAACTCCATAGACAACCTTCTATCAAAATTATCCTTTTGTTAATTTTTCTTTTCGTTCACCACATCCTTTACTATTCTTTTCATCCTTTTATAGTCATTCCAGGCTCTTTCTACATCTTCATTCGTCGCCTTATGCATTCGTTCGTTTGCTCTGGTGGCTAGCCAATCTAACCACGCTTTCTTCTTTTCACATACAACTTTTTGTACACTTTTATCCCACCAAATATTCTTCATCTTTCTTCCTCTTCTCCTCTTTATTACACCACATACTTCACTAGCTACACTCACTTCACCTTCTTTGACTGACTTCCATAGCTCTTCTACTTGTGTCTTATGTCTTCAGATCCCTCAAACTTATCAATCAACTTACTTTTGTACTTATCTGCCACTTTTGCCTCTTGCAGTTTCTCTACTTTTATTCTCTCTAGTACACTCTTAGTCTCAGGGTTTCGGTGGCGCCATCCTTTGAACAGACCACTTATTCGGCTCATCACCAGAAAGTGGTCTGTATGGATTGCGGTCCCACGATAGACTCTTGTGTCTAGAACATTCTTTCTCAATCTTTCATCTACAATCACGAAGTCAATCATACACTTTTTCACATTTTTTCTCTCCCGTGTAAACGTATGGATTCTTTTATGTTCAAACATAGTATTTGTAATACAAAGACCCCATTCCATGTCAAGCAGACTGTTCCCATTCTCATTCTCACTCTCATCACCGAATTGACCTAGTACTCTTTCAAAACCATCACGCTTTACCCCAATCCAACCATTAAAATCACCTAACATTATTACTCTTTCATTATACTGACTTATTCGTAACACATCTCTCAAGGTCTCCCAGAATGCCTTTCTTTCCTCTTGTTCTCGCTGTGACACAACTGCACCCATATCTACAGGAGCGTACACCCCTACTAGGAAGATACGGGTCATACCGACTTTCATTCTCAATCAAATAATTCTTGCATTCACGCATTCGAACTCAGTCACACATTCAGACATACTCGTGGAAAGAATGAGACCCACACCCTGGCAAGCTCTGGTGGTATTCGGTACGCCAGACCAATACGCCGTGTATATTCCGTGTTTTGTAGTATCACATCCTTTCCGCTTCGTCTCATTCACACACAACACATCGATCCATTTTTCACTTATCAGCTGACATACTTCGTCCAACTTACCTTCTATTCCTCCTCCTACATTCAACGTAGCAAAACGGCTTTCCGCTGGCCACTTTTCGCCTCTCCGGGTAACGAGACGTGACGGGTCATACCCGGGACCATCCTTTGTACATTTAGCAATTGTATATTAAAATTAAAGAATTGAAAACAAACAGCAGTTCTAAACCAGTAGCTTAATTTAAGCGACCAATACCTGAGGGCACCCCTATGGGGTTCGGGTCACAGCTCAGGCGGCTGCTGAAGTAAAAAGATGGAATTCAAAATGGGAGTATGTCCACTTGCACGGGATTATCCTGCACCATATTGTGTAAAGATGGTGCAAGTAAGTTCAATAGAACTACAAACTAAGTTCCCGCTTCGGAGAGCACTGCTTTTGGGTTTCCAACCTTTTTTTTTGTTTAACTAAAAGATTACGCGGGTGGCTATGTCGGACTCGCACCGACTAAACCTATCCTGTCGTGGATTTCTCATGGCGCCTGATGGGGGGAGCTCCGGGAACGCGGGTATGGTGCTCCGGTGCTCCCCGTTACGCCATGTCCCAGATAGTCGGGACACGTACACTGGGAGGCATCTGGATTGCCCTCCCCAATTGCCGACTCCTGCCAGTCCAGCACAGCTACTGCGCCACAAGCAGATTGCTGTCTTCCCGGAGCTACTTTCACGTGGTGGCAGTAGAGGACACTTCTCATACTGCCACCGCAGCCCCGAGGGGAGTTGGGCTACCGGCTGCTGCCACCGCCCCGTCGCTTCCTCCGTCTGCGAGCGGGATCGGCTCGCTTCCGATCCCGCTCGGCGGCCTCCTTCTGGAGCATGACTGCCTCACAGAAGGAGACCACGGCGTCCCATTTGGTGGAGTCGCCAGCCAGCATCGTATGCATGACTGCTGGCGGCGAAAGATCCCGTCCGATCTCAGCGACCAGGACTCGTCTCTCGGCCTCCCAAGCCGGGCACTCCTCCAGCATGTCTAGGTCAATTCCGCAATGGTGACAGTGTGTTGTCGCTTCTCGGCTGATCGGGCTCAGATACTCACCGAAACACCCGTGTCTCTCGTGATTTCAATCCCGTTCCGACCGACGAACTTAATCGTCACGCAAATATGCCCCGACTATACCACGCAGATAGGGAGGCACGTTATGGATGGATATCGCCCGCCAGGGAGTTGCAGGTGTTGTCGATGTCTAAGCTCAATGTGTACACCACCCACCCCCCACCGGGTTTCGGTCCAACTCTACCTCCGTTACCTCAAACTGGTCGTCCCAATCAAGGTGCGACGGCGACGGAGGGTCCAAGGGACTGTCTTGGACTCTAGGGAAGAGGGTGTCTACCATTCTCTCCAGAAAATTTGGGTCCAGGGTACACGTCAACAGAGGGACCCACGGTCCGAGCTTGCCCAGTATCATTTTGTATGGGCGCCCCCAAGGATTTAATTTTTAATTTAATTTTTAATTTATATAGGGACAATGTCACACAGATCATCCTAGCCCCAAACTAAGCAAAGCTCCCTATTCAGTCCCTCGATGAGCTCGTGAGGACCGAGCTTTGGCTTCCGCAATCGCAATTGACAACGCCTTGACGGCGACTTTAAGCAGTCCAGTGAGACAAGTTTCTGTAGTTTGTACTGACGGAATAGTTCCTCCTGATGCCTATCATCTCCCGTTGAACATAGAAGTAAGAATCGACACAGCTCATCATTCCGATTTTATTGAACCAAGTAACATAAGTCGCACTACAGATTGGAACTTTAATAAGTGTGATTACGAACAATTATATTCATTGCTTTCTGAATGCTCTTGGTGCACAGTGTTGGAAGCCAGGGATGCTTACACTACTACAGACTGTTTTTACAAAATTATTTACAGTTTTTTCGATGAGTGTATGCTCAAAAAACGACGTAGAAATACTGTAACTCGGCGTTATCCTGTCTGGTTCTCCAATAATATTATTCGTGCCGCTTGGAGGAAAACTAAGTCTATTGGAAAATATAAATTGTTTGCCGACCTCAGAAGAGACCTTAAGTCCCGTGCAGCCATCGCCTATAAATTATATATACATAGAGTGTTTAGAAGATAATATACAGGCTAATCCTCGTGAGTTTTGGCGACACATCTCATGCTTACGTACCAAAGATGGATTTGAACCCACAGTTAGCTACAATCGTTTAACCTTCTCTGGAGTTCAAGCGGCTGAAGCATTTGCTGACTTCTTTTCTACCAGAAATCCCTCTATTGAATTCGGATATAATAAATAGACAAGACAGAAGTTGCAATAGCAACTAAGTAAATATTTTCAAATCACACCCAGGGACGTCGCTAATGCAATAAATAAACTAAAACTCAATAGTTCTACCGGGCCAGATTGCATTCCGCCGGTTGTAGTTAAACATACTAAATGCCTTAGTGCACCGACAATACCCTCCACAATGGAAACTATCTAGGGTAAGACCAATACTAAAAGATCCGACAAATCTAAAGTTGAAGAATACCAACCGATCGCAATATTATCATCTCCGGCAAAGGTATTCGAAACAATTATCCACAAATACGTACTCTCACAAGTAGAAAAATACCTCTGCGTAACTAATAGCATGGTTTTAGACCAAAAAGATCAGATCTACTGACACTATTAGACTTTGTATCGACGAGACTTGACCAAAACACTTAAGTAGACGTCCTTTATTTCGACTTTCGGAAAGCGTTTGATAGGGTAAATAACCAGATACTGTTGACAAAACTTAGCTTTATCGGTTTTGCTCCTGTACTGTTAAAACTCGTCGCAGACTATCTCCGCGAGTGCCAGCAGTTTGTCAAACTTGGTGTATACGAGTCTCACCGCTATCACACGCGTTCTGGAGTTAGTAAGGGTTCAATACTTGGGCCTCTATTGTTCCTAGTTATGGTTAACGATCTTCCTACCGTCCTTAGATATGGTCGATGCTTAATGTAGGTTGATGATCTAAAACTGTTAGCGGAAGTAAGATCTGATGAAGATTGTAACGCCATACAGCTAGATATCGATGCTATATATCAATGGAGCCTAGAGAATAGGATGGAATTTAATGCAGCAAAGTGCTGTGTAATGACTCTCGGTCGTATGCGATGTCCAGTAGAGTCCGACTACAAGATAAATAGTGACAGTGTGACTCGTTCAACCACCACAAAAGATCTCAGTGTCACATTCGACCGTAAGTTAACATTCCATGACCACATAACTTTGCTAGCGAAAGAGTCTTTTAAGCGCCTAGGTTTCATTCTTAGATGCTCTAAAGACTTTCAGAATCATCATGTTGTGATCCGGTTAATTTTTGGGGCATTGGTTCGTTGTAAATTTGAAACCGCTATGTGTGTGTGTGTGTGTGTGGAATACTTATGAGAGCACTTATGTGCTTTTACTTGAAAAGGTTCAGAAGGTTTTCCTTAGGAACCTTTATAAACACCTTAATGGATACTATCCATTCATGTATCCCACAAAATTTCTGTTAGGCTGTCTGTGGTGTAATTCGTTGGAAGTCAGGCGGAATACACGTCAACTTGCAGTCATGTGTAAGATCCTACAGGAAAAATTGATGCACCAGATCTCCACCTTGAGCTGTGTCGAGTCTTTGTTCCTGATAACTATCGTCGTATTCGCCGCCATGAATTGTTTGCCGTGCCACGTTGCCGTCCCGTAGCCCGCGCAGAGTCGCAGCACTCAACGCTTTCCTGTGTGTCAATCCTGACCGTGATTTGTTTTCGACCATCCGATTATATTGTCAGAATGTTTGCGTTTCTGTGAGAATGATGAAATGAAATAAAATGAAATTTATTCAGCACTTGGGTATTAACATACACTTGTACTTGTCAAGGTCACAATGCAGTACATAAACATAGTGGATAGTACCATAGCTGTTGTGTGATTGTGTTTTAACTTTTGGTTAGACGTTACTGTTTGTTAGACTACATTCTAACACAGAAATGCGGTTCAAGGCCTGTTCATGAGTACTGATACACTTGTCATATGAATCAAGTTTAGTTTGCAAGACATCACGTTCATTAGTAACATCTACAAACTGTGTGTAAAACAAATACACCTGTTTTTTGAGGGTTGCATTGTCATCCAATATTTTTGTACATTCCATTTCGTCATCTAGACCTTTTCCAGATTCTTACATTGTTCTGTAACAATTTGTAACTTTTTGAGGGCCAGGTCTAACTTCATCTCCATGTCCTTGCTAGCAGCCTTAGGGGTCAGGGGCACAGGGTACAGGCCGTTCAGAAACACTAAAACAGTAATAGTTAACTAAGAACAAAGTATATAAACACTAGTAAAATAGATTTTAAGGGAGGAAAGTGACAGTTTGTATAGTATGACAAAGTTTAAAGATTGTTATACAGGACTTAAAATACAATTACGGCGAGTTAAAGTTTAAAAAGAATAGATGTGGAAGTTAAATCGGAAGACCAGAAGGGCAAAATATGAGAAAATATTAAGCAAACTTAGATTTTGTTCTTTTTTTTAAAGGTGGGTAAGAATCTATGTGTCGGTTTAGTATAATGTTAACATGACGCTATGGGCACAAATTATCAAAACGGCACTTGGTATGTAGTATTTATTACCCAGGAATGCTAACGGGAGGTGGTATTATGTAAATAAATTATACTCCCTGCGATATTTTAAAAAAAGAAACCGCCTTGCCGGTGCTGTTTCGTCAGTCACACTTGTTCGTATATTTAGTTGAAAACACACTTTTCAACAATTTACTGGTTATTCCTTACACTTAATTAGTTGTTATTTTATAAATTAAAACACTATTAAAAACTATTTAAAATTGAATTAAAATCGTCAGCTGTGGTTCAGCTGATGTGTGATCGTGTTTTAAAATGTATGTTCGCTTATTAATATTTTAATTGATCATTGTAACAATTATCTTTAATTACTGTAATTGGTGTTCTACCGTTTTAATTAAAGTAAATAAATAAATAAAATAACAATAAAATTTATACATTTTGTGCGCTCCGGCAGCATCATTGGCATGATTTCGGCCGACCACCAATATTGCGAGCCTGGTCTGTCACCCGGACGGATCGACATGACACCGAGGCATCGACATGTCACAGACGCGAGAGATGATGCCCCGGAACCAGTACGCTTGCGAATTGGGATCGGACGGGATCCTTTCTCTACCTTCACTGGCGACCCAGTCGATGGCAACGATGGCAATCATCAGCATGTCGCTATCTATGTGACGCAGGGGCCAGCAGCTCGGGGTGGACGGAAGGCCACGTTGCAAAGGATATGTCGATGATTCAACAGCGTGTTCACGTCCTCCGCAACTATCCACCAAAAGACCAGGTGCATGGCTGAGGGAGTCGCCCACGTCAAGTCAACGATAGACTCCCCCTGACAACGCACACAGGTGCTAACTGAACCTCGGTTCACAAGACGGAGGTCCAGTCCGCGCGGCCCATTCTAGCAGCACCTCCCCTTGAACGTTGTCCAGGGCATCACCCCAAACACCAGAGTGGGCGTTAAAATCGCCCAAGACGAGTACCAGACGGGTCTGATAACCGCTAATGTGGCTCATGAGCTCGTCCAAGTACGCCTCAAAATTTGCGAGGGCGCAATTTAAGGAGATGTAGTAACCCACCACGACTGCTTGTCCTCACCAAACCTCGGACCAAATGTAGTAAATAATATCTTAAACTTTAAATATCGATAATTAAACCTAAATATAAACTTGACAATAACTTAATATAAGCTAGCTATATAACAAAATCATAAAATATATCCAAATGTTTTCATACAATCCGTATACTTAAATATCTATATGTACCTAGAAATAATTATGCTTACTTAATTATTACACTACAAACATGTTCTGTCTATTAACAAGCGCTTTTTTAAAGTCTACGTAAGTAAAAATATTTTTCATTTTCTTCTTATCCTAAAGGCTTTTTTGTTTTTTATTTATTTATTTATACAAATATATTTTCAAAAGTTTGTACATATGTCCCACAAAACCATGTAATCGGTTTGACTCGAATCAAGTCTCTGTACAGCATCTATATATATTTATAACAAAAAATAACTAACTACTACTATAAATATTTACATTACATGAAATTAAATCTTGTAAGTGTTTTTTTAACTTAAATCTAAATTTATTTTTAACATTTTCATGCCGAATGTCATCCGGCAGACTATTTACCAGGTACGGCAAGCGTTTTTTTTTAATGTTCGGTCTCCATAATAGTAGTTTGTAATTCTGGGTACTGTCAGTCTGCCGGTTGATATCGAGCCTGTATTGTACTTATTGCTTACATGCTTATTCTTGATTGCTATGGTTGTTTATTGCCAGAAGGAACTTATGTTTTTTTACTTACAGGTAGAATTTTACAGATTTTGAAAAGTTGGGTGTATTCATTTTTGCATTTGCGGCCCCTCTACTGTTGCGAGTGTCCATGGAAATCTCTTTCACTAGTGCCTTGCCAATAAGTAAAGGCAATATTTTGACTAACTTAAATCACCAACGATTAGGCATAATTTACAAATAGAAAGTCGTTACAATAGACCCTTCCGAGCCCAAATACTTCATCCGTGTCTTTGAAAGTTGCTATATTTTTCTGCAACACTTAACTACGAGTACAAGTTATAAGTTACGTAAGTCAAATATCAAATAGATACCGGCTGCGATGTAATTTTCTCACTTTTCACATTTGCCAGCTGTCATTAATCTATACATATAATAAAATCGTAGGAAAGTCAAAACTGTACATTGAATATTTTTTTAAAAGGATACTTGGGGCGTGATCGGCAATCGAAGTCGAAGCCAAAAATATAGTTTTTAGAATTTTTGTCTGTTTGTCTGTATGTTTTTGGGCTAAACTCAATAAGTGCTGTATGAATTTACTTTAAATTTTGCATGAATATTACTAAGAGGTCGGGTCAACATATAGGCTAGATATTATCATGCTATCACCGTCGAGGGAGGAGCTGTGATAATTTATAAAATTTAACGCGGGTAAAACCGCGGGGCACACCTAGTACCTTATATCCTGAGATATTGTTCACTCACGGCCATCTGATTCCATACTAAGCAGAGCTTTTACTATGGAAAGTAGGTATGATATATTAAATATACTATTTTTTTTAAATATTATTATATTCTGGGACATTATTTACACATGGCCATCTGATGCCAAACTAAGCAGAGCTTGTACTCGAGAATCCAGATACAAGTTTTATTTTGTAAATACATACTTATATAGATATTTACACCCAAACTCAGGACAAACAGACATGTTCATGCACACAAACATCTGTCCTGGGTTGGAATCGAACCCACGACCTGCGGCGTGCAAAGCTAGCATTTATCCTTTTATAAGTCATATTCAAATATCAAGTCTAAATATAACATGCAGTTAAAATAATTAGTTGTTATCGCGGTACTAATTATTATAATTAAACTTTAAATGAGTGTTTTTAATTAAAACTGAAACGTTCATAATTAAATCATAGATATTGTTAAATATCATACAGAAAGTCGTTTGTTTACCCGTTAATACCAGTGATGATATTGTTTTATAAAGCAGTTGATGTGACCGACTGTGTTAGAAGAACGTAGATATAGACAACGTATCACATAGAACCGACTATTTTCCAACCCATTAAACTGACAATGAATTACCTGGATATTGTGCAGTATGTTTGTTCGGGACTGTCAACTGTGAGTTGTGTGGCCCTGCTTACTACGTGGGTGCTGCTGCCGCGATGGCGCACTCTTCAGAACTATATCAGTGTTAACCAAATTATAACGGGAACTTTACACTTGTGGTTTCCTATAATTCACATGGCAATCTTCAAGAATATAGTAAAAAGTAATAGCATGGAAGCAGTTGACAATTATTTTATTTACGTGGAACCCAAGATGACTTTGGCAGAGGATTACTTGCTAGTGGTCACCATATGCTGGTCACTGTGCTCATCCTTGGTAGCATATTTACGACTATCATTTGTCTACAGTGGAAATATCAGTGGAGCGAAGAGAAAAGCGACTTTATTTGCATATGGGGCCCTCGGTGTCATCGTACTAATAATTCAAGAAATTGTTCCCACATTATTATTTACGAAACAGATTCTAAATAAGGGGTATGTTTTTTCTAGGATTCTGATTTTGTGTTGCCTTTTGGTTTTGACCATAAATGCGGGAATATTTTTAAGCATTTAAGCATCAGTGTTGTCATGTTTCAAGGACAGACTGTCAAGTGTAAAGCTTCACCACTACATGGCATTATTGGGGGTTGCCATATTATGTGATACGCTGGTGATTTTACAGATGTGTGTTCTTATGTTTGTAGAGAATCAATTTTTCCACGATATGGCAGCGATTTTATTCTTTCATAGATTAATATTTCAAAGTGGTTTTTTAATATTTAAAAGGTCATCCAGAAACGATTGGAAATTGTATTTTAGACGAAGAAGGAATCGGAGATTAAACAATTTTCCTCTACAGTAACTAACGTGATGCGTTCATTAATTTTAAATATTATTTTAAATATTGTTTTAGCTTTAAAGACATAATTAATGTTTAATGTATTTTAAGCGTTTATGGTGTACTAGTTTATCAATAAAGCATTTAATCTATGTCGGCTGTTTTAATCATGTTCATAGTTTTTTATTCATTAATAAATTAATGTACTCCTAGCCGAATTTCAGCCACGGCGGCCAGTCTCAATGGCAACAAGCCATCCGCGCGAGACATATAATGCACAAGTGTGTGCGCAAACACAGGGGCACGTTCTATTCCATCACTCTCATGATCTGATGTGACGACTAGCGACACGACCGGAAAGAAGTCAGGTACAGATACGGGGGTATAATACCGCCAACACCCGGACCCTTGATGAAATTTTTCTGTTTACAGAACAATCCATGAACCAAGGAGTTCGTTATCTGCGGTTGAACACG
Source organism: Pseudoips prasinana (assembly GCA_951640165.1). NCBI lineage: Eukaryota > Metazoa > Arthropoda > Insecta > Lepidoptera > Nolidae > Pseudoips > Pseudoips prasinana. The sequence continues at coordinate 31,440,659 of OX621248.1, forward strand.
CTACCGCTAGACCAACGAGGCAGTTGAAATCAATATTAAAAATTATAACGTATAAAAACTTCTATTCAACCAATATTACCAGATGATACATCAGAAAAATCAAACTATTCAATGAAATGTGTCTGTGTGTGAAATATGTCAACAAAGCAAATAAAATGCAATCCAATAATATAACCTATAATTGAATATTTCCAAAACTTCGTTAAAAATAACATCAGGTCATATCTGAACCACATAACAACAAAGTCAATAAATTCATAACCACAGTAATTTAAGTGACCTTAATTAAGTTTTGGTATTTAAACCATTAAAATATCAAAAACTCATAACGCTATAGAGACAACCCTTAGACCAAGTTTAGACTTATTAGATGTGTGACATGTGACATACATATAATAGACTCACGCCTGTTTCCCAGAGGGGTAGGCAGGGACAACGGATTTCCATTTGTCACGATCTTTGCACACCTCTTTTGCCTCGCTCACTATTTACTTATTTATATTATTTTATTTATTTATCTATCCATTCTAAATGCCCAAAACCATCTCAACATACCTTTAAGACTTATTAGAAATCATTTGTAGAATAGAGATACCTTTTAATCAGATTTCAATTTCCTCTTCATTTTGTTGTTGTTATACATGTCATATACTTAATTTAAAATTATTGACTCTGTCTCAAAATGAATAATGTTATTGTTTCGAAGTTTATCTTTTGTATACCTAAATATAATCTAAAATAATAAGCATTCAGACAACCGATCGAGCATATTGTTAGCCTACTAAATAATTACTCTAATTGGACCACATCCCGTGTTCATGCCCGCTTGAGTATGTTTCGCCGGACCGTCTCAACTGGGTTGTGTTGAAACCGGTAGTAGATGAACCCACTGAGTTTGTTTCGCTGGGTCTTCTCAGTTTGGGCGCATTGGATCCGGTGGTAGCATTAAAGCGCGACCGTCGTTATTAACACAAGGTCCGCCATAATAATAATGCCTTAATATAGACAGAACCATTGACAATATGTAGTAAAAATATAGCTAAAACTATAAATTTTGATGATTAAGCTTAAACATAATCTCTTGACAATAACTTGAAACGAGCTAGCTAAATATCATTGCTATTATAAAATAAATTTTATAAATGTTTTCATACAATCAATACAATATGTACCTACATATCTATGTTACTAGAAATAATAATCTATACAACTATATTACTACAAACATGTTCTGACTATTTACAAGCGCTTTTTTAAAGTCTACGTGAATAAAAACCTTTTTTATTTTATTTCTTTATTTATTTTAAACAAGTGAGATTTTAATACAACCACAAGCCTATTAAACAATTTTACCGAGTTATAGTGGAAGCTATGCTTAAATACATTTAAGGTAGGTGCCAAGTTGGTCGGCAAATGACGGGCCTGTTGGCGTGGTGCTAATGCTTGCTTCTCACGCCGGAGGTCGTGCGTTCGATTCCCACCCTGGACACATATTTGTATGCATGAACATGTCTATTTGTCCTGAGTCTGGGTGTATTTATCTATATAAGTATGTATTTACAAAAGAAAAGTATTATATGTAGTATATAAGTTATCTGGTCTCCATAGAACAAGCTCTGGTTAGTTAGGGATCAGATGGACGTGTGTAAATAATGCCCCAGGATATTATTATTATTAAATATGTCCTCCTCGTTAATTTTATAAATTTCGTAATTATGGAGACGCCTCTGGTGTTGCCATTGTCCATGAGCGGCGGTGATGACTTACCACCAGGTGACCCGCTTAAAAAAAATGTTTCTCAGCAGGATCAAGGTATACATACAAAGTCGGCACCGTCAATATCGTGAGAGCTTTGAAGTGTGGCTTACACTACTTCTGCTGTTGAAACTCAAACGCTTTTTTAGTATTATAGTCTTTTAGGGGTCAGTAGCTATCTACTGCCCCATAACATAATGCTATAACTGGATTGGAAAAGTAACAAGGGTTTTTCAAGGGAATTTTTGCCGTCGACAGTGACCACTAAGATCAAGGAACACACACGTACTCAGAGTCCCGGCGACTAGCTCTCGTTTAGTGTCCACATGGCACACTTCACACTGTGTAGGGAAGTTCAAGTTCAATCTTTATTGCAATCATGTGTACATAGGTCTTACATATTAAAAGTTTCAACATGATACCCTGTTAGGACACGGCAACATTAAATAATTACTAACAATTTCAATAAGCATGCAACTTTCACGTAGGTATGTCAAAACATTATAACAATATCTATTCTATTATATTTTCAATTATGATATTTGTAGTATTTAATTAATAAGTTGTCAATATAGAAACATAAAATAACATTATTATTTGAAATTATTGCTATACCCTATACACTTGCCACTGTTTACTTTTACTGATCACTTGCACTTGTTCAGTTTCCCACTTAGATAACTTCCTCTAATTCGCCTTAAATTTCACTTGTATTAAAAGTCACCGTTCTGCTTTATTATGCCGTTCTTATACACACCTTGCTTATATACTCCTAAATTGTTCCCTATTTTAAACATTTTGTAACTCATCGTTTTCCTTCGTGAAACTTCACCTATATGACAGATTAATCGTAATGCTTGTCTTTACCTATCTCTTTCTTCTCATTCATAAAACACTGGAAATATCTAAATTTTGCATTAATAATTTACCTACCTACACGTTGTATGTCTCACTCTCATGGGGCGGCTATCTGACATAACCAGCAACGCCAGCAAGAGATAAGGCGCTGGTAAGACATCTATGGGGCACTTTGGGCAGCTATAGGCACACCACCATATTCGGGGTTCCGAGGTGCTACTGGGTGAAAATACCAGCAAAATTCTTTGACCCGACCCGGAATATGATTATCCAGAATCTATAACCCCGCTAGACCAATGAAATAGTCTTATTCATGATTGTCTAGTCGTAAGTAAAGTAGAGAATGAGTAGCCTCCGAGGAGAGATTGTGAAACTATTATACCTTGACCAACAGGTTCTAAGAAACGTGGAGAATGAGTAGCCTCTGGAGACAGGTAGGTATCCCCTGTGCCTAGGAAATCACGTAAGTATGTTGATTCTCAGTCTGACCTCTCCAATCGTGGCAATTTGCCTTTCTCGTCTCATTATTTTACATAGAATAGTACAAATGTATTACTACTATGAATTTTCTAGCAAGGTCTGATATCGTCGAACACAACATTATAGTACTATATAATTTTTGAAGCCAGTGGCCTAGTGCTCTGAAAGTATACCCGTCATTATGTTAAATGGCTCGAAACTAGAGAAGGTAGATTCTTTTAAGTACATCGGGCACTTCCTCACCGCCGACGTAAAAGACAATGTAGACATTGATAGGGAACGCAGGGCGTTATCGCTCCTAGGATATATGCTGGCGCGCAGATTTTCCCGGTGTAGTGTAGATAACAAAATCATCCTTTTTAAGGCATATTTCCAAAGTCTCTACACGGGAACCTGTGGGTTGCTTATGCCAATAGAGCGATGAACACTCTGCGAGTCTAGTATAATATTTTTAGGATGCTGTTGCGAAGGCCTCGTTTGATTTAGAAATGTTTCTGCAAAATCAAACCGATGGCTTTCATGAGGTGATTCTTAAAAAGACTGCATCTCTATTAAGCTGAGTAAACTAACAACATCATCTTCAAAATAATAGGGGAGGACCTCTCCAATATTAATTTATTATTTATTATAACTGATCGTGAGGATGGTGATATGACAAATTTGCTATACTGAATCATCAATATGGTGTGCCGTTACTAACAATAGTCATGTTTTTGTAATTAATAACATACTGGATCTTAGTTATCTGAATAAAGAATTTTTCAATTTCAATTGTTCACACACGGCCATCCCAAATGAACCAGAGCTTGTACTATGGAAATCAGATAACTGATATAATATGAGATGTTCATGCACACAAACTGTCCTGGGTGGGAATAGAACCCACGATCTGCGGCGTGAAAAGCAAGCATTTACCAACCACGCCAACGGCTAGAAACCCTTTAATTTGTAAGGATTTTTGAAAATAAACTTATTAATATGGTTATATTTTTATTATAGGTACTATAGTCTAAGAGACGTGGAAGATCGTCCTTCACCGATCTGATAACCAGATGAGACGAAGAGCTGCTATGTTGTGTCCTGCTCTAGCACACGGACCTCGGACGCTCTACTTTCTCTGTCGCACTTATCAAGTGGCTAAAACTCTAAAAGTTTTTAGCCTGGCAACAGTACTTTAAGTACGATTTTTCGCAGGCAAGTTTATATGACTAATTTTGAAATAAAATAATCTAAAATTTGAGATAACTTTTGATAAGTTAGCAGATCGATGGAGTCACCTATTTTGACTTACCTGTTTACACCTGCTTGCCAGGTAGTTATACACAGAAATGAGTAGGCAAGCATACCTAGGCATATTCTGTGTATTAAAAACTATCAGTGAAATAAATTTTATTTGGTTATCAAAAGTATGAAGGTGATGAAAAAAAATCGATAAAAGTTAATTTAATTAAAAATAGCCATGAGCACTTTTCGATAGGCAAGCAATTATAGGCATATTTGTTTATAAAAAATAGTTGATAAAAAATACGTCTCATCTGGTTATCAGATCGGTGAAGGACGATCTTCCACGTCTCTCCTACTACTAGATCTGTTCCTGCAACACCTGTAAGTCAGGATCAATAGTGGTATACAATGAAATGACACTGAGCGGTGAGGATATTATACCGGTATTCGTTAAAACAATAAGCAAGTGAACTAAATCTATGTTCAAAAAAAAATATCTTATAATAATAATAATAAAATCTCTTTATTTTCTCTACACAAAGGGGTTCAGTAGCTACAGTTTGTTAGACTTATGCTAAGTAACAATTTCATTTATGCTATGATTAAACCCGACTTTGTGAGAGACTGGTGTCTGTTGTAGGTTTGCTGCAAACCTGTATTACAGGTCACCAGTCTATCATAATATGTAAAAAATATCTTAATTAGTATATCTTACTAATTAAGATATTTTTTATAATTTTCGCTCTCTTTCCTATATTACATCTAAATATCTAAGATTCTTATTGGACTACGACAAAATGACGAACTTTAAATAGCTTTCCTGAAACTTGCGTTTTTGCACTTGTACTGGTATGCGTTGGACCCCTCACATTATTCATATCGTGGATTTGCAATACCGTAACAAGATAAACATAGTATGGCATTCAATTGTGTTATAAATTTATCGCGAAACAACTGTTTAACATATATATTTTTTTAATTTAAAGTAAACGGTATTCTCATTCAATATCGAACTATTAGAATAAAATGGGCAGTTACATGATAATTTATCATTATATAAGCGCCGGATTGTCAGTACTGTGTTGCGTGGCCCTGGTGACTACCTGGATACTGCTGCCGCGGTGGCGCACTCTGCAGAACTACATCAGCCTAAATCAAATTATATGTGGAACTTTGCAATTGTGCGTACCTGTGTTTGACGCTATAGTGCTATACATAATCGATCGCTATACGAATAAACACATACATGCAATTTATTACAAAATATTTTTTGACCCGTTATACTCATTATATTTACATCTAATGTTGAGCTCATTTTGTTGGTCGCTGTGCTCATCACTGGTAGCATATTTACGATTGACATTCGTCTACAGTGGAACTATCAGTGGAGCCAAAAGGAAAGCTACTATATTTACATATGTAGTGGTGGCTATTTTCGTATTAATACGACAAATTGTTTCACGAGTAATTTTAAATACAGATGAGAATTTTTCATATTTTTACGGGAAGATGTTCTTATTTTCCTGTCTTCTAGTTTTGAGCATAAATGTATTAATATTTTTAAGTACTGCAGTGTCAGTGTTATCATGCTTTAAGAACACAATGTCAACGATAAGGCTTCATCATTTCTTGGCATTAGTGGGAGTTGCCATTATTTGTGACACTTTGGTCTTTGTGCAGTTTAGCATTTTGACATTTTTAGGTCGAAGTTATATGTTATCAAATATATTTTCATTTTTATTCTATTATAGACTTGTGTTTCTAAGTGGATTTGTATTACTCAGAAGGTCATCCAGAAACTGTTGGAAAATATATTTTAGACAAAGAAGAGAGCGTAGATTAAACAATATAGCCCTTGTGTAATTTATATTTTTTTATAAATAATAAATATGTAGCAGGAGTTGCTTGATAGAATCAACGTATATATAATTATATTTGGTCCAAGGAGGACTTCATACAGTACTTTTGTTAGTGAATTGTTACCGGTCGCTGTCCTCTTCGCTGGTAGTAGGTATATTTACGACTAACATTCGTCTACGGTGGATGAATTATGATTGCAGGTTAGCTAGGGTGGGTTCCTCAGCAGCGAGGATCATGTTGGCCCCTTAATACGTGATCGGTGATCCAGTGATTTAGAATTCCGTCTTTTTACTTTAGCGGCCCCCTGAGCTGTGGCCCGAACCACATAAGGGCGCTCAGGTATTACCTAGTCAATTAAACAAAACTACTGGTTGATAGCCTTCTGCGCTAGCCAACTGCTCATTGTCTTCACATCTTTAATTTTAATATAGTAGTACTAAATATAAAATTTATAGCTTCGAAACTTGTTATTTATTGAATGATTTAACAAATATGTGATAAGACAGACCGCCCGGATGGACTTATATATTTATTTCTGTTTATTACTGTGTCTACTATGTTAATGTACCTACTGCATTGAGAGCTTGACAAGTACAAGTGTATGTTAACACCCAAATGCAGATTAAATTTCAATAATAATTCAAGGAATAATTCCACATTTTATCCAGTTCGTGATTTTTCTTAGTGATTTTTTTGTATTGAATGGTTTCAAATTTAAATGTGGTCATATTCCTGAGTGTTGCGGCATCAGTGTTGTCATGTTTCAAGAACAGAATGTCGGGCATCAAGTTTTTTAATTTTATGGCATTATAGGGTTAGCCGTGATATTTTATGTGTATCGATAGTACATTTATGTGTTGTGATATTGTTTGACAATATATGGTTGCGGACTGCGGCAATATTTTTGATCTCCAATAGATAAGTCTTTCAAAGTTGTTTCCTTTTATTTCAAAGGTCATCCAGAAACCATATTACAGACTAAGAAGGAATCGTAGTTTGAGAATATTATTTATAATATACGTATAGTGTTAATAGTATCATAAATTTTATATTAAGAAAAAATTAAACCGACTCATTTTTTTATAATAACCTGTAAAATAAATTTATATACCAATGTATACTCTAACGAATAAAATAATAATGATCGAAATCAGTGCACAAACACAACACAAAATTGCGTCACTCACGTACAAAAATATAAATACATACAATCGAGGCAACAACCTCGTTCTCATTAAAAACGGTTTATAAGAAAAAAATTTAGGAAGTCATTTTTAAAAATGCACTACGGTTTTATTTAAACCTCAAACTAGTTTTTCTAGATGTTTATACCGTAGTGATTTACAATGAACTATTGTTCCCTCGGAACTTATTGGTCATGCAAATAATAATAATAAATACGTTTATTTTTCCTTTCACAAATGAGAACTTAAGGCTAGACTAACTGAGAAAGTATATATTGGGATTGAGTTGTTCTGAGTCAACACACATGATTGTAATTAATCTTAAGTATATTTTATTTAAGTAATGGAATCAGGCGTTACTTTGCGGAAATCCATAACAATCAAAATACAAAATCAATATTTAGTGTTAATTCCGCTAATTGTCAGTTTAATCATGCTGGGATGCAATTTGCACCGCCCTCCCGCCCGCAAAAATGTGCACATGCAAGAAGGACAATATAAAAATCAAATTACATGCGCCAGTACGATACCCAACACGTGTTTCGGTCCTCCACGGACCATTCTCAAGGGCTGCTAACTCGTCGAGTGCTCGAAGGAGACTAAAAGCCAACGAGGCGAGCGCTCTTTTATATACTACCAACCGCATGGACAATTATTTCTAACTACCCCCAAATATTCGTAGTAAAGGAGATGAAACTAAATTTGTTTGGTCATTCAACAATGCAAAACTATTACTGCTATGTTTTAATATTTCTAATTGTTCCAACACACATAACCGGAAACTTTTATCACAACTATGTAAAATATTATACGTATTATTGTCGCCCAAGGAATGGCCAGTTTCAATTAAATGTTTGGCGTAATGAGATTTATCAGGATGGCCATTCCTATAAGCAGCTACATGCTCTTTATACCGTATTTCAAAATTTCGGCCTGTCTGACCTATATATACCGCGTCACAATCATCGCAGACCAACCTATACACGCCGGATTTCTTGCAATTTTCCAAATTATCTTTTCCATTACAAAGACGTCGTATAGTTTGGTCCGTCCGAAATGCAACGTGAATATTATTTTTACGCAGTAAATTGGCAATTCTATCTATATTGATTTTGTATTTTGATTATATTTTATTTTAAAAAAGATTCCTACTGAGAAAATAACGATTCCGCATAAATGTAATTTTTTTACGGAATAAATGATTCTTGACTTTGACTTTCATTTGTGAAGGACTGGTGCCTGAAATAGGTTGCGTAAACCTGTGCCACAGGTCACCAGGCCCCTCTCATGGAATATATACATGTCCTGTGCGAGCATCCGGGACACGCAATGGCAAGGCATCTGTCTTAACCGCTGCGCCACACATTCCCAATTTAGTATAATGATATAAATAATAATTGTTATGTATTCTTTTTAATATTTTGTAATTATAATTATCATTATCAGGAGAAGCTTTGTATGAATAAAAATAGCAAATGTTAATAAATGTGGTCGTTTCAATTTTGCAGTCACCCGACTGCAAAAGTAAATCCGTCCTTGGAAGTCTAGGTTTTAAACCTCACCAACCGTTTATGGTCCGGTAAGCCTATGAGCGATTCCATAATCCCCAAGCCGAGGAATTGTTTAATAATAGTTCTTATGCTTAAATATTTACTGAATCACAAAAAAATCACACTTAAAGGAATATACTTACAAATTATAATATTCTTTCTTTATCGTATGAGCACTGATCCAGGTGTCAGAGTTGTCTAAGGGGCGCAGTAGGCCTCTGACATGGCTTAACAACTGTTGTCTAACGACAACAAACGGTACCGACAACTTAACGTGCCCCTCAAGCACGGAAAGCTCGGAAACTAAACCACTTTGATAGTCACCCATTTATAGAATGACCGAGTGCATAGGTGCTTTACTTCGCCGAGCACTTACGGACACATACGGGCTGAGAGCGCCTATTATAATATTTATGAATATTCCTAGTTTAATATTATAAATTAAACGTAAGAAAATTGAATCCCACAAGACGTTTGAGCATTCAAAATGTATTAGTCCTTTTAACCCTGACCCAAAAACGAGAAACATTATGGCCAACCCAAATGTCAAGTGATCCTTAACTTAGACATAAAATATCTGTAAAATAATTCAACTCGACCTCTTTAGATTCATTGCGTCCTAGTACTTTGGCATTTGTGGTTACTTGGAATACTTGTTTTTAGGTCACAGAGGTCGGATAAAAGGGACCGTAGGATGTATTGTTACATTTGGGGTCAGTTTTCATGTACAGACTACACTAGTAATTTTTCATTTTTATTATTACATTTACGCTTGGCATTGTTAATAATATATACATATAATAAATCTGTAGAAAAATAATTTTTGTACATCAAAAGAAAATCCAAAAAGAATAGCCAGGGTATTAAAGAAAAACCAATAGAACCCATTTCCAGCACTTTTAGAATTTTTGTCTGTTTGTCTGTGTGTCTGTTTGTCTGTTTATATGTTCGGGTATCACGTAAAATACACGAAAGCAATGTAGATAACTTTTATACACAACGATTGAGCGTAACTTGAGGTAACATTTAGTTTTTGTTTTATTGCAATCGGTTCAGTCTATCAAAAGATATTAGATTTTAAAGTAATCATGACAAAATAACACACATTTCGTTACTTCAAGATGAACTAATGTTTATAGTTAAACTACCTAACTGTCCGATAGATGTCATTGTGCATATTCTGACATCTCTTTTCTGAATGAACTAGGTTGATAGTTGATTTTTATTTCGATAGAAGATGTCGTTTTGCATTTCTTTTGACTCGCGGTGTTAAGATTTGCCCGTGTTTGCTGATTGCATGAGTTACGTAGGGTTTTGAATGTTCTGAATTGTTGCCTAGAAGTATGTCGTTGTCCAAAATTGGTTATTAAAAAAATCTGTTTTCTTTGGGCAAATTGAATTATGTAGAAGGTTGGATTTGTTGTATATCATTTAAAATTATTGATAGTTGAATTTTATTTCGATAGATGTCGTTGTGCTTGATAGTTGAATTTTATTTCGATAGATGTCGTTGTGCATTGCTTTTGACTCGCGGTGTTCAGATTAGGGCTTTGAATGTTCCGAATTGTTTCGAAATAAGGTCTTGGTTGGCTAGAAGTATGTCGTTGTCCAAAATTGGTTATTAAAATATTCTGTTTTCTTTGGGCAAATTGAATTATGTACAAGGTTGGATTTGTTATAATTTAATTTTAAATTATAATGTCAGTCGATCGAAAGTTTGTGCTGTCGATTCGTTTGTAACGCGAATGTACAGACGATTCGAATTTTATTGAGCCTGTCCGATTGAATGTATTTGAATGTAGTAAATAAACCCTGTCTCTCATAATTTTCTCAGCACAAATGTATATACCTACCTATGTAAAAGAGGAAACTGACTGACTGACATATCAACGCACAGCCTGAACGGCTTTGGAACGGAAATATTGCCGGTAGGTACTTTTTATGACGTATGAATACACTAAGGAAGGGTTTTTGGAAATAATAACCCTAAGGAGGTAAAATAGAGAATGAAAGATTGTATGAAAATCAGTCATTTTTGAAGTTAATGGCATTGAAACTTATGTTTAGTAGTTCAGCTAAAAATAAAAATTAATATTTTGGAATTTTTGGAAATTCCACCCCAAGGGCGTAAAATAGGGGATGTAAGTTTGTATGAAAAGTATTTTTTAAGTGAAATGCATGAAAATTGGTATTTGGCATTTCCGTTAAAAATAAAAATATGTATTTCAGGATTTTAGGAATTTCCGCCCCTAAGGGCGTATAATAGGGGATGTATGTTGCGTGAGGGTATACCTATAATGGTTCTGAGGAATTTGAAGCCACCTAAACTTTGCAAGGGCACTAGGCTTCAAGTCAAAACTTTGCATCGTGTTATAGAGGCTACTATTATGCCTGGATCCGCCCAGGGAGAAACAGTGTTCGTGTCACGTATTCCGTTAGTGCCAAATGATTTCCCTTTTCAGTTTAAAATACTGTAGTTCCCTATAAAAGTGTGTGTCGCGATAACCATCAACAAATCGCAAAGCCCAACTCTCAAGTTAGCTGGAATTGACTTAAGGAAGGTTCACGTGGCGTCTTACGTCTCATCATCCCACAGTCTGGTCCATGTAGTGCGAGGACCTACGTCTTTTGCTGAGCTCCGTAAAGTGGATGATATTGAACATCCCGCATACCAGGCCGCTTGCCGAGCACGCCATTTATTAGATAGAGGTCAGCATTGGGATGAATCTGCTCTAGCGGAAGCATGCGTGAGCGATAGTCCACATCGCTTGCGACATTTGTTTGCCATCTTATTGACCTTTTGTGCGTTATCGGGTGCTAACCAGTTATGGCAAAAGTACCATGACAAGTTTGCTGAAGATTTTATGAGATATGTACAACTAAATACTGATGGAGAAAGAGTGTGCGAAAATTCACAGGAGTTTGCCAATTTATTGTAACAAACGGCGATGGTACATACCCCGTACAAGAAGATGGAAGTTATTTTGAATGGTAATCTCTGCTCTTACGTTACATCACAGCAGGAGCTAATTTCTTCTGTGTACGGAGATACCACAAACATGGGAAATCAAGCTGGTTCTTGGCTATGTCAGCGAGCTATTTTGTCTCCCCGCAATGACCAAGCTGCGGCAATTAATTTCAAAATATTGACTCATGTGTCCGGGAATAGTAAAGGATATATCTCAATAAATACAGTTATGGAAGAAGATGACGCCACGCACTACCTGGTAGAATTTTTGGATTCCCTCAGCACACGCGGACTTCCAGCCCACAAAATAGTTAAAAAAATCGGTGTACCAATAATTCTCCTCAGAAAATTATGTCCTCCCAAACTTTGTAACGGCACTCGGCCCAAAGTCACAAATCTGCAGCAAAACATTATCGAAGCTGAAATATTAACAGGTTGCGGCGCCGGTGATATTGTTTTTATTCCAAGGATACCTATAATTCCTAAAAACTTTCCTTTCTCTTTCAAACCTGTGCAATTCCCAGTCAGTATCTGTTATGCCATGACGATTAATAAAGCTCAGGGCCAGACATTATCCGTTGCGGGGGTGGATGCTTTTCCCATGGTCAACTATACGTAGCTCTTTCACGCGTAAACAACCCCAATAACGTTTTTGTGTACCCTCCAGATGGTTCCACAGGCAAAATAAAGAAGCACTAAATTAAATAAAACAAAAATTGTATCAGTATCCTCCCACAGCGCTTTACACTAAAAAATAAATTGTTAAGTTCCGACATCCACGCGAACGAAGTCGCGGGCATAGCTAGTAATAATAATAAATTTATTTATATCTCTCAAAAAGTAAATTATTTACAAATTATCATATTAGGTCTAATCACATATAACTGTAATTTTATTTTTATTGAGTGTTTTTAAAAATTGTTTTGTACAGCTGTGTTAGTTTAAGTACATCTTTGCATCCACAATTGAGGATATTCTTAAGAAATTCAAAAGTAGTAAAAAAATAGTTGTATGCGGTGATTTCAATATAAATATTTTAACAGTTTCACCTGAATTGAATATGTTTTTGTCTCTATTTCGGTCTTTTCATCTTCAATGTGTATTCTCTGAGCCCACAAGAGTCACACCAACATCAGCTACCTGCATCGATAACATTATTACAAATTTTGAAGTCGCTGAGAAGTGTTTAGTAAGCGGTGTTCGTTCTGATCATAATTACCAGATGATCAGACTAAGTAATGTGATAACTGTAGAAAAGCAAATATTCACTTGTAGGCCACTCACAAAATCTAACTTAGGGAAGTTTAATTCCAACCTAGAGACTAGTTTGTGCCATCTTTCATCTAACTCAAATAACCCTAACGACATGTACAGTATATTATTTAATTGCATTTGTAACGAATTTAATAAAGTTTGTAAAATAAAAAACATTAAAGTTGACAATAAAAAGATAAAATTTACTAATTGGGCAACTCAAGGCATTAGACGGAGTAGAGATGTCCTATATGAGTTGTATGACAGAAGATACTATACATCTGATGTCAATTTTAAAAATTATGTTTGTAACTATTCAAAAATTTTCAAAAAAGTTTGCATCCAAGCTAAATGTTTGTATATAAGCGGAAAAATAAAAAACTCCGATAATAAGATAAAATCAACTTGACTAATAATAAATACTGAAACGGGTAAAAGAAGATTGAGAGACCAAACAGTGGAACTAAATATTAATGACGAACTTGTTTCAGACAAACTTACCGTTGCCAACATTTTTGCCGAGTTTTTTACAAATATGCCTCTAGTTACTACTAAGTGCCTCCCGTCGTCACCGGATGTGGCAGAAATCTTTTTAAAACAATCTATTAAACCAATTGTGCCCAAATTCAGTTTTCGATTTGTTACAAATGCTGATATTCTAAAAGCTTTTAAGAGCATTAAAAAAAAGGGCACAGAGGATTTATGGGGACTGTCTGTAATGGCAATTGAATCAGTTATACAAAACATTGCTTCCATCCTTGCAAACATCTTCAATAGCTGTGTAAGTGATGGCGTCTTTCCAGACCTTATGAAAATCAGTAAGGTAGTACCTGTTTTCAAATCAGGTTGTTCAAATAATGCCACAAATTATCGACCCATCTCTATACTGCCAGCGTTAAGTAAAATATTTGAAAAGCTCATGCTCAGCCAGATGTTGTCGCTCTTTAACATGAATGGGATATTGCATGACAAGCAGTTTGGGTTTACAAAGGGCCGTTCTACTGAGGATGCGGGGTGTACACTAATGAAGTCTATATTGGAGGCTTGGGAGGGGTCGCAGGATGCGCTGGGAGTTTTCTGCGATCTCTCTAAGGCTTTCGATTGCGTAGACCACCATACGCTCATTGTGAAACTAAAATACTATGGAATTTCTGGCACATCTCTTGATCTTGTTATGTCCTATTTATCAGGTCGAGAACAACTGGTTTCAATAGACGGGGTAAATTCAACACGACATTCTGTCAAAATGGGGGTGCCCCAAGGATCGATTTTGGGTCCATTTTTATTTCTAGTTTATATAAATGATCTCCCATATCTAGTAGAGAAAGTATCAGACATCATTCTATTTGCTGATGATACGTCACTCATATTTAAAGTGAGTAGGAAAGATAAGGATCTTATAGAACCTAATAAAACTCTCAGCGTCATATCAAATTGGTTTTCGGCAAATAATCTTCTTTTGAATGCAGGAAAGACCAAATGCATCAAATTCTCATTGCCGAATGTGACTCATATTAAACCAACGGTTGCACTTAACGAGGAAGTTTTAGATTTAGTTCCTTCGACCGACTCACTAGACTCAAAATTACAATGGGGTCCTCATATTGAAAAATTATCTGCCAAATTAAGTTCAGCTTCATATGCAGTTTGGAAAATCAGACAATTGTCAGACGAACCAACTGCTAGACTAGTATATTTTGCTTATTTCCATAGCATTATGTCCTATGGTATTCTGCTGTGGGGCTCAGCAGCTGACATAAGTGCTATTTTCGTATTACAAAAAAGAGCAGTCCGAGCTATTTATAATCTAGGCAGTCGCGAGTCTCTACGAAGCGTTTTTAAAGAGGTAAATATACTTACTGTTCCATCTGAATACATATATCGGAATATAATGTTTGTGCGGAAAAATTTAGATAAATATAAAAAACGGAGTGACTTGCACAATGTCAATACAAGAAATAAGGACAAACTAGCTATACCAGCCTTTAGAGTTAGCAAAACAAAAAAGTCATTCATGGGAAATTGTACTAGGTTTTATAACAAGCTCCCTATTCATATAACTAAACTACCTGATAATAAGTTTAAATCACACATTAAACATGAACTTATGGCTAAGGGTTACTACACTACTAAGGATTACATTGACGATAAAGACATTTGGCGGTCGGCATCTACCTGCACATAGTCCGCTGGAGATCTTATAGCCATATAGACATGAGTAATCTTTTATGTTACATGAACTATCTGTAATAAAACTATCTATTATTTAAATATTCTACGAATTTCAGAACTGTTGGTTGTGTCTCAAAATGATTAATGTTACTTTTATTTTGACGTTTTTATTTTCTCTTTCTAATAAATTAAACCTAAAATAAATAAATAATCAGACAACCGATCGAGCATATATTGTGTTTGCCTGCTAAATAATTACAGTAAGTGGACCAAATCTCGTGTATATGCCCATTGAGTATGTTTCGCCGGAGCGTCTCAACTGGGCCGTGTTGAAACCGGTAGTAGAGACACCCGCTGAGTTTGTTTCGCTGGGTCTTCTCAGTTGGGGCGCATTGGATCCGGTGGTAGCATTAAAGCGCGACCGTCGTTATTAACACAAGGTCCGTCATAATAATATCACCTTAATATAGACAGAACCATTGCCAATATGTATCACAAATATTAGACTTAAACTAGATAATTAGACTTAAACTAGATAATTAAACTTAAACATAATCTCTTGACAATAACTTGATTCGAGCTAGCTAAATATCATTGCTGTTATAAAATAAATTTTATTAATGTTTTAATACTATCAATACATGTGTACCTAATATCTATGTTACTAGAAATAATAATGTATACAACTATAATACTACAAACATGTTCTGACTATTTACAAGCGCTTTTTTGAAGTCTACGTGAATAAAAACCTTTTTTATTTTATTTTATATTTATTTACATGAATAGCACCGACGCAGGCAGTGATCACGACAACGCCTCCTATGGTCGATTTACCACATCGCTGGGTTCATATAAAAGTTTAGGCCTGCTCCCGTAGTTAGCACTGACCTGCACTTTTAAGTATTCTGGTTGATTTGTTAATGATACAAAATATGAGGTTTTAAATGATATATTAAAAGTATATAAACTACAATTATTTAGTTGGTTAATACTAAGATTTATAAAATGATATATTAAGCTAAAATGATTTGATTTGATCTTTACGCGGCAATCGGAGCGGTTTCCGATTGCTTTGATAGTGTATCGATCGCGAGTTACTTACGAACTAACTTTATTTGCTAACATTAGTGAATTAATATAATGAATAACCTAAAAGTGCTGAGCTGTTCGGTCAATGTCCGAACATACTCCCGACCACGAGATGAGAAGGGAAGATGTGAGTAAATCAAATCATCGTACGTATTTTCATAATAAATACCCTATTTTATCTAAGCACAATTATGTAAACTATATTAATGTAAACAATAATATTTATAACAATAAAATTTGATTTGATTTAATGTATTAAATTTGTAAATGGTTAGTCAAGTGAATTATATTTAATGGTTAGTTTTATTGGTATAGTAATTAAATGATAAAAAAATCTAAATAAAACATGTCTTAAACTAATGAGTCCTCTATAGTGAAAACGGCGCGTTCTTTTCGAGTAGAAGGCATTGTAGCCCTCTCCCTTTGTCCTGCCTTTCGCATTGCACTGGGCCACCGTCTGGCCAGAAAAGTTTTTAATTCCACTTCACTTTCACGGTTTGATGGTTGCACATTATCACTGTTCACTCTGTCTCTGATTGTTCGTGATAAAGCCCTTCCGTTATGTCCGTCTTGATCCTCCCCACGGCGAGGTCCGCGGCACAAACCGCAGTAGGTCCTCGTCCATATCCACATTATTGCTGCACATACAACGACGGCTAACAGTATGTAAGAGATGGTGTAATGATGGATATCATGAGACGACATCTCTTCTACTTCTGCTTTGCTGGATCTTAAAGTCTCTATTTGTTCTCCAAGAAGAGATATTGATCTATTCAAAGACTTATCTTCAGTTAATACCTCATCTTCAGGCATTTGAATATTGATGATGTGATTTATTTGGTCAAGTTTTAGTACCGTAATTTTTGATGAAAGTTGGATTTGGTTAGATTGTTGCAATAGCGAATATAGTTCGAAATCCTTGCCTCGTACAACACATTTCTCAGACATGCTAATGACCCCTGCCCGAGTGAGCTGGTGTACGGTAACTTGATCGTCGCATATCACTTTAATTGTGTAGGCATCACAACAAAAATATAAATACTGAGGCGTTGAATGTAATTCGACCCATTTATTTATACACATTGACCTTTGTGTTTTGCATTTATGGGTCAATGGATTACTATCACAGAAGCTGTTATCATTCTCTAGTTTCATGATAGGTTTAAATAGTTCGCACATGAATGAGTCTCCGTGAAGCAAACATGTATTTAGTTCATTTATTTTAGGTATAAAATAAGAATCTTTTTTCAGATTGACTGCAACGTATGGAGAAACTGGAATTATAGTAACCATAGTAGTATTGCTTTGGTGCGGGATAGCTATTATTTTGTATAATTGGAAATCTTCCCTTGCGATCAATGGGAAAGTAATTTCAAATATGATATATTCTTGAGTGAATCGTGTTTTTACTTTCAGTAATTTATAAATGTGCTGAATATCGGTTTCCATATTAGTTATTGGTAATGCTAGTTCCTTGGGCATTTGACTATGTATGATTTGTAATTCTTGTTTCATCTGATTAGGGTTCAACAAATGCAGACTAATCTGACCATGGTAAATTTCTGAAATGGTATCGATTAAGGTGTCTTGTATTCGTCTTAAATTGTTGATCATATTAAGTGTTGCAATCGATATGAGAGTGAAATCTTGCTGAGTTGCCATGTTATTGATTTCTTTTTGGAGTACATTGGTGGCTGAATCCAAAGCGTTTAAATGTTTATTTATGATTTTGTGTTGGGTTTCTATTATAGCTTCGGTTCTTTGTAATATGTTATGTTCCGCTTCAACTATAGAGGTTTGGTTTTTCCATAACTGAGCAAGGTGTTTTTGGTTACTAAACACCAGTTTAATATCCTCCTGGTACTTTTCGGCGAAATTCTCGTCTAAAACTCCGAACAAAGTATTAGCGACTGAACCCACCGCGTTGATAAGACCGCGTCGCGATCGTAAGCTCGTGCCATAGTGTTGGCTCAGCAAAAGCTGGTTATAGTATTCAAGTTCATTGTAATCATGACGTATTTGTAATAGAATCATGTTACAATGAGTTGGTACTGATAGTGACTCACACGACCTTTCAATGTAGTTTGTAAAATCTTTAACGGCTTTATATCCTTTCCAATAAGGAGACATGTCATAATATGTTACGAGTTTCCATTTATCTCGAATTAAATTTATTCTTCCGACTGGATCAAAATATAAAGTCTGGTTGCTGTCGAATTGGGTAAAGTTATATGAGGCTGTAGTTGGCGATATAATACTAATAAAAAAAAGTAATGCTAGTGCAATGTTTAATAATTTGGAATTTATTCCTGTGTTCGACTGACGGCTGTTTTGCTTCTTTGGCTGTGATATAGAAGTCTGTTTGGATGCTGGTTTACTCATATGTTTATATTTTTTATCTTCCGTGTCGTTTTTCAAAGGTAAAATCGTCAATTTTACGATGGGTCGTTTTAAGTAGCCATTCTTTGTTTTCAAGGTGACCACTCTCACGAGCTCATCTTTTCCTGGGTGGACTTCTGTAACGCGACCAACTGGCCATTTTCCTGCCGGTAGAATTTCATCATCATGTATCATTACTAGGTCACCCACGCTAATATTTTTCTGATACTCCTTCCACTTGTTTCTTGCAGATAATTTTGTTAGATATTCGGTTTTCCACCTTTTCCATAAATCTGTAAACAATTTATTCGTTAAGTGCCATCTGGTCCGGGCATCTTCCTCTGTTTCTATTACAGATAAACCTGGTCGTGTCGATAGGAAGTGGGCTGGCGTTAGAAATTCTAGATCTTGAGGATCTTCTGACATCGCACAGAGCGGTCGTGTGTTCATACAAGCTTCTATTCTGGACAGTAGAGTGGTGTATTCTTCGAATGTTAATTTTTGTTGACCGATTACACGTTTTAAATGTTTTTTCAATAAACCAATATTCCTTTCCCAAATTCCACCGGCATGTGCTGATTTAGCTGGATTATAGTGCCATTCAATTTGTAGCTCAGTAATCTCCGTAAAGAATTTTTCACTAAAGATTTGCCGAAGTTGTTCATACTCTGTTTGTAGCATTCTGTTGGCTCCCACGAAGTTTGTTCCGTTGTCACTGTATATGTGACGTGGTGCTCCGCGTCTAGCGGCCATTCGGTGCAAAGCTGCTAGGAAAGCTGAAGTGGTTAAATCGGAAACTAATTCCAAGTGAACAGCTTTTGTCACCATACATATGAAAAGCGCTATGTATCCCTTACTCGTCCTTATCCCGCGCCCTTTATTAGCCTTAACTTCTACGAAACCCGTGTAATCTACGCCACAATGATAAAAAGGGCTTTCAGGGTTAACTCTAGATGATGGTAGGTCACCCATGAGTTGAAATTGTTTTACTGGTTCTTGTTTTCTGCATGTAATACATTGTCGTATAAACTTTTTTGTTGCCATATAACCGCCAATTATCCAGTATTTTTGTCGAATGTTAGATAAAGTAAGGCGGGCCCCACCATGGAATGTTAATTCATGAGTATATTGTATTATTAATGTAGTAAGTCGATGATTATGAGGTATGATGATGGGATACTTCATCTCAGGGCACATCTGAGCGTTTCTTAATCTACCACTCACTCGAAGAATGCCGTCTTGATCAACAATGGGGTTCAGATTCAAAATTTTACTTTTAGAATGAACTTTTCCATGTTTGTTAATGTAAAGTATGTCGTCGACAAATTCTGTTTGTTGCACGTTTTTTACAATAAGCATTTTAGCGCGTCGTAGTTCTTGCAACGTGAGGTAAGGTTGACGAACCTTTTTTGTAGATAATCGCAGTATCCATGCTAGAATACGTACAATTTTTATAAATGAACTAAATTTATATAAGAGATGGTTTATGATATTTTGAAGTATAGGTTGACTTTGATGTTCTATGATAACGGCATTTGTTTGTTTTAAAATAGATTTCTTAATTTCTAAGTTTGTTTCATAAATAGTATGTGGTATGCTTTTGTTCTGGAATGACTGAAGCCATGATGGACCGTCCCACCATAACGAATGTTCCTTCAATTGATTGATAGTTAATCCGCGACTTGCAGCATCTGCCGGATTCTCGTTCGTATTTACATATCCCCAATTTTCTGATAATATGATGTTGGTTATAAATTTAACTCGATTTGTTACAAAGGGTTTCCATCGCGCTGGGTCTCCTTGAATCCACCCGAGTACGGCGGTGGAATCAGTCCAGCAGTATGTTTCTATTTTATAATTTGTAAAGCAAGCACACACTTTCTTCATTAGCTGGGCTAAGAGATGAGCCCCCATTAACTCCAACCTAGGTGTCGAGATAACTTTACTTATAGGCACTAATCTGGCCTTCCAGTTACCAAAGATATGTTACAACCATCTCTGCCGCTTGTCTTGCAGTAAATAACGGCAGAATAAGCTTTATTTGATGCGTCGGAAAATCCGTGTAACTGTACATTTTGGTCTCCTGTTGTTCATCTGTTTATTGTTATAGTGTTTATTTTCTCCAAATCTCTCCTTAAATCGTGCCACTTACTCTTTATATCTTCTGGTAGTACGTCATCCCATTCCAATTTTGCTAACCATACTTGTTGAAATAGAATTTTCATGCTAATGCTTAAAGGAGTGAGCCACCCCAACGGATCAAATAACTTGGATATGTCCGAAAGAAGTGATCTCTTGGTTTCTGATGTTTTTGACCCTAGTACCAATTTAGAGCCAAAAATGAATTTATCCTTTTGCGGATTCCATGCGAGTCCTAGCGTTTTGGTAGAGTCCGGCTGTTTGAACTCATATGTTGATTGATTGCATAAACTTTTATCTAAGTCTGCCAAAAGATGTGATTTGTTTGAGGTCCACTTTCGTAAATTAAATCCTCCCTTTTGTAATAGTTTTATAAGATCCGATTTGATTTGATTTGCTTCCCGTTTAGAGTGGGCCCCTCCACAATAGTCATCCATGAAGAAGGATTCTTCTAATGCTTTTGCTGCGTCAGGGAATTTTAGTTTCTCTTCCTGGGCCAATTGCTTCAAACACATCATTGCCAAAAATGGTGCTGGTTTTGTACCATATGTAACTGTTGTAAGTGAAAATGATTTGATAGGTTGATCAGGTGATTCTCTCCATAATATTTTTTGATAGGGTTGGTCATCAGGGTGAACCAATATTTGGCGGTACATCTTTTCAATGTCGGCTGTGAAAGCATATGGATACTGTCTCCACGTCAAAATTAACTCCTGTAAATCTTGTTGCAAATTTGGGCCCCGGTACATGACGTCATTTAAACTGAGTCCTGACATTGACCTAGCCGAGGCATTAAATACCACTCTCAGCTTTGTAGTAGTTGAATCACGTGTTACACAGTGATGAGGTAGATAACACTCGGGTGTCGTGTTCCCAGCCGAAGGTATCATATGACCCAACGTAGAATATTCATTCATAAAATTAACGTCATCCAATTTCAGTTCGGGATGTTTCTGTAGTTTAACTTCTAATTTACGGAACTGTGCTAATGTTAAAGATCTAGAAGACCCGAGCTGTTCTTTTATTTCTGATTTAAATGGTAGTCGAACTTGGTATTTTCCGTTTTCTAATCTCTCTGTTGTTGATAAGAAGTACTGTAAACATTCATGATCCTCTGTAGACATCTCAATCGGCTCACTGATATCCTCATTTTCCCAAAATTTGCGTAAGTCATCTGTATTTTGAAGGACAACGTTGCACATGTAATTTGGTTTCATGGCATCACATAGCAAAAATCCCAATTGTGTTTGCTGGGCAATCGGTTGATCCTCACTATCTCCTCTTAAGATGCCATTTAAGACAATCATGCCGTATACATCCGCTCCTAAAAGTAAGTCCACGGGGCGACTTGTATTGAAGTCCGGATCCGCTAAATTTATATTTTGTATGTGTGGCCAAGACGGTTTTGTAAAAGATTTGTTTGGTAAACATTTGATTAAACTACTCATGATAAGAACTTCGCCTTCTAACGAAAAGTCGTTATAGATTGATTGAATGCGAATATTCATCATTCCCTTACAGCTTCTCTCGTTTTCCCCAACTCCAATAATTTTTCCTTTACACTTATATCTTTTTAAGTTTAAAATTTGGGCCGCATTCTCGCTTATTATTGAGATTTGAGACCCCTGATCAATTAGACATCTCATGGTATGCTGCAATCCATCGGCTGCTGTCACCTTCACTATAGCCGTAGCTAAAAGAGTTTCAGTCATATCATTCCATGAGACATGATTTGAGCTCGATGTATGTTGAGTATTTGTTTTATTAGAACCGCTCAGTGTGTTCACGCCCTTATTGTTTGATTTTGCTGAGGTGGTAGATTTGTTCTTCGCGACAATTGCTTCATGCAATAATGTATTGTGATGAGCGTCGCATTTTCGACACCTTTTTGTTGAAATACATGATTTATTAAAGTGGTTGAATAGACAATTTACGCAACAATTTAATTTATTGACGGTTTTTAATTTTTGCTCATCTGTCAGTTGCGAAAATTGGGCGCACATCCACAATCCGTGGTCAGCATTGCAAAATGGACAAGTGAATGACCGCGAAACGTGGAAAGTTTTCATATTTTTCGTGTTTGATGAATTACTTTTATTTGGTGGTTGATAGTAATTGTTATGATAAAAATGTTTCTTTTGACTTGATGGATAGTTTAGATGCGATGCTGGATAGTTCATCTTATGATTGTTCGGTTCCTGTTTACGCCGAGCTACTTCCAAGGCAGTAAACTTTGTCTCCAAGAAATCCAGGAATTCTTGAAGTACTGGTACTTCTCTAGGCTTTTTCACAGACTCTATATATTCTGAAAATGACTCGGAGTCCAGTTTTTGCGACAGTAGATGTACTAAAAGCGGATCCCAGTTAGTAATATCGATACCTAAGTTTTGTATGGCGTGTAAACATTCCTTTGTGACGTCGTGAAGTTTTTTAATCATTCCTGCGGTTTGTTGTTGCATTGTGGGGATATTTAATAAAATATTGATATGCGATGTGAATATCAGCCTCTTGTTATCGTATCTATGGTTTAGTATTTCCCAACATACCTCATAATTCTCTGAGCTAATCTGAAGATGATGGATCAGTCGCTCAGCCTCACCTACTACTTTACCTTTCAAAAACTGCATTTTCTGTGCTTTCGATAACGACGGGTTTTTATGTATAGTTTCTGTGAACAAATCTTTAAAAGACGTCCACTGGTGGTAATTCCCATGAAATTCAGGAATATTCATTTTTGGTGTTGACTTATCCCGATGCGCTTCAGACCACATATTAGAACTAATACTTTTCTTTAAATCATTATACATTTTCTCATATCTGGTGAATTCCTCTTGGTACCATACATCTTCACGACCGTTCTCAGCTTCTATCTCCCAATGTAAAATGTCAATAATATTCCAGCGACTTTGAAGGGACCGTAGAGCATCTTCGAATTCCCAGTTATTTTTCAAATGGTCAATTTCAATGTTGGTTACTGTCCTCAAAAACGCCTTAAAGTTTATGTTTTGCTTCTTTATCATCTCATCCCGTTTGATGTTGTCGTGTTTTAAGTTGGCGTCCTGCTGCTGGTTAGGTTCGGAACGAGACGACCCCTCATTTGGATTAAATTTTCCGATTTGAGTAGAATGTCCTGCTTGTTCTCCTTGATTTGATACTCCTACCTCTATAGGAAGTTGCTTTAGCTCTTGTTGCTTCGACAACAACTGACTCAAAGTCCTGTTGATTAACTCCTTGATCGCGATATACACTTCTTCCGCCTTATCATAACATCTTTTAGTAAAATAGACATGGTCAAACTCAGCAAGTTCACGGCATTGTTTATGATTCTGTTGATACTCTCTCCAATAAGCTTCCAATATCTCCAACTTTCTCTTACAATAGTCAACTGTTTTCCGCCCAGCACCATCCTTCTTAAAATTGGTTAAGAGATGAACCAGGGCGTTATAGATTTCAGTTTGGCCAACTACAATACTCTCCATCTTGCTCGTTGTTTATATGATACGATATGATAAAAAAAAATGTAATTAAATGGTTTGGTCTGACCTTATATTCTCCTTACGATACAGCTCCTCTGTCACAGCTTTTCAGCAGCCCAGCAGCGATTTGCTTGTCTAATGTGCTTGTCCACAGGTCACTGATTACGAACTAACGGCGCACGTAATACTTTGCTAAGTATCTCGAAAACCAAAGCCCTAATTTTGCGTATAGCACTGAACACTAAAACTCGGTAAACGAAACACTTGCACTGCACTTCGCGAACTGATAGTATACTCGAAGGACCATATAAAATTTTAGGCCAGCTCCCGTAGTTAGCACTGACCTGCACTTTTGAGTATTTTGGTTGATTTGATAATGATACTAAATATAAGGTTTTAAATGATATATTAAAAGTATATAAACTATAATTAATTAGTTGGTTATTACTAAGATTTATAAAATGATATATTAAGAGCTAAAATGATTTGATTTGATGATTTGATCTTTACGCGGCAATCGGAGCGGTTTCCGATTGCTTTGATAGTGTATCGATCGCGAGTTACTTACGAACTAACTTTATTTGCTAACATTAGTGAATTTATATAATGAATAACCTAAAAGTGCTGAGCTGTTCGGTCAATGTCCGAACAGTTCACTTGTTCGGTGCCCTCAGTGTCCTCAGCAGCGGTTTTTCAAAGGTGAGAGGGGCTTGAGAATTCATCTAGGGAAAGTTCACAAATCCCAAGGTATAGTTCCGAGCCTCAATGTTCTTTCTGTCACCAATTCAGATATTAATTCCAGTTCGCATCAAAATTCCCTTTGGGAAACATTATCTTTATGCAAAAATTCAATTCCGGTACTAAAGCATGTAGTTCGGGGAGCAAGGCCGGTAGTTGCTCGCCATTTAACAGAGTCTATACGCCTTGCTGCCCAGGAAAACAGTGAATCCGCCTGGTAACAGCTGCTCACCTTCCCTTTCAGAATTTTGCATGCTAAAAGAGCTAATAATTCCATATCTTTAACGGCACAAATAAAAAACAACTGCAACAATAATGCTACAACTTTTACTCCAACATCTTTGAAAATCCATAGGTGCAACTCAAATAGAAGCTCTTTTCAGCATGTGGAAGCTAAGTTGGGGGAGGGTGACATTGGGGGTGGATGGCCTTACTTTCCCCGCTCCTCCCGATGACACATATAATCCCCTTATTGTCAGTGCTCGGGAGGTGATTACTGCCTTGAGCTCCTTCCGTAGCGGCTCCGCCAGTGTGCTCAATGGCTTGATGCCACAGCACCTCAAAGAACTGACGAGTGCGAGTGCTGGAGCCGCTGGCGAGCTACTTCTAACGGAGCTCACGGCTTTATCTAACTTAATGCTTCACGGCGGTGTGGACGGTGCTGTCATCGATGTGCTTTATGGTGCCAACCTATGCGCTTTAAACAAAAAAGATGGCGCCATCCGTCCCATTGCCGTTGGAACCACTTACAGACGCATGACTGCTAAAATGTGCTAAAAAGATTTACACAAAATTATCAAACCTTTTCCAGCCTCTTCAATTGGGTTTTGGCTCTAAAGGAGGTTGCGAAGCGGCCGTGCATGCGCTGTCAGCGTACATCAATAGCGGGGAAGGTGAGGTCGTTCTTAAAGTCGACGTAAAAAATGCTTTCAATTCCGTTAATAGGGACGTCTTGTTGACAGAAATTATGAAATAAATCCCGGAAATTTACAATTTCTTACACCAGTGTTACAGAAATCCCTCCAAGTTAATTTATCAAAATCATGTTTTGAATTCTGCTGTCGGCTGTCAACACGGCGATCCACTCGGACCAGCTATTTTTAGCCTAGCAATCCACCCAATAATTCAGCTTCTTAATTCCAAATTTAACGCGTGGTATTTGGATGACGGGACTCTAGGAGGCGACGTAAACACTGTTTTTAATGACTTACTAATTCTTCAAACTCAATTTTAATCCATAGGCCTAGAGCTTAACCTTTCAAAATGCGAACTTTTTATTTCAGACAAAACAGACCGACTTAACACTATCAAAAAATTTTACACAATTGCCCCGAGTTTAAAAATTATATAGATAAACGATCCCTCCGCCTTCTTGGCTCCCCGATTCTGGACGAATCTTTCTCTTCATATATAGACGAACAAATACAAAATTTTAGTGACATTTCAGAAAGATTTAACAAAATCAATACTCATTCGGCGTATACTATTGTTCGGCACTGTTGTTTTGTTCCCAAATTTATTTACGTGTTACGTTCCTGGTTAGTTCGGAAGTACCGTGCCTTACCGAAGCCATTAATGCCTGGAAAATAGCTTGTCCGAATACGGATTTGCCCAACTATCCGTCCTCCCAGAGGCAGTGGGACCAGCCGCTCTGCAACCTAACTCGGATTTTTTTATTAGATACATCGGTTAATCCCGCAGAGCGCGCCCGCCTACTGGCTGTGGGAGAATGGGAGTCGGGCCTTTGGTTACAGGCGTTGCCTTCGTCTAACATAGGGACCATGTTGGACGACAACTCTTTCCGGATCGCTGCCTTCCTTCGTCTGGGGGCGCCCTGTGTTGCTCCGCATCGATGCCTCTGTGGAGAGTTTGTCAACCGCCTCGGTCACCACGGCCTGTCTTGTAGCAGAAGTGCAGGTCGGCTTTCACGCCATAGCAGCCTAAACGATATTATTCGTCGGGCTCTTGTCACCGCCGGCGTCCCAGCTGTGTTGGAACCAAACGGCTTGGCACGCGGCGATGGCAAGAGACCAGACGGGATGTCGTTGCTGCCTTGGAAGTTGGGTAGGCCTTTAGTGTGGGACGCGACATGCGTTGACACCCTAGCCCTATCACATCTTTCAAGTACCAGTGCGGCGGCGGGCGCTGCTGCTGCCTGTGCGGAGACTCTCAAGCGGCGCAAATATGGCAATTTGATATGAAATTACATATTTGAGCCGTTTGGGGCCAAAATGCTTGGAACGTGGGGTCCGAGTGTCCGTGGTCTCTATCGCCAGATTTCGAAGCGTTTGGTTGACGCTTCCCGTGACCAGAGGGCTGGCTTTTTCTTTGGCCAAAGAATTAGTTTAGCAATACAACGAGGTAATGCAGCCAGTCTTCTGGGCACATTTTCTCATGGCCTCGATTCGGAGGAATACTACGGCGCCATCTGTAGTTAGTTTTTATTTATTTATGTATATAATTTACTTTTTCGTAGATTTAGTTTTTCTTTCTAATGTTACCTACATTAGTTACGTATATTCATAAGTTTATTTACGTTCTTTGTTATTAAGTTAAGTTAAATACTTGTATTATTATAATAAAATAATTTGTCCTTTAGTCTAAATATAAAAAAATACTAAACCTAAACATAATCTCCTTGACAATAACTTAATACTAAAATATCACTACCATTATAAAATAAATTGTATAAATGTTTTAACATTCCGTGTACCTAAATATCTGTAATAAGTAATTTACTTTTTATTTACATTACATTAATTTTTTGAGAGCTGGAGTCCGTACTAGTTTCGGAGCCTGTGTGAAGGATCTCCAGGCTCTCTTACTCTTTATAATATTTAAATAATTTTATTGCTATAAAATTAAAATGTAATATGTACACAAGGAGTATACATATTATATGTATGTGTTGGTTCACGGTATACATGTACCTAGCAATAAATTAAAATTTGTTACGTATACTTATTTTATATGTATAGCTCCTTGTATACCTCTGTATATATAAAAAATGACAATATTGCATTATTTCCAATGCAAAGCGTAAATGTAATTTCAAAATTGGGATCCATAATTTCAGTCCTCCGGCGGGTTTCAAATCGGCGTCCTCTGGCAATCCGGGGTAGACGCTCTGTGTTAAGCTACGAACGATACAGTAACACTCGCAGTAGTGAGGGTTTCCTATCAAGAATCTAAGGAGAGATGTGTTATGTGTATGTTAAATTGCCCAACGCAATTCCCATCTCGTCTAGAGTTATTTTTTTCCTGGTACATTATTATTTACACACGGCCATCTGATCCCAAACTAAGCAGAGCTTGTACTATGGAAATCCGATAACTGATATACTACATATAATACTTTTTTTGTAAATACATACTTATATAGATAATTACACCCAGACTCAGGACAAACAGAGATGTTCATCGACCTATTAAAAGGAAACTGGACTGTGACTGTCTGTTAAAGCAATTGAATCATACATTCATACTAAACATTGCTACAATCCTTGCAGCCATCTTCAGTGATGGTGTTTTTCCTGATTTAATGAAAATAAGTAAGATAGTACCCGTTTTCAAGGCAGGTTGTTCAAAAAATGCCACGAATTTTAGGCCTACCTCAATACTGCCAGCTTTAAGTAAAATATTTGAAAAGCTCATGCTCAGCCACATGTTGTCGCACTTTAACATGAATAAGATATTGCAGCAATTTAAGCAGTTCGGGTTAACAAGGGGCCGCTCTACTCAAGATGCAAGTTGCACATTAAATAAGTCAATATTGGAGGCTTGGGAGGGATCACAGGATGCACTGGGAGTTTTCTGTGATCTCTCTAAGGCTTTCGATTGCGTTGATCACCGTACGCTCGTTGTTAAACTGAAGTACTATGGAATATCTGGCACATCTCTTGATCTTGTGATGTCCTATTTATCAGGGCGAGAACAGATGGTTTCGATAGGCGGTGTCACTTCGGCACGTCATCCTGTAAAAATGCGGGTGCCCAAGGATCTATATTGGGTCCATTTTTATTTCTAGTTTATATAAATGACCTCCCTTATCTGGTAGAGAAAGTATCAGACATAGTTTTATTCGCTGATGATACGTCGCTCATATTTAAAATAAATAGGAAGGATAAAGATCTTATTGAGCATAACAAAACACTCAGCCTTATATCAAAATGGTTTTTGGCAAATAATCTTTTGTTAAATGCAGGGAAAACTAAATGCATCAGATTCTCATTGCCGAATGTGACTAAAATTGTACCAACAGTTTTACTTAATGCGGAAATATTAGATTTAGTCCCATCGATCGTATTTTTAGGATTGACACTTGATTCAAAATTGCAATGGGGTCCTCAGATTGAAAAGTTAGCAGATAAATTAAGTTCGGCTTCCTATGCTGTCTGGAAAATAAGACAATTGTCAGATGAACAAACTGCTAGATTAGTGTATTTCGCGTAGGTGCTGACATAGGTACTATTTTTGTATTGCAGAAAAGAGCAGTCAGAGCCATTTATGGTTTAGGCAGTCGCGATTCTTTGCGAACTTTGTTTAAAAAAATAAATATACTTACTGTGCCATCGGAATATAATGTTTGTTAAAAAAAAATTGATAAATATAAAAAGAAAAGTGAACTGCATAATATAAATACTAGGAATAAAAACAAAACAAACCAAAGTAGATGAACCCACACTTTGTTTCGCTGGGTTTTCTCAGTTGGGGCGCATTGGATCCGGTGGTAGAATTAAAGCGCGACCGTCGTTATTAACACAAGATCCGCCATAATAATAATACCTTAATATAGACAGAACCATTGACAATATGTAGTAAAAATATAGCTAAAACTATGTGTGCCGTGTGGCGCAGCGGCTAATACAGTCGCCTCGCCGCTTCGTGTCGCGGGTTCGAGTCCCACGCTGCTATTTGTGTGACCCATAAATAGTTGTTCTGAGTCTGGATGTAATTTGTGTCCGTCTATTATATGTTTGTAAAGTACCCCGCAGCACAGGGATTAGATTCCCTAGTGCAGGCGTTGGCTTTTAAAGAAATAAAAATTTACACATAATACATAATAAATACATACATAATAAACTAAACTAATTTATTTATTTTGTACGTTTGTAAAGAAACCCGCAACTTAGTGCTGGCGTTGTCATTTGAAAAAAAATCCTGCGTAGTTCGCTAGTCTCAGTTGAAATTGGCCGCTTAAGCACTTAGTAGTAGTTGTTAGTACAAAAAGCAAAGAAATGAATACAGGTTTCAAGAAATGTATTTTTTTCAACGAGAGCTAAACAAGGACACGGTGATATAAGCATAGTAAAATAGTAACAGCTTATTTTACTATGCTTATAGCATTAGTGCTATAAGATCTCGTTGAAAAAAAATACATTTTGTCACAGGTTTGCACGAACAAACACAAGTCAAAACGAAACTGTCTTTATTGAATGCAATACTTTTACTACTAACAAACTATAGTGTACTACAGAACAGGGAGCGGGACCCCGTGCGTGTGCTAGCGTATAACTGGTACTCAGAGCTGTCCGACCAGGAAGGTCGAAGCAGTCCGAGAGCGCAGTTAACTCTGCCTTCGCACACGCCGGTGGTCGTGTTTTATAGGCGCCGGCCGGCAGAGCTCGGCGGCGCACGGTGGGGCGGCCTCTTGCGGGAAGGCCACGCCCAGTATGACGTAAAGATGCCTCGAGCGCTCGGGAGTTGTAGATTTACAGTCTCCCCCTCTGGATCTGAAGTCGTCCCGACGATGATCCAGCAAGTGGCTCCAGGTTTTGCTTTCGCGGTCGTCCTCTCTTCCGCAGGGGCTATACAGGAGCTGGTAGCATGGATGACTCGCTGACATAAGGCACCAAAGCTGAGGAGTGATATACCCCAATCACAACGTCTGACTTTTGTGGTTCAGCAATTTCGTAAGAGGATGGACCGTGCCGTTTTTTGATAATGTAGGGTCCATCACGACGTGGTGCGAATTTGTTACTTACATCCCGTGCGGCATTACTCAATGTATGGGTTGTAGCAAGTACCAGTTCAGCGGATGTCAGAAGACAACTGGCGAACTCTACAGGATGTTCGTGTTCACCCTCCCCCTGGACCAAAACTACATAAGAGCTGGCGTCGTTTTTGATGACGTCCCGACGAAGAAGCTGATAAAGTTAGTTATTTCTTAGTCTTCCTTTGCCGGTGAAATAATAATTCGTCCCACAATGTGGAAGCGAATGAAATCGCGAGCAAAGCTCGTATACAAATCTAGGTCCTAAAGTTGTCCCACGAAGTGGAAGCTAATGTGGAAGCCCGAGAGTAGACCAGATCAGAAAATATTACATTTTGTTTGGAGTAATATGTACCCCCACGTAAATCGAGCCTATACGAACGTCCCAATTGTTCGCATCAAAGAGGCTATTACTCTGTGCAGATAACTCGGCGTTTTCTCGGTGGACATTTATTTGAGCATCTCGCATCATAAAGTCCGTGAAGCTTGGAGAGTACCCATCGAACAGTCGAGGTTTTTTCTTGCTTGGTGGTGGGGAAGTTAGATCAATCAGCGCCAGTTTGTAGTCTGTATTTGCGTGTTGGTCTTTTGTTGGAGTTGTTACTTTAACCGCGGCCATTATCGCAGGAGGAGGAGTCGATGGAGGCGTAAGTATGGCGTCGGACACGCTAGCAGCATCCTCACTGTCTGTCACTGTCTTCGCGCTGAGTGGACTTGGCAAAATCATCATTTCCCTGATGACAGTGGATTCGAAGATAGTGAATTCCTCCGGGTAGAGTTCGTGCTGTAAATCGGGTTCGCCGATGAAGGACCACGTATACTGAGGCATGTTTATCACCACACCTGCATTTTGCAAGAAGTCGACGCCTAGTAGTGTGCGGTTGTCCCGAGCTTCCTGCAGCACGATGAACCTGGTGGCTATTTTACGACCATTTAGGTTCACCATGGCTTTGCACACAAGCACCACCTGCTCCCTCTTAATTCCATCGGCTAATGTGAGATCCACTGTTTTCTCGTCGAATTTGCATCCACTCTTCAGCAGTGACTGGTAGAGGCTATAAGATGCGACACTCATCTTGGCGCAAGTGTCCATAAAGGCCGTCCCCCTTATCCCATCCACCTCCAGGAACACCACAGGTCGTGAGTGCGTCTGTTCAGGAGCGTCAAGAGCGCAGAAACCGACGTTTCCTTTTTTAACCGGCGACGGGCTTTTCTTGCACGTGGAACAATTACTCCTATAAACTCCGGGTGCTCCACACCCATAGCAGGAGAACTTCGGCTGGGAAGGAGATGGTGCCTGAGTTTGACCCTCTGTGACATCTCTTACTGTATAAGATATAGTGCCTTCAGCCCGCTTCTTCTTACGACAGACATCTGCTGTGTGTCCTGGGTTTTTGCAGAAGGTGCACTTTTGTTTACCTTTCTTTCCCTGAGCGTTCCTGATTTCGCCTATCTCCGAACTTGCTGCGTACTCATGTAGGGTCTCTTCAATACCTCGTGCCGTCTCCAGGAGTTTGTCGAATGTGGGCACTGAATCTCGTGGCATGCGGTTCCTTATGTCCAGTCGGATGAGCGGGAAGATTAAATCTATTTGTTGCCATTCAGTGAATGCTGGAGGCCCCACATTGGGCGCCAGATTGTCACAGGTTTGCACGAACAAACACAAGTCAAAACGAAACTGTCTTTATTGAATGCAATACTTTTACTACTAACAAACTATAGTGTACTACAGAACAGGGAGCGGGACCCCGTGCGTGTGCTAGCGTATAACTGGTACTCAGAGCTGTCCGACCAGGAAGGTCGAAGCAGTCCGAGAGCGCAGTTAACTCTGCCTTCGCAGGCCTGCGAGGTCATCTCACATCCCCTCACGGGGATGGAAGGATTCGGTTCCGGGGCGTTGGCCCCCCGACCGAGGTAGCCATATCGCTGCCCGTAACTACGGGCAGGTGGTTGGTGTTGTCCTTTGGACTACGGTAAACGATTCCTTAGGAATTGGTCACAGCTATCGCCGTTTAATGATTTAGGGCCAGCCAATACTGGGGCAGCAGTGAAGGTGGGGGTTTTTACCTCCCCTTGCTTCACGGCGCCGGGAAATCAAAGCCCTACCGGGTGAGACACCTTGTGGTGAGGCCCAGCAGGAGCCGACCTACAACCGACGCCGTCTTAACGGAGGGGGGTCCCTGGTGGCTGTCCCAGTTGACTGGGGGTGGTGCGAGTTACGGCGTCCGCTGTGGCCAAGTCTCTAGGGAATCGGTGACGGTCCGGGGGGCGGGCGTGGTAAGGTGCGATGGTCTTCAAGTGGTCCCACGAAGAGGTGTCGGCGCTGCTGAACATTTGGTCCGCCAAGCGCTGGACGAATGTGTCGATGGACTCCATCCTCAGGTCCCTCTCTATGGTTGAATTCCTCACGTAGCGAGGAGCTGCTATGATGGTGCGTAGTGCCTGACTTTGCTGTGCTCTGATCTTCTTTCTGCTCGACTCGCTCGTGAGGGCGAACCAAGCTGGGGCGGCGTAGGTCAGGCGTGTGCGTACGTACAGTTTGTATACGCACAGCTTGGCTCTGAGAGGGAGGGATGAGCTCAACACCGGGTGGAGCAGTGTGCGGACGGCACGTCCCTGCGCGACAACTTGGGTTGTGTGGGGGGCCATGCTCAGACGATGGTCTATGGTCACGCCCAGGTACTTTACTCTCGGGGACCACTTGATGGCCTCATTGTTTAGTTTAAGTGGTGGTGGTAGGTGGGAGTGACGTCCTACTAAGATAGCTTGCGTCTAACTCACGTTCACCGACAGCTTCCATTTTTGGAGCCATTCAGGGAGTGCATCTAGGCTGCGCTGTAGTTTTGTGGCGGCGAATGCTGCTTGCATAGAAGTTGTCAGGTATGCTGCGTCGTCCGCGCACAGCGCAAGCTTCGCGTCTTTGTGGACAGGGATATCGTCGGTGAAAGGTGAGTAACACACCGGGGAGAGGCAGCTACCTTTCGGCACCCCTGCGGTCATTCTGCGTTCCGTTGAGACGCTGTTTTCCACCACAACTCTGAATTTTCGATTGGCGAGAAAACTGGAGACGATTTTCACGATGCGACGAGGCGCCGTTGACGTGGAAAGCTTGTAGATTAAGCCCTCGTGCCAAACACGATCGAACGCCTTCTCCATGTCAAGGAATACGGCAGCGGCATATTCTTTCTTGTTGCGGGCTCCTGCCATATCGTGCAGTACCCTTGATAATTGGAGAGTGGTGGAATGTTCCGACCGAAATCCGAATTGTTCTGCTTTTGGAGTGATATGTGGAATCAGGTGCCGCAGCAGGAGTACTTCGAACACCTTGGAGGTTGTGGGCAGCAGTGTAATAGGCCGATAGTTTTCAGCTTTTAAAATATTTTTCCCCGGTTTGGGAAGAAGGATCACGTGACCCATCTTCCAGCAGTCCGGGAATCTGCCTGTCCGGAGGATGCCATTGTACAGCCGAGTTAAGGTGACAATTGTCTTTGCTGGTAGATGGCGCAGAGCGTTGTTGGTTATTCCGTCTGCGCCAGGGGCTTTTTTGGGCTTCATTCTCCAGATTGCCCGTCGGACCGCTCCCGGGGAAAAGAAGATGGGGTCTTCAGATGTGGCTATCGGGTCTTTGAAGTAGGCTCCAAGGTGTTTCTCCACTGCTGCGGTATGTGCTGCATTGGTGGTTGGATTTGGTCGGAACTGGCGCTCGAGGTGTTCAGCAAAGATCTCCGTGCGGTCCGCCGCACGGTATCTTGGTGTCCCATCTGCGTGAAGAAGCGGGCGAATGGGGGGAGGGGCGCTTGCTAGCCGACGACAAAGGCGGTGAATTGTCGGCCAGTCATTGTTGGTAGCGGTTTTAGTGATGTGATCCTCCCATTTCGCTTCGTTGTGACGTCCTATCTCGGCCTTCACTTGTTCCGCTACACGGTTTAGGCTCATCCTGAGTGTTGGGCAGCGTGTTAGTTGCCACCTCTTGCGCAGGTCTCTTTTCTTTGCGAGACGCCAACTTCTTGCGAGAAGTTGGCGAATGTAAGGAGGCAGAGGTGGTAGTCGCGCTGGTGGTGGTGCTGTGGTAGACGCTGTGGTTAAAGCTGCCTTTATACTCAGAACGAGCTCTTCAGCTAGTGCTTCTACGTCTTCATCGCTGGTGATGGGCCGAGAGGGGGTAGTAGTCTCCAGTTTACTTGCAAAGATTGTCCAATCGGTGTGTTTACGTGGCGCTGGGGGGGCAAGTCGAGCGGTATCAAGTGGTATGACGACGAGTACTGGCTGGTGATCTGAAAGTAGCTCGTCGTCGATCACCTGTTGTGCAATCTGGCAGTGTAGTCCGCGGTGCACCAAGATATCCAATACATCTGGCATTTGGGTGGTATTTTCCGGGTAATGGGTAGGGACTTCAGGGCCGGACACTTTAAAGCCGCGGGCCTCCGCGGTACTTAGGAGTGCCTTCCTGACGTATTTGTGCGTGAAGAGTTCCACGCTGGGTGCTTGGCACACGCCGGTGGTCGTGTTTTATAGGCGCCGGCCGGCAGAGCTCGGCGGCGCACGGTGGGGCGGCCTCTTGCGGGGAGGCCACGCCCAGTATGACGTAAAGATGCCTCGAGCGCTCGGGAGTTGTAGATTTTGTTACAATTTCTTATTTGAAACCTGTATTCATTTCTTTGCTTTTTATACTAACAACTACTACTAACTGCTTAGGCGGCCAATATCAACTGAGACTAGCGAACTACGCAGGATTTTTTTTCAAATGACAACGCCAGCACCATGGAGCTAGGCCAGCACTAAGTTGCGCGTTACTTTACAAACTTACAAAATAAATAAATTACATCCATACTCAGAACAACAATTTAATAATAAAGTCCTCCCGACCGAATTTCGGCCACGGCAGCCAGTCTCAATGGAGGCCAGCTAATTGTATAGGACATATTATAGTGCACAAGTGTGTGCCCAAACACAGGGGCACTTTCTATTCCATCACTCTCGTGATCCGATGGGACGACTGGCGACACGACCAGAAAGAGGTCAGGTACAGTATCGACGGCTTTAAGTGCTCACGGCACGGGAGTGTAATACCGCCACGACTTTGGGAGAAATTTCTTTTTACGGAAAGATCCCAAAATCACTATTTGGTCCTTCCCGGGATTTGAACCCAGGAGGAAACAACAATTTATGGGTCACACAAATAGGTGTCCCACGCGGGAATCAAACGCGGGAAACAAAATGGCGAGGCGATAGTCTTAACTGCTGATTATAGAGCGAGTATTATAGAAGAGACTCTCAAATCCGCTGGGACGGCTACACCTTACCTACTTTATTTACTTTAATAATTTCATAAATAGTTTGTTCAAAAAATATAGGTCTTCACAATCAAAATATAATAAGGTTGTTTAAATCAGAGAAATATTATTGTCTTATTGTATTTTACTAAATCTTTAATAATACAAAACATATAATTAAACATATCATTCTTATAAATTACGTTTGGGATACACTTAAAATTGTTGCAAAAATGTTTTCATATATTTTGTTTACAAAAATATTTATATATAAATATTTGTAAATCTCAGACCTTAGTAAGTAACTTCTAAGCAATAGCTATAGATTTCATCAACACCTCCCGTTGGTACTACCCCCGGTATAATGTCTTAGAAGAAAGAGAAAAAGACATTTCAGGGACCGGATAGGATTGAATCCTGTAAAATAGTCTGAACCGGTTAATTTGCTAATATTAGCAAAATAATGGGTTTCAGATTCAACTCAAGAAAAGAAGGTTCAATTCCTGTCGATGGTCATTTATTATGCTTACAATAAACATTTGAAATGCGCCTAGCCTAGTGCCTAGCTTTGCGCAAATATGTAATATAAAATATAATTATATAATAATATATAAAAATGTTTACATATATTTTGTTTACAAAAATATTTATATATAAATATTTGTAAATATCAGACCTTAGTAAGTAACTTCTAAGCAATAACTATAGATGTCACCAACACCTCCCGTTGGTATTACCTACGGGTATAATGTCTTAGGAGAAAGAGAAGAAGAAATTTCAGGGACCGGATAGGATTGAATCCTGTAAAATAGTCTGAACC
Organism: Pseudoips prasinana; assembly: GCA_951640165.1. Taxonomy (NCBI): domain Eukaryota; kingdom Metazoa; phylum Arthropoda; class Insecta; order Lepidoptera; family Nolidae; genus Pseudoips; species Pseudoips prasinana. Next base: position 31,477,873 of record OX621248.1, read on the forward strand.
GGTTAATTTGCTAATATTAGCAAAATAATGTGTTTCATATTCAACTCAAGAAAAGCAGGTTCAAATCCTGTCGATTGTCATTTATTATGCTCACAATAAACATTTTAAATGCGCCTAGCCTAGTGCCTAGATTTGCGCAAATATGTAATATAAAATATAATTATCCACATCACTATATTTTTATGTCCAGAAATGGACTTTAAAATGACTTAGTCAACTTTTTAATATAAAAATCTCACTATTAAATTCGTTAGAGTAATTATTCTCACCGTAATCCCTCCTCTTTAGGTTACCTGCGTCTAGCTACCTCATCAGATTTCCTAGGTTCTAACTCAAAAGGTTATGATAGACTAGCTGTACCTTGCGGTTGTACCCGCATTAAACTTTATAAGTTATAGGTTATGTGTTATATGGATATACGAGCTAAGTTCCATCAAAATACGTTTAGTAGTTTTAGGTTGAACGAGTTACAAATATCCACACTCACATGATTTCGCATGTATAATATTTTATGAGGTAACGCCGTCATATATCACTATAACATGTGGTCCCATAGGGGTAGGAGAAGTCATCCTTTGAGAAATAATCCAAAGAAGTATGAGAAAACAGTTTTTCCCCTCTTTTTTGGTGAGTACATAAAATTGCAGACAAGGTAGTCACTAGACCGATAGTAATTTGTTAGACTTGTTTGTAATACTAGTGAGAATAATTTCTTTAACGGGTACAATATTATTTAACATCTAACCTACACTAATTAATAAACCATAAAATAGCTTTATAAAAATATATATAAATATAATAATCTAAATACACTCACTTAGTATATCTCAAAATATGTAATTAAATATCATTTGTGGACTATCTCTGGCACCATAATATCACATTACAATTTCATTAACTTGATGGACAAATAGAATAATTAAATAAAGTCAAATATTTAAAATTAAAATAAGGGATCGTAAATATTAAATTAAATAATAGGTTAGATAAAATTTGTTGGCGAAGCGTGACATATATGGTTACATCAGTATAAACACATGCAGTACGAAATCCGCATTTACTGGCTACGCAACAAAGACTTTGTCTATCTGATAGTGATAGTGCCACTTTGTGTTTAAAAGAGTTTATTTGTTAGATATCATACTAATTACCGTTTTAAAAATAAACATAGAGCCTACGGCATCCATAAAAAATATATATGTAAACTTCGAAAGCATTACATATTGAATTAAAAAAAACTTAATTAATACGCACACAATGGATAAGATACATACAAAAAAGCTGCGGTTAAATAGATAACCTGCTTCTTTAAAGTTGGATAAAAAAAAAAGTACTCTAACTACAATCAATATTGATAAAAAAAAGAACCGATTTGAAAGTACAATCTTTCAATTTAACAAATTGGTTTATAAATGACAGAGTTATGAAGTTACAAACATTAAAAAAAGAATTATTTTACAGTTGAATTACGAACCTCCTGCTGTTTTGGAGTCGATTAAATGTAAGAAAAAATAAAATTTAAAACCACCTTTCTATTTTAAATTTAGCTCCACATTCACAGAAAATTTCTGTATGTACTAAAATGCTACTTGGTCGTTCCAGGCCTGAAATTTCACATCGAAATCATAATAAATTTCAGGCCGTTCCTGAACTGAAAATAGGTATGCCATTATGTTTCATATTTTGTGTTATCTCTCATATTACTATGGCAGGCCATATGAGAGAAAAAATTACACAACTTTTAGTGGTTCGCTTTATAAAATACTTATTACTACTTATTACGTTTATATAATGATGACAGACTGAGTTCATTTTATTATTTACTAGCTGTGCCCCGTGGTTTTACCCGCGTTAAATTTTACAAATTATCACAGCTCCTCCCCCGTAGGTGATACCGTGATAATATGTAGCCTATATGTTGACCCGACCTCTTAGTATTATTCATGCAAAATTTGAAGTAAATCCATGCAGTACTTTTTGAGTTTAGCCCGGACATACATACAGATAAATAGATAAAAATTCTAAAAACAATTTTTTTCGCTTCGATATCTATTGTAGATCACGCCCCAAGTATCCTTTAAAAAAAATACTCAATGTACAGTTTTGACTTTCCTACTATTTTATTATATGTATAGATAATCAAAATATATCGCAAGTTTATTATCTTGCTGTGTGCAGCAAAATTATAAACTTGCGATATCGTCGGGAGTCGTAGAAGCCGACCCGAGGGAATATCTACCGGAGAATGGGCAACAGAGTCTCTTTGTCTACTATGACCAACATAGTGCGATCGCCAACCCGTCTGCCGAGCGTGGCGATTATGGCATATCCCTCCAAATGTTGGACCCAACTTCATTGTGGAAATCTTTTGGGTAGGCGTTTGTCAGCAGTGGACGTCATCCGGCTGATATGATGATCAAGTTTATCTGACTCCGCCGAATATGCGGATATTATGATTGAATTTGCAATACTCGGTTTGCACCTAACTTGATTAGTTGTAGAAATATCTTATCTATTTGTCTTGAGTGACTAATCTTAGAAATGTATCAATTATCTATATTAAGAGGCATATTATACGACTTCAACCTCTTCTTCGTTATATATAAAGAAGAGGTTCTATTGATATTTCTGCAACCGAATAAATGTAGCGCTATTGGTATTACTCTAGGTATTATAATGTGTAATGTTTAATAAGGAATGGATGTTTGATAAAAATTTAATATGGGTTAACTGCCTAAAATAATAAAAAAAAAATTAAATATATTCGCGTTTGTAGGTTAAAGGTTACTAAGAAATTATGTGAATTTTTTACCGCCATTTCAAACCATCTAATAGCTATATAAAATAGTCAAAAGTGTTTGAAAGAGCGCTCTTTCTGAATTTTTTTTCACAAAAACAAAATATATAGACCCTCGTATTCTCCATCTCAGTTCATAAATACCAAGAGCGCATGAACTAGTAACAAGTACAAATATGTAGATTTATGAACAATGTCGGCTCAATATTAAATTAAACCCTGTATCATCAAATAGTAACAAACCTTGCTCATAAAAATAATTTGTTTTAACACATCACCATCACACTATACTAGGAGGACATGAAATAATAAGTAATATTTCACATTACAAAGAGTTACAAACCAACCCATACTCCATCGAAAATACCAGGATCGCACGAAGTAAAAACAGGTATCTAAAAAATCTAATATTACTTTCGCAACATTTAAATGCCAGAAATCCATGAAATGGTAATCTTGTTGACAACAATCCAGTAAATAGAAAACTTATTAAAAGACTACTCTTTTATCACATAACCTAATAGCTTCATCTCCTTATCAAATTCTTCATTTCGGTACTGCTTAATCTTTTTCAGCCATACTCCATAAGATGATGTATTCTTGCACGTGCCTCCATACCTTACAGGAAGGCATTCTAAGTCTATGTGTTGGTGAAGGGAGCTGAGGTCGTTGCCGTGGAAGTGGATGCTATCCCAGGCACTTCTAGGTATGATCCTCTTGAAGAGGTAGAAGAAGGTATTGAGTATCCAGGAGTAGTTGATGATATGGATGCCTCGTGGTCGAACCGGTACAGCACCCTGAAAACAATGGTACGATACAAATTGTAAATATTTTTTATAAAAACTAAATGTAACGTGAACTCACTAGTACACTAATACAGTACGAGAACCGGAAGACTCATATCAAATCTATTCATAGTAATTATGCAAAATAATTCTGTTTCTTATAAGAAAGGTCAAGTTTAAATGAATATCATTGACTGTTGTAGAGCCAAGTGTCAATAGAATTATTGTTTATTTCCTTCAATATTTGAATGCTACCACGTCATTTTTTTTTGGCTAGGTATAAATTCCTGCCCACGCTGCGTCTTCCGGTTTGTGGTCGCCACTCGAGAACCTTTCTGCCCTAGCGGCCGTCGGCTCTATGAGCTCTCTCCCCCTACAAGATGGACCGATGATCTTGTGCGGAGCAGGCTGGATGCGAATAGCGCAAGACCGGCGATTGTGGAGATCTTTGGGGGAGGCCTCTGTCCAGCTGTGGACGTCTTTCGGCTGATATGATGAAAAATTCCTATTTAGCGCAGGGCTAGGTTTCTTCGTCTTATCCAGTGCTCGTCACAGTTTTTTAGTCACTTTATGGATAGGTTGTGTACATCTCCAACTCAATTGACATATTTTACAAGTACAGTCATTTGCCCCAAAGATGACGTCATTGGTTAATGGTATCAAATACACAATTAGATCTAACCAGTTTTGGTAGTAATTGTTAACTAAAATTCTATAGGCTCTAAAGGTGTAGCAGTGGTAAGCGGTGTGTAGCGCTAAAAGGTTTTGCCCTACCTCAAGGACTCAAGCTCAACTAGGGAAGTATATCCAGCTTACAGAATATCCTTTAAGTAATATGTGTAATGTGCTCGCCAGCACATCAAGCTACCCAAATCTGTCAAATTTCCCCAATTGAAAGTGAACATTAAGCTTTAGTGGTAAAGTTGGAAATCTATAAAAGAAATTTGACAGATTGGGGTAGCTGGATGTGCTGGCGTCTGTACATGTAATTTCGGATTGAGTATTTTCTTTTTGTCCTCGGTTGATATTATACAATGACAAAATCTAGACCAGAACTGAAAATAACCTTGAATATTATAAAAACATCGATCGAAACTTATCTCATGCGAGCTGAACCCGAAAGATTTTATTGACTCTGAATTTTTTATTTATTGCGAGTAGTGGCATAGAATTTTTCTGAACAATCTGTTTTGGAGCGTGGAAATAAATGTTTTGAAACAATACATATATATAACGGCAATTATAATTATATGATATTCATAGTAATTAATAATGTTAAATTTATTTGAAATTTATTTAAAGCTATTATATTCACCTTTTATATAATTTAAGATTGTTGTAATAAATGTATTTGCAACACCCTAACAGGGTTCATGTTTGACACAAATTATGGACATTAACACCTATTGTAACACATGAATGCAATAAAGAACTTGAACTTGAACCCTAAATGTCTTTATTTACCACCATTCCTGCATACTTGGGTCGAGTTCTATGTGATCAATAAAAATAAATTAACCTTTCCTGAGTTCTAACAGGTTTGTATCAATCTTGTTTTATAATATGACATGCGCAGTAGACGTTTTTTTTTTTATATATCAGAGGGTGACAAACGAGCACGTGGGTCACCTGATGGTAAGTGATCACCGCCGCCCATGGACACTCGCGACACCAGAGGAGTCGCGAGTGCGTTGCCGGCCTTTTAGAGTCAGCAAACAAGTGTTGCTGACCCTTCCCCCCACCCCAATGAGCTCTGGTGACCTTACTCACACTCGGAAACACAACACTAAAATTATTAATGTTATTATTAAGGAATGTCTTCTGTAAGACGGTCTATTTTCTTAATTTCAATTTGATTTTTTATGGAATTTTTGTGCAACACTCGCTCTACATTAATACGTGACGGGGCCTCTGGTCTGATATAGGTTTGGAGAGAGCGTTCCATCGATTAGAATGAAACTAAAGGTCATGGAGGTCGCTGCTGATCTCGACGCGTTCGCGGTCGTATTCTCGTCCGGCGAGTACGATAGGTTGGTTGTGGTATAGTGTTGTAATAGTCCATAATGGTGGTGATTTCGTCATCTGTATCGTCCTGAGAAGATGATGCTTACATATACAGGGTGCTACCTACTCAGCCCTAATTTATTTGGCCTTGGCCCCCAGGATATATAAAAAAATGTTTTCTAGTTTCACCACTTTCTTAACTTTAAAGTGTAATTTTTATTAAAAATGGGTAAAACAGGCAATATTTCGATGTTTGTTTTTAATATTTAATAATGGCAGATTCTTGTTACACTATTGATTTATTCAGATGTTACTTGGCTCGAAAAAAAGGTCCTCAAGGTTACAAAAAGGTGTAAAAACACTTTTTTTATAAAAGCAAATTATAACCATTAAAATGGTCACACACTAGGGATGTTTTGCTAGAATTGGAACTCCTGAATCATTATCTGTTTTTTTTAGATGCAAGTTGTAATTAAGATTGAAGTATTTTAAAATCTTTTTGTAACTTTGAGTTATAGTTGGACACATAATTTTTTTTCTAGCTAACATCTGAATAAAACAATAGTTTTATAAGAATCTGCCTACATTAAAGATTAAAAAAGAAACATGAAAATCTGTTGTACCCATTTTTAATAAAAGTTAAACAAGTGGTGTACCCACTTTAAGTTAAAAAAGTGGTGAAACTAGAAGAGAGCAAATTAAATTTTATTTTAGATGTTCAGTGGTCCAGGGCAAAATTAATTAGCAGATGACTCCACCTATCCACCATTTTCGTATGTTCAACGTTCTTCCAAACACCCTGTATGATGATATGATTGACAGCCTTTACCAAATGACTTGGATGGTGAGTGGCAGAGTCAATGAATCGCAGTAGACGTTCCGAACTAAAAACACGTTTATATAAATTCTCAACTTACCCCCATTAACATTACGATCTGGTACGCGATAGATGGTGTAAGACAAGCGACATGTCGCATGGTAATTCCCTCTAGGTCCACGATAGCAGTTCCACCAAAAATCTGCAGTTTTGGTTGTCTGACACCTATTTCTGCCATCGTCATGCCGGCGCGGACCAAGTCTTCTATCGGGTACTCGTAGGGGTCCCATAAGCCTGAAGATAAAGACAAAGATATTTATTTCACAAGTACCTAACAGTAACCTGATGTCATGCAAAAACTCAACATCAAAAAATCGCACTAATATTATAAAGGCGAAAGTTTGTGACTGTGTGAGTGTGTATGTTTGTTACTTCTTCACGTCTAAACGGCTGGAGCGATTTTAATAAAATTTGGTATGGCGTTAGCTGACACACACGATTAACACATAGGCATTATAAAGTTTGACGCGGGTAAAACCGCGGGGCACAGCTAGTAAATAAAAATATTTATAATCTATTCTATTAAATAAGAGGTCGGATTACGGCAATAGACCCTAACAGTAAATTGCCGTTAACCGGCCTCGTTTACAGTGAGTTAAATAAAATAAAGAAGAACTAAATAAAATAATAGTTTTGGTATTATCATGACAGCCGAATATTTGCCACTGCTGGACAATGGCGTCCCCAAAGGCTTATCAAAATGTAGTTGTGTTAATCATTTGGAGGGATCCTACTACCACATCACATCATCAGCCTGATATCGTTCAGTACTGGACATAGGCCTCTCTCAAAGGTTTCTATAACATTGCCATTTGGTGGGGTTTGTCTTAGTCACCGCGTTTGGCATGCGAGTTAGCGACTGCAGTTAGGTTAGTTATACTATTTACGTTATAGCATGGTGCGGGTGACAGTTTCAGTAACATTTCGTTTCACTCGTGAAAGGCGCAGCGATTTACAAATTATGTCTTATTATCTCAGCTGTACCACATTTGTTACATATTAAACACTAGTGTTGTGCTAAATCTGTGTCATTTGGAATGTGAAATATAATGACGTACGCAATTAATATAAAACCTATTACCGAGTTGTTTAACGGGGCCATACTTCAAAGCGGGAGTTGCCAAAGCTGCCTTAGAATATAGAATAGCATTTTGGTGTTCTGAATTCTCAGCACTTATTTTAGGATATTCGAATATATAAGCTATATAAAGTTACATCAAAATCCGCTCGGTAGTGTATGCGAGAAAGAGTAACAAACATCAGGAAGCTTTGTCGACTTTTAAGCCTTTGTGCCACAAGCTTACTGTTGGGTACAGTACGATTAATAAGTATTATAAAGAGCATAAGTTTGACATATTTAATGCTAGACCAGAAGCAGTAGAATGGTTACTTAGTCAAGCTTTTTTTTTTAAATATTTGAACTAATTAGAGCTTATAAGAATTGAAAGAAAGAAGAATTGCAAAACTGAAGTGGCAGTGGGCGGGGAACATAGCTCGTAGAACCAACGGCCGTTGGGGCAGAAAGGTTCTCGAGTGGCGACCACGAACCGGAAGACGCAGCGTGGGCAGGCCCCCTACAAGATGGTCAACTGTAGTAAATTGAATTAAATGCAACCAGAATGTTCATCTCTACAAATTAAATTAAATTGAATGAAAAAATAAACAAAGCGTTATGCATATAACGTAACGTCATAGACGTATTTAGCTTGCTGGGATGGACTGCTACGATGGGTAGTCGATATTTTTGTATAATAAAAACGTATTTTGTGCTTAGGTAAATTTTTATTGTATACGTACCTAGTAACACTGCACAACTGAATACACACAAATTTTCATAAAAATATCATAGAGAACTTATTAGATTTAGGTTGCGAGTATCGTTAGCAATAAAAATGTATTGCACATCCCTAGTAATGTGGTACGCACCATGCTACAACGCAAAAAGTATAGTTTAGTTAGTTAGTACGCAGGTAGCGCTTCTACTCTCTAACTCTCAAATTGAGACCCGCCTGAAGATTAAATGTATCATAGATTTAATCTTCAGGCGGGTCCCATTTTAGAGAATAGGCAAACAAATATTTATGGGCTACGAAAAGAGCAACAAACGTTTTTTTAACGAGCAAGTTGTTGGTAAGTGATCATTGCCGTACATGGAAGCTTACACTTACCATGAGGCAGGCCATGTATCGGTTTTCTGGCATAGTATAATATAAAAAAGGTTTTTATTCACTTAGACGTTAAAAAAGCGCTTGTGAATAGTCAGAATAAAATAAAACCGCTAAGTGCGAGTGGGACTCGCGCACGAAGGGTTCCGTACCATTCTCATCTCACGGTTCCATCTAGAAAAACTAGCAAAAAATTCACGTTTTTGCATGGGAGCCCTCTTAAATATTTATTTTATTTTCTTTATTAGTATTTGTTGTGATAGCGGCAACAGAAATACATCATCTGTGACATTTCAACTGTCTAACTATCACGGTTCATAAGATACAGACTGGTGACAGACGGACAGACAGACAGCGAAGTCTTAGTAACAGGGTCCCGGTTTACCCTTTGATTACTGAACCCTTAAAACAACGAGACATCACGTGGACCAACTTACCAAATCGGAATACAGAAAGGCGTCCAACATCAGGCCGATCAAGCATGGCTCCCTGGTACGCGTCCTTCACTTTGGTCAAGCCCCACAAGTCAACTCCTTCATACAAATGTTTGTTTTGCTCTCTGAATGTGCAATAACGGACCAGCTGTGGAGAAGAAAATAACACTTTTCTATCATGCGGCCCTGGTACACAGACATTTTTAATGAGCACTTATGGTTTAGGTGATTACAATGAAATGAAATGAAAAATGCATTTTTTTGACAAAAAGACCATACATTGCAAACATTTCCATTAGGGCAAATGTATTCTAGTATTCACGAGTTATGAAAAAGAAAGAGTGGATTACTTCATACATCATTTCTAGGCTGACATTATAAAAATAATACAATTAATTATAATACGTGATTCCCGTGCCACTGTTAATCAGTCTCTGTCTGACCCTCGCCACCGCTGCCTCCCCTTTCATAAATAACATTATTTTGTATCCTTTGGAGTGGCTATATACGACTAAAACAATCACCTTATTTTAATGTTACGGAATCTTCTGACCATCTTGCTGATAGGGAAAATACTAAGCTAAGGTTACAAATAGCCCTCTTGTAACTCGTCCGAGTGGACGGGTATAGATCCAATGATCATTAATCCCAAGCAGAATGTGTCGAATTCACCTTCCCCCTTGGCGCTTCACCGTACCACAATCTATAACACTGTTCGTTAGACGATACTACTAGTAACTGATCTCTATCGAATGTCCTTATTGGTGACTCTGGACCAATATGTCTATAAATAGTGTCAGTTTTTCCGGTATTTGACCTTCGGCGTGGTTGGTAAATGCTTGCGCCACGCCGCGGGTCGTGCGTTCCGAGTATATATATATTTATTTCTTTAATATAAAATCTGCGGACAATGTCACACAGATCATACTAGCCCCAAACTAAGCAAAGCTTGTACTATGGGTACCAGGCGACGATATACATACTTATATCGATAGATAAATACTTATATACATAGAAAACATCCATGACTCAGAAACAAATATTCGTGCTCATCACACAAATATTTGCACTTACCGGGATTCGAACCCAGGACCACCAGCTTCGTAGGCAGGATCACTACCAACTAGGCTATGGTGACCGTCAGTTGTTTATATAAGTATCAATTTACTAAATATAAGTAGTAGGTACTAGCAGTGCCCGCGGACTTCGTTCCGCGTTATAAATATGTTTGTCGCTGCCCTTGTGTCTTCGGGTTCAAAGTTCGGGATATTTTTTTTTCATAGCCTATGACATTCCACAGTAACGTAGCTTTCTATTGGTGAAATAATTTAGAAAATGGGTTCAGTAGATCTAGAGACTCTTACAACGTCACAAACTCACAAACGTTACCTCTTTATAATATCAGTATAGATATTATGTAGTATATCAGTTATCTGATTTCCATAGCACAGGCTTTGCTTGGTTTGGGATCAGATAACCGCGTGTGAATGGTGTCCTAAGATATTAACATTTCACTAATATATCCTACAAGTTGAACAGTATAATGGTCACTTGGGTACCAGTTATGTTATGTACATATATATACTCAAGCCAAAAAACGTCGATCTGTTTTCGTAAATAACCAGCCGATAGTCACAACTCACTCACCAGGGTTCTGTGACCTCTCTAGATAAATACAAAGTTATTTACCAAATTGATAATAGTTCTAAGCATCGATAACATATTAACAAACCGCAATAAATCATGTTCATTAAAATTTTCTTATGATAAAAACAAACCTACGCTAGTTCCTCTATTTGTACTGTAAGATTTGCTTAAACGTCTACAAACTTTTTAGCATTACAGACTGCGGCAATCTTAAGCTCAAATCAATAAGGAGGAGGAGGATAACCGTAATTTAGGTTTAACAAAGGTTAAATAAAGGTTAAAAATAACTTAATCAATCGTTAAATAGGCTTCAACTTTGACAATCGATTCCGGACCATTTATGACGTAACATGTGCTCATGGAAGCCGATTTAACTATTGATTAAGTCATTATTGACCTTTAATTTGAACGCCATTTAAGAAATCGATGTTCGGCGACTTAGCTGGTAGAGCCCCTGTGGCGTGGAGGGCTAGCATCTACCAAACACGACAACCTGCTCGTCAATATAATGTTGATATTGATGAATGGAAAAATAGTCGTCTAGTATTACAAGTTAAATTTGCAAAATTTGATGGTTGGTGTAGATTAGATTCAGGGCCATTGTTTTATGATCCAGGAAATCTACAATGTCCAAGAACGGCGAGAAACTTTTTTACACATTTCCTCAATAAAATTGAGTTATTTGCACATGATATTTATAGCTAGAGACATTAATAGTCGAGGAAATACCTGTGAAGTGAATCATTAAGGTCAAATAAAAAATAAATATTTTTTAATCGATTTAACGATCGAATTTTAACTAAATAATCCTCTTTATAAGCGTATTTATAAAGAGGATTATTTAGTTTTTAATTAATTGAATGCGCGAAATGGCCTTTGATTTAAGAGCATCTATTGCAAAAAGTATTCTGAAATGACTTTTGAGTGCCGTTTAACTAAAATATGCATATTTTCTTATTGAAATATGTATTTATAATTATTGCATTCCACATGTGTTGCCATTAATATAATGAGATAACTAATGTTAGTAAGCAACACTTTTTATTTATTTATTTAGGCTCCCCAAAAATTGCTTACACTCAAAATATTACAAATTGCGTCCGACTATAACTAAAGCTAAGTGTAGCAATCTCTTATGGGTAAGCACGGCATGCATCTTTTATATTACAATAAGTGCTATAAGCTTTGAAGTATTGCCATAATAACTAAAATCCATTCTACCACCTAAGGAACACTATTATTTTTTTATAAAAAGGCGACAAACGAGCAATTCGGTCACTTGAAGGTAAGTGATCACCGCCGCCCATGGACACTCGAAACACCAAGGAGTCCCGGGTGCGTTGCCGCCGACGAAAATAGCAAAAGAGTCCGCAAACAATTGTTGGTGACCCTCACCGCCTCAACCAGGGGTGGGCCCTATGAGATCTGGCGACCTTACTCGCGCTCAGATACACAAGAATGTCAAACACAGGAATGTCATCTAATCTAAGGTAGAGGTACTTTCCTAATCGGGCGGCTTTTTGAGCGAATGAACGCGCCTTCTACCTCTACTATTAAAAGTATTTTGTCTTTATGGTATTGGCTGTGGTTAATCCTCGACGCCAAAAGAGGAGCGTTATAAATTTGACGTCGATGTCTGTCTGTGTATGTGTGTGTCTTTCTGTGGCATTGTAACTCCCAAACGGAAGTACCGATTTGGATGGTGTTTTTCCATTTGAAAGTCAGTTTCCTTGTTTCCTTCTGAGCTTATTTCTTAGTTATGTTTCGTTAATATCTATCCAGCAGAGTAAGAGTATCAGCTCTATTCCAAAATGATGTAATTATAGTTGTATTTTGTATTTGACGGTCACCGTAGCCTAGTTGGTAGTGCTCCTGCCTACGAAGCTGGTGGTCCTGGGTTCGAATCCCGGTAAGTGCAAATATTTGTGTGATGAGCACGAATATTTGTTTCTGAGTCATAAATATTTTCTATGTATATCAGTATTTATCTATCTATATAAGTATGTATATCGTCGCCTGGTACCCATAGTACAAGCTTTGCTTAGTTTGGTGCTAGGATGATCTGTGTGTCATTGTCCCCAGATATTATTATTATTATATTATTAGTTGTAGTTGGGGTTTTCAACCGGGAGATTAACATGCCCTCCGAAGTACGGAAACGTTTAGAATCTAAGCCAGTTTGGCGGACTATAGAATGACCGCATGCCTACGTGCTAAAACTTACCAGTCACTTACGGGCCGATACGAGCCAAGTAACAAGTCGATAAAAATGTACACAAGGAAATATTTTTATAATCACACTAATATTATAAAGGCGAAAGTGTGTGACTTTACTTCTTCACGTCTAAACGGCTGGAGCGATTTTAATAAAATTTGGTATGGAGTTAGCTGACACCTTGGATAATTATAAAGTTTGTGTGGGTAAAACCGCGGGGCACAGCTAGTTTATAGTAAAATATAAAGAATAATAATAAATACTTTAATTATATATTTATAATTTAGAAACCTTTGTTATAACATAATATGAATAGGCAATTTTAGTTTTATATTTTTTTCCAAGAATTAACAGTCTATTCAAGAAATCTGAAATTACAGAGATAATTAAATATTTATATTCATTACGGAATCTACATAAATAATTTAAACATGTTTTCTATAACGAATCTACTAAGAAAATTACAGTTAAATTTCAAAGTAAGCCACTTTTTATATTTTCTTTGAAGTTGTTAGAAACTACTGTAAGTATGGAAAAATATTGAATACCTTACATCAAAGAGCTGGGAAAACCAGTTGCCAGTCATGCTACAACCCAACGAAACTCTACTTCTACAGCTCCTTTCAAATTATTTTAAAAGCAAAGCTGGTGTTTACGACAAGAACTTATTAAATTTAAGTGACAATGATTCAATTTATTACTATATTAATAAAAAGGTAAGGTTGGGCAATTATGAATGTCAAATTATATCTGAGAAATGTCCACCACGACCACGGTTACAGATGTCGATTCTTTCAAAGTTTCAATCACTTTATGACAAAATGGTGGGCCTATTTCGTTAATTCACCACTACAATATACAGATCTAATTCAAATAAAAAATTCATTGACTTCGATTCAATATTACATTAGTGTGGAATCGTCAATTGTTTTCACCCTACCGTGCAGCGTATGTCATGGCAGCTACTGAGAAACACTGGCAAAAAAACTGAGTAGGAATATTTTTATCTATAATATATATTTATCTATAACAGACTTATCAAGAAATTCGAAAGCCTATTCAAGTACCTAGTATTATTAAACTAGTTTTGTAAAGAGCACCGACAATGTTAGTCTCTAATTAATTTAAAACCAGTTTCTCAGGACTACTTTTTGCATAAAACACATTCGCACGTCATTTCAAATTGTGAATATCATTGCTTTAATGGGCTATTGTTCTTTTAAGATTAATTTCCTAGATTTTCGTATTAATTGTGAGAAAACGTACGACCTACAGCCACTCCGGTGTTCGCACACGCAGCTTCTTTGTTTCTATACTCACCTAAACACTTGAGAATCGTTCCGTGTCCGCGCGGTGGTACGTTCTCGCAGATTCTCGAATTCCTACAATGAAGTACTAGATGCAGCAAGTTTGATTCTTTAATTCTTCTCTGCTACATCTAATTTGAAGTGATCGTAAGTCAGTATTCGGTGTGGTGCCCGTGTACACCCTGTCCCACCATTACTATAAGCACGGTCGTTACAAAGATGTCCAAAAGGAGGAGATCGCGACTTATTTAGAGCATCATTACAGCTGGAAGAAGTTCACTGCTGGACAAACCTACCCCAAGTATGATCTTGGGGGATATGCCATAATCGCCATGCTTGGCAGACAGGTTGGCTATCGCAGTACGATGGTCATAGTTCTCGGGAGGAAGCTGCTGCTCGACCTCTGGTAGATATTCCCTCGGGTCGACTTCTACTTCCCTCACCAAATGAAATGGAGTGATGATATTCTGATATTCGCCGCCGTCACCACACAGCAAACTAACTAATTAGTTTGCTGTGTGGTGACGGCAACTAACTAGTTAGTTTGCTGTGTGGTGAAGGCAACTAACTAGTTAGTTTGCTGTGTGGTGAAGGCAACTAACTAGTTAGTTTGCTGTGTGGTGACGGCAACTAACTAGTTAGTTTGCTGTGTGGTGACGGCAACTAACTAGTTAGTTTGCTGTGTGGTGACGGCAACTAACTAGTTAGTTTGCTGTGTGGTGACGGCAACTAACTAGTTAGTTTGCTGTGTGGTGACGGCAACTAACTAGTTAGTTTGCTGTGTGGTGAAGGCGGCGAATATCAGAATATCATCACTCCATCTAGTTAGTTTGCTGTGTGGTGACGGCAACTAACTAGTTAGTTTGCTGTGTGGTGAAGGCAACTAACTAGATGTTTGCTGTGTGGTGACGGCAACTAACTAGTTAGTTTGCTGTGTGGTGACGGCAACTAACTAGTTAGTTTTCTGTGTGGTGACGGCAACTAACTAGTTAGTTTGCTAGGTGGTGACGGCAGCTAACTAGTTAGTTTGCTGTGTTAGAGCAAGTGAACTAGTTAGAAACTTTTGTGACATTGTACACCGACCACAATATTAGATATATGCGCTAGACGAGAGTATGACTGAGAACACGTCATAACCACCGCTGCTCTCCATGGTCCTGACACTCGTAGTGATAAAATGCCCTCTTCGCTCCTCAACCGGTTGCAAAAACATGTCTAAGAACCGTTTGTGTCCGTCTATTATATGTTTGTAAAGCGAGTACCGGGATGAGTATTGGGCGTTATCTTAAAAAAAATGAATTGAGGTTTTAATTAGTAAAAAAATAATTTCATTACATGAATGACTCATTTTCCGTAATTATAGAAAAATATTGATAAGGTTACATATAAATAAAAGCCGTTGTCTATTGATATGTCAATAATATGGTTTTAACATTATTGCGGCTATACCCCTCCTTCTAAATAATTACCCTAAAAGCAAAGCTAAATTGCCAATATAAAATCAAACTTTTTTTTTTGTACTAAGTCCTTTAATAAAGATAAAAAAACACATATTTTTTTATCTTGGAACAACTAACACAGTGCCTTCTGATCCCAAACTGAGCAGAACCTATATTATGGCGACTGATAAACATACTTATATATTTCTAACTACATTCATATTGTAGATGAATTATACCCATATACAGAACAAATAATCGTGTTAATCCCACAAAGATTTGTCCCGGCTGGGAATAGTACCCGCGACCTCTGGCTTGGCGGTCAGGATCGTAATATAATTAGAATACTAATAACGCAATACTCGTTCTAAGAATTTGTCTACCCGGAAGCACATAAGCAAAGTCTAACAACTAAGTTTCTTATCCCAGCTTAAACTGATTGAACAGGAAAATATACAAATACTCTTATACGTAAAAAGTAGTACGCACAAAAAGAGGGTCGTTAAATAATAATAATATCTCGGGACAATGTCACACAGATCATCCTAGCACCAAACTAAGCAAAGCTTGTACTATGGGTACCAGGCGACGATATACATATTTATATAGATAGATAAATACTTATATACATAGAAAACATCCATGACTCAGAAACAAATATTCGTGCTCATCACACAAATATTTGCACTTACCGGGATTCGAACCCAGGACCACCAGCTTCGTAGGCAGGAGCACTACCAACTAGGCTACAATAAAATATTTATGATGTAAATTTTGTTCTAGAATTATTTTAAATACTATATAATATACTGCTTCAGCGGAACCTTCCAAGCGGCTCAGTTAACTGTAAAGAGATTATATATTTGAGCAGTTAAGAGGGCCCGAGTCCGAAAGTTTTATTCAAGGCACTTGCAACACCAGGAAGTTGGCAAGTACGTTTCCGGCCTTTGAGGAAAGAATAGGCTCGCTTCTTGAAGAATGACAATCTTCAAGAAGCGAGCCTATTCTTCCTCAGTTCAACTGAGCCGCTTGGAAGCTTCCGCTGAAGCAGTATATTATATAGTATTTAAAATAATTCTAGAACAAAATTTACTTGATAAATATTTTTCGGATCGGAAACACCTACGCAGTTAATGGATTCCACAGAGTGGTAATACGCGGTCAAACGATTCTTGTGCAACACATGCTGGTAGGCGACCATTCAGGTCATGGATGAAATTGATGGAGGGCCTGTGATGGGTATAAGTTCGAACGATTACTCCGAATACTCCCCGTGATAAATGTGGTCTGAGTTTTATGTCCCGAATCGGGCTAGACTTTCATTATTTGCCGTTGTTGCTACTGTTAGAAGAAAGTTGGTGCCGAAATGCTCACACCACAGAAACAGGTTATTTATAAAGAAGTGAGACAAAAAATAGCTGGTCAACGGAAGACTAAGTTTCATTTAACCCAAGATTTCACGCTGTGTTTTCCGGTCGACCACGAATCGGAAAACGCAGGTACCCCTACAAGGTGGACCGACAATCTTACTAGGATCGCGCAATGCCGTTGGATGCGGGCAGCGCAAGAACGGCAGCTGAGGAGGCCTTTGCACAGCAGTGGACGTCTAACAGCTGATATGATGGTGATGAGTACCGATGCTAGTAGCTTTTAAAATGGACCATATTTTTGGACTTACTACCTTTGACAGAGAGAAATGTGTAATTAGGATGGTTCATCGTTAGAATGAGCAATTTTGATGGTCTAAGGTAGCGGGTAGCGAAAGAACAGCAATTGTTCAGATCTTTGGGGGAGGCCTTGAATGAATGAATTCTTTATTTGCAGGAATATTTGCATTTAGATGGTCTTAAACTACGGTTCCACTATATTCATAAATTTGTCGTGCAAATGTTTAAGTAGAAGTATACACATAATATATGTATGTAACATATATTATTTGTCATAATCTCACGCAATTTTAATTCAATATACATAACTAAATATTATACGTTTGCCCAGCAGTGGGCACATTTTGGCTAATATGGTGATGGTGATGATGAAAGTATCTATTATTTTACTTAATCTATGTGGAATATCAGTAACAATACTTACTAGTCTATGTGCTCTTGGTACAATAAAGTTTCTAGCTCTTAGGTACCGCAGGAGGTATTCGTCATCTGTTCTTAAAGGTTGGCATTCTCCTCGATCTGCAACAAGAGTACAACAATATACTATAAGATAAACTAAAATAAAATAAAAACAATATTCTATAAAGGAAATCTAAACTAACTAAATAGTGTTAAAACCTTACCACATTCCATACGTGATAGCTCGTCATTGAGTATTTTTAAGAGCAGAACTAAGAATCACTTCTTATCTCTGTAACTTACGTATATATAAGGTATTAAATAGATATATATTTTTATAAGGTATCGTATGTAATTATTAGTGTGTATTTTATCAATATATTTACCCGACAAGGTACATAATTATAATAGTTAGTTGTACACTGCCTATACCCATAATTTTGAAAATCTCTCTTTCCTGATGGTTTGCTTTAAGAAAATTCAATAATGAATTAAGCTCGCCTATGTACATGCATTTTCTTTTGTAACTTCTAACTTATGTATTTATTTTCTGTGTGAAATTAAGAATAAGAATAAAACATCAATTGAATCGTTCAACGGGTGTTGCCTTGCTGGCCAAATTTTAGCCATAGCAGCCAGTCTCTAGAGGCACTTATCCGGGCCATATTAGTCTACAAGTGTGTGCGCAAACACAGATGCACTTTAGACGGGCTGGTTGGCGTGTTTGGAAAATGCTTGCTTTTCACGCCACAGGTCATGTGTTCGATTCCCACACATGACAGAGATATTTGTGTGCATGGACATGTCTGTTTGTCCTGAGTCTGGGAGTAATTATTTATATAAGTATGTTTTTACAAATGAAGAGTGGTATATGTAGTATATCAGTTATCTGGTTTCCATAGTTGAAGCTCTGCTTAGTTTGGGATCAGATGGACGTGTGTGTTTTTCCCAGGATATTATTCTTTCACTGAAACTTTTTTTAACTACATCTATTGGAAAGAGCGACAAGTGATACTTTTTAGGTCTTTCCCGGGATTTGAACCAAGTAGTACATTATCAGTGATTGAACACACTATCTAATCCAGGGTAATCGCTCTGCTATTAAGCTACAGAGAATACCCACTGGCACTTCAAATTTGCGAGTTCCTTTGCGAACACTTATGGAGGATGTTGGTGCCCAGTGTTAAATAAAAAAATTACTGATTTGTTGTATAATTCTGGTAACTGGAAAGCTAAAACTTAAGACTTGTATTACTAATCATACTCAGATTGGAGCCATGTCTAACTTCAAACCTCCTCATGTTTAAACTTACGTACAAACTAGATCAATGAATTAATTTGAATATAAATCCGATACAAAAAAATAAATAAATTAGGTTTGTGAAATCTATTTATGGGTTTATGTGATTTACATCATCGAATAGCTGCAATCAATTAATGAATTCATTAGAAAAATAATCTTAAATTAAAATTCTTTCTAGAGAGCACGTGAACTTGTGCAGTGTATAAACTAATTACGCACGTGGTAGATATAACGTCTTGCACAGAACAACAGTCTGCAAATCTTATTAGAACATCTTATGTATCGGCATGCCACCTGATGAAATAAGTAGAGTCGACGCCTCGAAAGAGGTTACACTTGCAGTACACACGGCTACACATCAAGCTATACATTTCCAGTATTAGCTGATCTCGCGTTGTATAGGATTTCCATACAATGACAGGTCAGCTTATATTGGAAATGTATAGCTTGATATGTAGCCGTGCGTACATAAACATCCCTTAATGGCTACGGAATAAAAAAGTTGTAAGTCTTTATAAGATTGGGCCAATATCCAGTGAAGATACTGTTCTACTATGAACTATGTAAATAGATACTCAATGTGGAGCTACAATAAACGTATTAACTGGGTATTATAGATTCTAAATAAACCAAATACTAGCGTGGGGACAAGACCACAGTATAGTAGCTCAACTTCTAGGTTCCTTAGATTAATAGAGTCACGACTTTTTTTAGCGACTAAAACCTAACCTAATCAAGCCAAAGGCAGGTAACTTGCCATCGTCTACAGAGCGATAATATTGCCAAAATTATGCTTCCGTGAAGCTTTTGACAATTGAGGAATATAGTTCTATTCTCTTGATGAATTCAGGGGCTCTACCGGCTAAGTCGCCGAACATCGATTTCTTAAATGGCGTTCAAATAAATAAAGGTCAAAAATGACTTAATCAATCGTTAAATAGGCTTCCATGAGCACATGTGATGTCATAAATGGTCGGTAATCGATTGTCAACGTTGAAGCCGATTTAACTATTGATTAAGTCAATTTTTAACCTTTATTTATTTGAACGCCATTTAGAAATCGATGTTCGGCGACTTAGCCGGTAGAGCCCCTGGGCATTAATGGAACTGGGAATTATCACGTAGATTACTTGCTACATAACTACTCAGGAGGCCGACAAAATGTAATTGTAAAATATAACTAAGCACGACACGGAAAGAAAGGTGCATTACAAATAATTAACTCTAGATAATTCCATGACTATTAAGTATTCGTGCGCAATTTAGCACCAATGACACGGCAAGAAGATAATATATTCGTCAGCCGAATGACGTCCACTGCTGGACAAAGCCTCCCCAAAAGATTTGCACATTCGAGTTGCGTCCATCACTTGGAGAGATACGCCATAATCGCCACTCTTCGCAGACGGGTTGGCGATCGCAATATGATGGTAACAGTACACAGAGAGACGCAGTATGATGGTTATTACATGGAGATGCTGTTGCCTGTTCTCTGGTAGATATTACCTCGGGACGACTTCTACGCCCTCAACGGGATGAGATGGGGAGGCGATATCCTATGCCGTCAGTAACACAGCAAATTATATAATACTGAGCATTAAAGTGTCGATTACTTACTTCACGGCTACTTACTTGGCTTACGGTGAGAGAGTACAACTACATTTATCACCAGAGACAAAACGGTAAGGCGATAATGTTTTACTGATAATTATCTAGTACTCAGTAGGTGACTGTACTAAGTTTATTTATTGGAACGAAGTTCCTTATCGCGTGTTGTGAAAGGGGGCTAGACGTAAGAAATTCTTACGAAAAGTTGTCACGACACTTTTTGCAGCTGTGCGGCGTGCGCATGTTTCTCTGTCTCTCTCTCTCTCTCTCTTATAGAAAGCAAGCCAGATATTTTCATTTCTAATTCGCATTGAACAGTGTGGTGTCGCGACGATTATTTTTGTTGAGTGTATACAGGTTTTTTGTACATAATAAATAATAAGAAATAACTTCGTTCCATCCGGGTGTCCCTTGACACCTCTCAAGTTTTATTTCGTTTATTTAGCCAAAGACGCTTTAGTTTTTTAATAGACGCAAATTATAATAACTCTCGCCTAAACAGTCGATTGCTGTGTGGTGACGATGAAGAATATCATCACCCCAGCTAATCCTGTGGGGAGCTTAGAAATCGTTCTGCGGGAATACCTACCAGAGAACGGGCAGCAGCGTTTTTCTATGAATTATAACTTTCAAACTGCGATCACCTACCCGTCTGCCAAGCGTGACGATTATAATATAAATCCTCATTCTTTGGTGTGGCTTTTGTCCAGCTGTGGACGTAAGTTGAGCGTAATATATTTATCTGAACTAATATTAAGTAAGTACTAAAAAAGATTTAATTCTACTTTCTTTTTAACGGATAAACGCAAAACTACTTACCTGATTTAATTAATCCTTCCACCAATAGAAAGCTACATTATCATCGAGTAACATAGGCAATATATTATTTTCAAACAATTAGCGCTCCTTAAGAAAATTACAATTAGGTAACCTAAAGTAACAAAAATTGGCATATAAAAGTAATTATTTGGCGCGCACTGCGAATACTGTAAATGATACTAGTTACATATTTATACGGCTCATCATTACCTACAAAGCCGGCCACGAGCGAGTTGGACTCGCGCACGAAGCGTTAAAGGTACCATTATAAAAATCACGTATTTTATCCCAAATAAAATACGTGAACCCTTTAAATTACTACCCCTTTAAATATTTATTTTATTTATTTACATACATACATAGACTCACGCCTGTTTCCCAGAGGGGTAGGCAGAGACAACGGATTTCCATTTGTCACGATCTTTGCATACTTCTTTTGCCTCGATTACTGTCATTATATTCTTCATACATGATCGCCAGTTTAGGGTACTTCTGACCTGCCCTTTCTTGAGAACATCTCCAATTTGGTCAGAGAAAGTTCGAAGTGGTCTTCCTCTTCCGGTTTTCCCACTCACACCGGCCAGGTATACTTCCTTTGTCAATCTTCTTTCATTCATCCTTTCTAAATGGCAAAACCATCAACCATTTTATTTTTAATATATAAATATTTTTACAGATATAACTACATCATCTCTGAAAATTTCAATTGCCTAACTATCACGGTTTATGAGAAACAGTCTGGTGATAGACGACTAGACAGACAACGGAGTCTTAGTAATAGGGTCCTGTTTTAGCCTTTGGGTAGGGAACCCGAAAAATCTATCAGATTACATACCAGCATTATGGATTTAGGGAGGGGGTTAGTGTATCCACAAATTTCACGATGATAACGTGAGTGCACGTGTGGCAGTGTGGCGCGGCGGACAACAGTAGCGTCGCCATTTTTTTGTCCCGGATTTGATTCCCGCACATGATAACTTATTTTGTGACCCATTCAATATATACTTTGTGTCCGTCAAGTATATGTTCATCTCTAGTGTGGGCTCAGTCTAGGATATTTTTTTTTTATATACAATTTCTACATACAAGTACCCTATTAGAGTGAAAATATAACATTAATATTAAAGCAGTTTCAATAACCTTTGAGATATGTTTCTATTATTTTCAGTTCTTAGAAAACCGTCCGTCTGAAGCAAGTAAATAGTAAAAATTAAAACAAAATATTTGCTGTAGTACCTACTGGCATAGCCAAAAAAACGTAGTAAAGTTTAGGTCAAAATGATTACTAGCTACAATTTCACATCACTTCATCTAATCAATAGGAAACTAGTGTATCCGTATGTATATTTTATATTATGTATATATTGTATGTGTGTATATAGCATGTATGTAATGTATGATTATGTTATATATAGTGTTATTCAAAATCAAAAAAATCAAAATATTTTATTTCATTATTACACGTGTTTAATTTTACCGTTGGTGGCGTTTCCATTTAAGCATAAAGATGCCTGTGCCAGGAAGCGCCGCATTATGCGCGTTTATGTATTTAGTTAAATCAAAAAGAAACTATAAGTTAGTTATATTCGACATCTTAGTGCACCTACCGTAGTCTCTCCGCACCACCCAGAGTTTGACTGGTAGTTAACACCTATGGAATTAAGTCCGTCTATGTACGATATACTTTGTGCTAAAGTTTAAATAAATAAATAAAAAATAATTTCCCAGGAGACAGCTTAAAAAGAAATCAGCTTAAAAGAAAATATGTAGTAATATGTATTTATATTACTGAACTCTATGATAAATTCGAGGCCTCACCATTTAGGTAGAAATAACCGTAGGCACTTATAAACATTCACCTGCTACCAACAGCGTAGCAACGTAATATTTTCCATGAAATGTTCATTTTTCTTTGTTACGGTATCATTATGTTCTCCAATGGACTACATAAATATTCCTAAATCGCTGAGCTCTTCTCTCGTGATAATATATTACAACAGAAAACATCCTGTATATTATGAATACTGTATATTAAAGTCATAATTCTGCTTAATGGATGAAGGATAGGTGATTATAGTACCTACCTGAACAGATTTAAAACATATAGAGCAGAATTAGGTGTTCCTTCACGCAGACAATATCCTGGGACATTATTCACACATGGCTTTCTGATCCCAAACTAAACAGGGTTTGTACTATGGAAACCAGACAACTGATAGACTGTATTACATACTATACTACTTTTTGCTTCTCTAGTTGCAAATCTCTCATTTTATGAGGCTACAGCCTCTTTACATCATTCTGTATCCCGCTTTGCTCTGGAGGGAAGTGGAACTATTCATTTTCTAACACCTCCTTTTATCTCTTTCTGATTAAATTCGTTGCGGGATCCAAGACAGTTAAAGCGATTCCCCGGGACATGCCTGATAGTAGTCCCGATAATACACTACTTTCCTTTTGTAAATACATACATACTTATACAGATAATTACATCCAGACTCAGGACAAACAGACCTGTTCATTCACACAAATATCTGTCCTGGATGGGAATCGAACCCACGACCAGTGGCGATAAACGCAAGCATTTACCGACCACACCATGGGATGCGGATAGTACTTTTCTGTCTACTACGAGCTCAAAAACTGTTTTGGGCTCAACTCGGAACTTTACAACTTGCGATGCCACAAATTATAAAGATCCATCATCATCATCATAGCAGCCGAAAGAAGTCCACTGCTGGACAAAGGAACACAATTGCACGCCTTTCGCTACCCACATCCAGCGGCTTCCAGCGACCCACGCAATATCATCGGTCCATCTTGTAGGGGGCCTGACCACGGTGCGTCTTCCGGTTCATGGTCATTACTCGAGAACATTTCTGCCCCAGCGGCAATTAGTTCGGAAAACTATATGCCCTGCCCACTGACACTTTAGCTTGGTATTTTTTGACCTACGCCTGAGTATACTATCCGGGTTACCTTAACTAAAGTTAAACATCCACGAGGCAGTCAAAAGTCCTCATCAACAAGTAATTATTTATGTAAGTGGCTACATTTTGATTTCTTTTTGTATTGGCATTCCAACGGTCGTTTACACTTAATATAATTGAGAGGATACAGCCTTATCAAAGACAAACATACATATAATTATCAAACATTAATATGTTGATACAGGTAATTAGGAGCAGATCATATAATTATCAAAAAATAATATGTCGGTAGAAGGGGCTGGTTCGAGACTGGCACGACTATTAATTAGTATGTATATTTAGTATAATTAGAAATATTTTATGTAGTATGTATGTTTTTTATAATAAAATTGTGTATCTGTATAATATACAGATACACAATTTTATTATCAACTTTATCTAATTGAAATGAATTCTACCTAAGTATATATATGTATTTATACAGTGTATATAAACATATATATACTTAGGTAGAATTCATTTCAATTAGATAAAGTTGATAATTTTAAGAGCTCAACTCATTAATGAATTAAGCTCGCCGGTGTACATGATTTTCTATTATACATTGTATTTTTATTCTTTTGTTGATGTGCTCAATAAAGAATATCACAATAATTTAATGATTTAATTCTATGTTTTTTGAATATAAGTGTTGATTCTGATAAATAATATGCTTTATACGCACTGATAAAAAAAGCGCATTGCGGGTTATATATAAATCCGCGTGTGATCAAGCTTGTGACGGAGGCTCGTTTAAATAACTATTTATTATTTGTTTAAAAGGCCTAATTCCTTCATGTCGCCCACGTTAAAGAAATCCATTTTTATGAGCAGTTTTTGATATACTTTCTCCATTGTAAAAGTAACGCAATCATGCAAAACTAGGACTAGAACTATATTAATAACTGATGAAAAAAACGCATAAATATCAGCTCCGAATATTCTAATCGCTAATATCTTCAATCCTTTCCCTTAAGCAAGCCGGCATGCAGTTTGCTTACTCGATCGGAATCTCATTCATACACTGGGTTGAGAATGGTCCATGGAGTATATTATAACGCTTGTTCAGCATCATTCTGGTGCTTATTTACCACTTCTGGCATGCGGGTAATTTGCATCCCGGCTTGATTTAATTGATAATTGGCTGAATGAAAACACCACATACTAATTTTGTATTTGTATTATAATGGATCTCCGCAAAGCAATGCCTAGTTCCATTAAATTATTAATCGTACAACAAACAATCTGTCAAAAAAGTATCGAGAATTGATAATTTAATAATTCAAATTCCAATTTCAATTTAAAAATGATTTTTGTCACTTAGTTGGCAAAACTGTTTTCTACATAGAAAAACCATCTGTCATTAAGCGTTCTTACAATGTTCAAATTTGTTAAAACATCTCAAGTGTGCTTTGCGAATTTAAAATCGATAAAAGCATAGAGCAAAGAGTTTGTTTGAGTGAAAATTTTGTATCGTCGCTAATAATGTTACAGAATGATTACGCAAATTGACTTTGTCAAAAAGATTGCATATGAGATTTGCCTCGCTCTGGACGGTCATCAACGTCTTTAACTAAAGTTAACATCGCTTAAGTATTTGAATCTTTTATAGAAGAGTGTTAAAAAACTTACCAAATATCATTTTCCTGAGCTCCGTAATAGCTAGTCCCCTGGTATCTGGGACCTCGTTGCATAACTCCCGAGCCAGTTCCATCAGTTCCGGATCTTCCTTCGTATTCAACTCCGCTTCGAAGCCTATTTCCATAAAACACTTATACATTATGAAGTCCTAGTACGTCCCTGAAAAGAAAATAAGTAATTTTAGTGATTAAAGGCAATTAAAGTAAAATATTTGAATTGGTTTTTAAAAACTAAAGAAAACACGGGTTGTTAGTCTTACTTTCCTTTTTATTAAAAATGGCTAAAGTACTGAAATCTCTTCGATTTTGCGTGCCAATGGCAAACTAACAAAAATGTTTGTGGCCCAGGATGTGGCAACACTGATTACCTTGCTTGTGGCATTCTCAAGATTCTGCCCTGAACATGTAGCAGGGCAGGCAGGGCAGGATGTTAAGTAGGCATGATTGGACTCTTGTTACAAAATACTGTTCATTTTGGGGTTGCTTTATAGTCCCTCACCTATACATGTATTATTGCTACTGCCAACCGAAAGGCCGAAGTCTATTTAGGGCCTTCCAGATCGGCCACGGTAATCCAAATCCCTGTATTGAAAGGTACCGAATGTCTTATTAAGCAATTGAGTTGTTTAAATTAATACATTTTCAAGAAAATTTTTGTAACTAGCATATGCTAGGTACTAGGCGCTCATAGCTAGATGCTCTCACCAGTACGTAAGCGATTGGCGAGGTTAAGCAACTAGGGTCGCGGTCATTCCATAGATGGGTAACCACCAAAGTGGATTAATTTCTGAGCTTCTCCGTGCTTCGGAGGGCACGTTTATCCGTCGGTCCCGGTTGTAATCATTAGACAACAGTCGTTAAGCCATGTTAGAGGCCTACTGGCCGGCTTGAACAACTCTGACACTAGGGTAACCACTACCCGTACTATAAGTAAGTAAGTATACTTATTATGTACTATACTACTATGTTTTGTTAAGTTGTAAGCGTAAAAGTGATGATGATGATGTGATCCATAGTGTTAGGTTGGGTAATATTTATTTAATAAAAATGACTGAACAATTATAAAGATTATATATAATTATTTATGTGGCAACACTAAGCGGTGACGTTTGACAAGTAGTCAAACCGAAAGGATCGGTATTTTGTTCTGGACCGTGCTATGCGTAGGTCGTGTCAAAATAAGGTGTTGATAGGTTATAAGTATTGTATTATATTATACAAGTGTTAAAAGTATTTTAATAAGTATATATATATATATAGTAGGGCCAATTTAATAGATCACATTTGCCACTTAATCAAAATTCAACAACGTAACCTTAACCGGCGGATATAGAATATTATTTATTTTTTCGTAGTTAGAACTGCACATTTTCTTATTTTCAATTAATATTTATCTTTATTGTAATAATTATCAAATAAGGTCATTTTACAATTCACTTTACTAGTAACTGACAGATGTCAAATGTGATCTATTAAGTTAGCCCTACTATAATTGTGATCTACTCATACACACAGAGGTTTATGAAATGAGTTAACATCAATTAATATAAGGAAAATGAGAATAGTCTATTACGAATCTCAAGATTAATACTATGATCTAAATACTCCGTCTAGAGATGAAAACCTTGATTATATCACGAATGTGGAGTAGAATGCAGTTACGGTATGGACTTATGACCTAGGTCTAGTTTTAACGCTTGTTCTAGATATTTCATTCGCAGAGTTGTTTAATTTAATATAGGTTCAAGAGCAATTATGTACCTTACTTATTGTATTAAGTAAGTATAGGTATTATGTTTTCTAAGTTGCATACGTCAAATTAATGCGCACGTTTTAAGTGATTCTCAGTCCACATTTAAAATATCGCGTTTTTAAAGGACACGTAAAAATATAAAAATATCGATTCCTTCTGTAAAAAGAGCGATACACATAATGTAAATACTAGATATAAGAATAATCTCACATTGCATACTACCCGTCTCCACAAAATAAGTAACTCTTTTATAGGGCAATGTATAAGATTCTATAAAAAACTTCCCATGATATTAGAGAATTTGTGTAGCAGGGCATATTACAAAATTTCTGATTATCCAAGTGATAAAAGTGCTTGGGATTGAGTTGTTCTGAGTCAACACACATGATTGTAATTAATCTTAAGTATATTTTATTTTTAAAAAGGATTCCTACTGAGTTTTCTGGCAGTTTTTCTAGTAGCTGCCACGTCATGCACTGCACGGTAGGGTAAAAAAAATGACGACTCCACATAAATGTAAAATTCTTACGTAAAATATAACGTTAATAAAACGTTTAAATTTTTGACTTTGACTTTGATAAGGAGCTAGATGAACTGTGTGTTAGTTGTCCAAAGATATTTATTTATTCCAATTAATGGAAGCACACATCAACCTGATCGCATACTAGGTAGAACCCGTACTATAGCAACCAGAGAACTGATAAATATACTTCTATATTTCAAAATACAAACGTATTATAGATTAATTACACACAGGCATTGAACGAATAAACGTGCTCATCACATAAAGATTCGTCCTGGGTCCGGAGATCGAACCCACCACCTCCGGTTTAGCAGTCAGGGTCACTAACCACTAGACCATCAGGTCAAACAAAACATATCTTGCAAGACTTTCCAAAGGAATGGAAATGGTTGCATATCTGAAAGTGAAACCATATGTAGAACGCCTCAAAGACAATAACTTGATACGAGCTAGCTAAATATCATTGCTGTTATAAAATAATTTTTATAAATGTTTTAATACAATCAATACAATGTGTACCTAAATATCTATGTTACTAACTATAATAATACAAACATGTTCTGACTATTTACAAGCGCTTTTTTAAAGTCTACGTGAATAAAAACCTTTTTTATTTATTATTTATTTATTTAAAAAAAAGAACTCAACCTGACAACAATGGAACAGAGACGGAAAAGAGGAGACCTTATAGAAACTTTTAAGATACTCAATGACCACTACAATGTCAGAAACATAAAGGATTTGTACATGATGAACCATAATAGAAATCTAAGAGGGCATTCTTTAAAGCTAACCAAACCTCCATGTGCTAGCAACCCCAAAACTCACTTCTTGCCATTTCGTGGGATCAGTGATAAGTGCTCCAACAGGTAACAGTTTTAAAAACAGACTCGACAAACATTTTACTACTGACAATACACAAGTGTAGTGATATACACACATCAGCTCATAGAACTGCTAGTGTATAAACAAATAATAATAACGTAAAGGTACAAAGTAAGAACTATTAAGTACATTCTTAGATCCTTCTTAGTTAATAGAACATACTTCGATTATGCGATCGGAAACAAAGAACGCACGCAGAAAAGATTTCCTGGACTAGTTTCTGCTAGTTTCTCGGCACGATGAGAATTTATGTAATGAAATAAATAATTTGCCCTGATTGGGTATCGAACACTAGACCTCTTAACAGTCAGGGTCCCTAATGATTAGACCATAAGACTAGTTGAAAAAGAGATAACAAAAACCGGCTCAGTGCGAATCCGACTCGCCCATGAAGGGTCCATAGCAGCAAGTAACATAATATGTTTTTTTTTATTATTTATACCTTTTTACAATTTATTATATTATATTTGAGTTGATTGAATGAAAGGTAAATGCGGTTTACGATTTAAGAGGTATTTAAAAAAAACGACTTACTAAATCAATGAGATTACAAAAGGCTAAATGTGAAAATGTATTTTCTATTATAAAAAATCTAAATGAAAAAAATGCCCCGGTTTCGATGGGATCCGAGTCAAAGACCTAAAATACATAAATAAAGAGATTACCCCCATTATAACACATCTAATGAACACATGCATTGCCACGTCTTTGTACCCTGACCAACTCAAGGTGGGAATAGTAAGACCTATTCACAAAAAGGGATCTTACACAGATATTAATAATTACAGACCTATTACTATATTGTCCTGTATTATATAAGATTATTGAGAGGTATCTTGGGCGAGAAATAAATAAATATTTAACAAAAAATAATATAATCAATGATAAACAATATGGTTTTCAAAAGAATAAAAATACCTCGCAATTATTATCGAAGTTTACCGATGAGGTCAGCGGGCACCTGGACAATCGTGAACATGTGCTTGTTATCCTCATTGATTTTTGTAAAGCTTTTGATTGTTTACAATATAAAACGTTATTTAGTAAATTACAGCAAAATGGTATACGGGGTCCACTCCTAGAATGGTTTAAAAATTATCACAAAAACCGATTTACGTCCGTAAGCGTTGCAGGTTCGTTAAGCAGTATGATTCCAACTGATAAGGGCACAGCACACGGTTCGATTGTCGGGCCGACCGAATACTTGCTGTACGTGAACGACATGTGTAATATATTCACAGAGGGTTCCGTGTACCAATTTGCTGACGATACATGCTTAGTTACTTCTCACAAAAACTTATACGAAGCACAGAGAGCGATGCAGCGTAACTTCGATCTGCTTTGTAGGTGGGCCCACGATGTTGGTCTTGTCATTAATGCTAATAAAACAAAACTAATGTATATACACTCACCTTACATTGCGTCGCCCTGTGTGCCATCTGTCATTGCCCATGAACATATGTGTTTACATCAAACGACTACAGCATGTAATTGCCAAGCACTGGAGCTAGTAACCCAGCATATGTATCTTGGTCTGATCATAGATAGTAAATTCCATTGGAGGCCGCACATTGACCACGTATGTAACAAACTTAGATCTATTCTATCAAAACTATATATACTTAAGTACAAACTACCATATAAAATACTTCGAACAATGTACCTGGCACTGGCGGACTCCGTTATTTGCTATGGCCTGAGTAGCTACGGGCGCACGTATAAGACTTATGTCGAAAACATTTTCAAGTTACAGTTAAGTATACTAAAAACAATAGTACCTAAAAGGATAAAACTTCAATTCCAAGATGACGAAATTGGACTATTTAAGTACTGTCAAATTGTAAATGTTTTTGATAAGATACGTGCTTGTGTAATAAGCGAGAATTATCATAACATTAGTAAAATACAAAAACACGAAAGGCCTAGGTCGTTACGTTGTTTATCGTACTTACCCGCATATAGGATACCTAAGTATACTAATGTATATGGTGCACGGACGTGGGAATGCATGCTGCCATCTTTAATGAACGAGATACCCATCGAAATCCATGACAAATTGAATGATAAAAATTGCGCTGCAGTGCTTAAGAAATATTTCTTGAATGGAAGTGTTTCTTAAACACTGTAAACTTGTGTATTTGGGTGTGTTCATGCTACGGCACCGAGATGCGTGTCTGACATACCACTGTTAAACCCGCGATGGTTTGTGTGGTATGTTCTGAGTTTGTATTTATGTAATTAAAATTAATGTATTGAATAATAAACCAAAAAAAAAAAGATGTCGTCCAAACTAATTTTAGTTGGAAGTTTGCATGGTAATGTACAGACGCCAGCACATCAATCTACCCCAATCTGTCAAATTACCACAATTGAAAGTGAACCTTATGCTTATCTGATAAAGTTGAAAATCTATAAAAGAAATTTGACAGATTGGGGTAGCTGGATGTGCTGGCGTCTGTACATCATATATTTTTTAAAATTTTATCATTCTCTTAGTTTAGAAGTTACAGGGAGGGCAGACACACATTTTACCACTTTGGAAGTGTATCTCTCGCAAACTATTTAGTTTAGAAAAAAATATATAAGAAACCTCAATATAATTTCTGAAGACCTATTCATAAATACCCCACACGTTTGTATAAAAAAAATATTTTTGCGTTTCAGTTCTAAGTATAGGGAACCCCCATAATTTATTGTTTCTTTTTTCTATTTTTATGTGAAACAACAGTATAGTTTTTATAGTTTCGGAAAAAAGTGGCTGTGACATACGGACGGACAGACAGACAGACATGACGAATCTATAAGGGTTCCGTTTGGCTACGGAACCCTAAAAAGAGAGTTATCAACATCGGTTCAGAAACAAAAAAGAAATCGCGATACATTGAATAATAGAATTGTACATTAAATTCAGTGCTATCAAATTGAGTCACTCCGTTTGCAGAAGCTTTTAACAAAAACTAAATGTGTGTTAAGATTTGCGTAACGTTACTGTAACATCTGATAGACTTGCAGACGATCTAGATTAGTCTAGATTCGACCATTCACCGGTTCACTGAAATGTAGTAACCGCATTTATATGAAGGTTACTTATACCCACAACTAAGTCTAGATCAGTTTTCAAGGTCGTTAATGAAGAGTTAACCTTTAAACAGGCTAAGGACTATTTTTTTGTTGTTGTTTGTTTGCTAACTTTGTGTACGTCTGACTTTTAAGGGCAGTGCACTCCACAAGCGAACACTTTGGTATGGTAAAACAAATATCAAAGAAATTAGTAGAATCTGCTGACATTATTAACTGTATGAGAAATTCACTTGCCAAGCTCCTAATTAATATAAACAAATAATATACACGAACAATATACATTATTCTATGTTCCTATTTGTGTTGTGAGTCTTGTAGTAGTAGAAGGTTTATGGCAAGCCTTCTTCTTGGATACTTTGTGCACGCGAAATTGCCACAAATGAAGAAAATGAACGACTCAACACTTAAAAAGAAACTGGACTGAAAAATATCTCTAAAAAACTGCCAGATAAAAATTCAGTGGAGTGTCTCGGTAAGGACACTTCAAGGCGAATCCTCGGGCCTGCCATAAAAAAATGTATTTGAAAATAAGGTCCTTTTCAAACATATCAGTTTTATATTATTGAACAACATGGTGTAAAAGAATCCCATTTTCAATTATCGGTCTTGCCTTGTAGGTGAAAAACACTCGAAATATTTAGGTGCTATGGTGTCATGACTTTTGTCTAGATATAAATAATCAATCTCGAGGGATATCAGCCAAAAACGCAGGATATATTGTACTGGACTAGTGCAAATACAGGTGCAGTCTTCATTCACTTATTCTCTTGATCTGATGGGACGGGCTAGCCGACACGACTACGAACTGAGAAAGATTAAGTGCAAGGATTTACGTGCTCTTCGAGGCACAGGGCTGACTCAAGATTACTACTGAGGTTTCTTCATAAATTCATGAAATAACATATTTATGCCGGGCTGAGTATTGTTATTGTCGGTTGAACATGCTACCTGACTCACCGTTTTATTTATGTTGCCGTTAATCTCTCATAGAGTCATTTACCTCTTGATAATATTATATTATGCTCCTTGAGTATCTCTGTTGATAATTTTAGGATTAAAAACACTACTTAATATGGACGGGCCCGGCGGCCATACGTGATTCTGAGCGCACTCTCAAAGTGACTGATCAAGATCATTGGCCACAGGTCAAAAACCTCATCAAAACCTTATACAGTGAGACCTAAATAAAGCATTGCGACAGATTATCAACATATTCGCACACACAGATTATCAAACACAGCGGCTAAGACAGTCGCTTCGCTGCTTCGTGTTCCGGGTTCGATTCCCGCGCCTGACAACTATTTGTGTGACCCATAATTAGTTGTTCCGAGTCTGGATGTAATTTGTGGCCGTCTATTGCATGTTTGTAAACTGCCCCGCGACCCATTAGATTCAGGATTAGATTTCCTAATGCGGGAGTTGTGTATAAATAAAATAAAAAAAATATATATCAGAACTTTTTTGGTCCTCTCGGTTAGCCATACTGTCCTTTGTCTCAATAGTAAGTGCACCTGGGTTTGCGCAATCTCCATTGACACATTACTCGCTAAACGAATAAATCCATAATTGCTAAATTTGAGTTTACCCTTTGTATTGCGAACAATGTTATACAACCAAAATTTGCTAGTTTATCATTGTACTTTTGATGCAGTTCGAAGAGAATGCTGACCTTTAAGCACTAATAAAGGATATCTTCTGCGGTTCCTTGAGATTTAGAAGTAAAATTCCTCAATACTTAATGCTCTGAAATTGAAACTGCTAATAATACCTGCCAATTGAGGGAACCGCAATGTAGTATTATTTTAATAAAACTAAATAACCTAAATCAGAATAGAGTCTATTCTTAAAATAGCTTGTCTTAAATAAAGGCTATAAGCATGTGTTTAAAAATAAATTAATAACCGGAATTATTTTGACATATAAAGATAAATATTAGATATTTTTAATTAATAACAAATAAATATCTTTGCAAAAACATTCGCCAGTTTGCTAAGAGTTGCACTGATTCAATTAAGTAATAATCCAACAACTTCTATTTGATAAATAATATAATTTATAGATATGATAAGTAGGTGATGATAATTTATTTGTTAATTATTAAAATTAATTAAAATCGTTGGTCTAGCGGTAGCGTGTTCACCCGCAGAGAACGAGGTCCTGGGTTCAAATCCCGGGTCGGGCCAAAAAGTGATTTTGGGACTTTTCTGTAAAAAGAAAATAATCTCAGCATCAGCCCGAAGTCTGGAAGTTGGCGGTATTATACCCCCGTGCCTCGGAGAGCACGTAAAGCCGTCGGTCCTGTACCTGAACTCTTTCCGGTCGTGTCGCATAGGCGTCCCATCGGATCATGAGAGTGATGGAATAGAAAGTGCTCCTGTGTTTGCGCACACACTTGAGCACTATAATATGTCCCGCGCAGATGGCTAATCTCTGTTGAGACTGGCCGCCGTGGCCGAAATTCGGCTAGGAGGACATTATTAAAATTATCTAGTCTTTAGTTAAAACTTTTATGTTTTTGTGTTTCTCTATTTTACTTTTATCCAAATTTAAATGTTTATTTTTAGGTTAAGTTTAATTTGCATTGGTAGTATAGTATTTACATATTGTTTCGAATGTTGTATACATCTGTAGAGATTTGTCCTTGTCTTAAACTCAATAACTTGCCATCTTCAATTGTTTAGTGTTAAGTTGATGATGTATCTACTCGTATTATCATAAATAAATAAACGCATTACCACATGATTCCAAACCAGATATAGCCTGTATTATCGCAACCAGACAAGTGATAAATTACACCCAGACACATACCAAATAATCGTGCTCATCACACAAAGATTTGTACGTTTAGTAATTAGGGTCACTAACCAGAAGACCTCAAGTCAGTCTAAGTTTAATGAAGGCTAACTATACATATGTGTTTAAAAATAAAATTGTAAGAAGCAGTATTTTATTTTAACATTTTAGCTTTATAAATATAATCTAAAGAGATATGATTTTATTAAACGATTTGTTTTGAATAAGTATGTTTTCTGTGAAATGGACAATCCCCACTAGTTGTATATGCATACCCAATAATAGATATATTTCACATATCCCACTTATCAAGGCTCGACTGTATCGTTTCGTACAAAAAGATAGCGAGGAATTAATTGTATTTGCGATTTTAAATCTTAATAATCGAACAAAACGGTTCAATATAACAAAACTCTTTTACCTGTATCGAGTTCTTTTGACATAACAATGTTCTGTTATGTTTTGTATGATTATTTGAATATTTATTCACTCCTGCAAAAAACAGCACGTGATGTTGTGTTTTAATTAATCCTTGTTCTCGAAGCAACACGAGTCTTTCGTAAAAAATATACAAATGTTTTTGTTGAATTCGCCTACGGCTAAGTGTCATTATTGACGTGAAAAAATCGGCCAAAGGCAAGTCGGAATCGTACTGACCGGTTCTGTATGAACTTTTAGGATTAGGAAGATTTCGTTGTGTTATGAACACAAGTTCCACCATAATAATAATATTGAATTCGTACCTAAATGTATCAATAATAATAATATAATATCTAGGGACAATGTCACACAGATCATCCTAGCCAAAAACTAAGCAAAGCTTGTACTATGGGTACCAGGCGACGATATACATACTTATATAGATAGATAAATACTTATATACATAGAAAACATCCATGATTCAGAAACAAATGTTCGTGGTCATCATACAAATATTTGCACTTACCGAGATTCGAACCCAAGACCACCAGCTTCGTAGGCAGGATCACTACCAACTAGGCTAAGGCTACGGTAACCGTAATATAGACAGAACCATTACGACAATATGGAGTAAAATGTAGGTAAAACTATAAATTTCGATAATAAAATTTAAACATGATCTCTTTATTATATATATTATATTATATAATACACGGATTAAATGAAAACATTGAGAATATTTTTTTTTTATATCTATATGCACCCTGAAATAATTATGTATACTAACTATATTACTACAAACGTATTGGAGTCACACGATTAAGACTCCGTACCAATGCTGCTACTGCTGCCGAATGAAGGGATTCTTGATATCTGTAATGGCTGGTGACATTATTGTAAATTTAAACGTCAAATAATAATAAATAACCAAGTAAAAATCAAAACGTTTGCAGTATAAACCTAGAAAACCCACCGCTGAAACTTTAAGGGGCCACCCCCTTAAAGTTTCAGCGGTGGGTTTTCTAGGTTTATACCGTGTGAATTAGCAAAATAATGTATTATTTTTGTTTTTTTTAAGACAACGCCCGCACTAGGGTATCTAATCCCTGCGTCGCGGGGTACTTTACAAACATATAATAGACAGACACAATTTACAACCAGACTCGGAACAACTATTTATGGGTCACACAAATAGTTGTCCGGCGCGGGACTCGAACCTCGAGTGATATAACAAACAATTTCCTAGGATTGTTTTCTTTGCTTTGAGGATCACGGAACCCGTATCAAGCATTTAATTTGAAAATATTTAAAACGTATCAACCGTCCGCTAAGCGGCAGACCGCACTCTCGCCACGCTGGTTGGTTTCGGTTCACCTTGAACCAGACGACTCGCATGATGCTTAATTGCCAAAAGCAGTCAAACTACTAACACTTATAATCAGTATTATCTATTATTGATGTCCTCCCGACCGAATTTCGGCCACGGCGGCCAGTCTTAATGGAGACTAGCCAATTGCGCAGGACATATTATAGTGCACAAGTGTGTGCGCAAACACATGGGCACTTTCTATTCCATCACTCTCATGATCCGATGGGACGCCTAGCGCCACGACCGGAAAGAGTTCAGGTACAGGACCGACGGCTTTACGTGCTCTCCGAGGCACGGGGGTGTAATACCGCCAGCTTCCAAACTTCGGGCTGATACTGAGAAATTTCTTTTTACGGAAAAATCCCAAAATCACTTTTTGGCCCGACCCGGGATTTGAACCCAGTACCTCATTATCTGCGGTTGAACACGCTACCGCTAGACCAACGGGGCAGTCAAAGTAAGTAAAAGTAGTAATAAAGTAGTAGTTAAAGTATTATTATATCAGTATAGTAAATCAGTATTATTATACTGCAGAAATCTCTCGAGTTAAATCTACGATGACGTAAACACGCAATTTTAGAGCATAATTATGCACACCAAGATTTTTAAGCGCGCGTCGTAGACGCGCGTTTTAGCGATACAGACGCGATGCTAACGTGCATGTGTATCGATACAGACGCGCCGTTGCCGCGCGTTTGTATCGTAGTAAGTACCTCCTCCTCTCGACATTCCTTAATAATAATATTATTAACATAATGTTGTGTTACTGCATGTGAGTAAGGTCGCCAGAGCTCATCGGGGTGGGGGGAAGGGTCAGCAACACTTGTTTGCTGACCCTTAAAGACCGGTAACGCACCCGCGACTCCTCTGGTGTTGCGAGTGTACATGGGCGGCGGTGATCACTTGCCATCAGGTGACCCACTTGCTCGTTTGTCGCTTAATAATATAAAAAAATAACTTAGCTGTATTATTCTCTATCATAGTTTTTCCTTCACCCGTGTTATACTTGTAAGATAAGATAAGATAACTCTTTATTGTACACCAAAACATTACAGAATATAAGAATACAATAGCATACATTTAAAAAATGGTACAATTGGCGGTCTTATCACTAAATGTGATCTCTTCCAGGCAACATAGGCAGAGATTGGAGTATGGAGTAACCGAGATAGGGTACTTGTCAGTGCACATGAGTATAGAAATGATAATAAGCCATTGCCACTAAAAAGCTTGTTTTCTTCTCACTAAACCTCAGTGATTTGGTATAGTTCCCGAACCAGTCAAATGCAAAGCGAGCGATACCATGTTATGCTTTAATACCTTCGTGTGGAGTGAGCGAGGTAATTACCAATAAATAAAAATATCATAACCAGTTTAAACTAGTACGCGCGGTGGAAATTCGTAATTAGTTTATACAGGCTGGCCGAGGAGTTGACGCTCAAACGCAAAATTTAGATACTTTATGATGAGGAGTATCCGAATCACCCCCGTGTGTGTTCTACGATATTGCGTAGTTTTCGAGATAGAATTTTTTAATGATGTTATTCGTAAATTTTACCTTAACATCAGTCTTCGATATTTTTCTAGTTCTGGCTTCAACTGGCTTAGAATTTATTCGAAAGTTCAAAATTAGGGTTTGAGCTAAGGACTCATATATTTTCAAAGTATCCAAAAAAAATGGGGAGATTATGGTTTATGATTCGGAGACCCCTTATCATAAAGTATCTAAATTTAGGCTTTGAACATCAACTCCTCGGCCACCATGTATATTGTAGAGATTATATATTGCTTTTAACCTTCAAACGATTATTACGTGCCGCGGTAGACAGATAAAACGAAAAATAAGTATGTTACGCCTAATAATGACATCAAGGGAACATCAAGACGCTCTTTCGATTGAGGATATAACTTAGGATTCTAAGACTATTATCGATAAAATGCAATAATGGTGGGAATATTAGCCAGCGAGTCTTGTTGAATGATGTTAAAAGTCACGAGAGTTTCTCATAACCTTGAAGTTTCCACCCCCTTAAAGTTTCAGCGGTGGGTTTTCTAGGTTTATACCGTGTGAATTAGCAAAATAATGTATTATTTTTGTTTTTTTTAAGACAACGCCCGCACTAGGGTATCTAATCCCTGCGTCGCGGGGTACTTTACAAACATATAATAGACAGACACAATTTACAACCAGACTCGGAACAACTATTTATGGGTCACACAAATAGTTGTCCGGCGCGGGACTCGAACCTCGAGTGATATAATAAACAATTTCCTAGGATTGTTTTCTTTGCTTTGAGGATCACGGAACCCGTATCGGTTATCCATAATATCAACAAAACTTTTCGGGGTTCAACTGTTTTGTGTTTATTTTTTTCATTGTGTAATTGGATCGGATGTTCAATTTGGAATGTGTTATTTTGAGAAATCAAACCTCTCTCAGTATATTCGAATTATTATCAAAATAATATATTTATCTGACTGTAAGCTCCACTTTAAATAATATTTATTACATAATTTATTTTAAGTATATGAATACAATCGTATTAGCCGTGAATAAGTATCTACAAGGCAAATTCGAATTTATATCCACGGATTTGAGTTTACATCGCGTTCGAACGAAGATGTTTTAAACGCTTCCGGGCTTTATATTTTATTTTAAAAAGTATCATACCGGTTTTGGCACTTGCTACGGTACTCAATGACCTCCAAAATAATGACTGTCTTATAATCGACGAAGATTTATAATACAAATAGATAAAAGTCAGCAACCAGTATCGATATCTCTCACAATTTATCACTCAATAATTGATGTGAAACATCTATAGCCGCACGTAAAACCGATTTCTGGCGTGGCGACGCATGCCGTGGCGACGCGTCGACACGCTATACGATGGTATATATATACAGTCTATATGCAGTAGTGTGTACGGTGTGGCGACGCGTCGCCATGCGCAATTGACTGTGCGATTCTCGTAAATTTTTGTATTTAATGAAAATAAATGTTTATTCAATAAATAGTCATCGTTATCTGGAAAAAAATCGTAATATTTTATTTTATCATTATGACATATTTAGTTCCTATCACAATATGTTCTTTTCTGCATATTACTTTTACAAAATAATGTCGGTGATTCACATCTGCCAGGCGTCCCGTGACAGCTCGGATGTTTTTTAAACAAAATTGTACTTCTTATTGTACTTCTAAACAATCCTAGAGCGAATCAAGGTTATGAGAAACTCT
Organism: Pseudoips prasinana; assembly: GCA_951640165.1. Lineage (NCBI taxonomy): Eukaryota > Metazoa > Arthropoda > Insecta > Lepidoptera > Nolidae > Pseudoips > Pseudoips prasinana. The sequence goes on from OX621248.1 coordinate 31,518,013, forward strand.
CGTGACTTTTAACATCATTCAACAAGACTCGCTGGCTAATATTCCCACCATTATTGCATTTTATCGATAATAGTCTTAGAATCCTAAGTTATATCCTCAATCGAAAGAGCGTCTTGATGTTCCCTTGATGTCATTATTAGGCGTAACATACTTATTTTTCGTTTTATCTGTCTACCGCGGCACGTAATAATCGTTTGAAGGTTAAAAGCAATATATAATCTCTACAATATACATGGTGGCCGAGGAGTTGATGTTCAAAGCCTAAATTTAGATACTTTATGATAAGGGGTCTCCGAATCATAAACCATAATCTCCCCATTTTTTTTGGATACTTTGAAAATATATGAGTCCTTAGCTCAAACCCTAATTTTGAACTTTCGAATAAATTCTAAGCCAGTTGAAGCCAGAACTAGAAAAATATCGAAGACTGATGTTAAGGTAAAATTTACGAATAACATCATTAAAAAATTCTATCTCGAAAACTACGCAATATCGTAGAACACACACGGGGGTGATTCGGATACTCCTCATCATAAAGTATCTAAATTTTGCGTTTGAGCGTCAACTCCTCGGCCAGCCTGTATAAACTAATTACGAATTTCCACCGCGCGTACTAGTTTAAACTGGTTATGATATTTTTATTTATTGGTAATTACCTCGCTCACTCCACACGAAGGTATTAAAGCATAACATGGTATCGCTCGCTTTGCATTTGACTGGTTCGGGAACTATACCAAATCACTGAGGTTTAGTGAGAAGAAAACAAGCTTTTTAGTGGCAATGGCTTATTATCATTTCTATACTCATGTGCACTGACAAGTACCCTATCTCGGTTACTCCATACTCCAATCTCTGCCTATGTTGCCTGGAAGAGATCACATTTAGTGATAAGACCGCCAATTGTACCATTTTTTAAATGTATGCTATTGTATTCTTATATTCTGTAATGTTTTGGTGTACAATAAAGAGTTATCTTATCTTATCTTACAAGTATAACACGGGTGAAGGAAAAACTATGATAGAGAATAATACAGCTAAGTTATTTTTTTATATTATTAAGCGACAAACGAGCAAGTGGGTCACCTGATGGCAAGTGATCACCGCCGCCCATGTACACTCGCAACACCAGAGGAGTCGCGGGTGCGTTACCGGTCTTTAAGGGTCAGCAAACAAGTGTTGCTGACCCTTCCCCCCACCCCGATGAGCTCTGGCGACCTTACTCACATGCAGTAACACAACATTATGTTAATAATATTATTATTAAGGAATGTCGAGAGGAGGAGGTACTTACTACGATACAAACGCGCGGCAACGGCGCGTCTGTATCGATACACATGCACGTTAGCATCGCGTCTGTATCGCTAAAACGCGCGTCTACGACGCGCGCTTAAAAATCTTGGTGTGCATAATTATGCTCTAAAATTGCGTGTTTACGTCATCGTAGATTTAACTCGAGAGATTTCTGCAGTATAATAATACTGATTTACTATACTGATATAATAATACTTTAACTACTACTTTATTACTACTTTTACTTACTTTGACTGCCCCGTTGGTCTAGCGGTAGCGTGTTCAACCGCAGATAATGAGGTACTGGGTTCAAATCCCGGGTCGGGCCAAAAAGTGATTTTGGGATTTTTCCGTAAAAAGAAATTTCTCAGTATCAGCCCGAAGTTTGGAAGCTGGCGGTATTACACCCCCGTGCCTCGGAGAGCACGTAAAGCCGTCGGTCCTGTACCTGAACTCTTTCCGGTCGTGGCGCTAGGCGTCCCATCGGATCATGAGAGTGATGGAATAGAAAGTGCCCATGTGTTTGCGCACACACTTGTGCACTATAATATGTCCTGCGCAATTGGCTAGTCTCCATTAAGACTGGCCGCCGTGGCCGAAATTCGGTCGGGAGGACATCAATAATAGATAATACTGATTATAAGTGTTAGTAGTTTGACTGCTTTTGGCAATTAAGCATCATGCGAGTCGTCTGGTTCAAGGTGAACCGAAACCAACCAGCGTGGCGAGAGTGCGGTCTGCCGCTTAGCGGACGGTTGATACGTTTTAAATATTTTCAAATTAAATGCTTCCTTAGGCACGTTGAGCACTTTTTGGTTGAACAATTATTTGACGGGCCGGCGGATATTATTATTATTATTACTTATACAGATAGATAAATACTTAAATACATAGAAAACTTCCATGACTCAGAAACAAATATACCGGGATTCGAACCCAGGACCACCAGCTTCGTAGGCAGGAGCCCTACCAACTAGGCTACGGTGATCTATATAATATGTTTCTATTTACAAAAGAAAAGTAGTATATTATGTAGTTTAACAGTTTCTTTTTTAGTTCTGTTTAGTTTGGGATCAGATGAGGATCAATAATGTAAAAAAAGAAAGAATATCATTGCATTTCTTTCTAACATAGTTCCTATGAAGAGGATATGGCATCTTTAGTTGTATTATTTTAATTTGAGTAAAAATAAAAATTTCTGTGTGGTGACGGCATAGAATATACCCCCTTTCATCCCGTGGTGGGCGGAGAAATCGACCGAGGGAATACCTACCAGAGAATGGGCAACAACGGTTTTCTGTGAACTAGGACCATCAAACTGCGATCGCCAACCATTCTGCCAAGCGTGACGATTATGGCATATCCCTCCATTCTTTTGTCCAGCAGTGGACGTACTTTGGCTGACATGATGAAAAATAAGCGACATGTAAGTGTCGTCCAACAATGTGCCCGGTGGGCTGTGTGACCCATAAATAGTTAAATAGTCTGAGTTTGGACGTGTTGTGTCCGTCTATTATATGTTTGTAAAGTACCCCGCCACACGGAGATCAGATTCCCTAGTGCGGGCGTTGTCTTTTTAAAAAGAAATAAAAAAGGAAAAATATAAGCAGGTATAGTAACTTACCAGTTACATGTATTCGCTGTCCTTTTCCTACGAGGCATATAATTAGAAAGAGTTGGTAAGACAATTCAATTTGTTCAATGGTGTAAAGGACAGAATCGATTAAACCGTGAGATATTTTTGTTTCGAATCGGCACATAAACTTGGCTCCATGTAATTACAGCCTACGTATTTTTTTATAATTTCGCAATGGTCAAGGTAAGTTCAAAGGGCGAGCAGGTAATCAGGTCAACCAGTCCCCACTGTAGCCTCGAGTAACGCAGTTTAATAGTATGACAGTTCTATATGACCTGTTCTTTTCATATGAGCTATATTGAAGAGCGTTGTAATGAAATTTAATTTAGTATATTGTTATTAAGCACTGAATCGATAGCAATTTTCAGCAATTATCAGTAAATAGGTACTAACACACCCATACGCAACCGTATATTCGCCGGAAGTTATGGAACAACTCCTTAAAAAATATACACCAGCTCTCACACGGCTACACATATCTACAAATGTTGGTGTGTAAGGGAGAAACGTAGCTAACTCGATCTGGCACCAGGCTTTTTTTCCAAGAGTTAAATATCTACGCAGTTAACAATTGACATCAACAGAAGAAGGTATGGAAGACTATAAATAACATATCATTATTTACAAGGTAATCACGAGGGAGTGGCATAAATGGTATCAAAATTGGTTTATTCTATGTAAAAGTGAATTCAAGCCAAGGAAGGATACCTCTGGGAATACCTCTTCCTTATAATGCCAGCCGTATGACCACCACTGATTGACAAAAACCTTCCTCAAGAAAGCTTAGCGTAGCGATAATAGCATACCCACACGTAGCGATATGCCATTATCGCTACGCGTGGCAGACGGGTTGGCGATTGCAGTAGTTGGTCTGGAAAAACTTTTACATTACCATCCCAATGTATTTGCCTACTGCTGTGGGAAACGAGCTTGAATCTATGTGTGTAGGGTTAATAATAGTAGGTAAGTACATACATACATAGACTCACGCCTGTTTCCCAGAGGGGTAGGCAGAGACAACGGATTTCCATTTGTCACGATCTTTGCATACTTCTTTTGCCTCGATTACTGTCATTATATTCTTCATACATGCTCGCCGGTTAAGGGTACTTCTGACCTGCCCTTTCTTGAGAACATCTCCAATTTAGTCAGAGAATGTTCGACGTGGTCTTCCCCTTCCGGTTGTCCCATTCACACAGGCCAGGTATACTTCTTTTGTCAATCTTCTTTCATTCATCCTTTCTAAATGGCCAAACCATCTCAGCATGCCTTTTTCAATCAATTTCAAATAGTAGGTAAGTACATAGAGTTAATATATATCTTGAAGCTAATAACTCAACTTTTCAGAGTAGAATTGGGCCACTAGAATCCCAAAGCCCGAAACTTAGTTAGGTTGCTGTTTAGACCCTCGATTGAAAGTTCAGATTACCGCTTACATCGGTTAGCGTAACTTAGAGGTAACTTCGGCAGTTTTGGAGGGCCTTGGCCGCGGCCACTCCAATCCAATTTTTTATATGTAATTTTAGTTTTGATTTACTTTTACCTGCTGCCAAGTTCATGGCGTTCAGATTAAATTCGGTTCAGGGGCTCTACCGGCTAAGTCGTCGAACATCGATTTCTTAAATGGAGTTGAAATAAATCAAGGTTAGAAATGACTTAATCAATCGTTAAATCGGCTTCCATGAGCACAAGTGACGCCATAAATGGTCCAGAATCGATTCCCAACGTTGAAGCCGATTTAACGATTGATTAAGTGATTTTTAACCTTTATTTATTTGAACGCCATTTAAGAAATCGATGTTCGGCGACTTAGGCGGTAGAGGCCCAGTACTACATTTATTATTGGATGTACATAAATTATGGATAAATAGGAAAAATGATTCGTGGTGGATTATAAATTGGACATTACAAATCGTTTAATTTAAACATTTTGTCAAATGTTAGGCTATCGACAAGATTTGAACCTGAATTATTTATTTGCACCAAAAAATACAAGAAAGACTGGTCCTAGTAACAGCTCCAAGGACAACTCAATTTTCTCTCTATGTACAGACGCCACCACATCAACCTACCCCAATCTGTCAAATCTTACCAATTGAAAGTGCTTATGTGACAAAGTTATGCTTATGTTAGTTTAGTCCTTATGCTTATGTGACAAAGTTGAAAATCTACAAAAGAAATTTGATAGATTGGGCTAGCTGGATGTGCTGGCGTCTCTGTACAACGCCCGTACTATGGAAATGAATACTGAATAATGTTGCGGGTTAGGTTACAATTTTAGAAACATGTAATTAACAGACACAAATCAGATCCGGACTCAGGACAACTACTCGTACTTATTGGTTGTATTCAATCGATAACGTCTGTGTCTGTCTAAATTGTCAATTTTAAACTGGGAATACAAATGTTTACTTTTTAATACTTTGTGTAATATATATCTGTGAAGCGTGAATCTTGATTCTAGAATTCTTAGTCACTAATCTAGATAGGTTTTAGATGACTTAAAATAGAAGAACAGAACGGTGCCGGTAAGTTACGCTTTGGAAAGTTTAAATTAAAAAGAACTAGGCTTCCCTGTCTTTTCATAAGAAATGTGAGATAAAAATGCAATTATATATATTTTTTTGAATCGAACGGTATTTCTCAAGAAACCAGATTGCTTGACATTGGTTCCTTAGAGTCATGGACAGCATTATCGCGTCCAAATCAATCAAAGGTAATAGGTGCCGCGGCAGATCTAGCAAAGACCCTCAAACGGAGGATGCATGCGTCTATCAGAGATGGGTACCTTTTGTTCCGTTTTGGGTTGAAAACAGGCACACATAAAGTCGCATTTTGAAGGACATTGTCCATTGAAACCTTGCGTGACCCAAAGGTTGGCATTTTCTTCGGCCAGGGTGTCAGGTTGGCTATACAATAAGGTAATGTCGCCAGGTTTTTGACCACCCTACCCGCTGACGGTGACTTGAAAGCTATAATTTACTTGTAGGTTTGTTTCATAAGTTCCAAGGTTTATGTCATAAAAAATTGTATATAAAATATATATAATGATCGCAATTAAAAAGCGATATTGAAAAGTTTTTAGTAGACCCTATAAATAGATTGAATGAGGCCAATAAGGATAATTTTATTAATTTTTCCTTGTATTCATATCAAGGTAAGTCTGATAGTCATTTTAGCAAATTCACAATACAAATATAGACAAATTTTTAATATACTTTTAAATTAAAAAAAAATTATTTGAGTTTTTATTTTATATGAACTTTCGTCCACAAAATTTAACTATTTTTGTATCTTTGACGTAATAGACGGAATTGTGGGGTTAGACAAGGAGAGGGCGATAAACTCCCTTCGACTATATGAACCAACTCATCCAGTGAACCATTAAATCATATTTTACAAACCCAAAAATAACTTTTTGTTGACGTCATTATGGCGTAGTTGTTAAGGTGCTACCTCACCGCCTTCGTGTTTCGGGTTAGATCCGCACAGAGCAACTATTTGTGTCTTACCTGACTGTCTGTTCTATGTATTTCAAAGCGATTATTCTATTAAGGCCGTGACACTAAGAGACATAGTTATACTTTCCTTATAAAACTCACTGTTAGTTGGATCACTAACGATAACTTGTAACAGACTGGTGAATTAAGGTCACCTACCTTTAACGAAATGATACGCTTTACTGTATTTTTCCATAACACTTAAGGTCATGGTTATCAGTTTGATGCCACTCAATGATTAATCGTGATCTAGGCAAACCAGTTTAACTAATAATCTTTATTTTATTTTTTATTTATTTTAAAACTTTATGCACAAGAATGTACAGAGGCGGACTTAATGCCAAAGGCATTCTCTGCCAGTCAACCTTGGGGTGATGCAGAGAAATCATGGTAGGTGCACTATAAGGACAGTGAGTAAGAAAATTAAAATCTGAGGATATATAGAATACACAAATACCTATATTAAAATAAACTAATAAATATTATATATATAAATAATACAAATAAATAAAATAATACTAATGTGATGATTCTGCCAATAACTTTTTGGTTATATGCTCCCGAGTTTTCTTTTTGAAAGAATAACGACTTTTAGCCATTCTGATTTCTGGGGGAAGAGCATTCCAAAGGAGGATGGACTGTACCAGGAAAGATGAGTGAATGAAATCAGAGCGGTGTGGGGGACATTGTAGGAGACGGTTATGAGAAGAACGAAGATTTTTGTTGTGGTTAGTATGAAGATATTTAAATTCAGAAGTTAGATATGAAGGAGAAGAATGAGAGTCAAGTAAAGAGTACAGTGTGGTTAAAGCTCGCAACGTTCTCCGTTGGCGAATTGGTAACCATTTTAACTTTACTCGATAAGAAGAAATGTGATCAAATTTACGTAAATTGAAAATGAACCGAATGCAGTTATTCAAAAGTCGGTCGAGTTTGTTGAGGTGATCTGCATTCAGGTCAAAGTTGCACACATCACCATAGTCAATTTTGGGGAGGATTAAGGACTGCACGAGCAAAACTTTGGTTTCGGATGGTAAAAAGTTTTTCAGCCGATAAAGACTGCGCAAAATAAATGTTACACACTGGCTGACAGCAGCAATTTGATTCGCCCAGCTAAAGGTCCTATCAATGTGTAAACCAAGATCCTTTACACTTTGGCTGAAAGAGATAGGGGATTGATCAAATACAACCCGGGGTAATTGGTCGATGTCTAATCTGCTAATCATGCGGGAGCTTCCTATAACGATGGCTTGGCATTTATCAGGATTAACTGTAAGACCAAACCTATTAGACCAGATCTTGATCAGATCCAAGTCCCTATTAAGGTTTACAATCGCTTCCGGCAGAGTATCGATGCATGCCGGAGCATAAAGTTGAAGGTCATCGGCATAAAGATGATACGCACTCTGAAGATCATGGGTTAAAAGGTTTATAAAGACAGAAAATAAAAGAGGAGAAAGTATACCGCCTTGAGGAACGCCTGTGTCAAGATTTCTCCAACTCGATGAAGTCTCACCGACACGTACACATTGTTGACGTTCTCGAAGATATGAGAAAAACCATTCCAGTGCTTCGTCTGAGACCATAAGATGGGAAAGGACGGATAGCAGGATATCGTGACTGACGGTATCAAAAGCATTCGAAAAGTCCACCAAAACCATGACTGTGACTTTGGTGTCTTCCATGCCCTTTCTAATATCGCCAGTCACTTTAAGGAGGGCAGTGGTAGTACTGTGGCCTGGTCTGAATCCAGATTGCATTGTGCTAATTAAACTATTAGAGAGAACAAAACTAGAGAGCTGTTTATGGACACAGGATTCCAGTATTTTGGAAAGGAAGGGAAGGATAGAAATTGGACGGTAATGCGTGGGAAGTGACGGATTTGAGACTTTAGGAAGGGGATGGAGAAGAGCTTTGCGCCATAACAACGGGAATGAACCAGATTCAAGGGAGTGGTTGATTATATGGGAAATCGCAGGAAGAAGTTGCTCCAAAATAGTTGTAATCATGCGACGGCTGTTGTTGTCGCAACCTACCGCGTTGGATTTGATGGCTAGGATTATCTTTTTGATCTCATCTGAATCTACTGGAGAGAAGAAAAATAGATTTATATTAGGACGCGCTAGACCATTAACAAAGGAAATAGTTTGACTTTTGGTCAGATGATCAATGAATGAAATAGTGGAGAAATGATTATTAAGATCATCTAATCCGACAGAGGGAGGAAGGTCTACATGTCGCGGCTTGCCGATACCAAGAGTTCCTAGGAATTTCCAAATACCGGCAGGCGTAGAAGAAGATATATTGTTTAGAATGTGACGGCGTTTAGCGTTGCGTATCATCTGATTACACCGATTCCTGGCGACCTTGTAACTGTTCCAGTTATCATAAATGCGTTCTTTTTTAAATTTGCTGAATGCTCGGTTCCTACGTCTCATCGCCATTTGAACTCCTTTTGTCATCCATGGAGCTGGGGGGCGCTTAAATTTAACTTTTATGACTGGAGCGTGTACGTCATACAGTTTGGTAACAGTATCATTAAAGATGCGGACTTTATCATCTACGGAGCTAGCTTCTTTCAAAGTACGCCAGTCGACTTTTGATGCATCCGTGCGTAACTGTACCGTATTCATATGCGCAAAAGAACGCACGTGCAGCACCTTAGGTTTAGGTTTAGGAGGTTTCAGGATATAAGAGAGGAAAACAAGATCGTGACGGGAAAAACCGGGAGCTTCATATTGTCCATGTGAGGAAACCAAGGAAAGGTTAGAGGTCAGGATTAGGTCGAGCCAAGTGTCATCGCCAGAAATGTTATGATGGGTAGCTTGGAGAGGTAAAACTTTCAAGCTACTTGACTCGACAATATGTAGGAGTTTTCGGGAACGAAGAGAATTTAAGGCAAGAATTTAATTTTTTGTAACTTCTTTTTTTGTATACGACTGCTTGTTACTTAAATCTTCCTCATCATATCCCTGATGGCGTGGTTGGCAAATGCATGCTTTTCACGCCAAAGGTCGTGGGTTCGATTCCCATTCAGGACAGATATTTGTGTGCATGGACATGTCTGTTTGTGCTGAGTCGGGGTGTAATCATCTATATAAGTATGTATTTACAAAAGAAAAGTAGTATATGTAGTATTATCAGTTATCTGGTTTCCATAGTACAAGCTCTGCTTAGTTTGGGGTCAGATGGCTGCGTGTAAATAATGTCCCAGGATATAATTATCACAGCTGGACAAATGCCTCCCCCAAAGATCTCTACAACTGCCGGTCTTGCGCTACCCGCATTCAGCGGTTTACAGCGATCCTCACAAGATCATCGGTTCATCTTGTAGGAGGCCTACTCACGATACGTCTTCCGGTTCGGCTTCTTAAATAAATAAAAAATATAAATGCGGAACAGTCTTTGGGGCTACCGATCGAAGTGAAAACTATATTTCCATTTCTCATACTCGGATCAAATAAACAATTTGATCCGAGCAGCGAATGGCGGTAAAGACTCATAGTAATTGCTTCCCTCCATATGGTGGGTATAAATTTAAAAATAGAACTAAATTGGGTGCGGCAGTCGGCTGTAAAAAATCTAACATAAGAAAAAATGCTGCCGTCGTGTGAGTGTATAAACGGCTAGTGTGAATAAAAAAACGACCCACCGTCTTACGTATATTCGATCAGGTCACGTGTACATACACGAGTTTAAAATTTTTTACCCGTCCCAAAAAAGTGCACAAGGCCGCAAAGAAGTTTAATTTTTAAATTTTAAGTGTAATTAGCTGCGTGGTTGCCGTCCCTGAAAAAATAACAGGGCTATCCTCTCCCGAGAGTGTCTTAAAAGGCAACTAAGAGATACACCAGGTAGTCACGTATGTGACCTACCTACCATCTAACTGCGGTCACTAAGTCCCTTGCTAAGCGCAGTGACTAAGAAAACCCCTTGGTCTTGTAATTGACGATTTGACGGTCACCGTAGCCTAGTTGGTAGTGCTCCTGCCTACGAAGCTGGTGGTCCTGGGTTCGAATCCCGGTAAGTGCAAATATTTGTGTGATGAGCACGAATATTTGTTTCTGAGTCATGGATGTTTTCTATGTATTTAAGTATTTATTTATCTATATAAGTATGTATATCGTCGCCTGGTACCTATAGTACAAGCTTTGTTTAGTTTGGGGCCAGGATAATCTGTGTGAAAAAAAGAAAAAAAAAAGTGGCCCTTACTGCTAAGCCAGAGGTCGTGGGTTCGATCCCGATCCAGGAAAAATTTGAATGTGGTGAGCACATTTATAATTACTACTTTTGGGTTTAATTAATCTATATATGTATGTATTTAGAAATATATAAGTATATTTATCTGCCAAGCTGAAGTGGCAGTGGGCAGGGCACATAGCTCGTAGAGCCGACGGCCGCTGGGGCAGAAAGGTTCTCGAGTGGCGACCACGAACCGGAAGACGCAGCGTGGGCAGGCCCCCTACAAGATGGACCGATGATCTTGTGCGGGTCGCTGGAAAACGCTGGATGCGGATAGCGCAAGACCGGCAATTGTGGAGATCTTTGAGGGAGGCCTTTGTCCAGCAGTGGACGTCTTTCGGCTGATATGATGATGATGATGATGATTTATCAGCTGTCTGGTCGCCATGGTAAGGCTCTGCCTAGTTTGGGATCAGATGGCAGTGTGTTAGTTATTATTATACGAAAGACGTTATTTTGAAACATGTTTCTACACACTTATTAAAGCGGTCGTAGACCCAAAGGTCGAATGGAGATTGTGTTAAGCTCTCACTTTTATATAATACGGTTAAAGATTCTTTATTTTCTCTTAAGATAATACATCACTTGCAGAGAAATTAAAATACTTACTATAGGACGCCAAGCGTGGCTACTTACAAATACTAAACTAAACTAAACTAAAATACTAAACTATACAATACAAAAACAATTTTACAAATAACACAATTAACAACTACACAAATTACATCCATTTTTTCTGTGTTGCGGTGGGTAGATATGAACGAAGTGCACACGGCGCTTCGCATCGTATCTAGTATGTATATAAAACAGTTATGTTTCTAAGGCCCATACCATAGTGCGCAGCAACGTGAACTATTCGGTACAACGCAATGGGAATATATATGTATATATATTTTTAAATATTAATAGTATCAACATAATTGTTTTTTTGATGGATTTATGCAACCTGAGAAATCGCTAATCGTATTTAATTATTTTTTTTTAGGTTTTATTTTTATGTTTTTGTCTAGTAGATAAGTATTATAGGATTTTTAGGTCATTATGCATGTGAGTGGGTTTTTTTGTAAACAATTTTATAATAATAGTTATTAAAAGAAAAATAATAATAAGTTTAAGTTTCATTTAGGTTTTTTGTATTTTTATTTTTTATGTTTGTTGTTGGGTTTTTTTTTTTACTAATATACTTTTTGTTATAATATCGCTTTATATTACTTAAGTTAATTATATTGTTATATTTTTTTTTGTTATATTTATTACGATAAAAGGGAGAAGTCCTTTAATATATGGTCTTTTAATATTTTTTTGAACATTTTGAGGGTTTTAATTTCTTTGATATCTTTAGGCAGTTTGTTATAGAACCTCACTCCTTCATACATAATATTTTTTTTCCCATGATTACTTTTAGGGGTTATCAGAGTGATATTATTCGCCTGCCTTGTTAAAATTTTTTGTGTCTGATTTTTTTTTGTAAGTATTATTTGTGAATGTATATCTTTTGTTAATATTTTCCGGATTAGAATACATGTGTTATATTTGTACAACTGAGTGAGGTTCATAAGTTTACTTTCTTTATAAATTTTTGTGGTTGAGGTAAGGTAATGATACTGAAAAAGTGTTTTTATTATTTTGTTTTGGGCTCTTTGTAGTACTTGTATGTTCGACTTAGCGGCCGAGCCCCACACCTCGATTAGATATTCAATATTGGATTTGACCAATGAGTTATATATAGTGTATCGGACTTTTCTGGGAAGACATCGTACTATACTACGTAAAGCTCCCGTAAGAGACGCAAGTTTTTTACGGATATTTTCTATATGTGGTCGCCATGACAACTTGTCATCCACTGTTAGACCAAGATATTTTTCTTTGCTAACTTTATTTAGTTTTTGTCCATTGATAGTCAAATGTTTATGTATATCGATTTTTTTGTTTTTAGCTGCAAATATAACATAGTTTGTTTTACTTATATTTATAGTTAATAAATTAGTTTGTAACCAAGTATGTAGAAGGTCCAAGTCATTTTGTGCTAGCTCAATAATAGTGGATATTGACTTTGCAGAGTAAAATAAACTAGTGTCATCCGCGTATAGGGCAATGTCACCTTTTAATCCAATTTCGTGAATGTCGTTAATATATATTAAAAAGATTAAAGGGCCAAGAATCGATCCTTGGGGAACGCCAAATGTTATTTTTTGAGGTTTACTCTGGTGTTCACCAATCTTAACAATTTGCATTCTGTTTGTAAGGTAGGATTGTAGCATTTTATAACTAGAGCCTTTGATACCCATGCGTTTAAATTTGGTCAAAAGCTGATCATGGCTAACGGTATCGAAAGCTTTTTTTAAGTCTATGAAGATACCCAAGGTGATTTTTTTGGCGTCTACATTTAATTTTATCGAAGTTATTAAGTCAGTCGTAGCTATTAGTGTGTTTGATTTTGTTCTAAAACCATATTGCTTTTTGTAGAGGAATTTTAATGAATCTAGATAGATACTTAGCCGATCATGTAAAATTTTTTCGTAAATTTTTGATAGCACAGGTAAAATGGATATTGGTCTATAATTTCCTGGCTCCATTTTGTTACCAGACTTAAATATTGGACTGACTCTTGCTATTTTTAAAGATTCCGGGAATGTTCCTTCAGTTAAGCTCTTGTTGATGCATTCAGTTAATTTGGGGGCTATTAGTTCTTTAACACATTTAACTGCTTTTGTACTTATTCCATCCAAGCCGGTACTCGTATTCGAATCTAGGTTGTTAATTATTTTAAGTACTTCTTCAATGGTTGTTGGTTTAAATTGAGATAGTTCGATGGTACTGGTATTTTTTCCGGTAGATATTGGCAAGTTATAATTATTTTTTGTCTGATTTTGAATGTTTTTTGCTAGTTCGGCACCTATGCTGCAGAAAAATATGTTGAAACACTCACATATTTCTTTAGGATCAGAGATTTGTCCTGAAGTGGTGTTAAGTTTTTGAGGGCTAAGATTTTGTTTAATTTTATTATTAGTCAAGTTATTTATGAGTTGCCACATTTTCAAATTATTTTTTTTCACAGATTCTGAAGGCTTTCTGATAATATTGGTTTTTTGTTGTCTGAATCTCTTCGCGCACCGTAGTTTTCTGTCGCTGGAATTCCTCTTCAAGGTGTTTGTTAAGCGGTTCTTCTTTCAATTATCAATTAATTTAATCAGTTAACTTCAAAATTAGAACTACATCAAGTTGATTGTGTGCTCTGCTTAGTTTGGGATCAGATGACCGTGTGTGAATAATGCCCCAGGATATTATATTGTTATATATTTTTTTATTTTTTTTTTTAAATATAGGGAATATGTCTCACAGATCATCCTAGCCCCAAACTAAGCAAAGCTTGTACTATGGGTACCTACCAGGCGACGATATACATACTTATATAGATAGATGAATACTTATATACATAGAAAACATCCATGACTCAGTAACAAATATTCGTGCTCATCACACAAATATTTGCACTTACCGGGATTCGAACCCAGGACCACCAGCTTCGTAGGCAGGAGCACTACCAACTAGGCTACGGTGACCGTCATATATTATTGTATTTTGTTATCCTGCATGCCGTACGATTCACTTTGCTTCTTCTTTCGTTAGTCGCCCGGCTAAAGTATGGAATGTCCTCCCGAACGACGTGTTTCAGGTACACACGGCTACATATCAAGCTATACATATCCAGTATAAGCTCGCGTTGTATAGGATTTCCATACAATGAGAGGTCAGCTTATACTGGAAATGTATAGCTTGATCTGTAGCCGTGTGTACATATTACATGAGTTTATTCAAAGCCAAAGTGAACAAGCATCTTATGGGTACGCGCGGTACACCTTAGGGTCAGCGCAGACATGTAATAGACGAGAGCAGCGGAGAGAATTTTATTAAGGCACTAGAAAATCAACTTTAAAAATTATAAGTAAAGTGCATATATGCTTGGACCTGACAAAAAACGCTCTTCAAGTACGCGCGAGCATTTTGTGCCAGGTTCAAGCATATATGCACTTTATATTCGACGGTCACCATAGCCTAGTTGGTAGTGCTCCTGCCTACGAAGCTGGTGGTCCTGGGTTCGAATCTCGGTAAGTGCAAATATTTGTGTGATGAGCACGAATATTTGTTTCTGAGTCATGGATGTTTTCTATGTATATATGTATTTATCTATCTATATAAGTATGCATATCGTCGCCTGGTACCCATAGTACAAGCTTTGCTTAGTTTGGGGCTTATTATTATTATATTATTATTATTATATTTATACGTTTAAAGTTGATTTTCTAATACCTTAATAAAGTCCTCTCCGCTGCGCTCCTCTGTCTGCGCTGACCCATAGACCACATCTTCAATTACCATCAGGTGAAATTTGGGTAACGTGCAAACTCAACAACCATAAAAAAATAGGACAACTACTGCAAATGGTTATTCTGGTGCAAGCTGTGCATTATGTAGCTTAAATTCATATTTGTAAAGTCTTTATAGAGGAATTAATTTTGCATTTGCGAGCGTTGCTTAAAAAATAAAGAAAATTAACTAAAGTTTTTGTTTTTATAATTATATATATTTTTCCTTTATGCATAGTTTATCTTATTTAGCAGAATATTAAATAAAATATTATAAAATAATTTATCAATATAAAAATACCAGATCCTGAAAATAACAGGATCTGGTATTTTATGGTAGGGTCCATGCTACAGAAGGTTACGGTTCTAGAGACAGAAACCCCCGTGTCTAATAGAACTGCTTTTTGAATCTGGTTCCTGACCCGACCACCTGACGAAATTATTGTCTTTGTCATTATAATTATTATTTGTGTAGTGCTCATGTGTTTTAACAATTATCTTAAATTTATTTATAACGGTAAGTGCGTGTGAATAGTAAATTAGTGACATAAATATTCTTAAAATTAATCTATTGTGTGTGTAATATTCTTAAATAATATTACACACACACAATTTACCGCAACAATGGCGTCTGCTTTTCACTTGAATGATCGCAACTTAGCGGTTAATTACGGAATATATATAATTAACAATTAGTTGACTTATGAGACGCAGTCATTAGGTAAAACTCTTTTCGTTTAAATTCATAGACATGTTTAAAAGGTGACCTTTATTTTGTTTAAAGACACACAATTTATTTAAACATGTCGCGGGATGTAGTTAATAACATATAATTGATGTTATAATTAGCTTCTTTCCGTGACTTAGTCCGCGATAACTTACATATAATTGGAACCAGAGAGAAGACAGTGATGTTTATTGATGATTTTATTTACCATGATCATCTATACATATAATAAAATCGTAGGAAAGTCAAAAGTGTACATTGTATATTTTTTTTAAATGGTACTTGGGGCTTGATTTAAAATCGATATCGAAGCCTAAAATATAGATTTTAGAATTTTTGTCTGTTTGTCTATAAAATCGTAGGAAAGTCAAAAGTGTACATTGAATATTTTTTTTAAGTGGCACTTGGGGCGTGATCTAAAATCGATATCGAAGCCAAAAATATAGTTTTTAGAATTTTTGTCTGTTTGTCTGTATGTATGTCCGGGATAAACTCAAAAAGTACTGCATGGATTTACTTAAAATTTTGCATGAATATTACTGAGAGGTCGGGTCAACATATAGGCTACATATTATCACGCTATAACCTACGGGGGAAGAGCTGTGCTAAATTATAAAGTTTAACGCGGGTAAGACCGCGGGGCACAGCTATACTAAATAAACTACTAATATTAAAAATGCGAAAGTTTGAGGGTATGGATGTATCGCTGTATGGATATTTGTTACTCCTTCACGCAAAATCTACCGAACGGATTTTGATGCAAACTTTGTAGGAATTTAATCATGTATGTACGAATAATTTATAAGGCTATAATTTATAAATTTGACGTAAGTAAAACCGTATGGCACAGCTAGTACTAAATAAATGTCTAATAGTGGCCACCCTGAAAAATATTTAAAAAAACCACCGCCATATTACAGCAATTGTACCCGTGGAGATGAAAACATTCGAGTAGATGTATTATAATGACTACGAAAGCTTGTAGGACGTATATTATACGCAATGATATCTTTATAATCTATACATACATATAATAAAATCGTAGCAAAGTCAAAACTGTACATTGATATTTTTTTAAAGGATCATTGGGGCGTGATCCACAATCAATATCGAAGCCAAAAATCTAGTTTTTAGAATCTTTGTCTGTATGTCTGTTTGTCTGTATGTATGTCCGGGCTAAACTCAAAAAGTACTGCATGGATTAACTTCAAATTTTGCATGAATATTACTAAGAGGTCTACATATAGGCTACATATTGTCACTTTATCACCTAAGGGGGAGGAGCTGTGGTAATTTATATAATTTAACGCGGGCAAAACCGCGGAGCGACTAGTTATTAATAGAGTACCCAATACGACTATGTTCCTAAAAAGTCCATATGCCATGTGTATCAAGGTCCATAATGCTCTACCGGAGCCTATAAAAAATCTGCCGCTAAATAAATTTAAACAAAAACTTAAAATATGGCTTTTAGAAAAAACATACGATACAATAAAGGACTTTTTTATGGACAAAGAAAGAAAAATTGACATTTAACTATATTTTATTTATTATAATATCTGTTGACATTGTTTAGATTTAATTTTATATCTTCTTTATTACTGTATTTTATGTCGTAATTTTTATTGTAGTAGTTTTTTGTTAAGTTTTATTGTATTTTGTTGTTCAGTGATATTGAAATTAAAAAAGTGTAATAATTTCACATGTCTTCTACTACAGACAAGATAGGCAGCATGCACTTTCTAGATTAAGACCTATATGTACCCTATTTTTGTGAAATAAATGATTCTGATTCTGAGCACAGCTAGTTCAACATATTTGTGCAATTGCTGGACTGATTATATCCGGTAACATTTGAGATGCTATTATGAATATTATGTAAGCAACATTGATCGTCTAGATGACAAACGTGCTGTATACTAGCTGCTTCCTTGAGTAATTAGTAAGTTTGTCTTCTAGACTATCTATACAACATGTAACTTAATTGACGTACATCCTGAAAATAGTTTGTTCAGTATCGTTTACTGAATTGACTTAAATCATTTTTAATATAGATAATTTTTTATTCCACAATAATTAAAACTACGGAAATTATTGTCATACTAACCCTGTACAGTCAAAACAAATTGAATTGGACCGTACGTCTAAGTAATAAGACTTTTAAATCGTAGTTTTATTTGTATTCATACAAATTCCATCATCCAATACAAAATAAAGAAAAACAAACTTTATTCCCAGAAACTAATTTAGTAAATAACAAATCATATACATGATAATTAAAAAATCACTATATGTATTGTGATTACTACATAATATTCTAAAGGGGTGTTTGAGGGTGTGCGTTAATAACGTTACATGTTGTATAATGTAATAGACTAGCCTTCAATCAGTGAAGGTTGTCTTTGACTCGTACAAGTTTATTTCATACCCAAGAGTTGAATTAAATGACTATACTATCGAACTAAACAGTAGAAATGGGAAAATTGATTATGTTTAGGTGTTGGAAAGTTTGAGACTCAAGCACAGCTGAACGAATATGGTAGATTTATATTTCGGGACAATTAACCAACCGCCATCTGATCCTAAACTAGGCAGAGTCTATAGTAAACATACTTATATATTTTTAAATACATATTATAGATAGGTTACACCCAGATACAAACAATAATCGTGTTCTTCACACAAAGACCTGGCCTTGACCTTTGACCTTGACTGCAAAAGTCAAGGTCACTAACCACTAGATAATAATAATATCCTGGGACATATTCCCACAAAGCCATCTGATCCCAAACTAAGCAGAGCTTGTACTGGAAACCAGATAACTGATATACTACATATATTATTTTTCTTTTGTAAATACATACTTATATAGATAATTACACCCAGACTCAGGACAAACCGACATGCACACAAATATCTGTCCTGGGTGGGAATCGAACCCACGACTGGAAAGCAAGCATTTGCCAACCACGCCAACAGGCCCGTCAACAGCCCACTACTTTAAAAGTAAATTGTTAAGTTGCAAATTAATACCTTCACGGATCTGCCTTTGCTAAATTTTCTATTGTGAATATGAACGAATCGTCCACCGCTAACTTTGAAGAGTGATATCTCTGGCATAGCGAGAGAGATTATGTTAAATAGCTTGCAGCCCAACTCTGGAATGGCTTATTATACAGATCATATAGCAACTAGCAACCACTTCCGTGCGTATAAGCGCTTTTGTTATAACTACTATTGGAATTAAATATAACAAACAGCTTAAATCGGACATTGAATGTAATTACGTATACAAATTGTAACAAAAATATTGTTAGAGATTCACTGTACTTCTTTTTTGGCAAATAAAATTATTAATATTATTACTACTTGATATGAAGTGATATGATATGATATGAAGTGGCAACACTCGCCTTGTAAACAACTTCACCGTAACTAAAATCAAAAAAATTGAAAAAATTGTGCTTAAAGGTATTAAATGTGAACATACAGAGTGTAAAATCTGTGACCCTGAAGTGCTATTATTAGTAACTTAATATAACAAGTGTTAACAAACATAGAAAATGTTTTGTTTTCGAATACGAAACAAGTGATAAAAACCGTCAAACTATGTTAAATCAAAGAAATCAAACAAAAGTGTGTGCCTGCGTTAAGTTTCATCCAATAATAAACAATAAAACCGTGAGCTTTAATATAATAAAGAGTGTTAAATTATAAAAACCGAAGTCTTTAAAAACAAAAAAAGGGGTACCTACTTTTATAAAATATTTTAAATCGATCGTCATACAACTAGTGCCACAAAAACAACGAGTGACCGATAGATGAACTAATTTAACGTCATTTATGTCAATCTAAGTGGCATCCAAGTGTCATCTAAGCGATAACTAGCGCCAATCTTT
Organism: Pseudoips prasinana; assembly: GCA_951640165.1. NCBI lineage: Eukaryota > Metazoa > Arthropoda > Insecta > Lepidoptera > Nolidae > Pseudoips > Pseudoips prasinana. Next base: position 31,537,674 of record OX621248.1, read on the forward strand.
GCCCAAGCGTCGAATTGCAGAACCAAAAGGGATACCAGAGTAAAAATAAAAATATTTCGTCGGGGAAATTATCAATAAATGAGGAATAATTCTATATCGTAAGCAGAATATTTATCAGTTAATAAAAAATGGATGAAAATATTAATATAACATTTAGGAAAACTACGCGAACAAAATCAATGCATGATTTAAGCACGTCATCGCTATTCGACTGTACTGTTACAAGCCTTCCGGATGATACTCAGTCCCGCGACTATACGACGACAATTATAGAATTGAATGAAACTATAAAAAAGTTATCCAGTGAATTACAAACTGCCCACCAGGAAATAGAAAATTTATCACTCGAAAATCTACAACTTAAATCGGACTTGTCAAAGGCAAATAAAACTGTAGAATTATACAAGAATGTTACAACTGCAAGCCCGAAACTCACACTACGAGAACGTATAAAGAAAAAGAAAGATTCTTCAAATAGTCCAATGCTCGAACCTAGAAAATTAAATTTAACCAATAAAATTACCTCAGACAAAGAAGAAAGTACCAAAATGTTTAAGGAAGCAACTGGAAGCAGAGGCGGTTGTATAAATAATCAAGAGCCTATGAAAAGTCGACCATTTATCTCAAAAAGAAAACTTTGTGTCTTAACAAATTGTAGTGTGAAAGGAAGATTGCATGATGTTGAGAATACATTTGCTGATCACTTTAACATCTGTCGATACATCAAACAAAACATTGGGATATTGGAACTGTTATCAGATATCAAAACGAAGTTGCAAAACTATACTATTAATGACTACTGTTTGATCCTAATTGGTGAACATGACTTTAAAGATACTTTAAATTGTCCTAAGCTTATAGCATCTATCCAGGAATGTGTACAACACATATCCCATACAAATATAATATTGTGTCTACCTACCTATATTTGTGGTGTGGTTATCTACAATTACAAAATTGAAATGTTTAATAATTTATTAACTATGAATGTACAATGTTATAAATATGCATATATTTTTGATTCTAATTTTGATCTTTCGAATGATATGTTTTCTCACAGCTCTGGTAAAATCAACAATTATGGCTTACGCAATATATATGAAAATATCATGAAACGAATACTTGTTGACTTAGATAATGAACAGTTTTTTCTATAACGACGATTATTTCACTTGTAAATATCTCTACATATTACATCAGAACATAGCCGGCCTGCTTTCTAAATCAGATGAGCTCTCTGTTTGCCTTAATGAGTTATCAGAAAAACAGAAACTTGTGGACGTAATATGTATAACTGAACATTTTATTATGTCGGGTTATGAAAGCAACCTTGATATACCAGGGTACTACTTAGGGGCCTGTTATAGTAGAAAAAATTGTAAAAGAGGCGGGTCATGCATCTTACTGAAGACAGGGCTACATTGTAAGGAACTCGCAGAGGTTGCAAGGTGTTCACAAATGGGTACTTTTGAATGTTGTGCCGTAGAAATTCTGGAGCATAAAATAGCCATAGTCTGTATCTACAGAACGCCTATAATGAGGAATATAAACATATTCTTTCAAAAGTTAGAGGAATTGTTATTAGTAATAAGTAAAAATAACTATGCAAAATTAATATTAGCCGGAGATTTTAATATCGACATTTTGAAAAATAATAATATGACGGTAGAATTTAAATGCCTTTTGACTCATTTTAATTTAAAATTAGCTATAAATCAACCGACACGTCTAATAAGTCAAACTTGTATTGACAACTTTGCACATAACTATGAAAGGTCGTGCAAAGCTGAAGTTATAGAGTTTGCGCTATCTGATCACACAGCTCAGTTATTAGCATTCCCGTAAAAAACACATGTAAAATTAAATATTGGCGTATGAAAAAACGAGACTACTCAAAAGAGAATATACTAAAATTTGAAAATTGCCTAATAAACTTATCTTTTGGAGAAATTTATGAAGAAAATGATGCAAATAAAGCCTACAATTTATTTATAGATCAAATTAAGCTATTTTATGACTTATGTTTTCCTATTCGCATTATTACCATAAATGTAAACAAAAGACCACCATGGATATCACGTGGTATACAATTATGCAGTAAAAGAAAACGTCACCTTTTATGGACCTACCGCTATAAACGCACAAAAAACAATCGTGTTAAATTTAAAAGGTATAATAAATTATTTAAAAAAATTATAACCCTAACGAAACAAGCTCAAAACTGTTATAAAATAAAAACATCTGACAACAAGAATAGGACTGCATGGCAAATAATTAATAAAAATCAATATAATATCCCCAAAAATGACATACTGAGAATAAAACTTGACCATGATTATATTACCGATCCTTCAACATTAGCAGACACTTTTAATAACTACTTTATAGACAAAGTTGTACCATTGCAGAGTTACGGAGACAAAGTCACATCTCTAATGAAGTCTAGAAAAGACTCAATGTTTTTGCAGCCATGTACCCCTCAGGATATTTTAAGTATTATAAAAAGTCTCAAAAATACGAAAAGCGTAGGTCATGATGAGATAACGACAAGCATAATCAAATCAATAAGTCCTCTTATATGCCATCATCTAAGTCATATCCTAAATTTGTGTATAAGTAAAGGTGTTTACCCTGATCGCTTAAAAGTCACTATTGTTAAGCCCCTACATAAAAAAGAAAATAAGGATCTAATTAGCAACTACAGACCTATTGCACTAATATCAATAATATCTAAAATCTTTGAAAAATACATTTGCAATGAAATTTACCAATACTTTGAGAAACACTTATTATTCTGCCCACAACAAAAAGGCTTTCGACGTAACATGACTATTAACATGGCTTTATATGACTTTATAGTAAACATAATGACTAATATTGACAAGCGAACTCCTGTATGCGCTGTATATTGTGACATGACCCAGGCATTTGATTATGTAGATTTTAATATATTTAAAAAAAAACTAGAGTGCTACGGAATAAGGGGTAATATCTTAAATCTACTGAACTCTTACCTCTCAAACAGAACACAAGTAAATGTAATTTCTAAATTTAACAATAGGACAAATACACAACAACTATACACATCTAGTGAACGTCAAGTTAAATTCGGCATTTACATAAATGACTTCCCTTATTCAACTAATCAACCAATGACTCTTTTTGCGGACGACAGTACATTAATAATGACATGTAAAAATCCTGAATTGTATGAAAATGACATTAATAATACCCTGACATCTCTAATCACGTGGCTGAATAATAATAACTTAAAAATTAATCTCAATAAAACAAATATAATGCATTTCAGCCAGCGCATTGACACCCCATCAGAAATGTATATAAATTACAATGATATAGAAATAAAGGAAGTGTACAATACTAAGTTCCTTGGGCTAATTATCGATAAAAAGTTGAACTGGAAAGAGCACATTAACAATCTCAGTAACAGGCTAAGTAAATCTTCCTATGCTCTATTTAAACTAGCCTCAACAGTAAATAAAGATACTTTACTTACTGCATATCACGGTTTAGTAGCATCCATGTTAAGGTATGGAATAATTTTCTGGGGCAACTCAACCGACAAAAGTTTAATTTTCCGGCTCCAAAAAAGATGCATACGCGCAATGTTCGGACTGAAAGTCACAGATAGCTGTCAAACGTATTTTCGCGATTATGGCATTCTAACTCTACCATCATTGTATATCTTAGAAGTGTGTCTCTTTGTGAAAAGTAATTTGAAATTATTTCCTAAACTATCGGATACTGTTCAACGTAATAGGCGAGATAATGAACGACTACGTATGCACAGCGCCAAAACTACTCATATGGCCAATAGTGTGATCTGTATGGCACCTAAAATTTATAATAAGCTACCTCAACAATACAAATCATTAAATCTTAATTTGTTCAGGATTAAAGTTAAAGAAATGTTAATAAAAAAGTGCTATTACAATCTAAATGACTACATAAATGACAAATTGTAAATTCATATCTTTTCATTTACTATTTATTCACCAGTAATAATTATTATTCAGTAAACAATTTTTAAATTCTATTATCATTTGACATTGCAATCTGACATTTTTTACTTTGACATTTCTATAACGGACCTTTGTTTTTATACCTAATTTAATTAATTCAATTGCACATTCAATTTGCAAGTCGATTATGGCAAGACATGTTGAAACAATTTAATCTGCACAACTGTTTTAGGATGTATTTCCTGTAAACCACACATGTGTTACGCAAATAAATATATCTTTATCTTTATCTTATGACCTTTAAAATATACTGTTGGTGCTTTCTTTTTTTACAAATCATTAGGTACGGACGCCAGCACATCCAGCTAACCCAATCTGTCAAATTTCTTTTTTAGAGTTTCAACTTTATCACATAAGCATAAGGTTCAAATTCAATTGGAGAAATTTGACAGATTGGGGTAGCTTGATGTGCTGGCGTCTGTACAATTCTCTCATTTTATGAAACCCCTTACCTCATTCTGTCTCCCACTTGTTTCGGAAGAGAAGTGAAACTATTTTTTAATATCTTGTTTCTTTCTGATTAAGTTCATTGCGGGATCCAAGACAATTTAAGTGATTGCCCCAGACGTGCCTGAGTTTTATCAGCTCGGAGTCATTGGCAGTGCACACAATGAAATTACTCAGAGCTAGGAAAACTCAGGCATGTCCTGGGGAATCGCGTCAAGCGTGGATCCAAGACTGTGATCCAAATCACTGTTGATCCTGGTCTACAGGAATTACTGTGGTGGGAAAGAAGGTGGGACTAGTGCCGAAAAACAAAACATATCGAGAGCAAAAAGTGATAAATGAAACAAACAAGCTAATTTTAAATGATTATCAAAAATAATCGATGATTACGTTAATCTATTAAATGGTCGTAACATACAATTTGTAATGATTATTTGAGAAGATAAGCTGATATGACTGTGTTTGTTAGGATATGTATTTGTAAGGTTCCGTACTTAAAAGACAAAATGGCAGTCTATTACTGTCAATCTGCTGTTGGTCTGTCTCTAGGGATGAGTCAATGATTTGAAATCATTTTGTTAATAGAATACTCACCCAAAAATTATTTGTTCTTTTTATAAGTTGGCATAAGAAGAATAAGAAGTGCACTTTATTGCAAAATAGGTAATACAAAACGATGGATACAGCAAGAAAATTAGCTTATTTTAATGCAATTGGCGGCCTTATCTGGCCTTCTGGGTCGGGAATAGTGTTGAAAATGACTAAAGTGACTGAATTACACTGACTGTCATTTACGGTCAAATTGGTCAAAAATGGTCATTAACTGTCAAAAAGGTCATTTTCAGTCAATTTGATTTCATTACCTTTTAAGTTTGTGTCGTTGATAAAAGTCTACTACTTCTAAATTGAAACAAAAAAGTGTTTTTTATGACTTATACGAGTAGTATTATTATATAGTGTTAATCATTTTACATTTCTAATCATGCGTGCATTTAATATAAGACAAAATGGCAACGTCGCATCGCCTCGCGCACCTACGTTGTCTTATCCTCTCATGATATAAACAAAATAAAAAGTTGCTTCATTTAAACTTGCATATAGGTAAATTGGGTACCTAATTAAATAAATAATTGAGTGGTAGTTGAGAATAGACAATAATATTTGAGTCAAATTGACTGAATTTGACAGTAAATGACCGGTCATTTAAGGTTTATGACAATTGTGACTAGTCATATTCAGTCATTTTACATCTCTAGTCGGGAACCACATGGCTAGATAACATTAAGAAGCATTCCCTATAAAATAAAAATAAAATATAAGTATATAAAATCGGTACATTCTTTACGAGACATTGGAAATATGAGATATTGGTAGAAGAGTAAATGCAGGGAACAGTAGACGAGGATGTAGACCAGGCCTGTCTGAATGGTACAACCGGAAGGGGAAGAGGTCAGTAGTACTCTAAACCAGCGAGCATGTATGAAAAATATCCGTCCTAGAGATTTCGGGGCAAGCCATCTAAACGGTTTTGTAAGAAATGACTTACAGAACCGTTTAGATGTTTACAATTTCTATATTTTATTTATACAACGAAATTAAAAAAAGAAATCATTTGTAACGCGCCATCTGCAGGTAATGTTCCAAAGTTTTAGCATACCGGCCATTTTAGCGTGTAGGTTGCGGTAGAACCTTCCTTGCTTGCTTATCGTATGGGCAGTGCTTACCCTAGTGTCAAAGTTGTTCAAGCCACCCAGTAGGTGTCTGGCATGACTAAACGACTGTCGTCTAATAACTACAACCGTGACCGGCAGCTTAACGTGCCCACCGAAGCACGGAGATGCTCAGTAATTAAACCACTTTTGTGGCCACCCATCTATGGACTGACCACAAACCTAGTTGCTTAACCTCGCCGATCACTTACGGACCGGTGAGAGCATCTAGCTATGAACCTTCATAGTGTTTAATTAGTGAATCAACGAATGGATTTTATAATGGCGAAGTGCTTATCGCACAAGGAACCGATTATCCTGTGGTTTATCAGTCTATATTACTCAACTCAACATACAGGTGAATTGAGAACCCCCTTTTTAGGGTTCCGTAGCCAAATGGCAAAAACGGAACCCTTATAGATTCGTCATGTCTGTCCGTCCGTATGTCACAGCCACTTTTTTCTGAAACTATAAGAGGTGTACTGTTGAAACTTGGTAAGTAGATGTATTCTGTGAACCGCATTAAGATTTTCACACAAAAATAGAAAAAGAATAATAATTTTGGGGGCTCCCCATACATAGAACAGAAATTCAGAAAAAAAATTTTTCCTCGTACCCATACATGTGGGGTGTCTATGGATAGCTCTTCAAAAATGATACTGAGGTTTCTAATATCATTTTTTTCTAAACTGAATAGTTTGCGCGAGAGACACTTCCAAAGTGGTAAAATGAGTGTCCCCTTGTAACTTCTAAAATAAGAGAATGATAAAACTAAAAAAAATATATGATGTACATTACCATGCAAACTAACAACGAAAATTGGTTTGAACGAGATCTAGCAAGTAGTTTTTTTTTAATACGTCTTATATCGTAAACCGCAATTTGCTTTCATTTAATCAACTGAAATTCTTGCTGCTACGGAACCCTTCATGGGCGTTTTTGTTGAAGTTGTTTCCTAACTGTCAGCTTGTTACCATTTCAGTTTCAGTATTGATCTCATAAATAAAACTAATACAGGAATTTGGAGATTATGTATTTAATGTAAACTTGTGCAGGCATCGCCGGTGGACACCTACACTTTGACCATCTTTGTTAGGTAGACAGTAAATGTGGTTTCCGTAATGGAGGTGTATCTACTGACATGGCAGCAATATCATCTTCCTAGCTAGTACTGTCATATGTCATATGTGCTTCTGCTAAGGCGGCCAATGTCAATAGTAGCTAGCTAACCATGCGCGATACATAAATAAATAAATAAATGTCTTGGGACAACTACCGCGACGTCCTGCGTAAGCGATCTAGACGCGAATGCGAAGCGGCGCGGCGCGAAAACAACAAACAGTCGAAACCTATTGAAGTGTCCTACGTGACCAAACGCGCGTGCGGTGCGGTGCGGTGCGGAGCGGCGCGACATGAAGCGAACGCGATCAGTTGGCTTGATATTTTCGCGCGAACTGGATGCGGTGCCGTCGTGTATTGCGGCGTCGGTGGCGGCTTCGCGAGATGATTCGCGTGCACGTCGGACATAGCCGCCGCGTCGCACCGCATCGCATTGAATTCGCGTGTCACCGCTTCATAATATCGTTCGCTTTGAACCGCCTACGTAGGACGTAGCGTAACATACTGCCATCTGTTCCCAAACTAGGCAGAGCCTGAACTATGGTAATACATTGTATAAGCTATATTCCATAGTACAAGCTGTGTTTGGGATCAGATGGCCATGTCCTATGCCCTGAATAATGACCTAGGATTTTAGGATATTATTATACATTTTGTAATATAAGAGATCAAAACATTATTATTTTCACGGCTTGTTGCGATGTTGTTTAGATACGAAACCCTAATAGAGCGAGGCCTTCGCACGTGATTTGTTTTTATCGCTTACCATATATGTAGTAGGTCCGCATGTATACTTTTTGTGATACCGTCATAATTTAGTTAATAACTTCGATATTTTTTGTGTCTAATATTTTTAGACGTGGTGCTATGTGTATTAACCCAAATATGACGAAACACATAATAAACTTAGCTTTATATTATTTGCATTCCTCTTATATTCTGACAAATATATCAGAACGTCGGAGGAACGAAAGCAAAAGAATGAATTATTATCTAATGTCCTCCTAACCGAATTTCTGCCACGGCGGCCAGTCTCAACAGATATTAGCCATCTGGGTGGGACATATAGTGCACAAGTGGCTTTACGTGCTGTCCGAGATACGGGGATTTAATACCGCCGTCTTTTAGACTTAGGGGCTGAGGCTGCGAATTATTTTTTTTTATCACTTTTAGGCGACCTGGGATTTGAACCTTGGACCACGTTCTCTACGGTGAACACGCTACAGAGGCATATATCTAATGTATAAGTAAAGTGTAGTAAATTTACGATTTAATAAACAAATTGGGCACCATTAAATTATTCACGCTTTTTACAGAATTTGCGAACGAGACCAAATAGAAAGTAACTAAAATGAGTAAAGTAAATGTAAACAGTATTCGCAATGGCCTTAAAAATAACTAACAAGACAATATTACAATTGAAATTGAACAATAAAAACGTTTGAAATTTGTGTCAATACAATAGTTCCTTTACTCTTTTCAGTTGACGGCCTCGTCGGTCTTCAAATAGCGAGTTCAACCGCAGATATCGAGATGCTGGCTTTCAATTCCCACAAAGCCAAAAGCACCTAATGTCTAGGATATAGCATTTAACTTCTAGCAGGTCGTGTCGGCTAACCCTACACAACGGATCATGAGATTGACTTGGCTACAGGACCATTAATAAATCAATAAAATCAAAATATAAATGAAAAAGCAATATGTATTTTTATATATTGCTTTTAGCCACCAGCTTCGTAGTGCTCCTGCCTACGAAGCTGGTGGTCCTGGGTTTTAAGTGCAAATATTTGTGTGATGAGCACGAATATTTGTTTCTGAGTCATGTATGTTTTCTATGTATATATGTATTTATCTATCTATATAAGTATTTATATCGTCGCCTGGTACCCATAGTACAAGCTTTGCTTAGTTTGGGGCTAGGATGATCTGTGTGACATTGTCCCCAGATATTATTATTATTCCAACTTATTTATTTATTTTCATATTTAATACATATTTATTTTTATAAAATCGATATATAAAACAATAATATACAAATAAATACGTAAAAAACAGAGCTCCCCCAGCGGCGAGGTTGTACGCCCTAGGCCGCCGGTGGTCAGGGCGACAGAGTGAGGAACCTCCTCACGATGCGTGCCGTTCCCATAATTGCCGCCTTCTGTATCCGGCCCTTGACCCAGTGATCTAGTGAGAGCCTCTTAAGGTGTTGGTTGAGGCTCTTTGTTATGAGACCGTTTACGGAGACGACTATTGGGACAATTATTGTTGAGTTCACATCCCACATGGCGGTAACCTCGTATGCCAAATCTAAATACTTTGACAACTTGTCATTCTCGGCTTTTACGAGGTTATCGTCAAATGGGACAGTGATATCAACAATAAATGCCCGGTGCTCCAACCGGTCTCCAAAACGATATCAGGCTTATTGGCAACAATAGTCCTGTCCGTAATGATAGAGCGGTCCCAGTAGAGCTTGGCATAACCGTTTTCTAGAACTGGTTCCGGTACGTACTTGTAATACGGCACTTCGGAGTCTACAAGACCATACCGAAGAGCAAGCTGCTGGTGGATAATCCTGGCAACTTGATTATGCCTGTGCAAGTACTCGCCGTTGGCAAGGTAGGAACAACCGGAAACAATGTGTCTGATAGACTCTCCGGGACGGTGACATGCCCGACAAATGTCGATGGTACCGTCCTTAAAGATGTGCTTCCGATAGTTCCTCGTCTTGACAACTTCATCAGCAATTGCACAAGCAAAACCTTCGGTTTCCCCAAATAGGTCACCAAAACGTAGCCAGGCCACAGACGCTTGTAGGTCCACATGAGCACCATGTAGGGCCTGGTGGAACCTACCATGAAGCACCTTGCTCTTCCATACGTCAATTCGATCCCGAGTGCTAAGTACGACGGGCTTTTTCCAGTTTTCTTTAGCCAAGGAGAGGGGCGTGAGTCCGTTGTCAACGGCGGCGACGTCTCGATGCATCCCACACTCAACACCAAGGAAATATTCCCTGAGATTGCATACCTCACGGTTGTGTAGGTTCTTGGCATTGAGGAAGCCTCGACCCCCACACTTCCGTGGGATATACAATCTCATTAGTGAAGAGTGTGGATGGTGCATACGGTACGTCGTTAGACGTTTCCGGACTTTACGATCCAGGGCATCTAACTCGGTTTGAGTCCACCTTAGTATGCCGAAGGTGTAAACCAGTAGAGGCATTACCCAGCCGTTGAAAGCACGCACTTTATTACCACCTGACAAAAGACTTATCAGTACTTTTGTCAAGCGGTTAAAGAAGCGTTCCTTCACCAACTGCTTAATATCCCCATCTGGGATATTTAGACACTCAGACATACCAAGGTATTTGTAGGTTTCAGTTTCAGAGAGGGATCTGAGAGTCATACTCTCGGTGAGTTGTAAATTATCAGAATTTAAAACTCTACCCCTCTGTACATGTATGACCGCACATTTATCTACACCGAACTCCATTCCAATATCACTGCTAAATCTTTCTGTGAGGTTTAGTAGGGATATCAGATTTGGTTTATTCGGAGCATATAACTTGAGGTCATCCAGATACAGAAGATGAGAAATGGTCTCACCCCCTCTCCGCAACCGATAACCTAACCCGGAATCCCTCAGCACAGCGCTCAGAGGATTCAAGGCCAGGCAAAACCACAAGGGACTCAAACTGTCACCCTGGAATATGCCTCGCTCAATCCTTATAGGTTCGGATATCGAAGGAGTCACTCCGGTTCCTGAAAGACGGAGAACCGTGGTCCACTGTCCCATACACGAGGTAAGAAAGGCGCATAGAGCTGCATCAACTTTATACAACTCTAGTACCCGTCTTAACCATGTATGGGGCACCGAATCATATGCCTTCTTATAGTCAATCCAGGCAGCGGAGAGACTTCTTCGACCTTTGCCAACCTGTTGGCTAACGGCCATGTCTATGAGGAGGAGCTCCTTAGTACCACGGGACCCAACCCTACATCCATTCTGAGCAGGATCTAAAACATGATTGGCATATAAATGCTCATTTAATTTTGACACCAGAATGGATGTAAGGAGCTTATATATAGTGGGTAAGCACGTGATGGGTCGATAATTCTTTGGATCCGTGGTACTACCAGTTTTATGGAGCAGAAAAGTGATACCGTTTGTCATAAAAGGTGGGAGGGAGCCAGTATCGATAGCTTCTTGGAATTGAGTAGCTAAGCACGCATGCGAGCTTCGCAACCACTTTAGCCAGAAATTATGCAGTCCATCCGGCCCAAGACTTTTCCAGTTATGAGTCGGACGAACCGCATTCCCCACATCAGAGGGGGTAATATTAATATATTGCATAGGTTGCAAGTGTTCACATGAGCGCTTAACTACATCAATCCATTGTCCATCGGTGTGACGTATGGGCGCTGACCAAATATTTTTCCAAAATGACATTTCATCCATATTTGGTAAACAACCATCAGTCACACTACTGGAAGTTCCCTCCCACCTTCGATACACTTTTCTTTGGTCACTTTGGAAAGATCGATTTTGGTGAAACCTATCCGCCCGTTCCTTGTACCGCCGTATACGGTTAGCCCACGCAGAAACTTTCTGCTTCAGGTAGTCTATGCGTTCCGTGACACAGGCAGTATAATCACGCGGTAATGTACCTGTACCGGCGAATGCCTGTGTCACATAACGCATAACTCTCGGGCGATTGTTTCCCGACCTGAAGCAGATTAGCTTGCCGATGGTCACTCTAGCTGCTGAGATACGTCGCTCGATTCTTTCTTGCCATGCTGGTTTGACGGCGGTGGGTCGTGTGGACTTGTTGGGTCCTGAAAACCCAACATGGGCCACCCGACACGCCGCGACTGCTGCACAGTAAAGAATCGAGTGCGTATCCGCAAGATCTAGGCTAGATCCAAAATATGGTTCTAGCATGCAATCTAGAGCGACCACTAGCGCCATATTACGTTTGTGCGTGGGATAACGTGGTAACTGCGGTCTATCACAGACGGATATATCCCTATATTCCAAAATCGCACTTTCCAAAGCCCTCCTCAAATGCTCATTATCCTGGGAGCTTACCTGGGTAGCATCTCCAAAGTCCACCGTCTCGGGCCTCGGATCCGCCTGCGCCGATAACAAATTAGGCGGCAGAGCGGATACATTATTCCGATCGGCGGCAGACGTGGAGATGACAGCCTCTGCACGCAGCCGATCAAGTGTAGATCCATCCAGCATATGGTTCCGCTGTATGACCCGCACCTGATCGGATAGGCGTTGCTCCGAAACGGTCAGATCTGGTTCAAGAGCCTGAAACAATAGCAACATACGGGAACGGTAAGCGGTGAGATTGGTTCCCCCCTCTGTCGCCCCATAGTACGCGCGCATGACATTCTCATTATTTAATAATGTCCATCGCATGCGGCGCACTAAACCACCGGTGGCGGGGATCCTTGTCGAAGCTTCAATGTCCCGACGTTCTCCCAAGCCGGCCGGAGGTCGTCCCCGCCATCGTACAGGTGGTTGCGACGACGGCGGAGAAAAGAACTCGTCGTCCGAGCTCGACGCTACTGCGGCGGTCGGCGGTGCGGAGACTGCAGGTACCGACGACTGCGAGGCGGAGCTGGGTAACGAGTCCGAAGGTGGTAGGCGTGCGTTATTCTTCCTGGCTCTTGTAATCATAACAAGTCCGTGTTCTTAAAATTTAGATGCGTTTTTCATGGGACTTGACGTTTGTTGTCAAATCCCAAACAGCAAAAAACATTTTTGCACTTTCTTCATAATAAATTTTCTTATTATTGTTAATGTGGATTTAAACTGTATTTTGAATAACATTTTAAAAAAAGTACTATTTATAATGGAATGTGGATTAAAATCAGTAAAAATTAATTTTAGTTGTAAATTTTTGGGTGACACGGACTTGTCTTGTTGAGCGTTGCCATGGTTATTATTATTATTATATTTGAATTACTTATATTGGAACATCAGGAACCTTTAGATAAAAAAACATTACTGACAAACACAATATCGAACACAAAAAAATACTAAACAACGTAGTTAACAATATTACTCTAAAAAGGAAGGTTTAGTAAGCTCTCTGCATGACATGTAGCTTGACAAACCTATTATAAGCCCATCCAGTCACTCCAGTGCCATTGCATTGCACATTATGTGAAACAATTTCTTACGAGAAATTGATTAGTTTCAAATTAGTACCTACACCCATCTGCTTTTGCTCAACTTTCTATTGCGAATATCATGGAGCTTAGCTCCATGGCGAATATGAACAAACTGCCCACCACATACTTTGGGTGTGTGATCTCTGATCTCTGGCATAAAGAACGCGATGTTATGTTAAATAACTTACAGTCATTATCTAGAGTAGTTTATTATACAGATGTTGTCGCAACGAGGAACTGTGCGTTTTCGTCATACCTACTATTGGAATCAAGTATATCAGCTCATCTAATAGGATCCTTAAAGTATACTCTTCGTGATTTTGTAGCTGGCCCCTCTAGTTGCAATTCTCCCATTTTATGACTCTCTATCTTTGTGTCTCCCGTTTTGCTCTGGAGGGAAGCGGATTTTTCCAACATCTCCTTGTTACCTTCTGATAAAATTTGTTGCGGGATCTAAGACAGTCGGAGCAATTCCCCGGGACATGCCTGGACCTCATCGCTCATTGTAATTTTATTGCGGGGCATTGTTGATCCTGTCTTACAGGAGTTGACTAAGTGGGAGGGACTAGTCCTAAAAACTAATCATGAGAGTAAGAGAAAGAGATTACACCTATGTTTGTGAATGTCCTTATCATACTAATATTATAAAGGTGAAAGTTTGTGAATGTGTGTGTGTGAGTGTGTATGTTTGTTGCTTCTTCACGTCTAAGCGGCTGGAGCTATTTTAATCAAATTTTGTATGGAGTTAGCTGACACCCTGGATTAACACATGGGCTACAATTTATAAAGTTTAACGCGTGTAATACCGTGGGGTACATCTAGTGTACTATAATATTTCCTCCATTACATTGACCGCTATGGTCGAAATTCGAGTAAAACAACGATGTACTCGTATCCAACTCAATACTTTATGTATTTATTGCATTTCACTCAATTAGGTGGTAGATTACAATTTTTAAAGTTATCGGAGGGCACCCTGATAATTTCAAAAAGACAATATCTTTTAATTATTAATGTTTACAATTACTCGCTTCACATTCACATCATCAATATCATTCACAATTGTTTCAGATAATTATTTGATACATTGGCCTGACTTTCTAGCAACTAAGCTATTTTATTTTTCTCTTACGACCCATTCGTAAGAGCAAAATCAGAATCCCAATTTTCTTTCCCTCTTTCTCTCATAGCCAGCCCTTTTGAACATAGTTTAAACAAACTTTGGTCCATCACAGTACCTTATCTACGTTTGGGGGAACTCATGACTGTTTTTTTTATAATAAGAGAGCGACAAACGAGCAAGTGGGTCACCTGATGGTAAGTGATCACCGCCGCCCATGTACTCTCGCGACACTAGGGGAGGTGCAGGTGCGTTGCAGGCCTTTAAGAGTCGACAAACAAGACTAGTGTTGCTGACCCTTCTCCCCACCTCAATGAGCTTTGGCGACCTTACTCACACTCGGAAACACAACATCCAAAGTCAAAGTCAAAAATTCTTTATTCCGTAAAATTTTTACATTTATGTGGAATCGTCATATTTTTTTAACCTACCGTGCATGACGTGGCAGCTACTGAGAAACACTAGCAGAAAACTCAGTAGGAATCCTTATTTAAAATAAAATATACTTAAGATTAATTACAATCATGTGTGTTGACTCAGAACAACTCAATCCCAAGCATTTTTATCACTGAAATAATTTGATATTTTGAATAATGCCCTGCTACACAATTTGGCTTTAATAATTCTTTTAAACTTATTCGTAGACAATTCTCTAATATAATTGGGAAGTTTGTTATAGAATCTTATACATCTTATATAATTATTAATGTTATTATTAAGGAATGTCTTCTGTAAGGTGGAGGTACTTTCTATAGGGAGATTGATACTCGTAATTGTAAACTCGTCCGAATGTAAATACGTTTTGGCCATATTCCTAGATATTTAAGGGGCGTTTGATAATACTTGGTGGCCAATTTTGTTACAAAAACTTAAGTTACGCGGTTGTTACAGTAATATATATTCGATAATCACATCTTATTTTGTACATGGCTCTGCAACTCTTAAGCTTGGTCACTAAATTACAGAGTCACTAAATCGTTAACCATGGCTTGCCCCCAGGGCTCAGTGCTCGCGCCGTATCTCTGGAACTTGGGTTTTGATGACTTCTTGACATTACCCTTGCCATCACGCTGCTCTCTAACGGCATATGCCGACGATGGCCTCTTACTTATACAGGGTAACTCCAAGAGAGAGTTGGAAAATCTGGCTCAATCTTGCTTAAGTATGATAAGTGAATGGGGTAAAAGAAATCGCCTTACATTTGCTCCTCATAAAACCTACCAACTCCTTCTTAAAGGTGAACTAAAATCTCCCCCGAGCGTAAAACGTAATAATGTTACTGTAAAACGCAAGATATCAACATGTTATTTGGGTTTAGTTTTAGAAAAGAATTTCTCGTTTATAGAACATATTAAATCAGTTGGGGAAAAAGCTAAGCGAAACTTTTTTGCACTCACAAGGATATCGACGGCAACCTGGGGCCTCTCTTTTAATACTCTTAAAATCATTTAGGGGGCAACCTATCTTGGGTGTATATGCTACGGCTCGCCTGTGTGGGCTGATAGGGCTACCATCGGAGCTGCTCGCCATAAATTACTACAAAGCCAGAGGTTGGCGTTGATATTTCTGTGTAAAGCCTATAGAACAGTAAGCACAGAGGCCCTACCTGTCCTAGCGGGTGTACTTCCGATTGATCTTGAACTTCAAAGACGAGCAGCGATGTATTATTCTACGCGCGATAATTTAGAAAATGATTTCTTATCATTACGCGACCGTACGAAAATAACCAGGCTATTTATGCCAATAGCTGACTTAAATTACGAACTACTAAATGAATGGCAATGTAGATGGAATACCTCAACCAAGGGTCGCCATCTGCACCAGTTCTTTCCGGACGTACGCGAACGGTTAAATAAAACTTGGCTAATCATAGGCCATTGTGTTGCACAATTTCTTACCGGACACGGTAATTTTAAAAGTAAATGGTATAGTTTCAAATTAGTATCTTCACCAATCTGTCTATGCTCAACTTCCAATAACGAATATGAACAAACTGCTCACCACATCCTGTAGGAGTGTGATCTCTGGCAAAATCGGCGTGATATTATGTTAAACAGCTTGCAACCAATATCTGGAGTAGTTTATTATACGGATCTTGTAGCAACAAGGAACAACTTCCGTGCGTTTAAGCGCTTTTGCCATACCTACTATTGGAATATAACAGCTCACTTAGGACCCTTAAATTGATCCTCGGTGCTTTTGCAGCTGGCTTCTCTAGTTGCAATTCTCTCGTTTTATGAGCCTATAGCCTCTTTACATCATTCTGTCTCCCGCTTTGCACTGGAGGGAAGTGGAATGAATTCATTTTCTAACTCCTCCTTTTTTCTGTTTCTGATTAAATTCGTTGCGGGATCCAAGACAGTCCAAGACAAGACAACAAAGCGATTCCCCGGGACATGCCTGAGATTCACCGCTCAGTGTCATTTCATTGTGTGCCACTGTTGATCCTGGCTTACAGGACTTGCAGTGGTGGGTAATAGGGAGGGACTAGCCCCTTAAAAAAAAAAACAAAAGTATAGGGAGATTGAAACCAAACCACTGCCGCTGAAAATAAGCATTGAAATCCAAACAGAATATAACAAACTACGTTTATTACAATCCAATTCTAGATGACACTGACACTGACATCTGCATTGCATTTTTTGTGGTTATTGCTTTTTGTTATGTCCATAGTATTAAAATATATTGCCTGTTGGCCTGTTGGCGTAGTTGGTAAATGCTTGCTTTCCACACCGCGTGTCATGGGTTCGATTCCCACCCAGGACAAATATTTGTGTGCATGAACATGTCTGTTTGTCCTGTCTGGGTCTGGGTGTAATTATCGGTATAAGTACATACTTATACCGATAATTACACCCAGACCCAGACAAACAACAAGAAAAAGTACACAGTTTACAAAAGAAAAAGTAGTATATGTAATATATCAGTTATCTGGTTTCCATAGCACAAGCACCGCTTAGTTTGGGATCAAATGGCCGTGTTTGAATAATACAGGATATTTATTATTTATTTATATTTCACAAGTCATAGACAATGATATAAATTCTAAGCAGCAGCTGCCATGTATTCAAGATTAATCATAATATATTCATTTACCGAAATATGATTCGAGTCTTATATTATTGTTTTGATATACCTTTTACGTCGTTGATATATTTTACATTCATACATATTTACATGACTATGTTAGATAAATATAGCATGATAATTTTTTGATACGTATTGATGATATTACACAAACGCGTAGGTTTTAGTGACACGAGATAGATATATTCGTTTGATAACGTTAATACGACGTGGGCTTATCGGGAATGAGGAATTGGACGGTTTAATAATGATATTATAAACCTTGTTATGTGTTGAGAATAGAATCTCTTTTCACTTCATTCAATAACTGGTCATTACATTTAAAATTAGAATGATTAATTATATAATTTATATACTTCGATTAAAATAGGTAGTTGATGTGTTGACATACATACATGAGTGTAGAAGAAAAAAAATAATATCTAATATATAAAATTCTCTTGTCATTGTTTTCTGCACACTGCTCCGAAAGAGGTTCGAACCCCACAGGGGGTGCCCTCCGGCGCGGGTTACTCAATTTCTAGACGGCTCGAGCCCTCTGCTCGCCTCTATAGTCCGGTGAAGCAGTGAAAGCCTCCTAGGCTAACTGGAGCGTAAGGTAAAAAAAAAAAAAAAAAAAAAAAAAAAAAAAAAAAACTACCGAAACCGAAACGGCTTGAACGGTTCTTGTGAATTTTTAGTGCATATTTGGTACATATGAAAATCGATCAAATACTATTATTTAAACCATGAAGTTTTAAGAGTGACCCAACTCATTGTATATTCATCTATATATATAAAAATCAATGCCACTTTTCGTTGTAATGTTATAACTCAACATCGCCTTTACCGATTTGGCTAATTTTGGTCTTGAATTATTTGTGGAAGTCCAGGGAAGGTTTGTACGTAGAGAAAATTTTAAAAAAGTCTTGAAAAAGTGTAAAATCAACATCTTTCTATACAAACAATTTGTACTAATACTTAAAAGCGTAGCGAAGCACCTACCGGGCCGCTAGTTGTTATATATATATTATTTTGTTATGATTTAAATACCTAGCTATTTTAATATTTTGGTAATTTTAATGATTTTTTTGTGCATTTGATTGGGTCCCTGTTAGATTTTGATGTACAATTGGATCCGGTAGGTGGCGTTGTGAGATTCCGGGTTTTATTGTTATTGTTAAGTACGTTACAACAGTACGTTAGCTGGGACATCTAGGAATTTTATTGTATATAAATTTATCAAACTATAAGTTGAGTGTGTATTAAATATCTTCGTTAGAACATAATTGAATTGTGTTATCATTGGAAATATCCCCTTGAAATACCGGTGCTGTACATCTCGTTGCGAAACGACGAATGTTACAGTATTATTTGAATTTACACCTGTTCACACAACCGACATAGTAATAAAATGTCGCGTAATACTGAATATCGATGTGTCATAATGTAATATAGTCCAAGAGCTGGCACGCATTTTTGGGTAGGTATTTGAGGCAAGCTGAAAACTTGTCCTATAGCTCTTCAAACACACCCCAACACGGAACTGCAGACCTGGCTGGCGGGTAGCGGGTCTAAACCAACCCCTAAATTTTTAGATTTTTTTTTATCCGAAAAATGTATTTGAGGCAAGCTGAAATTTTGATATGTTGTTAGAGGTTGGTTTAGACCCGCTACCCGCCTGCCAGGTCTGCAGTTCCGTGTTGGGGTGTGTCTGAAGAGTTATAGGACAAGTTTTCAGCTTGCCTCAAATACCTACCAAAAAATGCGTGCCAGCTCTCCTACTAATAGGTGATATAGTCAAAGTCAAAGTCAAAAATTATTTATTCCGTAAAATTTTTTTATTTATGTGGAATCGTCATATTTAGAAACACTGCCAGAATAGGAATAGGAATAGGAATCCTTTTTTAAAATAAAATATACTTAAGATTAATTACAATCATGTGTGTTGACTCCTAACAACTCAATCCGAAGCACTTTTATCACTTAAATAATCATAAATTTTGTAATACGACCTGCTACACAATTCTCTAATATCATTGGGAAGTTTGTTAAAGAATAGAATAGAATTGGAAGTATGGGATGTAACGGACTTTTTAGACCTGAAATGACGTTGGCCGCCTCAAGAACAGACTTGACATGACAGATAAAAAGGTTTGTAAAACATAGAAGATTGTGACAGGAGAAGGAAAAATATGGAATAAAAGACGACATGAATTTCTGTGGTTTTCTTTAACATGTTACATTTCTAACTTTGTTTCGTTCTGTTTTAAATATACTACCCCCGTTTGTCTTTGCTGCGGCATAGAATACCGTCATCACATCTCATCAGAGTATGGGCAGCAGCGTCTTTATGTGTACTACGAACATCATACTGCGATCGCGAACCAGTCTGCCAAGAGTGGCAATTAGAGCATATCTCTCCAAGGATGGACACTACTCAATTGTGGAAATCTTTTGGGGAAGCCTTTGTACAGCAGTGTATGTAATGACCCCCGTCTTCCTGTTCATTTATAGTTCATTGGTTGACAGGAAGAGATTAGGATTTTATGATAGCAGCGCTAGAACATAAAATGTTCTAGCAAATGCTGTGGTGGTGCCATTTCAGACGTGCACGGACAACAAGAGCCTTTGTTTTTGTTTTTATTTTATCTTTCCTTTTGATTGTTATTTATATTTTTGTTGTATGTGCAATGTTTTTTGAATAAATCCTTTTCTTTCTTTCTTTATTTCATTCATAAGGCCGCCACTTTCAATATTTGATGTAATAAGTAATAAATAAGTTTTATTGCCTAAGTTTACGTTATCGGTGTGCAATGAATAATTCTTCTAATTGATAAGAGGGGTGATTTATTGCACACCAATAACATATACTCTTATCTATATCTACTGCATTTCGAACTGATTGACTTCAGTAAAGGAGGCGGTTGGCGTGGTTGGTAAAATACCTTTCACGCCGCAGGTCGTGGGTTCGATTCCCACCCAGGGGCTCTACCGGTTAAGTCGCCGAACATAGATTTCTAAATGGCGTTCAAATAAATAAAGGTTAAAAATGACTTAATCAATCTTTAAATCGGCTTCGATGTTGACAATTGATTCCGGACCATTTATGACGTCACATGTGCTCATGTAAGCCGATTTAACGATTGATTAAGTCACTTTATTTATTTGAACGCCATTCAAGAAATCGATGGTCGCCTACTTAGCCGTTAGAACCCTAGGACGAATATTTGTGTGCATGAACGTGTCTGTTTTTCCTGTCTGGGTCTAATTGTTTATAAGTACGTAGTTACAAAAGAAAAGTAGTAGGTATATCTAATGTATCAGTTATCTGGTTTCCATAGTACAAGCTCTGCTTAGTTTGAGATCAGATGGCCGTTTATGAATAATGTCTGAGGATATTATTACTATTATATTCGCACAATAATTTTTCCGAGATTTTTAAATACTTACTTACTTTTATTTCTTTTTTTCATTCGAACCTTCACCTGACAACAACCAACACACAACATGAATGTTATGAGTGTACAAATATTTCGGTGATTCATTTTTATTTTATTTTATTTATATATATATAGATATGTAGGTATTGAAAAATATATAAGTTGTATGATTGCCATAGTACAGGTTCTGTCTAATTTGGGATTAAAAGCCAGTGAGTTAGTAGGCCCAAGTTATTTATATATTATAACTTAAAGCAGTTTTCTACTCGTTAGTATGTGAAAGCCTAAACTTGAAACATATATCATAGTTATAACCCGTTATAAGAGTCCATGTTGTTTTACTGTTATATAATTGGCTCTCGTCATAGTATATTAAATATATTAGTATCAGTAATATGGTGATGAAGACACATGCTGCCAATCGCTAGATTGCAGTAACAGAACGATCACGTATTAAGGTAAATGTTACTTAAATACGGTTTCATAGAGTAGGATTTACTATAGCAAATTGTAACTTATAACGGATCTTTAACATATGAACTGCAGCATGTAACGTTATAGCGTTCAGTCAATTCCCATGCTCTCCCCCCTATGTTTTATTGTTGTAACAAAACATGAGTATTTAAATAAATAAATTATTTATTATTAACTAAACAATTACAACATATTGGCGCTCTGTCTCTTGGACTATGCGTGAGCCTGTACCCCAGAAGACAGTGCCTTCTATAAAACTGAGTTACAAAATTTGTTTAGTACATATGTTACCGGCCAAACCCGACTTCAGGATAAACTAGTTTTGCCTAGGATAAACTAGTTCTTCCTATACGCTATAGGATTAACTAGTATAGCCTAGTCCAAATTAATTTGAGCTAAGCTCGATAGGACAAACCAGTTTAGCCTAGGCAGAACTAGTTGATCCTTACTCCATAACTTTCCATCCATAACTTTCAACGACGAGTTGATCTATCTATTTTGACTTTCTAAAAATACTATATTTTTTAGATTAGGTATTATTCTTTGTATTATCAATTGTCCATAACTTTTAACGACGAATCATTATCGTTTCAATAAATAAAATTATTTTTCCAATTATGGAGTATTTTATTCAGTTTATCTTTTTATTTTGACTTTCCATATATACTATAATATTTAGACTAGGTCTAGGTTAACTCTAGTTTATCCTAGAGTGTTCGTATTTATTTCAGGATAAACTAGTTTGGCCTAGTTAAACTGGTTTATCCTATCGGGTTTAGGACAAATTAGTTAGGACTAGGCTATACTAGTTAATCCTATCGCGTATAGGAAGAACTAGTTTATCCTAGGCAAAACTAGTTTGTCCTGAAATCGGGTTTGGCCGGTAACATATATAATTAAATTTAAAGTACATTAAAATATTCATTAAAAATAATATAAACTAAGAAGTAAGAGATATTTAAACATCATACCCAAACTATGTTGTGAATATGTTTATTATATTGATAACATGCGCTGCTTTATCATCTATACATATAATAATATCGTAGGAAAGTCAAATCTGTACATTCAATATTTTTTTAAAGGATACTTGGGGCGTCATCTACAATCGATATCAAACCAAAAATATAGTTTTTAGAATTGTTGTCTGTTTGTCTGTATGTATGTCCAGGCTAAACTCAAAAAGTAGGTACTGCATGGATTTACTTCAAATTTTGCATGAATATTACTCAGAGGTCGGGTCAACATATAGGCTATATATGCGTGATAATATATAGCCTATATGTTGACCCGACCTCTGAGTAATATTCATGCAAAATTTCACCTACGGGGGAGGAGCTGTAATAATTTATAAAGTTTAACGCGGGTAAAACCGCGTTCTGTATAATAAACTACTACAGATATTGACTGTAAGTTATTTAACATAATATCGCGTTCTTTATACCAGAGATCAAATACCCAAAATATGTGGTGGTCGCTTTGTTCATATTCGCAATAGGAAGTTGAGTAAAGGCAGATTGGTGAAGCTAGCTAGCTAGTAGTATAGTAGTATTAGTGACAGCTAGTCAATAATAAAAGCAGTTTCGCATATAAACATAGAGAGAAAAAGCATTGTCGCTATGTTGCTGATGGCATAGAATATCCCATCTCATATCTCATCTGGGACGTTGAAGTCGTGGCGAGGGAGTATTTACCAGAAATCGGGCAGCAGCGTCCCCGAGTACCATAATAATTATGCAGCGATCGACAACCCCAATGCCAAGCGTGGCTATTAAGGGTCAGCGCAGACAGAGAGGAGCGCAGCGGACAGGATTTTAAGGCACTAGAAAATCAACTTTAGAGCTATAGGAATAAAGTGCATATTATATGCTTGAACCTGACAAAATGCTCGCGCAGTCTCGCGCATTATAATGTTCAAGCATACATGCACTTTATTTAAATAATTTTAAAGTTGATTTTCTAGTGCCTCAATAAAATCCTCTCCGCTGCGCTCCTCTCTGTCTGCACTGGCCTTAAGGCATACCCTTCAAATGATGGACACAAAATGTGGAGAATTTTTGAGAATCCGATATTATATATTTTTTATAAAAATATGTAATTTTATTCTTCTTCCAATATGTATAATAATATAGAAAGAGGGAAAGAAAGCGATTTTCAATTCAATTGTATGTTTCGATTCCTCCATCTCGATTCTGTAGCTTGAACACGGTTCTATATTTTTAAAACAATATTTATTATACAATCATATCATAGGAAACTATTTACATTAAGCTAAGCTAATCACTATGTTTGGTAGGATGTTTGGAAGAGATCGATATAAGCTATAAGACCGCCAACTGTACGATTTTTAATATAAGAAATAATATTAATATCCTGGGACTTATTCACACACGGCCCTCTGATCCCCAACTGAGAAGAGCTTGTACTATGGAAACCAGATAACTGTTACACTACATATACCTACTATTTTTCTTTTGTAAATACATACTTATATAGATAATTACACCCAGACTCATGAGTCTGAGACTCAGATATGTGTTGTCAGACATATTCATGCACACAAATATCTATTCTGGGTGGGAATCCAACCCACGAACTCCGGCATGAAAGGCAAGCATTTGCCAACCACGCCAAAAGGCCTGTCAATCGAATCGCATGCTTTACGATTAGTGAATAGTTCTCCAAATGATGGGCACAGTTCCATTGTGGAGATTTTTTGTGAATACGATATTATATATTATTTATTAATGTTTTTAAACTTTCGTGATTTGTACACATTTTTATATACTGTGGACACGGGTCTCATCGCGATAATGATTTACCTAAATCTTTATCGCGATGAGACCCGTGTCCACAGTATTAAAAAATATATATTATTTATTATAATAATAATAATTTAATTATTAATCTTACTCCAATCTACCGTTAGATATAGAGAAAGAAGGAAATTTTCAAATCAATTGTATTTTGCGATTCTACAGTTATCTGTGATGCGATTTTTGAAAATTCGAAATGAATTGCTTTCAAAATGGTTCCATATAAATTCCATATAAATAGCTTCATTAATTTTATAAATTAATCATTCCATATAAATAGTTCCATATAAATAGCTTGAACTCGGTTCTATGATGTTAAAAAATATTATATACATGAACACAGATACAGATACAGACATGAACTGTCTCGTCGCCCTAACTTAACTTATTTAGAAATGTTGTTTTCTCATATAAGTGAAATATATTTCTTTTTGAGAAAATAAAGTTCTTAAACCTATATTAAACTAGTAATTATCCTCTACAGGTACTAGAAGTCATGCGTTCATGCCTTAGGTAACATTCAAGTTTAAATATCACGCTATCTAGTCCTTTAGTAAGTGTAGTTATTTTCAGAATATAACTTAAAAATCAACTAATAAGAAATATCTGAGCATCAATGTGCGCGCCAATATAGACTGACAATAATTTAAATCAATTAGGTACAGATTAACCAATAGGTACCTACTTACAATAAACACGCTATTATGAATAGTATCATGCAACAAGAACAGATAATGGCGTCTAATAATATAGAATTCAATGTTGGAAGTAAATAAATACTTAATTGTATACCTAATACACATAACAACTCCGTTATCTAAAACAAAACACGCATCTATACAGTTCTAATGAAAAATAAACAAAAGAGAACATAATACATACCAATGTAAATTTAAAAAAAAAGAATTAACAATCCAAATCACAGACACTTTTTATTTTTTTTTAATTCCACAGTGGCATAGCACAGCACTAATTACACAGTTGTCATTAGGCGACCACTATTATGCATGTAATCACATCGACTGAATGGAACAACATGTTCCGGCATCATCGTCGTCACTGATAGGTTGAGTCAGTCGGTCTCAAGGTTCGCGTAGTGACCGTGCCGTTGTCCGTTAGTTAATGTTCTCGTTTGAAGTTCGAATGCAATGCAACACAATGATCATTATTATGATGACGTCACGTCGGTTTCTGCCAGGTCATCTATCGTTATTATTGTTTTGTATTATCCTTTATTTTTCATCACAATATCTCCTCAATAGTTGCAGTTGCAAGTCTCTGGATTTGCATTGATCGGAAGAGCGTAAAATATACAGGATGGCCAAGGAGTTGGAATTCAATCGGAAAATTTTGATATTTTATGATGAGGAGTATCCAAATCATAAACTATTATCTCCCCATTTAAGTTTTTTTGATACTTTGAAAATTTATGAGTCATAAGCTCAAACCCTAATTTTGAACTTTCGAATAAATTCTAAGTCAGTTCTGCAATGATTAGATAAACCATACTTTTTAGGGTGTTATATGCTAATTAGTTATCAAAAAAAACTGAACCAGATATGTTCAACAGAACAAGAAAATAAAACGAAAACTGATGTTAGGTGAATTTTACGAAAGAAATCATTCAGATACCTTATATCTAAATTTTGCGTGTATATCTTAGTATCTAAAAAATAAAAAAATTACAATAATTATGGGGGTTCCCCATACATAGAACTGAAACTCAAATTTTTTTTTCGTCGTTATCATGAATGTGGGGTATCTATGGATAGGTCTTCAAAAATGATATTGAGGTTCCTAATATCATTTTTTTCTAAACTGAATAGTTTGCGCGAGAGACACTTCCAAAGTGTTAAAATGAGTGCCCCCCCCCCCTCTAACTTCTAAAATACGAGAATGATAAAACTAAATAATGATAAAAAATTGGTTTGGACGAGATCTAGTTAGTAGTTTTTTTTAATACGTCATAAATCATAAACCGCAATTTACCTTTCATTTAATCAACTGAAATACTTGCTGCTATGGAACCCTTCATGTGCGAGTCCGACTCGCACTTGGCCGGTTTTTCAATTGGAATTGCTTAAAGAATGTTGCTTTATAGAAATTATGTTCCAACCGGTTTTGTGTTTACAATAAAAAGACGGTTTTTATGGAGGTAAACTTTAAAAAAGCACTTGCTAGTTAGAACGTGTTTCTAACATAATTAAGCATAGATAAATATCTGTAGGTACATATTTAGATATGCAGCTTGTATAAGAACATTAATAAATAACATTTAATTAATGATAGTAATTATTTCGTTACTTGGCTAGCTTATTTAAGTTCAATAACTTAAATAAGCTAGCCAAGTAATGAAATAATTACTATTACTCAGTAACTAGACTTGATCGGGGAAAGCGTGGAAATGTTTTTAAAAGACGTTAAAATAATTGAAGTTGAATTATTTAATTAAGGTCTTTTACAGTCAGTGGCTAAAAACAGAATGACTTAAAACTATATTCAAAAGTACTGGGGAGCAAATAGTACCATCAGCACTTCTGGGTGTTCTGGTCGGGCGACAATGCGTGGGCGCCTATTGTAATAATATAAAAGTGCTTAGTTAGCTAGAAAGACAGAACGTCCGGTTGATGTTGGTAATATAACTAACTATAATATGTTTACCATAACAAATACATTTTCTTCTTCTTCTAAAATATTATTATATTATAGGTTTGCACTTGACCACACCTGCTGGTTTCAGCTGAATGTAGGTTCTTATCAATCTTTCCTTTTATTTTATTTCTTGTTTACAGTTAGCGTAGCAGAAGGCTTTCACTGAGTTTGGTGCGTAAGCCGTCTAACAGTTAAGACTACTTACTTATCAACCCGTGGCAGTGGATATCCTCTTTGGGTTTTGGACCTCGGCTGAGAGCGATTACACACGGTAATGGATACGTGGATCAGTTAGTAAGCAACGTAATAGAGTAAGATAAACTTCACGAGTAGTTATGAGATGCCTGTGTACGTATGTAAGCCTATAATAATAATAATATCTGGGGACAATGTCACACAGATCATCCTAGCCCCAAACTAAGCAAAGCTTGTACTATGGGTACCAGGCGACGGTATACATACTTATATAGATAGATAAATACTTAAATACATAGAAAACATCCATGACTCAGAAACAAATATTCGTGCCCATCACACAAATATTTGCACTTACCGGGATTCGAACCCAGGACCACCAGCTTCGTAGGCAGGAGTACTACCAACTAGGCTACGGTGACCGTCATGAATCAACCCATTTGAATTTCGAACCCAATCTTTTTTGAATGGCCTGGATAAATCTTTGTGTGATTAGCACGGTTGTTTGTTCTGTCTCTGTATGTAATTTATCTATAACTAGCTATGCCCCGCGGTTTCACCCGCGTTAAAGTAGTTTTGACGTAAAAGTGGAACAATTATACATCCATACAAAACTTTCGCATTTATAATATTAGTAGGATGTGTACCTACCTTTAGCGGTTTTGGCAGTGCACGTCTGAATAGCTCGCAGATGGTAGATTTTTTCCTACTTACATGACACTTATCGTCAGTATTTGGACAATTCACGCAATATCTTTATAAATTGTAGCCTATGTGTTATTCTGATATATAAGCTATATTATTGTAAAGTTTCATTAAAACCCATTCGGTAGTTTTTACTTGAAAGAGTAACCAACATCCATACATCCATACTTACAAACTTTCACGTTTATAATATTAGTATGATGTTAAAAAGTAGTTATAGTGACTTAACTACAATAGTTAGACACATTCTATAGCAACAGTTTTTGTAGATATTGATATTTTCTTTAATATTGTGGAACATTTTTTTGTTCTATCATCAATAGTTTTTGCAGCGCATGCGATGAAATAGACTTTATAGGCATTTTTTGACACCTGACAATTATTGTCGTTTTAGTAGGGATCCTTATTTTTTTCTTGAACTTAAAATAGTCTTTATTAATCAGTGATAATGTAGCATTCCAATGGTGAAAGAATTTTTAAAATCAGTCCGGTACTTTTTGAGCAAATCCTTTACAAACATACATACAAACCTTTCCTCTTTATAATATTAGTATAATAATAATAATATCTGGGGACAATGTCGCACAGATTATCCTAGCCCTAAACTAAGCAAAGCTTGTACTATGGGTACCAGACGACGATATACATACTTATATAGATAGATAAATACTTAAATACATAGAAAAAATCCATGACTCAGAAACAAATATTCGTGCTCATCACACAAATATTTGCACTTACCGGGATTCGAACCCAGGACCACCAGCTTCGTAGGCAGGAGCACTACCAACTCGGCTACGGTGACCGGTATAGATATAGATATGACGCAGCGTGGGCAGGCTCCCTACAAGGTGGACCGACGATCTTTTTAGGGTCGCGGGAAGCCGCTGGATGCGGGCAGCGCAGGACCGGTTTTTGTGGAGGTCCATCGGGGAGGCCTTTGTCCAGCAGTGAATGTCTTTCGGTGATGATGATGATGTATGTATTTAGAAATATTAGTTATTTGTTATCAGTCGTCTAATAGCCATAGTAAGGCTCTGCCTAGTTTGGGATCAGGTGGCAGTATGTCAGATGTCCGAAAATATCTTTGATGGGCCGGTTAACGTGGTTGGTAGTTACTTACTTGCCTTTCACCCTGCTGGTCGTGGGTTCGATTCCCACCCAGAACAAATATTTGTGTGCTTGAACATGTAAGTTTGTTCAGAGTCTGGTCCGAGTCTTTACAAAAGAAAAAAATAGTATATATCAGTTGTGGTGTACCTATAGTAATATTCTGGTTTCCATAGTACAAGCTCTGCTTAGTTTGGGATCAGATGATCGTGTGTGAATAATGTCCCAGGATATTATTATTGTTATTTTATTTAAATTCCTGGATCTGAATTGTTGCAAGTACTGAAATATTCGAATGGATAATTAATGCCAATGTCGGACGTATTAAATCGATTTTACGCGAATTAATGCCAAGGTTACTTCACAATCGTTCTCTAAGACATCCCTTTTAAAAGAAATATAAGTGTTGTGTGAACGTGAACGTGAACCAACGGAGATACAATACCACTTACTTATGTTACTTTTTATTATTATTTTGTATTAGTTTAAGTTTACATTAAGTTGACCCATTATGGGGTGGATAGACGAAGGAAAGGGAAAACAGGGTAGATAGGTGTAATCTACCCTGTTTTCCCTTTCCTTCGTCTATCCACCCCATAATGGGTTATCTGGAAGAAATCGCAGTAGCGATAAGACCGCCCTTTGTACTTAATTTATGTATGCTCATTTTAATTTTTAGTTATGGTGTACAATAAAGAGTATTTTACTTTACTTACTTACCCCAGTGTCAGAGTTGTTCAAGCCGCGCAGTAGGCCTCTGACATGGCTTAAATATTGTGGTCTAATGACTACAACCTGGACCGAAAGTTTAATATGCCCTCCGAAGAACGGATACGCTCAGAAATCAAACTACTTTGGTGGTCACCCATCTATGTGCTGACCGTGAGCATATTTGCTTAACCTCGCCGATCACTTGCGGATCGGTGAGACCATCTAGCTATGAGCACCTCGCGGAGATACAATAATATTTATATAATACAATATATCAATAATATTTATTGTATAGTATCTATTATATATGTCGCAGGGATATGATCAAAACAGGGATTTGGCCAAATCCCTAAGGGATTTGATCAAATCACGGAGGATGTTAAAATAACAACACGATTTTATCATTTCCCTAAACAAATCTGGTGATTTGACAAATCCCACTAAATAAATCTAGTGATTTGAACAAATCCCAAAATTGGTTCAGTGAAATGATAAAAATAACTTTTCTGTGGTATTTTAAAGGTTTATTTTGTAAGATTACCTACATAATTATAATAATCAGGTGTAGTACAATGCAATATTGATCTCAAAAATCACCACTAGAACATAATTATTTGAAAAAAATAAACAATAATTTCTTAAAAAATGATATGCTTTTGTAATAATCATTTATTAAAACACGTAGTAGATTTGTGGCAACGTGAATTACACAGAACATTATTTTTCTTACAGGCACATTTATTCGTTTTGCATCGTACTTTGGACTCTTGGCAAGAACACTGTTTGAATCCTTGACCTCCAAATAAAGATAATTTTCCTGCAATTTCACGCAAACTCAGCCTAGTAGATGGAACTGAATCGGTTAATGTAACTGTAGATAATTGAAGAGCGTTTCTAGGAAGCCAATCTCTTATGATGCCAACTGAAGTACCGATTTGAAATAAATTGTTTTTCGTATCTAATATAATCCCTGTAATATTATTTGCATCTAGTGGACCTCTGTCTACTTTCGGTACATCAACCAAAACGGTGGAACCAACTAATATATTCTTGAATTTCTTTGAACAAGTTTCTTTCATTCTTGCAGCAGATCTTTTTAAATTTTGTGAAGCATCTTCCCTTTGCTTTTTAATGTTCTTTTCTTTGTGGCATAATTAGCACAGAACTCCCGAACCATATCCTTTTTCGCTTGTCATAATGCCACATATTGCATGCACGGAATTTCCGCAAATGTCACATGAATGTGCTCCTGTAGATTCTTGTCCACAAACAATACAAACCATTTCCTGTACTCTCACAACTGATTCACTCTCAGACACAACAGGTGGTTCAGCTGATAATTCAGGTATTAAAATAGCATTTTTATCTAATTCCGCATGTTCTTGTACAAAAGTCGTAGGGTTATCATTAGCAGTTTCAGACGGCATGGCTGATGTACCAGCTTCAACTCGCTCTGAAGTCAAAGTGTTATTATCTTCATGAGATTCAATAGTTAGTTGTACCTCAGAAGTTGTGGCGTTCTTATCAATTGATTCAGTAGCTAATACGTTATGCTGTTTAAAAAGCTGATCCAAATCCTCTTCAGTAACTAACTTGTCAAGTAATTCTGTTGAAATATGAGTAGATCGGAGTCCTGTTTTTGGTTCTGTTCCAAATAACGCCTTGTAAGGTGAACGCTTAATGGTACGATGAAAGGAGGAATTCTTTTGAAATTGAACAAAATAACAGCCGATTGCCCAATTTTTATTGTCATTGTCAATTAACCAAGCCCGTAACATCGCTTCGACATCTTGGTTTGCACGCTCAACTGACCCTTGACTCGCTGGATGTCTAGGCCTTTCATTAATAATTTTGCATGTTGGCCACATAGTAGTTAATTCTTGAATGATTGCAGCAGTAAACTCACGGCCATTGTCACTTTGTAGTATATGGGGACAACCTACTTCCAGGAAAATTTTTAAAAGTTCCATTGCTACTTCAGCTGCTCTTTTTGAAATCAATATTCGCAGAAAACTGAACTTTGTTGCGTGATCTTGATAATGTAATAACCATTTATAATTCCTGTCGGGGGTTGACTGTAGGTCAATCAAATCAACCTGGCCGCGATGGTTAAAATCATTAGAGACAATCGGGCAAACAACAATACCTTTTCTTGGGAATTTCTTTTTAGATTGACATACCGTACACAGTTTTAAAAATTCTAATACAACAGAAGTGGGAATTAAATATCTGGATTTCAAATTGTACAGCATTTTATCTCTGCCTCCGTGGCCCGTCGATTGATGGATCTCACAAAGTATAGCATAAAATTCATTTGGAGGCACTATCTTAACCACTGAGTCAGAAGCTAACTTCCTTTTTAATATCAAAAACTTCGTTGTGCCTACCTCCATTACATCATATTTGTTACTGTAATAATATTGCTTGTTTGTTCTCTTAAGATTCAGTACTGGAGCTGATTTAAATTGTTCAATCGCTGTAATCGCCTCTTCTATCCTCTCTTGAGACCACAATGGCTTTTCCTTATCATGCCGCCCCTCGAAAATCGTCATAACAGCTTCATTAAACTGTTCCTCATACACAAACCCAGTACGAGGCTGATTTTGTTCCATATTCAAAGCCATTCTCTATAATTTTCGTAAAATTATACTCTTCTAATTTATTTAAAAGTGCGTGCGTCCGTCTTCTATAGTGTTTAGAACCAACTGAGACCGCGTGCGGGCGCCGCGGGTGAGTGCGCGGTGGAGCAGGGGGTGCGGTCATTCACAAGCAAGCGCGAGCGCGACGTAAACAAGAACTGAACATGTTTTATTGTCATTTCACTGAATCAATTTAGGGTTTTGACAAATCACCAGATTTGTTTAGGGAAATGATAAAATCGTGTTGTTATTTTAACATCCTCCGTGATTTGATCAAATCCCTTAGGGATTTGGTCAAATCCCTGTTTTGATCATATCCCTGCGACATATATATTATATATAGTTTTTTTTGTATTATATATATATTACTTTAATTATACGTATAATAAGTAAGAATACATTTTATATAACCCAAATGCACCTGCCACGATCTTTCTGCACTACCCTAAGGTTGACTGGTCGAAAATGCCTTTGGCATTAAGTCCGCCTATGTACACTCTCGCTGTACTAAAGTTTAAATAATAATAATAATAGTATTCTATTACGTTGACACTCGTAATAGGATAAGAATTAAAAACCTCCTTGCAATGCTTAACAATGTGGCCTGGATTACTTGAAGAGTGCATCTGCACATGCAACAGGGCTACTGGAAGAACAATAATTTACGACATCGGTACGCGGAAGATATTAACTCTTGTCGGGGAGAGATCGCTATAAGCTATAAGACCGCCAATAGTACGTTATTTAGGGTTCCGTACACAAAGGGTAAAACGGGACCCTATTACTAAGACTTTGATGTATTTCTGTCCATCTGTCACCAGGCTGTATCTCATGAACCGTGATAGTTAGACAGTTGAAATTTTCACAGATGATGTATTTCTGTTGCCGCTATAACAACAAATACTAATAAAATGAATATATAAGGAGGCTCCCATACCACAAACGTGAATTTTTTTGCTCGTTTTTATAGATAACTAGCTGGTGCCCGCGACTTTGTCCGCGACAATTTTGAAAGATGACCAATGTCACTACTTTCTTCTAGCTTAATCTAAAAAATATAACTTTTAAAATAAATAAGCAATATAAATTGAATAAAATCTAACCTATAAATAAGCTTACTAAGAAATAAATGAAAGACTACTTTGCTACTGTTATTTACAAAAAGGACCCGATATCATCAAGCAAAATTCAAAGAATACATATCAGTTGTCCTTAAGTATAGTCAGTAAGTTAAATAAAGTAAAATAATATTCAACGATGCATTAATCACAAAGGTAACTCCCATTAGATTAGGTTGCGACATTTTGTGAACGAAACCATAGCGCAAACTAAAACGATGATTACGCCATCTACTAACAAAAATTTAAACTTGTAAAGCGGTAAAATTAAGATGTGTGTATATATTTTGGGTGAGATTTAGGCGATCATTTATTGATTCAGTTTTGGACTACCTTTTATTTCAAGCATTTATTATTTACAAAATTGTGAACTTGTAGATCAGTAAAATTAAGATGATCTTTTTTGGGTGCGATCATCTCGACACCAACAATTTATACTACGCTAACTCAAATTTTAGATAAATTCGTTTATCCCAATTTGATCAAAATGTCGTTATTTTAATTTGTTATACAATTTACCAAAAAAAAGAAGTTACAAGTCTTATAAAACGCTAAATCTTTACTTAGACGACAACGACCACGACATTTTAAGCTACTTGGCAAAAGAAACTAATTTTTAAAAATTTGAGTTTGCTTAAATTGTTGGTGGCGATCTATTGAATCAGTTTTGGATTACGTTTTCTTAACAACAAATTATTCCCTGGATTGCTTTATTTTTAATTGAAAGACCAAATACCAATTTTCATGGGTTTAACTTCAAAAATGTCGCATTTTTCATACAAACTTACATCCCCTATTTTACGCCCTAAGTGGTGGAATTCCCAAAAATCCTGAAATACATATTTTTAATTTTTAACTGAAATGCTAAGTACCAATTTTCATGCGTTTAACTTCAAGTCGCAGTTTACATAGAAACTTACGTACCCTACTTTACGCACTTAGGGGGGGAATTCTCAAATATTCTGAAATATATATTAAATTCAGAATCAGGTCAGAATATAAGTCGAAATAATAATGTAATTTAATAGATTAATTTATACAATACAATACAATACAATACAATACAAATACTCTTTATTGTACACCAAGATTTACATATAAAGTATAAAGTTGTAATAAATCTAGTACAATGGGCGGTCTTATCGCTAACTGCGATCTCTTCCAGACAACCTTAGGATGGACAAGATCAGCAAGAAGAATAATTAAATGAGTGATAGGGGTGTAGCAACTTAAGAAAGAAATAGTAAATAGAAATAGACTAGTCTAGTAAATTAAGAGAGAATATTGTGAAACATTATCTTGAAGTAATGCCTACAGCTCGTAGGTATTACACATATATATATATAATATACATATTAATATGTAATTGAAATTTGTTGATATATATATATATATATATATATATATATATATATATATATATATATATATATATATATATATATATATATATATATATATATTACATACAACATACATATAACAAATAAAATACTTATATAAATACATACATCCTATTAGTGATAGGAGATGACAGTAACACTGTTATTATGCAATAGTATCTATTTATCGTGAAAGGTAGTACTCCTTCACTAGTTTTTTAAAAGTGTGAAGGGATTGTGCTCGCCTTATCGTTACAGGCAAATCATTCCAAAGGCGCACAGCTTCTACTGTAAATGATTGTCCGTAGAAGTTAGAGGAATGCTTAGGTATTTTGAGTCGCAAATTTTCAGATGACCTCAGGGATCTTAAATGTGTGTCATTTAGGAACTCGAACCGTTCTTTGAGATAAAGTGGGGTGGCAGGATTAAACAATATACTGTATAAAAGAATTAAAATATGAGTATCTCGGCGGAAGCGAATGGGAAGCCACTTAAGCTTGGTGCGAAATTCTGAAACATGGTCATATTTGCGCAGACCAAATATAAACCGTATGCAAAAATTTTGAAGGCGCTCAAGTTTGTCAAGTTGGGCTTCGGTGAGATCAGGATAGCTGGTATCTGCATAGTCAAGGATGGGTAAAAGAAGAGATTGTGCTAGCGCAATTTTAGTGGCAGTGGGAAGGAAGTTTCGGATTCGTCGCAAAGACCCTGCTGATGCAAATAACTTACGACTGACTTCCTGAAGCTGAGGATCCCATGATAAGGTCTTGTCAATGTATATACCTAGGTTTTTTACTTTGTCACTGTAAGGAATGATTTTATTATTAAATTTTACCTGAGGTAGCCCAGACCAATCTATTTTAGCTAGCATTCTGGAGCTGCCTATTACAATAACTTGCGTCTTTGCCGGGTTAACCACTAGTCCATAAGACGTACTCCATTCGCAAATCTTATCAAGATCATCCTGTATGTCATTGATAGCAGACGATATCATTTCCAAAGATGCTTGTGTATAAATCTGCAGATCATCCGCATAGAGGTGGTAGGAAGAATTGAGGTTTTGGGAAATAGTATTTATAAATACAGCAAAAAGTAATGGAGATAGCACGCCTCCCTGTGGTACGCCAGCAATCATATCGCACCATGAAGAAAAAGCATCTTCTACGCGAACACGCTGCCGGCGACCTAACAGGTAATTATGAAACCAGTTAATAACCATTGGAGATACATTAAGTGAGCGCATAATGCCAAGCAAGATGTCAAAGTCTACGGTGTTAAAAGCATTACTGAAGTCTAGCAAGGAAAGTACCGTGACATTGCTCTCATCCATGCTAAGACGAATGTCGTCTGTTATTTTGATCAAAGCAGTAGCTGTACTATGACCGGGTCGGAAACCAGATTGTAATGGATTTAGGAGCTGGTTTTTACAAAGGAAAACATTTAGTTGGTTATAAACTAAACGTTCCAACACTTTGGAAAGAAAGGGGAGGATAGATATAGGACGGAATTCGGAGAATTCTTTAGGATTGGATTTCTTAGGTACAGGAATAATATAAGCTGCTTTCCATTGAGATGGAAAGCACCCATTGGTTAAGGAGAAATTATATATGTGACTGAGGACGGGAAGGATTTCATCAAGGATAGGAAGGATCATATTACAGCTAATGTTATCACAACCAATGGCTTTCGATGTAATTGACATTATGCTCTTCTTAATGTCACAAGTAGTTATTTGATTAAAAACCATAGGACTGAAATGAGGTGTTGGTAGTGACGAAAGATAATTAAGAGTTTGGCCTTTGGTTATCCTATTGCATTTGGATGAAGACGAGAAATGCTGATTTAAGGAATCGATATCCAGATTTTTATGAATGGGATTTTCTTTTGTCTTCCCAACCCCCATAGATCTTAGAAATTTCCAGACTTTTGCTGGATCACCGTTTTCGACAGACTCATGAACATATTGGCGTTGTGCTTTCCTACACACCTTGTTGCAAAAATTGCGAATGGAGACGTATTTTTGTGTGTTTAACGAAGATGGACGGCAGTTTTTCTTAGCTTTCGCTTGAAGTTTTTTATGCATTAGTGACTTAATGTTATCATTAAGCCACGGTGCCGGTAAATGTTTAATCTTTATAGCACGTATTGGAGCATGCAAGTCATAAAGTTCGACTATCTTGGTATTTAAAAAATTTACTTTGAAATCAATTGATGTAGAAGAAAGTAGAGGTTCCCAGTCTATGTTAGTAGCATCTTCCTTTAGAGCACTGAGACTCATGCCAGAAAAATTGCGCTGAAGAAGGACTTTTGACTTTGCCTTGGGAGGACGTATTTTATAAGATAAAAAAATTAAATCATGACAAGAGAAGGCGTCAGCACAGCACTGCCCATGCTTTGCGACATGTTCACGCGAAGATACAAACATAAGATCTAAAAGAGATGGATTAGAATTAGGAAAGTGGTGAGTGGCATTTAAGGGCAGAATGGCCATATTGTAGGAGTGTACGATAGAACGTATGGACGAAGCTCGGGAATCGTTTTTGAGGAGACACGTGTTGAAGTCACCCATAATGATTGTGTGACCGTAAGACGGAGTCAAGTTCTCAAGAATCCTTTCAAAAGAAGAAAAGTAATTAACACGCAACGAGGGGCAATAATAAACGCCAAGAAGGAGTTTAGTGTTGCCTACCTCGATTTCTAAGAAGAGATGCTCACCTGCATTAGGTGACGGTGGTTGTGGCGATGAGCTTATTATGGAGAATGGTATGTAACTACGCAGATATATAGCTACACCGCCACCGCCGCCAGGCGAGCGGTCATTGCGTATTAGTGTAAAACCCGGGAGTGAATAGGAAGATGACGGAAGGCATGGTTTTAGCCAGGATTCTGAGACTAAAATTGCGTGGATAGTCTTACATTCAAAACTGACCAGCATATCCGGGAAATGTGCCGGGATACTTTGTGCATTAATATGGACAACATTAAAGTTCTTTGGTACATCAGAAAACTGCGACTCGATGGTATCGGCGAGAGATGGGAGACTGATAAAGCTGTCACTGTCACTGCTGAGAGAAAAGAAGTCATCATTATCACTAGTGTCATCTGACATTTGATAGTTATATAATAGGTAAGAAAATATTATTGAATTATATATATATATAAATAATAATAAATAAAATTAAATATATAATAATAAATAAAATAAGATTATAGTATACCGGAAGGGCAGAATAATGTCCACCCGCCAGTTGAGTGCTTACATGATTACAAAAATTTTAATAGCACATGGCATGTTCAAGAAATTAACAACAATTATAGATTATACAATTAGACAAAAATAACAAAACAAAATCTAAATTAAATAAGAGTAGCAAACATGAAGTTTTAAGTAACAGGTTTAAACTGAATAATACAAGAACAAAACATAAGCACGAT
The DNA here is from genome assembly GCA_951640165.1 of Pseudoips prasinana. Classification (NCBI taxonomy): domain Eukaryota; kingdom Metazoa; phylum Arthropoda; class Insecta; order Lepidoptera; family Nolidae; genus Pseudoips; species Pseudoips prasinana. Next base: position 31,576,043 of record OX621248.1, read on the forward strand.
GTGATCTTTTGCTAAGAACTATGTAGGTTTAAATACATAATTAAAAGAGAGATTTATGAGAATGTGTAATAAGTGACAATATAGGAAAATTAAAGAAAAACAAAATGTTTATATTAATAAAAGTGTAGGTATGTAAAGTACAAAATATTTGAGTATGAGTTGAAAAAAAAAAAAAAAAAAAAAAATAGTAATAATAAAACTAAACAATGGATGCAGTAAACATACTTACTTATATAAAATTTAGTTGTAAGTAGGTACGTAGATTAAACAAAAAAAAAATGCATAAATTAAAGTTAATTTTTACAGTTCATAAAAAACAAATAAGTTTATACTGGCGCAGTTCGCAACAAGAAGCTGTTATTTTATCAGTTATTATGTATACAAGCAATGGAATGCGGTTTTAAAAGGTGCGCGGGCGCGGAGGTTGTCTCACTCGAGCGCGTATTCCGCTACCTGCTCAGTCAGTTCGCGGCGCGCGTTACCGCAGCGCATGGACGTGGTTAATTAAAAACTATAACATATATTTTGTTATTAAACTAAAATCATTAAAAGTACCTATTATGCTGCTCGTAGTAATATTGCTTCCTGCTACTCTTTGCACTCTCGAACCTATACCTACCTACTGTCACAATTATTACACTATAGTTTGCCTGTGCCATATAACTAGAAATCGACCGTGCTTACGCATATTTCTCTATTTCTTGACGGTCGCGCCTCGCTTGGATTTCGATGCAGGTTTCGCGTCGGGCACCGCCTTCTTATCAATCACGTTCTTTGGTGCGACAGGCTCCTCGAACCGGGAGATATCCCGAAGCGACACCAACTCTTGCCGTGACTGATCAGGTCCCAACACGAAGACTCGACCTTCTCGGGTCCACGACCGTGACAGACCCAGTTTCTCACGAGCTGCCATAAAAATGCTGTGTTTTAGTTTGGTTAAGAATTCGGATATCGTAATCCCAGTTCCTTTAAGTTCAGTTTTGGAGAACCATACTTTATCTCGGCATGTTACCTCTTGAAATTTAATCAAAATGGGCCTCGCACGATTAGCCGCGGGCCTACCCATCCTGTGGCATCGCTTAATGTCAGTCACGGAGAAATCTTTTAGTTTCAAATGCTTTTGGACAACGCTTGTAACTGCTTGTGCTGCCTGCTCATCCTTTTGTTCGGGAATTCCGTGAAGTAGGAGCATTTTACGACGCTGGCGCCTCTCAAAGCGTTCGGCTCCCTGCTCCATTCGGTCAGCTCGGCTATCAAGGACTTTATAATTAGATTAAGTTTCTAAACTACATATATGTACTCGTATATTTGCACGACCTCAGGTCAGAATATGTTGGATTATAACCTTTTCATTAAGACCTTATGTACCATATTTGAGCAAATAAAGATTTGATTTGATGAATTTTTAACTGAAATGCCAAATAACAATTTTCATGCGTTTAACTTAAAACGTTTCAGATTTTTCATACAAACGTACATCCCCAATTTTACGCGTTTGGGGGTGGAATTTTCAAAAATCCTGGATTACATATTTTTATTTTTAACTGAAAGGCCAAATACCAACTTTCATGGGTTTAATTTAAAAAAAGTCGCATTTTTCATACAAACTTACATGCCCTATTTTACGCCTTAAGGGGTGGAATTCCCAAAAATCCTGAAATATATATTTTTAATTTTTAACTGAAATGCTTAATACCAATTTTCATGCGTTTAACTTAAAAATTGTCACATTTTTCATACAAACTTACACCCCCTATTTTACGCTCTTGGGGCTAGAATTTCCAAAAATGCTGAAATATATATTTTTTATTTTTAACTAAAAGGCCAAATACCAATTTTCATGCGTTTAACTTAAAAATTGTCACATTTTTCATACAAACTTACACCCCCTAGTTTACGCTCTTGGGGCTAGAATTTCCAAAAATGCTGAAATATATATTTTTTATTTTTAACTAAAAGGCCAAATACTAATTTTCATGCGTTTAACTTAAAAATTGTCACATTTTCCATACAAACTTACATCCCCTATTTTTCGCCCTTGGGGGTGGAATTTCCAAAAACCCTGAAATACGTGATTTTTTTATTTTTAACTGGAAGGCCAAATACCAATTTTTATGCCTTAAACTTCAAAAACGGCAAAGTTTCATACTAACTTAGCGCCCCTGTTTTACCCCCTTAGGGGTTGAATTTCAAAAAATCCTTCCTTATTCCTTGTCTACATTATAAAGCAAACATTTGTGCAAAATTTCAGCTTTCTAGGTCAAAGGGTTTGGCCTGGCCGTTGATGAGTCAGTCAGTCAGTCAGGACTTGTCTTTTTATTTATATAGATGGTACGAAACCTTTCGTGCTCGAGTCCGACTCGCACTTGGCCGGTTTTTTAATTTTTTATAAATAATAATGTTGGAATGTAGGCTGTAGCCATAAATCCAAGTGAATTGGAACGCGTCTTAACTGCGCTGCATGCCCGCCATCTAGCGTCGTTCTCTTTGCTCGATGCGTCTCATGTTGCTTACACGATCTCAATACCTCTTTTGTATTTGTATGTCAAAGTCAAAGTCAAAGTAACTTTATTCCGTAAAAATTTTACATTTATGTGGAATCGTCATATTTTTTTTACCCTACCGTGCAGTGCATGACGTGGCAGCTACTGAGAAACACTGCCAGAAAACTCAGTAGGAATCCTTTTTTAAAATAAAATATACTTAAGATTAATTACAATCATGTGTGTTGACTCAGAACAACTCCATCCCAAGCACTTTTATCACTTAAATAATCAGAAATTTTGTAATATGCCCTGCTACACAATTTGGCTTTAATAATTCTTTTAAACTTATTCGTAGACAATTCTCTAATATCATTGGGAAGTTTGTTATAGAATCTTATACATTGCCCCATAAAAGAGTTACTTATTTTGTGGAGACGGGTAGTATGTAGTATGAGATTATTCTTATATCTAGTATTTACATTATGTGTATCGCTCCTTTTACAGAAGGAATCGATATTTTTATGCACATATAGTAAGTTTTCATATATATACTGAGATGGTACAGTTAGAATGTTGACCTCTTTGAATTTTTCTCTTAGAGACACTCTCGGGCCAAGATTATAGATAGCTCTTACAGCTCTTTTTTGCAATATAAATATGGTGTCAATGTCAGCAGAGCTACCCCAGAGAAGAATTCCATAGGACATTACACTATGAAAATAACTGAAATAAACCATTCTAGCTGTGTCAACATCAGTCAGCCGTCTAATAGTTTTCACTGCATATGCTGCAGAACTTAATTTGCCGGACAGTTTTTCTATTTGTGGGCTCCATTGTAGCTTTGAGTCAATAGTGATACCCAAGAACACAGTTGATTCAACAGGGTCCAACCTAGCTCCATTAAGTTGTACATTGGTTGTCGCCTGTTTCACATTCGGTGTAGTGAATTTAATGACTTTAGTTTTCTTATCATTAAGCACAAGATTATTGGCATTAAACCAATGAACAACTTTAGAGATTGCATCATTAACATCGTCAAAATTGCTTAATTGTCGGTTTATTTTGAACATCAGGGAAGTATCATCTGCAAACAACACAATCTCATGCTTATCCCTTACGTAGTAAGGTAAGTCATTTATATAAATTAAAAACAAAAATGGGCCCAGAATTGACCCCTGTGGGACGCCCATTACCACTGGAGATCCCGGAGATATTTTACCGTTTATTTCGACCTTCTGAATTCTATTGCCCAAGTAAGAAGTCAGAAGTTCGAGAGCCTTGTTCCTAATACCGTAGTGGTGTAATTTTCTGACCAGAGTATCATGATGAACGCAATCGAACGCTTTGGACAAATCGCAAAAGATACCTAATGCATCTTGCGAGTCTTCCCACGCCGCGAATATACTTTATATATAATCTCAATTATTACACTACATATTAAATTGTATTTGGCTGCTTTAATCCTACATATAATATTATTAACCCTACGTGATATGGGTGATACACGTGATATGGGTGGGTATGTAATGATACAACATTTTTTTATACGTCGGGCGAATCTTGTACAGCAGTTGTACATCTTTCCCGTGTTCTATTAAAAATATTATTAATTACTATCTGTGCCCCGCGTTTTTACCCGCGTCAAACTTTATAAATTATAGCCTATGTGTTAATCCTGGGTGTCAGCTAACTCCATAACAAATTGTATTAAAATCACTCCAGCCGTTTGGACGTGAAGAAGTAACAAACAGACACACTCACAAACTTTCGCATTATAATGTTAAATAGGATGATCGGAATGGTGTGCAATAAAGTGTATTTATCTTATCTTATGTTGGTAAAGGAAGTAATATATTGCATATTATTAGTAACGTCGTTTTAATAATATGTAATACCTTATGATGTTATTCATTACATATTATTTTATTTTCTGTAACAAAACGTTCAAAAAGAGTTATTAAGAAATGTATGTTACACTCAGGTTGAGTTGGCAATAAAAATTCTTACTCATTTTAATTTTTTAATAGAAAATATTCATCCAGTCCATTGCAAAATAAACCATTTGTTACTTTGACTTTTACCTTGTTTATATATACTCATCATTTATTCATCTTCCTATATATTATATCCTAAATACATCGTTTGAACATACGAATAATATTTTGACTATTTACAAGCGCACTTTATGTGAATAAAAATCCTTTTTCCTATTCATCTTCACTCAATGTCTAAACAAAAAATCGCAATAAGATTAGGTACCTGCGCAATGTTAGGTCAACTATATAAAACGTGGCGTTGACTTTGATGTATAAATAACCTTCACTACGTGGTTTGGGCGTCCGTCTGTGCCAGATAACTATCTTCAAAACAGGCCAGGCGAGATCAACGGCCATGTTGTACACGCTTGGATGATCTACTGGTTCATGAGATCACTTCCCCACACAACTGGTTTTCGCCGTCGAATCTACGAATTTACTCTTTAGTTATTGTAATGCTTCGGAATATTATAATAATAATATCCTGGGACATTATTTACTCACGGCCATCTGATCCCAAACTAAGCAGAGCTTGTACAATGGGAAACAAATAACTGATATACTAGATACTTTGCTTACATTTTTTTTTGTTTTACTGTAAAAATAATACAATTATTTTCACAATTTATGTATTCTGCCAAACTGCAGTACAGTTTGTCGGCAGTATTCTCGCGGGTTCACATCTTAATTTCTAATAACTTAATCGTTAACAATTACTACTACATATGTATATAAACAAATTACAGCTCCATCATCCAACGCGACCAACCAACTTGTCGCGGAGAGCAAGTAACTTGCTATCCACGATAGATAGATAATGTTTCACTAGCACCTTTTTTAATACACTTTTAGACACATTTTCAGTTATTATATTACTTGGTAATTCATTAAGTGATGGAATAAGCCACTGTCTAGTCCGTTGTCCATAAAAGTTATAGATTTTTTTAACAAAGAAATTTTTTCTATATTTTGCTTTCCGGGCTGGTTGGTTATGAACTTTAACAATTTTGTGTTCATTTTGTTTGCGTTGCTGTCAAATGGTCATTAATTTAACTTTTTAGTCTACTGGTAATATTTTATGTATTTTAAATAGTTTAGGATAGTCCTTGTGGTTCGGGAAGACGAAACTCAAGGGGTCAGGTACCACAATGTCAGAGTTTTTAACAACTACGCGTCATCGGATTTTCTGTTACGCGAGGCAGAAAATTGGCGTGGCTTCGTGTTTCACCAAAAATGGCGATATATACGTTGTTGGCGGCGATGAGAAGCGCCACCGTATCCAATCTATATCTGATGTAGATAAAATCGCCCAGGAGGACACATCTGCATTGAAACCAGCGCCAGCTCGTTTCGATGCAGATCAAAGGCAGATCAAAGGCAGATCAAAGGCAGAGCAAAGGTCGTGACGAAAACCAAGCGCTTAGCGGCTGCTAAAAAGTAATGGCTTTTACATCTAGCCCAACCATTATTCTTGTTTATTTGTCTTCACCATGTAGTACCGTCCATAGAATTCATATATTATAATAACAAACCGCTCAGTGTAGGTTAATCAACATATTATTATTTTCCAAATGACATTAGGTGTCAAAACACTAGTCGAATGACAGTTGTGTTCCATAGTGTTTCTTACAAATTTTAACACGGGACTTGATTCTTTTCAGCCCGTGACATTGAGATTGAAATTATAGTTTTAATTACGTAAATTTTGTTTAAGCATCTACTAATGTACTAAAATTTAATTATTTTTATTTTTTGTGCGGTTTGTGTGATTTGTTTGTGTCTTATTTAAATTTTACTATCCTTTGTTTTCATGTAAAAGCTTGCCGGTGGGTGAACCAAAATTGATAGTAACTACATATTTTTATTTTTTGTTTATTACAATATTATAATTTATATTATATATTTATTTACATTATTTATTATGTCGGATTGGTGTAGTGATAACGAAAGTTTTTACTCTTGCAGTGATAGTGACAGTTTCATCAGTGTACCTTCACTAGCAGATACCTTATTAACGCAGTTTTCTGATGTGCCCAAGAATTTCAATGTGGTTCATATAAATGCCCAGAGTATTCCGGCTCACTTCGCGGATATGCTAGCATCTTTTGACTGTAAGAATATTCACGCCATACTCATTTCTGAATCATGGCTAAAGCCATGTCTTCCATCTACGCTATACTCACTCACCGGCTTCAATCTAATTAGAAATGATCGTGCGAGTGGTGTAGGTGGCGGGGTTGCCATATATTTGCGTTCCAGTATATCCTTTTCTATTGTAGATATGTCAACTCAGCCGCCCCCATCAACCGCAGGCGAGCATCTATTCATTGAAGTCGAGCTTAGTCATCGAAAAATTTTACTTGGTGTATATTATAGCCCGTCTTTAAGGGTAAATTATTTCTCCTCTTTGGAAAAACTCCTAGAAAACGTTCTCCCTTCTTACAGTCACACCATAGTCATGGGGGATTTCAATACATGTCTCTTTAAGAATGATTATCGCTCATCTCGCCTTGTCTCTCTACTTGAATCTAATAACTTATCTATCCTTCCACTAAATGCTACGCATAATTTTCCTAACTCTACTCCTTCACTTCTCGATCTTATTTTTGTTTCTTCTTCTCAACACGTTGCTAAACACGGACAGTGTTCAGCCGACGCCTTCTCTTATCATGATCTTATCTACCTTTCATACAAAATTCGGCCGCCTAAGTCTAAGCCAAAAATTCTCTTGCAGCGCAATTTTGGTAGCATTAACCTTACTAATCTTCTAGAGGACGCCAGCAGCATTGATTGGACAACGCTCCTTAACGCTAACACCATTGATGAAAAAGTCGATATTTTTACGTCAACAATAGTATAAATACTTCTAGTATATTCTGTCTTCACGCAATAAAAATACTTCTCCATAAGAACTTTCTTATGGAGAAGTATTTTTATATCATCTGAAAGCCAAGGTGCTGGAAGATGTTTCAATCTGATAGGCCGGACAGGAGCATGTTTGTCGTACATATTGACTATTGTTGACGTAAAAATATCGACTTTTTCATCAATGGTGTTAGCGTTAAGGAGCGTTGTCCAATCAATGCTGCTGGCGTCCTCTAGAAGATTAGTAAGGTTAGTTTTTGCTATAACTTTATAGCAAAAACTAAAATGAAGATACGAAAAACTGATCATCACCGGGATAAATATATCAGTATAAGAAATCACTGTAATAAGGTGTGTAGGGATGCACAACGCCAGCATATTCATAAATCTGTTCAAAATGGAGACCCAGCGAAAGTATGGAAATTTCTTAGATCTATGGGGGTCGGAAAATCACGACAAGATAGTATTCCCAAAGACCTAGACCTCAACTTGCTTAATCAGCACTTGTCATCTTCATCCAACTTTGTCAGGACTGTAAAAACCTCCACAATCAACTATTTATCATCTTTCCCGGCTCCCAACTTTCCACATTTTGTCTGTAGTCAATTCTCTGCTTGTGATGTTAAGACGAGCGTATTGTCAATAGCATCTAATGCTATTGGTAGCAACTGTATTAGCCGTAACATGATCCTACCTATCCTTGACGAAATCCTTCCCATTATCTGCCATATCCTCAATTTTTCCATTTCTAGTGGTGTCTTTCCATCCTTGTGGAAAAACGCACATATCATTCCTTTACCAAAGAAATCCCATCCCATTTCAATTTCCCAGTACCGTCCAATATCTATACTTCCTTTTCTATCCAAAGTTCTTGAGCGACTCATCCATAACCAACTCAGTGTGTTCCTACGCAAGAACAATCTCCTCAATGGACGAAAACCGGATTGGTAAGGACCAATCCGGTTTTCGTCCAGGTCACAGTACGACCACAGCCTTGATCAATGTTGCGGAAGATATCAGGACAGGCATGGAAAATGGCAAAATGACAGTGCTTACATTGTTGGACTTCAGCAATGCCTTTAACACGGTAGATTTTGACATCCTTTTGGCCATTTTACGCTCTATTAACATATCTCCAACGGTAATTGACTGGTTTCGCAGTTACCTGTTTCGACGTCGGCAGCGGGTTCGCATAGAAGACTCTTTCTCTTTTTGGTGTGATACTACTGCTGGTGTACCACAGGGTAGCGTTTTATCTCCTTTGCTTTTCGCTATATTTATTAATGCTATTTCTGACCAACTTATTTCAGCCTACCACCTTTACGCAGATGATCTTCAAATATACACCCAAACACCTTTTGACAAGCTATCGGAAGCCATTAATGTCATTAACAAAGACTTATCTCATATAAGCAAGTGGAGCACGAGATATGGTATCAATGTTAATCCAGAAAAGTGTCAAGTCATTGTTGTTGGCAGCTCTCGGAAAATTACTAATGTTGATTGGTCCCAAATTCCCCATGTCGTTTTCAACGGCACTGTTATACCTTATACTGACAAGGTGAAGAATTTAGGTATTTATATAGACAAGACTCTTTCCTGGGGTCCACAAATACAAGAAGTTAGCAGAAAGATGTTTGCTTCTGCTAGTTCCCTAAGACGCCTACGAAACTTTCTCCCTACTGCTACAAAAATTGCACTTGCGCAGTCCTTGCTTCTCCCTATCCTTGACTATGGTGATACCAGTTATCTTGATGTCACGGAGGACCAACTTGATAAACTTGAGCGACTTCAAAACTTCTGTATACGATTCATATTTGGTTTGCGTAAATATGATCACGTCTCTGAATTTCGCACTAAACTCAAGTGGCTGCCCATAAGACTTCGTCGGAATACTCACATTGTCACGCTTCTATACAGTATTCTGTTCAATCCCGCTACTCCTCTCTATCTCAAGGAACGTTTCAAGTTTCTTCACTCAACTCATTCGAGACTCTTGCGGTCTTCAGAAAACTTACGACTCAAAATGCCAGCGCATTCCACTAATTTCACCGACAAATCCTTCAGTGTACAAGCTGTGCGCTTATGGAATGCGCTGCCAATACAGATCAGGTGCGCTCAATCACAGCATGTATTTAAAAATATGGTGAAACAGCACTATTTGACGTTATCTACTAGGCAATAAATATACTGCTTTCCTATTGTGAAATGATATCCTTACACTTATATTTGTAAATATATTTATACATATGTATATATCTATCTATTTATATGTATGTATCTATGTATGTATCTATTTATGTATATGTATAGTCGTATGACTCTAGTTACGTATTCGTACGTAATATTAGATTAATTTGATTAATAACTTCTAATTGCAATTAGTACAGCTTCTGCTACCTTCATCAGGTTATTTTCAATTCTGGTCCATTCAACGCACAGTGGTTGCCTGGAAGAGATCGCTTTTAGCGATAAGGCCGCCAATTGCATAATAAGTTTATGTCCGTGTTTGTAACCATTGTTATGTTTTACTTATTTTTGCAATAAAGTGTACTTCTTCTTCTTCTTCTTAATGTTTTCTTTTACTTGTTTGTTCGTTAATAATTTTAATAGTCTAATTTGTAATATTTTAATTTTATTTATATGTACTGGGTACGTCAGCCCATAACTACTCAGCTCGTAGCTTATTGTGACGTCTGCAAGGGCATAATATAATATGTATAGTATGTTTTTACTAACCATATATTTTAAATTGTTTAATTTACCTAATATCGAGCGTAACTTTTGACACACATAGTCCACATGTGCACGCCAGGCAAAGTGACTATCTATAGTTAACCCGAGATATTTGTATTCTGACACACCTTCAAGCAAATCACATTGACTTTTTTTTTTTTTTTTTTTTTTTTAACCTGACGCTACAGTTAGCCTAGGAGGCTTTCACTGCTTCACCGGACTATAGAGGCGAGCAGAGGGCTCGAGCCGTCTAGAAATTAAGTAACCCGCGCCGGAGGGCACCCCCTGTGGGGTTCGAACCTCGACTCTGGGCGATTACTGGCGGAGAGAGGGCAAGATCATCATTTTAGGGAGTTTTGTGCAACTTTCGCTCTACGTTAATGACATGACGCGGCCCCCCGTCCGCGTTGAGGGGGGCTTTTTATCGGTACGATATAATCACATTGACAATTGAGTTTATTACTATGCAGACATTCGTACGAATGACCCCTTGATGTGACACACGCACGCTTTGCTAACTGGTTATATGGGGACGATACCAACATATATTTTGTTTTACTGCTATTAATAATAATTCCATTATCGTGCGCCCATTTTATAATGTTATCGAAATGTTCCTGCATAACCGTCTGCAACTGTTCACAGTCCCGACCGCTGTGTGTGAGGCAGGTGTCATCTGCATACATATAAGTATTACAATGTCGTACTACATTTACCATACTGTTAACGTGCATCACATACCCCACCGGCCCGTAGACTGACCCAGTCTGAACACCGTACTTGACTTTGCCTAAGATACTATCTATCCCATTTACTCGGACTTTTAAACACCTACCATTAAGATATTGTCTAAACCAGTTTTTATTGGCCCTCGTATACCACATTCGTCCATAGCCTGCAACAAGCCCTCGTGGTCCAATGTGACAAATGCTTTTTTAAAATCGAAAAATAACAATAATACCATTTTTTTTATTGAGGGATCTATTTATTTCGTCCGTAAAACTGCTCAGTGCAGTAGTCGTACTCCTGTTAGGCCTGAAACCGTGCTGAACGTCTGTAAGAATTTTGTTCGATTCTAAAAAAGTTGATATCTGTCCGACAATTACCTTCTCAACTATTTTATTTATTGTGCTTAGTATAGCAATCGGTCTATAATTAGGATATTCATTACACTTTCCCTGTTTAAATATAGGCCTGACAATTTATATTTTTAAATCATTGGGATAAGTTCCTTTTTCTATGCATCTGTTTATAAAGTGAGCTATTAATTGACCTATATATTGCTGTAAATATTTAAAATCTTTGACTCGAATAGAATCTGACCCTGGGGACTTGTTGCAGCTCATGCTATCAATAATTTTACAAATATCACGTGCCGTAACTTTTGCATTTCTAAAATTTACTTGACTTTCATTTACATATGTATTCATATCTAAAAATAAATGATCACATGTATGTTCTTGTTTTATAAAATCTATTTCATCCGCAAATGTCCGACAGAAATTATTACATAGATGCACATGATACATGCTATATAGATAATAAGAGCCAGACTCAGGACAAAGAGACGTGTTCATGCACACAAATATCTGACTTGAGTTTGAATCAAACCCACGACCTGCGGCGTGAAAGGCAAGTATTTACCAACCACGCCAACAGGCCCGTCAACACATTCAAGATTAATACTACTATTCTTAAACAAGTGACAACTTGAGTAGAAGTAAAAGTGACGCAGGAAAGAAAGTAAAATTAACTAATAACGCATAAAGTTTAGTACCTAGGTGATCATAAACCTTAACAGTAATTAATTTAATTATTATACTATGTACACCTTCTTTTTAATATGTGTAAAATTCTACGTGATCAAATGTCTTTTATTTTTTGTATTTCAGTTAAGTACATACACAAATTCTTTACAAGATTACGGGAAAAGTTTTTTGCAATTTGTGACTTTTTGAGTACTCCAACGATGGTTGGTCCCATAGAAGTTTTTGATCAGTATTAGAAACAGGATCGATAGCATCAAAAAATGTTTTTGTGTTAAATGCTTTCTTGCAAACTGTAATTTTTTTAAATCTCTGAATGGGGATCCAATTGGTGTACGTGTCCTAAGACCATTTTCGTGTAGCTGCAACAGATAAGATACATGCCATTACTGTCCCGCTGAAAGTTTCCACCCTGCATAAAAGTTATATAATAAATACCGGCCTTTTCTTTTAAGACAGGATGAATGCATGCCACCCATAAAAAGTGTCTGCAGGTGGGAAAGTCCGACTCGCACCAACTAAACCTACCTGCCGTGGACTTCTACTGGCGCCTGATATGGGGAACCCCGAGACCGCGGGTATGCTGCTCCGGTGCCCCCCCTTTGCGCCCTGTCTCAGATGGTCGGGACACGCACCGTGAGAGGGCTCTGACTTGCCCTCCCCAGCCGACTCCTGCCAGTACGGCACAGCGACTGCGCCACAAACAGTACGCTGTCTTCCCGGACCTACTTGCACGTGGCGGCGGTAGAGGACATTTTCCATACTACCGCCGCAGTGCCAAAGGGAGTTGGGCTAACGGCTGCCGCCGCCGCACCGATGCCTCCTCCGTCTGCGAGTGGGATCGGCTCGCTCCCGATCCCGCTCGGCGGCCTCCTTCTGGAGCATGACTGCCTCACAGAAGGAGACCACGGCGTTCCATTTGGATTAAATACTGACCTCATTATTTTATTAATAGCCTGTTAGTCTAGTGGTTAATGACCCTGAATGCTAATCCTGTTAAGTGTGCTAGGAGCTCTTTGTGCGCTGAGCACGATTATTTGTTTTGTCTCTAGGTGTAATTTATCTATAGTATGTATTTATTTAAAAGACTGCAGCAAGCAGGATATAAAAATAAATAAATAAAAATAAGAATCGTTTATTTTCAGGCATCGACGGCCCATAGCATGTTAGTAATCAGTACAAACTTAAAAACTATGTTAGTATGTAACACTTAGACACACATGGGTACAAAAATAACAACACAAATACACAATAAAATAGTAAACAGCCAGGACTAGAGGAAGATTTATCAAGTCCCATGTCTAACATGAAGCTTGATAAATCTATCCATTGCAGCATTGTAGGCCCTTCAATCCTTTCTGCAAACACCTTCAGAATGCTATTGCTGCTTCTCCTCAATCTGCGTCTCACTGATTATATGGCCGCTTTTAAAATTTACCACTGTAGCTGGGAAAAGCTCGCTGAAAATAGAGTTGAATGGCGCAAACGTGTAGTGGAGGGTCGTAAGATCTGTGATGGAGCCTGGTTCGGAGTACTTGCTGATAAGAGACAGAAGCGACATGAAAGCGGCTCGGCCCCAACCACAAATTTCCTTTGTCAGGCCTGCGGCAGGCTATGCCGCTCTCGTATCGGTTTGTTTAGCCACAAAAAGAAATGTCTCTCAGACAATGCGCCGTAAATATATATATATATTTCCACTGCCCTCTGCTCCCAAACTGTGCATGTGTGTTCTATGGAAACCAGATAACTGATATATAACATCATACTACTTTTTATTTTGTAAATACATAAATTATATAGATAATTACTCTCTACTCAGGACAAACACACATGGTAGCACAAATATCTGTCGCCCCCCAAAGATAAGTGTGTGTATCGAACCCGCGACCTGCGGCGGGAAATGCAAGTATATTCCAACCACGCCAACCGGCCGGTAAACAGCTAACTGTACAATGAACAATGTACTTGTTACGGTAGTGATCATGTTATTTATGTTAAAATTATTTTTAATTATAAACTGCATTACTTACCGACTTATCGTATAGGCAGTGGTAAACCTAGATTAAGTTTCAAGTTGTTCAAGGCTCTGACATGGCTTAACGACCACTAATGACTAAAACTGGAACCAACTGCTTAACGTGTCCTACGAACCATGGACATGGTCATAAATTAAACTACCTTGGTGGTCACCCATCTATGGACTGATCGCGAGCCTAGTTGCTTAACCTTAACGATCGCTCACAGATCGGTGAGAGCATCTCGTTATGATGCATTAATAATCTACTTTTGCTGTTGACTAATCCTGACGCTTTTCCGATCGTGTCGGCTAACAGTCCTACCAGATTATGAGGGTGAAGGAATAGGAAGTGCATTATAATAATATATCCCGCTCATTGGGCTAGTCTCCATTGATATTGTCCCTCGTAGCATAAAGTTGGTTAAGAACACTATTAACATAAATAAGAGATAACCTACTTGTAATATATAAGTAAGTATATATAAATAAGGTCGATTAGGTATAACTGTTTAAAACGCAATAGCTGCATGTTTTGGTTCTTAACTATGTTATCAAGAGTTACAAAGGACATGTCGATATACGGCCTCACTATCTAGAGTACATAATTATATAAATTACTCCTAACTAGGTCTGATACCCTGGTACTGTTCAAAGGTTATCGATAAACTCTATGACAACAATAATTATATTGGTCTTTTATTTTCTTATAGCTGTGCCCCGCGGTTCATATATTATTATTATAGCCACATACATTCAGTCAAAAAAGTATCGGGAATGGATAATTTGTTTATGGTTCCAAATTTTTGTTATTTTTTGTTGTTGTTAGATTGGCAATACTGGTTTCCATTTTGGCGCGGAGTTTGAGTTGCATCTGTTATTTATATTAAATACAGTGCTGGTTTTAGTAATATCATATATAGTGTGTATTGCGAATTTCATAATGGACAAAAATATCGAACAAAGAGTTTGTCTTAAATTATGCATCGCTAATCGAATTTCGTGTTCGGAGTCACTGAAAATGTTACAGAAGGCTTACGGTGAATCGACTTTATCAAAAACTCGTGCTTATGAGTGGTTCAAAGGCGTTCAAAAGCGGTCGAGATGTGATGAAAGATTTGCCTCGCTCTGGTAGGCCATCAACGTCTGCAACTGAAGTTAACATCGCAAAAGTGAAGGAAATAGTGACTGAAAATCCTCATTCAACTCTGAGAGAGATAGCCGCCGAACTTTCTGTATCTCACGAGTCGATTCGTACCATTTTAACTAATCATTTGGGTATGAAACATGTCGCCGCTCGGCTAGTCCCAAAAGATCTGAATTTTCTCCAAAAACTCAATCGCAGGAAAGTCGCTGAGGACATGGTAGAACGAGTCAATTCCGACCCAACATTCATGGAACGCATTGTTACTGGTGACGAGACGTAGGTTTACGAGTTTGACATGCAAACTAGTCAACAAGCTTCGGAGTGGCGCCTTCCAACTGAACCGAAACCGAAAAAACCACGCCAAAGTCGATCAAAAGTCAAAGCCATGTTGACTGTTTTCTTTGACTATCGCGGTGTTGTGCACTCTGAATTCTTACCGGAAGGTCGAACGGTAAATAAAGAATATTATTTGAGCGTTATGCGGCGTTTAAGAGAGCAAATTCGACGAAAAAGGCCAGATTTGTGGAAAAAAAAATTCTTGGATTTTGCACCACGATAATGCGCCTTCGCACAAGGCCATCATTGTGAACAAATTTTTGACCAAACACTCAACAAATACCATCCAGCAACCACCATATTCACCAGATATGGCTCCAGCTGTCTTCTTTCTTTTTCCTAAACTCAAATTACCACTTCGTGGTACCCCTTTTCAATCGGTAGAAAACATAAAGGAGAATTCGCGGCGAGAACTGAACTCAATTCCGAAAGCATCGTTTAAAAAATGTTTTGATGAATGGATTATTCGTTGGCGTAAGTGTATCGTTTCTGAAGGAGCATACTTTGAAGGTGATAAAATAAATTTGGATGAATAACAAACATTTTGTATATTATTGATCTTTTCCCGGTACTTTCTTGACAGAGTAGTATATAAATTATAGCCACATACTTTATAATTATTCGGATATGTAAACAATATCTTTCGATCTTTTTATAAAGACAACGCATGCACTAGGGAATCTTATCCCTGTGTGGGTACTGACACAAATTACATCCAGACACCGTACAACTATTTATGGGTCACACAAATAGTTGTCCGGCGCGGGAATCGATCCCGAGACACAACGCAGCGAGGCGACTGTCTTAGCTGCTGTACTGCGTTGCTGGATTTAGAGGACACAGTCAAGAGTTTCATCAAAATCCTTTCAGTAGTTTCTACGTGTAAGAGTATCAAACATCCATACTCACAAACTTTCGCATTTATAATATTAGTAGTATTATCTAGTTATGGACCCTGTTTCCATTAATTATTACTAAACCTATTTGCATTTTAATCCCAACTACAATTATCTCGTGTCTTCCCCATCTATAGGCAGAACACTTTTCTTTAGATGAGATAGATATATTATGCAAGAATGATTATGCAGGGCGAGCTATATTGACATATCTTCTACTAGCATCTTTCAGTGTGAGGAGATTAAATGTAGCTGAATCAAAACTAAGCTTACATCTAATCGAAAATTATGCAACTATGTAGATGAAACGAACTTGACGATTCATTGTTTTAATTTCAATATCCAATTCCTTAATGATAATTCGAATGAATGAATGTCTTTATAATAAAAAATAAGGTTTTTAGTCACGTAGACTTTAAAATAGCGCTTGTAAGTCAGAACATGTTTGTAGTAATACATATACATACATATAGATTTTAGGTACACGGATTGTATGAAAAAAATTTCATTACATACTTTATTTGCCGGAATACACGTTTTGTACATAATATCCATTTTAGGTCGATTTCAGGTCATGCAAATACATATTCTGCTATTGTTTATATCATACACATACTTATATGTAAATACATACATATTATAGATAAATTACACCCAGAAACAGAAAAAAACATCGTGCTCATCACACAAAGATTGGTCGTGGGCGGGGAACGAACCCACGACCTCTGGTTTAGCAGTCAGGGTCACTAGCTCCTAGACCAACAGGCCTTGTGGTCTAGTTAGTAACCCAGGTTATAAACTACGGAGAATTCACGTAAAATATTATATACAGACCCAATTAACTTAAACATTAATAGTTTGATGGGAAGCCTCCAATGCAACATGTTTCTTTTTGTTGCATTTTTTAAGTGGCTCTCTCAGTTAGCAAGTAACAACCGGCCTTGACTCCAACCAGTTTAGAAGCTGCATATTATACATATTATAGAAATAATTCACTAGATTTTGCACGCAGCTTTATTGGCGAGTGTACTACGTGAGCTCGACAAATGGATGTGCGATTAACGATTTACGACAAAACTGTACTGCGACTCACCATAGTTCTAATGCACGCTTGTGCGACACACTGAAGATCGACATCTCGTAAAAAGCGATTGGCTTTCTGACACTGCGCTGGTCGCTGCCGCGGCATCGTATTAACCTTATCGCGTTAACTTAACTGAACCGAACCAAACCTTAACCCATTAGTCGTTTAGAGAGATGTCGATTTTCAGTGTGTCGCAGCTGTACGTCAGACGCAGTACAGTTTTGTCGCATAAGCGTTAATCGCACATCCATTTGTCGAACTCAAGTAGTACAGTTGGCTAAGATATTACTGCTGGCCAAAGCGAACAATTTTCCTGTATAATTTCTGCCCTGATACACTGCACTCAGACCTACCTTTGTTCCAAATTTTATACAGATCTATAGAGTACAGATGTTGATGCGCGAAGACGTAACAAACAAACAACCACACTTCAGGAATTAATGAACAAAGAAATTTGTAAACAAAGTTCTTTCTTGGGTGCCTCATGTAGTTCGTTCGTGATAGTACTCCTCCTGAACGGCTGAACTGATCTTCTTAGAAACACTGTGGTAGTGACCATTCTCGTGAGTCTTATTTTTATGAATTCCAATATATGCATATTGGAATGCATAAAAATAGGACACGCCGAGGAGAAATAATCACCGAAAAAATTAAATGTGCGGTTGTTGAAACTTATTCATTTTCGTCTGGTAGCGGCTATTTCCAGTCCCCGGAGGTCCTGCAGATCACCAGAATTAAATTACTAATATGATCAAATAAATAAAATCGGTAACAACGGACTCTCATATAAATTTAATTTGGCCTCCAACAAATAATAATTTGTAAGGAGCGACAAACTCAAAAGTCATTTATTCTGTTAAAATTTTACATTCGTGTGGAATCGTAATTTTTTTACCCTACCGTGCAGTGCATGACGTGGCAGCTACTGAGAAACACTGCCAGAAAACTCAGTAGGAGTCCTTTCTTTAAATATTTATTTCTTAATATAAAATTACATTGTATGTACACACGGCTACACATCAAGTTACACATTTCCAATATAAGCTGAACTCTCATTCAGCATTCAGAGATCAGCTTTTACTGGAAATGTATAGCTTGATGTGTAGCCGTCTGTACTCAAATGTGTTAATCTAGAGCGACTCAATCCCAATTCCCATGCCATTTTGTCACTTAAATAATCAGAAGTTTTGTAGTAGTAAGCCCTGCTACACAATTTGACTTTTATAGTCCTTTTAAACTTATTCGTAGACATTTCTCTGATATCAATGGGAAGTTTGTTATAGAATCTTATACATTGCCCCATAAAAGAGTTACTAACTTTGTGGAGACGTGTGGTGTGTAACACTAGGTTATGCTTATACCGAGTATTATATTATGAGTGTCACTCCGTTTACAGAAGGAGTATTTATCTTTATGCACATTATTTAGATTTTCATATATATACTGACATGCTACAGTCAGAATGTTAATCTCTTAAAACTTTTCTCTTAAAGATACTCGCAGACCAAGATTATATATGGCTCTTACAGCTCTTTTTTGCAATACAAATATGGTGTTAATGTCCGCAGCGCTACCCAATAGAAAAATTCCATAGGACATTATTCAAAGTCAAAGTCAAAGATTTATTTGCAAGTAAATATGGTTTTAAAAGGTCTTACATTGGTAGCACAAAAGTAGCTTAACATATCTAATCATACAATAATGACATGCAAATTTGTGAAGACAATTATTTGGCCTGCAGGAATTCCTTGACATTATAGAAGGAATTCTCAATTAACCAATTGCGTAAAGTTTTTTGAATTGACCCATTGGAAGAACCTTAATTTGGTCAGGAAGCTTGTTATAAATCCGAACACACATTGGATAACAGCTTCGTCTATATAATTCCGTTCTCATTCTAGGAATAATTAATTCTATGAAAATAATTGAAATAAACCATTCTGGCTATATCCACATCAGTAAGCCGTCTTATAGTTTTAACAGCATATGCAGCAGAACTTAATCCTGATCGTTTTTCTATTCGTGGGCCCCATTCTAGTTTTGAGTCAATTGTGATACCAAAGAACACAATTATCTCAACAGGGTTTAACCCCAAGACGTAACATTTTTTCCGTTTTCTAACTATATAATAATATTCTACTGGTTGATATTCGGCCACGGCAACCAGTCTCAATGGAGACTAGTCATCTGCCCAAGACATATTGTAGTGCACTGGTGTTTACGTAAACACAAGGGTGGTTTCTGTTCCATAATTCTCATCTATACATCATCATCATCATCATTACAGCTTAAATAAGTCCACTGCTGGACAAGCCTCCCTCAAGAGTCATCTTGAGGGGATATGCCATAATCGCCACGCTTGGCAGGCGGGTTGGCGATCGCAGTATGATGGTCGTAGTACTCAGAAGGAAGCTGCTTCCCGTCCTCTGGTAGATATTCCCTCGGGTCGACTTCTACGCCCCCCACGGGATGAGATGGGGTGATGATATTCTGATTCTGATATTTGTCGCCGTCACCACACAGCAGCATCTATACATACAAATAAATAAAATTGGAGTGTCTGTTTGTAATATTAAAATAACCGGTTTTTACTACATAAATATGAATATATATACGGTACATACACCAAAATAACATTTTTTACAATTTTTGTCTGTCTGTCTGTCTGTTTGTTCCGGCTAATCTCTGAAACGGCTGGACCGATTTTGACGGGACTTTTATTGGCAGGTAGCTGATGTAATAAGGAGTAACTTAGGCTACTTTTATTTTAGAAAAAGTCATTTATTTTACTAAAAAATAAAAAAATAAACTAATTAACACGCGGACGAAGTCGCGGGCACAGCTAGTAATCCATATAATCGATAATTAAACCTACACATGATCCTTGACAATAACTTAATTTAAGTTAGTTAAATATCGTTACTGTTATAAAATAAATCTTATTGTAAATTATTTCCTACAATCCGTGTACCTAAATATCTATACCTATGCACCTAGAAATAATTATAAATTACTACGAACCTGTTTTGACTATTTAGAAGCGCTTTTTTAAAGTCTACGTGAATAAAATACCTTTTTTATTTATTTATTTTATAATCCGGTTGGACAGCTACCGACTAGACCGGAAAGAGGCCAGGTACAGGACTGGTGACTTTACGTGCTCTCCGAGGCACGGGGGTGGGATACCGCCAACTCCCAGATCCGATGTCGGACCCGTTCACCCCGTAAGTTTCGCCCCTCATGCCATAAATGAACCCGTACGCCCCTTGAAATATTAAGTGTGTGTTTTCGCCCCTTATTAGCAAATAAATAAAAGTACAGTTGTCAAGAAAATGGTCACGCTAAATTAATTGAAATACAGGCACAATAAAACAAATTTAATAATAAAATATGTTTTATTTTATATCAAATTGAACCACAAAGAAACATGATAATCCTATTCAACTTAGTAGGATTTGCATGTAAAACCAGGGACCGTCCGGATACTCGTTGAACGGGTTTTGAACGGGTATTTCTAAGCGCTTAAAAAATAAACCCTATGATGCGAGTTACACCTTCGAACGGGTCTAATGAACCGCTTCCGAAAGGGTTACCCCTTCAATACCCTGTAACACTGTAACAGGGTAAGCCATTCCAACCAAGACATTGTAATATGCACTCTTTCGCATCGAAATTGGTTTGGTAATTGCACAACCACCACCGCACGTGACATCTAGTCGTAATAATTTTATATTACTTTAAAGTTCAATTTTGCTTGTCGCTATACACTGAAATATTAAATTTTTCGTGTCTGTTCTTGTTTATTGTCATCATTTCTTTTAATTTGGAACTCGATAGGTACTACGAAATTAAGTAAAAGCAATTTAGCAGTTCTTTTTTTAAAGTATGTGTTTCACTTCGATAACGAGGCCCTGGGTTCAAATTCCGGGTTGGGCCAAAAGTATATATGGGAGTTTTGTGTGAATAGAAAAAATTCTTACTGTCAGCCCGAAGTCTGGGAGTTGGCGGTATTATAGCCTCATGCCTCGGAGAGCACGTAAAACCGTCGATCTTGTACCTGACCTTCCGGTCGTGTCGCTAGTCGTCCCATCGGATGATGAGAGCGATGGAATAGATAGTGCCCCTGTGTTTGCAAACACACTTGTGGTATGTCCAGCTCACATGACCAGTCTCCATTGAGACTGGTCATGTGAGCTGGACATACCAAATTCGGCTAGGAGGACATCATTATATTATAACAAAGAATTTAATTTTCATTCTGTTAAAGTTAAACCGCGGAGGCGTGGTGACGTACACCGTTATTGAATAGATGCACCATCATCATCAAAATCAAAATCATTTATAATTTCATTGCATTTTGGGTATTACAAGATCACAGATAATAAAATAAGTTTCACCAAAAGCTGCCTAACAAGGCGTTTGAAACATACAATCGTAACA
The DNA here is from genome assembly GCA_951640165.1 of Pseudoips prasinana. NCBI lineage: Eukaryota > Metazoa > Arthropoda > Insecta > Lepidoptera > Nolidae > Pseudoips > Pseudoips prasinana. The sequence continues at coordinate 31,597,849 of OX621248.1, forward strand.
TAACACAATACCAAAATAAACCACTATAGAATCTAAAAAAAAACAGTCAACATTTAATACATGCCTAATAATTACAATATGTCAATATTTTTTTTGTTTTCCAAATGTCAATAAAAAATTTAGAGAAAATGTCAAAAGTTGTTGTATTTAAATGTCAATAAATAAATTAAAATACATCAAATTTCCGCTCAATTTAGATTATTGTCATTTAGGAAATCATTAACGGTATAATAACATTTCTTAGTCAAGATATTTTTCATTTGTTTTTTAAATATGTCAGTACTGCTTGTTTTGATACAAATCGGAATTTTGTTGTAAATTTTAGGAGCCATACATAAGAAGCTTTTATTCATCAGGCTTGTTTTAGCATAATGTACACTCAACCTATCCTTAATATTGTTTCGTCTGTTACGCTTTACAACATCAGATATGCGCTCAGATAATTGCGGATTGCCGTGCACAAACAATGCCACCTCCAAGATATAAAGAGATGGGAGTGTTAAAATATTATATTTCATAAAAAATGGTACACAGGTATCTATTGATTTCAAACCAAACATTGCTCGAACACAACGTTTCTGAGCTTTAAGTATAATATTATTATTGGTTGAGTTTCCCCAAAAGATTATTCCATACCGAAGTACTGAGGCTACTATACCATGGTATGCAGTCAGGAGGGCATCAACATTTACTATTGGAGCTAATTTGTAAAGGGCATATGCAGAACTACTAACCCTTTTACATAGTTCCGATATGTGTGCTTTCCAGTTTAGCTGTGTATCAATGGTAACACCCAGGAATCTGACTGTGTCCACTTCAGGTATGGTGTCATTATCAAAGCTAATCTTAATATTGTGTGGCTGAGGTCTTTGACTAAAGTGCATTATTTGAGTTTTTAGCAGATTTATTTTTAAATTTTTATTTTCAAGCCAGCGAACAATTGATGCCAAACAATCATTTATATCATCTTGATATGTTTCAGCGGTTCTACATCGAATAGAAACTGTACTGTCGTCGGCAAAGAGGGACATATGATGATTTGTATATTTTGGTAAATCGTTTATATATAAGATGAACAAAAGGGGACCCAATACACTACCTTGTGGAACACCGTATTTGATATGCCGTAATTGTGATTGAAAAGATTCTTCGTATTTAGTTTTTATATTTATTCTAGATACGCTAGTTGTTTGTGGCCTGTCAGAGAGATATGACTTAATGAGTTCTAGCACGTTACCACGAATTCCATAGCACTTCAATTTCTTTAGTAGTATGCTATGATCCACATAATCGAAGACCTGGGTCATATCACAATAAATGGCGCATATGGGAGACCTTTTATCGACATTAGTAAGGATAGTTTTATAGAAATCATAGATTGCTAGGTTAGTGTTTTTATTTTTTCTAAAACCTTTTTGTTCTTGGCATAGTAGTTTATTCAGCTCTAAATATGAATAAATTTGGTCATGGATATATTTTTCAATGATTTTTGAAAATATAGGTATGAGTGTTATTGGTCTATAGAATTCCATAAGCTCTTTGTTTTCTTTTTTGAACAAAGGCCTTACTATTTATAACCATCACAATGATCATCATATCAGCCGAAAGACGTCCACTGCTGGGCAAAGTCCATTGGCAGACATCCATTGCTTCCCAAAGATACTCCACAACTGCAGATCCTGCGTTGCCCTCATCCAGCGGCTGTCATCGACCCTCGTTAGATCATCGGTCTATCTTGTTGGGGGGCCCACGATGCGTTATCCGGTTGAGAAACTTTCTACCCCAGCGGCCGTAGATACTGCGAGCTATGTACCCTGCCTCCACTTTTGCTTGGCAATTATTCAAGCTATGTCGGTTATTTTGATTTGCCTCTCTTGGTTGGATCTGGAGATTTGTGATTTGATCTCGGAGGGAAACTCCGAACATGGCGCTCTCCATTGCTCTTTGGGTGACCCTAAGCCGTCTTATAAGCCCTGCAGTGAGCGGCTACGTCTTGGTTCCCTAATTCATCAGGGGCAATACATACTAATCGAAGACTTTTGATTGGTATTTGGGACCAGAAGATGATACGTAGCTTTCCGAACTCTGCCCAGCCAAGTTAGATTCTACAATTGATCTACTACTCGAAGTGGACCTCCTACCTTTTTTTTGATAAGGCAAGGCGAATGACTACGTATGCCACCCGCAAAAAGTGTTTACGGATTATTGCGTCAGACTTACACCGACTAAACCTACCTGCTGTGAGCTTCTCTTGGCGCCTGATTGGGAGAGCCCCGGGAACGCGGGTATGTTGCTCCGGTGCACCCCTTATGCGAAAAGTTCCAGATGGTATGATGGTCCCACACGTACCCTGGGAGGGGTCTGGATTGTCCTCCCTATTTGCCGACTCCTACCAGTCCGGCACAGCGACTGCGCCATAAGCAGATCGCTGTCCTCTTGGAGCTGGTAACATTGACTTCTCTTACTGCCGCCGCAGCTCCGAGGGGGAGTTGGGCTACCGGTTGCAGCCGCCGCTCCGACGCCTCTTCCGTCTACGATCAGGATCAGCTCTCTCCCGTTCGCGCTCGGTGGCCTCCTATTGGAGCATGACTGCCTCATAAAAGGAGACCACGGCGTGCCATTTAGACGAGTCACCCACCGTCCGTTGCCCCTACGAGTGCCGGCAGGGACAGATCTCGTCCGATAGAGATCTTGAGTCTCCTTTCAGCCACCCAGGCTGGGCACTCAGCGAGAATGTGTTGGGCAGAATTAAAGTCGCTCCCGCAGTGGTGACAGTGTGTTGTCACTTCTCGGCCGATCCGGTTCAGATACTCACCGAAACACCCGTGTCCGGTGAGTATCTGCGTCAGTCTGAGGTCTGAGTGGGAAATAGGAGTGGTTGCGTTACCTACGCAACCACTCCTCCTTCTCACCCAGGCCTTGAGTTGAGGTAAGATGGCACCGACGGCACGCTGGCGCGCGTTTAGGCGTAACTCTAGGCGTGCGCGCCAGTGCTGAAGATGGTATACCATCCGCCTTAAAAAGCTCTATTGTAACTCTGTTATCACCAGGAGCCTTATTGTTCTTAAATTGTTTAAGAACCATCCATGCTAATCTAATTTTAAAAGTCTTAGGCATTAAGTTACAATATTTCAGACAAGGCCAAGTTAGTAAGTTAGAAATTTAGCTGTTTGGAAATTTTGAAACAAAGGCATTTTCCTAAAATATAAAGTTTGAGAGGTGTTGAATTTATAATAGCGATGCCTCATATATTCAATTACTAGTGACAATGGAAGTTATTATAAAAAAATGACAAGATTGTTGGCAGCTCATTGCTCTAGAATAATAGAAGATATTGATTGAATTAGTATGATCGACGACTAAAATGTTGGTGATCGAGAGATATGTAAATACTATAACTACTAATACAAACATCCATATCTCTATTAATACCATCAGAAATGAACATGCTGTTAAAGCTAATAGCTTGCAATTTACTTGCAAGAGCGGCGGTAACCTTCTTTTTTTGAAAAACGTTATAACATGTCAATATTTAAAAAAATCGGCCAAGTGCGTTTTCTAAATACATACTTATATAGATAATTACACCCAGACTCAGGACAAACAGACATGTTCATGCACACCAATATCTGTCCTAGATGGGAATCGAACCCACGACCTCCAGCGAAAAAAGCAAACATGTGCCAACTACGCCAACAGGCCCGTCAATTATTTCATCGTCCTCATGTCAGCCAAAGTACATCCACTGCTGGACAAAAGCCTCCCCAAAGAATGGGAGATAGGTATGCCATAGCTTGGCAGACGGGTTGGCGAAAGAAAGTTTGTTGGTCATAGTTCATAGATAAACTCTGCTGCCGGTTCACTGGTAGGTATGCCCTCGGTCGATTTCTACGCCCCCTATGGGATGAAATGGTGTGATGATATTCTATGCCGTCATCACACTGCAAAATATTATAATTATTTAACAAAATATAATCACATCATACAAATTGTCACAATATCAAGATTAAAGTAAGTCAGTACTTTAAATAACATACATACATACATACATAGACTCACGCCTGTTTCCCAGAGGGGTAGGCAGAGACAACGGATTTCCATTTGTCACGATCTTTGCACACGTCTTTTGCCTCGATTACTGTCATTATATTCTTCATACATGCTCGCCGGTTTAGGGTACTTCTGACCTGCCCTTTCTTGAGAACGTCTCCGATTTGGTCAGACAATGTTCGATGAGGTCTTCCCCTTCCAGTTGTTCCATTCACACAGGCCAGGTATATTTCTTTGGTCAATCTTCTTTCATTCATCCTATCTAAATGGCCAAACCATCTCAGCGTTCCTTTTTCAATCTTTGTGACTACATCTTCTTTCACACCACAACGCACTCTTACATCAGTATTTCGAATTCTGTCTCTCAAAGTCACACCACAGTTACTTTAAATAACACGTTAATTATTAGCTCGATTATTTGTAGTCACTAAACTTTCAAATTTAAAATATAAAAAGTCGTTCGTTCGTCAAATTTGTTGTACCTACCTAAAAGTAGTTAAGCAATGAGGCACCGCACGGGTGCGAGTATACCTACTCCCATCTACACGCTGCTAAGTTGATTGGGTAATTCAGGGTAACACGAATAAAACCTTTTCACGAAGGTAAGCTATTCAAGGGCTTAAGTCATTCAAAGGGTTAACCCCTTCCCGTGGTTACCATAAAAAAGGTGTTAACCCTTTCATTGGGTTTCGAGGCTGTAAGCCAATCAAAGGGTAACACTGCGATACGAGTTACCCAATGAACGGGTTACCCTATCAAACGGCTTAACTCATAAGCGGGGTTGTCCGGTCCCTGTGTAAAACAAGGAAGTATTTGAGTAATTCAAGCATATCACACTCGAGCGTAAACTAGATTAACGTATCTAAATATAAATTACAATATAAAAGTCACAACGTGGTCTACTAAAACTATGATTAAAATTAGTTTTATTAAAAAAAATAATATTTGCTTTTCATTTAGTCTTATTTAAAATAGTTAAGAGTATTTATAATTAAAATTTGTTGTTGCACAAATAATCACAGACAGAACAAATAACACCTTAGAATACTTATTTCCATGACAGAATTTCAAAATATGCGTTCTTCTATGATACTTCGCCAAGTTGTTACCTCAGGTAGCAATAGAAACCAAAGTCTCCTCAGATTTTTTGTTTTTAAATGGCAAATAATCGTTTATCATTAATACATGAAGAAAAGGGTAATATTTAAAAAACGTTACAGGTTTAGTTCTGTACTTGGTTCAGTTTTATCAAAGTAGAGTATTTGGTTTATTTTTTGATTTTATGTACTGACTGTACTGTTTTTAATCTAAATATCGCAAGGGGCGTACGGGTGCTTCAAAAATATTGAAAAATGATTCGCCCCGCGTCAAGGGGCGAATAGGGATTCTGATAGGGGGCGAACGGGTGTTTTTAAGCAAAGGGGCGTAAAATAAGGGGCGAACGGGTCCGAGACCCCAGATCCGATACTGAGGTTTCTTGACAGAAAAGTTTCAAAAATTACTTTTTGAACCGACCCGGGATTTGAACCGAGAAGTACATTATCAGTGGTTAAACAGGCTACAGCTAGTTCAAAACTATATACATACATAATAATATTCTATAATAATATCCTGGGACATTATTCACTAACGGCCATCTGATCCCAAACTAAGCAGAGCTTGTATTATGGTAACGAGATAATTTACACCCAGACTCAGGACAAACAGACATGGTCATACACACAAATATTTGTCCCAGGTGGGAATCGAAACCAAGACCTGCGGCGTGAAAGGCAACGTATCTACCAACCACGCCAACATGCGGTACTAAACAGAATTACATAAGGGGTCTGAAACAAAAATAAATTAAACAGTCATAATTGCTTGACAATGTGGTTGAAAGGTCACACCTCAATAAGTATGAAGGTTTACCTTCGGATTATTCCCACGGCGTACTCGTAACAGGTATTCGTAGACTTGACATTCAATGAGAAATTATGTATTGAACCATGACTGCGGTGCGGTGCAGTGACAGCTGTTTGCTTACCATGGCGACGCATAGTAAATATTGGCGGCGAAATAAGAGACTTTATCAAAAAGAGTTTTTGATAAAGTCGATTCACCGTAAGCCTTCTGTAACATTTTAAGTGACTCCGAACACGAAATTGCAAAATTTAAGACAAACTCTTTGTTCGATATTTTTGTCCATTATGAAATTCGCAATACACACTATATATGATATTACTAAAACCAGCACTGTATTTAATATAAATAACAGATGAAACTCAAACTCCGCGCCAAAATGGAAAACAGTTGTGCCAATCTAACAACAACAAATAAAACAAAAATTCGAATTTGGAAATGAAATTTTTTCTACCCCGCGGGATGAAATGGGGTTTTACCACACAGCAAAGTAGGAAATGTTTTCTTAGTCACTATAAATTTAATATTTAGGTGTTTTATTGATAGCGTTTGTTACCACATAACATTTTTGCCAAACTGCATAACAGTATGACGACTAGTGAATGCAAATAAACATGTTCACAGATGACGACAATGTTCGGACATTGACCGAACAGCTCAGCACTTTTAGGTTATTCATTATATAAATTCACTAATGTTAGCAACTAAAGTTAGTTCGTAAGTAACTCGCGATCGATACACTATCAAAGCAATCGGAAACCGCTCCGATTGCCGCGTAAAGATCAAATCATCAAATCAAATCATTTTAGCTCTTAATATATCATTTTATAGATCTTAGTAATAACCAACTAATTAATTATAGTTTATATACTTTTAATATATCATTTAAAACCTTATATTTAGTATCATTAACAAATCAACCAAAATACTCAAAAGTGCAGGTCAGTGCTAACTACGGGAGCAGGCCTAAACTTTTATAGACAATGTTCTCGCCTTCTGTTTACAATTTTATAACTTGATTGTTTTATTACCGTATACGATTTCAAAGTCAAATGTTACATCAGTACAATTCTATCCCACTAAAATTATAAATGCGAAAGTTTGTGAGTATGGATCTATGGATGCTTTTTACTCTTCCACGCAAAAACTACAGAATGGATTGCATTGAAACTTTGTAGTAATATAGTTTATATATAAACCGTGGACACCGCTTGTAGGATGTACCCACTAGCTGTGCCCCGCTGTAACTTTATAAATTATAGCCTACTCGGAATTATAAACTATATTACTAAAAAGTTTCATCAAAATCTGTTCCGTAGTTTTGCGTGACACAATTTTACTTATTATTTATTTATTTATTAATAGGGTTACCAACATAAGTACAGCATAATTTGACACGTAAAAAAAATTAAATCTGAAATTATTCTAGGCTAACTGCACTTACAACTTACACGTTACCACAGCATGCGTTAAACATTTTAAATGAGTGTAATATTTAAAAAAAATTTGGAATAACAAGAAAAAAATTAAATAATAAATAATAAGAATACAGGAAAATAATATAATAAAAATAAAAAGAAACAATATCGTCGACCTTATGTAAGTCACAACCTTTAATGAGTTTTATAAACTCATGAAGGCTTTGAAAATTAATGTCGAGCTCAGGCAGTTTATTTGTCAAATTGTTGTACAGACGAGCCAAGCGTACAACTGGTGAATTACGACCCATTCTTGTTTTGCAAAAGCTGATCTTGAACAATTTGCATATGGATGTCTTGGCATTCTTGTAGGAACATTATATGCGAATCGCCCAACCAGCACAGGACTATCAATTTGTATCTATAATTACGTGCAAGTCGTCCTCAAGGACCACAAATATAGATATTATTTTGAAACAAACACCTCAAAACGCAAATGAGGCTGTATTATGTGGGACTATGGTTTTGATTTTGATTATGATTATGATAATGACTTTACAATCACACCTAGACTTAATACAGGCTTCGAGAAAAATAGATGATGAAAATCGGAAGAGAAGTTTGGGTTTATGTAGGTCTGCCATATCAAATATTTGGCAACTAGGACAAGACGCGTGAAAAACCTGGAATTTAGATCCCAGAACGCGAACATGTCCACACCGCAAGGCTTTTTAACCCATCCGGGCGGGGTTTCATTCGTAGTCCACAAATGAAACCCCGCACGTTCCCCGGACGCCTTCAAAAGGTTCATCTTGACAAGTTACAACTGAGTGATGTACTACGGGCACTTCAAAAATTGAAATCAAAAAGATCCTCTGGGCCTGATCGTATACCACCGTTCTTGTTCAAAGACTGTCGACTTATATTGGCCGGGCCGCTGCTCCACATATTTAATAGGTGCCTGGCAACGGCAGCCTACCCTGAAATGTGGAAAACTACTAGAGTTGTTCCAGTTCCGAAAGGAAACTCGGGTGATACAGTAGAAGGGTACAGACCGGTGGCCGTGTTGTCTACGCCAGCAAAAGTTCTGGAGTCAATAATACATAAGAGCATATTTGCACAGGTCAGGGGGCAACTCTCAGACGCTCAGCATGGGTTCCGACCAGAAAGAAGCACTACCAGTAACCTCACTAACTTTATGGCGACGGTGGTCCCGATCGTGGACAGTGGGAGGCAGACTGATGCTGCTTACTTTGATTTCAAAAAAGCTTTCGACCTAGTCGACACGGACGTGTTACTTAAGAAGTTAGCAGAAGTCGGCTGCACCCCACACCTACTGCAGTTTTTTGCGAGTTACATGAGGAACAGACAGCAGTACGTAGAATACTCGGGCCGCGTGTCTGAGCCTTATTTCACTAATTCTGGAGTCAGTCAGGGGAGTAACTTAGGGCCCTTGGAATTTTTTATTATGGTCAACGATCTCCCTAAAGTTGTTAAAAAAGCGAAATGTTTACTTTTTGCGGACGACCTAAAATTGTCACTCGCTATTAACGGAGTGGATGACTGCATTAAATTGCAAGAGGACGTAGATCGAGTGGCAGAGTGGTGTAAACGTAATAATTTACATTTTAACGTATCCAAATGCGTCACGATTTCTTTTTCTCGGTCGCGCACTCCTCTTCTGTGGGATTACACTATTGAAGGGACGCCGATGATGAGAGTTACGGAGGTTAAGGACCTAGGAGTAACGTTGAACACGGAGCTAACATTTCGTAGTCATATAATTAAAATATGTAAAAAAGCTTTCAGAAACCTGGGGTTCTTACTTCGCACCGTTCGCGGCTTCACGAATTTAGCAGCAATTAGGGCCTTATACAATGCACTGGTGCGAAGTCATATTCAGTGTAATGCAGTCATTTGGTCTCCACATGAAACTAAATATAGCATCATGCTGGAGAGAATACAAAATAAATTTATTAGGTTTCTGTATTTGAGGCAGTACGGGGTATACCCGTTTTACCCTTTAATGTACCCCACTTTATTTATATTGGGTATGGTAGGGTACAACGAATTACGGGTAAGGAGGGACTTCACCCTAGTAGATTACGTATTTAAGGTTTTTAGGGGTAAAATAGAGAACGAGGATGTGCTTGGTGCGATGTGGCTGTGTGTCCCGGACCGGTATGTGTGGAGACGCCGGCGGCCGGCGCTGCTGAGCCTGCCGCGCGCGCGCACTAACCTACTGAAGGAGGCGCCATTGACGCGCGCACTGCGCACTCTCAACGATATTGCTTCGGAATTGGACGTGTTTCACTGTACACTGAGTGAATTTACAAGGACAGCATATAAAGAAATATGTTATGGGAAGTAGACAAGTTGGGGTCTTCGCTACTGCATTGGGATGTATCCTGTAATGGTAGATGTAAGATTGGTGACAAATAAACAAATAAATAAATAAATAAAACTAGGATTAATCCGGGGAAACCCGGACGGATGGGAACCCTAGGTTTATGTATAATCATGAATATTGAGCAGCAATATAATTAGTAGATTTTACACTTGAGACTCCCGCACTTTAAAACAGTTCACCATAACACTATTTTATATTGACACATTTTGTAATAAATATTTCAATCATCTACTTTTGCCGTTTACTGTACAACAATAATATGTGTGTCACGCAAATGGTTGTCCTTTTTGGGATTGGACCCAAAACACAAAGGTGCTGAGCAGCGAGGCAAACACAGTAACCACTGCGCCACAACTGCAGTCAAATTTATCGCAGTACAATGGCGGTTATGTCAGCGCTCATATTGCATTAACATATATGCATTTATGGAAATGCCGTGGGGCAGGGTCAAAAGAACTGGTTGTGCAAGTAAGTACCTAAGTGCATAACTACAGCACAACTAATATATATCTAATTAACATTCAAGTCAAACTGGTATCTGTATGACTTTGATACAACTTGCGCCAATGATGTACTCTTGCATGGGTTCCCCTAGATGGGACCCCGTGTGGGAATGGTATATAAATAATGATAATAATAATAATAAATATCTTGGGACAACTAATATACTCCATTTGAACCCCATCTGCATAGAGCCTGTACTATAGCAACCAGACAACTGATTAACATGCTATATTTCTAAATACACATATAAGAAACGAAGCAGCGTACTTCGAATGCTGTGTGATGATGGCGACGAATATCGGAATATCATCACCCATTGCATCCCGTGGGAGGCGTAGAAGTCGGTCCGAGGGAATATCTACCATAGGACGGCACCAGCTTCTTTCTGAGTACTATGACCATCTTACTGCGATCGCCAACCCGTCCGCCAAGCGTGGCGATTAGCCCCCAAAATGATTCTTAGGGGAGGCTTTTCTCCAGCAGTGGACCTCTTGCAGCTGTTATGAAGATATGCTATAGATAAATTAGGTGGGGATTGAACCCACGACTTCTGGCTAACCACCAGACCAACTGGCCAATCGTATAATACTCTCCAGGAGCTGAAAGACAACGCCAATCTATATATTGCTCTAGTCGTCAAGTAACAAACTAAGTAACTTACTTTAGGCCCCTTTACTCATAATGGTAACCGACGGGTATACGCATGAAAGGATTGGTCTTACGGACGTCTTCATCAACCGTTGCTTTTCGTTAGTATGCTAATACATGAAGCCACTTTATCCAACAGTAGTGCGACGATGGCATTTAGTAATAAAATTGCTTAATGACGGGATTTAAAAGCAGGGTGATTTTCCACCAGAGATGTGGTATGCAATTAGGGTGCGAGGACGTGATACCTAAGCCATGAAGTTACTTATCTACTATTTCCACCAAAGCTAAGCTATGTAGCGGGGCGAGTAAAATGTGCTATGAGGATGCGCCACCGCGAGAAAGCTATACGAGCATTACATTACATTTATAGTAGACGCCCACTATTTACTCTGCTCTAAACATAGCTTCACCACTCGCGACCCTCCATAGCACGCATCCAGAGGACGCATCCATCCATAAAATACATGTATGTTAAACAAGGGTGAGGCTTGAGGGAAACTTGGTTAGGACATACTTCTTTTAAGTCTACCCACCACTGGGAAAGGTAACATTCCCTGTTGAAGATTCCTTCCATATTACCGAAATGAGTCATGGCAACTGAAAATAAATATAGTTTCATTGTTTAAGATATTTATTCTCACAAAAAATACATAAGTATTGAATCTAGTTAACACAATTATAAATACATTATTATATAAAAAAACGAGTGTACTTTGTACACTTTTTAGTCGTGTGTGACTACACAACTGAAGAAAAGAAGAACTTAGATATATGAAGCGTAACTGGCTACAAGAGAAAGAGAGAAAGAAAATGAGTGCATGTAGGTACATTCACTCATTTTCTTTCGTTGCTGTAGGGACAAGAGAACGAGGTCGTTCTCTTGCCCCTACAGCAACGAAACGAAACTCTCATTGTACCCCTAACTTATATCTACCTCCCAAATCAAGCGTACTGAACAAACTTTATAAAGTAGCTTAGCTAAACTTGTTTCCACCAGTACTAAGCTATATGGACTAATGAATATGATTGCTGGATATCAAACGCATCCCTAGCAACTTAGTATAGCACATCTCTGGTGGAAAAGCACCCTATTTGTACACCTCTGGGCAAAACATAGAGAATCTGCCTGTCTGTAACATCTCACGACTTGTTATAATATGACCTATGTTAACAAATAAAGTTTCTGATCCTGATTCTAAGGGATACACCACAACCTATCTGCGGTCGCTAGCTCGCATGCCAAGCGAACCGCGCTTGACATGCGGTATACGGTATACGGTAAACCCCTCCAAATGATAATGATAATAAAGTCTAGTATAAAACTTGTAAAATGCCACGACATTAGGTCTGCCATCGTGGTCTTATCCTGGATTGAGCTGCTCCCCCTCCTGAATAAACAAAAGAAAATGTCTAAATATGGCTGTGTAATATCTGCGACCAATGTCGGGGGTAAAATAGCAAAACAAACAAAAAAAACCTCTCCAAATAGGAACGTTATAGAAACCTTTGAGTAGACTTTTTTCCAGCAACACGATATCAGGCTCATGATGTACGTATGTAAGCAATTTATTCACGTGCCTATAGAGATTGAAGTAGCAATACTTAGACCTTCAACTAGTTGTTTTTATATCAGACAATCTCTAAGAGCAATGTAAATTGATTAGTAATAAAAAGTTGAATAGTTATGCGTAAAGTATTGACTGCCTCGTTGTTCAGATTCTGATGTCCTGGGATCAAATCCCGGGTCAGACCACTGAGCCTCGGAGCGTACATAAAGACATCGTTCCTGTACTCTGATCTCTTTCCGGTCGTATTGCTAGTCGTCTCATTGGATCATGATAAGTATGCCACAGAAAGTGTTCCTGTGTGCACACACTTGAGCACTATAATATGTCCCGCGCAGATGGCTAATCTCTATTGAGACTGGCCGCCGTGGCCGGATTGCGGCTAGGTAGACATTATTATGTCCTGCACAGATGGCTAGTCTCTACTGCGACTGGCCACGGTGGCCAATATTCGTCAAGAAGGACATTATTATAATTTGATAAACAATAATCTTCTTGGACTTACTTTCGATTGCAACCTCGCTTGGAAAGCACAAATCGCTGAAGTCAGCAAAAAAGTCCACTTCACGTTCCACTCGTTGAAATGCCTTCAAAACTTTTTACCTTTGAAAACTAAAATCTCTCTTGCCCAGACTCTGATAATGCCCATCTTGGATTATGCTGACAGTTGCTATCTAGACGCTACAGAGGAGCTTCTAAATAAACTTGAGCGTTTACAAAATCTATGCATTCGGTTTATATACGGCCTGAAAAAGTTCGACCATGTCTCTAAACTTCGTAAAGATCTCAAGTGGCTCCCAATTCGTTTTCGTAGGAACACTCGCATATTGTGTCTCCTTTTTAATATCCTCCATAATCCTCAATCCCCTTCCTATCTACGAGAGCGCTTTTCCTTTAAATCTGCACCTGGTGCTCTTTGCAGATCGCACATGAAATCCCTTCTAAAATTTCCCCTCCATAAAACCGATTTCTATTCCTACTCCTTTACTGTTCATGCGGTTAGGCTGTGGAACTCTCTTCCGCCAAATATTCGGAACTGCAATTCTATTTATTCTTTCAAAACACAAATCAAAAAACACTATCTATCTATTTCATCCAGTTAGAATGTACATTAGTATTAGTATTTAGTGTATTTTAAATTAAATCTGAGTATAATAGAGGTATATATTCGTATTTAAGTATTTATGTAAATTATTAGTATGTAAGTATATTGTTGACCTACACACAGTATTGACTATCTTTAATTATTTATTTCCTGTCGCGGGTCTGCTGGAAGAAATTTCTTACGAAATAAGCAGATCCTATGTACTCTTCGTTTCCGTTATGTTAGATTTTGTATGTTTTTTGTGTGTACATAAATAAATAAATAAATAAATAAAATAAATAAAGAGTTACTTTAGTAGCCGTAAATATATATCAGTGATTGCGTAATAATTAAGTGGAAAGGTATAATTATATTATTTCAAGTAAATACTTACACCATTTCCAAAATGTCATCGAGACTTCAATGAGGACTAGTTGACCTGATCACCTGCTCACCTTTTGAACTTACCTTGACCATAGTGAAATTATTAATAAATATGGCATTACTGTCATTACACGGCGACATGTTTTCTGTTGATTCGAAACAAACATATGAGTCGTTATAATTACACTACCTTGACACAGTGCCTGTTACACCGATAGAGCAGGAGATTAGGTATTTTACACAACTTAACTAATTGTAATGTCTGTCTCTCTGATATACCACAACCTATTAAACCTATTAAAAGACTTAGGATTATCAAGAAACTTCCGTAAGTTCTTTATTAGAACGAGTATCCAAAGCGGCATTAGCGGCCTAGGAAGAGATGGGAACACTGAGAGACAGAGAAGGTGTAATATGTAGTAAAAATATTAGACTTAAACTAGATAATTAAACATAATCTCTTGACAATAACTTTATACGAGCTAGCTAAATATCATTGCTATAATAAAATAAATTTTATAAATGTTTTCATACCTTGTGTACCTAAATATCTATGTTACTAGAAATAATAATGTATACACCTATATTACTACAAACATGTTCTGACTATTTACAAGCGCTTTTTTAAAGTCTACGTGAATAAAAACCTTTTTTATTCATTTTTATTTAACATATAATAGACGGACACAAATTACATCCAGACTCAGAACAACTATTTATGGGTCACACAAATAGTTGTCCGACGCGGGAGTCGAACCCTTTTTCCAGCAGTGGACGATATCAGGCTGATGAAGTTACGTCTGTATGCAAGCAATTTATTCACGTGCCTGTAGAGATAGAAGTAGCAATACTTAGATCTTCCACTAGTTGTTTCTAAATCGGACAATCTCTAGTGACTGAGAGACAGAGAAGGTGAGCGGAAACCGGGTCCACCGCGTGGTAGACGAGGTACCACGCGGTAGACCCAGTTTCCGCTCGGTGAATCCAGGGAATGCTCAGAATAAGGTCTTCTTTAGAGTCTGAAGACTCGTTAGAGTCTGAGACGTAGCTGAGATGCATCAACGCTCACCTTCTCTGTCTCTCAGTGTTCCCTCTCTTCCTAGGCAAATTTGGTATGATCCTAATAATGCCGCTTTGGATACTCGTTCTAATAAAAAACTTACGGAAGTTTGTTGATAATCCTAAGTCTTTTAATAGGTTGTAGAGGAATTTTGCTGGTGTACCCCTCGCACTCACTTCCACAGCATATAAATTAACCACAAATCCGTTTCTGGTTAACTCATTTGATAAAATAAAATAAAAAAGGCTTTTATTCACGTAGACTTTAAAAAAGCGCTTGTAAATAGTCAGAACATGTTTGTAGTAATGTAGTTGTATTCATTATTATTTCTAGTAACATAGATATTTAGGTACACATTGTATGAAAACATTTATAAAATTTATTTTATTATAGCAATGATATTTAGCTAGCTCGTATCAAGTTATTGTCAAGAGATTGTGTTAAATTATCTAGTTTAAGTCTAATATTTTTACTACATATTGTCAATGGTTCTGTCTATATTAAGTTATTATTATTATTACGGAACTTGTGTTAATAACGACGGTCTCGCTTTAATGCTACCACCGGATACAATGCGCCCCCACTGAGAAGACCCAGCGAAACAAACTCGGTGGGTTCATAATAATTCGTAAGCTTGTTTTTCTTTAACGCTTTATCTTTAGGGATTTTGGTTTCCCACGGTACGATAAGCTATTTGAGCACCACGCTTTTAAGCTTTCATGAGTAAAGGCATATGTCTGGTCTAAATGGCGAGCTCCAAAATCCTCTGGGAGGGATTCTGTAGTGTTTTTCATAAGTGTCCATCAGTATGGTCCAGTCTTTGCACTACTTAGGATTGAATTAGGCTTTTATGTGGATTTCTTTACTAGGACTTTTAATAATACGGGTACTAATTATGCGCATCGGGCATGTCCTCGGAAGTTAGAACCATCAGGGATATCAAAGATGAGGGCACCTACACCTGCAGTTAGTCTGGAAACGGAAATAGCGCTAGCCGAAATTAAGAAAACCCAGACCAGCACTAAACCCATTTATGCGCTAACTGCGGCAAAGCCACCACCACAGACTAGAGAGCCCAAGTTCACTATTAGGTTATATAGACTTAAAAAAGTCAAAAACAAAATGTCGTACTGACCTGCGGCAATAAGGACGATCTAGGTGTTATACATGGTGAGGAGACAAAATACTTGGATTTCTCTATACAAAGCCCAACTTGAGTATTATGGTGTCCTGAATAGATCTTACCAACACCGGGACAAAAAATATTCAGAAAATTAAAAGCACTCTCGACTCCAAAACAACCGTAGTCAAGGTAGGTATAGTTAAAAAGGTCAAAAACAAAAATATCGTACTGCTCTGCTACAATAAGACCTAGAGGTCATACAAACACATATTGACAACAAGGTGGCTTAGTCCAACAACCCTCTTGTCATTGTGAGGGCGCAATATTGGTCTATGTCTCTAAAGGTCGCTGCTTACGTAACGTGTTTTTATCCGGACGAAACTAAATAGTAAATTTTGCTAATATCCTTTCATATAAAATGTAAACGATAAATCATCCGTCGCAGATCCTCGGACGAGACACGAACGTGGTACACGCGGGGCAATATGTCATCGGTGCGGATGTTAAGCACATCCCGCCCCGCACATGCTCCGTCGCTTCCGTGATTCATCTGCGTAGGAAGTCTCTCGGACCGCTCCTTCTCTTCATGACGGCCGTTTCTTCATCATCTAAAGCAGTGTTTTTCAACCTTTTTCAAGACGCGGCCCCTTTAATATGAAGAAATTTTTCTATAAAAATCCATCTTTCCTTGTTAAAGTCACCAGACTGGCATTTTAGTTCCGAGCTACTGTTACGGTTAGTGGGCATTAAAATCCACGTTAGTGATTGCTAAATACGTTCCGTTCCCCGTCCCGTCCACGTCGACACGCCGCGCCCCCGTCCCGTACACGTTACATAATAATATGACACTTTATCTGTTAGATTTTACAGTTTACCTTGCTGACTTTTCCCCACCTTACTAAATTGATACAATTAAAAATTCCTCTGCGTATGAAGTCGCTCGGTTCACTCCTTCTCTTCATGACGGCCGTAGCATCTTCGTCATCTAAAGCAACAGCAATTGAAGCCAATTCTTCAAATGAAAAATCCATCTTTCCTTGTTAAAGACACTGGCATGTTAGTTTCGAGCTACTGTCACGGTGTATTCAAATCCCCTTCAGTGTTCACTAGCTACGTTCCGTTCCCGTCCCGTTCACGCCGAAAAGCCGTCCCGTACACGTTACATATGCACTGACCTTTAGGTACCTGTTATATATTTTACCTTTACCTTACTTACATTTCCTCAGTTTCCCCGCACCAATCTAAATTGACATGATTAAAGATGCTCTATTATTTTCAAAAGATATATGTTGGCAACAACCTGCACGTGTGGCGCAGCGGTTAACACAGTCACCTCGCCAAATCGTATCCCAGATTCAATTCCAGCGCAAAATAACTACTGGTGCGACCTATAAATAGTTGTGCTGAATCTGGATGTAAATACTTTGTGTTCGTCAATATTTTGTTTGTAAATTACCCCGCGATATATGGATTAATTACCATAGTGCCGGCGTTATCTTTAAAAAAAGGTGTCGTTATTAAAAATAATTTAGTTGGATTGCATATACCTAATCAAGGCCAGTGTTTACTATGTCCCAGACTACCGGTCCCATTCGAATATTTATATTCGGTGGGAACGGAAGTTTTTCGGATTGGTGTGCCCTGGGCATGGGCGCTGGCTTTTTCCTGTGCTTGCATGGGGATAAGCCACCGTCCGTGGCGAATATTCCGACATCTCACGCCTCTGTTCCCCCTTCTATTCATTAGAAGGGGAGTATTCAGAGGGCGCAAGCCTTCGGCAAACCCCTTAACCCCTGAGCATTACCCGGCGCAGGGGCTACCGGGGGGGTAAACCGGTCTGCAGGGTAATAAGGTATAATGTCTGATAGGAAAACATTACCCCAGGAGGGTACCGGCTACGCCGGAGAATCCCTCCCGGGTCCATTAGGGCCCGGCTGTTCCACCGTATCTGGGGGGGACACCATTAGGCAGTTATCTGTAGAGGTTGCGGATAGGGCGCACACGCCCAGTTTTGTGCGTCCTAATAATGTTGAGGAGGAGGAAGGTGTGCCCGAAGGGTTGGCACACGGTGCAAGAAGGAGCAGGCGGAACACGAGGTCGAGGTCCCGTCCTTCCACTCCTATTCCCGCGGGCAAGAGCCAAGAAGGCGCCAGTCCCATCAGGGACCAAATGTCCGAAGAGGACACGAGCGGCTGCGCTTCTAGATCTAGATCCGGATCCAGGCCCGGACAAAGGGATAGGAAGCGCAGTGGCTCGTTAAATAAGGAGAACCAGGTGGCTGCAAAAATATCCACGGCTCGGAGAGGCAAAAGTCGCGCGGTCCCGAGCGTAGTCATTGGTGGGATGCCGGAGCGTGACGGGCGTGGTGGTTTCGTTGCGGCAGCTCCAGTGGAGCATATGGAGGGCGCGGAGAGCGACCCCGGGCTCGCCATGGCTGACTCAAGTGGGGGCTCCACTGTGTCCCTGCTGGGCAGCAACCGTGCGGAGGCCGCTGCTGCGAGGCGGTTGCAGCGAAGGGAAGCCGCGGCTGACGAGGTCAGCGAGTTGGCCCGGCAGGCTCGAGAGCGGCGCTCCGCTTGGATGGCTGGAGGGAGCCCATCGGCGGTGGCGCTCAGTCGCCAGGTCTTGGACGGCGTGGACGTGGTTTTGAGGGTTGCCACCAAATCGGGCAACCTGAAGGGCACGTTCACGCGGGCTCTGAAAGAGGCGGCTGACGGCATCCGGGAGGCGGTTGAGGTCCTCGCCAATCGTACCAGCACCGAGGAGACGGCGAAGTTGTGGGAGGAGAACAGCCGTCTCCGATCGGAGCTGGAGGACCTCAAGCGGCAGGTTGCCGCCCAAGGGACAGCTCCTACAGTCACCGGGTCCTCTCCTGTGGCGGCCCCATCGTCGGCTCCATTGCCGGCCTCATCATCAGCGCGTGCACTAGTGGATGCGGAGGTCGAGAAGATCGTCCGCATCTGCATGATGCAGTGTGGTGACATGGTGGGTGCCCGCCTCGAGGCCATAGAGGGGAGGCTCCTACCAGCAGAGTCCGTCCGCCCTCCGCTCGCCGGGGACGGGCGAAGGGGGGAGGGGTCCCACAAACGGTGCCCGGCGGCCGCGATGGCTGCGACGGCCGGGTCGGCTAAACCAGGCCGATCGGGGAGGACAGCGGCCCCAAAACCCGCGCCTCAAATGCCCACCTCCCGAACAGTGGGACCTCCAGCGGCGCCTCCGGCGGCTGCGCCTGGGCCTAGCATGGAGGCCTGGTCGACAGTCGTCAAGAGGGGCCGCAAAAAGAAGAAGGCGGCGCCAGCACCAGCACCGGCACCCCAGAAGGCGAAGGGACCGCCTAAGGTCAGAGCCCCACGCTCCGCGGCTGTAGTGATAACACTGCAGCCCGGAGCCGTCGAAAGGGGCATCACGTATAAGGCGGTCCTGACCGAGGCAAAAGCCAAAGTCGCGTTCCCCGACCTTGGCACACCGTCCGGCTTCAGGATGAAGTCGGCGGTTACGGGGGCGCGGCTGCTTGAGGTGTCGGGTGACTCCAGCGGGGAGAAGGCGGACATGCTGGCCGCCAAGTTGAGGGAGGCCCTCAACCCGGATGACGTCCGGGTGTCCAGGCCGGTGAAGACCGCGGAGCTGCGCGTCGACGGCCTGGATGACTCGACGACTCCGGCTGAGGTCTTGGCGGCCGTCGCCCGGGTCGGTGGATGTCGACCCGAGGATGTGCGGACGGGCGACATTCGCGCCGACGCTTCCGGACTCGGATTCATCTGGATGCGGTGTCCGGTGGCGGCGGCGAATAAGGTCGCCAGTGCTGGGCGCATGTTGGTGGGGTGGGTTGCAGCCAGGGTCAAGCTGGTGCAGCCCAGGGCTATGAGGTGCTCCGATGCCTGGACATTGGGCATGTCCGGGCGCGGTGCACCGCTGAAACGGACCGCAGCGAGGAGTGTTATCGCTGCGGCCAGCCCGGCCACAAGGCGGCCCAGTGCTCTGCGGCGCCAAACTGCAGCCTCTGTACAGCTGCAGGGAGGCCCGCGGGGCACAGAGCGGGCGGGAAGGCCTGTGGCGCTACCGCCAAGAAGAAGAAAAAGGGAGCCAAGGCTGCCGGGAGCTCTTTACCCCCCCGACAGCCTGGCTGCCCTTCGGCCGACTCCCGGCCTGAGAGGGGTGCGGAGGGAATGGACACGGCCTAATGGCGCTGTTCCATTTCCTCCAGGGCAATATCAACCACTGTGCCAGAGCTCAGGATCAATCGACCACTCCGCCAGAGCATGGCGGAGTGGTCGATTCGCGTGGTGGTGGTCGCCGAGCCGTACTTTGTCCCCCCCAGGGATAACTGGTTGGGAGACTTGGACGGCTTGGTGGCCATCATTGGCGGGGCTCTGGTCCACCCGTCCCGAGGGCACGGCTGGGTAGCAGCCCTCGTGGACGGAATTGGTACGATTGGGGCGTATTTTTCGCCCAACAAGAGTCTCGCCGACTTCGAGAACTTCCTTGTCGAGTTGGGTGCCGTCGTAGGCCGGCTCCACCCTCGCCCCGTGCTGTTGCTCGGGGATCTCAACGCAAAGTCTGCGGCGTGGGGATCTCCGGTGACGGATGCCCGGGGTGAGGTGCTGGAGGAGTGGGCGGTCACGACTGGCCTGACCGTTCTAAATCGGGGCTCGGTCCACACTTGCGTGAGGCAGCGGGGTGGTTCAATAGTGGACGTCTCGTTCGCTAGCTCTGCTGTCGCGAGCCGTGTCCGCGACTGGCGTGTCGCCGTGGAGGTGGAGACGTTGTCGGATCATCGGTACATCCGTTTCGACGTCTCCGCTCAGACCACTGGCGGCCGCAGTCCACCGGCCCCGCGAACGGACGGTCCGCGCTGGGCGCGTAAGCGCATCGACAGGGAACTTCTCGAGGAGGCCGCTATTGTCCAGGCCTGGTACCGGGAGTCGGCGACGAACGGACCCGTCGACGTCGAAGAGGAGGCGCTGTGGTTCCGCGGGGCGATGACGCAAATCTGCGACGCGTCTATGCCCCGGGTCCACACACAGACAGGAAGGCGCCAGGTGTACTGGTGGACCGCCGAGATCGCGCAGTTGCGCGTCGCGTGCGTGGCGGTCAGGCGCCGGTACACCCGATACCGGAGGAGACGTCGTCGGGTCCCTGACGAAGAGGCCGCGCGGTATGAGGTGTACCGCGCGGCGAAGAAGGCTCTGTGGCTGGCCATTGGCGAGGCCAAGACGCGACCCAGGGAGGAGATGTTGGAGACTCTGGACGGAGATCCATGGGGGCGCCCGTATCGTGCGGTTCGAGGGAAACTTAGAGCCGCGGCGCCTCCACTCACAGAGAGTCTCCAACCCGAGCTGCTGGAGGAAGTAGTGGCAGCCCTCTTCCCGGCAAGAGCGGAGCACACGCCACCGCCGATGGCTTCGCCCACAGCCGCAGGGCCTACAGAAGAGAACGCCGTCAGCGTCCCAGAGGTGGCACAAGAAGAGTTGAGGGTGCCCGTGATGCGGCTCCGGGCCAAAAACGTGGCCCCGGGGCCCGACGGGATTCACGGCTGCGTGTTAGCCCTCGCTCTGAAGGAGCTGGGTCCCCAACTGAGAGGTCTCTACACAGCGTGCCTTGAGCGGGGCCAGTTTCCCACATTGTGGAAATCTGGTCGTCTGGTCCTGCTCAGGAAGGCGGGGCGCCCTGCAGACTCGCCGTCTGGGTACCGGCCCATAGTGCTGCTAGACGAGGTGGGCAAGCTGCTCGAGCGGATAATCGCAGCCCGTCTCGTCGGCCACTTGTGCGGAGAGGGGCCGGACCTGGACGAGAGCCAGTTCGGCTTTCGGCATGGGCGCTCTACCATCCACGCTGTGTCGAGGGTGAGAGTCCTGGCGGAGGAAGCGGTGTCCCGGGGAGGGGTGATGTTGGCGGTGTCCTTGGACATCTCCAACCCCTTCAACACCCTGCCCTGGAGTTGCATTCGGGAGGCACTACGATATCATCGGGTGCCTTCCTACCTCCGCCACATCGTTGGGGCTTACCTGGCGGAGAGGTGTGTCACCTACGTGGGACGTGATGGCGGACACCGGCACTCAATGTCGTGCGGTGTTCCACAGGGTTCGGTTTTGGGCCCACTCCTGTGGAACATCGGGTACGACTGGGTGCTGAGGGGCGAGCTCCAGCCGGGCGTGGACCTGACGTGTTATGTGGACGACACGCTGGTCACGGCCCGTGGGAGATCGCACAGGGAGGCAGCGTTGCTGGCGACGGCTGCGGTCTCACAGGTGGTGAGCCGCATCCGGCGCCTCGGCCTGGAGGTGGCCCTCAACAAGTCGGAGGCCATGATGTTCCATGGTCCCCGGCGGGCGCCGTCGCCCGGATCACACATTGTGGTCGGGGGGGTCCGGATCGCTGTCGAGCCTACCATGAAGTACCTGGGATTGGTGCTCGACAGCCGGTGGGACTTCGGACCCCACTTCCGGCGGCTGGTGCCCAAGTTGATGGGCGCGGCTGGGGCGCTTTCAACGCTGCTTCCCAATCTGGGGGGCCCGAACTCAGCCTGTAGGCGGCTCTACATGGGGATCGTGCGATCGATGGCCCTGTACGGGGCCCCGATTTGGGCGGCTGACCTGACGGCCGGTAGCATTGCTGTTCTGCGGAGACCGCAGAGAGCTATGGCCGTCAGAGTCATCAGGGGGTATCGCACGGTCTCCTACGAGGCGGCCTGTGTACTGGCCGGATCCCCGCCCTGGGACCTCGAGGCGAAAGTACTCGCGTCACTGTACCGGTGGCGCGAGGAGATGTTGGCGCAAGGCGAGCGGCCGATGCAGCGACACACGGAGCTGCGTCGGTCGCAGCTTCACGAGGCCCTGGTGGCGGAATGGCGGGACAGGCTCTCGCGCCCTACCGCCGGCCTCGTCACTATCGAGGCGGTCCGGCCGGTACTCGAGCGTTGGCTCGGGAGGAGGCACGGCTCCCTGTCGTTTCGGGTGACGCAGGTGCTCTCGGGGCATGGCTGCTTCGGGAAGTACCTGTGTCGCATAAACAGGGAGCCGGACGCCCGGTGTCACCACTGCGTCGACTGTCGGGAGGACACGGCGTTGCATACGCTGGCAGAGTGTGCCGCTTGGGAGGAGCAGCGCCGTGCCCTCATTTCTGGAGTAGGCAGTGACCTGTCGCTGCCGGCCGTCGTGAATTCGATGGTTGGCGGCGAGGAGTCCTGGGACGCGGTGGTTTCCTTCTGCGAAACAGTCGTCTCGCGGAAGGAAGCTGCGGAAAGGGAGAGGGAGATCACATCCTCTCACCCGACCCGCAGCAGACGCACCGGGCGTCGGCGGAGGGCGGACAACGCCCTCTTCCAGCCCCCCTAAATGGGTCCAGGGGCGACGGACTCGGGGGCGTCCGTCGCTCACTACACATCTGGACCCGAGGCGGCGGCGCGACGTGTTCCACGCGCGCCCCTCTTAGACGTTGCAGGGGGAGTTTAACACCTCACTCCCCCCGCTAATGCGAGGAGGCCCGCAAACATGGGCCAGCACTAGCCGGGGGTTGCGGAAGTATCGTTTGTTTCCGCGACCCCCGGCGCAGGTGTGAGATGGAACACCGGGGTGGTTTTTAGTCAGTAGGAGTCTGACAGACCCCTCCGCCTCCCCCAAGGCGGACGACATCCATGCAGGATTTTCCACACCGCAAAAAAAATAAAAAAAAAAAAAAAAAAAAAAAAAAAAAAAAGGTACATATTCGTTATTAAAACTTAAATGATTATCCGTGATTAGCTTCAGATTAAGGAGAATATCATCATCATTACAGCTAAATAAGTCCACTGCTGGACAAGCCTCCCTCGAGAATCGTCTTGGGGGGATATGCCATAATCGCCACGCTTGGCAGGCGGGTTGGCGATCGCAGTAAGATGGTCATAGTAATCAGAAGGAAGCTGCTGCCCGTCCTCTGTTAGATATTCCCTCGGGTCGACTTCTACGCCCCCCACGGGATGAGATGGGGTGATGATATTCTGATTCTGATATTTGTCGCCGTCACCACACAGCAAGGAGAATATAACCAATTAAATTTAAGAAACAGCCGCAAGTACAGTCAATGGCAAACGTAGATGATCAAAATGGGATATTCATACATAGTTTCATGCCTGTTTCCCAGAGGGATAGGCAAAGACAACAGATTTCCGACTGTCACGATTGTTAGATAACAGTTGTTGGGCCATGTCAGAAGCCTACTGGGTGGTTTTAATAACTTCGACATAAAGGTAATAAATAGGTAATGCTTATATGAAAAAGAAAGAAGGAATAGTTAAGTTTAATTTTTAACGTGATTTAAGTAACAATCTGTATAATTTTTGCGCCTACGCGTTTATCGTAGCAATACTATCAAGCGCTGATTTATCTAAGGTCTTTCTAAATTTAACTCATCTACATAACTCATGCTTTATTTGAGGAATAATAATAATATGATATTTTCTATTAATAAATAATATCTAATAAATAAATATCTTGGGACAACTAACACTTTGCCATTTGACCCCAAACTAGACAGAGCCTGTACTATGACAAATAACACCAAATAATCGTGCTCATCACAAAAAGATTTGTCCTAGGTGGGAATCGAGCCCACGACCTCTGACTTATCAATCAGAGACACTAACGACTAGACCAAGGCCAGTCGCTGATTGCTTAATCCTTTCGTACGAAGTTAAGCACGGCTTAGTTGAGTTGATTCTTTAAGTACAAACCTTTTAACTTATTACGTATACATGGCTTACTTACCTCTACCGCTACCGGTATTAGTTCTGGTAAGTCTTAACGTGATCTGTGGGCAGCTCTAACCGCCAGCAACACTTGAGTAATTCAGATCACATCATACTTCCACTGTATGAGCCGCTTAACTGGTAAATAACAATGATTATCATAACAGCTGTAAGAAGTCCACTGCTGGACAGAATCATCTTGGGGGGATATGCCATAATCACCACGCTTGGCAGATGGGCTGGCGACCGCAGTATAATAGTCAGTACTCAGAAAGAAGCTGCTGTCCGTCCCCTGGCAGATATTCCCTCGGGTTGACTTCTACGCCCTACGGGATGAGATGGAGAGATGATATTCTGATATTCGCCGCCGTCACCACACAGCAAATTAAGAAGAATGATCACCTAACAAACAACTCCAGGCAATATTAATGTTGTATTATTATAATGTTAATGTTCTGGTCCTGGGTGTGAGTATGGTCTCTGGAACTCATCAAACAAGAGGAAGAATCGACAGCATGCGAGTTATGCCAAGTGTGTCGTAAGAGAGTTAGCTTTTTGGGCACAATGGTAACATAAAATAATTAAAAAATAAAGTATTAGTCGCAATTCTAACAAACGCCTTGACAATTTCACACTGCATTAAGTTGGTCATGGGCTTATCAAGTTTATTTATTTTTAGGCGTTCAAAGAGACAACAGATATTATTTAAGTATAAAGGACCATGCAAAAAATTGTATGGGCGCTGTCCCAACCCACCAACAGACTTGGGACTAGTTTCAATATTATTATGAAGTCCCATAAAAAGACAAATAACAATTTTTTGTCCGTAAATAGATGGGATTATTAAATAAAAAAATGGTCCTTTAATGAAATACTTAAGCAACGTATTAATCAAATACACTATTAACAACTGAATCTTTTTTAAGAACTATATAATGTTATGACCTTACGTGCACAGTCCGAATGTCTTCTCTAAGGTATAGGTACATAGACCTCCTTCATCACCTTAGAGAAGTAATTCCTTAATAATAACATTAAAGACTTAATGTTGTGTTTCTGCGTTTGAGTAAGGTCGCCGGAGCTCATCGGGCTGGGGGGAAGGATCAGTAACACTTGTTTACGGACTTTTTTTTAAGGCCGGCAACCCACCTGCTACTCCTCAGGTGTTGCATAATAGGTACATACATCATATTTGTTATTATCAAACCAGAGGTAATACACACTCGAGAGCTACCAAATTGACTCAAGTCTTGACGCCGCACATATACAAGGATTTTCGTTCATAATTTTAGTTGTTTCAATGTAGGTACTTATGTGTGCACCGTCAAGGCTTGAGTCGATTTGGTTGCTCGCGAGTGTAGAAGAGTAATAAACCTTTTCTGCCCGTCCTGGGATCCAAATCTAGGAAGTTAAGTTACGAGATAGTCGGATTTGGCGCCAGTACTTTTCTTTTCAATTGTGGAGATCTTTGGAGGAGGCCTTTGTCCAGCAGTGGACGTCTTTCGGCTGATATGATGATGATGACTTTTCTGTAATAGGTCACACAAAAAAATTGTTCTGCGCGGGAATCGAGTGGTGATACGACTGTCTACACCGCTGCGCCACACGTTTTCAACATTATTCTTTTGCGTTTCCAGTAGGTACCTATTTAAAAGTACAATATTCCTCCTAAGCACAAGTAGCGGGTGTCATTTGTCAAACATATTACATATACGGTTATGCTTTCTTATTGTTATATTAGAAACGCATAGAAAGTTATGAGACAAATGGTTTTGTTCTCAAACACTCGTTTGTGTAGAAATATCGCCGACATTATACCTATAAAGAGCGACCGGAGATGGTCGCCTGTGTAGACGAATATTAATAATATCCTGGGACTTTATTTACACACGGCCATCTGATCCCAAACTAAGCGGAGGTTGTACTATGGAAACCAGATAACTGATATGCTACATAATAGTACTTTTCTTATGTAAATACATACTTGTATAGATAAATTATACCCAGACTAACAAATAGACATGTTCATGCAATCGAACCCACGACTTCCGGCGCGAAAGCCAGTATTTGCCAACCACGCCAATAGGCCCAACGAACAAAAGTCTACTCTGCCTGCGTGGAACACACTTGTTTCTAGGATACTTCATACACGACAGCAGAGTAGGTAAGCACAAAACGTCGCTAATAACCAAGCCTCTCGTCCATCTTCACGACCGTAACCAACCTGAGTCGAGGTTTGAACTACCCATCGAGCCCATTGGAGTTCAAACCTTGACTCAGAGCGCAGTTTACATAACGTTAAGTTTTATTTACTAGATGGATTGAGCCCCGCTCGCTTCTGTTATCCGGTGAGTAGTGAAAGCTTCAAAAACGAGAGCGGCTATCAATATTTTTTAAAAATTTAAATAAGTAATTGAATCAGGCGTTACTTTGCGGAAATCCATAACAATCAAAATACAAAATCAATATGTAGTGTTAATTCCGCTAATTGTCAGTTTAATCATGCCGGGATGCAATTTGCACCGCTCTCCCGCCCGCAAAAATGTGCACATGCAAGAAGACAATTTAAAAAAGCAAATTACATGCGCCAGTACGATACCCAACACGTGTTTCAGTCCTCCACGGACCATTCTCAAGGGCTCTAACTCCTCGATTATTGACGGAAACAAAGTATTGGATATACTGACTCAGAAGAACTATTTATGTGACACACAAATAGTTGATTATATTGGATTTGATTTGAAAATAGTTGCCTGCGCGAGAATCGAACCCGGGACACGAAGCGGCGAGTCGACTGTCTTACCCGCTGTGTCATTTGTGAGAATAAGTTGATTGAGTTTGATAATAATTAAGTTCTCGCTCACAATAGACACTAAGGCGCTCACATCCAGTTGCTCTCACCGGCCCGTAACTCATCGGAGAGGTTAACTAGGTGCGTGGTCTGTCTATAGATGGGTGACCGCCAAAGTTGACGGTCATCATAGCCATTTGGTAGTGCTCTTGCCTACGAAGCTGGTGGTCCTGGGTTCGAATCCCGGTGAGTGCAAATATTTGTGTGATGAGCACGAATATTTGTTTCTGAGTCATGGATGTTTTCTATGTATTTAAGTATTCATCTATCTATATAAGTATGTATATCGTCGCCTGGTACCCATAGTACAAGCTTTGCTTAGTTTGGGGCTAGGATGATCTGTGTGACATTGTCCCCAGATATTATATTTTAAGTTGTTTAATTTCTGAGCGTCTCGGTGCTTCGGAGGGGACGTCAAGTTGTCGGTCCCGGATGTGGTCGTTAGACAACAGACGATAAGCAATGTCCGAGGCTTACTGGACGGCTTGAATAACTCTGACACTAGGGTAACCACTGATCATACGATAAAATAAACACTATAGGCACTTAATCCGCGTGACTAGAGTACTTTATACGAAAGAGCAGTTAAGTCATGCTATGTATATCCATGCATGTACATTAAATAATAGTCAATGGATAGAGCTTCTGTCCTAGATTATATAGCAAAGGTTAAATTTGATATTTTTAATACAGTACTGAGTTAGTCCTGTTTTTGAATATAACAGCAAGGCAAATGAAAAAACGGATCACCTCATAGTAAGTAAAGACCGCCGCCCATGAATGTCTCTATCACCAGGGCTGTAAGTATGTTACCGTTTATTACGTTTTAGCAGATATGGCGAGTAGTGTTTTTATAATATGTATGAATAATAATAATATCCAGGGAAATTATTTACCCACGGCTAACTGATCCCAAACTAAGCAGTGCTTGTTCTATGGAAACCAGATAACTGTTGTACCTACTACTTTTCTTTTGTAAATACATACTTATATAGATAATTACACCCTGACTCAGGACAAAGAGACATGTTCTTCATGCATACAAATATCTGTCCTGGGTAGGAATTGAACCCACGAACTGCGACATGAAAGGAAAGTATCGACCAACGGGCCCATCTATAAATATCAATGCATTGTGATTTAGTTCTAGGTGCAGACCACAAGTATTTGCGACGATTAAATCACCTCCACTCACCTCAGCGCTCCTAGTATTACAAGCGTTCAGATATCGGACAATGACCATCTATCGACCGGGGGCTGAGTAGAAAACCCCTTAACCAGGGGCAGGGCCGTGCTGATTTTAAGATATAGGTACTTGTTTGACCCAGGTCTAGCAAGATTAATAGTAATGAACTCGGAAACTGATATTGTTTAATATAATATTGGGTTAGTCGTGTTTTTTTTTATATACCTAATATCAACACAAAAGAGCAAACGGATCACCTGATGGCAAGTAACCACCGCTGCTCATGAACACCAGCAGTACCAGAGGGGCGGAGTGGTGTTTTTATAATATGTATTAATGGGTAGATAAATATCAATATATTGTCATTTAGCTCAGGTTCAGATCACGAGTCCTTGCAACGATTAAATCACCTCCACTCACCCCAGCGCTCCTAGTATTACAAGCGTTCAGATATCGTACAATGACTATCTATCGACCGGGGGCTTAGTAGGCCCTTAACCAGGGCCAGGGGCGTGCTAATTTTAGGATATGCATGTTTGAACTAGTTCTAACAAGATTAGTATCAACGAACTTAGAAACTATGTCACTATGACAATCGGTAGATTGTTCAACCACAGAAAATGAGTTTCTGAGTTTCTCTTGTGTATATTTTGTGTCGAGCCAAAAACTTGTACATAATGGAAATTTTCTGGCAAGAAACACATATAGTACAGACGTCAGCACATCCAGATACCCCAACCTGTCAAATTTCTTTCATAGATTTTCAACTTTATCACAAAAGCATAAGGTTAACTTTAAATTGGGGAAATTTGACAGATTGGGGTAGCTTGATGTGTTGGCGTTTGTATCTACCAGCCTAGACTCAAGAAAATAGCGGTAAAACAACCTTATGCTTCCAAGAATTCGTAAAACAGTCACACCGAGTCAGTCCTATGCTTGATAACTGTCCCATGGTAATATAAAAAAATATTTTGGGACAACACACGGCCATCTGATTCCAAACTAGGTAGAGCTTGTACTATGGCAACCAGACAACTGGTAAACGTACTTATCATCATCATCATATCAGCCGAAAGGCGTCCACTGCTGGACAAAGGCCTCCCCCACGGATCTCCACAATAGTCGCTCCTGTGCTGGCCAGCTTCCCGCGACCCGCACAAGATCGTCGGTCCACCGTGTAGGAGGCCTGCCCACGCTGCGTCTTCCGGTTCGTGGTCGCCACTGGAGAACCTTTCTGCCCCAGCGGCCGTCAGTTCTACGAGCTATGTGCCCCGCCCACTAGCACAAAGAATTGCAAAACTGTCACTTCAGTTCTGCAATTCTTTGTGCTATGTCGGTGACTTTGGTTCGCCTATCATCATATTTAATTACTTTTATCAATTGAAATCTTTGTCCCATGAATCCATGATTTTAAATATTATAATTTCTTTTTTTTAATCATGCATTTGTTCACCACAGGCCGTAGTTTGCACAAGTCCTTTATTGAGAAATTAAACATTTCTTGTATTAATTAGGTTGCAGAGCATTGTTCTTGAATACGTATTCAAACACTTCACATATGTATTACACATTCGTTGGAAATGAAGGCGCGATTTGGACACAACTGTTGTAAATTCTTTTATTTACTTAAATAGCTTACACAGTTGTTGGTGTTAGAAACAAATTGGGTCCATATGCTTCGTCATAAATATGGCATGATAATATTATTTACACAGTTATAGTATCGTGTTGTAAAACATGATATTACTACTTACTTATCGTAGGGGCAGTGGTGGTGGTCCTAGTGTCAGAATTGTTCAAGCCGTCCATTAGGCCTTTGACATGGCTTAAAGAGTGTCACCTAATGGCTACAACCGGGACCGACAGATTAACGATACGCCCAGAAATTAAACCACTTTGGTGGTCACTCATCTATGGACTGACCGCGAGCCTAGTTGCTTAACCTCGCCAATCGCTTATGGTCTGGTGAGAGTATCTGGCTATGAGCTCCTCAACATCACGATATTATAAAAAAGGTAATTATAGTTGCCAAAATGTATGGAACTTACATCGCAATATTATTATTATTATTTATTAAAACCCCCGTACTAGTGGATCTAATTTCAACTAATACCTGCGTGAACTCTTAGCAGACTTGTTAGAACTGCTCAGTACCGTAGTAACTGAACCTGTATTTATGCACACACTTGTGCAAAGTAAAAGTCAAAAATTATTTATTCCGTAAAAAAAAACCATTTATGTGGAATCTTCATATATTTTTTTACCGGTAGGGTAAAAAAAATATGACGTGGCAGCTACTGAGAAACACTGCCAGAAAACTCAGTAGGAATCCTTTTTAATATACTTAAGATTAATTACAATTATGTGTGTTGACTCAGAGCAACTCAATCCCAAGCACTTTTATCACTTAAATAATCAGAAATTTTGTAATATACCCTGCTACACAATTTGGCTTTAATAATTCTTTTAAACTTATTCGTAGATGTGCACTATGCTACATCATACACAGATGCCTCCATTGTGGATGACTGCTATGGCCAAATTTTAATTAGGAGAACACAGCCATACATGTTAAAATTTCAATACGTACACTCTAAACGGAATAGAACTCCCATTCAAGCAAAGTGATAGATTTTATGAAAATATAATAATTACTGAACACTGAAATTTATTCAGCACTTGGGTATTAACATACTTGACTGCCTCGTTGGTCTATCGGTAGCGTGTTCAACCGCAGAAAGAAATCTGGAAGTTGGCGGTATTACACCCCCGTCAAGCCGTCGGTCCTGTTCCTGACCTCTTTCCGGTCGTGTCGCTAGTCGTCCCATCAGATCATGAGAGTGATGGAATAGAAAGTGCCCCTGTGTTTGCGCACACACTTGTGCACTATAATATGTTCTGCGCAATTGGCCGGGAACACATCATCATCATCATCATCATTAACATACACTTGTACTTGTCAAGCTCACAATGCAGTACGTAAACATAGTAGAATACAGTATTAAAGTAACAAAAAAATTAATTAGTCCGTACTTGCGATCTGTCTTGTCACATTTTTTTAATTTTAAAATTTAATCATTTTAATATTACTAAGTCATCAAACAATACTGCCACTTGCCGGTAGGCAGCAACTCCTGTACTTTTACGCCTATGACTCTTGCAGCTCTGAAAGCAATTAGAGTAATTCACGCTTTGCAGAGCCTTCTGCATGTATTCGTTATGACTACATAAAAATGCATTCACTCAACAGACGCCGGCATATCAAGCTACACCAATCTGACAAATTTCCTCAATTGAAAGTGAACCTTATGCTTATGTGATAATGTTAGAAATCTATAAAAGAAATTTGACAGATATAGGTAGCTGGATGTGCTGGCGTCTGTTCTATATTTATTTTGTTTACAGTTAATTATTTTACCGATAGTTACCTAAAACATCTATATCGTAACTATTACAATAGGAAACGTGGACAAATGGCTTTAATCGTACATTTCGTAACACCACGCTTCACTGGATACGGTTTACCAACAACCTTGGAAAAACGAGAAAATTCATGAGTTTAAACGAAACTTTGTCTGCCATTGCCTATTATCTTACTTAAAAGGTACTAAATCACGAATAAAATCAGTAATGGTCAATAATGGTGGAGAAATATCGATTACGTTATGATCGCAATTGATAAGAAATTTATTGGACAATTCACGCAGTGCCTTTTTTAACCAAAGCACTTTTGTTATAATATTGTCGAAATTGACTAACGATTCACGGTACGTACCTCACTTTTAGAATTGAATTAAAGCCTAGTATACATTCTTACGTTATATATTCCGGAAATAATAGTAAAAAAATAAGGAAGCTCCTTATTGTTTAAAATGTATGTAACATAATATAATAATATCCTGGGACATTATTTAGACACTATGGAAATTAGATAACTGATATACTATCTATACTACTTTGGTTCTGTAAATACATACTTATATAGATAATACCATCCAGAATCAGGACAAACAGATATGTTCATGTACACAAATATCTGTCCCGGGGCTCTACCGGCTAAGTCACCGAACATCGATTTCTTGAATGGCGTTCAAATAAACAAAGGTTAAAAATGACTGAATCAATCGGCTTCAACGTTGACAATCGATTCCGCACCATTTATGACGTCACATGTGTTCATGGAAGCCGATTTAACGATTGATTAAGGCATTTTTAAACTTTATTTATTTGAACGCCATTTAAGAAATTGATGTTCGGCGACTTAGCCGGTAGAGCCCCTGGGTAGAAATCAAACCCACGACCTCCGGCGTGAAAAGCAAGCATTGCCAATCACGCCCATAGGCCCTTGTGTAGTATTTATTAGGCTCAGTGGCAGGCCTGCTATAGTTTAAGCTTGACGGTGGCCTGAATTTGAATGACATTAATAGGTTATTAAACGACTAGGGGGTTACGTTGTATATTGTATTTAGTTGAAAGAAAAGTTGCGCTGACGCCGCGCCGCGTTCACGTTGTGCGGGCGGTCTAGCAAGATGACGACGTTTGAAAGACGCTAGTGTGGGAGAAGACTTACCTAGTGATGACTTCTACACCCTCCACGGGATGATATAGGCTGATGATGTCCAGTAAAAAGTTTTGTGCAACCTCGCTCGTCTTATTGAGAATCGGGGAGAGTAAGTTTATATGTGTCCTAATAACTGTATATGTTACCGGCCAAACCCGATTTCAGGACAAACTAGTTTGGCCTAGGATAAACTAGTTCTTCCTATAAGCGATAGGATTAACTAGTAAAGCCTAGTCCAAACTAATTTGTCCTAAGCCCGATACGATAAACAGTTTAGCTTAGGCCAAACTAGTTGATCCTGATATAAATACGAACACTCTAGGATAAGCTAGTAGGCTTGGTATAAATATTATAGTTTGGCCTCGGCTGAACTGGTTTATCCTATCGGGCTTGGGACAAATTAGTTTGGACTAGGCCATACTAGTTAAACCTATCGCTTATAGGAAGAACTAGTTTATCCTAAGCCAAACTAGTTTGTCCTGAAATCGGGTTTGGCCGGTAACATATGTATATATATATCCTACTAATACGTGCTAATATTATAAATGCGAAAGTTTGTGAGTATGGATGTAGGGATGTTTGTTATACTTTACGCCAAAACCACCGAACGGATTTTGATTAAACTTAGTTCTTATATAGCTTATATATCCGAATAACACGAAGGCTATAATTCATAAATATTAGCGTGGGCACAGCTAATTCAATATAATTTAAAGTATCTATAGGCATAATATCTGTTTTAAGCCTACACGTGTCTGTTCCTGGCTTTATAAGAGATTGCATTGGACCAAAAACCACGATCGTTGTAAATGTTCTTACATCAACGTTGTAGATGACCACATCATTACGTGTCGGTTTTATAATGACCGACTGGCCTGTTGATTTAGTGTCGAACCTGACTGCTAAGCCAGAGAACATGGGTTCGATCCCTACACAGAATAAATCTTTGTGTATACTTTCGAAACATACAACTCTTAATATAGAAACAGGCTGAGCGCAAATCTACGCAAGTATAAGCTATGTTTTTTTTTTATTCAATTCAACCTATCCGATTTCAATGCTCGCAACACCACGTGCGCAATATTAGGTAAAAAAATATTGTATATCAACATCGTAGCCGATATTGATATTAATTTTCAACTCCAGTTCAAACAATAGATAGACAAAGACCTAGACCGACCGACAATAAAAAATTTATTGTCAATATCGTAGCCGCTATTTAAATTAAATTTCATATTAAATAGATAAAAGTTCCAGACCAGGTTGGTATGGTATGGTAATGGACATAGTAACATTCAATATCAAATTTAAAATCAATATCACAGCCGCTATTTAAATTAAATTTCATATAAAATACTAACTCCAGTTCAAATAATAGATAGACAAAGGCTAGACCGAACTACATAGACGATCGCCTAATATATCATATTTTATTAATTCTTAAATAAATAATAATAACATTATATATTATATTTTGTTTTACTGAACAATAACTCCTCGTCAACTGGTAATGGACCTCGTCAAATGGTAATGGACATAGTAGCATTCAATATCAAATTTAAAATCACTATTATAGCCGGTATTTAGATAGAATGTATTATTGAATTACTTCTAAGCAAATAATAGATAGACGAAGACATAGACCGACCTGAATAACATAGACATTCGGCAAATATACTTACTTTCATGTATTGTTGACACACGAATGAAAATGAAAGCAAACTTGAAGCTTTAGCTGTTATTGTAAATACAGAGACTATGCTCAGCTATTCTGCTGCGCATAGTTCGACTTTAACCAACTCCCAAAGAAGGAGGTTACGCTAGGCTGTATATACATTTTTGAACTTTGTGATTTTTTTTATCGAGTGAAAGTAGTCGAATCGTATTTTGAAATTAATTATGGTCTTCAAAATATAGTAAAATGGTGCATATGTTTTCTGACAAGATGAAAGTTATGGATTAGTATTGTTTGACCAAAAAATTTGACAAATGGTCATACGAGAAACAGCGTTTCACCAAATGTTGATTTGGCAAACGAGACATCGGACAAAAGTACAAAAAATCACTTAGCAAATGATCCATTAGCAAACACTACACTGCTTAAATGTGTTAAATATTAAAATTTCAATTGACCGTTTATAATTTCACCAAATAATACTTTTCGCAAATTAAGCATTTGTCCAAATGTCAAACGCCCTAATGTCGCTCCTGGCACTCGCCGGCCGCTGCCACAGAACGCTGGCTACGCTCGCTCGGCTAGTGCGCTGTGCTTATATCAACCTAACCCCCTCGTCGCTTCACTCCTATGGATATGACCCTTTGCCTAACACGTGTACATTTTATCAAACGTTTTTAGACCAATAGTAGTTGACTCAGTTGCTAATAATAATATCTAGGGACAATATCACACAGATCATCCTAGCCCCAAACTAAGCAAAGCTTGTACTACGGGTACCAGGCGACGATATACATACTTATATAGATAGATAAATACTTATATACATAGAGAACATCCATGACTCAGAAACAAATATTCGTGCTCATCACACAAATATTTGCACTTACCGGGATTCGAACCCAGGACTACCAGCTTCGTAGGCAGGAGCACTACCAACTAGGCTACGGTGACCGTATTATTTATAAAATGTAAAATTTAAGTGTTGATCATTTGAAAAAGTGAGTAGTTTGTAAAATGATTGGTAGTAAAATGATCAATCGGCGAAACCATTGTTTTAACAAACGTTGTTTTTTTAGTGTAATTTTGTATGTTAACAGCAGGACCCCGAAAGTCATATTATTGGCTTAAAAACTTGCAGAAAAACACTAATTTGGCTGTTGACAGCGCGTGAACAATTTTTTTTGGAAAGAAACCGTGAAATCTACCTTGTTGCCGTTCACTCGCTTCAAGAAAACACATAATTTATACCATATCATGTTTAAATGTACAGTAAGTTATTTATTTATTTATCTGGACGACCAGTAGTAGTACATTGTTTCTTAAATCTAGATAAAGTATAGAAAAATCTTTATATGCACAACATTTTAAGGTATCACAACATGCATATATTTTTTTTATAATAGTGACACATTAATTAATTTACACGAAATGTACTATACAAAACAAAACGAAACATCCTACATATTATACATCCATAGATACAAATACAAATATTTTTATTGGAACAAAAACAGATTACAAATTTGTTTAGTTCGCTAACAACCGCATTAGTATGGAATACTGTGTCGCAGCCATTAGCGCCCACCTCCAACAGGGTAGACGACAGCGCGAGCGTTCCAGATATTGAACGATATAAAACAAAATTTTGAAAATAAAATATCTTAAGCACTATACATAATTATTACAAAATATTATTATATTAAATTACTAAAATTAAATTGTTTATGCATGTCTATGTGTGTATGTAGCATGAATGTATATGTGTATGAGAGTGGGAGTGAGAGTATGTGTATATGTATATGTATGTTTATTCGTTTATGTGATTTGGAAGGGAGTGGGAAATGAAAGGGATTTTTAGATGGTTACAAGATGTTCGAGTTCTTCGTAAGTCAAGGAACTGAGCCACTTATGTGTGATACACGGATGTTTGTAACTCTTTCACGCAAAAACTGACGAACGGATTTTAATGAAACTTTGTAATAATATACATATCTTATATATCCGAATAACAAATGGGCTATAACTTAAAAAGTTTTATGCGGGTGAAACCGCGGGCACAGATAGTAAAGATATTTTTAATCAGAACAAAAACTGGAACACATTTCTTATACAAAGTTTGAAAAACTAATAACTAATATTACACTAATTAAAAGTCTATTTAATAAATCAAGGCAGATATTTTAAAAATGTGTAGCCCATCCTTAATAATTTACAGCTTTGGTCTGTATTAAAACTTAAACTGAATATTTATTAAGAAAGTAGACAATAAAATCAAAACAATAAAAAAATGGGCACAAGAAGTAATTAAACTCTGGACGAGATGCTTCAAAGTACCTGGATACTTTCTATAATAAATTTTACCACACTATCAAATAATTGATATTAATTGATATATTTCAACACGTCGGAGGCGTACAAGTCAACCCGAGGGAATATCTACCAGAGAACGGGCAGCAGCGTGTCTCTGTGTACTATGAGCACGTCTATGGCAGCGTCTATGGCAGCGTTTGCCAAGCGTGGCGATTGTGGCATATCCCCTATTCTTAGAGGAGGCGAAGGGGTCTGTTTTAGGGACGTTTTGTCAAAATTTACATTTTATTAAGGTAGGTCGTTCAATACAAAATTCAAATTTCATTTATTCCGTAAAAACATTACATTTGTGTGCAATCTTCAATTTTAACCTACCGTGCAGTGCATGACGTTGTAACTGAGAAACACCGCCAGGAGGAATCCTTTTTTAAATATGTATTTATTTCTTAACATAAAATTAAATTATATTTAAATGTGTTAATTTAGAGCCACCCAATCCCGAGCTGTTTTGGTACTGGAACTTAAATACTCAGAAGTTTTGTAGTAATCAGTTTGGCTTTTATAGTTCTTTTAAACTTATTTGTTTTGATGGTATTGTTCTATGTCTTTATACCGCGTATATAACATTAGCACGACAACTTAATTAACTTGTAATAAACATGCTTACCGAAACAGACAGTACGGCAGTCCTGCCAACATACAAAAAATAGGTATTATATTTGAAAATGTTCAAAACACAACGTCATAAAGCAACAAATAAAAAGACAGGTATTCATAATTCTCAACTCTGGTCCACCGCAGTTATTTAATCTTCAACTGTTTAAACATAAAATTTAATATCCAAAACTTCCTACATCTATACATATAATAAAATCGTAGGGAAGTCAAAACTGTACATTGAATATTTTTAAAAAAGGATACTTGTCGCGTGATCTAAAATAGATATGGAAACCAAAAATATAGTTTTTAGAATTTTTGTCTGTGTGTCTGTTTGTATGTCCGGGCTAAACTCAAAAAGTACTGCATGGATTTGCTTCAAATGTTGCATGATGATGATATATCTTGAAAATGTAGTAGCTTTATAAAGACTATTTACGTATTTATTAATGACTATTTTATAAGCAAAACACTGATTTCAACAACAATGCTCTTTTAAAAACAAAATAATTACCTAATCGGTTCGCAAACTGCGACGAAATTGCGTAACATAGGTGTATACAAAAAAAATTCACTAATAAACTGAAAACCTCATCTATTTAAACAAATATCCTGCGCTAGGGAAATCCCGCAGTAAAGTTGACTTTATAGACTCGCTATGCACGGACACAAAGTACATATAGACACAGAGAAACTTTACGAGGGTCACACAAACGGCATGTGAACTTCCTTAGCCACTTCGCCACACGTGCTGTCGAATCACTAAAACATAAAATAGTTAAATGAATTAATGGTACTTAATATTTTTTTGTTGTTTGTGAGCTGAGTTCGATCCCCAACTAAAATAATAATAAATAATAAAAAGTTTATTTCAGAAACATACAACTGCTACAGCATATCTTATGTAGGGGTCTCCTTTTAAGTATTACAAATACCTGTGCTAGGAGGCCCCGCTCTTCTTAACTAATATATAATAATGTGTAGGAGTGTGTATGTAAAACAAAACGGAACAAAAATAAAATATATAGTTAGAATTAAAATACCTAATATCTAAAAGAAAATGAATGAAAGAAAATTTATACAGCACAATAGGGAATCAACATTATCGTGTTGTGTGTGAGTTAGTGTATGTATGTGTGTGTGTGTGTAGGTGTGTGAGTTAGTGTATGCGTGTGTGTGTGTAGGTGAGTGAGTTTAAACAATCGTGTGTAAAAGGCTCTCTATCTCATCGTAAGTCTTGGTTTTTAGCCATCCCGTAACAGTAATTTTGCATTCCCGATGAGTTAAAGCAAATATATTGAGCAATTTATTTATTTTATTATACAGGGAGGCGGATTGACTGTTATACTGCCTTTTTGCATATGCTGTT
This sequence comes from Pseudoips prasinana, assembly GCA_951640165.1. NCBI lineage: Eukaryota > Metazoa > Arthropoda > Insecta > Lepidoptera > Nolidae > Pseudoips > Pseudoips prasinana. Next base: position 31,637,334 of record OX621248.1, read on the forward strand.
TTTACAGATACAATTGGTGCCACAACGTATTTTCTTCTTTTATTGCCAGTGGTAGGATTATAAGGCAGGGCTTTGTGTAATCTTAAAACAGCATGAAGAATATACAATTTTCTAACCGTGAGTAGACCGCTTAATGAAAAGAGACTTTCAGTGGGAAATGTATACGGCTTGAAGTACATTACCTTCAAAAGTGACCGCTGTGCTCGTTCCAGCTCAAGAAATTTGACTTTTGTTGCTCCACCCCACACAGGAATACAATAGACTAGCACTGACTGGGCCAATGAGACGTAAATCTGATTTAAGAGTGTCTCTGTGGTAACATGCCTTAAAGTTTTAAAAGTCCAGATGAGCTTTCTGGTACGAGCCATGACCATATCTATATGTTTATGCCAAGACAGTCGCTGGTCAACCACGATACCTAAATACTTTATGTCACTTACTTTTGCGATTTCATTACAAGAGCAATTTGTGCTATAGTCAATGTCACAGTTATTGTGGATCTTAAGACTATGAGTGGGTCCAGGTTGAGTGCTGTTATAATTACTAAAAGCTATGTATTTGGTCTTAGAGGTATTTAAGGTTAGTAAGTGAGAGTTTAACCAGCGAGCAATCCTGGCAAGCCCCACTTCAGCGGATTTATATGCGGATGCCCATGTATCTCCTGCAAAAGTTACTACTGTGTCATCTGCGTAAGAAGATATGCGCCCATTTTCAAGTCTCATTTTACAGAGATTATTTATATAAATCAAGAAAAGAGTCGGGCCTAACACACTTCCCTGTGGAACGCCAAAACCTATATTCAACTCCTTACTAACGTGATTGCCCACTCTTACACTTTGCTTTCGATCTTGGAGATAATCTTTTAGTAACGCCAAGGGCACCCCTCTTATACCGATACACTCTAGTCGCGCTACAAGAATGGAAATAGAGACAGTATCGAAGGCTTTTTTGAGGTCCAGGAAAACAGTTAGACACTTTCTTCCTGAATCCACTTGGTCAACAACATGAGAAGTTAGTGCTGAAACCGCATCTTCCGTAGATAAACCCTGCCTGAAACCGTATTGAGACTCTGATATTATATTATATTTGTTAAGGTAACTTATTAATTGGCTGTTTATTAGTTTTTCAATAATTTTTGAGATTGCAGGTAATACAGAGATGGGTCTATAGTTACTCACATCGTCTCTATCTCCACCTTTGTGCACTGGCGTAATGATAGCTTGTTTCAGAGCTGAAGGGAAGATTCCTTTACTAAAGCACAAGTTAACTAGATGTGTGATTACAGGCACCACCACCTCATGGGCAGATTTTAAGAATTTGGTAGAAATGTTGTCCCATCCCGGGGCGCTCTCAGATTTAAGGCTCATTATTACGTCATACACTTCCCTAGGAGTTGTTTCTAAGAGCACAAAAGAGGATGCATGCGAGCTTCTTATGTTATAAGTATAATTCTCCCGCGGTGGGTTGGCTGAGATAATATCTTCAGCGAGGGTTCTCCCAACGTTAGAAAAATATTGGTTAACGTAGTTTACTGAAACAAGTGGATTCGATTTTGTTTCAAGTAATTCCAAATTTTGGGAGTTATTTGGTTTACGGTTCTACATAACTAGGACAAATCTTTGTGTGATGAGCACCATTTTTTGTTCTGAATGTAATTTATATATAATATGTTTATATTTAGAAATATAGATGGCGGCCGAGGAATTGACGTTCAAACACAAATTTTTGATACTTTTTGATGTGGAGTATCCGAATCACCCCCATGTATGTTCTACAATTTTGCAATTTTTATTTGATACTTTGACAATTTATAAGTCTTGAGCTCAAACCCTAATTTTGAACTTTCGAATAAATTCGAAGTCAGTGCAATGATTAGATAAACCATACTTTTTAGGGTGTTAGGTTATGCTAATTAGATCCGAATCACTAAAAAACTGAACCAAAAATGTTGAACAGAATGGGAAAAAAATCGAAAACTGATGTTAGGGGGCATTTACGAAAAATCATTAAAAATATTCCATCTCAAAAACTTCGAACATACATGGCGGTGATTTGGATACTCCTCATCACAAAGTATCTAAATTTTGCGTTTGAACGTCATCTCCTCGGCCAGCCTGTATAAGTGCCTACATTATTTAATTTATTTGTAGTCAAATTTTGTGTGATCAGAACGATTATTAGTTCTATGCCTGGGTTATTTTTCTAAAAATTCGTAATATCTGTGGCTTATATACCTAAAATATGTAATATCTAGATAAAGATAAATTTATTTTCATAAAACATGTGTAGTACTGGATGTTACGCACAAACATAGTATATGGGATCAACATGCCCTGCCGAATGAGGCGTACAAACAGTATATAAATTTAATAAATTTTAGTTTATTTTATTTTTATTTAAGTGAAATTGTAAAATTATAACAATAAAAAATAAATGTCAATCGGTCAATTTATACATCTTAATATAATTTTTGTAATCAAATTAAGAATAATTAAGTCAAATCACAATCACAATTTATTGGACAAAAGATCAGTAATATAATAAGCCTTCGTAGAAAGCATCGTTTCATTTTATTTTTAAACATGTGATCGTTACCATTTTTCCATTTATTTAGAATTTAGAAATATATAAATATAGGTATCCCAGGATATTTATTTATTCAACACGCGGGGTATTCCCATATATTCGTACATTTCAGAGGCATACTGTAAAAGTTAAATATAATCTATACAATATTAAATAGATCTCTTTCAATCTGGATTCAAATATATGTAATGTACTTGTTGGTAAATTAAAAAAGCCTTAAAACATCAAAATAATATAGAATTTAATTTAAGTATAATCAAAGTGTAGTAAAAAATAAAAATCCTCGGTAACTTTAAATACCGAGCAAATTGAACTTATTTTTTTATATTTTTAAATAATTTCTATAAATTCATTTTATAATGATAATATACGTTTCATTTCTAAATATTAATTTCGAGTGATAGTCCGTCGATTGGCCGTGTATGATATGAATAGGTTAAATACAGTTATTTAAGCTTATAAAAAAATCCTTATATTTTAATAATTATTTACATATTATGAAAAAAAAGTTTTATTCAACTCCAATTGTTTCATATAATTATTAAAAAGAACTTTATTGTAAAATAATAAGTATATTGTAATTAAAATTGCAACGCCTTTTAAAGGACTACTAAGCTCACAAATATTGTGCAAACGCCAGCACATCAAGCTACCCCAATCTGTCAAATTTCCCCAATTGAAAGTTTGAAATTGCTTATGTGATAAAGTTGAAAATCTATAAAATTTTACAGATTGGGGTAGCTGTATGTGCTGGCGTCTGTACCTAAATAACTTCTGTACAAATCATATGTAGTTGCAAATAAACTTTCAACTTGAATATTATGAGTCCCAGCTTATTAGGCGATCATTAACAGAACTATACACATGTTTTTGCGGCTGACTGTACCAAATTTTCAGCCTAAGGTCAAGCGCAATCAACTCTCATTCAAAAATCGTCAGAACAAGAAAGAAAGACTGCACACAGTCTTTTGGCCGTTTCCCGCGCGTAATGGTACTTACCATTACACTACATTCCGCTTCTAACCGCGGCGCGTGCGCATCGTGGTAAAACGATCTATTGTCAATCGATACATTACAGTGAAAATATTAAAATCATATATTTTATCCATGCCGAGTGTTTTATAAAAATAAATAAATTAGTTTATAATCGTAGTGTATTAGTGTTATATGTGATTGAAAAATTGGACTTAAATATGGTAAGATGTGTTTTTATTTATGTATGTATCTTTTATTTTAGGTCTATGATTGGTATTATAGTTATTAGTTAAAAAATATATAAATATTTTATTACAAGTATGAACACTTTTATAATTTAACCTAAATTCTGTGACTAAAGATTATTATTATAACTTGGTGATCATAATACTTACAAGTTTACGGAAGTAATGTAAATAGAAGTGTTGAAAAATAACATCATAATCGGCGAATTTGTAAACAAGCTTTATTTTTATTTCAAATTAGCTTTCTGCCAACGATTTCGTAGAAAAGGATGCGAATGTAGGTACCTACCCACATACTTTTCTGTACCTCTAAAGTGTCTACAAAATTATGATTATCGCTTGAGTAAGTCAGGCTTGAAACCGTAACAAAAAATATTAGTCAGATTTAAAAAAAATGTGTTTTTAGCAATCAATAAAATGTCGAGGATGCGCACCAATTATGTACAACTTATTATCATAATAAGTCAATTACAAATTTGTGTTATAAAAATCTCCTTGCAGGTTGTCTGGGAGAAAACGCAGTAGCGATAAGACCGGCCATACATGCATACATATATAGACTTATGCCTGTTTCCCAGAGGGGTAGGCAGAGACAATGGATTTCCATTTGTCACGATCTTTGCACAACTCTTTTGCCTCGTTCACTGTCATTATATTATTCTAACATGCTCGGCGGTTTAGGGTACATCTGACCTGGCCTTTCTTGAGATCGTCTCCGATTTGGTCAGACAATGTTCTACGAGGTATTCCCCTTCCGGTTGTCCCATTCACAAAGGCCAGGTATACTTCTTTTGTCAATCTTCTTTAAGACCGCCCATATAACCTAATTTAAGTAGGTACCTCAATTTTAATATTCCGTGTGGTATATAAAGTAAAATTAAGTGTTTTACTTACTAAGTTACACTAGGCTGGCCTTGTTTCGTAAAAAGTGTATTGACTTTATTTTTTGTTAAAATATAAGGCAACGACCGCACTACTTAAATTAATCTTTGTAAATTTTGTAAATTTTCTTTTTAAAGTCCTTGGTGGTAACCAAGGACTTTAGAAACATCCAATTAATGGACTAACATTAACAGACTTTGAAAATATTTACATGAGTCACTCAAATGCTTGTCCAGTGCGGGGATCGAAGCCGTAACATGATGATGCCGATATAGTAGCCAGGCGACTATTTTCTAACTCCTCCTTTTTTCTGTTTCTGATTAAATGCGTTGCGGGATCCAAGACAGTTAAAGCGATTCCCCGAGACATGCCTGAGTTTCACCGCTCAGTGTCATTTCATTGTGTGCCGCTGTTGATCCTGGATTACAGGAGTTGCAGTGGTGGGTAAGAGGGAGGGACTAGTCCCGATAAGAAAAAAAAAAAATCTTATCAACTGCGCCTCACGTGCACTAGACTTATTATGTAAACTACTCATTTATGACTGCCTCGTTGGTCTAGCGGTAGCGTGTTCACCCGCAGAGAACGAGGACGGGTTCAAAACCCGGGTCGGACCAAAAGTGATTATTGCTGGAATAGTATCAAACATCCCTACATCTACATATTCTCACAAACTTTCGCATTTATTATATTAGTAGATAGATAGTACAGTTTATTGCACCAAAAAAACTCAATACATTACTTAAAAATAAGCAAATAAAGATATAGATTGGCTGTCTTGTATCAATCTCTTCCAGACAATATTGATCCATATGGCAGTAATAATGACCCACCCCTTCTTCTCACCGAATACCTACTTCATGCGTCGGTGCGAAAGCCGTTTCATCGAATTTTGTTTCTTCGAAAACTTTTCAACGACATCGCTTTACTGCGACGCGACGTCTTGTTTAATCGACGTCTTGTTACTGCGATGTTTCGTTACATCGAAAAACTGTACTGCGAACGATTTCACTGCGAAAATATCATACTGCGAAGCCTTGTTCAATCGAAGTCTTGTTACTGCGATGTTATGATGAAGGGCCGGTTGGTGGTTAGTGTCCCTGACAGCTAAGCCTGAGATCGTGGGTTAGATCCCCACACAGAACAAGTCTTTGTGTGACTAGCACAATTATGTGTTCCGTGTCAGCTTTTAATTTATCACCCTAATATTATAAAGGCGAAAGATTGTGAGTGTGTGACTGTGTGAGTGTGTATGTTTGTTACTTCTTCACGTCTAAACGGCTGGAGCGATTTTTATAAAATTTGGTGTGGAGTTAGCCGACACCCTGGATTAACACATAAGCTATAATTTATAAAGTTTAACGCGGATAAAACCGCGGGGCACAGCTAATTATTAATATTAATGTATTTAGTAATATGATTTATAAACATCGCAGTAACAAAACGTCGATTAAATAAGGTGTCGCAGTATAGAGATGAAGTTGAAAGGTTTTCGAAGAAACAATTGTGTTTCTTCGATGAAACGGCTTTCGCACTGTCGTAGGTATACCGCTTCGCACGGGGAGATAGATATAAATAAAATTTGTATTTTAATTTAATACTTTACGCGCTTCTACTTTTTTAGGTAGGTTTTTGATACCTTGGATTACAATATCGTAATTTTCGTATGGATGTTTATTTTTTAAAATAAAAAGCGCGCGTTATTCATTGATATTGCAGTAGATAGATACGTATTTGACTTTATCCAAACAATCTTACAAAGAATCTGATCTTTTCTCATTATAATATCAGGTTATTTGTTAAGTTTAAAACTAAATACCGTTAACATTAACATACTGAGGCGCTCATTGCTAGATGCTCTCACCGGTCCGTAAGCGATCGGCGAGGTAAAGTAACTAGGCTCGAGGTCAGTCCATAGATGGGTGACCGCCAAAGTGGTTTAATTTCTGAGCGTCTCCATGCTTCGGAGGGCACGTTAGGCTGTCGGTCCCGGTTGTAGTTATTAAACAACAGTCGTTAGGTCATGTCAGAGGCTTACTCCACATAATCTCCATGACAATAACTTAATACAAGCTAGCTAAATGTCACTACCATTATAAAATAAATTATATGACTGTTTTAACATTCCGTGTACCTAAATATCTGTACTAAGTTACTAGAAATAATAACTGTATCACTACAAACATGTTCTGACTATTTACAAGCGCTTTTTTAAAGTCTACGTGAATAAAAACCTTTTTTATATTTTATTTATTTTACTGAGCGGCTTGCACAACTCTGACACTAGGGCAACCACTGCCCATTCGATAAGAAGAAGAAGACCGTTAACATAAAAAGCACTTCATAAAATATGGTCTTATGATATTTCTGTAATCGTCGAAACACTGTGAAACGATTATATCGATGATATTTGGTAAATAATAAGAAATCATCATCATCATCATATCAGCCGAAAGACGCCCACTGCTGGACAAAGGCCTCCCCCAAAGATCTCCACAACTGCCCGTCATGCGCTATCTGCATCCAGTGACCCTCCTAAGATCATCTGTCCATCCTAATAAGAAAACCATAATTAAATTATAATGCGCAATTCAAAATCTTCATTATTCTTTTCAATTTATTTACAAAAGAGATTTTATAATGAAAAATGTGCTTAAGTCATTTAGTGGTTTACATAAAAAACTAGCTACCGGGTCTCGTGGTTTAAATAATTTACATACAATATATACTTTACAAAAAAATACGTAACTCAACGAAATTAATCTATTATGGAATTCACCAAAGCATTATTTTGTATCCACGAGTCCATTTGAAAAATGTCACGTGACACACAAACTTTATAGTTATTACTAGATATATTAAGACAAATTTATTTTAAAAAGGATTCCTACTGAGGTTTTTGGCAGTGTTTTTCAGAAGCTACATTCATGCACTGCACGGTAGTGTAAAAAAAATGACGATTCCAGATAAATGAAATTTTTTATTTGATTTTTGACTTTGACTTTGAAAAGGCATATGGCACAGGCGACAAAGGCATATGACAACGAGGTATTATGCCATTATAGACAAAATGCAAAACAATCGGTGGACATCAGACACCGACTTTTATTAGGAACAAACGATTTGAATGACACAATCTCTTTGTTATATACTATAATAATAAATGTACAATAATTCCGAAAATAATCCCTATTTTTTTATATGTCGACGCTCGCCCTTTTGGTAATTAATTCCCGTGTCGCGGGGTACTTAACATACTTATGAACACAAATTACATGAAGACACAGAACAGTTCATGGATCACAAATTGTTGTCCTGCGCGGCAATCGAACCTGGGACACAAAGTGACGAGGCGACTGTCTTGACCGCTGCACCACTCATGCAGAATGATAATAAACATTGAATTATCCATATCTATCACACCTGATTTTAATGTTTCATTTTTATTCAATAGGTAATGCTTTTGAAATGGCTCTTCATAAATTTTGTTCAACAACGGAGAAATACATATCTTGGGACGACTTACACATGGCCATCTGATCCAAAACATACATATTATAAAAAAATTATATAAAATAAAATCGTAGGAAAGTTGAAACTGTGTATAGATTACTTTTTTAAAGGATATTTTTAAAAACTATATTTTGGCTTCGATATCGATTGTAGAACACTACAATAGATATCGAAGCCAAAAATATAGTTTTTAGAATTTTTGCCTGTGTGTCTGTTTGTCTGTATGTATGTCCGGGCTAAACTCAAAAAGTACTGCATGGATTTACTTCAAATTTTGCATGAATATTACTAAGAGGTCGGTTCAACATATAGGCTACACATTATCACGCTATCACCTACAGGGGAGGAGCTGTGTTAATTTATAAAATTTTACGCGGGTAAAACCGCGGGGCACAGCTAGTTATGTATAAAAATAAAAAGTAGTTAATATAATATAAATTAAAAGTAAATTTACATATATTTTATTAACATAATAATAATATATACATACACATTATAGATAAATTACACTGAGACACAGAACAAATTTTAATAATCGTGCTCATCACACAAACATTAGTCCAGGGTAGGGCTGTAAACCGGGGGAGGGGTTTACAGCCCTACCCTGGACTAATGTTTGTATGATGAGCACACCCACTTTGGCTTACCAGCAAGGGTCACTAATCACTAGACCAATAATAATAATATTATCTGGGGACAATGTCACACAGATCATCCTAGCCCCAAACTAAGCAAAGCTTGTACTATGGGTACCAGGCGACGATATACATACTTATATAGATAGATAAATACTTATATACATAGAAAACATCCATGACTCAGAAACAAATATTCGTGCCCATCACACAAATATTTGCACTTACCGGGATTCGAACCCAGGACCACCAGCTTCGTAAGCATTTGAACAAAATATATGTATATGGATCCATTCCGAAAGCTTACCTTATTGAATAAATAATTTCATCATTTCAATATTTTAATTACAAGTATAATTGTATTTTCTTTTTCTAGAACCAATAATGAGAATTGACGTAATGAAGTAAGTACGTCAATTCTCATGAGTGGGGATCGAACCCACGACCTTTGGCTTTACAGTCTGGGTCACTAACCACTAGACCAATAGGCCAGTCAAACCGGTATCTGGTACGACTGCACAACCGTTATGTTTTTGTGGATATTTTTTATTGTCTCCAATAATCATTTAATATCCTATGGGTAGGTAATCAATAATGCTAAAAACTTAACTAGTTAAATTAAAACTTGATTAGTTCTGAACCACATTATTGCTTTACAGATTTTCATAATGATTATAAATAAATATTAGGTATATTATATAACAACAAGCTGTGCCCAGCGGTATTACCCGCGTTAAATTTTATAAATTAAATTTTCATCACCCCATCTCGGAAAGAGTTTATATCCTCTAGAGGGTAAAGTAAATTTGAATTTAGAACATCGTGTGCACTAAGTTTGTGAATGCAAAATATCAATAAACCTATTTACTTCTACCTCTATGGTGCCGAATTCATCATACAACATTTTTAATTTATTAATAACTAAGGGCGGCTTGCACCATAGCACTAAATACTATTTAAATCCAATTTAAATTAAAATTCACGTTTAAGTCATTGCAACGCCTTGCACCATGCTAAATAAGTCGCTAAACGCGTTTAGAGAGCTGTCAAAGTTAAATACCCATTAATAGCTATTTAGCGCCGCTAAATGCGTTTAGCAAAAATTGACGTTAATTTTGAAAGGTTATGTTTCCATGACAACAAAAATTACGTTTTTCTGCAGGAAAGTGTGCGTGAATTGAATCCTCCAGATTCAATTCGCAATTTTTGTTTAAAAAATAGTGTCATTTGTTACTTACTTATAACGAAATGTAGGGGAACTGCTATACCGACACGATAAACGCATTTAGTTAAATGCTTTTCGAAACAGCTTCGTGCAAGAGGTCATTAAACGTAATCATGTTAAACACATTTATCGATTTAAACGTATTTAGTTAAATTTGTTTAAGATATATTTAAATGAAATTTCGTGCAAGCCGCCCTAAGACTCGGAACCTTTTTGGTGTAATTTTTTTGAATTTCTTTCGCGCAATATTACGGTTCCCATACACTCAAACGTTTCTCTAAGATTTTCTTAATTACACCTAGATATTATTTGTTATAATTTAAAGATTGTCCTGTAATACTTACATATCATAATATAATAATTAATACCTAAACTGATATAAAAGTTTTATACTAAGATTTTTTCCGTATTTAGTTATTTCCTCGCTGAGGTGTGATCAAAAGACGTCCACTGCTGGACAAAGGCCTCCCCTAAAGATCTCCACAACTGCCTATCCTACGCTATCTACATCCAGCGACCCTCCTAAGATCATCGGTCCATCCTAATAAGAAAACCAATAATTAAATTATAATGCGCAATTCAAAATCTTCATTATTCTTTTCAATTTATTTACAAAAGAGATTTTATAATAAAAAATGTGCTTAAGTCATTTAGTGGTTTACATAAAAAACTAGCTACCGGGTCTCGTGGTTTAAATAATTTACATACAATATATACTTTACAAAAAAATACGTAACTCAACGAAATTAATCCATTATGGAATTCAACAAAGCATTATTTTGTATCCACGAGTCCATTTGAAAAATGTCACGTGACACACAGACTTTATAGTTATTACTAGATATATTAAGACAAATTTATTTTAAAAAAGGATTCCTACTGAGTTTTTTGGCAGTGTTTTTCAGAAACTGCCTTCATGCACTGCACGGTAGTGTAAAAAAATGACGATTCCAGATAAATGTAATTTTTTATTTGATTTTTGACTTTGACTTTGAAAAGGTATATGGCACAGGCGACAAAGGCATATGACAACGAGGAATTATGCCATTTTAGACAAAATTCAAAACAATCGGTGGACATCAGACACCGACTTTTATTATGAACAAACGATTTGAATGACACAATCTCTTTGTTATATACTATAATAATAAATGTACAATAATTCCGAAAATAATCCCTATTTTTTTATATGTCGACGCTCGCCCTTTTGGTAATTAATTCCCGTGTCGCGGGGTGCTTAACATACTTACGAACACAAATTACATGAAGACACAGAACAGTTCATGGATCACAAATTGTTGTCCTGCGCGGCAATCGAACCTGGGACACAAAGTGACGAGGCGACTGTCTTGACCGCTGCACCACTCATGCAGAATGATAATAAACATTGAATTATCCATATCTATCACACCTGATTTTAATGTTTCATTTTTATTCAATAGGTAATGCTTTTGAAATGGCTATTCATAAATTTTGTTCAACAACGGAGAAATACATATCTTGGGACGACTTACACATGGCCATCTGATCCAAAACATACATATTATAAAAAAATTATATAAAATAAAATCATAGGAAAGTTGAAACTGTATATAGATTACTTTTATAAAGGATATTTTTAAAAACTATATTTTTTAGAATAAGAGAAAATATAGTTTTTAGAATTTTTGCCTGTGTGTCTGTTTGTCTGTATGTATGTCCGGGCTAAACTCAAAAAGTACTGCATGGATTTACTTCAAATTTTGCATGAATATTACTAAGAGGTCGGTTCAACATATAGGCTACACATTATCACGCTATCACCTACGGGGGAGGAGCTGTGTTAATTTATAAAATTTTACGCGGGTAAAACCGCGGGCACAGCTAGTTATGTATAAAAATTAAAAGTATATTTACATATATTTTATTAACATATTATTCTGTACATACACATTATAGATAAACTACACTGAGATTCAGAACAAATTTTAATAATCGTGCTCATCACACAAACATTAGTCCAAGGTGGGGCTGTACACCCCTCCCCCGGTTTAAAGCCCCACCCTGGACTAATGTTTGTGTGATGAGCACGATTATTAAAATTTTGATTTTATAAATTACACTGAGACACAGAACACATTTTAATAATCGTGCTCATCATACAAACGGTTCAGTCGCATAATGTACCTTTCGCAAAATGCACCCCATGCGCAAAACGTACCTTTCTCAAAATGTACCTTTCTCATAATGCACCTTTCTCAAAATGCACCTTCTCAGAATGCACCTTTCTCAAAATGCACCTTTCTCAAAATACACCTTTCTCAAAATGCACCTTTTTCATATTGTACAGACGCCTGCACATCAACCTACCCCAATCTGTCAAAATTCCCCAATTGAAAGTGAACCTTAAGCTTTTGTGATAAAGTTGAAAATGTATAAAAGAAATTTGACAGATTGGGGTAGCTGGATGTGCTGGCGTCTGTACTTACCTTTCACAAAATGCACTTAAGAGGGTGGGGCTGTAAACCCCTCCCCCGGTTTACAGCCCCACCCTGGATTCACTTTGGCAGCACACCCACTTTGGCTTACCAGCAAGGGTCACTAATCACTAGACCAATAATAATAATATTATCTGGGGACAATGTCACACAGAAAATCCTAGCCCCAAACTAAGCAAAGCTTGTACTATGGGTACCAGGCGACGATATACATACTTATATAGATAGATAAATACTTATATACATAGAAAACATCCATGACTCAGAAACAAATATTCGTGCTCATCACACAAATATTTGCACTTACCGGGATTCGAACCCATGACCACCAGCTTCGTAAGCATTTGAACAAAATATATGTATATGGATCCATTCCGAAAGCTTACCTTATTGAATAAATAATTTCATCATTTCAATATTTTAATTACAAGTATAATTGTATTTTCTTTTTCTAGAACCAATAATGAGAATTGACGTAATGAAGTAAGTACGTCAATTCTCATGAGTGGGGATCGAACCCACGACCTCTGGCTTTACAGTCTGGGTCACTAACCACTAGACCAATAGGCCAGTCAAACCGGTATCTGGTACGACTGCACAACCGTTATGTTTTTGTGGATATTTTTTATTGTCTCCAATAATCATTTAATATCCTATGGGTAGGTAATCAATAATGCTAAAAACTTAACTAGTTAAATTAAAACTTGATTAGTTCTGAACCACATTATTGCTTTACAGATTATCATAATGATTATAAATAAATATTAGGTATATTATATAACAACAAGCTGTGCCCAGCGGTATTACCCGCGTTAAATTTTATAAATTAAATTTTCATCACCCCATCTCGGAAAGAGTTTATATCCTCTAGAGCAGTGTTTTTCAACCTGTGGGTCGCGACCCCCAGGGGGGTCGCGGAGCCTCTATAGGGGGATCGCAAAACTTCTATAGGGAAGTTGCAAAAAGTTGGGAAAGCTAGTCATAGAGTCGCAAATGAATTTGGATTATTATGATTAGGCCTGCTGCAAATAGGTACATTAATTTTATTATTATTAAAAGTTTAGTGCGAAGTTCCAAAAATTTAGCTTGTACTTTGTCTCGTGACAACCACCTAACCTCTGAATGATAAAGTTACTATTGGTGGAGTGCTTGCTATTCGAATTCTTAACAAATTTTAATTATGTATTTATCCGAAACCTATGAGAATTAATAAAAATGTTGGATTTAATACGTGTCACAAAATAAAAGAAACATGGAAAAAAGGGGGTAAAAAACGGGTAGGGGGGTCGCATCATGAAAAAGGTTGAAAAACACTGCTCTAGAGGGTAAAGTAAATTTGAATTTAGAACATCGTGTGCACTAAGTTTGTGAATGCAAAATATCAATAAACCTATTTACTTCTACCTCTATGGTGCCGAATTCATCATACAACATTTTTAATTTAATAAAAACTAAGACTCGGAACCTTTTTGGTATAATTTTTTTGAATTTCTTTCGCGCAATATTACGTTTCCAATACACTCAAACGTTTCTCTAAGATTTTCTTAATTACACCTAGATATTATTTGTTAAATATAAAAATAAGTCGGGTTTTCCTTCCTGACGCTATAACTCCAGAACGCACGAACCGATTTCCACGGTTTTGCATTTGTTGGAAAGGTCTCGGGCTCCGTGAGGTTTATAGCAAAGAAAATTTATAAAATTTAACGCGAGTAACACTCAATACTTTATTGCACCGCGGGGCACAGCTGTTGTAATTTAAAGATTGTCCTGTAATACTTACATATCATAATATAATAATTAATACCTAAACTGATATAAAAGTATTTATAATAACATTTTTTTCGCATTTAGTTATTTCCTCGCTGAGGTGTGATGAAAAGTTACGTGTTGCACTCGAGTGCAAAAAAACTTCACCTTTTGTTCATTTGATATCCTTCGCTTGCTCGGTTATCAAAATTGAGCCCCCGTTAAAAAAGCAACTTTGCACTCTTGTATAACAAATAACTATTATATGTTAAACGGATATATAAGCAATATTACTACAAAGTTTCATCAAAATCCGTTCGGTATCTTTTTCGTGAAAAAGTAACAAACATCCATACATACATACGTCCATACTCACAAACTTTCGCATTTATAATATTAGTAGAATACTTATATTAATTTGCTGTGTGGTGAAGGCGGAGTATATCAGAATATCATCCCCCCATCGCAACCCGTGGAATTAGTGGTTAGAAGTCGACCCGAGAGAATTTCTACCAGAGAACGGCAGGTTCCTTCTGAGTACAATGCCCATCTCACTGCGATTATGGCATATCCCCCCAAGATGATACTCGAGGCTTGTCCAGCAGTAGACTTCTTACAGCTGCTATGATGATAATGATATTATTTACATAACGATCAACTATCGCAGTAAAAGTTGATTTGCCTGTATGTGTCCACACCTGTCAACTATTTACTATTTTATTTGCATCTAATAGTATTTTTTAAAGACTGCAACAAGCGGCATATGGCCGCTTTTAAAATTGACCTCTGTAGCTGGGAAAAGCTCGCTGAAAATAGATTTGAATGGCGCAAATGTGTAGTGGAGGGTCGTAAGAGCTGTGAGGAAGCCTGGTTCAGAGTACTTGCTGATAAGAGACAGAAGCGACATGAAAGCGGCTCGGCACCAACCACCGCAAACTTCTCTTGTCAGGCCTGCGGCAGGCTATGTCGCTCTCGCATCGGTTTGTTTAGCCACCAAACGAAATGTCTATCAGACAATGCGCCGTAAATCGTCTGTAACAGATGCAAAGGCCATAATAATAATAGTATTTTCTTATTTCTAATTTATTACCGGCCACACCTAACGCCGGTGAGTATGCTTTAATTGGGTCACCCTTGTTTGATAGAACAACTTTTGATATAATATTACTAAATCGAATTTTAGTTGCAATAAAGTCATTTCGAAGAATTATTCAATTGACCGAATAATTCATTGGTAAATTTTTATTTAGCGTTATTATTTATTTGAACTAATTTCATTTGAACTAATATAATTTCGCCGAATTTTCTAAATGCGACTGTCGTAAAAATCTAATTGGCACCAGAAACGAGATGCTACCAGTCAAGTAGGTTAGGTTATGTTATAACGGTGACCACAACAACGCGCTAGCCGAGCGAGCGAAGCGAGCGTGTCGCGGCAGCGGCCGGCGAAGCGCCACAAACTAATCTTTGTTAGAAAATAGACAGTATTATATAATATTTTTTAATTAAAGCAATATGATAATAGAATGTTATGAAGAAAAAAGTTCTGAATACCTTTTGTTAATTAGCGCAAATGTTGTTATAGCAAATAAATATTCGATGAACTGAAAATTCTGTCAAACGATATTATACAAAGTGATGATTTTCTTAAACGTTGTTCGATTTAGTAATATTAAATCAAACGTTGTTCTATCAAACAAGGGTGAACCGCTTTAATTATATTACATCTGTTTTTTGTTCTAATAAATAAACTACTAACATACTACCACCTGATCCTAAACTAGGAAAGCTATGGCAACCAAATAACTGAGAAATATAGCACCTTAAACATTTTTAAATACATACCTGCTATACATAAATTACACCCATCAATCATGCCAAACACACAAAAAAATTTCTCGGGTAACCTAAAACCTACAACAGACACCTTAACAATTCTTGAAAACCCATTTGAAAGATGAACACCATTTATGTAAAACTCTACAATTTGATATGCAAGAGATCATCTAATATTGCGCAACAAGCGGTTGCGCTCTGCATTCAGTTAAAATATATGTAAATTACGCCGTTTAAATGACTTCTCATTCGTTAATCTTACTTGTAAGTCAATTGAATCACAATGTTATAACCATAGCTGATGTAACATACGGACGCAAATAGTAAGAAAGTTAAACTAAAAAGCTTAGGTACCTACCTTAGGTACCAAAGTTAAAAAAGTTAAAGATAAATAACAAAGTTAAATTGAGGCCATTCCAATCAAGGTCGATCGCGATAAAAAAAATAAAAAGAAATGAGAAGTTAGAGAGTAGGTATGTTAATATCGAAGTGCTGAATATATTTCAAAGGCATGTACATAGGGAATCTTAACTTACTAATAAGTTTTCTTGCACCAAACCTATCTCAGGGGAAGAGCAACCTACCGGCTAAGGTATTGGACAAGCCGTGTTTTAAGAGTTTTAATTATAAGCTGAAAACCTGGTTAATCGAGCAGTCGTTTTATTCTTTTGACGAGTTTATTTAACTAAAGATTTAATTTGATTATTTTTGGGACATCTTAATTATTTAATTAATTATTATTATTGATCGATCGAATGTTAATCCATCGTTGCGTAATTACAAAGTAAATAGTAAGTCACTCATACCTACGCTAAATAGACCTGTAAAATATTTTTAGTAATAAAAATCTTGAACTTTGATGTTTTTGTTTTTTAGGGTTCCGTACCTAAAGGGTTCACTGTCTGTCTGTCCTTCTGTAACCAGGCTGTATCTCATGAACCGTGATAGTTAGAGAGTTGAAATTTTCACAGATGATTTATTTCTGTTGCCGCTATAACAACAAATACTAAAAATAAAATAAATAATTAAGGGGCCTCTCATACAACAAACGTGAGTTTTTTGTCACTTTTATATATAATGGTACGGAACCCTTCGTGCGCGAGTCCGACTCGGACTTGGCCGGTTTTTTATTTAAGACCACTAAATTGAGGATTCGTGGGGTAGTAATTTAAAAACTCCAATTGATAGCGTGTAATCCAGTCGATAGCCCTGAACTTCTTTCCCAAATTAACATCAATGTCCCCGCACGAGCTACGCGTCATTACGTTACACTAGTCTTACCACTTTTGTTTCAACTAATTACCGCCAGAATACCTCTGTGGCGAGCAGGCGAGACAGTAAATACTGTTTTTAAATAATATGATATTGATATATTTAATGCAAGTATGGCGTCAGTAAGAAATATATATTACCAAGTTGCATTGATCGTGGTCACGGGATTGATCAGTCATCCCGTGACCACGATCAATGCAACTTGGTCGAAACGTCGGGAAAATAACAATAAGGTTAGTCGCGTTAATACCTGTTAACATTGTTCATATATAATTATGATACGCGAAAGTTTAAAAGTGTAAATTATCTCAATGTTTAAATTTTCAGCATAGGCTTTATAATTCTACTTTTTGTTAATTAGATTTAATAAGTAACTAAGTTTTTACTTATGTTTGTGTAATTTATTTATTACTAACTAGTAATTTTTTGTCTATATTCTTCAACTAGATGTTTATAAATGAAGACCTGTAATTCGCTCTATGTTGCTTACAATAAGTATATTCATATAGTTGTTGCTGTTGGTTTTCCAAATAAATAAACAAGAAGTAACATAGACAGTGGAAGAAACTTTCGAAGCTAAATTGTAACAATCATTTATAACTAAAACTTAGATACTAATTATTTATACTATAAGTACATCATATAAAAACAACACACCAAACTTCCATTTAACCCTGTTGTCTCAGAAAAGAAAAGACTTGATCTGTTTAAAGCGCCCAGCCAATTTAATTAATTTAAGGACCTTTTTTGTAAAACTAACTTAATAAGATAATATACATTAATAGTTTTTGCTACTAAAAATGCAATAGTTAAAAATAAGTTAATTTATAGGTACATTCAATTAAGCTGATAGAAAATTCGAAATCGAGTTTTTAAAATGACCTAAATATGGTCCTATTAGTATCTTTATAATAATAATTAACTCAGATTTACTTTTAATTTACTTCCATCGAAATAGCATTCTATATCAAAACATATTTAGTTAATTAAATGTACATATTTTTACCGATATCTCCTTACATTTTTTTGCATAACTGTTATATGAAAGCATGATACAGCGTTTTTCTGAAGCACAGGTTTAACCTAGTCCAGTTAAGACGCTTGCTTTAACTTAGACCATAAATTTAGCTTATATTTTCATTTGTTTAAGAAATCGTATTATTTTTAGTATCTTTCTTGCTTATCCCGAGACACTTTTTGTTTACTTTAATCTATAATAATTTGTTTGTAAATTTGAGTACCTAAAACTCATTCAATATTGTAGAATACCAATGTTTATATTTGATCAATAAATTATTTATTACTATTATCAATAGGTAAATTTGATTGTATCTCTTTAAATTGTCAATTTATAAATCGTATTCTAAATGCGCATGCATATTATTATTATTATATTAAATAAAGAACTATGTATCAATGTCTCTGGAGGCAGACGTTGATAGCTGCGCTACAGTTTTACTTTAGCGGCTATCACCGTTATCCATTATGTAATAAATTGGTGTAAGTTCACAAAATAAATCATTATTATTATTAAATTTATTTAAGTTAAGGAAATAGACTGGCTAAATAAATAAATAAAGATACATGAATAGAAGTATTGTACGCGAGGCGACTGTCTAAACCACTGTGCCACACGTGCAGTGAACATTTATTTTACATAACCCCGTTAAACAAATCTTCCAAAAGTGTACAACATTACATCATTAACATACTCAATCATCAGCCTGATATCCTCCACTGCTGGACATAGGCCTCCTCCAAAGGTAACCATTTGGAGGGGTTTGCCGTAGTCACCACGCTTGTCATGCGAGTTGGCGACCGCAGTTAGGTGGTAACTAGTACACAGGAGGCGCTGCTGCCCTGGTGCATCCCTTAGTCGCCTTTTACGACACCCACGGGATAGTATGGCGTGACCCTAGTATTCTTTCAAGGCCCGGAAACCACACGGCGGTACAACATTACCAACTTTAAATGACCTAAGATAACCGAATTGCAAAATATCTGATGTCACACCAGTGACACATTTGAGTAATTCCAATTAAATAAAGCTTAGAAAAATATAACACAGTAACTTTACTTCACTTAAAAGCTACTGATGGCTTTTTAATGATTAACGGGGCTTTGAAAACGAACCAGCAACAAAAAACGTAAAGAGGCTTAAAATATACAAAACTTTTTATTCATCGCAATTTCGTTGTTGCTGTTGAAATCTGTTACGTTAAGAGGCGTTCATTGCAGACGTACTTGTAATAGCTAAACTATGATGTCTGCCTTTCATTGGCATGATCGCAGCAGAAGGGGTTCATAGCCTAGTCTATGAAATGATTTATTTTCGATTTCGAAGCCATCGAAGGTTGAACACAGACTTCAAAGAAGAGGAATGAGAGTTTTTTAATTCCGACTGTATTATTTTTTGGTGCCATCACACTGCTATCTGATCCCAAAGTAGGAGAGAAAATTATACATATTATACTTATATATTTGTATATATAAATATATTATAGATAAATTACACCCAGACAGGGAACAAATACTCGTGCTTATCACACAAAGATTGTCCAGGATGGAGATCGAACTCACGATCTCTGGCTTAGCAGTTAGGGTCACTGACCCCTAAATCAAGAGGTCAGTCAAATAAATATAACTAAAACGTATAAAATAATAATAAATTATTTTATGCATTTTAGTAATATTTATTCAGACAGAGAACAAATAATCGGGCTCATCACACAAAGATTTGTCGTGGGTGGTGATCGAAAGCACGACCTCTGACTTAATAATAATATTAATAATATCCTGGGACATTATTTACACACGGCCATCTGAACACAAACTAAGCAGAGCTAGTACTTTGGACACCAGATAACTGAAATACTACTTTTCTTTTATAAATACACTTTTATACTTACACCCAGACTCAGGACAAACAGACATGTTCATGCACACAAATATCTGTCTTAGGTGGGAATCGAACCCACCACCGCCGGCGTGAAAAGCAAGCATTTTCCAATCACGCCAACAGGCCTCCAGGCTTAGCAGTTGGGCTCACTGATCACTAGACTAAGTGGCCAGTCAAATAAATATAACTAAAATACATAAAATAATAGTAAATTATTTTATACCTTTTAGCAACGACAAGTCGCTTAACGCTCTCCTTTACTCATCTAACCTCCATGTACAATTTTGTAACAAATTTTAAACTTCTTTTTTTGTTTGGGGAAAATCAGTCCATCCATCGGTCAAAGAGCTAAAACTTAATAACTACTAAATTTAAAGATTTCAACTTTACGGTAAAATCAGATATTGCTTTCCCACCGCTATGCTATAACCAATGTTTACTTGTTTTTCTTTGTGGAAGAGGTCGAAGTGGGAGGTCAACATTTCAAACACGTATCTGATTGAATTGAGTAGGTATCATAAAAATGAAAGGGTTTTATTTGCACATTCCAAATTAGCTTTTTATTTCATTTTATGATGTGTTATTTTGAACTTACGTATGCTTTCTTCCGATAAATTTTTGGCGGTACTTTAAAATTTATAGTTAATAGAAAGTTATATCATTTTTACAGATTTTAGGGGTTTGCTTTTAACATTCATCCTCTACATGCTCGTAAAAACTAGGCGTTGTGGTCCATTTTTAGTGGCTAACTGAATAACTAAGCATTGGTTAAGAAACATAGTAGTCGACTACTGGACAAAGGGGGGCCTTTGTCCAGCAGTGGACGTCTTTCGGCCACCATATAACGAATCAATCCAAAACCAGAAATAAATCAATCGTTCATTCGACTGAATATTCGATTTAATAACCATTCGATTTTAGGAACGTTGGAGTATTTAAACATTCGATTTAGGGTGATCGAGCAAATGATATATCATTTGCTCGATCACCCTAACCCTAATGGGATTTCCCGTTATTATTGAGTTCAATCTCCAGAACAATTCAACCGACAAAATACCGAAACCGAATAAAAAACGAAGATACGAAGAACGAAGCACAAAGAACAAAGTAAGCTGATTTAACTACTACGCGGTGGTAATTACGGGTACAGTTGTTACCTAATAAAATAAAATATTAAATAATAAACTTATTAATTGCTGACAGGATTAAATAAAATGAAATTATAAGCTAGAAATTAGATAAACTACTATTTACCCTAAAAGGCGTCCAATAATCCCTCCGCATCGCTTATGGGAAAAGTGCCCAGAAGGCTGGCCGCATTGCCTCGCTGGATCGCAATGCTGATCCTCTGACCCAAGAATAGACCAGCCCTCTGATCATGGGAAGCGTCGATCAAACGTTAAATATTAAATATAGTTATGACATTATGAACCTCCGATTTCCAGTCCTTCCCCTCTTTCCAATCATCTCTATTGTATTTCGTACGTATTAAACGTAAAATGTATTTGAAGTAATCAGTTTACGTTCTGTCTTCAACTAAACTGAATAGAGTGTAGTTACTTATCTATAAAACGTCATACTGTGTGGAGCAACAGTTTAAAAGGGTTCCGAGCCAGACCTTCGCCTAGATAACATTTTGAATGCTACTGCGGAGTACTAGGGCTGCAGATTAGAAAGGAGATTACAACAAACTAAAGGGCTAGTACCAGCGTAGACTGGTTCCACTTTCTGGTGTAAACGAACGTAGGTATACTTCACTACGCCGCGTGCCGATTTACTTTCTTTAAACTGTTTGTTTATAGATATACTATTACAATGTGGGGCATATATATTGTGGGCAACTTAATAGGTTAGATCGACTAACGCAATTCGTAACTTATTTTTTAAACTGCAATGCCTGCAAAAGGCCACTAAGAGCGAAATTTGTACCTAATATTATTATTAGATAAGGACTGTACAACACTTAGTCGCAAATAAACTTTTGACTTTTCACTTATAGAACATTTAATTATACCTACTAAGCGCGTCAGCTGTTATTTGTGTGAGATTTTCTTCATTTAATAGTTTACGACCTTTGTTTTCCTGCCATTCCAGCATCTCCATCCACAATCAATCTTTGAGAAAACATGAATTTCATTTATTTCAACGTCCGGTTGGTTGAACCAATGAACTAATACGATTTTGTTACCGGATGCCATAAGAACACGTATAAGAATCGTTACAGGTTGTCAAAAGTCTTATACAACTAGCTGTGTCCCGCGGTTTTACCCGCGTTAAACTTTATAAATTATTGCCTATGTGTTAATCCAGGGTGTCAGCTACCTCCATATCAAATTTTATTAAAATCAATCCAGCCGTTTAGACGTGAAGAAGTAACAAACATACACACTCACACACTTTCGCCTTTATAATATTAGTGTGTTTGTATATCTGGTCTATCCATCTTTACTACTGGTATTAACATTCACGACAGCTGTACAAAACATTATTAAACAGCTATGACCGTCCATCTACATGTCAGGAACCACTTAGAGTCAAGGTTCGAACCCTAAAGTGGGTGCCCGCCGGCGCGGATACCTAGTTAATAGCTTTATTTTGCTAGACTGCTCGAGCCCACACGGCGATTTTACAATTTGTTCAGATTTTTGGGAACACTATTTGTTGCAAGTCGTTTTATACCTTGACTGATAAAGCGATTAATAATAGGTATCTATCAAAGGGTGAAAAAGCAGAGATAATTTTAAATCTATGTATTATACAACTTTTCTATTGTTTTAATTTTTAATAAAAGTTGCCGATTTTGGTATAAAAGCAATAAAGTGTTTTGTACAAGTTCAGCCTATCTAATGCCTTCACGGCTACGACTGGGACCAGTAGTCCCGTTTATAGTTATTAAGAATCACTGTTACATTGTTGTGACGGTCACCGTAGCCTAGTTGGTAGTGCTCCTGCCTACGAAGCTGGTGGTCCTGGGTTCGAATCCCAGTAAGTGCA
Source organism: Pseudoips prasinana (assembly GCA_951640165.1). Taxonomy (NCBI): domain Eukaryota; kingdom Metazoa; phylum Arthropoda; class Insecta; order Lepidoptera; family Nolidae; genus Pseudoips; species Pseudoips prasinana. Next base: position 31,660,619 of record OX621248.1, read on the forward strand.
AATAGGTATGTGGGTGATGAGCACGAATATTTGTTTCTGAGTCATGGATGTTTTCTATGTATTTAAGTATTTATCTATCTATATAAGTATGGATATCGTCGCCTGGTACGCATAGTACAAGCTATGCTTAGTTTGGGACTAGGATGATCTGTGTGACATTGTCCCTAGATATTATTATTGTGGAGCGCGATCTCCAAAGTATAGAGACTCTCAGAAAAGAAAAATGTGTTATGCATATATTCACCATATCCCTTGCCCTTAAGGTATGACAAAGGCCTACTAAACAGCTAGGAAGACTAATTAACCACTGCCCATACAATAAAGTTAGCATTGGAAACGCTGTAGCGTTAAAGCGCGACCGTCGTCATAAACACAAGGTCCGCCATAATAATAATCTTTAAGAACCATTCAGACAATATGTAGCAAAAATATAGCTAACATTCTAAATTTCCATAATTAAACCTACACTTGATCTCCTTGACAATAACTTAATATAAGCTAGTTTAATCATTACTATTATAAAATAAATCTCATTGTAATTTTTTTTCATACAATCCGTGTACCTAAATATATAAATGTGCCTAGAAATAATTATAAGCAAATAAATAAATTATATATTACTACAAACATGTTCTGACTATTTACAAGCGCTTTTTTAAAGTCTACGTGAATAAAAACCATTATTGTTTATTATTTTTTTATTTAGTATATAAAGTCCAAAAACTATTTATTCACTTCAAATGAAATATTGCTGTTTTCATTTAAAATTACTATGTCGATATTATTTAACATAAAGCAAATGATATATCCTTATCCCTTCCTTAAATATTCTCCCTTCCGAAGTCTGAAGGAATGATTACAGCAATAACTTTCGAAGATTTTTCATTAAGGCAACACAATAAAAAACAATTCCGTGGAATTTCCTTACAAAATGAATTCTACAGATCCATATCTTCCTGGTAGCTGTGTTTTGTTTTTCACAATAAAACAACTCATAAAGAAGCCTTGTAATAAAAATCGAAGGAAGGAAGGAACAAGAAAGATTGTTTACAATCGAATAAACAATTCATTTGTCTTCGATTTATTTGACTTTAATGTTAGTCTATGACTTTTTTTGTGATACTCATATAACTGACTAGTTGGTAATCCATCTTCTAAGCGAAGCGACTATGGCATATCCCTCTAGATGATGCGTTGGGGAGGCTTTTGTCTAGCATTGGACACCTCGTGACTGACATGATGATGATGAACAATAAGACATCAGTACAATAAATTTCTCTTATCTTGACATTCGAGTTGGCATAATGCGTTGCCATAGTGTGAGTTGGCAGCAAATATTGAATTGTCATCGGGCCGACGTTTAGAAGGAGAACAAAATTATATTCGAAGTTTCCGACACACATACTACCATAGAATAGAATAGAATACTCTTTATTGTACACCATAAGAATACATAGGACGGGAGATATTACACAAACAAGTTGTACAAAGGGCGGTCTTATCGTATAAACCGATCTCTTCGAGACAACCTTAGGACAGATAGGAGCTGAACAATACCTAATAGCAGTAGGTGTGCAACAAGATATATACCAAAATTGTGGTATATCCATAAATAAAATGTTTTTTTTAAATAAATTTATTGTTAAAAATAAGGAAATTAACAAGAAAACGTAATTATATAACTAAATAAAAATAAATACTTTACTTAAGGTACAATACATTATACAGACAAATAGTGTAAACCTGTTAACTAACATACGTTCTCGTATAAAGCTAATAAAAGCGTCATAAAAATTTAAACATAATAATATAGGTAAGGTAAATTCGCAGCATTTTTATGAACCATTAAAATAACTAGCATTCCTAAATACTACCAAAACAGCAACAAACTTTTTTTAACGAGCAAGTTGTTGGTAATTGATCATCGCTGTCCATGGACACTTACACTTACCATGAGGCAAGCCGTGTATCTTTTTGCTGACTTAGTGATAACTATACGTATAGTAAAATCATAGGAAAGTCAAAACTGTACATTGAATATTTTTTTTAAAGGATACTTGGGGCGTGATCTACAATAGATATCGACGCCAAAAATATAGTTTTTAGAATGTTTCGTCCGTTTGTCTGTATGTATGTCCGGGCGAAACTCAAAAAGTACTGTATCGATTAACTTCAAATTTTGCATGAATATTACTAAGAGGTCCGGTCAACATATAGGCTACATATTACCACGCCACCTACGGGGGAGGAGCTGTGATAATTTATAAAATTTGACGCGGGTAAAACCGGGGCACAGCTAGTTTTAACATAAATCTATTGTTTATCGATGCTATAATCTTAAACGCAATAATTACAACATATTGGTACTTATTAATGAGGTTAACAAGCAGCCAAGTAGATAATATACTGTTATTAGTTCGTAATAACTGGGCGGAACTTGCTAAACCATGACTCTCCACCCTAGCCTTAATTAACACATTGAACTCAGCGTGGCACAGACATCATTTAAAATGTATTTTAATAATAACTAGCTGTGCCCCGCGGTTTTACCCGCGTTATATTGTGTAGAAGAATCGGAGACAAATCAAATCGGAGACGTACTTAAGAAAGGTCAGGTCAGAAGTACCCTAAACCGGCGAGCATGTATGAAGAATATTATGTCAGTAAACGAAGCGAAAGAGGTATGCAAGGATCGTGACAAACGGAAGTCCGTTGTCTCTGCCTACCCCTGTGGGAAACAGGGGTAGTCTATGTATGTATGTATATTTTATAAATTATTACAGCTCCTCCCCCATAGGTGATAGCGTGATAATATGTAGCCTATAAGTTGGTCCGACCTCTTAGTAATATTCATGCAAAATTTGAAGTAAATCCATGCAGTACTATTTTAGTTTAGCCCGGACATACATACAGACAAAAATTCTAAAAACTATATTTTTGGCTTTGATATCGATTGTAGATCAAGCCCCAAGTATCCTTTTAAAAAATATTCAATGTACAGTTTTGACTTTCCTATTATTTTATTATATGTATAGATAATGCCCTCTTGGTCGAATTTCGGCCATGGTGCCTAATCTTGATGGAGACTAGCCATCTGCTCGGGAAATTATAGTGCACAAGTATGTGTGCAAACACCGGTGCACTTTCTATTCCGTCACTCATGATCCGATAGGACAGATAGCTGACACTGGTAAGGGTTCTAGTACAAGATCGACCGTTATAAAAATAAAAAATAAAAAAGGTTTATTCCCAACAAGCACAGATAATCCTTAATTTAGTTTACATCTAAGACGACATAACTAATTGCGTTTAGTTTATATAATACTTATGAAGCATGCAACATTATAAGTACTAGCTAGGTAAGGCATCTACCTCAGCAAATGTTACAGTAAATAATAATGATTACTGTAACGCTGATCTTCCGATAGCGCTTAAAAAACTACTATTTTAAAAAAATTACAAAATTATGCGTATCGACCTGTAGTAGCGTTTGATTGGACTCCAACCACTTTAAATGTCATCAAAGAGAATATAAACAACTAGTATTGCGTCATTGCTGTGTTTACCTATCAAAACTTTTAGGTGCCCGGGAGCGTAATACTATTTAGTTTTTATCTACTAAATAATTATATAATAAACTTCTTTTCACCACATCTAAGAAGAATTATGTGGAATCTCGGCTCTATAGCTATTATCTATACATATAATAAAATCGTAGGAAAGTCAAAACTGTACATTGAATATTTTTTTAAAAGGATACTTGGGGCGTGATCTACTAGCGATATCGAAGCCAAAAATATAGTTTTTAGAATTTTTGTCTGTGTGTCTGTTTGTCTGTATGTATGTCCAGGCTAAACTCAAAAAGTACTGCATGGATAAACTTCAAATTTTGTATGAATATTACTAAGAGGTCGGATCAACATATAGGCTACATATTATCACGCTATCACCTACGGGGGAGGAGCTGTGGTAATTTATAAAATTTAACGCGGGTAAAACCGCGGGGCACAGCTAGTTATATATATTTCTGGGTTTCCCAGTATACCATGTAGATGATTATTTTGTATTATTAAGTAAAAGTACGGTTTTTGCCGCATTTTAATTCCATCCCATCATTAGTTCCCCATTATTTTGTTCGAAGAAGACATTTCTCTTTGTTTAAGTTATTAAAGCAGTCCACCTGTTATTTTGTCGCCGAAACAGCTTGCGTGTGGAAAATAAGCATATTACGCAGTTCTGAAGATACATATAATGGGATACTTCGTATTACATCGGTGATGGGCCAGTTGGCGTGTTTGCTAAATACATGGCTTTCACTCCGCAGGTTGTGGGTTCGATTCCCGCCCAGGACTGATCTTTTTGTGCTTGTAAATATCCTGATTCTGGGAGTAATTATCTATATAAGTATGTATTTACAAAAAGTATATGTAGTATATCAGTTATCTGGTTTCCATAGTACACGTTCTTCTTACTTTGGGATATTATATTGTTGTGATACTTCGAACTTATACATATATTAAATGAAAAAAATATTTTATATTTAATATACCCACAGCCACAGCTTATATAAAATCCATCGTCCGATCGTCGTGGTTAGAAAAAAAATGATTTTTGTTTATTTAACACAGGATTAGCTGTATGGGGTAACACTGGCTGACATGGCTTAGCGACGGTTGTCTAATGAATACAATCGGGACTGTCAGTTTAATGTGCGGTTCGAAGCACGGAAATGAAATTAAACCACATTTGCGGCAACCCATCTATAAAGTGACCGGAGGCTTAGATGTTTAACCCCACCAATCACTTACTGTCCGGCGTAACCAGTAGAGCTTAAACTACAATCGGAAACAAATTTCCTAACGTGAACTTTAAGGTGACACATTGAAGATATTGATATAATTTTTTCTCGGCAATTATAAACAATATCAGAACTGATATTTAAGTATTTTATTTTTAAGTTCTTCAACATATTTTTGGGCATAGCGTTATACGGTTGATTAACGTTTATTTTAAGTCATCATTTAACAAGTTAACGTATACGAAGTCAGTACTTTAATCTGTTCATAGGATTTTATAATGATAAAAGCTATACTCTTGTTTTATAAAAACAATAAGATTAATACTGTTTCAAAGCCAAAGCCGCTAGATCACACGTAGATTTCTATGCATAGAGCGCCGCTCAGTCCGCTTATTATGACTTGACTGATTATGAGATATTTATTCATTTATTTTGTAGAGAATGCTTTCAACATGGTTCAATATAAGTTATAATTCAAATCGAAAAAAGACAAAGATATGCTATTTGGTATAAAATTTTGGTCATTAACAAAACCTTTATTCGTAACACCTTCATTACTTTCATTGTATGTTTGATTTATGCGTTTATTTTAGGGTTCAATAACAAATTAGATAAAAATTAAACAAACGATGAATGTGTAAAAAAATAAAAACCGTTTTTTATTATTTTCCATTTCGCCATAAATGAAAATTTCATTCATATCAGCTGGATGAATGAACGTCTACCACCGTGCATGACTGAAAAAACTTTACCGCGCACTACCACTCTGTGAAATCACTACGGAGGTATTTCCAATCCGGTATGACATACTAAGAGGCCCTCTAGTGTCGCGAGTGTGCATGGGTGGCGGTGATCATCTACCTACCACCTATTGGCTCGTTGCTTTACTATTATATCACAAAAATACTATTTTTTTTTTTACTTCTTCATTCTTAAGGTTCTTGATGGTACGAAAAGTTTTGTAGTAGATACCTACTCAGTGTAAATAGTATTATGTGTTATTCGAATATTTAAGCTAAATTACTACAAAATTTCGTCGAAATCCGTTACGTAGTTTTTGCGTTACTCACTCTTTCCCATTTATAATATTAGTGTTACCGTTATCACAAACTTGGATAACGGATTAACCCATCAAATTTACTAATCACTTCTCAACTTTAAACTCATAGATGGTACAGACGCCAGCATATCCAGCTACCCCAATCTGTCAAATTTCCCCAATTGAAAGTGAACCGTATGCTTTTGTGATAAAGTTGAAAATCTATAAAAGAAATTTGACAGATTGGGGTAGCTGTATGTGCTGTCTGTACATACATCCAGTTTGATTTTGATTTCGAAATACTGGACTTAGAATCTATTTAAGGTTAATGAAATGAAATAATGAAATTTATTCAGCACTTGGGTATTTACATACACTTGTTTTAATGGGACAACCAAAAGGGGAAGACCTCGTCGAACATTCTCTGACCAAATCGGAGATGTTCTCAAGAAAGGACAGGTCAGAAGTACCCTAAACCGGCGAACATGTATGAAGAATAGAATAATAGAGGCAAAAGGGGTGTGCAAAGATCGTGTCAAATGGAAATCCGTTGTCTCTGCCTACCCCTCTGGCAAACAGGCGTGAGTCTATGGATGTATGTATGTACTTGCAAGCTCACAATGCAGTAGGTACATAGACATAGTAGAAACAGTATAAATAACAAAAAAAAATATAACAGTCCGTCCGTGCTGTCTATCTTATCACATATTTTAAAATTTAGTACTACTATACTAAAATTAAAGAATTAAAGACAGTGGGCAGTTGGCTAGCGCAGATGGCTCTCACCCAGTAGTTTAATTTAAGCGACTAATACCTGAGGGAACACTTGTGTGCCACACCTCAGGAAAGCAACTCCAGGCTTGCTTTTCTCGTCTTCTTTTGCTTTTTTTTAATTTTTTTATTAAATATTGTGTTTTTAGTACATTGTGATTGGCTGGTATGTGGGCTAATGTACGCACAGAACCGTTGTCACAGGAAAGTTCCCGAACGTTTGTCGGTATTTAATTATAAATTCGGATACTCAGTCCGACAAAAGAAGAATGAACCTTTTGTAAACGATGAGATTCGGCGCACAATTTGTGTTTATTTCTAGTGTTCATTGTGTGCTTCTCTTTCGTAACAAATTTATATCTTTAAAGAAGGTTTTTTTTTATTTCTTTATTATTTTTAAATACGCTCATTATTACATTTTGACCACCATTAGGCATAAATCGCGACGCCGCTTCATAATTTATTTATTACTCCCAATATTTACTGACTAATAATAATGTCTTCCTGGTATAATTTCGGCCACGGTGGCCAGTCTTAACGAAGACTAGCCATGTGCACGGAACATGTTATAGCGTACAAATGGCACTTTCGATTCCTTCCGATCCGATGGGACTACTAGCGACACGACCGGAAAAATTCCGACTTACAGCTTCATGTGCTCTGCGAGGCACGGTGGTGTAATTACCTCCCGGATCAGGCCCAGGCCGACCCGAGATTTAAACCTACGACCTCATAGCGTGTTCAACCGTCTGCGGTGGTGACGGTAGCGTGGTAAATCTCTGGGTTTACCACGCTACCGACAGACCAACAAGGCAGGCAATTTACTTACTAAGTACTTTATTCAATACTAGCTGTGCCCCGCGGTTCCAACCGCTTTAAAGTTTATAAATTACAGCCTATGTTTTATTGCAATATATAAGAAATACTAGTTGTGCCCCGCGGTTTTACCCCGTTAAATTTTATAAATTATCATAGCTCCTCCCCCTTAAGTGATAGCGTGATAATATGTAGCCTATATGTTGACCCGACTTCTTAGTAATATTCATGCAAAATTTGAAGTAAATCCATGCAGTAGTTTTTGAGTTTAGCCCGGACATACATACAGACAAACAGACACACAGACAAAAATTCTAAAAACTATATTTTTGGCTTCGATATCGATTGTAGATCACGCCCCAAGTATCCTTTTAAAAAAATATTCACTGTATAGTTTTGACTTACCTAGGATTTTATTATATGTATAGATTACTGCAAAGTTTCATCAAAACCCGTTCCATATTTGTTTTGTGTAAAAGAGTAACAAACATCCATAGAAGTATACTCATAAGAGTCGGTTAAGCAACTAGGATCGCGATCAGTCCATAGATGAGTGACCACCAAAGTGGTTTAATTTCTGAGAGTATCCGTGCTTCGGAGGGCACGTAAAGCTGTCGGTACTGGCTGTAGTCGGCACGTTAAACCATGTCAGAGGCCTAATGCGCGGCTTGAACAACTCTGACACTAGGGGAACCACTGCCCATACGATAAGTAAGTATATATGGGCTTTGCGTCTATTACAGACGATTTACGGCGCATTGGCTGAGAGACATTTCTTTTTGTGGCTAAACAAACCGATGCGAGAGTGACAAAGCCTGCCGCAGGTCTGACAAGGGAAGTTTGCGGTGGTTGGTGCCGATACGCCTTCATGTCGCTTCTGTCTCTTATCAGCAAGTACTCCGAAAAAGGCCTCATCACAGCTCTTACGACCCTCCACTACACGTTTGCGCCATGCAACTCTATTTTCAGCGAGCTTTTCCCGGCTACAGTGGTCAATTTTAAAAGCGGCCATATCCCGCTTGGTGCAGTCTTTAAAAAAATAAAATACCACAGAGTAATTTTTAAATGTACTACGGCCGTCTACGGGTCCTTTTTTTTAAAAAAAAAATATGGGACTAGTCCCTCCCTCTTACCCACCACTGCAACTCCTGTAAGCCAGGATCAACAGTGGCACACAATGAAATGACACTGAGCGGTGAGGCTCAGGCATGTCCCGGGGAATGGCTTTAACTGTCTTGGATCCCGCAACGAATTTAATCACAAAGAAAAAAAAAGGAGGAGTTAGAAATGAATAGTTCCACTTCCCTCCAGAGCAAAGCGGGAGACAGAATGATATAAAGAGGCTATAGCCTCATTAAACGAGAGAATTGCAACTAAAGAAGCCAGCTGCAAGAGCACCAAGGATTAATTTAAGGGTCCTAAGTGAGCTGTTATATTTGATTCCAATAGTAGGTATGGCAAAAGCGCTTAAACGCACGGAAGTTGTTCCTTGTTGCTACAAGATCCGTATAATAAACTACTCCAGATATTGGTTGCAAGCTATTTAACATAATATCACGCTGATTTTGCCAGAGATCACATTCCCAAAGTATGTGGTGAGCGGTTTGTTCATATTCGTTACAGGAAGTTGAGCACAGACAGATTGGTGAAGATACTAATTTGAAACTAAACAATTTACTTTTAAAATTGCCGTGTCCGGTAAGAAATTGTGCAACACAATGGTCTATGATTAGCCAAGTTTTATTTAACCGTTCGCGTATGTCCGGAAAGAACTGGTGCAGATGGCGACCCTTGGTTGAGGTATTCCATCTACATTGCCAATCATTTAGCAGTTCGTCATTTAAGTTAGCAATTGGCATAAATAGCCTGGATATTTTAGCACGGTCGCGTAATGATAAGAACTCATTATTTAAATTTTCTCGCGTAGAATAATACATCGCTGCTCGTCTTTGAACCTCAAGATCAACCGGAAGTATACCCGCTAGTACAGGTAGGGCCTCTGTGCTTACTGTTCTATAGGCTTTACACAAAAATATCAACGCCAACCTTTGGCTTTGTAGTAATTTACGGCGAGCAGCTCCGATGGTAGCCCTATCAGCCCACACAGGCAAGCCGTAGCATATACACCCAAGATAAGTAGCTCCGTAGATGATTCTAAGAGTATTGAAAGAGAGGCCCCAGGTTGCCGTTGATATCCTTGTAAGTGCAAAAAAGTTTCGCTTAGCCTTTTCTCCAACTGATTTAATATGTTCTATAAACGAGAAGTTCTTTTCTAAAACTAAACCCAAATAACACGTGGATATCTTACGTTTAACAGTAACATTATTCAGTTTTACGCTCGGGGGAGATTTTAGTTCACCCTTCAGAAGGAGTTGGTAGGTTTTATGGGGAGCAAATGTAAGGCGATTTCTTTTACCCCATTCACTTATCATACTTAAACAAGTTTGAGCCAGATTTTCCAACTCTCTCCTGGAGTTACCCTGTATAAGTAAGAGGCCATCGTGGGCATATGCCGTTAGAGAGCAGCGTGATGGCAAGGGCAATGTCAAGAAATCATCAAAACCCAAGTTCCAAAGATACGGCGCAAGCACGGAGCCCTGGGGGCAACCCATGGTTAACGATTTAGTGACTCTGTAGTGACCAAGCTTAAGAGTTGCAGAGCCATGTACAAAATAAGATGTGATTATCGAATATATATTACTGTAGCAACCGCGTAACTTCAGTTTTTGTAACAAAATTGGCCACCACGTGTTATCAAACGCCCCTGAAATATCTAGGAATATGGCCAAAACGTATTTACATGCGGACGAGTTTACAGTTTTCCTCACCGAGATAACTGCGTCTACTGTCGATTTACCCGCAGTAAAACCAAATTGATTACCATGAAATTTTGGTCCTCCTGGTAGCAATCGCGGTACGATATGTCGTTCTAGAAGCTTGCCTAAGGAAGGCAGTAACGTTATTGGTCGATATGACTTAGGGTCCTCAGGCAGTTTATCACCATTTTTCGGTATAATACGAATAAAATCGTTGCGCCAGGTACGCGGAAAAGTCCCTTCAGATATGCAACGATTAAAAACTTTTAATATTAATTGACCGGATTGTTTCGTGGCTTCTATTATCATTTTGTTGGATATTTTATCTTCACCTGACGCTTTGTTAACAGGTAGCGATTTCACAGTATTTATAAACTTATTAATAGTAGGAAGACTCGACATATACGTAGCGGTTGAATCATTTGCCCACTGCCTAATCTGCTTGTGGTAGTCATCATCGTCCAAGGAACTATCGTCAGGTATGAGCGAATTAAGTAGGGATTCCGTGGTCTCCTCTATGCCACTGGTGTAGGTATTATTAATTTTTAAGTTTTGAATATAAGCTAGATCTATAGACCTATTTGCTTTGAACTCATGGTATAGGGGTGACCACGGGCCTTCTTTTTCTAATTTATCGACTATTTTTCTAATAAGATTGCCTTTGGATTTCTCTATTGACGAGCGGTAACGTGAACGAGCAATTTTGAGATTAATATATGCACTATTTAAAACTTCGCCTACGATTTTACGTTTTTTTAGTTTATTATATTTTTGACGTGCTCTCCGAAATTCACAGCGAACTTTAACTAAGTAGTTATTCCACCAATCGCATCTTCGAATATGTGTGTGATAGGGACGCGGCCTATTGCAATATCGGCACAGTAGGTAAAAGTATCCGACATAATTACGGCACATTGAAGAATGTGCCGTAATTATGTCGGATACTTTCCGCGTCCGCGTTGTTAGTTCATCCCGGGTGAAATCCCTGGCATGCGCGGCAAAAAGAGCTCTGAAAAAATCCCAATCGGCCCCTTTGAGCCGATATCTATAATTACCGTAAGTAGCCGTAGGTCTTTGTACCAACCGAGGAACATACTCGTACACGATTAAGCGGTGATCACTGGATGAAGCGTCAGGCAAAACACGCCATCCATCTACTCGGACGTCTGAGCTTGAAAAAGTGACGTCAATAAAAGATTCGCCAGTAGGGCTACAATAAGTAGGCGGTGCATCAGGGGTGTTATGTATTGATAGATTCATCTCAGCGACGAAATCTTCTACGGCATTACGCCGTTCTGTATCGCTTGAACGGTATTTGCCATACCATAACGTAGAGGATGCGTTAACATCTGCACCAATAATGATTTTGTGTCCATTGAGGGACATCAAAACAGTGCGCAAGTGATGTAAATGGGGACCAACAGGATCTGAATACTGAAAATAACAGCTCACTACGTAAACTTTCCAGGGTGGGGATGATATTTCAGCGACAGCACAGTGTGACGTCATGAGGTTTCGCATAGCGCTTACCGTAAAATTAGTACGCGTGACGTAAATAGCAGCCCGTGATCTGTTGTCCGTCTACGGGTCCGCAGTGTGTGAGTCTGGATCTCACTTGACTTATTTTTGAACTAAACTATTAATGTATGACCAGCACTTTCTAATGGTAGGGTCATCCATTAGTCTATCGGTCATCAGACGCCGTTGATGTCTTTTTAAGGCAGCCGCCGCCGGAACATAAAGCGGCGACTTTCTTAAGTAAAGTTTTGTGTCTCTTTGTGAATTCTTAAAAGATGACTGCTGTGATATTTGGATTAGTTATTAATCGTACCATCAGCACTTTGTATAGCTATTCAACACGAACATAAAAAATAAGTATTGTTAAAAGTACTCATGGTAACAAAAAAAAAAATTCCTTTCTGCTAAATATGCCAACAAATACCCAAATGCCTTTTCTTTACTCCTGGTCCATTCAACGGTTGCCTGGAGGCCGCCATTTGTACAATCTTAACATAGTCAAAGTTCTTTTTATGTATTATTTTTTGGTGTACAATAAAGAGTTACTTACTTACTTTCATATTATTGACTGTATACTAACCAACACTGTATACTTTACTGTACGCAAATCTATATATATAAAAATCAATGCCACTTTTCGTTGTAATGTTATAACTCAACAACGCCTTTACCGATTTGGCTAATTTTGATCTTGAATTATTCGTGGAAGTCCAGGGAAAGTTTGTACGTAGAGAAAATTTTAAAAAAGTTTTGAAAAATTGTAAAATCAACATGTTTTAGCAATTTATTTTGTTTGAATAAATGAACTTATACGTAGCGAAGCACGTACCGGGCCGCTAGTAACATATAAATAACAAGTATAAGTAAGTAAGTAACTCTTTATTGTACACCAAAAAATAATACATAAAAAGAAATTGTACAAATGGCGGCCTTAACGCTAGGTGCGCTCTCTTTCGGGCTATAATAATTTTGCTGTGTGGTAACGGCGGCGAATATTAGAATATCATCTCCCCATCTCATCCCGTGGGGGGCATAGAAGTCGACCCGAGGCAATATCTATCAGAGGACGGGCAGCAGCTTCTTTCTGAGTACTATGATCATCTTACTGCGATCGCCAGCCCGTCTGCCAAGCGTGGCAATTATGGCACATTCATAATATACATATGAACGGTACGGTTATTGACGGTCACCGTAGCCTAGTTGGTAGTGCTCCTGCCTACGAAGCTGGTGGTCCTGGGTTCGAATCCCGGTAAGTGAAAATATTTGTGTGATGCACGAATATTTGTTTCTGAGTCATGGATGTTTTCTATGTAGGTATAAGTATTTATCTATATTTATAAGTATGTATATCGTCACCTGATAAATAGTTGTTCTGGGTCTGGGTGTAATTTGTTTCCGTCAATTATATGTTTGTAAAGTACACAGGGATTAAATTCCTAGTACGGATCCCCCGCACGTCTTTACAAAAAATATGAATTTATGTGTTACACAAATAGTTATCATATATGTAGGATGCCTGGTACCCATAGTACAAGCTTTATTTAGTTTGGGGCTAGGATGATCTGTGTGGCATTGTCCCTAGATATTATATTATATTATTATATATACTTTTTGTAATTATAGTTGGTCTCGGCTAGCCCAATTAGAAATGAAGTCTTTTGGAGCCATGTCATAGTTTAACCGCAGTCACACTACTGTACGTGTGCCTTAAGTAGTCACCTCACAACACAGCGTCCTCGTGTATCGAGTTGAAAATGAAAAATGTTTTATTTGTTATACAAGTAAATTTAACAACTAGTGATTGGAGTCTCCTTTTAAGCAAAAAAAAAAGCCTGTGTTAGGAGACTCCGCTCTTCCAAAACTTAAAATATTAACATAGATTACTTGTTTTAAATGTTATAAAGACAGGCGATTTAAAAAATAAAAAAAAAGAGAAAATTAAAACTAGACAAGAAGCATGCAAATGTGTGAGTGAGAGTAGGGGTGTGTGAATGTGAGTATGAGGGTGTGTGAATGGGACTATGACTATGAAGGTGTGAGAATGGGGGTGTGTGAGTGTGAATACTAAGGAGTGTTACTGTGAGTATAAAGGTGTGTAAATGTGAATTTGAATGTTGAATGTGAGCATCTGTGTGTATGAAAGTTAAGTGATTGCGTGGGTTTGTTAAATTTAATACAGAGTGAGTGTAAGTGGCAATGAATGAATCAGACTGTATACGACAAGTACGGAAGATTAAGTGTAAGGTTATATTTTATTCCAGTAGCTTCTCCGTGTCATCATAAGTAAGTGGTTTTATCCAATTACTTACTATTTTTTTACTGTCAGTTAATCGTTTATTGTATATGTAGATCTCTTTGTTTACTCGATTGTAAAGCTGAGCTGAGCGTTTGTCGTATTGAATACGGGCGAGCTTGGTTTTAGTTTTAGGAACTTCAGCTATTATATCCTTTCTTCTTTTCAAGGTTAAGCTGGGATCAAAATTAAGAGTTTTATGTTTCCTGAGAATAGTTTTAATTATATATAGTTTGCGAACAGAGTGTAAATTACTTATTTGATAAAGACTTTGTGTAGGGTATCTTAGGTTTTTGAAGTACATTAATTTTATTAGAGCCCGTTGTCCCCGCTCCAGGTCTATGAATTTAGTCTTAGCCGCTCCACCCCAAACGGGGATGCAATATACTAAGACAGACTGGACTATAGCTATGTATATTTCATTGAGTAGATTTCTGGGTTTATTTGTGTTAGCGGTTATTTTATTTGGCACAATATGCCTTAAATTTTTGAAAATCCAACTCAGTTTTCTAATTCTGTTGGTAACTTGTTCCAGATGGGAGTACCAAGATAATCTTTGGTCAACAACAATACCAAGATATTTGGTCTGAGAAACTTTGACTAATGTTGGACATAGGCAGTTAATTGGATTGTCACACTCGTGTACCTTTATAATAAAGTCGGGGTTTGGTTGTGTCCTGTGCGATATGCTAAAACATATGTAATTTGTTTTAGCTGTGTTAAGTGTAAGTAAGTTATTTGAGAGCCATTTAGCAATTTGAGTCATACCAGCTTCAGCACTTCCAGCAACATCGTCCCAAGACTTCCCAGAAAACACTACTGCAGTATCGTCAGCGTAGGAAAAAACTCTAGCGTTATTTATTTTAAGGTTGCAGAGGTCATTGATATAAAGTAGGAATAATGTAGGGCCTAGCACACTGCCCTGAGGCACACCGAAAGTGACTTTTGCATCGTCACTAACGTATTCTCCTACCTTAACTCTTTGTTTCCGGTTCGAGAGGTAGTCGGTAAACATTTTAAGTGGAATTCCTCTTATACCTGACGCTTCTAATTTGTTCAAGAGGACAGGAACAGAGACGGTGTCAAACGCTTTTTTTAGGTCCAGAAAAACCGTCAGACATTTGTTACCGCTATCCAGGTTACCAGCCACTAGGGAGCTAAGAGCAGTAACTGCATCCTCGGTTGATAATCCCGGCCTGAATCCAAATTGCGAGCTGCTTAAGATGTTAAATTTGTGTAGATATTTTAAGAGTCTCTTGTTTATAAGCTTTTCAATAATTTTCGATATGGCTGGCAAGATGGATATAGGTCTGTAATTGTTGACATCGTCTCTGTCCCCACCCTTGTGAACAGGAGTGATTATAGATTGCTTAAGTGGTGCAGGGAAGCTGCCCTTTGCAAAGCAAAGATTGGCCAAGTGGGTTATTATGGGAACAATATCTTGCCTAATATGTTTTAAAAATCTTGTGGACACGTTGTCCCAGCCGGGTGCACTGTCGGACTTTAGGCTCATCAAGACCCCATCGACTTCTTCGGTATCCGTATCCAAAAGAACGAACGAGTTTATCTGTGTAGACAGTGTTTCAGAATTAAAAGAATTAAAGTTGTGTGCAGCTGAAGGTCGAACTTTTTGATTTTTTATAGTTAGATACTAGAACCTTTTGATAGTTAGATAATAATAATATCTAGGGACAATGTCACACAGATCTTCCTAGCCCAAACTAAGCAAAGCTTATACTATGGGTACCAGGCATCCCGCATATATGATAACTATTTGTGTAACCCATAAATTCATATTTTTTTATAAAGACGAGCGGGGGATCCGCACTGGGAATTTAAGCCCTGAGTCGCGGGGTACTTTACAACGGACACAAATTACACCCAGACCCAGAACAACTATTTATGGCTCTTTAGCCGCTGCGCCACACGTGAGTTTAATTAACTCAGCTGCACGTGTGCATAATACAAGTTATAGCTATAATACAAATAGGTGTGCCCCGCGGTTTGACCCGCGTTAAATTTTATAAATTATCACAGCTCCCCACCAGTTTGTGATAGCGTAATAATATGTAGCCTTTATGTTGACCCGAGCTCTTAGTAACATTCATGCAAAGTTTGAAGTAAATCCATGCGGTACTTCTTGAGTTTAACCCGGACATACATACAGATAAAAACACAGACAAACAGATAATAATTCTAAAAACTATATTTTTGGCTTCGATATCGATTGTAGATCACGCCCCAAATATCCTTTAAAAAACAAAACAAATTACATTATTTTTTTATCGTATTGGCAGTGGATACCCAAAATACCAAGTGGAGCGGCAAATCACTACATCATGGAGTGACGCTTGGGTGTATGGTCGATGCTTAAATCTAATCTCCGAGTCACGGAACGGTAATACAGTCAACCTCAACATATACCTTCAACATCTTCTCGCCCGAACAGGCCATTGAACCTAAGTTCTTATTGTCTATTAAGACAAATTTGACTGCCTCGTTGGCCTAGCGGTAGCGTGTTCAACCGCAGAAAATGAGGTCCTAGGTTCAAATCCCGGGTCGAGCCAAAAAGTGATTTTAGGATTTTTCCGTAAAAATAAATTTCTCAGTATCAGCCTGAAGTCTAGATGTTGGCGGTATAACACCCCCGTGCACGTTAAGCCGTCGATCCTGACCTCTATCCGATCATGTCGGTAGTCGTCCCATCGGATCATGAGAGTAATGGAATAGATGGTGCCCCTGTGTTTGCGCACACACTTGTGCACTATAATATGTCCTGCGCAATTGGCTAATCTCAATTGATAACGGCCGCCGTGGCCGAAATTTGGCCGGGAAGACATCATCATAATCAAGACAATAAGAACTTGTTACTTAATTTTCAAGAGTAGGTTATTAGTGTCTATAGTAGTTACTGAGAATCAACATTAATTACTTACTACTGGGAAATCATAAATATTATCTTACTTGAAGGGCCTACCCATCAATTCTCAGCGGACGAGTAGATTTATGATTTCCCAGTTTTTAGTTAAGATTTACACGAGGTAACTTAGTTTCATACCAATATTTAGGTTAGTGTTATAAAACGAGAATTTATAAAACATTATTCAACTAATTAGATTCTTATTTTAGTTAAGTTAATTAACTTAAGTTTATTTTCAACGCTTTAATCGCTAGTTCCAAATAGTTCTTTGATAAGAAGAGGTGTAAGTATTAACAATTTCAAAGAATCTTAATTTTTTGTTATTTTCTTCAGGCGTTATTCTATTTGTGTGTGTGTTTTGACCACACCTGTATAACAACTCACGACTCATTCCCAGGGGGTAAGCAGAGACAACGGATTTCCGTTTGTCGCGATCTTTGAACACCTCTTTTGAGGCGTATACTCTCATTTTATTTTTTCTACGTGCTCGGTGGTTTCGGGTACTTCTGCCTTGAGAACTTCGTCAGGGAATGTTTGACAAAGGTCTACCTCCTCCGGTTGTACAATTCACACAGGCCAGGTATACTTCTTTTATTCTCCTTTCTAAATTAATAATATAAAAATTTAAATCTGTGTGACTATACGTTCAGGATGCTGATGGGGCTGCGGTGATTCTGTAGTGCATGAGGGATGTTTGCTGAGCATCACGTAGATTGTTTCTACGCTACGATGCGTAAGAGATACGCATCTCTGGTGCGCAGAATACGTGGCAGCACCAAAAACATCCTTAGCATGATTGCTAGTCGGCTAGACTGTATTTACGTCAATCATTGCTGCGCCATTTCGCATGGAATGACGCAGCAATGAATGGTAAATTTGGTACATATTTTAAAAATACTTATTACTAACACTAGTTTATAAGAAAATTGTTACTAACTTATTGGACACTAATTTGGTCTGAAAATAAAGTCTGATATGTCACATGTTTATTACCAATATTATTTACATGATATCATACAAGGGTATTTTAACACAAATACTACTTACACAATATTTGGGCTACATGGAGAGAAATTTCCGCACAATCCTGGCATTCGCCAGCAGAACCGCCTTCTGCATGTAACTCTCCAGCCAGATATCAATCCCTGAAAATCAACTTGCAAGGTTGATTTTCAGGGATTTGATTATTATTATTATTATACCCTCTTTCACATCGCAGTCATCTTTTAACTTAGTATTTCGTATTCTGTCTCTTAAATTCACACCAAACATACTTCTCAGAGCTCTCATTTCTTCCAGTACATTAAATTGTCGAGTACAACTTTTGCAATGAGGGGAAATAGGAAACTGAAAATTGTTAATTTACTTTAGTTTAATGTTATCGTAAACAAAGATAAAATACAATAACAACCACGCATAGTAATCTATTGTTTTATGTTATGGTAATCGATAAACAACTTTCAGGATTTTCTTGTAATAAATCTGTTGGCACGTAGAATTTCAATAGGTTTCGGGTATTGTATAGCCTTGTAATTTGTTTCGACATAAAACCGTTAACTGCAACAATGGATTAATGGGGAGACACCTGAAAGTTGATAATTTACATACGTCAAGAATTGAACTATCTATTGGAAGGATGATTGCCCTAATAACGTAAAAATGTAACTGGCAAAGTGCTGTCAACGGCCTTAACGACTGCGTAACCGATTGACTAGTCCCTTTGCAAAGCCAGTAGACGTACTAGGGCGACATGCGAAGTTAGTAGTTCAACCTTTCACTCACACATAAACAATTTACGTTGTGTCTTATGCTCAATGTAGTTACAGACTGGACTAGCTAGTCTGATAAACATAGAATAAGGATGACAGCAGAACTTTCGTCAATTTATGAAAATAATAAAATTAATCTTATTAATAATTATTTATGGAAATGACTGACAAAAATCTTTGTACTTTTAAATTTTTTTTTTTTATTGTATTAATTTATTTAATTAGAGATATTTCCGGCACTAGGAAATTAAATTATACATATATCGTCAACCGTCTTACGATGTTTGTAAACATACTTCACAAATATGCAACTCACGAAGTTCTCTCTCACGCTGAACCACAATGAATTAAATCGCAACCGTCATCGTACAGACGCCAGCACATCCAGCTACCTTAAGGTGTCAGATTTATGTTATAGATTTTCAACTTTATCACAAAAGCATAAGGTTCACTTTCAATTAGGGAAATTTGAACGATTGGGGTAGCTTGATGTGCTGGCGCCTGTACATACAATAACACTTTTTGGGCAGACCCAAGATTTGAACACAAGACTTCACTATCTGCGGTTGAACCCGCTACCGCGAGACCAATGTGGCAATAACATATTTTAGTTGGCTTTATAGGATAACCAGCTGTACCACCCCATTTCACCCGCGTTAATTTATTTAAATGCCTAAGTGTTATAAGCTTTTATATTTACTATAAAGTTTCATCAAAATCATTTAACTAGTTTTTGTGAGTGTGAAAGAGTTACAAACATCCATACAATCCATTCTCTCAAACTATCGCATCTGTAATTAGTAGGATGTGCATAGTGTGTTAAATAAACCGGAATTTAAGTTAGGAAATCACAAATTTAAAGGGACTGCCGTATCACAGTATTAGCCAGCTCCGGCCCACGAAGGGTTTGAACGTTATGTTTGAATTAATTTCATATATTTATGTATAGTTTATCTACCTGTATATGTAACGAGATGAAATGTAAAGTACCACAACAAACCCAAGGGGGTAAAGTAGTACCATAATTGGGTTTCTTCCTTTTATTATGTATTAAAAAAAAACAAGAATGCTTCAGACTAAAGTAAAACTTCAAAAGCAACTGGCTATGAGAGAAAGAGAGAAAGGAAATGTGTGCTTGCACCTCTCTCGCTTCCCCCCTCAATAAGCAACAAAACGTAACTCTCCCTCTCTTTCTATCTTCTCTAACTTATTTCTCCCTCTCAACTTCTTTTCACCTCGCCAAATCACACTTTTCGTAAAGATTTTGTCACGCCTTCACCAGCTTGCTCCCCAAGTCAAGCTCGCGTAAAGAAGATATTCTTCAAAAATGTTGGTCATTTTACAGCTTTAAGCCGGCCCACCAACGTCGTCCGCGCAGTTTAACCACAAAACCGTAATAACTTGAGTCATTCTTCATTTGCTCTCAGTTCACATTTTGTGATCTCGCCGTCGCAAGCGCACCTGTTTGTCAGCACACAACGGCTTTGAAACTGTATTCTTACAGTACACTGGCCTGAATACAGTCTCCAAATATGATTGGTCATACCCAGAAAATTGTGGCAATATTTGCGTCATTGTAAATATGCATTCATTCATACAATTACACATAATAACACATTTGAAAACATTTTCCAATCGTGTATGTGGAAGAACACCTTTAGAAACATAATGAAAATACTAAAGTTTCGGAATGATAATTAGAATGGAAAGAAAGAGAATCATTACATTTTTTATAATATTTTTCCACTCTTGTTACCTAGCAGGATTCAAACCCGACTTTTTCGAGTTTCCGTCGCACGTAAGACTCAAAGCAACAAGGAGCCCTGAATGACTAACAGTTATTCAATGCTTATTAAATTATCATCTCCTGGTTACTTCATCGATTTGCTTGGCAGCCCTAGTAGCGCCGTACTAGGATCGCATGTTATGCATGTAGTTAAACCTACGCAGTAGTTTGACCTTCTTGTTCAATGCGTAGTGCATTATGGCCAGTGACGTCATAAGGGTTTCCTCATAACAAATTGACGGCCAATAGACAAGGCGAATAACTGTGTTACGACGTTTTGCTTTTCAATGTCTCTCATGTTCAGTATTCTTATCTATAAATAGTATGGACGGGGTCTGTGGGCGGTCGCTACTTTTCAGCCCTTATCCATTGTTGGAAGCCTTAGATCTACGGAATAATAGACGTTATGCACTCAATATTCCTATCCCCATTTCTTACTGCTTTTTTTATGGTACAGTTTAAAGTTAGCAAACGTCTAAATATTTGGCGATAATTTAATTTATTTATTTACATTACAATATTTTATCTTATTGCAATTTAAAAAGTGGATGATGATCTGTGTACAAAATTGGCCATATCCAAATTACATGACATGAAATTAGATGCCCTTTAGAGTTTTGAAATAATCCGCACCCAACAGCAGCGTGTAGTAGGGATTGAAAATTTGCATGAAATAAGAACGAAGCTGAGAAAGGTCAAAATCCACTCGGAAAAGTGCAAGGAAAATACTAGAGCTTATATACATATATTCTCCTCGCTGGTGTATGCCCCAGCGTTTGCCCACACACTTATGCACTGTCATATATTCCACACAGATGGCTAGTCTCCAATAAAATAAATAAAATAAAAATAAAAAAGGTTTTTATTCACGTAGACTTTAAAAAAGCGCTTGTAAATAGTCAGAACATGTTTGTAGTAATACAGTTATTATTTCTAGTTACTTATTACATATATTTAGGTACACGGAATGTTAAAACATTTATACAATTTATTTTATAATGGTAGTGACATTTAGCTAGCTTGTATTAAGTTATTGTCAAGGAGATTATGTTTAGTTGAAGTTTTTAATATTATGTATTGAAATTTAAATTTTACTACATATTTTCTGAATGGTTCTGTCTATATTAAATAGAATAAGACTGACTGCCATGGACGATATTCTACCAGGATGACATTATTAACTATATTCCTACGCCTATTATTGACTGAAACGCAAAGAAACATAGGCACTCTTGTTTTGGTCCTTTCTTCCAAGTGGGTCTAATAGAAACAACCTAACTTTACGTACAATAAATCTATATTGCACTTTTCCAAGGCGTTTGCAGCTTGTTCCTAATAAGCCGCTCAGTTGGTCCTTTTACAAAGGGGTCTCGTATTTTTACCTGTTTTTATGACAAAAAACAACTACCTTTGTTTCCTTTCGTTTATTATTTCTCGATAGTGTCTAAATTTACATCATATACAGCCATAGTAATGCAACATTTTTATCTACAATCAACAAACAATTGCTATCATTTTAACGCACGCTGGCTTCACTCGTTGCGCCTCCATGCTTTTAATGGGTTTTAGAATGTTCCATTTGTATGTATAATGTTGTTTTTGTTACCAAAGAGCCATCATTCTTCCAGCAATATGTAACATAACATCCAACGTCTCCATTTACATGGTTAAGAGCGTATATATGGCACTACATTTCATTTACAACATGTAATGTAATTAACGCACACCTTCAAACACCCCAATGAGAATGCTATGTTATTATCATAATACATACACTCAATTTTTTAATTATATGCATCGTTATTTACTAAATTAGTTTCTTGGAATAAAGTTTATTTTTCTTTATTTTGTGTTGAATGATGGAATTTGTATGACTACAAATAAAACTGCTATTTAAAAGTCTTATTACTTTGACTTACGGTCCTTTTCAATTTGTTTTGACTGTACAGGGTTAGTAATTTCCGTAGTTTTAATTATTTTGGAAAAAAATACCTATATTAAAAATGATATAAATTGATTCAGTAAACGATTCTGAACAAACTATTTTCAGGATGTGCGTTAATTAAGTTACAATTTGTAAAACCAGCCCATTGTTCACATATTGGTTTCAGAAAGAATAAATCCTGTGGGTGTCTGAAAAGGCGACTAAGGGATACACCATGTAGTTGGTCAGCAGCGCCACCTGTGTAGTAACTACCACTTAACTGCAGTTGTAAACTCGCAGGCCAAGCGCGATAATAATAAAAATAAAAATCTTTGGGGACGCCTATATCCAGTAGCAGAGGATGTTAATGATGTCCTCCCGACCGAATTTCGGTCACGGTGGCCAGTCTAAATGAAGACTAGTCAATTGCGCAGGACATATTATAGTGCACAAGTGTGTGCGTAAACCAGGGGCACTTTTTATTCCATCACTCTCATGATCCGATGGGACAGCTAGCGACACGACCGGAAAGAGTTCAGGTACAGGACCGACGGCTTTACGTGCTCTCCGAGGCACGGGGGTGTAATACCGCCAACTTCCAGACTTCGGGCTGATAGTGAGAAATTTCTTTTTACGGAAAAATCCCAAAATCACTTTTTGGCCCGACCCGGGATTTGAACCCAGGACCTCATTATCTGCGGTTGAACACGCTACCGCTAGACCAACGAGTCAGGCAGAGAGGATATCAGGCCCATGATGATTGTCCACATTCTATATGTATATGGTAGTATACCCCCAATTATTTATCTAATTGTTTGTATTAATAAATATATTTAACTAGCTGTGCCCCGCGGTTTTACCCGCGTAAAATTTTATAAATTATCACAGCTCCTCCCACTTAGGTGATAGCGTGATAATATATATATAGCCTATATGTTGACCTGAGCTCTTAGTAATATTCATGCAAAATTTTAAGTAAATCCGTGCAGTACTTTTTGAGTTTAACCCGGACATACATACAGAGAAATAGACACACAGACAAAAATTCTAAAAACTATATTTTTGGCTTCGATATCGTATGTAAATCACGACCCAAGTATCCTTTTAAAAAAATATTCAATGTACAGTTTCGACTTTCCTACGATTTTATTATATGAATAGATCAAACGCATAAGGAGGATACGCATCTCTGCAATGTTAATCGAGAACATTTTCGAATACCTAATTATACTTAACTGTTTATTAACATTAAAACCTACTTCAACTTTTAAGTTTTGCAATCCATCGGAACAAAATTTATAAGTGAGAAAGTATTGTTAGGTAAGTATAATTATTCAAAAATATTCTCCATTGTTTCAGAGATGTACATCCTGATTATTCTATTAGATATGTTTATTAATTTACATATTTTAACTTTGCAACATTTATGAATAAATAAATTTATTTCTCAAAAGAACGTAGGAATAACATTCGCTTATTTGCGGATATTAACAGTAATAAGTAATTAAGCTACGCTTGGCGGGCATTTAACGCTAAGCCTAGCGCAGCTTAATTTTCTTCAGTTTTAGACTATTTAATATGATAAATATATTCACGCTCTTTAGAAATGGATTATTCATCTAAAATGTATTTTAACCACTCAGGTAAAACAGGAATTTTAACATTTTAAAGTGTGTCTGAGTGTCTGTAGGCCCATTGTTCCGAAATTAAGGGCCGAATTTAATGTCGTGTGATTTATTTCAAGCAAATTTTCATCGAGGAAATTTTAAATTTGATTTGCCAGTGTTTATCATTTGTAACTTAACACAGAGCGCCTACCCCGGATTGATAGAGGGTGCTGGTTTGGTTCCACCGGACGATTAAATTTACAAATTCCCATTTTTGTGATTACTTTATCTTTTAAGTCCTCAAGAGATTTTTTTATAGCAATGAATTTATTAAAAAAATTACTTCTTCATTTTTATTGGAGCTATATCTGATTAATGAATGCATAACTAGTGTTTTCGTATCTCGCACTGTTAAGTCGTGTATTGCTGAACCAAATGTTTATAAACACTCTTCCAGGAACTAAATCTACTTGTTTATGAAAGATGCAACATTCTACTTGTAAATATATTATACAGATGCCACATCCAGCTACCTCTATCTGACAAATTTCTTTTATAGGTTTTCAACTTTATTACATAAGCATAAAGTTCACTTTAAATTGGGGAAATTTGACAGATTGGGGTAGCTTGATGTGCTGGCGTCTGTACTTGCGATGGAGAGCAAGCGAAACAAATCAGGAATTTCGCAAGTTTGTATCTGGTTTATTTATGAATTGTCCAACAATTTGTGGCAGTAATTTTATATCAAATTTCGACATTCGTGATCTACCATATTTTATCTAATGGTCTTACGCAAAAAATGTACTCATTACACATTAACACCACATAATCAGGCGACATGACCTTAAAAATACTGACGAGCAAAGATTCCGAAACATTGTGCTTATAACATCTACATGGTGTTCCGGAAACTTTTTATGTGAAATATTATTGTTCAGTGAATACATGGCTTCGATATACTACATATTATGTGTGTAATGCATACGTAAAAATGTGTGCATGTGTAATTTTTATTGTTGACTAGCTGTGCCCCGCGGTTTTACCCGCTTTAAATCTTATAAATTATCGCAGCTCCTCCCCCCTAAGTGATAGAGTTATAATATTTAGCCTATATGTTGACCCGACCTGTTAGTAATTTTCATGCAAAATTTGATGTAAATCCATGCAGTACTTTTTGAGTTTTGCCCGGACATACATACTCACAAACAGACACACACACAAAAATTATAAAAAGTACATTATTGGTTCGATATCGATTGTAGATTACGCCTCAAGTATCCTTTTTAGTAAATATTCAATGTACAGTTTTGACTTTCCTACGATTTTATTATATGTATAGATAAGTTACATACTAAACAAAATATTTGACTAAATCCTTTCATCGAATAAACTAACTGGTTCATTCCATCACAGGGTTTTTGTATCAAAATTATGATATATTTTTAATAAGATACAGTGTTACATTATTGGCAAAAACTAACTTAACAAAATATAGAAGTGTTTAACAGCCTCTTAACGGAACAAAATTTGGCATACATATTTCTTCATGATATTACTCTTTAACGTTAGCAATAAGTCTTGCGAAATACCTGGAGGCTTCCGAAAATACATATCTCTAACTACATCTTGGAAAGTAATTATTCTTTTACTGTAATGATGATTGCTGTTTGCTGTTGCAGAACGTAATAATTTGTTAGTAACACACTTATTCTAAATATGGCAGGTGGGTTGGCGTGGTTGGCAGACACTTGCCTTTCACGCTGCTGGTCGTGGGTTCGATTCCACCTAGGACAGGTATTTTTGTGCATGAACAAACATATCAATCTGTCCTGAGTCTTGGTGCAATTATTATTATATTATACCAAAGAACGTAAACAATTCACTTCGAGAGTACTTCGAAATGCGATTAGTCACTCCCAGAGAAGTAAATAACGAAATACTTAACAATCTCAAAGTAAAGAAAAGCCCAGGGTATGACCTCATAATCGGGGAAATTCTACGTAACCTGCCTTGTAAGGCTCTCGTTAAACTTACGACTCTGATAAATGCGGGTTTTCAGTTAAAATATCTCCCTGATCTATGGAAAGTGACCGAAGTAATTGTGGTCCAAAAACCTGGAACAATTCCCCATGATATATTTCACTTTTACCAATTAGGTATATCAAAATTGTTTGAGAAACTTTTGCGTAAAAGATTAAAACCTTTAATAGAAAAAATAAACATAATTCCTGAACA
Organism: Pseudoips prasinana; assembly: GCA_951640165.1. Classification (NCBI taxonomy): domain Eukaryota; kingdom Metazoa; phylum Arthropoda; class Insecta; order Lepidoptera; family Nolidae; genus Pseudoips; species Pseudoips prasinana. Next base: position 31,686,911 of record OX621248.1, read on the forward strand.
ACAGTTTGGCTTCAGAGAAAAACATTCAACCATAGATCAAGTCCATAGGATTAAAAATATAATAGAAAATGCACTAGAAACGAAAAAAGTTTGCTCGTCTGTATTTCTTGACGTTGCCCAAGCTTTTGATAAGAAAGCCTGGCATGAGGGTCTAATATATAAATTGAAACTCTTGTTACCACAACAGTTCGCAGATATTTTAACATCATACATCTGTAACAGAAAGTTTAGAATAAAAAAAGAAAACACTTATTCTGAGTTGATCGAGATAAGAGCTTGAGTGCCCCATCGTACTAAGTATAGTACTTTATTTAATAAAGTACTATACTTAGTACATTATTAAATAAATAAAAATACCAAAGAAAAGTAGTATATGTAGTATATCAGTTATCTGGTTTCCATAATAGAAGCTCTTACTTAGTTTGGTATCAGATGGCCGTGTGTGGATATTAAGTGTATGGTGAGAAGACAAAAATCATTATTTTAAATTATGTTAACAACAGTAAAATCAAGTATAGTTCAGTAAATAGTAAACGGCTACTTCCTACTACCTTGACATCTATCAGTTCCCGGTGTAATTGCCACTAGGACGGTTTCTTATTACGTCCGCTACCAGTCCGATCCAAATCCGTGAAAATAAAAATCGAGAAAACAGACTGTTATTCGGACCGTGTTTTGATGGATTCGGATCAGACGTAGTGCGTAACCTCCCTTACGACGAATATTCGCGAGCTTGTTCACCTATACAAGAAATATACATTTTTCGGTTATTAAATTTTCGATATAAAGTCTTCGACTGTACCTAATATTTTTCCATTTCAACACAACAATTATCCCGCAACACACGATTATTTCTAACCGGTATATTAAAAAGTAATCAATTTTAATTGGAAAGTATTAAAGTTATAAACAGTAGGCTTGGAGATAGGCGATTAACTCCTCACGCTGATTATAGTCATTGCGTGTTTGTCACCAATTTGGTATTAGATACTTGATTTTGGCATTTATGAATATCTTTATACGCCTTTCGGTCGCGGTTTTCTCACGAGACAAACCGCCGACGGTTCAACGGCCGACGAAGGGACTAGCCTCTGCGTTTCGAAAACCTATTTCTTATCTACCACTCTGAGGCGTTCATAGCCAGATGCTCTCACCGGTCTGTAAATGATTGCCGAGGTTAAGCAACTAGGCTTGCGGTTAGTCCATAGGTGGGTGACCGTCAAAGTGGTTTAATTTCTGAGCGTCTCCGTGCCTTGGAGAGCACGTTTTCAAAGTCAAAGAATAAAATTAAATAATTTTTGAATTATTTATTCCGTAAAAAAATTACATTTATGGGGAATCGTCATTTTTTTTATCCTACCGTGCAGTGCATGACGTGGCAGCTACTGAGAAACACTGCCAGAAAATTCAGTAGGAATCCTTTTTTAAAATAAAATATACTTAAGATTAATTACGTGTGTTGACTCAGAACAACTCAATCCCAAGCACTTTTATAACTTAAATAATCAGAAATTTTGTAATATGCCATGCTACACAATTTGGCTTTAATCATTCTTTTAAACTTATTCGTAGACAATTCTCTAATATCATTGGGAAGTTTGTTATAGAATCTTATACATTGCCCCATAAAAGAGTTACTTAAAGCGGCTAAAAGTAATTTAAAGTTATTACAAACCAACACAAAATAGACTGATTAAAATATTATTCCGATATGATTATTTAACACCCACTATCAAAATTTACAAAGAAACTGGACTCATGAACCTTGCACAAATTTATAAATACAATACCTGCATCTTGATTAGGAAAGTTCTGACAAAAGATGTTCATTCACAACTCACATTCACTAAAAGAATAGACTGCTACAAACGTCTGACTAGGCAGGCTAATAATATATGTCTTAGACCACCGAGGACAAATTATGGAAAAAAGAGCATTCTATACGAAGGAGCTCAAATATATAATAAGCTGCCAAAAAATATAAAAGAAGCTAAAACTTTGTTATCATTTAAAAAACTGTTAAAAGGACACATTTTAAAGGATTTTTCATTATTAAATTAAATTTAAAAAAAAAAAACCTAAAAGTATTGCAAAATATAAATAAAAACATTGTAAAACAAACCAACACTATATACATACTATACACGTACTAAATACATATTACATACCTACTGTAAAATACACTAAAAGCTAGTAAAAACTAAGTAATAAAATATATATGATGACCTACCTATTTATTACTAAATACACTTTACTATTATAAATATGACATAACGACTAAACACATAATATATTTAATTATTACAAAAGCATAACCACCAAACATATATGTATATATATATATATTAATTATGTTACTTCTTTAAATCGCCATATCAAATTGTATATAAATTGATATAAAGTTCGAAACTACATTTTAACTGCGACACATCACTAAGCCATAGGCCTTAATAAACTTGTATTGTTTCTACGCCACCTGGACTGTTTTAGCGCAACATGGAATGTCATTGTACTGATAGATTTTTAATATTTTTTCAAACTACCCTACAACTAGATACGCTAATTGGTTAATATTTAGTATTTAAGTGTATTTTTCTCTGTAAGCGATTACTGTAATCTTTTTGAGAAAAATAAAATATCTTTAACCGTACTTATTTTGTGGAGACGGATAGTATGCAATATGAGATTATTCTTTTATCTAGTATTTGCACTATGTGTATCGCTCCTTTTACAGAAGGATATTTAGGATAATATAAGGATATACTATACTATACTGCTGTGTGGTGACGGCGACAAATATCAGAATCAGAATATCATCACCCCATCTCATCCCGTGGGGGGCGTAGAAGTCGACCCGAGGGAATATCTACCAGAGGATGGGCAGCAGCTTCCTTCTGATTACTATGACCATCTTACTGCGATCGCCAACCCGTCTGCCAAGCGTGGCGATTATGGCATATCCCCCCAAGACGATTCTTGAGGGAGGCTTGTCCAGCAGTGGACTTATTTAGCTGTAATGATGAAAATGAAAAATGATGAAGATTAATTACAATCATGTGTGTTGACTCAGAACAACTCAATCCCAAGCACTTTTATAACTTAAATAATCAGAAATTTTGTAATATGCCATGCTACACAATTTGGCTTTAATCATTCTTTTAAACTTAATCGTAGACAATTCTCTAATATCATTGGGAAGTTTGTTATAGAATCTTATACATTGCCCCATAAAAGAGTTACTTATTTTGTGGAGACGGATAGTATGCAATATGAGATTATTCTTATATCTAGTATTTGCACTATGTGTATCGCTCCTTTTACAGAAGGATATTTAGGATAATATAAGGATATTTTTATGCACATATAGTAGGTTTTCATATATATACTGAGATAGTACAGTTAGACTGTTAACCTCTTTGAACTTTTCTCTTAGAGACACTCACGGGGCAATATGATAGCCGAACGGGCCCGGCTGTAGACCGTAGGCAACAGTCATTGATTCATGTCAGAGGTCTACAGAGCGGCTTGAACAACTCTGACACTAGGGTAACCACTACCCATACGATAAGTAAGTAAGTAAGCAATACCATGGCTGCCTTTTTGGTCTAACGGTAGCGTTCAACAGCAGATCACGAGGTCCTGGGTTCAATTCTGAGCCAAAGTGATTATGCGATTTTTCTGTATTAAAAAAGAAATCTCAGTATCAACCCGAAGTCTGGAAGTTGGTGGTATTATACCCCCTTGTCTCTTTCCGTGTCGTGTCGCTAGTCGTCCCATCGGATCATAAGAACGATAGAAAAGATAGTGCCTCTGTGCTTACGCACACACTTGTGCACTGAAATAAGCCCCGCACAGATTGCTGTCAGATTGGTCTCCATTAAGACTGGCCGCCGTGGCCGAAATTCGGCTAGGAGGAGATTTTATTATTAATGCCATGGAGAAGTCTTGTTTCTCGTGATCCTATTAATATTTATTTGTTACCTTCGCACTTCAAAATTTCATTAATATAAGATCTGAAAAAACATTAAAGCAAAAATAGGACACAAAAATCAAATATTAAGTATTCCGAACCCGGTGAAACGGTTGTTAAGGATATTTTACTTTTAAAGAAAATATCCATTTAAGCATGCATTGGATATTTTGTTTGTGTATTTTTCACATCTTATATTAATGAAACTTTGAAGCGTGACACATAAATATTAATAGGATCTTAATCTTATCTTATGCCTTAGTAGTCATGAGAAAATTTGTGATGCCTATATACCTAGAAACCTAACATATATTAACACTTTTTTGATTCCATGGCTCTCTTTTTAACACGTTTTTATTACCTTCACTTTTAACTATGCATGTAAGAAAATCTCGGAATCTTAATTTGACCCACTTCCCGGTCTTGGATTACGATAAAATTTTGCACACGCTCTGAGATCTGATGGCAATACATGACTAGCATCGTCATTACAAATCCAATATGGCGGCTTCCCCATGGCCATGGCAAGACTGGCTGTTTGAAATCCACCACCATGATATGGGTATCAAATGAAAGGGTTTGCTGTCAGGAATGCGAAAAGTTTTTTAGTGCGTGCTAAAAGCGTGTTTTTTAAACTATTATTTTTTTATTGGTTTTAATTTCTATAAATCAGGGACGGTCTGCCAGCTGTCCTCTTAGGAATGGGAAAATAACAAACAATATTCATATTCTTCGTATTTATATTCGTCTCCAATCCTGGCTTCCTCGTTAGTCTAGCGTAATGAGGTCTTGGGTGCAAATCCCGGGCCAGGCCGTGAGATTAGTAGGGGAATTTCTGTAAAGAAAATTTCTCAGTATCAGCCCGAAGTATGAAAGTGGGCGGTTTTATACCCCCGTGCATCGGACAGTCTGTAAAGCCGTCGGTACTGTACCTAACCTATTTCCGGTAGTGTTGCTAGTCGTCCCATTGAATCATGAAAGTCGGTGAATAGAAAGTGCGTTTACACTTGTGTACATGTATCAGTCCCGCGCAGTTGGCTATGGTCAGCAAAGAAAAAATAGCGTTTCTTCTTTTGCTGAAGATAATGAGCTTCAGAAGGATCTAGAACGGCTAGAAGTAATACTGAAGAGTGAACAAACTTGATCCCAACCTTTTGACATGCACTATGGTAACCGTACTTCATCCGTAAAAATAATGTTATACCATAACCTATGGTGGAGAGAGAGGTATTAAAAAAGTTGGTTCTTTCCGTGAGATTACCCTCAACATTGTATATTGCACATTTATCAGCTTTCTATATAAGGCTTAGAGGGAATCCAGAAGCATTTCATCAAGTACCTATATTGCTGTTATAAAGTAAAATACCGTTCTGAAAAATACCGTTCTAAAATACCGTTAAAAACTTAGTAAACAATTTCACATTTGCCACTTAAAACCCGTCGCAAAATAGCTGATATATCATATCTAGTTCAAATAATATCAAGCAGTCTACCCTGACCTCCATTATACGGTAAAATTAAATTAAATTTACCGACTTAATATGCCTATAAATATTCCCAAAGTTACAAAAAACTACCGACTTAACACGTTTATTATATTTTACGAGCAAGTATTTTAATTTAATTTACAAAAAATATGATTTAGATCCTTATGTGATAATTTGATAACCGTCAAAGAAGCGAGACATTGTATAAGCCATGCCTTTCAAAGATTTAAAAAGTAACCTTTCTTTGTAAGCATCTATTACATATAATAAAATCGTAGGAAAGTCAAAACTGTACATGGAATGTTTTTTTTAAAGGATACTTGGGGCGTGATCTACAATCTATATCTAAGCCAAAAATATAGTTTTTAGATTTTTTCTTCTGTATGTCTGAATGTATACATTATACAACTGCAGCAACTGTACTATACTGTATGGATTTTGCATGAATATAACTAAGGGTTCGGGTCAATATATAGGCTACATATTATCACGCTATCACCTACGGCGGAGGGGCTGTGATAATTTATAAAATATTATGCGGGTAAAACCGCGGGGCTCAGCTAGTAATACTAATAAAATTGATGTTAACCATTTTCTAGTTATAATAAATATAAATCAAGTTCGCTTTTAGTGCGTACAAACATTATTTATCCAATTACTTATTAGTGAAAACTACTGAAAACCTTTAATTGGCCGTCTTTGTTTATTCCCGTTATTATTATTATTTGTTTAGCGGTGGGTTTCGATTTAATCATTAAATAAATAAAAAATATGAACTGAACTTCAATCATGAACTAATCATCCTACAATATTGGTGTTATTATTAATTTTAGTTAACACAATTTAGGTCGTTCCATCAATCGTTTAAGTTAAGGTATAATAATTAATTAATGCCAATAAGCTATACAGACCGAAAACGAATCTCACGTATACAGCTAACAACAACTATATTACTTTAATGAAATTATTTAATTAAGAGCCCAGTTTCCTAAAAACAACTATTTTTTAAATTTAAACGTAATTTATCCAAACTTTTAACTGATAAATGTTTTTATAGTATACATGAATACCTCGACTATAAACTGTGAGCCTTGTGTTTTAGTGTCTTGTGTACCTATATATATTTTGGTTTAAAATGTAAATTTGCATTAAAATAAGAGATACCTATTTGTATTATGTCAAGAACTTTTTGTCACCTTATTCACGCAACTAAATTATTTTTATCTTTATCATTTTATCTTTTGTACATAGAAGGGTATTTGTATATAGTACTTTATGAATTTTTCTGCGAGTCCGAATCAGAAATGTAGATGACCGCTAGGGCAGAAAGGTTTTCGAATGGCGACTACGGACTGAACGGCACAGCGTGGGCAGGCCCCCTAAAAGATGGACCGATCATCTTGTGTGGATGCGGGCATCGGAGGATCGGCAGTTGTAGAGATCTTGGGGCCTTTGTTGTTTGTGGAAGCCTTGGTCGAGTGGTATGCTTATTTCATCTTATATGATGATGTTATAAGTACTACTTTATTTTGCAACTAAACAAACTTGGTATTATTTATCTAGGTAGCTTTTTTCGTTAGTCATATTTTTTTTATATATCAGAGGGCGACAAACGAGCTAGTCGGTCACCTGATAGTAAGTGATCACCACCGCCCATGGATGCGAGAAATCCCGGGTGCGTTGCTGGCCTTTAAGAGTCAGCAAACAAGTGTTGCTGACCCTTCCCCCACCCCAATGTGGGTGACCTTACTCACACTCGGAAACACAACACTAAATTATTAAAGTTATTATTAAGTAATGTCTTCCGTAAGGTTATGCTTATTTCGTCAGATATAATGATTTTTAAGTACTGCTTTATTTTACAATTTTAACTGAACAAAAACATGGTATTATTTACGCTTAGCTCTTTTCCTTAGTCATATATGCTTGTAGGATAATAAAACTGAATATGGTACCTACTGTAATACTAAAATAAAGGTCGCAAATTTGTAACATTGACCTCAAAGTTTGTATGTGTCCGTCAATCGTAAAGCTGATATAATATTTAGATGTTACATGAAAATGAAAACTTTCTGGTTCAAATTAAACATGTCCTAACACCGCCAGTATTCTGGGCAAGATAGCGGAGTGGACTGTTACTGCCCAATAACGTTAGGCATAATGCTATCGTGCCAGCACGTCTTGACTTTGACTGCCTCGGTTGCGTGTTCACCCGCAGTTAATGAGGTCCTGGGTTCAAATCCTGGGTCGGGCCAAAAGTGATCTTGGAACATTTCTGTAAAAAGAAAAATTACTCAGCATCAGCCCGAAGTCTGGGAGTTGGCGGTATTATACCCCCGTACCTCGGAGAGCACGTAAAGCGGTCGGTCCTGTGCCTGACCTCTTTCCGGGCGTGTCGCTAAGGCGTCCCATCGGATCATGAGAGTGATGGAATAGAAAGTGCTCCTGTGTTTGCGCACACACTTGAGCACTATAATATGTCCCGCGCAGATGGCCAATCTCTGTTGAGACTGGCCACCGTGGCCGAATTCGGCTAGGAGGACATTATTATTATTATTATAGCCAGGTCTCACAGAGGCTTCGCTTCTACGGTTCTACCGTATTTCTCCTCATATAAAAGCACTTTGCAATACGTTTATTTTTTAAAACTAGAAAGTACTTTTTTATAGAGGACGCTCAATGATTCTGACAGCTTTTATTACTGTATATAATATATTTGATTAATATTGTAAATAATTTACAGGTTTAATTTCATAGTACGTTAATATTATGCAAAAAAATATTAAATAAAACATATCCTTATTTCGTCGTTTTTGAATATTAAATAAAGGAATAATTTTTGTGTAGAAAGTATACTAAGAAAGATGGAAATTAAATATTTAAGCTCCTAGATATAAAGAACGACAATTAGCATTTTTTTTTTAAATCCCACACCTAATACCATTAAGAGAATGTGCAAAATTGCATAGAAAATTAGCACCTTTATAAGAAATAAACTATAAACTTCCAAAGTTCATGCATGTCAAGTCATGAGTAAAGTGTAATTTAGTTATAAAGCAACACTTATATAATGCCTGTCTATATTTAAACTAAGTCTGTGACGGTTAAGTTAGGAAACGTGGAAATAGTTACGTTAAATTTGTTACTATTTACGCATGTTTGTATGAAGAAGATTTATTCCGTGTTCCTATTAAATTTCTCAGTACCCTAACGCTATTTAATTTTCTTATACGTTTTATGTCCCGCAATATACAATATTTAATTAACTTTATCTCTGAGTCCCGTTATATTCCGTTATAAACATGACAATTTCTATTCACACCTCTGATTGGTAGAAGTAATATTTAATGTTGACGGACATTCAAATTAAGAAAGTTCTATTCACACTGTCATAAATAAAATTATTGGTTTCGGCCATAACTGTTCCTAATTTTTTTATGGTTTTATTTCACAAAAACAGCAATAACTAGCACAGTGTTAACTGAATACTTTGAAAGCGTATTCAAAACCAATGTATCATTTTATATAACAGTTGCCAGGATACCGGTTATTTACTACCCAAAGGATTTAGCATAACCTCCTTACTCACCATCATATCAGCCGGAAGACGTCCACTGCTGGACAAAGGCCTCCCCCAAAGATCTCCACAATTCCCGGTCTTGCGTTATTCGCATCTAGCAGTTTCCAGCGACCCGCACAAGGTTATCGGTCCATCTTGTAGGGGGCCTGCCCACGCTGCGTTTTCCGGTTCGTGGTCGTCACTCGAGAACCTTTCTGCCCCAACGGCCATCGGTTCTACAAGTTATGTGCCCCGCCCACTGCCACTTCAGTTTTGCAATTCTCGGTGACTTTGGTTCGCCTGCGGATTTCGACATTTCTGATTCGATCCCGCAGGGAAACTCCGAGCATAGCCCTCTCCATTGCTGGTGGATCTACTCACCAAGAGGCACACAATTAATTAGTTTCAAGAATTATTATAGGACTACAACGTTATTAATAACCACTAATCTAGTAAGAGGATGTTGTCACAAATACTGAAAAAGGTATGCTGGTCTATGCTGTGTGGTGACGGCGACAAATATCAGACTCAGAATATCATCACCCCATATCATCCCGTGGGGGACATAGAAGTCGACCCGAGGGAATATCTACCAGAGGACGGGCAGCAGCTTCCTTCTGATTACTATGACCATCTTACTGCGATGGCCTACCCGCCTGACAAGCGTGGTGATTATGGCATATCCCCACAAGATGATTCTTGAGGGAGTCTTGTCCAGCGGTGGACTTATTTCGGCTGTAATGATGATGCTGGTTTGAGCAATCAGAACGGATGAATGAAAGAAAATTGTCACGAGAAGTACTACCTGGCCTGTGTGAATGGTAGAACTGGAAGGGGAAGAGGGAATCTCGTAGTAAATTCTGTGACCAAATTGGAGTTTCTCTCAAGAAAGGCCAGGTCGGAAGTACTCTAAACATGTATGAAGAATATAATAATAGTAAAAGATCATAAATGGCAGTGGACTCTTCTGCGAAGTTTCCGATTTAGGGACTCCCCGAAGGATTATAAAAATGGCTTATCAGCTCATTATTCGACATTTGCATATAAAACGCAAAAATTATTCAATTATGTAATACTTAAAGTCAGGGAAAACTGAACAGTTTTAGAGTCGAGAGAGTAGAGTTTGCATTATATCGTACTAGCTGTGGCCCGTGGTTTTACCCGCATTAAACTTCACAAATTATAGTCTAAGTAGGTGTCAGCTAACTCCATACCAAATTTTATTAAAATCGACGAAATTTAGACGTGAAGAAGTAACAAACATACACACTCACAAACTTTCGCCTTTATAATATTGGTAGGATTAGGTGGTATTCACCTTTTATATCTTAGGTCTTATATTCATGACGAATTAATGGAACTTTTTGGTCTCAATGCACTCTGCTCTTATATTCTATAAATAAATTAATATGTTGAGGTATTTACAAAAGAAAAGTAGTATGTGTAGTATATCAGTTATCTGGTTTCCATAGTACAAGCTCTGCTTAGTTTGTTTCACATGGCCGTGTGCGAATAATGTCCCAGGATATTATTATTGCTGCATAGTACCGACGACGTCAGCACATTCAGCTACCCCAATCTGTCGATTTCTTTTTAGATTTTCAACTTTATCACATAAGCATAAGGTTCACTTTGCATTGGGGAGATTTGACAGATTGGGGTAGCTTGATGTGCTGGCGTCTGTACCTACATCTATGGTGGAAAAGCAGCCTTACTGTACATCGCTGTTATTGCTGCAAATGTATTATTAGTTTTTCATTAGAAATATTAATTGGCTTTCTAACGACGAGCGGTACCAATCCTTGTTCTATTTTTAAAATAAGATCGTGATTGTCTTATTACTGGAACAATAACGATTGGTCATTGTTCTTGAACGAGTGGACTAAAGTAAAAGTAAAGTCTGAAGTCTCCAATTGGGGTCGACGAATTAGTCTAGTACACCTATACAACATGTTTACCAAGTATAAGTATAAAAGTGAATGTTCTAGTAGTAGTTCAGTTAATTGAGTCTTTTTTTAACCAATTTCACGTGTGGCGCAGCGGCTAGGACAGTCGCCTCGCCGCTACGGGTCGCGGATTCGAGTCCCGCACCAGACAACTATTTGTGTGACCCATAAATAGTTGTTCTGTGCCTGGATGTAATTTGTATCCGTCTATTATATGTTTGTAAAGTACCCCGCGACACAGGGATTAGATTCCCTAGTGCGGGCGTTGTCTTTATATAAAAATAAAATAAAAAAGGAAGGATCAATTCCACTATATTTTTTTATTACTTTACAGTGGTTACCCTAGTGTCAGAGTTGTGCAAGCCGCCCTTCATCCTCTGAAATAGCTTATTGACAGTTGTCTAACGCTCCGACGCACGGAGACGCTCAGAAATATATCACTTTGGCGGTCACCCATCTATAGACTGGCCGCGTGCCTAGGTGCTTAACCTCGCCGATCATTTTTGGGCCGTTGAGAGCTGGCTGTAAGCGTCTCGGTTTTTTTGTATGTTAGTTAAGCGATTTCTCCGTTTTGATATGCTTTTGAAATAGTATCATATATATTTTATTCAAATGCAAGAAAAGTCAAAGTCGGGTATATGTTATTTATAAACGGTAATTTTTGTCTGTCTATTTGTGTTCTTTATACAAACGACATAAAAATCATAATATTTTTCATTCCTACCAGGGTGACATAGACGTGTGGACGTTTCAAGAGATCGCATTCAAAGCGGAGCTGGACCGCCACTATGATCCTGAAGCGGAGGAAGAAGCATTCATCCTCTGTGCAGAAGACCCCGTCACATTGAAACGGAATATAACCGACCTGAGAAATATGATATACGGTTAGTACTACACCGCTACTTTATTGCTTGTGTGAAAGCCTTAAACGGTGCAAATACACCAATTTGGCTGCAGATTATGTTTTTGAGCGTTTTGGGGTAGAAACCTTAGGTCCATAGGGCCCAAACGCACATTTAATATTCCGCGAAATTACTTAAAGATTGATCGAGACTTAATGTTATAATTAAGGAATGTCTTCTGTAAGGTGGAGGTACTTCCCCAGCCGGACTGCTCTTTGAGCGAATGAACGCTGTACCCTACCTCTCTTGTACATTATTTGCCTCGTTTTACCATAATTAAGATTGATACCATGTCACTTCAGGAAGCTCATTATTTGTCCCCCTTTATCACACGATGTCACTCTTTGTTCAGTCGTAACTTAAGATATAATTAATGGATGGCCCCTAATGCGTATTACATTTGTGTAGACAGTATATTACTGCTTAGACACTAAAATGTGCTTAAATCACAACTAAGACCAAGTAATACACTTACGGAAGTTATAATACCTCTCACAGTTTTTAATTTCCTAGTTAATGTTTATATGTTTTTTATGGCCAATGTTATGACAGAAGAAATTAAACTGAACGTAAAGGAGACTGAGTTTGTCTAATTTGGAGGTCTATTACGAACTTCGAAAATTTTGCTGATTACGAACTTCAAAAATACCGTTGAATTCATAACCTCCTTGGTTATGAACACAACAGTTTTTTTTATTTATTTATTTTGTTGCTCTTTTTTTGTTTGTACATCTATATAACATTCTTGACTGTTGTCCTGCCTGGCAAATGCTTGCTTTTCACGCCGGAGGTCGTGGGTTCGATTCCCACCCAGGACATATATTAGTGTGCATGAACATGTTTGTTTGACCTGAGTCTGGGTGTAATGTATCTATATAAGTATGTTTTTACAAAAAAAAAGTAGTATATCAGTTATCTGGTTTCCATAATACAAGCTCTGCTTAGTTTGTGATAAGATGGCCCTATGTAAATAATCTCTCAGGATATTATTTTCTAACATTATTTCTCCGATGTTTCCGAATCAATTGTGTTACTTTTTTTTTACCCCTGACACATAAAGAGGGGTGTTATAAGTTTGATGTCGATGTCTGTCGGTTTAACGGATGAACTGATTATAATTTGGTTTTTTTGTTTGAAAGGTAAATTAGTCGGGAGTGCTCTTAGATATGTTTGATGAAATCGGTCCAATCGACGCCGCGACGGCGCGATTTTATCCTACAGAGCAGATTGTTTTTGTTTGTATCGATACAAACACGATGCTTCGTATCGATGAAATGCCCTCTCCAAACCTAAGTCGGAAGAGAGGTCCGCGTCGTGTATTCACGTAGACCCAAAATTGCACAATAATCCCTAAAACAATACGACCCTCTCATTCATCTCTGCGTCAGTAACCACCCAAAGTCGAGCTTCGAACCCCAAAAGGAGTGCTGTCCGGCGGGGGTACTTCGTTTGTAAGATTATTAACTAGACGGCTTAATGAGCCCTCGCTCGCCTCTATAGGCTGGTGAAACAGTGAAACCGCCTAGGCTTACTGTAAACTACATGTAAAAAGTAGTAGTAGTGTGCGATTATGTCGAGGTTTTATAACTCTGTTAGACAAACAGTGGACATTTATGCAGGCGAAACTTAAAATTTTCTGTGCTGGGATTGTTAAGGAAATTAACTCGAACTTAACTAAACCTTATATCTATATATATATATATATATATATATATATATATATATATATATATATATAGATATAGATATATATATATATATATATATATAAGAAGAAAAAAAAATGTATATAATTAATTAGTTTTAGTTTAGTTTTTAATATCTAGCTTATTTTTTAACTCTAGTGTTACTGTTTTAATAATAAATGCATGCGGTGACGCCTTAAAAAATTGTGCATTAGGATTTGTGTTCTTGTATTATATAAAAAATATAACAATTACTGGCTGTCCTCAATAAATAAATAAAAAAAGTAGTCTATAATTTGGTGATCTACTAAGGTGACTTTATTTTATTTAACAACTCTGAGGCAATGTTAAAACTGATGCTTCGCTCCTGCTCTGAACTCTCTGGTGGTATTGGCTTGCCCATTCCATCTAAATAGAGCAGAGCTGCACTAGTTTTATAGTTCTATTATATGGCCTGTGTTTGTGACTAATCTTCGTTACGTACGACTGACACATGTAGGTACCTACCTATATTTCGTTTAAAATTTACACACATCGTTATCTTTTAAAATGTGTTAGATCACTATAAAAGGTAATTAGCTACCAATGATTAGTTACCTGACCCCACGGCACGTACAGACGCCAGCACATCACGCTACCCCAATCTATCAAATTTTCCCAATTGAAAGTGAACCATATGCTTCTGTGATAAAATTGAAAAACTATAAAAGAAATTTGACAAATTGGGGTAGCTGGATGTGCTACGTCTGTACATGATAAGTAAAATTTTAAATGTTTCGTTACCACCTCTCGCCACCCACGAGTGACATGCTCAAACTACAAAAAATTGACGGGCCGGTTGCCGTGGTCGATAAATACTTGCCTTTCACGCCTCTGGTCGTGGGTTCGATACCCACCCAAGACAGATATTTGTGAGCATGACCATGTCTCTTTGTCCTGAGTCTGGGTGTAATTATCTATATAAGTATGTATATATAAAATAACAGTAGGTACTATATCAGGGCCTCTACCGGCTAAGTCGCCGAACATCGATTTCTTAAATGGCTTTCAAATAAATAAACGTTAAAAATGACTTAATCAATCGTTAAATCGGCTTCAACGTTGACAATCGATTCCGGACCATTTATGATGTCACATGTACTGATGCAAGCCGATTTAACGATTGATTAAGTCATTTTTAACCTTTATTTAATTAAACGCCATTTAAGAAATTGATTTTCGGTGACTTAGCCGGTAGAGCCCCAGTTATCTGGTTTCCATATTACAGTCGCTAATACGTGTCTTCTGACCCACGAAATGTTAAACGAGTTTGAACCTTCTCCATTAACCGTAGGCAAGCGATACATACGACCTTAATGAACTAGAACGACTGGTTCAAGATAAATAAATAAGTTATGCCAATTTGATCTTTAATACGTTTTGTTATATAAACCAGTTGTTAATTTAAACTTTAACAAGCAGAATTGTTTGGTTTAGAGGTGGTGGACATTGAACTTACATTTTATTTACTTATATTTAATTTAATTTAATATTTATTTTTGTATTTTTAGTAACTTAATATATAATATTAAAATAATATACTAAGTTACATAACTATATCTATTATTTTATATTCAAAACCACTTACTAAAAGTTAGGCGAAAATATTATAAATTAACAAATGTAATATTTGAAGAGTGTGTCCGTATATAATTCTTTACTTTAAAGCAAGTCTAACAAGGTTAAAGTCAGATATATTTTACTAAATAAATTCCAAATTGAAAACAAAACAACATCTTATCTATAGTGAGATTCGAACCTGCATCACGTTTTGCTTAATCCTATACATGGACCACTAGACTAGACTTATCTGATTCTATTAAAATAAGCTATTAGTTGCAACTTCACCAATATTACAACGATTTCGTTGTAATATTGGTGAAGTTAGAAGAAATAAACAAACCTAATGCCCAAGTTTTAATGATCAAATTTACGTGTCTGTATTATAAATGTTTTTGTTTAAAAAGTACCACAAGTCTGATAAGTCGATACCAATTGAAAATAAACCTTAAAGTTTAAAAGTGCGGGGTTTTAAACCCTTACTTTGAAACTTTAAATACTTTTTGAAATAATGAATAAATAATGAATTTATTTATTCATTATTTCTTAACTAGGTAGGTCAGGTAATAGATATCACCGACTGTACAAGCTCTGTTTAGTTTGGAATCAGGTGGCCGTGTGTAAATAATACATACATATATACATAGACTCACGCCTGTTTCTCAGAGGGCGGCAGAGGCAGAGACAACGGACTTCCATTTGTCACGATCCTTGCATACCTCTTTCGCTTCGTTTACTGACATAATATTCTTCATACATGCTCGCCGGTTTAGGGTACTTCTGACCTGACCTTTCTTAAGTACCTACGTCTCCGATTTGAGCAGAGAATGTTCTACGAGGTCTTCCCCTTCCGGTTGTACCATTTACACAGGCCAGGTATACTTCTTTTGTCAATCTTCTTTGATTCATCCTTTCTAAATGGCCAAACCATCTCAGCATACCTTTTTCAATCTTTGTGACTAAATCCTCTTTCACACCACAACGCTCTCTTGCATCAGTATTTCGAACTCTGTCTCTCAAAGTCACACCACACATACTTCCCAGAGCTCTCATTTCCACTGCATTTATTTTACTTTCATTCTTTTTCTGCCATACCCAACTTTCACTTCCATACATTAAAGTTGGCACTAGCACTCCATCGTGCACGGCTAGTCGAGCCTTCTTTGAGACTTGCCGGCTACTCATAAAGGCGTGTTGTGTCCCATTCACTCTGTTCCCGGCATTTACTATTCACACTCTAGTGTGTGAATAATGTCCCAGGATATTATTATTATGCAGATCCGTCCGGTACGGTTTCAACGTAATACGTCGAGGTTGTGAATTGAGCTCCCATACACACAGTCTTTTCAACAGGCTTCTTTGTTCAGTCGTGCCTTTCGGAGTTCTTCAAAAAAGAAAAAGATACTTATGTTTCTCAATATTGGACCTGGGTGTTCAAACGTCTAAAAATTAAGTATTATCAAAAACAGTTCACTAAACAACAATGAAGATACGAGTAACATTATAATGTCCTCCTAACCGAATTACGGCCACGGCGGCCAGTCTCAACAGAGACTAGCCAACTTCGCGGCACATATTATAGTGCACAAGTGTGTGCGCAAACTCAAGAGCACTTTCTATTCCATCACTCTTATGATCCCATAGGACGCCTATCGACTCAACCGGAAAGAAGTCAGGTACAGGACCGATGGATTTACGTGCTCTCACGGGGGCATAATACCGCCAATTTTCAGACTTCAGGGTGATGCAGATGTTGAGAAATTTTTCTTTTTAATGAAAAGTCCCAAAATCACTTTTGGCCTGACCCGGCATACGAACACAGGACTTCGTTCTCTGCGGGTGAACATGGTACTAACATATATACAAAAAAAAATGTGAGCCGTCACGGGACGCCTAGCAGATGTGAAACATCGACATTATTTTGTAAAAGTAATATGCAGAAAAGAACATATTGTGATAGGAACTAAATATGTCATAATGATAAAATAAAAAGTCGATTGCGCATGCGTCACGGCATGCGTCGCCACGCCAGAAATCTGTTTTACGTGCGGCTATAGAGGTTTCACATCAACAACACACAGTCGGCTTCATAACCTCGTTTTTTCGAAATCGGTTAAAATTATTAAACTTATGAACTATTTCTATTACCACAGAATAAAAAACATTGTGCTAATAAAAGGGTGACGCAAAAGTATTCTTGAAATAGTGGCTGCCTGCTTTTTGAACAAATAACACTATTAATTTGATTACGTCACAATCAAATCACTGCGACATAAAGGTCTTAACAAACAAAACAAAATAATGTGTATACAAACATTTGCAAACTAGTCAAGTACGAGTCGGGCTCGCACAGCTTCCTAGTCCGTATGAAATTACGTTTAGTTTATCATAAACTGTAAAACTAAGTTTGCTTGCGTTATATGGCACTATTTTTAGTATTATTTAGACACTTATCATCGTTGCTCTCATCAATAAGTTTTTTTTAAGAGAACGCCCGCTCTACGGAATTTAATCCCTGTGTTGCGGGGTACTTTAAAAACATATAATAGACGGACACAAATTACATCCACACTCAGAACAACTATTTATGGGGCACACAAATAGTTATCCGGCGCCGGATCGAACCCGTGACACCCGCTGCGCCACACGTGCGTCTGTAAGTTATCGGTGAGGTTAAACACGTCGTACGCGGTCAGTTTATAGATGGGTGACCTACAAAGTCGTTTAATTCCTTAGCGTGTTCCTGTTCCGGAGAACACATGTCGGTCTACCTAATACCATGAAATAAGTAATTACCTAAACTTTTTGTTATTACTCCCTAAATTTTCCCTAAAAGATTTCCAAACTTCTTTTTTTACGAAATATTGCTTTTTTACTCTCTAAGAAGATAAAAATATTAGATTTAATTCATAATGAACTTGTTTAAAATTAAATTAATAAAAAAAATCTCCATATTAAGATATAAAACAGTTTAATTGAATTTTAAATCAGTCATTAAAACCTAGCTCGAAAGCTATTCTCAAGGAAATCCTAAGGGAAACCCATCACAACTTACCCTTATTTCAGTCTTAATATAAAACACTTATAAAAATAATAAAATTCTCAAATAAATACAACATCAGTAAGATGATTAAACGTTACAATAAGACACAAAAATAATAATAAATACTGACGTTATTATAATTTATTTATTTATTCTTGGAAGACCAACAGCTATACAATATTAACAAAGCTAGCAATATAATAAGCGACAATGAGCCAATAACAGGTCTTCGCTAATAGTAATATCTTACGTAAGCTGTTATCAACTAGTGTCAACATTCTTACAACAAAAAAAAAAATAACAAATACTACACAATGTTATTAAAAAAGTCTTAACAGTTTTCTATACCTCACAATCTACACTAAACCTCATAAACTATCACAAATTATAATTACCATTGGCATAAAATGAGATCAATCAAAAACAAAAAAGTATCAATCCAAGAAGAAGTAGACGATCTGAGTACTACTTAATAAAAAAATATCCAGAACCGAGAGGAATTATGTTACATATCAAAAATAGGGAGTATTTTTGATATGTAACATAATTCCTCTCGGTTCTGGATATTTTTTGTGGGAATGAAAAGAGACAGAAATGCGATACAAGAAACCGGGGAACCGCGCGTACGCGCGTTATTTGATTTGACCAATGAGCGCGCGCGGTGGCGGAGAGATAACTGTAAGATGCTGCCAACCTATTTTGCGTAACGTTGGTACTTATGAATAAATTGGCTTCAAATACATTTCATGTCAATTTTATAATACGGAAAGATAACATGTAAAATTTTATACATCATAATATGCGACTTCTGTAGGGCTCGCTGTTTTTTTTTACATCCAAACTCAAAGGTGAATGGCAAATATTATTACGGCAACACGCTACAAAAAGAAAACAAACATTTTTATTTTTTTTCTTATGGTTTTTTTTTTTAATGAATATCCAGGGACAATGTCACACAGATCTTCCTAGCCCCAAACTAAGCAAAGCTTGTACTATGGGTACCAGGCGATGATATACATATCTACTTATATAGATAGATAAATACTTAAATACATAAAAAAAAACATGACAAATATTAGTGCTCCTCACACAAATATTTGCACTTACCGGGATTCGAACCCAGGACCACCAGCTTCGTAGGCAGGAGCACTACCAACTAGGCTACGGCGACCGTCAAAATGTATTTGTGTTACATAATTCATGCAAATTTAAATCCTTTCTTTCGGAAGAAAATTGTTTATTTTTAATTCAGTTAATTTAATTATATGTCACTGAGACAGTAAGGCAAACAAAGCAGTACCGCAAGGGTTTCATATTATTATTTTGATACGGAAGCCTAAAATCAACTTCAGACATGCATTAGACAGACGGAAGGTGTTTGACCTTGAGCATTGTACTCAACGGTTGCGCAGTAGAAATATGGACAGTACGGAAACTACTACTACGCCTAGATCATGAAATTATTACCTACACTTTATTAACCCTATTCCGGGCAGTGGAGACATAGTTGCCGCCATATTTTGAACTTTATTAGCTTTTTATAAAGTTCGAAACCAATAAGTTAGAAATGTACCTACTGACTCTATAAGGCAATTGGTATATTTCTAATTTATTGGTGGTTGTTACTTTAAATGATTTTGTAATTGATTTTGTGTTTACTAAAAAATCAACACCAGTTTAAAATATGATAAGTCTGACTTCTGACAGCCGTATACCACGCATTACGATTTTACCATTTTTGAAAAGATCGCGAAGATAAACTTATACGTCACCACTCGTCTTGTCGCGTCACTCATTACTGACAGCACCGCGACAACCACTAAAAGGCTTTGTTGTTACGCATATTTGTGTGAATAGTTTCCGTACTGTCTATATATTTTATACTGTGACGGCTGTTTCTACGGCGTGAATGTTTATCGAGCATTTGTATAGTCCATTGCCAATCGAAATAATGGTACTTGCATTAAAGTTACTATTACAGTTTATTGGCTAATGCCCGAGCTCTAACTTTTACTACCATTCGCTTATTGCACAAGAACAATGCATCTATATTGGTACAGTACAACAAAACATTATATTTAGGACCAATTCTCACCCTTTTTTGCACTACGAAATTTGCTGATTGACATAATTATGGCCCATCTGATGGTATGCGATTAGCGTTGCCTATGATGCTTGCGATATAGATCCCATCACTCACTCGTCCACCTTTTCCCGATCAGATTGGCTACCGTAAGGTGAATTATTACTCATCAAAGACCACCAAAATGTTTTATTTAGTCTAGTGGTTAGTGTCCCAGACTGATGAGCCAGAGGTACTTGGTTTGATTACCACCCAGGACAAATCTTGTATGATGAACACGATTATTTGTTCTGCCTGGGTGTAATTTATCTATTATGTAGTAGGAATATGTAGTAAACGCTCTGCTTGTTTGGAATCCGATGGAAGTGTGTTAATTGTACCAAAATATTTATTATAATTATAATATCTAGGGACAATGTCACACAGATCATCCTAGCCCCAAACTAAGCAAAGCTTGTACTATGGGTACCAGGCGACGATATACATACTTATATAGATAGATAAATACTTACATACATAGAAAACATCCATGACTCAGAAATAAATATTCGTGCTCATCATACAAATATTTGCACTTACCGGGATTCGAACACAGGACCACCAGCTTCGTAGGCAGGAGCACTACCAACTAGGCTACGGTGACCGTCGATATTGAGTGTACTCTGTGCTTCCCAAGTCGAGGTACTTATCGCGCGAAAGAACTATAAGCTATCCATGCGCTACCCAGGGTCATGTGTAGGATTTTGTTCTTTATCATATGGACAGTGGTTACCCTAGTGTCAGAAATGTTTAAGCCTAGTGGCAAACAGACCTATGTCTACCGACTACAACTGGAAGCTTAACGTGCCTTCCAAAGCACGGAGACGCTCAGAAATTAAAACACTCTAGCAGTCACCCATCTATAGACGACCGCGTGCCTGGGTGTTCTACCACACCCATCTCTTACGGACTGGTGAAAGCAATTGCCTGTGAGTACCTTAAAATCTCAAATCTAGATCTCTTGAATAAAAATATCTCCAAATTTTTATTTTCATACTAAATCTGTCATCGTTTATCAAATAGTTTTACTTTTGACAAGGACTGCATGGATACCTGACCTAACCATAGGAACGAAAAACATAAGCTTTTTTTAGAGTAAGATGTACCTACCCGTAGTTATGGGTACACTCTATATTATTGATTCATCAGATTCTTTATGTGAAGTGTTGGCTGTTGTATTTTATTCTTCAACTCTGTACATCTTTATACCTATAGTTTTTATACTCCCAGTCAATAAACATTGTTCTCAACTGTTTTTTTATTCCTTATCCTGAAATATCCTGGATGACCATTTTCATATACCTTAAAATAAAGCTACTAAAATTCCTTTTAAATTGAATAGAAACCAAGCAACTGGTCGTTCATATTCGGCTGATATTAGAGTTCGTACCCAAGCCAACGGGTTCCATTGGAACCTTATTCATCCGTCCATCCGTCTATTTTAGACGGTTGAAATATTCAAAGTGAACTTCCAATAAAAAAAAAACCCCGCACACGATACTTTATTTTTTCGATGTTTTCTGTTCGATGATCTTGTACGATAGTTTGGAACCTTTTTTTGGCAATTGTTCGGTAATTATAATGTAGATGTGTTTTAAATAATGTCAAATTTTAAATTCCAGCGCGAGGAGAATGTGAGCCGCCTCGGATGGATGATGCATTTCTACTGCGGTTCCTGAGGGCACGCCGGTCGGTGCCAGCCAGGGCTCATCGCCTGGTCAGTACCACATACAGTTATGGACCACCATATACCACAGTCGCCTTTCCAAGCACCGTCGTCCTAGAACCGCTTAAACGTAGAGGTCGATGATTTTTTTTCATAAGATGGCGACTAACGAGCAATTGTGTCACCTGATGGTAAGTCATCACCGCCGCCCATGTACACTCACAACACTAGAGGAATCGCGGGTGCATTGCCGGCCTTTAAGAGTGTCAGCAAACCCTTTTGCTGACCCTTCCCCCAACCCCGATGAGCTCTGGTGACCTTGCTCACGTAGAAACACAACAATAAGTTATTAATGTTATTATTTAAGCATGTCTTCTGTAAGATGGAGGTTCCCCAGTCGAACTGCTCTTTGACCGAATCAACGCTATGCCCTACCTCTCTTAAAATAATATAAATAATGGCTAAACTGGACCAAGTCCATGTTATTAGAAACTGTTGTAATAGATATATCGAATTCGACAGCCGAGGATACGACCGCGAATACGCTGCCACTACCATCTCGCGTCGCCCTCCATAGACCTTAGTTATTGATGTACTTTCCCCACTGATCCTAGCAAACGAGTCAAGGTATTGATATAACGGTTAGTCAAAAAAAAATATTTATTCAACAAAACCAAAATCAAGTTTACGGAGTGATGAACAAGAACAGAATTAATCTTAAATGTACAATTGGTTGTAAGTAAAGTATGGTCCGTACTGTCCGTAGGTACATCATGCAGGAATCACATTACTTTCTCGTGGGAACGGTAAACTGTTTAGTAAGGTACATTTATTCTAGAACAATCGGACTAAATGTTAACCCACCTCATTAACTTAACACCTATTTAGTTAATATCTATGTATTTTGATATTTCTAGCTAGTCCGCTACTGTAACTTCCGGGAACAGAACCCTCACCTGTGGCGTGACATCGACTGGTTCAGCCTCTCGAAGCTCGGCAGCGTGTTTGAGGGAGTCCTCTTCGACAGACCTGATGTTGGCAGACTGATTATTTGTAGGCTAGGTATGTTTTAAATTTTTCTAGAGAAGTATGATCCGTTAAAGCGTAAATATTAATGCAAAATTTTCAGGGGTCTAATGGGCGGCTTAAACAACTCCGACACTGGGGTAACCACTGCCCATACGATAAGTAAGTAAAGGAAAAAAAAATTAAATAGGTCTTGGGATATGAAAAATTTGTTAGTAATTAGTGTGTGAGTTTATAAAAAGTTGTTTAGTTATACGGGTATTTTTCGATTTTTATTAAAATGGTGATAATGATTTTTTTATTAAAATGGTATTCTTGACAGCCTGTACGCATGTGGGAGATCACGCCCGCGTACAGGCTCCAGAATTCCTTAAGGAATCTTTTTTTTATATAGGTCAATGCTCTGAACTATATAGACCTACAAAATTCACTTGATCGACTAATACGGGTTATTTGTTAACCAGGTGCTACCCTTGAGCTTTTTGGTATCGTTGAACTAGGTCACGTGCTTATTTATTTAGAGACCTTCAATATATTAGGAACTGAACGGTAGCAGGCCGATAAATCTGGTTTATTGGATAGAAATTACTTAGCATTCCTTATACTATCTACACATTTGATCTTTACGTCTTTTTTTTATTTCCATATACTTTACGCTAAACGGCAAATTAGCTAGGCGATTCGCTATCTTAGAGGATTATTTCCTTATAACTAAACATCTTTTTCTAAGTATCTCACACACTACTTACTAACAAATTTTTCATATCCCAAGACCTATTTAAATTTCTTTTTTAGCCTCTGTTTACAAAAAATCTTTGTGTCGTCTGTTAGAATTGCGGGAAAATAATTACTATGGGCAAAGATCAAGAAAATATATAAAACCTAGGTTTTATATATTTTTATAATCTTCCCTTAAATTTGGATAATCCTCTAAGTAATATGATTTTAAGATTATTAGGTATTGATTTATTTCATGAACTGGTGAAATACCTCGTGAAATATTATATTGTTTAAAAATATGGTAACAATCCTCTTTACATTTGTGGTTAATTTTTATGTCCACTATTATCTTTAAAATTATAACTTACCTTAATGATGCATTTACCGTGGTTTGCCACCGGTCAGAATGCTAAGCCGAAGTGAGTATTTTGTTTTTGTGTCTGGTTACAACCTCTCAACGTCACTGAAACTTCTGTAAGCTATGACCAACGGTAGCACATAGTAAAATTGCTTGGACCGATGTAACGATTCCTCGGAACTAGAAAACCGGCCAAGTGCGAGTCGGACACGCCCATGAAGGGTTCCGTAGCAGCAAGTATTTCAGTTGATTAAATGAAATCTAAAGTGCTGTTTACGATTTATGACGTATTAAAAAAAAACTACCTGCTAGCTCTTGTTCAAACCAATTTTCGTTGTTAGTTTTCATGGTAATGTACAGACGCCAGCACATCAAGCTACCCGAATCTGTCAAATTTCTTTTATAGATTTTCAACTTTATCACTTAAGTATAAGGTTCACTTACAATTGGGGAAATTTGGCAGATTGGGGTAGCTTGATGTGCTGGCGTCTGTACATCATATATTTTTTTTAGTTTATAATTCTCTTATTTTAGAAGTTACAGGGGGGGACACTCATTTTACCACTTTGGAAGCGAACTATTCAGTTTAGAAAAAAATTATATTAGAAACCTCAATATTATTTTTGAAGACCTATCCATAGATACCCCACATTAATCGGTACGATGAAAAAAAAATTTGAGTTTCAGTTCTATGTATAGGGAGCCCCCAAAATTATTATTCTTTTTCTATTTTGGTGAGAAAATCTTAATGCGGTTTACAGAATACATCTACTTACCAAGTTTCATGCTCTGTACACAGCTCTTATAGTTACGGAAAAAGGTGGCTGTGACATACGGACAGACAGACATGACGAATCTATATCAATTTTTGATCTATTTCCCAAATTTTGCAGGTTATTGGAATCCAGACGAATTTTCAGTGGACGACTTGATCCGTGGCTGCTTGCTGCTCCTAGAAGTTGGGATCATGCAGCCGAAACTGCAGGTGCTAGGGGGCACAGCTCTCCTGGATTGTGAGGGGCTTACTATGAAGCACATGAGGCAGTTTTCCCCAGCTATCGCGATACAGATGATGAATGTTATGGGGGTAAGGTATTAGCGGTTATTCGATTAAAATAGCCGGCAATTTTTTTTAAAAAGCACTTAAAAAACAAGTTTATTACATAACATGAACTAAAAGAAGGGTTCCTTTGTTAAGTAATATTATTCATTGGAGTATTGTTATGGTTTCACGCGATAATTCACTCAACCAGTGCCATTTTTAAATAGCAAAATTTACCTTTCAACTATCAAAAAAGAACTGTGCCTAGGTATAGAAGAACAACTTTTAGCAAACTAAACGAACTTACTACGAGCGGAAACCTTTAAGGTTAAAACTCAAATAGTTGTAGTTAAGGGTCAGCGCAGACAGAGAGGAGCGCAGCGGAGAGGATTTTATTAAGGCACTAGAAAATCAACTTTAGAGCTATAGGAATAAAGTGCATATATGCTTGAACCTGACAAAATGCTCGCGCATTATAATGTTCAAGCATACATGCACTTTATTTAAATAATTTTAAAGTTGATTTTCTAGTGCCTTAATAAAATCCTCTCCGCTGCGCTCCTCTCGGTCTGCGCTGGCCCTAAGTCGCTCAAAATTGAGCGTGCAGATTGCATTGCCAGGTACCTCTAAAACAGGTACCAATTAAATTGCATTTGCATTTAAACTACACCTTTTATAACATGTTCGATTTAGAGATTCATTCATGGATGAATCACAAGTCAAGCATCTAATTAGAAGTAATAATTCACAAGTAATATATGTTTAAATAAATATCTTGGCCAACTAACACAATGCAATCTAATCTTAATTAGGCAGAGCTTGTACTGTGACAACCATACAGCCGGTAAACATACTTAGGTAAATATTTCCCCGAAAATTTATGGTGCTCATCACACAAAGTTTTGTCCTGGGTCGGAAAAACAATAGCATAAATATTATAGTTTATATTTCTTTCTTAAATGGATTGTCCCGTGGTTTTGAAATAATAATATGAAGAATCAACAAAGTTAGATTGTGATTCACTCCTCGTAGAATGCATGCCATGCTGTATCTGGTAGGCGCTTACTTCCATAAACTCCACTGCAATTTGATAGATGGCGTTACTCGTTCTGAATTTTATTATTTCAATAAAATTCAGAACGAGTAACGCCATCTATTTATTTATTTACAGCCTTTTTTTGGGTCAAAGAATCAGCATTGTCATACAGCGTGGCAATGCGGCCAGCCTTCTGGGCACGTTACCTCCCGACCCGACGATGCGGAGGAATTCTACGACGCCCTATAACTTAGTTATAGTAGTAGGTTATTATAGTTAATTTAGCTGATATTTCTCTGTTTCTTATAAGTTAAGTTAATTATTTAAATATGTATTTCTTTATTTTCACATAATAATTGAATAAACAATTTACAGCCTATTGCAAAAATAATAAATGAATGTAAAATGAAGTTCCTGCATAGTAATATTTTACGGGAGCGTATAGGACATTGGTGTCAGACGGGTAGGCACTGGTCCTGGGCTTCAAATAGATATTACTACCCCTTCATGGCATAACTGTAGAGTAGGAGTTGAAGGCTAAGATAAATAATCATCATCGTCATCATATCAGCCGAAAGACGTCCACTGCTGGACAATGGCCTCCCCCAAAGATCTCCACAATTGCCGGTCTTGCGCTATTTGCATCCAGCAGTTTCCAGCGACCCGCACAAGATCATCGGTCCATATTGTAGGGGGCCTGCCCACACTGCGTCTTCCGGTTCGTGGTGGATAAATAATAAATAAATAAAAATATGGTTTATTCCTCTCGTAAAAGTTCATATATAACATCGCAATGTCAATATAAGACAATTATTTTAAGTGCTTAAATAGAACTTTCCATTAGACACAATATCCAAGCGTTCTCCAATCTTGCATGTCGCGCAAGAATTTGATTATAATAAACAAAATTAAATTAAAACTAAAACTGAGTTGCATACAAAAGTAGTTGAGAGGCAAAAATAATGCTACTACATTAAAGACAAAATATATAAAAAATAAAATAAAAATAGATAATAAATTGAGTATGAGACGAAGGTAGCCTTTTACCAAAGGTTTAATATTCTTGGTAATAATTAGGCCTGTTTGTTTCAGTTTGCATTTCCTATCCATCAACGAGGGGTGCACGTGATCAACTGTTCCAGGGTGTTCGAGACGCTGTTCCATTTTTTCAAGAGGTTAGCCCCAGCTGATGACCTCTGGAAGAAGGTGCACTTTCATGGCCATGACCTTGGTTCATTGCATAGGTGAGGGTCCACAAATTTCACACCTAAACGAAATAGGGCAGTTGACCAGACGTCTGAATTATTAATAAACAATTTAAAGAATATATACCTATAATAAAATAAAATAAATTAAGAGAGGTAGGGCATGGCGTTCATTCGCTCAAAGAGCAGCCCGACTGGGGAAGTACCTCCACCTTACAGAAGACATTCCTTAATAATAACATTAATAATTTTAATGCTGTGTTTCCGAGTGTGAGTAAAGTCGCCAGAGCTTACTGGGGTTGGGGAAAGGGTCAGCAACACCTGTTTGCTGACTCTTAAAGACCGGACCGAACGCACCCGCGACACCTCTAGTGTTGCGAGTGTTCATGGACGGCGGTGATCACTTACCATCAGGTGACCCACTTGCTCATTTGTCGCCCTCTGATATAAGAAAATAAATAAATAAAAAGTATAAAAAAAAATGATCGCGTTAATTAAACGCAGATTAATTTAACTATGCTATGATTAAGACTCCATTTACGATTAAAAGGAAAGTAGTGGAAAACGGGTAGTGGGGCAAGGTATTTGTACGTAAAAGAAAGCGAGAAATGTTTGCCAAGTGCAGTGGCAGCTACCGATTTAGAGCTACAGGTCAAATAGGGAGTGTTTGTTAAATATAAACATGTAGTTTCCGCTTAACTGCGAATTAAAATACCGCTCAACTTCTTTTTAATTTTGACTGCACACAGCGCAGCGGCTAAGACAGTCGCATCACCTCTTCTTGTCCCGGGTTCAATTCCCACGCAGGACAACCATTTGTATGACCCATAAATAGTTGTTCTGAGTCTGAATGTACTTTGTGTCCGTCAATTATATGTTTGTAAAGTAACCCGCGACACAGGGAGTAAATTTCCTACTGCCGGCGTGTCTTTAAAAAAAATAAAAAGTATCATATTTTTTCGTTCAGCTACGTCGAACCGGAATGTCTTCCAAAGAGGTACGGCGGCAGTCGAGAACAGGTGTCGCTGGAGACGTGGCTGACGAAGATCAAGCACTACAAGAATAAAGAGTTTGATAATGACATGAGAACACTGGGGTATTCCGTTGATTAGTGCCTTGAGAATCATAGTAAAGAAACCGTCAAAACATACGCGTCTTGCTAAAAAAGTCCTATATCTTTAGTATGGTTTAACTGGTTTTTAGAAAACTCCAAGAAAGAAAAATATACAAATAAGCGGTATATTTTGGACCAGAAAAACTGATGACTTAGCTTTATAAGATGATCCTGATTTTTTATTAGTTTTAAATCGTTCCGCATATCTACAAAGAACTTAATATAGTTTACTTTGGGTTTATAACGTCAAACGTCAAATATAACTTATACCTTAAGTAGTCCTTACACCATCTGTGACGACGTAACTAGCTGGGCAAGGCCTCAGAGCTCACAGCAAGATAAACAGACAGACATAGGCTTCAAACTCATAATACTACTCTCTTTGTATGTGGGTAAAATGACGTTAATACCTATTAATGTATTGAGCAAATTTTGACGTGAGTATGGAGATAATTTTCCCATGCGCTTCTTTAAGAATGTTGATTAATTAAATGGGCGGTAAGGCTTGTGACTAATAACACTAATGAAGGTGAAAATGGCACCGTGGTATGGCAAACGTGTGCACTTTCTTCAAGACCCTCCTTCGTCTTTCACTCTGAACTAAGCAATGAAGCAGCTACCTCGCATCATCGACGATAATTTTACTTGCTCTCCGGGACATCGGGGTGTCTGTCCGCTTTCAGCCGGCGGTCTGTAACTTGGAAATTTTCTTATCAAACCCATCCCTATAGATGGATTGAATACTACATCTTTTATAAATTTCATTATACACCGAGTGACAAGATGGAGAGAAAATGCAAATGGGCAAAAATATATGGAGCTTGGTCCAAATTTCCACCATCAATAAGAACTATGACATATGATGGAACACTGCGTTCTGAATCATTATAAGAAGACCGCAACCAAAAATATTTACTCAGTAAAAAGTTATGACCCCATGAAAACTTGCAATTTAAAAACCTTTTTACGCTTCATTATTTCACTATATCTTTTAAACTACTCGATTGATTTAGGTGTATGACATTTCGTTGTAATTCATACGTTATTCTGGTTGTTATAAGCTATATGAGCCAAAATATAAACAATATGGCGGTCGCGGTAGGTACCTCGCTACGTCAAAAAATCAAACCCTATCATGTGGGGTATCAAATCAAATGAAAGGACTTATAGCTATCTTTACAATGCTTATATTTATTTTAAAATATTTGTAATACTGGGAAAAATGTAAACACAAAAATATTTCACGTTCAAGTTTTATTTATTCCTGTCTCACAGTGTGGAGTCTGTCCTTAAAAGAATACATCTCATATGTCTTCATCCACAATAACATTGTCCAGATTCGCAGCTGGAAGTAGAATTGTGGGTTGGTGTCTCGCCCATCCAAAATACCAAATAATTACCATGACGTGGGCACAGCAACCCACAGTTCGCATTCCAGAAAGACAAGAACAGTAGTAGTTCGAAATGGTTTCTCGATTATGGATCATTACATACGTGTAGTATTGTCTTGCACGTGCGTGTCGGGATTGTATTCTTGCGCGTAACAACATAGCGTTTTCAGGTTCAATGCCAAAATCAACTATTTCACTAAATGCTCCATCTCTTGCTACTTCAATCTGATACACGCCATTGCGTACGTGTTCGCTATAGTAGCTACGCGCAAGTTTTATGTGATATGAACCAAGTGCAAACAATGTCAAGTCTTCTTGAGTCAGAACAGGAAATTCATCTGCTCCTATGGCGTCGGCTTCAATATTTCGAAAACTTGCCCGCCTTCTATTTATATTTCTATTTGTAACATATGCTCCCAATTGATTTGGTACATGCAATCTCTCTCTAATTATTCTTAAATATTCTTCCGCATGCGCGTTATCTTCGATTAAAAGATGAAAAGCGTTAATAAGCGCAGCAGCCACCCGGAAATCATCCATCATGTGGCTCATAGCACGATTAAAAAATTCTTGCCTGAATAGGCGAAAATCGCGCTTAAAACGTCCGTTTACGACCTCGACGACCCAGCGGCATATCGTCACTTCCCTATTTTTATTGGCTTCTAACGTGGTTAACTGGTCTTCGCCACGCCGTTTGCTAATTGGCATACGTGCCACATAACCACACGATTCCATGTCACCAATAACGTCTCTAAAGCCGCAGTCGCAGATAAAAACATCGTTTGCTTCAAAAAAGTAATGGAATGGATTGTCTTCTCTTTCGTTAATAAGACCTTTCATTATAACGGCATCCGATGTTGTTGCTGCGTGAGGCCCAGTAACATCTAATATGTAGCCATCACAACATACAATGAGAAATGGTTTTAACAGGTTCGTGTATTTGTGCAAACTGTATGTTTTCCGCTGGAAAAGGAAGTTGGAAGACTTCTGAGTATAGACGTAGGTTCCATCTATCACCAGAATAGCTTTCCTTTCTTGTAAGGGTGCATCTGGGTTTCCAAAAAGACCATTTGGCACAGTCAGATTTTTCGCAACTACTTCATTTCTTGAAATATGATCCAGGCCCAGGTGCCTTGGTACGAAATCTTGTACCAAACATTTGCGCACAGTATTCATTTTCCTTTCGAGCGTACGGCGACTCATTCTGAAAAGTACGCTGAGTCTTTCGTTCGACTCACCCGTCCGAAGCTTCATCAAAAAAATAGCAAGTGCAGTATTGGGGTCGGTTACTTCTTGCTGAAATGAAGGGGTTTCTCGTATCACTTGCTCAAATGCGTTATGAGTGATGCCCACACGATGATGCAATATTTTTGGATCCATAGTTTGTATATTTTCAAAGTCCATTGTGTTGGAACTATTAAGAACGGCTGTTTGTAAGATTTTCGTAATGTCTACGAACATTTCTCCGGTAAAATCGTGGGATAAGTTTGGAGCATCAATTAAGTGACCCCATTGATTTTCATCCAAATGTTGTTGACATACTCTTGCGTTTGGAGGTATGTATAAATTCGAGTGTACCAACAGTTCTAGTTTGATAGACGCCGGAATACGGCATCTACTTGCATTGCCACATTCATGATAAATGCATGTGTTAGATGTATTTGGTGCTCTTTTGAATTCATTGGTTTCGAAGATTCCTCCAGATGGTCTTCCGACACGAGGAGGCGGCTGGTCAGCTTGGTTTTGACTGCGGTCAACTGCATACCTTACCCGCAACCAACAATTGCGGCAGATATATTGCTCGCCATCCAGTATTAACTGCAACAAATACAACACCTTTATTCATGACGTTCTGTCTAACTGCGTGTGTTAGCTAACATGTCTACTCGCTAAGAGAGGTCCTAGGTTCGATTCCTTCCGCATACAGGCTCTCCAGCAATAAGCTAGTGTTGATTCTGTGCGTCTGGGTATATTATCCATATAAGTATGTATTCAAAACAAAACAAGAAACGGTAAGAATGATTAAAACATGACGTTACTACCGATAGTAAAATATTGATTAACTAACTTAACAAAAGTGTTACTTACAAGTAATCTTTTTGTTCACGCCATCCCACGTCTGGATATATTATCTATGTTATGTACTTATGTATTCAAAACAAAAAACGGTAATGATGATTAAAACATGACGTTACTACCGATACTAAAATATTGATTAATTGACAAACAATAGTAACAAAAATGGATCAAGACTGAAAACGTCCAAAATATTTCGCTTCAAAAAGGTTTTTCTAGGGATCTTTCGTTACAAGTAATCTTAGGCTAAGTTCAGATGAACGCGCGGCGACGCGCGGTTGGCTCGGCGCGCGGTTTGAGATTGTAACAAATCAATGTTGTTGTGTACATGACCGCGCGTCGTGTGTCACGCGGTCATGTACACAACAACATTGATTTGTTACAATCTCAAACCGCGCGCCGAACCAACCGCGCGTCGCCGCGCGTTCATCTGTCAGAAGCCTTATTGTTCACGCCTTCCGACAATCTCAAATGGAGTCGGGGCACGGCATTTGAAATAAAATACACATATGCATGTACTAACCTGTCGAGGTGCTAAAAGTCCTTGAATATGCTCTGCAGTTCCTGGGTGATTATCCAGAAACGGTTGAAGCAACTGATAGTTTCTTCTTTGAAACAATGAATAACTGCAACATATGCAGTTTCTTCTTTCCGCTTCCATTGTCACAGATACACAAAGCAATAACAAATAGTCCGATGAGATATAGCCGTAGTCGAAAGTAGAGAATCAGAAGAAATCAAGTACACAAAAGTCGCAGGGAAAATATAACCAGAAAATGCACAGTACGCACCGAAAGCAAGCAAACGAACGACTGCGTGGGACACAATATGTGTTGATTGGGTCAGGTAGTTAGGTAAAAACCAGTTCAACGTCGTCGGCGCAGCGTATACCGTATTGCTTCCTAAGTGCGAAAGGGACAAAACTAATGCTATCTCCATCTACGAGTCGACGCTAGCAATCCCCGGGTTCCGAAATGCAAAAATATTAAAAAATACTTTTAGCACGATTGCGAACCGTTCCGATTACATTTTTATATGGGTAGGTGCGCTAAGGTTATCATTGTATACTTTGCAGACGATTTGAGCGCATAACAGAACAGGGGGAATGCGTCATCATTGCTACCATGTTTTTACTGCTTGAAATGTGGCTATGTGCGAAAAAAATTAACGGTTAAATAACTAAAAATACGTATTTTTAAAACAGTCATAACTTTTTTCTGAGTGAATATATTTTTTTCACCTAGTAATCAAAATTGTATGGTATTTAGTCGACTTTAAGCTTACATAGCCCTCAATGGTGGTGGAAATTTGGACCACTTCTGCTCATTGTCTTTTATCAGGAACGTACTCGTAGTGCCACAATGGCTTCCAATAAAGTACTGCGGGAGTTTTTCTTGCATGTCATCGCTAATGAACAAACAATACAAGAACCTGAAGTTTGATAACGCCATAATGATCCTGGGATATGCCGTCGATTACTACCTGACAAAGATTTTCTGAACTTGCTTGATGAAATTAACGGATAAATTAAAAAAATTAATAGGTACAAGATTGTATAAGTTCCGCTAAATATCAGCAAGTTGTGATGTAATTATGCCGGCTTACCATATACCTCTTTGCTTTTACAGGAAGCATAACTTCTATCTTAGATTCTCTCCATTACTGAGCCGCCACTCTCGTGTTCTGTCAGGGGTCAGGCAGAATTGTAATATTACGGGTATATCATATAGAACTTCTTCTTTCTTTCCTTTATCCTTTCTTTGTTGTCGACTAATTAAATTAAATTTTAATTAATCATTTATTTCAGACCATTTAAGTCCATAAGATGTTAGTTACAAAAAATCTTAACATTAGGTTAAGATTTTTTGTAACTTAGTAATTTTACTGTATATAAATGTAATATCGCGGTACTAGGGCACCGTCTACGTCGTGTGCAGTCGTATCCAGTGCTCCAGCATCGGACTATCCCATTTATCTAATAATGCGCTCAAGAAGCTGTGTGCCTGTGTGAGCTACCACGGACTAGTGATGTAACGAATATTCGCATTCGCATTCGCATTCGCGGATATTCGCATAGTTTTGAATATTCGCATTCGCATTCGCATTCGCAAAATAACCGCGAATGTTTTGCGAATATAAAAAAAATTTGAAGGTTGGTTAATAAAACAAAATCCATTAATTTCTTATGTTTTTTAATTTAATAATAAGTAACTTAACCTCGTAATCACATTATCAGTCTTCTCTTTATCATTTGATATCATTTATTTATTTAAACTATATAAATTGTTAAGCTTCATTATATATACTAAATGCAATGTAAAGAAACAATAATAATCCTTCTAAGAATTTTTACCGAATTTTAAATCTTATAACTAAAAACTAAAAATAATAATCAACAAATACTGCAATAAATAAACTATAAATATAATAATTTTAAAAAAGAGTTAATACTTTAAGCAAACAGAAATAAAAGTAAATGTTTTAGTCTAATAAAGCAAAAAAATTAAATTGTCATTAGAACTTGTAACACAGTAATTTTATGCAAATGAAACTAACAAAAATGAATTTTTCCATTAAACTTTTCTCAGTCTTTAGATATATTTTCAAAGTATTTAGATAATAGTGAAACTAAAACTATATTCAGTACAGTAGACCATAAATATAGTCTAACTCTAAACAAACAAAACAAAGATAGATTCTCAAACAAAAATACTTCTCTTCCTTAAAAAAATAACAATTAATTATATTTTTTAACATATTTTTCATGTTTAAATTGAACATCAGTAGAGGAATATTAAACTTAAAAAATAGAAGCTTTGATGCCTTGTCTCCTTCAAGTCTGTTTCGATGTGGCGCATAATTAAGTCCAGCGCCACTAAACATGCGCTCGCTGGGGATACTTGTTGGTGGTGTAACTAAATAATGTCGAACTATAGGAAACAGAAGACCGCACCTTTCTTTGTTCACTTTCCACCAAGTTAAAGGGTCGACGTCATTTGCCACGCATTTTTCCGATGAGTATTCTGTGATCGTATTACGGATTAAAAGATGAACAGGGTTTTCAAAAGTATTAAGCGGCATATTCTCTTCTTCACTGCCGCTCGCATCCATTAATGAATTCATTGTTTCTTTCAAAGATAAATTATTTAATTGGGTGTCTTCATTTAACCTGACACGCTTTGCATTCGGACTGCATAAATTAAAAGATACGTCGTTTTGACTGTCTCCAACCAAATCCAAAATATGTTCTATGACGCGTTCTTTAGTAGACGTATTTTAAAAGAACTTGTTTTTGTATCTTGGATCAATGAAGGTCGCCGTGGCAAACAAAAGGTCATTCTCTAAACCAGACAATTTTCGAATTAGCTCTTCTTTTAAAATGATAATCGTATCACCAATGTATTCATCAGATGCATCAAGATCACTAACAATTTTTTCTAGGCTAGCGATTAAAGGAATCAAAGAAGATATAGAAACATCGGCAGCACTTAACTCGTTAGTCAGTTCTTCAAATGGCCTTAGCACATAAGCTTTTCAATTGTCATCCACTCTTCAGACGTTAATAGGGGAATTTTATTATTTGTT
Organism: Pseudoips prasinana; assembly: GCA_951640165.1. Lineage (NCBI taxonomy): Eukaryota > Metazoa > Arthropoda > Insecta > Lepidoptera > Nolidae > Pseudoips > Pseudoips prasinana. The sequence goes on from OX621248.1 coordinate 31,722,443, forward strand.
GATGCATAAATACATAAAGACTCTTTGACTTCCAAAATACGTTCAAGCATATAAAATGTGCTGTTCCACCTAGTTGCACATTCTTGTTTAATCTTAAGGAATTTTTGATTTAACCTTTTCTGTATATTAGCAAGCTCGTCTTGAGCAGAAGTAGAATGATGAAATGAATTGCCATCTTTTATGACATCTGATGCGTTCGTATCAACTCGGCTATTCTCAGAGTAAAAAACAAATGGAACGCACTTCGTTCGAACGGGACTGCCACCAAGAACACCAAGTAATAGACAAATGGCGCCAAATTAAAAATAAACTGAATATTCGCATTCGCATTCGCGAATGTCCAAAATTTGACATTCGTTACATCACTACCACGGACACTGCGTAGGAGGGATGCACACCGTAGGAAGCGTCTTAATGCGTTAGGAAATATCGAATGGATTATATAAATTCGAAGTGTCAATACCACGGTGCGGTGGCGGAGCCGTTAACGCGCATGGGGCAGGATACCCCGTGGTCGTGGGTTCGATTCCCACCCGTAGTTAAAATTATACAGTTAATTTTAAAGATCTCTGAAACATTGTCGACTAGTTTTGTACGTTGCGGTTTACTTGACAGAATTAATCGAGTGACCGACATCTGATCTCATAACCAACAACCAAGATAGATGAGGTGTCAGAATTTACTTGAATTCTGACTACCTGTAACAAGTGTCATACATTCGTACACACGGCTACACATCGAGCCATACATTTCCAGTATAAGCTGATCTCGCGTTGTATAGGATTTCCATACAATGACAGGTCAGCGTATATTGGAAATGTATAGCTTGATATGTGGCCGAGTGTACTCATAACCTCCGGAATCAAAGGCTTAATGTGCTCCCCGAGGCGCGGAGGGTAGGGTCCCCGAAGTAAATCTTTTTTTTTACACAAATATTGTTCGTTGCGGGAATCTAATCCACTGCCTCCCATGGGTAAAGACCCAACTGGTCCATCGTATAAAATAATGTATATAATATAGGTAAACAGATATCAGGCGACGTAAAAGTGCATGCTATGTCCTCGTTTAGAAGTAATTTAATATTAAAGCATAAGTTGAGTGCGGCAGCTATAAGAATACAGTAATGGATGTAATTTGTGTCCGTCTATTATATGTTTGTAAAGTACCACACGATAAAGGGATTATTTCCCTAATGCGGGGTAGTCGTTAAAAAAAAATAATGCTCTATAGAATGAAGTAATTTAAATTTACTCAAATTTTGCATAACATGTTCTAAACAGAAAGGAGTCGTGCAAGCCACACAGGAGTATAAATAATGTTTTTAAACTTTCGCGATTTGTACACATTTTTATATACTGTGGACACGGGTCTCAATCGCAATACAATCCATGCCGAAACGTCGGTTAACCAAGATAATGATTTGCCTATATCTTTATCGCGAGTGAGACCCGTGTCCACAGTATATAAAAAAGTATAAATAATATTTCTAAAAGCAGGATAAATAGACCTAATAATGATAATAATGTATACTGGGATATCATGGCTTTTACCTAACATTGTATGAGTATAGAATAGTCAACTAGTAGTAGTAGTATAGAATAGTAGACTATGGCTAAGATATGAAAAAACCTATTTTTGTGTGGCATGAGGACATGTCTCCAAAACGAATGGCTGGGCTCAGTAGGAAAAATAAATTCCTATCTACGGTGTGTACGGTAAGTATAGTACATTATAATAAAGCGCAAGTTACTTATACATCGTTAGAAATCCAAAGCATGTCTTATAGTTCTACATCTGCATTTATAGTACTCCATATATCCTATTAATTAAGTACTGTACTGTAACGCCTTCAATTATTGCAGAGCAATGTAATGGAATCTTATAAGACTACGATTTTAAAACTACAATCTTAAACCTATTACGGTAATTTTTATATCAATTTAAACCTTATTCTAATACCTAATTAAATATCTAAAATAACAAAACTGTAGACTTAAACCTACAACTTACCTTATTATACTAATTAATAATACAGAAACATTAGTTACTTTTTATTTTTTAATCTGTGATCGCCTACGCTGTATTCATTGAGTGAAGTGTTGTATGCAATGAACGGGATTACCGTCCGTTCACTCGCAGGTTCCGCTCATCGTGACATTTTTTTGCATATCATGCACTCGACGAAATACTACGCTACTGCTGAGTTGTTCCTAAATTTTTTAATAAACTCCTAATTTAAATATAAATTTAAATAGTACCAACGCGTACATTGTTCTAAAAAAACGCCGTATATCTATACATATAAAGTGTGTTAGTGTTTAAACCCCACTTGGGGTTTCTTTTCTACGGAGTATACTTACCACCTATAAATACACCACGTCTCCGAAGATCACTCCACCTCATCAGTTCCGGAACTCAATCTACAGCCTTAAGACTGCGCCGGACATCACTACACTACTACCAGGGGAGTGGTATTTTAAATTGTCAGATCGTACCCACAATCGTGTGATAAACCTACGACCCTTCTACCTAACTTTTTTATCTTGACACGCGGCAGAGTGTCGGCCAAGTTAATTTTTTTCTTTGGTAATTAAATTATTTTCTAAATTGATCTTTAGTCTTTTCTTCTTCTACCTACCTACAAAACTATTCTATACATCGTGGAAACGCGACAGTGGCGCCCAACGTGGGGCTTAATTTTTTGTACCAGCTAGTACATGTGTAGCATATTTATATATTAAGTATCTTAAAATCTAAATTACTACTACTATTATTTGTTTTCTACCTAATTTTATTTTAACACTACCCATGCACTAGCTATTCAAGCTCAACGTAATTTCATTTCATACTGTATTAACTTTAACTGTCTGTGCTTTCTTGTATTTTTGTACAACACACACTCATCGGGAAAACACTTAATATTTCTTAGAAATTTTTTCTAAAAAAAAAAATAAAAAAAATGGCGTATTCTATCAAATATCATTCGCTCCAAAAAGCTGAGTTGGAGTACGAAGTTTCAGTTCGTGGTGGTACTCCTGCTGATTCAGTGGCAGATCTCAGAAAGCAAATCGTTAAGAGTTCACTCACATTACCAGCAGATGACATACTAGAGTCACATCTTACACCTGCTGATGATTTGAAAGGTGTTAAAGAAACGTTGCTAAAATCTCAAGCTAACCTAGTAGCCCTTAAGGCGAAATTTGAGAAAAATTTGTTTTCGAGGACTGAAAACATACTTAACCATGTCTACCATAGAATAAATCGTATAAGTCGAACCGAGGATACAACCGATATTTACAAAACTTGTTATACTAACTTTAATCTACAACTGAAAGAAATTTCTCATCTGAGACCTACAGCTAGTCGATCTTACCCTAAAGAGCATGCACCCGAGATTCCTTCTGAACCAACTACCGCAGTTAATGTAACATGTGATCGCGGCGTAGCAGCGGACACTGCTAAATTAAAATTTAACGGAAAAACTTGCGTTAGATCTTTCATTCAAAAGTGTGAAGAATTTATAGTGTCACGTGGTCTGCCCTCTAGTAAGCTATTATCTTTCGCTTACGAAATTTTTGCTGATGATGCCCTGCACTGGTACCGTCGAGTTCAGCCCAAGATTAATTCTTGGAATGAGCTTACGTTATTTTTGAAGGAAGCATTCAGTCATAGAGATTACGACTATAGGCTAATGGCAGAGATTCGTATGCGTAGGCAAGGGGAAAGGGAAAACATAACAGTTTATCTCGCCATAATGCACGGTATGTTCTCTAAACTAAATAAAACACCTTCAGAAGACGAACAATTAGAAATATTACTACATAACATACGACCCTGTTACGCAAGTACACTAGCTGCTTGTGCGGAAATTAAAAACACAGAGGATCTAGAGAATGTTTGTCGAAACTATGAGAACATACAATCACGTTGCGCACAGTTTAACGAAACTTCGAAATCAAATTCGGCAAGTCTAGCACCTGAATTTGCTTATAATAAATATTCTGATATGCCTTCAACTTCTAACAACTATCTTAATAAAAAAACATACCCTAGTAACTATAATAACTATAAGAAAACAAATACTTACACTAATAATTACAATCAACAACCTACTTCTTACAAACACTTCGGCTATCAAAAACACTATTATTCTAATGCAATAAACAAAGATGAAGCAAATAAACAAAACTACTCTAATAATTTACCTGTTGCGGCAGTGTCAACTGAACCAGCTGGTAAAATGTTTTGCCCTAGGTGCAGAAATAATACTCACTCACTTCGCATGTGCACTAAACCTCATTTCTTGATTTGCTTCAAATGCGGTAAAAAGGATGTGCGATACCCTGACTGTCCAGATTGTAATATTGCTACATCCAGTCCAAAAAAACTAGGAAGCTTGGATTGTGATGACATATTGCATAATAGCTCTAATTCTAAAGGCAATTTTGATGAGACTGAATGGAAAGACTGGCTAGATTTTGTCTCTAAATATTCTTCTTGTTACTATGTCAACTCAATCCTAAATTCTAAATCTACTAACATTAATAGTCGTCCTTATGCTTCAGTAATCATTAACGGTCAATCTGTTGTGGGTCTTTTGGATACAGGTTCCGCAGTAACAATACTAGGCAAAAATAAACATCAACAATTTATAGATTCCGGATTTAAATTACACAATTGTAATACTAATTTACAATTCATCGCAGCTGGTGGAGAAAAAATTTATCCTATTGGTATTTTGTATCTACCCATTTCTTTTGCTACTCAATTACATATTATAACAGCGTACGTTGCACCAGGTATTCAAACTGAATTAATTTTGGGTATGGATTTTTGGAATCACTTTGGTCTTTTTCCTACATATTTAGAAAATATTACTCTAAAACATGCAGATACAACATTAGGTGAAATATCTGTAAATAATGCTAATCAATTATGCTCTTATGATCACTTGACTGCTACACAAAAAATAACAGCTGATCATATTATACAACAATTTCGACAAATTTCATATGAAAAATGTGGTCTTGGCCGTACTTCTTTAATTACGCATACTATCGACACTGGAGATGCTTTACCAATTCGTCAAAGATATTATAGAATGTCTCCTGAAAAGCAGCGAATTCTAGTTGAGCAGCTTGATGAAATGGTAAAGGAAGATGTAGTTGAGCCTTGCGATAGTCCATGGTCATCACCGGTCCTCTTAACTCCTAAAAAGAACGGCGACCTCAGGTTTTGTCTTGATAGCCGAAAATTGAACGCTATCACTAAGAAGGATGCTTATAGTCTACCCTATATTTCCGAAATCCTTGACAATCTTCGTGATGCTAAGTATTTAACAAGTCTAGACCTTTCTAAAAGTTTTTGGCAAACTCCGATTAGAAAAGAAGATCGTTGCAAGACCGCTTTTTATGTTCCATCACGTGGCACTTATCAATTCAAGTGTATGCCATTTGGACTCACCAATGCGCCTGCCACACAACAGAGATTGGTGGATATTTTATTTTATGGTCCAGAATTTGAAAACCTAGTTTTTGTATTTGTAGATGACATAATTATAATTTCTCCAACATTTGAGAAACATATATCACTTTTACTCCGCGTTCTAGAAAAATTAAAATATGCTAATCTTACTATAAATTTTGAAAAATGCCTTTTCTTTAGACAACAATTAAAATATTTGGGCTATGTTATTGATATCAATGGTTTACATGCTGATCCTACTAAAATTGAAGCCATTGTAAACTACCCGGTTCCTAGAAACCGTAAGGAAGTACGTCGATTTTTAGGCACTGCATCGTGGTACCGTAGGTTTATAAAAGATTTTAGCTCTCTGGCTGCTCCCTTGAATAAACTAACTTCTCAAGGTAAAAACGTTTTACCTTTTTCATGGTCTAATGAAGCTGATAATGCCTTCAGAAAACTAAAAGAAAGGTTAATCTCTGCACCTATATTAGCCTGCCCTAATTATTCTATGCCATTCGAAGTGCATACTGATGAGAGTGACTACGGTATCGGTGCCGTATTAACTCAAACTATTGACGGTACTGAGAAGGTAATAGCGTACATGAGCAAATCTCTATCTCAAAGCGAACGTAACTACAGTGCTACAGAACGTGAAGCTTTGGCTGTTCTCACTTCTATCGAACATTGGCGATGCTACCTCGAGAACGGAAAGAAATTTACAGTCTACACAGACCATTCTGCTCTAAAATGGTTCTTGAACATCAATAACCCTACTGGACGTCTTGCTCGCTGGGGTGTTCGTCTATCGGCGTATAACTTTGAAATTAAGGACCGTCGCGGAAAAGATAATGTTGTACCAGACAGTCTTTCTCGTGCTATAAATGTCTCTACTATAGATACAAATCCTAGTACTTCAATACCTGTAACTTCTGATCCTTGGTTTTTAAATATCTATAATGGCTGCGTTAATTCTCCTTTATCGTTTCTTAATTACCGAGTGTCTAATGGTAAACTATATCGTTTTATTAAAAGTTTAAACCCACTAGTAAGGGAGTTTGAATGGAAAGAGGTTATTCCTTCTGAATACCGTACTGATTTAATTACCAAAAACCATTGTGATCCAACTTCAGGTCATTTTGGTATCTTTAAAACCTACAAACGTCTCTCTTTAAAGTTTTTCTGGCCTAACATGCATCGTGACGTTTCAAATTTTGTAAACAACTGTGACACCTGTATCTCTTATAAATGTGCTAACCACGCAACACTTGGAGAGATGGGTCGTCCTAAAGATTGCTCTAGACCTTTTCAATTTATCAGCATGGATCTTGTTGGACCTCTACCACCAACCAGACGACAAAATTGCTATCTTTTTGTCGTAACATGCTGTTTCTCTAAATACACCCTAATTTTTCCTATTCGTCGTGCTACTACTGAAATCATAGCTAGAATTCTCGAAGATAATGTTTTCTTGGTACATGGTATACCTAGCACCGTTCTAATAGACAACGGTAAACAATTCGTCAGCAATACCCTAAAACAATTGTATGCAACCTACAAAATTCCAAACGTGCACTACTGTCCTAAATATACGGCTCAAGTAAATTTGGTCGAACGTTACAATAAAACGATTATCACTGCAATATCAAGTTTCATTGGGGATGATCATCGATCTTGGGATTCAAATGTACCTAAAATCCAATTTGCCCTAAACAGTTCGGTAAACGAGGTTACTGGGTACACTCCATCATTTTTAGTTTTTGGCCGTGAACTTGTGTCTTGTGGTTCACACTATACGGATGTTGAAAGTGCTGATGATTTAATATTCAGTCCTAGAGATTCATACGCTGAAAACTTGGGATCTCTTCGTAAGATCTTTGAGAAAGTGCAACTATCACTACTCAAAGCACATTCACGAAACAGCGAACACTACAATTTGCGCCGAAAAAGTTTTGAATTTAATGTAGGTGATACGGTGTGGAAACGCACGTATTATCAAAGCGACAAGGACAAAAAATTCTCAAAAAAATTAGCTCCAAAATATATTAAATGTCGTATAATTTCTAAGAAATCACCATTAGTCTATGTAATTGAAGATATGAATGGTAATAATTTAGGAACCTGGCATGTTAAAGATTTTAAAATAAATAATTACACATCTTAACAACATTAAAATAGTTTTTTTTGCTTTTTGTAATTTTTCTGCCCTATAATATACTTGGCTACTAAACCTTCCAACAATTATGTCTATAACTTAATCTAGAAACGGTACTATATGTCTCATCTAAATTAAACTTTATCTTCTGTAAGTACCATTAATCTTAAAGACACCTAGGAAATTAAAAATGGATATTTATCTTGATGACCTAAAAGTCAAGATAATTTTGTTGTCTTAGCGACTTAAAAGTTAAGACAGTTGTCTATTGTATAATTCTAGGTAATCGAGACAGTACAAGTATAGTTAAAATGACATAACAAAATTAACACCTACTACTGTTATAGGTGAGAATTTTGTGAAACAAATTGAAATTCTCTGTATATTAGACAGCAACACCACGATCTATAAAGTGGTGAATGCAATTTAGTGAAAGTGAGACGTATGTATGTTGTAACTGTGTGATGAATGAGTTGTAACCTTATAGCAGTAGGAAAAGTTAAGGACATATGTAGTTTGCTCAGTATGGAAGCGGATTTTTACTCAGGAAAAATCCTATCCTAAAAAGGGGGGTATGTAACGCCTTCAATTATTGCAGAGCAATGTAATGGAATCTTATAAGACTACGATTTTAAAACTACAATCTTAAACCTATTACGGTAATTTTTATATCAATTTAAACCTTATTCTAATACCTAATTAAATATCTAAAATAACAAAACTGTAGACTTAAACCTACAACTTACCTTATTATACTAATTAATAATACAGAAACATTAGTTACTTTTTATTTTTTAATCTGTGTATCGCCTACGCTGTATTCATTGAGTGAAGTGTTGTATGCAATGAACGGGATTACCGTCCGTTCACTCGCAGGTTCCGCTCATCGTGACATTTTTTTGCATATCATGCACTCGACGAAATACTACGCTACTGCTGAGTTGTTCCTAAATTTTTTTATAAACTCCTAATTTAAATATAAATTTAAATAGTACCAACGCGTACATTGTTCTAAAAAAACGCCGTATATCTATACATATAAAGTGTGTTAGTGTTTAAACCCCACTTGGGGTTTCTTTTCTACGGAGTATACTTACCACCTATAAATACACCACGTCTCCGAAGATCACTCCACCTCATCAGTTCCGGAACTCAATCTACAGCCTTAAGACTGCGCCGGACATCACTACACTACTACCAGGGGAGTGGTATTTTAAATTGTCAGATCGTACCCACAATCGTGTGATAAACCTACAACCCTTCTACCTAACTTTTTTATCTTGACACGCGGCAGAGTGTCGGCCAAGTTAATTTTTTTCTTTGGTAATTAAATTATTTTTTAAAATTGATCTTTAGTCTTTTCTTCTTCTACCTACCTACAAAACTATTCTATACATCGTGGAAACGCGACAACTGCTGGATAATAATTGATAATGTATGTAAAAATGAGTACTAGACTTTACTTTAATAAGTTTTGTAATATTTTTGTTACTATATATAAATTTTAAGAATAAATTAAGATATTTTGATCTGTGTACCAAATTATTTTTCTCACATACTCACGCCATGTCAGTGACATGTTGCAAAAAGATCGTGTTAATGTGTGTCCATGGAATCGGCTGACGGATGACTGTACGCCAGCACATCCAGCTACCCCAATTTCTTTTATAGATTTTCAACTTTATCACAAAGGCATAAGGTTCACTTTCTAGTTTCACGGGCCTGTTGGCGTGAGTCGCGAATGCTTGCTTTTCACGCCGGAGGGTTTCATTCCCACCCAGGACAGATATTTGTGTGCATGAACATGTCTGTTTGTCCTGAGTCTGGGTGTAATTTATCTATATAAGTATGTATTTACAAAAGAAAAGTAGTAACTATATCAGTTATCTGGTTTCCATAGCACAAGATCTGCTTAGTTTGGGATCAGATGGCCGTGTGTAAATAACGTCCTAGGATAGATCCTAAGATAGCTTGAAGCCTGTACATTCTACAGAGTAAGTTCTAGTTATATAACAAACATTACAGGTTAAATTAATAAATTAAAAACAATGCAGGTGAAATTGAAAGTAGAGAGAATACTCTCCTGAATTTATTTTATATAAAGTTAATAAATTAAATTCAAGTATCATTAATAACAAAGAGTAGATGATTTGATAGAAGGGAGTCAAAATCGTCATCATCAAATCAATTGAAGGACGTCCACAGTTGGACAAAGGTCTCAACAATTGCCGGTGGTACAGAGTATTACATAAAAAAAATACTTTGTTATAAAAGTAATACAGATCGTTATGATAAATATGATAATTATATATGAAAACAATAGAAGTCACCTTGATAATAGAGAGTGAGTGTTAATGACAACCGATTTGGACCGAAAATTTATGAAAACAGATTAACAATCAGCTTATAAATCACTTCACATTCATACAGTTAAATTTAATTTCAAAAACATGCTCACTTCAATACCACCCAAACCTTATATAACCGGTTTACCCGCGTGAACTTTATTAATTACCTATAGCCTATGTGTTAATTCAGGGTATCAGCTAACTCCATACCAAATTTTATTAAAATCGCTCCAGCCGTTTAGACGTGAAGAAGTAACAAACATACACACTCATACACTTTCGCCTTTATAATATTAGTGTGATTTTCAGCTACCCACCAATTATAGCATACTAGTTTTCGCCCACGGCTCTATCCGCATAGGTGCCGGCTATCGCTGTAAGTCTTCCCTTGTAAACCAAGGTTCGGATACCATATACTATTGCAGACTATATTCTATCGCCGTGCGAAATTTCGTCTAAATCCGTTCAGCCGTTAAGAACTGATTGAGTAACAAACACCCAAACATCTAAACTTTGACATTTATAAAGCAATCTTGCAAAATATAGTGTTTTGAGGTCAATGATTTTCTTCAAAATATAGTCAATATTGGCGTATACGTTTTTTAACAAGAATAACTTCAAAGTACTGTTTTTTTTATGTCAAAGGGCGACAAACGAGCAAGCGAGTCATCTGATGGTAAGTGATCACCGCCGCCCATGTACCTACACTCGCAACACCAGAGGGGCCGCGGGACCGTTGCCGGCGTTTAAAAGAGTCAGTAAACAAGACTAACTGTGTGGTGACGGCGACAAATATCAGAATCAGAATATCACCACCCCATCTCATCCCGTGGGGGGCGTAGAAGTCGACCCGAGGGAATATCTACCAGAGGATGGGCAGCAGCTTCCTTCTGATTACTATGACCATCATACTGCGATCGCCAACCCGCCTGCCAAGCGTGGCGATTATGGCATATCCCGCCAAGACGATTCTTGAGGGAGGCTTGTCCAGCAGTGGACTTATTTAGCTGTAATGATGAAACAAGACTAAGTGTTCTGGCGACCTTACTCACACGCATAAACACAACATTAAAGCTAAAACTAGAAAATTGCGGATGAACACCAATTTGTCTAACGTCTGCGCCTTAATAAGTGACTACCTGTGCTCAAATTGAACTCACTATTAAACTCTGCTATTCATTGATTGTAATGTATAATCTTTTAGAAAAGTTAGTATTGCCTCAGTTGGAGTCAGAAGATAAGTAAGTAATCATTTATTTGCAAAGAATGTAGGTGTTTACAATTGGTGTTACAGATATATAAGGAATCCTTGTACATTCTGCCTATTTAGGCATAAAAAAAAATTATGAGGCACATTTGTTCACAATAACCTTAAAACTAATACAACGTTAGTAGCATAAAAAAATAATTTATAGAAGAATCATCTTCTAATGGCCTTGGGTGGGAATCGAACCTCCAGGTTAGCAGTCAGGGTCACTAACCACTGGACCAAAAGGCCACTCTAATCAGTTTTGATGGGTAGTGTTTTGAAAACTGAAGACCTTGCAAGCGTACCTACTCTATATAATATAAATAGAAACACGTAAATCCTTCACCAGCCGTGTGATCTGCGGCCTGGACAGAATAACAGGGCTACCCCATACCATCCCGTGGGTCTCGTAAAAGGCGACTAAAGGATACACCAGCTTGTTGGGCAGCAGCGTCACTTGTGTACTAGCTACTGTCTAACGCGACGTCCTGCGTGAGCGATCTAGACGCGAACGCGAAGCGGCGCGGCGCGAAAACAACAAACAGTCGAAACCTATTGAAGTGTCCTACGTGACCAAACGCGCGTGCGGTGCGGTGCGGAGTGGCGCGACGTGAAGCGAACGCGATCAGTTGGCTTGATATTTTCGCGCGAACTGGATGCGGTGCCGTCGTGTTCTTGCGGCGTCGCGGTCGGTGGCGGCTTCGCGAGATGATTCGCGTGCACGTAGGACATAGCCACCGCGTCGCACCGCATCGCTTTGAATTCGCGTATCACCGCTTTGTATTCGCGTTCGCTTTGAACCGCCTACGTAGGACGTAGCGTAACTGCGGTCACCAACCCGCATGCCAAGCGCCGTGACAATGCAAACCCCTCTAAATGGCAACATTAGAGCTTATGCTCACCACGTTTTTTAAGCGCGCCGTTGAAGCGCATTTGAAGCGAAACACATGCGCGCTAGCATCGAGTTTGTATCGATTCAAACAAACACCAAACTGCTCTGTAGGATAAAAACGCGCCGTCGACGCGCGTTCCTAAAACACACATAGACGGCTTCGGTGCTTTTAAAAAACGTGGTGTGCATGGCCCTTACAGTAACCTGGGGAGGTCTATGTCCAGCAGTGTACGAATCAGGCTGATGATGGACTCCATCCTCAAATGCCGATGCAATCGGTACACAAACACCAAATTCAGATCGGATTGAGAATTTTCCTCCTTTCTGAAGGAACGTTTTTTAAAAGCGCCGAAGCCGTCGACGCGCGTTTCTAAAACACACGTCGACGGCTTCGGCGCTTTTAAAAAACGTGATGTGCATGGCCCTTACAGTAACCTGGGGAGGCACATGTCCAGCAGTGTACGAATCAGGCTGATGATGAAATCCATCCTCAAATGCCGATGCAATCGGTGCACAAACACCAAATTCAGATCGGATTGAGAATTTTCCTCCTTTCAGGAGGAACGTTTTTTAAAAGCGCCGAAGCCGTCGATGCGCGTTTCTAAAACACGCGTCGACGCGCGTTTCTAAAACAACGTTGACGGTTTCGGCGCTTTTAAAAAACGTGACGTGCATAGGCCCTTACAGTAACCTGGGGAGGCCTACGTCCAGCAGCAGTGTACGAATCAGGCTGATGATGAAATCCATCCTCAAATGCCGATGCAATCGGTACACAAACACCAAATTCAGATCGGATTGAGAATTTTCTCCTTTTTGAAGTCGCTCAAACAAAGATATGTTTCCGAATTAGTTTGCAATACTTATGCTTAAAGCATGAAGCATAAATTATCATATCTTATTAACCCGAAACATTTTTGTTATGATAATTTCCTAGATAATTTAATAATGTCCTCCTGATCGAATTTCGGCCTCGGGTGGCAGTCTCAATGGAGCCTAGCCATCTGCATGGGACATAGTATAGTGCACAAGTATGTGCATTACAGAAAAATCCCGAAGTAATGTTATGACCCGAACTGGGATTAAACCCAGGAGCTCGCTTTCTGCGATTGAACACGCCACCGCTAGACCAACGAGGCAGTTAGAGTAGTAATGTAGTTTGTACTTTATCTTATGTATATTTGCGCCTACGCATTATTGCTAGCTTACAACACACGTTCATAAAGCAATTGCTTGCTTATCGTATGGGTAGTAATAACCCTAGTATCAAGCCGCCTATTAGACCTCTGACATGGCTTAACGACTGTTGTCTAATGACTTCAACCGGGACCGTCAGCTTAACGTGCGTTTCGAAGCACGGAGACGCTCAGAAATTAAACCACTTTGGCGGTCTCCCATCTATGGACTGACCGCGAGCCTAGTTGCTTAACCTCGCCGATCGCTTTCGGACCGGTGAGAGCATTTAGCTATGAGCGCCTCATAAAGCAATTATATAATACCGATTCAGATCATACTCGGGGACATGGCCCTTCATTTTTGAAGTAGGCTTAAGTCTGTTGAATGGAAATATTGACACCATTTATCTCCAAGATCAAGGCAACGGGCAACCAGAAAGAAACCAGTTCCGCAACTCTCGCCCGATATATTCGATTACACCGGAAAATTTTTACTTTCTCTTCATCATTTTATTTATTGGCCGAATACCGAATATGATGTGCAAAAACAGTTTAAAAAAAGTCCAGTTAATTGCATAATACATTAGTTTAGAAACTTGTGAGGAAGCACATATGAAAGTCATTCTACTGCGTCAAGATAAGATACATATTTGCACCACGTTTGTTGTATACCTAATTATCTAGATATACAACATGTAACATGTAACTTAAATTAACGCACATCCTTGAAAATAGTTTGTTCAGAATTGTTTACTAAATCGATTTATATCATTTTTAATGTAGGTAAATTTTTATTCCAAAATAATTAAAACTACGGAATTTTTTGTCATATTGACCGTGTAAAGTAATAAGACTTTTAAAACCGCAGTTTTATTTGTATTCTACAAATTCCATCATTCAATACAAAATAAAGAAAAATAAACTTTATTCCAAGAAACTAATTTAGTAAATAACAATGCATATACATGTTAAATTAAAAATTCAGTGTATGTATTATGATTACAACATAATATTCTAATTGGGGTGTTTGAGGGTGTGCGTTAATTACGTTACATGTTGTATATATCTATAAATCAATTGCTGTTCGTTAGTCTCGCTACAACTCGAGAACGGCTGAACGGATTTATCGTATCTTGGTCTTGAAATGTTCGTGGAGGTCTAGGGAAGGTTTAAAATAAAAAGGTTTAAAAAATTCAAATAATTGCCTTTTTTCCCATATAAACGTTTTCTAAAACAAAAGTTTAGGTCTTTTATTTATCGATTGAGGCAGTACGAAGCCTGCCGGGTCAGCTAGTAATATATAATATCCAGGGAGATTATTCACACACGGCCATCTGATCCCAAACTAAGCAGAACTGCCGATATCTACATAGAATACTTTTCTTTATAATTTATAATTACACCTAGACTCAGGATAAACAGACATGTTCATGCCGACCAACATCTGTCCTGGGGCTCTACCGGCTAATTCACCGAACATCGATTTCGTAAATGGCGTTCAAATAAATAAAGGTCAAAAATTACTTAATCAATCGTTAAAGCGGCTTCAACGTTGACAATCGATTCCGAACCATTTATGACGTTAAATGTGTTCATGGAAGCCGATTTAACGATTGATTAAGTCATTTTTAACCGTTATTTCTTTGAACGCTATTTAAGAAATCGATATTCGGTGAATTAGCCGGTAGAGCCCCTGGGTAGGAATCGAACCCACGACCTGTGGCGTAAAAGGCAAGCATTAACAAACAACTCCAACCGGCCCGTCTAATGATTTAAAAAACCCGTATGCGCTTTATACTACACGCAACTGCCTATTAGAGAAAGAGAGAAAGAAAATGTGTGCTCGTACCTCGCTCTCCTGTCCCTACAGTAAAATACAAAACGTTGACTGCACGTGTGGCGCAGCGGCTAAGCCTCGCCGCGTCGTGTCCGGCTTCGGATCCCGCGCAGGACAGCTATTTGTATGAGCCATAAATAGTTGTTCTGAGACTGGATGTACTTTGTGTCCGTCTATTACATTTATTTATTTATTATAGACACACCAACAGTATACATACACAACATTTAAATCTTAGCTCACTATATAATTCGGTTCTTATATGTACAATTGTACACCTATTAAAGGCATGCACAACACACACTAAACATAGACAACGTTGACATACAATACAAGTTATTTTAAATTAAAAACAATCTAAAATACTATAACTAACACAGATTAAAATGCATTAAAAACAATTAAAAAAGTGCTTATTGGCCTAAGAAAAGAGTCCCTATGCTAACGCTTCCAATATTTTACGCTTGTATGCATAAAATGCATCGGAAAAATATCCAATTGGTCGATTTTTTTATTAAAACCATTGTACTCATTACACGCTCGCACCAAAGGTGAATTAAGTGCGAGATTTGTTTTTACATGTTTGTATAGTACCCCGCGACACAGAGATTAAATTCCCTAGTGCGGGCGTTACCCAGGTCCAATCCCAGGTCGAGCCATAAATTTCTTTAATAGATTTAATCAGATTTTCTGTAATACTATGTGTATTACAGAAAATCCCAAAGTCATTATAATATGTCCCGAGCAGATGGCTAGGCTCCATTGAGACTAGCACCTGCGGCCGAAAATCGATCTGGACGACATTATTACATTATTTACGAAATTATCATAAGAATACATAGACCTCCCCAGGTAAGACAGTCGCCTCGCCGCTTCGTGTCCGGGTATGAATCCAGCGCAGGACACCTATTTGTGTGACCCATAAATAGTTGTTCTGAGACTGGATGTACTTTGTGTCCGTCAATTACATGTTTTTATAGTACCCCGCGACACAGGGATTAAATTCCCTAGAGCGGGCGTTGACTTTTAAAATTAAAAAAGAACATAGTCTCTTTTTATCTCCACTACCTTATTATATTTGCCTCTAAACTTCCATTTATCACGCCCGATCACGTTTTTCGTAACGCTCTTGTCACGCAATCAATACAATACAATACAATACAATAATCTTTATTCGCAGATATAGGTGGATCATACAAGATGTTCTAATTTATATAATGTGCTAACTATATTTCACCATTTCGGCATGCATATCTTAAAATTAAGTCAATTACATATAATTTTATTATGATAGAATGAGATTATACAATAATTATTGGGATAACATAATTAGTTTAGACTACCTACTGAGTATTATTATCATTTAAAAACTCATTAACCGTGTAATACGCTTTCGATTCAAGATAGGTGTTAAGTTTATTTTTAAACATATCTGAACTATTAATGGATCTGATTTGTGACGGTAATTTATTATAGATGATATCAACAGCTTACTCCCCAAGAAAAAATTTATTGGTACAGCTTTTCTTTTTTGACAACATCCATTATATAATTACGAGTACCTGCCTTTGTAATGAAAGATAGAAACGGGTAACTCACATAATAAATTTTATGTTTCGATTCATCGTTCGGGTCGCATTCGCCCTGAAGATGACTTCCTGAAGAAGTTGAAACGTTGGCCGAATCCAACATAAAATTTATTTATTTAATAGGAAGACCAACAGCTTGAAATACAAATATAAAAGGCGTTACTAAGCGTTATAAAGCCAATTACAGGTCCTCGCTAGTATGAAGCAAGTTAATTAAAAAGCAAGACGGTCACCGTAGCCTAGTTGGTAGTGCTCCTGCCTACGAAGCTGGTGGTCCTGGGTCCGAATCCCGGTAAGTGCAAATATTTGTGTGATGAACACGAATATTTGTTTCTGAGTCATGGATGTTTTCTATGTATATAAGTATTTATCTATCTTTATAAGTATGTATATCGTCGCCTGGTACCCATAGTACAAGCTTTGCTTAGTTTGGGGCTAGGATGATCTGTGTGACATTATCCCCAGATATTATTATTATATTATTATTAATTTAAACATGAACAGCGATATATATATATATATATATATATATATATATATATATATATATATATATATATATATATACATTGTGAAATCGTCAATACATGGATTTTATAAATATCTCAGAAAGAATTCTTTGCTAATCACCCGTCGTACTGCTTCTGGAGTAGTATTAAATATGTCAAAATCATGAATTTTATGGTGCTTGTTTAAATAACTGCTCGCTCGCCGAAAAAAATGCGTTTTGTCGATAATTTGTGTTAACCAACGGGAGATGGATGGGATTGTGATGTCTTTGTTACGTCATTTACCCGTTAACACGCTCGGCGCCAAGCCCTATAATCCAATACCACCAAATAATTTGATATTTTTCTTTGTTTTTAATCGATAAAATAGTTTAGACTTCTTAGAGGAATGATTTTTTTCATCCCCCATCCCTTTTTTTTGCTAAACAGAATGTGTGGCAAGTGTGCCCGTTAGCGTTACACGGCGCTTTGACTGGAATGGTGCTCGTGTATCGAAAAAGATACACAAGTATTTAGACAGTCAGTATCGAAAATGATACACATGGCGCTGAGCGTGTTAAATAATAATACCTGCCTCTGACTCTATTTTTCAGTGCTATCATCTCACTCGACTTCACTTCCTCATAACCCAGTACTGTTGCAGTCACTTCTTATCTCCAAGCTCTAATGAATGCCATGTATACTGTTTTACTGGTTTGCATTACCATATTATACAATCAACTCGATATTAATGGATACACCCTTACTGCTGACGTTATAAAGACGATTTTAAGGTAAAAGTGTATATACCGAGGTGACGTCAAATGTACGTGCGTGCGCAACTAAAGTTAAGAAATAGAATAACTTAATAGTTTTACTTCGCCTTTCACAAGCTCTCTCCTTTAACTACGATTATATCAGAAAGTTGATAAAACTATACTACAATATCGCCCATGTTTTCTTAAAATATAGGATTTAGCTTGCATCCGTTAGGCTCGCGTCTTCATAATAGTTTGGTGCAAGAAACGTCCCTTATAACCGACCCTATCCTATATATATGTATAACCACCGGAATCGCTCTGGGCCAAGGTTCAAACCCCAAAGGTACAGGTACCCAATTTTGGGTAACAGGGTAACCAATTTTGTAGCCTCATTTCCTATACGGCTTGAGCTTCCCGCTCACCCGTATTGTCTAGTGAAGCAGCGAAAGCCTCTTTGGCTATGAGTAAACGTCTAGTTTTTAAATGACCTTAAGGAATAGAGAGCTAGCTCAAGATAAGGCTGGAACTATAGATAAAGAGCACTATAGATGAAGAACACTATAGATGAGGAGAGCACTATAGATGATAATAGCATTATAGATGAGAATAACACTATAATAATAATAATATCCGGGGACATTATTTACACACGGCCATCTTATCCTTAACTAAGCAGAGCCTAATACTATGCAAACCAGATAACTAATTTAACTTTTCTTTTGTTACTACATAATTACACCCAGAATCAGGGCAAACAAACATGTTCAAGCAGACAAATATCTGTACTGGGTGGGAATCGAACCCAAGGCCTCTGGCGTGAAAAGCAAGCATTTTTCACTACAAATTTCGCGCTATAATGAATAATAGTACTATAGACGATGATAGCACTATAGATAAGGGTAGCAGTATAAATGAGGATAGCACTATAAATGAGGACAGCACTATAGATGAAGATAGCACTATAGATGAAGATAGCCTTATAGATGATTATAGGGCTATAGATGAGTTAAGTGCGATAAATGAGGATAGCGCTTTAGATACTGTTGTGTCTACTATTGTACAGTGCTATAGATACTGGTATAATTTTAATAATATGACAGCGACACTCAACTTAAAAATAGCCGCCATAAAGTTAGCGCCTCGTTCAGACTACTTTAAACCAGTAAAAATTATATCTTAGGTATTAACCTACTTTGAACAGTAAGGAATATTATGGGCAATTCACGCACACAAGTCATTATGCAAGTAACAAGTAATTATCGTCGAAACCCTATAAGTACATAGTGAGGGAAAGGAGCAAGTTTATTAAGTTATGTCATAATACAACTTAGATCCTTTCACAATAAATTCCAAAACAGCAGAGCGGTGTCTAAGCTTTGATTTCTTTTGCAAGTCCTAAGCCAAGTCTGTTTTTGATGTTGTTTAATAAATTACTGCACGTGTGGCGCAGCGGCTAAGACAGTCGGCTCCCGCTTCGTGTCGCGGGTTCGAGTCCCGCGCCGGACAACTATTTGTGTGACCCATAAATGGTTGTTCTGAGTCTGGATGTGATTTGTATCCGTCTATTATATTTTTGTAAATTACCCCGCGGCACAGGGATTAGATTGCCTAGTGCCAGCGTGGTCTTTAAAAAAAAAGTACCAGTATTGTTTAGATAACGTGTTACTATTAGCCCCTGTAATAGGCTTATTGTATTTTTTTTAAAGACAATATGCCCTCATTTTATTAAATAATCCCTGTGTCGCGGGGTAGTTTACAAACGTTTAACTGACAGACACGAAGTACATCCAGACTCAGTACAACTGATTATGGGTCACACAAATAGTTGTCCTGCACGGGAATCAGAGCCGGGACACGAAGTGGCGAGGCGACTGTATTATCGCTACACCACACGTGCAGTCGACACAGTTACATAGTTACAGTCGATACAATACAGTTTACGAATAATGTATCACTGGCTTAAAAGGAGACTTCAACCAATAATATCATAAGACCGTTGTGTTAACGTAACTAAAGTTATTATTATTATTTCAAATTATTGATTTAAATTATTATTTAAAAAAAACAATAATGTTTAAATTGTAAATGTTCTTTAAAAAAAACAATAATGTACTTATAAATACAGGCGGGCGTGTTGGCGTGTTTGGCAAATCCTTGCTTTTCACGTCGGAGGCCGTGGGTTCGATTCCCACCCAGGACAGATATTTGTGTTCATGAACGTGAATGTTTGTCCTGAGTCTAGGTGTAATTATCTATATAAGTATGCATTTACAAAAGACAAATATTATATGTAGTATATCAGTAATCTGGTTTCATAATACAAACTCTGCTTAGTTTGAGATCAGATGGCCGTGTGTTAATAATGTTCCAGGGCATTATTATTTTTCAAAAAAAAAAATAGAGTTCCTTCTGCGTTCCTGTGACGCCCTAGGCCGCCGGTGGTCAGGGCGGTAGAGAAAGGAACCTCCTCACAATGCGTGCCGTTCCCATAATTGCTGCCTTTTGTATTTATTATTATTATTACTAAGTAGCTATAGCCGCGCCGTGTGGATGACGGTGTAGAATATCACCAGCCTACGGCAAAGATTCAAATTCATTTATTCCATAAAAAAATTACATTTATGTGGAATCGTCATATTTTACCCTACCGTGCAGTGCATGATGTGGCAGCTACTGAGAAACACTGCCAGAAAACTCAGTAGGAATCCTTTTTTTAAATAAAATATACTTAAGATTAATTACAATCATGTGTGTTGACTCAGAACAACTCAATCCCAAGCACTTTTATCACTTAAATAATCAGAAATTTTGTAATATGCCCTGCTACACAAATCATCCCGAGGGAATATATATCAGAGCTGACGTCCTCAAGCTTATCTAACATCTGGCACTAGTATCGCCAACCCATCTAGCAAACGTGGCGATTATGGCATATCAAGTCGTCCGAAGCAATATCATACCAATATTACAAAGGCGAAAGTTTGTGAGTGTGTATATTTGTTACGTCACGTCACGTCTAAACGGCTGGAGAGATTTTAATAAAATTTGGTATGGAGTTAGCGGACACCCTGGATGAATACATAGGCTATAATTTATGAAGTTTAACATGGGTGAAACCGCAGGGCACAGCTAGTATTCCATAAACGGGCAACAACCTTCATACTGCGATCGCCAACCCGTCTACCAAGCGTAGCGATTAAGGCATATCTCCTCAAATGAGGGATATCTTTGAGGGACACGTTGACATGATGATGATTATTACTACAGATAGATGGGACGAGTAACACCATAAGAAAATCATTCATGCAAAAACAGCCCATCCTACTATTACAGGGAACGAGAAATCTTTTTAAGTCAATTTGGCAAAAAAATATGTAAGACGGTGTATTACCAAATTAAATACAAAAAAGTTAGTATAACATTTTTTTTTTACTATACCTTAATGTTTTTAATCCCTTGTACTTACTTGAAGTCTTTTGAACCGGTGTTATAGATAGGATCTTCTGTAGGTTCAACGCTAACATAATAAAATAATCCAATAACGCATCTATTCTTAGCTTACGCTAACACAGTCGCGTGCGCATCGAAATATGATTGTTTTTAAGATCAAGAGCGGGCACAACACGCTATATCTCAGTCCGCATCGGACGCGCGTTACGGAGGTGCTTATTTCTTCGAACTTTGTTTTTTATTTTCAATTGTGACTTTAGTGTACCGTTGTGGATTGAATTTGAGTTTTTGGATTGCTTTTTTTACTGTTGAGTAAGTTTTTACACCTTCTTATTTGTATTTCTTGTTAATCATTGCCTTTCTTTGATGGAAATATATTTTTATATGATGGTGTAACAGCCTTACCTAATGCACCGAATTCGTTTTCCAAAATCTATATTATCATTATCATGATATAATACCGATGCCATGTAATAAAATGCATAGAAGTATAAGTTAATTTTCTGGGACTTTTGTAAGCCCCAAAATTATATCGAACTTCCGGCGCGATAACAAAGTTTTGAGAACAAAATAAAACGCTCGCTTTATTTATAACAGGGACTTTTTGATTATGCAATTTACGAACACAAAACTAATTCAACTAGTGGTTGTTTTGAATGTGATCTAGGGACCACTAACACACTACTTTCTGATCCCAAACTACGGAGAGCCTTAGATTATCAGATTTCTAAATACATAATGTCAGCCGAATGACGTCCAGTGCTGGACAAAGGCCTCCCCAAAAGATTTCCACAATGGAGTTGTATCCATCATTTGGAGGGATATGCCATAATCTCCACGCGTGGCAGCGAGGTTGGCGATCGCAGTTTGATGGTCATAGTTGACAGGAGACACTGCTCATCCCGTGGGCAACGTAATACTCGTCCCGAGAGAATTTACCAGAGGACAGCAGCGGCGTATTTCTGTGTATTAGGAGCACCACACTGCGATCACAAACCTGTCTGCCAAGAGTGACAATTATAACATATCCCCCTATTCTTTGGTGAGGCTTTTTTCTAGTCAACTGACATGATGATGGTGATGATGAAGGATAACTTACATCCAGACACAGAGCAAATAACAGTAAGTAATTGTTCCATTGGACCGAACCCAAAATTGATGACGATGATGTAGTTAAAATGTTACTTAAATTTATATAAGTATTTCACGCTTTCTATTTTTTATGTTCATCGCAATCTAATCGCAATCAATTGTGAATAACTAACCTGAAGCGGGATGTTAATTATGACCTAAAATCGGTATGTCGAAATCAATTTATGGTACAACTTTGTAACTTCTGTTGCGTGCAGGTTTTATAGTCGATGCCACGTCGGTGGGTACAGTTGCAGTACGAAAAGCTCTCTTACGGTCTAAGTAATAAAGACGGTATCAAAATCAATGCAATACCAATAAAATAAAAATAAAAAAATGTGTTAAGATTAATGTGTTATGATGTAACCAAATGAATTATATGTAAAAAAAGCTGCACATTTGCAGTCGATGGACTGTAGACTGTGGTCCATCGACTGCAACGTGCAATGTTTTTACAATGTTTTCATTTGGTTTAGCTTTCAACTTACGACACTAAAATATTAATATGTGAACAAAAAACCGGCCAAGTGCGGATCGGACTCGCGCGAGAAGGGTTCCGAGCAAAAAATCACGTTTGCGTATAGGAGCCCCCTTAAATATTTATTGGAACGAAGTTCCTTATTGCGCGTTGCGAAGCGGGGCTAGATGGAAAAAATTACGACGAAAAGTTGTAACGACACTTTTTGCATATTTTTATTACTAAAATTGAGATTTTTTTTATAATTAAATTTTTTTTACAATTCGTTCACTAATTAATCGAAAGGAACTTCGTTCCATCCGGGTCCCTTGACACCTCTCAAGTTTTTTTTATTTTGTTTTTAGTATTTGTTGTAATAGCGGCATCGAAATACATCATTTGTGAAAATTTCAACTGTATAACTATCACGGTTCATGAGATACAGCTTGGTGACAGATGGACAAACAGACAGACAGACAGACGGACATACAAACAGACAGCAAAGTGTTAGTAATAGGGTCCCGTTTTACCCTTCGTGTACGGAACCCTAAAAACATGTGTTAAAAGAACTCTCCTTCGAATATCCTGAACCGAACTTTTTGCCAGCAGTCTTTTTAGAACTTTATTTCTTGTTGGCTGCCGTTAGTGATATCGCTGCAGTAAAATTTTGAATAAAGAATTCGTGAGTTCTTTTCATATTTCACATCATTCAAAAAGGCTACACTTGAAATAAAAATGAAAAGAAAATGAAAAATGGAAAAACATAATTGTATTGCACCGTGCTGCTGGCCAAAATGTATATTTTTTCAAAGAATTTTTTTTTATTCTATTACGATATACATTAAGTATATCGTAATAGAATAAAAAAATCTCACTAATATTATAAAGCTGAAATTTGTGAGTGTATATGTTTGTTACTTCTTCACGTCTAAACGGCTGAAGCGATTTTAAGAAAATTTGGCATGGAGTTAGCTTACACCCTGGATTAACACATAGGTTATAATTTATAAAGTTTAACGCCGGTAAAACCGCGGGGCACAGCTAGTAATTTATAAATATTAGCACGGATCGAATTCAAAGATACAAAGTAATTCCAGACTCATAACAACTATTTATGGGTCCAACAAATAGTTGTCCTGCGTGGGAATCGAATCCGGGAAACTAAGCGGCGAAGCTTCTTAGCCACCGCTAATAGACGTAAACAATTGTAATTACCTCATTACCTAACTTATGATCACTATCAATCATTTAACATACAAACAACTGTTTATATCTATCAGTTGCAAGTTAGCGACACTTTCGTGTACAGACACCAGCACATCCAGCTACCCCAATCTGTATAGGTAGATTATAGATTTTCAGCTCATAAAAGCATATTCAATTGGGGAAATTTGACAGACTGGGGTAGCTTCATGTGCTGACGTCAGTACATCTCATAGTGGATAATTAAATGTTGCTACTTTACAAACATATAATAGACGGACACAAATTACATCCAGACTCAGAACAACTATTAATGGGTCATATAAATAGTTGTCCGGCGCGGGACTCGAACCTGCGACACGTAGAAGAGAGCGACTGTCTGTCTGAGGATATAAATTTATTATACTTAAGCCAAGTTCCTTATACAATGTGTGTAAACAAACACTGTCAAGTTGTTCAATCATAGCTAATTTACTTCCAGTATTATAACTCTGACTGAAACATACTGTCACTTTGTATCATATAATTTATATCATCTTACACAACTTATCCAACATTAATGGCCACTCAGAGCCAGGAAGTTAGCGGTAATACAATCCCATCGATTATGTGAGTGATACTATAGAGAGGAGGTTTCACCTGCGCATATTATATATTTGCCAACATATAATCTCCATTTAACAACATATATTTATTGCTTATCTATGTAGAAGTAAGGTTTTAATTATACGTTAATATGTGGCTTCACAGACTATCCATATCGGACATGCAATATATGAGGCAATAGAAACGTGCATTCGTGCGCAGATTAAATTACTATAACAATTTCTTATTAGAATATTTCTTGGCAAAAACCTCTTACAAATTATTGTAAAACCATAATAACGATTGATGTGATTTGAAACATTTCCACTTATGTATTTAAAATCCCTTTAAGAAAAGGTTAAGGGCATGGCTTCTAGAACAAATGTATTATTCTGTAAATGAATTCTTAACAAGGAACAAAAATCATAATAACGTACTTACTACATTTTATTTTGACTAGAATACTTTTTTTTATGCCAATTTTATGAATTTGATTGTGCGACGACTTAATTATTGTAACTGTAGGTAGTGATTTGATATTAATTTTGTGTTTTGTATTTACATGCTTTTGGGCTAAATGTGAGGCCTTTATTCTGTATACGTAACATCATTATGTAACCATATTTTTTGGCAAATAAAGTAAAATTGAATTGAACATATGTTTATCAGTTGTCCGGGTGCCATAGTAGAGGCTATGCCCAGTTTGGAATCAGATATATTAGTTGTCCCAAGATATTTTATTTATTGAAATGTCCGATTTTGATCATCTACTATTGCCGGTGACTGTACTCAATGCAATAGGTATGATAATGTTGCTATTAAATTTAAATTATGGCGCCAACGAGGCCAAAGGCTTCCAGTGTATGTTTGTATATTTTTTCTGATAAGCGGCATTTCCACATCACCGTTAGAACGCTGTATTGAGTAATTATGAAGTAAAATAACAACATACGAGTACATACATACAAACTGTTTACAGTAGTCTTTGGTAAAACGGTAGCGTGTCTAACAATAGATAATGAGGTCCTGGGTTCAAATCCAGAGTCGGGGCAAAAGTGATTTCGGGATTTTTCCTCACAGAAAATTTCTCAGCATCATCCCGAAGTCTGGGAGCTCGGAGAGCACGTAAAGCCGTCGGTCCTGTTCCTGACCTCATTCCGGAGGTGTCCCATCGAATCATGAGAGTGATGGAATAGAAATCAAACTGGATCGGAAAAGCCTATATAATAATAAATAGGTAAATGTATAATATCTATATCTAGGAACAATGTCACACAGATCATCCTAGCCCCAAGCTAAGCAAAGCTTGTACTATGGGTACCAGGCGAGGATATACATACTTATATAGATAGATAAATACTTAAATACATAGAAAACATCCATGACTCAGAAACAAATATTCGTGCTCATCACACAAATATTTGCACTTACCGGGATTCGAACCCAGGACCACCAGCTTCGTAGGCAGGAGCACTACCAACTAGTAAGTATGTATATCATCGCCTGGTACCCATAGCACAAGCTTTGCTTAGTTTGGGGCTAGGATGATCTGTGTGACATTGTCCCCAGATATTATTATTATTATTGTTGAAATTAAAGGCACTGGCGGCGATCCTCAAATTCGAAATCCTTATATTTCGTAATCATAATAGCTCCACTTGCTCAATACAGGTTTCTCAACAATAAACGTTACAATGTATATACATTTTATTACACTGTAATCTTAATGATCTAAGTACACAAGGTCTAACAAAAGTAGTGGAAGTAACTTATGGAGCGCTATCTACTCATGAAACTGAAGTTAAGTAATTATTTAATAAGTGTTATCACACTAATATTATAAAGGCGTAAGTTTGTGAGTGTGTGAGTGAGTATGTTTGTTACTTCTTCACGTCTCGTTAGACGAGCGATTTTAATAAAATTTGGTATGGAGTTAGCTGTCACCCTGGATAAGCACATCACACTAATATTGTAAAGGCGAAAGTTTGGAAGTGTGTGAGTGTGTATGTTTGTTACTGCTTCACGTCTAAACGGCTGGAGCAAAATTAATAAAATTTGATATGGAGTTAGCTGACACCCTGGATTAACACAAAGTCTATATATAATTGATAAGGTTTAACGCGGGTAAAACCGAGGGGCACAGCAAGTAGGCTATAATTTATAAAGTTCCACGCGGGTAAAACCGCGGGCACAGCTAATTATTTATAAGGCTGACTCTTGAACGGGTGAGTAGCGCGGCAGCTTGTACCACACCGTTCTGTTACGAACGAGTTATATCGATTAATGTTCATAGTTATTGTTAATAGACTCAAACAATCGAAAATAATTAAAAAGTATATATTTACCAAAGAAAAGTACTATATCAGTTATGTTTTCCATAGTCCAAGCTCTGCTTAGTTTGGGATCAGATGGCTGTGTGTGAATAATGTCCCAGGATATTATTTATTAAACAAAACGAGTTCGTGAAATACGAAAAAACTGTTTTTGGAGCCCCATACATAATGTGTCAGCTGATCGTTATACTTCAGTCTTTTTTTCTTCAGTCAATATTTTTTGTGTTTTTGCATATTGATGTTGTATACGTTAATCAGTTTCATAGACAAATTAAGTTTCTTAAGTTACGTCCACTACTTATGTTTCACCTTGTATAAATAAAGTTGTAAAACTGTTAATAATTGTTAAGTTTTGTAAAATCTACATCTTCGGATTTTCCATCTAATTAGCTAGAGAAAGTTTCAGGTTAGCTGGGGTTATCCACGTCGGCAAGAACCAAGATTGCCTTGTAAAAAAGAAAGCTTGGGTAAACTTCTTTGACTTCTTTGACCCTGTAGAATACTAATATTTTTCTGGAGTGGCGGCTGAGCCTTTGTCAGGGACTCATAAGACTATTGATTGATCTTATTCTACGCTCGCTATATAGTAGGTGTTCTCGAATGTAAGTATGTTTTACATTCGAGAACACCTACTATATAGCGATTACAATAGTAACATAGTAGAAAAGAAAATAATACTAATTCTAGGGACAATGTCACACAGATCATCCTAGCCCCAAACTAAGCAAAGCTTGTACTATGGGTACCAGGCAACAGTCATAGATGTTTTCTTATATACATAGAAAACATTCATGACTCAGAAACAAATATTCGTGCTCATCACACAAATATTTGCACTTACCGGGACTTTCGAACCCAGGACCACCAGCTTCGTAGGCAGGAGCACTACCAACTAGGCTACGGTGACCGTCAAATATTTTATATAGTTTTGTTTTGTAAAAGACACCTTAGGAATGACACATTAGGAATATATAAACCCTACATCGAGTTGACCTGTGGCAATCGGACCCAGCACATGAAGTGACCAGGCACCTATATTAAGCGCTGCGGCACACGTGCACTCGAGTGAAATAAAATCTACTATGTGTAAATAATCTAATTCCACTACATTTAAACGAGTTGCTGTGCAGCTGACGGTATCTGTATACCGTCAGCTGCACAGCATCTCGTTTAAATCCCCCCTTAGGGATGAGATGGGGTTACGATAACAGTATCGTGACCCCATCTCATCCCGTGGGGGGCATAGAAGTCGTCCCGAGGGAATATCAATATAGAGAAAACTTTTCGTACTGCTACCGCCACTAGGTAGCGTTAGGCTATCAGCTGCCGCCTCCACCTTAACGCCTCCTCCATCATTTCCTTGTCACTTTGGTTGCTAAGCAGGTGAGTTGAAGCAATTGACAACCTTCCCAGGTACATATTGCTATGTGGCTGACGACAAAGAATATCACCAGTCGTCGTCGTCCTGATGGAATATCCAAATGAGCGAGCAGCAGCGTCTCTCTGTACACTACAACCATCATGCAGCGTTCGCCAAGCCGTCTGCGGCCAATCCCGCCAAATGGTGAACACAACTACATTGTGGAAATCTTCGTCATTGGGAAAAGCATAAGATTACATGTATTTTGTTGCATCAGAAAAGAGTCTAGTATAAGTCCACTGACTAGAAACCTGCCGTTCCTAACTACTCTCAACTTGGTATTATTTATGGGTCAATTTCATCATCATCAGGACATAAGCCTCCTCCATAGGTTTCCATATCCAATAACCTTGCCATTTGGAGAGGTTTTGCCTTAGTCACCGCGAGAGTTTGCGAATTTAAAATTCCAAATAAATTTTCAATGCAAATTATGCTAACTCTGAACTAAACGGTTTCAACCGTAACAAGTGAGAGTAAGTTCGCTTGTAAATATTAATGTTAAATAATGGAGCCCATTACTGTTCCACTGGGGGGAATGGCCTCCTCTCAAAATATGAGTCATTCCTCAACTCATCTTACATGCCTACGGCCCATTTGGGACGACTTGCAGAACATCGAAATTAATAATATTTTCATTCCGCAACTCATCCCACGTTACTATTTCAATGAGAAATAGTACAATCAGTAGCAAGAGTGGATAGACCATAATCCTCCCCTAGTGCGGGTTGACAGGCTTCACATGCCATCAAGAACATCTTGGAGCACTCTCAGATATGCAGGTTTCCTCACCGTCTTAAGAAGGGGTTGACTGCCTCGTTGGTCTAGCGGTAGCGTGTTCAACCGCAGATAACGAGGTCCTGGGTTCAAATCCTGGGTCGGGCCGAAAGTGATTTTGGGATTTTTCTGTAAAACGAAATAAATAATCTTAATATCAGCCCGAAGTCTGGGAGTTGGCGGTATTATACCCCCGTGCCTCGGAGAGCACGTAAAGCCGTCGGTCCTGTACCTAACCTCTTTCCGGTCGTGTCGCTAGTCGTCCCATCGGATCATGAGAGTGATGAAATAGAAAGTGCTCCTGTGTTTGCGCACACACTTGAGCACTATAATATGTCCCGCGCAGATGGCTAGTCTCCTTTAAGACTGGCCGCCGTGGCCGGATCTCGGCTAGGAGGACATTAAGGGGTTTATTAATTACTAATACGGATATCAATTAGAAAAGTCGAGGTGAGTATAGTGGTGCGCGCTTTGAGTTTGAACTCGTAAGCACTGACTCCACAGTGTAATGGTGCAGACTATCTCGTGGTAGATTAATTAATAATGCAATGATGATGATGTAATGATCGCTCTGACCTACCTCTCGTAACGACCGGCATTACAAGGCTGGTTTCACATGTAGCAACTAAAAGTAATAATAAAGTTTCTGTATTAAACTAATTTTGAATTGCATTGATAAATAGAAAAAAAAGACGTGTGGCACTCAAGCATAGCATAGCATTTTTTATCAACTTATGCAATTGTAATTATTTATTTATTTTATAATACTGCATTTGTGATAATAATAATAAAATGAATGTATATAGAGTACTAACTCATTTTCTTTCACTATTTTTTCGTGACTTTCTTCATTAATAAATGCACTTTGTTTATTCATATTTAAAACACTTTGTACACAAATTATACGAGTACAGATATTCACTGTTGTACGTAGATGATAAATACCTATACACCTATACCACAAACAGCTGATTACGGTAGTTTTCCAATACAACCAATGCCACCTAAAAGCGGGTTGCTGAACTAAAGAGACAAACGTGAGATTTCAAAAAGTCATTAAAAGTTCTGGTATTTATCGATAGATGGCGGTCGGAGTGGGAGTGTTAGGTTTTTTTCGTTACGGAATTTCTGGATTCGGTCCCCACGCTCAAGGCCCGCGATAGAAGCTATGCAATAGCTTAAAATGTACTTATATGGTCTTTCACCTGCAAACACATACACAAAAAAAATATTACCGGCCGTTTAGGAGGAGTGCAGTCACAACTACCATCTATTTAAGAAGACGCTGTATGTGGATTTAAATTTTTAAGAATTTCTTTCTATTCAAGATATTATCGAAAAACACCTCACATAAGTACATGTGAGAGACATTGAATTTTCTTGTCAATTATATTTCATAATACATACCGATTTTTTCTAAACTTATATATTCTACTATTCGGGGCCGTGGCATATCAACCAATAATATAACATTAATTTACTTCATATTGCATGGAAAGGGGGCATTTTGAGTATAATAATAACAATGTCACACAGATCATCCTAGCCCCAAACTAAGCAAAGCTTGTACTATGGGTACCAGGCGGATATACATACTTATATAGATAGGTAAATACTTATATACATAGAAAACATCCATGACTCAGAAACAAATATTCGTGCTCATCATACAACTATTTGCACTTACCGGGATTCGAACCCAGGACCACCAGCTTCGTAGGCAGGAGCACTACCAACTAGGCTACGGTGACCGTCTACGAAACCGAATACGAAAGTGTTAATCTAACAAAGTAGTGGAGTCGAATGGCTTGCAAAATAATTGCAACCTCCAAACTCAGCCTCGTGGACGATCGGTGGGGCCGATCGCATTAGCCGATGGCGCAAAACAAAAGATACTTATGATACAATATAAGCCTTGTTGCGAAACAAAATAATAATTGTTTTTAACACAACGTTACTTCTTGCACTCACTGGTTCATAAGTTATCGGTGAGGCAAAACACTTACGAGTAGGTTCAAGTCCATCCATGATGTTTTATTTCTGTGGGTCTCCGAAGGTAGCCATTGTTACTGTTAGACAATCATCGCTAATAATCTACTATATAAAAATAAGTCGGGTTTTTTTTCCTGACGCTATAACTCCAGAACGCACTAACCGATTTACACGGTTTTGCATTCGTTGGTAAGGTCTCGGGCTCCGTGAGGTTTATAGCAAAGAAAATTTATAAAATTTAACGCGGGTAACACCGCGCGGCACAGCTAGTCTTCTACTATATAAAAATAAGTCGGGTTTTCCTTCCTGACGCTATAACTCCAGAACGCACGAACCGATTTCCACGGTTTTGCATTCGTTGTAAAGGTCTCGGGCTCCGTGAGGTTTATAGCAAGAAAATTTATAAAATTTAACGCGGGTAACACCGCGGGGCACAGCTAGTAATAATAATAATAATTTTATTTCGGATTACTCCATAAAGTGTTAGTTATAAGAGTCTTATCCTATGTTAGTATCAATGTTTAATCAATAATTTTAATTCAAATTCAAACAAATAATCTAGTACTTAAACAATCATAAAATTAAAATCTAACATTAAAATTGATTAGGGAATGTCAGGTCATATGTCAAATAATAAATAAGACAACAACAGCAATACTTAGCTATTGGGCAGTAAGTACCTTTAAGCTGAACAACAAAACACTAGTGCTGCTGCCCAGTTACTATTTGCATCCATTTGGTTTGGATAGGACAATCGTGACGCGATGTTATCATCCTAAGCTAAGCCATGGCCTACTTCCCAGTAGCTTATGGCTTAAACAACCCTGACACCAGGGAACCCACTGCCCTTACGCGAAGTAAGTAATCATAATAATATCGAAAACTATTTTAGACAAAAACACGCACCATACTTAATTGTGACGTCACAAGTTGCAAAATACTAAAGTTCCATGCATTCATTTTGCAAGAAAGAGACAACGCGTCACCACACTGCAGAGATTAACAGTTCTTATTACAGGAATTTATGAACCACGTTTAAGTTTATCTTTATTATTCAATCAACATACATTAAACTAATAAGTTGACATTATTCATTACCTATACGAACCTACTTCACGTAAAGTCGAATTAATTAAACGACTTCAATGTCCCAGCAGTATTAGCCGTCCGGTGAAGCTTTTGCCTCACCGATCAATGTTTGTTTAACGACAAAGGTTCTTTTTGGATCTGTATTGGTTATGGGTCTAATCCGGTTGTCATGGGAACATCTATGGCATGGCAGGATCTTAGGAATACCACAAGCAGGGCAATTAGTGTGGCCGCGTTCTGGACCTGTGGCTAAATCTAATCAGATTTACCTTACATCAGCACTTACAATTTCTGAGAATGTGAATGGTTGCTGACTAACCTTGTTACAATAAGGCCTTTGACCTTTTATGCAACACAATTTAACTATCCATACTAATAGTTATAATGGTAAAAGTGTGTCCCTTTGTTGATTTGATTATTATTGTTATCTATTACTTTTATATTGTGAAATTTATAACGCAGGTTATCTGAGGTTCGTTTTTGTAATGCAAACTTTATTCGGAGGTGAGGCACAATTAGTTATTTTTTTTTAAATTTTTTACAAATCGATGGCCGCTTTCGGGAGTCTAATCAGTGTGTCGCGGGGTACTTTACAAACATAATATACGGACACAAATTACACCCAGACCCAGAACAACTATTTATGGATCACACAAATAGTTGTCCGGCACGGGACTCGAACCCGCGACAGGAAGCGGTCAGGCGACTGTCTTAGCCGCTGCGCCACACGTGCAGTCAACTTAAACACTCTTGTCTTATATAAATTGAACATGTCTGTTTGTCCTGAGTCTGGGTGTACTTATCTATATAAGTATGTATTTACAAATGAAAAGTAGTATATGTATTATATCAGTTATCTGGTTTCCATAGTATACAAGCTCTGCTTAGTTTGGGATCAGATGGCCGTGTGTAAATAGTGTCCCAGAATATATAATATATAATTTAGTTATGAAACTAAACAACGTGTAGTAGCACTAGTATTAGGTATCTTTACTCAGATTTAATAAATTAATTAGGTGCAATTAAACATTTAGTATTATACTGGTACTACCCCCGTTTGTGCGTGACATCGAGGGTTGCCAACTGAAAACCAGCGCTGGTTACACACACTAGCTAGCGCTGAGGTGGTGACCCTTTCGGCAGAACATGCAAGAATCGTAATTACGTGCGTTTTCACATATCTATGTGAAAACGCACATAATTACGATTCTTGCATACAGTTCTGTTTTGATTTGTATTCCTTTTTTTATGTTCTTGTGTGTTGTGTTCAATTAAACGATTTTCATTCATTCATA
The DNA here is from genome assembly GCA_951640165.1 of Pseudoips prasinana. Taxonomy (NCBI): domain Eukaryota; kingdom Metazoa; phylum Arthropoda; class Insecta; order Lepidoptera; family Nolidae; genus Pseudoips; species Pseudoips prasinana. The sequence goes on from OX621248.1 coordinate 31,756,126, forward strand.
CACAGACTTCTAAAATGCGCAATAAATAATTGACTTCCTGTATATAATATTATACGCATTTCACAAACTAGTTATCTTGAATTTATTAAATTTTATGGGTTTCCATGATCATCATCATATCGAAAGACGTCCACTGCTGGATAAACGCCTATCCAAGTATATCCACAATGGAATAGCCATCGGCGCGGGACATATTATAGTGCACATATGTACGCAAACATAGGGGCACTTTCTATTCCATCACTCTCATGATCCGATCTGTCGACACGAAGCACGGGGATGTAATACCTTCAGACTAAGAGTCTAACCTCCAGACTTCGGGCTGATACTGAGAAATTTTCTTAACAGAAAAATCTCAAAATCACTTTTTTGCCCGACCAACCCAAGATCTGAACCTAGGTCCTCATCATATACGGTTCAACACGCTACCGCTAGACCAACGAGGCAGTCAAAAAATTTCACATGATGTGAAGTAAGCAAAATCAATTTACTCTTAATTTCGCACCTTTCGACAGTGAGCAAATATAGGATTACGTAAGTTCTGTCATTTAGGGTGACTGACCTCGAACGTATACACTAACATGGACTTACCCCGGGATGCTGGGGTTTTTAAATTATCTATACTTCGGGATTGTCATCATCATATTGGCCACAACATCTTGATAGATGATTGTTGCAGCGCTGCTGTTGCTATATTTGGTTACTTACGTTACGTACTACGTTAATACTGCATCGTCTTTTGTGACTTATCAGTCCAATGGCCGCTCGGTTTGCTATATCTTGCCACATCTCTCGCAAATAAATTGCAAGTCCACGGGATGGGGAGGGGCGACGCGGAGCCTTTTCTGTTTCAGTTTGTCCAGCCAATCTTTGTCATGTTTTTTAACTCCGTGGGGAATATCATGGCGCCAGTCCAATCTTACACTAGCACGTGCCTCCCAGGTCTTGATGTCAATGGCGAAACTTTCCATGTCACGCTTGAGGAGTTTTAAAATTACTTTATCTATTTCACTTCGACAGCTTGATTACTAATCAATCAATGAAGTCCTTACATGGTAACGATTCGATTTCTTATAACAACCGGCATCATTTGTGACGAAGTTTTAATAGATTTGTAACATTCGCCTCGCCTCGCCGCTTCGTGTCGCGGGTTCGAGTCCCGCGCCGGACAACTATTTGTGTGGCCCATAAATAGTTGTTCTGAGTCTGGACGTCATTTGTGTCCGTCTATTATATTTGTAAATTACCCCGCGATACAGGGAATAGATTCGCTATTGCGGGGGTTCTCTTTAAAAACAAAATTATATGTTATTTTTAGTCTTATGAAAATTCAGGCGCCAAAATGGCTATATTTAAATTAACCATTTATGTGAAGTAGTACTGAATTATTTTTTTTGCATACAAATCAGGTACTTCATTGACAATATCCCGACGAACCGGTGGTGGCGACGCCATTTTGTTCTCTCTCATAACGAGACCCCAACGTAGATTAATATATTCTCTTCGGAGACAACTTCCTAATTTCCGCAATTCCGCTCGCTGATTGTTAAATAACATTTTTCATAGGTTGAATTCAGTATTTATATTCCTACGTATTGATTTACCGTTAATTTCATACGTCTAATTGAATTGACCGTACGGTCCTCTTCATACGTTTGAAAGTAGCAGTCAAAATGCCGAAAAATATGGCATTTAAAACATTGCGCTGCGTGGTTTTTAAAAAGTTTTTAGAACAAACCTGTATTTCCCTAGCACAATCAGTCTTAACGTACCGTTTAACAGTTTGATACTCTCTGAGCTCTCTCTAGATCTAGAAATTGAATGATTTCTTGATCTGAAGGGAGCTCAGAGAGTATTACTATAGGCAATGAGTTTCAAACCACGTAAACTCTCAGATATCTAAATAAATATATTAAATCAAAGAATAAAGCATACGGCCCTCCTGATGGTAAGCTGTAATCGGTGACGCTTGCGACACACATGACATCACTAACGTGGGCGAAACCCTCTATCCTGTCCTAAGGTGACTGTCACAGGTTTCCTTAGAGACTACAGCATGTAACAACTCTTCAAAAATAATATACAAAATCATCTTGTTTGACAAATTTTCATATTGATTTATACCTACTTAGTTACAAAATATTTAACGAGCGAGAAGTGTGAACTTTAACAACTTTTAAAGGCCATCACATTAATCAAAATGAATTTATCCTAACGCAATATCAATACAAAGTATTAAAATTATATTAGTTGTTTTAATAATAACGAAAGGTTGCTATACGAGTATTTGTTCAGCAATAATTTGTGTTGTCTTTTTTTAAGTGGAATCTTAAATTAAATTCTCCATTGCTTTCTTGAGAGAGGTAGGACATAGCGTTGATTCGCTCAAAGACCAGCCCGACTGGGGAAGTATCTCCACCTGACAGAAGACATTCCTTAATAATAACATTAAGAATTTTCATGTTGTGTTTCTGTGTGTGAGTAAGGTCGCCAGACCTCATCGGGGTGGGGGGTAGGGTCAGCAACACTTGTTTGCTGACTTTTAAAGGCCGGCAACGCACCCGCGACACCTCTGGTGTTACGAGGTGGTCAGGTGACCCACTTGCTCGTTTGTCGCCCTCTGATATAAAAAATGGCTCGATGACGGTCGTCTAACGACTACAATTAGGACCAACCACTTAACGTGCCTTCCATCCATAGACCGACCGCGTGACAAGGTGGTTAACCTCATCACTCACTTACGGGCCGATCAGGGGAGCTCGTTATGAGCGCTTACCTGACCATAACTAATGATAGATCCAAGAGTGACTCCTAAACAGCAGAAATTTCAAATCATGAAACGTCGTTCAACAATAATAATATTCTGGGACACTATACACACACGACCATCTGATCCCAAACTAAGCAGAGCTTGTACTATGGAAACCAGATAACTGATATACTACATATACAACTTTTTTTGCAAATACATACTTATATAAATAATTGCACCCAGGCACAGGACAAACAGACACGTTCATGCACACAAATATCTGTCCTAGGTGGGAATAGAACCCACGACCTCCGGCGTGAAAGCAAGCATTTGCCAACCACGCCAACAGGCCCGTCAAAATAAACAAATAATAAAAATAACTATTGATTTATAACCTAGGATAAATCAAAATATCTTTACGTTAGCCTTATATCAATTAATAGGGCAAAATTAGTTATTGTTCCTTATTAATTGGTATAATAATATGGCTACGTGAATTTAGAGACTATTTAGTTCCTACATTCACTTTTCCATCATAAAAAATCCAACTAGCACATACGTAAACACGGACTACTGGTACTAAGATTGCATAACTGGACGGCAATTAGGCTTGCTGTCGAGGAGGCTACACCGAGCCAATAACCTGAAGGCAATTATAGAGAACGGTTTAGCTCAATTCATACTGCATGAGCCGGGCGCTGTCAGTCACTGATAGAAAAATCAGAAGTATTCAATGGATCATTAACCCCCAGTATTCTCCTACTTATTATATTATACTTTGACGGGCAGGATGCGTGGTCGGTAGATTCGTAACTTTCACGCGTTTCGTGGGTTCAATTCTCACCCAGGACAGATATTTGTGTGTATGAACATGTCTGTTTGGAATTATCTATATAAGTACGTATTTACAAAATAACAGAAGTATTTATAGTAGGTATATCAGTTATCTGGTTTGTACAAGCTCTGCTTAGTTTGGGATCGGTTATGTGTGAATAATGTCTCAAGATTATTTATTATCATATATATATAATGATAATAATCTTACATTATTCCTTATTGCACTTCTACTGATTATATTATATGTGTTAACATTTCTATAAATATTACACGAGGGTCATAATAAAAAAAATATTTCCTTACCTAAAAATCGTATAAATAAATAAGCACTGCTTCACTTCTGCTTTTCAGAGAAATAGATAAAACCCATACTAACCATATTTAACATGTCGTTTACAGTTAGCCTAAAACGCTTTCAGTACTTCACTTCACCGAGAATAGGTACAGGCGAGCAAAGGCACAAGCCGTCTAGCCAAAATTAAATATAACGATACAATTACCCACAGGGTACCCCCTTTGGGATTCTAACATGGACTCTGGGTGGTTACTGACGTGAAAATGACCGCATTAGTGTGACGTTTGTCTAAGGAATGTTTGTGCAACTGTCGCTTTAAGGTAATACGCGAGAACGAGAGACATTCGTCCGATTGAAAATGACACGTTTGATCTCTGGGCCGGCGAGTACGATTTCCACTGTTCAGCTCATTACATTCTTATCAGACCGAAGTCGGAAATGGTTTCAAAAAAGGAGCAAAACCCTAAATCGAAACACATGTAACATGACGATTTAGGATACATCTAACCTGCCTTTTCTCGAGAACAGCGCCTACTTGGTCATAAAGCGTTCAACATGGTCATCCAACTGTACTATTCACACCAACCATCATCTCAACATATCTTTTGTGATAAAATACTCGTACTGCGTAAATACAAGACTTATTCTATGACTGAGTAGAATCTTTGTATTATAAAATTAAATAATGAAATTTATTCAGCAATTGGGTATTTACATACACTTGTACTTGACAAGCTCACAATGTATTACATAAACACAGTTTAAAAACAGTTATTAAAGCAACCATTTTTTACCACTAGGCTCCTTACTTCGTTTACAGTTACTAAAAATAATATAACTGTGTTAAGTCTATGAACGTCTGGTAAATACTTCTAGAATACCTACAACTAGAAACGCTCTGATTATTATAAATATATAAATGTACTAATTTATAAAACAATTTAATACAAAGTACATGAGTAGATAATTGTTTAATAATTGTAAGATCGTGCTCCTAGTTCTTATTGGCAGATTTGGACTATAAACCATCTTACGATAGACTACAATAGTGAGACGTCATTCTTAAACCGGATGTTATTCTATTTTATTTATTTTTATTTAATAGATTTTGTACACACAGAAATAACAAAAGTAAAATAAATGAAGAAGAGACAGTAGTACATGGGTGCTGCTTATTTCAAAAGAAATTTCTTCAAGCAGACCCGCGAGAGGAGATATTAAAGTATAATAGGCATGTGCGTAGGTTTATAATATCATTACATAAACTACATACTAAAATACACAGATACTTATAACGGGGCAACCATATGCATAAACTACATATACATAAATATATACATAACTAGGATGAAGAGGAGAGATAGTAATTTAACACTTGCTTCTTAAAAAGAGGTAGTGTTTTGGAATTACGGATGTTAGGAGGGAGAGAATTCCACAATCTGACTGCCTGAACTGTGAAGGAATGAGAATAGAAATCTGTTTTATGCAATGGGAATTTAAGAAGGTGTTTAAGGTGTGACCTACAGGGGGCATTAGGAACACGAGAGTAGGAAAAACGCTCCCGTAAGTAGGATGGAGATGAAGGATTATGTAGTATATTAAAGAGAATACACAATAGACGAGTATTCCTGCGAAGACGGATCGGGAGCCACTTGAGATCCTTGCGGAAATTGGAAACGTGATCATATTTCTTCAGACCGAAAATAAACCGAATGCATAAATTTTGCAAGCGCTCAAGTTTGTCTAATAGCTCCTCTGTGACATCTAAATAGCAGCTGTCGGCATAGTCCAAAATGGGTTGAATGAGTGTTTGAGCAAGAGATATTTTCGTCTTCAATGGCAAAAAGTTTTGGAGGCGCTTCAGAGAATGAAATGTATAATGTACCTTCTTGCTGACATCAGAGACGTGTGATTTCCAGGACAGGTTGCAGTCAAAAGTAACTCCTAAGTTTTTGGCAGTATCTGTATATGCAATAGGAGCTCCGTCCAGATACACCCGTGGAAAGTTCGTGAAATCGATTCCGTTTCGCATCTGCCTACTTCCTATGATCACGGCCTGGGACTTAGTTGGATTAATAAGTAAGCCACGAGATCTTGCCCATCCATTGATAAAGTTCAGGTCGTGATTTACAGCAGCAATAGCGGACGCGGCGTTTTCACGGGAAAATGCTCGGTAAAGTTGAAAATCGTCTGCATAGAGATGAAAATTAGAGGAAATGGCTCTTGAAATAGAGTTAATGAAAATGGAGAAAAGCAAGGGAGAAAGAACGCCACCCTGGGGCACGCCCGCACTGAGACTACACCAATCCGAGTAAGACTCGTCAAGGCGAACACATTGCGAGCGGCCACGAAGATAAGAATCAAACCAGGATAAACTGGTTTGGGAACAATTAAGTGATGAAAGGGTACCAAGGAGGACGTCAAAGTCAACAGAGTTAAAAGCGTTGCTAAAGTCAAGTAGTACCAGAATACTTAGGTTTTGGTTTTCCAAGGCCCAGCGAAAAGCTGATAATTGACGGTGTACGATATGTCAAATAGTCAAATAGTCAAATAGTCATTTATTGGTAAGATTTCTTACATGTCATGAAAATGTTTACAAAAATATATTAAATGTCTAAACAATGTCAAAATATGTCAAATCAAAAATACTATAAACTAAACTTGAGTCAAATACATAATAATTTGTTCAAAAACATAAAAAAGAAAATAGGTCACAACATAGTCAGCAAGTCAAAATCATAAATTACATATTATAATGTCAACATATTAGATTTGAAATGGATAAATTCATCAACGGAATAGAACGATTGCTCGATAAGCCACCGTTTTAACCGAGTTTTAAAACTCATTAAGGTTGGGGCACTTGATATGCTCAATGGTAGTTTATTATACACTGTGCAGCCCATAACATGAGTAGTTTTGGATGTTTTAGTCAGTGTCCTCGGTACCGACGTCAGCTTATTGCTATGCCGTGTGCAATAGTTGTGTATCTCACTCCGCTTAGTATACAGGTCTATGTTTGCCCTTACGTACACTGCAACTTGGTACAGCACTATTGAAGGTAACGTCATGATACCCAATTTTTTAAAGTGAGGCTTTGCAGATACGTCTTGTGGTATATTAACTATTGCCCGAATGGCACGTTTCTGCATTCTGAATGCTCGCTCCCAGTCTGCAGCGCGTCCCCACAGCTCCGCACCATATTGGAGCAGCGAATGCACCGTAGCAAAATAACACGCGCGTACCTCTGCCACTGACACTATTTTACGCAATCGGCCGAGGGCGAAGCATGCACTCCCCAATCTTCCGCATATTTTATCAATATGGTAATCCCACTTGAAGCACTTGTCAATCTCGAACCCTAAGAATGTAGTTGTTTCAACTTGCGCAATGCTCACTCCATTCGCCGATACCGTCAGAGGTCTTTGTGACCGGCCTGACAGTACAAAGTGAATGAAATGGGTTTTTGCTACGTTGAGAACAAGTCCATTCATACGGAACCACTGATCAAGCTGGGCAGCTGCTTTATTTAGCTTTTGCTCCAAATGATCGACCGTCTTCGCTGTAACTATGGCCGCGACGTCATCCGCGTACATTAGTATTTCAGCATCAGTTACGGTGTTCGGCAGATCATTTAGGAGCAACGAAAATAAAATATTAGACACCGACGAGCCCTGTGCCACACCTATCGTCGACTTTAATGGGTCTGATCTTTCCTTGCCCTTGCAACCCACCACCACTTGTGATCTGTCATGCAGCAACTCTGTCAATAGTGCATGTGACGGGCCATCCACTCCATAGTGCTGTAATTTTACAGCAATCACAGCGCGGTCGGCCACGTCAAACGCCCTTGACAAATCACAGCATATCAAAGCTACCTGCTGTTGGTCCTCCTTGGCAGCTAGTACTTGGCGTATGAGTTCACGGGTCAAAGTTGTGGTCGATCTACCTTCTCTGTAAGCATACTGTTTGTCCGTAAGGGCGTCTGTAGTCGTCAGAAACTTAATTAAGCGGGAACTTAGGCCGTTCTCGAAAATCTTTGCCACCGTGGGAATAATCGACACTGGCCTATAGTTATCGATGCAGTCCTTTTTCCCCTTACCTTTAAAAAGTGGTGAAATTTTACTATTTTTCAATGGTGCAGGGAACTCACCTTCTTTCAAACATAAATTGAATAGATCGGCAAGGACGGGTGCTAAAGGTATAGCCGCTAACCTGATGAGTTTCATCGAAATACCATACGTGTCTTTCGACGGCTTAGGTGTGATACGCGTTATAATGATCTGGTACACCTCATCAGCTGTAAACGGATTCAACCGTAGTGAACGGTCAGCTGGACGGCTCACAGCATAGAGCTCATCTCTCACACGCTGTAAATCAGCACAAGGTGCACCACAAGCAGTTACTGCTCCTAGAAAACAAGCATTCATAGCATCCAATGCAGATTTTTTCGAGTGGTACGGTTTCCCATCCACATCCTTAACAATATTAGTAAAGTCAAGACGGGGTGTGTTATCTTTTCCTCTCTCCTTGTTCACTACAGCCCACATTGCCTTACATGTATTGTGAGAGTTTTTAATTAAATTTGAATAATGTCTAGATTTTGTGTCATAAATTAAATTGTCAAAATATATTTTCATGTCAGTAATAAAATTAGTTAGTATTATATTATTCGGATTACGCTCACTAATTGCAATGAAGTCAAACAATATTAATTTAAAATCCTTAACATCTGGCGTTACCCAAGATGAGTCATATTTAATTGTGTGGCTCACTTTCCGTAGTGGGAAACAAATGTCAAGCTTGTTTGAAATTATATTAATAATCGCGGTAGCCATCGTGAGGGGATTAAAATTAGTAAGCACTGGGAGCAGGATGGATAGAATGGGAGTGATCATCCTAGAACATACATTGTCGTGACCAGCAGCAGTAGAAGATATTGCGAAAATAGATTTTTTGACATCCTCCAAGGTTACTGCAGATAGAGTAAAAGGAAAATATTCGGGCAAAGGTACTTGTGAGAGCTCATTGAGTGTGATAGATTTAACGTGGGGTTCGAGAGAAATGGGGGGACACGAAAAGTGATTATTGAGCGCCGAAAGATCAACATATTTACAGACTAAAGACGGGGATTTACCAATGCCATTCGATTTGAGGAATTTCCATACTACGGAGGAATCGCGATTATTGAGAGCTTTGTAAAAGTGGCGCCTTTTGGCATCTCGACACAGACGATTGCAACGGTTGCGCAACTTCTTAAAACGGTTGATATTAACTTCCGTAGGAGCCCGCTTACATCTACGTTTCGCCTGATCCCTACGAGCCATCGCTTCTTTAATCTCAGCTGTTATCCACGGCGCGGGTGTGTGTTTAATTCTGATTCGTCGTTTAGGAGCATGGCGATCGAATAAATCAATAATTATGGAATTTAAAAATTCCACCATAATATCAACATTGGAAGCAGTGTAGATAACAGACCAGTCTATTTCTTTGGCGTCGCGCTGAAGCTGATCCAAATTGATGCCATTGAAGTTACGAAGAAAAAGAAATTGTGATTTGCGTTTGGGAGGACGAATTTTATAGGAGAGAAAGATCAAGTCATGATAAGAAAAAGAAGCAGTTAATTGGCCATGAGTGGTAACGCGTTCTGTAGAAGAGACGATCATAAGGTCAAGTAAAGATGGAGTACAATTAGGAGAATGGTGAGTTGCCGTAAGAGGGAGAATATGGAGATTAATGGACGAAAGTAGAGAAAGAAGTGTGGAGGTGCGGTGATCATTTTTTATCAGACAAGTATTAAAGTCACCCATTAGGACTACGTGGTTATAGATAGGACACAGGTTATTCAGAATGGTATCAAGAGAGTCAAAATAGTCGACACGAAGGTTGAGACTATAAAATACGCCAAGGAGCATTTTAGAGTGGCGGAAAACTATTTCTATAAACAAGTATTCCGCAGACGCAGAGTAGCGAGATGGTGACGTGCTAATTATAGTGTATGGAATATCGGCCCGTAGATATATTGCAACACCACCACCGCCTTTATCAATCCGATCATTGCGAATTAAGACATAACCAGGAAGTGCAAAGTGGGGAGAGAGAAGTGAAGGTTTCAGGAAAGTTTCTGAAATTAGTAAAGCATCGAGGTGACTGCTGCTAAAGGAAGCCAGAAGTTCAGAGTAATGGCCAGGAACACTCTGTGCATTGATATGGGCTATGTTGAAATTGTCAGATTGGTTGGAAAAAGCAGAAGAGATGCGGTCATGCAGAGTCAGAGGGACGCAAGAATCATCCGCACTGACGTAACTAGACGAGGAGGAGCAAGAGATAAAGCTATCATCAAGGTTAGATAAAATATCATCCATAATAATATTATAAGTATAATAAATATAGATATATATATATTATATTAAAAATATATATAAAAATATCTAAATTATTAAACTAATTACAACTTAAGGTTATAAAACAAACACAATAATGCTAAACACACCGTCTCGCTGGTGAACTGGGAGATATCCTTTAAACCATGAGTAAACAACAGTAGTCTAGCAAACGGAGCCGATGCTTAGTACTATAATAATTCCTTGGTCGGGAGATCGTTTGAAGCATAAAATAACAACCTAAAAATCCGAGTCAAATCGAAACGCATAAACGTAATTTGACCTTAATAATATTACTCAGCATGACGTACTGTCCAAATTAAATCATACTTTAAACAGAAAAACGAGCATAAAAAATTACGTGATTTTTATGTTATTCTGTTTTTAGTGATTGTTATTATAGCGGCAACATAAATACATAACTTATGAATAAAGTCTGGTGACAAAGGGACAGACAGACAGCATTGTCTAGGTACTAAGGTCCCGTTTTACCTTTGGTGAACGGAACCCTAAAAAGGTGGATTTCAGGTGAGGTCTTCATACCAAAATCGGCTTCGTTTACCAGTCTAAGTTAACAAATAAGTAAGACAAAACAACAAAGATAGTAACAATTACGTCCAACGGATCAATGGAAACCGTAAACTAAACATAAAAACGACACATAAAACATTAAACAATTAAGGCAGAGATAAATAAGTTATGTACTCAACGTTCCATTAATCCCGTCACACTAAGAACATTTAACATAAATTGTATAGCAGACTTTATTTACAAATGTCTATACACATTGTCTTATCGATATTATAACTATGTATTCTAGTAGATTTTAAGTAAATATCGGAAGACGGTTAGGTCCATATTTTTAGTAAAGATGAAAACATTGTTTTGGAAGCATAACGCCAGCACTTATGTATATCAAACCATATTATCAATGGGCGTTACTGAACGCAAAGACAACAGTCAACCGACAGGTTTACAGATGTCGGTGTACTATCGCGCAGTGTGGGTACCGTGGAATAATATAAGTTTTAAAGTTATTTATCTGGGATAGGCACCTCATAACATTAAACGTAATCATGACTTACATATGTTTACTTTGAGAAAATCAATAAAATACTGCAATTCAAGTTAATTAGTATTATTAGATAAGAGATAAATTAAGTATTTAATCCGTGTTAAACAGTTAGTGCGACGTTATCCTACCAAATTATGAAGTGAACCATTCTGAATGTGAAATAGTAAACAAAAACAAAGTGATATATTAGTTATCGTCGTGCTTTTCTTTGTGTTCTGGAGCCGGTTTTAGTCGCCGGAGCAGAAGTGTACGTAGACGGTTCAGCAGTAGTAGTGGATGAAGAAGAACTGGCCGGATATTTCACAATCAGAGCATCAAGTTCAGACATGGATTCTATCTTGTGTCGAGATTTATCAGAACATAAGATAATGATTTTACCTTCAGTAGACCAGCAGGAATTAATCCCGAAATGTTTTCTGGCTGAAGTGAATACTCGGTGCCTGGATCTAGTTAGAAACTCAGAGACAGTGAAGCCCGAGCCCTTCAGAGTGGTCTTATTGTCCCATACAGTGTGGCGATGCTCCATATCCTTAAAACGAACAAGGATAGGCCGTGTCTTTCCGGAAGCAGAACCCAGACGGTGGCAAACATCAATGTTATCCGCCCCAATATCAGACAACTTCATTTTGTCGGCTAATAAGCTTACTACAGTTGTGGTAGAATTTTCGTTGGATTTCTCAGGAATTCCATGGAGAAGTAGAATGTTCCTGCGCATAGCGGTCTCGTGACGGTCCAGACCAAGAGATAGCATCTGGAGCTGACTTCTGAAGTGATGGAGCGTTTCAAGTATGAATACTTTGAAATCACGAAACTCACTTGCTAAGGTGGAGATGTTGACAACAGAAGCAGGATCAGTCTGAACTCGAAGCAGGTTTTCTTCGTGCTCCTGCATACGAGTCGTAAAAAGTTTTTCAAGGTCTTCAAAACTCTTCTCAAGCCGGCTATCCATGATGTGCGACAGGATGTTAATTTGTGTTGAAGATTAGGAGATATTATAAGTTTACCACGCAAGGGTGAGTCTAGCAACTATTTATATCATAAATACACACATAGAAAAAAGGTTTACAATTTAAAATTGTAAATAAAACAAGAGCACAAAATTACTTATGTTCACTTGTCGCCTACCCACGTAGAAAAAATAATAGTCTAGTAATAGTCAATCGAATCATTTTTTTTTTGCGGAATTTTGAACCCGGGACACGAAGTGGAATGGCGACTATTAAGCCACAGATGCAATCAACATTTGACATTTCTAAAAATTTAACGGTTCACTTGTCTCAGACATAGGTATGTTTGCTTGTCACATTTTTGAACAAACATTACTATTTGAAGGAAACAAAAAAATACAAAAGTAACGAAATTTTATTATGTTGATGCAGCTCCACGTGACCTACATTTAGTTTCCTAAATATCTATAAAATTACCGTCCGGGAATATAATTTCTCACTTGACATTGGCTAAGCCGTGCGAGGATCACGTCGAACGCCTCAAACGATGCGATGGTTGAATGCTGTAACATTAACTGCTATTGAAGTTTATAGGGTAGATAATCAGTCAATTAACGCTATTGTACCCCTGCAGCCCTGGTACTCCCTCTCTTCAAGGATTATTAACAGTAAGTTTTGAGGGCAAATCCACAGATTTTTGGAAAACTGTAACCACTGCTCGATGAATTTTAATGAAAAGTATTTGTTCGGTCCCTCCATAACTTTTCTAACGTCACCTTTACTATTAAAATTCAACTTGATCTATACAAAGACCTTGGCGGTGATTCAACTGATACATACATCTATGATGGTATGTCTTATTTCGACATGACTATTGGCTTGCGTAATTATTAATCGAAATGTGCATCATTTTACTATATTGGGTCTTTCGAAATCATTTACTAAAGCCCGTTTAACAAAGTTAATATTGTTGCATAAATTCGTAACAGAATGATGAAGGTCGTTTGGGATTCAATATACAAGGTCTCACATGTAGTAGATGTAACTTGAAGAGCTTAATTTCCTTACGAAACTGAACTTGTAACACAATAACATCCAAAATACAAAATAAAACAAGCGGGCCAGTCTTTGGGGACTGCCGATAGAACTGAGCGATAGAAGTGAAAGCTATTTTTATCAATTCTCATACTCGGAAACTAGTGTTTATTTGATCCGAGTAGCGAGTGGAAGATGCTACGAGTATTAAAGACTCATAGTAATTGCTTTCCTCTCTATGGGGGAATAAATTTTAAAAATAGAACTAAATTTGGTTAAGCCGTCGGCTGTCAAAAATCACAACGTCGCTAAAGAAGTTTTCACTTCAAAAATGCTGCGGTAATTTGAGTAAATAATAAACGGCCACTGTGAATTTAAAAAACCTATCCATAGATACCCAAAAGTGCACAACGCTTCTTAAGAAGTTTTCACTTCCAAGATTTAATTTCCATAATGCATGTTGCATGGGAAGTCAAAAAGTTACTTTTTATCTCACAGGCTGATTGAATTCGAGTCCGTGACTTCTTTTGGGGCCGTGAGAGTGAGGAGTAGTTTCATATCATAACGAATAAAAAAGTATAATAGATCGTAATAGAAAGTAGGCGGCCCGAGACCGTTACCCGAGCCAAGTACTCAGGCGCCGGTCAGTCACCAACTTGAAAGTTAATAAAGCATTATATCATTTAAGTTTTATAGCAGTATTTACAATGCAAATCATAAAATATAACTTCAAATTTAACGGTTTGAAAGGAGTTATGAATATTATATAATCTTTCATATGCAACTGCGGATATATGAATATGTAGAGATAACACCTACATCGTGTGTAAGAATTTTAGATATATTACTAGCTGTGCCCCGCGGTTTTACCCGCGTTAAACTTTATAAATTATCACAGCTCGTCCCCCGTAGGTGATAGCGTGATAACATATTGCCTATATGTTGACCCGACCTCTGAGTAATATTCATGCAAAATTTGAAGTAAATCCATGCAGTACTTTTTGAGTTTAGCACGGACATACATACAGACAAACAGACAAAAATTCTAAAAACTATATTTTTGGTTTCGTTATCGAGTGTAGATCACGCCCCAAGTACCCTTTTTTAAAAATATTCAATGTACAGTTTTGACTTTCCTACGATTTTATTATATGTATAGATATTCTTTACTTTATCGTATAGGTAGTGGCCTAGTGTCAGAGTTGTTCAAGCCACCCATTAGGCATGCTTATCGATTGTAGCACATAGCTTATCGACAGATGCCAAACGCCTACAACCGGAACCGACAGCCTAACGTGCCCTCCGAAGCACGGAGACGCTCAGAAATTAAACCACTTTTGCGGTCACCCATCTGTAGATTGACAGCGTCCCCAGGTGCTTAACCTCGCCGATCACCAACGGCCTGTTAAGAGCAACTGGCGGTAGGGTATTTGAACTGCAATTATCGTTCGCAGTTTAACGGAAGAACACGGTAGGCCCCAGCCTGGACCGCTAGCGTCCTCCATAACTGACTGATTGACCTTTGTTTGCATTTGTATCGATAAAATGCCCTCTTAGATCCTCATTTCGACGAGAAGCCCACATATTCGTGAATTAACGTATAGCAACAGTTCCACAAAACTTACCTGAAAGCAATGACCTTTTCATGTATATCCCCGTCAGTAACCGCCCAGAGTTGAGGTTCGAACCCTAAATGTGGTGCCCTCCGGCGCGGGTACTTAGTTTTATTTGCTACACGGCTTCATTCCACGCTCGCATTTATTGTCCGGTGAAGCACTGAAACTAATTTTGATTTTATGATTTCCCATTTTTAGGATTATGTATATATTTACCTCTCTCTAATAAGTAACCTGCCCTACTGTTTAGTAAGTTATTTTATTCATAGGGAAAGTTAACCATGTTAAGTTTTTATACGATTTCAAAAGAAGGTGTTGTTTGAATGTATGTTAAGCGATTTCTCTATTGTTTGTGAACCAATATTGATATTTATTGTTTTTTAAGAGGACCATTCCAAAAGCATCCCTGCTTTCGGAATGGTCCTATATCCGTTTTATTCCAATCGGTTGTCCAAAAGAAAATCGAAGTAGGCTTTATGTTTTTTGAACAGTACCTCTATATAGTTCCTTATTATACCCTATTTAATTGTGCGATTATTCAAATTGTTGTTTTTTGTTGTGTGCCACTATTGAATTCAGTCAGCGATATAGTTTACTTGTTCGATGAAACTTATCATTTTAGACATTTTTGGTATAGACAATTTTAAATTCATTGAATTTTTCGCTAGGGGCGGTGATAGTACTGGAAAAAACTGCAAGTATCATCGAGAAAGTAGGCTACATGACCTTGTGGTAGACAAGCTGTCTGTTATATATAATCTTGTTTTACTATTACGACTATATGTCAAATATTGCGAAAAACTAAATTATGTAATCGTCTAAACTTGTCAATCTCTATTCTGGCAAATAAAAAATAAATTTTATTTAATTACTCACTCGCATAATACATATACATATAACAGAAATAGAGGCCGTAACTAGCGCTAACTACCCATGAAAAATAACTAATTAAAAAATCCAGTTTGTGAAATACGAAACAATATTTGGTGCCTCAAACCAAATTGATCGTTATTCTTGTTCAGAGAGATAATATTTCTTCTGAGTATTTTACATCATACTACACGTACAGTTTCATAGGCAAATTATGCTCCTTAACTTAACTTACGTTCACTATTTATTTTTTACACAATGGGAAGTAAGTCATTGATTAATTTGTAGTTTTATTTTGCGAGAGGGGTTCAACCTTGATTTCCTTCCATTGTCAGGTGAAGCAGTAAAACGCTTCTAGGTTAACAATAAACGTCATGCAAAATAAACTGGCGACCGCCACGCAAATGGATATACTTGCATTACAAAGCCTTTCTTTCTGATTGTGTATGCTTTAAGGTCAAAGGGTATCCGCCAACTATCTCACTGTTCCTACATACGACATTTTAGATATTAAGATAATTACAGGTCACAGTGCAACATTTTTACCGCTAATTTGGCTGGTTAACATTTTGTTACACTGTGGTAGTATAATGTGACCAGTTTATAATAAAGTCTGGAGAGTTAACGTAGAGTTTCAATATCAAAAACACACAAGTCAACCTGCCAAAAATAATACACTGTGTGTGAAATCAATTTATTTGACACTTGAACAGTATATATAACAAGTGACCGTTTAGAAATTGCCTAACAGTATACTTTTTTATTAAAAAAAATATCACACAAATATTATACACAATCAACGCTTTGACATACATCCCATCTCATCCCGTTGGGGCGTAAAAGTCGTCCCGAGGGGATATCTCCTAGAGAACGAGCAGAAGCGTCTTTCTGTTTAGTATGACCATTACACTGCGTCCGCCAACCCGATTGCCAAGCGTGGCGATTATAATATTTTTGACGGTCACCGTAGCCTAGTTGGTAGTGCTCCTGCCTACGAAGCTGGTGGTCCTGGGTTCGAATCCCGGTAAGTGCAAATATTTGTGTAATGAGCACGAATATTTGTTTCTGAGTCATGGATGTTTTCTATGTATATAAGTATTTATCTATCTATATAAGTATGTATATCGTCGCATGATACTCATAGTAAAAGCTTTGCTTAGTTTGGGGCTAGGATGATCTGTGTGACACTGTCCCTAGATATTATTATTATATTATTATTAATATATCCCTCCAAATGATAGGGACAACTCCATTTAGAAAAACATTGGGGAGGCCTTTCTTCAGAAGTGGACGTCACCCCGCTGACATGATTGACCAACTTAAGAAAGATATGTTTAATATTTAAGCTTTCTCAGTCCGCAAATTAATAAAAATTTACGATGCTTTGATATTTCTTTTTTAACATATACGATTTTTTATTTATCAGTGGCTATAATCGCCTACACTAAATAAATCTCTAACTACACCAACGGACAAAAAGTGAAACCATATGCACATATGGGTCACAAAAATAGTGATTGTCCTGTGAATTTAAAGACAAAGGTCCTATTACCTAATCACCCTTGTCTACCACCTATATAACTGCGCTACATGTGCATTTAAAATGAATATCACACTAATATTATAAAGGCGAAAGTTTGTGAGTATGTAAGTTTGTTACTTCATCACGTCTAAACGGCTGCAGCGATTTTAATAAAATTTGGTATGCAGTTTACTGACTCTCTGGATTAACACATAGGCTATAAATTTAAAAGTTTAACGAGAGTAAAACCAGGTGGCACAGATAGTGTAAAATAAACCTGTTTCCTTTCTCAGGGTAAATGCGTGCGTGATGCGTTTGCTTGTGTGACTTATATCGATGTCTAATTTTGAACTTTTGTTTTCAGATGGTATTGAAAACTATGCCGTTCCTAGACATAGCATTTCAAGCTGAAATAAGTCGTTTTGAAGATTCGGAATTCGAGGAGTACGCAAAAAAGCTATGCAATGAAGATCGCGATACTAGGGGCAAAGCGATAGAGGAGTTGCGATGTCTCATACGGGGTAAGAATTTAATAACTGTGTTGTAATTTCTGCGATCCTGGTGGTAGTAGGCTCAGGTGAGCCATGAATATTTCAAAGAATATAATTTTCTTTCAACTATACATGTATTTATATAGATATATACCAAATACACAAACAATTATCTATTATATTTGTTAAATCAATACCTAACAAGGAACATTTTTTTTAATCACAAGAAAATCTGTGCAAAAAATTGTTATAAAATGTATTTAGGTATCATGACGTGTTAAAATTCGCGGATCTAAAATCAAATAGTGATAGTATTCTAAATAAAAGAAAATATAAATGCATGTATTTATGCTCGAAGATTGTGGCATAAAAAGCTTTCGTTAATTAGCAATTAAAATACAAATTTAACTTCTGGAGAGCGTAGAACTGAATTTTATTACATCTCTGTTATATTTTTAATTTTAACTCAAAGCTTAGCACCGGATTAAAAGCTTAGCTTTAATAATAGACTGTGCGATGAAAACATAAAACAAGTCTTTTATTCATTATGAATATTTAAGTCTAGCAAAAAATGGGCCTTATAACTAAGTTATACACTTTGCTTTTCACTTTGATTAAATATTACAGTGGTATACTTGTAGTAAGTACATTTGTTTAACTCAAATAGTAAGTAACAATTTTTTTCCCGACCTGAACTTTTTCTACATGCCCTATCAAAATTTTACGTTTTGTTTATTTAAGTTAACAATACTAACCCTTACGTCATTTTCAAATTATATTCAACTATACCGAACTCAGAGGGAAGATAATTAATGAATATTAAAAAAAACTAAAACAAGGTTATCCTATTACGTTTTATTGTGTTTAGTTGAAGAGTCTAATTGTGTTTGTCTTGGAAGAAGTAAATACTTTTATACGCCACAGCATTAAAAAACAGTTTTTATTCGCTTAAACTTAACATAAACAAGATTTTTTAGAGGATGAACTTGACACTCGTGTTTTATATCAATTTTATTCTGTAATGTAAAATCCTTACATTTTAACAATTTTGATATTTTCCAATTTTGCATGAAAAAAATTAATGTAATACTATATTTAGTAATAATAATATTAAGTTAATTTCACAAAATTGGCCAAGTTGCTAAGTTTCACAAGTGCTTGATTACCTACCTACAGAGGTAGTAATTATTCCATTTATAAGGATTTGTGCATAATGCACAACTTGATGCCACATTAAAATACAAAGGTGTGTGTAGATTTGCTTACACGTTATTAGGCAAAGTATGCTCAAGTTATATTTACTCGCACTTAAGCCATAACATAATAATAGGTAATTAGTCAAGATCAACCACTTGTCTAAGTTGTTGATCATAACTAATTTATTACTAGTAACATCTGTTGATAATAATAAATAAGTTTTTAATTCCATCTCGCGGCTTCATGTATCTCAAGTTGGATCCCAAAAGAACATGAAACTGACTAATGTATGACATAGCCAAATAAACGTCACATTGAAGACATTTTAGATGTGTGTATAAGCAACCAATGATTTCCAATGATTTGATAATAAACGAAAATCTGTGGTTCTAAGCTCCCCGTAGGACAGGCTCAGCCTAGTGCAGAGAGTTTCGCATTTTCATATTTATATTGGCAATGAAAATTTGTATACTTTATTATAACAACTCTGTATAAACGTGTTAATTCTTGGTTAATAAAGTTCTATTCTACTCTCCACTCTCCATTCTGGACACAACGTAGGAACACTAGATTAAGTTATGCCAAAAAATGCCATTAGAACTATGGCATGTTGCGAAATCGTCTCTTGTTTCCTTTCGTCAAATTCATTTGGATGCACGCCACTAAAGCATCTTCTACACGGTTGGTAACCAACGTCCCAACAGAGGTCACCCAGGTGGTTGCCATCCATTTACACTGCAGTTTTGCAGTCTAGATAGATATATTTAGTGGCGTGCGTCAAAATAAATTTGACGAAAGGAAACAAGAGACGATTTCGCAGCATAAAACACGCCAATAAAATATGTGACAAATGAATTCAATGTAGATACGACGCCGACGGACGTCCCAAATAATTATAAATTCGGAATTTCAATAATTTTTTCATCACCCCGTCTCGGAAAAAGTATTTTTGCTTCTCGATATCTGAGTGCAGAAGTCGTTTTCATCCGCTAGAGAATGAAGTAAAGAATATAGAACATCATGTGCACTAAGTTTGAGAATTCAAAAGATCATAAAACCTATTTTCATCACCCCATCTCGGAAAGAGTATTTTTGATCTTCGATATCTGAGTGCAAAAGTCGATTTTATCCCCTAGAGGATAAAGTAAATTTGAATTTAGAATATCGTGTGTAGGATTTAAAACATCACTAAACCTAATAAATATATAATAGCAATCATATAAGTCCTTTTTAATTTATTAAAAACTAAGACTCGAAACGTTCTTGGTGTATTTTTTTTTTCAATTTGTTTTGCGCAACATAACCATTGACTTATATATACTAGACACGCTGTTTCGAATAAAAACTCTGTCCCAGTCCGGCTGTGCGCGAGGTGAGGGGCGCGGGCGCGGCGGCAAAGTTGCAGCGCGGGCGCTGCAACTCAGTGAGCAAATTCTCAATATGGGATTGCGAGTCTAGTAGAATACATATAGGTCAATGAACATAACTCTACAATTACACTCAAATTAAGTATCAGGTGTAGCAACGTTACTTAAAATTAAACTGAAATAAAAGTATTCATAATAAGATTTTTTTGCATTTATAATAGTCATTTCCTCGCTGAGGTGTGATGAAAAGTTACGTGTTGCACTCGAGTGCAAAGATTTTTCACCTTGTGCTCTTTTGAGTCCCTCGCCAATGCTCAGGATTCTATATTTTTTAAATCCTTCGCTTGCGCATTCTTCAAATTGAGCGGCTTAAAACCAACTTTGCACTGTTGTATAACAAATAACTATTTAGTGACATATTCATTACTGTTCCGTTCTAAACATTTGTTTTCTAAAGTCTATGGCATAAACCATGGTATTATAATGTAAATTGAATGGATTGACAAACAATAGCATTTTCTCGAGTTTCACAACTTGTAGAGAGCGACAATTATTGTCCACGCTATTGCTGACATATGGACGTATAGCAACATGAAATGCAAATATTGTACAAAACGCGTACCTACCTCGAAAAAATGGACTCTATAGTTGGTAATCCGTCAATCAGAGTAATGTTGGCATTTTCTTAATTCAAAAGATATTATTGTCACGTCTGTTTTTGTTTTATTACACAGACATAAAAGAAACTACCGTCTGAGGTACAGTCCGACAAACTTATCTGGCCCGCTGACAGCGTCGCTGTTATCGCATTTAGTGTTGCTAGTAACTATTTTTTGCAATAAAGTGGGTAAAAATAATATGCACATTGTAACGTAAATATCACTTCACTGAAAACAAATACTATCATTACAAATCTTTATATTTTTATACAATAATTATGATCATTTACATAAAATGTATGCTGAGTGTCCTATAACGGGGATACTCCATGTCACCGGAATTGTTTAATTCAGAAGTCATTTCATCATCATCATTATCATAATCACTGCTTTCACTTTCACTATCACTAAGTACCTAATTGATTGATGAAAGGCTCGTCTAAGTATCCATCCCTTTTTCGATACTCATTTTCAATATTTTTTACATGATTGCAATGCTTTTGCCATTCATTGACTGTTATTTTATCAAAAGCTTCTGCAATCAATGTAGGCATTTCAGAATTCTATCTACCAATATTCTGATCTGCTATACATTTTTGCATCTGCTTGCTCTTTTCCTTTCACAAGTTTTCTTACAAATCACTCCCCGGCACCTACAATGGAAATAGCAAAAATTAAATAAGTAATGAATATTTTAAAATATGTATATAAATTTAAAGTGCGACGGGGAGTTTCGTATTTTTTCAGAAGCTGACAACACTAATCTGTAGCAGCAGCTACGCGTTCATACAACTTATTGAAGGGTATAATTGGTGCCTAGAGATGTTTTTCTTCACTCATATAATTCAATACTTGTAATATAACGTTCCTCGCATCAGTTTTTAAAGCTTTCGGCATTTTCCACAACTAAAAACCACAAAAAGAAAAATAAATACGCGCAAGACACAATCAATGGTAGGAATGTCAGGGAATAACACCCGATTGACATTTCCAACTGGCGTCGTTAGTTCTACTTTTGGCCACCGGGCCAGATAAGTTTGTGGCACTATACAGACTCGGCCTAGTTTAGACGTTAGTGTTCACTTAGAATAATGTCAAAATATAGAAACATACTCTTAGATTAAGAAGAATGTAAACTTATCACTTACGTCAATAAAGATTTTTATTTATTTATTTTACTTCTTGAATTCATTAGAAAACACGTGATAAATATTTTAGCACAATTTATACATGGCCATATTTTAAATTGCATCACTTAATGCTGAAATTCTATGAATAATAATTTTTTTAATGAAATCTTAAAGTTCAGTGCCTGCTTTAATAAGTAATGTCAAAATATTACGAATATTATGCATTTATCTTCAAAGGTGCTAAATATAAAAATAAACCTCATAATTATACTCGTCAAATAACTGGTTTCCATTGCATGTTTGCAATAATTAAAAAATAAGTATGTTTGTGCAATTCACACACGGTATAAGTGAAACTTCAGAAAAGTAGCCTACGAGAAAATGTGAAAAGTATCTGATATCAGGTATTAGGATAATTAAAAGGTATATTATTCTTATAACATTTCACCAAGCTTTTTTACACACAAATATTATTGTGTGTTTTTATCATGTCATCCCGTGGGGATCGTAAAAGTCGTCCCAAGGGAATACCTAACAGAGATCGGGATACGGCGTCTCTCAGTGAACTATAAACCATCACAGTTCCGATAGCCAACCCATCTGCCAAGTGTGGCGATTACGTCATATCCCCCAGTCTAGCAGAGATTTTTGTCGAGACGTCACTATGAAATATAAATAGTAGGTTAAATTCATGTCAGCCAAATTACGTCCACTGTTGGACAAAAGCCTTCCCAAAGAATGGGGGGATTTTTTTTTTTAATAATAATATCTAGGGACAATGTCACACAGATCAACCTAGCCCCAAACTAAGCAAAGATTGTACTATGGGTACCAGGCGACGATATACATACTTATATAGATAGATAAATACTTATATACATAGGAAACATCCATGACTCAGAAACAAATATTCGTGCTCATCACACAAATATTTGCACTTACCGGGATTCGAACCCAGGACCACCAGCTTCGTAGGCAGGAGCACTACCAACTAGGCTATGGTGACAGTCACACACAGATATGCTATAATCGCCACGCTTGGCAGACGGGTTGGCGATCGCAGTTTGATGGTCATAGTTCACAGAAAAACGCTGCTGCCTGTTCTCTGGTAGGTATTCCCTCGAACGATTCCTACGCCCCCCACAGGATGAGATGGGGTGATGATATTATATGCCGTCACCACACAGCAAGTAGGTTAAATATATACAGCTAATTGTGATATACTGTGTATATTAAAAAAAACATATCATGTTGTAATTTTACGCTGTATAGTTTAACATAAGTTTACGCAATTCTTCCATTTGCTATTACACCATTCGCAAACTTTTTCCACTTATTATAGTTTCCACAAAACATCTGGGTCGGGGGCACTTAACTTAATAACTTAAGTGTATAAACTATGGCTTAATTACTCGTACATAGTTGAAGTTTGCCAAATTCTGATATCGTTCATTATGTTTGCACGCAATATTAGAATTTCGCAATATCGTCGAAGATAGGCCTAGAAGGATTTGAACACAGCATTTACAATGTTGTAGGTAGCAGGCTGTTATGGAGATTTATCGAAGAGATAGCCTTAGCCTAGTGGTTAGACCGTTGGACAGTGCAGTCTGTTGTCTCGAGTACAAACCCAAGGCGCGCGCACCACTGAGTTTTCGAATTAAGGTGTCTATTATTGTTGAAAGGTATTTTATAAATGAGCAGTGAAACTCTTTGATCATTGTATTTCTTTTTATATCCGTTTCGATTGTTTTTTTTTTGTCATGTCAACTTGCTTAGCAACCGTCTTGTTATCGAAAACTACATGAAAAATAAAACTTTATTTTCTTTTCACCATATTTATTTGTTAATAAAATTGTGTCCCAAATTCTCTCACTTTTCTAACAATTATAAATTTATTATTTCCTGCTTAAAACGGCGAAGGAAAACATAGGTTACCTGTACTAAACCTGTGATGTTGAAATGAGACCAGTGTTTGCGTTCACTGAATGAGACCGAGATTTCTACGAACATTTCAAGGACACCGTTTAGGCGTTCAAAAATTACAGCTCTTTTACTAATTGAAGAAGATTATTATGATACTATAATGATCTTCTTCAATTAGTAAAAGAGCTCTAGCTTTAGTGGGTTAATCATAAGGGGCATCTTATACCAAGCAAATCAATAGAGTTACCTTCACTTAACTTCGCCGATCACTTACTGGTCGGTGAGAGAAAATGCATGTGAGCGCTTCATATATAAATAGCAGTGCTGTGCGGGGATAGAACCAAAACCTGTAGGCGCTGAGGTAGTACTAAATCAAACACTTTAAGCACTGCATCACACAACCCCGCACTGGACATCGATATTCAATTGTGATAACTGGCCGAAGAATCGGTACATCCCCGAAAGACTAATCGAATTATCCACTGATCTCTTTATCACAGATCGAATATATCGATCCATTTTTTTCTGGCACTGTACTCGTATGTTCGCAATTGTAACCAAACCTAACCTTCCTTTTCTAGTGGCGAAATACATTCGGTAAAGGATTCATTCTATCTGTAATAAAGAGATCAGTGGTTAAATCAACCAATCGTTAAATTAATCGTTATAGTTATCGAATGGGAAATGGTTCGCTGGGTCGGAAATTAATCGACCAATTACATTTCGATGCCCAGTACGAGACGGGCCACACACATGCTCCAAAATTTATTAAAAAAATATATTGAGAACGAATGTACAGATGCCAGCACATCCAGCTGCCCCAGTAAAATTTCTTTTATAGATTTTCAACTTTATCACAAAAGTATAGCGAAGGTTCACTTTCAATTGGGGAAATTGGATAGATTGGGGTACCTTGATGTACTGGCGTCTGTACAAATGTAATTATTGGCACCAAATTTACATGTAATAATTGTAATCCGCTTACCTGTTTAAACTGTTTTGGGTATATGACATCATTGTACATTATGTTGAGATAGCTTTCAGTAATATCATTATTATATTTTTTTATCAGATCGAGGCGAGTGCAATCCTCGGCGAACAGATGACGCATATCTGCTGCGGTTCCTCAGATGTCGGCGTTTCATACCAGCACTGGCACACAAATTGGTAAGTACACCTCCTAGTATTTAAGATTAAGGGGCCTTTTACAGTCCACTAGCGCCGCCAATCGAAAAATGTCATAACTCGTAAATAGAATCAAAAATACAAAATATGTTCTACTATTACTGTGGAAAAGGCAATAACGTAATTGAATAACACATTGTCAACACTTGAAATATAGCTGTTTAGCTAAATCGTGCATTTGTAACAAAAAACGGCCGTTTATGTTTTGACTGTAATAGGCTTGTACTTGAGATTTTTTTTTTGTATGTATTGTATTTATCACGTTTTGAACATTGTTTTGTAATTTATATTATAGTTATATTAAATCATTGAGATGTTCACCGCAAAATTAAGTCGGTTGGCGTGGAAATAAAATACTTCACTCCGTAAGTCGTGGGTTTGCTTCCCACCCAGGACAGATATTTGTGTGCATGAACATGTCTGTTTGTCCTGAGTCTGGGTGTAAGTAACTATCTAAATAAGTATTTCCAAAAGAAGTTGTATACATTTATCTGGTTTCGATAGTACAAGCTGTGCTTGGTTTGGGATAAGGTGGTCGTTTGTGAATAATCTCCCAGGATATTATTATTATATCTTAAACCTCATTACTTGTTTAAAATAAAAAAAAAATCTTCTGCTTTCCAAATTTTTTTTTCTGAATACTCATAGCGTTCTATGATTTGATTCGAATCTGCTCTAAAATAAGTGCCAATGATAAACTGCAATCATTTGTGTCCTTTTGTGGCCAATAAAAGGTAATTTGCCCGTCACTTGGCTCTAACAAATAAACATAAAGTTTACATTAGATCGAAGTTGGGTAATGAACGTCGCCGCGTCGTAGCGTGGCTAGAATGTCCGGCGACAATCACTTATTAGGAACTCCTTGACATCAAAACGCGGGTAGGCCGAGTGACAATGTAACCTAAAGATACATGTACATTTTTATAACGCTTTTATTAGCTTTTTGTTGATACCGTGGTCGCTCACTATGGGCCTTATCAGGCGGCTCAAGGTCACCCAAAGAGCAATGGAAAGGGCTATGCTTGGAGTTTCCCTGCGAGATCGAATCCGAAATGCTGAGATCCGCAGGTGAACCAAAGTAGCCGACACAGCCCAAAAAATTGCCAAACTGAAGTGGCAGTGGGCAGAGCACATAGCTCGTAGAACCAACGGCCGATGGGGCAGAAAGGTTCTCGAGTGGCGACCACGAACCGAAAGACGCAGCATGGGCAGGCCCCCTACAAGGTGGACCGACGATCTTGTGCGGGTCGCGGGAAACCGCTGGATGCGGGCAGCGCAGGACCGGCTATTGTGGAGATCCTTCGGGGAGGCCTTTGTCCAGCACTGGACGTCTTTCAGCTGATATGATGATGATGATGATGATAAGCTTCGTAGCTTCGTATACGTATGTTAGTATGTATGTAACGGAAGCTTTGTACATGATTTTGAGCTCCTTCAAGACGTCTGATAAATCGAAATTTGAATAAAAGACGCCAGCACATCAAGCTACCCCAATCTGTCAAATTTACCCAATTGAAAATGAACCTTATGCTTATGTGAGAAAAAGTTGAAAATCTATAAAATAAATTTGACAGATTGGGGTAGCTGGATGTGCTGGCGTCTGTAAGTATTGAGGACCGATGAGAATTAAATATTTTAAACAGTTAGACCAGTTATCATTAATAGGATAATGAGGATTAGTGTTTATTGTTCCCCTAGAACGGGTAGTGTCTTGGTGCCAAGTTGACGATAACGCTTTTATTAGCATAAACATAGCCATGTTTCCCAGAGGGGTAGGCAGAGACAACAGATTTCAATTTGTCACGATCTTTGCACACCTCTTTTGCTTCGATTACTGTCATTATATTCTTCATATATGCTCGCCGGTTTAGGGTAATTCTGACCTGCCCTTTCTTGAGAACGTCTTCGATTTGGTCAGAGAATGTACGACGAGGTCTTCCCCTTCCGGTTGTCCTTCATTAGAAAATCCAACTAAACACTAAATAATAGTTTAAAGTAATTTAATAAACACACTTATATAGAAAACCAAACTAAAATCATGGAAAATTAAACGTGGTACTTAATCACATAAGATTTCAAAGATACGAAATTATTACGGAGTATTAAGTTTTGATCATTTCATATTGTTTTTTTTTTAATAACATCACCTTTTTTTTAGATTGTGTTGCCAAAATTTAGTTATATTAACAGACCTAAATATTAAGTTGTTTAGTTTAAAATTAAATACACAAGGGAATTGTCTAAGTATACATACACGTAATATATTCTAAGCTAAGTATAAATTTCAAAAAATATATATTACAAGCTGTGCCTCGCGCTTTTACCCGCGTTAATCTTTATTAATTATAGCCTATTTGTTGTTCGGATATGTAAGATATGTTACTACAAAGTTTCAACAAAATCCGTCCGGTAGTATTTGCGTGAGAGAGTAAACTCACGCTCTCACAAACTTTCGCCTTTATAATATTAGTCTGATTACGAGACCATCTGAAAAGTATTCCGTATCGAATAAAAAATAAAATTAATTCATAAAGAGGAGTAATACAGTAATACCGTGATACCGTAACTTCAAAAAGGCAAAGATTGTTAATTGGATGTATCTTTTTAGGGTACCGTAGCCAAATGGCAAAAAACGGAACCCTTATAGATTCGTCATGTCTGTCTGTCTCTCCGTCCGTATGTCACAGCCACTTTTTTCAGAAACTATAAGAGCTGTACTGTTGAAAGTTGGTAAGTAGATGTATTCTGTGAACCGCATTATGATTTTCACACAAAAATAAAAAAAAAAACAATAATTTTGGAGGTCCCCTTACATGGAACTGAAACTCTAACATTTTCAAAGAGAGAGAGAGAGACACTTTCAAAGTGGTAAAATGAGTGTCCCCCTGATATATGATGTACATTACCATGCAAACTAACAACGAAAATTGGTTTTAACGAGATCTAGCAAGTAGTTTTTTTTAATACGTCATAAATCGTAAACCTCAATTTGCTTTCATTTAATCAACTGAAATACTTGCTGCTACGGAACCCTTCATGGGCGAGTCCGACTCGCACTTGGCCAGTTTTTTTTGTAAATAACAATTTACAAAAGATACATCCAATCAACAGTTATTGCCTTTTTGAAGTCGGTTATAAATTGGTTCTCATTTATCTTATTTCAGGTGGTACGCTATGAAGATTTTCGTCGACAAAACGCCTACCTGTACAAGTGCGACCCGTTTGAGCTGCAAAAGGTGAAGAATGTATACGCGGGAATTCTCCCGGAGAGCCCCACTAATGGGCGAATCATCCTCATGAGGTTTGGTAAGTTCAATAAATCAGCTCTATTTGCATACCAGCAGCTAAGAGGTGAAGAATGTATACGCGGGAATTCTCCCGGAGAGCCCCACTAATGGGCGAATCATCCTCATGAGGTTTGGTAAGTTCAATAAATCAGCTCTATTTGCATACCAGCAGCTAAGAGGTGAAGAATGTATACGCGGGAATTCTCCCCGAGAGCCCCACTAATGGGCGAATCATCCTCATGAGGTTTGGTAAGTTCAATAAATCAGCTCTATTTGCATACCAGCAGCTAAGAGGTGAAGAATGTATACGCGGGAATTCTCCCGGAGAGCCCCACTAATGGGCGAATCATCCTCATGAGGTTTGGTAAGTTCAATAAATCAGCTCTATTTGCATACCAGCAGATCACGACACGCGGGCGGTTGGCGGGTTGTTAGATATTTGCCTTTCACGCCTTTGGTAGATACTTGTATGTTTATCTCGAGTCTGGCTGTAATTATCTATACAACATGTAACGTAATTAACGCAGACCCTCTAACACCCCAATTAAAATATTATGTGGTAATCATAATACATACACTGTATTTTTAATTTAACATGTATTTGCATTGTTGTTTGCTAAATTAGTTTCTTGGAATAAAGTTTATTTTTGCTTTATTTTGTATTTAATGATGGAACTTGTATGAATACAAATTAAACTGCGATTTTAAAGTCTTATTACTTTGATTAACGGTCCATTTCAATTTGTTTTGACTGTTCAGGATTAATATGACAATAATTTCCGTAGTTTTATATATTTTGAAATAAAATTTTACCTATATTAATAATTATATAAATCGATTCAGTAAACAATTCTAAACAAACTATTTTCAGGATGTGCGTTAATTAAGTCACATGTTGTACAGTAGTATATCAATCATCCGGTTTCTACAGTACAAATTCTGCTTAGTTACAGGTCTTACTTAATTATCGTATGGGCAGTGGTTACCCTAGTGTCAGAGTTGTTCAAGCCCCCCAGTAGGGCTCTGACATGGCTTAACGACTGTTGTCTAATGACTACAACCGGGACCGACAGCTTAACGTGCCCTCCGAAGCACGGAGACGCTCAGAAATTAAACCACTTTGGTGGTCACCCATCAATGGATTGACCGCGAGCTTAACCTCGCCGATCGCTTACGGACCAGTGAGAGCACCTAGCATTTTTTTTATTTATATTTAGATCGTTACGCCTGGCGTCTAATTCAGCTTCTTTATACTGTTTACAGGTCGTTGGGACACCTCAGCAGTGCCTATAGAAGACGTTGTCCGCTGCGCTCTGATCATGGATGAAGTAGCAGCATTGAACCCCAAGCTACAGATCTTGGGAGCCACCGTCATAGTAGACCTCGAGGGTTTAAACTTACGACAAGTCGCCCAGCTCACTCCTACGGTTGCTAATCAAATTGTTAGCCTGATGGGGGTAATACTTTTTCTATAAATTAGATTTACCTGAGGAGAACAATCAAAAGACTTGTAGGAACCTAACGAGATGTAGGCAAGTAGGTACCTTTTTTTTTACGAGGTGGAAATGCCATTCGCACGTTGTGTAGGGCCGACCCACTAAAACCACCACGGTAGCCAGCCTCACAGTGCCTGTAGCGGGGGCTCTGGGTACTCGTGAACGATCTCACCAGTGCCCCCGCGGTACACTGAGTGTCTGAGACTCTCACCCGGGGACGGGAGGGGCCCGAATGCCTCCCCCTCCCCATCACGCACGAGCGCGTTTAGGCAACCAGAGCTACAGCAGGTTACCTCTTCCCGGGACCGCTTATATAAGACGAGTGGAGTGCCCCTCCTCCATACGCCAGCGATCCCAGGGGCGGCGCCTAGCCGGGGAGAAGCCGGCCGGACGCCGCATACTCTCTCGCGCTGAGATTAGCTCCCAGCGCCGGGGGCAAGTAGGTACCTAGGAGATGTGTATCAATGGCATGTGAAACCACATCTAGACTGCTCAACTGCAGTCTAGATGGATGGCAACCACCAGGGTGACCTTTGTTGGGACGTTGGTTTACAACCGTGTAGAAGATGCTTAAGATTCCGCCATGCAACATCCTAGTTCCTTGGTTGTCGCGCCGATCAAACACACTGCGATCGTCCACTCCCGTAAACACCGTCGTCTAAGGAACGTCTAGCATTATCCGGATACTTACTTAGAGCAAATTAAGACCGTTAGAAATTTTTGTGATCCTCAACCGGGCGATAGGCCGGCGTTTCGACATGGCATGGCATGAGAGGGTTGGTTTCTGGGGACTGTTTGTGCAACTTTTTCTTTACGGTAATACGCGCACTGCTCGTCTAGATGAGGAGGATGGGACTAAGCGCTTCATAAATACGAATGCAAACTAAGCCGATTGCCACAATGCCCCTGCCACTGCATCTGCATGAACGCGCGTGGATGCAGTTTCAGTGTGTTGGACTGTGCGTGTTTTCTATACAAACGACGATACTTACAAGCAACGATAGAACACGCACTCATGCACTACGCTGCATCATGCTGGACAGGGTGCCAATCGCCTAAGGGTCGTTGTGGTCACGGCGCGCGGCGGTGCGGTCACTGTTGAACTCCCGGCCGGCGGGAACAAAATATTCGTAGTACATATCTGGTCCTGGGAGAGCGGTTACGAGAGGAGAAGATCAGGGTGTATTTAAGGGCCGCGGGTGGACGATCGGGATGTAGGATGGCGTATGGTTGAGTCGAAAAAGATGACGATACTTATAACATGATTATGTTAATCGGATTATTCAGTAGTTTTGTAAGGTCCCATTATTTTCAGAAAGTTTTATTTTGGTGCCTGTAGCGCTGTCTAGTAAATACTTAAGAATATATTTTGAGACGTATGAAGCTCCCAGTTTTCATCGTACCAAAATAGATGTCACTTTGTAAATAGTTCGTTTTATTTGCACTAGATGGCTCTACTGGTATAAATAACTAAGAAAATACAGACTAAATTTTATAATAAACTGCCTCTGGAAAAAATTGTTATTTACAAGTACTTTTTTAACTATTGTTATTATTTGCAGGTAGCCTTTCCCCTACTAATGCACGGTCTCCACATGATCAACTACAATTGGATTCTCCACTCAATCTTTTACTTATTCAAGCAGTTTACGCCACCTTCAGTCTGGAGCCGGATCCAATTCCACGGCAATGACATGAGTTCGCTCCACAAACATATATCTCCCAAATATCTGCCGCCCGAGTATGGAGGACGATGCCACCACGTCGTATCCACGGAACGATGGATTTCTAAGATAGACGAATACAAAGATGACTTCTTAGTACAAGAATTGAGAGAATTGGGGTTTACTGTTAAAAGCTGATATACAATTGTATTAATTATGTGGGTTAACAGATATCAAATAAATGAGAAATTCAATTCAAGACTGAGAAACAGATAATTGCTAATTTCACCCTGTCCCTATATTAGTGAAGTACTACATACATTATCAACTGTTTTGTCACTTGCACAGATGGCAATAAAGAAAACCAAATCCAAACCTTTACTTATAGTTTTATTAGTAATTCGATTTTAACATGGTATTCTATTAAAACCTGCAACCAAAAGCTACAATGGAAACAACACAACAAAAAGGTCGCGTTGATATGTCGACTTCGTGTTCCTTCATAGGACTAGGAGAACACAGACTACGAGTAATGGCGGGACGCGCAGTAGCCGGTGTCTACTAACTAGTAAGCGCCAGTCTGAATCAACGTCGTGGTCGATTAGTTGACGTGGTGTTCCCCGAAGTACTAGGAGAGCAAATACAGCAAGAAGGGTATTCTTAGAAAAGATACGCCAGTTGCTAGCAATTTGTTATTTAAATACAGAAAGTTGTAAATAAACAACACAAGTACAAATAAGGTAACAAAATGTTACGTCAACTCGTCGACTAACGTTCCTTTCTCGTATTAGGAAAACACAAGTAGCGAAGAGTAATAATAGGAGCGATATTTATACTACCTATTGGCATACTGTGAACCGTTTTCAACCAGAAGTGTCACCAGTCCACATGTTCCTCCAAGGTACCAGGAGAAGAAAAGTAGCGAGGAGGTGGACTATACGGTGTACTTAGCTTATATACCAAAGACACGCTACTTCCATATCTTATTCGAGTAAGTATAGGTGCTTTTATTAATATTTAGTAAAAAATGCATTTGTTTGTACGTATACACGTTTGTAAACACGTCGTCTCGACAAGGAACTTTTCTAAAGTCGATAAACTTTGCATAGTAAAATTGAATCACAAGAATTTTAGTATCCTACTTAGATCTAATTACTACTGACTAAGGTGAATTAGAATAGACTCTGAAAATAATATAATGCGACTAATTAGCAAAAATATCTTCCAAAATCCTAGTATTTGTTCTAAAAGTAAGCCGCGGTATTCGGTGGGCGGGGACTGCATGTGGCGGTGGTATCCGTGACGATGCAGCAGAGCGTGACCATCACACTGCATATATTGGCATTGGACCTGCACATATTTTAGAAATATAATATATTCCCATTTCATTAACTTCCAGTCTAACCTGTTGCCATTAAGCAAAAATACCAGAAATAATCAAGCTGCTCTCATCTGCCCCCGAAACTCATTGGAAACCAATAACCAAAGTGGACTAGAATATATGTCAGATTATATTTGGCTTCTGACTTCCTGCAACGATTTGTTGGGTTTTTTTTTTTATCCCAACCAGAACCGACACGGCGACGGCTGACAGCTCAACGTGCTCTCTAAGGCGCGGATGGTACTCCCTTAACCAAAAATACGCCGAAACTTTGTTCTTGCGCAGATATTATACGACCGACGCGACGTGATAACGGCCGAAAGGCTCAACGTGCTCTCTAAGGCACTGATGGTAGGTACTCCCTTAACCAAAAATAACCCCGAAACTTTGTTCTTGCACAGATATTAGACGACCGACGTGATGACGGCCACAAGCTCAACGTGCTTTCTAAGGCACGGATGGTTCTCCCTTAGCCAGAAATACCCCAAAACTTTGTTCTTTCGTAGATATTAGACGATAGCATAGATTATTCGATAACTTGCCATATCTTTTACCATGAACTGTTTCTTTAGCTGGTTGTTTTAGCGAGGAGTCTCGTGAGGAGAAAACTCTTCAACTAAGAGGGTTAGATTGAGAGTAAAAATAATTCCTTTATGATACATCTAATACAACAAAGTAGTTGATAATTATAAATTGCACTATAGGTATATTATAATAAAAAATGTATTAAGATGTTATTTTATGGTAATTTTTTAGCGTTTGGTTTTATCAGAGTTGGCTTTCTGATTTATTTCTATAGAGCAAAAGTGTTTGAATCGTATTTTGGGATAAATGGTGTTCCTCAAAATATAGTATTTGGCGTGTATGTTTTCCAACACGATTAATCTCGTATACTCCCGTGTCCTCTTGCCATTTTACTACTAACTATACTTTACAAACAAGCAATTTACGGACAAAAGCACATCCAGACTCAGAATTATTATATTAGAAACTAGCTGTGCCGCGCGGTTATACCCGCGTTAAATTTGATAAATTATCACAGTAGGTGATAGCCGGATAATTGAAGTAAATCCATGCAGTACTTTTTAAGTTTAGCCCGGACATACATACAGACAAACAGACAAAACTTCTATTTTTTTGGCTTCGGTATCGATTGTAGATCACGCCCCAAGTATCCTTTTTAAAAATATTCAATGTACAGTTTTGACTTTCCTACGTTTTTATTATATTTATATAGAAATATAGATTTGACCACAGATATCTGTGATATGACCGCCTCCCTACTATGTACTATGGTTCCTTAGTATTTCGGTAAGATCCCTGCACAAGACAACTATTTAGGATATCCACATATGGTCCACATTACTAGTTTTGAGTCTGGATGTGCTTGTGTCCGCCAATTGCTTGTTTGTTAAGTATAATGGCGAGGGAGTGTCCTAAACTTGTAAATATACTTTGTTCTAAAAACCTAAATAGAATATTGACAGTCTAAGCTAAATGTTACGTTACTAATCGAAAGAAGAACATGTAACTCTCAACACATAGTTCACAGATAAGCAATAAATAGATGTACACACTTTATGTGCTCGACGCTCGTGCTTGCAACCCAAAAATGTTCGAAGAATTGTGGTATTCACCAATAATACCAGGATAACAAATGTAGCGAGAAGTTACGGAGTGCTGAGGTGGTTGGAAAATTGATTTTGTATCAAGAAGCCTCAGAAAAGCTTTTTGATGATTTTTTTCTGTTATATTGCTATAACCATAATAAACGCACCAGTGCAGTGATACGAACAAAGAGTAACACAAAATGTTACGTCGTCAGTCGACTTCATTTTCTTTCATAGGACTAGGAGAGCACAAGAACGGGAGAGTTAGCGGCGAGGCACCCAATGTTGGTGGCACAAATTGGTAATGTCGTGCTTCCAGCTTGCACAACCAAGTGTCGACCAGTCGATGTGGTGTTCCTCAATGTTACTAGGAGACCCAATAAAGTTACTGTTAACAAAACATAGCACTAAATTGGTTGTTTTATTGGAGACTCAAAATAAGTTTTGTGATAAATAGATTGCTCAAGGCCCAGAATTCAGCCCGCGCTAATCTCGCGCACGCATTTATATGTTACACAGGATATGAAATTTTATTCTTCGTATTGTTCTTTATTAATCTTTAGTATATGTTGTGAAGATTCACTTCTACCGTGTGTGAATGGCACACACATTGTTTTTTTTTTTTATACTTACTTGACGGATAAACGCTCGACCACAATCTCATCCGTTGGTAAGAGGTGGACCGACGCGGCGTGTGGTTTATTTTTGTACTTATTTATAATCCGATTTTTTCCGTCGTTTATGACCCATTTTTTATAATTTTCTTTTATTCAATAAGGAATGGTGTCGTAATGATCCCATATATATATACATATATCAGAAGAGAAGTTGAAGTCGATTTGTAAGTTTTTCAAACAGGAATAAATAAGAATATTATTTGCATAGTCAGTATAGTAAACAGTACCATATCCTTGGAAAAACATAATAATTTAATTAGTTAGGTACCTAATAAGAATGATTTGTAAAAATAATATAAAGTTACGAGAATGTGGCTCGGTATTAGTTAAAACTTAACGAATACAATTCTATTAGATAAAAGCTACCGTATAATTTCTACTAGACAATAAACACTGCTCAGTGCGCTGTTTGCCGAACGAGGCGTTCGCTTAGCTGGTGTTCCTATTTACTAAATTCGAGTCGAAACTTAACGAAGGAATTATTAGGAGAGCAGGAAAGAGCTACAAGTGTTTCATCTCCGCCAATCGATACGTTATACTAACATATACACAACTACGCGAGTGACGTCACAGCGTGTACTACGTAATCTACTACGTACACTTTTTATTTTACTGTAATCCTAGTACTACACCACGAGAAATTTTGCCGTCGAGAGAAGATACTACTTACTCATCGGGCGCGTATTTAGAATCTCTATTTTAAGGGTCTATTTCACAATGTACGAATAAAGTAACGGGTAGCTAACTAACATATTATTATATTTTAGGAAATAAAAAGTGAAACAAAATGTACGAAAGGCAAATAAATAAATGTCAATTATCAACATGTGCATTTTGTTTGTTGCGTTGCGGTGTTTCGGTTGTGTTTATCTTACTTTTGATTATTATTAACGTAGTGATAACAGTATTCGATTCATTGAAGATATAGCTTTATTCCTGGAACGAAGACAGGTATTAAGTATAGATAGATTCCTTCAGTAACATGTATCAATTTAAACGATCAATTGACAAAAGGTAAAAAAAAAAACATAAATAAATATGTGTAGTGGAAGAGATTTGGTT
The DNA here is from genome assembly GCA_951640165.1 of Pseudoips prasinana. Taxonomy (NCBI): domain Eukaryota; kingdom Metazoa; phylum Arthropoda; class Insecta; order Lepidoptera; family Nolidae; genus Pseudoips; species Pseudoips prasinana. The sequence continues at coordinate 31,792,590 of OX621248.1, forward strand.
TTAGTAGCGTAGGTATATACATAGCGTACGGCATCTATGGTAAGACGAAATCGTATTCTAATATCTGTCTCATCCAACGTCTCCATATAGCAAGAGCGGTGTCAAAACACAGGATTCTGCGCGGTTCAGTTACACGATTAAAAAATTTCATCAAATTCGTCTTCAATTGTATCAAATACTAGCTGTGCCCCGCGGATTTACCCGCGTTAAATTTTATAAATTATCACAGCTCCTCTCCCGTAGGTGATAGCGTGATAATATGCAGCCTATATGTTGACCCGACCTCTCAGTAATATTCATGCAAAATTTGAAGTAAATCCATGCAGTACTTTTTGAGTTTAGCCCGGACATACATACAGACAAACAGACACACAGACAAAAATTCTAAAAACTATATTTTTGGCTTCGATATCGATTGTAGATCACGCTCCAAGTATCCTTCTTAAATAATATTCAATGTACAGTTTTGACTTTACTACGATTTTATTATATGTATAGATTTCCATTTCACAAAATTATTCACAACAAAACACGAGTCTACAAATAAACAGCACCAAAACATCGCATGACAGCTGTCAAATAACTTGTCCATCTGTTCACTTTGCTACCTGAAGCTTGATCTGACCAATAGTTTACTTTGCAGTTTATTTACCAGTAGGTAATATTTACGGATTGTGAAACGTATACGTCTTTATTCGATAGATAAGTTGCAAGTAGATTATTCGGGACTTTACTTGGACATTGTGAAACAGACTTATTCACTAAACTCAAATTCGAAACTTAACGTACGAAGTATTAGGAGAGCAGTATGAGCAAGTGGATAAAAATTTGTTAGTAGACGATATCGTACGATACGATTCTTAGTATAATGGCGTTGCAGATCCTATCAACTCGTGATAGCTAAAACTCACTATCTGCCTAATATACCAAATACCAAGTAAAACAAAAACAATATGTATTTATTGATTTTATTAGCTGTTTATATTATAATTTAAGCCATTGCTAGGTTTTAATTTATTCTCTAAATAGGTATCAACATCATCATATCAGCAGAAAGACGTCCATAACTGCACAAAGATCACAACTGCCTATCTTGCGCTATCCGCATCCTACTGCACCCCTCGACCCTTGTAATATCGTCGGTCCACCTTGTGCAGAGTCTGCCCATGCTGCGTCTTCCGGTTCGTGCTCGCCACTCGAGAACCTTTCTGCCCCAGCGGCCGTCAGTTCTACGAGCTACGTGCCCCGTCCGCTGCCACTTCAGTTTATAAATAGATATATCAAAATTGATATACAGAACAGCAAATTTGGTCTGACTTCAATTACAATATAGATATTATGGTTTAGCTAGAGGAACAACTTTTCACAGTTTCTACTGAACAAACAGTAAAGTAACCAATCTTAAAACCGTAAAAGTATAGTAAATTGATTTGTTCAATTTTATTTTAGGTTATTGATATAAAAGATTACATATTTATAATAAATGGCACTCATATTTTATTATATTTAGCACTAATTATTTATACATTATACACAGTAGCTAATAAGCGTTTCACATAATATTATATTTTAATTATTTTATTGAATCTATTACAATTTACTATTGATTACTAGGACTTTAAAAAAATAACTATGAGATCATTCATTAAACATAATACATTCAAAGTCTTTGAGTTTACATTCCAAGACCTAAATTGTATGCTTTTCTATGATGAATTCTTTGTAATTCTTTTTCAACTTCAACCAGCATTGTTGAATCAATACCATTAACTTCTTCGGCATTATGTTCCTCTGGTACAATAGCTACAGTATTGTCGTCTGTAACGGTATTGGATATCATTACGTCATTATTCTTGTCTACGCCGTCAAAATATTCAAACGTTTCTTGATAATTGTACCGATCATTATATTTCCTTGGACCATTCTTCATATGGTCCGGTCTCTCAGTTGTACCATGTATGATTAAACGTATAGGCCCAACTTCACCGGTATTTTTTTCGTACGTCTGAAAATAAAAACTTGTAAATGAGAATAGAATGTTCTAAAATATCTATTATATTAATATTGTAATAATAAAAGTTTGTATAAATACGAACCTTGTCAGTAATCATGACTTTCCAGATGCCTTTAGGGTTCTCTCCCCATGTTCCAACCGACATAAGCGGCCAATTTACAAATCCCGATGTGGACAAGTCTTTGGGACGAGCACTAAGTAATTGTATATTGGTACCTGAAAAAGCACATTGGTTACTTTTATAACACAAACAAGTTAAACCACAATTGCAGTTGTTTTGTACGACTTAAGAAGTTTCATACCAATCGGAATACTAGGATATAATAAGTTTAAAGTGGTACCTTGTGGAGAAACCAAGTAGATTTCTAGCGCTCCACGACGACTGTATCGCACGTTCGATACGATCTCCACGTGTTCGATATAATTTACAGCGCAGTCCTCTTCGACTAATATTATCACATCAATGTTCTGCCTTGAAGACAAACGTGACTCTTCGTCTCCAGATCTGTCAAAAACATAAATATTTTACTCTAGCAATTGTAGAAAAGCCTTGAGTGACTGACTGACTGACTAACAACTGTAGACGAGAAGTCTTGTTGTAGTGCTACTACAGTTGAACGGTAATTTTACGTATATTTTACTAGGAATGTATAAACAGGAGGCAGTAAAAATCTAATTAACATAGTACGAGTATGATAGCACGAGAGTAGACGCAATCATGATGGGAATGATAACTCTATCACAAAATTTGGATGATATTTTATAGGAGTTTCGTTACTTCTAACAATAAACCATCTCCAACGATTTATTGTATTTTATTTAATGAATGGTAGTTAAGGTCACGTATTATAGTTACTTTTGAAGCTTCCACCTCAGAATGTTTAAGCTGAGCCCTTGTGAAATTACTATTTTTTTTTTTGCTCGAGTAGGTATGTCGATAATTAACGATTATAAATAAATAAATATTTTAAAGTAGGACAAAGAAAAATCATTTGAATTTATACTTTTTAAGTAGGTATTTGAAAGAGCTGAATACAATAATAGTTGCCTACATGAAATTACAACATATTAGTAATTGCCGTCACTGTAGGAATTTTATCTTAAAACGCTACTTTCCTTTAATTAGTGCGCTTTAATCCCTTATATGAGCTCAATACCAGGAGTTCATCATACTTACGGAGTTGCATTCAGGCGGCAAACCTGCTTCCCAGGAACCGTTTTCCAATTGACTGCCATTGTCACAAGGGCACCAGCATTTAATAATCCAAAACCAAATCGGACATCGAAATATAATCCCGCTCTGTAAAAGGTTAATTGGGTCAGAGGATATTTTTATAATGAATTATGTACCTAAAAATATGGTTCCTCATCTATAAACACAAATAAAATATGAGACAAATAATCTACAAAAGGAGACGGGGATTTCTGGGCCTGACTGTAATAAGTTGAGATATGGTTTAAAAAAGGGTTATATTTTTCTATTTTAAACTGTTAAAAAATTTACCCAATTTACAATCTGGAAAACGAGAAATCTCAAAATAAGTTTAAGTCAAGAATTATATTGGTTGATGATTACTATAATCGATTAACGGTAATGATTTCACACAATGTAATATAAAAACTCTTGTATCAGACACCAGATAACCGATATAATCATAATAATAATTAAATACATTAACATAATGTCAACAGTATACAATAAAAACAAATTAAATAGAAATCATAATATCAGTTATCGTTCAAATCGATTTATTAGTTATTAGCAACTATATTTTTTATCTATGCTGACAGTGACTGGTGACAGATTTTGAATCCTAATCTATGATTGGTCCCTCGTTTCTCGTATCGTTACGTCGTGTGTGATTTGAGTATGTTTTATTGTTTTGTTTATATATCCCTCGACAACTGCATTCTCTCTACGGACTTCTGATATTGCTTGACGTTTACGACTTTTGCTAACATAGGTACTGGAGTATTAAATAGCAATCGCCCTTAAAAATCAGCTTTTTAAAATAGGTTGGTACATAACCTCTCTATTAAGTAATAAATCTTTTATAACTCTTCTCATAGATTGAAAATATCCATGGATTTTTATGTGATTGGCTGATAATAATTTATAGACCCATTAATTGACACCACTTTTATCTTTTTACATCCGGGCCCAATATTGTATGAAAACGTATCCGTCTCCTTTGGAATTATATCAAGACCGACCGGTCCGAGATCTAAATATACAAAGTACGCTCTGAATTTTTACGTAATAGTAGCGTAAGTAGTGGCAATGAGTCGTTGTTATTTTTAACACAAACTATCAATTTCCATAGACTTTTTTATAAATAGACATGGTTTTCATTCAATAAAGAATACGCTTTCGCATCTCCCGTCGACAAAGTAATGATTTTAGATCCGGCCCATTTTCCAGGAATACCGAAATCTATCCATTTTAACATCCGGTACAACAGCAGTTCATAATCATCGAAACACAAAATAAATGTTTCAGTTGGTGGTGCCATCAGCACGATAGGCATTTTTTAAACTTATAGATATTATTCAGTTTTATGTTTATGTTTACTTTTATTGGCGATTGGGTATTACTCATAAAACCTCCTCTTACAATTTATATAATAATATGTTGCTTACATACCCATTTATTTGCCATCCTGGGTTCGCTGATAGTGGCTCATACTCCGATGTCCAAACAATCAAATGTTGGACGTCCCTCCATGTAAGATTTGGGCTAAAATTATTCGTAACACGTTAAAAATCTAATATCGTCGTATGTGAATGAAAAAACGGATTAGCCAAACAAATCTGTACTTTGATTTTACCGTGGATTTCTTTTCTTTTTCTTACATTTTATGTTGAAAACCATTTATATGCCCTGCCGCATAAAGGATGCCATTTTAAGTGCGCATTCCAAAAGCGTATTGCATCGGAAGGTGATATCCATTTAATTTATTTTTGTAGACATATAACGTACTAAGTTCCTTTATTATATATTATACTTTAATAGAATAATATTGAGAAAATCATTTAACTACGTTCAATATAGATCATAATTATTAAAAATATATTCTTATCCTGAGTAATTCTTTTCTTTTTGAGACCTTTGGGGGAGGCCTTTGTCCAGCAGTTTCGGCTGATATGATGATATTTAGTAATTAGACGGCACGATATTGCTATAACAGTATCTGAAGTCCTGATCACCCTACTCTTTATAATAGGTCTTTACCTATGAAATTGCCGTTTTGTATGAAAAAATTGAAACGAATTTTTTTCATGAATTTTTTTATTTGTATTAATCGAAGTAATCACCCATGCAATCAATGCATCTTTGCCATCGCAGTGGCAGTTTATTGATGCCCTTCTTAAAGAAATCAGCTGGACGGGAGGCAACAAATTCTTCAAAGGCATTTTGTACTGCCTCTCGGGTATTGAATTTTTTTCCCGCCAAGAAGTTATCCAAATTCTGGAAAAAGTAGTAGTCTGTAGGCGCAAGATCTGGTGAGTAGGGCGGATGACGGAGAGCTTCCAACCCCAGTTCTTGCAACTTGGAGACCGTCTGCTGTGCAGTATGAGGTCGCGCGTTGTCGTGCAGGAGCAGCGGAGACGAGCGATTGACCAATGCTGGTTGGAGATGCGCCAGCTTCTCCATCATTGTGCTCAGTTCTTCACAGTACACATCTGCAGTAATGCTCACCCCGTTTGGTAAGAAGCTGTGATGAATCACACCGGCGCTAGACCACCAAACAGTGACCATCACTTTTCTAGGGGTAAGTTTTCGTTTAGGGCATTGTTTAGGTGCTGAACCAGGATCCAACCAACTTGCTGAGCGCTTGCGGTTATCAAACAGAATCCATTTTTCATCGCAGGTAACAATGCGGTTCAAAATTCCTTCATTTGTGTGTCTGTTGAGCAGTGCAAGGCACGTCTCGACGCGTACTTCGCGCTGGCGATCATTGAGTTCGTGGGGCACCCATTTGTCAAGCTTTTTTACCTTGCCAATTTGACGCAAATGGACCAATATTGTTTTGACGCTAACGTCGAAAGCTGCTGCTAATTCAGCCGTAGATTGTGTATCATCAGCTTCCACAACCGCCTTTAATTCGTCATTGTCGACCAAAGTCTTCGGACGACCGCGAGGTTCATTTTTCAGGTCGAAATTTCCAGAACGGAAGCGAGCAAACCAATAACAGGTGGTGCGTTGGTTTGTAGTGTTAGCTCCGTAAACGTCGTTGATGTTGCGTGCCGCTTGTGCCGCGTTGCTGCCACGACGGTACTCATATTCCATAATTACTCGAATTTTTAACGTATCCATGATGACGAAAAAGATTGAAATGCGATGAAAATGTAACACTAATCAATAAAGAAATGACTACTTTTGGAAAAAAGAATCCATGTTTTTAAAATAAAATTAATTTGAAATTAGAATTCTTAGCCAAACAAAAATTATTTTGATTTGAAATGGCCAGTACTGCAGAACGGCAATTTCATAGGTAAAGACCTAATATTAAAATGCGTACGCCAAGTGTGCTCATGTAGTTAATTTGTAGTAATTTAACAAACAATAGGTTTGTTACACTAACACTTGTATCGATCTGCTGCGCTAATTAAGCCCAAACTTTCCGGCAAAAATACAGAATAAGCAAATTAATATACCGCAAGTATTATTGTAGAACTGTAACCAGGTTTTCGGATTTAGGTACTATACATTATTTAAAATAGAAAATTAAAGGAATATATAGCCAATTCCAACCTAGAGTACAAGTGTGGTTCCGTTTCTCAAACTATGGCACACTTGTTGACATGTCCTGCGTGCCCTATGCCTGCACGTTACAAGAACTAATGGACGCTACTGACAACGCTCAACGCGTAGCTGAATTCTGGGCTGACTTAATTTAGATTGCCATCGACACGCTAAGAAGAAGAATATCCAATGATGTTAAAGGTTTGTTTTCAATGCGCAATAAATAGATAACTCGGTAGATTATAAGCAAAAATAATTAAATGATTTAAAGGAGATAGAACTAAAATATAATTTATACGACTGATATTGTGACAAACGGACCATGCCAATGCAAACACTAGGAAAGCATAACACTGAACGAATGCTATAATGTATGTGATTGGGTCAACTAACTTTGCTTGTAAAACGAGAGCGATAATACCAGCTGCCAATGGGGCGGCAGCAGACGTGCCTGTGTGGCTTACTGTGCAGGAATCCCTTGTATCCGTAGTAGCCTGAAAAGAGAAGAATGTAGTATTATTATCGTTATCCTTTTCTAGCAATGAATAAACAAGCGTGTATCGCAGATGCATGTTTTGAATCAATGAACTTACTATTTTCTGATCTTTATAGGCACCAGAAGAGTATGCTGCGGCTAACGTAGATGAACAAATTTCGCCGTACCAAGGAAACAGACCGTGCTGAGATGCACTTCCTATTGAAATTGTATAGATGCTAGACGAATATCTGCATAGATAATTATTAATTATGAATACAATTGTTATAAATAAGTGTATAATAAACTAAATATCAATGTCAGAAATAAGAATGAGCGCCACATACCCGTCACAGTTGCAGTTGTCGTTATGGCTTCCACCATTTCCATTGGCCCAAACGTAAATGGCTCCTTTGCCACCACGCCCCTGGAAATGATGTAAGTACCTCTCTAATTACCGATAAAATATAAAATTAAACAGTAAAATATGAAATCATAAATATATCTATACGTACCTATATACCTAAGTATCTTTACAACCATTCTTCAAGTCGACAATCTTGGATACGGACCGTATCCGAGTTTGTCGACTGATGACCTGATGGTAAGCGATTACTGTAGCCAACATGCTTACAACACATATGCATTACGGTTTGCTGACCCTTGCCCAGCGCGAGTAAGGTTTATCAGAAGACCATAACAGATACACAATAATGTTATTGTTGCCTGATACTGTTATTGTTCTGTAGTTATCATGGAAATTTCACCTTGGAAATTCTAACACTTTTTTGGATTAATTTATATCGTATATGGACTATACTAATTTGTACTACTTATATCAAATACAAAAACACAAACAAACAAACTTCCCGAATGTTTTGAAATTTTCAAGTGTAAATTACAATGAAACAATACGCAAGTAAGTAGCTATAACTTCTAGTTACGTATTTTTAAATATTTTAGTTGTCATGTAAATTTTAATAATAAAATTCCTAAAGTACTGCCCTATTTTTTTTATACAAGTCTACATTACAGTTTCCCTATAATATTATATATTCCAATGAAAATAGAGTTGTTCTTTTTGCTATGAAAATATCGATCCACCTATTAAATATGACTGGGATAGCAGTTAATTTGAAGATGTTTCATAAGTATATAAGATTGGCGGCACCGCTTATTAGCTTAAATACAAATAGGTAAGTTGATTAAAATTGGATTTAGTGAATATTGTAATGACGATCTTGTCTGGTAGTGTTGGAATATCGAAAGTGGAACTGGAACGGTAATATCCGTACTAGTATGGCAAGCGTGTTCTAACACAATGTAATACTTTTTAATTGTTGCTTTCGAAAAATAACGAGACCTTATCATAGTTATTTGATCAAATTTAAATTAAAATCGGATTATCCATACATCTATGTCTATACAATATTTGTACCTCAGTAACGCCACGTTTGAACGCCTCTATCGCGAGACGCCCCGGTCCTTCCACTGTTCGACCGTCGTCATTAGGGCCCCATGAAGCGCTGTATATATCCACTTTATCCAACGCATACCCTGAGGGACAGACAGGTTAGCCAATAGGTTTTACATGAATGAGATATGCAAAAAGTAATTATATTTTTTATTTAAAAAACACACAATAATACGCTACCTACCTATGTATAACATTCACTTAGTAAACTAGTATTATTCTTTTTCGTTTTCTATTTACATGGAAACTTAATAATTAGCTACGAGCAGCGCCATCTAGTTCAAGACAAGACAAGATTCCGTAACTAGTCAAAGTTAATTCTTTGGTTCTTCTGTACTCCTAGTGAAAAACGACGTAACATGACTCGAATGTCGAAAGTGCACCCGGAACGGTAATATAATTTGTGTAGCAAGGCAAGTTAAAAGGACGGAGGGCGACGACGATTGGTTGATGAAAGGCGAAAGGCGACCACGGAATATATAAGAAGAGTAACCATACGCAAGTGGTAGACAAAGCCAGCACGACCCACGTCATCTACGTCACCCAAACAAGTTTTTACTCCCAACATCTCCTTCAATTCCTGGCGCCCTAGTAATCGTGGTCACCCCCAACATGTGGCCGCCAATCAAGGCTATACCGAAGCAACTAAATTAACTGGCATTGTGACGAGAGACTCATTTTCTTAACTTTTGAACTAACCATACCTACGGCCGGCTTATCTTTTGATTGTTATTGCTTTAGATATCAATTTATTCAGTCTTATTTGTGTGCAATGGACTGTAACATGGGAGTGTTGCTTTTATAGGTTATTTAACAATAAAAATTATAGACAAATCTGAAGACGGAAAAATAGCCAGTGATATACAAGATTGAATACATAGTAATATGTATCTTGCTTGCACATAGATCTATACATTTTTTTATGTTTTGAGGTTTCCTAAAATTAAATTAAATTATTAAGTGAAGAAGGTCTTTAGTAGTAGATAGCAATTTATTTGCAATAAAAAGTTGAATAGCCAATAGCTAGTTTCAGCTTTTATTGTATTTTCATATTTCACATTTCATTTTCATATTTCACCAAACCTGCAATTATGTTGTGACGGTCCAAAACGATCATCGATAAACCAAAACTCGCTACCGAAAGGGTTCACTGTTACGTCATATTTCACCCATATTACTAAGGCAGCATAAATGCTAAGAGTCATTCATTGTTGGTATCGTGCTAAGATTTGTTAACAAATAAATAGATGGCGTTGCACTATAACTGTAAAGCAATAAAACCTTGTGAAATTACATTTACTTATAAATTAACTCTATTGACTCGTAAGAGAAGATGATTTTTCTATGACATAAATAATTTAGTAAGAATATAAGCACGCCCTCTATCGTAAAATAAATCCAAGTTCCTTAAAACAAGTCGTATAAAAAAACAATGTCGTTTTACCACAACATGGCGACCGAATGTATCAGGCGCCCAGATAATGAAAGATTCATATTAACCTATTGCTTGGCCTTCTATGCGATCCGTGATTCGCCCATCGAGCATTCGAACACCGCCTACTTTCGCTCCCCAAGCCACGCCCACACCACATTTCAAGTTGTTTGCTGTCATAGCTATCTGCAAAGTAAAGTTAAGTAGATAAAAATTATAACAGTAAAAATCTAACTTGTCAGATTTATTTCAGTAACTGTCTTGATATCTTACTTCTCCGGCACACCGTGTACCATGTGAATTTCTTTTTATATCTTCATATCTTGGCGATGGATCTGGATCACCATCATTGCTGTCCCAACTGATATCTGGATCCTATAATATAAATATTTTTTAAAACATATACCTTTTTTTTCTAACATGACTTAAGAGCAAGCATTGTGTACGTATGACCGAAGAGTTAGGTAAAAGAAAGACAAAATATAAGCTTAAGGCGTTATTGAATTTTGCTATGAAAATACAATAAAAAGGGAACTAGTTACCTATTGTCTGATTTTACTTTTTATTTAATACTAGCTGTCCCGGTAGACCGATTATGTACTGCCCAGGAAATAAAAATAATAACAGACTAGAATCCGATTACAGCGCAACCTATCGGTCCAATATATTATATTCAATTCAAAACAATACCTACAATATGGATATAATATATTTCTTTATATACCTTATTGTCGAATTGTAAATCTAAAAAGGAGTTCCAAATAAAATAACACTATTTAAAAAAAATCACGTGTAAACTTTTTTAAAGACAGGTAGGTATGCCAATGTATGGTCGAGTATGCAAAACAAAACAAACGCGCCAGCGCGTCATATCGGCCGCGAACTTACCAGGGTAGCAGACTATAATGGCGGTGTGGATAACAATGTCGGATGACGTCACGACCAACGCGTTTTTATGCACTACTACTGTTCGATTTAATTTATTAGAGCTTTACTGAAAGTTAAAATAATATGAATGGCTTTAAATATGGGATTTAAATGGATATTAATACATTAATTAATATAGCTGGAGATTCTGCGTTTTTTATGCACCTCCTGTTCGACTTAATTCATTGGGCCTTGACTTACAGTTGCATGGGTTTTAACTTGCCTAGTTTATGGATTTAAATGGACTAACTATACATTAATTAATTATAGCTGGAAATCTTGCGCTTTAATGCACTTAACTAACCTTAATGAATTAAACCTTAAAATGTTTATTTGGTTCTCAATTTCGTTGATTTTTGTCTATGTACTGGTTACGCGCGCGTTTGTGAACGGCTTTTTTTTTAATTTTTTTATCCCAATACACGTGCTTGGGAGGTGGTCCATTAGGAATATTGATATGTCGTAGTAGGATTTCTAAGGAAAATTACCAGTCGAAAAATGTCGTTTAACGTAGGAAAGAGAGCGCAATTCTAAGAAATTACGCTCGAGACCTAAATAGGGTAAAATTACAACATTAAATAATATTTTTATTTGGTACTAATTACGTTACATTCCTATACTCGTTTTCTAATTTTGTTTGTATACCTACCTGTATATCTTTTTGATTATAGTTGTTTTTGAATTTTGTTTTATTTTTGAAGAGTTTTTCCATAAGATTTGATGATGAATGGGGTATCGAACTCAACTCTGTGACGTTCCTTCACTGGCAACTTTCTCACATTTCATTTTAATCAATCGGTCGACAGATCTCGATTAAAATACTAAGGCATCAGAAAATAAAAGTATTGGACTGGTAAAATGGCAATGGTGATCTAAAATTTTATGATCCAAATTTAACGTTGGCCAACACAATTTTCATCGTAAACTACTGTTACGATTTAACTCACCTTTTTAAACGACTAGCATAATTAAGCGCGGATAAATAAGGAGCTTACATATAATATGACGCTGCGACAGACGAAGGGACTGAGTCGCACCTCAAGGCCTAATATTATAACTCAGTTCTCATTGTGTGTCAGTTTACATTTTATCACATCATCTTAAAAACAGCTCTTAGTTGAGACCAATATACCTAACAAGAACGGTTAAAAATCATCCATTTCGAAGGTCGATCCCAAAAAAGAACTAGGTACAGAAGAAACTTGTGAACACCCAAATTTCTGATCCTTCAATAGAAACTATTGAAAATCAATTTATTTTTATACTTACCCTATTTCGCGTTAACGGTGTGTTTCATTTTTTGTAACGTGGAAGAAAATATAGGGAAACATATATAATATCGAATTTGCACAGAATTTTAGACCCACCTTTTAACCTACTCAAATAAAATCAACATTTCAAACATTATGTTTAAATTATGGACGAGACTTGTGAGGCAGACTCGCAGATGTGTCGTTTTAGCAGTAAATTTTAGAACCATCTTTTAGCTAAGACCAGGGTAGCAAGAATATATGAAGATAGAGATAATTTTGATACCTATGAAACTTGTGAGGCACGTCTCGCAGATGTGTCGTTTTAGCAGAAAATTTTAGAACCATCTTTTAGCTAGGACCAGGGTAGCAAGAATGTATGAAGATAGTGATCATTTTTGTACCTATGATGATGAGACTTGTGACGCACGCACGATTCGCAGATGTGTCGTTTTAGCAGAACATTTTAGAACCATCTTTTAGCTAGGACCAGGGTAGCAAGAATCTATGAAGTTATAGATAATTTCTGTACCTATGAATGACGAGACTTGTGTGCACAATTCGCAGTGTGTCGTTTTAACAGAAAATTTTAGAACCATCTTTTAGTTAGGACCAGGGTAGCAAGTATGTATGAAGATAGAGATAATTTTCTATGCTGTTATTGATGGAAACAACGTAAGACACTATGAAATAGTACTTACTTAAAATTAAAACGCTCGTTCGTTATCACAAAATTTGTAAAATCTAAAGTAATTCACGTAATAAAGGAAATAGGTTCGGTAGGTTTTCACAACAAATATTATTACGAGTATATTGTACAAGCTTTTGTTAAATGTCATTAAATACTATGACATCTCTATAAGTTTTATCAAAATCGTTTTAAGAATGTATATTATTTTCGCGCGGCAAAATAAATGTTTTCTTGATTCTATAGAAATAACAGTAAAAGTACCGAAATTATCTAACGAAATTTTTAAGAGAAGATAAGCTAAATTCGCAGATTGCCTTCGATTTTATTACATACCAATTTAAAATTATGTTTTAAGCTTTATTTATATATAGACTTTCACATTATCTTTTAATGTTATAATATCAGTAACGCCATCTTTATGTTAGAACCAGTAAACTCAATATGTGCCATTTTACCACGGAAAATTTCAAGCAGGAGATTCAAAAGTACCAGGCGAACATAATACTAACGTAGTTAGCGCGTAGGTCCGTATGGTTGTGTTCGATGCCGTCATCAAGTACGGATACACGTACACCATTGCCGTTGTAGCCCAATAGGTAAACGGGCAATACATTCAAATCGAGGCGTGCCAATGTGTGCACCGTTCGAGTGTCTTGCTGAAAGAAAAACGCAACAAATTTATACGCAAACCTATTAGTTAAAATATTCTTTTGTTTTTGTTAGTTATCTTCTGATAAATAGTTTAAACAAAATAATGCCCACTATTTAGAAACATTTTTAAGAAATAACCGTCTCTATAATGGATTCTTTCTAATTAATAAGAATTAAAACAGGTAATATAATATATTATAACTAAATTCTTAAAGCGTTAAGTTAAAGGTATTAATTTCTTCATGTTCTGGTATTTTTACATAATAATAAAAGTAAGTCTTTTTTATACATCTATGACAGTATTCATAAATAACATCAATACATAAGATTCTGTAAAATTGGATTAGTCATAATTATTTAACCACAACCACTTTATCACAATGATGTAACGCGCAACTCCCGCATCATTCTTCACAATAAAGTACTAAGCTAACATAACTTACAAGATAGGTAATCAATCACATTCATCAAATTCATCACATTATATAGAGACGCCGTCTTTCTTTTCCATGAAACCAAGACACTCGCCCCTTCATCCTTCTCTCAGAAGTACTAGGCAAACATAGTTGATTAGATGTCGCTATAGAGTGTACCCACCCTAAAGATTAAAAATCTATAATGTAAACTCGCCTAGCGAGCTACATACATAATGCCTATAAAGATTAATAGAGACTAACTTCCCTCAAACCTGACGCAATTTTCCCAACATTCTCCATGCAAAAGTACTAAGCAAACATAACTAACTTTAAACTAGATATGTAAATGATACCATAATTATAGGTATTCCATTTTTGTAGGGATATCCCGAGAAGACAGATTTTGATCTTGCGACAAGCGTGACGCAACTCAACATCATACTTTGAAAGTACAAAGACAACATAACTTACAAGATACCACTCGTGGCTCCACAGTTCATCGTTAAACAGCGGTTCTCCGAAGTGCATGTTTCTTTTTAAGCCAAACGTATCGTTTACGTCTAACCTTTTCACTCTTTCTAATGTCTGGTCAGGATCAGGCATTGGATACCGCTTTACCCTGGATTTGACGAATAATTGTTCTGCCCACCTTACCTGGTAAAATAATAAAATCGTTAGACAATGGTAGATATATATTATTCAATTGTTATAAATGCGAAAGTTAGTTAGTATGGATATTGGATATAATAATAGTAACAAATATCTATATAGATATTTCTTACTCTTTTCTTACCAAAAACTACGGAACGGATTTTGATGAAACTTTATACTTTTATATATCCAAATAAAAAAATATGAAGTTTAATACGATGAGAGGCATAGCTAGTTATTTTGACAAAGTGTTTCACAAAGTGTTATTTTGACTGGGAATATAATTAAGTTTAGAAACCAGGACTCTAAACAATTATGTGTAATGTAGAAAATACTTCGTTAAAGAAAGAATAGGTTATTCTAGAAATTGAATACCTTAAAATAAATTGAATCCTAATTAGAAACAATAATAGTGTTCACAATCACGACTTCAAAATTGCTATTAGATAATTAAATCAAATCAAACATATTACGCAGAGTAGGTAATGTGTTTTATTTCATCATCATCATCATCATTACAGCTTAAATAAGTCCACCGCTGGACAAGCCTCCCTCAAGAATCATCTTGAGGGGATATGCCATAATCGCCACGCTTGGCAGGCGGGTTGGCGATCGCAGTATGATGGTCGTAGTACTCAGAAGGAAGCTGCTTCCCGTCCTCTGGTAGATATTCCCTCGGGTCGACTTCTACGCCCCCCACGGGATGAGATGGGGTGATGATATTCTGATTCTGATATTTGTCGCCGTCACCACACAGCATTATTTAATGCAAATAAACAAAATGATTTTAAACAACCAATTTGTACGGTGAATATACATACAACCCAGTATACAATAACTAAATTTCCTTTATTTATTTAAATTTAATGAAGATTATTTATCTACGGCGCAATACGTGTAAAGCATGAGTAACACAAAACAAGCACTCAATTTAGCAATGAGTGAAATGACTCAAACGTGTGCAGGTAAAAAACCTTGGGCTGCTTTGTAGGGAACTGAAAGAGCACGTGTAAACAGAGTTCACAGGTACCAGGCGCTCAGTAACGGCAAGAGATGACTCACCCTCCTATCTTGTACGAGTGTAGATGTGTGCCTGCTAGGGGTGCGGCGCTGTTTACCGTGCTCATACTTCAAAAATGTGTACATGTCTGGGAATCCGTTTACCTGCAATAATAAGTTTATTTTTTATTTTATGCCGCTTTTTTACATCTGGGTCATTAACGACTACGTTTATCTATACAGAATAAACAAACTAAGCAGTTCGAGTACTATGGAAAAATTTATATCTACATATGATACAGTATCATTCTATAGATCAATTACACAATTTGAAGGGATAGGTATGCCATAATCGCCACCCCTGACACCGCAGTTTTCTGGTAAATATTGGGATAAAA
The DNA here is from genome assembly GCA_951640165.1 of Pseudoips prasinana. Lineage (NCBI taxonomy): Eukaryota > Metazoa > Arthropoda > Insecta > Lepidoptera > Nolidae > Pseudoips > Pseudoips prasinana. The sequence continues at coordinate 31,808,715 of OX621248.1, forward strand.
TGGGTGATGATATTCGTCATCATCACCATCCAACAGACAATATAATATTATAAAAGGAAAATGAGGAATAAGTTATTCTTTTTTATTCGTATGGGAATATTTTAAGCTACCCCTTGTATGTTTGAGAAAAAAAAGTTGACGTTTTTAATTTCATCGTGCAAATTTACATTTAAATGCAAAAAAAATCCATACAATTTCAATACTCATTTACTTAATTAATTATTAGTAAATTATAGATTATCAATAATAAAATAATACATTATCAAGCAAAAAATTACAATAATGCCATATTGGTGGCTGATAATGGTGCTTCATATAGAAATGTAACAAACATTTTAAATCAGTAACGTTTTTTTCATTATAAAATTCAAAAAGCTTTTATTGGTACACTTATTATTAGTTCAAATTAAATTCCATTCATTATAATTATTGATTAGGCTAACTGTAAACGAAAAAATAAAGTTAGTAGTGGCAATATCTGCGCAACAAGAAAGGCGTCAGGCACATGTCTATTTACAGCGTTCGACCAATCCCCTTTCTCGCAATCATGAACTCGTGTGTTTTCTGTGATTTGATTGGTCGAATCTTCGGCGCCTTGCCAGCTACGCTGTAATAAAATTATTTTCCTATCTATGTACCGTTTTTTTTGCTCTAGCATGCATTTTAATCATGTAATATTTTTCTTTTAATGTGAGTTAGCGCTTAAAGTATATAAATATTTCACACAGTTCGTTAACAATGCTTTAAATTAGATTTTTGGTAAAAAGACATGCAACGCAAGAAAGAAACTAACAACAAAGAGAATAATAATAATATCATAATATCCTGGGATATTATTGGACATTCTTTAGGTACACACGGCCATCTGATTCCAAATTAAGCAGAGCTTGTACTATGGAAACCAGATAACTGATATACTAGGTACATACATTCAGTCAAAAAAGTATCGGGAATGGATGATTTGTGTATGGTTCCAAATTCAAATTTTTGTTTTTTTTTTGTGGTTGTTAGATTGGTACAACTGTTTTCCATTTTGGCGCGGAGTTTGAGTTGCATCTGTTATTTATATTAAATACAGTGCTGGTTTTAGTAATATCATATAATAGTGTGTATTGCGAATTTCATAATGAACAAAAATATCGAACAAAGAGTTTGTCTTAAATTTTGCATTGCTAATGGAATTTCGTGTTCGGAGTCACTGAAAATGTTACAGAAGGCTTACGGTGAATCGACTTTATCAAAAACTCGTGCTTATGAGTGGTTCAAAGCGTTCAAAAGCGATCGAGATGTGATGAAAGATTTGCCTCGCTCTGGTAGGCCATCAACTGCAACTGAAGTTAACATCGCATCAGTGAAGGAAATTGTGACTGAAAATCCTCATTCAACTCTGAGAGAGATAGCCGCCGAACTTTCTGTATTCTCACGAGTCAATTCGTACCATTTTAACTAATCATTTGGGTATGAAACATGTTGCCGCTCGGCTAGTCCCAAAAGATCTGAATTTTCTCCAAAAACTCAATCGCATGAAAGTCGCTGAGGACATGGTAGAACGAGTCAATTCCGACCCAACATCATGAACGTTGGGTCGGAATTGACGCAATTGTTACTGGTGACGAGGCGTGGGTTTACGAGTTTGATATGCAAACTAGTCAACAAGTTTCGGAGTGGCGCCTTCCAACTGAACCGAAACCGAAAAAACCACGCCAAAGTCGATCAAAAGTCAAAGTCATGTTGACTGTTTTCTTTGACTATCGCGGTGTTGTGCATTCTGAATTCTTACCGGAAGGTCGAACGGTAAATAAAGAATATTATTTGAGCGTTATGCGGCGTTGAAGAGAGCAAATTCGACGAAAAAGGCCAGATTTGTGGAAAGAAAATTCTTGGATTTTGCACCACGATAATGCGCCACGAATTTTTGACCAAACGCTCAACAAATACCACCCAGCAACCACCATATTCACCAGATATGGCTCGAGCTGACTTCTTTCTTTTTCCTTAACTCAAATGACCACTTCGTGGTACCCGTTTTCAATCGGTAGAAGACATAAAGGAGAATTCGCGGCGAGAACTGAACTCAATTCCGAAAGCAGCGTTTAAAAAATGTTTTGATGAATGAATTATTCGTTGGCGTAAGGGTATCGTTTCTGAAGGAGCATACTTTGAAGGTGATAAAATAAATTTGGATGAATAACAAACATTTTGTGTATTATTGATCTTTTCCCGGTACTTTCTTGACAGAATAGTATACTACTTTTCTTTTTTCAATGCATAGATACTTTACATTACATTCACTGTTAACAAGATGTTGTCCGAAAATAGTAGCGACAGATTTAACTTACAATTTAAGTTAAAATAATACTAATCTTATCTACGGAGAACGATAAATTAATAGATTAACTAACTTGGTTTATAATTATTTAAAACAAAATAAAGTATGCCGTGACAAATATGGAAAGAAGAGAAAATTATTTTAAATGAACACTAAAGCTACGCCCAAGAGGCAAGTAAAACCCATAGACAAAATATCTAATAAATACCATTTAACGAACCGTGTCGAGGAAAACTAAATTAACGGAATTTTAAGGTGACCGACCAATCGATATTATACCCCATTCCTTAAAAAACCTTCACCAAAGTCAACAAGATAAAAAACCCTATATACATACATACGCTTAGTTGTAAATGTATATAGCAAAGAGAAACAGCCACGTGTAAACTTATTCAATACTACCAGGCGTTAAGCACTATGGAAGAGTATACGGCAACATGTTAAAAGGTTAGAACGTCATGTATGTATGTACTTATAGGTATCATAGTACTCGTATCAGTTATCTTTGTTATCTGTCATCAACCTTTAAAGGCAGTAAAAATATTTACAGTTTTTAAGTCTCATACAAATATTATAGCACCTAACTATAGTATCGTAAGTAATATTACACAATATAGAATTAAGAGTAGAATGACGTAGTAGTACTATACACCACAGTAATAGATACAATATTTATTGTGTATTAGTATTAAAAATGTATATTACGACGATTATAGATTATTACGACTTATTACATAGTCGTAATAATCTATATCTAATTGGTAAACTTCGTGATCTGTGGCTATATTTGCTATCGCTATAGATCACATAACATAGCGCGCACAATAAAATCCAGAATGGGCCTCTTTTGTTCACAACATTTAAAAACTAATATGGACATTTGAAAATAGAGCTCTTCGGCTGGACATTTGAAAATAGAGCTCTTCGGCTGTTTGATTTTATTTCTGCTATTTGGCACTTGTTTTTACATTTTGGCGCCATTACATTTAAATATTGCGTGTATAATCACCAAATTTTTCATAGTATGATAGTATAGTTTGATGCCTCGACCGAGTTCCGCTCTCCTTCCTCCTGGTTTTAGTGAAGCATGGCATTTATAGTTGATAACTACATACTTACGACGAAGTTCTAGATGATAATCCGTCTATCGCCGCCCATTAATAACTATACCATCGATGCTGTACGCCCAGTACAACATATCATTGAAATATATGGCATGATGACCTACCATGTGATTTGAGCATCCTTAGTCACACACAACAGCATGTATCAGATACACATGCTTGTTGTGTGTGACTAAGGATGCTCGTTGGGCCGTCGATGGTCAAACAATAATTCCTACTACTTAATAAATTTGGTCGAAACTAAATTGTGTTACTGATGGATCTCTCAATATTTTACTAAGGCTTTAAAACGTACCGCGACACTTTGGTGGAAAACCATGCTTATTTCGGTTCAACGAAGGGACGTCCAATTTGTGATATAGATATACAGCTTTGATTATAAACATGTCATGACATGTTTATAATCAAAGATATATCCCAAAATAAAGCAGCAATCGGCTGTTTAGCTGTCAACCATCCATAGTGACGATTATGCGATCTCGTTGCATGGCTTTGGGCGATCGTCGTACAACCATTTGAAAAACACAAGGAATAATATCGGTGACATTAGTTTCCCCAAATTATAAAACAATGATTGTCATTGTCCATTGAGGATTACGACCTAGGTACACCAAATGTCAACCATGTGCAACTGGTCCATATTATATAGGTTTTCTTTTCAATAAGAAGCTTCATTCGTAAGTATATCTTATTATAATATTTTTCAAGCCAATCGTATATCTCCGTAACAATAAGGTTTTCTAAATAATAAACAGATTTGTTACCATTTCATGGCGCATCTGAAGTCTGAGCTTTTGTTACCAGTAACGCCATCTATAATTTGGGTACCCTAAACACATATGTGCCAGTTTTGCACGGAAAATTCAACCACGGAACTCAAAAGTACTAGGCGATCATAACACTTGAGCAGTTATCTCGTGGTTGCCGCGTTATACAAACTTCGTAAATATATCGTCACTGCTCGTATTCGCATCTGATATGAATGTTATTTATTAATTATATTATTGAGTGACCGATTATGGCAATGATCTTTGGTGTCACAGAAAAATAATTAGAACTTATAATAAAAAAAAAATCTAGTCGGTCGGATCTAGTCTCGGCCAACAAATTGTGTGGATGAGTGAGTTATTAAAATTTTATTCTAATAATATTTATTGTGTGGTACAATTGAAAATGTACCTATATATTTAGGTATATAGATTATTACGACGATGTAATTCATTGGCAAACTTATGTCTCAGTGAGACTAGCCATCTGCGCAGAACATAATACATTAGCCGATACGAGAGGAAAGAGGTCAGGTACAGTACATAGCTTTACGTAATCTCCGAGGCATGGGGTGTAGTATAACAACTTCTATTCTCCGGGCCGATTAATTACATCGTCGAAATTTAACCACGCAACCTATACTAACAACCATATGGATTCTCGTTCTATTATCTCAACAACAAAGCTAATAATTGTATTAAAAATACTACGTCAGCCCCCTATAGACCCCAGGGGAATGGAGCAGCAGAAAATGGGGAAAAGACGGTAAAAGAGCGTCAAAGAGAGCTATTAATGAAGGTCGCGACGTAAACGCCGCTTTAAGCAAATTTCTCTTTCAATATCGTAACTGTGAGCATGCAACTACGGGAGTATCGCTGGCGGTTGTACTGCAGGGGCGACGCCTGCGCGGTCGTCTGGACGCGCTGCGGCCCGATCGTGCGGCCGTGGTACGCGCCGCCGCGCAAGTGGCAGTTGGCACGCGCTCAAGCGCACGCAGACAGAGACTTCAAAGTACGGGACGCGGTCCAAGCTCGTGACTACACGGGGAGAGGGGACAAGTGGGCCGAAGCCACAGTGGTTAAGAAAACGGGACCGGTCTCGTACATTGTACAGGAGACGGTGTAGAATGACGCAGGCATGCCGACCAAATGATACCGGCTCAAAATAAAGGTTATTCACTATCGCGGGGCCAATCAGGGAGACGCGTTTCAGGACGCGTTCAGCGGTGACGACGAGTCGGCCATGATGTCGCCTACTAAATGCCTACTAAATCTGAAGCTCCAGGTGCGCTGGTGTCGCCACCGCCACAACCCGCCCGCTTCCGCGACGGTCACTCGGGCACTGCGTGCCATAAAACGTGCCAAACAGGCGCTCCTAAATTGTTGAGACTAGTTTAGTATGTACCTAATAGTTTAGTATGCAACTCTTGGCTTGTCGGGGAGAGGTGTAACGATTTGTCGGACGTCAATTATTGAATGTGGGGGTAGGATTACGTTTGTTTGAATAAACCAGTCAATCGCTCACTCCGGCCTTTCATTGACGTCTCACTTGCCAACACCCTTACGGAGGAGGTAGGTGCCCTCCATCAGCTTTGTTTCTAGAAACATGGCCAACTGATATGTTCACAGTGGCATATGTAAGATCAAATTTTGGTAAAATAAAAAAAAAATTAACTGCCAAGAAATGTACTATGAAATATTACTCATAGCCTCATAGCTTATTGGCGCTCATTGCTAGATGCTATCACCGGTCCGTAAGTGATCGTCGAGGTTAAGCATCTAGGCTCGCGGTCGGTCCATAGATGGGCGGCCGCCAAAGTGGTTTAATTTCTGAGTGTCTCCTTGCTTTGGAGGACACGTCAAGCTGTCGGTCCCGGTTTTAGTCATTAGACAACAGTCGTTAAGCATGTCAGAGACCTACTAGGCGGTTCAGCAAAGAAAAACACTGACACTAGGGTTACCACTGCCACTGACATTACTGCTCTACAAAACGAGTATTGTACAGTGTTACAAATGAAAAACGAGACACTCCGTTACACATTTGAAACTATTTGTTGAGTCGTGTGTACACGTGCCCTAAAAATACTCTCCCCAGCCAAGTCTCAGCACCCCAACTCTAATTATAATTTGGCGTAAAGTTACTCCTGTAGCATTCTCATATCCTGGTAGATGACGTCTGAAACAATGGGATGTAGGCGGCGCCCTAACTCAGATTGCATAATAGATTTGGGCGGTTTCATCCCTCTTACTTAGGAGGAGGGTTTTTTAAGATATTCCCCTATGTTCCATCTTCGTCTTCAAATATTTTAAAGGTTTAAACAAAACTACACATAAACAAATTTAAAACGTATTGTTTAGAGTTTTCAATTACATTAGAATATATGCACGAGGACCGAGATGGATTCCTTTTGCTCATATATAACAGTCATAACTCAAAAATTCGTTTCCTATACACGAATTACATCTACATACGAGATCTACGTAGATGAATTACATCGAAATTATTAACACATAATAAACGTGTTAAGGATATAAAACTGGGAATTCAATTTATTATGATATATTTTCTTAGTTAATATAAATGTCCAATATTTATTTTATTAAAGCGTCAAGAGCTATCTAATTAACACGAAATATAAAAATAAAAAAAATATTTCACATATGATAAGTGTTGAAAGAGCACAGAGGTAGATTGTGAAGGTTCTGCTTAAGAAACGTGATGTATTTTAAAAAATCATATTTTCAAATTTTTTGTAGGTAAGTATCACATCGACAGCCTCGATACAGGCATTGCCTCGTGAGGCACTGTATATAACTTTGTTCATCAGCTAATAAATTTTATTGTTTTAATTACTATCTTAAGAAAGTAACTATATTCTTAAATCAAATTTAAACAACATTAAAATAGAATATTATGACTACAATTCATGCACTAAATGATAATCTATCCCTGTCAAAAATCTGCTTAAAACCAACTATATGGACTTACAATGAAAAGAGTCTTGCGGGTTGCCGTGGACCAACACACTCAAAAATAAATGGGAATTTGCTTGAATCATTACAGGGCATTTATGTTCATCAATATATATTTATTATAGTGGGTATTAATTATATTATTTAATTCACTAAATAACATGTTTGTTTTAATTGTTTAGTTTTAATGAAATGTATTAATTAGTAATTATCTTGAATATCAAAGAAAAAAAATATTATGCATCTAGTAGAATGTAATTCGACATGCTCTAGGATAGAATCGAATAACTTTTTGATCAATAAATCAAAAGCCTCAACCGTACAATAGGTATAGATCACAAACAACACAGAAAATACATTAAATATAAAGATAATGAGAGATATAATAAAGAGAATGAGACCAAAATTAAGGTCAGAGTTAAGGTCAGGATATATGAATAACTAAATGTAGAGCATACAGTGCGAATGTTTATTCTGTTATCCGCAAAATGTCGAAGAGAACACGCATGTCCAGTTGAAAATCTAAACAATTATAATTGCCACCGGACGCTCATCGATTTTCCCTTCCAATTTATGAAAACTTAGTAAGACAATTATAAAATTTATATATTATACTCATAGTATATATAGTTTATTAATTCTAAAGAAGGTCAGAGAGTCTAATTAAATATATGAGCTATATGGTTAGTTACGCACGCCACATACTAATAACAATAAATTGCTCTAATAAGATACGAATTGCACCTTAAATATTTATTTACAGTAAGTAATAAATATTAAGTAAAAAAGAAACATCACACGTATTTTCCGTTACAAAGTTTAATCCTCGCCACGATGAACCAAACGGCAACATGACAATGTCACTTGTCAGGTTGCCGCCGTCAGGCGTCATAGTGATGTCTCAAACACACGTTTGTACTAAGGCACCAGAAAAGCTAAGCGGTACCGATAACACATTCACACAGGGCTATGTTATCATATAGGTACACGCCCCCAGCGCTGATAAAACGTAGCGGTATGGAACACGCGGCAGATACATATACAACGTATGTGTCGATCGATATTTCTGTAGTAGTAGGTATTGAAATTTATTGAATACACTTATGAATACGAGTATATTAGTGACAATACTAATTTTACTCCTATATTATAAAACAACTTTGGTGAGTTTTGTTTTGTGCCGAACGTTAATTTTGTAGTCGTAGATATTTAAATTTATTGAATACAATCATGAATATGATTGGTGACGATATTAATTTTACACCTAACTATATTCTATAACAGCTTCGGTGAGTTATTTCAGTTTTACAAACATTATTAAAGGATCTGTGTATAATACTTTCTGGTGTTGTTATGCATTGTTATGTAATGCACACAACCAATATATAGATATTGAAAGAAGGAGTGGACATACATTTACATATGAACAAAAATATTAGATCTAGATTCGGAACTTAAGGTTTTCTTTTTAAGTTTTATACTCTAAAACCTTCTAATATAATGTGAAACAGGTGAGACGAAATACCTATATTATCTATTTGCGAAATGAAACATTATTTATAACTACAATTTATCACACATTGATATTTGTAGTGTTGAGTGTGCTACAATATACATGCAAACACACCGTTGCACACAACATATACACACAACCATCACGCATAGAATATGTGTAGATACACATACGATCTAATTCCCTCAACTTATAACACACAAACAAACATACATACAATACACATGGGCGTGGACTGTATGAAAACACCACACGTGCGTACCACGTGTCATATTCGTGGAGTCATGTGAGTTTTCGGAGTCACATGTGTACTAGGAGAGCAGGAGTTTGATGGAGTTTTAACGCACATATGCGCAGCTGTATTGGGGTAGGAAATCGGAAAACGGAAGGGTGCGTCGTGGGGGAGGGTTCGCCATGTGTTGGCATAACAGTGTGTTTATGAAGGCCGCGTGGACTTGGAATATATTGTAAAACGCTTTATAATATGCTTTGCTGTATCTTGTAAACAAATTATATTATAGAGTTGTATAAGACCTAGAAACTGGATTTATGGCATAAATAATGGAAGTACTAAACATATTGTAATAGGACTTGGTTTCGTTAGAAAAATACTGCATTACTATGTTTTATATTTATATATGTATATAAAATATATTTATAAATTTATATTAATCGTTTTAAATTCATGTGTGCTGATAATAATTTATCTAGTTTATAAAGATATTAACGGCAATGCCTCACTAGTTCTATTGTTGGAACTAGGTGGCGCTCTACAGCTCCCTTAGATCACGGTATGGATTCGTTAACGTTAATTAAAAGAGAAACATAATATTTAGAAAAATTTAAGAGATACCAAATCTAACTAGTTTATATGTGAGCACCCAGGGTAAAACCTATCCGGCTTATATATTTAGAATAATTACCTCTAGTTTTCCTGCAATAAACACAAACCTATCGGCTTTTTGGAAAACATTCTTGAGAGTTTATGTTTAAAACCCTACTTCAGTAAAATTGCTAAATGTTTCAATTTATATCGTTAAGGTCTACTCACATTCGGATATAATACGCATTTGTGTGTGTACCTGCTTACAACCACGCAAATACACATATTATATATATACACAATCGCAAACACACGCCTGCACAGTAAAAAAGGGTGTTTAGACACATTAATTTGTTTTCGAATCGAATCGCATGTTTTACCAACCATAATAAATATAATTTTATTAAAATATACAAACCACATTAAAGTTAAAAGTACTTTTGTGTGAAACTTAATTAATTATTAGGGTCTTTTCTTATACTCCAGTTAGTCCTATGTACTAATATTATAAATGCGAAAGTTGGTGATTATGGATGGATGTATAGATGTGTGTTACGCTTTCATACAAAAACTCCCCAACGGATTTTGATGGAACTTTGTATTTATAAATTATAGTGCGGGTAAAATTGCGGGGCACGGCGATTTTAACATAAAAAGTTTTATTTAGCAACCATTTTTAATTTCGGCTTCAATCTATTCATAGGTATTCTTATCACTTAGGGATATTTTTGAATATTTTTAAATGTAATTTGTTATACTACTTGTATAACAAATATGTTTATTACCAGACCTTTATTTGTGAAGTCATACTAAGTACTTATTTTGTTTTTTTTAATTTTTGCACTCCTGTTACAGTTTACTTTACAGTTTATATCGATCCAAAAGTTGTCGTTTTACATTATGTTCTTTATATCCGATGTATTTTCTTTCCGTTTGAATGTGTAAACACGGCTACATATCAAGCTATACATTTCCAATATAAGCTGACCTCTCATTGTATGGAAATCCTGTACAACGCGAGATTAGCTTATACTGGAAGGGTAGCCGTGTGTACAATAAATCTCTGCTTGTAATGCGATAATGTGAGTCGTCATCTGCAAGTTCATGTTGTTTACTTTCTGGATGATACTTGCAGATTTTCCAGTATATTAACTAACATCGCCCCTAGCGAAAACGCCAGCACATCCAGCTACCCCAATCTGTCAAATTTCTTTTACAGAGTTTCAATTTTATCACATAAGTATAAGGTTCACTTTCACTTGGGAAAATTTGACAAATTGGGGTAGCTTGATGTGCTGGCGTTTGTTCTTAAAATGTTAAGTTAAAAAACGGTAAGTTTCGTCGAGTATCTAAGTAAACTATATAGAGTCGTGGTAGAGGTGTATTGCGTTGGATCACAAGCCGACGTATAAGTATTTTATAAATTACACACGATTGAAATACTTTAGGAGGTTTACCAAAGTGATAAATTACATAAAATGAAGCCCTATTAAAGTATGAATTTAAGTTTCTTAAATGGTTTACATGATATAAGTGGATGAGTTCTGAATGACTCTAAGATAGGTTATGAAGAAAAAATCTTTATAACGATTGTAGAGCAGATAACTCAGGATATATGCCACCAGAATGTATCCGTGATGGGCAGAGAGTGCAACTGATTTGCTAGATTATTCAAAAAAACAAAATACAGTTTTTAAGTTTGACAGTTTTTTTATGATAATGATAAGTCAATACGATTTAGAGCTAATATAAGTACCTAATATAAATAAGTTTAACATATATTTCTTTTGGGGAAAAATAATCAAAGGTGTCTTCAACAGTTTTCTTTGGACTGACAACATTTTCATGTATTAGGGCACTATAAAACCTTAAGCGCTTTATTGTAAATACGAAATTGTTACATTTTTGAGTGTATTGCCAAAATGCGAAGACTACCAATATTGTAATGTTGACAACATCGTTTTATAGTGCCCTAATACCTCTAAGACTTACTCGGATACATTTTCGTGCGTGTATTCGTAGCGAGTCCTTTACTAACTACATTATATAGAGCGGGCTTATTATTATAAATCTGAAGAAATAAATAAAACGTTTCGTTTTATTTAAATTGTACACAGTTACTTTTAAATTCAACAGAGAACCTGATCAACAGTTTCATTGCCACTAATATATTCATGCGTTATTCGTCAACGTGCAAAATCTTTCATATTTTTTATCACAACTGTAATATTGTCTGCTAAAATTATACTTTCGTGTATGTGTAACGTGAGAAAACCTTGGATAGAGTGGGCTAGGCTAGGAGTAAATAAGAATAACCAAAACTATCCTAAGGTGATATTATTATGATACAACTAGAGCTCATTTATGCCCACACAATCATTTAGCGGAATCATTCAATTCAAATATTTCCAATATATCATAATATTATTATACTATTATTATATAGTAATATTAGTATTAATACACTTCGCACAAGACAGGCGATGAAAAATAATCTGTCAAATATTACGTATCTAAGTTAGATACTATACAACCTTATTACACAGGTTAAGAATAGAATTACTTTTGGTAGCTTTCACTGGCCGGTCACTACATTTTAAAAGTAGACTGTAATAATTAAAAAATAAATAATTGATAAACAGAAGAAGATAATTTGTTGAGGTAATATACCCACAAGCCACTTTAAAGAAATCTTGCTGTATTGTTAGAATCACACGTTACACCCTCTACCCTTCATCCCTACCCTAATATAATATCATAGTGAAAGTTCCCTACACACGGTGGTAACGCCCAAAAGTTGAATGACACCATTCGATTTTGTAAGAAACCGCGTAAACTCGACAACGACTCACCACATTGGCTTTCTGTAGCCCTGATACCCCAGACATTTTTCCTACGATTTAAGTAAAATTGAATATTTTTTATCTGTGGAATTTACCGGGAAAACATCGTGAAACTTTTACGACTGTGAAGTATCAGCGCTTTGAACAAACTCGTTTAATATTTTAATACATATCAAAACATTTTAATATCTTTCTATTAAATTTGAACATTTGACTGCAAAAGGTAATTAATTACTTAATATACTTATAGTATAATACTTAATTAATCATAATATTTGAAATACTCGTGCCAAATTTCAAATTAATAAATAAAAGTACTTAGTTATTCAAATTAATAGTAGTTATCATTGACTTTTTTATAGTAACGCAAATACTTTTACTAATAAATACAATTAGTCAATTTAATATATATGTATATTAGATTTACTTTTTTGTATAAAGCACTTCATTTCATTCATTGAAGTATCTCATTCATAACACGACTTGAATGTTCAGAAACCGCCGCGCGCCGTCTCTGTAAATTCGGCGTATTCAGTTTCTCCGACTGAAGCCAAACAGAAATAGAACGACGTGGCAAGGCGCTGAAACTCGCTGAAAAATATCTCCTACACAATTCTGTGTGCCTAGTAACGGCGACGCTAAATCCACAGTTAGCGCCGACTGAAAAACTGAAACGCTACCTATCTATCGTTTAGCATATTTTACGCTATCGCCCTCGAAAGAGTCGACAGAATTCCACAGTTTTGCAATTATGGTAGAAGCGCCATCTATTGTGATAAGTTTAAAACAGCCCTCTTGTGGAGCAAAGAAACACCATGAGTTGTCTATCTTTAGTAGTTCTACGTAGAGCCGCTGTGTAAAGTTTTCTCAATACAATATGAAGATGACTCTTTCATGCCGTAAAATACGAATGAGTATAGTTCAGAGAAAACGAAGGAAAGTTAGTCGGTAACAAATGTTTGAAGTCGTTAAATATTGTCTACATAATATGTCTAGTGGATTGTTTGATAAGTATAATAATCTGAATCTGAATCTGAACCAGGACTGATTGTCCTGGTTCAGATTATTTAGTTAGACATTTCGGCACAAGGTGCTACTCTGAGTACACCACTGACATTGGTTTTACATACTAAATTATCTGAACAAAGACAAGTTTAGATGGGTAACTTATAGCCAATTCAGAACGGGGAACGTCTTTTGATCTGCTAATGAGAAATGAAATTTAATGAAATTTATTCAGCACTTGGGTATTAACATACACTTGTACTTGTCAAGCTCACAATGCAGTACATAAACATAGTGGATAGTATAAAAGTTACAAAAAAAATATTAATTAGTCCGTCTGTGCGGTTTGTTTTATCGCATATATTTTCTGAAATCCTTAAATAAATAACAAGTTACTAATCTATTATTATGAAATTTAGTTCTACTATATTAAAATTAAAGACTGGAAGACTAAAGCAAAAAGACGAAATTCTAAATGAGGGTGTGATTACATGCACGGGATGACCGATCACGCGGGCAAAAGCGATCCTCGCCGCTGAGTTATTTAAACCATGGAGTACGTATTAATTTTTTAATTATGTTCTCAGAACAATGTTTTAGTTAGTTAAACATGGCGAATTACTTGTTTGGGACACATACAATTCTTAAAAAAGTATAGACTCTATTAATATTGAGTAAAAATAGCATCGATCTGTTTAAAATCATAATTACGTCATGATGATTAAAAATAAACATTTCAACTAATTTAACACAGACAAAAAATAATTCGGCGCCATTTTGCATGTCCCTAGCCGGTTGCCCGTGTGTAATAACCTAATTTGGTAATTATAATGGTGATATTCGTATCTAGAAAATGAATATAGGTACATAGGTAAAAGCAACCTAAAAATTTACATCCACTGTCGAAACTTAGTTTAATTATACCACTAGATTAGAGTTAGGCTATATAGATGCTGATTATCCTTCCATATGGATTTAAGCCTTTACCTGCAGAGGGGTTCATGCAGAGGAGAAAAACCTAACTTTATTGTAATATTATAAAACACTAAATATCTAATAAAAAATTCAATTAAAAAAATATATTTTTTTTTTTATTTTTACACCCAAAATAATTATAAATTTTAATTAATAACTTTATGCACATTAATTTTACCAAGGCTGATTCAATGCCCGAGGTATTTTTTGCCATTCAACCTTAGGGTGGTGCAGAGATAACATGATAGGTCCACGGATCAAAGAACTACCTAAAGGTAACAAAGAGGGAGCTATGCTAGAAGCTTACTATTATTAGTAAAATACTAGGTAACTCAATATTAATCTATACTAGCTATAAATCTGATCTTTTAAAAATATGTCTGTTGCACAGAACGTGTATAAGATGTTCTGGTCATGAGAACATAATACTTATAAAACAAGGGCCTCCTCCTACCTTATGTGTACATAAACCCAAAGGACTGTTGCAGTCCGTGGTAGTTTCCGATACGCTGCTAGTAAAATTTGGAATGATCTGCCGCCACCTTTTCATACTTCGAAATCTGTCAACTCATTCGGTATGCGCTATAAAAAATATTTACTATCACAACAAAAAAATTAAATTTGATAATTATAGGTTCTATCGTCCGTTATTAGTGTTAAGTAGTGTAATGTTATCAGTGAATTGTTTTTATTTAGATTATAAGATTATTTTAGTTGCCTATCCTTAATTTTATAATATGTTTTAAATTATTTATTTATTTTTTTATTTGTTATGTATTAATTTTAAGTTAAATTTTAAATTTATTTTATGTGTATATTTATATTACTTTCTATTTAATTTACTGTGCCATTGTGGCTTATATCAGCCTCTATCGGAAGATCAGCGCTACAGTAATACGCCTGTGTTGCCGTAGCTAATGCTGAGATAGGGGCCTTTTTTGACAACCAAAGGAGACGGGGATTTCTGGGCCTGACTGTAATAAGTTGAGATATGGTTTAAAAAAAGCGTTGTATTTTTCTATTTCAAACTGTAAAAAATTGACCCAATTTACAATCTGGGGAACGAGAAATCTCAAAATAAGTTTAAGACACGAATTAAATTGGTTGTCGATTAACGTTAATGAGTTCAAACAATGTAATATAAATCCTCTTGCACCAGACACCAGGTAACCGATTTAATAATAATAATTATTAAATACATTAACATAATGTCAACAGTAAAAAATTAAATATCAATAAAATAAATAGATATCATAATATCGGTTATCGTTCAAATCGATTTATTAGTAATTGGCAACTATATTTTTAATCTATGACATGGGTGACAGATTTTGAATCTTAATCTACGATCGGTCACTCGTTTCTCGTATCGTTTAGTGCGTGTGTGATTTGACTATTTTTTATTGTTTTGTTTATATATCCCTCGACAACTGCATTTTCTACAGACTTCTGATATTGCTTAACGTGTACGATTTTTGCTAACATACTGGACACGGATAACGATTAAATAGCAATTGCCCTTAAAAATCAGCTGTTTAGTATAGGTTGGTATTGTTATTATTTATTATTTATATGCAATGCTATTATGGAATATAATGAAATATTTCACCAATTTTATCTTTAGAACCAATTGTCAATCCACCGAATTTCTAGGATTGCAACTTTAGATTGTTTTGGCTATCAAAGCTTATGTCAAAATTAATGGATTGGTTATTGGCACGTGCAACCTGTCATTTTAGTACAGAGGCCTATCTTTTTCTATGATCCGTCCTCCCAAAGATCGCTCGTTCGGAAAGATTGCTTTTTCAATCTGTGGATGCTTTATTCGCACGGTTTAATAGACAAATGGATCGAAATTGCTATCGTAGATAGCATAAAATGGATTAGGATCGTTTATTAATTTCGGGCGTAAGACTTAATCTTTTATAACTCTGCTCATAGATTGAATTAATCCATGGATTTTTTTGTGATTGGCTGATAATTTATAGACCCATTAATTGACACCACTTTTATCTTGGTACATCGGAGCCCAATATTGTATGAAAACGTATCCGTCTCCTTTATTATATTAATTTAGCGATGTATGGTAAGGTTCTCGAGTGGCGACCACGAACCGGAAGACGCAGCGTGGGCAGGCCCCCTACAAGATGGACCGATGATCTTGTGCGGGTCGCTGGAAACTGCTGGATGCGAATAGCACAAGACCGGCAATTGTGGAGATCTTTGGGGGAGGCCTTTGTCCAGCAGTGGACGTCTTTCGGCTGATATGATGATGATGATGATGATGATGGTAAGATTACTTTTTTGTCCAAAATAAACAATTTTCATTTCATTTAATTTCATGTCATTATAAGACGTACCTACCAAAAAAATAATATGGCAGGAACCTTTGTAGCTCGGTGAAGCAGTGAAAGCCACCTAAGCTAACTGTAAAATGAAGGTTTTAAAAAAACGAGTGTGCGAGACCACATGACTGAAGTAAAACTTAGATATACGAAACGTAACTGGCCATGAGAGAAAGAGACAAAGAAAATGTGTGCTCGCACCTCTCTCTCTTGCCCCTATATTAATATACGAAACGTAACTCTCTCTCTCTCTCTTTCTATTCCGTTCCGTACGCCTAACCCGATCACATTTTTTGTAACGCCAGCTTACTTCACCAGCTTACTCCCCAAGTCAAGCGTACGTCAAGAAGTTTTACATCAACAACCCCTTGAACAAAACTGGGCACCTAGTAACTCGTCACAATCTAAAAATAGTCTGTATTGTAAGTAAACACATTTTTAATTGTTAATTGAGGTGACGGTGCACAAGCAGCCTGTTCTTGGCGATTAACTTCAGTAGGAGACTCATCCGATCGGACATAAATCTAGTTAGGCATTAAAAATAAGAGTACCTCAGTTAGAACTGTGTAGGAGTTACCCTCGATTTGTCTTACAAGTTAAATATAACTTACAGACAATGGGAGGGGGGCGAGTCGATTTGGACACCTTTGCGAGTATATTGTTCGCTTAGCCTGTGGAACTTGTCCCTCCCACGGATTTCCAGGAAGAATACAGTATGAGGCCCTACAGTAAAGTGTAATAAGGGTTTTTAAAGAGTTGGCAAATAATAATATCCTGGGACATTATTCACACACGGCCATCTGATCTCAAACTAAGCAGAGCTTGTACTATGGAAACCCAGTTATATACTACATATACTATTTTTTTTGTAAATGTATAGATAATTTACACCCAGACTCATGACAAACAGACATGTTCATGCACACAAATATTTGTCCCGGGTGGGAATCGAACCTACGACCTGCGGCGTGAAAGGCAGCGTATACCAACCACGCCAACAGGCCCGTCATATTTAAGCACCGGGTGCCACGAGCGTCCATAAGCTAAAGCGACCGCATAATGCAAATCACGTACATACTTTTTTTTTCTAAAGTGTGGTTCTTTGTGTTCTAGCAATAAATAATTTGCCACCCTCTCTGGTATTCCATTATTAATTTTAAGATCACTTCATCATCATCATCATATCAGCCGAAAGACGTCCACTGCTGGACAAAGGCCTCCCTCAAAGATCTCCACAATTGCCGGTCTTGCGCTATCCGCATCCAGCGTTTTCCAGCGACCCGCACAAGATCATCGGTCCATCTTGTAGGGGGCCTGCCCACGCTGCGTCTTCCGGTTCGTGGTCGCCACTCGAGAACCTTTCTGCCCCAGCGGCCGTCGGCTCTACGAGCTATGTGCCCTGCCCACTGCCACTTCAGCTTGGCAATTCTTAGGGCTATGTCGGTGACTTTGGTTCGCCTGCGGATCTCATCATTTCTGATTCGATCTCGCAGGGAAACTCCAAGCATAGCCCTTTCCATTGCTCTTTGGGTGACCTTGAGCCGCCTGATAAGGCCCATAGTTAGCGACCACGTCTCTGTTCCGTAAGTCATCACTGGCAACACACACTGGTCGAAGACTTTCGACTTGAGACACTGCGGTATTTGGGACGAGAAGATATTACGTAGCTTCCCGAACGCTGCCCAGCCGAGTTGGATTCTACGATTGACCTCCTACTCGAAGTTGGACCTACCTAGTTGGATGGTCTGTCCTAGGTAAATAAAGTTCTCTACAACTTCGAGTGCAGAGTCTCCAACCTTAACTAGAGTGGGTGCAACATGGATGTTTGACATAATTTTCGTCTTATCCATGTTCATTTTCAGACCCACTTGTTGAGAGACTCTGCTGAGGCCATCGAGCATTGTACCGAGGTCGTCAAGGGTCTCAGCCATGACTACTATATCGTCGGCAAATCGAAGGTGGGTGATGTACTCGCCATTGACATTGATGCCAAAGCCTTTCCAGTCCAGAAGCTTGAAGACATCTTCCAATGCAGCGGTGAACAGTTTCGGAGATATAACATCTCCCTGTCTCACACCTCGCTGCAAGTGGATAGGTTTCGAGTTCTGGTCCTGGAGTCGCACTGACATAGTGGCGTTTTCGTACAAACACTTTAACACCTCGATATACCGGTAGTCGATTTGGCACCTTTGGAGAGACCTCAGTACGGCTCAAGTTTCGATCGAATCGAAGGCTTTCTCATAGTCCACAAACGCTAAGCATAATGGCTGGTTATACTCTTCGGTCTTCTGTATAACCTGCCGCAGCGTATGTATGTGGTCTATGGTACTAAAGCCTTTACGGAAACCGGCTTGTTCGGGAGGCTGGAAGTCGTCAAACCTGCGTGCGAGACGATTCGTAATGACCCTCGAAAACAACTTGTAAACATGGCTCAGCAGTGTGATGGGTCTGTAATTCTTCAAGAGGGTTTTATCGCCCTTTTTGAAGAAGAGCACCACCACACCCCTGTGCCATGCTTTTGGCGTTTGACCTTCTAGTATGACGGAGTTAAATAACTTCTGAAGGGCCCGTAGGATTGGTGTACCACCCGCCTTCAGAAGCTCTGCCGTAATTCCATCATCACCAGGCGCCTTGTTGTTCTTAAGCTGTTCGAGAGCCATTCTAATCTCGCACAGGCTGACGTCCGGGATGTCGTCGGTGCAGTGTTGGGTTAGTCGTGCTCTGGGATCTGAGGCACAACTATCGACAGGTGACTGGGTTTTCGCATACAGCTGTCCATAGAACCTCTCGATCTCTCCCAGCAACTCAGGTTTAGACGTGACGATTCTGCCATCCTCAGTCTTCAGCTTCGTCAGTTGGCTCTGTCCAACAGACAGTTCTCTTGCAAACACTTTAGAGCCTTTGTTCCGCTCAATGGCTTCTTTAATACAATTTGTATTAAATTGGCGCGTGTCGCGTGTCAAAGACTTTGAGATCTGTCTGTTGAGCTGCCGGTATCTGGTAGCATCATCAGAGGATGTCAGAACCATTTTCCGTCTTTCGTCCATAAGCTGCAGGGTATAGTCAGAGATCTTTTTGGTTCTGTTTGTACGGTGGGCCTTGAAGACCTTAGACCCAGCCGTATGGACAGCTTCTACGAGCCTGTCATGGTATGAGTCCACTTCCTCGCAATCTGCTAGGCATTCGAAACGGTTTTGCAGTTCGAGCTGAAAGGGTTCAGGGTTTTGGATGTGGATGGGTAAAGGTCGGAGCGTAGACTTTATTAGTCGGGACCTCTGGAGCTTGACATTTAGGTTCAATGAGCCTCTCACCAGTCTGTGATCGCTCCCGGTTTTAACCGTATTGATCACTGAGACGTCATTGAACACCTGTCTACTCGTCGACAAGATAAAGTCTATCTCGTTTTTTGTTTTACCATCGGGGCTTACCCAGGTCCATTTGCGGTTTTCCGACTTCTTGAAAAAGGAGTTCATCATAAAGAGTCCCTCCTTCTCCATGAAGTCGGCCAACATTTGGCCCCGGGGATTCCGGTCTCCAGTTCCAAATTGCCCCACTTTCAGCTCATTCCCGAATCGTTTATCCAGCTTCGCGTTAAAGTCCCCCATGACCACAGTGAAATAAGAGTTCGAGGTATGTATGGCTCTAGAAATATCCTCATACATGACCTCAACCTCATCGTCGGAGTGCGTCGAAGTCGGCGCGTAAACCTGTATGGCCTTCAACGAATAACGCTTGGTAATTCTGAGTATAAGGTACGCAACCCTAGTCGACACACTCTCGATTTTCACTATGTTGTGGACGAGGGACTTGTGGACTATGAACCCAACACCACCTTGGGAGAGTTGGTCGCCTTGGAGATCACTTATCGTACTCTTTCTTTTACTTACAGTAGTTGTAGTCATAGGACTAGTCCCTATTGATTTAAATAAGAAAAATATCTTCCGTGTATATAGTTGGAGTGGCCATGCCCTCAAGGCAAATGGTAGGCGGAAGCTCGTTCTTAAATTTACAAATTCACCTTCAAAATTGAGTCTTATTGTCTTCCAAAGAAATGATAAGACAATAATGTTTGCACTTGAAACTAAATAAAACTAGATGCTGTTTTGTTAACCTTGAATCATGAAATTCACCATATATGACTACCTACCTATGTCATCGCAGAGAAATTAACATTACAAAAGACACGCTACTTAGTTTAATTGCCCCAAACTAAAACACAATAAAGAACAAAGTTAAATATTGCAGGAAAATAACAAAAACCTAAGCCAACTCAAATGATGTTAGCAAGCATCTTAAGGAGAACTAAAGCAGCTAGAACCCTATTATATAATTTAGAAATCATAAATTTAATTCTCCGGCGGGTTTCGAATAAGCACCATCTACCAATCTGGGGTAGGCACTCTGCGTTAATTTACGAACGATAGACTACGGCAAATTTAGGATTCCCGTGCTATTTAACATTCTTTTGGAGGATGTAGGTGTTATCCATGGGCTTTATACTATCTAGAAACGTGGCCGACTGATATGTCTATAGTTGCATATGAAAGATCATAACATATTGAAAATACCTTCCAAACTATCAAACGTAAATTTTATAGCAATGCAAAGCGTAAAAATGTCCAAAATAGGAAATCATAAATTTTATCGTGCAGCGGATCAAACCAGCACCAAGATTAGTGATGGTTGGTGCATATGCCACGGGCCTCTAAATCATAAACGGGAGAAGTAATGGAGCAGTAATTAGGTTATATTTTGAAGGGTGTTGACCCACCATCGTTCGGTTCAGCAGAAAATATGATTGTTGTTACGAGATCGATCTGAACATATGTGATACTGACAAATTTAAGGCTTCGCGTGCTACAGTTATCAGGTCACATATTACATGGATTTATTCAAGGCCAGATCGATGCGGCGACTTTGACATGCGCGGTCCACCTTCGTCTACATCTTGGCCTATCATTAGGCGTCATTGCCAGTCCCTCTAACATAAGAAAAACCGCAATAGATAGGGAATCTAAAAATCGCTATTCAAATGCTATTAAAACAAAATTTTGCTAGTTAGGGAGATGTGATTAATATGATATGAACTTTATCATGCTGATGTGAATATCATTAGTTCAAATGTGTGCCATGTTTCTTGAATCAAAGTCGATAGATGATACCTACACTCTCAGTAAGGATGTTAACAAGGGGAATTGTAAATTTGATCTCCAAGCGTGTATCATCCGTACGGCCGCTAATCTACGGATACCGATGGCCCAGAGACTAGTATGTTTACCAGAAGTTCATGTAAACTTCTCCTTCCTCGAAACCTAGAGGCGAAAACTTCAATGAACTTACAATATCTATACTAAAAACGGCAAGTTTCATCGAGTAAGTAAATTATATGGAGTCGTGGTAGAGGTACAGTTTCAAAGTCCGCCGAACGATAACATTTATGAAATCCCAGTATTGAGTTAAATAGATTTTCCAGAAAAAATCACTTACTTGGTTATAGATAGAGGCGATTTAGTTTTAAAATCTCGAAAACATAATATTCAGGGTGTACGTATGAGTAATTATTTGTGTCTTGCGTCGCTAATCTTGTAGTTATTTACATGGTAATGATTCTAAGAAGATTCAATACGTAATAAATAAAAAAAAAATCATTTTGTCTACTGCTATTTACAGCTACAAGTAATGTGAAGCAGGATATAGAATATCAGACGTGAATAGAAATAGGACAAAATTTTACTTATGTATAGATGGGTATAGAGTGGCCTTTTGGTCTAGTAGTTTGTGATCCTGACTGTTAAGTCAGAGGTCGTAGGTCCGATCCCCACCCAAGACAAAGATTTCTGTGGTGAGCACGATTATTTGATACAAATATTGTACATTGTTGCTTAAAAGAACAAATCAAAAAATTTTCTTCTAAAAATACTGTTTTCTTCTTAAATTCTTATTGTATTGTATATTTTATATTTTAATAACTTAATTTTTGTATCTATTATGTATCATATAATTTTACCTTCCTATGTATTAACTTTGTAATACGGTATTCGTGAACAGCTCGCCGCCGGTACCCAGATAAGGTTTCGTGGTACGGCATGCACTATTGTAAAATTCATCATCATCATATCAGCCGAAAGACGTCCACTGCTGGACAAAGGCCTCCCCCAAAGATCTCCACAATTGCCGGTCTTGCGCTATTCGCATCCAGCAGTTTCCAGCGACCAGCACCAGATCATCGTTCCATCTTGTAAGGGGCCTGCCCACGCTGCGTCTTCCGGTTCGTGGTCGCCACTCGAGAACCTTTCTGCCCCAACGGCCATCGGTTCTACGAGCTATGTGCCCCGCCCACTGCCACTTCAGTTTTGCAATTCTTCGGGCTATGTCGGTGACTTTGGTTCGCCTGCGGATTTCGACATTTCTAATTCGATCCCGCAGGGAAACTCCGAGCATAGCCCTCTCCATTGCTCTTTGGGTGACCTTGAGCCTTTTAATTGTAAATTAATATAAGTTTATTGAAAATAAAAAACCTAAAAAAATTGTTCTGTGTCGTAGTGTAAATTACACATGGTGACTTAAACTAAGTACATCTAATAAACAATTCAATAAGTCTGTAAGTAACCTCATAAATCACATTCCACTAAAATACTACCGGTGCTGATGCCATAGAGATACCAGAAAATCATAAGTTCTAAGAATAACAATGTATAAGATTAGTCTCAACGCCCAGTACATTAGCATCTAAACAAATAAATGATTAGTGACGCAAAGTAAGATAAATGGCCTCACTAATTCTCGTACATTTGTCACTATTAAACCCTGGACAGGCACGTCCGAGGCAGCTGACAGACTCGGCCTATCAACAATATAATCTTGGAAAAAAAGCAATCTATTTTCTCATGGTGCTGAAGTACCTAAGTGCTTTATATGTACAGTCATCACCATATCGGTGGAGACACTACTAATACGAAAATAAACCTTATTGCAATTGTAATAAATATGCTGTCAAGCTTACAATTAGCCTAGGAGCTATTCACTGCTACCGAATAATAGAGGTAAGTAGATTAGACTACAAACTGAATAAACCGCGACATTGGGTGACCTTGAATCCTCTTATGAGGCCCATAGTAAGCGACCACATCTCTGTTCCTTTTCACGTGGCACTGGCAACACACTGATCCAAGAGTATTGCTTGCAATACTGCGGTATTTGGGACGAGAAGATGTTATGTAGCTACCCAAACGCTACCCAGCCGAGTTGGATTTTACGGCTGACCACTTTCTGGTAGTTGGATGATCTATGCTAGGTAAATATCATGTCATGTCATGTATCATTTCTCATGTCTCAGTAGAGCGTTTAAAAATGTAATCACAAAAACATACGAGTCTATGACTGCAAGCATTGAGGTTGATCCAACGCAGTAGAGAAATATGAGTTTGCGTAGCCATTCCAGCTACGCAGCTGAAAACTCTTTAAATAAATAACAAGTTATTTTGATACTAGACATTTTTAAATTTAGTACTATATTATAAGTTAAAGACATCGAGCAGTTGGTGAAAGCAGGATGCTCTCACCAAGTAGTTTAACTTCATTGGCTTACCTGGGCCGCTGATGTAATATGATAGAATTCTACAAAACAGACTCGAGGCACGGGATCACAGATCAGGGGTTAGGGGGCCAACGCGATTCTCGCCAGCTGGAACTCGACCCTAGCAAACTTGCGGCTTTCTCTAGATACCTAGGTGGACGACCCGGAGAAGAAAGCCAGAAATAAAACCCCGCGCTTGCTTTTCCCGTCCCTTTTTGTGGGTTTTGATTACGTTATTTTATAGGTAACATAAGTGGCGACCACGAACCGTAAGACGCAGCGTGGGCAGGCCCCCTACAAGATGGACCGATGATCTTGTGCGGGTTGATGGAAATCGCTGGATGCGGATAGCGCAAGACCGGCAATTGTGGAGATCTTTGGGGGAGGGGGGGGGGCTTTGTCCAGCAGTGGACGTCTTTCGGCTGATATGATGATGATGATAGGGAACATCTTTCAGACTTACTTCAGTCTGGTCATATCTTTTTCTCTTGCCAGAAAAGTTATATAGCGATAGCGCTTTTTGGCAATCCTGGGATTGAATTCAGGTCCTCTTTATTTGCGGTTGAATATGCTACCACTGCACCAACGAGGCATTGGTAAAGACTCAATATAACTGATTAATTACTGGCCCTTGTGCGCACATATGAAGCAATATAGCTACAGCTCGTATCATGAGTGGCACTTCAGATACGGCGCCAGAGCTTTGATTTTACTCTTATCTACTCCACAATACAGTTCATGGAGTTTTTGGTGCCTACTTACTTAAATAAATATCGATATCTATACATTGATAATATTAATATTGTTTCACTTACTTATAAAACATTAAGACATTGCTTTACATGAGAGACATGCATTTTCTTTTTTTGTTCGACAATACATTCAGTCAAAAAAGTATCGGGAATGGATGATTTGATTATGGTTCCAAATTCAATTTTTTGTTGTTGTTAGATTGGCACAACTGTTTTCCATTTTGGCGCGGAGTTTGAGTTGCATCTGTTATTTATGTTAAATACAGTGCTGGTTTTAGTACTATCATATATAGTGTGTATTTTGAATTTTATAATGGACAAAAATATCGAACAAAGAGTTTGTCTTAAATTTTGTATCGCTAATGGAATTTCGTGTTCGGAGTCAATGAAAATGTTACAGATGCCTTACGGTGAATCGACTTTATCAAAAACTCGTGCTTATGAGTGGTTCAAAGCGTTCAAAAGCGGTCGAGAGGTGATGAAAGATTTGCCTCGCTCTGGTAGGCCATCAACGTCTGCAACTGAAGTTAACATCGCAAAAGTGAAGGCAATAGTGACTGAAAATCCTCATTCTACTCTGAGATAGCCGCCGAACTTTCTGTATCTCACGAGTCGATTCGTACCATTTTAACTAATCATTTGGGTATGAAACATGTTGCCGCTCGGCTAGTCCCAAAAGATCTGAATTTTCTCCAAAAACTCAATCGCATGAAAGTGGCTGAGGACATGGTAGAACGAGTCAATTCCGACCCAACATTCATGAAACGCATTGTTACTGGTCACGAGACGTGAGTTTGACATGCAAACTAGTCAACAAGCTTCGGAGTGGCGCTTTCCAACTGAACCGAAACCGAAAAAACCACGCAAAGTCGATCAAAAGTCAAAGTCATGTTGACTGTTTTCTTTGACTATCGCGGTGTTGTTCACTCTGAATTCTTACCGGAAGGTCGAACGGTGAATAAAGAATATTATTTGAGCGTTATGCGGCGTTTAAGAGAGCAAATTCGACGAAAAAGGCCAGATTTGTGGTAAGAAAATTCTTGGATTTTGCACCACTATAATGCGCCTTCGCACAAGGCCATCATTGTGAACGAATTTTTCACCAAACACTCAACAAATACCACCCAGCAACCACCATATTCACCAGATATGGCTCCAACTGACTTCTTTCTATTTCCTATACTCAAATTACTACTTCGTGGTACCTGTTTTCAATCGGTAGAAGACATAAAGGAAAATTCGCGGCGAGAACTGAACTCAATTCCGAAAGCAGCGTTTAAAAAATGTTTTGATGAATTGATTATTCGTTGTCGTAAGAGTATCGTTTTTGAAGGAGCATACTTTGAAGGTGATAAAATAAATTTGGATGAATAACAAACATTTTGTATATTATTGATCTTTTCCCGGTACTTTCTTGACAGAGTAGTACAATGCCAGCCCGAACTAGGCAGAGCCTGTACTATTTACCGGATAAACACACTTATATATTTCTAATTGCACTAAGATATGTCCTGGGTGGGGATCGTACCCACGACCTTGGGCTTTTCATGAATTCCAAAGACTTGTCAAGAATCACTATCTGTCACTACAAGACTCACAACACAAATAGGAACATAATATATTGTTTGTGTATTTTATTCGTATTCATTATTTGTAACATGTATGTTTATATATATTCTATTTTTATTTTATTTTTATGTGTACCAATAGGTACTATTTGTAATGTATCTGTACACCGACAACTGCCTATCTCAATAACTCCATTCTCCGATCTTTACTTTGGTTGTCTGGAAGAGATCACATTTTGTGATAAGACCGCCCAGTGTTTATTATTTGTTATTCCTTTGGTGTACAGACGCCAGCGCATCCAGCTACCCCAATCTGTCAAATTTATTTTATAGATTCACAAATGCATAAGGTTCAGTTTCAATTGAGGAAATTTGACAGATTGGGGTAGCTTGATGTGCTGGCGTCTGTACAATAAAGAGTTTATCTATCTTACCACTAGTCAAAAGGCCAGTCTTTTGTATATAATTCTACAGCCAAGCATGGCATGTGCAGGCCCCTGTAGAACTTCTCTTTTATCTGAAGACCGGCACTACTTTATTTCAAATTCGTAAATATAATTAGATATTCTAAACGTTACGGTTAGTGTAGTAGAGTAAATTCAAGCCTTTCTACTTCATCTTCAAATTAAATAGAGCAATCATTTATTTAAAAGACTGCGTCTGCATTCATTTAAATTAATGACTTAATAGTTTTAAATTAATAGGTTAATTCTAAGGTTAGTTTGTTGTTAATCTATACATATAATAAAATCGTAAGAAAGTCAAAACTGAACATTGAATATTTTTTTAAAGGATACTTGAGGCGTGATCTACTATCGACATCGAAGCCAAAAATATAGTTTTTAGAATTTTTGTCTGTGTGTCTATTTGTTTGTATGTATGTCCGGGCTAAAATAAAAAAGTACCGCACGGATTTACTTAAAATTTTGCATGAATATTACTAAGAGGTCAGGTCAACATTATAGGCTATATATTATCACCTAAGGGTGCGGAGCTGTGATAATTTATAAAATTTTACGCGGCTAAAACCGCGGGGCACACCTAGTTGTAAATAGTATTAAAAGCTTTGTTGTATGTTATTATTTCTTAAGTTAATATTATCAAATCATACCCTGGATATAGTTCTTATGTTTGTTCATAAAATATTCTCGTTCCCTATGAACAATTGTAATCATATTTTCTTATTTCTCATTTTTATGTGAATTGTATTCTGTTTGGGAAATAAATATCTTCAACCCCAAAATAAAATAAACTACTTACAAGGTTGACAGACAGTAAGCAGTCTAGATACTGCATTACAGCTAAAATCAATGAAATGGTCCATATGTAGAAGTTGAAAAGCAGTATAATTTTGAAAGACATGTGTTGTACTGGTGGACTTCTTTTGAGGTGGTCTTGCTTGGAAAGGCTGCAAAGGGGCAATGTCAAGAATTTGTGATTGTCAAGATTGCTGTTATAATAATAATAATATTCTTGATTTGCATAAAATGTAGGTACAAAGCAGATAGATACAATAGTGCACTAAATAGATCCCTATACATTCTGTCGCTTTTTCGACATGCAAATTGAATTTAGAATTTATTGAAGGTAGCTAAAATGTATACATCCTATTTTAAATTAGAGAACAACAATTATTTTAAATCAATAAATTATTAAAATAGGATAAAAATTATTAACAAATTAAAATTTTATCAAAATAAAAGAAAGGAGAATAAAAAGATTTTTCTTATAGCCATAATTTTATCATTATACAATAGTTATTTGGTATACAAGAGTGCAAAGTTGCTTTTTAACCGAGCAAGCGAAGTATTCAATTAGAATCCTGAGCATTAGCGAGGAAATCAAAAGAGCACAAGGTGAAAAATCTTTGCACTCGAGTGCAACACGTAACTTTTCATCACACCTCAGCGAGGAAATGACTAAATGCGAAAATAAATCTTATCATAAATACTTTTATCACAGTTTAGGTATTAATTACTATATTATGATTTGTAAGTATTAGAGGATAATCTTTAAATTATAAAAAATAATACTTAGGTATAATTAAGAAAAAGTAACGTTGCTACAGTTTGAGTGTAACAGGACAGTAATATTGCGCAAAACAAGTAAAAAAAATTACACCAAGTGTCAATAATTCGGCACCATAGTGTTAGAAGTAAATAGGTTTGTTGATATTTTGCATTCTCAAACTTGGTGCACACGATGTTCTAAATTCAAATTTACTTTAACTTCTAGAGGATAAAAACAACTTTTCCACTCAGATATCGAAGAGTAAAAATGTTCTTTACGAGACGGGGTGATGAAAAATTTATTTGTTGGTAACTGTTTTATATAATTTGGTATTTTATTATTATTGTTATAATTATTGTTCATGGTTTGAGGCCTGCCTGAGCTTGGAGATCCCGGTGCACGGTACATTCTAGCACCCCGATAGACATGCCATAGGCGCCGCGATTGTAAAAAGGTTACCTTAATCACACGTGTAGTCTAAATTGAACTTCTAAGTATACGCCATTTTTATGTACGTATATATGTTTTTACTCAGTATTTTTATATCGTCACATTTTTTACCCTACTATGCAGTGGTTAACGAGGCAGCTACTAAGAAACACTGCGAAAAAACTCAGGAGGAAACCTTTCATGGGGTTTGTCGTAACATGTTATTTTACATGTGTTACATTTCATTATTTAAATGTTTCTAATTACATATCTTTCCTTAAAACCCTTCCCAAAGAATTTTGTCATCAACAAAGACTGAAACTTTTTAATATGGCTTTAACACAATGAGCCTTTAAATTTTGTTTTTAATTTTTCGATTGACAGTTTTCTTATGTCATTAGGAAGTTTTTTGTAGAAACGTATTCACTGCCCCATAAAGAGTTTTTGATTTTGTGGATACGACTAACGAGTGCATAATATTATGGATAAAATATCATTATTTAAATGTGTCGAATTCCTATTATTTCCGAATCTCTGTCATAAAAACTCTTTCCCAAACAATTTTGTCATCAACGAAGTCTGATGCTTTGAAATATGGTTTGCTACACAATTTGGCTTTAATTTTTGTTTTTAAATTATTCAATTAACGGTTTTCTTATGTCATTAGGAAGTTTTTGAAGTTATACTTCTTTTGGCGCGATGGAGAAAAATGATGAGAGTGAATTTGTACGATGCGCGCGCACACCGACACCAAAAAATTTAACAGCATGAAGTTAGTTCTAGGTGGTATGAGAGTGAATTTTTATCGCGCATCGTAAAAATAACAGCATGAAGTTAGTTCTAGGTGGTATGAAAATTGATAACTATGTTCAAGTTGTATATTAAGAAGTATAACTTCTAACGCGTGTACATAAGTACACACAAGTTTTTTGTAGAAACTTTCACTACCTCTTAAAGAGTTTCTGATTTTGTGGATACGAGTAACGAGTGCATTATCCACACGCGGTCATCTGATTCCAAACTAAGCAGTGCTTGTACTATGTAAACTAGTAGCTGTTATACTACATATACTACTTTTCTTTTACAAATACATACTTATATAGATATAATTAATTATATATTACTACAAACATGTTCTGACTATTTACTAGCGCTTTTTTAAAGTCTTCGTGAATAAAAACATTTTTTATTATATTTTATTTATAAGTCTGTATTTACGAAAAACAAATAACAACCCGATAGATTTCACTTACTCAATAAACGTCAAGTGACTATCACAATTAGTTAATTTATTTTTATCTAGCGGTGATAAGAGAATTCGCTTGTTTTAATATCATCCCACACTTATTCATTACGGTCTCCTGACGTACGACTCTTCTTAATTAAGTGAATTTGATACGCGTAAACAACTACAAATGAACCTTTTGTTGCCATAAATACAACTACCCACACATGCAGTTCAAAATACATATGTCTAGGAGGAGCGAAGTTACGTCAGGTTAAGAATAAAGCTCTTAATCTCTCCCACTCAACCGGCTTGAATGGTCGACTAAAAGAGATAGGTAATTTCCTTGGTTGAAAAACAGTGGAAAAACCTTACTCACTCTGAATTTTCCAATACAATACAATACAATTCTTTATTGCAATCATGTGTACAATATTGGTGTTACAATATCATATTGGTATCAACATGAACCCTGTTAGGGCACAGCAATTAATTTTTATCTTTAATATTACTCAACCAAGTACATTATTTCAATGAAGTTAAATAAGATATTAAAACAATAATTAAAAATATTATACAATAAAATAAAATACACAACAAATTTAATGTCAATACAATATAAATGTCAAACTAATTACTATTGATGGTTGATGCAGGATTATTTATTAAATGCCTCGTTGGTCTAGCGGTAGCGTGTTCACCCGCAGACAACGAGGTCCTGGGTTCAAATCCCGGGTCGGGCCAAAAATGATTTTGGGACTTTTCTGTAAAGAGAAAAATTACTCAGAATCAGCCGAATACTGGGAGTTGGCGATATTTGTGCCTCGGAGAGCACGTAAAGCCGTCGGTCCTATACCTGACCTCTTTCCGGTCGTGTAGCGACACGACCGGAAAGAGGTCAGGTATAGGACCGACGGCTTTACGTGCTCTCGGATCATGAGAGTGATGATATATAGTGCAAAAGTGTGTGCGCAAACACAGGAGTACTTTCTATTGAAAGTACTCCTTTCACAACCGCACACACTTTTGCACTATAATTTGTCCCGCACAGATTGCTAATCTTTGTTGAGATTGGCCGCCGTGGTCGAAATTCGGCTAAGAGGCCATTATTTATTTATTAAATTATAATTATTATTAAATAAATTCTTAAACCATAAATCATGTCATTTTCCGAATAATTGCAATAAATAAAGGTAGAAGAAAATTTAGGTTGAAGGTTAGATGTTGATCATCGCAAGCCGCGACCTGCATATTCAATGGGACATCTTCTGCCGCTAGCGTTACCTGTAGCGCCTATAGCTGCAGCTAGATATTTTTTTTTTTATGTTAGTACGCCTTAAGCGTGCTCGCTTAAGGCCTAAGTGGTTCACCTGATGGTAAGTGATCACCGCCGCTCATGGATACTCGCAATACCAGAGGAGTCGCGGGTGCGTTGTCAGTCTTTAAGAGTAAGCATCAAGTGTTCCTGGCCCTTCCCCCCGCCCCGATGAGCTCTGGCGACCTAACCCACATGCAGAAACACAACATTAAAATTATAAATGTTATTATTAAGGAATGTATTCTGTAAGGTGGAGGTACATACATCCCCAGTCGGGCTGCTCTTTGAGCGAATTAACGCTGTGATGTGCTGTATCATATATCTCTGTAACACTTTTTAATAATAATTTGAAGAAATCAATATTTGGCCTGAGTCGGGATCGAACCTACGACATTTGGCTTAGCAGAAAGAGCCTCTTATTTAACAACTCACTTTCAGTATCTCTGCAGTTACCATGATAAAAATCTCCGCTCTACTCATAATCGTTTGCTTCAAAGTCCTTCTCTTCGTTCTTTATTCTTTATTCAATCTATTCTCCTGTGGAATGCACTGCCTTTGGAAGTCAGGATGGCCACGAGTCGTCTTTTAAAAATAAATTACATGTACATTTACTGGGTGCCCTTAACAATTTGTGAGCTGAACCATCATATCCTTTCGTTATATTTTTATTTTATAATATATCTATGTATGTATTAGCTATAGTACCAAATATATGCTTAATTTTTATAGTATAATATATATGTATGTGTGTATCTATATATTTGCTTATCTCGTATTCATTTTTTTTTTCTTCAATCGTTCCATATCTTAATTTCGTTCTGCAATATCTGTTCCTAATGCACCTATCTAATTATCTCTGCACCACCTTAAGGTTGACTGGGAGAAAATGCCTTAGGCATTAAGTCCGCCTTTGTACCTACATGCATAAAGTTTAAATAAATAAATAAGTGTCACTAACCAATAAAATAACAGGCCACACTAATCAAATTAAGTTAAAAATAGATTTTGGTTTGAATGTTATTGTATATTTGATTTAGAAAGATTTGTTGTTATACCTTTACAGTTTCTTCATCAGAAATATAATAAATGGCAACCTTTTTAATTAAAATTAACCACCGAACCCCTAACAAGGGCTTATTGTGAAATTAAGTTTTATAATTGTTTCCAAAGGGATGTACGAGAACACAATATTTCCTAGAAACCATTTTGGGTTGAGGTATTATGCGGATTTCATTAAAATAATAGTATAAGTTCAAATTATAAATGAATTAAGTACCTAGTCATTATATTATTATGATGATTGTCTAGTGGTAGCGAGTTCAACTGCAGATAATTTAATCATCATCATATCAGCCGAAAGACGTACACTGCTGGACAAAGGCCTCCCCCAAGGATCTCCACATCGGCCCGTCTTGTGCTCCCCGCATCCAGCGGCTTCCCGCGACAATAGCAAGATCGTCGGTCAACCTTTTACGCCTGCGCACGCGTCTGGGTCTTCAAGTAATGTAAGATAATGTAATCCTGGGTTAAAATCCAAAATGTTATTATAATTTTCGGACAACTAAAACACCCTGTGTTCAACAGACCGGAGCCTGGGAGTCGGTTGTTTAAACGTCCGTGCCTTGGGAATGTTAAGTTGTCGGTCATGCACCTGATCTCTCCTTGGCCGTGTTGGTTAGCCGTCCTATCGAATTATAAGAGTCACCGTTAAAATTGCCCGGAACCGAAATTCAGCCATTTGGACAATTATTCCCAGTAAATGGAAGTAATGGAAGTTCAGAAGGATTGCTCATTGCCATTTCATGGCAGTGAGTAGCGCCCATAGCTCGTACACCCGACGGCCCCAAAATCCGCTGCAAGATGGACCGATGTTTTTTGCCATTATTAAGTTGCATTCTATGAGATCTTTTTCGATCTTCATCATCCATGTGGTGGATGACCTTCAACTACATTTCGTGGTTGCTAAGACTAGGGTAAACTTCACACTTATGAATCGTTCATACAAAATTTTAATTATTGTATCATCATATCAGCCGAATGAAGTCAGTCATTGCTGGACAAAGGCTCCCCAAAAGATTTAAAATGGAATTGTGTACATCATTTGGAGGGATATGCCTTAATCGCCACTCTTGGCAAACGGGTTGGCGAACGCAGTATGATGGTCATAGTTCTCAGAGCGACGCTGCTGCCCAATCTCTGGTAGATATTTCCTCGGGACGATTTCTTCACCCTCCACGGGATGAAATGGGGTGGCAATCAATTGGGCCCTTACTTACAATGGCCGCTTCTTCATAGAAACTAGCCGGGACATATTATAGTGCACAAGTGTGTTTGCAAACACAGCGGCACTTTTTAATACCTACCTCACTCTCATGATGCAATGGCACCGCTAGCAGTCACGATTGCAGCGCTTTACGTGCTCATCGAGGTACGGAGGTGGAACTACAAACTACCAGATTCCGGGCTGATATTAGGAAACATATCTTATCAGAAAAATTCCAAAAGTATCGCTTTTTTGGCCCGACTCTGCATTTAATACTAGGACTTCATTATGTGTGGTTGATCTCGCTACTGCTAGACCAGGATTCATGTGAATCAAGTTAATGTATATAATATGTTTTAATTAATTAATTATTAGACATTATTATCCAGATAATTATAGCTATAGAAAACCTTGTGTACGTAATGGACAAAATCTTTAAAGGTGGTTTTCACCGCCTCATGGGATCTGAAATTTTTCGAAACACGATTGGCGAGTTTGGCAAATGGTTGCGTTTCACGCTGGATGTCGTCGGTTAGTTTCCCACCCAGGGCAAATATTTGGGTGCATGAACATATCTGTTTGTCCTGAGTCTGGGTGTAATTATCTATATAAGTATGAGTTTACAAAAGAAAAGTATTATATGTAGTATATCAGTTATCAGATCAATGGCCATGTGTAAATAATGTCCCAGAATATTATTATTATTATTCTTGGAGCTTACTGACAGGCAGCAGCATGAAAAGTTCATTGTTTTTAGGGACATTGTGTGCATCTGTCGCTCTACGTTACTACCCCAAGACGTTGGCCTCTCGTCTGATTTAGGATTGGAAAGGGCATTTCACCGGTAAAATGCAAATGGGTCTTGGAGTACGCTGGTGGTCGCGCAAAGGGCTCCCCCAAAGATCTCCACAATTACTGGTCTTGCGCTATTCGCATCCAGAAGTTTCCAGCGACCCGCACAAGATCATCGGTCCATCTTGTAGGGTGCCTGCCCACGCTGCGGCTTCCGGTTCGTGGTCGCCACTCGAGAACCTGACTAAAGGCATATAACGATAAAACGATGCCCTTAAAAACGAATACAAAGGTACAAACTATATTGATGTCTGTTTGTCCTGATGTTAATTATTAAGATTGCTTAGTAGAGTATTTACTATTTCTTTTGGTTATTTTCTTTTATAAATAACGAAATATCTATTCTATTTGCTTATTATTATAAGTTTACTTGACGGGAGATGACAGGTGACTGGACTTTCATTGAGTTTCTCTTGTATTTCTGAGAAACAACAAAAATCTTTGATAAGATAGAAATGAAAGATATTAATAAATAAGAAGGATTTGTCTAGTTAGTTTCTATTAATATTTTTT
This sequence comes from Pseudoips prasinana, assembly GCA_951640165.1. NCBI lineage: Eukaryota > Metazoa > Arthropoda > Insecta > Lepidoptera > Nolidae > Pseudoips > Pseudoips prasinana. The sequence continues at coordinate 31,843,918 of OX621248.1, forward strand.
GTTATGATTTCACAACAAATAAATATTCCAATGATATCTCAGACTTATTTTTATTGTTATATCAATAATATTATAAAGGCGAAAGTATGTGAGTGTGTGAGTGTGTTTGCTTGTTACTTCACGTCTAAACGGCTGGAGCGATTTGAATAAAATGTCCAGCACATAAAGCTACCCCAATTTGTCAAATTTCCCCAATTGAAAGTGAATCTTCTGCTTTTGTAATAAAGTCGAAAATCTATAAAAGAAATTTGACAGATTGGGGTAGCTGGATGTGCAGGCTGTACAATACTAGAAACTGTGTGGGAATTATCATGACAAATGAAATACTATAAATTCAATTTATTTTAAAAAGTAATATTTGAAGTGAAACCTTCTTTAGGCGCGTTGAACCTTTTTGGTTGAACAAATTTATGGAACTCGCGTCATGGTCACTTCGCGCTTCCCGTGAGTTATATGTATACTGCCTCGTTGGTCCAGCGGCAGCGTGTTCAACCTCAGATAATGAGGTCGTGGGTTCAAATCCCGGGTTGGCAGTATTACCCCCGTGCCACGTAAAGCTGTCTTTACCTGACCTCTTTTCGGTCGTGTCGTTAGTCGTCTGATCGGATCATGAGAGTGATGGAATTGAAAGTACCCCTGTGTTTGCGCACACACTTGGGCACTATAATATGTCTTACGCAATTGGCTACTCGCCATTAAGACTGACCGCCGTGGCCGAAATTCGAGAGGACATTATGATTATTATGTATACAGTGATATACGAGTATGTGTCCTTTTTGGGTGAATAAAAAGCGTGAGACTCGCGTCATCGTCACGTCACACCTTCCATGAGCTATATGTATGTATACTGTGTATATACGAGTATGTGTCCTTTTTGGGTGAATAAATAGCGTGAGACTCGCGTCATCGTCACGTCACACCTTCCATGAGCTATATGTATGTATACTATGTATATACGAGTATTTGTCCTTTTTGTGTGAATAAAAAGCGTGAGACTCGCGTCATCGTCACGTCACACCTTCCATGAGCTATATGTATGTATACTGTGTATACATATTGCAATGGGCTCCTCAGATTGATAAGCTAGCAGCTAAATTGAGTTCAGCTTCCTATGCCGTTTGGAAAATAAGACAATTGTCAGATGACAAACTGCTAGATTGGTATATTCGCGTACTTCCATAGTATTATGTCTTATGGCATTCAGCTGTGGGGTTCGGCTGCTGACATAAGTACTATTTTCATTTTACAAAAAAGAGCAGTCAGAGCCATTTATGGGTTAGGTAGTCGCGAATCTTTGCGAACTTTGTTTAAAGAATTAAATACACTAACGGTGCCATCTGAGTATATATATCAGAATATATTGTATGTTAGAAAAAATATTAATAACTATAGAAAAAAAAAGTGAACTGCATAACATTAATACTAGGAATAAAGACAAACTTGCAATACCAGGCTTTAGAGTCAGCAAAACGAATAAATCATTTTTAGGAAATTGTATTAGGTTTTATAACATGCTTCCTACTCATATTACAGATTTGCCTGACACAAGTTTCAAGACACATATTAAACGTGTACTTATGGCTAGGGGTTATTATACCACTAAAGAGTACATCGATGACAAAGACGCCTGGCGCTCACCACCTACCTGCACATTGCTCGCTGGAGATCTTGTAGCCATATAGACATGACTGATTTGTTGAGTTATGTGAACTATCTTTGACTATCTGTAATATGATTGCTAACATATACTAAATTTAAATTTATTGACTCTGTCTCAAAATGAATAATGTTATTGTTTCGATGTTTTTTATAATCTAAATAAATATTCATTCAGACAACCGATCGAGCAGATATTGTGTTTGCCTACTAAATAATTACTTTAAGTGGACCAAATCCCGTGTTCATGCCCGCTTGAGTATGTTTCGCCGGACCGTCTCATCTGGGCCGTGTTGAAACCGGTAGTAGATGAACCTGCTGAGTTTGTTTCGCTGGGTCTTCTCAGTTGGGGCGCATTGGATCCGGTGGTAGCATTAAAGCGCGACCGTCGTTTTAAACACAAGGTCTGTTATAATAATAATACTGAATTCATACATTAATATAGACAGAACCATTCAGACAATATGTAGTAAAATTTAAATTTCAATACGTAGTATTAAAAACTTCAACTAAACATAATCTCCTTGACAATAACTTAATACAAGCTAGCTAAATGTCACTACCATTATAAAATAAATTGTATAAATGTTTTAACATTCCGTGTACCTAAATATTAGTAATAAGTAACCAGAAATAATAATTGTATTACTACAAACATGTTCTGACTATTTACAAGCGCTTTTTTAAAGTCTACGTGAATAAAAACCTTTTTTATTTATTTTATATTATTTATTTTTATTATACGAGTATGTGTCCTTTTTGGGTGAATAAAAAGCGTGAGACTCGAGTCATCGTCACGTCACACCTTCCATGAGCTATATATATGTATTCTGTGTATATACGAGTATGTGTCCTTTTTGGGTGAATAAAAAGCGTGAGACTCGCGTCATCGTCACGTCACACCTTCCATGAGCTATATGTATGTATACTGTGTATATACGAGTATGTGTCCTTTTTGGGTGAATAAAAAGACTGAGACTATAAATTACAGTCTATGTGTTATTCGGATATATAAGCTATATTACTACAAAGTTTAATTGAAATCCGTTCAGTAGTTTTTGCGAGACTCACAAACTTTCGCATTTATAATATTAGTAGGATGTATGTATATGTTGCAGCGAAATGAGGATATCAGAGATTTCACAAAATCCCTAGCGATATCACGAAATTCCGGGAGATGTCGAATATTCTTGTTTATTACATCTTCTTACTAAAACTATCTAGTGATATGACAAAACACCAATTTAAATTTCAAGATATAATAAATAAATATCTTGAAACAGCTAACACACTGCCATCTGATTTCAAACTAGGCAATGCCATACGGCGGCTATTCCACATAGACACTAGACAACTGGTGCACATAATATATTTCTACAACACGTAACTTAATTAACGCACATCCTGAAAATAGTTTGTTCAGAATCGTTTACTGAATCGATTTATATCATTTTTAATATACATACATACATACATACATAGACTCACGCCTGTTTCCCAGAGGGGTAGGCAGAGACAACGGATTTCCATTTGTCACGATCTTTGCATACTTCTTTTGCCTCGATCACTGTCATTACATTCTTCATACATGCTCGCCGGTTTAGGGTACTTCTGACCTGCCCTTTCTTGAGAACATCTCCAATTTGGTCAGAGAATGTTCGACGTGGTCTTCCCCTTCCGGTTGTCCCATTCACACAGGCCAGGTATACTTCTTTTGTCAATCTTCTTTCATTCATCCTTTCTAAATGGCCAAAACATCTCAGCATGCCTTTTTCAATCTTTGTGACTACATCCTCTTTCACACCACAACGCTCTCTTACATCAGTATTTCGAATTCTGTCTCTCAAAGTCACACCACACATACTTCTCAGAGCTCTCATTTCCACTGCATTTATTTTACTTTCATTCTTTTTCTGCCATACCCAACTTTCACTTCCATACATTAAAGTTGGCACTAACACTCTATCGTGCACGGCTAGTCGAGCCTTCTTTGATACTTGCCGGCTACTCATAAAGGCGTGTAGTGCCCCATTCACTCTGTTCCCCGCATTTACTCTTCTTACAATATCTTTTTCATATTTCCCATCTCTCGTAAACAAAGTTCCCAAATATACAAACTCATTCACCTGTTCGACTTTCTCTCCTCCAATCACAATATCACACGCTGTCGTGTATTCATCCCTCTCAAATACCATTACTTTCGTCTTACCTACATTCATTTTCATCCCTTTCCTTTCAAAAGATTCATACATCATTGTTACCATCACCTGCAACTCGTCCGCCGATGATGCAAGTAAAACTTGATCATCAGCGTAAAGCAGACATTTGATGAGTAACTCATTCATCCTTACACCGCATTCACTTTCTTTCAAATCTTTTAAACAGCTATCCATGAATAGGTTAAACAACCACGGTGACGCTACACATCCCTGTCTAACACCCTTTTGGATGCTAAACCACTCGGTGTATGACCCGTTAATCCTCACGCAAGCTCTGGAATCCCTATAAAGAGATTTCAGTGCTTGAACTAGGTTGTCATTCAACCCATACATGGACAGTACCGACCATAGTTCATTCCTCAACACTCTATCGTAGGCCTTTTCTAAGTCTACGAAGGCACAGTAGACCTTTTGGTTTTTGCCCAAAAACTTCTCTACTATGCTTCGCAGAGAAAAGACCTGATCCGTGCATCCCATTCCTTTCCGAAAACCCGCCTGTGCATCCCATATTTTCGCATCGGTTTCTTTCACAACTCTTTCAACCAATACTTTTACATACAACTTACCAACGACGCTGAGCAGACTAATGCCCCTATAGTTTTTACAGTCTTGCCGTGAGCCTTTCCCTTTGTAAAGAGGTACGATGACAGCCTTGCACCAATCACTTGGCACTTGGCCGGTGGTATAGCATAAATTGAAAAGGCTGCACAGCTGACTCGCTATGACGCCATGTCCAGCCTTCAGCATCTCGGAAGTTATCCTGATTATTTTTTATTCCAAAATAATTAAAATTACGGAAATTATTGTCATATTATCCCTGTACAGTCAAATCAAATTGAAATGGACCGTAAATCAATGTAATAAGACATTGAAAAACGGAGGTTCATTTGTATTCATACAAATTCCATCATTCAATACCAAAATAAACTTATATAAACTTTATTCTAAGAAACTAATTTAGTAAATACCAAATAATATACATGTTAAATTAAAAATTCAGTGTATGAATTATGATTACAACATAATATTCTAATTGGGGTGTTTGAGGGTGTGCGTTAATTACGTTACAAGTTGTATATATACATGTTATAGATAAATTACACCCAGAATCAGAAGAAATAAGATTATTTGTTTTGATTCTGGGTGTAATTTATCACACAAATATTTGTCCTGGGTAGAGGATCGAACCCACGACCTCTAGCTTAGCAGTCAGGGTCACTAATCACTAGTCCAACAGGCAAACAACTTTAAGCAACTGTAGGCAAAGTTCAAAGTTTAGTGTTAATAATAATATTTTTTCATTAAGTTGGTAACAGCAGTAGTTTCTAACTAAATGAAAACATGATTTAAAAATAATCCTATTAATATTATAAACGTGAAAGTTTGTAAGTATGGATGGAAGTTTGTTACTCTTTCATGTAAAAACTACTAAATAGATTTTAATGAAACTTTACAATAATATAGATTATACATTAGAATAACACATAGGCTACAAGTTATAAAGATATTGTGTGAATTGTGCAAAATATGACGATAAGTATTAAGTAAGTATGAAAAAATCTACCATCAGCGAGTTATTACGGCGTGCACTGCCAAAACCGGTAGAGGTACACATCCTACTAATATTATAAATGCAAAAGTTTGTAATTATAGATGTATGGATGTATGTTTGTTTCTTTTTGATGTGAAACATCTATAGCCGCACGTAAAACAGATTTCTGGCGTGGCGACGTATGCCGTGATTTTTTTTTTAGTTTCTATTACAATATGTTATTTTCGACTTCGACTTCGACTTCTACTTGGATTTGGACTTGACTTTGACTTTGACTTTGACTTCGACTGCGACTTATACTTCAACTTCGACTGCGACTTATACTTCGACTTCGACATGACTTCGACTTTGACTTCGACTTCGACTGCGACTTATAATTCGACTTCGACTGCGACTTATACTTCGACTTCGACTTCTGCATATTACTTTTACAAAATAATGTCGATGTTTCACATCTGCCAGGCGTCCCGTGACGGCTCACATTTTTTTTACGCCAAAACTACTTTAACGCGTGTGAAACCGCGGGACATTGCCAGTAATAAATAAAAGAAATCGGATTATAAAATTATTTATGCTCTGGTGAGTTGATGCACTAAGTAAGTTTAGGGATATTCAGTGTTGAAAAATTGCGCTTACTTTATAGTAAATTAGAAGAAGTTCATCCTATTAAATTTATTTAATTTAAAAGTATGAACTATTAAATTTATTTAATTTAATAGTTCATACTTTATTTAATTTATTTAATTTAATAGTATGAACTATAAACTGCCGACATTACTCTGTCACTGGCAGTTTAAAGCTGCTTTTATTGAGAACTGCTGACATTTAAAACGAAGAATATTTTTTGTATTTAGTAAATGTGTTGTAAATACATATTTTTACTTAGTTCAGCCCGTTTTATAGCACATCGAATGAATAAACTAGAAGATATAAAAGTATACTTAAACACGGCCGTTTATGGTTTATACTTTCAAATAAAACTATAAACTGCCAATATTATACCGTCTTAAAGATATCCAATCATAGACATAATATAAGAAATTTTAGTTTACCAATTAATTACCTATAAAAAACCTATGTTATATTCAATTGTAAGAACAAAAGGCTTATGAAGGTATAAAGGGGATTGTTTATTATTTACTAAGCTATGGTATCATTATATTATTATATTAAGATGTCAATGAGTTCAGAGTTTTCAGAGCACTATTTGCCAACTTTTGCCATTAGCATTGCTGCCTTAAATAACTAAGGTAATATATTAAGTCTGCCATTGTATATTAAACAGCAGTTTAATAAAATAAAATATAGACCTATTTTTTGTTATTGAAAAAGACTCTTTTTGACGTGTACAAATATTATTCTTTATCTTAATAATAAATAGGTTAGTATTAAGAAACTTGGATTAAACATCACTAATTAAATAATCAATGAAAATTTTATTCATTAATTGAAAATCACGAATAAATTATATCAATGCACTAAGACATCATAAACTTACCTTCCCTCCAAAAACGTATCCGAGTTCCAACGCAATCAGCTGAGCTACCTCCTCGCCGCCCTCAACTTCCACAGTCCACTCGTTAACAAAATCCTTCGCACGTTCTATCCCATTATGCACCCCTTGATATCCATAATCACCTGGTACCCAAAAGTCATTAGGATACCACGCTAATACCGAAGTATAGGATAAACTCGTTAGTAATAAAAGCTCGAAAAATTTCAGGAATAATATCATATTTTTTGTGTAAATTTTTAGCTATGTGGGAGATGTGACACGAGGCCGGTGTCCAAACAAACACTAAAAGCTGGACAGATAATAACGGAGGAAAATGTGATTTTTCCCGCCCGGTACGGTAGGTATTACTCGTCCGCTCTAGTTGCGCGCGAAAATTACAGTGATTGTCGTCGAACGTTTTAAAAGGTTGTTTTCCGAGCTGTTTTGTTCTGTGTTAAATACCTCTGTGGATAAACAATTGAGAGCCTTAATCTATCTATTTATTAGGATATAGATTTAGGATTTCAATTGTTTATCAACAGATTCTATCTATTAATTAGGATATGACGCGCTCAAAGCTAGATGCTCTCCCCGTTCCGTAAGGGATGGGCGAGGTTAAGCAACTAGGCTTGCGGTCAGTCCATAGATAGGGTGATCACCAAAGTGGTTTAATTTCTGAGCGTCTCCGTGCCTCGGAGGGCACGATAAGATGTTGGTCCCGGTTGTAGTCATTAAATGACAGCCGTTAAGCCATGTCAGAGGCTTGAACAACTCTGACACCAGGGTAACCACTGCCCACATGTTAAGTAAGTAAGATTAGGATATCAATCTAATATTATCTGTTGAGAATAATACACATTTTGATTTTAATGTATTTTCTTAATAACAATGTTAACATTTGAACGACCACCTGTCTAGGAATAGGTGGTCTCGATGTTAATAAGGCTCCTGGGTCGGTCGATTATCCTGGCATTAGTAGTTATCCGAAGTCAGGCATTTGGCGTTGGAAACCCCCGTACTACGGGTATTGCGTAAAGGCGTCGGAACTGCGCCTGACCTCTCCCCCATGCATCGTGTAAGTTTCACACGATCCATTGAGAGGAGTCAGTGAGAGCATAGTGTGGGCACCTATGTTTGCATATGCAATTGTGGACTATAATTATTTTTTTTAACATGGAGAAATCCGTCATGATAAGGTGCATGTGTGGCGCAGCGGTTAAGACAATCGCCATGGTGTCCCGAGTTCGATTCCCGCGCAGTATAACTATTTGTGTGACCCATAAATTGATGTTCTGAGTCTGGATGTAATTTGTGTCCGTCTATTCCCCGCGACACATGACATTGTCTTTACCTAAAAAAAAAGTTTATGTCCAACTTCAACCGACGAAAACCCAGCCGATTCATCAGCAAACAAATTGAAAACTAAGGATTAAAGATAGATTAGAGGTGGATGCTCTCCGTTGAAACTGGCCATCATTAACAAAAATTTAACTAAGAGGGTCGCATTAAGAGTATAATGGGCATACGGAAATATTGGAAATGTACTTACATTTCCGTATAATATATTAATATTCCCTAACCATCTCCGATTCAGTTTATAATCAAGGCTAATTACTTAATTAAATATAATTAGGAGACGAAATTGTATGCTAATTAAGTGTATAGTTACGCTTGTATCAATAGTTGTTATCAATAGCTCCTCTCGAATGTCAGTATCGAACTCTACCAGACCATTACGATATGTAATATGTAAAAGTACCTAAGTATATAATCATTCCATAATCACTCCTATGATCCTATGACCGACAAAAGGTCAGGTACAGGACCGACGGCTTTACGTGTCCTCCGAGGCACGGGGGTGTAATACCGCCAACTTCCAGACTCAAACTTTATACTTACTACGTTAATTATAACTGCCTTGTAGGTAAATTGAATAGTTACTTAGTTAATTATGAGTGTCTTGTTGGTAAATTTAATAGTTACTTAGTTAATTATGACTGCCTTGTTGGTAAATTGAATTGTTATTTACGGAGAGAGCTCTTTCCTGTAGTGTCAATTCGCTGCCTCATGGGGGCATAAGCATGAGGGGATAGAAAGAGCACCTGCCTTTGCGCACATGCTTGTGCAATATAATATAGCTGGCCCCCGTTGAGACTGGTCATCATGGGCAAAACTGGACTAAGAGGACATTAGGTACTCTTATTATTTTTATAATAATATCTTTAATTGGTCATGGAGCTGTAGTATTTATAACATCATCATAAACAATAAGGAATAGAATACCGTCAACCCGGTCACCGTAGCCTAGTTGGTAGTGCTCCTGCCTACGAGGCTGGTGGTCCTGGGTTCGAATCCCGGTAAGTGCAAATATTTGTGTGATGAGCACGAATATTTGTTTCTGAGTCATGGATGTTTTCTATATATATAAGTATGTATCTATCTATATAAGTATGTATATCGTCGCCTGTTACCCATAGTACAAGCTTTGCTTAGTTTGGGGGTAGGATGATCTGTGTGTCATTGTCCCCAGATATTATTATTATTATTATTATTAACCCATTTCGTCCTGTGGGAGGCGTAAAAGTCGAAGAAGGGAAAATCTACCAGAGAACAGCAGCGTCTTTCTGGCTATTATGACCACCATACTGGGATCGCCAACCCGTCTGCCAAGCGTGGCGATTATGGCATATTCCTCCAAATGATGGACACAACTCCATTGTGAAAATCTTTTGGCGACGCCTTTATCCAGCCGTGGACGTCTTTCGGCTGATGATGATGCATGATGATGAAACAATAATGCCTGGAGTAATTATCCAGCTACTGCATCTATCAGCAATTTGGTTTTTAGAAATTTAGAAAGATTAATACATCCATAGACTTGCTGAAGCGATGTTAACCTCAGATAATATAGTTCACGTTTCGGGCCAAGAACTGGTAATGGAATATGTGGTGAAAGATAACAATAACAGCCAGAAGTCAGGCAATGAGTTGGCGTGGTCTTTACACTATGGCTCGGAGAGCATTTCAAATAGATCTGGACGGCTTTGACTGTGCCGTCTTTGGTCATGTATTTTTACTATCTAGAGAGTGTATACTTTTGTGTGCTGCGATAATTATCTTCATCATTCTCGGGTCAAGTCAGCAGCTTTATTATCATCATCATTATGTCAGTCGAAGGACGTCCACCGCTACACAAAGGCCTCCCACATAGATTACAAATGCCGGTTTTGTGATCATCAGTCCACCTTTTGGCAGGCCTGTCACAAGGTGAACTGGATCTGAATTTTCCGTAGTCGCCACTGGATAACCTTTCTGCCCCTACCGTCTTAACGAGCTTAACAATCGTCGGACTATCTCAGTTGCTGGGGTTTGCCTGCGAATTTCGACTTTTATGATTCGTTTTCGCAGGACCTTGAGCCATTTTATAAGTCCCACGGTAAGTGAGTCAGTGTTCCGTATTTTTCTACTAAAAAACTAGGGTAGGTAGGTTAGGGTAAGGTATTTCAGTTTAATATATAACAATACGCTTTAATATAAAACAAAAGACCTACCTACTTGGATTTCCTACAAACTCTAATTGATTGATTTACCAATCAATAAATCGCTCTTAAGCGCCTTCGTAAAATTAAGAGCAATATCTGAAGTAGTAGAATTGACATACACATTTAGACTCACGGCCAATGTATAGATTGATGACCATGTCTGTGCTTCGGGGGGTGAACTTGATATAGATGTACTATGTGTCTATTCAATAAAAAATAGATTTCATATTATCCATAAATGATGATGGCAATTATTGACAATTAATAGGTTACATTCATAACTAGGCGTCTAGTTTCAGAAAGTTAAGTTGAAGTTCCCAGAAAGAATACGAGGGCCACCACTTACCATTCTGTGGGTGTCATAAAAAGTGACTAAGGACACCAGGTCGTCGGTCAGCATTGCCACTTGTACTAACTGCCACCTAAATATGGTAGCCAACTCCTATGCCAAGCGCGCTGACTATGGCAAACTTCAAACTCTTTGGGGAGGTCTATGTCCAGCAGTGGACAATGTAAGGCTGGTTACGAAGCAAGCCCGGAGTTTCTTTGTGGTTTTCTTCTCCGGGTCGTCCACCTAGGTAGCTAGAGAAAGCCGCAGGCTAGCTAGGGTATGTTCCTCAACGGCGAGGATCGCTTTGGCCCATTAACGCGTGATCGGAGATCCCGTGCACGTGATCACACCCTCATTTAGAATTTCGTCTTTTTTTGCTTTAGTCTTTAATTTTAATATAGTAGAACTAAATTTCAAAATAATATATTAGTAAATTGTTATTTATTTAAGGATTTCAGAAAATATATGCGATAAAACAAACCGCACGGACTGACTAATTATTATTTTTTTGTAACTTTTTACTATCCACTATGTTTATGTACTGCATTGTGACCTTGACAAGTACAAGTGTATGTTAATACCCAAGTGCTGAATAAATATCATTTCATTTCATTTCATTGATAATATACTAAAATGAAATTTTGTTTCCTAATCTTATGTGTCCCAAACTTGGTAAATACTTTGCTACTATCGAACTTGGTAGACAGTTGTATTGACACTTTTAAACAAATCTTGATTGTGAGTACAGAAACAGGATATTTTTTTAAAGACAACGACCGCTCTAGGTAATTTATTCCCTGTGTCATGGGGTACTTTACAAACATATAATAGACGGACACAAATATCATCCAGACTCAGAACAACAATTTATGGGTCACACAAATAGTTGTCCGGCGCGGGACTCGAACCCGCGACACGAAGAGGCGAAGCGACTATCTTAGCCGCTGCGCCACACGTGCAGTCAAGATATAAATACATGATACATAAGTTATATACCTTCTCCTCCAATGTACCATTCATTCCCACTCTATCAGCTCTATAATCCTCAATTAGGTCTGTTCGTTAAAATAATATTAATCTGTATTTTTATTCATAATAAATATTTCAATAATAATAGATTCAATAGCACTTATCTTCCCGTAAATAACCTGAAGAAAAAATATTTACTTTTTCATCTTTCCATAGATATTGTATGATTTTTAGAGTTCCGTAAGCAAACGGCGGAACGCTGATTCATCACTCCTAAATCTTTCTCTCTTTTTATCCATCCATACTTCACGACACACTGTTGTCAAAAAATCTATATAAATAAAAAGACAAGTCCTGACTGACTGACTGACTCATCAACGCCCAGCCCAAACCCTTGGACCTAGAAAGCTGAAATTTTGCACAAATGTTTGCTTTATAATGTAGACAAGGAATAAGGAAGGTTTTTTCGAAATTCAACCCCTAAGGGGGTAAAATAGGGGCGATAAGTTAGTATGAAACTTTGCCGTTTTTGAAGTTTAAGGCATAAAAATTGGTATTTGGCCTTCCAGTTAAAAATAAAAAGTCACGTATTTCAGGATTTTTGGAAATTCCACCCCCAAGGGCGAGAAATAGGGGATGTAAGTTTGTATAGAAAATGTGTTTATTTTTAAGTTAAACGCATAAAAATTGGTATTTGGCCTTCCAGTTAAAAATAAAAAGTCACGTATTTCAGGGTTTTTGGAAATTCCACTCCAAAGGGCGAAAAATAGGGGATGTAAGTTTGTATGGAAAATGTGTCAATTTTTAAGTTAAACGCATGAAAATTGGTATTTGGCCTTTAAGTTAAAAATAAAAAATATGTGTTTCAGCATTTTTGGAAATTCCAGCCCCAAGAGCGTAAAATAGGGGGTGTAAGTTAGTACGAAAAATGTGACAATTTTTAAGTTAAACGCATGAAAATTGGTATTAGGCATTTCAGTTAAAAATTAAAAATATATATTTCAGGATTTTTGGGAATTCCACCCCTTAGGGCGTAAAATAGGACATGTAAGTTTGTATGAAAAATGCGCCTTTTTTGAAGTTAAACCCATGAAAATTGGTATTTGGCCTTTCAGTTAAAAATAAAAATATGTATTCCAGGATTTTTGAAAATTCCACCCCGAAGGGCATAAAATAGGTGATGTAAGTTTATACTGACTGACTGACATATCAACGCACAGCCTAAACGGCTGGAGTTAAAGACTTGAAATATTGACAGAAGGTACCTTTTATGACGCAAGCATCCACTAAAGAAGGGTTTTTGACAATTCCACCCCTAAGGGCGTAAAATTGGGCATGTAAGTTTCTATGAAAAATGTGAAAAGTTTTAAGTTAAACGCATGAAAATTATTATTTGGCATTTCAGTTAAAATTAAAAATATATATTTCAGGATTTTTGGGAATTCCACCCCTTAGGGCGTAATATAGGGGATGTAAGTTTGTATGAAAAATGCGACATTTTTGAAGTTAAACCCATGAAAATTGGTATTTGGCCTATCAGTTAAAAATAAAAAAAAATTATTTTAGGATTTCCGAGAATTCCACCCCTAAGGGTGTCAAATAGGGGATGTAAGTTTGTATAAAAATGTGACAATTTTTAGGTAAACGCATGAAAATTGGTAGGTATATGGCCTTTCATTTAAAAATAATAAATATATATTTCAGGATTTTTGGAAAATCCACCCCTAAGGACGGCTAGAATAGGCGATGTAAGTTTGTATGAAAGTCTGTATTTTTTTAGTTAAACGCATGTAAATTGGTATTTGGTCTTTCAGTTAAAATAAAGCAATCCAGGGAATAATTTGTTGTTAAAAAAAGGTAATCCAAAACTGATTCAATAGATCGCCAGCAACAATTTAAGCAAACTCAAATGTAAAAAAATTAGTTTCTTATGACAAGTAGCTTAAAATGTCGTGGTCGTTGTCGTCTAAGTAATGATTTGGCGTTTTATAAGATTTGTAACTTCTTTATTTGGTAAATTTTATAATAATAATAATAATATCTAGGGACAATGTCACACAGATCACCCTAGCCCCAAACTAAGCAAAGCTTGTACTATGGGTACCAGGCGACGATATACATACTTATATAGATAGATGAATACTTATATACTTAGAAAACATCCATGACTCAGAAACAAATATTTGTGCTCATCACACAAATATTTGCACTTACCGGGATTCGAACCCAGGACCACCAGCTTCGTAGGCAGGAGCACTACCAACTAGGCTACGGTGACCTATTAACAAATTAAATAAACGACATTTCAATCAAATTGGGATAAAAAACGAATTTATCTAAAATTCGAGTTAGCGTAGTATAAATTGTTGGTGACGAGATGATCGCATCCAAAAAACATCATCTTAATTTTACTGATCTACAAGTTCATAATTTTGTAAGTAGGTGGCGTTAATGTCGTTTCAGATCGCGGAACTTAATTGGCATATCGGTTAAAATAAATAAATGCTTGAAATAAAAGGTAGACCAAAACTGAATCAATAGATGATCGCCTAAATCTCACACAAAATATATGCACACGTCTTAACTTTACCGCTTTACAAGTTTATATTTTTGTTAGTAGATGGCGTAATCACCGTTTTAGATCGCGCTATGGTTTCGTTCACAAAATGTCGCAACCTAATCTAATTGGAGTTACCTTCGTGATTAATGCATCGTTGATTATTATTTTACTTTATTTAACTTACTGACTATACTTACAATTGATATGTATTCTTTGATTTTTGCTTGATGATATCGGGTCCTTTTTGTAAATAACAGTAGCAAAGTAGTCTTTCATTTATTTCTTAGTAAGGTTATTTATAGGTTAGGTTTTATTCAATGTATATTGCTTATTTGTTTTAAAAGTTATATTTTTTAGATTAAGAAGTAAGTAGTTACATTGGTCATCATTCAAAATTGTCGCGGACAAAGTCGCGGGCACCAGCTAGTATACTATAAAAATACAAAATGAAATAAAAGTATTTCAGACACAAGTCGCTTTCCTTAATGTACTATCTTAAGTAGAGTGCGAGTGCGAATTAAGAATTAAAATGAAATAAAAGAAAGAAAAGTAAAAAGAACATTCATACATACCATAACTAACTTGCTTATGTGTGACTGTATGTATGTATTTGTTGTGTATGTGTGTTTGCGTGTGTGTGTGTGTGTGTGTGTGTGTGTGTGTGTGTGTGTGTGTGTTTGTGTGTGTGTGTGTTTGTGTGTGTGAATACGGAATAATTAAATACCTAAATACTTGTTTTAAATTCGAAAATTAAGGTATATATTGCATATACATTAAAGACAAATCATATTAATCTGTTTTCAGTTTTGACACTCAGTTTGTCATCTCTTCTCAGTTTCTATGTCAAAAGCAGCAATCTCCAATTTTCCGCGCAATTTTCATAAAAAAGGATAGTAAGTTTTTGCTTCACGTATTAATATAATGATGAAGATTATTAAAATCCATAAATAAATCAGCAAAGGCAAATGTTTGTACAGCATTGATGAGAAGAGTAAAAATATATATTGTGTTTTTCCGTTAGGTGCCTCTTCAGTGTATACACTTTGACGTAGATAGCGACCTTATTACGTAAGCAGTAAAGATCAATTCCTTAGCGACAGTGTTGTTTCCACTGACGTCAGTGACGGCACTTGAAACACTTATATACCGATGATTCAGAGAATCAGTAGTCTCAAAAACCACTAAATTCTAAACGTAGTGGTACTCTTCAAACTTCGACTTTGAAGCTGTATACCTACTACTGCCTCGTTAGTTTAGAGGTAGCGTGTAACGAGGTCCTGGGTTCTGGGTCCTGGTTCAAAAAGAGATTTTGGGATTTTTCTGTAAAAAGAAATAGTTATTTGTTATACAAGAGTGCAAAGTTGCTTTTTAAGCGCGTGCTCAATTTTGATAACCGAGCAAGTGAAGGATTTTAAAATTGAATCTCGAGGGCAGCGAGCGATCCAAAAATTAGAATCCTGAGCATTAGCGAGGAAATCAAAAGAGCACAAGGTGAAAAACCTTTGCACTCGAGTGCAACACGTAACTTTTCATCACACCTCAGCGAGGAAATGACTAAATGCGAAAAGCATCTTATCATAAATACTTTTATCTCAGTTTAGGTAAGTACTAATTACTATATTATGATATGTAAGTATTACATGACAATCTTTAAATTATAACAAATAATAGGTTATTGGTATAATTAAGATAATTAAGAAAAACTTAAAGTAACGTTGCTACAGTTTGAGTGTAATAGAACAGTAATATTGCGCAAAAGAATTTAAAAAAGTACACCAAGAAGGTTCGGAGTCTTAGTTTTTAATAATATAAAAAAAGTTGTATGATAAATTTGGCACTATAGAGGTAGAAGTAAATAGGTTTACTGATACCTATTTTGCATTCATAAACTTGGTGCACACGATGTTCTAAATTCAAATTTATTTTAACCTCTAGAGGATAAAACCGACTTTTCCACTCAGATATCGAAGAGTAAAAATGCTCTTTACAAGATGCGGTGACGAAAAAAAAATTAAGATATCAGCCCGAAGTCTGGGAGTTGGCGGTATTATACCCCTATTATACCCCCATGCCTCGGAGAGCACGTATAGCCATTGGTCCTGTACCTGACCTCTTTCCGGCCGTGTCGCTAATCGTCCCATTGGATCATGAGAGTAAAGGAATAGAAAGTGCTCCTTTGTTTGCGCACACACTTGAGCTCTATAATATGTGCCGCGCATATGGCTTGCCATTGTGACTTGCCGCCGTAGCCGGAATTCGGCTAGGAGGACATTATTTATTTTATTTTTATGCTTATCTCTACTAGATCAGCAGCGAAATTTTCCATCGATTGATCAACCGCGAGGATCACTTTTCAAAAATTTAACTCAAAAACCTATCAAGAACATCTAACTAGATAATACCAGGATATTATAAATAGACAGGGTATGTTGCAATCGGCAGTGTGTCAGTAGTTCGATGGAGTGTGGCCGTGAGATGTCCATCGGCGCCCGCGCATACATTACCGTAAACAAACACTTAGAGATAACTAGTGTAGCCATGTTTTCGTAGTTTAGCAGATAGTCCTAGTCTAGTAAAAATGCTAAATATCTTCTTGATCTAGTATAATCTGGACAAAATAAGGCAGATAAAGAAGAATTACTACAAACAATTTGCCTATCAAAACTTCAATCAGAGACTAGGCAAGACCTTCAATACATACCTATATTAAACGAAGTCCTGACTCACTGGCCAGCTCATCAACGCCCAACCCAAACTCTTGGGAGCCAGATTAATCGATGATATGGCACCTTATCCAAATGCTTTGAATACACATCAAAGGGCACGGTAGTCCAGACCCAATCAGAATTACCAAAGAATATAATATTAGGAAGTATATACGAGTATACAGAGTATATAGTAGTAAAATATTAGACTTAAACTACATAATTAAACATAATCTCTTGACAATAACTTAATACGAGCTAGCTAAATATCATTGTTATAATAAAATAAATTTTATAAATGTTTTCATACAATATGGACCTAAATATCTATGTTACTAGAAATAATAATGTATACAACTATATTACTACAACCATGTTCTGACTATTTACAAGCGCTTTTTTAAAGTCTACGTGAGTAAAAACCTTTTTTATTATATTTATTTTTATTTTATTTTAGTATAACTTCAGCTAGCAAAAAAAGAGAATGCACGATCTTGCAATGGCTGCAGCAAAAGAAGACATTTTAGTTTTATAGCACTTTCCACAATCCAAAGCGTTATTACTACCAATCCGGGATATCGAGATTGCAGGTTTGACTCTCATTGAACGACAAAAAATATTGTTTAGTAGTTTTTAGATTACGGCTTCGATAATTAAGCCTGAAAAGGCTTAAATGTCGTAGCAATTAGCTGGCGAATTATCTCCAATTTACAAGATATGCACAAAAATCAATGCTATAAAAAGCATGCCATACAAGATATGCTATTTATCGTAACTAGAGTAGCTAGTTCTTTACCTTAATTTGTATTAATGCGAACTGTACGTGAGTGAGATGAGTCCTTTGTTTTAGCATCTTATATGCTAATATTAACATCACAAAAGAAGAATCATTGGGAGCATGTGTTAAATCACATTATTATCATCTTCATCATCATATCAGCCGTCAGACGGACGAAAGGCCTCAACTGAAGATCTCCACAAGGCATCCATCATGCAGGCCATCTACAAGATGGACCGATTATCCATCCATCGTGGTCATCACTCGGTTTTATAATGAAGAGTTAGTGGGCAGAGCACATAGCTGCCCTGAGATCTGCCTCTTCAGCTTGGCAATTATTCGGACCATGTTGTTTAGTTTGATTTGGTATGGTTTGTATTTCCACATTTCTGATTCTATCTAGTAGGGAAACCTCGAGCATAGACCTCTCCATTGTTTTTGGGTTATCCTGATTCTTCTTATGAGACCCTTAGCAAGCGACCACGTCTCTGTTGCGTAATTTATCACTGTCGAAACTGGTCGAATACTTTTGACATAAGATTCTGCGGAATTTGTGACATAATTATTGATGCATATTAGTCTTAGTGCTTACCGAAAAATATTGCGTTTTTTTATAGTGTAGAAGGCAGTTTTACCAGCTATTCCATAATCACACGGGTACTAATCTCGAGTTAGGTTGTATGACAGTCACACTAACCAATATTCGCCCATGGCGGCCAAACTACTCTTGTATCTTAAACATATTTACCCTACACGCACTGAGTTTATTTCGGGCATGTTAACTAGCCTCTAGTTCAAGTGGTGCTCAAACTTTTCGATCGATATAACTAACGTTTCTTTTAACGCTTACGTATTACTATGATTCATCACAACTTTGAAACAAGAAAGGAAGTTTATTTAAATTTTATTAAAATATATTCTTTTTTACAAATAGTTTTATTAAATTAGACTTCTGTCTGTCTAGAGAGAAGGCTATAATACCTACACTAGTGACAATTCTCATACTGTCACCTTCGTAGAAAACAATTTTATAGTAGGCTCTACTTATTATTCTAGACATCTTTCAGAGTCAGGAATAATAAATAGAGAATATACAATGGTTTCCTACAAAGGATACTTCAAGATAGCGTGTATTCTTTGTTAGTTATACACAGTCGTATATGTAGATAAAATACATTATATAACTACCTAAATTCTAGTAAATACCTGCAGAAGAATAATTGCGAGGCTGAAGTGGCAGTGGGCGGGGCACATAGCTCGTAGAAGCGACGACCGTTGGGGCAGGAAGGTTCTCGAGTGGCGACAACGCACCGGAAAACACAGAGTGGGCAGGTCCCCTATAAGATGGACTGATGATCTTGTAAAGGTCGCTGGAAACAGCTTACGGATAACGCAAGACCGGCAATTGTGGATATCTTTGGGGAAGGCCCATGTCCAGCATACGGAACAAATATGATACAAAATTAGTAATCGAAAATTATAATTATAAAATTATACCAAACCATTCAACAAAATTTTTGATGTTTCCTCTAACCAAACCGCAAAGAAGTTTTTATACTGAACCACTTAATAAAAAGATAATCTAATATGTAAAAATAATAATATAAAAGAAATACCTTTCCATTTCTTTGTCCCCATTATGTTGCTTCTGAAATACAACAACCTAATAGGGACAGTAAAAGGACATCACAGAAAAAGGAATTTGAACCCGATGAAATATTATACAGTAATACCAAGACCCTATTTTTAAGGTTCTTTGCTTAAAGGGAAATTTGGAGCCCTATCATTGGTATTCTACCATTATCTATATTTAGTTAACTTGTAATACTGTTTGTACATTAACTTGTAATGCAATCCATGTTCTAACTATTTCCATCGCTTTTTAAAGTCTATGTACACAAAAACTATTTTAAATGTTCGACCGAATATCACGTCTCTATAGGTCGTAAACTAATATTTGAATATTTTATGTGATTGGAATGAATTACATTTTTTAATAGTTAAAAAAAACAGTTCCATCATATTTTAATAAATTTTAATCTTTGATTGATCGTCAACACCATTAGCTGCTGATTTAATTGTAATACTACTATGATTGTTATTTCATTTTAATTTTTGTTATTTTTATGATTTAATAAAGAATTTACAATTAAAAAATATGCCCGATGTTCTAAATAAAAGTTCGAAGAGAATCGGAGCCTCAAAAAATTGGCAGTTTGAACCATTTCTAACATTTCTGAGCCTATCACAGATACAAAAATAGGAACTAGAAGTGATACACTGTGTAAATTATGTATCTTATCATAGAATATATAATACGATAAATAACAGAATTAAAAATCAGTATTGCCATACGACGTGGCAATGCTGCCAGCCTTCTGGGTACGATATTCGACAACAATGAGGAATCTTTTGTCGCTGTTTAGATTTAGTTTATTTTATATTCATGTAGGTTAATGTAGTTATTAATTTTTACTGATACAAGTTATATCTAATGGTTGTTAAAATAAAATTGTAGGAAAAAATATAAAATAATATTATATATATACCTGCTATGATATCGATGTCGACCGCACAGATATGAGTGCAACTAAATCTTATTTTTAAACGGATAACAACTACGTTGTATAGTTTGACTAAAACAAACAAAATCAAATAATTCATGGTTTATTGAGATGTCACATTTACGGAACCGTAATATGAAACACCTACACGTATTTGGCTGGGTTTTTACCTATTTCAAACATAAAGTACAAATACATATTTGTTATCGTTAAATGGGAAAATCAGACACTCGTAGGTACAATTATAATATTAGGTCTTTACCTATGAAATTGCCGTTCTGCAGTACTGGCCATTTCAAATCAAAATAATTTTTGTTTGGCTAAGAATTCTAATTTGAAATTAATTTTATTTTAAAAACATGGATTCTTTTTTCCAAAAGTAGTCATTTCTTTATTGATTAGTGTTACATTTTCATCGCATTTCAATCTTTTTCGTCATCATGGATACGTTAAAAATTCGAGTAATTATGGAATATGAGTACCGTCGTGGCAGCAACGCGGCACAAGCGGCACGCAACATCAACGACGTTTACGGAGCTAACACTACAAACCAACGCACCACCTGTTATTGGTTTGCTCGCTTCCGTTCTGGAAATTTCGACCTGAAAAATGAACCTCGCGGTCGTCCGAAGACTTTGGTCGACAATGACGAATTAAAGGCGGTTGTGGAAGCTGATGATACACAATCTACGGCTGAATTAGCAGCAGCTTTCGACGTTAGCGTCAAAACAATATTGGTCCATTTGCGTCAAATTGGCAAGGTAAAAAAGCTTGACAAATGGGTGCCCCACGAACTCAATGATCGCCAGCGCGAAGTACGCGTCGAGACGTGCCTTGCACTGCTCAACAGACACACAAATGAAGGAATTTTGAACCGCATTGTTACCTGCGATGAAAAATGGATTCTGTTTGATAACCGCAAGCGCTCAGCAAGTTGGTTGGATCCTGGTTCAGCACCTAAACAATGCCCTAAACGAAAACTTACCCCTAGAAAAGTGATGGTCACTGTTTGGTGGTCTAGCGCCGGTGTGATTCATCACAGCTTCTTACCAAACGGGGTGAGCATTACTGCAGATGTGTACTGTGAAGAACTGAGCACAATGATGGAGAAGCTGGCGCATCTCCAACCAGCATTGGTCAATCGCTCGTCTCCGCTGCTCCTGCACGACAACGCGCGACCTCATACTGCACAGCAGACGGTCTCCAAGTTGCAAGAACTGGGGTTGGAAGCTCTCCGTCATCCGCCCTACTCACCAGACCTTGCGCCTACAGACTACTACTTTTTCCAGAATTTGGATAACTTCTTGGCGGGAAAAAAATTCAATACCCGAGAGGCAGTACAAAATGCCTTTGAAGAATTTGTTGCCTCCCGTCCAGCTGATTTCTTTAAGAAGGGCATCAATAAACTGCCACTGCGATGGCAAAGATGCATTGATTGCATGGGTGATTACTTCGATTAATACAAATAAAAAAATTCATGAAAAAAATTCGTTTAAATTTTTTCATACAAAACGGCAATTTCATAGGTAAAGACCTATTATTATTAAACCATTTGATAACAAATAAAGTTTTCTTACAATTGTATTAAAAAATTCTGGATTGTTTTCAATCCAATCCAAGAATCAAAATACCTTTCATCAATATAAAAAAAATATGTAGGTGTTCCTAACTTTCTCTACAAAGAATTTTCCACAATGTTATTGTGCGAAGAAAAGTTAACACAAGAAAGTTTATTTGGATTCTTAGAATTCTGGAGTGTTTTCTTATTTCAACGTAAAGTTTAGTCGGAAACTTTAGAGAAAGTGATTGTATAAATACTTTATATACGTTCGTACATACGTTCGGGTAAGTAAATAATATAACGTGGATTTCATACATTTCGTTGCTTCGTTGCAAGTTGCTGTTAAATTAAACCATTCATCATAAAATTATATTAATGATGTAACGTTCCACATTATATCATACAAACATACACACAGCTATAACTTTGGCTATCAGTGTTCAAACGCATATCCGAGCGCGCGCGCACCCGCAGTCGCGATGCGCGCGCCGCTCGCAGCCGCGGCCTGTGCCGCTTTACTTCTGCTCTGTCCTGTCAACCTGGTACTCTGCTATCAGGACGAGAGAGGATACCAAGCGGAGGACGCGTACCACGACGATGTGTTAGACGTGTGAGTGATTCATGTCACACTGGTGCTCCCCAGTGCGATTATTACACCAAAACCAGTGAATTTCAGTGATTTTTTTTATAAATTAAATATTTATGTCATGTCATACATATCGGCCAGTTGGCGGAAGTGAAGATCGTAAAATGGTTGCTCTGAATGAATGGAATGGTTGCTTTATTCGTATTTCGTAATCATAATAAAATTATTTCAGTCTCATGCTATGTTTTCACCCAAAGTTATTAACTAAATATCGCAGAAATAGAGTATAATTAAATAATTAATTAACATTCGAGTCATGAATTCATAATTACATTTAGCACTGTGTACGTGGTCGAATAATTTCGGTAGGTACTGATTCGCAATTCAGTTTAACATTCATTGTAACCGAGCTTAATCTAATCCCAAAGTGACAAGTTTATGAAGCCCTCAGCTTCGTAACCTTTTTCTATTAAGCTCAATTAATTTATGAATCAGTAATGCTACTGTTAAAAATCAATGCGAGGGTTCAACGACTGCATTCGAGCGCAGTACATTGCGCCAACACCATAATGTATTATGTTATGTGGTATGAAGTATTACTTATTGCAGTATGGTATTAATAGCATACAGTAAGTAGAAACGTGTAAGGAACCCTTTGATGTATTCTACGAAACATGAGGCGAACGAGAGAAATTAATTCTGTAAGGTTAACATGGCAAGTAGTTAGCGGTTCTGAGTAATATGCCTGATAAAACAAAGGAATTAAAAGTACTACTCCATACCGTTTAACGGATCCAAACTTGATTAGAATAAGACAGTTATTGATTTTGAAACTATGACTAAATGTAAAACTAAAGTTGTTCAGATTTACGGCGAAACATTTGGCGAGGTTTTATTCAATTTTGGGCACAGAGTTCAGACTTTGGCACCTGTTTTAGGAGTGACAGGTCCCAACCATTGAGTTAAATACATAATATTAAATTCCATAGCTACCAGTAAAAGTCACTTTTAATATTTTGGTCCCATTTCCGTGTCTTTATACAAGTCAGTTGCTTCTTTCCCCCTTCATCAGACTTTAACGCCTTTCTCCTGCAATATAATTTGTAGTACCTACTTACAGATTGTGCAATAAAAAAACCCATATTTGACGTCGATATGTATCAAAATTCCCGACCTCATTGCTGTTTCTGAATTATATTTGTACGCTTATCACCACTCATTATCAGCGACAAAATGTTTGCTGCAGAACGACATAAATATTTAGTTGCTACGACTTTCTCTAAATAGTTAGGATCAAATCAACAAATCTATACTAAAGTACAATAATTTAAATTATTTATTATCCCAGCAAGGTTCCATTGTTTTGGTTACCAAAGATTTTATTTCATTAGATTTGTTTAATACCTTTGCTTTTCACTTTTTTAGAAGTTACCATAAACAGTTGAAAGTAGAAAAATCTAATCCTTAGTCTGTTTAAAATTGTCAAAAAGCAGATTACTCATTTGAACCCTCAGTGTTTAATATCGAAACTAAACAATTGAAAGAGACAAAGATATTTCTGTCTTATACACCACTAAACTAATTTAAATGTCATTATATCTCGCTCTAATATAGCTTCATATGAAAGGAAAAGTTCATAAATAGAGCTGTCGAAGTACTAATACTACTTATAAGTGCGTATACAGGGCGTGCCTAATTGCTCATCAAGTCCTAATCTCTCTTTTGTTTCTCCCAGTATTTAGCACAAAAACTAAATGAATTCAATTAAAGATGCCTGTCCTTTAATGTGCTTTTGCAACAAGTTCTTATAAACTATGTTAGAAATTAAGTTTGATTTTTTATTGTTTTAAAAGACAACGCCCGCACTAGGGAATCCATTCCCTGGGTCGCGGGGTACTTTACAAACATATAATAGACGGACACAAATTAAATCCAGAGACTCAGAACAACTATTTATGGGTCACACAAATAGTGGTCGGGCGTGGGTCTCCAACCCGCGACACGAAGCGGCGAGTGATGTGATTAGTTACTAATAATAATATTTTGGGACACTGCCATTTGATCCCAGACTAGGCAGAGCCTGTACTATAGCAACCAGACAACTGATAAACTTACATATATATTACTTAATAAAAAAATCCGAGCCGTCACGGGACGCCTGGCAGATGTGAAACATCGACATTATTTTGTAAAAGAAATATGCAGAAAAGAACATATTGTGATAAGAACTAAATATGTCATAATGATAAAGATCGAGTGGGAGAGAATCGCACAGTCGATTGCGCATGGCGACGCGTCGCCACACCGTACAAACCACTGCATATAGACTGTATATATATACTATCGTATAGCGTGGCGACGCGTCGCCACGGCATGCGTCGCTACGCCAGAAATCGGTTTTACGTGCGGCTATAGATGTTTCACATCAATTACTCACAGACACAGAGCAAATAATGGTGCTCATCACACAAAGATTTGTCCTGGGTGGGAATCTAACTCTCGACCTCTGGCTTAGCAGTCAAGGTCTCTAACCACTAGGCCATCAGGCCAGTCGAGTCCAATTTCGTTGGTACTGAATATCGAGGATAATTGAAAATTTTTAATCAAATTCAGTATATTCGAAAATATTCGCTAATTAACCTTGTGACTTTTCAAGCCATCACCCCTGCTCGAGCAGTGGGATACAGTCACCATATTTTAAACTCAATTCACTTGTGATAAAGTTTAAAATCAATAGATTAAAAATGACTGCTGCTTTATATAGAGTTTAAGCTGAGAACGGTGTAACTAAGCGAGCATTCCTACAGTCAGTACGGGTCAGGGATATAAAAATTCAGATCTATATACGGTATTATATTATACCTTTTACAAATATGAATATATTTCGGATGATCCTTTAGTTTCGGATAGTATATTAATTATAACGGATATTCGATAAAAAAATGTAAAGGTGCACATCCTTATAAATCGAATATCCGTAACCGAAACTATCCAAAATTTAAGCGGACACCGTAGCCTGTGGATGATTGCGGAAGGAGGAAACATCCGCGTGTTGCCGGCCTCCATAGGACCTTATCACTAAAAAGCCCCATACTATAGAAACTCGCGAAAACCATTGGGAAAATTCAGCATTACATCAGACATAGTGACACTCTCCAGTCACTACAAAGATCTCGTAACATATTCATCCCGAGGTCTACTCCAATTAAGTGCTAATTAAGGCCAATCTATAGATAAAAATAAAGGTACAATTAGGCCAGTCATTGCTCTGTTAATCTAGAAATTTAAATACCCATCAGTTGACATGTTGACTCCATGACGTCATTTTATAATCTGCCAAGTAATAAAAC
The DNA here is from genome assembly GCA_951640165.1 of Pseudoips prasinana. Classification (NCBI taxonomy): domain Eukaryota; kingdom Metazoa; phylum Arthropoda; class Insecta; order Lepidoptera; family Nolidae; genus Pseudoips; species Pseudoips prasinana. Next base: position 31,869,786 of record OX621248.1, read on the forward strand.
ATAAATAATCCATCAAAGTATGATGACACACGTGATTTTATAAATAAACCGCGGTACAAGAAATACATACATACATAGACTCACGCCTGTTTCCCAGAGGGGTAGGCAGAGACAACGGATTTCCATTTGTCACGATCTTTGCACACGTCTTTTGCCTCGATTACTGTCATTATATTCTTCATACATGCTCGCCGGTTTAGGGTACTTCTGACCTGCCCTTTCTTGAGAACGTCTCTGATTTGGTCAGAGAATGTTCGACGAGGTCTTCCCCTTCCGGTTGTTCCATTCACACAGGCCAGGTATACTTCTTTGGTCAATCTTCTTTCTTTGGTACAAGAAATGTTGAAGTATTATGTCTGAAATAAATATTTTTTTATTATTATCATTAAACTTTCTTTACGCACGCTTGTCTTGGTGAATGCGTGACCAGAGCGTTAGGGAAACAAAAGAACATCAGGATCAACAATGGTTGTATGGATTTTCATGAGCTTTATAACCATCCATATGAAACTTGTTTTTAAACTTTCAACCCGACTACCTAAAGACCACCAGGATCAGTAATGGTTGTATGGATTTTCATGAACTTTATAACCATCCATATGAAAATTGTTTTTAAACGGTCAACCTGACTACCTAAAGACCACCAGGATCAATAATGGTTGTATTGATTTTCATGAGCTTTATAACCATCCATATGAAAGTTGTTTTAAACTTTCAACCCGACTACCTAAAGACCACCAGGATCAACAATGGTTGTATGGATTTTCATGTACTTTATAACCATCCATATGAAACTTATTTTTAAACTTTCAACCCGACTACCTAAAGACCACCAGGATCAACAATGGTTGTATGGATTTTTATGAGCTTTATAACTATCCATATGAAACTTGTTTTAAACTTTCAACCTGACTACCTAAAGACCATCAGGATCAGTAATGCTTGTATGGATTTTCATGAACTTTATAACCATCCATATGAAACTTGTTTTTAAACTTTCAACCCGACTACCTAAAGACCACCAGGATCAACAATGGTTGTATGGATTTTCATGAACTTTATAACCATCCATATGAAACTTGTTTTAACTTTCAACCCGACTACCTAAAGACCACCAGGATCAACAATGGTTGTATGGATTTTTATGAACTTTATAACCATCCACATGAAAATTGTTTTTAAACTTGCAACTCGACTACCTAAATAGCACCAGGATCAACAATGGTTGTATGGATTTTCATGAGTTTTATAACCATTCATATGAAAATTGTTTTTAAACTTTCAACCCGACTACTTTAATAGCACCAGGATCAACAATGGTTGTATGGATTTTCATGAACTTTATAACCATCCATATGAAACTTGTTTTTAAACTTTCAACCCGACTACCTAAATATCACCAGGATCAACAATGGTTGTATGGATTTTCAGGAGCTTCATAACCATCTATATGAAAATTGTTTTTAAACATTTGAAATTGTATTAAAAAATACCGCATTGAAATTATTTAGTGGTTTAGATGCTATTTTAAGATCGTTATGGAGATGACGGGAAATAATGTCAATTAAAATTACGTGGCCTGTTAAACATTATCATCTCATATATTTAATATTCGGTAAATACTAGAGTAATAATATCCTGGGACATTATTTACACACGGCTATCTGATCCCAAACTAAGCTGAGCTTGAACTATGGAAACCAGATAGCTGATATACTACATATACAACTTTTCTTTTGTAAATAGATACTTATATAAATAATTACACGCGGATTCTGGACAAACAGACATGTTGATGCACACAAATATCTGTCCTGGGTGGGAATCTAACCCACGACCTCCGGCGCGGCGTGAAAAGCAAGCATTTGCCAAGCACGCCAATAGTCCCGTCGAAATCTGTGAAGATTTTATATAGATTCTACTAAGATAAATCATGTTTTGTCTATTTGCCAGGATTTTTTAAGTCTTTACATAAAAAAGGTTTTTTAGATTGCTGTGCCCCGCGGTTTTACCGGCGTTAATCTTTATAAAATATGGCCTATGTGTTATCCTAACTATAAAAATTAGCCTCTGTTCTTTTTCAGGGTCTAGACCATCTGTATACCAATTTTTATTAAAATCCGTTCAGTAGTTTTGGCGTGAAAGAGTAACAGACAGACAGGCAGACAGAGTAACTTTCGCATTCAAAGTCAAAGTCAAAGTCAAAGTAATTTTATTCCGTAAAAATTTTACATTTATGTGGAATCGTCATATTTTTTTTACCCTACCGTGCAGTGCATGACGTGGCAGCTACTGAGAAACACTGCCAGAAAACTCAGTAGGAATCCTTTTTTAAAATAAAATATACTTAAGATTAATTACAATCATGTGTGTTGACTCAGAACAACTCCATCCCAAGCACTTTTATCACTTAAATAATCAGAAATTTTGTAATATGCCCTGCTACACAATTTGGCTTTAATAATTCTTTTAAACTTATTCGTAGACAATTCTCTAATATCATTGGGAAGTTTGTTATAGAATCTTATACATTGCCCCATAAAAGAGTTACTTATTTTGTGGAGACGGGTAGTATGCAGTATGAGATTATTCTTATATCTAGTATTTACATTATGTGTATCGCTCCTTTTACAGAAGGAATCGATATTTTTATGCACATATAGTAAGTTTTCATATATATACTGAGATGGTACAGTTAGAATGTTGACCTCTTTCAATTTTTCTCTTAGAGACACTCTCGGGCCAAGATTATAGATAGCTTTTTATAATAGCTAATTTATAATATTAGTTAGGATAATGGCAGTTCTTGACACTTATGGCTGTAACTGGCCAATTGGCAAAATACCCCATACATAATACTTTCTATAAGTATATTATTTTTTAATTTTGTGAGTTATCATCACATAACCCTGACCTTGAGTCCGCAATAATAAACAAGACAATGCTATAACCGCACAACAAGGTCAAAAGTAACCACAAGGTTTACCTAATTTTAAGAAAAAAAGAGTGTGTGTACTTATTACTGTGTACACGCGTTAGAAGTTATACTTCTTTGGCGTATGGAAAAAAAATAGTGATTAACGATAAATATTAAAATTAATCAAAAATATTTTATTTAAATAACAAAATACTAGAATATACAACTTGAACATAGTTATCAATTTTCATACCACCTAGAACTAACTTCATACTGTTAAACTTAGGTGTCGGTGTGCGCGCGCATCGTAAAAATTCACTCTCATCTAGAACTAACTTCATGCTGTTAAATTTAGGTGTCGGTGTGCGCCCGCATCGTAAAAATTCACTCTCATCATTTTTCTCCATCGCGCCAAAAGAAGTATAACTTCAAAATATAAAACAATTCAAATACTAGAATATGGGGATAAGTATAAGGTTTTGTATTTTCCTATTTCTTCTTCAAAAACTGGATCTGTTTACCGCGCACTACCATTCTGTGGAATCAATTAACTGCAGTCGTATTTCCGATCCGGTATATAATAGAAAAAAAAACACGCCAAGTGCGAGTTGGAGTCGCACATGAAGGGTTCCGTAACAGCAAGTATTTTAGTTGATTAAATGAAAGCAAATTGCGGTTTATGACGTATTAAAAAAAACGACTTGCTAGATCTCGTTCAAACCAATTTTCGTTGTTAGTTTCCATGGTAATGTACATCATATATTTTTTTAGTTTTATGATTTAATCCTGCTGCCCCCTATTATCTTAAAGAACAATTTCAATTTCTAAGTGATACACATACCAACACATTCCACTAACTTTTTTACTAAATCTTTTACTGTTGAGGCAGCTCGCCTCTGGAATGCGTTGCCTTTAACAATTAGACGTGCTCAATCCCTTGGTTTGTTCAAAACACTAGTGAAAAACCACTACTTGTCACTATGAATGCATTTCCACTGTCCTTCCATATTATATTATTTATTATGTATGTATCTATGTATGTATTATTATGTTTATGTAATTAAGTATGTATTATATCTAATGACATGGTAGTATTAAGTTAAGTAAATGCCATTATTAGTTTGTAAGTATTTAGATTCCTACTTAAATTATTTCATCTTGCACTACCCTTATCGTGTTGTCTTTCTATATTTCTGCTTCATATCGTTTCTGAGTCATGGATGTTTTCTATGTATATAAGTATTTATCTATCTATATAAGTATGTATATCGTCGCCTGGTACCCATAGTACAACAACTTTGCTTAGTTTGGGGCTAGGATGATCTGTGTGACATTGTCCCTAGATATTGTCCCTAGATAAATATGTCAGTCATTAAAATAACAAAAACCATTCTCTGAATCAAAAACACTATAATTAGGAGGGAAAAGTGACGGTTGTCTGAAAAAGTAAATATGGATTTTGGTAGAAATAGTAAAACGATTTTTCCACACCGCACCGGGGCGATTTTTGCCTATCCAACGCCCTTAAGCGGCGTCATCTTTATAAATAAAATGCCTTTGTTAATGTTAGATAACTAGGCCGTTGTAGTCTCAATGAGGTAATCAGCATCTTAATGAAATTCAAGAGATAAGATAAGATGCGGTTGATCGATGACCTGGGTTAATACCCTGATAGCCAACAAGGAACAATGTCCTGACGTGTCAATAAATAAATAAAAAAGGTTTTTATTCACGTAGACTTTAAAAAAGCGTTTGTAAATAGTCAGAACATGTTCGTAGTAATATATAAATAATTTATAATTATTTTTAGGTACATATAGATATTTAGATACACGTATTGTAGGAAATAATTTACAATAAGATTTATTTTATAACTGTAACGATATTTAACTAACTTAAATTAAGTTATTGTCAAGGATCATGTGTAACCTACACATTATCAAAATTTTAAATTTTAGCTATATTTTTACTACATATTGTCTGAATGGTTCTATCTATATTAAGGTAAATGTTATATGTAACATCATCATATCATCACAGACGTAAATGTGGAGTATAGTAATTTGAAGCCGTTAAGTCTCTGGAAATCGTAAGATATACCGATGATAATGATTTAGTCAAAGGAAACTTCCCAATATTTGTGCGTATGAACTTTATTTTCAATAGAGGACAAAACCCACCAGAGTTTATCAGGCACGTCACACTGTTCAAATGGGAAAAACCATTGAACTCGCGACACAATTACCGACACCTCTGTATATAAGTATGTAGTATGTGTAACGTATCACATGTAGGTATGCTGGTATTTTTTATAGGAAAAAACACTAGCCTATTCGTCTAGTGGTTAGTGTCCCTGACTGCTAAGCCAGAGATTTGGGTTCGATTCCCACCCGGGACAAATCTTTGTGCGATGAACACGATTATGTGCTCTGTGTCTAGGTGTAATTTATCTATAATATGTATGTATTTAGAAATATATAAGTATTTTTATCAGTTGCCCGGTGGCCATAGTACACGCTTTCTCTAGTTTGGGATCATATGGCATTGTGTTAATATACTCAAGATATTTATTATTTAAAACTTTTGCACATGGATGTACAGAGGCGGACTTAATGCCGGAGGCATTCTCTACCAGTCGACCTTAGAGTAATGCAGAGAAAAATATTTATTACTGATTATTAAACATGCGACACTGTCACCGTTACTGACACCACGTAATTGTTCAAGTTTTCAATTCTATCAGCACTTCAGGAGTGCCGTTGTTTTCTTTTTAAGTCATATTTATGAGTTTATAATCCGATGATGAAGTATGACTTATAAAAAAGTCTAATGAACAGGATTTTGAGTTCCAGTCATGAATGGATTATGTTAAAAAAAACTACTTATCAAAATGGATTCCCAAACACCGGAAAATGGCATAATGTACATACATTACGCCATTTTCGGGTGTTCTTGACTTTTTAGTGTAGTAGTATTGTACAGACGCCAGCACATGCAGCTACCCCAATCTGTCAAATTTCTTTTATAGATTTTCAACTTTATCAAAAAGCATATGGTTCACTTTCAATTGGGGAAATTTGACAGATTGGGGTAGCTTGATGTGCTGGCGTCTGTACATACAAAACACTACAGACGAATTGAGGACTTCTTCCTATAAATTCCAAATAAACTATACACAATGTGCTACTGAAACCATTATAGAAGTACTCAAGTACTTCTAAATTGATTGATACTACTTGAGACAAGATAGTCCACATCTTGCCTCGAGCAACAAAGAGCATAGTGACATAGGCAAGTGATGTCATCAACCAATTTTGCCTCTTCTACCATGTTGCACTCAATCCTTTGTCTTACTCAATAGATCAATTATTGTAATAGAATAGCTTGTGCCCGCGAGTTCGCGTGGACTTTTGCTAAACATATTTTAGGGAAATCTTTTCTTAGAGAGATTTTAAGATAATTATTTTACGTCAGCATCATCATATCAGCTGAAAGACGAACACTATTTTTATGTTAAATACTAGCTGTGCCCGCGACTTCGTCCGCGTGTTAATTAGCTTATTTAGTTCTTTTTAGTATTTTTCAAAAATAAACACTTTTTCAAAAATAAACGTAGCTTAAGTTACTCCTTATTACATCAGCTACCTGCCAATAAAAGTCCCGTCAAAATCGGTCCAGCCATTTCAGAGATTAGCCGGAACAAACAGACAGACAGACAAAAATTTTAAAAATGTTATATTGGTGTATGTGCCGTATATATATGCATATACATGTAGTAAAAAACGGTTATTTCAGTATTACAAACAGACACTCCAATTTTATTTATTTGTATAGATGTATAGATTAAATAATATTAGTTTAATTTAGATTTCATACTTTTCTTTGCACTTAGGCGTTCTGCTGTTTGGTTAGGCTGGTAGGCTGTGTGGTGACGGCGTTGAATAGCAGAATATCATCACCCCATCTAGTCCCAGAGGACGGGCAGCAGCGTCTCTCTGTGTACTATGACCATCAAACTGCGATCACCAACCCGTCTGCCAAGCGTGGCGATTATGGCATATCCCCAAGATGATTCTTGCCGGAGGCTTTCGTTCAGCAGTGGACTTTTACAGCTGGTATGATGATGATGATGAGACCTTCTGTCACCTTCATCTGATTCCTATCAATTCAGGTTCATCCAACGCAAAACGGTTGCCTGGAAGATATCCCTTTTAGCGATAAGGCTGCCAATCACATTAATTTCCTTGTTGTTGAACGTCAACAAAAAATGTTTGTGTTAAAAAAGTAAAACAAAACAATGGAGATGCAGATGTTTCGTCTTACTATTTCTTGCATAAATTATAGTTCTTCTTAAAGATTTAATAAGATTACGAGCATCTAAACTGAAGATACTTTGTGTATGTGAAGTAACGTTTTTTGTTTTAATGTTACTCATAAAGTTTCTGCAGAAATCTACACCGGTGTCGATGCACTATTAGAGATAATATATGAGTCTAAGATTCTATGATTATAATTCTGTTGGATTTGACTGTTTAAATTCTCGGTAATTATCTAAAACGTAACCGGAAAACGCACATGGGACACGGTAATCAAATGAAGTATAAATACGTAGATACTAATGATTTAAATGAAAATGAAATCTAAAGGTTATGCTTCATTCATTTATCTCCGATCTCATTTATAGACGATCAACATTATTTGCCTAGAGTTGCATGTGATTCAGTTAGTATTGAGCATGGTCAAGAATTGAGGTAGGTAGAGTATGACTTCGATAACGTCCTCTCGTACTGCCTAAGACGCATATAGATGTTTGTATTTAAGTTGCTTATGAATTTTACGTTAGAGAGTCAAGACAAGTTATATTCAAGGAGTTTGCGCTTGAATACAATCGCTCCAGTCAAGCTCGAAACTCCAGTTGATTTCCAAATGCGTACTACAGTAACTGCTTTTCATTCATGTCAGCCTAGTACCGAACTCCCAATAAAAACTTGTTGATGAATACAACAGGTGTCAACGTAGTATCGCCCATCCCTATACGACGGGAATCCATGGTGGATTCCACCACGTTAATAAAAAAACCGGCCAAGTGCGAGTCGGACTAGCGCACGAAGGCTTCCGTAGCAGCAAGTATTTCAGTTGATTAAATGGAAGGCAAATTGCGGTTTACGATTTATGACGTATTAAAAAAACTACTTACTAGATCTCGTTCAAACCAATTTTCGGTGGAAGTTTACATGGTAATGTACTATGTATTCTCTTATATTAGAAGTTACAGGAGGTGGACACTCATTTTACCACTTAAGAAGTGTCTCTCGCGCAAACTATTCAGTTTAGAAAAAAAATATATTAGAAACTTCAACATCATTTTTGAAGACCTATTCATAGATACCCCACATGTATTAGTACGATAAAAAAAATTCAGTTTTAGTTCTATGTATGTTGTTTTTCTTTTTCTATTTTTGTGTGAAAATCTTAATGCGGTTCACAGAATACATCTACTTACCAAGTTTCAACAGTACAGCTCTTATAGTTTCGGAAAAAAGGAAAGTGGCTGTGACAAACGGACAGACAGACAGACAGACATGACGAATCTATAAGGGCTCCATTTTTTGCCATTTGGCTACGGAACCCTAAAAATGGAATCCTTTGCCCAGACGACAACGCAGTAAATTTGCAATATACACACACACCTAATAGAAGATGTCTAATACGTTAGTCTTACGTTTATGTTCACCTGGTACATATCTCTCCGCTCCGACCTGTTGTTAAAGATCAACAACAGGTTGATTGTTGACGTTCACGTTTTGCACTGGTTTGCTGTCCATAGCAAGCATTGGCTGAAACAAGCGTCTAAACGGTTTTCGGACACAGTCAGGCATCACCCCAGTCCCTTACCTAGTAGTGACACTGCTTGCCGATGATACTGCATTATATTACTCGGCTGACGGCTTAGCAACTGGTTCAGAAAACTATGGGACCTCCACAGGCGTTACCATGCCGCATTTCTTCATAGTTGACTTCACTGCCTCCTGAATACGGGCAGTAAACTATCCCTAGCTAAAATTTACACGTCGTGCTTTTGGCCTATTATTACCTACAAGTGAATCCATTGTTTGCACACGCTGCTCCTAGGGTTCTATATCCACTACAAACGTTAAAAATCCATCCATGAGACGTGCGGCCCATGGTACGTTCGCAATAAAATCAAGTGGATTTCCAATCACGGGCTACAGAAACTGCTATTCGTTCATCTCTGCCTAGTGTTAAACTCTCAATAACAACTTGTTGAAGAAGAAACAGGTCTCAACGAATACACAGTCAAACTATTTACGGAGTGTTTACATATGAGTATCTTCTATTCATGTTTGCCTGGTACATATTTTCCAGCAATGACCTGTCGCTGATGATCAACAGGTTGAATGTGGCCACTGTGTTCACCGATCGATTCAGGATACGAGCCGTGAACGGCACCTGGTACGTTTGCAATGAAACCTTCACATTGATTTCCAGTTGGCCACTCTAGTACCTTCTGTTCATTAATAATAATAACAGATGTGCACCTGGAAAAAATCTCCCTGGTCTGATCTTTCGTCGAAGATCACCAGGTTTATTGTTGCCGTTCACCATTTTCACTTCTTAGCTACGCATTGGAGAAGTAAACACATTTGGATTATGCTAGTCCTATTTTCTCACACTCTGCTATTAGGTTTCTAAATCTACTCCAAAACCCTTAAAAAATCGGTTCAAGTGACGTGCCGTTTGTTACCCCTGGTATGCTTGCAATAAAACCTTCACGTCTATTTTCAATTGCCTACTACAGAAACTGCTGTTCGTTCATCTCAGCCTAGTATTACACTGCCAGTAACAACTTGTTGATGAAGACGACAGGTGTTAACGCAAAATACAAATTTATTCACGGTGTTTTTACTTATCAGTTTTCTTTTATCTTCATGTTTTCCTGGTACAAGTAACCCAGCTGCAACCTGTTGTTGAAGATCGGTTGATTGTTGCTTACCATTTCCACTTGTTAGCTTCGCGTGAAGTAGACACATTATACATACGTGAGTTTGGTGTTTACAAGGTTCCCTATATCCACTACAAACGCTTAAAAATCAGTTCATGCTACTACCGACGCGCGACGTTTGCAATAAAACCTTTATCAAAATAACGGCTGTTCATTCATGTTAGCCCAGTATCAAATTCCCAATAACTTGAAAGGTGCCGTGTGTTAAGTTTTATTCTAAGTTATATTTGCCTGGTACGAATATACCAGCTACCTACCTGTCGTTGAAGATCAACATATTTATCAGCCATTCCCACTTGTTAGCTCCGTATCATGAGAGTGTCCTGATGAATTCTCTGTAAGAACTTTGCATAAATTAGTTAACATACTTTATCTTAACTTATATACTAAATACTCTATATGACACACCAAACGTACATAAGAAGCACAATTAGCAATTACATAATAATAATATCTAGGGACAGTGTCACACAGATCTTCCTAGCCCCAAACTAAACAAAGCTTGTACTATGGGTACCAGGCGACGATATACATACTTATATAGATAGATAAATACTTATATACATAGAAAACATCCATGACTCAGAAACAAATATTCGTGCTCATCACACAAATATTTGCACTTACCGGGATTCGAACCCATCAGCTTCGTAGGCAGGAGCACTACCAACTAGGCTACGGTGACAATAATAACATGTGCAGTAAGAGATCTTATCGCTTATTATTTTATAAATAAAGGGTAGTAAATGAAAGTTATAGTTAACAAAAATAAAACTTTAATGGCATTTACTTAATAGTAGTTCTACCAGTACCTTTACATATAATAATGCTCCTTAGCAACCCCCGGACGATTTCGGAAAACATTACTAAGCATCATAAAGCCAATTACAGGTCCTCACTTGTAAGAAGCAAAATCAGTTATGAATGAACAATGAACATAAGTTAACTATTAGGCGTATTGTGAAGTTATCTATGGATTTTACAGGTGTTCCCAAAGGCTTTGTCCTTTTCCCGGTCCAGTTCTCGTTATACACTTGCGACAACCCCATTCCTATGAAACCCCATTTGGCTCTCTTCGCAGGCCATTATATTACTCCAGCAAAAGTTCGAAGATGGTTGTGGATGTCATTCGGACTGGGAATGACATCCGCAACCATCTTCGAACTTGTGCCAACATCTTAGCAAATGACTCAGGAAGTAGAAGTATCCCACAAAAAAAATACACCATCAATTTCGGGACCGAACCTTGCTTCTTAAATCAAATCAACTCAAATGTACGGCGATTCTGTCCCTTGATACAGGAAAGGCGAGTGTAACCCTTGACCATAAGTTAAACTTCACCAACATTTACTGAGTATTGTGCGCAATCGTGCTATATATTCATTCAGATAACATCCCTACCTCCTGAATTCGCGGTGTGAAATTCCCCTTGCGTAAAGTACCGGGCTTCATACTTTTCATAAGTTAGAAACATATTTGATCTAATTTCATTATTTGAATATTTATTAAATCATAGTTTTTATTATTATCTAACTATGATTTCATTTATTATTTTTAGCATTTTAAACATGTAATTTCATTACACATGAAACTTTTGAATTACTATTGTTTAGTTTTTTAACTTCATTCCATTACATCTGCCACTGTATCAGTCGTCCTATTATCATTAGATTCTTTACTTTTCATTTGGTCGAAAAATTGTTTACTGAATTTACAATTAGTCGAACAACCTTTGTTCGAAGTATTATGTCTTGTAAAATTCCGTATATATTCCGGTGTGGTAAAAATATGACAAATGAAATATAGCAAATTAAAAAAGTTAAATATAGTGCGGTAAAATAATTCCTATGACACTTGATACTTCAATGATCTAAAAATATGTCAAACAATGCAAATACCAAACAAGGCATCGGTCAATAGATTTCGGTAAAATGAAATTCGAACAAGCTATTTTCGGAAAAGTGATTGGTTCCACTTTATACGAAGTGCATTCGGCCGTCCATGACCTATGCACCAGGTTTCTTTCTATATCAACTTGAAACACAAAACTCTGTTCATGCGACATGCCGTGAGCTACACCGTTCGCAATAAAACCTACACAGCGATACCAATAGTGTGCTCTAAATACTATTACTTCATGGCAGCCTAGTATCATACTCCCTATAACAACTTGTTGATGAAGACAACAGCTGGTGTCAACGATACACAGTTTTCTTCTACGTTCATACTCGCCTGGTATAAATCTCCCCGTTCCGACCTGTAGTTGAATCAAACAGGTTGATTGTTGACATGATGTATTTCCTTCCACTTGTTAGCTCCATACCAAGCAGTGCATGCGTCATCCCATTAGTGGTCACGTCAGTCAAATACATCCCGATTATCCCCTTCCGTAAGACTAGGTCCGCCGTCCTCTCTCGTGAACTGTTTTCTATCCGATAATCGGACTGTCTGGACGATAGTATGGTTGCCGTCGGGCTACGGTATCCATCGCTTTCAATGGCTCTTTAAAGCCTGATTTCCTCTAGACGCTGAGTGCCCGGTTGACGCTATTGTCCGGTGAAGCAGTGAAAGTATTCTAGAAGTCAGTTAACTTCTGGAATACTTTCACTGCTTCACCGGACAATAGCGTCAACCATGCACTCAGCGGTATTTTAACTTGACCTTTACAATTGTAAAGGTCAAGTTTAAATACAGAAAAGCTCTCAGCTGGATTCCGACTACAGCAGCCAAATTCGACGGAGACTAGCCAACTACACAGGATGCACAGTTGTGTGTTATCACTTATCAAATACGGGTGCACTCTCTAATCCTTTACTCTCATAAACGCATATCGACAACAACCGCTATCTGACATGATCGAGGAAAATTAGGCGCCGAACGAAGTACGGACATATACCACCGACAATTTCTTCTACTAAATTGTTTTCTTGCCAGAAATATCCCAATAACACTTTTAGCCAAACGTAGGATTTCAACCCCGGATCACTTTATCTACTGTTGAACATGCTACCACTAGACTAAAGAGACAGTCAGTAAAAAATGTAAACGGCACAGTAATACATATTTCATACATAATGAATATACAAATTTAACATAAATAAATGGCTATCAATTGTGTTTTGAGTACCCAGGGGGGTGAGTATTTACCCTCCTCCCCTCCAAACAACAACAACCGACGATCAAGTAAATATCAATATCTAATGTGTATGGAATATGTGAGTAAGCGGCACATATTCGCTATGTTACTTTAATCGTCAGTCAAAATGTGTTTTACAATGTACTTACTTACAATTAAATTTTATCTTACATACAATGCTTTCAAAATTGTAATCAAAGGAACGTCTATTTTCTAATTACCACTTCTTTGTTACAGGTTAGATGGCATCTCGCCCTGCCCGACGGAGCAGATTCTTAGGATTCGAGACACGTGTCGAATAGACGGAGCTGAGATTCAATGCATGAAGCTGCGATGTTGTGACACACACGTGTATATTGCTGGACGGTGCGTACATACAAACGATCCCCTCTACGACAGGTTGTCTTTGGAAGTCTTGTACTAGGCAACAATAATAGAAAGGAGTATAGGAAATGATTACACTGAATACTTATATTAAAGTAACGCTGTTTGTTTATGTCCGCCTAGTAGCAAACTCCCAATATCAACTTGTTGATGAAGACAACAGGTGTCGTAAAACCGGTCTAAATTCACGGTGTGTTTACAAAGTTTTCTTCTGCCTTCATGTACGCCTAGTACAAATCTCCCAGCATCAACCTGTTGTTGCCGTTGTTTCCACTTGTTAGATCCCCGTATCTACAATGCGCTCCTATGCCGCATGGCGGTAGGACTTCGGTTCGACTTTAGGATAAACAACCAGAAGACGTGAGTGGTACGAGCGAGCATTTCACAACACCCCCTGTCTGAAATTGATCATAAATTCATAATAGGTTACAATTATATGCCTATCTGTAAATGTCATTATAACCTTCTTACTCTCTATTTTTTTTTAATTAATTTCAAGAGTTTACTTTTGGTTTTGATCAGGTCTAGGCAAATCTTCACACATAAAGGGTTGATTTCTAAATTTGATTGATTAAATATCTCCTGATATTTTAAGTTATACATGCATCATCACCTCAGGGTTGACAAGTAGAGAATGCCTTCGGCATTAAGTTCGCCTTTGTGCAATTTTGTGCAAGAAATACAATTTTGTGCATAGGCTCCGAGTTGACTCTTGTGTTCGAGTATTTTGGTGGTATGGTCGCTAAGTAGACGGTCACGGTGTCACATGACACATGAATGTTTGACGTGAAGCCGTACTTCACCTTTAAACTATGGCGTGCCTATGACAACGGAGTTTAGCCCACTACGTGTGAAAGTCTGCAAAAGTGCGTGCTCATCAAACATAGCACTGACAATCCATTTAATCGCTTAATTCCATGGACGGTAATCTGGCAATTTGGAGAAAGAGCATGCGCTCAACCAAATATGTAAATAAACCATAGCACAGAATCAATATTTACATTGCTGCAAAATGTAGGTCTAGTAAACATTGGAGAAGCGTTTTAAATGAGATTTAGGTACTTAATAAATTTATTTGGCCCTTGGACTAGATTCAGAAATACAAAAACTGTCTATTACAAGGTTGATTCGGAATCAAGGCCTGATACATATCGTTACCTGTATCCAAATCAGCATTCCCAAACTGTATGTGGCTGATAAACCTGAGAACAAACTTCCAATAAAGTGACATGCTTTTCGTTAGCTTACATTGACTGCATCTAGCATCTAGCTAGTGTGTCTGGGTACAAATCCCAAATTGAGAAAAGTAATTTTGGGGATTTTTTGAAAAGATATCTAATTATCAGCCCGGAGTCTGCGTGTTGGCGACATTTATATACCCCTTGCCTCGGTGAGCACGTGAAGCCGTCGGACTTGTACCTGACCTCTTTTCGTACGTGTCGGTAGACATCCCATCGGTTCATGAGACTGCTGGAATAGAAAGTGTCCCTGTACGAAAAAGTAACGCTATTCTGTAGCTCACTGTTGTTGATAACATTTAACGCCACCCAAGATTCAGTATAGTTGAGGCGATCCCCAAGCTAAGTCTAGTAATTCAACACCAGTTACGTGCCTCCATTCTTCAAAGCTAAAGCATCTGAGTAACATAGAGAAGAAAGCTTTGACATCTAAACCTAGCTATTTATATTCTCGTCGCGTGAAGGACGAGTCGTCACCGGATTAGAATGAGGAAACGGCAGGCTCAATCAATCACTGCGGTATTCGTGGCTGTGATTCATTAAGAGGAATTGATACTCCGTCCATCTCCGTCTTGCTCTAAACACATACGTGGGAAAAAGAAAACAATACTTAAATCCACTAAATGAGGTTCCGTATTTTAGAATTACCTTATCCAAAACTGAAACGATTTCAATTAATTTGCAGTAATTAAACTACCTACTAGAAAGTAGGCTATGCCGTTTCGTTAATTTTTTTTTGTTACAAAAAATACAAAAATATTTATTTGCATAAATGTGGTGTACATACAAATAGATGACAAAATTTTCATGGTATCACACATTTACCATCTTCATATCATGGCATACAAATATCAAACTTAATATTAAAGATAAAAGAAAAACTACCTACATGATAACAGTGATCAATATCACAAAATAAATAATAATTATTAAACCTTACATTTAAAGTATTCGGCTACATTATAGAAACACTTGTTACATAAAAATTTTATTAATATACTCCTAAATTTATACAAAGGTAAAAGTTTCAACTCGTTAGTTTGTTTTTGTAAGATAACTAGTGAAATGAATCCCTGAGTCGCGGGGTACTTTAACAAACATATAAATGACGGACCCGAGACATCAAGTATCTTTCTACTATCACATCGAGCATAATAAGCATGCATCAGGTGACAGATGCGCTAGACATATAGATACATTATTTTTGTTAATATGGCCAAAGAAAAATTAAAATGAAGAAAAGAGTACACTTGTGTTTGCATAAGCAAACTTTTCGTTCTTCTTCGTTCGTTCGTTTTTCTTTTTTTCACGAGTATATAAATACTCGTGTAAAAAAGAAAAACGAAAAGAAAAGAAAATTTATTGCTAAAATTGAAAGACACACTTTACACACAAATACATATACGTCTTGTCAATATTACAAAAAAAATAGTTAATATTCAAGTGGGTGCATGTGTCTGACAACTGCAGCAAGTAGGTATCCAGTTCAGCATTAGCCAACCCAGTGGCGTGGCACTGATTTTCAACGGGACCCTCTTATGTCTAAAAAATAAAATAGAATAATTGTATTATATCGTTATATATTGATGAATATGATACATACAGAAATATATACTTATAAAGGATATGAATAATAAAGGGAATAACTGTCTTGTACTAACTGTCTTCACCGCTGCGCTGCACATGCAGCCAGTGGTTTACCACTTTCCACTTTAAATTGTGGCAGTTCCAAATAGGCTTTTTTATTGATTTATGGATTCGTAACTTCTACGACATTACCGTACGATTTCGTTTTATTGCAGATAAACTGAACCTACAAAAAAACTCGACAGCCGGTTTTTGGAAGGGACTTAAATCAATCCCGGAAATGGAAGTCACGACAGTCGGTATACATTCTATTGGATACTACCATGTCCTAACTACCTATTTACCGTAGCAATAATACTACTTCGTGTCTTCTTTATAAGAACACACAATATGGCAATGCAAGGGAAAATGGCAAGACAATATTACCTTCATTATTGATATAAGTACAAAAACTAAATATAAATTCTTTGGTAAAGACAAGCTTCGATGCGCGTTTGTTTTTGTTGTTCTATAAGTTCGTACAGTACTCACCTCCCGGGCTGTTTCTTAGGCGTCTCATGCCGTTCGTTCCTGATCGTACTATTTTTTTTTTCATATTTGACAGTCATGGTAGTGACCATACTGGTAACTTGATAAAAATCGGATACACTATGGAGGTATAATCACCGAAAAATAAATTGTCTTTGCTCAATATTAGCAAGCAGCAGGATGCCTTGTAGATCCAGTCATATAACAATTTTATATAACGATTCAGTATCACTTACGTTGGAGGCCGCTACTAATTCCATCGACGTTAGAGATGAATCTTCCACTACCTATTACGATTCATCGTTGTTGGCCCTAAAGATTTCCAGAACGGAAGCGATTAAACCAAGAATACACCGTGCGTTCACTTGCGGTACCTTGCCCTCGGTATTGTTGGCAATTCTGATGTCTTTTACACACAATTATATAATTTAAATGTTATTGCATCTCTCTCTGATATAGCTCGAATGAAAAGAACAGGGTATCAACTGTCAACCTAGAAAAACTGCGCACTTAAACGTACACCGGGTGGTCTTCTCGTGTAGATTATTTTTATTCCGTATTCTGCGCAAAAACTCCAATGAAATCAGTACTAAGAACTACGATATAAAGATATTAAAATTAATTAAAGGTATTGAATTTAGTAATTGGTATTACATACAATCGGGGTCATTGTGCCGTATATGCTGCGTAGTTGCCATAATGAAACTTATATTCACGAAGCCTAAACATAAAGTAACTGCTTTTAGGACCCCTCCCTCCACTGTCTTTCAGCTCCATCATCAGATCAGTATAAGTTAAAATTATTTAATGCATAAAATTGTAAAACCACTTAAATTAAGCATCTACCTAATAGTTTGAATTTTTCTGTCGGTGATTCTGACAGACCTGGTATCCATAACACAAGTTAAATCTTACTTTGGATACCAGAGTGTCAATTATATACTTACATACTAACTGTGTTGTATCCTATTATATATGTTTTAAAATTATTAATGAAAACGAGTACCTACCTACTACTGAAATAGATATAACATCAGTCGAAAGACGTCCACAGCTGAACATAGGCCTCCCCCAAAGATCTCCACAATTCTCAAAATCTTCGCAATTGCCGGTCGTGCGCTATTCGCATCCAGCTGTTGATAAGATCATCGGTCCATCTTGTAGGGGGCCTGACCACTCTCCATCTTACGGTTCGTAGAGCATAGCTCAGAGAACCGACGGCCGTTGGGGCAGAAAAGTTCTCGAATGGCGACCACGAACGAGAAGGTTAAGAATAATTGTTATAAAAATTATGGATTTTATCATTATTATAATTCATACTAAAAGCAAACAGAACTTCATTCATTTTAGCCAAAATAGTAATGATAACTATGCATTGAAAATCGTTTTTCTTTCCCAGATGTATACCGAAATCGGTAGATCCATGCAGCTTGCAGCTCTGCGAACAGGCGTGCGAGGTGCGCGGCGAGCACGTGTGGTGTACTTGCCATAGTGGCTTCCAGTTCAACGAGAATAGTTACAGAAAGAAGGTCCAGCCGTATTGTATTGGTAAACCTCCTACTTTATCATGAAGATCTAGTATTTAAAATTTAATCATGTGCGATTTCAACAAGAAAGTTGTTATATATATTATTTTTGGATAAACGATTCTAAACCATATTTCAGGAGGCATATTCCCACCCCAATAGTATGGCTAAATCTCTTACTTTTCTTGTTATCTTAGTTAATATTAGGAAGATTTGGTAAGTGGTAACGTGAAATTGTAATGCTGAGGTAGAGGATATAAATTCAACAAAGCCATATTGAGTTGGTAATCCACCTGCTTTACATGTACTCCTAGTACTAGCGAGGGGTGAGCCGAGTATGTGAGTATTCTTTGTTTACCAAAGGTTGCACAGGAGTGGCGTAAAACTTTCCTGGGTTGTTTGCTCCAGTCACAGTCGTGGGCTAAATATTCCACATAGTATTTACCTAGTCGTATAAGCCGTAAACGTGGTTAGCAGCCCTCTCTGGTAAGTCAAACGTCTTGGATTTGAGTCCCACCCAGGAAAAATCTTTGTGTGATGAGCACGACTATTTATTCTATCTCTGGGTGTAATTTATCTACAATATTTAGAAGTATATAAGTATGTTTTTCAGTGGTCCGATGGCCATAATACAGGCTTTGCCTAGTCTAGGATCAGATGGCAGTATGTCAAAGTCAAAGTCAAAGTCAAAGGTACTTTATTCCGTAAAAATTTTACATTTATGTGGAATCGTCATATTTTTTTTACCCTACCGTGCAGTGCATGACGTGGCAGCTACTGAGAAACACTGCCAGAAAACTCAGTAGGAATCCTTTTTTAAAATAAAATATACTTAAGATTAATTACAATCATGTGTGTTGACTCAGAACAACTCAATCCCAAGCACTTTTATCACTTAAATAATCAGAAATTTTGTAATATGCCCTGCTACACAATTTGGCTTTAATAATTCTTTTAAACTTATTCGTAGACAATTCTCTAATATCATTGGGAAGTTTGTTATAGAATCTTATACATTGCCCCATAAAAGAGTTACTTATTTTGTGGAGACGGGTAGTATGCAATATGAGATTATTCTTATATCTAGTATTTACATTATGTGTATCGCTCCATTTACAGAAGGAATCGATATTTTTATGCACATATAGTAAGTTTTCATATATATACTGAGATGGTACAGTTAGAATGTTGACCTCTTTGAACTTTTCTCTTAGAGACACTCTCGGGCCAAGATTGTAGATAGCTCTTACAGCTCTTTTTTGCAATATAAATATGGTGTTAATGTCAGCAGAGCTACCCCAGAGAAGAATTCCATAGGACATTACACTATGAAAATAACTGAAATAAACCATTCTAGCTGTGTCAACATCAGTCAGCCGTCTAATAGTTTTCACTGCATATGCTGCAGAACTTAATTTGCCGGACAGTTTTTCTATTTGTGGGCTCCATTGTAGCTTTGAGTCAATAGTGATACCCAAGAACACAGTTGATTCAACAGGGCCAACCTAGCTCCATTAAGTTATACATTGGTTGTCGCCTGTTTCACATTCGGTGTAGTGAATTTAATGACTTTAGTTTTCTTATCATTAAGCACAAGATTATTGGCATTAAACCAATAAACAACTTTAGAGATTACATCATTAACATCGTCAAAATTGCTTAATTGTCGGTTTATTTTGAACGTCAGGGAAGTATCATCTGCAAACAACACAATCTCATGCTTATCCCTTACATAGTAAGGTAAGTCATTTATATAAATTAAAAACAAAAATGGGCCAAGAATTGACCCCTGTGGGACGCCCATTACCACTGGAGATCCCGGAGATATTTTACCGTTTATTTCGACCTTATTATGTTAGTTATCCTAAGATATTTATTTATTTTTAATGACTATTTATATATTCTCCTACTTCTATCAGTCTAGGACAAAGGCTTAGGCCCGTAGTGAGAGTATCCAAAGATGTCCAAGGAATCTTGTCTGGCCATGAAACCCTAAACGTATTATGTCCTGATACCCAGATGTGGACGAGTGCGCGAGCAGCAACGGCGGCTGTGAACAACTGTGTGTGAACGACCCTGGCAGCTACCACTGCGAATGTGCCCCGCCACTAATACTAGCAAGGGATGGGAAAAAGTGCGAGCGAAGAGTACCTATTGCTATACCTGTAAGTTACATGATATTATTCCTCTGTTTCTGATGGCGAAAACATGACCCTAGATAAAAAAAACTTGTGTGTACTTATGTACACGCGTTAGGAGTTATACTTCTTAATATACAACTTGAACATAGTTATCAATTTTCATACCACCTAGAACTAACTTCATGCTGTTAAATTTTTTGGTGTCGGTGTGCGCGCGCATCGTAAAAATTCACTCCCATCATTTTTCTCCATCGCGCCAAAAGAAGTATAACTTCAAAAATTGTAGAAGCTTTCTATGGTCCTAGTACGCCTTACCATCATTGCTTTAAAAATATATTCAGCTAATTTCAGGCCTCTCCAAGTCGTGAAAACGATGTTATACAGTGCCTGATGAAAAATAAACCAGAAGGTACAGTCCAGATCTTTGATGTCCTAAAATGTTCACACCACAATAAATGTGTTTGTTTTTGGATATTCTATTTATTGCTTTTTATTTTTACGGCACATTAGAAGGTCTAAAGACATTTTGAGCCGCCAAACTCCAAAATATGACGTTAAGTAGGAAAAAGGAAACTTTGATTGCAGTAATATAAGGTCATATTTGCTGCAAGCTGTATATTTTCATTCACCTTTACTTTTACATACTGTGGCAAATGTCACATTCATCATCAGCCTAATATAGTCTCCTGCTAGACACAGGCCTCCTCCAATGGTTTGCCGTAGTTTACCGCGCTTGGCATGCGAGTTGGAGACTGCAGTTAGGTGGTAGTTACTACACAGGTGGCGCTGCTGCCCGACTACTTGACGTATCCCTTAGTCTCTTTTTACGACACCCACAGGAACACATGAGGTAATCATGTTATTCTTTCAGAGCTGTGAACCACAAGAAAGAAAAACAGGACAGCCCACACACATCTACAACGTAGGCCCTCTACCGGCTAAGTCGCCGAACATCGATTTCTTAAATGGTGTTCAAATTAATAAAGGTTAAAAATGACTTAATCAATTGTTAAATTGGCTTCAACGTTGACAATCGATTCCGGACCATTTACGACGTCACTGTGCTCATGGAAGCCGATTTAACGATTGATTAAGTCATTTTTAACTTTTATTTATTTGAACGCCATTTAAGAAATCGATGTTCGGCGACTTAGCCAGTAGAGCCCCAGGACACTGAACCACTGAACCAGGGAAGAAAGTCATGTCAACACACCAAGCGATAATATAATTAGTTTAGATATACCAATTGTTCCAGGAGCCGCTGCCGCTGGTGCGAGCATCATCCCGGTGCTACGCACCTTGCGACACGGTCACCTGGCTGTCTAGAAAAGTGAAGCAACTAGGGGACCAGCTGCATTCCACACAGTCCGCGCTCAAGAAGCTGATGGAAAATCCAGCTTTACGAGACGGTAGGTATCTGAATGAGTTGATAATTCTGTGCGCTCTAAAAATTCTCCATATACAGAAATTGCTGACCGTAGTTACGCATGAGGATGTACCTCCGTTCAAATAGATGAAGGTTAAAAATGACCAAATAATTCGTTCAATCGGCTTCCATGAGCACATGTTACGTCAGAAATGGTCCGGAATCCATTTTCAACTTTGAAGCCGATTGAACGAATTATTTGGTAATTTTTAATTTTTATCCCTTTGAACGCCGATCACGATCACGATAATCGGCGAATTCGCCTGGTGTTATTAGCACGGATAAAGAATTAATTTCCCTTGAGACACCCACTTAGCGAAAGAGTAAAACTGCTTAATGATTGCCTTCATGTTAGAGTGGATCATAACGCAAAAGTTCCTAGCCTAAATCATTAAACGCAGTGAGTGCGATGTTAATACCTTTTTTGGAGTTATTTCTTGTGTGAGAAGGCCTGCCACTGTAACTGCTGTTTGTCAAGATCCACAGTGGCACTTATGTTATTTAATGGAAGACTTTTCGATTAACTTCTTCATTTCTGTTATTTCCAGGTTCCGAACGTTTTGCAGAGGGCACCTATGCTTTCAGGGTGTTGGATTCCACTGCACCTTTAGAAGGAGGTTATTGCCGATGTGAAAGAGGTCCAAGGGTAAGTGAAACAGGAACTAAACAAGTAGTCCAATTATATATATGTATAGTAGCCATATTTTATAATTGTTTTATAAAGCTATATACCTAATAGGGTGATCTGAACACCTATAATAATAATATTATCCTGGGACATTATTCACACACGGTCATCTGATCCCAAACTAAGCAGAGCTTGTACTATGGAAACCAGATAACTGATATACTACATATACTATTTTTCTTTTGTAAACACATACTTATATAGATAACTTACAACCAGACTCAGGACAAATACACATGTTCATGCACACAAATATTTGTCCTGGGTGGGAATCGAACCCACTACCTCCGGCGTGAGAAGCAGCGTATCTACCAACCACGCCAACAGGCTCGTCTATGTTATATATTTTTCCCGTATTTTTAGGTACAATTAACTAAAAGTTCAATAACGATTTTCATGAAAACGGAGTTGATTCGAATTGAATAAATCCTAACATCCTCATAATAAATGTATTTTTCTTTCCGGATCTTTATATAAGTTGATTGTCCTACGTATACTGTCTATAACTGCGTGCTCCTACTTTCTTTCCACTACGGCGGGCAATCTCAGCAAATATTACGCCGAATCTACTACTATAGACGACCAGTGTATGCACAAAAACAGATTATAAATATAGACGACAAACGTGCAAGCGGGTCACCTGATGGTAAGTTATCACTGCCGCCCATGTACACTCGCAACACCAGAGGCGACGCGGGTGCGTTGCCGGTCTTTAAGGGTCAGCAAACAAGTGTCGCTGATCCTTCCGCCCACATCGATGCGCTCTGGCGTCTTTTCTCACACGCAGAAACACAACATTAAAATATTATTAATGTTATTATTAAGGAATGTCTTCTGTAAGGCGGAGGTACTTCCCCAGTCAGGCTGCTCTTTGAGCGAATGAACGCTGTGCCCTACCTCTCTAAACCACTGGGCCATATCGCGACCAGGCAGAGATTACCAGCTGGTTTTGATGAAGTTATGTGGATCAAAATCTAATCGTTTTTTTAATTGAAATCTCGTGAGAATAATTTAGAATTATCTTATTCCATTCTAGGGTCCTCCAGGCCCGCCCGGTATGGAAGGGTCGAAAGGTGACGCTGGGCCACGAGGTTCACGAGGACCAAGAGGACCCAAAGGCTCTATGGACCTCATGCTCCTCATGATAGCGGACTTGAGGCATGATATACAGAACCTTGAGTCTCGCGTCTATGGAGATGGAGAACGGTGAGTGTCATCTTATCCGGTACCGATTATTTTTCTGTGACTATACGAACAAAAATCTTGATCGGTTCATAAATAGTAAAATCGTATAGAAAAATCGTATACAAGGTATAACATAAATAGTGGATATAGCATGAGGAGTTTGATTTGCCGACCAAACCGAATAACATGTAACATATCAACATGCCAAAATCAATTTTTAACTCCCCTTACAAGAATACTGATCAGCTATTGCATTCTGTATGGGTATCCAAAAATGTTATTGCATTAACTTCTGTATTTCTTATAGTCCGGAACGTTTTAACCTACAAAAAGCATGGCGTCGCCAACGCAAGCAAGAGAAGCTGGAACGGGAGAGCAAGACCGAGCAGGAGTTAGAAGCTTACACAGCACCGCCGATAGAAGGAACTGTTGATATTTCGCCTAACGGTTAGTACTACAGTGCATACTCATTACATACATTCGACCTTCTCCTGTAACCTGTTCTCCTGATAGCCGGAGGCTTATCGTTCTATCTTCTAGGTATTCTTAAATAAGAGTGCAGTTAGGACTTGGAGTGTTCGACCGATCACCTTTTTCCACTTCTTTTTATCAGATTCATTTCTCTCACTTGCATTGAATGGTGATTATGCTCAATTCGTTCTATTACCAATCCATCACTGACTTCCTTCGCCATTGTGTGATGTGTGGCTTTATCTACAACCAGTCAAGCTTTTTAACTCTCATAACTAAATGCTATATTTTATCACAAAAGTCATAACTAGCCACAACTGCATTGTATGTTGTAGATGCTCAAAGTTTGACAACTCGAAACGACTTCTCCGTGACCCGGAAAGATTCCAATACGTCAAACGTCCTCAGCTTTAGAATAAGTAAGTAAAACTGCTAACAGTTATTGATCCTAAACTTGGACTAAGTTAGAAATGTTAAAGTACTCGGCAATCATAACGGGTACAGAGGTACAGCATAGTACCTAACCGACGGGGCATAGAGCCTCCCAATGGGGTGATTTTGATTTCTGATTAAATAAAATAACATCATTCTGCATATTACGTATTGGAGAGAAACCTAGCCGGTACACGCTATACTGGCAAGCAATTTCCCATTAAACCCAGTGTGTTTTCAGATTATTCAGTATTTTTAACCTGCAATGTTTTGGTTAATATTGTGCCGATAACGTTAAGAAAGTTGCATTAGAATATTCAGGGTCTATTCATGTTTATAGACGTTAATCTAAAATTTTATAAAATAAATTCACCCTCATCTTAACAAAGGTAAAGGTAACAAAGGTTTAATTAAACATTATGACACGCCATCGACTCATAGTCTACTGACTGATGCCGATATAAGAAGAACAAAAATAAAAAATAAAAAAAAATCTTAACAAAGGTGATGAATATTTTTTTATGGTTTGTTGAATGGATTTACGCATTCTGAAATATAGGTTAACGACGTCTGGTTTTGACTATCTTCAATTCTCATTTCAATCCTTACAGGTCTAAACGGTGAAATCCTCCACGAGTCAACTACCGACTGGAGCATGGTCAAAGGTGAGCCCGATCCGTCAGACCTACCACTGGGCTTACTGGACGGTATGGAGGCCTTGGAGAAACTCCGCCAGTTCCATATCTATGGAAACCAGAGCAATTTCCAGGAAGAAGACAGTGATTCGGAAGCGGATAGTGACTATGATTATAATTTTGACTAGAGTTATATGAGGATAAAGGAGTTTTTATATAATTTGAAGTTTGTTTTGGAACACCTTATCCATGCTGTGCGTGAATTTGGTCTCAGGCTTGATTCCTATGTTTTAAAATATCGAGTGGCTACCCATATAAGAAACCTTCCTGATACAGCAATCGATTAGTCGTGTACGGTCGTATATAAAGCATCCACAGAGGTTTTGTGTCAGAGACCAGACCAGACTAGGATCACAGGCCTTGGACAATCTTTGCCAGTTCTATATCTACGGTAACCACTACAATGCAGTCTGGAACGAATATAGTATTCCGCTACGCGGGGCTACACATCTCCGGTTGGGACAATATTAATGAAAAATGTCAAAGCCGATACCGATTTATATTTGACACGTATCGTTGATATCGATGTGAAGTTTCCAAACGCCATTTCCAAAAAAGCAACATAAATCCCACGTCTACCAAAAAGTGCGGTTGGGATTTCCCCCCGTGCCTAAGAGAACGCGCAAAACTGTTGGTGTTGCGCGATATCTCTCTGATCGAGTTGGAGAAGAGAGAATAGAGGGTTCCTGTGTCGCGCTTACACTCGAGCGTTATAAGATTTCCTGCGTAGTTGGCGAATCTTTGTTGAGAGTAGCCAAAATTTGGCCAGAAGAACTATTTTTTGGGCTACCATAAATTACATTAAAATATTTTTTATGTGTAGGTAATTTTGCGTCAGTCATCGCATCAGTTTTGTGGATTCATTAAATCATAGCTGGCCAACTAGAAAACCAGCGCTACAGTAATCTTTGCTGTAGCTTATGCTGAAGTTGGCACCCATTTATGGTACACACCATTTTTTTTTTATTTTGAAGCACCTCTTAACTTATTTGTATGTATGTGTACCTATTATAAATAAAAGTATTTCTTTCTTTCTTTCTGGCTGGACTCACATACAGCATGTAACGTAATTAACGCACACCCTCAAACACCCCATTTAAAATATTATGTTGTAATCATAATACATACACTAAATTTTTTATTTAACATGTATATACATTGTTATTTACTAAACTAGTTTCTTGTAATAAAGTTCATTTTTCTTTATTTCGTATTGAATGATGGAATTTGTATGAACAAAAATAAAACTACGATTTAAAAGTATTATTTATTTGACTTACGGTCTATTTCAATTTGTTTTGACGGTACAGGGTTAATATGACAATAATTTCCGTAGTTTTAATTATTTTGGAATAAATCTTACCTATATTAAAAATGATATAAATCGATTCAGTAAACGATTCTGAACAAACTATTTGCAGGATGTGCGTTAATTAAGTTACATTTTGAAGTTCCTTTCTCAAGAGCTTGAATGAAAATACCGCTGCTGCTGCCACCTAGTACTGTAGAGATGAACTTCTAAGCGTACAGCTGTCCTTACTAGTTCACCAATCTAAAGTCTTACCAATAGAGCTCAAGTGGCGCCATCTGCCGAAATAAGACGGCACCCACATCTCGTACACAATCCTACTTCCAAACTTGACCTCATCTTATAACATTCTTATCCATGTTCCTTATTCGGACGAGCGTCACAAAATTTCCCCATAAACCAACCACTGGATCGTGTGAAAACCGATATAAAGGCACCTACTGAGTTTGTTGCGCAGGTATTTCTCAGTTAGGGCACATAGGATACGATGATATTATTAAAGCGAATTTTATTCACTTATTAAGGTAGGGCATAGCGTTCATTCGCTCAAAGAGCAGCCCGACTGGGAAATTACCTCCACCTTGCAGAAGACATTCCTTAATAATAACATTAGTAACTTAATGTTAACGTCGCCTGGTACCCATAGTACAAGCTTTGCTTAGTTTGGGGCTAGGATGATCTGTGTGACATTGTCCCGAGATATATATATATATATATTTTATAAAAATATACTAAAATGATTTTTCAAAACGTATTTTTCAAAACGTTCTGTAGTTTTTAAGGTTATTCGTTACAAACTAAAACACAAATCACTTTTTAAATATTATATAATAGAAGGACACAAATTACATCCAGACTCAGAACAACTATTTATGGGTCACACAAATAGTTGTCCGGCATGGGACACGACGACATCGATTGCCACCCAGTGCAGATAATTGTGGGCATGAACACGTGAGTCTGGGTGTAATTATGTACATTAGTATGTATTTACAAAAGAAAAGTAGCATAATATGCAGTATGTCAGTTATCTGGTTTCCATAGTACAAGCTTTGCTTAGTTTGGGATCAGATGGCCGTGTGTGAATAATGTCCCAGCATATGATGTTGTCGATAACATCCACGCGTTCTATAATAACGGCAAAATGTGGTCAGAGTGGATGGAACTCATCATATTCATACAAATAAGCGTCTGCCCAAGTGTTGTTGTTGCGGCGTGAATGTGGTACTAAATCAAGCCTTATATTTGCTTTTTGAAGTAAAACTTTTTTACGCAAGCTTGACTTAGAAGAGTAAGATAGTGAATGCGTAACGAGAGCGGTACAAAAGTGTGATCGGGCGAGGCGAACGGAAGTTGAGACGGTCATACAAGTAAATAGCGAGAGAGCTACGTTTCGTATATTACTGTAGCGGCAAGAGAACGCGTACGAGCACACGTTTCGTATATCTAAGTTGTATTTCAATCGTGTAGTTTAAAGCATACTCAGTTTTTTTTATGGCAGGGAGAATTCTATATCATTTCACCCGCCAAGAGTGTCTGTGAGCAGGTATGTCGGACTAGCACCGGCTAAACCTAACCGTGGCCTTCTCTTGGCAAGCCCCGGTACCGCGGGTATGCTGCTCCGGTGTCCGGTGTTTACGTGTTACACCGGTCATATGCAGTTGAGTGCTGTATTATCCTTTTCAATTAAAAAACTTGATTAAATATTTTGACTAAGTAATATCTCAACAAGGCAGGACCCCTACAAATTGATGATGATCTTATGAGGGTCGCTGGAAGTAGCTGGAAGCGGATAGCGCAAGACCGGCCATTGTGGATATCTTTGGAGGAGGCCTTTTTCAGCAGTAGGCGTCTTTCGGCTAATATAATGATGATGATATATAATAGGGGCTAAGGTAAATGCTACTTATACCTAAAATAAAACATTCCTTACAATATAATATAGACTTTATCAATACACATTTTTCAATAATACAAGGTAATTTCAGCTCTATTAGCTCAACATAGAGATGAACTTAACTGGACACAGAGGGCTGATACTGCGCGGCGAGACGTTTGAACTCGTTCGTCTTCGCGTTGTAGTCCTTCGTGAACGGGTGCTCGGGGTGACTGTCGAGGAGTTGTGCTATGTAGCGGGTGAATACCTGAAATGTGGAAAGAATATTTGAGTGTTGACTTTAGATTTATTACTTTTTTTATATAAAGTGGAGGAAAATAGAACAGGCGGCTAGAGGGGCGGGTTTAGTCTCGTGCCATTTTTGAAGTGATAGTATGCTAGTGAGAGTTCATGCACACAAATATCTGTCCAGGGGCTCTACCGGCTAAGACACCGAACATCGATTTCTTAAATGGCGTAAAAATAAATAAAGTTACAAATGACTTAATCAATCGTTAAATCGGCTTTAACGTTGACAATCGATTCTGGACCATTTATGACGTCACATGTGCTCATGGAAGCCGATTTAACGATTGATTGAGAGGTCCTGGAGGGGAATCGAACCAACGACCTGCGGCGTTAAAGGTGGTATAATATAAGGTATCTACTAACAGCGCCAAATGGCCCGTCAAATTCGGGCTTGTTTACAAAAACACGCGGAGCAGTCTTTGGGGACTGCCGGTAGAAGTGAAAACTATCTCATATTCGGAAAGTAGTGCTTATTTGATCCGAGTAGCGAGTGGACGATGCTACTTCCCACATAAATTTGGTTGCGCAGAATATAATTAAGAACATAGTGTCAAAGGCCTACTGGGCGGCTTAAACAACTCTGACAATAGGGTAACCACTGCCCATATGATAAGTAAGTATTAAATAAAATTTTATGCATGAATTGAAACCCATTGAAAAAGTTTAGAAATGCCTCCTAAGTGCGTATTTACCTCTGGTGGCTTGCCGCTGTGTGCTGCGGTGACGGCCAGTCCAAGCAACAAGTCCGGCTGCTGCGGGGCGCGAGCCGCCGCCTCCGTCAGCATCTGTTCAGCCTCCTCCCACATGCCTACAACACAACCATAGTTGGATACATATAGTAATAGTTGGAAATGACGAAGATGTTATGGTACACAAACGGTAATAATAATAAGAATATCCTGGGACATTATTTACACACGGCCATCTGATCCCAAACTAAGCAGAGCTTGTACTATGGAAACTAGATAACTGATATATTACATATACTACTTTTCTTTTGTAAATACATACTTATATAGATAATTACACCCAGACTCAGGACAGACATGTTCATGCACACAAATATTTGTCTTGGGTGGGATTCGAACCCACGACCTCCGCCGTGAAAAGCAAGCATTTGCCAACCACGCCAACAGGTCCGTCAAGTCATTAATTAGATTTCAACTTCCAAACTCTAATAGACATATTAATCAATGAGGTATTATTGTTCACTTTACAATTAAATACACTACAAAACTCTTTATTTAGAAATAAATATTAATTACAAAAATAGTTATTATAATTATGCACATCCAGGTACCCCAATCTCTCCAATTTCTTTCATAGATTTTCAACTTTATCATATTGGGGTAACTTGATATGCTGGCGTCTCACTGTGATTCGCGTAGAACAAACTAGCTGGACAAAAACAACTCTTCAATTCCTAATAGTTAATTATTAAGATGAACTCATTAGCCCTATACATTAAGGAATACATCTATTAATTTTCGTAATTACCCTCATTAGGCCCGTCATTAAGGTAAGTATATAAAGTGTTGATAATTCAAAGTGCATTCATTTGCATTTTTACACCATATTGTTAACATTATTTTAAGTCACTAAAAGAAATTTGTGATAGTGTTTTTGTGATGGATTGTGTACATAAGGGTAAGTAGTTTTGTTTTAGTTAATTTTTATCACAGGATCTTCATTATTTAATTTTATTAAATTAAATGTTTCGATAAAAGTGGACTTTTTCACCCATATTTTTGAATTCAATAGTCAAAATATTACATGTCCACTCAAGTCCACTCTGTAAAATCTATTTTATATGATTCTCACAAGTATCTAGTAGTAATTAGTAGAAAAAAATATTGCGAATTATTTGCACAACAAATTTTTTTCTTTTTTTTTCTTTAAACAGTTTTCACCGTCTCAAAAATGGACTTTTTTGAAGAATGGCTAAAACACCCGAAGGAAACGCGAAACGTGGAGCTCTTTCGGTTTATATCTTTGAGACATGACTTTGATGGTGTTACGGAGCAGTCCCTGAGAGACGTCAAGGTCATCATCTCAAAATATTCTTCAAAATTGGCTGAAAAGTGGAGCAGCTGTGCAAGAAATAGCAGCTGTGCAAAGAATAGCTACGAATAGAGATTTACTTAATATGTTATTGATAACATCTGACCCTGTAATAAATGGGTTAAGAGAAATTCCCCGGAAGAAAATAGGTTCATTCCCTATCGAAGTCCTAGATTTATTAGTTCAACCTAGCTTTAAGGAACAAAATGTTAATATAGTTTCTAGTTTTCATAGTTCTGCCACTCATGATCATGACTATTCAATGGATGATTCATCTGATGATAGTGATGATGAGTGATCGATTTAGTTTTTAAGTAGGTATTTTATGTATCTGATATTAGATTTTATAGTTACATTTATAGTTAAATTTATTTATAAAATTGTTTAAAAAAATATTGTGTTTTTATTTCACTATACCTGCTCAAACGACCAATGGACCTCAAATAGTATTATGACCCTTATATCTTTGCTTAATAACCTCATTTATAAATAAAAATCGAAACAAATAATATTGTCCAGCTAGCTTGTTCTACACGAACCACTGTGCGTCTGTACAAAGGGCGGTCTTATCGCTACTTGCAATTTCTTACAATACATTAATTAATTACTTATGTCATATTAATTTGCATGCCGTCAAATCGGTGTATGATGCGGCATACTGAAACAACCATGTTCCTGACAAATAAATATATTGTTGTTATTAATAGGTAAGTCGTCATATCGTTATTCGGATCATCTAAGGGCACACCGCGTTTTATACACGCGTTGACGCGCGTTTGTAGCGATACAGAGTTAGCATCGCGTTTGTGTCGATATAAACAAAAATCAAACTGCTCTGTAGAATAGAAGCGCGCAGTTGACGCGCCTTTCCAAAACCTATCTCATGAACCGTAATAGTTTGACAGTTGAAATTTCCACAGATGATGTATTTCTGTTGCCGCTATAACGACAAATACTAAAAAACCAATTAAAATAAATATTTAAGGGGGCTCCCATGCAATCAACGTGAATTTTATAGATAATGGTACGGAACCCTTCGTGCGCGAGTCCGACTCGCACTTGGCCGATTTTTTAATATTTGTGGTAAGTCTGAAACAAAGCTAAGGATAGTTGTGGAGTACCTCTGGAGGCTGCCGCTGCGGCGCCCAGCGCGGCCGGGCCCGCGCCCAGCGCGCCGAGGCGCTCCGCCAGCTCCATGACGCTGTAGTGCGCGTCCTGCACGCCCGGCCCGCCCTGCACACACAACACATCAGCCGAAACATATCCACGGCTGGACAAAAGCTTTCTAGGCTCTTCACTATACACACTATACACTAACTTCGTTTTGGGGCATATGCCATAATCACAAAGCTTGTGAGACTAGTTGGCGTTCGCAGTATTATACTCATTGTAAACAGAGAAACAGTGCTACCAATACTATACATACATTTATACATAGACTCACACCTGTTTCCCAGAGGAGTAGGCAGGCAGAGAGAACGGATATCCATTTGTCAAGATCTTTGCCATCCTCTTTTGTCTCATTTAGTCTTTATATTCTACATACATGCTCGCCGGTTTAGGGTACTTCTAACCTGGCCTTTCTTGAGAACATCTCCGATTTGGTCAGAGAATATTCTACGAGGTCTTTCCCTTCCGTCTGTACTATTGTCATTTCACACATGCCAGGTATACTTTTAAGTATTCTCTAGATATACAATATTATTATAAATTGCATCGCTTTGTGGTGACCATGTGGTGATTATTATTCGGGTCATTTTAATTATATGGTTATAATACATATAGTCAAGTAATAAATAGAATTAGACTACTTTTATAAATTTTCAAGAATGTTACCTATTATTATTTACCTGTGATAAATTAAGCCAAGCCTGAGCAAGCTGCGACAGAGTGCTGTCATCTTCAATGTCCTGCAGTCCCTTCAGTTGCTTGCGAGCCAAGTCTGGGCGGTTCATGGCCAACAAACATTGTAGAGTGAATGCCCGGAGTTCCAGTGACTCAGTATTATGTAGGATCCTAAAATAATTACACAAAAATAATATACAGTCATTATTATTGCCAGGCTTTAAATGTATATATATATATATATCCTGACCATATTCGGTCACAGCGACTGGCTACTAACTATTGAAACTTCCTTTATGTGCTCTCAGCTGACGGACGTAACCTATCTTTGAAGCGCACGTTCGACCACATGCGCTACAAGTCAGCACCCCTCCAACATAATTATAACATATGGCAGCAGGTAGTCAGGCCTTGAGTTTCTCTCGTTTAGCATCGAGCTCTTTTTTCCGCATCTCGGTGGAGGCGCACTGTACACACTAAGGTGTTTGAGTTTGAGAAAACTCAAACACCTTAGTGTGTACAGTGCGCCTCCACCGTGGTTGGTCAGCCACCATAGCCTCCCAATGTGACGGATCAATGTCACATCTCTTCATATGTCGCTTGAGCACATCTTTATACAGTAATATTGGTATGAATGTCTTCTATAGAATACTTGGCTCTAAAAGGGGTAATAGAAACTAGTCATGTAGCTATTCAGTTATGATTACACTCAGTAATTATCAAGTGAATAGATGAGTCATTATGACATACTGTGTATTACATTTGTATTTACTATCCCAATCATCCTACTGGGGACAGGCTTTGCCTACTTGCCTAGTTTCGGATCAGATAACAGTGTAACTAACACTGTTATCTGATCTGAAACAATTTAAAACCTGTATTATGACAACCAGACAACTGATATACACACTTATATATTTCTAAATACTTAAATATTATACATACATACACCTAGCCACAGAGCAAATTATTGTGTTCATCACACAAAGATTTGTCCTAGGTGGGAATCAAACCCATTAGTCTGGCTGTCAACACTAGAACAACAACGGGTATCAATTTTATAGTATTCAACCTATCAATTCTGTCTTGACATTAGCGCAAAAACGGGTAGATAAACATGGAATACTATAAAATAAATTGGAAACTGGACTACAAAGGTATCGGTATACGCATTATGATTTTAAATAGTATTGTAAGTCTTACTTGAGAGCTGCTTCATAGTTCTCCTCATGGTAGTAAATAGTAGCAGCAACAATCAGGAAGACCTCGTTTGCCAATTCTGTGCCTTTTGATACCTGAAATGTACAAACACTATGATATACAGGTTTATTTGTAAAAGACCAACAATCTCCCAGGAGTTGTTGCTTATGATGTTAGCAATCTAGCTAACATCATAAGCAACAACTTTTGTTTTACAAGTATAGACATAACTCAATAAATTGATAAAAAACAATTTCAAAAGTGGTTGTATTTTGTAGGTCTATGTTCCATTCATAAAGTTAGAAGTTAAAAAGCTACAGAGAGAGCTACAGAGTTATAAAAATTCAAGTGGTAAATTTAAGCAATACTTATTTTTATATTTTCAAATTAAGTAACACTGTATATGAAATATACAAAACATATGAATAAAAAGTACAATTGTAACTGTGCGGAAACCATGCCCACTTGCATATTAGTGGGTCAATAAAGAAGCTTTCAAATAATAGGCAGTTATTGACGCATTATATCAGTTATATCTCCATGAATAAATTAAATAGAACTATGTCAAATAATTGTAATACAAAACAGTCCTATGCTGATTTTATGTTCTACACACTTCTTGGATGACTTCAACATGGGATGAGATGCGGTGGTGATATTCTTTGCCATCTCAGCCACATCGCAGATTTTACACCAATCAGAATATCATTAAAAAAAATACAAAATGTGAATGTGTAATAAGGTACAGTAACCGGCATGAGTCGTGAGCACAAACTGACACCTGCGCAGTAGTTAATTTTTCGGTCTCTTTAGCGGAATGAAGAAGGCAGGGGGCGCCGAGGTTGCACGCGATTGGTTCGTCAGTCGATGCTCGTCGTCTATTGGACTCTCGCGTGTCATTCGGCTACAGTACACTTTCGTGCAATTTTAGCGACTTGCTTTTCCAATTTTAAAATAGTTCATTTTTGTTATTTCGTGTTTTTTCTTTGCTTTTATTTTAATATAGTTTATTTTTGTTATTTCGTGTTTGTTATGTGTTTTTTGTGTTAATATAGTTTATTTTTGTTATTCCGTTTTATAAAATTGATGTGTTTTAAATTTTTGGTTTTAAAATCGTAGTCACACGAACTTTTCAAAAATGCCGAGGAGAAAAAATACAGTTTTAAATAGACAGGCAAGGCAAATGGTGTATTCAGTGTACTGTTTCATAAAGACCAACGCTGACTTAGGTATTGACAAAAGTATGATGGAAATTTATAAACAGACAGCGGAGGCGACCAACACCTCAGTAGCCACAGTACGGCGAATCGTTAAAGAAGCCAATGATTCAGAATTTCTCACCGTATTCAGAACGCCAGGAAAGAAAAGACCACGAGAACATCCTGTCACAGATGTGGATAGTTTTGATCAGGGGGTTATTAAAAGGTGTATTCACAACTACCACCTCACCAATAAAGAAATGCCTACCATTGAAAAACTACGACAGAAGTTGAGGGAAGATATACATTTCCAAGGGTCTGAGCGCAGTCTTCGCCGTATAATCAAAATGTTGGGTTTCAAGTGGAGGAAAACCGAGAATAACCGGAAAATTTTGATTGAACAATCCAATATTCGCTTCCAGGTATACCTATATCATGTGCCTCTTAATTTTTCAAGTCTGTAGTGTTGCTGTTAAAGCTTAAATGTAAAAACTTACTCATTTTGTTCCAGCGAATAACATATTTGCAAAAGATGCAAAAATTCCGGGAAGAGGGAAGAACAATTGTTTATACGGACGAATCATTTGTAGATTCGTCCCATTCATCGTCTCAGGCATGGCGAATCGTTAAAGAAGCCAATGATTCAGAATTTCTCACCGTATTCAGAACGCCAGGAAAGAAAAGACCACGAGAACATCCTGTCACAGATGTGGATAGTTTTGATCAGGGGGTTATTAAAAGGTGTATTCACAACTACCACCTCACCAATAAAGAAATGCCTACCATTGAAAAACTACGACAGAAGTTGAGGGAAGATATACATTTCCAAGGGTCTGAGCGCAGTCTTCGCCGTATAATCAAAATGTTGGGTTTCAAGTGGAGGAAAACCGAGAATAACCGGAAAATTTTGATTGAACAATCCAATATTCGCTTCCAGGTATACCTATATCATGTGCCTCTTAATTTTTCAAGTCTGTAGTGTTGCTGTTAAAGCTTAAATGTAAAAACTTACTCATTTTGTTCCAGCGAATAACATATTTGCAAAAGATGCAAAAATTCCGGGAAGAGGGAAGAACAATTGTTTATACGGACGAATCATTTGTAGATTCGTCCCATTCATCGTCTCAGGCATGGTCAGATGGCACAACAAAAGGCCTAAAAAAGCCTATATCAAAAGGGCAACGAATCGTGATAGTCCACGCAGGTACTGAGACAGGTTTTGTGCCAAATGCCCTGCTCACATTTAAAGCAGGCACTAAGTCGGGGGACTATCACGATAATATGAACTATGAAAATTATGAAAAATGGCTTCGCACGCAGCTAATTCCAAACATTCCACCTAAATCTGTTTTGGTAGTAGATAATGCATCCTACCACAACAAACAATATGACCCTGCACCAAGCTCAAATGCCCGGAAGTCGGCGATGCTGGGATGGCTAAGAGAAAAAGGGATTCAACATGATGAAAGAATGCTGAAGCCCCAACTACATCATTTAATAAAAGTTAATAAAGACCAATACAAAATAATTTAATATTGATAAGATTATGGCTGAACACAGCCACAAAGTTATAAGATTACCTCCATACCACCCAGACCTCAATCCCATTGAGATGGCATGGGCTGCAATAAAAGGATATGTCGGCAGTAAGAATGTGACGTGGAACGTAGGTCACGTAACGAAACTTATTACGGAAAAAATAAATGTAATGGGAGCTAATGATTGGAAAAAATTATGCCAAAAAGTGAAGGAAATTGAGAAAGAATATATAAAAAATGATCACATTGTGGATGCACTGTCAGAACAATTTATAATTCACGTTGGTGACGATGACTCCGAGACCGATTCGGAGGATGAGGACAGTGACGATGATGAGGAGATGAGTGATCAAATGGCTTCTACCAGCAGCAACGCAGCGTCTAGTTTAATGGAAGGCATATTACCTATTTCTCCAGATTGAGACAACTTTTTCTAAAAACAACAGTAAACTATGATACAACGCTTTTAACCAGATAATGATTGTTTTATTGAGATAACTATGTTTAAGTCACGAAGGTGTATAACATTACTGTATCAAAGTAAAATTTGAAGTACCACTAATATTTCAATTATAGTTTGCGTAAGTACCTGACAATAATTTGAGCAAAAGCTGTAATGAATAAATTTGGCCGAAAGTGTACATGCGTGAACGTGCCCCCACTACTGTCCATCTGTGCTCACGACTCATGCCAGCCACTATAAATAATTATTTAAACAATTCTAAACAATAGGTAACAATAGGTAACTCAACAACTAGTAAATTGTAACTATGTTAGTGAAATGTAATTTTTTATAATGATATAAATGGTTACTAATAAATAAATAAAAAAAAAAAAAAAAAAAAAACTGATTGTTAGTGTACTGACTAATCTTGGCAGAATCAGTATTGCATAGAAAGTAAGCTTATGTCTTCGTGGTTTAAATAGTACCCACACCAACACATACAATTGAATAGAGCTTTATGATTGTTCAACTAAAACAATGAAAAGTAAGTTTGAACTTAATCAAAAGTTCAGTATACCATCAACAGCTTATTGTACACTGCACACTAATAGTGCGAGGAGCCTTTATTAATGAACAACATAGATGTTGCTTTTAAACCAATCTAACTTTAAAAACAATTTTTTCATTTTGATTAGTATCCAAAAGTAAAAAGAAAAAAAGCTAAGTTTTTTAGATACCTAAGATATTAGAGACTAATTAATTAGATATAATTTAATTAAGGATGTGTCTATTTGAAATTGTTGTGGAATGTTGTGAATCATACTGTAAAAATGGCATGCAATTTCTTAAAATTGCTGTTGATTTCCCTTAATTAAATAAATAATAGAATAAATTACCCTAGCATCAATATCTGCAACAATCGCAGGTTTATTAGCTCCAGGGGACAGATAATCCACTAATGTTTTCAGCGGCTGCAGCAATGGATCGGCAGTTTTGAGTTCTTGAAGCACTATTCTGTAGTTCCCTTGAGCAATGTATGAGCGGTACAGGAAAGTGTCTCGTTGGAGCGCTATTAGAGGTGAGGATGGCTGAAACAATAGTTCATAGTGATTAGCTACGTCTCAAATACGTTTATGATGCACAAACATGAACGCTGCAAAGTTTATCAAGGCATATCCCACGAATACATGAGACGCACAACGTCACCGCCAATAACATGAAATTTAGCAGAAATACAGTAAACTTTGACGATTTCCAGGTAGGCAGAGAGTAACTTACAGAAACGCTTTGAGCCTCGTTGATGGCTTGCTGATAATTTCCAACGTAAAATGCATTTTTAACATCGAAAAGTTCATCAACATCTTGCTGCTGACGTGCCATTTTGACAACTGTGCGTGCAGGTCTGCCAGCGTAAATATTGTCTGAAATTAGTTACCTATTTTCCCCGTTTTATTCATAATTCCTTGAGATTATTATCCCCTGCATAGTAAAACCTAT
The DNA here is from genome assembly GCA_951640165.1 of Pseudoips prasinana. NCBI lineage: Eukaryota > Metazoa > Arthropoda > Insecta > Lepidoptera > Nolidae > Pseudoips > Pseudoips prasinana. The sequence continues at coordinate 31,908,443 of OX621248.1, forward strand.
AGAAACCCAAATAAACTGCAACAAAATTAATTAAACAAACTGAATAGTGCAGTTCAACAAATAGAAAGAGAATGTACGAATAAAAGTTAAGTGGGTAGCCCTCGATTCTGACGCACACATTTGTAAGCCTGTAATTACAAGATAAATACCCACTTAACCCAGTCATGTGATGTCTCATCCTGGTACATTCCAACCAAATGTGTCTATTGTTGTACACAAAAGAGGACATTAGACATTGAAAACATAAAAATAATTCCCGCACTTATCACATTATACGACGTCTTGCAGACTATGATTACTTTACGAAGATTGTACTTTGATAATTCAATTTTAGCACTATATCACTATGTAATCTCACTTAATTTTACGAAGTAAATAGAAAACAATTATCCGAGACTTATCACGCAGTGCTTTCTAGCCTAAACTGAGCTAATTTTTAAATATAATTTATAAGATATTTATTTAATGTCACCTTATTCCGACTATGGGCCGTGGGGCCCATAGTCGTAGTAAGGTATTATATAAAAGTAACAATCCACCCTGCAAGTTTGAAGAAAATGCTACTGTGCTTGAAGTTGACATGTAGCATCTTCGAGCATAGACATTTGCAAACATTATTTTCTGCTGATTTTTACGGGATACGAGGTAAAAACGCATTGCACAAGTGCAAACCAAAATCTTATTCATGTACACTATAACAATCTCGCATACCAATTTAAAATTTGCGTGCATGTATAAAATAGAGCGTAGTAACGCATTGTTTCGACGCACACAAGATAATCTCTAGTGATACGCATTCGCTAATAATATATAAATTAGTATCAAATTAGCTTTCACGAGAGAGCTTGCCTTAACCTAAAACATTAAACAAGATAGTAATATTATTTTATTCATTAATTATTTCATACCTAATTTATTTATTTATTTATACTTCAGTACAATGGGAATGTACATAGGCGGACTTAATGCCAAAGGCATTTTCTACCAGTCAACCTTAGTGTAGTGCAGAGAGATCATGGTAGGTGCACTTAGGTATAAAAAATGTATTTACTTATTATTTTATAAATAATAATAATTAAGAATACAATCTATAATCTAGATCGAAAATATATCTTCTGTAACAGACAGTAAAAAAATAAAAGAACTGAATATAGTTGGTAACTATCATAATTTTAAGAAATTAAAATCAAGTCTTTAGTAGCAAAGTTACAATTCCAACTGCAGATACTAACGCATTTGGCGGTAAAAATAAAATAAAAAAAGTTGTTATTCACGTAGACTTAAAAAATCGCTTGTAAATAGTCAGAATATATTTGTAGTCATATAGTTAACTATACATAATTACAATAATATAATATCCTGGGACATTATTTACACACGGCTATCTGATCCCAAAATAAGCAGAGCTTGTGCTATGGAATTATATATACTATTTTTCTTTTGTAAATACATACTTATATAGATAATTTACACCCAGACTCAGGACAAGAAGACATGTTCATGCACACAAATATTTGTCCCGGGTGGGAATCAAACCCATATTGACAATAACATAGGCTAGACATGCAAGCTAAGGTAGTTCGATTCTTTTTCAATCGAAGTGGAAACTAGATTCCAGTTCTTCATGTTACATCGCTCCAAAATCTTCTTAGTGTAGGACTCTTGTCCAATGAAGACAGAACCATCTTTGGATCGCTTAATTTCTAATTCTAAATAAAACGAAGCTGGTTGACTTGTTATTTCAAGACGACTTCGTAGGTCATGCATAAGATAGTAATATTATTGCTGTATTCTTTGCTGTAGGTTCATCCGAAGCAGCTGCAACCAGTCCATCGTCGACATATAGTGCTAAAAGCACCTTCTTATGTCCCGTATTCTGTGGTTCACAAGAGTTTGAATGTAAAATGTTCTGAGCAAATCACACCGCTTCTTGTTGCATTTCAAGAAAAAATATCTAAAAATGTTTGAACAAAACTTTAGAAGTTTGAACAAAACTTCAAAAACAACTTCTAATTAGGTCTTAAATATGATTTCAATATGTACTAACTACTAACACAGCATTTTCAAACAATGTTACGTTCATTCCATCATTCATTCAATCAAATATTTCATATAGCTTTTCCTCGCACTACCCCTTTCTACCAAGACAATGGCGTCGTAGAATTGTCGCTAATCTGTCCCAACTAGTCGTTTATTTAAATCAAAATTCAGAAACATTACAGACACAAATGACTTTGATCAATTCACATTGATTGAAAAATACCTGTGATAGGAAATATCATTTTCCCGTAAGTATGATGTCGCTGATCGCCGTTTACACGAAAATACCACACAATTCATCATTGTTACAAGGCACTACTTTGGCCGAGTTTTGAGTGAAACAGGAATATATATAACTTAATATATAACGTGTATGGCCAATGGGCACGTATGGCCAGCAGAGGGGTACGCCTTGCGTTAACGTCTCCATTGTCTAAATGCCCTGTATCCCTTCAGCCTCTTACTCACTTCCTGGCTTCCAGCTCATCAGAAATGATCGTGTTGGAGCGGGGGGTGGGGGAGTTGCCATTTATCTTCGGAGTCATATTAACTTCTCTTTAATCAACTTGTCTTCACAGCCGCCGCCACAGAATGCTGGTGAGCATATATTAATAGAAGTTGAACTGCATCATACCAAAATATTACTTGGAGTCTACTACTGTCCTTCTCTTCGTTTTAATTTCTTTTCCTCCTTTGAACTTTTACTCGAAACTTTTTCTCCATCTAATAGCCATACGATTATTATGGGAGATTTTAACACGTGTTTGTTAAAAAAGGACTCCCGCGCCTCATCTTTTGTTTCCGCTGCAGAATCTAGTAACCTTTTTATTCTTCCTCTAAACTCCACTCATCATTTTCCAAACTCTATTCCTTCCCTTCTTGACGTCATCCTTGTCACTTCGAAAGACCATGTATCTAAGCACGGTCAGTGTTCTGCTAATGCCTTTTCTTACCACGATCTTCTCTTCCTTTCATATAAAATTCGCCCTCCTAAGCTTAAACCTAAAATTATTCTACAACGCAGTTTTGGTGGTATGGACTTGGATCGTCTCCGAGCCGATGAAGTTCGCATAGATTGGTCTCCCCTATTAACAGCAGAATCTATTGAAGAACAGGTTAGCATATTCAATGCAAAATTAATAAATCTTTATGATGTACATGCTCGTTTTCGTGCAATTCGAATTCGTGCAATTAAAGTCAAACAATTACCCGCGCCGTGGCTTAACAGCGAGATAAAGGATCTTCTCGTCAAAAAAGCGTTAGCTAAATCTCGATTCACAAGCCGACCTAGTGAATACAATCGAGAAAAATATGTTGCTTTAAGAAATCATTCCAATAAGGTGTGTAGGAGTGCACAACGCCGACATATTCACAACTCCGTCGAAAATGGAACTCCTAGCAAAGTTTGGAAATTTCTAAGATCATTGGGAGTTGGAAAATCTCGAAATGACGCTACTCTGAATAAACGAGATATTGACTCCTTAAGTAAACATTTCTCTTCCTCGCCCAATTTTGACAGGGCAACTAAAGCCAGTACTTTAAAATATCTTTCATCTATTCCTCCTCCCAACTATTCTCCTTTTACTTTTTGTCCATTTACTGATTGTGACGTAAAGAAGAGTATTGTATCCATTACGTCTAATGCCGTTGGAGATGACGGCATCACCCGTAATATGGTCCTGCCTATCCTTGATGAAATCCTACCTGCCATATGTCACATCCTCAATTCCTCCATAACACGCGGTACTTTCCCATCTGTTTGGAAAAATGCCAAAATTATTCCTCTCCCCAAGAAGTCCAACCCCGCTTCCTTTGGTGACTATCGCCCAATTTCAATTTTGCCTTTCCTCTCTAAAGTGCTTGAACGCCTTGTTCATAACCAGATCAGTGCTTTCCTTACCAGAAATAATCTCCTCAATCCTTTCCAATCTGGTTTCCGTCGTGGGCATAGTACAACCACCGCCCTGATCCATATTACGGAGGACATTCGATCTGGCATGGAACGTGGAGATCTTACAGTGCTAGCACTACTGGATTTCAGTAACGCATTTAATGCCGTGGATTTTGACGTATTGCTTGCAATCATACGCTCTCTTAACGTATCTCCAACAGTAATTGAGTGGTTTGACAGTTACCTGTCTGGCCGCCGGCAGTATATTTGTATTGATGACACTCGTTCTTCTTGGTGCAATACTACAGCAGGCGTGCCTCAGAGCGGCGTTTTATCTCCTCTACTTATCGCAATTTTCATAAATTCAATCTCTAATCAACTTCTCTCCTCCTACCACCGGATGACCTTCAAATTTATTGCCAAGCTTCCAATGACAAATTATCAGAAGCAGTCGACGTAATAAATGCAGATCTGGCTAAAATAAGCAACTGGAGCCATGCACACGGACTACAAGTCAACCCACTCAAGACACAGGTCATGGTGGTTGGTAGTTCTAGGATGATATCTAGGGTTTCCTGGTCACAACTACCACAGCTTAATTTCGATGGCAATATAATTCCCTTAACCGATAACGTTAAGAATCTTGGTCTCTTTTTCGACCGCTGCCTATCCTGGGATATCCAAATGAAGAATGTTAGTCGTAGATTGTATGCTTCCTTTGGATCTCTACGTAGATTAATAAATTTTTTACCTATTACCACCAAAACTGCCCTTGCACAATCGCTTCTTCTCCCAATACTAGATTATGCAGATGTCAGCTATCTTGATCTCACTGAGGCCCAGCTTGATAAACTTGAGCGTCTCCAGAACGTCTGTATAAGATTCATATTTGGGCTCCGTAAATATGATCATGTTTCCGAATTTCGTACTAAGCTCAAGTGGCTCCCTATACGCCTTCGCCGGAATGCTCATACTCTTACACTTCTCTACAACATTATTTTTAGTCCATCCGCTCCCTTTTATCTCAAAAATCGGTTTTCTTTCCTGCATGAGTCACATTCAAGATTGCTGAGATCGTCGGAAAATCTCAAGTTAAAAATGTCAGCGCATTCTACTAATTTTCTTGACAAATCTTTTTCCGTACAAAGTGTTTGATTGTGGAATGCACTGCCTTTAATAGTGAGACGTGGACAAAGTCTGCAAGAATTCCAAAGACTTGTCAAGAATCACTATCTGTCACTACAAGACTCACAACACAATTAGGAACATAATACATTATTTGTATATATTATATGTATTTATTAGTTGTAATATGTTTATATTTTTCTTTTTATTTTTTCATTATGTGTACCCATAGGTACTATTTGTAATGTATCTGTACATCGACAACTGCCCCTCTCAATAACTCCATTCTCCGATCTTTACTTTGGTCGTCTGGAAGAGATCACATTTTGTGATAAGACCGCCCATTGTATACTTTTAAGGTTTAAACAGTTTTTTATTTTGTAATACTTTGGTGTACAATAAAGAGTTTGTACGGTGTAATGCGGTGGGGGTTGCAGAGTTTGTTGAATGATAGAATGTTGTTTCACTAAAATAAAGTTTATTGTACTGATCCACAATAACTTCTTAAATGTTAAAATGTTAGCAAGAACTATGTTAAATGGAGTGTTAGAAATGTTGCAATGAATGCACGCGAATATCACGGTTACTCGATGCGCACTGACTCTATGTTACAATTTTAATACTAATGAAGTAACTGCGTAAGTCGCGTAATGCTGAGCAAGGTGTTCGGTGTCATTGCACCGAACATATTCGGGACCGCAAAAGATGAGAAAATGAGATAATTCTAAAATAAAATGTTTACAAATTGATATATGTTAATAATCTAAGACTTGTCATATCTTAATTCTAAATTTCTCCTAGGCATAGGAGAACACGATTGGTTTTTAACAGCACATGTTTTGATTACCCCGTAACGACCGTGGGGACTCGGACGCCGGTCGCCCATGCAAAGTCGCGCACTTTCGTTAATGTCAGAAACACTTGGCTGTCGGTCAACCTTATTTGAACGTGCACTATTGTCGGACGTTTGATCACTACACTGTCGATTAACCCTTCGCGCACTGTTCACCTCACTACGGTTGCCTGCTGTAGGCTGAAGCTCGATGTCCGGCGATAGGCGGGCACCAGACGCCCGTCGTCGCTGCCAGCGGCGGCACCACAAGGCGCCAGCCGCCACTACTCCTGCGCCTACCAGAATGTAGCTCACCGAGTATAGGTGGATGTTGTGGTAAGATAGCGAAGCTTCCAACTCAAACTTGTTATTTTTCATCTCCTCGATCCGTTGATGTAATTGGTTTAGCTCAGTTTCTAGGTTGTTGGAATCTGTTATGTTTGGTATATCTGTCCACGCGATGGAAGTGTTGATGAAGTAATTTAGCTGATCTATCGCTGGGCTATAAACTGGGCTAGTTATGTTCACTAGGTTCTCGGTATTTTTTGGGCTATGAAGAGTGAAATCATGACCTTTGAGTAAGCAACCAGGCTCTATGTATATAATGCCAGCTTGATGTAAAATTTCCACACTGATTTGTTCTCCACACAGTACATTGACCGGACAACTATTGCAGCAATGGTAGAGATAATGGGAGGGATTTGTCAGATATACCCATTTGTTTTCACATCTTGACCTCTTAATTTTACATTTATTTGTGTTAGGATCCAGCTCACAGAAAATGGATTCACTCCTTTGATGTTGAATCGGCTTCTTCAAATCGCATATCCATATGCTCTGTTTCATACAGGTGGATAATTCGTCAGAAGTGAGAGTAGTGTAGGTGTTCCTCTTTAAATCGGTTGCAATATATTCTGATAGTGGGATAAGTTCCACCATAGACTCGTTGTATTGATGTGGTATTGATGTTATTTTATACAGCTTGTATGTGTCCCTTCCAATCAGTGGAAAAGTTATTTGAAATAGAAAATAGTTTTCTGTTAATCTTGCCTTCAAATTCAGTAATGGGTACAAGTCTCTAAGGTTATGGGGCTCAATTGGCAACATCGTGTCATCTGATAGATGCCCCGAGATAGTGTTGAGTTCGCTCTGTAATTGATCGGGAGTCAGTAAGTGTATATTAAACTGTCCATGTTGTATGTTGGTAAGTATATCTACGAGAGTATCCTGATTTCCCTTTAAATTCTGTAATAAGTTACTAGCTGTTAGTGACATCAGGGTAAATTCTTGGAGTAGCTCAATGTTATTAATGTCTTCTTGAAACTTTTTGGATCTGTTTTCTAGTTTCATGATATGTTGGTTAATAAATTTGTGTTGTTTATTTATAATAGACGCAGTTCGTTGTAACAGATTGTATTCAGACTCTATAATTGACGTCTGATTCTTCCATAACTCGACAATATGTTTTTCATGGTTCCGTATTAAGTTGATGTCTCGGGTGTACTTTTCTGCGAAATGTTCGTCCAGTACCCCGAACAATGAATTCGCTAAATAGCCTACTCCATTAATAAGGCCGCGTCGCCGCCTCACGTGACGACTCACCTGCTGATTTAGCAAAAACTGATTGTAGTACTTTAGTTCGTTGGCCTCATGCGACAGCTGAGTGGTTATCGTGTTACAATGTTCACCACCTATTGTTTTGCATATAGTATCTAAATAAGTGTTAATTTTGTTGAATGCACTTATGCCTTCCCAGTATGGGGACATGTCGTAGAAAATTACCATAGTCCATTTGTCCTTAGCAAGGTTTAATCTTCCTATCGAATCAAAAAATAGTGATTGTTCCTTTCCAAATTGTGTTACATTATATGTACCATGCGCACTGCCGCACATAGTCATGAAAAATGTTAAAGCCATTACAATATACGAAAAACTTACAGTGTTTGATTTCCTTCTGGTGCCCCTTGGGCTTTGATTTTCTTCAATGTTAGATGTTTGGGTGTTTGTTTCTGGGACCTTGCCTTGCTGTTCGTCCTTTTCTATTGGCAATAGCGAGAGTTTGACTACTGGCCGTTTAATAACACCACCTTTGGTTTTTAAGGTGACAACACGTACATAGCCGTCGCTGCCTGGGTGTACATCGACAACTTTTCCCATTATCCATTTCCCAGCTGGAACATTATCCTCGTGTACGACCACCATATCTCCGATTTTCATGTTTCTTTGGGGCTTTCCCCATTTCTCTCTAGCTGTTAACTGTGTTAAATACTCTGTTTTCCATTTCAACCAGATTTGTCGGGTAATCTGAGCAGTCAAATGCCATCGTGTTCGCGCGTCTTGTTTTGTGTCTATTACGGTGTTGCCAGATCTACCCGTTAAGAAGTGGGCCGGAGATATATACTCTAAATCTTCAATGTTTTCGTTAAGCGAGCACAACGGCCGTGAGTTGAAGCAAGCCTCTATTTTTGTTAGAATTGTTGTGTACTCCTCGAATGTCAGTCGTTGTTCACCGACTACTCTTTTTAGGTGATATTTCAGGCTACGCACTGCTCTTTCCCACAGCCCCCCAGCACTAGGCCAAGATGGCGCGTTAAAGTGCCATTCTATTTCCATGTCGGCAATATCGGCAAGCAGTTTATCTCCGAAAACTTGTTGAATTTCTTCATATTCTTCTCTCAGTAACCGGTTGGCTCCGATGAAATTCGTGCCTTGGTCACTGTACATGTGGCGCGGCGCACCCCTTCTGGCTGCCATTCGGCTCAGTGCTGCTAAAAATGCCGAACTGGTCAGGTCAGACACCAGCTCGAGATGTACGGCCTTCGTAACCATACATATAAACACCGCCACATATCCCTTAGTTGTTCGCACGCCTTTACCCTTGTTGGCCTTAACTTCTACGAAACCGGTATAGTCTACCCCAGTGTGGTAAAACGGAGGAGCCGGGTTCATTCTGGCCGCGGGCAGATCTCCCATCAACTGGTGTTCCTTTCTTGTAGCATGTTTTCGGCAAGTGACACAATTCCGCAGCTGTGACTTGGTTGTTTTGATTCCACTTGGTATCCAATACTGTCTCCTCAGGGTCGCCAGAGTTAGTTTGGGTCCTCCATGAAACGTTAGCAAATGAGATTCATCTATAAGAAGTTCAGCTAAACGAGTTTTGTTAGGTATTACTTTAGGATACTTCATCTCACTGCTCAGGTTTGCATGCCGTAGGCGTCCTCCCACTCTCAAAATTCCGTTTTCATCAATAAAACAATTTAAAAGAAATAATTTACTTTTTGTTCCAACGGTACTATTCTTACTGATTTTTTCGACCTCTTCAGCAAATTCCTTTCGTTGTACATATTTAATTATTGTTAATTTAGCTTTTCGCAATTCTTGCAATGTTAGGTACGATGGCAAATGTTTACGTTTTGAAATTGGTGTCAACGCCCTGAGTATCCACGCAAATATATGTATTATTTTTCGAAATGAGCTATAATTGTTTAATAAATCTTCAATAATGTTAATAGTTTGTTGTATAATATTAACTTGTTTTATTTTTCTTGTTTCTTCTTCTGTAGTGTACATGGGTTGTTGACTCTGTACTTTCTTCATGTCTAAGGATAGTAACCATACTGGTCCATGCCACCACAGTGGATGTTCTAAAAGCTGAGACACCGTTAGTCCCCTGCTAGCGCAGTCGGCAGCATTTTCTGCGGACTTTACATACCGCCAGTTGTCACTCGGCATAATCTGTTTTATAGCCTTAATTCTGTTGGAAACAAATGGTGTCCATCGTGTTGAATTTCCATGTATCCAGCCCAACACGACCATGGAATCACACCATCCATAAGTTTCATATGGGCAGCTAATACTAGAAGCAATTTTGCTCATGAGTCTTGCCAATAAATGTGCACCACATAACTCTGTTCTTGGCAATGTTATAGCCTTTCGATGTGGTATAAGCTTAGACTTTCCAGCTACCAATATAGTTTCTTGGCTATGTTTAGTTCGAGCATATACTACACATGCGTAGGCTTCCATGGAAGCGTCACAAAACCCATGGAATTCGATAATACTGTTCTCTTGCGTTCTTATCCACCGCGGCACCACACAATTTTTTATGTTTTCTATATCAGCTGCTAGTTTACACCACTCCTTGTATACGTCACCAGATACTTCATCATCCCATTGGAGATCAGTTTGCCATAGCTTTTGGAAGAGTAGTTTTAGCTTTGTAGATAAGGGTGTTAACCAGCCCAACGGGTCAAATAACTTCGAAATTTCCGAGAGTAATTTCCGTTTAGTAAGTCTTTCTATGTGTGTTGTGAAATTATAATTAAATGTAAAATGATCTTGTTTTGTTTGCCAGCATAAACCTAATGTTTTTGAAGTTTCTTCATTTTTGAAGTGATAACTTGTTTCTTCCGCATTCTGTTTTACGCTTTCTAATACTCTTTCATTATTTGAGGCCCATTTTCTTAACGTAAATCCACCTAATTTCAACAACTGATGCAGTTCCTTAATCAAGTACTTTCCCTGTTTAATGTTATAGGCACCATGGAGTAGGTCATCCATCATGAATGAATTTTCTAGGATTTCCGCTGCCTCAGGATGTTTACTACGCTCATCCGACGCCAACTGTCTTAAAGTCCTCATAGCTAAAAATGGGGCTGATTTAGTCCCATAAGTGATTGTAGTTAGTTGAAAGCTCTGTATGGGTTGTTCCGATGATTCTCTCCAAACAATTTTTTGAAGATGCTGGTCGATATTGTTAACCAATACTTGGCGGTACATCTTCTCGATGTCCGCTGTAAACGCGTAAGGATATTGCCTCCACTGTAATAACAATGATTGTAAATCCCTTTGCATGTTAGGCCCTTTGCACATTATGTCATTCAAACTAAACCGAGTAGATGTTTTGGCAGACGCGTTAAATACTACGCGTAACTTTGTTGTTAATGAGTCATCACGCTGCACACCGTGATGAGGTAGGTAGCATTGTAGTCTCGCTATTGAGTTTGTTTCTTCAGGTTTCATATGTTTTAATTCGAGATATTCTTTCATAAAGGTTTTATATTTGCTAGCTAAATGTTCTTGTTTTCTAAATTTTGTTTCTAAATTCCTCAGTTGGGCGATCGCCATAGGCTTAGACATGCCCAGTTTGTGTTTCAACTCTTCCTTCAGTGGTATTCTAACTTCATAGCGGCCTTCTTCTGTTCTTCTTGTTGTTGACTCATAAAATGTTAGACATTCTTGATCTTCGGTAGACAGATTTGAATTCTCACTGATCTCTTCCACCTGCCAAAACCGTCTGATCTCTTCTATGTTATTTAACACGACATTACACTGGTATGTCTTTACGTTGCCGCATAGCAACCATCCCAGTTGAGTTTGTTGTACTAAGGGCTGATGTGTATTACCGCTTTTTATAATGCCACTTAGCATGATGTTTGCGTAAATGTCGGCTCCGAGTAACAAATCCACGGGCCGGCTGTTATAGAACTCGGGGTCAGCTAATGGTATGTTATCAATATGCGACCAATCTGGTTTCGGGAAGCTCTTGTTTGGTAGGCATTTAATGAGATTAGTCATAATAAAGGCTTCCGTTTCGAATGTAAAGTTGTTGTGCAGTTATCAACATGGCATATATCCGGCTCGAAGGACCACGAGAACCTAGTGAACATAACTAGCCCAGTTTATAGCCCAGCGATAGATCAGCTAAATTACTTCATCAACACTTCCATCAGTGGTATTCTAACTTCATAGCGGCCTTCTTCTGTTCTTCTTGTTGTTGACTCATAAAATGTTAGACATTCTTGATCTTCGGTAGACAGATTTGAATTCTCACTGATCTCTTCCACCTGCCAAAACCGTCTGATCTCTTCTATGTTATTTAACACGACATTACACTGGTATGTCTTTACGTTGCCGCATAACAACCATCCCAGTTGAGTTTGTTGTACTAAGGGCTGATGTGCATTACCGCTTTTTATAATGCCACTTAGCATGATGTTTGCGTAAATGTCGGCTCCGAGTAACAAATCCACGGGCCGGCTGTTATAGAACTCGGGGTCAGCTAATGGTATGTTATCAATATGCGACCAATCTGGTTTCGGGAAGCTCTTGTTTGGTAGGCATTTAATGAGATTAGTCATAATAAAGGCTTCCGTTTCGAATGTAAAGTTGTTGTGCAGAGAAGCGCATACTATAGAAATCACTCCCTTGCAGTTGTTCTCCTTTTGTCCTACTCCAAAGACGATTCCTTTACATCTCTGTCTTTTTATGTTTAATAACTGCGCCGCCGATTCTGTTATTAATGATATTTGGGAGCCCTGATCCACCAAAGCTCGCAAGGTATACTCCGAACCGTCAGAACCCTTAACACTTACCAAAGCGGTTGCTAGCAGTATCTCTGAGCTGTCGACGTGTGACGTATGTGACGCAGCCGCGAAGTTCTCATGTTGTTGTTGTGAAGTCATTTGACTACGATTTGATGACAAAGAAGGAGCATTTTTGAGTTTTGCAAATGCGTCATGTAAAATAGTGTTATGCGGTTCTTGACATTTTCGGCATGTTAAATTAGAATTGCATTTATTACCATTATGGCTAAATAGGCAATTAGTGCAGAGTTTTAATTTGTTTGCTGTTTTTAATTTTTGTTCATCATTTAACGCTAAATAATTTTTGCAATTATAAATGCCATGTTGATAACTGCACATTGGACACTTGACATTCGACACGTGCATGGATTTTGCAATCGGCTTATTTAGGTTATTGTAAGTGTTGTTCGACTTATTATATGAGCTATAAAAATGTTTCTTTATTTCCGATGATGAATTATTGTTATATTTCTTTACAGAGTTTTTTTGTAATCCACTATCTTGTTTTCTCTGGGCTGTTTCGAGAGTAATGAATTTTGTTTCCAAAAACTCTAGGAATTCTTTTAGAACCGGCAGTTCCCTAGAGTTTTTCAATGATTCTAGGTAGTCGGTGTATGTGTCGTTGTCTAGTTTTTGACCTAGAATATGAACTACGATAGGGTCCCATGATGTTATGTCGACGCCTAAGTTCTTTATACCATTTAAGCATTCCAGTGTTGTATCGTGCATCCTTTTTATTTGGTACACCGACTGCTGCTGCATGTTAGGAAGGCCAAGGAGAATGTTCATGTGGGAAGAGAAGATCAATTTATTGTTATTATAGCGATGTGTGAGAATCTGCCAGGATACTGAATAATTATCCGTACTAATTTGTAGGTGTTGTATGAGTTTTTCAGCTTCTCCGCGTACCTTGCTCTTGAGATATTGCATTTTCTGGCCGTTGGATAGTGACGGGTTGTTATGGATAGCTTCCGTGAATAGATCCCGGAAGGATACCCATTGGTTATAGTTGCCAGTAAACGTTGGAATTTCGAGTTGCGGAGTTGACTTGTTTCTATGCACGACGGACCACATTTTTTTGTTGATTGCTTTCTTCAAACTGTTGAATTGTTTCTCATACTTGTCGAACATGTAGTTGTACGTTTCGTTGCCTTCGTCTATCTCACTCTCAATCTCCCAATGTAGTGTGTCAATTGTTTTCCATCTAGCTTCCAGCGTTTTTAAAACGTCTTCGAATTCCCATTTCTCCGAGATAGACTCTACATCAATGTTTACCTTTGTTCGCAAGAAGGCTTTAAAATTCGCTTGTTGGCGACGTAACAAATCATCGGCTTTACTATTCGTACCCGTGTGTGTTTTATGAGTTGGGTTGCCCTGAGAGCTGGGCCCCGCAACCGCTGCAGTTTCTTCTTTCTCCGACTGAACCATACTCATAGTTGATTTAGACGGTGTTTTCGCTTGTTCAATCGGCTTGCCCGACCTCGTAACCAATTCCTCGTACTGTTGATTTATTAAAGCCTTCACTTGCTCATAGGCCTGCAAAGTCTTCTCAAATTCGTTAAGCCCGAAGTAAGGGTGAGCCTGACTTATTTCTCTCGTAATGCGGTCATGATTACCCTCATATTCCCTCCAGTATTCCTCCAGAGTATTCAGTCGCCTCTTGAAGTAATCTGGTGTTTTCCTATCAGCGCTATCTTTTTTGATGTTGATGCCAAGTTTGACGATGCTTTCATAGATCATCGATTGAATGTCAATAAGCTCGGCCATGTTTATTGAATGTCAAAATATATTTCTCTAGAAGAAAAATAAGGAAAGGTATGTTGGTACTTGCGTGTATGCAGTCTAGTACTTAGCTCCACGCAGTCTGCTGCAGCTGTTGTTTCACGCAGTCTGCTGCGGCTGTTGCTCCAATGTTAGCACTACAATCCTCTGACCGAACACACCAGCACTAAATGTTAACTAGTTCACCCCCGCTCGTGCAAATATCGCGATTTCTCGGAACACGTGACGCGTGAGGGCCTTTCGAAGGACCAAACTATGTACGGTGTAATGCGGTGGGGGTTGCAGAGTTTGTTGAATGATAGAATGTTGTTTCACTAAAATAAAGTTTATTGTACTGATCCACAATAACTTCTTAAATGTTAAAATGTTAGCAAGAACTATGTTAAATGGAGTGTTAGAAATGTTGCAATGAATGCACGCGAATATCACGGTTACTCGATGCGCACTGACTCTATGTTACAATTTTAATACTAATGAAGTAACTGCGTAAGTCGCGTAATGCTGAGCAAGGTGTTCGGTGTCATTGCACCGAACAGAGTTTATCTATCTATCTATCAAATTCCCTGGAAACAGAGGATATCTAGAATGTAGGCAACCCTGACATCGTCTTGTGATTATAGCAACGAGATGGCTCATAAGACCGAAGAAGCCAGGGCCGAAAACAATTAAAAAATAATTGACGTGTGATCTTATTATATCGAAACACGAAAAACAAAATGCGCGAAGTTAAACATTAATTAATTAAATTGATTTAATTATTATTTTACAAGAACTAAAAACCTAAATGCATTAAATTATTCTATATGAATATATTTATTTTCACGCCATCTAGTACAAGTTCTAATCACTATGAACTATCACAGTGGTTATAAAGTTTACATTTCCTGACGTATTTACTGATGGTGGCGCTAGTATAATAATTCCAATAATTTGTTGTTTGTTAGCTTTTAAACGAGCTTAAAATCTATAAAAATCATCCATCAGAGAGAGTGTTGATGCCAACACTCTCATATGCATGAATATTACTAAAACTTATGACGTAGGTAAGGCTAATAATAGGTAGGAGTAAATTGCCATTTAGCTACATAGTTAAAATAACAATTGACTTGCTTAACCATAACCAAAGATATAATACTAACTAGAAGAATAATCTATAACACGAATGAAAGAATATTCAAGAATATTATTTATAATGAAAGTTTTTGTTCAGATTCAGTTTGTGCAACGTGCAACTATGGCGCGTAGGTATGTCCTTTGAATTGTACCTATCTTATTTTTGTTGTTTGAAGCTAAACTCCACTCCAAAGACTACTATAGTATGCTCCACTCGGAGTAAAACTGCACCCAGAAATAAATCAAGTGTTACCTGAAGAATAGCAATTCAGTATTATAAAATTGGAACAGTAATAATATACATGGGGATCCACGCATTAAAGCTTCGGTCAGTCTCTTCGACGTCAGACACCGCAGTGCGTCGCAGTTTAAGAGCCAAATTTGGCTTCAGATAAGTATTTGGGTTCTAGAGCTCGCGGATTTCTCGGCTAGTTTTGAGGTAAAACTTCTTACCGCTCACTTGACTCGGGGAGTAAGCTGTGAACGCATATACTACTAGGTATATCATACCAGTGCCTCTAGCACGAGTTCCTGCAGTTTACTTACTCGATCACACGTACAGTTTCGTCCCATACAAAGTTTTAGTTCTTAATAGTTTCCGCGAGAGGCGCTGGTGGTCAATGTATGGGACGAAACTGTACTTGTGATCGAGTAAGTAAACTGCAGGAACTCGTGCTAGAGGCTCAGGGGTATGCGTGACGAGAGAGTTACGAGAAGAGAGATCGAGCAAGGTGAACAGAAGTTAAGAGGGAGATATAAGTTACGTTTCGTAAATTACTGTAGAGACAAGAGAGAGGTGCGAGTACTCATTATCTATCTCTCTTTCTCTCATAGCCAGTTACGTTCTTCCTCGACAATTCATCATCAATCTTCGTCGAAATCACAGTCGTCATTATTCCTTTTCTTTCTAATGTAGTTCTTATGAAAAGGACGAGACGTTTTTACTACTATCAACTTAATTTCGTTGCATAATACAACAGGAAAATAAATACTGTCGGAAACCATAAAATTAAATACACAGTATATCGGATGTCATTGGTTTAAAAGAACAGACAGCCGACTTCAACTATTTTCTATGAAAGAAAACTCTACTACTACCATAAATTAAATGTTAATTCTAATAATAACAAACTGCTGATCCAAATATATTTACGTTCGGGGTTTTTGTAACATTCTAGAATGTTCTAGTTAATACTAGACCAAAAGAAAAAGGATAGCTGATGAACAGGACATATAAAATTGTCATTAGATGGTTCTAGAATGAAAAAGAGATGAGGATGCGACTTTTCTGATAGAAAAGTAAGGAATGACTTTCGAAATGTTTAAAATTTGAAATAATTTCGGTATACTGGGTGATTGGTAATTCGGCGTATTTCCTTTAAGAGGTGATAGGGGTGACTATTTGTGATAATGTTTAGCCCCATATGCATAATGTACTACTGGACCATTTTTGTGTCATAATGTTTTTTAGATTTGTTAATTACCTTTACCAATAACCCTGTATACCCAGTATATAGAAATAGAACAGTAAGTTTTAATTCAAGTGAAATCGAAGGCGAATCAAGAGGTAGAAGTAATAGAAGAAAAGTGTAGTGAGCAGTGAAAGTAAACAGTACCAAAGGTTCCTAAGATTTTTCTTTTTTTAAAAAAGACAACAGCCGCACTAGGGAATCTTAACCATGTGTCTTTACAAACATAGACGGACGCAAATTACATCCAGACTCAGAACAACTATTTATGGGTCACACAAATAGTTGTCCAGCGTGGGACTCGAACCCGCGACACAAAGCGGCGAGGCGACTGTCTAAGCCGCTGCGCCAACTCAAGATAGTGAGAAGTGTAGGTACCATGTACGTCGGGACTTTGACGCAGTACAATCGCGAGGACTCTGTAAGTGCGCCACGCAGCACCCTCACGGAGTACTTGTCGCCGGGATACTTAGTGCGTTTAAGTGAGTTCGGACAACAACAACAGTGTAATAAACGTAAAAAATAACTTAATTTATGAAAATGACACTAATATTAAGATTGATAAGCACCGATGCGCCGGCGGTGTATACACCTTGACGTTGACAGTATTTTATTACGTAGGCAAGAAGGGTGTTTATCGTAGAGCAAGGATATACAGTGTCGTGCCGTCGTCTGTACCTACCCTACGTTAATATGCGGTATATTGTTCCAAAGTACATTGTTAAATACTACGTACCTACTATGTACAGACGCCAGCACATCAAGTGACCCCAATCTGTCAAATTTTCCCAATTGAACGTGAGCCTTATGCTTTTGTGATAAAGTTGAAAATCTATAAAATAAATTTGCCAGATTAAGGTAGCTGGATGTGCTGGCGTCTGTACAAGTAACCTTGTATATGAGGAAACAAAATAATATCAAATCGGCCGCATTTTACGCGACCTGAATTTATCATAAAAACTTACCTTGTATTGGACCAAAGTACCTAGGAGCCTTCCACTGCCTCACCGGATAAAAATGCGCTCATTCCTAGATGCAGTCACCAATCTGTAAGTGATCGGCGAGGTTAAGCAACTAGGCTCCCGGTTAGTTCAAAGATGGGTGACCGCTAAAGTGGTTTAATTTCTGTGCGTCTGTACTGGTCAAAACGGGGAAGGGTGGGATCGAGCCGTCCACTTATATTCATTAAACTTTTTATTCATTAAACTTTATTTTATTCATTAAACAAGACAAACATTACACCATTTAGCATTACAAAAAACACCTCACACTAGGCGGGGCCTGTTTTGTGAGGAGTTTTCCTTAATTAAATACATTACATAATATGTAGTGTGTGGTACCATGCTTAAGATAAGTATATAAATTAAATTATTATAGCTATTTTGGTAACTAACATTTAATTACCAATTTTCAAAAAGTCTTCCGTGTGTTGATACGACCAATGCAACAAAGTAGAATATTATACCACAGATTGACATAAAGTGTAGTAGATTGTCTTCAGTAGTTTGGTAGGTGCTATATCTCTAAGTTGTTTCATAATATGTATCATTTTTCGCGCTCTACTCGAGGTTGCCAATATGTGATCTCTAAAAGATAGCTTTTCGTCAATTACTATACCAAGGTATTTTGTGGACTTTTCTTTTGTAATACGTACACAATCACAATTTGCGGTGCTGCTGCCTGGATTATTCGTTTGGCAAGTATGAACAACTAGAGCTATGTCTGGCGAGGCGGTAGCAGAGGTTTTGTGGAAACAAATATAATGTGTTTTCGTTGTATTGAGAGTGAGGAGATTATTATTTAACCATCCAGTCACTATCTGTAGTCCCTTTTGTGCTTTACCGTGTAGTCGTTCCCATGTAGTGTCGTGGAAAATTATAATTGTGTCATCCGCATAATTTATGATGTTGGCGTTACCAATATTACCGGACGAGAGGCCATTAAGGTACAAAAGAAATAAAGTTGGGCCGAGTAAACTCCCTTGTGGTACGCCATAACGTACAGTTAGTGGTTCACTGACGAAGGTACCTACCTTTGTACATTGCTTTCTATTCTTGAGGTAGCTACTAAACCAATTCAGACAAATTCCTCGGATTCCAGCTGCCTCTAGCTTTCTCAACAATATTGAAATCGAAACGGTATCGAATGCCTTCACCAGGTCCAAAAATACGCCCATACATTTTCTACCTTGGTCCAAATGTCCAGAAATAATATTGGTCAGGAGTGTAACAGCCTGTTCAGTTGATCTGTGTCGTCGAAAGCCGTACTGTTGATTTGATAAGATTTTGTTTTTCTCTAGGAAAGCAGAGAGTTGCTTGCTTACTACTTTTTCTAGCAATTTGGATAACGAACTCAGCAGAGATATTAGTCTGTAATTACTAAAGGTTTTGGTATTACCAGCTTTATGGATAGGAGTTACAAGAGCCGTTTTCCAATGTTCAGGAAATATTCCTGTGGAAAGGCTAAGATTAAATATATGTGCTAGAGGTTCGGAGATGTAGTTTTTTAATCTTTTTATCAAATTATTACTTATACCGTCTATCCCTGGCGCACAATCAGTTTTGAGTTGCGTAATAAGGGATTGTATCTCGGAGGTGGTAGTTGGATGAAAAAATAAGGAATGTGTGGTCGAAGCTGTGGTATTTATTTGTGCTGCGAGGGAATCTTGAGATTCATTTATTTTATTTAGAATTTTATTTGCTAAATTCTGTCCTATAGTCGAAAAGTAAAAATTACAAGCTTCAAGTGATTCTATTTCGGTGTTTTTTATATTAATTAGATCATGGGAGTTGCTTTTTTTTGGTGAAGAGTTTGTAACTCGCCTAATGGCATCCCAAAGTTTTTGGGGGTTTCTTTGATTGGACTATATATTTGGTTTCTATAGAAATTTCGATATCGTTTGTAGATAAGGTCTTTACTTGAGTCGTTTGGATTTTTTGTTGCGTCTATATGTAGCCTATCTCGGTGTATTGAGCATCTTATTAATCCATGAGTCATCCAAGGTTTAAATATAGTGGTAGAGCCTTTTGTTTTAGCGATTGTTGTGTGTTTTTTTGTTACAGAAGTTAATATTAATTCGAATTCATGTGCAGCCCGTGACGGACATTCTATTTCGAGGATTGCAGACCAGTCATGAAATTGGAGTTCAGTTTCG
The DNA here is from genome assembly GCA_951640165.1 of Pseudoips prasinana. NCBI lineage: Eukaryota > Metazoa > Arthropoda > Insecta > Lepidoptera > Nolidae > Pseudoips > Pseudoips prasinana. Next base: position 31,928,214 of record OX621248.1, read on the forward strand.
ATGCCATCGTAGTCAATCTTAACCACAGTTTTTTGTTTAGGCCGGTCCTGTTTATTAGCGGTATGCACGCCAATCAACACTGGATAGTGATCGGTTACAGTTGCCGTGCACACAAGTGATTCTGCGGGGGCACGACAATTAATAAAAATGTGATCGAGTATGGCGTTATTGCGGGTGGGCGTGTTAATTGCCTCTCTGTACCCTAGTTGGGCCATCAGGCATAAGTAGTCGGAACATGTTACCTCATTCCTAGTGTTGATGTTTATATCGCCGGTTATCACAGCGCATCGAGGATTTTTTATGTTTGTGACTACAGATTCCAAAGATGTAAGAAAATTATCAGTACTTCGAAAAGATGGTGAGCGGTATATACCTAGCAGGCTTATAGTGTTTGGAATGTGCACTAGTAGGCAGTTTGCGTCCTGTAGAGCGGGTTCACTGACCGTGGCATTCCATTTTGATTTTACGTAAATGACAACGCCTCCCGATTGGTTTATTATTTTTGTTGAAGAGTAAGACTTATTCCGTATGAGAAGCAAAAAGGACAAGTGGGCTAAGGATGTGACCGAATGGTGTCCAAGACAACACAAAAGAAAGAAAGGGAGACAACGTCGAAGATGGGAAGACGACATAAAAAGAATAGCAGGAGCCACATGGAGAAGGAAGACACATGACCGCATTTTATGGCAAGCTTTAGGGGAGGCCTATGCTGAATAGCAAGACAATCTTCGCGAAACTGGTGTCGATATCAAAGAGATTGTATAAAATTTTATAAGATTGTTAAATAAAGGCTTTATTATTATTATTATTATTATAAGACTTATAGCCATTTATTTGACCTATGACTGTATTTACGCCTAACCAACATTCCGTCAATACAATTATGTCGAAGTTTATGTTGAATCGCCTTAGTAATACCAAAAAGCATTCTAGGTTTTGCTGCAGGCTTCGTATATTTAAGCAAATTATCTTAATTCCAAATTGAGTCATAATTTTTGCACACTCTTCAGCTCTGTCCAATTTATGGCATGTAATATTTAGTGAATTGTCTAAATCTTGTAGAACTTCAACCGTAGCCATGCCGATTTTTATGGTACAAAAAAGGATTTAATTTTAATGGCTTTAGTGTGGATTTAGCCTCAGTAGGACAATATTTTGTGGTGTAATTACAAATATATTTACTGACGGTGTGCACTGCAGTTTGTACATTAACACGGTTTTGAGACACTTTGAAAATGTTTACAAGTGGATGGGAATTACTTAGTAAGATAACATATAAAAGAAAATTAACTAAAATATAAAATCGATATAGTAACACATGGTAGACATAGAATATTGTCACTGTTGTTTGATATATGCCCGTAAAATCTAGTGGCTTAGTTTTCCGGTAAGCTTTGCTTTTCATGAAAGAGCTTTGCGTTATCGGGAGTTTCGGGTCCGATATAATTGTCAATATCTTCAGCGGTTCTGATGTGGATGACTGGAAAGGTATTTCCTTGAGTATTCGCAGCCTTGCGAGCAAGTATAACTCCATTTCAAACCCAACAGTAACGAAAATTATACATCTTCGAGCGTTTCCGAGCTTCCCCAAAAAGCTTTCTATACCAGGTAGAGAGTCGTTCATTGACATATATCTTGGAGTCGGTTCCTTGCACTATCTCTTGTGACGGTAGGTTCCTTCTCACCTTCGCGGCAGTCAACAATTAATTTTTTTTAGTTTTACGAATGAACCTAACAACGATTGGTCTTGGTTGACTTCCTTTCGAAGTGTTCGCTGGAGTAGACCTGCGTTTTGGACCCACACGTGCGACGTGATCAATGTCTGTTTCAGGCAACTTGATACCCAGCTTTTGTGAGGTTACCTGGAGCAGATGAGTTAAATTCTCATTGGGAGTTTCTGGCATTCCTACTATCTCTATCTCGTTCTTCACGTTGTGCTGTTCTTGAAATATGACATGTTTTTGTAATTCTGTTAAATTCAATTTCAGTTGCACTATTTCAGCATCTTTCTCTGAGAGCTTTCGACTATATTCGGCGGTTGTTTGCGTTAATTTGTTAGAAACGGATTCTAACTGGGCTTGTAATTGTACTATATTTGCGCTTACAAGCCTAATCTCTCTAAGAAGTACTAGTGGGGATGAGTCTTCTAACTCATTCACGCCACTCGACTGCTTTCCGCGACTTCCCCGTGTAACGGTTACATTACTATCGCCTGTGCATCTATAAGTATTATTTAGAGCACGAATCGGGGTGTTAGTATCATTGCTTTTAGGCTTAGAGTATATTAAACAATAAACTAAAAACCCGCGCCAGAGTGCACCCCATTTGTGATTCGAATTCGAATGGGTTATTTAATTCTGACGGGAATATGCGACAGTTCTGTGAAACTGTCACTCTACGTCAATAGACAACGTCAACTGTGTTCCCGTCCGATTGGAGATCGGAAACGGTTTGTATTTCATCGATAATATAAATACCACCATAATACCATTTTATTCACGTAGACTTCAAAAAAGCGCTTGTAAATAGTCAGAACATGTTTGTAGTATTATAGTTGTATACATTAGTATTTCTAGTAACATAGATATTAGGTACACATGTATTGATAGTATTAAAACATTAGTAAAATTTATTTTATAACAGCAATGATATTTAGTTAGCTCGAATCAAGTTATTGTCAAGAGATTATGTTTAAGTTTAATTATCTAGTTTAAGTCTAATTATCTAGTTTAAGTCTAATATTTGTAATACATATTGGCAATGGTTCTGTCTATATTAAGGTGATATTATTATGACGGACCTTGTGTTAATAACGACGGTCGCGCTTTAATGCTACCACCGGATCCAATGCGCCTCAACTGAGAAGACCCAGCGAAACAAACTCAGCGGGTGTCTCTACTACCGGTTTCAACACGGCCCAGTTGAGACGCTCCGGCGAAACATACTCAATGGGGCATATACACGAGATTTGGTCCACTTACTGTAATTATTTAGCAGGCAAACACAATATATGCTCGATCGGTTGTCTGATTATTTATTTATTTTAGGTTTAATATATTAGAAAGAGAAAATAAAAACGTCAAAATAAAAGTAACACTAATCATTTTGAGACACAACCAACAGTTCTGAAATTCGTAGAATATTTAAATAATAGATAGTTTTATTACAGATAGTTCATGTAACATAAAAGATTACTCATGTCTATATGGCTATAAGATCTCCAGCGGACTATGTGCAGGTAGATGCCGACCGCCAAATGTCTTTATCGTCAATGTAATCCTTAGTAGTGTAGTAACCCTTAGCCATAAGTTCATGTTTAATGTGTGTCTTAAACTTATTATCAGGTAGTTTAGTTATATGAATAGGGAGCTTGTTATAAAACCTAGTACAATTTCCCATGAATGACTTTTTTGTTTTGCTAACTCTAAAGGCTGGTATAGCTAGTTTGTCCTTATTTCTTGTATTGACATTGTGCAAGTCACTCCGTTTTTTATATTTATCTAAATTTTTCCGCACAAACATTATATTCTGATATATGTATTCAGATGGAACAGTAAGTATATTTACCTCTTTAAAAACGCTTCGTAGAGACTCGCGACTGCCTAGATTATAAATAGCTCGGACTGCTCTTTTTTATAATACGATAATGATGGTATGATATACATATGATAATGAAGGTGAAAAATACCACTTATCTATACAAATAAATAAAATTGGAGTGTCTGTTTGTAACATTGAAATAACCGGTTTTTACAACATAAATATGAATATATATACAACAAAATATTTTTTTTTACAATTTTTGTCTGTCTGTCTGTCTGTTTGTTCCGGCTAATCTCTGAAATGGCTGGACCGATTTTGATGGGACTTTTATTGACAGGTAGCTAATGTAATAAGGAGTAACTTAGGCTACTTTTATTTTAGATTTTTTTTAATATTACTAATAACAAAAAAAACGAAATAAACTAATTAACACGCGGACGAAGTCGCGGGCACAGCTAGTCATAAAATAAAATAAAAAAGGTTTTTATTCACGTAGACTTTCAAAAAGCGCTTGTAAATAGTCAGAACATGTTTGTAGTAATATAGTTGTATACATTATTATTTCTAGTAACATAAATGTAAGGAACTGAAAGTTGGGTATGGCAGAAAAGGAATGAAAGTAAAATAAATGCAGTGGAAATGAGAGCTCTGAGAAGTAAGTATGTGTGGTGTGACTTTGAGAGACAGAATTCGAAATAGGTACTGATGTGGTTTAAAGAGGATGTAGTCACAAAGATTGATAAAGGTATGCTGAGATGGTTTCGCCATTTAGAAAGGATGAATGAAAGAAGATTGACAAAACAAGTATACCTGACCTGTGTGAATGGTACAACCGGAAGGGGAAGACCTCGTAGAACATTCTCTGATCAAATCGGAGACGTTCTCAAGAAAGGGCAGGTCCGAAGTACCCTAAACCGGCGAGCATGTATGAAGAATGTAATGACAGTAATCGAGGCAAAAGAGGTGTGCAAAGATCGTGACAAATGGAAATCCGTTGTCTCTGCCTACCCCTCTAAGAAACAGGCGTGAGTCTATGCATGTATGTACCATAAATATTGGCACTTACTTATGTATTCATCTGTTCCAACAAGTATCTAAACAAAGAAACCTTAAAAATAACTTCAAATTAATATTTTTCTACAGGGCGATATTACCAATTACACCCATAACGCGTGGGATACTAACAACGAACAGCTTATACAACTTGAATATAAAAAGTGCGCAAATAGAAATGTATAACTTCTTCCCACATTGACATGCCAATCACCTCGAAGTCAATTCTTATGAAGGGCAAATATTATTTCTAATTTCTAAAGGTATATTTCCACAGGTTGTACCGTGTTATAAAAAGATTGTCTAATGCCCACGTCTGCCTTTACGGGTATGGATAGGTTGAATATTCGCAAAACTCATTTTTGAAGTGAAAACGTAGAGAAACAGTTGCACCAGACTCCTAAAAACCAACTCTCGTCAGAAACCGAGCTGAGTAAAATAAAAAAAAATAAAAAAAGGGTTTTTATTCACCTAGACTTTAAAGCGCTTGTAAATAGTGTATACAGAACTATATTACTACAAACATGTTTGTAGTAATATAGTTATGTATACATTATTATTTCTAGTTGCGTAGATATTTAGGTACACGGATTGTATGAAAACATTTATAAAATTTATTTTTATAATAGCAATGATATTTAGCTATCTTGTATTAAGTTATTGTCAAAGAGATTAAAATTTAAGTTTAATTATCAAAATTTATAGTTTTGGCTATATTAACGGTATGGATATGTCAAATGTGCGCATAACACATTTTTGTAGTGAAAACTTCTTTAACCGAGTTCAGCACTTTTGGTTAAACATTAATCATGGAATTCGCGTCATCCTCACGTCCCGATTCCCATGAGCTTTTATACATATATTAGGTCTTTACCTATGAAATTGCCGTTCTGCAGTACTGGCCATTTCAAATCAAAATAATTTTTGTTTGGCTAAGAATTCTAATTTCAAATTAATTTTATTTTAAAAACATGGATTCTTTTTTCCAAAAGTAGTCATTTCTTTATTGATTAGTGTTACATTTTCATCGCATTTCAATCTTTTTCGTCATCATGGATACGTTAAAAATTCGAGTAATTATGGAATATGAGTACCGTCGTGGCAGCAACGCGGCACAAGCGGCACGCAACATCAACGACGTTTACGGAGCTAACACTACAAACCAACGCACCACCTGTTATTGGTTTGCTCGCTTCCGTTCTGGAAATTTCGACCTGAAAAATGAACCTCGCGGTCGTCCGAAGACTTTGGTCGACAATGACGAATTAAAGGCGGTTGTGGAAGCTGATGATACACAATCTACGGCTGAATTAGCAGCAGCTTTCGACGTTAGCGTCAAAACAATATTGGTCCATTTGCGTCAAATTGGCAAGGTAAAAAAGCTTGACAAATGGGTGCCCCACGAACTCAATGATCGCCAGCGCGAAGGACGCGTCGAGACGTGCCTTGCACTGCTCAACAGACACACAAATGAAGGAATTTTGAACCGCATTGTTACCTGCGATGAAAAATGGATTCTGTTTGATAACCGCAAGCGCTCAGCAAGTTGGTTGGATCCTGGTTCAGCACCTAAACAATGCCCTAAACGAAAACTTACCCCTAGAAAAGTGATGGTCACTGTTTGGTGGTCTAGCGCCGGTGTGATTCATCACAGCTTCTTACCAAACGGGGTGAGCATTACTGCAGATGTGTACTGTGAAGAACTGAGCACAATGATGGAGAAGCTGGCGCATCTCCAACCAGCATTGGTCAATCGCTCGTCTCCGCTGCTCCTGCACGACAACGCGCGACCTCATACTGCACAGCAGACGGTCTCCAAGTTGCAAGAACTGGGGTTGGAAGCTCTCCGTCATCCGCCCTACTCACCAGACCTTGCGCCTACAGACTACTACTTTTTCCAGAATTTGGATAACTTCTTGGCGGGAAAAAAATTCAATACCCGAGAGGCAGTACAAAATGCCTTTGAAGAATTTGTTGCCTCCCGTCCAGCTGATTTCTTTAAGAAGGGCATCAATAAACTGCCACTGCGATGGCAAAGATGCATTGATTGCATGGGTGATTACTTCGATTAATACAAATAAAAAAATTCATGAAAAAAATTCGTTTAAATTTTTTCATACAAAACGGCAATTTCATAGGTAAAGACCTATTATTTAAAAAAAAAATACATCTCATCTTTTTAAAAAAGACAACGCCTGCATTAGGGAAATTAATCCCTGTGTCGCGGGGACTTTACAAACATATAATAGACGGACACAAATTACATCCAGACTCAGAACAACTATTTATGGGTCACACTAATAGTTGTCTGGCACGGGACTCGAACATGCGACACGAAGCGGCGAGGCGGCTGTCTTAGCCGCTGCGCCACACGTGCACTCATTGGGGCACGTGAGCTATATGCATATTAAACAAACTTTGCCTCTAAACAAAGCTTACCCCAACCGTGAACTTTTAAATTCACATGTATAGTAAGCCACTCTACATAAACGTTTAAACAATAAGTTATGGTACCGGCTTGAAACATATACTCCAAATACTTGTATCAATTTATTCTACACTAGCTGTGCCCCGCGGTTTTACCCGCGTTAAATTTTATACATTATCACAGCTCCTCCCCCTTAGGTGATGGCGTGATAATATGTAGCCTATATGTTGACCCAACCTCTTAGTAATATTCATGCAAAATTTGATGTAAATCCATGCAGTACTTTTTGAGTTTAGCCCGGACATACATACAGACAAACAGACAAAAATTATATAAACTATATTTTTTTTGCTTCGATATCGGTTGTAGATCAAGCCCCAAATATCCTTTAAAAAAATATTCAATGTACAGTTTTGACTTTTTGACTTTCTTACGATTTTATTATATTATGTATAGATTAGAACATAAATTTGTCATTAGTCGCTTCTAGGGTACCTACTACTAAGTTTCAAATACACAAGCATAGCTGATCTATACAGATATGCCATAATCGCCCCGCTAAGGTGCTTGGCAGACGTGTTGACCAGCACAGTCTGATAGCCACCCATCTATTTCCCTCGCCGAACACTTACAGACTGGTGAATGCGCTGGCTCAGAGCTCCTCATTTATTTTAATAAAATAATAAAGTGTTGTTCTTAGTGAGGCTAAAAAAACCGCGACGCAGCAGGGAATAATAATAATATCCTAGGACATTATTTACACACGGTCATCTGATCCCAAACTAAGCAGAGCTTGTACTATGGAAACCAGATAACTGATAAACTACATATATTACTTTTCTTTTGTAAATATATATAGATAACTACATCTAGACTCAGGACAAACAGACATGTTCATGCACACAAATATCTGTCCTGGGTGGGAATTGAACCCAAAACCTCCGGCGTGAAAAGCAAGCATTTGTCAACCACGCCAACAGTCCCGTCGAATTTATTGAGCACTTGGGTATTAACATACACAGTCTTGTACAAGATCAAGCTCAAAATTCAATACATAAACATAGTCGAATACAGAAAAAAAAAATATTTTGTATTAGTCCGTCCGTGTTTTGTCACATATATTTTTTTAAATCCTTAATTAATAATGAATAGCAAGTTACTAAGCTATTTATCATTGTTACATTTAGCACTGCTATATTAAAATTAAAGAATATCTTTATTTTTTTTCTTTAATAATAATATCATGGGACATAATTTACATACGGCCATTTGATCATTGAAACTAAGCAGAGCCTGTACTATGGAAAACAGATAACTGATCTAAAAAGCAGAGGAAGCTTCAGCACGGTGCAAATATCTATTCGTTTACGTAATACTTATATCCGATTGCTTTTATAATACCATCCTTTACGATCTTATAAGATATTTTTAGGCTAACACTCCTATAAATTTCTTATAAGTCGGACAAATCTAGGTAGTTCCTGGTCTGCTATGTTGTAAATAATAATAATATCCTGAGACATTATATTAATACACACCATCTGATCCCAAACTAAGCAGAGCTTGTACTATGGGAACCAGATAACTGATATACCTACTATATATATTACTTTTCTTTTATAACTACATACTTATGAAAGAAATGTAGTATACATTTCTTTTCTTTTGTGTACATACTTATATAGATAATGACACCCAGACTCAGCATAAACAGATATGTTAATGCACACAAATATCCGTTCTGGGTACAATTGAACCCACATCCTCCGGCGTGAAAAGCAAGGATTCGCCATAATATATAAACCCCTTCCATTGGGCACTGAATTAATCAAAGGGAAACCCCATTGGTGTTTTCTTTTCACTAGCTACAACAAATAAATATTAAATATCTAGGGACAATGTCACACAGATCATCCTAACCCCAAACTAAGCAAAGCTTGTACTATGAGTACCAGGCGACGATATACATACTTATATAGATAGATAAATACTTATATACATAGAAAACATCCATGACTCAGAAACAAATATTCGTACTCATCACACAAATATTTGCACTTACCGGGATTCGAACCCAGGACCACCAGCTTCGTAGGCAGGAGCACTACCAACTAGGCTATGGTCATTATTCCACTTATAAAAATCTGAATCACAATCCACAGCTGAACAAAAATCTACAATAAACACGATACTAATACAACATCTGTTATATTGTCCGTAGCTTTAAAAAATGTATGTCTATTCCACAGGAATTTTGAAAAATCTAGGTATCTTAAAGGGAAAATCCATATTTAAAATAAATATACTTGATTACGTTAATTTTAATAGACTTAAAACAAGCGATATACAAATTATTTATTGTTACAAAATTTGCACGCGCTAAGCGACACCCTACCTATTGTTAGCATGTTGTCACAATTAAATTATTAATTTGAATTGATTTGATTTTATGCCTAAGTCCAGAGTTTATGAGTCAGTCAGTAGTTTACTTCTTATAAATATCTATTATGCTATTTTCAACTTAATTCCAATAAGGAACATGCCGTGATTTTTTGTTACTTATTCATTTGACGGGAACGGGATAGAATTTTTTTTTATTATTTGACTGCACGTGTGGCGCAACGGCTAAGACAGTCGCCTCGCCGCTTCGTGTCGCGGGTTCAAGTCCCACGCCGGACAACTATTTGTGTGACCCATAAATAGTTGTTCTGAGTCTGAATGTAATTTGTGTCCGTGTATTATATGTTTGTAAAGTACCCCGCGACACAGGGATAAATTCCCTAATGCGGGTGGCGTATTTTAAAGAAAAATAAAATATCACTACCCTATTTCACTGCTGTGTGGTGACGGCGACAAATATCAGAATCAGAATATCATCACCCCATCTCATCCCGTGGGGGGCGTAGAAGTCGACCCGAGGGAATATCTACCAGAGGAAGGGCAGCAGCTTCCTTCTGATTACTATGACCATCTTACTGCGATCGCCAACCCGTCTGCCAAGCGTGGCGATTATGGCATATCCCCTCAAGACCGATTCTTGAGGGAGGCTGGTCCAGCAGTGGACTTATTTAGCTGTAATGATGATGATGATGACCCTATTTCATCCCGGAGGAGGCGTAGAAGGCGACTCGAGGGAATATCTCCCAGAGAACAGGCTGCAGCGTCTCTCTGTGTACCACGAACATGAATCTGTCGTAGCCAACCTAAATACAAATAAATACAAATATTTATTGCGATCATGAGTGATACATAGGTGTTACAGAATGTAGAGGTACATACATGATACCCTGTTTGGGCGCAGCAATACAATTTTAATATAAAATTACTTACAAACTATTTAATGAATCTTACGTTATATATTTATTTATATATATTATTATATTTATATATACCTTTATTATTATGTTATCATTATATTTATACTATTTACTTTAACATATTATAATTTAATTATTTTTTATATTGCACACTGTCTTACTGTTTAGTTCTGTCCTCGAAAAACTCTTTTATACTGGAATAACATTTTTGGGTTAAGTATTTATTAATTTATTCTTGAATATATTGAAGCTGGATGTTTCTTTTAGTTGTTGTGGTATTTTGTTATATATGTTTTTATATACCTGTCTGCCAAGCGTGGTGATTATAGCGTATCCCTGCAATTGATGGGCACAACTCCACTGGGGAAGTCTTTGGGGATGCATTTGTCAAAACATGATAATATTCCGACGGGCCTGTTGGCGTGGTTGGTAAATGCTTGCTTTCCACGCCGCAGGTCGTGGATTCGATACCCACCCAAGACAAATATTTGTGTGCATGAACATGTCTGTATGTCCAGAGTCTGGGTGTAATTATCGATATAAGTATGTATTTACAAAAGAAAAGTAGTATATGTAGTATATCAGTTATCTGGTTTCCATAGTTCAAGCTAGGCTTGTTTGGGTTCAGATGGCCGTGTGTAAATAGTGTCCCAGGATATTGTTATTATTATTTACAAGAGAGCAGACCAGGAACCACCTAGATTTGTCCGACTTATAAGATATTTTTAGGCTAACCTAAAAATATCTTATAAGATCGTAAAGGATAGTATATAAGTATATAAAAGCAATCGCATATAACCATTAAGCAAACGAATCGATATTTGCAGCGTGCTGAAGCCCCCTCTGCTTTTTAGATAATATTATGTGCAGTGTCCAAAACATGTACTACGTCTTAAAAATACAGTATCAAGAATAAGAAGATTTTCATAAGAACTACGTTCGAATGAAATACAATATTATTTTTACGTCTTGGTTGTATTGCTTGGAATAGCAGATATTACCTTAAAACAATAAACTTCAACGTTAAATATGTACCAAATTTAAGTACCTATAAAATATCATTAATATTAATAAGTGTGGTTATAAAAATTGCTTAAATTGTTGGAAAGAGAGGTATGAATTTTGGAACAGTTTAGGTTTCCTATGAAGAAAGAATGCACACCAGAATACCGCAAATATTTTATATAATAGGCATTAGAAGTAAATTATTTAATTAAAAAACCGGCCAAGTGCAAGTCGGACTCGCACACGAGTGGTTCCGTAGCATTATCTATAAAAAGAGCAAAAATTCACGTTTGTTGTATGGGAGCCCCCTTAAATATTTATATTATTTTGCTTTTTAGTATTTGTTGTTATAGCGGCAACAGAAATACATCATCTGTGAAAATTTCAACTGTCTTAACTATCACGGTTCATGAGATACAGGCTGGTGACAGACGGACACACAGACAGCGAAGTCTTAGTAATAGGGTCCCGTTTTACCCTTTGGGAACGGAACCCTAAAAAAACATCACACACACACACTACCATGCTTTTGACACACTGACAAACTGAGAAGAAATGACAAACTGAGTGTCAAAACTGAAGACAGATTATAGATTTACACTGATTAGATAGTCTTTAATGTCTATCTTTGTCAATAGAACCGTAATGGTCAAATTTCAAACAAGTGCGATCTCTAGTCATTATAACTACTAAGTTGTATTGCTTGAAACAGAGGCTACCTTTAAACAATAAACTTCGACATTAAATATGTACCAAACTTAAGTACCTATAAACTATTATTAGAAAACCAACAACATAGAAACTTAAAGTTTGCAAAATATTCCAAGAATCTTTGTATCACATTTCAATTGTAAGGGGCTAAAACATGAATGGACGAGTTTGACAATGAAGTCTATTATCAAAACTACAATAAACCCAAAAAAAATACATTATTTTCGCACCTTTCTTTTGTAGAAGAGATAAGGAGTAGTCATTGTAATAGATCATTGTATAATTATCAGGTAAACGGAATAGGTGTACCTACATTCTTGTACTTTGCAAGATAAAAGCAGATACGTGAAATGGGTTCTTTAGGGATGTATTATCTTTTGGTAGATACACCATCTGGGATTGCCTTGTGCGCTGATTGTTATACAATACAATGTATTAAAAACCTACCAGTACCTAACAGTATTTTACTAAAGTTCTTAATTTTTACTAAAGTTCTTAATTTTTACTAAAGTTCTTAATAGCTAACAAGTCATTAGTTACATTATTTATGGCCATATAAATTTATCAATAATGTGCTGAGAGAAGTACATATACAATACAATTCTTTTGTACATTTATAATTTTCAAATTGACGGTATACAAAAATAAAGCACATTACCAATTAGCTATAATTATATTATTATAATCTCCAATTGACGGTATACACAATGAAGTACATTACCTCCCGTGCTAGTCAACAAGACTGAGTTACGCCAAGGTAAGGTTCTCGCTTGAGATATCAATCTTAACGTGGTGAATATAAGAAGCATAGTAATTTGATCGGCCTTTTTAGTGATCCATATAAAGTGATAACATTCAGATTGATTAAAAAAATGTATAATCCATGCACCTTTGAAGTCCCTAGACTCGTCTATTTTCGACGGTCTCAATGTCATATGTGATCAATTTTTTAAACTTGACGTTTACATTTAGCATAGGAGACTTTTACTGCTTCATTGGACTATAGAGATGAGCGAGGGCTCAATAATGTTTCGTTACCATCCTAGTCAGTACGCATAAATTCTTCCTGCTAATGAACTGGCTGCTAGTGTCAGGTGGTGCAGTAAAGACTCCTGTAAAAGGCACCTTAAAACTATTGTCTCTTCATAACAATTTCCTCACGGTGATGTCCTACAATGAAAGATATTGCCTGAGTATTTCGCGCCAAGACAAAATTGACACAACTAAAGATGCCATGCCCTAATCATAAGAACAATGTTAAAAGAGACACAATAATATTCCTTTAATTTAGTTGATATTGCATAGAATTGGGAGCTCTTAAAACATACCGATATACTCGTACTCGCCAGGCGTGCGGGCGAGCTGCGAACCATACTAGGTTCGAGGCTCGGGTTCGAATCCAAAAGGTCGCCTCGCTATTTCATACATTTGTGGGTACATAAGTAGTAGTTCTGGATATGGGAGTAGGTACTTCATTTATATATTTGTAAAGTACCCCGCGACACAGGGTTGCAATTCCCTAGTACGAGTGTTGGTTTATTAAATAAAACCGGCCAAGTGCGAGTCGTACTCGCGCACGAAGGGTTCCGTACCATTATCTATAGAAACGAGCAAAAAATTCACGTTTGTTGTATTCCCATACAACAAACGTGAATTTTTTGCTCGTTTCTTAAATATCAATTTTATTTTGTTTTTTAATATTATTTGTTATAGGGGCAACAGAAATATATCATCTTTGAATTTCAACTGTATAACTATCACGGTTCATGAACTACAGCCTCGTGACAGACGGACAGACAAGCAGACAGCGAAGTCTTAGTAATAGGGTCGCGTTTTACCCTTAGTGTACGGAAACCTAAAAAGAAACATAAAACAGCTTTCGCGTTATAATAGTTAAAGCTTAGTCTAATTTCTACAGATTAATAGAACTTTATTACCATTGGTCATCAATTAGATCGCGCTACCTATTGTAATGCGTTTATTAGCCTTGAATAAGTATACTGGTTTAAATGATGTATACCTATATGTTGGAATTCACCGAGGAAGTTTGTGGTAACCGACTATGTTTGTTTGCTGACTTGGCAGCGTAAAAAAAATATGTTACCTGAATATTTGCGTGTTAAACCTTAATATTAAGAACCCAGGAAATATAACACCGGCGTTTATTAACAAAGAGCTTATTAATTTGAACGACCTTCAGTGTTCAATACACAAGCTCTTCTCCGTAATAATATTTATTCTTTGTGTTTCCGTAAAATAATAAAACCAGCCAAGTGCGAGTCGGACTCGCGCACAAAGGGTACCATTATCTATAAAAACGAGCAAAAAATTCACGTTTGTTGTATGGGAGCACCCTTGATATTTATTTTATTTAGTTTTTTAGTAATTGTTGTTATAGCGGCAACAGAAATACATCATCCGTGCAAATTTCAACTGTCCAACTACAGTACTACTGAGATACAGCCTGGTGACAGACGGACAGACAGACAGCGAAGTCTTAGTAATAGGGTCTCGTTTTAGCCTTTGGTTACGGAACCCTAAAAACAGCAATCTTGAAATAGGTACACGATTCCATATCCTTAGATATATTTACGCTATGAAAACGACCTTTATGGCCTATGTATTAAAGACGCTTATACGATCAACGTGTATCCTGTGAAGTACCATTGATTGAACGAAGCAGTGCCCTAGAAGTCATCATAACAGCCTTCACAAACATACAAAAGCCTTCCACAAGAACCATCTTGGAGGATATGCCATAATCGCCACACTTGGTAGATGGGTTGTAATCGCAGTGTGATGGTCAAAGTACACAGACTCTTCTACGAATTTTATGCCCCCCACGGGAAGAGATCAGAGAGTCACCACACCTAGAAGTACGGTAGTCGAATTCATAAATAAATAGCTATCTCTTTCTAATTTTACTATGTCTTATCTGAAATTGTTAACTTATTTATATGTACTTCATATTATTTCAAATGAAAGCGCATTTATTACTTTTAATGCAAATAATATTTAAATATGAATATCCAGAAGAAATCACAAATTACTCGTTTAAGATCACTGTCCACCTTAAAATATATCCTCACAAATAAACTATATTCTATTCTACATGTTTCTCATATCCTTAAAAACATCGAAATGCGCGAATTTTAATAATAACAAATATTTCTAATCCAGACTGGACGTAGACTCTGTGTTGAGATCTTGGTTTAAATGCAGCCGTTGAAAATTTAACCAAATTTAAAGCAAAGGGAACTGCATTGTATGCAACTGCAAGCAGATGCGAGGTAAGAAAGGGTCCTTTACAATACAATACCTTGGCCAATTGCAAAAGAAATTTCGCAACGAAATCTTGATCGTCGAGAAATTGGGGCGACCCATGGTTCGATGGGAAAAGTTGAGAGTATGTGTAGACGGGGGGCGATTTCTTTTTCTATACATTATCGCTAAATACTATTGAATACTTTGATTCGCATTAAGAAGCATGATTTATTAATTGGGAATTAATCATACGTAACTTTAGCCGATATAATTTAGCAGGGTGTAAATGAAATAGGGAACGAAACAAAACTTATTTAATTTGCACAACTAATACAGTATTAGTTGTGCAAATTAAGTAAGTAAGTTTAATAAGGCAGAGCCTATACTAGGGCAACATGACAACTGACAAACATATTGACCTATTTCTTAATACATATAAAATACAAAACTTGAGAGGTGACAAGGGACACCCGGATGGAACGAAGTTATTTTTATTATTTATTATGTACAGAAAACCTGTATAAACTCAACAAAAATAATCGTCGCGACACCACACTGTTCAATGCGAAATAGAAATGAAAATATCTGGCTTGCTTTCTATAAGAGAGAGAGAGAGAGAGAGAGACAGACAGAGAAACATGCGCACGCCGCACAGCTGCAAAAAGTGTCGTGAAAACTTTTCGCGAGATTTTTTTCCGTCTAGCCCCCTTTCACAACGCGCGATAAGGAACTTCGTTCCAATACATCCAGACACAGAACAAATAACCGTGTTTACTTATCACACAAAGATTTGGCCTGGGTGGGGATCAAATCTACGACTTCTGGATTGTCAGCCAATTGGCCAGTCTTAGATAATTAACTTGCAAATAATATAAAAATAGATTAATTTGAAATACTATTTACTAGTTCGATTCGCATTGAAAAGCGTGATTTATTAATTGGCAATAAATCATACGTAACTTTAGCCGACTTTGGCTGTGTGGTGACGGCCTAGAGAATATCACCACCCCCTCTCATCCCGTGGGGGGACGTAGAAGTCGTCCCGAGGGAATATATACCAGAGAATGGGCAGCAGCGTTCTTATGAGTACCAATTTCTACCTTACTGCGATCGCCAACCCGTTTGCCAAGCGTGGCGATTATGGCAGATCCCCTCAAATGAAGGACACAATTAAACCGCGGCCCCCAGTCCCCGGCAGCCCTGCTATTCCCAGCCGTGGTAACAGCCGTGGTTACGGCAGGGCAGGGGGTGCTAAGAATCCCCGGCAGATTCCGCGTTACCAAAACCGACGACCTCTGGCCCTGGCAACATACAACACACGCACACTGCGGACCGACGAGAAGATGATCGAACTGGAGGAAGAATTGAGCAGGTTACATTGGGACATAATAGGATTATCTGAAGTCCGAAGAGAGGGGGAGGACACGATAATCCTGAAATCCGGGAATCTGTTCTATTTCCGGGAAGGCGACCAACTGTCCCAAGGTGGTGTTGGGTTCATAGTCCACAAGTCCCTCGTACACAACATAGTGAAAATCGAGAGTGTGTCGACTAGGGTTGCGTACCTTATACTCAGAATTACCAAGCGGTATTCGTTGAAGGTCATACAGGTTTACGCGCCGACTTCGACGCACTCCGACGATGAGGTTGAGGTCATGTATGAGGATATTTCTAGAGCCATACATACCTCGAACTCTTATTTCACTGTGGTCATGGGGGACTTTAACGCGAAGCTGGGTAAACGATTCGGGAATGAGCTGAAAGTGGGGCAATTTGGAACTGGAGACCGGAATCCCCGGGGCCAAATGTTGGCCGACTTCATGGAGAAGGAGGGACTCTTTATGATGAACTCCTTTTTCAAGAAGTCGGAAAACCGCAAATGGACCTGGGTAAGCCCCGATGGTAAAACAAAAAACGACATAGACTTTATCTTGTCGACGAGTAGACAGGTGTTCAATGACGTCTCAGTGATCAATATGGTTAAAACCAGGAGCGATCACAGACTGGTGAGAGGATCATTGAACCTAAATGTCAAGCTCCAGAGGTCCCGACTGATAAAGTCTACGCTCCGACCTTTACCCATCCACATCCAAAACCCTGAACCCTTTCAGCTCGAACTGCAAAACCGTTTCGAATGCCTAGCAGATTGCGAGGAAGTGGACTCATACCATGACAGGCTCGTAGAAGCTGTCCATACGGCTGGGTCTAAGGTCTTCAAGGCCCACCGTACAAACAGAACCAAAAAGATCTCTGACTATACCCTGCAGCTTATGGACGAAAGACGGAAAATGGTTCTGACATCCTCTGATGATGCTACCAGATACCGGCAGCTCAACAGACAGATCTCAAAGTCTTTGACTCGCGACACGCGCCAATTTAATACAAATTGTATTAAAGAAGCCATTGAGCGGAACAAAGGCTCTAAAGTGTTTGCAAGAGAACTGTCTGTTGGACAGAGCCAACTGACGAAGCTGAAGACTGAGGATGGCAGAATCGTCACGTCTAAACCTGAGTTGCTGGGAGAGATCGAGAGGTTCTATGGACAGCTGTATGCGAAAACCCAGTCACCTGTCGATAGTTGTGCCTCAGATCCCAGAGCACGACTAACCCAACACTTCACCGACGACATCCTGGACGTCAGCCTGTGCGAGATTAGAATGGCTCTCGAACAGCTTAAGAACAACAAGGCGCCTGGTGATGATGGAGTTACGGCAGAGCTTCTGAAGGCGGGTGGTACACCAATCCTACGGGCCCTTCAGAAGTTATTTAACTCCGTCATACTAGAAGGTCAAACGCCAAAAGCATGGCACAGGGGTGTGGTGGTGCTCTTCTTCAAAAAGGGCGATAAAACCCTCTTGAAGAATTACAGACCCATCACACTGCTGAGCCATGTTTACAAGTTGTTTTCGAGGGTCATTACGAATCGTCTCGCACGCAGGTTTGACGACTTCCAGCCTCCCGAACAAGCCGGTTTCCGTAAAGGCTTTAGTACCATAGACCACATACATACGCTGCGGCAGGTTATACAGAAGACCGAAGAGTATAACCAGCCATTATGCTTAGCGTTTGTGGACTATGAGAAAGCCTTCGATTCGATCGAAACTTGGGCCGTACTGAGGTCTCTCCAAAGGTGCCAAATCGACTACCGGTATATCGAGGTGTTAAAGTGTTTGTACGAAAACGCCACTATGTCAGTGCGACTCCAGGTCCAGAACTCGAAACCTATCCACTTGCAGCGAGGTGTGAGACAGGGAGATGTTATATCTCCGAAACTGTTCACCGCTGCATTGGAAGATGTCTTCAAGCTTCTGGACTGGAAAGGCTTTGGCATCAATGTCAATGGCGAGTACATGACCCACCTTCGATTTGCCGACGATATAGTAGTCATGGCTGAGACCCTTGACGACCTCGGTACAATGCTCGATGGCCTCAGCAGAGTCTCTCAACAAGTGGGTCTGAAAATGAACATGGATAAGACGAAAATTATGTCAAACATCCATGTTGCACCCACTCTAGTTAAGGTTGGAGACTCTGCACTCGAAGTTGTAGAGAACTATATTTACCTAGGACAGACCATCCAACTAGGTAGGTCCAACTTCGAGAAGGAGGTCAATCGTAGAATCCAACTCGGCTGGGCAGCGTTCGGGAAGCTACGTAATATCTTCTCGTCCCAAATACCGCAGTGTCTCAAGTCGAAAGTCTTCGACCAGTGTGTGTTGCCAGTGATGACTTACGGAACAGAGACGTGGTCGCTAACTATGGGCCTTATCAGGCGGCTCAAGGTCACCCAAAGAGCAATGGAAAGGGCTATGCTTGGAGTTTCCCTGCGAGATCGAATCAGAAATGATGAGATCCGCAGGCGAACCAAAGTCACCGACATAGCCCTAAGAATTGCCAAGCTGAAGTGGCAGTGGGCAGGGCACATAGCTCGTAGAGCCGACGGCCGCTGGGGCAGAAAGGTTCTCGAGTGGCGACCACGAACCGGAAGACGCAGCGTGGGCAGGCCCCCTACAAGATGGACCGATGATCTTGTGCGGGTCGCTGGAAAACGCTGGATGCGGATAGCGCAAGACCGGCAATTGTGGAGATCTTTGAGGGAGGCCTTTGTCCAGCAGTGGACGTCTTTCGGCTGATATGATGATGATGATGATGATGAACTTTAGCCGATATCATTCTGCAGGGTGTAACATAAATAGGGAACGAAACGAAACTTATTTAATTTGCACAACTAATACACTGCCAGCTGATCATAAATTAGGCAGAGCCTGTATTATGGCAACCAGACAACTGCTAGACATACTTTTATATTTCTAATTACTCATAAATTTCATACAGACACAAATAATCGTGCTCATCACACAAACATTTCTTCTGGGTGGGACTCGAACCCAAGACCTCTGGCTTAACAGTCAGGGTCACTAACCACTAGACCAACAGGCTAATATATTTCACCACTACTGACTTTAAAAAATGTTCTTATCCTATCAGCTTATCAGCCAAGTGGCCAATATTAGGTCATTTCCCGTAGAAAAATGTTGATCAGATGTCGCTTCTATTATTGCTTGTAAAATAATTAATAATATTGTAATGTTGTTTTCTGTTAGCAGTATATAAAAAACCAAACAATTGCACACTATAAACTGAAGGTAGAATGTAAATGGACCATTGTAATTTAAGACCATACCCTGTATACTACATTCTTGCAAATAAACATTTTACATTCGTTTTGAAATAACAATTTGAAATTTGAATATATATAAAGAATTAAAAACGATAATTTTCGTATACACAAACTGGTTTTATTATATTGTTTAATCTCATGCGTATATTGCGCTCACTGGTACGTAACTGATTGGCGAGATTAAGCGACTAGGTTCGCGGTCAGTCCATAGATGGGTGACCGCCAATATGGTTAAATTTCTGCAAGCCTCCGTTCTTCGGAGGACACGTTAAGCTGTCGATTATTCACATAGACTTTAATAAAGCACTTGTAAATAGTCAGGACATGAATAATATGTAGTATTAGTTATATTATAGACTAGCTGCTGTGCCCTGCGGTTTTAACCGCGTTAAATTTTATAAATTATCACAGCTCCTCCCCCGTAGGTGATAGCGTGATATTATGTAGCCTATATGTTGACCCGACCTCATGCATGCCTAATATTCATGCAAAATTTGAAGTAAATCCAAGCATTACCTACTTTTAGAGTTTAGCCCGGACATACATACATACAGACAAACAGACAAAAATTTTATAAACTCTATTTTTCGCTTCGATATCGTTTGTGATCACGCCCCAATTATCCTTTAAAAAAAATATTCAATGTACAGTTATGACTTTCCTACGATTTTATTATATGTATAGAAGATATAGATTTGTTATTGTTATATAACAAATAATTAGAACGTGACTTATATTTGATCATCATCATCATAACAGCTATAATAAGTCCACTGCTGGACAAAAGCCTCCCCTAAGTATCATCTTCATATGCCATAATCGCCACGCTTGGCAGACGAGTTGGCGATCGCAGTAGGATGGTCATATTACTCAGAAAGAAGCTGCTGCCCATCCTCTGGTAAATATTCCCACAGGTCGACTTCAACGCCCCCCAAAGGATGAGATGATGATGATATTCTGATATTCGCCTCCGTCATCACACAGCAATATTTGATCATATGAAATTATAATTAAATTTGTAATAGTCATGGTTTAGTTAGGTTAGCTACCGCTAGACTGCCTCGTTGGTCTAGCGGTAGCGTGTTCACCCGCAGAGAACGAGGTCCTGGGTTCAAATCCCTGGTCGGGCCAAAAAGGGATTTTGGGACTTTTCTGTAAAAAGAAAAAATTCTCAGCATTAGCCCGAAGTCTGGGAGTTGGCGGTATTATACCCCCGTGCCTCGGAGAGCACGTAAAGCCGTCGGTCCTGTGCCTGACCTCTTTCCGGTCGTGTCGCCCAGGCGTCCCATCGGATTATGAAAGTGATGGAATACAAAGTGCTCCTGTGTTTGCGCACACACTTGAGCACTATAATATGTCCCGCGCAGATGGCTAATCTCTGTTGAGACTGGCCGCCTTGGCCGAAATTCTGCTAGGAGGACATTATTATTATTAGTTAAACACCAAATTTCTTGAATTTACTGTCAAAATGGTTTTTTTAAGGTTGGGGCTTAAGATATTTATTTCTCAAAAGAATTACAATTCACTTTTAAGAGAAACATATTGTTTAAAGTAGGCTTAAATACTAACGCGGGCGGTTTCCGAGCTAAGTTCAACTTACATGTAAGTACATAAAATAAAAACAAGTTAAACTAAAAACTATTATTAAATAAAGTATGTAATACAATAAATAAGTGGGGTATTAAAGAAAAGAAAAAATAACTATAAGTTAAATTTTATACAGCAAAAAAATACATAGCTAAATATTAGGTCTTTACCTATGAAATTGCCGTTCTGCAGTACTGGCCATTTCAAATCAAAATAATTTTTGTTTGGCTAAGAATTCTAATTTCAAATTAATTTTATTTTAAAAACATGGATTCTTTTTTCCAAAAGTAGTCATTTCTTTATTGATTAGTGTTACATTTTCATCGCATTTCAATCTTTTTCGTCATCATGGATACGTTAAAAATTCGAGTAATTATGGAATATGAGTACCGTCGTGGCAGCAACGCGGCACAAGCGGCACGCAACATCAACGACGTTTACGGAGCTAACACTACAAACCAACGCACCACCTGTTATTGGTTTGCTCGCTTCCGTTCTGGAAATTTCGACCTGAAAAATGAACCTCGCGGTCGTCCGAAGACTTTGGTCGACAATGACGAATTAAAGGCGGTTGTGGAAGCTGATGATACACAATCTACGGCTGAATTAGCAGCAGCTTTCGACGTTAGCGTCAAAACAATATTGGTCCATTTGCGTCAAATTGGCAAGGTAAAAAAGCTTGACAAATGGGTGCCCCACGAACTCAATGATCGCCAGCGCGAAGTACGCGTCGAGACGTGCCTTGCACTGCTCAACAGACACACAAATGAAGGAATTTTGAACCGCATTGTTACCTGCGATGGAAAATGGATTCTGTTTGATAACCGCAAGCGCTCAGCAAGTTGGTTGGATCCTGGTTCAGCACCTAAACAATGCCCTAAACGAAAACTTACCCCTAGAAAAGTGATGGTCACTGTTTGGTGGTCTAGCGCCGGTGTGATTCATCACAGCTTCTTACCAAACGGGGTGAGCATTACTGCAGATGTGTACTGTGAAGAACTGAGCACAATGATGGAGAAGCTGGCGCATCTCCAACCAGCATTGGTCAATCGCTCGTCTCCGCTGCTCCTGCACGACAACGCGCGACCTCATACTGCACAGCAGACGGTCTCCAAGTTGCAAGAACTGGGGTTGGAAGCTCTCCGTCATCCGCCCTACTCACCAGACCTTGCGCCTACAGACTACTACTTTTTCCAGAATTTGGATAACTTCTTGGCGGGAAAAAAATTCAATACCCGAGAGGCAGTACAAAATGCCTTTGAAGAATTTGTTGCCTCCCGTCCAGCTGATTTCTTTAAGAAGGGCATCAATAAACTGCCACTGCGATGGCAAAGATGCATTGATTGCATGGGTGATTACTTCGATTAATACAAATAAAAAAATTCATGAAAAAAATTCGTTTAAATTTTTTCATACAAAACGGCAATTTCATAGGTAAAGACCTATTATCTCGTCTACCTATTAAGTTAACACAAGTATATTAGCTCGGTTTCTACTGTAAATACACGGCTTACTAACTTTGTGATTAGTTTCATAATATTGAAAACGTACTTATGGGGAACTGGTTACAAGTTACAACCGTTACGAACTTTAACCCAATATAACTCCGGCCACCTCCTGGGAATTATACACCCCTGGTATTTTGTTGAAAGGATTTTGTGTCTCATTAGCTTGGCGTGGGTATCGAACTCGCTACCTTCAAAGTACAAACCGATTGAAAACGAATGCAGATATATTTCACATAACGTATAAGTGATATTTTTATCACCGTTATAATTTGAACATCTTTGAGCAATCCCGTGAACACGTGTTATATATTTTTGAGAATATCCATGTTATAATATACTTTATTCCCCGAATGCTTTTTTATGGTGCTATATTCATTTTATTCAAATATTTTGCTATATAGAAAAGTTTAAGTCGGTTCTTCTTTTAATGTTTCTTTCTTTGGTACATGCAACATTGCATAGAAAAAGACTGGTTTTAAAATGATATGTTACGGCCAAATAAATGTACCAAATACAATAACTAGGAAACACGAATTTGAAAAATCTATTTTTAACCGACTAGGACATATAAATTATATCATTTCATTAATATTAAAGGTATTATGTTTGTATAAGAGATAAATTAAATTAAATCTTTATTAAGATATTTTTTTTGTACTTTTTAGTTATTGAAGTGGTTTATTTTAAACGAAGTTTTTTTTTATATTATATGATAAGATAAATACTCTTTATTGCACAATAATTCAGATAAAAAACACAGGAAACATTGAAAGCAGTTTGTACAATAGGCGGTCTTATCGCAGTCAGCGATCTCTTCCAGACAACCTTTGGATGGATAAGAAGCAGAAATATAGAATGACAACACGATAAGGGTACTATTATACGAATAGATTAACTACTAACCAAATATTTGATAAAAAGTTTGACACAATTCTTAATAATACTTTTAACCCACCCCGGCATATCAACATGGGACCTTATATCTTCCGTACAGCAAGGTACCGCTAGACTGAGTTGGTTCCTATAACGATAATAAACTTAGATAAAAATATAGAGCGTACCTCTGTATTTTGTACCTTTACATATGTATGTACCGAAGTAAGTAATCTGCATGTCATCCAAGCGCAATAAGCCATATACGAACAAACTTCCTAATTCTGTTCTAAATATATCATGAAAGTTGGGAAAAAAATTATATCAATTTCGGCGAATGGCCGATAGAGGTCGCTGACCTCTCCCAGCTGCTGCATACCCGAGGGTCGCGACCCTTTAGGACCAACCCTTGAACCCTTAACTAAGCCCAAGACGTGATTTTTTTTAATGTTTGAATATGAGTTAAGAGTAATTTTGGCGTGATTTTGTTTCGCAGGCAAAGCCGGGGTGAATTCATAGTTAGGCATTTAGATCTGCTCTATAGTATTCTTCTGGGTGTAACACTAATTAAAAATTCATTTATGAAGAATAGTCATGTTTTTTACCGTACCTTGCTATGTCCATAACGTATCGCTGCAGGTACTGAGAAACACTACCAGAAAACTCAGTAGTTATCCCTTTTTTATTTTATTTTTCTTAATATTAATTAAATTATTTTTATATATTTATATGTGTTAATTTAGCGCACAATTCTAAACCCTTACGTCACTTAAATAATCAGAAGTTTAGGAATAAGCCTTGCCATGCAAATTGTCTTTTATAGTTCTTTTAAACTTTCTTCTATACAATGTTGTGATGGCACTGAGAGCTGAGTGTATTCGAACAAGAAGAACAACCTACTAAGAAGCTTAACCGACCTTCTTCAAATTCGACACAGTGGTAGTGAGCATAGTCATGAGTGCATATATCTCAATTCATAAAAATGACACCTGACGGAAGTATAATCCCGGAAAAAAATGTCGTACTTGTATCAATGTAGAAGTATATAGACATCTGCTTAACTACACTTGCAAGTAGCAGAATGCCTTCCAAACCATAGAAATATATGTATGTATAAGTATTTTGATCGGCTGCGTACCTATTGGACCTACAAGATTTGACCCTCTATCACAAAAGTACCCGTCTGACCTCATTTTAAGTCCCTTTGGACCTTCTTTGAAATAAAATAATCAATGTGCCCATTGGACCTCTTTTTAAGTACCCTTTGGACCTTCAAAATTAAAACTATTAAAGATGAACCTGTTGGACCTCTTTCCTAATACCGTTTGGACCTTAAAAACATTTTTTTTATTTAGTATTCGCCCGACGTTATTTTAGTAAGAAAAGGTATAGTTTTGTTGAAAATTTTTAACCAGAGTTCTAATAATTTGGCAAAATAGCATAAGCGAATACAGTATGCCTAGCGACAAACAGCAATCCGTGGTCAGTAGAAAAAACATAAGAAATTATAATGTAAACTATATTTCTTGATATTGTTTTAAATTAACAGATGTGTAATGGATAAATATTTTAAAAAACCCCATGAAAAAATGTCAATAATACTTAGGTATACCGCATATTGTAATGTTTTATATGTAAAACAACTTCCTAAATTTCTAAAACATTCTAAATTAATATGTCTAGCATGCATTTTTATGTATACAATCTTCAAGATCTGTCAAAGCAGATAAATTAGTGATCTAACTGGAATAAGTGATTTTATTTATAACAGAACGTTGTGATCTTTTATATTTTTGATTGGAAATATTGATTTATATTGTAGTGTTTTATTTTTGATAAGGTGTGTCACTTCTGTGCACGATTGTAATGAGGTGGTAACGATGAATGAGGTCCAACAGAACACGTTGCTTAATAGTGGGTCTAATAGGTAATCAAGCATAGACAACATTCAAGTTTGAAGGTTCAAATGGTCATCTTTGTAGACGAGGTCCAAACTAGGAGGTCCTACGGGTACGTAGCCTTTTAACCAGTTGTCTCGTTGCCATAGTATTAATAATAAATCTTTATTGCAAAAGGTGAATCGTAATACATAATGCATTATTAATAATTAACATTAAACGGTTGTAGTCTCTTATTACTACGATTAGGTGGGTGAAGTGCTGATCTCCTAGCTAGGTTATAGTCTAACCTGTATTAAGGAGTTTCAGAATAGTACAGGCTCGTGTTAGTTTGGAATCAGAGGGCAGTGTGTTACTTGTCTCAAGATATCTTTTAATTTACAGGTCTTTCTTCTGATTTCGATCAATATAATTGCAGATTCTTATCTTTTTGGTCTCATGATAGTATTTTCGCAATTTCGTTAGTCGCTCGCGCCCTGCACGATGTTTTAAACCTTTTGACTGCCAAACCTATACATGAATTTGGCAATCAAAAAGTTAAAGAGGAATCACCAGGGAAATCCCAGACTGTGTCGCTCTTAAAGTAAATTGAGGTATCAAATTCTGCTATTTTGACCTCCAAAACTGAATCCATAATTTTTTTTTAACTATATAACGTTAAATAAATAGGCTACCCTTGACCGTTTTGTTCTGAGTTGCCAGATTTGGTGAAGAAAAGTCTCGACGATATACGAGAAAATATCTTGTTCTAGCCTAAAAATCCCGGGAGAAAGCTTGTATTGGAGAACGGTAGGCAGAAATTATGCATGACTGCACGTAAGGCGTAGCGGCTAAGACAGTCGCCTCACCGCTTCGTGTTGCGGGTTCAAGTCCTGCGCCGGACACCTATTTGTGTGACCCATAGATAGTGGTTCTGAGTCTGGTTGTAATTTGTGTCCGTCTATTATACGTTTGTAAAGTACCCCGCGACACAGCGATTAGATTCCCTAGTGCGGGCGTTGTCTTAAAAAAATGATCATTGCTGATATAGAAGCATACATGCATATTAGGACTATTTTTTTTGTTACTTTATACTGTTTCTACTATGTTTATGTACTGCATTATGAGCTTGACAATTACAAGTGTATGTTAATACCCAAGTGCTGAATAAATTTCACTATTTCATCATATTTCATTTAATTTCATTATTATAGTTTTATTACAAACAGCCACAGAACGTATAATTGCCCTCATCACACATAGATTTGTCGTGTGTGGGTTCCGAACCTAAGACCTCTGGCTTGCTAATCAATGTAACTAACCATTAGACCAACAAGCCAGGCCAGTCTTATATACTAAGTACGATATTTTCACCCATACAGACATACAGACGCCGAAAGCTCTTCGTACTAACAATAACAAACAAAAAGCAAATAAAAGAAATAAAGTTGAAAGACACCGCTGCAGATCGCGATTGCATCCTACCATTATTCTGACATCTATTGTAATCTTAAGGATAAACTTACACTTGGCTGAATTCTAAAGGTTTGAGGACAATACTGAAAAAGTGTAGAAGCGAAATCCTAATGAGGTGCTCAACTCACTGTCACCGCCGCCTGTTGTAGATTCCATATACTAAAAATGTAACAGTCAAAGTCATAAATAGTACTATATTTGCCCTCTCTCTCTCTCTCTCTCTCTTCATATATATGTATACGTCTCTAAAGAGATCAATTTCTTATTCACGACGGTTTTTTGAAACATGAAATTAAGGGCCACAAAACAATAAATAATGTCGTCCTGATCGAATATTAGACCCAGAACAACCATGTATGGGTTACAAAAATACTTATCCTACGCGGGGATCGAACCTACGTATATATAAACCCTACCCGAAAGGCGACTAGCTTAACCATTACGCCACGCCACGTGCAATGAAAACCAACCAACTGGTTATTTTTAATAATATCTATTTTATTGATTATTTATAGTAACCAAATATATATTACTAGCTGTGCCCCGCGGTTTTACCCGCGTTAAACATAATAAATTATCACAGCTCCTTCCCTGTAAGTGATAGCGTGATAATATGTAGCCTATATGTTGACCCGACCTCTTAGTAATATTCATGCAAAATTTGAAGTAAATCCATACAGTACTTTTTGAGTTTAGCCCGGACATACATACAGACAAACAGACAAAAAATCTAAAAACTATATTTTTGGTTTCGATGACGATTGTAGATCACGCCCCAAGTATACTTTAAAAAAATATTCAATGTACAGTTTTGACTTTCCTACGATTTTATTATATGTATAGATTAGAGATCTCACTTGTTTAAAATTCGAACATTAAGGTTCTGTTGTGAGAGACTAATAATAATAATAATAATTTATTCTCTCACCACAATATTACAGAATACATTGAATAAGGTGTATTAGTTATAGGTAGAAATTATAATATTGTAGGAGACTGGTGCCTAAACTAGGCTCAAGGCCTGTATTTCAGGACACCAGGTATCCACGCTTTATGAAGAGATACATTTATTATACATTCTTAGGAATAATAGAGTCACAGTACAGATTGTACTTGTTTTGTATTTGTAGTTCGATTGTGATTGTAATTGTGATTGTACTAAAGACAAATAATATGAATATGTTCTCAGTTGTGTCACTCAGTTTGTCATCTCTTCTCAGTTTGTCAGGGTGTCAAAAGCATGGTAGTGTGTGTAATTTTTTATTACTAAAATTATTTGTTTCTAATGACCATTATATACAGATATTTCTGCACTCCTTCTCCATATAAACTTTAACTGTTCCAAATTTCATACTCCTCCATGCGCGCAATTATCGTAAAAACGGGTACAAAGTTTATCTTCACATATTAATATTATGATAAATAATATCTAGTTTATTAATAGAATAAATGGTAAAAATTATTAATAATAACTAATTATTTGATTTTATTAATAAAGAAAGATTATTGGTAACTAAATGTGTATGATAAACAGTAACTAATCGCCCTGACGACTCGGGCCTCCACTCGCTTCTTTCTTCTGGTGAAGCAGTGAAAGGCTCACAAGCTAACTGTAAACGTCATGTAATAAAAATACTTGAAGACAGAAAAATTAATGGAGTAAATAAAATGCGCAGCTTGCTCTCCTTATAAAACACACATCAATAATGTTCTGTCAATATTCGCCTTTCCCAGTCTATAGTTATATTTATTTGTGAGGCTTATCTTCTATTATTATGAGAATAATGTGATGTGAACTCAATCTTTAGATTTCTCTTCAATACATGCGTTCACTTACGGTGGCGGGCGCGAGGGCGACCATCAAATACATTAAGGATTAGGATAAAAGTAGACAGGATTTCATAAGTTATCAAACATTAAATTTATATAAATTCTGCGATATAAACTTTATTTTTAGAAAAGGATGAAATTTAGTTCGTTGTATGTCTTTCATATAACGCCTGTTCTGTAATTTGGTTATTTTTTAATTTGTCTATTTTAGTTGTACTCAGTAAAACTTTTGCTTACTTAACATAATAAAAATATAATTCAGATAACTTTTAGGTTATTAATATTTAATAGGAGTAAGATAATAACTAGAAATAATTTAGAGCTTTAATAGAAATTATTTGACATATTAAATGGTGTAAGTATTTTCACCACAAAATTGTGGCAAGTGGTAAATACGTTAACACATAGGTAGTAGCTATATCGTATATATTAATGCTATTTACCTAAACTTTCACACTAGGCTGAATTATAGTTTTTATCTATCAATCCCTAATTATATTAATAATTATAGTTTATGTTTATAATAAGGATAATTGACATATAGCAGGTGGACGAACTGTATGGCTAATATAGATATGTTCACATACTTTTGAAATAACTGATATTACAATAGTTATTAAAAAAAAAAGTATATTTTTAATGTTGTTATAAATACTGAAATATATATTTACCATATATTTAATATAAACAAATTACAAAATTTAAAAATTGACCAATATTTAAAACCCTGAATTTAGTAGCTTACAAACTTTAAATAAAATAAAATAAAAAAGGTATTTATTCACGAAGACTTTAAAAAGCGCTTGTAAATAGTCAGAACATGTTTGTAGTAATACAGTTATTATTTCTAGTTTAATTATTGAAATTTATATTTTACTACATATTGTCTGAATGGTTTTGTCTATATTAAGGTATGAATTCAGTATTATTATTATAACGGACCTTGTGTTTAAAACGACGGTCGCGCTTTAATGCTCCCACCGGATCCAATACGCCCGAACTGAGAAGTTCCAGCGAAACAAACTCAGCAGGTTCATCTACTACCGGTTTCAACACGGCCCAGTTGAGACGGTCCGGCGAAACATACTCAAGCGGGCATGAACACGGGATTTGGTCCACTTAAAGTAATTATTTAGTAGGCAAACACAATATCTGCTCGAGCGGTTGTCTGAATGAATATTATTTTTTATATTAATCTTTAATATTAATCTTTCAAATAATTAATCACGTTTTGATCGAATAACGATTCAGTCAAACTGAACAAAATCGTTACAAAACATAGACAACATAACTTAAAATAGATGAAAAATCAAGTTTAAGTCTTATTGATGGTAGCCGTTTTTACAAATAAACGTGAAAATATTTCTTTCGATGTCAAAGTTTCGTCGGTTTATCCTGAGTCTGGGTGGAATTATCTATATAAGAATCTATTTATAAAAGAAACTTAGTATATCAGTTATCTGGGTTCCATAGTACAAGCGCTGCTTAGTTTTTGATCCATCTGATGAAATGATGCCGTGGGTGAATAATGTCCCAGGATGTATTATTTTAATTACCTGATGCTCTGTATATTTATAAAAAAACTTGTGTGTACTTATGTACACGCGTTAGAAGTTATACTTCTTAATATACAACTTGAACATAGTTATCAATTTTCATACCACCTAGAACTAATTTCATGCTGTTATTTTTACGATGCGCGCACATCGTAAAAATTCACTCTCATACCACCTAGAACTAACTTCATGCTGTTAAATTTTTTGGTGTCGGTGTGCGCGCGCATCGTAAAAATTCACTCTCATCATTTTTCTCCATCGCGCCAAAAGAAGTATAACTTCAATAACTAACAACTACAAAACCAGTAATTTAAACAGCTGTGAGAATGGGAACTGTCCTCATTAAATTGTGCGCATGGCCCCCGCCATCCGTTCGTATGTTCTCAAGTTCAAGAATAAGTACACGCCAACAATGAAGACGCAGGTAGTGATTTTTTCACTCACAGCCCCTTTCAGACCATCTGCTCATAATACTCCGGATGGCAGATGCCAGCCGCTTTTGTGTACCTTGTACCCGTTTTTTTCTTTCTCTTTTGGCATTTACACGCTTTTGAGTTGTCAGATAAAAGATGCGTAGACGCATAAGATGGAGAATCGATTTTTGAATATTGCAAACTGTATCCGGTTGCGTTTCCTGTATCCTTTGGACTGTGGAAGTTGGGTCTTGCGCATTGCGGGTGGAAAGAATTGAAATTACTTACCTACGAACTTTTAATAGAATACAATACATTAAATAAAGTCTATTACAATAGGATGTTACGCCTATTTGGATCTAATCGTTTCCTATCCTGCCGAAATCCGGTTACAATTTCTATTCAACAGCGACAAAAGGAGACTTATACGAAAAAATACAACATATAGTCTTATATTTGTTGTTGTTATTTGAATTTCGTAAAATCAATTTTCAAATCAATTTTCGTTAAATCGGTTGTTTAGAATCGTTATTAGATCACTATTAAATTCAAATAAAACCGGAAATCAAATTTATTTCTCATGTTATTTTGAAATGATTTTAATATTTTTTAAGGATATAGTCTGTTTATTTTATTTTCAATATATTGAAACTGGGACTTAGTCTGGTAACTAAGGCGATGGTTCTCTCGGATCTTAAATGGGGTGAGTCGCCCGATTCTTCGTGTATTAACGTACAGCAACGGTAGCACAAAACGGCTCCAAAAACGACCGTCTCATGTTTCATCATCATTATATCAGCCGAAAGTCACCCACCGCTGGACATAGGGCTCCCCCAAGTGTTATTTTTATGTACATACTAGCTGTGCCCCGCGGTTTTACCCGCGTGAAACTTTATAAATTTTAGCATATGTTAATCCAGGGAATCAGCTAACCCAATACCAAATTTTATTAAAATCGTTTCAGCCGTTTAGACGTGAAGAAGTAACAAACATACACACTCACAAACTTTCGCCTTTAAAATACAAAAAATAGAATATATACAAAAAGAAGAGTTGCTGTGTTTGAGATACGAGACCAACGAAATAGTTGGCCAGTAATTTTAAAAGTAAGTCTTTTATGAATTTGATTTTTCCAAGAAGCAAAGCTTTTACCGTTACCAAGTCAAAAGTATAACAAATAAGATCCCGTAACCGCCAAATGAATTAAGGGGATCACAGAAAATACGGAAGGCTTATTATAGAATGAACTTTCAAATATCGACAACTACCCCTTCATTTGGAGGCCCGGGCAATAACCCCGACCGACCTACTTTCAAAATAACCACCTTTGCACACATTCCGCAATCTTATTACAATTGAAATAAGAACCAGTTTTGTATTCGTGCTGCAGTGGTATTAGGAGGTCATAACATTTGGAGGGTAATCAGTATGGTAAAAATGTTAGAAAATGTGTTTACTTCTCAAGTTTATAACCTGCTAGTGCAATGCGGCGGAGCTGATAAGGAATTGGAACGTTGAAACAGGGTTCTCCCCGTGTGAGAGCGGGATAAAACAAAAAACTTCCTTACTACATGATGAGAGGAAACGCGTATCGTATAAGTCAACATATCACAGCATGATTGGTAATTAATATTATAGGTCAACAGCTAGTTAAATTATATTCTTTTCCACCGCCGCCGCGCCAAAATGTGCACCGTTACGAGTGTGTGAACTCCGTATCTCTGGGAAGGATTGACGGAATTATTAAAACTACCCCATAAGTCTTATACACTATGGTTCATGTTCATATTTTCATATATGTATACGCATGGTACAACCACCAGCGTCCTCTTTTGTTTTCATTCGTGTCTAAAAAGTGACCTATCCAATCTTCAAGGCCCACTTCTCGCGTTTCAACGGAGAGCAACAGTTGCACAAGAAGTCGCTAAGGAATACCGACCTGCATCACCACGTTTACCGCTTAGAGTTAAGGTTTGAACCTCGAGGGGGATGCCTTCCGGCGCAGTTTTGGAGCCAACGTTCGCCTCTATTGTCCGATGAAGATGTGAAAGCCTCCTAGGCAGTCTGAAAACGTTACATGAAAAAAGGTAACCACTGCCCAGGGTGAAATGATATAAACTAGAGATCTGACTTGTACGAACTTTGACAAGTAATATTGAACTGTTCTCAGTTTTGACACTCAGTTTGTCATCTCTTCTCAGTTTGTCAGTGTGTCAAAAGCATGGTGGTGTGTGTAATGTTCTTTTTTTAAAAATTATAATTTACTTCTAATGCTTATTATACAAATATATTAGTTTTCTGCACTCCTTCTCCATATGAACTTTAACTGTTCCAAATTTCATACTCCTCCGTCCGCGCCATTTTCGCTAAAACGGGAACAAAGTTTTTGCTTCACGTTTTAAGATAATAATAAAAATATCCTGGGACATTATTTACACACGATCCCAAACTAAGCAGAGCTTGTACTATGGAAACCATAACTGTTATACATATACTACTTTTCTTTTGTAAATACGTACTTGAACAGATAATTACACTCAGACTCAGGACAAACAGACATGTTCATGCACACAAATATCTGTCCTGGGTGCGATCGAACATACGACCTCCGGCGTGAAAAGCAAGCATTTACCAACTGCGCCAACAGGCCCGGGGAAAAAAAAGATAACAATGAAAATAAAAATTAGCGTAAATATATCATAATCATTTACTAAGTAAATAATTTATAGATCCAGATGAACTTTCATACATATCTCAAAACAATTAAGATAACACACTTAATTTATGATCTCTCGTCAAGTAAAACGTAGTAACCTTTAAAGTTATTATTAATTAAGTACTATTATATATTACTACACTATAGTAACATCCTTTCAGTCAAAAATGCAACTGTAAATATAAATTATATATATATATATATATATCAATTTGTTGCAAAAAGTTTGTGGACTCTGGCTAGTTTGGGGGTTAGAGTCCCAAGATATTTTTTTTTGTTCGGGACTAATCCCTTCCTCTTACCCATTTAATGCGCCACTGTTATTGACAACAGTGGCACATAATGAAATGACACTGAGCGGTGAGGCTCAGGCATGTCCCGGGGGAATTGCTTTAACTGTCTTGGATCCCGCAACGAATTATACAGAAAGAAAAAGGAAGAGTTAGAAAATGAATAGTTCCACTTCCCTCCAGAGTAAACCGGGAGACAGAATGATGTAAAGAGGCTATAGTCTCATAAAACAAGAGAATTGCAACTAGAGAAGCCAGCTGCATAAGCACCGAGGATCGATTTAAGGGTCCCAAGTGAGCTGTTATATTTGATTCCAATAGTAGGTATAAAAATTAACATTAATTTTCTTTATTCTTTATTGCACACAGAAACATACATTTAAATAAAACTTTACAATAAAAGTCATGTACATAGGCGAGCTTAATTCATTAATGAATTTTCTTCCAGCAAACCATTCGGAGAGTGAAATTATTATATAATGGCAGTGTACAACAAAATATTAAATTAAAAATATTGATAAAATACACACAAATATTTACATACAATACCTAATAATATGTATATATATATATATAAAGAATAAACTACATAAAACCTACATATCTATTATATACATAAATTAAAGAGATAAGAAATGATTCTTAATTCTGTTCTTAAATATACTTAATGACGAGCTATCACGTATGAAGTGTGGTAAAGAGTTCCAAAGGCGTACTGCGCGTACAGTAAACGAGCCATCATAGCGGCTGGAAGTATGAGAAGGAGTCCTTAGAAGAAGAGAAATAGCTGTGCGACAAGGTTTGCCTCTAGGCACCAGATACTCAAAGCGTTCACGGAGATAGATGGGAGCAACAGAGTTATGAAGAATGGAATAAAGTAGAGAAAGGATATGACAGTCCCGACGCCGCCGAATAGGCAACCACATCAATTGAGCCCGGAACTCCGACACGTGGTCGTACTTCCTTAGGCCGAAAATAAAGCGGATGCATAAATTCTGCAGGCGTTCGAGCTTATCTAGAAGTTCTTCTGTTGCATCAAGAAAACAGACATCAGCATAGTCAAGAAGAGGGAGTAGAAGTGAATGAGCGAGAGTAACTCTAGTCTGAAATGGTAAGAATTTTTGGAGACGTTTGATAGATTGAAAAGAACAGTATACCCTCCTGCTTACCTCTGCAACGTGATTGTTCCACGAAAGGTTACAGTCGATTAAAACACCTAAATTTTTGGCAAATTTTGAATAAGGTATCGGCACATCATCGAAAAGAACAGGAGGAATGGCTGAAAAATTCAAGGTGTTAAACATGTGTCTGCCACCAATAATGAGAACTTGAGATTTAGAGGGGTTGACCAAGAGTCCAAAAGATTTTGCCCACTTGCTTATGTTTTCAAGATCATTATTGATGGCAGCAATGGCTTCCCTAGTGTCATTGGCCTTGAAGTGCCGATAAAGCTGCAAGTCGTCTGCATAGAGATGATAGTTAGAAGTAAAGATTTTAGTAATGGCGTTTATAAAAACGGAGAATAAAAGAGGAGAGAGTACGCCACCCTGAGGAACACCCGCAGTAAGATCACACCATTGAGAGAAAGAATCTTCGTAGTGGACCGACTGTGACCGACCTCGAAGATATGAATCAAACCACGCAATCACAGGCGCTGAGACATTCAAGGAAGAAAGGATAGCAAGAAGGATGTCAAAGTCTACCGAATTAAACGCACTGCTAAAATCCAGTAGGACTAAGACGGTGAGTAGCTTCTGTTCCATGGCCAAGCGAATGTCGTCTGTGATTTTCACAAGTGCAGTGACAGTGCTGTGGCCAGGACGAAAGCCGGATTGGAAAGGACTTAAAAGGTTGTGAGTACAGAGATAATGAGACAGTTGCTTATGAACAATGCTCTCTAGGATCTTGGACAGGAAAGGAAGGATTGAAATTGGACGGTAATGAGTTAAGGAAGAAGGATTAGTGGTTTTAGGAAGCGGTAAAACGTGAGCTTTTTTCCAAGCGGAAGGGAAGAAACTTGACTCTAGAGAACAATTTATTAAATGAGTTAAGATAGGAGCAAGTTCCTCCGTAATGATGGTAATCATCAGTGGTTGAAGTCCGTCATTGCCTACCGCTTTGGTGGATATGGATTTTATGGATAATATAATGTCTTTCTCGGTGATTGGCGTGAATGAGAATGAAGTATTTAGTGGCTTTGAAAGGTTAAGAATTTGTTCCAGAGTAGAAGATTTGATGTCGGCACTCATAGCAACGGGTGGTCTTGAAAAATAATTATTAAGAGTATTAATATCCACGTTTACTGTGTTGTCACTAGAAGTCTTGCCGACACCTAGAGATTTTAAGAATTGCCATACTTGTGCTGTGTTGAGGTTATTAATAGAACTGTAAATGTGGCGTCTCTTTTCATCTCTACACATACGACTGCATCTGTTACGTAGCTTTCTATAAATTTCCCAGTTATCGTTAGTTGCCGTGTTTTTAAATCTTCTTTTGGCCTTATCCCTTTGAGACATCAATTTTTTTATTTGGTCATTCATCCAAGGAGCTGGGGCATGTTTTACTCTCACCCTTTTAACATTAATTTTCGTTAAATCTCCTGGCATAGTAATCTATTATAACTGTACTCAATAATGATAGCTTTTTTAAAAACTTTTTGCACACATGTAACATTCTCTTCAAGTCAACCGTTCGGTGATGCAGA
This sequence comes from Pseudoips prasinana, assembly GCA_951640165.1. Taxonomy (NCBI): domain Eukaryota; kingdom Metazoa; phylum Arthropoda; class Insecta; order Lepidoptera; family Nolidae; genus Pseudoips; species Pseudoips prasinana. Next base: position 31,965,046 of record OX621248.1, read on the forward strand.
GAAATTAAGGTACCTATGTCAGCCGAAAGACGAAAAGGCTCCAACAAGAATTGGGGGATATGACATAATTGCCACGCTTGGCAGACGGATAGGCGATTGCAGTATGGTGGTCATTGGATGCAGAGAGATGCTACTACCCGTTTTCTAGTACTATGCCCCGCCCAAAATAAGATTCACCCGTACTCCTACAGTAAAGCGTTAAGTGAACTATAATTTAGTAGTTCAAATTGAATAAAAAGCATTTCTTTCATTAATTTATTGGGGTCTTTTGACATAAATAAATAAATATTACTTCATTTTATAATCAACTGATTTAATGTGTAATTATGATTGTGCCTTTTCGATTTTTTTGTTATAAGTGACTGTATTTTTGAATATTAACCATTAGGTTAATATTCAAAAATACAGTCATGACAGATTTATTAAAATCTGTAATGTAAATCGGTTTTACGCAAAAACGAATAATATTACGAATCTTCGATATACGTTATTACCGGACTCTTAAAGCTTTAGCCAAGGTTCGCCCTTGAATAGCGAATAAAACTATCTCCGTCGTACTTCTACGTCCCTAGTAGCCTTTGAATTGAGTTAGATATTTATGACCCTATCCACGGACTTGTGTATTGGCGTTTTATGTCCAACACAGTCTCTGAGGATGCCACCAGGTTTAGTGTAACGACAATACGGGAAAAGGTATACCTACCTATGTTACCTATTCTAAAATAACCCGACTGAACGCGTGACGCAGCGGTTAAGGTAATAACCTTGCTACAGCATCGGCGCCCTTGTGCTTCAGGTTCGATGCCGCTCAGGACAACTAAGTTCGTGCTTTACGTACGTACAGACGCCAGCACATCAAGCTTCCCCAATCTTTAAAATTTCCCCAATTGAAAGTGAACCTTATGCTTTTGTAATACAGTTGAAAATATTTATAAAAATTTGATAGATTGGGGTAGCTGGTTGTGCTGGCGTCTGTGCATTGCTTTTTTCTGGAGTTCCCCGCAATCAAAGGATTAGATTATTTAGTGCTGGCGTGTTTTAAATAATATATAAACATCTTAGAGCAACTAACACTCTGCCATCTGATCCCAAACTAGGCAGAACCTTTACTATTAATGAGCCTGTATTATCAACCAGACAACTGATAAACATACTTATATCATAATATTAATACGTGAAGCAAAAACTTTACCCCCTTTTTACGAAAATTGCGCGGACGGAGGAGTATGAAATTTGGAACAGTTAAAGTTCATATGGAGAAGGAGTGCAGAAAGCATATATTTTTAAATAATAGACAATAGAAGTAAATTATTTTTAATAAAAAAAAAACATTATACACACTACCATGCTTTTATCAATCTGACAAACTGAAAAGAACTGTGTGTATAAACTGGGAACAAATTATTATTATTTGTTTTTAATGTCAAGTCTTTGACTATAGAAACTTAATGGTCGAACTTGAAACAAGTGCTATCTCTAGTACATATCTCTAAATACAAACAAATTATAGATTTTTATAACTATAACATATTAGAATTACATCCGGACACAGAACAAATAATCATGCTGATGACACAAAGATTTGTCCTGGGTGGGGATCAAACCCACGACTTCTGGCTCAGCAGTCAGGCTCACTTAAGACTAGACCAATCGGCCAGCCATTATATAAAATTTGTTTCACAAACTTCTATAGCCTTTTACTTTAGCTGTATACAGACTAATTCAATCATCATCAAGTCAGCCAAATGAATGACGCCAGTAAATCCAAAAGCAGGTACACACTACTAACACAAGAGATGGTTTTATTAACTTCCTTGAAACCTCATAAACATTGGTTTATAATAATAATATCTTGGACAATGTCACACAGATCATCCTAGCCCCAAACTAAGCAAAGCTTGTACTATGGGTACCAGGCGACGATATACATACTTATAAAGATAGATAAATACTTATATACATAGAAAACATCCATGACTCAGAAACAAATATTCGTGCTCATCACACAAATATTTGCACTTACCGGGATTCGAACCCAAAACCACCAGCTTCGTAGGCAGGAGCACTACCAACTAGGCTACGGTGACCGTTTATCGAACGATAACTTCAATTGCGAGCGCCAGGAGATTTTGAACTCATGTAATCCAAACTTTACATTATTACGCCTGAAATAATGTAGTACCGGCGAGTAATTAAAACGGAAGCCAAATTATTGATTGTAACTCTGATTATTTCATATTTTCCTGGTACCATATTAATATCTAATTACTAAGAGCGTTATGGGAAAACCATAATAATATCCAGATTAGATTCCTAGAAAGAAAAACCCCGTAGCGAAGTCGACTTTGGAAAACAACACTTTAAAATGTGGGTATTTTTAACATGACTAGCAGGTACAGACGCCAGCACATCCAGCTACTCCAATCTGTCAAATTTCTTTTATAGATTTTCAGGTTTATCACAAAAATATAAGGTTCACTTTCAATTGGGTAAATTAGACAGATTGGAGTAGCTTGACGTGCTGGCGTCTGTACATCAGGTAGTCGGGCAGCAACGCCTCGTGTGTACAAGCTACCACCTAACTCGCATGCTGTGCACGGTGACTAGGGTAAACATCTCCAAATGTTAATATTATAGCAACTTTAGGAGGAGGCCTATGTCCAGCAGTGGACGATATCAGGTTGATGATGATGATTACAGTTAGTCCAGTAGTCAAACACTGCTTCACCGGAAAACAAATTAAGTAACCGACACCAGAACGCACCACCTTTGGGGTTCGCTCTTTGGCTGAGCTGGCTGAGGGCGGCTGAGTTTAAAAAATATGTTCCCGTCAAACTGACAAGTTGTAAATGCTTATCGCATTTACAACTTGTCAGTTTGACGTTTGGGGGTCTAATGCTGCCTCGTCCGAAGGTATGTGATAGCTTTAGCTTTCGAAGTTTTGGACGGGCCGCAGGTAGCAGGTTTTCACGCCCCAGGTCATGGTTTCGACTCCCACCCAGAACAAATTTATGTGTGAATGAACACGTCTGTTTGTCCTCAGTCTGGATGTAATTATCTATGTACGTATCGTTATTACCTATATTTACAAAAAAGTAGTATTTGTAATACCTATATATCAGTTATCTGGTTTCCTCAGTACAAGCTCTGCTATTATTTATCGTGTGGGCAGTGGTTATCCTAGTGTCAGAGTGTTTAAGCCGCCCAGTAGGCCTCTGACATGGCTTAGCGTGCCCTCCGAAGCACGACTCTCAGAAATTAAACCACTTAGGTGGTCACCCATCTATGGACTGACCGCGAGCCTAGTTGCTTGACCTCGCCAATCACTTGAGGAGAGACTTATACATCCGAATTACACATAGGCTACAATTAATACGATTTAACGCGGGTAAAACCGTGGGGCACACCTAATATACAGTACATATACAATACACAGAACCTAGACAAATGGACACGTTCATGAACACAAATATCTGTCTTGTGCAAGAATCGAACCCGCATCCTTTGAATCAAGACAAGATCAACTGAGTAACAGCGGTCGTACCTAAGTATATAATACAAGTACAGCTACTGGCAGCTTATCGCCATTGGCGCCTACTACTTATAGTAATAATACAAATCCATATTTATCACTAAACTAACATTACTCATAAAAACAAGATAAAGTTATTTGGTATTCGCAAAAAGTCGCTGGATGTCCCGCCTTGACCTCTCTTCCGCCAACACTTGTGGGTCATAGAACCGGAAATAACTACAAACTTACCCAACTTTTTTACTCCGTAGTGGCTTAATAGTATTGGTTTGTCACTTAAATGTATTTTACTATTGGTCGATACGTTCTAAACTTAGATGAATATAAATAAATATGTTAACGCATAGCGCCATCTATCGCAGTTGGTGTTAATTTTATCTAGTAGATGGCGCTGTTTTAAACTATTAACTGTGAAAGTATTATTTTTTGTGTTATCTGTGCAACACTATTAACTTTTTTAAAAACTTTAAAAAGTTAAATGGTAGTCTAATTTCGAAAACGAAGACAAAAGAATTCTTCCCGCGCATTACTGTCGGTTCTGTCATGTAATCCAAATTTTTCACGAAATATCTTAAAAACAACGAACAAGAGGACTTATTTTCAAACCAAAACATCTGCCCCTGAACTCCTGATGCCATAATTCGTAACAAAATATCTTGTGACAAATAATACTCTGGCATCTGATCCCAAACTAAACAGAGCCTGTAGGTACTATGAGAACTAGACAACTGATTATATAGTTATAACTTTTATTCGTAGAACCAACACGAACTGATGTACGTTGTCGAAGACGTTATATCTAAAACTATATTGACACACAAAACCCCGAATTTACAACAGCCTTATAAAATTAAACAATGCCTCTACGTGTCATTTTCCACGTTGGCGCCAAAACCAACCTCAATTGGCGGGCGAATTAATCCGAGAAATTAGCAGCTGTTAATGAAACGGTGTAATTAAAGGACAAACGTATTAACGAACTTGTCTATAGGTTGCCTTTTGCACCTGGACTTTGTTAATGTCATAGTGATACGTACACACGGCTACATGTCAAGCTGTACACCTCCAATATAAGCTGACCTGTCCTTGTATCCTATACAACGCGGTACTATTCGCTTATGCTGGCAATGTATAGTAAAGTAAAGTAAAATACTCTTTATTGTACACCATAACTTAAAATTAAAATTAACATACATTAATTAGGTACAAAGGGCGGTCTTATCGCTACTGCGATTTCTTCCAGACAACCAATTATGGAGTGGATAGACGAAGGAAAGCTTCTTATAGCTTGATATGTAGCCGTGTGTACAGTATCAGTTATATCAATATGGCATTATGAAAAGTACAGACGCCAGCACATCCAGTTACGCCAATCTGTCAAATGTCTTTTACTTATAGATTTTCAACTTTATCACACAAGCATAAGGTGACTTTCAATTGGGGAAATTTGACAGATTGGGGAAGCTTGATGTGCTGGCGTCTGTACATACTAACGAAACTCCACCGCTTTGTTGTTGACATACCAGCCTACTTGACGATCACCGTAGCCTAGTTGGTAGTGCTCCTGCCTACGAAGCTGGTGGTCCTGGGTTCGAATCCCGGTAAGTGCAAATATTTGTGTGATGAGCACGAATATTTGTTTCTGAGTCATGGATGTTTTCTATGTATTTAAGTATGTATCTATCTATATAAGTATGTATATCGTCGCCTGGTACCCATAGTACAAGCTTTGCTTAGTTTGGGGCTAGGATGATCTGTGTGACATTGTCCCTATATATTATTTATATTATTATTTATTTATAAAGTTTAACACGGGTAAAACCGCGGGGGCACAGCTAGTTGATAATAATTACGAAGTCATCCTACTGATATTATAAATGCGAAACGTGTGGGCAATGGTTACCCTAGTGTCAGAGTTGTTCAAGCCGCCCAATGAGCCTCTGACATGGCTTAACGACTGTTGCCTAATGCCTACAAACGGTACCGACAGCTTAACGTGCACTCCGAGGCACTAGGATATCCCAGCATTGTGTACGAAGCTTCTAGCTTCTTCTTTCATCACAACCACGGCCAAGCTGCCGAATACACTCCCGAACGAAATGTCTCCAGACTCATATACATACATGCATAGACTCACGCCTGTTTCCCAGGGGGTAGGCAGAGACAACGGCAATTAAAAAGATATACCTATATGTAAATGTCATCCTACTAATATTATAAATGCTAAAGTTTGTGATGTATACATGTTTTTCACGTAAAAATTACGGAACGAATTTTGATGAAACTTTGTAGTAATATAGCTTTTATATCCGAATAACACATAGGCTATAATTTATTAAATTTAACGCGGATGAAGCCACAGGACACAGTTAGTAATTAATATACCTAAAGTTATTTACAATACCTATACCAAAGACACGGATCAGATTGTGTTAAAAGTTAAATTTTATTTTATTTCCTTTTCTTAGAATGTGTTCAAAGCTATATCATCCCTTTGTTGTAAGACATAGTTTTAAGCCAGTACCTACTACAGATAAGCTTGGTCTTAAACTACGGATCAACAACCTTATCGGTTGGACCTTGATAAAAACAATCATTACCTGCAGAGTTACACTATACCTGGGCTGTTGTTCTAGACCAAAAACCGCTAGTGGTTAATGTCCGCTAAGCCAGAGGTGGAGGGTACGATCCCCACCCAGGACAAATCTTTGTGAGATGAGCAAGATTATTTGTTCTATGTATTGGTGCTTAAAAATAATATGTATGTAGTAGTAGTTCCCGCCGGTTTACCCGCGTTAAACTTTATAAATTATAGCCTATGTGTTATTCGGACATATAAGCTATATTAACTACAAAGTTTCATCATAATTCCGTACGGTAGTTTTTGCGTGAATGGGTAACAAACATCTATACATCCATACCCACAAACTTTCGCATTTACAATATTAGTAGGATTTAATAATATATAAGTACTATTTGTGCCCCGCGAGTTTTATAAATTATAGCCTATGTGGTATTCGAATACATAAGCTACAATACTACAGAGTTCCATCAAAATCCGTTGTGTAGTTTTTACGTGAAAGAGTAACTAACATCCATACAACCATACCCACAAACTTTCACATTTATAATATTAGTAGGATTTAGAAATATATGAATAGTGTCCCGCGGTTTTACCCGCGTTTAACTTTATGAATTATACCCTATGTCTTATTCGCATATATAAGCTATATTACCTAATACAAAGTTTCATTAAAATCCGTTCGGTAGTTTTTACGTGAAAGAGTAACAAACAATACACCCATACTCACAAACTTTCGCATTTTTAACATTCATCATTACAGCTTAAATAAGTCCACTGCTGGACAAGCCTCCCTCAAGAATCATCTTGAGGGGATATGCCATAATCGCCACGCTTGGCAGGCGGGTTGGCGATCGCAGTATGATGGTCGTAGTACTCAGAAGGAAGCTGCTTCCCGTCCTCTGGTAGATATTCCCTCGGGTCGACTTCTACGCCCGCCACGGGATGAGATGGGGTGATGATATTCTGATTCTGATATTTGTCGCCGTCACCACACAGCAGAACATTTTTAACATTAGAAGAATTGAAAAATATATAAGTACTATTTGAGCCCCGCGAATTTACCCGTGTTAAACATTATAAATTGGAGCCTATGCCTTATTCGGATGTATAAGCTATATTACCTAATACAAAGTTTCATCAAAATCCGTTCGGTAGTTTTTACGTGAAAGAGTAACTAATATCCATACAACCATACTAATAAACTTCACATCTATAATATTAGTAGGATGTGTTTTATGGTTGCCATAGTAGGTATATGCCTTGCCTAGTTTGGGGTCAGAAAACAGTGTGATAGTTGTCCCAAGATATATATTATTATTTATACATATAATAAAACCGTAGGAAAGTCAAAACTGTACATTGAATATTTTTTATTGATATACTAGCTGTGCCCCGCGGTTTTACCCGCGATAAATTTTATTAATTATCACAGTTCCACCCCGTACGTGATAGCATGATAGCGTGATAGCAAAAATTCTAAAAACTATATTTTTGGCTTCGATATCTATTGTAGATCACGCCCCAAGTATCCTTTTTAAAGTTCAAGTTCTTTATTGCTCATACTCAAAAAGTACTGCATGGAATTACTTCAAATTTTGGATGAATATTGCTAAGAGGTCGGATCTACATATAGGCTACATATTATTACGCTATCACCTACGGGGGAGGAGCTGTCATAAAAATATAAAATTTACCGCGCGTAAAACCGCGGGGCACAGCTACATAGTATAAATATATAATTATTTCATTCCACCTACGATACAAAAAAAAAGGTAAGTAATGTCTGAATTGTGTATCTGAGTGCCTGTGTCCTATAGATACCATTTCAAGATAGTCCGGTTAACCAGGCGTACTGTAGAGGTCATGCAAGAAAAAAAAATTCAATGCATAGCTCAGAAACAGCTGGTCAGCCGTTCAAGAAATACAGGTATTTTACTAGACGGAGTATCGACGGTTAGGTTAAGTAATAAGGGCGTTAAAACGACTCATTGTTAAACAAAAATGAGGGAATTGAAGGGCATACACGACGCGATGCGAGACTATATACATTTTTTTTAAAGCCCGAACTACGGTCTTGGTCTTTACAAATGAATAGTTAGAAACACACAGACTCAGAACAACTACTTATAGGATCGGATGCGGGAATCGAATCCGGGACACGAAGTGGCGAGGTGACTGTCTTAACACGTAGAGTCAACATTCTGCGCGCGATCTATCTAATATCGAAAGGGTCGTTCGCGCTGTAATAGTTATACTTATTAGTAAGATCGGATTAACTGTTAATTTATAAGCACTCGTTGGTCAAGCCGTATCGTGTTCAACTGCAGATAATGAAATCCGGGGTTCAAATCCGGAATCAGGTAAAAAGTGATTTTGATATGTTTCTGTTAAAGAAAATTCTCAGTATCAGCCCGAAGTCTCAAAGTTTGCGGAATTATACCCCACGGAGAACACGTAAATCCGTCGGTCCTGTAAATGATCTCCTTCTACATACTTATATATATCGATACTTACATTCAGACTTAGGACAAACAGACATGTTCATGCACCCAAATATCTAACCCACGACCTGCGGCATGAAAGCCTGGGGCGCATTGGATCCGGTGGTAGCATTAAAGCGCGACCGTCGTTATTAACACAAGGTCCGTCATAATAATAATACCTCAATATAGACAGAACCATTGACAATATGTAGTAAAAATATTAGACTTAAACTAGATAATTAAACTTAAGCATAAACTTGACAATAACTTGATACCAGCTAGCTAAATATCATTGGTATTATAAAATAAATTTTATAAATGTTTTCATACAATCGATACAATGTGTACCTAAATATCTATGTTACTAGAAATAATAATGTATACAACTATATTACTACAAACATGTTCTGACTATTTACAAGCGCTTTTTTCAAAATACACAATCAATATGTAGTGTTAATTCCGCTATTTGGACAATATACAAAAGCAAATTACATGCGCCAGTACGATACCCCGTAGTACGGTATCGTACTGGCGCATGTAATTTGCTTTTTTATATTGTCCTTCTTGCATGTGCACATTTTCGCGGGCAAGAGGGCGGTGCAAATTGCATCCCGGCATGATTAAACTGACAATTAGCGGAATTAACACTACATATTGATTTTGTATTTTGATTGTTATGGATTTCCGCAAAGTAACGCCTGATTCCATTACTTAAGCGCTTTTTTTAAAGTCTACGTGAATTAAAACCTTTTTTATTTATATAATTTATTTATTTAAAAAGGCAAGCATTTACTAACGCCGACCGGCCCGTCAACCATATATAGTTACCTAATTAAATGGTGTATATTAATATGAGATGCGGAGGCGGACGCGAGGTGGGGTCAGATCACAACGTTCTACGAATTTCTGAGTCCCGTCTCCGTTGATAAGTATTCGTAGGTACTCACTGTGATAAGAAACACTTTGAAGTTAAATACTGATAGTGCAAGAGCCCACGACGGCAAGACCTTATTTATATAAATATAAAATAAATAAAATATAAATCAAAATAAATAAATAAAAATTAAATTAAATTAAATTCGTTTATTTCGGACCGGAATCCATAGTGTTAGTAACAGTAATCTTAAAAAACTATGTTAGTAATATATTAACATTTACATTCAAATAAGAACATAACAGGATATAAAAAAATGTGCTTTATACTTTAACAAATTTTAGGTACTATTTTATACACCTTTACTACCTTTTTTAGGGTTCCGTAGTCAAATGGCAAAAAACGGAACCCTTATAGATTCGTGATGTCTGTCTGTCTGTCCGTATTTCACAGCCACTTTGTTCCGAAACTATAAGAGCTGCTGTGTTGAAACTTGGTAAGTAGATGTATTCTGTGAACCGCATTAAGATTTTCACTCAAAAGTAGAAAAATAACAATAATTTTCGGGGTTCCCCATACATAGAACTGAACCTCAAAAAAAATTTTTCATTGTACGCATACACGTGGGGCTCCTCCCATCCCATATTATTATGGATAGGTCTTCAAAAATGATATTGAGGTTTCTAATATCATTTTTTTCTAAACTGAATAGCGTGAGACGCTTCCAAAGTGGTAAAATGAGTGTGTGTCCCCCCCCCCCCCCTGTAACTGAAATATTTGCTGTTACAGAACACTTCATGGGCGAGTCCAATGCGCACTTGGCTGGTTTTTTATTTTTTGGTAAGGCAGGGGGAATGCCTACGCATGCCACCCGCAAAAAGTGTCTACGTGTGGGTATGTCGGACTCGCACCGACTAAACTTACCCTTCCTAACCTTTCTCTTGGCGCCTGATGGGGGGAGCCCCGGGAACGCGGACATGCTGCTCCAGTGCCCCCCTTTTGCGCCATGTCCCAGATGTTTGGGACACGTACCCTGGGACGGCTCTGGAGTGCCCTCCTGCCAGTCCGGCTCAGCGACTGCGCCACAAACAGATCGCTGTCTTCCCGGAACTGCTTACTTATCTGCCCCAGTAACCATAACCCAAAGTCCATAGTCGCTGGTCGTTCTTACCTGTATAGGGGACATGTACACACGGCTACATATCAAGCTATGCATTTCCAATATAAGCTGACGGAAATCCTATACAACACGGGATCAGCTTATACTATACTATGGTCCCGGGTATGACCTTAAACTGCCTCTATCGGGGGCTCTAGAAACGAAGGATTCATCAGAGGCCTACGATAGATGAGCCTCTAAGCACTGGACTGCAACTCATCTAGGAGAGGGAAAAATCTGATCACAAACCCGGAACGGCTCTCCGTTAGGCGCGAGTAGGGTCCAACCCGAAATATGCGGCAGATTTCTACAGCTGACCTAGCTCCACGCGTATTGGCTTGCCTTTCTTGTGGGCTCAGCTAGTGAGGTCTAAAGAGAAATGCAGGTCTTGGGCAACCCTGCGCTTCCTTTACTCTGTCCCAGGCGTTGTATTGTCTGTACAGACAATCTTTCAGCTTTTATAAAATTACGAAGGTCTGGCCGTGTCGTGGGCTCTTGGGCTATGATAACTGATTATTGCACAAGTTACTTCTTAATTAATTGTTTCGCTTATATGTACGTTTCGTTTAGGAAATGGTGACTTATGGGGAGGTCAATCTGGATTTCTAAGAAATTAAATTAAAAAATTGTTTGTTGTTTAAGTATTTACAGACTGCCTCCTTGGTCTAGCATGAGTGTATTCAACCACTAATAATGAGGTTTTGGGTTCAAATGTTGGAGCAAAAAGTAATTATGGGATTTTTTCTGTGAAGACAATTTCTCAGCACCAGCCCGAAGTCTGGGAGACCACGAAAAGCCTTCGGTCCTGTACCTGACCTCTTTCCGGTCGTATCATTAGTCGTCCCATCGGATCATGAGAGTGATATAATAAAAAGTTCCGCTATGTTTGTGCATACTTTTGTGCACTATAATATGTCCCGCGAAGTTGGCTAGTCTCCATTGAGCTGGCCGCCGTGGCTGGATTTCGACCAGGGGCCCCCCTGGTCGAAATCCAGCCACGGTTGCCGCCTAATTCAGCGATCATCGTAATCGTGATCGGCGTTCAAATAGATGAAGATTAAAAATTGTCCTGGGTGCGGATTGTACCCAGAACCTCTGTCTTAGCTGTCAGGATCACTTGCCACCAGACTAAAATCCGTACCATTATCAATAAAAACGACAATCAAAATGACGTTTGTTGTATGGGCGCCACCTTAAATATTTGTTTTATTTAATTAAAATAAATAAAATAAAATAAAAAAGGTTTGATTCACGTAGACTTTAAAAAAGCGCTTGTAAATAGTCAGAACATATTCGTAGTAATATATAATTAATTTATAATTATTTCTAGGTAGGTACATATAGATATTTAGGTACACGGATTGTAGGAAATAATTTACAATAAGATTTATTTTATAACAGTAATATTTAACTAACTTAAATTAAGTTATTGTCAAGGATCATGTGTAGGTTTAATTATCAAAATGTTAAATTTTAGCTATATTTTTACTAAATATTCTCGAATTGTCTATTTTTAAAATTAATGAACATAAATAAATATTCTTGGAATATTCCAAGCGACTAGCTGTTGCCGTTATGAATAAAGAGAAATAATAATAGTCTTTGAAAAAATATAGCGATAAAACAATAATGTTTGTAATATTCAGATTTTTCTTTTGTAAGTATTTGTTGTTGTAGCGGTAACAGAAATACATCATCAGTGAACATTTCAACTGTCTACCACGGTTCATGAGATACAGCCTGGTGGCAGACGGACAGACAGACAGCCAGGTCTTAGTAATACGGTCCCGTTTTACCCTTTGGATATGGAACCCTAAAAATCACGTTTGCAGTATTCTGTTTTTTAGAATTTGTTGTTATAGCGGTAACAGAAATACATCATCAGTGAACATTTCAACTGTCTACCACGGTTCATGAGATACAGCCTGGTGGCAGACGGACAGACAGACAGCCAGGTCTTAGTAATACGGTCTCGTTTTACCCTTTGGATATGGAACCCTAAAAATCACGTTTGTAGTAATCTGTTTTTTAGTATTTGTTGTTATAGCGGTAACAGAAATACATCATCTGTGAACATTTCAACTGTCTACCACGGTTCATGAGATACAACCTGGTGGCAGATGGACAGACAGACAGCGAGGTCCTTGTAATAGGGTCCCGTTTTACCCATTGAGTATGGAACCCTGAAAATCACGTTTGTAGTATTCTGTTTTTTAGTATTTGTTGTTATAGCGGCAACACAAATACATCATCTGTGAACATTTTAACTGTCTACTGCGGTTCATGAGATACAGCCCGGTGGCAGACGGACAGACAGACAGCGAGGTGTTTGTAATAGGGTTCCGTTTTATACCCTTTGAGTACGGAATCCAAAAAAGAAATAATATTCACATCAGCAATATTAAGATTTCTTTCGCAATGAAACATTGACCTTCACTGCCACCCCTTGTTTTCTTTAAGAAAGAGTATTGTTAAACTTTCTTTTGTTTAAAAGAAACCTCAAAAATGCGTTACGCATAAATGAGGCGCAATCCCAAAGTTACGTAATGCAAACATATTAATCGATGATTTATTAAATCCAAATCTTAATCTCAATAATATTATAATCATCATATCAGCCGAAAAACGTCCACTGCTGGACAAAGATCTCCACAACGGCAGGTCCTGCGCTATCCGCTTCCAGCGATTTCCAGCGACCCGCACAAGATCATCGGTCTATCAATAATATTATTTAAGGACAAAATTCACACACGGCCATCTGATCCCAAACTAAGCCGAGCTTGTACGATGGAAACCTGATAACTGATATTATTATATTACATATACTACTTTTCTTTTGTAAATACATAATTATATAGTTAATTACATCCAGACTCAGCATAAACAGACATGTTCATGCATATAAATATCTGTCCCGGGTGGGCATCGAACCCACGACCTGCGGCGTGAAAGGCAGCGTATATACAATAGATATTATCAAAAGTGCAAAATACCTTCACTAGATATTTTATAAAAAATACATACATTGCAAATGTTAAAGTAAAATCTATTTTATAATTCGAGAATAATTATGTAAATAAGTAGGTATTTGAGTGGGGTAGTTATAATAATATAATTATTTATTTATTAAACAAGACAAACGTTATAACATTTAGCATTACAAAATCCCTTAGTTAAATACATTTTCAGAATATGTAGTGTGTGGTACCATGCTTAAGATAAGTATATAAATTATTATAGCTATTTTGGGTAACTAACATTTATTTAACATTTTCAAAAAGTCTTCCGTGTGTTTTTACGACCAATGCAACAAAGTAGAATAATTTTTTTTCATTAGCTTCGATATGTGATAGAAATATTAGGTTCTCACAGGCAATACGGGAATTTTGATTATTAGTTGTTTTACGATATGGGATAGGTCTAATATACTAGGTATATCTTTGTGATGTTCTAGAATAGCACTTTTTTGTTTTTACATATATACTTAGAAGTCAATATATTATTAATAAATAATAACATTTAATTCGTACCCTAATATAGACCATATGTAGTAAAAAAATAGCTAAAATTTAAAATTTCGATAATTAAACCTACACATGATCCTTGACAATAACTTAATTTAAGTAAGCTAAATATCGTTACTATTATAAAATAAATCTTATTGTAAATTACTTCCTACAATCCGTGTACCTAAATATCTATATGTACCTAGAAATAATTAGATATAAATTAATTATATATTACTACAAACATGTTCTGACTATTTACAAGCGCTTTTTTAAAGTCTACGTGAATAAAAATCTTTTTTATTTTATTTTATTTTATTTATTTAGCTAAAGCGTAAATCTATTCTCAAAAATTGGAAATGATAAGTTTATTCGATCGGCGGGTCTCGAACCAGCACCAACGACCAATCCGTGGTTGGCGCTCTGCGTTAAGTTACAATCGATAAACACTGGAATCTCAAATTTAGGATGTCCTTGCTAACATCGGAGGATATAGGAGTTATCCATCGCCATTATTATCAAGAAACAAGGACTCATAAAAGAAGTATGTTATCAATTACACTGTATTTTTTTGGATGTATGTATGTTGCGTGATTACTCTGTTGTTAGACAGACAACTTATCGGCTTACCCCGTGAAATATATCACTCATCGCCACTGGTAGATGGTGTAACAGTGATTTTCTATTACCGATAAAGTCTATAGCTCGTTTGAGTAACGCCGGGATGTCTGCGATTGTTTTTATCGCGAAACTTATCTATCTTGTCTATGAATGAATCGATACATACCTACCTACATATTATAGAAGGTGTTACATAAATAGAAACTTAAGCACTATATCCGCATAACTGAATAATTGTTTTTTTTTTTTCTTTACATATAATAAGATCGTAAGAAAGTCAAAACTGTACATTGAATATTTTTTTAACATATAGGCTACATATTATCACGCTATCACCTACGGGGGAGGAGCTGTGATAATTTAAAAAGTTTAAAGCGGGAAAACCCGCAGGGCACAACTAGTTCATTTATAAAAGACAACGCCCGCACTACCGAATCTAATCCCTAAGTCGCGGGGGACACAAATGACTTCCAAACTCAGAACAATTATTTATGGGACACAAATAGTTGTCCGGCGCGGAACTCGAACCCGCGACACGAAGAGGCGACTGTCTTAGCCACTGCGCTACACGTGCAGATATTAATTAAGCAATACCAGTTTGTGACGAACGAATTATTGTATTTAGCTCATCAAATCAATCAATAAAACTGATCGTTATTCTTGTATCGGAAACCATTTTACTGTACTACACGTTGTTCAGTTGCATAAGTAAATTAAAACTTTCACTTAATCTGTATTAACATTTTCAACTACCCTCATATCTTTAAGATTTAAATAAAAACTTGAGAGGTGTCAAGGGACACCCGGATGGAACGAAGTTATTTCTTATTATTTATTATATACAAAAAACCTGTATACACTCAACAAAAATAATCGTCGCGGCACCACACTGTTTAATGCGAAATAGAAATAAAAATATCTGGCTTGCTTTCTATAAGAGAGAGAGAGAGAGACAGACAGAGAAACATGCGCACGCCGTACAGCTGCAAAAAGTGTCGTGACAACTTTTCGTAATAATTTTTTCCGTCTAGCCCCCTTTCACATCGCGCGATAAGGAACTTAGATAGAAAAGCTGATAGCGCTTTTACACGATTATTTACAAGCCAACACAA
Source organism: Pseudoips prasinana (assembly GCA_951640165.1). NCBI lineage: Eukaryota > Metazoa > Arthropoda > Insecta > Lepidoptera > Nolidae > Pseudoips > Pseudoips prasinana. The sequence goes on from OX621248.1 coordinate 31,980,920, forward strand.
TTAGCGGAACAGTTGCTGCGTAAAAAATTATACTCAAAGTGTAGGTATATTTAAAACAATAATAATAAGACTTAAAAGTTACTTACGACGGTACTTAACAACAACTTATGTAATAAATATAACATAGGTTATTCATTTACAGATTTACATAAAAATAAATCTTTTAGTAACAAAAATTACTAAATTTTGCAATCTAAATTATTGTATATATATAATTTTATTGACTACTACGATTATCACATGGGTATTTTGTCAATGAATCGTAAATTAGAACTAATCTAATTCTAAATAGTTTCGCATCGTAAAACTGCTCGTGGCAAATTTGTGGCCATTTTTTGTTCATATTTATAATGATTTAATATCATATAAGTTGTTAAGAATTGGGGCTTTTACACATTGTTCTTATCGTACTTCTCACACATTGAAAACAATGGTAGTTTGCAGTTTGCTGTCGGTGCCTGTTGCTAGGTAACTAATGTTATAATAAGAAATCGTTTATAGTCGAAAAAAAATAATAAAACAATCGCTATAAATTTAAATAGATAAATGGGTAGGTTAAACTTTTTATCTGTTAGTTATTATTTTGGTGCTTTAGGTATATTCGACGGTCACCGTAGCCTAGTTGGTAGTGCTCCGGCCTACGAAGCTGGTGGTCCAGGGTTCGAATCCCAGTAAGTGCAAATATTTGTGTGACGAGCACGAATATTTGTTTCTGAGTCATGGATGTTTTATATGTATTTAAGTATTTATCTATCTATATAAGTACGTATATCGTCGCCTGGTACCCATAGTACAAGCTTTGCTTAGTTTGGGGATAGGATGATCTGTGTGACATTGTCCCTAGATATTATATATATAACAAGAATAAGAATAAAAGCACTATATGGAAAAAGGTAATTCATACTAAACTATGTAATCCGCCTAACATAGAGCTCTTTCCACTAACGAATCGTTGAATTATTACAAGTATTAGGGGAAACAAAAAACAATCGATAAAAAAGTGACTGTCGCCTATCATTCTATTTTTAAACTCGAATTCAAGTTAAAAATAATAACTTAACATGCCAGTCTTCCATAAAATATTACAAAATTGAATATTTTTTTTCTGTTCCGCTAATTGTGTCGATGTGTATAAATGCAGTCCATATCTCTCTCACTGCAGGTTAAAGGCCTCCTCTACCAATGAGAGGGATAGGCTTTAGTGTACCACGCAGGCCAAATGCGGTTTAGCAGACCTCAAATGCCATCAAGAACATTTTAGACTACTCTCAGGCATGCAGGTTTCCTCACGATGTTTGCCTTCACCGATTTAAGTACGAGATAATTAAGTCATAATACGCACATGAATTCGAAAAGTCAGTGGTGCGCCGCCTTGGGTTTGAACTCGGGACCACTGACTCTACAGTCCAACAGTCTAAACCACTCGGCTATCTCGTACTTATCATGTAAATCGTATAAATGGGACTATATCGAAAGCATTTAAGAAAATCAGGCTAATATTATTAAGTTTGTGAGTGTATAAGTTTGTTACTTCTGCACGGCTAAAAGGCTGGAGTGATTTTGATAAAATTTGGTATGGAGTAAGCTCACACCCTGGATTAACACGTAGGATATAATTTATGATAATGACGGCAACCGTAGCCTAGTTGGTAGTGCTTCTGCCTACGAAGCTGGTGGTCCTGGGTTCGAATCCCGGTAAGTGCAAATATTTGTGTGATGAGCAGGAATATTTGTTTCTGAGTCATGGATGTGTGCTATGTACTTAAGTATTTATCTATCTATATAAGTATGTATATCGTCGCCTGGTACCCATAGTACAAGCTTTGCTTAGTTTGGGGCTAGGATGGTCTGTGTGACATTGTCCCTTTATATTATTATTTATTTATAAAGTTTAACACGGGTAAAACCGCGGGGCACAGCTAGTTGATAATAATTACGAAGTCATCCTACTGATATTATAAATGCGAGAGTTTTTGAGTTTGGATTAACGTATGTTTGTTGCTGTTTTACGCAAAATTTACCGAACGGTATGTTAACGGAATAGGCTTATTTATAAAGTTTAACGCAGGTAATACCGCGGGGCACGGCGGTTAACAGTACATCGATATTATCCATTAATCATTAGCCTGGCGCAGGTCTTAGGTAGTCTCAGTGTTCCAAACCGATTAGATCAAAGTAAATATACAAGGTACTTACTTACTTATCGTATGGGTAGTGGTAACCCTAGTGTCAGAGTTGCTCAAGCCGCCCAGTAGGCCTCTGACATGGCTTTACGACTGTTGCCTAATGACTACAACCGGGACCTACAGCTTAACGTGCCCTCCGAAGCACGGAGACGCTGACGTACATATATAAATATTTATATATATAAAGGGTATTTTATTTTCAAAAGTAAGTAATTAAATAATGTAATTAATTATATTATATAAGCTAAAAATTATAAAAAGCTACAGAAACCCTATTTACACTAAAAGGCGTCGAATAATCACATCGCGTATGGGAAAAGTGCCCAGAAGTAATATGTAAAAAATATATATAATTTTTTACATATTACATTTTTTTTAAAGACAACGTTCGTAAATGTAAATTAATCCCTATTTTGCGAGGATAGTACCTCGCAAAATAGGGATTAATTTACATTTACGAACGTTGTCTTTAAAAAAATTGACGGACATAATATAATTGACGGACAATAAGTATATCCAGACTCAGAACAACTATTTATGGGTCACACAAATAGCCGTCATGCGCGGGTATCGAACCCGGGACACGAAGTAGTGACGCTAGTACTAGCTATACTAGCGTCGCTACTTCGTGTGTCAATTATATTATATAGTACCTCGTAAAATAGGGATTTATTTACATTTATGATTATACCTAAAGAGACCATTCATAATAGGTACTAGCGCACAAATGTGTGCGAGGGTGTAACACCGGTAACTTCCACAGTCCGGGTCAGTACTGGGATTTTTTAAAACTAAAATATTCCAATATCATTTTGGCTTGACCCGGGTTTTGAACCCAGATCCCCATCGTCCGTTTGAATACGCGATCGCTAGACTAACGTGGCGGTCTAGTAAGTTATTGAAGTAAGTATTCGATCGATAAAGTAGACATTTTTAAAATAATACTTGGTATAAATAACCTTAATGTATTGAGAGCAACAACCTTTATACCATAACTTCCCATAAACCTCGGTCATTTTACACCGTCCATTATCAACTTCCAACCTAGAACATAAAACGTGATCTCGAAATAATTAGCATTGGTGTTGGTCCGTGGGACACTAGCTTGGTGCGGTGGTGCGGTGGCGCGGCGCAAGGTGCTAAAGCACGGCGTGTGACGGCGGTACACACGGCACGGCGGCCGGCGCGGCGGCGGGCGGGCGGAAGCTGCGACGCATCCCGCCCTGGCTGCAGTCGCCGCCCCCCCCCGGGCCCCGCCGCTAACCCCTCGCGACCCCCGCGCCGGCGCGCCGGGCGCGTGCGCTCGCCGGCCGGCAACTCAGTTCATCGCTGCGCCGCGCCGAGATTACACGTGTGTCTCATGACAAAACGCGGCGTTTGAAACGATCGAACGCACCCCAATTTTTAACAGTACCAGTGACAGAGAGGGAGACCTCTCGCTGTATTACGACAAAATAGCTTCTCAAGTGGAGATGCCGTCAAGCCTATTCGGGGATCTGGGCGTAGGAGGTGGCGGTGGGCTGGTGGAGGACCAGCGTGCGTTGCAGCTCGCGCTCGAGCTGTCCATGCTGAGCCTGGGAGAGAGCCTGCCCTCGGTCAACTCGCTGGGGAGCCCGCTCGGCTTCGCGCCGCCGCCCGAGGACCGCGCCAAGAAATCGCAGAACATGACGGAGTGCGTGCCGGTGCCATCCTCCGAGCACGTCGCCGAGATCGTCGGCCGCCAAGGTACTGTGTGGTGTCGGTGTACTGTCGGCTGGGCTGCCGTGGCGCAGCCGAACAGCTGTAGTATAGAGGTTATTCGGTGTCAAATCGGGGCGAGCGGGCGCCACCCTTATGTAAGGGCGCACGTGCCGCACCGGCCGCTTTTAGGTTATGTTCGATCACAACCAACATCCAGCTAGAGGAACCGGCCAAATACTCGCAATATTTATCAAATACGTGGAGATTTTCGTACACATTGTTTATGTTTACCCTCGGTGGAAATTTTGTTGTGGGCTGTCCCTGGCGGTATGTTGGTTTAGCTGGCCTACGAGAATTCTAGTCGCTGTGTCGACGATTGAGGGTCCTGCTGCTGCACCTGAGATTGGAAGCTGCCAGCTGGAGTGCGTACGCTCATGTTATCAATGTTATCATAACAGTGCTTTTGTAGACAGTTGCGTAGCTAACTCGTAACGTAGATTGTCGTAGATTATAGTCGCTTTTACGTACGTAAATCATTCCATTTTAATTTTTGTATATATTTGTAGGAATCTGTTTATATATTCCTTAATCGTTCACGATAACGTCTCAGTTTTTTACGATTAAATAGATGCACTTGCATGATAGTTAACTACCCACAAATGTTATTTTATCGACCATTAATCTAAATGCGTTCAAATTTCTCAGTAACTGTCCAAATTCTGTTCCGAAAATAAAAAAGGACTGCTCCGTAAGTCGTTCTAATTAAAAGGTACCATTCGGCAAAAAGTGTATCCTAAGGGTTGGTTTTAGTTTTTGTAAGGGCTGAACAAAAACGCCCGACAAAGCGAGGCCGACAGAAGTTATCTGAGCTCAATTTTTTCAAATTTACGCACGGTCTGTAGGAATCAATTATCTATTTTTTTTCTGTGATATCTTTGGCAAATCACTGGCTTGACGAGAACTACAGGTAGGTAAATTTATATAGAAAACTTGACCATGGCCAATTTGTTCCATAAAATATATTCTTTTCACTACCCGCATGTCGATGTAGTTTTTTTTTTATTATAATACGTAGGTATTTGGTTTAGCAGGTTGTGTACTCATCGTATACCTATTGTACTAATAAATTATTGAATGTATATAATTTTATTTACTCTATGATTATAACACGGGTATATTCACATATGAATCGTAAATTAGAACTAATCTAAATAGTTTCGCATCGTAAAACTGCTCGTGGCTAATTTGCCGCCATTTTTTGTTCGTATTCATAATGAGTTAATATCATATAAGTACCTACATACTAATTTTATAATAAGAAATCGTTTATAGTCGAAAAAATAATAAAACAATCGCTATAAATTTAAATAGATAAATGGGTAGGTTAAACTTTTTATCTGTTAATTATTATGTTTGGTGGCTTATAGATATCTAACAAGAATAAGAATCAAAGCACTAAATGGAAAAAAGTTATTCGTTCACTCACAGATTAAAATATGTGACCTATGAAGAACAGCTTCACGTAGGTAGGTACTTTGTAAGTAGGAGACAGCTCTAAGAACTGATTTTATGATAGGGTCAAATTACGGGTACCTAAAGAAAACCCAACCAGGCGAAATCGCGGGCGGCCGCTAGGTCACCTACCGTTATAAAAAAGTTTAAAATGTTTGATATTCAATCACGCAAAAACGGCTCAACAGTTTTGGATGGAATTTCAAATGGAGCTAGGTTATACTTTGAACGATACAATAATTACAACTCGGGCGTAAATTTACAAAAATAGTACCAGAACAGGTAAATAAAAGAAGTTTGTAAATTACGGAAAAATATATTTACGGGAAATGTATATTTTCTTCTGTCTATTGGGCAAGTTGATGTTTGTCACATTATTGAGTTTCATAAGTAAATTAAGCTGCTTTAAGTTTATCTTCTATGTATGCTACACCTTGTATTGATTACTACTAAACAAATACAGTAAAAACGGAATTTATTTTTGTAAAATTGTTATTATAACTATTACTTATTTCGCCAGTGCAGGTTATAAAAAGCTGTTTTATTTTCATAAAGCTATACGAGGTGTAAGGGACAGTGTAACGTAAAACTGATCCTACAAGCTATTTCAGTCTTATTCTGTTCAGCTGTTGTTTAACAAGTAAAATAATTAACTGCTTTATTACATTCCAAGAAAACTAAGAACAGAATTATTATAATATTAAAACGTGAATGAAAATCTTTGTACCCCTTTTTACACTGACGGAAAAGTATGAAAAATGGCGCATTTTAAAGCTAACATTTTTATATAGCGTGCTCTAGAAATACATTAAAATAGTTAAAACATCTTAAGCACACTCACGGTTTTACCATGCATAAACGCACACACACACATAGGAGTAAAAATGAGAAGAGATTAATATTAATGTGTCATTTATGCCTATATTCCTAATGAATGTCAAACACAATGATAATCATAGTCAACGGAACCTTTAATAACGTTTAAATTTAAAATGAATGATTTTAATGAGAATTTCGAGCGATCGACCTCTGCAACAAAAATTACTACTCTTCCGGATAACCTTAGAATGCACTAGAGATGATGGCTATATTAAAAAGGAGAGTGATCTCACCACTTTGTTCTTTTAATGAAAAGAGTCCAAAGACAAGGATCCAGTGTCAGAGTTGTCTATGTTAACTCTCACTATGCGTACCATCATTGAGCCAATAATATATGACTTGAATCACCCGAAAGTAGAGGAACAGACTGTATCCTAATAAAGTACCACAAATAATCAATTGTTCCTTCTAATCTTGTATATTACATAGGTATTTACTTCATATTTTCCGTAAATATTATCCTGGTTTACAAGGAAAAGATAAAAATGAATGAAACCGCGGTATTAAACTGCGTTTAAACTTTGTAAGTGGTACATACGTACTTGGAGCAGACACGTCATGCCCATGCTAATTAGTGGTAAATATGTTTAAAATAACAAAAAAAATAACCTGAGAGCTGACCCTAACATAATAAAAAAATATATTAAATATAATTATAATAGAATAATATTTAATCAAACTTACAGAGAGCATTTCCCTCCGAAGTAAATAATGATCCAAATTAGTTGATCAAAGAAAGTGTAATCCCGTACCATACATACCAAAAATTTATGAATCTACAACTATACACACATTAATTGCTTTATCAACCACAGAAAATCCCTCACTATACCTACATACAAAATTGTTTAAACACATAACAGAAAAATCTAGAAAGAGAAGAAGGACGAGTTAAGTTAGTTACACAAAAACCAAGAAATCCCATACCATACACACAAAAATTGGTTAATTAACAACAGAGAAATCCGTACCATATACACGTAAATAAACTTCTACTACTTATATAGATAATTTACACCCAGACTCAGGACAATCAGACAAATTCATGCACACAATAATCTGTCCCGGGTGGGAATCAAACCACGACCGGCGGCGTGAATATATTCATAATAACAAGAAAACAAATATAATAAATATTTTATAAACCACACCCGCACAAGATATGTATCTTGTATAGCTGGTTACTTTATAAACATAAATAAATAATAAATAAAAAGGGTTTTTATTCACGTAAGACCTTAAAAAAGCGCTTGTAAATAGTAAGAACATCTTTGTACTAATATAGTTAAGTATAAATAACTATTTCTAGTTACATATACTTATTTAGGTACCTACATATAATTAAATTGCTCTAAAGGGTCGGCTACACGCTAATGATGCCCCTGGTGTTGCAAGCGTCCATAGGCTACGGTGACCACTTACCATCAGGTGGGCCGTGTGCTTGTCTACCAACTAAGTTGTATAAAAAAAATAACCGAAAGTAAACCCAGACTCAGAACAACTACTAATGTATCACACAAATAGCTATCGAAGCCTGGCCACGAAGCAATGAGGCGGTTTTCTTAACCGCTGCGCCACACGTGTTTTGTATTGATGGTACGGAACTCTTTGTGTGTGAGAACGATTCGCTCTTGGCCGTTACGTTATATGTATGGAGTTATCGTGACAGTAAAGTATCCTTTTTGTCTCTTAATCTCGTTTGTATTAGTGATTAAATTAATTGAGGGGGAAAATAGAGGCGGCCCCCACTATTTTAGTGGCACACTGTTTAATTATAACTAAGTGGCACTCGCTTCGATTATGTACCTAAGTACTAAAGAGTTGATAACTTTTGAAAGTCATTGAAATACAAGGTGTAACTGAAATAGTCAACGAATCTTAAGGAGTTTAGTTTGTCTATGAAAGTGAACGTGTAGAAGATTAACCTGCAAATTAAGAGGTCGTGGGTTCGATTCCCACCCAGGGCAGATATTTGTGTGCATGAACATGTCTGTTTGTCCTGTGTGGGTTTAATTATCTATAGGTATAAGTATGTATTAACAAAAGATAAGTAGTATATGTAGTACATCAGGTATCTGGTCCATAGTACAAGCTCTGCTTAGTTTGGGGTCAGATGGCCATGTTTAAAAAAAATGTGGATCGGGTGACGCAAATTATATTTATATATGGGTTTCATGGGTAAATTGGCTTCTTAAATTTCCTCCATTATTTTTTAAAGCTGTTTTTTTTGCTAACTCTACTTTTCATCAATTTTTTTGCTAATTTCAAACACAGACGAAGTCGCGACTAACAGCTAGTTTTATATCAAATTAATATACAAAACAACAGTTTATATAATTCACTTATAATGTACCTAACCGTGACATAAACTTATAAACATTTAAAACTAAAACATTCATATTATCGCTTCATATAAAAACTTGTAACTATTTCGATCCGACCCGTTTAATAGGGCCCGTTTCGGTCGTTCGGAAACCGTTCCCATACCCTATAGCAGCGAACAATCAACGAAGGAGCCGTAGTGTACGGCTATACAAACTTAATGTATAGAGGTCCCTTGCATTTCCAGACTGAGAAACTTGTAAAACAAGAGCAAAAAATGCAGCTGTTACTTGCAACTCTGCCTAACTAGGTAGGTACGCCTATACAGAGACTCAGTTTCGCATTTCGCACGGCTCGGAATATGATCGGGACTTTGCGAAGCTATATGAATGAAAATCGAAGAAAAATCAATTTTTTATTTGCATAAACTTGTTAATTTTACATTACGTTTACATTACATTTAACGTTACATTCGATTTTGGATGCGGGGAGCGCGATTATTAAAAAATAAAATAATTATTTTATTTTGTAATAATGAATTGAGAAATAAATTATAAGTTTACTGTCGAATTGATCATGAAGCACCTCCCGGTGAGAGAACTGGCTATGGCTATGAGCGATTCAACTAGTGAGTGTACAACAGCGTACAACAAGTAATTGTGAGTAGGTAAAAATCTACGTTGGATACACATTCAATTGTCAGTGTAAAAATATCATGTTCAACGTATTTAAAAGGTAAGAGATAATTAGTGTTAAGTTCGCGTGTCTTTGGAACGGACAACATTTGTTATATTTAGGGCGTTACGATCTGTTTACCGCGCTCCATTCCGATCGTTAGCGATAAAAGCTCCTTCGTCCGTTCCAATTTTAAATGGAATAAATTCAAACCTTTCGAACAAGTCTCTGGAATATTCTATATTAGCTTCTCAGTGTTTGTCTATGATTGTTGTCAAATATATTTATTGATGTGACGTCAGCTAAAATATTGTCTTTTCTTCTTATTGTCTTTAGTTTTTCAATATATTAGTTCTTATTAATAGGTACAGTAGGTAAGTATTACATAAATAAGAAATATAAAACTGGTTTACCAAATTAATGGAAATTTATATTTTCATGTTTACGTGTAAAAGGATTATGTTCTTATCTTAATCACCTTAGCAGCTTAGGTAATAACATCATTCTTCTAATTCCTATTATTAAAATAGTGTACATTTTACATTGTTACAGTATTTACCCTCTAATTTTATTTTTATCATAAGCTTCAGTTAATCCTTCATTATTTTGTGTATATCCAATAACTGAATATAATTTACGTAGATACCTAAAAAAAAAAAAATATAACTTTCCTAAAGCTAATCCGCAAATAACCGTGAACACCTCCCAAACAAAGGCAAATTTTGCGAAGAAAATAAATATTTCTTTGAAAATCCATACATTTTTTATTAGCCGATATTACAATAGTCCGTAATTCAATACTGACGCATTCGGCTGAAGAGACATGATTTCGCGCGGAAGACTTTTATTAAGATACCCTTTATTACGAGCGAATCTTTAAAAAGTTTTTTTAGTTATCTGTAGGTACTTCATGTCTCGGTGATTTTTTTGTTTATTTTTGTCTGTGGATTGGTTTGTTTCTTTGGTTCCTTTGCCTGTCTCTTTAATCTATTTCTTATGTTATTCCAGATCGGTAGGGATGATCTCTTTTGTACTTTTGTAGGTTATGTTTCGTGCGAATACGAATTATGCGGCTTCAATAGCATTGATAATCGCAAGGTACCAAACTTGACCAACTTATTCTGTGAATAATTTCGTGCTTAACCTTAACATGTGACTTCGCATGGCAGATTCGCTAGAACAAAAGAAGGTAAAAATAGAATTCCATGGATCCCATACATAAATCTATTATAAATTGTAAATTCGTGTCAAAACCTAATACGACCTTTTAACAACGCACTTTTCGTATGATGTGAATATTAAATAAGTATATCCTTTTATCGGAATGAAACAACATTTTGAATCTTATTGGTTGAGTAATAAAATGTCAAGTAACGAGACATCTTTGTTTGTACCAATGACATATGTTCAAGACAACGCAATATACCAAAAGGAGGTTGTTTAAAATTCTCGCGTTTACGCACGGCCGAGTGACGTCACGTCCGGTTGATTCGAGTCGTCGTCGACTATCGATACGATTGTCGATGATTGTCTCGATGTCGATCGGACCTCCTGTCGGCACGTTTGTTGTTTTGATTTGTAGTGGCGCGCCGAACAATGTTTTGCATCTGTAAATCCGATCAATTGTCAGGTGAACTGACCGGCGGGTATTTACGCTGCTGACACTTAAATAAATTGAAATAAGTTTAAGCATTCAGTTACTTGTCATTTCAAAGATGATACGATGATTATAGTTTTATCAATTAAAACTCTTAAGCTCTTTACCTTGACTTGTGTCACGTTAAGGTATTCAACACTGACAATTGAGCGTGTAGTAGTGGACAGGGTTTGGGAAGCTTGGCATTCGAGTTATGTTCGGCACGTTACTGTTTACCCATAACAAAGTCTCTAAGCCGCGTTTCGGTGAGTAATTCATCCCTGTCCGTGACGAGCCGGTTGCGACGGACCGGTTCCACATCAATGACTGGCAACCCCTCTCCCGGCCTCTGTTTACACCTCTTGATACTTATTCCTTTTTTCTTAACAATAACTCTCGATTTTGACGTTCCCGGCCCGTTTCGATGTAACTAGAACGAGCTTCTAGATCACTACGAGACGCTGCCAAGGGAAAGATGCAGATTAGATTCAAAGTTCGTAAAGGAAAACATCCTTAACTAAAAAAGTTTACTTATTTCGTTCAGAACCCGCAAAAACTACTTACTGTACTGAAAATAGATGCAAGTTCTATTTAACATAATCGATGTAATTTTCGAACATAAACGAAAGAGAAAACAATCTCGTTGTGCACACGTGCGAGCGGAATGTACTAAGATCGCAACACGGGCTAGGAGTGAACGCCAATCGGCAAGATTCGCAATGTGGCTCGGCGTGCGTTCCGGTCGACGCCACCGCAGTCAGGGTCAAGGCTTCGGCTCCTGCACACTGCTGCGCGCCTACCCGCCTGGTGGACGTGCACATCGTCTTAAACTATCGCCTCGCCAAGCGGAAATGCCGCTAAAAGCGAAACTGATAGGTACCACTTAAATATGCGCTTCCCACGACCGTTGTGTATCGAACAAATTACACTTATAATTCTAGAAATTATGTTGTCCACCACAACAGCGACTACTATCGTATCGAAGACAATTATTTTCAATTGAAAACTTGAGTATTCTTGACCTCACACAACGTTCAACCAACAGAAGTTCCTCTGAATACATTTCACGCCCATAAATGTCAAGTTCGATTTTAACATTGCTTAACGATGGCTAAATTGGTTGTTAACCAGCTAACTTCTATTACTTTAACAAGATTACACAAATCCTCTATCCGTTGACAGTTTTTGAATGAAACTACTCTGGCAATAAAAAATAAACAAGCATGTGTCTCGCCGTTGCCAAGACGTCCCGAAATTCCAGGGCCCCATTTTTTGTAGAACTTGACAGATGCATTCTGGGACGCCGCTAACCGCATCTTGCATCCTTATCGTGCATTCGGAAAGGAAATCTACGGTTGTATGCGTTGTGCGTCTACTACGTCGAAATTTAGGGTTATTTTAAGGTGCATTTCTCCGTCCTTGTCGCTCAAAGTGGCGCCACAGCCGCAGCCGAACTAACTCGCTCCTGTTTGTATTGCGCACGTCGCACTACAGGCAACATTCTTAAACATGGTTACTTTTTGTTTTGGAGCGCAGAACCTACTAGCGTCCGCGCGAGCGCATTCAACTAGAAATCATTCGGATGATAGTGAGTTGCGAAAGAGCAATGTGACGTCACAGTGCGACGGCACCCCCACGTCTGCGAAACTTAGGGACCCTAATGAATGACTTCCTAATTGCCGCGGCAGCACGAATAAGCCCGTAATCCGGCGCGAAAACCGCTCCTGCGTTTAATTGTAGACCTTGAGCTGTTTTGTTTCTGAGCTTGAAATCGAATGTCAGACGTCTGGCGACATGTACTCCTGGACGAGAGTGGCCGTAATCGAACCGTAAAGCGGCAAGTGTTGTGACGTCGCTGAGTAAAATGAGATCTTATTTTATGAGCTATTGGTTCTATTTCGGATTGGTATGCTTCTGTACGATGTGATTGTGGGTTAGCGTTCAGTGGGGGCAATGTTATAGAGCGACAAGTCGATATGCTCCCGCACTAATGTTGACAACAATCCATCTCGGCCTGTCAGGCGGCGCCGCGAATCAGACTCACTCCCCATTTCGATTTACTCTTGATACAGGGCTAGTAATAAGCGGCCATCCCGCAGGCGACTTTCATTATTCCTCTTAACGTCCGCGGCTATTTGCCGAGAACTATGCGATAGCAATTTCTGTTCGAGATTAATTTATTTGTCGCGCACTACATTATTGTCGAGAAAAAACTGTGCGTACGTTTTTCTGTGAGGGTTTAATGACAGGATATGATGTTAATGTGCTGGAGTCAAAGTACGAGGAGCGCAGATGTGCGAAACGTTGACGCCATGAAGAATTGTTCCGTTCTACCTAGCAACGCGAAACATGTGTTCTGTCTTCACGAATAGTGTTGTAGATTAATATCCTTGTTCATCATTTGTAAAATTCGTAATTAAATTGTTTATCTTTACTTTACCGGATTAGGAGTGGCCTTGGGGAATATTCCGCTCCTACCATGAATATAAACTAGTATTAGGTATAAAATTTTCTATTCCTTAGTAATAGTTGTAACGAAATATAGTTTTTGGCAGAAATTCAGAGCGATATCATAATGTTAATAAGCTTTTAGTTGTCCAGGCCCCTTGTAATGGCTAACGGTGGATACACTTGTCTTACGAATATCAACCCTAGTTCATATGTAATAAGGATGCTGTCAAGGCCAAATTTTATCCACCCTTGTGGCGTCAAGGACGTTGAGAATAAGTTCCAAAGCAGAAGTAGGTTGTGATTCGTAGGAGTAATATTTATTGAAATAAAAAAAATATCTGACGGAAATAAGCAAGACTACATCAGTACCATCTCTTGTATCATCCAAGCCAACTATTTCCCCAGACACCATTCATGTTTAACAGCTTCCTTTCACCAATACCAATCAATGCATACCAGGAGATTGTCCAATCGGTTTTGGTTCGCTTCTATTTCCTACCCACCAAACAGTGCTTTAAAAAATATCACATATTTCCTTACTCACCGCCGCCTTTGCATTGATTCAAAATCGATTAATCTTTCTTAACTTATATATCATATAATCTATGATATCTTCATTTATAATTCCATAAACTGCCGTTAGAATATATCTTCACCCTAGTCCATTATCAGTACAAACACAAACATAATAAATTACCCTTTCGGTACAAATTCTTACAAGGCGCAAGTATGGGGTAGCAGCTGCTAACGGTTAGCCCTCGCCGTCACCTGCCAACCGTCTTCTATGGAAGACAGTTGCAGAGGTATGCATTGGCTTATCATTTATGTTTATCTCTATTAAAAACATATTACCTTTATCTTTGGTATCATTCCATTTAATCGATTCAATTCTTAAAAAAATAGTGGGACTGTAGACGTATAATCCGAATTTTCCCAAAAAGGATGGTTACGAAATTAATAATTACTTTTTGTTTTCTTTTTACAAAGTGTCTTCTACATTTAATATTCTTACGATTTGTTCTTACTTTTAAGCGATAACTTATTAAAATATGAAATGGTATCTAGTTCGATATTCAAATTAAGTTTCTCCAAGATCCTTTATTTGTTCCTTGCTCAATAGCAAGCCATTTAACGGGCGACAGTCGCGGCCGCATTAAAATAACAAAAATAAAAACCTGGCAGGTGATACTCGCGGCAAAGGTAAAATACCTATGCAGCCAGACCTGAACAATGAATATGGTCACTCGTCGTACTTTAAGAGCTGGTCTCATTCCATTCTACTTCTTTGAATTCCAACCAGCAACTTGTACTCGGAGTCGAGTAATTAATTAATCATGTCCTGTATTAAGCGATGTCGGTGTCAAAATTCAATTGTTATTTTTAATATAATAAACATTTGACTGTCGTTAGAGACCACGCCTTGTTTTGGTCGTAAATTGTTTTACATCGAACACATGTTAGTTTATGCTCGAAATCTGTTTTAAATGGTATCCTAATAACATTCCCATAACATTGAGATACGCAGACAACATTAAAAAGTAACTAATTTTTTGTATTTCGATGCAACAAATTTGACTAAACAGCGAATTTATTAGATTAAATTTTGGTAATATAAGTTTCGCTAACTCGAAAGTTTTTAGTGACAAAAATGAGACACGCACAAGTGTCATCCTTGACAGTTAACATTTCGGAATTAAAAACTATTTAATGTTGTTTATGTGACTACGACAAATGTACCAAAGACAATCCTGATACGGCACAGTCGTGCGCTATTAATTTTGACACAAAACTAAAGCACTGTTCCATTTTCAATACACAAAGTACCAATTGCGCATCTTAACCGTTCCGCGGCCCGCGTTACCGTCATTATTCGTTGATAATTATTACAAAGGGCAGCAACAAAGCTCGTTCTTCAACCGACAAAACATTGGCAGCTGCGCTTTCCGTTTCGACTCAACGTAACGTGCGTGCGACCGGCGACCGGCCAACATCAACGGTCGACTCGACATGCCACCGTTGACACCTTACGGTTACCACACTGTTACTGTTTGTGTTTCACCTAACAACTATTTATCCAAGATACAAATGACGCCGCTGACTTAATCTCGTAATCATGTGAACAATTGCAGATTTTGAAATCCCTTTAATCAACCTAGTTTAGTCATTCGGAAGTTTATATTAAATAATAGTTTAATGAAAGCAACTACATAGTTTAGAAGTCTAGCAATGATTATCAACTCTTTTATTTAGTTCGCCAACTTGGGAGTCCGTCTATGAAGTTTTTCATCAAAGTTTCTGAAGTATAAATGGTAGTTTTTCGCAAGAAACCATTTAAATACCTCTTCGCTTAGTTACTAGTTGGAATATTGCGTGTTTCTATGGCCGCAATCTACAAGTACAACATTATTAAGCCAGGTATAGCCAGAAGGTGCTGTTTGAACAAATTAACAAGCGCGATTAAGAACTGGACTACTAGGATGTCATAAACATATGACAGGTTTAACCGACAAGAGGAAGGGTGCCTCGGCGCGGAGCTTTGCCCCACGTGAACTGGGGCAAGCAAGTGTTAACAATACGAGACGACTTGTAAACTTAACGAACATTTTAAACATACTTACATTCGTTTGTGTAAGACTTCCTATGATTCATTTTATTAGTGACTTATTGCGTATGCTACCGCCTGCGGACGCAGGGTTATCGCTCGTCTATCACAATAAGCGGAAATTTATTACTTAATGTACTCACACGGCCAAGGAGACGATGAAAGGAGTCAGGAGCGATATAAAAACAGCACGTCTCAAGGACCAATCGCAGCTCGCCGCCAAAAACCTGACAGTTTCGACGCTCCGCAAACTTGGTGCAATTTAAACTTTTGTCTTCAAACAATAAGTTTAAAAGAAGAGAATTGTTATCTATAGATTTGTCGACATTTTCGAAATTGTAAAATACTTTAACACTTGCAAACAAAAGGGCCGATGCTTTGTCCTAAACATAACTGTATCTTAAAGTGACCACCGAAAAAAAGGACCTTGTGTGGCGAGAGCTCCGGGCTGCTATTAAATCTTTGGGTCTTTAAATTCCCGTGAAAGAGTCTACCTGCTCTCATTCTACCTGTGCACTAATCAGACTTATACCATTGGCGATAAATTAAATGTACATTTAAACGTTTGGACCGCGATTTATGGGCACCTCGAAGTTCATTATTGTCGCATTTGCCTGCTTAATCGGGCATGGGTTGCCGCGGCTGTTGTTCATGAGATAGGAGGCGAATATGTTTGCACATTGTATCAGATTTCTTTCATCGATAGGCATTTGAGTGTTTCTATAAATCTCTGAATAAGTCTGTATAACTATTTTAGAATTAATTTAAATTTTATTATCTATGGTTGTAGGGACTAAAATAAAAGATGACAGATTTGATAATGGAAATAATTTCCTTCGATTTATTCACTAGATGCAATAATTATACGTGAATCCATGATCGAAACAAGCTTTTGTTTGCAAGCACAATCGGGAGATTCCACCAGGGCGGCAGTCTTCGAGTGGAGGTCTCGTCGTGAAGGGGTATGTGCGTAGTGGGTGGCGAACTCTCAGCGTGTAAGCCGATATTTCCCTCGTGAAAATGTGTTCAATGGCCGGTGTCGTATTGCCGTCGTCCGATGCGTGTCGAGCCTTTAGATTTTCGTCTCGTATGCCGGTACATTATTTCGCGTCGTTAATTATTGTGTGCAGCATTTTTTGTACTCGCAAGCTCACATAAGCCACCTGTCGGTATCGGAGGTTGTAGTAATTAAAGATTGCGCGCTGACTCGCTCGATAAAAGAAGTTCCTCCGGTCGTTCAGCTCGTACAAGTTCACCTTCGATCGGGTATTTAAATATAATGACAGTATTTATAGGCTGTTGATAATATGAATTAAGATAACTCGTGTGAGAAGAAATGTAACAATGTTTAGCGTTTTGGCGGTCGATCGCGTCGCATTCGAGAGGCGGTCTTAACTTGGAGCGTCGTTCCCGGGAGGCGGCGCGGTGCGGCGCAGCTGGCGGAAAGGCGCCATCTGCCGAGCGGCGCCCCGGAAACGCAATTTTGTTTTGTTCGTATAGTTTTCGAGTTCGATTCTTGGTACTGCATTGTGGTGCAGGGTTGGTGGTTCATACTCATCGAATCGTTTCATTTGTGGTCACAGGCGCGTGGCCGCTGTGCTCGTTATTATAAAAATATGTCAAATTATTAAACCATGAACAATTTAAAAAAGAAACTATTAATTTATTCATGCCTAATAAAATTAAGGGGTCAAAACGCCGCCAGTTGTTCAAAGGTGCACGGGAAAACAAGTCGAGCGTCGAAAATGAATTTTTGATGGCCGGAGTGAATAACGAACAATATTGACACGTGTTGTTTTCTCAGTTTCGAACACAATTCGAGTCGAATACAATTTCCGTTTTGTACACAATCCTTAACTTTAATAAGCGATATGAAATCACAAGTAAATTTAAAAAAAGAACGGCAGTATAATTCGGGACATCCATATATTTTTTGAACACAACAGAACATGTATTTATTTTGAAATTATGTATTTCCGTACGAATAGTCGTCAATCAGTGTACATCTGCCGTCGCACCTGCCGGCTTTTTGCCGCACACCAAATGTTCGAGACGTCGCCGATACGTTAAATAAACTGCCTACACGATAACACAAGCAAGCTACGTACGTCGCCATATTTCGAATTTTATTCGAAACGTATGTGGGTTCTCAAGTTGCGAAACTGCTTAGAACAGAATAGAATCGAAACTTATAGAAAGAAACCAATTTATTAGACAGGACTTGAAAAGAAGAAGTAGGTAAAAACAATCAGAAATGAAAGAATAACAATAATAATAAAAAAAAAAAATAACTACAAAAAAATGCAAGTGCTATTTTAAAACCTACCGATTCATTGACTCAATGTGATGATTCGAGTTTAAATGGTCCTATTTCATCATTTTGATACATTTATCTAGTTCAATGCAGAGCTTTTATCAATAACAAGTGTTGATTATTAATCTTTAGAATTCAGATCTGTCCAAGAATAGACAATTTTCTTCGTCCTGGATGTTTGCGGAAGCCCACACGGGTGGTTTTCAGGCAATCATTCGAAATAAGACCGCCATACTATTAAGGAGAATAAGAAACAGCCCCAATAGCATCATAAAAACTGTGGCGGAAAGTTTAGGCTCTCCGCCGACTCTCCGATTTTGGTGAAGCTTACTTATAAATATATAGGGAGCTTTTATCAGATCTCTGCAGAGTTGCCTGTAAAATATTATTACTAACACTAGATTTCATGTTATTTGTTACTATCACTTGGATCCTAGTTGTCCGTGATAACGATATTATCGAAGAATAACGCCCGCTTGAATAGTAAGCTGGTAAATGCGTGGCGTTACGAAAAATGTGAACGGGCAAGGTGAAAAGAAAAAGAGAGTCACGTTTCGTATATTACTGTTGGGGCTAGAGAGGTGCGAGCAGACATTTTCTTTCTCTCTTCCTCTCATAGCCAGTTTCGGACATATAAGTTGTACTTAAGTCGTGTGGTCTAAAGCACACTCGTTTTTTATCGTATTACAAAGCTGTCGGTTACGCCGTAGTTTTACTCTTCGCTCGAAACTGGAAATATTAAAACACAACGATAATTTTAATATAATAATCCGAGAAACGCGAAATTAAGGCATTTACAGCATTCTCATACATTTTTTTTTTCACAACAAAGAACACCGCAGATAATATAACCATATCGTATACAATATGATTCTTTAAATCAGCCATGAATGCCAGCGTACAAAATAAAAAAAAGTCTGGTTCACTCAATAACATAATCTTACTGGCCAGCGCCTCAATCAAGTCTCCTTACAACCATTTACATAGCAATTGACACCTGAGGCACGAGAGATCGCCTTATTTTCATCAATTGAAAGAAAAAAGTTAAATAAAAAAGAAATATCAGCACGCACGTTGCACCGGCCTGTAATTTTGGCTTCTGCGCATAATTGAAAATATGTCTCCGGCGAGCCAGTGCACGATATTACTGCACACGCGAAGCTTCAACAATAACAGCCATGATTAGCAGTTAGCATTATAATACTCCTGTAGCTTCGTTCTCTTTCATCTCCAAATCGAGTTGTTTCGATAATGGGCGTATTAAATAAACTATAAAACGATTATATCACGCGCCCGCGGCGACGTGTGGTGCGTCGGAAAGCGAGAGCCGTGGGGTGGCATTCCGCAGTAATAGTCCTCGGATCGTTCCAGACGATGCACAGAACCGCGACAATCGATTTTAGAGACCTAGTCACTTACTTCTGTTATATCGATAACTGATGTTACTACGTTCTATAGCTACCGACTTCTGCTACATCACGGTAACTGCACGGCAACAATTTGACAACAAAATTGCAGCCATTTTAACTTTTAACACGACCGCCGAAATACAACATTGTTGTACCACATTAAACCATTAATCCGGAATTTCTTGGGTAGATGGTTTTACTCATTTACGGAAATTACAGTTACTACTATAAAGTCATTTAATTAAAGCTTACTCGTGGATGATGCATACAGTTTATTATAGAGATAACAACAAAGTGGGTTCCGATCAGTTTAGAATAGTCATAGTATTGATAACTCGATTCTCACCATAACTAAATGTATGCTAAATCGCTAACCTTACCGCTGGCGGTATTGAACAACAATTTTATTATAATTGGCAACGCGGTCAACGATTCTTGGAAATTGGCTTTTTTCTCCCTTTATTTCCAACTTTAACCGATCTTGTTTTTGCGCCGGAATCGCTCGAATGGACCTTTGTTCTCCGCCATATTGTTTTAATGTCCAACAGTTGGCAAGGAAACGACGAAAGTGAGTGAAAGTATGCCTAGTGATCTATGGTGCTAATCGCTTACAAAATATAAATTATAAGAATTGTTCAAATGCCCAAGAGTCTAAATAGACAACACTAATTAACAAAAACGCATTCCATTAAAAAAGAAAACCACTTGGAAACTTAAAATCCATTTTAATATATCTCATTAGAAACATTCTAGTTTCTTATTTGAACTTTTGAATGGGACACCAAATGTCACGTTTGTTTTTTGTTGTTGAAATTCGTGTGTTGACAGTGTTGACACAGAAACACAGTCGCCGTAATTAAGGGTAACAGGGCGAGGTGCAAGTGTGGGAGCCCGAGGGAATGGCCAGCTGACGCGAGCCCAGCCAAGCGTGCATGTTGACTATTCAAACAGAAAATATATGCAATAGCTATACCAACATAATGTAATAGATACAAAAACAACTACTTAAGTAGGTATTTTATTTTTATTAGATTTTATGGCATCTTAATAAATCGTAATTTACTTACTTGTTTTGCTAAAAATAATATCAATTAAATGGACCGACGACAGACATAAATCAAGTTTTTAATTATTTTTATCAACAGCAGCGTTTGCAATCGTTAGATATTTCGATCTAAATACAAAGGCGATAAATTACAAATTCGATATTTCAGGTATGTCCGAACAGTCATTAAAATGCCGGTGACATTTTTACCGAAAAGCAGCGTATATCGGTTTCGGCTAATTCTATATTCTGTTGAGTATCTCACGGTTTTGAACAAATCGGACAGTTAGCCAGTTCTGCGTGACCTTCTTCTCGTCCCTTGTATGTTAATATACAAGGTTTGGAAGCGGATTTGTGGAATGATATCGAAGGTCGAAGTTAAATGGTGGTCCGGAGAGTGGCGGGCGTTTGATCTGTCCGAGTTTCATCGGACGATTTATTTATCATAAAATGATTCACAATTCATTTAGATGTTTATCGTTTTTAGAGGAAAAACTAATAACGTCATGGCTTTATGTAATAATGGCCGAAGCTTAGAGAAACAAATAAGCGTGTCAAAGCACAAGAAACTATTGCGTAAATTATAATCTCATTCTAAGTCTTCTTAACATATATTTTCAATATTTTTAGGGTTTAGACATTCTCGATTGTCATGATGGAAGTAAATAAATCACGATCGACTATAAAGTTCTCAAAGATTGAATATAACTTGAAAATAATTAGTTCCTTTTCACATAATCAGTTGAAAGTGTCGCGGTTGGTGCTCTTTGCTTACAATTCCCTTATATCCAGGTCAATAAGGATGTGTACTGCTTTCTTGTAGTCACATTTCCATCTCATTTTGTGGCCACAAGTGCTTATCTCTTAAAGCTTCTGCGTGCCTAGTACTACGAGACTGAGGACGTTACTACATACATATATTTACTCAATGGTTGAAAATTCCATAGTTTAAAATCCAAGTTACAAAATCTTGCACTGCATTTTTAAGTATAACTTAGTAAAAAAATGGACAATGGAGCCACATCTATTCAAGATACACACAAGTAATTTACTCGTTAAACAAATCTTCCACTAATAAAGACTTAAATGGGTAATTGACCTTTTTGTAATGTTATCGGTTTTTTTGGATTAAATCTAATTGAAATTCATACCATAAACATCAAATTAGAATCTCATTAGAACCACCCAACACCAAATTGGCATATAAGTAATCTAGCTCTATCCAAGTGGCGAAAAATCGTGAGCTGAGTTTTTTTATCATTTTCGTCAGCATGTTGCCTCGCCCAGCTCATAGATCAAAGTGCTTAGCCGCCGGTTGACAGATGTTTTGATATTTTGCAGATTATTTTAATGTATGCACGGATGACTTACTGTGCGCTGAGGTGGCCTGTTTTTTTTTCAACAAAGTTACTTGTAAGTGACTTTGTATCGGTCGCGTCCAATATCACGGTGGTCTCCGAGCACCTGGCGAACCAACCCGGAAAGTTAAATGTCAACTTTACATTTTCCGCACCAATAACTACGCAAAGGACTTTAGGTTTTTCTTAAAGCCCCTTTTAAGTGAGTGTCCGTTGAGGACCTAATAACCAGAGGACCCTAATTTAATTAACGAACTAATCGTCCAAGGCATGTTCCAAATTTAAATTGAATCGCCACAAAACGGTCACGTGGCTGATTCGAATAATCGTTTACGGTTTGGATTGGGTGCATATTTGTTGCGCCCTCCGCGGGGTTGCCAACCTAATGCGGTCAGTTCCCAGTGCGTTGCACTCTGTTACAAAATAACTTAATGTCTTCGTCATTCAACAACTTTTTGTGATGTTTTGCCACAGTTAATATGCATTTTGCGACCCCAAACTTATTATCATAAGTATTTAATTAATTTTTAAGCGAATCCTTTTAGCGATATAACATTTTATTTTTGTTGAAATGTCCTAAATGTGTAACTTTTGTCATTTAATTTATTTTGTTTGCGAAACAAATTAGTAATTCTAACAAATACCTAAACTAGGTAGGTAGATATTGTTAAGCATTATGATCTGTGTTTATTAGTTCTACAACATAAGATTCTTTGTTTCTTTACGACATCGTCCGTTCCGGCTGCCGGGTGACTCCGGTGACCTAAAGACGACCTATTGCAAACAAAAAATAAAGCCGCCCATTCACGAGTACGACATCTTAGACAACCTTGAACTAGTTAAACGGGGCGGGATTGAATCAGACATGGCAACACCGGCGGGAAAAAAGCGCGCTGTTTCAACGGTCCGCTTTAGACCAGACGTGTTATTATCTTATTATTATAATATGCCATTAACTGTGGCTGCGATGTTGCCTGTTATGATATCTATATACCTAATATCGATGCCATGGGATTGAGATAAGTACATTTTTAAATCGCCAAAGGGTTCTGTAACTCTTTAAGCCTTTTTTAGATTCTATAGCCATGGCTTTAAAAAATTTAAATGTCATGTGTTAAATTTAATATCATTTACCATATATAAAATGACCGTAATATACTTACTGTTATTATTAGATATATGTCTGATAAAAGAATTAAACGGAAAAGTTGATTTTAATACCAACAATTTTTTATATTACGTAGGATTTAGATAATCCGTAAATCAATATAATACCCAACAATTTAATATGACGAAATATGTAAGACCAAATTAAACTTTTGCCCGTATCAATTTTATAGCATTAAATTATATATAACCTTTCAAATTAATATCGCACGAAAATGTTCTAAATAAATATAAATAACACCATTTTTTGTTATGTTGAATCATGCATAACTGTTTTTTTCCGTCACTTGCGATGATGCTCGGATGCACGCTACGGTTACAAGGGAACCTTTTGATGTAGGTCCTAATTGCCACAAATCATTATCATCGAGCTTTGTGGAATACTGCAAAAAATAACCATATTAATCTTAATTCCATACTATAACAATATTAAGTTTTTGCTAACGGTTAAGAGCTTGACAACAGCCGAATTGAAAAGTGCCTGTTTTGACCAGTATCTATCATCGTGACAAAATATATTTTGAATATATGAGATAAAGTAAGTACGCTAGTGAGTGCATGACGAGAGCGTTACGACAAGTGTGATCGGGCGTGGTGAACGGAAGTTTAGAGGGAGATATAAGTTCCTGAAGAAGAGAAAGAGATAAAGTTAGTTAGATAGGGAGAGAGGTGCAAGCACACATTTTCTTTCTCGTTTTACTTCAGCCGTATGGTCTAAAGCACACTCGTTTTTTCAATTTTATTATACGTTTGTATTAAATTTACTTAGTATCCTAGGTTTAGCCTCAAATACATTTTTTTCCTTACCGGCAATATTTAATGTAGTCACTCACATCACTTAAATCTTTCATCGCTTATATATGTTTATATTCCAAGTGCATTTAAGGACCTGGTATATTTTTTACATTTAATTCAATCCAAACGTTCAAATGATCTTATCAACCTCTTAACCATGAGAAACTGACGATGAAATATAGTGATATAATAAAGAAACTACCCTTTTTTATTTAGACATAAATTTCAGTCAATTTGGCGTTCGATAAATAAATACCTAAATGAGCAATGTACTAGGGCAACATTAGCCGTTAGAGGATCAATTTAAATCGCCACATATGAAATATAAATAACCAAATAAGTAGTTATTTGTACAGATAATGACAGGTTAGGTGATTGCTTCGGAACATATTGTAATTATGAACCATAAACAAAGAGCATCAAGTTTTTGGTGGTCGGTAAAAAAACTGCCAAAAAGTAATCTGTTCACAGCAATTAACCTATCAGGCTTATTTAACGATGAAGGTCGGTGGTAATAAATGGGTGCTAGTTGATACATTTCCTATTCATATTTACTATCAATCTAATTATGAATAACATTCCTCGTGTGAGGGGGAATATAATATAAAAAAATATACAAGACATATGACACGGCGGACTTTAAAAAAACTGTAAAGACCTGTTAAAAAAACGGTAACGAGGCAGTTATACAAGATGTAAAGAAACCTTAAGAGCTTACATTGTCTATGTAACTGAACAACTTAAACTGTCACATACAAGAAACAAAATTACTTCCTATCCTAAAATGACGATCAGCTGATGCATTTCGTATGGGAACTCAATTTTTTTATCTTATTGACCTAAACTTGTTTTCTTATTTTGTTCAGTGTCATGGGTAGATTTCACTCCTTAAATTACCTATACTATACTTTGTATATGGACTACACAGTACAACAGTAAGGAGGTACCCTCTGGTAGTCCGTATACAATAAAACGCTATTAACGCAGTAATGGTACAGTAATTATTTAAACACAATACAATGTGCGATCAAAAAAGCTGTTTTACGCCATATTCTCCTGGTGAAATTCTCGAAATGCATGCTGTTGATGCAAACAAGTAACATTTTGGAAATCCTTTAAAATTAAATTGTAATTTGTGTGCAATTTAACAACGAACGGTAGACACAAAAGAACTTAAAATTGTTCGCAATACTTACCTACGTACATTGCGTAACATAAATGAACTATAATAATTTAATTAAAAGCCGTATATCAGTGATAAACATTTTAATTAATAAATGTACTGCGGGTCTTATAGGGCTTACTAACCATAAGGGACTAAAACGTGGTACAGTTTTATTGAACAACATTTTGTTTTAAACAAATTATTATTTGTCTGCTTCACGTCATGGCGTACTAGGGCGACAACAACAAGAAGATGTAACAAAACGTCTCAGTGCAAGCAAGTACCTAGATAAACCAGTTCTGCACTATGCAGCTCCCACACATAGAAGGTTTCCCTACACCACCCTGCGGTAACAACCCGTCTGATAGATCGCTTCATTTGATACCTCTATGACTACGACCACTTTCATTATCGTGCAACCCTAGTACTTTACACACCACATAATATTGTTTTGTTCGATTCAATATACTACGTGTTGATTCATTTTCCCATATTATATTATTTTTATGAACGAAAATAAAGTTGATGAGGATATTAAATAATTACGAGAGGCCTTGGTTGGAACCCACTTCCTTGTGGTTTCCTTTCCCATCCGAACGTAATTCCACAAAGGTAGGAATAAACTTTAGTACAAGAACTTTCAGATTTCCGTGTCAAGCTCTACTTGAATCGATCCCTCGAGTAAGTACTGAGCATTTTATCAGAGACTAAAATTTTACTATGTTTTTTAATAGTCTTCCTAAACTGAATTTCGACATCGCTGTTCCAACTTCTAATGTTCCAAATTCAAATATTACATACAGCGGTCCATGTGAACGCCATTAGAAGAAATAAGAGTCATGTGATCATGACATAGAACACAAGACAGATTTTTACGATTTGATTGTATTACTTTGTAAGATTGTAATTTATTTTTATTTCTTTGACATAACAGGTACCTTTTGTACTGATCTAGAAGGTATTTTTAACCTTTTATTTTATGTTTGTTTAAAAAAATAAAGATCATGGACTAAGTCGAACATTACTATGATATGGCGCCATGTTGGGGAGGGAGGTTAAGCAGAAGCGGAAGAAATAAGCAGCTAAGTTACATTGTCTAAGTGTGACATCTTTGATGACTATTTCAACTCTTCAATACTCTCATTCTTACAACTAAAACATTATTCAATAAATGCGTACATGCACACTAATATCTGAATATTACATACATCCGGTGCGCGCAGGGCTTTCGTCTGCCGCTTCGAGCAGTTCGAGCGCATGCGCCATTGTCCGCCGGATGTCTTGCGGTCACACGCAATTTCACAACCTCTGCACTCCCTTGCACTCATAATGCCCTGGTAAAGTACCACTTCTTGGTGTAAGGGAACGAGGGCCAATGTAACTATTTTTAACCCATAATAAAATAACATGTACTTACCTGGAAATATATAAAATATAAGAGCTTAGTTAAAAACGTCATTATGGAGGTCAGTCATACCTAGATTTGATTTAAAAGGACGGTTTAAATAACACCCACCTATTAAATACCCGGTTATTTAAATACAAAAACCATGTAACTATTAATATGATTAGCTGTTAAACTATAATTACAGTCAGGTAGGTAGGTATCTTAGCTATTAAACCATGTATCCAGTCTAGACTATTATTGTAAAGCAATGTTAATTTGTTAAATGTTTTGGTCATAATTATTGCAAGTAGGTACGTATAATAAAAACATCACATTTAGTCCAACAATGGCAGTATCAAATATGGTAGCTACCAGGCGGCTATGGGTCACCAGGCGGTCAAATTAGCGAAAACAATGATCGGATTAACAAGGTCGGTACACTCCGGGCTGATTACGCAGGCTTAACTACTCAGCATCAATCATAAATTGACGTTTAAGGGGCTGACGACAGCCAAATTGCTTTTTGTCGCAGGTCTTTAGCCAATACTATACGGTTCAGCTAATAAAACATGATTCAGCTACTTTAACTTACCTCTAAAAATACTTAAAACTATTCAATATCAACTGTTTAAACTAATATTTTAAAAGAGAAGATTAGCCTTTTGTGTGTTTGTTTGTTAAATATAAACGCAAACACT
Source organism: Pseudoips prasinana (assembly GCA_951640165.1). NCBI lineage: Eukaryota > Metazoa > Arthropoda > Insecta > Lepidoptera > Nolidae > Pseudoips > Pseudoips prasinana. The sequence goes on from OX621248.1 coordinate 32,008,201, forward strand.
ACTTATCTGATGTTAAAAGTTATTCCTCCTATATAAACTTACATTAACAGTGAATATAATGGGCACTTTTATTTATTTTTATTATTTATTATATATTAGAGATCCTAACAAAAATTGCCATAAAGTATAAATTTAAAATACTAATGTATATTCCCATACCTGTGGGAAACCGGGGCGGATCATTAGTAACTTTACTATGTGTATAGTCTGTTTTATGATTATAAATATAAATAAAAAATGACAACGACACCCAAACAACTGGTAAATATACTTATATATTTCGACATACATACATATTGATCACACTAATATTATAAAGGCGAAAGTTTGTGAGTGCGTATGTTTGTTACAGCTTCACGCAAAAACTACCGAACGGATTTTGATGAAACTTTGTTGTAATATATACGAGTAGCTTATAATGATATATCCGAATAACAAATAGGCTATAATTTATAAAGTTAACGCGGGTAAAACCATGGGGCACAACTAGTTATAGATAAATTTCACCCAGACAGAAGATATAATTGTGCTCTGCACACAAAGTTTTGTCCTGAGTTGGACTCGAACCCACGAGCTCTGTTTTAGCATCAGTGTCACTAATCACTAGTCCAACGTTTTTCTCTTATTTTTAATATATTCTTATTCTATTTCACCCTGATTAGTCTTCATAGTTTTATGTTTACTCAATTTCGTCTCGTAGTTATGTTATACGGTACATGACATAAAGGTTTTGTCAGCCTCTTGAACCGAAAAATATCGAATATAGCGATGAATGTATGTATTTTTGGCTATTTGTTTTTATCCCGACCTACCTCGACGTGCGATTACGTGGGAAGTTATGGCCTTCTGACTGATTTATGCATTTATAAATAGTTTTTATCATATGCATAGACGTTTAACATAAATTATTTACTTATTTATAGATTCAATTACAGTTTATGTACAGTTATTGAGAGTGGAAGTGATAGACTAGAGAAATGATACTCATTCTCAGTGGAATTAATCTATATTAAAGCAGAAACTAGGCATTTTGCTTCAATTAAAAAGTGATTTATGACCACATAATTTCAGCTACACGTGCCAAATTTAAAGATACAGTTATCGTTATTTTAATTTTACTTACTTTAACGTAACATAACTGGTAAATAAAAAAAAAAAATAGTCAATCAACCTTTTTCGAATCAATAATCAAATTAACTCACGGAGCTGGCAACACTAAGTTGTCCAAGTCCAGTAGGCCTCTGACATGGGTTAACGACTGTTGTCCAAAGATAATAACCGGGACTTACCATGCAACCGAATCACGGTGACTCTCAGAAATTGAACCATTTTGGTGGTCACCCATCTATGGACTGACCGCGAGCCTAGTTGCTTAACCTTACGACTCGGCGACAGCATCAGGCTATGAGCGCTTCATCATTATTTATACAACGTGTAACAGAAAGAGTGAACGTAACTTAAGGGGCATATACGGTCTCCTTAAGCCTACCTATACACAAAATCTCATACCGAAATACCATCATTTTAATCTTGATCGTAAAATAATATACAGTTCAATATATCGACAAGTATTTTTATCGATATAACGAACATCCGTACTAACACAGCACAGCTGATTCTGATTTACGCTATAAGGTTCATTACCCTTGCGGCTGAGTTTAGCTAGTGTTGTTCATAATGTCGGTAATCTTACTTGTTGATTTAGGTTGTCGATAGAAAAATAAATTACAAGTTGAATTAAAAATGATTATTTCTGTTTGAAGTTTCGTCCATAGGTAGCCGTCCTGATACCCTATAACCCCCTTAAGTTACGTTCACACTTTCTGTTACACGTTGTATAGCCCTGTATCAGATTCTTTCATTTGGCGTGTCATTGACTTAATGTATTACTTTCCCTGATAGGTCAGTGGCTTGATAACTGACAATAATGTCAATATCTTCGAGAATTAATAATGATGCATGCACAATGTGTAGTATAAATAGCATTGGAAACTAAAGGAGTTAAATGAAATGACGCTCAGCTGACGCATTTTGTATGGGAACCCCAACAAACTGGTTTTCAGATTTACAAACTTTTGACTGCACGTGTGGCGCAGCGGCTGAAACGATCGCCTCGCCACTTCGTGTCCCGGTTCGAATCCCATCAGGACAGCTATTTTTGTAACCCATAAATAGTAGTTCCGAGTCTGGATTTACAGACGCCACCACATCCAGCTACCGCAATCTGACAAATTTCTTTTATAGATTTTCAACTTTATCACAAAAGTATAAAGTTCACTTTCAATTGGGGAAATTTGACAGATTGGGGTAGCTTGATGTGCTGGCGTCTGTACATTGTGTGCGTCAATTATATGTCTGTAAAGTACCCTAAAGATAAAGGAATTAAATTTCCTAGTGCGAGCGTTGCCTTTAAAAAGAACAAACTGGTATTACATATTCCACTATTAATGTAACAACTGGTATATAATAAATATTAAATATTTCCAGCTTTTTGACTGACTTGGCTTCTTTGTTGCGCCATAATTGTAAGATTTTATTTTCTGGTAACAAAATTTCTAGAAAATGGCCGTATACACCTCGTGCCTCGGAGAGCAGGTACAGCGGTCGGTGCCTGATCGTGTCGGATAGAGTGCGGATTAGAGAGTGTACCTGTGCTTGCGGACACACTCGTGCACTATAATATGCCCTATGTAGTTAGCTAGTTTTCGCTACACATAAAATTATGGCGTTTTCAGCTAAAGAACATATGTTGTTTTATCAAGTTGGTTAAAGAAGTTCTAGAATTACCTACAATTTCAGGGGAAGATCGAGCTCATTATATGTGTATTATATAAACTTTTTTGAAGTAAAATATTTTCTGAGATATTAAGCTCGAAATTTGTAAGATATCCACTTTATTTTAATATTAAGATAAATTACAAAACATGTTCTTGAAAATCGGTGGCATTGCCCCAAAGTATCGTCAATTCTTGGCTCAATAACCTTCACTATGTTTAAAGTTATCTCTGAGAGAATGCTTAAATTGTATTATATATAAAGTAGGTTCGGCTTATGTTAATGTTCTAAATTCAAAAGATTTTTGCTGCCTCAAGGCATTGTTCCAGCCAGTCTCGAATTTAAATCGATAAAAAAAAACAAGTGAAGTAAAGAGGCGAGTCGGCTGTGTCCCATCGCCCCCTTAGTTTTTGGCTGGCTAACTTGTAACGGTATAGCGTCACATTCGGCACTGGTGGACTCGCGCTGTCATTTCGACGACTAATAACCCCCAGTGGGGCTCATAATTTATAAGGCGGTACATGTGACCGCTTTTTACCTCAACCGAAGTCCACCGCCGCCGTCTGGGAATCCGCAACAAAGACCGGCGAGATTCCGTTTTGCATTCCGCGAGTATTTGTGTGCGACGAGAAACGAATTTTATGTTTTGAAATTGGAATTTGCACTGAATCGATCACTAAGAAAGTCGCATCACCAAATCGCATTAATTCGCAGGTTCTCACGGTTATTTTAAACTTGAGTACTTTTGTGATTCATCCTGTCGACTTTTCTGTACTTATTATTGCGTCGGAGCGATGTTTCGTCTCACCTTCAGCGTTATTTTTATTGCGCTCGTCAATTGAAGTGGAAATTCGCGGCTGTGCCTTCAACGCCTTCGTCTTTGTTATGCGAGTGACCCACTTCTGGCGCCATAAAGTGCCCCATCAAATTTCGTCCCGGCTGTTTCGGGTTAAAAGTTGCAGAGATTTCGGTTACTTCTTTTTTTTCTTTTTTTGTTAAGAGCCCGTTGCATTCTCGTTTTTACGATCTTCTGGTCTGACCGACGCCTGACAGACTGATCGTAAAAGATCATATTTTATTTCTTATTGTTCGCCTTTCGCGAAATCTAATTGAAGTCGGTAGGGTACGAGCGTGCCCACCGTGGGCTTTACGCGTTTTTAATTTTACTACCCAAAGAATACTGAATTATGTCTCTGCGAGCGATAATGACCACCGAGGTGAGTTCCTTCATTACTTTTTATAACGCATTAAAGATTTAAATGGTTTGGTCGAAATTAATCGCCTTCATCTTAATAATAATATAAATGTCTAAGTTTGTATGTTTGTTACTCAATCATGCATAAACGGCTGAAAGGATTGAGATAAAATAGCATATTATTACCAACCTGGATTGATATAGAGGATACTCTTAACGCCGGAAAAATGTTTGGTTCTTGTGGGAATATCATGTAGGATTATAAAAAAAACATAGTCAACGCAAAATAAAAATTATGTAAAATAAACTTTATTGTACATAAAAAAGGACATTTTACATTGAAATAATTAATATCATTTACAATGGGCGATCGTATAGATAAGCGTTTCCTTCCAGACGACCATGGGATGGACTAAAAGAAAGAAAGAAAAACGGTTTATTCCCAACAAGCTCAGATATAACCTATAACTTTGTTTACATTAAAGACAATATAAATATAACAAACTACGTTTAGTTAACATAGGTGTTCATTTAGTGGCATGCAACATTATCCGTACAAATTAGGAAAAGGCGTCTATTACAGTAATTACTGTAACGCTGATCTTCTGCTGATTATGGCATATCTCTCCGAATGATGGAAATCTTTTGGTGCGGCCTTTGTCCAGCAGTGTTCGTCATTCTGCTGACATGATGATGATGAGTTTCATTGCTGTTTACATACCATAAATAGTACGAAAATAGAATAGCGCACAAGAAAGGCGGCCAGCAATGTACTGTAAAATAAGTCAATAAAATATTATACACATATGTAAATAAGATATGAAGGTACTATACTATGCTTTAGTATTTTATGTCCGTGCTTGGTACTTTTATTCGTAGTAATGACCCTTATACGTCGCCAATAAGAAGTGTGCGACTGCGCAAATAATCATGACAGTCTTTCTACTCTATTTGTTTCACTTGTCGTGAGACTCGTTTTCGTCGCTGGACGAGAGAGGGACCTTCCTATACTTCACCGGATAGTCCTCGACATTATCGCGTTCATGTCGGTATATCGACTTATTAACTCGATAATTGACGTAAATGTACTTTATTACTATTTATATTAGGTCTTTACCTATGAAATTGCCGTTCTGCAGTACTGGCCATTTCAAATCAAAATAATTTTTGTTTGGCTAAGAATTCTAATTTCAAATTAATTTTATTTTAAAAACATGGATTCTTTTTTCCAAAAGTAGTCATTTCTTTATTGATTAGTGTTACATTTTCATCGCATTTCAATCTTTTTCGTCATCATGGATACGTTAAAAATTCGAGTAATTATGGAATATGAGTACCGTCGTGGCAGCAACGCGGCACAAGCGGCACGCAACATCAACGACGTTTACGGAGCTAACACTACAAACCAACGCACCACCTGTTATTGGTTTGCTCGCTTCCGTTCTGGAAATTTCGACCTGAAAAATGAACCTCGCGGTCGTCCGAAGACTTTGGTCGACAATGACGAATTAAAGGCGGTTGTGGAAGCTGATGATACACAATCTACGGCTGAATTAGCAGCAGCTTTCGACGTTAGCGTCAAAACAATATTGGTCCATTTGCGTCAAATTGGCAAGGTAAAAAAGCTTGACAAATGGGTGCCCCACGAACTCAATGATCGCCAGCGCGAAGTACGCGTCGAGACGTGCCTTGCACTGCTCAACAGACACACAAATGAAGGAATTTTGAACCGCATTGTTACCTGCGATGAAAAATGGATTCTGTTTGATAACCGCAAGCGCTCAGCAAGTTGGTTGGATCCTGGTTCAGCACCTAAACAATGCCCTAAACGAAAACTTACCCCTAGAAAAGTGATGGTCACTGTTTGGTGGTCTAGCGCCGGTGTGATTCATCACAGCTTCTTACCAAACGGGGTGAGCATTACTGCAGATGTGTACTGTGAAGAACTGAGCACAATGATGGAGAAGCTGGCGCATCTCCAACCAGCATTGGTCAATCGCTCGTCTCCGCTGCTCCTGCACGACAACGCGCGACCTCATACTGCACAGCAGACGGTCTCCAAGTTGCAAGAACTGGGGTTGGAAGCTCTCCGTCATCCGCCCTACTCACCAGACCTTGCGCCTACAGACTACTACTTTTTCCAGAATTTGGATAACTTCTTGGCGGGAAAAAAATTCAATACCCGAGAGGCAGTACAAAATGCCTTTGAAGAATTTGTTGCCTCCCGTCCAGCTGATTTCTTTAAGAAGGGCATCAATAAACTGCCACTGCGATGGCAAAGATGCATTGATTGCATGGGTGATTACTTCGATTAATACAAATAAAAAAATTCATGAAAAAAATTCGTTTAAATTTTTTCATACAAAACGGCAATTTCATAGGTAAAGACCTATTATAATATACAATGTGTAACAGAAATAGTGGATGTAAGTTAACGAGCACTTCCTACCCATGACACTTAAAAAATTTAAACAAAGCCAGTTGACTGCATGTGTGGCGCAGCGGCTAAGATAGTCCCCTCGCCGCTTCGTGTCGCATGTTCGAGTCCCGCGCCGGACAACTATTTGTGTGGCCCATAAATAGTTGTTCTGAGTCTGGATGTAATTTGTCTATTATATGTTTGTAAAGTACCCCGCGACACAGGTATTAGTTTCCCTAGTACGGGCGAACTCTTTTTTTTTAAATTTTTTATATACTTAAAATATTCTTTAGTTCCTTATGTAGGAAAGTAATTCTTAAATTTTAGTTGTTTCGCGATTTATCTGTTGTTCGGCAACTGATTTTAATATTTTTTTATCGATAGGTAATGCTTTTGAAATCGTCTGTAATGTTGTGCAATCGGTTGTGTAGAAAAAAACACTTTTACAGTAATTTTATATGTTTGTAAAGTAACCCGCGAGACACGGATTCATTATACTAGTGCCGGCTTTATCTTAAAAAAACAAATATATGCGACTCGATATTTATTTGACATGACGTTTCCGTTTTGTCTCCTTAACTGCACAATTGAGGCTGGCTCGCCTCGGGTTGAAACCATTCGGGAACTTAATAAGTAAATAAAGCTAGCTAGCTGTCTTCTCGTTGAATTCGACCGGAGGTAATATCTCCCAGAGAAGCAGCAGCGTAGCTCTGTGTTCTATAACCATCATCTGCATTCTCCAACCCGTTCACCAAGCGTGGCAATTAGTATATCCCTCCAAATTATGGAAACAACTTCATTGTGGATATCTTTTAGGGAGGCCTTTGTCTAGTAACTAGCCATAGTTACATAAGACATAATTTGGAGAGATATACTAATCGCCACGCTTGCCAAACGGGTTGGCGAATGCAGATGATGGTCATAGGGCACAAAGAGACGCTGCTGCTTCTCTGGGAGATATTACCTCGGGTCGAAGTAGTGGAGGTAATTCGGCTAACGTGATGATAATCATCATCATCATCATATCAGCCGAAAGACGTCCACTGCTGGACAAAAGGCCTCCCCCAAAGATCTCCACAATTGCCGGTCTTGCGCTATCCGCATCCAGCGATATCCAGCGACCCGCACAAGATCATCGGTCCATCTTGTAGGGGGCCTGCCCACGCTGCGTCTTCCGGTTCGTGGTCGCCACTCGAGCCCCAGCGGCCGTCGGCTCTACGAGCTATGTGCCCTGCCCACTGCCACTTCAGCTCTGCAATTCTTACGGCTATGTCGGTTACTTTGGTTCGCCTGCGGATCTCAACATTTCTGATTCGATCTCGCAGGGAAACTCCAAGCATAGCCCTTTCCATCGCTCTTTGGGTGACCTTGAGCGTGATGATAATGATGATGAGATATCTTATGTAGTACAGACGTGTGCGAAAAACGAACTCTCTTTTGTCCCTGATACCCTGGTACCCACATTGTAGTTATTCTGGCAGTTAATTTTATGACGATATTCGCAAGGCACCTGTGACATTGTTTTATTTAAAAAGAAATTGGGCCAGAAGTCAAACAATAGTGAAAGTGTACCGTTATAGTAGTTATTGTAAGTTAAAGGTAGTGATCAGAATAAATTCGGCGGATTAGAGATTTTTTAAGCTTACCATTTCAACACTCGTCTGAAATGGGTCCTAAATGGGAAAGTAACTTGATACGAGCTAGCTAAATATCATTGCTATAATAAAATAAATTTTATAAATGTTTTCATACAATATGTACCCAAATATCTATGTTACTAGAAATAATAATGTATACAACTATATTACTACAAACATGTTCTGACTATTTACAAGCGCTTTTTTAAAGTCTACGTGAATAAAAACCTTTTTTATTTTAATCAATTTATACAAAGCGAAACAAGACGCAATGGTCCTACATACATACATAAGTTTGGCGTCAAAAAATCCTTATCCAATCTAAATATATACGATTCTGCTCAACTGTTCGCATGTGTCGAATGTAATTGAAATGTTAATAATAATATGATGTGCTAGTTATTACTCGGACTCGATGTTTATACAGGGTGTAACATGAATAGTGGTTGAATCTTAAAAGAAATGATTTGTCTATGTAACTGTACCATGTGAAGCATAACAACATACAAAATACACAGTAGATCAGATTAACTCCCATACAAGAATAACGATCAGCTGATTTATTTTGTATGGGGAGCAAAAAATAATAATCTTCTTTTGCAATATTATAATATTCCTCTCATCATGTCAGCCAAATTACGTCCTCTGCTGGGCAAAAGCGTCCGAAAAGAATTGAGGGATATGCCATAATCGCCACGCTTGACGATCGCAGCTAAATTGTCATAGTACTCAGAAAGAAGCTGCTGCCCGCCCTCTGAGAAATATTTACTCGGGGCGACTTCTACCCCGTCACGGGATGAGATGGGGTGATGATAATCTTCGCCGTCACCACACAGTAGTACAATAGTCTTCTAATATTTTTATTTAATTGTATAGTTCATTATTAATCTATATCAAAAAATTAAAACATATGCTATACTGTACTAGGCTCCCACGACCTTACGCAGATGAGTTTTATTATTTTGACGTGTTTAAGGAATGTAGACGTAAGCAGATTAATTAGTAGTAAATTGCTATGTTCATTGAGAGTTAGGGTCTAGTTTATAAGCTTGTAGTCGAGTCCATTGCTCGTGTGACTCACTTTAAATTCTCTGCTCGTAGCTCTGCGTCACGCGCCTATCGGAAACGCTAACGGCCGACGTATTTTAATACGCCGTCACCACTACAACATGACCCCTCATTCCACATTGGCTTAAAACTTTATAACAGCTTTTAAAACACTCGAAGGTGAGACGGAGGTCTGCCCGAACTGGTGGATGAATAATGCCTACTTGGGCCTCGCGTCTTGCGACTTGCGATATGTTATATTAGGCAAATATTTTTATATGGAAAGTAGGCTCGCGACCACTCGCGGGCTCGTTATTTGAATATCTTTTTGGAACTCATACCCTAGTACTTTTTGGCGATAAAGGACTAATAAAGTATCCTAATGAAAAATTTATTTTTTCTAATTATATGTAATATTAAATTTATATTCTATTATATGTAATATTAAAGTAAAAATCAATTATACATTTATTTGATTAGGACACTTTTTTAAATAACCTCAATTCTCTCGGAATAAGCATGCGATTCACCTGATAGTAAGTGGTTATTGTAGCCTGAATGTTTGCGACACCCATGGCAAGTACGTTTATTTTTTGAATGGACACCATCTCATTCCACTTCCTCGGCTAATGTGGTAGTAAGTGCCCCTAGAACTGTAAACATACTGACAGATTTAGCTATTTCATATAGTCTAATCAATAATGATTTAGTAGAATGTAACACATCAATATTTGTAAACACGTCGTATGTAAAATGCTTATTTTACAAGATTTACGAGAAGGGAATTGTGTTTACACGAACTGTGCTTGTTTACGAAATTTTTAACATTTCTCTTATTTAACCAAGAACTCGCGGATAATTATTCCAAATATTTGTTCTGTTGTTTTTTTTTTTGATTTTGCACTGAGAAGTTTGCAAAAGTCAGCTTTCTCAGGGTAAAGATGCTAATGAACATGTACACTTAAGAAGAAGAGAGATTTTGGGGTTTTTCTGGAGGTCAGTAATTTCATAAACAATGTTTTTACCCGACTCATAAGTTATCAATTCGACTCGGTGTTTTTGGTTGTTATATTACGCGACTTCTCGCAACGAGTATGGCCCCATATCATTCAAATCAGGCGGCATAAATCAAAATTTGTCGACAGTTGTATTTCATTTGCCAGTAATTATATCATTATCATTTTAATTGCCAATTTACTCCTAGAAAATATTAGCTCGGAATGCGCATCAAAAGGAAAATTTCCATTACTAGAATCAGCTTGCTCCTATCTTGGCTGGCCAACATCGCATGGCCAACAGGGCTACGCATTTAGCGAAGCGTAGAATTTCTATATTATTTACTTTAGTCCTTCATCATGTGCATGTTAGTTAGTTGGCCATTGGTTTTCACACTTAGCCACCTGATTGGGCCAATGTGTACGAACTTATTATGCTATTCGAACCATTTTAGGACCATCTAGAAGTCTAAGAGGCCTCGAAAGCTTACTTTGAGTGCTTGCTGCAGTGTCTTCGGATCTTTTGGGAACTTGCAGGCAGGCGACGCTATATCAGTGTAGCAGTACGTGTGCTGGTCTTTCGTCAAATTCAATGCATCCTCTGAACAGAGGCTTATTTTGAAGAGGTGTTTGTTTAGTTTACCTTGTATATAATAAACGCGGTCTTGTGCTAGTGTTTTAACCGCAAATAATGAGCTCCTGGGCTCAAATCCAAAAAGTGATTTTGAGATTATTTATGTCAAGAAAATTTCTCAGTATCAATCAGAAGTCTAAGAATTGGCGATATTATAGCACCATGGGTCTTAAAAGCCGTCAGTTTTTTACCTGACCTCTTTCCAGTCGTGTCGCTAGTCGTCATCAGATCATGAGAGTTATGGAATAGAAAGTGCCCCTATGTTTGGGCACACACTTATGCACTATTATATGTCCCGCGCAGATAGCTAGTCTCTATTGAGACTGGCCGCCATGGCCGAATATTGACCAGGAGAACATACCTTCTACGTGTTGTATAATTAGGATGTCTTATTTACCTTTTAACTAATAACAGTATTCTCTTTTTCAGGTAAAAACCATCACATACACGAGGAAATACAGTATGTACCAACAAGATAATCCCCGATAAGTCCGATCCGTTCAAAACATTGAAAAAACATTTTGTCAGAACACGGACACGTAAAGCCGTTTTATTTTTAGTACTTGGCATGGCAAATAAACTTGGGTCCATTGTTGGTAGACAATTAATTTGTTTATCTCCCTATCGCGAGGTCGTCTGCTTTCTTGCACATCTGCTGAACAAAACCCTGCCTTTTGTTGTCTCTTTAGTTTATGAGCTTGTACTTGTACGATAAATAAAGGTAAATATCAATATTTTTTCATTTAGCAATGTAAATAGTAATATATATCTTGGGAAATTTAACGACCTGCCATCTGATCCCAAACTAGCAAAGCTTATGGCAACTAGACAATTGATTAACTTACTTATATATTTCTAAATTCATACATAATTTAGATAATGAACAAATAATTGTATTCATCGCATAAAGATTTGTCCTGGATGGGGATCGAACCAGCTACCTCTGGTTTAGCAGCCAGGCTCAGTAACCACTAGAACAACATACCAGTCTTTTTAGGTTCAGAAATAAAGTAGGCTCCAATTGTTGCTTGCCATTACCATATTTTACGACTTAGTTGAAGTTTTATTTAGTTTAAATTATATTAAAAGATTTACTTAAAATCTATAAAATAAATACGAGTTATATAGGATGTTTATTTTTTTATTAAAAATATAGCTGTTGTGCTTTTGTCAATTTGGACAAACGTGCCCAGTATAGCTATTTGACATACCGAACCGCGTTTGTGAAATGTGAATTTGTTAAAATTTCATCCCTCAGATCACACTAGGGAATTCCATTTTCGATTGCGGTATCCCCCATTTATTTATCGTACCTTCTATATGTATATGTTCTACGTAACTTAAACTTAGGTTTAGTGAACTACTACTCGATTAGTGGATCTGATCCCTGGTGACCAATCCATTCAGAGTCCAAAAGATGTTAGTTCGGTAACTAATAATTGCTTAGTTTGTCCTGACCTAGGCCACGCGACGTCAAACACTTTCTTCTAATCTCAAAATGTAACCGTAACTATGAGCGGACAATCGTTTCCGGCGCCCGTGACGTCACGGCCGTCTCGCCGGTCGCCGCCCCTACTACGTAACCTTGGCGGTGAGATGTACGAACGGCGAGCGACGCGACTCGCTCGCCGCGCCGTCTTCGCTTTCGATTTCATTGTTCTTTTTGAAATTATTTATAAAGTGACTCGCGAGACATCGTCGCACCAGCCATACACCCTTCTTATAAACAGTTAATCGATCCCCAAAATTTCCAGCCAATCCTTAACACTAAAAGTGCAAGGTGCAAACCATACGGATGCGAGGATTTATATGTATCGAGTGCCACTTATAATAAGAAATAAGAGCAAAATGTGAGGTAATTTTTCACACGATCCACGAGAGAATAGTTGCCCTAAGCGCAGCGTGCCGGGGTGAGCGAACTCGCAACCTGTAATTTCGGACCGCAAAAGGAAGAAAACGCATCGAGATCGGTGATTAAAAACCTTTGTCGGTTCTACTAATATTTATATTATTTTCGCAATGCGCCCAACATCTAATTGGACTCGTATATTTTGATGTAGGTACGAGCCGCGGCGCCGACCACCGACGTTTCATTAGTTTTCCTGGTAGAGAAATCATAAACTACTCAATTTTTTATGTTCAGTCGTTTATGTCAAGACGTGACCCCGCCGCGTCCTCCGACCATCGCCGACAAAGCTGCCGATGGAAAAATCCACATCCTTACTAAGCCTCACGACGATACCATTGTGTTACTAGGCCTCGTGTTATTAATATGTACATATTGAATATAATGTAGTCCGTAGACCTTAAAACTGTGGGTAAATTACAAGTGATTGCAGATGTAGGTATGAGTAACTAGTTTGAACTGGGCATCGCCTCTCGATCGGCCCAAGGTCTGGGATATTGAACCTGCTCGGAGCAATAGCACGGCGGCTCGCCGAGTGAGACGGATGCACTATCACTCATTGTTATGGGGGAAATGTCGCGGCCACACGCCACGTTGCTCGATTGATTTTCTTCAATGACTAAACCTTCGAGTCCTAATCCGTTCGGTATGCGATGCAAAGCAGCTGCGGGCCTGAGCGATCCCGTAAGCATGAGGCGCACTTCCTCAAACAGTGATGAGGCGCGAGCGAGACGTAAGCTTTAGGCGATGTCTTTCTATTAAGAGTGGAAGAGGGACGTAAATATAGTGACAAGTGCACTTGCGTCGCGTCGCCGCGACAGGGACGGCAGGAGTGCATTGCGCTGACGCATCACGATCGTCTACACGCTTTCTTGTTTTTTTTTTTGTAGACGCTACCCCGCAGCTTTCGGTTTCGTTGTGTAAACGACGAAGAGGAACAGTTTCGATGTATTTCGTTTATGCCAATATTAATCAACGGTGTCGTAATTAAATTTGCCGGTCTGACCGGTCATTTGCTTGGCATTTTTACGTTCCCACGCGGTTGATGTCATTTTATTATGAATGGCGGCCTTCGAAAGGGATTCCTGTGTACCCCGGCCTCACTCCCGGGGTCCACTGACCCACTGGCGATAGCCGGTACTCGGCTGGGGCGAATGGTTTTCGCTTCGTCAGCGTTGAGCCCGTTCCGCGCCGACGACGCTCTCCACTTGAATGAATATCGTTCACTAATAATCTCAACACAAATACGATTCAAGCAGGAAGCGCTTTAATAAAGGAGTAGATGCAAATCGAAGGTAAACGTGCTAAGCGTTCATTGGCATTATTAAAAATAAATAATTTCTGTTTTGGAATGTTAGCGGCCGAGTCATCTCGCCCTCCCGCGGAGATTTCAATTCTTTATCGGTCGATACCTCTGACACGACACTGAATACATCTGAAATTCTTAGTATCCAACGAGTAGCTCGCTAGAGTCGCAACCGAAAAATGCGTAACATTTGGTACCGATAACCATATTGATGGATAGTTACGCAATGTTACACTGACACATTGTTGTCGCTAAGCTTCGATTACCACGTGTCGCGTTATCGCACATATCATCGCTCCTAATAAGTGGTAGTAGTTCTCACGACTCCATAGTCGAGTGCGTTCACACCCATAAACATGGTGCGCCCGCGCCGTCGCGGCCGTATCGACCGAGTATTTGGATCGTAGCGGTGAAGCGCTGCTTATTTATCCTCGGCAAACATTGGAGATAAGCCGTGAACGACAAGCCTGTGCTTCCCACATCTGCCTCGACCTTGGCTCCTACAGCCCGTTGTGTAACCTCCTTATCAGTCACGCTTTCCTGGTACCTTCAGTGCTCACCGGTGGATCTCGAGGCGTTTTCCGGTCTCGATAAATTAAATCATCAAGTTATCGAGCAGATGTGGCGAGTCTATCGCGTAGACACGTGCGTTACGGATTCTATAAAACGGGCTCAAGTTATGAAAGCATCTTTCACTATCGTTTAGTTTATGGTCTACTTATAAAGCGGCCACGTGGGTATGGCGGGTCTCGTTAACATAATTACGGAGGTTTCGGTCGTCCTGACCGGTTTCAAAGTCCCGACTCTTTTACTTTTTATCGTTCTGCTCTAAATCATGGTTAACGTTTGTGCGAAACCGAAAGTCGTCGGCGGGTTTAGCTAATAAGATTGAATGCGTCGAATTAGCATCTCTAGGTATATCGGACGGAGATAACAAGGAACCGGTCGCAGAGGCAGCAAAAAAATAGTTTGTGGAGGAGGTATGTAAGGTGCGGAGGTGGCGGGCAAAACGTGGTACTGTTGACATTTTAGTTATGAGATAAAAAGAGATATGGGTTAGTGAGAAGGGCGCGGGCGCAACGCTCCTTCCGTGAGCTTTTCATTATTCCGGTTATAAATTAAACTGTGCTCGTTAATCGGCCCTTTAATCCGTCTGGGCGTTGACTCCGCGTTGGCTCGCGAGCTCGGCCGATGAATGGCTCACTTTATCCTTGAAACAAGGCGGCGCAAGTAGTAAAATCTAAGTAATGATCTTCCATATGTTGTTTACGTGTGAAAAGCTCACGACGGTGGTCCGGGGCGACTCATCGGCGCGGAATGTGGTCCAGGGCACAGGGATGGGGCAGCCTCCGCGTGAGCGACTCTTCAGACATCATTGTGTTCTCATATTTTAATTTTTTTAACAGACCACTAGATATCGACGTGAGATAATTCGATCCGATAGACTTTTTGTACGTTATTGTTAGCCTCGAATGATACACTGTTTGAATATTTAGCTATATCCGCTGACTTCACCGCGTTATAAAAAATGGCGAATAATTAGTCAATAAAAATTCCGCCGATTATATACGTAGTCGTAGTTGTTACACGGGTGTTACGTAATTGGAGTAAATGACCTAAGAGTTGGTGGTCTGTCGAAGGTCTTCGCGCCACGTGGCCACCGTGTGCTGGTCGTAGACAATCACGTTGAGAGATATTTAACAATATCATGCACGACTCAACAGATCGAAGTGGCTTCTAGCTATATAATAATACTACTCTAGAACATTCCTAGTATTGTGATAACTGTTATTATTCAAATTAACTCGATGCTAAATTTGCGACTTTCCTTTAACAACAGTAGGGGACAATGACACCGTGCGCAAACACCCCAAGGGGCAGTATGTGATGCTATAACTTAGTTTTGACGTATATTATCGGTTTAAAAATCCCATATATACTTTAATATCTTTGTATCTATTATTGTTCTAAGTCTCCCTTACTCTGAATAAAGACAATATTAATATTCACTGCTCGAAACGCAATTCCTTATGAATATGACACATGTCCGTCCAGAAACGGACATAAATCAAAAATTCAAGTTTCATTAAACGCTACATGAATTCACACCGAAAACGGCATGTGTAAACAATAACAAAATAGAAACCGGTAATGCCGAATGTTGCTAGATGATTGCAGGTTTCGTAGGACTTGTTGTATAATTTTGTGCGTTGGAAGAGTAATGGACAACGCCCTTGACCGTGCGTCGCTGCGATGTCGAGTAAACAAATTGAATGAATCGCGTACTCACGTACATCGCGTATGAACCATTCACGTGCCGGTAACTCACGATAATTCCGCCAGGGGTTGCCAACTAACAAGATTTCCCCCGAAAATCACGGGTTTATTATTATTGTTATATATTTGATGGAATCTACTGTAATTCTGCAAGCAAATGTTTGCTATTCTTTTTATTTATTTAACTTTAAAACATCTTATGTTGAGACAAAGTAATAGGTATATGGATTATTAAAAAAAATGCTTTACAATTTTTTTATAGCTACTTATGTTGTTTTTACATACACAAAGATCGGACATCTTTCCCAATAGAACTATTGAATATACACTAGATAATTTTCTGAAATTCACTAAATGGTAAGAAAAAATAACTCATTATATTTGAGCCCAAAGGTAAGCCATTCTTGTTTACATATTTTGATATATTTACATCAAAATATGTAAACAAGAATGGCTTACCTTTCTTGACTATTTTGAAACATATTTGGGTAGGTACACTTTTAACGGCTGTAACCCTAAATTCAACTGTCGAATGTTTGCTTAACAAGATTATCGTACTAAGCTTTGCCGCTAAATATGCTCCGTTTAACACAAAATTGTTCGGCTATTCCGTGATAAATGTAGATTTTATATTTATACCTAGTAGGTAGATAGAATGTCGCGGCCAATTATGTCGTGTTAACGATGGCTATTAAAATCTTTACCTGTGCTTTTTGTTGCTAATTATTGATCTGAAGTTGAAATGTATTGCTCCTTGAAAAATGTTAAAATTGAAAGCGCATTTCTTATACAAGGTGTAACATAAATGACACTGACCTTCTATTTCCATAATAAACCAATAAAATGATGGAAAATCATGTATACAAACCACTAAACTATTTATAGCGAAGGTACCAAAACCAGGTCTCATATTCATGAAACTAAAATTAAGCTGCCAATACATTTATGTGTATATGCCTCATTCAACGGAAACTGGTACCAAAACGAGGCGCCCCACACTAGTTTTGCACAATACAAATATACATATTACTTACATTCACACTACTCACTCACAAGTAGTTCCATCTCATTAGAAACCGTTTCCTTTACTTACGATGCTGGAGGG
This sequence comes from Pseudoips prasinana, assembly GCA_951640165.1. Taxonomy (NCBI): domain Eukaryota; kingdom Metazoa; phylum Arthropoda; class Insecta; order Lepidoptera; family Nolidae; genus Pseudoips; species Pseudoips prasinana. The sequence continues at coordinate 32,025,497 of OX621248.1, forward strand.
AAAATTACCCATTGACAAAATAAATTTACCTTCCCGTCAAAAATTCCCATTAGTCAAAAAGTGGTTTAAACTGATTGTCATTTTTGTACAACCAAGTCGGCGAACAAGGATATCGCCCACCTTAGCCTATGGATGCTATCGATTTTGGGTGCGTTCCTGACTCATCCTTCATATGAGCTATTTGACAGCATCACACAACGAAACAATACTGGCATGTTGATTAAGTACTCCCTCAGTTGGGCTACTCTTAGAGCTAAAGCTCTATGCTCTACATCTTTTAAAACCATAGGTATTGAACTAGCTATTTAACAAGAAAAAATGCATTTTTTAAACGTCATCTTTTGAACGCAAGGATTAAACAAATAAACTGTCAATGTCTGGTCTCAATTAGAAGAGAACTGTATCGCTTGAATTGCTTAACAAATATTCATGAAACATCAAAGAACCATTATGCTTAGACTTTTTACAAAAAGGAACAAATGGACATCGCCTCATATTCATATATGTACATATGTATATGCGCTTGAAGTTACGATGTAACGACTAGAAACTCTTTGAGTCGAGGCTTATAAATATTATTTCGCAAGCTGGCTGAATGGAAATATACTAAGATATTTTAAATGCAAAGAATTTAAAATAAAGAACATTAAAAGACGGCAGGTCACGTGATATGCGCGCGCGGTCCTGCATACATAATTTGCGGAAGAGGAGCGCAGTAATAGCGCATAGTGCAGAGGTGCATCGTCCACCCGACGACCGCTCGTAGGCTTGCTGTGGTACCTACTGTAGGGCCGACGACGCGAGAGCAACGATTTATTTTTATCGACTCATTATAATAATAGTCGCTACACAAACAACTCACCGTCCTTCTACACCAAACGGTGCGCAAATAAATCGATAATTCCGGTGTAGATAAACTTTGAAATTTAATCAATCATTTCTAGGTAATCTCGCAAAGTTGCTAACGGTTTTCAATACCCTACAAGAAAAGAGGAGTGTTATTATTTACATATATTGAGGATACGCTAATATTGAGGTTCTCGACCGCGATAAAAAATTAACTAAAATCATTATTAGCTTTTGGTTTTTGGCAAAGATTGCACCAGCCGTGGTCACGGGTCGACCGTTGTAGCTCGGGAGCGTTGTCTCCAGGTAGCACGGGTTTTATCTATCCTCCCATCATCGTCAAAATATCAGCTGTAAGACGTCCACTGCTGGACAAAGGCCTCCCCCAAGGATCTCCACAATTGCCGGTCTGGTCTTGATATTTTATATATTTATATTGTACGGAACTGTCGTGTGTCAGTGTTATGATGCTACGCTAAAAATATATGTTTATGTGTCTGTTTATCTGTGACTTCGCAGCTCTGGAACGGATGCAACTCATATTAAAGCAGTTTCTTATCTTATAGGTCGTTTAATAAGGATGAATCTTATTTATGTTTCATGGAAGTTCAATAGGCCGCGTAAAAGTAGAAGTTCTTTTGACTTGGTTTTACTTACTGGTTTAAGGTATATGGTAATGTTCAATTTTAATGAAACTAGCACGCACCTCAATCAAATTTGTGAGGTGTTGCCTACCGTAAATGAGGTGGAGAGACGCGTTTGTTAGAGTAGAACATCATACGTTATTGACAGGTAATTATTACATAATCAATCAAGTGGAGATGCTGGTGGCACGCCGCATGTGATTAGCGCGTTATACCGATTATAATTAGTGGATTCGATATATCGATGTTATCGATATATCGACTAGTGTAGTGGGTAATACAATAAGTAATATAGGTGCATCTGTATCGTAGTGGAGGCGCGGCGGGCGGCACGGGTCGACGCTCGGCCGCGCGCTGGAAGGTCAAGGCTGGCGGACCGATCGAGATCCTACCGCGCCATTACACCCGCAACGAAACAAAAAGTGACAGACATAACGAATAGATCGCGAGGACGAATAAAAATGAAAGCATTATTTACCTATAACCCACCTTTCCAAAATATAAATTCTACCTTCTCATTTGAAAAACATCGGTCAATTAACAATAAAGCCAGTTATGAACACATTTACTAAAGAATAACCATTCTTAAAAATATCACAGTATTTATTACGTAGTTAAACAAGCTTCTTCTAGAAGGATAACTAACGCTTGCACTCATGACAACGTAAAACCCGTCTTATGCGTTATGGAATGGCGTAGTCTGTCCCAAATCAATTATTTGTGAGATACGCCTCTTCGTGATTAGACTAAGGTTATAGATTAGTGTATCAATATTGTGCGCACACTAATCGAACACAATAATTCGTTATAATGACTTGCTTATTATTATATCGAATGCGTGCGAAAAGATCGCGGATAAACTAAGCAGATCCTGGCGGTTAGGTCACCGCGCCGGTCACCGAACTCGGGAATTGTTACAATCGACATGTCCATTAACCTATTTCTAAATGGATGCGAATCTGATACTCTATTTTGTAAAAGGATCAAAAGCGGTGCTCGACGAACGTACAGTAAACAGAAGTTTCCCCACAGAGGCTAAGCAATAGCCGTACCGACTAACTTTTTTAGCTCTCAGTATCAAGACTGGCTACAAATAAAGCTTAACAGTAAGAACAAAATTCAAATTGCTTTAGAACTAAAGAAGTTATAAGTATTTAAAGATAATTTTCAATAAAGAACGCGTAAATACTAACATATTATGACGTCACTTGTAGTGAAGCCATAGAATCTCCATACTGTGTGTGACACACAGTGTGGAGTCGTATTGCGAGAACGGGACAGAGCATCCTCACTTTATCCTAGTCAAGAACTTTAAATGTTATATTAGCCGATTTTTTATATCTTTCTTATTATATTATCTTTCTTATATTTGTATCTAGTCTTCATAAATTTGTGTCAATTCTTTAGTAAATTTAAAATCAGTCCAGTCCTCTATGAAAACCAAATGGGGGGGGGGGGGCTTTAATTTCGGAATTACCTTTAACACTATCCGAATGATTTTAAATAACAATTAATTGAAAATCGACAAAAAGGCAAAGCTGCTTCGACTTCCAATCCAATATTTACAAGGTTTTATTTAAATATAAACCTTCAAATGAGTTGCTCAGATTCATTATTAGATCACGTTAAAATTATGAAATATTTTTTATGAACACGCACGTATTTGTTTGCACGAACAGGCACCTCATTGCTTGTGTATTTGTAAATTGTTTTCTCCATTTCAAGTAGTATTGATTTAATATCTGAATTATATTGCCAGCATTTCAAATTAAAATTATGTCTATATTTTGGAAAGCAGTTCTATATTTTCGAGATTCTACCTATGATTTATCGACGATATTTTGTTTTTGTATATTTTCTCTTTATTCCTAAATAGTCTACTTATGTATATTCACTAAATTACAAGTAAGAAGTTTATTTGACATTTTATTTAAAATTTTGATTGACATTATCATAAACAATGTATTTGAAATTTTCATTTCACATTTTATGGGGCATTATTACTATTTTAATTTTGTGCTAATTTGAAATTTATGTAATTCAGACACACATACACACACACAATCTAAACAATGGGATGGGATTAGGATCAGATGGCTGTGTGTTAATAACGTCCCAGGATATTATTATTATAATGTCATTGAATAAATGAATTGGATCGACTTTATACGAGTTTTAACAACAAATTTGAAATGTTTGGGTTATTTTAATACAATTTTATTACAAATTAAACTATTTACGTATTTACTGTTCATGAGGTACAGACAGACGGACAGCGGAGGCTTAGTAATGGGGTTCCGTTTGTATGTTTGGGTGCGGAACCTTAAAAAGTGAAGTGAATCGAGCTTTCTGCGAAACCCATGTCGCCTGTGGCTTCGGGCAAGTCACATTAGACTTGTTACTCTCATTCTGAACTCGACGCAAGGCGGCACCTTAATTAAAATGTTTCGAATGTATCGATTCGTATCATTTTCGTTTAATGAGTTATTTCGCTGGACAACACTAATAATGCCAATCTTCTGATCGGTGTCCTCAGTCTTCCAGTAGTTCTTAATAGATTTATTGCTAGCGTCGACTTATCGACATCCTATCGGACTTTCATGCTAATAAGGGCTTAACTCAAGATATATTGCGCAGTTTTTAACCCATTAGTGTCCCATCATGCGCCACGTCCTCTTCCTTCAATAACTTCGTGATAACTGAGACTGTTTCTGTATTTATCATGCGCAGTGCAATGAGCGGATGCATTTTGAATTTAGAACATTGCGGTTTCATGAAGAGCATGCTTAGCTGCCGTTTTAAATAACTAATTCAGAGTTTAAAACTTGTTATATGGAGGCGACTAGGCGTGCCCGCGACTTCGTAGGAGTGATATCTGCATGGAATACGGATTCTTGTTCAACTACGTCTAATTTATTATCGCTCGGTCATCGCCTAAAACTAATAGTGTGATAATTTATAACCTAAAACCTGACGCAGTATTTCGCCTAACGGCAACTAATTATATCCAAAAGTGTTGACGGGTATCTCAAACTTACGAACAGTCAGACAATAGAGAATATTATAAACTTTTATTCGGCACCAAAGTCGTTTTCGACGCTCAGTCCTGCTATTTTAGCGATTAAAGACCGATCGAAGTACTCACAAGTAAACTTTACATACATTAAATGTAATCTAACTACAGTTTTCATGAAAATAATCTAATACGGCTATTATACTAGACTGACCTGTTAGTTAGATAGTGACCCTGAAGGCTAAGGTCGAGGGTTCTATTCCCACCCAGGATAGATGTTTGTGTAATTTCTCTATAATATGTACCATGTATTTAGGAATATATATAATAATAATAAACTTTATTTTTTAAAATAGTTGCTGTAGTACAATACAAATGGTATATTAAGGTAACAAACACATAAAAATACTACACTTAAATGGTTAGGGTACTGTCCTCTTAGATAGGCTACAGGATAGGAAGATATAATTGTTTATCAGTCTGGTTGCCATAGTAAAGGCTCTGTTTGGGATCAGATGGCAGTATGACAGACTAATAACGAATATATCTCTATTATATAGGGTGTATAAATAGTGAAAGGTATTAAGCAGCAGCGCAATTAAACTAAAATGATCTGGTTTCCAGACTAAATGCATCTGCTGATTACGAGTTTCGTATAGAAAGTATATTTTTAGTTTGATCACGCTTTTCCGGTGAGTAAATAAAGCTTCTTAAATAATATAATAACGTCCTGGGACATTATTCACACACGGTCATCTGATTCCAAACTAAGCAGAGCTTGTACTATGGAAACCAGATAACTGATATATTACATATGCTATTTTTATTTTGTAAATACAAACTTATATAGATAATTTACACCCCGACCCAGGATAAATAGACATGTTTATGCACACAAATATCTGTCCCGGGTGGGAATCGAACCCACGACCTGCGGCGTGAAAGGCAGCGTATCTACCAACCACGCCAACAGGCCCGTCATTTCGAACACTATTTATGTTACAATTCACAACTAGTATAACAAAGAAGAAATCTTCATTTTAAAGTATGAATTATTGAATGTTTTCTCAGTAAATTAAGAATGCCGTCAAATCATCACTTCCTCGAATCTGATCATTAATCTCTCAGACGCTGAATCACTTCTGTGTATATTCTTTTATTGCAGTCTCGCCAATATTATAGCTTCATTTTATTACTAATGTTGTTTCAAAAATCTAATCGGTTTTACTTCGGTTCTGAATGGCACTGACCTTCCGTACTCACTCTTACGTTAATTATGTATCCTTAGTCAATAGATATTTGCATTCTGATTGTCGTTTTTTCATGGTCACACGAATTCAATAGTCACAAAAATTGTTAAAGTTGGTAAATTAGTAGTATATTTTATGATGTTTTAAACAGCTTAGTCAACAAACCAGGAGATAATAATAACAAAAAGTAAGATATCGATTTGTGACTCAATCTTATATTTGGAAATATTGTGTTCGAGTGTTCGTTATTTGAATATCCTTTTGATTATGGTGCCCTAGTAACTTTTTTTGCTATTAAGCATTATTTTTTTTTTTTATAATATAGTCAGCATACGACATAATATATATATGATAATAAGTATTGATAAGCGTCCACCTGGCAAGCGGTTACCGTAGCCTAAAATCTCGTGATTTTTTTTCTAGCTCAATTAGAGGCACAAGAAAAAGGCAAAGTATACATCTCACTGGCTGCTATATAGAGTAGCGTACGTTAGCATGGCGTTCCAAATTCTAATCGTTTTTTTTAATTCGACTATTATCGCTGGTTATCCAACCAAAACCAACGATGGTAGTGAATTACTTGGACAATATGGAAAGGAGTGTAATCCGAACTTTTATTTACTCTTTATAAGTTAAATATACTTCATATTATGTATTCGTTCGTTGATGGCGTTATTTAAAACAGTTATGGTATTTAAAACCCATTAAGGTTTTACGGACCTCATAAAACCAATCAACGATGTAAGCGAAAAAAATGTTTTCTTCCGCGTTGTAAATCTACTTTGTTCCTTGTTAAACTAATTTATAGTAGTCACAGCTAATGACAAGTGTTGATATTTGTAGACGGGTGTCCTATATTTATTATTTGAGTTGCATAACTGGAGCCGTATAAAGAATCTATCTTCTTTTGGTACTAGTTAAACGAGGTCTTACGTCAAGTTTTGTATAAAATCGGTACCTATATAAAACAAATTTTATATAGGTACCGAGAGCTTAAAGTGCCGTCCGAAGCAAATAAAACCACTTTAATAGTCACCCATCTATGGAATGACCGCATACCTAGGTGCCTAATCTAGCTGATCACTTCGCAATTGGCAATCAGCGCTTCAAGTTGAAATATTAGACAAGGCCTTAAAAATCGGTGTGAATATTTCTAATTTTAACAAACCTCAAACCACACATTTGCCCAAATATTTCAAACGTATACGCAGTTAAATGTTATAAACACAATTTTTTGCTCCAAACTCGTTTAAATATGTACCTCCGAACTATACAAAGCTAGTAAATCGGTGCGTGCATGTTGTATGAACATTGATCACACTAATATTTTCACAGTTTAATCAAATTTGCCACGCGCCGACGCTTCGTTACGTTTTGAAGAATGTCCGACACTTAATCGTTGGTAAAACATCCTTCAACGCATTCTAATGTCGAGGCCTTCACAACTGGTTACGAGTTCAAGTCTAATAAACAGACAATATAGGAAATATTATTATAAACACTGGGCGTGGAGTACCGCCATTCATATAACTGGAATCTGGACTGACAGATCTTATCTCTAGTACCGAAAAACCCAGAGCATAACGTTGACACGGAGCATATAATATCTGTGTACGTTATCTGTTTCCAAGTTCAAATAAATTGCGATTCTTCGATGTAGGTATTGTCAACTTTTTGTTGTTTGTCTTGCGTTCTACGTTCATACTTTATAGACTTTTGGAGATAAATCACAGTTCGATAATTTTCTTTCAGATCAAAAAAGCTAATTATAATTTAGTCTCATTGGTTAATCAGGTCATCTAGAATAAATTTAACTAATTTATTCAAGATGACTTTGGTTTGTTAGTTAATCAATTCAAATCAAAATACTCGCTATTTAATTTTTGAATTAAATTGGATTTGAGATACAAAGATGGGCGTACTTTGAATTGCAGTTTTTAGCTGAAAGTACTTAGATAGAGGGGCTTATCTATCTGTTTCAAAAGCAAGACTAGAATATGCTTAATTTCTCGTGTCTCACATTCCGAGTACATCAACCATCTTGTGAATTTTTAAAAGATCCAGATATAGTAGAAACTATTCCTAGTACCGTACCGGTTATCTATAGTATCTGATAGTACAGCGTTGGATGCACCGAGCTCGACTTAAATGTCACTCGGTGAGCAGCCGCCGCTTTTAGTCGCTCCAAAATAGATCGTGTTGCGTTCATCAACCCCTTACATTCGTCATCACTCCCGACGACCATCGCTGACCTTTTACATCGACGTTCTCGCTAGACAAACACATCTAAACCACCCAACAAACTTCGCAATGTAAACTTCACATCCCGATTCGGTCGTCCGAATTTTTTTGCATTTTCATTTGACACATCGAGGTTATAAATATTTGTTCCTATTGCGAAATCGAATTCACAAGTTGTTATTTGTATTTAATTTGGTGCTGTCAAATCGTATTCAGAATTAATTGAGCGTTAGCTCTGTACTGACCGCGACTGTAACGATACGATGCAATTTTCGACTCGTCATTATGACGGTGCAGCAAAAACTGACACCTTCGAGACACAAAAAACAACAATCGATTATTAATACCGCGTATCGGTCTCGGTAAATAAATTCGCAAAGGGAGTTGAAAGCTCCGATATTGGTATTTTATTCAGTACAAATCAACTTAGAGTAAGTCAAAGGTCTCAAAATTGTATCTCGCCGCGTTGTAGCCGAGCACGTTCGTGAAACTTCCAACTCTTACAACTGAATGTTTGTAAACAAGCGCGGTACATTTACACTTTTTTCCGTGGCGCCTCTCCAAGCAGCTGAGTTTTATTACACAATCAGAGCTTTATTACCGCCACGCCATCTATTTAGAATTTAGGAAGCGTCGATTGTACGTCACGAGTCATGACGCGGTTTTAAAACTGCCGAGGATAAATTGGAGCGCATAAAACGCGAACGGATTAGCCGCTCAGAGCAGACATTGCTCAAAGCGATAAAGTTTTTAAACGATGTTGGGTGAGGAAAGTCTTTTAATTATTGCACTCATTGAAAGAAGGTTTAAACTGCGGGCTATAATATATTTGATTATGTTCATTGATTTTATTAGTATTATTTTAATGAACAAGACTTTTAAGTAAGCCAAATAATAAACCTGTCAACGAGCGACTGCATTATTTGGCTTATAAGTTTCTTTTATCTACCCTAATGAGCTGAAATTTCATTCTATAATAAAAACCAGTGTGATGCCAGAAAACACGGGGCGTTCCAACATAAAGATGGATTTTTCATGTATCTGCGCTTAAAACACCTTAGACTTCTATCTAGACGGTGGGTTTTGTGTGCAATGCTTAAACGTTTCTTATATTTGATATTTATTTTTAATAACATGGCGTTTACAGTTAACTTGGAACTTTCCACTGCTTCAAAGAGGTGAGAGAGGCATCGAGCCATATAAAAACATCTATATATTTGTCAATTTGAGACTCTGTACAGAGTCTTATCATCATCAAACGTGAACGTACGTAAGTGAAGCAAAAACTTTGTACCCCTTTTTACGAAAATTGCGCGGACTGAAAAGTATAAAATTTGGAGCAGTTGAAGTTCATATCTAGAAAGAGTGCAGAAAGATAATATATGACTATAATAGGCATTAGAAGTAATTTATTAAAAAAAAAACAAAACAATATATACGCTACCATGGTTTTGACATACTGGCAAACTGAGTGTTTAAACTGAAAACAGATTAATGTTGTTAGTCATTAACAATAGAACCTTACCTAATAGTCTAATTTCGGACAAGTGCGATTTATATTAATAATTAATTCTTCGTGGAATACGTGAGGTTCCAGCCTGGTGGTCTCCTAATACTAGTAATATTATGCTGCACCGTCTCAACAACTTGCACGCGAAGCCCTAATACCGCACGTGGCGGGATTACCCGCCAGTGCGTCACTCATAGTATTTGGACATCGACATTTCTACCAGAGCTATGTTATTTCTAGCGTCGTCAGGCGCCAACTTTAGATTAGATACAGGGCTCATCTGCATTCAGGACCGTTATTTGTGGAGCTTAATAATGTTATCCCCCATTCATATCCTCGGGGACTGAATAGTGATGAGACAGACTAACGTTTTGAAAATCGACTATAGTAGGGAAAATTTAATAGATTACATTTGACATTTCATCAAAATTCAACAACGTAACCTTAATACGGGCATACGAATATTATTTAGTTTATCGTAGTTAGAATTGCACATTTGCTTATTTCTAATTTTTTAATTACGATTTATCTTTATTGTAATAATTACCAAATAATGTCATTTTACAATTCACTTTACTAGTAACTGACAGATGTCAAATGTGATCTATTAAATTGGCCCTACTATAATTTTGTGATACTCAGCAGATGGCCATAAACAAAAAAAAATGTGTTCTCGATTCGTTGTCATTTTGACACTCCGCACAAAATTATTCGGTTCATTTTCATAGCGGTATATGACATGGGAGTTAATGAGGTTGTTTTTTTAATTAAATTTGAAATTATTTACTGCATTTGTGTGTCGTAAAATATGGCCGATGGCTGCGATAATGAAGATTATAAGGCTCATGTTACGCGCTGTGTCGTTGCCCAGCGTGTGGGAGCGAGCGCTTTCATGGCGGAGAGTCCGACGTTTTTTTTACACAATGGGTGCCTTATTTTGCCTTTTTATTTGTTTACGAGTAACATTATCCTGCTAGCATTGACCTTTGAGATGTTTTGCGCAGTTGGTAAAAACACAATGGAATAAATTATAAAATGTCGATAAATCACGTTGATGAGCCGTTGCGTTGTATTAGATGTCTGAATTTCTTGCACTTGACTACTTGGGAGCATGATATCCTCGTATCATCGTCGGGTGTTTGTTTAATGACTGTGTTAATTACTTGGATGCAAAAAGGTGCGAGTTTTTACGAACATATAAATTGTCTGTTGGTAGCTATAAGTATTGCATTATTATTCGCTGATTGACCTAATAAAAAAGCTTTCGAAATTTTTTATTTGGGTTCAGTTTATAAATATATATTTTATACATACATACATAGACTCACGCCTGTTTCCCAGAGGGGTAGGCAGAGACAACGGATTTCCATTTGTCACGATCATTGCACACGTCTTTTGCCTCGATTACTGTCATATATTCTTCATACATGCTCGCCGGTTTAGGGTACTTTTGACCTGCCCTTTCTTGAGAACGTCTCCGATTTGGTCAGAGAATGTTCGACGAGGTCTCCCCCTTCCGGTTGTTCCATTCACACAGGCCAGGTATACTTCTTTGGTCAATATATAATATATTTTATAGTGATTGATATCTTAATGCTTAAAAACTTGTAAGTGTAAGTAATATATCTTCTTCAAATATTAAAAACATGTAAATAAATAAATATTGAGATAACTAACACACTACCATCCCTTCCTAAACTAGGCAATCAATTGATAAACATACTTATATATTAAATACATACATCAGAACACGGGGCAAATAATCGTCTTCGTCACACAAAGATTTGTCTCGGGTGAGAATCGAACCCACGTCCTCAGACTAAGCAGTAAGGGTCACTAACCGCTGTACCTTCAGACCAGTTGTAAGTGTTCTCGCAAACATAGCGACACAAACAATTGCCGCTTCAGAGAACGTTTTTATTTTTCAAAACATTCTTATTTTAAATGTGTCATGCTTGCCAGGTGTGGGGTCGGGGCTCGCCTCTTTTGTTTCGGTAATAATATTTGCAAATTAACCACAGCCTCTTGTGGCTTTCAATAGCTAAGCTCACTGCATACTGAGTTATGGTTTTATTATATGTCCATTCATCTGTATCAATATTAGGTCTTTACCTATGAAATTGCCGTTCTGCAGTACTGGCCATTTCAAATCAAAATAATTTTTGTTTGGCTAAGAATTCTAATTTCAAATTAATTTTATTTTAAAAACATGGATTCTTTTTTCCAAAAGTAGTCATTTCTTTATTGATTAGTGTTACATTTTCATCGCATTTCAATCTTTTTCGTCATCATGGATACGTTAAAAATTCGAGTAATTATGGAATATGAGTACCGTCGTGGCAGCAACGCGGCACAAGCGGCACGCAACATCAACGACGTTTACGGAGCTAACACTACAAACCAACGCACCACCTGTTATTGGTTTGCTCGCTTCCGTTCTGGAAATTTCGACCTGAAAAATGAACCTCGCGGTCGTCCGAAGACTTTGGTCGACAATGACGAATTAAAGGCGGTTGTGGAAGCTGATGATACACAATCTACGGCTGAATTAGCAGCAGCTTTCGACGTTAGCGTCAAAACAATATTGGTCCATTTGCGTCAAATTGGCAAGGTAAAAAAGCTTGACAAATGGGTGCCCCACGAACTCAATGATCGCCAGCGCGAAGTACGCGTCGAGACGTGCCTTGCACTGCTCAACAGACACACAAATGAAGGAATTTTGAACCGCATTGTTACCTGCGATGAAAAATGGATTCTGTTTGATAACCGCAAGCGCTCAGCAAGTTGGTTGGATCCTGGTTCAGCACCTAAACAATGCCCTAAACGAAAACTTACCCCTAGAAAAGTGATGGTCACTGTTTGGTGGTCTAGCGCCGGTGTGATTCATCACAGCTTCTTACCAAACGGGGTGAGCATTACTGCAGATGTGTACTGTGAAGAACTGAGCACAATGATGGAGAAGCTGGCGCATCTCCAACCAGCATTGGTCAATCGCTCGTCTCCGCTGCTCCTGCACGACAACGCGCGACCTCATACTGCACAGCAGACAGTCTCCAAGTTGCAAGAACTGGGGTTGGAAGCTCTCCGTCATCCGCCCTACTCACCAGACCTTGCGCCTACAGACTACTACTTTTTCCAGAATTTGGATAACTTCTTGGCGGGAAAAAAATTCAATACCCGAGAGGCAGTACAAAATGCCTTTGAAGAATTTGTTGCCTCCCGTCCAGCTGATTTCTTTAAGAAGGGCATCAATAAACTGCCACTGCGATGGCAAAGATGCATTGATTGCATGGGTGATTACTTCGATTAATACAAATAAAAAAATTCATGAAAAAAATTCGTTTAAATTTTTTCATACAAAACGGCAATTTCATAGGTAAAGACCTATTATAACAACTTCTTTAGTGTAAGTGTTCTTACAGATTATACTATTAATAATATTGATATTTATTATAATAATTGTATTAATAAAAAAAATAACGGGCAGTCTTTGGGGTTTTCTGATAGAAGGAAAAAATAAAGTTACTTGTGAATTATATCATAATATATCAATAATAATGAATGTAAATACACAGAGGTATATCTATGTGCATATATATAATACACAGTGTACATACATATAGCTCAAGGAAAGAAACAAAAATTGCTCAAAGCGTTTAAAAAAAATTCACTTCAAAAATTGTGATTGCGCATATGGCGCAAGGGTTATCGTAGTAGCCTCGCTACCACCTCAGAGACTTGTTTCGTGTTCGATTCCCGTACAATATTTTTGTGACCCATATGTAGATGGAAAGAGGAGTACAAGTACTAATTAAAAATACATTGTCCGGGTCTACCCCCCCTGGAAAACTGGCGTTCTTCTGAATCTCCGAACATCGATTTCTTAAATCCGAACATCGATTTCTTAAATGGCGTTCATATAAATTAAGGTTCAAAATGACTTAATCAATCGTTAAATCGGCTTCAACGTTGACAATCGATTCCGGACCATTATGATGTCACATGTGCTCATGGAAGCCGATTTAACGATTGATTAAGCCATTATTAACCTTTATTTATTTGAACGCCATTAAAGAAATCGATGTTCGGCGACTTAGCCGGTAGAGCCCCTGGCTGTGCTTTGCAAAGTCCCTCGGGATAGAGCAAGTCACTGCTCTAAGCTGGAGATGACTATTTCCTAGGTGGGGATCAAACCCACTACCTCAGCAGCAGTCAGGGTCATTAACCACAGGCCTGTCTTACATATTAATTAAAACATATCGTTAAGGGTAAAAATACTTTTAAGGTCAATGTGAACACAGTCTTGGGCACACATAAGTGTCATTCGTAAATAATTGTGAAATATCCGGTCTACACTCGACTACTTGTGACATGCGACTTACTGCCTCTGTAAACATCCTTAATAATAACCACGACAGAAGTTTTGTTTGTCGACATAACAAATCATTCCTTAATTCTTCAGAATATATAACATCATCTTCATCGTATCAGCCGAAAGACGTCCACTGCTGGACAAAGACCTCCCCCAAAAATCTTTCTAATTGCCGGTCTTGTGCCGCAAGTGGTCTTCTCACGTGCCCTCATGGGGGCGGGGGAATCGGTTACGGGGCGTTGGCCCCTTGCCCGAGGTGTAAATCGCTACCCGTAAATACGGGTAGGTAGTTGGGTTAGCTCTAAAAGAGCTACAGCAAGTTACCCTAGGGATGGGTCACAGCTTACGGTCGTGTGCTATCCGCGTCCAGCGTATATACAACTTGTAACGTAATTAACGCACCGCCTCAGACACCCCAATTAGAATATTATGTTGTAATCATAATACATACACTGAATTTTTAATTTAACATGTATATGCATTGTTATTTCCTAAATTAGTTGCTTGGAATAAAGTTCATTTTTCTTTATTTAGTATTTAAAGATGGAATTTGTATGAATACAAATAAAACTGCAATTTTAAAAGTCTTATTATTTGACTTACGGTCCATTTCAATTTTATTTTGACTGTATAGGGGTAATAACATAATAATTTCCGTAGTTTTAATTATTTTGGATTAAAAATTTACCTATATTAAAAATGATATAAATCGATTCAGTAATCGATTCTGAACAAAATATTTTCAGGATGTGCGTTAATTAAGTTACATGTTGTATATGTAATGCGGCCATTATTGTCCCACTAACCACTATATATATTGTCCCAATGCAGGACAAGGAGATGAGAGGGGGATGCTTGCCTAATGCGGGTAGATACACCTCACATGCCATCAAAAACTTTTAGAGAACACTCAGGAGTATAGGTTTTCTAGCCACGTTTTCCTTCGTTCCACCGTTTTAGGTCCGAAATAATTAATTCCTAATACGCACATGAATTCGAAAAGTACGTTCGAAACAAAGAGGCCCTTTGTTTCGAACTACAGACCACCCATAGTCGTTCTAAGCACTAAGCTATCTCGTACTAGGAGTACATGCTAGGTAGAATATAGGTACCAGGTAGGAAAAGCATTTACCAAGGTAAAATGCATTTTATTACGGTTATATAGCGTAGTATTAACCGTGGCCAATTTCACTACATTACGGCTTTTTTAGGTACTCTGGTTTGGAGTAAGAATGGAATCTAGAACATTAGTATCATCAGTACTTCCTTTAGGTATAACATTAGCGATTGTACATAACAACTGACATTTTATTGGATCATAATAAAAATAATAGAACAGACACGTTTTTTGTTAGTATTATACCTACTTAAAGTACCTGCTCCACAATAATAAGGAGATGAGCTTCGCTGATCTTGCTTCTTACCAACGAGATTTAATATTGTTATATAATTTGTATCAGATTCTTTTCACAGCCTTTATAAACTAAACATTTTTGAAGACCGAAGTCACACTACCAGCTAGGTTTAAGCGATGTTTTTAACTAATAGTATACTAAACGACTGTACTAGTACCAGTTGTTCTTTATTTTAAACTAGCTGTGCCCCACGGTTATACCCGCGTTAAACTTTATAAACTATCACAGCTCCTCCCCCGTAGGTGATAGCGTGATAATATGTAGCCTATATGTTGACCTGACCTCTAAGTGATATTCATGCAAAATTTTAAGTAAATCCATGCAGTACTTTTTGAGTTTAGCCCGGACATACATTCAGGCAAAAATTCTAAAAACTATATTTTTGGCTTCGATATCGATTGTAGATCACGCCCCAAGTATCCTTTAAAAAAATATTCAATGTACAGTTTTGACTTTCCTACGATTTTATTATATGAATATAGATTCTGCTAAGCTTTTACCTTCATGAAATTGGAAGGTTAAATTTAATATAAGGTGAATGTCTTATACATAAGATTCCAATCATCGGTCTCTTGTTTTATAGATATAGCGTGTAATTTATTGCACCAAACATCATGTAAAAACACGTTTGCAGAATAAATTCTGAACAACGAGTGGTCTTACAGCTGTCAATGAATGGAAGAATTTCGTATCCATACTGTTCTACTCTATCATTCTCTTGATTTATCAGACAGAAAAGAATATTGAAGATAATTATATTGTAAAAATCTTGCTTACTCTTGTGTGTCTGCTTACGTAACTTCATAGCTTCATCCAA
This sequence comes from Pseudoips prasinana, assembly GCA_951640165.1. Classification (NCBI taxonomy): domain Eukaryota; kingdom Metazoa; phylum Arthropoda; class Insecta; order Lepidoptera; family Nolidae; genus Pseudoips; species Pseudoips prasinana. The sequence continues at coordinate 32,041,605 of OX621248.1, forward strand.
CTTTATCTAGCATATAGTATACACAATCCTTTACATAATCGCAATACGACGACGGTTAGTCGCTTGCGCAGGGTCATTACCGAATAGCTTACTCAAGGTCGAGATACTATCGCCTTTTATGTTTTGTAATATTTTAACGTACTCTACTTACCACCTGGGGCCCTAGTACTCAATGATTGGTTCCATAATGTCTTTTATTCCTATTGTATGTCTGTTTGTGTGTTTTATAGCGTGCTGATAATTTAGTAGTTCGCTTTTAACAATGGCTGTTTTAATAAGGATATATGCAAGGTTGCTTTTATCACTAAATGCTTGAAATAACGTGTGTCATTCCGTGAATCGAATTGAGTTTCTTTCGAAATTATCTGTCGCTTAACATTCTGAAGAAGTCAAGTACATCAACAATCACAGATAAGGTTAAACTTTGATTACTTAACTACTAAAATATTCGATGACATATGATAAATATAGACTTATTATTTGTGCGTCTTATAAGAGGCAGAAGTTCTGATGATATTTCGATATGATGAGCCAGTTGCCGTGGTTGGTAAATAATTGCTTTTCACGCTGCAAGTCGTGGGTTCGATTAATGTCTGCTCGTACTGTGTCTGGGAGTAAATATCTATATAAGTATGTATTTACAAAAGAAAAGTAGTATATGTAGTAAATCAGTTATTAGGTTACCAAAGTACAAGGCTCTGTTAAGTTTGGAATCAGATTGCCGCATGTGAATAATATCCCAGGATATTAATATTTTGTTTTTTAAATTCTTGTGACAGAAAATTGACACAACGGTAATGTAATGACTGTTGTACGAAGGAAGTTTGAGGAATCCATAGAGACTTTTAATGTTACATAAGTATAACATATATTTAATAATAGTTCATATTTATATTTGAATACGAGTTCCCTTCCTTTTAGTATCTGCTATTATGACCTCACTCGCGAAAATGTAACTAGCCGGAAACGTTCGCCCCAACGGCAATGAAGGAGGTCGTAGCCACTGAGTTATCAGCATCTAAACACGACTCGACGGTCATGGTGACCTGGTACTCTATACCTAAAACAACTTTTGATATTTCGCCGCAGACCAATAAAACATACGTGATGTTAGCCAATCTTTTTTTTGGTACAGTCGCTGAGATACGACAAAACAACAGCTATAGTTTTGTTCATCTTATTCTATTCTAAAAATATTTAGACAGTTCACTAGTCAGATATTTCTCATTTTTCCTACATAATCTTGTATGCTGATACTTGAATCAGAACGATTCAATGTCTGGTTGCTACATGGATATTTCAGACGCCGTATCCATCCTACAGGCTAACCAACCTATGGTATTATTTTCTAAATAGCGGGTTCATTAAGTAGGCAGCAAAAATCGGCCACATCTATTCAGTTTCATGAGTTGATAGGCTCCTTCAATTTCCTCCACATTTTATTACACCTTGTATAGCCCGCAATCATTTTTATGAAATCTGACGTTCATCAGAATTTACAATAAATAATGGTCCTTTAGACGTTTTAAGTTAAACAAAGTATGCATATTACAGTCTGGTGACGTTGTCTGGCTCAAACTCCTCTCCTTCTGTACCCATAATTCTTTTAATTAATTATCCATAATTTTAATTATTAACATTATGCGTGACTATGTAGAAACGTTTATTTCTAAAAACAATAATAATTAAATCGGCAGTAATTAGAGTCGGATATAAAGTTCATGGCCTATGAATTTGCTAAGAAAATACCTTTTGTTTATGATTGCAAAATTACCCATGGTAAATAAATTTCTGATAAATTCCACTTCTTTTCTTTGTAGTAAATACTACAAAGAAAAGAAGTGAAAACTACTAAGCAGACCCTTCTTCTCTTATCTTACTATTCTTCTCATCTCTAAAAATATTAAAAGTATGGTGAAGGAGCTTTCCAAAGTAGTTCTTTCTGAAATTTTTTGCGGAAATAATCAAATGTCGCAAAATTTACAATTTATTTTTATTCGTAACGTGGTTCATATTTTTGCAATAAAAATGTTGCTTATTTGTATATGCGCATCCGCAGTATTGCCACAACACGCGTGATCATACCACCATTGCACTCAGACCACACGCGGGGTCCTGAGTCCTGACACGAGGGTCACTAGTCGTCCCATCAGATCGTAAGAGTGATGGAATAGAAAGTGCCCCTGTGTTTGCGCACACACTTTGCACTATAATATGTCCCCCGCGGATGGCTATGTCTCCATTGAGAAATTCGGTTAGGAGGACATTATAATATTATTTATAAAGATTCTTATTAAAACAGATTGTTGTGACACTTGACCGTGTTTCCGACGCGAGGTGTGAAAGGTCTATGTCAGTTCACCGCGGGGGTGATTAACCGATAACTGTTATCGCCCGACGTAAATCTTCCTGCAATACTCAATGTTTGTAGTTGCACAATTTTACGAGCTACTATGAGTACCTACATCGTACGAGCGGAACATACAGTTACTTATATAATATCACGCTGCCTTTTCCTTGAGGTACAAGCAGAGGTGAATTAACATGATCACTTCTACTATAGAATAGTGGCAATTCATTAAATATACAATATGTTTCAAAATTCAATTTAAATCTATCGCTTCTATTGAAATTATTAAATTTTTTCATATTCAAACATAACGAAAATTGACACTAAATAAATATATAACATATTTGTAGTTAATGACCGTATTAAATTTCGGATTAATTTAATGTTTTGTAAAATATGCTTTTAGAGCTTTCTCTTATTATTTTAAGTAAATTATTATTTCATTTAAATAATAAACCAGCTTGAAACCTTTTAAGCTTGTTAATAAACAAAAAAGTAGATTTATACCTTTGGAGCACATTTTACAAAACATTCAAGTGTCTTATCTGTCTATCATTTGACGCATATATTTGTACGTCCGTGACACCTCCAACGGATGAATAGATTTTAATCCATTTCTCTGAAGCCTAGCTTGATTAAGAAAGTACATGAAAATGCGTTCAGAATAAGATGAAGTAAACAGTTTCTAAATATTTCAGTGTTTTCAATTATATTAACTAAAAAGTGTACATTAACAATAATAATAATATCCTGGGACATTATTTAAACACGGCCATCTGACCAAACTAAGTAGAGCTCGTACTACGGAAACCAGATAACTTATATACTAATTTTCTTTTGTAAATATATACTTCTATCGATAATTACATCCAGACTCAGGACAAACAGACATGTTCATGCACACAAATATCTGTCCTGGGTGGAAATCAAACCCACTACCTCCGGCCAGCGTGAAAAGCAAGCATTCGCCAACCACGCCAACAGACATAGGCGATCCAAAAGACAAATTAATCATTGCTAGTCTTATTATCTTATACATAAGTATCACTTTATACCACACTGGCGAAAAAAGTTAAGTCTCTTAGGAACCAGGAGGTTATAGAGTCTTGCCTGTCAAATACGTGCTGAAGTATGCGCCAACTACTCTCAAAGCTCTGAGGCAAGAATAAGGTAATCGGGTACAAAAGATCCTTAAGGCTCAAAGTGCCTGTAAAGATTATACATAGATTCCATGTTGTTGTCCCCGATAGGTAGACAGAGACAGAGGATTCCACTTACCTCCTTCACTCCCATTATCTAACTAATCATTATACAGGCGCATATGTTTAGGATACTTCTGACCTGCTGCTTTTCGTAACTACTTGGTCATAGGTTCCGTTTGGTGACAATGGAACCCTATTACTAAGCCTCCATTGTCCGTCCGTCTGTTCGTCTGAAACTGTAACAAATATAGATTTTATTTTTATAGAAAACGCCCTCACTAGAGGAATTAATCTCTGTGTCGCGGGGTGTTTTACAAACATTTAATTGACGGACACAAATTACATCCAGACTCACAACAACTATTTGTGGGTCAAACAAATCCTGCGTAGGATTCGAACCCGACTGCGACTGTCTTAACCGCTGCGACACACGTGCAGTCATCAGTTATGTTCGTAGTGTGTATTTCTATTACTTCTTTTTCAATAATTGATAAAATTTATTATAAAGGCTCGATGGTACGGAACCCTTCGTGTGCGAGTCCTACTCGCACTTGGCAGTTTTGTAATATGACGTTTACAGTTTGCTTAGGACCACCGTACAATAATATATTATATTTTAAAAAGATAAAATATAATATATTATTGTACGACCTTATGAATCCATATATCGCGGAATACTACGCAATCCGGAAACAGCACACCCAGATTCAGAACAACAATTTATAGGTCACACAAGTACACCGCCTGAAAGATAGTATAGTGCCTATAGGTATTAGAATATCATAAATATGGTACCATCATATTGTACATACGTATTCATGAGCTGTCAGTGAAGAGTGGATTCATGTATCCTAGGTGCAACAGCTCACCAACTACCAGGCGTCCACGAGCTATCAGGAGCATACTAACGCGCTAAGAGTTTAGTGATTAGAAGCGTTTACCGTGAGAGCTGGCGGGGCGCCAACCAGGCCACGCGCGTGCGTTCACCTACGGCCGTACGCTGTAGAGATAATTGGTCGCCATTGTTTTTATTTTTACTACTAATCACAAATAATTAGTAATAAAACTAGTTAATTGATATGTTTTATGGACAACGTCTTAGATATTTTTAAAGTTCTTAATCTTATTCTCCTAAATTGACTCGTATATTTAAAATTGATGGGGACGAAAGTTTCTTTTACTCTATGACTCTGTCTCGCTTATTATAATAGCACTGATCGATCAGTATCGGAAGTGCGCATGTACTTGTAGTTTCGTAGTGCGTCAGGCCTGAGAAGAAGCATATCTTAAATATGCCATTGTATACATTTCTACATCTTAATGCGTTTCGTTTAATAATATTGTATTGATGTCAAAAAGCTGCAGTGAAAGTTACATTTCGTAACCTTTGACCGTTTTGTGCGTGAAGTACAGACGCAAGCACATCCAGCTACCCCAATCTGTCAAATTTATTTTATCGATTTTCAACTTTATCACATAAGCATAAGGTTCACTTTCAATCGGGAAAATTTGACAGTTTGGGGTAGCTTGATGTGCTGGCGTCTGTACAGATGCGGACTTTAATCTTGTCATGTTGAAATAAATATTAAAATTAGAAAACTGTCGCTTAGTTTAATTCTCCGTGATTATTCGCTCATGTTCAAGTTTAACAATGATGAATTTAAATAATAGAGATAGTGCGGCTAGAATGGACTCGATTGGATTCGGTTCTATATTTAAGGATTTAAAATTAAAGTAAAAGAGCAGCTTGTCCGGTGAAGTACCTCCACCTTACAGAAGACATTCCTCAATAATAACATTAATAATTTTAATGTTGTGTTTCTGTGTGTGAGTAAGGTCGCCAGAAATCATCGGGGTGAGGGGAAGGGTCAGCAACACTTGTTTGCTGACTCTTAAGGGCTGGTAAGCGGTAACGCACCCGCGACGCCTCTTGTGTTGCGAGTGTACACGGGCGGCAGTGATCACTTACCATCAGGTGACCCACTTGCTCGTCTGCCGCCCTCTGATATAAAAAAAAACATAATGCTGTCAGCCAATAGTATCTTCGCATGGGGAAACTCTTCAACAGTTTATATTTAATGACTAGGCTAATATATAATGTCTTGGGCGTTAATCGTATGGGTAATCGTGATTTGACGCTGACGTGACATGAGGCGCGTGTGGTCGTCGCTTACTACGTTTTGTAAATAAGCTTACGTCGACACATATAAAATCTTTTATTGTCAGCTGGATGCTATCAGTTGTTTTTGTTGAGCTTAACTATAAACAATTGAATAATATTGATGAATAGCTCCTGTGCTTTGATAATGCCAACGTAAGGCATAATTATGCTATTGTAAAGGGAATTATAATTTATATAAATTGTGAAACTTTCTTTCAAAATCCTTATAGTCTGAATAAACTTGAATAGTCTTATTTCTGACATAAAAAAGAGGCAAATACTTAAGTAATCTATCTCGCATATTTTCGGACTGCTTTCGATTCCATATAAAGATCTTCTGGTAGGATATTTTTTGATTGAATACAACAGTACGGCCATTGGTCACGATTTGGTCATGTCTGGATCACGCATGCGCACTATTTATAGTATACACCCCTAATATAAACAGAGCCATTAGATTTCTCTGGGATAACGGAGGCTGTCAGTGCATCCCCTTCCTCTGTATTGCGCAATGGTCCGCAATTGGATTCGAAACTAGTCGATCGTTAGCTTAAACAACAACATATTTCGCGGTACAAATGACTAACCAGTGCATCGACACTTAACTGACTACAAACATCTAGGTATTTCACACGCAGATCACAAAGATAAGCCTTCCTTTGCATATATGTCATAAAATAAAAACTGGTTTAACTTTAAACCATACCTAAGTCAATACGGACAGGTTATTTATGTAAAAGATTTTATACTTAACTAGCTGTGCCCCGCGGTTTTACCCGCGTTAAACTTTAATAAAATTATAGCCTATGTGTTAATCCAGGGTGTCAGCTAACTCCGTACCAAATTTTATTAAATCGCTCCAGCCGTTTAGACGTGAAGAAGTAACAAACATACACACTCACAAACTTACGCCTTTATAATATTAGTGTGATTGATGGGAGATAAAGTTGTCACGAAATAAATTGGCTCCCGTATGTGTGAATCATTGTGGTGCAGTGTGACGTAACACCACGTGAAAAATATAGCACAGTGTAACCTATATCTTAGAATAAACTGTCTATTTGTGAGGATAGAATATTGATTGCTGCATACCGACACTGAGAAAAGTAACGGAATATTATTAAATACACGCAAATTATTTAGTTTTTTATATTATATACAACATGTAACTTTATTAACGCACACCCTGAAAATAGTTTGCTCACAATCGTTTACTGAATCGATTTATATAATTTTTCATATAGGTAATTTTTTATTCCAATATAATTAAAACTACGGAAATTATTGTCATATTAACCCTGTACAGTCAAAACAAATTGAAATGGGCCGTAAGTCAAAGTAATAAGTCTTTTAAAATCGCAGTTTTATTTGTATCCATACAAATTCCATCATTCAATTAATAATAATATCTAGGGACAATGTCACACAGATCATCCTAGCCCCAAACTAAGCAAAGCTTGTACTATGGGTACCAGGCGACGATTTACATACTTATATAGATAGATAAATACTTAGGTATATACATAGAAAACATCCATGACTCAGAAACAAATATTCGTGCTCATCACACAAATATTTGTACTTACCGGGATTCGAACCCAGGACCACCAGCTTCGTAGGCAGGAGCACTACCAACTAGGCTACGGTGACCGTCAAATTCAAAATAAAGAAAAATAAACTTTATTCCAAGAAACTAATTTAGTAAATAACAATGCATATACATGTTAAATTGAAAATTCAGTGTATGTATTATGATTACAACATAATATTCTAATTGGGGTGTTTGAGGGTGTGCGTTAATTACGTTACATGTTGTATATAAGTGGGCATGTGGCCTACAAGATGGACTTGTGAGTGTCGCTGAAAGCCGATGGATGCGGGTAGCTTAAGACTGGCGATTGTGGAGTGCTTCGGAGAGCACGTAAAGCCGTCGGTCCTGTACCTGAACTCTTTCCGGTCGTGTCGCTAGTCTTCCCATTGGACCATGAGGGTGATGGAATAGAAAGTGCCCCTGTGTTTGTGCAGAAACTTGTGCACTATAATATGTCCACGGCAGATGGCTATTCTCCATTGAGACTGGCCGCCGTGGCCGAAATCGGTTAGGAGGACATTATTATTATGTCACATAAACATGACAGAACACAGTAAAACCTGCATGGCACCAGCCTTCACCAACATAATTTATTTATTACTATTTATCTCAGTGTAGTTTTATTCTTACACAGGTGGCACATTTCAATTGTTTTTAGTGCTCAATTGACCTTGGAGTCACTAAAACGAGGTGCAACCACTGGAGAAGGAGTATTACGCCCAAACATAAAACTTGTGGCACCTGCTCAGTCTGCCACCTTGACATAAACAGATATATGTCATAATTAAGCACTGTACATGCTTTCACCGGTCCGTAAGTGATCGGTTAAGCAACTAGGCTTGCGGTCAGTCCATAGATGGGTGAACACCAAAGTGGTTTAATTTCTGAGCGTCTCTGTGCTTCGGAGGGCACGTTAAGCTGTCGGTCCCGGTTGTAGTCATTAGGAAACAGTCGTTAAGCCATGTCTGAGGCCTACTGGGCGGCTTGAACAACTCTGACATTAGGGAAACCAGTGCCCATACCCTAAGTGTACTAAGAGTGTGGTTAAGACACCGTCTTCGCTACTTCGTGTCCCGGGTTCGAATCCCGAACTATACAACTGTTTGTGGAATCCATAAATTGTTGTTATAAGTCTAGATGTACTTTGTATCCATCTATTCTATGTTTGTAAAGTACCCCGCAACCACAACAAAGGGATTTAATTCATTAGTGTGGGCTTTACATTCTTAAAAAAAATCAATCTGCTATCCGTACCGGTTATGGAATTTTCCCCCATGATTGGGGGACCTTGGAACCTAGGGTCTTATCCAGGAATAATTCTTAATCGAAATTGTCTATTATTACTATGAACTATTCTGTATTTGTATCTTTATATACCTACCTGAGTACATATACCTTTGACGATGGCAAGTTATTTAATCCCTACAAGGCACTTCGTTTGTCGCCACTTCATAACAAATAGCTAGGTAGCTCCTAATATTAATATTTAACAGATTATAACAAAAATTTCCATAGTAATTTGTCTTAGAAAGATTTGTACGTACTTCACTTAATCATAACATTGGAGGTGTCATCATACTCTTAATCATTACTCGAAGCGGATTCTTTATTTGGAATGTACTTATTTGGGCTGTGGTGACGTCAAATTTAGGTACCTAGTATATATTTGTTAAGTTAACGTAAACTTTTACGAAATTTAAATACTTATACCTTTTTTTAAATTCAGTTTCTACGGCCCTGGCTTCTGTGGCCTTATGAGCCATCTTCAGTAGTATATATTTTATTTTTCGTCATTAAATCAATGTCAAGTAAATCAGTGTCACAGGCATAGTCCTTGTCTTCCTCAGTAAAGCAGTGGAGACTTTACTAGAAGCTTCTATGGAGTTTGAGATTCGACACAGAAAATCACACATCACGGCAAAATGGCACTTTGTTTTCCTCCATTTGTTTACGTTGTCGAAGATGTTATGTCTAAAAATCCTCCATATTTACACATAAAAACGTGAATTTACAGTTTGTCGAAGTAGAAGAGAAACAATGCGTCTTTTTCCCCGTTGGTGCCAAAATTATCTTAAAAGTATTATAATAAAATGTTACCATTTTTGTGATGGTGCTAAATCTAATTAAGCACAGATAATAAATGTGAAACTTCACTTTCATAATATATTGACTTGATTATATTATCTGTGCCAATTTATATTTTACACAGTTTTTCCAGTCTTTCAATATTATACTGGCTGTTGATCGGTTCCCTGGCCACATCATGCACAGAGTCATGACGCTCGTGACTATTGAACTGGCTGAATATCTTGAAATTAAAGTTTTTCGCTTCACTCAATAATAACATTTATTTTAAACAACAAATTCCACGTTCCATGATGGATTCCTCTGATGTACACGAATTAAGAAACGAGGCTGCGCCGGCGTCGTCGGTTTCGAATATTGAAGGCGAATTAAAATAGGTATTGTGTTGAATACAATAGTGATTGCTAACTATAGATCAAGGCAAGTGATGGGCATTTGCGATTCCAGCTTTAAAGGTTTACGGTAATCAATTATTAACAATTCTATAATTAATTTTATATTGTTCATATTCTGTGTTTTTGCTAAAGGTTTAGACTATCAGAAGAAGCTACTTATGTTCAGGTCTATATTTTCTATAAGATTCAAAAATTGGGTCCAGCCAGAGATAATTTGTTTGATAATATCATTATGCAAATCTATTGCACAACTCTTCTATTGTTTAAATTTTAATTTAATGTTGTCGATTTTGGTACAAAAATAATAATGTGTTGTACACACAACAGCCTATCCAATGCCTTTAATCAGAATTATAACACATTTTTGCATTCAACTGAGAATATATCCAACGGCCAAGTTATTAAAAATAAGGCCGATAGGTGGCATCTACATTTTCGGTCCAATCTCTTGTATTATTGACAAGATATAGGCCAGAATTAAATACATATCTTTAGACAATTAACACACTGCCATCTGAACCCAAACTAGGCAGAGCCTGTATTAAGAATATAAAAAAAAATAGACTTAAACTAGATAATTAAACATAATCTCTTGACAATAACTTGATACGAGCTAGCTAAACATCAATGCTATAATAAAATAAATTTTATAAATGTTTTAATACAATGTGTACCTAAATATCTATGTTACTAGAAATAATAATGTATACAACTATATTACTACAAACATGTTCTGACTATTTACAAGCGCTTTTTTAAAGTCTACGTGAATAAAAACCTTTTTTTTATGGCTACCAGACAACTGATAAACATACTTATATATTTCTAAATACTCTAACATGATAGATAAATTACACCCAAACCGAACAAATAGTTGTGCCGATCACTCAAAGATTTGTCAGGGATGGTGATCGAACCCACGACTTCTGGCTTAGCAGACAGGTCACTAAACACTAGGCTAACAGGCCAGTAAAAGAGTTGTTTGATAATAAAAGATTTTTTTAATTATAATGCTGGTAAACCCAAAAACGACGTGACATTCATTGCTAAATTCGGCGTACATTAAATGTAAATGTTATGTCTTACACAAAATTAGGACTTGAGAATCAAGACCGTTATGTTGTCAGCCAGTCAATAATTAAAACTAAATTACTGGATTAACATAAAACAGGTTTTTTTCTCTCTTTGTTATGGCAGAGGTCCCACTGGGTACAGTTACTAACAAGGCTATTAATACAAGACCGAATGAATTATTGATGCGCACGCGTTTGAGTAAACACTGCGTTATGATGCCTGAATAATATTTGAATTTGGAATCCATCCTGATTATTATTCGGGATTAGTTTGATTATTGTGTTCAATCTATATTGGTCGATGTTTTTAATTGTCAATTATTTTTGGATTATGGACATAATAAGAAGGACCGAACATTTACTACTGTACTGATGACTTATTTGGTACGTCGCCATAATTTTGCTTGCTCTTTTCGGTGCCGAAGGGTGCCAACGGAACCCTATTACTAAGCCTCCTCAGTCCGTCTGTTTCCCTATATCTAATGAACCCTAACAGGTAGACATTTTCTCATGTTAATAATGTCTATTGTCGCTATAACTACAAATAATAAAATTAAAATAATGTTAAAACATGAAATAATACATTATGGCACGGCACACGTCGTGTGCAAGTCCTACTCGCACTTGGCCGGTTATTTTTAATATGACGATGATCCTAGAAGTAATCCCGTTTGGGATCTAAAATTCGGGTTAGTTTTTAGGGACGGCCTACGGCTATGCTTGTACTCTGAGGTACAGAGGTATAACCACCTATTGATTTCCACTACAGTATATCTCTAGAGATATAGTATGCTGGCTGGTCTCTTTTATCTTTTTAATACGCCATTTGTGACGTCACAATAGGATATCAATTAACAGTTTTACTTTTATTATGAAACTAAATATTTTTAACATTTATAAGTGAGTTGTTATCGGCGAGCGGTAATGCAAGATGACGGCTCTGCCAACTGTGCCAGACATAATTCGAACACAGCACACGAAACGCAGTAATTCAACTCCACAGAATCTGTCCGAATCAACATCCGTTTAGTAGCATATTACATATCGACGGTACGGTTGCCAAAAACGTACGTACAACTTTTTGATTAGAAGGCTACGTGTCAAATGTATGCATTTTCATTTTCTATGCAATAATGCGATATATACACATTTCAGTACTAATAGTTATTAGAGTTTAAAAAACATCATGTGTTTTAGTAAGCTTAAACACGACGTGATCTTGTAATCTGTTTTCTACGGAACGAGTATGGTGACGAATACTCGTGTCCTTCTATAATATTCGACCAATGAAATCATAAAAAAGCACTCGAGTCTATGGCTGCTTGCATAGGGATTGGTCGAACGCTGTTGGGGGACATGTTTTCGTCGCTTTTGCGAAATGAGTTAGGTGGCGGGAATTGACTTACTGTGTTAACATTTTACTGTGAGGTTCGGTTGACGAGTTTTTGCCCAGATCCTGACCTTGCCTCGACTTTTACTTACCTACATCGATGTAAAGATTAAAATATCGATATTATTTGCTTGATTGGACTATTAATCTCAATTAATTTTGTCATAACAAGGGGTATCGAGTATAAAGTTATCGAATGATTACACTCGTTACCTGCTAAATTAAGTTGTGTGGTCTCGATTATACATTTATATTAGATATAGTACACGTTTTTGTTACTAAGCGTATAAAAGTAGGGCGTAGAGCTTTATCGTTTTTTGTATGTATGTGAATTGTTTTTTTTTTATATTAGAATAAGAATACTTTAGGTATGAACCCGAATAAATTTTGATTAAATCGGTTGCCTTAAAGAAAATTAAGTGGGTTGCATTTATTAAAAAGAATAATTAGGTATAATGTTATGAATTTTATATGCTTTAACATTTATTGCGAAAAGTTACGAATGTTAAGTCGAGTCATCCTATTGGTCAGACCAAAGACTGCAGTCGGTTGGCTTGAGTTCAAACCCACTGGACCTTTCTAATTCAATAATAATAATAAAAATTTATTAATTATCTCGTACTTAAAACGGTGAAGGAAATAAAATGTGAGGAAACCTGAAATACCTGAGAGTTGTTACAAAAATGTTCTCGATAGCATGTAAAGTCGGAATGGCAGTAATCCGGGGTTGTAGACTACTATCTATATGTATGTATAACAATCATACTAACGGTTCTTTATCTTTTCAGGTAAGCACACGTCACCAAGAGTACCAGGATATCATAAGTATCTAAGAGTAAGAACTGTATTAGGTAACTATTTCATAGCGGTCTGGTGATTGGCACTCTATTAGTACTGTTGCACATTCATTACGACTGTGTGCCATTTGTAACGTCAGCAGCGGAAGTTTACAAATATATCGGTTTCACGCACATAGGTACTTTTTAAAAGTAATTTCAAATCAGCATACTTACATAATGTCCACTTGATGGTAAATGGTTACCGTAGCTAATAAACGCTGGCTTAACACGGGCATCACTCATGTGAAGCTAAGGTAAGATGTCTCTTATTTATACCTACACACGCCACCCGCAAAAAGTGTCTGCGGATAGGTATGTCGGACTCGCACCGACTAAAGGTACCTGCCATGGACCGCCTGATGGGAGGTGACCCAGAAACGCGGGAATGCTGCTCTTTTGTGCCATGTCCCAGATGGTTGGGACACGTACCCTGGGAAGGCTCTAGATTGCCCTCCCATATTGCCGACTCCTGCCAATCCAGCACAGCGACTGCGCTATTAACAGTTTGCTGTCTTCCCGGAGCTGCATTGCATGTCGGCAGGAGAGGACCCTTCTCGTACTGCCATCCCCGTCCCTGATAAGCTGCGGCATGCTTACACAAAGAATCACCCGTTTCGTCATCTGATGATGATTACTTTTAATTTTTATCAACATAATGTACCTATTTACTTAAAGTATGCCATTATACAAATAAGTTTGAAAGTAGTAGTAAGAAAGACACTTAACACAAATTTGTGTCAAAGCAAATAGTATCTACCACAATACTGAATTGGAAGCAAAAGCCACATTATTCTTGCCGCAAGAGTATACAATATTAGGATTGAAAAAACTTGCCATCACGAAAATAACATCGGTCCCATCGTTTCCCTTTCGACGAAGATATCTATCTCGGGCTCTTCGACCGAGACAGAGGATATCCCCGTCTCCCTCCACGTCCCCTAGACGCCACGTGTCACCCACTCAACCAATGTATCAACTCCATGCCAAAACATTAGACGAAATTAACTTTTATTACTCAAACAACAAGGTTCTTAACTGATTTTGTACACACCCACAAGATGTGAACCACCTTAGAGGTAAAACGTTATATTATATGGCAGTTGTACTTATTGCTATTGCCAACCTAAATACAACATATTAAGATATACATTCATTTGCTAAATATTTTGTCTTTAAACTTACACCGTTCCGATTTTGTTTTTTGTTCCCAAATTTAGCTTTGCGTACTAAATTATAGTAACGTAAACAATTTTGATACATTAATTTTCTAATGAGTATATTTCTAAATTTTTTATGGCTGAACTATAGAATCGACATGTCCCAATTAAGTGATAAATTATTCGTTACTCTGATAAATTACTGAATAAAGCAAATGTCGGGCGGACGTTGAACGCTGCCAATTTCAGTTCGATCAACCCCATACCTCCCCCTCCCACCGCGCCAAGCCACCGGTGTCACCCACACGCGCCAAGACGTGCCATTAATCATTCCTGAACACATCTCCTGACCATGAGACACATAAAATTAGGTTTTATAGTCATGGAATTACAGTTGTTATTTATTTGCAGCGAAGACGCACAATACGACTTGTCGAGTCTAAGTTGAAGGAAGTGTCGGTACCTCTTGTTACCTCTGAATCCCTGGTATTATGTAAGAGTGCAATGGCCGCTCCAAAACGTTAGGGAAGACATTTTCCCCTGCTTTTAATAATTTACCCTAACTTTACGGGTTCGCAGTGAAAAATATCATCATTTCCTTTATAATATGGTTCGCATAATTTATTAATAAAGTGTGCCTGGGTTTGTTTTACTTAACAATTCATGGAATCGTTAGAGAAACGAATCTAATCTAATTTTAATATAACAATATTATACTTTAACTAAAATTCAAGTTAATTGATTTATAGGATAGCTTTCGCTTCCTCCAAATAGATTCGAGGCATTCGATATTTTTGATATACGAAAATTAAAATTTGTTAAATATAATGTTTTTTCGGATTTATTTGAATTTTGGCCGTATTTATAACATTCATATGTCAAATTTCAATATTTTAGTCAAGAGATATATGCCATACTAAATAACAACCACGTCATTTATTGTATTTTTTGTCAGGATTAAAAAAACAATCCCGCAAACCGCAAAAATATTATTTAAAATAATTATGATGAAATATGTCTTTATAATTTAACATTTTAATTACTTTTAGACTAGTGGAAAATCCGTCAAAAGAGCAATTAATCTGTGGCTGGTAAAAAGGCAGTCAGCGAGCGAATCAAACACGTCCCCGCGACGTGACCCATATACCAACAATGCATATTTCAGCGTAATCTGCGTGTAGTAATTAGCGGGGTAGGTAGGACGGGAGTCAGCAGTGCCGGCAGGGCCGTTGCCAGGGATAGGGGAATGCCCTTTAATCACCCTCTATATGTTACATTCCTTCTGAATTATACTAATGGACATACTACGTTAATATTTTTTAGATAATACATCGTGTCGGGGTTTTGAAGTTGGGAACTAGCCTAGCAGGCTTTCACTGTTATTTTATACGGACATTGTTATTTTATGCTGTCTTATAGTAACATTTTGAGCCATATTCTAGATACCATCAAACTAATAATAATAATAATACATTAAAGACTCCTTTAAACGTGTTATTCCTTGTTTTTGTTTTATAAGCAACTAGCTGTACCCCGCGGTTGTACCCGCGTTAAACTGTATACATTGTAGCCTATATGTTAATCCAGGGTGTCAGCTAACTCCATACCAAATTTTATTAAAGTCGCTCCAGTGGTTCAGACGCCTAGACGTGACAAACATACATACTCACACAGTCATACACTCACAAACTTTCGCCTTTATATTATTAGTGTGATGATATAGTGGGTCTAGGATATATCACTAAATGGGTTAACTCTTCAATTTAGTTTTAAAGTTTTGTATGCTCCTGTGATGTATCAGTGATAGCTCCTGCCACGGCCGGCCCTGAGTTCGGCGCTGAATGTGGGTTAGATTCGCGCGGCGCGGCGGGTCGGCAATGCACCGGTCTGCGACCGGCGGCGGGGTCGTTGACCGGTATCGATCGCGGGGGTGCGACACGCGCCCCTGCGGCGCCGCGCCCCTCGCTCCAACCACTCGTTCCGCTACCGCATGCGTCACGCCGGTCAACTTATCGCATATTTTCAAGAAAAGTTCGCGTTACGTATCTCGATTTGTAGGGTCAGTGACGTTTGAGTTCGGAATCGTCATTTAAGGAAAAGCTTGCAGTAAACACAATACTAATAATATACAATTTTCTCAACAAAACTGTAAATATCTTAGGTGTTAGAGGAGGAAAGGGATGAGAAAAAAGAAAGGAATGAAGCTATCATTCCTTTTTTATTTGACTATTATATATATTTTACACTTTAGCGCGTGTATCGTTTTTTCGAACATACCACCAATAAATCGGATCGTGTCGGGCGAGAGTCCGACATTTCGTTTGACATCTGCGTTTATTCTTGCAATATCTAATGTTCTATTCTTGCCAAAGTTTGTGGGATCGGTCATTGGTGGACATGTACATATATTCGTAATCTTTATTTGTCTTGTTTAGCAAATCTCCAAGCATAAAGATGTTCATTGTAAAATATTGATCGTCACCAAACTTCTCGGATTTGCTCACATAATAGTGTTTGTACCGCAAACATCGGTACAATTTGTTTATCCAATTCTTGTCAGGTGTTGACAGTTGTCATGACGTCAGTAAGTTCACTGCAGTTCAGAGTACTGCTGCTGATCCCCGTTGGCCAGCCGCCAGCAATGACGAAACCGAAACTATGTCTCGGTACTACTTACATTGACCAATATTCCCTTTATTCACGCATTTATTTACAAAGAACACAAATTTATTAGACGTTTATGAAATCACAATGCATGCATAATTGTTCCGTGTTATTTTTGGTTAGTTAATTTTTTTTGCCTGTGGTGTGTATTTTAAACACATTTTGCTCTTAAATTATTTAGATAATTTCCTTGTTCGTACTATAAATGAAAGATATATACTATTAGCACACCGTGCGCGAATTTCTTGTAAATAACAGATGAGAATTTGCATGGCAGGTGATATTAATAAAATACACGAGGATCAAGACAGACTAAACGTGATCCTATCATATTTTAATAAATAAGTTTTAATATGCTGTAGACGTATACAAAATATTATTTACTTCTAACTGACTGACAAGTAAATTATGCCGAATCAGGTCAAAGAAATGCCAGTATAGATGAAAACTCATTCCCGACTTCCCGAGCTTCCATTATAGACAGGAAGCGTCTATAGCATTGTATAGGGAAACAGCTGTAGTGAGGCGGCGCGGGAAAACAGCTTGCTTAGAGAGGGGTGCCTTCCCAGTGCCGCGGTACCGCCGCCGTTGTTATGGCGACGTCCTATGATTTATGTTCGCCTGGTGACTCGTCGATGCTCTCCCTTGTTATTTATTCGAAAGATTTTCTTTATCTGTTCTAGTATTTTGTACGAAGTACATAACTAAACCTCCATAAACATTTTATGTTGTATGTTTGCTATATGTTTGTAAAGTATGAAACATACGATAGAGCTGGTGCTTTCTACAGGAATGCAGTGATATGATTGAATACTGTAGTTTACTTTGCGTTTTGGCAATGACAATGCTTCGTTTGCACTGAGAGCTCAAATTCGTTAATACTTCTTTTCTTAGGACTCTAAGCCTAGACTGTTATCCGCAGTACGCAGCAGTGGTAATACACACAGAAAACAAATACAAAACCAACATTATGACGAATAAACAGCAAATACAAGGTTGTTTAAGCAAATTGGGATGATTTGTATAATAGAATTAACCGTTGTTTGGACATATAACAAAGTGGTTCACCTTATCACTGGTTCAAACTCTTGTAAATTGGGCGCTACAGACGCTACCAGGTATCGATCACCGCAGCCCCGTCCCCTTGCTGGGTCTCGATGCTCGGATCTGAGATAAATATTATTCCTTCGCTATAAATGCCGATACACCGAAATTTGGTGTCTTTGCCGCAAAAAATCACATGGCTCGAGGATAAAAGTAAGCAATCTATTTTATAGACAAACATTTTCGTACGAATAAACGTTATGCAAACTTATTGTCTTACATTTCATCAATGCGACGCAGAATAAATATAAATTAAATTTTAAAACAAAAAGTTTTGTGTAGAGTTGCAATATTTAAATCCCAACCAAATTCTTTGCTTTTATAGGTTTTTCTTTATAGGAATAAAACCATGTTGAACTCGGTTCACTCATTTGGAAGCCACGATACGAA
Organism: Pseudoips prasinana; assembly: GCA_951640165.1. Classification (NCBI taxonomy): domain Eukaryota; kingdom Metazoa; phylum Arthropoda; class Insecta; order Lepidoptera; family Nolidae; genus Pseudoips; species Pseudoips prasinana. The sequence continues at coordinate 32,060,006 of OX621248.1, forward strand.
AGATGCAGATACCGAAATCGGGGATTATAAAAGATATAAACAATAAGAACCATTTAATGTTCTTGTTGATATTGGTATTCAGTTACGCTAAGGACTTACAAAGTCTCAATATCAATTGATCCGCATAAAAAGCCGAATTGCAGAAAAGATGAGAGGGAACGTGGGAGCGAGACGGATATACGGCTTTGTCTTGTTCATTATTCATTTTGACTACGTTTCGGCTTCCCTTGCTTTTATGTATTTATGTTCTGCTATATTATGTACAATTGACCTACATGTTAAGGCTTGGATTACTGCACTTGTTCGCTTGTCATGGCGCCCTGGTACTTGAGAAACGAAAATGTTACACATTTCAATCAAATTATCTTTCTTTAAATGGTGTATTTGGCTTTCTAAACATATTGAGGTTAAGTGTAAAAAAATAATTAAATAAGCTCTTTTTCATATCATCACGTCAAAACACGTCCAAGCCGAAATAAATAAATGCCAGCCGTAAATAAATTAATCTGTCACTTGTCACTTGTATTAACGTAGAGTAACTATTTAATCTCGGATTAACGACTACCGCATGTCATTCAATCAAGCATACTTACATTGTGATGCCTTCGTTATTTCGTTAGTTTTCTTTGATTCCATGGTGCAATGGCTTGCGTTTGTGCAACTTCCCCTTTCAGGTTTATTTGAGTTTCTCAACATTTACTAAGTCATTTTATTGGAGTGTCGTTGTAAGAATTATTATTATTGGAAGGTAGGGAAACGAATTCATGTATTGGTTGTATATAGTTGATACGTCAAATTAATTTATACGTGGTGTATGGCGCAGAATTGCTAAATATTTATCTAATCTGTTATCGACACCTAGCATTCCAGCGATCTTGCAGAAGCACTAATTTACTTCCGCCTGCTTTATTTTTGTTGGCGGCAAAAAAATTAAGGCCGCCTTTACACATTTAGTGTTTATAAGGTATACGTTTAACTTCATCCCCTCGGGACGATGAGAGCTTGGTTACGGGAGGAAATTATTATTTGGGTATATGATAAGGAAAGTCTGCAGTATGTTTATTTGTACCTACTGATTTTGTTTGAAATGGAACCTTGTAAACAAAGCGTTCATTGGCGTATTATGTTCTTTATACTTAATTAATTCCTTGACTTCCTATATACATACATATAATATATTATCGAAGGATATAATCCGATGATCTTATTGAGGATTATTAAGTAACTTTACTTATTGAAATAAAAAAAGAAACTCTGATAATTTACTTTGTATTCTATAAATAACCGACACGTATTTTAATTGATTGAAGTCTTTAACATCACACTTCTCGTAATATACAACATTTTCGTCACCGCCGAAATAACGCCTTTACTACATTGTAGCTTTTACCATCTCTCGAATAAAGTTTAATATCGCTTGTGACACATAGAACTTGTATGCCTAGTAATAAATCAAAACACGGTTGACAGAATTTAAAAAGTTGAAATAGCGGGAAGTTGTGAACTTTTCGCTTATGTTCTAAAGTGTTAATTCGAATATGTTGCTGAATTACTCCTAAAGAGTTTTTAACTTGTTTATTTTAATAATTTTTGTGTTATTACTAATATTGTACTTCCATTTGTGGATAAAGTAATATTATGCTTGTAATGATAATCGACGTTATGGAAAAGTATGGACAATTTTGGTTGATTTTCCCAATAAGTAGTTTAAATACGCTGACGAAAAATAATTTACTTTAATTATGTTTCTTATAGCCTATTAAGAATTCAATGTAGTATATAAATATTTGTTCTTTGAATCTAAAATAAAAGCGCAGTTTGGCCTCATTGTCCTCGTACATGAACCCAGTGTACTAGGAAAACATGAAAATGAAATGTAATCGCGTCAAAGAGGCTTACCATCGTAGCAGCGTAGCACACTCGTAGCTTCAAGCGTAGCCCCGGCCATCGCTTGTAAAATGAGAAACTGGAATTTTTGTGTAATCTTCCCAACATTTATGATGTCCTGGTTACTTTTAACATAGGTCATATTTAAATAAGTATTAATTTCTTAATATAATATGTATGTATTTTGGATTTTAATGTAATAAGAGATAAATAACGGGAAAAGTAACTAATTCTTAGTATTTAAAAAGCTATGACTTGGTAAGAAATTAAGAAATATTGATAAAGTAAATTATTAAATATATACGTGTCATATTTTACATACCAAAAGAAGACAAACTACTCTGCCTATATAGTGAGAAAATAACTTGAAGTTATTCTTATGCCGTCGTTAATCTAGGACCTTGTTTGTTTTGACCAGACTTGCTGATGACGAGACAAACTGCCAAATGCTCTCATCTCCGTATAATAGCAACATTAATCTATCTTTCAGTTTTCAACTATGAAGCTCAGTATAAACATCTGGAGAGCTGATACGTTTTTCAACAGCAATTGTTACCTCTATATCTTTAGGACATCACCGTATTTATACCTGTCTATCTATAGCATAGCCATTGTCGGAGACCGAGGTTTCGAAAGTGTCTATAGGCCACAATAATCACTTATATCGCCTCGGTATTCTTGTTTTTCAATTTTCGTAATATAACTTACTTTAAACTTGCTACTCTCCACCTAAAGCTACAAACTTCTTGAGTACAACTTGTTTTCACAGAAAGCTTTTTAGTATGACAAATGGAGGTCTTTGAACCCGTCCCATTGTGTTCCAACCTAGGTATTTTATTATCGCGCGGTTTCAATTATTTTCCGGCCACATTTAGATAATATCTTGAAAACTTTGCATTAACGGGGTTACTATGAGTTACATTATTCATTTCTAGACAATATATATACACATTAAAATTTATAAGATTTGTATATTTTTAGTTTATTCTATCAAAGTAAACCTTAAATTTATTATGGTAAGGTTACACTTGTGATGGCAAGGTTACCTACTCAATTTACTACGGTAACTTTGGCACGGTATAAATCATACTCTGTCTATGTGAATATAAATCGTTTAAGTTTTATTTTTTGCATGTTGTTTAGTTCCACAGGCAAAGTAAGCTCCTTAACTCACGTCGCTTATTCATCTTACACTTTGTACATTGCTATTTCAATCACTCACTCTGCTAGGCCTTGAATATCATTAACCTTCTGTCTGAGGCATGCCTTAATATAATGTTTTTGTCAGTTTATTGTTCTGCCAATCCATATAAATTACGACTTACATATGAAATAAAAAAGGTAATAAAAAGGGTGCGCAATAATTTTGTTTTTAATGCCCTATTTACAACTCAATGTATATGATTATGACTTTATAAGACACTGTATTATGAAGCAGACATATTCTCGATTCTTGGCTGTCTCTCTACCCATTTAAAGGCGCACCTTTTATAGTTATAAAAACTTGATAAGATTTTTTTTTTCAAAATAATAGCATCAAGACAGGTCTTCTTGAAACTGAAAGCTTAAGATTTTAGGTACAAAAACATTATTTAAATTAAATAAAGTTAGTAACGGGTAACTCACGTAATTAATTTTATGTTGGATTCGGCCAACGTTAGCGTTAGCACCTCACGTCAGTTTTAATAATAATATTATATAAATTATTTAATCCGTTTCCAGTTACAATGCTGCAGAGAGACTAACTCAAATTTATACCGTTGATTGTACGGAGTTGGGGTTCAAAATAATAGCTTTAAGCATATCCGTTTATATTAAAGAAGGAACTGACATATCAACGCACAGCTTAAACGGCTGGGCTTAGAGACTTGAAATTTTGACAGCAAGTACCTTTTATGACGTAGGTATCCACTAAGGGAGGGAGTAATTAATACAAAAATAATTTAACTGTCTCATTGGTCTAGCAGTAGCGTAGTCAGCACCAGATAAAAAGGTCGTGCGTTTAAATTTCGGAGTCAGACCAAAACGTGATATTGGGAATTTTCTGTGAAGAAAAATTCTCACTATGAGTTTGCAGTCTAGAAATTGGTCTAGCGGTTAGTTTTTCTGACTGCTAAGCCAGAGGTCGATGGTTCGATTCCCCATTCCGAATCAATCTTTGTGTGATGAGCACGATTATTTGTCCTGTCTGAGTGTAATGAATCAATAATGTATACATATGTATATAGAAATATATTTAAACCTCTTTATTTCTATCCTTGTAACTTCCACCATAAACCGATATGAAGCAAACATGACTAAAGGCATAAATAGTCTCTTTTTAACCTAGGCGTCGTTAATTGTAAAGATAATATATAATAGAAGAAAACCTGTCGTATCTAGTTTTTAAACATACGTTCTATCGGCACGCTCTCGTAGTACCTCGTAGTTCCGTAGCAGAGGCGCGGTAGGGGGAGGAGGCGGTGACCCGGTTCTACGGCGTAGAGTGCAGTGCCCGTAGCAGCGTAGACACCACTTGTGAATGGTATATATGAACGGAAATAGGCTTTCCACTGTATTCAACAAGAGCAAGTTTTCATATTATAATGTTACGTTTTCATGTTTTGACTTAACGTTGTTTTATGATTACTTATTAAAGCGTTTCATAAAATATATTATATAGTATTAAATAGTAACCTTGAAAGGGAATCGAATACTAAAGAATTACAAAAGGCTTCCGCTAAATTTATGATTAGGTTAAATGGTTAACTGAATTATTAATCATACAAAATTAATGTTCAATTTCTTCAACTACAATACATTACCCTATTAGCATTAAATGAAATTTAACACAAAATATTTTCACAATTTAATATGTCGAAATAACTCTGGGAATCCATTAATAAGGTCACAAAATACCGTTACCCGTTGAATAGCCTATAAACCAATAAAATCCAATTTAAAATTAAATCGTACTTCAATGTTAGTAAGGTTCAATTTAGGACTGTATTACAATGCTCATTAGGCCTAAGTGGTAAAGTAACAATTTCAGTATACAATTATTGTTGTCCTTAGTAGGTCATGGAGTCAGGGCTATAACTTGTATTCTGATACTTAATGATCAATATTAAAATAAATAAACGCGTTATAAATAAAACATAATAAGCTTGGTATAAAAACTAGTAAACCTAATTGAAAATAAAATGAGCTTGTTTAAAACTCTGTATTGCTTATCGTTAAGTAAATTCGTTCTCAGTAGTTATTTTGAGTAATATAAATAGAGCTTGTTAAACAGATTGCCTTGAAAACATTCTAGTTTTTTAACTTTGCAAAAATGTAATGTTCAACTTTAAAGAATACGTGAATATTTGTCGTTTACGTACACGTTACACCTTATACTTCACACAAAGATTTGTCCTGGGTGGGAATCGAACCCACGACCCCCGGCTTAGCAGTCAGGGTCAATAACTACTGCACCAAAAGGCCAATTGCTAATAGCAAAGCGACTTTCCTTACGTAGCTCTACCATACAGTCTTATGATTGTGATTCTTATTAAGTGATCTAGTAACTAATTAAACCTAAGTATCTATTTGAGTGGCAACCCATCCTACTTCTGACCTCACTTTTCATGGCTCTGTAACAAAACTCGTTGATCCTTCTAAACTAATCTAGTAAGAAATGAGTTAATAAAATAAAATAACTCTCAAAATGTTAATAAGTATACGCTATAGTATAGTTAATAATACTCTTAGTAAGTGGAGTGGGCAATACATGTTAATTTGCAGACAGCCTGGCTTCGAGCCAACGCAGGCTTCGACCAACGAAGATTTTACTGTTATAGCACAAAGGCCTAATTATTTACATTTTAATACTATTGTATTTCAATTAAATGAATGTTAATTATTTGTGTTGTAAATCAAGTAGAATATATTGAAATAATAGTACCCATAGTGTATTTGAAAATTCAATATATATTTTTTTTCAATATCATTCCTCAAGTAAACCGATAATCGGTTATCTTTCGATCGCTAGTGTCTCTCGATTTCGATCATCGATCATAGATTGATCAACTCGATTACCCTATCGAGTCTATCAAAATCATATCATCGTTACAATATTAACAAGTTTTGTTATGATAGTTATAATATGTTTAGCCATAGTACTGCTTCATAGAACTAGAAGAAATAGTTTTTTTAGAGTAGCGTAGCGCGTAGCTACTACGGTGACTACGTATTCCGTAGCAGTATCTGAGTTAGCCACTCTACCGTCAATCAAAGTAATAAAATCAAATGGTTACCTAACAACAAACAAGTTACACACTAATATGCTCCATAAAACTTCTATTTTTAAAGCCATAACGTGTGGGAAATACATAAAAAATGAATACATAATTGGTTTATTTTACTCAATTACTAACAACTATAGATTTCTAAATTTTATCATAGGGAAGTTAATTGCACCTATTAAATCATTTAACACAAGAACTAAACGTTAGCGAAAACCACAACGTGTTAAATCAATTATGGTAATAAATTAAGACTAAAATAAATTGTCGGCAAATTAATTACACGCCCAACGTTGCTATATTAATCAATCCGAGTTTCGAATCATGATCGAAAAGTGATTCTCTTCCACCTTACCGATATAACCACAGCAAAATATCATGTTCAATCTATTTACTGCCATATTATTCTAAAAATAAAGCTCAAAAGACTTTGCCTCGCAACGAGTCATATTCGTGTTTATAAATACACCTATTAACTTTATTCCGAAGGCCGTAAGGTTTTCATTCGCCTAGCATAACGACGAGGTTACCGGCCGGGTCGTCAACCTGTGATTCATAAAACTACCCTCCATTACATATAGGCCTTTCCCATTTGTACGGCGGGGATTATACCTGCTTTTCACGCGAACTGAATTTGAAGGTAGCTATTATGTTTAATGAATTCGTAAGACAACAATTTGTATTCTGTTTCGAGTTTTAACTAAAAGGAAAATATAATAGACGTCTCGTGACCTCAATGGTAACGTGTGCTCACAATTTTGATACATTATTTTGTTTTTTAATAAATATTTTACCAATTATATGATCAAACGTACACGAGACTCTTTACGCGTAGTAATAACTAGTCCTTAATCAATGTGAGAGCAATCGATAACAATGTTAAACATGTTTGAACATCTCGCCGGCGTACAGTTGTCTGGTTAATAGTCACTTCGTGTCTCGAGGAGGCTGTTGGCGATGCTGTGCGCAACATGCCATGTTTGCCGCATTGGGGTAGATGTGCGACAGAGACGGAACGCTATCCACAACACGTGTTGATAAGAGACGCCAGGCTTACACGTGCCCTTCGCTTTTTTATTACTCAACATAAGTTTAACTATGAGGCTAGTGCGTCTTACTTTTGTGCTTTTTGAGTATTTCACTAAGCGATTTCATACATTATCATTAATAATTTCTAGATCTGCAAACCACGTGGTTTACTATAAATTCGAGCATACGTTCATCTGTCGCGACGGCTGGACGCCGAATGACGAATTACGTATTCAGTTAACTTGCCGTCTGGTTACTGGTGAGAGACGGGGGTCGTCTCTCGGGCCCTATAGCCGGCGGAGTACATGCCCGCACAGAACGGTTCATACTTCAAATTAACATTATCTAATGGCCTTCAGCTTTGTACAATGCCACGACCGCTGTGAATGTCGTTTATGTGAACAACCTTGAAATTCATCGGGCTCCCGTCGAAGTGGGCGGGCCTCACTTCACTTAGCTTAATATTACATCATACTGCTTTACGCTATGATTTACAACGACGTCATGTTTTGTTTCAGGATGCAAGATCAAAGCGCTGCGAGCGAAGACAAATACATACATCAAGACGCCGGTCCGGGGTGAGGAACCGGTGTTCGTAGTCACCGGTCGCAAAGAGGACGTCGCGCGCGCCAAGCGCGAGATCCTCTCGGCGGCCGAGCACTTCTCGCAGATTCGCGCGTCGCGCAAGTGCGGCGCCGCTCCGCCGCCGCCCGCTGGCGCGCCGGGACATGTCACGGCGCAGGTGCGCGTGCCGTACCGCGTGGTGGGGCTCGTTGTTGGCCCCAAAGGCGCTACCATCAAGCGCATACAGCACACCACGCACACTTACATCGTGACGCCGTCTCGCGAGCGCGAGCCCGTTTTCGAAGTGACGGGGCTGCCGGAGAGCGTGGAGGCGGCACGCAAAGAGATTGAGGCGCACATCGCATTGCGAACGGGGGCAGCAGGCGCGGCGGGGGGCACAGCGCCAGCACCGGATGGTGAGCCGCTGGCACAGCTGTACCGTGCCGGGCTTGCTTCGTTGCTGCGGCCCGAGCAAGAAGCGGCCTTCTCTTCGGCGGGCTCGTGCTCATCAGGCGGCTCGTCGGCGCGGCTCGGCGATCTGCTGGGCATTTGGTCATCCACAGAACGTGACGAGGGTTTGGGCGAATCGCCGTCGTTTGAGTCGCCGGGAGGTGGCACGGCAGGCGTGTGGGGGTGGGGCCCAACGCGGCCGTCGCCCGCCGCATCGCCGGCGCGTGCGTGCGCGGTGTGTGGCGAGCGTGGCGTGGCGGCGGCTCTGGTGCCGTGCGGACACAACCTGTTCTGCCTGGAGTGCGCACAGCGGCTGGCGGCGGGCGGCGCGCCGTGCCCCGCGTGCTCGTCGCCGGCGCATCAGGCCATCCGCATCATCTCGTAAGCACCGACACGCCTCGCGCGGCCGCCCACACCGGCGACACGCACGTTCTCGTATTAGAGATCTTTTTTACTCGAATCGTTATAAAAATATTAAAAGAAGTAAAAATCGCGTAATCGAAATCCTGGTGCCAAAAGTCGGCGCCTGCCGGCACGGCCCGTCCGCCGCGCCGAACCTATCTTAAGTCGGCAGAGTTGTTCACGATATATTTTCTTATTATGAACGTTTTTTATTAGGTCGTCGAGCGCAGGCCGCGCAGGCCGCGCTCGCCGCCGCAGAGAGAGTCGAACGTACGTTACGATAGAATTTGGAAAAAAAAACATAAAATTTAAAAAAAGTTGTATAATTATTATTGATAGCGTAAATGAGAAAACGAAAATTTATAAAGCTTAACTAATGTAATAGCGTAAAGTATTAAGATATTATAATAATAATATAATAGGCGAGGACGGGCGGCGCGGGGAGCGACGCCGCGGCCAGTTGTCTGTTGGATAGTGTAATGTAGGGTACTTAGAATGGGCCGCGCGCGCCGCGCGGTCGGGACGCGCGGGCGGAACGCGCGGCCCGGCCGCTAGAAAATTGTGTTGTTAATAGGTAATGCCGGGCCGTGACGTCGGCGCTCCCCCCCCAGCCATGCTCACATTATTTTTGACTATACGATTATTCGCTTAAATGATATTATACAATACGTACACACTATGATTATGATAATATTAATATAATGTTTGTTTTAAGTGTGTTTTAATGTTTAGATTTTTATTGTAATGTTTTTATGAATGATTTTTATCTGTATGATTATTATTATTGATTATTATTTTATGTGTTGACGATGTTTTTTTGTGATTGGGTGCGCACGCGCAATCGCGCGGTGCACTCGGGCCGAGGCTGCTGTATGTTCGTTTAGTGTTATGATATCGAGTAATAAATTTAAAGTAAATAAATGATAAAGAAATAATACGACTCATTCATTATTATATAAATATAGTAGTCTGTAGCACGACATTGACTAACCATTACCTATTAATACTTATTAAGTATTATTATTATTATTATATTATTGAATAAATTTAAAGAATGCATAATTATATTTCATAGGAATCATTATTCTGTATAACTCTAGTTAATTATAACATAACAAATATTATTGTATATGTATGGGAGCGACGTGTTATGTTAAGTTCACCGGGGGACTATTTTATGGATTCTATTTTTTTATTTTTTTACCGTTATTAGTTTTTGACTTACTCATGTTAAGATACGCGAGTTTAAAATAACTGCCTATTAGATTATATTTTAAAAAATAATGGTTGTGTAAAATGGTCCCCCGCAGTTCTGTAGTTCCAGTGATTTCGATAATTTTATTTTCATAATAAAATGGGTAGACGCTTTAGGTTCTAATAACGTTGTGAAAATTTGTGAAATTTTGTAGACTACATATCTTATTATAAATCTAATATAAACTATAACTTTCGACCTGATTTCTTTTATTTGCATCCCTACAGTGATTGTGCGACAACCACGACACCTTTAGTATAAACTATTAGGGCCGTATTTACGAATCAGCAAGTGTGAGCTTAGGAACGGCTCAATTAGAATTTCATTTGTAAATGAGAACCTTCATCACTTTTTTATCATAAAATAATACAACCGAAAAAATACAAACCAACACCTACCCTCATACTTCCCACTAGTATAAATAGCTACAGACGCCAGCACATCAAGCTACCCCAATCTGTCAAATTTCCCCAATTGAAAGTGAACCTTATGCTTTTGTGGTAAAGTTGAAAATCTATAAAAGAAATTTGACATATTCGTGTAGCTGGATGTGCTGGCGTTTGTACATACAAAAGTCAGTACAAATGAAAAACATTAACTATTATATAATATTACTTATACAGTAATGTTAAGTATATAATATAGATATGTATATTCTAGTTTTGTACTAAACATAGGAACAACATAATAACTTGGGAGTACACATGACTCATAATAGGTACAGACACCAGCACATAAAACTACCCCAATCTGTCATATCTCCCCAATTGAAAGAGTACCTTATGCATTTGTGATAAAGTTGAAAATCTATAAAAGAGATTTGACAGATTGGGGTAGCTGGATGTGCTGGCGTCTGTACCTACGTTTACTATTGATTTTTATCACCTTCCAAATTTAAATATTTTAATCTTTGAGTGTCATAATAAAACATATACTTATTATTTAAGTACTGCCCGGTACTAAATATATTAATTATCTAGTGAGTAGTAGAATGACATTAATTGAAAAATTACAATTTCGAATCTTTTAATCAACAATACGTGAGGAATAGAAAAAAATTGGAAGGTGGTAATAAGTTCCTGTATGTGATCTATACATATAATAAAATCGTAGGAGAGTCAAAACTGTACGTTGAATATTTATTTAAAAGGATACTTGGGGCGTGATCTACAATCGATAGCGAAACTAAAAATATAGCTTTTAGAATTTTTGTCAGTCTGTCTGAAATTTTGCATGAATATTACTGAAAGGTCGGGTCAACATATAGGCTACATATTATCACGCTATCACCTACGGGGGAGGAGCTGCGATCATTTATAAAATTTAACGCGGGTAAAACAGCTAATATAAATGACATATATACCTACGTAAACGCAAGGATCTACGCGAGAATAATACAGTCTTGGGAGCAGTGACAGCAGCATTTTCGGTGACTGAATGCAGTTGGAAGCAGAAGAAGAATAATAAGTATAACACTACATTTAGAAAGTGAGTATAAGTAGCGGGCGTGTGGTGACCTCGCCGACATATACCATATACCAGTGTTTTTCAACCTTTTTAATGACGGTCTCTTTAGTACGAAGAAATATTTCGCGACCCCCCTAAATTCTTTTGCGATCCTGTGACTAGCTTTCCCAACATTTTGCAACTTCCCTATAGAAGCTTCGCGACCCCCCTAAGGAGGATTCGCGACCCACAGGTTGAAAAACACTGCCACATACTACTAATATACATATATGATAAAATAAAAGGTCACTTACAAGAGACAATCACAAAACAGTTAAGGTCATTGTCTGTTCGATCAGACAAATCGCTTACCGTTTGGCTATGTTTCCTGATACCTTACTGGTAAGGCACAGGTACCTACGCTATTTAAAAGATGCCAAATGACTATAATATAACAAACAAATTGGCCATTGGTGCGGTTCGACCCCACGACTTTCACATCACCAGCCATACTGTTAAAGCTCAGCTACCATCTCCAGCGAAATTTCCGGCTCTTAAATGAGTATAAGGGTATTACTAACTATAAGGCAGTGGTTACCCCGGTGTCACAGTTGTTCAAGCCGCTCAGGAGGCTCTAGTAGACTGTTGTCTAATGACTAAAACCGGGACCGACAGCATAAAATGTGCCGTCTAAAGCACGGAGACGTTCAGAAATTAAACCACGTATCGGTCGCCTATCTATGGACTAACCAGGAGCCTAGTTGCTGAACCTCGCCGATCACTTACGAACTGGTGAGAGCTTCTGCCTATAAGCAGAATTTGGACCTTGCATTGACCTTTACACTCATTTGAGAGACTCGAAACATTAATTTAAAAGTTAAAATAACAAGATAATAGTAATTCACCCTTATCACAACAACGTAATCTTTTATTTTATTGTTGGAATGCGCTCCGACTAGGCTAGCTTGAATTGACTCTAAGTGGAGGCAATGCAAGAATTGCAGCCGAATTAATTTCAGTGGCGTTGACTCTTAGTATCATAAATGATAGTGCACGCCTTAAAGGTTCTTTTTTATTGACTGGAAACTGGAACTATCTTGGACCATCTTGCTAGGGTCGTGAGAAAGTGCTTGATGCAGGCAGCGCAAGACCGGCTTTTGCGGACATCCTTGGGGGAGATCTTTGTCATGGAGTTCTAATCTCACCAGGGAATAACAATTTTCATTATGAGTTTATTCCAGGTAGGTATACAATATAGCTACTGTTTTACGGCTTGAATAACTTTTACACTGAGGTGCCTCTGCCCACATGTATAAATAAATAGCCAGGATTTTAGTATAATATTGTTTTTTAAACATATCTTTTCACATAAATATTGAAATTACGACGTAGGAAGTACGTATCAGATTAACATCCGGGTCCTCTTTTAACAAACGTAATTGATTGATCGTTAGGCGCGAAGTAAGATAGATTAATTGCGTAGGAAACGAAGCAGGTGCAATATGCAGTCGTATGTCGCTCAGGTTGATATTGGTACTCTAGAATATGTTTTTTTTTTTTTTTTTTTTTTATAATTTGTTTCACTAAACTGGCCAACGCACTTTGTACAATTTAAAGAACATTAAACAAATATAGCTTAAGTGTTTGGCCTTCTAGAAGTGAACACAGCATGCATTAAACAAAAAGAAAGTTCACAGTTGGGTTACATCATAGTCAGTTAAAATTGAGATTAATATTAGAATTTGAAGGATAACAATACAATAATTAAAATTAACAAAGCAATAAAACCTAGTTGCAATAATTTACAGATTAAATTTCTTAAGTAAGAACAGTTTCAATGAATGAGCAGACGAACCAAAAATATCAATTTGGTTGCAAAAGTTATTGTAAGCGGAATACATAGGGTACGGCACTAACCTATTGAGGAAGATTACCTCAGTGTCACTTTAAGATAGGAATTCGTGCTTACGGTACTGTTGGTTAGGTACACCTTGGAGCTTTTACGTACGACTGCGATCCGACTTTCTTATACAAATGCCGGCACATTATTAATATTAATAATATACTGGGACATTATTCACACACCGCCATCTGATCCTAAACTAAGCAGAGCTCGTACTATGGAAACCAGATAACTGATATATTCCATATACTATTTTCTTTTATAAGTACATACTTATATATAGATAATTACACCCAGAATCAGGACAAACAGACATCTTCATGCATACAGATATCTACCCTGGGTGTGAATCGATCCCACGACCTGCGGCGTGAAAGGCAAACACTTACTAACCACGCCAACCGGCAAAAGTAGAAGAATTAATTAAAAATCAATATTTAATACACGCCCGACTTCACTATTGTCTTCACTTATTTAAAGGCTTTTACAAAAAAATAAATACGAACTTCCGTACAAAATTTCATCCAATTTAAGAGATAGACAGATGTCCATTTACAACAACTGCCTTTTACGGTTCACATATATACATACATTATTTTAGGTTGATACGGTTCTACGCCCAGTGGTTTCGACTGTTCTTTGATCAGTCTGACAGTGCTTTTCCACCAAGGTGAGCTGGCGGGCGCCAGTGTGGTTGTAAGTTCGTGATTTGTCAAAGAACAAATAAAGAATGACCAGTGCTTATTTAATATTTATAATTCACTCGCGCTAACACCCACTGGCGCACGCGCCCGAACTCCGCCGAGCACTTAGCAACTCATTTCAATTTTTATGCGTACTAGGTTAAAACCTAATTAACCTTTATAACCTTGGCTCCAATTGTGATCTTATAACCTTATTTTGAGATAGTCAAATTCACTTAGTCATCATAGTTTGCAATACTGTGACTTATCTTAAATCTATCTCGGAAACACGTAGAAAGCTCCATTATACCGTGCATATGCTACATGCCGTTATAAATTGAAACATGACATGGTAAATGCTACTCTATGTAACCGTCTTAAAGTATGATTTACCTAAATAACTACTGTTACTTGCCGGCGATTTAGTGATTGCACGGTAGCATTGGAGAACTATTAGCAAGTGAATGTGTGTAATGAGGCGAGGCGATAATATACACCAACCAATCACTACCGGGTCATTATGCTTCGTGTTGATAAAGGAAAATGTCCATCTGCTTCTGTAGCCTTCGTACAAGGTGTCTTGTGTGGTGTCTATACATATAATAAAATCGTAGGAAAGTCAAAACTGTACATTGAATATTTTTTAAAAAGATACTTGGGGCGTGATCTACAATTGATATCGAAGCCAAAAATATAGTTTTTAGAGTTTTGTCTGTTTTGCTGTATGTGTGTCCAGGCTAAACTTGGATTTACTTCATATTTTGTATGAATATTACTAAGAGGTCGGGTCAACATATAGGCTACATATTATCAGGCTATCACCTACGGGGGAGGAGCTGCGATAATTTATAAAATTTAACGCGGGTAAAACCGCGGGGCAAACCAAGTTGGTATATAAAACAATTGTTGTTCACAGCACTGAACTAATAATCAAGTGTTATAAAATTCAACAAAACTGGCACGTTTCGTGCCTGTTTTATGGTATTCCATAGTGGATATTTGGTTAGCAGCCCACAGAACGAAAAGTGTATAGACACGTTTGCATATACATTTATGTATACATAGCTACATCTTAAATTCAGTCTGTAATGTCGGTTATAGCTAGAGTCTAACACATGGAAGTGAATACATCAATGTTTTATTCGCCAGCAACGATGCAGCTTTGCTAGGTTCTAAATAATTAAAACATTCAATTAATTTTTAAAGAGAGATTAAAAGTAGTTGCTGTGTGGTGTTGGCGAATATTGTAGTGAAATAAGCGTTAGTATTGGTACATGAGTAACACCATGTATAGCTGAAGTGCCCCAACATGTCCCCCCCATGACATAACAATAGCACTTTCAACATCAACATATTCGCAGACACTACACAACAAACACGGTTAAACGTTTCTGTCATAGAATAATACATGGTGTTTATTGTCTGGTCTTTTAATAGGTTTTAAGACCGTCCGTGCAAAGTTTATTGACGTTTAAAACAATAGTTTCATACGAGCTCACGATGAGGATGTATTACACAACAATGTACAACCTATGAAATATCAGATAACTGAGAAACCATATTACTACAGGAACAAGTCCCCACTCGAGCGTACTCATGAGAATTGAACATTACATACCGCTACGCTACTACAATATTCGTAGCACGTAGCAATACTACGGGCGTAGCGCGTAGCAATACTTATGTACGCGGTTGTTTATAACTCTGTACAACTTGATAATAGCACAAGTCCAAAATGTCGATAGGTAGAGTACGAAATTCGGATATTTTAAGCAATCTACAAAATAAAATCTTAAGGTGGTCAACGATATTGATGAAGTATTTAAAGATCTGTTTTATGGTTTGGTTTAAACCAACAAGAATGCAGCTCTGAGTCTAAATATTAATTAAAGGGCGACTCGGGTAATTAGGTATAAGTATTACGCAAATTGTAAATAATAAATATTCTGGAACATTATTCACACACGACCATCTGATCCCAAACTAAGCAGAGTTTGTACTATGGAAACCAGATAAATGATATCTTACATATACTATTTGTTTTTGTAAATACATACATATAGAGGTATATTATATAAGGGAGGAGCAACACACCACGCACACGAGTTTGTTTTGTTTTATTGTGTTTCAATAAAAAGGGATACTCACCTATTGTAATTTCTGTTTTCAGTATGTAAATGTTTATTACAGTGTCTGTGAGGAGTCCTGATAACTTGTAATACAGGTTTTACTACCACAGGCACCAGTTATCCACCCATAATGTCTTCATAGGCGCTAAGAAATAAATAAATTATAGTTATTTACGTGTTCCTCTTACTTGTGAAGACACTACCATGGGAGAGTATTAAATAGCATAACAAACTAGGTATCTCCACTGCATTACTCATAAAATCTACATATATAGCTAAACATCAGACGCTTAGTAAAACTAAATATTTCAGTTAGCTATGCTAATCTCTTCGGCGTGTTAACTGTACATTAACAATTATCTATGCAGAAAATAACAGTACATTATTAGGAAAACCAGTAAATGCGCAATGGAAATAAATGTTAATGAAAATGTAATTAGTCCGAACGACAATAGTTTTGTTGAACAGTAATTAAACGGTGTATAAAATACGACAGCTCTACCCTGCCGTATATTGATGCACTACCTAATATAGGTTGCGGTCAAAGTGCAGACCTGCGAGCGTAACCTTATATATTCATCATGTCAGCCAGTTACGTCCACTGCTGGACAAAAGCCTCCCCAAAGAATGGGGGGATGTGCCATAATCGCTATGCTTGGCAGACGGGTTGGCGATCACAGTTTGATAGTCATAGTTCACAGAAAAACGCTGCTGTCCGTTCTCTGGTAGGCATTCCCTCGTACCCACTTACTTATCGTATGGGGAGTGGTTACCCTAGTGTCAAAGTTCTTCAAACCGCCCAGTAGACTGTTGCCTGATGGCTACAACCGGGACCGACAACTTAACGTGCCCTCCGAAGCACGGAGACGCTCAGAAATTAAACACTTTGGCGGTCACCCATCTATGGACTGACCGCGAGTCTAGTAGCTTGACCTCGCCAATCAGTTACGGATCGGTGAGAGCATCTGGCTATGAGCGCCTCCGGGGTGAGATGGGGTGATGATATTCTATGCCGTCACCACACAGCACAATAACCTTAAATATTAACTATGATAGTTTGGCCATTTAGAAAGGATGAATGAAAGAAGATTTACTAAAGAAGTATACCTGGCCTGTGTTAATGGAACAACCGGAAGGGGAAGACCTCGTCGAACATTCTCTGACCAAATCGGAGACGTTCTCAAGAAAGGACAGGTCAGAAGTACCCTAAACCGGCGAGCATGTATGAAGATTATAATGACAGTAATCGAGGCAAAAGACGTGTGCAAAGATCGTGACAAATGGAAATCCGTTGTTTCTGCCTAACCCTCTGGGAAACAGGTGTGAGTCTATGTATGTATGTATTAACTATGATTGAAAGGACTGCCTCCTGATCAATAGGTTGCGCGTTAGATCCTCGCACAAGACAAACATTTATGTGTTTATGAACGTGTTTATTTATTTTAGGGGTGGTGGAAAGAAAAAGAATTATCCTATCCGTTGTCTAGTCTCCATAGTACAAACTTTGATTAGTTTGGGCCAGGTGGCACTGTGTGATACGTCCCAGATATTTATTTATTTAGTACTAGCGGTGCACCGCGGTTTTACCCGCGTTAAACTAAAATAAAATTATCACAGCTACTCCCCCGTAGGTGATAGCGTGATAATATGTAGCCTATATGTTGACCCGACCTCTTAGTAATATTCATGCATAATTTGAAGTAAATCCATGCATTACTTTTTGAGTTTGGTCCGGACATACATACAGACAAACAGATAAACATTCTAAAAACTAAATTTTTTGCTTCGATATCGTTGTAGATCACGCCCCAAGTATCCCTTTAAAAAAATATTCAATCTACAGTTTTGACTTTCCTACGATTTTATTATATGTATAGAAGATATAAATCCAATATATATCTTCGATCTTCTTATAAGTACGCAATTCAGAAGGCTACTTACAGATGACACACTTTTCTCAAAATGTACCATTTTTCAGTCAAAACAAAATTAACTTATTCTCAATGAACAAATTATAAATTAATTAGAGCTATGTAAATGTATGTCTGGCTTTAATTACATAATCGTTAACATTTTGAGTTTGAAAGGTCACAAATCTAATAATATGTTATTAAATATGAGTATTTAATGATTATATATAAAACTTTATTGGAAGGACTACTGATGACTGACTTTAAAATAAAAAATGAAATAAAAAAGGTTTTTATTCACGTAGACTTTAAAAAAGCGCTTGTAAATAGTCAGAACAATATTTGTAGTAATACGGTTATTATTTCTAGTTATTTATTATAGATATTTAGGTACACGGAATGGTAAAACATTTATACAATTTATTTTATAATAGTAGTGATATTTAGCTAGCGTGCATTAAAATATTGTCAAGGAGATTATGTTTAGATTTTATTACTGATTGGAGACCAGTGGCAACGTCGTCCATCGATAAATGGGTGACCTGCCCCTTTGCTTACCATCTTTTCAGCGACTCAAAGTACGCTTAGCTTTGAGTTATCTATCGCGTTGTTTATTTGTAATGTTCAAAGTTAGAGTACCCGCCCGAGTATTTTTTTTTTGTTTTAATAAGACAACGCCCGCATTAGGGAATGTAATCCCCGTGTCGCGGGGTACTTTACAAACATATAATAGACGGACACAAATTACATCCAGACTCAGAACAATTATTTATGGGTCAATAGTGGTCCGGCGGGGGACTCGAACCCGCGACATGAAGCGGCGAGGCGACTGTCTTAGCCGCTGCGCCACACGTGCTGCAATCGAAACAGTGTTGAAACAGAAAGGGGGTGCCTTCCAGCGTGGGTATTTGGTTTGCAGTTATACCTGTTTGGCTAGATGGCTTGAGCCCGCGCTCGTCAATGTCCGTTGAAGCAGTGAAAGGCTTACTGCAAACGTCATGTAGAAAAAATGGTTCCGCCGTGTTGTGTAAATTGTGATAACTAACACGCTGCCTTTTGATCCCAAACGACAGAACCTCTGCTATGGCAAACATACGTATATGTTTTTAAATACATACATACTAGTTATACATAAATAGCACCTAGACACAGGGCCGATAATCGTGCACGTCCACAACGATTTGTCCTGGATGGGCATTGAACCCAAGACCTCTGGCTTAGCAATAAGGATCACTAACCACTGGACAAACAGGTCAGTTAAATATTACATCTTAATACGACAATGCGATAGAAAAAAATGAATATTATAAATACACCGACTTATCTATACACACATATAATAAAATCGTAGGAAAGTCAAAACTGTACATTGAATATTTTTTTAAAGGATGCTTGGGGCGTGATCTACCCTCGATATAGAAGCTAAAAATATAGTTTTTAGTATTTTTGTCTGTGTGTCTGTTTGTGTGTATGTATGTCCGGGCTAAACTAAAAAAGTACTGCATGCATTTACTTCAAATTTTGGATGAATATTACTAAGAGGTCGGGTCAACATGTAGGCTACATATTATCTCGCTATCACCTACGGGGGAGGAGCTGTGATAATTTATAAAATTTAACGTGGGTAAAACCGCGGGGCACAGCTAGTTTGGACTAAAAAAGAACTATGTATATCGCAGGTTCAATAAGTAAGCAGTAACAATCTAATAAAAAGTTTTAGCAAAATCTATTCACAAGCAATGTAGCAATCATACTTCAGAAAAACATACTATCTTTTGATATCCTCCTCCTTTCTGAAGAAGGTTCCTAAAAAAATAACTAAAAAAATACTGCACGTGTGGCACAGTGGTTGAGACATTTGCTTCGCCACTTCCTCTCCCGGGATGAAATCCTGCGAACGTATAATACTGTAATATAATAATATCTAGGGACAATGCCACACAGATCATCCTAGCCCCAAACTAAGCAAAGGTTGTACTATGGGTACCAGGCGACGATATACATACTTATATAGATAGATAAATACTTATATACATAGAAAATATCCATGACTCAGAAACAAATATTCGTGCTCATCACACAAATATTTGCACTTACTGGGATTTGAACCCAGGACCACCAGCTTCGTAGGCAGGAGCACTAATAGTTGGATGGACTGGATGTACTTTCTGTCCGTCAATTATATGTTTGTAAAGTACCCCGCGACACAGAGATTAAATTCCCTAGTGTTCACGTTTCTTTCTAAAGAATAAAAAACAATTGGCAAACGATGTCTCGTAACATAGATACAAAAGATTTTCTTTGTAAAAACTTGTCACGAGTTATAATAATAATATCCTGGGACATTATTCACACACTGCCATCTGATCCCAAACTAAGCAGAGCTTGTACTATGGAAACCAGATAACTGATATATTACATATACTTTTTTTATTTTGTAAATACATACTTATATAGATAATTTACATCCAGACTCAGGACAAACAGACATGTTCATGCACACAAATATTTGTCCCGGATCGAACCCACTACCTGCGGCGTGAAAGGCAGCGTATCTACCAACCACGCCAACAGGCCCGTCAAGTCAGTTATGAATAAATGATTATTATTATTATTATTGATGACCTTCTTCTTTTCGAAGTTGGTTCAAAATTATCACCGCTGTTAAAGTGAAAGAAAATTATCACCGCTGTCAAAGTGAAAGAAAATTATCACCGCTGTCAAAGTGAAAGAATTTCAAATTTCAAAAAGTGAAAGAAAATCATTTATAAGAAACTATTTTGGTATTACGAACAACGAAATAATTCTACCAAGCACCTTTCACTTTTTTCCACTAGTCTTTCATTTTACAGTACTTCTGTCTCGGATTGTACACCGTACTGTAACTCGTGGGAATGCCGACAGGTGGCGTATTCATTGTCTGGGTATTACACCGTGTACAGACGCCAGCTCATCCAGCTACCCCAATACGTCAAATTTCTTTTATAGATTTTCAACTTTATCACAAATGCATAAGGTTCACTTTCAGTTGGGGAAAAGAGAATGGCAGAATTCGTATCGCATACTTCCTTTGTTGTTCAGCTATATAATTTGTACCACTTATTGAGACAACTAAGGTATTCATTTTATTGTAAGTATAATATTTTTAGAACTTGGGATTAATTAATTAAATCAATAAGAATATTTCAATAATTTTCAATAAACAAACGTAATAAAATCGTTAACTAAACGCAGTTACGTTTACAGAAATTGCCATGTGTAAAATAATACAAATGTCGCAATTATAATTAATAATTTATAAAAGGGAAAAACATTACATATAAATCATATAACTATATACATATTTATTATACCTAAGAAAGCACAGTAGTTCCATTAAATCGTAATAATTAATGATTTAGAATAGGAACGATTTTCGTCGTCACTATTTTTTTGTTCATGGCAATTATTTATTGACAGGCAAAGACAATCTGTCAGGTATTTATTGCTGTTGTTTTGATACATGTCATCAATTTAGCAAATTATCTTGCAGATTTTACGTTGTTAAGCATCAGTTCCTCCGTACTATAATATATATCTGTTGACAATGGATTCACGAAAGGACGCTTTATCATTTAATTAAAATGACGAGTTTGCAATGTGTTTATTGCAACATTCGCTTGCCCCGACTAAGCAGACCTGCATTATCCGATGGGAGTGAAGTTCTCAATAAACCCAATGTTGCTTTGTGCTATGTGATAATTGTTGTTTGGTACTTCAGGTAGTGTCTTACCCGACCTGCAAATATATGTAGGATATAAGCAGGATAAATTAATAATAATATCAATAAAATAAATGTAGTTACAAAAAACAAAGAACCTATTTTACTTTTATTTTATTTACCTCCACTCAAAAGCTCATATAAAACCCCTCGCAACCTCACACAAATGTACACTGGGTTATGAACTTTGTAATAAATGGAAATAAAGAACTTTTCATTATTTGTTGAAATAATGTTATTTGCATATTCCTAACCTAACTCGCGACCCGGGGCAGGTTCGGAATAAATCCATGTAAAAGACTACAAAAAGAGCGACAAAATCTACTTTATCACAATAACAATGTTTATGTAAATATGATATGTAACAATCTTCATTGGTACACTAGTTAACACTAGCATTTCCTTGCCACATCAGTAGACACAATTTGATATTTACAGTAACTTTATTACTTAGGCAGTAAGAGTGATTTTCGAACTGCAATGTATCCACGGTCATGGGGTTGACCCACAGATTACCAAACGTAACCTTGAAATAAAACTGGCTATAACTTTTAGATCCCAAGTTCTAAAAATCTAAGAAATTAAAAATGCCTTTTCTATCACATTAACTACCAATTAAAACATAAAATATCCCGAAACGCGAAATTTACTACCGGTACAAAAGTCCCATATAAAGTTGCCGTTTGCCTTTGACAGATTGGGGTAGCTTGACGTGCTGGCGTCTGTACATTCAGAGTTTTACTAAAACCATTGATTGTTTAGTGACGACGGTGATTCTGGACGAACAAGTTTTCAATGGGGTGCGGTTTAAAATATTTTAAATAACATGTATCAATCGTTTACAAAAGGAATCTGTATTTTTATACTCCTGAAGTAGTAATAAATTTTATTGCAATTATTAGACATTAGACTGACCTGAAAAAAATATGTTTTAGAGAAACCGGCCAAGTGCGAGTCGGAAGTGCACACATCTACAAAAGTGAAAAAAAATTTTCGTTTGTTGATAGTGGCTGCCATCATCCCTCAAATATATGTTTTTTTTTATAAATTTTTAAATTTAATATATAACTAAATATTCTGTGAAAATTTCAAGTTAATACCTGTTGCCATAATCAAAATCGAGCAAAAAATAACCACCATAAGTTTTTATAATGGGACCCCCCTTAAATATTTATTTTATCCTGTTTTTTAGTTTATCTGTTGTTATAGCGGGAATAGTAATACATCGTCTGTGAAAATGTCATCTGCCTAACTATCACAGTTCATGAGATACAGCCTGGCGACAGACGTACAGACAGGCAGGAGTCTTAGTAATAAGGTCCAGTTTTAACCTTTGGGTACGTAATCCTAAAATTTATATTCACATTAACATTATTAAGATTTCTTTCGCAATGAAAAGCTGACTTTCACTACCACTCCTCTTGTTTTCTTTAAGAAAGAGTATTGTTAAACTTTTCTTTGTTTAAAAGAAACCTTAAAAATACGTTACGCATAAACGAGTCGCAATCCCAAAGTTACGTAATGCAAACATAATATTGGCTGATTTACGAAATTCAACTCTTTGTTGCCATAATGTCAAAACTGTATGTACCCTTAAAAATATGTCAATATGTGAGTAAAAAAAACATGTCAGGGTAAAGTGACCACCCTGATTTGTGTATGAATCCATTTTATATACAATTGATATGTATTGGTTCACATTATTAATTTTGTTTGTATTTGTTATAATGTATTTTTTTTTATAAAAATACGCCCGCACTAGGGAACCTAATCTCTGTGTCGCGGGGTATTGGAGGTGGGCTTTACAAACATATAATAGATGCACACAAATTACATTCAGACTCAGAACAACTATTTATGGGTCCCACAAATAGTTGTCCGGCGCGGGACTCGAATCCGCGACAAGCAATGGTGAGGCGACAGTCTTAGCCGCTGCTTAGCTGCTCTTTGACAGATTGGGGTAGCTGGATGTGCTGGCGTCTGTACGTTACGTCAAAGCTGTATGGAGTCTTAAAAAAAAAAAAATGTCAATATGTGAGTAAAAAAACATGTCAGGGTGATGTGACCACCCTGATTTGTGTATGGATACATTTTACATACAATGGATATTTATTGGTTTACATTATTTAATTTGTTTGTAAATACAAACAATTTAAATTAATGATTTTAAATTAATGATGATATAAGTTTAAATTAATGATTTCGATAAATATTACTTTAGAATGACATAAAATACTAAATTTTAATATACATATGATTTTGTGTCGAAAGTTAAGATGTGTGTCGTTTAAAAGATACATCTCCTTTTGTTGCTAGAGAAAGCCGCAGGCTAGCTAGGGTAGGTTCCTCAGCGGCGAGGATCGCTTTGGCCCATTAACGCGTGATCGGTGATCCCGTGCATGTGATCACACCCTCATTTAGAATTTCGTCTTTTTGCTTTAGTCTTCCATTCTTTAATTTTAATATAGTAGAACTAAATTTCAAAATAATAGGTCACAGAAAATATATGCGTTAAAACAAACCGCACGGACGGACTAATTATTTTTTTTTGTAACTATTATACTATCCACTATGTTTATGTACTGCATTGTGACCTTGACAAGTACAAGTGTATGTTAATACCCAAGTGCTGAATAAATTTCATTTCATTTCATTGTATTTACAGTTTTTTTTAAGACAACGCCCGCACTAGGGAATATAATCGCTATGTTGCGGGATACTTTACAAACATATAAAAGACGGACACAAATTATGTCCAGACTCAGAACAACTATTTATGGGTCATACAAATAGTTGTCCGGCGCGGGTCTTCAACCCGTGACACGAAGAGGCGAGGCGACTGTCTTAGCCCCTGCGCCACACGTGCAGTCAAAGTTATTAAGTACTAGCTGATCCCCGCTGTTTTAATTGCGTTAAGCTATATAAATTATAACCTCTGTGGTATTCGAATAAAATATATAAAAAAAAATATTCACGTAGACTTTAAAAAAGCGCTTGGGAATAGTCAGAACATATTCGTAGTAATATACAATTAATTTATAATTATTTCTAGGTACATATAGATACTCAGGTACACGGATTGTAGGAAATAATTTACAATAATATTTATTTTATAACAGTAACGATATTTAACTAACTTAAATTAAGTTATTGTCAAGGATCATGTGTAGGTTTAATTATCAAAATTTTAAATTTTAGCTATATTTTTACTACATATCGTCGAATGGTTCTGTCTATATTAAGGTACGAATTAAATGTTATCATTATGGCGGACCTTGTGTTTATAACGACGGTCGCGCTTTAATGCTACCACCGGATCCAATGCGCCCCAACTGAGAAGACCCAGCGAAACAAACTCAGCGGGTGTCTCTACTACCGGTTTCAACACAGCCCAGTTGAGACGCTCCGGCGAAACATACTCCAGGGAGCATATACACGAGATTTGGTCCACTTACTGAAATTATTTAGCAGGCAAACACAATATATGCTCGATCGGTTGTCTGATTAAGAATTTATTTTAGGTTTAATATATTAAAAAGAAAAAATAAAAACGTCAAGAGAAAATAAAAGTATAAACTATATTACTCCAAAGTTGCATCAAAATCCGTTCGGTAGTTTTTGTGTGAAAGATTGATACTCACAAACTTTAGCATTTATAATATAAGTAGGATAATATAAGTATTTATCAAAACTAGTAAATGTGTAGGATATATTTAAAGGTAAACTTTTGGAAATATTTAAAAATCTATTTTTAATTTCATATCTGTCTAGGTGCGCCAGTTTCAAGGGGGCGAACGTTTAACAGAAAACCTGTTTAAAATGGCTAATTAATACCCTATAAGAGCTATTGTCAAAAGGATGTCTGGCTTTCACTTCAAATCTCTAAGGTTTATATTTAAGTCATAAATTAAGCTAAATAAAGCTTTCTGCAAATAAAGTTGCGTATTAATGGGATCATGTCCATGAAACCCACTCGATGAACGAACAAGACTTTGATCTTAGAGGTAGTACATATACAGTGTATCATCAACAAATTGGCATTTCTACTCAAGCTAAGTCCAACCTAATTGGAGCCAGTGTAACTATGTAAAGACCTTCAAACTTCAACTATCGGATCCTTAACTCGTGCATAACATTCTGCCAATTGTTTACATCTACTAGCTGTATACCCGCGTTAAATTTTATAAATTATCACAGCTCCTCCCCCGTAGGTGATGCCGCGATAATATGTAACCTATATGTTGACCCGACCTCTTAGTAATATTCATGCAAAATTAGACGTAAACCCATGCAGTACTTTTTGAGTTAAGCCCGGATACATACAAATAAACAGACAAAAATGCTAAAAACTATATTTTTGGCTTCGATAAAGATAGTAGATCAAGCCCCAAGTCTCCTTTAAAAAAAATATTCAATGTACAGTTTCGACTTTCCTACAATTTTATTATATGTATAGATAATAATATATTATTCTCAAAGCTCACTACCAATTCTTTTACACGTGAAGTGTGTGGGTGAACGTTTCACAAAGAGCATTAGTGGCCTACGCACACAATATACATATATATATATATACCTTTAGGGTGTTGATGTGGCTGCCACGTTTTAGTAGCGCATCCAAAATATTTGCCGACGCGCAATTTTACACTTTTTTGGTTAGCTGATTCTCGTCTCTTGGGACTATACGCAGTTCTCTACTAAGTAGATTATTATCAAAAGTAAAAGTAAATTCATAGACTTAAAGCTTTAAGCCCAAAGCCATAGCAGCACTGGCAAGTTCTGTTCCCCTAAAGGATGATGCCAACTATTCTATTCCAGAGCAGTCTAGTCCAAATCAGCCTTGACTGCTCTCAAATAGAATAGCTCATAGGAAAACATAACCCAACCAAAAATAGACCATTGTTACTGAAAAAGGAACTAGAAGGCCTAAGGAAAAAAAACCTCTAAACGTCTCAAAAAATTTCAAGATCTTTCTCCTGCTCTTACTGCAATCCCTAACGCCCGAAATTAATAAACGATCCGCAATCTGTCAGTCAGTCCTATCTCTAGATTAGCTCTATCGCTATCTTGATCTTTACCTGCATGCTAATAACAAAACATATCAATCCATCCATTTTTTGCGCAGAGATTGGGGTGCGATCCTTTCCCTCTGCAGCGTTCCGTTTTATGCAGAACTCGGTAACTCAGGACACAATTATACCATTTAATTTAAGAAGAAAATTTATTTTTAAATATATTAACGATATGTCATCAATACTGACTTATTTATAGCTAGGTTAAAATGTTTTACTAGACGACTAGGGTAAATAATAATAAAATGAAACTTAATTGGTCATACATTATGTTTTGGTGGAACGGAACGTATCAAAATTTGACAAGCAAAACGAATCGGATCAAAAACAAAAAAGCAGTAAGTTGGTTGTTTGTTTTTGTTGCAAAGCATTTATAACTAATATACAAATAATTACTTATTAATAAATATAATACCTATAATGGATTGTGATATGATAAGCAATAATTTTAGTATTGATTTCTGTGTTTGTTTTACAAATAATTTAAACAGTGACGTGAAGTGGTTGCCGCCTATTTTGTAAACAAAAAAATATTCTTATTGTTAATTATTTATATGCAAAGCCATTTTGGAATATAATGAACTATTTCACCAATTTTATCTGTAGAACCAATCGCCAATCCACCGAATTTCTAGGATTGCAACTTTAGATTGTTTTAGCTATCGAAGCTTATGTCAAAATTAATGGATTGGTTATTGGCACGTGCAACCTGTCATTTTAGTACAGAGGCCTATCTTTTTCTATGATTCGTCCTCCCAAAGATCGCTCGGTCGGAAAGATTGCTTTTTCAATCTGTGGATGCTTTATTGGCACGGTTTAATAGACAAATGGATCGAAATTGCTATCGTAGATAGCATAAAATGGATTAGGATCGTTTATTAATTTCGAGCGTTAGCCACTTACAATCTTATAATCTTGCCATCAATAGAGCATCCAACGCCTGTGCCACTGAGCCCCTCGATCAGATCGTTGATATACAAGCTAAAGAGTGTCGGAGAGGTCAAACCTGTCTCACGCCACACTCCAGCCTATACGCCCCCAATAGGGCACTTGCCCATCTGACCTAGTTAATTTGATGGTCGTACCAGTATTTGAGTAGGGTAATTAGCTCAATGGGTACTGCTTTCTCCCTCAGTTTCGACCATAAGATGTTATAATTAACCAGGTCAAACGCCTTTGAAAGGTCTAAAAACGCGGCATACACTGGTGTACTTCTATCAGTGTAGTACCTGACCGTGTGCTTAAGCGCCAAAACAGCGGTTTCTGTAGACAAACCGGCTCTAAAACCGAATTGTGCGCAATGTGGATTGAACTGTTCCTTAAGTCTACGCTCAAGCACACCGTCAAGCACTTTCGCTGTTACAGTAGCTAAGGAAATTGGTCTGTAATTGTCCTTATCTGATGAATCCCCAGTTTTATTTTTAATTACCGGCACAATTACAGTTCTCATCAACTCCGTAGGTAGATAGGAGTGCCTCAAACATAGGTTATATAGCATAGACAGGACCCTAGGGAGATGAGGACCCGCATATTGAAAATGCTCTATGCTAAGCCCATCGTGCCCCGGAGATTTACCCCTGGTCATCGATTTTACAACATTATTTATTTCCCTCGCCGTAATATTGATGGGCAGACCAGACAGATTCATCTCCGAGGCACAGTGTAGCTCGTCGGTTTTGAGAGGAATGACTTTAAAATGCTTCATAAACATATCCGCAATCTCCCCAGGTTTAGTATAGCCATTAACGCTCACCGCAGGCGCTGGTCAAGGACTTAATCTCTGGGTGGATTTCCAAAATTTTTTGAAATTTTTTCTCGTATGCTCTTTGGCCAAAATGTTCATCTTAATCTGTTCCTCATTGTCCTGACAGAATTTTAATTTTTGTTTAAAAATTTTTCGCGTCTCATTCATGTCCAAGTATAGTTGCCCAGAGTGGGGATTTCCATGCCAAACCCAGTTAATAAAGGCCCTCCTCGCGTTCCGGTGAGCGTCCCTGACATACCTATAATATAAATAATTAATAATAAGAATATTTTTTTGTTTGCAAAATAGGCGGCAACCACTTCACGTCACTGTTTAAATTATTTGTAAAACAAACACAGAAATCAATAATAAAATTATTGCTTATCATATCACAATCCATTCTAGGTATTATATTTATTAATAAGTAATTATTTGTATATTAGTTATAAATGCTTTGCAACAAAAACAAACAACCAACTTACTGCTTTTTTGTTTTTGATCCGATTCGTTTTGCTTGTCAAATTTTGATACGTTCCGTTCCACCAAAACATAATGTTTGACCAATTAAGTTTTATTTTATTATTATATATCCTAGTCGTCTAGTAAAACATTTTAACCTAGCTATAAATAAGTCAGTATTGATGACATATCGTTAAACTATATAAAAAAAAAAATTTTCTTAAATTAAATGGTATAATTGTGTCCTGAGTTACCGAGTTCTGCATATAACGGAACGCTGCAGAGGGAAAGGATCGCACCCCAATCTCTGGGCAAAAAATGGATGGATTGATATGTTTTGTTATTGGCACGCAGGTAAAGATCAAGATTGCGATAGAGCTAATCTAGAGATAGGACTGACTGACAGATTGCGGATCGTTTATTAATTTCGGGCGTTAGGTACACAGGTTAACAGAAATCATGAATCTGAGTCATTTTACGGGCGATTTTAAGCTGAAAGGAACATTCACTAAAACACTCTTACGCACCTGCAGTTTGAATGCCAAAAAGCTAAGACAATTACCTCGCCGCTTCGTGTCGCGGGTTCGAGTCCTGCGCTGGACTACTATTTGTGGGACCCAAAAATAGTTGTTCTTAGTGTGTCCGTCTATTATATGTTTGTAAATACCCCGCGATACAGGGATTAAATTCCCTAGTGCGTGCGCTGTCTAGCTAGCTAGCTAGCTGTCAGCGTTGATAAACTCATTAATCTCTCTGGAACACGGGAGATGCACGAAAGTTCCGTAAACATTGTGTTCCCTACAACAATCATTACAATATTCGGTGACAATAAAAACTTGGTAACTAATCCTATTGAAAATCAAGATCCCATTCATCTTTTGTTTACTTCACTATCACACCACCTGCACACTCTAAAGTAGATCACATCCTGCTCAAAACTGTGTGAAATACGTAAAACGTGCTCAAGAGTGCATCGGAACACCTACAACACATCATCTCTGTGCTTATGAAGTAGCTATTAAAACTGACAATAACAAAAACGTACCCTACAAACTTTAAAACCAGCTAAAACCACCTTTATGCTCCAAACAATAAGAAGATTTTAAAAAAGAAAATGGGATTTTTTCAAACTGCAAACGTCAGTTTAGGAACAAAATTAAAAAGTACTCTTCATTTACTCAATACAAAAGAAATCACCCTTATTTTGTTTAACTTAAGAGTTAACAAACATACATTGTATGTTTTTGAAGTGTAAACTTAAGTCTGTCGTGATATTGTGTCAGGTTGCAATGGACGTCCTGTGGATGCGTTTTATTCAATTGTTTAAACTTCGGCAACGGTTTAGCAGATACCTCCCGCTCTGTGCGTAGAATCTGTCCCGTAGAAGAAGGCATGCCAAAGCTGATGAGTAACCTGTGGTGACGTATTGGGCGAGGCAATAAAGTATTGTGTAAGACTTGGGGTGACGACAGAGGGATAAGTGTTCGTCAGTCGTTCTCTCCATCCAAACCCTTCTTAAATCGTAGCGGTTATCCGTTCCACTAGGTGTGGTCGGGGAGGACGAGACAGTGCATCGGTGCCAGCGCAATCACTGATACACTTAATTATTTTACGCACAAATGACTGCTTCTGATTACCGGACCCTGATCAAGACCTACGGCGATGGGTTGAGGTAGAGAGTTTGGATTATGGATTCTGCAAAGGATGACTCCAGAATGAGCGGGCGGAGGTTAACTGGTGTAGGATTTGCCATTAAATTCATTATCGCAAAAACGCTTCTAGAATGTCTGCAATACATTTCGGACTGCATTATTTCATTACGTCTTCACCTTAAAAACAAAACTTCCTGAATATAATAAGCGTATATGCAGCAACTATGAGTAACGAAAACAGTTTCATAGATCGATTTTACGAAGACCTTAGCCAATGCCTTTGGAATATCCATTCCAAGGAGCAAATATTGTTACTATAATTTTTACGCAAGGTTTGGCGTTGATGCTGAGTCGTGGCCGGGCATGATTGGGAAAAATGGCGTTGGTAATATAAATCGTATCGGACAGTTACTGCTTAAATTCTGTGCACAGTTAGACTTCACCATTACACTCTTACCAATTCTGATTAGGCTTCACGACAAATTCAAAACCACCTGGATGCAGTCGCGTTCTAAACCCTGGTGCCTCCTCGATTATGCCATTAGCCGATTAAGAAACGTCTCTAAGGTGCACATCATCCGCGTTTTACGCGGTGCACATTGCTAAACAGACCACAGGCTTCTGCCCACTAAATGGAATGCCTACGCCTACCGTGTAGAGCCAAGGCAACATCCTCAATTTAGACCAATTAAATTGTACCGAGCTAGTTAATTGCAATACGCAAGTAGTTATTGACTGACAACTTAACATATTCAATGCACGGAGAGGTGTTACTCAACAAATCAGATGGGCTGCTACAATCTGGGCTTAAAGATCCGAAAGGTCGGCGCTACCCGAGGAGAAAGCTGTAAATATTAAATATTATTCATTAAACTAAAAGCTACTTTACGACGTGTCTTAACTAAAAATAATGAAAAACGCGGGTAGGTTGAAATATTATTACCACTTCTTAAACATTTTTGTTTCTAACTATATCGTCAGTTCAACAGGTGATTCCCACTTGATATAAGTACTCGTAAAATAAGTCAACAAGTACATTTATAGTTGAACTTGTATTATCGCACACCGACAATTTTATTACTTTAATAGCTAGGGTTGTCGCTAGTCCATAACCACGTAACGAAAGACATAAGATCATTTTGCTAGAAATTGATGATTACAAGATAATTTAACAAAAAATAGTTTTATCTTGAATCTATATCAAAATTGCAGACATGGAAAAACGCATATTAAAGTTACTAATTATCATTTGAAAATATTCTCACAACTACGTATAAATAACATATAATTGATTGGAAGGGGAAATCTAACCAGCATCCTTTTATAATCCACGGTAGGCGGTCAGTGTTAACCTGCGAATGAGAAACACCGGCAGATCAAATTTAGGATTCCCATGCTAACATCCTTCCGGAGGATATAAGTGTTATCCATCGTGGTAGCATTAAAGCGCGACCGTCGTTATTAACACAAGGTCCGTCATAATAATAATACCTTAATATAGACAGAACCATTGACAATATGTAGTAAAAATATTAAACTTAAACTAGATAATTAAACATAATCTCTTGACAATAACTTGATACGAGCTAGCTAAATATCATTGCTATAATAAAATAAATTTTATAAATGTTTTCATACAATGTGTACCTAAATATCTATGTTACTAGAAATAATAATGTATACAACTATATTACTACAAACATGTTCTGACTATTTACAAGCGCTTTTTTAAAGTCTATGTGAATAAAAACCTTTTTTATTTTATTTTATTTTTATTTTATCGGCTTTGCTTTATAGAAACATGGCCGACTGATATGTTCGCAGTTGCATATGTGAAAGGTTACGTTGAGAACACCTTCCAATCTATTTAAATTTTGTTTTATAGCATTCTTAGCAATGTTGTTCCAGCTCATGATCCTCTCCTCACTCTCATGATCCGATGGGACGACTAGCGACACGACCGGAAAGAGGTCAGGTACAGCACCGACGGCTTTACGTGCTCTTCGAGGCACGGGAATCTGATACTGCCAACTCACAGACTTCGGGCTGATATTGAGAAATTTTCTTAACAGAAAATTCTTAAAATCACTTTTTAGCCCGACCCGTACTTCGACAGTTTACATGCTATATTTGATCTGGAATAACTTAGATGATGACATTTTATATTTTCTTATTTATTTTTCTAATAATATATTGCATAATTATTATAATTTTATCTGACGGCATTTGTAAGTTATTATAGGGAATTTTAATCTGTTTAGTTTACCACTTGTTGACAGCTTGACATGTTTTTTTTTAATTGTACTAATTTTAGTGTCACTTTTGGATTATACCAAACGATACATACGCCTCACAGGCAGATTTTGGTGATTCATT
Organism: Pseudoips prasinana; assembly: GCA_951640165.1. Taxonomy (NCBI): domain Eukaryota; kingdom Metazoa; phylum Arthropoda; class Insecta; order Lepidoptera; family Nolidae; genus Pseudoips; species Pseudoips prasinana. The sequence continues at coordinate 32,092,992 of OX621248.1, forward strand.
TTATATTAACCATCTTATACCCAAAATTTAATGAATAATAAAGATTTGATTTGATTTGACCCCACGACTCAGGGATTTTTTTCTAGTCGTTGTATGTAAAATAAAAAAGGAGTAAACTTTTTAATTTGCTCCTTTGCATCACTGTGGACGCGAGTTATTCAAACTCTACTAATGACGGGTCAACCCTCGCGCTAAACGCTGGGGATAATCCGCCCCCGATTACTGTGATACTAACATGAGTTACCAGCCATTTGCGTCGGGGTCACCCAGTTCCATTTGAGCTATTTGAACTCCTATTTTACGGTATTTTAAAACGTCGAGAAAAATAGAGCACGTTTATTCTTAAGTATGGAGACTAAACGATTAAACGACTTGACGATCACCGTAGCCTAGTTGGTAGTGCTCCTGCCTACGTAGCTGGTGGTCCTGGGTTCGAATCCCGGTAAGTGCAAATATTTGTGTGATGAGCACGAATATTTGTTTCTGAGTCATGGATGTTTTCTATGTATATAAGTATTTATCTACCTATATAAGTATGTATATCGTCGCCTGGTACCCATAGTACAAGCTTTGCTTAGTTTGGGGCGAGGATAATATGTGTGACATTGTCCCTAGATATTATTATTATACTAAATCAGTTGCAAGTATAGCGCAAAGGTTAAGTAGGCTATTGGCCTAGTGATCCACGGCCCCTGGCTTAGTAGTTAGGGTCACTGGTGAGTGACCAGGGGCCAGAGAGTCACAGGCAACAAGGTATTATGTCATCACACTCATCACCATCATATCAGCCGAAAGACGTCCACTGCTGGATAAAGGCCTCCCCCACGGATCTCCACAATAGCCGGTCCTGCGCTGCCCGCATCCAACGTCTTCTTGCGTCCGTTGCAAGAACGTTGGTCCACCTTGTAGGGGGCCTGCCCACGCTGCGTCTTCCGGTTCGTGGTCGCAACTCGAGAACCTTTCTGCCTCATCGGCTTTCGGTTTTACGAGCTACGTGCCCTGCCCACTGCCACTTTAGTTTGGCAATTCTTTGGGCTATGTCGGCTACTTTGGTTCGCCTGCGGATTTCGACATTTTTGATTCGATCGCGCAGAGATACTCCGAGCATAGCCCTCTCCATTGCTCTTTGGGCGACCTTTCAACCTTGATTGAGCCTTCTGATGAGGCCAATTGTAAGCGACCACGTCTCTGTTCCATAAGTCATCACTGGCAACACATACTGGTCGAAGGCTTTCGACTTAAGACACTGCGGTATTTGGGACTAGAAGATATTATGTAATTACCCGAACGCTGCCCAGCCGAGTTGGATTCTAAGATTGACCTCTTTCTCGAAGTTGGATTTACCTAGTTGAATGGTCTGTCCTAGGAAAATATAGTCGTCTACAACTTCGAGTACAGAGTCTCCCACCTGCACTTGAGGTATTATGTTATGCAGGTAATATTACTTTATCAATATTGAATGTACTACGTTATGTTTTACGTGAACTAACTAACAAGTTAATGTACACATTTTTATATACTGTGGACACGGGTCTCAATCGCGATAAAGATATAGGCAAATCATTACCTTGGTTACCCGACGTTTCGGCATGGATTGCACCAGCCTTGGTCACGGCTCGACTGGTGTGGTTCGGCAGCGTCGTCTATGTAAGGTAGGGAGGTATCCCTACCTTACAGAAGACATTCCTTAATAATAACATTAATAATTTTAATGTTGTATTACCGAGTGTGAGTAAGGTCGTCAGAGCTCATTGGGGTGGGGGGAAGGGTCAGCAACACTTGTTTCCTGACTCTAAAAGGCCGGCAACGCACTCGCGACTCCTCTGGTGTCGCGAGTGTCCATGGGCGGCGGTGATCACTTACCATCAGGTGACCCACTTGCTCATTTGTCGCCCTCTGATATAAAAAAAACCGGAGCTCACATTCGCGACTCGAGAACATTTTACTATTTAAAATAAAATTGTCAGATTCCTCACTGATACTCTGATGTCTACGGAAATTCGCAGATGTGTGAAGCCAGCTTTAGTTTAGTTTTTGTGAAATTTATATTTTATACAAAAAATGTGAGCCGTCACGGGACGCCTGGCAGATAAACATCGACATTATTTTGTAAAAGTAATATGCAGAATAGAACATATTGTGATAGGAACTAAATATGTCATAATGATAAAATAAAAAGTCGATTGAGCATGCGCCACGGCATGCGTCGCCACGCCAGAAATCTGTTTTACGTGCGGCTATAGATGTTTCACATCAAAAATTCCAAATGTTATAATCCTTTATTTCTCTTTTGGAATCATGAACGTAGAAAGAAAAAACAAAGCATCCTTTGAACTCTTTGAAGGGTTAACACCCTTGTTAGACGCGTGCCCCGAAATATCTCACAAATGATTGCCTAATTATGATTCCCTTGGTTAATAATGAATTCTTTACAGAGTTACTTAAACTCAGGAACGGGGAATCATAACATTAATCGTTCGGCGGCTCTCAAACCAATAGGGCCGGCGCACTGACGTGAGGCTACGAACGAGATCAAATTTAGTCTTAGTCTCTTGTTAACCCTCGCGGAGGGTGTAGATGCTCCATCGCCAGTGTAGAAACTTGGACGACTGATATGTTCACAGGTACATGTGAAAGATCATATGATATTTATAACACATATTATATCACTGTTCGCAATAAAAATAAAATTCTAATTTTAATCTAATTTTATTTTTGAGATTTATTTATTTATTTGGTTTTAGTAGGATAGCATAATACATTTCTCTTCTCTGTAATTGATACAGTAACAACACAAAATCAAAACATTACAATATATATATTACATCACATTATTATTGTAGTCACAGCTCTTCTAACAAATATATTCCAAGAATGTTATCTATACATATAATAAAATCGTAGGAAAGTCAAAACTGTACATTGAATATTTTTTTAAAAGGATACTTGCGGCGTAATCTACAATCGATATGGAAGCCAAAAATATAGTTTTTAGAATTTTTGTCTGTGTGTATGTCCGGGATAAACTCAAAAAGTACTGCATGGATTTAATTCAAATTTTGCATGAATATTACTAAGAGGTCGGGTCAACATATAGGCTACATATTACCACGCTATCACCTACGGGGGAGGAGCTATGATATAATTTATAAAATTTAACGCGGGTAAAACCGCGGGGCACAGCTAGTACACAATAAATTCGTATTTTATGTCGTAATTTTTATTGTAGTAGTTTTTTGTTAAGTTTTATTGTATTTGTTGTTCAGTAATATTGACATTAAAAAAGTGTAATAATTTCACGTCTTCTACTACAGACAAGATAGGCAGCATGCACTTTCTAGATTAAGACCTATATGTACCCTATTTTTGTGAAATAAATGATTCTGATTCTGAATAAGGAGACTAAGAACCTAAACATCTAGACTGGCGTGTTGGTCTAGTGGTTAGTGACCCTGAGTGCTAAGCCTGAGGTCAACGGTTCGATTCCCGCCCGAGACAAATATTTATGTGATTATCATAACTATTTGCTTTGTGTCTGGATGTCATTTATCTATAATACGTTTGTATTTAGAAATATATAAGTATGATTATCAGTAGCCTACCATACTACTACCATAGTACAGGCTCTGCCTAGTTTGGGATCAGATGGCAGTGTATTTATTTGAATTTAAAAATCTTGTAAGCAGAATCCCCGTTCCCGGGGTCCATCGCAGGCCCAAGTGAAGGCACGTTAGCTTTAGTTGGTGCCAGTCCGACATTCCACCACATTCAAGCACCCGCAAAAAGTGTCTGCGGGTGGAATACTTTGGAATTTCCCCTGCCTTAATAAAACAAAAATAATGACCCTCAAAATTAAAGAGGCCATCGAGCGAAACAAAGGCTCTAAAGTGTTCGCAAGAGCTCTGTCTGTTGGACAGAGCCAACTGACGAAGCTGAAGACTGAGGATGGTAGAATCGTCACGTCTAAACCTGAGTTGCTGGGAGAGATCGAGAAGTTCTACGGACAGTTATATACGACAACACAGCCACCTGTCAAAAGTCATGCCTCAGATCCCAGAGCACGACTAACCCGACATTACACCGAAGACATCCCGGACGTCAGCCTGTACGAGATTAGAATGGCTCTCAAACAACTCAAGAACAACAAGGCGCCTGGTGATGATGGAGTTACAGCAGAGCTTCTGAAGGCGGGTGGTACACCAATCCTACGGGCCCTTCAGAAGTTATTTAACTCCGTCATACTAGATGGTCAAACGCCACAAGCATGGCACAGAAATGTGGTGGTGCTCTTCTTCAAAAAGGGCGACAAAACCCTATTGAAGAATTATAGACCCATCACACTGCTGAGCCATGTTTACAAGTTGTTTTCGAGAGTCGTTACGAATCGTCTCGCGCGCAGGTTTGACGATTTCCAGCCTCCCGAACAAGCCGGTTTCCGAAAAGGCTTCAGCACCATAGACCACATACATACGCTGCGGCAAGTTATACAGAAGACCGAAGAGTATAACAAGCCACTGTGCTTAGCGTTTGTGGACTATGAGAAAGCCTTTGATTCTATCGAAACATGGGCCGTGCTGAGGTCTCTCATAAGGTGCCAAATTGACTACCGGTATATCGAGGTGATAAAGTGTTTGTATGAAAACGCCACTATGTCAGTGCGACTCCAGGACCAGATCTCGAAACCTATCCACTTGCAGCGAGGCGTGAGACAGGGAGATGTTATATCTCCGAAACTGTTCACCGCTGCATTGGAAGACGTCTTCAAGCTTCTGGACTGGAAAGGCTTTGGCATCAATGTCAATGGCGAGTACATCACTCACCTTCGATTTGCCGATGATATCGTAGTCATGGCTGAGACCATGGAAGACCTCGGTACAATGCTCGATGACCTCAGCAGAGTCTCTCAACAAGTGGGTCTGAAAATGAACATGGGTAAGACGAAAATCATGTCAAACGTCCATGTTACACCCACTCAATTGAAAGTTGGTGACTCTGCACTCGAAGTTGTAGAGAACTATATTTACCTAGGACAGACCATCCAACTAGGTAGGTCCAACTTCGAGAAGGAGGTCAATCGTAGAATCCAACTCGGCTGGGCAGCGTTCGGGAAGCTACGTAACATCTTCTCGTCCAAAATACCGCAGTGTCTCAAGTCGAAAGTCTTCGACCAGTGTGTGTTGCCAGTGATGACATACGGAACAGAGACGTGGTCGCTCACTATGGGCCTTATTAGACGGCTCAAGGTCACCCAAAGAGCAATGGAGAGGGCTATGCTCGGAGTTTCCCTGCGGGATCGTATCAGAAATGTCGAAATCCGCAGGCGAACCAAAGTCACCGACATAGCCCGAAGAATTGCAAAACTGAAGTGGCAGTGGGCGGGGCACATAGCTCGTAGAACCGATGGCCGTTGGGGCAGAAAGGTTCTTGAGTGGCGACCACGAACCGGAAGACGCAGCGTGGGCAGGCCCCCTACAAGATGGACCGATGATCTTGTGCGGGTCGCTGGAAACAGCTGGATGCGAATAGCGCAAGACCGGCAATTGTGGAGATCTTTGGGGGAGGCCTTTGTCCAGCAGTGGACGTCTTTCGGCTGATATGATGAATGACCCTCAACCGAATCTTAGTTTTAAACAAGTTCTTATATTAGGATGGACTACAGCGGAATGAATCGAGCACATGACCTCCCGGGCTCAAAGAACCAGCGGAGAGCTAACACTGCTCATCATCAGTGTAGTCCCCATAGGTTGATAAAAATTATGTATGTGTCGGTCTTTAATAATTGGGAACATCATGCATGATATGATATGATAGCTTTTACGAACGAATCCACGGAATAAAATCATGCCGTCTCTTAAAAAAACGTCTGACTAAAACTAACTTTACTTTTTGTTACGTGGCTCTAATGTAGAGCGAAAAAATAAATGATAAACGTATTTTGAGTGTGATTTTGAAAGTAGAAATAACATCACGCGCCGAGGAACGCTTCTGTTTTCTCAGAATTCTCTGGAAAAATCCGCCAGTTAAAAATACAATTGTCTTACAGTTGTATAAAATCATAAGAAAGAAGGCAGGTAACATAAATCAACCTAGCCTTCGGCAATTAGCAGTATAATGGCATGAATGTAAACACGGCTTGGTTGCCTAGCAACGCTCACACGTGTTCTGCGAAGGTTATATGTTATTACTCGTAGCTTTGAGGTCGAAAATATGGCTTAAAAATGATAAAGAGATTTCAGATATTTGCCAGGTAAACGAGGCAGGCAATAAACGAGGTTTAAGTTCAATTTAGGAATTATAGGAAGCATAAGTTTTATGGCATTACATACAATGCGTGTGTACGTGTAAATGTACCATGCGTGAATCTAAACTAAAATAAAACTTGAGAGGTGTCAAGGGATACCCGGATGGAACGAAGTTATTTCTTATTATTTATTATGTACAAAAAACCTGTATACACTCAACAAAAATAATAGTCGCGACACCACACTGTTCAATGCGAAATAGAAATGAAAATATCTGGCTTTCTATAAGAGAGAGAGAGAGACAGACAGAGAAACAAGCGCACGCCGCACAGCTGCAAAAAGTGTCGTGACAACTTTTCGTAAGATTTTTTTCCGTCTAGCCCCCTTTCACAACGCGCGATAAGGAACTTCGTTAAAAAAAAAGGGAATTTATAAATTAAACCGTCCAGCGGGACCCAAACCTGCACCAGCCCGGGGTACAGAGTGCCGTCTGCCGTTAAACTACAAAAGAGAGTTTAATATTGGCATTGCGAATAATGCTATAAAAGTCAAAGACAAAGTTGCTTAGCAACGCTGACACGTGTAGGTACTGCGAAGGTTATAGTATTATTTTTAGTCTCAGCTTTCCGATTTCAGATAATTGCCGGGTCGGTCAGTAACTGACAATCAGTAAAGGGGTTAAGGTTCTCTTTAGGAATTTACACTATACATGTTGCTGTGTCACTGACAGCGGCACCATCTCAACCCCATGTCATCCCGGTGGCTAGCGTTGGGAAATGGTTTAGTTTTGTTTTCGACTTACTTAGAAATGTAGGTGTAAACCCAGGCTTCCCGTACGATAGCAGTGAATTCGATAATGATTTTTTTAAGTACTTGGGTACTCAATATCTATACATATAATAAAATCGTAGGATAGTCAAAACTGTACATTGAATATTTTTTTAAGGATACTTGGGGCGTGATCTACAATCGATATCGAAGCCGAAAATATGGTTTTTAGAATTTTTGTCTGTTTGTATGTCCGGGCTAAACTCAAAAAGTACTGCATGGATTTACTTCAAATTTTGCATGAATATTACTAAGAGGTCGGGTCAACATATAGGGTACATATACATATATAAATTATCACAGCTCCTCCCTCGTAGGTGATACGCTATCACCTACGGGGGAGGAGCTGTGATAATGTATAAAGTTTAACGCGGGTAAAACCGCGGGGCACAGCTAGTTAATAAATAAATAATAAATATCATGGGACAACTAATATACTGCCATCTAATCTCAAACTAGGCAGAGCCTGTACTCTGGCAGCTAGACAACTGATAATATTCTTATATCTATATCTAAATACATACTATAATAGATAAATACACCCAGACACAGAACATATAATCTTGTTCGTCACAAAAGATTTGTCCGGATCGAACCCACGACCTCTGGCTTAGCAGTCAGGGTCAATGACCACTAGACTAACAGGCCCATCGTATTAAGCAGTAAATCTTAATACGATATTAAACTTACCTTATATTACCAATGTATTTTATTACTTCTAATTTTAAATGTGTACTGTAATTTTATCGTTAGAGAATTAATACGTAGCTACTCTTCGAGTGTACATTAGACGCAGGGATCTTTTACTATTTTAGAGTACAAAAATAACATTTTAGTTCTCTGAAAACATAACATAGCCAATTCAATATTGATAAAGTAACATAATACCTTGTTACCTGTTTTAGTACACTTTAAGCACGTAAGTTAATTATTTAAGATACCAATAGAATGTAGTGTAAAATCAAACCTTATGTGTTTATGTATAAGAATCTTTTTGAATATGAACGGCTGGTTGGGCTTTAAAGTACTAGGGTGGCATCTGTCGCTCGGAGGCTGCGGTGAGCATCCGGCCCTCCGGCCCTTCCGTTCTCGCGTTACAACTACTTTCAACTTCCTGCGCCCCTGTTCCCATGACCCAATCGAAGCCTTCCTTTATTTATAAATCAATCATTTTTTGTATCGATTTTAATGATCGATCGCTTTTTATATCGATCGTGATTGTTGCAAGATAAATGGGTGCTATTATAACGTTTATTGGATAATTTACGTGGAATCGGGTGGGGTGTCAGTAGTAATGTTTCATTGTTTTCAAATCATGTTTTATTGAGTTTTTATAATAATCATTTACTTCACATTTATGAACCAATCAGTTGATTAATCATTGAAAAAAAAACAAAGTTATTAATGTCAGTACTTTATTTTTGTATTAGTGAAAATGATTATAATAAGTCACTTTTCGTTAAATGAGAGATATGACATAAAGAGAAAAACATATGCAAAAGAGAGTGACGTATACAAAACGATATAATTGAATAGTATCGATAGATATACGCCGCAGACGCTACATATGTGCAGCTGAGGAATCTCGCATACATTGTGTTATTTTCAGAAGTTGCTTTTATCACGTGCACGGTTTTGCACGTGCTTTTTACTGTCCCTGAAAACACCATGCGTAAGTGATGTCATACCTGTTTCAAGCTCCATAGGCAAAAACTGTTTATTTTCGTTAATACATTGTTATAATGCGAGTGTTATTGCGACCACAACAATATATTCATAGACAGTTTCAGAATTATTCTTCAGAACAGATGGAAAGTCGACGAATCTTAAAGCCTCTAAAAACCGACCCAATCTGTTGAAATTCCATAGGATCCCTTCTGCCATTTACGACGCAACTGCTGTGAGCCCATTTATAACAATCGGTACACTGCAACCATTCTTCTGTGGTCCCACTTTTATAAGGGACATCACACAAAATACATAAATCTTTTTCACCTGGAATCGTAGAAACAGGCTCTTCATTATCTGCATCCAGTAGATTTTCATTAGAGTGTAAGGAGGATTTAAATGACATCGGCATCTCATCACAATTATAATTTTCCGATAGGCTATCTTTAAAATGGGAACAGCCGGCTATTGGTTCACCGAATGGTTCTACTTTTATGGAAGTCTCAAAATCATTAGTGATAGCTTGTTCACTAATACAATGTGTTTTAAATTCCCATCGATCCAATACATCGGTACAATTTTTAAATATTTCTTCTAAATTCGCATTCTTATCAGAATCTGTGGGTTTTATAGCTTTTGGTTTGGTAATGTTATTTCTTTGCATGAATGCTTTAAACCAATCAGGGCCAGCCATTTCAAATTCCTTCCATTTATCAGGAACATTTAATTTTAGTCCTTTGGTGAACTTATAAGCTAGCTTCCGCATATGTTTAATGTTGAGCCCGTTCAAATTGCAAGTCTTATAAAATGCCACAAGTTCTTTTTCTTGATCTGCTTTTAATATTTGATTATGCGACTTGTAACCCTCACCAACAAATCCCGTTTCTCTAAATCTCCTGACACGTTTGGACAGAGTGACATAATTCATACCGAACTCTTTCGCAACTTTCCTATAAGACTCTCCTCCGTGGATGACTCGTTTACAAGCTTCGAGATACTTTTCTTTTGGTATATTTCCTCTGGCAGTTTTGCGGGGCTTTTTATAGACCATTATGGTTTTGGAACTGAAACAATGCCATAATCAAGGATAAGACATCTTGAGATTTATTTTCCATTATACATAACTAAGAACAATTCCAATTGGGCTATGTAGTTTTCAGATTGTTTATTGCATCTATCAATAATAGCTTTCTTGACAAAAATTAAGCTTAATCTAAGCAAAATCTAATTAATCTATACAAATAGTAACATAAATAGCTAACTTAACTTAAGGAGCTTAATTTGCCTACGAAACTGAATGATGTAAGGAATCAATTTGCCAAAATAAAATCCCATATAAAATGTCAATCCTATGCATTTAGTTTCGGAATTTTTTTTGGGAGTCAATTTTGTTTTCTTAAGTTGATCAGTTTCATGTGTAGATTTCGCTCTTTAAATGTTCTCCACTACACGTTGTAAAAATGAATTATTATATGTTTGTTCTCTGTGCTTTCCTGAATAATTGTTCGGATTATGATTAAAATTTAACACGCGTTCCAGGCACGGCTAGTAAATAATATAATTTACCATAGTATTTACAGTATCAAAATTATTTTAATACTTGCTTGACAAGTGTTACGCGCAATTACATTGGTTAAATTATGGTAAATTTGGAATAACAGCTTAGATTTTTTTTTATTTAAGCCATAGAGAGTGCATATAGAAACTCTCATAGAGTTGCACTGTCACTCTCTAAGTCTCTTGTCATGATTTCAAAGAGAGATAATTCATAACGAACTCTTTTGTTACTATTCAAAAAAATTTACTTGTGTGAATTTCCTGACAGTAGAGGAACAGACTATGTACCTGTGATTGTGCACACCCTTTTTTTACATACACACATATTAATATCATGATAATTACATCCAGAGCCAGAACAAATAAACGTGCTCCTCACATTAAGATTTGTCCTGGGTGGAGATTGAACCCAAGACCTCTGCCTTACCAGTCAGGGTCACTAACCACTAGATCAATAGGTTAGTCAAAGGTGGTACAGTCAACGACAAAAAATAATCAAATCGGACGAGAGATTTAGGTTTATGAATACTACTACTCTGTGGAATCAATTAACTGCGGAGGTATTTCCAATCCGAATTGACATGGCAACCTTCCAGTAGCGAGCCTATTCCTTTCTTTAAGGAGCTTTCCTGCGACTGCTAGATATTGGGCGATAGTATCATTAGCTCATATTTTTATACTTAATACTTACACATTCTACAACACTTTACCATCACACTCTTGCCTGTTGGCGTGGTTGGCAAATGCTTACTTTTCACGCCGGATGTCATGGGTTCGATCCGCACCCAGGATAGATATTTGTGTGCATGAACATGTCTGTTTGTCCTGACTCTGGGTATAATTTATCTATATAAGTATGTATTTACGAAAGAAAAGTAGTATATCAGTTATCTGGTTTCCATAGTACAAGCTCTGCTTAGTTTGGGATCAGATGGCCGTGTAATTAATGTCCCAGGATATTATTATAATATATTATCCGATTTTAATCATCTACATTTTTCGTTGACTGTACTGTTGCTATGCTAATGAAGAAAAACGCACCATTTTCCACAGGTTTACGTCCCCACCTGTTTCATTTTACTCATAGAGGGTTTCATCCCGTACGTCTATTAAGAAACATCTCTTTAACAAACGCAAAAAACATCAGCTTTGCAACAGTTTTCACTGGTTTCATGCTAAGAAAAAGCCTCTTTTCACGTCAACATTTAAAAATAGTGAGTCTATTGTTAAAAGAACACGTGCGAAAAAAACGTGAACATTTCTTACTTTCCCTATTCTGATCCAAAATCCATATCCTAAAGTCTGAGATTTAATTTAAAAACTATCCTTTTCCCTACATTTTTTAAATTAAAAACCATCTCTGTATAAATGAATATTTCAACATAAACCCGAAAAGCTACAAGAAGCTACCGAGCGAGCCATTGCTCCATAATAGAAAACAAAAAGTGACATAAGGTGTGACATGTCAACTGCGTCAGTATAAACCTACCAGTACGGTTTCTTAAATAATTAAAAAAAAACTTTAAGACACATCTAGAACAATGTTTTTCATAAACAGAATAATTAAATTAATCAACAGATTAATGAAAAAAAAACCGGCCAAGTGCCTCGCACATGAAGGGTTCCGTAGCAGCAATTTCAGTTGATTAAATGAAAGCAAATTGCGGTTTATAACGTATTAAAAAAAACTACTTGCTAGATCTCGTTCTGAAAACCAATTTTCGTTGTTAGTTTCCATGGTAATGTACATCATATATTTTTTTTAGTTTTATCATTCTCTTATTTTAGAAGTTACAGGGTGGGGGGGGGCACGCATTTTACCACTTTGGAAGTGCCTCTCGCGCAAACTATTCACTTTAGCCAAAAATGATATTAGGAACTTCAATATGATTTTTGAAGACCTATCCATAGACACCCCACATGTATGGGTACAATCAAATAAAAATTTTGAGTTTCAGTTCTATGTATGGCGACCCCCCAAAATTATTGTTCTTTTTCTATTTTTGTGTAAAAATCTTAATGCGGTTCACAGAATACATCTACTTACCAAGTTTCAGCAGCACAGCTCTTATAGTTTCGGAAAAAAGTGGCTGTGACATACGGACGGACAGACAGACAGACAGACAGACATGACGAATCTATAAGGGTTGCGTTTTTTGCCATTTGGCTACGGAACCCTAAAAACACGACATTCAGACACATTAACTTTTTCTATTGAAGTTGGTTGAAAACAACAAAAATATTTTGGGGGTGACTTTGTTATTTTATTGTAACGGGGAAGTTGTCAGTTTGTTAGTCACCTTTATTTAATTATTCATGTAGAGCCCATTATCATAGCCTCGCTACGCATTCACGCATCGCTCTGTATCAAACGTCTCGTCTGGAAACGCGGTCTAGACAGCCGTATCGTACACACGTGTTATTAACGTCACTTCGTGTGGCGCCATCTAGTAGAGACAATGCACACTAAAGTTTGTTACAATCGACACAAATAAAAGTTTTATTATTACTTAATTGATAAAATTACATACCAATAGCGTGCAACCTCGTTTACTTAGCTTTTTTAATATCACACTAGTTATTTAGTATCGTAAATATAAAAATATGACTGCTAAAATTGCAAATACATCTATAACCTACAAGCTCGTGAGCGTCACTGAGGACGTTTGAAGCATAAACAATGTATAGATGGCGCCGTGTGCTACTTGTTATAATCGACTCACTGTTAATATCGACACTTCGCCACAATAGACCTACCCAGCCAATTCTTTGGATTTTGATAAGATTGTATTGGTTAAAACCATGAAGTTAGTATACCTTTCCGCTAGGTATACTAAGTTAATGGTTAAAACGTTCGCTTTTATTAGACTTTGGGGTATTTTGTTTAAGTAAATTACAAAAATAAAATTATTAAGAAGTAAAGTGTAATAATACCGCACGTTTATTATTAAGAATAATTTGGTGACGATCGTGCCATTTAGATAAGATACTGTAGAAGAATTCTATACCTAAATGCAATTTAATTTATTTCTAAGTAATAAACTGGCCCATATTTGCATTCAAAGCAAGACTTTTTGTGCAACTAGGCGCAATTTCTTCCCTTGGATCATATTGAATATATTAAAACAAAATTTTTACAGATTGTCAAAACGCCTGAGGGCCGAATATAAGGGTGCCCTCAGGTATTAGTCGCTTAAATTAAGCTACTTGTTGAGAGACTTTTGGGCTAGCTAACAGCTCGTTGTTTTCATTTCTTTAATTTTAATATACTATTGCTAAATGTAACAATAATAGCTTAGTAACTTGCTATTTATTATTTATTTAAGGATTTAATAAAAATATAAGTGACGAAACAGACCGCACGGACGGACTTATTCAAAATATTTTTGTTGCTTTAATTCCTATATTTATGTTTTGCATTGTGAGTTTGACAAGTATAAGTGTATGTAAATACACAAGTGCTGAATAAATTTCATTATTTCATCATTATTTAATTTCATAATATTTATTTAATTTTTTATATTTCTCAAATATCAAAAATGTTTTATTTCTGTCCGAGACTGTTCTGTGAGGTAAGTGGGTGACCATAAAGGTTGTTTAATCTCAGGTGGTGGAAGCTATGTTTGGTAATCTATTTTGGTTGTATCTTTCGTAAAGAAATATTGTTTTATTTATGAAAAATAATACAGTAGACAACCTATGCGTTCGAGAAGTTATCAGGCTTTTACGCCCGATAGGTCATAGGTTCCATTCCCGCGCCGTCATATCATTGCGTAAAAAGAAAGGTGTGTTACGGGGACTGGTACTTAAAACTAGAGATGTGGTGGAATTCGATCCCCAAATTTGTAAAGTTACAAATAAAATGTGTGTCGTTCGTGTCCCAGCGGCAGAGCGTCTATCCCGAATTGATTGTGCTAGTTCAATCCGCGCCGCATATTAAAATTATGATTTCTCAATTTTGAGTTCTAAATATTAAATGTCAAAAGCCACCTCCATATAAATCTTATAGTTATTTTTCTTGGTTAAAACACATGAGGCCGGGTATCCTGCACTTAAACTTATAATACTAATTTTGAGGCTATCTGAAATTGGCCTTTAATTCTTGTATTATATTAGTAATTCCTTCGTATAAACCTCATAATTCTTGTTAAGTAAACAATGTTTTTATAACCCTATATTATAGGATGGCAAACGGGCAAGTGGGACACCTGATGGTAAGTGATCACCAAAGGTGTCTGAAATTGGTTTGTATTTGTTAAAGTTGTAAAGGAGTCTGTAATTGTAAGATTGCCAAATATAAGTGGCCTAAAATTTGTGATTTTGTAACCTAGCCTATTTTTAATTTGATAAATTTACATATTGACCTAACAAGTATCACACAGTAATTAGTTCCTAGACATATGTTATTACTTAGTCATTTCTTTCTTAGAAAATATGGTTATATTTATGTCCTATATTAATGTTGACAAATTTACTTTCAGGCAATCACCTGTACTACTTTGCATGCCTTACAGACAGTATAGAGCGCACATTAACATTAACATTAACACCTACCCATCTGTATGCAGCAAATTAAGATTATTATTATTATGAAACTTTTATGTATCATTTAATTATTTATATCCGCGCACTCTCGAGTGTCAAATGAGACAGATATAAACAAGAATCAAAAGAACCGAAGACCACGCGATTTAGCGATAGCCTTTTTATTTACGGTGAGCAATATAGCTCACCGGCTGGCAGGGCAGGGGTGGGCACATTGCTCGTAGAGCCGACGGCCGCTAGGGCAGAAAGGTTCTCGAGTGGCGAAGACGCAACGTGGGCAGGCCCCCTACAAGATGGACCGATGATCTTGTGCGGGTCGCTGGAAATCGCTGGATGTGGATAGCTCAAGACCGGCCATTGTGGAGATCTTTGGGAGAGGCCTTTATCC
Source organism: Pseudoips prasinana (assembly GCA_951640165.1). NCBI lineage: Eukaryota > Metazoa > Arthropoda > Insecta > Lepidoptera > Nolidae > Pseudoips > Pseudoips prasinana. The sequence goes on from OX621248.1 coordinate 32,108,220, forward strand.
AGCAGTGGACGTCTTGCGGCTGATATGATATAGCTATTCGAATCGCATCGTTATGCTTCTGTGTAAAAGCCCATGGGAGTCGTAACAGTTCTCAACACCACATTAACAAAGCTTTGTACCTATTTCGTTAATTAATTAAAATGTCCAGTGGCTTACATAGGAATAGCACTAAACGTAGGGAAGCCCTGCCTACTTGACTCATGGGGTTTACCACTCGTTAGTTCCTCTAGGAAGACATTTATAGGGTTTAGTGACCTTATTGCTTCGTTGTGTACACACAGCTACATATCAAGCTATACATTTCTAATATAAGCTGACCTCTCATTGTATGTAAATCCTTTACAACGCGGGATCAGCTTATACTGGAAATGTAGAGCTTGATATGTAGCCGTGTGTACTATGTTCTGTTTCAATTGTGTATCGATAAAAATAAGTGCCTGGAGTGCCAGTAGTCTGTGCCAGTGATCACGCCCTCTTTGTAGAATTCCGTCCTTTTAATTCAGCGGCCCGCTGAGCTATGGCTTAAGTTAAACTATTGGTTGAGAGCTTTATTAACCGCTCAGTATCTTTATTATTAATATCATCATCATATCATAAATTTAAATATAAATTTCAATACATAATATTAAAAACTTCAACTAAACATAATCTATATGTATAAATGTTTTAACATTCCGTGTACCTAAATATCTGTAATAAGTAACTAGAAATAATAACTGTATTACTACAAACATGTTCTGACTATTTAGAAGCGCTTTTTTAAAGTCCACGTGAATAAAAACTGTTTTTATTTTATTTTTTATTTTATCAACCGTACTGCTGGATAAAGGCCTCCCCCAAAGATCACCACAATCGTCGGTCTTGCGCTATCCGCATCCAGCGGTTTCCAGCGACCCGAACAAGATCATCGATCTTTCTTGTTGGGGGCCTGCCTCCTTTTCTGTTCGTGTATAGATCATTTTGTATGGAGTGGTAAATTTTTTTCGTATTTCTCAAAGCAGCGGCGTTAAAGTTATGTCCACTATTTATGTTACTCCTTCTATATTATAAAGTAAGGATCAAAAGAGAGTGAAAAGAAAACTATCAACACAGAAGCACAAGCAGGGTTAAATATACTAGTATATAACATTATAACCCTTGACGGGCATGTGGCGTGGTTGGTAAATGCTTGCTTTGTACGCCGCAGGTTATGGGTTCGATTCCCACCCAGGGCATCTACCGGCTAAGTCGCCGAACATCGATTTCTTAAATGGTGTTCAAATAAATAAAAGATAGAAATGACTTAATCAATCGTTAAATCGGCTTCCATGAGCACATGTGACGTCATAAATGGTCCGGAATGGATTGTCAACGTTGAAGCCAATTTAACGATTGATTAAGTCATTTCTATCTTTTATTTATTGAACGCTATTTAAGAAATCGATGTTCGGCGACTTAGCCGGTAGAGCCCCTGGACAGATATTGGTGTGCATGAACATGTCTGTTTGTCCCGAGTCTGGATGTAATTATCTATATAAGTATGTATTTACAAAAGAAAAGTAGTATATGTAGTATATCAGTTATGCTTGTACACATCAACCTACCCAAATCTGTCAAATTTCCTTTATAGATTTTCAACTTTATCACATATGTATAAGATTCACTTTCAATTGGGGAAATTTGACAGATTGGGGTAGCTTGATGTGCTGGTGTTGAACTATAGAAACCAATAAATAGTACATAGTTAGTGCTTAGTTTGGGATCAGATGAACGTGTGTGAATAATGGCCTTAGATATTATTATTATTATTTGCGAGAAAAATACTGACATGACAAATCTAATATAACAGGTAACGTTTTTGGAGTAACATTTTTCACACATAGGTTACCGTAGCCTAGTTGGCAGTACTCCTGCCTACGAAGCTGGTGGTCCTGGGTTCGAATCCCGGTAAGTGCAAATATTTGTGTGATGAGCATGAATATTTGTTTCTGAGTCATGGATGTTTTCTATGTATTTAAGTATTTCTCTATCTATATAAGTATGTATATCGTCGCCTGGTACCCATAGTACAAGCTTTGCTTAGTTTGGGGCTAGGATGATCTGTGTGACATTGTCCCCAGATATTATATAAATGCGTCCTTTAATACTTACGTCGTTAACCTCAATAAAAAAACTTATGTAAAATGATATCTTTATAATTAATATCTAATTATTGTTAGCTTATATACTATATATTATATATTATAATTAGAACCTTTATTTTATTTTACTTTTAAAATGAATAACCAAATAAAATATGTAAATTTGAAAAGCAGAAGTGGTTATTAATCCACAATTATGATTCATAACCATATCCTAAAACTCTCCTTACTTTGCATGTAAAGCTTATAATCCATATATACGTACATACGTACATTTCCTGTCACAATTAATATTGTACTTTTTAATCCGACTTCCAGAAAAATAGGTTATCAAATGGAAAGTCCATTTGATAATCTATTTTACTTGATTTCTCGGATTTGGGACCAATACATAATATATATATATCTAAAATATATCAATATGGTCTCGATCATGTTTATGTGTTGTGTTATGTATGCCTAATGGTCTATTGATATATATGAGTTAATTTCGTTAAAATATATATAGTACGCTTTGAATTTGTAGTAATCTAAGTAGTTATAGTAATCTTAAGTTTAGTAAGTAAATAAAAAAAAAGAACTGTCCTTTACCATGCCGTGGCGACTTGTAAGTAAAGCAACATTTAGCACGTAATTTTATAACATGTATGTATTCAATGTATTAGTGTATGTTTTGTAAGTTGTCATAAATAAATAAAAAAATAAATGTGGGGCGTAGAAGTCGACCCGTGGGTATATCTTAAAGAGAACGGGCAGCAGCGTCTCTCTGAGAGCTAGGACCATCATACTGCTATCGCAAACGCGTCTGCCAAGCGTGGCGATTATGGCATATCCTTTCCATGTCATGTTTATTTATTCCCGTAGTCTTTTGGGAGGACTTTGTCCAGCAGTGGTCATGATTCGGCTGACATAATGATGATCATCTATCTTTATCAGTATAAAATGTAATAGTATAATATTATTTTATCTTGATCCAACAGTCAAATAGTCTATACTGTTTTGTGGGACACAGTTCTAGTTCTTAAGATTACCTTGTACCTTATAAATAAAAATAAGCGCGCGATAGTTAAATAAAGCCTACTATCACGGCGCAAAATGCAAAAATGAAAGCGAGTCTATTCCTTTGTAAAAGGCCGCAACTATAGCGCTACTATATATACTTGAGGCGCCTCTGTTGTTGCGAGTGTCCATGGGCGACGGTGACCTTTACAGTCAAGTGACCCGTTCCGATCCGCGTCATATAATTGTTTATTACTTCACCATCATCATATCTTCCAAAAGACGTCCATTTCTGGACATACGACTCCCGCAAAGATCTCCACAATCGCCGGTCTTGCCACGCTGCATCTTGCAGTTCCTGATCGCCACTCGAGAACCTTCTAGTTCCAACGGCCGTCGGTTCTACGAGCTATTTGCCCCGCCCACTGCCGCTTTGGCTTGGCAATTCTTCGGGCTATGACGGTTCTTTGGTTATTACTTCTACTTACTACTTACATACATAGACTCGCGCCTTTTCCCAGAGGGGTAGGCAGAGACCACGGATTTCCATCTGTCACGATCTTTGCACGCGTCTTTTGCCTTGATTACTGTCATTATATTCTTCATACATGCTCGCCGGTTTAGGGTACTTCTGACCTGCCTTTCCTTTCTTGCTACTTGTTAATTCTTAATACTTCTAGTATTCCAGTACTTCAAGTATTGGGAATTAACAAGTAGTAGGTAATAGTAATAATAATAATAATAAGGCGCCGGGCCGGATACAGAAGGCGGCAATTATGGGAACGGCACGCATCGTGAGGAGCTTCCTCACTCTGTCGCCCTGACCACCGGCGGCCTAGGGCGCATAACCCCGCCGCCGGGGGAGCTCTGTTTTTTACGTATTTATTTGTGTATTATTGTTTTATATATCGATTTTATAAGAATAAATATGTATTAAATATGAAAATAAATAAATAAGTTGGAATAATAATAATAGTAATAAACAAATAAACATATCCCGAAGAATTGCCAAGCCGTAGCTGGCCGGTTACTAGCCAGTTTTAAAGTATTATTACTTCGTGTAAGCAAGTATTCGATAGAACATTTGTGAGGGTGTCGAAAGCGTCTTTAAGCTACGGGTACCGCTTAACATAAACCATTAGACGCGCCGGTGCTTGTTTGCGCGTCATATCTCAGTTGTAAGTGCATAGATTCCAATAAATTCGATTTTTTTTTCAATAGGAATTGATTTGAATATCGTCCCATATTGATTTAGCTAAAGGAATCGAGTAATTTTGTTTTGCATAGTAATTATTACACCTGAAAGTCTGACCAGTTTGCCAATTGCTAAAAACTAAGATAATGAATCTAATTGTTTCGCATCGTGAATAGTCATATATATTTTATTTGGTAATTTTTTGTCCTGTCCCATTTTTTTATTACCCTACCGTGCAGTGCTTGTACGTGGTAGCTGCTGAGAAACACTGCCATACAATTCAGTAAGTTTTGACATAATTTCAGGATCAACTTACCTACAATCTAATTACAATTTGGTTAGTTAAATGATTTGAATGAAATCTACTCATTCCCAAGCAATTTTATCATTAACATAACCAAAAGCTTTGTAATGCCTTGCTTCACAATTTGCCTTAAATTTTTGTTAAATCTGTTAATTGACAGTTTTCTGATATCATTTGAAAGTTTCTTGTAGAAAAGTATAAACCGTTTTGTCGTCATCGAACAATGCGAACGTCTTTTTTGTAGGTATATTGTAATAACTCAATTAATGCATGTGTTGATCAATGATTGTTGTTTGATAAATAAATAATTTAATAATTTCTTATGTACATAAAGTATATGTAAAGTATATAAGTTTATGATGTGAGTTGTATTTCGGGTACAATGTTCGCTTTACTGACATGACTTGCTGAAATATTTAAAAATATCAGCTACCTTTAGATATTACAGAGGCTTAACGACTACACTGGATTGTTTTAATAGATGTCTGTGCCTGATAAAATTAAATGGAATTAAACAGTCAGATATAGAAATAAATTTAAGAAACACAAGACTACACACGTCAGCGGGTTGCCTTAGGGGCATTTACCCTTAGAATAAGTTCACTTTGAGACGGATCGTCAATACAGTAGCTTTAAAGAAATGCCTGTCTAGCATTAAATGAATAAACCTAAACTTAAAGACACATTTTTGGATAAAAGAAACGGTTGCAACTTGTGTCTGAAGTCGAAGGTTCTCTCGGGCGGGCCTATGAATGGGGGGTAGAGAACCTAGTCAAGTTTAACCCCAATAAGACACAAGTGTGCGCGTTCACTGCCAAAAAGGACTCATTTGTCGTAGCGCCCCGATTCGAAGGGGTTGATCTCCATGTATCCGAGAGTATTGGGATCCTCGGAATCGAAATTTCGAGCACCTGCCAATTTAGGGGTCATTTGGAGGATAAAGCCAAACTGGCAAGTAAGAAGTTGGGCGTCCTGAATAGAGCTAGGCGGTACTTCTTGCTGTCCAAGACAGCGGCTTCCGCTATATAAAGCACAAGTCCGCCCGCACATGAAGTATTGCTCACATATCTGGGCAGGAGCCCCTAAATACCATCTCGACCCACTTGACTCCCTCCAAAGGCGTGCTATTAGAATCGTTGGGGATTCCAATCTTGCGGACAGATTGGAGTCGCTAGAGCAGCGGAGAGACTTTGGATCTCTCTGCGTGTTCTACCGTCTCTTTCACGGGGAATGCTCTGAGGAACTGTTTGAGCTGGTGCCACCGTCCCCTTTTTATCATCGGACCACGCGCACTCGCAGTAAGGTGCATCCGTATCACCTGGAAGCGATCTCGTCAAGTACGGTTCGCTTTCAGCGTTCATACATCCCACGTACGTGCGGCTCTGGAATGAATTACCTGCTGCGGTGTTTCCCCAGCGCTACGACATGTCCTTCTTCAAACGACGTTTAAAAAGAGTACTAATATCACGGTAGGCAGCGGTTTGCTGTGCCCCCTGGCACTGCGAATGTCCATGAGCAGCGGTTACCACTTACCATCAGGTGGGCCGCTAGCTCGTCTGCTTCCTAAGGCAATAAAAAAAAATACTATTTGGTATGAAGAAAAAGTGCATATTTATCTTAGGGTTGGCATATCTCAATATCCTATTATTAAGATACTGAACTCAAATAGTACAAATTTTGCTTAGTTTGGGATCAGATGCCCATGTGTAAAATAATGTACCAGGATATTATAATATAGTCATTACAAAAATGTAGTCCTCTTACTTAGTCAGAAACACACACTTACACATACACACACAAACACCCAAATACTCACACACGCACATACAGCTAGCCAGCTGGTAGTTAGTACAAACGAGGCGCTCCTGCCCGACTATTATAATATAGTCCTTACAAAAATATAGTCCTCCTAATTAGTCACAAACAAACACTCACATACACACACAAACACCCACATACTCACACACGCACATACAGCTAGCTAGTTGGTAGTTGATACAAACGAGGCGCTGCTGCTCGACTACGGACGGGTGTGTCCTTTAGTCGCCTATTCGACACCCACAGAATGGTATGGGGTGGAACGGCTATCCAACAACCAATCCAGGGTAGATGCTGCTTGTTAATAATTTTGATTTTACACCGCAGTTATGATTTTGGGTTAACATTGCAGTTATTACTTTAAGTTTACACTGCAATTATCATTTTGAGTTTACACCGCAGTTATGAAAGGTGTCTTAACATTGGTATTTTTGTTAAGTTGTTCAGTATATATGCGGAAATACTTTAGAGCTAAAATTGTACCGGAATAATACTGTATAAGGTGGTCCATATTGTAGGGGTGGATGGTTCAGCTAGCACGTGTCGGGGTGCATGGCCCACAGAAGTAGGTGAGACGGGCCGAAGTGGGACACACCACCGTCCAACATAGAGCGGATAATTTACAAATCGCGTGCTGAGATTCTTCGATATTACTAGTCACAAGAATGTTGTGCTACTAGATGTGGTATTACATATTATAATTTTCCGTAACCTAAGTCCAGCGCCGAGTACTTCTATTATATCCCGCCTCATGTATCCGAGAACATTAGATCTTCGGCCAGTAATCATCAATTCGAATGAATGTTTTGTATATTTTTACGTGGTTACGCGCCGTCTTCAAATTAGCCTCCGTCAGAGAATCGCTTTACAAAATAGTTATCAATTTATTAATCAATATGATTCTTAGCTATATATTTTTTTAAAGACCACGGATTAATTCATAATATTTTTTTAATATGTTGTAAATGTGCACTGCTTTTTGCATTGAAGTCGGTAGTGGGCTATAATATTCTGCTGGTCTAATTTTGTACATGGCAGTCATTCTAAGTATGTTTTATATACGGGACATATAATAGAGCACAAGTGAGTGCTCAAATACAGGTGTACTTTCATAACCCGATAGGACCGGCCAGCCGAAAGGACTGAAAAGAGGGCAGTTGTCTTTGAGACACAGATATGCAATCCGCAATCTTCCAGACTCATGGTTACGCAGAAATATTTTCTGAACAGAAAAATCCCAATATTTGAGATTCAATCCCAGGACCTTAACGCCGTCGTACGCTACCACTACACCAAAGAGGCAGTCACCTAAATAACGTTACCGTTGACAATCCCCGGCACGTATCTCAAGAATCTATATTCAGTTGTCAGGCACGGCTCCCCTCCAAGTATTTCTTAGTAACAGGCGAGGTCGTCTGGTCTATGTGGAGTCATAGAAACGTCTAATCCACATTGGATCGGACCCCTCTCCGTATCAACAAAGGCGTAATCTGATACTTACCATTTTGAACGGGTCTTATTTATTCACCGACAGAGAAGGAAGGCAGGTAATAAGTTTGTGAGACTGTCAAACTGTGGAAGCATGGTATTCAAACGGATCAATCGATTTCTATAGGCTTATTTTTCATATTTCTATAGCAAAAACAGAAGTAGGGACTAGTGAAAAAAATACACTTTCAGGGGAGTTACAGTGATGGGTAAGAGGGAGGACCCACTTACCCATCACTGCAGCTCATGTAATCCAGGATCAATAGTGGCACAGAATGAAATGACACTTAACATTTAGCAGGCATTGAATTATAATAATAACAATAAATCCTGGGACATTATTCACACACGGCCATCTGATCCCAAACTAAGCAGAGCTTGTACTATGGAAACCAGATAACTGATATATTGCATATACTATTTTTCTTTTGTAAATAAATACTTATATAGATAATTTATTTTTTCAGGACAAACAGACATGTTCATGCACACAAATATTTGTCCCGGGTGGGAATCGAACCCACGACCTGCGGCGTGAAAGGCAGCGTATCTGCCAACCACGCCAACAGGCCCGTCGTTTTTTCCGACAAATTGGATCCCGCATCAAATTTAATCGTAAAGAAACAAGGACCAGACAGGAAAATGTAGTTACACTTCCTTAATTATAAAACGAGGCTATAGCTTCATAAAACGAGAGAACTGCAACTAGAGAGACCAGCTACAGAAAAACAAAGGGTATAGTTCAAGGGTCCCCTCAAGTGAACTGATATTTGATTCCATTCCATCCATTCTTAAAGTGTGTGCTTCCACTCTCTGGCGAACGGTTTAGGGCTCAAACTATGACGAGCCAGTGCTTGTCAACTGTCTCTCTTTCCGAAAATGTTCCACCTGAACACAAGTTGCTATAACTAACTTGGATGTCTCTGGACAGACTTAGGACCCAGGTTTGTAACAGGTTCCAGCCTGGAGTGCAAGTGCTCAGACCCTCAAACTATGGCACACTTGTAAACATGTCTGCGTGCCCTCATTCCTCCATGTTACAAAAACTATTGGATGCTGCTGACAACGCTGAACTTGCTGACTTCATTTAGACATAACTCTTAGGTTAATCGACAAACTCATGTCAGACTCGAGCACTGTGGTTTTCATAAGCACGTATTAAAAATAACTTAAATTCCGATTACTGTAAGAATGCGTTGCTAGCTGGTAAAGATCAAATAGATTATGTAATGGAAATATTTTTATTTCTTATTTGCCCTACTAACAATAATTAATTAATATGTCAACTAATTATAAATATTATTTTTTTTACGGTAAAATTCATATTTATACCATAGTTAAATACAAAAATAAACACCATAAGTACCTACTAAATTTTCTTACATTGCCATGCTGTATACAAAAGCTTATTTCTTTGGCAAAATATATGCCAGCATTCCAAGAACGTGTTGCTAAATATAATGTTAAATATATGTACATATAGGAACTGACAGACGCGTAGACGTCATAAACGCATTCTTTCAGTGGTGACTTTAGTTTCTCATTATCTTCGGAAAACCGGACCGCATAACTAAGTTCGTTTCTAAAGCATTTTCACTGTGCTTGGCATGGGAGTTGGCGACAGTACACAGTTGGTGCTGCTACCCGACTCCAGGTAGTCGGGTGTATCCCTTAGTCGCGTTTTACGACACCCCCGGGATGGTATGGGGTGGTCCTGCAATTCTTTCTGGGCCGAGAACCACACGGCTACACTGTGTTGAAACTTGTATTATTCTTTGGGATTTTCTTAGACCTCGCACTTATCTTGGCGGGTGAAAGGATACAGATATTACAAGACAATATACCAAGAGGTGTGCAAGGATGGTGATAAATGAAATTCCGTTGTCTCTACCTACCCTCTGGGATTCAGGAATTCTATGTATGTATGTACAATATACCACCTATTTACTGAAAACGTTATTTATTAGGCCTATTTTCATAGCTCAAAACTCGGAGAACTTAAAATAAACCCTGCCACCTACACCCTTTACTAATCCAGTGTAGGTTGTCTATTTACGAAAAATACATACCGGTGGATCAAATATACGAGTTTCTTACCTAAGAACAATATGTTGTAGGTTTAAAATTTTGATAATTAAACCTACACATGATCCTTGACAATAACTTAATTTAAGTTAGTTAAATATGGACAAAACTGTTATAAAATAAATCTTATTGTAAATTATTTCCTACAATCCGTGTACCTAAATATCTATATGTACCTAGAAATAATTATAAATTAATTATATATTACTACGAATATGTTCTGACTATTTACAAGCGCTTTTTTAAAGTCTACGTGAATAAAAACCTTTTTTATTTATTTATTATTATTATTTTATTTATTATTTATGTTCTATTACTGCCCACCAATTCAATCTACGATATTTCAGTATTCAGTTAAGATTTACACTTTTATATCGGGGAATACATAATAAAACTAACATTAGTGCTCTCTTTAATAGAAAACATAATAATCTCGGCCGGATTTCGGCCACGGCGGCCAGTCTCAATGGAGACTAGCCATTTGCGCAGGACATATTATAGTGCACAAGTGTGTGCGCAAAAACAGGGGCACTTGCTATTCCATCACTCTCATGCTCCGATGGGAGCGACACGACCGGAAAGAGATCAGATACAGGACTGACGGCTTTACGTGCTCTCCGAGGCACAGGGGTGTAATACCGCCAACTCCCAGGCTTTGGGCTGATACCGAGAATATGTTTTTACGGAAAAATCACAAAATCACTTTTTGGCCCGACCCGGGATTTGAACCCAGGACCTCATTATCTGGCATGGCTTAACGAATATCACCCTGGTCTGAATGCTTATTCTCCCCTGCAACTTATGAACCCATTTGACTCGCCTGTTGGCGTGGTTGGTAGATACGCTGCCTTTCACGCCGGAGGTCGTGGGTTCAATTCCCACCCGGGGCAAATATTTGTGTGCATGAACATGTCTGTTTGCCTTGAGACTGGGTGTAAATTATCTATATAAGTATGTATTTACAAAAGAAAAATAGTATATGTAGTATATCAGTTATCTGGTTTCCATAGTACAAGCTCTGCTTAGTTTGGGATCAGATGACCGTGTGTGAATGATGTCCCAGGATATTATTATTATTATTATAATACACCCGGTTCTGAGCGCCTCAAACGTTTGATTCTTAATTGTTTCCATAGAATTTAAGTCCGTGTAGCACTAAATTTTCCGCCCGTTATCAATGGTGTATATCAAATCATAACCTGTTTCTTTATAAGATCCATATTGGTATAGCTGTACTGCAAATAAAATAAAAAATAAAAATAAATAAATTGTTGCCATACACCCTTCACGAGGCACGGACCATAACCTGTAAGTACCCGACATACACTTGACTGTTTCTTCTTTTCTAGTAGGTTTTTGGCAGTGACTACGACCCTACAGTGCTGCAGTATACCGAATATCACTTGATATTCGGCGTGAAGATAAAGTAATTTGTATAATAATAATACAATCAACCATTTCTGAAAAGCTGTCTGAATACACAGAACTGCAGAATTAAGTTTGTAGAGTTTGGCGGTTACATAACACTTCAATAGTCCCTATAGTCCTGTCAACGACTGGTGTAATCCCTAAGACTCTACACCGATCACTTGCCATGTTAGATCTTCCACCATTAACTTATATTCTTCTTCAAGAAGCTGCAATATTGAACACCTGCAGATTAGTACGTAAGTTTCTGCAAAGTTCTAAACGAAATCCTGAAACAGGTGTCGACTTGGCTTAGGCCCGTCACACCATATTGTCCGGCAATTATCCGTGGTATATAAAAACAAAAATAATAATAATAATATCCTGCGACATTATTTACACACGGCCATCTGATCCCAAACCAAGCAAAGCTTGTACTATGGAATCTAGATAACTGATATATGATGATACATATACTATTATCTTTTGTAAATACATACTTATATAGACAAATTATACCCAGACTAAACTAAAAATAATAATGTCCTCAGAGACTCAGGACAAACAGACATCTTCATGCACAAAAATATCTGTCCTGGGTGGGAATCAAACCCACGACCTCCGGCGTGAAAAGCAAGCATTTGCCAACCACGCCAACAGGCCCGTCTTATTTCTGGAAAGTTAGGGACAATCTAAATATCTAACCTAACCTAGCCTGGGATTTCGGCTAAATTATTTCAATAAGATATTTCGTTCATTCATTTCAATAAGATATTTTATTCATTTTAGTTAAATAGGTATTTCTTGCAGTTATTGTCAAATTGGTTATTTAAGGTTTTAGATACATATATTTCATCCAAACTAATATTATAAATGCGAAAGTAACTCTGTCTGTCTGTCTGTCTGTCTTTGCTTCACGCCTAAACTACTGAACCGATTTGTGTGAAATTTGGTACAGACGTAGTTTGGAACTTGAGAAAGGACATAGGATAGTTTTTATTACCAAAATAAAATTAAAATTAAAATTTATTCCGGACATACAGCGCCATCTATTGGTCAAGAGTCGGCATCAATTCAGTACTAAAAATTCATCGGAAAAATGTAAATAAATAGTAAAAAGGTATGAAAATATAATGTAATACAACTTTTAGTAGAAAGAAAATGCTCTAACGGAGTATAGATAATTCTATTAGTACTATATGTCGAGTTGGTGATCGCGCAATGGTGTCGATCGTTACACGAGTTCGGTTCATGTTATTGTTTTAATTCATCGGAAAAAAGTAAATAAATAGTAAAAAAATATGAAAAAAATAATATCAATATAATAAAACTTTTAGTACAAAGAAAATGCCCGAACGGAGTATAGATAAATAATCCGAGTTGTCACTATGCTCGATAGATGGCGTTGGGAGGAAATGCCAGTTTGTAACATAAGTAAAATTAGTGAGCGTGGAAGAATGTTGCAACAATGTAAACTGCTGGTTTGGGATGAATGTACAATGTCCCATAAAAGAGCAATCGAAGCACTTCGTCGCACGATGAAAGACATAAAAAAAAAAGTATTATGGGAGGAATGGTGGTTCTATTGGCCGGTGACTTCCGGCAGACCCTGCCGGTTATAGCAAGGGGTACACCGGCAAATGAAATCAATGCCTGTTTAAAAGCATATGTGCAAAAGGTTTCACTGTCGACGAATATGCGAGTATTACTCCATAATGATTGTCAAGCCGGGCAGTATGCTGCTGCTCTTCTGAAGATCGGCGAGGATCGTATGCCTACCGACTCCGAGAGTATGATCAGGCTGACCAGCGAATGATGCCAAATTGTGGATAGCACATACAATTTAAAAAATAGTGTCTATCCGGATTTACGCGCTAATATCGAAAATCGGGAATGGTTATGCGAAAGGGCGATATTGGCGCCAACAAATGAAATAGTAGGCCGGATAAATGACCAAATTATGTCTGACGTAGAGGGAGATGTCATCGAGTATCTATCAGTAGATAACGGCGTGGATACCGAGCAAGTGACATCTTACCCAACAGAGTTTCTCAACTCAGAGTTATCAGGAGTGCCTTCTCACGCAGCTATGTAACGGCACACGGTTACAAGTAACCTATTTAGGACGGAATGTCATTAAAGCCGTTATTATGACTGGAATGGCAAAAGGCGAAACTGTAATTATTCCCCGCATTCCCATCATTCCAACTGATTTGCCATTCCAATTCAAAAGAGTTTAGTTTCCGCTGAAAACTGCGTTTGCAATGACCATAAATAAAGCCCAAGGGCAAACGCTTAAAGTTGCGGGGGTACATCTTGAAAAAGCCTGTTTCTTCCATGGTCAACTCTACGTTGCGTGCTCAAGAGTGTCAAAACCACAAGACCTATATATTTTTGCAAAGGATGGCAAAACTAAAAACGTGGTATACAGAAATGTCTTGGTGTAAGAAACTTTAATAATCTTTAAAGCCTAAAATATTAGAAAATTTGTCAAGGGAGAAACAGTTTTTTATTCTGAAATGGCAAATCAAAATAATATTTTGAAAATAAGGGAAAAATAACATTTTCGCCTTTTTCGATCGGCAATAACGGCTTTAATGCCCTAAGTGGAGTATACATATCTTCAATTCAAACGCAGAGCTCATTATGTTGATTTTTGAAGAGTTCCCTAGAATATCTTCCACATTTCATTTTTGAAGAGATCCCGCGTGATCGGGAACTATGTGGGTAAAACCAAAAATCTGCCGGAAGACACTATTCCACGCGAACGAAGTCGCGGGCAAAAGCTAGTTCAAATATAAATTGTCAATGCTTATTGTTTTAGATACCAAACGCTACTACAGGCCGGTACGCATGATAATTTTGTAATTTAAGTAAAAGTAGTTTTTTAAGCGCTATCGGAAGATCAGCTTTACAGTAATAATTATTATTTACTGTAGCATTTGCTGAGGCAGATGCCTTTCCTAGCTAGTACTTATAATGTTTCATGCTTCATAAGTATTATGTAAACTAAACGCAATTAGTTATATCGTCTTAGATGTAAACTAAGTTAAGGATTATTTGTGCTTGTTGGGAATAAACCTTTTTTTATTATTTTATTTATATATTTAACTACATATTGTCTAAATGGTACGGTCTATATTGAGGAAAGAGTTGAATATTATTATTATGATGGACCTTGTGTGTATAGCGACGGTCACGCTTAAATACTACCACTGGGTTAACCTGTCTTATAAGCGGAGACTGCTGTGTGGTGACGGCGACAAATATCAGAATCAGAATATCATCACCCCATCTCATCCCGTGGGGGGCGTAGAAGTCGGCCCGAGGGAATATCTACCAGAGGATGGGCAGCAGCTTCCTTCTGATTACTATGACCATCTTACTGAGATCGCCAACCCGCCTGCCAAGCGTGGCGATTATGGCATATCCCCCAAGACGATTCTTGAGGGAGGCTTGTCCAGCAGTGGACTTATTTAGCTGTAATGATGATAAGCGGAGACGCTAGAAATTTTAAAAAATAGGCGTTAGCCTGCCTAAAATGGCTGATTCCTTTCCGACCGTTGGGAATACATTTAAGCATTGTGAAATGAATATTAAAATTATAAATTTCTTCTCTCATAACTGAAGGCTTGTGTTGCATTGTCTTATGAGTTTGATAGACTTTTACAGTATTCACCTTAACTTGCGTAAAACTCAAAGTAAAAACAAAGCAAGAAAGCAACGTGAAAAGGGTATTATTTCCCATTGTGTTGCCGAGTGTATTTCGTTAACTATTAGGGTTAAAGGGACAACAATCGTACGACTTCAGAACTCGTTGCAAAATTGAAAACATAATGTATTTGTTAATGTTACAATTGTGTTTCATTGTTATGAAATATAACTTGGAACGGTATTTAAGGTTTCTTAAGACTTGATTGTATTGAAAGAAAACTTTGTATAAATTCTCGTTTTCTTTTCATACCAAATTTTAAGGGAAATGCCCAGATACGTAACTGAAGAAACACATTTTTAAGGTAAAAACGAGACCCCATTACTAAGGCTCTGCTGTCCGACTATCTGTCACTAGATTATATTAGGAACTGCGATAGCTAGACAAGATAATAATAAGATAGTTTAAATTTTAAAACTTATTACTGGATAAAATAAATATTTAACGGGGGCTGTTTAACAATTATTATGTACGAAGGTGTAGCAATTCTTAGTTCCTACTATATTCAATAGTTTACCTTCTGACTTAGAAAAAAACTGTGTTACAAAAAATCATTTACAAAGAAATTGAGATATTACTCACTATATTGTTCATAAGAACTTTTACGATAATTTAAGCAATATATAAATTATGAATAATAAGGAAATAATATTAACCACACAATAAGTTAAAAAGGGAGCTACATCGGCCAACAAACTGTTATGCAGTTTAGCAGAAGTAATTTATTAATTGTAAATCGATGATATGAATAAATCATTTTTCATTTCTTTTTACAACAACCTTGCCTTTTTTTCTCAATATAGTTTTGCCAAATAGTGGTACGAAACCCTTCGTATGCGAGTCCGAGTCGCACTTGTCCGAAATTAAAATTATTTTGTAAGTTCACTTTTCTTTTAAATTATTTTTTTCTATACGCATAAATATCTATCCTGGGTGGGAATAGAACCCACGACCTGCGGCGTGAATGGGAAGTATCTACCAACCACGCCAACAAATTAGGTTAAATTAGTTTTAAATAAAACTAATTTAATACTTTGTTTAAATGGTTCTCCCATTATTAATAGTAGGAGAGCTGGTACGTATTTTTGGGTAGGTATTTGAGGCAAGCTGAAAACTTTTCCTATAACTCTTCAACACACCCCAACACGGAACTGCAGACCTGGCAGTCGGGTAGCGGGTCTAAACCAACCTCTAAATTTTTTATATTTTTTTTAACCAAATAATGTATTTGAGGCAAGCTGAAATTTTGATATGTTGTAGTTTAATGTTTATACAATACAAAAAAAAAGACAGGTGATTCTGTCGGGTCTTTAGCACTGCCAGGCGTGTGCAAAAATATTTTGCAAAAGAATCGAAAAAATGTATTTGAGGCAACTTGAAATTTTGACAGAATGTTATTTATGTATTGTATAAACATTAAACTACAACATATCAAAATTTCAGCTTGCCTCAAATACATTTTTTGGATAAAAAAAAATCAAAAATTTAGGGGTTGGTTTAGACCCGCTACCCGCCAGCCAGGTCTGCAGTTCCGTGTTGGGGTGTGTCTGAAGAGCTATAGGACAAGTTTTCAGCTAGCCTCAAATACCTACCCAAAAATGCGTGCCAGCTCTTGGACTATAAGGTAAGAATTCAATATAATTACTATGGGAAACTTTGTCTTATGATGACGGTCGCGCTATAATGCCACCTCCGGATCCAATGCGCTCCAACTGAGAAGACCCAACAAAACAAAGTCAGTCTTTGGCGTTAAGATGTACATGTTAGGCGTAAGGAATGCTGTACATAGTATAAATATGATTTACTGCTGGACAAAGAGGAGGCCTTTGTCCAGCAGTGAACTTCATTTGGCTGACATGACTTATAAGTTTAAAGACAATATAACAAATTCCGGTGAACGAACTTATTTGTTTCAATATGTATTAAACTCATTTGTGTCAATATGTAATGAACTCATTTGAGCATTACGTATCTTCAAGGTATTATTTTAGACAAAGGAAACATTGAATATCTTATTTCTTAAAGAAACAAGAACCCTTACTATATTATTATGAAAGCAACCTTGATGTAACATTTCAAAATCTTTTTAATATATTCCACGTGTCTACGAGGCGTACCATAAACAGTAGACGGATCTTAAGGAGCTTAATTTGTCTATGAAACTGTACAACATGTGAAATATTAACTTCAAAATGCACAAAATAATATTATGAAATGAAATGATATTGACATATGATATTGACATATGATATTAACATCCCATACAAAAATGTCGATCTCCTGAAATGAAATGAAATTATATTGACATTATAATATGATATTAACATCCCATACAAAAATTTCGATCTCCTGCAATGAAATGAAATTATATTGACATATGATATTAACATCCCATACAAAAATGTCGATGTCCTGAAATGAAGTGAAATTATATTGACATATGATATTAACATCCCATACAAAAATGTCGATGTCCTGAAATGAAATGAAATTATATTGACATATTATATTAACATCCCATACAAAAATGTCGATCTCCTGCAATGAAATGAAATTATATTGACATATGGTATTAACATCCCATACAAAAATGACAATGTCCTGAAATGAAATGGAATTATATTGACATATGATATTAACATCCCATACAAAAATGTCGATTTCCTGCAATGAAATGAAATTATATTTACATATGATATTAACATCCCATACAAAAATGTTGATCTCCTGCAATGAAATGAATTATATTGACTTATGATATTAACATCCCATACAAAAATGTCGATCTCCTGAAATGAAATGAAATTATATTGACATATGATATTAACATCCTATACAAAAATGTCGATGTCCTGAAATGAAATGAAATTATATTGACATATGATATTAATAATAATAATAATAATAATCATTTATTATCAGGCATCTAATGGCCCATAGATATATACCTTACAGACTAACATATATAAAATATATACAAATATTAACATCCCATACAAAAATGTCGGTCTCCTGCAATGAAATGAAATTATATTGACATATGATATTAACATCCCATACAAAAATGTCGATCTCCTGCAATGGAATGAAATGGAATTGACACATGATATTAACTTCCCATACACAAATGTCGATCTCCTGAAATATTCTGTACGGAGAGGAATCGTGGTTTTGTTTTTCACAAAGTGGTTATTCTTAAATTATTAATTGTTGTGGGTGGAAATAGATTGTAGCCCTTAAATTTCTGCCACTATTTACGTTATACCGTATATAAGTTATAAATAAATTTATGAAAAACGCTACAGGTAGAGACAAAGAGGCTATTTTACCTCTACCTTCTCTAATCTTCTCAATAATAATAATAACAAGATACAGGAGACGGCAATTATGCCGCTCACTCTGCCGCCTAGGAAGGCCTAGGGCGTATAACCCCGCCGCAGGTGGAGCTCTGTTTTTTACGTATTTGTTTGTATATAATATACAAACAAATACATAAAAAACAGAGCTGTTTCATGTATTCATTTTACAAGAATAATAATGTACAAAATAGGAAAATAAATAAATAAAGTGGAATAATAATAAGTATCTTGGGACATATAACACACCGTCATCCCGAACTAGGCAGAGCTACCTATTCTTTTTTGTTTTTTTTTAAAGCCGCACTACGGACTCTGACCCCTGTATCGCGGGGTACTTGATAAACGTATAATAGACGGACACAAATTACATCCAGACTCAGAACAACTATTTATGAGTCATATAAATAGTTGTCCGTCGCGGGACTCGATCCCGCGACATGAATCGGCGAGGCGACTATCTTAGCCGCTGCGCCACACGTGCGGTCAACTAGACAACTGATAATCATACTTATATATTTCTGAATACCTACATATCATAGATATATTACCCCCAAACACAGGCCAGATAATCGTGCTCTTCGTATAAAGATTGGTCCAAGGTGGGGATCGAACCCACGATCTCTGGCTTAACAGTCAAGGTCACTCACTACTAGACCAAGAGGCCAGTCAAATGCTGTTTGTTTAACCACTCAAATAATTCTGGTAGCTAGCAGCAACAGCTTAGAGTAATCCAGTAAAAGGTTCGCCATAATAGACAGAAACATTCAGACAATATGTAGTAAAATATAGCTGAAACTATAAGGGCGGCTTGCACCATAGCACTAAATACTATTTAAATCCAATTTAAATTAAAATTCACGTTTAAGTCATTGCAACACCTTGCACCATGCTAAATAAGTCGCTAAACGCGTTTAGAGAGCTGTCAAAGTTAAATACCCATGAATGGCTATTTAGCGCCGCTAAATGCGTTTAGCAAAAATTGACGTTAATTTTGAAAGGTTATGTTTCCATGACATGGAGGATTCAATTTACGCACACTTTCGGGCAGAAAAAAGTAATTTCGGTTTAAAAAATAGTGTCATTTGTTACTTACTTATAACGAAACGTAGGGGAACTGCTATACCGACACGATAAACGCATTTAGTTCAATGCGTTTCGAAACGGTTTCGTGCAAGAGGTCATTAAACGTAATCATGTTAAACACATTTATCGATTTAAACGTATTTAGTTAAATTTGTTTAAGATATATTTAAACGAAATTTCGTGCAAGCCGCCCTAAATTTCGACAATTAAACCTAAACTGACAACAACTTAAAACAAGCAAGCTAAATATAATTACTATTATAAAATACATTTTATAAATGTTTAAGAATCCGTGTAGGTACTTACCTAAATATCAATATGTAACTAGAAATAATTATGTATACTTAACTATATTACTAAGCATAAGCATATTCTGACTATTTACAAGCGCTTTTTCAAAGTCTACGTGAATAAAAACCTTTTTTATTTTATTTTATTTAAGAGGCCCCCAATAAATATGTAAAAAAGCAAGGTCATACTAACATTAACAATAAACAATTATTTTATTGTTATTAATTATTAAGATTTCTTTCGCAATGAAACGGTGGCCTCCACTACCGCTCCCCTTGTTTTCTTTAAGAAAGAGTATTGTTGAACTTTCTTTTGTTTAAAAGAAACCTAAAAAATACGTTACGCATAAACGAGTCGCAATCCCAAAGTTACGTAACGCAAACATATTATTCGCTGACTTATGAAACTCAACTCTTCATTACTGTTATGTCCTTGGACCAACTAAATATTACAATCGGGTAACACGCAAAAAAGCACTTCTATTATTCACTTTTAACCTTAAGTGTATTTAGTTTAAACAAACCAAGTTCATAATGAAAGATTAAAACACTGATTAATAGGCTGGCAATAAACAATTTCTTCATATCATGCCGTATCTTGTGACAAGTACGAGTCATAATAAATTGAGCAGAAAACTATTGAAACAAGCTATAGTAAAAAGCTAGATATGGTAAATTAAACAAGAGAAAGTGTAAGTTTTAATCGTTGGAAAACTGTCTCGTCTTCATTATAGTTATGTACCATCATCATCATCATCATATCCTAGTTATGTATATGTAGTTTATGCATATGCTTGCCCCATTATAAGTATCTGTGTATTTAATATGTAGTTTATGTAATGATATTATAAACCTACGCACATGCCTATTGCCCGTTAATATCTCCTCTCACGGGTCTGCTGGAAGAAATTTCTTTTGAAATAAGCAGCACTCATGTACTACCTGTCTCTTCTTCATTTAATTTACTTTTGTTATATCTGTGTGTACAAAATCTATTAAATAAAAAGAAAATGTCATTTATGTCAAATCTAAGGCAACAAAGATTTTCTTATCATAAAATAACAATTGACTTATTATTTTTTGCGATTCTTTAGTGTAAAGTATTTTTAGAGGCGATTTAAGGATTTTTTCTATCGAGTTGAAGTTGTTGATTCGTAGAACGAGATCAATCAATTTCTTTGAAATATAATAGAATCTGGCGAATTCATTTTAAAAACCCTTTAGCTTGGCTAAAAGCTTGTGGCTAAACAATTTGGCTGTTGTCAGCCTCTTAAATATTTACTTGGTGTTGTTGCTGATAAGTGCATCCTAAATCCTAAATGTCCATTGTGATTTAAATAGCGTTTACTCTCACTTGTAAATCTTGCACTATCAGAGCACATCTAGTATACGACTTATATGAGAAACCTTTTGAAAATATAGAAAGAGAAGTTATTTTTTAATCATCAAGAACCTTGCGCTATACTACAGCCGTCCTGACCGTAAGAGAAGATGTGTTCTGATGTGGATTGCGCATACACATAAGATGTCTATTCCGTCTAGTTCGTGTTTGATTGCAGATTGTGTAGAAACTGCTGAGTTAAAATACTAATTTGGATGAATACTAATTATATCTGTTGGTTTATAAAAAGATAAAGATGTATTTTTTATTCTACCATATCGGTTAAAACAGATAAGGACGATTATCATACTATATTAATCACTATCTTGGGGCACGGAAATGCCGCCGCCTAGTCAAACAAAATATGGCACAACCGTACCATTATGTCTTTAAAGCCATTCTGGCAGCCACTTTAGACCGGCGTCTCAACGTGACATCTGATACTACAGCCTCAGCGTGCGTGGAAGGATGTGCGCTGAAACGTCCCCGTAAGATCATACAGTAAGAGGATGAACTCCCTGACGTTAGCAAAGATGCGATGGTTACAATGGTAATGGTCATAAAATTATATCGATCTTCTGTAAAGCGCACTGCACATACGGCACACCATATAAAAGAAGACCGGGGATAAAGAATAGTGAGAAAAGTAAGGTACACACGGAAGGAATGACGTTCAATATTTACTTAGTAAATAAATTGAATCAAAAGTAAGTAAGTGAGTATCGTCGAGTCGTCGTCAAGCTTCCAAAGTACTGTTGCCAACTGAATCAAGACCTCAATATCTTGTGTAATATACTTATCTCAAGTCTCAAGTATAACCTCGTTGCCCTTGGATTTAAATTTCCTGTTCTTTACGCTTTATTCTTTAGAAAAGTTTTTATTTCAAGGTTGAGTCAACTTTAGGTTTAAATGTTCGCTGTGTAATCATGTTGCTAGCTAGCTGTTAATTGAATATATAAATTACTTGCGGTGCCCCTCGGTTTCACCCGCGTTAACCATTGTAAACTATAGCCTACATGTTATTCAGATATAAAAGCTATATTACTACAAAGTTTCATCAGAATCCATTCGGTAGTTTTTGCGTGAAAGAGTAACAAACGGCCATACATCCCTACATACAAACTTTCACATTTATAATACTAGCCATGCCCCGCGGTTTTACCCGCGTTAAATTTTTTATTTATAGCGTAATTGTTAATCCAGGGTGTCAGCTAACTCCTTACCAAATTTTATTAAAATCGCTCCAGCCGTTTAGACGTGAAGAAGTAACACACATACACTCTCACACACTCACAATCTTTCGCCTTTATAATATTAGTGTGATAGTGTGATTAGTAGGATGTTTAAGTAAAGTGTATGCGGTTGAGCAAACTATAGAATATTTATTTTTTTAATGAATAAATAAATAAAAAGATCGTCTTTATTTCGGACCAGTTACGTCCATAGTGGGTAAGTAAAAGACAGAGATCTTATACCTAATGTTAGTTATTTTGTTATTCAGAGACTAGACTGGTCTGACATCTACCCGCAATAACATTTAATAGAGGCTCACTCCTCCCTGCTATGATTTTAAGAATGGATTTGGAGCTGTTCCGAACTCTGTAGAACAATGAAGCGGATTTTTTTCGGTTGATGGCATGGAAACCATCAATGCGTGCGTGATACCAAAACACCCAGAAGCATGCCGGGTTCTGGACGGTGGAGGTGTTATACGCCTGTGTTTCGAAGATGTGACCTCTTCCCGGTCGTGCTGGATAGCTGTCACATCGGATTACACAAATACATATGCAATGTACATTATAATAAGTATGTCCTGCGTAGTCTAGTCCCCTCGAAATTAGCCGCAAGAGCTGGTATATGGCCTAGAACAAATACAAATCTTTTTATTATGGTCCATAGGTCAAAAGTTACTACAGTCACAAATATTTAGCAAATAATTATTTCAGCTATGTCCAGCCATTTAGGCGTACAATATTCAGTTAATTATTTTTTTTTATACAATGGTTTAATACAATTATTTGAATACAATTTAATACATGTCATTTAATTATTTAGTTACCAATAATAATTTCTTATTTTAAAGTCAAGTACATTCATTCTTATCTTAGTTGTAATACATATTTTACTTAGAACACCATTATTATACCTAGTAACAGAATCGAACCTCGCAAACTTACTTTACCAAGGTCAATTATTAGATTCTGTTAATAGTGACCTTCGATTTGGCACTGATCAATACTACGGGTACTTATCTAGTTAGTAATTCGTCACAGAACAGAAATTCCAAATTGTTATTCGTATGCTCAAGGTGGCATATTAACCTTCGCCAGTGATACAACTTGAACCTAATTGGGTTCACAACCTAAGCGTAACTAAAAAGCGCACAATTAATGGAATCACACTATATCATGTTGTTTATCTGAATCATTCATTTAATGTTCCGCACAGAACGAGGTCCTGGGTTCAAATCCAGGGTCGGGCCAAAAGTGAATTCAGGACTTTTGGGTAAAAATAAGAATTTTTCAGTATGTCCCCGATGTCTGGAAGTTGGCGGCCCCGTGCCTCCGAGAGCACGTAAAGCTCTCGGTTCTGTACCTGACCTCTTTCCGGTCGTGTCGCTAGGTATCCCATCGGATCATGAGATTGGCGGAATAGAAAGTGCTCCTGTGCGCACACACTTGTGCACTATAATATGTCCCGCACAGATAGCTAATCTCTATTGAGACTGGGGCTCTACCGGCTAAGTCACCGAACATCGATTTCTTAAATGGCGATCAAATAAATAAAGGTTAACAATTACATAATCAATTTGAGTTAAATCTGCTTCAACGTTGACGATCGACTCCGGACCATTTATGACGTCACATGTGCTCATGGAAGCCGATTTAACGATTGATTAAGTCATTCTTAACCTTTATTTATTTGAACACCATTTAAGAAATCGATGTTCGGTGACTTATCTAGTACAGCGCCTGGCCACCGTGGCCGAAATACGGCTAGGAGGACATTATTATTATAATTTAATTTTAAAGATTTTTATTTATACAGTATCACTGATCTCACTTCTCTAGTTTTAAAAAACTGGACCGGTTGGCGTGGTTGGCAAATGCTTGCCTTTCACGCCACAGGTTGTGGGTTCGATTCCCACCCAGGGCAGATATTTGTGTGCATAAACATGTCTGTTTAACCTGTGTCTTGGTGTAATCTACTATATAAAAATAAGTCGGGTTTTCCTTCCTGACGCTATAACTCCAGAACGCACGAACCGATTTCCACGGTTTTGCATTCGTTGGAAAGGTCTCGGGCTCCGTGAGGTTTATAGCAAAGAAAATTTATAAAATTTAACGCGGGTAACACCGCGGGGCCCAGCTAGTTATCTATATAAGTATGTATTTACAAAAGAAAAGTATAGTAGGTATATGTAGTATATCAGTTTTTTGGTTTCCATAGTACAAGCTCTGGTTAGTTTGGGGTCAGATGGCCGTGTGTGAATAATGTCCCACCTGGATATTATTATTATATATTTATTTTATTTAATGTTAACCTCGTTGCATTAGTAGTAGTTTCTATCTTTAATTCAAGAATAAATTTTAGGTTATACCTATAGTGTTTATAAGTTTTTGTTTTGTAAGAATATTGTCAGTGTTATATATGCACATATTAAGGCAAATTACACCGAACTTAGGCTTAATTATAAATTTGTAAACTCATAACCAGATGCTCTCACCGGTCCGTAAGTGATTGGCAAGGTTAAGCAACTAGGCTCGCGGTCAGTCCATAGATGGGTGACCGCCAAAGTTGTTTAATTTCTGAGTGTCTCCGTGCTCCAGAGGGCACGTTAGGCTGTCGGTCCCGGTTGTAGCCATTAGGCAACAGTTGTTAAACCATGTCAGAGGCCTAATGAGCAGCTTGAACAACTCTGACATTAGGGTTACCACTGCCCATACGATAAGTAAGTAATTTATTAACTTGCATTGTCTAATGTCGATGGTATGTCCTACTAATATTATAACCGCGAAACTTTGTTAGTAGGGATGGATGGATGTTTGTTACTCTTTCACGTAAAAACTACTGAATGGGGTCTAATGAAACTCTACAATAATATAGCGTATAAATCTGAATAACAAATAGGCTACAATTTATAAAGATATTGCGTGAATTGTATAAAATATGACGATAAGTGTCAAGTAAGTATGAAAAAAATCTACCATTTGCGAGCTCTGCCAAAACCGGTAGAGGTACACATCCTACTAATATTATAAATGCGAAAGTTTGTGAGTATAGATGTATGTTTGTTACTCTTTTACGCCATAACGCGGGTGAATCCGCGGGGCATAGCAAGTCGTTCATAAATAAATATACGTAGGCAACAATTTAATATCGAACTCGAATCCAATAGACTACATTCCGTCTTAATTTATCTGCAAGGGTAAATATCCATTAGTATTCCATATTGAGCCATCCCCAGACGCTAAATACATACAGCATCACCCCAATGCACATAGCCAGACCACGCCAGACTATATGCACTGAGCCCCATGTCTGTCTCTAATAAATCTCGTCTTTATGAGAATGTCCCCTCATCCCTTAATCTATACATATAATAAAATCGTAGGAAAGTCAAAACTGTACATTGAATATTTTTTAAAAAGCTTGGCTTCGATATCGATTGTAGATCACGCCCCAAGATACTACTCCAAAAATATAGTTTTTAGAATTCTGTTTGTCTGTATTATGTCCGGGCGAAACACAAAAAGTACTGCATGGATTTACTTAAAATTTTCTCATGAATATTACTAAGTGGTCGGTTCAACATATAGGCTACATATTATCCCACGGGAGGAGCCTACGGAGGAGGAGCTGTGATTTAAAAAGTTAAACTCGGGTAAAATCGCGGGGCACAGCTAGTATAAAATATAGTTGTCGCTGTATCGTTAGAAGGTTGTTTGAAATGCCTAAGGTTGGTGACCGGCCACGATTAAACTGATCTTCGCTTTGAATCTCCACCTACTCTAGACTAAGTAGACATATAAGCAAATGTTGATCGTGGGTTCGATTCCCAGATAGAGATTCGATTTCAAGCCAGATATTTATGTGCATGAACATGTCTGTTTGTCCTGAACCGGGGTGTAATTATCTATATAAGTATGTATTTACAAAAAGAAAAGTAATAGATGTTCTATATCGGTTTCTATACTACAAGCTCAGCTTAGTATGGGATCAGATGGCCGTGTGTAAATAATGTCCCAGGATATCATTATTATTATTCATCGTAACAGTCAAGAATCTTAATTCTTGAGATATACGAACTATTTTCCAAATAAATGTGGATAGGTACTGAGATTGGCCCACCTTTATCGACGTGGATATGTTTCCGTATGTGTATTTCAAGTTTTGGTGTTGTACACCAATATTTTCACTGGAAAGTTTTCAATGTTTAAATTCATTATTATTATGATGGTTTATAATTACCAAAAGCAAAAGGACTAAGAATAAACCGGTCATAATATTCTTTGATTTTGTTTTTTTTATTGCCATGTTGTTTACAGTTACCTACGTTCATAGAGAGGAGAGAGGGCTCAAGCTATGAATAGTGAGTGTGTCTGATTGTGGCATCATCACCCCTGAACGGATGATCCGATTTTAATGCGTTATGATATGATTTTTAAAAGCCCTGAAGTTGGATCTCCCACTTAAGGTTGCATGTCTTCCTACTACGTATAATAGTTAGTAAGTAATTGTACTTTTTTGTAATGTACCTATAATATGTTACTTACATATTTATCTATACATATAATAAAATCGTAGGAAAGTCGAAACGGTACATTGAATATTTTTTTAAAAGGATACTTGGGGCGTGATCTGCAAACGATATCGAAGCCAAAAATATAGTTTTTAGAATTTTTGTCTGTATGTATGTCCGGGCTAAACTCAAAAAGTATTGCATAGATTTACTTCAAATTTTGCGTGAATATTACTAAGAGGTCGGGTCAACATATAGGCTACATATTATCAAGCTATAACCTATGGGGGAGGAGCAGTGATAATTTATAAAATTTAAGGTGGGTAAAACCGCGGGGCACAGCTAGTAAATATATAAGTATGTTTATCAGTTGTCTGATTGACAATTGCCATAGTACAGGCTCTGTCTAGATTGGGTAAGATGGCAGTGTGTTAGTTGTCCAAGATGTAAACACATAAATTATTGAATTTGTTTGCCCCTAAAACCGATTAGAATGTTTAAGTTTGTATAACATATAAAGTTTATAATATTCTTTCCGTGCTTTCCCATATCCTATCAATTATTTTATTTTAGTTTCATTTTACTATTTATATGATGGTCATCTCTCAATGTATGATTAGACTAACCGGCCGGCTCTCCTGAATTAAAGCCGATCGAACGTGAACGTTAACTATTAAGGGAGCTGTTTAGAATAGTAAGCCAGTCAGTAAGAGAATGCGCTATGCATCAATGGGACATTGTCCGGCAGTGGGACAGGCGACCGCTACAGGTTACGGATTACTTTGGTATATCTATGAGATTACATTGTTAATGTTTCATATGTTATATAAGAAGCTTTTCTTTTGAATACCTAAATATAATCTAAAATAATAAGCATTCAGACAACCGATCGAGCATATGTTGTATTTGCCTACTAAATAATTACTCTAAATGGACCAAATCCCGTGTTCATGCCCGCTTGAGTATGTTTCGCCGGACCGTCTCAACTGAGTCGTGTTGAAACTGGTAGTAGATGAACCCACTGAGTGTTTCGCTGGGTCTTCTCAGTTGGCGCATTGGACGCATTGGGCGCATTGGATCCGGTGGTAGCATTAAAGCGCGACCGTCGTTATTAACACAAGGTCCGTCATAATAATAATACCTTAATATAGACAGAACCATTGACAATATGTAGTAAAATATTAGACTTAAACTAGATAATTAAACATAATCTCTTGACAATAACTTGATACGAGCTAGCTAAATATCATTGCTATAATAAAATAAATTTTATAAATGTTTTCATACAATGTGTACCTAAATATCTATATTACTAGAAATAATAATGTATACAACTATATTACTACAAACATGTTCTGACTATTTACAAGCGCTTTTTTAAAGTCTACGTGAATAAAATCTTTTTTATTTATTTATTTATATTTATCAAATTAACTTTTGATAAAGAAAGATGTGGTTGATTTTTATAAATGTTTTCTCCTTGCCATCGTTTTAGAAAATAATAAATTTCATTTCATTTACAAATATATAGTAAATAAAAAAGCCTTTAATTTCCTACTAATACCTATTACATAGTTATTTTTTACATTTACATAGTTTTAAGATACTTATTTAACTAATAGTGATATCTGCAGGAACCCCATATTGGGTGAAGGCCTAAAAATATAAAGTATCTAATAGTAATTCATTTTGTTGCTTAAATGGCAAACTTGTCGTATAATTTAAATACGTTGTTTAATAGAAATTATAGTAATCATAAAAAACGATTTCGTTTGTTTAATTTTGTGTCTTATAAACTACATTGTTGTCTGTTTTTATATAAAATATATGCCCGGTCCGACCAAAGTTTAAAAAATTGGATTATATTGCTAAATAAATTTTTACTTTTATATCTTACCACCAATTTCACTTATCTAATGTATTAATATAAGTATTTTTAACCGCCTCGTTGATTCAGCTTGTTCAACCGCAGCTAAGGAGGTCCTAGGTTCAAATCTCCGTATCCGTCTCGTCATGTCAGAAAAAGAAGTGATATTGGGATTATTCCGTCTATAAATTATAGAAAAAAAAAATCTTCCGGAGTAATTTCCGAAATGTGTAATTTGGCGGTGTAACAACCCCGTGCTTCGGAGCGTACGTAGAGCCATCCTGTACCTGAACTCTTACTGGTCGTGTCAGCTAATTGTCCCATCGGTTCATGAGAGTGAAGGAACGCAAAGTGCAACAGAGTTTCCGCACACACTTGTGCATTATAATATACTATGTCTCGCGCACTCGCCTAGTCTCCTTTGAGACTGACCGCCATTGTTTTGTCTTTTTAAATACTTTTCTTATGTGATTACAATATAACATAGTAATATAATAAATTGCAATAAGTAACAAGCGCCCAGCGCAAGTGGACATTAATCTCGAAAGCCATTAAGTAAATGCGTTTTGAACGCAAAATAATAACGTTAGGTTGAGAGGGCGGCGTCTCCAACTCCCAGACAATAATAGTTTAGTTCTCGTACGTTTTAAATGAATCATAGGGCGTTAATCCCCATGACACATTAAGAAAGCGTGAATTTTGGTGATTCAGTTAGTCATGACTAGAAGTCAACTTAAATTCCCTTTTTACCCAACTTCAAAAGATAGATAAAGAAAGATTCAAGCTTCATACAACTAACACACTGCCATTTTTTAAATTATTGGAACGAAGTTCCTTATCGCGCGTTGTGAAAGGGGGCTAGACGGAAAAAAATCTTACGAAAAGTTGTCACGACACTTTTTGCAGCTGTGAGGCGTGCGAATGCTTCTCTGTCTCTCTCTCTCTCTCTTATAGAAAGCAAGCCAGATATTTTCATTTCTATTTCGCATTGAACAGTGTGGTGTCGCGACGATTATTTTTGTTGAGTGTATACAGGTTTTTTGTACATAATAAATAACTTCGTTCCATCCGGGTGTCCCTTGACACCTCTCAAGATTTATATTTATTCATTATTATCTCATCACAAAACATGAGTGAAGAGTAAAACATGAGCCTATCCATGGATGGAAAATGAAACAATATTATAATAGTTTGCGGCTAAACTGGGCACGAGGAATCAAAGTATTGATAATTTTATTACTCTTCGGATGACCAACAACCGCGCTCAGTAAGCCACCCACGGACAATTGGTAAATAGGAGTAAACAACCTATTTTGTGAGAGACTGGTGCCTGATGTAGGTTTGAAAGAAACTGTATTACGGGCACCAGGATTTAATCCCAAACTAGACAAAACCTATATTATGACGGCCAGACAACTGATATAAGCGCTCATAGCCAGATGCTCTCACCGATCCGTAAGTGATTGGCGAGGTTAAGCAACTAGGCTGGCGGTCAGTCCATAGATGGGTTACTGCGTCCGTGCTTCGGAGGGCACGTTAAGCTGTCGGTCCCGGTTGTACATTAGGCAACAGTCGTTAAGCCATGTCAGAGGCCTACTGGGCGGCTTGAACAACTCTGACACCAGGGTAACCACTGCCCATACGCTAAGTAAGTAACTGATATACATAGTTATGTATTTCTAAATACATACATATTACAGATAAATAACAACGAGTTACAGAACAAATAATCGTGCTCATCACACAAAGATTTGTCTCGGGCGGGGATCGAACCCAAGATGTTTGGCTTAGAAAGCAGGGTCACTAACCAGTAACCCCTAGCCCGACAGGCCAGTCAAACTTAATAATTAGTCATTCTCCTTTTATTAAATAGTTACCCCCCTTTACCCTTTCTCGTTTCATACAAGTTTTGTCCATCCTAAGGTTGTCTGTTAGAAATTGCAGCTAGCGATAAACCCGCCCTTTATATATTATTATCATCATCATCATATCAGCCGAAAGTCTACTGCTGGACAAAGGCCTCCCCCAAAGATCTCCACAATTGCCGGTCTTGCGCTATTCGCATCCAGCAGTTTCCAGCGACCCGCACAAGATCATCGGTCCATCTTGTAGGGGGCCTGCCCACGCTGCGTCTTCCGGTTCGTATATTATTATACTACTATATTATTCTACTTTTGTAATTTATTTAGTGTACAGACACCAGCACATCCAGTTACCCCAATCAGTCAAATTTCTTTTATAGATTTTCAACTTTATCACAAATACATAAGGTTTTCTTTCAATTAAGGAGATTTGACAGATTGGGGTAGCTTGATGTGCTGGCGTCTGTACAATAAAGAGTATTGTATATGAGACCTACATATATCACAAGGAACCACAGGTTTTTTTTATAATAGCAAGGCAGATGATCAAGCAAGTCAGCTGATAGTACATACATACTTGGTCACCGTACGCCCATCGACACTTACTTACATACTTTTCGTATGGGCAGTGTGACCCTGGTGTCAGAGTTGTTCGAGGCGCCCAGTAGGAATCTGACATGACCCGACTGTTGTCTAATTACTACAACCAGGACCGTCAGTCGAACGTGCCTTCCGAAGCATGAAGATCTCAGAAATTTAACCACTTTGGTGGTCACCCATCTATGGACTAGGGGCGGATAGTTGCTTAACCTCGCCGATCACTTATGGACCGGTGAGAGCACATATGATCAGACAACACCAGAGAGGCAGCAAGCCTTTAAGAAAAGAATAGGCTCGCTTCTTAAATAAAAGCGCCTTAAATGCGTTAAGAAATATCGAATGGATATATAAATTCGAGTCCCCCAGAACCACGGTGCGGTGGCGGAGCGGTTAGCACACATGGGACCGGATACTCCGTGCTCGTGGGTTCGATTCCCACCCGCACTTAAATTTATACAACTCATTTTATATATGTCTGAAAAATATCGCTTCTTAAAGGTTGCCATGTCATATCGGATTGGAAATATCTCCCCTTGAAACCCTCATTTTGTGTCGGGGGATAAAAACAGACTAAAGGAGAAGAATCAACAGGTGGATTTGAACACTAAACCAATAAAGCTTACCTAGAACCTCCGAACATTCTAGAGAGAATACTAAAGTGAAAAGTTACTAGTCAACAAAAGGCTTTGCAACATTAACCTTTGAACGTAACTATACTGGTTTTACTAAAATCGTTCTATGAAATTTTATACATATTAAGTTAATGCCCTTTACTCCATGCAATTAATTCTTTAATACGCAATTAATAATTTATTAGCATTCCATTTCTTTCTGTCATAGTTCTTATGAAAAAGACAGGGTATCTTTAGTTGTATCATTGTAGTATGGGCGCAAAATACTGAGTATAATTAGATCACTTGGCCACAGGGGGCATCAATTCCTGCCTTACACATACTGTTTTGTAGTGCCTCGTGGGTTTAGCGGTAGCATTTTTAACCTAAGATAATGAGGTCCTGGGTTCTTATCCCTGATTGATCAAAGAGTGTTATTATTACTATTCTGTAACAGCCTAGCAGTCCGCAAGTTGGCGGTGCTACACCCCCAGGCTTCTCCTAGAAGGTAAAGCTGTCAGTCTTGCACCTGACTTTTCCCCGGTCGTGACGGATAGCCGTTCTATCTGATTATGATGGTGAGGGATAAGGGAGTGCACCAGAGTTTGTGAACACATTCGTGCACTATAATATTCCCTGCTTGTTACGTAGCCTCCAATAAGATAGGCCGCTGCAGGCTAAATTCGAACAAGATCACTAATCATACAAATATGTATTAATATCTGTGCCCCGCGGTTTTACCCCCGTTAAACTTTATAAATTATAGCCTATGTGTTATTCGGACATATAAGCTATATTACTACAAAGTTTCATCAAAATCCGTCTGATAGTTTTGCGTGAAAAAGTAACAAACATACACACTCACAAACTTTCACCTTTGTAATATTAGTAGGACTACCTGTGCCCCGCGGTTTTACCCGCGTTTAAGTTATAGCGGTGTCACCTAATTCCATACAAAATTTTATTAAAGTCGCTCCAGCCGTTTAGACTTGAAGAAATAACAAACATATACACTCACACAGTCACACACTCACAAACTTGCGCATTTATAATATTTGTGTGATAAATGCGAAAGTTTATGAGTATGGGCGTATGTATGTTTGTTACTCTTTCACGTAAAAACTAAGTAACGAATTTTTATAAAATTTTCTAGTATATAGCTTACAGGTGCCGCGGTTTTACCCGCGTTAAACTTTATAAATTATCAATTATTCCCCTGTAGTAGATAGCGTGATAACCTATCAAAAATATTCAATGTACAGTTTTGATTTTCCTAGGATTTTATTACATGTATAGATAAATCCGAATAACACATAGGCTGTATTTATACAGTGTAACACGGCTGAAAAGGCTTGGCACAGCTAGTGCTATTTATTATTTTTGTCTTCTCTTACACTTAAGATATAAGCTTTAGGATTCTACCGGCCGCAGGTACGGACTCCAATCGATCAACGGTTAGGACCTATTTTTAGATATCTGTGGTTAGGACACATAGTGGGTGATCCCACCTTTGTACATTACGAGCCGTATTCAGGATTACCGCTTTTTGTATCTGACCTTTGACCCCAACCACCTAATTCAAGCCTCTCAAGTTGTTTGTCGAGGCGGATTGCCGCGTCAACATCCCACACGTCGACAATCTTGTGCGCCAGATCAAGATAATTTGTTTGTTATTTTTGTTTCGACTTTCGCGAGTTTCCCGTCATGGCTAGGGTTACCAAACGAAAAAATCAAAAGTCCGGAGAAAAGGCATGATTTACATTGAAAACACCTGAGATTTTTTAAAGTTTGAAAAATTCAAAAAATCTTAATGCACTTATACATTGTGGACCTCAAATAGGCCCTCCTCTTTGAGTGCGATGCGCAACACTTGAGCGAGGTCCTAGTGTATAAATAGTAAGTGCAGGGGGGGGGGGGGGGGAAACTACGTATATTATTGAAAATTATTCAAATCAGCCACAGCCGCAATCTGTGGATATTCCTGAGATATAGTAACCCTAATCATGGCGGACTGTGAGATTATCAATTATTTTTAATATTATTTTATTGAGATAGATTCAATTAGGTTAACAACCTCGAGGCAAGGTTTTTAAGTGAACTTCGAAATATTGTTCCAGGTCAATTGGCTTCAAAATATTTATGCATCATTCACACACGACCAGATGGTCGTGTGTGAATGATGCATAAATATAAATCTCAAACTAAACAGAGCTTGTACTATGGAAATCAGATAACTAACATACTGCGTATAATATATATTTTTTTGTAAATACATACTTATATAGATAATTACACCCAGACCCAGGACAGACAGACATGTTCATGCACACAAATATCTATCCTGGGTGAGAATCGAACCTACGACCTGCGGCGTGAAAGACAAATATCTACTTGATCGAATATAAGTCGATAAAATAAGCTACTTGTACCTAAAGTTAAATATCTATAGTTAATTTGTAATACTATTCATGTTCCAACTATTTACAAGCGCTTTTAAAAGTAAAAACCGCTTTATTTTATTTTTATCTACTAACCACGCCAACTGGCCTTAAAATATTATATAACTCAAATATTTATTTAATATTGTGTTTGTATATTCACCCATTTTGGGATAAATTAAACCAATATCGCGGGCAGCGGTAATGAATAGAACTTCCTGACTCATCATCATCATCATATCAGTCGGAACTCGGAAGACGCCCACTGTTAGACAGACCCCCCAACGATCATTTGAGGGGATCTGCTATAATCGCCACGCTTGGCAGACGGGTTGGCAATCGCAGTAAGATAGTCATATTCCCTCGAGACGACTTTTACGCCCCCCCACGGGATGAGAGGAGGTGGCGATATTCTTCTTGGCCGTCAACCACAAAGCCACTGAATAAACGGCATATATAATAATAATAATATCCTGGGACATTATTTACACACGGCCATTTGATCCCAAACTAAGCAGAGCTTGTACTATGGAAACCAAATAATGGATATACTACATATACCTACTACTTTTTTTTTGTAAATACATACTTAAATAGATAATATGTAATATGACAGCTTTTTATAACGTCATGTACAGACGCCAGCACATCAAGCTACCCCAACCTGTCAAATTAAAAGTGATCTTCATACTTTTGTGGTAAAGTTGAAAATCTATTAAAGATATTTGACATATTGGGATAGCTGGATGTGCTGGGTTCTGTACATATATTGACGGCTTAATATCCAGCGTAAAAATGTGTTGTTTTGCTAGCTTGAAATCTCTGACATAGTTGTGGAAGAAATGGCAGAACTGGTGACAAAAGGTTTCAAGTCTTTAGATATAAGTATCAGCTTACTCGAGTGGGCGCAGTATGACGCATAGTAAGCCCGCTCGCCGCACCCTACGCAACACAAGTCTACATGTCTACAAGAAGTGTTCATGTCTAGCGCTTTCATGAGACTATTAATACTTGAATCAACGAACAAAATAAAAATGATAGGTCTCGATAATATGTTACAAATAAATAAAATAAAAATCTTTATATTTTTATTATTTTTATTGGCGATAGCTTACTCTACATTCAAACAGCCCTTATATAATAGCAATAAATTAACATACATAGATCCATTATCTATTCGACTCCCTGTGGTGTTTAGCTTAGAAATCTTTTCATCTACTATTTCCATCATTTTATCATTTGAATTCTTAAAATAAGATGAGCAGAAATACACATGAAAAAGTTTAAAAGTGGTAGATGAAAATTAATCTACTATTTCCATTTTTTTTTTAATTTTATTGATTTTCATCACCTTTATTCTTCGGAAACAGTATCTATATTATGTAAAAATATTTTTAAATTAATATAACTTTCATAACCATAGTATTAATAAAGACATTAAAATTAAAAGATTAAGTTGTTTTATTTTTATAGAATTAATTATAATATCACACTTCAAAATTTAAAAAAATACACGGCCAGTTCTAGTTGTTTGAAGTCAATGCACTGCACCCCTGCGGAGTTGATAATGTTGGTATTAAACCCGTAAGGGCTGTGCTAATTACGTGCCCATTGTTACAGTGGCCGAGTAAACGCTACGATTTACTATACTTTACATTTTGACCTACATTACAAATTGAGATTTTTTTAGTAGATAATTAAAAGGCGCTGAGTTAGTGTTAGTACAGAGGCCAGCACATCAAGCTACCCCAATCTGTCAAATTTCCCCAATTGAAAGTGAACCTTATAGTTATGTGATAAAGTTGAAAACCTGTAAAAGAAATTTGGCAGATTGGGATAGCTGGATGTGTCTATACCTACCTACTAAGCCCCAAAAGAAAATTTCGTCAAAAGGGACTCACATTCCCGTAAATTTGCAGAAACAACGTTCTTCTCCCCACAAGCGGAAGAGAAAAATATTAGTTACACCATTTTTTTGAGTTTTTTCATAGAATGGCAAGACAGAAGAGAAACTGGTATCTTGATGATATAAGTGATCACCGCTGCTCATGGACATTCGCTTCACCAAAGGGACTGTAAATTCATTGTTGGCCATCAGGAATAGGCTCGCTTCTTCAAGGTTTTCATGTCATACCGGACTGCAAATTGATTCCACAAAGTAGGAGAGCGCGGTATAAAGTTTCTTGTGAAAACATTCATATAGTCGCAGCATCCAACGTGATGCAGATTCAACTGGCTTATATAATTACTAACAATTTCAATGTAAGTCTAAAATTTTATACTTTAAATATTTGCACGACGTATTCTGTCGAATATAGTGAAACGAAAGTATAATACCATCAAATGTAACCTGTATTCTCGCAAATAAAGAGTTCATTCATTCATTCATATAAATTGGTTTGATTATTTCCTAAGGAAGTGAAAAGACTGGAAATATTGCATAAAATCTTGAAATGCAACTTTTTATTCAATTCATTTTTGTGGCAATAAAACCACTCATCGCAGCTTGGAGTCCGGAAGATAGCGGTATTAGACGCCCGTGTCTGGAGAACACAGGAGTCAGGAGTTCCAGCTTCAGTCGTACACGATTATGATTGTAAGAAAATATGAAATGTAAACTGATTTAATGTAATCAAAACTCGTTTCAACAAATATGTACGTACTAAAATCTAATATACGAGAATTCATTTGTTCGAGGAAAAGTTACTGGAATGTTACAGTAACTTATCCTCTACTTACTACAGAACGGATAAAAGTAATTAAAAAAAGTAAATAATTACTTTTATTTTGTAAATATAATATCTGAGTTTTGAATATGCGCAAATTTGGAGAACCGTAAGACCTTCGATCATACCTATTGTTATATCCACAAATGGAGTTATTCCTAAATCCCTGAAAATCAACCTTGCAAGTATATCGGGCTGGAGAGTTACATGCAGAAGGCGGTTCTGCTGGCGAATGCCAGGATTGTGCGGAAATTTCTCTCCATGTAGCCCAAATATTGTATAAGTTGTATTTGTGTTAAAATACCCTTGTATGATATCTTGTAAATAATATTGGTAATAAACATGTGCGATAATATTATTCACATAGGACCATGTCATCCCGAACTAAGCAGAGCTTGACCTATGGAAACTAGGTAACTGATATACTACTTTTTTGTAAAACGTACTGTGTAATACGTACTTATATAGATAATTACATCCAGAGTCAGGACATACATACATGTTCATGCACACAAATATCTGTCCTTAGTGGGAATCGAACCCTCTACCTGCGGCGTTAACGGCAAGTATCTGCCAACCACGATAACCGGCCCGTAATAGTAATAAAACATGGAAAATATCGATTTACAATAAAACATTAAAAATAAATCCTACTCATATTATAAATGCGAAAGTTTGTGAGTATGGATTTATCGATATTTGTTACTCTTTCACTCAAAAACGATCAAAAGGATTTAGATGAAACTTCGTAGTAATAGGTATAGCTTATATAGCCGAATAACGTATAGCCTATACTTTATAAAGTATGCCCCGCGGTTTCACCCGCGTTAAAGTAGTTTTCTTTTTCTTCGCACAGACTTTCGCATTAGTTTTATTAGTAGGATGTGAACCTCTAGCGGTTTTGGCAGTGCGCGCCGGAAAAGTTCGCAGTTAATAGATTTTTCCTACTTATTTAACACTTCTCGTAATATTTTGGACAATTCACACAATATCTTTTTCAATTGTAGCCTATGTGTTATTCTGATGTAAAATCTATATTATTGTAAAGTTTTATTAAAATCTATTCAGTAGTTTTTGCGTGAAAGAGTAACAAACATCCATCCATGCATACTTATAAACTTTCGCGTTTATAATATTAAATAGGATAACGCGGTAAAATCGCGGTGTACACCAAGTTCTTAATAATTGGGATACCAATCAAATTTTCTTTGATTATTTTATTTGAGCAGACTGTGAGAACTTCACTTCATGAGGATTTCACGCCACGCTGAGAAAAGAGATGAATCGAGGCACTTTTACATGCCATAATGAAGGCCTAAGAGGTTTTGAATTAGGACAAAGGGATCAAACGCACGTGCACGTTTGACGCAGCGATTAAGGCAGTCGCCTCGCCACGTCATTTCTCGAGTTCGATTCCCGCGCAGGACAACTATTTGTTTGACACATAATTAGTTGTTCTGAGTGTGCTTTGCGTCCGTGAATTCATATACCTAGTGCGGGCGTAGACTGTTACAGAAAAAAAATGTGGCGATACCATTATCGGAATTTAGCATGGTCAGAAAATGCTTTGGATAGCTTCATTGTTCATAATGTCAATTCATGAGTCTGTTTAAACCTTAGTTTTAACAAACTCAGGACAAGTATGGAGGAGACACATAGACCAAATGTGAAGCACAGGAGAGGGACGAAGCAATTAAAGGTGGAATATTATTCTCTGGTCTTAAACAACACCATTCAATAATTCATTCAACAAAGGTTTCCAACGTTGCCACTTGGTGGGTTTTGCCGTAGTTACTGCGATTCGCATGCGGGTTGGGGACCGCATTTAGGCAGTAGTTTCCGGCAAGAGGCGTTGCTGCCGGGTCCCCTAGTCGCCTTTTACGACACCTCAGGGTATGTTCTAGCCCTGTTTTGTGTGCTGTTTCTTTCTTAGCTAGAATATAAATATGTAAGAAGAGTATTGACATTAAAAAGGTCATAATTAAATATTAGATATTATGTTCTATGTTTAAAACTAATCATCAACATCATCATGTCAGCCAAAGTACGTCCACTGCTGGACAAAAGCCTCCGCAAAGATCGTTTAAGGGGATATGCCATAATCGCCACGCTTGGCAGACGGGTTGGCGATCGCAGTTTGATGGTCATAGTTCACAGAAAATCGCTGGTGTTCTCTAGTAGGTATTCCCTCGGACGATTTCTACGCCCCCCACGAAATGAGATGGAGTAATGATATTCTATGCCATCACCAAACCGCATAAAACGAATGTTAATACATTAGTAATGTGTTTCATTAAAAAAGCAA
The DNA here is from genome assembly GCA_951640165.1 of Pseudoips prasinana. Classification (NCBI taxonomy): domain Eukaryota; kingdom Metazoa; phylum Arthropoda; class Insecta; order Lepidoptera; family Nolidae; genus Pseudoips; species Pseudoips prasinana. The sequence goes on from OX621248.1 coordinate 32,147,613, forward strand.
AGCATTAGCTTTTACTTCCCACTTACCCATACAGTTAACTTGTGAACTTGTAAGTTTCATAGACTATCGTCTTGTGTCAACAGAGTTGAGTGAATGGCTATGAATGGAAGCCACGTGCGCACTCACCAGTAACTGTCATCCAATACAGGTCAGGTCAATCTATTGTTATATTCAAGGACACCGCTAGAATAGAAGTAGTGACGTGGTTCCGTACAGTTACTGCTATTCGGTTTGCTGAAATTGTTATGTTTACTAATACATTTTCGTTTACATACATACATACATAGACTTACGCCTGTTTCCCAGAGGGGTAGGCAGAGACAACGGATTTCCATTTGTCACGATCTTTGCATACTTCTTTTGCCTCGATTACTGTCATTATATTCTTCATACATGCTCATGCCGGTTTAGGTTACTTCTGACCTGCCCTTTCTTGAGAACATCTCCAATTTGGTCAGAGAATGTTCGACGTGGTCTTCCCCTTCCGGTTGTCCTGTTCACACGGGCCAGGTACTTCTTTTGTCAATCTTTATTTTCTTTTGATCACAAAAATTAATATTTTACATTTTTTTGCTTTAGTTTTATATTAATTACTGTTCAAAAGAACATACAACTGAATTACACTTTTCTTTACAACTTCCGATTTGATTAAAATTCGTATGAGGAAATCTCAAAAGCATTTCCAACAATTAAAACCATTACCCCATCATTTAAGCCATGTAGCCTAAGCTAAGCTACTAGACAGCGGATCATCACGTCAATCGTATGACGTTCACTGCTGGACAAAGGCCTCCCCAAATAATTTTGCACAAAGGATTGCCATTTACCATTTGGAGGGATATGCCATAATGGCCACGCTTGGCAGGCGGGTTGACGATCGCAGTATGATAGTGTTACATAGAGAGATTTCTACACCCCCACGTAATGAGATGGGGTGGATCACCACCCCATCTCATTTCGTGGGGGACGTTTGACGTAAAAGAATATCATCATTCTTCGTCGTCAGCCACGCATCAGACAATGGATAGACATACATGTGTACAGTTGCCCGCACATCAAGCTACCCCAATCTGTCAAATTGTCGCAATTGAGAGTGAACTTTATGCCTTTGTGATAAAGTTGAAAATCTATAAAAGAAATTTGACAGATTGGGGTAACTTGATGTGCTGGCGTCTGTAGCCACCCAACCACCGTTGGTTGTGGACAACAAGTGTATAGTGACCCTGACTGCTTAGCCAATTGTCAAATGTTTGTGTTATGAGCACGTTTATTTATACTGTTACTGGGTGTAATTAATCTATACAATGTATTTTTTTAGAAATATATAAGTATGTTTATCAGTTGTCTGGTTTCCATGGAACAGGCTCTGCCTTGGATGGGATCACAGGGCAGTGTGTTAGTAAAAAAAAGTAATAAAAGCAGTAACTGTGTTGTCATATTGATAGCAATTTATTGTATGTCAAGTTTGTGCATGCCAGCAGGTAGAGTATGGCTGGACTTTTATTTTTATTCAATAACATGCACCATGTACCCATACTAGAGAAATAAAATATCTTTATCATAATTACAGTGATCTATTATGTTCTGGTACGGTTGGTTCAGCGTGGACGGAATTTGGTGAGCGATTTTTATCATTCACTAATTTCTGTCCGTTCAACTTTTATATTTTTTACGGTCTTAGTTAATTATCTACCCTAACTCGCGAAATGGGTATGAATAACCAAATTCATCTTAAATCACAGCCATAACGTCAAATTAATTGGCTCCCGGCTAAATAAATAGAATGAATAAAATTACGAGTCCCCAACATCGATAAAATTGCTGCTGCAGGATAATAATTTGTATATTTACGGATAAAAATAAAAAAATAATTTATAAATTATAACCACAACATTTCGGTTTGTGACTGATCGTTTATTCATTTCCTGTTGACATTTAGCATAGCGCTTGTGGGAGCTTGTATCATTCGTTCAGTTATTTGTTAGTCATCAATTTGTCAATGTGTTGTTACCATAAAATTGGATTAAAAATATCTTTATCAGTTGTTATAGCTATATAAGTGTTAGAAATCGAATCTTTTTTGGAACACTTTATATTCAAAATTCTTGTGGTATTCTAAAATTCTTGTGGTATCCTAAAATTCTTGTGGTTTTCTAAAATTCTGAAGTCAATGTCAGTTAACAGTTTTGGCCATTTAAATAAACCATAGTTTCTCCTTTTACCAGCGCATTATTAGTATCATCATCATCATCATATCAGCCGAAAGACGTCCTCTGCTGGACAAAGGACTCCCCCAAGGATCTCCACAATAGCCGGTCCTGTGCTGCCCGCATCCAGCGGCTTTGCGGTTTATTATTAGTTTCATTTGCTTCCGATATTTAACAATTAGAACATCAGAATGACTATGAATGGAAGACGATACAGGAATTGAACCAGGAATAAGAAGTGGAGATGTGACTGATTTTATTTTCTAAAGACAACGCCCGCATTTGTTTAATTAATTTATGTGTCGTGGGATCCTTTATATACATATAATTAACAGACATAAAGTATACCCAGATTCAGAACAACTGTTCTACTTATGGGTAACAGACATAGTTGTCCTGTGCGGGAATCGAACCCGAGGCACGAAGTGGCGAGGCGAGTGTCTTACCCGCTGCGCTACTCGTGCAGTCATATAATTAATAATATCTATCTAGGGACAATGTCACACAGATCTTCCTAGCCCCAAACTAAGCAAAGCTTGTACTATGGGTACCAGGCGACGATATACATACTTATATAGATAGATAAATACTTATATACATAGAAAACATCCATGACTCAGAAACAAATATTCGTGCTCATCACACAAATATTTGCACTAACCGGGATTCGAACCCAGGACCACCAGCTTCGTAGGCAGGAGCACTACCAACTAAGCTACGGCGAGTAATATGTATCCATATACCACATACAAGTTGCAATATAAATAGTGAACGTAACATAAGTAGCTTAATTTACCTATGACACTGAACCCCAATATTAACTCCCCATACCAGAATAACGATGAGCTGGCGCATTTCGTATGGGACGTAAAATAAAAAATATCTTTTCACAAACTGGTTTTGTTTAATTCGTTCAGGTTTTAGTTAGTTCAGCTCCTTATTTTATATTATTTTGTACACTATTTATGAAACACCTTGTATATAAATAAATAATATCCTGTCACATTATTCGCACACTAAGCAGAGCTTTTACTATGGAAATCAGATAACTGGTACATATATTACATATATATACTATTTTTCTTTTGTAAATAGGTACATAAACCCAGACTCAGGACAAACGAACATGTTCATGCACACAAATACTTGTCCTGGGTGGGAATCGAACCCACGACCAGCGGCGTAAAAAGCAAGCATTTACCAAACACACCAACCGGCTAGTTGTGAGTACGAATATACTGACAAGATTTATATATAGAACAACTACTTAAATACGGTTTTAGACTTAGTAATTATTATATTTATTTAGTAGATATTCGAATACCATCAAAGAACACCCACAATATTTAACTTTACTTTGTTGATCTATATATTATGAACGATAAGAATAGTGAAATACATAGACTCATACCTTTTTCCCAGAGGAGTAGGCAGAGACAACAGATTTCCATTTGTCACCATCTTTGCACACCTGTTTCGCCTCGTTTACTGTCATTATATTCTTCATACATGCTCGCCGGTTCAGGGTACTACTGACCTGGCCTTTCTTGAGATTTCTTGAGTTCTACGAGGTCTTCCCCTTCCGGTTGTACTATTCACACATGCCAGGTATACTTCTTTTGTCATGCCCAAACCATCTCAGCATACCTTTTTCAATCTTAGATCCTCTCTCACACCACAATATCTAATGATTGATTAATAAATTGGGCAATAATAATTTCCTTGCAGTAACGAGGTGCTTCTGCAATTTTTAATGATGCAAGTATAGAGAAGTGCAAATTTATCAGAAAAGTATGTTTAAGAGCTTCAAGTGTAGCTTAACTGACTGATGAATTTCATCTATGACCAGTCTCAATGGAGACTAGCCAGCTACGCGGGACTTATTATGGTGCATGAGTGTGGTTCACTTTTAATTCCGTCCCTCTCATAATCCGCTGGAACACGACTGAAAAGAGTTCAGGTATATAACGGACGGCTTCAAGTGTTGTCCGATGCTGTCTTCGTATGACAGTTTTTGGCCGGACCTGTGATTTAAACCCAGGAACTCATTATTTGAGCTCTAAAACGCTACCGCTACGCCCAAGTTTTGATATCTAATGTTGTATTGAAATGACCAAGTAGTTTTTGATTTCAATCATCTGTTTGCTGAAATGACAAGAAAACTCACTTTCTTTCACCTAAGTAAATGATCACCACCGGTGACACACACACACACCACAATGCGACCACACACCACACCTGCGACTCCTCTGGTGTTGCGAGTGTGCATACACTCGCAACACCAGAGGAGTCGCAGGTGCGGTGCCAGCCTTTAAAAACAAGCAAACAAGTGTTACTTACCCTTCACTCTCACACGAAAAAACACAGCATAAAGTTATTATTAAAGAATATCTTCTGTAAGGTGGAAATACTTCCCCAGTCAGGCTACTCTTTGAGCGAATGAACTAAGCCCTACCTCTCTTAATACATAAATAATATTATATAATATTCAACATCGACAAACACTTGAGCTAATTTCTACCGTATTGCCATGGAAATTTTACTCATGATGAAAATACCGGCGTTATGCGACTTATGTAAGCAGTCTCGCTTCCCACGTCGACTTAAGGTAATTGCCTCGCTACGACCTACGTAAATTATCTTTGATTCTCGCACAGCACTATCGATTGGTTCTGAAGTGAGGAGCACGAGCCTGAAGACGAAGCGTAGGCAGGCCTCCTACAAGGTGACGATCTTGTAAAGGACGCAGCCAGCCGCTGGATGTGGGCAGCGTAGGGATTGTGAAGATCATAAGGAGAGGCTTGTTTGAAGCTGTATATGTTTTTATGTGATGATTATTGATGGAACCCATTGATAGTTTTATTGTATCTGGGTGTGCTTTGAGTCCGTCAGTTGTAGGTTTTGTTCTCCGCCAACGTATGTCAAACGGTAACATAAATTCAAAAAGGGATACAATCATTGAAAACCACTTCTTCTTTTTGAAATGGATTAACTTTAAGCTTGTCATTAGCTAGCCTTTCCATTGGTTCATGATATTTGGTATAGATATAGAAAGTTGACCTGCTTCTGAAATATTTTTTTATTTTTATTCGCGTAACTGGCACACAAAATAATCCATACAGTCCAATTGATTTTTACAAACAACAAAGCCTAAAAGCTACTACAAACAGAAAAGCTATTACTGATTTTCTTAAAGCAATGCAAGCAAGCTTAAAGCAATGTCATTTCATACAATTTGTACAAGCAGTATACAAATAAAATATAATTATAAGCCTTGCAGGATAAAAATATTGATAAAATACACATTACTAATATAACATCTTTTTAGGGTTCCGTAGCAAAAAACGGAACCCTTATGTATTTGTTATGTCTGTTCGTCCGTATGTGACAGCCACTTTTTCCACATACGGACACTTTTACACAAAAAATAAACAATAAATTTTGGGGGTTCCCCATTCTTAACCCCTTATTGTATGAATTATTACCTATGAATAATAACAAACTCATTAGTCTAGTAGGTACGTATGCAGCCAGTACGTTCCCTGTATTAGACGAGTAATAGGTACATATAGAGAGAATATTATAACAATAAGTACCAACACCAATTGATAAAATAAGTGTCAGCTTTATTATCAACAACTATTTAAACGACGACGACAACGATTATCAATGGCATAAGTTATCGATGCTTACCTAGATTCCAGTGGACCCTATATACTTATATAAATTATATGATAGGTTACACTGAAATCAGTGGTGGATCTTACCCAACTCTCTGAATTATATTCGATCCACTGGTGGAGCATATTAGGGGATGCAAGTATCACATGATCCACCGTGACCATTGTTGGATCACAGTGAACTTCGGCGTGCTATTCAATCCACTGGTGGATCGAGATAGTGGATCCTACTGGACAGAGGGAGAAAAAAAGTATGCCATTGTCGAGAGCGCAAACGGATTCTATAATAACCTAGCATAGAGTCTAGTAAATCGACTCCCCACATCCATTCCTGAAAATAAATGATAGCGTAAGCAGAAAGCAACCAATGCATACGAATCCAAATATGACAAATAGTATGTAGGATAGAATGCATACGAATCCATATATTATTATGGATTTTAACAGAAACGGTTCAAAATTCGAACAAATACAGAAAAAAGTGCCAACGCAAAACTCATTCCGTAGATAGCATGATTCAAAGAGTTCATATTGATTTTATTTGAAGATTTTACTCACCGTTTTATTTATATTTTCCACCATCAAAAGTAGCAATTACTTATCTTTGCTTCACTGACCAGACACGCTAAACATACCCTCTAATACTTTTAACAGATTGCACTTACAATAGACGAAAAAAATACGTTCCATTTAACGAATAATTACTTATTAATATACAATTTACTTTTTCAGTATTCGATCTTTGGTTAAAATGTAAAAAAAATTGAAACTTACGAAGCCATGAAAGGCTTCATATGCGGAAAGGGGTTAAAACTGAACCTCAAATGTTCAATGTTGGGTAGGATAGGTTAGGTTTTTAAAAATGATATTGAGGTTTCGAATTTTTTTTTTTTTCAAAACTGAGTAGTTTGCGCGAGAGATATTTCCAAAGTGGTAAAATGTGCTCCCACTGCCTGTAATACTTATATAGATAATTGTTCCCAGACTCAGGACGAACAGAAATGTTTATGCACACAAATATCAGTCCTGGGTGGATTTGAACTTCTATAATTCGATCCTCTATAATTACGTAATTCCGTCCCCTTATTTTAGAAAGGGTGCTATGTTTTTAAACGGTTTTATTTAGCTTACCCCGTTTGTTTTATTTTTTATACTTGGGTCAAATTTAGAAACTGAAATTTGACCCCCTTCCTGTTGACCGATTGATCTGAAATTTGGTACACACTTCTAGTTCTGGTGACAATACAATTAAATAAATTCTGTTTCATTGTAAATCCAATATGGCCGCCGCTACAAAAAGGCGGATGACTTAGGTTTTTTGTCTTATAAGTACGTATCTGTTGAAATCGAGCAATAGGGGCGCAGCGGGAACTTGTCATGAGCAAACGGAATGGAAACCGAAAAATAGTCCTGCCTGGTCTGGCCATTCTTGCGCCCCCCAGAGTCCACGGAGTACGGGCATTGTATTGTCCCACATTTTATATTTTTTCCTTAAAAAGCTTAATGGACGAATGCGTGGCGCACATAAGCATTATTTGCAATAATTTTGCGAATTCTTACAAGAAATTTCCATTTTGCAAATGATACAATTCCTATTTCCACATGTCGTAAGCAGGGTGACAGACATATTAAATTCTAAACGTATGTGTTGGGAATTTAATATTTTCTAAATAAAAATTCATTCATTGGTATGCAGGCAATCTTTACAGGGTGTACATTTAGTCGTGAATAAGCTTTAAGCCATTAGCTGGTAGTGGTAATATAGTTGCCACCATATTTTGAACTGTCTTGGTTTGTAATAAGAATCAAAATAAATCAATTAGAAAATTACCTACTATCATTCAATATTTCCATATATACACGGTATACCAAAAATAATGGGAAATATCAAAGGCGTGTAATCTACGCATAACAATTACGGGCCAGTTGGCGTGCTTGGCTTGCACGCAGCAGGTCGTGGGTTCGATTCCCATCCAGCACAGATATTTGTGTACATGAACATTTCAGACACAAACAACAGATATTCCTGACTCTGAGTGAAATTATCTATATAAGTATGTATTTACAAAAGAAAACGCCAACCTAGACACATTACAGATAAATTACACCCAGACATAGGAATAATGGTCGTGCTCATCACATATTCACAACACAAGATTTGCTCTGGGTGGGGATCGAACCCACTTACCACTGGGCAAAAAGTCCAGACACCAGATCCAGGCCAGCTAGAATAGTTTGTAACATTTATAGAACCTACAAACATTTAATTGAATCTATTACAGGCTACAGACTAAAATTATAATAATATTTCATCGCTAATCTCCACCAATTATTTACTTAAGCTCAAATCTTTTAACTTATAAAATCTTCGGCAATCTTGAGCCTGTCTTCAAAACAACATTATTAATTATTAAACGAGACCCTAAATATTTTACCGTTTCGCTAGTCATCAGGAATAGTCAATAGCATTCCCCTTCATAGCACAACTTCTACAAAAAAGCAACTTTAGTGCAACTAGGCAGGGTCTACTTTGCATTGATAAATTAACCGTTGAACGAATTCCCGCCCTCTGTCTACCCAAGTACCTACTTAGAGGAAAACTTGGAATCATGTTATTTCGATACTATATACGTAAACACGCCTAACATGAATATATACATGTTTAAGAATGTACCAGTTTCTTATCAAAATATTCTTTCTTATCAAAATTAAAAAGGGAAAAATAAAGTAAGAACATATTAGTCTTTTAATATATTTAATATTACGTGGTGCATAAAGTAAGTCTCGTATGAACAGTTTCTGAACGATAATAACAACAAAACAAACAATGGTAGCAACCGGCGCGGCGTTCCTGAACGCACCCACAACAACAAACAACGCACACAGACAACCGATTCACAAGTTTCCCGACGCGATACATTTGAAAATGGAACACGCTCTACGCAACACTTACTCAGCTCACACACACATCCCAAAAGCCCGGGGAAAAGCTACCCACACCTGTAAAAAGACCAGAAAGCGTTGACCTCTCACCCGCCACGATGGCAATAACCGTCTGCTGTGACGCAACCTCGCGGCAGAGCTCGTAGTAACTTGGTCTACGCTAGACAGAGACGGCGATACAAAGCGAGGCACTCACACCACAACAAGGTAGGTTTCCCGGGAGCCGGGCGTAGTACTAGAGACACATTGATCCACAGGCGGCAACAGAGCGTCTGGCAACATCGATTGTGCAGTTTCCTGCAACCGGCCGTTGCCATGACGACCGCCCACCTTCTGCACCCCGCCTGCGCCACGTATTTAGAAACTTTTGCTATTATACAACGTTATATTCGATTTTTAAGAATTTGTTTAATGTATTAAGTGTTCTTGTCAGGAATGTGATGCGTGTTATTTTATTTTAAAACATTTACCTTTTCCTGCAGTGGTTATGACATAATTTGAAAAATGTTGCTACGCCGTAGCTGAATGTAGCTAGCGTAATTTTCTGGCGAGTTACAGCGCTACGCATTAAATAATAACGTTTTGAAAGCTTTACCTCTTTTATTTACTGCGCGCCTGGTACGTGATATTCAATGAAAGAAAAACAACGGCAGTTTTTCATTCAGATAAATTACAAACCATCATCAAATGGCTCATTCAAGGGGGCTGTGGCATTACTTAGGGTTTTTTGTGAGTCGTATTAGTCTTAATTTACTTGTCTTGGGTTACATTACAAAGAAAATATTTTTACTATTAGTGAATGATTGATCTAGTGGTTTAATGACCCTGGCTACTAAACCAAAGGTGGGTTCAATCCCCACCCAGAACAAATCTTTGTGTCATAAGCATAATTATTTGTTCTGAGTCTGTTTGCCATAGTTCAGACTCTGCCTAGTTTAAGATCAGATGGCAGTGTGTAAGTTGCCCGAAGATAATTATTTTAAATTTCCATAGATATTTCTTACATAGTTTCATCTTATCTTAAGTAAGATAATACTGATTTCAGAATTTAAATTCAGTTTTTCAGTAAAGAAACTCATTACTCATCAAGTTTACGAACGTATTTTTTACTTGTCTCGAAGGATATAACGCGGCAACTACTGGGCAGCATTAACAAAAACTCAGTTTTTATCCTTTTTGATGAAGTGTTCATGTTTTTCTTATTTCAGTACGTTGGTCCGGGCGTTTTTGTATTAAAATAGTCAGATTAACACAAAATAACTTACTTTTCAGTTTATCCTATCATCATCATCATATCAGCCGAAAGACGTCCACTGCTGGACAAAGGTCTCCCCCAAAGATCTCCACAATTGCCGGTCTTGCGCTATTCGCATCCAGCAGTTTCCAGCGACCCGCACAAGATCGTCGGTCCATCTTGTAGGGGGCCTGCCCCCGCTGCGTCTTCCAGTTCTTGGTTGCCACTCTACTTTATTCTATGCTCGTACGTAATTTTGAATTTATTCCTTTCTAGGTCACCATTGAATTTAAGATGCAATGAATTTTATACAATATTAATTGCGTCCTGCCGTGATATGACAAACGTAAGATCAATCAAGGTACTTGTAAAGCATTCATAGCGTTCCATCCATCGTATTTTTTTAATACATGTACGGCAGGAGACTGACTTTTTCTCAGTAGCTGCCACGTCATGCACTGCACGGTAGGGTAAAAAAAAATTGACGATTCCACACAAATGTAATATTTTAACGGAATAAATGACTTTTGAGTTTGAGTTTTGAGTTTACTGTACAAACAGACTACTCTAGGACCCAATACCCGTCTAGACACGGAACAACTATAAACGCAAATAGTTGTCTTGTGTGAGACTGGAACCCGGCATAGGGCGCTCAGTTAGTAACGAGGTGATTAGATTAACTATAACCCTGTGTGTCTTAAAAAAAACGAGCGGTTTGTATAAAAAATATGTAGGGGGGGTTTAGGGTGTCAATATGCACTCTATTTGGTCCGTTGTATGATCATGGTATTCCATATAAGAGACAAAGTTTTTGTTTCAAAGAAAATATGTTTTCCGTATGACAAAGCTTTAAAGTGAGCAGAGCCCGGGGGTATTAATAAATAATCAATTAAATACCAGTTGTGCGAAGAGACTGCTATTTCGATTAGTTTTTCATAACATTACTAACACTACGTGAGCCACTAGACTGCCGTATATTATTGCCGCAGACTGATATTAACTATGAAAATTTTTGAATGCACTAAAGTTATCTGAGTTAAAACTATAAGTTTCTGCTATAAGCTTGTAACATACAAGCTCAAAACAAACATAACCTAGACAGTATGATAGCATGAGCAGTGCTTTCGCTAGTCTGCTACCCTGCTATAAAGTATCCTAGTATCAAGCGAGTTAAGTGAAGTGTCTATAGCGCGCGAAAACCTATCCTTTTAGTGTGTTCGTTCCATGTTACATAACCCAGACGTTACGAATAGCATGAACTCTGCTTTCACTAATCTGCTTCCCTGGTAAAAAGTATTCTAGTAACAAGCGAGTTAAGTGAACTGTATACAGTGCGCGATAACCTATCTTTTTAGTGGGCTGGTTCTATATGACATAACCCAACCATTACGGGTAGGATAAGCTCTGCTTTCATTAGTCTCTTCCCCGGTATAAAGTATTCTAGTAACAAGAGGGTTAAGTGAAGTGTCTTTAGCGGGCGAAAACCTATCCTTTTAGTGTGTTCGTTCTATGTTAGATAACCTAGGCGTTACGGATAGCATGAGCTCTGTTTTCACTACTCTGCTTCCCTGGTATAAAGTATTCTAGTAACAAGCGAGTTAAGTAAAGTGTCTTTAAGGTCGCGATAACCTATCCTTTATTATTATTACTTACGTAATAAAATATTGCAACGATTTTCAGGCTACGTACCTATACCTTACCTAAAGCCCAAAAGTGCTAAGTGCAAACGAATCTTACAAGTAAATACGGCGTTTATCTTCTAAACCTTCGATATTATTGGATACATGTTGAGGTATTTTTACTCTATGTAGCGATTAGGATTGCAAAAGTACGCAGCAACACACTACGACATTGATTCATGACTTTGTATCGGTTCAGTAGCGAAGCAGGTGTGCAAAATGTGCTGCTCTATCACTCATAGGTAGATGCTCGCACCAGTCCGTAAGTGATCGGCAAGGTTAAGCAACTAGGCTCGCGGTCAGTCCATAGATAGATAGACCGCCAAAGTGGTTTAATTTCTGAGCGTCTCCGTGCTTCGGAGAGCCCGTTAAGTTGTCGGTCGTTAAGCCATGTCAAAGGCCTACTGGGGGGCTTGAACAACTCGGACACCAGGGTAACCACTGCTCATACGATAAGTAAGTACTCCAAGAAATCACCGTTGATATTTTTGGTAAATAAAATTTTACTATAAAAAGTAAGTTTTAATGTCGCTAACGTTAGGGAACCTGATTTTAAGGACAGATAAAATATATAAATATACTTGAGACAACTAACGCACTGCCATCTGATCCCCAACTAGGCAGAGCCTGTACTATGGCAAGCAGATAACTGTTAAACATACTTAGTTATTCCTAAATTCATACATACATATTATTTATTTATTTCCAAATTACACACAATTATTACAGTAATACATCCAATGCAATAGTGGAACATGACGAATAGGTTAAACACAACAAACTTAAATTATAATTATAACTAATTACACAATATTAAAAGGCTTTATGCCTACTAGCTGTGCCCCGCGGTTTTACCCGCGTTAAATTTTATAACTTATCACAGCTCCTCCCCCGTAGGTGAAAGCGTGATAATATGTAGCCTATATGTTGACCCGACCTCTTAGTAATATGCATGCAAAATTTGAAGTAAATAGATGCAGTACTCTTTGAGTTTAGCCCGGACATACATATAGACAAACAGATAAACAGACAAAAATTCTAAAAACTATATTTTTGGCTTTGATATCGATTGTAGATCATGCCCCAAGTATCCTTTTACAAAAATATTCAATGTACAGTTTTGACTATCCTACGATTTTATTATATGTATAGATAAGTGTATTTATAGCCTTTCTATATATTATAGATTACTTACACCCAGACACAGACCAAATAATTATCAAAAGATTTGTCCTGGGATGGGAATGAACTCACGACCTCGGGCTTAGCAGTAAGGGCCATTAACCACTAGATTACCAGGCCAGTCAGATACGGTTTACGTTTTAATCATGTCAGATTCAGTGACGTTCACGTAAATACATGTTATAATAATTTACTGTACAAAGTCTCAGTCTAATGAATAAAATTATGTTTAAGCCTCTGGGTTAAATTATGGAATATATGTATTACCTACGGCATAAGTTTTGTTTTTTCTTTTTTTTTTTTTTGCTTTAGCTGGTCTATTGTCATTTATGAAGTTCTTTAGTAACAAGCAGATTAAGCTAAGTGAGTGACAAAATATCCTCAATTTGAGATCTCTACGGTTTTTTTGTCAGGAGGAACGCCTTTGCATACCACCCGCAAAAAGTGTCTGCGGGTGGATATGTCGGACTCGCACCTACTAAATCTAACCTGAAGTGGACTTCTTGGCGCCTGATGGGAGAAGAACGGGAATTTGTAATGTACTGTATGGAACTTTTGGATCATACGGTCGGGACACGTGCCCTGGGAGGGCTCTGGATTGCCCACCCCTATACGGACAACATGGTCTGCAAATCCTTTCAAAGTTTTCTAGTTATAAGCAGGTAAAATCGCTGTAACCATTTAGTAAGTTGCAAATTCGGGGGATGATGGAGTTAGGAGAAATAACATGGGTATAATGGTTAATACTTTGCAGCTGTCTGATTGGTGGTGGAATATTATTCAAAATCTTAGAGTCTGAGTATTTGAAACTGCCAAGAAATGAAGCTGTTCTGTGTACAGTGGTACCGAACACATGGCAAGCAAGGTGTAACCTTCGGATAATTTGCAATGAGTGTATTATATTTATTCAAGTATGGTGTAACATGGCTCTTGGGTGACGTCGGCAAATATATGAATATCATCACCCCATCTCATTCCAGTGGGGACCCGAAAGCATGTCGACAGAGGGCAGCAGCTTCCTTCTGAGTTCCACAGGTTTTCAGAATACGAGATAAACTCAGTTTGGAAGCCAGTGCGCAATTTGTTTAATTTGTTACTGTACAACTTTATTTATTTAAACCGCAGTAATTTATATTCGTTAATTAATTTATATTTGTTGTGTTGCACTCTTATTATATTGCATAAATTTCACTATATACCTAGTATTAGTATTAATATTATATTCATATGTTGTACTTGGTTTTAAGAAATAAACAAATTATTATTATTATTATTCTATACTAAGACCATTTTACCACGATCGCCAACCCATCTGCCAAGTGTGGAGATTATGGCATATCCCCCCAAGATGGTTCTTGGGGTTGGCTTTGGTCCAGCAGTGGACTACTTTCAGCTTACAGATGATGATGATTATGAAATTATTTAACAAATAATTCAACACGAGTTTACGTTAGATAGAGGCGAAATTTGCAAATTGAGTTATTGTCACTCTGATGCCATGAACAGACGAATGTCAATTGTGACATTCTAATGAATGTCGCTCACGTACAACGTATAATGCAACTATGAAATGTAGGTATGTGTATTTCCGTATACCGCGGCTCCACTCGTGCGTATATATTATGTCGTATTATCCCTTATTGTTGGATATGTTATGTTTCTGGGTTGATGAAACAGAATTTTGATCTTGTAATCAGTCTGCAAAATATTTTATTGTGATTTTTGTTACTATTAGGGTTCCGTACGCAAAGGGTTTCTGTCTGTCTGTCTGTCAGTCACCAGACTGTATCTCATGAACCGTGACAGTTAGTCAGTTAAAATTTTCACAGATGATTTTTTTTTGCTGATATAACTAAAAACAAAATAAAATATTTTTTTTATAAAATAAATTACTTTTGTTGAATGCGTGCCGCATACAACAAAAGTAGTTATTTTTGCTCAATATTGATAACGGCAATAGTTAGACGCTTGTAATATTCACAGAATATTTAGTTAATATATCACATTAAAATAAATAATTAAAATAAAATAAAACAAATATGTATCCATACAACAAACGTGATTTTTTTGCCGATTTTATAGATACAGAACCCCTCGTGCGCGACTCGTACGTGGCCGGTTTTTTTTTACAGTTTGCGAGCTGAGGCTCAAACCATCAAGAAAATATGACAACAAATTAAGTAACGCAAGCCAGATCACCCCTTTTAGAGCCTGTACCTCGACTCAAAACGGTACTGACGTACCTTATCGTAGATATGACACAAAATCCACACACAGAATTTATATTATATTTATATTCGAAATACTGTTCGGCTAAAGTGTAATACCTTCATTGTACTAAGGCTGCATGTAATTGTGATTGATGGTTATTTCCTAATTGAACTCGCGTCTTTAATAACTTTGTAACTTTTACACCCATTAGTTCTTGCAATAATATATTAGTTACGTAGATATCTGTCTACAGCATGACTACATTAATTACTTAATTATATATTATTAGCTGTGGCCCGATATGCATTGTTATGTACTAAATTAGTTTCTTGGAATAAAGTTTTATTTTTTATTTTTTGTTGCATGATGGAATTTGTATGAATACAAATGAAACTGCGATTTAAAAGTCTTATTACTTTGACTTACGGCCCATTTCAATTTGTTTTGACTGTACAGGGTTAATATGACAATAATTTCCGTAGTTTTAATTATTTTGGAATAAAAATTTATCTATATTCAAAATTATATAACTCGATTCAGTAAACGATTCTGAACAAACTATTTCAGGATGTGCGTTAATTAAGTTACATGTTGTATATTAACAACAGGGAAGAGAACAAAATAATACGTGGCAGATTAACTAAAACATTCGTTAAGACCTAAAACTTATTAAGATTTACAAGTCAAGTTATATTAAGTATTATGCGAGACCTACTACAGTTAATCTTGCTGTATGAAAATGTTAATAAAGACCCTTCTAATGTGATCGAGGAATAAAATGTATGTAACACTCTGGCTGATAGCAGTAGCCTGAATCACCGTTCTTATTAATAACTGTTGTCGACAAGCCAAGCATCTTATCCTTGGCCTACCTGTCATCATAACAGCGAAAAGAAGTCCACATATTGCTTATAAAGTATTCAAGTAACTAGCGGGTTAAGGGAAGTTTCTATAGCGAATGATAACCTAGTCTCATTCTTTATAACATTTATGTGGGCTCACTCTATGATAACCCAGACAGACACTCTGACTGTTAGAAACAATCCTTTTCCATCAATAACTCTTTTAGATAAGCCAAACATCTTATCCTTGGCGTATCGGTTGCCTGGAAGAGATCGCTTTAGCGATAAGGCCGCCAATTCCATTAAAATAAGCTAAATTTTCTAGTTTGTATCCATTGTTTTGTATGACTTATTTTTGCAATAAAGTGTACTCCTTCTTCGTCTACTTCCTCTTTTTACAGCATCTTAACAGTGGAAAGAAGCCCAATACTGGACAAAAGCCTCCCCAAAGAATCATTTTGGGTGCTACGCCTAGCAGACGGATTGGTGCTCGCAGTATGAGAGGTCATACTTCTCAGAAAAAAACTGCTGCCCATCCTCTGGTACATTTTCCTTCGGGTTGTCTTCTGGTGTGATGATATTCCGATATTAGCCGCCGTCACCACACAGCTACGCCGTTAAGATTAGTAACACTCGATGCGTTGCTTTCATCCCTACACATAGCATGTCCATACCACGATAGATGGTAGGTATTCAGCCTATAAGGTCATGGCTCCAAAATTAAATAACATTAAACTGTGACGTCTATTTATCTTTAAGGCTTACAGTAATTAAAGTAATAATTTTGAAGCAGTCCCGTATTTCCTCAAGCTTTTTGTTATTTAAGACGATCGTAATAAGTTTCTCGCTTGAGTTAATCTTGTAGTATCTAGTTGCCATTTAATCGCAGACCTTTAAATCCTTGCTTATTTTGACACCCAACTTTAGTATACGAGAATGACATTCTATTTCATGCTACTGAAAATAGCACCTGCCTGCAACATGCAAAGTTTTTTTCGAGCCTTATAAAGTTTCATTGCGCGAAACCCAATCCTACTACAGCTTAATGATTCATTCGCCACCCCGAGTGGCCAGCCCTTGACTATAAATAATTTGAGCTCAGCTTCACAGTAGGCGGCGGAAGGCAAATTTTCTGTGAGCCAATACGATTTTCATGTCGTGATTTTGTAACCGTTTGTGTTCATGCCGCCCTGGTACATTTGATCAATAGTGTGTAGGTTTACAAGTTAGAACCATGATGATGTTGAAGCCATATGTTTTTTTTTTAATGGTAATTATAGTAATATGATTTCAACATCTTCAGCAAGTACTAAAACTGCACGCTTGGCGCAGCGGTTAAGACAGTCGGGATTCGATTCCCACGAAGGGCAACTATTTGTGTGAACCATAAATAGTTGTTCTGAGTCTGTAGGTACTTTGTATCCTTCAATTATATGTTTGTAAAGTACACCGCGACACAGGGTACAATTTCCCTCGTGTGGGCGTTGTCTATAAAAATTCCGGCCAAGTGCGAGTCGGACTCGCACATGAAGCGTTCCGTAGCAGCAAGTATTTCAGTTGATTAAATGAAAGCAAATTGCGGTTTAAGACGTTTTAAAAAAAACGACTTGCTAGATCTCGTTCAAACCAATTTTCGTTAGTTTCCATGGCAATGTATATCATATATTTTTTTAGTTTTATGATTCTCTTATTTTAGAAGTTACAGTCCCCCCCTGTAACTTCTAAAATAAGTAATACACTCATTTTACCACTTTGGAAGTGTCTCTCGCGCAAACTATTCAGTTTAGAAAAAAATGATGTTAGAAATTTCAATATCATTCTTGAAGACCTATCCATAGACACCCTTGTATGGGTGTATGAGTACGATGAAAAAAAAGTTTTTGAGATTCAGTTTTAAGTATGGCGACCCCCCAAGATTATTGTTTTTTTTCTGTTTTTGAGTAAAAATCTTAATGCGGTTCACAAAATACATCTACTTACTAAGTTTCAACAGTACAGCTCTTATAGTTTCGGAAAAAAGTGGCTGTGACATACGGACGGACAGACAGACAGACAGACAGACATGACGAATCTATAAGGGTTCCGTTTTTTGCCATTTGGCTACGGAACCCTAATAAAACGGCTAAGAAATATACCAAAGTTACATCGTTTTATTCATAGCCCGCAAAGACCATTGTCTCAGACATGATACTTAGTTATTTCGGCATCACCCAGTGGCTGACTGGTAGCTAATGTCTTTGTCATTAAGCGCCTTTTTACAGTTAAGTGTTAAAAAATAATTAAATAGTTTCCGGTCAACCACTCTCCTATCTATATGATCGAAATCTTGGAAGCCTTTTTTATCAGGTTACCTGTATATTTATAAAAATAGTGCTAATTTATTAAGATACAACCAATATTTATTTTTTCTCGTCATAAACAATGAAAATATTATAATATTGTATAAAAATATTATAATATTAGACACAAGATTAAATTAGACAAAGTCAGCAGCTTTAAAACGGGTCAAACTCGACGTTTAGATATTTCACAACATTTTTAATAATCACTTTATAACAAATTATCTGTACTTATCAACCGTAATTCCGTGATTATATTGATTATAATTTTTTTATTTATTTTATAAATATACTTTCAAAAGTTTATGCGCACATATGTCCCACAATACCGTGTAATCGGTTTGACTGTAGGATCGAGTCTCTATACAGCAACTATTTTTCTTTATAACAAAATACTAAAATGACAAATGACTTATATAATGAATTGGTATGATATATGTTCATACTTAATAATATATGATTGACAATAATGTAGTTAATGTTTTAGTATTTTAACTTATAATTTTAGATTAAATTTTTTTAACTCAATGTAATTTGTTATGAAACAAATGACTTATGACTATTGAATTTGACTTATTGCAAACCAATGCTATGTGGTACTTTCATGAAAGAATTGCAACTAGAGAAGTCAGCTGGTAAAGCACCAAGGACACTACGAGTATTACTATGCAACTTCATTTAAAAAACCAGCAATGTGTTAGTCGGAGCGCAGACGAAGGGTTCCGTATTGTCGAGAGGCTTGGGCAATAATGAGTATTACCCTAAGCCTCTCGATGCTACGGAACTCCTCGTGTGTGACTCGCACGAAACGGTAACATAACATTTTCAAAGGGCGAGCTCTGTGAACATTTTATCTTACCTATTAAGGTTGAAATGATACAATAATTATTTAAATTTAGCAATAACAAAAGTTTATTGTATTTCAGGAGATGATAAAAAAATTACGTCCAATATAAAGAGCCTCCCCCCTTTATATTGAACGTCATTTTTTATTATTTGTTGTTAAAGCGATAATAGAAATACGCTCTGTGAATATTTTTACCGCCTACTTATTACCGTTCATGAGATACAGCCCTCTGACAGACGGTCAGACAGCGGAGTAATAAGGTCCTGTTGACATCAATATGGAACCCTAAAAAGCACCGTAAACATCATACCAAACCCAATTAGCAAAACTCAGTGATTTAAAACCAACGTAAGATCGCAACAGCCGCCCCTCGGATTAGTAATCAAAAGGCTGGTCGGGTAAAAGCGTAGTCCAGTATCCATTAGAGCGCAGACAGCCGGAGTGGCAGACACAAAAGAACTGTGAAAACGCCTGCCGGCTAGCGGCTGCATCCGAATTAGTTTTGTGCCACTGTGCACTCGAATAATGCTTCCATTCCATTTCCATCATTGTGTCTGATCAATCTAACTGGCGGTAAACAGGTCCCCAATTACATTCCCTAATGTACATACATAAGTATGTATTTACAAAAGAAAAGTACTATATGTAGTATACCAGTTATCTGGTTACCATAGTACAAGCTCTGTTTAGTTTGGGATCAGATAGACGTGTGTAATGAATGTTCAAGGATATTATTATTATTATTGTCTGGCTTATTGGTCTAGTTTTTAGTGAACCTGACTGCAAAGCCATTGGGTTCTCGTGTGGGCGAGGTTACCCTTTGGTCTAAGTTCTTCAAGCCTCCCAGTAGGCCTTTCATATAGATTAACAACTCTAATGACTACAACCATGGAATGGCAATAAAAGCATAGAAACACACCTAACTACTTTGACTGGCCTGTCTATTTAGTAATTTGTGGCCTTGCCTTCTAAGCCAGAGGTAATGTATTAGATCCCCACCCAGAACAAATCATTATGTGATTAGCGCAATTATTTATTGTGTGTTTAGGTATAATTTATGTATAACTAGCTGTGCCACGCGGTTTATCCCGTATTAAACTTTTTAAATTATAAGCTATGTATCGCTCCAGCCGTTTATACGTGAAGAAGTAATAAACATACACACTAAAACTTGCGCAGTCAAAAACTTTCGCCTTTATAATATTAGTAGGATATGTATGTATAGTATAGAAACATATAGGTACGTTTATCAGTTGTCTAGTTGCCCTAGTTACAGGCTAAGCCTAGTTTGGGACCAGATATGTTATTTGTCCCAAGATATTTATTTATTATTATTTATTGATGTTGGAATTTTGTAACAATTTGTATCACAAAAGTGATTATTCCTTTGGGACGACTATTACGCCAGCCCACGGCATGAGATGGATTAATTATGTTCTTCACCGTCACCACTTAGCGAAGTAAGTGTTAGGCATGCGAATGAGTAAGTAAGTGTAGTATACAAATATTAACACATGTATTGTTGGAACACATAAAGAGGTTCCCAAAAACTCAGACAGGGAGTCTGCGAAGGCTTCATCACATTAATGAATCAGACCAACTAAAAGGCATTGTCTCATACAAGTGATTAAGCCCTCGCCAATTATTTTCCAACCCTCGGCGGAATCCAAATAAGTGGGACGATAATTACTGGGGGTAAGACGCGTGTACCATATAGCTACCCTGTGGCTCAGAAACACTTCTCAGTTTGTTTAAAATAATCTTAATATTATCAAATATCACATACACGTCAATCAAAATTTAAGACAAAACATAAGTGAATATACGTGTGGGCACAATGAGGGCTACCGTTTTTGTGCTCACCAGTCAGCGCCACTGTCGCGGAAGGTCCACTATAGCTGATCAAAATCATTGTTATTGTGGACGCGACGAATGTTTTTACGAAAAATATATAAAATCCTGTTAAAGTGTTTCATAAATAGCATGCCGCAGTGTTGTGCAGTCCCCGCACAACACTGCGGCATGCTATTTATGAAACACTTTAACAGGATTTTATATATTTTTTCAAATATTTATTACAGTCATCGAGCTGTTACTCATTTTGTAATTTATTTAGTTTTAAACCAAAATGTTTAGTTATAATCGCAGTTTTTATTAATAAACAGCGTAACCCGAACAAAAACAGTGTATTTTGACGTTTCGTAGACCTGCCGCGATGCTAGCGCCTCTAGCGGCAAATTGATACGCGGTAGCCCTCATTGCAAAATTAATTCAACGTGAAATTTAAATGGTAACTTAAAATGTATGTTTTCTATTCTAGAATATTTAGGTAAAAAGTTTCGAAGTATGCTATTTATCTCTATATTCTCTTCGCATTTTAATTGGGTATTTAAAATTTCTCAACAAAATTACAGTTGAATTTTGTTTACATAAATAAACTCGAACTAAAATCAAGTAATACTTATTTTTGCTGTGTGGTGACGGCACGCGCCTCTCGTGGAAGACGTACAAATCGTTCCGAAGGAATACCTACCAATGAATGGGCAACAGCGTTTTTGTGTGAACTATGGCCATCAAACTGCACTGCACCAACTCGCCTGCCAAGCGTGGCGATTATGGCATATCCCTCCATTCTTTGGGGAAGCTTTTGTTCAGCAGTGGACGTAATTTGGCTGACATAATGAACACTTCTTTTCTTCAACTAGCGAAGTGGCAAATTAATTTCTTCAGAACGAGTGCTATTCATGAGACTTAAACGGAGTATTCCAGTACACGTCAGATCGAATGTGACTAGTCTAGAGCTATGTAATTGGATTTCAAATGTTAGCTACTGAATTAATGCTAATCACTTTTAATAGGTCTAGAAAAGATTTTGACGAAAGATTAAGACTGAATAATTAAAAGATTAATTCATTAATGCTTTAGTTTTTTTAAAGAAACAGATTTCAATAATTATCTTAATGTTTTTACTTTTCAACGTAGTTAACGTAGTTCTCCTTTTTGTTAATTAGATTTTATAAGTAACTTAGTTTTTACCTATTTTGGTAAAATTTATTTATGTACTAACTGGTAATATTTTTCTTTTTATAATAATAATAATAATAAAATAGTTTATTTCTATCTTCAAAGTTCATACAATGTACTTCTAGTTAGGAACAATTACTCATATAAATAAAAACTTTTGAGAGAGCTGGAGTTCGTACTAGACTCGAGACTTGTATGACAAATCTCCAGGCTCCCCCTTCTTGTCGATCTAGTTTTTGTATCCTATACAAATTAATTATAGTAATATAAAAGTAAACCAAGTCACAAATGAAACACGTCGAGAGTTTAAACAAGAATAAAAATAAAAAATAAAATAAAGAGGTGGTGTGTCTGTGAGGGTGTGTACATGTGTGTAATAGGGCATAGAATGATGAGCTTATTTAAGAATGACAAGTAAGCTTTCGGTATCATCGTAATTTTTTAATTGTGTGCTTACAATTTGCCTTGTGTATAGGGTATATGTTAAGCAGTTTATTGACCTTATTCTACTTACATATATTCTTTAACTAGTTGTTTAAAAGTGAAGACCTGTAACTGGCTGCGTGTTGCTTGTAATATGTATATTTTTGTTGCTGTTGGTTTACTAAATAAATAAATAGACAAACCGACTCGATCAAGCTTTAGCTGGGCAGAGAAGCCTAATTGAAGCTGATATCTGATCTAACCATCGTGGATTCCAGTCCCCTATGGGTTTCAAATTTAAATACGGTCACTTGTTTAATTTTGGTAGTTGATAATAGATTGGGCATGACCTTAATATAAATGGGAAGAAGATAAAACAGGAGAATATAACCATAAAAGATATTTAACAAAACGTATTACAGATTACTTTTGTACAAACCTGGCGAATGAATGATCTCCCTCTAAATTTCAAGCTGGAATAAATTTTAAGATGGAATTGCAGTGCTCCGCCGTATTTTTTTCTAGATAGAGGAGAATGAATGGAAAAGGAAAAAGGATGGATGAGGAGCTTTTCGTGCTTTACGGGGTTCGGTGATCTGTCAACCCAACCTAAAGACAGCGGATAGCGGCCCACTGGGCACTATGAGCAATACTAGTCAATATATATTATGTACGAATTGTGCTGTGGCGGTTAAGACAGTCGCCTCGCCGCTTCGTGTCGCGGGTTCGAGTCCCACGCCGGACAACTATTTGTGACCCATAAATAGTTGTTCTGAGTCTGGATGTAATTTGTGTCCGTCTATTATATGTTTGTAAAGTATCCCGCGACATAGGGAAGATATGTCCGACCGTATGCAGGTCGTAGACGGAAACCTTGGACTGACGCGTTCCCTCGAACAAACGAACACAATGGGTGTTCCCCAGGGATCTTGCCTATCCAACACCCTTTTTAGTATACTGCTGAACGACTTACCATCTGCTATACCTGGTGCCCAGGTCTTTATGTACGCGGATGACGTGGCGGCTGTGGTACGTGCGCGGTCCGAAACTGACTTGACCCGTGAACTTAACGTGGTTACCGGACAACTAGCGGGATGGTTTCACTCCAATGGTTTAGCACTAAACCTGGAAAAGACGTGCTACATTCACTTCCACTTAGGAGGCCGAAAGCCGAGCCCGCTAATTGTTAAGATTGGACCTAACCAGGTCGAGCAGGTAAACGCCACTAAACTTTTAGGCTTCACCATTGACAGTGCACTGACCTGGGAAGCACATATAGATGTGGTTTGTGGTAGGCTGAGTGGAGCGTGTTTCGCCCTGCGTCGTCTGGCTGCAACGGCATCCAGGCATGTAGTTAAGTCATGCTATTTCGCGACAGTCCATGCGACCCTCACCTACGGCGCGGAGCTTTGGGCACGGGGTGCGGACAGAATACGAGCGTTCCGTATGCAGAAGCGAGCCGTGCGAGCAATAGTGGGCATACCTGACGATACGTCCGCCAGAGGGCAGTTCAGAAATCTCAAAATTATGACACTCTGCTCAATATTTATCTACCAAATCGCAATGTATGTGAGGCGAAATCAGGATTTGTTTGATATACTAGGAGACGCACATAATTATAACACTCGGCACAGGCACAGGCTACGTACAAATAAACATAAACTATGCAAATCAGAGAAGACGGCACAAGTAATTGGACCTGGCGTTTATAACCGGCTACCAGGTGAGATCAAAGATGCAGTTTCCACCATGACATTCAAAAGCAAGCTCAAAATGTGGCTGGTAGATAAGGAATTCTATGATTTTGACTCGGAGTTTATGAAACTACCGATGACTTAATTACTTACTATTAAGACTATTAGTTATTATAATATTACAACATAATTATTCGTTTGTAAATGTATTATTGTTATTTATTTATAAAATTATTGAAATTATTAATTGTAAATTGTGATTTTATGACTTGTAACGGTTGTTATCAATAAATAAATGAAATGAAATGAAAATGAAATAAACGTTAGTGCGGGCGTTGATTTAAAAAAAAATCCTATTTAAATAGATACGTAACTATTAGCCTTAAAGGCATGTACGGAAAATGAAAGATTGATTATCAAATCATTCCTGATTCCCATACAAACGTTGCGAATACATAAAAATCATAAAAATTACACAGTCATATCTGAAATAACCAGGCACCCATAAACGCGTGGAAATGATCTATCAACATTTAATGCCTGTAAAACCCCGATCCCGGCCGTGAGTTCACCGACATCCGATCAAATTAGCGTTCGGTGGGCGGCACACAGCTACGCGTGGTGGCGTCGCGTCAATGCTTTCAATGCATTTATGTTGCCCTAGTACCTGTACGTATTGATTAGTGTTGTAGCTTCAAAAAGCTGGAACTAACAGATAAAGTGGCAAAACTGCCTATCTACCAGGGATACGCGGGGATGTGTGAAAACCACGTAAAGGATAGTTATTTTCATCACATTGAGTTATTTTGTATTGTGTTATGACTGTCGCCTCGCCACTTTGTATCCCTTAATAATTGTGGATGTAATTTGTGGACTTCATTTATACATTTTTAAAGTACAATATACTACACATGTTATCAACTTTTTTAAGACAACACCCGCACGTTACAAAAACAATTACCAACTTGTCTATAATGATAATAAAGCTCTTTACACCTTAAACCTAACCCCTAACACTCCTTAGCCGCAACAATTAAATCTGGTCTTAGCAGAACACATGTCCACTTACTCCAAAACTATAATCATTTAGTTAAGTAGTATATCCCAGGGAGAAAACGAGTCTTACTATATAATATTAGACTAAAATATTTTCTCGCCGCTTGTAGAGAAAACCTTCATATTGTAAAATTGTTTATTACATTTACGATATGGAGGTTTTCTCAGCTCGCCGCTAAGCACTTTTTAATTGTGTAAAATTTAAGAGGCAGAACCTAAACGATAGGTCGCAAAAGACTTGAATGTTTAAAAAAAAAGATTGTAAGTGTACGTCTAGCCGCACAAAGTTACACTCTCAGCATATTACCACGCAATATAATAAGCATTGTTATATATTGGCTGTGCCCCGCGGTTTTACCCGCGTTGAACTTTATAAAATACTAGCTGACCCGGCAGATTACGTACTGCCTCAATCGATAAATAAAAGACTTAAACTTTTGTATAAAAAAATCTTAATGAAAACGTTTATATGTGAAAAAGAAAAGGGTTGTTTTTAGGGTTTTACCAGCAATTATTCGAATTTTTCCCACTTTTTAAACCTTCCTTAGACCTCCACAAACATTTCAAAATCAAGATAAGATAAATTCGTTCAGCCGTTCTCGACTTTAAGCGAGACAGTATCAACTATTGACTTTTAACAGCAATTGATTTTTATATATAATAATAATAATGTTTTATTTCTCACCACAATATAAGGTACATTTTACATGGCATCGATAACAATACATATAAAAATTCAATTTTCTAATTATATTGTGGGAGACTTATATATATATATATATATATATATATATATATATATAATTGTATATAGATAGCTTCTTTCATTCTGATGTATAAGCTATATTATTGTAAAGTTTCATTAAAATCTATTCAGTAGTTTTACGTGAAAGAGTAACAAACTTCCATCCATACTTACAAACTTTCGCGTTTATAATGTTAGTAGGATTTATTTTGAGTACGTTCGCCAGTTCGCCCGCTCGTACTATCGTTCGCGTATAGACTACATCAAAGCTTCGTTCCTTAGAGCAAAACACGCACGAACTCTACAATTCATTGTCATTTCCTATAATCATCCATTTAGAGTCCTAAGTGGAATATCAATAAATAAATAAAATAATTTTTGAGAACAATCCAGTCAATAAAGTGGGCACTTAGCCAATCTTTTTAAGGTGTACTATACTGTGGTACATTATTTTGGTTCAGCCAGCGTTTGCAACGTAAGCGCAAAAATGTGTTTATTTATGGCATCACATTAGAAACCTCTATAATTATCAGTGTTTCTCTACTTCCTCTAAATTATGCATATATTCGGCATACCTTCCTCTGGAATTACTATACTACTACTTTTTTGTCCTACGTGCATTGCGTGGAATGGATTCAATACATAATATAATTGTTGCCTAGTTGCGCTTTTATAACTTCTAGTGTTTATCTATCTTGTCCAATTTATAACAAATAGGTTCTGAAAGAGTTTACACTACAGCTTTTCAATTCTAGCTAATAACTTTTCTGCAAAAATTGTTTTTATAGGTACATAATTCTGTAAATCCATTGAAACGTGCTCAATTATTACAATCCCACTCAATATTTTCTAATCAAAGCGCCTACACTAAGCCTCTTAGTTCAAAAATAATTATCGAAGGCTCCCACAACCTTCCTTTCGGTTCGTTTATTAAAATTAAAATCTCAGTGTAGATACTTGTAGGTTGTTTGTAGCTATATCTGCCGTCTGGCGCAGCTTCGATCTGTTTCAGTCTGCAACGCATAGTGCAGATTTAATGGCAGACTATGACGTCATGTTGCAACGGCAAACTAGATAAATTGTTTAAATGTTAACGTGTTTTTATTCGGTTTGTGATTCTGTCTGGGGCAAAATTTATGGTATGAAATTATGTCTTCGGTTTTATGTAACTATTGTCTGAGTGTGTATACATAAAATACTGATTAAATTACCGGTAAATAGAATTACTTACCAGTAAATATACCAGTAAATATAATTAGTTTAATTCCGACTCCAGCCCAAAATAATGTTTTCTGGCAAGTTAAAAATCTAGCAGTAGCCCATAGTCTGGGTACTTCTAAGAATAAGGTGATATCATACGTTCGGCCCTCTGAGAGCACATAAAGCTGTTGATTCTTATGTAATGTTTGAATATGATTTATAAGAAAATTGGCGTGATTTTGTTTAGCAAGCAAAACCGGGATGAATTTGTAGTTAGGCATTTAGACTAGGTCTAAATGCCTATTGGTTTATCTCCCTAGGTTGGGTGAGATAGCCGTCCCATGGGAATATGAGAGTAGGCTTGTCTCCGTAGAGATTGGCCGCCGTCGAAGAAATTTAACCAGGACCACTATTATTTTGTGGTAAATAAATAATAGGACTTTAATATGTCTATGCACGACTCAGATTCGCCAGTGTCTTTTTTTAATAAGAATAACACTTAGACACAGAACAAATAATCATGCTCATTATACAAACATTTGTCGTGTCGGGAGGAGATTATTATTAACTTGAGACACTTCTGTAGGTATATATACTAAGATGAGTTCATTAGCGACCAAAAATTTTAAAAATGTTATGTTTTGAGGTAACGCCTTTATATTCTTTACTAGCTGTGCCCCGCGGTTTTACCCGCGTTAAACTTTATAAATGATTACAGCTCCTCCCCCGTAGGTGATAGCTTGATAATATGTAGCCTATATGTTGACCCAACCTCTTAGTAATATTCATGCAAACATTTAAGTAAATTCATGCGGTACTTTTTGAGTTTAGCCCGGACATACATACAGACAAACAGACACACAGACAAAATTTCTAAAAACTATATTTTTGGCTTCGATGTCGACTGTAGATCACGCCCCAAGTATCCTTTTTTAAAAATATTCAATGTACAGTTTTGACTCTCCTACGATTTTATTATATGTATAGATATTTACGTAGCCTATATATTCTTTATATTTTCGTAGCTAATTAATAGCTACGAAAATATAAACAATGTTATTTTGTTAGCTCAAATTGTTAATAACGCTTTTATCTTGAAGCTCTTTTTTATTTTCCATCTAATATGACTGGCACCCACCAGCGGCAACCTTACGATCAACAATTAAGCTGGCTTTCTTCGAAAATCGTTTTACGTCACCATCGTTTGAAGTGGAACACAGTGGAATATACCCAGAAATAATTATGAGAAAATGATTAAGTATTTGAAGCTACAAAAATGTTGCCTATTTTCACTATAAAGATTTTTACCTGGCAAATTATTTAAGTAATCTTCTTATCATATTGTTATTTGTTGTTCGAGTTGTTACCATGGGAAATATACAAGGTGTAACAAAATGGACGTTACTGCCTACTCTGAACCTTTTTTTTTGTTTAGGCAGGTGAAATGCCTTCGCATGCCACCCGCAAAAAGTGTCTGTGGGTGGGTATGTCGGACTTGCACCGACTAAACCTACCTGCCGTGGACTTCTCCTGGCGCCTGATGGGGGAGTCCCGGGAACGCGGGTATGCTGCTCCGGTACGGGGGGTACCGCGCTTTTGCGCCATGTCCCAGATTGTCGGGACACGTACCCTGGGAGGACTCCTTTGGATTGCCCTCCCCTATTGCCAACTCCTACCAGTACGGCACAGCGACTGCGCCACAGACAGATCGCTGTCATCCCGGAGCTGCTTGTACATGGCGGCAGTAGAGGACACTTCTCACACTGCCGCCTCGGCCCCGAGGGCCTACTCTGCAACCTTCTTTAGGCTAACGATGCGCGTCATAATTTAACAATATAAAATAGCATGACTAACGAATTTAAATATAGTGAACTTATAACTGTCATCATCAAAAACTATTGAGAGAAATAATCGCCTTCTAATCTAGTACACACGGCTACATATCAAGCTATAATTTTCCAGTATAAGCTGACCTGTCATTGTATGGAAATCCTATACAACGCGGGATCAGCTTATACTGGAATATATATTTAATTATTTTACTTATTTATTTTGATAAGAAACAAACGGTTATACAGAAGAACTTAAATATTTCATTTTTTACTTATAGACCTATAGTTTCCTCATGGATTAACAAAGTATTAGTTGTTGAGCTAAGTTCTAAGTTACTTATGAAATTTAAAAAGGTTATACTACAGACAAAAACATTTTTTCAATAATGTTACTGTTCAACAGAAAACATCAATATCTGCTAGTTTTTCGCTATTATTATAAAGTTCACAGGCACGCCTTACAAACATGTTCTTACTATAACAGGTTCTACTTTTGGGGATAGAAAATAAATCATTTTTACGGCATTGACGCTCTTGTCCACGAAGTACTCTAAAAGAAATGATATGCAGAAGCGAATGTGTATAGCTTGATGTGTAGCCGTGTGTACTGTAATTTACTTATAACTTAAAAAACATCTATTGCATCTTAGTGGAAGGTGCATCTCTTAAGTTAACTTACAAAACTTCTTAACAAATCAGTGTATGGAGTAACTACTACACGCCGTACAAGGAGTGATATCCGCCCGTCTTCTTCTTCTTAGCGTGTCGATGGTAAAAATCAGATTTTATCTTGCCAAAATTGAGCAACGCTGATTGCTTTGGTTGAAGCGTCATACAAGTCCTGAAGGGAACAAGAGACTGGACAAGAAGGACAATCAGATAAATGTGCCATACTTTGGGGTGACACGCCGCACTCGCAGATGTTTTGTGATGTGGGAATGTAACCCCATTTGCACATGTTTTCCTTGGATCTACCAACCTGGGTACGTAGTCTATTAAGAGTCCTCCAGGTTGGCCATGGCAAATTATATCCCGGAGGTAATTTTTCCTTTGGCGAGACAAACAGAGGAGGAGCAAATTTATCTCGCCATAAGGTTGCCCTTGCTTTCTGTGCATCGATCGTAGATGTGGTAGTGGCCAGGAAACTTCTACGACTTTTCAGTCGTTGGAGAGCTGGAGTATAATTATAAAGAGGGTGTTTTTTATCGGTCTCCTGCTTATACCTCTCAACACCACTAGCTACTTCCCTTCTAACAGCGGGGGGCGCGATTCCTGCCAGCGGATAAAGTTTTTGAACTGGCGTGGGCTTAAGGCATCCTGTAATGATCCGGCAAGTCTCATTTAGAGCCACATCCACTGATTTGGCATGGGCAGATTGGTGCCATACAGGGCAGGCATATTCACCCGCAGAAAAGCACAAGGCAAGACCAGTCGTTCGGAGCACCTGCGGTGTGGCTCCCCATTTTGATGAGCGTAGTCGGAGCAGCAGATTATTGCGAGCACTGATCTTATGCTTGATAGATTCGCAATTTGTTTTATAGGTCAGAGCCCGGTCCAATGTTACTCCGAGGTATTTGGGGAAACTGTTGTGCGTAACCTGTACTCCCTGCCACGAAATGTTAAGTGGCCGTTGCGCTTGCCTATTGCTCAGATGAAAGGCGCATGACTGTGTTTTGGATGGATTAGGTTTGAGAGCGTTACTTTGGTAGTAGCTATGTAACAGCTCTAACGCAACTGAGAGGTTATACTCGGCTTCCTCAAAGGTCCTCGTTTGGGTAGCAAGAGATAGGTCGTCTGCGTAAATATATCTAGTAGTAGTTAGGGCACTGAGGCTGGTCGTTTGTGTAAATGTTAAAAAGAATGGGAGCGAGAACGCTGCCTTGAGGTAAACCATTCTTTTGGGAACGCCATCTACTTTTGTCCGATAATAGGTTAACTTGAAATCGCCTATTATGCAGAAGTTCCCTCAAAATTCGGACAAAATTTAGGTAACCGGTAAGATCGTTTACTTTCCACAACAGCCTTTTAAGATTGACTGTGTCATACGCCGCCGACAGGTCCACAAATACAGCTCCTGTGATCTTCCCAGTTTCAAACCCATCTTCAATGTGTTGTGTAAGGTTTAACACCTGATTGCAGCATGACTTACTGGGTCTGAAACCGGCCTGCTCTGGGATCAATTTGGGATCTATGGGATCCGCCCGTGAAACTGGACTAATCAACAAAAAATTATTTGTTTTTGGCGCCCGTAAATACATACACATTTGGTGTGTGGTGACGGCATAGAATATCGTCACCCCATCTCATCCCGTGGGGGGCGAGAAATCAACCGAGGGAATACCTACCGGTGAACGGGTAGCAGCGTTTTTCTGTGAACTATGACCATCAAACTGAGATCGCCAACCCGTCTGCCAAGCGTGGCGATTATGGCATAGCCCATCATTCTTTGGGGAGGCTTTTGTCCAACAGTGGACGTACTTTGGCTGACATGATGATGATGATTAAATGCATCAGTTGATCTATTTTTATTGTATGGGTAGTTAATATCTTTTTTTATTCTTTTGCATGTTGATGTACAGATGCCAGCATATCAAGCTACCACAATCTGTAAAATTTCTCCAATTGAAAGTGAACCTCATGCTTATGTGATAAAGTTGAAAATCTATTGACAGATTTGGGTAGCTGGATGTGCTGGCGTCTGTACAATGCAGATTGACAAAAGATGTATACCTAGTCAGTGTGAATTGTATAACCGGAAGGGGAAAACCCTCGTAGAACATTCTATGACCAAATTGTGGAGATGTTCTCAAGAAAGGCCAGATAAGACCAACGAGCGTGTATGAATAATATAGTGACAGTAAATGAGACAAAAGAGGATGCAGCGGCTAAGGCAATCGCCACGCCTCTTCGTGTGGCGGGTTCGAGTCTCGCGCCGGACAACTATTTGTGCGACTCATAAATAGTTCTTCTGAGTCTGGATGTAATCTGTGTCTCCGTCTATTATATGTTTGTAAAAGGCCCCGCGACACATGCATTCCCTAGTGCGGGCGTTGTCTTTATTAAAAAACGTAAAATTAAAAAAGAATTCTTAAATTCGTTGTCTCTGCCTACCCCTCTAAGATAATAGGCGTGGGTCCATGTATGTATGTACAATTCGTTGTTCTGTTAGATCCGCTATGTATGTTACACCTTGTATATGTACTTAGGTACACGTGTTATTCTACAAATCGATTATTGAAGCCACGTTGCGTAGTTCCCTACAAATCGGCCCTGCCTGGCCTGAGCTTTGGCAGGTTTGGGTGATATTTTGTTGTTGTGTTTATAATTGACAGGCCAAGATTTGTAGAAAATATTCGTTGAATTGATAAGAATTAAATATTTTACTGACGGAATGTTTATATAAAATTTTACGTCCACGATGTACTGAGTTTAAATCCCGGATCGGGCAAAAAAGTTACTATGGGACTTTTGCGTAAAGAAAACTACCTACATAGTATCAGCCCGAAGTCTAAGTATTTTCACCTAACAATTACCAGTCTTGTCGCTAGTCGTCCCATCGGAGCATCAGAGTGATAGCATTGAAAGTGTCCCTGTGCACTTTAACATGTCCCGCGCAGATGCCTATTCTCCAATGGGACTGGCCGCCATGGGCAAAAAATCGTCCACAAGGAAATTATAACATTCTTCTACGTTTTGTAGTTCAATATATCATCTTCTTTTAATCAATACAAAAGAGAGAGCAAGTATTGAACTAAATGGAATTGTTTCTGCCTACCCCCCTAAAAACACGCGCAATTTTTTGTCAAGTAGTTCAAGATCCTTTTTCATTTATTTATTTAATCTCAAAATAAACCAGATCAATTTATTATAGGTCCAAATATCATCAACTTTTCAAAACAAAATAGAGTTCAAGAATTGAACCAAATGGAATTGTTTCTGCCTACCCCCCAAAAAATACGCGCAATTCTATTCATCTAGACATATAATAAAATCGTAGGAAAGTCAAAACTGAACATTGAATATTTTTTAAAAAGGATACTTGGGGCGTGATCTACAATCCATATCGAAGCCAAAAATATAGTTTTTAGAATTTTTGTCTGTTTGTCTTTATGTATGTCCGGGCTAAACTCAAACAGTGCTGCATTGATTTACTTAAAATTTTGCATAAATATTACTAAGACGTCGGGTCAACATATAGGCTACATATTATCACGCTATCACTTACGGGGGAGGAGTTATGATAATTTATAAAATTGAACGCGAGTAAAACCGCGGGGCACAGCTATTCCTAAATATTTTAGTCAAGTAGTTCAAGATTCAATAGTATTTTTCATTCATTTATTTAATCCCAAAATAAACCAGATCAAGCAAACAGAGAAACCATTTTAACCTGTTCAGTTGGTTCAGTGTTGTTTGTTGGACAAACAGATATTAATCGCTAAATTCGCCTCCCTGGCTGTATGGACAGGTTACAGACCTACATAATAACTTCCACTGCGGTGAAAATTGCAGCAAATTGGTATATAGGTACTAGGATATTGATTTTAAATGTATCTGTAGAGTACCTACGCGGTGTGGTGACGGTGGCGAATATCAGACAGTATATCATCACCCCATCTCGCCCCGTAGGGGGTGTAATAGAAGTCGACCTGAAGATATACCAGAATACTAGCAGCAGCATCTCTCTGTATACTATGACCTTCATACTGCGGTAACCAACCCGTCTGGGGGGGAGGGTTTTGTCCAGCAGTGGACTTTTTACAGTTATTATGATGATACTATCTACTAGTACTTGTAAATGTGAAATAAATTCTAACTTGAGTATAAACTGACGCTTTTACTTGTCAATATGTCATAGTAAATAATTAATTATAATGATAATATCCTGTGACATTATTCACACACGGCCATCTGATCCCAAACTGAGCAGTATTTGTACGATGGAATCCAGATAACTGGTATAGTACATATACTATGTTTCGTTTGTAAATATATACTTATATAGATAATTACACCCAGACTCAGGACAAACGGACTTTTTCATGCACACAAATAGTTGTCGAGGGTGGCAATTGAACCCAGGACTTGCGGCGTAAAAGGCAAGTATTTACCAACCACGCCAACCGGCCCGTTAACATGACATGTTATCATTTCGTATTATAAAATTGAGATGAAATGTATATGAAGCCAAAGAGAGAGGATGTACAGACGCCAGCACATCAAGCTACCCCAATCTATCAAATTTCCCCAATTGAAAGAGAACCTTATACTTTTGTGATAAAGTTGAAAATCTATAAAATATATTTTTACAGATTGGGGTAGCTGGATGTGTTGGCGTCTATACTTTATATCCGTCAATTATATGTTTGTAAGGTACTCCGCGGCACAGGGATTAATATCCAAAGTAAAGGCGTGGTCTTTTAAAAAAATGTCTGAATATACTAGACAGGGTTTAAAGTTAGCTTTCTAAACAATTTTAGTTTCATATAGATTTAGATATTATCTAAACGTATAGAAAACAGCGTAATATATTGACTTAGGCACTGCATACAGAGTAAGTGCCTGCAAATGAGTATATCGAACGTCGCACCGCGTGTCTCCCGGCTTTGTTTTCTTCGGGAAGTCCGATAATTTGGCTGCAATGCCGCTATCACAAGAAAACTTAGACGCAAATGAATAAGCCACTCTACCTCTTTTTACGTATACATTGCTGGTTCACAACTACAAGATAAATAAAGTTCAGGGCTAATGGAGCAATGTATGAATATAGTGAGCTAAGTTTGTGGAGTATTAGTGTTGGTAATACGGAAGCCTGTGTATACGCCTCGTTTTATTGGCGTGCCAGACCTACCCTAAAGCAAAGCGCGTTGCCCTTTCCCCTGCACTGCACCGGGTGCATTCCCCCAACCAAGAATGTCAAAGTTCACTCAAAGGTAACACTTGATTTTCTCCGATGTTGTTAAAT
Source organism: Pseudoips prasinana (assembly GCA_951640165.1). Lineage (NCBI taxonomy): Eukaryota > Metazoa > Arthropoda > Insecta > Lepidoptera > Nolidae > Pseudoips > Pseudoips prasinana. The sequence goes on from OX621248.1 coordinate 32,182,716, forward strand.
ATTGATAGGATTTTCTTTGTCTTATGGCAGATCTTCCGTTTGCTGGCATTGCTTAATCCAGACTATAAATGGGAAACTTTGTTTTATCGAGTACTCGTGTCAAAAATAAACTTACAGCGTGAAAGCAAAGGAAGCCGAAATATAAAGCTTTACAGTACATTTCTTATCGAATTCGTTGTTATAGGACAAGTACCAAAGACAATATTTATACGGGGATATGTTTTCTTTGGTGGAAAAGAATTTTTGAAGATAACAACGCATTGATTATTTATAACATATTTATTATTTTATACGATCGAAATACGATCTGTTCAGAAAAAGAAATTATAAAGACTTTTACATAAAATTAAAAAAACCTTGTGTGTACTTATGTACACGCGTTAGAAGTTATACTTCTTTGGCGTATGGAAAAAACACCAAAATAATATTTATTTATTCACACTGTTTAATTGTACCCTTACGAAACACGTGTTCTACATATAAAAATACTAGAATATACAACTTGAATATAGTTATCAATTTTCATACGACCTAGAACTAACTTCATGCTGTTAAATTTTTTGGTGTCGGTGTGCGCGCGCATCGTAAACATTCACTCTCATCATTTTTCTCCATCGCGGCAAAAGAAGTATAACTACAAAAAATTCTAGTTTCAGAACACGTAACTTGAACAAAAGTCACTTTTATTCTATTGTCTCAAAATTGCTCATAACAAGCTTCCACATAAGCTTGTTATGAGCAATTTTTGTTAATATATATTTATTTTTATGTAATGTCATTAGTCTGTAAGCTTTCCTTAAAAACTATTAAAAAGAAAGTATTTATTGGCAATTCACATTGTCCACGTATTAATGTCCTCCCAGCCGAATTACGGCCATGGCGGCCAGTCTCAATAGAGATTAGCCATCTGCGCGGGACGTATTATAGTGCACACATTTCTATTCCATCACTCTCATGATCCAATGGAACGCCGAGCGACACGACCGGCAAGAGGTCAGGCTCAAGGCTCAAGGCTTGGCTCGACCTAGGATTTGAACCCAGGACCTCGTTCTCCGTGAGAGAACACGCTACCGCTAGACCAACGAGGCATTATTATACGAACGTCAAGACAAGTAAAGTGAAGTGGCGTGGTTGGTAGAAACTTGCCTTTCACCTCAGGTCGTGGTTTCGATTCCCACCCAGGGGCTCTACCGGCTAAGTCGCCGAACATCGATTTCTTAAATGGCGTTCAAATAAATAAAGGTTCAAAATGACTTAACTAATCGTTAAATCGGCTTACACGTTGACAATCGATTCCGGACCATAAATATGACGTCGCATGTGTTCATGGAAGCCGATTTAACGATTGATTAAGTCATTTTGAACCTTTATTTATTTGAACGCCATTTAAGAAATCGATGTTCGGCGACTTAGCCGGTAGAGCCCCAGGACAGATATTTGTGTGAATGAACATGTCTGTTTATCCTGAGTCTACGTGTACTTATCTACATAAGTATGTATTTACAAATGAAAAGTAGTATATGTAGTTTATCAGTTATATGGTTTCCAAAGTACAAGCTCTGCTTAATTTGTTATCGGATAGCCCTGTGTGAATAATGGCCCAGGATATTATTATTATTATATATTTAAAATATAAATTGCATAAAATAGACGGCGATTACGACCAAACCAAACAAAGTGACAGACAGATGAGTGTAATCCATTAGGTATTATTATAACAAAATTGCCGTAATTCATTAAAAGTTGTCATGTCAAAACTTTTATTAATTATACGACAAATATTTAATTATGTGTGGCAATTAAGTTTAGATAAAAATAAATAAGGAATAGTATCCATGTGAATATTATATCAAATAAAACTTGCTATTACCTGCGGCATTGTTCGCCCCATATCTAAATTTCATTCTGGTTATACCCTAGATCGTTTTCTCTTGACAACGGATATGCACAATTTTAAGACGATCGGTAGAGTAGTTAAGACGTGAAAATTTACAATAGTAAGGATGGATATTAATTAAAAATATTTAATTATGTTGAAGAACTTATATCAATATTATGAGTGGTATTAATTATCAGGCATATGATCTTCAATATATGTATAATAGAATATAAAATTTGAATTAGAAGTAATTTTACGTGCGTAGACATGTGCCCGTCGGCCATGTTTCTAAAAAACAAAAGTCGATGGATAACACCTACATCCTCCCTAAGGCATTTTGAATTTGAATTGAAAAAACTTGAGAGGTGTCAAGGGACACCCGGATGGAAAGAAGTTATTTCTTATTATTTATTATGTACAAAAAACCTGTATACACTCAACAAAAATAATCGTCGCGACACCACACTGTTCAATGCGAAATAGAAATGAAAATATCTGGCTTGCTTTCTATATACTTTGGCAACACTGGCCATGTAAACAAGCTTACTGTGTCTCTCTTATAAATAAAATCGAAATAAACATATATTATTAACTATTTGTACAAAAAAGTTGTAAAAGTGCGAATTATAACCTAATACTTGTGAGGAAAGAAGTCATTGCTGGATCCTGGATGGATTTTGTGAGTAAAAAGTGTACAAAGTTCGTTGCTTCTACTTCAAATAACACTCACACAACCCTAAACAGCTGATTCACAGCTGATTTTGACTAGTAATACGCTCACAAACACATGGAAATAACTAGCTCAATTAAACGACAACTAAACAAACGTCACACGGAACTGTCAATGTCTGTCATAAAAAGGTTCGTTCAGAAATCGTAATTATTAAAGGTGATACACATGAGCGCTTTTTTAACGCTTGATAAAATTCAGTTTGTCATTAATATAAATATAAAAAATGTCTACAGAAATGAACCACAACATAACAACGCGACGTCATAAGCATTTGTTTAAATCAAAATCAATAGAATCTCTAAGTATCGACTCATCATTGGACAAAACGAATTATGACTTAAATAGCAGAAGTCTTGACCTTTCAACGGGTGTAAGCAATAATGAAATAGATGAAATGAAAGTTGAAATGTTACAACTAAAGGAACAACTTGAAATTACGCAAAATGAATTAGACAATGTTATATGTGAAAATACCGAACTTAAAGAAGAAATATTACGACAGCAACTCCATATTGACACGCTCAAGGAGCTTTGTAGCAGTCCTATAAAATCGAAAAGATCCCAATTAGTGTCTGCAAGGAAAAGAAATAGATGTTCAATTACAGATAATCTACGTGGTGTATCCTTATGCCAAGAAGTACAATCACCGTGCGAAAGTCAAAAAATCTCCATGAACTCTAGCGGAATGATTTGTGAAAGGATAACAGAAACAGAAACCACGTCAATAGAAACTCAAGTAGACGACGATAATAATTTGAAAAATGACTTAGTGAATCAAATTACTTGCAGTCTGGTATCAAATAAAAAGAAAGGACATTCTGCACAATTAAATAATAAAAAACCAAATGATAAACAAACCCAAACTGAACAATTTGAAACGTCTATAGAGAATTGCAAATATATTAAAAATAAAGCTGATATTGACAAGCGTGAAAAGACACAACTTTACCAACAACCAATGGCACAAGAAAAAAAAGGGAAAAGAAAACTATGCGTTATCAGTAACTGCAACCACGACGGCGCCCTGGAAATATTAGACAACGTTTTCAGAAGGCACTTCGAGTATTGTCATTACCTTTCACGAAATAGTAGTATTAATTATATTCCTACAAATGTTTTGAGCATAGTGCAGCAATTTAATCTGAATGACTACTGTATTATCATGATTGGGGAGCAAGGTATTAAAGGCACTAGGGAATCAATGGAAATGGTTAAGTTAATTGGTGAAACTTTAAAAAAAATAACTCATACCAATATTATTGTATGCTGTCCGACATATATACAGGGGGCTCTGATACACAATTAGAAGAAATATAGAATAGTAGAAATGTTTAATAGTTTACTTTTCATGGATATACAAAATCATAATAATGCTTATTTTTTTGACAGTAACCGAGACCTATCCTATGAAACATTCTCATATAAAACCGGCAAACTTAACAAATTCGGCATAAAATGTATTTACGAAAGTATTATGCAACGCTTACTTGTTGATATTGAAACCTACCCTATCGAGTATGACTATTGTGATTCGCAAATGTTTCAGAAAATCCCAAATAAACTTTTTTTCGTTCCGTTACGCAAGACGGTCTGTGAAAGCAATTTTAAAAAACAAAAATATATACTTCTACACCAAAACATAGCTGGTATCTTGAATAAACTTGACTTGTTTGAAATAACAATTGCTAACTTAATGAATGAAATTGGCCCTATCGATTTCATTTGTCTAAGTGAAACTTTTATAAAATCAGGGCATGAAAATAATTTAGTTCTTACAAACTATAGTTTAGCTGCCAGCTACACCAGAAACGACAGGAAACGTGGTGGTACATGTATAATAGTGAAAAAAGGTTTGGTTTATAATACATTACCTATAACTAATGAACTAGCCACTGATTTTTGTTTCGAGTGCTGTGGTATAGAAATTATGAGCTACAATCTAATCATAGCTTGTATTTATAGAACTCCAGATTCTGACATATCAATTTTTTTCAAGAAACTAGAGTCACTGCTGCGCAAACTAACCCACAAAAGTTCAAAACTGGTCATTATTTGCGGGGATTGGAATATAGATATATTAAAAGATAATAAATTTTCAAAAGAATTAATATCAATCCTTAACAATTTTAACATCGTACCGCATGTTAAAGTACCCACAAGGAAAAATACTAGCATAGATCAAATAGCCAGTAATATACCCACATTAGATTTGAAAAGCAATACATATAATTTAGCTCTTTCCGATCATGATACTGGCCAAACACTTGAATTTCACCGCCATAATAACACTAAATCGCAAAGTATGGAATTTTGGTATGAAATAAAAAGAGACTTTAATAAGAAAAATGTTAATAAATTTCTACAATGCATAGCCTCTCTGAGTTTTAATGAGGTGTTCGAAGAGTCAAACTGTATAAGGCTTTCAACATATTCCATGATCTATTCTTGCTCTTTTACGAATTGTGTTTTCCGGAAATACGCGTTAGGAAAAGCAATAAACCAATTAAAAATAAATGGCTTAGTAAAGGTTTAAAAATATCTTGCATTAAAAAGAGATTGTTATATTACGAATACCAACACGATGCTATAAGCAAAAATTGCAACAAAAAGAAATATATGAATTACACTAAAATATTAAAAAAATGTATATCTAAATCACAACAAATAAACAACAACAATTTCCTTTATAATTGCAAAAATAAATGCAAAGCGGCATGGTCTATCATAAAAAGTAATGTCAATAATCATATAAAAACTAATGCCATTAATGAATTAATAATCCATGACAAAAAAATTAATAAACCTAATGACATATGTGGCCAATTTAATAACTTTTTCATTGATCTGACTAATAATAAAAATAATTTAAATTCTAAACATGACATGAGTAATATTGACATTATAAGTACTACACATAGTTTATTTCTGACTCCTGTGAATGAGACTGACGTAATAAATATAATTAATTCTTTGAACAATACGAATTCTACCGGACATGACGCAATAAGAACGAGAATAATAAAGTTAAGTGCGAAAATCATAGCATTACCACTTAGCTATCTAATTAACCTTTCTTTTGAGGAAGGCATTTATCCAAATCGGCTAAAAGAATCAATCATAAAGCCACTATTCAAAAAAGGTAGCCGTACAGATATGAATAACTATAGGCCCATTACACTGATACCAATTTTTGCAAAAATATTTGAAAAGGCAATGCATGAAAAACTAATTAAATTTGCAACAAAACACAATATCATTATTGAAAGTCAGTTTGGCTTTAGAAAATTCAGCTCAACGACATTAGCCTGTTATTCATTAGTTAAACAAGTTACTGAAGCTCTAAATAACAAAATGTATGTTCTATCAGTATTCTTAGATATGAGCAAGGCGTTTGATTTTGTGTCACACAAACGTCTTCTATACAAATTGGAGAGATACGGTATTAGGAGAAATGCACATAACTGGCTCAAAAGTTATCTATCTAACCGAAAACAGAGAACTGTTATCTCTAGAATAGAAAATAACTCTATGAATACATATACTTCAGAACTAAGGAATAACAACTCTGGCGTCCCGCAGGGAAGTGTACTAGGGCCATTGCTATTTATATTGTATATAAATGACCTTAAAAAATGTTTAAAGCACGAATGTATCCAATTTGCTGACGATACTACATTGGTTATAAAATGTTTAAACAAAAAGGACGTAGAAACTGACACTAAAAACGAGTTAGCGATTGCCATAAGGTGGTTAAAAGAGAACAATCTTCATGTCAATATAGACAAAACTAAATTGATCCAATATAATTCATTTAATATTAATTTACAATATAATAATACTATTTTAGAACCAATAAAATCTACATTATTTTTAGGAATAGTATTTGACAGAAAACTTGACTGGAAAGAACACGTAGCAAGAGTATGCACCAAGTTAGATAAATTTGTGTACCCTCTTCGGAAACTTAGATTTGTATCTAGCAAAAAAACAGCCCTCAGCGCTTACCATGGGTATGTTTCATCGGTGCTGCGGTATGGCTTAGTGATATGGGGAAATTCAGTGGATGTGGAAAGAGCGTTTATTGTACAAAAAAAGTGTATCAGAGCTATAAGCGGTGCTGAATATTTAGACCACTGTAAACCTTTGTTTAAAGAATTAAACATTCTCCCTCTCCCATGCCTTTATATTTTTGAAATCTGCTTATTTATAAAAAGGAATCCTGAGCGATTTCCATTAAGCCAGAACGTCTCCGTGAGACTAAATAATATAAATCATGGTAAATTGCTTGTACCTGCTCAAAGATTAAATTTGTATAGTAGAAATGTCCATTGTATGGCAATTTAAAATTTTTAATAAATTGCCAACTGAACTTAGAAATTTACCATTCAATAAATTCAGAACTAAAATATTTTCTTGGTTATTGGACATGTGTTTTTATTCCGTTAATGAATTTTTAAATTATAAATTTTAACATTGTTATTTTAATCTGCAGTTTAATTTTTTTTTTGTTTTAATTATTATAAAATGTTGACATTGAATGCGGAATATTATTATTTAGTTTATAACTTTCAACTCATCATGACATTGTATTTCTATAATTTATTATTTTATTCTCATTGACATTTTATATAATTTATTTAATTTGTGGTGGTAATGCTTGTAATAGTATTTTTTTTAAATGTATTAATACCGCCATGACATATCTTTTTATTATTTCTACACCAGCAATGGTAGTATATGTGATCCAATGTATAAATGTAAGAACTCAATGTACCATATACTGAGAAATAAAGAATTTATTATTATTATTATTATTATAAGAGAGAGAGAGACAGACAGAGAAACATGCGCACGCCGCACAGCTGCAAAAAGTGTCGTGACAACTTTTCGTAAGATTTTTTTCCGTCTAGCCCCCTTTTACAACGCGCGATAAGGAACTTCGTTCCAATAAGTAGGTCTAGTGTTTAGTGACCGTGACCGCTAAACTAGTGGTTGTCGGTTAGATCTCCACTGATGACAATCATTGGCGTGTTGAGTACGACATGTGTCATTTACACATATATTTAGAAGTAAATAACTATGTTAACAGTTGCGTGCTTGCCATATTACCGGCTCTGCCTAGTTTGGGATCAGATGGCAGTGCGTTAGTCCTAACATATTTATTTATTTACTAAAATATGGAATGATATTTATTACAATAAACAGAAACAGTGTTCTTCTCGTGTTTGTGCAAATAAAATTATTGATTGATATATTATTTTGTATTATTTTTTAAATTCCCTTTCCCTTTATTGATCTGTTGACTGCAATTTATTTTTAATTATTCCCGCTGTTTTGGGGCATAAGCTGACTTTACCCCTTGCATGGGAAGAGTCCTTTTATGGGTTTGTTTCGAACTTTCTGGGTGCGGATTAAATTTAATGTTAATATTAATCATAACACTAACATCTTGTATGCCAGTTTGAATCGTATTAATATGTTGCACAGATACCAAGTAAACGCAAAGGGGTAGGCAGAAAGCTCTATAGATATACAATACTAACAGGGGAATAATTCGCTTCCGTTGTCAAAGCTCCATTCCGCGTAGAAAGTACCAGGTAGTTATAGGTTTGTAGGAGTAGAGCGGGCGGTAGTCATGGCGACCGCCGGATGCGCCGCCATCGCTGCAACCCTGGGCATTGGGGTGGCCATGTTAAATACTATACGCGGCTAATTTCGATATAGATAATTGAGGGTGCAGGTGTATACAGTTAGGTATATTTTTCATTGACAAGTGAGACCTTTGAATGAAACGTATTCAAAACTTTAACCCTTTCCTGGGCAGAGGGGTATAACTACGACTATATTCTAAGCTCTATTGGATTGTAATAAAGTTGGAAACTTAATAAATTACTTTTCCAAATTACAAAACATTCTCGAATATGGCGTGGCACTATCTGTTTGTCCTCATCTCCAATCTCTTGCTATGACGCATCAATCTATACTGACAACGTTGCTCAATTTTGGTCTTCGATAATATAACACATGTCAAAAAAATTAATGTTACTTTTCTTGCGTCAAATAAACAGCATAGCCATCCAGCGTGGCGATGTTGGCAGCTTTCTAGACTTTATACGGATATAAATCTTTCGAGGTACAGTAGCCTAGGTTAATATTTTATATAGACAGAACCATTGACAACATGTAGTAAAAATATTAGACTTAAACTAGATAATTAAACATAATCTCTTGACAATAACTTGATACGAGCTAGCTAAATATCAATGCTATAATAAAATAAATTTTATAAATGTTTTCATACAATGTGTACCTAAATATCTATGTTACTAGAAATAATAATGTATACAACTTTAAAAAAGCGCTTGTAAATAGTCAGAACATGTTTGTAGTAATATTTACTACAAACATGTTCTGACTATTTACAAGCGCTTTTTAAAGTCTACGTGAATAAAATCCTTTTATTTTTGTTTTATTTATTTATATCATCAACCTCATCATCATCATATCAGCCTATAGACGTCCACTGCTGAACAAAGGCCTCCCCCCAAGGATCACCACGTTAGTCACGCTTGTGCTTCCCGCATTCAGCGGGTTCCTGCGACCCTTGCAAGATCATCAGGAGCGTAGATCGTAGGAGCCTGCCAACGGTGCGTCTTCCGGTTCGTGGTCGCCACTCGAAACTTTCAGCCCCAGCGGCCGTTTACACTACGAGCTATGTGCCCATCTATTGCCACTTAAACTTAGTAATTTTATATAATCTTACTCCTTTATCAGTATCAGCTTATGAGTAATGAAAATTAAAGGGGTATACTTAGTCCACTACTAGGAAATCAGTATGATAGTGTAATCGTATTTTTATTTCCAGGAAGATTAAGGTTTGTTCGTTACTTTATATATAGGGGTTCAAAAATCCATAGAGTTTATATTAAAATGATGTTATAATAAATATTATAATCATAATATGTCCCAGTACCGTTGAATTTATGTCTCACTCAAATAATGATGTAACATGAAAGCGAATAGTTAAAATTCTTAACTAGAAATAAATATCTAAAGCCTAAACCTATTAAAGTTACGAACGAGTTTGCATATCATCATCAACATATCAGCTGATAGACGTCCACTGCTGGACAAAGGCCTGCCCCAAAGATTTCCACAAGAGCCGGTCCTACGATACCCGCATCCAGCAGCTTCCCGCAAGACCTCCTTGCAAGACCATCGGTCCATCGATGGTTTGCATATTTTGCTTGATAATCGTTTAGTTGATCAAGAAGTGTGAAATTTTAGTTCGGCATGTTGTCTAAGTTCAGTGTTTAAGACGAAGAGTTGCCGGATGTTTACACTTTCCTATTTTGGTTTAATAATGTCCTCCTAGCCGAATTTCTCGCATACACAGGGGCACTTTCTATTCCATCACTCTCATGATCCGATGGGATGCCTAGCGACACGACCGGAAAGAGGTCAGGTACAGGACCGACAGCATTACGTGCTCTCCGAGGCACGGGGGCATAATACCGCAAACTACAACACTTGATACTGATAAAATCCCAACATCACTTTTGGCCCGACCCGGGATTTGAACCCAGGACCTCGTTATCTGCGGATGAAAACCATCGAGGCAGGCAGAGTTTGGTACAATAGCCATAAAAGGATTGGAATTGCCCCTCCACCGTCGAAGGCATGGTCACCGAAGCGCGCATAGATATTGCGCTACATAATGGATCCTGCAGCTACCTATTTACTTTCTGCGAGCAGCCCTCACTGCGGATCGTTAATACTTTATAACGCACTCATCTAATCTCATATCGATATGGAAATTATTTTCATCTTGAAGTTTACGGACTAAGGAGTTATCTTTAAACGCTACTATATTAATATAAGCTGTATTTATCTATACTCATATTATAAAGAGGTAACGTTTCTGAGTTTGTGACGTTGTAAGGGGTAATCTCTGGACCTACTGAACCGATTTTTAATATTATTTTACCAATAAAAAGCTACGTTATTGTGGAGTGTCATGGTATATATTATATTTATATTTATTCAGAAGTTTGAACCCGAAGTATTACGCGGGACTAACGCGCAGCGGCAAAAATATTTATAACGCGGAACGAAGTCCGCGGGCACATGGCATATCCATTTAAATTATGAAATAAATACCACGCTTAACAGACGGGTTGGCGTCAATCGTCTCAGTTCATAGTACTCAATGAAACGCTGCTGCCCATTCTCTGGTAGCCTGGAAGCCGCTGGATGCGGGCAGCACAAGACCGGCCAGTGTGGAGATCCTTGGGGGAGGACTTTGTCTAGCAGTGGACGCCTTTCGGCTGATATTATGTTTTATTTATTTATCTGCATTAAATTTGGTACATAAAGTTCGTGAATATATTAATTATAATTAGTACAAATACGTGGATGCAATTATTAAAAAAAAAACATGCAAAACTATGGTTGAGTCACAAGTAATTATGTTTTTTAATTAGTAATATGATTAGTTAATTAATCATTTAAAATAAATTTAACAAAGAATCGTATTTATTCGGGTCTGTGTCAACATATACACAATACACATATAAAATAACATGTCAAGAAAAATAAAATAAACATAATAAGCAATAATACATTAGAATTATTTATGCAGCAGTTAGACATGTCAAATTATAATATTTTTTCATTACCAACTTATGTACGTCATTCCAATTGATATATCTACGTATACAATTGTGATTACAGCGCGTGTGATAAGATTTCTAAGAATTATGTTTTGTGGAATTCGTTTACTCAATAAAAGCATTCACCTATCAACCAATTGCTTAGACAATTACGAAATAATAATCAAAATAATATCCTGGGCCATTATTCATACACGGCGATCTGAACCCAAACTAAGCAGTGCTAGTACTAAGGAAACCAGATAACTGATATGCTACATTCACTACTTTTCTTTTGTAAATACATACTTATATAGACAATTACATCCAGACTCAGGACGAACAGACATGTTCATGCACACAAATATCTGTCCTGGGTGGGAATCAAACTCACGACCTGCGGCGTGGAAGGCATGATTTACCAACCACGCCAACCGTTATATTTTGAGGAATTCGTCTATGCAATAAAAGCATTCGTCTATCAACCATTAGCTTAGAAAATTACTAAAATTATAACCGGGTAAATCAATTATTATCTTAGGCGTAGTATTGTTAATGAGAGGTTCCATATCAATGTTACAGCGTTGGTACATCTCAAGCGCGATAGTGGCATTTGTCAGAGTCATTTGACATTTGTTAATATTGGAGAAAGAGCAAAATTAATTTATACGTATAACTTTGCTCGATTAGACGTTGATTACATGAAAATTTAAAAAAATAGAAAAATATTGCTGTGTGGTGACGGCCTAAGAACATCACCACCCCCTCTCATCCCGTGGGGGGACGTAAAAGTCGTCCCGAGGGAAATATATACACCAGAGAACGGGCAGCAGCGTTCTCCTGAGTACCATGTCCACCTTACTGCGATCGCCAACCCGTCTGCCAAGCGTGGCGATTATGGCAAATCCCCTCAAATTATTGACACAACCAAACGGCGGCCCCCATGTCCCGGCAGCCCTGCTATTCCCAGCCGTGGTAACAGCCGTGGTTACGGCAGGGCAGGGGGCGCTAAGAATCCCCGGCAGATTCCGCGTTACCAACACCGACGACCTCTGGCCCTGGCAACATATAACACACGTACACTGCGGTCCGACGAGAAGATAACCGAACTGGAGGAAGAATTGAGCAGGTTACATTGGGATATTGTAGGATTATCTGAAGTCCGAAGAGAGGGGGAGGACTCGATAATACTGAAATCCGGAAACCTGCTCTATTACCGGGAGGTTGACCAAATATCCCAAGGTGGTGTCGAGTTCATAGTCCACAAGTCCCTCGTGAATAACCTAGTGAAAATCGAGAGTGTGTCGACGAGGGTTGCGTACCTTATACTCAGAATCACCAAGCGGTATTCGTTGAAGGTTATACAGGTATACGCACCCGCTTCGACACACTCCGACGATGAAGTCGAGGTTATGTATGAGGACATATCCAGAGCCATACATACCTCTAACTCCTATTTCACTGGGGTCATGGGGGACTTTAACGCGAAGTTGGGCAAACGATTCGGTAATGAGCTGAGAGTGGGGCAATTTGGAACTGGAGACCGGAACCCCCGGGGCCAAATGTTGGCCGACTTCATGGAGAAGGATCGCCGCAAATGGACCTGGGTGAGCCCCGATGGTAAAACTAAAAATGAGATAGACTTTATCTTGTCGACGAGACGACAGATGTTCAATGATGTCTCCGTGATCAATGCGGTTAAAACCGGGAGCGATCACAGACTGGTCAGAGGCTCATTGAACCTTAATGTCAAACTCCAGAGGTCCCGACTGATAAAGTCTACGCTCTGACCTTTACCTATCCACGTCCAAATCCCCGAACCATTTCAGCTCGAACTGCAAAACCGTTTCGAATGCCTAGCAGACTGCGAGGAAGTGGACTCATACTATGTCAGGCTCGTAGAAGCTGTCCATACGACTGGGTCTAAGGTATTCAAGGCCCGTCGTACAAACAGAACTAAAAAGATCTCTGACTTTACCCTGCAACTTATGGAAGATAGACGGAAAATGGTTCTGACATCCTCAGATGATGCTATCAGATATCGGCAGCTCAACAGACAGATCTCAAAGTCTTTGACTCGCGACACGCGGCAATTTAATACAATTAGTATTAAAGAGGCCATCGAGCGAAACAAAGGCTCTAAAGTGTTCGCAAGAGCTCTGTCTGTTGGACAGAGCCAACTGACGAAGCTGAAGACTGAGGATGATAGAATCGTCACGTCTAAACCTGAGTTGCTGGGAGAGATCGAGAAGTTCTACGGACAGTTATATACGACTACACAGCCACCTGTCAAAAGTCATGCCCCAGATCCCAGAGCACGACTAACCCGACATTACACCGAAGACATCCCGGACGTCAGCCTGTACGAGATTAGAATGGCTCTCAAACAACTCAAGAACAACAAGGCGTCTGGTGATGATGGAGTTACAGCAGAGCTTCTGAAGGCGGGTGGTACACCAATCCTAGGGGCCCTTCAGAAGTTATTTAACTCCGTCATACTAGATGGTCAAACGCCACAAGCATGGCACAGAAGTGTGGTGGTGCTCTTCTTCAAAAAGGGCGACAAAACCCTATTGAAGAATTATAGACCCATCACACTGCTGAGCCATGTTTACAAGTTGTTTTCGAGGGTCGTTACGAACCGTCTCGCGCGCAGGTTTGACTTCCAGCCTCCCGAACAAGCCGGTTTCCGAAAAGGCTTTAGCACCATAGACCTCATACATACGCTGCGGCAAGTTATACAGAAGACCGAAGAGTATAACAAGCCACTGTGCTTAGCGTTTGTGGACTATGAGAAAGCCTTCGATTCTATCGAAACTTGGGCCGTGCTGAGGTCTCTCATAAGGTGCCAAATTGACTACCGGTATATCGAGGTGATAAAGTGTTTGTATGAAAACGCCACTATGTCAGTGCGACTCCAGGACCAGATCTCGAAACCTATCCACTTGCAGCGAGGCGTGAGACAGGGAGATGTTATATCTCCGTAACTGTTCACCGCTGCATTGGAAGACGTCTTCAAGCTTCTGGACTGGAAAGGCTTTGGCATCAATCTCAATGGCGAGTACATCACTCACCTTCAATTTGCCGATGATATAGTAGTCATGGCTGAGACCATGGAAGACCTCGGTACAATGCTCGATGACCTCAGCAGAGTCTCTCAACAAGTGGGTCTGAAAATGAACATGGATAAGACGAAAATCATGTCAAACGTCCACGTTGCACCCACTCAATTGAAAGTTGGTGACTCTGCACTCGAAGTTGTAGAAAACTATATTTACCTAGGACAGACCATCCAACTAGGTAGGTCCAACTTCGAGAAGGAGGTCAATCGTAGAATCCAACTCGGCTGGGCAGCGTTCGGGAAGCTACGTAACATCTTCTCGTCCAAAATACCGCAGTGTCTCAAGTCGAAAGTCTTCGACCAGTGTGTGTTGCCAGTGATGACATACGGAACAGAGACGTGGTCGCTCACTATGGGCCTTATTAGAAGGCTCAAAGGTCACCCAAAGAGCAATGGAGAGGGCTATGCTCGGAGTTTCCCTGCGGGGTCGTATCAGAAATGTCGAAATCCGCAGGCGAACCAAAGTCACCGACATAGCCCGAAGAATTGCAAAACTGAAGTGGCAGTGGGCGGGGCACATAGCTCGTAGAACCGATGGCCGTTGGGGCAGAATGGTTCTTGAGTGGCGACCACGAACCGGAAGACGCAGCGTGGGCAGGCCCCCTACAAGATGGACCGATGATCTTGTGCGGGTCGCTGGAAACAGCTGGATGCGAATAGCGCAAGACCGGCAATTGTGCAGATCTTTGGGGGAGGCCTTTGTCCATCAGTGGACGTCTTTTGGCTGATATGATGATGATGACAAGGAAGATTCTTTTTTTCTATCTGACTGCACGTGTTGCGCAATGATTAAGACGAGAGTTTTGATTCCCGCACTAGAAACTATCTGTGTGATAAGAAGTTGTTCTGAGTGTCACTTGTGTCCGTAAATAACATGCTTGTAGAGTAGCCGAAACAGGGATTAATTAATATTTAATATTGGGAGCCGACTCATGTAGCAATAAGGAAAGAATCTATTTATTATTTGGTTACGGATGCTAGACAAACAATGAAAGAGTTTACTTAAGTAATCACTAACTAAATAATAAAACAATCGTTGACCACTTGACTGAAGTAAAACTTACATATATTTAACGTGACTAGCTATGAGAAAAAGAGAGAAAGAAAAGTATGCTCGCACCTCTCTCTCTTACCCCTACAGTAATATACGAAAAATAACTCTCTCTTTCTATCTTCCGTTCGCCTTCTTTCTAGCTTACTAGTCAAGCGTGTGCAAAGAAGGTTTACTTCAATAACTAAAATATTGAATATTCAACTGGACTAAGGTGAATATTATTTAACCTAATTTTCGTATATTTCAATATCCTCTCTACTCTACTAAACATCTCTGTAACATTCGTCCAGAATTCTTACCTATAGACCCTTAAAAACAAGAATTTTACTGAGCTTTAGATCATAAGTACAGAGTTATAAATATTTACTAAACATTTCAAATCAAACTAACCTTCAAATGCACCAAACTTCCACAAGATGTCTATATAAAACATCAATATTTTAAGCCTTTTGAACATCGAAATGATATGAAAAGCTTTCAAAAACGAATGATTTAATTTCCCCCTTTGAGGCTGGCGTCTGTCTGGTATTAGCAGCGCACGTCTATGTCGATGTATCAAACTGGATTTCACCCTCACGTCTGGGAGGCAGTACGCAGTATTTAGTACCAATTACGTTGTCTAACCATTTAGTGACAGTTCAGGCCAATGAAAAATAGCATTTTGGCGATGGCGATGATTAATTTTTAAAAGAAGCTATAGAGATTTGTTCCTGTAGCAACATAAATATTTTTGGACAAGAGTACAACCGCGAACGCGTCGTGACTACCAGCGTCCTCCATGACCCTTAGTTTGCATTTGTATCGATGAAAATCCCTCTCCGGACCTAAACCGGAAGAGCGGCCTGTGTCGTGTATTAACGTAGAGCGAAAGTTGCATAAAACATAAACCTACCCTAAATGATACGCTCTCTCGCATCTCCCTGGCAGTAACCGCCCAGAGTCCAGGTTCGACCCCAAAGGGTGTGCACTCCGGCGCAGGTACTTAGTTTTTAGTTTTATATTTCTAGACGATTTGAGCCCACGCTCGCCTCTATATAGTCCGGTGTAGCAGTATAAGCCACCTAAGCTAACTGCATAAGACATGTTAAAAAAAATAAAAAAAAAGTTAACAGGATATGTGGTGAACAATACAATATAAACGAAATCTTGTTATCCAAACCAAAAGAGCCTAATTATAAGCATTATAACTTGGAAATTGGAACAAATCAGACGGGGTGTTGGTTCCACTCCTGAATACAGTGATCTTTTTGGTTTTATTCAAAACCCAGTAAAAGACCCTAGTCCTAGGGTTTCTTCATACGTATTTAATTAATTATTAATATATTATACCTGTGAGCTTCTGTTAAACTTGATTAGTAATAATGACACTGGAATTGTAGAGCATAGCGTTTTGCGACTGAGAAAGTACTTCACATAATACATTGTGTATTTTTAAGACAACGCCCACGCTAGGGAAATGATTGCCTGCATTACGGGAGGATTTAAAAACATGCAACGTCCGAGTTTGGGTTTACTTTGCGTCCGTTATACACAAACACTGTCAGACATCGTGCATTCCACATGAAACTTTAAAACTTGTTAATTAAATAAATCAAATAAAATAAATAGTGTATGTTAGAAAAAAAAAAGTAAATTATTCAAAAAATTTTAATGTTTTTCGTTAATTTTTTTTGTATTACTTACAAAGATCATATCCTGAAAGTTAATAAAAAAATATAATTTAAGCTAATGTTTATAATTAAAAGTTAATAATTACAATTTTTATAACAGAAATGTTAAATATCTCCAATTATCCTTTTGTTATAAAAAAATGAAATAATTGATCTATGAATTTTTGGCTTCCCGGGGCCCTCCTAATACGAGTATATAAGTACTTAACAAGATCACAGACTGAAATATTATAAAACTTTATTAGTTTGTTTATTTTATTTTTTCCGGCGGAGTTTTATAACTATATATTTGGTTACAAAAAATATGATAAATATTCATAAATTTTCATTTGATGTTTACGTGATGAAAACTTATTTTATAAATTGGGGTATTTAATTTTTCTATAGATATAAAACTCCGATCTTGAACAATTCTAAGGGCACCTATAACCTATGTTCTAACAAATAATGACTTATAGTATTCTAATAATTTGAATCCAATCGCCAACCCCACTAAATGACAAAGTAACGCTCTCTATATAACCCCATTTAGTAAAACGGCACTCAAGTCCATCCCTTAATAGTTTAAACATCAGTATTCTTTCCTTACACTCTTGGGGGCATTAAAATCACTTTGCGAACGTTTAAGGCGATATAAATTCTACCGACACCATTCATTATACGTCTTTATGGACATGGTGTAAATTACCGCTAGGACCGCTGCCCAAAATAGAAAGCAAGTTACGCAGTTAGATTTAAATTTCTCTCTTGATTTTTGGAACTAAATTCAAAATATTTATTTGTCAAAATGTCAAAAATACAGATCTTAGAGTAATCATTTGAAGTCTCACACACAGGCCATTTTACATAATGGCATACAAATTATAACTTACTACTAAAGGTACACTTAAGGTGCTAGGGCTTACATGTCAAATATTCTTCTACAGAGTAAAAACATTTTTTTGTTAACCATAAACGTAGCTGGGTTCTAAATTTGTTGATTGGTAAATCTCTAATACCTTCACGCAAGTGGTTGTATATTCGCACTGACATCGCGTAGCTGCTACGACTACATAATTCGGTTGTTAATGGAGGAAAGGCAAGTTTATTCGGATACCGGGTGTTGAAATTACATATATCTTTCTTACGTATATACAGTTCGGTATTATTTTTTTACAAATTTACAGATTTCGTAGATACATACATGGGAGGGTGAGGATTGGTAGCTTACGAAAAAGAGGTCTGCATGTCACCCAGGGAGCTACATTGCATATGGCTCTTATACACTGTTTTTGGGCGATAAACACTGTTTTTAATTTTACCGAGTTACCCCAGAGCACTAAGCCATAGAGGAAACAAAACCATGATAAGCTCTTAGGCTGTTTGGTTTTTACTATTATAGTGCATGTAACTTAAACAACTTAATTTACTTATGGGCTGAACAATGTGTAGCATATCTACACACAAAATATATTAAAAATCGGCCAAGTGCGAGTTGCACTCGAGGACTACAGGTTCCGTACCATTATCTAAAAAAACAGCAATAATATAACTTTGTTTAAGCATGATTATTTGTTCTATGTCTGTGTGTAATTTATATGTAATGTGCATGTCACCATCATCACCATCATATCAGCCGAAAGACGTCCACTGCTGGACAAAGGCCTCCCCCAAAGATCTCCACAATTGCCGGTCTTGCGCTATTCGCATCCAGCAGTTTCCAGGATCTGTAATGTGCATGTATTTGGAAATAATGCTTATATCTAAGCATAATCAGTTTTCTGGTTTCCATAGTACGAGCTCTGCCTAGTTTGGGATTATATGGCAGTATGTTAATTGTCCCAAGATATTAATTTATTATTTACTAGCTGTGCCCCGCAGTTTTACCCGCGTTAAACTTTATTAATTATCACAGCTCCTCCCCCGTAGGTGATAGCGCTATAATATGTAGCCTATATGTTGACCCGATCTCTTAGTAATATTCATGCTAAATTTGAAGTAAATCCATGCAGTACTTTTTGAGTTTAGCCCGGACATACATACAGACAAACAGACAAAAATTCTAAAAACTATATTTTTGGCTTCGATAGCGAAGGTAAATCACGCCACAGGTATCCTTTAAAAAAATAACTAATATACAGTTTTGACTTTCCTACGATTTTATTATATGTATCGATATAGATAATTAGTATCAGCCACATACAGATTTGCTGACGCCCACTGTGTTACTAATAAAGCAGCGCTTCTGCACTGATTGAGAGACGGCGGTCGTCATGGCAACGACATTGTAACAAGTACATATTCGTATTATACTTTTGTACCCAGACATGTGTCTATATCGGGCCTATTACGTTATGCCAATAACTCCGTCTGTCATTAAACTTACAACTTCTTTAATACTGTATTCATATAAACAGTGATAATTTGTGGATAATATTTATTTTAATATAGCTCTGCTTTTTAATACATCTCCGTTCTTCAGAAACCACTTTCTCCAACCATGTCCTTTAGGGGATAAAGTGGACCCGATTTTATATTAATGTAATTTACTCATAAACAACAATTACCTATATAATCCAAGATTTTGCACAATTGTTTTCAGCCAATTAAGGTATAATACTTTAAATTTGGTCAAGCATAGTTCTATGATTTTAGGGATTACATAATGCTCAACAGTCTAGCTTATAAACTGCTATACACTATGTAGCTAAATTATTATTTAAGTAAATCAAAGCAATTTTTTTAAGAAGTACTGGATTTTCTATGTGGTCTTGATTATAGCAGACATAAATAAATAAAGGAATAAATTATTGTTTTGTTTTATAATTTTAGTACACTAAAAAATAAAACTCTGTTAAATACTTAAATTCGTAACTTTCACCTTAATAATAATTAAATTTAACAGAACGTATAACCGATTACATCCTATTTTAAGAAAATGAATTTAAACAAAATTTCTATTATTTATCTTGAAACATACTAATCTATCAAATAAGAGAAGAATCTTCAAATCGGTCTCCAAACAATGGAGAACTCGCTTAACATATATACAAAATCTTTAGTCTAACAACTTTAATTTTAACCAATAAATATTAAAATCATTAATCCTATTATATAATCGTGTACCTTCTCCACTGTAATTCATTTTCGTTACGCTTTCCCATGCACTTTGTATATCTACTGTTACTATAAACTCGCCACAAATGCCGAAGAAAATTAACATACTTTCTCAAATGGTTAACCTTATTAAAAATCAGATTAATTCATGGCAAATAGTTTAATTTGCATGCGTCTATCTCACTTAAAAGCTAAGACATAAAACTTCGAAGTCACGCTAGCCCTTATTGCAATGACCATTAAGTTTAAAGTTAACATTAAGGGGTCAACTACTGTAGCGAGCATTTCCTTGCTGCAGATTTTCCGGGCGAGCTGTCAAAACTCCCGCCCGGGTTCGACTGTTTCCGTGAAACGTCGGCTCGGTTCGACACCCCCGTCAGACATGTCCATTATAATCTGAGCTGCAGAATTCACTAGAAACCTTACAAAATTTCTAGGTTGTAAAAGTCATGGGAGATCTTTCTATTCTGGAAGGTTTCCGTTGCTTGTATGCAACGTGACTTTGTCTATACGAGAATGCAGATGTGTGCAACGTACTAGTGAACTTTGATAATGAACCAGGGGCAATTGCCCGCATGGGGGGATACCCCCAATCCCCCTATTACGTCGGCCGGGATGCAACGACCTGCAGCCGCTTCCGAGCTCTCTATATAAGTTTCGCACATAGCTAATTCCACTAACGGTTTATGTACTACAATATCGATACGTCTATTATACCTCCTTTAGTGAGAGACCTCTTTGTTACTCCTGACAGCCTGGTAGACACTGAGATTGTTTTGTCTTCAAGTCCCAGTCATTACAGACGACAACAATTTTATAAGATTACAGAGAAGTTACGTAACAAGATTTCTAAGTGTTACTTTATAATCAAATAGTTTATGTGTGAAGTATTATTTATTTTATAGCAGCTTCAAACATGATGGAAGTGTTCCCAGCTAGCATTGCTCAAGTGGACACTACACATAATTCAGAGAAACTCTTACATCCCACGGGATATTAAAATTGTTTTAGTTACCTAATTTCTTCAGAAAAATAACCGGGTTTTATCTGAGTAATATTATCTTTAAGGAGATTTCAATTAGCGTAATCCGAATCTAGAATAATGTCTTGATTGGATTTACAAAAATAAGATTTGAAAATGAGAAATTTCTCAGTAAGCTTTAATTTCAGTAACCTTCTGGGACTATCCATATATTCAAGAAATAAGACTTGATCTAAACAAGAAGCTTTTTAGGATTCCGTAGCCAAATGGCAAAAACGGAACCCTTATAGATTCGTCATGTCTGTCTGTCTATCTGTCTGTCTGCCTGTCCGTCCGTATGTCACAGCCACTTTTTTCCGAAACTATAAGAGCTGTACTGTTGAAACTTGGTAAGTAGATGTATTCGGTGAACCGCATTAAGATTTTCACACAAAAATAGAAAAATTATAATAATTTTGGGGGTTCCCCATACATAGAACTGAAACATACAATTTTTTTTTTCATCGTATCCATACATGCGTGGTATCTATGGATAGGTCTTCAAAAATGATATTGAGGTTCCTAATATCATTTTTTTCTAAACTGAATAGTGTGCGCGAGGGACACTTCCAAAGTGGAAAAATGAGTGTCCCCCCCCCCCCTGTAACTTCTAAAATAAGAGAATGATAAAACTAAAAAAAATATATGATGTACATTATCATGTACACTAACAACGAAAATTGGTTTGAACGAGATGTAGCAAGTAGTTTTTTTTAATGCGTCATAAATCATAAACCGCCATTTACCTTTCATTTAATCAACTGAAATACTTGCTGCTGCGGAACCCTTCATGGGCGAGTCCGACTAGCACTTGGCCGGTTTTATTAAATAATGTTACTTCGAGTAACTTCCATGCATTGATTATAAAAATAGTGGCATAGGAAATAATAAAATAAAAAAAAACTTTTTTTCATTTTGGTCACCGACCGTCAACATGAAAATGTGAAAAGATTTTTTTATATTATATTCAAAACCTGAAAATGGATAGCCTTCGCTGTCCATGTATCCATCTATCGGGCTTAGATTGGTAAAAATAATTAAAGAGGCACATTTCAGAGAACAGTTAAATGTATGTGAACAGATAAATTAAAATTGCCTAACCAATTGAGTTGTTCTGAGTCAACACACATGAAGTATATTTTATTTTAAAAAAGGATTCCTACTGAGTTTTCTGGCAGTGTTTCTCAGTAGCTGCCACGTCATGCACTGCACGGTAGGGTAAAAAAATATGACGATTCCACATTAATGTAAAAATTTTACGGAATAAAGTACCTTTGACTTTGACTTTGACCATTGTGTGACACAATTGCTTACTGGACACAGACATTTGAAAAGTAATGTTTAATTTCGTATCTTCACAAATACAGTACTGCTTACGTGTTTACGTGCTTACGTGCTCTCCGAGGGGGTGTAATACCGCAAACTCCCAGACTTCGGGCTTTACTGAGAAATTTTGTTTACGGAAAATTTTCAAAATCACATACAGGCCCGACCCGGTATTTAAAACAAATTGAAAACGGCCAGTCAAGAATAATTACTAATCTATACATATAATTAAATCGTAGGAAAGTCAAAACTGTACATTGAATATCTTTTTAAAAGGATACTTGGTGCGTGATCTACAATCGACATCAAAGCCAAAAATATAGTTTTTAGAATTATTATCTGTTTGTCTGTATGTATGCCCGGGCTAAACTCAAAAAGTACTGCATGAATTTACTTAAAATTTTGCATGAATATTACTAAGAAGTCGGGGCAGCATATAGGCTACATATTATCACGCTATCACCTACGGGGGAGGAGCTGTGATAATATATAAATTTTAACGCGGGTAAAACCGCGGGGCACAGCTAGTGTAATGTAATTTTTAATCAAATACTTAATTAAATAAACCAAAAACTGCTTTTTACTTAACTAAACGATTACCCGATTACTTAACCTTAGCAGTGACTCTATGTTTTTAAGAAAGGCAATTTATAAATCATTTCGTTTATTCATAAAGTTATATATTACTAGCTGTGCCCCACGGTTATAACCGCGTTAAATTTTATAAATTATCACAGCTCCTCCCCCGTAGGTGATAGCGTGATAATATGTAGCCTATATGTTGACCCGACCTCTTAGTAATATTCATGCAAAATTTGAAGTAAATCCATGCAGTACTTTTTGAGTTTAGCCCGGACATACAGACAAGCAGACACACAGACAAAAATTCTAAAAACTATATTTTTGGCTTCGATGTCGATTATAGATCACGCCCCAAGTATCCTTTTAAAAAAAGTTGTCAGTCATCATCATCATCATTAGTTTGTTATCAGATGGCTGTGTGTGAATATTGTCCCAGGATATTATTATTAATATAATAGTCCAATTTCTAGCTATGTCCACTCTGAAATGGATCCTGGATATTTAGATAGATAGGTAAGCTTGCTATTTATTTATTTCTTCATGACGACTGTTCGTTAAAAAGCCTGGTAATGCAGTCTGTGTATTCCAGTTAAATACTTAAATTCCACTTTAAGCAAATAATATAATAATAATAATAATATATATAAGCAAAGCATGTTCTATGGCTACCAGGCGACGATATACATACTTATATAGACAGATAAATACTTAAATACATATAAAACATCAATGACTCAGAAATAAATAATCGTGCTCATCACACAAATATTTGCACTTACCGGGATTCGAACCCAGGAACCCAATTAAAATAAAACAAAATATCATCATCATTTCCACCGAATGACGTTCACTGCTGGACGAAGGCCCCCTAAAAGATTTCAACTGTAGAGTTGTGTCCATCATTTGGCTGAGTTAGTGGAGTTTAGCAGTATGATGGTCAGAGTACACTATCAACTTCTACTGAAATGGGGTGATGATATTGTTCGTCGTCAGCCATACAGTAATGATGATGCTGATGATTCTACAACATAATATATATATATATATATATATATATATATATATATATATATATATATATATATATATATATATATATATATATATATATATATATATATATATTATATATATATAACACTAGGTGTGCCCCGCGGTTTTACCCGCGTTAAATTTTATAAATTATCACAGCTCCTCCCCCGTATGTGAAAGCGTGATAATATGTAGCCTATATGTAGACCCAAAATAATATTCACGCAACATTTGAAGTAAATCCATGCAGTACTTTATGAGTTTAGCCCGGACATACACGCAGACAAACAGACAAAAATTCTATAAACTATATTTTTGGCTTCGATATCGATTGCAGATCACGCCCCAAGCACCCTTTAAAAAAAATTCATTGTACCGTTTTGACTTTCTTACGATTTTATTATATGTATAGATAAAGGAATATCCTGACAATACCTATAAGAAGATTGTCAGGATATTAAACAGACGAGTTGCTTGAACAGTAGTGGATTTATCGAGAAAGTCTTTGGAATGTATTGGAATTCCAAGTTTCAGATGCCCCGATGATCTCCAGTCCCTTAATTTCAATTTTAACCGTTTTATTATACATAAAAGTTATCAATTTTATGACAAACAGGTAGGTAGTTTTAAATTTAGCAATGTTATAACAAGAACCTGTGTTAAGGATCTTATGTTCCACGAGGACAATACTGAATAGAATCTATAAGGGTCATTAGTGTACCGCGCTTAGCTGGTAAGTGTGGGAGTAACTGTAGGCAGGGCCCGTGTTAATAATAAAACTTCCAAGAAATTCTGATAACAACAAGTGCGATATAAAAAAAAACATGATACTGATTCTATTTCTACGGCCCTCCTACTAATATTCCTTTGTTATACTCATACCTAGTGTTCTTTACCTATTCATTGCTTCTTATTTAGCCTATAGACACGTGGCAATGCTGCCAGCATTCTAGGAACGTTATCCACTGGCACGAATTTAGAATTTGATATTTTTAGAGTTTCTTATCTAATTACTAGTTTCTATCATATTTTTCATCAGCTTCATAGAATTGACGACTATTAAAAGTGTCAGACTATTAAAATTGTATCATAAAAAGGCACAGTTACAAAATAGTGTAATAAATTCAGTGATAAAATTAGATTATATAAAAATTTGAGGCCTTTGTCCAGCAGTGGACGTCTTTCGGCTGATATGATGATGATGATGATGATGATGATGATATAAAAATTTAGTTTATTCAAGGTCCTAATAAAGCCCATGGAATCAAAACGTTGCCTATAGATACGTAAGTAATTACATTCAGTGAAAATAGAGAACCAATTAATACATAAACTTTCCATACACTCTATACTTGTACCATTCCGCCCATGATTGCCACTCAAAAATTACATTCAAATACAACGTAAACATCAAAGGCAAACTCCATCAAATTAAGATCACTTCCTAAACCTCCAAGCGATTATGAGCTCTTGGTATTTAAAATAAAGAAGTGTTCGCCTTGCTATGGGAAATCTTTTGTAGTAAAATTAAATAACGCACACGCATAAACGATGGGGTTCGCTTATACATTGAAGTGAAAGAGGGGTCCAGACAGAAAAATGCACTCGGAACCCCACGTCTAGACTGCAGACTGTCTGGTGGACCACCGCGGGAACTTGCGACTTAAGAACATTTCCCAAGGACGTTGGAACATTTCACCTTGGTAGACCCCATGAAGGTAAAATCTACAAACGGCAAAAGAGTAATAAATGTGTAGAACATGCACAAACCTTATCATTGATGTGACAGATTTGTGACAAAAATCCATACTTAACTCCATATCAATTACTATAAGACTTGAGTTACTTGACCATATGTTATTGCATTTAATTTACAATTATTTGTTCCATTGTATGATTTTATTATTATTTCTAATTTATACATTTTATTTTAATTTATTATTGTGCTGTCATGTGTAACTTACCTGTAAATAAATGGATTTATTTATTATTTTATTGCAGAACGGAGTTATAGAAAATATATGAAAAATGAGTACAGATTGTTACAGGTAATATATTTGCGTTAAAATTCATTTAAATGAACTTCGTGTTGTCTTATTATTATTAATTGCCATACTATTTGAGGCCCAACTCGATTAAATTACCAAGTGAATATACCGTCATAGAAATGACTCTGCCCATCCGTTTAGGGACTACGATGGCGCAGTCTCACAGCAGTCAGTCAGATTATATATAAGCGATTTGCTTAAATAGTATAGGGCCGTCATCAATTTAAAGTATCTCATAAAAGAATGAGAAGCTGAGAGGACTGTTCACTAATACACAAACACACATACACACACGCGCGCACACACACACGCACACATTCCATTTTTTTAGTTTCTTCCCTCGATTAGTACGTATTAGTACAACCCAAATTTATGAGATCTCCATTTTTATTTATAGTTAAATAAAACGGTAATAAAATAATAACCAATTACATTAATTAACATAGAAACAATTACATAATTTATTTTTAGGGTTACATACAAAATTCAATACAAAATACTGGAAATCCTTGCATACTTTCTTTCGCATAAAACCAAACATATTCGCCTAATGTCTGTCCATCTACCGGCAAACACATCGCATTCAGGATAGGCAATCAGGAGGGCGTTTAGCATATCTAGGGTTCGACATACTGGAGACTTGGTTCTAGCAACAGTATGATGCAGCGGCTTCGCAAATAATTCACGCTGGTGGCGGTACTGATGATGCCTACGACCAGGCACATATAACCGACAGAATAAATTAAGGAGCTGAGGACAGTCGATTTCTCCACGAAGGGTTTTACAGGCTACCGTAAGCTGATCAAAGCCTCTTCTCACCTCCAAAGAATTAAAACGTAATTAATACGAGCTAGCTAAATATCATTGCTATTATAAAATAAATTTTATAAATGTTTTCATACAATGTGTACCTGTATATTTATGTTACTAGAAATAATAAAGTATACAACTATATTACTACAAACATGTTCTGACTATTTACAAGCGCTTTTTTAAAGTCTGCGTGAATAAAAGCCTTTTTTATTTATTTTATTGTTCATAATGTTATTATTGTCTTATAAATACATATTTAGATTTTGCATAGAACTTAGCAGTCATTTAGATCTCCATTATAAAATAAATTTATTAAATGTTTTCATACTAGAACTTAGAACTATTTATAATAGAAGCCACAGCCAAGCATAATTTTTGTATTGAACTTGGCTCTCCTTTTTTACATTTATTTTTGGGGGGATTATAAGTTGTTATAACACTGCAGTTTTTAATCGCCAGTTAGACTACCTAAAAAAAATAGTGTGCAATATGTTATTAGTTTCAATCGATAGCAATGTTTCTTATGTCGCGAGTGTACGCGTTGCAACCCCACAATGGTGGTGGTGTATAATTTAGTACTCGGTACAGTCTGGCTATAGTTAGGTTACAGCGTCGCATTGCGCCGCCGGTAGGGGTAGGTCAGGTATAGTGCAATTTTACCCCACTACATACTGCGTTTGCACGATGCTCTTAGGTCTGGTCAGTTTTATTTATGGCATAGGAGCTATGTTCTAAACACGTTCCTTGTCGTGAAAATCATAGTTAATAAAAAACCTAAACTGAAATAATGCAATACTCTAAAAAGAAGACTGTTAGGTATGAGATGTGCTGGCATTGTATATTTAGATTTGCTTTTTGGATGCTCTCCTGCAGAGGATTATTTCGGATTTTAAACTTGTTCTGAATCAGTAGATTTGTAACTTTTGTCTGTCCATATTGTAGTCGTGAGGCAATCTGTAGTAACACAAGTTTGTAAAATAACATCGCTTATTACCCATACTAAAATTTATGCTAAATATATATCCTATCATACAAAGAGGTCATTTTAAGCATGATCCTGAAACAAAAAATAAATAATGAAACTGCGCGTGTGGGGCTGCGGCTAAGACAGTCGCCTCTCCGCTTCGTGTCGCGGGTTCGAGTCCCGCGCGGGATAACATAAATAGTTGTTCTGAGTCTGGATGTAATTTGTGTCCGTCTATTATATGTTTGTAAAGTACCCCGCGACACAGGGATTGATTCCCTAATGCGTCATTTTCATCGCGATCATGAAACAAAAAAAATGATTATAGGATCTATTTGACTGGCCTGTTGGTCTAGGGGTTACTGGCCCTAACTGCTAAACCAGAGCTGGTGGGTTCGATCCCCACACAAGACAAATCGTTGTGTAATAAGCACGATTATTTGTTCCGTGTCTGGGTGTAATTTATCTATATATTTTTGTATTTAGAAATATATGAGGATGGTTGCCATATTACAGGCTCTGCCTGCTTTGGATTTCAGATGGCTGTGTATCAATCTGAGGCAACTACCTCATGATATATATATTTATGTTTATATCATGAGGTAATGGTAGTTGTATATATATCTACTAGCGGCCCGGTACGTGCTTCGCTACGTAAAAGGCATAGTAATAAAAAATGATTATTAAGTTCTTTAATCAAACAAAAAAATATTTGAAATTGCTAAAAGATGTAGATTTTAGACTTTTTCAAGACTTTTTTAAAATTGTCTCTACGTACGAACCTTCCCTAGACTTCCACGAATAATTCAAGACCAAAATTTGCCAAATCGGTAAAGGTGTTGTTGAGTTTACAGACATTACAACGAAAAGTGGCATTGATTTTTATATAGATTATTATGTCGCAGGTCAAATGCTACTGTGTCCATAGGCTTTAGCGCTAAGAACTGTATACGTACCTTGGGCTTGTACCTAAGTCTCTTAAATAATACTACTGTTTGTAGGAGTATTAGGTAATAGCATATTGTGGTCCAGAGTGTAGGCAAGGTCACCAGGGTTCATCCGGAATGGAAGGATTAGCAACGTGTGACTCATGCCTTTTGCGTCGTAAGTTCCAGAGGCTGTGACTAATTACCAACATGAGAGCTCTATATTTGTTTGCGAACTTTTCAATATCAAAAAACTATAAGACAAGTAAAATGTTCTTATATATAGCGTATATATGCATTGAAAATCATTCATTTTATTTATGTCTTATCCCATTTTAATCCTGGCTCCAATAGACGTATTTTTTACGCAGTAAGACCAAAATCTCTAGAACCTGTTCTATTTTATCTAACACGTCTAATAACAATACATCAAGGTACAAGCAATATAGTACGATTGCAATATAAAACCTTTACGCTTTTAGATATGGGTTGTTAGAATAAGGTTACACCTTAAAATTGGTTGATCCAAAGCAGAACACAACACAATTTGAAAACAGCTTTTAAGCTTCGTTCTAAAATCGACTTTGGCACGCGCGGTAATGCGTCAAAATGTCACATATATATTTCACTTTTATAGTGAAATACCCGTGACCAGAGGCCTGGTCCATTTTTAGCACAGAAACAAGCATTGTGGTAAAGTTGTTTTCTATTTTCTATCAATGATGTTCTTCAGAATATAGTAATACTAGTGTGTACCTATGTTTTTTAACCAGATGAACCGCGTTGTATTCGCTAAAATCTTGTGGGAAACACATTTTAAAAAAAGATAACGTCCTCACTAGGAACTATAATCCCTCTGTCGCGGAGTACTTTATAAACATATAATAGATGGACACAAAATACACCCAGACTCAGAACAACTATTTATGGGTTACACAAATAGTTTTCCGGCGCAGGACTCGAAACCGCGATACGAAGCGGCGAGGCGACTGTCTTAGCCGCTGGGCGACACGTGCAGTCAGCCAAGTTAGCTGATCTAAGCGCCTTAAACTGCAATCATTCAGCATAAGTCAGACATCGTTTAACCATTCTATATTTAATGTGTACCGTTTAATACATTAAGACACCTTCAGAAAATCATTAGATTAACTGAGAATCTACGAATTCTGTACTACGCAATTTATTTGTCTTTTACCATCGTTAAATTGCCTGTAGATCCAGTGGTTAGTGACGCTGACTGCTAAGCCAGAGGTCGTGGGTTCGATCCCCATCCAGTACTAATCATTTTGTGATGAGCACGCTTATTTGTTCTTTGTTTGGGTGTAATATATCTATACAATGTATGTATTTATAAATGTTGTCTGGTTGACATAGAACAGGCTCTGCCTAGTTTAGGATCAGAGAGGCTACCGGCTAAGTCGCCGAACATGAATCTGTGCATGTTGTGATTGTATTTAGACTAGCAATAATGTAACAGTTACTGGATGTCCTAAATAAATAAATAAACTTCGTGATCGTGATCGGCGTTCACTTAAATAAATGTTAAAAATGACTTAATCAATCGTTAAATCGGCTTCAATAAGCACATGTGACGTCATAAATGGTCAGGAATCGATGGTCAACGTTGAAGCCGATTGAACGTACGATTTAGTAATATTAAGCTTACATTTATTTGAACGCCGATCACGATCACGATGATCGGCGGCTTAGCCCCCCTGGTGGTAGTGTGGTAAATGGCAGAGTTTCAATCCCAGAAACCAATTTGAATTTGCATTTCAGGCATATAATTATCAGTATTACACAGTACATTATATAGCAGTCACTTTAATTCATAAATATTCAAATTAGTTAATCTTCTTGTTTTGTATTTTCTGTGTGTATTCATTCAAGCTACATGTCAATACTACTGGCCAAATGGCAATATACGATATATGTGACAAAAGAAGTACATAAAGTAGTAATATAGACAGAACCATTCAGTCAATATGTAATAAAATATAGCTAAAACTATAAATTTCGATAATAAACTTAAACATAATCTCTTTGATAATAACTTAACACAAGCTATCTAAATTTATTGCATCATAAAATAAATTTTATAAATCTTTTCATACAATTCGTGTACCTAAATATCTATGTAACTAGAAATAATTATGTATACTTAATCATATTACTATAAACATGTTCTGACTATTTACAAGCGCTTTTTTAAAGTCTACATGAATAAAACCTTTTTTATTTTATTTAAAAGAAGCCATGCTACACTGATTTTTGCATTATTCCAAATTAATTAAATAAAGCAATTATTCCAAAAATGTCGCTATTGCTTGACTTTTGCATGATACGTAATCAGGTTATAAGGATTAAAATATCACGCTAATTGTTATAGGTAATAAGCAATGTTATATTACAAGCTTGTGTTACTACAAATTGCCTCACGACTATAATATAAACAGACAAAAGTTACAATAGGAGATGTTCTCAAGAAAGGGCAGGTCAGAAGTACCCTAAACCGGCGAGCATGTATGAAGAATATAATGACAGTAATCGAGGCAAAAGAGGTGTCCAAAGATCGTGACAAATGGAAATCCGTTGTTTCTGCCTACCCTTCTGGGAAACAGGTGTGAGTCTATGTATGTAAAAGTTACAAAGCCACAGATTCAGAACGAATTTAATATCCAAAACGTTCATCTGTAGGAGGGCATCTAAAAAGCAAATCTAAATATACAACGCCAGCTCATCTCATACTTAACAGTATTCGCTGCAAACATTATAGAACCTTCCCTTCGGTATAAAATCGATTAGCCTCACAATGTTGCAGCATACCTACTTGTATTATATTTTGGTATAGGGATACCGGAAGAGGTCTTACAAAGTAAACAAGTACCTATAAGTACCTATATCTACTATTTTCCCCGAGCTAGTAGCTAAGGCAGTAGGTATACTACGCCGTTTCCTTTCGCTGGAGATTTTGACTTGGAGTTCATGAAGTTTAACTTTATGTTTTACTTTGTTAAAGAAAAGAAAACACCTGTATTTTTTTATTTATTTACACAACTTAACACTATCTTAACAGGTTTACACCCAATGCGATCGTGTGATTATTATTAATTACTATCGAAATCCCCAATGAACATTAAAAAATATCCATTCCTTGTGAGACACTCTTTATTGCTCGGATGCAGCCTCAATGAGTCTAATAATGCCATGTGTCGTCTACTAGTAATAGAGTCTAATATGATTATTTAATCCACCACGATACATTTCGAATATATACTGTGATAACGTTAAATCACGCAGTGCCTCCAGCTTATAATATCCAGTTTAATTCAAAATTCATTTGTTCTGTTAAAATTTTACATTTATGTGGATTCGTCATTTTTATCGTGCAACGCATGACGTTGCAGCTACTGAAAAATACTGCCAGAAAACTCAGTAGGAATCTTTTTTTTAAATTAAAATTTACTTAAGATCCAACCATTCGTATAACAAAGAGGGTTGGATACATAAGTGGATAATAAAGATAATATCCATATTTGACGCACGTGTGGCGCAGCGGCTAAGACAGTCGCCTCGCCACTTCGTGTCGCGGGTTCGAGTCCCGCGCCGGACAACTATTTGTGTTACCCATAAATAGTTAATCTGAGTCTGAATGTAATTTGTGTCCGTCTTTTATATGTTTGTAAAGTACCCCGCGACACAGGGATTAGATTACCTAATACCTGCTTTTTCCACCATGAGACTATATATAGTTTCATGGAGGTTCCACTTAATAGCATTGCTTCCAACCTACTCATAACCAACCTACACCTATGTATGTAGTTGTTGGCTCCAGGTGTCTAGCCCCGAGACTACTTTGACGCCCTCGCCCTACGCCCAGTTCTCTTGAATACAATAGAAATATTCGTGAAGGATCAGACAAAGGTGCAATGATGATATAATGCAAACAATAAAAGACTTGACAGGTTTAATTCCAAATGAAATACGACACATTCTAAACTTCAAACTACTCTAAACGAAATGCTACAATGTTTGAAGGCACTGCAACTAAAGCTTCGGTAGTAGGAGTACATAATTATCATTTACAATATAGTAACGCAACATGCTGAGGCGTTTGTACCCTCTGCTTGTATTAACATGTGCCTTACTGGTTTGCAGAAATTGTATTATTTAGTAAGTAAGTTTGTTAACTTACTTACTAAATAAAATAATTTCTATATGTAATAACACAACAAAATTGTAGGTTCAGAATCGTGATTATGTTAAGTAAAACATTGAAAACAATAAACGTATATAAACAAAATTGACGATCTAAAAATTTACTTTGTTTTATAGTACGATGTTTAAAATTTCGAAAATTATCGATTGTGGTTGATATTAAGATACCAGACAGGCTGGAAAGTACCATAAGACCCGAAACATAAAAACAACCTATTAATAGTATGCATCAACTCAAAATTTCATGGATAAATATCCAGAACATATCACAGAGCTTGTACCATGGATATTAAACAACAGATAAAAATACTTATTTGATTTTATAGAATAAACATACAATAAACAAAAACACCCAGACCAAAAACAATCAGACCTGTTACTTACTTATCTTAGAGGCAGTGGTTACCCTAGTGTCAGAGTTGCTCAAGCCGCCCAGTAGGCCTCTGACATGGCTTAACGACTTTGCCTAATGACTACAACCGGGACCGATAGGTTAACGTGCCTTCCAAAGAACGGAGACGCTCAGAAATTAAACCTATCTATGGACTGACCGTGAGCCTAATTGTTTAACCTCGCCGATCGCTTACGGATCGGTGAAAGCATCAGTTATGAACGCCTCAATCAGACATGTTTATGAACAAAGATATTTGTCGTAGACTAGTATCGAATTCGCAATATTTGGTTCAGATCCCAGGTTTACTACAACTGAGTCACGGCGGCTTATAGCGATAATATAATGATACGATTAAATTTGCATTTTTAAAGCATTATTCGCAATGCAAAGCGTTAATCTAATCTCAAAAATGGAAAATCATAAATTTGATCGTCCGGCGGGTCTTGAACCTGCACCTTCTACCAATCCGGAGTAGGCGCTCTGCGTTAAACTACGAACGATACACACTGGCAGATCCAATTTAGGATTCCCTTGCTAACATCCTTCTGGAGGATGTAGGAATTAATTAAAATAAATTATAATGATATGATATTGATAGTAAGTTGTATAATAAATATTTCCAAAAAGTATCTAATACCAGGCAATCAGGTTTTAATTACAAAGCAAAGCAAGTTTCGAAGAGCCTGTTGGCGTGGTTGGTAGATATGCCGCTGCCTTTCACGCCGCGGGTCGTGGCTTCGATTCCCACCCGGGACAGGTATTTGTGTGCATGAACATGTCTGTTTGTCCTGAGTCTGGGTGTAAACTATCGATATAAGTATATATTTACGGAAAAATAATTTATATGTAGTATATCAGTTATCTGATTTCCATAGTACAAGCTCTGTTTAGTTCGGGATCAGATGGCCGTGTGTGAATAATGTTCCAGGATATTATTATTATATTACCACCACCTTACCGAGGGTATAAAATTAACTCTCTGGGATTACGATGAAGTTAAAAGCCGCAGTAACATTCTGCCCAAAGAATTTACGCAGTAATTACTAAAATTCAATTTTCTTGGGGTCGCATACTACACAAACATTTACTATTGGTTGTAAACAGGATCAATCGTAGCCTCCGAGTCACTACTGAAGTCCTGGTAGGCCTAAGCAAGCTTCACGTTTTTTGTTATTGGAATTTTGACGTTATTCATACACCCATAGTACACACTTCCCTTCGCCGTCTTATTATTATTGAGTATTGTAACGTAGAAACAAGAGTAACTTAACTTTGAAGTTACCATAAAGTTTTTAGCTTAATTATAACCTTTATATATCACAAAATTGTAAACAAAAACATGTATTGAATTATCAAGTATTCGAATCACTATTTTCGATAATTTCATTGTCTTTTTCTTTTTTATTCTTTATTGCACACAGAAATACATATTTACAAAAGGATTAGATATAGATATATCACGTACACAGGCGAGCTTAACTCAACTATGAGTTCTCTTCCAGCAAACCTTTGTTAGAATGAAAGCTTATATGTAATGGGTTAAAAACAGTGCACAACAATTTATACTATGAACGAAGGTAATGAAAATAATACAAAAATAAAAACAAAACAGAATCTACCAGTGGTAATAAATATATCCATAAACCTGCTTACTAATACTACATACCTAATTATATAACATATATATATAATAAACATATAATATATACATAAATATTAGCTGCCTGCCTGCTTAATTGATTGAAGAAAGTGTTCCTTTATTTTTCTCTTGAATGACTATTATACTAACAATTACTAACCATGACAAATATAAATGTATCTTTGTTCTAAATGTGAACCGTATTACTGACTCTACTACTGTGGTTGTCTATAAATGTTGCAACACTGCTTCCTATTCTATATACACGTGTCCTTTGTCTTTTAAAAGTGTTTGTCGTGTTGATAATCCTTAAATTAATAAATAAAAGACTATCAGATGTCCTTGGTTCGATTCCTGGGTGGAGCCAAATTGTGTTATTAACTATTTTCTGCGAAGAAATTCGTAGTAGCAGCCGGGTGCCAGAAAGGTGATGTTGCTACGGTGAAAAAAAGATAGTGCCAACATTATAGATACATTCACAATATCGAACTACGCATGGAACCTAGTGTGTATTTGATGTAGTAGAAGTGTAGTGAATAAATCTGAACGTACATAAATTCCTAAACTGTCT
Organism: Pseudoips prasinana; assembly: GCA_951640165.1. Taxonomy (NCBI): domain Eukaryota; kingdom Metazoa; phylum Arthropoda; class Insecta; order Lepidoptera; family Nolidae; genus Pseudoips; species Pseudoips prasinana. The sequence goes on from OX621248.1 coordinate 32,218,454, forward strand.
AGGAAATCGTTTAACATTATATTACGTTCACTTTGCTATATACATACTACCACATTGCTATAAAATATACCGTAATTAATTGTTCGTAGTCTTAGTTCGGTGTGAATCACCATACACAATGCACATGCAGAAAAGAGTTTAAAGTAAAAAACACAGTATTAAAATTATCAAAGAAAAAGCAATGCTAATTAAGCTTTAAATACGAGTATATACCTCATACATAAGTTTCTTATAAACAAACAAACTGATTCAATTTGACAAACAAAAACTTTCCGAGTTGCCATTATTCCGAATATCCCTAAACGCGCGGTGAATACGAATACGACAAAATCAATCTCCGCCAAATATCTATCTATACTACGCGCGTAGCTACTACAGCTAGCTACGGCGTAGCGTGATGTCACGTAGGCACGTCTACGCCCGTAGCGTAGGTTTTTAGCTAATTTTACACAGGTGGATTTTCTACCCATCTTAGCTGGATTAACTGATACTTGGAATATCTTTTGATAACAATTACTGTCATCAATTTCATTGGGAAACTGAATGTTGTAATATTTATATTTTCCATTTATTTTATGCAATAAATGTAAAATACAAATGAAGCTTCAGTTTTTCAAAAGCATATCAATATCCAATAATAAAACAGAAAGAAGACCCAAAACAAAAAGGCGCGTATTCATATATCGAATGTCATTTCCGTATTTTGGCCGGAGCGAACGACCTGGGCCGCCGGCTCAATGTACCAGGGCAGCAAGAGACGGCGGATGTGTGCAGGCTGGGCGAGGCGCATTGCAGGCGGGTGAACGGCCGCGCATCGATCCACCCCCTCCGCCCGCTGCTTGCGTAACCCCCCTCCCGTGCTTATGTAACAGTGACGCGGTTTACGTGCTCGCTTCCTGATTTTTCCAACTGCATCCCGATTGCAGTACTTAGCTAAGTACATGATTGTAGCGAAATGTTTTATAATGGCATGTTATTTGTTAAATACATAATATATATTTACAGGCTACGTAATGAAATTAACAGTATGCGATGATATAGAGCAGCTAAACCGGAAATCCAAGAGATAGTCAGGATACTTCGCCAGGAAATGAACACATATGTACATAAAACAAATTTAAATAGATTGTAATAAAAATATTTATTATTTAATGGAATATCTGAAATGGCGGGAATGAGAAGATACGATAGGATCAGATAACTTTATTCTGCATTAATGTTATGTAAAGAAAAATGTGCATAGCGTATTAAAATTGTATTGTACTAAAATCGTTCTATCTTAGGTTACTGTGCCAAATAGTGCAATGAAATATTTTTCCCTTACAGACAAAACGGCTGCAAGGAAAAACATATGCTTACTACCTCTTGTGTATTCATCAGATTTATTTGTAACGTCTTCATCTAGAACCGAATGTTAGATTAAACGCGTTATTTTTAGAGGTGATAAATAAATAAAATAACATAAAAAAGGTTTTTATGCACGTAGACTTTAAAAAAGCGCTATAAGCGCTATGTAAATAGTCAGAACATGTTTGTACTAATATAATTAAGTATACATATTTTTTTCTACTTACATAGATATTTAGGTACACGTATTGTATGAAAACATTTATTTAATTTATTTTATAATGAAAGTTTAATTAATGTTTTCATACAATCCGTGTACCTAAATATCTATGTAACTAGAAAATAATATGTATACTTAATTATATTAGTACAAACATGTTCTGACTATTTACCAGCGCTTTTTTAAAGTCTACGTACACCTACCTACCCAGTCTACTGCACCGCATTATTGTTAAATAATGGCCTGGCTTCAACTTCCCAGTTGAGCCAAAAATTGGGACCTAGGAGAGCACGTAAGGCTGACGGCCCGCGTCTCTCTGCTGTTTGTGTCGAGTACGAAATTTGTTCATGCGAACTATTCTGTACAACCTCACAGATTACTTGCTTCTTTCTACGCCATTTTTCTTATTTTCGTTCAACGCAATGCTATTTAAAAGTTTACTAATTCTTTAAGTCTATAAATCTCCATACGGTTTATAACGAGTATTCGTCTAAAATACTTGTACAAAGATCAACCAACGCTTCCCACATTTGCCTAAATAAATATATTCGGCATGCATTATAAGGTGGGTTCCATACCCTGGGCAAGGGAGCCGTGATATATCGGCCGCCATTAATTGTCCGCTGTACCCTGGACCGTTTTATATCTACCCTACTTTTGAAGAGAAAAATGCGATAGGTTTTATAATGTCAGACACTTATTAAATTCTTAGATTTATAGGTAACGCTAGTTTCAGTATTTCGATACATACCAAAATAATATGAAAGATTAAGACAGAACCTATTTCTATACATTGTGGACACGGGTCTCAATCGCGATAACAATTTAAGACAAACCTTTAGGTTACCCGACGTTAATGATTTGCCTTAAACTGCTATCGCGATTGAAACCCGTGTCCACAATATATAAAAATGTGTACAAATCGCGAAAGTTTAAAAACATTAATAGAACCTATTTCAACTCTTATTTATGTCGACCGATTTAAAAAAACACTACAATACCATACCGAAAGCATTTCCCATGAAATAAAAATAATTATCAAAATCGGCTCACAAAGAGTGGAGACATCTTGTAAATATATATTAAATACATATTTAAAAGAAAGAAAGAAACAGTTGTCAGTCTAGTGGTTAGTGACTTTGACTGCTAAGCTCGAGATCGTCGGTTCGATCCCCGCCCAAGACAATTTTTTGTGTGATGAGCACGATTATTTTTTAGAAATATATAAGAATACTAGCTGTGCCCCGCGGTTTTGCCCGCGTTAGACTCTATAAATTATAGCCTATGTGGGTGTCAGCTAACTCCATTCCAAATTTTATTAAAATCGCTCTAGCCATTTAGACGTGAAGAAGTAACAAACATACACACTCTTACACACACAAACTTTTGCATTTATAATATTAGTGTGATTTATCAGTTGTCTGATCATTGCCATTGCCATCATAGAGGCTCTGCCTAGTTTAGGATCAGATGGCAATGTATTATTTGTCCCAAGACATTTATTGATTTATCAACACAGCAGTTAGTTAAAAACAATAACCGTTGTGATTATATTTGATACTTGAAGGTTCCTAAAATGATTAATCCTATTCTTCTTTCTTTACTGTAGGGGCGGTTACCAGTTGTTCAAGCCCCGCAGTAGGCCTCTGACGTGACTCTTCTGTTTAGCAACAACAATCAGGACCTACAGCTTAACGTGGCATCTGAAGTAGGAGACGCTCAGAAATTAAACCAATATGACGGTCACACATCGATAGACTTACCGCGTGTATAGGTGCTTACGGACCGAGCGTAACTGGCTGAGAGCACTATCTGTCTGATCCCGTTACTTAATTAATATTTCGCAATTCAAAAATTCTAGACCTTATAAAAGTTATGGAGCCCCATTAAGTCACTCTCGTGACCGTCTGGTACTATTTTTCGGATACCATATTACGAGTTCTATATTTATGTGAAACAAACGCTTCCTCTCGAAATTGAAATCCTAATATTAATAATCCTAGTATCACATCGTAGTATCGCCATACATAGAACAAATTACGTTTATATGGTTACACAATAGTATAAATTCATTAATATAATTCCATGTGTTAATGGTACAACCGGAAGGGGAAGACCTCTAAGAACATCTTCTATCCAAATCGGAGATGTTATCCATAAAGGCCAGGTCAGAAGTACCCTAAACCAGCGAGCATGCATGAAGAATATAATGACAGTATACAAAACAAAAAAGGTGTGTGAAGATCGTGAAAAATGGAAATCCGTTATCTCTGCCTACCCCTCAAGGATTCAGGCGTGGGTCTATATTTGTTTGAATGTATTAATATAATAGGAACAATTTTTGTTTATGTAGTGTTTACACTAGCGTCATTTCAAAGTTGTTTAAACCGCACAATACTCCTCCGACATAGATTCACGGCTGATTTCTTAAGACTATAACTAGGACTGATAGCTAAACGTACCCTCTAAAGCCCGAGAACGCTACAAAATTAAACCATATTAGCGGTCACAAATCCATAGACTTATACTCAGACAACATCATAGATTGCTTATGAACTGCGAGTACAACTCGCCAAGAGTGCCTCATAAACATTAAATTACAATTACAAAAGCATATCACAAATCGCCATGACTGCCTCATAACCATTAAATTACAATTACAATAGTATATGACTTTATATTAATGGTTACGAGGCACTCATGGTGTTTTCTACTCACGGTCCATAAGCAATCGGCGATAAGACTTTGGAAGGTACTTTAAGCTATCGGTCCTCGATGTAGTCATAAGAAAACAATAGTTAATTGGGCGGTTAAAACAACATTCTCGGTAGTGTAAACACTAATTAAATAATAATGATTCAAATATCATAGTAGATTTTACTTCTGTGCTTCGCAAGGAGGACTTTTTAGAAAAATTCCGCAAATACTGTAAAGAAAACTCTAAATTAACTACTGAACATCTTAAAATTAGTGGCCCCCCAAAACCCATATTCGTATCTGAAAATCTGTCAGCAAGAAATAAGCGTTTATTTTTCTTAGCACGTGATGCAGCGAAAACAAATAACTTTGCGTTCTGCTGGACTAAACATGGAAAAATATATGTTCGTGAGAAAGAAAGGATGAATTATATAGAAATCAAAGACGAAGAGGACCTGAAAAAAATTGCTAAATCTCTGTGACTAGCCTACGCAAGGTTAAATTCTTGTCTCTTTACTGCCTATCAATTACTATTTTACTCATTTATGTTATATCTAGAACTTAAACTTTTACCATTTTGTTTAGTTTATAGTGTTAATTATAAAATACACATAACACACAACACACAATTTAACAACATCGCCTCAAATAAATTTAAATATGCTAAGATATTCTCTGAAACCTTAGCAAACCCTGTCATATCCAAACAACGATTAATTCAGTCTCAACGCGCCCTGTATGATATACTGTATGCCTATAAAATTAATTTTACTTTACACTTACTATTCATAGTCAATTTTAAGATGCTAAAACATGAATATTGCACAGAGTTAATATGTTTAAGCTCTACATTTGTATCCTTTACATATATTTATAATGCATGAATTGTCACATATTAACTCGGATATAGAAGAAATTACTGTGTCTAAGTCCTATATCTCCATTCCAGAGGAGTGTTGTAAATCATTGAAAACTGCTACAAGCTCACTTAAAATTCTTCAGGAAATATTAGAAGTATAACTTGCAACTTCAATGATTTAATATTATTAATGCACAGATTGGGCAACAACATTGATGTTGTGATATTGTCGGAATGCTGGCTAAGCAAAGCGCCCACAGTACCTAAAATTTCAGGATATTCAGATTATAAGTCTAAACATGCAAACCAAAATGATGGAGTTGTAATATATATAAGGGACTGTTTGCAGTGTTCAGTATCCGAACCCGAATTTCAGGAAGCAAACTGTTTGGTGGCTATGTTTCAGTCTGATCTTGTTATTGTAGCGATCTATCGCTCACCGTCCTACAAGAATATAACCCCTTTTATAGACAGCCTTGATAGAGTCTTAAACTTATTTAGCACTTGTAAAACACTGGCTATAGCTGGGGATATCAACATTAATATTAGTCCATCGAATAATGACCCTCACGCTGATTACTATCTCAACCTAACTGCTTGCCATGGCATGTTACGAGCCCATCAATTCTCAACTAGAAATGATAGTTGTCTTGACCACGTCATTCTAAGGAGCAACAGACATGCAGCCACCTTTGTTTTAGACTCTCCATTCACTGACCACTTACCTGTTGTTCTGAGTTGTAATGTTAAAAATAGATCACCTCACAGTAAAAGGCAATGCACTCGTACTGACGAAACCGCTGTAATTGCCACACTTGAAGAACCTGACTTTTCAGGCATTCTAAACTCTAATAAAGCAGAAGAAGCAGCAGATAAGCTTGTATCAATCATAACAATAGTTGTGAACACTAATACTTACTCTATTACTATTTCGAGTAGAAAAAGAATAATAAAACCTTGGATTACCCCGGGTTTATTACGTTGCATAAGACATAGAGATAAGCTTCATAAACGTTCACAAAAAGAACCTAATAATAGTATCTTAAGACTTATTTACGTAAAATATATGAATTATTGCAACAACTAGTTGAAAAAAATTAAACTAAACTATGAACAAAATGAACTACGTAGTGCTAAAAACAACACTAAACAAACATGGAAACTTATAAAAGAATTCACAAACCTAAAAACTAAAGCAAATAAATCAACGGAACTTCTATCCATTGGTGAGGACTTGCTCTCCTCCGCAAACATTGTAAATCGGTTTTTTGTCGATATAGGGAAACAAATTGCCTTGACATCGAGTAGTAGTGTTTCGGGTAATATGAATCTGCAAAATGCTTCTGTCTCTAATAACTTGTCTGCCTCAATGGCTCTATATTATGTAACTGACTGAGAGATTGAGAGTATTATATTAGGACTCAAAAGTAATTCTACTGCTGGTTGGGATGGCATATCTTCTTCTCTCATTAAAGCAGCTAGACATATACTTATACCTGCTCTGACACATGTATGTAATCTTTATCTTACTACTGGTGTATTTCCACGTGTTTTTAAAAAAGCCATGGTTCATCCTATACACAAAAATGGACCCAAAAACGTGGTAAATAACAACTTTTTCTAAAATTCTCGAAAAAGTTTTAAATAAAAGATTGGTTGCATTTCTTAACAAATGTAATTATCTGGCCCCCAATCAGTACGGGCTTAGAGCTGGCAAGTCTACTGATGATGCGGTGTTAGATTTAACGCAAACTATCACCCATAATCTCGATAAAAATCTGAAAACTATCGGAGTTTTTCTGGATCTCTCTAAGGTATTTGATACGGTATCGATCCCAATCCTTTTAAACAAACTGGAAGCAGCGGGTGTTCGTGGGATTGCCTTGGATATTTTCAGAAACTACCTTAGTAAGAGATCTCAGTGTGTCATAATTGATGATGTTGTTAGCGATGAAGAATTTCTTAACTTTGGCGTGCCTCAAGGCAGTGTACTCGGCCCAAATTTATTTCTGGTTTACATTAATGACCTCTGTAAACTTGAACTTCCTAACAGTAAAATTGTCACGTACGCAGATGATACTACTCTCATTACACATGGGAGTACATGGGAAGTCGCTCGAAAAAATGCTGAATCAGCTGTGTCACGTGTTATGGATTAGTTAAGAAATAACTTACTTACAATTAATATCGAAAAAACTAAATTTATAATGTTTGGACCAAGGGCTGCTTCTTTGCCTGCAATAACAATAACAGCACATAAATGTACATGTAATTCCCAATACCCTTGTAAATGCCATAAACTCAAACATATTAGAGCTATGAAATACCTTGGTGTTGTACTAGATGAAACCTTAACTTAGAAGCAACACATAGAACAGCAGGTTGGCCGAATCAGAAAAATGATGTATGTCTTCAAACATCTTAGAAAAATAGCAGATATAAAAACCCTAAAATCAGTTTACTATGCTTTGGTCCAGTCAAATATATCATACTGCATTACTTCCTGGGGATGTACCCATAAAACAATATTACTGCGATTGGAAAGAGCTCAAAGAGCTATATTAAAAGTAATTTTGTGTAAACCCATTCGATTTTCGACAACTACTCTATATGACAGTATTAAAGTACTGTCTGTACGCAAGCTCTTTGTTCTGTCAACTGTCTTAAGGAAACATTCAGATACTGCTTACGACCCCATAGCAATTAATAAAAAACGCAGATCAGACAGAATATTCCAACCTGTATCACGAAGAACAGCTCTAGCTGGACGACACTTCTTTTATCTTAGCCCTGGTTTATATAATAAAATTAACAAAAAACTCAATATCTATCCGTTTCCTATTAATCGCTGTAAAGTAAAAGTCTTGAATTGGCTCCTTCAACTGTCATATGATGAGACTGAAAGTTTACTAACATAATTTTTTTATTTTTATCATATTACATTGATCAATTTTCCCATAAACACAATTTTGCATGCGCGCACACACGCACTCACACTAACAAGCGCGCTCACACTCATACACACACACTCCCACACACGTTAGTTTTTAATAGTACTAATTTTATTTTAATATTAGGTTATTAATTTAATTTTATCTTATAATTTAACTTTAATTGAATCGTTTTAAATTGTATATAATGATATACAATTTAAAACGATTCATTTAAAGTTAAATAATTAGCTTTACTTATACTAATTTTAATTGTAATGCTTTAATTTTGTTTTATCTTTAATAATTTACATTAAGGGGCCTTTTACAGTCCACTAGCGCCGCCAATCGAAAAAATGTCATAACTCGTAAATAGAATCAAAAATACAAAATGTGGTCTATTATTACTGTGGAAAAGGCAATAACGTAATTGTATAACAACAAATATAACATATTTTGTATTTTTGATTCTATTTACGAGTTATGACATTTTTTCGATTGGCGGCGCTAGTGGACTGTAATCGGCCTCTTAATATTGAACCAGTTTGTAATTCGTACTCATTGTTTTTTGGAAGGCGATAGTAACTGCAACACAGTGGAAACACTACTGCAGCTATTATCGTTCCACCAGTTTTTGTAAAGTCTGGTGTTATGGTTTATTGAATAAATTATTATTATTATTAAATATTGATCATTTTTATTAAATTATATTAATACATTACTGTATTAATATAATAATATTAATACAGTAATGTAAAAAGAAAATAACGGTAAGTGCCCATTTGCTTAAATAATGGAGATTGATACGATATTATTAGGTTGGAACAGCATAATGCACCTTTAACAATGAAGTGTAATTATTGTTACCCGCTTTACCTGCGCCCCCCGGGGTTAATCGGTTTTCATGGATAACTTGTTAGTCACGTTGATGAACAATGATTTTTATGGGTTACCATATTTTTTTTAATAATGATGATATCTTAGGACATTATTCTCACACGGTCATCTGATCCCAAAGCTAAGCAGAGCTTGTACTATGGAAACCAGATAACTGATTACTACATATACTACTTTTCTTTTGTAAATACATACTTATATAAATAATTACACTCAGACCCAGGACGGACATTTTCATGCACACAAATGTCTGTCCTGGATGGGAATCGAACCCATGACCTGCGGCGTACAAAACAAGCTTTTACCAAGCACGCTACAGGTCCATATTAAAACCAGGTTAGTTCAGACTAAAAGCTGTCTCCTAGCTCATAGAAATAAGAAAGGTATTAACAAAATAGACTGCTTTATTTTTGTCATGTTAATAGCTTATTATATTCATTGGATGGATTTTTATATTACATACCTATATGGTTAATGCCAATTAAAAAGTATTACAAATTTAAATACGGAATATTTAAATGTATTCTATAATTAATATTAAATTGCTATACGTATTGAAATGTTACAAGTCAATAGTTCACTCAAATTTTATGACAAGGTTAGCAATTTATGGGTCCTATTAATATTATAAATTTATGGAGAGTGTATAATAGTATGGATGTTTGTTAATCTTTCACGCAAAGATTACCTAAGGGATTTATAGAGCTTATATATCTGAATGATACATACGCTACATTTTTTTAAGTTTAATACTCCTAAAAGCGTGGGTACAGCAATTATTAAATTCGTATCTTGTTGTTTTTGGATATATGGTATTACATTTAGGGATTTATTCAATTATATAATTAAATAGTTCGTAAAAATAACAATAAACATGTTATGACGGTATTCTAAATAGCTAGATGGGTATTATTTTTAGAATGAGTGAGTTGAGTGATTTTTTGAGAATGAGTTTTTAGTAATTCTTTAGAACGAGACAGTAGAATATTTTTCTTGACAAACATCATCTTCTCGTACACTTGAAATTATAAGTATAGCGGTTTTCTTAAACCTTCCGAGGTATAGCTCTAACTTCTACCAAATGAACCCGCAGAATAAGTATACATATATACATTAAGGCCGACGCTACGTAGTCATGGTAAGCTATCGGTCTATTTTGTACTGTTGATGTTCTACAGACTATTTAGGACTATTTTGCTAACTTTCCTATTTCTAATTTCCAAATAGATAGTTTTGTAATATTTTACATTTAGTTGGTTAGTCTTTGTTCTTTAAATTTATAACATTCCAATTTATTTCCAAATCTGATGAATCCTTTCCGCGTGAAGGCGTGACGAATGAACTAACTAAAATACATATACACACTCACACACACAAACTTTCCAATTAATATGATTGCCTATAAGCCTCTAGAATTCTGATCATTGCAATGACTATTGACAAACCATTAATAATAGTAATGTGATTCACGTTTGACTGCCTTGAAATCTCTGCTATCCTGGTCATCGCATTGGCCACTAAGTCGCCAGCGATATATGGACAATTGTACTACAATGCTAATCTTCTATAAATAATCTAAGTGTTTTTGTAGTTATACTTCTTTTGGCGCGATGGAGAAAAATGATGAGAGTAAATTTTTACGATGCGCGCGCACACCGACACCAAAAAATTTTACAGCATGAAGTTAGGTCTAGGTGGTATGACAGTGAATTTTTACGATGCGCGCGCATCGTAAAAATAACAGCATGAAGTTAGTTCTAGGTGGTATGAAAATTGATAACTATGTTCAAGTTGTATATTAAGAAGTATAACTTCTAACGCGTGTACATAAGTACACACAAGTTTTTTTTATTAGACTTAGCTTATTGCCGATTATCCTAGAATTATTATCAATTGTGATTCTTTCTTTATCGTATGGGCAGTGGTTACCCTGGTGTCAGAGTTGTTCGAGCCACACTTCTTATCGACTGTTTTCTAATGACAACGACCTCCCTCCATTGCCTTCGGAAGCACCGAGATGCTCAGAAATTAAGCTGCTTTAGCGGTCACCCATCTATAGAGTCACCGCGTATCTAGGTGCTTTACCTGATAACTTACGGATTGGTGAGTGTAAATGGCCATGTACTCACTCATCAATTTTGATTGGAGTGACAGAGATAGGGTAGTAATAATAATAATTTATACATCCATTTGCGCAATAAAATAATATTTTATTAGACAGACAGATAAAATACCGGTTTATATTCCGTTCACTTGTTTGGTAACGAGGCATCAGTTTTGAGTACATAATAACAATATGTGGCCAATGGGAAAATATACACCTATTGGAATATTTAATCATGTATATAATAACTAATATGTATGTACATACGCCAGCACATCGACCTATCCCAGTCTGTCAAAATTCCCCAATTGAAAGTGAACCTTATGCTTTTGTGATAAAGTTAAAAATCTATAAAATAAATTTGACAGATTGGGGTAGCTGGATGTGCTGGCGTCTGTACAGTGCATATTGATTTGATCTTAAACTAGTTATATAAGGATATACTACATCGCATGTTGAGAATCCGTATTACGTCTACCGCATAAACACAAAATAGATTAGTGGTTTTGGTTACTCAAGTAAACTAACATATTTGATAAAATATTTATCATTTATTTAATAAAGTAAAGTAGTACCTTAGTAAAGTATGAATATGTGTTATTGGAAACTTATAGTTCATAATATTTATTTATTTTATGTACACACAGAGAAATTAATAAGATACAGAAAATATACAAAACATATTTTTTTTGTGGTAGTTTTACAAAAGATTAGTGTTTGTTGTCTATAATTATTATAGACAACAAAGGCGTCTTTATCATAAACATAAATTATTTTTTCTTATTTTGCTATAATTGTTTTATTGTAGTCTTAGATCATTTACAATAAGGTCCTTATTAAAATTTAAATCCCTTACTAAAAAATAGAGAACTCGTACCGCAACCCCCCTAATCGATAACTAATGTGCAGTATTGTCCTCATAGATATTATTGAACGGGAAGTAGTTATTGAATAAATCATACATAAAACGCCGACAACGCATGACCCAAATTTAAACAATCAAATTACATAGACATCAAAATTAAACAAAAGAGGAAGCTACGGTTCTACGGCGTAGCGAGGTTACCGGCTACGCCGGGGTGCGGTCGGCGACCCCTGGCCGTGAACGGGGGCGCGCCGAGCTAGCGCAGCCCCTCTCCCGTCCCGGGCCCCCGGCTCCCGTCCCAGACACGTGTTCGCACACCATCACACAGCCTGTGTCACAGGGTTTAAATTTTCGGTGCATTGTAGAGAGGCTGTTGGCTTTAATTTGCCCATCGTTTTCAGCCCATATTTAAGTATTTTGTACGCTAACAATACTACCGTACGTTAGTCTAATCTCTTGTAGGTTACATATGAAGCTTTTAAAAAAAATCAAGTACTAATAAAATACAGTTTTGGGAATCGAAAACAGTTCTTGAATAGTTGAAGGTTTTAAAGTAATAATGTTAATTTTGATACAAAGCTATATGTATCATTGTGATGTTTAATCCGATACTTATACGTATCACTATTTATCGAACTCAACCATTAAATATTAACAGAAATAAATACATACTGTATCAACATTACTCAGCTCTGTCACGCACACGTACTTACGAGCCGAGCTACCGCACACAAAGCCTGTCGCCTAGTTCGAATCAAAGCGGCGGCTGTGCGCGCCACACCCCCGGCACCGTATCTACAGGGCGGCACTCACACATACAGAATATCAAAGGAAAATTCGTAACAGTGTGCGTCAGAGACGTGTACATACGCCGTGGCGTTTGCGTCTGTGTGCGTGGAAAATATATATGTTAATGTTGTACTTCCGCCTCTTGCTGATTCGTGTCACGCACACCAGCAAACTCGTGGAGCTAACGGTATTCAGACGGGGTGTGCTTGTGTGCGTGGGGTGCATCGACTCGGCTTCCTGTTCGCAGGGTACAACGGCCCCAGCCCTGATTTATGTCCGTTCGTTTGAAGGTTTGCGTGTTATTGTGACGTTTCCAACTCATTTGGTTACCAAACGATATTTCCCTTAATATTACAATGATTGATCAATATAAACAGAAAAATTAAATATGTTAATGAGCTGCGTTTTTATTATGCGTCGTAAATTATTGTTGACGGCAATTTTTACATGCCTACCATAGTTAGTAGTAAGTCAGTTAATTATAATTAAATACAATTATGGTAGATTATCTTAATTATTCATTAATAACGCTTTCATGAGTCTGAAATTAATTATGCTCTCTGAATACAGCTCTATTTAAGTGATTAGAACATATACGCTACGAAACCCAAGTACTATCTACCACAGTAAAGTACTGCTCACTTCACTTATCTCATCAATTTATCTTCTATGCGATGGTGAACATAGATAGAATTTCACAAGGTCAGAATAGGACAGTCATAATTACATAATTTAGTTAAGTGATGAGACAGAAACACATAACGGTCATATTCTGAAGTTGTGTCTTAATTTTCTTATAGTAAATCAATTTTTGCCACTGCCAGTAGATATTTTACTGTTTGTTCTACTCGTCTCCCAATCATACCTGGTTGAAGTGCTGTTTATGGAATTCAGTCGCCCTGATCACCGTCAGCCTAGGGCGTCAAACCCCGCCGCTTGATAATATCTATTTGTTTCATATTTATTTATAAATTATTTTTTTTCTTTGTACGCTTTATATTAACTTCACTAGTACGTTTGTAACTGACCCCTTTAGTCGCGATTATGACCCACTTTAAACGGTCAGATTTCGTTCAAACTTTTTAGATTTATCGAGGACCGATGACAATACACTAATTTGATAAAAAGATGAAAAATAAATGATAATTTAAAAAAAAACTAAAAATCACGCTTTATATAAAATACAACTGAAAAATATTTATAACCATGGACACCGTGTACCCCATGCTTTTTTTACAATGAAATATATTCTTCAATTTAAATTTATTATAATTTATTTTCTGTTTTTTAGTTGAATTATATATAAAGCGTGTATTTTAGTTTTTTAAACTATTATTTATTAAGTAAATGTTTTGGAATAAACATCACTGTTATAGCTTAAGTGCACTAATATGCATGCAAACTGTATGTATGTATAATCATGTTTGGACAAATTAACTATCTTATCCTTCCTCTACAGGAGCACAGGAGTACAGGAGTACAGGAGCGCAGGAAAATAGCTGATGTCTCATTATTATTTAAAATTATGAATGGTTCAATGGATGTCACTGAGCTGGTGAACAAAATAGGCCTTCGCGTACCTTAGCAGTCTTAAGACGATATAATATATTGCATACCACTACCACCAAAAGCAACTACTGACAAAATTCTTTTTTGATAAGGGCAAGTCGTTTGTACAACAATGAATGCCAGAGAGTCGACATCGATATATTTCACACAAGTATCTGAAAAGGACTATGTGTTATTCATCTTCTTTATCATTCTATTTCTTTGAGACACAGAGTACTCAGTAGATTTTTTAGATTTTTTAAATAGTAATTCAGCAATAGGTATGCTGTTTATTCTATATTTGTGATATGTATACAATTTATTTCATTGTGAAACCTTGAAATTGGCCATCTTTTGTATAATTTCAAGAATTTGTGTTTAGCTGTAAGTTTTCGAAATTGGAAAATAAAATAAGATCATCTTATCTTATCACTCACTAAAGAAGAAAATCACGAAAAAGACCCGATATTACTAATTTAAACTGCCTAAGATATAATAATGTAAGAGTAATTTTCTAATGATTACGGATGACAAAATAATACTTCCCGCGATGACGTGTCCAAAACAGACCAAAGCATGGCTTACTACAAGACTTCTGATTATTTGAGTGGCTTGGGATTGAGTCGCTCCAAATTAAGTACAATATAATTTTATGTTAAGAAATAAATATTAAAAAAAGGATTGTTTTTGGTCCTACTGTGGTTTCCGGCAGTGTTTCTCAGTAGCTGCCACGTCATGTACTGCACGGTAGGGTAAACAAATTTGAAGCTTCCACATAAATGGAATTAATGGATTATTTTAACGGAATAAATAAAGTAGAAATTTGATTTTGAAAAATGTTGCCCAACTGACACAACTCTGCATTGGCTACGCCAACATATTAATATTGTTGTTTTGTTTTAATTAACTTTCCATAGACGATGCGTCCGATGATGTCTGACGATGATTACAACTTATTATTGAAACTATTGTTGTTATTTTTATTGTATTGGTAAAGACAACGCTGAGTTAAAAGTCGAAGACGTACTACTCTTCTCCCTGTACTGTGGTGCTACGTAGAGCAAAATATGATAGGGTAACATGTAACTGTACCGTAATGAAAGCATGATGGTGTTACATGCATATGAATAACGTGGTAGAGGGAACACGTGGCATATTCTATCAACTTAAGTCACAGAACAGCCAATGGAGTCTTACGCTAATTGAAATGAAAGTACTCTATCCCATATTCTTCTGCGTTTGTACCACGGACTTATTATATTTTGACGGTCACCGTAGCCTAGTTGGTAGTGCTCCTGCCTACGAAGCTGGTGGTCCTGCGTTCGAATCCCGGTAAGTGCAAATATTTGTGTGATGAATACGAATATTTGTTACTGAGTGATGGATGTTTTCTATGTATATAAGTATTTATATAAGTATGTATATCGTCGCCTGGTTCCCAATGTACAAGCTAGGCTTAGTTTGGGACTAGGATGATCTGTGTGTCATTGGCCCTATATATTATTACTATATACCAACTGTGCCCCGCGGTGTTACCCGCGTTAAATTTTACAAATTTTCTTTGCTATTAACCTCACGGAGCCCGAGACCTTTCCAACGAATGCAAAACCGTGGAAATCGGTTCGTGCGTTCTGGAGTTATAGCGTCAGGAAGGAAAACCCGACTTATTTTTATATAGTAGATTATTATTATGAATTTATTTTCAACAGACATTTCAAGTTCATCTTTTACTAGCTTTACTTTGGAAGCTTCTTGTTTTTCTATACATAAAATACAAATTACTGCTACGGTGACCAGTTTTTTCTATACATAAAATACAAATTACTGCTACGGTGACCAGTTTTTTCTATACATAAAATACAAATTACTGCTACGGTGACCAGTTTTTTCTATACATAAAATACAAATTACTGCTACGGTGACCAGTTTTTTCTATACATAAAATACAAATTACTGCTACGGTGACCAGTTTTTTCTATACATAAAATACAAATTACTGCTACGGTGACCAGTTTTTTATGGAAAATAACTAGCGTCGTAGGACTCTCATAATGTGGCTCTCATCAGGACTGACGATATCCTGGATATTGTGAGGGCCGGGGTTATCTTAGTTACTTATCGTATGGGCTGTGGTTACCCTAGTGTCAGAGTTGTTCAAGCGGCCCGGTAGGCTTCCGACATAGCTTAACGGCTGTTGCCTAATGACCACAAACGGGACCGACAGCTTAACGTGCCCTCCGTAGCACGGAGACGCTCAGAAGTTACACCACGTTGGTGGTCACCCATGTATGGAATGACAGCGAGCCTAGAAGCTTAACCTCGCCGATCACTTATGATGAGAGCATCTAGCTATGAGCGGGATTATAACACCACCTTACAGACACTAAAATCCATGATAGTAAATGCTGTGGTATGTATGTAGTAACTTGCGAACTTGTTTGGATTTCATTGAACATAGTTAAGAACTATTTTAGCGAAAGTATGTTAGGAATTTATTTCAAACCGGCTTCAGTATTCGACAATAGTTGGGTCATACTTTGACATAACTTTAGAACTTTTATTATTTATTCTCGATACAGTTATACACATCATAGTTAGCACGTAAAGCCGTCGGTCCTGTACCTGACCTCTTTCCGGTCGTGTCACCTGGGCGTCCCATCGGATCATGAGAGTGATGGATAAGAAAGTGCCCCTGTGTTTGCGCACACACTTGAGCACTATAATATGTCCCGCGCAGATGGCTAATCTCTGTTGAGACCGGCCGCCGTGGCCGAAATTCGGGTAGGAGGACATTATTGTTCGAATTCCAAACTTGAGAGCAATATTGGTATTATGCTCTGGAGTGTGCGACGTTTATTCTCTTGTTTGGTCACTACGCAGGCGCGATTAGTATAGCAACTGAACAATGATTACCATACTGTATGCGTTTATAACGTAATAGTGACAACAAATTACCGACAGAATGCATTCCTGTGGCGAGCGGGCAACAGTTTGAATAAACAAGTCAAAGCTTTTAATTTTGACATATTTTGTAATAAATCTTAAACAGTGAGACGGGTACTTAGCCTTAACTTTTTCCAAAAAGGTTTTATGTAAAACATAATAATGATTTAGATAGTTCATATTCTATAAGTTTATATTTATTCTGCGCATTATTAATTAAGTAATCAGGATTTTACTCATGGAGACCTGTTAATGGCTTTCTGCTGCCTATGAATATATCATAAACATTGTGTTGATAAATACTGTTAGTCTTCCTAAGAAAATAAATAAATAAATAATACTAATATATAATGTCCTTCCGACCGAATTTCAGCCACGGCGTCCAGTGTCAATGGAGACCAGCCAATTGCACAGGACATATAATAGTGCACAAGTGTGTGCGCAAACACTGGGGTACTTTCTATTCCATCACTCTCATGATACGATGGGTCGACACGACCAGAAAGAGGTCAGGTATAGGACCGACGGCTTTACGTGCTCTCAAAGGCACGAGGGTGTAAGTACCGGCAAATCCCAGACTTCGGGCTGATACTGAGATTTTTTTCTTTACAGTAATGTCCCAAAATCACGTTATTGCCTGATATGAGATGTGAACCCAGGACCTCATTATCTGCGGTTGTACACGCTACCGCTAGACCAACGAAGCAGTAGATAATAATATTCTGGGAAATTATTCAAACACGGAAACCAGAATAACTGATATAGTACATAATTATAAAGATAATTACACCCAGACAAACAGACATGTCATTGCACACAAATAACTATCCAGGGTGGAAATCGAACCCACAACCTGCGGCGTCAAGTCCAACCACGCCAACCTGCTCATCAAAGTTCACTGTAGTGGAAAGTGGGACGCGTTGACAACGCTTGCTTGGATCTGAACTATCACCCCTATGCTTATTCGCTAATTTCTTAGCATAAAAAAGTGTAATAAAACAGCAATTTTATATATTTTTTTTTTATATATATATAATAGGTTGGCAAACGAGCAAGTGGGTCACCTGATGGTAAGTGATCACCGCCGCCCATGGACACTCGCAACACCTGAGGAGCTGCAAGTGCGTTGCCGGCCTTTAAGAAAAGAATAGGCTCGCTTCTTGAAGGTTGCCATGTCATACCGGATCGGAAATACCTCCGCAGCTAATTGATTCCACAGAGCGGTAGTGCGTGGCAAAAAGTTTCTGGAGAAACGCACAGTGGTAGATGACCATTCATCCAGGTGATAAGGATGAAATTTCCACTTTTGGCGAGAGGGTCTGTGGCGGAATGTGGCGGCAGGTATAAGCTCGAACAATTCCTCTGAACACTCCCCGTGGTAAATGCGGTAAAGGACACATAGAGACGCCACGTCTCTCCGCAGGGTAAGAGTATCAAGCCAAATAGTGGCACTCCCGTCGTCAACGACCATTCGAGCTGCACTATTGTTTTATTTGCTTGCAAAGGAATGATGATATACATAATATGTATGTCACTTCTAGCCTTTTGTTCTGTATATTTGGTCATTTTGATTTTGCACATCATCCGATAAGCATCATAGTGGACAATTTTCATATATCAGGCGTGTTGTGGGCATACAAGTTTATGAAAATGTGAATATTATAGCGGATCGTTACTTACTAGGCACGATGCTATTGAAACTGGGGGTTGAGGGTGCAAATGTATAGTCCGATTATTTTAAGGACATAATTATTGAGCTTGCGGTGTTGCTGGCGGAACAGAATAAGACCATCCCATCTTTCAAAAAATTAAAACAATAAAAAAGGTTTTTATTCACTTTGACTTTAAAAAGCGCTTGTAAATAGTCAGAACATGTTTGTAGTAATATATAATTAATTTATAATTATTTCTAGGTACATATAGATATTTAGGTACACGGATTGTAGGAAATAATTTACAATAATATTTATTTTACAATTGTAACGATATTTAGCTAGCTTAAATTAAGTTATTGTCAAGGATCAAGTGTAGGTTTAACTATCGAAATTAAAAATTTTAGCTATATTTTTACTACATATTGTCTCAATGATTACGTCTATATTAAGGTACGAATTAAATGTTATTATTATGGCGGACCTTGTGTTTATAACGACGGTCGCGCTTTAATGCTACCACCCCATCTCACCGTGGGAGTCGTAGAAGTCGACCTGAGGCAATATATCTTCCAGAGAACGGGCAGCAGCGTCTCTCTCTGTGTACTATAACCATCTAGCGGATATGTTGACCACCTTGTTTCCGCTTACCTTCTGGCATCTCAGAGTAAAATACTGCTTTGGGTAAACGGAGGTCTTTCATGCTGACGCTGCATGAGCAGGGCTTCCATGCCATACAAGGCTGTACTCAAGAGGTATCTGAACGCTTGCGCTATTGACCCTACAGTTTGGGAGAGGCTCAGTTTACACAGGTCGTCTTGGCGATCTACTATTCACAAAAGCATAAGATGTTTTGAAGAAATGCGCCACAAACTGAGAAAAGCCAAATACGCAAACAGCAGCCTAAGCCCACCTACACGTATACATAGAACATGGCAGACCAACTTTATTGTTCTAGTTGTGACCGAGTATTCAAAACTAAGTTCGGTCTAGCTAGCCATCTAAGTGCACACCAAAGAAAGTGATTTCGAAGGGTCGCCGTTATTTAAATCGATAAGGAGGACTATATACTATGAGCAACATACTGCAATTGCCAACCCGTCTGCCAAGCGTGGCGATTATGGCACATGCCTCCATTCTTGGGGGAGACTTTTGACCAGCACTGGACGTCAGTTATGATAATAGCTCAGTTAGATGTTTTAAGGGATATTAGATTATAATCAGCGTTTTGGAAGAATGTGTATCGGTTATTTTTTGTCTGTGATATTCCAATATAATTAGAACATGTTTTCATTTTTATTATGTTCTTTATTCAGCAAAAGAAACAGGAATAAACTGTTTGTTCTTTACTTAATGGTCAATAAAAAAATATACAACTTCTTCTGAATATTTTGCAACTGCTTGCTGAAGTTAGGGTTTAATGGTCTCCACAACCTTAACCAGAAAGTTTCTTTGTGTGGCGACCATGAACCGCAAGACGCAAACGTGAGCAGGCTGTCTACAAGACAGACCAATGATCTTGTGACGGTCGCTGGAAGCCACCGGATGCGAGTAGCGCAAGACCGGCAATTGTGATGTTTTTCGGGGCATGCTTTTGTCCAAAAGTGGGCCTCTCTCGGCTGTTATGATGATGATGATAATAACCTTAATGGATTTCATTAAACATAGGTAAGAACTTAATTCAATGAGCTTGTAGAATAATAAATCACAAGTTACATGGCGCTCATAGCTAGGTGTTCTCACCGGTCCGTAAGTGATGGGGGAGCTTAAGCAACTAGGCTCGCGACCAGTCCAATGGGTGACCACCAAAATGGTTTAACTTCTGAACGTCTCCGTGCTTCGGAGGACACGTTAAGCTATCGATCCGGGGCGTAGTCTTTAGATAACAGTCGTTAAGTCAGTTCAGAGGCGTATGGGGGGCTTGAACAACTCTGACACTAGGGTAACCACAACCCATACGATAAGTAAGTTCCTACTTTCAAGTACGAGCTTCAAAACAGCCAACTCTTTTGCAAAAGTAACCAATCACTCTTACTGTTCATGGTTAATTGACAAAGGTCCTGCTACCTGCAGCGCCCTGCTACTGTACGTTGCCACTCAAAGGCATTTCATTTCGATTAGCAGAAAGGCTATACGAGTATCCACTGTATAGATGAATGGATCAAAATCCCCAAGTGCACAGAACAGAAAATATATAGAAGGGACGGTGTATGGAATATCTATGCATAATTTTTTTTTAGTATCAAATACCACAAATTTTATATTGCCACTTGTTTTTTATCAATTTAGTAATTAATATTTTATTCAACGCTTATGTATTGTAATATTTCTCTGAGCGAACTTGGATAATATGCAATGATTTTTAGTCTACGAATAAGTACCTATAAAAGAAATATAAAAGCCAAATTGTGTAGCTGGCCTTACTACAAAACTTCTGATTATTTCAGCAAGAAAACGGCTTGGGATTGAGTTGCTCAAAATGAACACTTTTAAATACAATGTAATTTAATATTAAGAAATAAATATATTAAAAAAACATTCCTACTGAGTTTTGGTTTACAGTGTTTCTCAGTAGCTGCCAAGTCATGCACTGCGCGGTAGGGTAGAAATATGACGCTTTTAACGGAATACATCAATTTGAATTTAGAATAAACTCTGTTGGCAATACATCTGTTGCTATTCTGCCGCAATAGGTTATTTCCTGTAATGGTAGATTTAAGTTTAAATAAATAAATACTTAAAACAAATAAGCTGCCTTTATTGAAAGGTTCAACTATGGGTAAGTCTTGGGTCGGTATACTTTTATCGAGGTAAATTCAGAAAGTTTTTGGTGTTATGAAGTCGCTGATTTCTCTAGTTGTGTCGAATAAAAGTCTTAAAATGTCAGTGTGTCACTTCTGCCTATTAATCTGTACCAGTACAGACGAGAGGACAAGTACGTAGATTGCATTTCCTCCCTCGCAATATCATTCGTACCGCACCTGCCCCGTATTTCAAACTTTTGTTATGTTTACTCTTTGTTCCCCAGCCGACTCTTTTTAAAACCACTCTGGAAATATCAACACGAATTGTATTTCCTGCAGCGCTGTACTTGTACTTCTTGTGGTAATATTCGGTATTAGAGTGAGTGAAGTACTAGGCGCGTAGGGATTGTAAGGAGATATTTTAACGCTTATATTATGTTGTATGTGTACTTGACATTTCTGAGTACCTAGTAAGTATAGATTGTTTTAGATACAGAGCACAGGGTCTCTGTGTTGTGTACTTAAAAATGTTTTAACCACTATCAAATGTTTCATCCTAGTTGCAAGTATATGCATATAGACTAGTTTAAAAACAAAAAAATAAACAAATCGTTATGTTACATCGTTGCAGCAGGATTAAGTAAAGTAAAAGGTACACTTCAAATTTTAAAATAAAGCTACTAATTACAGAGAAGCTATGGAAACTTAATTCTAATTATTACTATAATAAACCACTATTCCTTATATAAAAATACAAAAAATAAACCAATCGTTATGTAACATCGTTGCAGCAGGATTAAGTAAGGTAATAATACACTTCAAATTTGAAAATAAAACTACTCATTACAGAGAATCTATGGAAACGTAGTTCTAATTATTACTATAATACACCACTACTCCTTAAATAAAAAAAAACTAAATCGTTATGTAACATCGTTGCAACAGGATTAAGTAAGGTAATAATACACTTCAAATTTGAAAATAAAACTACTAATTACAGAGAATCTATGGAAACTGAGTTCTAATTATTACTATAATAAACCACTACTCCTTATATATAAAAATAAACAAATCGTTATGTAACATCGTTACAACAGGATTAAGTGAGGGAATAGATACTTCTCAAATTTTAAATAAAACTATTTATTACAGAGAAGCCATGGAAACTTAATTCTAATTATTACCGTAATAAACCACTACTCCTTAAATAAATAAAAAAACGAAATCGTTATGTAACATCGTTGCAACAGGATTATGTAAGGTAATAATACACTTCAAATTTGAAAATAAAAATACTCATTACAGAGAATCTATGGAAACTTAGTTCTAATTATTACTATAGTAAACCACTACTCCTTATATATAAAAATAAACAAATCGTTACGTTACATCGTTGCAACAGGATTAAGTAAGGTACACTTCAAGTTTTAAAATAAAAGGGAGAGAAAGAAGAGGGATTTATGAGTATATGATAGAATGTAATTATTAAAATTATGGTTGTCTTTTATGTTCTTTCTTCTTGTCCCGTCACACCTGCACCCACAGGTATGAAAATCAAAATAAATATTCTAAAAACTGCATGAAAGTAGCCGGCATTGAGGTATAATAAAAACAATCCTTTTCGACGAGAACCAGGGGGACATAACTCGATCACAGATGCAGAAATAAAACATTCATTAGCGATCAATGTCAATTAAACATTCACCACTTTGGCTCTGCGCAGTTAAAAAGTTGACAAAAAAAGTGGGAAAAAACTTGTCTCGCCTCCCGACAGTCCCTCGCTATATTAAATATTTAATTTGCTATTCCACTAGTCTGGTGGAGTTGCAACCCCACAAATGGATCAGTCAGGCAGACAGACTGTCTGCAAATCTGTCGGCGCGGCGCAGCGTTCACCGCTTTGATGGTGTCTGCGTATATGTATGTACGACGGTATAGGTACCGATCTAGATAGGTTCATTACTTTGATTCGCAGTCAAAATAATCTGTAGATAGGTTGATACCACGGTAAAGAGTAATTCCTACCTTTTCTTTTTAAAAACACGTACAACGCCCGCACTAGAGTACTAAGTACTGGGTACTTTACAGACTGCTTCGTTGGTCTAGCGATAGCATGTTTACCTGCAGATAACGAGGTCCTGGGTTCAAATCCCGGGTCGGACCAAAAGTGACTTTGAGATTTTTCTGTAAATAGAAAAAATATTTTAATATCAGCCCGAAGTCTTGGAGTTGGCGGTATTATACCCCCGTGTCTCGGAGAACATGTTAAACCGTCAGTCCTGTGCCTGATCTCTTTCCGGGCGTGTCGCTAGTCGTTCCATCGGATCATGAGAGTGATGGAATAGAAAGTGCTCCTCTGTTTGCGCACACACTTGAGCACTATATATGTCCCGCGCAGATGGCTAATCTTCATTGAGACTGGCCGCCGTGGTCGAAATTCGGCTAGGGCGAGGACATTACATTATTATTACTTTACTAACCAAAAAATGTCACAAAGTTCATACGGACACAGAACAAGTATTAATGGGTCACAAATAGTTTTCCTGGGCGGGAATCGAACCCTGGACACGAAGTGGCGAGGCGACTATCTTAACCGCTGCGCCACACGTGCAGTCAACTGATAATGGTATTAAATATATATGTCGCCGCAGGCATATTTAAAAATAATAATTTGATTAGTTGTGATTTTATTTATAATCTGTTAATCAATTCTAGTTTACACGTGTTAGTATTTTAAGACTAAATTTAAAAATAGACCGACACTTTGTATTCAAAAACAGTTTGTTGGAAACGGTTTTGACTAAAGTGAGGTGTCGGCCATGTTGTAAAAGTAAGTTTATTTAATGTTTGCTTTAAATTGCAGAACAGCTTTATTAAATTGCTATTGCTTGTAAAATTATTGAGAAAAACCTAAAATAATTATTTGATAGTGGTTTATTAATTAAGATGTTTAAATTAATTTAAAACCTCAAGTGATCGCACCGCCATCTATTGAAACGAATCAACACCAATGTAATTCTCCTTTCAAACGTCAATGTCGCTAGTTCACATAACGATGGTGGGGCGAACGCGGAGGTGAGGGGGCAACTCGGGTGAGAGCTCACTTTGTTGCGGAGCTTCGAGACGAGAACATTGTAAGTGAAATCTATGTCACTCTGAATAAAATTAATAATAATAATAATTAACTCTTTCCTTTGTCTTTGTACCTAGTAACTATTTTGAGATAGTTTTCTACCCGAATCAGTTAAATTGTTGCTTACATTGCTATAGGTAAAAGAAATTAACATAGCAGAACCGATGACTTTAATAAGGTCAACGGTTCTGCAGTTTTTAAAAATACCTACTCGTTATCACACGCGATATCAGAAGTGCGCGATCCCGTGTCTGCTGGCCTAAACCTTTTACAGATAGCGACTACATTCAAAAAGTGCTTCGCCGTTTCGTCATGAGTGATCCTGATCCGAGCGGGTCAACACAACATGTGCCCGATCAGAACGTGTCGACGGAAAACGTTCCTGCCAGTGGCTGCGACGTGGCCACGTGTACCGCGAGCCCGGTTCTGAGCGACGCGTTCTCCCCACGTGGCACAAGTGCAAGCAAGCTAAGTAACCCGACGCCAGGGGGTAATGTACGACCAGAATTTTTCTTACAAACGATGACAGTGATGCAAAATATGAGTGACAGACTTCTTAAGCAACCTAGTGATAAAGTTAAAATAACAGATGTGTTCCTGCCCTCCTATGACCCCGATGGAAGCGTCTGTGTCAGGGAGAGGTGTGACCATATTTCTACGGCTAAAAATAATTATGGTTTTAGTGACTACGATATTCGTATGAAGGTCACTGGCTTGCTTAAAGGTTGTGGGAAAATCTGGGCCGATAATTGGCTCGTCACAACTTCAACTTAGGACGAGTTACGCGAGAATATTGTCATGACATTTTAACCCGAAAGCCATTACTCTCGTGATGTGTTGAAATTTAGAGAGCATGTCTATGATTCATCCAAAGATATTGCCCAATTTTTATCTCAATCGTGGATCCTGTGGAGGCGCTTGTCAAAAGACAAGCTTGACAGTGGTGACGCAGTGGAAGCGGTGATTGGAGTTAGTGTTTAGTTGTTAGTGACGAACGCCTTCGGATTGAATTAATGAACGCCAGAGCCACCTCAGTGCCCAAATTAATCTCTGTAGCTTCATCTATTCGAGATAAACGCCCAAGTCAACAAAACTTTAACCAGCCTCTGTACAAACGTTCTAAATACTCTCTTGATAAACGAAATGGTCCATTCTGTAATATTTGTCGAAAATCGGGCCACATTTCTAGCAACTGCCGTAGTAAAACTGGCACTAGTTCCAATTCACGAGCTACCGAGCGAAATCCAGATGTATTATCAACGTCATCCGGATCAAATAGTAGTAAGATCTGTTCTTTTTGTTCTAAGATTGGTCATACTTTCGATTCGTGTTATCGTCGTCATAAAGAGGTTTCCTCTAACCTCAATTTTGTGTCTAATCATAAATCTTTTTAAATAGTATGCTTATGCGTGTAGGGGACTTAAAAGTTAATAATGTCTTTGATAGCGGTGCCGAATGTTCTGTGATGCGTGAATCTACTGCAAATAAATTGCCTGGGCGTAGGCAGCAAAAGGTATAGGTAGGTTTACGCGGTATAGGTCCATTCCCTGTAGTTTCCACGAGTAAGTTAACAACAATCTGCGAGATTGACAACATTAACGTTGTGATAGTGTTCCATGTTTTGCCTGACTATGCAATGACGTCAGACGTACTGATAGGAGCAAATTTGTTACGTGATACAGGTTTAAGTGTAATCGTGACTCAAAACAGTGCGACTCTGTATTCCCAAACTCGAGTCATGCACATTAATTGTGTTTTATTCGATAGTATAGACCATGACCTTAATAATTAATGTGAAATTGAACAGCTACTTATTCTTCTCAATAAATACAGTGACCTTGTCACGCGCGGTTTTTCAAAATCTCGTGTTAATACGGGTGAATTGGAGATTATTTCGTATAATCCGGACAAATTCGTCGAACGTAAGCCATATAGGCTGAGCCCAATGGAACGCGAAAAGGTCATAGCAATGATCAGAGTTAATTGAAAATAATATTGCGCGCGAAAGCAAGTCGCCATATTCTAGCCTAATTATTTTAGTGAATAAGAAAAATTGTGACGATCGCATGTGCGTGGACTATCGAGAACTAAATTCTAACACGATACGTGATCATTATCACGGATCAAATTGATCAGCTCGCAGGCGGTCGCTATTATACTACTCTCGATATGGCCTCTGGATTCCACCAAATACCAGTTGCCGCCAATTCAATAAAAAAAAAAAAAAAAAAAAAACTGCGTTTGTTGCGCCCGACGGTTTATTAATACCTTACGATGCCATTAGGTTTGTGCAACAGTCCCGCGGTGTATCAAAGATGCATTAATCGCGCCTTAGGACCTCTATTATGCCCAGGTAGTGCAGATAAAAATAAAACATAACGATAGCGTAACACAGGCCTACATTGATGATGTCATTAGTAAATGTCGCGATTTTCAATCTGGCCTTGTAAACTTAGAAAGTTTTGCGTAAAACATGATTTTCAATAAATATTGATAAGTGCATTTTCTTTAAGCAATCTATTGAATATCTTGGTAACGTGATACAAAATGGCCAGGTCCGTCAGAGTCCTAAAAAGATAGAAGCCTTATTAAAGGCCCCAGTACCAAGTACTGTCAAACAAATTCGTCAATTTAACGGTTTAGCAGGGTATTTTCGTCGTTTTATCCCAGACTTCGCGAGAACTATGGTTCCCCTGTACAATTTAACTAAACAAGGTGCTAAGTGGCAATGGACTCATGTTCATGAAGAGGCACGTCAAAAGATTATCCACCACCTGACTTCCACACCGGTTCTTACGATCCAAGAAGGTAATCTTATAGAATTATTCACGGATGCTAGCAGTATTGGTTTCGGCAGCATCCTTGTGCAGATTATAAACGGAAGGCAGCATGTAGAGGCCTACTTCAGTATGCGTACAACAGAAATTAAAAATACGTATCACTCTTACGAATTAGAGACATTGGTTGTCGTCAGAGCAATCAAGCATTTTTTTTTACTTCCTTTATGGTCGCAAGATCACTGTGATCACGGATGGCAATGCTCTTAAAGCCCCTAAACCTAAAAGTGGATTTACTATCACCATCTGTGTATGATGGTGGGCATATCTCCAAAACTTTGAATTCGACATTCAGTACAGGAAGGGCGAGCGGATGCAACATGCAGATTTCCTGAGCAGTATCGTTAGGGATTTTATAGATAACTGTATTGTTTGCCGTACATCAAAACAAACATTGGGAGCTACGCAGGTTCGGTTACACCCTATTCCCAAGCCAACGGTACCATTTGAAGTCACCCACATGGATACCACGGGCAAACTAGGTACTTCCGAGGAGCAAGAGTACGTTGTGGTTACTATAGACTCATTCACCAAGTACGTATTACTTCGTTAATGACAAAATTTAAGTCAACATAGCTCACTAGCGCACCTAAAGCAGGTTATCCACCTGTTTGGGACCCCAAAGAAAATCATCGTGGATGGTGGTCGAGAGTTCCTTGGCGAATATAAGAATTACTGCGACAGGTTTGGTATTGAAATACATTCCATAGCATCAGGCGGTGACAATCAGACGGCCGTGTCGCCTCTAGATGAACACGCTGGACCATCCCGCATTGCAGTGGCAGCCTCTAATCCACCAGATGATGCGGAACACACTGGCATAGACCAGCTGTCTACACCGGAACTGTTAATTGGTGAGTTCCATTCAATTCGATTTACCACACTCAATCGTAAGTGAAGTGTTCATGACCAAGCTAAAATTAATATTCAATAAATGTGTTCACTAGCACAACAAAAAAAATGCAAATATAATAAATTATTATTTAAAAAAAAAAAAAAAAAAGGTAATAAAAAAAAAAAAACAGCAAAAGATGCGCGTTGGGGTATTGTAGCCCACCAACGGCCACAGTATAAAAATTAACTACAAAATGTAAAAAGATGCACGTTGGGGTATTGGAGCCCACCAACGGCCAACGGCAGCGAAATCCTATCCCAAAAAAAAATAAAAAAATAAAACAAATTATAATATAATAATCCCCTGTGTCCGCGGCGTTCAGGACCGCCTAGATCACAGCATCGACCCCATTCAAAAATCCTTCAGAGCCTCTGTTTTATACAGCAACGACCCCTCACCGACCTATCCTTCCCTTGTGTTGTCTTAATTGTATTCGCTGTCCGTCTACACATTTAAAATATGAAACTGTTTTCATGTGGAATGAGCAGTTCAGCAAAAAAAAAAAAAAAAACGAAAAGAAAAAAAAATACAAAAAAAAAACAAAAAAAAATAAAAAAAAAAAAAAACAAAAAAAAAAATAACTATCTTGTGGAATAAGCAGTTCACTAAGGATAACTGTTGTCATGTGGAATGAGCAGTTCACTTACTACTAAAAACACCTGTAACTGTTCAGGCATTACCAAAAAACTGTTGTCATGTGGAATGAGCAGTTCACTTACTACTAAAAACACCTGTAACTGTTCAGGCATTACCAAAAAACTGTTGTCATGTGGAATGAGCAGTTCACTTACTACTAAAAACACCTGTAACTGCTCAGGCATTACTAAAAAACTGTTGTCATGTGGAATGAGCAGTTCACTTGCTACCAAGAATACCTAAACTGTTGCCATGTGGAATGAGCGCAGTGTACTTACATTATAACCATATTTGGTTGTTATATTTGTTGTTTTTGTGGTATGATAAAGTGGTGTCTGCAAGGATGCCAAATTATGAACCTAAACTTTTATTAACGAGTTCGATTCCCATGTGTTTCTGACGGCGCAGGTTTGATTCTTGCATAAATATTTGTCTCGCAATTGCCTCTAATTTATGAGTGCATTGTTTATCTGATCCAGACGTTTGTTAAATGTTCAAATGCAGAACATGCTACCTGTTGCCTAAGGGTTGACTATCTACAATTATGTAGATTGTATAAACTCCTGTTTTCTATGTATAAAATCTGTGGTCACGTGGAGTGGACAGTTGATACAAATAATTTCAAACTACACTTTCTACTGGCCTGGTTTACTGTGGAAGTACCATGCCTCAAAATATTATCCTCTTATTTACAGAAACAACCGGAAGCGATGCAGGGCACGCATCGCAGTGCAGGATGGCAGTGTCACCGCAGGCATATTTAAAAATAATAATTTGATTAGTTGTGATTTTATTTATAATCTGTTAATCAATTCTAGTTTACACGTGTTAGTATTTTAAGAATAAATTTAAAAATAGACCGACACTTTGTATTCAAAAACAGTTTGTTGGAAACGGTTTTGACTAAAGTGAGGTGTCGGCCATGTTGTAAAAGTAAGTTTATTTAATGTTTGCTTTAAATTGCAGAACAGCTTTATTAAATTGCTATTGCTTGTAAAATTATTGAGAAAAACCTAAAATAATTATTTGATAGTGGTTTATTAATTAAGATGTTTAAATTAATTTAAAACCTCAAGTGATCGCACCGCCATCTATTGAAACGAATCAACACCAATGTAATTCTCCTTTCAACCGTCAATGTCGCTAGTTGACATAACGATGGTGGGGCGAACGCGGAGGTGAGGGGGCAACTCGGGTGAGAGCTCACTTTGTTGCGGAGCTTCGAGACGAGAACATTGTAAGTGAAATCTATGTCACTCTGAATAAAATTAATAATAATAATTAACTCTTTCCTTTTCTTTGTACCTAGTAACTATTTTGAGATAGTTTTCTACCCAGTCAAATCAACGAATCAGTTAAATTGTTGCTTACATTGCTATAGGTAAAAGAAATTAACATAGCAGAACCGATGACTTTAATAAGGTCAACGGTTCTGCAGTTTTTAAAAATACCTACTCGTTATCACACGCGATATATAAATAAAATAAAATAAATAAAAAAGGTTTTTATTCACGTTGACTATAAAAACGCGCTTGTAAATAGTCAGAACATGTTTGTAGTAATACAGTTATTATTTCTAGTTACTTATTACAGATATTTAGGTACACGGAATGTTAAAACATTTATACAATTTATTTTATAATAGTAGTGATATTTAGCTAGCTAGCTAGATATGTATTAAGTTATTGTCAAGTATTCTTCCAATGATGTTCACCTGTGTTCTGCAAATAAAATTACTTATGACTTATGATGAAATTTTTGTCGTGGGGTACTTTACAAACATATAATTGACGGGCACAAAGCAAAAAGTTGTACCTGAATCGAACCTGGGACACTAATTAGCGAGGCAACTGTCTTTTCCGCTGCGCCACACGTGCATTCAATTGAGAACTTTCTTCCAGTGATGAAATTTTTGTCATGGGGTACTTTACAAACATACAATTGACGGGCGCTCATAGCTAGATGCTCTCACCGGTCCGAAAGCGATCGGCGAGGTTAAGCAACTAGGCTCGCGGTCAGTTCATAGATGGGTGACCGCCAAAGTGGTTTTAATTACTGAGCGTCTCCGTGCTTCGGAGGGCACGATAAGCTGTCGGTCCCGGTTGTAGTTATTAGACAACAGTCGTTAAGCCATGTCAGAGGCCTACTGGGCGGCTTGAACAACTCTGACACCGGGGTAACCACTGCCCATACGATAAGTAAGTAAATACGGGCACAAAGCAAAAAGTAGTACCTGAATCGAACCCGGACACTAAGTGACGAGGCGACTATCTTATCCGCTGAGCCAAATTATTCTCAATTGACTGCCCATTAATTGAGAATAGTTTTCTACCAGTGATGAAATTTATTTCACGAGGTACTTTACAAATATATAATTAACGGACGCAAGGTACAAGTACTCAGAACAAGTACTTATAGGTGAAGTCAGGCAGATGCTGCAATTACCCTAAAATATATTTTAAATCACTTAAGTTGTTTGTGGTAAACAGATGTAGTGTAAGCTGGTAAATATTTGGCAAATATCAGCGGCCACAGTTTTCCCATTATGCGCCGTGAGTCAGGGCCGTGCAGACTGCCAGTCAATATTTGCTTTGAATGCCAATACAGCTGGTGCGACACTGTAAGATACTATAAAGCGATACTTTATTTATTTTATTATTTATTTGGTTCACCAACAACTTAAACATTAACACTAATCTTTAAAAATAACACAACCTTTAACATCTAAATGTCTAGTTACTTATAGGTGACACATTAAATAAATGTTAGCGATTCTGTCTTAAGCCTTAATCGGACATAACGTATACACAAAATTAAGAGCTTTTAACTCTTATAACAACGAAATAGCTTTTGAAATGAGGTGGTAACTGGTATACCATTGTAGGGTTAAGCACGACTGAAATTATTTAAATGTAATGACATCTCTTTTTAATATAAGTCGTAAGAAAAGGACAGAGCTTACATAGAACTGACAGATACTAAAACTCTCTCTCTTTAAATCTACAAAAAATTGCCGGGTGTCTTATTAAATTGATACAGCTAAATATATTACGTCCTTCTTATGTTACGAAGAAATGCATTGCATTTCTTTCTAATATAAGCAATTTATTATATAATGCTTATTATTATAATGCGCCGAACTAGACTAATATCAATACATGAAATTTTGTTTAGTTTCCATAAATATTTATGCGTGTACAAAACTTGTTTTAGGTAGCTTTTATATAGATAGATTCTATGCAACTAAACTAAACTACTTTAATATATTAAAATTGGTTTAGTTTCAAATCAAATAAAACATTTATCTTTATTATTCTTTAATTGAATTAAATTCAACATTATAAATCTTAACTCACATGCACTAAAATCTAAAGTAACAGAATGGCTGCTCCTTAAGGATTACTCTTACACGGAGTCTTTACTCACCTATCTTGTATAATACACTCACAGACAGACACACACACATACATTTACACCTACACACCCCATACACACGCAAACACACAGCATCAATTCTACTCCTGTATACCAAACAGTAGAATGACACTGTCCACTTTAGATATAAGTTTTAAATATAAGTTAGTTGTTGATAATTGACCGCAAACTACCTCTTATAATACAGGTATACCCTAGTTTAAGAGGTAGAGTATTATTATTGTACAGATTTTGCAACATAAAATATAATGTATTTCCAAACCAAATATTAAGTTAAGTTATTTCAAACTCTGTATGCTTTTTGGATAAATAAAGATTATTATTATTATTATTAATTTATTCCGTCCGTCCAGGTTAAACAACTAGGCTCGCAGTCAGTCCATAGAAAGTGCCTTAAGTTTTGAGCGTCGCTGTACTTCGAAGGGCACAATAAGCTGTTGGTCCCGGTTGTAGTCATTAGACAACAGGCGCTAAGCCATGTCAGAGGCCCACTTTGCGGCTTGTACAAGTCTGACATTAAGGTAACCACTACCCATACGATAAGTAACTCTTTCTCGTTTCATTTTTTTTTATTTTTATTGTCAGTATGTTTTTGCAGCTTATCTTCCACAGGAGCACAGGCACAAAAGTCGCGGCAGCAAAGTTGCAACTATCAGTTTCCAAAGGGCCGACAAGTGAACGTTTGCTAAGAACGTTTGCTAACAAGTTTTGTACACGCATAAATATTATTAATTTATTCCGTCCGTCCAGGTTAAACAACTAGGCTCGCAGTCAGTCCATAGAAAGTGCCTTAAGTTTTGAGCGTCGCTGTACTTCGAAGGGCACAATAAGCTGTTGGTCCCGGTTGTAGTCATTAGACAACAGGCGCTAAGCCATGTCAGAGGCCCACTTTGCGGCTTGTACAAGTCTGACATTAAGGTAACCACTACCCATACGATAAGTAACTCTTTCTCGTTTAATTTTTTTTTATTTTTATTGTCAGTATGTTTTTGCAGCTTATCTTCCACAGGAGCACAGGCACAAAAGTCGCGGCAGCAAAGTTGCAACTATCAGTTTCCAAAGGGCCGACAAGTGAACGTTTGCTAAGTAAATGTGGACAGATGCGTCTCTCCGTTCACTAGGGAAACAAAAGTACCGAGCTCGCATTAGTTTACAGGTTCTTTTATGGCTTGCTGTCCTGGTAGTTTTAATTCACCCGTTTCAGTAAACTATACCTATCTTTTCGACCCAACCATGCACCGTCAAGCGAGCAGTCACAGGCCAGCCCTGGCGCGGTCGACTTTTTGTTAACACCGTCGTCCCAGAAACAGCTTAGATAATCCGGATGAAGAGACCACGACTTACCTAAATCCACTAAAACCTCTACGGTAACACCTCAATGCTGGGACTAATGGAACTGTCTCCGAATGTGTTCCATTACCATACCATTACATGCCCAGGTGAGGTACCTCGGAAGGGCTAAGGTATTAGTGCCCCCAACATACTCTATGCACGTAAGCAACCTGCGGCTACCACAAGTTGCCTCTTCCCGGGACACTATCTTCAAAGGACAGGGGCAGCTGGAGTCCCCACTCCTACCACCTATGATCTCGGGATTTTACAGTTTACCTTCGGTGCCATTAAACTGTAAAAAGCTGTGTGTATTTTTGTTGGTTCTTTGACGGTTTCGCTTCGTAATTGGACCTAGTTGATGGAGCTCCAATCAGGTTCTAGATTTTTTGACCCACTCATATTCTTTATATATATATTTGTGTGTTTGAGTAGATCCCTGAATAGTTTGGATTTGTAGTTAAGCTCAATAGGTAGCGCCGCGATCAGAAATCAAGCTTTTTGCTCAGGTCAGAAGAATGTCCGCGGGGACAGCTAGTATGACACTAATTTCCAATTGCGATATCATCATCACCAATTTGATTTCGGTCTCTGCTGGACATACTCCTCCTCCAAAGATTTCCACAACGTTAACTAGTACACAGGTGACGTTACTGCCAGACTAACTGGTGTATCCCTTAGTCGCCATTTACGACACCCACGGTATGAAATGAGGAGGCCCTATAATTATTTCTGGACCGTAAACCACACGGCATTTCGATATAATACCTACTACAAAATGTGTAAAAAAACGACAGATTTATCTATTTTTAAAGGTCAACAATGCAGGTCTTTTATATTATAAGATCACGTGGCTAGCGACTTTTAAAAGACTAATAAGGCGAAAATGTAACTGTACCCCAGAAAACGAACATCAGTATGATTAATAAAGTTATTTTTGGGGATTTCCGCGATTTAAATCGATCTGGTTAGTTCTAGGTCTAAAAGTCATTTCCGGACGAAAAACACAGAACTTCGTCAACCACCCTTCTACTAAGATTAAACACGCGATATTTTTGAAGCAGCTATGTTCTGGAAAACAGCCTTAATTGTTTTGTGTATATTGGAGACGAAAAATCGATCAGGATTAATCTTATGTCTGGAGATGTGATTGAAAGAGTTATTTGTAAAAACAAGGACAGCCATGCCTGTATATTAATCGTTCCCATAACAATCGTTACCTGGACTCATTACTACATTTTTAAAAAGAAGAAGAATCATCATCATTCATCATCATATCAGCCGAAAGACGTCAACTGCAGGACAAAGGCCGCCCCAAAGATCTCCGCAAATGCCGGCCTCGCGTTATTCGCATCTATAGGTTGCCAGCAACCCGCACAAGATGTCCACCTTGTAGGGAGCCTGCCGACGCGGCGCCTTCCGGTTCGTGGTCGCCATTCTCCATTGACATTGGCCGCCATCGCCGAAATTCAACCAGCAGGACTTTATTATCAAAATAAAACATGATAATACAACTCTCAATACACAAATTACGGAATTGAAAGAACACGTTTATTTAGACTTCACCAAATGGGACGCCGTGGTCTCCTTCTGTGAGGCAGTCCTGCTGCAGAAGGAGGCCGCCGAGGAAGTTTGGGAGCCGATCCCGCTCGTAGATGGAGGAGGCCTCGGGGCGGTGGCGGCAGCCGTTAGCCCAACTCCCGGGCTGCAGTGTGAGCCCTCCCAGGGTACGTGCCCGACCACCTGGAACATGGCGTAAAAGGGGGGCACCGGAGCAGCATACCCACGTTCCCGGGGCTCCTCCCATCAGGCGGCAAGTAAAGTCCACGGCAAATTAGGTTTAGTCGGTGCGAGTCCGATATACCCACCCGCAACCCTCTTTTTGCGGGTAGCATGCGTAAGCATTCCCCCTGGCTTATCAAATAAAAAAGGCTCTGCCTAGTTTGGAATCAAATGGCAATGTGTTTAGGTGTCCCAAGTTATTATCAAGTCGTTATTATGATTACTATCTACAATACTACAAAGTTAAAATCAAAAAAAAAAAATCAAAATCAAAGTAACTTTATTCCGTAAAAATTTTACATTTATGTGGAATCGTCATATTTTTTTACCCTACCGTGCAGTGCATGACGTGGCAGCTACTGAGAAACACTGCCAGAAAACTCAGTAGGAATCCTTTTTTAAAATAAAATATACTTAAGATTAATTACAATCATGTGTGTTGACTCAGAACAACTCCATCCCAAGCACTTTTATCACTTAAATAATCAGAAATTTTGTAATATGCCCTGCTACACAATTTGGCTTTAATAATTCTTTTAAACTTATTCGTAGACAATTCTCTAATATCATTGGGAAGTTTGTTATAGAATCTTATACATTGCCCCATAAAAGAGTTACTTATTTTGTGGAGACGGGTAGTATGCAATATGAGATTATTCTTATATCTAGTATTTACATTATGTGTATCGCTCCTTTTACAGAAGGAATCGATATTTTTATGCACATATAGTAAGTTTTCATATATATACTGAGATGGTAGGGTAAGCTCGCATAATTATGTGACTCATTTAATTCTGTGATAAAAAGTTCCGAAGCTTCTATCGTTTTAAATGAGTAAGATACACAATATTAAACTTAACCTTATGACAGGCACATAAAGTCTCTTATACCGTGCAAAATTTCGGCTTCACTGTGTGACAGAGACAGTAACAATGCCGCGTATTGTCAACGTGGCGCCATTATCTATTGGTTGCCGGCTACTAGCCAGTGTGCTCCTCCAAATCATTTGTTTTGTAATAGTAAACATTGTTATTTTTACCTGAAATTTGGACTATGTGTGGAATATAGAGTATATTTATTGCTGCCAGTATTAGATTTTGATAAATGTGAGTGAATTTTAAATTATAGCTTATTTACGGAGGCTCAAAACTAACGTCTTTTTTGAATAACGGTAGAAAACAGTATCACCGAATAAAACAAGGTAAAGTATCTCGCATGCCATTTTTTATGTTAATTGATACTTTTATTACAATTAAATGAGAAAGATAAATAAAGTATGTTTAATAAAAAATAAAGGTAGTAATTTGAACCGTTATTTGTTTATATTTATATGAGTTGTTATTTTTATTATCACATAATTAAGTGAACTGTATTGCTTATTTCAGAAAAATGGAGTCAAATGATACTCCAGAAACGTCTAAACCAAAATCAAAAAATAGGAAGTATAGTGAAGCTATGTTGAGATCTGCTATTGAAAGTGTTCTTGAAGCAAGATTGACTGTGTATGGTGCATCAAAAGAATACAATGTGCCTTGGAGCACACTAAAAGTAAACGTCGAACGTGTAAAACGAGAACATGAATTGGGAAACAATCAAATTAAAATGTTAAAGGTGGGTAGACCTTTTTCCCTTTCATCTGAATTAGAGCAAGCATTGTTATTATATATAGTACAAATGCAAGAAATTGGATTTGGCCTCACTGTCAACCAAATAAGGCAGCTCGCTTTTAAATTAGCTGATAACTCGGACTCAAAGCATTATTTTAACGCAAGTAAAGGGCATGCTGGTTGGAATTGGTGGGTAGGTTTTAAAGAGCGATGTGGATTAAGCCTAAGGACCCCTGAAAATCTTTCCGCCGGTAGAGCTATTTGCTCCAACGCCGCGGTATTGGCTGATTTTTATGAGAAATTGCAAACAACTCTAACTTCTCATGATTTAATCAATTGTCCAGAGAGGATCTGGAACTGTGACGAAACCGGTCTAATGTACGTTAACAAACCTAACAAAATCGTGACTAAAATCGGAAAAAAGTATGTTTATAATCGGACATATGCAGAGAAAGGCACCACAACTACCGTTTTGGCGTGTATCAATGCGTCTGGACAAATTATCCCCCCTTTAGTCATATTCAAAGGTGTTAGAAATACCCCGGAGCTATGCAGAGGAGCTTTTCCAAATAGTTTGACAAGACTATCCCCTAAAGGATGGATTAATGCAGATTTATTTTATGAGTGGCTTACATTTTTCAATGACAATATTCCTCCTGCAAGGCCTGTTTTATTAATTATGGATTCCCATGCAAGCCACATAACACCACAGGTACTTGCTTATGCTAAATCTCATCAAATTTTACTATTTACGATGCCTGCTCACACTAGCCACCTCTTACAACCGCTGGATGTTGGTGTTTTTAAATCACTAAAAACAGTGTGGCGAGCAGAATTGCAAGATTATAAAATGAAAAATCCTGGTAAGGTTCCTACAAGACTTGATTTTCATACATTTTTGACGCCAGTGTATGAAAAATGTTTCACACCTTCCAATATACGTTCAGGGTTCAGAAAAGCAGGCATTTTTCCCTTAAATAAAGAAGCTATCTGCATTGAAGCTATTGCACCTTCTACATTATCGGATCAAGCACAAGTTATACCAGAAGTAGTGACCCTTGAAGCAGATTATGATAATGAAATTGCTCAATCTGAAATACATAAGACTGATGTTGATCCGTTTAAGGATACCGAAACAACACAGACTGTCAATCCTCAAGAGATCGAACCACCCATACCATGTACTAGTTTTGGCACCCCGCTAGAAGTTGCACCCCTTGAGGTATTACAAATGGAATGTGAGTCAGAGCAAAGAATTAAAAAGTCTAATTTGGCAAGCTCTTCTTCCTCAAAAATTTTGATCCACGATATTTTAACATTACCAAAATGGAAGCCAGCAAGCAAGGAAACACGCAAGAAGCGAACTGTTCCTAAAGCTCAATGTTTGACACCGATTGTCTCAACCTCCAGCACAGATCTCAATACTGACACGATTGTCTCAACCTCCAGTACAGATCTCAATACTGCCACGATTGTCTCAACCTCCAGCACACATCTCAATACTGACACCAAAGAAAAAAACCGCCTGCACCAAAAATATGCATCTGAGTCACGAAAACGTAACATAAAATCAGTCGTCAAACAGACTCCTAAATCCTCAAAACCATCAAGAACTTCCTATTCCGACGAAGACTGGTTGTGCAGGGTATGTAATGGTCGGTACTCACATGATGTTAGGATGAAAAATGGCGCTGACTGGATTACATGCTCGTTTTGTATTTATCCTTATCACACACATTGCCAAAGTCAGCATGTTAGTGACAAACAGCAAATTTTTATGTGCGATAACTGCAGTATTGAGAATTCTAGTGGTGAAGAATAAAATGTATGTATCTACACTAATGTTAATTAAACTACTTATTCCGTTTAATAAATAATACATACTGATTAAGAAAGTAAATATTGATTATCGTTATGTTTAAAAAAAATATTAATATGTTAAATTGCCTAATTATGTGATATTAAATAATAAATACTCATCTAATTGTGTTATATCAGAATTATGATAATCCTATCACCGAATTAAAGTGATTATAACAGAATTACCAAAGTGAACGTGTGATTTATAAAGCCATGTTAGAATAAGTTATTTGTTTTAATACTAAGAGATTATTACTTAAAATAGTAGGTAAAAGACTGATTTATGTTCCTACAAAAAATAAAACATTTTGATTAATATTATCCTGGGTTTTATTGGTACTATCTAAATTATCACAGAATAAGGTGAGAACACCCTACAGTTAGAATGTTGACCTCTTTGAATTTTTCTCTTAGAGACACTCTCGGGCCAAGATTATAGATAGCTCTTACAGCTCTTTTTTGCAATATAAATATGGTGTCAATGTCAGCAGAGCTACCCCAGAGAAGAATTCCATAGGACATTACACTATGAAAATAACTGAAATAAACCATTCTAGCTGTGTCAACATCAGTCAGCCGTCTAATAGTTTTCACTGCATATGCTGCAGAACTTAATTTGCCGGACAGTTTTTCTATTTGTGGGCTCCATTGTAGCTTTGAGTCAATAGTGATACCCAAGAACACAGTTGATTCAACAGGGTCCAACCTAGCTCCATTAAGTTGTACATTGGTTGTCGCCTGTTTCACATTCGGTGTAGTGAATTTAATGACTTTAGTTTTCTTATCATTAAGCACAAGATTATTGGCATTAAACCAATGAACAACTTTAGAGATTGCATCATTAACATCGTCAAAATTGCTTAGTTGTCGGTTTATTATATCATAGCTTAACTCAATAACCAACTTAGCCTTCCCAACATACGTATTTAGTCTAGACGGACGACATACATACGTATCGCATCTTACGTGTACCAGGATCACAGTCAAAGGAAGACGATAAATAAATTCCAACAAAATGTCTACGTACATTAATTTGAGTGTATCGCCACATCACTTGAAACACTTTCACTACGAAACCCACCCTTATATTGAAAGCAATAAAGACGCCACCGTCAAAGTGAAAGCACTGATGTGGCGTCGCGTCGTCTGTACCGCTGCGAGCAAACCGCAGTTTTAAATTTTTCATAATTATTTCGTAACTTAGACACGCCGTTTCGCTTTGTAACTTTTCCCCTTAATTTCCCTTTGGGTTTCTCCTGCATTTAAATTAAAAAACAATTTAAAAAATTTCGATGAAGTATTGCAATTGGTTTTCCATGCTTTTGCTTACAAATATTGGGATTTCTGCCTATAAGATCAACCTAATAGATATTTAAAACAATAAATAATAATTATAAAAAATTAAAGCAACTTCAACATTTTCAGCAATATTAATTTCTTTATAAATTTTAAGATTATTATTCGTTAGTCATGCGGGACATACACACAAATCACACAGCGCCATCTAGCCAAAACAAAGCAAAGCTGGTATGATGAATACTACACAACGCATCGAAATAGTTTTATACTTTTTTTTGGAAATATTATCTTGTACGAGGATTGAAGCTGCACCTTTGGACCAGAAAGTAGTTACACTACCAAGTGAGTCTCACCGGTTATCAAATAATATGAAAGTAATTTATATAAACTATCTTAAAAAAATGTTTTTTTTTTAATAAAAAGGTAAAAAGAATAATTCAAATCGATCCAAATCGTTTGACTTACATGTCAATGCATAGAATTCATCACACAGCTATCTCGCTGACTTTTAGATGTTCTAAATGCGTGAGCTAGAGACATAAAATAACGATAAGCTCTTTTAAAGAATGTGCATTTTGTGTGATTAATATTCCAAAATATTCAGAACAAAAATTCCCTTTCATATGTTTTTTACACATATAAAGTAATAGGAACAAAGGAGGTCAAGAGAAGGTGGAAAAGATTTAAATTAACATATTTAATGCTTCCTAAGGATAATAATATCCTGGGACATTATACACACGCAAAAGCCGAGCAGAGCTTGTACTATGGAAACCAGATAACTGATATACTACATATACTATTTTTTTTTGTAAATACATACTTATATACAACATGTAACGTAATTAAGAATATTATATTATAATCATAATACATACACTAAATTTTTAATTTAACATGTATATGCATTATTATTTACTAAATTAGTTTCTTGGAATAACGTTTATTTTTCTTTATTTGGTGTTGAATGATGGAATTTGTATGAATACAAATAAAACTGCGATTTTAAAGTCTTATTACTTTGACTTACGGTCCATTTCAATTAGTTTTTACTGTACAGGGTTAATATAACGATAATTTCCGTAGTTTTAATGATTTTGAAAAAAAAATACCTATATTAAAAATGATATAAATCGATTCAGTAAACGATTCTGAACAAACTATTTTCAGGATGTGCGTTAATTAAGTTACATGTTGTAGATAATTTACAGCTAAACACAGGACAAACAGACATGTTCATGCACATAAATATCTGTCCCGGGTGAGAATCGAACCCACAACCTGCGGCGTGAAAAGCAGCGTATCTACCAACCACGTCATCAGGCCCGTCACATAAGATACTAGCATCGAACGGCGCGTGTCTATCGACAGAAAACAATTCATTAGAAAGCTTTCATCATTGTATACGAAATATACAATACTCTACGTATTTTTTTGAAGTTATACTTCTTTTGTCGCGATGGAGAAAAATGATGAGAGTGAATTTTTACGATGCGCGCGCACACCGACACCAAAAAATTTAACAGCATGAAGTTAGTTCTAGGTGGTATGAGAGTGAATTTTTACGATGCGCGCGCATCGTAAAAATAACAGCATGAAGTTAGTTCTCGGTGGTATGAAAATTGATAACTATGTTCAAGTTGTATATTAAGAAGTATAACTTCTAACGCGTACACACAAGTTTTTTATTGTTAACAAGAAAGAATTAGAGATTTTCCACCACCACACTATTGTGATACGATCATTGGTAATACTAATAATGTCCAAGGATATTATAATAATAATTTACTGTCTGATTTTGATCATCTGTATTTTTACCAGTGCTTTTAGCAAACTAACGTACTTGAATGTATGCAGGGAAACTTGATTGATCAATAGTCAATAACGAAATGGCGGCACACACGGAACGATACGCACATTATTTAACATTATAGATATGTACTTACTTACCTATCGTATGGGCAGTGGTTACCCTAGTGTCAGAGTTGTTCAAGCCGCCCAGTAGGCCTCTGACATGACTTAACGACTGTTGTCTAATGACTACAACCGGGACCGACAGCTTAACGTGCCCTCCGAAGCACGGAGACGCTCAGAAATTAAATCACTTTGATGGTCACCCATCTATGGACTGACCGAGAGCCTAGTTGCTTAACCTCGCCGATCACTTACGGACTGGTGAGAGGATTTTGCTATGAGTACTGCTTGTGACGTAAAGAAGAGTATTTTATAGACAGATAGATAGATTAACTCTTTATTGTACACCAATAGTAAAATCACATAATCACAGGAGCATATAATTACATTGTAGGCGGTCACTAACATGTGATCTCCATACTACCAAGGAGTGAACAAGAGTGGGATTATTTAAAAAGGCAGTGGTCGGTGTACTTTAACCTTGTTAACAGTACCCACTCAGTACAAGAGCCTACTATATATATACATACATACATATAATAAATAGATTCTTACATATCTATACATATAATAAAATTGAATATTTTTTTTAAAGGATACTTGGGGCGTGGTCTACAATCAATATCGAAGCCTATAGAACTATATATAGTTTTTAGAATTTTTGTCTGTTTATCTGTTTGTCTGTATGTATGTCCGGGCTAAACTCAAAAAGTACTGCATGGATTTACTTCAAATTTTGCATGAATATTACGAAGAGGTCGAGTCAACATATAGGCTACATATTATCACGCTATCACCGACGGGGGAGGAGCTGTGATAAT
Organism: Pseudoips prasinana; assembly: GCA_951640165.1. Lineage (NCBI taxonomy): Eukaryota > Metazoa > Arthropoda > Insecta > Lepidoptera > Nolidae > Pseudoips > Pseudoips prasinana. The sequence goes on from OX621248.1 coordinate 32,261,597, forward strand.
TTATAAAGTTTAACGCGGGTGAAACCGCGGGGCACAGCTAGTATATACATACATACATATAATAAATAGATACTTACATATCTCTACATATAATAAAATCATAGGAAAGTCAAATCTGTACATTGAATATTTTTTTAAAGGATACATGGGGCGTGGTCTACATTCGATATCGAAGCCAAAAATAAAGTTTTTGGAATTTTTGTCTGTTTATCTGTTTGTCTGTATGTATGTCCGGGCTAAACTCAAGAAGTACTGCATGGATTCACTTCAAATGTTGCATCGGGTCAACATATAGGCTACATATTACAACTGTGATAATTTATAACGTTTAACTCGGGTAAAACCGCGGGGCACAGCTAGTTATCAATAAATAAATATCTTGGGGCAGCTAATTCACTGGCATCTGAGCCCAAATTAGACAGACCCAAGATATTCCTTATTAACATCTGCGGCTATTTTAGGGTCCAGTATTTTAATAGCCAACAGGTCTTCTTCAACTTACTAATACAAGCAAATGAGAGCTAACTACTGCTACAAGCCGTATCTTAATGTTGGATGATCGATCTTTATAAAACGGAACCGGCTATTAACTACACTATAATAATTAAAAAGTTCCTTAAAGAGGATGAACTTTAAGACTTGCAGTTTTGTTCTATTTTATTTTTTAACGAGTATTGCAAGAAATGTCATCCATTAACATAACTATTAATATTGACTAGATTCCGTCATCTATTCTCTCAGACGTAAGTAGAACAAGCTGTAGGTAAGGGTATAAGAAACTCTCGTGACATTGTACACAATCTAATACATACGTACTCGACCACCAGGGCTGCAGCGTCCTCTATGATACTTATTTACGTTCATTCCGATGAAATGCTCTCTCCACATGGAGGACATGAGGCCTGCGTCTTCGCATATCAACGTAGAGAGTCAGTAACACGAAACAATAACTGATCCTTTGATGTACCCCCACGTCTGCAACCGGACAGAGTCGAGGCTCGCACCCCAAATATCTATATATATAATAATTCTATTTTTCAGAACTACATAGGCTCCACTCCACTCCTGACAAACCAAAACTCAATGAATCATTATTTTTACAGTTTTTTTTTTCTAGATTATATAAATGTGTTAAGTACTACAGAGTGCACTACTACGGAAATGTGCCTCGCTTACACAATTTGGGTTTTTACAATTGCTTGAAATTTATGGACATTCATTTATTCCGTAAACAAATTACATAATTAGTAGTAGTACCTACTTAATAAGTAATTTGTTTACGTATTAAATGAATTTTGAATTTGAAACTTGAATTCGACAATTCTCTAAAATCATTAGGAAGTTTTAACATCTCAATCGTTAAACTCTATTTATGTAAAGTATCAAAAGTATTTTCTCAAACTAGAGATTGAACTTGTTCCAAATTCGACCTTTAAGGTTCTATTGTGAAAGACATTAAAGTTTTGACACTCAGTTTGTCATCTCTTCTCAGTTTGACAATATGTCGGAAGTATGTAATCTGTGTAATGTTTTTTATTAAAATAATCTACTTCTAATGCCCATTATACATTTTCTTTCATCATATGACCTTTAACTGTTCCAAATTTCATACCCCTCCGTCCGCGCAATTTATGCAAAAAGGTTTTGCTTCACGTATTAATATTATGATTAAAAATTAAATACATCAATGTGTTTTTTAATTTTCTACGTAAGAACATTTTTAGGGTCTCATGGTTCAAGCCCAAAATCTATTCTTATTATGTCTACAGTTCCGCAAACTTATCTGGCCCGCTGGCAGCGTCGCTGTTATCGCATTTAGTGTTGCTAATAACTATTTTTTGCAATAAAGTGGGTAAAAATATTATGCACATTGTAACGTAAATATTACTACACTAAAAAGAAAACAAATAATGACATTACAAATCTTTATATTTTTATACAATAATTATGATCATTTACATAAAATCTATGCTGAGCCTACTCTAACGGAGATACTCCAGTTATTATTATGTCACCGGAATTGTTTAATTCAGAATTCATTTCATCATCATCATTATTGTAATCACTGCTTTCACTTTCATCATCACTACCTAAATGAATGATGAAAGGCTTGTCTAAGTATCCATCCCTTTTTCGACACTCATTTTCAATATTTTTTACATGATTGCAATGCTTTTGCCATTCATTGACTGTTATTTTATCAAAAGCTTCTGCAATGAATTTCAAACTCAAACTCAAATATTTTATTCGCTTAAATATGGGTTATAAAAGATCTTAAAAATAATACATATCAGCCTTTCGGGGTGCAAATATTGTCAATTAAGGTATTTACCAATTTTATAACTAATCAAATTTAATCAATTATTTAATTTGCCCATTTTATTAATATACTTATATAATTACACATTATTGATTTTTTTACATTTTATATTATACAATTATTGATGAATGTAGGCATTTCAGAGTTCGATCTACCAATATTCTGATCTGCTATAATTTTTTGCATCTGCTTGTTCTTTTTCTTTCACCTGTTTTCTTACAAATCACTCCCCGACACCTACAATGGAAATAGCAAAAATTAAATAAATAATGAAAAATATGTATTTTAATTTAAAGTGCGAGAGGGAGATACGTATTTGTTCAGAAGCTGACAACACTAACCTGTAGCAGGAGCTATGCGTTCATACAACTTATTGAAGGGTATAATTGGTGGCTGAAGGTGTTTTTCTTCCTTCATATAATTCAATACTTGTAATATAACGTTCCTCGCATCACTTTTTAAAGGTTTCGGCATTTTTCACAATTAAAAACCACAAAAAGAAAAATAAATACGCGCAACAAACAATCAATGGCAGGAATGTCAGGGAATAACAGCCGATTGACATTTCAAACTGGCGTCGTTAGTTCTACTTTTGGCCACCGGGCCAGATAAGTTTGTGGCACTATAGCTTGGCGTCACCTCTGTCAAAACGACAGCTGCGATAATACATAGTAACAAGTATTTTAATACTCAACCGGGCGTTTTATAAAAACGAGGTAGGTACATTTTTATATCATTAAATTTGCATATCTCCTATGAATTCTGGGCACCTGGTACTAATCATGGGAAATCATGTTTATTAGAACAACAGATGGCTAACAGGTGCGAGTTAACGACTGATTTATTTCTACCCACTGCCTCGTTGGTCTAGCAGTAGAGTGTTCAAGCGCTGATAATGAGGTTCTGGGGTCAAAACCCATGTAAGGCAAAGTCGTGATTTTTAGGGATTTTCCTGTAATTAAGAAAATTTCAGTATCAGCCTGGAGTCTGGATGTTTGCGGTACTTACACCCCCGTGCCTCTGAGAGCACGTAAAGACGGTCCTGTACCTAATCTCTTTCTGACCGTGTCGACCCATAGGATCATGAGAGTGATGGAATAGAAAGTACCCCAGCTTGGCTAGTCTCCATTGATACTGGCCGCCGTGGGCGAAATAAATGAAGGTTATCCAATGATTTACAAATTATATATTTCGACCACCTAGGCAAGGTGTTTGTTATCATTTAGAAATTAGAATTATCCCTATCTTTTCTTTTTCTTGGCAAAATAAACAGATAGGTTTTGTTATTAATCTCTCAAGCGGCTTAAAGATAGGGATAATTCTATTTTCTAAATGATAACAAACACCCTGCCTAAGTCGTCGAAATATCTGAATCTATAAATTATTAGCGGCCCGTTACGTGCTTCGCTACGCCTTTAAGTATTTGTACAAATTGTTTGTATATGGAAGTATAGAAAGATGTTGATTTTACACTTTTTCAAGACATTTTTTAAATTTTCTCTACGTACAAACCTTCCCTGGACTTCCACAAATAATTCAAGTCGTTGTTGAGTTATAACATTACTACGAAGAGTGGCATTGATTTATATATATATATAGATTTAGAAATTAGAATTATCCCTATCTTTAAGCCGCTTGAGCGATCAATAATAAAGGTTTTATTATTGATCGCTCAAGCGGCTTGGTAATCTTCTTGGTAAAATCCGTCATGGAAGGACCGTCATTGGCTTTTAATATAATTAATAACAGTAATAATTTAGCAGTATTAATTACTTGACGAGATTAATCCACAAAAGGTGAAAACTATAACCTTATATATTCTTATGTCATTTTTTGCTTCAAGGGGAGACATAAAGTGTTACAAGCAGGAAATAATCCCAATATTTTTCATCCCTTATCACTAGCAGCCCATTATTTAGTTAAAGGGTGGTAAGAGGGTTGGAAATATTAACATAAACCTTTAAAATAGATAAGGAACGTAACATCACGCTTATAATACTGGAAGAGGACAAGCAGTGCCTTTTTATTGGTTTAATTTCTAAGAGAGAACTAAATACACTAATAATAAAGTAGTATAATTAATAAAAAATAAAGACTCATATCAATAGAAGGGAAGAAGAAGGGTGGGTTGGCATTGTTAGAAGATACTTGCCGCAGGCCGTGGGTTCCTTTCCCACCCAGGACAGATATTTGAATAGATAAACATGAATTAGTGTATCTGTTTGTCCTATGTCATTTGGACTCGATACATTCACTAGTCATTTGGCAAAGCTTTTAAGACGTTAAAATCTCATCATCATCATCATCATCATCACCATATCAGCCGGAAGACACCCACTGCTGGATATAAGGTCTCCCCCAAAGATCTCTACAATTGCTAGTATTGTGCTACCAGCATCCAGCCGCTTCCCGCGTTACTCACGAGATCATCGGCCCATCTTGTAGGGGCCCTGCCCACGCTGCATCTTCCGGTTGGTGGTCGCCAACCTTTCTACGCCAGCGAACATCGGTTCTAAAAGGTATATGATCTGCCCAATGTCACTTTAGCTATGCAATTCTTCGGGCTATGTCGGTTACTTTGGTTCGCCTGCGGATCTCAACATTTCTGATTCGATCTCGCAGGGAAACTCTGAGCATATGCCTCTCCATTGCTTAATAAGTGATTAGGGTGAACTTACTTGCCTATCGTTAAACGAAACTTAGCTGTTTTTTTTGCTTACATCTTCGCAGCTCTCCGTTCCTCTATCTACCACCTGTGGACCCGGTCGACAACAGCTCTGCGCCGGATTCAAAAACTTCGTGTTAAGTCAATCAATAAATCCTGATCTAATTGATTGACAACTGCAGTTCAACGGCTCACTCACTAGGTTATTGTCGCATCGAACAGGACAAAAACAGGACAAACTGGTATTAAAAAATAACTACTTTATCGTCCATACTAGTTTTAAACGTACCTGACGGGCAGAAACGCCGTACTTTTACCTACTTTTGTGACGAGCCTTTTTATTTCGTCGTCTTTTATTCCATGATTATAAGTTTACCTAGAAAAATGTTATCTATTTTTTAATATGGTTAAGTCATTTCATTAAATATAAATTAGTTCATGGAATAAGTGAGAAAAGATACGGCTTGCGCAAGACACGCAATTGTGGAGATCTTTAGGGGAGCCCTTTGTTCAGCCGAGGGCGTCTTTCAGCCTTCGGCTAATATGACGAGGTGGAAAAAAACTTTAATTCATGTAATGAGTAACTAAAAACAAACCTTGAATTAAAAACAAACTAAACCTCAATTTTTTTATTTCAATATCATCATGTCACAATCTTCACATGACTTTTTAAATTATAACTTAATCTAACTAATCGATTCTAACGAAAGTCGTTACACCGACAACCAGTTTATCTATTTGCATAACGACAAAGGCCTTCCTACAGCACCATTTAAAAATATCTTGCTTATCAATCCTTGGAATGAGACTGGCCACAGTATTGAACTCAGATTTACTACTGAACTGTAAAAATAGGCCGCCCACCACAAGTAGAATACTGCTTGTATAAAATATTGATATACAATCAATTTTATCCACCCTAAGGAAACCGGAATGAGGAAGTCGATATTCTTGCTTCCCCTAGTGATATCCTATAATGCATACCAATATTTGTAGATCAATATATCCATAGCTTTCACCTACTTCCTTTACTTATAAAACTGAAGAATTGGCTAAAGTGATATTTGGCCAGCAGCAGGAATAATAGGTAAATGAATAAAAATCTTGGAACAAATAACACATTGCCATCTGATCCAAAACTAGGCAGAGCCTCTACTATGCCAACCAGACAAGTGATAAACATAGTTAGAATAGAATAGAATACTCTTTATTGTACACCATAAAAATAAATACAACATAAGATATTACATAAACAAGTTGTCCAAAGGGCGGTCTTATAGCATAAAGCGATCTCTTCCAGACAACCTAAGGATGGATAGGAGCTGAACATTAACTTAAACCTAGCAGTAGGTGTGCAACAAGAGATATACCAAAATTACGGTATATCCATAAATAAAACTATTTTTAGTTAATTTACTGTTAAAATATGAAAAAAAGACAAAATTAAACAAGCAAATAAGAAGAGAATAGATACTTTACTTAAGAAAACAAATAGTGTTCTCTGACAGCTTTTTGAAAGTTTATATTGTCTGAGCACGTCTTATTAGTTATATATTGCTTAACACATATAACACCCAGACACAACACAAATAATCGTACTTATCACCAATTCGTCCTGGGTGAGGATCAAACCCACGACTTCTGGCTTAGCGGTCAAGGTAATTAACCACTAAACCAAACAGGCCAGTCTATACAGACACTAATAAAATGTATCTGTAAGTATAGGTAAAGAATATCACGACCATTGCCTCTAGCACGAGTTCCTGCAGTTTACTTACTCGATCACACGTACAGTTTCGTCCCATACATTGAGCACCAGAGTTTTAGTACTTAATAGTTTCCGCGAGAGGCGCTGGTGCTCAACGTATGGGACGAAACTGTACGTGTGATCGAGTAAGTAAACTGCAGGAACTCGTGCTAGAGGCACAGATCTCTCTGTCCCCACGTCTCTCTGTGTGCTCTTTTTTTATTTTATCTTTTCCGCCTTAAAGAATCTAATCCCTGTGTTGCGGGGTACTTTAGAAACATATAATAGACGGACACAAATTACATCTAGACTCAGAACAACTATTTATGGGTCACACAAATAGTTGTCCGGCGCGGGACTCGTACCCGCGACACGAAGCGGCGAGGCGACTGTCTTAGCCGCTGCGCCACAAGTGCAGTCGAGCTCTGACCATCAAGTAAGTATACAAGGCTTAAAGGTGGTAACATTTGTATCCACACTCATTATGGTTTACAGAATGTTTGGCAAAATTGTAATTTGAAAAACCTAAATACATTATTAGATATTTCAATTAATGTTAAACAAGCTTCATTCGCAGCTTAAGTCGAATAAAAGCTATTATTCTCAAGCTATTTTTCTGTAAGCCCCGCAACGTGTGGGTAAAATTTCATGGTGTTCTGTTGAGTATTTAAAGCGCAAAAGCATAAACAACAGATAAACTCACATTTGTTACATTTTGTCACATTGTTTGCATTAGTTATGATCTAATAAATCAACTAACTTAATTGAATTGAAAGCTCGACCTTTAATGAAGTAAATAGTATTAGTAACATTTGTATTGAAAGTATTAAACATTTTCCTTCCTCAAATAAATATATACTAGTAAGTATATGTCCAATAAAAATTATAGATTGTCTATAAAATATCTATCAAAATTCAATTTGTTCCCAAATACTTTGTATGTATGGATGGAGGATTCACTGATAAGAGTTATCATATCTTATTAGAGAGGAATCGGGGCCTTTAAAAAGTTTTATATCAAGTCTATTGTTAAGTATCTGCGCAGTGCCTTTAAAATTAATCGGAAACATAAATAGCGCTGTGATAGCGCGCTTACACGTCCGTCCAAGGATCTCCCCGGCCGCTGAACCCGACCTGTTAATTACATCTCCATTATTGTCCTTTTGGTTCAGACCCTTTTTATATCGGTATTTAGGAACAGTTATTTGTCCAGTTTTTAATTACGCCTGATTAATTCTGGTCTCCTAGCAGTAAACCTTGAGTGAATATCGCCGACTTGTTGGATTGTTGACCTGTTTACCGTGTAGTACACAATCGTAAAGTTCTCTTGATACGTGTATCAATTTAATACTTAATAGTTTACTTATAAAGGTGTAAAGCATGTTATAATTGAAGAAGTATATACTTCTATAATAAGATTGTAAATATTGGTTAGATTGGATGATTTAGCTACTACATGAATGAATAAATACATAATAAATATCCTGGGATATTATTTAGACACGGCCATCTGATCCCAAACTAAGCAAAGCTTGTACTATGGAAACCAGGTATCTGATATACCTACTACATATATTATTTTTCTTTTGTAAATACATACTTATATAGATAATTACACCCTCTCAATCTCTCAATGAATTGATGGCCATTTTGAATTACTTTAGGAGAATAATTGCTGATCTATATATAGAAATATATAAATTATCAATATATTTCTAAGTTATCTTATCACTTGCAAGGTTGTCTTGGTAACTTGGTAAACAACTTGAAACTAACTACAAAATGGAGGTCATTACACCCTCTTCGTGTGAACCTCACACACACACGTACGTGATTATTATCATAACATCCTCCATATGATTCATTTAAAACTGCTATCACAGCGAAACTAAGGGACTAAAATCATTAATATTGTTTGTCCACACGAGTTGGTGAATGCAGGGGTGTGTCGAGTCCTCGACCCCATTACAACCCTCGCTGACCCCATATTACCAGGGCACCATGAAACGAGAATAATACAATTAAACACCTCCATTGATGGCAGAGTGCCTACCTGTATCTTGCTATGCCTATCGATGGACAGTCGTGCGGAAATGATGCCTGGATAAATACTGAAAATAGAATATTGTGGTGTCAAATGTTGTGGTGTCATATAACTTTTTAAAAGACAACTGAACAGGTACTTTTTAATTTGATAAGTAGATTTGAGTTTAGTCATTACAAACTAACATCCTTTTCTTTTCTTTATTTATTCGTTAAAATTAAGATGTACATAAAAGTATATTATTATTTTATTATGGCTAAAGTTAAAGATAATATTTAATACAGTCCACGCTCCAACAATTTCTAGTGCTTTATTACTTTTTTTTTTTGTTTATCGGTCTACAAAACTGGACACAGGCAAAAAGTATAAAACAAACAGTATTTACAGATAAAGCAAGCGTCTATAAAGAGATAGGCTGCCGGAGCCAAAATGTGCACAGTAACCAATCAAAATATTCAGTCACCAGCCCGGCGCAACCAGCGGTTTAGAAATCTGGTTATTCTTTTGTTGAAAGTCCCACTTCTTTACTATCTAAGAAAAATCATGGCAGGCAACTCAAAATAAGGCCTCAGCGCTTGTGGGAGAAGGTTTCGCTATCACCATACCATACGTGAATTCGGTGGTACTATTACGACCTGGAACAAGTCATCACCACCGGCGTCCATCATAACAATATGTTTGTTTGTATTCCTGCCGATAACATGCCCTCTCCGATTCTCAATCAGACAAGAGGCCCGCGGCATCACTTTTTAACGTAGAGAGACAGTTGCACAAAATGCCCTAACATAAAACGACGCTCTCATGCATCTCAACGTCAGTAACAAGCCAGAGTCAAGGTTCAAACCCTAACGGGATGCCCTCGGTGCGGGTACTTGGTCTGTATATTTATTTGTTAGACGTGTAAAGCGGTGAAAGTCTCCTAGACTAACTGTAAACGCTATAATATAAAAAATCATAGCGTTTACAGTTAGTCTAGGAGACTTTCACTGCTTCAAACGCTCATACACGACAGAAACCGCGCCGAGTCAAGGTCCGGCGCAGGTACTTAGTCTATTTATTTATTTATTATAGACACACCAACAGTATACATACACAACATTTAAATACTTAGCGCACTATATAACGACGGTCACCGTAGCCTAGTTGGTAGTGCTCCTGTCTACGAAGCTGGTGGTCCTGGGTTCGAATCCCGGTAAGTGCAAATATTTGTGTGATGAGCACGAATATTTGTTTCTGAGTCATGGATGTTTTCTATGTATATAAGTATTTAACTATCTATATAAGTATGTGTATCGTCGCCTGGTACCCATAGTACAAGCTTTGCTTAGTTTGGGGCTAGGATGATCTGAGTGACATTGTCCCCAGATATTATATTATAATTCAGTTCCTATATGTACACTTATTAAAGGCATGCACAACACACACTAAACATAAACAACGTTAACATACAATACAAGTTATTTTAAATTAAAAACTAACAAAAATATTTTGTGGTTATGTTTAGCTCACACACACATGGCTCTACATGGCCCACACTCATTTTAATTTGTCCGGTGAAGCAGTGAAAGTAATCTAAGCTAACTGGCAACGTTAAAAAGGGGGCTAAACAAAGATATATTAAAGCTAAACAACAGCTGAGCACGCGATCCCTATCAAACTTTCTTGTTAACCAGCCCGTTGTATTAGCAAAGACATAATCTATATTCTATTTGGGTTAATGTACGTTTTAATATGCATTCCTTCCTCCCTTTTATATTGTGGGCACAAAATTGTTATTAACAGTCAACGTCCATCGATCGCGATATAATGGATATTTTATAAACGGTTGATTTAATTTGAACAGGCAACACTGGAGGAGGCTTTTTTTAAACGGTAAGGGCTTTTAGAGTAAAAGCGTCGATGGTTCAAAAATCGAAACATTTATTTATTTATTCGTTCATACGTACAGCTACCGTTACAGGTTAAACCCAATTCGATAGTGACAGATTAAAAAAAAAAAGAACAATCTTATATGACTAAATATACATAACATTATCAAAATTATTAAAACTATCAACATTATTACATCAACAAAATTATTAAAACTATCAACATTATTACATCAACAAAATTATTAAAACTATCAACATATTGTAAGAAATGCCCTTACTCACTCACTCATTCACTGACTTTCCAAACCTCACCCCAACACTTGGACCTAGAGAGAAAAATTTTGCTCTGAGATTCCATTTTGATGGAGACACGATATAGCGTGTTTAATATATTTTATTAAGACAACGCACTAGGAAAATAATAATAATAATATCCTGGGACATTATTCACACACGGCCATAGGACCCCTAATTGAGCATAGCTTGTGCTATGGAAACCAGATAATTGATATATTACATAGACTATTTTTCTTTTGTAAATACATACGTATATAGATAAATACACCCAGACTCAGGACAAACAGACATGTTCATATACACAAATATCTGTCCTAGGTGGGAATCGAACCCACAACCTGCGGCGTGTAAACCACCCATGCCAACCTGCCCATCATAATATAAAAAAATAACGAAAATCTTAATAAATAAAACTTGTTAAGAATGGTACGTGATTTCAAGACTTCAAATAACTTGGTTTTACCACGATACATGCATTGTTAAATATAAGCTTACGAAAGGCATGTGGTAGATATTTTGGGGGAAATCAATATATAATTACTTTCTGTATCAGGATGTAAATAAGATAAATACTTTTTATTGCACACCAATTACAGATGAAACAATATAGGAAACATTCAAAGCAAATTATACAGTCTTATCGCAGTCAGCGATCTCTTCCAGAGTAAATGTGTCTAATTATTATCCATAGCTAATTAGAACTAAACGTGACTGCTAATATATATTTTTTTAGAATAGAATATGCATTTATTTCTCTCGTCACAAAAGTAGTTTACATTAAAATTTGTTTAAAATATGATGACATTTAGCATTGTACATTTTGGCGGTTAGAAATGCAACCAGTTTTGTGAGAGACTGGTGCCTGAGTTAGGTTTGGGAAAACCTGTATTAAAATCATAGTATCCATTTTATTCAAATCCCAGTGGAAAGTTCTGCCGTAAGCCAGTTCATTCTCAAATTAACGCGATATAGAGTTGACGGTCACCGTAGCCTAGTTGGTAGTGCTCCTGCCTACGAAGCTGGTGGTCCTGGGTTCGAATCCCGGTAAGTGCAAATATTTGTGTGATGAGCACGAATATTTGTTTCTGAGTCATGGATGTTTTCTATGTACTTAAGTATTTATCTATCTATCTAAGTATGTATATCGTCGCCTGGTACCCATAGTACAAGTTTTGCTTAGTTTGGGGCTAGGATGATCTGTGTGACATTGTCCCTAGATATTATTATATAATATTATTATATTATAAAGTCATCTACCTGCCGCACCCTTCACGAATACTGGAAAAACTTGACTAATGTAATTTTTTTCCAAGGTGATCACCCTCAACGGTGACTAACCAGCTGCGTCAGCCATATTACAATTTACAGGTGTGTGCAACAACAGGTGTATGTTTTATACCCTCATGATTTAAAGGGACGGGGTAGCCAACCCACGGGAGTGAGTTCACGTGTACCGACAGGTTCATGAGGTTTGTGAAGCAAGGGGGTGCTAAACTACCAACGAGCTACAACTGAAAAATATAACACATTTTAGCCCGACCCAAATGGCGTTTAAACTCAAAACACTTAAGCAATTGAGAAGTAGAGGATCTCATTTTAGCAGGTATTATTATTATTATTCCTTTCTCAATACCGGCAACGTACTTGCAGCTCCTCTGGTGTCGCAGGTATCCATGGATGGCGGTCATTACATACCATCAGGTGATCTGGAAGACTTGCGTTTGCTTTGCAGTTAAATAAAAATAAACAGTGGTTCTAAAATATTTTCTTTTCTTTAACAGTACTCCAGAATTTAGGCTACGAGGCCAACTACGCAGGTTATATTATAGTGCAGGAATGTGTGCGCAAACTGAACTAACTATCTATTCCCTAACTCATAAGCATAAACGTCAGCAAACCTACAGCAAACATTTAGCATCATTATGAGACCAACGGCTCTACGTGTTCTTTGAGACACAATAAACCGTTTTACTAGCCAGAAAAAACTTGAGAGGTGTCAAGGGACACCCGCATAGAACGAAGTTATTTCTTATTATTTATTATGTACAAAAAACCTGTATACACTCAACAAAAATAATCGTCGCGACACCACACTGTTCAATGCGAAATAGAAATTAAAATATCTGGCTTGCTTTCTATGAGAGAGAGAGAGACAGACAGAGAAACATGCGCACACCGCACAGCTGCAAAAAGTGTCGTGACAACTTTTCGTAAGATTTTTTTCCGTCTAGCCCCCTTTCACAACGCGCGATAAGGTTGCGCGTTGACTGGCAGAAAATGCCTAGGGCATTAAGTCCGCCTTTGTACAATTTAATGTGCATTAAGTGATAAATAAATAAATAAAAAATAAATAAGGAACTTCGTTCCAAAAACTCAATTTTTTTTCGTACTGACCTATGACTATAAACCCACATTATCAGCGGTTCAACACACTAAGTCTATACCCAGCGACCAATTAACAATTAACAGTTAACAAGATGTAATTGACTATCGATGTCTCTTCTAGCAAATTTGATACAATCTCTTCTCGCTTCCTGCACTCCTGGTACCGAGGGTGGAACCCATGGGGCCACGTGACCTAGTTTCAACGAGGGTGCTCCTTTACGGTGTTCGCCATCGATCCAGGGACTAACTGATACGGAATCTATAGGACTGTGTACAACAAAAGTATAGCGATACATTTAATAAGAGGTGTTTTAAAAAAGTTACACATTAACTATGACTATGATACTTTTAGGTACCTACGTATCTATTAACTTACCTTTACCCGTACTTGAACTAGGAAGTTTTTTTTTAAGTACAAATACTCTTTATTGTAAACCTAGATTTACATGTAAAGTAAACAGTTGTATTAAATATAGTGCAATGGGCAGTCTTATCGCTAATTGCAATCTCTTTAAGGAGAATAAAAAATGAGTGATAGGGGTCATTATCATTATCGGTACAGGCAAACCATTCCAAAGACGCACAGCATGGGCTGTAATTCGAGAAGTAATTATTTTATAGGTTTTAGTCGTCAGCTTTGAATCTTAATGTTGATTTAAATAAATTAAAAAAAACAAGTGTGTTTCAGACCACACGACTGAAGTGAAACTTGGATATACCAAATAGAGAAAGAAAATGTGTGCTCGCAACTCCCTCTTGCCCCATATACGAAACGTAAATCTCTCTATTTCTATCTTCAATAACTTATGTCTCTTTCTCACAAGCGTGCTTAAAGAAATTCTACTTAAATAAAATTACTTAACAAATATGATACTAGATGGCAGTTTAAATTAGTCTTGTGATAGCGTTCATTCGCGAAAAGAGCAGCCCGACTGGGGAAGTACCTCCACCTTACAGAAGACACTCCATAATAATAACATTAATAACTTTAATGTTGTGTTTCCGAGTTTAAGTTAGGTCGCCAGAGCTCATTGGGGTGGGGGGAAGGGTCAGCAACACTTGTATGCTGACTTTAAAGGAAGGTAACGCACCCGCGTCACCTCTGGTGTTGCGAGTGTCCATGGGCGGCGGTGATCACTTAACATCCGCTTGCTTGTCGCCCTATGATATAGGTAAAAAAAACACGTCTAAATTTTAATAGTGTTCGTTTTTTTATAGAGAAATGCACAAACCATAAATATTCAGCCTTTGATATTACATAAGTACAAATTCTAGGTAAGCATGGCAAAAAGTAAAAGCGAACATTTACGCGTGTCAAGTGTTTTTATGAACAAAACAGCGGCCATCTTGGCGGGAAAAATTCATGTCACGTTAAATGACGTCATAAACGTCAATATGACAAATTATATTATGACTTTCAAACATCTCATACTCTCGTTGTTAGTTGATTTATTATAGGCTGATATTCCCATTAAAAGCAAATATATAAATATAAACGCATGAATTTACCTTTAATACGAATGTATTTAGTAATATTTAAGTAGGTATGTTTATAAGTTGTCTTGTTGCCATAATAAAGGCTCTGCCTAGTTTGCGATAAGATGGCAGTGTTTGTTGTCCCAAAATAAGTATTATTTAATCATTATCATCATGTCAGCCAAATGAGGTCTATGCCATAATCGCAACGCTTCATGAACACAAAAAAATTGTCTCGTGCGAGGATCGAACCCGCAACCTTTGGATCAGAAGTTTCACTACCAACTGAATCACGGTGGTCGCAATAACACTCCCTTTAGTAGTCAAGTAAAAAACCACATGTTAAGTAGAACCCTTAGTAAACTAATGTCGACAATAATTAGAGCAAAACTTACCTTTCCTTATGATATAGGTAAAAAAAAGACTACACGTCTTAATTTTAATAGTGTTCGTTTTCTCATAGAGAAATGCACAAACCATAAATATTCAGCCTTTGATATGACATAAGTACAAATTCTAGGTAAGCATGGCAAAAAGTAAAAGCGAACATTTACGCGTATCAAGGGTTTTTATGAAAAAAAAACATCGGCCATCTTGGTGGAACAATTCCTGTCACTTTAAATGACGTCATAAAAGTCAATATGACAAATTATATTACGACTTTCAAACATCTCATACTCTCGTTGTTAGTTTATTTATTATAGGCTGATATTCCCATAACAAGCAAATATATAAATATAAACGCATGAATTTACCTATAATACATAGATACGTATTATAGTTAAATTCATGCGTATTTAGTAATATTTTAGTAGGTATGTTTATTAGTTGTCTTGTTGCCATAATAAATGCTCTGCCTAGTTTGCGATAAGATGGCAGTGTGTTAGTTGTCCTAAAATATTTATTATTTAATCATTATCATCATGTCAGCCGAATGAGGTCTATGCCATAACCGCAACGCTTCATGAACACAAAAATTTGTCTCGTGCGAGGATCGAACCCGCAACCCTTGGATCAGAAGGTTCACTACCAGCTGAATCACGGTGGTCGTCATAACACTCCTTTAGTAGTCAAGTAAAAAACTACATATTAAGTAGGACCCTTAGTAAAGTCATGTCGGCAATAATTAGAGCAAAACTTACCTTTCCTTTTCATTGTTCTCTGGTAGGTACACAGTCACCCATGCATTAATCTAATTACAGAAAAGTGCAGCAGGTGGTCACAAAAGTTAGTGACCAGCGACCACAATAATGTGGCTGGGCAAGGTAACCATAAACACGTACGTACCTACTACCTATACATACATAGTTTTGAGGTAACTTGGGCTAAACTTCTCAAGATATTTTGATTAAAAATGATTCTTACCTACCTATATTAATAGATCAATCTTCATAGTTGAAGATAAAGATATATCTAACCACAATATAGCTGTTACTTTTAACAGTTAAACTAATTTCCAATAAAAGTCAGCAAAACAATTCTCAATTAATGATTGTAATATTACAGAATTCAAGTTCTATTTAGTGCATCCATTTAAAATCTACTATTCTACAGAAAGAGACGCTTTAAACGCTCCAAGTTATTCGAAACTCCCGTAACACTGCATACAATCAGATATTGTATTCACCAGCCGCGAGAACGGCCGCGAAAAATCAACTTTTACCGCAAGTTGGGTCCAGGAATTTCGTTCCATAAAAATTTGAAACAAATACCACATCTCATGTGACATCTGAAATTATAATGCGATAATGTAATTATAATATTGATAAATCAATTATAATTGAACGATTCAGTCAATAGTATTGCATTAAATTTTTACATGACACTTGGCATGTCATGTCTTGACTAAAATGTATGTAGGTTTTATACACATATTTCAAACATATGCGATCGTTGTTAACATTAAAAAGTCTACTGATAAGTTAAATAAACATTACGGATAGTATGGTTGCATACCTACCCAATATATTTTTGAAATATATCTACTTCTATATCTATTGGTATAATTGTCTTGTGAGCCTTTTCAACTAATTATCAAATCAACACACCTTTTTATTTTAATATTAAGAGGCCTATTACAGTCCACTAGCGCCGCCAATCGAAAAAATGTCATAACTCGTAAATAAAATCAAAAATACAAAATATGTTCTATTATTACTGTGGAAAAGGCAATAATGTAATTGTATAACACCTTATCAACACTTGAAATATATCTGTTTAGCTCAATCGTGCATTCAAAACATAAACGGCCGTTTTTGTTACAAATGCACGATTTAGCTAAACAGCTATATTTCAAGTGTTGACAATGTGTTATAAAATTACGTTATTGCCTTTTCTACAGTAATAAAATACCACATTTTGTATTTTTGATTCTATTTACGAGTTATGACATTTTTTCGATTGGCGGCGCTAGTGGACTGTAATAGGCCTCTTAATATTAAAATAAAAAGGTGTGTTGATTTGATAATTAGTTGAAAAGGCTCACAAGACAATTATACCAATAGTATAGAAGTAGATATATATCAACCAAAATGCATTAAAACAGGGTGAATTGAACAACGTTATAAATGACGTGCAAAATATAAACTTAATGACAAATCTTAAACACCAAAGATATGCATAATCAATAATTAGTGGTATTTTTTTCAAGATTATTTGGTTTTTACATGCGTATAGGTGAGATTTCGATTATTTATGTAATTCGCGTTTTAGGAACTATGCATTCCATTGAAATGTAGTCAATATTTATGTACATATTTAGTACTAAGTGTACCCCATGGTTTTACCCGCGTTAAACTTTATAAATTATACCCTATGTGTCATTTGGATTCATAAGCTATATTACTACAAACGTTCATCAAAATCCGTTCGATTGTCATTGCGTGAAAGAGTAACAAACATCCATAAATCAATGAAACTTTCATAATATAAAGCATTTAAAATACTACTATTATATATAGTATTTTTTTTGGTCTTACCTTAGATTAGGACAAATTATGGCAAGAAGATGCTGACTTATCAAGGGGCACAGATGTACAACAAACTACCACCAGACATTAAAAATGTACACTCATCTAATGTATTTAAAACCCGATTATTTCAATATGTACAACAATCTTACTTAATATCTTAACCTCGGGCAAGTGGGTACATTAGATGAGTACCACTTTATTATAAGTTATTATTATTTATTATAAGTTATTATTTATTGTTCTCAAGTAAGTGACTTATTTGTTTTTATTGAGAATAAAGAATCTTTAAACCTTATTTATATTAGTAGGATGAACTGAACAGCATTACCACACTTACTAGAAACAATTTTGTAACAAAATCCAAATTGGTTAAATTTCGTAATTGTGTAGGTACCTACTTCTTAAGTGGTCCGCACTAGTTACCCACCCGATAATATAACGCTCTTGTCAGACTTATTGCCTGGTAGCTGGTAGGTCATGGACCCTACCCTGAGTCACATTCGAGTATTGCATGTAGAATGATCTACCAAGGAATTTCAGGTATGCTATAAGGTACCTATTCGTTATGCTTTTAGGGATAACGATGATTCATCTGTTCGATTCCCACGGATTTGTCGATGCCTATTGAAGGGCATAAGCGGCATATAAGTGTTCTTTTGTTTCAACGATTTGCATCTCAACTCTCATAAATATATATACATATTTGACGGGCTGGTTGGCGTTTTTGGTAAATACTTGCCTTTCACGCCGCAGGTCGTGGGTTCGATTTCCACCCAGGGGCTTTACCGGCTAAGTCGCTGAACATCGATTTCTTAAATGGCGTTCAAATAAATAAAGGTTAAAAATGACTTCATCAATCGTTAAATCGGTTTCAACGTTGACAATCGATTCCGGACCATTTATGACGACACATGTGCTCATGGAAGCCGATTTAACGATTGATTAAGTCATTTTTAATATTTATTTATTTGAATGCCATTTATGAAATCGATGTTCGGCGACTTAGCCGGTAGAGCCTCAGGACAAATATTTGTGTGTATGAATATGTCCGTTTGTCCTGTGTCTGGGTGTAATTATCTATACAAGTATGTATTTTCAAATATGAAAAGTAAATGTATAAAGTAAATATATGTAATTATGAGTATTATAGTATATCAGTTATCTGGTTTCCATAGTACATACGGCTACATATCAAGCTATGAAATCTTATACAACGCGAGATCAGCTTATACTGAAAATGTATAGCTTGATGTGTAGCCATGTATACGAGCTCTGCGTAGTTTGGGATCATCTGATCCCAAACTACGCAGAGCCATGTGAGAATAATGTCACAGGATATTATTATTATTATATGTAATCGTAGATCCTTGGATTGTCCAATATTCTATTCTTATTTATACAACGCGTCATTTAAATTGTGCTATGTCCAATCGACCCATGTATGTAATCCAAGGACATCACAGCTATTTCTTAAATTTATATAAAGTAAAGTGTCTCAAGCTCAACATAAAATACAAAAAACAAGTTTTCTTACAAAAGCGCAATATTTACTACTAACTAACCCATTTATTTATAAATAAATTGTTTACTAATTATAGATATATGCTATACATATAATAAAATCGTAGGAAAGTCAAAACTGTACATTGAATATTTTTAAAAAAGGATACTTGGGGCGTGATCGGCAATCGATATAGAAGCCAAAAATATACTTTTTAGAATTTATGTCTGTTTTTCTGTTTGTCTGTATGTATGTCCGGGCTAAACTCAAAAAGGACTGCATGGATTTACTTCAAATTTAGCATTAATATTAAGAGGTCGGATCAATTAGTAGTAGTAGGCTACATATTATCACGCTATCACCTACTGGGGAGGAGCTATGATAAATAAAAAATAATTAACGCGGGTAAAACCGCGAAGCACAGCTAGTATGTCATAAATGTATAATTACATATATTAATTAAACATATACTCGATATAATTAACCTGTCTTGTGTACCGACTTCGTGCAGTAAACAACGCAGTACCCTTGTAAGTCAGTACCCTTAGTAAACAACTAAT
This sequence comes from Pseudoips prasinana, assembly GCA_951640165.1. Lineage (NCBI taxonomy): Eukaryota > Metazoa > Arthropoda > Insecta > Lepidoptera > Nolidae > Pseudoips > Pseudoips prasinana. Next base: position 32,281,435 of record OX621248.1, read on the forward strand.
GATTCTTCGTACTTGAAGGCTGTGAATGGATGCGCAGTGCGCAGTCTAAATTTATATGGATATTGAATGGAATTTACCTACAATATTGAAAGTAGAGAGGTAGGGCACAGCGTTCATTCGCTCAAAGAGCAGCCCGACTGGGGAAGTACCTTCACTTTGCAGAAGACATTCCTTAATAATAATATTAATTATTTTAATGTTGTGTTTCTGCGTGTGAGTAAGGTCGCCAGAGCTCATCGGGGTCGTGGGACTTTCAACGCACCCGCGACTCCTCTGGTGTTGTGAGAGTAGGTACATGGGCGGCGGTGATCACTTACCATCAGGTGACCCACTTGCTCGTTTGTCGCCTGACTCTCTGCTCTGACCGCTCTGCCTAGTTTGGGATCAGATAGCAGTGTACCAAGATATTTAATTAATTATTTTTATTTACAACGACCGCACTAGGGAATCTAATCCGTGTCGCGGGGTACTTTTACAAACATATAATAGACGGACACTAATTACATCCAGATTCAGAACAACTATTTATGGATAACACAAATAGTTGTCCGGCGCGGGAATCTAACCTGGGACACGAAGCGGCGAAGCGACTGTCTTAGCCACTGCGCCACATGTGCAGTCAAAGTTAACCAAGTTAAAAAAAATACTAAAGTTAACCCGCACAATGTCAGTAGGAAGTGGTAGTTCCCACCAAATTTTAAATTCTATTGCGTTATCATAAATTTAAAAACCTATCAATCATATCTATAGCCTTATTCATTGACCTATATGTATACTACTAGACGCGCAATCCCATATTGAGAATTTGCTCACTGAGAAATTTTGGCCGCCGCGCGCGCGCCCCTCACCTCGCGCACAGCCGGACTGGGACAGAGTTTTTATTCGAAACAGAGTGTCTAGTTATACATATAAGTCAATGGCCTTAGTACAAAAATTGTTTAATCCCTTGATCTGCCTCTGTTACTACCTAACTGTACCTACATTTTAATAAAACGTATTGTCTGGCTAACATCTCCCAGAAACAATTTATTCCCAAGCTCCAGATTTGTTAACAAAAACCCGCAATGACCTATTTCACAGCCAAAAAAAGATAATGGCCGACCAAAAATTAAAGACATCCACGTGGACGCACCCACACCTGGCATCAGAGCAACCTTTCAATCTTTGCAGCTGGCATCGAGCCTTATTATCCTAGACATCGCCTAAAGAAAGCCAAAACGATAACGTGGGTTGCCAGATGAAAATAAAAATCCTATCTGGGCCTCTACCGGCTAAGTCGCCGAACATCGATTTCTTAAATGGCGTTCAAATAAATAAAGGTTAAAAATGACTTAATCAATCTTTAAATCGGATTCCATGAGCACATGTGACGTCATAAATGGTCCGGAATCGATTGTCAACGTTGAACCCGATTTAAAGATTGAATACGTCATTTTTAACCTTTATTTATTTGAACGCCATTTAAGAAATCGATGTTCGGCGACTTAGCCGGTAGAGGCCCTGATTCGCACCGCAAAACAACCTTGATTCTTATTTCAAAAAATAAATTTTACTTAACCACAGATTGCATTTCACACGAGAAAATTAAAAGATCGTGTCGTATCCCACATGCTGTGGGTTTAAAATGGTTAGATTTCTTATTCAAATTGAAGAACTAATAATGATATAAAACAATATGATTATTGTGTTTATTTAGTAGACTAATATTTAAATTTCAGTTGTGTACAGCAAGCACAATAAAAAATATGGCTACCATAAACCATCCAAGTATAGGTACTCCTGTCATGTCATAAACACGCGTATTTTTTTTAATTTTTACCATAAAGTTAAATAGAACTATTTAAAAGTCCACATTCAAAAGAGGTTCATGAGTGCAAATTTGGTGGGCCTATGTAAGTTTAGGATGTATGTACAGACGCCAGCACATCCAGCTACTCCAATCTGTCAAATTTTTTAAAACTTTTTCAACATTATCGCATAAGAGAAACGTTCACTTTCAATTGGGGAAATTTTACAGATTGGGGTAGCTTGATGTGCTGCCGTCTGTACTATAGAGTCAGTTATCTACAATAGAGTCAGTTCGGATCTCTTTACCGTCAGATTGCCGACACATCAGCTTACAACTGCGTTGGATTAAAGTTACTAATGTACAGACGCCAGCATATCAAGCTACCCCAATCTGTCAAATTTCCCCAACTGAAAGTGAACCTTATATTTTTGTGATAAAGTTGAAAATCTATAAAATAAATTTGACAGATTGGGATAGCTGGATGTGCTGGCGTCTGTACTATAATACATATAACCTGCCCATGTAGTAAGTGATATAGAATTGATAGAGATTTGCCGTCATGGATGAAATTTAGCGGATGAGCAATTACCGAATCCAAATTTATTTTTTGATGAGCCTAAATACGAACTACTAGGATGTACCTTGTTTCTGATATTATCCCTTCCCTTCGTTATATTAATAACAAACCAAAGCTCAAGTACCAAAGGAAGGGATTATCGAATTACAACCTCAAATTCGATATTAGTGAATAAATCCTCGGAAGCTTGAATACCTATGTACTATTTATATCTTTGTTATTATTGCTAGGTAGGTACAGACGCCAACAACCTCAATCTGTCAAATTTCCCCAATTGAAAGTGAACCTGAATGGTTATGTGATAAAGTTGATTGTTAAATCTATAAAAGAAATTTGGCAGATTGGGGTAGCTGGATGTGCTGGCGTCTGTACATACAGGTAAGTGTGTAATTATGTAAGATACCATATTTGTGGACAATTTACTAAAGCCTTTTGAAAGTACGGACGGAAACCTGCAAACAAAGACCTCAAGTAAAATGACATGTGAAGACAAATCCTGACATCTGGTAACCCTGACGCTACCAGTCAACGAACGGCAACAAAGGCTTTATAATACGGGCGTCAGCTGCACGGACAGCTTGCGCCATAAAAAATAGGCCAATAACTCCGATGGCGAAAAAAACTTAAAGAAATGTTAAAGATGGCGGCAGGTGCACCGTCAGCTGCGCACGCACCTTTGTAATAATTGCATTGCGCCGGCGCATTCGTTTTGTTTACCTCGCCGACACACATGTTTTGTATCGTTTTGTGCCATTCGCGTGTGATCCACGATTTTAATTCAATATATGAACCAATAAAATAATATAAGTAGAACGTTATACGTCGCTGTTATGGCAGCTTAAAGTCTCCTTCATAATAGTTCTGAGAATAAAATTACTTTATTATTGAAAAGTAAAAACAAGTATCATTACTTAAGTCCTTATGGAATTTTTACCTACACTATATATAAGTAATAGCTGTGCCCGCCACTTCGGCCGCATATTATGTAACGACTCTGTAAATGTTACATCAGAATATCTCCAATATTTTGTATCTTGTCGCAAACTCATAAAAACATTACATAAACCTTACAATTTCCACACAAACTTTCATCACCTATACCCTATTATTAATTTACAGCTCTGAGGGTAAAGCTTTTAAAAACATTGAATGTCATGTTTGTTTATATCGAATCGTCTAAAAAAAATAAGTCTCAAGCTTCTAACTCTAAAAATGACGATACTTCCGTACAACTTTTCATCCCCCTTTCAACCCTTTTTTCGCATTAAAAAGTAACCTATGTCCTTTCCCAGGCTCTAGACTATAGGTGTACGAAATGTCAATTAAATCGGTTCAGTAGTTTTGGCGTAAAAGAGCGACAGACAGACAGAGTTACTTTCGCATTTATAATATTAGTAAGGAATTTTGAAGCGAATTTTTTTAAGTAGCGATTCGATAACATTATCGATAATAAGATTCGAGCAAGGTCTAAATGCTCCAATATAATAAGCAATAAAATTGTAAGGAGGCGCCACTTTAGTTACCATATGTGAATACGTAGTAATCGTTCGAGCAAATACCTGCCATAGAACGGGCAGCAGCGTTTTTCTACTAACAATATAAGCGTGGCGATTATGGCATATCCCCCCATTCATGGGGAGGCTTTTGTCCAGCAGTGGACATACTTTGGCTGACGTGATGATGATGATGAGAGAATGAATGAATTAATGAATCTCTTTATTTGCTAGAATACAGGTTTACAAATTGTTGATATAAATGAGTGAGGTTCCACCATATTCGACATTTACGTCGTGCAAATATTTGTTTAGTTAAAATAAATTATAATACTTAACATTTTTAGACTCTCGACTAATTTTAGTGTAAAATTATACAAATTAAATAATAAAACAATAAATGGAATACAATCATAATTAAATCAAATGTCAAAAAAAGTTTTGTTTGAGTCAGTCATAGTATTTACAATAAGTAATGGAATCAGGGGTTACTTTGCGGAAATCCATAACAATCAAAATACAAAATTAATATGTAGTGTTAATTCCGCTAATTGTCAGTTTAATTATGCCGGGATGCAATTTGCACCGCCCTCCCGCCCGCAAAAATGTGCGCATGCAAGAAGGACAATATAAAAAAGCAAATTACATGCGTCAGTACGATACCCAACACGTGTTTCAGTCCTCCACGGACCATTCAAAAGGGCTGCTAACTCGTCGAGTGCTCGAAGGAGCAGTCTCCTGCATGTGCACATTTTTGCGGGCGGGAGGGCGGTGCAAATTGCATCCCGGCATGATTAAACTGACAATTAGCGGAATTAACACTACATATTAATTTTGTATTTTGATAGCATTTACATTTAATATAGTCATCTACAGAATAAAAACATCTGTCGCACAGCCAATTATAAAGTTTATTGTTAAATTTAGTGTCAGTTAGGCTTTTTTGTAGTTTGTCTGGTAGTTGTAGTAGAGAGAAGTAAGATGGCGTAGATAGAAAGAAGAAATACCTATAGATTCCAATGCCACGGAAATAATGCAAAAGAGAGTGACGGATACACAACGATACAAAGCGGAAGACTATCATAGTGTCGCGCATTATAGATGTACGCCTCAGATGCTATATACGAACAGCTGAGTTACCACGCGTAAGTTAAGTTATTGAAACTTATCATCATGTTTCGTGATAATGTTATAAAACGTTACACTTATATCACGCGCTGCATGCGCACTTTTTAAATATTGTTGCGAACCACCGACTGGAACGTCGTTAATGTAAAGGTCTTCAAAGTCTTATTGGCTTATCTTAATAGAAATCGAGGGAGTTTATCAACGAAACGGAAAAAAGCACGGGCACCTCGTTCTGCTAATTTTGCTCGAAACTTGCCCGGAGGTTTCCCAGGTATGAATCCTAACTAAATATCTACATTTTCATCCCTAATAACCAGCAAATATGAGTATGTGGAAAAATACTTCACCTAATTTACATGCTATTATATGTATCTCCCGCGAAACTCTCGTGTTCACGGACGAGCTGTGAGTACAAACGTGGACCTCCATCAACCCCCTAACGATGAAATAAATTCAAATCAATCTTCAATCGGGCCAGAGGCCTTCGAGTTTTAACGTTCGCTCTATTCTATTTGAGCTCGTGCCACCGTCCCCTTTTTATCATCGGACCACGCGCACTCGCAGTAAGGTTCATCCGTATCACCTGGAAGCGATCTCTTCAAGCACGGTTCGCTTTCAGCGTTCATATATCCCACGTACGTGCCGGCTCTGGAATGAATTACCTGCTGAGGTGTTTCCCCAGCGCTACGACATGTCCTTCTTCAAACGAGGTTTAAAGAGAGTACTAATAGCACGGTAGGCAGCGGTTTGCTGTGCCCCCTGGCACTGCTAATGTCCATGAGCAGTGGTTACCACTTACCATCAGGTGGGCCGCTAACTCGTCTGCTTCCAAAGGCAATAAAAAAAAAAAAAAAAAAATGTCGCACAAAACTGGCCCTTGAATAAAAACATCAGAAACCACCCCAATTGAGGTTCAAACCCTCCTGCGGGTCACTTAGTTTGTAGTCTTATTTGCTAGATAGTTTGAGCGCCGTTAACTGTAAACGTCACCGGAACTGCGGTCATAGGTATTCCCGGTCGAGACTGGTTATGGACGAAATTCCACCAAGAGGACATTATTATTATTTTCGTAAGGTAATAAAACGCGTAATATCTATTAAATCGCGTGCGAAGCCGCGGGCAATATTCAATAACAATAAATAATAAGCATAACGATGCCTAGTAGGCATGTAGCTCCTTTAGTGTCACCCTTCACCTAACGTAGGTATTTACAGTCCATTTTATTTAATAAACTAAGTGAAGGTCTGAGTTGCGGCTATTGTATAACATTGGCTGGAACGAAGTGATACCGTAATGATACCAATGAAATTGCAAATCCTTTTATAAAGGAAGTCTTTAACAGTACTTTCCAAAACTTCTTCTAAACATATTTGAGAAACAAGATTGCCTACCACGCAACGTTATACCTATACTACTTGTCGTTCATTTAGTGTCACAGTTCGCCTAACGTACAGTCGACGTCGCGTCAATAGACACGCTTGCACTACAAAAGCGATACTTACTGCCTAAGTAATAAAGCCGCTATTAAAGTTCAAGTAGCATCGACTGAAGTACAGTGAATGAAAGTGATTCTACCTTGGTGATGCCAATGAACTTTAAAAGTGGTTAATCAAAAGCAAAGTCTCATTTATATTGTTATAGTCGAAAAGATTGTGAGTACAACCTCTATTCCCACAATCTTACAGAAAGCTTCACGTGGTATCTATTTGAGGCACAGTTATCGCCAACTACCTAACTTCAGGATGCCAAGGTTTTTTCTTGACACAAAAATCTTAGTTACAGTTCTTGGCCCGACTTGGTTATCTAGCACGGGAAACCATATACTAACAATAATAATAGTATCCTCGGAATTTTTATACACACGGTCATCTGATCCCAAACGAAGTAGAGTTTGTACTAGCACATGGATCTACCCCAATTGGTCAAATTTCCTCTACGAGCTATGTGCCCTATTCAGCAGTTTACTCCTAATATTTGTATTGAGTGCCTTGTTGATCTACCATCGTGCTCAACCGCCGAGAATGAAGTCTTGGGATCAAATCTAAATTGCTTATCTTGAGTTGCTCTGCGTCATGTAAAAAACGTACCTAATTAATCTTAAGCAAAATTTCTTTTCTAATTAGGTTTTTTGGCAGTGTTTCTCAGTAGCTAGTAAAATAATGACGATTCAACATAAATATATTTTTTTACGAAATAAATGAAATTATTTGTGTTATTCGGAATTGTTATGGCAAAAGAAAACTCCCATTCGCAGTTCGGGTACGTAAGTACTCTTTATTCTGTGGTTCGGGGCTCAGAGTTTGGAAGTAAGCGATACTATAGGCCTGTGCTTTAGAGAAAAGGTAAAATTTACGGTCGCCGCGCCTAATCTCTCCTCGGTCATGTCGAATTCTATCCGATTTTAAGACTAAGAAGATTAATAGTGTACCGGCGTTTGCCCACACACTCCTACATTATAACATGTCCTGCGTAGTAGGAAAGTCTCCATCACGGCCGACGTTGCCAATCATTTTCCAGGAGCATTATTCATCATCATCATCATATCAGCCGAAAGACGCCCACCGCTGGACAAAGGCCTCCCGCAAAGATCTCCACAAGCACCGGTCTTGCTCTACCCGCATACAGCGGCTTCCAGCGAAGAGAAGATATTCGGTCTTTGTAAATGGCCTGCCCACGATTCTTTATTATGGGTTCGAAAAAAGAATCAATACAGAAACAGAAAACATTTATTTGCATTATTACATGTGTTTACAAACAGTGGTGCATTGTTTGTAGGATGGTATAAGTTTTTATGTTCAGACATGTTTGCCGTACATATAGTGGCATGCAAATGTTAGATACAATTATTACATTCAAAATTGATGACATGTATGTTTCTATAATTAAAATATGAGACATTACAGTTACGAAAGTCAATAATATATATTATTATGTCAATTGGATAAAATAATTAAATCATATATTCCAAATGAATCTAATACCTAAGTCAAAATAAAATAAAAATACAATATCATTAATAAAAAAAGCTAAATTAAGATTAGGTACATGTCAATAGATGAAAATGATACATTCCAATATAAATAATAATACTTACTAATTAAAATTAAAATTTGTCCTTTAAGAAGTCTGAAACATTGTAGTAGGTATGATTTTTCAACAAGAAGCGATTTAACTTTTTTTTAAACAAATTATTGTGAGTATGTAAGTCTAAACAACATCTACTACTTTTAATAATTCCCATTAGACCTTTTTACTCAACGTGTTTGTAAATAAATCATTGGAAGTGACGCACGCGCACGCGTCCACGCATCTGCTCGTAATAATAATTAATGTACCATTCTACCTGTGTTACCTGCTCGGCGTACCCTATACTTTAACACCCGGTTGTTGGTATTTCCGAAAGGGCCCACCGATCAAAAGCACCTGACATTCGATTAAAAATCTATTTTTATTTCCATTATTTTGTCACTGTATTGTGGAACTGTTTGAACAAAACTTTACGATACTATTTTTATAAAGGTCTTAAATCAACGCATGATCTTTTTCTATAATATGTAGGTATATAATTGTATACAGAATGATTACCTTCTTCTCTTTTCTTTTATAGGCATCATTGAAAAATAGTTTTCAATAAAAACCTAGTGTGATTCTGACCACACGACTGAAGTAAAATTTAGATATGCGAAACATAACTGGCTATGAGAGAGAGAATGAAAATGCGTGCTCGCATCTCTCTCTCTCTCTGTATCTTGCCCCTACAGTATTATATGAAACGTAACTCTCTCTCTTTCTATCTTCACTAACTTATATCTCTCAACTTACGTTCGCCTCGCCTGATCACAGTTTTCGTAACGCTCTCGTCACGCATTCACCAGCTTACTCCCCAAGTACGCTTGACTTTTTTGCGCAAAGAAGTTTTAATTCAAAAAGGAATAAAACCTTTTCTAATACATATCAGTGTTACAATAGTACTTGAGCTTTCATGTGACACGCACGGTGATAGACGACGATTCAACCAGGTGATATGGATGTAATCTTCCACTTCTGACGAGAGGGTCTGTGGCGTAACGTAGCGGCAGTCATAAATTCGAACAGTTCCTCAGAAGACCCTCTGTGATTAATGCGGTATAGGTCACATAGAGACGCCACGTCTCTACGCAGGGTAAGCCGATCAAGCCAAATAATGAGACCCCGTCGCTAACGTCGATTCAAGCTGTGCGACGTTGAATGTGATCCAAAGGAAGTAGTGCAAAGGTGCAATTCATTCAGACACCACTATCCAGTTCTACGGAGTCTCCTAAAATAGGTAGGTAGGTAGTACGTACCTTTTTTTTTTTTTTGATAAGGCAGGGGAATGCCCTCGCATGCCACCCGCAAAAAGTGTCTGCGGGTGGGTATGACGGACTTGCACCGACTAAACCTACCTGCCGTGGACTACTCTTGGCGCCTGATGGGGGAGTCCCGGGAACGCGGGTATGCTGATCCGGTACCCCCTTTTGCGCCATATCCCAGATAGTCGGGACACGTACCCTGGGAGGACTCTTTTGGATTGCCCTCCCCTATTGCCGACTCCAGGTAGTACGTACCTACCTACCAACCTATTTTAAGAGAGACTCCATCCGTTTATTTATTTTTAACATTCGGTTAATTGTCCTTAGACATAAAGGAATATTTGTACTCCGATCTAAATTAATCCTTCATTCATTATAAGCTCTAAGATGAAAACCACTGGATCAAAAATTACTAAAAAGCAATTTCAGTATCCTCAAAATGAACATACTCCGTATAGGGTTGTCTGGGAGAACTCGCAGCAGCGTTAAGCCCGAAGAAGTGCTTTAATACATACCTATATGTTATGTTAATATATTGGTATTCTTTAAATATCATTTCACCTTAGATGGCTCCTCAAAGAAGTAAAGCATCGATGTGGATAGACATACCATTCCTTTCAATACGATGATATACTTACCCTGTGTCCTCAGTTTCTTTTGTTGACTACAGCAGCTTATTCATCGGCTAATTCCCGTCTATTCAATAAAGATGTACGTACCTTATCTTTACCTGTATTTCTCGTCAATTGTCAAGCGACAATATTTAAGTATAATGTTTGGATGAAGCGAAAATCAACATTGTAAAGACCTTTGTTAGGTGTGACTGACATTCCGAGTAACATGGCTTATAATGAATCTTGAGGGCCCAAGTAGCCGTATTGTTAGTTCTTACAATAATTGTAATCACGGGATAAAATAGGGAACATGGCAGGCCAAGGACAGGATGACCCATTGAGAATACTTACTTCCAGTCACTTCTTTAAGCTGACAAATAAATCATTTGGATTTATTCCATCAGCGAAATTCCGAAAAGTAGGAAGTAAGAAGAAAATTATTTCTAGGCATGCATATGTTTATAAAAATAAACCCAAAATATGAGAGGTTTAGTACAAGATTAGTAATTCCATAAAATTGATTAGTTTGTAAGCGAAAGTGCAGCTTTTAATTCGCATCTATAGAATAAGGTGCTTGATATTTTTTTATTTTCATTTTTATAAAAAAAAAAATATCCTGCCACATTATTCACACACGGCCATCTGATCCCAAACTAAGCAGAGCTTGTACTACTGAAACCAGATAACTGATATACGACTTTTCTTTTGTAAATACATCCTTATATAGATAATTACACCCAGACTCAGGACAGATATGTTCATGCACACAAATATCTGTCGTGGGTGGGAATCAAACCCACGCGCTCCCGGCACCTTGCATTGGACTCCACATCGTTCCAGCCTCGATCTCTATTAGTAGTACAAGTCTATTAATTGAGCTTGTTGTAAAGCTCACTGCTGTGTTATTATTCCTAGTAAGATTATTACAATTCTGTACTTTTACTGAGGTACTTGAAGGATTATAATAATTTAAGTAAGGCAAATTGAAATTATTATTGTTGTTGAATCATTAAATCATAAATTATACTAATAACTATTATATTAAAGATATATAATAAAACAACGTCATCAATATACTTGTATTTATTTTCAAACTTTACATTAAATTTAATGTTATTTAACATTTACATTTCTTATTAATTTTACGTTTTTACAAACCCCTAAGTGTGTTTTATACATTATGTAACAAATGGTAGTTTTGATGTGGAACCGAGTCAATGATAACGGCGGAATAGACTCCATAACTACTACTACTAATTTATACATAATAATAATAACATTATTTGATAAATTCTGTGAGATTTCAATACAAGATATCATCATAAAAGTTCCACTTATTTCGTAGATTTGTAATTCAGATGGCAGTTGGCTCAATACGAGATTGAACAAAACACATTAACGAATTAGAGTTCTCGATCAGACCAATCGTGAAATAAACACAAGAGATTTATTTCAATTGAGAGCTCAAATTCATTCGTTTTCGCTCAAACTAGCTAATGTATGCCGATGCCTAAAATCCATAAGCAAAGCACAGCGGCTTGGATGCTCAAAACAAAAGATTTCGAGCTCTTGATTGGTATACATCGCTCTTAGTAATTGATTAGATGTAAAGTTACGTATAATATGTAGGGACAATGTCACACAGATCATCCTAGCCCCAAACTAAGCAAAGCTTGTACTATGGGTACCAGGCGACGATATACATACTTATATAGATAGATAAATACTTAAATACATAGAAAACATCCATGACTCAGAAACAAATATTCGTGCTTATCACACAAATATTTGCACTTACTGGGATTCGAACCCAGGACCACCAGCTTCATAGGGAGGAGCACTACCAACTAGGCTACGGTGACCGTATAATCAATCACAATCCTTGCTCCAGAACTTCAAGTCGTTTATGGGTTATGTTTCTAATTTCATATTAAGCCAATATTAATTACGTTCGTTTATACATTTAACTTCACTAGTAAGAGTAAGTAAGATACATAATTAAAAAGGGATTTTTACCATAAAACATACATCTTGTTTTCTAGTGTTTATTATGTAGTTTGTTACACGCAAACCAATTCTAACGTCACCTCACATTTTTATCAGTAATATGTGACAGAGTTCCACATCAAAATGTATACTTTTAAAGTCCACCATAATTATAAAGTGGCATGTTCTAGTTTCACTGCTAATTAATATAACGCAGGTGGAAACTGTTTAATAATATTATAAACCGCACCAATGAAGAATTGAATCGAGAAGACAGAACCTCGTGGCATTTTGCTTTAGCCAACGTTCGTCGATGATTAAGGTAGAGAGTTGATGGTTACCTTGTCAAACAAGGGAGATAGCACTCCAACGGCAATTTACTATTTTGTATTCTTCATCAGCACGGCTTCTAATACTCCAATAAAGTATTTAAGATCAATCTAGCGACACACATAATGTTCTATCAACAAATTATAATATTTATCGACAAAAGCTCAGTGTTAGGCCTAGCCTACCGAGTGGTGTTCATACAAAAATACAATTTCAAATTTTATTTACCTTAAGTATTATCACTTAAGAGATCAGTCTTAAGATCTAGAGAGTCTAGATCTAAAATTTGAAATGCATGTTTGAGGCAAGGGAAAATCCAGAGCTACGATAAGCACTTTCTTAAGGAGCCACAGAAATTCTTCACCCAAAATGATGTCCCTAAGAAAAAATCTTGAAAGCACGGCGCGTTTCTAATCTCTTTCGGCGATCTTTTGTCATGACTCCACGAATCCAGGATTGCTTGCACAAAGGATGTTCATTCAGCACATAACTTTTAAGCAGCGGTCGTCGGGCATAAGATTTGATCGACCGAAAGAGCTTTCGTTATCTGAGTGGGTAACCCTAGATTTTCTTGAAAATTATAGTCTATGTTGTTTATATGCGACGCACATGTCGTAGTTACAAACACGTCATGGAGCAACTGTGAGTTCAAATGAGATAGATCGACGGGATATGCTGGCAGACGAGTGGAGTCCTGAAAATGGGCCTATGGGTATTTTCCTCACTGACCACATAACTCCATAGCGAAGTGAGAAAGAATATGACAATGATAAAGGAGGTAGGGAGTGAAGTATACGCGCGTGAAAGGGCTTATAGCAAGTAGCGTGTGCATCGCCCATATAACGTCAGACGGTAAAGACCATGGAAATATTGGCAAGGTTACAAGTTTCATTTTATATGAGTGCTGTCATCAACAAGGAATGGAAGGCGCAGACCAAGACATATAATATATAGATTATATCAGATAAACGAAAAAGCAGTGATGGTGCACCCAGAGATTAAAGCCCTGGCAGAGACAAGATAGATGGAAGACCAACAAGAGCACAGCTCTTGAATATTGATAGTGATATTAGCAACAAGCCATAATTCGTTGTGGCTAAGAGTATTCGTAGAATATTTATCAAGTGTATAGATGCATTTAGCTTTGAACCACTAAAAGGAAGCCGACACTGCCTAGGTACAGGATTATCGTCTTCCAAACCCATTTGTACCGTCACACCTGGGCATTTATTTACTATCGATGGTTCCCTCCAAGAGTTTTTGGAGGCAACCATCGATTCGTTGTGTGCAGTTGCTAGGATACCATTGTATTACACCGTGACAGCCAAGATTAGTACAGTCTGTGGATCTCGATCGTTTAAAGAGGCTGGCTATGGTATTAAATGCCCAGATGAGACGATACAAACGGGTAAATACATGGACTGCAGTGTAGCAGTCCATGTTGCGTTGTTGGCCGCAACACTATAACTATAGCAAATTTACCATCGCGAAATATTAAGAAAAAGAAACCACTTTAACAAGGCCGCATATTAATTCGAGTCAAGGCGAGGCTTAAATTACGAGTCCCATACTCATTGGAGTGGGACTCGAAATTTAAGCCTCGTTAAAGAAGGGTGAATTAAGGATTGCCTTAATTCATCCTTCTTTAACACTTTACATTGCTTTGCTGGCACCTGTCTCCTGAGTATACTGATTATCTTTGCCCACAACTCGCCCCCAGAGTCGTAGCTATACATGGCCGCATGCCCAGCACCAGATTACAGAGTGCACATCAAAACAGTATTCAGTAGTCGCCATATTTTGTACCTGATATGTTTCTGCGACAAATGATAATTACACTCATATGTTATGCTATACATTTCACAAGTCGTTTGGGCCACAATAATTGCTTGCAAGTAATTTGTCATCCCGGCGAGACAGTCATTATCACTAAACGTACATAACCTAAGTTGGATAGGAACATCGTGTCGTTACCGCTATTTCGACATATTAATGAATTATGACCTGCTATATTAAAAAACTTATATTTAGTTTCATCTTTCCTTAGTCTTCCAGATATATAGCTGTCTACACATTTGCAAATCCAAAGAAAGGATGAGTGAAAGAAGATTGACAAAAGAAGTATAACTAGGTCTGTGTGAATGGTACAAACGGAAGGGGAAGACCTTCTCTGACCAAATCGGAGACGTTCTCAAAAAAGGCCAGGTCAGAAGTAACCTAAACCGCCGAGCATGTATGAAGAATATAATGACAGTAAATGAGGCGAAAGAGGTGTGCAAGTATCGTGACAAGTCCGTTGTCTCTGCCTACCCCTGTGGTAAACAGGCGTCAGTCAATGTATGTATTTGCACACTTCCACATTTGCACTATGATTGCTCTTTACCCTTTTGACTGCTAAAGTCAGATGATAAACCAAAATGTGTCCTAACATGACTGGCGATAGTTTATATAGAATAAAATAAAGTAAAAATGCACGCACCAGGGAAATAAATCCCCACGTGTTATGGGGATTTATGTACCTACTTTATATGCATTTCACAGACACTCCTGGAACCAGAAAACTATATGTGTCGAATAACTAATTGTGTTTTGCGGGAATCGACTGCTAAACATGTACCTAGTCACCAAGAACCTTAATCACTTAATTTTTTTTATTTATTATAATTTGGTTCAATTACTATTTGATAATTTGGTTTAGTCAAGTTTAATGACTATTTGTTATATTTTTGTTCATATACTACTTTGCACTTTTTTTATATCAGAGGGCGACATGCGAACAAGTGGGTCACCGGGTGGTAAGTGATCACCGCCGTCCATGTACACTCGCAACACCAGGGGAGTCGCGGGTGTGTTGCCGGCCTTTAGGAGTCAGCAAACAAGTGTTGCTGACCCTTTCCCCAACCCCAATGAGCTACACGACATTAAAATTATTAATGTTATTATTTAAGAATGTCTTCTGTAAGGGGAAGGTACTTCCCCAGTTGGGCTGTTCTTTGAGCGAATGAACGCTATGCCCTACCTCTCTTAATTTTTTTATTACACTTCTTTTCTGGCTTCGGTTATCACTTGTATTTCTGTGTGTTGGTTTACCTGTTATTGGGAACTGTATAAGACTATAACTTGGTCCAATCGTAATTAGTTGTGTTATACACAGAAGCTGTTGGTGGGTATTCCTTTAAATAAATAAACTGCGTACTAACCGTTGAGTATACATCCGGCGGTGCGCTTAATTGGAGCACGATTTTATGGAGTTTTAGTACTTTAACGGTTCTAAGTACGCTCTGCTCTTTTCATATAAGCAACATTAGAAAGAGATGTATAGACTTTTAAATTAGTTTATTGATGTAGAAGACAGGGCCGCTAGCCATACCTCTTTTAATGCTTAATAGTACAGTGTGTGTATTTATTTTTGTACTAGATGATAATATAATTAATTAACAAACTCCTAAGGAGTAGCCATGTTTGCAAGTCCTGCTCTTATAACCACCGTCTAAAAAACAGAAGCGACTCGACGAAACACGAACTATGTGACAACCGATTTGAAGTAAATATATGGAAACTATAGAATCATTGGGAAAGCATACCCTTTCGAATGAATTTCAAAATCCATTCACAAACAACTTGGAAATACACGCTTCCTAGTGGTCCTACAAATTTTTCCCACTAATAATCTCAAGGAAACATAGTTCTTCGTGGTCCTACCTTTTATTTATCTGCTTCTCATATTCATAATTGTTGGGAGTACAGATTTTGTACAGAACCGACGTGGCACTAACATAGATTTTGCATAATTATGCGGCCAAAATTGAAGATTTTAAACTAGTTACAAATACAAAATGTAATATCTTTCTACGTTAACAATAAAACAGACGATAATAAACCGGTCTTCTCGGCTTCAATACCCGCGGCGGGGTACGTATGCAGGTAGTCGGAACTTGTTAGTCTCCCGTTACGCACGCGCTTTCGCTCTTTACGCTTTTAAAGTGACTTGTTTTTCGTCGTCAATATTTTTGATTTGAAGACAGTTTTCAAAGTAAACAATATGGATTCGAGTGCTTCAGGTAAATACTATTATTTATTATAGAAATTGTCAACCTAGTATAATTAAAAAACCTTTATTTTAAACCTCCAAAACATATTACGTTTTCTTGAAAAAATATTCTTGATTTTTCAGTTTAAAAGTAATTTAGTTATATTATCGCTTCCTCTCGCCTCAAAATTATTATTTATTATAATACTTAATACTCTTTTCTTATAATTCTGATAAAAATCAGTTGCAGGTAGGTGCAGGTAGGGTAAAAAAAGTTATGTTGAAAAATGTTCCAAAAAATTTTTTTTTTTTCTTTTTCGTCGTAGGTTCTCCTGGCTCATCCGGAACAAAATTAGTCACCCGTCAATTTCTCTACGATAAAATGAAAAGCCAAAATTTATTAACAATGGATGAAAAATTGGCCTATTTAGAAAATTACCTGTTTTCTTCTTACGGTGACACAGAGGAAAATATAAAAAAACTAAAGCGAAATATTGCTTACTTCAAGACTGCCATAAAGAAAAAATGGTCTAAAGCACAAAGAAAAGAAGAGGATTTCTTAAAATCTAACCACTCATGGTTAAATGGGACGTTTGAAATCCCATTCCAAGCCCAAAATCGCCCAGGCCGCCCTTCAAAATCATTTGAAGAGTCAAGTGAGAGAAGCAAGCGTCGCAAAACTGAAGTGGTTCGCTCGGCCGTAGGCGATTCTGTTATCATTCATGCTGCTCAGTCAACTTTGAGAGCTAAGGGACTTCGAAATGCATCAGAAATCCTTAAAGAAATCACAAAATCGCCAACAAGGGCAAAAAAAATAAGAAATGCTTACAAGTCATCGAGTGAACCCGACAAACACAATATATTAACACCTCAAGAAGCATTGGCGATGTTTATAGAGGCCGACCTTACACGACAGCAATATGAAATCATACGTAAGACAAATAAGTCGCTCTATCCTTGCTACGACAGATTATTAGAGGCCAAAAAAGAATGCTATCCACCTGAACAACACATAAAAGTGACGAGTCTGTATGCAGAGAGTACTTTGCAAAGTCTTATTGACATAACTCTTATGCGCCTTTCAATGTACTTAGAGGAAGTACTTTTATCTATTAGTGAAGAAGATAGACAGACTTTAATTATTATAAATAAATGGCTCCCAGCAAGCCAGATATAAACAAAAGTTTGAAAATCCT
The DNA here is from genome assembly GCA_951640165.1 of Pseudoips prasinana. Lineage (NCBI taxonomy): Eukaryota > Metazoa > Arthropoda > Insecta > Lepidoptera > Nolidae > Pseudoips > Pseudoips prasinana. The sequence continues at coordinate 32,298,909 of OX621248.1, forward strand.
GCTGATTCGGACGCCAATATATTTTTGAGCTCATTTGTTCCGTTACAAATACTTTGTGTCAAGGATAACAAAAAAGTTATTTGGGAGAATCCTTCTCCATCATCTCCCCGGTATTGCCGGCCTATAAGATTCAGATTTCTGAAAGAATGCAATGATGTGACCAAAGAAGAAATCAGTTACGTTGAAGAATCGGTAAAAAATTTGGTTCCTACCGAAATCGAAATAAATGGAAATAAATTTACCTACAAGCACATTTACAAGATGACTATGATTGAGGTTTGCAATGCTGCAACCGACACTAAGTCTACCAGTCGATGCTTTATTTGTAAAGCCACTTCAAAAGATTTTAACAATCTAAGCAAAAAATATGATGTAAGTCCTGAAACTTTAGACTTTGGAATATCTGTGCTGCATGCCAGAATCAGAATTTTTGAGAGTATTTTGCACTTAGGCTATAAACTAGTAGTTCAAAAATACAGACAGAAAAAAACGACGGAAGAAAAAGACTTGGAATTGGCCGCTAAACAAAAAATCCAAGACAGATTTAAAATTGAAACCGGGTTACTCATTGACATGCCTAAGTCCAACTATGGGAATACAAATGATGGAAACACCAGCCGTAGATTTTTCGAGAATCCCCAATTGGCATCCGACATAACTGGAGTGAACTTCGATTTAATTTACAGACTGAAAGTCATTTTAGAAACGATTTCAAGTGGATACATTATTGACGTCAAGAAATATGATGAGTATGCACTAGATACCGCCAAATTATACGTGCAGCATTATGGGTGGCACCCGATGACCCCTACTTTGCACAAAGTGCTCATACATGGTGCTGCCATAATAGAGAATTCACTTCTCCCAATAGGCCAATTGTCGGAGGAGGCTCAAGAGGCCAGAAATAAGCACTTTCGCATGTATAGAGAAAATTACGCAAGAAAATTTTCCCGCGAACAGTGTAACCGCGACATCTATAATCGACTATTATTGAGCTCTGATCCGCTCATTAGCAGTATTAGTATAAAACAAAGAAGGAGAAAAAAAATATCTAAATCCTTTTCTCCGGAGACTTTAGATATGCTTTTACCCACCAAACCAGACTCCGCTTCACCAGAATCCTCGGATGATGAGGATCTGGAGTAACGAATTGGCATGGAGTATGTGTCGACTGTCGAGGGGATACATCAATTCATTACTCACTAACGTTTAAAATGTACATTTATGAAATATATTTTTTTATGTCTGTGACGTTAGGTTTTTAACATTTTTTTTCATAAATATGATATTTTCTTGAATAAATATTTAAAATTTCAACAGAAAGTTGTTTTTTATTATCATTTATGTCATTTAGAATAGTTATAGCAATTAAAATAATTTTGGCCGCATAAAACCTAAAAACCTATCTATGTGCGTGGGTTAGGTTAGGTTACATTGACCAACAACAGAACCGAGATATGCTCATACATTACAAACCACTGCATCAATTTTTCTTTTATGTGTTCGTTATTGTCAGGAGAAGGTTGTATGCAAAAAAAATGCAAATTTTTAATGATATCATAAACGTGAGTGTGCAAGTGAAGCAGAAGACTGCGAAACTTGTTTTTTTTTTCGATCGTTGTTTCTTCAGCACTATTTGTTTTCTCTTCCGAAGGAAATCCAAAAAATGTTGAGCATTATAATGCATTAAAATAATTATTAAAATATTAGACTATACACAGTATAAACACGGAAAAAATTGCGGTATGAAGATCGCCGGAATAGCTAATTATTATATAAATAAAAAGGGGAAGTGATACTTATTTGTATAAAAGGTAGGCCCACGACCTACCACCGGGAAACTACTAGTAGGATAAATTAGTAGGACCACGAGGATACAACCGGAGAAATCACATTATGCATGTTACTCGATTTCTGTTCATAAAAAGAAAAACATACGCGTCGATATCATAACCTCCTTTTGAAGACACTCTTATTGCTATATACTATTTATCAATCGCTATATCTTGTCACATTTCTGATTAATGGATTGATAGAGAACTTTCTATAAACTCACCTTTAACAGTCAACCCCATTAAAATTGTACAGTTGAGCAAAACACAAACAGAAAAATATACACAAATCACTCTTCAAGTAAGAAGATTTTACAATATTAATTCATGCTCTGAAGTTTAAAATAAGTTTAATTATCTTGAATCATTTAAATATACAAGTATCATTTACTCATGTACAGGAGATGACATGATAGTCTATACAATTGCACTACAAACCCGTCCTTAATACCTACGTATTAAATACGTGGCCGAGATAAAACTGTACCACCAACTTAACGTGGACTGCACATTGAACGATGTTACCGCATATCCGGTTTTGATATGCAGCTGAGTAACTAAGTACAAGGTGTCCGGTGGCAATTTTCACATTTTAAAAAGTTATTACTTTTGAACGCGGGCAGCTAGAAGGGTGCGGGGTGGGGCGTTCGTAGCGCCAGTGTCGTGAGTTTTTTAGTCGCAATGGGGCGTTGGTCGGGAGAGCAGCGCGCTTTTGCAATTGAGGCGTACTTAACGAGTAGTTTTTCGCTCATTGCGGCGCAGCGTAAATTCTGTAATCGATTCAATATCCCACGAATAAGAGATGCGCCGTCAAAAAGTTTAATTCGATATTGGGTAGCAAGATTTAGAACTTCAGGCTCAGCTGAATCTACGCGTCATCAAGGCCCAGTTCCGTCTGTATCTACTGAAGAAAATATCCAACGTGTTAGTGATTCAATTATGCAAAATCCACGGATGTCACTAAGAGCGCGCTCGTCGGGTTTAGGAATCGCCAGATCAACATTGCACGAAATAATTAGGAAAAAACTCAAGTTCCATCCCTATAAAATCCAAATAATCCAGAAGTTGAACGAAAATGACTATCAAACAAGATTAACTTATGCAGAAAGAATGTTAGCGACTTTTTCTACGGAGACGCGACTAAGAAACATTTTCTTCAGTGATGAAGCACATTTTAATTTAGGAGGGTACGTAAATAAACAAAACTTTCGTTACTGGAGTCCGGAGAATCCCAGAGAAATGCATGAACAACCGTTGCACAGCGAAAAAGTGACTGTCTGGTGCGCTATTTCGGGTAGAGAAATTATAGGCCCGTATTTTTTTGAAAATGATCGTGGTCAGGCAGTGACTGTTAATTCTGACAGATATTGTGAGATGATCAATAGTTTTTTTAAAGAAAAGCTTTGCAACAGTTCTTTTTCTAACAGAAACACATGGTTTCAACAAGATGGTGCTACTGCGCATACTGCACAAGCGTCCATGATTGCTGTAAGGGAATTATTCCCGGGAAAAATTATCTCTCGGTTTGGTGACATACCCTGGCCAGCAAGATCACCGGATCTGAGTCCATGTGACTTTTTTTTATGGGGCTACCTAAAGGGCGTCGTTTATCGAAACCAACCTACCACCACTGCGCAACTGAAAGAGAATATTCGAACTGAAATGGCGGGAATTTCAAGTGATCTCTGCGGACGTGTGTTTGAAAATATGCGTCAAAGATGGGAAGAGTGTTTGCGTCAAGAAGGTCGGCACTTAGAAAACGTTATCTTTAAAAAGTAAAACTCACATTAATGTACTTGTTATAAAAATAAAGATTTTAAAGGAAACTTTATTATTTCTTTTCTTATGATTTTTTTAAATGTGAAATTTGCCACCGGACACCCTGTACTATTAAATAAGTGACTCCAGAAGTCTTTTGAGTAATATATGGTCTGTGTCAACGCCGGCAGGACAGTTTTGAAATACGTTTTTCTCACGTAAGTATTTTTTTATATATATATACAACATATAACTTAATTAACGCACATCCTGAAAATAGTTTGTTCAGAATCGTTTACTGAATCGATTTATATCATTTTTTATATAGGTATTTTTTTCCCAAAAATAAATAAAACTACGAAAATTATTGTCATATTAATCCTGTACAGTCAAAACAAATTGAAATGGACCGTAAGTCAAGGTAATAAGAATTTAAAATACCCGTTTTTATTTGTATTCATACACATTCCATCATTCAATACAAAATAAAGAAAAATAAACTTCATTCCAAGAAACTAATTTAGTAAATAACAATGCATAATATACATGTTAAATTAAAAATTCAGTGTATGTATTATGATTATAACATAATATTCTAATTGGGGTGTTTGAAGGTGTGCGTTAATTACGTTACATGTTGTATAATACGTAATTAACTGCTTTAACACAACGTTAAATTAGCACCTGGGGCTCAGAGTCTGATGCTATCACCAATAATTGAGGAAATTAATAATTTTATCATTGACAGACCTGCTCCCAGGGTTGCCAATAAAACATTAAATCTCCTGATTGCCGAATATGGTTTATAATGATTTTATATTATGATAATTTTATCTTTGTCAAGCCGGCACTAGAATTTCCAATTAATCATTATTTAATCAACTGATTTCCAAGGATACTTTTACGAGTGCAATTTTATCTACGAACATTAGAAAAAAAATATAATTTTATCATTGGCAAGCTTGCTACCAGGGTTGCCAATAAAGCGTTCCAAATTTCTACGGACTTTCAAATATAATATTATCTCCAAAAATAGAGGAATATGAATTGGAAAGAATCCTGCTGCAGATTAAAAAAAAGAAGTGTTGAAAAGAATATACGTTAGAGCTACAAAAATTTCTCAAAACTGTCCAACGATATGACCAAAAACCAAAATTATGACCCATTTATGAGGGACTCAAGCAAAATCATACACACAATTATTTATGGTCGTTCGATGCAACGGTCCAATTATAAGCGCCTCATGATGCAAACATTAACTTGCGAGGGGATTCCTAGAATATCCACACGAATCTGGTATTGACCTTTAAAATCTAATAGTCTGAGCTGTGGCAAAGTCGTTTCAAACTGAGATAGGACTTAGTGTAGTATATGTATATGTGAAGTATATGTATAATAACGACCAACAATATTAAACGTAAATATTTAAAGAGCTTGTCTAGCCCCGAAGCTTTTTGGAGGGATTTGCCTTAGTCAGTCTTAGTAGACAGGCGTTAGCCGCATTTGACAGGCATTTTAAGGTTTGGCCAGGCGTGCGGCCGGCATTGGTCTGAGACAGGCATTTTCGCAGGCTCTCGTCAACGCCCAGTGGAGTAAAAATAGAAATCAGCTGACAATTGAATCAGTTAAAGCAAAATTGATTACACAGGAAATTTTAGATAACAAAACTGTATCTTGTGAATATTTTTACGTTATATATTAGAAAAGAAAAAAATATTAAAAAATATTTTCCTCTGACAAAATAAATACCCCTCTTCATTATTATCTGTTGGCTTTTACTTATTACCTACAGCGCTTTGCTTCAGACAGACATTTTTCTGAAAATTCAGGCATTGTAGGTATCATAGACAGGCATCCCTCTATTTATATATGGTATCCCTACTCGCGCAGTGTCGGTGGTAGCTAGTACACAGGAGGCGCTGCTGCCCGACTACCTGGTGTATCTCTTAGTCGCCTTTTACTACACCCTTATTCTTTCTAGGCCGGACACCACGCGGCTATGTATTACAAGTCTATGATTCCAAAGCAGTGTAGAGACTCGAGTCTACTGAATGATGTGATGTCATCCCGAACGAATTTCGGCCACGGCGGCCAGTCTCAATGGAGATTAGCCAATTGCGCAGAACTCATTATAGTGCACAAGTGTGTGCGCAAACACAATGGCACTTACTATTCCATCACTCTCATGATCCGATGGGACGACTAGCGACACGACCGGAAAGAATTCAGGTACAGGACCGACGGCTTTACGGCTTTACGTGAAACTTCCAAACTTCGGGCTGATGCTGAGAAATTTCTTTTTACAGAAAAATCCCAAAATTTCTTTTTGGCCCGACCCGGGATTTGAACCCAGGACCTCATTATCTGCGGTTGAACACGCTACCGCTAGACCAACGAGGCAGTCAGTCTACTGAATATACTGCCATGCCTTCAGGACAAACAATATAAACTATCAACGTGCGTACTTTGTACGTTCTAAACTGTCCTACAAGTTACTCAGTTTAAATGCTAGATTAAGCTGCTTAAATATTTGTCAATAATATTGTTACTCGTGTTCAAATCGAGTGACAGATAACACTTGTCTCAGCCGTACTGATCGCTATATTTCCACACACACCAATGTTTCACAGAACATTCAAAATCATTCCACTGAGCATTTCTCTCACTAAGGGGTTTTAATTGTTACAACAAAAATAAAAGAAAAGCAAAATATAATTATAAAATTAAACTCATCCAGTATATACAAGTTTTACCAGTTTGGCAGTTTTGCATTGTCGGTACTGACATTAGAATCGCTATGATGTAAGGACATATTACGGTAAGACTGGCAACGTCGCAATTTAATGTCAAATTGTGGATTTTAACTATGATTAATTGACTTAGATTTTATGTTTACAATCTTTCCTAGCCTAGTTGGTAGTGCTCCTGCCTACGAGTAAGTGCAAATATTTGTGTGATGAGCACGAATATTTATTTCTGAGTCATGGATGTTTTCTATGTATTTAAGTATGTATCTATCTATATAAGTATGTATATCGTCGCCTGGTACCCATAGTACAAGCTTTGCTTAGTTTGGGGCTAGGATGATCTGTGTGACATTGTCCCTAGATATTATTATCTAATCTTTCTTCGAGCTATGCTATTTAGAATCGTTATTAACAAACTTAGACAATATCTTTTAATATTTTTAAAGTAAAACTACTATACGCACGCTTGACATGGAGAGTAATCTTGTGAATGCATGTCGTTGAGAGGAGATTAGTTTAGTGTAGGGGCAAGAGAAAGAGGTGCGAGCATACCTTTTCTTTCTCTTTCTCTCATAGCACACTCGTTTTTTATATTTATCTAATTAGACAAATTAGTGAAGGATATCTTGACTTTTGATAAGAATTCGATTTCGCCTCAAAACTTATGCACACACGAGGTACAGACGCCAGCACATCAAGCTACACCAATCTGTCAAATTTCCCCAATTGAAAGTGAACCTTATGCTTTTGTGATAAAGTTGAAAATCTATACAAGAAATAAGTATTCATTTAATTTCCAGCTTGAATGTTTATAACTTTACGCATATCAGAAATATTACGTAAATACACCCTTGTGCGGCGAAGGGCTGCAGCCTTTGAACTTGACCCATTTCTATAGGCGCCAGTCATCGATGTAAAATCTAAAAAAAATCATGTAATGACGTATATCCTGACTCATAGAACAAAAGTTGTGGCTTATGGTGGTAGCTATCAAGTCCTGCAAGATTGTTGGTGTTTTTTTTTTGAAGTTATACTTCTTTTGGCGCGATGGAGAAAAATGATGAGAGTGAATTTTTACGATGCGCGCGCACACCGACACCAAAAAATTTAACAGCATGAAGTTAGTTCTAGGTGGTATGAAAATTGATAACTATGTTCAAGTTGTATATTAAGAAGTATAACTTCTAACGCGTGTACATAAGTACACACAAGTTTTTTTTTTATTCTTATTTCTTTTCAACACAAAAAAGCACATATAAATTTATTAAGAGTTTCAAAACAACTAATGATAGTAAATTGTGACGTTGCCATTCTTACTGTGATCCACATCCTTAAAAACGCATAGCAAGAGGATTCCCATTAACCAATAAAATCCAATTTAAAATCACTTCATTGTCGAAATATATATTTAGCTAATAATCCGAGTATTAAATATACTACAGCTTATAGCGATTTTCTTAAAGATACATATATTTACATAATTTACAAAAGAAAATCAACGCAACAATATGATTGCCTACAGGTTACATTAATAACATGTCGTTTACACTACAATTTTTTTGTACAAGTCGCATACGATACAGCAGACAATAATAATTGTAACCATTGTAGAGATCAGTGGATAAAAGTCACATGTCACCTCTCTTATGCTGTCCAATTTTATGCTTTAAACCTCTGTACCATGACAGAAAATCGAACAGCAGTAAAGTTGCAAACCATCCTTATCTACTGATGCCTACAATTATTCTCGTAGTTGATGAATGACACATGAATTCAGAGTTAGTTAAAGAGCGTATATACAACGATTAATTTAAGATAACGCAAAATATTAAAATCGATTAATCAGTATCGTTTTCAGGATACATTTAAATAATTATTGGAAGCTCGCCAGTTCGGACTTCTTTTACAAGTTTGGACTACAATGTGGGCGTCTCGCAAAAGCACAACTATTTGTGGCACCCATCTATAGTACTCTTAACATGCAGTATATGTATTAATAGTATGCCATAAATACTTTTCCTTTATGCTATGAATTAAATAAAGTACAAACTTTAATTTCTAATTCTTCTTATTTTGCTGCTTTGCCGAGTGCAAAATATTACTTTATATAGTAGACTAAAGGATCTCAAATCGTCTATGAAACTTAACAACGTGCGAAACATCAACTTGAAAAATACAAAAAAAAATCACATACAATTATTTTTTTTTACATTACGTATTTTCCAAATGGTTATCTTAAATTTGTACAGATTTAAAGGTAAAATGCGCTCTTTCAATTCCATCTATGTTTAGTACTATTTATATTTAAGCGACTATTTTTAGCTTATATTCATATTAGCACTTCTTTCCTGAAACACCACTTTCCTGCCTAGTTATCACTGGTATGTTTATAGCAAAGTTAAATTTATATATTTGTAATTTTATTTTTTTTGTTTTAAAAAATTTATTTGAAATTAATTATTATTATCTTTTATTAATATTTATAAAATAGGGACTATATTTTTCCTTTGTCATTTCTAATAGACATGTAAAACAAACTTGAATCTTGGTTTAATTGTAGCTCAATAACCATTCTTAAAATGTAAAAGGGTTGGCGATGTTTAAATAGCAAGTTAATATAATGATCGCCGAAATACGTTAAAACTTTTGTCTGGTCTACTATTAACCCAGATTAAAAATATATTTTAAAATTAATAAAAACACAGTTAAAAGCATATAAAACATACGTTAGATAGAAAACCCGTATCAATTCCATATTAATATACTACCACAAGAAAGAGATAGAATATCTTCAATGAACCCCTACAATATCTCAGAAAATTATCCCATAATTTATAATATTTTTCTAATTTATGAAAACCTAGTGTTAAAGTTGCCCAATAATAAAGAAAGTGTTAAATAATGTTAAGACTTTATGTGGGTGGTTATTATTACATTAACGTTTTGTTGAAGTCCCAAAGTATACGAGGTGACCATGTTTGATGTCGTCTACAGTCTATAAGCTAACTCTGCATCCATATGTATACTCTATTGGTTCCCACATAGGAACTATTTTAGAAAATCATGCACTCAACACCACGGTCTGGCTCCCGCGGCCGTGGACATGACGCAATACAAATTAAAGGCACACAACTTTAAGTTCGTTTATATTTTGATGAACGTTCAGTGTATCACGAGGGATAAACAAACGGGCTCAACTATTTTACAAGGAAACTCGGACAACGGTCGTATTTGTGCTATCCTTTTTAATAACTAATGAATTCAACCCAAGATAAATGAATCCAGTCAAAAAAGTCGCGTGACGATACTACGAAATAAATATAACACTGTAAAATAAATATCACCAAGGCGTCAGGTCCCTCACTCGACGTGCCGGGCGGTCGGAACGGGTTCTGGTCGATGACGCGTCGCCCGATGTCGGGGAGCGGGGACGAGTCGGAGGGTCGGGGACGACGCGTCAAAGGGACATCTAGGCAGTTCATCCTTTCCATAAAAACTAAGGAAAGACTGGATACGACGACGCGGCATCACAAAACACTTCCGTCAACACAACCGTAGTTCGGGCCTCCGGTACCGGTACCGGGAGACCATGAGTTCCGGACGGGACCGTCGGGGCCGAGCGAGGAGGCCGAACGGAGACGGCACCGATAACAGTCTCGGAACACTAGCACCGGCGCCCGCGGCCGGGCGGAGACCTAGTCGTAGTCGATGTCCATGTTGTACTGGCGCTCGCGCTCCGCCGGCGCCGCGTCGCTCGGCTCGGGCGCGGCCCACACGCCCGCCGCGCTCACCGCGCTCACCGAGCTGGACGAGTCCGAGCCCGAGCCCGCGCCCGCGCCCGCGCCCGCGCCCGCCCCCGCGCCCGCGCCCGCGCCCTCCCAGCGCGCGCGGCGCGGCAGGCGGCGCACCAGCAGCTGCGACAGCGTCGCTGCAACACGCGCCAGCTGCAGCAGCGGCCCTACAAGCTTGCCCACTTGAGCCCCTACCTATTCTCATCTAATCCCTACATGAGAGGCCTGGCCGTTATCGCCGAATCAATGAAAACACTGAACCTAGCTAAGGCTTAAATAATGTGTTGTGTTTTAATCCATATAAATCTTCTCTACAATAATGTTTTACTATTACGTGAAACGGCCCACATTCCAGCCGCAACAGCACACCAATAAAGGTAATAAATCATTAAGAAATGTACGTTATAACCATTCAAACTATATGAATAAATAGTAAGAGTCCCTATTGCACACAAACAAACATACACACACATGATAAACACAAACTACAGTAGAACCTCTATAATGCGAACCTCAAGGGAGATGCCAAAAAAATCGAGTTATACAGTTTTCGACTAATAGAGAATTTCGACTTAGGCAGATTTTGATTCGACGTAAAGGATGAGAAAAATAATAAAATTAAACTCCAAGCAAGCGGAGACGTGTTAACGTGAGTCATAAATTCGTGGTAATTCTATTCATTCTATACTCCAAAATTGCTTTCTAAGAAACAATGGTGCACCTGTCGGAAGGCGGTAATTTAAAAATTTTCTTGGAACTATAGAGGTCCCAAATAATCTATGTAGTTGTAAAGGTTGTGAAATTAAACAGTGCTATGTTTGAGATACAGAGGTAAAATGAAATTAAACAAATTAAGAAAGAATTATATGTACCAAAATGGCTTCTTGGAGCTCACTGATTATTTCGACTAATAGAGGGTTGAGATTTCGAGTAATAGAGGTGTTGGTGTTTGAAGGGAAGGGAACTATTATATATCGAGTTTCGACTTAACGAGGTTCTACAGTACTTTTTAATCTGGATCTAAGATGTCACAGATTCATTTTTAAGATGAACGGTCCAATAACTAAACAGGGCATTTTTCATTCTGATTACAACAAAATTGGAGTATGTCTGCGTCATAGAAGATATCACTGGATTGGTCTTATTACAGATAGAAACACTGCTGCCCGTCTTCGGGACAACTTCTACGCCCCCACGGGATGAAATATAGTGGTGATATTTCTTGCCACGATCCACATAGCAGGATCGTACAAAATTTCTATTATTTGACTTAACTTTTTGACGTTACTAACTCATTGCTCCTTTAGCTACAGAGTACTTTTTATCGGGACTAGTCCCTCCAGTGGGTAAGGGTACCCACCACGGCAACAGAACTCCTGTAAGCCAGGATCAACAGTGGCACACAATGAAATGACGCTGAGCGGTGAGGCTCAGGCATGTCCTCGGGAATCGCTCTAACAGTCTTGGATCCCGCAACGAATTCAATCATAAAGAAACAAAGAGGAGTTAGAAAATGAATAATTCCACTTACCTCCAGAGCAAAGCGGTAGACAGAATGATATAATAAGAGTAGAGCCTCATAAAACAAGACTATTGCAACTAGAGAAGCCAGCAGCACCGAGGGTAATTTAAAGGGTCCTTAGTGAGCTGTTATATTTGATTCCAATACTAGCTATGGCAAAAGCGCTTAAACCCACGGAAGTTGTTCCTTGTTGCTACAAGATCCGCATAATAAACTACTCCAGATATTGGTTGCAAGCTACGATACGATATATACATGTGTACTTGTAACACCAAACTGATCTCCCAATTTTGTTGTCATCAGGGTACTCAATTTTAAAGGGTATTAAAATGAAAACAACGTCTCTTCACGTTTGGGCAAAAGAGGTTGGCTATGCTATAAACTATATATACTAGAAAGAAATAAGAAAGATATATGGTCTTGGCGGGGCTACGTACTGGCGGCGGAGTCGGAGCTGGGCGGCACGGCGGGCGGCGGCGCGGGCTCGGCCGGCAGCAGCGAGCGGCGGCACACGGGGCACGTGGCGTGCAGCTGCAGCCACGGCGCGATGCACGCCGCGTGGAACATGTGCGTGCACTCCAGCTTCGACACCGACTCGCCTGCCACACGCATCACTCGCATTATACCAAGTGGAAAACCATCCGGTGGCTGCCATTTGTGCCATAATCACCACGCTTGTCAATTGCAGCGTGGCGATTGCGGTATGATGGTCACAGTATTCAGTGACGCTGCTATCCGTTGTCCGGTAGATATCACCTCGCGACAACTTCTACGCCCCCTACAGGTTGAGATGGGGTGGTGATAACAGTCACTGCTATAGGCTGGAGTATAATCCACAACGTTAAGGTCTTCAACGTTAACTTTCCCGGTCCAGCTGCTCATGGATTAAAAGAGCGCTATGCTCAGTCTCATTAAAATGGCTAAGGGGATACTAAGACCTAAGCGAACGGACAAGATAGCATTTGTCTACTATACATCTATTACTAATGAAAAAAATTAAATACGAAACGGATAAAGCTGAAACAAATATGTATTTAGTTAAGAAAAGTAAAATGAGCATTTGCTTACAGTTAAAGAAATTCATTCTGTTTTGAAGAAGAAAATAGGCAAAAATACCAAACCAAGATTTTGTGTATTTAGTTTGGTTTCTTTTTCCCACGTATGCGGCAAGACAAGACAGTCTCGGCATTAATGATCCCTCTTAAAGGAAGAATATTATTATATTTCCTACATGTGCCTAACAAGCAAGACACTGCCAATCCTGGATAGTCAGCGTCAGGGTGCAAATTTGTCGGTCTCTTCAGGTGCCTAATGAGCAAGACGCTGCAAATCCTGGATAATAAGCGTCAGGTTGCAAGTTTGTCGGTCTCTACAGGTGCCTAACGAGCAATACGCTGCAAATCCTGTGTAATAAGCGACAGGTTGCAATTTTGTCTGTCCTTATTTTTTATTTTTTTACCACTAGGCTATGAGGCAGTCTCCACCGCTTTGTTCATTCCACATACATACATAATTTAATTTAGGCGACAATAAATACTAGGTCAACACGATAAAATAAGAGGTGTACTTACCCGCCGTGAAGTTTTCCCAACAGATAGAACATGATGTGTTCGCAGCCGCCTGGTCTTCGGATATTTGTTCGGAGGGTAGCGCGGCAATTTGTTCTCGAGGTAAAGGAGGGGGACCCGCGTTTTCTAGCTGACCTAGTAGTTGTGTTACTACTGCGTCTAGACCTGCGGATTTAGACAACTGCGATTTATACCATGTTTTTAAAGTTGCTGGTCGTGTTTGAGCAGTAGCGTATACCTCGAACACCTGGGCCATACAGTACAACTGGGATTTTAATGTCACGAAATATTTCAAAAGTAGTCTGGAGCCAAGAAGTTAGGGGTGTTCATACTTACAACAACAATAGTGGCATGATTCTGAGAATACTTTTTAATTCAATATATTAACACCATTTTTTGTTCTTTAACTCATTCTAATTTCTGGCGAATAGCATGCTAAATGACAACAGAATAAATCAGTGTAATGTAAAATCAGTGGGGTCAGACTGCACGTGTGGCGCAGCGGCTAAGACAGTCGCCTCGCCGCTTTGTGTCGCGGCTTCGAGTCCGGCGCTGGACAACTATTTGTGTGACCCCTTAATAGTTGTTCTGAGTCTGGATGTAATTTGTATCCGTCTATTATATGTTTGTAAAGTACCCCGCGACACAGGAATTAGGTAACATAGTGCGGGCGTTGTCTTTAAAACAAAATATAAACACAAAATAATAGACAAATAAATAATAGAGTTAGTAAGAAACGGTTTTAGAAATGAGTCACCGGAATGTTTGAACGCTCATAACTTCTAAACAACTGCACCTAATTGGATAAATCTTTCTTTTATATGTTGTTTATGCCAGGATAAGGAATGTAGTATGAAAAATAAATTAAAAAAAACAAATATTTAAAATATCCGAAAAGTGAATATGCGAAAGAGACAGAAGACTGAGACGTTGTATTTTGTTTTTCGTCGTTGTTTCTTCAGCACTATTTGGCTTTTCACCGGCAAATTACGAAAAATGTTGTACATTACAATGCATTAAAATATTTATTAAAATTAGAGTCAACAATATTGACGGGAAAAAATATGGCGGTAGAAGTACGAGTATAGTATGTACCTTCTCCGCCGAACACGTAGTCCCCGGGCGCGCCCACCAGCACGAAGGGCGCGCCCGCGGTGACGGCGCCGGGCGCGGGCCGCGCTCCGCCGATCATCCACACCAGCTGCTCCATCAGCGTCTCGCGCCGCCCGCCGCCACTGGAACACGGCATGACATTCTACTTAGCATTTGAAGTAGAAAGGCGATCTCTGCTTCACGCAGAACAGGTCATATTAAATAGATTGGAAAACTAACGAAACGTACTCAAGAGGTATGCTTGCAAAATCGACGACTTCTTGCCGTCAAAAATGCACTCATACTAATTTTAAGGTAATTTGTGTCCACCCTCCAAATCGGTCGTTCAGAAAGGTTTACGGAGTTCACAATAAAAATGTATAAAAACACCGACCTTGTATTTTTAAGTGTCTTCGTGAATAATACTAAAAATACACTTTATTGTACACAAAAATGGACATTTAATTTGAAACATTGAACATAATATTCAATGGGCTTCCTTCTTATCGCATTAAGCAATTTCTTCCAGACAACCTATGGATTGATAGGGAATTACTTTCACAAATGCCGGTAACACTGCAAAAGTGAAAAGAAAAAGGAACTAGGTAAATCTAAATTTTTTGTCGTGATCATCAATTATATATAAATTTCGTCTGGAGCGGGACTCTCTACCAATCCGGAGTAAGCACTCTATCATACATATGAATACACACCGGCAGATCAAATTGTAAATTCCTTCGCTAACACTCTAACATAGGCTATTCATCGGCTTTGTTTCTATAAACTAAAGACTGATAATTAAATTTAGGATTTCAGAGTTATGAGTTTAGATTTACGAACAACACAATTTCCTTGTTATCAACGATTCCGAAGAACCAAATTAGAGCGTAGACACGTAAAACAATATAAAATAATAATTTATATTTTTACTTTAATTTTAAATATCTATTTTAGTATCAGTTTCTATCAAGTTGCAAAATTTTATTAGATTTTCTTAAACCATTCCTTAATACAAAATAAAAAAGTACCTAAATATTAAAACATTAAGTATATTTATTTACATGTATATTTCACACATGTATTTCGGCTGTTATCAGCTGATCAAATAAGATATAAACATTCAGCTAACAAACACTCACGTGGAATACACAAAAATAGCTCTTGGCGCGTAACGGCTGTAACTTACCTAGTGAACTAGTCAATTATAGAAAGGAAGATGGTATTATTAAAATAAAAAAGTATTTCTAATACATTATTTATACATTGAAGTCATCAAACAAGCATACGGCCCACCTGATGGTAAGCGATTATCATAACATATGGACGCGTCAAACACCTGTGGTATCAGTCGAGGACTGCCGACCCTGCAAAAACCTTTTCACTCCTTTAGGAAGGCCCCCATACCGTGGACTCTCGGGAGAGCCGCGAGAGGGAGCCGCTGGAGGGTGGAGCTATAATCCATTGCCCCCGGATGCTTGTAAGGAAACTCTTCTGAAACCGTACAGCACATGACCGTATAGGTTTTAGAGGAACTGCGGATAAACTGCCTATCGGTAGCGAGAAGTGAGAAAAATATAAAAATAGTCTAGTAAGTAAGTCTAATGTCAAAGTTTGGTAATATAATATAAGAACAAGTCAGAAATAGAATAGCTTTAAAACCAAATTATGTTTTGTATTTTCTTATTACTTCTATTCTACACTTCTCCCTGCCTTCTGCAGTTATTCTATCATACCATAATCTCTTTGTTTAGTAGCAAAGATATATCATGTCTTTTGCACTAATCGTAACCATGGGCACCAGTCCTAACAAAGACTAGCGATCTTCGCGGGACGTATTACGGAGCACAAATGTATGTGCACACCGATGTAGATGATGTACAGGTCTCTATACACACAGCCTGGGCAAGGTAAAACGACCAGAGATATGAGGCGCATAACCGATGGCTTTACGTGCTCTCTATTAGATTTATCAGCTAGGCAAAGTTCCATTAGACTTTTTGGCTCGAGGTCAGGGTATCGAACCCAGGACCACATTTTATATAATTCAACAAAATTATGTTAGAGCAACGAGACAATACTAACGGCATAATCATACTTGGCATTTATTTCAACAAAGTTGACTTGACTAAAGAGGACTTCTTGATTGGGTGCCAATTTGCCTTACTTCTAAATTCATTCACTCATTCGCTCGGATGTAAAAAAAATGTAGAAGTGAATGTAGTGTGAGTAGAATGTAGAAAGTAAGCGTAAGAATGTTAGTTGGTAGTAGAAACTTATGATCGAACTCAAGCTCACGATGATTAACACCCAACGTGGGCAAGTTTCCTACAAAATGGACGATGGTCTTATGACGATCGCTGGAAACTGCTGTCAATTGTGAAGATCTTTGAGGGATGCCTTTGTCCAGCAGTGAACGTCTTTTGTTCACTGCTGTTCATATTTTTGTTTTATATGACGATGCTGTTTATTGGTAAAACTTACAATAATGCTATCACGACCCTCAAACTCATTCGTACGTTACGTTTTCTTACAATCTAGTAACTAAAGCTTATCTTTACAGCAAGTAATTCCTAATTATAATGCTTATTACTTTGAAATAACCATTACGTGACAATATTCTTGACAAAATGGATGATTTTAAGCAGATTATAAAAAAATACAACTTACGGTAACCGGCCCCCCGACATTAAAAACGCTAGGTCGTTCAACATTGGCGGTGTTCCCTGCAAACAAAACAAAACACAAATATAATAACAGTTACTTTATGTTCGATGCCCGTCGCGTGCACTGAACTCATTTAGTAAACGTCAATATCTATTTTATACTACAATAATTATTGTACTTTTTCCGACGGGCTTTATACAATCCTACTATTATAAATTCGAAATTATGTGAGTATGGATGTATGGATGGTTGTCACTCTTTCAACTAAATAATATAGCTTATATATACGAATAACAGTTTACACGGGTGGAACGGCGCGGCACAGCTAGTATTATATACCTTTGTATTTTCATTTCAAATACTGGGTTAGGACATTATGTGCAGTATAGAGGGAAGTTTAACATATTTTTATTTTATGATATTTTTAAAAAATAAAATATTAAGAAATGTCTATGGGTGTGACCGAATTTTTCGTTAGGCGACAGGAAATAGGGATTGAATAACTAGTAAATCTTTTTTGATAGAACTTTTCTTTTACTTCTATAGTAAGGCCAATTTAATAGATCACATTTGACATCTGTCAGTTACTAGTAAAGTGAATTGTAAAATGACCTTATTTGGTAATTATTGCAATAAAGGTAAATCGTAATTGAAAAAAAAATATGCAAATGTGCAGTTCTAACTACAAAAATATAAATAATATTCTATGCCCGCTGGTTAAAGTTACGTTGTTGAATTTTGATGTCCCTTGTGATCTATTAAATTGGCCCTACTATACACTATTGTCCGTTTTTTACAGTAGTAGGCACTAGTCTAGAAAACGGATGGAAGTCAAGTATAAACGTGTGTATTATTAAATATTACATAAAAAATCTTATTGTTAGTCTTCCAAGGCACATCTCAACACCGGAAACTTCAACTCTTATTTAAATATTTAATCCCTTTAGACGGATAAAAACAAAGACACTACTGCTAGGAACATTAACCTTTCAAATCTACGCTGTATGGGAATGTTGACCTTATTAGATAATGAGGTGACATAGAGGAAAACTGGCCTAACGATAAAATTAGTAGAAGCTAGCCTAGCCAGTCTATAGAACAGTAACCAATGTATTCGACTTCTCCCTATATCCCCAATCGACCGAGGGCAAGAACGTCTTCAATGAAGTATTTAATTTTCTATACGAACGTATATTTTATTAGAAATAAAGAAATACAATATGATAGGTTATTCCGATGAACGTAGTCTGCTATTTTATATGTAATGACGTTTTCTTCAATTGAGCTGTCACGCCTGTCACTTGTACTGCGCGATGTTCACACGATGGCATAGTTTTAAGACCGGCGCGCCGGTCTTAAAACTATGCGGCGCCGCTTGACGGCATGGAACACAATGTTAAATCTATGTGAGATAATGGAGATTTCCTGTTGGATACTGCGAAGAATATCACTACCCCCATCACGCGGAGAGCGTAGAAGTCGTCTTTAGGATATATTTACCTAGTACAGAATTCAGAGTCTATTAGGTCCCCTACGCACTATGCGGCTAGTCGCAATGCGGCCAGCCGTGCGGCTGACCGTACTCAGATATTTGTACGACAAAGTAGTTACGACAGTGCGAATAATAATAATATCTAGGGACAATGTCACACAGATCATCCCAGCCCCAAACTAAGCAAAGCTTGTACTATGGGTACCAGGCGACGATATACATATTTATATAGATATATACATACTTATATAGATAGATAAATACTTAAATATATATAAAACATCCATGACTCAGAAACAAATATTCGTGCTCATCACACAAATATTTGTACTTACCGGGATTCGAACCCAGGTCCACTAGCTTCGTAGGCAGGAGCACCACCAACTAGGCTACGGTGACCGTCAGTATTAAACACTGTGATGCGGCAGCCGGTCACCAATATTGATTGCTGGCGGCTAACCGCATTCCGGCTAACCGCATAGTGCGTAGGAGGCCTTAGACGTCGTCCTTAGGATTTATTTACCAAAGTACGGAATTCAGAGTATCTACAACATGTAACTTAATTAACGCACATCCTGAAAATAGTTTTTTTCAGAATCGTGTACTGAATCGATTTATATCATTTTTAATATAGGTCACTTTTTATTTCAAAATTATTAAAACTACGGAAATTATTGTCATATTAACCCTGTTCAGTCAAAACAAATTGAAATGGACCGTAAGTCAAAGTAATAAGATTTTTAAATCGCAGTTTTATTTGTATTCATACAAATTTGATCATTCAATACAAAATAAAGAAAAATAAACATTATTCCAAGAAACTTATTTAGTAAATAACAATGCATATACATGTTAAATTAAAAATTCAGTGTATGTGTTATGATTACAACATAATATTCTAATTGGGGTGTATGAGGGTGTGCGTTAAGTTTTACGTTACATGTTGTATACCCGACCGATAACCCGTCTGGCATATCCCCCAGATTATGACTTAGAACCCCTTTCATATTTATTCATATCATTTATTCCACAATGTGAACTTAGGTGGTAAACATTAGGCTTATGGCTAGGAGCATTATGGACCCTGTTGGGCACAGCAAATTTATAATTTTATATATAGGTATATTATTATTGTTCGAAAATTGTTAAGCTTTGCTCAGTTGATGCTGCGATCGCCAAACGTGGCGGTTATGGCATATACCCCAAAATGATAACACACGATGAAGACGTACGAATTAGAGTAAGCAAAACTAATAAATCATTTTTAGGAAATTGTATTAGGTTTTATAACAAGCTTCCTACTCAAATTACTGATCTGCCTGACACAAGTTTTAAAACACATATTAAACGTGTACTTATGGCTAGGGGTTATTACACCACTAAAGAGTACATCGATGACAAAGACGTCTGGCTCTCACTTCCTACCTGCACATTGCTCGCTGGAGATCTTGTAGCCATATAGACATGACTGATCTGCTGTGTTACGTGAACTATCTGTAAATGATTGCTATCATATAATTAATTTAAAATTATTGACTCTGTCTCATAATGAATAATGTTATTGTTTCGAAGTTTTTCTTTTGTATACCTAAATATAATCTAAAATAATAAGCATTCAGACAACCGATCGAGCATATATTGTGTTTGCCTACTAAATAATTACTCTAATTGGACCAAATCCCGTGTTCATGCCCGCTTGAGTATGTTTCGCCGGACCGTCTCAACTGGGTCGTGTTGAAACCGGTAGTAGATGAACCCACTGAGTTTGTTTCGCTGGGTCTTCTCAGTTGGGGCGCATTGGATCCGGTGGTAGCATTAAAGCGCGACCGTCGTTATTAACACAAGGTCCGTCATAATAATAATACCTTTAATATAGACAGAACCATTGACAATATGTAGTAAAAATATTAGACTTAAACTAGATAATTAAACATAATCTCTTGACAATAACTTGATACGAGCTAGCTAAATATCATTTCTGTAATAAAATAAATTTTATAAATGTTTTCATACAAGATGTACCTAAATATCTATGTTACTAGAAATAATATCTAATGTATACAACTATATTACTACAAACATGTTCTGACTATTTACAAGCGCTTTTTTAAAGTCTACGTGAATAAAAACCTTTTTTATTTATTTATTTATTTATAGACATCGCGATTGTCAAGCGCGTCGATTATGGTATGTCACCCTAAGATACAATGATCCTTGAGGAAGCCGTTGTCCAGAAGTGGACGTCATACGGCTGCCATAAGAATGAAATAAGACGTTACTTTGCGGAATTTCATGAAAATCTAAATCTATATACAGTCTATTTTTCCTTACTTATCTTAATTGGTAAACAAATATGGCGTACTGGTAACCAAAGACAATTGATAGAGTTGGGAAATTATCGAATGAAGGACATTTCCTGACAAATAAATTTGTATTTTATCGACGTCCTTGAAGAATAGCCAAAGGTCGTCAGTCTAAAGAATAAAACCGTCCAAATCACAGAAAGAATCAGCAGAATCCCGTAGAAAGCCAAATCGTTACACTTCAAACACACACACAGAGCAACCGTAACGTACAACATAAAGCGAGGCGACAAGACGAATGACAGGAAGTTTCCCGTCAACTCCAAAAATTTCACTTGTCAAATAATACTTTTAGTCTACGACCAGTTACAACAAAAACTTTAGTTTTTCAAAATAATGCCTTACATTACCATACACACATACAACTTGATATATATGTATATAAACATTCTGCTTTATTATTCAGTTTTTTTTACAAAAATTATACAGCTCACACTGGTCAGAATCATTCATTCACTTTTCCCTTCTCTAAGTTCCAAAGACAAACTAGCATTTTGAAATGTCAAATTGCCAATATAATTTTTAATCTGTGGCAATGGATTCTGATATTATTTTGATTTTAAGAGAAATAATGTGTTTAGATGGTTAATTTGAAGCAGATTTTGGTGTTATTTATATAGTATGTGTTTCTTCCAACAATCAAGATGTTCAAACCTAACTAAAAGTGCGTGATTGATGACGAAACTAGTGATTTTCGTACCAAGTAGTGTTTGTTTACCAAATAAGACAAGTAAGGAAAAATAGACTGTACATATAATAAAATCGTAGGAAAGTCAATACTGTACATTGAATATATCTTAAAAAGGATACTTGGGGCGTGATCTACAATCGATATCGAAGCCAGAAATATAGTTTTTAGAATTTTTGTCGGTTTGTCTGTTTGTCTGTATGTATGTCCGGGCTAAACTAAAAAAATACTGCATGGATTTACTTCAAATTTTGCATGAATATTACTAACAGGTCGGGTCAACATATACGCTACATATTATCACGCTATCACCTGCGAGGAGGAGCTATGATGATTTATAAAATTTAACGCAGGAAAAACCGCGGGGCACAGCTATACTAAATAAATATGTTATTTTGATTCCGCTAATTATCAATCTAACGCGATTAAATGATGCGTCAGGTCCTACAGTCAGGTACTTTTTGAGATAAACTATGTCTTATAATTAGGGCATCCCCAAATCCAAAAAATACAATTCATATGTTAAAATTAACCACTGTAACCGTATATAATATAGAAAGTCACCTTCTTCCACCACAAACTGAAAATACCTGTTTTAATTTGAACATAATTGTGACCGTTTTGTTTATTATTTTCTGTGATATGGAATCACTCGATTAGAGACTTTGCCAGTGTCAAGTAATTTAATAAATCAAGCCCTTTTCATATGAGTTCAACATTATGCAACGTTTTTGTCATTAAATCGAAGTCAACGCCACGTCAGTGCCTATAAAATGATATCGTATTAATTATATCGGTTTGTCCTGTGTCTGGGTATAATTATCTATACAAGTATGTATTTACCAAAGAAATGTAGTATATCAGTTATATGATTTCCATAATACAAGCACAAGCTCTGCTTAATTTAGGATCAGATGGCCATGTGTGAATAATATCCCTGGATATTATTATTTATATTTAATCAGCACCTTTGTTGGTCTAGCAGTAGCGTTTTTAACCATAGATAGTGAGGTCATGGGTTCAAATGCCGGGAATTTTTGCTAAGATTTTTTTTTAACCCCTGTGTAACTGGGAGAGCTTGAAACCGTTGGACCTGTATCTGAACTCCTTTCGACCTCATCAGCTTACTGTCCCATTGGATCAAGGGAATGAGGATTTCCGTACGCCATCAAAGGTGTACGCTATCACAGGTGCACTATATATTTATATATAGTGCACCTATGATGGCGTACACCTGTGATGGCGTACACCTTTGATGGCGTACACACTTGTATAATATGGCCCGGCAGTCTCCATTGCGGCTGGCCGCCATTACACAACATTAAATCAATCCCATTCCAATAGTGTTTTTTTTTTTATATATTACATAAACTGTAGTTTTATTTTGCTAAAGGCCCGAAGCCTCGCCCACTTATACGAGCCAGTGAAGCAGAAAAAGACTCCTAGGCAAATGCATATTATAAAACAAAGCGGTTGCTATTATCAGCTATGTTTTTGTGTACGGCCTTATCTGAGTAGATTCCACATTGCAAGCAATGACATTGAACTACTTGAGTATAACAATTAAAATTACATGTAATTTCACAATACTATACATACTATTATTAAATTTTCAGCCTTTATAAAGTTTTAAGTTTAAAGACATTTATTCTCATTAAGACATACGTCACTCACATGAGAACTTATATATAAACAAAATTATAATAATATATGTTCGTTGGCATAGGTACATACATACTAAAAGATAAACATTAAAATGAACATTTATCATGTGGCTATAATCATTTTCATAATCGATAACAACAATAACAACTCAATTTCCTACAATATCGTTATAGCGTTAGAGTAGACGCAGGTACCTGAATTACAATGCGTGAGCGCAATTTGAGTTAGGTACTTATCGTTTAGGGAGTGGTGTAGTATCACAGTAGTTCGAGCCGCTCAATAGGCCTCAGAAATGGTTTATGCCTGAGCCTCACTGCTCATGTATGTTTTTTCATTGTGTGCCATAATGAAATGACACTGTAGATCCTGGCTTACAAAATACAACGACAAAATAAAATAGTTAACGACTGTTGTCTAATGACTACAACTAGGACCGACGACTAAACGTGCCCTCCAAAGCACGGAGAAGCTCAAAAATTAAACCACTTTGGCGGACACCCATCAATGGACTGACCGGGAGCCTAGTTGTTTAACCTCCCCAGTCACTTATGGACCGGCGAGAGCATCTGGCCATAACGCACTCCGATTAGGCAACGCACAAAACATTGTTATCGATTAAATGCCCTCTCCGATTACAATCGGACGAGACACCAGCGTCTTCGCGAATTAACGTAGAGCGACAGTTACATTTATCTCCCAGTCTTTCACCGCCCAGAGTTGAGTTTCGTACCGCAAAGGCAAAGCCCTCCGTCGCGGGTACTTAGTTTGTAGTTTTATTTGCTAGACTGCTTAAACTCACGCTCGCGTCCATTCGATATTTCTTAACGAAATTAAGACACTTTTAATACTGGTTTTCATATAGAATGTTTAAAAGGGTAAAAGGTAAAAATTAAATCGTTGATAATTATAAAAACTATAAGTTAAGAAGTATTCAAAAAATGTAAACAACAGACAGAATTAAAGCGAACAAGATTGTTTGCTGCAATTCTGTCAGCACGTAATATATCGATGTAATCAATTGAACCGAGTGTTTTTATAAGTACATTGCGAGATATTCCCGTTATTTGAGAACAGACTTTATAATTACTTTTTTAATCGAAAGGAAATGCTTTCACATGATCCCATATACATTTTGTTACAATGGGTATCTACAAGAAAGTTGAACTCGGTTTTATGTCCTTTATTAAACGACCTCAAAAGAATGTGATTATCAATTTCACCGACTGCCTTTTGGTCATGCGGTACCGTGTTACATCGATAATAATGTGGTGCCCATCCCGGGTCTAGCCAAAAAGTGATTTATTTTCTCAGTATCGATCCCGAAGTCGGGGAGTTGTCGGTATGACACCCTCATGTCTCGGCAGAGGTCGACAAACGAGCAAGTGGGTCACCTGACGGTAAGTGATCACCACCGCCCATGGAACTCGCAACACCAGAGGAGTCGCGGGTGCGTTGCCGGCCTTTAAGAGTCAGCAAACAAGTGTTGCTGACCCTTCCCCCCACCCCGATGAGCTCTGGCGACCTTACTCACACTCAGAAACACAACATTAAATTATTAATGTTATTATTAAGGAATGTCTTCTGTAAGGTGGAGGTACTTCCCCAGTCGGGCTGCTCTTCAAGCGAATGAACGCTGTGCCCTACCTCTCTTTTACTTACTTACGTCTTACCGGCCGTGCCGCTAGTAGTCCCATCGGATCATAAGAGTGACCGAATAGAAACCCTGTGTTTGCGCGCACACTTGTGCACTACAATTACCGGACAGTTGGCTAGTCTCCATTGAGACTGGCCGCCGTGGCCGGAAGAACATTAAAAGAATCCCACAGTATACAACATGTAACGTAATTAACGCACACCCTCAAACACCCCAATTAGAATATTATGTTGTAATCATAATACATACACATTTTTTTTTATTTAACATGTATATGCATTGTTATTTACTAAATTAGTTTCTTTAAATAAAGTATATTTTTCTTTATTTTGTGTTGAATGATGGAATTTGTATGAATACAAATAAAACTGCGATTTAAAAGTTTTATTACTTTGACTTACAGTCCATTTCAATTTGTTTTGACTGTACAGAGTTAAAATAACGATAATTTCTGTAACATTCATTATTTTGGAATAAAAAATTACCTATATTAATAATTATATAAATAGATTCAGTAAACGATTCTGAACAAACTATTTTCAGGATGTGCGTTAATTAAGTTACATGTTGTATACTCGTATATGTGTGTATATGTCTTGGTAATTCTGTGTTAACGAATAGGGTATGTTTTCGGAATGATGCCATATACATTTGCTTCATTCAGTTGGCTACAAGAAAAAGATAAGTAGTTTTTATGTTTTTCAAACAGTAATCTAATCAAGTGCGAATTATTATAAAATATCTGATTACTAAGCCAATATAATAGGTTCAGATAAGCCGTGTGGTTTCCGGCCTATAAAGAATAACACCCTACAGGGCCACCTCGTACCGTCCGGTGGGTATCGAAAAAGACGGCTAAGGGATACCCCAGGTAGTCGCGCAGCAGCGCATCTAAATGCGGTCTCAAACTCGCATGCCAAGCGCGGTGACAACGTTCGAAGGCCTCGTCCGCACTCTTGCGGTTAGCCGCAATGCGGTCAGCCGTCAGCAATCAATATTGCTGACCGGCTGCCGCACCACAGTGCGAATAAAAACTACTTTCTCGTACAAATATATCAGTACGGTCAGCCGCACGGCTGGCCACATTGCGGCTAGCCGCATATTGCGTAGGGGGCTTAAGAGTAATGTTACAATGTCAACGTTACAGAAACCTTTGGGGGGGAGGGCTACATCTAGCAGTGGGCTATATCAGGCTGATGATGTGATGATAGGTTCTACTATTCGTCCAATTCGCTTTCATTCAATTAATTTCCTAAAAACTACACATATAAATCAGCGTCAGGCTGTGTTAGAGAGTATTTGCGAGTCCGTTTGGAATTCGAGAAAATACGATACGCTGCCTTATTACGTATCTTGTACAAGACAAGCGATTGCGAAATTTGCGCAATAATTGCACTTGAAACCAACCAACCAGACCAACAGGCTAGCTGCTAGTCTAATATTTAGTAATGCTGACTGGTACCAGACCAATAGGTCAGCGCTAAATCCTACGTCAGATTATAACTATTCCTTTGCATAAAATGCGTAAATTTATGTTTACGTCAGGTCCTAGAGACGAAGTGTACAAGCCACAGAGCAGTTGTTATCAGTATTTAGTAACCCTGACTGGTACCAGACCAATAGGCCAGCCCTAAATCCTACGTCAGATTATAACTATTCCTTTGCATAAAATGCGTAAATTTATGTTTACGTCAGCTCCTAGAGACGAAGTGTACAAGCCACAGAACAGTTGTTATCAGTTTATCACGCTCTGCGTCACGTGTCGGACAGAAATAACGCGATTTGATAACGGCCATAGACATGACAAATAAGCAGAGGTGACACGCAGCATGACTACGCAAATTTGAAATGCTTATAAGTGGATAAATTTTCATATCGCGTAGATAAATTCTTATATTATTTCTAGAAAATGTATAATAGTAATAAAATGTATCCAAGGACCCCATTATCTTAGGTTCCATTCGCTGCAGCTAGGGCCAATTTAATAGATCACATTTGACATCTGTCAGTGACCAATGTCAGTCAGTCTGTCAGTGAGTAATGACCTAATTTGGTAATTATTACAATACATCCTAATTGAAAAAAAAAATAAGCAAACGTATGATTCTCACTACGAAACAACAAAAAATATTCTATGCCCGCCGGTTAGGTTACGTTGCTGAATTTTGATGAAGTGTCAAATGTGATCTATTAAATCTACCCTACTATAGATCATACACGTACGCACTTTTGTGGTGTGGTATTTACAATTATTGCAATAGGTTTTTGTACTTTTTTGGTTACTAAATAACGATTTAAATTTTGTCGTCATTTTCATAAGTTTGGCTTGCTCGCTTTGAGCCTAATATAATCTAATAAGTTAAGAGACCAAATTCATATCAGAACCCACCCTAGGTTCAAACATGAGAAACTAATTGAAAATTCGTTTTTATATCGCTTATTAAGAGTGCTGAGACCAATACAAGCCGCAATGGGATTAGTTGCGGATTTCTTTCTTTCTTTATCGTATGGGCAGTGGTTACCCTGGTGTCAGAGTTGTTCAAGCCACCCAGTAGGCCTCAGACATGGCTTAACGACTGTTGTCTAATAACATCAACAGAGACCGATAGCTTAACGTGCCCTGCGGAGCCCGCTAAACCACCTTAACGTTCACCCATCTATGGACTGACCGCGTGTCTATAAGCATTACCTCACCAATCACTTATGGAGCGGTGAATGCAACATTAGTTAGACAACATAATATAACTCGTATAGACAGTTTTATTGTGCGTCAAACAATAGAGTATTTAAAACTTAATTTGGGTTTGAGAGTCATATACCCAAAAAACTCATTGTGACATTCGCCATCGACGGACGTCGCGGACGACATCACAATAATGCCATTCAATTTAACATATATGACACTTCTACCAATTCATTTGTTCTGTGTTTACGCAAATCTGTACATGACGTGGTCATCCGACTACTTAAGACATGCCCTTTTATAAATAACCGTCAATTGAACTTGTTAACTATGTAAGGGAAATACGTTCTCTGCATAATTTCTCACATCTTTAATTAATTAAATGCATCTGGCCAAATTGCGACAACGGCGGCCAGTCTTTATGGAGACTACTTGAGGAGTAAGCTGGTGATCGGGACAGGCCAACGGAAGTTGAGAGGGAGATATAAGTTACTGAAGATAGAACGGAAGAGGTTACGTTTCGTATATTACTGTAGGGGGAAGAGAGAGCTGCGTGCACACATTTTCTTTCTCTCATAGCCAGTTACGGTTCGTATATCTAAGTTTTATTTCAGTAGTGTGGTCTAGAGCACACTCGTTTGTTTGCAATTAACGTCCGCACTAGTGAAATGAATGCCATATCTATGAACTAACATATCATAAACGGACACAAAGTACATCCAGACTCGGAACAACTATATATGGGTCACACAAATAGTTGTCTTGCGCGGGATTCAAAGTGGCAGGGCGACTCACTGTGATTCGCGTAGAACAAACAACTCTTCAATTCCTAATAGTTAATTATTAAGATGAACTCATTAGCCCTATACATTAAGGAATACATCTATTAATTTTCGTAATTACCCTCATTAGGCCCGTCATTAAGGTAAGTATATAAAGTGTTGATAATTCAAAGTGCATTCATTTGCATTTTTACACCATATTGTTAACATTATTTTAAGTCACTAAAAGAAATTTGTGATAGTGTTTTTGTGATGGATTGTGTACATAAGGGTAAGTAGTTTTGTTTTAGTTAATTTTTATCACAGGATCTTCATTATTTAATTTTATTAAATTAAATGTTTCGATAAAAGTGGACTTTTTCACCCATATTTTTGAATTCAATAGTCAAAATATTACATGTCCACTCATGTCCACTCTGTAAAATCTATTTTATATGATTCTCACAAGTATCTAGTAGTAATTAGTAGAAAAAAATATTGCGAATTATTTGCACAACTAATTTTTTTCTTTTTTTTTCTTTAAACAGTTTTCACCGTCTCAAAAATGGACTTTTTTGAAGAATGGCTAAAACACCCGAAGGAAACGCGAAACGTGGAGCTCTTTCGGTTTATATCTTTGAGACATGACTTTGATGGTGTTACGGAGCAGTCCCTGAGAGACGTCAAGGTCATCATCTCAAAATATTCTTCAAAATTGGCTGAAAAGTGGAGCAGCTGTGCAAGAAATAGCAGCTGTGCAAAGAATAGCTACGAATAGAGATTTACTTAATATGTTATTGATAACATCTGACCCTGTAATAAATGGTTTAAGAGAAATTCCCCGGAAGAAAATAGGTTCATTCCCTATCGAAGTCCTAGATTTATTAGTTCAACCTAGCTTTAAGGAACAAAATGTTAATATAGTTTCTAGTTTTCATAGTTCTGCCACTCATGATCATGACTATTCAATGGATGATTCATCTGATGATAGTGATGATGAGTGATCGATTTAGTTTTTAAGTAGGTATTTTATGTATCTGATATTAGATTTTATAGTTACATTTATAGTTAAATTTATTTATAAAATTGTTTAAAAAAATATTGTGTTTTTATTTCACTATACCTGCTCAAACGACCAATGGACCTCAAATAGTATTATGACCCTTATATCTTTGCTTAATAACCTCATTTATAAATAAAAATCGAAACAAATAATATTGTCCAGCTAGCTTGTTCTACACGAACCACTGTGCGACTGTCTAAACGGCTGCGCAACACGTGCAGTCAACTATACGCTTCTAATAAACTTTTTTTACTCTTTTCACTGTTTAATTTTTGTATGCCCTGTCTCTTTTAATCAAGCATAATAGGCATAAGCAATAATAGAAAGGGATGCAATGACGATTAAATAAAAAAAATATCAGTCGTGTAAAATACAAAACGCCAGCACCAGCAATGATTAGTACACATGCTACACATCAAGCTATTCTATTTCAGTATAAGCTGATCTCGTGTTGTATAGGATTTCCATACAATGACAGGTCAGCTTATATTGGAAACTAGCTGTGCCCCGCATTTTTACTCGCGTTAAACTTTATAAATTATCACAGCTGGGGGCGGAGCTGTGATAATTTATAAAGTTAGGTGATAGCGTGATAATATGTAGCCCATATGTTAACCCGACCTCTTCAATCTTCTCAGTAAATCCGTTTAACCCGGACATACAGACAAAAATTCTAAAAACTATATTTTTGTCTTCGATATCGACTGTAGATCACGCACCAAGTATCCGTTTATAAAAATATTCAATGTACAGTTACTTTTTATTCTGTGGTACAGTTTTGCCATCCTTCGATTGTATTATATGTATAGATGTAGCTTGATATGTAGCCGTGTGTACATACCGTAGTCTCCCAGGGGGTCATGACATACATAATAAGTATCACTATTAGCGTGAGCTATGAATATTTCCTGTTATTTCATATAATTAACTAAAAACATTACTACGTTACTTGCATCTGAGATGTGTTGTTAATATTTAGTTCATTATGACGTAAAAGTTTTTACGCACGATAACATGGGGAACGTAGCCTTTTTTTTTTTTTTTTTTTTTTTGATAAGGCAGGGGGAATGCTAATGCATGCCACCCGCAAAAAGTGTCTGCGGGTGGGTATGTCGGACTCGCACCGACTAAACCTAACCTGCCGTGGACTTCTTCTGGCGCCTGATGGGGGGAGCCCCGGGAACGCGGGTATGCTGCTCCGGTGCATGGGGAACGTAGCCTAGTTGGTAGTGCTCCTGCCTACGAAGCTGGTGGTCCTGGGTTCGAATATTTGTTTCTGAGTCATGAATTTTTTCTATGTATATAAGTATTTATCTATCTATATAAGTATGTATATCGTCGCCTGGTACCCATAGTACAAGCTTTGCTTAGTTTGGGCTAGGATGATCTGTGTGACATTGTCCCAAGATATTATTATTATTATAATAAGCTGGTGGATGAGTGACGAGAGCGTTACGAAAGCGTGATCGGGAGAAGTGAACGGAAGTTGAATGGGTGATAGTAGAGTAGTTAAGAGAGAGAGTATATTACTGAAGGGGCAAGAGAGAAATGTGAGAGCACACACTTTATTATTAAAACTAACGTGAGGCGCTAACATAATAAAGGTGATAATAAAATTGCGTGACGGGACGCGATGTCGAGCGGGTCACATTCGCCCTGAAGATGACTTCCTGAAGAAGTCGAAACAGTTGGCCGAATCCAACATAAAATTAATTTGAAGTCGAAACTGTTGGCAGAATCCAACATAAAATTTGATGTAATTTGTGTATGTAAAGTACGCCGCGACACAGGGATTATATTCCCTAATGCGGGCGTTGTCTTTATAATCAAAGAAACGTGAGTTACCCTTTACTATCTTTCATCAAGCACACGTAATCTTTCTCTCTTACGCCCGAAAATAATAAACGATCCTAATCCATTTTATGCTATCTACGATAGCAATTTCGATCCATTTGTCTATTAAACCGTGCCAATGAAGCATCCACTGATTGAAAAAGCAATCTTTCCGAACGAGCGATCTTTGGGAGGACGGATCACAGAAAAAGATAGGCCTCTGTACTAAAATGACAGGTTGCACGTGCCAATAACCAATCCATTAATTTTGACTTAAGCTTAGATAGCCAAAACAATCTAAAGTTGCAATCCTAGAAATTCGGTGGATTGACAATTGGTTCTAAAGATAAAATTGGTGAAATAGTTCATTATATTCCAAAATATCAATCAATAATAAAATTATTGCTTATCATATGAGAATCCATTATAGGTATTATATTTATTAATAAGTAATTATTTGTATATTAGTTATAAATGCTTTGCAACAAAAACAAACAACCAACTTATTGCTTATTTGTTCTTGATCCGGTCGGCGACGACGGCGCAGGCGTGCGTTTTGCTTGTCAAATTTTGATACGTTCCGTTCCACCAAAACATAATGTTTGACCAATTAAGTTTCATTTTATTATTATATACCCTAGTCGTCTAGTAAAACATTTTAACCTAGCTATAAATAAGTCAGTATTGATGACTTATCGTTAATATATTTAAAAATAAATTTTCTTCTTTAATTAAATGGTATAATTGTGTCCTGAGTTACCGAGTTCTGCATAAAACGGAACGCTGCAGAGGGAAAAGATCGCACCCCAATCTCTGGCCAAAAAATGGATGGATTGATATGTTTTGTTATTGGCACGCAGGTAAAGATTAAGATAGCGATAGAGCTAATCTAGAGATAGGACTGACTGACAGATTGCGGATCGTTTATTAATTTCGGGCGTTAACCAGTTACCAACCACGCCAACGTACTATCTACGTATTTATCAGAGGAATATATAGCATGTATCAATAACATCTTATAATATTTCTCTTATTGACATATTAAAAGTAAATTAGTAGGTATATAAACTTAATTTATATTGTATTTGGGAGAGCAATGTGGATAAGATATTACATGGTGTAAAGAAAGTTAACGGTGTACATCCCTGGTGAGCAGGATTCGTGGCCACCCTAACAGCATTCTGGGCATTCATTCTAAGCAAGATCGCAGGCAGATTTGACTACCTATACATGAATCACTGCTGCGCTTTTTCTCACAGAATGGGGCATCAGTGATCCATGTATTCTGCTAAACAAAATCTTAGCTATATTTTTACTAACATAGAATAAGTCTTATGTATTACTAAACATTTTGAGTCTTTGGTTACTTTAATAAATAACTTTAATAATAATAATTACAGGATCTGCATACGATATGTCTAACATGAGACATATAAACTAGGTTTCGCACACGGTTTTGCCCGCGTAAATTATTCGGCTGTCCAAAAGTTTATTTACTAACGAAGTTTATTTTTTTAGAAGGCCGCATAATCTACGCGGGCGAATCTAGTTTATTTAATTCTTAAAACATAAGCTATCTACCTGTGAATGTCATTTAAAAGACGGTCCAGCCGTTACGGAAAGCACGTAAAACTGACGATTCTGTACCTGACCAAGAGATCAGATACAGAATACGGTCCGGTCGTGCCGCTAGTCGTCCCATCGTATCACGAGTGTAAAATAAAATAAAAAAAGGTTTTTATTCACGTAGACTTTAAAAAAGCGCTTGTAAATAGTCATAACATGTTTGTAGTAATACAGTTAATATTTCTAGTTACTTATTACAGATATTTAGGTACACGGAATGTTAAAACATTTATACAATTTATTTTATAATGGTAGTGACATTTAGCTTGTTATTGTCAAGGAGATTATGTTTAGTTGAAGTTTTTTATATTATGTATTGAAATTTAAATTTTACTACATATTGTCTGAATGGTTCTGTCTATATTAAGGTATGAATTCAGATTATTATTATAACGGACCTTGTGTTTAAAACGACGGTCGCGCTTGAATGCTACCACTACTACTGTATTTGCCCTGAATTTGCGCACACAATTGTGCAATAGGCTAGTCTCCATTGTGGCTATGGTCGTGGCCGAGATTCAACCGGGAGGACATTATTATGTATACACCAGTTGGCACCCACGATACAAGCTGTGCTTAATATGGAATCCACTGGTAATATTAAGGTGAAATAATAAAAACAGAGTTGTTAACCTAAATGGAAATAAGTAATTATTATTTGTTACAATCATTGTTACACGTAATTTCTCATAATAAACATTATTGTATTTTATTAGTTTTTTTTCTTAATGGGAAATCATTTATTTCAGTAAATAAAATGAAATTATAAGCTAAAAATTAGATAATCTACGATACACTATTTACCCTAAAAGGCGTCCAATAATCCCTCCGCATCGCTTATGGGAAAAGTACCCAGAAGTCTGGCCGCATTGCCTCGCTGGATGGCAATGCTGATCCTCTGACCCAAGAATATTGGGTCAGAGGCTAATTTGGCTAATTTGATAATTGTAATAGATATTGACTTACTAAAGTTAGAAAGGAAGCAGCTTGAACTTTTCTGGATGATGGTTATTTGGGACTATGGTTGGTAAAGGGTATGTGGTGCAGAAATTTACCAACAATAACCAGAAAAAAAATCATAGGTAACGTTGTGTCCGTCACTTAACTATGATTTCTTTTTGTGTGTTTGTAAAGTATCCCGCGACACAGGGTTTAATTTCCCTAGTGTGGACATGGACTTGAAATTGCAATGTTAAGTTCAGAAAGGAAAATTTGGATTATTGATTGAGAACCCTCTAAAGGTCAAACAATTTTTGAAATAGAAAGTAAAATTTTAAGTTTTTGGACATTTAAACAGGTATTTTCGGCACTGGGAGGCGGAAGAGAAATCCTGCAATCTATTAATTTACATTTTAAACATGATTTTAACACGCACAATGGTCCAATCAGGAGGCTAAGTGCGGAAACCAATCGCCCAACTAATTAATATGATTTAAAGGTTACTCTAGGAGAGTTATAAAGTTTCAATGTACAATTCAGAAAGCAGTATAGGTTTTCAATACACTGTCCCCTACATAATAGAATAAACCCTTCTGTAAGACTGATATTTTATGATTATCTAATCAGTCTCATATGATATTCAACCACAGTATAACCACAATGATACTACAATGTTCCCTTGTTTATTCAACAACAACAATTTAGTGTAATGGAAATAATGTTATTATTATATTGATATACATTATTGTACATATAGAAGAGGAAATAACTGAAAGTATGCCTTCGCCTCTATTTACTGTTTTGGCAAGTTTTGGGTTTTGATATACAGGAAAGCTATATACAATTTTATGTTTATACATGTAAGTCCATTTAGTAAACAGTGGGTGGTACAGACGCCAGCACATCAAGCTACCCCCTTCTGTCAAATTTCCTCAATTGAAAATGAACCTTATGCTTTTGTGATAAAGTTGAAAATCTATAAAAGAAATTTGACAGAGTGGGGTAGCTGGATGTGCTGGCGACTACCTACCCATGTTGAATAATGCATTATTACCATAAGTGGTGGGTTTGTCCACCTTTACAACACACATTATTTTCCATAGGAATGAGGAAGTTTTGTATTCTATCCACACTCACAAGTGAAACAATTGAAAATCAATTTCAGCCTGTCCTTGCAAAACACTTGCTGGATTAAAATGAAATTTTTTTATGTATAGCATTAAAAAATTAAGCCTGAGAGGATGCACTTTAATCCTATTGGTGAGTAAAAGGATTTTTTTAATAGCCATCTATAACACAAATAAAAACAGATTGTATCCACCACAAAAGAAATAATTGTAAAAAAAGTCTTTATTTATCTATAAATAGAACTTCTTCTTAACATAATTATATTTCTCTGTTTTATTCAATATAAATTAGTTTAATGGTGAATGCTCAATTCCAATGTCAAGTGAGATTTGTTATACTGGGTAGTATTTGAATATACAATATGTAACTTAATTAATGCACATCCTATGCATTAATTAAGTTACATGTTACAATAGTTTGTTCAGAATTGTGTACTGAATCGATTTATATCATTTTTAATACAAGTAATTTTGTATTTAAAAATAATTAAAACTACGGAAATTATTGTCATATTAACCCTGTACAGTCAAAACAAATTGAAATGGAACGTAAGTCAAAGTAATAAGACTTTTAAAATCACAGTTTTATTTGTATTCATACAAATTCCATCATTCAATACAAAATAAAGAAAAATAAACTTTATTCCAAGCAACTAATTTAGTAAATAACAATACATATACATGTTAAATTAAAAATTTCAGTGTATGTATTATGATTTCAACATAATATTCTAATTGGGGTGTTTGAGGGTGTGCGTTAATTGCAGTACATGTTGTATATTTAGCAAAAACTACAAATAATATGTATGTGTTCATGGCACAACTCTTCTTAGCAGGTTATGTAGTTTTCCCTAATACTTCTTCTACAGGGTGTGACAGGAATAGTGGACATTATTATTATTATTATAAGTCAAAGAGCTTAATTTGCCTATGAAACTGAACTACGAGTAGCACATCAACATGCATAACATACAAATTAAAATATTAACTCCCGATACAAGTACAACTAATACACTGCAATCAAATCCCAAACAAGACAGAGCCTTTACTTTGGTAACCGAGCAACTGATAAGCAATCTTTGTAAATATCTAGATATAGTATATAAATTACATTTAGACACAGAAAAAACATTTGTGCATATCACACAAAAATTTGTCCTGGTTGAGAATCAAACCCAATACCTCTGGCTTAGCAGCCAGGGTCACTAATCACTTGACCAACAGGTCTGTATATAATAACAATCAGCTCAATGTTTTGTAATATGTGCCTTTTTTCTGTACATCACAACTAGTTGTTTTATTGGTTAAGTTTCATGCGTAGAGAGATAGTGTTCCTTAAATTACATCCCTATTTATGTAACATCAAAACAGCTCACCTCAATAACAAACCAAGTAAACAAAGCAGATAATAAAACACTCAACATACTTGTGATAAGTGATGTATTTCATCTGAGTCATCCAGGCTGCTCATATCACCGATATTGCTCATGTCCGCATCACTAAAATCATCACCAGACAGTGCCAGACTCTCCGTGTCATTTTCAAGCTGTTCTATAAATCCACTAGCACAGTATGGACATGTGTAATCCTGAAATGATATTCGATATATTAATACATTACACGTAGGAAATAAAAATAATGTTTCATGGATAGTGAAAGATACTTTATACTTAAGAAACTCAAATAGCAATGAAAGACTAGTCAGATGCTCTCACAGGTCTGTAAGTGATCGGCAAGGTTAAGCAACTAGGCTCGCGGTCAGTCCATAGAGGTGACCGCCAAAGTAGTTTAATTTCAAGGGTCTCCATGCTTTGGAGGGCATGTTAAGCTGACAGTCCCGGTTGTAGCCATTAGGCAAGTCGTTAAGCCATGCCAGAAGCTAGGTGGTTTGAACAACTCTGACACTAGGGTAACCACTTGCCATATGATAACTCGGTAAGTAAATAAAACTTAACAACTAGTAAAATGTCCAAAGAGTATGGTTTACGAGTTGATGCTTGATGAACATGTCAACAAAATGTTAAGGAAATATACTGCTTGTAATCAGAGAAGCAGAAATAAATATAGATTAAGCTGGCAACATTTAAAAGACCTACAAGATGCAAGATAAACCAGTAACCAATGATCAATATATCTGCTTCCTTGTTTTTGGCTGGAAAGAACAATTTTTTTATAAAAGATGCACTGTAGTCTTCACTGTAGCCACTGTTATCAAAATATCCGTGGCTATAAAATCACCACTACCCTTTGAATGCTATTAATTGGTAATAAAGTAGAAAATCAATCAAACAGAAACATACTGCCTTGTAAGGAAATTAACTATCCACACTATTTTACACATTGTCTATAAAACTTAGCTATTGATTATCAGGAAAAACAATCAAATGTCAATTGCATAGGTGTATCAGTCATCCAAGGTCATGTCATGGATGTTAGGGTATAGTGTCAACATTAGGATGTTGACATGTCTTCTTAACCTAACTAGTACTAAGGCATAACAAGATTATACTGTAGTCAGACTCAGTTGTTGATTTTATTAGATTCTGGTATCCCATCATGTCTATCCCTTGCTTCTTCCATAGTAGTGACATGAAATATATAAAAGTTATCATGTTAACAAAAACAGACAGATATTGCAGTACGAGCAACCACAAAAATAACATTATATTGGTGTCAGGAACATAGTAACACTATATGCCATACATTAATTATGGTGAAGGTGAAGTTATAATTATTGTTTGTATATTACTTGTAATGCATCACATGCCCAATTGGTCATGATTATTTAATGGTTTCCAGAACAATCATAAAGTTACACCAAATGCAAATAAGTAACCATATTATGGTATAAGAAACAAATTAAAGTTAATAATTCAATTGACAATACATAGATATTGATAAAACAAATAGTAATACATTGGTATGTAGGTATGTTTGTGCACCTCAGACTATGTGGTGACTAATGAGGAATGTTCCTTATAAACTTAAAGCTATATGTATAAATAATCTTAAGGAATTTAGCTTGCATTACAACTGAATTACAATCAAATTTACTGTTGACATTGTGTTTGGAAATCCATAATAAATACTATTAGTAGAAGTGGCGTAAATAAACCAAAATCTAAGAACATTTACAGTTGCAATTACAGATTCATAGTAGCTGTAAGCACAAATGATGTAACCATGTGAAATTGTCAATTTCCGACGATTCTGACCCCCGAATAATTTTCCAAAGAAATGTCACGCTGTATTGTGAACCGGCTGCGCCAATAGGCACATTGGAAATTAGCCACGGAAATTACTTATCTACACTTCACAACAACGCAAATTGATTAGAAAATGTAACCAAATGGAAGTTACTTTATGTAGTCACATGGTGCACTTATGATTTACCGGAATAACTGTCGAATATAACCAAAATTATTGATTTTACCTGCAAAACATCCTCGAATTCTATGTTACACCTGTGGCAGAAAAATCGAGCGGTGGGTCTCCGCTCTACCAAAGCGTCAGCCATTTTTACAATATTTATTAACAGTTTCACCAACAAATATTTAAAGTTTTAAATATAAGCTTGAGGATTGCGCTTTCAAACTCTCAACAAAAATTTAACAATCGCCATTTTTTTTAGAAGACATGCTCAATCTATGGTTAGTATTCTTTTCCACATTATATGACAGATGGATGACGATTGTTACACAGATTAGAAATATCTACCATAAACATTTGCTATAATTTTTTAAAATGTATTATTTCAAACTCAATACTCAATGTTTTATTTGGATTCCACAATGTTAAATGTTTGTTTGTATTGTTTCAATTTCGTTACTTGCTCACGCGTTGTTGTAATTTAAAATAAAAACACTAAACAGCAATAAATGTTAATAATTAATTAATAGAGATACGATATAATAATATTTGCAGCATATATACATAAAATAACAAAGATTTAGTTTACGAATGGCCGTGTTAAAATAATGTCCCAGGATATTTTATTATTATTGTTATTATTATTTAATGTCTGAACTGGCAAATCTATTTTTCTTAAAGTAAGTGTTTGGGGATTATTTAGATAGCTTAAAAATCTTCAAACTCTTACTTTATTCAATCTTAAATCATATATAATATCTCATTGACACAATAGTGTGCCAATAAGATTTAAGAATATTTTTCAAAAAATCTCTATATATCCCAAAAGTATGTAATGAGTTTTGCCCGCTAGCCAGTGCTAATGTTTTCCATTCTCTTTTAACTTACTGTTACATCCGGAATAACGAATCGATACTACGTGTGCGTAAAGTAAATCCAAAAAATGGGTAATTTAAAATAAATGACCAATGACTTTTGAACAGATGTTGAACTTAATAATCAACTCCAATACAAAAATGATTTTTGTTGTAGTTGGCATACCACAATAAATGGCATCGAAGCCACTGAGAAACACGGTACACATACTGCTACTCGGTATTTAAAGTATTTTCTTGTGACATGAAGGTATCCTTTATACTCCAACTCTTAGATGTTGAGGTCAGCAATGTAGAAGTGCCAGTAATTGTATGTGGCAATGACGAGTGGGAAAATGAAGGGTTGCAACCCCCTCTCTTTCCGTGGTCCAGGGGGTGATTTGACACAACATCAAATTAATTTATTTCGAAAGTATTTTATGCATAGATAATATTTTTTCATATGCCGTACATTTTCGTTGGTTCAAAGTGGAAAAAAAATGAAAAAGAAAAAATCCATATAACGAAAAGTAAGGTGAAATTCATCACGATATTTTTTTATATGGCATTTAGATAGTTTATTTGTACTAATTTTCATAGTATTTTCGTGATTATAGGTTTCTAGTTAGAAACTATGTTAAATATGGGTTTGTATACTATCGATGTATACCAAAATATAGACATGTTGTCACTGATAATTCCAAAATACAACATCTGACATAACGGCCCCAGATGAGGAATCAGGCGAAGAAGATGATGACGTCATAGGTAAATAAATAAATCTTAACATTTTTAATCTGACTTTGATTTTGACAAAAACATATGTATGTTACAGAA
The DNA here is from genome assembly GCA_951640165.1 of Pseudoips prasinana. Taxonomy (NCBI): domain Eukaryota; kingdom Metazoa; phylum Arthropoda; class Insecta; order Lepidoptera; family Nolidae; genus Pseudoips; species Pseudoips prasinana. The sequence continues at coordinate 32,338,837 of OX621248.1, forward strand.
AATGATAGAGAAGATAATTCGGACGTCGATGAAGACGTTGATTACGGTTAAAGATTCTTTATTTTCTCTTAAGAATATGTACATTCGCTTACAGAGAAATTAAATAATACTTAATATAGGACGCCAAGCGTGATTCTGATAACAACTCAGCGGCTGATTCCGATACTGAATAATTTAAAGAAAAACCATATTTTTTATTATCATCATCATTAAATATATCGAATTTTTCTAAAAAAATATTGTTTTATTTATTCACATCATTACAATGAAACAAATCAATTATATATATGTATCAATAATGTTCGAAGTATATAGTAAACCAAAAAGTATACAAAACTGTTGATACTGTGATTGACAATTTTTGGATATAATATACACACCGTTTCACTTCAGTTAGACGTCATAGTGATTTTATCATATTATCAATTGTTCTCTTCAAAAATATGTTAATGCCGTACTGTATCAGATGGCCATAAAGTACCCTTAAAATGGTAGCGTCATTTTCATCAGCCTAATATATATGGTCTGCATTAAAATGTACGGCATCATTTTTTCCTATGTTATTTATGTTAATACTATTTAAAACATGGGATACAATGTAGAAAACTGCTATATTTCATTAATCTATGATATTTAAATTTCTGCAATAATTTTCACAATTTCAGTTTTTGTATTTCTCTATAATTTTTTTCAGAACAGTTTCTTTCGAACGGCAATACTTTATAACAATTGTATTTTACAATATCATGTTAAAAAAAAACGTTCCCGTACAGGATCAAATGATTTTACAGCTTTATAAATCAAGAATACGATGAAATTAAGATAATTATTGATATACATTCAAATGAACAATCATTTTTTGACGGCATTATTTTTAATAGTACTTTTAAGTGCTAGATAATGTTTTGGAACCGAAGCCGTACTTTTTCAAATCACCCCCTGGACCACGGAAAGAGAGGGGGTTGCAACCCTCGGATTTTTCCCCTTGATTTTTTATGATTTTTGCACGGCGTTGCGGAATAATGGATTAGAAGCAGTATTGAAATAGTATGAAACTGATGCCGTACAAAATCAAATGACCAAATTCACCCTGGAAATTGTCGGTAAATCAAAAAAAAAAACCGACTTTTTGGCGCACCATTTTTTTACGGCACTACGCGTTTTCTTATTATTTTTCATAGATCTATCGATGGTAAGAATGCCGTACAAAAATATATGACCAAAATGTACTCACTCTACCTGTACTTTTGAATTCTCATCTGCACTCAGTTGGACAGCTTACAAGTGACGGCATAATACTGAATCTTATTACTTTATTCTCTTATATCGTTCTACATAGGTAATCTGGTGGTTCAAATGACCCATCATTTTTTTAACACGGGCCTGTAGTCTATCAGACTATGTTACTTTTTCAGTTATATTGTTTTACTACATTGAATGAAACCATATCCCATTTTTGTTTCAACTTGTCGCCCAACTAAGGTAGCGCTGCATTGTTTTTATAAGATTTAATATAATTACAAACAGACAACCGGGAAAAATCAACATATACCATGGAAAAACAGTTATATTTGGGAGAACTATCTCACCATTGGCACCAAAGAGAATATATATAATTGTGTAGTTTTATCTAACCACGCTGCAAAGGAAACTTTGTCTCTTACGGCGTAAAATTAATGCACTTTCGGATATTGTTTATTTGACTTCCAGCTGTATCCGTCATGATCAAGAGAACAACAATATTTATATCGACAGGTACACTGATAAAACACAAATACCGTGGAGCACTTGCACACTTGAGTAAGAATGTAAATGCTACACAATCATCTGACGCGAGCCATGGGCGCCACCATATTGGCCACATCGCGACATGCGATAGAGGGACGAAACAATTTGAGGCAATGTAAATTAGTTTCATTTTCACTTTAGTAAACTACGTTTATACTGCTACCGTAAATGACAGAATTAATATTTTTTCTAAATGCGTGATATTTTGTGAAAATAATGTGCAGCACTGCAGGCGCCACCGCGCCGCCGCCATAAGAATGGATCTGTCAATTCAGTAAATTAACATTACGAAAACAATTATTATTTTAATGTATTTCTGCTTCAAATTAAAAGACAAACCACCAATGTAAAATAACACTATTGTCCCTAAAGAAAAATGAATTAAAATTGTATTTTTATTAGTGGCTAGTGCCACCCTGCCCTGCGCTTCGAACATTTGTCTAAATGATCTAAGGCCCTGCGCGGTGCGGTTTAATTTAGGCCCTTCCTCTAGCAAAGAATATTTAAACCTAAAATATCTCTTCATTACCAGCATTATACCAATTTAATATTTTTGTAGTTTTACAACACTTAGCATTACCTGTCAGCGCGCGTTTGCGTGTTGCTGTGGGTCATTTACGTTTTAAAATTACAAAAATATTTCCTTCGTCATGATATTTACAGTTTCTCGAGATATTTTTAGTTTAAACTATGTCTAGTTTAATATCAATACCCGTTACAACTTACGAACATCAATGTGTTTACGAATAATACGTATCCAGATAATACAGTGTTTGCGCGAATGATTGTTATCAAAAATATGTAAAATAAGTAGAATCATGTGGATTACTGTTAATTTAATCAATTATCATTTTCCGTTTAACCTATTATAGGTTTATTTTTATACATTGTTGGTAAAAGTATTTGGAGTAAGGAAAAGTGGGTCACCCAGAGTTGGGATATTTGATTACAATGAATGAAAAAAAGCTGGTTCAAAACTTCAAGAGCTACATCAACGTTTCTCCACTGGTGAGTTCTACCACAGATATCTATTATACTAGTCTACGAAGTTCTACTATTTATTGAATCACATCACTGTGCTTTATGGTTTATGATTTTTTTTATTACTTTTAAACTATGAAGAGTTTTTCTGTTGTTAAGTATTTACAGCAAAACATATTATTTTATTATAAAAATTGGTCTAACATCTCGTTGTAGGAATTAATCTGTAGTTTCTCTAATTCTTTTAAACATTAAATATTTAATTTACATACTTATTTCTAATAGTATATTAAGTTACTAATATTGTAAGTATATTTGGACTAAGAATAATCATACTGTGATTTTTATCTTATCTGTTATCAACAGGTTCATTTTAAAACAACTGTTGTACAAATAAGATGAATAGGCACTCACATTTTTATTAGTTTCATTTTTTAGAGTTCCATACCCAAAGTGTGCCAATGGAACCTTATAGCGAAGCTTCCTTGGTCTATCTGTTTATATGCCTGACCGTCATTTCGGGGGCTGTATCTCATGAATCATATTAGGTACACAGTTGAAGTTTTAATAGAGATTTAAATAAAATCAAATACACTAAAAAAGCTCTTGTAAATAGTCAGAACATATTTGTAGTAAATTGTATTGGTTGCATTCCTATTCCTGCTGTAAGTCAAATAGCATTAAATTATATCTTGATACTATAATATTGTTCTTGTGCGAGACAGACTCCCACTTTCCAGTTGAAAAATTCATTTTTTTTTGGTTTTGTTCATCTTTTTTATCTGCGATCAGCCTCTCAGCTATAATCTGATATTATGCTTTTTTTTATTGGCTTTATGAGATTTATCACATCCTGTCATGTGGTCTGTCTTATTCAAATTATAATTTTATATTCATATTGTAACTAAGTTTTTTAAATTCTATATTTATATGAAAACTGTGATTAAAGAAGCTAAACTTTACTCTGAAAAATACACAGATCACTTGATGGATCATCCGAATCCTCTGGAAAATATGCTTCTGCAAAGAAATCTTATAAACCGATTGAAAAGAGCCAATGTGCTGTATGACTGAAGAGAGTTGGGGCAATGGCCCTAATCCTCTAAAACCTATTTCACTTCAACCAACCTAATTATAATCACATGAGACTGATTGCAGGTTAATTAAAAAAAAAACTATACAGTTGTTTGTACTTTAGAGTGTCTTTGGATTGACAAGTCTTTTTAATTTGTTATATGATAGTTAGGACTTCCAAGTATTCATGAACCTCTGTGTTTTTTATGAACAAAGGTCCACAGCATATTATTTAATGATACTGTTTTGGAAGCTTTGTAAAATAAAAGTATAAAACAATTTATACATATTAATATTTGTTTTCAGAGCAAAGGAGAAAAAAATGGTTCAGTACAAGAAATCAAGCCAAAACTATTGAATGGTAAGTTTGTACAGTTATTTCTGTTATTACTTGAAATTGTATTTGAAGTACTCTATATTTTGGTGCTGTTTTGAGCAACAGAACATTTATTTGTAAATAATGAACATATTCAAGATCTTATTGGCATTTGCCATTTTGACTGGCCTGTTAGTACAGTGGTTAGTGATGTTGACTGCAAAGCTAGAGGTTGTGGATTTGATCGAGCTTGAGGAAGTATGTACATTGTGTAATTATACAACATGTAACATAATTAACGCACACCCTCAGACACCCCAAATAGAATATTATGTTGTAATCATAATACACGCACTGAATTTTTAATTTAACATGTATATGAATTGTTATTTAGTAAATTCATTTGTTGAAATAAAGTTTATTTTTCTTTATTTTGTATTTAATGATGCAATTTGTATGGATACAAATTAAACTGCAATATTAAAAGTCTTATTATTTGACTTATGGTCCATTTGAATTTTATTTTGACTGTATAGGGTTAATATGACAATAATTTCCGTAGTTTTAATTATTTTGAAAAAAATAACCTATATTAAAAATGATATAAATAGATTCAGTAAACGATTCTGAACAAACTATTTTCAGGATGGGCGTTAAAAGTTACATGTTGTATAATACCACCTCTAAAATGCCAGTTAACTGATTTTAATACTAACTTGAATAATGATTGGATTGTTCAGAAATCGTAAATTTTCTGACCGCAGATTAATTAAAATCTTAAGCTTATTAAAATAGGCATGTATACCTGCATTTCAGAGAAGGTATTATCCATTTCTTTGAAGTATAGGCAAATGTGCATAGTAATTAGCATAATTATTTATTCTGTGTCTGGGTATAATTTAATTTTAATATGTATGTATTTAAATATATAAGTATGTTTATCAGTTGCCTGGTTTCCTTAGTGCAGGCTCTGCCTAGTTTGGGATCAGATGGCAGTGTATTAGTTGTCCCTACATATTTATTATTAAGTATTATCATTATTTCCTAATGACAATGATTATCTCAAATTTTCTTATTACTGCCCGCATTCACATTCATATTTATCGTAATATTTTTATACTTTGACAGTTTTGATAGGTAAACACAGCAATGACGCAATACTAGTTGTTTATATTCTCTTTGATGACATTTAAAGTGGTTGGAGTCGCAACCAAACGCTACTACAGGTCGATATGCATGATAATTTTGTAATTTAATTAGTCGTTTTTAAGCGCTATCGGAAGATCAGGGTTACAGTAATCATTATTATTTACTGTAACATTTGCTGAGGTAGTCGCCTTTCCTAGCTAGTACTTATAATGTTGCATGCTTCATAAGTATTATATAAACTAAACACAATTGGTTATATTGTCTTAGATGTAAACTAAGTTAAGGATTATCTGTGCTTGTTGGGAATAAACCTTTTTTTATTTTATTTAAATTATATTTCTTCATTAAGTTATGACTCTTTTTATTTTTTAAGAAAATGGAAATGAATCTCGGTAGGGCAAGGTATTCTACATGCTATTTACCAGCAATATTTATATATTTTGTGGATGTTGTCAAAGGCCACTAAGGGATACCCCAGTTAACCAGGCAGCAGCTTCTCCTGTGTACTAGCTACCACCCAACTGTGGTTGCAATTCATTCCAAATGGCAACATGGTGGAGACCTTTGAGGGAGGTCTATGTCCAGTTGTGGACAATGTCAGGCTTATGATGATGAACTGATTTGATCAAAATTGATGAGTGCCCATGGTGAAATTATTGTCCTTCACATAAAAAGGCGAATTAAAAATAAATATGTATATTGAGTTAAATTGATAAATCCTTTTGAAGTCTTAATATGTTCATAATTCATTGCTTTTAGCTCTTATTACAACATAATAGAGTTTACAATGTGGTGGTAAGTATTATGCCATTGTCTAATTAAAGATTAAAAAGACACCCAGACTGAGTGAAGCCATTTATGGGACACATGAATAAAAAGCTAGAATATTTTTTAAAATTTATAATATAAATTGTGAGCAAACATGTACAGACGCCAGCACATCCAGTTACCCCAATCTATCAAATTTATTTTATAGATTTTCAACTTTATCACGTAAGCATAAGGTACACTTTCAATTGGGGAAATTTGAGAGATTGGGTTAGCTGGATGTGCTGGCGTCTGGTTTATTATGTTTATGTGACAGTTAAATCAGAAACATGAGTGTGTTGAGTTAGTAGCATGGTGATTACCTTAAACACTACCACACATGCAGTCTTTAGTTTCCAGTTTGACCGCCTCATAGGAGTAGCGTTACTTCAAGTCCTGGATCGGGCCTAAAAGCTATTTTGAGATATTTCTATTAAAATTAAATTTTCTCAGTAGCAGCCCAGAGTCTGGGTGTTGCCGTTATTTACACCCGTGCCTCGAAGAGCACGTAAACCATCGGTCTGTAACTGACGTCTTTACGGTCGTGTCGCTAGTCGTCCCATCGGATCATGAGAATGATGGAATAAAAAGGGCTGCTGTGTTTAATTTTCAATATAAGTATGTTTATTAGTTATCTGGTTGCCTTAGCATATATAGTATACACATAGACTTTGCTTGGCCGTGTTTTAGTCATGACCATCATATCAGCCGAAAGACGTCCATTGCTGGACAAAGGCCTCACCAAGTATCTCCACAAGGCCGCTTGTGCCGCCCGCATCCAGCGGCTTCCCGCGACCCTTGCTAGATCATCGGTCCACTTGTCCACGCTGCGTCTTTTAGTTGTCCCAAGAGATTTCTTTATTCTGATATCTTCGAGTTTATAAATGGTTCTTCTGAGTCTGTATGCATTTTGCCCATTAATTGCATTTTTTAAAAATCCCTGGCAATCATCATCATATCAGCTGAAAGACGCCCACTGCTGGACAAAGGCCTCCCCTTAAGATATCCACAATTGCCGGTCTTGCGCTATCCTCACAAGATCATCGGTCCATCTTGTAGGAGGCCTGCAAGCCCCCTGGCAATACAGTGATTTAACTAGTGCCGACGTAGTCTTGTCTAAATAACATTGTTGCATATGAATACAAACGCCGATATGTCAAGTAACCTCAGGGACATCTCTCCACTCGGCCAACACATGTTAAGTGCCGAGTTGATAATTACTGGTAATAACTCATCAACAGACTAGAGGTCAGTGACTCATTGACGTTTTACTTAATTACATATTATAATTCAAGGGCAGATATGCCATTTAAATGCTAAAGGGAGGAGGTATTAAGGTGGAAGGGGTCATGGTAAATGCTACTCTATTTAACTGTATTAAAGTGTGAAATTTAATTTGGTAAAAGCTTGCCTTTATGCCCTTTTAGTAATAGCACATCAAATATATCCATATACGTACCGTCTTACAGGTTATAAATGTAATTCCTTTAGGATCAGCTAAACATGAGTCGGACCTAAAGGTAAAACGGGACCCTATTACTAAGACTTCGCTGTCTGTCTGTTTGTCTGTCTGTCACCAGGCTGTATCTCATGAACCGTGATAGTTAGACAGTTAAAATTTTCACAGATGATGTATTTCTGTTGCCGCTTTAACAACAAATACTAAAAAACACAATAAAATACATATTTAAGGGGGCTCCCATACAACAAACGTGATTTTTTTTACGTGACGTTTTTATAGATAATGGTACGGAACCATTCGTGCTCGAGTCCGACTCGCACTTGGTCGTTTTTTTTTTCAAGTGTCATCACTACAACCTATAAATATAACGTTTCGGTTATATCATACCATAGCCATCTCTCAACACGCGTTCATATTCAACTGGGCTGTTGGTCTAGTGGTTAGTGACCCGGACTGCTAAGCCAAAGGTCGTGAGTTCGATCCTCACCCACGACAATTTATCTACGACTAGCTGTGCCCCGCGGTTTTACCCGCATTAACCTTTATAGATCGTGACAAATGGAAATCCGTTGTCTCTGCCTACCCCCTTGGGAAACAGGCGTCAGTGTATGTATGTATGTATGTAAACTTTATGAATTATAGGCTATGTGTTAATCCAGGGTCTTACCTAACTCCATACCAAATTTTATTAAAATCACTTCAGCCGTTTAGACGTGAAGACGTAACAAACATACACACTCACACGCTCACAAACTTTTGCCTTTATAATATTAGTAGGATATTTATGTAATTAGAAACATAAGTATGTTTATGAGTTGTCTGGTTGCCATAGTACCTAGAATCTGCCTAGCTTGGTGTCAGATAGCAGTGTGTCCCAAGATTAAATAAAAATCTATATAGTATAGAAGATCATCCCGCTAAGATCACACACAGGGCCATCTCTTAATTTACTTTTGTTTTGTGGTTTAATATACTTGCAACGACGTACAATTTTTGGTTTAAGGTCTCTGCACACAGCGGGCGCGGCGCGGCGGGACGGGACGGCGACGCGACACTGAGGAGTTGTAATGTACTAGATATTACGGGCGACGCCACACACAGCGTCGCACTGTGATTCGCGTAGAACAAACTAGCTGGACAAAAACAACTCTTCAATTCCTAATAGTTAATTATTAAGATGAACTCATTAGCCCTATACATTAAGGAATACATCTATTAATTTTCGTAATTACCCTCATTAGGCCCGTCATTAAGGTAAGTATATAAAGTGTTGATAATTCAAAGTGCATTCATTTGCATTTTTACACCATATTGTTAACATTATTTTAAGTCACTAAAAGAAATTTGTGATAGTGTTTTTGTGATGGATTGTGTACATAAGGGTAAGTAGTTTTGTTTTAGTTAATTTTTATCACAGGATCTTCATTATTTAATTTTATTAAATTAAATGTTTCGATAAAAGTGGACTTTTTCACCCATATTTTTGAATTCAATAGTCAAAATATTACATGTCCACTCATGTCCACTCTGTAAAATCTATTTTATATGATTCTCACAAGTATCTAGTAGTAATTAGTAGAAAAAAATATTGCGAATTATTTGCACAACTAATTTTTTTCTTTTTTTTTCTTTAAACAGTTTTCACCGTCTCAAAAATGGACTTTTTTGAAGAATGGCTAAAACACCCGAAGGAAACGCGAAACGTGGAGCTCTTTCGGTTTATATCTTTGAGACATGACTTTGATGGTGTTACGGAGCAGTCCCTGAGAGACGTCAAGGTCATCATCTCAAAATATTCTTCAAAATTGGCTGAAAAGTGGAGCAGCTGTGCAAGAAATAGCAGCTGTGCAAAGAATAGCTACGAATAGAGATTTACTTAATATGTTATTGATAACATCTGACCCTGTAATAAATGGTTTAAGAGAAATTCCCCGGAAGAAAATAGGTTCATTCCCTATCGAAGTCCTAGATTTATTAGTTCAACCTAGCTTTAAGGAACAAAATGTTAATATAGTTTCTAGTTTTCATAGTTCTGCCACTCATGATCATGACTATTCAATGGATGATTCATCTGATGATAGTGATGATGAGTGATCGATTTAGTTTTTAAGTAGGTATTTTATGTATCTGATATTAGATTTTATAGTTACATTTATAGTTAAATTTATTTATAAAATTGTTTAAAAAAATATTGTGTTTTTATTTCACTATACCTGCTCAAACGACCAATGGACCTCAAATAGTATTATGACCCTTATATCTTTGCTTAATAACCTCATTTATAAATAAAAATCGAAACAAATAATATTGTCCAGCTAGCTTGTTCTACACGAACCACTGTGCGTCGCGTCGAGCGAGACGGCTCTGTGTGGCGTCGCCCGTAATATCTAGTACATTACAACTCCTCAGTGTCGCGTCGCCGTCCCGTCCCGCCGCGCCGCGCCCGCTGTGTGCAGAGACCTTTAAGCCTTTTAGCGCAATACATTTATTAACTTTCTAGCGGGAACGCTACAAACGATATACACAGGCAAGTCTAACCTAAGTTCCCTTTATAACAGCTTTACGAAGAATATCCGTTTCCAGCAAAACCATTAAATTTATGATATCTTGGTTTCTATGTAGTTCCACATACATAGTTTTACAAATAAATGGCTCCCACCAGTTATTAAAATTTGACCAATATCTAGTCCATCATCATCATTATATCAGCCGAAGTACGTCCACTGCTGGACAAAAGCATCCCCAAAGAATGGGGAAATATGCCATAATCGCCACGCTTGGCAGACGGGTTGGCGATCGCAATGTTTGATGGTAGCTCACAGAAAAATGCTGCTGCCCGTTCTCAGGTAGGTATTCCCTCGGTCGTGATGATATTCTAAGCCGTTACTACACAGCAAATATCTAGTCCATTAAATAGTAATTTTGTAGCGTGCGACATTGTGCGGTTATGAGGTAGAACTCTGGATTATAATAACACGTATATTTACTGAAAGGTTAACGTCAGAAATCAACTGTCTAGTATTTGTGACGTTAGTTTTGTTTACTTAACCTAAACATCGAATACCCTTGCCCCTTAGCCCATAACACACAATACGCCCAGACCCAGAAAAACTATGGGTCTCATAATTATATATTGCTCTAGAGGGAAGTGAAACTACTTTCTGATTAAATTCGTTGCGGGATCCGTGACAGTCGAAGTGATTCCCCGGGACATGCCTGAGCCTCGCCGCTCAGTGTCATTTCATTGTGTGCCACTGTTGATCCTTGCTTACAGGAGTTGCAGTGGTGGGTAAGAGGGGGGTACTAGTTAGATACTAGGGGACGTTAGATTTGTGTATGTAACCTAAACAACTAATACCGTTGACTCTTGGCGCATAACACACATAACACGCCCAGACCCAGAACAAGTAGGGTCACATATATTGCTCAGTTGGTATTGGAACTACTTTTTTCAAGCTCCTTGTTTCTTTCTGATTGAATTCATTGCGGGGTCCAAGACAGTCAAAGCGATTCCCGGCCACCGCTCAGTGTGTTTTCATTGTGTGCCACTGTTGATCCTAGTTCACAGGAGTTGCAGTGGTGGTGAGAGGGAGAGACTAGTCTCAATTATGGGTCACCTAAATAGTCATGTGCGGAAATGTAACCCGAGACCCTTAGGTGCCGTAGTAGTGAGGCTTCTTCCGTAACTACTGCGTCACACCTTACTTGTATGACCTTACATAGTAGTCATGCAAATAACAATAATAAAAATTATGTATGCGTTACGTTCGCGTAACTGTATCACCATTTATGGCCGACTGGTAACCCGAGTTACATATGGAGATGGTGTCATATCAACTAGCTAGTCTATGGTGCATTGTGATTCGAGATGGTGCTCAGGAAAGGTAGGTCATTCCATATTGATTTGTTTTTAACTACACATTATATTGGAATGTCTTAATTTTAAAGCTTGTGCAGCAGTTAGTGCCAGCGTGGTTTTAAAATATAAACTTCAACGAAATAATGTACTATATTAAAAAAAAACTGTTTTGCCGTATGGCTGTTGACATAGAATATCACCACCCCATCTCATTTATCGCATTCGAATAGTTAGCCTAGAAATTTAAATCAGGCACTGGAGTATACTGCATAACCATAGAGAATAGCTATCTATGGCTTACCCAAATAGTTGACCTGTGTGCCTTTCGTACCTGGAACTCGAAGGCACTGAAGTAGAAGCGAGGTGACTACCTAAACTACTGTGCCCTCAAAGGGATGAGTCTATATCAAATCGGGCTTTCATCTGAAATCGGGAATGGGTCTTTATGTATCATGGATACCTTTTTCTTTTCGATAGGGATTTTTTTATCGGGAACATAATATCCCGGGACATTATTCACGGCCATCTGATCCCAAACCAAGCAGAGCTTTGAATATGGAAACCATAACTGATATATTAAATATAGTATCTACTTTTTTTTTGTAAATACGTATTTAAATAGATAATAAAACCCAGAATCAGGACGAATAGACATGTTCATGCACACAAGTATCTGACCATGGATCTAAAAGCAAATTTTCTTACTGATTGTTTTATTTTACTTTATCGTATGGGCTGTGGTTACTGTAATGTCAGTGCAGTTCAAGCCGCCTTGTAGGGCTTCGACATGGCTTAATGACTACAACTGGAATGACCGACAGTTTCATTAACATGATCTCCGAAGCACGGCAACGTGATCGACCCAGACGCATACGAAATAACGACACTTTAGCGATCACCCATCTATAGAAATACCGTGTACTTGCTAAACCTCTCCGATCACATATGACCCGGTGAGAGCCTGTAACTATGAGCAAGTCCACCGCTCATAAACGGCTTTTCTCCTCTTTACTATTTATTAATCTTTAATTAACGAATTCGACTAGAAATCTGTGTTTTTACCGCAGCCCAGTTTTTTTTTATATGGACTAGTCCCTCCCTCTTACCCACCACTGCAACTCCTGTAAGCCAGGATCAACAGTGGCACGCAATGAAATGACACTGAGCGGTGAGGCTCCCGCAACGAATTTAATCATAATAAAACAAGGAGTTAGAAATGAATAGTTCCACTTCCCTCCAGAGCAAAGCAGGAGACAGAATGATATAAAAAGGCTATAGCCTCATAAAACGAGAGAATTGCAACTAGAGATGCCAGCAGCAAAAGCACCGAGGATCAATTTATGGGTCACAGTCAACAGTAAGCTGTTATATTTGATTCCAATAGTATCTAGGTATGGCAAAAGCGCTTAAACGCAGGGAAGTTGTTCCTTGTTGCTACAAGATCCGTATAATACCGTGTACTTGCTAATCCTCCCCGTAACTTATGAGTCCACCGTTCATAAACTGCTTTTCTCCTCTTTACTTTTAATCATCATCATCATAATCAGCCGAAAGTGTGCTGCTGGACAAAGGCCTCCCCCAAAGATCTCCACAATTGCCGGTCTTGCGCTATTCGCATCCAGAAGTATCCAGCGACCCGCACAAGATCATTGGTCCTTTATTTTTTATTAATCTTTAATTAATGACTTCGAGAAGAAATCTATTTATGTATCGCAGCCCAGCTTTGTCGCCTTAGTAATGAAATCCTTTGTTGATACCTATTTATATCTCGTCTATGACCTTGTTTTGAACTTTTATCGTGACCGAATTATAACTGTTTTTATCAAATTTGTTTATCTTTGTGGAATGCAGATGTTTGGCGTATGCAAGTATTATTCAGTTTAAATATCTCTTTTAAACCCAAAATAACTATTCAATCTACAAATATTATAAAGGCGAAAGTTTGTGAGTGTGTGTGTTTGTTACTTCTTCACATGTAAATGGCTGGGGCGATTTCAATAAAATTTGGTATGGAGTTAACTGACACCCTGGATTAACACATGGGCTATAATTTATAATATTTAACGCTGGTAAAACCGCGGGGCAAAGCTAGTATAACGTAAGTTTTAATGCGCTGATAGTCAGATTCTCTCACTAGTCCGTAAGTGAGCAGAGCCTATGGCAACCAGACAACTGATAAACATACTTATATACTTCTAAATACATAAATAAATTACACCCAGACACGAACAAATAAAGGTGACCTCAATAGTAGATTTATTTCTAAACGTCTCCGTGCCTTGAAGGGCACGTTAAAACGTCAGTCCCGGCTGTAGACGTTGGACAACAGTCATTAAGCCATTTTAGAACCTGTAACCATTACCTTAAGCCATTTTGTAACCTCTGCCCATACAATGAAATAATAATATTTTGGGACAAATAACACACTGCCATCTGACGCATAGTCAGTCATCATACTAGGCAGAGCCTATACTATGGTTACGAGACAACTGATAAACATACTTATATTTCTAAATAAATACATACGTACGTAAATACATACAATAATAAATATTATAAAGGCAAAAGTTTGTGAGTGTGTATGTTTGTACTTCTTCACGTCTAAATGCTGACGCTCTGAATTTATTTATTTATTTAAGGATCGTCAACGTTACATACACTAATGCAATTATAAGACACGTACATACTTATAAATAATAGTTAAAGACGACCACAACATTAAAATTTTACATTATTAAAGTTAATTACAATAAATTAATTAAAAACTTGCACTAATTACAAAAACAAGCCATAAACAATAAACATCGAAACGAGACAAAAAGTAACATGAAAAGCAGAACACGGACAAATATTAAACTACACATAATTATTCATAAAGATAGACGCGGGTAAAACCGCAGGGCACAGCTAGTTATAGCCAATTACACCTAGACACAGAACAAATACACATTGCCCTGGATAGGGATCGAACCCACGACCTCTGGCTTAGCAGTCATGGTCACTAAATACTATACCATCAGGCTATTAAATTTCAACAAAATCACAGCTATCCTCACACAATGCCGCAAGATTTTCCTTAATAGCCAACATTCCAAGTAATATTCATCCATAGTAAGTAAACAAAACAGAGCTCTACAAATATTTTCGCATTCGCCTTGTAGTTGCCATACTGCATGAGTCAAAAGGCAATATTCACGGTCGGTGCGCATTGCGCAAATTAGTCTTGTTTCCTTTGGTGAGCCGCGATAAAAAGTATGGTCCAGATCGCAGTGAAGGCCGATAAAAACCTTAATTGTATCAGATAGCAGAATGCATTGTAAGTTAGTATTCTCACCTTGATTTGACGCCTCGATAATATTCGATATTATTGTAGTACAGACGCCAGCACATCAAGCAACCCCAATCTGTCAAATTTCCCAAATTGAAAGTTAACCTTATGCTTTTGTGATAAAGCTGAAAATCTATAAACAAAATTTGACAGATTAGGGTAGCTGGAGGTGTTGGCGTCTGTACTTATGTGTAACTGTACAATGTTGACTATCTCGATGGTCCTTTTAATTTATGTAAACGTAGACTCCGATGTGAAGGCGTTACCGTCTTGATTATGTCTGCCTCCATGGTATAGCGGTAGCATGGTCAACTGCAGATCGTGCTAAAATTTGGGGATATTTCTGTTAAAGCAAAAATATATATATCTCAGTATCAGCTCGAAGTCCGGGACTTGGCAGTATTTAGAACCCCGTCTTTTGAAGAGCACGTAAAGCCGTCGGTCCTATGCGTACCTTCCGGTCGTGTCGCTAGTCGTCCCAAGATTTGTACAATTAATTGCTTTTTTGAGTACATATTCTACAGGCATTCAGTTCTATAAATTGATAACGCTACGATACTCGTAATAAACAGACACTTAACATCTGTGAAAGCTATTTCAGATGTTTCTTTGTATTTCACAGATACCACCTCAGAAAATTGTGTATTCATTCACGTAATAGGCTGATTCCCTGAATACATTTTCGAATACAGTGGAGACACGTCCCTCAAGTATCCTACACTCTTTCTATACAAGAACAGCTCGTTATAAATTGGTTACGCCACGGTAATAAACCCACACTTCCCTCAAATCTGTATATAGTTTTCTCAGAACTGAGATCAGACCTATAAGCATAGCAGTGAAGACATGTCTTATTGTGTTTGAGCAATACCAACGCCTAAAATTGCCTGATAAAAATAAATTTCTATATTACATTTGTTGATGAAAGTAGATAAATTCCGTGATTTATTTAAGTATATATATTTTTTTTATTTTTTTGGGACATTATTAACACACGGACATCTGATTCCAAACTAAGCAAAGCTTGTACTTATTGAAACTAGATAACTGATATACTACATATACTACTTTTCTTTTATAAATACATACTTATATAGATAATTACACCCAGACTCGGGACAAACTGACATGTTTATGCACAAAAATATCTGTCCTGGGTGGGAATCGAACCACCGCCCTCGGCATGGAAAGCAAGTATTTGCCAACCACGCCAACAGGCCCGTCGGCGATTAAATCTGTCGAACTCAGACCAGAGGGAGAAAGATAGATAAAAAAGATACTTTCCTTAAGTATCCCACATTCTTTCTTTTACACATTATATAATGGTAATATTTATTTTCCTCTATAACCGTAAATAGAGTTCTCAGAACGATGATCAGTCCTAATAACTTGGCAGTGCAGACATGTTTGTCAATTTAGTCTATTTGATAACGTGATTAGGCACATTTGTTAAAGAAGAAGAATAAACAAAACAAAACAATAGATACAAACAAGGAGATTAGCTTATTTTAATGCAAGTGGCGGCTTTATCGCTAAAATCGCGATTTGCGTTGGATGGACCAGAAGTAAAAGAATCTGATGAAAGCTTAGATTAAATGAAGTAGAGAGACTTTGGTCTACATTGCCTTGAGTCCTACGTAGTTACTATGGCAACGAAGCGTCGTGTCGCTATAGAGTTGGACCTATGAATCTACAGAACAACCCATGAGACTTAATAGACCAAACCCTATGCTCGTAGACGACTGTCTCTCATATTGATGAGTTCGTACAGATACCCTCTTTGGCGAGAGTATATTATACTGCGTACAGAATTTCTCCCACAATCAGAAAATTTGGTTCCTGGGTGGAAACTTGGTCTTGCTTCACCATCAAATCATTATACAGTCTTCGGACCCTGTTGCCATAACAAAGAAACTGTGGGTATACATTGATTTTTGTAATCTGTAATGCAAATGCGGTGCTGCCCCATAAACGGTGGGGTACTTAATTATCATTCTTATGATAATGCGATACTTCTAGGCAAGTTCTGAGACCATAAATAACATTGCCATTCACTCTCTAAAAAGAAGATGGGATACGTCATACGCAGAACTGTTCCACGCTCGGGTGCAATTCAAAATAAAAGTATCTTTACCGAGAGATAAGCCCATGTAATTTAACAAACAATGAATGAATTGGAGTTCAGCTTGATTAAATAAGCGTTTCATAAGTGTCAATACAAACTCATTACCATGAAAATTAGTCACGATTCTGACGATACAGTACTAATAAGAGATACGAATATACTATTTGTACGCTCATGTTTTTTAGACCAGTAAACCCACCATTTTTTAAAGAGACAATGCCCGCACTATGGAAATTAAGTCCTGTGTCGCTTGTCCCCGCTAGTCCCGGCCATTTTACGAACATATAATTGACGAACACAAAGTACATCCAGACTCAGAACAACAGTTTATGGGTGACACAAATAGTTGTCGTGCGCGGGAATTGAACCCGGGATACGAAGTGGCGAGGCGACTGTCTTAGCCGCTGCGCCACGCATGCACCATTAATTAGTTCAGTTCAGTAACACCAATGTTTAAATTTAGTTCATAAATGTTACTTTGGTCTATCAAAGCAAATGTCCCAAAACAAAAACTAGTGGTATCTAGTTTAGGGTTATTAACATGTGAAACATGTAGATAAAGATGTGTCCTTAGATATCATGAAATAATCAGTCATCAAAGATGATTGTTCATATCATGTCCATGCAAAAGAAATATTATATAACCTACGTGTGTCCATATTATGTTACTTACTTATCGTATAGGCAGTGGTTAACCTAGTGAGAGCTGTTCAAGCTGGCCAATAGGCCTATGCCATGGCTTAACGGCTGTTGTTTAATGTCTACAACCACCACCAACAGTTTAAAGTCCCCTTGGAAGCACGGACGCGCAGAAATTAAACCACATTGGTAGTCATCCGTCTATGGAATGACCACAAGCCTTGCTTAACCTGACCGAACACTTACGGGCCTTTGAAAGCATCTGGCTATGCGCGCCTCCCCAAAACACTAACTAACATGAGCGTATAAATAGTGTTGTCGGATCTCATACTATACGAAATAATAACAATGTGTAAACTAGTTCTGCAAGTTTGTAGTAACCATGCCACTTGGAAACTATTTTACATCAGAAGGAATTTGGATTATTTACGTTTAGCTATCTCATAAATATTACCGCAATATCCCCCAAGACGTTGATCACTTCAATCGAGGTCAAGCATTCTAGTCATATCCAGGGGATTCCCAGCTGACAGTTGTTTGCAAATTTCATTAATCAGACAGACAATAAAACAGCCATAAAGTAATGTTATGATAACGTTTATTTATATATTTAGAAATGACTACCGCGTTGGTCTAGCGGTACTGTGCTCACCTAGTAACTGGTAATGACTTAAAAGTTAAAAAATTGATTGCGCACCATTTATGACGTCACATGTGCTCATGGAACCCGATTGAACAAATTATTTGGTCATTTTAACCATCATCTTTTGCAATGCCTATCAAGATCACGATGACACCCTGTCACCTAGCTACAGGTTTTTTTTTTCAATTGTTTCCTGTTTCTGTGATAGGGAACAGATAATTGGCTCCCCTGACTATATCAGAGTCCTTGGTTATCGAATGAATTTAATTTATGGTTTTGTTTTTAATTTTGTTGGTAAGGGTTTGTTCGTTACTATTTATTTATGTTTTGTTTTGGATTTGTTGGATATGTTTATGGTTGTTTCTTATGTTTCATTTTGGATATATGTTTTATTTAACAGGTTTTAATTTTTGGATTGTTTGTGTATCAAATATGTGTAATATCATATATACTTACTGGCTCCCTGGTTACAAATCCCTGATCGGACTTATATGCGACTAGCTGTGCCCCGCGGTTTTACCCGCGTTAAATTTTATAAATTATCACATCTCCTTCCCCGTAGGTGATAGCGTGATAATATGTAGCCTATATGTTGACCCGACCTCTTAGTAATATTCACGCAAAATTTGAAGTAAATCCATGCAGTACTTTTTGAGTTTAGCGCGGATATACATACAGACGAACAGACACACAGACAAAAATCCCAAAAACCATATTTTTGGCTTCGATATCGATTGTAGATCACGCCCCAAGTATCCTTTAAAAAAATATTCAATGTACAGTTTTCACTTTTCTACGATTTTATTATATGTATAGATAATAGGTGTAAGTCGCTCGTGCCCCGTCGAGCATGTTAAGCTGTCGGTCCTGCCTGTCGCGTCGGATTACGACTAAGAGTCACACTCCACCACAATTGTAGGTATGTGCTGCGTAGTTGGGTAGTCCAAAGATCTCCACAATTGACAACATTTCATATTTTTAACTGGCATGTATTATTGCGTTATTTAAAAGTAAATCCAAAACTAGGACACCCATATTTTTTCTTTTTGCAAAATAATGAACTTTTCATTCATAATTTCAACTTTGAAATTCGATGTATTCTAAAAAGACGTAAGCGGCAAATGACGTCATAATAATGGTAGAATAACAATCGATCTTTGCTTTAAAGTGACCCGTCAAAAAAAAATCACTGTCTTGTCAAACTCATTGGCGCCTAAACTTGTTTACGTTTGTTTAATGTTTTCAATTTCAAATTAAATTAAAATCGTCAATATTAAATTCGTTTCCAGTGTTATTATCCTTATTATGTTTCATTAAATCACCATGAAAGTTACGAAATTTAAAACCGTGAGTGACAATTGACAATTTGACATGTCTTGTTTGACGTTAATGTTTTCGTTTAGAACATTGGAATGCTTAGGCAAAGGAAACTACCTCGTCCGCCACATCAGTGACGTCATCACACCTTTTTTAGTTTTTATTTTTTTCCTCAGAAATGAAGCAATAAAAAAATATAAAAAAAATATATTTGAACTCAGGATACAAAAATAAAGAAACGGTATTTTTGTTTTAAGGTGGTGTCAGTTTTGAAATGTTGTCAATTGCTAGTCTTGCGCTATGCATGCTAAGCATGTATTTCTTAATTATGACATTAATTTTGTAGTATTTATTATGGTAATGACATTTCTTTTTATATATTATTTTCTAATTTACTATTAATTATGTCATTACATCTTTAAAAATTGCATGCCCTCACCGGCTAGACATAGTGATCTTCACATTTGTATGACACCATAAAATGTAATAATGTACCTGTGTTTGCAATTAATAAATTGATTTGATTTGATTATCCGCATCCAGCAGTTTCCAGCAACATCCGTCTTCAAGGCTTCAGCTGATGCTACGTCTTCCGATTTGTCGTCGCCATTCGAGAACCTTATTAGTACTATTAATTTGTTGATGATGAGACCGCGGACTTACTTATATCATCAGCCTGATATCGTGCACTGATGGACATAGGCCTCCCCCAAAGGTTAGGTTACCATTTGGAGGGGTTTGCAGTAGTCACAACGCATGGCTTGCGAGTTAGCTACCGCAGTTAGGTGGTAGCTAGTACACAGGAGGCGCTGCTGCCCGACTACCTGGTGTATCCCTTAGTCGCCTTTTACGACACCCACGGGATGATATTTATTTTATTTTTTATTTATATATTTATTCAGGAAACCAGTCGTTAACAAACAATACATTATAAGACCAAAAAGTTCCATTAATTAGTTACAAATATAAGAACTAAGGCACAAAAGGCGAATACCTACTTAATACAATATAAACAGAAGAAGAAGTTGGTAGATCAAAAGATAACATGTGCAAATGGGGTTACATTCCCACATCACAAAACATCTGCGAGTGCGGCGTGTCACCCCAAAGTATGGCCCATTTATTCGTTTGTCCCTCCTGTCCAGTCTCTTGTTCCCTTCAGGACTTGTATGACGCTTCAGCCAAAGGGGTCAGCGTTGCCCAATTTTGGGAAGATAGAATATAATTCTTACCATCGACACGATAAGAAGAAGAAGAAGAATGGAGGGACACTGTTATTCTTTCTAGGCCGGAAACCACACGGTTAGCGGCTTATATATTGCAATATTATTATTTACATGTTCCCATGACTCATTTGTTGCACTGATAATACTCGTAATATTTAAATTGAAAACTGAATTCCTGTGTTCATATATGGCAATCATGCGCCTAATTAATCGCGTTGTTAACAGGAAACGAACGGGATTAATGGCTGTAGGTATATGTTTCTATAATTAATTATTTATTATATATTTGTTTCCTTTGTCTTTTAGTGTACACTAAATAAGGTTTTTGTGCGGACGTGACTTTGTTTTACTAAATTAGTTATTTAGTTAATTAAATATGGATGTGTTTGAAGTGCATTTGGATTTTAAGCTACCGGGTAAAATTGCAGGTTTTTATAAATATATAAATGACGTACCATATTATATCGCTATCCCATCTCATCCCGTGGGCGACTTAGAAGTTGTTTTGAGGGAATCCATAAAACGTGGCGAAGTACTTTACACAATACATGCATTTACATAAACTTAGTGTCGGGTTATGGTGTGTAAATAATTGTACCAATTATTGGGGTAGAAGGATGCGTCAACATCAAATGATGTTGTAGGAAGCGTCAACATTGCCGGGTACAATCCATACTCCGTACAACTGCATATGGGTCACACAAACAGCTGTCCTGTTCGGGGATCAAATCCAAAACACGTGGGCGCCGATGAATTAGCGAATTTACTACCTTAACCGCGTCCAGTCTAAATTACTAAACAAACATACCGTATAAAGTTATTACTTAGCATGTTAGCGTTATAAATCACGTCACATCCCACTTCTGATGTCATCGCTTTTGACGTCTGTCTTTGTATTATTTCAACGTCAATCGTAAAAACGCCCTTGAGTTATATATTTTTCTTTATTTTTCATATATATGTAAGCCAACGAAGATACACACGCGAATATAAACGGCAAAAGCTAAGAAAGTGAAACCCAGATCTCACGTGCGGTAAATTTATGCACTTTTTAAGAAAATCCCTGGTAATAGTAGTTTTTACTGCGCCTACCGTCCAAAACCGTTGCACCATAACGGTCCCATTCCACCATTTTGGTACGGAAATGAATTGAGCGATGTGTTAACTGTGTTTGCCATATGTTACCTATTATTTTGACTGCCTCGCTGGTCTAGCGGTAGCGTGTTCACCCGCAGAGAACGAGGTCCTGGGTTCAAATCCCGGGTCGGGCCAAAAAGTGATTTTGGGAGTTTTCTGTAAAAAGAAAAATTCTCAGCATCAGCCCGAAGTCTGGGAGTTGGCGGTATTATACCCCCGTGCCTCGGAGAGCACGTAAAGCCGTCGGTCCTGTACCTGTCCTCTTTCCGGTCGTGTCGCATAGGCGTCCCATCGAATCATGATAGTGATGGGATAGAAAGTGCTCCTGTGTTTGCGCACACACTTGAGCACTATAATATGTCCCGCGCAGATGGCTAATCTCTGTTGAGACCGGCCGCCGTGGCCGAAATTCGGCTAGGAGGACATTATTATTATTATTTTGAGGTGATTATTGTTACGTGATTGTTTTCTGCAGGTGAGCTGGTGACGGGGGCGGCGCACAGCGTGGTGATGCTGACGCCGCTCAGTGAGATGGACCAAGGACGTTTCGGCTCACTCTTCATCACTAACTACAAGCTTTCCTTCGTTCCCTTGGAAAACTCCACCAACGATGTAAGTTGCTGTTCTTGTCTTTATGGTTCATTGTATACTGACTGCTAAAGGATATACAGTCCTAAATTAGGACCATCATGATTAAATTAGGATTCTATGTTGCATTTCCATTGGATATGTACAGACGCCAGCACATCCAGATACTCAATATGTCAAATTTCTTTATAGATTTTCAACTTTATAACATAAGGTTTACTTTCAATTGGGGTAATTTGTCAGATTGGGGTAGCTTGATTTTTTATTTTATTTTATTTTATTTGGAACAACAAACAATTACACAATAAATTTTACAAAAATATTATTACTAATAAACCATTGTGTAATCCACAACGTTATTCACAGAATACATATAATTAAGGTGATTCACACTATACACTAAATGTAGTTAGTAGAAAACTTAACTAGACAATTACAAATTTACAATTTTGATTACAAAAATATTAAGTGAGAACATTATAAACCGAAAACAATAACTTAAATATATTTATTACCTACAATTAAGGCATAAAATAAAAAAACGAAATTTATTATCTAGATTAAAATAATAAATAAGTACCTAAATATATAATTATGTGTTTTGTGAAAAAACAAAAAGCTATTTGAATAAACTAATAAAATTTTGAATAGTTTTCAAGATTGTGTTCTTGAATTTTCCTGCCGATAACGAAAAATCTATGTCATGAAACTGCTCATTGTAAGTGCGAGTGACACGTCGAAGCGGCGCTCTTAAGCCAGAATTAGTTCGGCAAGATGTGACAGCGAACAGTGGTTGTTTGCGTACAGCGCGCCTCTGTGGTCTTCTAGGAACTATGTAGCATATTTTGTTAGAAATATCCATGCAGTCATACGCGTTATTGCTAAGACCATACAAAAGCATTACCTCAAGAAAAGTTCGCCTGGATTTTAAAGTTAACAGATGATATTTATTGAGTAGACTGGTATACGAGGCAGACGTACGACAGCACTTATAGTTCATAGCTTTTACGAATTTTTTCTGTACTTTCTCAATATAATCGGAGTATTTAGCGTAAAAAGGATTCCACACCACGACTGCATATTCTAGTTGAGATCTAATTAAACCACTGTATAAATTCAGATAAGTCCTTGGTTTTTTAAACTCAGTAGCCGAGCGCATAACAAAACCGTACATACGCCAAGCATTGTTGACAATCATATTAATATGATTATCAAGATGGAGCTTTTCGTCCAAAAGTACGCCTAAGTCTCGAATCATACTGACTCTATTTAAAGTAGTGCTATTTATCGTATAGGGGTATTTTATGGCTGTTTTATTTTTAGTGAAGGTTATACAACAACATTTAGAAATGCTAAGATGTAATTTATTACCTTCACAATATTTATGTAGCCTATTTAGATCTAGGGAATATCTACCAGAGGATGGGCAGCAGCTTCCTTCTGATTACTATGACCATCTTACTGCGATCGCCAACCCGCCTGCCAAGCGTGGCGATTATGGCAAATCCCCTCAAATGATGGAGACAACCAAACCGCGGCCCCCGGTCCCCGGCAGCCCTGCTATTCCCCGCCGTGGTAACAGCCGTGGTTACGGCAGGGCAGGGGGTGCTAAGAATCCCCGGCAGATTCCGCGTTACCAACACCGACGACCTCTGGCCCTGGCAACATATAACACACGTACACTGCGGTCCGACGAGAAGATAACCGAACTGGAGGAAGAATTGAGCAGGTTACATTGGGATATTGTAGGATTATCTGAAGTCCGAAGAGAGGGGGAGGACTCGATAATACTGAAATCCGGAAACCTGCTCTATTACCGGGAGGGTGACCGAATATCCCAAGGTGGTGTCGGGTTCATAGTCCACAAGTCCCTCGTGAACAACCTAGTGAAAATCGAGAGTGTGTCGACGAGGGTTGCGTACCTTATACTCAGAATCACCAAGCGGTATTCGTTGAAGGTTATACAGGTATACGCACCCACTTCGACACACTCCGACGATGAAGTAGAGGTTATGTATGAGGACATATCCAGAGCCATACATACCTCTAACTCCTATTTCACTGTGGTCATGGGGGACTTCAACGCGAAGCTGGGCAAACGATTCGGTAATGAGCTGAGAGTGGGGCAATTTGGAACTGGAGACCGGAACCCCCGGGGCCAAATGTTGGCCGACTTCATGGAGAAGGAGGGACTCTTTATGATGAATTCCTTCTTCAGGAAGCCGGATCACCGCAAATGGACCTGGGTGAGCCCCGATGG
Source organism: Pseudoips prasinana (assembly GCA_951640165.1). Lineage (NCBI taxonomy): Eukaryota > Metazoa > Arthropoda > Insecta > Lepidoptera > Nolidae > Pseudoips > Pseudoips prasinana. The sequence goes on from OX621248.1 coordinate 32,363,536, forward strand.
TAAAACTAAAAATGAGATAGACTTTATCTTGTCGACGAGACGACAGATGTTCAATGACGTCTCCGTGATCAATGCGGTTAAAACCGGGAGCGATCACAGACTGGTCAGAGGCTCATTGAACCTGAATGTCAAACTCCAGAGGTCCCGACTGATAAAGTCTACGCTCCGACCTTTACCTATCCACGTCCAAAACCCCGAACCATTTCAGCTCGAACTGCAAAACCGTTTCGAATGCCTAGCAGACTGCGAGGAAGTGGACTCATACTATGACAGGCTCATAGAAGCTGTCCATACGGCTGGGTCTAAGGTCTTCAAGGCCCGTCGTACAAACAGAACTAAAAAGATCTCTGACTTTACCCTGCAACTTATGGAAGATAGACGGAAAATGGTTCTGACATCCTCAGATGATGCTACCAGATATCGGCAGCTCAACAGACAGATCTCAAAGTCTTTGACTCGCGACACGCGGCAATTTAATACAATTAGTATTAAAGAGGCTATCGAGCGGAACAAAGGCTCTAAAGTGTTCGCAAGAGCTCTGTCTGTTGGACAGAGCCAACTGACGAAGCTGAAGACTGAGGATGGTAGAATCGTCACGTCTAAACCTGAGTTGCTGGGAGAGATCGAGAAGTTCTACGGACAGTTATATACGACAACACAGCCACCTGTCAAAAGTCATGCCTCAGATCCCAGAGCACGACTAACCCGACACTACACCGAAGACATCCCGGACGTCAGCCTGTACGAGATTAGAATGGCTCTCAAACAACTCAAGAACAATAAGGCGCCTGGTGATGATGGAGTTACAGCAGAGCTTCTGAAGGCGGGTGGTACACCAATCCTACGGGCCCTTCAGAAGTTATTTAACTCCGTCATACTAGATGGTCAAACGCCACAAGCATGGCACAGAAGTGTGGTGGTGCTCTTCTTCAAAAAGGGCGACAAGACCCTATTGAAGAATTATAGACCCATCACACTGCTGAGCCATGTTTACAAGTTGTTTTCGAGGGTCGTTACGAACCGTCTCGCTCGCAGGTTTGACGACTTCCAGCCTCCCGAACAAGCCGGTTTCCGAAAAGGCTTTAGCACCATAGACCACATACATACGCTGCGGCAAGTTATACAGAAGACCGAAGAGTATAACAAGCCACTGTGCTTAGCGTTTGTGGACTATGAGAAAGCCTTTGATTCTATCGAAACATGGGCCGTGCTGAGGTCTCTCATAAGGTGCCAAATTGACTACCGGTATATCGAGGTGATAAAGTGTTTGTATGAAAACGCCACTATGTCAGTGCGATTCCAGGACCAGATCTCGAAACCTATCCACTTGCAGCGAGGCGTGAGACAGGGAGATGTTATATCTCCGAAACTGTTCACCGCTGCATTGGAAGACGTCTTCAAGCTTCTGGACTGGAAAGGCTTTGGCATCAATGTCAATGGCGAGTACATCACTCACCTTCGATTTGCCGATGATATCGTAGTCATGGCTGAGACCATGGAAGACCTCGGTACAATGCTCGATGACCTCAGCAGAGTCTCTCAACAAGTGGGTCTGAAAATGAACATGGATAAGACGAAAATCATGTCAAACGTCCATGTTGCACCCACTCAATTGAAAGTTGGTGACTCTGCACTCGAAGTTGTAGAGAACTATATTTACCTAGGACAGACCATCCAACTAGGTAGGTCCAACTTCGAGAAGGAGGTCAATCGTAGAATCCAACTCGGCTGGGCAGCGTTCGGGAAGCTACGTAACATCTTCTCGTCCAAAATACCGCAGTGTCTCAAGTCGAAAGTCTTCGACCAGTGTGTGTTGCCAGTGATGACATACGGAACAGAGACGTGGTCGCTCACTATGGGCCTTATTAGAAGGCTCAAGGTCACCCAAAGAGCAATGGAGAGGGCTATGCTCGGAGTTTCCCTGCGGGATCGCATCAGAAATGTCGAAATCCGCAGGCGAACCAAAGTCACCGACATAGCCCGAAGAATTGCCAAGTTGAAGTGGCAGTGGGCAGGGCACATAGCTCGTAGAGCCGACGGCCGTTGGGGCAGAAAGGTTCTCGAGTGGCGACCACGAACCGGAAGACGCAGCGTGGGCAGGCCCCCTACAAGATGGACCGATGATCTTGTGCGGGTCGCTGGAAAATGCTGGATGCGAATAGCACAAGACCGGCAATTGTGGAGATCTTTGGGGGAGGCCTTTGTCCAGCAGTGGACGTCTTTCGGCTGATATGATGATGATGATGATGATTTAGATCTTCCTGCAATGCGTTACAATCATTTAAGGATTTAATCGGCCTATAAATTTTCAAATCATCGGCGTATAAAAGAAATTTAGAATTTAGGATACATTTACTAATATCATTTATAAAAATAACAAATAAAAGAGGCCCTAGTATCGATCCCTGGGGTACACCAGATGTAACAATTGTAGTAGCAGATTGAAAACCATTTATCACTACTTTTTGAGTTCTATTCGAAACATATGATGAAAACCACCTCAACAGATCTCCACGTATGCCATTATAAGCAATCTTGGTCAAAAGAAGTTCATGGTCTACCTTGTCGAACGCCTTTTTAAAGTCAGTATAGACTGAATCTACTTGGATACCCGAGTCCATACTATTAAATAGATAGTCTGAATATACTAGTAAATTGGTTTGGGTCGATCTTCGCTTGACAAAACCATGTTGTTGCTGTAGAATAATATTATGAAGTACGGGATAAAGTTCATTATGTACTAATCTTTCAAAAAGCTTTGACATTGTTGACAGTATTGATATTGGCCGGTAATTTGCAACGTCATTTTTGGGACCTGATTTATGGACAGGTGTAATATTGGCCTGCTTCCAGGCTTCGGGGAAGATTCCTTTTGACAGCGACCGATTAAAAAGGATTTGTAGTGGAGTACATATATTCTTGGCAGTATTTTTGAGAAAAATAACTGGCAGTGCATCTGGACCAGGTCCTTTACTTATATCAAGAGACTGAAGTGCCTGCAGTACTTTTTGGGTGGTGAACTCAATCTTACTAATGAGGGAACTATTATCAGACATTTCAGTACTCCTAAGGGAATCGTTAGTCTGTGCAGACGGTTCATAAACCGAATTAAAGAAGTTAGAAAACATATTACATATTTCATGCGGCTCATTAGCTAATCGAGTGCCGTGGCGCATAGTTGAAGGAATATTCAACCCAGATTTACGAGTTGCAATAAATTTCCAAAAATATTTTACATTATCTTTTATACTGTCTTCAAGATTATTCATGTAAACATTGTAACATTTTTTACATTCTATTTGAAATCTAGCCCTAAAAATTGAGAATTGTTCGTAATCAGATATATTTTTATATTTTTTCCATTTTAACCATGCTTTAGATTTATTTTTGAATATATGTACCAACGCAGGTGAAAACCATATTGGGAACTTAGGTGATTTGATTGTTGACAGAGGTACATGTTTTTTAATTATTCCAAAAATTATATTATAAAATATACTCACTGTTTCGTTTATAGAATCGTTTTGTAGAACTGTGTTCCAGTCGATTTTCCGTATATCCTGATTAATATTGTCATAATTAGCTTTGTAAAAGTTATACCGCATAATGCATTTACGTACCATATAAGTGTAATTTGTATGGAACGGAATAACAGCACAAAAAGGTGGATGATGCTGATCAGGAGGTAACAATAGATCTATTGGTTCATATACCGTACAGGCGTTGTTACTAATAAGCAAGTCGAGAGTGATGCCGCGAAGATTTTTAACAGTATTATACTGACGTGCATTATGTTGAGCCATAAAAGCACTTAAGTGCATGCAGACTGGTGAACCACCATTGCATATTTGCCCACAAGAGAGGGATCCACTTATATTTGAAAACCATTCAATATCGGGTAAATTGTAATCCCCTATGAGGTAAAAATATTCTACGTCACTATTTCTTAGATAAACATCTAAAGTTTCGATGTAAGCTACATATACATTTTCTGGAGTTCTAGGCGGTATGTACACTGCACTAATCATGTGAAATTTACCTCTACTTAAACTAGGTACCTTAAAGAGAACATGCTCGATAGAAGTGTGTAGACTTGGAACATGATTAACTGCCACGGAACGCAAGGTCTTTAAAATTGCTACTAATGTACCACCTCCTTCTTTTTTACCAGTAGCAACACGATCTCTGTCGCATCTGTACACCAAATATCGTTGGTCAATGAATTCGGAATCCAATATCTCTGGGATGAGCCATGTCTCCGTCAGTATTATAATATCATAGCAGTTTGATAATATATTCATATATAAAATATGCAGCTTGGTGCGGATTCCCCTACAATTCTGATAGTAAAATGTTAAATTATTATCTTTAAATTTTAAATATTAAACTACAAATTATTAAACTAAGACAAAAGACATAAAATTTAGAGATTAATTCAAGCAATAACACATAAATATCGTTTTTATCCGATTTTAAAAATAATGAGGCGAATGTACTATGATATATAGCCAATATTATTAATATAGGTACATTAAATACAAGTCCATTTGTTCGTGTACTTTGTACATAAACGAATGGACTGGTATAACAAAAGTATTTCAATTGTACGAATTCTGAGCGGACAAGTACTACAGGATCATTTAGTATAGTTTTCATAACTTTTACAATAATCATAAACAGGAATAAATGTATTTGTATGAAGTAATAGAACAACACATACTTATTCTCTTTAGGGTAGGGCCCTTTTCTAACACTGCGCCATGGGTACAGGAGATTAAACAAAAACATTAATGGCTGGTAGTAATATGGAAGATAAAGTAAAAACACATAAACTATAGTAAGGTATTCACAAACTAAGAGCTGTACTACGACTAGTAATGATAAATGTAAGGAAAATACTAAACATAAAACTAAATAAATTGCGAAATATGAAAAGGTATGAAAAATAAATTGTGAACTAAGGCATATTTGTAACATTTTTTTCTGTTGGTCTGGGTTTGATTTTATCCAAGTCATGGCGTGTTTTAATAGCAAGTACCTTGGCTTGTTCTTTTTCCCTGACAAGAATTGTCCCATTCTTGACCCATACAAACTTGTAGTTACACTTTGTAGCCGCTTCTCGGCAATCACGAAATAACAATTTATTTTTGAGTGTCAAGTGTTCATGAACATATACCGGCAGTGACGAATTCGAGAAACCCAACGACTCTGCAGTCAAGCCTTTAGACAATCTACAGGCACTTAGTATATTATCTCGAAGCATCCGTGAAGTAAACGTGACAATAATGTTTTTAGGCCTTTCACTCTGTTGCTGAGCGTGTGGTACACGATGAATGGCAACTATTTCTTTTTGACTAATTTCGTGCTTTATTTTAGAGCCAATATTCTCAAGGATGGTCAGCAGGTTTTCATTACGTTTTTCAGGTATATTGCATAACTCAATATTACACTGTCTGGCGTTCTGCTCCATGAGGTCTACCTTGGCTGATAATAGGTTGACTGTATTTTGTAGAAGATCACACTGTTTATTGTGCTCAATAACGTCATGGATTTTATTTTTTAAGTCATTCTGCTGATCTGAAGTGAATTGCGACGATGTTTTTAATTCATTGACGACTTCAGACAACGAATTGTATTTCTCCTCATGTAGTGTGATTTGTTGCTGGAAGTTGGTTTGTTTAAATCGCAGACATTCCAAATCCTTTTTTATTTGAGTGGTAGCTTCCGTCAGCTTAGTTACTTCCGACCTGATACTAATGACATTATCCGTGATAGTTGATAAGCTAATTTCCAGACTGGTAGTCATTTCACCGCGCCATTTCTCGAGAATAATTGTCATTTGGTCCGTCATAATTCCAAGCGCCTGCGAAAAGTCGGGTTCTAGTTCTTTACGTTTATTAGATGTAACATTTTGCTCGTGACTTGTTTTAGGTGCTTTATTCAGGTTGGAGTCAGAGTGGAATTTAATTAAAGGATTTGTGTTATCAGGTGATCTATCCATTTTATGTTATATTTCAATTAAATTCACCCTATAGTTTAGAGCTCTTAGATGGGCTAAACGTTTTATTTGAAGTACTGGCGTCTGTACTTACAATGTGTGCGAAACCTATACAAACAATTTATTAAACAAAATTTCGAAAAAAAAGCGGTGATTATTCGATAATCGATAAATGCACGAGAATCGAAACTAACATTTTAAGGACGCATTATTAGGAAAGGGTGTCACACATTTCAGACAAAGAGATAGAGAGAGAAACTCTATACTTCAATGCGAAGGGAAAGTATACGTACAAGTGAGCGACGCATACTAAGCGATATATGTAATAGAATAGGATAGACTTGTGCATGCGCGCGTTGTAACTGCACGCCTCAGACGCTGCATATGAGCAACTGAAGTACCATGCATAATTGTGTTATTAGTGCTTACTACACACGCAGCTTGTTTCTAGGTGAACACATGACCTGCTGTCTTCTTCTGGTCAAAACGACACTTATGCGCGTAAGTGTTCTGCATGGGTGCAATAATTTATAATAAATTGCCAAAAAGTTGAAGACAGTTTAGGCTAGATTAACTACCAACTAAATTGAATTTGATATTTTTGTGAAATTAATATAAATAATTTTTTTAATCCTCTGCATGAAGCAACATGTATGATATACATGTAGTTTTGTATGTATACAACATGATGTATCAAATAATTTTTTATCTTATCTTACCATTCGATATTATGTACGTTCGTGTATTTAGATATTCAATTTATAGTGGTCGATAAGCTGATATTCGATTTGGCATAGTACACCCATAATTATTACCTACGGTTAGTTCTAAATTAGCGCATCTGCCATGATTTCTCGGCACTGAGACTGTTATAAAATACCTTCGATGTTAAGTCCATCCATGTATAAATAAAGCCATAACCACGTCACCCATATAAATTTTACAAAACATAGTAAGGCGAAGGGATATTAAAGTTACGTCATGCTACAGAAATTCACATCAGATAGATATACCTTCTTTATTGATAGGTATTTCCCCTAAAGATTATCACAAAGCGCTGCCATTTCATTTAGGATCCTCTGTTATTTGGAGTTAGTGTGTTTATTGCATGTTTTGTGTCTTGGTAATATATATTGGTATGTACATAATATATCGAAAATTAGTTTATAGGTTAGTTAACCTATAAACTAATTTTCAGTGAGTTCAAAAATCGACCTTATCATATGGGAAATTGCTCTTATATAACTTTGTCTTATAGTTTTGGTCTAACGAGCCGTTTTCCAACTCCTAAAATTTTTATTCATATGTAAATGTACATAGACACGCGGTCAGTCTATTGATAGCTGATCATTAAAGTCCTTTCATTTCTGAGCGTCTCCGTGCTTCGGAGGGTACGTTAAGCTGTCGGCCCTGGCTGTTATTGTTTATTTCAGAGGCTTTAACAACTCTGACACCACCTTTTCATTCATTTATATCAGCCGAAAGACGCCCACTGCAGGACAAAGGCCTGCCCCAAAGATCTCCACAATTTCCGGTCTTGCTCTATCCACATCCAGCGACCTCCAGCAACCCTCACCCTCAGATCATCGGTCCATCTTGCCTGCCCACGCTGCGTCTTCTCGTCCGTGGTCGCCACTCGAGAACCTTTCTGCCCCAACGGCCGTAGGCACTAGCTTGACCATTGCTTATACGATAAATGAAGAAAGACTTACGATGTTAACATAATACTATTTTTCTATAGCTCAAACAACCTATAAAACGCAATGTTCGATGAACTTTCCCTTACGGCTCTTGTTTCTTCAAAGGCCAACGGTAACTTGTGTTGTGTTACTTTAATCACTTCCGTTTTATGTGACCCTGGTACTTGAAACCTCCTTACTCGTGCTCGAATACCGTAACCCCAATTAAATTAAATGGTTTAATTATGTGATATACGATTTTTTATTTGATAATAAGAAGTGCGTTAATGGTTACTGTTAATAGAGCTTTTCTCTATTAGTTTTCGTTTTCTTTTTATGTCGTGGGTTTTAAGTCGACCAACTTTTTTTAACTTTTGCGATATACATATTTGTATGACACGAATATACCCGACCGTTTCGTTTAGAAGTAAACCCTCAAAATAAAGACGCCCCTGTCTAATTGCCAAAAAATAATGTTCGGTAAACATGTGATTTAGTGGCTCATATAAAAAGCCAGGCATAGCGTACTTATTCGTTTGAGTTCTCAATCGAAATTGGATTTGGTTTATTTTAGGTTAGGTTAACATTTTTGTCTAACAGATACCTACTATGCTTTCGAGTAAATGAGGCACGACTCTCAGTATTGTTTTGTCTATTCCATCCTAATTTTATTTTTCCTTCGAGCTAGAGACAGACATGCCTCTGAGAATTGTCTTACCTTACCGATACTAATGTTATATGCCTTCGAGCTAATGAAACTCTTCTCAGTTTGATTTTGTCTGGGATAGGGCAAAATTACGTCAGGATGGAATATCGTGACTTTATTTTGCCTTCTCAATAAATGTTTTGTCCACCCCATCCTAATGTTATTTTGCCAGCTAATTAATGCGATATGTGTCTTAAAATTTTCTATTTCATCGCAATCTCGTTTGCCATAAACATTTTCCTATTGACTCTTATGACTCATTGTGAACAGGTAATCTAGATACGGATCGCAAGAGCGTAATAAAAGTCTGACGCAGTATAGAACTTCCAAATTATTTCCTAATATATATGAAGACGCTAGGTGAAGCCGGCTTCCCGTTGCTCCCGAACAGTCTGTCGGTCTATTGTCAACTCTATTTTCATATTGCAACAGCACCTGTGCTTTCCGTAGGAATATTGTTAAACGGTATTGCAACATTTACTCATTGAATTTAACTCCTATGAAAAGGATATTATTATTTTGAATTGTCGTTTTTATTCACGTAGACTTTAAAAAAGCGCTTGTAAATAGTCAGAACATGTTTGTAGTAATATAGTTGTATACATTATTATTTCTAGTATCATAGATAATTAGGTACACATTGTATGTAAACATTTATAAAATTTATTTTATCATAGCAATACTTACTTATCGTATGCGTAGTGGTTACCCTAGTGTCAGTGTTGTTCAAGCCGCCCAGTAGGCCTCTGACATGGCTTAACGACTGTTGTCTAATGACTACAACCGGGACCGATAGCCTAACGTGCCCTCCGAAGCATGGAGACGCTCCGAAATTAAACCACTTTAGTGGTCACCCATCTTTGGACTGACCGCGAGCCTAGTTACTTAACCTCGCCGATCGCGTACGGACCTCAGAGCCTCAGTTATAGCAATGATATTTAGCTAGCTCGTATCAAGTTATTGTCAAGAGATTATGTTTAATTATCTAGTTTAAGTCTAATATTTTTACTACATATCGTCAATGGTTCTGTCTATATTAAGGTATTATTATTATGACCTTGTGTTAATAACGACGGTCGCGCTTTAATGCTACCACCGGATCCAATGCGCCCCAACTGAGAAGACCCAGCGAAACATCTTTCTTTCATCTTTCTTTCAGCGTTATATCTTTATATGTACTACCAAATCTATAAATTAAACGCATTTATTGGATTACGTTACATGAATCAAAATCATATATGCCATAGTAGGTAATATAATGGTGTCACTGCTAATGGTGTTAACGCCTTCCTTTATTGGCCTGCTGGTCTAGTAAGCCTTACTCCTAAGCCAGAGGTCGCGGGTTCCATCGCTACCCAGGAAAGATTTTTGTGTAATGAATGAACCACGTTATATAAAACAAAAAAATTGAGAGGTGTCAAGGGACACCCGGATGGAACGAAGTTATTTATTATTATTTATTATGTACAAAAAACCTGTATACACTCAACAAAATAATCGTCGCGACACCACACTGTTCAATGCGAAATAGAAATGAAAATATCTGGCTCGCTTTCTATAAGAGAGAGAGACAGACAGAGAAACATGTGCACGCCGCACAGCTGCAAATAGTGTCGTGACAACTTTAAGTAAGAATTTTTTCCGTCTATCCCCCTTTCACAACGCGCGATAAGGAACTTCGTTCCAAAAAAAAAAAACAACTTCTATACTCACAAACTTTCGCATTTATAATATTAGTAGGATTTATTCTTACGTACGCGACATGGCGTCGTTACTTGCTACTATGACAGTTACGATCACATTCGTTATTCGGTTTTTTAGTCATTGGGCTAACATGATGAAGATGATGTAGATGATCATCATCTTCATCATGTTAGCCTAATGGCCATCTTGGTGGATATTCCCTATGGCGTTTCATTGTGAGAGGGAGGCTCTTGCCCTCCAGTGGGGCAGTATTCGGCTGCATCATTATTATCATCAATGCTTTCGAAAGGGCCCTTTATTAATTCCATTCAAACCTCTAATTTTTTTTCCATGCTAGCTCACAATTATTAGATACTAGCTGTGCCCCGCGGTTTTACCCGCGTTAAACGTTAAATTATCACTGCTCCTCCCCCTTAGGTGATGGCGTGATAATATGTAGCCTATATGTTGACCCGACCTCTTAGTAATATTTATGCAAAATTTGAAGTAAATCCATGCAGTACTTTTTGAGTTTAGCCCGGATATACATACAGACAAACAGACAAAAATTCTAAAAACTATATTTTTGGCTTCGATATCGATTGTAGATCAAGCCCCAAGTAACCTTTTAAAAAAATATTCAATGTACAGTTTTGAGTTTCCTACGATTTTATTATAAGTATAGATATACTGCTATCAATACTATACTAACCCATTTTGCTGTGATGTTTGCTGACAGTTGTATTCAGAAATGTGTTAATCAGATCCCAGTCACCAAATATGCCTTATATCAATATTGTACGTATACTGTAATCTTATCTTTGTAGGAGTACAGTCAGAGGAACTACCTATTGGGCGCGTTCGACGTGCCACTGACCGGAGTGTCCACCGTGTGGCTGACGGACGGAGGCCCCGTCCGGCGCCGGAGACTGATGCCGTACGGCGACGTGCCGGGGAAGGTTAAAGGACTACAGGTTATCAGCAAGGTAAGAAGAAGAACTTGCTGTGTGGTGACGGCATAGAATATCATCACCCCATCTCATCCTGTGGCAGAACGGGCACCAGCGTTTTTATGTGAACTATGACCATCAAACTGCGATCACCAATCCATCTGCCAAGCGTGGCGATTATGGCATATGCCCCCATTGTTTGGGGAGGCTTTTGTCCAGCAGTGGAAGTAATTTGGCTGACATGATAAAGAAGAAGAACGCAGGTTGTGAGTTCTTTTCGCGCTCAGGACAGATATTTGTGTGCGTGTTCATGCACACAAATACCTGTCAAAAATATGTGTTTGTGTTGAGAGTATATATTTGGAAAAGAAAAGTAGTATATGTAATATATCAATTATCTGTTTTCCATAGCACAAGCTGTGCTTAATTTGGGATCAGACGGCCGTTGTGAATAATGAATGTCCCAGGATATTTATTAACATTATAACATTACACACACTACCATGCTTTTGACACTGACAAACTGAGCTTTAAAATGGACAACAGATTAATATTACTCGTCTTTAATGTCTATAGTCTTTGACAATAGGACCTTAATGGTCGAATTTCGAACAAGTGTGATCTCTAGTTACTTTAACTTGGCCTTTTAGGTCATCTATGTATGACATGCATGACTTATACTTCACATACTGGCTAGCTATATGAAAGGATTAATAAACCATAAATATGAATCTAGGCCGATGACGAGGCATGATGTAGCAATGACGTACGCGTAGAGTATTTAGATAAAAATGAAGGAAAAAGGTTTTATTTTTATGCGGTTTACTATCTGTGGTATGTTTCACCGTAGGATTTTTATTAATTTTTCTTTTAGGCCGGGAACCACAGGGCTCTGTTGCGTGTGTCCTTCTTTAATAATCTGTTGTCCTTTTGCATGATGTCACAATGACGTATGCGTAGAGTATTTGTATAAAAATGAAGGAAAAGGGTTTTATTTATACATGGTTTACTATCTGTGGTATATTCAGTAACATAGGGTTTTTATTATTCCTTCTTTCTGCATCGGGAACCACATGATTCTTTTGGTTTGTGCATCTTAAACAATCTGTTGTTCTGTTGCATGATGTCACAATGACGTATGCGTATCGTATTTGGATAAAAATGAAGGAGAAAGGTTTTGTTTTTATGTGGTTTACTATCTGTGGTATATTTCACCGTAGGCTTTTTATTATTTTTCTTTTAGATAGGGAACGACAGGGCTTTGTTGCGTATGTCCTTCTTATATAATCTGTTATCCTTGTGCATGATGTCACAATGACGTATGCGTAGAGTATTTGGATAAAAATGAAGGAAAAAGGTTTGGTTTATATCTGGTTTACTATCTATGTATGTACTAGGTATGTTCAGTACCGTAGGCTCTTTATTATTCTTTCGTTCTACACCGGGAATCAGACGGCACTGTTGCTTATGTGTAGCTCTGTTAAACGATATTTGTCTAGCTAATAAAATAAATTATGTTAGAAATGACTGCCTCGTTGGTCTAGCAGTATCGTGTTCGACTACAGATAATAAGGTCCTGGGTTCAAATCTAGGGTCGGACTATAAAGTGATTTGGGAATTTTTCTGTTCAGAAAATATTAGAAAAAGTATAAACTCGAAGTCTGGGTGTTGGCAGTTTCATTACCCCGTGCCCCGGAGAGCACGTAAAGCCGTCGATCTAGTAACTGACCTTTTTTTCAGTCATCCCACCGGATTATGAGAGTGATTGAATAGAATGTGTTTGCGCACACACGGCCATCTGAACCCAAACTAAGCCGAGCTTGTACTATGGAAACTAGATAACTGACATACTACATATACTAATGTTCTTTTGTAAATAACTTAACTTTATACTTATAATGTTGATTACGCCCAGACTCATGTACATAAATATCTGTCGTGGGCGGAAATCGAACCCCCTTTGATGCGAATCACGGCGTACGGCATGCGGTACAGTAAGACATCTTTATTTTACACACAGTGGTAAACACAGTGCTAATCTTAATTTGTTACGTATCCAGCGAGTGATAGACACAGAACAGTGGCAGGTACGGAGGTGTTAATCTGATTAGATAAACGCATATGTGTCTTACCCGAAGTGCAGCATATAATTTTCACAAGATTAAGGCTACAATATTAATTTAAATATGAGATTAATTAGCAGAGGACGCGGTAGCACTTTCCGATTTATCCATCATTACCGGAAGCGAACGAATCGAACTAATGACAATAATTTATTTGAACCCGGTAGGAGTTATTCATGTTGATATAGAGATATGTGGCGAAAAGTGGCGGCGGGTATAAACTCGAAAAAGGAAATATGTTTCCCTTAGCTGCTCAGATTTGTTTACTACATTTATTTTCGTCAGTTTTAAATAATGCATATTTTTTACGAATAATGATTTGTCCACAAAAACGAAGCGGGTGGGCAAAAGAAAATAACTACTTCACCACACAATATTGTTTACTTTTGTGTCGGTAAACTGCTGAGCTATAGTAATGGTTCTTAATGTTCATTGTTTCTTTTCCAGAATATGAAAGTCTTAACATTCAGCTTCGCGAACTCTCCAATCGACAACGGGCGCAAAATCGCCCTGGCGTTGATGCACCACGCTTTTCCAAAGAGACATGACCTCCTCTTCGCGTTCGAGTACAGAGAACCCTATTACCCCACTCTACCCTCAGACATGAACATGTTCCAACAACCAGGCGACTGGAAGAAAGAGTTAGAAAGGTTTGTATTTAATAATACTCAAAATCCTATTCCCGTTTGATATTTATGATTTCCCAATTTTGGGATGAGATGCAATTTTGCAAGCAATCTTTGCATTACAAATAATCCTACACAACTAAAGTTTAATATATTCTCCTACTCCCCAAATTGGTTTCTTTGACTTCTTTAGACGACATCTTAATAATGGGTAAAAATATCGGAATCTAAAGCATCAGAATCATTATTACAGAAAAAGCACTAGAGATTTTTGTTTGGAAGTCGGTATCTTGGCCATTCTGTGTATATATGTATGTCGCTGTAATATGTAATAACTACCCGCGTTTAAGATCTATTATGTTTCTGGAGTTACTAATTTAATTGATGAAATAATGAAATTTAATCAGCACTTGGGTATTTACATACACTTGTACTTGTCAAGCTGACAATGCATTAGGTAAACATAGTAGAAACAGTATAAAAGTAACAAAAAAATATATATTAGTCCGTCCGTTTAGACCAAACGGACGGTCTTATCACATATTTTTTAAATGATTCAATAAATTACAAGTTTCTAAGCTATTATTTTTAAATTTAGTACTACTATATCAAATTAAAGAATTAAAAATTAATTCATTTTCTATCACATTATTCTTCTTCATAATTCCTGACTGGCTGCCTATGTTTCATCGACCGTAGCTGCGATCCAAGAGAGTCCAAAAGAAAAGTTAAATAAACTTCCACCTGAATCCTGGTAGAAGAAAATAATTATCTTTTGGATATAATCTCCAGTGTCTAAAGATCTTCGTTAAATTCGGCAACCTTTGACTGATGCCCCGGTTGTTGCTAGCGTCTACAGGCATTAAGACCACATAAGCTGATATATCTGCCCTAGTCTATTTCTGAACTATTGGGAGTAACAAAACCATGTTTATTCCATTTCAGATGTGGATGTCCTCATTGGAGAATAACCTGTATAAACGGAACGTCTGACGCCTTCATGCTGACAGCGGGAGAGACATTAATCGTGCCGAGTTCAGTACTGGACTACAACCTCATGGAGTCAGCTCGACATTTCCGGTCGGGGAGGGTGCCGGTGTGGGTGTGGGGCCGGCCCGAGGGCGCCGCGCTGCTGCGGAGCGGCGAGCTGCTGCAGACGGAGCAGTCGGCCACGGCGGAGAGTGTGCTATTGGAACAGGTGTGTTGGTATCATCTCATTATCACAGTGTGGGTGGGGTGCTGAACTGAGGGTAAAGTTATCGATTTCCCAACAGGAATTATCATGCAGGTACTGTGAGCAAAAGTTAGTGCAAAATTATTTAAATCTGCCTATGGAATGCTTATGTATAAACGTTTAAAAATCTTCGGTAGATTTAGAGATACTTCATCATCATCATCATATCAGACAAAGGCCACACCTCCAAAGATCTCCACAATCAAAATCTTGCGCTATTCGCATCCAGCGGTTTCCAGCGACCTGCACAAAATTATCGGTCCATCTTGTAGGGGGCCTGCCCACACTGCGTCTTCCGGTTAGTGGTCGTCACTCGAGAACTTTTCTGCCCCAACGGCCGTCGGTTCTACGAGCTATTTGCTCTGCCCACTGCCACTTCAGTTTTGCAAATCTTCGGGCTATATCGGCGACTTTGTTTCGCCTGCAGATTTCGACATTTCTGATTCGACCTTGCAGGGAAACTCCGACCATAACCCTCTCCATTATATATAAATAATCGCAGAACAAATGCTTCCACTTTCGCATTTTTTTGTAGTTGTGCCATACGCCAGAGATATAGCCAGACTCAGAGCGACCACTCATAAATTGTTAGAAAATAGAACCCGGGGCGGAAAGTAATGAGTGAATTAACACGTACGATCAAAATATATATAGTAAATAATAAAATAATTATACCCTGGGACATTATTTACACACGGCCATTTGATCCCAAACTAAGCAGCGTTTGTACTATGGAAACCGGATAACTGATATACTACTTTTCTTATGCAAATACATACTTATATATATAATTAAACCCAGACTTAGGACGAACAGACATGCTCATGCACACAAATATCTGTCCTAGGTGGGAATCGAAACCACGGCCTCTGGCGTGAAAACAAGCATTTGCCAACCACGCCAACAGGTCCGTCGTATAACGAAGTATTACGCTCGGTGTGGCAGGTGCGGCGCTCGCACCCCAAGCTGACGCCGCCGCGCGTGCTGCACCCGTGCGGCAGCGCCTTCTATTGTGCAGTGTAGTGGTAGAGTGTAGTCTGGTCCCCGTGCAGGTGCGGCGCTCGCACCCCAAGCTGACGCCGCCGCGCGTGCTGCACCCGTGCGGCAGCGCCTTCTATTGTGCAGTGTAGTGGTAGAGTGTAGTCTGGTCCCCGTGCAGGTGCGGCGCTCGCACCCCAAGCTGACGCCGCCGCGCGTGCTGCACCCGTGCGGCAGCGCCTTCTATTGTGCAGTGTAGTGGTAGAGTGTAGTCTGGTCCCCGTGCAGGTGCGGCGCTCGCACCCCAAGCTGACGCCGCCGCGCGTGCTGCACCCGTGCGGCAGCGCCTTCTATTGTGCAGTGTAGTGGTAGAGTGTAGTCTGGTCCCCGTGCAGGTGCGGCGCTCGCACCCCAAGCTGACGCCGCCGCGCGTGCTGCACCCGTGCGGCAGCGCCTTCGCGCCCGCGCCCGCGCCCGCCGCGCTGCCGCCGCTGGCCACGCTGCACGCCTCCTACAAGAAGCTGGCGCAGCTCTGCACGCCCACCAGCCTCGCCGACTTCTGGGTACGTACTCCTGCTGCTAACTAATCTTACGTCATTAGTCATTACGCATGCACTTCGACTTGAGTCTATGTGTGACGAGAGCGTTACGAAAAGTGTGATCGGGTGAGGAGAACGGAAGATGAGAGGGAGATATAAGTTAGTGAAGATAGAAAGAGAAAATTACGTTTTGTCACACATTTTCTTTCTTTCTTCGTAAATTTACAAAATAACACGAAGACTTCAAAGTCGAACGATCGATGGTTGTATAAAAATGAAATCAATAGTTAATGGTTGTAGCAAATATTTGAAAAGCTAATGCTTTGCCAATTGCTCAGACACTTTAATATATTATATAATTTACCTTTACCGTAAACAGTTTGGATTCGCATAGTGCTGTTCAACCAACGATGCAGGTGCAGTCTGTTAAAAGGTATATATTTATATATTAGGGAGGACTCGTAGGATGTATTAAGTATTTTTTGCGATTTGTTCAAAGCATTTGATTGTGTTTATCATGATACTCTTGTCAAGAAACTGCACCACTACGGTATCAGAAACAAGTCTCTAGAACTTTTGACTTTTTAATTGGGCAATAGAATACAAAAAGTCGGTATAAACGGTAAAAAAATCTGCGGGATCCCCAGTGGTAATGGGCGTTCCACAGGGGTCGATTCTCGGTCTATTCTTTTTTTAATATGTATTAGTGACTTACCTTATTATATTAGGGATAAGCGTGAGATTGTTTTGTTTGCGGATGATACTTCATTAACATTTAAAATAACTCGACAATTACGCAATGTCGACGAAGTAAACGATGCAATCTCAAAGTTGTTTATGGGTTTAACGCAAATTATCTTTTGCTATGACAAGGAAGCTAAAAGTCATCAAATTCTCTACACCTAATGTGAAACAGGTGGCCACCAATGTACAGCTTAATGGGGCTGGATTTACTCTTGTTCAGACAACTGTGCTCTTGGGTATCACAATTGACTCTAAACTACAATGGGGCCCACAAATAGAAAAACTATCAGGCAATTTAGTTGTGCAGCTATAAAAACTATAAGACGTCTCACTTATGTGGACACAGAATGGTTTATTTCAGTTATTTTCATAGTATAATGTCCTATTGAATTCTTCTCTGGGATTTGCTCTGCTGATATTAACACCATAGTTGTATTGCAAAAAGAGCTATTAGAGCCATATATAAACTGGGTCCGCGAGAAACTGTAAGAAAGAAGTTTAAATAGATTAACTTTTATGAAGATCTAATTCATTTTTTCATTTCAATTCGGCTTCAAAGATTTAATGTTCATTTGCTACCAAAAATATTCTCCTAGGATGTGTACTATTATATTGTGGCGTGATTCCAGTTACAAGACTCGCAATACTACTCGATCCTAGAGTCGAGTCGGTGGCTGCGCTACGTGGCCAACTGCATCGCGTTCGCGGACGACGCGGCGCAGCACCTCACCGACAACGTCACCGTCGTGTTACAAGAAGGTCGGTAGCCAGTTGTTGTAGTACCACGTGTCCAATGACTACAGCCGGTGGCTGCGCTACGTGGCCAACTGCATATTGTCCCATATGTATATTTTCTGATTAATGTTAATGGGTCGCTGGAAGTCGCTGGATCCGGATAGCGCAAGGCTGGCAGTTGTGGAGCTTTTTGAGCGTCTTTGTCTAGCAGTGGGCGTCTTTCGGCTGATATGATAATGAATGTTAATGTGTTCCAGGTGACGGCGTGGATTACTGTGCGGTGGTGTCGTGCCTCACACAGATGCTGGTGGACGCCCACTACAGGACCATATCGGGCTTCCAGTCGCTTATACAAAAAGAGTGGGTCGCGCTCGGACATCCCTTCTGTGATAGGTGAGTGAAGCTCTATTGTGAGCAATGTTAATATGATACGGCTCCACCGACTCGCACCTATGGGACCAATAATTTTTGGCGTACAAAAATTTATGATACAGCTGTATTTTTTTTATTTGTTTATTGGCTTACCAATAATTCTTTAGACTTATAAAATTATAAATTATTTAATAATTTCTATTAATAGGCCTTGTGTAACAATATCTATAATTAAAGCAAATCATTAACTGCTTATGTACTAAATAATCGCTACATTAGCTATACAATATTAATAAATAATGTCAGGTGGTCGAGCATCATCAGCTCATAGGCTAGTTTTGGTCGTTTAATTACTGTAAAAAAAATAGCAATTGCTTAAAGTTCGGAAACAATACTAAAATCATAACTTTGTTTTCGTTTGTGGAGAGTCAAGACAATCTTACCGTGTATCTCGCTCAACCGTTTGACCGCCTCAGTCACGTATGGATGACAAATAAAACTGTAACCAGCACACCACGGTCACGGGTCGTACCATAGCGGGCTGAGCACATTTTGGTTTGTCATCTATACATAACTGGTGGTCAACAGGTTAAGAAGCTCTTATATCATCCCGGTACACGGAACTTACGTACTTATCGTATGGGCAGAGGTTACCCTATATAGTGTCAGAGTTGTTTAAGCTGACCATTTGGCCTCTGATATGGCTTAACGACAGTTGTCTAATGACTACAGTTTGTGCCCTCCGAAGCACGGCGATGCTCAGAAATTGAACCACATCTATAGACTGACCGCGAGGTTAGTTGCTTAACCTCGCCGATGGCTTACGGATCGGTGAAAGCATCTAGCTATGAGCGCCTCAACCCGTGTAGACGGGATATAACGTATTAGTTGACATACATATATCTTAATATCTCATGTGTTGCGTTGTGCTTCTCCAGGTTCGGTCTCCCGCGGCCCGGGAACCCCAAGGACTCGACCGCCAAGGACACGAGTACGGCCCAGTGTGCGCCGGTGCTGCTGCTGTTCCTGGACTGCACGTGGCAGCTGCTGCAACAGTTCCCCGCGCACTTCCAGTTCTCCGAGACCTACCTCACCACCCTGTGGGACTGCGCCACCAACCATATCTTTGATACGTTCCTCTTTAACTGTGCCAGGGATCGGGAGCTAGCAGTGTCTAAAGTGAGAAATCAGTCTTATTATTGTTAGTTAGGGCTACTTAGACTGATATCGAGTACTTACGATAATACTAATTGCATCGATGCAGATTTTGTGTATGTACATAGACTCACGCCTGCTTCCCAGAGACGTAGGCAAAGACAAAAAAATTCCATTTGTCACTATCTTTGCACACCTTTTTTGCCTGGTTTACTGTCATTATTGTGTATTCAAGGCGGGCAATAAATACTACGATAATCTACCACAAGTTAAACTTAGCGGGGTACCCTTGAATAGAGTCAAGTTTCAAGTATCTGGGTCACTGGCTCTCCGAAGACCTCAAAGACAATATGGACATCGAGCGGGAGCGCAGGGCGTTGGCTGTCCGATGCAATATGCTGGCTCGTAGATTTGCAAGATGTACGAAACAGGTAAAGACGACCCTTTTTAGAGCGTACTGTCAGTCGTTTTACACGTGCAATCTATGGATTAGCTATACGCAGAAGGCATATAACGCTCTGCGCGTCCAATACAATAACACGTTTAGGATGCTGATGGGACTGCCAAGACATTGTAGCGCATCAAAAATGTTCGCCGACGCACGCACGGATGGATTCCACGCCATCATGCGCAAGTGATGCGCCTCTATTATGAGCAGGGTACGAGGCAGTCCCAATAGCATATTAAACACGATCGTGGACCGGTGGGACAGCCCAATACTGGAACATTGGATGCGCAAACATACCCCAATGGGGTGTTTTTTGAATGTTTAGCTTTAAGGTATAGGCTTTAAGTAACTAACAATAGTGTTTAAGTTCATAAATTATTTACTAACAAATATGGATTTTCATTATCTGGAAATAAATTATTATTATTATATTATTATATTATTGTATTCTACATACATGCTCGCCGGTTTAGGGTACTTCTGACCTGGCCTTTCGTGAGAACGATTCCGATTTGGTCAGAGAATGTTCTACGACATACATAAAACTACAAGAATCTTATTTTGTTTTATAGAATTTCGTCCAAAGACCGGTTTGGGACTGGGGTGAGCAGTTTTCAGAACAAGACAAGGCTTTGTTTTACAACCCTCTTTTTATGGGAAGCAAGCCTACTACCATACCATCACAAAGGATATGTAAGTGATTTGAACGAATTTTTATTTTACTTATTTATCAAAACTGGAAAATCATAAATTTGATCGTCCGGCAGGAATCCGACAAGCAGCCAAATTCACATATATGGCCATGTTTCGAAACAAAATATGCCGACAAATGGCATCTTCATCTGTACGGTCGTACGATTATTGTTGCTGAGTGCACACAGTAAAAGTGCACTTGTTGTCAGATGGTTGTTTATTTCGATTACTGTTAAAGTTCCAAAATGCTGACATTTCCCTTTACATGTGTATGTTGCCACGATAATGGCACTGTACCTCAGTGCCATTATCGTTTTAAAGTACTGTAATAAAAGATAATGTGCAATCGTAAGATCGCACAATCAGCTAGAATATGCCAATGATGTACAGTGTGGGACTGTACATCCCCCATAAAGGAAGTGCCAGGAATTTGATCGGCCGATGCGTATTGGCTGGAGTCAGAGAGACAGCAGAGTACGTTCCCTCTAAAGATTGAGGGTGCTGGTTCCTGCTGGATTATAAAATTTATGACTTCCCAGTTCTAAAATACCATTAAATCTAAGTTTCTTAGTATTATATTTAGTTGATATTGAAAAAAATATGGTTTTTGAATAAATAATTAAAACATACAATTGCAATAAATAATAAAAACATACAAATAAGCTGCGAAAATAGCAGTTGAAAAGGATGATAGTCTTGCCCCCTTTTTAATAATGTGGTTGATATGCTTATGTATGGTTGTGGAAGTCCAATTTTTGGTCTACAATTACTCCTAAGTCACGGGTGCTGTAACTCCTGTAACTTCATTCAAGGGTGTATTGTTTATGATGTTACACTGGGTGAGTTTATTTTTTGGGTAAATTTTATATGTAAACATTTCGCCGGATTGAGTATCATTTTATTCCTATAACACCAGTGACTTATGAGATTAAGATCCTTTTCTTAGAGATTTGATATCATCATTATCGTTGATCACTCTATAATTTTTTAAATCGTTAGCATATATTTTAAAGCTAGAGGTTATGGTGGAACCAAGGTCGTTAATAAAAGAGAGGAAAAATAAAGGTCCGAGATGCGAACCTTGCGGTACACCGGAAGGAATCATTACGGCTGGCGATTTGAAACCACGAATTACTAAGATTTGAGAGCGATTAGATTAGATGCGGTGTGAATCCTATCTTCACACTATCTTAGAAGTGTGCCGCATATGCCAGCATGACCAAGTTTTTGAATGAGAATATCATGGTCAACAACGTCAATGGCTTTAGAGAAGTCTGTATATATTGCATGCACTTCTATTCTATCATCCATTGCCTCGACTATGTCATTGACGTACCCAAGTAAGTTTGATGGGGTAGATCTTTAAGGGATAGAGCCATGTGTATAGTTGTGTACACGTTGCTATTTTTTGCTTGTCATACGTTGTGCCGAAATGTATAGCTCTCTTTCTCTTTTTAATATAAAGTGCCCAAATATAATACGTTATTTAAGTGTAATTCTTATTCATTTATCAATGACCAAATCGAGGTCCAAGAAGTTTCCCTTAAAAAGTCTTCTACAACAAAGACTTTTCATCCACAGCAATATCGTCCCTAGCCAACAAGTCAGTGCCGGAGCTGAGTCGACTCGAACCCTGTACTTCGGTGGCGGGCATGGAGCTGTGGTCGCAGAACTACGAGCGCTGGCTGGCGCCGCTGGACGCGCCGCTGACGGGCGCGGTGCAGTACCACGTGCACAACTACGCCGTCATCACTCAGGTGCGCTCTCGCCACGTCTGCTAGCCTAGTACTTCAGTTACATGGAGCTGTGGTCGCAGAACTACGAGCGCTGGCTGGCGCCGCTGGACGCGGTGCAGTACCACGTGCACAACTACGCCGTCATCACTCAGGTGCGCTCTCGCCACGTCTGCTAGCCTAGTACTTCAGTTACATGGAGCTGTGGTCGCAGAACTACGAGCGCTGGCTGGCGCCGCTGGACGCGGTGCAGTACCACGTGCACAACTACGCCGTCATCACTCAGGTGCGCTCTCGCCACGTCTGCTAGCCTAGTACTTCAGTTACATGGAGCTGTGGTCGCAGAACTACGAGCGCTGGCTGGCGCCGCTGGACGCGGTGCAGTACCACGTGCACAACTACGCCGTCATCACTCAGGTGCGCTCTCGCCACGTCTGCTAGCCTAGTACTTCAGTTACATGGAGCTGTGGTCGCAGAACTACGAGCGCTGGCTGGCGCCGCTGGACGCGGTGCAGTACCACGTGCACAACTACGCCGTCATCACTCAGGTGCGCTCTCGCCACGTCTGCTAGCCTAGTACTTCAGTTACATGGAGCTGTGGTCGCAGAACTACGAGCGCTGGCTGGCGCCGCTGGACGCGGTGCAGTACCACGTGCACAACTACGCCGTCATCACTCAGGTGCGCTCTCGCCACGTCTGCTAGCCTAGTACTTCAGTTACATGGAGCTGTGGTCGCAGAACTACGAGCGCTGGCTGGCGCCGCTGGACGCGGTGCAGTACCACGTGCACAACTACGCCGTCATCACTCAGGTGCGCTCTCGCCACGTCTGCTAGCCTAGTACTTCAGTTACATGGAGCTGTGGTCGCAGAACTACGAGCGCTGGCTGGCGCCGCTGGACGCGGTGCAGTACCACGTGCACAACTACGCCGTCATCACTCAGGTGCGCTCTCGCCACGTCTGCTAGCCTAGTACTTCAGTTACATGGAGCTGTGGTCGCAGAACTACGAGCGCTGGCTGGCGCCGCTGGACGCGGTGCAGTACCACGTGCACAACTACGCCGTCATCACTCAGGTGCGCTCTCGCCACGTCTGCTAGCCTAGTACTTCAGTTACATGGAGCTGTGGTCGCAGAACTACGAGCGCTGGCTGGCGCCGCTGGACGCGGTGCAGTACCACGTGCACAACTACGCCGTCATCACTCAGGTGCGCTCTCGCCACGTCTGCTAGCCTAGTACTTCAGTTACATGGAGCTGTGGTCGCAGAACTACGAGCGCTGGCTGGCGCCGCTGGACGCGGTGCAGTACCACGTGCACAACTACGCCGTCATCACTCAGGTGCGCTCTCGCCACGTCTGCTAGCCTAGTACTTCAGTTACATGGAGCTGTGGTCGCAGAACTACGAGCGCTGGCTGGCGCCGCTGGACGCGGTGCAGTACCACGTGCACAACTACGCCGTCATCACTCAGGTGCGCTCTCGCCACGTCTGCTAGCCTAGTACTTCAGTTACATGGAGCTGTGGTCGCAGAACTACGAGCGCTGGCTGGCGCCGCTGGACGCGGTGCAGTACCACGTGCACAACTACGCCGTCATCACTCAGGTGCGCTCTCGCCACGTCTGCTAGCCTAGTACTTCAGTTACATGGAGCTGTGGTCGCAGAACTACGAGCGCTGGCTGGCGCCGCTGGACGCGGTGCAGTACCACGTGCACAACTACGCCGTCATCACTCAGGTGCGCTCTCGCCACGTCTGCTAGCCTAGTACTTCAGTTACATGGAGCTGTGGTCGCAGAACTACGAGCGCTGGCTGGCGCCGCTGGACGCGGTGCAGTACCACGTGCACAACTACGCCGTCATCACTCAGGTGCGCTCTCGCCACGTCTGCTAGCCTAGTACTTCAGTTACATGGAGCTGTGGTCGCAGAACTACGAGCGCTGGCTGGCGCCGCTGGACGCGGTGCAGTACCACGTGCACAACTACGCCGTCATCACTCAGGTGCGCTCTCGCCACGTCTGCTAGCCTAGTACTTCAGTTACATGGAGCTGTGGTCGCAGAACTACGAGCGCTGGCTGGCGCCGCTGGACGCGGTGCAGTACCACGTGCACAACTACGCCGTCATCACTCAGGTGCGCTCTCGCCACGTCTGCTAGCCTAGTACTTCAGTTACATGGAGCTGTGGTCGCAGAACTACGAGCGCTGGCTGGCGCCGCTGGACGCGCCGCTGACGGGCGCGGTGCAGTACCACGTGCACAACTACGCCGTCATCACTCAGGTGCGCTCTCGCCACGTCTGCTAGCCTAGTACTTCAGTTACATGGAGCTGTGGTCGCAGAACTACGAGCGCTGGCTGGCGCCGCTGGACGCGGTGCAGTACCACGTGCACAACTACGCCGTCATCACTCAGGTGCGCTCTCGCCACGTCTGCTAGCCTAGTACTTCAGTTACATGGAGCTGTGGTCGCAGAACTACGAGCGCTGGCTGGCGCCGCTGGACGCGGTGCAGTACCACGTGCACAACTACGCCGTCATCACTCAGGTGCGCTCTCGCCACGTCTGCTAGCCTAGTACTTCAGTTACATGGAGCTGTGGTCGCAGAACTACGAGCGCTGGCTGGCGCCGCTGGACGCGGTGCAGTACCACGTGCACAACTACGCCGTCATCACTCAGGTGCGCTCTCGCCACGTCTGCTAGCCTAGTACTTCAGTTACATGGAGCTGTGGTCGCAGAACTACGAGCGCTGGCTGGCGCCGCTGGACGCGGTGCAGTACCACGTGCACAACTACGCCGTCATCACTCAGGTGCGCTCTCGCCACGTCTGCTAGCCTAGTACTTCAGTTACATGGAGCTGTGGTCGCAGAACTACGAGCGCTGGCTGGCGCCGCTGGACGCGGTGCAGTACCACGTGCACAACTACGCCGTCATCACTCAGGTGCGCTCTCGCCACGTCTGCTAGCCTAGTACTTCAGTTACATGGAGCTGTGGTCGCAGAACTACGAGCGCTGGCTGGCGCCGCTGGACGCGGTGCAGTACCACGTGCACAACTACGCCGTCATCACTCAGGTGCGCTCTCGCCACGTCTGCTAGCCTAGTACTTCAGTTACATGGAGCTGTGGTCGCAGAACTACGAGCGCTGGCTGGCGCCGCTGGACGCGGTGCAGTACCACGTGCACAACTACGCCGTCATCACTCAGGTGCGCTCTCGCCACGTCTGCTAGCCTAGTACTTCAGTTACATGGAGCTGTGGTCGCAGAACTACGAGCGCTGGCTGGCGCCGCTGGACGCGCCGCTGACGGGCGCGGTGCAGTACCACGTGCACAACTACGCCGTCATCACTCAGGTGCGCTCTCGCCACGTCTGCTAGCCTAGTACTTCAGTTACATGGAGCTGTGGTCGCAGAACTACGAGCGCTGGCTGGCGCCGCTGGACGCGGTGCAGTACCACGTGCACAACTACGCCGTCATCACTCAGGTGCGCTCTCGCCACGTCTGCTAGCCTAGTACTTCAGTTACATGGAGCTGTGGTCGCAGAACTACGAGCGCTGGCTGGCGCCGCTGGACGCGGTGCAGTACCACGTGCACAACTACGCCGTCATCACTCAGGTGCGCTCTCGCCACGTCTGCTAGCCTAGTACTTCAGTTACATGGAGCTGTGGTCGCAGAACTACGAGCGCTGGCTGGCGCCGCTGGACGCGCCGCTGACGGGCGCGGTGCAGTACCACGTGCACAACTACGCCGTCATCACTCAGGTGCGCTCTCGCCACGTCTGCTAGCCTAGTACTTCAGTTACATGGAGCTGTGGTCGCAGAACTACGAGCGCTGGCTGGCGCCGCTGGACGCGGTGCAGTACCACGTGCACAACTACGCCGTCATCACTCAGGTGCGCTCTCGCCACGTCTGCTAGCCTAGTACTTCAGTTACATGGAGCTGTGGTCGCAGAACTACGAGCGCTGGCTGGCGCCGCTGGACGCGGTGCAGTACCACGTGCACAACTACGCCGTCATCACTCAGGTGCGCTCTCGCCACGTCTGCTAGCCTAGTACTTCAGTTACATGGAGCTGTGGTCGCAGAACTACGAGCGCTGGCTGGCGCCGCTGGACGCGCCGCTGACGGGCGCGGTGCAGTACCACGTGCACAACTACGCCGTCATCACTCAGGTGCGCTCTCGCCACGTCTGCTAGCCTAGTACTTCAGTTACATGGAGCTGTGGTCGCAGAACTACGAGCGCTGGCTGGCGCCGCTGGACGCGCCGCTGACGGGCGCGGTGCAGTACCACGTGCACAACTACGCCGTCATCACTCAGGTGCGCTCTCGCCACGTCTGCTAGCCTAGTACTTCAGTTACATGGAGCTGTGGTCGCAGAACTACGAGCGCTGGCTGGCGCCGCTGGACGCGGTGCAGTACCACGTGCACAACTACGCCGTCATCACTCAGGTGCGCTCTCGCCACGTCTGCTAGCCTAGTACTTCAGTTACATGGAGCTGTGGTCGCAGAACTACGAGCGCTGGCTGGCGCCGCTGGACGCGGTGCAGTACCACGTGCACAACTACGCCGTCATCACTCAGGTGCGCTCTCGCCACGTCTGCTAGCCTAGTACTTCAGTTACATGGAGCTGTGGTCGCAGAACTACGAGCGCTGGCTGGCGCCGCTGGACGCGCCGCTGACGGGCGCGGTGCAGTACCACGTGCACAACTACGCCGTCATCACTCAGGTGCGCTCTCGCCACGTCTGCTAGCCTAGTACTTCAGTTACATGGAGCTGTGGTCGCAGAACTACGAGCGCTGGCTGGCGCCGCTGGACGCGGTGCAGTACCACGTGCACAACTACGCCGTCATCACTCAGGTGCGCTCTCGCCACGTCTGCTAGCCTAGTACTTCAGTTACATGGAGCTGTGGTCGCAGAACTACGAGCGCTGGCTGGCGCCGCTGGACGCGGTGCAGTACCACGTGCACAACTACGCCGTCATCACTCAGGTGCGCTCTCGCCACGTCTGCTAGCCTAGTACTTCAGTTACATGGAGCTGTGGTCGCAGAACTACGAGCGCTGGCTGGCGCCGCTGGACGCGGTGCAGTACCACGTGCACAACTACGCCGTCATCACTCAGGTGCGCTCTCGCCACGTCTGCTAGCCTAGTACTTCAGTTACATGGAGCTGTGGTCGCAGAACTACGAGCGCTGGCTGGCGCCGCTGGACGCGCCGCTGACGGGCGCGGTGCAGTACCACGTGCACAACTACGCCGTCATCACTCAGGTGCGCTCTCGCCACGTCTGCTAGCCTAGTACTTCAGTTACATGGAGCTGTGGTCGCAGAACTACGAGCGCTGGCTGGCGCCGCTGGACGCGGTGCAGTACCACGTGCACAACTACGCCGTCATCACTCAGGTGCGCTCTCGCCACGTCTGCTAGCCTAGTACTTCAGTTACATGGAGCTGTGGTCGCAGAACTACGAGCGCTGGCTGGCGCCGCTGGACGCGGTGCAGTACCACGTGCACAACTACGCCGTCATCACTCAGGTGCGCTCTCGCCACGTCTGCTAGCCTAGTACTTCAGTTACATGGAGCTGTGGTCGCAGAACTACGAGCGCTGGCTGGCGCCGCTGGACGCGGTGCAGTACCACGTGCACAACTACGCCGTCATCACTCAGGTGCGCTCTCGCCACGTCTGCTAGCCTAGTACTTCAGTTACATGGAGCTGTGGTCGCAGAACTACGAGCGCTGGCTGGCGCCGCTGGACGCGGTGCAGTACCACGTGCACAACTACGCCGTCATCACTCAGGTGCGCTCTCGCCACGTCTGCTAGCCTAGTACTTCAGTTACATGGAGCTGTGGTCGCAGAACTACGAGCGCTGGCTGGCGCCGCTGGACGCGGTGCAGTACCACGTGCACAACTACGCCGTCATCACTCAGGTGCGCTCTCGCCACGTCTGCTAGCCTAGTACTTCAGTTACATGGAGCTGTGGTCGCAGAACTACGAGCGCTGGCTGGCGCCGCTGGACGCGCCGCTGACGGGCGCGGTGCAGTACCACGTGCACAACTACGCCGTCATCACTCAGGTGCGCTCTCGCCACGTCTGCTAGCCTAGTACTTCAGTTACATGGAGCTGTGGTCGCAGAACTACGAGCGCTGGCTGGCGCCGCTGGACGCGGTGCAGTACCACGTGCACAACTACGCCGTCATCACTCAGGTGCGCTCTCGCCACGTCTGCTAGCCTAGTACTTCAGTTACATGGAGCTGTGGTCGCAGAACTACGAGCGCTGGCTGGCGCCGCTGGACGCGCCGCTGACGGGCGCGGTGCAGTACCACGTGCACAACTACGCCGTCATCACTCAGGTGCGCTCTCGCCACGTCTGCTAGCCTAGTACTTCAGTTACATGGAGCTGTGGTCGCAGAACTACGAGCGCTGGCTGGCGCCGCTGGACGCGCCGCTGACGGGCGCGGTGCAGTACCACGTGCACAACTACGCCGTCATCACTCAGGTGCGCTCTCGCCACGTCTGCTAGCCTAGTACTTCAGTTACATGGAGCTGTGGTCGCAGAACTACGAGCGCTGGCTGGCGCCGCTGGACGCGCCGCTGACGGGCGCGGTGCAGTACCACGTGCACAACTACGCCGTCATCACTCAGGTGCGCTCTCGCCACGTCTGCTAGCCTAGTACTTCAGTTACATGGAGCTGTGGTCGCAGAACTACGAGCGCTGGCTGGCGCCGCTGGACGCGGTGCAGTACCACGTGCACAACTACGCCGTCATCACTCAGGTGCGCTCTCGCCACGTCTGCTAGCCTAGTACTTCAGTTACATGGAGCTGTGGTCGCAGAACTACGAGCGCTGGCTGGCGCCGCTGGACGCGGTGCAGTACCACGTGCACAACTACGCCGTCATCACTCAGGTGCGCTCTCGCCACGTCTGCTAGCCTAGTACTTCAGTTACATGGAGCTGTGGTCGCAGAACTACGAGCGCTGGCTGGCGCCGCTGGACGCGGTGCAGTACCACGTGCACAACTACGCCGTCATCACTCAGGTGCGCTCTCGCCACGTCTGCTAGCCTAGTACTTCAGTTACATGGAGCTGTGGTCGCAGAACTACGAGCGCTGGCTGGCGCCGCTGGACGCGGTGCAGTACCACGTGCACAACTACGCCGTCATCACTCAGGTGCGCTCTCGCCACGTCTGCTAGCCTAGTACTTCAGTTACATGGAGCTGTGGTCGCAGAACTACGAGCGCTGGCTGGCGCCGCTGGACGCGGTGCAGTACCACGTGCACAACTACGCCGTCATCACTCAGGTGCGCTCTCGCCACGTCTGCTAGCCTAGTACTTCAGTTACATGGAGCTGTGGTCGCAGAACTACGAGCGCTGGCTGGCGCCGCTGGACGCGGTGCAGTACCACGTGCACAACTACGCCGTCATCACTCAGGTGCGCTCTCGCCACGTCTGCTAGCCTAGTACTTCAGTTACATGGAGCTGTGGTCGCAGAACTACGAGCGCTGGCTGGCGCCGCTGGACGCGGTGCAGTACCACGTGCACAACTACGCCGTCATCACTCAGGTGCGCTCTCGCCACGTCTGCTAGCCTAGTACTTCAGTTACATGGAGCTGTGGTCGCAGAACTACGAGCGCTGGCTGGCGCCGCTGGACGCGGTGCAGTACCACGTGCACAACTACGCCGTCATCACTCAGGTGCGCTCTCGCCACGTCTGCTAGCCTAGTACTTCAGTTACATGGAGCTGTGGTCGCAGAACTACGAGCGCTGGCTGGCGCCGCTGGACGCGGTGCAGTACCACGTGCACAACTACGCCGTCATCACTCAGGTGCGCTCTCGCCACGTCTGCTAGCCTAGTACTTCAGTTACATGGAGCTGTGGTCGCAGAACTACGAGCGCTGGCTGGCGCCGCTGGACGCGGTGCAGTACCACGTGCACAACTACGCCGTCATCACTCAGGTGCGCTCTCGCCACGTCTGCTAGCCTAGTACTTCAGTTACATGGAGCTGTGGTCGCAGAACTACGAGCGCTGGCTGGCGCCGCTGGACGCGGTGCAGTACCACGTGCACAACTACGCCGTCATCACTCAGGTGCGCTCTCGCCACGTCTGCTAGCCTAGTACTTCAGTTACATGGAGCTGTGGTCGCAGAACTACGAGCGCTGGCTGGCGCCGCTGGACGCGCCGCTGACGGGCGCGGTGCAGTCCCACGTGCACAACTACGCCGTCATCACTCAGGTGCGCTCTCGCCACGTCTGCTAGCCTAGTACTTCAGTTACATGGAGCTGTGGTCGCAGAACTACGAGCGCTGGCTGGCGCCGCTGGACGCGGTGCAGTACCACGTGCACAACTACGCCGTCATCACTCAGGTGCGCTCTCGCCACGTCTGCTAGCCTAGTACTTCAGTTACATGGAGCTGTGGTCGCAGAACTACGAGC
This sequence comes from Pseudoips prasinana, assembly GCA_951640165.1. Lineage (NCBI taxonomy): Eukaryota > Metazoa > Arthropoda > Insecta > Lepidoptera > Nolidae > Pseudoips > Pseudoips prasinana. The sequence continues at coordinate 32,394,327 of OX621248.1, forward strand.
GCTGGCTGGCGCCGCTGGACGCGGTGCAGTACCACGTGCACAACTACGCCGTCATCACTCAGGTGCGCTCTCGCCACGTCTGCTAGCCTAGTACTTCAGTTACATGGAGCTGTGGTCGCAGAACTACGAGCGCTGGCTGGCGCCGCTGGACGCGGTGCAGTACCACGTGCACAACTACGCCGTCATCACTCAGGTGCGCTCTCGCCACGTCTGCTAGCCTAGTACTTCAGTTACATGGAGCTGTGGTCGCAGAACTACGAGCGCTGGCTGGCGCCGCTGGACGCGGTGCAGTACCACGTGCACAACTACGCCGTCATCACTCAGGTACCCTCTCGCGACATCTGCTAGCCCAGTACTTATTACTTACTTACTTATCATATGGGCAGTGGTTACCCGGGACCGTCAGCTTAACGTGCACTCCAAATCACGGGGGCGCTCATAAATTAAACCATTTTAGTGGTAACCCATCTATGGACTGACCGCGAGCCTAGTGCTTAACCTCGCCGATCGCTTAAGGACCGGTGGGAGCATCTAGCTATGAGCGCCTCGTTTTATTACTGCAAGTTTAGGCCGGTTCAGTATTGTAATGTCAATAAATTTGCTGGAAAGGAATTTGAATTTCTTAAGGAAGACTACGGTCGAACAGTGACTCATCTTTTACAGGCTGTGTAAAGTGAGCCACCAGTAGTACTCCTGCACAATTATGACAGCCTGGTACTTTTGAGGGTAGACTTAAATAGTTTCATACTGCAAGCCAGTATAAATTCCATGTTCTAACATGTTGAAATGTCATATTAACAAAGTTAAAATCTATAGGCCCTAGGTGGTTGGGTCAAAAGGTTGAACACCGCTCGCATCTTTAGGTTTCAGTCTCTAGAGTCGTAATCTGGACCTTGTTACTACTGTCGGTTGATACAATTCTAATATTTATGATTTGTGTTTTTAATGTATATGTGAATAATTAAAAAATAAAAATTAAAAGAAAAATAGTATTGAGGGCATAGAATTTCTTCACCACATCTCATCCACTCATACCAGAGAACGGGCAGCAGCGTTTTTCGGTGAACTATGACCATCAAACTGCGATCGCCAACCCGTCTGCCAAACGTGGCGATTATGGCATATGGGGGATATGCCATTCTTTGGGGAGGCTTTTGTCCAGCTTTAGACGTCCTTTGGGTGACATGATGATGATGATGAAAGCTTACTCAATATATTTATCTATAATGATATACGTTTTTAATGTGTATTTTTTATTCCTAGATCCACAAACTAAAAGAAAAGCTATCAAACCTTTCGATCCTCACCCGGTACTCGTTGTGCGAGGAGGCGACGGAAGTGTCGCGGCCGCCGCCCGTCACGCGGTTCTACCCCTTCAGCATGAACCGCACCGATATCGTCACAGGCAACCTGGACGCCATGCAAGCCAGCCTTATAGACGCTAGTCAACTCGTAGAATCACAGTCATTGTTAAACGCTCCCGATTAAGGTAATTAATGAAACAATTGTTACAAAAAAAAAGCAAAAGTCTGCTTTGGGACCTGTTTTTTGACATTGGAAATGTTTTACTATTCAGGGAGTCTTCATTCCAACTGCGCTCATATACTTATTTAATTACCCTCCTTATGGAATTGGGCGGAGCATTATTTTGCACGAGGTAGAACATAATATTGTGAATGATTTATTTTTGGCGTCATTTTCACAATTCATAACCCCATTTCGGAAAAAAATTAGGGGAACATTGAAATCCGTTTTAAATTAAAAATCATAGATTGAATGTTATATTTGAATCGTTTTATATTAAATATGGGGTCCATTTGGCTGTGACTACCAAGATAATAATTATTCTGAGTACTGTGCTTCATAATGTAAATATTTATTTGAAATAGCGTGACATCTTTGAGTTCGTCTTCACTTACTTAAGAAAAAAAATATTTGCTTTTTTTTAATCCCTGTAGACATTTCCGATGTTGAATAAAATCGTCTAAAGCGATTATAAAGTTTATTTCGTTGTAGTAAGTTTGAATTTAGCATGTTAGTGCTTGAGCTGTTTGTAAATGTTGACGATTGCAACGTGTACATATTGCGTGAGGTAAGGGTTATTGTTGGCGTCTTGTTTTAACTACTTTAAATACAATTAAAGTCATCAACTAAAATCGCCTACTGATGTTTAATAACCTCAGTTATTGTACAGTGTTATCGTCGGTACTAACCACAGTTTAGAAAGTCATTGAACAAGAAGCCAGCCATATTCTTTTCCCAACTGTTTTAGAACAAGTTATTGTAACGAACAAGGCTTATTCTACGCCGAAGCCATTTTCGAGTATTAGATAAATTAGATTTTAATATATTCATGTTATAATAAGACGTACATAATAGTTAAGTTGTATATATTATTATAGTCGTGAGAATACGTCGATTTCAATATTAAAAGTTATTTTTATAATTTCCCTGTAATGAGGAATTGATTGAAAATTGTATATTCCAGTTTAATATAATAGTTATATTTTTTATATTCAATCATTGTATGGTGTGACCATTGAAATTATACGACACTACAGTACAACCCATTTAAGTGGGGCGCCTGGTAAAACAAACACCAAATTGTTCTACGACTGATGTGTAGGAAATTCAATCATGGGCATGGCATGAAAATTCGCCGAAATATACCGCTGCGAGGCGGTCAACTTCGGAATTTCAACTGTTATATATTTAGTTTTGGCTATGTAATACATTTCTTATATGGACCTAATGTGTTCTTATCCTAGTATTTGACGTTTTATTAAGATTACAGATGCACCGTTTGGTTGGCCAATTTTCATGTTATTGATATTTTGTACAAAATGCCTGCTCCATGGACGATAAAAAATTAATATGACATTAAGTATTTAACTAAGTATTTGACGGATAATATTGATTTGTGTTGGTTGTTTGAATCAAAACTTCGAATCGTGTTGTCATGTTTAGTTCAATATCTTGACGAATGAATGGGCTGAATTCAATTCAAAATCTCTTTTGTTCAAATTTATCTGGAACGTCATTTTTTTACCTTACCGTGCAGTGCATGACTTGGCAGCTACTGAGAAACACTGCCATAAAACTCAGTACGATGAAAACAGTCTTATTTGTAGACTTCATTTCACTGTTTGAAAGGTTGAAAAGATTTGGCCTGCCATAGCTTAAGAAAGCTCCAGTTCAGCCCTTAACCTAGCAAAATTAATGATATAACACTTCAGCAGTTGCAAATCACCTATATTCAATCAAGCGCTCCGTTAAACATCTGAAGTGACCACCATAAGCTAAAACTTGAAGTACTTTACAATTTATTGAATAGGATGTCAAAAACTGCTCATATTTTGTTTATATTTCATCATTTTAATATGGGTATTGTCCTTAATATGCAAGAATAATTTCACCCTGGCGCACCAGCTTATACCGGTCGCACTGTATCCATTAGTAGTAGAAATATTTAGGCCATTCCAAAAGTATTCCATTTCACATCAATAATTTAGATAAAGACTAGTTGTCGAATCGTTTCGTAACTACTGAGCTTAGGCCCACTTGCACCAAAAGCTAGGCTAAAATAAACTAACTCGAGTTAAGTAACTTCGGGTTAATTCTTTAAAATTTTAACTCAACATTCTGTTGCGCCAATGAAAAATAACACCGAGTCAACTAACTCCGTGTTTTTCTATTTTACGTTGGTATCATTAAAGAGGTTTTGTTCCGTAATGTAATCCTACCAAATATGAATGAGTGAACAATGAGTGAAATATTTATACACCTCTTTTTGTCACTAAAAAACTTTGTATATGACTGTCTCATGTGTCAAGTTTTTTCAAAGACATTTCAATTTGATCGTTTGTGTTTGAAACCAATCTGTCAATTTCCAGTCGTTAAAATATTGTCATGGCAACGTTGACATGATCGATCTTTCTGCAAGTCTTCTTTTATAAAAGTCCGAGCTAATATTATATTCGACGATTTCTTCATCATCATCAGACAATAAAAAATCACTCATAATTGTTTAGGACACAAAACTGTTATAAAATCTCCGACATTCCCTTCTTCAACCCAACATAACCTCTCAAACGAAACAAATTTGACATTACTAATCCGGAGTTAGTGATTTAACCAAAATAGCTGGGTTAAAATTTTTATAAAATAACCCAAGGTTAGTTCCTAAATCTTGGTGGTGCAAGACGTAATTGTAATTTAACCCCATATTACCCACTAACTCTGAGTTAATTCATTTAACCTGGGGTGGCGCAAGTGGGCCTTATTGTTATAAACATTATTCGATATAATATAAGTACTTTTGTTACCAATACTAAACTATTTAATGATAGATACAGCACCGTATTTTGTTACTTTGCTTGCACGGCTCCCCTTAGTCGTTCCAGTTGTAAATACGACTCAACTCAATAATTAGGATGTACCTTAAAGGCTGGTCTAGCGGTAGCGTGTTCACCCGCAGAAAATGAGGTCCTGGGTTCAAATCCCGGGTCGGGCCATCAGCCCGGAGTGTGGGTGTTGGTGGTATTATAATATTTCTTAATATAAGTTTCAGTATTTTCCATGTGAGAGTTGTATAGGAAGTTTCAAAAGCATATTCAGTAAAAGCTTGTGAAATTATTTACACGTTTTTCGGACCAGTTTGTGAAAATCGCTTTGCAATAATCTTATGTCGGTCCTATACCTGACCTCTTTCCGGTCGTTTCGCTAGGCATTCCATCGAATCATGAGAGTGGTGGAATAGAAAGTGCTCCTGTGTTTGCGCACACACTTGTGCACTATAATATGTCCCGCGCAGATGGCTAATCTCTATTAAGACTGGCACATCCAAAATCAAATTATTTTATTTTATTAAGAATACAGAGAGATTACGGTTCACACTAATAGTTGTAGTGCGCGGGAATCGAACCTGGGACACGAGGTGGCGTGGCGACTGTCTTTACCGCTACACCACACGTGTATTCTATACCTTTAAACTAAAGTTACAATTATTGAGTTGTGTTGTATTCTAACTGCACCTTACACCTGTACAACCAAATTTAATTTATAATTCGCTAATTATGTTGTAAATAAGGCAGCTACAGCGCTCACTTAATTTGTTATTACTATTATTATTTTAATATTTATTTCCATGTAATTTTAATTTAACTTTGTATATTGTCTTCACAATTACGAACTGATGTAATATAAAAACCTGCTTAAAAAAATTGTACATTAGTGATTATTTCTGTTCTTTTCTCGCAATTGGTTACTTGCACGTATATGTGGTTTATTCACATTTTTTTTCTTCACTTAAACACATCCTTTAGTCACAGTTTTATAAGATGAATATAGCCGCTATAATATATTTGTGGAAACTTAACCGCACCTCAGTATAAAAATAGACAGTACGGAAACTACGTATAAACGGTCGAAACGGCACACTCACACAAACATGCGCATCGACAAGACCCCTAAGCGGTTGTCGCGGTGCTGTCAGTAGTGAGTGCCGCGTCAAAACGAGTGGTCGCGTATAAGTATATCTCCGCAATCTTTTTAAAAATCCACGTGAGCATTACGTAGTAAACGACTGTTTGAACTCTGCTTCATCAACGGAAGCGTTTGTATTTTAACCGTCCTGCTGAATTATAAAACAAATATGTTTTAATAAAAAATACTAATAGGTATCTAAAACATTTAGAGCGTCGGTAATGTTTATTAATTTCTTTTTTAAATCGACAACGCCCGCATTAGGGAAATTAATCTCTGTGTCGCGAGGTAGTTTACAAACATATGATAGACGGACACAAATTACATCCAGACTCAGAACAACTATTTATGGGTCACACAAATAGTTGTCCGGCGTGGGACTGGAACCTGCGATACGAAGCGGCGAGGCGACTGTCTTAGCCGCTGCGCCACACGTGCAGTCAATTATTTCATCAACTAGGCTTAGTTACCATACTGTCTATATTTATACTGTGCCCGCAATGTCAATGACAATGTTACGAATGAGCAGGACAAAGAACTTGTTTATTTAATGTTGATAAGCTTTCTTTTCTATCTAATGAATAAAGCGGATCTTTGATGTTAAACCAAAATGTCGATGTCGATATTAGTCCTCAGATCATACATAAGGTAACTATCTTGTCTTTTGTCTTAGTTCATTGTACAAGCTTCCCCAATCTGTCAAATTTCCCCAATTTAATGTTAACCTTATGCTTTTGTGATAAAGTTTAAAATATATAATAGAAATTTGACGGGATTCCAGTTTGCTGCTGGCTAAGTTTCAATATTTTCTATTTGAGAGTTGTATAGGAAGTTTCAAAAGCATATTCAGTCAAAATAATAATGGCTTATGAAATAATTTCCAAGATTTGGGACCAGTTTGTGAAAATCGCTTTGCAAAAAATCTTATGCCATTGAGATTCAGAAAGTTAGTTTAAAGGGACTGCAGACTCCATGAATATACTAATAGTAAATATAAGTATACTAATACTCTGACAACAGAACTCATGACAGCTGACTTAAGCTGCTATCTCAGGTATCATAGCTACTACTTGGTTCTGATTACTACGGGTGTATGAATTATGTAGAATCGAACTCCCATCGCAGCAATTTTACATACACCCACCCATTTTGGGCTCGAGATCCTGCTAAAACAAATGACTGAAAGAAATGAACAAAATAATTGGATTTCGTGGAAGAATGGCAGGAATTTGGTGAATACCGCACAATAATCGAATTTTATTGAGATTATTCTGAAATACCAAATACGAGAGAATTTTCTTTTATATTTTGTTCTGGTTTAATTAGGGCTACAGAGGTGAAAGCGACTGGGACAAATTTGAAGTGAAAAGAAATTTATTCAAGTACAGAATGTTCTAATAACTATTAAATAATTATAATAAAGGTAAATAAAGTTTCCGGGTTGAAATCCCGAGTCGGACCAAAAATGATTTTGGGACTTTTCTGCAAAATTCTCAGCATCAGCCCGAAGTCTGGTAGTTGGTGGTATTATACGAAAAGGCGTCATCTACATTTTTGTTAATCTTCAATCGATTTTGTAACCTTTTAACGATTACGCCCTTATAGAAATATTGAGACACTGATCAGCTTTGAAAATTACACTTTTTAATGGTTCCTTTCAGCAAAACCTATATAATAAGCAGATAGAATGACACCAGTAAGCCAATTACAAGTTTTCGCGAGTAATAAAAAAGACACCTCTTATGCAACCCTCAATACCACTACAAATTACTACTAATAAACTAAACGTGGTAAAAAGCTAATTACATTTCACCGTGGTGTTTCGAGTGAGAAGTCTTTGCACAACTTGTTTAGGTCTTTACTTGCTCGCATGAGATACATATAATCTCATGGATCTTGTTTGTGGATAATGGTGAGTGCTATATTTGTTGTACAGACGCAAGCACATCCAGCTACCCCAATCTGTCAAATTTCTTTTATCGATTTTCAACTTTTATCACATTCGTAGGTTCACTTTCAATTGGGAAAATTTAACAGATTGGGGTAACTTGATGTACTGGCGGCTGTACATTAATGCACGTATCGTCCATAGTTTTCGCAGCACACGCCAAATAATACCCTTTATAGCCATAGTTTTGATACTACCTCTGTTCACCTCTGTATTCCTAGTCGCCCCGTTCGATCTGGTACTGCACAATAAAATCGATTAGGCTTTTTAGTTACAATTATTCTTGTCACCTATTATAGACTGCACGCATCTAACTTAAATACTTATTGAAACTGACTGCAGTATTGTTAAGTCTGTAGCAAGTGCCCATTCGCATGAGCACAAAGCAATCTGTGTCAGAAAAATCTATGTTCGATTCTAAACTCTTCCATCCTAATATAAAGTTAAATTTACCTTGAAGGCTTTTTAAACTCTCTTCTAAATTATACCAAATGATTACAAGGAAATATCGAGTTTGTTCTGACGCCATATGATTTAGAATCTAATAAAGATTATTCTTGCCCCGAGTCGGTTTTACGCTTGTGCGAACATGGCTAATATTTAAATGATTAACTTAATAATGATAATTTGATATTATTGTAATTTATAAGTTTACGAACTGTTATGTCAATGAATAAAAAGCAATAAAAATAGATGATACTAAGCATGTGATGAAAATGTGAACAGTGGATACCGTTTATTACGACACCTGTTTAATGGCAAGACGTTAATTTGTAATATGATTTAAATAACTATTAAACAACAAGTGAAATATTGCAAGAATTGTACAGACGCCAGCACATCAAGCTACCCCAATCTGTCAATTTTCGCCAATTGAAAGTGAACCTTATGCTTTTGTTATAAAGTTTGAAAATATATAAAAGTAATTAGACAGATTGGGGTAGCTGCATGTGCTGGCGTCTGTACTACGTTTGACGGTCATCATGTCAAGATTTATTTGATTCCCTTCTATACTTGCCGTGAAAATGCTTCCCTTATGAATTTGGTTCAAATTGATTGAATTGTGATTGTGATATTAATACTTTTATGAGGTCCATGAGAACAGCATGGACCTCATAAAAGTATTAATATCACAGCTATATCCACGATGTAATATAATATATACGAACGAAACTTAGGAAGCTTAATAGGCATATGAGACTGAACAAAGTGTAGAGTATCGGCTTACAAAAAATATATATTATGTGCAAAAATTTCGAGTAACTATTTTGTATTTGAAACCAAATATTTTTTTTTAACACTTCCCAAATTCGCGTTTTCGCGTTCTTTAATCCTCTATTATTTATGTTACGCAATGAACGAATGTCGATTTCATTGTAAACGGTGTACACTGTACTTGAAAATAGGAATTTCTCATTTATGTATTTCGTTTTCACTGTAGTCGATTTTTACAGAACTAATAGATCTTACTAATAAAAATGTTATGACTAAATTTACAGACAAAATCCCTTCATTTAAGGGGTTAACGTTCAATAATAAAGTTATTATATAAAATATATGGCTAAAGATTATTTTTAGATGACGTTCTGAACTTATATATTGCTTAATTTCATCAGCCTGCGCCCACAATATGTGCCATTTCATCAACTTGACATATGGTGAAAAGAAATCCAGTAGGGCCAATAAAAGAACCTTTACTGCGTTCAACCAATGAAAACAGAGAATCAGCCCATCACGTGACCATATAGACAACATTCTGCTATTTCATTGGCCAAAAAAAAAAGTGAGGCATAATATGTCTAAACCGGTATGCTAAAAGATAACATAAATTGAATGTAAATGTAGAATTTCACCATAAATGTAGAATTCGCCCCATGGATTTATATTCACCCTTATATTATAACAAACCCACTGCATCAAAAGTATTGAGTAATGTATCTTAGCTCAGTGCATCGAAATATTTGTGAAATCATTCGTACCAAATTATATTAAGTACCTGATCAGGTCTTACGCGAAAATGTTCTAATGTGAAGAATAAAGAAGTTACGAAACACTCTTGTTTTATTTCCTACTATTATAAGATGTTATTATTACACTAGAACAGGGTTTCTTAAAGTGTGGTCCACGGACCCCTTAGGGGTCCGTAGCTTGTATATTAGGGGTCCACAGTTGGATAGTTAACTCTTAATATATTTATCAGGAAATTGTGTATTAAAATAATTTCTCAGCAAAGCCACTAACTTGGAAAACCAGTTAAATGGCTGTTGCAAACAATAAAAAACGACGGGTAAAGAAAAACGGTTTGCCTTAAATTGTAATCGCGATCGAGACCCGTGTCTACAAAATATGATAATATGTACACATCGCGAAAGTTTAAAAACATTATAGTACTTGTTGTGTTTCGCTATAATATTCTTTGACAGGGGTCCGTGGGATTGTTTAAATTGTAAAAGTAGTCCGTGAATAGAGATGTAAAATGACTGAATATGACTAGTCACAATTGTCATAAACCTTAAATGACCGGTCATTTATTGTCAAATTTAGTTAATTTGACTCAAATATTATTGTCTATTGTCGACTACCACCCACTTATTTATTTATTTAGGTACCAAAAGAAAATGGCAGAATCCGTATCGCATACTTCCTTTGTTGTTCAGCTATATAATTTGTACCACTTGTTAAGACAACTAAGGTATTGATTTTAATGTAAGTATAATATTTTTAGAACTTGGGATTAATTAATAAAATCAAAAAGAATATTTCAATTATTTTAATTAAATAAACGTAATTAAATCGTAAACTAAACGCAGTTACGTTTACAGAAATTGCCATGCGTAAAATAATATAAATGTCGAAATCATAATTAATTATTTATAAATGGGAACAACATTACATATAAATCATATAATTATAGACTTATTTATTATACCTAAGAAAGGACAGTAGTTGCATTATATCGTTATAATTAATGATTTAGAATAGGAACGATTTTCTTCGTCAATATTTTTTTTGTTCATGGCAATTATTTATTGACAAGTAAAGACAGACAATCTGTCAGGTATTTATTGCTGTTGTTTTGATACATGTCATCAATTTGGCAAAATATCTTGGAGATATTACGTGAGTTCAGCATCAGTTCCTCCGTGCTATAATATATATCTATTGACAGTGGATTCACGAAAGGACGCTTTATCATTTAATTAAAATGACGAGTTTGCAATGTGTTAATTGCAACATTCGCTTGCCCTGACTAAGAAGATAAGCATTATCTGAAGAGAGTGAAGTTCTCAATATCTAAGCCCAATGTTGCTTTGTGCTATGTGATAATTATTGTTTGGTACTTATATGAAGATATTCTTAGATGAAGTAATACTAAGGATAAATTAATAATAATATCAATAAAATTAATGTAGTTACAAAAAACAAAGAATCTATTGTTTTATTTACCTCCACTCAAAACCTCATATATAACCCCTCGCAACCTCACACAAATGTACTCTGGCTTATGAACTATATGATTAATGGAAATAAAGAACTTTTCATTATTTCAACAAATAATAGTTTTTTGCATCTTCCTAACCTAACTCGCGAACCGGTTAGGGTTTTCGGGACAGGTTCGGAGTAAATCCATATAAAAGACTATAAAAAGAACTACAACATTTACTTTATCACCATAACAATGTTTATGTAAATATAATATGTAACAATATTCACTGGTACACTAGTTAACACTAGCATTTCATTGCCACATCAGTAGACAACTTTGATATTTACAGTATCTTTATTACTTAGGCAGTAAGAGTGATTTTCGAACTGCAATGTTTCCACGGTCATGGGGTTGACCCACAGATTACCAAACGTAACCTTAAAATAAAACTGGCTATAACTTTTATATCCCAAGTTCTAAAAATCTAAGAAATTAAAAATGCGATTTCTATCACATTAACCATCAATTAAAACATAAAATATCCCGTAACACGAAATTTTACTAGCGGTACAAAAGTCCCATACATTATTGCCGTTTACCTTTATATGCAAGTTTAAATGAAGCAACGTTTTATTTTCTATTATATCATAAGCTGACATCAAAGTCAATGCGCGAAGCGATGCGACGTTGCCATTTTGTCTTAAACGCACGCATGATTATAATATCAACATGATATGAACATACATGATTATAATTAACACTATATAATAATAATTTAAGTCATAAAAACCACTTTTTTGTTTCAATTTAGGTATTATCAACGACAAAAACTTAAAAGGTACAAGAATATTACTGAAAATCAAATTGACTGAAAATGACCGTTTTTGACAGTTAATGACCAATTTGACCGTAAATGACAGTCCGTCTAATTCAGACACTTTAGTCATTTTCAACACTATCCGTGAATGCAAAAAGTTTGAGAAACCCTGCACTAGAACAACATTTGTTTTCCTACTGTTTTATACAAAAATTGTGAGTTGGTTTGCTTAAAAGATTCCAGGTCCCGAACGGAAGGGCCTGGTGCCCTTCTTGCAGCTTGTTTAACAGGATAGTTATAGAACATTTAAATCGGCATATAGGCTGCAGGCAACCTTACTAAAAGCGGCTCCTTTAGTCTATAGACTCACAGACAATAACCAGGGGGAACCGGGGAATACTCTGACCTTGCTGACTCTTTTGAAACGTTAATACTCCTTTTTAGCCCCGTGTTCTTACGCTGCCTTGAAACTGGGAAGGTGCTAGATTCATAACCTCAGTATATAAATGTATATTGCTAGCTACTCGCCCCAGATTCACACGGGCAAATAGATAGTTTAGTATTTTGAAATGATAATATCTTAGGACTTCATTCACATTTCACACACGGTCATCTGATCCCAAACTAAGCAGAACTTGAACAAGGGAACCACATACAAGTTTTTTTAATGTTGTGTAGATGTTTATTCATGTTTTACTAAATATCTATAAGCAAAATTTGTTGGTGAACTCATTATATATGTAGATTTGGAAGCTTATATGTGTGAACTGAGTGACCCACTTAAGGCGATATATCTTTTTAATTACGTCTTTACAAACTCTAATATTCGTTTTACAAATATTTCCACAACTTTTACTAAGCACTATTGTTAGTTAAAATGCAAAAATAAAAGTGGGCAGTCTCAGTCCACACATACACGATCTTTTGTACATACATACCTACCTGTATAGATAATTACACCCAGACTCAGGCCAAACAGATTTGATCATGCACACAAATATTTGACCTGGGTGGGAATCTAAACCACGACCTGCGGGGTGAAAAAGCAAGCCCGCCACCAACCACGCTACAGGTTATTGTGCCCATGGGCGGCGGTGATCACTTACCATCAGTGCCTCTAGCACGAGTTCCTGCAGTTTACTTACTCGATCACACGTACAGTTTCTCCCATACATTGAGCACCAGCGCCTCTCGCGGAAACTATTAAGAACTAAAACTCAGGTGCCATTATATTTAATATTCAAAAAATACATATGTGTAACAATCATGGTATTTTTAGTAGATATATATGTCGGAGATTTTGACGGATTTAACTCCGAAACATCGTCGGTGTCCGCCATCATGCACGTGGTTAAAAGAATCAGTGCGCACACCCGGCGCAGTCGAGCTCTGGATGCCAATTGTGTCGTGTCGCTAACACACTAATGTCACTTAGACAACTGACAGACGTCAAAAACGTCACATGCGACAGTTCATAGACAACCTCGACTCGAACTACTGACTCAGTGAGTAGTGTTTTCCAAACGCTAATAGATGGCGTTACTAGTAAATAAATAGGCCTTTTACTTAATTTCTCCGACACGGCCATTCTGACAACCAACGCGCTCTCGCGTTGTTACTCGCTGACATAATCAACATGAATTACAGCTCTTCAGTTTGGCAAGGAGATAAAGCGTTACAAGCGGCTTTCAATGTTACACAAAGCAAAGCGTAAAGGCCTTCAGCATTTACCACAAAGCGTAAAAGCTTTCATCATTAGTTAGAGGGCGTACCTCTCACACAATGCAAAGCGTTGAAACTTTCAGCATAAAATGCAAAGCATAGCAAAGCGTTGAAGCTTTCAGCATAAACTGCAACCCACAGCAAAGCGTTGAAGCTTTCAACATAAACTGCAATACACAGCAAAGCGTTGAAGCTTTCAACATAAACTGCAACACACAGCAAAGCGTTGAAGCTTTCAGCAAAAGTTTAATTACTCGGCAAAGCGTTACAGCTTTCAGCATTGCTCAGAGGCAGCACTTAAAACACGCTGCAAAACGTTGCAGCTTTCAGCATCAACCTTGGGTCACGACAGATGAGCCCAACCTTACTGCAAAGCGTGATGGCTTTCAGCAGGACATCAGGACAAAGCGATTAGGCTTTCAATCCACCCTTCAATAAAGCGTAGTAGCTTTCAGTTTAAATAAAACATTTTATCAATCAGCAATGAACATAAGTCTTTTATCAACACAGGTTTACGTTCAACAAAACAATGTAATTATCGTTTCAACTCAAACAATGATCATGACTCAATACAGTAATTCAATCCAAATTACTAATTACACCAAATTAGAATACCAAATTAATCAATACAATTTGTTCCATAATTAAATAAAACTATTCAATTATGGGTTCTACAGAATCTAGACATTCTGATAATTCAGGTAAACTAGCTGGATATTTACGTAGTCGTTCATGGCACACATATTGGGCCCGTCCCCCAGATACTGGTTCCACCATATAACGCTCATTGGAACCCACTTTAGCTATCATGTAAGGGGCTTTTCTCTATACTCTTACTTACAGTGCAATTCAAAACGAGTTTTACTTCGCCTAAGACAGACTTCCAGGATTCATTTTTATAAGTTTGGGCCACTGTAAAACAATTTGTTAAGGTGGACATCATTCGCTCCACCTGACCATTTAGCTCGGCTAACACCAGAAGCAATCTCGTGGAACTCAATGACCCAACCTCGGCATAAATCCTGAAAGTCTTGACCAGTAAAAGATGTACCTGGATCAGAGATAATTCGTTTCGGGGTTCTAAATATGTGGACAAAGCTACGTAGTGCTTCGCAAGCAGATCGTGATGTTAAATCTTTGACACACATTAATTGACAAAATTTCGTAAAAGCATCTACGATGACTACCACATACTCCTTAGAGGTCTTGCTACAAGTTCAAAAATGTTGTTCTCCACCCTAGAATATTATAGGTTAGTGCGCAATGCAGCGTCACGAACTCAAAGCACGAAGCTTGCGATAGTCAATTGTCACAATCACGAAGCACGTAGCTTCTAATGCTCAACCACCACAAGCACAAAGCGCGGAGCTGCTTTCAGTGCTCAACTGCTACAAGCACAAAGCGCGGAGCTTTCAATGCTCAAGTTTCAGGAACTCGAAGTAGGGTATTTCCCTTGTCACACAATTTATTTCAAATCAACCAGCTTTAGTACTCATAATGTAACACGTAAATGTGTCTTACAATGAACTCCAATAATCATTTTAAACGTTAGAATTTAACTCAACCATCGGCATTAACTACACTGTTATTTCTGACTAGAACTGTCAAATTCAAGTTTTTCGTAACATACGTAGGTACTTAACGCGTCCACCAGCTATTGGCTGTTCCTTGTATCTATCGTTGTCATAGACCTCTATTATCTTACAAGGATTTGAAAACTTTTCACTTCATTTGTTTATTTTTAGAATAGAATAGAATACTCCCCATTGTACACACTCAAACAGGACAATTACAGAGAAGACAAAATAAATAACACAATTTGTTAGGGTTCTTTCCGACAAAAACAACGTCCCTTATTTTAAATGGACGAATTTTAACTTTGGTATTGCCATAACGCACCTTATCAGCATGAGCTAGCTAGTCCATCCTGCATTTTGCTTCACATCTAAGTTCGTAAAACCTTACCATATTTTTGGACAAGGGCATTAATTTTGGAGGGGAACTTTTATTACAACCCATCAAAAATGGAAGCGGACTTCTAACTGTACTTCTAACTATGGTACAATTTAGCGCAATTTGGATTTTAACTGAAGCTGCCTTCCAGAACCTACGCTCGTGGTTCTCGGTTATAGTGAAGCAATTAATTAGAATAGTTCGGGAAGCTACGCAACATCCCCCCATCACAAATAACGCAGTGTTTCAAGTCTAAAGTCTTTCACGTGGTCTCTCACCACTGGACTCAGAAGAAGGCTCAAGGTCACCCACAGAACGGAGAGGGCCACGCCCGGAGCATCCCCGCGCGACCGAACAAAAACGTCGCAATCCGCAGGCGAAACAAAGCAGCCGACATAAAAATTGTGTCACAAATCAGTAAGTTAGTATTTTGAGTTCAATATACCTAGTTTGTAAGTACAACATTTGTATGTCATGTACAATATGGCAAATGTGTGAAACTTAAATGATGTAAACAATAACACCTGTATTCACCACATTTATACAAATTAAGATATTATGATTGTGATTATGATAATAACCAAAGAATTGCCAAACCGAAACGGCAGCGGGCGGGGCACACAGCTCCCAACACCGACGGCCGCTGGATCAGACAGGCTCCCGACCGGGGACCACGCACCGGAAGACGCAGCGCGGGCAGGCCCCCCACAAGGAGGGCCGACCACTGCGGAGATTCCCGGGGGAGGCCTCCGTCCAGTAGAC
Organism: Pseudoips prasinana; assembly: GCA_951640165.1. NCBI lineage: Eukaryota > Metazoa > Arthropoda > Insecta > Lepidoptera > Nolidae > Pseudoips > Pseudoips prasinana. The sequence continues at coordinate 32,410,440 of OX621248.1, forward strand.
GTCTTTCGGCTAACATAATGATGATGAATTATTACTTGAACAGACACGAATCTCTCCACTTGTCAGTAATTGAGAAACGTCTTTACAGTCGATCAAATCAATACGCCATAGCTTGTACAAGTGTCAAGATTCTGTAATAAACAAACTTCAGTATGGACCTCGCGAGTAATGCGGATGACTTTGTTACTAATAGTCAAGCTCAATCCCGGTTAAGTAAAAACATCTCTACCTATCATAACATCATTTGGCAAAATATGTGAATCTACAATTACAAAAGTCACTTCACACACGAGTACTTCGTTGACCTTGAAAGGCAGATAAGTAATGGAATCAGACGTTACTTTGCGGAAATCCATAACAATCAAAATACAAAATCAATATGTAGTGTTAATTCCGCTAATTGTCACCAGTACGATACCCAACACGTGTTTCAGCCCTCCACGGACCATTCTCAAGGGCTGCTAACTCGTCGAGTGCTCAAAGGAGACTCCTATTTTGATTGACAGGCAGACTAATACGGGAAAAAGAAAATGTAATGTTCGACCCAATACCTGTCAGGCGCGTGGATATAAAATCTCAAGTACCTGTATGGTTATCAACAAATCATTTACGAATTAGGAAACAATCTGTCTGTTACCAACCACTGTCCACAAGGGCGTGTATGTGATCTAACTTGACACTACATCCATAGACTTCGAAATAAACCGTTCAAACTATTTAACCTTCAAAACGCGCATATTGTCACCATAAAAATTAAATATAACAGACGTTGGGCATATTTTCAACATCTAAAAAGTATAAACCACACAAAACAACACGTGTTATGAATTTCACAGATATCAAAAATACTTCAGTGCAGCATTAGGTCATCAAGTGCCTTTTAAACAATATAATAAAAGTACTTACAGGTTTCTTCTCATAAAAGAAAGATTCACCACTCGACACGAGGCACTTTTACTTTAGAGGTTACTTTAAACGTTCACTGATGCACCAAAAACTATTCTTCAACGATAAACACGAACTGGCTGAGAGACTCCGCTCTTCGCAAGTAACCACATCGAAACACGAAATCAGTAGGCATGTTTTAAACAAGTCTTAACATACCTGAGCATCCGAGATACCTGCGATAACAACTTAAATCTGGTTACCTTCGCTCCAAGCAGACCCCAACCGGTCAATCAAGGCAAGCTTGTAAGTCGAGTACTCCACGTATGTAAGTTCTCGCACGGTCACTGCACCATACGGCACCATATCTTGAAAAAGGTCATCAATCTCTTGGTCGCCGCAAACTGTCTTGATACACGCTCCTTTGCTTCGTCTAACGTTTTGCACAACGGGTACGACTTCGAAGTCCATTTGCGAGCTCGACATCGAAGATGTGTCAATGTAACGTATCGAGTTTCGTAATCGGTTCACGAGTTTGCGATACAGCCGTAAATTCACAATCAGCGGGGTTGTATTTTCATCGTAATTTTTCAAATTTTAAACACTATTTTCGCTACGTGGTGGAACCGAATCACGAAAATATTCTTGATTTTGAGTAGCAGGCATTGCGGTAGACACGTAGGATGATTTTGGAATCGATCCCACCGCTGCTGTCGGAGATTTTGACGGATTTAACTCCGAAACATCGTCGGTGTCCGCCATCATGCACGTGGTTAAAAGAATCAGTGCGCACACCCGGCGCAGTCGAGCTCTGGATGTGTCGTGTCGCTAACACACTAATGTCACTTAGACAACTGACAGACGTCAAAAACGTCACATGCGACAGTTCATAGACAACCTCGACTCGAACTACTGACTCAGTGAGTAGTGTTTTCCAAACGCTAATAGATGGCGTTACTAGTAAATAAATAGGCCTTTTACTTAATTTCTCCGACATATATATTTTTTTTTTATAGTGAGTTTATGTCACGTTACTCTTTTTGGATGGATGATAAGTAATGTAAACAAGCATGTACTTATATTACTTTATGTTTCATCAGCATTATACACCAAATAATTAAGTAAAATGTAAATGTTTTATTCCTTTGGTTATATTATTGTATTATTATTAAAACTGACGAGGTACTAACATAATGAAAGATAGTAACGGGTAACTCACGTAATCTATACAAATAAATAAAATAGGAGTGTCTGTTTGTAATATTGAAATAACCGGTTTTTACTACATAAATATGAATATATATACGGTACATACACCAAAATAACATTTTTTACAATTTTTGTCTGTCTGTCTGTCTGTTTGTTCCGGCTAATCTCTGAAACGGCTGGACCGATTTTGACGGGACTTTTATTGGCAGGTAGCTGATGTAATAAGGAGGGCTTAGGCTACTTTTATTTTAGAAATAGTCATTTATTTTACAAAAAACAAAAAAAAACAAAATAAACTAATTAACACGCGGACGAAGTCGCGGGCACAGCTAGTTAATTATATGTTGGATTCGGCCAACAGTTTCGACTTCTTAAGGAAGTCATCTTCAGGGCGAATGCGACCCGCACGTCGCGTTTTTACTTTACTATTTTTCATTACCTTATTTATATTATATATTATTGTAATTCTCGGGGGGATCAAATTTTTTTGAAAATGAATATATTAATGTATGTGTTACTTAACTGTATATGTTACCCATTACTGTAACTTTCTATATGTGAAATAATTAAAAAAAAACAGTGTTATATTTGTCTGAGTTTATTCATTACAAAACTTTAATACAAAAATCAGTTGTTCAGTTGTATCTTACACTTGTAACACCACATCTCTACTTATATAAGTATTCTATCATCTACAATAAACTCAACACTTATCATAAGTTATAAGTACTTTGGTTAGGTGCTAGCTAATACACAGGAGGCGCTTCTTTTTAGGCCGGTAACCACACGGTATAATTTGATACTTTGACTAAATTGTAGTCCATCAACTTTTAAATGAACATGTTATATCTATAATATACATATACATTTTCATCTTTGCGATGGCTTGAAACTTCACCACTTGCAATTGAGCTCTAAACCTATAAACCTTTTTTGACACACACAACATGTCGATAATTTAAAAAATCACATATTTGTTATATCTTAGATTCTTATTTGGATTATTTTTTTCTTAGGACACACGCTGACTCTAGATAAATCAGTAAATTCTTCACAAAGTACAATTCACGGACACAACGCACACCGAGACTCAGAAAATATATAAATGGGTCACATGAACATTTGCCCTGTGCGGGATTTTAACACAGAACGCCACACGTGCAGCCATAACAAAATTACGATCATGACTATTTAAGTTCAACTTTATATAGTAAATATTTTAATTACAATAATAATATATCCAATATTGGATCCTTCGGATGATAGATGAGTTTAGCGCTACGCTTAATTAATTCACTCTAATTTATATGAACAATAAATTGGACCGAATTACATATTTTTCAGTATCGTGAATAACCATAGTGAATCTTTTAATTATACAAAAACATCATCAGATTGTTTTCATTTTAATTTTAGACGGAATAATGTATTACCAATGTTACGCAGGTTTTGAGTCTTCACTGGCTCTCGCAGCTTTTAACTTCTTCATCTTTTCGAAGTGCTTCTTGGCGATGCGGTACTTGTTTAGCAGCATTGTCCTCTTCCAGCTCCACGCAGACCAGCGCTGTTGGATTTATGTAAAGTTTTTTTTACGGTACCATTAGACGGACATCAAGTGGTAATCGAAATTATCTTAGAGGATTACACTATCCAATGTTATCGTATCGCATTAGTCTCTCCGGGTGAAAATAGAGTGCACAAAAAAAAACTATCAAAACTAGTTATAACAAGGAATGAAGAAATAAAGTACACTACATATTATAATAATTTAAATTGAATGGACATTACCACTCATATGTGAGTTTGTTCAAGTTCAAAAGATTCTTACAAACTTTCCACCTCTACTTTAACACCTTATAGGGTAAATCTTAGTATTCAAACATATCATCTATACATATAATAAAATCGTAGGAAAGTCAAAACTGTACATTGAATATTTTAAAAAAAGGATACTTGAGGCGATGATCGACGAGTGATCTACAATGGATATCAAAGCCAAAAATGTAGTTTTTAGAATTTTTGTTTGTTTGTCTGTTTGTCTATGTATGTCCGGGCTAAACTCAAAAAGTACTGTATGGATTTACTTAAAATTTTGCATGAATATTACTAAGAGGTCGGGTCAACATATGGGGTACATATTATCACGCTATCACCTACGGGAGAGGAGATGTAATAATTTATAAAGTTTAACGTGGGTAAAGCCGCGGGGCACAGCTAGTATGAATATAAATGCCTAGTTTGAAGTTAAACAGACCAAGTAAACACGTTGTTCCATACAAACTTTGCAACCCCTATTCATCCTCTTAGGGTTGAATTTTCAGAAATTCTTTCTTAGCGCACACACACGTCAATTAAAAAATATTTGTGCAGAATTTCATTTTTCTAGACACAGCGGTCTGCGCTGTGCGCTCATCGATCAGTCAGTCAGTTTCTGCTTTTATGTACATTACACCCATATCATATATCCTACTTTGAAACAATTTTAAGGCGATTTTGTGATTGTTGTCTCTTGAGCGAAATTAGTTGAACTGTGTTTTAGAATTAATAATGCCCTTTAAAATAGTCTAATGCTTTTATACATATATTTTTTTACTACAACGTCAGCACTAGTGAAATTATACCGGTGTCGCGTGGTACTTTACAAACATAATTGACGGACACAAAGTGCATCCAGACTCTGAACAACTATTAATCGGCATACAAATAGAAGTTCTGCGACGGAATCGAACTCTGTGCCTCTAGCACGAGTTCCTGCAGTTTACTTACTCGATCACATGTACAGTTTCGTCCCATACATTGAGCACCAGCGCCTCTCGCGGAAACTATTAAGAACTAAAACTCTGGTGCTCAATGTATGGGACGAAACTGTACGTGTGATCGAGTAAGTAAACTGCAGGAACTCGTGCTAGAGGCTCTGGACACGACGAGACGAGGCAACCGTCTAAACCGCGCTACACGTGCAGTCGTATATGTTTTTGAACAAGATAAACCTCTTCGCAATGCAGAGCATTTATGTGAACTCAAAATGGGGAAACAAATTGAATCACCTAGGAGGAACCAGCACCCTCTACCAATCCAGGGTAGGCGTTCTGCGTTAAGCTACGAACGATACTACACACAAGCAGATGGAATTTAGGATTCCCTGCCCTGCCTTTCGGAGAATGTTATCTATCGGCTTAGTTTTCTAGAAACATGACAACTGATATATTCACAGTTGCATGTGAAATATTATGTCATGAGGAAAACACCTTCCAAACTATTAAATTTTAGTTTTTATAGCATTATTCTCTATGCAAATCGTCAATCTTACTCTCAAGAGGAACAGTTCTGGGTTGCCAAGACAAAATGTCTGCAAGTAATCGGGACTAGTCCCTCCCTCTTACCCACCACTGCAACTCCTGTAAGCCAGGATCAACAGTGGCACACAAAGAAATGACACTGAGCGGTGAGGCTCAGGCATGTCCCGGGGAATCGCTTTAACTATCTTGGATCCCGCAACGAATTTAATCAGAAAGAAAAAAGGAGTCTGCCAAGTAGTTTTTATGAATTTATTTTTCTATTCCGATATTTAGAAATATAGAAATCCAAGAATAACGGCGCGTGTTCACCCGCAGTTAACGAGTTCAGCCAGATCACTGAACCATCCAAACAGTGGGTTTTCGGTACATACTTCCATATCAATAAAAATCTCTTTTTCTACTACTGATCATCTTTTACAGTCCATAGTTCGCTTTGATCGGTGTCTTAACTCATGCGTATGTTATTTCTTGCTAAAAACTTTTTTTAAATTTCAAATAAAATTGCCACAATAACGAACCACATTTTATTCACGCTTTACGGAATAAGTTAAACAACCAACAAATAAATTCTCATTCACAAAACAAAAACTTTTAACATTCACTACTAAAATGCAGATGCCGTCCTTAAGTAACCCTCAAATATTTGGCAGTCCAATAACTGGTAAAATCGCTACGTACTAAAACATACTATAGGCTCTTAGTAATACAGTCGATATTTGTTTCTTGTTTTATGACAATCGAGTATTACACAAGATGAATATATTAGACATAATATGATTAGAATAAAATATAAATAAATAATATTAGAATAATTAAAATCGGCTGATAAAATTCGAAGATATAAGCAATTTAAGTGTCCATTTAATACCCAGTATTTTAGCCTTTTTCACAAAACGAAGGTAATATGAAAATTGTATGACAACTGGATTGCGATGTCACATATAGCTCTTTCTGTATCTAACACGAATTTTAATGCTTATATCTCCATATATTTATTTTAAACAATTCCAAAGTTGTCTCGGCTTATTTTTACCAGCTTCAGTAAATACTGCAAGATTAAATAAAACTAATAAATAACAGTCATTGAACACCAAACTGAGGTATCAATCATGTTAGTCAATCAAAATAAATTCTAAAATTCAGTTCTAAATGCAATGCGTATATGTTATAGATAAATAGGTATAGCTTAAGTGTGCGACTTTATATTCCATTGAAACAGTACAACACCGAAGTCAACCACTAACCACGCTGTCGAGACCACATCAATTTCATCCTTATAACTCGGACATAAGGTCGAAAACCAATGGAAAAATTGACAAACCACGCGTAGGAGAAACGGTACCACGTCAATTAGAACCTTATAACTTACCAATAAGGTCCATAACCAATGCAAAACTGACAGGCAAGTTTTGACTAAGGGTTAATATGAAGGCAAAACAAAACTATATTCTCCTATTTACAAATTACCCCCATATTGCCGCACATTAATAACAAATTTTTATAATTTATACGCATTTTTGGTACTACTGCAGTGGATTTAGTGACCGTAAAGTGACATTGGCTTAAAATTCGCATACTACCCACATAATAAAGTAGTTTCACAATGAGCAGCAACACAGAAACATTTCATTTCCATAAAATAATCACAATTTAAAAATAATATTTCGTATAATAGGAACGTAATACAGTCTCAATAGAGGTACTCAAAAATGGCGGACGGAACGGGAGATGAATTTTAATGTGCTATTGTATATTTAATACTAATTCATGCTAAATAAGGTATATATTAATTATTTCAATGCTCAGAAAACGAACTCCATATATTGTTCTGTATCGTACCACTCTGGAAATAGGGGTATTAATACGACATTTTAATATATAAAGTGCTAATAAGGATGACAATATTAGTGTCTACCATTTTCAGTTTAAGTTAATTACAAAAATTAATTAAAAAACTGAAAAAAAAAATTGTGAGTGTAAACATTAACAAATAGAAGTATTCATTTACAAAAATAGAATAAAATAATAGTCTTTATATATTGTCAGTAAGGCCTAATAAAAAATCCCTGAAATATTATTTGACACTAATATTATTATGCATTATATATTTCAATGCAGACGTTATACAACGTGTAACAAAAATAGTCCAAGAGCACCTCAACACACAAAAATATCAACTTCCGATGCATCAAATTTCCCATTTAAAAAGCCATAAAAATAATGACATTTGGACAAATTGATTTTCTTATACCGATTTAGTTTCATAGGTAGATGGCGCTCATAAGTTTATGATACTATTTATGTAACACCTTATTTAAAATTGATGAGATGTTGGGGGAGGTCATTCGGCTGATATGGTGATGATGAAATTGAAACTCATCTGCTGTTCCGTCCGCTAATTTGAGCTGACCCCATGTCACTAAAAGCCACGCAATAGCTATACTACTCCACTATAAACTAAACTATAAGAACCACCAACACCATAGTATATTGGTAATGATATTAAGCCAATCTTAACCATGAACAACATTTCATTAATTGAACAACTCGATTTCTGAAACAGCGCCTATGAATTTATTTTAAATTTTAACTTACAGACACCAGCACATTCAGCGACCCCAATCTGTCAAATTTCTTTTATAGGTTTTCTACATTATCACATAACCATAAGGTTCACTTTCAATTGGAGAAATATGTCAGATTGGGGTAGCTTGATGTGCTGGCGTCTGTACATCCGGCGGCCAACAGATTAAGTACAACTGAATGGAGGAATAAACACGTCAGGTATTAGTGTATAGGCTTGTGTGGTGACAGTGTTGGTAGCCAGCCGTGCGGCCGCGGTCCCCGGTCGTGGAGAGCCCTCTTCAACGTCAGTTGTCGTCTTCTTCACTCTCAAACATCTCGTTGTATTCCCGGGAATGTTCGAAATCTTTCAAGTCCTGAACATAATGAGAATGAATAAGAATACAACTCGAATAGGCCCTCCACGCTGGTACAGTCAACGACAAAAGTGGATGATTAAAATAGGAAGATAGTAGTATCATCAGAAAATATTTTAAGTACAGACGCCAGCACATCCAGCTACCCCAATCTGTCAAGTTTTTCTTATAGATTTTCAACTTTATCAAAAAGCACAAGGTTCACTTTCAATTGGGGACACATTGGGGTTGCTCGATGTGCTGGCGTCTGGGGCTCTACCGGCTAAGTCACCGAACATCGATTTCTTAAATGGCGTTCAAATAAATAATGGTTAAAAATGATTTAATCAATCTTAATCAAGTTTATTTATTTGAACGCCATTTAAGAAATAGATGTTCGGCGACTTAGCCGGTAGCACCCCTAGACGTAACACTCACGCACTTTAGAACGTTCCCACGCCACACTATTTTGACTCAATTTACAATAACTAATATTGAATATCCGATTTTGTTCATCTACTTTTACCGTTAACACCCAACGACATTCGTGAACTTTTGTCAATGTGGATTTCGGGCAATTTCATTTAAATATATAGAAAAAATGCATAGCGAAAAAGGTCAGGGGAGTTAGTATGGAGGGCTTACTAGGCTTAGCATGCTGAAAGCCAATGAATTACAAACATACGCTACGATCGATAATGGGTTAAAAATCATAGATAATCATGATGTAGCCCTTTGTTCCGAGCTAGTTCCTCTTTGTATGGTCTTGTGGTTTATAAAATGTCTCTTGGCTCTGTGTGTCGCTTCACATAGACCCAACTTTAAATATTCTTGATATTACATACTGATTTCAATGAAATGTTTATGTAACCCATGCAGAAACCATTTCCCATCGCATAAAATATAAATCCACACAAATCCACAAACAATGAAGAAATTATGTAAGACGGTAGAAAAATAAAAGTTATGATAATATTCACATGTTAGTCAAAGGGGACAGTTACCTGGAACATGCCGTTGGCGACGGCGTACCCCGTCATGGCGATAGCGGCGAACACCGCGGCGAGGATCTTGTTCCGCGTCTGGTGCGGGAAGTTGGCGGCCTCGCGCTCCGACTGGGTGCCCGTCGACTGCTTCTTCGAGTTCTGTCTGTTGTACTCTGGAGAAGGGCGAAACATTTATTGTCTATGGAATATGGAATCGTTCTTAAGTCTTTGGAACATATAATTATATTCTATTAACTGGCCTGGTCTAGTGTCTCAAAGCCCAAGGTCGTGGGTTTGAACCCCCCCAGGCCAAATATTTGTATGTTGAGAATGATTTTTCGTTCTGTATTGACATATCCCCTAATCTTAGGAAGGCTTTTGGCAATTACGAAACATAATAGGATTCACTCACATCTGGAAATGTATTGTAAAAAATTTATGTACCTATGTTTGACAGTGAATTTAAAATAATTATTATGGATATTATTTTGTTGACATGCTGTTGTTGATGATGAATGGCTGCATCATTGGTCTAGCCATAACATGTTCAACCACAGATAAGGTCCTGGTTCTAAATTCAGGTCAGACCAAACAAAAAATTGCATATTCCTAGACTCCAAGCTGATACTGAATTTTTATTATGTACATAAAAATTACTATCAGCTTGGAGTCAAGGAATATGCAGTTTTTACAACATGTGTGTACCATAATATGTCTCAGGCAATATGGTCAACATTTAGATAGCTTGACCTATCTGCCAGGAGGACGTTATTATTACTTACATTGATGGCTTAAGGATTTTTTTTTTTATATAAAGGACAACTCCCGCATTAGGGAAATTATTCCCTGTGTCATGGGGTACTTTACAAACATATAATAGATGGACCACAAATTACATTTAGACTCAGAACTGAGTCACACAAATAGTTGTCTGGCACGGGTCTCGAACCCGCAACACGAAGTGGCAAGGCAACTGTCTTAGCCGCTGCACCACATGTGCATTCAAAAGAAAATTAGGTTCATTATTTCGTGCCTATTTAAATAAATGAATAATTCTTACCATCTGTAACATGTCTGAAGTTCTTTTGATTAATCCTGGCTACAAATCTGGACAGGTTTGCAATCCCTTTTACATGATTTGACAATGTTGAGTTAGGAAATGGTGCCTTGACCAGAGGTGCCAGGTAGGCAAATACTGTGGCATCGAAGGATGATGGTCTATTCCCAAAAAAGTATTCACTCTCTCCAAGTCTGTCTGATAAAGTTTTGAGACACTTCTCTGCTTCACTGTACAGCTGTAACATTTAGATTTGATCAGATTATGAAAGACTTGTCTTCTATAATACGACTAGCATTAACTGTGAACTGCAATTAGTAAAAGAACTATAACAATTAAACTGATTACCAAAACATTTTACAGTAATGCATTATCTTGATACATACATACATACATAGACGATTACCAAAACATTTTACAGTAATGCGTTATCTTGATACATACATACATACATAGACTCACGCCTGTTTCCCAGAGGGGTAGGCAGAGACAACGAATTTCGATTTGTCACGATCTTTGCATACTTCTTTTGCCTCGATTACTGTCATTATATTCTTCATACATGCTCGCCGGTTTAGGGTACTTCTGACCTGCCCTTTCTTGAGAACATCTCGAATTTGGTCAGAGAATGTTTGACGTGGTCTTCCCCTTCCGGATGTCCCATTCACACAGGCCAGGTATACTTCTTTTGTCAATCTTCTTTCATTCATCCTTTCTAAATGGCCAAACCATCTCAGCATGCCTTTTTAAATCTTTGTGACTACATCCTCTTTCACACCACAACGCTCTCTTACATCAGTATTTCGAATTCTGTCTCTCAAAGTCACACCACACATACTTCTCAGAGCTCTCATTATCTTGATTATAGATTAAATTTAAAAACAAAAAACATAGATATTAATACATCCATATTGACGATGTAACAGAAGACAGACTCACACAGACATGCAAATTGCCACTTTGTCATCAAAAGCAATATAAGATACTTTTTTTAACTACTTGTACAAGGAGCATCATAATATGAAAATATTGTAATTCTTTTGCCATCTCCAAAGTTTTAACTATTCTTTAGACTCAGGACCAACCACCTAATTGCTGATGCTTTTATAATAAGTAATGTTAAAACCACAAGCCTAACCTCTTCTTATGAACACTAAAAGGAAACATTTCCTTTGGAGTCTATCAGTCTTTAAATCAATGAACTTAAGTTACTGCTAACCATTTAAAACATTAAAATACTGCATATTTCCTTTCAATAATACTTACAGTTTTTTCAATTTCCTTTATATCTGTAAATTCTCCATACAAAGCATCAATCATTTCCTTAGCTGCACTCTGGTACTTAGATGGGTAGTAGAAGTTGAAGGGAATAGATAGTGCCCTAGCATATGCGGGCCGTGTGACATCACAGTAATTTTTCTCATCAACCCACCATGCATACTGATAAGCAGGGTACAGTTTCTCTCTTAAGTACTGTGTAAATGCACTGGCTTCAGCAGCTTGTTTTGTGTCTAAATGCACATCTGTGCTGTAATGCTGTTGAAAATGTATTATGTATTTTTATAACCCACAGGTTTTAAGGTGATACAAGATGTAAGGTGAAAAATATTGAGCAATAAAAATTAAACTTAGTTAAATTCTGAAAATTGATTGGTAAGGTAAGAGAAGAGTATCAGTTAGAGAACAATGTGAGAAATAAAATGTTGAAGGCATACCAAAGATTTCAAATGCTCAACAACTTCTTCGTAATTTGTCAGCAACTTGCGGCCATCCTTCATAACAGGAAGAGTCCCCTTTGGTGTAAAAAATGGATTACTGGCTTCCCGAACTCGTACTGGCACTCCAATAAATTTCATATAAGTCTGCGAATTACATAAAATAGATGAATACCAAAAATTTACCGGTATATGATTTTTTAGGTTATACATTTATATACTCACTAAAACTTTAAGGCATTCTAAATCGATTGACGCGAGTCCCCATTCTCCTCGCCATATATCCAAATCTATACTAGCCATTAGATATTTTAATTTAATCAAATAATATTTTTATAAATTTTTAATACACTAATCAAATATGACATGACATATGACAACTAGTAAGCTAGTATAAACTACAGACAACAGAGAGTATGTAAAAACTACGTTGGTTGACAATGGTGGTCTCGAACTTGACAATGAATGACAACTACTGCAGTTTCCTAAGCAAATAAAATAGATTTAAATATTCTTCAACGAAATATATAATCCCTAACATGTTATTTATTATTATCTTAAACAACTTGCAACCAATATCTGGAGTAGTATATTATACGGATCTTGTAGCAACAGGGAACAACTTCCGTGCGTTTAAGCGCTTTTGCCATACCTACTATTGGAATCAAATATAACAGCTCACTTAGGACCCTTAAGTTGATCCTCGGTGCTTTTGCAGCTGGCTTCTCTAGTTGCAAATCTCTCATTTTATGAGGCTATAGCCTCTTTACATCATTCTGTCTCCCGCTTTGCTCTGGAAGGAAGAGGAACTATTCATTTTCTAACTCCTCCTTTTTTGTCTTTCTGAATAAATTCGTTGCGGGATCCAAGACAGTTAAAGCGATTCCCCGGGACATGCCTAAGCTTCACCGCTCAGTGTCATTTCATTGTGTGCCACTGTTGATCCTGGCTTACTGGAGTTGCAGTGGTGGGTAAGAGGGAGGGACTAGTCCCATTAAAACAAAAAAAAAATCCGCTCCGGTGCCCGTGTTTGGGGCCATGTCCCAAATGTTTGGGACACGTACCCTGGGAGGGCTCTGGTTTACCCTTCCCATTTGCCGACTCCTGCCAGTCCAGCACAGCGACTGCACCACAAACAGATCGCTGTCTTCCCGGAACTGCTTGCACGTGGCGGCAGTAGAGGACACTTCTCTGAGTGCCGCCGCAACCCCATTCATATGAGATAAGTTTATTGATTTACTTTTTTTTAGATTTTTACGTTTACTATAAGAGTTGGACGTTGTATAGGTACTATACCAAATTTAATTACCAGTGTAACTTAAGTAAGAATTGAAATAGAAGTGTTCGAACACTTATTACTTAGTTCAGTATAATAATATGCTTACTACTCCAAGTGAATTCAAACATATTGATAAATATATACAATTCTTTTATATTTATTATTTAATTTAAATATTTTAAGTCGTATAGTTAACATTTTTCAATCATTGACAAGTAACTGACATTACAATTATATAGAAGAATAAATGAGTTCAATATCATAAAGAAGGTTTGTAACATTCGTCCGCCTTATAAAATTAGTCCATTTCATCAATCAAGCGTCTAGATGGTCGAACAGAGCGCTTGCTGCGACGCGGTCCTATAGCTGAAGTAAGTGGTGTCTCAGTGTTGTCCACATCTTGCTGGGAAATAACAGGCTCTGGAACTACTGTCGGTATTGTTTCAAGAACTGGAAGTCACTAGCGGTGAAACCGTCTCTAAAACTGGCGCCAATGGTTTCGCTGTTTCTACAGGATGAGGTGTTTGTCCAACGGCACGCTCATCTAAAACGGTAGTACGAGGCCGAATATGTTCCGCGTGATATCTTCTTTCTAGACCTATTGGGGTGTTTACTACATAAGAATATCGATGAGTGCGTCGCAAAACAGTAGCTGGTTCCCATCGCGATTGATCTCTTGCAAGTACATATACCGCATCAACTGGTCTATAATTCGGTGTCTGGTCGTCAGGATTAATATTAGCTTGAATTTGTTTATATTGCAATGATCTTTTGATACTTGGTCGTATATTATCCAGAATGCAAGTTAAATTGCGTCCAAACATTAGTTGGCCTGGTGCCTTGCCATTTTTACTATGAGGTGTAATACGATAAGCAAATAGGAAATTTTCTAATCGTTTTTTGAGAGGTTCTACACTTGAGCTCATTTTAGTCTGAAATGTTCTGACGAGGCGTTCCGCTAATCCGTTGGTTTTCGGATGGTAAGGTGAAGATTTAATGTGTTTGATACCTTTTTCTTTACAATGATACTGGAAATCTTGTGATGTGAATTGGGGTCCATTGTCGGATACTGTAAGCTGCGGGAGGCCAAAAGTAGTGAAAATGGTGTCAAGTTCGTCGCAAAGTTTTGATGTCGTTATTTTATTCATTGGTTTAACCTCGATCCATTTTGAATAGGCATCAGAAAGTACTAGCCAATATAAATTTTCAAATGGACCTGCAAAGTCGACGTGTAGCCTTTCCCAAACATGGTCTGGCATGGACCATAAAAATATAGGTAGTTCGGAGTTGTTAGGTCGGTTTTCCTGGCACTTTTGGCAAACTTTTACATAGGTGTCTATGTCTTCCTCCATCTCAGGCCACCAAACATATAATCGTGCTAGTGCTCTCATCGAAGATATCCCCGGATGTCCACAATGTAAATGTTTGAGGACTGTTTTCCTTAAACTATCAGGTATGATGATTCGACCTTGCCACATTAGGATCTTGTTTTCTAATGACAGCTCCCCGCGTTTCCGTGCGTATGGTTTTAAATTGTTTGAGTATTGCAAATATCAGACGTATTACAATTGTTGCTGTTACAACAGCAACATAGCACATACAACTCCCACACCATCGACGACAAATGGCACGGAGTCACCCAACAATTTTAAAAATTACAAATTCTACCCCAATGACACCTCTGTTGAAAATTATATTGACTACTTTGAAACTAAGTGCGAACTGTGGGGAGAGAATGCACTAAACATTACATACGTAAGGAACTGATAATCACCTGCCTCTCACCCGAAACATTTCATGACATAAAAGTTGCACTTACATCAAATTTTGATACAAGCACGTATGCAGATATACGAGCAAAACTTCTCGACTTGTACAGAGTCAAGCGCGCAAGGTACCGGGCATTATCTGATTTTTGGAACTGTATACGTAATGATAGCGAATCTATGGAGCATTACGCGAACAGACTTAAAAAGCTAAGCAAAGATTGCAACTACAATGATGAATTACTAGAACGACAGCTTCGTGACCGTTTTGCAACCGGTCTCAATCACCCACAGTTACAGGTTGATTTGAAACAAAAATGGCCTGATCTACAAGAAATACACGACGGAAAGATTAAAGAAGTAACCTTTGCTCAGATCTTTAGCGTTGCACAATCGCGGCAAAGAGCAGAAGGTGACGAGGATACATTCGTTAAAATGAGTAAGATAAAGAAAAACACAAAATCTTTCGAAAACAGATCACCACACAGATTACAGGCCCACCAATGTCTCCGATGTGGTCAAAACGGAAGACATCCTCTGTTTCAATGTGCAGCCAAAACCATACTTGTAAAGAGTGCAACACACCGGATCATTATGAAATTTTTGGTATCAAGTCGGGCAAAGCTTGTTTAGTAAAACACAATGAAAATACTACAAATAGACACAAATTATAAAAGTTAAAACACAATGGGAGCGACGACGAGTCTTCACGAGCATCTATTTCAGTTGACAGTGATGATGATGCAAACAAAATTTGTCAAATCAAAGCAAAAATACGGACATTAAAAAATTGATGTCCTAATAAATGATATTCCATGCACGTGAGATTAGGATCCCATCCTCGTCGCCACTGAGAAATATATACAATTCTTTTACATTTATTATTTTATTTTAATATTTTAAGTCGTATAGTTAACATTTTTCAATCATTGACAAGTAACTGACATGACAATTATATAGAGGAATAAATGATTCAAAATTATAAAGAAGGTTTGTAACACATATTATATACATAATAGTGTTTATGCTTGTTTTATATGTCAATGTTAGAAACTCTCGAGACTCGAGACACTTAACTCAATTCGATATATCGTACTTGTCAGCTGAGAGTTTACCATCACCCTACATGACCAGTAGTTCGAGTCTCGAGTGCAATCAAATTGAACTGACACGGAATAGTTCACTACGCTACAGGTATCTGTATAATATTCTGTTTACTTTTGATAGAATTAAAATATAACCAAATGTAACCATTTGACATTCCAACTTTGAAACTTTTTATGACGCATCCGACAATAGTTTATACAGACTATTATATTTCCTTGATTGAGATAGCAGTTAGTTTAATTCGTTTCAGAAGTTAGAATATGGGTGACCGAAACGTAAGATAAAACCGGCTTAGATAAAAGCTTTGCATGTTGGTTTTATGCTTTATTTACATTTCGGAAGTAAAATTTAAAAAAACTTGTGTGTACTTATGTACACGCGTTAGAAGTTATACTTCTTAATATACAACTTGAACATAGTTATCAGTTTTCATACCACCTAGAACTTACTTCATGCTGTTAAATTTTTTGGTGTCGGTGTGCGCGCGCATCGTAAAAATTCACTCTCATAATTTTTCTCCATCGCGCCAAAAGAAGTATAACTTCAAAAAACCCGCAGATATATTACACATAGGGATTATATAATCACTGGAAGTTTACATACTCCTTTTTTTTGTTATTTGCGATGTCTAAATATGCACATCCAGCTATTCCAATCTGTCAAATTTCTTTTATAGATTTTGCTTCTTTATTACATCAGTATAAGGTTCAGTTTCAATTGGGGATATTTGACCGATTGGGGTAGCTTGATGTGCAGGCGTCTGTACAAGTAGATAGACTTGTTATACATATTATTAAATACTCTCTGGTTATTTATAACATTGTGTGATAGTCAATAGTGCCCTACCTATGTAATTTAGAATCCCACGAAAGTCAAGTGCTTATGATTCAAATTTACTTAAAAGATTGAAATAGAATACGTTTAATTACGTTCTCTTATCCATAAGATTTTAAAACTGGTAAGATCAACAATATGTCTATACAATGGACTTTTATAGCCGGCTACCTCTATTTTGAGGTGGCCGTCGTCATTATAATGATATTGCCCATATTCAGCCCTCGCAGGTGGAATCAGTTCTTTAATTCTAGACTGTTCTCAATGTTCCAAGAGCACGCAGCTGCATATTTCTATGTATTGTTAGGAATATTAAGTTTATTCCTACTGGATGCAGTAAGAGAAATGAAAAAGTATTCGCACAGCACTGAAGGGACAGCACATGTCCACTTGGCCAATGAAATGAAGGGAAGTGTCAAACTCTTCAGAGCACAGAGGAATTTTTACATCACAAGTTTTGCTATATTCTTAGCATTTGTTATTCGCAGACTTGTTAATATGCTTATTATCCAGGACGAGTTGAGCAAAAAGGCCGAGAAAATAATAAAAGAAGCGGAAGCCACTGTACAGTTAGCAAAGTCTACAGTCCTGGCTAATACTCTACAGGGTAGTCCTGACCCGAATGTCACTGATCTTAAGAAAGAGTTGGAAATTGAAAGATGCAAGTCAGAGGTGTTGGAAGAAGAAGTTAAGATGTGGAGGATGAAATATGAAGAAGCTTTGGAAGCAGCTGCAATGACCGGCAAGGGAGATGAATAAAATGTCAAATCTACTTTATACATTCTATGATCTCATGGCACATTATCTAATATAAAACTTGTAACATAAATAGTGGACAAACTTGTAGAGCTTAATTTGCATATGGAACTGAACAATGTGAAGTACAGACGCCAGCACATCAAGCTACCCCAATCTGTCAAATGTCCCCAATTGAAAGTGAATGTTATGCTCTTGTGATGTAGTTGAAATCTATAAAAGAAATTTGACAGAATAGGGTAGCTGGATAGGCTGGTGTATGTACATCAAGATGCAAAGTACACAAATAAAGAACATTCACTTGTTATTTCCCATAATAGAATAACAATCAGATAATCCATTTTTATAGCGACTACCACATCTATGGGTTAATCGCTTAACATCCTGTGGTGAATCTCACAAAATCAGTCGGTACCTATAAGAGTTAAACAATCTGGCTGCATAGTGGTCATATTCTTGTAATAAATGTTTGATACTTAAATATTGTGCAATCTTAGTATTGGGTGGTGTAATCATGATGCAATCTCTCATAAGGGGCATTTCACATCAAGCAGACAGGATAAATAATTGAGGTTCTGATATCTGTTCTATAATAATTGAAGTACAGTAAGTAGTAAGATATCAGTATCTGTGTATTAAGGGCATAATATCAGTTTGTTGTATCTATGATGTACAAATCTCATGTTATGGGCTTCTAACAGATAATCTAAATTGAAATGTGGTTTAAGTGGAACTTAAAAAGTTTGGTTCAATATAAACAACCGGCCATATGCGAGTTGGACTCGCGCACAAAGGCGAATACCATTATCTATAAAAACGAGAAAAAAAAAATGTTTGTTGTATGGGAGCCCCCTTAAATTTTTACCATTATTTGGAATTTACTTTATTTTTTACTATTTGTTGTTATAGCGGCAACTGAAATACACCATCTGTGAAAATTTCAACTGTCTGACTATCACGGCTCATGAGATACAGCATGGTGACAGACGAACAGACAGACAGCGAAGTATTAGTAATACAGTCCTGTTTTACCCTTTAGGAACCCTAAAAAGAACAAATTTGGATTAGAAATATTAAATTTAGTTATTTTGTAAAAAATAAGTTGCTGCTCTTTAAAACAAATTAATTTTCAACTCTGAATTTGCTTTAGAAGCAAATTAAGTGCATTATAAATAAACATAATATTATGTTTTTGTATATGTATTACTAAAAGTAACAATTACCCAGCCCTTCATATAAAAACAAGTGAGGTTTTAAATTGTGAAGTACCTCACTATTTTTCCTTTCTGCTAGATGTGAAATGCCTAATTAGCTAAGTATTTCTATGGTTGCATTCAGAAATGAAACTGTTTGTATGTACCAAGTTTTTACTTGAGGAACTGATATATAAATTAGATTTGTTGATCAGTTTCTTAAATTTCATTAAAATATAACTCTAAACTAAATTTAACTTCTAAATACATACCCTTAAATCTGTGATTATGTTTTGGTGCTTGAGAGTTATTTAAGAGATTTTGGTGTTATCTAAAAATTATTAAAATACTAGTCTTTTAAAATATTTTAAAGATAACATTAATTAGGAAAATTAACTTAAAAACATATGTTACTTACATTACATTGAAGTATACATTTCTTAATGTGCCAATTGGGACTATTTGGAAGCATAATATTTAATATATATATTTTCTAACTATCCATTGATACAATATTGGAAGACTCATTTATGTACTTGCCATAATATAATCTCCAGAAGGAGATTATATTATGGCAATTAATAATAATGATAAATATAATATGCTTAATTAATGATAATGCAGTTATTGTACATTATAATTTAATTTCAGGTACATGATAATAAAGAAATTATTTAAATAATGACATGTAAATTGTATAACATGCTGTGAATTCAATTATAGGGAAAGCTTTGATACAATTAAAATAATTCAATAACATTGTACCTACAGGTTGACTTAATTGCCACCTTTCAAATTATTATTTTGTTCCAAAGTTTGTTATTTTTTTAAAAGGATAAATATTTTTGACTGCACATATGGCACAGCGGCTAAAACAGTCGCCTCGCCACTTCGTGTCGCGGGTTCGAGTCCCGCGCCGAACAACTATTTGTCTGACCAATAAATAGTTGTTCTGTGTCTGGATGTAATTTCTGACCATCTATTATATGTT
This sequence comes from Pseudoips prasinana, assembly GCA_951640165.1. NCBI lineage: Eukaryota > Metazoa > Arthropoda > Insecta > Lepidoptera > Nolidae > Pseudoips > Pseudoips prasinana. The sequence goes on from OX621248.1 coordinate 32,430,435, forward strand.
TGTAAAGTACCACGCGACACAGGGATTAGAATCCCTAGTGCGGGAGTTGTCTTTTATAATAAAAATGTATAAAGGGCTCCTGGAGGAAATATTGCATTAATTAAATAACTACACAGTAATACATCAAAGTCCATTATTGGAGTTTGTAATTACATTTAATTTAATAATAAAACACTTGTTTATGAAATTAAATAACTTTTTATTACAGAATCGCAATAATGTAGATTATTGACCACCATATTGTAGAATGTGATTATCTTATCGTTTATTAACTAAGTTTAATTAAGATGTTTATAATTTAATATATTCATATTTTTTATTTTGTACTACCCATTAAAGCTACTTAAACGAATTGTTACTTGATTTTTTTTATGACCCAAATTTACTAGGAGTACAGTGCAGGCATAAATAGGCCCTTTTCCAATGTGTCAGCGCAGCAGTGGCCTGACATCCGAATACATGCCACGTGTCGCCGCGTCGCCTGCACGTGTCGGTAAAAAATGACCAGTGCCGCTTATATTACTTAATCATTTTGTTCGCGGCGCGGCGCGCGACTCTCACTCGGTAAAATGCATAGCGGCTGATAACTGGACATTTATTTTATATCAGAGGGCGACAAGCAAGCACGTGGGTCACCTGGATGGTAAGTGGTCAGCGCCGCCCATGGACACTCGCAACAGCAGAGCTGTCGCGGGTGCGTTGTCGGCCTTTAAAAGTCAGCAAACAAGTGTTGCTCACCCTTCCCCCCACGCCCATTCCCCCCCATGCATTATAATTTACTAGTAGTACCGAGACCGCCCAATCTGTGCTGCACCGCTCCCGCGTATACCTAGCCAGGCAGGAAACGCTTATTAAGGCAAGCTTTTAGTACCGCGTGTACTGAGAATACCTATACCGCTCTGCTGCAGCACCGATAAGAGAAAAAGGGCCCTACCTTAATCAGGGATGACCTCGGTAGGGTATACCTCCACTTGCCAGAATTTCATTTGCCCGAATTTTACTTGCTATAATACTCACCTGACATATTATTGTTTCTCATAATTTTTATATGTCATATTCATTGTTTATTATAGGTATTAGTCACGTGCTAGAAACTTTGTTTCGCATAAAGTTAATTTCCATAACATCATTTGTTATAATCATTGTAAGCCGTAATTATCACATGCCATAACATCATTTCCCACCGCAATTGCTTGTAAAATAGGTTAAAACAGTTATAAAAAATAATAGGTTAGGTGAGAAACATGAAAGACAACGCACGAAACGATAATTTGGGTTAGGTTAGAACTGCAATCATTTAGCGTGCGAAGGCGAGCGAGTGTGCCGCGGCAGCGCCCGCCGAGCGCTAGATACGCTATTGTTGGTGAAAAGGGGTGAGGATGGTACAGACGCTAGCACATCAAGCTATCCCAATTTGTCAAATTTCCCCAATTGAAAGTGAACCTTATATTTTTGTGATAAATTTGAAAATCTATAAAAGAAATTTGACAGATTGGGTTATCTGGATGTGCTGGCGTCTGTACAAGGATAGATTGGAAATTAATTTAGTATGGCGTTTGAAAATTCTGTTGCATAATATTATTGCAATTAAAAGTATGGATAACAATACCTACGTATGGCATTCGAATCATTATGAAATCAAATTTTCGGGCAAATAACAGTACTTATGTCACATGTCTTTTATGGTAAACAATACATTCGGGCATATGAATATTATGGCATATATTTTTCGGGCAAACAATAGATAACCCCTCGGTAGATTTCATTTTACGGCGCAAATTGATTTATAAAAACAGTATATTGCATTAAATATTATGATAAAAACCATAGGTAGGTATTTTATTATAGACTTATATTAAACACTGAGTGAATAATAATACCCTGGGACATTATTCACGCAATACTATCTGATACCAAACTAAGCAGAAGCTTTTATTATGGAAACCAGATATTATATTGATACTTTTCTTTTTGTAAATACCTACATGATTATATTAATGTACTTACACCCAGACTCAGGACAAACAGACATGTTCATGCACTCAATATCTGTCATTAATGGGAATCGAACCCACGACCTGCGGCGGGAAAGGCAAGTAAGTAGGTATTTACCTACTACGCCAACCGGCGCGGCCCGTTAAATAGAGATAGAGACTGTACTGCATACTTTTACGTTTGCTTATCTTTAAATATGTAGAAAGAAGGGGGGTAATTATTATTATTGTATTATTAGATTTAGTACCTACTCTCTATCAGCGTTCTGTGTCTCATGAACCGTAAGAGGAACATATTTGAAATTTTCAAGGAGCGTGTATTTCTATTGCCGTAATTCTGCTATTTTTAACCAATGATCAAATAATTTCAAATTTTCAAATAATTCAATATTTCTGAACGACGTTATAAAAGTCAAGTATCAAACTCATCGAGCGTTTCTTAGATTCATCTGAAAGAGGAACATTTTAAGCATTATTATGTAGAATGCTGTCCTTGTTTAATTTTATTATTACGAAGGAGACAAAGTACAAAACAGTTTCATCTGACATTATGTCATTGATGACGTATTATAAATTTGTCTCTTATTTGCCTTTTATTTTGTCTCTTTTGCGCTTATTGAATTTTATATATCTATTTCAAATATTTTGTACTTTTTAATAACATTACAACCAACTTTCAAGTAATTCTTAGTGCTCTGGGAAATTATATTGTAATTATTTATTTAACTGGTGTTCAGTACCATTAGTCGCCGATTTGTGTGATACTTTGTTACTAAACTGTGTGTTTGACAGAATCTAGAAACCCGTTACATCAGTACATACCGTTAATTCTTATTTATGAATGTGACCATCTTCAACAGAGTAAACCATCAGGTAAGTTTAGTTGAATATTTATCTAATTACGGGTTGTGGTTCCTTACATCATATATGAGAAGGTTTCTGGCTTCGCTTTATTGAAGCAGTAAAATAGTGCCGACAAGAATAATTATGCTGAAGTAATTAAAAACCATGATAAACATGAAGGCACCTCCCCCTGTTTTACTCTATAACTTAATAGTTTTGTGTGTAATTTATCCATTTATAAATAAATATGAAACGATATACATTAATTTTCAATTCAGTAACATATATTGTTGAACAATTTATTAAAAAAATAAACATTTATTTACTAATTGTCTTTGTAATCATGCCTACCTATTAAATTGTGATCCTTGTGTATTTTAGGTAGTACATAGAACTTAAGGCTAGTTTTCAAACATAAAAGCTTAAGTGACTAAACAATATGTAGCATATCTGCAAGCAAGATACACAAAAACAATATAATAAATTCTTTTAAAAGAATATGGATCAGCTGATGCATTTTGTAACAGGGAAATATATTTTTTCAATTTCTAATTACAATCTTGTTTTGATGAGTAATGGAATAAGGTGTTACTTCGTGGCAATCCATAACAAGTAAAATACAAAATCAATATGTAGTGTAACCAAGCCGGGATGCAATTTGCACCGCCCTCCCACCCTCAAAAATATGTACATGCCAGGAGGACAATTATAAAAAACAAATTACATGCACCAGCTACAACTTATTATCTACAAATCCATAATAAAACCTATTTGGACATATGGTATTGAACTCTGGGGATCGGCATGTCACTCCATTATAGAAATATTGCAACGCTTCCAAAACAGTATCCTTAAACTAATATGCTGTGCACCTTGGTTCATAAAAAACACAGAGGTTCATGAATACCTGGAAGTTCTTACTATCAAGGAACAATTTAAAAAGTCCTGTGAGGACTACAGACATAGACTCAACCATCACAGAAATGTATTAGCCAAGGCACTCTTAAATACAAATAATTGTACATATCGATTGAAATGGCCACGGCTAGCCACAATATGATTTTAAATCATAATCTGAATAAGAGAGACCACATCACAGGATGTGCTAATCTCATAAAAGCTCTCGAAACAAAGACAAGATCTGATTATAGCTGTGAGGCTGATTGGAGATAGAAAGAAAAAAAAAAAACCACCAGTAGGATACACGTGGAATTAACACTAGATATTGATTTTGTATTTTGAATCTTGTTTTATTAACTTAATTTGTTCAGTTTCGTGGGAGGAGGGGGAAGAAAGGGTGAACTTAAGGAGTGTTCACTCCTTAAGTTTACACTCTCTTCATATTACTCCTTGTATGAAAGGTGAAACTTATGTAGTGAAGGCTACTTTAGGGGCATATCATCATCATCATCATAATATCAGCCAAAAGACAACCACTGCTGGTCAAAGGCCTCCCCAAATATCTCCACAATTGCTGGTCTTGCACTTATCTACTATATAAAAATAAGTCGGGTTTTCCTTCCTGACGCTATAACTCCAGAACGCACAAACCAATTTCCTTGGTTTTGCATTCGTTGGAAAGGTCTCGGGCTCCGTGAGGTTTATAGCAAAGAAAATTTATAAAATTTAACGCGAGTAACACCGCAGGACACAGCTAGTCTACCTATGAAACTGAATAAATTAAATAAAAACCAGCATATAAAAAACTAAAAATATTATTTAGTTCCCCATACAAAATGGGATTAATCATTATTCTTGTATATGTATTGATAACCTTATTACTTCTTATGAAACATTTTCAGAAAAGCGATAGTGGCGGAATGTATTCAGAGTGGAGTTCATTGCCCCTGGAGGGAGGGGGGCGGGGGGTGCTGGGTGCGGTGGGTGGGAGGGATGTAGTGTTGGCCGTAGTCAAACAACTGGCTTCACATGAACCAAGTACACTTACTACAGATGCTGAGGTACGAGTTCTTGTTAACTTTCTATTTTCCCTAGTGAGCTATTGTTTTGTGGGAAATATACTACTGACTAGAAATCAGTGGTCTCTTACAGTTCTGGCATGATAATACTTTCCCACGGTAATTTTTATAGCAGCAATTTTAACCACAATGATATCTTGAGAATATGATACATAGAGAATGTGCCTGGGTTCGATTACTGCACAATGCAACAATTTGTGTGACCCATACCTTGTGTTACCAAGTTTTATGGGTTTTGTGAGGAAAAATATATAATAAAAATAACTCTTACTTCATGTTTCTCTTTTTGTTTCAATTTCTCTTTAAATTCAGAGTTCAATATTTAATAAGAATAAAATTCATAGGAGATGTAATGGTTGACCATTTGACTAAAAAAAAATGTTTTAAAATAAGTCATAGAAATGTAGTCCCTTTTTAGAATGTGCATCTATTTGTTACCCTAATAATGACATAAATAATGGCTGACCAGATAACAACAAAATAATTCTATAGAAAAGGTAATTAGGGTAAAGTCCATCAAAAAATCTGGTCCATTCTTATACAAACATTTTTGCTATGTTAGACATATTCTAAAGGACCATGGGCAAAAATGTATGAAGCCTGGGCTCACCTACCAACAGAGATGAGACCACTTTGAATATACTTGTAAAACACTAAATATAAAGATTTAAACTCATTTTTGCGAAGAATCCATGGGGTTATTTTGCTATAAATATTTTTCTCCGACCATAAATAAACTAAAATTCTGCAAAAAGTAGTGCTGTTATGGCATTGTAGGTTTTTTTATTGAACATCTTTAACTAGTTTTAATTCCAGGTTTAACGTATACATAAAAAATAAAACAGCTGCTAATAGTTAACATTATTTTTATTAACATTTCAATCAATATCAATAATAATGTCGTCTAAATATCCTGCCGGTGGATTAAATTGTATGTGCCTGCCTAACCCTAGATACCATATTATTGAAATGGTATGGGCACAACTTCCTACTGTGCGTCTGCCTGTTAGACACGAGCAATAATACTGAGCGATGGCATCTCGAGCCATTTTGTTTCTGTTAACCAGAATGTATACGTAATATGTACGTGCACGAACATGTCTTGACTGTATCCTTCCTCTTAATAGCCACACATTTTGGTGATGGATATTGCATGCTGCTAAATTATTTAATTCATTTTCACGACATACTTCTATCGTATATAAACCATTGCGTACATGTTCGCTGCAATATGATTTAGCAAGTTCGATTTGATATGACCCAAGCGATATCATGAAAATCTCGTTTATTGTTAGCCGAGGGAAGTCTTCCAGCTGATTTGCTTCCAATGTAATAAATGCGGCTCTTTGTCTATTCAGGTTCCTCAGTTGTACATAGTCGTTCAAAAGATTTGGTGTATGGAGCCTTTCATTGGCTATTCTTAATATTTCATTTGCATGTTCATTATCCACAGCTAGCTTGTAAAATGCGTTAATAAGAGGGGCTGCAATTTTAAAGTCAACAAATAAATGCGGCAAGACTCTATTAAAATAATCCTGTCGCAGTAGTTTAAATCTATTTTTAAACTTCCCATTAACAGCTTCTACAACCCACCGACACAATGTTATTAATCTTGATTTGTTTGCTTGAACTGTGGTCAATTGAGTTTCGAATCTGTCTTTTGTCGGTGGGATGTGTGCCTCATATCCCAATGCCTGTAAGTTTTCTACGCTATCTCGAAAGCCCCTGTCTAAGATGAACACATCGTTCCGGTGAAACATCCAGTGGAAAGGATTTTCCTCGTCGTTTAATATATTGTTCATAATTGATGCATCAGAATCCGTAGCTGCATACGGACCATAAACTTCGATAATGTAGCCGTCACTACATACCATCAGAAAAGGTTTCAAAAGGTTTTGAAACTTATGCAAGCTGTAAGTTCTTCTCTGAAAGAAAAAGTTTGAGCTTTTTTCGATGTACATATAGGTGCCGTCAGCTATAACAATGGCTTTTGTATTTTCTTCGTTGCCAAACAAGCCTTTTGGTAATAGTAGGTTTCTTTGCAGTATATTTTCTCGCGAAATATGGCGAATACCAAGGTGTCTGTTAACGAAGTCATTCATTAAACATTCTCTGGCTAGTGCAAGTTTTCGTTCCAGTGTTCGGCGAGATATATTAAACAATGTTGACAATCTCTCGTTTGACTCTCCTGTTCTTAGTTTTGTCATATAGATACCGAGGACAGTCCGTGGACGATTACTTCTTTGTGCTAGAGAAGGAGTCTCTTCCAAAATTCTATTGAATTGTTGCAAGTTTAGTCCAGTCCAAAAATATAAGTCATTATCCGTTAATGCAGCTTCTAATTCAAAATCAAACCTCTGGCCTTGGGTAATGGTTCTTACCAGCATATTAGTCATATCTGTGATCTGACGTACATTAAAGTTGTGCGTAACATTACAATTATCAATCAAAAAGTTCCAATTGTCGTTACCCATCAGATGTTCTTGGCAAACTCTTGCACTTTCAGGTATGTATAAGCGGTGCTCACAAAGAATATCTACTTTAATCGTAACTGGGATTCTAAGACGTTCTGCGTTAGGGCAGCCATTAAAAATACAACGGTAAGCAACATTGGGCGCTCTCATATAATCAGGAATAACGACTTGTTGTAGATCTTCTGCTTGTGGTGGTATTCCCGGCTCTTGTGGGCCTTGCGGTTCTTGTGGGCCTTGCGGTTCTTGTGAGCCTTGCGGTTCTTGTGGGCCTTGCGGTTCTTGTGGGCCTTGCGGTTCTTGTGGGCCTTGCGGTTCTTGTGGGTCTTGCGGTTCTTGTAGGCCTTGCGGTTCTTGTGGGCCTTGCGGTTCTTGTGGGTCTTGCGGTTCTTGTTGTCGCACTGCATTTTGCACTACTTGCCAACACCGATGGCATGTGGCTTGGATGTAATTAAACGCAACCTAAAAAAAGTAAACACTATTTGAAAATAACATTCAATAAATAAAATACTTTCTGCGACATATTATTTTTGACTAGCTTTTGCCCGCGACTCCGTCCGCGTAGACTTGATAATCATACCCTTGAGATTTTTATAGCCTATAGCTGTGCCCGCAGCACAGGTCACGTAAAAGTCGGATTTTTTAGGTCCCACTTTTATAGTGAATGGGATTTCTAATTAATCGCCGTTTTTTCCTGACCTCTCTCATATTTAACCTCTCTGCTTTCCCCTTCGATAACTTAGCGTGATGGTAAGTAGCCCATAATTATGTATTAATGAAACAAACTGTATTAAGATTGGTTCAGTATTTCTCAAAATATGAGCAGATAGAATGACAGACAGACATTTTAAATACAGATTTATAACAGGTATATGTGCCGTGTACAGGAAATGAGTACACTTACCTCGGTGAGCGCATTTTGTTGAATATATTCTGCATACCGGGGTTGTCTTTCTGGTTCATCTAAAATATGCCGCCGTTGTCGCAAAACAGAACGTGGGCACAACACACAACGCCGTCCTTCGGTAGCCATTGCAAAAACAGGTAGGTAAATCAGTGTCCATAAACAGTCCAGGTCAAGTTAACAGTTAAATTTAGATTACAGACAGGATTTGAACCTGCACTGTCTGGGTAATGGTGCGAAAGACATTTTAGGGTAAGCAGTAATGAAGCATGTCGATCCATACTGCTACTGTACCATTTTTTTATGACGTTTCTCAGTAAGCCAAGGAGGATTAAAAAAAATAGAGGCAGAGGCAGAGGGGCTCAAGACGGTTAGCAAATAGCTATAACGACAAAATAAGTAACCCGCGCCAAAGTTCCCTTTTGGGTTCGATCTTTGACTCAGGGTTAACAAAACATCCAAAAATCCTCAATACCCTGTGTATTGAGGATTTTTGTTTAAATGTCGCTGTACATTAATAAGCTAAGACTGCTCGGCCCATTGAGGATCGGAGCGGGCATATTTCCGTATTTACGTCGCGTGAACCGATTTTGAAGTGTTTTAGTGGATATAGAAACATAGTAGATTAGCGTGCGAACACGGGACTTGCGTAGGTCATAATAGGCCGAATCCACGTCGAGTAAAGTTTCACCTTCTTTGGCAAGCCATTTTATACTACGCGCACACAAGAGGCAATAAAGCCGACTAAGAAGAAATACGGCACAATTACGCATGGTATGCAGCCAATACCTTGTTAAGTAATTGACTTTCCTATCTTAAGGCAGCCTCGTGGAAAATTTGGACTGGATCTTTACCAGCCACGACATTTTTTTTTTCTTTTTAATTCATTTTTACGGCTCTGGCTTCTTCGGCCTTATGAGCCTTCCGTAAAATATATTTTTATTTCATTTATTGTCGTCATGTCAAGTAAAGTCCGTCACAGTTAAGTCATACGTAGTCCTTGTCCTACCCCAGTAAAGCAGTGGAGACTTTACTAGAGGCTTATATGGAGTTTTAGATTCAATACAGAAAATCGTAATTCACGGCACTATGGCACTTTCCCCAACTTGTTTCGTTGTCCATGATGTTATGTCTAATAATCCACCATATTTACACATAAAAACTTGAATTTACACCAGTTTTTGAAAATGAAACAATGCCCTGATGCGTCTTTTTCCGCGTTGGCGTCAAAACTCCCCAGCCACGACAGTTTTGTCGGGGTTGCCGCGATTAACAATTGTCTCATTTTTTGCTAATTAAATCAAATGGCCAGGTGGAATGGGTTCTGGAGGTGATCCGCTTCGGGCTGACGCTCCCGCTGCAGGAGCACGAGGCGCTGCGCGACTGCGTGCGCGTGTGCTGCGCGTGGCTGGCGCCGCTGCTGCCCCCCGCGCCGCCCGCCATGCCGCCGCCCCCCGCGCTACCCCCGCCCGTCACGCAGGCGCCGCACAAGTACGCCAGGAAGATACTGAGACATCTGCAGAACTTGTTCGTACCGAGGCCTAATGAGAGTGAGTTATTAAGATTTTCACTTAAGTTTAAGCTAACGGCAGGATGGAATAGTTAAATTCACGGACGCACTCGTATCTATATACTGTCGTAGATGTTCTCCTTTCAAATGAGATGATGGCTTAACGCGTTTTTTGAGACATGAACAGCACCAAGACTATGAAACTAATTTTTGGTTTGAGATGCGACTTAGACAGTCTATCCCTCTTAGCATCATTATGTCAGCCACTGCTGGACAAAAGCCTGGAGTTGTGGAGACGTGTTGGCGATCACATGACGTGACCCTGCTGTGCTCTGGGAGATATTCTCTCCGGCCGACTTTTATGCACTCCACAGGATGAGATTCAATAGTGATATTTTATGCCCACAACCCTAGAGCACCCCAACCGATTAAACGGTCAACAGCCTAACCTTCTCTCAGATTAGCCGGATAGCTATGCTAGCGATTTGAATTTTTAATATTTCTAGCTATTGCTTACGTACCTTATGACCAATAGTGAATTGAGGAATTCCCTTTATTATCTCTGTAAAAGAGGCCGAATGCGGGCTCAAAAGATTATTTTCCTACCTTAATTTAGTTAACGATCATATCTTTATTTCGTATTTTTTTTCCAAGCACTCGCTTTTATATACCAAATGGAGTCGGGTGAGTAATACGTTTTTATGTAAATTTTATTAATAAAGTACACTCATATTACTACCAAATGTACGCGGATAAAGTCCCGAGGAAAGGTTGTTATGTAGCATTTGCTTGCAGAAAAATATTTTCTTTATAGTTAAGGTTTTAAAACATAGTTTTCTATGTTAGGTACAACCGATTGGAACAAAGTGTATATTGGCCCTACTAGGAAGTAATTCCCATTGCTAAAAAAATATTACAGGAATTGGTAAAGAAATAACTACATATAACTACAATAAATAGCTACAAACACATTAGACAGAGCCTAATGTGTTTGTAGCTATTAACTAAGGCAACCATAAAATTTTTCATCATATTTATGTATCTCTACGAGTATAGATAGATAAACTATTTATTGTACACCTTAATAAATAATACAAAGCGACAACATACAAATTATTATAGTACAATTGGCGGCCTTATCACAAAGTGTGATCTCTTCCAGGCAACCTAGGTAGTGCACGGAGAAAGGTGTTACAGAGATGGGGCAGTTGCAAGTGTACAAAGTATGTACATACCTCAGAACTAAAAAAGTTATTTGATCTGAGATACATACATATTTTTAACAGAACAAATAATCGTGCTCATCACACGAAGATTTGTTCTGGGCGGGGATTGAACCCACGACCTCGGGTTTAGCAGTCAGGATCAATAACCTCTAGGCCAACCTAATAATCTGCTGATTAATAAACATCGAGTGTGCTTTAGACCCCACGACTGGCTGAAACTATATAGGTACGAGGGTGAAACAAAAAGTTCCTAGAAGTGCATATATATAAAACCTTTTAGGAGAAGTTCGATATTCAAATTAAAGAGTGTCTATTACACAATATTTATGCAAACTGTCACTTGGGTTTGTCAGTTCGTTCGCACGTACGGAGTAAATAGTGCATAGCTAGAAGTGCATAATATAAAACCTTTTTGGGAGAAGTTCGATATCCAAATTAAAGAGTGTCTATCATACAATATTTATGCAAACTGTCACTTGGGTTTGTCAGTTCGTTCGCACGTACGGAGTAAATAGTGCATAGCTAGAAGTGCATAATATAAAACCTTTTTGGGAGAAGTTCGATATCCAAATTAAAGAGTGTCTATCATACAATATTTATGCAAACTGTCACTTGGGTTTGTCAGTTCGTTCGCACGTACGGAGTAAATAGTGCATAGCTAGAAGTGCATAATATAAAACCTTTTTGGGAGAAGTTCGATATCCAAATTAAAGAGTGTCTATCATACAATATTTATGCAAACTGTCAATTGGGTTTGTCAGTTCGTCCGCACGTACGGAGTAAATAGTGCATAGCTAGAAGTGCATAATATAAAACCATTTTGGGAGAAGTTCGATATCCAAATTAAAGAGTGTCTATCATACAATATTTATGCAAACTGTCACTTGGGTTTGTCAGTTCGTCCGCACGTACGGAGTAAATAGTGCATAGCTAGAAGTGCATAATATAAAACCTTTTTGGGAGAAGTTCGATATCCAAATTAAAGAGTGTCTATCATACAATATTTATGCAAACGGTCACTTGGGTTTGTCAGTTCGTTCGCACGTACGGAGTAAATAGTGAATAGCTAGAAGTGCATAATATAAAACCTTTTTGGGAGAAGTTCGATATCCAAATTAAAGAGTGTCTATCATACAATATTTATGCAAACTGTCACTTATGGGTTTGTCAGTTCGTCCGCACGTACGGAGTAAATAGTGCATAGCTAGAAGTGCATAATATAAAACCTTTTTGGGAGAAGTTCGATATCCAAATTAAAGAGTGTCTATCATACAATATTTATGCAAACTGTCACTTGGGTTTGTCAGTTCGTCCGCACGTACGGAGTAAATAGTGCATAGCTAGAAGTGCATAATATAAAACCATTTTGGGAGAAGTTCGATATCCAAATTAAAGAGTGTCTATCATACAATATTTATGCAAACTGTCACTTGGGTTTGTCAGTTCGTTCGCACGTACGGAGTAAATAGTGAATAGCTAGAAGTGCATAATATAAAACCTTTTTGGGAGAAGTTCGATATCCAAATTAAAGAGTGTCTATCATACAATATTTATGCAAACTGTCACTTGGGTTTGTCAGTTCGTCCGCACGTACGGAGTAAATAGTGCATAGCTAGAAGTGCATAATATAAAACCTTTTTGGGAGAAGTTCGATATCCAAATTAAAGAGTGTCTATCATACAATATTTATGCAAACTGTCACTTGGGTTTGTCAGTTCGTCCGCACGTACGGAGTAAATAGTGCATAGCTAGAAGTGCATAATATAAAACCTTTTTGGGAGAAGTTCGATATCCAAATTAAAGAGTGTCGATCATACAATATTTATGCAAACTGTCACTTGGTTTTGTCAGTTCGTCTGCACGTACGGAGTAAATACGGACCCCAAAATGGGGTGGATAGAAACACGGGGGGTGAATAGCAATAGGGACAGTATCCATACAAAAGTAGGTAACAAAATTTTACTTTTGTATAGATACTGTCCCTATTGCTATTCACCCCCCGGTGTTTCTATTCACCCCGTTTTAGCTTAATAAATTGTTTTGTGCAACGATTTGTTTAAAACCCAAAATTATAGATAAAACGGGCGGTTACGTGCGGTGATAAAATATCTCACTTTGAAATTTCCAAGCATAATCTCGAAATGTTCCAGCGTGATTCGGATAATTTTTGCCGTCCCCTTGTTACCACGGATGTAACCTGGGTCCACCATTTCGATCCTGAAACAAAAAGACAAAGCATGTCTTGGAAACGACCATCCTCTCCATCCATCCAAGAAATTTCGATTTATTCCTACCGTTGTTAAAGTCATGCCATCTGTGTTTTGGGATAGTAAACGAATACTTTTTATTAATTACATGCCAAAAGTTCATACAATTACTGGGCCCTATTATGCAAATGTAATCCCGAAAGTGCGTGAAGCGGTTAAAAAAAACATCGTCGAAAACTGTCTTTGGGCGTGCTGTTTCTTCAGGATAAGGCTCCTGCTCATCGATCGGAAGTTGCGCTCAATGCAATCCGCTGTGCTGGCTTCAAATTCGTGGGACAAAATTTAACGATAATGACGCGGTTATAGCTGCCGTAGAGGAGTTTTTCGAGAGTTAAGACAAACTTTTTTTTCCACAAGGAATAAGGAAGTTAGAAACGCGTTATTCTAAATGCATTGCGTTGGAGGGAGATTATGTACAAATTAAATGTTTTTGTGTAAATCTTAGCATTTTTTAATATTGATTCGTAGTTTATTTTGATTCACCCTCGTATATAGATAAACGAAACGTAAATAGCTATGAGAGAAAGAAAGAAATATTGTAAAAATCTGCAATGCTAGACAAATGGTTGCACACAGGCGGGGACTTAATCAGCAAGCAGGCGGTGCTGTGCCACCGCGTGCTGCGGCTGGCGCGCGCGTTGGCGGCGGGCGGCGCGCTGGGTGCGCGGGAGTGGCGCGCGCTGCTGCTGCTGGTGCTGGCGGCGGCCGCGGCGCTGCTGGCGCCGCCCGCGCCGCACCACGCCGCGGCCGACCAGCTGTGCGAGCGCGTGCTCTGCGTGCTGTTCGAGGTGTGGATACTGGCGTGCCACAGGTAAGCTATGCGCCGGGCGCGCGGGAGTGGCGCGCGCTGCTGCTGCTGGTGCTGGCGGCGGCCGCGGCGCTGCTGGCGCCGCCCGCGCCGCACCACGCCGCGGCCGACCAGCTGTGCGAGCGCGTGCTCTGCGTGCTGTTCGAGGTGTGGATACTGGCGTGCCACAGGTAAGCTATGCGCCGGGCGCGCGGGAGTGGCGCGCGCTGCTGCTGCTGGTGCTGGCGGCGGCCGCGGCGCTGCTGGCGCCGCCCGCGCCGCACCACGCCGCGGCCGACCAGCTGTGCGAGCGCGTGCTCTGCGTGCTGTTCGAGGTGTGGATACTGGCGTGCCACAGGTAAGCTATGCGCCGGGCGCGCGGGAGTGGCGCGCGCTGCTGCTGCTGGTGCTGGCGGCGGCCGCGGCGCTGCTGGCGCCGCCCGCGCCGCACCACGCCGCGGCCGACCAGCTGTGCGAGCGCGTGCTCTGCGTGCTGTTCGAGGTGTGGATACTGGCGTGCCACAGGTAAGCTATGCGCCGGGCGCGCGGGAGTGGCGCGCGCTGCTGCTGCTGGTGCTGGCGGCGGCCGCGGCGCTGCTGGCGCCGCCCGCGCCGCACCACGCCGCGGCCGACCAGCTGTGCGAGCGCGTGCTCTGCGTGCTGTTCGAGGTGTGGATACTGGCGTGCCACAGGTAAGCTATGCGCCGGGCGCGCGGGAGTGGCGCGCGCTGCTGCTGCTGGTGCTGGCGGCGGCCGCGGCGCTGCTGGCGCCGCCCGCGCCGCACCACGCCGCGGCCGACCAGCTGTGCGAGCGCGTGCTCTGCGTGCTGTTCGAGGTGTGGATACTGGCTTGCCACAGGTAAGCTATGCACCGGGCCCAGCGGAGGTGAACCAGGGTTCAAGCTATTTAGCAAAATTAAACAACGAATCTTGTGGCAGAGGACTCTACTCTGGGCTTAAACCTCAAGTCAGGGTAGTTAACTGACGGAAAGATGCATGAGATGCTCGGTTTTAACCCTTGAACAGCCGGTGAACTATACGGGATCACACCAATTTCAACCTTATCTATTTGCAATAAGGTCCAAAAACAAGAAATTAATATTGAAAAGCCTGGTTTAGGGTTAACGATGCTATATGCGACGTCGCTCTACGCTGCGTTAACCAGAACGCTGATCCGCATGAAGATCAAAATTGCTTCGTTAACTGTGTATCGAGTCAGCATAGAGTTGTTATTGCACCAGGTGCTTCCCGTCGCCGCCGCTGTGGCGTACACTGCGCGAGCAGTGCATCCGCTGGCGGCACCGCGCGCCGCTCACGGAGCAGTGGACGCGCGCGTCGCTGTGCCTCACCGCGCGCCTGCTCAAGCACATGTACGGCCCGCTGTTCCCGGTCATGCCTATCAGTGAGTTAATCCTACTATCTTTAAAACTGACGGGAGGAGTTAACATAGCCAAAACTGGCAACACACGTAAATTTACTGCACAACTTCGGCGCTCTCGTGTTTCGTTATAGGTTTTCTATGTCTGGGTGTACTTTTCCGGTAGTAATTTTTAAGTCTCCCACGACATAGGGATTCACTTATTTAATGCGGGCATAGAGTATACAGAAAAGAAAAAAATCATATAATAATAAATGTAAAAGCCAAAGCCAAGCTTTCTAAAGTTTTTCGGGGATAAAGTAGTACCACACAGCTTTGCATCTTCCTCAAT
Source organism: Pseudoips prasinana (assembly GCA_951640165.1). Taxonomy (NCBI): domain Eukaryota; kingdom Metazoa; phylum Arthropoda; class Insecta; order Lepidoptera; family Nolidae; genus Pseudoips; species Pseudoips prasinana. The sequence goes on from OX621248.1 coordinate 32,446,125, forward strand.
GAGACGACATAGGAACCTATAGAAACATCCAACCTAATTCTCGTCATTCTAGCAATTCGCTCTGAAGATGATCTCTTGAAAACATTGAAATGTTTAGCAGAGTCCATACCCTATTTATTATGTAAAATAAGGTTACTTTTCACTAATTGTTGTATCAGCTGAATCCTAAAATTCAAATTGGAACAGTTTCCTGCTTAAAATTGAAATCTGATTTGCTGATAGTCCTCTTCAAAGGCTTACACATTATTGCGAACTGGTGGGATTTAAATTCTACCGAACTTTATTTAAAGAAACACCTGTTTAAGACAATAGAAGTCACTTGTTTTCTCGTACCCAAACTCGCTTTGTTGGTCTCCATTCTGATTGGAATTGACCTCCTCGCTTACCTATCATTCGGCATATTTATACAGCCTCACTTCTTGTCAAGAATTCCAAAAAATATTGCAGAACTTGATATAATGTTTAGTTATTTGGGTCATTATTTTTTGCCCTTGACCGCTATTGCACCTCATGGTAAGCTGAGATGCAGTCTAGAGTGGACCGCGCGTACCCATAAGATGCCTGTTAACTCTGGCCTTAAAGAAGCCCTTGTTGTATGTGTATGGAAAAATTTAGTCCGGAAGAGAATTCCACAGCTTGGCGGTAAAAACAAAAGCGATGATAAATATCATCATCATCAGCCTGGTATCTTCCACTGCTGGACATAGGCCTCCTCCAAAAAATAAAATAAAATAAATAATTAAAATAAAAAAAGGTTTTTATTCACGTAGACTTCATAAAAGCGCTTGTAAATAGTCAGAACATGTTTGTAGTAATACAGTTATTATTTCTAGTTGGTTATTACAGATATTTAGGTACATGGAATGTTAAAACATTTATACAATTTATTTTATAATAGTAGTGATATTTAGTTAGCTTGTATTAAGTTATTGTCAAGGAGATTATGTTTAGGTTTAATGATTGAAATTTACATTTTACTACATATTGTCTGAATGGTTCTGTCTATATTAAGGTATTCAGTATTATTATTATAACGAACCTTGTGTTTAAAATGACGGTCGCGCTTTAATGCTACCACCGGATCCAATGCGCCCAAAGGTTTCTATATCACCGCGCCTGGCATGTGAGTTGTCTCGCGCAGTGTCGGTGGTAGCTAGTACACAGGTGGCCTGCTGCCCGACTGCCTGGTGTATCCCTTAGTCGCCTTTTACGACTGCCACGGGTTGGTATGGGGTGGTCCTATAATTCTTTCTCGGTCGGAAACCACACGGCATGTCATATTATTATAATAAATATAATATTACTAGCTGTGCCCCGTGGTTTTACCCGCGTTAAACTGTATAAATTATAGCCTATGTGTTAATCCAGGGTGTCAGCTAAATCCATACCAAATGTTGTCCAGCTCCAGCTGTTCAGATGTAAAGAACCTTTTTTACAAACATAAAAAACCTTTTTTATGTTTGTTACTTACAAACATAAAAAAGGTTTTTTATCATGTAGACTTTAAAAAAGCGCTTGTAAATAGTCAGAACTTGTTTGTAGTAATATAGTTGTATACATTATTATTTCTAGTAACATTGATATTTAGGTACACATTGTATTGAATGTATGAAAATATTTATAAAATTTATTTTATAATAGCAATGATATTTAGCTAGCTCGTATCAAGTTATTGTCAAGAGATTATGTTTAAGTTTAAGCTAATTAATTATATTTAAGCTAACTCCATACCATAAGTAACACACAAACTTACGCCTTTATTAGTGTGATTTAAGTCCACTATGACATAACGATCCTTTCCGATTATGTATGTATGGAATCTGAACACAGCCAGGCAGGACCCGCATTTGGGCGATATTTTAAATAATTATTGATCGTCTAGGTGAGGAAGATTCCAACTTGATACCGCCGGACATGAGCGCGGAAGCTGTCATGCAAAGCTGGTACCGCATTTTACATACGATTGGTAACCCGGTTGACCTGTGCCGCCCCCACATCATCAGCCAGACTCCTGACTTTCTGCAGGTAACTTAGTTCTACTGTACAATGAACTAAAGAAAAATACTTTGTTTCTATACTAGCTATGCCCCGCGGTTTCACCCTTTTGGCGTAAAAGAGTAACAAATATATATCTATACTCACAAACTTTCGCATTTATAATATTAGTAGCATGTATACCTCTAGCGGTTTTGGCAGTGCACGCCGAAATAGCTCGCAGGTGGTAGATTTTTCCTACTAACTTGACCCTTGTCGTCATATTTTTGACAATACACAATACCTTTATAAATTTTAGCCTATGTATTATTCTGATGTATAAGCTATATTATTGTAAAGTTTCATTAAAATCCATTCAGTAGTTTTTACGTGAAAGAGTAACAAACATCCATACTAACAAATTGTCGCGCTTATAATATAAGTAAGATTACTCCTGGCTGAGTAATACTTTAGTTTGGTGGTAGTTGAGTCTTATAAAATTATAAATGAAATACTTAGTAATTAATCGTATCGAATGTCCACACGCCAAAAGGTAAAACATGGCGCTCGTCAATACTAATTTACAACATCCACTGTAATAACTGTACCCATGTTTGTGAACAATAAATTAATTATGAATTGTGCATGCAATACACAAATGGAAAACGCTGAACTGTTTGGTTTCATAGTTCCGAACAGTCGGTTTTGTGTTTTATAGACACTAATTATACAGGCTGGCCGAGAAGTAGACGTTCTAATGCAAAATTTTGATACTTTATGGTGAAGAGTATCCGAATCACCCCCATGCATGTTCTTCGATTTTACGCAGTTTTCGAGATAGAGAGAACTTTTTCGTAAATTTCGCCCAACATCAGTTCTCGACTTTTTCTCGTTCTGTTAAACATTTCTGGTTCAGTTTCTTTGCGATAACTAATTAGCATAGGTTAACCTAACACCCTAAAAAGTATGGTTTATATAATCATTGCAGAACTGACTTAGAGCCGATTTCACCGTTAAAATTAAACGCGATCAATGGGGGCTGTACCTAACTGAGTTTAGCGTCCATTGATCGCGTTTAATTTTAACGGTTAAATCGGCACTTAGAAATATATTTATAGTTTAAAATTAGGGTTTGAGCTCAGGACTCATAAATTTCCAAAGTATCAAAAAAACGCAAAATAGTAGAACGTACATGGGGGTGGCTCGGATACTCCTTATCATAAAGTATCTAAATTTTGCGTTTGAACGTAAACACCACCACCACCACCCTGTATTTTATTATATTTTTAGGAATTAATTATTAATATTAATTTAATAAGTTTATTCACACTTCCGAATAAATAATTTACAAATCCACAACAACAATTTTCTTAAGACAAATCACTTGTAACGACAAACAGTAACTACTGCACATTACACTCAAGATTAATCGATACGTATACCGGCAGAGTTTCGCCCTCGTCGATGTCTGGCCCCAAAAGAGAGAGACGCACCAGTTGACTGGGCCTTATATAGGCAAAGTCCGACGTCACTCATCGTCCATCTTGAAAATTCCTCACAATATAGACTATATCCATGATTTGCAGTACTCAATAACGCAAGATGAGGGTAGTCGGGACCCGTCGCAGCACCCGTGCCTGCAGGCGCTGCCTTCCATCTTCCACAAGGCTATGAAGGGCATCGCGGCGCACGTCGACGCGTTCCTAGGTATGCGTGCGTGTGTGTGTGTAGCGGTGTCGGTGTGTGACTGGCTTCAGGATTTATGGCAATGGATTCATATTTATGAATAACTTCATATTTTTTTTGTACTTCAATCCCGATAGCATGGCAGTGTAGATATAAGTCTCTCTAATGCGTTTGGCCAGTCAAATTGTAGGAATTTGTCGTTTTATATACAACTTTAAAATGAAACCTTTTTTATATCGGAACTAATAATATATAGGAAAAATTTATACCGTTGAATTTTTGGGTTGTTTATAGCACACAACTCCTTAACTTATTTAAAATCTTATTTCGCAAATAACATGGGTTGTATTTTATTGAAAAAAATAAATAAAGATCTCCACGAAAGTAATCAATAATCTAAGCCAAGGTATCAAAAATGTGTTTATAAAAGTCATTATTATGCTGCGCCAATGAATCACTTTGATAAGCAAACTAGCTGTGCCCGCTCCTTCGTCTGCGTGGAATAGTGCGGCGCCATCTATCGAAGATTGGTCGTCCCGACACCTTCGTATCAATTTACTGAAGGTCATCACATGATCAAATGCAGTAATTTACGATTCTATAAAGGACATACAAACAAACAATCATTTTGATATATATATACAGACGCCAGCACATCAAGCTACCACAATCTGTCAAATTTCTTTTATAGATTTTCAACTTTATCCCAAAAGCATAAGGTTCAAGGCAGGTATTTGACAGCTTGGGATAGCTTGATGTGCTGGCGTCTGTACATTTTGATACCTTGTCACATGGGTGTCGGTTTTATGATTTTAAAATAGCAGTAAATGATTGCAAAGATTCCATAGATACTATGATTCCGTAAGTGTATCAGATCGAATCGTCAGTTTGTGATCGAACAGTGCGATGGGTGGATGTGTAATTTTCATACGACAATCATAGCTCTAGCTTAAATTGCATGTGCGTATAACAAATACTGACAATATGAGACACAAATAGAATAACTAAAGTGAAGTTAAACAATCTGTGATAGAGGAGCGCGGTTTCTTCGCTTTCTAATTTCCCATTCTATCGGTTGAACGCGGTAGAGAGTCTATACTGCAATGCTATCTGGACTGGTTTTTCTACAAGTTAATACTTTCAAAGTATATTCACGCTTAATGATATAGCCCTTTACTTATAACAATATATAAGTATTGATCAGCTGGTGGCTAACGTATCCACGTTACGTCACGTACTGTAAAACATAAAGTCAGAATAGGACTGTCATCATTAGACATAGGCTATAGGCCTACGACATCGGTTCCGACTGTTGTCTAACGAATACAACCGGTACCGAAAACTTTATCAATCTATTTTCCCCAGATTATGGCAAATTAGCAACTTTTAATCTAGCAACATTTTAACAAACGCCATGTTGAAGTGGCGTAAAATGTTGCTATCATAAAAAAGATGCCGAAATTGTGGGAAATTGGATTTATCAATAGAATAAAAATTGGTGGTAACAAATCCGACAAGTCTTGGTTAAATTGATTTTTGTTGTTTTATTGCATATATTTTCGTTCAGATGTTTGGTGTAAAGGTGCAAGATGTTTTTGGAAGTCTTTTATGCTATGAAATTTGTGTACATTTTTCTTTTATTCTTATCTTCCTGGTTGCACCGTGTGAATATTGCAACCACTTATCTATACCTGCTTTTAGACAAATTATTATCAGCTATAGTTGTTCTGATTTATAATTATAATATTTGGGGATTATTTGGTGTATATAAAGTAGTCGATTATAAAGTCTTTAATTGGCTGTTCTTATATGCCTAAAAGCAGTGTTCTATAAATACACTGGGTTGGTTCATACAATATACAAGTGTTCTATTTCGAAGAGTCAGTGATGGGAAGTCTGAAACTTTTTGATGATATAGTTCTTAGATTTAATTATAACGCTATAATGTGACCGTACTTGTGGCGAAATGGTTAAGATTAAATCCCGCACAGTACAACTTTTGTGTGACCCATTTGTAGTTCTTTTTTCTTTTTTAAAAGACTACGCTCGCAATAGGGAATCTAATCCCTGTGTTGCGGTGTACTTTACAAACATATAATAGACGGACTAAAATAACTTCCAGACTCAGAAAAACTATTTGTGGGTCACACAAATAGTTTTCCGGTGCGGAACTCGAACCCGGGACACGAAGTGACGAGGCGACTGTCTTAGCCGCTGCGCCACACGTGCAGTCAGTTGTTCTTACTTATCGTATGGGCACTGGTTACCTTAGTGTCACAGTTGTTCAAGCCGCCCAGTAGGCCTCTGACATGGCTTAACGACTGTTGTCTAATGACTACAACCGGGACCGACAGCTTATCGTGCCCTCCGAAACACGGAGACGCTCAGAAATTAAACCACTTTGGTGTCACCCATCTATGGACTGACCGCGAGCCTAGTTGCTTTACCTAGCTATCTAGTAGTGGTTCTGATTTTGGGTGAGCTTTGTGTCTGTGAATTTCATGTTTGTAAAGTCCCTCGCGATAATGTTATTAATTTCCCTAGATCGTGCGCTGTCTTTTTAAAAGAAAAAAAATATAAGGAGAGTAAAAATGAAATTGAATTCAAATATTTGAATAGCAATAAAGCTATTTTCAATAGCTAGTTCCATTCTAAAATAGTTCTAATGAAAAGGATACATTTAGTTAAATACCGAATTGTTATGCCAGTAATTGAAGTCCAATAGTTTCAGATATCCCCTCATTGATCCATCGAAATGGGACACTCAATACAAGGTGTAATTTAAACAACGCAAAACCTTTCAAACGGAGGAGTATTTTTTTTTATTTGTATTTTTGTAAGCGCGCTAGCCATCGTCAATTTTGAAAATAAAGTGACATTTCAAATCTTATTTCTAATAATTTAAGGGTTTGCTTTCTTTTAATTACACGTGGTATAAGGTTGATTATAGTACTTAAGGCATTTCCAAGCTTTCATCGCTAACGTCCAGATTCAATGGATTACTTAAGAACTTTTGGCCTGTGTTTATAAACTAATCTTGGAATGTCGACTCATTGAACATAAAATTTGTGAATATCTTCATAAGTCCATCGGAAAATTCAAAAGTAGTCATCATGGTTATTTTAACAATATGAAACTTGTCTTTCGACATGATAATATTACATTTACTTAATGTAAGTTTCTGTCATACACATATGTTTTAACTGTGTGTTAGATAACGACTTCTAAGTCTCGTTTGTAAGTTATTAACACTTGTTCATTTTTAGATTGTATGAAACTTCCGAGATTGGTTTATAAATGCCAGCCACTCTTGATAAGAAAGAGAGGTTATTTCTTGAAACAATGAGATTTCATAGTTGTCTTTGAGTGCCAGTGTAAGTCTCAAAAAGTGGGATAGCCTTTCTTTTTTGTTCAAATTTAATAGCTACTCTTTTACACTTCTATTTTGATAAAAAAAAGGCAGATGACGCTAGAAGAGTAGTTTACTAATATTTAAAAACACTAGATTTTCCGGATCGCTCTTCAATGTGTTAAGTTACAAGTTTAAAACTGCCGTGTGAAAGAAAGACGGTGTGATCTTGACAAGTTCTCTGTAAGTAAGACCTCAGGCGTGTGCTAGTGAAATGTAGGTCAATAAGTTATGGAAATACACAAAGTAAATTGATCTTTATTTACTTGTAATAAGAGTCCTAACTCATATAATTATCTGTTGTATGTAGTATTAATTTTAATTCTATAATAGTGGGGAATAGAAGCACCATCAATGTTAATGTGTAATTAAGTTTAAGCTGATTTATGATAGACTTTATATGTACAGTAAACCTTAAATATTAAAAATATAGTCTATGTATCGATATAAAGGCTATTCATTATACTATTAATTTTATGGTTTTTTTTTTTCATAAATGCTGATTATTAAAAACTATGCTCGACCTCCATTATGATTGCAACTCTCGGCTGATATAGATTAAATTCTTTACCCATCAGAAAGAATGCGGGGTTTCCTCTGACTAGCCGATTCGAGTTTTTTTACTGAGACTTATGAACGAAAGGGAGCGAGTGAACGCGAATGTGACCGTTAAAATATTAAAATAAAAATAGTAGTTTTACAAAGCGGGAGGGTTGAGATTAATATGTTATTTTTGAGTAACACTAACTCGGATATTTGAGTGCTTCAGTGTTCTGGCACACCCTATACTTTAGGTACGAGGCTATAAGTACATCGGCAATCAGTATAATCCTATAGAGCGAATGAGAGAGAGAGAGCGACAGAGAGAGAGTGATTCTACAATGGCAGACGTTAAGTAAGATTAGGTATAGTGGTGAGTAGCGTCACCTGCCTGGGCCCAGTGCTGGTACTGAGCGCGGCGCAGGGCGCGGCACGGCGCGGCGCTGGGCGGCGCCCGAGCTGCCCGACGACGAGCTCACGCCGCCCGCGCACCGCCGCCTGGCCAAGTCCTTCAGCACCTCGTCCCGCCCCCGGGACAAGCTGCCCGACAAAAGTAAGGAGGGTACGTTCGTGAGGAAACTGAAACTATATTACACTCCTAGAGATTATTATATCAAAGCATTGATTATGGACCTTCAAACCGGATATGTTTAATTCATATCCGGCTCGAAAGTCCAACACATTGCAATTTTGTAGTACAGCTAGTTTTTGTAACTAGATACTTTAACGACACAGCTCCCTTTACTTAGCTGGTTTTTTATAAAAGTATATCAGTTTGCTCATAGACATTTGTGTTGTCGTTTTTGTGTTGTGTTTTACAGATTGTTTTTGCGTATTTGCCGTAGTGTGTAAAATGTACCATAATGTAGATTTTTTTTTCTATTAGATGCACTTGTTTATATTTAGCACCTTTTGGTTTGATTTTGTGGTGCGCTTGCGGTTTTCTTTATTTTTTTTATTGCACTTGGTATAAGATTGAAAATTATTTCCAATATATGAACTTAGTGTAGATAATCTGCAATTAACTAACATTTATGGCCAAGAGTAATGTTCTATTATAAAATTTAACATTACGCTGGGTTACATTAAAATACTTACTTACTTATTGTATGGGCAGTGGTTACCCTAGTGTCAGTGTTGTTCAAGCCGCCCAGTAGGCCTCTGACATGGCTTAACGACTGTTGCCTAATGGCTCCAACCGGGACCGACAGCTTAACGTGACCTCCGAAGCACGGATACCCTCAGAAATTAAACCACTTTGGCGGTTACCCATCTATGGACTGACCGCGAGCCTAGTTACTTGACCTCGCGAATCACTTATGGACCGGTGAGAACATCTGGTTATAAATTAAAATGTGAGCGTATATCATAAAAAAGTCACACTCTATAATAGATTACGTAAATAAAGCTATAAAAAATATAAGACACCGGTAATAGCCAGTGAGAGAAAAAGAGAATAGATTCTATTCTCATACTATGCTAAAAGTTTGTATAAGATACAGAGCATGGTTCCAATAGTCTATTTTGACCGTAGTGTTTCATTATGTTCTGGTATACACAGGTACGCCTAGGACGTCCTTGATAGGCCTCACCAGCAGTCGCCCGCCGAGCATCGCGCCTACGACGCCTCCTAACTCTATTACTTCTCAAGGTAATCAATCATCATCATCACCATCATCATGTCAAAATGAGCTATATATTCCGGCGTTATGGAAGTGGAGCATAAGGAAATGATAAAAAATGAATGAATACGATAGTGTCGCGCATGCGCGTGTTGTAGATCGACGCTTCAGACGCTACGTATGAACACGTTGTATAATTTTAAGCAGTGCTACTTACATCACGAGGACGGTGAAACTACTACTAGGTACTACGCATGCGTAGTTTTTCTTTTTTTATACATATTTTATTTTATATTTCTTTTGTTAGTGGGAGAAACTGAGAAGCCGCCGTTAACACCGTTGCGTCCGAAGGTGAACTCCATCTTCCATCTGTTCGGCGAGTGGTTGTTTGAAGCCGCACTTATTGGTACCACCCCTGCTTATAATAACCAGCGTAAGTACGTTAACTCATTTTATTAGAGCGTAAGGCGTGGACCGTCTTCTTCTCTCCAAAATGGTGAGGGAGTTAACTTTAAGTATAGTATAGTATGTGAAAATAAATAATGCTCAGGATAGGTTCGATAGATTAATTCGCTTAGTAGACCAGCAACGGAGAAAGTTAAAATACCAAATATTAAAACCACGATCGTAACATATCGACATCGTCACGGACTCAATTGGGTTAGTGGTCATACGAAAAGTTAGCAGGTAAATTAAGTTCGGATTCCTATGCGGTCTGGAAAATAAGACAATTGTCAGATGAACAAACTGCTAGATTAGTGTATTTCGCGTACTTTCATAGCATTATGTCGTATGGCATTCTGCTGTGGGGTTCGGCGACTGACATAGGTACTATTTTTGTATTGCAGAAAAGAGCAGTCAGAGCCATTTATGGTTTAGGCAGTCGCGATTCTTTGCGAAATTTGTTTAAAGAAATAAATATACTTACTGTGCCATCGGAATATATATATATCAGAATATAATGTTTGTTAGAAATATATTCATAAATATAAAAAGAAAAGTGAACTGCATAATATAAATACTAGGAATAAAAACTAACTAGCCATGCCAGGCTTTAGAGTAAGCAAAACTAATAAATCATTTTTAGGAAATTGTATTAGGTTTTATAACAAGCTTCCTACTCAAATTACCGATCTGCCTGACACAGGTTTTAAAACGCATATTAAACGTATACTTATGGCTAGGGGTTATTACACCACTAAAGAGTACATCGATGACAAAGACGTCTGGCTCTCACTTCCTACCTGCACATTGCTCGCTGGAGATCTTGTAGCCATATAGACATGACTGATCTGCTGTGTTACGTGAACTATCTGTAAATGATTGCTATCATATACTTAATTTAAAATTATTGACTCTGTCTCAAAATGAATAATGTTATTGTTTCGAAGTTTTTCTTTTGTATACCTAAATATAATCTAAAATAATAAGCATTCAGACAACCGATCGAGCATATATTGTGTTTGCCTACTAAATAATTACTCTAATTGGACCAAATCCCGTGTTCATGCCCGCTTGAGTATGTTTCGCCGGACCGTCTCAACTGGGTCGTGTTGAAACCGGTAGTAGATGAACCCACTGAGTTTGTTTCGCTGGGTCTTCTCAGTTGGGGCGCATTGGATCCGGTGGTAGCATTAAAGCGCGACCTTCGTTATTAACACAAGGTCCGTCATAATAATAATACCTTTAATATAGACAGAACCATTGACAATATGTAGTAAAACTTAAACTAGATAATTAAACATAATCTCTTGACATCTCTTGATACGAGCTAGCTAAATATCATTGCTATAATAAAATAAATTTTATAAATGTTTTCATGCAATATGTACCTAAATATCTATGTTACTAGAAATAATATCTAATGTATATAATATACTATATTTTATACCTATTTAGGACATCGTTGGCATTAAAAATAAAACAATGCGTTGCTTTCTTTCCAAAAGAAACGACATTTAACGTTTTTTATTTAGAATGCGTTATTTTCTATTTTAATACAATTTTACATATGACAGTATAATTTGACATGACAAGATAAAGAAAATAATATATTTCTTTATCTATGCCAAGCGCCTAATGTTAAATTAAAGAAATACTCTTTCTTTACATCTCCCCCCTTAGAGAAGAAAATTAATTATTTCATTTTCTAATTATTCCCTTCCTCTCATTGTTCTTCTAATGTAGAAATTGGGATCAGTTTTGTAATGTGGAAAAGATTTGATTCACTTTTCTTTTTGTGGCCAGTTTCTATCCTATAAATTGACTGGGAAACTTTCTCAACAATCTCAAATGGTCCAATTTTTAACTCATCTAATTTCTTTCTGTTTAATTTATTTCCATTTTCCACATATACCATGTCTCCAACTTTAAATTCATGATATTTCCTTTTTTTCGAAATTTTGTCTTTTGTCGAATAGTATTTTGTTGTAACTATGTGATTTTATAGTATTTTCAAGTGCTGTTTTCCTGTCTCTGGCCCAATCATTCTGCGACTTTTCTTGATTTAACTCTTTTGGTAATATTGTGGCATCAGTACCATATAAAAGATAACTTGGTGTAAATCCAGTAACCGAGTGATATGTATTATTATATTTAGTAACGGCTTCATGAGCTATTGTTGTCCAGGCTTTCTTTTGTCCTTTTTCATTAATTTTGCATCTGATTTTGTTAACTAATGTCTGATTTAATCTTTCATTTAGACCGTTTGAAAACGGTGCATTTACTGCTGTGAATACCAATTCTATTTTTTTATCTTTTAAGTATTTTTTGAATTCCTTACAATTAATTCCTGGATATTGGTCGGTAAGCAGCATACCAACATCCTCTGTTTCGGTTATATTCTTGATTAGTTTTATAAAATCGGTAGTACTCTGAGTTTTTGATGTTAAAACAAATGCATATCTGGTAAAGTGATCTACTAATAAATGAAGATATTTTTTTGTCGATCTAGATCCTACCAAACCCTCCAATCGTATCAATAGAGACTATGTCAAAAGGCTTTTTGGCTGGACCTAGATGGGACATGAACCCAAATTTGTCATGTCCTCTTGATTTATTTTTAATGCAAATTTCACAGCTTTTACAAATTTGCTTGATATTCTTTGTTAAATTTTCGGTTGTGTAGTATGGACTAATCATATTAATCATTTGACTGATTCCAATATGGTAAAGTCTTTCATGTACATCTTTAAATAATTTGATGCTGAAGTCTTCTGATAGTATTATTTTGTCTGTTCTTCTCAATCGTTTAAAATATACTTTTTGTTTTTCAATTAATTTGTTTTTGTTATTTTGTATTTTTTCATTATTATTTTGATCTGTTAAAATATCTTCCAGTTTAATTAAGTTCACAATTTTCAATTGTTCATCTTCGTTTACGTCACACTCCAATACAGGGTTTCTACTTAAACAGTCTGCTTCCAAATTATATTTTCCTGGAGCATATTTTATCTTTAAATCATATTGCGATAAATAATATGTTAAATCACCCAGATCTTCATCTGTTCTAGACTTCAAATTCATGTTTTCCAGAGGTTTGTGATCTGAGTAAACTGTAAATGATTTACCCATCAACCAATATTGCCAATATCTCACAGCTTCTTTGATAGCTAAACATTCTAAATATACAGCTTTTTTCCTTTTTTGGGTTTCATTCAGTTTTTTTGAGAAGTAAGCCACTGGTTTTTCTTTGCCATCAGGCTGTATCTGTTTCAAAATGGCCCCTATACCTTCTAAAGAAGCATCCGTATAAATATTAATTGGTAAGTCCTGGTCATAAATTGCCAGAACTGGTTGGGAGCAAAGCCAGCTCTTTATTTTCTCAAATGATTTTTGACAGTTATCAGACCAAATGAATTTCAGATTTTTCCGTAGTAAATTATGTAGTGGATCTAATATAATCGCACTGTTTGGTATATATTCATGATAAAAATTTATTTTTCCCAAAAATTGTCTTATATTTTTTTGGTTTTTTGGAATTGGAAAATTCTTAATTTAAATCAAATTATCATTTAACGGTTTGATCGAATTATTTTGTATTATATGACCCAGATATTTTACTGAGTCTGATGCAAATGTGCATTTTGTAAATTTTAATCTAAAACCTTCTGCTTTAATTGCTTCCAGCAACCGACTCAGATGATTAATATGTTCAGAAAATGTTTTGGAAAATATTAGAATATCGTCTATATAATTAACAGCGAAGTTTGTTAATTCATATTTCCTCAATATATTACTCAATATTCTCTGAAAAATTGCAGGTGAAGTCTTTAGTCCAAAAGGGAGACATGTCCACAGAAAATGGCCCTCTTGTGTAACAAATCCAGTCTTTTTCCTGTCCTCAACTCGTAGAGGAATGGACCAAAATGCGGAATTTATATCAAGTGTGGAAAAATAATTGCAATTTCTTGTTTTTATCGTTAGGTCTTCAATTAACGGAAACGGTTGGGCTTGAGGCACTACTATTTTATTCAAATCTCTGAAATCTATACATAATCTAGATTTTCTGTTATCCTCTTTTTAAAATGCTAAAGTAACAGGTGCAGCGAATGGACTGTACGATTCTTCTATCAATTTGTTATCTAGTAATTTAGCTATTTGCCCTTCTATCTCCTTTTTATCCTCTATAGTGCACCTATAAGGCCTCTTACAACAATATTTGTCGACTATTAAGTCTATTCTTGCTTCATATCCATTAACCATGCCAATATCATATTTATCTTTTGCAAAAACTGATTTATATTTTTCAATGATTTCATCTATTTCATTTTTTTGATGTTCACTTAAGTGATTTACTTCCATTTTAAATTCTTCTACTTTTACATGTTCATTGAAATTTATTCCGTATTCTTTTAAAGTATTATCGTTATTTTTTGTGTCGTCCAATCCAGTGTTTTGTCTGTATTTAATGGTAGAAATTTCTTCTCTCTCGTTTTCATTAGTAAGACTCAGTTTCTGTGTTATTATTAAATTTTCATCTTGATTTAATTTAAACTTTTTGATTAGGTCTAATCCAATCAAAAATTCGTGTCTAAAATCATCCTTATCTATGATGTGCACGTCAACCTCCTTTTCTAAATCAAAGATTTTTATTTTTAAAGTTGTCAAACCACTCGTTTTCTTAACACCATTAATCGTTAATAATTTGGCTTCATTCAAATTGTTTCCTTTTCCTTTTAGTTTTAATAGCTTAGAATTAATAAGGGAAACATTTGAACCAGAGTCATAAACTCCATATATTTCTAATTTATTATCCAATAATAGTTTGACATGTATTAATGGTGTTACTATTCGTTTTTTTGGTGTGTTTCATTTAACTCAGCTTCTATAACTGAATTGTTTACATGCTGTATAACTTTTTTCTTTTTCTTATCGTCTTCATTTATTTTGAACCAACAAATAGATTCTGGGTGATAACGAATACCCTTATTCAATTTTTCGCAAATTTTACATATATTTACTTTTTCATTTTTATTACGATCTCTTGTATTTATGTAATATATTTTGCGTCCTGAAAAACTTTTTCTAGTTACCATGTGTTCATATTTATTTACTTCATTAAACAAATCTACAGTATCTTTCAATGTTTCTCTATCAATTTTATTACGAATATATTCTGGTAGACCAGCTGCTATGAGATCCACTAAGGTACAAGTGTCCATCGATCTTCTCATGTCCAGTAACAGTTTTTCTTTTCTTATAGCATAATCCAATAACGAACCATCTTTGTATTGGAATGATAGTGCAGATGTCACAGGATTCCATCCCTTGTTTGCAAATGTTTCACAAAATTTGTTTTTCCATGTTGACCATTCTGAATTTATTGTTAATTTTATTATCATTGAGTTGTACCAGTCGACACACGACTTATCCATAAATAATCTGAGTATTTCAATTTTTTTTTCATCTGTAGTTACATCAAAGCGCGTACATTCTTTTTCAAAGAAATCAATCCACTGGTTTGCATTAGAATGTTTGCTTGTAAACTTCTCGATCACAAAGTTCTCTGAAATGTTTTTTAAGCTCGGCTGTCTATTTTCTACGAATTTTTCAATAATTTTTTTTAATGTACCTGTTTCGGTTTGATACGAAGCAGCCGGTGATTCTTGGTTTAATTCTTCCAAAAATTGGTCTTCGAATTGCAAGTTACCACTCTCATCTATGTAAACTTCTCTAAGTTCTTCTGTCATTGTAATCCAAATTCTTCTAGTCTGGTACCTTTTTATTAAACTATTTTTGACTTTATTATAAGCAGCTGTCTTTATAATTTCTTTATGGTGAGCAGCCGACTGCAGTGCTTCTGGTATTGCATACACTTTGTTGTCACTCGTGGCAATGCACGTTATACAATAAACATTTGATTTTCCGTCACTTCCTGGTAATAATGCGAATTCAAAACGAAGTTTCTCCATTGTGAATCAAATAAACAAAAATGTCGTTTTATAATATACTATATTTTATACCTATTCATAGGACATCGTTGGCATTAAAAATAAAACAATGCGTTGCTTTCTTTCCAAAAGAAACGACATTTAACGTTTTTTATTTAGAATGCGTTATTTTCTATTTTAATACAATTTTACATATGACAGTATAATTTGACATGACAAGATAAAGAAAATAATATATTTCTTTATCTATGCCAAGCGCCTAATGTTAAATTAAAGAAATACTCTTTCTTTACATGTATACAACTATATTACTACAAACATGTTCTGACTATTTGCAAGCGCTTTTTTAAAGTCTACGTGAATAAAAACCTTTTTAATTTTTTTTATTTAATTTTATTTATTTACGACGAACGACGGAGAAAAAAGTACATGGCATATATTTTGGATGGCTGGTAGAAGAATAGTCCTTCAGTTCTTATTAAAAAAACTTCTCTTCTTGTTGAATACAAATTATGTATAGTATTGCAGTGACCATTAAGTGTTTCACATTACGTTAATATTTTTCCAGAACGCGCTGAAGGTACCCCGCCGCCTCCATCATTGTCCGACGCTACATATAAGCTCAATATGCTGAGCTATCAACCGGGTACGTTTTAAGTATTTTTTTTTTATATTCATGTTATTCTATTCATATCTTATTTAATTGTCTATTTCTGTATTTATCCTATGTGTCACCTTGTATAGGAGACTAACTTTCTCGGGCCATATCTTTACAATAAAATAAATAATTCACTATCTATATATAACCTTACTTAACTATATAAATTGTAAAAGAATAGTCAGTAATTTTTTTAGCATAAATTCTTGCATATGTTGTGCAAATCTTGTTTTAACTCCGACTTTTGGACATTTGTAAATACGGCGTTGAATTAACTGCGAGTATTCTGCTGACTGGAGCACAGATTTGTGTTTTTTTAGGACAATTTGCAGTATGTATAGCTGTCTAACATTGAGAACTGAAGCTTCGGTATAAAGTTGAGTTGTAGGATATCTAAAATGCTTTCTATGCATAACCTTCAGAACCGACCGCTGAGCCCGTTCAACTTGAATCATAGTAGTGATACCGATACCACCCCATACAGATATACAGTAACAAATGATCGATTCGCACAATGCAGTATATACGAGTTTAACTATTTTATAATTGGCACAGTTACGTAATGGTCTTAGAACGTGAATTAACTTCCTAACACGTTTGTGTTTATTCGAGATTTTTGTAATTTTTTAACAAAAACATGGCCCACAGTAGCGTGCTGTTAGTAGTAGCGTTCCTGCTCGTATCCGATCTCGCGTTATAGCTCCGATTTCTGATTCCGATAGAGTTCTGAATACTATTTGGTGTTTTATCTCGAACCGTAAAGAACATTTGATACTCGTAGCGCAATTGTACGTGTGCCATAATAATGTTCCTGTTCCTTGATAAGAGATGGCGTTGGTAACACTTTACTTGACAACTTAATTCTATTACGGGATACTAGATGGTACTTGTAGCCTATTATTAGGCGCAGACAATAAAAAAATTCAGGGTTGCCGGTTCATAATGTGTAGTGCATTGTAGTTTGGAAACGTTATTAGATGACAATAAATACGAAATAAAAAGACGGATGAATAACTTTTCCATTTTACAAAAAAAAAAAACTTGAGAGGTGTCAATGAACACCCGGATGGAACGAAGTTCCTTTCGATTAATTAGTGAAGGAATTAATAAAATAAAATAATTAATTAATTATATAATATAAACTTAATCAGTAGGCTCAATTTTAGTAACAATAAAAAGCAAAAAATGTCGTTACAACTTTTCGTCTAGCCCCCTTTCGCAACGCGCGATAAGGAACTTCGTTCCAAAAATACCGTAGCTCTTGGAACAAATAATTTTGACAGAGAATGCCTAAATCTATGTGAATATATTGTGGTGAAAGTTGTCTGTGTCATACAGAAAGCAATGTTTATGGTCCCGTGAATTAGATCAAACCTCATAGACTAAAGCAATGTGAACTAGGAACAAAATATGCTTTCTCACAGTTTCACTTTTCTCAAAATTAAATATATCGCTTATTCGTTAGTGTTGCAAAATTATTAGTTCAATTGATATCCTATGATTAATGATATATATATATATAGATATATTATTTTTGTGTGTCTTTAGGCCGTGCAGAAGCATTAGGCACGTTATGCCGGGTGCTATGCTCTAAGCAATGTCGTGAGGAAGTATTGGCTCCGTACCTAGCGCGGTGTTACGCGGCTATACATCGCGGTCTACGAGACCCAGCGACGGCCGCAGCTGTAGTACTCAACGCTCCTGACATATTTAGGTAATATATTTATTTAAAACAAAATTCAAAATCCGGCTCGAAGGACCATCAAATTATCGTCACTATACCTATGATATATGATATACGATCTTTGAGATATAATCTTAAAATCCAAAATTTATAACATCATGTCAATGATGTTCTTTAAAATCATATTCGAAAGACCAAAAATTAACAAGCAACTTAATTTTTACCGTGTTGACAGATTGGACTTAAATGGTGTTTTAGTCTTGGTACCAGATTTCATTACTGCGTTAGACCAGATATTGTCGGAGAAAGAACCTAAGCTGGAGTGTGGATCCATAGACAAGAGAGAACTGAGAAAGGCAGCTATAAGCGCTCTGTTGTCGCTGGTTGCGTTTCCCTACCATTATAAGGGATTGCCTGTGCCTGAATTCCCAGGGTGTAATGAATAGTAAGTATTTTTTTAGTTCTTATTGTAAAGATGGAAAGGCGTGATAGGGTACCAATAGCATGACAGTAGAATCGCATTAATATTGAGGAACTCTGTTTCCAAGCGGTATAGTCCTTCTGGTCTAGCCTTGAAGCCCGGGAGGCTGTGGGAGTATTTCCTTAAATATTCGGTATCTAGTCGAGTCACTTAGTTGAACGTTGGTCTCGGATGTCAATAGAATCTGACAAATCCAAATTTAATTTATTTTATTGTTTATGTGGTCTTGTCATTGTTTTACTGTACTGTGCATTACATGACGTGGCAGATACTAAGAACCACTCCCAGAAAATTCAGTACGAATAATTCTTTTAAAATTTAGCTTAAGATAACATACGATACATGTAATATTCAAGACTAAAACTGTAAACTGAACATCAAAAACTTAACTGTCGTTAAGCATTGCTTGAGGCCTACTGACTAAAATAACTTGGACACCAAGAGAACTTCAAAAAAAATCTCAATTAGTTTATTTTCTCTTTACAAAGAAACAGAGACTCTAATTAAAACAAATACAGCTTAATGTAAATAAAGCTTCTGCTCATACGATAAAGGAGTTATTAACTACTTGCTATGCCCCGCGGTTTTACTCGCGTTAATCTTTATAAATTAGAGCCTATGTGTTAATCCAGGGCGTCAGCTAACTCCACACCAAATTTTATTAAAATCGCTCCAGCCGTTTAGACGTGAAGAAGTAACAAACATACACACTCACAAACTTTCGCCTTTATAATATTAGTGTGATGTTGTCTACGTCTCATGTCCTCTACATTTACAATTATCTATATATTTTTGTTGTGTAATTTTGAACTCTATCCCCAGCGCCTAAGGTTACTTCCGTAAAATGGACTCTTTTTTACTTTTTGTTACAATTTTATTTTACGCATTATATAAAATCGACATTCCATTTCGGGGATGACTATAGAAAACATCACACGCACATTTCTAATGTACACCAGACAGTTTTCGACACCAAGCTCTTGGCACTGTCCATTCATAGAAGTTTGTTTCCTTCTAACAAACATTTAGGGTTTACGATTATGCTTATGCAATTTTATTCCTGATTTTCATCACTTATTACTCATTTTTCAGTGCCGGGATGACACTAGGAGACTTCACACGGGGGAAAATCTCATTGATTTGCATTTCTGCTGTTCAAGTGGAGGTTTCTGACGCACTATGCGTTCCGTTACTGAGTGCGTTGTACTTATGTGTGAGACATAACGCGAATGTGCCTTCAAGTAAGTCGCATAGTGCTCCGCCGGGGTCTACGCTGTCGCAGAGTACGGATTACAAAGGTAAGGGAGGCTGGATAAAATAATAGAGGACCGGTATTGAACTCCAAGACTAAATGTGTGCCTATTTCGCTCAATTGAGGAGAGTTGGAAAATTGGGCTAAAGTGCTGTCGCGAAGCAGGAAGATATTCGTACAATGACCTCTTTACCTGCAGACAGCGGTCACAATTTTTTTGTATTAAGTGTTTTAGTATAATTAATTTATATGAAATATTTGGAATAGAAAAAGCTACTTACAGCAGTTATCAGGTAAAGGCTTGCAATATCTTAGGATGACGGTCATTGCATCTGTGCGAGCGTCACGCAATATATTTACGCAGGAGTGACAGAGGCAGATGATAGCAAGTTAATGAATGAAATTCTTCCTGCTCCGCGACAACACTTTAGTAATAAAAATGGGGTGCTAACATTTTCCATATATTCGTATTACTAATATAATTTATACCGGAGAAGCTTTTATACCTACGTTATCTTTTTATTTCATTCTATAATTATTAATGGGATGGGATTATATTAATGGGATGGGGGAGGGGCATCCCATTAATCTTAAAGCAGCATTACTGTGCTACCTTAAATCTTAGTCCTACCTTAAATCATATGTGTATTACGAATGTTTGGAAGATGTATAGATACTTCAATAAAGGGTATTTCTTAGTCGTGTAAAACCTTAAAACCATATGATATACTGATCAAAGTAGCCTTTGCATCCGCAATTACGGCCACTCTGTAAAATAATCTAACTACGGAGGTATTCTCGATTCAGTATAGCATAGCAGCCTTCAAGAACCAAACCTATTCCTTTCTTAACGACCGGCAACGTACTTGCTGCTCCAGCAGGGTTGGGCGCCGGTGGACACTCACCATCAGGTGACCATCTCGTTCATTTGCATTGCTATCCATCTATATAAAAAAGACAATATACTTAAAAACCAAGTACCACATCTTTGACGGAGCATCACTCGAGAATGGCTCGACAGAATTGGATAATTTCTTTTTTGTTGTGTCCGTTATTGTCGGGAGATGGTTTCTTAGAAATATCTTTTTTGGGAAATGCTTAAATAAGCTACTTAGTCTTTTCATTTTATTGTTTTTTACAATACAATCTACAACTTAATTATATTCTTCAATTTGAATAAATAAATGCAGCAGGTAAGAATATGGTAAGTCATATCGCTTTAAGGCTTCACGGCTAAGTTTACACTTTATATTTGGGTCGGAATATGTACTTATTATTGCAATAAGGAATTACTTAGTTTTGTTTTCATACTTCATTTCCCACGCCACGCCTCGAGAATTAATCACACAAATATTGAGCTTTGTCAAGTGTCAAGTGCCAATCACTGCTAGCACACTACATGGTCGAACTCCCACGTATATAGCACACAATATACGCTACGTTTAGTTTGCTTAGCCGGCGTTTTTAGACATTTCGGTATTCGTCTAAATTGAAACTTAAAAACTAGAATTTGATATTTTAGACGTTATAAAATTATTGTGAGCAATTTAATAGAATGTGTTTTTAGTTTAAAATGTTCGATGCATCCCATGGATAGTAATGCAGCAGAACCCCACTCTATATGGGGTCCATACTTTATCACTATAGGCACACACATTCCATAACAAAATATCATGTGGTGATGGGGCCTAACTAATGAAGCAAATAGCAAAAGATGTGTGGTTGAATATTTTTAAACACCTTGTATTTTATGAATAAAGATGAGAAGTCAATATGGAGAAGTATTGTATGGGTATTATCGATGAAACCCACAAAATTATCTATGTAAAAATTGATCACAAACAGTTATGCCGCGTTAATATACCGCTCCATAAGAGGTCCATAGGCATAACATTTCATAATGATGAGATATAATACGGTGTACCTACCTTATGAAACCCAAAAAAAATTCAATGCATCCCATGAATAGTAATGCAGCGTTAGTACACCACTCCATATGGGGTCCATTCTTTAACACAATAGGCACACACATTCCATAAAGGCAAAATATAATACGGTGTTGGGGCCTGCCTAATGAAACCCAGAAAATTATCGATGTATGCCATGAATAGTAATGCGGTGTAAATACACCACTCCATATGGGGTCCATTCTTTAACATAATAGGCACACTCATTCCATAAAAGCAAAATATAATACGGTGTTGGGGTAGGCCCAACACCGTATTATATTTTGCTCTTATGAAAGCCAGAAAATTATCGATGTATGCCATGAATAGTAATGCGGTGTAAATACACCACTCCATATATGGTCCATTCTGTAATACCATAGGCACACACATTTCATAATGATGAGATATAATACGGTGTTGGGGCCTACCTTATGAAATCCAAAAATTTTCGATGTATCCTATGAATAGTAATGCAGCGTAAATACACCACTCCATATGGGGTCCATTCTTTAATACCATGGGCACACACATTCCATAATGATGATATATAATACGGTGATGGGGCCTAAATATTGAAGGAATATTAGAAGATAGATAATAGAAGAAGTATTGTAGGGGTATTATCGATAAAACCCACAAAATTATCGATTTCTAACCTTGATATACTGAATAGTAATGCCGCGTTATTATACCTATCACTCCATATGGAATCCATTCTTTGACACAATAGGCACACACATTCCATAATGATAAAATATCATGTGGTGTTGGCGCCTATCTTATGAAACAATTACCAGAACGACGACACAGAATGACCGTTGAATTCGTTTTAATGATTGTGTACTTTACGCGGAAGGCGTAAGGATCACAATGTTGTATGTGGGGGGTGTTGTAGCGCGCTCGGACAGCGGCAGCGCGTCGGGTAGCGCGGAGGGGCAGTCGCTCGAAGACTTTGCTGCTGACGTTAGGGAGCTAGACCCATCCTCGCCTATTTTCGGTAATTATGTCGTTTTTGTTTGCATGTTAAAGGGCAATACTTTGGATATATTTACATCATATACACCTTGATTTCTTGTACCTACTCTAAGTATAC
Organism: Pseudoips prasinana; assembly: GCA_951640165.1. NCBI lineage: Eukaryota > Metazoa > Arthropoda > Insecta > Lepidoptera > Nolidae > Pseudoips > Pseudoips prasinana. The sequence goes on from OX621248.1 coordinate 32,468,865, forward strand.
CATACTTAAATTTGGAGAGTAGGTGTTAATGGAGGATTTTATTTTTAATTTCAGTGTCACTCTTTACTAAACGATTTAACTATGACATCTTACCATTACTACTTATAGAGACATATAAATCTTCAAAAAAGAAAATTTTATTGTGAAAATTTAATATTCCGTCTTTTTATTTTTTAAAGGAAATCCTTAGTACAGAGTGGCTAAAAAAAGTCTTCTAGTACACTGTTCTAATCAAGGTGCATTCACAATCTAACCGCCCGCCCCTTAAGATATCTTTTAATCATTGATTTATCTGATACCTAAATGAAGGTGTGGTTTTTTGGATAGTCAGGATTTATTCTTCAGAAGTTAATTCTAGTAGTGACCCAATAGGACTAAAGTCCAGGTGGGCATTTGCTTAAATTTAATATAATTGGATACAAAACTCGCTTCTCGAACTATTGCCCTTTATAAAAATAACGCACTGTAATAAAAATTAAAACTCATTCCTGGCACGTCTCTTCTACAGTATTTGTAGAAGGGTGGTAGAAGAGAGTGCCAATTTATCTTAACATATATATAAGTAAATATTACAGTGTGTTTCTCACTGCTTTGTGTTTTATGTAATAATGACTGTTTTTGCTTGCTGTTTGTTGTTTTTTTCGTTGTTACCACTTCATATTCCATGTTTGAATCATATGTCTACAATAAAAAAAAACAAATTCTTTAACCCTTTGAGCGCCAAGCGGTACTGAACCTGATGTGTTTCTCAGCGCCAAGTTGTAACTGTATAACGAATATACAAGTTGTAACATAAATATGGCGGAAGTTAGAAAAAAGGGGATGAGTCATTTAGTACAAATTTTTACAGTTGGCTAGAAAACTAAACTGCGGCATGCGTGGTTTCGAGAATTGTAGTATACATTAATATATATTTTTTAAACAATAATTATGCATATCTTTTTATGTTTATTTAGGTTTTGGTATTTATATAATGTAGGTATTGCTGTGTGGTGACAGCTTAGAATATCATCACCCCATCTCATCCCGTGGGGGGTGGAGAAATCGACCGAGGGAATACCTGCCAGAGAACGGGCAGCAGCGTTTTTCTGTGCACAATGACCATCAAACTGCGATCGCCAACCCGTCTGCTTAGCGTGACGGCTATGGTTTATCCCCCCATTCTTTGGGGAGGCTTTTGTCCAGCATTGGACGTAGTTTGGTTGACATTATAATATAGGTAGACATTTTAATTTTGTTCACTAATTGACTTGTCTAAATGAATGCTTTTTCTTAATGAAACACCATGTATATATTTTTTATAAGTTCAATAAGTTAGATTTGTATCATTACTGTAATAATATTACGTATTTACGATACCTTCCATTCAGCCTTATAATTTAGTTACATCAAGGTTCACTAGATGGCATTGTTTCAACGGCTGAATGGCGGTATGGTTTCGTTCACATTAGAACATAGGACCAGCCGTAATATTTCAAATAAATGAGTTCAGTTCAACAGCAGTATGGAGTTTTATTTAGTGAATAGCGCTGACATCTGGTGCCGAAACCCGGGAAGTGCGTGAATAAAGTGAAGTGGATAATTAAAGCGATGTGCGTTACTGAGGACTTAGAAAAATTCGTGACAATTCGTGAGTAATTTAGACTTGTAAAAAATTCGTGTTCAAAAGACTTGTGATAATTTGCGTGCCAAAGACTTAGAAAATATTTGGATAAAAAACACTTAGAATAATTTTGGGTGAAAAAGACTTAGGAAAGTTTTGTGTAAAAAACACTTAAAAATTTTGTGCAAAAAAAAAACTTAGATTAATTTTGCATTTAAAAGACTTAGAAATATTTGTTGTGTAAACATGGAGAAGTTATTAATGAACCAAGAGGATATGTTTGAGCATTTGAACAAAGCTAATAGCAATTATAAAAAGACACCAAAAGAGAGACTTAAAGTATCTTATATTGAAGCCAAACTAGAAAATTTAGAAAGACTTTTTGCCGGTTTTGTCAAGACACATGGTGACATAGTCGGAGGTGTAAAAAGAGAAGACAAAGTGAAACTACCCTATTTTTTAGGGGATTGCTACTTTCAGTTTGAAGAAGTTTACACTGACTATAAAACCAGGATTAAAGAGGATCTCAAGACGTACGCTACGAAGCCTTGTTCGTCTCAAATCGATAACGCTGGTGAATCGAGTTTAGCAAGTACTAAAGTCAAGTTGCCACAGATTCAACTTCCTAAATTTTCGGGTTCATATGAAGAATGGCAAACCTTTTATGATATGTTCACGTCGTTGATTCATCAGAACGCAACTTTGAGTGCTGTGCAAAAAATGCATTATTTGAAGAGTAGCCTCACAGGAGAACCGGAAACACTACTCAAAAATTTCTCAACCACAGACTCAAATTATGAACAAGCGTTTCAGCAACTTACTCGCCGTTATAACAATAAACGTTACATTTGCAACGAGATCATGAAGAGATTGTTTTCACAACGAAATATCACTGAATCTGCTAATTCAATCAAACAACTTTTGGACATTACGTCATCATCTCTTAAATCTTTGGAAAATATTGGAATTGAAATTGAGTCATGGGATGTTTTCATCAACTATCTGGTCGTATCACGGCTTGATTCGGAATCACGAAAACTGTGGGAAATCCAAGTCAGCCAATCAGATCCAAATGAATTACCAACATGGGAACAACTTGTAAAGTTTTTAGAAACCAGGTTCCGAACTTTAGAAATGATAAATGGAAACAAACCTGCAGTCAAATTTCACAGTACGCACTCGAACATACCTAAACCGAAAGTTTTTCACTCTACCACGCAAGACGATTATAAACAAAATATTATTTGTACGAATTGTAAAAGTCAGCACTTTCTTTATCAATGCAAGCAATTCGGACAACAGTCTCCTCAAAAGAGATCAGAATTTGTGCAATCAAAGAGACTGTGCTTCAATTGTTTTGCACCCACACATTCAGTGAGAGAATGCCGATCAGCGGCATGCTGCCGCCGTTGTGGCAGACGTCATCACACACTGCTGCATATTGATAGAAATGATGCATCTGGGAGTTCATCTTCCACCACCGAAAAAACTGAAACGAGACATAATCTAGAACCGAACAAAGAAACTGAGAAGAAAGTGGTAGCACATTTGGTCACAGATAAAGATCAAAGAGAGATGCTATTGGCCACCGCCGTAGTCAAAGCATATTCAACAAATGGCTATTCAGAAGTCGTGCGAGTTCTAATCGACCCTTGCTCCGAGGGTTCATTTATCACCGAGGCCACTGCGCAGTCACTCGGTCTGAAGAGAGGTGCATTAATGGCCTCGTCTCTGGAGTTGGAGATAGTCTAGCTAGATCAAAGAATATGGTGTCCCTCACGGTCGAGTCGATTCACAATCCAAACTATTCTGTAAAAATCGATGCGTTCGTTCTGAGAAAACTGACATCATTTCTCCCTTCGAGTCAAACCACAATAACAGACTGGCTAGACTTAAAGAAGGTCCGCTTGGCTGATCCGAATTATGGATCACCTGCAAAAATCGACATGATATTGGGAGTTGAAGTATATGAAGAGATCATTCTAGAAGGTTTTATGAGACATTCACCAGGAAGAGGTCCAATTGCACAAGAAACGGAATTTGGATGGATTCTCTCTGGTCGAGTAAGAAAACAATTCGATTCATTTCAGTCTCAGCTTATCAATTGTCACATACGAGTTCAAGAAGACGATTTATTAAAACAATTCTGGGAAATAGAAAGAGAGCCAGATGCAATTACGAAGAAAGGAGGATGCAAATCCTGGTCCCACCTTCCAATAGCTATGTGTGTTACATCGTTGGATAGGTGTTTTTGAGCTGAATAAAAGTTACTATGGCGCCAAGATCCAAATCTCAGTCCGTTCAGAGTTATTCTTTAATAAACATGGTAGTTTTATCAGTAGCCAAGTAATGTTATTTTTACGTAATAATTGCATTTGTGCTTTATACACGTAGTGTAGACGGTAACGCAAACCTTTTTATCGGTCTGTCTCACTCGCACTCGTTAAGTATGCTTAGAACAATGAAACTGGTTAGCGGCACGGATAGGCGGCGAGGGTGCGCGCAAGCGCAGGTAGTCGTTCGTTTGCAATACGTGTGTGACAACGTCTTGTCTTTCCGTTCGTTCTACAGTTTCTACTTGACCCCGGCTATCTCTTGGACTTTTTTGGTACCTGTTTATTGACATTTGACATATTACACAATTGACATTCGGCTTGTAATAAGGATTATTGAAGTGCTTTTCGATTGGACTATTGTTTGTTACTATGGAAGTTTCACGGAACTGTGTCATGTGTCGTAGAGGATTCTATCGCGGAAGATACCAGCAACATCTTTTGACTAATGAACTTACAAGAATGCGACCAGAGTTTGCAACATACATTCAGGAAAATGCATTGTTAGAGGTAAGAGCTTCAAGAGATATTGCGCTAGACACTAAATAGAGAGACTACAGAAGTTAAGCATAGTACTACGCGCGCTCGAACACGCACTTTAACTCGTTTAAGATTCCAGTTTCCTAGTTTAAGTTCCGGTGTATTCCGTGTCGGTGGGAGGGTGTCTATGTGTGCGTTGTTTGAGCGCGCGTAAACTTAACTACTATACTTTATATTGAGACTATGAGGTATCCATAAAAAGAAAAAATGTTTAATAAGTATACTTTTTTACAGGTTGCATTTGACAACACGCGGAGTGTGTGCCATCGGTGTTGGCAAAGGGTTGAAAGTGCAGTCAGACCGCCTCCTTCATTGTCTCCTCCTCAAGAAGAAAACGACGAGCCACAAGCACAAATCTCAACAGTAATTCACGTTCCCGAGTATACACGAGCACCAAACACTGCTAGGCATTGTATTTTCCTCAACTGTCGTAATGACACTCGTCATAGAATACCAGAAATCATAAAATACACACTTTCTGTGAACACAAGCTGTACATACCCGATAGCGCCAGAGTTTGTCAAGAACACCTAGAGAGTAACATTTGGGACGAACTACCTCAACATTGCAATGTCACCCATGACTTCAATGCAGCACAATTCAGTGATATTAGTGACATTATGAGAAAAACTGTACAAAAAGGTTCGAGGTTAGATTTTAACACGATAGGTGCTGTTACTAGCGAAGAAATGCACTTTTGGACCGGCCGTAGTTTTGAGCAATTCCAAGAGATGTTGGAACAAACTCCATCATTGAGCCAGAGATGTAAAAATCCTAGAACCGCTTTAGGTATCTTTCTAACAAAGCTGCGAACCGGTGACTCAAATGAGAGGCTCGCGACTTTATGCAATATGTCAAGACAAAACCTTGAGCGATTGATGGCCATAGCTCGTGAGTGTCTCACCAATGAGTACGTTGATCATCATCTAGGGCTCGACCATATAAATAAAGATGATATTTTACGTCGAAACCTGATGATACCAAAAGCTTTATTTGGAAACGATGAAAATACGAAAGCCATCTTAATATGCGACGGGACATATGTTTATATACATAAAAGTTCCAACTTCCTTTTTCAACGACAGTCCTACAGCTTACACAAGTATCAAAATCTTTTAAAGCCGTTCATTATAGTCACAACGGATGGCTACATAATTGACGTCACAGGGTCCTATGCTGCTACAAAAACAGACGCAAACATAATGAGCGATATTATGAATAATGGTGAACATCCAATTCACTGTCTCCATGAAACTAATGACGTGTTTATTTTGGATCGCGGATTTAGGGACAGCTTGGATGATATAGAAGCCTGTGGTTACGAATACCATGTCCCGCCTTCAAAGGATAGACACGAATCCCAACTTACTACTGACCAAGCCAACGAATCTCGATTGGTCACTATTTGCCGCTGGGTAGTGGAAGTGGTTAACGGCAGGTTCAAGCGGGATTTTAAACTGTTTCGCCAAAAATATTTCAACAATGCGTTGCCGCATATGTTTTCTGAGTTTAGGATAGCTGCTGCTATCACAAACCACTTTCATATACCCATCGAAGATAGTCAATATGCAGGAGCTTTCGTCACCGAAATAAGGCAGAAGTTACATACCCCTAATATTTTATATGAATATGTGGAACGGAAACGTTTAAACAGCAGAAGAGCTGATTTTACAAGAGTAGAAGCAAGTGATATTGATTTCCCGAGATTCAGTGAAGAACAAATCATTTTGTTAGCTTTGGGAACCTACCAACTGAAGTTAGCGAAATCTTACTGCAGCGAACATCTACAAAATGGAATGTATACAATAGAAATATACCGAGAAGCTGCACTGGAGGATTTACCTGATTTTGGCATTGATGAGGATGCTTGGCTTTTACGTGGTCGTATACAGTCGCGACACGTGAGAGCTAGAAAGTACTACTGTTACTTATTAGTTCGCAACACTGATATTATACAAAGATATTGTACCTGCATGACGGGACGACGTACTGTAGGAACCTGTGCGCATATCGTGTCAATCGTTTGGTACCTAGGGCACGCCAGGCATGAGGGATTTGTAGGCCCAGCCTTATTTTTAAATAACGTCATTGTAGACAACGATGATTAAATAAATGTATACGTTTAAAATCCGCAATCGTTGTATTATTTGTAAAAAAAACCATTTTGTCAATGTTGACATCTGTTTAACTTTTTGTCATAAGGTTTGCGACTCAGTGACGCAATTGATAACCGTAGGTTAGTATCTACACTACGTGTATAAAGCAAAGAAATGCAATTATTACTTAAACAACATTAGTTGGCTACTGATAAAACTACCATGTTTATTAAAGAATAACTCTGAACGGACTAAGATTTGAACTTGGCGCCATAGTAACTTTTATTCAGCTCAAAAATACCTATCCAACGATGTAACACACATAACTATTGGAAGGTGGGACCAGATCTCATAGAAACTCTGGCATCATCCTTTACAAAAGAAGAAATGAGATGCGAAAAACTGTTTGAATCTACTACTGCAAGGGATAGTGAAGGACGATACATGGTAAAACTACCATTTAAAGATGTCAAACCACAGTGTGTAGAAGGAAAATCAAAGATGATAGCTTTACGAAGATTTTATATGTTGGAGAAGAAATTACAACGAAATCCATGGTTGTACGAAGAATATAGACAGGTAATTGATGGGTATAAAAACCAAAACCACATGCTGCAAATCACAGATATTGGAGAGATAGAACATTCAAAGGCTGTATATCTGCCCCATCATCCAGTAGTGAAAGAGGACAAACTGACTACCAAAGTCCGCGTAGTCTTTGATGCATCTTGCAAGGGTGTGAATTATATCTCGTTGAACGACTGTTTACTTGTAGGACCTAAGATACATCAAGATCTTCGTCATATTTTAATGAGATGGAGACGCCACCCCTTTTGTATACTGGCAGATTTAGTTCAAATGTACAGACAAGTACGCGTTTACGAGCAAGACGCTGATTATCAGAGAATTCTTTGGCGTTCAAATCCTAATCAAACTGTAGAACATTACAAACTAGTGAGACTAACTTTTGGAACAGCGTGTGCACCCTACTTAGCAGTTAAAGCTTTGCAACAGCTGGCCAAAGATGAAGAATTAAATTATCCTCGGGCTGCACAAATAACGCTTCACGACTATTATGTAGATGATTTGCTTACTGGATGTGAGACGGAAGACGAAGCAATAGAGATTTTTGAAGAGATGAATAAGTTGATGAATTCGGGCGGATTCCATTTGCAAAAATGGTGTAGCAATAGTGATAAACTAATGAATCATGTGCAAGAAGAGAGTAAAAGATTAGATCAAGCAGCATTTTTCAAAATTAACAATAGTATTAAAGTTTTAGGGATTTGCTGGAACAAAACTACTGACAGTTTTGAGTACACTCTGCAATTACCAGAATTCAATGAAACTGTTACCAAACGTAAAGTTTTATCGGATATTGCTTAACTTTACGACCCTATGGGATGGATTGCGCCTGTGATTGTGACAGCTAAAATATTTATCCAAAAATTATGGAAAGCCAAATTATCTTGGGATGAGAACCTTCCACCTGAACTATTTAGAGAATGGTGTAAATTTGGTGAAAGTCTGAATGACGCCCAAAACATTGTCATACCAAGATGGTTACAAACACATCAAGGTAATAAATTAGAGTTACATGCTTTCGCAGATGCATCTCAAGTAGCCTACGCTGGTGTCGTTTATATAAAAGTCACTGATGAATTTGGTCAAGTTCATGTCAACCTAGTGACAGCCAAAACTAAAGTCGCTCCAGTCGAAAAGGAAATTAGTATTCCAAGATTGGAATTATGCGCAGCCCTACTTGCAACCAAATTAATCTATGAAGTCTCACAAATTATGCAAGTCTCCAAAGAAAATTTGCATGCTTGGTCAGACTCCACCGTCGTATTGGCCTGGCTACGGGGAGAACCATCTCGTTGGAATACATTTGTGAGTAACAGAGTCTCAGAAATTCATACAATGCTTGATCCTTTTCAGTGGCGCCACATTAGTACTCATGACAATCCCGCTGATTTTGGATCAAGAGGCGTACAAGGCGCAGAAATGGCCAATCTTAAGCTGTGGTGGCATGGTCCAGATATTTTGCATCAAACTCAGTTGTACGATAATGATGATATGTTTTCTACTACTGAAGAACAACGAGCCATTAAGACTTTAACTGCTGTGATCACAAATGAAGAAGACTTCATTTGGACTAAATTTTCGAACTTAACGGTAATGCTGCGAGTACTGTCCTACTGTCAAAGATTTCTAAAAAACGTTATATTACCAAAGATACATAGACCAACAGAAATAAAGTTTGTGACAGTTAATGAAATGGAAGAGGTCCTAAGAATTTTAATTAAAAAAACACAAGTATTATATTTTACTCAAGAAATTCAGAAACTGAAGCGTCAAGAGCCGGTTAGTGTGAAAAGTCAACTACGAACTCTTTACCCCATAATGGATACGAACGGAGTTTTAAGAGTTGGTGGTCGTATTAAAGACGCCGATGTCACATTCGATACAAAACATCCTATTATTTTGCCCAGTAAGAGCCATCTTACTAAGTTATTAATAATTGATGCTCATTACAAAACTATGCACGGAGGTCCACAAATCATGCTCAACTACCTAAGGTCTAAATATTGGATAATACGAGCTAGAGAACGTGTAAAGAAGCACTATCGTGAATGTGTAACATGTTTACGATATTCGCGCCAAAATAATAACCAACTTATGGGTCAATTGCCAAAGATCAGATTGAAACCTTCAAGGCCCTTTAAAGCTTCTGGCGTCGACTTTACAGGTTTTATCAATATTAAATTTTCACCTGGAAGAGGATCAAAATCATATAAGGGGTACATATGTATATTCATATGCATGTCAACGAGAGCCGTTCACATCGAAGCGGTATCGGATTTAACCTCAAAGGGATTCATTGCCGCATTTCGTCGATTTGTGTCCCGACGCGGATAGTGTGAGCATCTGTATAGTGACAACGGAACTAATTTTGTGGGAGCGGATAAAGAATTGAAGGAAATGTTTATTGAAGCTAAATCAAAGCTTCCCGCAGAAATTGGTCAAACATTAGCCAATGACGGAACCACTTGGCATTTTATCCCTCCACACTCCCCTAACTTTGGAGGGCTATGGGAAGCTAGTGTGAAGTCTGCTAAGACTCATTTGAAGCGAGTGATCGGAGATACCACACTTACGTTTGAAGAATTATCTACAGTTCTGACCCAGATCGAGGCGTGCCTCAATTCACGCCCGATTTCACATATGAGTGATGATCCCACCGATCCACAACCTTTGACTCCCGGCCATTTTTTAGTTGGAGAACGATTAGTAGCCATTCCAGATAAAGATTTAGCGGATATGAATGTTACTGGTATACAAAGATGGAAGATGACACAGAAAATGGTAAATGACTTCTGGAGAAAGTGGTCGGAAGAGTATTTAGTCGGTCTAAACCAAAGATACAAATGGTCAAAGGAAAAACCTAACATAGAGATAGATGACATTGTCGTCATTAAAGACCACAATCTAACACCGACGAAGTGGCTATTAGGTAGAGTGGTCGAAAAGCACACAGGTCAGGATGGACTCACTAGAGTGATTACACTTAAAACTAAAAATGGACTTATAAAACGTCCCATTAACAAAGTATCCATTCTGAATAAGGCTGATTAGTTTTCTTCTTAATCAATAGTTGTTAATTTGTTTTTAATGCCCATACTTAACGGTGGGCGGTCTTATTTTACTTTTCCTTAAAGTAATTTTAGTCAAATTTGTTTTAATAAGTAAATATAGTGTTAAAAGGACAAGTCCTTTGGTGGGCGGAATGTCTAAATGAATGCTTTTTCTTAATGAAACACCATGTATATATTTTTTATAAGTTCAATAAGTTAGATTTGTATCATTACTGTAATAATATTACGTATTTACGATACCTTCCATTCAGCCTTATAATTTAGTTACATCAAGGTTCACTAGATGGCATTGTTTCAACGGCTGAATGGCGGTATGGTTTCGTTCACATTAGAACATAGGACCAGCCGTAATATTTCAAATAAATGAGTTCAGTTCAACAGCAGTATGGAGTTTTATTAAGTGTATAGCGCTGACAGACTCAACTTATACTTTCGACTCATTATATAATATATATAAATTAATTAAACAAGAGCATTTAGACTTGTCTTCTTTTTACCAGTACAGTAAATGTTATGTTCATCCCAATTACGTAAATTCACATGTTTGAAAAATTTTGACTTATCCCCTTTTTCCTAATCTCCACAGATAGACGTAATTTATGGAGCGCCATCTACCTATTAAACTGAAAACATTAAAAAAAATAGTTCAATACGAAAAAGAAAAGCATGCGGGGCAGTCTTTGGGGACTGCCGATAGAAGTGAAAACTAATTTTACATTTTTCACACTTGTAAAGTAGTTTTTATTTGATCTGAGTAGCGAGTGGAAGATGCTACTTCCCACCTTTGGGCGGTAAAGACTCATAGTAATGCTTCCCTCTATGGTAGGAATAAATTTAAAAATAGAACTTAATTTGGTTAGGCAGTCTGCTGTAAAAAATCTAACGTAATTAAGAAAAAAAAAATGCACAACGCCGCTAAAGAAGTTTTCACTTAATAAATGCTGCGGTCATGTGAGTGTATAAACGGCCAGTATGAATTAAAAAAAGACCTTCCGCCTTACGAAGATTCGATCAGGTCACGTGCCTTGACGCTAGTTTAACACTTTTACCCATCTCTAAAAAGTGAACAACACCGCTAAAGAAGTTTGCACTTCAAAAATATTTGCGCCCCTTACGAGAGTTATTCTTGTAGGGGAGTTAATATTCTTTTGTGTATTTTATACACGTTTTTCAGTTTCATAGATAAATACGTTCCTTAGGTTACGTCCACTATTAATGGTAGGTACACCTTATACGGTAAACAATAATGTATGTATGATTGTTTTGTATGTCAGATAATTAAAATACTATAGTATTACTGTTTGATGTCTTCCTAGCCCTATGGTCTTGCATAAGTTTTGTAGTTTACCTCCGTTATACTGCTGCTAGTTAAAGACTTGATCAATCGACTTTGTGATTACCTAGAGAACCATTGAATGGATTCGTTGGCCCGTTATCTCCGATGGATAATAATAAATAAATGACGAGCTTCGTGTAATGCTATATATATATATATATATATATATATATATATATATATATATATATATATATATATATATATATACATTTATATATATTTTTTTTCTATATTTATGGGTCACACGAATAGTTGTCCTGTGCGTAAATCGAACCGGAACACGAAGTAGCTAGCCGACTGTCCTAACCGCTGAGCTACTACAGCTATTTAGTTTGTTCTCTAAATATGCCGCGAATACAGAAACCTTGAATATGGAATGGTAGTTTATATGGGATTATGGGGTATACGTTCTTGGATTCTTTAAAATGAGCGTAATGACGTACTAATAAAATTCCTGCACGTTTTAAAATTTTATTATACACTCTTTAACTATTTTCAACCTTGTTTGCATAATCTAGTTTTGGTGTTTGCATCTCGATTTCTATTGATCAATGGTTTCGCTAGATTCTCTATAACGGAGGTAATCTATGAATTTGTAGAACTTATTTAGTTCCATCTTTCTACAACGTGACGTGTTAGGTGCGGCGCTAGTTGTGCGCGCCACGTACCTGGTGTGCCACCGGCTGATCTCCTCGTGGAAGGGGGACTTGCAAGTGTCCCTCGCTGCTCTAGAACTGCTGTCTGGACTTGCCAAGTTACATTCTTCCAAACCAGGTTAGTTTACTTACTGATTGTCTTGTTTAAATGAGTTTATGTATAAATTTCAGTTGCAGTTGATGTCATAAATGTTTTAATTTTCATGCTGTCTAGAATTCGTGATTGGTAAGTCTATTATGTAGTATAAAACAATAAAGCATTTTGTTAATAGTGTTTATTACCAGTATTCCGACAAGTATTTTTTATTTGTAATCGATTAGGTATATATAATACTTATTCTATATCTACGTATGTTAGGTGATTTTTCCTATGTTTGTGAACGGATTTAGAATAGGAAATGCTTGAAGGTATAGGAAATTTGATGTGAGGTGACGGCAGCAAATATCAGAATATCATCATCCCATCTCGTCTTGTGGCGGGCCTAGGCGGCCCGAGGGAATATCTACCAGAGGACGGGCAGTAGGTTCCTTCTGAGTACTATGACCATCATACTGCGTTCACCGACCCGTCTGCCGAGCGTGGCAATTATGACATCCTGGATTATTCTTAGGGGAGACTTGTCCAGCAGTGGACTTCCTCCATCTGTAACGATAATGATGATGATGATAGGAAATTTTTAGGTTTGATCTATACACAGACAGTTATTATTATGAAACGAAGATATTATTGGCAACTCTGTCGTAATCTATCATAATATAATCTGTCATAATAAAGTCTTATAGCTTCCGAAGATACTGTACATATAGCCCCAATGTCCATTCCCTCAGAGGCGATCGAGCGCAAGCGCGCCGTGCGCTGGATCTGCGACTACATCACGGTGCAGTGCTCCCGCCCGCCGCAGGCGCACTCGCGCGACCTGCACTCGTGCGTGGTGGCCGCCTACTCGTGCCTGGCCGCCTGGCTGTGCCCCGCGCTGCTGGCCGACCAGGACTGCATCGCCACGCTGCTGGAGGTCGTCGAGCTGGGCATATCGGGCAGCAAGAGTCAAGGTAACGTGTCTATATGTTTCTTCGACTCAGAGCACGAATACTTGGTTTTGTGATGTTTACAGTTAGTGTTAATGGCTTTTAGTATTTGACTAGGCTCTAAAGCTCCGGTACCCAATTGTCTACCATCCGACGAAAAAACGTTAAACGTCTAAACGCTTTTTCCTATCAATTGGACCATCCAAGTTGATTATCTGTTGCGGCAGTTTAATACACCTCATCCCACCACTCCCGCGATCTCCGTCAACCCATGAACGCCATAGGTGATCCATATAATGGAATCAAGGCTTACATAGAGATAGTCAAAGTTATTTATATACTCTGTGTACAGTCCGGCATATCGTATTCTTGAGAGTACGACCGCCAACAAGCTTTGGGCACTTCGCTTATGAGCTATAGGCCGTTCATTGCATTCATGGCGATAAAAGTCCACATCTAAGTAATAATGTTGAGTGACGATTGTACTATACCTACTTAACACTGACGCTCTCATGCATCTCTATGGTGCGGGTTACTGAGTTTAAAATTTTAATTTTGCTAGTCTACTTGAGATGTCGATTACTTTTACTGTGGTGAAGCCGTGAAGCAGTGTGACCTCCTATCCTATTGTAAAAGGCATGTTAAAAAAATGTCTTGTAAGTAGCTTTTCTTTTATTTTGTAGGAAAACCTGGTGAACCTCCAAAGATGAAGGATGAAAAGGAGCTGAAACCAGTTTCGATGAGAGTTCGTGATGCCGCTGAATCTCTCCTTATGTTAATTCTGGAACAGGTATGCTGCAATTTTAATGGTTTGTTATCTTATATATAGGTAAACATAAATGTGTATGTATAAATTTACATTGTGTTGTTTACCTGCTTATAGGTGATTGGTATTGGCGTATGTTTATTCCCTAGTGTACTTTATTTATTGTGTATTTGTTTTCCACTCCAAGAACATTATTTATAACCTAACGTGACTGTTAGAAAATTCCCTCCTCCAACTTTAATTACATAATTTATGAAAAGAGCTAATACTCTACATTATTCTGCAGACTACTACAAGGAAACTGGCTGTCAAAGTAAAAAAAACGCATCGAAATCGGTTCTTCCGTTTGACGTGGCATCGTAGCTCTCAAACGGATAAAACTATATAGATATAACTAAACTACGACTATTAAAATGCATAAGCAAGAAATAAAATAAAATAATAAAGCCAATCTCTAGATTAAAATAGGACTAATATAGTTGAATACAACTACCATTCCCAACAAACTCATAGGCATTTTCTTCTGGAGATGTATAGGCAAGTTTTGGTGTTCCGTAGCAAATAGGTAACGGTGGCAGCGGGTCATCGTGGTGCCGCCTGGACGAGCGCTGGCTGGGCGCGCTGGGCCACGGCCGGCTGAGGCACTTCGTCGCCGACGGCAATATCCTGCTGTCGCTGCTCGAAGAGCCGCTCAGCAACAGCCAGGAACCTCAACCTACATTAATTGGTACGTCTATAGACAAAACAAAGTCACATCTTAATTTATTAATCATCATCATCATATCAGCCGAAAGACGTCCACTGCTGTACAAAGGTCTCCATAATTGCCTGTCTTGCGCTATTTGCATCCAGCGGTGTCCAGCGACCCGCACAAGATCATCGGTCCATCTTGTAGGGGGCCTGCCCACGCTGCGTGTTCCGGTTCGTGGTCGCCACTCGAGAACCTTTCTGCCCCAGCGGCCGTCGGTTCTACGAGCTATGTGCCCCGCCCACTACCACTTCAGTTTTGCAATTTTTCGGGCTATGTCGGTGACTTTGATTCGCCTGCGGATTTCGACATTTCTGATTCGATTTTTTTTTTTTAGCCCTTATTGTCCCACTGCTGGGCAAAGGCCTCCCTCCATTCTTTCCAACGTTCACGACTGTGTGCCATCTCTTTCCAATTCTCAAGGAAGACATCCAGTTCGTCCCGCCATCTCCTTCGTGGTCTGCCGCGACCCCGTGTCACTGTTTCAGGGTACCAATCATGAGCTTTGCGTGCCCACAGCTCGTCCGGCATGCGACAGACATGTCCTGCCCAGTCCCATTTAAGCTGAGCAGCCTTTTGAGCCACGTCAATAATTTGTGTTCTGGAGCGCAGTGTAGTGTTTCGAACGTGATCTGTTAATTTAACACCTAAGACACTGCGCTCCATCGCACGTTGGCAAACCTTGAGTTTGGACTTTTGGATGTTTGTCAAAGACCAAGTTTGTGCGCCGTAGGTCAAGATGGGGAGAATACACATGTCCATTAATTTCTTCTTTAGAGATATGGGCAGAGTGCCCTTGAAAAGTTCCTTCATGGACCAGTAACTCTTCCAGGCATTTTCAGTTCGTCTTGCGATCTCTTTGTCTTGTCTTGCCTGGAAAGAGATTACTTGGCCCAAGTAGATATAGTCTTGGACATATTGTATTTTTTCCCCGCCTACATGTATGCTCCTTTTGGAGCTGTTAGTCATGATTTTGGTCTTCGACATGTTCATCTTCAGTCCAACCTCGAGGCTTGCATCGCTAAGGTCTTGCAACATATGTTCTAGTCCTGTGGCTGTGGGAGAGAAAAGAACAATATCATCAGCGAAGCGAAGATTAGTTAATTTCGCTTCGCCAACGACAATCCCCCTCTCTTCCCACCTGGCTGTCAGCGTCTGAAAGACTTCTTCCAGGGTGCTGGTGAACAATTTTGGGGACAGCGGGTCGCCCTGTTTGACGCCCTTGAGAATATCGAACTTTGGACCTGACCTCTCTAACTTGATGGCAGCTGTGCTATGGGTATATATATTACGCAATAGATGAATATAAGTGGGTTCTATGTTTTGCTTTGGAAGGGCATTAAATATGGCAAAATGTGTGATACTGTCAAAAGCTTTTGAATAGTCGACAAATGCAAGATACAAAGAAATTCTGTATTCTTGGTATTTCTCGACTATTTGGTTGATTGTATGTAAGTGGTCGGTGGTGGATAATCCTCGACGGAAACCTGCTTGTTCTGGTGGTTGTTTTAGATCTAATTGGTCAGCTATACGTTTTTCAATAACTTTAATGAAGGTTTTGTAAATGTGAGATATAAGACTTATTGGCCTGTAGTTGTTGATGTCGGACTTATCGCCTTTCTTATGGAGTAGAATAATATTGGAATGCCAGAAATTTGAAGGAAGGTTACCGGTACGAAGAATATCGTTGAACAATCGTGTAAGGTGAAACAGAAGCGATGGTTTTATCACTCATAAAGTCAGTATGGACGGGACGTGTTGGGACGTCTATAGAGAGTAAATTCATAGCATAACTAGGTCTGCAAGGCATTCTGCTGCTTGTAAATATTGATCTGAGTGTACTTTTAGTAGAAAATTCTATTCTACGTGCTAAAAAATTACATGGATTTCATTGAGCAGTTTTTTTTTCGGCGATTATTCCTCCGTGGCGTGTCCCATTTTTAGATCAAATATATTTACTCACAAATAAGGTCAGTACCACTGTGTCAAATTTGAAGAAGATCGGTTCCGGCCAAATACATGACTCATCTAAGAAAGAGTTTCGTTTATACTCAGCTCAACTATTATTACAGCTGTTAATATCAGCGTGCCAAATGAATCAATCCTGTGAGAAAATAGACGGGACGTGTGGATTGGTACGTTTACGTTAATCTCAGCGTGCCAGACAAAAGTCGTAAAGGGAGAAGGACCAGGCGTGTGGGATAGGTATCCAAGGCAATGAAAATATTAACGTAGCTATAAGAACTAACTGTGATACCATAGATTTGAAACTCATTAACAACTTCTTTTAATTAAAAATTTCTTTTGTGAATAATAAACATCATCAATCGCTAATGTAGTTCCAATTTTCAAAAAGGGAGACAAATGTAATGTAAAAAATTACCGTCCTGTTTCGATATTAAGCCAATTCCCTAAACTTTTAGAAAAAATTATCTGTCCGATTATAACCAATCACCTTGACAACGTCATTTCTGATTCTCAGCATGGTTTTCGTAGGCGTAAATCAACTCTTAGTAATCTTCTCAGTTATGTGTCAGATATAGCTATGGCTGTCGACAAAAGACTTCAAACTGATAGCATATATACGGACTTCAGCAGCGCTTTCGATAGTGTCAACCATTCTATACTGTTATCAAAATTGAAACACTATGGTATCCATGGTGAACTGTTAAATAAACTTTGGTGGACCAAATTTATTATCTTCTTTCCATTACACTCTATGTGGTGTGTTGGTACCATCAAACAGATTCGTTTAGCAATTACTAAACTAATACGTCCACAGTTATATGCCTCGTATTAAGTAAACAACGCCAACCCAAATTTACGAATCCTTTGATTTAAATATTTTTACAATTTTTCTGATGTCTTTCACATATGGAATGATAAGATAAAAGAAAATGCCTCAAAATTGACAATACATAAGCAACAATCATATTGTCGATTTCTGCGACCTCGCCATAGACCTAACTAGCAAGACCTTATTGTTTAAGTAAGTATTAATTGGCAATTAATACTTACTTCTTACTTGGAACTGAGTCTACTAAACATGGGTTTTGTAATAGTTCCATTGAGTTGAGGCCATCCACACGAGGCATGCCTTTTAAATTTGTCGTTTGAAAAAAAAACACAACTAGAATCTTTTAGTTCTTTTCATTGTGTTTCAAAGTATTCACCACGTAACTTAAAAATCCAAAGTCTGTTATATTATTATTAATTTTGTTATATTCTTATTAATACACTTTTCCATTCTGTAAAACCAGTTATTATAACTTTTATTCCACTCTAAAGTGGGGGTGTTCAAAATGGCTGACTTGAAAGCGTCGACTGCTTCTTCACCGGACAACCTTTGAACACGAAGACTTTTCTTAATTTTAGAAAATGTTAAGAAATCTTTAGGGTTTAGGACAGGACTGTATGGAGGATGGTCAAGAATTTCTAATTTTTCCATCAAATACTCAATCATTTGACGAGCGCTGTGGGAGCTTGCGTTGTTGTGGTGCAGGATGATGCGTCGCTTTGAGTTAGATTTTTCAAGTTCGGCAATGACTTGTAAACAAACTGTTGTGTACCACTCTGCGTTAACCGTTCTACGATCTTCAAGTGCAATAGTTGCGACATAGCCGGTTTTTCCAACGAACGTGGCCACCATCTTCTTTGAAGTGCTTCGAGAACGAACAACTTTAGTTGGCTTTGGCTCGTCTTGAAAGACCCAGATTGTAGATTGTTGTTTGGAATCAGGATCGTAGGCATAGATCTAAGATTCGTTACCACTGATGTAGTAGACGTAGACGTGATTTGACTCTTCTCTGTTGAACCTTTGCAGAGTTTTCTTACACCATCTGACGCGGGCCGACTTGTGATCGTCGGGAAGCAGATGTGGTATATAACGGCCAACTAACTTTCTCACACCAAGCGCTTCATGCAAGATATTCTGAATGGTTGTCTCTAAGATGCCTAATAGAGCCTCTATATCTCGATACGTCACATGACGATCTTCGAGAATTAGTTGTCTCACAGCAATGATGTAATCTTCAGTGAAGGCGGATTTTGGGCATCCTTTATGGGATTTGTTACTAACAGTAGTATGTCCACGCTGGAATTCTAAATACCTGCGTTCGACAGTCCGCAGACATGGGGTTTCATCACTGAAGATAGGTGTTAGCTCTTCAAAACACAGAAGCCGTGTGGGCATGTCAGGTGTCTTCTAAAGATGTAGAAAATTATTGGACGAACATATTCCTTAGATAGATTCATTTTCGTACATAACCTGATAGATTCCAATCGACGCTGTGACTAAACAATAGCATTAATCCTGATACTTTCAACTGTTTTGTGATTCAAAATTGAAACACATTCGAATATAGAAGAGTTACAAATTCAAAAATGCCGGGAAACATGGAAACGACAGAACTTAAAAGGCATGCCTAGTAGTCCTATTGAACAATACTCCACGCGTTTTTTCTATTTCAAATAAAAGAAAACTGGTTAATTATCTATGTATATTAAACTGCATTCTACTACATCTGTCAGAAGTTGAGGTTAAAATGTTCCAATTACAAACTGCTTTGGATTACGAAGATGATTTGAATTCCAGTGATAATCCGTTGCGGCTGGGGTCGCTACGCGTGGTCGCTGAGCAGTCGCGGCGCCGCGCGCTCGGCGGTGCGCATCGGCTCGGGCGCGTGCGCGCGGCCCATCGACATCCGCGACGCGCGCCCCGCCGCGCCGCCCGCCTGCAGGCCCCTCCCCCCGGCCCCGCCTTGTGCGCTGTGAGTATACACTGTGTGCACTATGACGCGTGCGCGCGGCCCATCGACATCCGCGACGCGCGCCCCGCCGCGCCGCCCGCCTGCAGGCCCCTCCCCCCGGCCCCGCCTTGTGCGCTGTGAGTATACACTGTGTGCACTATGACGCGTGCGCGCGGCCCATCGACATCCGCGACGCGCGCCCCGCCGCGCCGCCCGCCTGCAGGCCCCTCCCCCCGGCCCCGCCTTGTGCGCTGTGAGTATACACTGTGTGCACTATGACGCGTGCGCGCGGCCCATCGACATCCGCGACGCGCGCCCCGCCGCGCCGCCCGCCTGCAGGCCCCTCCCCCCGGCCCCGCCTTGTGCGCTGTGAGTATACACTGTGTGCACTATGACGCGTGCGCGCGGCCCATCGACATCCGCGACGCGCGCCCCGCCGCGCCGCCCGCCTGCAGGCCCCTCCCCCCGGCCCCGCCTTGTGCGCTGTGAGTATACACTGTGTGCACTATGACGCGTGCGCGCGGCCCATCGACATCCGCGACGCGCGCCCCGCCGCGCCGCCCGCCTGCAGGCCCCTCCCCCCGGCCCCGCCTTGTGCGCTGTGAGTATACACTGTGTGCACTATGACGCGTGCGCGCGGCCCATCGACATCCGCGACGCGCGCCCCGCCGCGCCGCCCGCCTGCAGGCCCCTCCCCCCGGCCCCGCCTTGTGCGCTGTGAGTATACACTGTGTGCACTATGACGCGTGCGCGCGGCCCATCGACATCCGCGACGCGCGCCCCGCCGCGCCGCCCGCCTGCAGGCCCCTCCCCCCGGCCCCGCCTTGTGCGCTGTGAGTATACACTGTGTGCACTATGACGCGTGCGCGCGGCCCATCGACGTCCGCGACGCGCGCCCCGCCGCGCCGCCCGCCTGCAGGCCCCTCCCCCCGGCCCCGCCTTGTGCGCTGTGAGTATACACTGTGTGCACTATGACGCGTGCGCGCGGCCCATCGACATCCGCGACGCGCGCCCCGCCGCGCCGCCCGCCTGCAGGCCCCTCCCCCCGGCCCCGCCTTGTGCGCTGTGAGTATACACTGTGTGCACTATGACGCGTGCGCGCGGCCCATCGACATCCGCGACGCGCGCCCCGCCGCGCCGCCCGCCTGCAGGCCCCTCCCCCCGGCCCCGCCTTGTGCGCTGTGAGTATACACTGTGTGCACTATGACGCGTGCGCGCGGCCCATCGACATCCGCGACGCGCGCCCCGCCGCGCCGCCCGCCTGCAGGCCCCTCCCCCCGGCCCCGCCTTGTGCGCTGTGAGTATACACTGTGTGCACTATGACGCGTGCGCGCGGCCCATCGACATCCGCGACGCGCGCCCCGCCGCGCCGCCCGCCTGCAGGCCCCTCCCCCCGGCCCCGCCTTGTGCGCTGTGAGTATACACTGTGTGCACTATGACGCGTGCGCGCGGCCCATCGACATCCGCGACGCGCGCCCCGCCGCGCCGCCCGCCTGCAGGCCCCTCCCCCCGGCCCCGCCTTGTGCGCTGTGAGTATACACTGTGTGCACTATGACGCGTGCGCGCGGCCCATCGACATCCGCGACGCGCGCCCCGCCGCGCCGCCCGCCTGCAGGCCCCTCCCCCCGGCCCCGCCTTGTGCGCTGTGAGTATACACTGTGTGCACTATGACGCGTGCGCGCGGCCCATCGACATCCGCGACGCGCGCCCCGCCGCGCCGCCCGCCTGCAGGCCCCTCCCCCCGGCCCCGCCTTGTGCGCTGTGAGTATACACTGTGTGCACTATGACGCGTGCGCGCGGCCCATCGACATCCGCGACGCGCGCCCCGCCGCGCCGCCCGCCTGCAGGCCCCTCCCCCCGGCCCCGCCTTGTGCGCTGTGAGTATACACTGTGTGCACTATGACGCGTGCGCGCGGCCCATCGACATCCGCGACGCGCGCCCCGCCGCGCCGCCCGCCTGCAGGCCCCTCCCCCCGGCCCCGCCTTGTGCGCTGTGAGTATACACTGTGTGCACTATGACGCGTGCGCGCAGCCCATCGACATCCGCGACGCGCGCCCCGCCGCGCCGCCCGCCTGCAGGCCCCTCCCCCCGGCCCCGCCTTGTGCGCTGTGAGTATACACTGTGTGCACTATGACGCGTGCGCGCGGCCCATCGACATCCGCGACGCGCGCCCCGCCGCGCCGCCCGCCTGCAGGCCCCTCCCCCCGGCCCCGCCTTGTGCGCTGTGAGTATACACTGTGTGCACTATGACGCGTGCGCGCGGCCCATCGACATCCGCGACGCGCGCCCCGCCGCGCCGCCCGCCTGCAGGCCCCTCCCCCCGGCCCCGCCTTGTGCGCTGTGAGTATACACTGTGTGCACTATGACGCGTGCGCGCGGCCCATCGACATCCGCGACGCGCGCCCCGCCGCGCCGCCCGCCTGCAGGCCCCTCCCCCCGGCCCCGCCTTGTGCGCTGTGAGTATACACTGTGTGCACTATGACGCGTGCGCGCGGCCCATCGACATCCGCGACGCGCGCCCCGCCGCGCCGCCCGCCTGCAGGCCCCTCCCCCCGGCCCCGCCTTGTGCGCTGTGAGTATACACTGTGTGCACTATGACGCGTGCGCGCGGCCCATCGACATCCGCGACGCGCGCCCCGCCGCGCCGCCCGCCTGCAGGCCCCTCCCCCCGGCCCCGCCTTGTGCGCTGTGAGTATACACTGTGTGCACTATGACGCGTGCGCGCGGCCCATCGACATATGTTAAGCATCCTTATTGGATCAAATTCTCGTTTATAGTCATTTCCTTTCAAATTTAAATTAAATGTTTCAATTTTCTAGTATATACGCATTTAATATCTAATATGATGTTTGTTGTGTAGGGACGCCGCGTTCCCGAGCTTGGAGGCAGTTCTTCGTCAACTGAACGATCCCGAAGCTCCGACGTTGTTCAAGTTGTTGGAGCAACAAGCGGCGATCGAGAAACGAGTCCGCGAGAGTGAAGATAACGTTGTAAGTGATAACAAATTGTTTTTATTGAGGGTAACTTTATTTCTGTACTAACCTTGTTGTGGTTTTTCCTGTCTCCAAATATTTGACGAGAAAACCGTTGAATCACCGGGGGGGGGGGGGGGGTTAGATCTGCTGTAATACCCTAAGATCCTGCGGTATTTAAAAATGATTTTGAGAACTGTGAACTTCATGAAGATGGTAGATATGCTCTTAATATTAACGTGTTGGTTTCGTTTCTAGACACCAGATGAATGCATTCCTCCGGAGCCAGTTACGGAGTTCCAGACAGCAAGATTATTCTTATCCCATTTTGGATACTTAAACATAGGAGGAGATAAAAAAGTAAGTGTTCTTTTTATTAATCGTAACTTAAAAAAAATATACGTGGTTTGCAGGTTTTTAAAGTTGGTACTGACGTATCTTGCTATTATACTTTTGGATTGTCCATGTAGTGGGTTTGTTTTTTTGTAAACTACACAGGGATTTTATGGGCCACTATACTCGAGATCAACATATCTGCTGAAAGACGCCCACTGCTGGACAATGTCTCATCAAAGATGTCCAAAATTGCTTTCCATTTTTCTTTCTTCCAAATTGACTTTCAGCGACCCTCCGAGATCATCGGTTCATCTTGCAGGGGGCCTGTCTACGCTGTCTCTGCCGGTTCGTGGTCGCCACCCGAAAAAAATTTCTTCCCCAGCGGCCATCGGTTCTACGACCCCTACGACTGTCCTGGTCACTGCTAATTCAGTTTGGCCATTCTTCGGGCTATGTCGGTCGATCTTGCAGGGAAATTCCAAGCATCTCATAGTTATCTTTTTGGGTGCCGTACCTTTTACCTGCCTACTTAAGATCAATAAAAAATTGCTGTAGGGGCAAGGGAGACAAGTGTGAGCATACATTTTCTTTCTCTCTTTATTTCATAGCTAGCTTCCTTTCGTTTATCTAAGTTTTACTTCAGTCGTGTGGTCTAAAGTACATTCGAATTTTATCTTTCTCAATATTAACACTGGCCAGAAATAAATCTTGGCGCATTAAAAATCATGTTAGATAAAGAAGATGGTATACTAACATATGACGTCACTTGTAGTAAAGCCATAAAATTCCCATACTAATAGTGGTATTGCAAGCATGGGACAGAGCATCCCTACTTTATTTCCTCCAATAACTTTTAACGCTTATATGAAAAAAGATAGTCAGTGTTTATAAAGTACCGGATGTGATGATTCGAAAACACACAGGGTGTGATTTCGCACTTGCCATCGTTAGAGGGTTGGATGATTAATATGTGGTGGCAGGGCGCGCCGCCGCGCCTGCTGGCGCTGGACGACTCGCTGGCGGGCTTCGGCGCCGCGCTGCGCCGCGTGGACGCGTGCGGCGCGCGCGGCGCCGTCGCCGTGCACGTGTTCTGCGCGCGCGCCGGGCAGCAGGCGGCGCGCGACATCGTGGCCAACGCGCACGGCGTGGCCAGCGTGCCGCCCGCCTTCATCAGGATGCTCAGAGGGTGAGCCTTACTTCCCAACTACTTTCCACTCATTTTAGGCTATTTGACGTTACATTCAATGGAATATGGACCCGTCTAATTGATGCAATATCAATGTTTACTTGATATTAGCAAAATCATGCGTGAGCATTTGATACGGGCCAAACTCAATAACTCTCTATTTCGGAGAGCTAAACTGAACCAAATTTTTTAAAAATTTTAAGATGTTTTTGAATTTATATTAAAAAAAAAAAAAAATATATTTATTTATTTATTTCTCTTCTCTTACAACTATTTTTACAGGTGTTAACCTAATGCAATAGTGTAACTATCTATTGATTGTAGCTTATTACAAATAACGCTATCTCCGTGAATTCAAAAAAAAAACCTGCAGGACAACCAGCTAAAAACTCCCCAATTTATTCTATGTACCTCCAACCTGTAAATCAAATAGAAATTGTTAAAATTATAAAATCAACCAAAAATAAACATAGTTGTGGCATAGACGAAATCCCGCCTATCCTGATGAAAAAATGCGCACTTGAACTCTCTACTCCCCTCACGCTCTTAGTAAATCAAAGTTTCAACGAAGGAAAATTTCCGAATGGGTTGAAAATATCACTTGTAAAACCCATACATAAAAAAGGCGACACACTCTCACCTAACAATTACAGGCCTATAGCTCTATTGCCCACCTTCTCAAAAGTTTTTGAAAAGGCGATGTGCATTAGACTAAATCAATTCTTAGAAAAAAATAACATACTTGATGACAGACAAAATGGATTCAGAAAATCAAAATCTACTACGTTAGCAGTATACAACTATGTGCAAACAGCTCTACAGAGCATAAACGATAAAAAACATGCAATAGGGTTACTACTCGACATGTCAAAGGCATATGATAGAGTCTCGTATCATATACTTCTAAACAAGCTATACGGATCAGGTATTAGAGGACATGCCTACCATTGGTTCAAATCTTATCTACAAAATAGAACTCAAATTGTACAAATAGAAAGCTTCGATACAGACAAGAATGAAATTGTAAACATACGTTCAGAAACAATACAACTAACTGGCGCAATTCCACAGGGCAGTGTATTGGGCTGCATATTGTTTTTAGTTTACATAAACGACCTTCCAAAAATATTTAATAAAGACAATACTGTACCGGTGCTCTTCGCGGACGATATTTCAATATTAATAAAATGTGAAAATAATGAGGACCCTATCCCACTTATAAAAGAAACATTGGACACTGCCACTACCCGGTTAGAAGAACACAACCTGGAAATAAACTACAATAAAACGAAAACTATGCAATTCCGATCTTACAAGAAACCACCCCTCAACACAAACATAACCTACCAAAACACACCTTTAGAAACCGTTGAAACATTTAACCTACTAGGATTACACATCGACACACATATAAACTGGAAAACACATATAACAGAAATTAAATCCAAAATATTGAAATTTACTTACGCACTCTTCCAAATTAATGAAAACACTAATACAAACACCGCCCTGTCTGCTTACTATGCTTACGCATATTCCTGGTTAAGGTATGGCATTATGCTGTGGGGAAATAGTGTGGAGGCGACTCAGCTGTTTATAATGCAGAAGAAGTGTGTAAGAATCATAAGTCACATAGACAACACCCAAAGCTGTAAGCCTTACTTCATCAAATACAATATATTGACCCTACCATCAATATACATCCAAGACATATGCCTCTTTGTACGTAAAAACATGGACACATTTACAAAAGTCGAAGACACGCATACGAGAAACACACGTCACAAAAAAAGACTATATCTTCCACCATCTAGAATAAAAATGCTAAATGAAAGCCCACACTATATGGCGATAAAAATATTTAATAAATTACCACCTGACATAAAAAATGAAACCCATTGTGTAGCATTCAGTAAAAAATTAAGAACATTCTTATTAAAAAACTGCTTTTACTCAAACAAAGAATATTTAGAAAAACGACATACCTAATTCCAATATAATTATTTCTATAAAAATGTATGAACCAATTTAAATTCTATATCTACTTCAAAATTATCTTGACATTTTACTTGGTGCTATGAGAAAATATAAATTAATGGACATCCTATTTAATTTATTTTAGATTTAGTTTAAGATTTATTTGAATTATGCCCTAGACGTATATTTAGATTATTTAGACAATTGTTAATTATAGTGATCATCGTTGCATTATATAGAGACAAACTTTAAATTACTAATATTTATATCACTAAAAAAATAGAATTATATAACAAAAACAAATAACGTAATTGAGATAAAGGACATTTATTCCTAATTTTAATAATTAAACTTGCAATGCCTGCAAAAGGCCACTAAGAGCGAAATTTGTACCTAATATTATTATTAGATAAGGTCTGTACAACACTTAGTCGCAAATAAACTTTTGACTTTGACTTTGACTTCATTCAGAGAACATGAAAACAAGTCAATTTTTTCAGCTACCTGATTAAGGGTGTGTAGTGCTCGTGTGAGCGGCGCCTTGCGTAGTAAGTTGGTGCGCCCTTGTGGCACGGCCAACAGTGGTGGCTGACGGTGTCGCCACACATATCTTTCAGGGGTGCAAAAACCTACAATTCTTAAAATGCAAGCGTTACTTATTTGTCCCCTCATTACTTTAAAAATGTAGGAAACTAGGTACAGCTCTCGCCGTACACGCAGCTCGTTATATCCTACCATGCCTAATACAAATAAATTTGAATACATTAAGGGGTAAAATGGATATATTCCATAAAATCTCAAATACAAGTAGCGTATAAATTTGTTTTGAAATCTCTCCAACATAAGGCTATATTTAGCTTCATGCGGAGCCCAGATAACTGCATTGCCTTCGAGATTACTCCTCACTAAAGCATTGTACAAGGCGATTATAGCTTTAGTGTTATTAAAACCGTAGGATAAACGTAATATGAATCCCAAATTCCTATAGGCTTTTTTTACATATACTGACAATATGATTCCGGAATTGTAAATCTGTATTAAATTTAACTCCTAAGTCTTTTATTTCTGTTACTCTTTTTAATTTCATTGCGTTAATTTCGTATTCATATCTTATCGGTATCAGTGCTCGAGTAACAGAGATTGTTAAACATTTAGTAATATTAAAATCTAATTTATTAGCCTTACTCCAAGTTGCTACCTTCAATATATCATTCTGAAATAGTTCACAGTCTTTAATACTTTTTATTGGCATAAACATTTTCAGGTCATCGGCAAACAATAAGCAGCTTGAATTTTTTATGACTTCCGGTAGGTCATTGACCATAATGATAAATTCAAGAGGACCTAGGTTGCTACCCTGACTGACTCCTGACCTGACAAAATATGTATCTGATCTACATCCCCCGTACTCCACATACTGCCGTCTGTCTCCCATGTAGTTAGCTAAGAATCGCAAAAGATGGGGAGTGCATCCGATGCCAGCTAGCTTACTTAGCAGTATGACGTTATCAACGACATCAAACGCCTTCCGAAAATCGAAGTAGGCGGCATCTATCTGTCCCCCACTATCCACTGCAGGTACAAGATGGGTCATGTAGTTCAGCAAGTTGCTAGTTGTACTGCAACCCGGTCGAAAACCATGTTGCACTTGTGACAGCTGCCCCTGTGCTTGATCATACAGTGTCTTTTGCAACGCGGATTCAAATACTTTAGCAGGGGATGATAGTTACTGCTACCGGCCTGTACCCGTCGACACCCTCACCCACTCCTCCTTTTGGAACTGGAACTACTCGGGTTGTTTTCCATGCCTGAGGAAAGATTTCGGTCTCCAGGCACAGGTTATACAGATGTAACAGTGGCTCGTCCAGTACATACCGACAATCCCTAATGATAAAGGCAGGTATACCATCAGGTCCAGCTGAACGCTTTGGTTTGAGTCTTCCAAGCGCTTGCCTAACCTCAATCAATTGCAGCTTGTCGAGATATATTCGCGCAGATGCATTTGTACATCCCGCATCAACTACTGCTGCGTCCACGTTTAGCTTAGGTTGGACAGTACTATAGACGGACTTAAAAAACTCCGCGAACTCTTTCACGCATTGCTTGCCTTCCAGTACAACCCCTTCTTTTAATATATTTCGATGGTTTCCGTGTTTTGTTTTAGTTTTAATGTAATCCCAGAAAGCCTTAGGGTCTTCTATTATTTGTTTCTGAACCCGATCCTGGTACTGTTTATATGCCTTTTGGATCATACTTTTTACCCTCGCCCTACACCTACAGAATGCTTCGTAATCATCTTTCGATTTACTCGACTTATACCGGGTATGAAAATTTGCCTTATTTTTAATGTCTCGGATAATATCAGCATTGTACCATTCGGGGTAATTGTACCGAGATGTTACATGCTTCCGCATTTTATTTGGCACGCAGTCACTGATTACTTTATTAATCTTTGAGTAAAAACACCTTAAACTCGCTTCTACATAATTTAATTTGTATAATGAGGACCAGTCTATAGAGGCTAAAACGGAATATAATAAGGGATAATCAGCCTTACCAAAATTCGAATCATTTTGAGGGGGCAGTGCATCATCCCAACCCTCGCGGATCTTTTGTTGTGGCGTCGTCACTGTCACTGAGATCTCAAGTGGCGGATGATACACGTCAACCGGAACCAACAATTCAGACGCCGCACTCACACAGACACCTTCACCCAAAGAGGTCAACACCAAATCTAATTGACGATTATTGCAATTTGCTATTTTGTTTCTCTGAATGAATCCACAGTATGATTGAAAATATTCAAAATAATTAGGTATCTCCGAAGGGCACGAATACAAGTTAAAATCCCCTATTAATACTACACGATTATATTTTACACATATTTGTTCTAGAATTCTAAATAGTATCATATATTCAGTCTCACTACTATTCGGCGGGATGTAAACAACGCCACATAAAAATAACAATCTTTCGCGCAAATACACCTTAGCCAAAACCAGTTCGAACACCCGCTCGTCTATGTTGACGTCACCTGGCGTAGGTACCATTCGTATCTCAATACCCGGTGTGGCCACGAGAAGCGCGCCTCCAATGCTTTCTTCCGTCCGATCGATCACATCGTATAATTTTGTAACCTGCTGGAATTATTTCGGCGTCTTTAATAGACTCATTACAACCCGTTTCGGTAAACGCAAATAAGTGAGCACTCGAGGACACAAATCCGGCATATAATTCATCTAACTTGGTCCGAAGACCTCTGACATTCTGGTAATATATGTCGATTGTTTTATGCGAACGTACTTTTTGTGTCGTTTCGTTTACGAAACCATATCCACTCGGAAAACTCCACGTTTATAGGCCAAACGTCAGATTCACACAATTTATTATAAAAGCTTTCGGGAACTCCCACAATAAATGAAGCGTAATCTCTCTCAGTTCTCTGCTTTATTTTCTCCACTTTCACTGAACATTCAGCACCACATATCTTCTTAACATACATTTCTAATATTTCTATCGTTGTTTCTTTTTTTAAACGCCATACATGTAAATATTTTTTCCGTTCCATGCCTTGTATTTCTACCGAACTGACACTTCCACCCCTTTTTACTTCGTTGTTAGGAAATCTCCTTCCTCTCTTTCTAACTTCGGTCCATTCATTGTCTCCTAATTTAGCTTTATTTGTTTCCGATGAGCACTGTTTTTTTAGTTTATCTTCTATATTCCCTTCTTTTTCCGAATGTTTCTCATTCACCAATAAGTTCGCTTGTTTTATGGCCACACTCGATTTAGTATGTGCAGCTACCTCTGGTAGATTCTTTCCATTTATTTTTGCATATGATTGTTTATTTACCTCTATTTCGGGTTTTCTTTTTTTCTTCTTTTCCATGTCACTAACGTAAGCTTCAAGATACTGATTTCTACTTTTCAGCGTATTTATTACTTCTTCCAACATATCCACTTTATTGACTTTTTCTTGAACCACCCTCATATTTTTTTGTAATTCATCGTACTTAGCTTGATTTTTATCATATTGTTTTCGTAGCTGTTCAAAAGCCACCATTTGATCATCCAATATAATCTTTATCTCGGCCCGGAACTCGCGAAGTTCTTTTAATACTATACATTCATTATCAACCAATTTTGTATCCGTTTTGAGGCGGTTACCCCGGGTGGCGTTTACATAACAGCCTGGAGTAAAAGTCTGATTCATGGTGTTACCTCGAACCGGTGTATCGGAATTATCCTGCTTTAGGTTAGAGCACACGCATTCTGGACATACCCATTGCTTCTTGTACTCCTGTGTCAAGGTTTCAAATGTATCCGAAGACATTGCCAGACATCTAAGATGATACAACTTCTTGCACAAATCATTTGAACACTCCATAAAGTTAATATCATATATCACTGACTCACAGCCATTACATTTTGTCCCCATTTCATTCAAAACACAGTAAAACTGTCACACTTCTTAATAACGTTCAATGTTTTTTTTTAAATCAAAACAATATCCAAAACACGTCCGTTCCGCTCCGCTTACCGCGAAGAAGTCTGGCATCCCATCCTCTATAAAATATAATGACCGGGAGGGAATCTGATCAACCGGAACATATTATTGAATTCTTCTCTAGCTTTTTCCGGTCAATATATGAACCCGGAGGGAGTGTAATGGATTCTGAGTCTTTTCCCTTTAATCCTCACTGTCCACCTATTTTAACTGATTTGAATATATCAAAAAATTATATAACTAAGGAACTTAAACTCTTAGATATTACCAAAGGCAAGGGCCAGATGGCCTGACACCCTTTTTTCTAAAATCCACATCATAGACCATAGCTGTTCCTCTATAAATATTATATAATAAGAGTAAGGTGAAGGGTTTCTTCCAGAAATATGGAAGGTAGCAAATATGACTCCTGTTTTAAAAGTGGCACAAATAACGATGTCACTAACTGCCGTCCGATTTATCTTCTGTGTACCTTATCAAAAGTACTTGAGCGTTTAGTACATAACTATATATTTCCTTACTTACACAATATAATTATTCAAGAACAACAAAGCTTTGTAAAGAAAGGTGCAACAATTAGCAACCTAGTATTTTTATTATATTTTTAGGAATTAAAAGGATTTTATCACAAAAAAGAGGTTTATTCACACTTCAGAATAAATAATTTAGAAATCAACAACAATTTTCTTATGACAAATCACTTATAACGACAAACACAGTAACCACTGCACATTACACTCAAGATTAATCGATACGTAAACCGGCAGAGCTTCCGCACTTCGTCGATGTCTGATTCCAAAAGAGAGAGAGCCACCGGTCGACTCGCCATATATATATATACATATATAGGCAAAGTCCCACGTGACACCTCAGCGATCTTAAAAATCCTTACAATATGTATTTTTTTTTCGCTACTTTATTGGGGTAGGATTTGACTTGACTGTGATGGACTGTACTTGAAGTTAATGACGAGAATGGTGCATAATATTGAATTCATATGCAAATAACTTGATTTATTTGATTACTTGACAATGGGAAGTAGCGTCATCGAAAAGTTAAGGTATTTTTTTTTTATGAACTCACCCTTATTAAAAATATACTTTGACCTGAGGGTAACGACTGCTACGAAGGTCCGAAGGTCAGTAATGTATTTGGAATGTTTTGCCATGGTGCAGGCTAGGCACCCCGGTGCAGGTGCGCGGGCACCCGGGCTGGTCGGGCCACGTGAACACCAGCTACGACGCGCCCGTGCCGCCCGCCCCACCCGCCGCCCCCGCGCCGCCTGTGGAGCCCGCGCCTGCTATGTACGATGGAAGAGAACAGGTCTGTGAACATATTTTACACATACTTTTTTTCACAATTTAGGATACAGATAATATATTATTAACAGATATAAATAAAAATGTATCAACGAAATGTTTGAACATTGATAACTGCCAAACGACTGTGCCAAATTGGATAAATCTTTGTTTTATGTGTTCGTTATTGTCAGGAGAAGGTTTGTATGAAAAAATTGCACATATTTAAAAATATCAACATATCAAAGCAAATAATAAAAAATATATACAACTGACTTCAATGTCCTAAAATTGTAATTCGATCCGCACAAAATTGACTTGGGACTGTCACGAAAGCATAACCTAAGAATATCCACAATGGTTCAAAAGCACTGTAGTACTCGCATAACATAATAATATATTCAAATAAACAGTTGAATCGTGGCCCCACTGCTTTTTTTAAGGCGTAAGTTTTCAGGATTTCTGTATCAGCAAAAATTCAAACCATTTTTTTATTATAGGTTCTCTACTGGTCAGATTCGACGAACGAAATAGCGTTCGTAGTGCCTTCCGGCTATGGTCAGGTCGCCGATAGTGAAGAGAGACAGAACGATAGCATCAAATCAGACGTGGATGGATCCTGTGTCTCCATGAGGTAAGACGTAACACATATTTTAAATATTGAATCATCAAATGCAAGTATCATGATGGCCGACAGCACCCCAACGTATTACAGATGTTTTCATCATTAAGTCCTTTTTTGATGCATATCATATACCACTGGTAATTATAGAATGACACGCTAGAAAAGTGATATTAACTCCTCCCCCATCAACTAAACAATACACTAGCAGTCTGGGTATGTGTAGTCTTGGAAACGAAGCGGGATTTTTATGGATATTAATACAATACATTCTCAGTGGACGTAACTTTGCTGAGTTGTAATATAGTATGAGATGAAGCTATTCCAGAAACCCCAAAATATAAAGCACTTATAGTACCATTAACAAAATAGTAGGACCTATCGAGAATATGAACTTTGAAACTATACAACACAAAAAATAATTTGTCGAAAGAAGTGAAATACCTAGGTATAACACTCGACAAAGCGCTCATGTGGAAAGAACATGTAGAAAACATAAAAAATAAAGCCTTGAAAATATTCGGCATATGCCGAGCAGCATATGGCAAAACATGGGGGCTAAAACCCGAAATTGTTCACTGGATATACAGAATGATAGTAAAACCGGTACTAATTACGGTAGTATCGTCTGGTGGCCAAGAACAAAACTAGAAACATGTAAACAAGTACTAAACAAAATACAACGCACTGCCTGCTTAGCAATCACAGGGGCGTTTGGCACCACACCAACAGCGGCCTTGTCAGAAATCCTAGACCTACATAGTGAAGTACAAGAAGAGGCAAAGAAAACACTCTAAAGACTTATTGCCCTGGGACACACATCTTACGATCGTATTCCCACCGGGCACACGCATACAGGAAACTGGAAACATCGTGACAAAATGTAATAGGGATGGGCAGTGATAAAATGCAACCCACCCAGTATACATCCCTATTCGAGAGGAATGCAAATTGGGCCTTTGTAAACAAAACGAACAAATTCAAATACGGTATACAGACGGATCAAAGATGAAATCCGACCCATGAGCAAGTGTATATCATGAATCCTGCAGTATCAGTGAAAGCATGGGTAACATCGCGACAGTGTTTCAGGCAGAGACATTTACGATAGTAACATTTGCACGAGTAATAATAGATAGGCGGAGGAAAGGTCGACCATTTACATACTCAGTGACAGCCAGGGTACATTAAATACCCTTTATGTTTCTCATGTTACACAAAATTGAATCAAAATTAATACAGAACTGTATCACGGCTCTGAACAAACTTGGTACTAAAACAAAGTCAAACTCGTATGGGTACCAGGCCATACAGGAATAGAAGGCAACGAAAAAGCAGATGCACTGGCTAGAAAGGAATCTGAAAGTGAGTTCTGTGCACCAGAACAGTGCGTAGCGATTCCTCCAAACATAATAGGAGCAATCCTTAAAAATCCACAGCTTAGCACAACCAAATGTGTACCAAATCAAGGAAGTAAAATTCTCCAAACAATACATAAATAGAGTAGACAAGAGCTGGTCCTAAAAGCTTTGGAAGTACAGTAATACTCCGCTTTACGCGAGGGATACGTTCCGAAAAAAATCGCGTTAACTGAATTTCGCGTAAATCGAGGTTTATGATTAAACATAGTCAAAATTTAATAAAAAAATGACGAATCATTTCATCTCACAGTCGATTCTGAGAGTCCACAATATCTCCCAACAATTGTTACTTTACCTCCATTTTCCATTATTTTATCACTTTTATCTTCAATTCCAAAGTAACGCTTTTACGCTCTTTTTTCTTTATTGGCGACATTTTTGACGTAGCGTTAAATTATGTACATATATGTAATATCCAATAAACGTACACGACTGCCAGCCGAACTAAACACGACGGAACAAATGAAACGAACGAGGGAATCCCCATAAAACAAAGTCTTAGGACGGGGAATCCCTAATTCTGCAATCAGAATGTTCGGGGGAAGGGAGTAACCAAAGAGAAGTTAATTCGAACGCCAGAGTCTAAATTCGCGTTATAGAGAAACCGCGTATAACGGGGTCGCGTAAAGCGGGGTATTACTGTACAGCATAAACCAGCTACGACTAATAGTACCAGTATTTACGGTCTACTACGGCACCAACCACCACCTACACAAACTGGGACTGTCGAATAGCCCGTCTGCAGGACCTGTGGGGAAGAAAATGAAACAATGCTGCATATACAAAACCATAGTTTTTGAAGTGATACGGTCCAGTTAATATAGTTGGCGCTAAAACACCTACCTACCATCCATTATCATAAAAAAATTAATTTGTATAAAAAATATAATTCCAGGGAGATTAACTGGAAGCTTCGTTTACTAAATTACCATTCAACAAATGTTCAAATTCTGTTCATGACGAACAGGGTTACTGTTCGTCATGAACAGAATTTGAACATTGAAGGTCTGTCCGCTAGCATAAAGGAAATGAAATTGAACATCATTGATTATTTTTGTCTATGGTTTCTGTTGGTAAAATTCCTCGTATCATAAAGTTATATGTCATAGAGATGTCACCTATGTAACTGAGAGTCGTGTACAGAAGTTCGGAGAAGGCAGCGGGCTCGTGCTGGGACGTGTCCAGCGGCAGCTCGGGCGCGGCGTCGTACGAGCGCAGCGTGAGCGAGTCGGAGCGCGCGGGCGAGCGCGGCCGCGACAAGCTGCAGGACAAGCTGCGCGCGCTGTCGCTCGACCTGGACAAGCAGCCGCCACAGCTCACCGGTAACTCACTATTATATTCCAAAATGGGGAAAACTACTTCCCTTGTAACAGATGGGGGCGCGATTCCTGCCAGCGGATAGCGGGTTTAAGGCATGCTAAAGTCACGTGGTATTTAAAGTACATTGTAATGTACGATCAACTTGTAAGAATTTCAATGCTAGTGCTTGTGGTGAAATTATTTGTTTCATTTATTTTTTAGGCAGTGGAAGGCGGAACAGAGATTTCACAACGAAAATTCTGATCATATGGTTAGAAGATTTCGAGGATCATTTAAATCTACCTATTGGTAAGTTTTTGTTTCAGATCTTTTTTGTGTTTAAATATAACATGTCACACTAGATTAAAAAAAAAACTTGTGTGTACTTATGTACACGCGTTAGAAGTTATACTTCTTAATATACAACTTGAACATAGTTATCAATTTTCATACCACCTAGAACTAACTTCATGCTGTTATTTTTACTGATAAAATTCACTCTCATACCACCTAGAACTAACTTCATGCTGTTAAATTTTTTGGTGTCGGTGTGCGCGCGCATCGTAAAAATTCACTCTCATCATTTTTCTCCATCGTGCCAAAAGAAGTATAACTTCAAAATGGTCTCTTTGTTCCAACTCGCTTTTTATGGTATCTTTTTAGTAACACAGATGATTTTTGTCAGGGTTTTTCTGTTCTTTTCTTCTTTTTTACCAAAATGTATGGTCACCAAATACTTTTTATTTTCATATTATTTATTTAAATTTGGAAAATAGATATATGACCACGAATATTTGTTGTGTGCCTGGGTGTCATTTATCTATAATATGTGTTAGTTGTCCCAAGATATATTTAGTTATATTTATTGTCTTAATGCAATTAACCCATATCCTATATCTATCCGAGCTTGAACGTAAAAATGACTCCTAGTTAATTAAAGCGTTATGTATTATAAGAGGTATTCCAAGTCTACCAAACATTCACTATTCAAAATTTTGAGCAAGATTTAATTTGTGAACCCTGAAGCCATATTATAATAAAACACAGCAAATTAGAATACCCGAGACAATAGTTGATGTCGTTCACATAAAAAATTATAAGTAGAGGTCCGAGTAAGGAGCCTTGTAGAATTCCACTGGGGATGCGAACCCAGCTTGACATGTACTTATTTAAGACTACCATCTTGCAACTTATTATCTATATAAGACGTAATCTATACTGGAGATCTCCATTTATACCAATCGCTTTTAGTTTTTGAACTAGTATAGGACGGTCTATACTATCAAAGGCCTTACTATAATCGGTATACATGACATCAACCAGATTATTTTGTAGGCTTTTGAAATTAAGCACAACAAAAGCTTAGCAATTTTTCTTTTTAGGTCTACCTGTTAGACTTTTACTACCTACCTGTTAGACTGTTAAGCAACATTTTTCTTTTATAATAGACCATATATATCGTGACATTACTTCGCAGACGATCTCCTGTCGTACTGCGAGACGGGCCTGCCCTGGCGGCGCCACGAGACCGTGACGCTGTGCGTGAGCGCGCGGCGCTGCGGCCTCGTGCGCGTGCAGTGCGCGCACGGCGGCGTGCTGGCCGACGGCGCTCTGCTGGCGCCGCGCCTGCTGCCCGACTGTCTGCGGCGCGCGGCATTAGACGCGGCGCGACGCACCAGGCTCCACACCGACCTGTGAGTACACGTGACTAGCGCGACACTGCGAGTGCTGGCCGACGGCGCTCTGCTGGCGCCGCGCCTGCTGCCCGACTGTCTGCGGCGCGCGGCATTAGACGCGGCGCGACGCACCAGGCTCCACACCGACCTGTGAGTACACGTGACTAGCGCGACACTGCGAGTGCTGGCCGACGGCGCTCTGCTGGCGCCGCGCCTGCTGCCCGACTGTCTGCGGCGCGCGGCATTAGACGCGGCGCGACGCACCAGGCTCCACACCGACCTGTGAGTACACGTGACTAGCGCGACACTGCGAGTGCTGGCCGACGGCGCTCTGCTGGCGCCGCGCCTGCTGCCCGACTGTCTGCGGCGCGCGGCATTAGACGCGGCGCGACGCACCAGGCTCCACACCGACCTGTGAGTACACGTGACTAGCGCGACACTGCGAGTGCTGGCCGACGGCGCTCTGCTGGCGCCGCGCCTGCTGCCCGACTGTCTGCGGCGCGCGGCATTAGACGCGGCGCGACGCACCAGGCTCCACACCGACCTGTGAGTACACGTGACTAGCGCGACACTGCGAGTGCTGGCCGACGGCGCTCTGCTGGCGCCGCGCCTGCTGCCCGACTGTCTGCGGCGCGCGGCATTAGACGCGGCGCGACGCACCAGGCTCCACACCGACCTGTGAGTACACGTGACTAGCGCGACACTGCGAGTGCTGGCCGACGGCGCTCTGCTGGCGCCGCGCCTGCTGCCCGACTGTCTGCGGCGCGCGGCATTAGACGCGGCGCGACGCACCAGGCTCCACACCGACCTGTGAGTACACGTGACTAGCGCGACACTGCGAGTGCTGGCCGACGGCGCTCTGCTGGCGCCGCGCCTGCTGCCCGACTGTCTGCGGCGCGCGGCATTAGACGCGGCGCGACGCACCAGGCTCCACACCGACCTGTGAGTACACGTGACTAGCGCGACACTGCGAGTGCTGGCCGACGGCGCTCTGCTGGCGCCGCGCCTGCTGCCCGACTGTCTGCGGCGCGCGGCATTAGACGCGGCGCGACGCACCAGGCTCCACACCGACCTGTGAGTACACGTGACTAGCGCGACACTGCGAGTGCTGGCCGACGGCGCTCTGCTGGCGCCGCGCCTGCTGCCCGACTGTCTGCGGCGCGCGGCATTAGACGCGGCGCGACGCACCAGGCTCCACACCGACCTGTGAGTACACGTGACTAGCGCGACACTGCGAGTGCTGGCCGACGGCGCTCTGCTGGCGCCGCGCCTGCTGCCCGACTGTCTGCGGCGCGCGGCATTAGACGCGGCGCGACGCACCAGGCTCCACACCGACCTGTGAGTACACGTGACTAGCGCGACACTGCGAGTGCTGGCCGACGGCGCTCTGCTGGCGCCGCGCCTGCTGCCCGACTGTCTGCGGCGCGCGGCATTAGACGCGGCGCGACGCACCAGGCTCCACACCGACCTGTGAGTACACGTGACTAGCGCGACACTGCGAGTGCTGGCCGACGGCGCTCTGCTGGCGCCGCGCCTGCTGCCCGACTGTCTGCGGCGCGCGGCATTAGACGCGGCGCGACGCACCAGGCTCCACACCGACCTGTGAGTACACGTGACTAGCGCGACACTGCGAGTGCTGGCCGACGGCGCTCTGCTGGCGCCGCGCCTGCTGCCCGACTGTCTGCGGCGCGCGGCATTAGACGCGGCGCGACGCACCAGGCTCCACACCGACCTGTGAGTACACGTGACTAGCGCGACACTGCGAGTGCTGGCCGACGGCGCTCTGCTGGCGCCGCGCCTGCTGCCCGACTGTCTGCGGCGCGCGGCATTAGACGCGGCGCGACGCACCAGGCTCCACACCGACCTGTGAGTACACGTGACTAGCGCGACACTGCGAGTGCTGGCCGACGGCGCTCTGCTGGCGCCGCGCCTGCTGCCCGACTGTCTGCGGCGCGCGGCATTAGACGCGGCGCGACGCACCAGGCTCCACACCGACCTGTGAGTACACGTGACTAGCGCGACACTGCGAGTGCTGGCCGACGGCGCTCTGCTGGCGCCGCGCCTGCTGCCCGACTGTCTGCGGCGCGCGGCATTAGACGCGGCGCGACGCACCAGGCTCCACACCGACCTGTGAGTACACGTGACTAGCGCGACACTGCGAGTGCTGGCCGACGGCGCTCTGCTGGCGCCGCGCCTGCTGCCCGACTGTCTGCGGCGCGCGGCATTAGACGCGGCGCGACGCACCAGGCTCCACACCGACCTGTGAGTACACGTGACTAGCGCGACACTGCGAGTGCTGGCCGACGGCGCTCTGCTGGCGCCGCGCCTGCTGCCCGACTGTCTGCGGCGCGCGGCATTAGACGCGGCGCGACGCACCAGGCTCCACACCGACCTGTGAGTACACGTGACTAGCGCGACACTGCGAGTGCTGGCCGACGGCGCTCTGCTGGCGCCGCGCCTGCTGCCCGACTGTCTGCGGCGCGCGGCATTAGACGCGGCGCGACGCACCAGGCTCCACACCGACCTGTGAGTACACGTGACTAGCGCGACACTGCGAGTGCTGGCCGACGGCGCTCTGCTGGCGCCGCGCCTGCTGCCCGACTGTCTGCGGCGCGCGGCATTAGACGCGGCGCGACGCACCAGGCTCCACACCGACCTGTGAGTACACGTGACTAGCGCGACACTGCGAGTGCTGGCCGACGGCGCTCTGCTGGCGCCGCGCCTGCTGCCCGACTGTCTGCGGCGCGCGGCATTAGACGCGGCGCGACGCACCAGGCTCCACACCGACCTGTGAGTACACGTGACTAGCGCGACACTGCGAGTGCTGGCCGACGGCGCTCTGCTGGCGCCGCGCCTGCTGCCCGACTGTCTGCGGCGCGCGGCATTAGACGCGGCGCGACGCACCAGGCTCCACACCGACCTGTGAGTACACGTGACTAGCGCGACACTGCGAGTGCTGGCCGACGGCGCTCTGCTGGCGCCGCGCCTGCTGCCCGACTGTCTGCGGCGCGCGGCATTAGACGCGGCGCGACGCACCAGGCTCCACACCGACCTGTGAGTACACGTGACTAGCGCGACACTGCGAGTGCTGGCCGACGGCGCTCTGCTGGCGCCGCGCCTGCTGCCCGACTGTCTGCGGCGCGCGGCATTAGACGCGGCGCGACGCACCAGGCTCCACACCGACCTGTGAGTACACGTGACTAGCGCGACACTGCGAGTGCTGGCCGACGGCGCTCTGCTGGCGCCGCGCCTGCTGCCCGACTGTCTGCGGCGCGCGGCATTAGACGCGGCGCGACGCACCAGGCTCCACACCGACCTGTGAGTACACGTGACTAGCGCGACACTGCGAGTGCTGGCCGACGGCGCTCTGCTGGCGCCGCGCCTGCTGCCCGACTGTCTGCGGCGCGCGGCATTAGACGCGGCGCGACGCACCAGGCTCCACACCGACCTGTGAGTACACGTGACTAGCGCGACACTGCGAGTGCTGGCCGACGGCGCTCTGCTGGCGCCGCGCCTGCTGCCCGACTGTCTGCGGCGCGCGGCATTAGACGCGGCGCGACGCACCAGGCTCCACACCGACCTGTGAGTACACGTGACTAGCGCGACACTGCGAGTGCTGGCCGACGGCGCTCTGCTGGCGCCGCGCCTGCTGCCCGACTGTCTGCGGCGCGCGGCATTAGACGCGGCGCGACGCACCAGGCTCCACACCGACCTGTGAGTACACGTGACTAGCGCGACACTGCGAGTGCTGGCCGACGGCGCTCTGCTGGCGCCGCGCCTGCTGCCCGACTGTCTGCGGCGCGCGGCATTAGACGCGGCGCGACGCACCAGGCTCCACACCGACCTGTGAGTACACGTGACTAGCGCGACACTGCGAGTGCTGGCCGACGGCGCTCTGCTGGCGCCGCGCCTGCTGCCCGACTGTCTGCGGCGCGCGGCATTAGACGCGGCGCGACGCACCAGGCTCCACACCGACCTGTGAGTACACGTGACTAGCGCGACACTGCGAGTGCTGGCCGACGGCGCTCTGCTGGCGCCGCGCCTGCTGCCCGACTGTCTGCGGCGCGCGGCATTAGACGCGGCGCGACGCACCAGGCTCCACACCGACCTGTGAGTACACGTGACTAGCGCGACACTGCGAGTGCTGGCCGACGGCGCTCTGCTGGCGCCGCGCCTGCTGCCCGACTGTCTGCGGCGCGCGGCATTAGACGCGGCGCGACGCACCAGGCTCCACACCGACCTGTGAGTACACGTGACTAGCGCGACACTGCGAGTGCTGGCCGACGGCGCTCTGCTGGCGCCGCGCCTGCTGCCCGACTGTCTGCGGCGCGCGGCATTAGACGCGGCGCGACGCACCAGGCTCCACACCGACCTGTGAGTACACGTGACTAGCGCGACACTGCGAGTGCTGGCCGACGGCGCTCTGCTGGCGCCGCGCCTGCTGCCCGACTGTCTGCGGCGCGCGGCATTAGACGCGGCGCGACGCACCAGGCTCCACACCGACCTGTGAGTACACGTGACTAGCGCGACACTGCGAGTGCTGGCCGACGGCGCTCTGCTGGCGCCGCGCCTGCTGCCCGACTGTCTGCGGCGCGCGGCATTAGACGCGGCGCGACGCACCAGGCTCCACACCGACCTGTGAGTACACGTGACTAGCGCGACACTGCGAGTGCTGGCCGACGGCGCTCTGCTGGCGCCGCGCCTGCTGCCCGACTGTCTGCGGCGCGCGGCATTAGACGCGGCGCGACGCACCAGGCTCCACACCGACCTGTGAGTACACGTGACTAGCGCGACACTGCGAGTGCTGGCCGACGGCGCTCTGCTGGCGCCGCGCCTGCTGCCCGACTGTCTGCGGCGCGCGGCATTAGACGCGGCGCGACGCACCAGGCTCCACACCGACCTGTGAGTACACGTGACTAGCGCGACACTGCGAGTGCTGGCCGACGGCGCTCTGCTGGCGCCGCGCCTGCTGCCCGACTGTCTGCGGCGCGCGGCATTAGACGCGGCGCGACGCACCAGGCTCCACACCGACCTGTGAGTACACGTGACTAGCGCGACACTGCGAGTGCTGGCCGACGGCGCTCTGCTGGCGCCGCGCCTGCTGCCCGACTGTCTGCGGCGCGCGGCATTAGACGCGGCGCGACGCACCAGGCTCCACACCGACCTGTGAGTACACGTGACTAGCGCGACACTGCGAGTGCTGGCCGACGGCGCTCTGCTGGCGCCGCGCCTGCTGCCCGACTGTCTGCGGCGCGCGGCATTAGACGCGGCGCGACGCACCAGGCTCCACACCGACCTGTGAGTACACGTGACTAGCGCGACACTGCGAGTGCTGGCCGACGGCGCTCTGCTGGCGCCGCGCCTGCTGCCCGACTGTCTGCGGCGCGCGGCATTAGACGCGGCGCGACGCACCAGGCTCCACACCGACCTGTGAGTACACGTGACTAGCGCGACACTGCGAGTGCTGGCCGACGGCGCTCTGCTGGCGCCGCGCCTGCTGCCCGACTGTCTGCGGCGCGCGGCATTAGACGCGGCGCGACGCACCAGGCTCCACACCGACCTGTGAGTACACGTGACTAGCGCGACACTGCGAGTGCTGGCCGACGGCGCTCTGCTGGCGCCGCGCCTGCTGCCCGACTGTCTGCGGCGCGCGGCATTAGACGCGGCGCGACGCACCAGGCTCCACACCGACCTGTGAGTACACGTGACTAGCGCGACACTGCGAGTGCTGGCCGACGGCGCTCTGCTGGCGCCGCGCCTGCTGCCCGACTGTCTGCGGCGCGCGGCATTAGACGCGGCGCGACGCACCAGGCTCCACACCGACCTGTGAGTACACGTGACTAGCGCGACACTGCGAGTGCTGGCCGACGGCGCTCTGCTGGCGCCGCGCCTGCTGCCCGACTGTCTGCGGCGCGCGGCATTAGACGCGGCGCGACGCACCAGGCTCCACACCGACCTGTGAGTACACGTGACTAGCGCGACACTGCGAGTGGACGTGAAAATTTACAGTACGTGTATTCAGCCTATCATGACCAAAGTCAACGCTGGTTACAAAGTTCGTATATCCATTCCAAACGTG
This sequence comes from Pseudoips prasinana, assembly GCA_951640165.1. Lineage (NCBI taxonomy): Eukaryota > Metazoa > Arthropoda > Insecta > Lepidoptera > Nolidae > Pseudoips > Pseudoips prasinana. The sequence goes on from OX621248.1 coordinate 32,511,750, forward strand.
TAAAATCGGTGCCGTAAGCGACCTTTGTTCGCAATAAAAACCTTCACGCTGATGTCCTATTGCTTATCATCTAAACTTTTTTCAATTTAGACATGTACCCTATAGGTCTTTGATGGTCGCACCAGTTAAATACACTCCGACCTCGACTGCGATGATCACTTATCATCAATGATAGGAATAGGTAGTGCCTATATGCCTAAACTTCGAAGAACAGAGAGAAGAAACGGAGACTTCCTTAGGACAATTTTTTTTCCAGGACATCTGTCCCGAAATTCGGGACAACACTTAAATACATAAATAAAGTATATTATTTGGAATAAGTGATTCGTCTCTTATTATTCATAGCCAGATGCTCTCACCGGTCCGTACGTGATTGGCGAAGTTAAGCAACTAGGCACGCGGTCAGTCCATAGATGGGTGACCGCCAAAGTGGTTTAATTTGTGAGCGTCTCCGTGCTTCGGTGGGTACGTTATGCCATCGGTCCCGGTTGTAGCCATTAGGTTACAGTCGTTAAGCCATGACAGAGGCCTACAGGGCAGCTTGAACAATTGTGACACCAGGGTAACCACTGCCCATACGATAAGCAAGCAAGCATTATTCATTTATTTCGGATTCATAAATATTCCATATATTGTTAATAAATCAAACTTACAACTATGTTAGTATATCAATATTTAATGTCAACATTAGAAATCTATATAAATAAAAAGACAAGTCCTGACTGACTGACTGACTCATCAACGCCCAGCCCAAACCCTTGGACCTAGAAAGCTGAAATTTTGCACAAATGTTTGCTTTATAATGTAGACAAGGAATAAGGAAGGATTTTTCGAAATTCAACCCCTAAGGGGGTAAAACAGGGGCGCTAAGTTAGTATGAAACTTTGCCGGTTTAAAGTTTCAGGCATAAAAATTGGTATTTAGCCCTCCAGTTAAAAATAAAAAAATCACGTATTTCAGGGTTTTTGGAAATTCCACCCCCAAGGGCGAAAAATAGGGGATGTAAGTTTGTATAGAAAATGTGAGAATTTTTAAGTTAAACGCATGAAAATTGGTATTTGGCCTTTTAGTTAAAAATAAAAAATATGTATTTCAGCATTTTTGGAAATTCCAGCCCCAAGAGCGTAAAATAGGGGGTGTAAGTTTGTATGAAAAATGTGACAATTTTTAAGTTATACGCATAAAAATTGGTATTAGACATAACAGTTAAAAATTATAAATATATATTTCAGGATTTTTGGGAATTCCACCCCTTAGGGCGTAAAATAGGGCATGTAAGTGTGTATGAAAAATGCGACATATTTGAAGTTAAACCCATGAAAATTGGTATTTGGCCTTTTAGTTAAAAATAAAAAATATGTTTCAGCATTTTTGGAAATTCCAGCCCCAAGAGCGTAAAATAGGGGGTGTAAGTTTGTATGAAAATAGTGACAATTTTTAAGTTAAATGCATAAACAATGGTATTAGACATTACAGTTAAAAATTAAAAATATATATTTCAGGATTTTTGGGAATTCCACCCCTTAGGGCGTAAAATAGGGCATGTAAGTGTGTATGAAAAATGCGACTTATTTGAAGTTAAACCCATGAAAATTGGTATTTGGCCTTTCAGTTAGAAATAAAAACTGCGACTTGAAGTTAAATGCATTAAAATAGGTAGTCAGCATTTCAGTTAAAAATAAAAATATATATTTCAGGATTTTTGGGAATTCCACCCCTTAGGGCGTAAAATAGGGGATGTAATTATGTATGAAAAATGCGACATTTTTTAAGTTAAACCCATGAAAATTGGTATTTGGTATTTTTATTAAAAATAAAAAATATATATTTCAAAGGGCATACAATAGGGGATGCAAGTTAAAAATTAAAAATATTTATTTCAGGATTTCCGAGAATTCCACCCCTAAGGGTGACAAATAGGGGATGTAAGTTTGTATGAAAAATGTGACAATTTTGAGGTAAACGCATGAAAATTGGTATATGGCCTTTCATTTAAAAATTATAAATATATATTTCAGGAATTTTGGAAATTCCACCCATAAGGACGACTAGAATAGGCGATGTAAGTTTTTATGAAAGTCTGTATTTTTTGAGTTAAACGCATGTAAATTGGTATTTGCTCTTTCAGATAAAAATAAAGCAATCCAGGGAATAATTTGTTGTTAAAAAAAGGTAATCCAAAACTGATTCAATAGATCGCCACCAACAATTTAAGCAAACTCAAATTTTAAAAAATTAGTTTCTTATGCCAAGTAGCTTAAAATGTCGTGGTCGTTGTCGTCTAAGTAAAGATTTAGCGTTTTATAAGATTTGTAACTTCTTTTTTTTGGTAAATTTTGTAACAAATAAAAAAGCGACATTTTAATCAAATTGGGATAAAAAACTAATTTATCTAAAATTCGAGTTAGCGTAGTATAAATGGTTGGTGTCGAGATGATCGCACCCGAAAAACATCATCTTAATTTTACTGATCTACAAGTTCACAATTTTGTAACTAGATGGCGTTAATTTCGTTTCAGTTCGCGGAATTTAATTGGCATATCGGTTAAGATAAATAAATGCTTGAAATAAAAGGTAGTCCAAAACTGAATCAATAGATGATCGCCTAAATCTCGCCCAAAATATATGCACACATCTTAATTTTACCCCTTTACAAGTTTATATTTTTGTAAGTAGATGGCGTAATCATCGTTTTGATCGCGCTATGGTTTCATTCACAAAATCTCGCAACCTAATCTAATGGGAGTTACCTTTGTGATTAATGCATCGTTGATTATTATTTTACTTTATTTAACTTACTGACTATACTTAAGGACAATTGATATGTATTCTTTGATTCTTGCTTGATGATATCGGGTCCTTTTTGTAAATAACAGTAGCAAAGTAGTCTTTCATTTATTTCTTGGTAAGGTTATTTATAGGTTAGGTTTTATTCAATTGATATTGCTTATTTATTTTAAATGATTTTTTTTTTTTTTTTTTTTAAATGGTTTACTAAACTGGCCGTACACAATATTAAAATAAAAAGACAAATACAAATTCTTGAAAAAAGCTTAGTGAACGACCTTCTTGAAGTAAACACAGCATGCAAATATTATACATCACAAATTAAACTAAGTAAGAGAAAAATAAATAAAATAAACTAAACTTGACTTAACTAAATTCAAATAATTATGATACTGTATTTATGTTTTGTGGGCTAAGAAAATGGCGTTTTATGGATTGAATGGATACATTGAAAATATCTACACCATAACATATTTTGTTGTAAGACGAGCACATGCGGTACATTGGCGAATGTTGACTATAATTAGTACGACAACAAGGAAGACTGAACGTTTTTCTGTTTTTGAGTCGACTGCTAGATCGTGGAATATCAATATTTAGTTTGCTCAGTAAAGTGGGGCAGTCAATTAAACCATTGATTAGTTTATACAAAAACACGATATCAGCCACATTTCGTCTGCACTCCAAAGAACAGATTTTAAAGTGCGTGAGCCTGGATTCATAGGATGACAGAGTACGACACAAGTTATTTGCGTAGGACAGGTGGTACAAGAACTGTTTTTGAATTCTTTCAATTCGTGAAATATGTACTGTATAAGAGGGGCTCCAAACTTGACAGCAATACTCTAGAAGGGATCTTACAAAACAATTAAAAAGAATTATAGAGACTTCAGGATCTTTGAAAAACTTTGTTTGCCGTGAAACAAAACCAGCTAAGCGAGCCCCTTTGTTTGCGATATTATTTATGTGTTCCCGAAAATCAAGTTTAGTGTCAACCGTAACACCCAGATCCCGTATGTTCGTGACTTGAGTAATCGGCGTTTTATTAATATAGTAAATTGCAACTGTGGGATGTGTCTTTCTAGAGAATTTAATGTGAAAACACTTAGACGTATTGATTGACATACCGTTCAATGAACACCAATTGCTGACTCTATCTATGTTCTGTTGCAGAGCTGTTATATCGTTTTCGTTGGAAATTACTTGATACAGTTTCAGATCGTCGGCGAACATTTGATAATTGCATGTTACAGAGGAACACAAATCGTTAACAAAGACCAAGAAAAAAAGAGGCCCTAGGTGCGAGCCTTGTGGTACTCCTGATGGTATCATTTTGGTGGCCGATTTGTACCCTCGAATCTTAACGATTTGCGATCTATTACGAAGATATGACTCACACCATCTTAGCAAAGAGCCACATATTCCTGCATGACCCAACTTCTGAATAAGAAGGGCGTGATTTACCACATCGAACGCCTTGGAAAAGTCTGTATAGATTGCATGGACCTCGGTTTTATTTTGTATCGCTTCATAAATATCACTTACGTAGTTGAGAAGGTTCGATGTGGTCGATCTACCTGACAAGAACCCATGTTGGTTTCTATCAAACAAAGGCTTTAAGTGGAACTGGATTTTCCTTTGTACCATTAGTTCAAATACCTTCCCTATAGCTGACAGAATCGAGATAGGCCTGTAGTTGGAGATGTCGTTTTGATCGCTCTTTTTATGTATAGGCGCGATGTGCGCCAGTTTCCATTTAGAAGGGAAAATTCCACACGAGAGAGATTTGTTAAATATTATGTGTAATGGGTTAACAAGCTGGGATGAGCACTTTTTCAAGAATACTGGCGGGATACAATCTGGCCCTGGACCTTTATCGGATTTTATCGATTGGAGGGAACTCAAAATATCCTTCTTCGAAAGGTGGCATGAATTGAGTATCTCTCGATTTGTTGTCTCGTCATTGAGCATAGTGGTTACGGCAATTTCATTTCTAAATGTCGTGTGAAAGTATTATATATATAAATCATTAAGATCCAATAGCAGTGATATTCCTGATGAAATGTTTTTAAGGACCAAAAACGTCCAAGGTGGGCAAGATATCTGTGACCTTTACAGATATCTTGCCCACCTTGGACGTTTTTGGTCCTTAAAAACATTTCATCAGGAATATCACTGCTATTGGATCTTAATGATTTGATATAAGTCCAGAAATATTTAGGATCTTTCTTGATTTGGCTTTTTGTTTCAGTTTTAACTTTATTTAAACATTCAAGCAACATTATATCGCATCTATTACGAGTACGTAACATTTGATAAGTAATGTAATCTCTCGGGTTTGAATACTTTTTGTATCTACTATGAAATTTAGCTTTTTCTTTAAGAGCATTAATTAACGGGCGGCTGAACCAGAAGGGATAGTGATTTCTGGCACTATGCCGTTTCGGTGTATTGTTGACAATTATTGGGGTGAGTAAGGCATAAAAAGTGTCGACAGTTTCATCAACAGTCTGACTAGGTTTAAAATGGTCATGCCAATCAATCGTTTCTAATTGTTCATTGATTTTAACATAGTCTGCTTTCGTGAAATTTAAAGTAGGTGATTTATTAACTTTTGGTGTTTTTTGTGACTTTATTTTTAAGGAGATATGTAATGGAGGGTGATGGATATCTTGCTTAACTAAGGGTGTAAAACTGCAGTGAACTGAAAACGAACTGCTTGAATTCGTGATTATTAGATCCAGAGTGCGATCGTTTGTGTTTTGGACTTGATTTATTGAGTGGAGACCATTGAAAGACAATGCATCCGTTAGTATACTGTCCGTGTTATTTGGAGAATGAGCTGAAATCAACGAATTTGTATCGTTGTCAAATTTCCACAATAAGTTGGGTAGATTGAAATCCCCTCCGATCAGTAATAGTGATTTTTTAGGTAATTTGTGTTGTACTACGTTTGTTAAATGTGAAACCAGATTTTCTAGTTGGCTTTGTTTAACTGGGGGAGGAAGATATACATTGGTGATACACAGAGGTACGATTGAGTTACCGATTCTTAGCTTAATTGTGACCCAGAGGTCTTCATTAGCAGACTCCCATTTCAATTTCCGAACGGGCTCATATTTTTTTAAGACTGCAATTAGAACTCCTCCACCCTCGTTTTTAATAGATGAGGTAGAGCTACGATCTCGCCTAAATACCGTGTATCTATTATCAAAAATTTCGTGATCAAATACAGAATCGTTCAGCCATGTCTCAGTTAAAAGAATAACGTCTGCGTCCTGTGAAAGTACATTTGCTCGAATTATTTCAGTTTTGGTTCTAAGACCCCTGACATTTTGATACAACAAATTAAAGTTGTTAAATCTATTAGTATGTTTTATCAAAGAGTACATATACTTAAAATAAAATTATAAAATAAATTAAGACTATCTGGTTTATAGAACTATAAAGATTTTAGAGAGTCCAAATCACGAACCACAAAACTCTTACTGTTGCTGTCGTTTCGTACCCACACAAAATTGTAACTTTTATCTTTGGCCACTTTACGGGCTGCTGCATGTAGTAGTTGGTTGGCTGGGGATAGATGTTCACACACGTATATAGGGGACTTAGTAGCTATGCCAAGATGGGACGAATTGAGTTTGTCGTTCTGGTTTCTTTTATTAAATATTTTGACAGCAGCAATAATTTTATCACGCATTAGCGGGCTAGATAGTTTCACTACTATAGAACGAGGCCTGTTCGAATCTTGGTTGACTTTCACAACTCGGTGGTAGTTCAAAAGCTCGTGTTCCGGTAGAGTATAGCCTACAGTTGTAGCTAGTTGCTGAATAACTGTCTTTAAGTTTTCTGCTTTGTGTTCTGGAACGCATTGAATTTCCAAGTTGGATTCACGAGAACGTTGTTCTACTTTATTTAACCTGCTGCTATATGTTATATTTTTTATATTAAGCTAGAAGTAAGTAGTTACATTGGTCATCATTCACAATTGTCGCGGGCAAAGTGGCGGGCACCAGCTAGTTATAACATAATAACATGCGCACAATTTTACATTAAATAGGAACTCTCCAGATCCGTGTACGGTATTCCAGTGCCTCACAACCGGACAATCAACCCAATATGGTATTCAGAAGACTGTTGGTACTGTCACGCACGCGCCGCATCAGGGAGGCCACTCTTTTCCGCACTATAGCTCCTATATTTAAAATATAAATTCTTTAGATTTTTTTTTGGAGATCATTTTGTTTTATGATAATTCTAAAGTTCAGCCAAGTTGCATGGCCTATTGTAGTGTCCCAGGAGTGGGTCGTTTTTTCAATTTTAGGCTGATATATGATAAGTTATTATGTATATAATAAGTGATATAGGTCAAATGTCCCGGAAAAAAATTGTAAGGAAGTCTCCGTTTCTTGTCTCTGTTCTTCGAAGTTTAGGCAAATAGGCACTACCTATTCCTATCACTGCTTATCATCAAGTGATCCGCTTGCTCGTTTGCCTTACTAATATAAAAATTAACCTTTGTCTTATACTACATTTTGTTCCATAGATATCAACCCCCGCACGTACGCCGCCGGCACCTGATCCAGGAGTTGGCGCAACAATACAAGAAAGACTTGACTGAACCTGAACTACTGGAGTCTCTATTCAGGACACCATAAACTATTTATTGCAGAGGACTGCTTTTTTGTAGGAATTTAAGTAGGAATCCAAAACAATTTCATAAAAAACAAGTAAAAGATATATAATTTAATTTATATATGTATTAACAAGCTTACAGCTACGGTATAACCATTTAGTAACAGTAACGGTAACAGATTTGTTAAAAATTGTGTTGTATATTTTCTGAAATGGCTGGCGACCGGGACCTACAGCTTAAAGTGCCCCCCGAAACACTGACGGTCACCCATCTATAGACTGACCGTGGTCATAGGTGCTTTACCTATCCGTTCACTTTAGACCGGTGAGCAACTGGATGTAAGTGGAAATATGAGCACCAAAAATATTTCACGACTAGCAATAGATATATATCAGTCACGTGTATATGTTACACATAACTAAACAATTTCAACTGCTTATATGACACACGTTAAAATTTTAAATTATATATAGACTTTCGCATTAAAAAAGTAGGTTCATCGTATTCCATACCGTATTGCTTTTAGTAAGCGTAGTATTTAACTGCAAAACAAAAATACTTCCGTATGTATAAAAAAAAATCTGTATCCTGAGCAAAATTACTGATTGCGCCGCATAATTGTTTTCTCTAAATATTACAAATAAGTACACCGGCAGGTAGTTTATGCAGATAAACTTGAAATGTATAAAAAATATGCGTTGTGTGAAACTTTGTCTCTTACGGCGAATAATTAATCCATTTATTTATATATATTTGCGATATTTATTATTCTTCACTTTTCCATCGTTGAATGGTTTATTTGACTCACTAGCTGTTGTTGTCCATCACGATCAAGTGAACAACAAAACTTATATCAGTACACTGATAAAAACACAAATATCATGGAGCACTTTCACAAATGAGTGCTAATGTAAATGCTACACGGTCAGCTGATGCGAGCCATGGGCGCCGCCATATCGCGACATGCGATAGATGGAAGGAAAAATTAAATGCGGTGTAAAAGGTATACTTAAAAAAAGTAGTTAAAATCATAAAAGTTTCAAACAACATTGACCGCAAGTATCAGTATTTCTCGAAAGATTAGATTATAAGGCCACTTTTTGTACTAATCAGCAAAAAATAATGTTAAGTATTAATAAAATTATATTTATTCAGCTTTTACGAATATTCAGGGCTTTGGTAATTTGTAACCGCTTTTTAAATTTATTCAGAATCTGTATAGCACGATAAAAATAACTAAACATTATCGAAGACAAATCGCTTGGTCGAAAAACTATGGAAATTGAAATATTTTTGAATTTTACTTGTCGTTAAGCTCAATGCTGTGCTGTGTGGCGACGGCATAGAAAATCATCACCCCTTCTCATCACGTGGGGGGCGTAGAAATCGTCCGAGGGACTGACTACCTACTAGAGAACGGGCAGCAGCGTTTTTCTCTGAATCATGACCATCAAACTGCGATCGCCAATCAGTCTGCCAAGCGTGGCGATTATGGCATATCCCCCATCTTTGGGGAAGCTTTAGTCCAGCAGTGGATGTAGTTTGGCTCGTTCACAAATGTTAGCAACCTGAAACATTTAATTTATTCAATAAACCAGCTTCAGCTAATTCTGTTGGCAGTTCTACGTAGTTTGTTATATTATTATTCTCTTTCGGTAGTTCAGTTCACATATGAATCCTATGTACAGACGTCAGCACATCAAGCTACCCCAATCTGTCAAATTTCCCGAATTGAAAGTGAACCTTATTCTTATGTGATAAAGTTGAAAATCTATAAAAGAAATTTGACAGATTGGGGTAACTGGACGTGCTGGCGTCTGTACGTGTGCCTATGTAGTGGTATTTATTATTTAAGACTGATAATGCATAAACCAATGTAATCTAATAATTTATTATGTTAACATTCCAATAATATGATGCAGTATTTTATTTTGCATATGTACTTAATGTTATTGTTGTATATTAATAATATAAGTGTTATTTAATTAAATTATATTGTTTAATTTAAACACTTTAATGATAATTTTGCGTGTTTAGGAGTTTCCATTAAAACTACTAAAATATATGGTAGAAAACGTTCATTAGTTATTAAACAACTAGCTGTGCTCCACGGTTTTACCCGCGTTAAACTTTATAAAATATCGCCTATGTGTTAATCCAGGGTGCCAGCTAACTCCATACCAAATTTTATTAAAATCCCTCCAGCCGTTTAGACGTGAAGAAGTAACAAACATACTCACTCACAAACTTTCGCCTTTATAATATTAGTGTGATGCTAGCGATTCTGTTTTTTACACTACGCAGCTAATTAGAATGTTACTACTTCTATGTAATAGTACGTAGTTGACCTCTTTGAGGTAAACACCATTAGAGTCAAATCTAAATTTTGTTTAGCATTAGTTCCATTAATTAATTAATTATTTATTTATTGCTATTTTCATGGGTTTACAATAGGTGTTACAGGTATATTTGTTTCCAACATGAACCCTGTTAGGGCACAGCAACACAACACAATACAAATAGTTATTTCTAAGGTCAGATCGTAATTCTAGTTAACATTATAAGTACATATTTCAATTAGTGATATAAGTAAATAGGTAGTCATAGCAATATAAGGTACGATAAATTAATTATAATAGAAATATATGTTCGTCAATTTAATTAAATTTATGGTATTTCGATTCTAATAATATTGTGAGACAGTAGGAAGGAAAAGTTATTGAGATTATATTTACGTTAACGCGTAAGTATTATTTTAATTATCTATCTATTTTGTAGGAATTCATTTAGGTTATTATAATAACATTTTTGTATTATAACCTACTACTATAATATGTACACGATTACAAGTAGACATATGTACATATCTACATCTACATCTTTTGACTGGCCTGTTGGTCTAGTGGCTAGTGACCCTGACTGCTAAGCCAGCGGTCGTGGGTTCGAATCCCACCCACGACAAATCTTTGTGTGAAGAAGACGATAATTTGTGCTGTGTCTGACTGTAATGTATGTATGATATAATAATAATAATAATTTATTTCAGATAAAATTCTTAACAACTAAAACATAAAATAAAACTACAAATACAAGTTTTCTTAATTCGCTACAAACGTTACAGGTGTGCCTAAACTAGGTAATCCTGTATTTCAGGCAAAGGAGTGCTAGTATTAATATAATCTAAAAATTGTCACTTACTTAATATAATGATAATATACGTGATATGATGATCCTAACAATGGTTGCAAAAAGGTAAATAGCGCGTACTTGGGTTACATACAATGTTATTGAACCCAAACAATTGATGCGTATGCTAATTTATAACAATTACATCATAATGACTTTGTTGGTTTCACATTCTTAAACATCATCATGTATTTATTTAGAAATATATAAGTATGTTTATCAGTTGTCTGGTTGCCATAGTACAGGCTCTGCCTAGTTTGGGATCAGATGGCAGTGTGTGGGGTGTCCCAAGATATTAATTAATTTATAATTTATCTATTAAAATTCATATTTTTGTTACGAGGCTTTTTTGCATTAATTTTGCATGACAAATTGTTTGTAAGTAACCCACTTTTATAGGAGTTGGTTGGTAGAAATCATCAAGTAAAAATTGGTAAAAAAGCTTTTTAAGTTAAACGGTTTTATGTTATACATTGTAATGTTTAAGATATGTACTAAAAGCTAAAAAATAATAAAAGAGTCGAATAAAAGAGTCGAGTGAGAAAGTCGTGGGCATTATAAACATATGCATAGACTAGACTAAAATAAAACCGTGGGGCGCGTCAATTGTCTACAATTATCGATTAAAATGTGCGATAGAAGAATCGTTTAATTCTTGGCCCACCGACGGTGAGAAAATTACTTACTATTTTCTTGCTTGAATTGAAAGTCCGATAGTTATACATTCCATGTAAACAAAAGAGATGTTACAAATAGTTTATCGTTGAACGTTCACACTGCTGGCTGGCGAGGACTCACTTCAGTACTCGTAGTTTGTCTTTAATCGACACAACTTATGATTAAAGTAAACACTCGCTCAACACTATGAAACCCTAAAACTCGCTTATAGTCGAGCTCGCTAGCTTGTTTCCACATTCTAGCCCTACTTGCCACTCGTCGGTTGAACAACTGTCTTATTATCGCGTGACACTACAAAACGAACATTTTCAACGATTGTAGACAATTGACGTGCCCCACGGTTTTATTTTGGTCTAGTCTATGCATAGGTATGTTTATAATGCCCACGACTATATCTATTTTATTATTTTTTAGCTTTTAGTACATATCTTAAACATTACTATGTATGTTTAACATAAAACCGTTTAACTTAAAAAGCTTTTTCACCAATTTTTATTTTCTAGTTTTTAGTTTTTATTTCGCATTCTGTTTAATTCATTTAGTGCCTCATTATTGCAAGGTTTCTTGATCTTAAAATTTTGAGGTTGTATAGTGCACTGGATTCTACTTGTCAAGCCCTTTTATTTGATACCCATATTGATGGGATTGATAAAAAATAGGTTTTCAGCCATTTGGTAGCGGCGGCCATCTTAAATTTAATTTTTGCATAGTAAACTGTATTCTACTTATTAAGCCCTTTCATTTGATACCCATATTGATGGGACTGATAAAACCTAGGTTATCCACCATTTTGTAGAGGCGGCCATCTTGGATTTCAATTTTGGTTAGTACATTGTATTCTACTTGTTGAGCCCTTTCATTTGATACCCGTATTGTTGGTATTGATAAAACCTAGGTTATCCGCCATTAAAACCTAGGTTATCTGCCTTTTTGTAGAGGCGGCCATCTTGGATTTCAATTTTGTATAGTACATTGTATTCTACTCGTTGAGCCCTTTCATTTGATGCCCATATTGTTGGGATTGATGAACCTAGGTTATCCGCCATTTTGTAGCGGCGGCCATCTTGGATTTCAATGTTGTATAGTTCATTGTATTCTACTTGTTGAGCCCTTTCATTTGATACCCATATTGATGGGATTAATAAATCCTAAGTTATCCGCCATTTTGTAGCGGCGGCCATATTGGATTTACAATGAAACAGAATTTATTTAATTTTATTGTCACCAGAACTACAAGTGTGTAGGTACCAAATTTCAGATCAATCGGTCAACAGGAAAGAGGTCAAATTTCAGTTACTAAATTTGACCAAAGAAAGAATAAAAAACAAACGGGGTAAGCTAAATAAAACCGTTTAAAAAAATTGGTAAAAAAACTTTTTATGTTAAACGGTTTTATGTTAAACATACATTGTAATGTTTAAGATATGTACTAAAAGCTAAAAAATAATAAAATAGATACAGTCGTGGGCATTATAAACATATGCATAGACTAGACTAAAATAAAACCGTGGGGCACGTCAATTGTCTACAATTATCGATTAAAATGTGCGATAGAAGAATCGTTTAATTTGTCGTTAGGCAGTTGGCCCACCGACGGTGAGAAATTACTTACTATTTTCTTGCTCATTGATAGTCCGACAGTTATAATAATAAGATATATTTATTCTCTCAACACAAAGTTAGGTACATTAAACTATGTATAACAACATACATAGTTTAATACATTCTTGTATAAAATAGGACTTTGTGAGAGACTGGTGCCTGATTTAGGTTATATTAGGTCTTTACCTATGAAATTGCCGTTCTGCAGTACTGGCCATTTCAAATCAAAATAATTTTTGTTTGGCTAAGAATTCTAATTTCAAATTAATTTTATTTTAAAAACATGGATTCTTTTTTCCAAAAGTAGTCATTTCTTTATTGATTAGTGTTACATTTTCATCGCATTTCAATCTTTTTCGTCATCATGGATACGTTAAAAATTCGAGTAATTATGGAATATGAGTACCGTCGTGGCAGCAACGCGGCACAAGCGGCACGCAACATCAACGACGTTTACGGAGCTAACACTACAAACCAACGCACCACCTGTTATTGGTTTGCTCGCTTCCGTTCTGGAAATTTCGACCTGAAAAATGAACCTCGCGGTCGTCCGAAGACTTTGGTCGACAATGACGAATTAAAGGCGGTTGTGAAAGCTGATGATACACAATCTACGGCTGAATTAGCAGCAGCTTTCGACGTTAGCGTCAAAACAATATTGGTCCATTTGCGTCAAATTGGCAAGGTAAAAAAGCTTGACAAATGGGTGCCCCACGAACTCAATGATCGCCAGCGCGAAGTACGCGTCGAGACGTGCCTTGCACTGCTCAACAGACACACAAATGAAGGAATTTTGAACCGCATTGTTACCTGCGATGAAAAATGGATTCTGTTTGATAACCGCAAGCGCTCAGCAAGTTGGTTGGATCCTGGTTCAGCACCTAAACAATGCCCTAAACGAAAACTTACCCCTAGAAAAGTGATGGTCACTGTTTGGTGGTCTAGCGCCGGTGTGATTCATCACAGCTTCTTACCAAACGGGGTGAGCATTACTGCAGATGTGTACTGTGAAGAACTGAGCACAATGATGGAGAAGCTGGCGCATCTCCAACCAGCATTGGTCAATCGCTCGTCTCCGCTGCTCCTGCACGACAACGCGCGACCTCATACTGCACAGCAGACGGTCTCCAAGTTGCAAGAACTGGGGTTGGAAGCTCTCCGTCATCCGCCCTACTCACCAGACCTTGCGCCTACAGACTACTACTTTTTCCAGAATTTGGATAACTTCTTGGCGGGAAAAAAATTCAATACCCGAGAGGCAGTACAAAATGCCTTTGAAGAATTTGTTGCCTCCCGTCCAGCTGATTTCTTTAAGAAGGGCATCAATAAACTGCCACTGCGATGGCAAAGATGCATTGATTGCATGGGTGATTACTTCGATTAATACAAATAAAAAAATTCATGAAAAAAATTCGTTTAAATTTTTTCATACAAAACGGCAATTTCATAGGTAAAGACCTATTATTAATACCTGTATTACAGGTCACCAGGGCCCTCCCGCCGTTATACCATATACCAGATAATGTATCAGTAACTTATAATACATTCTATATTCTAAATAATAATAACAGTGACCCTAAGAGTGCACAATTAGCTTAATCCTAACACCTCCTGTTAGGATTAAGCTAATTGTATTAATTATATTAATTAATATTAATATGAAAAGAAAGAAAAACAATAACAACTAACTTATAATTAATAACTAGATAATAATTTGGAACTATGTGAGTAGGTAAGAGAATGAGAGGGACAGTGTCCATGTAGAGCCTGGTGGTAATGTGATAGTAGTGTGTGATGTGGGAGATAGAGGGTTATTGTAGGGGGATCAGTAAATTTTCTGTCTTATTGTAGTCTAGGGATTTTAAATATGTAATAACTGTAGATTTACAACGTTGTTTGTGTTGGGGATAGATATTAATCTGAGTATTCAGTTTGTTATACAAATAGTGTCCAAGAAAACAAAAGAATTTATGTGAAAGCGATGTACGAAACTTTTGAGACGGGCAAATTTTGCCTTTACGTCGCTTATCCTTAAGCAAGTTTGGGTTATATTCAACTTGAGAATGCTTCTTGAGTACAGTGTGCAGTATAAAACTTTGTTTGACTGTGAGTATATCCCATCTTTTAAATAGGTCTACCGTGGGGTAACGAAATGGGAGTCTAGCGCCCACTTTAAGGATAGCTCTTTGAGCTCTCTCAACTTCTATTAAGTGGCATTTTGATGTGCCCCCCCCAAGACGTAATGCAGTAGTCAATGAGAGATTGGCAAAGAGCATTGTATACCATTTTGATTGTGCTTTTGTCTGCAGAGTCTCTGAGGTTCTTAAAGATGTATATCATTTTACGGAGCCGTGTTACCAGAATTTTTATGTGAGGCCTGAAGCTTAGGGATTGGTCAATTATCACGCCAAGATATTTTAGGGAATCTGTTCTCTGAATCGCCGGGCATTTACAGGCAGAGAGCCTCGTAGCACATTCATGGGCGGTAATTCCGAACGTTAATGGAGGGAGTAGATTAGTCCATTGCGCAAATACCAGGTACTTGGTTTTGTCAACATTTAGAGTCAAAACATTGCGGTGTAGCCACTCACTAACTCTAGTGAATCCCGATTGTCCAAAATCAAAGACTTCATTCCAGCTGGTGCCACTGAAGAATAGAGCAGTGTCGTCGGCAAAAGTGAAAATTTTACCCCCGCAGAGTTCAAGTTTACAAAGGTCGTTAATATAGACTAGAAACAATGTCGGAGCTAAAATACTGCCCTGCGGAATACCAAAGTCAATAGGAAGCTCATCGCTACATATATTGTTGAGTGTGACTCGTTGTGTTCTGTTTTTCAGGTAGTCATTGATCAAGTTGAGGGGTATCCCTCTTATTCCAAGCCTTTCTAGCTTCTCTAGAAGAAGGGGGATAGAGACCGTGTCAAAAGCTTTCGCCAAGTCCATGAAGACCGTCAAGCATTTTTTTGATTCGTCTATGTTAGTTACGACCGCGTTTGACAGCTCATGTACGGCGTCGTTGGTGGATTTACCCCTTCGAAAGCCAAATTGAGCAGGCGAAAGTAGCTGATTATTTTCTAGGTACTCGACTAACCGGTGGTTTAACAAGCGTTCAAGGATCTTAGAAATTGCCGGTAGGATGGAGATGGGCCGATAGTTATCAACACGGTCTCTATTCCCGGCCTTATGTATTGTTTTTTTTTTTTTTGCGGGGTGGAAAATCCTGCATGGATGTCGCCGTCTCCTCCCGACAGTCGACGCAGTGGTGACACCGGGCGTCCAGCTCCCTGTTTATGCGACACAGGTACTTCCCGAAGCAGCCATGCCCCGACAGTACCTGCGTCACCCGAAACGACAGGGAGCCGTGCCTCCTCCCGAGCCAACGCTCGAGTACCGGCCGGGCCGCCTCGATAGTGACGAGGCCGGCGGTTGGGCGCGAGAGCCTGTCCCGCCATTCCGCCACCAGGGCCTCGCGAAGCTGCGACCGACGCAGCTCCATGTGTCGCTGCATCGGCCGCTCGCCTTGCACCAGCATCTCCTCGCGCCACCGGTACGCTGACGCGAGTACTTTCGCCTCGAGGTCCCAAGGCGGGGATCCGGCCAGTACACAGGCCGCCTCGTAGGAGACCGTGCGATATCCCCTGATGACTCTGACGGCCATAGCTCTCTGCGGTCTCCGCAGAACAGCAATGCTACCGGCCGTCAGGTCAGCCGCCCAGATCGGGGCCCCGTACAGGGCCATCGATCGCACGATCCCCACGTAGAGCCGCCTACAGGCCACGCTCGGCCCCCCCAGATTGGGTAGCAGCGTTGACAGCGCCCCAGCCGCGCCCATCAACTTAGGCACCAGCCGCCGGAAGTGGGGTCCGAAGTCCCACCGGCTGTCGAGCACCAATCCCAGGTACTTCATGGTAGGCTCGACAGCGATCCGGACCCCCCGACCACAATGTGTGATCCGGGCGGCGGCGCCCGCCGGGGACCATGGAACATCATGGCCTCCGACTTGTTGAGGGCCACCTCCAGGCCGAGGCGCCGGATGCGGCTCACCACCTGTGAGACCGCAGCCGTCGCCAGCAACGCTGCCTCCCTGTACGAACTCCCACGGGCCGTGACCAGCGTGTCGTCCGCATAACACGTCAGGTCCACTCCACGCCCGGCTGGAGTTCGCCCCTCAGCACCCAGTCGTACCCGATGTTCCACAGGAGTGGGCCCAAAACCGAACCCTGTGGAACACCGCACGACATTGAGTGCCGGTGTCCGCCATCACGTTCCACGTAGGTGACACACCTCTCCGCCAGGTAAGCCCCAACGATGTGGCGGAGGTAGGAAGGCACCCGATGATATCGCAGTGCCTCCCGAATGCAACTCCAGGGCAGGGTGTTGAAGGCGTTGGAGATGTCCAAGGACACAGCCAACATCACCCCACCCCGGGACACCGCTTCCTCCGCCAGGCCTCTCACCCTCGACACAGCGTGTATGGTAGAGCGCCCATGCCGAAAGCCGAACTGGCTCTCGTCCAGGTCCGGCCCTTCTCCGCACAAGTGGCCGACGAGGCGGGCGGCGATTATCCGCTCGAGCAGCTTTTGGCGACCTTACTCGCCGCCGCCACCGGACACCGCACCCATATGAAGCCGAGTCCGGAGGCGTCGGCGCGAATCTCGCCTGTCCGCACATCGCCAGACGGACATCCGCCGGCTCGGGCAATGGCCGCCAGAACTTCAGCCGGAGTGGTCGAGTCATCCAGGCCGTCGACACGCAGCTCCGCGGTCTTAACCGGCCTGGACACCCGGACGTCCTCCGGGTTGAGGGCCTCCTTCAGCTTGGCGGCTAGGATATCCGCCTTCTGCACACTGGACTCACCCGACACCTCGAGGAGCCGCGCCCCCGTCACCGCCGACTTTATTCTAAAGCCGGACGGTGTGCCAAGGTCGGGGAACGCGACTTTGGCTTTTGCCTCCGTCAGGACCGCCTTGTATGTAATGCCCCTTTCGACGGCTCTGGGCAGCAGTGTTATCACTACAGCCGCAGAGCGTGGGGCTCTGACCTTAGGCGGTCCCTTCGCCTTCTGGGGTGTCGGTTTTGATGCCGGCGGCGCCGCCTTCTTCTTTTTGCGGCCCCTCTTGACGACTGTCGACCAGGCCTCCGTGCTAGGCCCAGGCGCAGCCGCCGGAGGCGCCGCTGGAGGTCCCGCTGTTCGGGAGGTGGACATTTGAGGAGCGGGTTTTGGGGCCGCTGTCCTCCCCGATCGGCCTGGTTTAGCCGTCGCAGCCACCGCGGTCGCCGGGCCCTGTTTGTGGGACCCCTCCCCCCTTCGCCCGTCCCCGGCGAGCGGAGGGCGGACGGACTCTGCCGGGAGGAGTCTCGCCTCTATGGCCTCGAAGCGGGCACCAACCATCTTACCGCACTGCATCATGCAGACGCGGACGATCTTTTCGACCTCCGCATCCACAAGTGCAGGGGTCGAGAAAGAGGCCGGCGAAGGAGCCGACGATGGGGCCGCCACAGGAGAGGACCCGGTGACTGCGGGAGCTATCCCTTGGGCGGCAACCTGCCGCTTGAGGTCCTCCAGCTCCGATCGGAGACGGTCGTTCTCCTCCCACAACTTCGCCGTCTCCTCGGTGCCGGTGCGATTGGCGAGGATCTCAACCGCCTCCCGGATGCCGTCAGCCGCCTCCTTCAGAGCACGCGTGAACGCACCCTTCAGGTTGCCCGATTTGGTGGCAACCCTTAGGACCACGTCCACGCCGTCCAAAACCTGGCGGCTAAGCGCCACCGCCGACGGGCTCCCTCCAGCCATCCGGGCGGAGCGCTGCTCTCGGGCCCGCCGGGCCAACTCGCTGACCTCGTCAGCCGCGGCTTCTTTTCGCTGCGCCCGCCTAGCAGCAGCGGCCTCCGCACGATTGCTGCCCAGCAGGGAAGCAGTGGAGCCCCCGCTCGAGTCAGCCATGGCTAGCCCAGGGTCGCTCTCCGCGCCCTCCACGTGCTCCACTGGAGCTGCCGCAGCAAAGCGACCCCGCCCGTCACGCTCCGGCATCCGAGCAATGGCTCCACTCAGAACCGCGCGAACTTTGCCTCTCCAGGCCGTGGAGACCTTTGCGACCACCATTGGCTTAACCAAAGCAACTTTGAAAGCTCTTGGGAATATTCCAGTGGATAGAGATAGGTTACAGATGTATGTTATGGGACCGGTAAGAAGGCACCTATATCTTTTAATTATTTTGGTTGAGATCTGGTCAACCCCAACAGCACATTTATCTTTTAGGTTATTGATTAAAAATGACACTTCCGCTTCACCAGTAGGCCACAAAAGGAAAGAATTAAGGGGCGGAGGAGCCGCTGGGTAGTTGGTTAATGGTTTATTTGGGTGCTTCTGAATAATTTTCTCTGCTAGTTTTTTTCCCATGTTAACAAAGAAACTGTTGACGTTGTTTATGTCTTGTAAAGGATTTACGTTACTTAAGAGAGAGGAAGAGTTATCAGTAATTTTTTTTGTACCGCTGATCTTTTTAATGGCCTCCCACAGATGTTTTTTATTACCTTTTGCATTTTGTAATTCATTTTTCTCGTATAAACGTTTCGCTTTCTTTAAAAGAGAATTGCAAAAATTTCTATATCTCTTGTAAGTTGTTTTGATAACTTCGTTATTTGGATACCGTTTTAGTTTTTTGTATTGATTATCTCTATTTTTTCATACAACGCAGGATACCCTTTGTTATCCATGGTTTACTCACTCGTTTGCGTTTTGGAATATTAACAATGTTTGAATTATGTTTAATAGCGGTCGAAAGCTTGCTTAGAAGCAATTCGGTTGAGATGTTAACGTCAGTGCTTTCGTATACTGACTGGAAGTCGATATTACGAAGGCATTCATCGAGAGCAGCATTGTTAATTGAAGATAAGGTTTTAGTACAATAATTAGAATGTGTTGTGAGATTATAACTAATGGTGACGCTTTCGTGGTCAGTGATCGACAATTCGAGAACAAAAAGAGTTATATTAGATTTGGATTTGATAATCATATGATCGAGACATGTTCTACCATGCGTAGGAGCACTATGCCCGGGTAGCATGCCATGGCTTGCCAATACGTTAAGATATGCATGTGAGCGATTGTCGGTGCTATTAAAACCTATGTCTATATTTATATCTCCACACAAAAATATGTTTTTGTATTTTTTTAATTTCGTGAGAAGTGAATCTAGTGAGTTAATAAAATTAGTGGTATTGAATTGACTAGGTGGACGGTAAAGGCCCATGACACAGGTATCAGCGTTCAGTTTTAAAACAAGACAATTCGCATCCGTAACTTCAGGTTCTTCAACCGTTACTTTTAAATTTTTATTATAGTAAATAACAACACCTTCATTTTGTGATTTGTGAATAGAAGTCATCACATGGTTATAGTTTTCAATATATGGAATAGTTTTGGAAGTATATAGCCAGCATTCAGTCAGAACTAATATATCCCAAGGGATATTGGATCGTTGGAGATATGTTAATAAATTTGACATATTGCAGTTGATGCTACGTATGTTTTGTGAAAAGAGGTTTAGTGTAGGGGAGTTGGTTGATTTAATATGATTTTTTATATCTTCAATGTCACAGTTGATTAGTTTGGCCACTTCTAAGGAATCCAGTTCTGAGCTTATATCATCAATATTTTGCATTTCAGGGATATAGTGCCACAAACTTATCTGGCCCGGTGGCCAAAAGTAGAACTAACGACGCCAGTTTGAAATGTCAATCGGCTGTTATTCCCTGACATTCCTGCCATTGATTGTTTGTTGCGAGTATTTATTTTTCTTTTTGTGGTTTTTAATTGTGAAAATGCCGAAAGCTTTATAAAGTGATGCGACGAACGTTATATTACAAGTATTGAATTATATGAATGAAGAAAAACACCTTCAGGCATCAATTATACCCTTCAATAAGTTGTATGAACGCGTAGCTGCTGCTACAGGTTAGTGTTGTCAGCTTCTGAAAAAATACGAAACTCCCCCTCGCACTTTAAATTTAAATACATTTTTTAAAATATTAATTATTTATTTAATTTTTGCTATTTCCATTGTAGGTGTCGGGGAGTAATTCGTAAGAAAACTTGTGAAAGAAAAAGAGCAAGCAGATGCAAAAATTTATAGCAGATCAGAATATTGGTAGATCGAATTCTGAAATGCCTACATTGATTGCAGAAGCTTTTGATAAAATAACAGTCAATGAATGGCAAAAGCATTGCAATCATGTAAAAATATTGAAAATGAGTATCGAAAAGGGATGGATACTTAGACGAGCCTTTCATCAATCAATTAGGTAGTGATAGTGAAAGTGAAAGCAGTGATTATGGTTATGATGATGATGAAATGACTTCTGCATTAAACAATTCCGGTGACATAATAATACCTGGAGTATCCCCGTTAGAGGACACTCAGCATACATTTTATGTACCTCATCATTACAGCTTAAATAAGTCCACTGCTGGACAAGCCTCCCTCAAGAATCATCTTGAGGGGATATGCCATAATCGCCACGCTTGGCAGGCGGGTTGGCGATCGCAGTATGATGGTCGTAGTACTCAGAAGGAAGCTGCTTCCCGTCCTCTGGTAGATATTCCCTCGGGTCGACTTCTACGCCCCCCACGGGATGAGATGGGGTGATGATATTCTGATTCTGATATTTGTCGCCGTCACCACACAGCACCACACTTTTATGTACCTAAATCATAATTATTGTATAAAAATATAAAGATTTGTAATGACAGTATTTGTTTGCTTTTTAGTGAAGTAATATGTACGGTGCTGTGTGGTGACGGCGACAAATATCAGAATCAGAATATCATCACCCCATCTCATCCCGTGGGGGGCGTAGAAGTCGACCCGAGGGAATATCTACCAGAGGACGGGAAGCAGCTTCCTTCTGAGTACTACGACCATCATACTGCGATCGCCAACCCGCCTGCCAAGCGTGGCGATTATGGCATATCCCCTTAAGATGATTCTTGAGGGAGGCTTGTCCAGCAGTGGACTTATTTAAGCTGTGATGATGATGATGATGATATGTACGTTACAATGTGCATATTATTTTTACCCACTTTATTGCAAAAAATAGTTACTAGCAACACTAAATGCGATAACAGCGACGCTGCCAGCGGGCCAGATAAGTTTGCGGAACTGTAAGTTTGTATATTAAAATAACTATAAACGATGGGTGAAAATAGAACAGGTGCTGCTGAGAACTGGCGCGTAGTAATGGCTAACAATATGAGACTTGAAGTAATAAATATAGGCTTTGTTTTAATCATATAATTGCAATTAGAGCGTAAATCAACCTTTATACGGGGGAAATATGTGTAGGGCTGGGGGTGGATTTTTGGCGTATATTGTGTAAGAAATAAGGGTGTATTAATGTGTGTACAGTTCCACAAGTTACAATAAAAAGAGGTCTTATAACTTAAACGAAAACATAGATACGAAATTAAAATTATTAATAAGGAATAAAGTATATAAAATTGGATAATAATAATGTAGGGGACAACAGTTAGACATGTATTAATTTTTTTTAAATCAGATTCTTCATTTGTACGTACTGGTGGAGACTCTTCTTCCTTTTTTACATATATTTTACCGTATGCAGTCCAGGCCGCTGCCAGCGTTTTATTCTTAACGTTCTGACGAGCAATAAAATATAGGTAACTTGCTTTGGATGTTAAATGGTCCGACACATAAAGTGGGCGCGGTGGTCCAGGAATTTTGATATCCTCGGTATTTAGTTGAGGCTTTTTATTTGTGCGTCTGGTTTTGTTTAATTGTTTCAGCCCAGTGAACGTTATTTTCCTTTTCCAAATTGATTATTTTAGATAGCAGTTCTTGATATTGCGTTGTAAGTGTCGTTACCGAGGTTTTTATACCGGAGTTTTGTTCTATTATTGTGGATAGGGTAGATTCCAGTTTGTTTGAGTCTTGTTGTCTTTGTTTTTTGAGTTCATCGAACATCTGAGTAATGTAGTTGAGTAAGGAATTGGGCTGATCATTGTGCGTTTATATCGTTTTGTAACGTTAGCCTGGTCTTCCTCCGTGGCCTGGTCAATTATCATATTATTTAGTGCGGGATCGGAATGGTATTGTTTCAACTTGTCGGCGGAGTTTATTTGCAGCAAATGTGTTGACGACGGGGACGACGTAGTCTGCTCGGACGCCATTGTAACACCGTAATTGGACGTTGGTCAACGAAAGTGTGTTATCGGTATAAGAGGGCAAGACTTGTTTGAACCAAAATTAACTGCAAATAACGTACGTAATTCTACGAATTTCAGAACTGTTGGTTGTGTCTCAAAATGATTAATGTTACTTTTATTTTGACGTTTTTATTTTCTCTTTCTAATATATTAAACCTAAAATAAATAATTAATCAGACAACCGATCGAGCATATATTGTGTTTGCCTGCTAAATAATTACAGTAAGCGGACCAAATCTCGTGTATATGCCCTATTGAGTATGTTTCGCCGGAGCGTCTCAACTGGGCCGTGTTGAAACCGGTAGTAGAGACACCCGCTGAGTTTGTTTCGATGGGTCTTCTCAGTTGGGGCGCATTGGATCCGGTGGTAGCATTAAAGCGCGACCGTCGTTATTAACATAAGGTCCGTCATAATAATATCACCTTAATATAGACAGAACCATTGCCAATATGTATTACAAATATTAGACTTAAACTAGATAATTAAACTGAAACATAATCTCTTGACAATAACTTGATACGAGCTAGCTAAATATCATTGCTGTTATAAAATAAATTTTATTAATGTTTTAATACTATCAATACAATGTGTACCTAAATATCTATGTTACTAGAAATAATAATGTATACAACTATAATACTACAAACATGTTCTGACTATTTACAAGCGCTTTTTTGGAGTCTACGTGAATAAAAACCTTTTTTATTTTATTTTATTTATTTTATAACAACTCTTAACCATCCGCCTGGAACTAAAAGATTGGTAGCCGCAGTTTCCGCCTCTTGCTTATTGCTCGTAATAATTATAAATAAAAAATTCATTCCATGTAAACAAAAGAAATGTTTCAAATAGTTTATCGTCGAACTTTCACACTGCTGGCTGGCGAGGACTCGCTTCACTACTCGTAAGTTTGTCTTTAATCGACAAAACTTATGATTAAAGTAAACACTCGCTCAACACTATGAAACCCTAAAACTCGCTTATAGTCGAGCTCGCTAGCTTGTTTACACATTCTAGCCCTACTTGCCACTCGTACATCGTTTTCGGTTGAACAACTGTCTTATTATCGCGTGACACTACAAAACGAACATTTTCAACGATTGTAGACAATTGACGTGCCCCACGGTTTTATTTTAGTCTAATCTATGCATATGTTTATAATGCCCACGACTGTATCTATTTTATTATTTTTTAGCTTTTAGTGCATATCTTAAACATTACAATGTATGTTTAACATAAAACCGTTTAACTTAAAAAGGTTTTTTACCAATTTTTATTTTCTAGTTTTTAGTTTTTATTTCGTATTCTGTTTAATTCATTTAGTGCCTCATTATTGCAAGGTTTCTTGCCCGTTAGTTTATTGCAGTCCAACTCCTCTATACGTAGTCCCTGCAAAGATCTTACTCTTCAAAGAGCCACAGAGCCACGTAAGCTTGACCTTCTTCAAATAGTTTCGCACCTAAGTATACGCCATTTTGTGGCAGCGCCCATCTTAAAAATTTGATGTTGTATAGTGCACTGTATTCTACTTGCCAAGCCCTTTTATTTGATAGACATATTGATGGGATTGATAAAAAAATGATAAAAAATTAGAGATGGACGCCGCTACCAAATGGCTGATAACTTATCAGCCATTTGGTAGCGGCGTCCATCTCTAATTTCAATTTTGCATAATAAATTGTATTCTACTTATTGAGCCCTTTCATTTGATACCCATATTGATGGGATTGATAAAACCTAGGTTTTCCACCATTTTGTAGAGGCGGCCATCTTGGATTTCAATTTTGTATAGTACATTGTATTCTACTTGTTGAGCCCTTTCATTTGATACCCGTATTGTTGGGATTGATAAAACCTAGGTTATCCGCCATTTTGTAGAGGTGGCCATCTTGGATTTCAATTTAGTATAGTACATTGTATTCTACTTGTTGAGCCCTTTCATTTGATACCCATATTGTTGGGATTGATAAAACCTAGGTTATCCGCCATTTTGTAGCGGCGGCCATCTTGGATTTCAATTTTGTATAGTACTATTCTACTTTTTTTTTATATAATAGGTTGGCAAACGAGCAAGTGGGTCACCTGATGGTAAGTGATCACCGCCGCCCATGGACACTCGCAACACCTGAGGAACTGCAAGTGCGTTGCCGGCCTTTAAGAAAAGAATAGGCTCGCTTCTTGAAGGTTGCCATGTCATACCGGATCGGAAATACCTCCGCAGCTAATTGATTCCACAGAGCGGTAGTGCGTGGCCAAAAGTTTCTTGAGAAACGCACAGTGGTAGATGACCATTCATCCAGGTGATAAGGATGAAATTTCAACTTTTGGCGAGAGGGTCTGTGGCGGAATGTGGCGGCAGGTATAAGCTCGAACAATTTCTCTGAACACTCCCCGTGGTAAATGCGGTAAAGGACACATAGAGGCGCCACGTCTCTCCGCAGGGTAAGAGTATCAAGCCAAATAGTGGCACTCCCGTCGTCAACGACCATTCGAGCTGCACGATATTGTATGCGATCAAAAGGAAGAAGTTGATACTGTGGTGCCCCGGCCCAGAGATGGCAGCAGTATTCCATATGCGGCCGAACTTGCGCTTTATATAATTGGAGGCGATGGACCCATGTGAAATATCGCCTAGCTCTGCGAAGGACACCCAGCTTTTTGGAGGCCAATTTGGCCTTGTCTTCCAGATGACCGCGAAATTTGACGTCACTCTCGATGTCGACGCCGAGAATCCCTACTTTCGGCTTGATATCCAGAGGCAGCTACTTGTTGAGCCCTTTCATTTGATACCCATGTTGATGGGATTATTAAAACCTAAGTCATCCGCCATTTTGTAGCGGCGGCCATATTGGATTTACAATGAAACCGAATTTATTTAATTGTATTGTCACCAGAACTAGAAGTGTGTACCAAATTTGAGATCAATCGGTCAACAGGAAGGGGGTCAAATTTCAGATACTAAATTTGACCCAAGAATAAAAAATAAAACAAACGGGGTAAAACAGCTAAATAAAACCGTTTAAAAAGAAACGTTATATCCGCCTTCATGCAACTTTATCTATATCTGTACCTACCCAGGCTTACAGCTCGTGGCGGCCGTTATCCTAAATACGTACAGTATGGCTACGTTTGAACTAACAGAGCCTGTGGTTACCTAAGACCCTGCTGACTACAAACCTAGCCTTCTAACAATCACCTAGTACCCTAGCTTCCCTAACGCCCTAGCCTACCATACAAACCAGACCGAACGTAGGTTACGTCGGTTTTGACGTACGGGATGTCTGTCACAGGAGACCTACGGTAACAGACGGAAGTTGGGTAGGAATAGGGGTTCGTGTACGTCGTGCAATGTACACAGGAAAAGGTTTTCCCACTGCCGATCCCACAGACTCATAGGATCGATGACGGCTAAAGGTGTCTTGGCCACAGTGAGAGGAGTTACAGGAGATGAATCAAAATCGACTCCAGCTTGATGACTAGTTTATTACAATAATTAACTTTATTATATACAAATTTTGTGGTAAATACACATTGATGCCTATTTACATGTGTGTTGTGTGTGTATCGAGCCGATGCAGCGAAAATCTCAGTAGGCCACTTCCCAGTGCTGACGGTGTGCCGGTGTTGCCGGCGCGTGTAACGAATGTATGTCGCTCTTAATGTTGACGCTGTGATTTTTTGCTGGCGCGTGTAGTAGATGTATGTTCAAGGTTGAACATTCTGGCGCCTCTCAGGACCTGGACTCTAGTTGGTATAACTCGATTGTCTCGCTCAGCATAGTTGGTTGTTTGTGGAGGGACCTTGGCTTATCCTTCCTTGGTTGCTGTGCTGCCCGGCGTATTGGTTGACTGTATATAGGGTCCATGGTGACGGTTGTATGTTGCTGTCTTATTGGTTGGTCCGGCTCACGCTGCGTAGACGACTCTGTGGCGACAGGTTGCGTGGACACTTCGGCTGGTTGGTCCGCTGCCTTTCCTCTTGAACACCTGGTATGATGCTGTGTTGTGGCTGCAATCCATCTCACCATCGGTGGTCCGTAAGTAACTATAAGTAATATAGCAAGAAACAAGATTATTGATGATATAAAACTGGTTAAATATGTGTGAGCGCTGATTTGCTTCCAAATAGTGTTGTCTAAGTCTGTTTGTAGCATATTTTCTTTGTTGATTAGATGCTGAAAAATGTCTGTTGAGCTATCTATTATTTCCTCTTTGGATATTTTCAACATGTTATTAGTAGAAACGTGTGTATTTATAGAAAAATCTGTTTGTTTTGAATACGACGCTACAATCTGTACTGACATTGATCTTTTAGCAGTTAATATATTATTAAATGTTTTAATAATACAGTTATCTGAGATTTGTATCACACCAACATCTCGAAGCTCTACTTCTTCTCTTTGACCGTCACAAATGATTGAAATTGCAATATGATCTCTTACAATGAATAACCATGTGTTCTGCATGTACAGTTGTTTCCATATTATACTATTAGGTATATTAAATATGTTGGTTAAACATTTCGTACGTGTGTTATTGGTGAAAAGTTGGTTAACAATGCAATTTTCATTTAATTGCATGTTTTTCACCGCCCCAGGGTAGCAAATAAAATGATTACGTCTATGTAAACAACTTTTAAATTCTTCATAATTTAAATCAAAATATAGTTCGTTGTTGTAATCTACACCTATGTAAGCTTTTTGAACTTGTATATTTTGAAATGATTTATCTGAATTTTTCTTTGGGACCGGCGTAACATACACTAAAGTATAATTAGTTATGTCTTGTATAGGAAAATAAGCGTATATTTGTATGTGGGTGTTGTTTTCAGTTATTCTGGTTTCTAGTAATTGTTGTTGAACGATTTTTAAGTTCGATGGTAATTTTTTATTTGCTGTTAACATCACATCACTGACGTTCTTTGGTGATAATACGCTGTATACTGTTGCTTTAGCTAAGTAGATTTCCAGTAGTCCAGAATAATAGTCCATAATTTCTCCTATGTAGTTATGCGCTAGTTGATAAGTCTGCATAATGCGTATGTTTACACTATTGTGGTCAATTGTGTTGTACCATCGGTTGCAATTATCCATATACTTTATAACTTTGTTTAGTTTGGTTTGGTACCTCATTAGTTTTTGTCTTATCTTTTCTTCAGTTTTGTTGACTTGTGAAATAGTTGTAATCATGAATTTTGTTTGATGGCTAGCCGCTTCAATTAGTTTTTGTTGGTTCAAATTCAGTGAGTCTATGTCTCGGTATACTTCATCGTTTACACCGAATATAGATGTTAGTAATTGTCCTAGTATGCCCCTCTTTTTCCTGGTTTGATTAATTTCTGTCAAATACTCTTTAGTTCGCTCAAATTTTGATTCCTCTTCTATCAGGTGATGGTATAATTGTTTGCAATGTGTTGGTTCTATTATGGCTTCCGCATTTCTGCATAGTTGACTGAACTGTGCCGTCACTGTTTTCATTTCAGTGTAATCTTGTTGTAGGTGTTCTTTTTCAAAGTTTGTCTCTATTCTGAAAATTCCTCTATCAATGCTTGCTGTACCTATTTGTTCTATATAAAATCCAGGTGGCACCGCTCTTGATGTATATGTCGACATTGTCGTACCCAACATTTGTAGGATGACTAGTAAAACCATGAACCATTTTAATGGTTTGCTACATTTTTTTATGTGGTATGTTTTTTGTTTTCTTGTCTTCGTGGCCGTGTTTGTTTGTATAGTATTCGTCGAAAGTTCGTTATAGCTACCCGTTTCCGTTTGAATTGGTAACGGAATCAGTGTATGAATTGAGCGTTTTTGAGTTGACCCCGACGATTTTTGGAGAGTAACAACTCTAGTTAAGTTGTCGTTACCAGCGTGTATTTCCTTAACTTTCGCAAGCGGCCATTTGCTGGGACTGATCTTTTCATCTTTCATAATTACTAACGTTCCAACTGCCAAGTTCTCCTGTTCATTTTTCCACTTGTACCTCTGTTGTAGTTGGTGTAAATAATCTTTAGTCCAGGTTTTCCAAAAGTCCTTTGTCATTCTTTGAATTTGCTTCCATCTGTTTAAGAGATCCGTATTAGTGTCCGACAGTGGATCCGGTACCCCTACTGCTTCCCGTCCTATCAAAAAGTGACTAGGTGTCAATACGACGTTGTCGTTTATGTCTTCGCTTTGCGCACATAATGGCCTTGAGTTCAAACATGCTTCAGTTTGATGCAGAAACGTATTCAGTTCTTCGTATGTGAGTGTTTGCTCGCCTATCAGTCTGCGCAAATGATGTTTCATTGATTTTACTCCTGCTTCCCAGATTCCACCAAAGTGGGGAGATGATGGTGGGATAAAATGCCATTGTGTTCCAATTTTGGTCATAGTGTTTTGAAACCCGTTTGACTGAGTTATTTCCAACATCTCCTTATGAAGGAAATTTGCAGTTCCTACGAAATTTGTCCCGTTGTCACTATACATATGTGATACTGGGCCTCTTCTTGCCATGAACCTTCTCAATGCTGCAACGAATGTTTCTGTAGATAGATCGCCTGCTAGCTCCAGATGTATCGCTTTCGTGGCTAAGCAGACAAAGATTGCAATGTAGCCTTTATAGGATTTGTGCCCTCTGCCTTTCATTGCTCTTACTGATATTGGACCTGCGTAATCCACGCCTGTGTGACTGAAGGGAAATGATTCAGTCACTCTTGCTTTTGGTAGAGCACCCATTTGTTGTGTGGCTGTGGACGATTTGTATCAAATGCATTTTACACATTTTCTGATACAACTCTTTACTACTCGTTTCCCACCAAGTATCCAATATTTCTGTCGTATGTATGCTAACGTCAGACTGTTACCTCCATGTAATGTAATTAAATGAGCGTCTTGAACTATAGTTAATGTTACATGGTGGCCGTGTGGTAACAGAATTGGGTGTTTCTGATCGTATGGCAGATTAGAGTTTTGCAGCCTGCCTCCGACTCGCAACAATCCATCAGTATCAATAAATGGGTCTAACGATGACAATTTGTTGCCTTTCTTCAATGACAGTCCGCTTTTAATAGTTTTGTACTCCTCGGGGAATACTGTTTGTTGAACTAGTACGAGAACATTTTTAGTTGTCTCATTAATTTCCGTACAACTCAACGGTTTTTTGTTTCTTTGTTTATTTGTAAATCTGTAGCAATATGACAACACTCGTATCATCCTCTGAAAGCTTGAAAATCTTTCCCATACTTCGTTTTGCGGTTGTACTGTAGTGGTTACGAGACAACAACGCTTGATCTCTTCACATATTTCCGGTATTGTTTTTGTACTGGGGAAATTGTTGTTTTTTAACCAATCAGGGCCATTCCACCACAGAGATAAGTTTTGTAGTTTGTTTGGCGGAACTCCTCTTGTAATTACGTTGGCTGGATTTTGTGTTGTGTTCACGTAATTCCACTTTGCTTGTGGTAGTAGTTTACGTATTTCGCATACCCTGTTAGCAACGAAAGTCTTCCATCGCTCAGCTTCACCTTTGATCCAACCGAGAGTTATCATTGAGTCGGTCCAACAGTAAATATTTGCGATTGGAATTTCCATTGCGGTTATAACTTTTCCCATCAATTGTGTTAGTAACAGTGCTGCGCATAATTCCAGTCTCGGTAACGTGGTTTTGTGCTTTTTCGGCGCCACCTTTGATTTAGCTTGCAACAGAGTTATATTATACGTGCTGCTATCACTCTGTGCCCAACAATATACCACTGCACCGTACGCTTTCTCTGACGCATCACTGAACCCATGCAGCTCAACTTTAGAGTGAGGCAACCAATTACACCATCTTGGGATGGAAATATTCTCAATCGTTTTCAGCTGTTTCTGTAGTTCAGTCCATTTTATTTTAACTCTGTCGTCCACCGGCTGATCCCATTCTGCACTATTTGTCCAAAGCTCCTGGATTAATAGTTTCATATCGATGATAACTGGCGCTAGCCATCCTAGGGGGTCAAATATTTTAGCAACTTCAGATAAGATAAATCGTTTTGTTGGCTTTTCATTGTGATTGACAGTAATCTGAAAACAAAACCTGTCTTCTAGTGGCGACCATAAAACTCCTAGTGACTTTCTTGTCTCATCTAGCGGTATCTTCGTCATTTTGCTATCTTGGTTTTCCTCAGGTATATTTTCTAATAACTCAGCATTATTGGAGGACCATTTTCTGAGATTAAATCCGCCTGCTTGTAGCATGTTTATGAGGTCTTTTTGCAGCTTCCTTGCTGATTCAACGTTGTTATCCCCTGATAATATGTCATCCACATAAAAATCTCTGAGAGTTATTTGGCTGGCCGCAGGATAATTCGTTTTTTCATCTATGGCAAGTTGTTGTAATGTTTTGATCGCTAAATATGGCGCAGATGCTGTGCCGTACGTTACAGTAGTTAATTCGTACTCATCGATTGCATGTTTTGCCGATTTCCTCCATAATATTCGTTGGTAACTTAAGTCTTGTTCATTTACTTTTATGAATCGATACATTTTTTCAATATCCGCCATAAATACTATTCTATGTTTACGCCCACGTAATAGTATATCTGCTAAATCTTGTTGTAATCTTGGTCCTGTAAACATATTTCCGTTTAGGCTTACATTGGTGCTTGACTTGCTGGACGCATCAAATACCACTCTTAACTTAGTAGTTAACGAATCTTCTTTGATTACTGGCTGATGAGGGATATAGTATTTGCCTTGATAATAGTCTGTTCTAGTGACTTTTCTCATGTGGCCCATTTCTAGGTATTCATTTAAGAATTCTTGGTATCTTTTTTGCAGGTTCCCATCTTTAGCAAACTTTCGTTCTAGTTGTAAAAGCCTTGCCACAGCTTTTTGGCGAGAATCCCCGTAATCGATATTGTTATCCTTGAAAGGAAGTCTCACGGTGTAGGTTCCATCCGGATTCCTAATTGTAGTTTCTTGGTAAAAGTTTTCGCAGTCTTGGTCGTAATTCGATAACTGGTATTTTTCGGGTACTTCCTCTAACTCCCAAAACTTGCTTAGTTGTTGAACTTCTGTAGTACGTGTTGTCATACTGATGATTTTTATTGTATTAGTGGTAGTCTGATTACAGCAAATCCCAGATAAAATCCATCCAAATTCTGTATCTTGTGCGATAATTCCATCTTGAATCTTGTACAATCCGTTTAATAGTAAATTACTATATTCTTGAGCGCCCAATATTATATCTATTGGGCCTCTTTTGCAATACGTAGGGTCGGCAATTAGTTTGTTTTGTAAACAATCTGACCGTATTTCTGGTATGTTTTTCTCTGGTAGCGAGCCAGTTAATTTTGGTAGAATGATAAGTGTGACTGGTAACCTGTATTCGCTGGGGAATCTTGGTTGTAGTTGGACATCGATAGTATAATTCGATGTTTTAGGTTTCTCGTCAGCAATCCCGATTATCTCAGTTTGTATATTGCACCGTGGAAATGCTAACAATTGGGCCACCTCTTCCGTACAGAATGAGGCTTCTGAACCCTGGTCGCATAGAACTCTCAGTACGTGGGATGTTCCGTCTATAGAGTTTGCTTGTACTAAGGCCGTCGCAAGTAACGTGGTTTTTTGTATATCAGCTCTGTAAGTGGTAGATATGTTGGATGTAGACTTTGTCATAGCTTTACTTGTGGATGGGGTTGACAAACCTTCTTTTCTAAACCCACTTTTTAATGGTGACGCGTTTTGGTTGTGATGGTGCAAATAAGAATGGTGACCTCTTTTCCCACAGTATCCGCAACTTTTCGTGCTGTTACATTTAATCGTCATTTCGTGTACCAAACAATTTTTGCACATTTGTTTGTCATTGACCGCCTTATTGCGGTCTTGCACTGTCAGCGCTTTAAAACTAGAACATTGATAAATGCTGTGTTCGTAACTGTGACAAAACCAACACATGCGTTTGTCCTCTCGGTTTTTTATGACATCTGAAAATTCATTGCGCGGCTTGTGACCACTAACTTCTTCTTGAGAAAAGCAAGTACTTTCCAAACATTTAAATCTCTTCTCCAAAAATTGCATCATTTCCGAAAAATCTTGTATTTTGTTTGGTTCCTTCAACTGATGTTCGTATTTTTCATCAGTTTCTGAGTCCCATATTCTACTAAGCAGTCTAGTTAAGATAGGGTCCCACGTTGAGATGTCAATTTTTTGACTTTTCAGTGCCTCTAGGTTTTCATTAATCGTATCATGCAAGTTTCTCAAGGTCGTAGCATTGGCCTTTTTTATTTTTGTCAAACTTAGAATTTTGTCGATGTGTTTGGTAACGATCAATCTCTCATTTTTGTATCGCTTCGTTAACAGAGTCCATGCGGTTGCGTAATTTGCGTCACAGACTGTTAAATGCTTAATCAGCTTAGCGGCGTTTCCTTGTACATGCGTCTTTAAGTACTGCATTTTTTCTGTGTCACTCAATGATTTATCTTCGTGTATTATCTTCAAGAATAAGTCATAAAACGAACTCCATGACTCATAAGTGCCATTAAACGTCGGAATTACTATTTTTGGCAACTTAATCGATGTTTTATGATCGCTGTTTGATGGTTTTTTACTCATAGTTGCGGCCAATTTTTCAATAACAAGCTCAAATTCCGTCTGTGTCCTTTCAAACATATTTTCTTGAAAATAACTGTGGTCAACGGTGCTATCTTCCATTAGGATTAACAAATGTGTTTCTTCAATCTCTTGCCATTGTTTTTGTAAAGTTGCTAGTAGAGATTCTAAGTACCAATCCGCCTTGCCCTCAACAATGGATTGATTTGCTGACTGCAGTTTTTTTTGCATCTGATTGATACGAAATAATTGTATAAATATTTTCGGTGAACTGACCACTTTTTCTTCTTGGGGTTCTATGTCTTCTGGCTCATAAATTTGGTTTAGTAATTGTAATCGCCTCTCACACTTCAATAGGTAATCAATAGCTTGCGCGTACTGTTTTTTAATAGAATCGTAGTAGTTAGTAGTGATGTATTTGTGATCACACAACGCATCCTGGTCTTCTAGTCTTGAATGGTTATTGGTCGTTCTTGTAAATATGTCTGTGAGTCGAGCTCTCCTTTCCGTGATGTACTTCAAAGTTTTCCGTGTTGCGGAATCTTTCTTGATGTTAGCGAATATTTGTTTTATTTCATTGTAGTCCGCTTCTTGGCTTCTTATGGTTTCATTAATTTCTTGTATGTCCATTTTTCTAACTGCCCTATCCTATCCCTAACGAACTGTTTCTACGACACTTAGTTGCAATCTTTGCCCTCGATACGGTATGTGCGACTTCTCAAAACACCGGTGAGACCCGCTTGTGGAGAGGCCGGTTCCCGATCCGCTACCGTACGAACGACAACTAAGTTAGTCAGTCCTTCAACATACAACAAAACAGGCGCTTATTGAGTACGCAAGCTTGAAGTACGTTAAAGTGTATGTCAGTAAGTGCTATCCTACAGGAACAAATGAACAAACCCCCCTGGTTCTTAAAATAAGCTCGAAGGACCATATATACCTACCCAGGCTTACAGCTCGTGGCGGCCGTTATCCTAAATACGTACAGTATGGCTACGTTTGAACTAACAAGCCTGTGGTTACCTAAGACCCTGCTGACTACAAACCTAGCCTTCTAACAATCACCTAGTACCCTAGCTTCCCTAACGCCCTAGCCTACCATACAAACCAGACCGAACGTAGGTTACGTCGGTTTTGACGTACGGGATGTCTGTCACAGGAGACCTACGGTAACAGACGGAAGTTGGGTAGGAATAGGGGTTCGTGTACGTCGTGCAATGTACACAGGAAAAGGTTTTCCCACTGCCGATCCCACAGACTCATAGGATCGATGACGGCTAAAGGTGTCTTGGCCACAGTGAGAGGAGTTACAGGAGATGAATCAAAATCGACTCCAGCTTGATGACTAGTTTATTACAATAATTAACTTTATTATATACAAATTTTGTGGTAAATACACATTGATGCCTATTTACATGTGTGTTGTGTGTGTATCGAGCCGATGCAGCGAAAATCTCAGTAGGCCACTTCCCAGTGCTGACGGTGTGCCGGTGTTGCCGGCGCGTGTAACGAATGTATGTCGCTCTTAATGTTGACGCTGTGATTTTTTGCTGGCGCGTGTAGTAGATGTATGTTCAAGGTTGAACAATATCTTTCTGTCTCTTTCTATTATGTTCGAGTGCAATGCAGTAATCGATAAGTGGAAGATATTTAAGGCGTCTCATTTTAGCTCATTTCGTTACATGAGAGTGAAGAAAGATATGACTTAGAGAGAAATTTAGCTGTTTAATCGGACGTAACGGAAGTGGATAATATATAGCATTATAACGAAACGGAGCAGTATAAGATAGTTAATGCGCGTGTTGTAGATGTTTGCCTCAGACGGTACATATGTGCATCGCATACCTACTTTGTGTTATTTCAAGAAGTTTTACGTCTGCAATATGTAGGTACACGGGGCCAACCCTTCGAGCATTTTGGATTTGTCTAAATGCTGGAAGGGCCAAACACACGATTCTTTTTTTTTATTTTCAGTCGTAAACTTTTTGCCTAACATCTTTTACCTTAACCCTAAGTGACTGGTTCATTTAAAAAAAAGCTATAGTGGCAACTTCACATTTTGACTTTGAAATTAATTCCAAATTTGAATCAATTGTCACAAATTCTTTTCGTAGTTTTCGATAATGTTTATTAATAAAAATTTACAATAGAAACGTTATTATTGTACACGGGTGATTTTATAGATTTTACTGTACTGTATATTTTACACAATTGAGGTTGTTGGTTTTGTTGAAGTCAAAATCTGATGAAGGTATGATAATAAGTAAGGTCGTCGAAGGCAATGGGGGGCAAAATAAGGGTGAGGTGTCTGAAGATAATTCGCATGAGTACCAAACTGCTAATGAATTGTTCGAATTGATGGCAAAAGACCAACATTTTGACACAGAAGGTGAGTTTTATTCATTATTGACTATAGGACTTAATGATGATATTTCATGGCCATTTAGATAACACGTAATCATTTACGTAAAGGTGAATCATGTTATTAATATTAAAACTGACTTGAGGAGCAAATTTAATGAAAGATAGTAATGGGTAACTCACGTAATTAATTTTAATAAAAATGTCATAATATGGCTTATACAATAGGTCACACATATGTACTTTTAATATCACCTAGTGATAATGATAATATATTATTCTACATGTCGCCCATAAACGGAGAATCAGCACTAGATATAATTATTCACTTATAGGTATAGCTCGTAAGTTCTAGTTTGAACTTACTAGATTTAAAATTTTGTAGACTAGTCTAGCTAGCCTTGTCAAATCTAGTAAGTCCAACCTGGTAGGTACATACTTACTACTTATCACGGATGTGTCTTAACGAGGTCATTCTGATAACAACTAGGAGGGTTTTATTAATCTCTGTAATCGAAGTTAATATTAATTGTATGGTTCACAGAGGTCGAAAGGCTAACCACTCGAGATTTGATTCTCTTATACAAAAACATTGACCTTGGCACCAGGCTCATGTCTGATGCCAGTGAAATAAAGATTCGGAAACCAAATCAACATGTGGAGAGTGTGATACACAATGATGGTAACGAGTCGGACGGATCCGACAAAACAGACGTCAGCGACATCCATAGCAACTTGGACGTGCGTAATGTGTGCATGATCAATAACGAAAGACTTGATCTCCTCAATTCACATACTCAGGAGACATTTGGCAATACGCTATGTCACAAATATGGAAACTTGGAGATGCAATCGTCCAATCTGGCCTCAGAATATGACAAACACTTTTTATTCCATGACCCTTATATAAAACAACAACTCCAAAGTTTAAAGGTATTGTCCACCAGTACTAATGACTTAGTAAATAGTGTGAACGCCTTAGCCCCTTCCACGCTGCTGGACTACATTTGTTGCAAACGTTTAGAAGATAACTACAACTTTTATATGGAGAATATCATACGATATGTTCAACATACAATAGAACAACTCAAACGTATTAGCAATGGAGATTATTTGACGGATAAGGCCAAAGAAAAGTGGAGAGAGGTTGAATACAGAGAAAATGAAAACCATAGGAACACAAAAGTCTTAGCTACATCTACCAGTATTCCATTGCATGTCGAGTGTAAGTTCGGTGGGGCGAAAACAACGTGGGATGATATTGTGCGCTCTGAAGTGGATATAAGATCACTGTCCAAAATATTAGAAAAGAAAATAGTCCTTGAAATTCCGAAACTCGTATGTAACTCGTATACATTTCTAAGCAAATGTTGTGCTGATAATTTGGTTATCAGTTGTAAAACAGAAAATAACCCTGTTGAAGAAACAAATGAGTCTCGAGTGAATGTGATTTTCCAACTACAGCGTTCTGAGACAGGTCAGGTCATGAGTAACATCAATTCCATCATGATTTTACAAACGAAGGCTCCTTTGCAACGTACTGAAGGTAACTTATGTTCTATTAATATATTTTATAACTTGTCGAATATCTCGCGCCTAAGTTAGCCGGAAGCAAAGACTTTATTTCTTTTGGTCACAAATATCTGTAAAGATGCCAAATTGGAAAAAATCATTACAGTCCAATTCGAGCTTGCTATGATTTCATCTATTTGGAAATTACTTTAATAGTCTTCATGAGATATTAAAATTAAGTTATGTAATTTTTCAGAGACGTTAGTTGCGAATCAAATACTGCCTTTATTAGCTTTACCATGTAAAGAAACAATCCATGAACAGAAAGTTAGTGAATGTTCAACTGAATCAAATGAAAAAGACGGTGTTATTGAACATGCTGATGGAAATGAAGTTGTTGATATAAAAGATGCTCAAGATGAAAATGAAGTAGATGTTATAAATGAATGTGCTTGTAATAATAACGAATTGGATAATACAAATATAAATCCTGTTGATATAGATTCTCATTGTGGACATACAAGAAATTTTAATGAGTCTTTAAATATAACCGAACTAAATGAAGAGGAGTACTTAGATTGTGATGCATACGAGTACGATGAAACTGATTATATGAACACTACAAGTTACCAAGAGTCAACTGATTCGAGTGATGTTTACAAAGAAATTTTAGACAACATTGCTGATTGTAAATCGACTCATAAAAACGAAGCATCTATTGATATAATATTACCAAATGATTTGCGGATCACAATGCAAAAAATAACTAAGCAGGGACCTTTATCTGAAGAAAGTGAAGATCTGTTGCAATCATTACCTAGGAAGAAATCGCCGGCAAGAGTCCGAATAAAGTCACCCTACGAAAATCAATCTTATTTTATCGAAGAGAAAAAACGTAAGAAGTTGATAGAGATAAGAGAGAGACGTGAGAAGATAAAAAAAGCGTTAGCAGAGAAATGTAAGGTAACAAAACATAAGTACGGCAAAGGGGCGGTTATGCCGCAGTCTTCGAACTCTGTTACAAAATTGTCTATTACAAATAAATCGTTTTACGATTCAATTTACGGTCAAAACCGTAACGCTATAAAAGAATCTAAGCCATCTAAAGTCAGTACCGAAAAGCCAATGGTAAAACGAGAAGTGTTAAAAGTGTCACTTCCATGCGTTGGAGAGGACCTAGATAGTCAAAGTTCCATAGCCACAACAGAAGAAAAGAAGTATGTTAATAGAAGTTATTATCTAGATGACACGGAAACTGAAATGATGTACCTTAACATGAATAAACAACAAAAAGATGGAAAAAGTTTTTCTACGTCTGATTCTGTAGTATCAAACAACTTCCCAGTGAATTTATTGGCACATGACGTCAATATTGAACATACAGAGATCAACGAAAATAATAAGAAATCAGCGTAAGTTTTTAATATTTTATGTAGTTCACCTAACTATAATAATAAGTAGGTATAGTCTAAAAGTCTTAATTTTACACAGTTTATATAAATGTCATAATTTTAACTTTATACTCACAGGCTTATTGGCATACCTAATAAAGAAATACATGATACTTCTAATCAACAAAACTGGCTTATACACGATATAGTTCCATCAAATACTCCAGATGAAAAAGAATCCGTATGCAGCAAAAGTGACACCAAAAGGCGTACATCTTCTGTGGAATGCAAAAAAAGTATAGACAAAATATATGATTTGTTAAATAAGCTAGGAAATACGCAAGAAATTGACTGTAAACTCAAAAGTAAATTTACTGCAAATATACCTGATAATAATATAATAATCGATACTAGTTCTACCTGTCAGGGTAGCGACAGTGGAACAAGTTTAAAACATCACGCATCCTCTTCCAATGACAGTTATTTCAGCATTGAAAAAGCAAATCATCACGAGATACCCAAACATACTTACGGACTTAAAAAGGAACTGGCCAATCCAATTACGAACTCTCCCAAAGTGATAATACATTCTAAAGAAAAAGATAAGAAAAAAGAAAGAAAAAGATCAGTCGGTAGTCCTGTAATTAAGGTCCCTGAAAACCCATTGAAAGCAATATCACAACTTTTACATAATATTGAAAATGTGCAAAAAAATAAACACACAAATGCCACTGACCGGAAAGTTACAAAAAAACCTGAAACATCAACAGTTGCTAAAAGCCACATACGACAAAATGTTACATTCCGTGCTCGACTTGACCAACATAAAGAAGTTTTAGATAGATATGCCCGAGTTTCATCAGCGAAGGACAAACAAAAAAGGCATGTGATTGATATCCCCAAGATTCCCTTTCAACAAAGTCCCATCGAAGAAAAGCATGATAAAGTGGTTAAAAAGAAAATCAATGACATTATAGACGAAGTTAAAGAAGCTAGAGGAGAAGCGGTTCGAGGGCCTAAATTTTATTCAAGATTGAATACACTAGCGCAACCTAAGAGGGTGTATGTCCAAGCACACAGTGCAGAATATCAAACTAAATATGGTAGGAATTTAATGGCTGATCGATTACAGCGACTGGCAGCTTCTCCACCCACTGAACGAAATGGCTCCGCACATTCAAAAACGAAACCAAAGAGAAGTATCGAGCCAACGTCCACAGTCACAATCAAACTTCCAGCGCAAGGTCCACAATTAGGTGTGTAAAGGTGAATTCATTTGTTAAACAAATCATTTTTTATTTTATTTTATTTGGGTAGCTTACAGCTACATACAATTGGTTACAAATTTTGATAAATAAACATCAATAACAAGCTTCCACAACTACATATATACATACATTGACGGTCACCGTAGCCTAGTTGGTAGTGCTCCTGCCTACGAAGCTGGTGGTCCTGGGTTTGAATCCCGGTAAGTGCAAATATTTGTGTGATGAGCACGAATATTTGTTTCTGAGTCATGGATGTTTTCTATGTATTTAAGTATTTATCTATCTATATAAGTATGTATATCGTCGCCTGGTACCCATAGTACAAGCTTTGCTTAGTTTGGGGCTAGGATGATCCAGATATTATATTATTATTATTATTATTTCTTTGATATTATAAACAATGTCCAATGTCCCAATTTTTACTAATTAAATGGCAATATGTGTGGTATTTCTATAGATATTGAAATATTATATAACTTAAGCCGAGATATTTTAAAGATGAGAAAGATAAGAGATAATAACAGTAATCCATTCAAGAGATCTCATAACATAAGTAACTCTTCAGTTTTCTCATTTTAAAGCTTTGATATCTCTATAAGATTTCACATTCAATTTGTCCTTTAATTGTGCCGTAAACCTATAAGATAATCATATCAAGATCATGCTGGACAACAGATACCCAAGGTTATCCAGTGGCCGCTCAGCATCCAGTGGATTCCTGGACAGCCTTGCAAAATAGTCTGTTCACCTTGTAGGGGGGCTATCAACAATGGATCTTTCGGTTTTGGCTTAGTCTATTGGATACTTTGGTTCGCCTGCGGGTTCGACATTTCTGATTCGAAGTCGCAGGGAAAATCCGAGCCCTCTCCATTGCTTTTTGGGTGGTCTTGAGTGTAAGCGATCACGACTCTGTTCCGTAAATCACCACTGGCAATCAAACAAACTGGTCGGAGATTTAGCACTTGAGAATGTTACGTAGTACCTACCTATGA
The DNA here is from genome assembly GCA_951640165.1 of Pseudoips prasinana. Lineage (NCBI taxonomy): Eukaryota > Metazoa > Arthropoda > Insecta > Lepidoptera > Nolidae > Pseudoips > Pseudoips prasinana. The sequence continues at coordinate 32,552,959 of OX621248.1, forward strand.
AATACTTATATCAAATGCTGTGATTTAACAATATTAAAAATAACTTTGTTACTCTTACCACAAAATGCAGGTAAACCGCAATCATCCGTAAGCAACAAACCTGATATAAAAGAGGTTCAGTGCCAGCCTGGTAGAACTGGATCGTCCTTCAAACATAATGTGCCCGAATCGCCTGACACTTTGTGAGTTGTTCACTGATCAGTCTAATTACAGACAAATTGCTACTAAAGCACGTTAAAAAGGACAGCAGATAGGAGTGAGAGGCTACATCCTGTAGATCGCTGTATCTGGTTAATGTAGGAGAGAGTGAGGATAGGTCGTTGTTCATCATAGACTATATATTAGGGTATATAAGTTAACCCACTTGCTACTACTGCACGATAAAAATAATTTTACTTGACTGCGACAGAAGGAGGGTGATGGTTTTCAGATATATCGTTATCGCCATCTGGTCTTGTAGTCAATGTTAACGTGCAATTCACTATCAAAGTTAACCCACAGATGTTTCTAAACACTTCATGTTTTAAAATATTTTTTTAATAGTTTACTTAATCATTCTTTAAGTCGTGTGGTGTCCCTTCAACATATATGCTTCTTCGTCTTCCTATTTCGAATTCTAATTTTGTTGTCTTACATTAAATATAGAATAAGGAAGATGGTGGCAGTTGAATCGTACGTGAAACATCATTACGGACGATCCACTTCGACGGACGGGCTCGTGACAGAAAGCAGTCAAATGTCACGCACATCCCCCTCACCTGAAATTGATCTGGGTAAAGTATTTTGGAGATATGTCTAGGGTAAATGCATATAGTTTTATGGTATGCCATAAAACTATATGCATTTACCCTAGAACAAGAACAAAGTATACGGATATCCTTTATGCATACTCTAGCTGTGCCCCGCGGTAGTTATTACCCGCTTTAAACTTTATAAAGCGTCTGTGATAATCCAGGATGTCAGCTAACTCCATACTAAATTTCATTAAAATCACTCCAGCCGTTAAGACGTGAAAAAGTAACAAACAACCACACTCACACATTCACAAACTTTCACCTTTATAATATTAGTAAGATACCCATATACTTTATTCTCAATTACTGAAATAGATGTTAATGGAGCCATAATTTTACTAAACATGTGCTATCACTATCATAAGACTATATAATAAGATTCTACTTAAAGGTAAGTAGGAAGTACTAATGTTTTACCCTTACTTTCAGCGTCCATGGCTTCTTCCGCACTGTCAGAAATATCCAAAGAAGTAGAAAATAAGCTGTATTCCATTATCGAAAACATGAAAATGAGTACCCAGAAAAACCAAATTCTAGAGAATCTGCCTGAATGCCACGAGAGCAGCACGAAGCTGAGCAAAGAAAACATAGAAGATAACCACTCTGTTATCAAAAAGATGTCCTACGATGAATCTGAAAACTCTGAGGACATTTCAGTAAACATGTTTGATAATACCAAAATAGTTGTTTCAAAAGATGGACGGGATGAAGAAGATAGTAAGAATAAATTCGAGGTAGAAACTCTTAAATATGACATTCAACCGTTTAAATCGCTCACAGATCTGGAAAAGTTAGAACAAATTATCAATCGACGTTTACCGTCGGGTGCTTTTCAAAAGCGGTTGAGGATTAAGAATATAACGTTGACCCCAAAGCATTCGATGCAGCAAATATTTGTACTACAATCTGGAGACACGGCCTCGCTAGTGCTCAAAACCACACACTCGCAAACCGAGCAGAAAAAAAATGAAACATTTGCAGAATTAAGCACTTTGTCAGCTCTATCCACGGCACATTTAAACTGGAACTTTGCACAGATTCCAATGCAAATAGCAACTGTTGGCTATGTTGTACCTAAATATAATTCAAGCCATTACACTCCTTCACTCGTACAATTATTTGAAAAGGTTGCAAAGTTATCAGGAACTAAATCTACACTTGCAATACCTATTACCAAGTATGATAAGGACAGTCAATGCCACGATAGTGGAAGGTTACAGGCAAGAGAGAAAGAGGAAAAAAAATCCAGCAGTGGTAAAACTAATTTGGTAATGTCGAATCAAGCGCTGTGCAGTGAAGCCACAATCACAACAGAAGCAGTATTTAATATAGAAAATGTTTCTAAACCTACTCTTGACACAATCCCAGACCCTCCAACACATAACAGCTTTGAAGATAAAACTAAAGAGACTGACAAATCAGACCAAAAATCAGAAATTGACTACACAAAATCTTTAGATGTATTGGTAGGATTATTGACCGAAATTCAGAAGATCACAACGTGCCAGACGAATCTTACTAAACCTGATAGAGACCTCGATGGAAGCCAAGATTGTACAGAACTAGAAAAGATTTTGTGTAACACGGAAGCAATCGAAAATTCGAATAGTCCTTGCAATTTAATTTCTTTCACATCTCTCGATAGACTTCGTCAGTTGGAATCCAGCCAGAGTCAAGGGTCTATTTATTCTCTATATCTATCGGATAGCGAGAAAAAAGAAATAAGCAGTAGAATAAATTTAATTCCGGAACTGAAAGGCAATTTAAGAAACCCCAGATGCGTTGACCAATCAGTGGGTATTGATGTTGAGAAACAATGCATTGACAGATTTACTGACGTTCCTTCAATGATATTCCCTGTAAGCATTAGCTTCGGAACCCATGTCAGCGATTCTATGCTGGGATCAGGTCAGACAATGTTCTCATGTGTAGAGTTGCGTTCTGTGTATTCAGATAAATCTGATAGCCACGATAATACAAATTCGCCGCAACTAATGATTTCGGAAGAAACTACGAAAATGGAAGATGTTCCCGACAGAATTGTAGATTGTTCGCAAATTATATACTCTGGAAAACCGGCACCTCCAGGCATGAGCAAAATTTTAAAATATAATATTGATATTGTAAAAATTTATCACCGTACTAAAAAGGATATTCCTGTCTGGAAAAATGCAAAGTCTGCTAAAAGTCATAACTTTTGCCTAAATAATTCCAATTTCGATCCGATTATGAAAGTAAAGAGAGATGTTCTTGTGACATTTTATTCGATTTTAGTGTTCACTGTATTCGCAGCGTTGTCGTTTCCTGAGTTTATGTATCGTTTATAAAATTAAAATAATAATTGCTTTTTTATTTTTAATTTGAGACTATTTCTGAAAACATTTTATATTTTTTACGTAATTATTCTTAAAACATGTTACAAAAATGGGTCACTGAATTGGCGGTAATCTTTAAATTCGTAAATTATCTCGAATTAAAAATATACTTAAAATTATGGTTTTTGAAATATTATATGTCTTATTTATTTAAAATACAATTTTTAAATTATGCTAGATATTTTATTATCTACAAATATAAGCTTCTGATCATAACATTTTTTATATTATTATAATGCCCTGTTTGAAGGGTGCTGCCCATACATAATTTATAACTATTCTGTATGGTGTCACTAAAAATGAATTATTAATTATGGAAAGAATTTTATATTTAATTAATTCCTGCAACTTTCAACCCACTTTTCTCCCTGGTATCTTGTAATTTTCACTTAGTTCACTCTCCAGTTAGTAATAAAACAAGTACCTACCCTACAACCCACTGCAATAGATGCATGAATTGGGTAACCTAGTTTGGTGTTTATACACAAAACCTTTTGCATTAATTCTTACGTTTAGTATTATAATAATCAAATCAAAAGTTGAAAGTTTTGAGAACGGAAGTAAGGAAACGAGTACATCGTTACATTTAAAATTAACCGGAATTATTGTAATATTACACATTTAGTTACATCAGAGACGTAGGTGAGGTAGAGTGTTCCACACACGTGACATGTGTTTAAAATCACACGCGTCCCCAACAAACTGTTATAGAATCCACATAACATGCATCCACGTGCGTTCATGCAGTTCACGCGCCTACAAGCGGAGAAACATGCACCCCCGTGGGTGGGTGCGGGGCGAAACGTAAGGTATGGCACACCGAGTACCGTAGTGCAGTGCGTGATTTTGGAAGGGCTTGACGAGTGTTTGTAAATGGATCTCGATATCGATCGATTTATATTTGAAATTGAAAATCACCCAGCCATTCGGAATATGAAATGCGATGAATACAGTAACAGAGCGCAGAAAGTGAACCAATGGGCACGATTTCTATTAATTCACAATAATAAACATTAAAAAAATCAAAACTGACGCCATGCTCTGCACTGCACTGCACAGCGAACAGCTTTGAATGAAATGTTACAAAGCCGCCGTGAATCCACAAAATACAACTATGTGTGTGCGTAAAAAACCATTAAAAGACACGCATGAGGATGCAGATCTGCACGCCCGTAAGTACACGCGAAGGTGCAGCGTGGTGCGTGACAGTTCCGAGTAATTTTGTGAAACACACAAACTAAATATTAGGTCTTTACCTATGAAATTGCCGTTCTGCAGTACTGGCCATTTCAAATCAAAATAATTTTTGTTTGGCTAAGAATTCTAATTTCAAATTAATTTTATTTTAAAAACATGGATTCTTTTTTCCAAAAGTAGTCATTTCTTTATTGATTAGTGTTACATTTTCATCGCATTTCAATCTTTTTCGTCATCATGGATACGTTAAAAATTCGAGTAATTATGGAATATGAGTACCGTCGTGGCAGCAACGCGGCACAAGCGGCACGCAACATCAACGACGTTTACGGAGCTAACACTACAAACCAACGCACCACCTGTTATTGGTTTGCTCGCTTCCGTTCTGGAAATTTCGACCTGAAAAATGAACCTCGCGGTCGTCCGAAGACTTTGGTCGACAATGACGAATTAAAGGCGGTTGTGGAAGCTGATGATACACAATCTACGGCTGAATTAGCAGCAGCTTTCGACGTTAGCGTCAAAACAATATTGGTCCATTTGCGTCAAATTGGCAAGGTAAAAAAGCTTGACAAATGGGTGCCCCACGAACTCAATCATCGCCAGCGCGAAGTACGCGTCGAGACGTGCCTTGCACTGCTCAACAGACACACAAATGAAGGAATTTTGAACCGCATTGTTACCTGCGATGAAAAATGGATTCTGTTTGATAACCGCAAGCGCTCAGCAAGTTGGTTGGATCCTGGTTCAGCACCTAAACAATGCTCTAAACGAAAACTTACCCCTAGAAAAGTGATGGTCACTGTTTGGTGGTCTAGCGCCGGTGTGATTCATCACAGCTTCTTACCAAACGGGGTGAGCATTACTGCAGATGTGTACTGTGAAGAACTGAGCACAATGATGGAGAAGCTGGCGCATCTCCAACCAGCATTGGTCAATCGCTCGTCTCCGCTGCTCCTGCACGACAACGCGCGACCTCATACTGCACAGCAGACGGTCTCCAAGTTGCAAGAACTGGGGTTGGAAGCTCTCCGTCATCCGCCCTACTCACCAGACCTTGCGCCTACAGACTACTACTTTTTCCAGAATTTGGATAACTTCTTGGCGGGAAAAAAATTCAATACCCGAGAGGCAGTACAAAATGCCTTTGAAGAATTTGTTGCCTCCCGTCCAGCTGATTTCTTTAAGAAGGGCATCAATAAACTGCCACTGCGATGGCAAAGATGCATTGATTGCATGGGTGATTACTTCGATTAATACAAATAAAAAAATTCATGAAAAAAATTCGTTTAAATTTTTTCATACAAAACGGCAATTTCATAGGTAAAGACCTATTATTAGTTGGATTCTCGCCACAGTGTGTTAATGGTAAACACGTGTGTCAGGGATTTTTTTCGGTTTTTCGTGGTATTTTGACAAGTTATTGTCACTATTTGTGTTTTTTTGTGAATTGTTATCGTCTGTGAGTGTCTATACGTGTGGTACGTACCTAGCTTTAAGTGTAATACGTGTTTATTGAAATCCGTATTCATCACGTAGTGATGGATACGGATAAACCCCCTGACCCGGGGGATCCTCCGGATCGTCCATGTACTCCTCCTTATAACCCTTACCCAAATAACCCCTCTATTCTTTCTCCTAACCCCCTATCCCAGCTTGCTAATGTTGCATGCTCATTGGAATCCCAACCAATGGCAGCGACCTCAGCGTCACTCAAACGCTCTATTAACGCCCCGCCCAGTGTCCCTGCTAAACTCGCTAAAAGCCCGATAGGTCGAGATACATATTCCACTACCGATAAAGGGCCTTTTATAGTTCATGTGTCTCGTATAGAGCCTCAACCCAACTCAGGTACTACTCTTCATCCTGTTTCTTTCCGCTTATTTCTTCTAAACCAGTCTATCAGGAATGTAGTGTCAGGTGGAGTTAAGAGAGTTGGAAGAAACCGGGTGTCTGTGGAGTTTGCATCTGCAGAAGATGCAAACACCTTTTTATTTAACCCAACGCTCTCCAGCCATAAATTTGTCGCCATTCTCCCATCCATTAACGTCACTCGCATGGGTGTTGTATCAGGAGTCCCAGCAGATATGTCAGAGGATCAGGCGAAAGCATACCTTAAAGTCCCTTCAGGATGTGGCCAAATTTTAAAAGTTAGGCGGATTAATAGAAAAGTTGTGAAAGAAGGCATACCTGAATGGAAGCCCACAGAAACCTGCGTTATTACCTTCGATGGTCAGTTGCTCCCTCAAAGGGTATTTTGTTGTTACACGGCTCTCCAAGTGCAACAATACATTTATCCTACCATCCAGTGTCGCAAGTGCTGTAGGTTTGGTCATGTGGAGTCTGTATGCAGATCTAAACCACGCTGTAGTAAATGTGGACATGAGCACACAGTTAATACCTGCAACATCACAGTAGAGGAAGCCTTCTGTATATTGTGTGAAGGCAATCATTTTGCTGATAGCAAGGATTGTCCTGAGTACAATAGACAGAAGAAAATAAAGACCACCATGGCAGAAAAAGCTATATCCTATGTTGAAGCTAGCAAAGCCATACCAGTAGTTTCTCGGAATTATGCCAATGCTGTGAAATCAACTCCTGCTCAGCAGCGGACAGTGTCATACCGCAGAACCTACCTTCTAAAGCCAAAGACCCATGCCCCCCTTTCACCGTCTTATGACAAGTATACACAAAACCAGTTAACTTCTACTCCTCCACCTTCACAGCCTAATGGCTGCACATTAAACAATAGCAATCCTGCATTAAATTATAGCAATCCTCCTTTAGATAACTCTACCAATTCTTTTCTACTAAATTTAGTAATACAGATTCTTTCTTCTAACTCATCACCGTCCCACGTTGCCAATACACTTATCCCTATTTTATTGCAATATAAAAATGGCTCAGAAACTGGTATTTGTCCAGTGGAACGTGAGGAGTGTCTTTCATAAAAAGCACGACCTCATTTTCCTTTTAAACAAGTACAAGCCTTTAGCTTGTTCTTTAGCTGGGACTTGGTTAGCACCAAGTCTCAGCTTTCGTATGCCCCACTTCAACATTCTCAGATGTGATCGATTTGATGGCTATGGAGGGTCGGCTCTGTTCATTAATAACCGTGTCCCATTTATGTCCCTCCCAATCCCATCTTCAGCAGTTGATCAGGATATGAGTATTACTGCAGGTTGTGTTGAGGGCATCAATGTTTTTCAATTTATATTGCCCATCCTCATAGGAATTACTTAAGTATATTAAGAAATCTCTTTCAAAGTGTTAGTGGCTCAATACTAGTGATGGGTGATTTTAATTGTCACCATTTTAGATGGGGATCCGAGCGTTGTGATTCCTTTGGTGAGGGTTTAGTTGAGATCCTAGACAGTCTAAATTTCTGTGTTCTAAACAATGGTTGTTCAACTCGCAGATCTCTCCCTGGTCAACACAAAAGCTGTGTGGATTTAACGTTTTGCACCATTGATATTGCAGCTTCCGCCCATTGGCAATGCACTAGTTTATCACATGGTAGTGATCATTACCCTATTGTTATTTCTTTGGCTGGAAAAACTTATTTAGAGAAAGTTTCCCCTCCACTTCTAAAGTATAATTTATCTAAACCAGATTGGAGAAAGTATTCATCACTATTGGATGTTAAAATTGACACTCTTCCAAATTTAAGCGCGCAAGTTTTAAGTAATAATGATCACAGCCATGTTAAAAACTGCTATGATTTGTTAGTCTCTGCCATCTCTGAAACAGCTGATTCTTGCTTCCCAATAAAAAATAGTGCCTGTAATAAAATACCCTCCCCTCCATGGTGGGATCATGAGTGCACTATTATTATTAGAGAGAGGAAGGAGATTGAATTGATATACAACTCAGAGATGAACAATGATAATTTGACATTATAACATGCACTAGCCAAATCAAGAAGATTACTTCGTAGGAAGAAACGGGCCGGTTGGGTTAAGTTTTGCACTTCATTGTCCCCTGCTACACCTGCATCTGTTGTATGGAAACATATTAATAGATTCAGGTGTGGCTGTGTTTTATCTAATACCTCACCTATTACTAGGGAAGTTGCAGAACAATTTTTTAATAAGATTGCCCCTCCATATGTTCCAACAGAAACAGAGGTCTCTTACTTGCCTATAGAAAATAATATGTTTGCAGATCCTTTAGACTTGCCATTCTCAATGAATGAGTTCACTGATATTTTAAAACATGTCCGTGACTCAGCTCCAGGCATAGATGGCTTACCTTATTCTTTCATAGTTAATTCTACCCAAAAAACCAAGCAATACCTTTTAAATGTTATTAACTTTTGTTTTAATTTTGGCTGGGTTCCTGATCAGTGGAAAACACAAATAATCATCCCCCTAGTTAAGCCGGGCAAACATGCTGAGGATCCAAATGGTCTTCGACCAATTGCTTTATCCTCAGTGATGGCAAAACTGTTGGAGCATCTAATAAAGACTCGGTTGGAATGGTTTGTGGAATCCAGAAATTTATTACCATGTTCCCAATTTGGGTTTAGGAAAGGTCTTGGTACTTATGATAGTGTTGGGGTTTTGGTGACAGACATTCGTTTAGCCTTTTCTAAAAATGAATCTTTGGTTGCAGCTTTCCTTGATGTATCCTCAGCTTATGATAGTGTTCATCTTCCCACCCTCAGGCAAAAGTTGCTACAGCTGAGAGTTCCGGTCAAGATGATCCATTGCATTTACAGTTTACTCATTTCACGATCCCTGATATTGAGAGTCCAGGGTGAGGATTTTGATGCTAGAAAGACTTGGAGGGGCTTACCGCAAGGCTCAGTTTTGAGCCCTTTGTTGTTTAATCTTTACACAGCCGATGTAGGGTTATGTCTAAATACAAACTGTCGTATTTTGCAATATGCCGATGACATGGCCCTATATGTGATTAACACCTCTATCGAGAATGCAGCGTCTTCCATTTGTATCTCCCTGGACTCCCTAAATCATTGGTTATTAAAGCATGGCCTTAGTTTGTCTGTTACCAAAAGCTCAGTAGTTATTTTTCCACGCAAACGAAATATCCCACAAGTATCAATTAGTATCAATGGTGAAAATATTCCAATTGTCCCCAAAGTAAAATTTTTAGGTGTCTTTTTGGACTCCAAACTAACTGGTTTACACCATATAAATTACTTGGTTCAAAGGTGTGAGAGAGTTGTACCAATATTAAAAGCTCTTGCAGGAGTTTGGTGGGGTGCTCACCCATATACTATGAAGTTGGTGTACAATGCTTTAATACGTAGTATAATGGACTATGGGAGTTTTCTTATGGTTCCTTGCAATAAAGGGGCCTTATCTAGGTTAGATAACATCCAATCTATGTGCCTTCGCATTATATCTGGTTGCATGAAGTCTTCTCCCATCAATGCATTGCAGGTTGAGTGTGCCGATCCCTTTTTGGCTCTAAGGAGACAGTTTTTAGCTTCGCGGTTTGTATCCAAAATTGTAACCCAGTCCTCTCACCCTTTAATTAACATGTTATCTGATTTAAGTTTGCAATTTAGAGAGGCAAGATATTGGCGCAATAAAGATATTCCATTAGTTCTTGTCCCCTTTCAAAAGTATCAAAATTTTGTGATCTTTATGGTGAAGTTTCCTAGACTACCACTTTTCAGCTTTGATTTTGAAGTTTTATGTTTTAAACCAGAAATTTACTTTGATATCGGTATTTCAAAAACTTCCCCCGTTGCAAACATGATCTTCAATGAGATGATTGGGGAACGGTGGAGTGGTTTTGAAAGATTTTACACTGATGCTTCAAAATTGTCGGACACTAAGCCTGTTGGAGTTGCAGTGTATTACCAAACATCTAGCATCATTTTAAAATATAGGTGTCCTAAGGAGTCTTCAGTATTCACTGGAGAATGTGTGGCTATATTGGAAGCATGTCGCTTTATAGAGTGTCACAATATAAATAGAGCAGTAATTTTTTCTGATTCCTTAAGTACGCTAAAAACCTTTGATCAAAGCCCTCATCGATCAAAGATACATAGTCCTATTATTTTAGAAATTAAAAAATCACTTTTGGCTTGTACCGCAAAAGGAAAAGTAGTTCAACTTGTATGGATCCCCAGTCATTGTAGTATTAAGGGGAATGAATTTGCAGACTTATTGGCAAAGGAAGCTGTTACATCCCAAATTGTGGATAAAAGATTTTATTGTTTTTATGGATATGACCTGCAAAACCTCCCCAAAGGAAACCTAAAACAAGCTTGGCAAAATTATTGGTATATTTCTAGCAAGAGGAAAGGTGGCTTTTATTATGGGGTACAACCGGATATTGTGATAAAGCCTTGGTTCCGTAAATATAAAAAGATCTCAAAATGTGTGATATCAACTGTTTGTAGACTCCGATTAGGTTTCTGTTGTTCACCTGTTTTCCTGCACAAAATACGGATTCGGGATTCATCGCTTTGTGAATGTGGGCTGGACGAGGGTTCCCTGGACCACATATTCTTTGAATGCACCAATAATAATCCTACCTATAATTTATATGATCATCTTCCAAATTTAAAGATTCCCATTCCCATAAACTTTTCTTCTTTGCTTACATTCCCTTACCCAGAACTTTACGAAGTATTGATGTGTTTTATAAGATGTAATGGCATCAAATTGTGATTTTAAGTCTGACTGTTGGTGTGGCATACTTTATATATATTTTTAACAAATATATTTTTTATTATGCTTCACAGTCTTCATTCGACGCGATTTATGTTACATGTTGTATTAGCGTTACCTAGCTTATACCTTGCACGGATTTTTAGAGGTAAGAATTCTTTTTTTTTTTGTTTACTAATATAATTATTTTAATATGTGGGTAGATGTCAGTTAATGTCACTTACCTCTACAGACTTTTCCTAAACGACAGAGTGTGAATATTAAATCATTCGGCGTTTCCGTGCTCAAGCCTTCGCACGTCTCCTAAACAGTTTATTATTTTGTGTCTGAGTGTGAAGTGTTTTTTGTGTGTGCTGTGTTATTTCAACGATGGGAAAGAATAGAAAACACCAATGGAGGGACGAAGATATGCGTTGGAAGATTAAAAAATTGGAGGAACAGTTATCAAAGTATAATGGACAAAGAAGTCCATCGCCCGACAAATATAACTCAGATTTTAGTGGCACAACTTAGACCAGGTCATTAAACGATTTGCTGGATACACTCCTTTTGGGATTACCAGCCATTTCACTGGATACACCCTATATCGGGTTTCCAGATTGTGAGTCATTAGTGGATACGATTCAACACGAAGAAATATTACCACAGGTAGATAATTAAACGACTTGCTGGATACACCCCTTTTGGGGATTGCCAGCCATTTCACTGGATACACCCTATATCGGGTTTCCAGATTGTGAGTCATTAGTGGATACGATTCAACACGAAGAAATATTACCACAGGTAGGTAATTAAACGACTTGCTGGATACACCCCTTTTGGGGATTGCCAGCCATTTCACTGGATACACCCTATATCGGGTTTCCAGATTGTGAATCATTAGTGGATACGATTCAACACGAAGAAATATTACTACAGGTGTCAATATTGCCACCACACATATGATCATCATCACCACCACAGATCTGAGATCTCTGTGCACCCTGACGCCCCTGTGCAGACAGATATTACCTTACTAACTCCACAAACAAGTACTTCAGGTATCATTCAAAATACTAGTACAAGTGAGTTGGAACTAGAGGAAGATATTCTTCAAATCGGAGCAACAACCAACCTCTACAAGCCCTCCAATACATAAAGCGAGGCCGCTGTGGCAAGATATCCTTGAAAAGGGTCTACCAAAGGATGTTAAACAGTCTTATGAAGGAATATCTTGTCCCAAAAAAGTGTGATTCTTTGGTTGCTCCTGCTCTCAACATGGGAATTATGGCATCCTTACCTGAATCGTTAGTAAAACGTGATTAATCACTGTTATACAAGCAGAGACAAATTGGAGTTGCATTGTCAGCCTTGGCAAGAGTTACGTTCTTATCGTATTGAATGAAACTTCAAAACTAAAACTCTTAAAACCGTTGAGTGATGCATGTCGTCTTCTTTGTAATAGTCACTTTGCAGAGACAAAAACCCGACGATATTATGTAATGACTTCTATAAATAGTAAATTAAAGGATACTCGGCTCGAAACCACAGAAATGAGCTGTTATTTGAATATAACGTTTCTGAAAAACTATGAGTGGCAAAGACTATCCACTAATCCGATGAAGCCCTTAAGAATATTCAGAAGTCTAAATTACAACAGGTAAATACAGCTACAAGTAACAACATTAGAGGCCGTTTAAACTTCGCTCGTCATAGAGAGAAACATATCTGCCACTGCGGCCGTCACAGAACAACTACAAGCGAAGCGCCGACGTCCCGCGCGCCGCGCCGACCGTCCGTTGCCAGAAAAATTTCGTCCCCCTCCTTCACAGAGGCAGTAATTGACCACCAGGTTTATGCTGGTCGACTCCAGTATTTTTAATAAAAAACTGGTCCGATATTACTTCTGTAAAAAGTGGTTCTATCTTGGGTAGAGGGTTACACAATTCCATTTAACTCTACCCACTATCAAAGTAGTAAACCAGCGTAAACCCTAAGTCTAATTCAGATTCCTATGAATATGAAAATTGTATAAAAAATTTGTAGTAAATCAACGCAAAATCGTACTGCCAACACGAACCCGGTGAATTTTTACCTTCAGTGTTGTAGTACCAAACCCAAACGGGGACAAAACATTCATACTAAATCTAAAATGTCTCAATAAGTTTATTGACACAAAACATTTTAAAATTGAAGAATATCGTACAGCATCAAAACCGAGAACTGCTATATGGCAACAATAAATTTAAAAGATGCATATTTTTAGTGTATGTTCATGAATCACACAGAAAATACCTACGTTTTAGATATAACAATATTTTGTATCAATTTAATTGTCTTCCATTTGGTTTGAGCACATCACCATTTGTTTTCATAAAATTACTAAAACCTGTGATAGAAAATATATCAATTAATTTCCGTGGTATATCTCGATAACATTTTATGTAGGTATCGGTAGAACATGGCTAGAATGTCAAAATAATGTCGACATTACAAAAAGTATGTTTGAGAAACTAGGTTTCTTGATAAGCTTTCAAAAAAGCTAATGTAAATTTTTTGGGTTTATTTCCGATTCAACCACCATGAGGTGGAAACTACCGGATATAAAGAAAAATAAAATTATATTTCTTACTACTAAACATTGGTTGGCTTATTAGTAACTGTCTCACCGGCAATTAAATATTCATAGTTAAACACAAAATATTTCCAACAGTTTAAGTACTTAAGTTTAATTGATAACTCCAGTTACGAACAAATCGTAATAGTTCCTCAGACATTAATGCCTGACATGTTCTGGTGGCTAGATCATATTTATAATAGTTATACTTCGTTATGTGTTGAAATATTTTCTGATGTCAGTAAAAGTGGGTATGCCTATTGTGTTGACAATGAGTGTTTTGGTTACTGGAAAAGCTATGCAATAAGTTTACACATTAATGAACTCTAATTAACGGCAGCTTTTCTCGCACTTCAAGGCTTTTCAAAACACCTTTACCAAAAAATAATTTTACTAAGAATCGATAATATAACTGCGATCTCGTGTACAGAATGGGTAGTGTTCAGCATGAACATTTAAATTTAATTACTAGAGAAATCTGGAAATGGTGTGAATTACGAAGGATAACCATTTTTGCATCTTATATAAATACTAAGGACAATTTTAAAGCTGATCGAGTAACACGAAAATAGTTTCAAGATACGGAATGGGAGTTATATCATAAAGCATACGGAGAAATCACGCAACAGTTTTGATTTCCAGAAATTGATCTTTTTGTCAGTAGATGTAATGCTAAGTGCTTTAATTATGTAACATGTAAAAATGATCCTGGAGCATGGGCAGTTGGTCCAATTACTTGGAAAAATAAGTTCTTCCACGCATTTCCACCATTCTCTTTAATTACAAAAGTTATACAAAAAGTAATAAATGAAAAAGCCGAGGGTACCTATATTGGTAGTTACCACACTGGCCAACATAACCGTGGTTTCCTTTATTTCACAAGATATTACATTCTGAACCATTCGTTTTGAAACCTTATATTTTTTTTTTTTTAACTTCTCCTTTCAGACAGAGCCACAATCTACATCAAACCCTCAAATTGGTTGCCGCGAAAGTTTCAGGCAAGCTTTATAGAAAAAGTTTCTATCGCCTAGTACAGTAGAAATTATGTTTATCAAAATCTACGTACAAGCAATATGATGGGTGTATAAAAGCCTGGATTACTTATTGTAATTTGCATAATTAAATAATTTAATTATATAATTCCAATAGTTCTACATTTTCTAACAAATATTTTTAACAAAGGCGCTAAGTAGTGTACTAACTCTTAGAAATCTGCATTATCATTGTCTTTAGGTAAACTGGATGATCAAAGAACTAAACGTTCTGGATTATTTAGCTCTTAAGTGGCCTAATACTGATATAGAATTAAAAACACTCTACAAAAAAAAAATACTACAGCTTTGTTAGACCAAGTGACTGCTCACCGTGTCCAAACCATTTCGTTGATAACTTTAAAAGAAATTAGATTACAGCCCCCTAAATATATAGTTATTAAAATACCAAAATTAATGAAAACTTCTAAACCAATTTTTATCAACCGATTTTGAAGTTACCTTACTTTGACAGTAGGCCTGAAATATGTCCAGCTAGATGTTTAGAAGCTTATATAAATAAAACAAAAACAGTTCGTAAAACTGATTATTTATTCATAAGTTACAAAAACAAAAACCACATGCAAAGGTTTCTTCACAAACATTGAGTATATGGATTAAAGATATAGTTAATGGAAGTGGTATAGACATCCATCTTCTGCGCTCACAGCACTAGACATGTTGTTACCTCCACAGTCAACAGACTCTGAGTTAATATTGATATTATTATTAGAAAAACTGCAGGATGGAGTGATTCATCCTCAGTTTTTGCTAGGTTCTATAATAGGCAAACTATAAGTGAAGATAATGAATTTACCCAGGCCATTCCCTCATCTGGCAGTAATCTGTAAGTGTTCAATATACAAAAAAAAATAAAGATTAAACAATTAGTCCAATTTACATTGATTTATACCACACATGATTTCAATCATTATTATGAGGTTCTTGTATTAGAATTTATATAGAATTATATACCTACTGTATTATTTAACTTAACAAAGAATAAAACATTTGATTATTACTTGCTCAAATGCGTTTTTGATTTCTGCCACATTTTATTTACTTACTCTGAACATCTACAACATGTAACATAAATCGCGTCGAATGAAGACTGTGAAGCATAATTGTAAATCAAACGAACTTACCTTGTGAAGTTCGATGTCAATTATGCGAACAGCTTCATTCGACGCGATTTATACATACCCACCCTAGTATTTTACTTACATAGTAAAAATTAAGAAGTCAAAGATAAACTATTCTATCTCAAATATTTAACTATTAAATGAGCACAATAAATAAGTAATATTATAATTGAATGAGTTAATGTTATATAATATATAAAAATCTTCAATATGTTCTTTTATAATACAAGAGCACCCTACCCTTAATAAAATGTGTCTATAATGCTCTAAACAAAATGATTTAATATTCACACTCTGTCGTTTAGGAAAAGTCTGTAGAGGTAAGTGACATTAACTGACATCTACCCACATATTAAAATAATTATATTAGTAAACAAAAAAAAAAAAAAAAAGAATTCTTACCTCTAAAAATCCGTGCAAGGTATAAGCTAGGTAACGCTAATACAACATGTAACATAAATCGCGTCGAATGAAGCTGTTCGCATAATTGACATCGAACTTCACAAGGTAAGTTCGTTTGATTTACAATTATATGTATCATATGTATATAATTGTGTCTGTTTGTTTGTTTCAGTGTTTTAACCCCATTGACAAGATACACAATTAGTTTTATATTAATAAAAAAAAAAAAAAAAAAATTGTTAATATACCACACGTTTTTCCATCTCACATCTGACATTGGCAGAATTGTCGACATCGGCATAACTTGCCATAGAGAAAAAGAAGAAGAAGATAAATATTAGTTTGTTATATTCTCTTTGGCACTCGTGTTTGTAGTTTTAAATACTCTTTGACTCTACTTTGAACAGCTGATTGTGATTTGTGACAAAAATACTTAAATATAATTGATTAAGTTTAACCTGTGAGTTTAACTATTAACTAGTTTAACAATTTGTCGCACGTATTCCCATTTCACATCTGGCATTGGCAGAATTGTCGACATCGGCATAACTTGCCATTTGAAAAAAGAAGAAGAAGAAGTTTAACTTAAACCTAACATCAAGTTGTCTCGTAAGGTCAGCAAGGACTACAATGACTCCGGAAGATAATAAAATGGATATAATTAAGGTGAGCAAATATTAAGCAACGATAACATAACCTATCTATAACATAACATGTTAAGATGAACTTGTGTAAGTAGAAGTGTAGGTTCACCATTTGTTGATATAACGCTACACGTTCAAATTTCTTAAATCAATGTATGTGCTTACGGTGTTATCTTCTAGAACTTACTCTTTAGATAAAACTATCGGGTATTTAATAAACAGGTAGTCCCCATATAATATAATTCATAATAGTATATTTAGCATGCAGTTACTGATGGCATAACACTAATTAAGTAGGCTTTAATTAGTGTTATATTAGTGTAAAAAGTATATTTTTTTTAATTTAGAATAAGAATGTATTTCGTCAAACCAAATACTTTAAAGACTACGAAATTCCAATTCTCCTTTACAACTGCTATGTGCGATCACTTCTTGAATACTGTAGTCAGATATGGAGCCCCTCCTATACGATTCATATTAGCCGTCTAGAAAAACTTCAGAAACACTTCTTGTACAGTTTAACTTATACACACAATCTCTGCCGTAATCTAACATCTTATAACTCTAGACTGTCATACTTTAAACTTTTGTCACTGGAGCATAGAAGGAATATCGCCGACATCCTGTTTTTGCATAAATTGATTTAGCCGTCTAGAAAAACTTCAGAAACACTTCTTGTACATTTTAACTTATACACACAATCTCTGCCGTAATCTAACGTCTTATAACTCTAGACTGTCATACTTTAAACTTTTGTCACTGGAGCATAGAAGGAATATCGCCGACATCCTGTTTTTGCATAAATTGATTTAGCCGTCTAGAAAAACTTCAGAAACACTTCTTGTACAGTTTAACTTATACACACAATCTCTGCCGTAATCTAACGTCTTATAACTCTAGACTGTCATACTTTAAACTTTTGTCACTGGAGCATAGAAGGAATATCGCCGACATCCTGTTTTTGCATAAATTGATTACTGGAAAACTAGATAGTCCATCTTTACTAGGAAAATTAAACTTCAATGTACCATGCTTGTGTAGCCGTATCCATAATATGAAGACAAAAAAAAAAAATTCAGTTATTTGCTTGAGTTGATTATAAACATGTTTTAATTTTTGTTATGTTAAAAAATTTTGTTTAATTTTATTTGTTTTATGTTGTATATTTTATTTCATTTTATTTTATTTTTCTTTATGTGTCACTATTATGAAATTTATGCGCATGCTGTGACACCTTAAAAGGCTGTGCATTTAATTATAATTTTGTACTTAATAATCTAGACGTAAGAAACAATGTAACAACTAATGGTTGCCCAAATAAATAAATAAATAACTGACTCGTCTAAAATATTGCCTTGCAGATTTGCAAAATTTACTACTACAATTGAGGCTTAATTTTTTTCGGTCTAATTTTATACATGAATGTGACGGGTATTCTATAGCCCCTTTAGCACCCTAAAATTTTGACAATCAGGTAGAACAGCCATATAATGATAAATATTAAATTTAACTGGTATAAATATGTGGTCAGTGCTTAAACTACTTATTATTATTATTTTTTTAATAAAAGAAATTTAAAGTATGAATTTTAAAGTATTTGTATATATATACTTTAAAATAAGTAGTCTAAGCACTAACTACTATTACTTAGTCTGATACCTATTTGTAGCTTATGAATCTTTGCAGAAAAAGAAGTCTAAAACATTGACAGCAGACAATCTTGACAATAAGGCAACTGCTGAAACAATTATAGACTTTATTCAAGATAACCAGAATAAGGTATATACACTGTACAGTCAAACTGTAAGGCAAAGACGTACAACAGCAGGCAGGTTCCTTGATAACAAACACTTTTGCCTTCCCGGACATCCCTTGAACAAGTTTGATGAAGACTGGGATGGAGGCCTGAAATCTGGTTACTTTGAAACATTTTCACACCGAAGTATGATGCCTAAAATAATATCAGATATTAAAAATGTAGAGCTTAATGATCCTGTTACCGAGTATATGAAGAAAAAGATGGTTTGGCGGGACACATTGAAGGATTACAAAAGAATAATGAGTAAGTACTATCTAATCATCTTCTGCCTGCATCATTCCTTTCCCCTCCCATTCATCTGGAATTGCTTCTCCTTGTCTGTTTTCTCCAGAGTAGAGAGTAAGCACTATTTAATCATACAAAAAGAAAAGTCCGGCTTCACTCCTTGAATATGCACTATACTTGGGCTGCAAGTATTAATTCACATGTTATTTGCTGTGTAGCTGATGGCA
The DNA here is from genome assembly GCA_951640165.1 of Pseudoips prasinana. NCBI lineage: Eukaryota > Metazoa > Arthropoda > Insecta > Lepidoptera > Nolidae > Pseudoips > Pseudoips prasinana. The sequence continues at coordinate 32,572,061 of OX621248.1, forward strand.
AAGAATATCACCACCCCACTTCATCCCGTGGGGGTGTAAAAGATCCAGCCAAGGAACTCCTAGAGAAAGAGCAGCAGTGTCTCTCTGTGTAGTCTAACCTTCATACCGCGATCACCAACCTCTCTGCCAAATGGCATATCCCTCCAAAATGATGGACACCACCCCATTGTGGAAATCTTTTGGGGAGGCCTTTGTCCAGCAGTGTCATTTGGATAACATGCTAAAACTCGATAATCTGTAAGCAGATTTTTGAAATTTTTAAGGGTGTTTTATGATATCTCTTCATTGTCATGCCAACACCCTGTTTCGTTAGAGAAATGTTTAGTCCTTTCATATATTTATTTATTTATTATTAGCCTGTATGGTCCCACTGCTGGGCAAAGGCCTCCCTCCATTCTTTCCAACGCTCACGACTGTGTGCCATCTCTTTCCAATTCTCAAGGAAGACATCCAGTTCGTCCCGCCATCTCCTTCGTGGTCTGCCGCGACCCCGTGTCACTGTTTCAGGGTACCAATCATGAGCTTTGCGTGCCCACAGCTCGTCCGGCATGCGACAGACATGTCCTGCCCAGTCCCATTTAAGCTGAGCAGCCTTTTGAGCCACGTCAATAATTCTAGTCACACAATAGTCCTTTCATATTTTATGAATTTCTTTAACATTACCTAAGAAATCCTATGTTATTTAGGGCATATTTAGTTGCAACATTTTCAGTTTTCACTCAACATACTGAATAAAATTAAGCGTTAGGTAAGGACCTGTCGCGTCTGACGCGAAGTTTTAGTAGTTTGGTAATTCTGTGTTTACCCTGTTATTTCATTCAACATGAATGAATTCAACTGTATTTGATTTTTACTAATTTAATGTATAAACACCGGTTTCTAAGGGAAGGTAGAGAAAAAGGATGTCTATTTTGTCACTATCCTTGCCCACCTGACACTATTTAAAATATAATTTTATTACTCAATAATTAATGCGATTTTTTTGTATTACGAAATTAATGTTTTTACATCCCTAAAAGTTTGTAAAAATACCTTCGCAATTGACAGTTTTATATTTGCGTAATTATACCTGTATGTTTTAACCAACTTAAAATTGGAATATATCCAACATTATTTAAATAACAAAGTACCTAGCCTACTGTAATATTATAAATGCGAAAGTTTGTGAGTATGGATGTAGGTATGCATATTTGTTACTATTTCACGCAAAAACTACCGAACGGATTTGGATGAAACTTTGTAGTAATGTAGCTTATATATCCGAATTACACATAGGCTATAATTTATAATGTTTAACGGGTGTAAAAAGCGCAGGGCTCAGCTAGTAATTTATAAAGTTCAACGCGGGTGAAATCGCGGGCCACAGCTAGTATTAAATAGTAAATACCTTGGTACAACTAACACACTACCATCATCAGATGGTAGGTATTATTTTAAAAATACATACAGTTTTTATAGTACATACGCCAGCACATCCAGCTTCCCCAATCTGTCAAATTTCTTTTGCAGATTTTCAACTTTATCACAAAAGTATAAGGTTCACTTTCAATTGGGGAAATTTGACAGATGGGGGTAGCTTAATGTGCTGGCGTCTTTATATACGGTTGTTGTGTTTAATACTAATATAGTCACTGATGCCAGCTTTACCTTACCTTTTAATTGGAATTTTCCAGGTTTAATGAGTAGGAAACGTAAATATGAATGGATCAATGATGAAGTGCTCCACTGTCCGCAGCAGCTGGTAGAGGTAGCGGCACACTACGAAGACAACCCTGACCCTTACTTCGAGAGCAGCTACAACTGGTACTACGCTGGCAACGGGAACATTCATCTCATATCTTTGAATGGGCTGGATTATTTGCTATATAGTGAATTTAGTTGTGTTTGTAAGTATGCCTTGATCTTCACCAAATTGTCATTGCTCTGCAATTTCCTATAGCGAATATGAACAAACTGCCCACCACATACTTTGGGATAACCAACTGACCACATTTTGAATTTACTAATAAAAACACTCTTAAGAAATGTCTCAAATATAATTCTTATGGTAAAAAATATTGAATATCGGCTGATAATCTTTTTAGATTTAAGCGTTTCAAGTTCTTGGCAGGAATAAAATGTGGATGCTTCGTGCCATTCTTACAATACGACTGTTAGTATGGAGATATACATCTCCTCGACTCTATAAAGAAATCGCTATACTTACATATGACGTCATAATAAGTAAACATGCATGCATTATTTTAAAATACTAATGACTTGGTTAGATTTGAAGCAGTTTTTACTAATTAATACTAACTTAATACTGAAAAATAAAAAAGTTAGTTCACACCCGTTTTCTTAAGCCAACACTAGTAATTATAACTATGAAAACAACCAAAGCAGAAATTAAATAATCACATACTATATTATATACTATGAGTGAATCTAATCAACGTCTTATCCTCTGTTGCAGATGTGACACATTTCTCCATCTTTGATCTAACAATAGACTACAAAGACATAATCAAATTCGACTGCGGTGAAGATCAGAATATCCTCGAAACAGTATTTTCACAAAATATCATCGCATTGAGAACCAAACACAAAATATTCGTGCTTAAAATTTGCCAGCCTGATGGTTCAATGCATATACAGAAAATCAAAGAAATGGAATCTAAAATACCATTTACCGGGATCTCATTTGACGAATTTCACAAAAACATTCTGTATGTAACTACTTTAGACTTTAAATTGACTATAGTTAATATAGATAGGATGACAGGGAGAAGCAAGCAGCTAAGAGGTAAAGTGGAAAGTCTCATAGACAATTGGAGTACTGTTATTGGCTCAGAAAGAGGATACTACACACATATAGCCAAAAATGGTATTACACTTTATGACAAACGAACAAACACAGCTTTCCAACGGTGGAAGAATCATAGAAGAATAACTGACGACACCGAATGTAACGATATAACTGTAGCAAAACATAGTACTGATAAACGCTTGCTGTACATAGGAACCGATCACCATCTTTTTCTAATAGACGTACGTTACAATAAGAAAGAAAGAAACAAACTAAAAGCAGTACAAAGGTGGACACATGGCATGCAATGCGTACCAACTTATATGTGTATCAGTAAATTTGAATATAGCAAAGAGCTGATATGTATGAGCAGTCAATGGTGTGAAGATATGTGTGTTATCAGTAACTATGCTAAAAGACTGGATCGGAACGCCGATATAAGCAGTGTCGTTATCCCCTATCGTCCACAGAGTATACTACAAGTTCTAAATGAAGCTAAAGAGAAGATGCTGTGCTGTGATTTGTATAACCCAGTCAATAGTAGACTTTGTACTGCAATTACTGGTCTCTCCGTGGTGGAACAAGATGATAAGTACCACATACTAATGTTGAACTCTCTGGGTGATGTTTCATGCCATTCTCTTTGCCCCCAATACATGACTGCTTTCTTCGAAGACACTAGTGTAGAACTTTTGAGTGAATGGAGTAAGGGGTACAAGAGGGAACCTAAAGAATTTGAAGTGTCATCGATCGAAGACATAAGTAATATTTGGAAACAGCTGAAGAGAATACCTGATGATTTCAATTTAGGCGAGAATAAATATATTAGGAAGGCGTACAAGTTTAATGAGCAAGAGATTAATGACGCCTTTGAGAACGAGGTTGTAGATTCTGGGTTGTTGGATATCTGGACAAAGAACCAAACAGAAACTATTGAAAATACGAAAGATGAATCTTCTTTCCATTTGTTTTTTACTAATGATGATGAATAAAACACAGTATTTTATTTAAAGAAGGAAATTTTCAATCCCGACTGTTTTACCTATTTCCTAATTCTTTTTTTAGCCCATACTTAATGCTTTCCGAATTGATTCCTCTCAGTACGACATTGATTTTAATTTTATAATATAATTAAAACCAATACGTACACGATGCATATTAAATCAACATTGTACGGAAGATGAATCATCTACATCATACAGTTACATAAAATATTATAATAAACTAAAAAAGAAACGAATAAATACCTATATTATAATTAACTAAAATATATATCCTCATCAGCCTCATATCGTCCACCACTTTTCATAGGCCTTCCCCTAAGAGATTTCCAAAAAGTTGCCATTTGGAGGGGCTTGCCGGTAGGATATAGGCTTTCCTCGTACAACCTTTCTTTAGTCTTACTTGTAGTCGCGCATAGTGGCGGACGTGTACGTTAACAATATTTAATTAATAATTATTATTCTAAATATATCGACCTCCTTTTATGTCGGACATTGCAGTGTAATGTATTTTGTACGTGACGATCTTAAATAATGTACTCACAGTGAAGTAACAGCGTAATAATAATAATTGAAAATGACTAGTCCCTTCAGTGGTCTCGTGCATCCTGTGGGCTCACCATATCCGTTGCAACCTACACCTTCGGACTCTGACAGTGGGGCTCTGCACATACTCTATACGTCCGAGATACAAAAATGGTTGACTTGTTAGTCAACCATTTTTGTATCTTGAGTTGATGTTTCAACGGTAATTTAAATGAAGTCTGCACCATCATCACTGAAGGTAAGCTCAACTCAGAGCAAAAACTTCGTATAACAAACCTGTGCCGTAAAGTTGAACATGGTAGTTCACAAATGGCTGTCATGTACCAGTCCTTGAAGCAGAAAGCCATTCAAGCATTTAATAGGGTGGACGAACTAAAAGATGAGCGGGAACTAAAAGACCAATTATCCGGATTGAGACAAACAATCAAGGAATCATCAGGGACTACGTCTTTTGCCGATATGGTAAAGAGGGGTTCTAATAATTTTGTTAAGCCCAGCCAAATTAATTCCGTGGCCATTTACCCCAACAACTCAGGCAAGTCTACGTCAAGCGAGGATACCAAAAACATAATTCAAAAAACTATACGGCCAGAGCAAATGAAGCTCCAAGTGCGTGGACTACGTAAAACGATAAATGGCGGAGTCATCATTAACACCGAGACCAAGGAGGACGCAGAAAAATTAAAAGTCGCTGTGGAACAATCGTCGTCCGGGTTTATAGCTGGTCATCCCTATAAGCGCAAACCTCGAATTGTTATCGTCGGAGTGCCCACATCGCTAACAGAAAAGGAGTTATTTCGGTGTATCTACGAACAGAACGTCACCGAAAAGATACCATCTTTAACTTTTGAAAAGTTCTTGTCCTCAACGAAACTAAGCCACAAGTCTGGTAAGAAAGATGTCACAACATGCAATTTTATAATCGAGGTCACAGCTAATATCCGCAAAGCCCTAATTTCGCAATCTAGAATCTTCATAAACTGGACCTCTTGCCCAGTTCGTGATTTTACACTTGTAATGAGGTGCTACAAATGCCAGCTATACGGGCACGCAAAATTCTGTAAGGACACCGTTTCCATGTGCGGACATTGTGGCGATTCAGGGCATTCAATGGCAGAATGCACAAAGAAAGGTGACGCCCCAAGATGTGCTACATGCCTCCGTTTCAAGAAGCCGTGCAATCACAAAACTGGAGATATTGAGTGTCCCGCTAAAAAGAGCGCAGAACTCAGATACATTAACTCAATCGATTATGAGGGCGCCTAGAGCGCCGTACATTTTATTTTGTTTATTAGCCTTAACTAGAACAGATATAGTTTTACACAATGACGCATAATTTAATTGATGATGTAGATAAAAATTTGTTTGTATGACTCAAAACAGTGTGACACTGAAAGTTGCAAGCAATACATTTCCGCATTTACTAACCCATTAACGATACTAACTCAAAATATTCGGAGTATTTTTAAGAACATAGACAGTTTTAATATTTTTCTACATAGATTAAATATCGACTGTGATGTTATAATTCTTACGGAATGTTGGCTTTCTAATCGTGATGGTAATATTCCTGTGCTACAGGGATACAACAACTACAACAGTTCAGTCAACTTCAATCAGAACGATGGGGTGGTTGTCTATACTAAAAAATCTCTTCTTGTCATTGTTGAAGAGCCCGTTGAACAGGAATGCAATTGCTTAGTTATTAAAATTGGAACCGACATCGCAATCGTGGCTATTTACAGACCTCCTTCTTTTAGAAATTTACATTCTTTTCATAATTCTCTTAATACAATACTCTCATCTCTCTCTTCTTTTAATAATATTGTATTAACTGGAGATATCAACTTAAAAATTAATCCTGAAAACATCAATGCAGGGATGGAAAACTACCATAATTTATGTGCATTTCATGGGCTTTTGCCTTCCCACACTTTTCCAACTCACCAGAGTGGTTCTTGTTTAGATCACGTCATGCTTAAAGCTAAATTACCGAGCTTAACCCTTGTTACCAACGCCACAATAACTGATCACTATCCAGTTCTAATCTAACTACACTTGATTTAACGCTACGTAAACAGATTTCACAATCGCAACAAAAATCACACATAAACATGTATAACGTTGAATGTGATTTGTGCAATATTAATTTTGACCCAGTTTACTATTCTGCTGATGCTAATACGGCATTGTTATACGTAATTAATAAACTGCAAGAAGCAATTTTACGTAATACAACTATAATTAGATTGAGTAGGAAAAATATAAACATTAAGCCATGGATCACACCGGGCCTTTTACGTTGTATACGTCACAGAGATAAATTACATAAAAGAGTTACGCAATCTCCACATAATTATACATTACAATTATCTTACAAAAGATACAGAAATTTTTGTAATAACTTTTTGAAAAAAAATAAAATTGAGTTTGACAAAAAACAACTTTATGAAGCAGGTTCAAATAGTAAACACCTGTGGAAAGTTATAAAATCCTTCTTCTAACCAGCATAAATCATCTTCAATCGCTCGCTGACAACGCTAATAAGTTTTATGGAAATGTTGGAAAGGAACTCGAGGAAACAATGAAACAGCAAAACGTTAACTTGACTGGTTCCTCTACAAGAACACAACTCCATAGTGGGAAATCTTTTGTTCTGTTAGACACAGATGAATCTGAAGTGGAACGAATTATTGTAGGGCTGAAAAACAACTGTGCAGCGGGTTGGGATAAAATTAGTAATAATATTCTCAAAATATTTAAGCACATTCTAGTCCCTCCTTTAACTTTCATTTTTCAAACATGCCTCACTGATGGAATTTTTCCTAAATGCCTAAAAAATGCCGTAGTTATTCCCGTTCACAAATCAGGGAGTAAGGATCTTGTAACTAATTACAGACCAATTTCTTGTGTGCGTCACGATTGCTCCGCCACGTTATCCAAACAGAAAAAGAAATCTCTATATTTTTTGTCAAAATTAGTCAAAATCGAAAGGAATAAACCAAATTTTGTCAAAGCAGAAATAAAGAAGTTACAGGGGTTTTAAGTTGGCCGCGCGAACGTAACGTGCACGATTGCGCGGCCATGAAGATCTCAGTAACTACTTGGGATAGAGATCTAAATCTCTTTGTTAATTGAACATTTCATTTGTCAACAATTGTCAAAAAAAGAATTATAAGACTAAGATCAATATTTCACGAAATATTAACCTTGGAAGTTATGGCCGCGCAATCGTGCACTTGATGTTTCTTTAATCTCGATTATTTCTTAAAAACTTAAGATATCATGCAGTAAAACTGTTACTAGAAGAAAGGTTTTAATATGTCAAAAGTACCGAAAGCATTTCATGCCACCAAAGTTTATTTGAACTGACGAAATCAAGGCAAACAAAAGTTTCGTGGCCGCGCAATCGTAACGTTACTTTGAACGCTGATATCTCATTATCTATAATTGTTAAGATTTCGGTGTTAACATCCATTTATTCGTAATAATAGGTCTTTACCTATGAAATTGCCGTTTTGTATGAAAAAATTTAAACGAATTTTTTTCATGAATTTTTTTATTTGTATTAATCGAAGTAATCACCCATGCAATCAATGCATCTTTGCCATCGCAGTGGCAGTTTATTGATGCCCTTCTTAAAGAAATCAGCTGGACGGGAGGCAACAAATTCTTCAAAGGCATTTTGTACTGCCTCTCGGGTATTGAATTTTTTTCCCGCCAAGAAGTTATCCAAATTCTGGAAAAAGTAGTAGTCTGTAGGCGCAAGGTCTGGTGAGTAGGGCGGATGACGGAGAGCTTCCAACCCCAGTTCTTGCAACTTGGAGACCGTCTGCTGTGCAGTATGAGGTCGCGCGTTGTCGTGCAGGAGCAGCGGAGACGAGCGATTGACCAATGCTGGTTGGAGATGCGCCAGCTTCTCCATCATTGTGCTCAGTTCTTCACAGTACACATCTGCAGTAATGCTCACCCCGTTTGGTAAGAAGCTGTGATGAATCACACCGGCGCTAGACCACCAAACAGTGACCATCACTTTTCTAGGGGTAAGTTTTCGTTTAGGGCATTGTTTAGGTGCTGAACCAGGATCCAACCAACTTGCTGAGCGCTTGCGGTTATCAAACAGAATCCATTTTTCATCGCAGGTAACAATGCGGTTCAAAATTCCTTCATTTGTGTGTCTGTTGAGCAGTGCAAGGCACGTCTCGACGCGTACTTCGCGCTGGCGATCATTGAGTTCGTGGGGCACCCATTTGTCAAGCTTTTTTACCTTGCCAATTTGACGCAAATGGACCAATATTGTTTTGACGCTAACGTCGAAAGCTGCTGCTAATTCAGCCGTAGATTGTGTATCATCAGCTTCCACAACCGCCTTTAATTCGTCATTGTCGACCAAAGTCTTCGGACGACCGCGAGGTTCATTTTTCAGGTCGAAATTTCCAGAACGGAAGCGAGCAAACCAATAACAGGTGGTGCGTTGGTTTGTAGTGTTAGCTCCGTAAACGTCGTTGATGTTGCGTGCCGCTTGTGCCGCGTTGCTGCCACGACGGTACTCATATTCCATAATTACTCGAATTTTTAACGTATCCATGATGACGAAAAAGATTGAAATGCGATGAAAATGTAACACTAATCAATAAAGAAATGACTACTTTTGGAAAAAAGAATCCATGTTTTTCAAATAAAATTAATTTGAAATTAGAATTCTTAGCCAAACAAAAATTATTTTGATTTGAAATGGCCAGTACTGCAGAACGGCAATTTCATAGGTAAAGACCTAATATTAACCTAATCAGATTGACATAGCGTTTTACCCTCAGGACAATTTTCTACGCGTGTAATCTCAAAAATAATGATATCTCTTATAATGTTCGAGTAGAGTGACCATAATTTCTGTTAAATATGGGGATGCTGTGTGGTGACGGCGACAAATATCAGAATCAGAATATCATCACCCCATCTCATCCCGTGGGGGGCGTAGAAGTCGACCCGAGGGAATATCTACCAGAGGATGGGCAGCAGCTTCCTTCTGATTACTATGACCATCTTACTGCGATCGCCAACCCGCCTGCCAAGCGTGGCGATTATGGCATATCCCCCCAAGACGATTCTTGAGGGAGGCTTGTCCAGCAGTGGACTTTTTTCGCTGTAATAATGATGGGGATATCTTTTGCTCTACTAGACGAAAATGTACCTGTTAGGAATAATTGTTGGAGAATTGGCTAAAATAAAAGAGTTTAATACACTTTCCTTTTTCCGTTTGTCAAACGACTTTTATGTTTTGTTATGTATTGACGAGTTATAATTTTATCAATGAAACAGTAACGGTAATGGCAACAGTATTTCTTGAGCTGGAGTTTCGACCATTTACGTAAAATCGATAAAGTAAGTATAATTATTACGAATTCTTTGTGTGGTGACGGCGTGGAATATCATCACCCCATCTCATCCTGTGGGGCGCCTATAAATCGTCCTGAAGAAAAACCTACCAGAGAACGGGTAGCAGCGTTTTTCTGTGAACTTTGCGGAGGATTTTGTCCAACTGTGGACGTAATTTGGCTGACATGGTGAAGTATAATGTTTTTACGGTCATACATTATACGAAATATAACGCGATTGGTTCCCACATTTGGTTCCTAGTTTAATATGTATTTCAAATTAGGAGTCAAATTGTCGTGGGTTAGTAATGCTAGAAATATAAAATAGAAATGTACAGACTCCAGCAAATCAAGTTACCCCAATCTGTCAAATTTCCTCAATTGAAAGTGAACCTTATGCTTTTGTGATAAAGTTGAAAATCTATAAAAGAAATGTGACAGATTGGGGTAGCTAGATGTGCTGGCGTCTGTACATAATTCGAAATATAAATTTTCTCCCAAAATGAAAATAAATAGAATTGCTATTCCGCAGGTAGAGTCCCTCCGTTCGAGTCAGTTCTAAAATCATCACACGTAGCTTTGAGTTCATAATTGTTTACTGCCTATTAACCGAGCACATTTTAAATTCTTTTCTTTTCGTTTTAAAAAGACAACGCCCAAACTTGGGAATCTAATCCCTGTGTCGCGGGGTACTTGACTAGCTGTGCCCCGCGGTTTTAACCGCCTTAAATTTTATAAATTATCACAGCTCCTCACCCGTAGACCTGTGTGCAAAATTTGAAGTAAATCCATGCAGTACTTTTAGTAAGTTTAGCCCGGACAAACAGATAAACAGACGAAAATTCTAAAAACTATTTTTTTGGCTTCGATGTCGATTGTAGATCACGCCCCAAGTATCCTTTTTAAATAACATTCAATGACAGTTTTGCCATTCCTACGATTTTATTATATGTATAGATATAGATAAATTACTGGAGTACAAGCAGCAATGTCGCGTCATGTCATCATGTGGTGAAAACAGAACTAAGTTCCATTTTTTGGCCTTGCTTTGTATGGCATGATTTTAACATGTGTATAGAAGAAAAGAATGTTGTATTGAACTGTCTTATCTTAGCCAATTCTCCAACAATTATTCCTAACAGGTACATTTTCGTCTAGTAGAGCAAAAGATATCCCCATATTTAACAGAAATTATGGTCACTTTACTCGAACATTATAAGAGATATCATTATTTTTGAGATTACACGCGTAGAAAATTGTCCTGAGGGTAAAATGCTATGTCAATCTGATTAGGTTAATATTACGAATAAATGGATGTTAACACCGAAATCTTAACAATGATAGATAATGAGATATCAGCGTTCAAAGTAACGTTACGATTGCGCGGCCACGAAACTTTTGTTTTGCCTTGATTTCGTCAGTTTAAATAAACTTTGGTGGCATGAAATGCTTTCGGTACTTTTGACATATTAAAACCTTTCTTCTAGTAACGGTTTTACTGCATGATATCTTAAGTTTTTAAGAAATAATCGAGATTAAAGAAACATCAAGTGCACGATTGCGCGGCCATAACTTCCAAGGTGAATATTTCGTGAAATATTGATCTTAGTCTTATAATTCTTTTTTTGACAATTGTTGACAAATGAAATGTTCAATTAACAAAAAGATTTAGATCTCTATCCCAAGTAGTTACTGAGATCTCCATGGCCGCGCAATCGTGCACGTTACGTTCGCGCGGCCAACTTAAAACCCCTGTAACTTCTTTATTTCTGCTTTGACAAAGTTTTGGTTTGTTCCTTTCGATTTTGACTAATTTTGACAAAAAAATATAGCGATTTCTTTTTCTGTTTGGATATTGTGGCGGAGCAATCGTGACGCACACCAATTTCTTTACTAACTTCCTTTTCCAAAATTCTAGAAAAAATCATAAACAATAGACTTGTCTTATATCTAGAAAAGAACTCTTTGCTTTCAAACATGCAATTTGGTTTTAGAGCTAACTTATCCACATCAGACGCAGTTCAACATTTACTGATTTTGTCACAGAGGAACTGGGAAAAGGGAACCTAGTAACTGGTATTTTCCTTGATCTAGCGAAGGCATTCGACACCGTGTCTATTCCTAACCTTCTATCCAAGTTAGAGGCATTAGGAATTAGGGGCTGTTTAAATAACCGTGTAATAAATAAATAATGTGTTAAAATTGACCAATTCATCAGTACGGACGTGAAAATTCTTGCTTTTGGAATTCCCCAGGGAAGTATACTGGGCCCTACCCTATTCCTGATCTACATAAATGATCTGTGTTCCTTAGAGTTAGACCATGGGAAAGTAATTTCTTATGCTGATGATACAGCATTAATTTTATCTGCTCCAAACACTACTGCGGTTCATTATTACGCACAGCATGGGTTTAATGTAATAAATAATTGGCTTAGAAATAATGTACTAACTTTAAATGCTGAAAAGACAATATTTATTAATTTTTGCATGCGTAAAAACCACAGACTTCCTAAACAAGATAACATATATGCACACTATTGTCCCAGCCCCTTGGTTTCCTGCGATTGTCCAGTTATTGCTAACACAAATAGCATGAAGTATCTTGGTGTTATTATCGATGAAGCTCTATCTTTTAAACAACATATCCTTGCCTTGTCAAATCGGGTACGGAAGCTCATATTCGTGTTTAAAAAACTACGCCATATTGCTGATATCAAATTGATTAAACTAGTCTATCAGGCATGTCAATCTATTATTCAATACTGCATTACTTCCTGGGGTGGTGCTCCAAAAACCTTAATGTTAACCATTGAACGTGCCCAAAGAGCAATACTAAAAGTTGCAACTTTTCGGTCTTTCCTTTTTCCTACGTGCCTTCTGGATGAAAAATGCAACGTCTTAACTGTCCGCCAACTCTTTATTAAACATGCAATTTTAAAACAACTCTCAACACTCACAATACTAACCTTACTAACACCAAAAGACATTATCTGCACTAGTGCATCAGAGTCTAAGTTTATTTATACAAACAGGTTTTATCCTTTTCTCGGGCCATATCTTTACAATAAAATAAATAAGTCACTATCTATATATAACCTTAACTATATAAATTGTAAAAGAATAGTCAGTATTTTTTTACAAAAGTTGACCTATGATGAGACTGAGGGTTTATTTAGTATTCTAAAATAAGTTAATTTTTTAACATTATAACTTAGATTTTTGAATTTGTATAATTAAATATTGTTTAAATTTTTAATAATGGATAAGTATACTTTTTAAGCCGTTAGAACGCCTGTGTAGTACAGGCACATACTGTCTATAGCTTAGTATTAATTATTTTTACTATAAATAGATATAAATTTTGTACACATTTTTTCTTTCTTGAATAAATTTATTATTATTATAACCTATTCTGTTCTGGAATTCTCTCCCGCCGGAAATCAGAAAGGTATCATGAGGAAACGATTTAAACAACTATTTTTGTTTCGATTTGTTCCCATACGGTAACTGGCCAAACAAACGATACACGCTTGATAATAAACGATTGGTTGAACCAGTGATCTCTTTTTAAGAGATCGAATGTATCCTTTAGTGATAAGCGATTGATTTGTTTCTGGCACTCATCAGCGGTCTCTGCGCTAGGAAACTGGTAACCACTTTAACCTTTTGACCGCCACGGTCGGGTATAGCCGGCAAATGGAAACGCGTCCAACACGCCACCGTGGGCTAATGCCGAGAAGGAAACACCATTTTTTAAGTACAAAATAAATAAACTAATTTAAGTTTTCTTAGTTTCTTTTTCTAATATTTAAAACGACATTTATTTAATATTGTAAAAAGGCACAAAGATATATCCATTAGTTACATTTCACTAGACAAAACAATCATCAAAAAGTGCTAATCGAAATCCATATGAAGAGGTAGGACATTCGGCAAGACACGCCAGCTAGTGATGGGTAAGGTAAATTATAATTAAAATTTATGAAATTCTGTATTAAAAGTACCCTAAATTATTTCGACAATTATTTTTTTAATAACAATTATTAATAATGTTCCTCCAGTATAATCTAATATTATAACGAGATTAATACACATCGGTATAAGTTATAGATTGTTTATTGGGTGGAACCACGAAACACAGATACACATTATGTATTATGTAGCGTATCAATAAAATTACAACCTTTGCACTATATACACGTAATATTATTCGACATCGACTCAACTGACACAGTAAAGCAAACATCTCGACAGGCGGCGGGCGCGTAGTGACGCGGCGTCTCCCGTCCCGCCCCCCTGCGGTTTACTGTCTACTCTCGCGCATCTCTTACGCAACAGCGCATACGACGGTAACCTGACGTCATGAGCGCTGCGGGAGACTGCTGATGACTGAACTGATGTTTTATATTATGATAGGTGGTAATAATTGTTACGGCATTATTATTGTGCGAGTGTATAAAATTAATAATAAAAATGGTTAACAGTCAAATGAGTAAGAAAAGTATTAAAAAGAAATAATCATAAAGGCTATCGATATAATGTTGGACATAATATACAAAGGATAGTGACGATGAATAAAACACAATAATTTTATTTATAAACGACTATATTTCCTACTTACATGACTGAGTTTATACAAACTTTTCATCCGTCCAATCAACATACTAACATGTACACAATAAAATTAATTCATAGCGCGAGATAGTTTTAAACTACAAGGAAGACATCGGAAACAATGCATTAAGGCGATCCATTGATACACAAAAATTTCATCATGGAAATCATCACCCATCTATAGACTGACCGCATGCATAGTTGGTTCACCAAGCCGGTCACTTACGGACTTGTAAGTGGTCGGAACTATGAGCGCCACCGAAAAGTTGGAGGGAAAACTAACTCCTTGCCATCTGATCCCAAATTAGGCAGAGCTTGGCAAGGCTTTAGCAGAGTTTGGGAATCAGGAACTACAACATTTTAAATTATTTGTATTGTGTGAAAATAAACAATTTTTAGAACGAAGTTCCTTATCGCGCGTTGTGAAAGGTGGATAGACGGAAAAAAATCTTACGAAAAGTTGTCACGACACTTTTTGCAGCTGTGCGGCATGTGTATGTTTCTCTGTCTGTCTCTCTCTCTTATAGAAAGCAAGCCAGATATTTTCATTTCTATTTCGCATTGAACAGTGTGGTGTCGCGACGATTATTTTTGTTGAGTGTATACAAGTTTTTTGTACATAATAAATAATAAGAAATAACTTCGTCCCATCCGGGTGTCCCTTGACAATAAAAAATAACTCCGTTCCATCCGGTTGTCCCTTGAGACCTCTCAACTTATTATTTTTTAGAGCCAACAGAAAACTGATAATGATTAACTCTTTAATACATTTACAAACTTCATAAAATCCAATAAACACACTACACAATGTACAAAAAATTAATAATGTAGTGTTAATTCCGCTAAATGTCAGTTTAATTTAGCCGGAATACAATATGCACCGGCCTCCCGCCCGCAAGAAATATGCACATGCATGAAGGGTAATATATGCATGTCAATTACATGGACCAGTATGATTATTTATCTATTATAGTAGTCATCATATCGTGTAAAATATAATCAGCAGTATGCCAAAGAGTTGATAAATAAAATATATGATAAAAATTGAATTAAATACCGCCATCATCTTTAATGCGACGCCTTAACTCAAAACTCGTATTTTTGTGGGCTAATTGGAGTTATATTGGTGTGCATATAGTTTCCATCATAATTTCAACTCTCTCAACTGAGAATTTATCTGAACAGAAAAATGGTTCAAATCCTGGGTTGGGCTAAAAAGGGATATTGCCTTTTTAGCCCAACCCAGGTCCTCAGTATCTGCAGTTATACACGTTGCCGCTAGACCAATGAGTCAGTGTCATAATAAGCTGGTTTAAACAACTTTTTAGGTTATCATTTAATCCGACTTCCCACACTCGACATAGTCCTTCCCCAAGGCAATCTCCACAATGGCCGGTCTTTCGCTACTAAGATGTCTCCAGGCTATTTTTGTTTATGGTTTTAATAGTTATGATAAGTGAATAAATGGCGACCACTTAAAGCAGCCATAATGCATAGTTCCCGATGTCCCCAATCTTAAGTACAATAATACACACAGTTTACAACTACCTCAGCGAAAACTAAGTTGGGAACCACCAACAATTCGTAACAATTTGAAGAAGCAAGATTTACTTACAATGCATGGAAATGCATGACGTTAAAGCTTAGCTTTGAATCTTGAATGACTTGAAGGTGCGTCGGTGCGTCATTCAGTCTTCTAGCGATCGTGGAAAACTGCAAAAATAAGATTTTTTTTAATGAAACGCCCGCACTATGGATAAGAAACCTGAAAAACATATAATTAAGGAACACAAAGTTAGTGTCCAATGAAACGACATTAAAGCGGTGAAACCGGCAGATCCCAGATTATCGCTTCAACCGACTTTGGATCCCGCAGCGAATTTAGCAAGGAGGAGTACTAGAAAAAAGTAGTTACGCTTCCCTCCAGAGAAAATTGGGAGATACAATTATATAGCCTCGTATAATGACAGAATTGTAACTTAAGTAGCCAGCGTTGCTCTTGTAAGAGTGTCGAGCGAGTTGACATGACACTACCCAACTATGATCGGCTGGTAGAAAGTGCGTTGGTCGCGTTGAGTCACGGAAGTGTTGAGACTTACACTAACGTCGTGTGAAGGTCCGCAGCCAGTTCCTGGTGAGCGGCTGGTCGGGTGCCTTGGTGTCCCGCTCGCGCTCCTCGAGCTGCTCCATGAGCTTGCGCTGGTTGTCGCGGAAGTGTTGAGACTTACACTAACGTCGTGTGAAGGTCCGCAGCCAGTTCCTGGTGAGCGGCTGGTCGGGTGCCTTGGTGTCCCGCTCGCGCTCCTCGAGCTGCTCCATGAGCTTGCGCTGGTTGTCGCGGAAGTGTTGAGACTTACACTAACGTCGTGTGAAGGTCCGCAGCCAGTTCCTGGTGAGCGGCTGGTCGGGTGCCTTGGTGTCCCGCTCGCGCTCCTCGAGCTGCTCCATGAGCTTGCGCTGGTTGTCGCGGAAGTGTTGAGACTTACACTAACGTCGTGTGAAGGTCCGCAGCCAGTTCCTGGTGAGCGGCTGGTCGGGTGCCTTGGTGTCCCGCTCGCGCTCCTCGAGCTGCTCCATGAGCTTGCGCTGGTTGTCGCGGAAGTGTTGAGACTTACACTAACGTCGTGTGAAGGTCCGCAGCCAGTTCCTGGTGAGCGGCTGGTCGGGTGCCTTGGTGTCCCGCTCGCGCTCCTCGAGCTGCTCCATGAGCTTGCGCTGGTTGTCGCGGAAGTGTTGAGACTTACACTAACGTCGTGTGAAGGTCCGCAGCCAGTTCCTGGTGAGCGGCTGGTCGGGTGCCTTGGTGTCCCGCTCGCGCTCCTCGAGCTGCTCCATGAGCTTGCGCTGGTTGTCGCGGAAGTGTTGAGACTTACACTAACGTCGTGTGAAGGTCCGCAGCCAGTTCCTGGTGAGCGGCTGGTCGGGTGCCTTGGTGTCCCGCTCGCGCTCCTCGAGCTGCTCCATGAGCTTGCGCTGGTTGTCGCGGAAGTGTTGAGACTTACACTAACGTCGTGTGAAGGTCCGCAGCCAGTTCCTGGTGAGCGGCTGGTCGGGTGCCTTGGTGTCCCGCTCGCGCTCCTCGAGCTGCTCCATGAGCTTGCGCTGGTTGTCGCGGAAGTGTTGAGACTTACACTAACGTCGTGTGAAGGTCCGCAGCCAGTTCCTGGTGAGCGGCTGGTCGGGTGCCTTGGTGTCCCGCTCGCGCTCCTCGAGCTGCTCCATGAGCTTGCGCTGGTTGTCGCGGAAGTGTTGAGACTTACACTAACGTCGTGTGAAGGTCCGCAGCCAGTTCCTGGTGAGCGGCTGGTCGGGTGCCTTGGTGTCCCGCTCGCGCTCCTCGAGCTGCTCCATGAGCTTGCGCTGGTTGTCGCGGAAGTGTTGAGACTTACACTAACGTCGTGTGAAGGTCCGCAGCCAGTTCCTGGTGAGCGGCTGGTCGGGTGCCTTGGTGTCCCGCTCGCGCTCCTCGAGCTGCTCCATGAGCTTGCGCTGGTTGTCGCGGAAGTGTTGAGACTTACACTAACGTCGTGTGAAGGTCCGCAGCCAGTTCCTGGTGAGCGGCTGGTCGGGTGCCTTGGTGTCCCGCTCGCGCTCCTCGAGCTGCTCCATGAGCTTGCGCTGGTTGTCGCGGAAGTGTTGAGACTTACACTAACGTCGTGTGAAGGTCCGCAGCCAGTTCCTGGTGAGCGGCTGGTCGGGTGCCTTGGTGTCCCGCTCGCGCTCCTCGAGCTGCTCCATGAGCTTGCGCTGGTTGTCGCGGAAGGCCGCAATGGGGTCGTCGAACTGGCTGTAGTACGTCAGCACCTCGCGCACGTCTATCACGTCCGACATCGCTATCGCTGCGGGGAACACATTACATTCGTTTTAAACGTGAAAATTCTTAAGCGGCTATTCGATATGGATAAGAGGCGGACAATTGAGTGTAAACTTCTAATGATGCGTCGCGTTTGGGCACATTTCGTTACATTTGAGAGAGGAAAGATATAACGCTGATAGAAAACGAGCTATATATTCCAACGCCACTGAAGTGGAGAAAAGGAGAGCACGTATGTATACACAACGATAGAAAGAACCAAGTAAATTCAAGTAAAGGCTCTGAAATATATTCAAAAAGATACAGGAAATCTGATTTAGGTTGGATTAAACTTATATTAAACGTCAATCTTAACGTGTTCAATAAGTTCCTGTAAATTATGTCATGTATAAAAAACCTTCCGAGGTATTTGGGATACTGATTACAAAGTAAATTTTCAAGAAAATTGTATCAGATTTTTTTATTCTAAAAAGGGATTCATTTATCACACTAATGGTATAAAGGCGAAAGTTTGTGAGTGTGTAAATTTGTTACTTCTTCGCGTCTAAACGGCTAGAGCGATTTTAATGAAATTTGGTATGGAATTAGCTGACACCCAGGGTTAACACATAGGCTATAATTTACAAAGTTTAACGCGGTTTAAACCGCGGAGCACAGCTAGTTCATTATACCTAGTGGGGACATCTGCACAAACCACCATCTCTCCTGTGTACCTCCCTATAGTAATAGACAAAACTTAACTTTCTCTATCTTCACTAACTTATATCTCCCTCTCAACCTCCGTTCAGTTCACTCGTTCACACATTCACCAGCTTACTCCCCAAAACGAGCGTACCTAAGGAAGTTTTACATCAAAAAGTTGCATAACTCACTTTGTAACAAGTTAGCTAAGTCCAGCAATGCAGTGTCGTCGTCCGCGCCCTTCCACTTCTTGAGTATGAGAGAGTTCTGCGGGTGGTACTTCGTAGCTGCCTTGTTCCAGTCCACCACTATCACCTACAAGTTGCAATATTCTGTTCATATGTATGCCGCAATCGAGTCACCCTCGGAACGCCAGTGCCCTCTCTCGGCGCTCGACGGAGTCAATGCTTCCCCGGCTGAGCGCCGCGCGACACACTTGGCGCTTCAGCCGGCCAGTGCGGTCGAATATTGAAACTGACGCACGTTCCTAGCTATAGCCGTGTATATCTGTACCTATCTAGTGCCTCACGTTTCGTTGTGTTTTATTTATTGCGTCAAATTGTATAACATGAATAGATTTGCAAATTGAACTAGGTACTACTTTGTACAAAGTATATACGCCTACTAAATTGTCGAACGGCGAAAATCCATGCGACAACCGACAACTCTAACTGCGACATATACATCTGGCTGAATTTCTGTTGTGGCAGCCAATCTTAATAGAGATTAGCCATCGACGTAGGAAATATTTAAGAATCGAGGAGAGATAAGGTTCCGTACGAACAGTATCTGCGGATAAGTATGCCAGACGTGCACCAACTAAACCTAGCCTACTGTGGATTTCTCTTGTCGCCTGATTGGGAAAGCGAGAATGCTGCTAAACATCATAGATTATAATGGTGTTATTATGTTTATTTTGCGGTCTGAGTATGAGTAAGGCTACCTGAGCCGATAACAGAGTCATGTCTTGAGAGTTGCAAGCGTCCTGGGCTATGGTTACCAATAACCACATCAGGCGGGTCGTGTGTTTGTTTACCATCTTGCTACTTTAATCAGACTGAATGAAGTGACCGGTTTAATGAGGAATACTTTAAATACTGGCATCTTACCTTAGATAGATCTCTATTAAGTCCATCCAGATTCTTAACATGTACTCCATCGACGAAATGTGTGGAGTCTCTAAACAGTCTGTACGTTATAAACTTATTCTCCGGATCCAACTTGTCCAAAACGGGCCAGATCATAAAAGCGTTCTCCGTGGTGAAGATTACCACTTCGTAATTGGAACTGGCTACTGTTTGTAGGAACTGATCAACACCAGGACGCTTCTTGAACCTGAAAAAGATAATTGTATATTGCTTGTTGAGTACCAAGTCCAAGAGCAGGAAAAATTGTCTTCAAATCCCGCTACGCCTAGCGGGCTTGTGTCAAATAGTAGGAAAATTACAACACAGCAGGTGTCGAACGGGTGTTTGATATTAATTGTGTAACGTTGCATATCTATTCAACGCTCCTTAGTTTTTTTTTATTATTAATTAACACACCCTGACATAATTATATCGCTGTTTAGTTCACCGCCACTCATTCTAACCGGTTCGGAAGCCGTGAGCCACCGAGCGGTCATTAAGCGAACGGTGGTAGGCCAGTACTAGACTGCACTCAATGCGTTAGCACGTATGCACAGTATTAATAAGAAACATTATTTTTCTTTTATTGTGTGTCGTCTATCGTGTTAATACGATTGAGAGCTTCTCAAATACAATATGTAAATTGTAAATTCAGTGTCAGCTAAGTGTTGATTAATATTTAGTTCTCACTCATGTAGGGTATTGTAACATTGTATAACGGCCACCTTTAATTGACCTTGTAGCAAATATCATATCTTTCCATTCTGCTTCAATTATTGTGCCTAATACCTACAATATAAATTTATATTATGTGCGGTGCTTCACACCAATAATTTTATAACATTTTCTTATTACAAACTTAATTTGTAAACTCCGATTCTGACTGTGACAATTGCACACACTCGCCTTAAGCGCAATTAGTACTCCCGCTTCCTCATTTCCATTATGCGGTCACAGTCAGGAGAGACTTTGGTTTAAAAAGAATATTTTATTTACTGGACATAAATTCCTGGGTCCAAAGTTCGGCTTACGAGGGTCCAAAGTACGGTCTTTAACCATACCGCATCATCACACCTACCGGTACCTGGTTGGTGGTCACCGACACCGCCACACTACAGACCAGCCTAATCCCAGTGGGTCATCCTCCGGCCCGGCAACCTCCTGGATCTCGGAGTGATCACCGTCATCGTCGAAGCCAGGAGAGTACTTGGCGCGCCTACCTCCATAGGGCATAATAATTGACGGGCTTATAACCGACCTTTTTTATTGTTATTTAAATAAATTAGTAAGATATTGAGTTTAGTGATTTATTACTTTCCAAACCACACCTCATACGCTTCAATTGACGTATAGTAACAGTGACAGGTCTTAAATGTCATTGAAATTAACCGTAAATCGCACTTTTTCATGTTAGTACGCTGCGCCAAAACGGCTGATCAATGTACCTACAGACGCCAGCACATCAAGCTACCGCAAATCTGTTAATTTCGCCAATTGAAAGTGAACCTTATGCTCATGTGATAAAGTTGACAGATTGGGGTAGCTAGATGTGCTGGCGTCTGTACCTAGTTGAGTTCTCAATTGATATTGACGTAACCCGTAATGCCGTGTAGCAGGCTATTTGGACACTTTTTCCTACCAGTATGAACAAAACGGCTGCCCCAGTCGGAAATTCCAGCACTATGGTAACCTTCAGCAGCAGTATTTTGGTGAGCTGGTGCAGCAGCGGCAGCAAATCTACCAGCGGTTTGCTTGACACAGGACGCCTCCTTATATAACATTATACCTTTCTCTACGTCAATAGAAGTAATATTACCTCCATCCGGTTTGGTAGGACCAGTCAGGGTGTACTAGTACATCGGTAAACTCCAGTACCAGCGTGTAAGTGGGCTGGTACGGCAGAGGCAGAGGATCCGGAAGCAGTTTCTCGCGGGATGGTTCTTTAATCATCTATAAAAGTAAAATGTTCTTTATTTTAAATAGCTGTGCTGCACGAGAATCAAACTTATAATAAGTACGCCAAAAGCTTGTGCAGTAAGGGCCTAAGCACACCGCGTTTAAAAAACGCGGTGTGCTTAGGCCCTTACTGCACAAGCTTTTGGCGTACTTATTATAAAAAAACGCGCGTTAGCATCGCGTGTGTATCAATACAGACTGATTTTTAAACGCGCCGGCGACGCGCGTTTGTATTGATACACACGCGATGCTAACGCGCGTTTTGAAAACGCGCATCGACGACGCGCTTAAAAAACCTGGTGTGCATAGGCTCTAAGTGGGTAAGTCCCCGCGACACTGGGATTTACTTTGTAGTGCCAAAAATAGATCTTTTTAAACAGTTTTTTTTTTATAAATTCTTACTTTCTCATAGAAAGTGAGTTCCTTCCATGTGCGCCTGAGGTACTGTAGCACGGTGGGCATGTGCGAGTACTCATCCTCGATGAGCTCCCCGCCTTCCCCACGCCGCGGCGCGCCTAGCTCCACCACCAGACAGCCCCCCATCACCGTCATAGCGCCGCCGAACACCGCGAAACTGATAGAGAAACACTCTTTTATTAAGAACACACATAGACTGGGAACTAAAAAGAAAATCAGTCTTACCAACATATATAACTTTCACAAACCCTAAAATCCTGTATCTAAAGCTATTAGATAAAGAATTAAATTTAAAAAGTATACCTAGTTCACTTAGGTAACTAGAGAAAACTGCTGGTTAGCTAGGATAGGATGGTATCCAGTGTGGACTATATTGGCCCCCTATCCCTGTCCCCTGTCTTCAACAGCAAATTATGGTCTGCACCCCATAAAGTTACATGTAGGTGTATGTCGCCTAGATTTAAATAAATAATAACTGTGTGACAAGTCTGACTGAGGGACTATTTTTAAATATATATTTTGATTATGTTAATTCCCATTTATATTTAGGGCTGACAGAATTTACAAGTGCGTCTTAAAAATAAGTGTTGAATAAATATAATTTATTCTTCTACTCTGTGTATTGGCAGTATCTCTCTGTAGCTACCCTTCACAAGACACTGTAATATTGTAACCCCACTGCATTTTGTGTAACCGCATGTCTATGTAAGATAGCTGGTGATTTGGTCTTCGTCCGCACTAAATGACATTAAATGTATCCCTGTCTGATATATCTCATATGAAAAGAATAAGGCCAAAATAGAGCTGTAAACTTCTAGAACTGCTTTTAAGACATGGCCGCATAATAGGTACACAGACAAAGCCTATTTGTCCTCAGCATTTCGTACCAGCACTGAGGCTGATTTCAGAGTGACGCGCGCGGCACGCGCCTGAGGCCAGCGCGTCGCAACAGCGCGCGCTTGACGCGCGGACCACTGTGAAACGAGTTTTAGTATCTCGCGTTTCTTTGCAATGTACAGTTGTGTACAATTTAGTTTAGCTATTTATTTTTTATGGAAAGAGTGCAACAGCGATGTTGTCGTAGAAGATTGCAATTTTTTCCGTTCAATGCTACAAGGTTACTACCTTGTGGCATTGAACATTTATTCTCATTAAGACATAACTCACATGAGAACTTAGATATAAACAAAATTTTAATAATATATGTTCGTTGGCATAGGCACAAAAAAATCGTTCTCCGATTTACGAGAAGATACTTAGTTACAGATTTTTTAAACATTTTCGCATATAAGTGTACGCAACAGCGCGTGCGACCCGCGTCACTCTGAAACGCTAGCTGCCAGCAGAGGAGCTCGGGCCGCGCGCGCTTCGCCAGCGCTGGCCGACGGCGCGCGTCTCACACGCGGCGCGTTAGAACTGCGTGACTGTGAAACGCGACTACTATCTAGTGTAATTTTGAAAGCGCGCGCGTTTGGACGGCGCTGCTCGCCGGCGTGACTCTGAAATCACCCTAAATTGCCACAACTAAATATACCCTCTCCTTGTCATAAGAACTATATCAAAAAGAAATGCAACAATATTAAACTTAGTTTAGTTGGTATCCTTGGAATTGAAGGCATTATATTTTAAATTCAGAATTCAATCACTAATTCAGTAATTATAGGGCCAATTTATTAGATCACCTTTGACATCTGTCAGGTACTAGTAAAGTGAATTGTAAAATATATTTGGTAATTATAACAATAAAAAAAATTAAGCAAAAATTAAGTTTAAACTACGAAAAAATAAATAATATTCTATAACCGCCAGTTAAGGTTACATTGTTGAATTTGGTGATGTGATCTATAAAATTGGCCCTACTATTATAGAGTTCATGTTTTAAATGGTTCTTATTTTTGTTTGCAAAATACTAAACAGCAAATTTAAAGCAAATACCCCATCTTCATCCTCCGCCAACTTTTCTCATTTTCCTCTGTTTTCTCCTTGTTTTCCTTCTCAAAACTCTCTTGTTCTTTCTTGATGGCCTGTGGGTCTTCTACTATAGGGCTCTGTGGGAAGAACCGGCCCAGGATGTCTGGCTTCTCTGCCGGTTTCCCATCTTTAGACTTATCTGTTACCAAGTATAAGTAAATTCATAAGAATAATTTATTGTGGTAATTTTTTATCAGACAGAGATTCAGGTAAAATACAATATGATTATTCAAAAATGTAATTGTAATAAGGTGAATCAAATAAGAAAGGCTATAATAGAAGAGCAATAACAAACATGCCATCCATGAACAAACAATGTTTTTAACCATTTGTATGTCTTTCGCTACTATAACATCATCTACTAAAAATAAAAGGGCTCCATATACAATGTGCTGATCTGAAATTTACTTCTATTTTTCAGATCTTATTCTACCAGGTGGAAATATCATTTTTTTTATATTATAATTCACATTTAAAATCATACTACACAGGTTTTGTGTCCTTGTGTTGGTTAAATTATATGGGCGAGACAGAATGTTTCAAAATGGGTTTTATCAAATCTGAAATCATCTACAATTGACAACATTTCATATTTTAACTGGCATGTATTATTGCGTTATTTAAAAGTAAATCCAAAACTAGGGCACCCATATTTTACCGTTTTGCGAAATTATTAACTTTTCATTAATTATTTAAACTTTGAAATTCGATGTATTCTAAAAATATGTAAGCGCCAAATGACATCATACATACGGTGGAATGCCCATCGATCTTTGCTTTAATGTGACCTGTATAAAAAAATCACTGTCATGTCATTTATTCCGCGTATTTGTAATTATCTTGTCAAACTCGTTGGCGCCTAAAATTGTTTACAATTGTTTAATGTATTCAATTTCAAATTAAATTATAATCATCAATATTAAATTGGTTTCCAGTGTTATTATCCTCATTATGTTTCATTAGATCACCATGAAAGTTTCGAAATATATAACCCTGAGTAACAATTGACAATTTGACATGGCTTGTTTTTGTTTAAAACATTGGAATTCTTAGGCAAAGGAATCTACCTCGTCCACCGTATAAGTGATGTCATCACATCTTTTTTAATTTTTATTTTTTTCCTCTAAAATTAAGAAATATAAAAAGAATACATTTGAACTCAGGATACAAAAATAAAGAAATTGTATTTTTGTTTTAAGGTGGTGCCAGTTTTGAAATGTTGTCAATTAACAAACTGTACACTAAAAGGTTATTAGACAACCAACATGATATTATGCAAATTACATTTTCTTAATATATGTTATCAGAAACTGTCCCTGAATCAGACAAAGCTATAATAGTTATACCTCATTTTAAACTTGTTATAAGAGCTAAAAACCAATGAATTATGAACTAGCATAAGAATGGTCTTATACTAGTTAACAATGTTATTATTACTGACTTAGTACTATAGTTTTAAGGATCTTCAACTATATTTAGCAGTGAAATTTTACTGTCTAGATAGCACTAACACTAGTCAAAGATTACAGAAATATCTAGTATTTCTGTACTCCAAAACTTGTAGTAGTATATAAGACAAATAGTTCACTGCTAACATAACATAAGAATGTTATTGTGTTTGTTCTGTCAATATGCAGACTTACTGCATCTCTGTGTTGAACATGTGCTTATTTAGTTTCCAGTGATTATAAAATTTGAGTACTCCAAGAGTATTTGACTATTTGTACTTTCATAACAAAAATGAATGGCCTTTAGTAGTGGATATGACTTCCCCATTTCTATGACTGCTAATGTACCTACATTGGATATTAGTCCTTGTATAGCACCTCTGATCCTAAGAATACCCACTGACCCTGTTTGCGATAAGGTCCTAGGATTATGATTTTACAAACAAACTAAACGGATATTGTATATCAATTTCCATCAGCACTATAAAGGGACTTTAGTCCAACTTACAGGTTTAAAGGTAGATTACAACAACAGGTAGGCTAATTGTTGTTACATTTTAATACATGGACCCGAAGCCTGAAATCACACGAGTAAATAGATATTTCGCAATATCGAAACCAAGCCGAAAAAATATTATATGACGTATGAATAAGCGGTCCTAAATTTTATTTTATAACTAATTCCATGCACAACGACGGAGGAAAACCCGTACTTTCTTGGATTATTCCCGGGCTACGCTGAAAATTAGTTACTAACCTAAATTTTGGGTAGAATAAAATCTTGGTAAAGTTGCACTGATTAACGATATTTTCTGCCTTGAAACATTTTTTAATGGTATATCTGCAATGTTACAACAAGCATTTCTTGTTAGAAAAAGCACTTTTCTCAGCGACATTATATCATTTGAAAAAATCACATTCACAACAAATGAAAAAACGTCAGTAACCTCTCAGCTGTCAGCAGGGTTGCCAATATCTATTTTGAAATATGGGTATTGCACTAAAAACGCGACGTTTTGAGATACAGAACAGTTACACAATTACGTTGACTAAATGCTCGAAGCATTCTATACACTTGTGTATAGAATGTCATCGCAATTATCTGTATAATATATGAAGCCTGTCCGGGAAAAATATAATGTGATATGGCTTCAGCAAGTGATGTAAGATATTGGTCTTGCTTTGGACTAGTTTGAATTGATTGAGAATCGTTGCTTCGTGTTTCGTGATTCATGGCTTTATGATGTTTGAGCCAAAGATATATATTGGTCTTGCTTTGGACTAGTTTGAATTGATTGAGAATCGTTGCTTCGTGTTTCGTGATTCATGGCTTTATGATGTTTGAGCCAAAGATATTATATATTATAATATCTTTGGTTTGAGCAACATCGACATTTTTGTACAAATTCCGTTATCTTCATATAGCAAATACATATTAAAATTATTACTAGTTAGTCCCGAATCTAATTCCTTCACGTATGTATGAATTTGACTATACAAGCTTATTGTATCCCTGATATAACATAGAGGTTTCAGAAGTGCAAAGCGTTCACTATGATGGTATTTGACGTAATATCAACTATTTAAAGCAGTGACACACAACCATAACAAGACTCCACTCATATGAAATAAAATTAAATTAACTATAGCATGGTCACGAAGTTTTAAGGTTCCCACAGTATCATGTACGCTTAAAAATGATTGAGGGTGTAATATAATGAATCAGAAAGTTGCTGAGTAAAAGGAAAATGTCTTTAAGATGATATTTAATCATTAATAGATGAAGACTGTGTTCGGTAGTCTAAATTGCAACCTATTTATTGGCACTATTTATTTTTTGCTTAGTGTACATAAAATACATTAAACTTATACAAAACCACACTTCAAAGGCTTTTTGATTTCTTTGATGAGAAGTGCATACCTTCTCTGTCTACGTGCATACCTGTTAACGTTTCATTTTACGTCCGATATATTTTATTCTGTAAATAATTCATACGTTCACATTTTGAGCATGACATCCCGCCATACCTGTGATCTGACATATGATCATCGAAATGTCAAAAACAATGTACATACATGGAACGTGCACCAAGTAAAATCGAGAGACTAGTTTCAAAATAAAATTATTAATAAAATAAGGGGAGTTTATTGTTGTTATTGGAATAATATTTGAAGTTATAACTAAATGTCGTGTAACTTTCGTGATGTCTTCTCAAGGCAATCAGACTTTGTTGAATTATTTTAAGAAATCAAGTGGAAGTGCAGTTTCAAACAACGAAAGGTAATATTGTACTTAATATATTATTTGGGGCTTTTTTTATAATAGCTATGTAAAAACTAGGTTCAGTGTACTTTATGCTGTAAAAATAATAATTCAAAAGCAGATTAGCGGGTAGCGCTACATTTAATTTAGCATATTTTTACGTTGAAGTTACTTTTATAATTTCCTCGTTGGTCTAGCGATAGACTGTAGACTGAGAATTAGCTTTTGGTTTAAATCCCGAGTCGCTTCAAAAATTATTAATTGCATTTCCTAGCAATAAAAACACCTAGAATAAATATAAAAGGTGTTTTTGGTCTATGCCTCGGGAACACGAATAGCCGTCGGGCTAGATCTCTCACCGGTCGTGTCGTATCATTTTGGTTTATGAGAGTAAGGGAGAGAATAGAGTGTGAACCTGTGTTTGCACATACACGGTTAGTGACTGTTGAATTTGGCTGCTGTAGAACTTGGGCCGGGAGCAATTATATATATATCAACCTATGCATAGAATAAAGTTACTTCTCCATAATCATTACTTTAGAGGAGATCAATTTCATCATTACAGCTTAAATAAGTCCACAGCTGGACAAGCCTCCCTCAAGAATCATCTTGAGGGGATATGCCATAATCGCCACGCTTGGCAGGCGGGTTGGCGATCGCAGTATGATGGTCGTAGTACTCAGAAGGAAGCTGCTTCCCGTCCTCTGGTAGATATTCCCTCGGGTCGACTTCTACGCCCCCCACGGGATGAGATGGGGTGATGATATTCTGATTCTGATATTTGTCGCCGTCACCACACAGCACATTGTTATAATTGATTTTGTACTTGATAAATTTCAAATTGATCTCCTCTAAATATGTACAAACAAATAATTATGTACAATGATAAGCTGCTTTTACTTAATGGTTTGCTTATGTAGCATGTATGTACCTAAGCACCAGCAACCATTATAATATAGGCCAGTGTTTTTCAACCTTTTTCATCACAATCCCATACCCATTTTTTACCCGCTTTTTTTCATGTTTCTTTTATTTTGTGACACATATCCAACATTTTTATTCATTTTCATAGGGTTCGGATAAATACATCATTAAAATTTGAGAAGAATTTAGAAAGCACTCCACCTAAATTTACTTTATTATTCAGAGGTTAGGTGGTTGTCAAGAGACAAAATACTAGCCAGAGTTTTGGAACTTCGCGCTAAACTGTTAATGTATTAGCAGCAGGCCTACTAATAATACTCCAAATTCATTTGCAACCCTATGACTGGCTTTCCCAACTTCTTGCAACTTCTCTACAGAAGTTTCGTGACCCCCCTATAGATGCTTCACAACCTCCCAGGGGTTCCCGACCCACAGGTTGAAAAAACCTGATATAGGCAATGATACTGAGAAATTGTACCTAAGAATATCAGAATCTTATGGTGTAACAGTTTTATCAAGTGTATAATATTAACTTATAAGATTTGGCTTCGAGTTTCCTACTCTAGCAGTAATATTTTTTTTTTCTTGCTGTCCGTTTCCAAATAATAATAATAATAAGATTTACCTACTTTATAGTGGACGTTTAAGAACCAGTGATGAGCAGGCCTCTGAGAAAAAGTCAAAATTTGTGTTCAAATCAAAGTCTACTACTTCTGCTACATGTGAGTACAATTTATATGTTATTCTTTGTTAACTACGCTGTTTGTCTGGTGGCAAGTATCAAGTAAAGCTGTTTGATTTACAATTTTTCTGCTAACAATATCTCAGTTACTGATTAGAGAAATGAAAAAGTGGGTTGTGTTAGAACTCTAAAGCATGCAAAGACTACTACTATTCTCTTAATTCATGTTAAATTTCTGTTCCATTAGGTTATAGGAAACTGTAGAAGCAGAAAGAGGGGCAGTGTTTAAGCCCTAATTTGTTCTACCTAGTTGGCTATCTGTTAGTCTCGTCTGTTTAAGGATAGAAGAGTGTATTTCATTAATATCTGTTGAACTGTTAAATTGTTTCAATTTTAAACTCAAGGTTGACCAATGATTCTTTGAATTTATGTGTATGACCCTTGCCCTGCAGCTGGACAGTATTGGGCTGTATCATTATTAAATGGAAATTTCTTAGCATCTGGATTTGACTAAAATCTCTTATTATTGTATCATCATCATATCAGCCGAAAGTAGTCCACTGCTGGACAAAGGCCTCCCCCAAGGATCTCCACAATAGCCGGTCCTGCGCTGTCCTGCCCTGCATTATTATTGAATAAATTTTATTAAAGTGAATGTTCATAAACTTGAATTTGGTTCTTTGTTTGTTTCTAATAACACTATTAATGGATTATTATTTATTATATTTCAGGGACACCACCATATAAAAACAGTACTGCTACTTCCACACCACAAACTCTTAATGTAAGCATCAGTTTGTCCCGAATGTACAGGATGTAGACCTTACCATATGACCATTAAGTGTTTACATATAAAGATGATTCAATGTTATTTTATTGTAGGAATCAAAAGCGCAAAATTGTATTGAAGGGTCACCGTCAATTCTGCCTTCTCATAAAGCATTAAATAGTACAAGTTCACATTCTACAGTAGAAAAGCAGAATAATGTTAAGTCCAAGAACCATCAAGATGATAATCAAACCAATGCCATGTTTCCAATGGATGTGGTGAGTTTCTGGTTCCATTTATTTTATATATATGCTGTTTGCTGGAGTTGACTCTATTATTATAAGAATATATCTGAAGGATGTTAAAAGTAATTTCAATAACACTTCTTCAATCATTGGGTCATGTGCCTTATTTTCAATGAAAATTGTATTGTCAAAGGAAACCTTGTAAATTCAGCTGAATGTATTAGGCATTTTTAAGTTAACTAACTTTAGCTTGTGGCTTCTTGTGCTGTTAGAAACAAGTAGACACACAGTCATCAAAAAGAAAACCAGTTAAGAGATTAATTAGGTTACAAATGTTTTAGTGTTAAAATGAAGCTGATATATTATACATTTTTGTTGCTAGGATGATATGGGAGACCTACCTCTAGCCTTCAACAAGAGACACAAAACTCAGACTCCAGAAAAATCTAAACCCAAAACATCAACTAGAATAAGTCCAGCACCAAGCCCACAGAAAAATAAAATAAGTTCTAAAGCCAGTGACAAGATGAAAGAAAAATCTCCAGAGAAAATCAGCCCTAAGGATAAAGACCCTTTGAAGAATATAAAATTGGATCAGTCTATTACAGGATTCTTGCATAAGGTGACACAACTACCTGGTTTGAATAAGGTATGTATGATTGAAATAAAAGTATGTAACAGACCCATGCAGTAAAAAAAACATAATTCATATGGAATATTGCACTTAATTATTTTGCACTTAATGCGAAAATATTAGATTTAGTCCCATCGACCGTATTTTTAGGATTGACACTTGATTCAAAATTGCAATGGGGTCCTCAGATTGAAAAGTTAGCAGGTAAATTAAGTTCGGCTTCCTATGCTGTCTGGAAAATAAGGCAATTGTCAGATGAACAAACTGCTAGATTAGTGTATTTCGCGTACTTTCATAGCATTATGTCGTATGGCATTCTGCTGTGGGGTTCGGCGGCTGACATAGGTACTATTTTTGTATTGCAGAAAAGAGCAGTCAGAGCCATTTATGGTTTAGGCAGTCGCGATTCTTTGCGAAATTTGTTTAAAGAAATAAATATACTTACTGTGCCATCGGAATATATATATCAGAATATAATGTTTGTTAGAAAAAATATTCATAATTATAAAAAGAAAAGTGAACTGCATAATATAAATACTAGGAATAAAAACAAACTAGCCATGCCAGGCTTTAGAGTAAGCAAAACGAATAAATCATTTTTAGGAAATTGTATTAGGTTTTATAACAAGCTTCCTACTCAAATTACTGATCTGCCTGACACAAGTTTTAAAACACATATTAAACGTGTACTTATGGCTAGGGGTTATTACACCACTAAAGAGTACATCGATGACAAAGACGTCTGGCTCTCACTTCCTACCTGCACATTGCTCGCTGGAGATCTTGTAGCCATATAGACATGACTGATCTGCTGTGTTACGTGAACTATCTGTAAATGATTGCTATCATATACTTAATTTAAAATTATTGACTCTGTCTCAAAATGAATAATGTTATTGTTTCGAAGTTTTTCTTTTGTATACCTAAATATAATCTAAAATAATAAGCATTCAGACAACCGATCGAGCATATATTGTGTTTGCCTACTAAATAATTACTCTAATTGGACCAAATCCCGTGTTCATGCCCGCTTGAGCATGTTTCGCCGGACCGTCTCAACTGGGTCGTGTTGAAACCGGTAGTAGATGAACCCACTGAGTTTGTTTCGCTGGGTCTTCTCAGTTGGGGCGCATTGGATCCGGTGGTAGCATTAAAGCGCGAC
Organism: Pseudoips prasinana; assembly: GCA_951640165.1. Lineage (NCBI taxonomy): Eukaryota > Metazoa > Arthropoda > Insecta > Lepidoptera > Nolidae > Pseudoips > Pseudoips prasinana. The sequence goes on from OX621248.1 coordinate 32,604,480, forward strand.
CGTCGTTATTAACACAAGGTCCGTCATAATAATAATACCTTTAATATAGAGAGAACCATTGACAATATGTAGTAAAAATATTAGACTTAAACTAGATAATTAAACATAATCTCTTGACAATAACTTGATACAAGCTAGCTAAATATCATTTCTGTAATAAAATAAATTTTATAAATGTTTTCATACAAGATGTACCTAAATATCTATGTTACTAGAAATAATATCTAATGTATACAACTATATTACTACAAACATGTTCTGACTATTTACAAGCGCTTTTTTAAAGTCTACGTGAATAAAAACCTTTTTTATTTTTTATTTATTTATTTAATATTAGGTCTTTACCTATGAAATTGCCGTTCTGCAGTACTGGCCATTTCAAATCAAAATAATTTTTGTTTGGCTAAGAATTCTAATTTCAAATTAATTTTATTTTAAAAACATGGATTCTTTTTTCCAAAAGTAGTCATTTCTTTATTGATTAGTGTTACATTTTCATCGCATTTCAATCTTTTTCGTCATCATGGATACGTTAAAAATTCGAGTAATTATGGAATATGAGTACCGTCGTGGCAGCAACGCGGCACAAGCGGCACGCAACATCAACGACGTTTACGGAGCTAACACTACAAACCAACGCACCACCTGTTATTGGTTTGCTCGCTTCCGTTCTGGAAATTTCGACCTGAAAAATGAACCTCGCGGTCGTCCGAAGACTTTGGTCGACAATGACGAATTAAAGGCGGTTGTGGAAGCTGATGATACACAATCTACGGCTGAATTAGCAGCAGCTTTCGACGTTAGCGTCAAAACAATATTGGTCCATTTGCGTCAAATTGGCAAGGTAAAAAAGCTTGACAAATGGGTGCCCCACGAACTCAATGATCGCCAGCGCGAAGTACGCGTCGAGACGTGCCTTGCACTGCTCAACAGACACACAAATGAAGGAATTTTGAACCGCATTGTTACCTGCGATGAAAAATGGATTCTGTTTGATAACCGCAAGCGCTCAGCAAGTTGGTTGGATCCTCGTTCAGCACCTAAACAATGCCCTAAACGAAAACTTACCCCTAGAAAAGTGATGGTCACTGTTTGGTGGTCTAGCGCCGGTGTGATTCATCACAGCTTCTTACCAAACGGGGTGAGCATTACTGCAGATGTGTACTGTGAAGAACTGAGCACAATGATGGAGAAGCTGGCGCATCTCCAACCAGCATTGGTCAATCGCTCGTCTCCGCTGCTCCTGCACGACAACGCGCGACCTCATACTGCACAGCAGACGGTCTCCAAGTTGCAAGAACTGGGGTTGGAAGCTCTCCGTCATCCGCCCTACTCACCAGACCTTGCGCCTACAGACTACTACTTTTTCCAGAATTTGGATAACTTCTTGGCGGGAAAAAAAATCAATACCCGAGAGGCAGTACAAAATGCCTTTGAAGAATTTGTTGCCTCCCGTCCAGCTGATTTCTTTAAGAAGGGCATCAATAAACTGCCACTGCGATGGCAAAGATGCATTGATTGCATGGGTGATTACTTCGATTAATACAAATAAAAAAATTCATGAAAAAAATTCGTTTAAATTTTTTCATACAAAACGGCAATTTCATAGGTAAAGACCTATTATTATCCAACAATATGTTACCCAACAAACATTTTCACCAGTGCTTTTGTTAATTCTAGGAATCAAAAATAGAATATGAAGACAGAGAGGAATGTAAAAACATTTATATTGAACTACTTGAGAAAATTTACGACGCCTTTGACAGAATACCTAACTGTATAAAAGAAAAATTCCCTGGCTATGACAAAAAAGTATATGCTAAAGTTAAACAACTGAAAAGTAAACTAAAAAAGGTTTTAGATGACAAGCCAATTAATATTAGTAGTGGTTCGGATAAAACGGAGTCTTCTAATGGTCCAGGTCTTAATGTTAGAAGTAGCCCTTCTTTACTTAATAACTATGACGATGATATTGACGACTTTAACTTAGAATCTAGTGGAGTCTTAAAAAAAAATTGTGCAGACACACATTTCAATAAAAATTGCAATCCAGAAACATCAACACCTGATTTTGTCAAGAAAAATGGCACAACTAAAACCATATATTCAGATCTGATGTCTAAGAAATCTCTATCCTTTGATGCCTTCTCACCACTCAATGATTCCTCAAAATTACAAACAAGTGGACAATCTGAAACTGATTTAGATGTATCAGAAAATGCTAATAAATCTAAAGGAAAATTTGTGTTCAAGAAACCTTCAAGATTAACAATGGACGAGGGTAAATTAACTCCTAATAAAGATATACAATCTTCTACTGCAGAAAGATTAAAGAATCTGACAGAAAATCTCAAACCAATTCAGCAAAAGGAAATTCCAAAAATAAATCCTGTTGCTAATAGTTCCGTTGACTTCCAACCACCGCAATTTAGTAAAAGCTCTTTGATTAATCTAAACAGGCCTAGTTCAGATTTGTTAAAGGAAAATGAAGAAAATAGTGATCCAATGAATGATTATGAAGTGCCTATAGATATGGATGATTATACTGATATCATTCCAGAAGTTTCTAAGTCCAGTGTGATTAATATTAGTGATTCTATGACTAGCCCTAGTAATGTAGAAATTAATAACAAAGATATACCTGTTGATGAAGATGGTTGGCCAGAGTATAGGATAGAAGATTTTGAAGACAATATTGATGATTTGGCAAATGTTAATGGTAATAAAGAGCAAGAGGTGATCAACTTGATGGAGTTATCGACTGTTAAAGATGATAAAACGGCGAAATATGAAGGAATGGGCGATTTCCATGTTGGGACACAGAATGATGGGATCACAGGTAAGAAACATTTGTATGAAACAATATTCACTTCAAGAATAAATGTATGTTTATCAACACTTGTAATGTCACCAGTGGCAAACATTCATTTTACCCAATTTCTAGTGCCATCCTTTTTATCATTGTTGTTTACTGAATATTTATAAAAAAAATAACAATTTATGGGGGTATGTATATGATTTGTTAAATTTTTTTCATGTTTTAACTATAGTGAAAGTTTTGAATTACAAATTACAATTCCAGGAAAATCCAGGAAATACTTTAATAATACCTGTATATGTTTGCTTATAGAAGTCACTAGCTGTGCCCCGCGGTTTCACCCGCGTTAAACTTAATAAATTATCACAGCTCCTCTCCCGAAGGTGATAGCGTGATAATATGTAGCCTATATGTTGACCCGACCTCTTATTAATATTCATGCAAAATTTCAAGTAAATCCATGCAGTACTTTTTGAGTTTAGCCCGGACATACATACAGACAAACAGATAAACAGACAAAAATTCTAAAAACTATATTTTTGGCTTTGAAATCGATTGTAGATCACGCCCCAAGTATCCTTTTAAAAAAATATTCAATGTACAGTTTTGAATTTCCTACGATTTTATTATATGTATAGATAATCGGGTAAAATAAACGAAATATAGGTCTTATTAAATATTGTCTCACAGGTGAATTCGACGGGCTAGACTACCCGCACACTGCACCAATGCTGGAGATGTTCAGTGAGAAGTTTGGTCTGAAGTCATTCCGGCCCAATCAGCTGCAAGTTATCAACGCTACATTATTAGGGCATGATTGCTTCGTGCTCATGCCTACTGGAGGCGGTAAGAAAACTACACATATTAAGTACTAGCTGTGCCGCGCGGTTTTTTACACGCATAAAATTTTATGAATTATATAGCTTGTGTTCTGGATATATAAGCTATATTACTACAAGGTTTCATCTAAATCTAATCGTTAGTTTTAGCGTGAAAGAGTAATATACATACATACATCTATACTTCCATACTGACAAACTTTCGCATTTATAGGGAGTAGGGAGTGGGAGTAGAAGTACAAACGGAGATTGTGAGTTAATCCTACTAGGGATTAGAATTGCGATCATTTATGAAATTCATAGAATGGACAGATGGCTTAACCTAATGGGTAGACAGTACAAGTTCTATTCCCATCAGACAAATAAAATAATGTTCCGATTAAACTTAGCATTAGAAATATGTCATTAAACTAAAATTTTATGGTTTGCGAGGTGTAATCGTTACATCTTCCACATTCATCTTTGAACATGTCACAGTCGACCAAGTTTCTAAAGCAAAGCCGATGGATGGCACCTACACCCCCTGTTATGGTTTTAGCAAGGGAACTCGTAAATTTGATCTCCCGTTGTGCATCGTTAGTCGCCTAACAACGCCTGTTATTTTTTGTTTCTAGGTAAATCTTTATGCTATCAACTGCCTGCGATCATGTCGCCGGGCGTCACAATTGTGATATCTCCGTTGAAGTCGCTAATCCTGGACCAAGTCAACAAACTGTTATCCCTTGACGTAAGTCTTATTATATACCTACTACACAAAGTAAACTAGACCTTATCATAACCATTCAAAGCATTATTTACTATGTAGATTATAGACGATTTCAGGGAATTTTCCCCGTCGTCACGCATTTCGTTGCCGTTATAATAGCAATGAATCCGACAATTTAAAACAATTAACGTTTCTGCAACAACAACATCTTATCACAAATTTATTTGCTAACCTAAAACGGGCCTTGTGTGTACTCTTTAAGGAATGATTCAGCTTGATCATTTGAACACATAATTTCGCCAGTTATCGTTATCGGCGTTCAAATAGATGTAGCTTAAAAATTATTAAATCATTCGTCCAATTGGCTTCCGTGAGCACATGTGACGTCATAAATGGTCTCGAATCGATTTTTAACGTTGAAACCTGAACGAATGATATGGATCGGAGTTCAAATATTTGAAGGTTAAAAATACCTACATCTATTTGAACGCCGATCACGAACACGATAATCGGCAAATAGTATTCGACGCCCAGATCTGGATGGCCCGTGTTGGGTTAGATTTCATGACGACATGTTTTTCGGGGCCATTAGAAAGTTGTGTTTGGCTGTGTTGGACTGGGCAGAGAATTGCCAGTGAGCAGGTGGGCGGCGGCGTAAACGCGAGTAGATCGCAATATTTGTGCAAATGAAGTACAAATCCGTCGTCTCGCTCGGTTTCCCGCTTACCACTGTGGCGCTACTCAGCCGCATTTCACGTTTGCCCCAACTAAACTAGACACGGGATGTTACAGTTACACCTGAGTCTGGGTGTAATTATCTATGTAAGTATGGACATATTTACAAAAAAGAAATAGTATATCAGTTAACAGCTTCAATAGTACAAGCTCAGCTTGGTTTGGGATCAGATGGCCGTGTGTGAATATAGTCCCACGGTATTATTATTATGTGTAAAATGAGTCTTGTTAATATGGCTTAAGATATATTTTATATTGGCTAGATCCCGGCGGCCCATTTGTCCGGTGACATTTCTCTGGCGGCGTGTGACGAGATATACCACAAACTGTCGATGCGCGAACCACTTATCAAGCTGCTGTACGTCACCCCGGAGAAGATCAGCAACTCACAGAAGTTCCAGTCCATGTTAGACACTTTGTATACGAGGGGCAAGCTTGCGAGGTGAGTGGGAAATGTTGGTAGACCTTTAGAATATCTCGTTATCTTGTGCGGGTCGCTGGAAACTGCTGGATGCGGATAGCGCAAGACCGGCAATTGTGGAAATCTTTGGGGGAGGCCTTTGTCCTGCAGTGGACGTCTTTCGGCTGATATGATGATGATGATGACGGGTAGTGATCTCTCTCTTCTACTATGCTGTGCCCGACAGGGTCCATAATTGTTACATAATTATAAGATTATACCATCTGTTATACATTATGGAAGCAATAAATGATTGAGTATTGATAATTTTTCTTGTCGAATGGCCAGTCTCAATGGAGAGTAGCCAGCGGCATTGGAAATAGTATAGTGCACATGTTTGTGCGCCAACACAGGTACACTCTCTATTCTGTCACTCATAATCCGATGGGACTGGCTAGCCGATACGTCCTGTGACACGGGGTTGGTAAAACCGCCAATTTATAAATAAAGATCAAGAAAAAAAATGTTATATAACGATATTTTTATTAAAACACTAGGTGTTCCCCGCGCTTTTACCCGCGTTAAATTTAATAAATTATCACAGCTCCTCCCCCGTAGGTGATAGCGTGATAATATGTAGCCTAAATGTTGACCTGACCTCTTAGTAATATTCATGCAAAATTTGAAGTAAATCCATGCAGTACTTTTTGAGTTTAGCCCGGACATACATACAGACAAACAGACACACAGACAAAAATTCAAAAAATTATATTTTTGGCTTCGATATCGATTGTAGATCACGCCACAAGTATCCTTTTAAAAAAATATTCAATGTACAGTTTTGACTTTCCTACGTTTTTATTATATGTATAGATATTGTAATACCACATATAGTGGGGTACTACAAATATTATTGTTGTGTAGTAGTACTCAAGTTAATCCACCAAAAAAAAAAAAAAAAAATATATATATATATACACATATATATATTTGGTGGATTAACTTGTGTAGGCCATTTTTTGTGGTCTGACCCAGAAGTTGAACCCAGGACGTCATTGTGTGTGGTTAATCACGCTATCGCTTGACCCTTGATACAATCATAAGTCAATTCACTTCTAGATGAATGGCTTCTGTTTGGAACCTTTCACAATTTTGCCACGGCAGGGTGTACTGATATCTAAAGCATGGGTAGATTGGCACAGTAAATAGTAAATCCGGGGTTAGGTAGACACAAAGCCCAATGTCACTTGGTATTTTTGTTTTAATATAAAGAAAAGACCAAAGTTTGCTTTACCAGGTCAGATGACCTATATGAAGCATTCCAATAATCGCAATTTCCTCAGATTCGTGATCGATGAAGCCCACTGTGTCTCTCAATGGGGCCACGACTTCCGTCCGGACTACAAGCGGCTGTCGATCTTACGGGAACGGTTTCCCACCACCAACATTATGGCGCTAACTGCCACCGCTACTCCACGTGTCAGGATGGACATACTTCATCAACTAAAGGTCATTAATTAATTAATTTAAATATCTTTACATCTCTCTCTAATAATAATAATGTTCTCCTGGCCGAATTTCCATGGAGACTAGCCACAGGGGCATTTTCTATTCCATCGCTCTCGCGATCGATGGGACGACTAGCGACACGACCGGAAAGAGGTTAACTACAAGACCGACTAATTTACGTGCTCTCCGAAGCACGGGGATATAATACCGCCAACTCCCAGACTTGGACTGATACTGAAAATTTTCTTTAAGGAAAAATCCCAAAATCACTTTTGGATTGACCCGAGATTTGAACCCAGGACCTCATTATCTGCGGTTGAACACGCTACCGTTAGTCCGACGAGGCAGTCAAATATAGCTTCTCCAATATAGCTTGTATGAAAAGAACTGGCCAATTGCTAAAACTGCGTAATGCGCCAAAGTCATCAGTATAAGCTGTTTCTCTTTTCAAGGTTGCTGCCAGGCTTCTACTGCATTTGATATCAGTTATAAAAATAATGTTTATGTTAGGTCACCAAGTGCAAGTGGTTCCTGTGCAGCTTCAATAGACCCAACCTTGCTTATAGGGTCCTGGAGAAGAAGCCTAAAGGAATCAATCAAGATGTCGCTACGATGATCAAGGACAAATTTTTCAGGTCAGTTTAGAGGGTACTTATTTATAGCCTTTTCCAGATAAAAATATCCTTTTTTTATATCATCATTTAAACCAAATTACGTCCATTGCTGTACAAAAGCTTCCCCAAATTATGGAGGGATATGCTATAATCGCCACGCTTGGCAGATGGGTTTGATGATATTCTTCGCCGACATTACACAGTGGTTTTTTTATATAGGTTTGATTCTATTCTGTGGGCCTCTTGGCAAAGGCCCCCCAAGCACTTTTCAATTTCAATCTTAGAGGGTACTTAAAGAAATATTATAATAGTGCTCGTGATCGATCTACGCGGGACATATAGTGTGTACGCACTATTCTTCTTTCTTATAGTCTGATGGTACAGCAATCCCAAACCATCGGAGTGAGATCAGGTGAAGGACAAGCTGTACGTGCTCTCCGAGGCACGGTCGTATACCACTGCCAACTTCCGAACTCCGGGCAGTAGCTAGTAGTAGCAGTAGCTAGTTACAGAAATCAATAAAATCCTGATAACTCTTTTGGCCCGACCCGGTACTTGAACCCAAAACTTCATTATCTGCTGCTGAAAACGCTGCCGGTACAGCAAGATTAAGATATTCATATAATTACGAACAAAAGAGGCTCATTGCCAATCGTTCTTATTGGTCCGTGTGATAAGCGACATTAAGAGGCCTATTACAGTCCACTAGCGCCGCCAATCGAAAAAATGTCATAACTCGTAAATAGAATCAAAAATACAAAATGTGGTCTATTATTACTGTGGAACAACAAAAAACGGCCGTTTATGTTTTGAATGCACGATTTAGCTAAACAGCTATATTTCAAGTGTTGATAAGGTGTTATACAATTACGTTATTGCCTTTTCCACAGTAATAATAGACCACATTTTGTATTTTTGATTCTATTTACGAGTTATGACATTTTTTCGATTGGCGGCGCTAGTGGACTGTAAAAGGCCCCTTAAACATCTTTAATGTCGCTTATCACTTGGACCAGTAAGAACGATGAGCGACATTAAAGATGTTTAATGTCGCTTATCACTCGGACCAGTAAGAACGATTGGCGATGAGCCTCTCTTATTCGTAATTATATACATATCTTCATCTTGCTGTGGCGGCAGCATGTTCAACAGGAACGCGTGCAGTCTGTAGATGGGTGGAAGCCTACATGGTTTAATTTCTGAGCACCTCTGAAATGAAATAATGAAATTTATTCAGCACTTGGGTATTTACATACACTTGTACTTGTCAAACTCACAATTTATTACATAAACACAGTAATTAAAGCAACAAAATATGCTTCAGATCTATGCTTCAGAGGGTACGTTAAGGTGTCTGTTCCAGATGTAGTCGTTAGATAACAGTCGTAAAACCATGGTAGAGAAACCACCGTACTTGGAGGCTTGAACTGTTACTGCCCATACGAGTTAAGCATAAGTTAAGTATAAGTACTTGAATCAGGAATACAAAGGGTTGTAACACCGCCAATTTGTACATTCCGAGCATATACTGAAAATTTGTCTTAATAATAAAACCGCAATATCACATTTTTCTCTTCTTAGTCGGAGTCCTTTTCCTTTCCGCAGGGCATCAGGCATTGTATACTGCTTATCGCGGAAAGAATGTGAGAGCCTCTCAGTAGACTTGCGCAAGGTGGGCATACAGGCCGCGGCTTACCACGCCGGGTTGTCTGACAAGAAGCGAGAGGAGGTGCAAGCAGGCTGGGTCGCTGACAGATATAAAGTTGTGAGTATTTTGTACCGCTTGTGCAAGGGGTATACAGAGGCGAATATCCACATAGCCTTGCTGGGTTGCTGTCATATGTGAACTTGTAAGTATTATCAAGCACTTGGGTAGCACCAGGTGGGCATACAGTTGATTCCTATCACGCCGTCTTCTCTGACAAGAATCTTGAAAAATTGTAAGGTTGCTATAAGATATAATGTTGTATGTATCATGGAACACTCGTCCAAGGCGGCCCCTTGGAACTGTCCGCTCTGTCAATAAGTGTGAAGAAATGCAGAGGCCTTTGTTATACAGTGCGATGAAGTGCATGGAGGCTTGGTCAAGGACAGGTGTCAGGTGGTGGGTATCATTTACTTGTGCAATGCGAAAACCCGCCGTGGTAGGCGGCAACCAATATTTGAATATTGGCTGCCGCCTACCACGGCGGGTTTTTACAAAAAGAAGCACATGCGTTCAGGTAAGTTGCGTTACGGACTGATGTCTATTTGTGAGTATCATGAAACACTTGCGCAAGGTGGCACGTCTAAAACATAGGGTACATCGACAAGCAACGAAAGGAAGAGTAGTGTTTAGAAAAATATTATCCGCAAGTTCATCATTGATTGACGAGTGTCAAAATTTAGCGTCTAGTTCCACATTGGTTGGTTTTAAAGTTTATGTAAATGCGGAGCGGACACTCACGTTGTAAAAGACACAGGGAGTAAAATGACAAAAAGATACAAGGAAAATAGGCAACTATCCTTCTTCCTGTTTTCTGGGTTGATGAGACGAGCTGCTATTTTCTTGTACGTTATACACTGTTAATATCCGGCCGGCTGGTGATGTACAACACTTAAACAAAATGTTTTACGGACACTGACGGACTCGGACGACCTGGCTCGGCGGCGCGAGAAATTAGAGTGAACTTCTCGCGAACGCCTTTCTATCTAACACTTGTGTTATGCTGACACGGCCGCGGCGTGTACAAGTAGTAGTATTGAAGGGTCTGAAAGTAGTGGCGAATTCCTCATTTGTTGAAAACCTTGCATCGCCATTCTATCTTCTACAATTTTTATGAATTCATTAAAATCATTGGCATATTTCAATTCATCAGATCTGTGCGACCATAGCCTTTGGTATGGGCGTAGATAAGGCGGACGTGCGGTACGTGATCCACCACAGCATGCCCAAGTCCGTGGAGGGCTACTACCAGGAGGCGGGCCGCGCCGGCCGGGACGGCGAGCCGGCCACCTGCCTGCTTTACTACTCCTACTCCGATGTGATCAGATATAGGAGGCTGTTGGATAGTGAGTATATATATGTGATCCACCCACGCGTGAAGAAGTACCTGTAATTAAGTGTTTAAAAGTGAAACTGATCTGACTCGTCGACGTACTTGTAGCTTCGAACTTGAAAGTGTGGAGTGTGCCAGCCTTTTTTTTTTTTATTTATTTATTTGATGCACAAAACACATTACAATCACAATATAAACACCTTAAAGCTAAACATTTTGATCTAGATTGTAACATAACACTATGTGCATACTGCGAAACCACTATTACAAAACTATGAAAAGCTCATAATATTTGAAACGTACAAGAATATTATGACAGGGATCCGCGCTTAACTTACGATGAATGCCTTTAATGATAGAGATAAAGTCAAATGCCCAAAGACAGTATCGTTTAAAACTAAGTTGTCCCACATGAACATTATAAGTAAAAATCCTATTTTTAATTATCATAATTTAGTACTATAATATGGGGTTTCACATTTGCCGGATAAAAGAAAAAACAATTATAAGTCCTTTTATTGCTTTTGCATTATAAACAAGCGGCGCCATTAACAAAATGTTGCCGCAAATGAAAATAAATTCACTCGGAATATTTAAAGTCAATAATCGATGGACAAAAAAGAAATAAGGATTTATTTCAGTCAAATTAGTAATGTTACTATGCAATAAAATGGCCAATAGCACTTAGTAATGGTAAATTAGCGCTAAATATTCTTAAGTCTATTCATTTTCGATGCGTTGTGGTGCGGGTTCGCCTGCTTTGTGAAATAACCTAGACCACTAAGCCATATGCCAACTGAAACATTATTTCTGTTCAACCTAAACTAATGTTAGATTTATTACTATTATTTCTTTTACTATTAATTTCTTTTATTTTCTAAATGCTCGAATATAAAAACACGAACATATAAAATGAATAACACATGACAAGCAAATCGATAAAAACATCGATATCTGATTAATATTTTTGGCAACACTTAAGTGATCTTTGACGTTATGTGCCATCGCAAGTCACAACTTTATCATAGTGTTTGGCGAATGTTTTGATATTTCTTGTGTGTGCAGTTGTGGATTATTCGTGACAACTCGAGTGACTTTGAGAAAGAGACTCCATTACGCTAATAATTGTAATCTGACACAGAGACTCCTTATTGTGAAAAGTGATTTTGAGACGGGAGACTAAATTCATTATGGATAGCACAGTTTACCTATTCACTCCGATTGCGGCATGGAAGTTGGCAGTCATTGTGCTAAGTCAATGATAATATCTACATTCTAACTACTTGGATTTCGTTACTACTAAAACCTACCATTCTCTGTATTTTTGTTGTAAATAAAAAATACAAATTCACTGAAATTAGTATTTCTTTCAATTGTCAACCCAAACTAATATTATAAAGAGATATGATACTTGCTATGTTTTGTATATGAAGTAAATTCTCAGACTACTGGACCAATTTACACAATTCTTTCACCTAAGTATAGGCTTTGTTTTATTTAAAAAGATGAAGCCCGGAGGCAGGAAGGTGCTGGTATTATAATAACGTTTCTCGAAAGCATATGAAGCCGTCTATCCTGTGCCTAAGTTGTCTCAGGTCGGGTTGGGTCGCTGCCCCATTAGACAATCAGAGCGATAAAATAGAAGTGCACCTATGATTGCACATGGACTACAATATATCCTGCTTAGTAGGCTAGACTCCGTTGAGATTAGCCGCCTCTACCCCATAATATTACTTAAGTCATAATTTGCCTATAAACTAGTCGGCAACCAACGTTTCTTTACTTAAGATGTTCTATGTTCACCCATCTATTTCCTTGAAACCCGGCAAATTACATAAATTATGTTAATTTTAATTGAAAGTATATAGTAATCCCAACATAGAACAGTAGTTTTCATCCAGGCACAATAATTTTTGCACCGATACTAAGTTCCATAGTCACTTGGGCATTCCCCTTTGTTAAAGTTGTGACTGAATATGTCAACATCTTTGTGATTGCTCTTTGCCATCTCATTACATTGACGAGCCATCCTTGTCAAAGGGTTGTAGTACGAAATGTTGTTTTTATGAATTTGTAGGGAAAAGAGATTAACTTCATTAGATCTACGTGCACTAAATTTAATGTTAAGGCTTATGTGAGATAGTAATTCGGGAGAGTCTATTATGGAGTGGGTTATTTTATAGAGGTTAACTAAATCGAAGATTGTACGTCAGGTTTCTAATGGTTGAACTTTAAATTTTAGGAGTCTGTCACGATAATTCAAGCTTGACCGACCAGGATTTATGCGATAACTTAGGATTCTGAGAAATTTCCTCTGAGTGTGTTCAATTTCATCAATGTGCACCTTATAATTAGGCGACCATTTAGGACTACCGTATTCTAATATACTTCTTACGAGGGTGAAGTATAAATACAAGGTGCTACGAGGATTTTTAAAACATTTGGTAGATCTTAAAACAAAACCCAGTAGCTGGTTCGCTTTTGATGTGGTATGACTATAGTGGGCACGGAATGAAAGCTAATCGTCAAAAAGGATCTTTACCTAGGTCTTTTGCAATATAAGATCTGTAAATTATATGACCTTCTATGTCGTAGTCCCATATGATTTTATTACGTTTGTTAGTAAACGACAAAGCACTTGTCTGTATTGAAATACATATGGTTAGATTTACACCATTGTGATACGGTATTAATATCACGTTGTGAAGTTAAGCAGTCACCTGAATTAGTAATGGATGTAATTTTTTTTAAGTCGCCTGCATATAAGAGACAGTTGCAGGATACATTTTGAATAAGGTCATTAATAAAGACCACGAAGAATAATGGCCCTAAGTGGGAACCCTGAGGCACTCCTGATGTCACTTCAACAGGTGCAGAGATGAAGCCTTTTAACGCGACCAATTGAGTTCTAGAGTCAAGGTATGAGCAAATCCATCTATACAAGCTGCCGTGGATACCGTATGACGCTAATTTATGACAGAGCGCAGATGGTGATCAACTTTGTCAAAAGCCTTAGAGAAGTCAGTGTAAACAGAGTCAACTTGACCACCTGTGGCAAACGCTTGACAGAGATAGTTTTTGTATTCGAGAAGGTTGTGACCGTTGACCTGTTTTTAACAAAACCATGTTGTTAATCTGAGAGAACTGGCTTAAAATGACTGTACAAATGAGTATACACCATTGATTCAAATAATTTAGCAAGACAAGATAGAATACTTATTGGTCTATAGTTTTTACAATTTGATTTATCGCCACTTTTATAAATAGGTATGAGGTGGGCAGTTTTCCAACGCTTAGGAAATACACCACTTGCTAATGATTTATTAAAGAGAACGCATAGTGGAATTGACAACTACTTTCCACATTTTAAATGTCAAAAAAAGCGTCAGTTCATCAATACAGGGGGGGGGGATAAGATTTCTGACCAGTTTACAGACTGAAGTTCAGATTCTATTTTGTCATAATTACATTTAGCAAAATTAGGCCGTTTAACATTGGCGCGTTGAAGGCTTGATAGAACTCAGTATATGCTTCGTATGTTTTCTTCAATTAAATTCAAAAAACAAAAACAGGTTGAACCAACAGTTGTATTAAATGAGGAAATATTCGATTTAGTTCCGTCGAGCGTATTTCTTGGATTGACACTAGACTCAAAATTGCAATGGGCTCCTCAGATTGAAAAGCTTGCAGCTAAATTAAGTTCGGCTTCCTATGCCGTTTGGAAAATAAGACATTGTCAGATGAAAAAACTGCTAGATCGGTATATTTCGCGTACTTCCATAGTATTATGTCCTATGGCATTCTGCAGTGGGGTTCGGCAGCTGACATAAGTACTACTTTCATTTTACAAAAAAGAGCAGTCAGAGCCATTTATGGGTTAGGTAGTCGCGAATCTTTGCGAACTTTGTTTAAAAAAGTAAATATACTAACGGTGCCATCTAAGTATATATATCAGAATATATTGTATGTTAGGAAAAATATTAATAACTATAGAAAAAAAGTGAACTGCATGACATAAATACTAGGAATAAAGACAAACTTGCAATGCCGGGCTTTAGAGTCAGCGAAACGAATAAATCATTTTTAGGAAATTGTATTAGGTTTTATAACAAGCTTCCTACTCATATTACTGATCTGCCTGACACAAGTTTCAAGACACATATTAAACGTATACTTATGGCAAGGGGTTATTATTAAATTTTAATCTTTATAGCATTATTCGCAATGCAAAGCGTTTATCTAATCTCAAAAATGGGAAATCATAAATTTAATCGTCCGGCGGGTCTCGAACCTCCTCCGGAAGGGTGTTAGCAAGGGAATCCTAAATTTGATCTGCCAGCGTGTATCGTTCGTAGCTTAACGCAGAGCGCCTACCCCGGATTGGTAGATGGTGCAGGTTCGAGACCCGCCGGACGATTAAATTTATGATTTCCCATTTTTGGGAGAAGGGGTCATTATATCACTAAAGAGTACATTGATGACAAAGACGCCTGGCGCTTACCACCTACCTGCACATTGCTCGCTGGAGATCTTGTAGCCATATAGACATGACTAATTTGTTGAGTTACGTGAACTATCTGTGACTATCTGTAATATGATTGCTAACATATACTAAATTTAAATTTATTGACTCTGTCTCAAAATGAATAATGTTATTGTTTAGATGTTTTTTCTTTTGTTTCCTAAATATAATCTAAATTAATATGCATTCAGACAATCGATCGAGCAGATATTGTGTTTGCCTACTAAATAATTACTTTAAGTGGACCAAATCCCGTGTTCATGCCCGCTTGAGTATTACCTCCTACTCCTCCTAGCTCCTACACTTATGCTGTGCCCGACAGGGTCTACAAATGATACTTACCAATGTACAACTTACCACCTATTATAAAAACTTTGTAGAACGCAATAAAGTATTGAGTATTGAGTATTGAGTATGTTTCGCCGGACCGTCTCAACTGGGCCGTGTTGAAACCGGTAGTAGATGTACCTGCTGAGTTTGTTTCGCTGGGTCTTCTCAGTTGGGGCGCATTGGATCCCGTGGTAGCAATAAAGCGCCACCATCGTTTTAAACACAAGGTCCGTTATAATAATAATACTGAATTCATTACTTAATATAGACAGAAACATTCAGACAATATGTAGTAAAATATAAATTTCAATCATTAAACCTAAACATAATCTAACCAGAACTGTAATCATGGAGGACACCATGATTACAGTTCCGGTTCTGATTAACTTCTCGAACGCCTGTAATAACGCCAGTCACGACATTCTCCTATCTATCCTTTCACATTTCAAGATCTCTGACGAAGCTCTGGACTGGTTTGTATCCTATCTTCGAGAGCACCAACAGTCAGTTCGCGTCGGTGAATCGTCATTGAACTGGTGTAACGTGGACTCTGGTGTCCCTCAAGGCGGTATACTCTCTCCTTACTATTTTCTTTATTTATAAACTTTCTTACCTACCATCTTCAATGTTCGTACCATCTTTACGCCGATGACCTCCAACTATATGTCCAGGCTAGGATTGAGAACATACCTACAGTTATTAATAAGATTAATGTCGACTTAGAATTTATAAAACTTTGGACTGATAGGTTTGGTTAAGTGTCAATCCATCAAAATGCCAAGCCACTATAGTAGGTAGTTCTCATCTTATCAATAGGGTGGTCTTACATGATCTCCCACCTCTACTATTTGACAGAAACATGGAGCATCGGGATTAGCCCGTTTGTAAAAGACCTTGGTGTTCTAATTGATAAAACATTAAGCTGGCAAAACCAAATTGCAAGTGTTAGTCAGAGGGTCACTGGAATCTTGCGGTCTCTTTATCGTCTTCGGAATTTTCTGCCTCGGAAAACAAAAGAAACGTTGGTGCAGACTTTAATTTTCCCAATAATCGACTATGGTGATGTTTGCTATTTCGACCTGAATGCAGATCACCTCAATAAACTCGATCGACTTCTGAACAATTATATATAACATATTATTAGCATTCGATTCGTTTTCAACCTTCGTAAATATGACCATGTTTCTTCTTTTCGTACTCAACTTCAGTGGTTACCTTCTTGACTCTCCTTTTTCTCCTTCTTATTTAAAAACTTACTTTCAGTATCTCTGCAGTAACCACAATAAAAATCTCCGCTCAACTCATAACCGTTTGCTTCAATGTCCCTCTCATCGTTCTGTCTTTCTCCACTCTTCGTTCTTTATTCAGTCTATTCTCTTGTGGAATGCACTGCCATTGGAAGTCAGGATGGCCAAGAGTCGTTTTTCTTTTAAGAACAAACTACGAGTACATTTACTGGGAGCTCTTAACAATGTGTGAGCTGAATATATATATATATATATATATATAAGTATATATATATATATATATATATATATATATGTATATATATATATATATATATATTATAATATATTTATGTATGTTTAAGTTGTATATTATTCTTTATATATATTTATGTATATGTCCGTTGATCTCATATTAATATTTTTTTTTCTTCTATCGTACCATATCTTATTTCGATCTACTTTATCTGTACCTAATGCACCTATCTAATTATCTCTGCACCACCTTAAGGTTGACTGGGAGAAAATGCCTTAGGCATTAAGTCCGCCTTTGTACCTATATGTGCAAAAAGTTTAAAATAAATAAATAAATAAATCTCCTTGACAATAACTTAATACAAGCTAGCTAAATATCACTACTATTATAAAATAAATTGTATAAATGTTTTAACATTCCGTGTACCTAAATATCTGTAATATGCAATTAGAAATAATAACTGTATTACTACAAACATGTTCTGACTATTTACAAGCGCTTTTTTAAAGTCTACGTGAATAAAAACCTTTTTTATTTTTATTTATTTAAAAAATTGAGATATTATCCGTGTTTTCGAGTGCCTTAATTAATTTGTAAGATTTCGATTGAAGTCCATAGAGGATATAGTCACACACTGATGTGGAGGAGATAGTAGCCCCCATACCGGCGCAGTAAAGTTCAATTTAGCTCGTGCGGGAGACGTATGCCTTCGATTTCTTTTGTTTACAAGATCATTCTGTCCCCCTTGCACTCACTAAAATAATATGGATAAAACGGGAACGAAATAGATGGTAGATGCTATCATGAAGAAAGGCTATAACAATTAACTAATCCCCGTTCCAGTGGAACGCAACGCCACGGCGGAAGCCAAGCGCGTGCACATCGAGAACCTGCTGCGGATGGTGGAGGTGTGCGAGAGCGTGACGGAGTGCCGGCGCGCGCAGGTGCTGGCCTACCTGGGGGAGCGGTTCAGCAGAGAGCTGTGCCTCAAGGAGAAGAGGACGGCCTGCGACAACTGCCTCAACGCACAAGACTTTAAGGTACGCCTGATACACGGAGACAAATATGCACTATGTCTCCACCACATGGTGTAAAAGAAATTATCATGGGTGTTGAACAAAATTGTATGGTAAATTTGAATGTTATAGCATTATTCGTAATGCAAAGCGTTAATCTAATCTCAAATCCTAAATTTGATGTGCCAGTGTGTGGTTCGTAGCTTAACGCCGAGCGCCTACCCCGGATTGATAGATGGTGTAGGTTCGAGACCCGCCGGACGATTAAATTTATGATTTCTCACAAATCGAAATATATCACAATTTTAAAATGCAATGTTCATTGTTGATACAAGCGATTTATGGAGATGAGAATCTGAGTCACCTTACGATGGCTCTATAAAAAATGTTCTATATTGTCCTGTTTTACTAACTAAAATAACTTTGTTACACTTTCAGCCCGTAGACGTAACAGAGGAATGTAAACTGATAGTCCGCTGCATCCACGACTTTAACTCTGGGGCCCGGGCGTCGTTCACCTTGCTACACATAGCGGACGCACTCAAAGGGTCCATGCAGCAGAGGTTACAAGCGCTACAGAAAAGCCCTATACACGGCAAGTAAGTACACGTGGTATGTGAAGACCCTGCGAGAATTACATTTTTTTTTCATCTGTCTATGTCTTAACAGGTCTATAAACAAAGATAACAGTTACTACAGGAAAGCCCTATTCATGACTAGTACTCACATTTGCTCTATGGCTACCTTGACAAGGTCATACTTCTTTGCACATGTACCTGATGCACTCAATAAGTCCATAAACAAAGGTAACAGTAACTATAGAAGAGCCCTATTCATGACTAGTACTCACATTTGCTCTATGGCTACCTTGACAAGGTCATACTTCTTTGCACATATACCTGATGCACTCAATAAGTCCATAAACAAAGGTAACAGTAACTATAGAAGAGCATTACTCATGACGAGTCCTCACATTTGCTCTATGGCGACCTTGACAAGGTAATACTTCTTCGCACATATAGCTGATGCACTCAATAAGTCCATAAAAAAAGTAACAGTAACTATAGAAAAGCACTATTCATGACTAGTACTCACATTTGCTCTATGGCTACCTTGACAAGGTCATACTTCTTTGCACATATACCTGATGCACTCAATAAGTCCATAAACAGAGGTAACAGTAACTAAAGAAGAACCCTATTCATGACTAGTACTCACATTTGCTCTATGGCGACCTTGACAAGGTCATACTTCTTCGCACATATAGCTGATGCACACAATAAGTCCATAAACAAAAGTAACAGTAACTATAGAAAAGCACTATTCATGACTAGTATTCTCATTTGCTCTATGGCGACCTTGACAGGGTCATACTTCTTGCTCTGATTCTTGCTTTGATCTTCCTGGATATTTGATGATCCTTATGGGCTTATCGTATGTTCTAGAAACAAATTTAGATTGAATCCGAAAATGCTACTAAACCAAAATTAGATTGATATATGTGTGGACGAGAAGGAGGTATAGGGTGAGGTGTGGTGTGAGTGAGCGCGTGGTTGCAGGTGCCGGGCGTGGCACCGCGCCGACCCGCCGCGCCTGCTGCGCCAGCTGGTGGTGCGCGGCCTGCTGGCCGAGAAGCTGGTGGTCACCAACGACATCGCCAGCGCCTACGTCGTGCTCGGCCCCAACGTCGACAAGTCTGTACTCACTTCTATTTCTTTTTAACATATATTTTAATTAGTATAATGAGCTCTATGTCGAATTAATAATGTTCAAATTTGTTAAACGCAAATGTGAGCACGCGTACGTCGGAATGCAGCGGAAGTCGACACGTGTTATCCCACCTTATTTTAGTGATTGTATATTTTTCATCCACCACACACGCTAGAACGCACGCATTCGTGCGTCTCGGTCGTAGTACTGAAATAGGATCTGGACGCGCGAATGCGTGCGTTTTTAACGTGAAGACCACACTTCTTTCGCTGCAACACTTCGATTCCTGGACCAAAATGTATTGATGAGTTCTAAGGGGTTTCTATGTTCAGATACGTACTTAATAAATAAACATTCATAATTATGAGTTCCAAGCGTGAAGAAGTATATCTACGTATGTATCAAAAGTAATTTTCAATGAAACCCCAAGGGAACCACATTAAAGGTAAAAAGGTGTTTAAAATCATACAGATTATATCAATCGACGCACTTGTAGCTTCGAACTTGAAAATGCGGAGTGTTCCAGGTTTGATAGAACACAGTATATGTTTATGTTTTCTTGAAATTGAGATTTTTTCCGTGTTTTCGAGTACCTTTCCGTGTTTTTGAGTACCTTAATTAATTTGGAAGATTTAGAATTAGGTTGGATGTGTCCAGGTTAATGCGCGGCGGCCTGCGCATCGTGTTCCCCATGAAGGTGGAGCGCAAGGCCAGCGTGGTGACCACGGCGGCGCCGGCCCCCGCGCCCGACACGCCCATCGCCGCGCTGCTGAAGAGGATCGAGGAGCGCTGCTACGCCGACCTGGTGGAGGCCTGCCGGTGAGGATGTCTGCTGCTTTACACCATATGATATCTGATTTTAATACAACTTTTAGGGCATTGCATTCTAGACGAAGTTTACTCATAAATTTATGCTTAGTAAACTAGTAATGTCCCAATCACTATACCGGGACCAATAAAGTTCTTTAGAGTGTCCGTTCTCGAGTAGGTACTTGTCCATTTGGCCGACCACGAATCGGGAAGTCACGTACATTGTCTTTTTAATAATCGTTGTTTTGCATCACATTTTCCTTAAAACTGTCATCAACTCGTCAAATGAAATTACAGGTACATGATTATTACGCAAGAATTTGATTTGTGGTGTAGTTCATGACTATTAGAAACTCTCGTGCACTGTTTACGGTTCAAAATGTCGCGTTGAGCAATTTTACAGAACTCTTGGTGTTGTCTTTAATTCTCAATCGATGGAGAAGAACAAGTGGACAAATTGCACAAAAGGTCTCTAAAGACCGACTCTCACCTACACCTCTACGTCAAGGTTTGAACTCCAAAAGGGGGTGCTTACTGGCGGGAGCTGCTTAGTGGTTAGACGAGTTCAGCCCTGGTATCAGGAGGACAGTACAATAACGTGTGTACCTGGCAGCGAGATGGGCTCGGCGCGCGGCGCGTCGCTGGCGGCGGTGCTGCCGCAGGCGGCGCTGCG
Organism: Pseudoips prasinana; assembly: GCA_951640165.1. NCBI lineage: Eukaryota > Metazoa > Arthropoda > Insecta > Lepidoptera > Nolidae > Pseudoips > Pseudoips prasinana. Next base: position 32,625,682 of record OX621248.1, read on the forward strand.
GGCCATGGCGGCCCAGCTGCCCGAGCAGGCGGACGACATGCGCTCGCTGCCCTACGTCACGCGCGCCAACTACGACAAGTACGGGGACAAGCTGCTCACCATCACGGCCTCCTACGCCATTGAGAAGATGGGTGAGTTGTTGCTCTGTATATCACATGCCCAGATATGCCAAATAAAGATTTTTGATTTTTGAAAATACTTTGCCTGTTGCTCATTAAAAAGTGTATTCGCTGCCTGGGAGAAGTTACAAGATGCATTGTGTATATTTTGAGACTTGTCCAAAGCATTTGATTGTGTTCAGCATGATATCTCGACAAGAGTATCATGCTGAACACAATCAAATGCTTTGGAATTGGAATTAAAATACTATGGTATAAAATTTGTACTTAACAAGGCTCTTGAACTTCTGTAATTCATATTTGCGCAATAGAATTCAGAAGATCTATGTTATCGGTAAACGATCTACGGGATCACTAGTTTCCATGGGTGTCCCACAGCGTGCTATTCTCGGCCCATTTTTGTTTTTAATTTATATAAATGTCCTACCTTATGACGTATGGGATAGCCAAGAGATTGTATTGTTCGCGGATGACACTTCACTAACATTAAAAAAATAAACAATTAACTGTTTCTTCACAATATAGACACGGGAATATACTGTATGTGCATAAAAATATTGCGCGATTTCAAAAGAAAAGTGTCATTCTTTATGTAAATACTCGAAATAAGCATAATCTTATTTACATGCATCTTTATGTAAATACTCGTCTTCACAAAATCAGTAACTCTTTTATGGGAAATTTTGTTGTAGAAGCGTATACACATACGCTTCTACAACAAACTTCCCAATGACATCAGAAAACTGTCAATCAACAAATTTAAAACAAAAATTAAAGCCAAATTGTGTAGCATACCCATATTAATAATAAAACTGCTTTGGGAATGAGTAGATTCAATCCAACGCATACTTATTTTACTTAGTTTGACGGTCACCGTAGCCTAGTTGGTAGTGCTCCTGCCTACGAAGCTGGTGGTCCTGGGTTCGAATCCCGGTAAGTGCAAATATTTGTGTGATGAGCATGAATATTTGTTTCTGAGTCATGGATGTTTTCTATGTATATAAGTATTTATCTATCTATATAAGTATGTATATCGTCGCCTGGTACCCATAGTACAAGCTTTGCTTAGTTTGGGGCTAGGATGATCTGTGTGACATTGTTCTTAGATATTATTATTATTTTTTTTTTTAGATTTGCAACTGTCTGCATATTACGGTTAATGCTATACAGCCCGCTGACAAACGGAGGGATAGACGGACAGTGAAGACGTAGTAAAATGGGCGAAATGGGTTCCATTATTAATGGAACTGATTTCGCCCATTTAGATTTCGATTCGATTCGCTCCTTAGGATACGGAATCCTAAAGAGCAAGCCAAGAGTTTTTTCTAACTTTTTTCTCCATTCACTTCACTCTTTTGCTCATTCACCTGCAGCTAGAGAAAGTTGTAGGTTAGCTAGGGTAGGATCGTCGCCGAGGAGAACTACGTTGACTGTCTGCCTGGCACCTGTGCTCCCATACCTGTCACTGTGCTAACGATCTCTCGTAGAATTTTATTCATATTCCAACTCCGTGTTGAGTAAGCTGTGTTAAAACAAATAGAATTTTTCTTTTAGTATCAATCAGGATACTTAAAGAAAAATAACTGTGCTGTGTGGCTGACGGCAAAAACTTTTACTACTCCTTCTCATCCCTTGGGGGGCGATGAAGTCGTCTCGGGGATCTCTCGAGAGAACTGGCAACACCATCGCTCTGACCATCGTACTAGATTGCCAACCCGTCTGCCAAACGCAATGATTATAGCATAACCCTCCAAATGATAGACAAAATCCAATGTGGAAATCTTTGCACCAGCAAATTTTTTCGTCCAGCAGTGGTCGTCATCCAGCTGACATGACAATCCCTCAGGATTAAATTATAAAATATATAATTCCAAGTTACTAAGGAGAAAATTTTGTGAGTGAGGAAAATGTTATTATTATAATGAAGTCCGTGATGTCTATAACGGTATTCTATAAAATTAAACTTAATATAAAATTTCTTCTAACAGGTCTTCTAATGCAATACCAGGATGAGATTGAAGAAGAACATACGAAAGAGGGCAACGACTTCGACGAGTCGGGCTCCGACTCCGACACGGACTGGGGCCGCGTGGCGCGGGACGCCGACACCTCAGTGCCGGGGCGCGGCCGGCGGCGCGCCCGGGGACGGCGGACACTCAGTGGAGTGAAGAAGAGGTGAGTAGTTGCTGTTTGGATGAGGGCAAAGAGTGCGAATTGTAAATCTAAACCATCACTAGACCCATTCGAACACAATAATATCATCAAAAGCGACTTGTAAAGCTTTGAACCCGATTGGAGCGCCACTGCGCACAGTGAATCTAAAGCATAAGTAGACCCACTCAAATATTCAATCAAATCATCGCTTAGAACCCGATTGTAGCACTATTGCGCATTGTGAATCTAAACCATCAGTAAACTCATATACACAATAAAGTCATCAAAATCGGCTCGTAAAGCTTAGAACCCGATTGTAGCGCCACTGAATATAAATTATCAGCAGACCCACTCAAATGTTCAATAAAATCATCGCTTTAAATTAAATTGTAGCACCACTGCACATTGTGAATCTAAATCATAAGTAGACCCACTCAAATATTTAATAAAATCATCAAAATTAAAGTTTTAAACCTGATTTTAGCGCTACTACATCCGGATAGAATTATGAATCTATCCCGTCAATAGTACTCAAATCGCATACTCAAATCGCATTCTAAGGCTGAGATCTATAGAGCGTACTTAGACTTTGCTCAAACTTTACTTACGTAAAACTTTGCTAAGTGTAAGCTAATCTTATACTTTGATTTGGTATTTATAGACTTTTTGAAGTTAAGATTATGCTTAGCTTATGCTAAGACAGAAAAAGTCAAAACACCAATTGTAATTTCGTTACAAGCATTAACTTCTGCCTAAGTAAAGTCTAAGTACGCTCTATAGATCTCAGCCTTAGACCCTTTGAATATTTTTTTATAAACATCAATATATGTGATTATTACAGGTATAGGCGTAAAAAGACATCGTCCCCGAAGAAAAAAGCCATCCGTGGTGCCTTCAGCGCCCGGGCACGTGGCGCCAGTACTAGCGCAGGTATGTTACTTCACTATATATCGTCCTCGGGGGCGCCAGTACTAACGCAAGTTTGTTACTTCGCTATATATCGTCCCCGGGGGCGCCAGTACTAGTGCAGTTTTGTTACTTTACTATATATCGTCCTCGGGGGCGCCAGTACTAGCGCAGGTATGTTACTTCACTATATATCGTCCCCGGGGGCGCCAGTACTAGCGCAAGTTTGTTACTTCGCTATATGTTGTGTCCGGGGGCGCCAGTACTAGCGTAGGTATGTTACTTCGCTATATATCGTCCCCGGGGGCGCCAGTACTAGTGCAGTTTTGTTACTTTACTATATATCGTCCTCGGGGGCGCCAGTACTAGCGCAGGTATGTTACTTCACTATATATCGTCCCCGGGGGCGCCAGTACTAGCGCAAGTTTGTTACTTCGCTATATATTGTGTCCGGGGGCGCCAGTACTAGCGTAGGTATGTTACTTCGCTATATATCGTCCCCGGGGGCGCCAGTACTAGTGCAGTTTTGTTACTTTACTATATATCGTCCTCGGGGGCGCCAGTACTAGCGCAGGTATGTTACTTCACTATATATCGTCCTCGGGGGCGCCAGTACTAGCGTAGGTATGTTACTTCACTATATATTGTGTCCGGGGGCGCCAGTACTAGCGTAGGTATGTTACTTCACTATATATCGTCCCCGGGGGCGCCCGTACTAGCGCAAGTTTGTTACTTTACTATATATTGTGTCCGGGGGTGCCAGTACTAGCGCAGGTATGTTACTTCACTATATATCGTCCTCGGGGGCGCCAGTACTAGCGCAGGTATGTTACTTCACTATATATCGTCCCCGGGGGCGCCAGTACTAACGCAAGTTTGTTACTTCACTATATATTGTGTCCGGGGGTGCCAGTACTAGCGTAGGTATGTTACTTCACTATATATTGTGTCCGGGGGCGCCAGTACTAGCGTAGGTATGTTACTTCACTATATATCGTCCCCGGGGGCGCCCGTACTAGCGCAAGTTTGTTACTTTACTATATATTGTGTCCGGGGGTGCCAGTACTAGCGCAGGTATGTTACTTCACTATATATCGTCCTCGGGGGCGCCAGTACTAGCGCAGGTATGTTACTTCACTATATATCGTCCCCGGGGGCGCCAGTACTAACGCAAGTTTGTTACTTCACTATATATTGTGTCCGGGGGTGCCAGTACTAGCGCAGGTATGTTACTTCACTATATATCGTCCTCGGGGGCGCCAGTACTAGCGCAGGTATGTTACTTCACTATATATCGTCCCCGGGGGCGCCCGTACTAGCGCAAGTTTGTTACTTTACTATATATTGTGTCCGGGGGTGCCAGTACTAGCGCAGGTATGTTACTTCACTATATATCGTCCTCGGGGGCGCCAGTACTAGCGCAGGTATGTTACTTCACTATATATCGTCCCCGGGGGCGCCAGTACTAACGCAAGTTTGTTACTTCACTATATATTGTGTCCGGGGGTGCCAGTACTAGCGCAAGTTTGTTTATTTATTTATTTAGACTTGCCAACATTTGTTTACACTGTTACATGTACTTAAAAATGCTTATAAAAATAATAATAATCTAAATGCAACAAATAATTACAGGCAAATACAACATGTATAGTAACGTACGATACTGCATCTATGCTTAAAACTAAATTAAACGTTAAAACTAAGAAATTGCAACAGAAATATTAGGGAAAATTAAAAATAACAAATATAAAATAAACCATTACTGAGGTTTGGCTCTATAATAGTTTAAGAGTGTAGATCGGAACTTGCCAAGAGAGTCAGCGTGGATATCGACAAGGTCACTGATCTCATTTGCTAGTCTAGAAAGCCTGGCAATCGGGGAGTTTGATCCTGAAACCGTTCTACGAAGAGGTGGGTGAAAGGGAGTAATGCGGTTGCGAGGGTATCTGGCTGGAGCGCGAATTTTAATCTTTTGTAGTAATTGCGGACAGCTATACGTATTGTGTAATATTTTATGCATAAAGATAATATCATTTAGGTCTCTGCGATCTGAAAGAGAGTACATTTTAAATTCTTTTAGTTTATCCTTGTATGGAGCTCTTCTTTTTGTTTTCGGGGGGTTATTTGATAGATGCCACGTGAATCTTTCTTGTATGCGCTCCAGGCGGAGAGCGTGGACTGCAAAGTGTGGTCTCCAAACAACACTACAATATTCCAAAATGTTTCTCACCAGACTGTAGTATAGCATTATCTTAGGTTTGATACTCCGAAAAACTTTCCCATTTCGGATTATAAATCCTAACATTTTGGACGCCCTTTTTATTACATTTTCTATATGAGGCACAAATGTCAACTTCCTATCCATAATTACACCCAGGTCTACTATTTGATCTACCTCTTGGATCTTCTCATTACCTATGTAGTAACTACTGTTGAGTGGGTTAGTCTTCCGAGAGAATTTAATATGGAAGCATTTTTCAATATTTAGTTCCATCTCATATTGGTCACACCATTTTATTAGGCTATCAACATCGTCTTGCAGTGACAATATGTCATTTGTGGAATCAATTATTCTGGCAAATTTTAAGTCATCTGCATACATGAAGATCTGGGAGAAACGCAAACATGTTGGATTGTCATTGACAAAGATGTTAAATAAAACTGGTCCTAAGTGTGACCCCTGTGGCACCCCAGATGTGACAATTTGACAACCAGACTGAAAGCCATTAACAACCACGAAAAAGGTGCGATTTTTAAGATATGATTGCAACCATGTTAGTAAGTTACCTGTTACACCGTACATGGACAACTTACGAAGGAGTATCTTATGTGAGACTCTAGCGAAGGCCTTACTAAAATCGGTGTAAATAACGTCAACTTGTTTGTTACAATCCATAGCCTCAGTTAAGATCTCTGAAAAAGCAGCCAAATTCGTGCTGGTTGATCTTGAAGCAATAAATCCATGTTGACTGTCACTGACATATAACCTTAAATGCTTTTGTATAAGCGGGCACACTAAGGATTCAAAAATTTTAGCAAATGTTGACAAAATTGAGATGGGACGGTAATTGGTGATCGCGGAGTTATTACCTTTCTTGTGTATAGCAACGATTTTGGCCATCTTCCAGTCATTTGGAAAGATTCCGGTAGATAATGATTTATAAAAAATTAAGAGTAATGGTGTCACGAGATATTTAGCGCATGATGTAATGAAAACTGGTGGTATTCCATCTGAACCAGCTCCTTTGGTACAGTCTAAAGTCTTCAGTTTTCTAAGTAAATCATTTCTGTCAATGATTAGAGATGTTAGATTCAGACTGTAGTTATTCATATTTTCCAAATAGTTAGAGGTGCTAGCCATACTACTTTCGTCGTGTTCCTTGTATACAGATGAGAAATATGTCTAAAACATTTCACATATACGTGTACCATCCGATGTTGATTCGTTACCGTATGACATTGATAAAGGATAGGAACTGGAACCACCACGTTTTGCTTTCACGTAACTCCAGAAATGTTTTACATTATCTGAGATCTTATCCTCAATTTTTGAAATATACTGGTTATAGCAAGAAGTAGTCAAAACTGAGCATCGTTTGCTTATTATTTTTAGTTCGAGATCGTCCCGTGGGTTCTTATACTTTCTGTAGCGACATCTGAGTTTATATTTTTCCTTAAGCATCATTATTAAATTACGGTTAAACCAGGGTGGATAGTGATTGCGCTTATTGATACATTTTGGTACAAATTTATCTATGGTTTTTCTTAAAATGTCATAAAACACTTTTACCATATCGTTTGTTACTTTACTATATATTGTGTCCGGGGGTGCCAGTACTAGCGCAGGTATGTTACTTCACTATATATCGTCCTCGGGGGCGCCAGTACTAGCGCAGGTATGTTACTTCACTATATATCGTCCCCGGGGGCGCCAGTACTAACGCAAGTTTGTTACTTCACTATATATTGCGTCCGGGGGTGCCAGTACTAGCGCAGGTATGTTACTTCACTATATATAGTCCCCGGGGGCGCCAGTACTAGCGCAAGTTTGTTACTTTACTATATATTGTGTCCGGGGGTGCCAGTACTAGCGCAGGTATGTTACTTCACTATACATCGTCCCCGGGGGCGCCAGTACTAGCGAGGGTATGTTACCTAACTAGATATCGTCCCCGGGGGAGCCAGTACTAGCGCAGGTATGTTACTTAACTAGATATCGTACCCGGGGGCGCCAGTACTAGCGCAGAAGAAGAAGAAGAAGAAGTACACTTTATTGAAAAAATAAGTAATACAAAATAATGGATACAACAAGAAAATTAGCTTATTTTAATGCAATTGGCGGCCTTATCGCCAAAAGCGATCTCTTCCAGGCAACCGATTTACTTTGAATGGACCAAAATTTAATGAATCTAATGAAGGTAGCAGAAGGTGTACTAATTGCAATTGAAAAGTTATGAATCTAATTAATCTAATACTACGTACATATACATATTATTATGTACTTACGTAATAAGATACATATGACTATGCATATTCATACATACACAAATAAATACATAGATACAAATATATATTTATATATACAAATACATATATAGGTACAGTACATAAAAGAATGTGAGGATATTATTTCACAAACGGACGGCAGTAGATTTATTGCCGAGTAGATAAAGTGAGATAGTGCTGTTTAACCATATTTTTAAAAACGTTTTGTGATTGAGCGCGTCTAATCTGTATTGGCAGCGCATTCCATAATCGGACAGCTTGAACGCTGAAGGATTTTTCTGTAAAATTAGTAGAAAGCATTGGCATTTTGAGTCGTAAGTTTTCTGAAGACCGCAAGAGTCGCGAATGAGTTGAGTGAAGAAACTGAAAGCGTTCCTTGAGATAGAGAGGAGTGGATGGATTGAACAGAATACTGTATAGAAGTGTGACTATGTGAGTATTCCGACGAAGTCTTATGGGCAACCACTTGAATTTAGTGCGAATTTCAGAGACGTGATCATATTTACGCAAACCAAATATGAATCGTATGCAAAAGTTTTGAAGTCGCTTAAGTTTATCAAGTTGGTCCTCTGTAAGATCAAGATAGCTGGTGTCACCATAGTCAAGGATAGGGAGAAGCAAGGACTACGCAAGTGCAATTTTGGTAGCAGTAGGGAGAAAGTTTCGCAGGCGTCTTAGGGAACTAGCAGAAGCGAACATCTTTCTGCTTACTTCTTGTATCTGTGGACCCCAGGAAAGAGTCGTGTCAATATAGATACCTAAATTTTTCACTTTATCGGCGTAAGATATAACAGTGCCGTTGAAAACAACATGGGGAGTTTGGGACCAATCAACATTACCAATTTTCCGAGAGCTGCCAACAACAATGACTTTTCTGGGTTAACATTGATGCCATATCTCATGCTCTACTTACTTATATGAGATAAATCTTTGTTAATAACCCTAATGGCTTCCGATAGCTTTTCACAAGGCGTTTGGGTGTATATTTGGAGATCATCCGCGTAAAGGTGGTAGGTTGAAGTAAGTTGGTCAGAAATAGAATTTATAAATAAAGCGAAGAGCAAAGGAGACAAAATGCCACCCTGTGGTACACCAGCAGTAGTATCACACCAAGAAGAGAAAGAATCTTCTATGCGAACCCGCTGCCGACGTCCAAACAGGTAACTGCGAAACCAGTCAATTACCGTTGGAGATATGTTAATGGAGAGTAAAATGGCCAACAGTATGTCAAAATCTACCGTGTTAAAGCGTGTAAATCTACGTGTTAGCGCAGGTATGTTACTTAACTAGATATCGTCCCCGGGGGAGCCATTACTAGTGCAGGTATGTTCTTTAACTAGGTCTCCGCCCCAAAAAGGATTTGGTTACTCTTTAGTTACACACAATCCCTTCCCGCAGGTCGCGGCAGCACGTCCCGCGGCCGGGCGCTGGGCAGCATGCCGGTGCCGCGCACTAACAGCGCCGTGCTCAACACGCGGCCCGGCGTCTTCAACCCCTCCAAGCTCAACCTTATCTAAAGATATTGGCATACCCACCTACTTGTACTCAAATGAAAACTATCTCAATATTTCTTAACACCCAGGATTAAGGACGCAGCTGTCTCGCGCACCCATTTAGATATTATGTAGGACATAAAATTACTCTATACACTTTAGAAACATGTGCAGGTGATTTCAATAATTAATTATGAATATTTACTAAAATACTTATTAATCATACACCTATGCAATTAGATACTTCCTCTGAAGATTTCATAAATATTCGAAAGAAGTTTATAATTTTATATTTGATTTTGTTACCTATATATAAGCAACAATAAAGTCATCGTCGCCTACCGTATTTGTGAGAATTTTAATGCTTTGCCGCAAAATATTAGAGACTTTTCAGCGGCAAAGTTCATTTACAGGGCAGACTGTGGCTCCTGGAAAAAATCTTCAATTCCATCAGTTATTTAATTAATTAAATTATTTGTATAAATTTATTTATTCATTTAGTACAACTTACAAAACATACACTAATACATTGTATACCTACATGTTATAAAATTACGTGCTAAATGTTGCTTCACTTACAAGTCGCCACGGCATGGCAAATTTAACGTATAACAACCAAACATTTCGCATGCTGTTCATCAGTAAAATAGATGAGACTGACCTGATACTAAGACCATCATTGTACTCTATTTTTAAGTGAAATAAATAAATTCAATGAAATGAAATCACTGTTAGTATTAACACGCCTATTGATCAAAAGATTACTTGTTCAATCCTCGCACTATGTTGTTGTTCTGAGTGTTTTCTGTGTGTTGTAAGTATATATAAAAAAATAAGTATTTCTATCAATTTCGACTAGATGGCGCTGTGTGAATTCGCAAAAAATATTATTTAGTAAATATGCAACAAAAACTAGTGTTCTGAATGTCAGGGAATATTGTTCTTAGAAGGAAATTATTCTTAACTGCCTACAGTAATTTTATACCCTATAAAACATCTAATGAGTTAGCGTGGCAGCTGCGTACAGAGTTCCGGGCCTTAAGTTGGAATATTAGAACAATAAAATTGTTTCATTATTTATTTTGCGCGTTTAAATAGCTGTGTTAGTGCTATCTTAAGCCGTGGTCAGTTCCAAATCCCAATAGATATCCCAGGAATGTCCAGAGAGTGTAGTCTAAAACTAAGACTGATAACATTCAGGCTGAGATCTATAGAGCGTACTTAGACTTTGCTCAGACTTTACTTAGACAGAAGTTAATGCATGTAACGAATTTACAATTGGTGTTTTGACTTTGTCTGTCTTAGCTTATGCTAAGCATAATCTTAACTTCAAAAAGTTTATAAATACCAAAACAAAGTATAAGCTTAGCATACATTTAGATAAGTTTTACGTAAGTAAAGTTTGAGCAAAGTCTAAGTACGCTCTATAGATCTCAGCCTAAGTGTTCGGCTACAAAGATTTTGAACTGGACATGACTTAACCAACAATTCACGAGACATAAAATGTACAATAAAAGTGGTAGTCTAACAATCACTTCCCGGTAAACATCACATTATATGCTAAAGCTTCTCGTACAGCAGAGTGATAACAAAAAAGAATAAAAAAAACAAAAATAAACACGTAGGGTACAAGGTTATCATATATCTGGCAAACAGATCATAATATTTAAGTGAGTCCAACAATAACAAAAATAAATACACTTAGGGTACATGGTTATCAAATATCTGGCAGACATCATATTTGAGTGAGTCCGAAAAAGACTCTCTGTTACACACATGCATACAAAGACTCATTCCTGTACTCAGAGGGGTAGGCAGAGACAATGGATTTCTATTCTTCAATTATTCTTCATTTTCACTCTTTTTTACTATCTGTTACATCTACAAATTCAATAATTAATTATAGAACACTAGCTGTACCACGCGGTTTTACTCGCGTTAAACTTTATAAATTCTAACCTATGTGTTAATCCAGGGTGTCAGCTAACTCTACACCAAATTTTATTAAAATCCTCCAGCCGTTTGCACACAAACTTTCGCATTTATAATATTTCTGTGATTTAGAACAGCTTCTTTCAGCCAAATGCTCTGTTTAAATACTTAAAAATTGTAATTAATTCATAATTTGGGAGGAGTTGTAGATGTAATATGATGTTTTCGCATGCAACTGTAGACTGTATATCAATAAGGTATGTGTGTTGTAATAGTATAATTGAACTGTGCCTCAATAATATTGTAAATAAATATTGATACGTTTTTAATTCTTATTTTTATTTGTTTATGGTAAACCTACTCATTTATTTTTTCTTTAGAAAAATAGAAACTCTGAAAAGCGAAAACTTTATAATTTAGTACAGTAGTGTCGTTGTTCTAGCGGCAGCATGTCCAACCGCAGATATTGAGGTCCTGGGTTCAAAACCCGGGTTCGACCAAAAATTAATTATGAGATTTTTCTATTAAACTATTACTCAGTATCAGCCCGAAGTTTGGGAGTTGACGTAAAGCCATCGGTCCTGCACCTGACCTCATGCCGGTCGTGTCGTTAGTCGTCCCATCGGATCATCTGAGTAAGAAAATAGAAAACTTGTTTTATAGCCTAGGAGGCTTTCACTGCTACACCTGTGATTGTGCACATTTGTGCACTATAATATGTCCCGGGAAAAGGCTCCATTAAAACTGGCCGCCATGATCGAAATTCTATCAGGAGAACATAATTCTCAACATCATTCATTCCGAGACTAAGTAAAGCGGTCCTGTAGCTGACCTCTTTCGGTTCGTGTCGTTAGGCGTCCGTAGTAATGGATAGAAAGTGCTCCTGTGTTAGCGCACACACTTGTACACTGTAATATGTCCCGCGCAGATGGCTAATCTCTATTAAGACTGGCCGCCGTTCTCTGTATTGAGATTGGATAATCATAATATATTATATTAATTATATTATATTATATTAAGGGACAATATCACACAGATCATCCTAGCCCCAAACTAAGGAAAGCTTGTACTATGGGTACCAGGCGACGATACACATACATACTTAAATACATAGAAAACATCCATGACTCAGAAACAAATATTCGTGCTCATCACACAAATATTTGCACTTACCGGGATTCGAACCCAGGACCACCAGCTTCGTAGGCAGGAGCACTACCAACTAGGCTACGGTGATCGTCATATGTTTAAAATGTTATACAAATGGATAGAGAACCTATAGTGACACGTAACTTGTTAAATAAGTTGTTATTTAACTTCCAACGTAGGCTTTATAATTCTCCCTTTTGTAAATTAGATTTTATAAGTTACTTATTTTTTACTTTTATTGGTTAAGTGTATTTATGTACTAACTGGTAATATTTTTCTTGCCCATATTTTTAACTAGATGTTTAAAAGTGAAGACCTGTAATTGGCTATGTGTTGCTTATTACCTCTATTTATTTTGTATTTGTTGCTGTTGGTTTTCCAAATAAATAAATAAGAACTCAATATCATTTGTCTAAATGTATAATAACTTTCATAGCGTTGCCACTCTTGGCCAAGTCCAGCGCCTCCTTGGCGCGCTCCAGCGCGAAGTGGTGCGTTATGAACTTCTTGAGGTTGATGGCGCCGCTCGACACCGCCGCTATCGCTGGTGGGTAGCTGGAAATAACATCACACGTACAACTCCGTAAACTTGTAATTGTAAACCCGGAAGGTCGTCGTGCTGAGATTGGGAACAGAAAAAAAATCCGAGCTCTTGAACTATAATCTAGAAGTATATTATAGTCCAAGAGTACGGAATTTATTTCTCTCTCAGTATACATATTGAACATTGATTCTCAATGTATATTAATTTTACCGCCGTATACGTTCACGCCGGCAGGGGTAATGGCCAGTGCGACTTTATTCCAACAAACGTGAAGTAAGGTCGTCACGCAGGATCACCGATAGAGGGCGCTAATAGTTATCAGAATAAACTGGAAGTCTCAACTATGTGACAGCATAATAATATTGTGTGCTTCTCTGAGGCCCCTACCTATCCGACTCAAATTACAATATTTCTTGACAAATAGTCATACACATGGAGCTATTATAAAGAATGAAATGTGAAGCCATCCATAGCTAATGCTAAAAACTACTAATAATACTAAAAACTACTCGGATAGACGTTCTAATGAACGTCTATCCGAGTAGTTTTTACAAGATAAAACACAACACTTCATTACTTTTTTCTTCTAGCGTAAATATTGCTGTAAATTTTGAACGTTCACGTAGTTGTGCACAGGACGAACGCCAACAAACACTGACTTAAGGCCACGCCTACATGATGACGTCAGGACCTAGTTGAGAATCAGTGCACGGTTGCTTAGGCCGTCTCCTCTTTGTAATAGCTCCATGTTCATACATCATAAATTGTGAACGAAACCATTCTGAGTTTTAGGGCTTCTTCACACGTACACAAATCAACACCAACACCACACCACGTGACCGGGCGTATATTTCGTATTGAAAATGAATAGGACTATTTACACGTACAACATCTTGCAGTCGTTATCGACCTTGTGTGTGATACCAACCACAGAGCAACCACCAGCGACACTGCGAACTAGTAGCCGACAACATCACGGACACAATGTTGCGTCGAGGCAACCGCTATGTTTCCGTTATGAACATTGGAGTCGAACTGTGTTTGCACACCATGTAAGCACATCGCAACTACTGAAGATAACGCAACCACATCGACATTTTGACGGTACCACAACGCAACTGCAAAAAGCTGCAGCGACACTATTCACACGTACCTTATAACCACTGCTTGTTAGCATTTTGTCGTTCCGTGGTTGTGGTACGCACGGCTACATATCAAGCTATATATTTCTAATATAAGCTGACCTGTCAAATGGAAATCCTATTCAAATAAATAATTCAAATAATTTATTTTCCATTCACAAAATTAGTACTACAACTAGTGTTTGACGTGACCTTTTAGGCAAAAATTGCCTGTGTTAGGCCACGTCGCTCTTTCAAAACTTAAAATTAAGCGATGAACCTATTAACAATTTAATTAAAATCTAAATAGTTAGTTAAAAGTCTTAAGAGTTTTAATAATTTATATAAGAAAAGATAAGTATGCAAGATTGATGATGACACAAAATTAATAAGCAAAAACAAAAAAAAAATTGATGATAAAATAAAATAAAAAAAAAGATACTCTTATATTATAATTTATAAAGAGCCATAGAATATATACACCCCACACCCACTCGCATCTAAAACACGCACCCTATTTCTATGGCTCTTTATAAATTATAATATAAGACTATCTTTTTTTTTATTTTATTTTATCATCAAATTTTTTTTTTATGTTTTTGCTTATTAATTTTGTGTCATCATCATTCTTGCATACTTCTCTTTTCTTATGTGTGTAAGTGAGTGAGTAGGTGTATAGATATATATACAACGTGAGATCAGCTTATACTGGAAATGTATAGTTCGATGTGTAGCCGTGTGTACGTGTTTAGAATAGCATATAATATGCAAATGCGATGCATTGGCAAGACACAGAATGGCCATCCTGGGGCTGGCATATCAACGACCAGGAGACTACAAGGATCTACTCCTAAGAAGCGTACTGGATTATGTGCAGACTCCATTCAGGGCTCTAGGGATAGAATAAAAACCAGTGGGGGATAGTATAAAAGATCCTGAAGGGTCGAAGTGCTGTACGCAAGTACACCCCGACAAAGATAAGATAAGACGTGTGAAGAAGCCATTAAGGGCCTGTACCGCGCCACCTAGTATATATTTTTGGCACAATCTTATTAGTGAGATGTTATTTAATTAGTTTCTTGAACATAATCTTACCGGCATTAAATATTATTCTGTCACAGTATAGGTGCAGGTGGAAAAACATGCTTTAGACAGGGACGGTAGCAAGGGTATAAAAATATGCCTGTTACTAGATGTGTTGCAAGTACCCTCACGATGGATTTTTGTAAAAGCAACTGTAACAAAATTAATATTCTGTTTACTAGACAATTTTACCCATCGTATATTCAACTTACGTGTTAACGATCCTGTAGGCGCCCCGCACATCGATCTCCCTGAGCAGCGCCTGCGTCAGCGGGACCTCCACCGTGTTCCCGCCGATGCCCACGATCAGTACCACGCCACCAGTCTTTGTTACCTACAAAAATTTTAAATTACTAAGCATGTCCTCATCTTTACATTATCGTTTATTGTTAACTTCTTTATCGTAAGGGCAGTGGTTACCCTGGTGTCAAGAGTTGTTCAAGCCGCCCAGTAGGCCTGTAACATGGCTTATAGACTGAGCTTATACACCGGAATAACATAATAGACTGCAATTTATAAAGGTTTTGTGTATTTTTTAGGGTTTCATGAAGATAATGTATCGTGTTTTCAAATAAAAGTCAAGTTCAAGTAAAAGTGTAAGTTATTATATCCAAAATAGTGAGCCATTCATTCTTTTAAATTGTAATTTTAGAACGTTTATGATGAAATTTGATATAGTAGCCTGGGGAAGATCAGGCGAAGCCGCAAGTGGAAACTAGTACCAAAAAAAATAGATTTTGCTCAAACCGGCAAGATCGTCATTTGTCTCACAATTAAAAGGAATAAGTGTTATGTTATACCATCATAGCGACCCTCTGAGCGGAGGGGAAGGCGCATGCGTCGATGGTAACGTCTGGCTGTCTGCCCAGCATCGCCGTGATGCTGTCAATGATATCCTGGTCCGAGTACTCCCGCTTTATCAGCAGAGTGTAGTCTGCGGCCAGCTCCCGGGCTGTGTCCAGTCGGGATTGGACTACATCTGTGAAATATAAACTAGTGTATTAAACTATTAGAAGTGGCAGAAGAGTAATTTGTTCAAAATTGGTTTTTTGTCATACATACAGGGTCTTTATAATAATTGCTTAGTAGTGACCCGCCTCGGCTTTACGGATACAAAAGAAAGACATATTACCTAACTAGCTGTGCCCCGCGGTTTTACCCGCGTTAAACTTTATAAATTATCATAGCTCCTCCCCCGTAAGAGATAATAAGTGATAATATGTTGACCCGACCTCTTAGTAATATTCATGCAAAATTTGAAGTAAATCCATCCAGTACTTTTTGAGTTTAGCCTGGACATACATACAGACAAACAGACACACAGACAAAAATTCTAAAAACTATATTTTTGGCTTCGGTATCTATTGTAGATCTGGCCCAAAGTATCCTTTAAAAAAAATATTCAATGTACAGTTTTGACTTTCCCACGATTTTATTATATTACCTAATAATTGAAATTTGTATAACTCGACTGCTAGTTTGGCAGGTGTATCCTGGGTTCGATTGCCGCACAGACCTATTTGTGTGACCCATAAGCAAATTCCATTTTTGTAAAGTACCCTGTGACACACTACACCATTCTAAAGGCACATCCGCACTAGGCAAATCACTGTGGATAAATTTTTGCGGGTGTTGTCTTAACCAAACTATATGTACTTAAACATGGTTACTTGTAAAACACCAACAACCTCGAAGGGTTATATAACTGACACCATAAGCAACAAATTTTGTTCTACGAGTTCAGACATAACTCAATACATAAATGAAAGCAAACGATTTTACACCATGACGACTGGCAACTAGAGAAATAGGTCAAGGTCAAAAGGGCTAGCGCTGTAACCCCTTCGCCGCGCCCTCGCAAGGGTATATTTATTTATTTGGTAAAGGAACAGAACAGCACTAATAACTAGACTTAATTTTTTTTTTCTTTTGCTTAATAATATATAGGGACAATGTCACACAGATAAACCTAGCCCCAAACTAAGCAAAGCTTGTACTATGGGTACCAGGCGACGATATACATACTTATATAGATAGATAATAAATACTTAAATATTATAATAATAAATACTTAGATAGAGTACACAAAATGCCAATAACAGCTATCCTCGGAGGATAAACAAAGTGGATTAAGCTTAACTTACAATAAAAGAGTCAATGATTGATTTGGTTAACTTACTTTATCTTTGTGATGTCTCTTAAGTTATAAACATTCAAGTGGGAAATTATATTGTAATCCTTATTTTTGTACGAAAATAAAATCTAACAAATTATCAAAAGTTGTAAAACAAAAGTTGTTGCTTATGGTGTTTTACAAATAACCCTATAAGTTTAAACTGTTTTGGCGCGAACGACCCTTCCGAACAAGCAAGATCGTGCGCCGATTTGTTGTTTATCTCCGCTCACCGCCGCTGATTTATATTTATGAAGTCCAAGTATTTCCTTACCAGTGATAAGTATCTTGCTAGCGCCCATAGCCTTAGCGGTCATTGCGCACAGGATGCCGATGGGCCCGGCGCCGAGGATCACCACCAGGTTGCCGAGCTTGATGGTGGCGCGGTGACACGCGTGCATCGCAATGGCGAGCGGCTGCACAGCCGCGCCCTCCTCCATACTCAGGTGATCTGGCATTCTGGGCATCATTTTGACTAAATGTTATTACCAAATCTAAGTAAGTATCCCTAAATGATATTTTATTATTTATTCATCTGCATACAAAACAAAAAATTGCATAACAAAAGGTGACAAGAAACTAATAGTACCTACATAGGAACTGTTTGTTACGTATAAAATTACTTCCAGCAGACCCGCGACAGAAAAATATGACGTAGATACATACATAGACTCACGCCTGTTTTCCAGAGGGGTAGGGCAAAGACAAAGGAATCCATTTTGTCACGATCTTTGCACTTTTTTACCTTGTTTACTCTCATTATATTTTGCATACATGCTCGCCATTGCATACTTCAGACCTGGCCTTTCATGGGAACATCTCCGATTTGGTCAGAGAATGTTCTACGAGGATTTCCCCTTCCGGTTGTATCATTCACACAGGCCAGGCACTTCACTTATTATGCTAGTCTTCTTTAATTCATCCTTTCCAATTTTAATATTTTTACTTTGGGTTTTTCACGTGTGAACGTGGGGCCCGATACTCCACGAGCGTCAATGGCTTTCTGAGTTTAATTCCCAGGTGGGAATCGTACCAAGAACTAACGAAATACATCTGAACAAGACGTTTAAAAAATACTAAAACTACTTTTTCGAGATTTAAGTTTATAAAAAGTAGTTTATAACTACTCACTTATGACAGAAATCAGCTACATGTTTGTAGTAAGTACAGAGGTTGCCATGTGTCCCCTTAGAGGAGCAGTAGTTGGGCGCCACGCACAGGTTGTACCGCCCCGCCTTGCAGTACTCGCACGAGCGGCACGGCTGCGTGGGCTCTATGGATACCCGGTCGCCCACTTGCAGAGACGTCACGTTTGCACCCGTCTGGAATGAAGCAGAAGGCACAAATTGAAGTTGATTATGGCCAGTGGTCGGCGTAGGCGCAATTAAGGTGAACAAACTCATATACGCTAAGACGTTTGTTAACACGGACATACCCCGGGATTTCGGGGTTAACAAATTATCTAGTTTACATAAAAATAAAATAAAAATAGTTTATTTCGGTAACTTATACTACTACAATTTATCTTACATAGGGGTCTCGTTTAAGTATACCTACCTAGTAAATTTTAATACTTGTGATAGGAGGCCCCGCTCTTCACAGATCGTTCGAATGTAGAAGTGAGAATACATAACAAAAGTGTTTCCTGTTTAAAATAGCACAAAGAAAAATATGATTTTTTGTGGTTGTGGCAGTATGGTGTTTAAGTAAGACTGTGTGTGTAGGTGTATGTGTGTGTGTGTGTGTGTGTGTGTGTGTGTGTGTGTGGGCGTGTGTGTAGGTGAGTCAAGGATGTTTTAGTATAGTTAGGCAATAGTACCTATGCAGTTTTAACCATTCGGTTAAGCACTTTTTACAGTCACGATATGTTAAAGGGTGCAAGTGAAGGGTTTTGTTAATTTTATTATAAAGGTAGGCGGATTGTCTTAAGTACTGTTTGTTTGCGTATGCGGTATGCGCAAGGGCAGGTGGTAGGTACTACATTTGGTGTTCTTCTCGTTTTACGAGTACTGGGGGCAAACGAGAGCTTTTTGTGTACTTTCAGGATAATTTGGAGAACATATAGTCTAAAAATTAAATTAACATAAAATACTATTTTTTAATACTCAGTTATTAAAAAATTATTTTCAAAAATATTAAATCCGACAGGCAGTTTCTAAGATTTGCGTGTTCCAACAAACAAACTCATCAACATCAATTTTCCTCGTTGACCGGTTGTCCATCGCGATCAGGTGAACAACAATAGTTATATCAATACACTTGTCAACACATTAATACAGTGGAGCACTTGCACAAATGAGTCCGAATGTAAATGCGACATGCGAAAGACGTACGAGAAAATTTTAGTCGATTTCATTACATCGCCTCAAATTTTCTTCACTGAAATAATAATATTGTCAATAAACATAACCTTTACCGAATGCTTGAAGGTATAGGGAAATGGCCATGATGATTATAGTACCTTCAGTAGCACTCTGAACTGCAGGATGGAAAGCGACAAGAAGGCGGCGAATTCCTGCGGTATAAAGATGTGCTAAAGTGACATAAATGAAGAGATGGGACTTTGATCCGTCACAGTGGACCGACCACGGTGGAGGCGCTCTGTACACACTAAGGTGATAGAGTTTGAGAAGAAACGAAAAGAAGAGCTCGATGCTAAACGAGATGAGCTCAGGGCCCGACCACCCGCGGCCATATATTCAGAGATAGATTACGTCAGTCATCTGAGAGCACATAAACGAAGCTCTCAATAGTTAGTAGCCAGTCGCTGTGGCCGAACACGGTCAGGTTATACAGTAGTTAACGAGTTAATTGTTGACCACCAGGTGGGCCGAAGGCTTGTTTGATAACTCAGCGGTTCAATATATATATTCCTTTGGTATCTTACCTTAACAACAACGCCTGCCCCCTCATGGCCGATCACAATGGGCTCCGTAAGCACATCCATCCCGCACTCGCCGGTAGTGTACAGCTTCACGTCGGACCCGCATATCCCCACGCATGCGATCTTCACAAGCACCTCTGAATAAACACAAATCATTTTAAAATTACTTTTACTTGTTACTTTAATTTTGTTTTTTAGCGACCTGGCCATAGGTAAGTTCTCTCAGAATAAATCCACCTAAAATACTAAACGAGCAAAAAAAAATTATGAAAAACGTTATTACTTCTTGGAGTCGTAAAAAATTGGCGGTGTTCGAACGTTGAATGTTAGATACATAGTCAGTAATCCCCCAGACTTATGCATAAGTGGGATCGAGAGATAGCCGTGTAACATGAATTCGCGTACGTTGGGGTTCAATTTTGCATATAAATACATATTATAAGAGAACCAGATAAGCAGAGCCCGAGTAGAAGAATACATTAATTTAGATGGAACATGTCTAATTCTGCGACGTTTACGAATGGTGCTTATTTTCAAAGATTGAGAGTCTCTCAAACCTTTCATATTTTTTTCTTTACCTTGTATACACGTCGATACCCTGTTATAAAAAGACCGTGCCTTTGCAAAATGCCTTTGCATATTCTTTTTAAAATTGTGCAGTGTGGTAAACGGAGATACCAACCTCCGTTTAGCCCACTGCTCAATTTTTCACAATTGCACAAAATACAATCCAGTAAGCAGAGGAAGCGGTACGACGCTGCATATAAACGTTTAAACATGTAAGTTTGTATAATGTTACATGTTGTTGTTGTTGACATGAAAAATAAAACCGCGTCGGGGTAGTACTGAACTTATTCTTTATTTGCCAGTGATATTAAAGAGTCACCAAACGAACATTCTCACTGTTAGATATGTAAAAGACAAGTAGTAGGTAGTCTCGCTCGTATCAATATAATTCCTTCTCCGATCCTCAATCGAAGGAGCGCCCCGCGTCTTCGCGTATTAACCAAGGGGGAGAGTTGCAAATAAAGTCTTTATAAACCCTTTTATACATCTGCTTGCCAGTAAGAGCTCTAAGTCGAGGTTCGAACCATTGTAGGGTGCCATGTGCCACCGACTAACTAACTGATTTTCAAGTTATATTTTGGAAGAAGAGAGCCGTCGCTCGCTAGTTGTATTTTACGAGAAGAGGGCACTGAAAGCTTCCTTATAAATATAATTATACAAAGTATACGAGAGATAATATTATGTCGCAATGCCGTTATTATCATCATATTAA
The DNA here is from genome assembly GCA_951640165.1 of Pseudoips prasinana. NCBI lineage: Eukaryota > Metazoa > Arthropoda > Insecta > Lepidoptera > Nolidae > Pseudoips > Pseudoips prasinana. Next base: position 32,647,025 of record OX621248.1, read on the forward strand.
TCTAAATGAGATAATATTTTGCGACAATGGCGGCATTGCCACAAAGTATTAACTATTCTATATAAACAAACAGATAATAGAGTATTCATAATTTATTTCATTTACCAACTGACTAGTATTGTCAACGCTGGTTCTGATAGTTCTTCCCAAAGAATGTAACAAACTAAGTTTAGTTCCTCCAGCTAATTAACCTCTTGTGTTCTGTAAGGCAGGTTAACTGTTTAAGGAGGCTTTCATCCTAAGTTAACTCTAAACGTCAACTTAAAACATATGCCGTAATTTGAACGGAACGAATAAAACAAGCTTGTCTATGTCTAGACTATCATTAACGTCTATAGTAAATAATGAATTCTTACCATTGTCTTGGAGTTCCGGAATCGGCCATTTTTGCTGATAGAAAAATTTCAAGAGGTTATTTTTACGTGATATTGTTCTATTATTAGTTTTATAAAATTAGAAATAACTAATCATAAAAAATGTGGAGTCACTCATCGGGTCCAGGGCGGGTTCGGGAATCAGTCAGTAATATGTACAAAGTAATCGCAAGCATTTGAAAAAACTAGAACTGACTTCATGTTTTTTAAGACATCCGATTAAAATAAAATATATGTGTATCTATTTCTTGGCATTTCCCATCCACTAAATGTGATATCAAAAATATTGGAACAGAACGAAAAAATGCGTAACATACATAAAATATATAACATATATACTTATATAGAATCTCTTTCTTTTTAAAGTCGGTTACAAAAGGCAAGGGTACGATAACTGCTTGCGGTTTGCCCCTGAGCCGACTTCGTAGATATAAAAAAATTGGCGGTCACCGATAGGTACCTATATAGACTAATTAGATATAAGCCTGGCGCCCGCGCAGCTCTCATCGCTATGTTTATGATGGCGGATGTAGACAGTGCAAGAAAGTAGTTATATTACACAGTTATCTAAACAATCACTTTTTTAGTATGTTAACTAATACTTACAATTCTTACATCGTAAGGTCCATGTAGGACCGCTGCGTAATTTTCAGTAATTGCTCCCATTGTGAACTTTAAATCAACTGAGCGGCGCAGAATGATAGATATGAATCTTATGAATACACTATTATAATACATCGTTTACTTATGTAAATGTAAACATATGATAATTTTGTCAAAAGATCGCGGTACAGCGATAACAACAGATGCTTGGTGCCTTCTTTAGACAGGGGAAGGGTGGGCAAAACGGATATTTGTAGATGTGTTAGACACGGTATAATTAAGAGGATTAATTAATAAAGAGGATGTAGTATATTTAATCGATAGAATATTTAATCAGGCTTTTTTGCTTAACGTCTCAAGCACACTGTAGGTACAGTATTATACAACTAGGAATACGCCCGTCTATGCATGTTATTTAAACTTATCAAAATCGATTCGATTCGATCTGGTATCTTATGATATGTCATGGCAATGATAAATGTTACACACAGCTCCTAGAACTGACGGTTGCTGAGCAGGAAGGTTCTTGAGTGTCGACCACGAACCAGAAGACGCAGCGTGGACGGGGACAATGGACCGTGAGACGTGAAGGACGCGGATTTTGTTGTGTCTATGTAAAGATCCTTATTAGGGAATGCCAAACTTGATTGAAGCAAACAGTGTAAATGTTCTAAACCTTCTTCATTGCATGTATAAGTTGAACTAAGCTCCAGGATCTTTCTGGTACACCATCTAATACAACAATTTCGAATAAAATTACTGATTACAAATGTCCATATTTATTTTTAGTTGGATTTTAATTGGGATGACAAAACGGATAAAGGTGGATTTATCCATTTTACCTGGTCGGCTACTATCAGCAAATCCATCGTCGTATAATCCCAGTCTATAAAACCACAGTAGAATATGAAAATAAGATAATTATCCTTCTAGAATAAACACAAACCAAGAAAAAGATATCCCACTTTACTAACTGTGTGAATATGGATATTTTTTCTCCAAAATCAAATCGAAGGTCTGCGGCACTGGCGAGTTGACTTGGAACGCGTGTGGGGGAGGATTAGAGCCCTTAGTAACAGCCGGTCAGGGTTTGTATTGCAGTTTTTAGCAATAATCATCTTGCCCGGCCAACACACGATGCCCACCCTTCCCATTTTCAGTTTCATTCCAGTATAAATTTCATTTTATTTTATTCATTATTTGCAATGTACTACTTTTATCACTGGTTTATTACCTAATTCAGATCTAGAAAAGTACAAATAAGAAGCCTCATAAAACGTCCCAAAGAGCAATGAAGAGGGCTATGCTTGGAGTTACCCTGCGAGATTGAAACAGAACTGTTAAAATTCGCAGTCGAACCAAAGTAATCAACATAGAAAATAGCCAAGCTAAAGTTGCAGTGGGCAGGGCACATAGCTCGTGATACCAACAGCCGCTGGGTCAGAAAGGTCCTCGAGTGGCGACTACGAATCGGAAGACGCAGCGTGCGCCGCCACTAAAAGATGGACTATGCTTTGTGATGGTCGCTGGAAGGTGCTAGACGCGAGTAGCGCAAGACCAGCAATTGTGGAGATCTTTGGGGGAGGCCTTAGTCCAGCTGTGGAGGTTTTAAGCTTATATGATGATGATGATAAAAGTTGAAATCACGTGGCTTATCGAATGCATACTTTGTTTTTATAAAAAAAGGAATGTAAAGTGGTCTAATCTTTTAACATCCTCAGTTTAGTCCATGGCGGCCAGTCTCAGTGGAGACGTGCGCGGAACGCGTTATAGTGCACAAATATGTGCGCAAACGCATATACCTACAGATTAACCGTCCCTCATTCTCATGATCCAATGCAACTGCTGGCAGTCACGACCGGAAAGCGGCCGGCGGCTTAACTTGCTTGCGGGGTGCACCTCCGTCCTTCGAGACTCCGGAAGGAAAAATCCAATAAGACTTTTAACGCCGACCCGGGATTTGAATTCATCTTTTAATATCCTCTGTTTAGGCCATGGTGCCCAATCCTAATGGCGACTAGCACGGGACATGTTACATGTTATAAATATGTGCGCAAACGCAGGTGCACTTTACAGTTTTTAGCCCGATTTTTTTTCTAGGCGGACTCTTATCACTACCGCTAGTTCAATCGGGAAGTCTAATGATAGAATAATTGATGATATGGATATTTGGAAATACTTCTTGTAAGAAGAACTATTTTACTAACCATTCCATTTCTTTGACAAGACACAGAATAGACATCCTGGGGGTGGCATATCCATAACCAGGAGACTACAAGGATTTACCCCTAACAAGCGTACTGAAGTATGTGCAGACTGTTAAATGTAGGGTTTATTGGCCCTACCAATATTAACTCAAATGTAAACACAAGTGATCTTTTACATTTGTATTATTGTACTAGCTGTGCCCGCGAATTCATCCGCGTGTTAGTTAGTTTATTTCGTTTTTCTTGTAAAATAAAAGACTTTTCCTAAAATAAAAGTAGCCTAAGTTACTCCTTATTACATCAGCTACCCGCCAATAAAAGTCCTGTCAAAATCGGTCCAGCCATTTCAGAGATTAGCCGGAATAAACAGACAGACAAAAATTGTAAAAAATGTCATTTTGGTGTATGTGCCGTATATATATTCATATTAATGTAGTAAAAACCGGTTATTTCAATATTACAAACAGACACTCCAATTTTATTTATTTGTATAGATAATATTACACAGAATAATACATCAACAGCTTGACAAAGAAAAGAGGAACATTTTTGTTTCTTATTATTTTTTATATATTGACACATTGTCGAAACTCATATAAAAAATAACTAAATGAGATTACAAACTCATTACTTCAACACAGACTGCTTTCAGGGCTCTAGCGATATAATAAAAAGTGAATGGGGGGGGGGGGGGGGTAAGTACAAAATATCCTGAAGGGTTGAAGTGTTGTACACAAGTACCTACCAAGACAAGACAAGAACCATTCCATCTGCTACAATCCCATGACAGAAGAACGTCACTGCAATGGAAAAACTCATACTTATCGCTGTTTATAAATTTATACAAATTACTGACTCGCAGGTCAAGTGTCCGCGTCATACGCTGTTACATAAGAGATAAGGGTACCTATTTAACTTTGTCCTATATATAAAAATTTGTTTGAATAATCGATTTGATGAAATTGCTTTGATATTGTAACTTAACCATGCTGCCAAAGACAAAATAACTTGCATTGAAACTGAGATTTATGATTAAAATAATAAATAAAAACGGTTTTTAACCGACTTCAAAAGGAGGATTTTTTTTTTTTATGTATGTACACCGATTACTCGGAGATTTATGAACCGATTTACGTGATTCTTTTTTAGTTTGATGCAAAATAGTTGCCATTTGGTCCCATCAAAATTTTATAAGGTTTGGCCGAGTAGTTTTAATTTTATGGCCGTTTTAGTATGAACATTTTTGTTTATGTGGACGATGTAACGGTCTTTGGCACAGACGTTTTTAAATCTTAGCAAGTCAAGCTAGACTTATTCTGTTCATGTGTGTCTTGGCATGAACATAAAGAACAATTTCAGACGACTAGCGATTAATATGCGCGTATAAGCTCGTTTTAAACCTTTTAGCACAAGCGCATTTTTTATGTACGTACAGCGTAATCGACGCTGAGATTTATGAACCGATTTTCTTGATTCTTCTTTAGTTTGATACGGAATAGCTGCCATCAAATCTTGGTAAGCAGATTTTTTTGTTTTTTATATATTTAGATGTATTCCGTGAACCGCATTAAGATTTTCACACAAAAAGAGAAAAAAAAACAATAATATTTGGGGGTTCATAAACCATACATGTGGGGTATCTATGGATAGGTCTTCAAAAATTATATTGAGGTTTATTATATAATATATAAATATATATAATATAATATATATTTTTCTTAACTGTATAGTTTGCGTGAGACACTCTTCCAAAGGCGTTTACTGCCCCCCCCCCCCCCTACAATTTCTAAAATAAGAGAATGATAAAACTAAAACAAATAGATGATGTACATTATCATGCAAACTTTCACCGAAAATTGGTTTGAATGAGATCTAGTAAGTAGTTTTTTTTAATGCGTCATAAATCGTAAACCACAATTTACCTTCCATTCTATCAACTCAAATACTTGCTACTACCGAATTCTCTCGACTCGTTGTCTTGATCATCAATACAACCTAGCCCTCTGCTCAGTAGACTCGTTGGCTAATCGATCATTAATAAGACCTAGTCTTCATAGACTCATGCCCTCTGCTCAGCAGACTTGATGGCTATTCGATCATTAATAAGACCTTGTCTATAAGCCCTCAGCACACAGACTCTTTAGCTAGATGGTCATAAATACGGCCTAACCTATGCGCTTGCTATTCAGACTTTCATGAATCTTAGCTAGTCTAGACTCGTATTGTGCAAGTTTTCTTAGAGTGAATGTAATTTTATGTAGTTTTTCTTGCTCTCGGTCATTCACTGTCTCACAAGAACGTGAAAAAGAGTTTCGGACAACATTTTTGTTGGGACCTATAGTTTTGAGGCGCGCGGCACCTTTCGTAGTCCTACCCATAGCTAAACATTAAAAAGTTACAAATAAAAAAAACTTCGTTTAAAAAAACCGACTTCAAAACTGAAAAGTATAAAAAAAATATCTTAATAAAGATTTAATTTAATACATATCTTATGCAAACGTAATACCTTTAATATGAATGAAATAATATAATTTGTTTGTGCTACCTATTGTTAGGTTTGAAGTCGGTGCCAAGCCCTAAGCAAAATAAAAGTTAATATTACATACAGTTTTCATAACATGTGATGAAATTCCTACACTTAAGATTAACCTAAGTAAATAAACTCAAACAACAGTATGAATTAATATGAAACATTTAATATTAATACCTAAATTAGTTACTATAGTTAGAATAAATCTATATAATGCTTATATATGAATATATTTGTGGCCCTGAAAAACAAACAGATAAATGATTAATTAGGAGACAACTCATTAAAATTTTACAATATTTCGAAACGACCGTCAACGACGTCTGCACGCTTGGGTTGTTTGTGTAGAAATACGAAACTATACCGCTGAAAGTAACGCGCGGCGAGTGGGGTACCTACTATTACATTTGGCTTGGCACCGACTTCAAACATATCAATGGGTAGCACAAACAAATTATATTATTTCATTAATATTAAAGGTTACGTTTGCATAAGATATGTATTAAATTAAATCTTTATTAAGATATTTTTTTTATACTTTTCAGTTTTGAAGTCGGTTTTTTTAAACGAAGGTTTTTTTATTATTCACATAGACTTAAAAAAGCACTTGTATATAGTTAGTCAGAAAATTATTAATAATTGTAGTACTAAACTATACTTATATTCATTCTAGGTACAAATAGATTATAAGATCTTGACATATATGATAAGGAATCACACTTATAATAATAGGTCTTTACCTATGAAATTGCCGTTTTGTATGAAAAAATTTAAACGAATTTTTTTCATGAATTTTTTTATTTGTATTAATCGAAGTAATCACCCATGCAATCAATGCATCTTTGCCATCGCAGTGGCAGTTTATTGATGCCCTTCTTAAAGAAATCAGCTGGACGGGAGGCAACAAATTCTTCAAAGGCATTTTGTACTGCCTCTCGGGTATTGAATTTTTTTCCCGCCAAGAAGTTATCCAAATTCTGGAAAAAGTAGTAGTCTGTAGGCGCAAGGTCTGGTGAGTAGGGCGGATGACGGAGAGCTTCCAACCCCAGTTCTTGCAACTTGGAGACCGTCTGCTGTGCAGTATGAGGTCGCGCGTTGTCGTGCAGGAGCAGCGGAGACGAGCGATTGACCAATGCTGGTTGGAGATGCGCCAGCTTCTCCATCATTGTGCTCAGTTCTTCACAGTACACATCTGCAGTAATGCTCACCCCGTTTGGTAAGAAGCTGTGATGAATCACACCGGCGCTAGACCACCAAACAGTGACCATCACTTTTCTAGGGGTAAGTTTTCGTTTAGGGCATTGTTTAGGTGCTGAACCAGGATCCAACCAACTTGCTGAGCGCTTGCGGTTATCAAACAGAATCCATTTTTCATCGCAGGTAACAATGCGGTTCAAAATTCCTTCATTTGTGTGTCTGTTGAGCAGTGCAAGGCACGTCTCGACGCGTACTTCGCGCTGGCGATCATTGAGTTCGTGGGGCACCCATTTGTCAAGCTTTTTTACCTTGCCAATTTGACGCAAATGGACCAATATTGTTTTGACGCTAACGTCGAAAGCTGCTGCTAATTCAGCCGTAGATTGTGTATCATCAGCTTCCACAACCGCCTTTAATTCGTCATTGTCGACCAAAGTCTTCGGACGACCGCGAGGTTCATTTTTCAGGTCGAAATTTCCAGAACGGAAGCGAGCAAACCAATAACAGGTGGTGCGTTGGTTTGTAGTGTTAGCTCCGTAAACGTCGTTGATGTTGCGTGCCGCTTGTGCCGCGTTGCTGCCACGACGGTACTCATATTCCATAATTACTCGAATTTTTAACGTATCCATGATGACGAAAAAGATTGAAATGCGATGAAAATGTAACACTAATCAATAAAGAAATGACTACTTTTGGAAAAAAGAATCCATGTTTTTAAAATAAAATTAATTTGAAATTAGAATTCTTAGCCAAACAAAAATTATTTTGATTTGAAATGGCCAGTACTGCAGAACGGCAATTTCATAGGTAAAGACCTAATATAAAGGCGAAAGTTTGTGAGCGTGGATGTTTGTTACTTCTTCACGTCTAAACGGCTGGGGCGATTTTAATAAAATTTGGTATGGTGTTAGCAGCTGACACCCTGGATTAACACATAGGCTATAAATTTATAAAATTTAACGCCGGTAAAACCGCGGGGCACAGCTAGTTAGCTAGCTTATAATTTAATTTAGGATAGTCATGGTTTAGTTAAATGTATGTCAAAATGGTTATTTAAGTTTGTATATATATATATATATATATATATATATATAGGACGGGTCAATAAAAAAAATCTGGGACACCCAACCATCTGATCACAAATTAAGCAGAGCTTTACTATGGAAATCAGATAACTGTTATAATATATAATATACTATTATTTTTTTGTAAATACACACTTACATAGATAATTATAGACACAAGACAAACAGACATGTTCATGCTCACAAATATCTGTCATGGGTGGGAATCGAACCCACGACCTGCGGCGTGAAAAGCAAGCATTTGCCAACCACGCCAACAGGCCCATCTAGTACTTATAGTTCTTGTGTACTTATAATAAGTACTTATAGATTTTTAATACAATATACTATGACCCTGATTCCATGCAATACCAACTAAACGAATTGTATATCATTGCATTTCTTTCTAACATAGATCTAATGCAAAGGGCATCTTTAGCTATGACATTTTAGTTATAGCGCGAAATACTGAGTCAAAATTAGCGACGCGTTAGAACCTGTTGACTAATTATGCGCTAGGTGCACGTATAATATCCTCAGTAAACTTAATTTTAGTATATCGTTACTGTTATAAAATAAATCTTATTGTTAATTATTTCCTACAATCCGTGTACCTAAATATCTATTTGTACCTAGAAATAATTATAAATCTATACAAATAAATAAAATTGAAGTGTCTTTTTGTAATATTGAAATAACTGATTTTTACTACATGTATATGAATATATATACGGTACATACCCCAAAAAATTTTTTTACAATTTTTGTCTGTCTGTTTGTTCCGTCTAATCTCTGAAATGGCTGGACCGATTTTGACGGGACTTTTTTGGCAGGTAACTGATGTAATAAGGAGTAACTTAGGCTACGTTTATTTTAGAAAAATTGTTTTATTTTAGAAAATCCAATATTAAAACTTAATAAGCTAATTAACACGCGGACGAAGTCGCGGGCACAGCTAGTAACTTATATATTACTGCGAATATGTACTGACTATTTGCAAGCGCTTTTTTAAAGTCTACGTGAATAAAAACGTTTTTTTATTTTATTTTATAGTATAAGAATGGACAGTACGGAAACTACGTACATACGGTCGAAACGGCGCACTCACACAAACATGCGCATCAAAAAGCCTCCTAAGTGGTTGTCGCCGTGCTGTCAGTAGTGAACAGTGCTGCCAGATATACAATTAGCAATCAGCAATTGACTGCCTCATTGGTCTAGGGTTCAAATCCCGGGTCGGGCCAAAAAGTTATTAAGGGACTTTTCTATAAAAAGATAACATCAACTTTCTTGTTGATTTCTCACCATCAGCCCGAAGTCTGGGACTGGGCGGTATTGTACCCCCGTGATTTGGAGAGCACGTAAAGCCGTCGGTCCTGTGCCTGACCTCTCTCCGGTCGTGTCGCTAGGCGTCCCATCGGATCATGAGAGTGATGCAATAGAAAGTGTTCCTGTGTTTGCGCATGCACTTGAGCACTTTAATATGTCCCGCGCAGATGGCTAATCTCAGTTGAGACTGGCCGCCGTGGCCGAAATTCGGCTAGGAGGACATTATTATTATTGTTAATTACAGTAGGTCAGCCTTATTTTCACGCCGTTTACTGGACACGGCATTTTTATAATTACAGTGTATGGAAACACCGTATTTATTTTCCAACAAGGAGCAAAATTTTACGTTTCCATTAACACTACGTGTTCTACGACGTTTCCGAATAAAGACAATATTTTTTTTGATGTGAAACATCTATAGCCGCACGTAAAACAGATTTCTGGCGTGGCGACGCATGCCGTGGCGACACGTCGCCACGCTATACGATAGTAGTGTGTACGGTATGGCGACGCGACGCCATGCGCAATCGACTTTTTATTTTATCATCATGACATATTTAGTTCCTATCACAATATGTTCTTTTCTGCATATTACTTTTACAAAATAATGTCGATGTTTCACATCTGCCAGGCGTCCCGTGACGTATTATGCCCGAACAGTTGATCGACTTGCTATGAAAAATCTAATTTTTTGCCTGTTTTCGAAAAAGTCGTAGAACAAATGTTGTTGTTTATTATGGTAATAATCTACTCCTGCGAGATTGTTGGTGTTTTACAAAAAAATCTTGTTTATTATATATGTACCTACAATATTACATATACCTAATAAGGACGAGGTAAAGGCGGGGAGTTTGTTATAAATAAATCGAGAGGCCTTTTAAAACACAGATGTTTATTTCATTAAAATTAAATTTATGTAAAAAATATTTTATTTATACCTTTCTTTATTTGTAATTGATCTTGAACAACTTCTTATCAACAACATGGTCTCTTAAATATCAATGTGATTAGAATGAATTTATGTACATATTCCATATGTTTATCCTAAAACAAAACTTATCCAAAATAACAATTTAACAATAACAATTTATACATACAGATAGACTAACTACTTGGAATAAATTCTATAATAATTCGTTTTGTTCAGCAACAAATAGGTATTCCGCAAGCATTCTAACAATAAAAAGACTGGTGTTATTTAGACCACACGATTGAAGTAAAACATAGATGTACTCGCACTTCTCTCTTGGCCCTAGTTTAATATATGAAACGTAACTTTCTCTCTTTCTATCTTCGCTAACTTATATCTCCCTCTCAACTTCGGTTCGTCTCTCCCGATCACACTGTTCATAACGCTCTCCTCACTTCCCAAGCGTACGTAAAGAAGTTTTACTTCAATAATTGCATCCAGTTACATTAAATATGAAAATGTCAATTAGATGTTTTATTAATAGAAACACAGCATAAATACAGACCCTATCGGGCACCGCAAATGTAGAAGGGAGGAAGAGGATGATGTCAGAGTTGATCAAGCCGCCCAGTAGGTCTATGGTAATATTTCTGGGTTTAAAGGGAAGATATTAAAGATAAAATTATTATTTTACCTTTAAAATGTTCCCTTTGATCCCGGTAGGTAATTTATCGTTCCCTATACTAGCAGCTGCAATAATAAGCTAGCATCTTTCATGGCATACATATAACTTCTTAAGATTTTATATATAGAAACTGGTAGAATGCTTGTCAGGAATCTACTGTTGCATGCATGCCGTGCAGTGAGCAGGCTTAGTGCTTTCTGATGAGGTTGTTGGTGTTCCTGGGCTGCACGTGGATCATGACCTTGATGCCGGCACCCTTGCGCGCCACCTCGTATGCCTCCAGGCTTTCCTCCATGGTGTAGTGGTGCGTCACCAGTGGCTTCACGTTGATCTTACCGCTCGCTACCATTGATAGCGCGATGGGGTACCTATAAGATAAAATATACTTAGTAGACTCAATAAATAATCCCTAGAATTCATCAAGCTTAATTTTTGTGCATAGAATCGCACAAAATCTCAACCGTAATCATCCGTCATCCATCTCACTGTCTACTGCTGGACCAAGGCCTTAGCTTCATCTGCCAATAAACTGCTATGCAATGTGGCAGTAGTATAATATCTACATATGTAAAGAACTGACTGCCTCGTTGGTCTAGCGGTAGCGTGTTCAACCGCAGATAATGAGGTCCTGGGTTCAAATCCCGGGTCGGGCCAAAATGTTATTTTGGGATTTATCCGTAAAAATAAATTTCTCAGTATCAGCCCGAAGTCTGGAAGTTGGCGGTATTATACCCCCGTGCCTCGGAGAGCACGTAAAGCCGTCGGTCCTGTACCTGAACTCTTTCCGCTCGTGTCGCTAGGCGTCCCATCGGATCATGAGAGTGATGGAATAGAAAGTGCCCCTGTGTTTGCGCACACACTTGTGCACTATAATATGTCCTGCGCAATTGGCTAGTCTCCATTAAGACTGGCCGCCGTGGCCCAAATTCAGTCGGGAGGACATCATCATCATGTAAAGAAGTATGTTAATTGTGAATGAACATTTTTTTCCACATTTCCCACTATTGCCGGTCTTGCGCGCTATCTGCATCCAGCGGTATCCAGCGACCCGCACAAGATCACAGTAGGCGCCTGCCCACGCGGGGGCCGTGTGGGTTGGCAGGGTTAACATGCCAACGAGAACATTTTGAAGAACTCTCAGGCATGCAGGTGTTGTCTAGTCTCAAGATGTTTTCTACACCGTTCAATGAAAAATTGAGAATACATATACCCCCCCCCCCCCCCCCTGGATTACGTGGCAGCTACTAAGACACACTGCCAGAAAACTCAGTAGCAATCCTTTTTTTTATATTTATTTCTCAACATAAAATTACATGCAATTTATGTAATGTGTTAATTTAAAGCGACTCAATCCCAAGCCGTTTTGTCACTGAAATAATCAGAAGTTTTGTAGTAAGCAATTTGGATTTTATAGTTCTAAACTTATTCGTAGACATTTCTCTGATATCACTGGGAAGTTTGTATTACTTATTTTGTGTAAACGGGTAATATTAAATCTAGTACCTATTTATATTAAGATTATCTCTCCTTTTACAGAAGGAATCTTTATTGTTATGCAAATAAAGTAGGTTGTCATATATATACTGACATGCTACAGTCAGAATATTAACCTCTTTACACTTTTCTGTTAAAGACTCTCGCGGATCAAGTTTAAATATGGCTCTTTCAGCTCTTTTCCGCAGTATTAATATGGTGTTAATGTCCGAAGAGCTACCCCAGAGAAGAATGTCATGTTCCATAGGACAATATACTTTGAAAATAAGTGAAATAAACCATTCTAGCTGTGTTTACATCAGTGAACCTTGTAATAGTTTTAACTGCATATGCTGTAGAACTTAATATGCCTGATAGTTTTTCTATTTGTGGGCTACAATGGGGCCCAAAATTAGTAGTTTTGAGTCAATAGTGATACCCAATAACGCAGCTGTCTCAACAGGGGTTTAATCAGCCCCATTAAGCTGTAGATTCTTTTCAGATGAATGTGCATGTGGTAACGGCAAAGAATATCATCACCACATCTCATCCCGTGGAGAATACTTACCACAGAACGGGCTGCAACGATTTTCTGTGAACTATGACCAGCCAACTGCGATCGCGAACCCGTCTGCCACGCGTGGGAATTATGGCGTACTCTCCCATTCTTTGGGGAGGCTTTATCCAGCAGTGGGCGTAATTTGGCTGACATGATGATGGTGAATGTCCATGAGTATATTATGTCACTGGCTATTGGCCATAAAGCTGTCAAGGAAATAGTGTGTACGTACTCGTTGGCGTATCGGAAGATGCCCCGGATGTCCACCTCCCGGGCCAGCGCGCCCGCCAGCGGCACTGTCTGCTCCACGGCGCCCATGCCCACCAGCACGGCCGTGCCGCCCGACTTGGTGGCCTGCGACACACAGCCACATGTACTCAGAGCCTCACGTAAGGCGCTCATCTTTACAGACTCCTAAGTTATCGGCGAAGTCAAAACAGGCTAGGATATTTACAAATGGAGTAGTTTAGTTTATCCTTTATTGCATACAGAAAATATACATTTTATACATGTGTCTTTGTAAATTAATGTACAAGGGCGAGCTTAACTCATTGATGAGTTTTCTTCCAGCAAACCACTGACAGAGGGAGATTTGTAGAAGAAGGGTAAAAACAGTGTACAACATCAAAAGAAAAATAAAATTAAGTGACACTAATTGTTACTACCGACTGGTATAATATATATATATATATATATATATATATATATATATATATATATATATATATATATATATATATATATATATATATATATATATATATATATATATATATATATATATATATATATCTACACACTAATACATACTAATAATACAAACAAATTACATACTATACCTACACACTAAATATATATTAAAACACCTAAATATACTAATACATAAATTATAGATTACAATGATTGTGACAAAAAGTGTTCCCCTGTTCTTCTCTTATATACCTCTAAAGATGAGCTAGAAAGAATAGAGTGTGGAAGAGAGTTCCATAGTCGAACGGCACGTATTGTAAACGAGCCATCATAACGGCTGGAAGTGTGAGAAGGCATACGAAGTAGAAAGGACGTGGCTGTGCGACAGAGTTTGCCTCGAGGGACTAAGTACTCAAAGCGTTCACGAAGATAGACAGGAGAATTAAAGTAAGTAAAGTTAGTTAGTAGTGTAGAATAGGTACACTTTATGGCAACTGTTATACGTTCGTTGGTCTAGCGGTAACGTTTTCAACCAAAGATAATGAGCTCCTGGGTTCAAGTTCCTGGTCGGGCCAAAAAGTAATTATGATATACATATTTCTGTAAAGAAAATTTTGTATGAACCCCGAAGTCTGTGAGTTGACGGTATTACACCCCCGTGTCTCTGATACCACGTCAGGTCCTGTACCCGACCTCTATTCGGTCGTGTCGCTAATCGTCCCATCGGATCAGGAGAGTGACGGATAGACAGTGCCCGTATGTTTGCACACACATTTGGGCACTAAGTATAGTATATACCGCGCAGATGGCTAGTTTCCACTGAGACTGGTCGCCGAGAATTCGACCAGGAAAACTAAAAACTCATTATTGATGTACACACGCCAGCACATACAGCTATCCCAATCTGTCAAATTTCTTTTATAGATTTTCAACTTTATCACATGCTTGAGGTTCAGTTTCAATCGGGGAAATTTGACAGATTGGGGTAGCTTGATGTGCTGGCGTCTGTACTAAAAGTATATTTTGAACCTATATGTTTAAGGGCCGGCGCACATATGGCGGAGCGCAGCGCAGAACATGCCCGCGAAATTTTCTAAACGCGTGACACATTAGGTGAATTTCTGACCAAGAACCGCAGTCGCAGCCGCAAGGGCCAGCGCAGACCGAGAGGAGCGCAGCGGAGAGGATTTTATTAAGGCACTAGACAATCAACTTTAAAATTATTTAAATAAAGTGCATGTATGCTTGAACATTATAATGCGCGAGACTGCGCGAGCATTTTGTCAGGTTCAAGCATATATGCACTTTATTTCTATAATTTTAAAGTTGATTTTCTAGTGCTTTAATAAAATCCTCTCCGATGCGCTCCTCTCTGTCTGCGCTGGCCCTTAGACTGCGTATAATCGACACACCGCTGTCGTAATTAGTTTTGCAATTATTTGACTATCCGAACATGTACATTCGTTAATAAAATGATGGATTGGGACGTGTTGTTGATTTCATTACTTGCAGATGAGGAAGAATGGGAATTAAGTAGCGCGCAGTCGCGTTCCTCCACGCTATTTTATCGGCGAACCCCGCGACCGGGGGTGGATGTGCGCATGCGCATTCCTGTCGCATGTAGTCGCTTCAATGCTCTTCAGGATTTAGTTGACGTGTAATTGATTTAAGATATTAGTGCAATGATGACAATGTCGATAATAGTTTGACAGTGAAAAATGCTCTGCGCTGCGCTCCGTCATATGTTCCCCCGCCCTAAGGGTCAATTTATACTAGCGCAAAGTCGAAGCGCATCGAAGCGTCAAATACTTTACAACTAAAGCGAAGCCGCACGAATGCGCGCGTATTCGCCAGAATACATCCATCGTGATCAACACATGCAACACCGACGGAGGCCAATTTCCGACTGATGACGCGTAGGTTCGCTAGTGGGCGCACGGCAAAGATATAATATCTTTGGCGCACGGATACGCGAGAATGCGCGCGCACCAATCAGCGTTGGTCACGCGCAGACGAGCGAATTCCGAAGAATGCGCGCGTCTTTTTAAAATCTCAGAAGTAATGTGAGCGTTACGCTGTGGAGTTAAGGTTGAATTTGTTATGTTCAGTTTTGGATAGACGCTTCGATGCGCTTCGACTCTGCGCTAGTATAATTTGACCCTAAGTTTGAACCTATCTTGGCTCCGTATCACTCACCAGTAGCGACAGTCTCACGGTGGCCTGAGCACCACTCGCGTCGAAAGACACGTCGGGGTGAGCGCCCAACAGCTCGTGAACCTTCTTTACCAGGTCACCCTCGTTTGATTCTCTTGTGACGAGGAGCGTTTCGTCTGCTCCCATCTGCCTCGCGAAGTCCAAACGAGTTTGGAGAACATCTGCAGATTTATATATATTATTATGACGGAAAGCTAATAAAATATAGGGCTGACACAAACATGACAGGCAACTCAGAGCCTGACAGGACAGGACCTATAGACTTTTGACATGTCTAGTCTACAATGATTGCCCCAATCATAGTTAGACTCCTGTCTGTCTGTCCTGTCTGGCTCTGAGTCCTGGATTCTAATCCTGGGCCAAGTATAAACCGTAATTGTAGTTCATATGGCAAAGAAAATTCAATCAGCTGCAGTTTGGAGTCAGGAAAAAAGAGATCGTTAGTCAAGTGTCCAGAATGGGTGCGTTCTGGTTTATGATTAAACTTCTACACTTCTGTTCTGCGTAGTGTAGCTAGCTAGTATACAGTGACATAGACGGCTAGAGCCGAAATATTTCCAGTGTTATTGAAGTAAAACTTCTATACGCACGCCTGACCTGGGTATTAAGCTGGTGAATGCGTAACGAGAGTGTTACGAAACGTGTGATTGGGCGAGGCGAATTTGAGTAGGAGATATAAGTACCTAAGTAAAAATAGAAAGAGCGAGAGAGTTACGTTTCGTCTATTACTGTAGGGACAAGATAGAGAGATACACACTGTCTGTTTCTCTCATACCCAGTTAAGTTTCTTATAACATAGCTCTCCCAGGGACATGTCCCGACCATCTAGGATATGGCGCACCGGATAAGGGGAGCACCGGATAAGGGGAGCACCGGAGCAGCATTCCCGCGTTTCCAGGGCTTCCCCCACCAGGTGCCAGAAGTCCACGGCATGTTAGATTTAGTTTAGTCGGTCGGCGAGTCCGGCATACCTATCCGCAAACCCTTTTTAAGCATACATTTTGCCTTACCAAAATAAAAAATAATATCTATAAGTTAGTGAAGATAGAAAGAGAGAAAGTTACGTTTCGTCTATTACTGTAAGCGCAAGAGAGAGAGGTGCGAGCACACTCTATTTTTCTCTCATACCCAGTTAAGTTTCATATAACAGCTCTCCCAGGGAAAGTGTCCCGACCATCTGGGATATGGCGCAAAAGGGGAGCACCGGAGCAGCCTACCCGCATTCCTGGGGCAAATCGTTCCAGGACTTGAACGTGTTCATAAACGTTTCCTAGGTCACTTGGCCTATGCTAGCGGTCTGTCCAAGAAAATACGTTCATATAGTGAAAGGCTAAAACATTTTAATATGACTTCTCTGGAGAAACGTTGCCGTCTAAATGACGCGATGTTTCTGTGCAAAGTTATGGCCCATAAAATCGATTATCCGCAAATCTATACCAATAAATAAAATTGGAGTGTCTGTTTGTAATATTGAAATAACCGAGTTTTACTACATAAATATGAATATATATACGGTACATACAACAAAATATTTTTTTTTACAATTTTTGTCTGTCTGTCTGTCTGTTTGTTCCGGCTAATCTCTGAAACGGCTGGACCAATTTGGACGGGATTTTATTGGCAGGTAGCTGATGTAATAAGGAGTAACTTAGGCTACTTTTATTTTAGAAAAAATCTTTTATTTTACCAAAAAACAAAATAAACTAATTAACACGCGGACGAAGTCGCGGGCACAGCTAGTTTTAAATAATTTCAACATCAGTAATAATTCCTCGCAGTTCAATAACACCAATCTGCCCTCCACTGAGAAGAACGGTTCTGGGTGTAAATTCTCCATATGCGTGGTTTTGCAGGGTTGTGACATCCATATTGACAGTTTAAGCAAATTGAAAGCCAGTTTTTGCAAGTACCTCCCCGAACACCGACTTTCTAGGCCCTGCATTATCTCACTGAGTGGGTGAATGAAGGCTTCATATTACCCACTCTGGTATTACTTAGTTTAATTTCGTTTAATTTGTTTTAGCACTCGTCATTTAATTTATTAAGTTTATATAGTCTTTTTTATTTATAACTTTTAGTTGGTAAGTTACGACAACATTTTGTGTGCATGCTGAGTTTACCTGTAAGTGATTGTTACACTTTATTCCGATAAGTTACTTCTATTTCATTTGATTGTACCAGTGTAAACAATTGTTGGTGAACCAAAGAAAATACTAAAAATATAAGTTAGTGAAGATAGAAAGAGACAGAGTAACGTTTCGTCTATTACTGTAGAGAGGCGAGAGAGGGAGGTATGCGCACACACTCTCTCTGCTCTCATAGCCAGTTACGTTTCTTCGTCTGATCTACTCTGGTCTGCCGTTGTCTACGCACCTGTGATGAGCACTTTACTCGCTCCATACGCCTTCGCCGTGAGCATGATGAGCAGGCCGATGGGCCCGGCGCCCAACACCAGGACTACGTCGCCGCCTGTGACGGCGCCGCGCCGGCACGCATGGATGGCCACCGACAGAGGCTCCAACATCGCTCCTTCTTCCATCGTCACGTGGTCTGGTAATCTGGAGTTATTACAACAAACATGTACAAAGGTTCTCGAGGGACGACCACGAACCGACAAACGCAGCGTGGGCTCTACAAGATATAATAAAACTTGAGAGGTGTCAAGGGACACCCGGATGGAACGAAGTTATTTCTTATTATTTATTATGTACAAAAAACCTATATACACTCAACAAAAATAATCGTCGCGACCCCACACTGTTCAATGCGAAATAGAAATGAAAATATCTACAGAGAAACATGCGCACGCCGCACAGCTGCAAAAAGTGTCGTGACAACTTTTCGTGAGAATTTTTTCCGTCTAGCCCCTTTTCACAACGCGCGATAAGGAACTTCGCTCCAATATCCTGAGACATTATTTACCCAAGGCCATCTGATTACAAACTAAGCAGAGCTTGTACTATGGAAACCAGATGACTGATATCCAAATCCAAACTAATATTATAAATGCGAAAGTAACTCTGTCTGTCTGTCTGTCTTTGCTTCACGCCTAAACTACTGAACCGATTTGTGTGAAATTTGGTACAGACGTAGTTTGGAACTTGAGAAAGGACATAGGATAGTTTTTATTACCAAAATAAAATTAAAATTTATTCCGGACATACAGCGCCATCTATTGGTCAAGAGTCGGCATCAATTCATCGGAAAAATGTAAATAAATAGTAAAAAGGTATGAAAATATAATGTAATACAACTTTTAGTAGAAAGAAAATGCTCTAACGGAGTATAGATAATTCTATTAGTACTATATGTCGAGTTGGTGATCGCGCAATGGTGTCGATCGTTACACGAGTTCGGTTCATGTTATTGTTTTAATTCATCGGAAAAAAGTAAATAAATAGTAAAAAAATATGAAAAAATAATATCAATATAATAAAACTTTTAGTACAAAGAAAATGCCCGAACGGAGTATAGATAAATAATCCGAGTTGTCACTATGCTCGATAGATGGCATTGGGAGGAAATGCCAGTTTGTAACATAAGTAAAATTAGTGAGCGTGGAAGAATGTTGCAACAATGTAAACTGCTGGTTTGGGATGAATGTACAATGTCCCATAAAAGAGCAATCGAAGCACTTCGTCGCACGATGAAAGACATAAAAAAAAAAGTATTATGGGAGGAATGGTGGTTCTATTGGCCGGTGACTTCCGGCAGACCCTGCCGGTTATAGCAAGGGGTACACCGGCAAATGAAATCAATGCCTGTTTAAAAGCATATGTGCAAAAGGTTTCACTGTCGACGAATATGCGAGTATTACTCCATAATGATTGTCAAGCCGGGCAGTATGCTGCTGCTCTTCTGAAGATCGGCGAGGATCGTATGCCTACCGACTCCGAGAGTATGATCAGGCTGACCAGCGAATGATGCCAAATTGTGGATAGCACATACAATTTAAAAAATAGTGTCTATCCGGATTTACGCGCTAATATCGAAAATCGGGAATGGTTATGCGAAAGGGCGATATTGGCGCCAACAAATGAAATAGTAGGCCGGATAAATGACCAAATTATGTCTGACGTAGAGGGAGATGTCATCGAGTATCTATCAGTAGATAACGGCGTGGATACCGAGCAAGTGACATCTTACCCAACAGAGTTTCTCAACTCAGAGTTATCAGGAGTGCCTTCTCACGCAGCTATGTAACGGCACACGGTTACAAGTAACCTATTTAGGACGGAATGTCATTAAAGCCGTTATTATGACTGGAATGGCAAAAGGCGAAACTGTAATTATTCCCCGCATTCCCATCATTCCAACTGATTTGCCATTCCAATTCAAAAGAGTTTAGTTTCCACTGAAAACTGCGTTTGCAATGACCATAAATAAAGCCCAAGGGCAAACGCTTAAAGTTGCGGGGGTACATCTTGAAAAAGCCTGTTTCTTCCATGGTCAACTCTACGTTGCGTGCTCAAGAGTGTCAAAACCACAAGACCTATATATTTTTGCAAAGGATGGCAAAACTAAAAACGTGGTATACAGAAATGTCTTGGTGTAAGAAACTTTAATAATCTTTAAAGCCTAAAATATTAGAAAATTTGTCAAGGGAGAAACAGTATTTTATTCTGAAATGGCAAATCAAAATAATATTTTTAAAATAAGGGAAAAATAACATTTTCGCCTTTTTCGATCGGCAATAACGGCTTTAATGCCCTAAGTGGAGTATACATATCTTCAATTCAAACGCAGAGCTCATTATGTTGATTTTTGAAGAGTTCCCTAGAATATCTTCCACATTTCATTTTTGAAGAGATCCCGCGAGATCGGGAACTATGTGGGTAAAACCAAAAATCTGCCGGAAGACACTATTCCACGCGAACGAAGTCGCGGGCAAAAGCTAGTACTACATATTATACTACTTTTCTTTTGTAAATACATTCTTATATAGATAATTACACCCAGACTCGGGACAAACAGACATGTTAATGCACACAAATATCTGTCCTGGGTGGGAATCGACCCCACGACCTCCGGCGTGAAAAGCAAGCATTTGCCAACCACGCCAACAGGCCCGTCGATAGATATACAAAATGTTCTCAAATGACGACCACGAACTGAAAGACGCAGCATGGGCCCTACAAGTTGGATTGATGACCTTGCGAGGGTAGCTGGAAGTCGCTGGATATGGATAGCGTAACACTGGCAATTGTGGAGATCTTAGGGATAGGCCTTTGTTCTGCAGTGGGCGCCTTTCGGCTGTTAAGATGATGATGATATACAGACGCTCTTAAAAAGGAGAGGAAAAGGCGAAAAGAAAAAGAAATAAGTAAGGCCGGAGTTTTTTATATAATACTAATAATAATATCTGGGGACAATGTCACACAGATCCTCCCAGCCCCAAACTAAGCAAAGCTTGTACTATGGGTACCAGGCGACGATATACATACTTATATAGATAGATAAATACTTAAATATATAGAAAACATCCATGACTCAGAAACAAATATTCGTGCTCATCACACAAATATTTGCACTTACCGGGATTCGAACCCAGGACCACCAGCTTCGTAGGCAGGAGCACTACCAACTAGGCTACGGTGACCGTTCTTTGTGGCTTTCTTCTCCAGGTTGTCGAACTAGATAGCTAGAGAAAGCAGCAGGTAAGCTAAGGTAAAGTCCTCGGCGGCGAGGACCGCATTGGCCCCCTTAACCCCTGATCTGTGATACCCATGCCAGTGGCCACACCCATTTAGTAGAATTTCGTTTCTCTTAATCAAGTGTGTGCGCAAACGCAACTATACTTTCCATACTATTCATACTCCGACTCCACTTCATACTACTATTATAACATATTCCGACAGTCACCGTAACCTAGTTGGTAGTGCTCCTGCCTACGAAGCTGGGGGTCCTGGGTTTGAATCCCGGTAAGTGAAAATATTTGTGTGATGAGCACGAATATTTGTTTCTGAGTCATGGATGTTTTCTATGTATTTAAGTATTTATCTATCTATATAAGTATGTATATCGTCGCCTGGTACCCATAGAACAAGCTTTGCTTAGTTTGGGCCTGGGATGATCTGTGTGACATTGTCCCAAGATATATTATTATATTATTTATTATATTACAGGACACGGTGGGACAGCTTTAACTGACACAATGGGAACAGGAGTTCAGGGACACAACCAACGGGTTTACGTGGTCTTTGAAGCACGGGGGTGTAACACCGCCAATTTGCAGACTCCGGGCAGATATATTTCTAAGCATAAAATCCCAAGATTACTTTTTTGCCCTACCATTACCTGCGGTAGAAAATGCTATCATCATGCCAAAGAGGCAGTCAAATGTTGTATATGTGGTCAAGATGACATTCAAGTTTTAAGAACTGGTAATTGATCGCTTTGGAGATTGACCGGGGGGCTACCGGCTAATTCGCCGAACATCGGAATAGTGAGGAACTTAGCCGGTAGCATCCTGGCTACCTTGATGATAGGAATATCTACAAAGTGCAAGAGCAAGCATGGCGGACAACTTCTCAGGTACAAAGATGTACTTAAACGCCATATGAAAAAATGTAACATAACGCCTTCAGATTGGCAGCAAACAGCCGCTCAACGACCAGTATGGAGGTCTTTGGTGAAAACCAAAGTCAAAAACTTTGAGGATAATCCCCGCTCGGAACTAGATGTTCGACGCGATGAACTGAAAGCACGCCCACCTTGTGCTATCACTTACAATTACAGCAATGGTGTGCTCACTTGCCCGCACTGTGCGCGGACTTTTACCAATAAGATTGGTTACGTTAGCCACACACGAGCACACCAACGTCAGATAGAACGGAGTTGAAGAGGTCGCCGTGGCCGAAATCGGTCGAGGAGATTATTATCTACAAAGTAGTGGGCCTTCTCTGATGTACTCACTTATAGCAGAAGTCAGCAGCGTGCTTATAGTATCGGACGAGGTTCCCGTGCACTGGCGGGGTGGCGCAAAACTGGATGTCGGGGCATAGGTGGTAGCGCCCAGTCTTGCAGAAGTCGCAGTAGCGGCACGGCACGCCGGGCTCGATAGCCACGCGGTCACCAACCTGCAAGTTCTTCACTTTTGCTCCCAACTGGAACAAAAACGAGAAATATTGGAACGAAGTTCCTTATCGCGCGTTGTGAAAGGGGGCTAGACGGAAAAAATTCTCACGAAAAGTTGTCACGACACTTTTTGCAGCTGTGCGGCGTGCGCATGTTTCTCTGTCTGTCTCTCTCTCTCTCTCTCTCTCTCTCTCTCTTATGGAAAGCAAGCCAGATATATTCATTTCTATTTCGCATTGAACAGTGTGGTGTCGCATGTCGCGACGATTATTTTTGTTGAGTTTATACAGGTTTTTTGTACATAATAAATAATAAGAAATAACTTCGTTCCATCCGGGTGTCCCTTGACACCTCTCAAGTTTTTATATTTTAGAGATTGGCACTTTGACCCACTCACCAAACATGCATACGGTCCGCTTATTGGCAAGTGGTTACGGTAGGCTATGGTCGCTTGCAATAAACGCCTAAGTACACAAACCATCGCCTTTATAATATTAGTGTGATGGTTCGAAACATCGAAGTCGGTTAAAATGTAAATGGTTGTCGTCCGACTGATATTTCCACAGTTGCATGTAAAAAACGCATGTTAATAAATGTTATGCATGTATCTGTGCGTTAAGAAATAATTAGTATTATTCGATTACTCAACATATCAAAGTCAACACGGTCAATTTGGTTATTAGCCTAGTAAAATGTTTAATAAAATACCAAATTATTACAATATTTTGTAATACTTTTTCTCGATGTAAATTTTTTTGTAATTAATACTTTTGTCTAGTTGTTGATTTTTTTTTGTAGTTTGTATTTACAATTAGGGCAGTTTTCTCCAAAATATTGATTATTTGTAATTAATATGTTTTATAGACGGTTTTTTTTGTAGTTTATAATATTTACAATAATAGTTGTCTGCGATATTGATTATTTATATATTTTTTTTCAATTGGTAATTAATAGATAATGTTGTTCAATATTTTAAAAATTTACATTGCAATTAATATTTCTTTCCACTGGCTGATCATTTGTTATAAATATTTTGAATGAATAAAGGACTGATTTAATATCGAAGGCTTTTTATTTATACACTCCTAAAACGTAAAACGGTAGCGACACGATTATAGGTGCACTTTTCTTTTCAGTTGTACATTATATTGTCTGACGTAGATCTTAAAGATGGGTACCTTAGCGGAACTCTTTGGTAGGTATTTTAAGAGGGTGCCATAGGGGACTAACCCATTTCTAATTGTTATTTATAATTTTCCAGCTTTGAGTTTAGAGTGACATTGCGAATATCGATATAAAACTAATATTTCATCATATCAGCCGAAAGATTTCTACTGCTGGACAAAGGCCTCCCCCAAATATCTCTCTTCTCGTCGTTTCTAATATGTTATATGGTGTAAATTCATACATATTTACTAAAACATCTGTATACTATAGGAATCATAATAATTACATCCATAACTACTAGAAGTAAACATTGTCTTTGAGCCATCGTTGGGTCGCTATGATAAGATTGTAGAGAACAATATTATGTAAACAAACTGTGTAAATAAGTTTATTATTTCCAATAAAGTTGTCGTGTCCGACCTTGCTCGTTATTGTAATTTATCTGTTTCACTTCGTGTTTTTCCACAAGCGAAGTAAAGTAACCGACATAGCCCAACTGAAGTGGCAATAAACTGTTATGCAGTTTGGCAGAAGTAATTTATTATTTGTAAATCGATGTGTTGATCGAATAAATCATTTTTTATTTTCATTAGCGGATCATATAACTCGTAAAACTGACGGCCGTTGGTGCAGAAAGGTTCTCGAGTGGCGACTACGAACCGGAAGACGCAGTGTGAGCAAGCCAAGCCAAGGTGGACCGACGTTCTTTCAAGGTTTCGGGATGCCATTAGATGCGGGCAGTGCAAAACCCAAATCTCTGGGGAAAGCCGTTTTCTAGCAGTGGACGTCTTTCGTCTGATATGATGATGATGATTATGAAGCTCGTAAAACTGACGGCCGTTGGTGCAGAAAGGTTCTCGAGTGGCGACCATGAACCGGAAGACGCAGTGTGAGCAAGCCCCCCACAAGGTGGACCGACGCTCTTACAAGGCTCGCGGGATGCCATTAGATGCGGGCAGTGCAAGACCCAAATCTCTGGGGAAAGCCGTTGTCTAACAGTGGACGTCTTTCGTCTGATATGATGATGATGATTATGATGGCTTCGTGTGATCTCCTCATTACAGCGACTCGTGTTTTGGGTCCGATATCCGTGCAGGACAACTATTTGTGTGACCCATAAATTGTAGTTGTAAGTCTGGATGGCCTTTGAGTCCGTAAATTGTAGATTTGTAATGATGAATATACCTAATGTGAACGAAGTCTTTTTCTTAAGTATCATATAATTTACTGCGAGTTGGTACGACCAAACATTGAAAGATGGCGCCACTATCATTGCAATGATTTCATATATTGCCCAACGCACGCAGCGTAAAGATAGTATGTTATATTTCATTTCTTCAGCCTTTAGCAGCTACAGGGTGTAATATAAACAATGGACTTCATTTAAGGTGCTTATTAAGCCTATGAAACTGAACAACCAACAACTAAATACGTGGCAGCACCAACAGCATCCTTAGCATGATCGCTATATTGTCGGCTAGACTGTATTTACGTCAATCATTGCTGCGCCATTTCGCATGGAATGACGCAGCAATGAATGGTAAATTTGTTAAATTTGTTACATGTTTTAAAAATACTTATTACTAACAATAGTTTATAAGAAAATTGTTACTAACTTATTGGACACTAATTTGGTCTGAAAATAAAGTCTTATTATTATTATTGCAAAATACACAAAAATATTAACGTCCCATACAAAAATGACGATCAACCGATCCATTTTGATTGGGGAAGCAAAATTCGTACAGTCATATTAAGTGATTTAAAGCGGTCAAAACATCACTTGTACATATCAAAATGATGACGAAAGAAACTGACGATCACCGTAGCCTAGTTGGTAGTGCTCCTGCCTACGAAGCTGGTGGTCCTGGGTTCGAATCCCGGTAAGTGCAAATATTTGTGTGATGAGCACGAATATTTGTTTCTGAGTCATGGATGTTTTCTATGTATATAAGTATCTATCTATATATATATAAGTATGTATAACGTCGCCTGGTACCCATAGTACAAGCTTTGCTTAGTTTGGGGCTAGGATGATCTGCGTGACATTGTCCTTAAAAAAAAAAAAACACATTCTGCCTGATGGAATGCTGAGATGGAAGATGAAGGGAAATCTTTAGTCGTTACCTTAGATAGGTATGCTAGTAATTTTTAGAATCCTATTGCTACGTCCACATCTGCTGTAACATTAATATTTTAATGATTAAATGGAGGTCCTTATTTATAATTATTATTTTTTCATTGGTAATTAATAATGTGATTATTTAAAAATTTACATTGCAATTAATATTTCTTTCATCATGCCTGTTTCGTTGTTTCTGACATTTCACCGACTATGTCTGAGGGTAACATTTTGGTGTAAAAGTAAAAGTTTGTTATCGTTAGATTACAGGGCAGAAACCATGTGGATATCTAGTTTAATATAAGACGGGTCGAGATAAGCCTTTCATTCCGCAAGTCGTCGTGGGTTCAATTCGGACCCCACAGATATTTGTGTGTGTGTATGAAATGTCTGTTTGTTCTGAGTCTAGATGTAATTATCTATATAAGTATGTTTACAAAAGAAAAGTAGTATATGTAACATATCAGTTATCTGGTTTCCATATTACAAGCTCTGCTTAGTTTGGGAGCAGATGGCCGTGTGTAAATAAAATCCCAGGATATTATTATTATACCACATGTATATTACTAATATTATTTAAAATATATAATATAAGGGTATTCTAATTCAAATGCAACTTACACTATATTTTGGCATTCGCCAGCAATACCGCCTTCTGCAAGTCTCTAGCCAGGTATCAAGTCCTAAACTTGCAAGGTTGATCTTTAGGGATTAAGGAATAACTCCATTTGTGGATATAACAATAGGTATGATCGCTGGCCTTTCGATTCTCCATATTTGGGAATATTCAAAACTTAGATCAAAATATTTTATTTTTTTTCTTTTTCCGCGTTACCTGATTTATTATTATTATAATGACGGACAGTTAACGGGATGTTCACACACGCCAGCAGATCAAGCTACGCCAATTTGTCAAATTTCCCCATTTTTTTTTGTTTTGGAGGCAGACGTGTTAGCGGCCCACATGATGGTATGTGGTAACCGCTACTCATGGACATTCGCAGTGCCAGGGGGCACAGCAAACCGCTGCCTACCGTGACAACTCTTTTTAAACCTCGTTTGAAGAAGGACATGTCGTAGCGCTGGGGAGACACCGCAGCAGTTAATAGATTCCAATTGAAAGTGAACCTTATGCTTATGTGATAAAGTTGAAAACCTATAAAATAAATTTGACAGATTGGGGTAGCTGCATGTGCTGGCGTCTGTACTAACCATATTCTTCCAACACAAAGTAACAATCACACAAGGACCTTGAGTTATATATAAGTCATCTGCTGTTATTCCCTGCTTTATCTCATTTAATATAATTATATCTGTTATTTTTATGACATTACAATGTTATCTTTATGATCGTTAAGTTTTAAAATGATTAGAATTTATTACGTGACGTCGCGTTAACTGTGCGATGAATAGTAATCAAAGTTGTTATGCATTTACATAATGTCCAATATACATTGCATTTACATAGCGTGTTTGCGCAAGTAAATACATGTAAATGTAAACATTTATAATCGCAAGTTTATTATCATTTGGATTGATATATTCTACTAATATTATAAATTCGAAAGTCTGTGAGTATGCATGTATAGATGTGAGATGATATGGATGTTTGTTACTCTTTCACACAAAAACTACTGAACGGATTTTTATGAAATTTTGTAGTAGATAATATAGCTTACCTATATATTAGAATAACACATCACACTTATATTATAAAGCCGAAAGTTTGTGAGTGTGTACCTATGTTTGTTACTCTTTCACACAAAAATAACCGGACGGATTTCGATGTAGGAATATACTAATATAGGTACTACTCTGTCAAGAAAGTACCGGGAAAAGATCATTAATATACAAAATGTTTGTTGTTCATCCAAATTTATTTTATCACCTGCAAAGTATGCTCCTTCTAAATGATGGCCTTGTGCGATGGCGCATTATCGTGGTGCAAAATCCAAGAATTTTCTTTCCCCAAATCTGGCCTTTTTCGTCGAATTTGCTCTCGTGAACGCCGCATAACGCTCAAATAATATTATTTATTTACCGTTCGACCTTCCGGTAAGAATTCAGAGTGCACAACACCGCGATAGTCAAAGAAAACAGTCAACATGACTTTGACTTTTGATCGACTTTGGCGTGGTTTTTTCGGTTTCGGTTCAGTTGGAAGGCGCCACTCCGAAGCTTGTTGACTAGTTTGCATGTCAAACTCGTAAACCTACGTCTCGTCACTAGTAACAATGCGTTTCATGAATGTTGGGTCGGAATTGACTCGTTCTACCATGCCCTCAGCGACTTTCATGCGATTGATTTTTTGGAGAAAATTCAGATCTTTTAGGACTAGCCGAGCGGCAACATGTTTCATACCCAAATGATTAGTTAAAATGGTACGAATTGACTCGTGAGATACAGAAAGTTCGGCGGCTATCTCTCTCAGAGTTGAATGAGGATTTTCAGTCACTATTTCCTTCACTTTTGCGATGCTAACTTCAGTTGCAGACGTTGATGGCCTACCAGAGCGAGGCAAATCTTTCATCACATCTCGACCGCTTTTGAACGCTTTGAACCACTCATAAGCACGAGTTAGTGATAAAGTCGATTCACCGTAAGCCTTCTGTAATATTTTCAGTGACTCCGAACACGAAATTCCATTAGAGATGCAAAATTTAAGACAAACTCTTTGTTCGATATTTTTATTATGAAATTCATCCATTATGAAATTCGCAATACACACTATAATATGATATTACTAAAACCAGCACTGTATTTAATATAAATAACAGATGCAACTCAAACTCCGCCCCAAAATGGAAAACAGTTGTGCTAATCT
Source organism: Pseudoips prasinana (assembly GCA_951640165.1). NCBI lineage: Eukaryota > Metazoa > Arthropoda > Insecta > Lepidoptera > Nolidae > Pseudoips > Pseudoips prasinana. Next base: position 32,676,050 of record OX621248.1, read on the forward strand.
AATAACAAAAAAAAATTTGGAACCATAAACAAATCATCCATTCCCGATACTTTTTTGACTGAATGTATAATAATACTTAGCTCATATATCGGAATAACACAACGCTATAATTTATATAGTTTAACGCGGTTAAAACCGCGCGCACAGCTAGAACCTAAGCTATAATTTCAAAGTACTAGCTGTGCCACGCGGTTTTACCCGCGTTAAACTTTATAAATTATAGCCTATGTGTTTAAATCGCTCCAGTCGTTTAGACATGAAGAAATAACAAATATACACACACAAACTTTCGCCTTTATAATATTACCTAGTGTGATAACGGGGAAACCACGCCTAACATTAGGGTAAAGCTAACAAGTGAAAATGGTAGACGACAACAATCAACCTGTTGATCTTAAACGCAGGTTGGAACTGAAACATTTGTACCAGGCGAACATGATGTGTTATTCGGATTAATCTATATTACTACTATATAGATACTATATAGATACTATATAGATTAATCCGAATAACACATCACACTAATATTATAAAGGCGAAAGTTTATGAGTGTGTGAGTATGTATGTTTGTTACTCTTTGACGCAAAAATTACCGGACGGATTTTGATGAAAGCTTGTAGTAATATACTTAGCTTAGGTATACATATATCGGAATAACACAGGCTATAATTTATAAAGTTTAACGCGGATAAAGCCGCAGACACACGGACACAGTTAGTAGTTTATATATCCGAATAACACATCACACTAATATTATAAACGCGAAAGTTTGTGAGTGTGTTTGTTACTCTTACACGCAAAAACTACCGGACGAATTTTGATGAAAATTTTTAGTAATATAGCTTATATATCCGAATAACACATAGGCTATAATTTATAAAGTTTAACGCGGGGGAAACCGCGCGTTCCTTGAACAACTCTTACTTTAGGGTAAAGCTAACAAGTGAAAATAGTAGACGGCAACAATCAACCTGTTGATCTTAAACGACAGGTTGGAGCTGGAATATTTGTACCAGGCGCACATGAACTTGGAAGGGATATTAGTAAACATTGTAGATTTATTTGACCTAGAACTTCGCGTCGACACGTGTTGTCTTCTTCAACAAGTTGTTATTGGCCGTTTAATACTAGGCTGACATAGATAAACAGCAGTTATTCTAGTAGGCAATTGGAAATCAGTGTGAAGGTTTTTATTGCGAACGTACCATAGACACAGATACAAGCGGGTTCGAGCCCCGTGCGAGACAACTATTTGTGTGACCCATAAATAGTTGTTCTGAGTCTGGATTTACTTTGTGTCCGTCAATTATGTTTGTAAAGTACCCCGCGACACAGGGATTAAATTCTCTAGTGCGGGCGTTGCTTTTTAGGAAAAAAAAAACACTATCATCTGGCGTGGTATAAAAATGTCTTCTAAGCCAAATTTCGGCCACAGCGCCCAGTCTTACTGAAGACTAGCCAAATGCGTGGGCCATATTACCTATAGTGCACAAATGTGTTACCTACTTAAAGTTAAAGTTTTATAAACGAAATCAGTCTGATATCAATAATGAGTCTGATTATAAAATGAGTTCTACTGATGCACAAGTACCTAGAGGTCAAATCGAGATTAATATTTTGACCCAAATACGTGCTTCAATTTAAATTATAAAAAATTAAATTAATCTCTTCAATTATTCAACCATTACAAAAAAATGTAACAAAATCGCCAAACTCTTGCCAGTTTGTTGGCGATAATGGCGCTCTTACATATTAGTTTTATACACATTATATATTTATGTCAATTAATAGGATTTGAGATAACTATATCTCTGTGACAGACCGGCAGACCAACGTAATAAGTCGCTTCATAAAAGAATAAAACGGCCACTGCTTACCATCCCGTGTGGGTGTCGTAAAAGGCGAGATAAAGATATATTTATTCGCGTAAAACATGTGTGGTTTACAGGAAATACGTCCTAAAACAGTTGAACATATTAAATTGTGTCAACATGTCTTGCCATAATCGACTTGCAAATTGAATGTGCAATTGAATTATTATAGAATTAATTAAATTAGGTAAATAATCAAAAGTCCGTTATAGAAATGTCAAAGTAAAAAATGTTGGATTGCAATTTCAAATGATAATAGTATTTAAAAATTGTTTACTCAATAATGATTATTAATGGTGAATAAATAGTAAATGAAAAGATATGAATTTACAATTTGTCATTCAAGTAGTCATTTAGATTGTAATAGCACTTTTTTATTAACATTTCTTTAACTTTAATCCTGAACAAATTAAGATTTAAAGATTTATATTCTTGAGGAAGCTTATTATAAATTTTAGGTGCCATACAGATCACACTATTAGCCATATGAGTAGTTTTGGCGCTGTGCATACGTAGTCGTTCATTATCTCGTCTATTACGTTGAACAGTATCCGATAGTTTTGGAAATAGTAGCGATTAAGGGATACACCATGTAGTCGGGCAGCAGAGCCAACTCGCATGCCAAGCGCGGGGACTACGGCAAACCGCTCCAAATGGGAACGTTATAGAAACCTTTGGAGGAGCCCTATGTCCGGCAGTGAACGATATCAGACAGATGATACATAATGGTTCATATTTTTTGCACTGATTTGCCCTGGGTGAGGATCGAACCGACGACCTCTGGCTTAGCTGTCAAGGTCACTAACTACTAGGTCAACAGGCCGAACTGCATATTTCATAAACTGTTTACAATAATATACATATGTATACGCGTCCGGCGGTAAATATCCACCTACGCATAGATACTTCAGACGAATCTTTATCAAAATTTCTAACACGATAAAAATATCTAATAGTTCGCAGTTATATAACCAACGAAAACTTGCCGGAGAATTCGTTCCAAATAGCCGACGCGCGGCGCCTCGGATTTGGCGCGAAGGTCACGGTCGATGCGAAACGTAGGTACTAGTCACGAGATCCGAGGACTCAATTGTTACGCTCATGTCTCTATGCAGAGTTTTAGCCATAGATAGCAGATATTACTTTCATGGCTTTACACAAATAGTGTCAATTTTCTTACTTAGTTGTTCGTAATGACGGTGAACAAAATCCTCTAAAAATTTTAATGTGTATACGGTGCAATATAAGTAGTTGACGTAAGTTAAGGAGCTTAATTTGCCTATGAAACTGAACAACATGTCCGACCTTGCTCGTTACTGTAATTTATCTGTTTCACTTCGTGTTTTTCACTGGCGACACTAAACCGACATAGCCCGAAGAAAGAAACTTAAGTAGCAATGAACGGTTCATATATGTAGCTCGTAGCAAGACCGGGGCCGCTGACACAGAAAGGGTCTCGACTGGCGACCACGACCCGGAAGAAGTTAGGCAGCGCAAAATCGACTGTTGTGGATATATTACAATACACATATATACATAACATGTAGCACATTAACATGCACAATTCACAACTAAATATTAAGTTCCCATATAAGAATAACGATCAGCTGACGCATTTTGTATGGGATACCAAATAAAATCTTTTCGAATTCAACAAACTGCTTTTGTTTAATGTCAGTGTCATGGTTAGATAACGTTTCTTAAGTTTTTATTATAAAGTCCCCGCTTTTTTTTTATCGATGTGTAGGTACATTTAAATACCGCCTTTTTAATAATTTTATTGCCTTTTTGACTGCCGGTATAAATATGTTGCCAGTAAATAAGAAACTTTTATTATAAGAATTTGTGCGGGTCGCTGGAAATCGCTGGATGCACATAGCTCAAGACTGGCAATTGTGGAGATCTTTGGGGGAGGCCTTTGCCCAGCAGTGGACGTCTTTCGGCTGATATGATGATGATGATGATGATGGAGCCGGAGGCGCTACAGGTGGGTAGCACAAGACTGCTGAAGGTGAAGATCTTTCTAGGAGGCCTCTATGAAACAGTGGACGTCGTTGGGCTGACGTTGGGCTGACATGAAGATAATGATTAATCACGCTCGCCAAAAAAAATATGGGTTCAAGGTTACTTAACTTATTTTTTTTCCTCACTCTATTTTAGGTTCCTAGAGTGAAAGCGTGAATGCCTGTTTAACTTTTCGATATATAAATTTCTATCATATAGTTAGTTAATTTATGGTCCCTGAAAGATATATTGTTTTTACAGAACTAACTACCATTTTGGGCTGTCATGTAAATTATTTCCATAGAGTAAAAAACTAATTTAAATGAAAATAACACATGAACGTAGGAATATTGGCATTGTATCTTGTAAAAAATAAAAATAGTATGATATGAACTAAAGATTACAGAGACGTACAGCTAACGTAAGACATACACAACACTCCACATACAAAATAACGAAAATCTTTGGTTATTTAATTACATATAATTATTTAATATTAACTATTCGGAAAAATTGAGAGCTGAGTTTAAACGAAGCTCTTTCTTAGGCAACTCATATAGTTCTTTCCTGATCGCACCGATCTTCTTCAAATTTGACACAGTACTCAGTGGGAGTGACAATTCTCGTGAGTGCATGAATACCTATATAAAAATCGGACACACCACGGAGGAATAATCATCGATAAAAATGATTCAGTTCAGCTCAATGTCTACAAGCAGCAGAATGCCTAGCAGACGTAAATAAATTATGGTCTTATTCGGTGTCCATATTTTAAATATGTTTTTTTTAAATAATGTTAATACTTTTAGCTCTTAATGCATGACTCAATTGGTCGGCAAGTTATTACGCAAAAATGCTAAAAGATTAATATTTTACAAGCTTTCTGTAAGCTGTTTCTATGTACATATTCTATACAAGTTAAAGAATCAATTTACTAATTATATTTATTCCGTATTTTTCGCAAGTGCCAAGTCCATGAAATCGAAAAGCCAAATACATTATACTATTTTGCATTATTTAAATGTCACGTTGTGCCTAGTCACGTGTACGACGTACGTCACTGTGGTGGTATTAAAGTTATGTGCCTACAATAGACGTAGGTGTGTGTATGTGTGTGCATTCCTCTGTATTCGTATATGTTTCTATATTCGAGCGCGATGGGCACGTGTAGTAGTGGGTGTGTCTCCCGTCGCGCGTCGCGTCGGCTACACACCTCCACTACGCAGTTATGTAAGTGCCGACAATGTTTAACGAACGAGGAACAAAACTAGTTTTTAAATATCAAATATGTTTTACTAGCCGGATATCTGTATTAGCTTTAATGAGGGAGACCTTGAAAGTCGTCTGATAACAGTGGAATGACTTTTATTACAAAATAAAAATTATAATTAAAAGTACATGTTTAATTTTAGAATATACATCAACTTTTAAAAGAAATAGTTTATAAATAAATACTGTTAAAAACATAAAACCGACATTAACATTAGAACTTTAAGAAAATCTATTGCAAAGAGGTCAAATGACAGTGATGAAAGCATTCCGAATCAATAATTTTATTTGATTAGTTAGGGTCATAAAACAGTCACACATTAAAATTTTAGGTAATACAAGTAATTGATAAAATGTAGTAAACATGCACGTTAATAACTAACAGGATCGATTGACAAACAACTGGAAGATCGCGTCCAAAACATATAATATACCAATAATATTACTACTATATAAGTATATCTAAATATAAAATATTATTGATAATCCTTCTTTTGTAGTCGGCTAATTATTCTATGGAAATTGAATAGCAAGAAAATTTGCTCGCACCGCTGTCAAAGCGTTTATTCTATCTACCAACACTTAAAAAAGAATTCATATTACTAAAGTTGAAGTAATTTAATGTAAGTACGATGTCATTTATGTGATCATTGCCTCTATAACGGTGTAAGTACGCGAACAGTGGACAAAACTTGAACAGTGGACAATGCTGAATTTGTTTATAAACTCAATAACTTATAGAACATCAAGTTGCTAAATATTCTAATGCAAAGACTAAGCTTCCATGTAAAAATCGACCGGTCGTTTCGATTTGCTGCCGCATTTCACATGGGGGTCATAAATTTATTTTCGTATCAACAAACTTGCTTTTGGGATTGCTGTTAAAATTTCTTCTACTATTTATATTCCAGACTGCATATCTATACCTCTGCAAGAGGGCTTAAAAACGCGATCAGAAACAGAAACCGAAACTTAAAAGAGACGTCTGTTTAGTATTACGTGAACATCGCTAGTTAATTAATATCGTTCATTAGTCTGTGCTCTTAAAAACAAACTGTAACTCGAATGAGAGCTATTTCTAAGATAGCGGCAAATATATCAAGGTCAACTGTAAAACTAGGTAATTACTAGGGTTGTAACGGATCTTCGCCTCCGCTTCCGTTACTGCGGAAGTTCCGCATGAAATCGTACCATCGCATCCGCCTCCGCCTCCGCAATTTCTTTGCGAAGTTATAACGGAGCTTTATTTACGGCATAATCATATATCTCTGCATCCGCCAAAGGTCGACTGGCATAGAATGCCTTTGGCATCAATTCCGCCTTTGTCAACATCATCGTCATATCAGCCGAATGACGCCCACAGCTAGTCAAAGGCATCCCCAAAGATATCCACAATTGCCGGTCTTGGGCTATCGGCATCCAGTGATCCGCACAAGATCATCCGGTTCGTGGTCGCCAATCGAGAACCTTTCTGCGCCAGCGGTCGCCCGCTCTACGAGCTATGTGCCCTGTCCACTGCCACTTCAGCTTGGCAATTCTTCGGGTTAAGTCGGTTACTTTGGTTCGCCTGCGAACCTCAGCATTTCTCATTCGATCTCGCAGGGAAACTCCAAGCATAGCTCTTTCCATTGCTCTATGGGTGACCTTGAGCCGCCTGATAAGACCTATAGTGAGCGACGACGTCTCTGTTCCGTTAGTCATCACTGGCATCGCACACTGGTCGAAGACTTTCGAATTGAGACACTGCGGTATATGGGACGAGAAGTTATTGAGTAGCTTCCCGAATGCTGCCCAGCCAGCAGAAAACGACTTGTAAACATGGCTCAGCATTATGATGGGTCTGTAATTTTTCAAGAGGGTATTATCGCCCTTTTTGAAGAAGAGCACCACCACACCTCTGTGCCATACATGTGGCGTTTGACGGTGTTAAATAACTTCTGAAGGGCCCGTCCATCATCACCAGGCACCTTGTTGTTCTTAAGCTGTTTGAGAGTGATTCTTATCTCGCACATGCTGCCGTCCGGGATGTCTTCGGTGAAGTGTCGGGTTAGTCGTGCTCTGAGATCTGAGGCACAACTATGGACAAGTGACTGGGTTCTCGTGTACAGCTGTCCATGGAACCTCTCGATCTCTCCCAGCAACTCAGGTCGAGACGTGACGATTCCGCCATCCTCAGTCTTCAGCTTCGTCAGTTGGCTCTGTCCAACACACAGTTCTCTTGCTAACACTTTAAGAGCCTTTATTCCGCTCGATGGCTTCTTTAATACATTTTGTATTAATAGGACGCGTGTGGCGAGTCAAAGACTTTGAGATCTGTCTGTTGAGCTGCCGGTATCTGGTAGCATCACCAAACGAGGTCAAAACCATTTTCCGTATTTCTTCCTTTAGCTGCAGGGAATACTCAGAGATCTTTTTGGTTCTATTTTTACGGCGGGCCTTGAAGACCTTAGATTCAGCCATATGGACGGCATCTACGAGCCTGTCGTGGTATGACTCCACTTCCCCGCAATGCGAGCAGTTCAGTTTTGCAGTTCGAGCTGAAAGGGTTCGGGGTTTTCGACGTGGATTGGAAAAGGTCGGAGCGTAGACTTTATCAGTCGGGACCTCTGGAGCTTGACATTAAGGTTCAATGAGCCCCCCTGTGATCGCTTCCGCTTTTAACCGTATTGATCACAAAGACGTCATTGAACTTCTGTCTTATCGTCGACAAAATAAAGTCTATCTCGTTTTTTGTTTTACCATCGGGGCTTACCCAGGTCCATTTGCGGTTATCCGGCTTCTTGAAAAAGGAGTTCATCATAAAGAGCCCCTCCTTCTCCATGAAGGCCAATGCAAATTGCCCCACTCTCAGCTCATTCCCGAAAAGTTTACCCAGCTTCGCGTTAAAGTGTCCCGTGAGCACAGTGAAATAAGTGTTAGAGGAATGTATGGTTCTAGATATATCCTCATACATGACCTCAACCTCATCGTCGGAGTGCGTCAAAGTCGGCGCGTATACTTGTATGACCTTCAACGAATAAATTCTGAGTATAAGCTACGCAACCGTAGTCGACACACTCCCGATTTTTACTAAGTTATGGACGAGAGATTTGTGGACTATGAACTCAACACCACCTTGAGACTGTTGGTTGCCCTCCCGGAAATAAATCAAGTTCCCGGATTTCAGGATTATCGTGTCTCTTCAGATAATCCTATTATATTCCAATGTAACCTGCTCAATTCTTCCTCCAATTTGATGATTTTGTCGTCGGTTCGCAGTGTGCGTGTGTTGTATGTTGCCAGGCCCAGTGGTCGTCAGTTTTAGTAACGCGGAATCTGTCGGGAATTCGTAGCACCTTCTGCCCTGCCGAATACACTGCTGTTACCACGGCTTGGAATAACATGGCTGCCGGGGACTGGGGGCAGCGGTTTAGTTGTGTCCTTCATTTGAAGGGATCTGCCATAATCGCCACGATTGGCAGACGGGTTGGCGATCGCAATAAGATAGACACGTCCCCCCACGGGATGAGAGTGGGTGGCGATATTCTTTATGGCCGTCAGCCACACAGCCAAAAATTTCCGCCTTTGTAGTTTTGTGGAATAAGTTTCAATAAAATAAAAATAAATCATAGAATAATAATAATGCGCGAGCCGCGACGTCCGATTACGACTCAGTCGTACCGCCGAATTTTGCTTTGCAATGCAAAGTAATTGTTATTGTTTACTCAAGTCACACGAAGCCAAAAACAAGTGAGGTCTGAAAGTGTTTTTATGGAAAGAGATTAAAAAAATGATTAATATTACTCATAAAATACTATTTTTTCACATCCACTTTCACCTTCGCATTCGCATCCGTTAACCTCCGCATCCGCGGAGGTGTAATCCGTCATCTTCGCATCCGCCTCCGCCTCCGCTAAGAGGCCTCCGTTACAACCCTAGTAATTACCTACTTAAAAATGCGAATAACTAACAAGTAATAAAATAAGCACCAGTAGGTACCTAATGGCAAAATGTCAAATATTTATATGTTAAAAGGATAATTATGTACTTATTCTAATAGCTCAGAAGCATGACAATTATATAATATAAGAATGGTTCTTCGAATACGAAGAACCATTCCATTTCCGCATAATTAACGCGTTAACATTCGAAGGTTTTATAACCAGCAGCGGCGAGTGTATAAGTCGGGTCTATGTTGCGAAATTAAACTTTCCTGTTTTTAGACGGGTAAAACGTGGAGTATCTTATAAATCTTATTTCTTGTTTACCAACCTAGCTACTGTTAAAAAAAGATCATTTTTCAGCGTTCAGAAATTTAAATAGCGCTGTAAATATCGCTGAATAAAATTATTTATGGGCGGTACGCCAGCCAAAATTCGTACGTATTTTTGAGTATGTTTTCAGTAGATACGATAATGCTCCTAGCCACATCTCAAAGGAGTCAAGCCCACGCAGGAAATAATAATACTATGGTTCAGGCCTGGGTGCGCACATAAGTGCAGCCCCTAATCCAGTGACAAGACGCCAGGAAAGTTTTTGTGTAAAGCGTTGCGAAAACTACGATCGGCGCACGGAAGAAGGAAAAGTGCTAGCATACATTTTCTTTCTCTCTTTCTTTTTTTGTGTTTATTTAAGGCATTTAATAAATGTATACAATTATTTTTACACGCCAAACTGCAATGCAGTTTGTAGGCGATACGCCCATAAACTTATGCATCTTAAATGCTACCTTTATGACAATACTGTAAATTAAATACTATTTTTTGTTTTATTTTTAGTGTTACCCAACATTTCTTTAATAATTCTTCTTAATTTAAATTTGCACTTAATTTTCTTTTCTTCTTTTAATATCTTATATTTGTTATACAACTTAGGAATTATATATTGGCGAGTCCTTTCTCCGTAATAATTAGTTACTGTAGACTGTACTAGTTCTCCCCTTTTACATAATCTAGCACTGTACTTAAATACTGTCTTAGTTTTAAATTCATCTATATAATATATAGATGAATATAATATATATTCATCTATATGGACTTCTTTCGGCTGATATGATGATGATGATGATGATATAATATGATTCCAACGCTATTAAATATTGCACTTTAGTTTCTACAGGCATTATCTCACATTCCATTCCCATTAAAAAGTTTATCAGAATCATTTTTACATTTATTTTTTATGTTCTTATCAGCTATAACCTTTAAGAATCTTTTTTTTATATTTTTAATATCTTTTATATATGTTTTAATCCATAACGACTGACTCTGGTAATGCATAATAAATCATCAGTAAGGTGCGTTTATCTACAATTTTTTTATATATATAAGTATAATTTACTTAGTATTGATCTCAATCTAGTGCATACATTATTAATATGATACTGCTTGTTAAATCTATCGTCTATAACTAATCCTAAGTATGTGTACTGCCTTACACATTCCAACATGAACATATTTTTTGTTTATTGTGTAAACATTCGTACGAATGTCCCACAATCCTGACACTGGCCTCTCGTCTCAGCCTTGCACTAAGGGGTGAATAAATTTAGTTTGATTTATATTCAGTATAATGCTATTGTCATGCGGCCATCTTGTTATTCTGTCTAGATCACTTTGCATCTGCTCCGACATGCGCATTAAGTCTTTACCAGCTACCACTAAACATGTATCATCTGCATACATATAAACCCCGCAATGCTCGACTACTAACATTTGGCATGCTATTTACGTGCATTATTTTTTTTTATATCAGAGGGCGACACCGAGCAAGTGGGTCACCTGATGGTAAATGATCACCACCGCCCATGGACACTCGCTACACCAGAGGTATCGCGGGTGCGTTGCCGGCATTCAAAAGTCAGCAAACAAATGTAGCTGACTCTTCCCCCCACCCCAATGAGCTCTGGCAACCTTACTCACACTCGGAAACACAACATGAAAATTATTAATGTTATTATTAAGGAATGTCTTCTGGAAGGTGGAGGTACTTCCCCAGTCGGGCCGCTCTTTGAGCGCATGAACGCTATGCCCTACCTCTCTTAAATTATGTAACCCACCGGCCCATACACTGAACCAGTAGGCACTCCTAATGTGACGGCCGCATCTACTCCCCTCGTTCCATTGACAAGTGTGCAGAGCGTCCGATTTTTTAGATAGCTACTATAGAACTTATTTGTAGGACCACTAATACCGCACTCATCCATGGCTGTTAATAGCTGGTCATGCTGAAGAGTCATCATCATCATTACAGCTAAATAAGTCCACTGCTGGACAAGCCTCCCTCAAGAATCGTCTTGGGGGGATATGCCATAATCGCCACGCTTGGCAGGGGGGTTGGCGAACGCAGTAACATGGGCATAGTAATCAGAGGGAAGCTGCTGCCCGTCCTCTGGTAGCTATTCCCTCGGGTCGACTTCTACGCCCCCCACGGGATGAGATGGGGTTATGATATTCTGATTCTGATATTTGTCGCCGTCACGACACAGCATTGCTGATGCTGAAGAGTATCAAATGCCAATTTTCTCATAGCCAGTTATGTTTCGTATAAGTATTTACGTTACGTATAACTAAGTTTTAGTTCAGTCGTTCGGTCTAAAGCACTCTCGTTTTTTTACTGATAATTCTGAGATATATATATCTTACTGATTAATTTTATTTATTATTTCCTTGCAGCGTGGGCAGGCCCCCTACAAAATGGACCGATGATCTTGTGCGGGTCGCTGGAAACTGCTGGATGCGAATAGCGCAAGACCGGCAATTATGGAGATCTTTGGGGGAGGCCTTTGTCCAGCAGTGGACGTCTTTCGGCTGATATGATGATGATTGCTTCCTTAATATTAAAACACAAGTACAGAAAAATACCCCACAAAACCGATCAGTTTGAAATGCCCTTTTGTGATATGAAACTATAAAGGCCTCAAGGTATAAATACCTCTTATAAAGGAAAAAGCAGTGAAGCTGTGTCAACTTTTTTTTATTATTAACAGTAATGGAAACAAAAATAATTTCAAATCCTCCGCCCGCATTTTCAATTCTACAATAAAGCATACCGAATGTTTATAAATATTTATCAACTTAAATTATAATAATGAAAGATTTTTAATTTTATGTTTGATAACGCAAATCCGGCTTGATATTTAAAACAAAAACAATATTTGTCGAGTTTCATAATAAGATAACTCAAATAACCAATATTGTGTTATTTATTAAAAAAAATAAAATTAAAAAAAAATACCGCTGAATCATATTGAAATACTGGCACGTATGCAAATAACTTAATCTTCAAGTAAACAATGATAGGTACTCTTACATGAAATCAATTAGTTCATACGGCTACATATCAAGCTATAAATTTCTAATATAAACTGATCTCGCGTTGTATAGGATTTCCATACAATGAGAGGTCAGCTTATATTGGAAATATATAATATATTGGAAATATATCATATCTATAATATCTAGGGACAATGTCACACAGATCATCCTAGCCCCAAACAAAGCAAAGCTTGTACTATGGGTACCAGGCGACGATATACATACTTATATCGATAGATACATACTTATACACATAGAAAGCATCCATGACTCAGAAACAAATATTCGTGCTCATCACACAAATATAGCTTCGTAGGCAGTAGCACTACCAACTAGGCTACGGTGACCGTCAAATGACGTATAGCTTGATATGTAGCAGTGTGTACGTCTTTAATCCAAGAACACACAAGCCAGGTCAAGACACATGCATTGGTACGATGTTAATACGATAATAATCATCCAACTGGCCTGTTAATCTTGTGGTAACTGACCCGGACTGTAAAGCCAGAGGTCATGAGTTCGATTTCCACCCGGGACGAATCTTTATGTGAGGAACACCGATTATTTGTTCTGTGTCTGGGTGTAATTTATCTATAATATGTATGTATTTAGACAAATATAAGTATGTTTATCAGTGGTCTGGCTGCCATAGTACATGGTCTGCCTAGTTTGCGATCAGATGGCAGTGTGTTAGTGGTCCAAAATATTTATTTATTTATAATTAGTGATAGCTTAAGCACTTAAGCACGCGGCCTACATATGATTGACCACCAAAGTGGTATAGTTTCTGAGCGTCTCAGTGCTTCAGATGTCAAGTTATACTGACGGCACTGGTAGTTATTGGAAATTAGTCGTTAAACCGAGGTAGTCCACGAAGGGCACCCATCTGAATGGCACCTGCGCGAATGGCACCTAGCCTAGTCCACGAAAGGCACCTATCAATATTTTTGGCAGGTGCTCTTCGTGGATTCAATTTATTTATTGCATTCTTGTCCACGAAAGGCACCTACGTTAACCGTTATAGTAACCTAGGTTATTAAATGAAAAATATCGATAAAAATCACTAGAACATTTATTAACGTTACTAACGTGATAGGTGCCTTTCGTGGACTAGGCTAGGTGCCTTTCGTGGACTAGGCTAGGTGCCATTCGCGCAGGTGCTATTCAGATGGGTGCCCTTCGTGGACTACCTCGTTAAACCATATCAGAGGTACACTAGGCGGATTAAAAAATCATGACACTGGGGTAACCCGTAACTGGGGTTAAAAAGGTCCGTACAACACTTATATAGAACTGAGTAAAATTTACATTAAATATATAAGACGGACCGATGATCGTGCGAGGGTCACTGGAAACCGCTGGATGCAGATAGCGCAAGACCGACAATTGTGGAGATCTTAAGGGTGGTATATCTTCAGCAGTGGGCGTCTTTCGGCTGATATGTTATTACATACACAGACATAACCAGAGAATTTCTATTGCAATAAAATGCGTTAGAGCAATTATAGGTACTCCTCCGTATGTCTCATGTAAACCGTTGTTCAAAAGACTCAAAATAATGACTCTAGTAGGTTTGTACATTTTTGAAATTGGTGTATTTGTGAAAACGCAGCCACAGTTATTTACTAGAGCTAAAGATGTTTTTCCTCGCAACACAAGACATGGTGATAGACTTGTCATAAATTGTAAGTTTAATACAATACAACACTACTTCAAAAAAGTTCCTATGCTATGTGTGTGAAGGTATTTAATGCTTTGCCGCAAAATATTAGAGTTCTTTCATTGGCAAAGTTCAAAAACCATCTCAGACTGTGGCTCCTGGAGAAATCATTCTATTCCATCGGCGAATTATTTAATTAATTATATTATTTGTGTAAAATTTGACATATAACAATCAAACATCTCGCATGCTGTTCACCAGTAAAATAGATGTGACTAACCTACTACTAAGACCACCATTGTACTCTATTTTTAAGTGAAATAAATAAAGTAACTGTAACTATACAACATGTAACTTAATTAACGCACATCCTGAAAATAATTTGTTCAGAATCGTTTACCGAATCGATTCACATCATTTTTAATAAAGGTAATTTTTTATTCCAAAATAATTAAAGTTACGGAAATTATCGTTATTTAAACCCTGTACAGTCAAAACATTGAACATTGAAATGGACCGTAAGTCAAAGTAATAAGACTTTTAAATCGCAGTTTTATTTGTATTCATATATATTCCATCATTCAATACAAAATAAAGAAAAATAAACTTTATTTAAAGACACTAATTTAGTCAATAACAATGTATATATATATGTTAAATTAAAAATTCAGTAATGTATTATGATTACAACATAATATTCTAATTGGGGTGTTTCAGGGTGTGCGTTAATCACGTTACATGTTGTACATAAGACTCATATAATATAAATATATTGCACTCCTTGGTTTATTTCTCTAAAATGGTATTTTATATTAAACTTACCTTTGCTACGACTCCCGAAGCCTCGTGGCCCATGATCATGGGATCCTTGAGCAAGAAGGCGCCACAGGAGCCGTTCTGCCAGTAGTGCACGTCCGACCCACAGATGCCGACGCAATCCATCTTCAGCAGGACCTCTGTGGAGAACGAACATTGGTCACTAAGTAACAAGAGACTGTAGACTATCAGGGGTAAAGATAAGTTCATTCAGACAATATTTGGACCTATGTTTCGCCGGACCGTCTCAACTGGGTCGTGTTGAAACCGGTAGTAGATGAACCCACTGAGTTTGTTTCGCTGGGTCTTCTCAGTTGGGGCGCATTGGATCCGGTGGTAGCATTAAAGCGCGACCGTCGTTATTAACACAAGGTCCGTCATAATAATAATACCTTATTATAGACAGAACCATTGACAATATGTAGTAAAAATATTAGACTTAACCTAGATAATTAAACATAATCTCTTGACAATAACTTGATACGAGCTAGCTAAATATCAATGCTATAATAAAATAAATTTTATAAATGTTTTCATACAATGTGTACCGAAATAGCTATGTAACTAGAAATAATAATGTATACAACTATATTGCTACAAACATATTCAGACTATTTACAAGCGCTTTTTTAAAGTATACGTGAATAAAAACCTTTTTTATTTTATTTATTTAATATGAATTATTGTGAACATATAGCGGCCGAGCTGTGATGACTTCTCCTAAAACTAGGAGATATTCTCATTATTACGGCAGGCGCTCAATCGTCCCGCGAAGATAAAGATGGTGAGGGAAAGGTACTTAATCTATGACTAACTTCCAATAAGAAGTGGTATTAACATCGTACCACTGCATTTGTCAGCTTGGATTAAAGGTGTAATTCATGTAAGAGTTTCTATCATAGTTTACTTGAAGATCAAGTTATTAACATACGTACCAGTTATCTCAATAGATACATTTAATTTTGTGAGGGAAAAGAGTCAAGGAACAATGGATTCAGATTCAGATTTATTTATTTGCATATAAAACAGGTTACATATAGTTGGTAGTACATAATAAAATGAAGAAGAATTATTAAAAACCTCATTGTAATAAAATTTTATATAATAACAAGTCCAGAAGAGGGCTATGCTCGGAGTATCCCTACGTGATCGAAACAGAAATGTCGAGATCCACAGTTGAACTACAGTAACTGACATACCTAGCTAGAAAAATTGGCCAAGCTGAAGTGGCACTGGGTGGGGAATATAGTTTGCCAAACTGACGTCCGCAAGGGCTGCAAGGTTCTTGATTGGCGAACACGAACCCGGAAAACTTTTCTAAGGGATACTTGGGGGAGGGCTTTGTCGTAAAGTGGACGTCTTAAGGCTGATATGATGATTATGTGAGAGAAAACACAAGTAATTTCTCATAGTGTGTTGGAACGGTAATCTGTCCCTAAAGGAGAGGATTCAAGTGTAGGCTTTCAGTCTACATAATGTTGCTTCCGGCTGCTATTGAGAGGTTTAAATAAAATCAAGGAATAAAAAATATAAACTTTGTCAGAATCCGGGACCTCTGACTTTCATTAGTCAGGTAGATCGAGGCAGAGAGACATTGTGTTGATAGTTTTACTACAGATGAAGAAAAAGTAAGTGGGAGTATTTCATACAATAGTATAGCGAAACGACAACTGGAAACGATTATTACATGCTCTCTCTGATGCAACAGTCGGATTGAACATCTGCGTTGGATACCAGAGAGTGGTCTAACGCAGGACCGACGCCTTCAGGTGGTAGACGACTTTGGGCACGGGTGTGGGACACCTCTAATTGACTGACACTGGCCTACGACTGCAAGGTTTTCATAAAAGTATCCCATTAACCCTCTTCACTACTTCATAGATAACGAAGTTCTAGAAAGTATTGTTGGTAATAAATTAAGAGGACGGGTCGAACTCACTACTGAAGCTGAATCAACGAGGCATTGAAGTAAAACTTATTAACGCACGCTTGACTTGGGGAGCAAACTAGTAAATGCGTGACGAGAGCGTTACGAAAAGTGTGAACTAGCGAGGTGAACGGAAGTTAAGAGGGATATATTAGTCAGTAAGTAAGTAATTTATTTGCTAAAACATGTGTATACATACAAATAAGTCAATTGCATGCAAGATGTTACATATTACCTCTTACACACGTCATAAATCTATCGTTTACACAAGGAATATTCCCAAATAAATTAAAAAAAATCGATTGTAAAGCCTCTTTTTAAAAAAGATGACCCCCTTGAAGTAGGTAATTACAGGCCTATAACCTTAATACCAATATTTTCCAAAATTTTTGAAAAACTTATGCATAGTCGTATCACAAATTTTCTAGATCAATTTAATGTCATTAAAGAAGAACAAAACGGCTTCCAAAAAAATAAATCGACCACACTTGCAGGTTTTTGTTTAATGAAGTCTATTACAGAAAATATTGATAAAAAAATCCCGTTACAGTAATATTCTTTGATATGTCGAAGGCATTCGATTTTGTTGATCATTCAATTCTCTTAAGTAAGTGCCAACGCTATGGCCTCAGAGGACCTGCTTTAAATTGGATAGAAAGTTATCTATCAAACAGAACTCAAAGCGTTGAAATCAGTTACCTCAAAAGTGATTTAGTATCATTAGCTGCCAGATCAACAGACCGGCACAATGAAACAGGAGTCCCACAAGGTAGTGTGATGGGACCCCTTTTGTTTTTATTGTACATAAATGATATTCCTAATATCACGAACCACCAATATATATTATTTGCTGATGACATTTGCATAATTATCCCCAATACCAACCCAGTAACAATAAATCACGAAGTAGAAGTTAATAACGCCTTAAGACTTATAATACAATGGCTTAAATCTAATAACCTAAATGTTAATTTAAATAAAACTAAATACATTCAATTCTCCAACTATAAAACCACAATTAATCAAATGACTTTAAAATATAAAAACGTTATAATTGATCCAACTAATGACATAAAATTTCTAGGTATTACTGTAGACAACTTTTGCAATTGGAAATCTCACATATGTAATGTTTGTACTAAAATAAATAAATTTGTTTACGCATTAAGACATCTACGCGCAACATCCACGGAAAGGACAGCAATAACAGCATACCATGGTTATGTTGGGTCGGTTTTGCGGTATGGACTGTTATTGTGGGGTAACTCAACTTTAATTCACGAAGTTTTCCTTTCTCAAAAGAAATGTGTAAGAGCAATTTGCAATATTGATCCACTTTCTTCATGTAGACCTCATTTTAAAAGAATGAAAATACTAACTCTTAGCTCTCTATATATTCTCGAAATTGGACTGTTTGTCAGGAAGCATCCACAATTATTTGAAAGAGTAGACCTAAAAAGCCTGTTTAGCCAAAGAGATCCTACAAAAATTGTAATGTCAAAATGTCGAACTACTCTTCACCATAAAAATTGTATGTTTATGTGTGTTAAAGTGTATAATAAAATACCTCAAACACTACGAGAACTACCACTAAAACTATTCCACTTAAAATTAAAAAAATGGCTAACAGAAAAATGTTTCTACAATATTAACGAGTTTTTAGAAAATAGACAAAAAGTAGAACAATGTAAATAATTATATTTTTTGATTTGTACCTAACTTTGATGTATACCCGTGTCAATAACCTATTATAATAAAAATATTGTATGCCCAAAACGGGCTGATTGATGTGTCTACCATGAAACATGTAACAACTGTATTATTACTCAATCAGAACAATAAAGACTACTTTACTTTACTTTAGTTATTGTACTGATCAGACATGCTTGCCATACAAGGCGTGCAAAAATTTAATACATGAGGTTATATAAAAAAATCTAAGCCATACAAAACAAGAAGCAGACTAAAACATAATAATATCATCAAAAAGAAGTTAATAGTAATTTAATATTAAGAATTATTTAGTGGATTATAATGTCAACATAAAACTTATATATAAAAATTATGTATGTTTAATATCAAGCTAGAACTTATCCGCCAAATATTCTGAAATATCATAATAAGCTTAGAAAGAGCTTATTATGATATTTCAGAATATTTGGCTAAAGTGATTTAATTGCTCGCTTAAATTCATTAAGCGGTAGAGTTTTCCATTCTTTTGGTAGTTTATTGAAAATCACCGGAGCCATGCATACAACACTTTTACGCATAAGTGCAGTCCTAGCTGGATTTAGAATCAGTGAATATACAAAGAGAGATTCGTATATCTGTAGGGGCAAGAGAGAGAGGTGTGACCATTTTCTTCCTCTCTTTCTCCTATAGCCCATAAGTTTTACTACGTATGGTCAAAAGCACACTCGTTTTATTCAAAGCGGAGAACGAACATACATAATAATATATAATAGCAATTTAAACATTGTTCAGAAACTTAACTCCATTTTAACTGCTTTGCCCTTTACCTGTCTTTCAAAACAATATGGCGTGCGATATTGGAGTCGTTAAAATTAATTAGTTCTTACTCCTTATCACGTTCAATGTTCAATATTGATAAACATTTAGTTGTTAAGTTATACAGGATTGGTTATTTTCCTATTTCCTTATCGGGTACGTATATCAAAATAACCTAACACTTATACGCTTTATTTAATACACTCATTTGAGACGCTCATAGCCTAGTTGGTAGTGCTCCTGCCTACGAAGCTGGTGGTCCTGGGTTCGAATCCCGGTAAGTGCAAATATTTGTTTCTGTGTCATGGATGTTTTCTATGTAGGTATATAAGTATTTATCTATCTATATAAGTAAAGTATTTATCTATCTATATAAGTATGTATATCGTCGCCTGGTACCCATAGTAGGTACAAGGTTTGCTTAGTTTGGGGCTAGATGATCTGTGTGACATTGTTCCTAGATATTATTACTACTGTATACTAAATCTACATGTCGATGGTTTTAGTACCTACTCAGACGCGCTGCTCGTTCTCTAGTAAGTATTATAGATATTTCCTTGGGATGAGATAGGGTGCTGATATTCAATGCCACACATGCAAGATTACCATTTTGTTTATATTTCATTAAAATTCTGCTAAATCTACATGTCACCCAGTTAAAAATATATGTGCTTACATATATAATATTATGTAAACGCGAATTATAACACGCATAGAGTGTATAATCTATGATACCAGATGTCACACGGCACATGTGGCGCTGCGCTGAGCAAATATTTAAGCATCACTTACCATCATCGGCTATTTCTGGTATCGGTGTTTGTACCTGTTAAGTGAAAAAAATAAAATAATTAGTCTTATATATGGCCTTTGCTTCTATTACAGACGATTTACGGCGCATTGTCTGAGAGACATTTTTTTTGGTGGCTTATCAAACCGATGCGAGAGCGACATAGCCTGCTGCAGGCCTGACAAGAGAAGTTTGCGGTGGTTGGCGCCGAGCCGCTTTCATGTCGCTTCTGTCTCTTATCAGCAAGTACTCCGAACCAGGCTTCGTCACAGATCTGACGACCCTCCACTACACGTTTGCGCCATTCAACTCTATTTTCAGCGAGCTTTTCCCAGTTTACAGTGGTCAATTTTAAAAGCGGCCTATCCCGCTTGGTTCTGTCTTTCAAGCGAAACAAAGCGAAGTTATAGGTACGAATTATTAAGATGATATTTTTGAGCTATATCATAGAACGGGCCAGTTGGCGTGGCTGGTAGGGAGTAGACTTGCCTCGCCGTGCAGGTCGTGGGTTCAATTCCCACCCAGGGGCTCTACCGGCTAAGTCACCGAACATCGATTTCTTAAATGGCGTTCAAATAAATAAAGGTTAAAAATGACTTAATCGTTAAATCGACTTCCATGAGCACTTGTGACGTCATAAATGGTCCGGAATCGATTGTCAACTTTGAAGCCGATTTAGGTATATTATCATAAAAAGAATTGTTATGTACTATTATGTTTAATTCATAAGCCTTGCTGTTGCACGCCCGATACGGGTAACTGTTGATACTCAAAATTGTATACCATCTACAACCATGTACACAGTTTTAGCAATAAAGAAATCTTTATCTTAATCTTTATTTATTTGAACGCCATTTAAGAAATCGATGTTCGGCGACTTAGCCGGTAGAGGCCCAGGAAGGACACATATTTGTATGCATGAACATATCTGTTTGTCCTGAGACTGGGTGTAATTATCTATATGAGTATGTATTTATATGAGAAAAGTAGTTTATGTAGCAGGTATAGCAGGTTTCCATAGTACAAGTTCTGCTTAGTTTCGGAACAGACGGCAACGTGTGAATAATGTCATAGGAGTTTCCTAGTAGCGAGCGAAATACATATGTAGGTATTCTGTTACACCTGGGTAAATTTGAATTTTAAATAAATTAAAATAAAAATTGTTTCTTATTCACGTAGTCTTTAAAAAAGCGCCTGTAAATAGTCAGAACATATTTGTAGTAATATAATTATGTATACATAATTATTTCTAGTTACATAGATATTTAAGTACACGGATTGTATGAAAACATTTATAGAATGTATTTTATAATAGTAATGATATTTAGCTAGCTTGTATTAAGTTACTGTCAAAGAGATTATGTTTAACTATCGAAATTTAAAGATTTAGTTATATTTTACTACATATTGTCTGAATGGTTCTTCTGCCTATATTAAATATTATTATTATGGCGGACCTTGTGTTTATAACGACGGTCCCGTTTCAATGCTACCACCGGATCAAATGCGCCCCAACTGAGAAGACCCAGCGAAACAAACTCAGCGTATTTATCTACCCGGTTTCAACACGGCACAGTTGAGACGGTCCGGCGAAACATACTCAACCGGGTATGAACACGGGATTTGGTCCACTTAAAGTAATTATTTAGTAGGCAAAAACAATATCTGCTCGATCGGTTGTCTGAATACTTATTATTACTGCTTATTGTTGTCTGAATAACATTATTCATTTTGAAACAGAGTCAATAATTTTAAACTAAGTATATGATAGCAATCATATTACAGATAGTTCACGTAACTCAGCAGATCAGTCATTTCTATATGGCTACAAGATCTCCAGCGAGCAATGTGCAGGTAGGTAGTGAGAGCCAGACGTCTTTGTCATCGATGACTCTTTAGTGGTGTAATAAGCCCTAGCCATAAGTAAGTACACGTTTAATAATGTGTCTTGAAACTTGTGTCAGGCAGATCAGTACCTAATATGAGTAGGAAGCTTGTTATAAAACCTAATATAATTTTCTAAAAATGATTTATTCGTTTTGCTTACTCTAAAGCCTGACAGGGCTAGTTTGTTTTTTTTCCTAGTATTTAAATTATGCAGTTCACTTTTTTATATTTATCAATATTTTTCTAACAAACATATTCTGATGTATATATATTCCGATGGCATAGTGACTATATTTATTTCTTTAAACAAAGTTAATAATTTGCGATCAGTATTTATGAGATGAAAGTGATTAAATTGATGAATATAAATGCATACTTTCAAAAATATCCCATATTGAATAACTATCATAATCATTTAAAATTAAAAAAAGAATAAACAGTTTCCTCAAACATTAAGTAAAACAATGTACAGACGCCAGCACATCAAATTACCCCAATCTGTGAAATTTCCCCAATTGAAAGTGAACCTTATGCTTATGTGATTGAAAATCTATAAAAGAATTTTGACAGATTGAGGTAGCTCGATGTGCA
This sequence comes from Pseudoips prasinana, assembly GCA_951640165.1. Taxonomy (NCBI): domain Eukaryota; kingdom Metazoa; phylum Arthropoda; class Insecta; order Lepidoptera; family Nolidae; genus Pseudoips; species Pseudoips prasinana. The sequence goes on from OX621248.1 coordinate 32,698,668, forward strand.
GCTGTCGTCTGTACCTACAAACTGTTCGGAAATCAAATATTTGCTTTTATTTCAAAACTGGAAATTCCTTTTTCAGATTAATATTTCAATGTTTTTACAACTAAAGAGTACCTTATTCGTTTCTTGTTTATTATCTGTTTTGTTTTGACTGATTCTGTTTTGTTTTCGTATAATGTATGTAAATTTTGACAGTCACATATTGTATAACAATGCCGAACCATATTTACTACGGTTACGATAATTTATGTAACTACACGCATCTAATCTAAATGCTTTTCAGATTATTCAGCTGATGGTACTTAGATATGTGTACCGTCGTTATCTTCATAGCTCTATACGTTTATAGGTATTAATAAACACCACGGTGTCGACTGGAAGTAGTTATTATTATACAACTAGCTGTGCCACGCGGTTTTACCCGCGTAAACTTTATAAATTATCACTGCCCCTCCCCCGTAGGTGATAGCGTGATAATATGTTGACTCAACATACATACAGACAAACAGACAAAAAATCTAAAAAATATATTTTTTGCTTCGATATCGATTGTAAATCACGCCCCAAGTATCCTTTTAAAAAAATATTTGATGTACAGTTTAGACTTTCCTACGATTTTATTATATGTATAGATAAGAGGCAAATTTATAGATCTTTTTTTGATGTAAGAGGGCGACAAACAGTCACCTGATGGTAAATGATCAGCGCCGCCCATGTACACCAGAGGGGTCGCGGGTGAGTTGCCGGCTTTTATAAGAGTTAGCTAACCGTGTTGCTGAACCTTTTCTCCACCCCGATGTCCTCTGGCGGCCTTACTCACGTGCAGAACCATAACATTAAGTTATTAATGTTATAATCAAGGAATGTCTTCTGTAAGGTGAGGTACTTCCCCAGTCGGGCCGCTCTTTGAGCGCATGAACGCTGTGTTCTAATTAACTAACCCAAAAATGTTATTACAGTATAAAAGAGTTTTTCGAGGACAGAACTAAACAGTAAGACAGTGTGCAATATAAAAATTAATTAAATTATAATATGTTAAAGTAAATAGTATAAGTATAATGATAACATAATAATAAAGGTATATATAAATATAATAATATATATATATAAATAAATATATAACCTAAGATTAATTAAATAGTTTGTAAGTCATTTTATATTAAAATTGTATTGCTGCGCCCTAACAGGGTATCATGTATGTAGGTACCTCTACATTCTGTATCACCTATGTATCACTCATGATCGCAATAAATATTTGTATTTGTATACTAGAATCTGATAACTGGTGACTGTTCGTGTGGCGCAAAGGTTAAGACGGTCGCAATCGGCGTCAATTCATGTCCCTGGTTCGATTCATGCACAGAATAATGTTTTTTTCACCTATAAGTAGTTGTTCCGGCCTCTTTAAAAGATATTCACAAAATCACAATGGAGTTATGTCTATCATTTGGAGGCATATGCCATAATCGCCACTCCTGGCAGACGGTTTAGCGATCGCAGTATGATGGTATACCTACTTTGACAGACGACCCGTTCTCTAGTATTATAGATAATATCCCGGGACATTATTTACACACGGCCATCTGATCCCAAACTAAGCAGAGCGTTTACTATGGAAACCAGATAACTGATATACTACTTATTTTATAAATACAAAAGTTTGTGAGTATGGATAGATGTATGGATATTTGTTACTCTTTCACGCAAAAACTACTGAACGGATTTTGAGGAAACTTTGTAGTAATATAGCTTATATATGTATATCTGAATAACACATAGGCTATGATTTATAAACTTTGACGCGGACGAACCCGCGGGACACAGCTAGTACTACTTACATATACCTGCTACTTTTCTTTTATAAATACTACACAACAGATAATTACACCCAGACTCAGGACAAATAGACATGGTCATGCACATAAATATCTGTCCTGGGTGGGAATCGAACCCACGACCTCCGGCGGGAAAAGCAATATAAAAGCAATAAATGTTTCCTCGGGATGTCTTTTACGCCCCCACGGGATGAGATAGGGGTGCTGATATTCGATGCCACACAGCTAAGAATACCGTTTTTTTTTTTTTAATCGTTACCATATCAGACGAGATAAGGTAAAGACTTAGGTCAAGGTTGCGGCCGTGCTAATAAAATATTGCCTAATCTGGAGAGCCCGCCAAGCATGCTGTCAGGTCAATGCCTTGATAAAATTGTCGTCATAATCTACAACGTATTAACGTATGCTGAACTTGCATAGCGACGAAGACTCAGACTCAGATAACTGGTAACTCAGATAACTCTTTCTCTCATCACAGATTACGTGGTTCACAGATCAGATATTCATTATCTATCAATCTCAGATATATAACCAGAGAGCTGGCCATTTTTTGGGTCAAAGAATAAGGATGCACCTTACCTCCCGACGATGCGGAGAAATTTTGTGAAACTCTATTGCTTAGTTATGGTATAGTATCATAGTTAATTTATCTGATATTATGCTTTTTCTTATAAGCTAAGTTAATTAAGTCATGTGTTTCCTACGTGCGGGAGGGCGGTACATGTTGCATTCCGGCTTGATTTCACTGACAATTCGCGGAATTAACACTAAATATTGATTTGGTATTTTGAATGTAAGGATTTTCGCAAAGTAACGCCTGACTCCATTACTTATATAGAGGGAGACAAACGAGCTAGTGGGTCACCTGATTTATATTTATAATATTGTATAATAGGATATTCTATTGTATGTTTTAAGAAGACTAGAGGTCATTGGGACAATTTCCAGACAGACCCTAATAGTTACTTGCTATTAATAACAGATTATTAGAATTACAGTGTCTGTTAGTCCTTTGTTTTATTCATTAGTTCTGTTAGTCCTTTGTTTTATTCATTAGCCTATAGTTATATGTAACATTTACAAGCATTACAAATTATGGGCATTAAAAGTACTCAGGCCATTATTTTTTTTTTGTTTCGGGTACTTATTAATCACACTAATAGTTATCCGGGAACTGAAACCGGGACTCGAAATGGCGAGGCGATACTGTCATAACTGTTGCGCCACTTGAAACTATAGTACTAAGTCTACAGTTTACTCTTTTAACTCCCTGTTCTAATTAGAAGTATTTTTTCTACACATAGTTTATCTTACATAGCTACTGCAATTGTCAAAATTTATTGGTTCTTTATCTATTTTTTTTCCAAAGCACGTGATATACTAGGTTCTTTATTTAAGCTACTGATGAACAAAATTATTAAAAAAATTAAATTATAGTTGACAAATCGCGAAACATGCTGTATATAGAAAAGGATTCAGATCCTTCTTTTGAAGTCGGTTAAAATAGTAATAATTATATAAACGTGAAAACTATTCTAGTATATATTTTATTATTTGTAAAACTCTTCGAAGAAGTCGGCTATCTACATTTTTACGTCTGTAAGAAACATTAATTCTGTCCAATTAATTATAACACCAGTAACAGCATTTCCTGTCACAAATACTCTATAATCTATGACTAAACTTGGCACGCATCCTTCTATCGTTAATTTAGCTTGTATGTTTTTTTTCTATAACTACTGTATGTACCTACGTACAATATAATTTAAAAATAAATTCTCATATACCTACCGCGTTAAAATTTATCTAAATTAATGCAATCCAAAATATAGGCCTACGCCTAGTGTTCTTAAACCCTCTTCAGTTTTAGAATGATTATTAGTATTTATTGAAAAATAAACTATGTAAATCGCCAATAGAGAAGATAATTTATATCGATCGATGTATTTTGATATCGATTACTTACCGGCGCTACAGGCAAGTTCATCGCACTTCTTGGCAAATGTATCGATCGCTAATATAGCGGTAACTGGACAAACTATAGGTACCTATATTTAGATTAATACTAATACGCATACTTTATGTATGTGTCCATTCATAGATTAGATTCGCTCCATGTCATCTAGCCATTTAAATTCTCTATAGATATAATGCCTTGGATAAAAACCGCAGCCATCAATTCATAAAAAAAAACTTAATTAAAAAAATATGGAACTAGGTTATGGATTTCAATTATATTTGTTCACTTACCAGTTGTAAGTCCTTGGTTTTGTACAAAAGTGCGGTGAGGTTATCTGTTGACATCGTGGTAGGTACGTGCGTTATTCCGGCTTGTCACTGAACTACTGAGCGGGAAATGCGTGGATGTATGTATTTACACTGCGCGGTGGGGCCGGTCGCGCAGACTATGAACGTTTTTGAATGAATCTGATTAAAAACACGGATAATAGGCAGCAGGAGCCTAGGAGGTGTGTCAGTTTGTTTGTACGTAAACCCTACGTACGATTACAACACGACAAGGCTAATTGCATTATGTAATATATTATTAATGGAAGTGGAGAATGAGAGGGAAAAGAGACGATTAAAGTAGTAAAAAAGCAATGATGACAGGCATTTTGACAAATGAAAATCAAATATTTCCTTTTGCCATGAATATACACATACGTATATTTAATAAATATAACGGTGTTGCTGGTGTTAACAAATGGAATCTAATAAATACATTCTACCATTACGGCATGCAAAGTTACACGAAAATGTTAATTAATATTAAATTTCGTAAGTATACAAATAAATCAATAAAGAACAAAATTTCATTGGACTTTCCCCCAAAACAATATCCGATGTCTTAGGACAGAGGCAATCAGACCATGATAAGCTGAGATGTATATTAAACTTCAGAAGTTATACAGAAGATACGCTGACTTGCTCAGTTGTTTACGGACCTTTCTTTTGTAAAATGCATCAATTTTGTTTTATGTTTATTGATTAGGTATTAGAACAAATCCAATATATAACTGTTTTTACTGTGTCATTCATATATTTTTCATATCTTGCTTATTCCACGCATTTTATCATCGCCGTGCTATCATCAGCAGATAACACCAACATCTTGGTTATGTAAATCATTAATATATAGTAAAAATAATAACGGGTCTAGTACACTTCCTTGTGGGGCTCCAGATTGGACAACCCTACTGTTACATGTATTTTTTATTCCAATTTTTGCTCTCGAGATTTCTTTATGTTACTTACGATTAAAAAGTTAAGATTTAATAAAACTCAAAACATTTCCTTTAATTCCATAGCTATCAAGTTTTGGTAGAACTATATTGTGATTGTGATCCAAGTAGTCACAAGCTTTAGCCATGTCAGTATAAATAGCGCAAACAGTGAAGGTGCAAGAAGAAAATGAAAAGATGACAAATAAAGAAACTAATAAAGAGCAGTATCTATTGGTGGAACTAAGGCTGAAGACCAGTGAACACTTTGCAGAAGGTGTTCTCCAACTCTAACTAATATAAGGAATACATATAAAATGTATTCCTTACATTAGGATAAGGTTCACATATTAAAATATAGAAGAACAGAGGAAGAGATACTTCGAAGGTTTTAAGAATCTGGAGAATACCGGGTCTGGAGTCTGGAAGTCGTATAAATAATTATCAACATTATGTAAGTAAGCATAGTTATGGGTAACAGTCACTGCATGTGCAGATTTACAAAGCACGTGTTGTCTAGTATACAGCAATAAAGGCAAATAATATGTAAGTACATATTATTTGCTTCTACAGAATCGAATGGGCATTCCGGGTGAATTTGTAGAGTTCAATAACTCTAATATTTATTGTTATTTAATAAGAAATGACTATTTTCTATATATAAAATGTTAAGTGTTGTGAAACTGATTGTGGCTTCATATTGTGAGAAAAACAAATAATAAATCAGTCTGGATGTTGTACTTTGTGCCCATTAATTTATATGTGTGTTTTGAACCCCGCGACACATTGATTTATTTCACTAGTAATTAGTTTATTTTTTTATTTATGTTACTTCTTGCATAGGTATATGTAGTAAATATATCATCATATACAACATGTAACATTATTAACGCACATCCTGAAAATAGTTTGTTCAGAATCGTTTACTGAATCGATTTATATCATATTTAATATAGGTAATTTTTTTTCCGAAATAATTAAAACTGCGGTAATTATTGTCATATTAATGAAATAAATGAACCGTAAGTCAAATAATTAGACTTTTAAAATTGCAGTTTTATTTGTATTCATACAAATTCCATCATTCAATACAAAATAAAGAAAAATAAACTTTATTCCAAGAAACTAAATTAGTAAATAACCATGCATATACATGTTAAATTAAAAATTTGGTGTATGTATTATGATTACAAGATAGTACATATTCTAATTGGGGTGTCTGAGGGTGTGCGTTAATTACGTTACATGTTGTAGATGACATGGTTTAGATAGACTCACGCCCGTTTCCGTTTACGATTATATTCCAAATCATTTATTTTATTTCTTTACATATTTATAAAATTGATATTAAGACGAAAACAATAATCCTACTAATATAATAAATACTAAAGTTTGTGAGTATGGATGGATGTATGGATGTTTGTTACTCTTTCACGTAAAAATTAGTGAACGGATTTTTATGAAACTTTGTAGTAATATAGCTTGTACATGTGAATATGATTTATAAAGTTTGACACGGGTGAAACCGCGGGGCACATCTAACTAGTATATGTAAATAAATATGAAAAAAATAGAGTTCCTCCAGCGGCGGGATTTGACGGCCTAGGTCGCCGATGGTCAGGGCGACAGAGTAAGGGATCTCCTCACAATGCGTGCCGTTCCCATTATTGCCGCGTTTTGTATCCGACCCTTGACCCTGTGATCTAGCTAGTCTCTTAAGATATTGGTCGAGGCTCTTTGTTACGTGACCGTTTACGGAGACGATTATCACGACAATTATGTAACTAGAAATAATAATGTATAGTTACCTACATAACTATATTGCTACAAACATGTCCTATTTACAAGCGCTTTTTTAAAGTCTACCTGAATGAAAACCTTTTAATTTTTATATTATTTTAATTATTGTTGAGACCACATCCCACAGTCTAAATACTTTGACAACTGGTCAGTCTCGGCTCTTACTGGCTCTTACGAGGTTATCGTCAAACGGGACGTTATTATTATTTTGTATAATAATATCTAATGATTATAATTTTGAGATTGAGCTTTAAGAAACTATCGAAGAACAACCTTCCATTCGACAAAAGCAATTTACTTTGCATTATTAATCAATTAGGACACTGAAAGAAAAATACAATTTTCAATTTTAATTTATTAATTCTCACCAATTCAAGCGCCAATACATATGAGATACGATTAGCGCTTCAACTGGTTTATTAGCATTCGAAAATGGACCTTATTACAACGAAATAACAGCTGTATTGAAATGCTTTCCTATATTTTTTTTAATAAAACATTAATGAATACCTTTTGTTTAATTTTGTACTGCGTGGTACGTAATTGGTATTAAGTTGATAGGTATTTATTCAAATACCGTCACACATATTCAGACATATAAGCTGAATACAGCCATTATTCAGCTTATATGTCTGACTTGACGGTCACCGTAGCCTAGTTGGTAGTGCTCCTGCCTACGAAGCTGGTGGTCCTGGGTTCGAATCCCGGTAAGTGCAAATATTTGGGTGATGAGCACGAATATTTGTTTCTGAGTCATGGATGTTTTCTATGTATTTATCTATCTATATAAGTACGTATATCGTCGCCTGGTACCCATAGTACAAGCATTGATAAGTTTGGGCTTTAACAAAAAAAAAATATAGTAAATATAGGTAGGTAGTAGTACTAACATAAAATTTGGATGTAAGTTAATTTTTTATTCCGTCTGTGTTCAGTTCCATTCATACTAAAAGTAAAATGAAATTAAACCCAAACATTAAGATTATTTATTGCATCAGAAACAAAACAAGACACAACGTTGATTGTAATTGGTTAAATAAACTATAGGGTACCTAGCTAACAAGTTCTTTTAAGTTTGATAGATTCACAAAGATTTTATAAATTTACATGCCCCTTGTGTGCATTGCCATTTCGCTCAGTTACCCATAATCTCCCGGGATTCTGGTATTTTCCTGGTATCGAACACTGAAAATTAAAATGTAACCGTCTATGAAAACTGTTTAGTAATATTCAAAATTTATTCTTCCAGCTCCACGACTGTAGTAGATCCTGCTACTACTTCGATAAACTTATGCTGAGGTTGGACCCGAAGTAAATCTGTTTGAGTGATCCATTTTTATAGTTATTCTGTGTCTGAGTGGTCTTCATTTTCGTGAAATAAATGATTCTTTTTGGTTTATCTTCGTCTTTACCTAAATAAAAATAAATATGTTGTTTGTTTTTCGCCTACTGTTACCTTACGTTTTTACTGCTTCACCGGACTATAGAAGTGAACGTGGGTTCAAGCCGTCTAACATATATAACTACTGAGTCTTCTTCTTCTTAGCGAGTGGATGGCAATCTAAATTGTGTCCGCCCAGAACTTGGCCACGAGAATCGCATTATGAGTAGCCTCCATCAGTTCTTTAAGCGTGCAGTTGTAAGGGCACGCGCTACATGATAACAGATGTCCCATTGTCTGTGGGACTACACCACATTTGCATTGAAGGCTGCGATCATTGATGTAACCCCACCTGAACAAGTTGTCGCTGCTACGACCAACCTGGGTTCGAAGCCTATTTAATGACTTCCAGGCTAGCCAAGGCACTTTCAGATGGTGGAACAAATGGTGTAGGCAGTTTGGTACACTCTCGCCACAGCTGGCATCTAGCCTGTGAGAGTTCTCCGCTCAGCGGAAGGACGCACTTCACAAAGTTGTGTCGACTTTTAAGCCTTTGTGACACAGGACTGTGATCATGCAATGGGTGCCGTGCGTCACTGTCCATTTTTAATCTCTCGCTGGAGCTTGCCGCCGCTCTACGCACCGCCGGACGAGCTATAGCTACTGAGTACCCGGGCCGGACGGCACCCCTTTGGGAGCTCGAACCTCGACTCAGGGCGGTTACTGACGGGGAGATGAGAGGGTCAAAAGTTATTAGACGCGTTTTTTAATGTCGGTCTACGCGACGCGACTTTCCCGTCCGATAGTAGATCGGGAAGGGCATTTCATCGATACGGAACCAAACTGTGTGTAATATGTAGTATAGAGAAATTAATATTAGATATGTACTTGGTCTATAAAATTGGTAGATGCGTGGGTTCGATTCCCATCCAGGATAGATATTTGTACGCATGGACATGCCTGTTTGCCCTGTGTCTGGGTGTAATTATCTATATAAGTACATCTATTTACAAAATAAAAGTAGTATAATATGTGGTATATCAGTTATATGGTTTCCATAATACAAGCTCTGCCTAGTTTGGGATCAGATGACCGTGTCTGAATAATGTCCCAGGATATTATAATTATAATTATATTGTTATGCGCGTCAACAAGTATCAGTCTAGTTGATAACTATAGATTTGGTAAATACTTCACGTATCAAATAGATACGCAGGTATACGATTGTAGATATGTATTAAGATTATCTTAATGCCTTACATAAGTTTGCGAACGCCCGAATCATTGCCACATATAAAGAACTTGCATCATTATTTATCGGAAAATAGTCTGCTTGTGTCAATCATTTGATAAATAAGTTGATTGATACTTTGGGACTTCTTCTTTCATCATCAGCCTGATATCATCCACAGCTGGACATAGGTCTCCTCCAATGGTTTCTATAAAAATAAAATAAAATAAAAAAGGTTTTTATTCACGTAGACTTTGAAAAAGCGCTTGTAAATAGTCAGAACATATTTGTAGTATGTATTATAGTTGTATACATTATTATTTCTAGAAACATAGATATTTAGTATACCTAAATTGTTGTATTGATTGTATTAAAACATTTATAAAATTTATTTTATGACAGCAATGATATTTATCTAGTAACTGTCAAGAGATTATGTTTAAGTTTAATTATCTTAAGGGCGGCTTGCACGAAATTTCGTTTAAATATATCTTAAACAAATTTAACTAAATACGTTTAAATCGATAAATGTGTTTAACATGATTATGTTTAATGACCTCTTGCATCACATTAAATGCGTTTATCGTGTCGGTATAGCAGTTCCCCTACATTTCGTTATAAGTAAGTAACAAATGACACTATTTTTTTAAACAAAAATTACGTTTTTCTGCGCGAAAGTGTGCGTAAATTGAATCCTCCATGTCATGGAAACATAACCTTTCGAAATAAATGTCAATTTTTGCTAAACGCATTTAGCTGCACTAAATAGCTATTCATGGGTATTTAACTTTGACAGCTCTCTAAACGCGTTTAACGAGCATGGTGCAAGGCGTTGCAATGACTTAAACGTGAATTTTAATTTAAATTGGATTTAAATAGTATTTAGTGCTATGGTGCAAGCCACCCTTAGGGCGGCTTGCACGAAATTTCATTTAAATATATCTTAAACAAATTTAACTAAATACGTTTAAATCGATAAATGTGTTTAACATGATTACGTTTAATGATCTCTTGCACGAAGCCGTTTCGAAACGCATTTAACTAAATGCGTTTATCGTGTCGGTATAGCAGTTCCCCTACATTTCGTTATAAGTAAGTAACAAATGACACTATTTTTTAAACAAAAATTACGTTTTTCTGCGCGACAGTGTGCGTGAATTGAATCCTCCAGATTCAATTCACGCACACTTTCGTGCAGAAAAACGTAATTTTTGTTGTCATGGAAACATAACCTTTCAAAATTAACGTCAATTTTTGCTAAACGCATTTAGCGGCGCTAAATAGCTATTAATGGGTATTTAACTTTGACAGCTCTCTAAACGCGTTTAGCGACTTATTTAGCATGGTGCAAGGCGTTGCATTGACTTAAACGTAAATTTTAATTTAAATTTGATTTAAATAGTATTTAGCGCTATGGTGCAAGCCGCCCTTAGTCTAATATTTTTAATACATATTGTCAATGGTTCTGTCTACATTAAGGTGTTATTATTATGACGATACTATTTGGAGGGGTTTGCCGTAGTCACCGCGCTTGCCTTGCGAGTTGGCAACCGCAGTTAGATGGTAACTGTATTACACAGGCGGCGCTGCTGCCTGACTATCTAGCGTGTATCCCTTAGTCGCCATTTATGCCACGGGATGGTATAGGGTGGCCCTGTTTTTCTTTCTAGACCGGAAACCACGCGGCATCTTAAGTCAACGTGTTTGATTAAGTAATCACCACCATACCTATTTTTTTTGGGTTCCATACCCAAAGGGTCTGTCTGTCCGTCTGACACCAGGCTGTATCTCATGAACCGTGATAGTTATACAGTTGAACTTTAAAAAAACAAAATAAAATAAATATTTAAGGGCGCTCCCATACAACTAACGTAATTTTTTTGTTCGTTTTTATAGATAACTAGCTTAATTATAGCCTATGTGTTAACCCAGGGTGTCAGCTAACTCCATACCAAATTTCACTAGAATCGCTCCAGCCGTTCAGGCGTGAAGAAGTAACAAACATACACACTCACATTAATTGCCTTTATAAAAATAGTATGATGGTACGGAACCCTTCGTGCGCGAGTCCGACTTGCACTTGGCCGGTTATACTTATTTTAGGTATGGCGGTGGCTTTAAAAAAGGAAACAATCGTACCTTGAAAACACAAAGAAAAATATTAGTTAAAATGCACTCATTCCAATTTTTTTTAATAATCTGTGCGAACGACCGCATTTTCGCCTGCCAGAGCCAAAGATTATTTAAACCTAAAGCCGGGCCTTATGGTGGCCGAGCACGAATGTGTCTATAATGATATATAAGTAACAAGTACAATATAATAAAGACATTATTTATATTCAAATTCCATTATAATAATCATTATTATAATAACATTAAAAAATCATTAGCTACACACAGGGTTGCCACCCGTACTTGACAATAAATAAATACCTATATAAATATCTTGCAACATCTAACACACAGCCACCTGATTGATTCCAAACTAGGCAGAACTATATTTCTATATACATACATAGACTCACGCCTGTCTCCCAGAGGGGTAGGCAGAGACAACGGACTTCCATTTGTCACGATCCTTGCACACCTCTTTCGCTTCGTTTACTGGCATTATATTCTTTAATATACATATATATTATAGATAAATTACACCCAGACACGAACAAATTATCGTGTTCATCACACAAAGATTTGCCCCGGGTGGGAATCGAACCCACGACCTCAGGCTTAGTAGTCTGGGTCCCTAACCACTAGATCAACAGGATATTGATCCGACAAATTAAAATTAAGTCTGGCAGTTTTGTGGTGACTTTGAGTTCCACTTCAATAGCATCTGTAGTGTAACCCCGCTCGGTAAAAAGATCGTTGAATTGTCCGAGGACTCAAATCAATCAAATAAATGCTATTCTAGTATTAAGTTTACACATTGTTGTAGGAAAATACCCTTTTACTTATTTAATGATAATAATCTATATATAAAAAAATCAATGCCACTTTTCGTTGTAATGTTTATAACTCAACAACACCTTTACCGATTTGGCTAATTTTGGTCTTGAATTATTCGTGGAAGTCCAGGGAAGGTTTGTACGTAGAGAAAATTCAAATATAATAATAAATGAACTTAATAATCATTTTTTTTTATTACTAAGCCTTATACGTAGCGAAGCACGTACCGGGCCGATAGTATACCTATAACATGTCATAAGATCTTACTAAGTAAAATTTCATAATTAAGTACAAATGTTGTTTAGTACCCAAGTGCTAAATAAGTTGTGTGACAAAAAGCAGAAATAAGACGTATTAAAAGTGTACTAGGATAGACTTGTGTACTGTACAATCTACTAATAGTGTCTTAATGCGATGAATAAACGACTAACAGATCATAGTTATTTTTAGAATGCCTTTTCTAGTTCTGGGCGTCGCCGACACAGGAAGATCGATATCCTGTAATAGATGTTTACCGGCAGTTAGTTCGTAAATAAATTATACCTATCTGTTCAGTGTTTATCTGTTTTCTGCTATAGGAATAGAAATAGAAAAGATTGTCATTTTTATTTTCAACTTACCTGTAGTTCATTAATGCAATTTTATTTTTAACCCCTGACGCAAAAAGTGGTGTGTTATAAGTTGGAAGTCGATGTTGGTCTGCCTGTGTATGTGTGTGTGTCTGTCTGTAGAATCGTAGCTCTCAAACGGATACACCGATATTAATTCACTTTTTTTGGTTGAAAGGTGAATTAGTCGGGAGTGTTCTTAGCTGTGTTTTTAATCAAAATCGGTACAAGATGGCCGCCGACATAAATTGGCGGATATCATATTTTTACAAAACTCCCTCAAGGGTATCAAATGAAAGGGGTAGTAGTAGAATAATATAAACAATGACAAAAATAGAGAGATAGACAATATCTCATCTCTCATCAAATATATTTAGGTTTAGATTATAATAACGTTTGGATAGATTGTTCTCTCTACCCAATTGAAGAATCAAGCTTTTCTCGAATTTAGCTTAATCGGGTCCAAAAAGAAATATATTTATAAGTTGAAGTAATTAAACTTTTCAAATTATAAAAAATAAAGCAGCAAAATGGTGAGTTGGTCGGAAGCCGTCTTCTTAACATCGAACCATATCAATTCCCGGGGAGGCCAGAGAGTGTCTTTGAGATTTTTCTCTAAAGATAAATTTCTCAGTCTCAACCCAGGGTTTAGGAGTTGGCTGTATTTATATAGCTCCGTGCTCGTAGATCGTAAACCATTTGCGCATACACTTGTGCAATATAAAGTAACTAGAAATAATAATGTAAGTATACAACTATTACTACAAACATGTTCTGACTATTTACAAGCGCTTTTTTAAAGTCTACGTGAATAAACACCTTTTTTATTTTATTTTATAATATATCCCACGCAGATCGCTAGTTTCACTATTATTAAGTGCCAGTTGCTCTCATCGGTTCGTAATCCATCAACAACGTAAGCCAATTAGATATGCAGGCAATCTTTGGATAGGTGTTCGCTGGTTTTATTTCTGAGCATCTCCATGCTTCGCAGTCAGGTGCCAACCCTAACATTTTATATCTAAAGCAAAACTCATACCCACTCTAACCATTTCGTCCTTATGCTTATTACATATACTTAGTCCATTTCGCCCCAAAATTCCCAACACAATGTTAAACACTTAATTGTAGAATTTTCTTCACCGATCTCTACTACAATGTGTTTCATACTTCTTCTCATGTCAACTCTCTTCCTACCGGTGTTCAGTTCATTGGCGCCGACACATCTGTTGGTGACGAGGGTCGGACCTTGCGAAGAAGAGCAGAAGACAATAGTGCAAGTGTCAGAGCTCAGCATCACAACGAGGACTTACGACTTGTCTCTCACCGGCACTCTTAACGTGTCTAAAGATGTGGAAAATGGCTGGAAGATCAAGGTAGTACCTATCAACGTTTTGGGTTTAATTTTAGTTAAACATGTCACCGCCTAAACGTTTATGAGATTCCCCAAATTGATATTGACATTTGAGGAATCTGATAACCATGTTTTTTTTAATAATAGTACTAAACAATTGATATGATTAATTCGTTAGTATGGGATGTTGAAGTTGTACAAGCCGCCCAGTCAACGACATGGATTAACTACTGTTGTCTGGTGATTACAGAGGGGATCGAGAGCTTAACGTGCTCTCCGAAGCACGGAGACGCTCAGAAATTAAACCACATTGGCGTACACCCATCTATAGATTGACACCATGGATGTGGTTTACCTCGCTGATCGATTATTCTGTAATAAATATTACAGAATAAAATAGCATATTTTTGTACAGGTCGCCTTCTATTCATTTCACGTAATTTAAGTACGAACAATGATAGTAAATATTTAAGTTCACTAATACTAGGTATGCTAGTAGGTGGACACCGGAGCTGCATACCCGCGTTCCTAGAGAAGTCCCCGGCAGGTTAGGTTTAGTTGGTGCGAGTCTGACATTCCCACAGACACTTTATGCGGGTAAAACGCGTAGGCCCCTGCCTTGTCTAAAAAGACAGACTAGATTTTTTAAAGACCTCGTCCACCTCTATTAACACTAGCCGATATCAAAAAACAATAAAGGACTCTCAGACTGGGAACACAATTATTTGGGTCTCACGAATACTTATCCTGTGTCCCGAAGGCGACTAAACCTTAACCATTGCGGCACATGTACAGTCAACTACATTATGTAGTAAAAATATAGCTAAAACTATAAATTTCGATAATTAAACTTAAACATAATCTCTTTGACAATAAATTAATACAAGCTAGCTAAATATCATTAGGTACTATTATAAAATAAATATTATAAATGTTTTCATACAATCCGTGTAAAATATCTATGAAACAAGAAAAAATTATGTAAACTTAATTATATTACTACAAACACGTTCTGACTATTGTACAAGCGTTTTTTTTAAATTCTACGTGAATTAAAACCTTTTTTATTTATCATTATGTCATTTTGGATTCCCCACATGCCCGAGGGCATGCCCTGGACTCGCACTCTTACAACAACAATTTGTCGAGTAGGTATAATAGAATAGAATACTCTTTATTGTACACACATACATGACAAATTCATAGTACACTAATAACACAATCATGTACAATGGGCGGTCTTATCACATCAAGCGATTTCTTCCAGACAACCTTTGGATGGATAGGAGCTGTAATTATTTTAAAAATAGTAGGTGTGCAACAAATGAAAAAGTAGATAAGTCTAAAAACATGAATAAATATAAACATATACATAAATATATACATACATATACATACATATACATAAATATATATATAGATATAATAAAACTATGTATAAATACAATACAGTGCATACTATACAACTTAAAAAAAATACATAAATATTATATTAGACAATAGGTGACTACAAACTTAGGTAGTGCTCTTTAACTGCTTTATTGAACGTGGTAAGAGTTTGGGCACGTCTGATAGTAACTGGCAAGGAATTCCACAATTGTACTGCTTGAACTGAGAATGACTTGCTCATAAATATTGTAGAGTGCATAGGAGCAGGCAGCTTTAGGTTGTGTGATGATCTTAGGAATCTGGTATGCGTGTCACAGAGAAACTCGAAACGGTTTTTGAGGTATATAGGTGTAGCGGGATTAAAGAGAGTGTTATATAATAAAGAAAGAACATGAGCATTTCGACGAAGGCGGATTGGCAACCATTTGAGCTTTGAACGGAACAATGAAACGTGATCATATTTGCGTAGGCCAAATATGAATCTAATACAAAGGTTTTGAAGACGCTCAAGTTTATCCAGTTGTTCTTCTGTCAGATCTAGATAGCTGGCATCGGCATAGTCGAGAATAGGCAAGAGGAGTGATTGTGCAAGAGCAGTTTTAGTGGTAATAGGGAGGAAGTTGCGCAGGCGCCTGAGGGAACCTGATGACGCAAAAAGTTTACAACTTACAGCTTTCAGTTGAGGACCCCATGATAATGTATTATCAAAGATAATCCCCAAGTTCTTAACGTTATCCCTGAGAGGGATAACGGTGCCATCAAAGATGATTTGGGGGAGTTGGGAGCAGTCCAATTTGGAAATCAGTCGAGAGCTGCCGAGTACTATAGCCTGTGTTTTCATCGGATTGATTTTGAGACCAAAGTTCTGACTCCACGCCCTAATCCGAGCTAAATCATCATTGATTGTCGCCATTGCACTGGGTAAGTTCGTAAGTGAAGCATGGGAATAAATCTGTAGATCGTCTGCATAAAGATGATAGGAGGAAGAAAGATTATTGGAAATTGTATTAATAAATAAAGCAAAAAGCAATGGAGAAAGAACGCCACCCTGTGGCACGCCAGCAACTGTATTAGACCATGTAGAAAACATATCA
The DNA here is from genome assembly GCA_951640165.1 of Pseudoips prasinana. Lineage (NCBI taxonomy): Eukaryota > Metazoa > Arthropoda > Insecta > Lepidoptera > Nolidae > Pseudoips > Pseudoips prasinana. The sequence goes on from OX621248.1 coordinate 32,715,524, forward strand.
TTAATACGGATTCTTTGCCGGCGCCCAAACAGGTAAGATCGAAACCATTCAATCACCGTTGGAGATAATAGGTCTTTACCTATGAAATTGCCGTTTTGTATGAAAAAATTTAAACGAATTTTTTTCATGAATTTTTTTATTTGTATTAATCGAAGTAATCACCCATGCAATCAATGCATCTTTGCCATCGCAGTGGCAGTTTATTGATGCCCTTCTTAAAGAAATCAGCTGGACGGGAGGCAACAAATTCTTCAAAGGCATTTTGTACTGCCTCTCGGGTATTGAATTTTTTTCCCGCCAAGAAGTTATCCAAATTCTGGAAAAAGTAGTAGTCTGTAGGTGCAAGGTCTGGTGAGTAGGGCGGATGACGGAGAGCTTCCAACCCCAGTTCTTGCAACTTGGAGACCGTCTGCTGTGCAGTATGAGGTCGCGCGTTGTCGTGCAGGAGCAGCGGAGACGAGCGATTGACCAATGCTGGTTGGAGATGCGCCAGCTTCTCCATCATTGTGCTCAGTTCTTCACAGTACACATCTGCAGTAATGCTCACCCCGTTTGGTAAGAAGCTGTGATGAATCACACCGGCGCTAGACCACCAAACAGTGACCATCACTTTTCTAGGGGTAAGTTTTCGTTTAGGGCAATGTTTAGGTGCTGAACCAGGATCCAACCAACTTGCTGAGCGCTTGCGGTTATCAAACAGAATCCATTTTTCATCGCAGGTAACAATGCGGTTCAAAATTCCTTCATTTGTGTGTCTGTTGAGCAGTGCAAGGCACGTCTCGACGCGTACTTCGCGCTGGCGATCATTGAGTTCGTGGGGCACCCATTTGTCAAGCTTTTTTACCTTGCCAATTTGACGCAAATGGACCAATATTGTTTTGACGCTAACGTCGAAAGCTGCTGCTAATTCAGCCGTAGATTGTGTATCATCAGCTTCCACAACCGCCTTTAATTCGTCATTGTCGACCAAAGTCTTCGGACGACCGCGAGGTTCATTTTTCAGGTCGAAATTTCCAGAACGGAAGCGAGCAAACCAATAACAGGTGGTGCGTTGGTTTGTAGTGTTAGCTCCGTAAACGTCGTTGATGTTGCGTGCCGCTTGTGCCGCGTTGCTGCCACGACGGTACTCATATTCCATAATTACTCTAATTTTTAACGTATCCATGATGACGAAAAAGATTGAAATGCGATGAAAATGTAACACTAATCAATAAAGAAATGACTACTTTTGGAAAAAAGAATCCATGTTTTTAAAATAAAATTAATTTGAAATTAGAATTCTTAGCCAAACAAAAATTATTTTGATTTGAAATGGCCAGTACTGCAGAACGGCAATTTCATAGGTAAAGACCTAATATGTTAAGTGACGTCAAAATGCCAAGAAGAATGTCAAAATCTACAGTATTGAACGCGTTGCTAAAATCTAGTAAAAGGAGAACTGTAAGATTTCCATTCTCCATGGCACCTCTGATGTCTTCCGTAATATGGACCAGGGCTGTAACGGTACTATGACCAGGACGGAAACCGGATTGCATAGGGTTGAGGATAATGTGCTTACATACATAGGAATTAAGTTGGGTGTAGATAAGCCGCTCGAGGACTTTTGATAGGAATGGAAGAATGGATATAGGACGATAGTCGGAGAAGGAGGATGGTTTTCTGGTTTTAGGAATGGGAGTGACTAGGGCTTCTTTCCATGTGGAAGGAAAGAATCCACTCGATATGGAACAATTAAGGATGTGACTGATAATGGGTGGGACAGCATGAAGGATAGGAATGATCATATTACGGCTGACACTGTCGCTACCGACCGCGTTGGAAGATATTGACAGGATGCCTTTCTTAACATCGCAATCGGAGAATTGATTGAAAACAAATGGTGGATGATCGGCAGTTGGAAGTGATGAAAGATATCTTAACGATTGAGTTTTATCTAATGCGTTACTAGATGATGAAGAGGAAAAATACTGATTAAGGGAATTGATGTCTATTTATTAGGGAGAGTATCTAGAGATTTTCCAACTCCTAATGATCTAAGAAATTTCCAGATTTTCGCTGGATCTCCGTTTTCAACGGATTTATGGATATTATGGCGTTGAGCACTCCTACACATCTTATTGCAGCGATTTCGGATTGCAAGATATTTGTCCCAAGAGTAGTCAGATGGTCGACACTTGTATTTTGATTTCGCCGCTGTTTTGAGACTTATGAGTGCCTTGATCTCATCACTAAGCCATGGTGCTGGCAAGTGTTTTACTCGTATAGCTCGAATAGGCGCGTGTATGTCGTACAAATCAATCAAAGTGGCTGTAAATATATTAACCTTGTCATCGACTGAGGCAGAATTCCATAACGAGCTCCAGTCAATACCCCTGGCGGCTTCTCGAAGACTCTCAAGGTTCATACCACTAAAATTGCGCTGCAGAAGAATTTTCGACTTAGCCTTTGCTGGACGGATTGCATAGGAAACAAAGATCAGATCGTGATAAGAAAACATGTCAGCCGAGCATTGGCCATGCTTAGCGACATGATCACGAGAAGAGACGAAGATAAGATCCAAGAGAGATGGAATTGCATTAGGAAAGCGGTGTGTTGCATTCAATGGAAGGCAGGAAAGGTTTGTCGATGGAGGCAAGTGTTGAAATCACCCATTAAAATACTATGACTGTAAGAAGGAGTGAATTTTTCTAAAAGTGTTTCAAAAGAATTAAAGAAATTGATGTGGAGGGACGGACAATAATATACACCCAAAAGCACTTTCGTATGATGCAGTTCGACTTCAATTAGAAGATGTTCACCTGCATTCAGTGGAGGCGGCTGCGGTGACGTATGTATTACATTAAAGTTAATGTAGAAGGACAGAAAATTTTTTTTTTCACAAAATAGCACAGACAACAAAAATAACATTTTCATCCCGTAGGGGGCGCAGAAGTCCAAAGGAATCTCCCTAGAACAAGCAGCACTTAGCAGCGTCTCTCTGTATACTCTGGGCATCGTACTGCAATCGCCAACCCGTCTGCCAAGCGTGGCGATTATGCCATATCCCACTAAATGATGCGCACAACTCCATTGTAGAAATCTTTTGCCAGCCCTTTGTCCAGCAGTGAACATCATTCGGCCTAATATATATTGAAGTTCAAGATGTTCTCAAAACACCGTCGGTTAGGTGACATACTTGTTTAGATATTAATTAATTTACGTTTTATCAGTCAATAAGGGGTCCATATTAACTGCTCTCGACAGTTGGGCCATAGTTGAGTGACATAGTTTAATTTCCGAGCATCTCTGTGCTTCGGAGGGCAGGTCAATTTGTCTCAGACCTGGTGGCTGGCGGGTCATACGAATAAATAATTATTCTCTTTACTCACCTCTTTTTCTTTGCTGAAACTTCAGGCTACGATGCAGAAATGTGTGGACATCCGCAACATGGACTCGTGCGACTATTTCAAGTCGTTCCGCCTCGTGAAGAACGGCTGCGACTATGACGAAGAAGATGAAGAGATATACGGCATGCTCTTCCACTACGCTAATCCTCCGTGAGATTTTTAATTTAACACTAGTCCTTTGGCGTAACTAGCTTTTTCTGTAGGGGGAATTGAATTTTAGATGTGCAATAAAATTAAATATAAATGGTTATTCGCATTTTTGGGCGGAAAATTGCGGGAGTGGAATATCAACAAAATTAAACCGGTCTGTTGAACTATTGGTTAGAGGTCCTGGGTTCGATTCCCACCCAGGAAAAATATTTGAGTGATGAGCACGATTATTTATACTGGTATTTATGGATAAGTATATAAATTAATTAGCTATCTGGTAACTATAGCAGATACAGACTCTGCATAGTTTGGGATCAGATGGCCATGTGCGAATAATTTCCCAGGATATTATTATAGAAATCCATATTTGGGTATTCAGAATCATGTCATTACTGGATCCGTGGCAAATATTTGCATTAGAAGACTCCTTGAGCCCTATAAATAGGTTTGTATTTCTACTACGGTACAAACTCTACGTAAATTTAATAAAGTTATTTCTAAAACTTACCTACTTATATTTTGTTATGACACTTATCTTTTAATTGTGCCATAATTATGCTTATTATTCGGTCTTATCGCAGTCATTTACAAACTATTTGGTTTTATCTGCTTTATTCGGCGCTAATATTATTATATCGCTGTATCTGTTAATGCCTTTTAGATAAACGCGGTGACGTCTAAGTAGGTAGGTACATAACTCATTCTATGGCATATTTTACTTACAACTACTCACTAGAGATGTATCACTGGACAGTGCCGATAACGATGGGACTGGTAGTAGAATAAACTGCTGAGATTGTTCTACTGGGTCTACTCATACAATATTTTGGATTTTCTAATAATAATAATCAGAGATTCATTCATTTTTGTATTAATAAAAACTTGAGAGGTGTCAAGGGACACCCGGATGGAACGAAGTTTATTTCTTATTATTTATTATGTACAAAAAACCTGTATACACTCAACAAAAATAATCGTCGCGACACCACACTGTTCAATGCGAAATAGAAATGAAAATATCTGGCTTGCTTTCTATAAGAGAGAGAGAGAGACAGACAGAGAAACATGCGCACGCCGCACAGCTGCAAAAAGTGTCGTGACAACTTTTCGTAAGAATTTTTTCCGTCTAGCCCCATTTCACAACGCGCGATGAGGAACTTCGTTCCAATAAAATGATTATGATCATCAGCCTGACATCGTCCACAGCTGGACGCCTCCCCGAAAGGTTTCGAAAACGCCAACTCGCATGCCAAGCGTCGTGAACCCTCCAAATAGCAACGAAAACGTGGTTTGCACAGGCTCTTAGAGTTAGATTAAGTTTAGATAAGATAGATAGTTTATGTCACAATTTATGTTAAATACAATTTATTATGTTAGTTCCGCCACATTTTACCCTTAGGTATGGGAAAGGTACAAGACCAGTGCAGTTACAGAAACTGACAGAATAATTACAAACACATAACAAATCAGCATAATTGCACAGTATACTAGATACTTAAAAAAAATTACCATTTTGGAGTATAGATACCTAGTTAATTTAATGTATTTTTTGTTGGTTGGTATTTCTTTTGGATACCGAGTAGATAGCTCCAAAAAACTGCACAAAAGATGGCTACCGCTGCGTTTTGCAGCTACCTTAATAACTAGCTGTGCCCCGCGGTTTTACCCGCGTTAAACTTCATATATTATCACAGCTCCTCACTCGTAGGTGATAGCGTGATAATATGTATCCTATATGTTGCCCCGACTTCTTAGTAATATTATATAATATATAAATTTGAAGTTAATCCATGCAATACTTTTTGAGTTTAGCCCGGACACACATACAGACAAAAATTCTAAAAACTATATTTTTGCCCTTGATATCGACGGAAGATCACCCCAAGTATCCTTTTAAAAAAATATTCAATGTACAGTTTTGACTTTCCTACGATTTTATTATATGTATAGATAAAGGCATAAGAATATATGATACGCGTATTTACATTTAACAATAACATTTATTAACTGATCTAGATAGATATGTCAAAGACATTGTTCTTACGCCCTAATAATTAGATGCTTTTGTTCACAGTATTGATTGCCCGATAAAAGCTGGCCAATACAAAATACAGGACTATCCATTCTTCACCGAAGACAACTATTTAGCGGTACACGAATCTAAGATATCCACCAGTGTGTTTGGATACACGATTAGAATAGAGGGTTTTACGGATACTTATAAAAAGGTAAATATAATGTTCCTAAACAGGAATCACTTAGCTAAATAGATATCTATACCTTAGGCTTATTTTATTCAAAGACTACGATGGAGTTTGTGGACTCATTCTACTACATTAAATCGTTCCCCCACGCGAAGAACGGCTGCGGCTATGACGCAGAGGGTGAGCAGAGCCTCTAGGACAAGTTCCTGCAGTTTACTTACTCGATCCCATACATTGAGCACCAGCGCCTCTCGCGGAAACTATTAAGAACTAAAACTCTGGTGCTCAATGTATGGGACGAAACTGTACGTGTGATCGAGTGAGTAAACTGCAGGAACTCGTGCTAGAGGCCCAGATATATGTAGGTAGGTACCTACGGCATGTTCTTCCATTGTGCTAAACCTTCGTAAGATTCAAAGTTCTTTATTGATAAAAGGTATTTAACAAGTCTATTTAGCGTAGGTATGAGTGCCTTAGTGTTCTTACGCTACTATCGATCAACATTCGATCACAACAAGTTTAGTTAGTTAAATGATACATTTCAAGTTAAGTATGTACAGACGCCAGCACCTCAAGCTACCTCAATCTGTCTGTGTGTGTGTAGTAATATAATGTCCTCCTAGCCGAATTTCGGCCACGGCGGCCAGTCTCAACAGAGATTAGCCATCTGCGCGGGACATATTATAGTGCTCAAGTGTGTACGCAAACACAGGAGCACTTTCTATTCCATCACTCTCATGATCCGATGGGACGCCTATGCGACACGACCGGAAAGAGGTCAGGTACAGGACCGACGGCTTTACGTGCTCTCCGAGGCACGGGGGTATAATACCGCCAACTCCCAGACTTCGGGCTGATGCTGAGAATTTTTTCTTTTTACAGAAAAGTCCCAAAATCACTTTTTGGCCCGACCCGGGATTTGAACCCAGGACCTCGTTTTCTGCGGGTGAACACGCTACCGCTAGACCAACGAGGCAGCCAGTGTAGTAGATATAATCGGAATCGTACATGTAGCTGCGTAGAACGTGTTCGAAAGAGTATAATCAATTTTAGTGACCTAACATGATTAGGTCAGTTTACAGATGGGTGGCCGTCAAAGTGATTTAATTTCTGAGCGCCTGCTTCGGAGGGCACTTTAAGCGGTTTCAGTGGCGGACACCAGGGTATCCACTGCCCATACGATAAAGATTGGCAAAGCCTTGGGCTAAACCCAGACAAAGCAGGTTCAAATCCAGCCGGTGCGGTGCTCAAAATTTAGAATATGCTGAACATTGTAAACATATTGAAATTGTGTAACTGTGTGATGGTGACTAATATCTAAAAGAGAACGGGCAGTAGTGTTTGTCTGCTTTGAACTGTGATAGTCATACTGCGATCTCCAACCCATCTGCCATGTGAGGCATTTATAGCCTGTCCCACGATTAGATAGATAGATGGATACACTTTATTGCACAAAGTATAAAAAACATTTTACAGAAAAACTTAATATTTAAATAATTTACAATTGGCGGTCTTATTATTGTTATTATTCGTTTATTTCGACCACCAAAAGGATCATAATAAGTATCTACATTAAATTAAAATTAGAGAAATAAGACAACACAACACAAAATTACATTATAACTAAAAAGTAAATTGGCAAAGTCAATGAATTAAAACATACATGTCACGAGAATAAAAATATTAAAATTAAAATATAAGTCAGAAAATACGGACCGATAATGAAACAGTTATGTCCCTAATTCATTCACTTTGCTATAGTCACTACATTAAGCATGCAACAATGGTTAATGTAGTGACAGTCAAACCTCTCAGCCATCATCCTCAGGATGGTGTTGGAGCTGGCGCGGACCCTACGCACCAGAGATGTGCACCGTTTTCGCATCGTCGCATAAAAGCAGTCAATGCGCGCCTCAGCGAACATCCCAGACGCACTGCAGTACCGAGGCAGTTATCGCATAATAGCTATTTCGTCCAGACAACCGTACCATTCTTCATGTAGCCTATATATTTCGGTTACATAACCAGTAAGGGAGTATTATCTACTGGTTATGTAACCGAAATATATACACCATGTAACGTAACTAACGCACACCCTCAGACACCCCAATTAGAATATTATGTTGTAATCATAATACATACACTGAATTTTTTATTTAACATGTATATGCATTGTTATTTACTGTGATTTTAAAAGTCTTATTACTTTGACTTACGGTCCATTTCAATTTGTTTTGACTGTATAGGGTTAATATGACAATAATTTCCGTACTTTTAATTAATTTGAAAAAAAAATACCTATATTAAAAATGATGAAATCCAAACTAATATTATAAATGCGAAAGTAACTCTGTCTGTCTGTCTGTCTGTCTTTCTGTCTGTCTGTCTGTCTTTGCTTCACGCCTAAACTACTGAACCGATTTGTGTGAAATTTGGTACAGACATAGTTTGGAACTGTGGCGACCACGAACCGGAAGACGCAGCGTGGGCAGGCCCCCTACAAGATGGACCGATGATCTTGTGCGGGTCGCTGGAAAACGCTGGATGCGGATAGCGCAAGACCGGCAATTGTGGAGATCTTTGAGGGAGGCCTTTGTCCAGCAGTGGACGTCTTTCGGCTGATATGATGATGATGATGATGATGATGATAGTTTGGAACTTGAGAAAGGACATAGGATAGTTTTTATTACAAAAAATAAAATAAAAAATAAAATAGCGTCATCTATTGGTCAAGAGTCGGCATCAATTCAGTACTGAAAATTCATCGGAAAATGTAAATAAATAGTAAAAAGGTATGAAAATATAATATAATACAACTTTTAGTACAAAACAAATGCTGTAACGGAGTATAGATATTAGTACTATTTGTCGAGTTGGTGATCGCGCAATGGTGTCGATCGTTACACGAGTTCGGTTCATGTTATTGTTTTAATTCATCGAAAAAAAGTAAATAAATAGTAAAAAGGTATGAAAAAAATAATATCAATATAATAAAACTTTTAGTACAAAGAAAATGCCCGAACGGAGTATAGATAAATAATTCAAGTTGTCACTATGCTCGATAGATGGCGTTTTGAAGAGTTCCCTAGAATATCTTCCACATTTCATTTTTGAAGAGATCTCGCGAGATCGGGAACTATGTGGGTAAAATCATAAAATCTGCCAGAAGTCACTATTCCACGCGAACGAAGTCGTGGGCAAAAGCTAGTATAATATAAATCGATTCAGTAACGATTCTGAACAAACTATTTTCAGGGTGTGCGTTAATTAAGTTACACTGTACTCATATCCAGTCACCTAGACTTATTGGGTCTCAATATATCTTGCGACCTGAATTTCGTTCGATCCATCGAGTCTAAAGCTAAGGCCTCTGCTAAGAAGCTCAGTATCCTTAACAAGGTGAGACGGTACTTCACGAAGGAACAACTTTTAGATTTGTACAAAGCCAAGTCCGACCCTGCATGGAGTACTGCTCTCATCTTTGGGATGGCTCTGCAAAATATCAGCTGGACTCTTTGGATTCAATAGACAGACGCGCTCGCAGGATAATCGATGAAAGAGACCTAACAAATAAAAAGCTGCAAAGCTTGGATCATAGGCGTCAGGTTGCAAGCTTATCGGTTTTCTATAGGCTATTTCATGGAGAATGCGCTCAAGACCTCCTCCCACCTTTCCCCCTTTTTTCATCGGACTACTTACTAGGCGTCGGGAGGGCTTTTACCGCTTTGTTGTTAATATCCCATTCTGCCGTACCTACGAAGCGCTTTGCTTCCTCCTTTATCATACGTACGGCTAAGCGGTGGATCACCCTCCCGACGGACGTGTTTCCAGACTCATACACATAGCTGGGCATTAACTCGTTAATCCATTAATCGTTAATTAACGAAGTTAACATTTTGATTAACGGATTAACTTTTAAGTTAACTTTTTAAAATGTTAACGGACACGTTAACTTCCGTTAATATGCAGAAGTCCGTTAATCGTTAACCCTAGAAAGATAACCTTATTTAAACTGCCATTAAGGATAACCTCACGCTTCTGAAGCTCGTAATACATTTATATTTTTTATTATTCAATACTTTTTTTATTGTATTTATTGACCTGATTGTTTTAATGTATGGGTATTGAACTAATAATAAAAAACTTTATTTTAATTATATATTTAAAACTTGAGGCTTTTTGATTTAAGCTTAATTTAAATAAAAAAAACCTCTAGTAAAATTAACAAAATTAGCAGTCTTCCGTTTACAGCAAATTAAAATCACAAAATATTTTATTTTTCTCAAAATGTAATTAAATTATTCCTTATGAACTAATCAATTAAAAATTATCGGAGAAAATTATAATTATTTGACTCCAAATTAAACTTAGACAATCTTTTTTTTTATTCCTGCAAAAAGAACTGCAAAAGTTCAACTTCATCACCTGAAGAGGTCTGCACAACTGATTTTGGAATAATATTTGTGATAGTTTCTCGCACATGCTTTGGCAAAGTATCAGCTTCGAGTTTTTCTGGCAGCATCAGTTCCGATGACTGGGTGCTCAACTTTTCCATATATTCCCTTCTGTCGTTTGTGGAGACTTGCTCATGATGCTATGCACCTTATGCCCGACGATTAAATTACACATTTGAATTATACAAGTATTTTGTTTTGTTCCTATCCTGTTAACTTCCAGAACCTAAACCAATAGATTTTATAAGTTCACTAATGCATAGATATAAAAATTCAATTTTACGCATATTAATGGATAACGAATTTTATTATAATAAGTATTACGAATTTTGTTATAATTATAATAATATTATAAACGATTAACGTTAACTTGCGTTAATTCTTCCGAAATGTAACGATTTAACGTTTAACGAAGCTTACTTTTTTGTAGCGGATTAACAATTAACGAAGTTAACTATTTGATTAACGGTGCCCATCTATGTCAAGGGGGCATCTACACGAAATTGGACCCAGTTAACACAACTAAATGTTGTGTTCACCTAGTAGGTGTACTAGGTGAACACAACATTTGCTTGGTTTGTTGTTCAATTAGGTATTATTTAGATTTAAAAATATATTAGATTTACTTTCAGACGAATTCTATAATTAAATATCTTCATGGAACATGATACAATTTCCTAAAATGGTATATCATTGGATTTGCTATCTCCATAGCTGGGCATTAGCTCGTTAATCCGCTAATCGTTAATTAACGAAGTTAACATTTCGATTAACGGATTAACTGGTAAAAATGTTATAGGACACGTTAACTTCCGTTAATATGCAGAAGTCCGTTAATTGTTAACCCTAGAAAGATAACCTTATTTAAACTGCCATTAAAGATAACCATACGCTACCAGGCGCATAATACATTTATATTTTTTTATTATTAAATACCTTTTTATCGTATTTATTAACCTGATAGTTTTAATGTGTGGGTATTGAACTTATAATGAATAAAACTTTATTAGTTAATTTATTTATATATTTGAAACATTAAACTTAAATCTAAAAACCTCAAAAAAAACAACAAAATTCGGAATCTTGCGTTTACAGCAAATTAAAAACACAAAATAATTTATTTTTCTCTAAAAGTAATTAAATTATTTCTTATGAACTAGTTAATCAACTAAAAAATAATCAGAGAAAATTATAATTATTTGGCTCCTTATTTGGTTTCATAGACATAAAAGCCATTTTTTTGTATTCGTCGTAAACTCCAGTTGGCGCATGTTATCTTAGTTAGACAATCTTTTTTTTATTTCTGAAAAAGGTACGATGCCGTCTTTTCTCGGCTGGAGATTCTTCTTCATCATCTGTAGAGGTCTACACAACTGATTTTGGATTATGATAGTTTCTCGCACATAATCGTCCCCGGGCGCAATGAAACATTTATGACGGACTAGGACATAAGCAATCAGCATCGCTCGCCCAGCCTGACCATACTCTACTCATCGTTTAGTTTTACTATACTACGGCTCTAAATAAGATCCTCAAAGCCTCAGGCTCAACGTCTCGCACAGAAGTACACCTCCTTAACCATTGAGGTAAGGTCATATTCATGATCATCTTAGTGCTAGACAAATTCGTCTCCTCGACCAGCCCGCGAAGGCAAGAACAACCGAACAACACCTGTTCTGCGATTAACCCTACTTATACCAACTCTGGCCCGAACAAATTCGTCCTTTCGACCACCCCACAATAGCATAGATCTGACAACACAGTCCCTACGACCAGCTTCACTATCTCCACTTCTGGACCGGACAAATGCGTCCCTTTGATCAGCCCGCATTGGCATGGACCGGACAACACCGTCCCTTCAACCAGCTTCACTATCTCTACTTCTGGACCGAACAAATGCGTCCCTTCGACCAGCCCACAATGGCATGGACCGAACAACACCATCCCTTCGACCAGCTTCACTACCTTCACTTCTGGACCAGACAAATGCGTCCCTTCGACCAGTCCACAATGGCATGGACCGGACAACACCGTCCCTTCGACATATCATTTCCATCTCTGAACCGAACAACGTCTTAGTGCCCTTCCATTTGTCAGGCGTCCTTTCGACCAGCCGTTATCATATATGATGACGTGGACCGGACAACCCTTCAATCACCACACAACCGACCCCTCACATGCCACATCATCGAACTCTCATAGGTCACACATGCAGCGCAGTGCTTCCATTCGGAACGTCGACCACTATAAGTCAGTCCCTCAGACCTAGCACTCACCGCTAGCACATTTTTAAGCTCGTAACTGAAACCTTTAGATCCGGCTCTATTTCTCTCCACCAAAACCCATCACCAACTTATAGGCATCTATTATTGTACGTCGACCCTTACAAGTCAGCTCTTTCAAACCCATACAACTCGTTAAATAAGTCCACAGCAGTCTCAGTATCCCCTCATCATTAGATGATCCATCTCTCATTACACAAACCGCCGTCTCGGCCGTCTTCAAACCATTACTATAATATCTCAAAGAATCTGGGATGTCATTCACACAAGGTCACCTGTTTCGGTTTCCAAACTAAGCAGAGCCTACATCACGGAAAACTTACAACCGTTACAACACATATACCACCTTTCCCCTGCAAACACATAGCCAGTAGCTGCCTAGCCAGTAGCCGTCTAGCCAGTAGCTGTCTAGCCAGTAGCTGTCTAGCCAGTAGCCTGTCTAGCCAGTAGCTGTCTAGCCAGTAGCTGCCTAGCCAGTAGCTGTCTAGTCAGTAGCTGTCTAGCCAGTAGCTGCCTAGCCAGTAGCTGTCTAGTCAGTAGCTGTCTAGCCAGTAGCTGTCTAGCCAGTAGCTGTCTCGCGAGTAATAGTACCGACAGGTTTACGTGCTCTCCGAGGCACGGGGCCGTAATACCGTCAACTCCGTCAAATGATAATGAGAAATTTTCTGAACAGAAAAATAAATCTAAATCAATTTTGGTCTTGATCTTGGCTATTTTGTTTTTTGTTTCTCGGGGGCTGAAGGCTGACCTTACCAGCGAGTATTCTCTGTGGTGGTCAGGTCCTAAATTTTTGTGAAAAATGAGTAGCGAGTAGCTTTCTACGCAATAGCTGTCGTACAAGTAGCTGCCTAGCGAGGAGCTATCTACGCAATAGCTGTTGTACGAGTAGCTGTCTAGTGAGTAGCTGTCTAGCGAGTAACTGTACTATAGGCAATTATAGTTGACTTGGGACTAATTTTGTTACTTTTATACTGTATTTTTATGTTTATGCGTAACTGCATTACTTCATTATTACTGCATTGTGAGCTTGTCAATTACAAGTGTGCTAAATAAATATCATTACTAGTTAGCTAGTATCTGTCTAGCCAGTAGCTGCAACAGCTGTCTTAAGATTTGCCTAGAGCCAATAGCTGCCTAGTTAGTATCTGTTTAGCCAGCAGCTGTCTAGCCAGTAGCAGTCTAGCCAGTTGCTGTCCAGCCAGTTGCTGTCTAGCGAGTAGCTGCCTAGCTAGTAGCTGCCTAGCTAGTAGCTGCCTAGCCAGTAGCTGCCTAGCCAGTAGCTGTCTAGCCAGTAGCTGTCTAGCCAGTAGCTGCCTAGCCAGTAGCTGTCTAGCCAGTAGCTGCCTAGCCAGTAGCTGTCTAGCCAGTAGCTGTTTAGCCAGTAGCTGTCTCACCAGTAGCCGTCTAGCCAGTAGCTGTCTAGCCAGTAGCTGTCTCGCGAGTAATAGTACCGACAGGTTAACGTGCTCTCCGAGGCACGGGGCCGTAATACCGTCAACTCCGTCAAATGATAGTGAGTAATTTTATTAACAGAAAAATAAATCTAAATCAATTTTGGTCTTGATCTTGGCTATTTTGTTTTTTGTTTCTCGGGGGCTGAAGGCTGACCTGGTAAGTATTCTCTGTGGTGGTCAGGTCCTAAATTTTTGTCAAAAGATGAGTAGCGAGTAGCTTTCTACGCAATAGCCGTCGAACATGTAGGTGCCTAGCTAGTAGCTATCTACGCAATAGCTGTTGTACGAGTAGCTGTCTAGTGAGTAGCTGTCTAGCGAGTAACTGTACTATAGGCAATTATAGTTGACTTGGGACTAATTTTGTTACTTTTATACTGTGTTCTACTATGTTTAGTCGTAACTGCATTACTACATTATTACTGCATTGTGAGCTTGTCAATTACAAGTATATGTATACCCATGTGCTGAATAAATATTAGCTAGATTAGAGCTAGCTAGTATCTGCCTAGCCAGTTGCTGCAACAGCTGTATTAAGATTTGCCTAGAGCCAATAGCTGCCTAGTTAGTATCTGTTTAGCCAGCAGCTGTCTAGCCAGTAGCTGTCTAGCCAGTTGCTGTCCAGCCAGTTGCTGTCTAGCGAGTAGCTGCCTAGCTAGTAGCTGCCTAGCTAGTAGCTGCCTAGCTAGTAGCTGCCTAGCCAGTAGCTGTCTAGCCAGTAGCTGTTTAGCCAGTAACTGCCTAGCTAGTAGCTGCCTAGCCAGTAGCTGTCTAGCCAGTAGCTGTTTAGCCAGTAACTGCCTAGCCAGTAGCTGTCTAGCCAGTAGCTGTTTAGCCAGTAACTGCCTAGCCAGTAGCTGTCTAGCGAGTAGCTGCCTAGCCAGTAGCTGTCTAGCCAGTTGCTGCCTAGCCAGTAGCTGTCTAGACAGTAGCTGTCTAGCCAGTTGCTGTCCAGCGAGTAGCTGTCTAGCCAGTAGCTGTTTAGCCAGTAACTGCCTAGCCAGTAGCTGTCTAGCCAGTTGCTGTCCAGCCAGTTGTTGTCTAGCGAGTAGCTGCCTAGCTAGTAGCTGCCTAGCTAGTAGCTGCCTAGCTAGTAGCTGCCTAGCCAGTAGCTGTCTAGCGAGTAGCTGCCTAGCCAGTAGCTGCCTAACCAGTAGCTGCCTAGCCAGTAGCTGCCTAGCCAGTAGCTGCCTAGCCAGTATCTGCCTAGCCAGTAGCTGCCTAGCCAGTAGCTGCCTAGCCAGTAGCTGCCTAGCCAGTAACTGCCTAGCCAGTAGCTGCCTAGCCAGTAGCTGCCTAGCCAGTAGCTGTCTAGCCAGTTGCTGCCTAGCCAGTAGCTGTCTAGCCAGTAGCTGTCTAGCCAGTTGCTGTCCAGCCAGTTGCTGTCTAGCGAGTAGCTGCCTAGCCAGTAGCTGCCTAGCCAGTAGCTGTCTAGTCAGTTGCTGTCCAGCCAGTTACTGTCTAGCGAGTAGCTGCCTAGATAGTAGCTGCCTAGCTAGTAGCTGCCTAGCCAGTAGCTGCCTAGCCAGTAGCTGTCTAGCCAGTAGCTGTCTAGCCAGTAGCTTGTCTAGCCAGTAGCTGTCTAGCCAGTAGCTGCCTAGCCAGTAGCTGCCTAGCCAGTAGTTGTCTCACCAGTAGCTGTCTAGCCAGTAGCTGTCTAGCCAGTTGCTGTCTCGCGAGTAATAGTACCGACAGGTTTACGTGCTCTCCGAGGCACGGGGCTGTAATACCGTCAACTCCGTCAAATGATAGTGTGAAAATTTCTTAACAGAAAAATACATCTAAATCAATTTTGGTCTTGATCTTGGCTACGTTGTTTTTGAAGTTATACTTCTTTTGGCGCGATGGAGAAAAATGATGAGAGTGAATTTTTACGATGCGCGCGCACACCGACACCAAAAAATTTAACAGCATGAAGTTAGTTCTAGGTGGTATGAAAATTGATAACTATGTTCAAGTTGTATATTAAGAAGTATAACTTCTAACGCGTGTACATAAGTACACACAAGTTTTTTTTTGTTTCTCGTGGGCTGAAGGCTGACCTTACCAGCGAGTATTCTCTGTGGTGGTCAGGTCCTAAATTTTTGTCAAAAGATGAGTAGCGAGTAGCTTTCTACGCAATAGCTGTCGTACAAGTAGCTGCCTAGCGAGTAGCTATCTACGCAATAGCTGTTGTACGAGTAGCTGTCTAGTGAGTAGCTGTCTAGCAAGTAACTGTACTATAGGCAATTATAGTTGACTTGGGACTAATTTTGTTACTTTTATACTGTATTCTACTATGTTTAGTCGTAACTGCATTACTACATTATTACTGCATTGTGAGCTTGTCAATTACAAGTATATGTATACCCATGTGCTGAATAAATATTAGCTAGATTAGAGCTAGCTAGTATCTGCCTAGCCAGTAGCTGCAACAGCTGTCTTAAGATTTGCCTAGAGCCAATAGCTGCCTAGTTAGTATCTGTTTAGCCAGCAGCTGTCTAGCCAGTAGCTGTCTAGCCAGTCTCTGTCCAGCCAGTTGCTGTCTAGCCAGTAGCTGTCTAGCCAGTAGCTGTCTAGCCAGTAGCTGTCTAGCTAGTAGCTGCCTAGCCAGTAGCTGTCTCACCAGTAGCTGTCTAGCCAGTAGCTATCTAGCCAGTAGCTGTCTAGCCAGTAGCTGTCTCGCGAGTAATAGTACCGACTGGTTTACGTGCCCTTCGAGGCACGGGGCTGTAATACCGTCAACTCCGTCAAATGATAGTGAGAAATTTTCTTAACAGAAAAATAAATCTAAATCAATTTTGGTCTTGATCTTGGCTATTTTGTTTTTTGTTTCTCGGGGCAGTGACCTAACCAGCGAGTATTCTCTGTGGTGGTCAGGTCCTAAATTTTTGTCAAAAGATGAGTAGCGAGTAGCTTTCTACGCAATAGCTGTCGTACAAGTAGCTGCCTAGCGAGTAGCTATCTACGCAATAGCTGTTGTACGAGTAGCTGTCTAGTGAGTAGCTGTCTAGCAAGTAACTGCACTATAGGCAATTATAGTTGACTTGGGACTAATTTTGTTACTTTTATACTGTATTCTACTATGTTTAGTCGTAACTGCATTACTACATTATTACTGCATTGTGAGCTTGTCAATTACAAGTATATGTATACCCATGTGCTGAATAAATATCATTAGCTAGATTAGAGCTAGCTAGTATCTGTCTAGCCAGTAGCTGCATAAGCTGTCTTAAGATTTGCCTAGAGCCAATAGCTGCCTAGTTAGTATCTGTTTAGCCAGCAGCTGTCTAGCCAGTAGCTGTCTAGCGAGTAGCTATCTGCCTAGCTAGTAGCTGCCTAGCCAGTAGCTGCCTAGCCAGTAGCTGTCTAGCCAGTAGCTGTATCACCAGTAGCTGTTTAGCCAGTAGCTGTCTCACCAGTAGCTGTCTAGCCAGTAGCTGTCTAGCCAGCAGCTGCCTAGCCAGTAGCTGTCTATCCAGTAGGTTGTCTAGCCAGTAGCTGTCTAGCCAGTAGCGGCCTAGCCAGTAGCTGTCTAGCCAGTAGCTGTCTAGCCAGTAGCTGTCTAGCCAGTAGCTGTCTAGCCAGTAGCTGTCTAGCCAGTAGCTGTCTCGCGAGTAATAGTACCGACAGGTTTACGTGCTCTCCGAGGCACGGGGCTGTAATACCGTCAACTCCGTCAAATGATAGTGAGAAATTTTCTTAACAGAAAAATAAATCTAAATCAATTTGAAATGAAATGCACAGGCCAAATATTCCCAATAAATGCGTGAGACAGGATCTAACAGAAATAGTATGTCATGTCATAGATAATAACTTAATTTAATTTCATCAATCACATAATCAGTCATATCATAAACTAATTCATAATTCAGATTTTAATATGTTACATTAATCACTTGCATATTGGTCATCAATTGTATTGGCCTCGTGGTGGCACAGACTTAGCTAAAATAATAGTAACAAATTTTATGTTTCAAAAATAAGTCAAGCTATATAAATGGGTCAAATTACCTACATCAAGGATTCATTTAAAATTACCCATTTTATTGCAGCGTAGCTTATGCCAGGCCAGTATTGTTAGCTGTTCGCAAGGGGAGGGGGTATAAGCTTATAAATGCCTACCTGTGTATATTTGTTTGCCTCACCGTCAAGGCCGTTCATGTCGAGCTTGTTACAGATCTAACAACTTTCTCCGCTTGAGGCCCTCTGCTAGATCGGCGGCAGCACCCGCTATCCTAGAAGTAGTTTGGACGTGCGAAGGGGCTAGTGTATCTACGCACGTAGCATCCCAAACCAACGGCCGTCCACGACTCCAAGGCACCAATGTCAAGCCGTCGGGTCTCTTACCATCGCTACGTGAAATACCGTTCGGCTCCAAAGTAGCCGGCACGTTAACAGTGGCAAGGGCCCGACGGATGATATCATTTAGGGCAGCATGACGAGAAAACCGCCCTGCACTGCGGCGGCACGAGAGGCCATGGTGACCTAAACGGTCTACCTCCATACCGCAATGGCCGGTGTGTGGTTCAGTTCTGCAGATGCCGAGACGCAAACCGATGGCGATAGAGAAGCTGTTGTTGTCCATTAATGTTCCCAAGTTGGCTGATGGTATTGCCTGAAGCCAGGAGCCCGCCTCACGTTCATTAGTGGCAAGGAGACGAGCCCGAGTTTTTAAATCGCTACTATTATTGAGAAGCTTGCTCTTAATGACTTCACAAAGCGGCTCATCCCATTGTCTCTGCGAACTGAGTAATTTAGGAAGAATGCCGTTCGGGCAGGCCACAGACCAAGCATTCCTAGCTTCCTCCATACCTATCAAAGGTATATCACCGAGTGATGGGCCGATTATTTTGGCGTATAGCTTGGCGCTAGCGTGGATAGATGATAGAAAAGCTGGTAAGGAAACACTTGTAATTTTGCGGATGCCTATGCCTCCGATTCGAATCGGGAGAGAGGCTTGGCACCAAGAACTATCCGGTAGAGAACAATTTAAAATTTTAATTAAAATATTTTTAATAGTACTATCCAAACTTTTCAAAAGCGAGTTTTTGTTCCAAAAAGGACCCTAGTTGTAAAGGTTGAAGTTTAATATTTAGTTTTCGGTGAATGTGCCTGCAGCAGACTTTAGAAGCGATTCTTTTGTAGGAACAACCTATGGCTATGGGCCTGACACCGCCATAATTTTTTTTTAAAGCGCATCGGTTTGCGCCATAAAGGAGAGGCGCGATCCGTGCGTGCACTTTGCCCATAAGCATGAAATTAATTAGGGAAGTGACGTCTTTCAAAAGAGTCCGGCCGGTCTCTCCAGAGGCACCAAATATTAAATCTTTAAGATGTTGGGGCTAAGGCCATCGAGACCACCGGCAGAACCGTTTTTGAAGGATAGCAACGCCGCCGCCTTAACCTCCTTATATGTTACCTGCATGGGTTCTATAGGGTTCGACGATATCGGTAGGAGGAGAGGTCTTTGTGCTGGTGGATGCTTCTCAAATAGGGCTGATAAAGTTTCAGGCGTGTCAGGAGCAACTACGTCATTGGCAAACAAAAGTTGGGCGGCCCCTCTCAAATCACTTTTGAATTTTGGAAGACAAATTTTGAGCTATCAAAATACGTGCACCACGAGGGATACGTTTTACTACCGGAATTGTTATTGGGTATTTACATACACTTGTACTTGTCAAGCTCACAATGCAGTACATAAACATAGTTTAATACAGTAATTAAAGCAACAAAAATATTTTGAATTAGCCCTTCCGTGCGGTCTGTTTCGTCACATATATCTATTGAATCCTTAAATAAATAGCAAGTTACTAAGCTATTATTGTTACATGTAGCAATAGTATATTAAAATTAAAGAATTGAAAACAACGAGCAGTTGGCTAGCGCAAAAGGCTCTCAACCAGTAGCTTAATTTAGGCGACTAATACCTGAGGGCATAGCTCAGGCGGCCGCTGAAGTTAAAAGATGGAATTCGAAATAGGGGTCTGATCACTTGCACGGGAATATGAACCCACGATCTTGAACATGCTACCGATAGAGCACTCCTTGGTACTATATGCTTTCCTTAGAGTTCTATTTAGATGGATATACAACTACTACCCTTATATACATAGCTGGGCATTAACTCGTTAATTCGCTAATCGTTAATTAACGAAGTTAACATTTTGATTAACGGATTAACTGGTAAAAATGTTATAGGACACGTTAACTTCCGTTAATATGCAGAAGTCCGTTAATTGTTAACCCTAGAAAGATAACCTTATTTAAACTGCCATTAAAGATAACCATACGCTTCTGAGGCGCATAATACATTTATATTTTTTTTATTATTAAATACCTGTATGTTTTAATGTGTGGGCTCCGATAGTTTTAATGTGTGGGAATTGAACTTATAATGAATAAAACTTTATTAGTTAATTTATTTATATATTTGAAACATTAAACTTAAATCTAAAAACCTCAAAAAAAAACAACAAAATTCGGAATCTTGCGTTTACAGCAAATTAAAAACACATAATAATTTATTTTTTCTCTAAAAGTAATTAAATTATTTCTTATCAACTAGTTAATCAACTAAAAAATAATCAGAGAAAATTATAATTATTTGGCTCCTTATTTAGTTTCATAGACATAGAAAGCCATTTTTTTGTATTCGTCGTATACTCCACTTGGCGCATGTTATCTTAGTTAGACAATCTTTTTTTTATTCCTGCAAAAGGTACGATGCCGTCTTTTCTCGGCTGGAGATTCTTCTTCATCATCTGTAGAGGTGTACACAACTGATTTTGGAATAACATTATGATAGTTTCTCGCACATGCTTTGGCAAAGCATCTGCTTCGAGTCTTTCTGGCAGCATCGATTCAGATGACTGGGTGCTTAACTTTTCCATATATTCCCTTCTGTTGTTAGTGGAGATTTTTGCTCATGAAGGGGAGTATGCACCTTATACCCGACGATTAAATTACACATTTGGATTATAGAAGTACCTATTTTGTTTTGTTTCTATCCTGTTAACTTCCAGAACCTAAACCAACAGGTTTTATAAGTTCACTAATGCAAAGATATAAAAATGCAATTTTACACATATTAACGGATTAACGTTTAACGTTAACTTGCGTTAATTCTTCCGAAATGTAACGCTTTAACGTTTAACGAAGCTAACTTTTTTTGTAGCGGATTAATGATTAACGAAGTTAACTATTTGATTAACGGTGCCCAGCTATGCTCATACAACATGGGTTTATTCAAGGCTAGAGTGAACAGGTATCTTATGGGTACGCGCGGTCCATCTTCGACCACATCTTCACTTACCATCAGGTGAGATCGTGGTCAAGCGCAAACCCATTCAGCATAAAAAAAAAGAATAAACATGCTATAAATATATATATCCAGAGAATAATGTACCTTTGCTACGCCAGTGAAGTATTCATTTTAATATAATAATAATAATGTATTTATTTATCTCTTTCACAAAGGTTTGGTGTATTCCTACGAGTATTATGTAAAGAAATACAAAAAATAAACTATCATACCTTTGTGAGAGACTGGCGTCTATAGTAGGTAAGACCTGTGTTACAGATCACCAGGCCCCCACCTCTGGGTCACATCTTGGCGATAATTACAAATTATTAACAATACTGTTTCTTATGTTACAGATATTTTGTGTAGAAGCTTATCTGAAGCTACTATACATGAGGGAACACGACTGGTTCACACATACGAAGGGTCGAGTTACCACAGCCGCACCTAAACATGTTGAATCGGAGGATAAAGACGAGAGTGATTAAGAGGCTTACAACAGCATTTTTGTTTGGAATATTTTTAGCCAATACAACTTAGCTCACCTTGTTAATAAACATATGATTGTCAAATTTAAGTATATTTTCCATAAATCCATTTTTATTAAATCTGCGAGTTTTTCAACTGGCCTTTAAGATGAAAATCATCATCATATCAGCCGAAAGACGTCCACTGCTGGACAAAGGCCTCCCCCAAAGATCTCCACAATAGCCGTTCTTGCGCTAAGATGAAAATACCCCATTGGAATAGGTCCATTTGGTTAGGTGCTATGATGCCATAGACTAATATACGGAACTAGGTTTTAAACCTACCTTTAGTAGGACATACATAAAAAAGTTATATAAGCATATTATATTCATGTTTATGACTAAAAAACCCTTCTAATGCTTGTCCATTTATTTTACTCTGTCATATAATATTAATTCAATCAGGTATTACTAAAATAAAAAGTTTATAGAACATTTTTTTTTTGTAACTTTGTAATTTCGTTTGTGGCTAACAATAAATCCAATCAAGTTTGGTTCAGTTACACTAGGCATGCCATCACCATCATCTTATTATATGAAAAGCAACTGGCTGGGAAAATGTAAAAAAAAAAACGTACATACTCTCTGGTAAAATCCAGAAAAAATAAACTGACAGAACATAGCGCCGAATCCGATTTCCCAAAATTTTGCCGTGAACGAAGAATTTAGGAAACCATGGTTTCTAAATAATAAAAGTGCTTAATTTAAACAAAATTTGAATCCTAATGATGGTGCGGGCAGCAGAATCACTGGTCAGAAGACTGGCAAATGTCTCCTTTATTTCCAACGTAGACCGAGGGTCCGCCTCCGGCAAGTGCAACAACATCAAACCCTTACTTATCCCGGGCACCAAATATTCGCACGAATCCCCAAATATACAAATCAAGGCGCTAAGCACAGAAAACCAAAACACAGAGAGAAAAGAAGACGAAGTTTATACCTCACTTGGAACCGAATTTAACCAGATAAAAGCCGACAGGGAACAACTGATAGGATATGTGATGCAGCAGGTATACACCGAAAATATATCTCAGATCATTCCAACACAACATCCGACTAAAATTGAGAGTGTCATCGATACTTATGGCAGTGAGATGGAAAATAAAACGGAGGGCCAAACGGCCAAGGCGGAGTAGCAAAAAGAATTTTAACATCACCAAGAATACTGGAAGAACAAAATGAAGAGTTATTGGCGGAAGAAATCTGGCACTACCTAACAAGGAAGAGTATGACAATACAGGTGTTATTAGCTTTGTCTAAAGGAACGAAACAAAAGTAATAGAACAAGTTGCGAAAGAAAAATATAGAAAAATTGACCAATCCAATAATCACTATTGGAGATCTACATACTTACGCTCTGGTCACATAAATATGCCCCAGAAATTGAGTAGAATTTTTCAGCATTATACCCAATAAGCTAATTATATACAACGTAAAGCTGGAAAATTAAGGATTAATAAAAAAATGACTATATAATTTGTGTTTTCTTTCTTTGGTATTTAAACAAGATATCTATATATGGATGCTTGCAAACGCACGTCCGTTCAGCTGCAGAAAAGTGTTTTACTCCTTTTCTGAACAGTCCATATAGTCTTTACGTGAAACTGGTTCCTCAGTGTGTGGAAGTTCCTCCTAAACCGAATAAGAAACCGTATAGGTTTCAGGTTATGGGAATGAACCCCCTGTCAGTGGATAGGTTGTGATCCTAAAAAGTAGCCGAACACAGCCCATTTTACAGACGGTGGAAGTCATCTCGCAAGCCTGCCCATTAAAATAAAAAATAATACAATCAAAATCGATTCCTAATAGCCTGAATAATCAGTTTCCATACATGACAAATGATATACATCGAATTCCTCGTCCCTCCTTTTTGAAGCCTGTTAAAAACTATTAAACTAAAAATATAAAAAGAATCTATAATCTCAGTTGTTACCACTACATACAAGAGCCATGCTGCAAGGGAAACATGCAGATTTCATTGCCGGGCATTCCGCTATCTCTTTTCTCATTCGTACGGCAAAACGGTGGAATTCTCTTCCGGGCTACGCGTTACCAGACTAGTACAATATGGGTAAATGTTCACCATAGTGACCGCCCGTTCACATCTTATACGTACGTGTGGTCCACCCAAACCGCATCTCCGATTACCATTGCTGAGATTGTAGCCAAGCATAATCTATAAAAAGGGTAACTATTTAAAGAAATAAATTGCGTGGAATTAATAAAACAAAGCTTTGTGTAAATAAAATTTATTCATCCCATCCCCACAACCCATGGCTCTCTCTAATAGTCTCCCTATTATCTCTCCTCTCCCGAGTAACAGCGCTGGCTTCACCCTTAGCGATTGCCTTCTTTCTATCCATCTTCTTCTGTCTTACTTCTAGATTCTTCTTTACTTGCTGCTTCACGACTTCAGGTGCTATAGTGCTTGCTGACGTATATGTCCTCATAGATCTAACGTCGGATAATGCTTTCTCTATCATCGCCAGTCTGTATTTCTGCGAGTTCTTGTCCAGCTCTTCTATGTTCTGTTCTTGGGTGTGTTCTGTTGGGTTTACCAATTTGGGTACTTCTTCATCTTCTTCGTTGGAAGGTTGTTCAGTTTCTTTGTCGATGATGGCCAGGTTAACAGCTTTTGTTGTCTTGGCTTCAGCTGTTTGTTCGTCGTTTAGTATTGAAGCTTCCACCTAGAATAGATATAATAAAAATTAGTTGATTTCTTTTTTAGAAATTAGTTTAATATTGTGTTATTTTATTCATTTAATATATAAATATAAAGGGTGTGTGCAATCACACACGGCAGAAGTAAAAAGCGTTCAGAAAATAGCCTACATGAGAATGAGACAAATATAGGGTATTAGGATAATTAGGGTCTGTTTCACAATGTTCAGATAAAGTCCCGAATAAGCTACTTGCAACTTATCTATCGAATAAAGACATCGTTTGCGTTTCATAATCCATAAATAGTACGAACTGGCAAATAAACTGCAAAGTAAACTATTGGTCAGATCAAGCTTCAGATAGCAAATTTAACTGATAGATAAGTTATCTGTCAGATGTCATTCGATGTTTATTTCGGTGCTGTTTATTGTTAGACTTGTGTTTTATTGCGAATAATTTAATAAAATGGTAATATTTGATAATATTGAAGACGAATGAAGATGAATTTTTTGATCGTGTAACGGGACCGCGCGTAAATTCGACACCGCTTTAAAAGATTTATTATTTTTATAATATTCTAGCAAATTTACATCGTGTGACACAGTTTTTGAATTTTCGGTGGTTAGCCCTAAAGATATTTTAAATGCTTTCAAGAGTATTAATATGAAAAACACAAAGGATCTGTGGGGTCTATCAGTTAAGACTGTTGCATCAATTATTACTATAATCGCCCCACACTTAGCTACTGTGTTCAATTGCTGTGTTGCATCAGGTGTATTTCCTGACTTGATGAAGTATAGTAAAATCATTCCTTTGTTTAAAGCTGGTGATACTTCAGACCCTTCAAATTTTCGACCTGTTTCCGTGCTGCCCACTCTTAGTAAAATATTTAAAAAGCTTATGCTTAGCCAGCTGCTCAGACACTTTAATATACATAATTTACCACACCGGAAACAGCTTGGTATCACAAAGGGTTGTTCAACCATAGATGCAGGGGTCAACTTATTAAAAAGCATATTCGCGGCGTGGGAAGACTCGCAAGATGCATTAGGTATCTTTTGCGATTTGTCCAAAGCGTTCGATTGCGTTCATCATGATACTCTGGTCAGAAAATTACACCACTACGGTATTAGGAACAAGGCTCTCGAACTTCTGACTTCTTACTTGGGCAATAGAATTCAGAAGGTCGAAATAAACGGTAAAATATCTCCGTGATCTCCAGTGGTAATGGGCGTCCCACAGGGGTCAATTCTTGGCCCATTTTTGTTTTTAATTTATATAGATGACTTACCTTACTATGTAAGGGATAAGCATGAGATTGTGTTGTTTGCAGATGATACTTCCCTGACTTTCAAAATAAACCGACAATTAAGCAATTTTGACGATGTTAATGATGCAATCTCTAAAGTTGTTCATTGGTTTAATGCCAATAATCTTGTGCTTCATGATAAGAAAACTAAAGTCATAAAATTCACTACACCGAATGTGAAACAGGCGACAACCAATGTACAACTTAATGGAGCTAGGTTGGACCCTGTTGAATCAACTGTGTTCTTGGGTATCACTATTGACTCAAAGCTACAATGGAGCCCACAAATAGAAAAACTGTCCGGCAAATTAAGTTCTGCAGCATATGCAGTGAAAACTATTAGACGGCTGACTGATGTTGACACAGCTAGAATGGTTTATTTCAGTTATTTTCATAGTGTAATGTCCTATGGAATTCTTCTCTGGGGTAGCTCTGCTGACATTAACACCATATTTGTATTGCAAAAAAGAGCTGTAAGAGCTATCTATAATCTTGGCCCGAGAGTGTCTCTAAGAGAAAAGTTCAAAGAGGTCAACATTCTAACTGTACCATCTCAGTATATATATGAAAACTTACTATATGTGCATAAAAATATCGATTCCTTCTGTAAAAGGAGCGATACACATAATGTAAATACTAGATATAAGAATAATCTCATATTGCATACTACCCGTCTCCACAAAATAAGTAACTCTTTTATGGGGCAATGTATAAGATTCCATAACAAACTTCCCAATGATATTAGAGAATTGTCTACGAATAAGTTTAAAAGAATTATTAAAGCCAAATTGTGTAGCAGGGCATATTACAAAATTTCTGATTATTTAAGTGATAAAAGTGCTTGGGATTGAGTTGTTCTGAGTCAACACACATGATTATAATTAATCTTAAGTATATTTTATTTAAAAAAAAAGGATTCCTACTGAGTTTTCTGGCAGTGTTTCTCAGTAGCTGCCACGTCATGCACTGCACGGTAGGGTACAAAAATATGACGATTCCACATAAATGTAAATTTTTTATGGAATAAATGAATTTGAATCTTTGAATCTTAAACATATAATAATAAGTTTCATCCTATTTTAAATTTCAATGCATAATATTACATTCCATATAATAATGATAAGGCGAGGTCCTTCCTGGTCGAATGAAAATGATTGATTAAATTAATACAGGCGTGTTAAATAATTAAGATTAACCAACGAATTTTAAAACACAAATGCAAAAAATAAAACACGTCAATGATACACTACGTTGTTTATGACATGACGCATTTTCCGTAGGCTTCGTTGTACGCAGGCGCAAATACACGTGATAGCATTATAATCCATCTCATTCTCCCGCAGGCTAAATTCTATTTATGAATATGTTTGTCTCTTTATTGTCGCTTTTTAGTTTCATCAAATTTTCAAATTACAACAGTACTAAAGAAGTTTCACTTCAAAAGAAATTATCTGCAACCGGCACCAGAACACAGGGTCCAGACTGGTGCATACGGCTCTAGAGACAATGCGAGCTGTGTCCAAAAGCACTGCATTCGAATCATTGCAATATTTCTTAGCGACAACTGATTGGAAAGATTTATATAGGACTAACGAGAAAGCATTCCTAACGAATAAAAGAAAGAATAATCAAAACGAATGCACAAACGTAGAAATAGCGTGTTTGTGTCAGCCAAATTACGTCCACTGCTGAACTAAAGCCTTCCTAAATAACATACCATGATCGCCACGCTAGGCAGACATGTTAAACGCAGTTTGATAGTTACATAGTTCACAGAAAAGCGCTACCACCTATTCTCTGGTAGTATTCCCTCGGGAAGATTTCTACGCCGCCACCACACAGCGTAACATACATACAATGGGATATTTAGTGTATATTTTATACACTCGAAGTGACACCTTCTTAGTCTTAATAAAAAATAGTTTAGGTGCATTGCGATTAAAATTTACATGAGCCTACCTCTTTTCTCAGTTCATCAAGATCTTGGTCGGAATATTTAGTGTTGGCTTCATCACGATTTTCTTCATCAGACTCAGCTTCGTCATCGCTCACTTGGAGACCAATGCCCATTTCCTGTAACAATGGAACACAATTCCTGTAAATTGGTTTAGTTAATTAGCTTTCACCATTAAAATTGCTTATTCAGTATCATTTTTGAAAGTACAACTACGCGCGCTTGATTTGGTAAGCTGGTGAATGCATGACGAAAAGTCTGGCGAGGCGAACGGAAATTGCGGGAAGACATTATAGCTTAGTAAGATAGAAGAGAGAACGTTTCGTATATAACTGCACGGGCAAGAAAGAGACACACATTTTCTTTCTCTCTTCCTCTTATATACAGTTACATTTCGTATATCTTAGTTACTTCAGTCGTGTGGTCGAAAGCACATATATTTTTTTTTATTTAACTTATAATTTATGTACACACAGAAAAAGTTTAATCTAGAAATGAAATCAAGATATGATATTGGACTAAATTGCATTTTTTTTAAAGAAACCGTAGTTGGTAAATGTATGCCTTTCACGCTGCAGGTCTTGGGTTCAATTCCCACCCAGTAGTTTTCCCGTGAAAGAGTTACAAACATCCATACTCACAAACTTTCGCATTTATAATATGAGTAGGATGCTTCATCATTATCATCATTACAGCCGAAAGAAGTTCACTGATGGATAAGCCTCCCCCAAAGATCATCTTGGGGGATATGCCATAATCATCACGCTGACGGGTTGGCGATCGCTTTAAGATGGTCATATTCAGAAGGAAGCTGCTCCCCGTCATCTGATAGATATGCCTTAGGTTCTACTTCTACGCCCCTACGGATGAAATGGGGTTATGATATTATACTATTCGCTGCCGTCACCACACAGCAGGATAGATAGATAGATAGATAAAACTCTTTATTGTACACTTCAAGAAACAATACAAACTGACAACATATACAAATTAATACAGTACAAATGGCGGCCTTATCACAAGATGTGATCTCTTCCAGGCTACCTAGGTAGTGAAAGAATAGAGGAGTTACAGAGATGGGGTAGTTGCGGGTGTACACAACAAATTTCCTAAAAGGTACTACTGTACCATACTTATAATTATACATATTAACTAATTTATCATATGTCTGTTCATATTATGTACCTATGATAAATAAACGATCGGCATCGTTGAAAAATAACCAAACCCTTAGCTCGGAATATTTTCAAGGCTAAGCTTTAAGTAGGTAGTGATCCTTGACAAGTTGTTGGAAGCTACTAAGTGTTTGTGCACGCCTAATAGACAATGGCAGCGCATTCCACAAACGAGCACCTTGTACAACGATTTATCAAAAAATTTGTGGAATGCGCTGGTATTACCTTATTCTAAGATATTAGTATAGCTTATAATTACCTGTAACAGCTCATTGTCGACATCCTTCGTCCGCTTGTACCCAGAACATGCTATCTCGGTATCCATTTCATCGTCTCGCTCCAAGTCGCTGTACTTGGGGTAGAGGTGGCTCTCGTAACTGAAGCGCTTCTTGAAGAACTCACGGACGCAACGCACGTCGCGGTCAAAGTAACTGTGTGGGAAGTGAGCACATCAGCAATCTCTCTGTTTGAGTGGTTGGTAAATACTTGCCTTTCACGCCACAGGTCGTGGGTTCGATTCCCACCTAGGACTGACCTTTGTGTGCATGAAGATGCTGTTTGTCGTGAGTCTGGGTGGAATTATCTATATAAGTATGTATTTACAAAAGAAAATTAGTATATGCAGTATACCAGTTACTTGGTTTCCATAGTACAAGCTCTGCTTAGTTTGGGATTAAATGGCCGTGTGTGAATAATGTCCTAGGATATTATTAAACTAGATCTGTAAGGCATTCTGCTGCTTGCAAATATTGAGCTGAGTGTAGCTAAGTAGAGGTCCATACTTTTACATTGATTTCAATGGGACATTTTGTTTCTGTGCCTTTTTTTATGTATTCAGAAATATGCACTCACTCTCACTCGAGTATGGTCACTACTACTGTCGAATTTGAAGAAAATCGGTCCAGCCGTTTAGCAGTACGATCAGGAACAAACTGAGTCCTGAGCTCAATCACCCCCATGTATGTTCTACGATTTTGTGTAGTTTCCGAGATAGAATTTTTTTAATGATATTTTTCGTTTAATTTTATCTAACATCAGTTTTCGATTTTTTCCTCGTACTGTTGAACATTTTTGGTTCAGTTTTTTTATGATAACTAATCAGAATAGTTTAACCTAACAACCTAAAAAATATGGTTTACCTAATCATTGCAGAACTCACTTAGAATTTATTGGAAAGTATAGTTCAAAATTAGTGTTTGAGCTCAGGACTCATAAATTTTCAAAGTATCAAACTACGCAAAATCGTAGAACATACATGGGAGTGATTCGGATACTCCATCATAAAGTATCTAAATTTAGCGTTTGAACGTCAACTCCTCGGCCAGCCTGTATAAGTCGCCTCAGAAAGAGCTTCGTTTACACTCAGCTCAAAAAGAAAATACGAGAAATAATGATGAAACAGTATCGGCAGGGATTATGTTAACATAGCTTATATCTTTCTTTAAAAAAAAGCAACACCTGCACTATCGAAATAAATCCCTGCACCGAGACGTTACTAGCATGCAATACTTTGCAATACAAAAAAGGACACACAAACTCAAACGACTATCTATATGTTGCAGAAATAATTGTCCTGAGCGGCGATCTAACCGTTGCGATATCTATACCACTGCGCCATATAAGGATCAGTCGCCAATCCGAAAGACGTCCACTGATGGAGAAAGGCCTCCCCCAGGGATCTCCACAATGGTCGGTCTTGTGCTGCTCGCTTCCACCGGCATACCGTGACCTGTACGAGATCGTCAGTCCAGTTTGTAGGGGGCCTGCCCACGCTGCGTCTTCCGGTGTGCGGTCGCCACTCGAGAATCTTTCTGCCCCAGCGGCCGTCAGTTCTACGAGCTATGTCAGTCATTATTATAAGATATTGTTGTACCATCACTCATTCACAAGAAACTTACAGCTCTGCATTAGGGTGTGAAGTAGAGACCATCTGCGGGAAATCAATGATAATAGGATGATTGTCCTCATTGATCATGATATTGAACTCGTTGAAGTCGCCATGGATCACGCCGCAGTTCCCGAGCCGAACGATCAGGTTCATTAGTTCGTCATATAAGGCTTCCGGGTCCGCTACTGAACTTACATGGGTCCTAAAAGAAAATAATTGGTTTAAGTATAAATAAAAATAACATCAGCAAAAGAATAAACATAAATACTTTTCAAACAGACAGGACCTAAAATAGATCCTTGAAGTACACCTCGATTTAATTTCCAATATTCCTCGTAAGTTATGCCGCTTATAATTAAATTTATGGATATTTTTAATGTGACGTTAAATGAAATTCGTAATACAAATTAAATTTAAAAATTGCAATTACTTAACTTTATTTTTTTTTATTCGACGGTTCTACAATATACAAGGCCAAGGTTAAACATAATGGACAAAACTTAACTGACCTGACCGTAATTTACCCATGAAATGTGTATATATAAACGTGTTATGTGTAAAACATTAACTTGTAAAATTCACCGAATAAAAATTCACATGCATGGTAGCAAAGTAAACAATGCAAATTTAAATAAAAGAATATCCTATAAATTTTATTAACGAATGTGGAGGGAAGATGACTTAACAGCAAAAATTAAATTAACATTAAAACATAATTTTTCAGACATCTTTAAATGTTTTCAGTATAGCATGTTTAAAACGCTAAAAATAATAAATAAATCATAGTTTATAAAGATTAAAAACTATGATTTAATAAATATTCAACTAAAACATAAATTCACGCCATTAATCACAAAGGAGTCTGGAGCCCGCGAAAAGTACTTACAAAGGTCCGCCATGCACCAACTGCATTACCACACAATGCCGATTAAAGTCGATAGGTTTGGGCACTGGGAAATCTCTGTCATACAAAGCCTTCATATATGCAAACTCTTTAGTAGCAGATATTCGTGAAAGGTACAGCCAAGAGGCGCGGTTGCGGTGCGCATGGTAGTCCCTCTTGTCTTTGATGTTGCGGAAGCATGTGCGGCCTAATCTGAAACGTAAGTTTAATCCATTAGGTTAACTGTAGAATCAACATAAAAAATAACATGCAGGGCAGTGTTTGGAGACTGCAGATAGAAGTAAAACTATTTTTTCATTTCTTATACTCAGAGAGTAGTTTAGTGTTTATTTGATCTGAGTACCAAGTGGAAGATGCTACTTCCCAACTTTGGGCGATAAAGACTCATAGTAATTGCGTCCCTTGGAATAAATTTTAAAATAGACCTAAATTGATTAAGCAAAGTTGTAAAAAATCTAACAGAATAAAGAGAAAATGCTGCAGTTATGTGAGTATATAAACGGGCAGTGTGAATTTTAAAAAAAAGTCACTCCATCTAACGAATAATCGATCAGGTCACGTGTTCTGATGCGAGTTTTTCCAAAAAAGTAGCCCACGCCACTTAAGAAGTTTTCACTTAAAAAATTTTGGGCATCCTTTAAACATTATGTAAGAGATATAACCGCCAACCCAGAGACCATTGAAGGGTATCTAGCTAACATCTGTCACCTCAATCGTGGTATCGACATACCTAAACCATGTAGTTTCGCACTTAATTTGGTGCTATAGATCACCATAGTCTAGTTGGTAGTGCTCCTGCCTACGAAGCTGGTGGTCCTGGGTTCGAATCCCGGTAAGTGCAAATATTTGTGTGATGAGCACGAATATTTGTTTCTGAGTCATGGATGTTTTCTATGTATCTTTCTTCTATCTATCTTTATAAGTATGTATATCGTCACCTGGTACCCATAGTTCAAGCTTTGCTTAGTTTGAGGCTAGGATGATGTGTCATATTTTCCCTAGATATTATTATTATTATTATAGATATGAGTATGAAAAGCGCCAAACGGCCATTAGTCAGTTTTAGATGGGTACACTACATTAATACGAAAAACTTTATTCCGACAGTCACAAATACGAATTTCAAAATACCGATTTTAATAAATCCGAATGGTTCAGAATTCCGAATATTACAACTCCGATTTATCATTACTCCTATTTTTATAATTCCTATATTTCAATATTCCTTACGATTATAATTACTCTTCTCAAAACACCGAGCTTCAATAGATCGAATAACAAAAAGTCCGACTTAATGATAATTCGAAATATCAACAATACGAATAAAAATATTTTGTTTCCCTGGTCACAATTTTAACCTAACCTAACCCAAATGATTAATCAACAATAGAGGGGATCTGAAACTCGGCGGCTGCATGCAGCTGTTTGCATAAACAGGCAGGCAACATGCAAGCAGGCATGCAACTAGCAATCAGGCATGCAACAAGCAAGCAGGCATGCAGCATGCAAGCAGGCATGCAGCATGCAAGCAGACATGCAACATGCAAGCAGGCATGCAGCATACAAGCAGGTATGCAGCATGCAAGCAGGCATGCAGCATGCAAACAGGCATGCAGCATGCAAGCAGGCATGCAACGAGCATGCAGGCATGCAACAAGCAAGCAGGCATGCAACATACAGCAGGCATTGTTTCTGTCACATCTCTGTGCCGTCACCGTTTCTGTGTACATATTTATGGAAATAATTGAAACTGCTTAATAATATATTTGAAAAATATTAATTAAAATTAAATAAAATTTGTATTGTGTTATAATTTATTTATCCTAACTAAATTATTTATTTAATGGCATTTGATATCATGTATGTAATTGATGAATATCAATCAACACTCCATCTCAGGAGTCTTTCCAATGTAATACATAAAAGATATTTCTAAAATAAAAGTAGCTTAAGTTACTCCTTATTACATCAGCTACCTGCTGTAATAAATAAAAGTCCCGTCTATATTGGTCCAGCCATTTCACAGATTAGCCAGAACAAACAGACAGACAAAAATTGTAAAAAATGTTATATTGGTGTATGTAGCGTATATATATTCATATACATGTAGTATATAATAAAAACCGGCCAAGTGCGAGTCGGACTCGCACATGAAGGGTTCCGTAGCAGCAAGTATTTCAGTTGATTAAATCAAAGCAAATTGTGGTTAATGACGTATTAAAAAAAACTTTCAACTTAACAATTTTCGTTGTTAGTTTTCATGGTAATGTACATCATATTCTCATTTTTCTCAGTTTTATGATTCTCTTATTTTAGAAGTTACAGGGGGGAGGACACTCACTTTGGAAGTGTCTCTTGCGCAAACTATTCAGTTTAAAAAAAAATGATATTTGGAACCTCAATATCATTTTTGAAGACCTATCCATAGACACATGTATGGATACGATGAAAAAAAATTTTTTGAGTTCCATTTCTATGTATGGCGACCCCCCAAAATTATTGATCTTTTTCTATTTTTGTGTAAAAACCTTATTGCGGTTTACAGAATACATCTACTTACCAATTTTCAACAGTACTGCTCTTATAGTTTCGGAATAAAGTGGCTGTGACATACGGACGGACAGACAGACAGACATGACGAATCTATAAGGGTTCCCTTTTTTGCCATTTAGCTACGGAACCCTAAAAACAGTTATTTCAATATTACAAACAGACACTTCAATTTTATTTATTTGTATAGATTGTAAAAAATGTATTGGACATATAGAATTGGTCAGAAAATAATGAAACAGGCAAACTCTGGTACTTTAGTAAATAGACACTTAGTTACCTATGAAGTTTCAAACACAATGGGTTCCTGTCTTCATCGCCAACAGTATAGATATTGGATTCTTTGCCCACTCCGATCTGGTTACCAAAGGATGCAATCACTTTTCTGTTAGTTAGAGCTTTAAGGGCCAGGTAGTCATACCCAGAGTTAGTGAGACGGTAGCCATCATCTGTAAAACAAACAAAACTAGCTTAGGCCTACAGCAATAAAATAAAAGCATGTACTTGGCAAGGGACCTAAGTACAGACGCCAGCACATCAAACTACCCCAATCTGTCAAATTTCCCCAATTGAAAGTGAACCTTGTAAATCTATAAATGAAATTTGACAGTTTGGGGGGGGTCTATTTCTTCTTAGGGAATCTATGGCAACCTAATTTGTGTCTGGCCAGAACTTGGCTTTGTAAATCGATGAGCCAGCAGTTGTTAGGGCATGGGAAACATAATAATAGGTGCCCCTTGATTTGTGGAACTGTACCGCATTCATATTACAGGCTGATATAATGATGATTTTTTATGAATAAGCTACCTGAACAAGTTTTCCTTGCTACTTGGATTTAAAACCTATTCCACATCAAAGTTCCAGGATATATTTCCATCCAGGGGTGAGACTCTGATGGTGGAACAAGTGGTGAAGGCAGTTTGGTATACTCTCGCCACAGTTGGCATCTAGTCTGTGAGAGGTCTCTAACAGACCTCTCACAGACTAGATGCCAACTGTGGTATTTGACTGTGTCATTGATTACAGTGCATCCTTACACTGGTAATCAATGACACAGCCAACCTGATGGTAAGCAATGGCCATATACCTTTGCTGCATTCTATGCATATGACATAACTCTTATGTTGCTGAGCCTTACCCCCAAACTAGCTCTGGCGAATTTCCATGTGGGTCCACAACAACAAAAATTCAATGCTATTAACTGAAATATATAATATAATGCTCATGGGACTAAAGAAGAAT
This sequence comes from Pseudoips prasinana, assembly GCA_951640165.1. Lineage (NCBI taxonomy): Eukaryota > Metazoa > Arthropoda > Insecta > Lepidoptera > Nolidae > Pseudoips > Pseudoips prasinana. The sequence goes on from OX621248.1 coordinate 32,750,943, forward strand.
ACACTCTACCATAATTAAGCATTGCATATTGTCATGTATAGTGTTACAAAAAATAAAGCAGATGGATGCCATACTATTCTAATTTAACATAACATTGGCACATTCCAATCTAACACATAGGCCCTAGAATGTCGCATCTCACACCACTGGGACTGTTCTTAAAAATTGTTCAAACTATACCAGATACCACATTCTGTCACAGATCCAGATGCAATCCAGTTAAAATTTCCATCTCGCCAGTAGTGGAAATTTCATCCATATTACCTGGATATAATTATGTATGTATAGCTGTCTACCACAGTGACTTTCAGAACACACCATATCTCTGTAGAATCAATTAACTGCGATGTACTTCCGGTATGACATGGTTACTTCAAGAAACAAGTGTAAACCAATCTTACAGCCCGGTAATATACTTCTAGACCCTCTGGTGTTTGCGAGTGTGCATGGGTGGTGGTGACCATTTACTATCAGGTGACCCACTTTCCCGCTTCTTCGGTAGCAGTCATAGTAAAAAAAGTACTCACAATGTTTTCCACGTTCATAGGTTAACAGTCTATGTTTACATAATTCCTTCATCAGTTTATGTACGCCGCCGTGTCGAAGATTAGCTATGGAAGCCACCAGGGATCCGGGCACCAGCTCATGATTCTTCATACCCATTTCTACCTAAAAAAAATAAAAAGGCCACTCTTAAAAGTATAACAATAATAACTTTTAGGTTACAGAACTAAAGCTCCAAAAATACTTACAGCTGTCAAAACTCTAAAGTCTTCTGCAGTTAAATATCGCAATATAGCGACGTCCAGCTTGCCCATGTTGAAGTTTTGTTATTACTTATTATTTTAAAGAAACATTGGTTTCATCAACGTGATCCACTCATCACAAAAGAAATCAAGTGTCAAATTGACAATAGATGTCAAATTACAAAAGATAGCAAAAATATCAAATTCTTAAGCATTAATAACATGCTAGAAATTGTTAGTTGTGGAACTCGACACATTTAAATAAGGCAAAGATATTATAATATTATCTTTGAAATAAGGATAATACGTAGACAGAGAAACCAAGTTAGTTTCTCTGTCTACGGGATAATATTATACGACGTAGATATGGTAGAGGTAGAATATCGTTAGTGGCGATTTAAGATTTTATATAGGATAAGATAAGATAAGATTTTATGTACATGCCATTCTATGAACGGGCATTTACACATAATATAATTTTATAATGAATAATTTAGGCAAGTCAGTTAACTAATTTGAAAAAAGATTAATAATAAACTTTATTATTATAAGGTGTTATTACAATTATTTGTTTAAGTATACCGCGAAGTTAAATGCGGGTATTTCACGTGGTGCGAGAAATTTCGGGGAGTCCCCGTGCCTTAAAACTTTATTTACAAGTTTCTTCTAGTGTCGGCAACACTGTTAAGAATCTTATTTTTCAGTTTTTAAAAGATAATTACTTTATTAGTAGAAATTCGAAAATTAATAAGATATAATAGGACTGCTAAATTGTGACATTGGGAGACGCTGACCAAACTCAGTAGATCTTACAATAAATCAGGAAATACTGCAACACTACGAAACGAAACTATCTTTAAAAAAAATAGTACCATTGAGGGACACGTTTTGTTAATTCTATAGTGGATATTCAGTTGTATGTAAATGTGTATGAGTTTGTCTATTTACTGTTAGTTTGTTTATCTATTTACTTAAATTTCAGTCAAACATAAAGTAATGAGAAACAAATAACTTCTACGTTGTCTTTTTTAAGTCGTTATAATTTATTTTCTAGCGTCATAAATAAAGTTCTATTATAACAACATAACGTAATGATCATCGCTGTCTCCTCCCTCCCGTCCAAATCTAATCATAAAATTCATTCAAAAAGCAACCTAAACACCGGCAACATTAGTTCAAACTTCAAAAACTTAGTAAGTGGCTTAGACTGCTTACAATTTTGATTAAATTGTTATTATTCGCTAACTTTGTTCCCAGCGGTTCGACATCGGCATTCGACAACCTTGGCTAAAATCGGCATTCAGCTTGATCTGTGTTTCATATCTGTTAGCCGATGTAGTATGAATACGTAATGCATTCGCATTGATTTACTTTCTTTTTGTGTTACACTACTTTGTAAGTGTTTATTTCAAAGTGTTTTTTTGAAGTTTCACTGTATTTATCTAAAAGAAAAGATAATGGCTAGCAGTTTCACATACGGTGAGATTCATTTGGAGGAGAATCCTCCGGTGTACTACGCAGGTCAGGTTATATCTGGCACTGTGGTGTTTAAGCTAAATGAACCTCTAACTTTTTCTGGTAAGTTTTTTTTTATTTGCTATTGACAACAACTTTTTGCAAAGTGCTTGAGTAGTCTTTACAGGTATCGAAAAGTTGTTTATTACCCCCTCTCTATAGGAAACACTATTGTTTGATAAGTAAAAATATTCACAATTTTTTTACTATGTTCATCAGATTACAAGTTAATGAGTATGGCATTTAGCCAGCTGGTCTCTTGTTAAGATCCTAATTGATTTTGTTCTACCTTGAATAGTTGCGTCTACGTGGGCCATTGGGTCATCTTAGGGGGTGTATTTATTACTTGAAATTGGCAAAGTAGATGACATGGATGTCCCAAAAAAAAAAATATTTATAATCACACTAATCGGTTAATATCTCAAATCAAGTCGCCTTCAAACGTAAGTAAATTCAGGGGGGAGGGATGGAGGGGGGAGAGGGCTACCCTCCTGTACCATCCCCAACCCGCGGAACCCCATGGTTATGGAGATATCCATGGTTAATGTTTTTCTAGCGCTCGGCGGCCGCTGCCGCGCCAAATGGTCACCGTTCTAACCTAACCCAAATTATTTCATAAAAGTACAGTTTTGCAAAAATATTATGATAGTGACAATGAACAATTCAGTTTTGGGTATTTTTCGGATAATTATATTAAAACAAAATATAACTTCTAAACACAAAAGCAATGTTTTTACACTGTTTTACAACGCTGTAGGTATCGAAATTGCTACGAAATGTTCAAAATTGAGTTCTGTTTTATGCATTTGTATGGTGTCTCACGATTTTTAAAAAATAATTTAAAAAAATTGGCGCATCTCCGGCAGAAAAAAATGTGTTTTATCACTTAGTAGGAACCCCCTTAACCCCCCCATATACACACTTAACTCAAATTCAGGCGACTCAATATGAGATCCAACCCCACTAATCCCCTAAGGATCCACTGACCCAACTTAATCATTGGCTGTCATACTTAGTAGGAAATGTCAGTCAAAATCTTTTGACCTTTCCAGTTTAAATTATAAAATTTGGAATATGTTCTGTATAGATGGATCAGTGACAGGATGTAGTAATGCTTTCGCCGGTCCATAAATGAAGAGTTATGATGTTATGGTTGTATGTCATGGATGTTGAGCAACTAGGCTTATGGTCAGTCTATAAATGGGTGACCACCACAGTAGTTTAATTTCTGAGTGTCTGCGAGCTTCAGGCGGCTCTTTCTCTTGCTTATAAATTCATCAATATGAGATTCTGTATCACATAAACAGAATAAATAAATAACTTAGGACAACTAATGCACTGCCATCTGATACTGAACCAGGCAGAGCCTGTACTGTGGCAACCATACAGCTGATGAACATACTTATATATTTCTAAATACATTATAGATATATAACACCTAACCATGCTCCCTGTGGTTGTGATGGATAACCCACTGAGTTTGTTTCGCTGGGTCTTCTCAGTTGGGGCGCATTGGATCCGGTGGTAGCATTAAAGCGCGACCGTAGTTATTAACACAAGGTCCATCATAATAATAATACCTTAATATAGACAGAACTATTGACAATATGTAGTAAAACTATTAGACTTAAACTAGATAATTAAACATAATCTCTTGACAATAACTTGATAGGAGCTAGCTAAATATCAATGCTATAATAAAATAAATTTTATAAATGTTTTCATACAATGTGTACCTAAATATCTATGTTACTAGAAATAATAATGTATACAACTATATTACTACAAACATGTTCTGACTATTTACAAGAGCTTTTTTAAAGTCTACGTGAATAAAAACCTTTTTTATTTTTATTTAATTTTTATTTTAACCAAATCCAAAAATCAAAGTGACACTTTAACATATATCCTGTGGTCTTGTCTAGTCTCCATTGTGATTGACCACCTTAGCTGATTTTAATTATCTGTGATTGAAAAGGGTCCTGGTAGAGCTTTGAATGAGGTGGTGGGATGTAGTGAAACACATTTAATTAGATTTGTTATACTTCTCCGCAGGGAACCATATATGTAACATATTTTGTAATTTAGGAGCTCAACCTTACATGAGGGTGTTATAAATATGATATGATCCTTCACATGCAACAGTGAACATATCAGTTGGCCATATTGGGCAACATCTATATCCTGGTAGCTAGGGTAGAATAGCTATAGCATGACTAAAAAGAAGTAATAAGATTTATAGGGTCCTCTCCCTGGATTCGTAGAAAAGTGCAGACACAATCCATCATCATATCAGCCGAAAGGTGTCCACTGCTGGACAAAGGCCTCCCCCATAGATCTGCACAACTGCCTGTCTTGTGCTTTACACATCCAATGATTTCCAGCAACAGTCACAAGATCATCGGTCCATCTTGTAGGGGGCCTGCCCCCATTGCGTCTTCCGGTTCATGGTTGCCACTCGAGAAGCTTGTCCCAGCGGCCGTCGGCTCTACGAGCTGTGTGCCCTGCCCACTGCCACATCAACTTGGCAATTCTTATGGCCATATCAGTTACTTTGGTTCGCCTGCGGATTTCAACTTCAAAATATGATTCCTAATTTTAATTAATTTTTCCAGTGTGGTCATTGTTTTTAAACAAAACATTAATAATAATATATTAATAATTAATAAGTATAATCTCAAATTAATAAGACTGTTTACTTTCAGCGATATATGTGCAATTTTTGGGCACAGCAGATGTTTTGTGGTCCGAGTATGAGAAGGAGACTGTTAATGGGATGACATCTGACAAATGGGTGAAATATGTTGGGAAAGAGGAATATATAAATTTTACTCAGACATTAGCTGGTGGTTTGGGTAAGACTGTTAATTTACTTGATTTTATATATAATTTATGTCAGACAAGGGCAATGTATTACAAAGTTCCCAGTGTACAGAGAAATGTCTATAACTTTAAAAGAACTATAAAAGACAAATTGTGTAGTATGGCTTACCATAAAGCTTCTGATCACTTGTGCCCCTGCGGCTGAGACAGCCACTTCGTGTCCTGGGTTCGATTCCCGCGCCAGACAACTATTTTTGTGACCTGTAAATAGTTGTTCTGAGTCGGGATGTAATTGGTGTCCATCTATTATATATTTGTAAAGTACCCTGTGACACAGGGAGATTACGTAATGCAGACATGGTTTAAAAAAAAAATTAAAACTAAAGATATGATATCAGATCAATCTTGAAATACAATTACCATATCCTTCACTTTTTTTTTCTCTCGTCATTATCATATGTTTGCATAGAAAAGCAGTCCTTATTTCTAAATTGGTAAGGTCTACTCCATATAATTATAATCCTTTTTTATATCTTTACTATATACCCATAATTCATGATACACTCTAATATTATAAATTTTTATACTCTAAGGATTTCCTGCAAGTCCCAATCTTCCTATACTAATTTAATCACACTAATATTATAGAGGCGAAAGTTTGTGAGTGTGTGACTGTGTGAGTGTGTATGTTTGTTACTTCTTCACGTCTAAATGGCTGGAGCTATTTCAATAAAATTTGCTATGGAGTTAGCTGACACCCTAGATTAACACATAGGCTATAATTTATAAACTTTAATGTGGGTAAAACTGCGGGGCACAGCTAGTAACTTATAATTTGTTGTAGGTTCATCACAGCTACCACCAGGCCGTCAAGAATTCCCCTTCAGGTACCAAATCCCATTTGGAGTCCCATCATCATTTGATGGTCAACTGGGCAAGATTTCCTACAGAATTATTGCAAGAATGGTCTACCCTAACCTTACAGCAGACAGTGAAGAGATAGTAAAGGACTTCAATGTGGTGGCACCGTTTGACCTGAATACTGGAGGTCCTCAATTAAAGGTAAGCATAGAGAAGTAATGAAATTTATTCAGCACATAGTAAATTTGAACACAAAGATAATAAATTATTATTATGTATACAACGTGTAACAGAAAGAGTGAACGTAACTTAAGGGGCACATACGGTCTCTTTAAGCCTACCTATACACAAAATCTCATACCGAAATACCATCATTTTAATCTTGATCGTAAAATAATATACCATTCAATATATCGACAAGTATTTTTATCGATATAACGAACATCCGTACTAACACAGCACAGCTGATTCTGATTTACGCTAGAAATTGTTTGACATACCTCTGTGTTTCTATGCACGCCTGGTAGTTTGATTCCGATTGCACTCACTACACATATTTTGTTTTATTTTCGAGTTATGTTTTTATTTATAGCACTGCTGAATAGCTACTGGATACTTTACATCGTATAAGTACGTGATACACAAACACATTACGAGATCCTTTTTATAGTTTAACTTCTAGTTGAAGTTGTTTTCAGTACTGATGGAAGAATTTCATGTTCACTAAAATCTGCACCGACACCGAAAGCTTAACCCTAAGACTTGCCAACTAACACGAGTCTCTCTCATGTACAACATATTCATAGAATCGTAAAGCTTTCATGTTTCTTAGTTATAAAGAGGCGTGGCCTCCATCGCGACACTGTACCCTTCACGACATAGGTTCCTCGTAATTAAACAGCCTTAAATTCTGTGACCTATGAATCCTCATCATCACAAAGTGCACGTCTGAGGCTATTCATTCATAGATGAATGCACGAAATTTTCAAAATTATTACGATCACTAAACGACATAGTTAAGGATTACGCGGAACACTTTACTCATTACTAAACGACATTTTAGACGATTTAGTTAAACACGACCTAAATAGACAGCAGTTTACGAACAACTGATGATTTTAATATTTTTATTAAATAAATGAAATTGCACAATATTTGATGAATTTTGCGGCTTTCTTCGAACGCGGCCCTTTGGCGGCGTCTTTGAGTCCACTCAAAAGAGCCGCCTAGGTATCGACGACGCGCGCGGCTCGCTTAAATGAATATTAAATAAAAGATATTTAACCGTTTATTATTTACCTACATCAACTCTTTGATTTTGCCGCCATATTAGTGTAACTTAGGATATAATCAGGACGGAATTTGAAACTGTTCATATGAGCCTAGTACATTATTCATATTTTTTTATTTGTATGTATTGTATGAATGATTAATATGTCGTTACAGGGCACTTTCAATTCCACCTTCAAAATTTAGAGTGTATCACTCTAAATTTTAAAGGTGGAATTGAAAGTGCCCCTGCACTTTCTATCCATCACTCTCATGATCCGATGGGACGACTAGCTATACGACCGGAAAGAGGTCAGGCACAAGAACGACGGCTTTACGTGCTCTCCGAGGCATGGGGGTGTAATATCGTCAACTCCCAGACTTCGGGCTGATACTGAGAAATTTATTTTTACGGAAAAATCCCATAATCACTTTTTGGCCCGACCCGGGAATTGAACCCAGGACTTCATTATTCCCATAATCACTTTTTGGCCCGACCCGGGATTTGAACCCAGGACTTTATTATCGGCAGTTGAACACGCTACCGCTAGACCAATGAGTTATACACGAGCACATTCTATAGGCGCGGCGCGTGGTGGCGGAGTCTTTGAGTGTCTCAAAGATGCCGCCACGCGCGGGGCCCGCTTTGATGAATATTAAAAAAATATTTAACCATTTATTATTTACCTACATCAATCCTTTGTATTCGCCGCCATATTAGAGTTCCTTGCGACAAAATCAGGACGGAATTCGAAATGTCCCCTAATGTTCATATGAGCCTAGGACATTAGTAGTGATGTGCCGGATATCCGTATCCGTATCCGTATCCGCGGATATCCGAGGCAGAAGAAAGATTCGTATCCGTGGCCGTATCCGTTACTGTTTGGCGGATCTTTTACGGATCTATTTACCTTATTAATTTTAACTTTATAGATGAAATTCTTTAAGGCGAAGGGTAAGGCTCACTAGCGACGCCAATTACCGAGATTCTGACGGTCCACAATTATTTAAAATAGATCTGGTTTAGTAGCTAACAATTTAAAGCAATTGGCGTCGCTAGTGCGCCTTACTCTTCGGCTTAAATAGGTGATTAGGTAGCAATAAAAATCTATTAAATTCAATACAGATACTTTTTTATTGAATTATTATATGTTTTCTTTGTAAATGATTTTTTAAGGAAGTTGTACCTTTACCCTTACGAGAATACTTTCCATCACAAATTTTACACTTTGCACATTCATCATTTATTATCACAAAATAATTCCAAATTACACTACTAAACTTCTTTGTAGACATTTTTTTAAACTCATGTACCAATAGCAAACACAAACGTTATCTATGCTGCCCAGTGTCACATTAAACTAAAACAAAACAAAAGAAAAACCCGCCGCGCAATGCAAGCCAAAACATGTCTCAACTCAAGATCGCGCACACCGACACCGATTGAGTAAGAAAGTTAAAATCCGTATCCGTATCCGTATCTGCGGATCTTGACATCAAATATCCGTATTCGCGGATCTACATTTTTGACGATCCGGCACATCACTAGACATTAGGTTAGTTTGTATTAAAAATTAAGTACCTATTCGTTTCCGGCCAGATTAAATTCACATACTGAAAGAAAAATTTAATATTCTTACTATTTAACACACAAAAAAATATCTGCAGTTACATAAGTCAATTAAATTATTTATTTCTCCTAGATCCATCATCTTGCGGAATATCAATTTAAATTAAATTAAGTGATTTTTCCTAGTTATCAAATTTGTATGAATGATTACAATGTCGTTACAGGGAACCTTTAAAAATTAGAGCAAAAATTCAGTTAAACATTTGATTGAATCTTAAAATAAACACGTGTAATAAATTATGTGACTGTACAGAACCACACTTTTTATTTACAGTCTAAGTAGTAGGTACCCAAAGAGTTCGCGGTAAGGTTCATTACCCTTGCGGCTGAGTTTTTAGTGTTGTTCATAATGTCGGTAATCTTACTTGTTGATTTAGGTTGTCGATAGAAAAATAAATTACTAGTTGAATAAAAAATGATTCTTTCTGTTTGAAGTTTCGTCCATAGGTAGCCGTCCTGATACCCTATAACCCCCTTAAGTTACGTTCACACTTTCTGTTACACGTTGTAAATAAATGGGTAGTATTTAAACGAGAGACTGTAAATTAAAGTTTTAAGTAACAAAAATAATGAATTTACGTTATAGTATTACTAAGTGAGCGACTGACTGCGAGTGACGAGAAATCAACAGAACAGCAAATAACAAATATTAATTTGAGTTACTTAAAATACAAAATGAGAAGCTTCATAATATTTGAGCGACCTTATACAACGTGTAACAGAAAGTGTGAACGTAACTTAAGGGGGTTATAGGGTATCAGGACGGCTACCTATGGACGAAACTTCAAACAGAAATAATCATTTTTTATTCAACTAGTAATTTATTTTTCTATCGACCACCTAAATCAACAACAAAGAATACCGACATTATGAACAACACTAAAAACTCAGCCGCAAGGGTCATGAATGAACCTTACCGCGAACTCTTTGGGTACCTACCTACTACTTAGACTGTAAATAAAAAGTGTGGTTCTGTACAGTCACATAATTTATTACACGTGTTTATTTTAAGATTCAATCAAATGTTTAACTGAATTTTTGCTCTAATTTTTAACGACATTTTAATCATTCATACTTTGATAACTAGGAAAAATCACTTAATTTAATTTAAATTGATATTCCGCAAGATGTTGGATCTAGGAGAAATAAATAATTTAATTGACTTATGTCACTGCAGATATTTTTTTGTGTGTTAAATAGTAAGAATATTAAATTTTTCTTTCAGTATGTGAATTTAATCTGGCCGGAAACGAATAGGTACTTAATTTTTAATACAAACTATACAAACTAACCAGATAAACCCACGCGGTACGACTACTGATAAATTACGAAAAAATATGAATAATGTACTAGGCTCATATGAACATTAGGGGACATTTCGAATTCCGTCCTGATTTTGTCGCAAGGAACTCTAATACGGCGGCGAATACAAAGGATTGATGTAGGTAAATAATAAATGGTTAAATATTTTTTAATATTCGGGCCCCGCGCGCCGCGCGCCGCGCAATTTGAATGTGTTCGTGTATAACTCATTGGTCTAGCGGTAGCGTGTTCAACTGCAGATAATAAAGTCCTGGGATCAAATCCCGGGTCGGGCCAAAAAGTGATTATGGGAATAATGAAGTCCTGGGTTCAATTCCCGGGTCGGGCCAAAAAATGATTATGGGATTTTTCCGTAAAAAGAAATTTCTCAGTATCAGCCCGAAGTCTGGGAGTTGACGATATTACACCCCCATGCCTCGGAGAGCACGTAAAGCCGTCGTTCCTGTGCCTGACCTCTTTCCGGTCGTATCTCTAGTCGTCCCATCGGATCATGAGAGTGATGGAATAGAAAGTGCATACATACAAATAAAAAAATATGAATAATGTACTAGGCTCATATGAACAGTAGGGGATATTTCAAATTCCGTCCTGATTATATCCAAAGTTACACTAATATGGCGGCAAAATCAAAGAGTTGATGTAGGTAAATAATAAACGGTTAAATATCTTTTAATATTCATGTAAGCGAGCCGCGCGCGTCGTCGATACCTAGGCGGCTCTTTTGAGTGGACTCAAAGACGCCGCCAAAGGGGCCGCGTTCGAAGAAAGCCGCCAAATTCAACAAATATTGTGCAATTTCATTTATTTAATAAAAATATTAAAATCATCAGTTGTTCGTAAACTGCTGTCTATTTAGGTCGTGTTTAGTTACTAAATCGTCTAAAATGTCGTTTAGTAATGAGTAAAGTGTTCCGCGAAATCCTTAACTATGTCGTTTAGTGATCGTAATAATAGCCTCAGACGTGCACTTTGTGATGATGAGGATTCATAGGTCACAGAATTTAAGGCTGTTTAATTACGAGGAACCTATGTCGTGAAGGGTACAGTGTCGCGATGGAGGCCACGCCTCTTTATAACTAAGAAACATGAAAGCTTTACGATTCTATGAATATGTTGTACATGAGAGAGACTCGTGTTAGTTGGCAAGTCTTAGAGTTAAGCTTTCGGTGTCGGTGCAGATTTTAGTGAACGTGAAATAATGAAATTCTTCCATCAGTACTGAAAACAACTTCAACTAGAAGTTAAACTATAAAAAGGATCTCGTAATGTGTTTGTGTATCACGTACTTATAAGATGTAAAGTATCCAATAGCTATTCAGCAGTGCTATAAATAAAAACATAACTCGAAAATAAAACAAAATATGTGTAGTGAGTGCAATCGGAATCAAACTACCAGGCGTGCATAGAAACACAGAGGTATGTCAAACAATTTCTAGCGTAAATCAGAATCAGCTGTGCTGTGTTAGTACGGATGTTCGTTATATCGATAAAAATACTTGTCGATATATTGAACGGTATATTATTTTACGATCAAGATTAAAATGATGGTATTTCGGTATGAGATTTTGTGTATAGGTAGGCTTAAGGAGACCGTATATGCCCCTTAAGTTACGTTCACTCTTTCTGTTACACGTTGTATTTTTATGCTTTGACCAATCAGAGAGATCAGAGGCTTGTGCGGCGGACTTCAAGCGCTATTGTTTTTGTTTAGATTTGCATTGTATGTCTCCTGAAAAATTCAAAAAGCTCCAAAGAATGGGATTTTTTAAAACTTTTCACCAATCTTCACTAACAATAGTGCCTAGCTTCATGGTCGCAGTTCTAATCACACCTAACCCAAATAACTTCCGGAATACTCGTCTCTATCCTAATATGGAAGTTGCCCTATCAGTATTTCTAGTCGCTCACTTAGTAATTTAGTCGCACGGCTAGAATTTTGATATCTGAAATGGATTAATATTTAACCTACTATTTGTAAGCTCCTTCTGGATTTTATTATTAATCAATATGTCGTTAGTTTAGTTAATTATTCGCTTACTCAAATTCATGCCGCTCAAGTTATTAAAACAGTATCTCATCATCAGTTGCTCAGTATTTTTTATTCGATCGTTTTATAATTCCCCTAAATAAATTATCACCAACCCATCATATGGCACTGCGCGGGGGTGACTGTAGCATTCAACCTCCAAAACTTATAATTTCCTCCTGGACGAATTATGGCCAGTTTTAATGGAAACTCCATTGAAACTGGCCGCACCATCTGTGCGGGACATATTAAACATATTATAGAGCACAAGTGTGTACGCCCACCAAACAAACACCTCTTCAAGATTGGGGTCTCAGACAGTCCATAGTGCAGAGGATGCACTGAATGCGAAGAAACACCGGCACACATACTGCTACACTGCAATAGGGTTGCCAGCCAACGGGCAAAGTCCCTAAACGATCCGAAGACACTGCAGGAAGCACTCAAGCCAAGCTTTCGAGGCCTCTTGGAATTCTGGATGGTACTGAAATGGTTCAAGTAGCCAAATGAGTTCACGTACAATGGCCCAATCAGGAGGCTAAGTGCGGATACCAATCGCCCAACTAACTAACTAAAGTATGTGCGCCAACACAGGGGTACTTATTATTCCATCACTCTCATGGTCCGATCATCCATCCTTCAAATTAATGTATTTTTAGTAGGTATGTAGTGTATAAATACACTTAGTAGTGTATAGTACCATATATCTACCCACGGTATGGTCTTTTTCTGATCTGTTTCTCCTCTCGCGGGTCCGCTGGAAGAGATTCTATTGAAATATGCAGTACCTATGTGCAATCGTTTCTTTGTTTTTATATACATTGTTATTGTGTTTTTTGTGTGTAAATAAATACAGTACATAAAATTCGAGAAAGCCTAGTGCGGCCTCGACTTTCATCGAATGACACGGTATTAATATACATATTGTTGACAGGAACCGATAGACTTCGAGTTTGAAGATGAGTACGGGTGTGGTTGCTGTTGCTTCGGGTCTAACGGCCCGGTCACGCTCCGGATACGGTTGCCGGCGTCCGGGTTCGTTCCCGGCCAGGCCATACCCGTGGCTGTCGATGTACAGAATAATAGCAACACCGAAATCACTAAGATAATATTTGATATTGTTACGGTGAGTTTTTGAAGTAATATTTTTTTATGCACACTTGACTTGGGTTGTAAGCTGATGAATGCAAGAGAGCGTTACAAAGTGTGATCACACTTTGTTTAATTAAGGTGTTTACCTTTCATTTATTACCTTCAATTGAGGACGCAAGTTGAGAGGGAGATATATAAGTTAGTGAAGTTAGAAATAGAGAGAGCTACGTTTCGTATATTAGGGGAAAGAGGGAGGTGCAAGTACACCTTTTGAAGTAAAACTTCTTTACGCACCCTTGACTTGGAGTGTAAGCTGGTGAATGCGTGACGAGAGCTTTACGAAAAGTGTGATCAGGTGAGATCAACAGAGGTTGAGGGGGAGATATAAGTTAGTGAAGATAGAAAGAGAGTCACGTTTCGTATATTACTGTAGGGGCAAGAGAGACAGGTGCGAGCACACATTTTCTTTCTCTTTTTATTCTTTCTTGTTATAACGGCAATTTAAACGCAAATTCAACTGCCTAACTATTGGTGGTCATGAGATACACCCCGCTGATAGACAGACAGACGGAGAGACAGACAGTGTTTAGTAATAGGATTCCGTAGGTACTCTATTGGCCACCCCATGTCATCCCGTGGGAGACGTAGCAGTCGACTCGAGGGTATATCTCCCAGAGAACGGGCAGCAGCGTCTATGTGTACTATGACCACCATACTGCGATCGCCAACCCGTTGCCAAGCGTGGCGATTATGGCATATGCCTCCAAATGACGGCCTCGAGTAGGGTTACCATATGTAAATAGAGGGATGCCTGTCTATGGTACCTAAAATGCCTAAATTTCCAGAAAAATGCCCGTTTGGAGCAAAACGCTGCAGGTAATAAGTAAAAGCCAACAGATAATAATGAAGAAGGATATTTATTACTGACTAGCTGTGCTCAGCGGTTTTATCCGCGTTAAATTTTATAAATTATCACTGCTCCTCCCCCGTAGGTGATAGCGTGATAGTATGTACCCTATATGTTGACCCGACCTCTTAGTAATATTCATGCATAATTTGAAGTAAATCCATGCAGTAGTTTCTGAGTTTAGCCCGGACATACATACAGACGAACAGATAAACAGACAAAAATTCTAAAAACTGTATTTTTGGCTTAGATCACGCCCCAAGTATCCTTTAAAAAAATATTCAATGTACAGTTTTCTCTTTCCTACGATTTTATTATATGTATAGATATTTGTCAAAGGACATTACTTTTTTTTAATAGTTCTTTCTTTTCTAATATATAAACGTAAAAATCTTCACAAGATACAGTTTTGTAATTTTCCTGTGTAATCAATATTGCTTTTACTGATTCAATTGTCAGCCGATTTCTTTCTTTACTCAACTGAGCGTTGAAGAGAGCCTGCGAAAATGCCTGTCTCAGACCAATGCTGGCCGCACGCCTGTCTAAACCTTAAAATGCCTGTGAAATGCAGCTAATGCCTGTCATATGGTAACCTTAGACTCGAGTCCATTGTGGAAATCTTTTTGGGGAGACCTTTTCAAAATCAAAAATCAAAAGTGATTTATTCCGTTAAAATATTACTTTTGTCAATTTTTTTACCCTACCGTGCTGTGCATGACGTGGCAGCTACTGAGAAACACTGCCAGAAAACTCAGTAGGAATCCTTTTTTTAAATATTTATTTCTTACATAAAATTACATTGTATTTAAATGTGTTAATTTAGAGTGACTCAACCCCAAGCTGTTTTGTCACTTAAATAATCCGAAGTTTTGTAGTAAGCCCTGCTACACAATTTGACTTTTATAATTCTTTTAAACTTATTCATAGACATTTCTCGGATATCACTGGGAAGTTTATCCAGTAGTGGAGGTCATTAGACTGACATAATGAATCCACGTGCTGGCTTTTATTGAATTTGAAAACACGAGTTTATTCTCACTAATTTAGTTGGTCCTCTATTAACTTAACAATATAATAATAATTATATCCTAGGACGTTATTTACACACGGGCCATCTGATCCCAAACTAAGCAGAGCTTGTACTATGGGAACCATATAACTGATAGACTACATTTACTATTTTTCTTTTCGTAAATACATACTTATATAGATAACTACACCCAGACTCAGGACAAACAGACATGTTCATGCACACAAATATCTGCCCTGGGTGGGAATCGAACCTACGAGCTCCGGCGTGAAAAGCAAGCATTTGCTAACCACGCTATCAGGCCCGTCGAAATATGTACATATCATTAAGTCAGTATACCTACCGCTAGGTATACTAACTTTATGGTACATATCCAGTTTACGATCGTTAATTGTCTGCGTTAATTAAAACTTTGGTATTTAGCGATTAGTGAGAATGCCACGAACCATTGTCTGACCTATTCATTGTCAAATTGTGACTCATTGCATGTTATCTATGGCTAAAGAAATTAATTTCTCGGCATGCTCTTCTACTATTCTAATCCTGCGTAATTTTTTTATGGCTCATACTATGGGCGTCCAGCTTTTTCTGTGGAGAAATATAATTCAAAATATGCAATACAATTAAATATACCTAACATTTATTCGAATTTTTGGACGGAACATTCTGGGAGTGGAATTTCAACAAGATTAAAGCGCTTTTGGTCCCTGAATGCTAATCCAGATATTGTCGGTTCGTTCCCCAGTCATGACAGATTTTCGTGCGACGATCACGATTATTTGTTTAGTGTCTGGGTGTAATATGTTTGTATTTAGAAATATATAAGTATGTTTATCAGTTGTCTAGCCAGTTATATATCAGATGACCTGTTATTTTCGTATGAACTAGGTTAAACGGCAATGCAGTAATATTTTTTTAAACACAACGCCCGCAATATTTAGTCTACTCCCTGTGTCGCGGGGTACTTTACAAACATATAATAGACGGACACAAATTCCATCCAGACTCAGAACAACTATTTATGGGTCACACAAATAGTTAATCGGCGCGAGACTTGAACCCGCGACACGAAGCGGCGAGGCGACTGTCTTAGCCACTGCGCCACACGTGGAGTAATATATGTAGATTAAATTGAGTTTAGTTGGTACTGCTTAGATCGGGGCAAAAAATGACAGTAAAAATATGTTTCAATACAGAAAGAGTTGTACCGCAGTCAACAGCCCGGATCTGAAAACATTCCGCCGGAGAAAATAATTGCGACCACGAAAACCAAGCCGGTGATGGGCCGCACCAAGCGCAACTTTACCTGCGACGTCGTCGTGCCAGAGTTCATCCCGCCGTTTCTGGAGCGGTGCAGTATCATCGATGTGGGATACTTCTTTAGAGTGAGTTGTGGCATTTTATTATGAACATACTTTGGCACCTAAATTTAGGTAGAGTTTAAACAGACGACCAGCTTATTTATGACGTCATTGGGCCAGAGTTCATCAATATCTGAAACGGTAAAGTATCACTAATACTGGATACCTTACTAGATTGAGTTGGGTCATTTTATTGGTTATACATTTTTAGGATAAATTATGCTTTAACGTTCATATTTAAAATAATGCAGAATGCAGTGATCCGCTGCTCAACCGTGGCTCATGTAAGCCCCGTTCAATCATTTGAACCACGCTCAACTATTTATTTATTTAAAAACCCTTCTTAAAGGTTTCTCAGCTGAGATACGTGATATTCGTGGAGACCTGTAATTGGCCTTCAATTACTATTGATAGCTTTTTATAACTGTTTTTATGTGCTGTTGGTCTTCCTTAATATTAAATAAAAAAAAATAAAAAAAAAATATTTTACTTTGTCATTATTTCTGGGATTGGTATACAGCTATTTTTCATGGTTGTGACAATGAATCCAACTGGAATTCAGTATACATTTTGAAATGAACAGACGTCAGCACATCCAGCTACCCCAATCTGTCAAATTTCTTTTATAGATTTTCAACTTTATTACATAAGCATAAGATTCACTTTCAATTGGGGAAATTTGACAGATTAGGATAGCTTGATGTGCTGGCCACAAAACCTCCATTCACACAGGGTTAAGTGTATAGCTATCTGGGGTATAGCTAATCTAAATCAATAAATACATAAAATAGATTCTATTCCTTACGCACGGGAATACGTAGTTACAAGTGAACTTTTTCCAGGTAACAATAAAGTTCTCCGGCTGCACCGACGACGAGCACGACGAAAATGAGATATATTTGGGATTAGTGCCATTGAGGGAGTTGGTTGATGGCGAATACATTCACCCGATGAGCCACAGCCTACCTAAAGCCCCCATACCCATCAACAACACGCCTCCACAACTAGCCGTCCCTGTTAACGCGACTTTCGGCTCCAACACCAGCATACATAGAAGTCAATACACTGCTGTTAACGCGACTTTCGGCTCCAAAATAAGCATACATAAAAGTCAATATACTACTGTTACCTGCGCCCCACCACCTTACCCAGGCAATAATGCGCCTTATCCCATTAATAATACGAACTCACGTCCTGTATCGATGGAGATGAGGCCGGCAGAGTATGGGTTTAAATCACCTGCGGCAGATTTGCCGTATCCTAATTATGGTACTCCTTATCCTGGTGCAGCTGTTGGGGGATCAACTCATGGTTTACCTCAAGCAAATCCAGCCAATAGTGGCTCTTCGCCGATGTACAATCCTGGTACTTTCGCTCCGTCCGCGCCTCCGCCTTTGTAAGAATAAACGGCTATATGTAACCACTTAATTAGTTTTGCCTAATGGTAAGCACAGACAGGGTCTAAACCGAACTCGACTCTGAAGCGTGCCTCACACTGGAAGACTTTACTTTTCCAATTAGCTTAGGAAGCTTCTACTGGTTCACCACACAGAGGCAAATCAAATCAAATCATTCTTTATTTGCCAGGAATGTAGTAACAAAATAAAGGTGTTGCTGGCGTTAACAAATGAAATCCAATGCATTCTACCATAACGGCATGCAAAATTACACAAACAGTAAATAAATCAGTAAAAACAATTGTCAAATTCAATATGTCATTTCAATCTAGTCAAAACATATTACAATTGTTACAAGCAAAAGTAAAACATAAATTAAATTAATTACATTATATCATAAATTAATACTTAATTACAATCAATTAATTACAATTAACAATCAATAATCCTACAAAGAATTATTGCTAAGGAAATCATTAACAGAATAGTAATACTTTTCCACCGTGAGTCAATTTCTTAGGCAAACGAAGCTTAAACCATCCAGCAAAATAAAGCTCCAAAATCAGTAACCATCCAGTAGTTGATTCAATTTCTTAGGCAAGCGAAGCTCAAAACATCCAGCAAAATAAAACTCCAAAATAATTAACAAGGACGCCTTCTTTGTCATCGTACCTCGCCTTGTGGCGGTTACTGACGAAAAGATGGCTATATATTGTATTCTAGTCGAGGCTGGAGTTAACTTTGAATGTACAGTCAACAAAGGAGATGTTTATACAGGGATTCAACTATATCTTAGTTGTCTATACTAATATTATTAAGAGGTAACGTTTGTGAGTTTATGACGTTGCAAGGGGTAGTGTTGAAAATGACTAAAGTGCCTGAATTAGACTGACTGTCATTTACGGTCAAATTGGTCAAAAATGGTCATTAACTGTCAAAAATGGTCATTTTCAGTCAATTTGATAGTAATTATATTTTAGTACCTTTTAAGTTTTTGTCGTTAATAAAAGTCTACAACTTCTAAATTGAAACAAAAAAGTGGTTTTTATGACTTAAAGTATTATTATATAGTGTTAATCATTTTACATTTCTAATCATGCGTGCATTTAAGACAAAATGGCAACGTCGCATCGCCTCTCTTGATATCATAGAAAATAAAACGTTGCTTCATTTAAACTTGCATATAAATTGGGTACTTAAATAAATAAATAATTGGGTGGTAGTCGAGAATAGACAATAATATTTGAGTCAAATTGACTGAATTTGACAGTAAATGACCGGTCATTTAAGGTTTATGACAATTGCGACTAGTCATATTCAGTCATTTTACATCTCTAGTAAGGGGTAATATCTGGATCTACTGAACCGATTTTCAAAATTATTTCACCAATAGAAAGCTACTTTATTGTAGAGTGTCATAGTGCTATGAAAATAAATATTTCGAACTTTTAACCCGAAGTATTGCGCGGGACAAACGGGCAGGTACAAAAATATTTATTACGCGGAACGAAGTCCGCGGGTATACTTCTAGTTATTAATAAAAAATCTGTTAAATTTATTATATGCCCCATAAAAGAAGTGAATAAAAGTGTTTAACCCGCCTAACCGATGTTATGTAGTTTCTATTGGTATAGAAAGCAAGCATAGTAGATTGACTGCACATATACATATAGACATATCTCCATTGCTGACTGTACATTTATTTGAGACATTTTTACATTATATATATTTAAATTTAGTACTTAGTGATTTTATCTTATGTTGAAACTAAATATTAGTTCTAAAATATATATTACGGCCTTCTGCATTTATTACTAACATTTATTTTTTAAAATTTATTTTTTAAGATTTATTTTTGTAAAAGTTTTATTAATATTTAATGTAGATTTAAGTACATTTTATGATTTTTTGTCCTTCTGAAAGGATGATTGTGTTTTATATATATTAAATGACTGACTATGGCTCTGCGATTTGGATCATACGAGTATATTGTATTGTATATACCAGTGGTGATGGATGATATACATATATTCCTCATTCCTAGGAATGGCTCATTTTCACCGATTTTTCAGTCAACAAACTCCGTTATGTCTATACACCGCGTTTTTTGACATTCCATAACTCTAGCGTTATATTCCATAAGTAAAAATAATACAGAAAACTCAAGACTATGTTGTCCGAGAATGCATATTAATTAAGATCCCTATACCATAATTAATTTAGGTCAAAATCGAGGCAAAAGAAGTATCCAAAGATCGTGACAAATGGAAATCCGTTGTCTCTGCCTAGCCCTCCGGGAAACAGGCGTCTATGTATGTATGTTTAGGTCAAAATTTGTCACCCGTATGATGATATTTTACTTATGCGACGTTGCCAATCTTCGCTCTAAGAGAGGTAGGGCACAGCGTTCATTCGCTCGAAGAGCAGCCCGACTGGGGAAGTACCTCCACCTTACAGAAGACACTCCGTAATAATAACATTAATAATTTAATGTTGTGTTTCTGCATGTGAGTAAGGTCGCCAGAGCTCATCGGGGTGGGGGGAAGGGTCAGCAACACTTGTTTGCTCACTCTTAAAGGCCGGCAACGCACCCGCGATTTCTATGGTGTTCCGAGTGTACATGGGCGGCGGTGATCACTTACCATCAGGTGACCCACTTGCTCGTTTATCGACCACTGACATTAAATAAAAATAAAACGCTACTAGTATACATACACTACTTTGTTAATTTCACTTTAATTTCGAGTAAATCAGTCCTATGACTGCACGTGTGGCGCAGCGGCTAAGAAAGTCGCCTAGCCGCTTCGTGTCGCGGGTTCGAGTCCCGCACCGGAGAACTATTTGTGTGACACATAAATAGTTGTTCTGAGTCTGGATGTAATTTGAGTCCGTCTATTATATGTTTGTAAAGTTCCCTGCGACAAAGAGATTTTAATCCCTAGTGCGGGCGTTGTCTTAAAAAAATAAACTCAACAATACTATTAAAACTAAATTTGTAGCAAAACATGCTGTATTTCATGTTCTGCTACATTTGTAGCTTCAATAGTATTGTTGAGTTTAGATATATAGGAATGATTTACTCGAAATTAAAATGAAATAAATAAAGTAGTTTAGCTAATGTCAAAAATGTATGAAGTTTTTTTTATTTTTTTTTATTGTTTAACTTTAAAAATAATACAATTTTTGTCGCACTTTATGTATTCTGCCAAACTGCAGTACAGTTTGTAGGCAGTATTCTCGCGGGTTCACATCTTAATTTCTAATAACTAAATAGTTAACAATTACTAATACATATGTATATAAACAAATTACAGCTCCATCATCTAACGCGACCAACCAACAGCTTGTCGCGGAGAGCAAGTAACTTGCTATCCACGACAAACCGGCCGTTG
This sequence comes from Pseudoips prasinana, assembly GCA_951640165.1. NCBI lineage: Eukaryota > Metazoa > Arthropoda > Insecta > Lepidoptera > Nolidae > Pseudoips > Pseudoips prasinana. The sequence goes on from OX621248.1 coordinate 32,772,315, forward strand.
GTTTGTTTACGGAACCTGTTGAATTGAAACCTGTTTTATATGAACCCTACGCCACTGGTATTTACATTATACACGCTTATACAATCCCATCGCGTCCCATCTTCTAGGTTCACTGAACATTGACGAGGCAGCTATGCGAATGTTGTATTCAATTATATTATTAGGGTATGACGTAATCGTCTATTGCAGCCATTATACAGCGCTTATGGCTAGATGACCTCACCGGTTTGTTAATAAGGAGCAAGGTTAAGCGCAGTCAGCGTATAGATGGGTTACCGCCGTAGTGGTTAGATTATCTTTTCTTTTTTTTGCGTTAGACAAATTGATTCCTGTGTCACGGGGTACTTTACAAACATAAAGTACATCCAGACTCAGAACAACTATTTATGGGTTAGGTAAATAGTTGTTTTGAGCGGGAATCGAACCCGGGACATGATCTGGCAGCCGACTGTCTTAACCGCTGCGCCACACGTGGAGTGCATGTCTGAGCATCTTAGTGCTTCCGAGGACACTTAAATTGTACCCGCCCAATCACATGTGAATAAAATACTTAATAATAGCAAATGCGTGCCATATGATAACAGATCATAGATGGATTTATTACAACATTAATAATGTTTTTATATATTGTGGTTACGGGTCTCAATCTCGATAAAGATCTTTATCGCTATTGAGACCCGTGTCCACAATATATAAAAATGTGTACAAATCGCGAAAGTTTAAAAACATTAATAATGTTGTAATTGAACATACTTTATAACATTTTTATGTAGATAATGATCTAAAGTGACGAATTTATTGTTCAACTGTATTTTTTAATTTTGAACCTTTTGTAACCAAACTAAACATGATTGAAAAGTGGGTAGATTTTTGTTTACAAAAATTACTTAGCCTTCTTTTACACCGCTAAATTAATTTAAATATCATTACATCTCTCTCTAATATATCTCGTGTGAAAAGAACAAAATATAAATAGAACTACTAAAACTGTTTTATGTCGTAACCCTGTTGACATGTTCTAACGTATCCATACTCAGTCTTTTTTTATAGCGGCCGCAAGCACTCTGTCGAGGGCCGGGAACCAAAAATTTTTTAGGTCGTAATTAATACGTAATTTAAAGTTAACGATGTAGTTACTTAATTAATGTGTCAAATGCTTATTTCACTTCAGGGAAATTTTGCGCGAAATCTAAAGATACAAAATATTCCCTGATAAATAAGCCCTTTCCTTTCCAAAGAAACTCCCATGATATTCTAACTAGATTACTTGGTATATTATTATACCAAACTAGATTACTTGGTGTATTATTTATTTTATTTTATTTATTTCTCTTAGGAAGACCAACAGCTTTCGGCGACACTTTAGCGTTGTATGTATAACAGAGAGCCATTAATAGGTCTCCACGAATAAAAACATAACTTACAAATCTATATGTGGTATGTGGTAAAATTTAAAAAACAAATAATTAAAACTAAATTAAACACGTACTTAAGGCTAAATAAATTACTTGATATTATAAACTAACACATCTTTTGAATAAATCTTGGCTATGCACCCTTCTCACCGTCTCTGGTTTTGAGTTAAATACGTTTAAATCGATTTTTTTTAGTTTGTTTAAGCTATTACTTGCTCGCCACAGGAACGCATTCTGACGATAGTTGGTTGACACTAAAGGTAGATGAATAGGAACATGATGTCTCACCACTTTATTAGGAACATTAAACTGATTTTTTTAAGAGGAGATCGGGACAATCAACTCCACCGGATATAATTTTCAATATGTACATAATGTCGGTGATTTCTCGCCGCATACTTAGAGGAAGCTTATTATACCAAGTAATCTAGTTTCAATTTTTTGTTTTTGTTAAAATTTTAATATCCTGGGACATCACCTAAACACGGCCCTATATGATCCCAAACTAAGCAGAGGTTGTACCTACTATGGAAACCAGATAGCTAATACACTACATATACTACTTTTTTTTTGTAAATAAGTACATATATAGATAAGACATTTACACTATAACATTGAATTAAAAAATACAGTTTTGTATATTAATGTTAATTTATATTGCAAAGGTGCTTAGGATGATAACAAATATTGTGATATATGTACATTGTCTCGATAATAGAGGTCATAATAAAATATCTACACGTGCTTAATGTATCGTCGTATTAAGGCTATCTAGTTGTACAAGGTGTCATAATATAAATATTGTTATTTTAAAAAGACAACGCCCGCTATAGGGAAATTTAACTCCTGTGTCGCGGGGTACTTTACAAATATATAATAGACGGACACAAATAAAGTGGACTTAACTTAAGTACCACTTAATCTACTTATACAATACGTGTACTTAAACATGTAAGTAATGTATCTAGAAATAATTATATTTACTTAATTATACTACAAACATTTTGACTATTGACAAGCGCTTTTCAAAGTGTACGTGAATAAAAACCTTTTTTATTTTATATTTATACCTATATGACTGAAGAGCGTGTAAAAAATCAACATGCTATTTTATTTACGGAGACTTACTTTAAAAAGCGCTTGTAAATAGTCAGGAAATGTTTGTAGTAGACCTAATTAAGTAAAGATAATGTTAAGTTGTTCTGCAAATAGAAATATTTGCTTCCCATACATTAATAACGATCAATTGATGGATTTTGTATGAGGAAACAAAAAACTTTTCGTTTTTCACACTGTTTTTTTTTGCATTTGATCAGTCTCATGAGTAGCTAACGCTTATGTTACATCTTGTATACTGCTCTCTTGACTTTACAAAAGTGTGTATACTAGTAAGTGTAAAAAAATGTTTATACTAAGTACTTTTAAGAATGTTTGTACGCGTAATACTTATATACATGTTTATACTTGTGCTTATAAGCATGTTGTACCTTGTTGTACTTACTTTTAGAAATGTTGTAACTTTAAGCGGTGCTATCGAATATTATTGTAAAAGAGAATATATATGATATTGCTGTATACAAATATTTGATAATACATATAGTGTACTTTGATTGCTATATTCTAAGTTTTTAACAACCTTTAAACGACATGCTTTTGTGAAACTGTCAAAAGCTCAACATATATGAAATAAATCTTATTAAAATATGTTTACGAAAATACTACTAGTATAAATAGTGGAGGAATTTGAAATTGTAGCGATATATATTGGCGTAAAAAAAATCCACAAAGTCCTTAGATGACAGATTATAATGACTGATCGCGAGAACAAAATGCGCACGTGCGCGCGCGCATATAGAAGATTCGAATTACGTGATTGTTCAAAAAAGGCCAGGGAAATTTTTCTGTGTCCCGTAGCACTTACAAACATATAATTAACGGAAAAATAGTACATCCAGACTCCGAACAACTGTTTATGCGTTACATAAATAGATGTCCTGCGCGGGAATCAAACACGGGACGCGAAGTGGCGAGGCAACTGTCTTAACCGCTGCGTCACACTGAAGTCAAATCTACCTTTAATACTAATAATAAAATCAGTTTGTTCAATATAAAAAAATCAAAATGCGCTTGCGATCGACATTTTTGTATGGCGTCATTTGTTATTGTATAATTTCAATTTGATCCTTAAGATCCATAATATACCTACATATATGAAATGAAATAATAACATAATTTCCAGTTTCTGTGTAGAGGTAAAATAATAAGGAAATAGACTTATAAAATTGCCTTACACTTATAAAACCACCGATTTACCTACCTGTAATTTAATAATATACCTATTGAAAAAACACGATTTATTATACAAGTATATTAAACCTTATATTTCTTAGTATATGTACAAGCTTTGATGTTGATAATAACATAAGTAGAAGTGTTCCTGGTCGAATTTTGGCCAGGGCGGCCAGTCTCAATAGAGATTAGCTATCTGCGCAAACAGGTGCGAATTTAGTATTCCAAAATATTCTTTTCTTTTCTTAAGAAGTTTTTATTTTGATATGATTTAGACCGATAAATATTGGTAAACCATATTTCCTATTTGTGTTAAACAGCGAAATCCGAATATTTTTGAATATTAATTTAGCATAATGCCCTATGCACATTCTTCTTAAACTACTGACTACTAGTTTATGTCCTTTACAACATCTACTTGGACAAAAGAACGTTCCGCCCTGAATTCGGGGCCTTAAGGACTGTATTTTTTAGAGGGAATGGTATGTTGCGGATTCCCGATTGTCATAACAGATAATTACCACGAAACGAGAATTGTTTTGTGTACTTATGTGATTGTATTTCATAAGACATACAGCTAAGCTGTTCACGTACGGACGCCAGCACGTCCAGCTCTTTCAAATTTCTTTTATAGATTTTCAACTTTATCACACAAGCATAACTTTCAATTGGAGAAATTTGTCAGATTGGGGTAGCTTGATGTGATGGCGTCTGTACAATATAACTTGTATATCCCTTCAACGGGGGGAAAACAGTTGCCACTTAGTCTAGGAAAGAAACCGTTGAACCCCGCAGTAAAATCTCAGCGGATGAAACTTTACAATATTATAAAGAATCTTCCATTAAAGGTATTTTATAAGTTGAGAGGCGGGGCACTATATGGCAGATGACATAATTATAGAATCTTCCAATAAAGGTGTACCTACCTATATTCTATAAGCATCACATCACATCATGTCCGTATGTAATTAAACATTATTTTTTAAACCTATTTCAATTATTTAATTCGATAAATGATTATATGGGATAATTCGGAAAGCATTCCCTGTCGATAAAATTAAGTAGGTATCGAAATACATAACTGAGAAATCGTGTAACTACATACATAAGTAAAACACGGTCAATTTGTAAACCAACCTTGCTGGCAGTGTCAGCATTTTGTGATTTTATGCTCATTAAGTGACAGTTTACTGGCCTAGAGAACGCAAGTACGCGAGTCATATTATGGCAGTTTGAACTTGGCTCCATTTCACATTTGTTTTTGATAATATACTATACTAGCTATGCCCTGCGGTTTCACTCGCGTTAATAGTGGTTTTGGCGTGAAAGAGTAATAAACATACATCTATACTCACAAACTTTTGCATTTATAATATTGTAGGATGTATACCTCTAGCGGTTTTGGCAGTGCACGCCGTAATAGCTCGCATATTTTTTTCAAGTTACTTGGCACTTATCGTCATGTTTTGGACAATTCACACAATATCTTTATAACTTGTAACCTATATGTTATTCTGATGTATAAGCTATATTATTGTAAAGTTTCATTAAAATCCATTCAATAGTTTTTACGTGAAAGAGTAACAAACATCCATCCATACTTACAAACTTTCGCGTTTATAATATTAGTTACTATATTACAACCATTGACATATATGTATTCTACATAGAATACATATAGGTCAATGATTACAACACAGGAAAGTTGCTGTCCGCTGAGTGTATATTGTGAGGTATTCATACAAAAAACCGCTTCGTTTCCTTGACTAATTGTTATACTATTGTGTTTGGAATAACTTGAAATGTTTACCTACTAAAATGTAGATATATTGAAGTGTAAGTATATAATGTATACAAGTTAAAGTTATTTTATATATTTTTTGACGTGTTTATTGCTTATAAATGAATATATAACGATTATCATTGATCCTGTTATTTTATTTACTTACGATAACTAATATAGTCTTCGCCGTTTTGATGACATAGTTTGACCTTGAGAAAGTATTACATAGACAATAAAGGCGGGGACGTTGTCACTTTGTATGGGCCTCATAAGATGGCTCAAGGTCACCCAAAGAGAAATGGAGACGGCTATGCTCGTAGTTTCCCTGCGATATCGAATCAGAAATGTCGATTGCCGCAGGCGAACCCAAGTAACCGACATAGCCCGAAAATTTGTCAAACTGAAGTAGCAGTGGGCAGAAATATTGAGTGTCGATGATAATGAATAATAATAATAAATCTTTACCTGTTTACCTTTTTATAAAAATAAATGTGTGTGCGTTTGTACGTGTTTGAGGTGTGGGTGTGTGTATGTGTGTGTGTTGCATGCTTGTGTGCGTGAATGTGTATGTGTATTGTATCACATTGAATATGGCTAAATGTATGTGTATCGTATCACATTAAATATGGCAATAATGGCCACGAACTCTTGAGATACTTAGATGTCCACTGCTGGAGAAGAGACTCCCTCTCCCTGATTGGAGAGGATGTCTCTTCTCCAGCCGTGGACAACTAAGTATCTGCACATAATGAGGGGGGTTTTCGGAAACTAACTAAAGCTTTTATTTGTGACTCCGTCCATAGGGATGGTAATTTTTTTATTATTCCGTGGGGATTTCTAACGTTGTGAGAAAGTCAGAATATAGATATTCATAAATCGATATTAACAATCTATATTCTGACAATTTACATGCGCTTTTTTTAGTTTATGTGAATAAACTTTTATTTTTAATGATTCTGAACAAATCGGAATGTGAGCGCTAATTAACAAAACCTTACATGTAAGTATATGGGTGCCGACAAGTATAGTCATGTATTTTTTATTAAGTATCACACAACCATTAGATTAGCAATTCAAAAGTGTTTTTACGAGCATTTCAACCATGAATAATAGAATACATAGACCGGATGACAGTTCAAATAGAACAGTCCAAAAATAGGAACACTTGTGTGCGTGTTTCGCGACATCGCCAATGTTTTGAACAACCATTGTAATTTATAAAATAGCAAAATCACATTCTTAGCTATTCAATGTTTTTGTGTGCTCAATTGTTTTCTAATATACAAATTTTTGTAACTTTTTAAGATTAAATATCATCATCATTATCTTAAAATATTTTTATTGTAACGAAGTTCCTTATCGCGCGTTGTGAAAGGGGGCTAGACGGAAAAAAATCTTACGACACTTTTTGCAGCTGTGCGGCGTGCGCATGTTTCTCTGTCTCTCTCTCTCTCTTATAGAAAGCAAGCCAGATATTTTCATTTCTATTTCGCATTGAACAGTGTGGTGTCGCGACGATTATTTTTGTAGAGTGTATACAGGTTTTTTGTACATAATAAATAATAAGAAATAACTTCGTTCCATCCGGGTGTCCCTCGACACCTCTCAAGTTTTTTTCTTTTAGTCTCAGTAACCCCTTTATTATACGAACCGGAAGACGCAGCGTAGGCAGGCCCCCCTACAAGATGGACGGATCATCTTGTTAGAGTCGCTGGAAGCCGCTGGTTGCGGGCAGCTCAAGACTAGCAATCGTGGAGATCTTTGGTGGGAGGCCATATCCATCGGAGGGCGTCTTTTTGTCACCATTAAAAAATGATTACAAAGCTTATAGAGAGATATTATTTAATATTAATTTATTTTTCAAACAATTGATACTTCCTTTAATCTATAATAAATTATAGACAATTTATATTTATAATTTTATAGCTCTCTCCGGTCCGAAAACGAACACCTAAGTGCGCGGTGGGCCTATAGGTGGGTGACCACTTAAGCGTTATTTTTAGAGACTCCATGCTTCAGATAGCAGATTAAGTTAGCTGTTCTGGCAGTTGTCAGATCACAGTCAGACTGGGCGGCTTGCATCTGTCATTTCACTGCCTATACTAAGTTAAAACAAACATGCAACTGCATTTCTCTAGCTCCTGGTCCATTCAACGGTTGCCTGGAACAGATCGTATCGAAGAGATAAAGCCGCCATTTGTTCAATCTTGTTCATAGTTCTTTATACGTTTCCTTTTTGTTAAAAATATACATAATATAAATAAGAGTTAATGCACTAGAAAATCTGGAAGGTGGTAAACTCATTATTTTCGCTTCGTTAAACAACGACTTTGATTCACATACAAAGCGTAACAAAAGAGTTGGGACTAAATATAAGGCCTAATAGGACGAACTGAAAGAAACAATACATTGTCGTAATTTATTAAATTTGATGATCCTTGCCGTATTTCTATTTCGTCCTTTAGTACTGTTGCTTCTTGTATAAACGGAACCCCCTCTACAACTTTTTAAATATTAAATGATGTATAAAATTTACATCATTGTCTAAATTTACCTTATTAGACAATGGCAGTGCCTGCGGCTTGATTAAACTGACAATTAGCGGAATTAACAAAACATATTAACCTTGAAGACGCAGCGCGGCGATGGACCGATGATCTTGTGAGGGTCGCTGGAAGTCGCCGGATTTGGATAGCACATGTACAAAGTACAGTTCATTGAAATAAACGCGCGCGCAGTCAGCAATTCCTCGCTGCGCACTGACCCAAATCTTTAGTTTTAATATTTAAATTGTTATAATGTTAGTTGACGAACAGCCACCAACCGAGCCGCGTTAACTCAACCATTACCATTTTTACCAGTTTAATATACAGTGTATTTTCTATACCATCGTATTTTATTATTATTTGTTGGAGTTACGCCCAACACACAAGACCGGCAATTGTATTGTGCCTTTGTCTAGCAGTGGGGGTCTTTCGACTGCTTTGATGATGATGATTATGATTAACCTTGTATTTCGTTTCGCGTTATAATTTTTTTTGTCCCTGCCCTTTTGTCCCGCGTAATACTTCGGGTTAAAAGTTCGAGAGAAATAAAAATTATGATATGAATCATATGTCTAAGACACTCCACAATAACGTAGCTTTCTATTGGTGAAATAATTTAGAAAATCGGTTCAGTAGATCCAGAGATTACCCCTTACAACGTCACAAACTCACAAACGTTATCTCTTTATAATATTAGTATAGATGTGCTATGACGGTGACGGTGATGACGGCTTATAAACTGCCACAAGTATGTAAAAAAACATAACCGATCTATAACCTGTGCGAAAGCTAAATCTATGTACAGAGATGAGATTAAAAAAAACAACTTGTTAAAAGTAACATGTCTTTATTTAAAACCATAAGATTTATTCGGAACATACATCGCTGACTTACGAATGATAATGACTATAAAACAAACAGGTTTTCACTTAACGCTGCCATAAATGATTATAATAGGGAACTTGCCCGTTTCACATATATGCTGAGTAATCGCTAAATACCCGAAACGTATAAGGTTCATAAATTCAAATAACCTCTATTTCAAACTGTGCCTGAATTATTCATGATTAACAAGAGCAGGTACAGACGCCAGCACATTCAGCTACCCCAATCTGTCAAATTTCTTTTATAGCTTTTCAACTTTATCACAAAAGCATGAACCTTATGCTTTCACAACAGGTACAGACACCAGCACATCAAGCTACCCCAATCTGTCAAATTTCACCAATTAAAAGTGAACCTTATTCTTTTGTGATAAAGTTGAAAATCTATAAAAGAAATATGACAAATTGGGGTAGCTGGATGTGCTGGCGTCTGTACAATAAAGCAAGATGATTTAGGACCCATATAAATATAATCTTACAGTCCAATATTCATATAATTTAAGGTCAAAGCCTTCTCTTTCTCTACGGTTTCTTCTTCCTTCTCTACTGTTTACTCTCACGTGTAAAACTTAATGTACAATAAAGAGTATTTATATTGTATTAAATAAATCAAGTCGAGTAAAACAGAATTATATGGTTCTCCGAGTATACAGTGTGTCTGGAATACGAAGTACAGTGAATCCGTATGTTCAACATTATATTTAAATGCATTATTTGAGATTGAAGCATCTTCTAAAGTAATATTCATAATTGTTATTTCCTGTACCGAAGAGAGCTTACGGGCAGTGGTGTATCTAAATAGGAGAGAAGGGGGACAAATTCATTAGGCCCGGGTTTAATAGCGAGGCTACGTTCGTTTATCTAACCCATATAACACTATTCCTCTCAGTTACTTACTTATCACTCAATATTCATAATGCCGGTACATTACCATATAATAAAAGCGGCAAATCATTCCTTATCAGCATTAGCATGAAATATATCGCGATCGCCGACGTATAATGTTATACGTATAGAATTGCAAAAAAGAATGTATTATTTTCTGCGCACCAAAATTTAAGATAATAGAAAAACGGAAGAAGAAGGAAGACTTAGAATAAAAATAGCAGATTAAGTAAAGGAGATAATTAATTATATTATTATTATTGTGAATCGTAGTAAAGGAACGAAGGAAATGGCACTGCATAGGAAAATACGCTCAAACTTCGAATGCATGAGTGGTGCACAGACCTCTATGTTTTTAAACAAGTCATTCTTAAAAACTAGCTACAGCAGTAATAATAAGTAACAAAGACAAGATTTGACAACCAGTTTTGTACTGCAACATTGTTTTCAATTTAATGGAGGCAAATACGGTTGCTTTCTTCCCTATAAGATTTGAACACAGCCACCCTTACCCGCTGGTGAGTTTACGCCACTGCTTACTCAGTATTTAAGTCTTAATTTAAATCTATATTATGGCATACTTTCAACATGTAAAAATACACATTTTCAACAGAAAGAATAAATAAATCCCAATCAACTTTTTATTGTAAATCAAATCAAATCAAATCATTTATTATTCATTACATTTTTATTTAATTGTAAGTAATGTAAATTGTAAATGTCATAAACTCTATATAATATGTCAATATAAATGACATAAATCTCTAAATGTATTAATTAAATATAATATTTATTATTACTAATATAGCAAAGCCCACATCGTATTAAATTGTATCATAAGATGCATCATCTATATCATTATATATATCACGGGAACTCGAGGTCAAGCGTTTTGTTCATAATATTATTTTAATCACCTAATAGCAGGCTCTTATATCTAAAAATACTTGTATAATTACGACTTATAACTACATATATTAAATGCTGACAAAAATATAAAAAATTGTACAAAAACTATTATGAATACGAGAATTATATAAATCCTTATAATAAATTATATCAACAATATCAAGGCTTTAGGAAATTAAGTGTTGAAAATTTATAGGGTTCAAGTGATAGTTAAACCGAAAAGCATAGTCTAGTTAAGAATGGAGGTAATACGAGAAACATTCTAACTGTCTCCTAATGTAATGAGTATCTAGTGAAAATAGACACATAATACTAAGACTAGAACATAAGAATAATCTTGTTACATGCTTCCCGTCTCCATAAAAATTAATAGCCCGCAATGGGGTAATTTTTAAGCTTTAACAGCATTCCGATGATATCAGAAATACGCCTGCAAATGAGTTTAAAACCACTACAAACATTTCGAAAGACATATTGTAAATGATAATGACAAAAATGCTTAGGTTTGATACGCTCTGAATTAACGCAAGTATGTATATATGTATGTACAAAATTTTAATTAAATTTAGCTTTATGGTTATAAAAGTCAGCCACTATTGATCCTGGCTTATAAAAGTTGCACTGGTTCTGGTAGAGGGAGGTACTAGCCTCAAAATGACGAGTTACGTAACGTTATTCGAACACGGTAACCACAAAATAAAAATAGACCTTAAAGTAAGTCATCCCTTTGTAAAACGCGAACAGACCTGCTGAGTTGCTGACGGGAAAGAATATCACTACCCCTTTTAATCCCGTGGGAGGCGTAGAAGTCGTCGTAAGGGAATATGTCGCAGAGAACGGGCAGTATCGTCTTTCTGTGCACTATGACCATCATACTGCGATCACCAACCCGTCTGTCAAGCGTGGCGATTATGGCATATCCCTTCAAATGCGGACTGAACTCCATTGTGGAAATCTTTTGTCCAGCAGTGGGCGTCATTCGGCTGACATGTTGATCATGATGAACAAACCAGTATCATTATATTCACCTACGTCTGATTTTTAAAGTTTACGCGATCTCAATTAAGTACCTATATCTTGAACACTTAATTCCCTAAATCCTTGTATAATAATAACATTGTAAATTCAATAATAATAAAGGGCTATCGGAAGAATTCACTTAAAACTATTTTACAACAATCTACAAAATATTTATTATATCATCATCATTTGTTTAAATATAATATCTATGTAGGCACCATTATCTTTTGTACGATTGGACGTAGTATTTGTCAGTAAGGCATTTTACATTATCATTGCAGTTACACTTTCACATTCTGCTGGCAACACTATGTACAGTCAACAAAAAGATAGTTTGTACCGGGACAAATAACAGCGTAAGGCTGAATATCCAACAGAGACATTCGAGGACACCAATTGCATTAGTTTATCTTCATAGCTCTGGTGTAATTTTTAATATCTTCAACTTTATACAACTAAGTTGGCAAACACGCGTACGGCACACGCTTGCAACACCAGGGTCATCATTAGCGCGTTGCCAACCCGTTAGATACCGTATAACTCCCTTTTTAAAGGGTCCCATGCTGTAGTTTCGTGGGAAAATCGTAACAGGGAGTTCACCCCACACCCTCAACGTACGTGGGAGGAAGTTCCGCTGAAAGCGTACCGTCAAATCGAAATTGGTTAAAGGTTTTTTTTTAAATATAACAAATATTCGAACAGTACAGTTTTAAGCAATTATGGATTCCTTCAGAAAAAACTTAAAATGATTTTTGGTGATACTACCAAAAAAGGAAAACCAACCGCATATGACGGACATTGACTCAATAACTTATATGTCAAACTCGTACTTCGCTAACTTTTAAACATAGTATGTATTTTGTCAACAATTTTTATTATTACAACAATATAGCAAGTCGGTGGTAGGTAACCACCGCCGCCCATGGACACCTGCAACACCAGAGGGGCTGTAACTACTTTGCGTTGCGTATATACGTGCTCGTTTAGTAGGTATACTTCCAGTGACAAAATTCTGAATTATCGTAGTTCAAATGTCCTCTTTGTTGACTGTACATAATATAATGAAATCGACACTGTTCAATCTCTCACCTTTTAGGTGAATTTCCTCAAGTAAATTAAAAATAAAAAGGCCGTTCTCTTATCTAAAAACTCCATCATTAAGCGAATCATATTCATTTAATTACAAATAGGTATATTTAGTTATCTCTTACTTCTTGTCATCGCTAATGAACTCCGGGTTGTACGGCGAGCTGTTTGAGGCCACGTTGGGCACGCGGAGATCTGGTTGTTCTAACAAATATAAAAAAAACATCTTAATGCGGTTCACAGAATACATCTACTTACCAAGTTTTAACAGTATAGTTCAGTTACAGTTTCGGAAAAAGGTTGCTGTGGCATACGGACGGACAGACAGACATGACGAATCCATAAGGCCGGCGCCACACTTGACGGAAATTACGTCGCGGATCTTTTGCAACGGAACGCCAATACATGTAATTGCATATAAATTACAAATATCGGGCACACTACGCGGAAGATCCGTCGTCGTTCCGTTGCGGACAATCAGTCGCTCCGTGGCGGACCGCTCACTCTCTGCGTCTGCTCCGTCCTCCGCGCACCGATCTTCCGTCGGCGTAAGATCGGCAACGTCGCATTCCAAGTATTTATATGTATCGCGCCACATTCGGCGGATAACTCGCGTCAACGGCGCACGCACAGGATGTTCGACTCTGATATTGTAGAAGTACAAGCTAGACTTAGCTGTCGAGTAGTCTGGGACTCTAATAAAAAGCTACGCTACACTTTTTTCATCTTCTTCTTTTAAAGCTTCATATATAGCTATCACTTCTATCGGATCTATTAGGACTACCGTTTAAGCGTTGGCAGTCAGTAGACGGATAATCTGCCACTGAATATACAGTGTGGCTGCAACGTATGGTAACGGATTCACTCCCCCGGAAGTTAGGCGTCGGAATTTCCGTTAAGTGTGGCGCCGTTTTTTGTCATTTGACTACGGAACCCTCAAAAAGAGTGCGCTTTAGACCTTAGACTATATGAAACGGCTAAAGAGAAAAAAAATGTGTGCTCGCGAAGTGCAAGGTGCAAGTAAGACAGGTCTCTTGCACCTACATTAATATACGAAACGTAACACTCTCTCTCTCTCTTTCTATCTTCACTAACTCACGACTGAACTATTGAAGTTAAACTTAGACATACGAAACGTTACTGGCTATGAGTGAAAGAGAATATGTGCTCGCACATCTCTCTTGCCCCGTAATTAACGAAACGAAATTCTCTCTCTTTCTATCCTCACAAATTTATATCTCCTTCTCGTTCGCTTCGAATTCGTGACGAGAACGAGCTTACTCCTCAAGTCAAACTTCCATAAAGAAGTATTACTTCAAAAAATTCTGCACTTTTAATGAACTAAAACATAATGGGCATTGCTCGAAACAATAGACCTTAAATCTAATTTCATTTTAGTCACCAATAAGGATTAACCCTTAATTGGGTAATGGTATAATAGTTCCCATCTCAATTTAAACTCTACTGCGTCGTAATTAGAACCAAAATAAATGATTATCAATTAAAGCGGTTAGTTTAGTATATAATAATAATAAGTACACTTTATTGCGTCAAATAATTTAAAATTTAGAGATATAAACAAAAGTAATGTTGATGCAACAGGCGGCTAAAAGCGATCTCTTCCAGGTAACCAATGGAATGTAGTCAAGTTTAAAGATTACGTCCGATTACGGTATGCACGAAGTTAAAATTCTTTACTTTGTTCTTTGAGAGCGAAACTGATAAACAGATAACAGTTACTGCTTTGCTACATTTTTCTTTTACAAAATGATTGAAATTTTACTCTGTTATGTCAATTTTTATAAAAGAAAATTATTGAACTTAACCTAATCATTTCCTTGATTTATTAAAGCTAATATACGTTCATTTTTAGGGTTCCGTAGCCAAATGGCAAAAAACGGAACCCTTATAGATCTCTGTCTGTCTGTCCGATCGTATCTATGTCACAGCCACTTTTTTCCAAAACTATAAGAGCTGTACTGTTGAAACTTGGTAAGTAGATGTATTCGGTGAACCGTATTAAGATTTTTACACAAAAATAGAAAAACTTTCATTAATAACACTCATTTTACCACTTCCAAAGTGGTAAAATGAGTGTCCTCCCCCCTGTAACTTCTAAAATAAGAGAATGATAAAACTAAAAAAAACTATAGATAGATAGATAGATGTACATTACCATGCATACTAACAACGAAAATTGGTTTGAACGAGATCTAGTAAGTAGTTTTTTTTTAATACGTCTTAAATCGTAAACCACAATTTGCTTTCATTTAATCAACTGAAATACTTGGTGCTACGGAACCCTTCATGGGCGAGTCCGACTCGCACTTGGGCGGTTTTTTTATTACTGAATTTAATATTAATTGCTAAGAAACCTTATTCCCCGAAATGGTTCTAGAATAACCATGATTCATAAAAATGGACAATACCCATTAGGCATTAAAGAATAATCTTCGCATATTGGTTTGTCCTTATATGAAATTAATATTTGTGCGTATTCAAATTGAATCATTCATTTTAAATACCTACGTTTATTGTTTTCTATCTCCTACTAGCAAACAATATTACACAACATATTCCGTTTCACATTGTGTTCTTTTCTGGTTACTTAAAGGTGATGTAATACTATATTTATTACGTATTTAAAGTTTATCAACAGTTGTTACAGATTTACTATAGATAATCACTTACGTGTATTTGTTTTAAATCTAACTGCACTACCATAGGCGCTCATAGCTAGATGCTCTCACCGGTCCGTAAGCGATCGGCGAGGTTAAGCAACTAGGCTCGCGGTCAGTCCATAGATGGGTGACCGCCAAAGTGGGTTAATTTCTGAGCGTCTCCATGCTTCGGAGGGCACGTTAAGCTGTCGGTCCCGGTTGCAGTCATTAGACAACAGTCGTTAAGCCATGTCAGAGGCCTACTGGGCGGCTGGAGCAACTCTGACACTAGGGTTACCACTACCCATACGATAAGCAAGCAAGCAACTACCAATTATAGGCAAACAAGCATTGATTTTTGTATCAACAACTGTGTATCTTTAAAATTTCGTATATATTTACTTTTATTGTAGATAATTGATTAATTTATATATTTAAGGATAATCAACATTACAAACACTTACGAAAGACAAAGCAAAAACTAAGATAAGAAAGGAAGACTAAGGAAAACATAGATACATACATACATACATATTTTAAGGAAGTTGGCAATGTGGGAATTTTTAGCACACACTAATGAAGAGAAGAATAGAGTTTAAATACACTGTCGAAAAATGTGAAAAAAAATCAAATTAAAAATAATATCTTAAATACTAAAACTAATCACTACTGATCACAGTTCATGCGTTTGACTGGTCGGACCAATGTCGATATTGAGTCGGAGTGGACGTCAACCAGAACTAAAATGTTTAGTGATCATTTGTCTCATCTGCTCGCGATCCAAATGACAAATAATATCAATTCAAACTGATTTCTTAAGCTTTTAAAGTAGTCAATCAGAGTAATAGCCGCAGAATTGGCACTAATACGAAATTCGTTGTTGACAATGAGGCTTCATTGCTTATATATATACATTATTGGGTGTATATTTTACCCTAAGGCTTGATGGTTCCATGAAGTCTTAGGGAGCGCAACGGAGAGGATTTAATTAAAGCCTTAGAAAATCAACTTTAAAATTATTTAAGCAAAGTGCATATATGCTTAAACCTGACAAACAATGCTCTTCGGGGACGCGCGAGCATATTTTGTCAGGTTCCAGTATACATACACTTTTTTTAAATTATTTTGTAAGTTGATTTTCTAGTGCGGTAATTAAATCCTCTCCGCTGCGCTCCTCTTTGTCAGTACCGAACCTTAAACCTTTGTTAGGTCCCCATAGATCGGGGGAATCACCGTGGGCTACCCACTAAAACCACCACGGTAGCCTAGCCTCACGGTGCTGTGGGTTATGGCCCCGGGCACTCGAGACGATCTCCATCCGGAACCATCATCATTTCACCTATGCATCTTAAAGAGGCTTTCCCCGAGGGGCAAAGATGTTGAAGCCCCTCCACACCACAAGTTGCCTCATCCTGTGACGTCTGCAGCGACCCTCAGGCTAACTTGTAAACGTTATGATAAAGCAAAGCTGATAACTTCGCATTATTTCCAATAGACACGTCATTTGCAAATTCCCCTCATTATGGTTCAAAAATTCCTCAAAAGACTTATTACTCATTAACTCATAACCATCATAGGGCAGTAGACATGATTCTAATTGATTGTTTCTGAACTTTATTGCTAGGTAATACAGTTCAAAATATGGTAGTCATTATATCCCGACTCCCTATCGCTTTTAGACTTATCGAGGTACATTATCAACAGCACGATTGTCTGGAAGAATTCGCAGTCAGCGATTAAACCGCCCATTGTAGGTTATCTAACGTTTCTGCAGATTGTCACCTGCTACACAATTTCACACTGACACAGTCTTTATTACATATGCATTAAGAGCAGTTATCGTAGTGCAACTGTAGAAGCTGGAAGCATAGATATGCAATACAGGCTTGCCATCTGTTCGGGACGTATTAAAGTGACGATATATAAGGTCGTCCAGGGGCTCTACCGGCTAAGTCGCTGAACATCGATTTCCTAAATGGCATTCAAATAAATAAATGTTAAAAATGACTTAATCAATCGTTAAATCGGCTTCCATGAGCACAGGTGACATCATAAATGGCCCGGAATCGATTGTCAACGTTTAAGCCGATTTAACGATTGATTAAGTAATTTAACCTTTATTTATTTGAACGCCATTTAAGAAATCGATGTTCGGCGCGACTTAGCCGGTAGAGGCCCAGATCGAATTACGACCACGGCGGCCAGTCTCAATGGAGACTAGCCAATTGCGCAGGACATATTATAGTGCCCAAGTGTGTGCGCAAACACAGGTGCGAATCCTATTCCATCACGCTAATCATCAAATGAGACAGCTCCCTGGACCGGGACCAACGGCTTTACGTACCTTCCAATGCCCCACGCAGGCTATAACTCCACCAACATCCACTCTCGGCTAATAATGGGAATTATGCATAGTAGAAAGAAAAATCGTAATATCAATGTGTTTGAATTCCACTCGGGGCTTGAACCCAAGTCTTAGCGGTATTATACTCCCGTGCCTCGGAGAATACGTAAAGCCGTCGGTCCAGTACCTCTTTCCGGTCGTGTCGCTAGGCCTCCCATCTGATCATTAGAGTGGTGGAATAGAAAGTGCTCCTGTGTTTGCGCACACACTTGTGCACGTATAACGTGTCCAGCTGCCTAGTCTTCATGGACACTAGCCACCGTAGCCTAAATTCGGCCTGATTATATATAATAGGTCTTTACCTATGAAATTGCCGTTTTGTATGAAAAAATTTAAACGAATTTTTTTCATGAATTTTTTTATTTGTATTAATCGAAGTAATCACCCATGCAATCAATGCATATTTGCCATCGCAGTGGCAGTTTATTGATGCCCTTCTTAAAGAAATCAGCTGGACGGGAGGCAACAAATTCTTCAAAGGCATTTTGTACTGCCTCTCGGGTATTGAATTTATTTCCCGCCAAGAAGTTATCCAAATTCTGGAAAAAGTAGTAGTCTGTAGGCGCAAGGTCTGGTGAGTAGGGCGGATGACGGAGAGCTTCCAACCCCAGTTCTTGCAACTTGGAGACCGTCTGCTGTGCAGTATGAGGTCGCGCGTTGTCGTGCAGGAGCAGCGGAGACGAGCGATTGACCAATGCTGGTTGGAGATGCGCCAGCTTCTCCATCATTGTGCTCAGTTCTTCACAGTACACATCTGCAGTAATGCTCACCCCGTTTGGTAAGAAGCTGTGATGAATCACACCGGCGCTAGACCACCAAACAGTGACCATCACTTTTCTAGGGGTAAGTTTTCGTTTAGGGCATTGTTTAGGTGCTGAACCAGGATCCAACCAACTTGCTGAGCGCTTGCGGTTATCAAACAGAATCCATTTTTCATCGCAGGTAACAATGCGGTTCAAAATTCCTTCATTTGTGTGTCTGTTGAGCAGTGCAAGGCACGTCTCGACGCGTACTTCGCGCTGGCGATCATTGAGTTCGTGGGGCACCCATTTGTCAAGCTTTTTTACCTTGCCAATTTGACGCAAATGGACCAATATTGTTTTGACGCTAACGTCGAAAGCTGCTGCTAATTCAGCCGTAGATTGTGTATCATCAGCTTCCACAACCGCCTTTAATTCGTCATTGTCGACCAAAGTCTTCGGACGACCGCGAGGTTCATTTTTCAGGTCGAAATTTCCAGAACGGAAGCGAGCAAACCAATAACAGGTGGTGCGTTGGTTTGTAGTGTTAGCTCCGTAAACGTCGTTGATGTTGCGTGCCGCTTGTGCCGCGTTGCTGCCACGACGGTACTCATATTCCATAATTACTCGAATTTTTAACGTATCCATGATGACGAAAAAGATTGAAATGCGATGAAAATGTAACACTAATCAATAAAGAAATGACTACTTTTGGAAAAAAGAATCCATGTTTTTAAAATAAAATTAATTTGAAATTAGAATTCTTAGCCAAACAAAAATTATTTTGCTTTGAAATGGCCAGTACTGCAGAACGGCAATTTCATAGGTAAAGACCTAATATAAAGCTACTAGCTGTGCCCCGGAGTTTTAGCCGCGTTTAAATTATAGCCTATGTGTTAATCACTCGTTAGGTATCAGCTAACTCTATACCAAATTTTATTAAAATCGCTCCAGCCGTTTAGTCGCGAAGAAGTAGCAAACATACACACTCACAAACTTTAAAAAATGTGCTATCGAGAAAGTTACGCACAGAATACTGTGCCTTAATTGATAGTGTTTATGATACAATGATTCACTTATGTATGAGTGTGTAAGTACTCACTAATATCACTGCCGGGTGTTCCCGGTTCCGGTGCGGACGCACTCGAGTACGGGCTGGTCGGCTGCAACAAACAATCAATGAGGTAAATAGTAATAGTGTAATAGTCACCTGAATTGCGGGAAAATGCATATTAATCATACACACTCATTTATTAACAGCAAAATATAGAAAATATATATATCTTGGGACAAGTAACACACTGCCATACGATCGCAAACTAGGCAGAGCCTGTACTATGGCAACCAGACAACTGATAAACATACTTATATATTTCTAAAATACATACATGTTATAGATAAACTACACCCAGACACATAACAAATAAAATACATACATGTTATAGATAAACTACACCAAGACACATAACAAATAAAATACATACATGTTATGGATAAACTACACCCAGACACATAACAAATATAATACATACATGTTATAGATAAACTACACCCACACACATAACAAATAAAATACATACATGTTATAGATAAACTACACCAAGACACATAACAAATAAAATACATACATGTTATGGATAAACTACACCCAGACACATAACAAATATAATACATACATGTTATAGATAAACTACACCCACACACACATAACAAATAAAATACATACATGTTATAGATAAACTACACCCAGACACATAACAAATAAAATACATACATGTTATGGATAAACTACACCCAGACACATAACAAATATAATACATACATGTTATAGATAAACTACACCCACACACATAACAAATAAAATACATACATGTTATAGATAAACTACACCAAGACACATAACAAATAAAATACATACATGTTATGGATAAACTACACCCAGACACATAACAAATATAATACATACATGTTATAGATAAACTACACCCACACACATAACAAATAAAATACATACATGTTATAGATAAACTACACCCAGACACATAATCGTGTTCGTCACACAAAGATTTGACCTGAATGGGGATCGAACCTATGACCTCTCACTTAGCAGTCAGTCACTAACAGCTAGACCTAGAGGAGGCCAACTTTTTTCGACAATTGTTGACAAATGAAATGTTTAATTAACAAAAAGATTTAGATCTCTATCGCAAGTAGTTACTGAGATCTCCATGGCCGCGCAATCGTGCACGTTACGTTCGCGTGGCCAACTTAAAACCCCTGTAACTTCTTTATTTCTGCTTTGAAATAGTTTTGGTTTGTACCTTTCGATTTTGACAAATTTTGACAAAAAATATAGCGCTTTCTTTTTCTGTTTGGATAACGTGGCGGAGCAATCGTGACGCACACAAATCTATCAAGTAATTTCCACTTTTATGACAGAATCATTCCGATATTCGATAAAAATAAAATATACGTTGGTTCGCAAATAACAAAGAAATCGGGTAATACAATCAGTAGTAGTAATCAGCAATAGAATTAAAATCACGCATGCGCTCTTTTTAGATGTACGCCTCAGACGCTACATATGATGAATAAATGAGGTACTATGAATACATGGTGTAACATAACAGATTATAAAATGTAGGTTTATCTTCAAGGAAAATTCGACTTCATTTCCAAACGAATACAGTTCAAAATCTAACAGTGATTATATATGAAATTATGTGGCATTTTAAACTCTGCACAGAAGAAATAAAGTCGAATTTCCCTTGTAAATAAATACAAAGTGAAAACTCACGTAGGGGACGTTGGCTCCAGGCGGTAATAAAGGCACGGCGGCTGCATCTCCTATGAAGCCGATGTTTCCTGTCTTCAACAACGTCGTGGACTGTACGCCAGGGTTCGCTGAGTAAGGTGCGCCGGGGCTAGGAGCCCCACCCGGGTAAGGTGGCACAGGACTTGTAACACCACCCGGGTAAGGTGGGACTGGACTTGTAACACCACCCGGGTAAGGCGGTACAGGACTTGGAGCAGCACCCGGGTAAGGTGGCACAGGACTTGGAGCACTACCCGGGTAAGGCACGTTAGGTGACCCACCTGGGAATGGACTAGCATTATGGGGTTGCTTGGAATCCATGTAAGGTGACTTATTCGGGAAAGGTGAATTCACTGTTGAATACGGCGTATTTGACGGATCCTGCATATTAGTGTTAGGGTAAGGTGGATTTCCTGGATACGGCTGATTCGGAGGGTAAGGGGAAGCGTTGGGGTAAGGGGAAACGTTAGGGTAAGGCTGGTTCGGTGGGGTAGGGTAAGGTGCTGTACCCGGGTAAGGTGATCCATTAGGGTATTGATTCCCGTTGGGGTAAGGTGAACCCATTGGTTGGTTTATAATTGGGGGTGGTGGGTAGACGTTGGCTGAGTGTACGTTTTGTGTTTGCGTTTGTGGCATCTGGTCCTGCATAGGGTTCTGGACGTTGTCCTGGAAGCCCACTAAGGGGATGGTGCCAAAGATTAGAGGATGGGTGTCCTCTGTACCTTCATGGCAACCGCTTACTTCTGTTTTCACCTGAAAATAATAAAGCTGTAAATATTAGGTCTTTACCTATGAAATTGCCGTTCTGCAGTACTGGCCATTTCAAATCAAAATAATTTTTGTTTGGCTAAGAATTCTAATTTCAAATTAATTTTATTTTAAAAACATGGATTCTTTTTTCCAAAAGTAGTCATTTCTTTATTGATTAGTGTTACATTTTCATCGCATTTCAATCTTTTTCGTCATCATGGATACGTTAAAAATTCGAGTAATTATGGAATATGAGTACCGTCGTGGCAGCAACGCGGCACAAGCGGCACGCAACATCAACGACGTTTACGGAGCTAACACTACAAACCAACGCACCACCTGTTATTGGTTTGCTCGCTTCCGTTCTGGAAATTTCGACCTGAAAAATGAACCTCGCGGTCGTCCGAAGACTTTGGTCGACAATGACGAATTAAAGGCGGTTGTGGAAGCTGATGATACACAATCTACGGCTGAATTAGCAGCAGCTTTCGACGTTAGCGTCAAAACAATATTGGTCCATTTGCGTCAAATTGGCAAGGTAAAAAAGCTTGACAAATGGGTGCCCCACGAACTCAATGATCGCCAGCGCGAAGTACGCGTCGAGACGTGCCTTGCACTGCTCAACAGACACACAAATGAAGGAATTTTGAACCGCATTGTTACCTGCGATGAAAAATGGATTCTGTTTGATAACCGCAAGCGCTCAGCAAGTTGGTTGGATCCTGGTTCAGCACCTAAACAATGCCCTAAACGAAAACTTACCCCTAGAAAAGTGATGGTCACTGTTTGGTGGTCTAGCGCCGGTGTGATTCATCACAGCTTCTTACCAAACGGGGTGAGCATTACTGCAGATGTGTACTGTGAAGAACTGAGCACAATGATGGAGAAGCTGGCGCATCTCCAACCAGCATTGGTCAATCGCTCGTCTCCGCTGCTCCTGCACGACAACGCGCGACCTCATACTGCACAGCAGACGGTCTCCAAGTTGCAAGAACTGGGGTTGGAAGCTCTCCGTCATCCGCCCTACTCACCAGACCTTGCGCCTACAGACTACTACTTTTTCCAGAATTTGGATAACTTCTTGGCGGGAAAAAAATTCAATACCCGAGAGGCAGTACAAAATGCCTTTGAAGAATTTGTTGCCTCCCGTCCAGCTGATTTCTTTAAGAAGGGCATCAATAAACTGCCACTGCGATGGCAAAGATGCATTGATTGCATGGGTGATTACTTCGATTAATACAAATAAAAAAATTCATGAAAAAAATTCGTTTAAATTTTTTCATACAAAACGGCAATTTCATAGGTAAAGACCTATTATTATGAGATTTATAATAATAATCATAATCATCATTTATTTGTGAAGCATAGGTAATAATAATACAACGATTGGTCTTAAATTAGGTTACGTGCACTATGTTCTACCATGAGAATGGTGTACAAATCACATCTACTTATTTGGTGTACATACCATCTAAGTTTACAAAAAAAAAACAATCTCAATTTACAAATACAAAATTCTAATATAAAAATACAAAATTCAAGTCAAAACAGTCCAATGGGTAACAGTGAAATTCAAAATACAAAATAAATAAAATGTCTCGCTAGAATGAAATACAACGTGTAACCGAAAGTGTTCAATCTTTTGGTACAATACGTGACAAAAATCTACACCCCACACAAATACGTCGCACTATAGTTCGTGTGGAACAAGCTAGCTGGATTAAATTTATTGTTTCGATTTTTATTCGTAAATGAGGTTATTATAAGCATTGGTCGTTTGAGCAGGTATAGCGAAATAAAAGTCCCATCCATATTCACAATACTTACTTCTCGTATGGGCAGTGGTTACCCTGGTGACAGAGTTGTTCAAGCCGCCCAGTAGGCCTCTGACATGGCTTAACGACTGATGTCTAATGACTACAACCGGGACCGACAGCTTAACGTGCCCTCCGAAGCACAGAGACGCTCAGAAATTAAACCACTTTGACGGTCACCCATCTATGGAATAACCGCGAGCCTAGTTGCTTAACCTCGCCAATCACTTACGGACCAGTGAGAGCTACTGGCTATGAGCGCCTCATATTCACAATTTTTCGTCTTTTATAATATTAGCAGAAATTGCAATGCATAGCGTAAATCTACTCCCAAAAATGGGAAACCATAAATTTCATCGTCCGGTGGGTCTCGAACCAGCACCCTCTACCAATCCGGGGTAGGCACTCTGCGTTAATCTAAGAACGATACACACTAGCAGATCAAATTTAGGGTTCTCTTGCTAACATCCTTCGGGAGGATGAAAATGTTACCCATCGGTTTTGTTTTTTACAAACATGGATGACTAATAAGTTCACAGTTACGTGTAAAAGATCATATCTATACATATAATAAAATCGTAGGAAAGTCAAAACTGTACATTGAATGTACTGAACTGTACAATGATATCGAAGCCAAAAATATAGTTTTTAGAATTTTTGTCTGATTGTCTGTATGTATGTCCGGGCTAAACTCAAAAAGTACTGCATGGATTTAGTTCAAATTGTGCATGATTATTACTAAGAGGTCGGGTCAACATATAGGCTACATTTTATCACGCTATCACCTAAGGGGGAGGAGCTGTGATAATTTATAAAGTTTGACGCGGGTAAAACCGCGGGGCACAGCTAGTCAGTGATAAAACTATTAAATTTTAGTTTTTATAACAATTTATTGTTGCTCTAAGTCGGGACCCCCAAAACCACACGATAGAGGGATTAATTCCCATCGTGTGGGCGTAATTAAACAATCACAATAGTATTTACTGTTGTATTGCGTAAAAACAAAGTTATTAGGCGCCAAATGAGTACTACGCAATAATACCATATGCAACTACAGCAAGGTCATGTCTGACAGTTGTCTAGATGGTTCGTCAATCACTATACTGTATCCATTTGTTTATTATCTTTTGCAGTTCGAAATTAGTGACGCCCTCACACGTAACCGATTCAATTACTAATATACTGCACGTGTGGCGCAGCGGCTAACAGTCGCCTCCCCGCTTCGTGTCACGGGTTCGAGTCCCGCGCCGGACAACTATTTGTGTGACCCATAAATGGTTGTTCTGAGTCTGGATGTAATTTGTGTCCGTCTATTATATGTTTGTTAGGTACCCCGCGACACAGGGATTGTATTCCCTAGTGCGGGCGTTGTCTTTAAATTGAAATAATAATCAATTTTATTTAAGATCTGTCAATCGACTTTTTTTGCATCGAAATATTTACTACTAGCTGGGCCCCGCGGTTTTACCCGCGGTAACCTTTATGAAGCCTATGTGTTAATCTAGGGTGTCAGCTAATTACATACCATTTTTTGTTGAAATCGCTCCAGCCGTTTAGACGTGAAGTGAAACAAACATACACAATCACACATTTGTGAGTGTGTGACTGTGAGAGAGAGAGAGAGAGAGAGAGAGAGAGAGAGAGAGAGAGAGAGAGAGAGAGAGAGAGAGAGAGAGAGCTTCGTTCCAAAAAACACAATAGTTGGTAATGCCATGTCAGAGACCCACTGGACGACTGGAACAACTCTGACACAAAGATAATCACTGTCCATAGGTTTGCACGCTGTACTAACGTTAAGATAACGCTTTTTAGTTATCCTGCCAGTCACGTGCAGTATGTGGAGCAAGTATACCCAGCGGGCATACAGCGCCCTGCGCGTACAGTACAATAACGCATTCAGCTTTGTTTTTTTTAATTCCGTTTTACGGCTCTGGCTTCGTCGGCCTTATGAGCCTTCAGTAAATATATTTATATATTATTTATTTTCGTAATTGAGTCAATGTCTAGTAAAGTCCGTCACAGTCAAGCCATAGTCCTTGTCCTACCCCAGTAAAGCAGTGGAGACTTTACAGAGGCTTATATGGAGTTTTAGATTCATAACACAAAATCGTAATTCATGGCAATATGGCCCTTTCCTTCACTGTCGTACGTTGTCGAAGATGTTAGGTCTAAAAATCCACCATATTAACACGTATAAACTCGAATTTACACCAGTTTTTGAAAATGAAACAATGCCCCGATGAGTTCTTTTCCGCGTTGGCGCCAAAACTCCAACGGATTCAGGGTGCTGTTGGGGTAGCCGTGGCGCAGTAGCGCGGCAGGTGTGTTCGCGCGCGCGTCGACGGGCTCGCCGCGATCATGCGGAGGCGCTGCGCTTCCATGGTGGAGCGCTTGCGCTTCTCCTCCAAGGGCATTCTGATTGTGTTTTAAGACCAGTGAGACTCTCAAGACCAAGCTCGTATGTTTACGCAGGTCGGTAAGAGTCCAGACACCCTTATTATATTCATCCCGAATGAAATTGATACTAACATTAGGCAATTTACATATACATAGACTCACGCCTGTTTCCCAGAGGGGTAGGCAGAGACAACGGATTCCCATTTGTCACGATCTTTGCATACTTCTTTTGCCTCGATTACTGTCATTATATTCTTCATAGATGCTCGCCGGTTTAGGGTATTTCTGACCTGCCCTTTGTTGAGAACATCTCCAATTTGGTCAGAGAATGTTCGACGTGGTCTTCCCCTTCCGGTTGTCCCATTCACACAGGCCAGGTATTCTTCTTTTGTCAATCTTTCATTCATCCTTTCTAAATGGCCAAACCATCTCAGCATGCCTTCATCAATCTTTGTGACTACATCCTCTTTCACACCACAACGCTTTCTTACACCAGTATTTCGAATTCTGTCTATCAAAATCACACCACACATACTTCTCAGAGCTCTCATTTCCACTGCATTTATTTTACTTTCATAATTTTTTCTCTATCAACTTTCACTTCCATATATTAAAGTTGGCATTTAGTTGTCAGCATTAGGCAAGTTATAAAAACATTATACGGATATTTTTATCTGAAATAAAATACGATATTAAAGGCCACGAAACCACTGTCTATACTCGTACGTTTCAGTATAAGAATGAATTGCCAAGATGTCTTACCTCCATATAATAAAAGACATCGATGTAACGACACCCGTTCAGGTTGTACACCTCCATGTCGGGCACCTCTACCTCCACGGTCCAAGTGCGAGTCGCACCCGCGGGCACGGGGCCCTTGCTCAGCTTGCAGATGGTGTCGTAGTCCGCTCGGGTGTCCGGCTCGCTTACCGCAGTGAACTTTATGTTCTATAATGAAACCTTAGATGTATACTAGTTGTCATGGCTGAAATCTTTTGGGGACGCCTTTGTCCAGCAGTGGACGACATTCGGGCGACATTATGATCTTTATTATTATATGCTCCTTAAGTTACGTGAATTTGTCTACCACGTTTAATTAAGTGACTCAAGCTTGTATATTTAGGAACCAGCGTACAAAACGAACTTACCTTATGAATAACGAACTTGATCTCCTCGACGTCCACACTGCTCGGGTTCTTGACGACCACCTCCATTGGCATCACCTGCCCGGGGCAGTAGCCGGACACCGGCAGCCGCACCTGCACCTCGGACGAGCCCGCGCTCGCACACCAGCAGCAGTACGACTGGACCAGTTCCATCTCTACTGGATTCTTGGACAGAGATAATAATGATACTTAGTCAATAATAATAATTATATCTAGGGACAATGTCACAAAGATCATCCTAGCCCCTAAACTAAGCAAAGCTTGTACTATGGGTACCAGGCGACGATATACATACTTATATAGATAGATAAATACTTATATATTTATACATAATATTAAATATAATATTAAAAACTTCAACTAAACATAATCTCCTTGACAATAACTTAATACAAGCGAGCTAAATATCACTACCATTATAAAATAAATTGTGTAAATGTTTTAACGTTCCGTGTACCTAAATATCTGTAATAAGTAACTAGAAATAATAACTGTATTACTACAAACATGTTCTGACTATTTACAAGCACTTTTTTAAAGTCTACGTGAATAAAAACCTTTTTTATTTTATTATTTATTTTATTTATACATAGAAAACATCCATGACTCAGAAACAAATATTCGTGCTCATCACACAAATATTTGCACTTACCGGGATTCGAACCCAGGACCACCAGCTTCGTAGGCAGGAGCATTACCAAATAGGCTAAGATCTAAATCAGGTACTTACTACTTACCCTGGCTCTAGGGTCCTGATTCAAGTCCAAAGGAGCTATGATCCTCACTGGAGTTATATTCTCTTTATTCGATGAGAATAGCCCGGTGGTCAACATTTTGGCTTTGATGCTGTACCTAATGTGACCGTAACTACCCTCGAATGACGAGGGGCAACTTTCGGGGATCCTGAACTCAAACTTGAACTCATGGCGCCCAGCTTGTAAGTGATGTTCACCTGGAAACAAGCTTACATTTCATAAAAATATTAAAATAAAATAATAATATCCTGGGACATTATTTATACACGGCCATCTGATCCCAAATTAAGCAGACCTTGTACTATGAAAAGTATGACTTTGACTATGTAGTATGTATATCAGTTATCTGGATTTTTGGTTACAGGACTCAGGAAAAATCATTTGGAGGTATATGCTATAATAGCTAATTTCCATTTTTCTTAATAAATTAAAAAAAAGTCCCACTTGTTGATGTCAGACAGCAGTCGTTTAGCCATGTCTGAAGCTTTTGGACGGCTTGAACAATTCTCACAAAAGGGTAATCATTGCCTATACGGTAGGATAGAAGAGCATCAGTCGAAATATCGTCCTTTCTGGTAGATGAAGAAAATGGATAGCCTTGAACCGCAGGAACACTACCTTTATCTTTTACCTTTACCTTTTATATAGGGTGTGCCAACACCAAGATAAATGTGCGTAAATGACGTCACGTGGCCCGTGACGTCACGCCAAATTACAAGGCCGAGCGTTAAATAACACGCTGTCGACGCAATGTTGCGTTATCTCGGGGTTTTATAATAAATAAATATATTGGGAGAGCTAACACCTTTTTTTTACGTGGTGGAGATGCTCAAATACCATGCCCGTCGCTTGGGGAGGCGACGGGGTATGTAGGGCTCGACCCACTAAAACCACCACGGTAGCCAGCCTCACAGTGCTTGTAGCGGGGGCTCTGGGTACTCGTGAACGAACTCACCAGTATTCCCGCCGTACAATGCAGCCTCAGCTAGGCTCTCACCGGGACAGCTAACACCCTGCCATCTTTTGATGTGAAACATCTATAGCCGCACGTAAAATAGATTTCTGGCGTGGCGACGCATGCCGTGGCGCATGCGCAATCGACTTTTTATTTTATCATTATGCCATATTTAGTTCCTATCACAATATGTTCTTTTCTGCATATTACTTTTAGAAAATAATGTCGATGTTTCACATCTGCCAGGCGTCCCGTGACGGCTCACATTTTTTTTTTAAATATATATATAAGAGGGCGACAAACGAGCAAGTGGGTCACCTGATGGTAAGTGATCACCGACGCCCATGGACACTCGCAACACCAGAGGTGTCGGGGGTGCGTTGCCAATGAGCACTGGCGACCTTACTCACACTCGGAAACACAACATTAAAATTATTAATGATATTATTAATTAATGTATTCTGTAAGGTGGACGTACTTCCCCAGTCGGGCTGCGCTTTGTGCGAATGAACGCTATGCCCTCCCTCTCTTAAATCTGATCCAAAAGTAGGTAAAACCTCTACTATACCAACCAGACAACTAATAAACATACATGGTGCGAACGGCCTTCCCACACAAGCTTGATGGCACTCAGATTTGTATCCACTACAGCGCCGCGCCGCGCCGTTCAGTTCGCTGATTAACAGTTTTATATTGTTTATAACTTCGTCGTATTAAGCTTTAGTAAGCATTACGACAACGTCTATGAAAAACTTTACATAGCAAGATACCTGATATAATCAGACACGTGGTCACCATGCATACAGGTTTCACCCGTGTTTCACAATCAGACAGCAGTCGCGATAGCTAGGCGCATAATGGGGGCCGAAGATCCCAGCGTAGCAAGACTCAGGGTTTCTACAGCGTTCGATAAATCCTGGACCAATCATGAGCTCTTTTTTTCGTCACTGGGCCCTCCCTCTGACCCACCACTGCAACTCCTATAAACCAGGATCAACAATGACACTGAGCGTTGAGGCTCAGGTAGGTCCCGGGGAATTGCTTTAACTGTCTTGGATC
The DNA here is from genome assembly GCA_951640165.1 of Pseudoips prasinana. Lineage (NCBI taxonomy): Eukaryota > Metazoa > Arthropoda > Insecta > Lepidoptera > Nolidae > Pseudoips > Pseudoips prasinana. The sequence continues at coordinate 32,802,647 of OX621248.1, forward strand.
CCGCAACAAATTTAATCAGAAAGAAACAAGGAGGAGTTATAAAATGATAAGTTACACTTTTTCCACCAGTCTCAAGAGCTCGAGATGTTTCTCGCGGTTGACCAATGAAATCACAGGAAAACTCCTGTGATTTCATTGGTCAACCGCGAGAAGCATCTTTCACTTCAGTGTCCAAAACAGAACATGATTCTTCGTCAAGTTGGAGAAATGGCAAAAGATGGCTTCGTCGAAACTTACCGCTTGCATCGCCAAAAACGTAGGCTTTATATTTAAAGTATTCTTCTTCAGAGGTATGGTTCACGGTGTAGTGCTCGGTACGGTCGTTCACTCTTCTAGCATGACTGCTCGTCCAGTGGACTCTGCAGTATCCTTTCATGGATATGCTTATGCCTGAAACAAGAATACAATGAGAGTGGAAGAATCTGAAACATAATCTGATTGGCAGCTGCTTTTAATAAGGATAAAAAATCTGTTATACTACTGAGATTGTTACAAAAATGCGTTTATCTTGCGAAAACAGAAACGGCTCGTGCAAAACCAAGACTTTCGCCAAAGGAAACGAAACGTTTCTGACTGTAATGTACGGTTATATCTTGGATAAGATTTACTGTTTTAGACGTGTATAGTAATTAGAGGCGTTCGTAGGAATCGTAGAATAATATAATGTAGTCAATTTATTCATTAAAAACTATAAGAAACGGCAAGGCAAGGGCCTCCTCTCACAAGCCGAGGGAATAATCCGTAGTCCACTACAAAGGTCTGGTATGGGTTGGCAGACTTCACATGCCAAGAACATCCTTGGAGAATTCTCAGGCATGGAGGTTTCCTCAGGATGTTTTCTGCACTATCTCGTTTAAACTATTAAAAAAAAAAACTGTATAATTAGTTTAAGGTGGCCTCCGCGCAAAGCGCCTGTGGACCTCTCAATGGGACGGATTGACTTATTTTACTTCTGAATAGTAAAAATGTAGTAAAAATATTAGACTTAAACTAGATAATTAAACATAATCTCTTGACAATAACTTGATACGAGCTAGCTAAATATCAATGCTATAATAAAAGCAATTTTATAAATGTTTTCATACAATGTGTACCTAAATATCTATGTTACTAGAAATAATAATGTATAGAACTATATTACAACAAACATGTTCTGACTATTTACAAACGCTTTTTTAAAGTCTACGTGAATAAAAAAAAAAAAATAAATAAATAAGAAAGCTGGCTGTTAATACGTAATGCGGTATGGAAGGCCAATGGGAAACCACCACACTAAGCGTAGGAATGGAGGAGGCTCTGCTGAAAATAGTGACACATAGTTCAAATAGCCTGCACTGAGCACTGGGTTTGGACACAGTTTGGCACAGGAAAGAGAGGATTTATACAGGTTTAACGTGAACCAACTCCATTCACATTTAAGTAGGTAACGAAATAGTTTACAAATAATTGGCTCTCAATTAATTTGTAAACTATTTTTTAATTTTTTACACAATATTGGCAATTCAATAATTGGAATCAGCTTTGTAATTTAAATTGTTTTTTTTTTGTATAAATATAAAACTTAGAATAAAAATATTGAAATATGAAATGAAAGTAATTATATCTTTTTGAATATACCTAAATACTAGATATTTTCGTATAAACGTAATACACTCAGGCTGAGATCTATAGAGCGTACTTAGACTTTGCTCAAACTTTACTTACGTAAAACTTTGCTAAGTGTATGCTAATCTTATACCTTGATTTGGTATTTATAGACTTTTTGAAGTTAAGATTATGCTTAGCATAAGCTAAGACAGACAAAGTCAAAACACCAATTGTAATTTCGTTACATGCATTAACTTCTGTCTAAGTAAAGTCTGAGCAAAGTCTAAGTACGCTCTATAGATCTCAGCCTCAGTATATTCTATTCCATATTTTAGTGAACCAATTTGAGAAGTGTATCCAGGCATGTGTGTGTATAAGTGTGCGTAATAGAAATTAGGTCACCCGGTCAATGTTTAGTTTCTTCGCATGCCAATTTCTTGTTTAGTGACACGCAGGCTATTTTCTTGAGAAACTCGGAAATTAAAACAGTTTATTTCTTAGCTTCTCCCCTGCTTATGAGGCGAATATGCTGTCGGTCACGGTTGTCACTAAACAACAGTCGATGAGCCATGTCAGACGCCTACTGGGCGGCTTGAACAACTCTAACACCGTAACCATAGAACATAGAACAGACTGCCTAATTTGGGATCAGGCGGCAGTGTGTTAGTTTTATATATATATATATATATTTGACTAGCTGTAATTATCACAGCTCCTCCCCCGTAGATGATAGCGTGATAATAATTATGTAGTCAATATGTTACTGTATGTACGCAGCCTCTTAGTAATATTCATGCAAAATTGTAAGTAAATCCATGCAGCGCTTTTTGAGTTTAGCCCGGACATACAGATAAACAGACAAACAAACAAAAATTATAAAAACTATATTTTTGGCTTCGATATCGATATAATAATATGCAGTCCGCACACTGTCTAAGTGTCGCGTCATAGATTGTATACTTATTTTAGTTCTACCCACACAATCAATCAACTAAAATTGTTAAATTTTGGCAATAGTTTAGCTTATCTAAATTATCTACATTTTGCGCACTGTAAGCTACCTTATTGTGATTTAAATATCGATAATTAGTTTATTTCTCCTCGAAGTGATTATGAAATTGTAATCTTTGAGAAATAAAGAATTTCGAACCGTTATTGTAGATCACACCCCAAGTATCCTTTTAAAAATATTCAATGTATAGTTTTTAACCGACTTCCAAAGGAGGAGGTTCTCAAGTTCACCGGTTTTTTTTTTATGTATGTACACCGATTACTCGGAGATTTATGATCCGATTTAGGTGATTCTTTTTTAGTTTGATGCGAAATAGTTGCCATTTGGTCCCATAAAAATTTTATAAAGTTTGGTCCAGTAGTTTTAATTTTATGGTCATTTTTGTATGAAATTTTTTGTTTATGTGGACGATGAACGAACTGTCTTTGGCACATACGTTTTTAAATCTTAGCAAGTCTAGCTAGACTCATTCTGTTCAAGTGTCTTTTGGCATGAACATAAAGAACAATTTCAGACGACTAGCGTTTAATACGCGCGTATAAGGTCGTTTTTGGAAGATGTAGGCGTACCTTTTAGCACAAGAGCATTTTTTATGTACGTACAGCGTAATCGACGCTGAGATTTATGAACCGATTTGCGTGATTCTTCTTTAGTTTGATGTGGAATAGCTGCCATCGAATCTTGGTAAGCAGATGTATTCCGTGAACCGCATTAAGATTTTCACACAAAAATAGAAAAACAAACAATAATATTTGGGGGTTCATAAACCATATATGTGGGGTATCTATGGATAGGTCTTCAAAAATGATATTGAGGTTAATAATATATATTTTTCTTAACTGTATAGTTTGAGTGAGACACTCTTCCAAAGGCGTAAACTGTCAAAGTATTTTCTAAAATAAGCCCTCTACTCAGTAGATTCGTTGGCTAATCGATCATTAATAAGGCCTAGTCTTCATATACTCATGCCCTCTGCTCAGCAGACTTGATGGCTATTCGATCATTAATAAGACCTAGTCTATAAGCCACAGACTCTTTAGCTAGATGGTCATAAATACGGCCTAACCTATGCGCTTGCTGTTCAGACTTTCACGAATCTTAGCTAGTCTAGACTCGTACTGTGCAAGTTTTCTTAGAGTGAACGTAATTTTATGTAGTTTTTCTTGCTCTCGATCATTCACGGTCTCACAAGAACGTGAAAAAGAGTTTCGGACAACATTTTTGTTGGGCACCTTTCGTAGTGTATAAAAACTTCGTTTAAAAAAACCGACTTCAAAATCTGAAATGTATATAAAAGATATCTTAATAAAGATTTCATTTAATACATATCTTATGCAAAAATTAATACCTTTAATATTAATGAAATAATATAATTTGTTTGTGCTACCCATTGATAGGTTTGAAGTCGGTGCCAAGCCCTAAGCAAAATAAAGTTTATGAAAGCTGTAGCTATTACATACCTACAGCTTTCATAAAGTTGTGAAAAAAGTTGTTCAAAAAGTGATGAAATTCCTACACTAAAGATAAGTAGTTTAAGAAAATAATCTTTAAAGAACAATATGAATTAATATGAAACAGATGAAACTGTAAGTATCATAAAAAAATATTTAATATTAGTACCTAAATTTGCTACTATATTTATAATAAATATATATTATGCTTATATATGAATATATTTGTGGCCCTGAAAAACAAACAGATAAATTTATTAATTAGGAGACAACCATCAAAATTTTACAATATTTCGAAACGACCGTCAACGACGTCTGCACGCTTGGGTTTTTGTGTAGAAATACGAAGCTATACCTACCGCTGAAAGTAACGTGCGGCGAGTGTGTTACCTATTACATTTGGCTTGGCACCGACTTCAAACCTATCAATGGGTAGCACAAACAAATTATATTATTTCATTAATATTAAAGGTATTACGTTTGCATAAGATATGTATTAATGAAATCTTTATTAAGATATCTTTTATATACATTTCAGTTTTTGAAGTCGGTTTTTTTAAACGAAGTTTTTTACTTTCCTACGATTTTATTATATGTATAGATCACAATTAAAACATAACACGACTATACCCAACCATGCACAGAAAACGAAATAAAAACGCTTCCTCGTCGCAACGAATGGCTTTGAGATAACAATTCGCATTAATATTGCGAGTCAAGGTCACGAGTCTGGCGGTAGGCTGGCTCCACGTGTAGCTAATAATAGCACCGCAAAAACTGTATGGGTATTATAAAGCCCATTATCTTATTCACTATGGTATGTTTAAGCGCCACCAAAGGAAGGAGATTATTAATTAGTCTGGAATTTTTTTATTTATTTTGCGTTTTTTATTACGAGAAAGATTTCGGAATGACCCCGATATTCAAATCGATCGCTGGTAAGAAAAATTCCATGCAATACCAACTAAACAACATTTCATATCATTGCATTTCTATCTAACATACTTGTTATGAAAAGGACAGAGCATCTTCAGTATTGTCATTTTAGTTTTGGCGTGATACTAATACTGAATAAAAATAACCCATTAAGACCTGTCGACTAGTAAATACTAGTAAAGTGCCCGGCGCGAGTATAAGTTCGCAGTTTCATTTCGGAAGTTCTATTTATTCCCTGTTCTTTTCATATGAGGTATACTAGACAGAGATGTAATGACATTGAAATTCAATTCAGGTGTTGTACTTCGTGTCGCAAATGAAAACCAACTTAAAACATAAAAATGCGGGCCTAGTTTCGATCATCCGGGCAACGCCCCCGCATACTTATTAAGGATGTACCTTCCGTAAATGGACGACCGGGTCTTCTCAACGGCTCTATATAGGCATAATATTCAATATGATAATGTCAAGGTGACCGAAGATGATTTTACATCCAATAGTAGAATTGTAAGGGTAACGTAGCAAATGGTTGCAAATTGGTGGGAATTGAGCACGAATCGGAGATAAGAAAACACTTAGTCTCCACTTAAGAAAAGAGCTATCAATTTCAAGAGCATTCGATTGAGTACATGGTGGCCAGTTTTATTACAAAAACTGAAGTTACGTGATCGTTACAGTAATATATCCTCAATAATCTCATCATATTTTACACATGTCTGTGCAAGTCTTGAACTTTGTCAATATAAAGCCACTAACTCAGTTACTATAGGCTGCCCCAGGGCTTAGTGTTCGCGCCGTATTTCTGGAACTTAGGTTTTGATGATTTCCCGACATTACCCTGGCCGACACGCTGTAATCAAACAGACGATGGCCTCTTACTTATACAAGGTAACTTTAGGAGAGAGCTGGAAAATCTAGCTCATATTTGCTTAAATTTGATATGTGAATGGGATAAATGAATAGCCTTACGCTTGTTCCCCATCAAACCTAGCAACTTCTCCTTAAGGGTGAATTAAAATCTCCCCCGAGCGTAAAATTGAATTACGTTACTGTTCTCTCCACGTGTTATTGCAGACTAGATTAAGAAAAAAAACATTGTTTTCTATAACTAGACCATCAATTGGTAAAAACGCTAAGCGGAACTTTTTCGCACTAACAAGAATATCAACAGCAGCGTGAGGACTCTCTTTTAATACCCTAAGTATCATTTACGGGTATCTTGGATGTTTATGTTACGGCCTAAGTGGGCTGATAGGGCTATCTTCGGGGCTGCTCGCGTAAATTGCTACAAAGCCAACGGTTGGCATTGATATTCTTGTGTAAAGTCAGCACAGCCAGTACAGAGGACCTACCGGTACTAACGGGGTGTACTTCCGATTGATCTTAAAGTAACAAGGCGTGCAGCGATGTATTATACTTCGCGCAAATCATTGAAAATGATTTTCTATAACTACGCGACCGTGCTAAAATTGCCAGGCTATTTATGTCTATAGCTCGCGTACCTAAATGATGATATGCTAAATCATTGGCAATGTAAATGGATTATATCAACCAAGGGTCGTCACTTTTTAAAGCTACAGCCCAGACCGCCAGCTTATCATGCACTCCGAAGCACGAAGACACTCAGATTAAACCACATTAGCGATCAACGATCTATAGACTCACTATACTGTTTGATTGCCGCCATATACGGACGCCATTTGATTTGAATGATTTATGTTAATAAAAAATCTATTTTCATGCACTCAACATACTACCCCTTCAGGAAGTAGGTATGTGTTTAAAATACAATTTACATCCTAAACAAAGTTTACTGCCACTTGAAAAAGAAATAGATTTTAAATCAGTACTTCTTGAAATGGTGCCAGAAAAAGAAAGTAGAACAAACGATTAAATGTGTAGTTTGCCGTGAGGATTTACGTAAAATATTAGATTGTATTGAGGTTCCAGTTAATTTTATAGCATGTATAGCTAATTTGAATAAGGCAACATGGCACATAATAAGAATTAAAAAAAAACCGATCAAGATCAAGTCGGATTCGCACACAATAAATATGAAAATGAAAGTTGAATTTAGTATTACAAGCGACGTGATTAATTAGGCCTACAGTTTCGACCTCTTCAGGGGTTGCTTTCGCTCTGAAGATGACTTCCTGAAGAGGTCGAAACTGTTGGCCAAATCCAACAAAAATAATTACGTGAGTTACCAATTACTAATCTTCACTATTATGCTGAATTTCGTTATTCCAATGTTAATGACAACAATATATTTTATGCTTATAATTAGTAAACTTGGTCAAATTAAAACATTTTGCTTGTTCAGATAATCATAAATGTTTAGTTGGAAATTTAATACATTTTTTTTTTATGTCTGAGGGTGACAAACGAGCAAGTGGGTCACCTGATGGTAAGTGATCACCGCCGCCCATGGACACTCGCAACACCAGAGGAGTCGCGGGTGCGTTGCCGGCCTTTAAAAGTCAGCAAACAAGTGTTGCTGACCCTTCCCCCCACCCCAATGAGCTCTGGCGACCTTACTCACACTCGGAAACACAACATTAAAATGATTAATGTTATTATGAAGGAATGTCTTCTGTAGGGTGGAGGTACTTCCCCAGTCGGGCAGCTCTTTGAGTGAATGAACGCTACGCTATGCCTTACCTCTCTTAACATAATCTTTATGTTCTGAACTGCCAACATATAATATCTGGCCTTGACTGTGCTTTACACAATGAATTCATGCATGAATTTAAACAAAAATGAAACAATTCATTTTTGCAGCATATGATTTTTTAATTATTTAAATACCTCCACCATATTGATCACAGTAATATAGACGTTTGGGTAAGAAAGGCAACTATGCAAACTATGTTCTCCTGGCTACAAGTTGGCCATTCTCAACAGAGACTAGCCAACTATGCAAGACATATTATAGTGGATGAGTATGCAAATAAATAAAAACAATGCTGTTTATTTGCATAGACTTTAAAAAAATGTGTGTTAATAAGTCAGAACACTTAGTAGTAATATTGTTTACTAAGTATAAATAATTGTATCTAGGTACATGTAGATATTTAGATCAGTGAGCTGTGGTTTGAATGAATTATTTAAAAATAAATGATGAGAGTAATTAAGATAGGAGTATGTCTCAGTTTGACAATCAGAGTGTCATATTGATTTTATAAAGCACCTGTAACTATACACTAACTATAAGAAATGATAATGTTTTACATATAAGATTATTGTACAGATACCAGCACATCAAGCTACCCCAATCTGTTAATTTTCCCCAGTTGAAAGTGAACCTTATGCTTATGTGATAAAGTTGAAAATCTATAAAAGAAATTTGGAAGATTGGGGTAGCTGGATGTGCATCTGTGTTTAACCAATGGGAAATAAATAATAGGTCTTTACCTATGAAATTGCCGTTTTGTATGAAAAAATTTAAACGAATTTTTTTCATGAATTTTTTTATTTGTATTAATCGAAGTAATCACCCATGCAATCAATGCATCTTTGCCATCGCAGTGGCAGTTTATTGATGCCCTTCTTAAAGAAATCAGCTGGACGGGAGGCAACAAATTCTTCAAAGGCATTTTGTACTGCCTCTCGAGTATTGAATTTTTTTCCCGCCAAGAAGTTATCCAAATTCTGGAAAAAGTAGTAGTCTGTAGGCGCAAGGTCTGGTGAGTAGGGCGGATGACGGAGAGCTTCCAACCCCAGTTCTTGCAACTTGGAGACCGTCTGCTGTGCAGTATGAGGTCGCGCGTTGTCGTGCAGGAGCAGCGGAGACGAGCGATTGACCAATGCTGGTTGGAGATGCACCAGCTTCTCCATCATTGTGCTCAGTTCTTCACAGTACACATCTGCAGCAGGGACCGTCCGGATACTCGTTGAACGGGTTTTTGAACGGGTATTTTTAAGCGCTTAAAAAATAAACCCTATGATACGAGTTACACCTTCGAACGGGTGTAATGAACCGCTTCCGAAAGGGTTACCCTTTCATACCCTGTAACACTGTAACAGGGTAAGCCATTCCAGCCAAGACATTGTAATATGCACTCTTTCGCATCGAAATTGGTTTGGTAATTGCATAAACACCACCGCGCGTGACATCTACTCGCAATAATTTGGAATTTATTATTTTAAAGTTCAATTTTGCTTGTCGCTAAACACTGTAATATTATTTTTTCGTGTCTGTTCTTGTTTATTGTCATAATTTCTTTTAATTTGGAACTCGGTAGGTACTACAGAATTAAGTAAAAGCAATTTAGCAGTTCTTTTTTTAAAGTATGTGTTACGCTTCGTTGGTCTACTGGTAGCGTCTTTAAACGTAAATAACGAGGTCCTGGGTTCAAATCCCGGGTGGGGCCAAAAGTGTCTATGGGATTTTTGCGTAAAAAGAAAAATTTCTTAGTGTCAGCCCGAAGTCTGGGAGTTGGCGGTATTATAGCCTCATGCCTCGGAGAGCACGTAAAGCCGTCGATCCTGTACGCTCGTTCCGCTAGTCGTCCCAATAATGAGAGTGATGGAATAGATAGTGCCCCTGTGTTTGCACACACACTTGTGGTATGTCCCAATGGAGGCCAGTCTCAATGGAGACTGGCCGCTGGAAGGAGGACATAATTATATTATAACAAAGAATTTGATTTTCATTCTGTTAAAGTTAAACCGCGGAGACGTGGTGGCGTACACTGTTATTGAATAGATGCATCATCATCATAACCATCACCATTATCATCATATCAGCCGAAGGTACTGCTGGGCAAAGTCCATTGTTTCACAAAGATACTCCACAACTGCAGATCCTGCCTTGCCCGCATCCAGCGGCTGTCATCGAACCTCGCAAGATCATCGGTCCATCTTGTTGGCGGCCCCACGCTGCGTTTTCCGGTTCATGGTCGCCACTTGAGAAACTTTCTGCCCCAGCGGCCGTAGATTCTGCAAGCTATGTACCCTGCCCACCGCCACGTTTGCTTGGCAATTATTCAAGCTATGTCGGTTTTTATGATTTGCCTCTCTTGGTTGGATCTTGAGATTTGTGATTTGATCTCGGAGGGAAACTCCGAACATGGCGTACTCCATGCCACGTTTGCTTGGCAATTATTCAAGCTATGTCGGTTTTTATGATTTGCCTCTCTTGGTCGGATCTTGAGATTTGTGATTTGATCTCGGAGGGAAAATCCGAACATGGCGTACTCCATTGCTCTTTGGGTGACCATGAGCCGTTTTATTAGCCCCGTAGTGAGCGGCTACGTCTTGGTTCCCTAATTAATCAGAGGCAACACATACTAATCGAAGACTTTTGATTGGTATTTGGGACCAGAAGCTTAGCTCCGAACGCTGCCCAGGCAAATTAGATTCTACAATTAATCTCCTACTCGAAGTGGACCCCTTCTCCCCTTTTTTTGATAAGGCAGGTCGAATGCCTACGTATGCCATCCGCAAAAATGTTTACGGATGGATGCGTCAGACTCGCACTGACTAAACCTACCTGCCGTGGGCTTCTCTTGGCGCCTGATGGGGGAGCCGCGGGAACGCGTGTATGTTGCTCCGGTGCACCCCTTATGCGAAAAGTTCCAGATGGTATGATGGTCCCACACGTACCCTGAGAGGGCTCTGGATTGTCCTCGCTATTTGCCGACTTCTACCAGTCTGGCACAGCGACTGCTCCATAAACAGATCGCTGTCTTCTTTTAGCTGGTAACATTGACTCTTACTGCCGCCGCGGCTCCGAGGGGGAGTTGGGCTACCGGTTGCAGCCGCCACCCCGACGCCTCCTGCGTCTGCGATCTCTCCCGTTCGCGCTCGGCGGCCTCCTTTTGGAACATGACTGCCTCATAAAAGGAGACCACGGCGTGCCATTTAGAAGAGTCACCCACCAGCATTGCCCCTACGATTGCCGGCAGGGACAGATCCCGTCCGATTGAGATCTTGAGTCGCCTTTTGGCCACCCGGGCCGGTCACTCAACGAGAGTGTGTTGGGCAGACTCCTTTCCACCCAGGCCTTGAGGTGAGGTAGGGTGGAACCGACGTCATGCTGGCGCGCGTTTAGGCGTAACTCTAGCCATGCGCGCCAGTGCACTAATTCGTGCAGGTAGTCATCCCGTCGGTACTCAATGAACGTTTCTTCTGGCGCCCTCCCGTTCTCTTGGCGCACGCAGATTTCGGTGAAAACCACCGCGTTGGACCGCCTCCCTAGTGGGGTGATCTGTCCTAGGTATAGCTCTCCACAACCTCGAGTGCAGAGTCCCTTACCTTAACTGGAATGGGTGCAAGCTGAATGTTCAACATGATATTCGTCTTATCCATGTTCATTTTGAGAACCACTAGTAGAGAGACCCTGCTGGAGTCTTCGAGCATTGTACCGAGGTATTTCAATGTTTCAGCCATGATTACAAAGGTGAGGGATGTATTCGCCATTGAGATTGATGCCAAAGCCTTTCAGTCAAGGAGCTTAAAGACATCTTCCAATGCAGCGATGAATACTTCTGGAGACGGAGATGTTATATCCCCCTGTCTCACGCCTCGCTGCAATCGTATAGGTTGCGAGTTCTCATACAAACACTTTAACACCTCGACATACCGGTAGTTAATTTGGAATTTTGGAAAGATCACAGTACATCCAGGTTTCGATTCAATCAAACGCTAAGCATAATGGCTGGATATATCCTCGGTCTTCTGAATAACTTGCCGCTGCGTATGTATGTGGTATATGGTACTAAAGCATTTTCGGCGACCGGCTTGTTCAGTAGGGTGGTTGACGTCAAACCTGTGCGTGAACGATTCGTAATGACTCTCGAAAACAACTTGTAAACATGGCTCAGTAACGTGATGGGTCTGTTATCTGTATCGCCCTTATTGAAGAAAGCACTACCACACCAATATGTGCCATCCTTGTGACGTTTGACTTTTCAGTATGACGAAGTTAAATACCTTCTGAAAAGCTCGTAGGATTGGTATACCATCCGCCTTAAAAGCTCTATTGTAACTCTGTTATCACCGGGAGCCTTATTGTTCTTAAATTGTTTAAGAACCATGCTTATCTAATCTTAAAAGGTCTTTAGGCATTAAGTTACAATATTTCAGACAAGGCCAAGTTAGTCAGTAAGAAATTTAGCTGTTTGAAAAATTTTAAAACAACAAACAGGCGTTTTCCTAAAATATTAAGTTTGAGAGGTGTTGAATTATTTTTCAATCACTAGTAACAATGGCAGTTATTATAAAAAAATGACAAGATTGTTGGCAGCTCATTGCTCTAGAATAATAGGAGATATTGATTGAATTGGTATGATCGAAGACTAAAATGTTGGTGACTGAGAGATATGTAAATACTATAACTATTAATACAAACGTCCATATATTTATTAATGTAATCAGAAATGAACACGCTGTTAAAGCTAATAGCTTGCAATTTACTTGCAAGAGCGGCGGTAACCTTCTTTTTTTCGAACAACGTTATAACATCTCAATATTTAGAAAAACAGGTCAAGTGCGAGTCGGACTCGCCCATGAAGGGTTCCATAGCAGCAAGTATTTCAGTTGATTAAATGAAAGGTAAATTGCGGTTTACGATTTAGGACGTCTTGAAAAATTCTACTTACTAGATTTCGATCAAACTAATTTTCAGTGGAAGTTTGTATGGTAATGTACATCATATATTTTTTCAGTTTTATCATTCTCCTATTTTAGAAGTTACAGGGGGGGGGGGGACACATTTTACTAATTTGGAAGTGTCTCTTGCTCAAACTATTCAGTTAAGAAAAATATGATATTAGAAACCTCAATATCATTTTTGAAGACCTATCCATAGATCCCCAACAATTACGGGTACGATGAAAAAAAAATTAGCATCAGTTCTATGTATGTTCTTTTGGGGAACCCCCAAAATTATTGTTCTTTGTCTATTTTTGTGAGAAAATCTTAATGCGGTTCACAGAATACATCTACCAAGTTTCAACAGTACAGCTCTTATAGTTTTGGAAAAAAGTGGATGTGACATAATGACGGAGAGACAGACAGACATGACGAATCTATAAGGGTTCCGTTTTTTGCCATTTGGCTACGGAAGCCGTATAATTGATTGTCCTACTAGATTGTCATCCATTTGTCAAATTCTAAGGCCATTGGTTTCTGTAAAAGATATATGAGATAGCTAGTTTGTCATTTTTTCATGACTTCTTGGCACAAAAACAGGCAGTTGCCTTAAGCCAATTAATGAGGCCACAGAAGCCGTATTATTATTTCAACTATATTTGCAAATAAATTAGTAACTAATATGAAATTATGGTAAAGAACTTTATTCAATACAGAATTAGTCTTGGAAAACTTGTACCTAGGTGGTCGCCTAAATGTATTTTTATCAGACCAAGATTGCTGTCTATATATGAAATATATAGATAGTTACATAACCTAAGATTGATTGACTCTGAAAATTCTTAAAGTAATAATATTCTTATGATAATGAACATTTTAGTCACGTCAATGATGTTTTAGAATACCCATAATATATCAGTTCATTTTATATAATAATTTTAATAATAATAATATCCAGGGACATTATTTATACACGGCCATCTGATCCCAAACTAAGCAGAGATTGTACTATGGAAACCAGATAACTGATATATTACATATACTACTCTTCTTTTGTGAATACATACTTATATAGATAATTACACCCAGACTCAGGACAAACAGACATGTTCATGCACACCAATATCTGTCCTAAATAGAATCGAACCCACGAGCTCCGGCGTGAAAAGCAAGCATTTGCCAACCACCCCCGTGGCGTATGCCAACACGCCCGTCAATTATTTCATCATCCTCATGTCAGCCAAAGTACGTCCACTGCTGGACAAAAACCTCCCCAAAGAATGGGAGCTTGGCAGACCCCCAGAGCCCCATAGCTTGGCAGACGGGATGGCGAAAGAAAGTTTGATGGTCATAGTTCATAGATAAACTCTGCTGCCGGTTCTCTGGTAGGTATGCCCTCGGTCGATTTCTGCGCCCCCTACGTGATAAAATGGGGTGATGATATGCTATGCCATCACCACACAGCAAAATATTATAATACTTATTTAACAAAATATAATCACATCATACAGATTGTCACAAAATTAAGATTAAAGTAAGTCAGTTCTTTAAATAACACGTTAATTATTAGCTCGACTATTTGTCGTCACTAAACTTTCAAATTTAAAGTATAAAAAGTCGTTCGTTCGTCAAATTTGTTGTACCTACCTAAAAGTAGTTAGGCAATGAGGCACCGCACGGGTGCGAGTATACCTACTCCCATCTACACGCTGCTAAGTTGATTGGGTAAGTCAGGTTAATCGAATAAAACCTTTTCAAGAAGGTAAGCTATTCAAGGGCTTAAGTCATTGAAGGGGTTAACCCCTTCCCGGGGTTACCCTAAGAAACGTGTTAACCCTTTCACTGGGTTTCGAGGCTGTAAGTCAATCAAAGGGTAACACTGCGATACGAGTTACCCAATGAACGGGTTACCCTATCAAACGGCTTAACTCAGAAGCGGGGTTGTCCGGTCCCTGATCTGCAGTAATGCTCACCCCGTTTGGTAAGAAGCTGTGATGAATCACACCGGCGCTAGACCACCAAACAGTGACCATCACTTTTCTAGGGGTAAGTTTTCGTTTAGGGCATTGTTTAGGTGCTGAACCAGGATCCAACCAACTTGCTGAGCGCTTCCGGTTATCAAACAGAATCCATTTTTCATCGTAGGTAACAATGCGGTTCAAAATTCCTTCATTTGTGTGTCTGTTGAGCAGTGCAAGGCACGTCTCGACGCGTACTTCGCGCTGGCGATCATTGAGTTCGTGGGGCACCCATTTGTCAAGCTTTTTTACCTTGCCAATTTGACGCAAATGGACCAATATTGTTTTGACGCTAACGTCGAAAGCTGCTGCTAATTCAGCCGTAGATTGTGTATCATCAGCTTCCACAACCGCCTTTAATTCGTCATTGTCGACCAAAGTCTTCGGACGACCGCGAGGTTCATTTTTCAGGTCGAAATTTCCAGAACGGAAGCGAGCAAACCAATAACAGGTGGTGCGTTGGTTTGTAGTGTTAGCTCCGTAAACGTCGTTGATGTTGCGTGCCGCTTGTGCCGCGTTGCTGCCACGACGGTACTCATATTCCATAATTACTCGAATTTTTAACGTATCCATGATGACGAAAAAGATTGAAATGCGATGAAAATGTAACACTAATCAATAAAGAAATGACTACTTTTGGAAAAAAGAATCCATGTTTTTAAAATAAAATTAATTTGAAATTAGAATTCTTAGCCAAACAAAAATTATTTTGATTTGAAATGGCCAGTACTGCAGAACGGCAATTTCATAGGTAAAGACCTAATATTATTATTTATTTGGCTAGCTTATACACCCTCTATCAAAATCCGATGGAGAGATGATCAAACAACTGAAAAATATCATGCAAAGGCTTGACTGCTTCACATGCTCCTAGTTTTTAGACCAACCCAAGAATTAATTGTGTCCTTAAACTTTTGGTTGTCACTATATTTTTTTTTTTTTTTTAGAAATAACAATGTCAGGGGACAATGTCACACAGATCATCCTAGCCCCAAACTAAGCAAAGCTTGTATGTAGGTACCAGGCGACGATATACATACTTATATAGATAGATAAATACATATATTCGTGCTCATCACACAAATATTTGCACTTACCGGGATTCGAACCCAGGACCACCAGCTTCGTAGGCAGGAGCACTACCAACTAGGCTATATAGGAACTAGGCTATTGCACAGAGGATGTGCATCGGACTTGTTACTGAAGACATAATTCTACATTTTTGTACACTTATTAGCACATATGAATATGACTGCCTATATGATAAATTATTTAAAATAACATGCAATATATAAGTATATAATTAATTAAATTATTTAATTTATTCAGTATTTTTTTTATTGCTTTTGGAGGCAGACAAGTTTGTGGCCCACCTGATGGTAAGTGGTAACTGCTGCTCATGGACATTCGCAAAGCCAGGGGTACAGCAAACCGCTGCCTACCGTGAGATTAATACTCTTTTTACACCTTGTTTGAAGAATGACATGTCATAGCACTGGGGAAATGCCGCAGCAGGTAATTTAAGTAAGTTAAGAATTTGGGTGTTCCTAATCACCTGTACTTGTCAAACTCATTATTAAGTAGTTAAATTTAATACAATATTACCAGGTCTAATGGTCTAGACGTTAGTGACCCTGACTGCTAAACTAGAGGTTGTGAGTTTGATTCCTACCTGGGACAAATTTTAGTTTAATGAACATGATTGGTTGTAAATAAATAAATAAAAATTATTGGTTCTGTGTCTGGGTGTAATTTATCTATTTTTGTAAGTATGTTTATCAGTTTTCTGGTTGCCATAGTACAGGCTTTGCCTACTTTGGGATTATTGTAAGAATTTTAGAAAGAAATTGTAAGAATTAAATATCCCAAATATTTAATTCTTACAATTTCTTACTAAAATTCTTACAATAATCCCAAAGTAGGCAAAGCCTGTACTATGGCAACCAGATACCCATTTATGTAATAATTATTGTAAGAAACTTGATTTAAACCAATAGAAGCATTTGATAAAAACAAGGAAAACAATGATAAAAAATAAACTAACACAGAACCCATTTAACATCTTTTGGTATTAAATCAGGTATTTTTGTTACCAGTGAGAGTCAAGGCACGGGCATTGGTACATCACTGCTAGGGAGGCCACTCTGGCCTGATGCTTTTCTTGTCATAATAAATTACAACAAAACTTTTTGGCTCATCCCAGGACTTCATTGGCAGTCTAAACTTTAGATATCCATAAATATACATAGAGGTTTCTATTTAAGCTTAGAAACTTGTTATTTATTGATTTATTTAAGAAACTAGCTGTGCCCCGTGGTTTTACCCGTGTTGAATTTTATAAATTACCACAGCTCCTCCCCCGAAGGTGATAGCGTGATAATATGTAGCCTATATGTTGACCCGACCTCTTAGTAATATTCATGCATAATTTTAAGTAAATCCATGCAGTACTTTTTGAGTTTAGCCCGGACATACATACAGACAAACAGACAAAAATTCTAAAAACTATATTTTTGGTTTCGATATCGATTGTAGATCACGCCCCAAGTATCCTTTTTGAAAAATATTCAATGTACAGTTTTGACTTTCCTACAATTTTATTATATGTATATATGTGATAAGACAGACCAGACGGACGGACTAATATATATATATTTTTGGATACTTTTATACTGTTTCTATTATGTTTATGTACCTACTTAATTGTGATCTTGACAAATACAAGTATATGTAAATACCCAAGTGTTGAATAAATTTCATTGTTTTATTATTTAAAGTTTTCTGTTCCAAACTGTAGGTAGTACATAAATACACAGAAACTAAACATAAAGATTCCAAAAATTAAACAGCTATCGTGTTGGCGCCGGTTAATAAAAAAACACTCTAACCGGCATCTCTCGTTACATATTAACGAGGCAGACAATCAAATGTATTTATAACAGATCACTTACCATGAATGGTTTTCTGCTTGCCCTGCTCGAATACTAGGCGACCAAAAACAGTTTGGCCAGCGTAATACGCACAATTAGCACTGTCTAATAATAATTCACCTTGATCAAAACCCATCTTGGATTCCTAAACAAGAATATTATAGAAAATACAAAAATATTCCACCATCCGCGGTCCGTCACCCCCACACATAAAATAACCGAAACTGGATTTTCTGACAGCCCGCCCAACGACAAGCAGCACTTGTAGTGATGTGCAATTGTGGCTTTTCCGCCTCGTGCACAGATAAGTAAATCTGGACTCGAATAAATAGAATTCATTATTTTTTGTAAAACGTACTACATACAATGTTGATTATGATGACCTCCCGACCGAATTTCGGCCACGGCGGCCAGTCTCAATGGAGACTAGCCAATTGCGCAGGACATATTAGAGTGCACAAGTGTGTGCGCAAACACAGGAGCACTTTCTATTCCATCACTCTCATGATCCGATGGGATGACTAGCGACAAGACCGGAAAGAGTTCAGGTACAGGACCGACGGCTTTACGTGCTCTTCGAGGCACGGGGATCTAATACCACCAACTTGCAGACTTCGGGCTGATACTGAGAAATTTCTTTTTACGCAATAATACCAAAATCACTTTTTGGCCCGACCCGGGATTTGAACCCAGTACCTCATTTTCTGTATAAACATTTGTTTGTTGCAGCTACCAATGCCATGCGTTTAGAAAATCAGCGAAATTCTATACACTTGTATATAGAATGTCAATTACACCGCCATAAACGGTCACTATAGGTTAAACAGTACCTATAGTGAGACGCTGCTGCTCATTCTCTGCCAGATATTCAGAGACGGGGTAGTAATTTAAATCTTCTTCAATCGATTGACAAGTTTTTAATTTTACTGTTTGTGAATAATAACAACTTTTATTATTAACTTTTCATCGCATTTCGTTTCAATTGAGAATTATAAACAAGCTTATAAATCAGTTTTTCTTGGTGAGAGTGTGTTGCATCTAATGTGAATATTTGTTGTTGACCAGAGTTATTCAAATAATAATTAATTCTGCATTGTAGTCAGTGTAAATTTCTTAAGAAAAATCATGACTTTGTAATTTTAACAAAGAATCTCTCGAATAATTCACTCATTTTCTTAAACTAGAAATCATAAAAATTGTGATATGGTGGGAAGCCATATTTTTTTTATTGTTACCTTTTTATTGATTGCTCAATATATTAGCAGTTCAACCTCACAAATTGGATTAAATATCCTATTTAAGAAATGATTTTTCTGCGTCCTTTTAATTAGGCGCCTACTAAAATATAAGGCTGCAAGTAGTTGCCGAGTTGACATAATTTTATTTACTCGAGTTTTACAACTCCAACGAGCAACACTAAAAATCTGTCATTTTGCAGCTTATATTTTGACATGTCATAAAATTAGTGGTGGATAAATAATAGAAATTTAAATGGTCTATGATTATTTGTGTAGTTTAATTTATCCGAGAACATTTGTTGGCTTACGATAATAAGCTAATAACTAAAGAATAACATGTACATTATGTATGTTAATATATGATATGTATATTACTCTAAAAAACGAGTGGGCTTTGGACCACACGACTGAAGTTAATCGTAGATATACACAACGTAACTGGCTATGAGAAAAGTAAATGTGTGCGCGCCCTCTCTCTCTTGTCCATACATACAATATATGAAACGTAACTCTCTCTCTCTCTCTCTCTCTCTCTCCGTCTTTCTATGTTCACTGACTTATATCTCCTTCTAAAACACATTCGTTGTTTTTAAGTTTCACTTCTGGCCATCGAGCATCGAAGCTTCCGGCTCGAAAACGCGAACAAACAGTAACGCTCCGTCCTAGGTAGGCGGTTCAAAGCGAACGCGATTATGAAGCGGTGACACGCGAATTCAATGCGATGCGGTGCGACGCGGTGGCTATGTGCTACGTGCACGCGAATCGTCTTGGGCAGCCGCCATCGACGCCGCAACAACACGACGGCACCGTATCCTGTTCGCGCGAAAATATCAAGCCTTCGCTTCATTTCGCGTCGCTCCGCACCGCGTTTTGTTACGTAGTACACTTCAATAGGTTTCGACTTTTTGTTGTTTTCGCGCCGCGCCGCACCGCTTCGCGTTCGCGTCTAGATCGCTCACGCAGGACGTCGCGTAAGAGAGTCTGAAAATGAGTTAGTCCGTGACAAATAAAAAAAATATCTAACCTGAATATGCAAATATTATTTTCTTATATTAAAGTAGTGATATTTTGTTTAGTCACGTGAATAAAACTATGGTATAGTCATATGCCGCCTATCTATAGTTTGTGACTATACTGTAGAAAATTATTAATACGCAATACGTTGTCAAAAATAGAAACAAAAGGTATATAGTATTAAAAAAACAAACTTTACGTTTTATGTTTATGTATTATCTATGTATCATTGTCAAAGTCAAAAGTATTCGAAAATGCAGATTTTAAAGAAAAAATCGTGCAACTTATTTAGGATAATTCGTAATTTTACAACATCTTATCCTAACTACGGACATCGTTGGTATCCGGACCCAGAATATGTGAAACAATTCAGCGGAGTCGTAATGTATCCGACGCCGGAGGCTGATAAATATTACAGAATATTTTATCATTCCAAACTTAAGCCCGTTGAAAGGAAACTTCAAAACATGTATATTAATTTTGGACCACAACATCCAGCCGCTCACGGAGTCCTTCGTCTTATATTGGAATTAGATGGCGAGACAGTGATTAGGGCCGACCCACACATAGGGTTTTTGCACAGAGCCACTGAAAAGCTTATGGAACATAAACATTACAATCAAAACCTACCATTCATGGATCGTCTCGATTATGTTTCTACTTTGTCCAATGAACATGGTTTCTGCATAGCGGTTGAAAAACTTCTCAATATAGAAGTGCCACCGAGAGCTAAAGCGATACGTGTTCTCTGCAACGAAATGTGTCGCATTGCGAATCATATGTTAAATGTATCAGGAACACTCCTAGACGCTGGAGCAATAACACCTTTCTTTTGGATGTGTGAAGAACGAGAGAAACTATATGAACTTTTCGAACGACTTTGCGGTGCTAGGATACATTGCGCGTATATCCGACCAGGTGGAGTGTCTCAGGATATACCAATAGGTTATCTAGACGATATTCATGAGTTTGCTAGTAAGTTACAAGCACGCTATGATGAAACAGAAGACGTTGCTACTACAAACAGACTATATTATGCTCGATGTGCAGGAATCGGTGTAGTGTCAGCACATGAAGCCATTAGTTTAGGATTTACGGGACCGATGTTGCGAGCGTGTGGTGTAAAATGGGATATAAGAATATGCCAACCGTATGATGGCTATGATTTATATGATTTTGATGGAGTCGTTGGAACTTTTGGTGACAGTTACGATCGATATCTTCTTCGATACGAGGAAATGCGTCAGTCTATACGAATAATCAATCAAATCATTGATACAATGCCAGAAGGTGAATTTAAAACTGATGACTCTAAAGTAAGTCTGCCATCAAGAAAAGAAATGAAAACGTCTATGGAGTCTCTGATTCATCATTTTAAGCTTTGCTCTGAAGGTTATCCTGTGCCACCGGGATTTACATATACGGCTATAGAGTGTCCAAAGGGTGAATTGGGAATATACATGGTGGCTGATGGTACATCAAAACCGTATCGTGTCCATTTGCGCCCGTGTTGCTACACGCATTTATTGGGAATATCTGTTTTAGCACCAGGGTTAATGTTGGCTGATATTGCGATAATTATAGCGTCAGTAGATGTAGTATTTGGAGATATTGATCGTTAATCAGTTTTCTTACTTTAACTTTAGACTGTGGGATTGATAAAAAAAAAAATATACAACTATTAACTAGTTACCTGACTGTTCCTGATACTTGGTAGAAGACCGATACGATACGAATAAGCACAATCTGCATTTGAGTTGAAGAATATTTGACTTGATACGACAATATTTATCACTGTTGCTGTCACACTGTAAATTGCTTAGTTACCTATACCTAAGTAAAGCTTAGTGTGAGAGGCCAGAAAAACACCACAAACGCTTAACCTTCTCACTATTCCAAAGTTTTTGTGTATATAAAGTGAGTTATTTTTATAGATAACGCATACCTATAACAAGGCTATAACAGCTATGCCGGTAGTTTTATAATAATAGTTGCGACACTTTATACCATATACCTACAAATATTTTTGTTACCTAGTATTGCGTAGGTAATGTTTTAAGTTTGTATGTCATTGTCCTCTTAATCTCGTTAATAAACATAAAAAATAAACATGGATTCTTTTAATTGCGTTAAGTTTTTTACGGTTGGAACTTTTTAAGGATTAAATCTTTATTTGTATGTAATAAAGATTATTCATAATGCATCAATTACTCGACTGGGCATCAAAGAGCGTATCGCATTACGCGGATAGAAATGGGAACTTAACTATTATTGAAGTTATACTTCTTTTGGCGCGATGGACAAAAATGCTGAGAGTGAATTTTTACGATGCGCGCGCACACCGACACCAAAAAATTTAACAGCATGAAGTTAGTTCTAGGTGGTATGAGAGTGAATTTTTACGATGCGCGCGCATCGTGCGCATAAAAAAAATATTCAATGTACAGTTTTGACTTTCCTACGATTTTATTATATGTATAGATTTAATCCAATTTGTGAGGTTGAACTGCTCATATATTGAGCAATCAATAAAAAGGTAACAATAAAAAAATATGGCTTCCATGGTGGGAAGCCATATTTTTATCACAATTTTTATGATTTCTAGTTTAAGAAAATGAGTGAATTATTCGAGAGATTCTTTGTTTAAATTACAAAGTCATGATTTTTCTTAAGAAATTTACACTGACTACAATGCAGAATTAATTATTATTGAAGTTATACTTCTTTTAGCGCGATGGAGAAAAATGATGAGAGTGAATTTTTACGATGCGCGCGCACACCGACACCAAAAAATTTAACAGCATGAAGTTAGTTCTAGGTGGTATGAGAGTGAATTTTTACGATGCGCGCCCATCGTGCGCGCGCATCGTAAAAATAACAGCATGAAGTTAGTTCTAGGTGGTATGAAAATTTATGAGAGTGAATTTTTACGATGCGCGCGCATCGTAAAAATAACAGCGTGACGTTAGTTCTAGGTGGTATGAAAATTGATAACTATGTTCAAGTTGTATATTAAGAAGTATAACTCCTAACGCGTGTACAATAAGTACACACAAGTTTTTTTTTTCCGTATTTAATTTGTGCTCAAAACTATTGATATCTTAACACAAGCCGATCAACCTCAAGTCTCTTATTTTTTATATTCCCGGTAACATTTTTAATTTATCATTGTGCGAGTTTAGCTTGATCGCGTAGACAGAGAAACTAATTGATTCCTCTGTCTAGTTTCTCTGTCTACGCTCAGTCTACGCTTGATCGTAAGTTTTGCTTTTTTAAATTTATAATATGACTATGGATATTAAACCCTTCAGTCGTAATAAATAATGGTTTCATCATAACATTAGCGTTTTCGTCATTTACTAAATAGTTAAAGTCAAAAAAGGTTCATCATAGACAAGTCAAAGTCCTACGTCCCAATAAGGCAGTACAAAATTAACAAGAGGTTTTTAGGCAGGTAGTTTTCGAATCAAAGCGGAAAACAAAAAATTCACGACAATATGGCACTATCCTCCACTTGTATACATTATGGAAGACGTTGTCTAAAATCTACAATCACGCATAAAAACTCGAGTGTACACCAGTTTAAGAAAATGAAACAATACCTCGATTCATTCTTTCCACGTCGGCGGTAAAACTTTAATTTTAATGGTACAGATGTTGTTTGATTGGATAATACCAATTCCCTTACTAAAGGTATGTACAATAATTATGTAAATTTCTTAGACTTCCTCCATTGGTTGTGCAAGCGCTATAATTAATTGAGTATACATTCTATAATGTTCTAGTTACGTTAGCTATAATGACTGAAAGATTACATGTCCATGGTCAAGAAAAAAAAATGTATACGTAAGTGCCTGTCAATTTGACATTTTAAATTTTAGTTGTCAATTAACCAGCAAAGAAGGCGAATGTCGGTCATCACTCCAACAAGCTTTTCGCGTGCTTTTTATTTAATTTAAATTTTTTGCCGATTTATAACATAAAATTACATTGTAATTCTCTTTTTTTAAATTGTCAGTTGTTAGTGGACAAATATAATAAGTATCTTTCACTGGTGGTCGGTTTCCCGTGTAACAATTAATCTTGTAAACAATCGGGTCTTATAGGAAATTGTACTCATGTGTTAATACGACAAATAATTTTTGACTTACGCAAATATAGCCTAAAATATGAGTTCCCCGGAGAAGGATATAGAGCTAAGTCCCGTGAAATCAGATCCTAATACAAGCGCTGCGGCGGATAAACTAAACTTACCGGCGACTGACGAAGAAGATGTTATAATCGGGAGGTTCAGAAAAATAAGTTCTGCTAAGTCTATGGCAGCAACAAATGGTAACATACAATATCCTTCTGACTTACCTCCGAGGAGTGATGACTTAGAATCAGGGTTGCAGTTCAAGATGAAAGAACCTGGAGAAAGAGACAAACTGTTACCTGAGAGTATTGTAAATGGTGCCGTGGTCGTAACGAACTCGCCGGTAACGAAGAGCAGCTTCCGGAATATGGAGAAGCCATCCAGGTTTAAAGATCAGCCATCAGCTACTAGGTTCCAGGTAAGCAAGTTAGATTAAATTAAGTTACCTGTGATTTTAAAAGAGAAACTGTTTGTTGTAAGATTGCAATAGTTTTGCAAATAAGTTTATCAAAGGAAGTAACCATCTCTGTTACTTCATATTAATTGCCAAAATCCAAGTACTTAAGTGAACAATTCAAATAATTTTAAGTAATGTATTTTTATTCAGGACCATTTATATAAAAGTAGTGTCCACATTAATTCTATTCACTATAAAGTAATACCATAAAAATGGAGTTTATAAAATATTTGCTCAAAAATAATTTTTACTTTGCTTAAAAATATTATGTCCTGCAGTGGAAGTCTTTAAGCTGATATGATGGTGATGATGATGTGTAAAACTAAATAGAATTGAAAATGATAAAGCATTCTGGTCATGTATTGTAACATTAATACTTGTCATAATCAGTGGTTGACATAGTTACTTAGTACTATTGCACTCTGTAGTCCAATCACTGGTTATGGAAAACCCCAGGATTTGTCAATTGTGGTATAAGTAATGTGAACAAACTCATCTCCATCTCCAAATACCGGGATCTTAATGTTCGAGGATGATGAATTATTATCATTATTACAGATGGAAAATAAAATAGTTTTTATAACTTTTGTGCCAGAATATAGGTTACAGAGTAGTTAACAAAAATTTAGTATAGTTTCACTATATTCAACATACATATTGCACCCCCGGTTATATATATTTATTTTATATATTTTATTCTATTATGATAATATCTAAAAAATATCCTAAAGCATCCCTTTATAAGTAAAGGGATGCTTTACGATAATTTTTAGATATTTAACTCATTGTTGCATTTTTTGCAAAAGTGACAGTGTCACACCGGGGGTGCGATATATTGGCAAAATATTTGAGTAAATACGAAATCTAATTTTAGGCTTGCAAATTTGTTTGGAAAATGCATAATAGCATTATTAATAATCTATATGAATATTATAAGCAGGTAACGTTTGTGAGGTTGTGAGTTTGTGACATTCTAAAGGGTAATCTCTGGGTCTGCTGAACCAATTTTCAAAATTATTTCATCAATAGAAAGCTATGTTATTGTGGAGTATCATAGGCTATGATTCATCATTATAATTTGTAATTATCCCGAACTTTTAACCCGCTGTATCACGCGGGACAAACGGGCAGGGATAAAAATATTTATAATGCGGAATGCAGTCCGCGGGCACTGCTAGTAATTTATAATAGTTGATAATTAATTACAAATTAATATTTTTTTTACTTAGAACTATACAGCTAGAACTATGTTATACAATTAAATTATAATGTCGTTCCGACCGACTTTCGAGCACGGCGGCCAGTCTCAATGGAAACTAGTCAATTGCGCAGGACATATTATAGTGCCCATGGGGGCACTTTCTATTCCATCATTCTCATGATCCGATGGCATGACTAGAGACACAACCGGAAAGAGGTCAAAATTTATTATTAGTATGAGAAAGTAATCTTCATTCTGTCCTCATGATAAGTTGTATCATATGCATTTACAGCAGCAGCTGCATAGTCATTTTTAGATTATTCAAACTTTAATAACATTATCCTGGGTAGCATTAAACATAGTCTACAATTACGTTAGGCTTAACAGTTAATCAGTATGAGTAGCTTGAATGCGGTAGCAACTCCATCTTCCAGGTAAAATTCCAGGTAACATTATTTCTTCATCCAGTCAGACGTATGCTTTTATGCATACATAAAACCGATCAAGTGCGAGTCGGACTCGCGCATGAAGGGTTCCGTACCATTATCTATAAAACAAGCAAAAATTCATGTTTGTTCTATGGAAGCCCCCTTAAATATTTATTTGATTTTTTAGTATTTGTTGGTATAGCGGCAATAGAAATACATACATACATAGACTCACGCCTGTTTCCCAGAGGGGTAGGCAGAGACAACGGATTTTCATTTGTCACGATCTTTGCGCACGTCTTTTGATTCGATTACTACGTCGTCGATTACTGTCATTATATTCTTCATACATGCTCGCCGGTTTAGGGTACTTCTGACCTGCCCTTTCTTGAGAACGTCTCCGATTTGGTAAGAGAATGTTCGATGATGTATTTCTTCTTAGAAATACATCATCTGTGAAAATTTCAACTGTATAACTGTCATGGTTCATGAGATACAGCCTGGTGACAGACGGACAGACAGCGGAGTCTCAGCGATAGGGTCCCTAAAAAGCATCTTTTCAAACCCTAACAAACTGGTTCTACCAAGAATGAAAAGTCATTTATACCATAGGAGCTGCTATCCAATGGCCATAAGACTATATAATAAACTACCAGTAGAAATCCAAAACCTAACAGTAAATTGCTTCAAAACCACTCTATGTCAATGGCTTAGTGATAGATGTTTCTATTCCCTTGACGAATATTTTAAATATAAGATACAAATTAAATAGAAAATACTAATATCATAGATGGACATGATTTTGGGCCAAGAAATAAGTTAATCGTATTTATTAATTTATTTATTATTAGTACAATTATTTGACATATTTGACAATTTTATATAATGGGACACTTAATCTATACAAATAAATAAAATTGGAGTGTCTGTTTGTAATATTGAAATAACCGGTTTTTACTACATTAATATGAATATATATACGGTACATACACCAAAATAACATTTTTTACAATTTTTGTCTGTCTGTCTGTCTGTTTGTTCCGGCTAATCTCTGAAATGGCTGGACCGATTTTGATGGGACTTTTATTGGCAGGTAGCTGATGTAATAAGGAGTAACTTAGGCTACTTTTATTTTAGAAAAAGTCTTTTATTTTACAAAAAAAACGAAATAAACTAATTAACACGCGGACGAAGTCGCGGGCACAGCTAGTAGTCACTATAATTATAAATGTCTTTAAAATTATTAGAATTTCTGAAATGGCTGTGCCTAAATACATTTGATTATAGATAAGTATATAAACAGTTCACTGTAATTGTAATTTAGACATTATAGTAATCAATAGACATAGACTAAATTATTAACACATAATTTTTTTGCATGCTATTATATAGTGAATTGTACAGCTCCATTTAAATAACAACACCTGTAATGTATACTACAATTCTGGCAAAATAAATCATTCATTCATTCAATATAATTAACACAACAGAGCTAAAACAATGAATAATTAATACCAACAATATGATAACAATGGGTACACAAATAACATGGAACAGATAAAATCTATGTGGCATTCATAGTGCTTGCCCACCATGTTTTACTGAATTGATGTTACCTACTTAATCACAATGATTTGTATCAAATAATTAAATGTGATGTACTGTCCACTGTTTCCCTTGTCGGCTTTGTTGGTATGAAATTTGCAGGAATTACGTACATGTAATAGTAATAATAGTAGCTTAATAGCAAAAAGGCTCTACACACTTCTAAAGAGGCCTAGGTTGGGTCAAGAATCAGATACGTAAAACAATTGCACATGGCTTGCATTGCTAGGAGGTTCCTGTCTCTAGAGCCGTAACTTCCGGTAGCATTGGTGCTGTCCTGCTGGCGGGTTGCAGAGTATCTGCAGCAGGAACACAGCCCATTTTGTTATATTCTAAAATGTATTAAATAAGAAAACATATGAAGAAAGGAATTATATTAATGGAAATACTGACTTTTGGTAACGGCGGGCTATCACAACGGAGACTAGTCGGCTATTATAGTGCAGGACTATGTGCGCAAACACGGGTGCAATCTCTATTCCTCCACGTACATAATCCGATGGGACAACTATCCGACATGACCACGGAATATATGGCAGGGTAAGACACCCAAACTGAATTTCGACAAATCGTTCTCGAACAAGATTTTTAATTTCGACAACATGAAACACGTAGGCACCTACGATACGTCTTTATTTCGACAATATTTTAGTTGGAAACATCTGAAGCTCGACACTACTGTACCTACTCCGTTTCTTCGATATGATTTGACTTAGTAACTGACAAATGTCTGGAAGAGATCACATTTTAGTGATAAGACCGCCAATTGTATACTTTTTATTTATATGCTCCTGTACTGTATGGTGTACAATAAAGAGTTAATCTACAGTTATAGTCTTTTGATATAGTCAGTTCTTCTTAGACAAAAATGTTTTTGACGACATTCTTCTTAGACAACAATGTCAGTTCCACGACATTCTTCTTAGACAGCAATGTGAGTTCAATAAAATTCTTCTTAGACAACCATGCTAGACTGTTTTACTGCCTACTAATATTATAAATGCGAAATTTTGTGAACATGGATGGATTTTTGTAAGTCTTTTACGCAAAAACTACGGTATGGATTTTATTGAAACTTTATATAGGTAGTAGATATAGCTTATAGATCTGAATAATACAAAGGCTATAATTTATATAGTTTAACGAAGGTGAAACCGAGGGGCAGGGCTAGTAATTAAAATTGCTTTACGTGTGTTACGTACTTTCAGACTCCAGACTGCTACCATTTGATTTTCTTGCCAGAAAAATCATATCGGTGTATACTTTATAACTTTGAAGACGTTTCTATTGCGTAGGTGATAAGGTTTGTGTTCGTAGTAAAATTGTATCCACTGATGTTGGGTGTACCTACTTACCTACGTCCCTAATCCACTCGACTCACGTTCCACACGCGCCCTTCAATACCTTTTAGCCAAGGTCATACATTGTTTGTGTATTCAGTCAAATCCGACTTATGTAAATTTCGCTTTTGTATTAATTATTATTTAACCGTAGTTAAAGGACGTTAATTGGTTGAGGTACTTTTCCGTTCATCTCCGCTTACATGGAACGATAAGAATTTTAAATTAAAAGGAAATTTTTGCAATGGCTAGACTTCTGCAAATGAATAAGGGCAGTTACTTACTACTTATCGTATGGGCAGTGGTTACCCTAGTGTTTTTTTCTATTCACGTAGACCTTTAAAAAGCGCTTGTAAATATTCAGAACATGTTTTTAGTAATATAGTTAAGTATACCTACATAATACAGGGTGTCTGGCGGCAGATTTATATTTTCAAAAATTAATAAAAAAATAACTATTTGACATATCGTTTAATTAAAAGTAAAGGTAGATAGTGTAAAAGTGCGGATTTCATGTTTTAAAGATTACATCATCCAAATGTCTTCCATCGAGTTGCAAGCAATGTTCAAAACGGAGCCTCGTGTTTCGCGCCACACGCTGCAGTAAGCTCGGTTCAATTGCGCCGATTTCTCGACGAATGTTTTCTTTTAATTCCGCAATATTTTGCGGATTGTTAGTGTATACTCTCTCTTTGAGGTATCCCCATAAAAAGAAATCCATTGGGGTCAAGTCGGGCGATCTCGGTGGCCATGGGATGTCTCCAAGGCGACTAATCAGTTTGTGAGGGAAAACTTCTCGAAGCAAATTCATCGAAGCTCTGGCCGTGTGTGCGGTCGCACCATCCTGTTGGAACCACGTGTGTGATGAGAACGATGGATGAGCTCGCAGGTTCGGCAAAAAGAAATCCGTAATCATGCGTCCATAATTCTCACTATTGACATTTGTCGCCTGGCCCCGGGCATTTTCAAAAAAAAAGGTCCAATTATCCCATGCGTGGATAAAGCGCACCAAACAGTTACCCTGGGGCAGTGCAATGGTTTTTGATGTTTCAGTCGAGGGTTTTGGGTTCTTGGAGACCAGTAACGGCAATTTTGCTTGTTAACGTGGCCGTTTAAATGGAAATGAGCCTCGTCGCTCCAAAAAATGGAATTCACCGTGCGAAAACGCTCCAAAATCGTTTCACAAAAGATTTTGCGATTAAGAAAGTCACTTTCTTTCAGTTCTTGAATAATTTGAATTTTAAAAGGATGGAACTTCAGGTCCTTTTTTAAAATTTCATGAATGATGACTCTTGGAAGTCCCAATGAGGCCGCCCTTTTCCGTATTGAAAGTCGTGGATTTTCATGTAAACTCCGTTCCACCAGTTCAATGTTATCGGGGGTCCTTGAAGATCGACTAGGCCCTGGCCGTGGGGTGTTCAAAGCCGAAGCACTTGCGCGGAACCTCTGCACCCAGGAACGAATTAAATTCACACTCGGTCCGTCACTTATCCGCCGAATACCGAAGCGTGCGCAAAATTGTCGACGAGCAATCACGTAAGAATCGTTACTCTTGAAAAATGCCTCGATGGCGAATGCGCGATGCTCACCCGACCACTGCGGCATCGTGACTGAGAAATCCGCACGATCTATGATTCTAATGACGCCACCCTCCTCCCGCACCGTTTATTACTTTTTGAAATAATCGTATTTTAAAACATAAATCTGCCGCCAGACACCCTGTATTTCTAGTTACATATTAAAGATATTTATGTACACGGATTGTTATAAAATTTCTAAAATTTATTTTATAATAGTAATGATATTTAGCTAGCTAGAGCTAGATGTCAGAGTTGTTCATACCCGCCCAGTAGGCCTCTGATCTGACATGGATTAACGACTTTTGTTTATTGACTACTGGGACCGACAGCTAAACGTGCCGTCCCACGGAGACATTCAGAAATTATTTTGGTGGTCACCCATCTATGGACTGACCGCAAGATTACTTGCTTAACCTCGCCGATTACTTACCGACCGGTGAGAGCATCTAGCTTTGAGCGCCTATATATATATATATATATCTAAGAGGGCAGTATCCGTACTATAAATTTCGTAATAGGTCGTTAAATTGAAAGTAAAAGTATAGTGGCGTAAATATACTTTACTTAACGAATTATTACTAATCACTGTAATAATTAATTAAGTGAATACATTATTTACTACTATAGGTTCTTTTATTTTTACCTATCAAATAGATACTCGGATAGAATAGGTACACTTTTTTACACCAGAAAAATAAAATCTAATTCGGTCACCGTAGCCTAGTTGGTAGTGCTTAGTATTTAATGCTCTGAGGTAGTGCTCCTGCCTACGAAGCTGGTGGTTCTGGGTTCGAATCCCGGTAAGTGAAAATATTTGTGTGATGAGCACGAATATTTGTTTCTGAGTCATGGATGTTTTCTATGTATATAAGAATGTATCTATCTATATAAGTATGTATATCGTCGCCTGGTACCCATAGTACAAGCTATGCTTAGTTTGGGGCTAGGATGATCTGTGTGACATTGTCCCTAGATATTATTATATTATTAATTTCAAAATAATAATGTCCTCCTAGCCGTGTTTCGGCCACGGCATGGCTGTGTTAATAGAGATAAGCCATCTGCGCGGGACATATTATAGTGCAAAAGCGTGTCCGGAAACACAGGGGCATTTTCTATTCCATCACTCTTATGATCCGATGGGACGCCTAGCGGAAAGAGGTCAAATACAGGACCGACGGCTTTACGTGCTCTCCGAGGCACGGGGGTATAATACCGTCTGCTCAACGTACATAATTACATAAAGACAGTTGCCTCGCCGCTTCGTGTCGAGGGTTCGAGTCTCCGCGCCGGACAACTATTTGTGTGACCCTTAAATAGTTGTTCTGTTTATTATATGTTTGTAAAGTACCAAAGAAAAATAAGAAAATTCGGGTTGGGTCCGCACCCGTATTTGCTTATTTTTCTTTTATCTTCTTTATAGCCATCCCTTTGTAGCCATCTCTTCGAGACAATCGTGGGGTGGACAAGGAAAAAATAAGATAGAAAAGGCGGTAGTTGTAAGTGTAAATACTATAGTGTCTGTAAAATGGTTAAAGTTATGTACAGACGCCAGCTCATCCAGCTACCCCAATCTGTCCAATTTATTTTATAGATTTCCAACTTTATCACATAACCATAACGTTAACTTTCAATTGGGGAAATTTGACAGATTGGGGTAGCTTGATGTGTTGGCGTCTGTGCAATCACATAAACATATACTTGTATTTTCTTTAGAGTTAAACTAGATACTTAAAAATAATCATAAACATAATCTCTTGACAATAACTTGATACGAGCTAGCTAAATATCATTGCTATTATAAAATAAATTTTATGAATAATAATAATATCTGGGGACATTGTCAATGTTTTCATACAATCAATACAATGTGTACCTAAATATCTATGTTACTAGAAATAATAATGTAATACAACTATATAGTTGTATTACATTATTACTACAAACATGTTCTGACTATTTACAAGCGCTTTTTTTAAAGTCTACGTGAATAAAAACCTTTATTTATTTATTTTAGTTTATTTATTTATTTAAACCTACATGAGTTACTTATTGTGTTTCCATTAAAACTTCTCCATTGAACTCCTCATGAAAAGTTATCCCAAATTCTCGTTTAATTTTGATGACATAGAAACGCAGTGTTCGGCGGTCTAGGTCATAGGCGCCTACTTGTTGCCTATAAATCATAATAGCCACAAATTGGATAAGTGCACGGGCGGGAAGCTTCCTATAACCTCGCCCATGTCTTACGGGCCCCGGCGCCCTAAGTGCCTGGCGATTGCTCATGTGAATGAACATTGTAGCACTTTTACAATAGTCGACTTTGTTGCGCGACAACGCTAACTACAGCGCTTCTTAGAAAACTACAGGGGACCTATGCAGTGTGCACATCATCCAATGCTAGTAGCCGCACAGTAGCCATGAGTGAGCATGATTTCTATATATTTCATACAAGCTGTGCCCCGCGGTTTTACCCGCGTTAAATTTTATAATTATCAAGGCTCCTCCCCCGTAAGTGATAGCGTGATAATATGTAGCCTATATGTTGACCCGACTTCTTAATAATATTCATGCCAAATTTTGAATTGAATTAAATCCATGCAGTACTTTTTGAGTTTAGCCCGGACATACATACAGACGTTTGTCTGTATGTAAGATGTATGTAAGACAAACAGACAAAAATTCTAAAAACTATATTTTTGGCTTCGATATCGATAGTAGATCACGCCCCAAGTATCCTTTTGAAAAAATATTCAATGTACAGTTTTGACTTTCCTACGATTGTATTATATGTATAGATATTGCGGACATAACTATAATGACAGTAAACGAGGCAAAAGAGGTGTGCAGAGATCGTGACAAATGGAAATCCGTTGTCTCTGCCTACCCCTCTGGGAAACAGGCGTGAGTATATGTATGTATGTATTGCTGGCCCCGATGCCCTAAGCGCCAAACAATTGCTCTTGTAAATCAACATTGTAGTACTCAAAGCGTTTTCATTCTAGATTGTAGTCAGCTCTGTAGGTACCAACAGATGTCTTTACATTGACGTCCTCCCGACCGAATTTCGGACACGGCGGCCAGTCTTAATGGAGACTAGCCAATTGCGCAGGACATATCATAGTGCCGAAGTGTGTGCGCAAACACAGGAGCACTTTCTCTTCCATCACTCTCATGATCCGATGGGACGCCTAGCGACACGACCGGAAAGAGTTCAGGTACAGGACCGATGGCTTTACGTGCTCTCCGAGGCACGGGGGTGTATTACCGCCAACTTCCAGACTTCGGGCTGATACTGAGAAATTTCTTTTTACCGAAAAATCCAAAAATCACTTTTTCTAAATTACAAACCCGGGATTTGAACCCAGGAACTCATTATCTGCGGTTGAACACGCTACCGCTAGACCAACGAGGCAGTCATTACATTACTGCAGCTCTGTTTAGAGAATATTTCTCGTGTGCGCCCCCACAGTGCTTCCCGTCTTTAGCAATGCTGGTAGCCACCAAGTTAAAGTTGCTAAGTGCACGGGCGGGAAGCTTCCTATAACTTCGCGCATGTATTACGGGCTCCGGTCTAAAACATCTTTTACAATAGTCGACTTTGTTGCAAACAACGCTATCTACAGCGCTGCTTAAATAATATGCCCACCGTGCGGTTATCAGCATTGAATAAGTGCACACTAAACACGTGGAATTAATGCTATAAGAATCAACATTGTAGCACTAAAAGCTTCTGGACACTAGTCCGGCTTGTAAAAAATATCTCCACGATACTGTAGTGCTGTTTAGAACTCAACGTTACCAACGTTGCTAGGGAAACGGGCTGGAAGCATCTTATAACCTTCTTCTTCGATCCAAACGTGCCAGATCTTCGACATGTCACACTCTCCATGCATAAAACCATAACACAACCGAAGCCATTCAAAAATATTTTGTAAAAAACTACAATGTTATAATTTAACCTCACTTTTACTATACTTCATATAACTTGATTCCTGGATAGCCAAATTTCACCAAAATTGCAGTGAGGTCTTGTTATTATATCCTCTCACAAATAAGGCTAGTTTGATTCAGTTAACATCTGGGCCCAGGATTGTATGGAGTCATTTTCTTCTCCTTTCACGCAGTAACGACAGTAGATGGACCCTCCACACCACTCGATGGAAAGGACCTGTATACACTCAACAAAAATAATCGTCACGACACCACACTGTTCAATGCGAAATAGAAATGAAAATATCTGGCTTGCTTTCTATAAGAGAGAGAGAGACAGACAGAGAAACATGCTCACGCCGCACAGCTGCAAAAAGTGTCGTGACAACTTTTCGTAAGAATTTTTTCCGTTTAGCACCCTTTCACAACGCGCGATAAGGAACTTCGTTCAAAAAACTTTTACAATTGATGACTTTGTCGCGCGACAACGCGACTTATGGCGCACCTGATAACATGAAAACTGCATGTGCAACGTGCACTTCGTCCAATGCGGCTATCAGCATATGCGGTCATGTTACATGACCGCATATGCTGATAGCCGCATTGGACGAAGTGCACGTTGCACATGCAGTTTGATTTCTTAAACAACCATATCTCACGGGCCCTGAGCGCTTAAAGATTGCTCTCGTGAATCAACATTGTAGTAGGTACTCAAAACGTTTGCACTGTAGACGTTATTGTATCGATAGCTCTGTACTGATAAATGTCTTCACACTACTGCACATAATTGCTCCCTCTCGGTGAGATATTTTGTGCCGAAAAGGCAGCAGCTCCGGTTATGCTGCAGTTAGGTTGGTTTTTAGGGTTCCGTAGTCAAATGGCAAAAAACGGAACCCTTATAGATTCGTCATGTCTGTCTGTCCGTCCGTATGTCACAGACACTTTATTCCGAAACTATAAGAGCTGTACTGTTGAAACTTGGTTAGTAGATGAATTCGGCGAACCGCATTAAGATTTTTACACTAAAATCGAAAAAGAACAATATTTTTTTTGGGGTTACATAGAACTGAAAAACAAATATTTTTTTTCATCGTACCCATACTTGTGGGGTGTCTATGGATAGGTTTTCAAAAATGATATTCAGGTTTCTAATATCATTTTTTTCTAAACTGAATAGTTTGCGCGAGAGACACTTCCAAAGTGGTAAAATGAGTGTCCCCCCCCTGTAACTTCTAAAATAAAAGAATGATAAAACTAAAAAAAATATATGATGTAATTTACCATGCAAACTAACAATGAAAATTGGTTTGAACGAGATCTAGCAAGTAGTTTTTTTTTAATACGTCATAAATCGTAAACAGCAATTTGCTTTCATTTAATCAACTGAAATACTTGCTGCTACGGAACCGTTCATGGGCGAGTCCGACTCGCACTTGGCCGGTTTTTACCTAACTACAACCCGATTTTAAGCTGACGCATGCAAACTCAATTGGACCCAGAGCATAACACGTGTTGCAGAATTTAATGTTATAAGTTATTACATTAATAGCTGTTCCATTATCCTAATTAAATAGGCCAGACAGTGGGTTCGATCAAATGTTTGTAATTGGCCCATTAGTGTTTCCTGGAAACGTCCTAACTGGGTAAACGCACGGCCAAATTGAAAAGGTTACTTACAGAAATTAGGGAACATTCCAGCGTGGTTTAAGTTTCAAGTACATAATATGTGTCTCTGTCTTTTGTCGCAACGTAGACCACAAACATATCATCATCATCATCATATCAGCCGAAAGACGTCCACTGCTGGACAAAGGCCTCCCCAAAAGATCTCCACAATTGCCGGTCTTGCGCTATCCGCATCCAGCGATTTCCAGCGACCCGCACAAGAACATCGGTCCATCTTGTAGGGGGCCTGCCCACGCTGCGTCTTCCGGTTCGTGGTCGCCACTCGAGAACCTTTCTGCCCCAGCGGCCGTCGGCTCTGCGAGCTATGTGCCCTGCCCAAAGAGCAATGGGAAGGGCTATGCTTGGAGTTTCCCTGCGAGATCGAATCAGAAATGTTGAGATCCGCAGGCGAACCAAAGTAACCGACATAGCCGTAAGAATTGCCAAGCTGAAGTGGCAGTGGGCAGGGCACATAGCTCACAAACATATAGTGTAACCAAATCGGCAGACAACTATTAAATTAAGGGTATTAACCCGCTTGCGTTATAAAGCGCCAGGATCCGGGCAGCTCAAGGGGAGGCTTTTAACCAGCAGCCTTTCGGTGACTGAGTCGATGATGATGATGAGGAACCCGCTTGCTACTATAGCACTTTATAAGGCACAAGGTCCGAATACTTGTGATGTACGGATTATCCGCATGGAATGTGGTGAATAAGAAGTTAATTTTCTGTTAGGAAAAAATCTTAGACGTACTGCCGTACGACGAGCAGCACTTTGTTGTCGACAGAGCCAAATTCAGCCATCGCAGAGGCAACTTCAGCCGTCGACAGAGGCAACTGCAGCTTCCGCCATTGGTCAGCGTTTGTCGTCGACACGTGGACAACAAACGCCGCCTAATGGCGACAGCGACTAAACGATCCGAATAGAAATTGGACCCAATTTCTATTCCTTCTCTCTCATGATCCGATGGGACAGTTAGCGGACACGACCGGGAAGAATTCAGGTACAGGACTCACGAATTCACGTGCTTTCCGAGGCAAGAGAGTGTAACACCGCCAAATCCCAAACTACTGGCTGATACGACCACTATCAAAGTAAATTCGTGAGTCCTGTACCTGAATTCTTCCCGATCGTGTCCGCTAACTGTCCCATCGGATCATGAGAGAGAAGGAATAGAAATTGGGTCCAATTTCTATTCGGATCGTTTAGTCGCCGTCGCCATTAGGCGGCGTTTGTTGTCCACGTGTCTACGACGAACGCTGACCAATGGCGGCAGCTGCAGTTGCCTCTGTCGACAGCTGAAGTTGCCTTTGTCGACAGCTGAATTTGGCTCTGTCGACAACAAAGTGCTGCTCGGCTGTACGAGGCCTTAAGGAAAAATTGAGAATTATTTTCCTACGAAATGAATCTCTGTATCGCTATCTATACAACGTGTAACAGAAAGTGTGAACGTAACTTAAGGGGGTTATAAGGTATCAGGACGGCTACCTATGGACGAAACTTCAAACAGAAATAATCATTTTTTATTTAACTAGTAATTTATTTTTCTATCGACAACCTAAATCAACAAGTAAGATTACCGACTTATGAACAACACTAACAAAACTCAATGAACCTTTCACAAACTCTTTGGGTACCTACTACTTAGACTGTAAATAAAAAGTGTGGTTCTGTACAGTCACATATTAATTTATTACACGTGTTTATTTTAGATTCAATCAAATGTTTAACTGAATTTTTGCTCTAATTTTTAAAGGTTCCCTGTAACAACATTTTAATCATTCATACAAAGATAACTAGGAAAAATCACTGAATTTAATTAAAATTGATATTCCGCAAGATGTTGGATTTAGGAGAAATAAATAATTTAATTGACTTATGTAACTGTAGATATTTTTTTGTGTGTTAAATAAATAGTAAGAATATTAAGTTTTTCTTTTAGTATGTGAATTTAATCTGGCCGGAAACGAATAGGTACTTAATTTTTAATACAAACTATACAAACTAACCAGATAAACAAACGCGGTACGACTACTGATAAATTACGAAAAAATATTGATAATGTACTAGGCTCATATGAACATTAGGGGACATTTCGAATTCCGTCCTGATTTTGTCGCAAGGAACTCTAATACGGCGGCGAATACAAAGGATTGATGTAGGTAAATAATAAATGGTTAAATATTTTTTAATATTCATCAAAGCGGGCCCCGCGCGTGGCGGCGGCGCCTTTGACACAGTCAAAGATGCCGCCACCGCGCGCCGCGCCATTTGAATGTGTTCGTGGTCTAGCGGTAGCGTGTTCAACTGCAGATAATGAAGTCCTGGGTTCAAATCCCGGGTCGGGCCAAAAAGTGATTATGGGAATAATGAAGTCCTGGGTTCAATTCCCGGGTCGGGCCAAAAAGTCATTATGGGATTTTTCCGTAAAAAGAAATTTCTCAGTATCAGCCCGAAGTCTGGGAGTTGACGATATTACACCCCCATGCCTCGGAGAGCACGTAAAGCCGTCGTTCCTGTGCCTGACCTCTTTCCGGTCGTATCGCTAGTCGTCCCATCGGATCATGAGAGTGATGGAATAGAAAGTGCAGGGGCACTTTCAATTCTACCTTTAAAATTTAGAGTGATACACTCTAAATTTTAAAGGTTCCCTGTATTAATCATTCATACAATACATACAAATAAAAAAATATGAATAATGTACTAGGCTCATATGAACAGTAGGGGACATTTCAAATTCCGTCCTGATTATATCCAAAGTTACACTAATATTATTATGGTGACAAAATCAAAGAGTTGATGTAGGTAAATAATAAACGGTTAAATATCTTTTAATATTCATTCAAGCGAGCCGCGCGCGTCGTAGATACCTAGGCGGCTCTTTTGAGTGGACTCAAAGACGCCGCCAAAGGGGCCGCGTTCGATGAAAGCCGCCAAATTCATCAAATATTGTGCAATTTCATTTATTTAATAAAAATATTAAAATCATCAGTTGTTCGTAAACTGTTGTCTATTTAGGTCGTGTTTAGTTACTAAATCGTCTAAAATGTCGTTTAGTAATGAGTAAAGTGTTCCGCGAAATCCTTAACTATGTCGTTTAGTGATCGTAATAATTTTGAACATTTCGTGCATTCATCTATGAAAGAATAGCCTCAGACGTGCACTTTGTGATGATGAGGATTCATAGGTCACAGAATTTAAGGCTGTTTAATTACGAGGAACCTATGTCGTGAAGGATACAGTGTCGCGATGGAGGCCACGCCTCTTTATAACTAAAAAACATGAAAGCTTTACGATTCTATGAATATGTTGTACATGAGAGAGACTCGTGTTAGTTGGCAAGTCTTAGAGTCAAGCTTTCGGTGTCGGTGCAGATTTTAGTGAACGTGAAATAATGAAATTCTTCCATCAGTACTGAAAACAACTTCAACTAGAAGTTAAACTATAAAAAGATTCTCGTAATGTGTTTGTGTATCACGTACTTATACGATGTAAAGTATCCAATAGCTATTCAGCAGTGCTATAAATAAAAAAAATTACTCGAAAATAAAACCAAATATGTGTAGTGAGTGCAATCGGAATCAAACTACCAGGCGTGCATAGAAACACAGAGGTATGTCAAACAATTTCTAGCGTAAATCAGAATCAGCTGTGTTGTGTTAGTACGGATGTTCGTTATATCGATAAAAATACTTATCGATATATTGAATGGTATATAATTTTACGATCAAGATTAAAATGATGGTATTTCGGTATGATATTTTGTGTATAGGTAGGCTTAAGGAGACCGTATATGCCCCTTAAGTTACGTTCACTCTTTATGTTACACGTTGTATAAGCATGTGATTCACGGACACAAGTCACATGCAGATACAGAACAACTATATATGGGTCACGTAAACAGTTTATGCAGTTTTTCGCATTGAATTAATAATAATAATATAATAATATCTAGGGACAATGTCACACAGATCATCCTAGCCCCAAACTAGCAAAGCTTGTACTATGGGTACCAGGCGACGATATACATACTTATATAGATAGATAAATACTTATATTCATAGAAAACATTCATGACTCAGAAACAAATATTCGTGCTCATCACACAAATATTTGCATTTACCGGGATTCAAACCCAGGACCACCAGCTTCGTAGGCAGGATCACTACCAACTAGGCTACGGTGACCGTCCAATTCCTGAAGTCAAAGGTGTATGAATGAATGAATGAAATATTTATTTGTAAAAAAATAGGGAAATCTATATTTAGTTCCTTAAGTATACAAACTACATAATTGTGAGGGTATTGTGTGTCTAAGAATTTAGTATGAGGTAATTTGTGTTTAGTGAGTCGTATGCTTGTTACCTGATGTAACGAGATAGTCTGTAGTGGGCTGATTTTCCGCTAGTTACACATCTCCAGATAGGCGGGGATACATTTCAACCGCGAGCAGGCTAACGAGACGAACGTAAAGGTGATTTCTTATAGAACTAAGGGCTTACCTTGAAAAGGAGGCAAGGAATTTCCCGCATATTATCTTAACGAGAGGGTATAATTTATATCTGTGGAGATCAGGAAAAAGGGAAAGTCATTCTGTACTGATATTACACAGTATGGCTAGAAAACTAAATTTCGGCATGTGAGGCCTTGACCTCACCAGCATGATATCGTCCACTGCTGGACATAGGCCCCCAAATGTTTCTATAGCGTTTGGAGGGGTCTGCCGTAATCGCCGCGCTTGCCATACGAGTTGGCGACCCGTTAAGAGTTGCTGCCTGAGTAGATGATGTATCCCTTAGTCGCTTTTTACGACACCCACGGGACGGTATTAGGTGGCTCTGTTATTCTTTCTGGGTCGGAATCTACACGGCAAGATTATATATTTTCTACAAAATATAATTATGCAAATAATTTTTTTTTAAAGGATAGATTGGGCGTGATCTTCAATCGACATCGAAGCCAAAATATAGTTTTTAGAATTTTTGTCTGTGTATCTGTTTGTCTGTGTATCTGTTTGTCTGTATGTATGTCCGGGCTAAACTCAAAAAGTACTGCGTGGATTTACTTCAAATTTTGCATGAATATTACTAAGAGGTCGGGTCAACATTATAGGCTACAAAATATCACGCTATCACCTTCGGAGGAGGAGCTATGATAATTTATAAAATTTAACGCGGGTAAAACCGCGGGGCACGGCTAGTACATACTAAACGCGAGAATACAATTAATTGAGGTGCTCATAACCAGTCGCTCTTATTAATCCATAAGTAATCGGAAATCTATAGAGAGAGTCGCCGTGCTATGGCGGGGATGCTAACCTGTCGCGGTTGTATTTGTTAGAAAACATGCCTACTGGGTGGTTTATACAACTCTGACACTAGGGTAACCACTGCCCATACCACGAAATAAAGCAAATGAACGAAAGCAATATTTTTGTCTAGAATATAAGCGTACGTTCGGGGATCGCCATCAGGGGCTCTACCGGCTAAGTCGCCGAACATCGATGTATTAAATGGTGTTCAAATAAATAAAGGTTCAAAACGACTTAATCAGTCGTTAAATCGGCTTCAACGTTGGCAATCGATTCCGAACCATTTATGACGTCACATGCGCTCATGGAAGCCGATTTAACAATTGATTAAGTCATTGTTAACCTTTATTTATTTGAACGCCATTTAAGAAATCGATGTTTGGCGACTTAGCCGGTAGAGCCCCAGGAACGAAGCTGTACGAAATCCTTAAAACGAAATTATAAGACGGTAGACTCACTTATGGTTTAAAATAAAAGCAAATAAGTTTTAGCGAAATTTCTACGCGTTCAGTATTTAGATTGTGTACAACCGGCCCGCGGCCGCGCACTATGCTAGTCGGCTCGCATTGACGGGGGTCCATGCGACTTTCTCTCTGGCTTCATATATGTACTTACGTACTACGTAAGTAACTCTTTTATGAGGCAATGTATAAGATTCTATAACAAACTTCCCAATGATATTAGAGAATTATCTACGAATAAGTTTAAAAGAATTATTAAAGCCAAATTGTGTAGCAGGGCATATTACAAAATTTCTAATTATTTAAGTGATAAAAGTGCTTGGGATTGAGTTGTTCTGAGTCAACACACATGATTGTAATTAATCTTAAGTATATTTTATTTTAAAAAAGGATTCCTACTGAGTTTTCTGGCAGTGTTTCTCAGTAGCTGCCACATCATGCACTGCACGGTAGGGTAAAAAAATATGACGATTCCACATAAATGTAAATTTTT
Source organism: Pseudoips prasinana (assembly GCA_951640165.1). NCBI lineage: Eukaryota > Metazoa > Arthropoda > Insecta > Lepidoptera > Nolidae > Pseudoips > Pseudoips prasinana. The sequence continues at coordinate 32,845,037 of OX621248.1, forward strand.
TACGGAATAAATGATTTTGACTTTGACTTACCATTAAGGTGATGCTACTACTGCAATAATTTTGTTCTGAGGAATTGTTCGTACTTATACCTGCCGCCAAGTTCCTCCGCAGATCCTTCTCATCTTTCATTTCATCCATATCACCTTTTTACTATTCCGTGGAATCCTTTATCCGGTACCGTGACCCGGTATGACATGGCAACCTTCAAGAAGTCGGCATATTCCTTTCTTAATGAAATGACATTTTTTTATTCAGCACTTTGGTATTAACATACACTTGTACTTGTCAAGGTCACAATGCAGTACATAAACATAGTGGATAGTATAAAAGTTACAAAATAAAAAAATAGTCCGTCCGTGCGGTTTGTTTTATCGCATATATTTTCTGAAATACTTAAATAAATAACAAGCTACTAATCTATTATTTTGTTTAGTTCTACTATATTAAAATTAAAGAATGGAAGACTAAAGCAAAAAGACTAAATTATAAATGAGGGTGTGATCACATGCACGGGATCACCGATCACGCGTTAAGGGGCCAAACCTTAAAGGCAGGTAATGTGCTGGTAGACCCTCTGACGTTGAGAGTGTCCATGGGCGGCGGAGATGTATTACCATTTCAATCGATTTCCCTTTTCTTATTCTACTAGTGTTCGAATTGTATTCATGGTACGAGTGATTTAAAAAGTAGTTTCTTTATTTGTCGTTTTAAAAATACTAACTAGATAACCAGCCAGTAATCATGGGGCACCCTTGGTTCGAACCTTGACTCTGTTTTTAGGGACGTGGTGTGTAATTGTGTTTTACGTTAATAAGCGAAAACTCGTCCGATAGAGGATCGGAAGGGGTCATCTTATATATTTTTTTAATGACAACTCCTGCACTACTGAAATCTTTGTGTTGCGGGGTACTTTACAAATATATAATTGACGGACTCTCACACTTTTGTTCTCGCACTGTGTCCCAGTTCTCACATTGAGTGTGGATGTACTTTGTATCCATACTCAGAACAACTATTTATGGGTCACTCAAATAGTTGTACTGTGCGGGGATTAAACCCGGGACGTGAAGTGGCGAGACGAGTGTCTTATGGGTCATAGATAGCGATGGTGGTCGCGGCACGTATGCGGTCATTCTTTTGGTCGGTTTGTGTAGTGTCACATGAGTTTCTTACAACTTTAATTCGTTCTAGGTAAGTCGTGAAATCCTAGTCTGGATGTCTGGACAAAACTCCCGCGATTGACAATATCTGCACGGAAACCACAATTTCATGTAGTTTACTTTACCGAATGGGTCGTGGTCCACCTGCTTAGTTCATCTGGGTGGACCACGGGCACTTTTTCTTGCCGGTGGTCTACCTAAATAAATGCTAGAAATATAATATCTGGTGACAATGTCACACAGATCATCCTAGCCCCAAACTAAGCAAAGCTTGTACTATGGGTACCAGGCGACGATATACATACTTATATAGATAGATAAATACTTATATACATAGAAAACATCCATGACTCAGAAACAAATATGATAATAATAATATCTAGGGACAATGTCACACAGATCATCCTAGCCCCAAACTAAGCAAAGCTTGTACTATGGGTACCAGGCAACGATATACATACTTATAAATAAATAAAAATAAATAAAATAAAATAGCCTTTATTGCTGCTTCCTTATCACTATTACATACTGCTTACAAAGATTGCCTACTCATTAAAATAAAATTCATGCAATATATTTAATAATGTTAAGCATTATCGGCAACTGGATATTTATCTGGAACAGCTTGTCCATTGACAAAGGCCTCCTCTAAAGATTTCCAATTATTTCTGTCTCTTGCTATACGGGTCCATGCCGGCCCAGCTATTTTCTTCAAATCATCTTCCCATCTTTTACTCTGTCTTCCTCTTTTTCTTTTGCCATCTCTTGGGTACCACTCGGTTGTTATTTTAGTCCATTTCTCTTTGTTTTCTCGTAGCATATGTCCAGCCCATCGCCATTTTAGCAGTTTGTAAGCTACGTGTGCATTTTTAAATTTTGTCTTCAATTTAATTTCGTGTAATTGTACTCTGTCTCTTCTTTTAATTCCTAAAATACTCCTCTCTATACTATTTTGGCAGACTTTTAATTTGCTTTCTAATTGTTCTGTTAGCGCCCACGTTTGACACCCGTATAGCAAGCATGGCATAATGCATATTTCAAATAATTTCTTTTTGCCTTTCATAGGCATATCCTTATTCTTCATTACTTCACTAAGTGACCAAAATCTTTTCCAAGTATTAGTGATTCTTCTACTAATTTCTTTACTCATGCAGTCTTCTGTTGATATAAGCTGTCCCAAGTAAATGTATTCATTTACATATTCTATTTCTATTGATGCAAAGTTGACTTTTGTGCCCCACATAGATAAAATAATAAATAAATCATTTAGAATGCTAGGTTTTATCATACGCAATGGTAAAGGTTTTCGCAACCCATCCACAAGAATAGCAATTTATAATGCATATGTTCGTAGCAACCTTGAATATTGCAGCACAGTTTGGTCACCTAATTACAATGTCCATCAACTGAGGATAGAACGCATACAGAAAAGATTTTTGAGGCACTTAACCTTTTCTTGTAGGCTTCACAAACAACTTCCCTCATACGACGCTAAACTTAAACGGTTTAACATGGACAGTCTATCGATCCGCAGACAGCTGCATGATATGACGGTCCTTTACAAAATTTTAAGAAACGAATACGACTGCCCAGCCCTTCTTCAACAAATAGAATTGCGTGTTCCTAGACACATACCAAGGCGCGGAGTCACGCTCGGCTTGTTAAACGTACCTGCTGCAAGGACTAATCTCAAACAGTTTTCAGCAATTTCACGCATGTCGAGGTTTTATAACTCTGTAAGGCAAACAGTGGACATTTTTGCAGGCAGTTTGCGACACTTCAAATTTTCTGTGCTGGGATTGTTGAGGAAATGATCTCGAACTCAATATTTATTGAAAATTATTCCTTCACCACAGTGAATATTATATAAACTTTATATCAATATATAAATAAAAAAAAAAAAAAAAAAAAAAAAACAAATTGTATATAATTAATTAGTTTTAGTTTAGTTCTTAGTATATAGCTGTAGTATTTTTTAATTCTAGTTTTACTGTTATAATAATAAGTGCATGCGGTGACGCCTTAAAAAATTGTGCATTAGGTTATATATTCATGTAATTTTCATTTGTAAGAAAAATGTAACAATTACTGGCTGTCCTCAATAAATAAAATAAAATAAAATAAAAAATTTCTTCATTATTTACTATCAACTTTTCTCTTTGTTGGGAATTGGTCATAATTTTAGTTTTAGTTAGATTCATTGATAGGCCGGCTTTAACACTTTCATCAGATAATTGTTGTAACATTAGTCTGAGAGTTTCTGCATCCTCTGAGAATAAAACTAAATCATCCGCGAAGCGTAGATGGTTAAGATTTTCACCATTTATATTAAGGCCTTTTCTAGTCCAGTCTAGGTTCCTAAAGATTAACTCCAAAACAGCTGAGAATAGTTTTGGTGATACAGGATCTCCTTGACGCACACCTCTGCTGATAGGAAATTCGTTGCCAATAGATTCGAGTTTAACTTGCGCTGTGCTCGCTGTGTATACGTTTTTAATTAGTCTAATGTATTTTTGTTGCACTCCTTGTTTTACAAGCGCGTCCCATATAAATTCATGTTCTAACGTATCGAACGCTTTGTTGAAGTCTACAAATCCTAAAAAAAGTATTTTATTATACTCTCTATATTTTTGTAAAATTTGCCTTAGCGTGTGTATATGATCTACGGTTGAAAATTTGCTTCGGAAACCAGCTTGCTCCCTAGGTTGGTTTTCTTCCAAACAATTGGTAATTCTACTTAATATTATTTTAGAAAACACTTTTTATATATTAGACATTAAGCTTATCGGTCTACAACGTGTAACAGAAAGAGTGAACGTAACTTAAGGGGCATATACGGTCTCCTTAAGCCTACCTATACACAAAATCTCATACCGAAATACCATCATTTTAATCTTGATCGTAAAATAATATACCGTTCAATATATCGACAAGTATTTTTATCGATATAACGAACATCCGTACTAACACAGCACAGCTGATTCTGATTTACGCTAGAAATTGTTTGACATACCTCTGTGTTTCTATGCACGCCTGGTAGTTTGATTCCGATTGCACTCACTACACATATTTTGTTTTATTTTAGAGTTATGTATTTATAGCACTGCTGAATAGCTATTGGAAACTTTACATCGTATAAGTACGTGATACACAAACACATTACGAGATCCTTTTTATAGTTTAACTTCTAGATGAAGTTGTTTTCAGTACTGATGGAAGAATTTCATTATTTCACGTTCACTAAAATCTGCACCGACACCGAAAGCTTAACTCTAAGACTTGCTAACTAACACGAGTCTCTCTCATGTACAACATATTCATAGAATCGTAAAGCTTTCATGTTTCTTAGTTATAAAGAGGCGTGGCCTCCATCGCGACACTGTACCCTTCACGACATAGGTTCCTCGTAATTAAACAGCCTTAAATTCTGTGACCTATGAATCCTCATCATCACAAAGTGCACGTCTGAGGCTATAATTACGATCACTAAACGACATAGTTAAGGATTTCGCGGAACACTTTACTCATTACTAAACGACATTTTAGACGATTTAGTAACTAAACACGACCTAAATAGACAGCAGTTTACGAACAACTGATGATCTTAATATTTTTATTAAATAAATGAAATTGCACAATATTTGATGAATTTGGCGGCTTTCTTCGAACGCGGCCCCTTTGGCGGCGTCTTTGAGTCCACTCAAAAGAGCCGCCTAGGTATCGATGACGCGCGCGGCTCGCTTACATGAATATTAAAAGATATTTAACCGTTTATTATTTACCTACATCAACTCTTTGATTTTGCCGCCATATTAGTGTAACTTTGGATATAATCAGGACGGAATTTGAAATATCCCCTACTGTTCATATGAGCCTAGTACATTATTTATATTTTTTTATTTGTATGTATGCACTTTCTATTCCATCACTCTCATGATCCGATGGGACGACTAGAGATACGACCGGAAAGAGGTCAGGCACAGGAACGACGGCTTTACGTGCTCTCCGAGGCATGGGGGTGTAATATCGTCAACTCCCAGACTTCGGGCTGATACTGAGAAATTTCTTTTTACGGAAAAATCCCATAATCACTTTTTGGCCCGACCCGGGAATTGAACCCAGGACTTCATTATTCCCATAATCACTTTTTGGCCCGACCCGGGATTTGATCCCAGGACTTTCTTATCTGCAGTTGAACACGCTACCGCTAGACCAATGAGTTATACACGAACACATTCAAAGGCGCGGCGCGCGGGGCCCGAATATTAAAAAATATTTAACCATTTATTATCTACCTACATCAATCCTTTGTATTCGCCGCCGTATTAGAGTTCCTTGCGACAAAATCAGGACGGAATTCGAAATGTCCCCTAATGTTCATATGAGCCTAGTACATTATTCATATTTTTTCGTAATTTATCAGTAGTCGTACCGCGTGGGTTTATCTGGTTAGTTTGTATTAAAAATTAAATACCTATTCGTTTCCGGCCAGATTAAATTCACATACTGAAAGAAAAATTTAATATTCTTACTATTTAACACACAAAAAAATATCTGCAGTTACATAAGTCAATTAAATTATTTATTTCTCCTAGATCCAACATCTTGCGGAATATCAATTTAAATTAAATTAAGAGATTTTTCCTAGTTATCAAAGTATGAATGATTAAAATGTCGTTAAAAATTAGAGCAAAAATTCAGTTAAACATTTGATTGAATCTTAAAATAAACACGTGTAATAAATTATGTGACTGTACAGAACCACACTTTTTATTTACAGTCTAAGTAGTAGGTACCCAAAGAGTTCGCGGTAAGGTTCATTAATTGCCCTTGCGGCTGAGTTTTTAGTGTTGTTCATAATGTCGGTAATCTTTGTTGTTGATTTAGGTGGTCGATAGAAAAATAAATTACTAGTTGAATAAAAAATGATTATTTCTGTTTGAAGTTTCGTCCATAGGTAGCCGTCCTGATACCCTATAACCCCCTTAAGTTACGTTCACACTTTCTGTTACACGTTGTATAGTTCCCAATATCGTCCTTGTCTCCTTTTTTATGTAGCAATATGATTGTTGATTTAGTCCAGGCTTCTGGGATGTTTTCTGTGTCTAAGATTTCATTGAACAGGTCTGTTAGTTTTGGAGCTATCACTGGTAACGTCGTTTTTAGTAGTTCATTAGTGACCAAATCTGATCCAGGTGCCTTATCTAGTTTTTGTGTATTAATAGCTTTCATTGTTTCTTCTTTTAAAATTGGTTGTATTTCATCCGTATCAATTGAATTTAGAGCATTATCTTTTGCTACTTGTTTCCCATTTTGGCTTTGGTATAGATTTTTATAGTATTCCGTAGCAATTGTAAGTATTTCTGGTCGTTTGCTGGTTTTTCCTCTGTTTTTAGTGTTCATATTTGGAATCCAGTCCTTTTTGTGGGTCATCTCTTTTAACGCTTTTTTTATTCCTCCCGTTCTTTCAATGTGTTTTCTCAATGTAATTAATCTTTTTGTGTTTCTTTCCCTTCTCAGTTGTTCGCTAATCTTTTTGCTAATTTCTGCTATTTTTTGGCGATTAATTATCTTTCCTTTTTGTATAAGTTCTTTTCGTTCTTGTAATAACTCCTTACTTTTAGATGATGTTACTGTCTTAGCCATTACGTTAACTTTAGCAGTTTCTGTTTTTAATTGATCAAGAAATCTGTTGTATTTTTCTTGGGTTGATGAACATTCTTGTTCTTCACGTTCCAAGGATATTTTTATGTTATTGAGGAGTATGTCAGCACTACCCGTACATTTAATGGTTTTTATTCTATTGTGAAATGGTCTTGCTCTTTTTACACGTGCACCTGATAGTTTGGCTCTAACTAGTCTATGATCGGAATTAAAATTAAAGTTGTTTATAACTGACACATCTTTAAAAACCTTTCTATTATTCGACATAATATAGTCGATTTCGTTTTTGACCATGCCATTAGGTGAAATCCATGTCCATTTCTTTGATGGTTTCTTTTTGTAAAAGCTGTTAAGGATGCTTAATTTATATTGTAAAGCAAAGGATACTAATCTTGAGCCGTTCTTGCTTCTGTTGCCTAATCCGATAGAGGATCGGAAGGGGTCATCTTATATATATTTTTAATGACAACTCCTGCACTACTGAAATCTTTGTGTTGCGGGGTACTTTACAAATATATAATTGACGGACTCTCACACTTTTGTTCTCGCACTGTGTCCCAGTTCTCACATTGAGTGTGGATGTACTTTGTATCCATACTCAGAACAACTATTTATGGGTCACTCAAATAGTTGTACTGTGCGGGGATTAAACCCGGGACGTGAAGTGGCGAGACGAGTGTCTTAAGGGTCATAGATAGCGATGGTGGTCGCGGCACGTATGCGGTCATTCTTTTGGTCGGTTTGTGTAGTGTCACATGAGTTTCTTACAACTTTAATTCGTTCTAGGTAAGTCGTGAAATCCTAGTCTGGATGTCTGGACAAAACTCCCGCGATTGACAATATCTGCACGGAAACCACAATTTCATGTAGTTTACTTTACCGAATGGGTCGTGGTCCACCTGCTTAGTTCATCTGGGTGGACCACGGGCACTTTTTCTTGCCGGTGGTCTACCTAAATAAATGCTAGAAATATAATATCTGGTGACAATGTCACACAGATCATCCTAGCCCCAAACTAAGCAAAACTTGTACTATGGGTACCAGGCGACGATATACATACTTATATAGATAGATAAATACTTATATACATAGAAAACATCCATGACTCAGAAACAAATATAATAATAATAATATCTAGGGACAATGTCACACAGATCATCCTAGCCCCAAACTAAGCAAAGCTTGTACTATGGGTACCAGGCAACGATATACATACTTATATAGATAGATAAATACTTTTATACATAGAAAACATCCATGACTCAGAAACAAATATTCGTGCTCATCACAACAAATATTTGCACTTACCGGGATTCGAACCTAGGACCACCAGCTTCGTAGGCAGGATCACTACCAACTAGGCTACGGTGACCGTCAAATGTTGAGTAATATCCAAATCAAAAATGTCTATATGGCATGGTCCACCTAAAAGTAATTCCACGTGATCTAAGAAACTAAGCAGACTAACAGAGCTACTGAACTAAACAGGTAGACCCCGACACAAACCTGTTTACTTTCTCGATGATACTTGCAGTTTTTCCAGTATATTAATTAAACACCCACACACTAATAGACTACGTACCCAACACACATTAATAGACTACGTACCCAGGTTGGTAGATCCAAAGGAAACATGTGCAAATGGGGTTACATTGAATTCGTAAAGATCCTATTAAAGATAGTTGCATGAATAATTAGTTAAAAAATTTAGTTCAATAGTTTGTTTATAATTTTAATACCAACACTATCGCATTAGGTCAAGACCTGTAATGATAGGTGTTAAGGAGATAAATAAATAAATACATTCCCACGTCACAAAACATCTGCGAGTGCGGCGTGTCACCCCAAAGTATGGCACATTTATCTGATTGCCCCTCTTGTCCAGTCTCTTGTTCCCTTCAGGATTTGACGCTTCAACCAAAGCGATCAGCGTCGCCCTATTTTGGGAAGATGAAATATTCTTACCATCGACACGACAAGAAGAAGAAGTAACACCGCAACTATCGGAAACTTCTATGAACTTAAAATGCCTTTTGCTTTTGCTTAAATAACGATAAGTTGACGGATAAATATCTGGGGACAATATCTGGGGACAATGTCACACAGATCATCCTAGCCCCAAACTAAGCAAAGCTTGTACTATGGGTACCAGGCGACGATATACATACTTATATAGATAGATAAATACTTATATACATAGAAAACATCCATGACTCAGAAACAAATATTCGTGCTCATCACACAAATATTTGCACTTACCGGGATTCGAACCCAGGACCACCCGCTTCGAAGGCAGGAGCACTACCAACTAGGCTACGGTGAAATATTTATAATTTATGTTGTATTTTTTTATTATATTTATAAGGTGTTTTTTTTCTATTTATGTAATTCTCTTGACATTCATTTTTGAATTATAATAATAAATAATAATAATAAATAACCTGGGACATTATTCACACACGGTCATCTGATCCCAAACTAAGCAGAGCTTGTACTATGGAAACCAGATAGCTGATATACTACATATACTATTTTTCTTTTGTAAATATATACTTATATATATATAAATTTACACCCAGACTCGGGATAAACAGACATGTTCATGCACACAAATATTTGTCCCGGGTGGGAATCGAACCCACGACCTCCGGCGTGAAAGGCAGCGTATCTACCAATCACGCCAACAGGCCCGTTATGACATTAATATTATGTAATTTTAGGTAAATTTTTGCTTTGCGATCATTTTTTTTTAATATTTGCATGCCTAGAAGCTGATTATGGTGATACCTACTGCCTTTGTAATAACTAATGTGAACCTCCCATTTTCGCAAATAAAAGATTTGATTTGATTTGATTCGAGTAAGTAAACTACAAGGAGTCGTAGAGGTACTGCGTCCACAATCGGAAGTCAATACTGTACCTTGGAACAAAAAAAAACTGTATGACGTACGTATATTGGATCCTTGTCATATCCCTTTGACTCATCTATAATTATCTTAACAACTTTATCGTCCATTATTTAGCTACAATGAGTTCAGCATTCTGATTCACAAAGACATCCTCTAAGGAGGGTAAAAATAACTCCACAGCCATTCACGTTATGAGATAGAGGAGGCGGATGCTAATTTTAGAAGGAAAGATCCGTTCGTTCAATTATGGACCTTCATTGACTTTGCAAAAGGTTCAAGTTGTGCGTGCAAGTTTCTTAAGATTTATTGAAGACCTATCTACCAAGAGTTGTGGCCACAGGCACGTAGTAATTTCTGGTTCAGGGGCACATAGTATGGCTTACTATATCTACCTTGTATTATTAATAATAATAATGTCCTCAATGGAACCTAGCCATATTGCACAAATGTGTGTGCAAACGCAGGTGCTCTTTTATCCCTCTTATGATCTGACGGGACGGTTAGCTGACACGACTGGAAAGAGATCCGGAATAAGTACCTACGGCTTACCTTGCATTCTGGGGCACGGAGGTGTAAGACCGTCATCTTCCAGACTTTGGGCTGATACTACGATGTTGACAGAATATCTCCAAATAGGCAGTCAATATCTTATGGTTAATGCTACTGTGAATATGTTAGGTAATGTCTTGCCCAGGTTATTACATCTGCTTTGAGAAATGACCAAGAGGCTGACGTACCAAGTGGAGGTGTAAGAACTTGGGTTACATACGAAATTTGCTTGCCATCAGGGAACCGGATCACAACGCAAATTTAAAATGGAAAAGCGGAGTCTCACCCTTGGCAATAAAATACCTATTAAGGAACAATAAACGTATTTCTTCCTTGCAGATTTTGTCGATTTCTCCATACCCCTGATTCTGATAAGTATAGCCCCACTGTCTTCTTCGATCTGGTTTTCCACTTCCGTCATGCAAAGTTTATTTTGTCGCTTGACCATCGTTAAGAGTGTCCCGTCGTATACCGCAACCTGACCTGCTCCAAGGATTCTGGGCACCTTCTGCCTGACCGTTACCGCTGTAACGTGATTTACCACGATTTAAGCCATATAGAATAGCATTGAACAATTAATGGTATGTACTATATAGTCACCAGAATATACTGACGACTTCTAGATGAGAAGATAATGTAAAAAAAACATGCGGGGCAGTCTTTGGGGATTCCCTATAGAAGAAAACTCGATTTTTTACACTTCTGAACCAAATTAATCTTTCATTTCATTCGTTCCATGATTTTAGTTTAACCAAAAAGTGCTCATAGGACCTAAAGAAGTTTTAACCTCAAAAAAATGTTAACCACCCGTAATACTGGCATTTTTAAAAAATGAGAGAAGACAAGCGGTTTTTTTTTTAATTTAAGAGGCTTTTCAATATTACATGTATGTTACGTGTAATGTTTGCAACAACTATTACACCTGTATAACGAGTGGCTAACATTTTCTTGGAGTGAAAATTTCTTTAGGTCCTTTGAGGACTTTTTGGTTGAACAAACATCATGGAACTCGCGTAACCGTCACGATCAACTGATAATTAATACAAGGTACATATTTCCTCTGCATCTCCAATTACAGGGGACCACAGCATGCAACATGGTTTCCAACCGAACCGATCGTGGTTTCGATTCCAACCTAGGTCAGATATTGGTGTGCATGAATGACTGTTTGTCCAGAGTCTGGGTGTAATTATGTATACAAGTATATGCAATATATCAATTATCTGGTTTCCATAGTACAAGCTCTGCTTACTTTGGGATCAGATGGTCATGTGTCCCAGGATATTATTATTATTATCCTCTATTCAAACTCTTTTCTTATAGAAAACATTTTAATATATAAAAATAGGATGCAAACAATGCAACCGGCAGCAGGAACAGGGTCCATGCGCTAGCATTGCATTGTTTGCATTGTTGCCGGAGGTTACGTAACTACAGACAGCACCTTCTGACAATGCGAGTGTGTGTGTGTGTGTGTGTGTGTGTGTGTCAAAAAGCACCGCTTTTTGGATCTTGTTGTTGATCCAACCACCTAACGTAAGCCTCTTTAGGTGTTTTACGAAGCTCTTTGCTATTAATAATTGGCAGAAACCACTATCGACACAGTGATAGCTGAGTCGACATCCCACATGCTGACAACCTCCCAAGATCCAAATATTTTATGAATATTTTATTTTTATTTTTACTATATACACATACATTTTTGCTAAGAACATGGTCTGGACAAGTGGATAGATTGTTAAAGTCGAGTGTACCTGTTATTATTGATTACGACGACAACATGTAATCCCGTTAGGTGTCTGGTAAGCACCGGTTGAACTGGAAGGAACTGGACTCGCTACCGTCACCATTGGTTACTTAACCTCGACGAAGAACGATCGATTAGGGTGGTACATCGACACCATGTCGGTGGATACTCTATGACGTCTTTATTAAGAGGCTGACATCGTATCACTCTAGTGTCGCCCGTATAAAGTGCATAGTGCGAAACCGAAACCTCTTAAACCAGTTAAAAAATAGGGTGAAATATACCAAAGTCATTAATTGGGAGAAAACCATAATGTTTATGACAAATCATAGAATACATCGAAGTTTCTACTAATCATAAAGTCCATATAATACTAAAACTATTGATTTTATTCTTATATCTTCTATCTATATATATAAAAATCAATGCCACTTTTCGTTATAATGTTATAACTCAACAACGCCTTTACCGATTTGGCTAATTTTGGTCTTGAATTATTCGTGGAAGTCCAGGGAAGGTTTGTACGTAGAGAAAATTTAAAAAAGTCTTGAAAAAGTGTAAAATCAACATCTTTCTATACTCCCATATACAAACAATTTGTACTAATGCTTAAACCTTATACGTAGCGAAGCACATACCGGGCCGCTAGTCTTCTATATAAATAAAAAGAGAAGTCCTGACTGATTGACTGACTCATCAACGCCCAGCCCAAACCCTTGGACCTAGAAAACTGAAATTTTGCATAAATGTTTTCTTTATAATGTAGACAAGGAATAAGGAAGGATTTTTCGAAATTCAACCCCTAAGGGGGTAAAACGGGGGTGCAAAGTTAGTATGAAACTTGGTCGTTTTTGTAGTTAAGGGCATGAAAATTAGTATTTGGCTTCCAGTTAAAAATAAAAAATTACGTGTTTCAGGATTTTTGGAAATCTCACCCCCAAGGGCGAAAAATAAGGGATGTAAGTTTGTATGAAAAATGCGACATTTTTGAAGTTAAACCTATAAAAATTGGTAGCCTTTCAGTTAAAAATGAAAGATATATATTTCAGGATTTTTGAAAATTCCACCCCAAAGGGCATAAAATAGGGGATGTAAGTTTGTATGTAAAATGCGATATTTTTGAAGTAAAACGCATGAAAATTAGTACTTAGTCTTTCTGTTAAAAAAAACATAAAACATTGATTTCAGGATTTTGGGAAATTCCACCCCCAAGGGTGCAAAATAGGGTTAAGTTTATACTGACTGACTTCAATTATCAACGCACAGTCTACACGGCTGGAGTTAGAGTTGAAATTTTTACAGTAGGTACCTTTTATGACGTAGGCATCCACTAAAGAAGGGTGTTTGAAAATACCACCCCTAACGGAGTAAAATAAGGGATGAAATATTTTATGAAAATCCGTATTTTTTTATGTTAATGACTTTGGTATTTGACCTTGCAATTAAAAATTAAATGATATATTCTAGGATTTTTGAAAATTCCACCCCCATGGGCGTAAAATGGGGGATGTAAGTTTGTATGAAAAATGTGACAAGTTTTAAGTTAAATGCATGAAAATTGCTATTTGGCATTTCAGTTAAAAAATTATTCCACCCCTAAAGACGACTAAAATAGGGGATCTAAGTTTGTATGAAAATCTGTTTTTTTTGGAGTTATACGCATGAGAGTAAAGCAATACATGTTTTTAAGTCAAAACTCAGGGAATAATTTGTTGTTAAAAAAGTAATCCAAAACTGATTCAATAGATCGTCACCATCAATTTACGCTAACTCGAATTATAGATAATATCGTTTTTTATGCCAATTTGCTTAAAATATCGTAGTTGTCCTCGTTTAAGTAAAGATTTAGCGTTTTATAAGACTTGAAACTTCTTTTTTTATAATTGTTGAAACATATTATAAAATGACATTTTAATCAAATTGGGATAAAAAACGATTTTATATAAAATTCAAGATACCGCAGTATAAATTGTTGGTGTCGAGATGATCGCACCCAAAACATATTCATTTTAATTTTACTGCTCTACAAGTTCATCATTTTGTAAGTAAATGGCGTTAATATCGTTTCCGATCGCGGAATTTATTTGGCATATCGGTTACAATAAATAAATGCTTGAAATAAAAGGTAGCCCACAACTAAATGAATAGATGATCGCCTGAATCTCACCCAAAAATATGCACACATCTTAATTTTACCGCTTTACAAGTTTATATTTTTGTTAGTAGATGGCGTAATCATTGTTTTAGATCGCGCTATGGTTTCGTTCACAAAATGTGATTTTAGACTAATCAATGCCGTGTTCGCAACCTAATCTAATTGGAGTTACCTTTGTGATTAATGCATCGTTGATTATTATTTTACTTTATTTGACTTACTGGCTCTCTATCTATTTTTTTGGTTGATGATATCGGGTCCTTAGCAAAGTAGTCTTTAGTTTCTTTCTTAGTTGGGTTATTTTAGGTTAGGTTTTCTTAAATTTTGAAAGTTATATTATTTAGATTAATCTAGAATTAGTTACACAGGTCATCATTCAAAATTGTCGCGGACGAAGTCGCGGGCACCAGCTAGTATTATATATTTTAGTTGTATTTGTTCGAGATGATTTTGTTTTAAGCATTTTTAGAGGTTACTCTGTGATACTTTCCTATCTACGGAGCGAGCGAAAGTAGTAGAATCGGGTTGTGGGATAGATGATTGATTGATGATGAGGAAAAATAAATAACAATATGAACGAAGATGACAAGTAGTATAGGCGAAAAAATTGTAGTAAAACACCAATTTCGCAAATTTCAATGCAAATTATGACATTTTACATTTATTTTGAAAATGAATCACTGTGTCGCGGGAATTTACAAATATAGCTCAGATAAACTATAAAGATGATGTTTACTGATTATAATTTGTTCGATATCGGTTATTTTCATATGAAAATGATATATATCAATATCACACAAATCATTCTCCTGTGCGGGGATCTACCATGAAACACCAGAGCGCCAAAACGTATTGAGGTGACTACATTGTTGGAGTAACCGGCAGTATACATAAGATTCGTATCAATCTTGACAGCTGGGCTGCATGTGAATTAGAGAAAGCTTTATAAGTAGGCTTTGATTATAATATTAAGGTTATTTCACAAGCATCGTTGGGAAATGATTGTATGTGGCCCTTTGTAGTAGGTACCGTTATTGTCGTGTGGAATGATAACAAATTGTATTTGTTATTGCAAGAAGTGTGATGTGAATGTCAATTAAGAGTTTTATGTTCCATTTTTTTGGGAATATTCAAACGTGACCTGCTCCATGTAATTTGTTCAGAAATCGTTAGTTAACCTGTCTATAGTTTAACACACATGTCATCTATCCCGAACAACAAAGACTAAATCTATTATTGATAACATAAACTAAGGCTACGATAGAGGACACTAATTAAGTTTTTATACAGAACAAAGAACGATCGAGAACACTGATCATATATGAAGTCTTTGATACAGAACAAAGGCCGTTTCCACGATCGAGAACACAGACGAAATGTACGTTGGAAAACACAGACAAAGTCCACTATAGAGAACAGAGACAAAATCTACGTTAGAGACTACATGCGAAGTCCACAATCAAAGACAAATACGAAATTTACGGTAGAGAAAACAGGTGAAGTCCACGATAGAGTACACAAACGAAGTCTATGGTAGAGAACATAAATTAAGGCTACGATAGAGAACACAGACGAACTCTATGGTGGAGAAAAAAGACGATGGCTACGATGGAAAACACAGACGAAGGTCATGATAGCGAACACAGAGGAAGTCTTTAGTAGAGAACACAGATGAAGTCTACGATAGAAAATACAACGACACTGGCTTCGCATATATCATGCCCCTTCCCGTTAATAACTGTCCTGAGATGACGTTCGAACCGCCTGACGGTTACTTAGTTTGAAGTTTTATTTTGTTAGATGGTTTAAGCCTTCGCTCGCCTCTGTTTCAAGTAAAGCAGTGAATGTTTCCTATTATAGTTTTAATTGTCATCTTAAAAAAATGCATGTTTTAACTGACCGCTGATTGGCCAAAGTTGAACTCATGCTGATTTTGTGTCTGGAGTGAGTTCAATATGAGGATAGCTTGTCTCACATACACGGAACAAGTCAATCTTGTTATCAATATTGAGAGTTCAGATATTACACAACCTTCCCGACAGTATGACTCCGTCATTAATCTTCAAGAAGCAGTTAAAACCAGATTCCACCCTTACCTTTCGTATCTGGACTCAGGAACTCCGCCAAAGGAGATTGGACGTAAATAGACATCAATTTAGTTGCTGCACACATCGCCGGACAAGTTACACAACTAGTTTATCATCCAGATTTTTTCAGCTCGCGACAGGAATCCGTACAAGTCAAGATATTCGAATGATTTCCTTTCGGATACTTCTGTATTCATTGCCTGTTTTATTGGCCTGTTCAGCCGCAGATACTGAGTTTAAATCTTTACATATGTCACCGTATTTTTTTTAAATACGGTAAGATTTTAATCGATCTCGCGAGATTGTAAACTGTCGAAAGATTGTGAAGTGTTTCATACTGCTTGCAATTTAACGCATTTGTCAAGCGCTCAGCAGCCGCTGCCGCGCCACATTCGCTGTGCTCACTCGCCTTCGTCCCTCACAGTTCTAACATAACATAATCGAAATTATTAAAAAACTGTACATTTTTGAATTCATTTTGTAATTAGTATGTTACGGTAGATTATAATCTAACGGTATTTAAAATTTTAGTTTTAGTTTAGTTTAGTTTCTTTATTTGCGATGACATACATATAAAGAAGTAACATAAAAAGTGGTGGAAACTTAAAGAATACTGTCTATCCATGTAATCGAACAATATAACAAAATCAATATGTGAACTACGAAAAATATGTTTTGGCCTCCATACTTAATGCATGAGCTGATCGATATTCTTGTATGGGGAGATATTTTTTTTCTTGTTTATTTTGCCTGTTGATGTGACATCCTTAAGTTACGTTATGTTCAGTATAAATGTCCTATCCGTGATCCTCATTCGGATGAGCGGCTTCGCGTTCTTCTGTATTATCGTAAAGCGACATTTACACGAAACGTCATTAAAAACGTTCGGTTTTTAATGACGTTCTCATGTATCTACATGCTAGTAATACCGCCCTGACTCGAGATCTTAACCCCAAAGTGGCGTATGATTTCAGTTATTCCATTCTGAACATTTTTTCCAACATATTTTTATACAAAACTGACCTAATCAAAAAGAAAGACATGACGTAAATAGCAATTTTATTTCTCTCAATCTTCTTTGATCTTGGGCCTGGCCTTTGGTGTTTAGATCTTCAATATCCTGATTATAATATTTTGGGTTTCGAGTATTAGAATAATTTGAACCTATTCAATTTGTACCTATTGAATTTCTCAACCTATTTACCTTTTAAAAATATAGAACCGATTTCAAGATTTTTTTTACAAACATTTTTTGATCTAAATAAGGAACCATCACGAAAGCGATCAACTTTGATCAAAGCGAAACAAAATTGGTCGTGCTACCCATACTAAGTGCAACAACTATTTTTTAACGTTTTTGTCTTTCATAGGCAAATCAACTCCTTTGCTTAAAAAGAAGTAGAAGTACACTTTATTGCATAAGTAATATACACAGTACAATATGCATAGAACATATATATTTTGCAATTGGCGGATTTATCACTAAAAGCAATCTCTTCCAGGCTGGTTAAATGCGGTATACACAAATGTAAATGATATAAAAGTCTATTTTTCTATTATAGACAATGGGCCTTTTAAGTCATGCGCCCATGGCTGGCATGGCCAGGTGTAACCATATAACCTTCAAGTACTCTAAACGATACACTTGTTAAAAACAGGCATTGACACAAATTATACTCGTGACTTATTTTTTAACATTTTACGAGTTTCGACAGTCACGAAGATAAAACAAAATTACTTGCCCTTCAATGAAATAAAGAAATAATGAAATTTATTCAGCACTTGGGTATTTACATACACTTGTACTTGTCAAGCACACGATGTATTACATAAACACAGTTTAAAAACAATAATTAAAGCAACAATTTTTTTGAATTCGCCGTCCGTGCGGTCTGTTTCGTCACATATATTTTTTATATCCTTAAATAAATAATAAATAGCAAGTTACTAAGCTATTATTGTTACATTTAGCAATAGTATATCAAATTAAAGAATTGAAAACAACGAGCTGTTGGCAGCTTAATTTAAGCGACTAATACCTGAGGGCACCCTTATGGGGTTCGGGCCACAGCTCAGGCGGCCGCTGAAGTAAAAAGATGGAATTTGAAATGGGGTCAGATCACTTGCTCGGGATTACCGATCCCGTGTTAAGGGGGCAACGCAATCCTCAGCGGTGAGGATCCTACCCTAGCTAGCCGGCGGCTTTCTCTACCTAGGTAGACGACCCGGAGAAGAAAGCCACAAAGAAACTCCGGGCTTGCTTTTTTCGTCTTCTATTGCTTTTTGTTCTCGATTTTTTATATATTATTTTTTAACATTGTTTTTTGTTTTAACATTGTGATTGGTCGATATGTGAGCTAATGCACGCACAGAACCGATGACATCTAGTTAATCAAAATAATTGTGAGGTAATAAACAATAACATTCCATTTCACTCAAGCAATTAAAATAACCTCTTGAAAGATGAACAAACGGTGGGTGCATCCGCGCACATTTACAAAATTACAATTTACAATGGTATATATTATATAGACTGCCCGGCTGTTCTAGTGGTTAGTGAACCTAAATGACTGCACGTGTGGCGCAGCGGCTTAGACAGTCGCCTTGCCGCTTCGTGTCGCGGGTTCGAGTCCCTTGCCGGACTACTATTTGTGTGACCCATAAAGAGTTGTTCTATCTATTATATGTTTGTAAAGTACCTCGCGACACAGGGATTAACTTCCCTAAGAACCCAGGACCACCAGCTACGAAGCTGGTGGTCCTGGGTTTGAATCCCGGTAAGTGCATATATTTGTGTGATGAGCACGAATATTTGTTTCTGAGTCATGGATGTTTTCTATATATATAAGTATTTATCTATCTATATAAGTATGTATATCGTCGCCTGGTACCCATAGTACAAGCTTTGCTTAGTTTGGGGCTAGGATGATCTGTGTGACATTGTCCCCAGATATTATTATTATTAATGCGGGCGTTGTCTTTTTTAAGAAGAAGAAGAACTGCTAAGCCCGAGCTCGTGGGTTCGATTTTACCCGGTGGCTGGAGCTGCAATGAGATTCTGAGTTCTATTTCCGGGACTGCTAGTAATAAATAAAGATTATGTTGGTCGTATTTTATTCTTTAAAGCAGCAGTTTTGATCGTACGTAGTCAATAAAATAGCAATAACATTATTTATGTTGCGTAAAAATGTTTGTACCACGCTTTAGCATAAATCGAACAGAACTTGTGTCATTAAAATTATTTCGAGGTTAGTATTAAGCAGTGACGAGGAGTCCACCTCGTGACTTACATTGATTCAAAATACAAAATTAATGTGTAGTTTTCATTTCGCTAATCACACTGATGATGATGTCCTCCCGACCGAATTTCGGCCACGGCGGCCAGTCTTAATGGAGACTAGCCAATTGCGTAGGACATATTATAGTGCACAAGTGTGTGCGTAAACACAGGGGCACTTTCTATTCCATCACTCTCATGATCCGATGGGACGCTGACACGACCGGATAGAGTTCAGGTACAGGACCGACGGCTTTATGTGCTCTCCGAGGCACGGGGGTGTAATACCGCCAACTATCAGACTTCGGGCTGCTACTGAGAAATTTCTTTTTACGGAATAATCCCAAAATCACTTTTTGGCCCGACCCGGGATTTGAACCCAGGACCTGATTATCTGCGGTTGAACACGCTACCGTTAGACCAACGAGGCAGTCACACTAATATTATAAAGGCGAAAGTTTGTGAGTGTGTATGTTTGTTACTTCTCCACGTCTAAACGGCTAAAGCGATTTTA
The DNA here is from genome assembly GCA_951640165.1 of Pseudoips prasinana. Classification (NCBI taxonomy): domain Eukaryota; kingdom Metazoa; phylum Arthropoda; class Insecta; order Lepidoptera; family Nolidae; genus Pseudoips; species Pseudoips prasinana. The sequence goes on from OX621248.1 coordinate 32,865,100, forward strand.
ATGAAATTTGGTATAGATTCGCACATAGGCTATAATTTAACGCGGGTAAAACCGCGAGGCACAGCTAGTTGAATATAATATTTTGAAAAATAAAAGTACAAACTTTAGTTAGTTTGTACTTTTATTTTTCATGTTCTTTCATGTCATTTTTGTGTTCTGGTTATGGCCATCTTCTCTGGCGTTTCTTACCTTCAGAGCGGTTAATAAAGGGTCAATTTATGAGATGTTCGTATTTAAAGAACTTTGTCACTGGCTTACGATATGTTGGTATATCAGGGGAACCTGGACAATGCTAGTTGTTACCAGCGCAGACATCATATCAGCCGGAAGACGTCCACTGCTGGACAAAGGGCTCCCCCAAAGATCTCCACAATTGCCGGTCTTGCGCTATCCGCATCCAGCGATTTCCAGCGACCCTCACAAGATCATCGGTCCATCTTGTAGGGGCCATCTTGTACCAGCGTATTATATCCGTAGTTAGTATAGTATAGTTAGGTGTTCAACCGCAGACATTGAGGTCCTGGGTTGAAATCTTGGGTAGGGCAAATAACTGGGACTTTTTTATATATAAATATTCTCAGTATCACTCTTAGAATTTACGGTGTTACACCCCCGTGCCTCGGAGAGCACGTAAAGTTGTCGGCCTGTGACTGACTTCTTTCCGCTCGTGTCGCTAGTCGGATCGGATCATGAGAGTGATTGAAAAGAAAGTGCACCTGTCTTATATACTTGGTTGGTTAGTCTCCATTAAGACTGGCCGCCGTGCCCGAAAATCGACCAGGAGAACAGTAAATCCAGAGTCATGTTCACACTGACAATTTAAGTTAAATAATATTTGTAATTTTCAATATTAAACAGATTTGCGTTAACATATGCCTCTAACCTTTATCGTCGTCCTTCGTGTAATGTAAACATTTAGGTTATGTGTCTATCAATTTTCCATATCAATTATTACGGTCTGACGAATTATATGAATTGGGAGAGATAGATCAAATGTTTCAGCATTTTGTATAAAAGCTTTATTGCTTATGGATTGCGTCATCATCATCATCACGTCATCAGCCTGATATCGTCCACTCATGGACATAGGCCTCAAAAAGCGTAATTTTTATATGTCTTTTGTAGATGTATTGAAGAGAAACTAGTAGAAATTTAAAACCTGCTTTTTATAGAAATGGTCGTGAACTTAAGTTCAAATATGATTATCAAGCTATATATTATATTATAGTATTATTTTTAAAGAAAATAAATCACTAAGCTATAACAGAGTGGAAGGCGGCGTCCATGGGCGGCGGTGATCACTTACCATCAGGTGACCCACTTGCTCGTTTGCCATCCAATTATATATATATATATATATATATATATATATATAAAACCGGCCAAGTGCGAGTCGGACTCGCCCATGAAGGGTTCCGTAGTATTTCAGTTGATTAAATGTAAGCAAATTGCGTTTTACGATTTATGACGTATTAAAAAAAAACTACTTGCTAGATCTCGTTCAAACCAATTTTCGTTGTCAGTTTGCATGGTAATGTGCATCATATTTTTTTTGAGTTTTATCATTCTCTTATTTTAGAAGTTACAGGGGGGGGGGGGGGACACTAATTTTACCACTTTGGAAGTGTCTCTCGCGCAAACTATTCAGTTTAGAAAAAAAATGATATGAGATACCTCAATATCATTTTTGAAGACCTATCCATAGACACCCCACATGTATAGGTACGATGAAAAAATAAAATTTGAGTTTCAGTTCTATGTATGGGGACTCCCAAAATTATTGTTATTTTGTTATTTTTGTGTAAAAATCTTAATGCGGTTCATCGAATACATCTACTTACCAAGTTTTAACAGTACAGCTCTTATAGTTTCGGAAGAAAGTGGCTGTGACATGGGGACGGACAGACAGACAGACATGACGAATCTATAAGGGTTCCGTTTTTTGCCACTTGGCTACGGAACCCAAAAAAGGCACAGCGTGGGCAGGCCCCTTACAAGATGGACCGATGATCTTCTGAGGGTCGCTGGAAGCCGCTGACTGCGGGCTGCGCAAGACCAGCAATTGTATAGATCTTTGGGAGAGGGTTTTGTGCATCAGTGGATGTCTGTCGGCTGTTATGCTGAATATGCCATATAGCTTTCAGTTGGCATATTATGTATTTGAGTATGTTATCTTTGATTAGTTGTTTAATATGTTTGTTTGGTTCTGTTATAGATGGAAGATATCGAGAACGAGGACCACGGGACTGAAGATTCGGATGATGGCATGGACAGCGACGATCCTCTTACAGCCACTGACACTAAATACGGCAAAAGTTTCAGGTACCTACTTTAATACAAAGAATTAGCTTAGCATTTACCTATTATGCTGTTAAGTTTACTTCTGTGGGTGAAATAATAATGAAAATAGAAATTTCACAGAAACACAAGATAAACCAGCACCGAGAACGCTACATTGAAAATTCCCAAGTTGTTGGGCACCATTTTCAGTTATTAGCGCTTGTTTGTCAAGTTGTTGTCAATCTATCAAATTTAAGAGCTATTGTCGATGGAGCTTCCTTCGTTCCTGCCGATATTCAGCAAGCGCTTTAACTTCCTCCATAAAGAAAACATATTCCAAGCATGGTTTTAACTATGAATAATTTAAAGGGTCCCATGTTGGGTGCAAAAATTAAGTTGCATACCTAATATTAGTCCCAACTTGCACAGTTACGTATATATAGCAGAACTTATAAGTCCAGAATGGAACCTTATAAGTTCGTCCAATATTCTTTAGCTAGTATCTCTGCCCTCATACGTAGTTTTGAGAAATTAGTTCGTCAAGTTTTTGCTACATACTTTGAGACTACATGTGACATGGTAGTAGGAATTCTCATGCTTTTTAACAACACAAATTGGTTTTAAATAATGTTTGTTTCCAGACATTTTACCAGAGAAGCTCTTCCTCGGCTGGACAACTATAGGAACGTTTTATCTCTTCATGCGGCTCCGCGACCGACCTTAGATGAACTCCACAACGCTTCACTATCGAGAAAGGTTAGTGTCATTTTTACTGGCCAAACTTATGCTGTCACCCTATTTCATACCGTGGAACAATGTGGAGATCATTGTGATCCCTCTGTGGAGATCGTTGTGGAGGCTATGTCTTACAGTGGCTGTTTTGTTGTGCATTTCATTCACTAATTATTTTAATTTAATACAATTATTAATATGAATTGAGGCTCTAGCTGATGTTGATACAGCTATATATTTTTTAACTATTTGCATAGAATAGTTCTATAGAATTCTTCTCTAGGATATGCTGGCTGAGTTCGACACCATAATTGTATTGCGGAAAAGAGTGCTATATTTGTATATTATATAGTCGGATCGAGACTGTCTTTAAGAGAACAATTTAAAGAAGTCAACATTGACAATTCTTAATGTAATAATTGTATCTTGGGTTTTTTTAAATTTCCGAGAGACCATTGAGCTTTTTTTTCACTTTAATTGGTTAGTCTCACACTGAACTCCCAATATAATACATAAGCCAGATATTACGGTCATAAGTCTGATTGTCTGCAGTCCTTAAAAGAACCCCTTCGTTTTCAAATAATTAAGGCCTCATAACAACAACAACATTCGTTTTGAATTCTCATGGTTTCCTCAAATTTATTCTACGTTTTACTATTTCCAAAGTCGTACATAATCCACTAATTTTTAATCGCGATCCATCCGCCAAGTATCCCATACCATAGTCAATCGCCGCCGGATACACCCTGACCTCCACAGCGACTTTATATCGGATGTCATAAGAGCTGTTTTCGCAGGGCAAGTGTAACCATTAGCTTCGGCATAATTGCCTACGTTGGACATCTCATGAACACCTCCCGACCCTTAACCCAAGAATTAATAGGACAGGTTAATTGGGGTAATTACCAGCTGCACCACTCAGGTCACGTTTGCATTGGACGTAGAACGCACGTGGATCTTTACTGTAAACATGTCAATAGGGTAAAATTAACTAGAAACCTATTAAGGATAATTATAGCTTGCTGTGTGTTGACGGCGACAAATATCAGAATCAGAATATCATCACCCCATCTCATCCCGTGGGGGGCGTAGAAGTCGACCCGAGGGAATATCTACCTGAGGAAGGGCAGCAGCTTTCTTCTGATTACTACGACTATCTTACTGCGATCGCCAACCCGCCTGCCAAGCGTGGCGATTATGGCATATCCCCCCAAGACGATTCTTGAGGGAGGCTTGTCCAGCAGTGGACTTATTTAGCTGTAATGATGATGATAGCTTTTAGTGGTGATGGCATAGAATGTCATCACCCCATCTCATCCCGTGGGTGGCGTAGATATTGTCCGAGGGAATACCTACCATAGAACGGGCAGCAGCGTTTTTCTGTAGACTATGACCATTACACTGCGATCGCCAATCCATCTGCCAAGCGCTTAGCGTGGTGATTTTGGCGTGGTGGCTGACATGATGACGGCTTTTAGAAAAACTTGAGCGTTTGCAGAACGCATTTAGACAAACTTTACATAACTTGTGCATACGTAAAAGGTCTACATTTAACTATACTATTTTTAAGTTAAGGGGTTATTAATACTGCGATACGAATACTAATTATGATATAACCCCTACTTTCTCCTCGTACGAGAGTGGTGTTACGAACTGTTAGACCCAATAATAATGGACCTGGCCGAATTTTGGCTGTGACGTGGTGGCGGCCGATTTCCGCGGAGATTAACCAACTACGCAGGATATATTATAATGCAGGAGAGATCTGACGTAGGACCGACAGGGGAGCTCGTCGTCAACTTCCAGACTCCTGTTGCTACTGCTTGGGATAGGAATCCGGTACCTCGTTAATTTCGGTTGAATATTCTACCGTTAAACAGCGAGTCAGTCAATTGACCTATAACCTAAGTGCAAGGGATTATGACCTAGTAGGTGTAAGTCATTGCGACACGTTATGACCTTTTGACTTCGCGTAGATCTTATGAATGAATCCAGTAGAGGTTAATGCAATTGGAGCCAGTGTGGGTTGGTGCAAGAAATTAATTTAGAGGTTATCGGTTTCACAATCTCCGTGTCCAAGCGGTGTTTTCCGTCCTTGGACCCGGGTTTGGTTCCCGCACTGAACAACCTTTTTTAAAACATAGCTGTAGCCGAGTTGGTAGTACTCCTGCCTACGAAGCTGGTGGTTCTAGGTTCGAATCCCAGTAGTACAAATATTTTTGTGATGAGCACGAATATTTGTTTCTGGGTCATTGATGTTTTCTACGTATATAAGAATTATCTATATATATATAAGTATGTATATCGTCGCCTGGTACCCATAGTACAAGCTTTGCTTAGTTTGGGGCTAGGATGATTTGTGTGAGATTGTCCCTAGATATTATTATTATTATATTATATATTTCTTTAGGGATCTGGTTGGTTACGATAATTCCCTACGTCCATCGGAGATAAGGTACGTTGACTTTGGCCCAGGTCATGAGAACTTCTATGAAAATCGTTACACTTAGTCAAAAGCCCAATGGTATCTGATATAGGTTGATTGGTTCTAGGTTTCTCTTGGCAAATAATTCTGGTAGCTAGCCGCAATACTATACAGACTTGGAGACAGTGTCTAATGAGTACAAGTCTCTAAGCCATGTCGGAGGTCTACTGGGCGGCTTGAACAGCTCTGATACTGGTTTAACCACGCGTCATATTAATGATATAATGGGTTGGTTATATTATGACAGATCATTCCCAATCGCAATGTAGGGATAGTATAGTATCGCAATATAGGATTTGAACTAAACTTGAAGCTAGCTGTACCTATCTATTTTCTTTTCTGTTTTCAGCCAGGTCAAACGCTGGAGAAAGACTTGGCGGGTCCAACGTTAGCATCTCCTAACATGAAGTTTGGTTGGATAAAGGGTGTACTGATGCGGTGCCTGCTCAACATATGGGGGGTAATGCTGTTTTTGAGGCTCTCCTGGGTCGTCGGACAGGCTGGCGTGGGTTAGTACAGAAAAACTTCACTTAATAATAGTCGAAATGTAAATCCGCTTTTAAAGCATTTGTAAGTAGTGAGTGGTGACCGTACCATACCTACTTTGAAAAGGCTATATATGACTCTCCTATAGATTTATAGGCAGGTAAAAATTGCGCGGAGACAGGGTTCCACCGTAAGCATCACGGAATATAAAGCTGCATTTGATCAAGAGACCTCGTAGAACATTCGCTGACCAAATCGGAGACGTTCTCAAGAAAGGCCAGGCAAGAGGTGTGCAAAGATCGTGACAAATGGATATTCGTTGTCAGCCTGCCCCTCTGGGAAACAGGCGTGAATCTATGTATGATTAAGGATATGCGATAGCAGCTTGCTCAACATATGTAGGAGGATTTTTGAGGTTCGAATCGGCACCGGCCACCGAGAAGGCAACCTCGGTGTTAGTAGAGATACGTACATTATACGTTTGTTAAGGCGTTATAGGAACTTTGATACGTCTCGAGTGACGATAGTGCTATATAAGAGGCACTGTACGACCACGCCACCAGATTAACACATGGGTAAAAGGTGCGGAGAGATATCAGGTCTCCAACGTTAGCCTCATCAAACATAATTTTTAATTAGATCAATGTTATCGTAATGCGCTACCTGATCTACATATGCTGTTTTTGGATCTACTAATTCGTCCGCCAAGATGGCTTCGGCTGGTACAGAATAATATATTATAGGCTAATATCTGAATGGTAAGGCTTGGAATTCAGAGCGGAGTAAATACATAAATTCAAAAATGAAGTCAAAACTTAAGTTCGCATATCTTACTTAAAAATTACTATTTACTCTTTATAAATTGTGATAAAATAAATTGTATATTTTTTCCTAATAAAATAAATAAATAAATAAAATAAAAAAGGTTTTTATTCACGTAGACTTTAAAAAAGCGCTTGTAAATAGTCAGAACATGTTTGTAGTAATATAGTTGTATACATTAGATATTATTTCTAGTAACATAGATATTTAGGTACATCTTGTATGAAAACATTTATAAAATTTATTTTATTACAGAAATGATATTTAGCTAGCTCGTATCAAGTTATTGTCAAGAGATTATGTTTAATTATCTAGTTTAAGTCTAATATTTTTACTACATATTGTCAATGGTTCTGTCTATATTAAAGGTATTATTATTATGACGGACCTTGTGTTAATAACGACGGTCGCGCTTTAATGCTACCACCGGATCCAATGCGCCCCAACTGAGAAGACCCAGCGAAACAAACTCAGTGGGTTCATCTACTACCGGTTTCAACACGACCCAGTTGAGACGGTCCGGCGAAACATACTCAAGCGGGCATGAACACGGGATTTGGTCCAATTAGAGTAATTATTTAGTAGGCAAACACAATATATGCTCGATCGGTTGTCTGAATGCTTATTATTTTAGATTATATTTAGGTATACAAAAGAAAAACTTCGAAACAATCATCAAATCAAATACTATTTATAAGCTATCATCATTAGCAGCTCGCTAACAGAAATATTAATTGTTTTTTTTCAACGGGAAATGTAACTGGGTCCTGGAAACTTTCGTGACTCTTGGTTCCTCCTCCACATATGACCTGGATAGTAATCTACCCTAGTAGAAATTCGCAAGGAGTACTTTTATAAGGTGTTCGCAGGTTGTGTCAAATAACGTGTTAATTTTCCGGCAGCGCAGTCAATGCTCCTGATATTGACTACGTCTGTGGTCACCACTATCACCGCGCTCTCCATGTCGGCGATCAGCACCAACGGAGTTATTAAAGGAGGTAACAACTAATCTATATTACTGTTCTGTAATCTATTACTATCAAGGCCACCCAAAGAGCAATGGAGAGGGCTATGTTCGGAGTTTCCCTGCGAGATCGAATCAGAAATGTCGAAATCCGCATTAACCAAAGTCACCGACATAGCCCGAAGAATTGCAAAACTGAAGTGGCAGTGGGCGGGGCACTTAGCTCGTAGAACCGACGCGACGGCCGTTGGGGCAGAAAGGTTCTCGAGTAGCGACCACGAACCGGAAGACGCAGCGTGGGCAGGTCCTCTACAATATGGACCGATGATCTTGTGCGGGTCGCTGGAAACCGCTGGATGCGAATAGCGCAAGACCGGCAATTGTGGAGATCTGTAGGGGAGGCCTTTGGCCAGCAGTGGACGTCTTTCGGCTGATATGACGATGATGATGATGATGAATACTATTCTGACTGTCTCCAGGAAGTTTCATTTTGTCCAGTGAAGACGCTCATAACTTCCAAACGACTGCACCAAATTGGATAAATATTTCTTTTATGTGATTGTTTGTATGAAAAAAAATCGTAGTGGTATGAACGTAAAAAAATGCATTGAAATTAAATAATAATTAAAATATTTGACTTTTGAGAGTATTGACGGCATAGAAGAAAATAGTGGTACGACGTTCGCCGGGATAGTTAGTTTCGAATAAATGTTGCCGATTTTGGTAAAAAAAAACCGGCCAAGTGCGAGTCGGATTCGTGCACAAAGGGTTCCGTACCATTATCTATAAAAACTAGCAAAGAATTCACGTTTGTGGTATGGGAGCCCTCTTGAATATTTATTTTATTTTGTTTTTTTTTTAGTTTTTGTTGTTATAGCGGCAACAGAAACACATCATCTGTGAAAATCTCAACCGTTCAACTATCACGGTTCATGAGATACAGCCTGGTGACAGACGGACAGACAGATAGACAGCGAAGTCTTAGTAATAGGGTCCCATTTTACCCTTTGGGTACGGAACCCTAAAAATTTATCTGCCAGGCTTCCCAATGCCGTTCATCCGTGGCAGTGTGTTAGTTGTAAATAAAAAAATAAATAAAATAAAAAAGGATTTTCTTCACGAAGACTTTAAAAAAGCGCTTGTAAATAGTCAGAACATGTTTGTAGTAATACAGTTATTATTTCTAGTTACTTATTACAGATATTTAGGTACACGGGTTGTTAAAACATTTATACAATTTATTTTACAATAGTAATGATATTTAGCTAGCTTGTATTAAGTTATTGTCAAGGAGATTATGTTGTACCAAGATTTTATTATTATATATTAAAGACGACTTTGTCCAAGCAATCAGTAAAGATAATGCACTCGCAACCTCCACGACCGCTACGTATCCTCTGTTATTATTATAAAATATTTACATTTGCGAATAGCACAAGACCGGCAATTGTGGAGATCTTTGGGGGAGGCCTTTGTCCAGCAGTGGACGTCTTTCGGCTGATATGATGATGATGATGATTTACATTTGAGAAATTAATGGATATTTAAAGTTTCCGCGCAACAGTCCAAGCTAAATACAAAACCCATCAATCACGTTGCACATCAAACGATCACCATACATCCAACGGTAGATATATGGTGCTTGCTAGCATATGATGAAGTGTTGTATGTCAAAAAAGTATAACTGAGTGGCTAACTACATTGACGTATGAGGAAACTGAGCATATATTAGTCAGAGTCTATTAAATTACATATTTGTTAATAAAAATTACAAATGCATTGTAATAAACACACACACACAATCACACACACACACACACACACACACACAGACACACACACACAGACACACACACACACACAATCACACACACACAAACACACAATCACACACACACACACACAATCACACACACACACACACAATCACACTCACACACAGACACAATCACACAATCACACTCACACACACACACAGACACACATAAGCGCCTGCGCGCGCTTTCTAGGTATCCATGAAAAATTTGTTTTATATTGGTTTTAATTTTGTATTAGTAATTTTATTTCTATTTGTATTTCTGTATTGTCTCAAATATAGATACTAGAATATAAGGGAAGTAGCGAGTCAACCCCAATATAAGTACTTTTAGCCACTTAATGGGGCTGCCTCAATTTTTTGATTTGTACTGTGTTGAGACACAATATACATGTCTAATTTTTTTATAAATAAGAAACATGATGCATTGAAATTGTAAATGTAGTATACAACCACTTAATACGGTAAGCGGGAAACTTAGTTTATGAAATGCATTGGCATTATTATTATCCTATTATTATCTCGACTGCCTCGGTGGTCTAGCGGTAGCGTGTTAAACCGTAGATAATGAGGTCCTAGGTTCAAATCCCGGGTCGGGCCATAAAATGATTTTGGGATTTTACCGTAAAAAGAAATTTCTCAGTATCAGCTGGAAGTCTGGGAGTTGGCGGTATTATCCATGCCTCAGAGAGCACGTAAAGCTGTCGGTCCAGTGCCTGAACTATTTCTGGTCGTGTCGCTAGTCGTCCCATCGGATCATGAGAGTGATGGAATAGAAAGGGCCCCTGTGTTGGCGCATAAACTTGTGCACTATAATATGTCCTGCGCAATGGGCTAGTCTCCATTGAGACTGGGCGCCGTGGCCGAAATTCGGTCGAGATGTCATTATATTATTATTATTCTCTCCCACTCATTCCTCATCATGTCAGCCTAATGACGTCCATTGCTGGGAAAAGGACTCTCCAAAAAAAACCACAATGGAGTTGTTTCTGGTTGGCGATCGCAGCTTGATTGTCAAGTGCACAGAGAGATGCTGCTGCCCGTTCTCTGGGAGATATATCTACCGTCGTCGGGTTGACTTTTACGCCCCTCACGGGATGGAATGGGTTGGAGATATAACTGACAGCCCTCTGTGTGTCCAGCCCCCAGTGCAGAGCGTGCATGGACGCTGACGAAACGGTTGCGCATGTGCTCCTCGAGTGCACAGGCATCGTGAAAATCCGGAGAGAAACCTTGGGTTCACCAAGAACTCTTACGGAGGCCCTGAGAAGTTTGGGAGATCTAATATGCTTCTGGAAGGAGGTGGGCTGGATGGAGTGAAGGCCGCCATGGCTCACGTACAATGGTCCACATCGGGACTAAGTGCGGAAACCATACCCACAAAATGACGATGATGATGGGTTGGAGATTATTCTATGCCGTCCGCCACACAGCAGTAATTCTTACTTCCTACTAATATCTATTATTTATTTATAAATTATAACTGCGAGACTTTTGTGGGGATGAATGGATGTTTGTTGCTCTTTCAAACCGCAAACGGATTTTGATATAGCTTATACATCAGAAAAACACATAAGCTAATTTATAAAGATTATATGTTATTTAATAATACCGGGTCAATTTGGTAATATAATTTATCGAGGAATCCAATCAATTGCACAAAACAAATTCATCAAAATAAACAAAAATATTAAAATCGCTATTCAAAAATAGTGCTTGGTATTAGAAGGGTGAGAAATTAGGGTTAGTACTCAGAAATCAGGTGCTGCTCGTCATCTGGTAGCTATTGCTTCGGTTGGTAAATGCTTGCCTTTCACGCCGCAGGTCGGGGGTTGGGTTCCCAATCAGGACAGATATTTGTGTGCATGAACATGTCTGTTTGTCCTGAGCCTGGGTGTAATTATCTATATAACCATGTATTTACAAAATAAAAAGTATTATATGTAGTATATCAGTTATCTGGTGTCCACAGTACAAGATCTGCTTAGTTTGAGATCAGATGGCCGTGTGTAAATAATGTCCCAGGATATTGTTATTACATTATAAAAAAAGAAGCTGCTACCAGTCTTCTGGTAGATATTCCCTCGGGTCGACTTAAATATTAATGGCATTTTTGTATTCCGAGTGTGTTGGTGTATATGGCTGATTTCTCGTAACTTTTGTCTTGCAGGTGGCACGTACTACATGATATCGCGGTCGCTGGGGCCCGAGTTCGGCGGCTCTATCGGGCTGATATTCTCGATGGCGAATGCGGTCGCGTGCGCAATGTACGTCGTTGGATTCGGCGAGTCGCTCATCACTCTGATTCCCGAATGGGCTTATATGGTCGATAAGGGTTGGGTGTGTATAAAAACAATGTATTATAATAACAGATTTAAAAACATATTTTAAATTATCCTTAAAGATTGACCAATCGCTGCCAAACCTTAACAGGCGCGCTCAAACACAAGATGTGTTTAAAAATATGGTTCATGGTATCACATTATCTACTCGGCAATAAATCCACTGCCTTCCGTTTGTGAAATTATATCCTTACATTTATATATATATATATATATGTATAAATTTGTATCAATATATAATATATATATTTATAGTAATATATATCTTTGCACGTAGTATTAGATTAATTAGATTCATAACTTTTCATTGCAACTAGTACACTTTCTGCTACCTTCATCAGATTCTTTCAATTCAGGTCCATTTAACGTAAATCGGTCTCCTGGAAGAAATCGCTTTTAGCGATAAGGCCGCCAATTGCATTAAATAAGCTTATTTTCTTGTTTGTTTTACTTATTTTTGCAATAAAGTGTACTTCTACTTCTTCTTCTTAAACCATAACGCTGTATTGAAGGCTCAATCTTTTTTTGGACCTCATACTTAGTCTTCTCCCCTGGATTAGTAGAAGACATAAATTCGATACCTGTCGGACGATTAAATGTATGATTTCTAAGTGTTTGCCGACACTTTTATTTATATGAAAAAAATATATATCTATTCAGTTCAATTCAATTCATTTTTATTTGTACAAACAGGTAATCGATATGTTTACATTGTCATCAGTAATAGTACCTATCTCTATGTTTTACCATTATTTGCATATAAATTTTCGTTACAAAATTTTTAAGTTTATTATGTTAGTCTTTTTTTTATATTGCTTTTGGAGGCAGACGAGCCAACGGCTCACCTGATGGTAAGTGGTAACTGCCGCACATGGACATTCGCAGTGCCAGGGGCACAGCAAACCGCTGCCTAGGGATTAATACTCTTTTTAAACCTCGTTTAAAGAAGAACATTTCGTAGCGCTGGGGAAACACCGCAGCAGGTAATTCATTCCAGAGCCGGCACGTACGTGGGATGTATGAACGCTGAAAGAAATTAAAAAATCAAAATAAAAACGTAATTTATTCCGTTAAAATATGACATTTGTGTGGAATCGTCAATTTTTTTACCCTACCGTGCATTGCATGACGTCGCAGCTACTGAGAAACACTGCCAGAAAGCTCAGTAGAAATCCTTTATTAAAATATTTATTTCTTACATAAAATTACATTGTATTTGAATGTGTTAATTTAGAGCGACTCAATCCCAAGCTGTTTTGTCACTTAAATAATCAGAAGTTTTGTAGTAAACCCTGCTACATAATTTGGCTTTTATAATTCTTTTAAACTTATTCATAGACATTTCTCGGATATCACTGGGAAGTTTGTTATAGAATCTTATACATTGCCCCATAAAAGAGAACCGACCAAAGAGAGAAAAGAGAGAGAAAAGCGAACCGAGCTTGACAAGATCGCTTCCAGGTGATACGGATGAACCTTACTGCGAGTGCGCGTGCTGCGATGATAGAGAGGGTCGATGGCACCAGCTAAAACAGTCCCTCACAGCATTCCCCGTGAAAGAGACGGTAGGGCACGCAGAGAGATCCAAAGCCTCTCCGCTGCCCTAACGACGCGACGCTCTCTTAATACTGTAGTACTGTAGTATTGTTTCGAAGTTTTTCTTTTGTATACCTAAATATAATCTAAAACAATAAGCATTCAGACAGCCAATCGAGCATATATTGTGTTCGCTAACTAAATAATTACTTACTCTAATTGGACCAAATCCCGTGTTCATGCCCGCTTGAGTATGTTTCGCCGGACCGTCTCAACTGGGTCGTGTTGAAATCGGTAGTAGATGAACCCTCTGTGTTTGTTTCGCTGGGTCTTCTCAGTTGGGGCGCATTGGATCCGGTGGTAGCATTAAAGCGCGACCGTCGTTATTAACACAAGGTCGCAATAAAGGTTGCAATAAATAAATTGAAATTGAAATTGAAGGTCCGTCATAATAATAATACCTTAATATAGACAGAACCATTGACAATATGTAGTAAAAATATTAGACTTAAACTAGATAATTAAACATAATCTCTTGACAATAACTTGATACGAGCTAGCTTAATATCAATGCTATAATAAAATCAATTTTATAAATGTTTTCATACAATGTGTACCTAAATATCTATGTTACTAGAAATAATAATGTATACAACTATATTACTACAAACATGTTCTGACTATTTACAAGCGCTTTTTTAAAGTCTACGTGAATAAAAACCTTTTTTATTTATTTACTGTTAGTAAACATCACTTGTCACTCATCTCCAGGACCAAGCGATCTACGGCTGCATCACGATCGTGCTGCTGACGGGCATAGTGATGGTGGGCATGGAGTGGGAGGCGAAGGCGCAGATAGTGCTGCTCGTGATCCTGCTGGCCGCCATCGCCGACTTCTGCATCGGCTCCGTGCTCGGGCCCAAGAGCGAGCTGGAGTTGGCGCAGGGATTCGTCGGGTACAACTGTGAGTATTCAGTATTACCTTATATACTTATTTACATACATACATAGACTCACGCCTGTTTCCCAGAGGGGTAGGCAAAGACAACGGATTTACATTTGTCACGATCTTTGCATACCTCTTATATACTTATTTATTGATTTTTATCTCTTATATATGTAGACTTTTTGTATAGGATCAATTAGAATAATTGGTAGATATATGTATGAATAATCTTATGTAATACACGTGTGGCGCAGCGGCTAAGACAGTCGCATCACCGCTTCGTGTCCCGGGTTCGATTCCCGCGCCGCACCACTATTTGTATGACCCAGTGAGTCTGGATGTAATTTGTGTCCGTCTATTATATGTTTGTAAAGTACCCCGCGACACAGGGATAAAATTCCCTAGTGCGGACGTTGTCTTTTTTAAACAAACAAAGAAATACTACCCGTCTCTACAAGTAACTCTTTTATGAGGCAATGTAAGATTGTATAACAAACTTCCCAATGATATAAAAAAATTGTCTACGAATAAGTTTAAACGATTTATTAACAGAAAATCCCGAAATTACCTTTTTGAATAACGATTTTCAGGAATAGTTTATTGTGATTTAAATAAAAAAAAATAATTAAAAATTAAAAAATTCAAATATAAAACACTAGCTGTGGCCCGCGGTTTTAAGCGCGATAAAATTTTTATATAGCCTGTGTGTTATTCGGATAATGTGCTGTATTACTCAAAGTTTCATCAAAATCCGTTTCGTAGTTTTTGTGTGACAGAGTAACAAACATCCATACTCATTTCTTATAATATTAGTAGGAGTATGCATACAGTCGACGCCGCGCCATACTTCCTGTATGGCGCGGCGTCGACTGTACTTAGTCATGATGTTTCAGGGACAATCCTGCACAACAACATGGGGGCTGACTACCGGCGGTTCGAGGGCGTGGAACACAACTTCTTCTCCGTATTCTCCATATTCTTCCCTGCTGCTACTGGTATACTGGCTGGCGCTAATATCTCTGGCGATTTGAAGGTTTGACTGTTGTAATATGATTTAGTAATTTAACCGTTTACTTCTGTAATCTAATTTAGTAATTTAACCGTTAACTCAACTGAGCAGTGACATATCCCTGCTCAAATCGTTAGGTTTGAGTCCAAGATTGGGCATACGGGCCTGTTGGCGTGGTTGGCAAATGGTTACTTTTCACTTCGGAGGTCGTGGGTTCGATTCTCACCCAGGATAGATATTTGTGTGCATGAACATGTCTGTTTGTCCTGAGTCTGGGTGTATATTTATTTATATAAGTATGTCTTTACAAAAGAAAAGTATTATATAAGTTATCTGGTATCAATACATAGTACAAGCTCTGCTTAGATTGGGATCAGATGGCCGTGTGTAAATAATATCCCAAGATATTATTATTGTTATATACTTTTTGATGGACCCAATTATATTGAAATGGAAGTAATTATGAGACATATTAGTAATAGTCGGTAGAATAAATAAATATCTTGGGATAACTAACACACTGACATCTGATCTCAAACTAGGCAGAGCCTGTACTATGGCAACCAGACAACTGAAAAACATACTTACATACATCTATATAAGTATGTATATCGTCGCCTGGTACCCATAGTACAAGCTTTGCTTAGTTTGGGGCTAGGATGATCTGTGTGACATTGTCCCCAGATATACTTATACATATATATTTCTGAATAACTACATATTATAGATAAATTACACCCAGATACAAAACGAATAATCGGTCTCAACACAAAAAGATTTATCCTGGTATATCAGTGTCACTAATCACTAGACCCAGGTCACAATGATATCGAAATTTTTACATCAGTTACCTAAAACTTTTATTTATTTCTTCCCAGGACCCTCAAAAATCGATCCCCAAGGGGACCCTGCTGGCCATCCTGCTGACGACACTGTCGTACCTGGTGATAGCGCTGATCGCGGGCTGGACCGTGCTGCGCGACGCGTCGGGCGACGTGGCGGACGTGGCCGCCTGGACCCTCTCCGACTGTGCAGCCACCGGGAACTGCTCTTATGGACTGCAGAATAGTAATGACGTGAGTTAAACTGAGCTTTAGCGCTCAGGCAGATAAATGGGAGTATATTTCTCTTAAGTAACGTCTACAATCCAACTTTGATTACGCACGCGCGTTGAAAAAGCGCTCATGCGGATATAATAATATAGATAGATAGATAGAATTTGATTCGCAAGTATAGTAAATTAAAAATCATCCCCTACCGATGCGGGGTTGGCGCTCTGCCTTAATAGTAGGTATGATACACGGCAGAATTAATTTATGATTCCTTTGCGAAAGGTGTAGGCGCTATTCTCGTCTTTGTTAATCGAAACGTGGCTGACATTTTAACATTTGCATGTCATATTGATAATATATATAGTTATAAAAAGCAGTTCATTTTTTCGTGTCATGTCTTCTTTATAAATACTGCCATGCAATTTATAAACGGAGTATAGAACATGTCGTTCACATGTTCTTTACTGTGTTTATAAATTGCGCGGCAGAATAGAGGACGTTAGTTTAGGAGCTTTATATTCCAATAAAACTGAACAACGTGTAGTACATCAACATGCAAAATACAAAAAAAGAAATACAGAAAGAATAACGATTGTCTGATGCAAGTTGTACAAAGTGACAATAAACTTTATTCGTACTTCACGAACTGCTTTGGTTAAAACTAATTTAACCGAAGTAGTTTTTAGCAGTTTCATGGGTAGATAGTGCTTAATAGGTTACATTCACCATTATAGTATTTCCTTTAGTATTTCTCATTCATATCATACAAGTAAGGTATGCAATCATCCTACTAATATTATAAATGTGAAAGTTTGTGAGTATGGATGTATGGTATGTATGGATGTCGTTATTCTTTCACGCAAAAGCTAAGGATTGGATTTTGATGTAATATAACTTTGTAGTAATATAGCTTATATCTCCGAATAAAACTCAGTCCTAAAAAAGTTAGAAAAAGGTATAAAGACCTCGTAGAACTTTCTCTGACCAAATCGGAGAAAGGCCAGGTCAGAAGTACCCTAAACCGCCGAACATGTATGAAGAATATAATGACAGTAATCGAAGCAAAAGAGGTGTGCAAAGATCGTGACAAATGGAAATCCGTTGTCTCTGCCTACCCCTCTGGGAAACAGGCGTGAGTCTATGTATGTAAAACATAGACATAGCTAGTTTAAAATACATTTCATAGTGTCTACAGTTTTATAAAACATTATATAATATGGAGGTATCTGGTATCTGCAGGTAATTCGTCTGGTGTCAGGATTTGGACCTCTAATCTACGGCGGATGCTTCGCGGCTACGCTTTCCTCAGCGCTCGCGTCTTTGGTTTCTGCGCCTAAAGTATTTCAGGTGTGTGATATTTTTAAATGATTTGTATAAAAACGAAAATAGTCGTTTTCTTTTAAGATCTCAAAAGCGTTTTTTATTATTTATTTTGGACATTGATATAGTCTATTATTTGCAATTAAGAAATACTAGTTAATAAGTAGCGTAAATGTAAAGTCATGAATGTTATCATCCGGCCGGAAATTCGATTGAACTCAAAGGCCTCCTACGCACTATGCGGCTAGCCGCAATGCGACCAGCCGTGCGGCTGAATGTACTCAGATATTTGTACGAGAAAGTCGTTTTTATTCGCACTGTGATGCGGCAGCCGGTCAACCGCTCCGGTCAGTCTGAGCGCTGCGACCCGACTGACGGCCAGCCGGATGGTTGCCCTACACACTGCGCGGATAGTGCTAGTTTGCGGTTGCCCGCCATTAACGGTGAACGCGTTTATCGACGCTAGTGCATTAACTATGGATTTCGATATGGAAAAAAATATAATAGGTCTTTACCTATGAAATTGCCGTTTTGTATGAAAAAATTTTAACGATTTTTTTTCATGAATTTTTTTATTTGTATTAATCGAAGTAATCACCCATGCAATCAATGCATCTTTGCCATCGCAGTGGCAGTTTATTGATGCCTTTCTTAAAGAAATCAGCTGGACGGGAGGCAACAAATTCTTCAAAGGCATTTTGTACTGCCTCTCGGGTATTGAATTTTTTTCCCGCCAAGAAGTTATCCAAATTCTGGAAAAAGTAGTAGTCTGTAGGCGCAAGGTCTGGTGAGTAGGGCGGATGACGGAGAGCTTCCAACCCCAGTTCTTGCAACTTGGAGACCGTCTGCTGTGCAGTATGAGGTCGCGCGTTGTCGTGCAGGAGCAGCGGAGACGAGCGATTGACCAATGCTGGTTGGAGATGCGCCAGCTTCTCCATCATTGTGCTCAGTTCTTCACAGTACACATCTGCAGTAATGCTCACCCCGTTTGGTAAGAAGCTGTGATGAATCACACCGGCGCTAGACCACCAAACAGTGACCATCACTTTTCTAGGGGTAAGTTTTCGTTTAGGGCATTGTTTAGGTGCTGAACCAGGATCCAACCAACTTGCTGAGCGCTTGCGGTTATCAAACAGAATCCATTTTTCATCGCAGGTAACAATGCGGTTCAAAATTCCTTCATTTGTGTGTCTGTTGAGCAGTGCAAGGCACGTCTCGACGCGTACTTCGCGCTGGCGATCATTGAGTTCGTGGGGCACCCATTTGTCAAGCTTTTTTACCTTGCCAATTTGACGCAAATGGACCAATATTGTTTTGACGCTAACGTCGAAAGCTGCTGCTAATTCAGCCGTAGATTGTGTATCATCAGCTTCCACAACCGCCTTTAATTCGTCATTGTCGACCAAAGTCTTCGGACGACCGCGAGGTTCATTTTTCAGGTCGAAATTTCCAGAACGGAAGCGAGCAAACCAATAACAGGTGGTGCGTTGGTTTGTAGTGTTAGCTCCGTAAACGTCGTTGATGTTGCGTGCCGCTTGTGCCGCGTTGCTGCCACGACGGTACTCATATTCCATAATTACTCGAATTTTTAACGTATCCATGATGACGAAAAAGATTGAAATGCGATGAAAATGTAACACTAATCAATAAAGAAATGACTACTTTTGGAAAAAAGAATCCATGTTTTTAAAATAAAATTAATTTGAAATTAGAATTCTTAGCCAAACAAAAATTATTTTGATTTGAAATGGCCAATACTGCAGAACGGCAATTTCATAGGTAAAGACCTAATATTAAATATAATAAATAGCTCCTACCTCTTCGATGTCTGTCTTAGAAATGAATCGACCCAACCGCAAACCACAACGGTTTCTAACCGCACATTCCGGTTAGAATTGCGACTATCCCCCAGCCGGCTAACCGCAGGCTCAACCGCGTCCTGCGGTTAGCCGCACGGCTGGCCGCATAGTCCGTACGAGGCCAAATCTTCGGTCATTTATTTATTTCTGTATATTTGAATCGGTCTCTGGATAGTTACGGTCTATAACTGCATTTAGTAAGAGATTTTATTAGGCAGAGCAGTAAAACGTCTGCCAGGCTCACTAGTTTTCTATAAAGCTCTTGAGTGGAACTGAAAGCTCTGAATCTGTTCCAGGCGCTGTGCCAAGACAAGCTGTACCCGTACCTGGAGTTCTTCGCGAAGGGTTACGGGCCCAACAACGAGCCGGTGCGGGGCTATGTGCTCACTTTCGTTATAGCCGTCGCTTTCATCCTTATGGGTACGTATATTATTGAAATTATATATTATTATATATATAGTTGGTCTAGAGATTAGTGACTCGGACTGTATAGCCAGATCGTAGGTTTGATCCCCATCGTGGATAAATCTTTGTATGATATGTTTGTGTCGGGGTGTAATTAATATATTAACGTTAATGGATTATTTTATTAACGTTCATCTGCCCTACGAGCAACTAGATCGAATAAATTGAAAGTATAAGCACTATGGTATGGTAATGTGGGGTAGGGTGTGAGCAAGGTTGTCAGAGCTCATCGGGGAGGTAGAGGGATTGGTAACGAGTGATTGTTGGTATAACCAGTTGCACCCACTGGTCCCTAAGTGATCTACGACGTAAAGCACATAGGTCTGTCAGAGCGGTTTAATAACTGAATTTCTCCGTGCTTTCGGGGCACGTTTAGATGTCGGTCCCTCTTATACAACAGTCGTTATGCCATGTCATGAATGCTATCGCTCCTTCCCCCTTCTTTCATCCGACTACCAGGCATCGGGAGGGTCTCCGCTATGTTCTTGATATCCCAGCATGCCATACGAAGCGCTTTACTTCTTCTTTCATTATACGTACTTCTTGGGACACGCTCCCGAATGCGTGTTTCCAGACTCATACAACATGACTTTATTCAAGGCCAGAATGAACAGGCATCTTATGGGTACGCGCGGTCTACCCTAGACCACATCTTTACTGATCTTTAGTTGAAATTGTGGTGTGAAGCGCAAACCCATCAAGCATAAAAAGAAGAAGTCTGACAACAGGGAAAAGGGTCTATACTGTAAAGAACGATTAAGGTATTATACAAAATCGTGTAAAAATTACTTTCTTAAGGTTACAAGTAAACTTGGTAAAAATTAATTCAGCAATTAATATGTTTGTTTCCAGGTGGCTTGAACCAAATAGCGCCGTTGATCTCCAACTTCTTCCTGGCTGCGTACGCGCTCATCAACTTCTCCACGTTCCACGCCAGCCTCGCCAAGCCGGTGGGCTGGCGGCCTACCTTCAGGGTACGTTTATAAAAGCGTCAATTCTTATTTTGATATCACCGAGTAGTGCATTGTTTAGTACACTGAGTAGTATTGTTTTCATATTGTCATGAATTACATTAAACAATAGAAAATTGTTGAAAGGAGTGGACGGTCACCGTAGCATAGTTGGTAGTGCTCCTGCCTACGAAGCTGGTGGTCCTGGGTTCGAATCCCGGTAAGTGCAAATATTTGTGTGTTGAGCACGAATATTTGTTTCTGAGTCATAGATGTTTTCTATGTATTGAAGTATTTATCTACAAACTAGCTAACTACAACTAACTACTAAGCTTTGCTTAGTTTGGAGCTAGGATGATCTGTGTGACATTGTCCCTAGATATTATTATTATGTCTTTTATTCCATGTCATTCTTATTTCATACATTTACAAAAATATAGTTACAAAAAAATATATATTTATAAATAAAAAAAATAGAGATCCAATCGGCAACGGGAGCAGGGTCCATGCTACCGATGGTCAAGGCTCCAGAGAGAGGAACCTCCTCTTATTATTATTATTATTATAGTGACTTAATTGTGACTTTGGAACTGAATTTAGCGATCTCTTGCAGCAAGAAGTGTTTTTTAGCGAGGTTTATAATCTTCTTTAGTTTCCACTACGACAACACAGTATAAGTAAAAATAACAGTAATTGAAATGCAATACAATTATTTATTGCGATGTCTTTTAAAGTCGTGACAATAAACAAAATAATATTATAAACAATTCCTATACTCAACTCTTAAATATACTATTTTCATATTAAGCTTCTTTTTCAAGTAGTTGTTCGTACGTTATCGGCGAAGTAATGCTCCTAGTCCCGCGGTCAGTTTATAGATGGTCACCCGTCTGATGATAATCACCCCGTCGATATGGTTTCATTACAGAGCGTCGCCGCGATTATTACGCCACTATTAGGGGTCTTATGGTAGTTCTTCAACTGCAGATAATGAAGTCCCGGGTTCAAATCCCAGATCGGGCCATATAGTGACTGTGGATTTTATAGAATACTAGCGGCCCGGTACGTACTTCGCTACGTATAAGGCATAGTAATAAAAAAAATGATTATTAAGTTCATTTATTCAAACTTAAATTTTTTTTAAATTGCTAGCTAGTCATAACTACGATTTTACACTTGTTCGAGACTTTTTTTAATTTTCTCTCCGTACAAACCTTCCCTGGACTTCCACGAATAATTCAAGACCAAAATTAGCCAAATCGGTAAAGGCGTTGTTGAGTTATAACATTACAATGAAAAGTGCCATTGATTTATATATATATATATTTCTATGTACCAGCCAGAAGTCTGGTTATTGGCGGTATTATACAACCGTGTCTCATTCATACATTCCTCAGTGTTGAATAGAAAGTGCCCCATTGTTTACGCACTCAGTTCTGCACTATAATATGTATACCCCGCGCAGTTTGACTGCACGTGTGGCGCAGCGGCTAAGACAGTCGCCTCGCCGCTTCATGTCGTGGGTTCGAATCCCACGCCGGACAACTATTTGTGTGACCCATAAATAGTTGTTCTGAGTCTGGATGTAATTTGTGTCCGTCTGTCTACAATATGTTTGTTAAGTACCCCGCGACACAGGGACCAGATTCCCTATTCCGGGAGTTGTTAAAAAAAATTGACTAGTCAAAATGAAAATAAATGAAACTTAATTAATTATACATATTCCTCTTAATCTGGCTACATCCTAGCCTATTTTTTATCTTTTACGAACTTTATGACATTATGGGTTATAATTATTAGCATGTTTGATTTTGACATTATGTATTATTAATATTATATCCGATTTTAACATTAAAATTATTAATAGCACATTTCATTTTTATATAATGGATTATAAATAGCATCTTGAAAATATTAAAATAAAATACTTGTAACCTGTAAGCAACATTTGCACACCCCGACCGGGTTATAATTCAGCGGACTCCATGTATTATTACACCACCTATTGTAACCTGATTTATGCAAATAAATTTGATTTGATTTGATTTATAGCTATAGTTATTTGTCGTTTATTAGATATGTTTTAGTTACTTATTTGTTGTTACCCTCGGTGAGATTTTATATCTTTTGCAGTTCTACAACATGTGGCTGTCGCTGGTGGGCTCGGTGGTGTGCGTGGCCATCATGTTCGTCATCTCGTGGATCACGGCGCTCGTCACCTTCGGGTTCCTGCTCACCCTGTACCTACTCGTCTCCTATAGGAAGCCAGGTAATACTTTGAAGTAAAAACTTCTTTAGAGCGTTGTGGCCTTTTTTGGGATGGGTAAAAATGTTAAACTCGCGTCAAGACCGTGACCTGATCGAATATTCGTAAGACGGAGGGTCTTTTTTTAATTCACACTGGCCGTTCATACACTCACATGATCACAGTTTTTTTTCTTAATTATGTTAGATTTTTTACAGCCTACTGCCTAACCAAATTTTGTTCTATTTCTTGGCCCCTTCTATAGGGAGGGAAGGAATTACTATGAGTCTTTACCGCCCAAAGGTTAGAAGTAACATCTTCGACTCCCTACTCGGATCAAATAACACTACTTTCCGAGTATGAGAAATGAAAAAATAGTTATCACTTCTATCGGTGTTTTTTTTGAACTAAAACTTCTCTCACGATTGGCTTGGGGAGTGAGTTGATGAATGCGTGACGAGAGCGTTACGAAATGTGTCGAACGGTAGTTAAGAGGGAGATATAAGTTAGTGAAGATAGAAAGAGAGTTACGATTCGTATATTACTGTAGGGGCAAGAGAGAAAGGTGTGAGCACACATTCTCTCTCTCTCTCTCTTTCATAGCCAGTTACGTTTCGTATATCTAAGTTAAGTCCTGTGGTCTAAAGCACACTCGTTTTTATGAGGAGGAATAGATTTTTAAAGGCATATGGCAGTAGATGGCAAAAAAAGTATATTTAGCTTCTTCCGCCTACGGTTTTACCAAGAATAGAATAGAATATCTTTATTTGCTTTGAATGTAGGTACAAACATTAGTTGTTAAAATACATTTTGAAGAATCCTTGTACATTATGCCTTAATAAAGCATGCAAATTAATTTTCAAACTAAAAAGACATGGAGACATTAATTTAAATTTGCTTATCATCTAGGAATTCTTGCAAGGTATAATAGCATTTTTCAGCTAGCAGTGCTGAAAGTAAGACCTTGTAGAACATTCTCGGAACAATTTAGAAATGTTCTCAAGAAAGGCCAGGTCAAGACCATAAACCGGTGGAAAGAATATAATGATTATTTTATAGAGCACTAGGGTTTGAATCTCTTGCTTTGCGGTTTGAGCACAAACTTGATATATCTTTTTAGTGCAATGTGTGAGGTGCGCGGGAATTGTTTTGTCAGTCCATAACGCTCAAATAATATTCTTTATTTACTGTTCGACCTTCCGGTAAGAATTGAGAGTGCACATCATCGCGATAGTCAAAGAAAACAGTCAACATGACTTTGATTTTTGATCGACTTTGGCGTGGTTTTTTCGGTTTCTGTTCAGTTGGAACGCCACTCCGAAGCTTGTTGACTAGTTTGCATGTCAAACTCGTAAACCCACGTCTCGTCACCAGTAACAATGCGTTTTATGAATGTTGGGACCATGTCCTCAGCGACTTTCATGCGATTGAGTTTTTGGAGAAATTTCAGATCTTTTGGGACTAGCCGAGCGGCAACATGTTTCATACCCAAATGATTAGTTAAAATGGTATACGAATCAACTCGTGAGATACAGAAAGTTCAGTGGCTATCTCTCTTAGAGTTCAATGAGGATTTTCAGTCACTATTTCCTTCACTTTTGGGATGTTAACTTCAGTTGCAGACGTTGATGGCCTACCAGAGCGAGGCAAATCTTTCATCACATCTCGACCGCTTTTGAACGCTTTGAACCACTCATAAGCACGAGTTTTTGATATAGCCGATTCACCGTAAGCCTTCTGTAACATTTTCAGTGACTCCGAACACGAAATTCCATTAGCGATGCAAAATTTAAGATAAACTCTTTGTTTGATATTTTTGTCCATTATGAAATTCGCAATACACACTATATATGATATTACTAAAACCAGCACTGTATTTAATGTAAATAACAGATGCAACTCAAACTCCGCGCCAAAATGGAAAACAGTTGTGCCAATCTAACAACAACAAAAAAAAAACAAAAATTTTAAAAGTGGATCCATTAACAAATCATCCATTCCCGATACTTTTTTGACTGAATGTAATTGTCACACATAAAGCACACCCATTTACTTAATTGTTTTTGTGTGGTGTAGATGTGAACTGGGGCTCCACGACGCAGGCGCAGACGTACAAGGCGGCGCTGAGCGGCGTGTACCACCTCAACAGGGTCACCGAGCACGTCAAGAATTACAGGTTATTGCTTTTGTCGACATTTCTACTGCTCCTACTTTTCACTTGGGCAGTGGTTACCCTACTATCAGAGTTGTTCAAGCCGGCCATTAAGCCTCAGACATGGCTTGACGACTGTTGCCTAATGACTACAACCTAAACCAACAACATATTGTGTGTGTGCCCTCCGAAGCACGGAGACGCTCAGAAATTAAACTAAACTACTTTTGAGGTCACTGCCTGCACCGCTGGAAATACGCCTTCCCCAAAGGTTTCTATATCGTTACCATTTGGAGGGATCTGCCGTAGTCACCGCACTTGGCATGCGAGTTGTCTCACTTGTTTCGGTGGTAGCTAGTACAAAGTCGAACTGTTTTCGACTACCTACTGTAACCCTTAATCGCCTTTTGCGACACCCACGGGTTGGTATGGGGTGGCCCTGTTATTCTTTCTGCACCGGAAAGCACACGGATTGCATAAATTGATTTGTTTGCGGATGGATGGTCGGATATATTGTCAGAATGTTTGCGTTTCTGTGAGAATGATGTATGATTGTATTTTAAAATCAATGTTTAGGTTTATATATTTATATTTAAAATAATTCTTTTAATAATTATCTTTAATTATTGTAATTGGTGTCCTACCGTTTTAATTGAAGTAAATAAATAAATACGGTGTAATAATAGAGGGCTATGCTCGGAGTTTTACTGCGAGATTGAATTAGAAATGTCCAAAGCGAAAGTCACCGGACTTTCGTTCGCCTGCGGATTTCGACATATCCCAAAGAATTGCAAAACTGAAGTGGCAGTGGGCGGGGCACATAGCTCGTATAACCGACGGCCGTTGGGGAAGAAAGGTTCTCGAGTGGCGACCACGAACAGGAAGACGCAGCGTGGGTAGGCCCCCTGCAAGATGGACCGATGATCTGGTGCGGGTCGCTGGAAGTTACTGGATAGCGCAAGACTGGTAATTGTGGAGGTCATTGGGGGAAGCCTTTGTCCAGCAGCGGACGTCTTTCAGCTGATAAGATGATGATGAATAATTACAGTTCTCCAATTGCTATTGACTTTGTCTGTTTAACTGGCTATATATTATTTCCTGCAGACCTCAGATCCTGGTGCTGACAGGGTTCCCCGGCGAGCGGCCCCTGTTGACAGACTTCACGTACCTGCTCACCAAGGGGCACTCGCTTATGCTCTGCGGACATGTTATGCAGGTATCTTAATGGATTTAATAATAATATCCTAGGACATTATTCATACACGGTCATCTGATCCCAAACTAAGCAGAGCTTGTACTATGGAAACCAGATAACTGATATACTACATATACTACTTGTCTTTTGTAAATACATACTTATATAGATAATTACACCTAGACTCATGACAAACAGACATGTTCATGCACACAAATATCTGTCCCGGGGCTCTACCGGCTAAGCCGCCGAACTTCGATTTCTTAAATGGCGTTCAAATATATTAAGGGTAAAAATGACTTAATAATTCGTTAAATCGGCTTCAACGTTGACAATCGCTTCTGGACCATTTAAGACGTCACATGTGCTCATGGAAGCCGATTTAACGATTGATTAAGTAATTTTTAACCTTTTTTTTATTTCAACGCCATTTAAGAAATCGATGTTCGGCACCTTAGTCGGTAGAGCCCCTGGGTGGGAATCGAACTTACGACCTGCGGCGTGCAAAGCAAGTATTTACCAACCACGCCACAAGCCCGTATAAATTAATGCGTTTACCTTTCCTTGTATTGATTACTAAAAGTTCTTGTATTGTTATTAAGTTATGGGTTATGTAGCTACGGCCGAACATTCAAAACATATATCGGTGAACACATAAACTACAGATTCGAATATTAAAAAAACCGGCAAAGCACGAGGAAGTGTCTCTTGCGCAAACTATTCAGTTTAGAAAAAAAATGATATTAGAAACCTCAATATCATTTTTGAAGACCTATCCCCAGATACCCACATGTATGGGTACGATGAAAAATTTTTTTGAGTTTCAGTTGTATGTATGGGGAACCCCCAAAATTATCGTACTTTTTTTGTGTCAGAATCTTAATGCGGTTCACAGAATACATCTATGTACCAAGTTTCAACCGTACAGCTCTTATAGTTTCGGAAAAAAAGTGGCTGTGACATACGGACAGACAGACAGACAGACAGTCGGACGGACAGACTTGACGAATCTATTAGGGTTCCGTTTTTGCCGTTTGGCTACGGAACCCTAAAAAGGAGGAAAAAGTGGTTTGCAAGGATTGTAGGAAGTGGAAATCTGCTATCTCTGCCTACCCACCTGGGATAAGGCATTTGTACTTAAACTTATTTTGCTTTCAGGGCCAAGTGAGTTATCGGGGTCGCGAAGCTCTGACAAGTCGCGCGTACCAGTGGTTCAGTCGACGCAAGACCAAGGCTTTTTACTCTATCGTGGACGACGTCGGCTTCAAAGATGGTGTTAGTGCTCTTGTGCAGGTAAAGAAACTTTATATTCAGTTCTACTCATCTTCTTCAGCAACGCTTCTACTCTTCTTAATTAGCAATAGCCACCTGATAGATAGTGAGACGGAAAACGAAGTGATTTATACATACCTGTAAGATTTATGTAGTAAAAATATAGCTAAAATTTAGATAATTAAACTTACACATGATCCTTGACAATAACTTAATTTTAGTTAGCTAAATATCGTTACTGTTATAAAATAAATCTTATTGTAAATTATTTCCTACAATCCGTGTACCTAAATATCTATATGTACCTTGAAGTAATTATAAATTAATTATATATTACTGCGAACATGTTCTGACTATTTACAAGCGCTTTTTTAAAGTCTACGTGAATAAAAACCTTTTTCATTTTATTTTATTTCCTTGCTCGTCGGTTAGTTTAAAAGATTTTTCAAAGTTTGTCTAGTACTTCAAAAAGCCCACACTTATTGGCATAAACGGTGCAAGAAACATTGAAAGCTTCTGGTCAAGCTTCTGGACTTCTTAATTTTCTATTAACGATTCCTGGCAGGTAAATACAGAAACATGTGGTGTCCATCATTTTGAGGGGTTTTGCCATTATCGCCACGCTTTGTAGACGGGTGGGCGATCGCAGTATGATGGTCATAGTACTTAAGAGAAATGCTGCTGCCCTTTATAGTCCCTCGGGCCGACTTCTTTGCCCCCCAGGGAAGGGATGGGGTGGCGATATTCTTAACTAGCAAATGAAAAAAAATAAAACACATGAATGATACACCACGTTGTTTATGATATGAAACATTTTTCGAAGGTTTCGTTATATGCAGGTGCAAACACACGTGATAATATTGTAATCTATCTCATTCTATCGCATGCTAAAGCATGGTTATGAATATGTCGGTGTCTTTTAACTGTCGCTTTTTTGTTTCATCGAATTTTAAATCACAACGGTGCTAAGGAAGTTTGACTTCGAAAACAAAAGAGCTGTAAGAGACTGCGTACCGTATACCACAAGGTCTGTTAGGGACCCCCGAATTTGGAGTTTAGAATGACGCAGTGAATCATGGTATCAGATTAGGTGGTATTGCGTTCGCTCTCCCTTACTCTTACCTTAAGAGATATTGAAATCTGATCTTTCCATCGCAGGCCAGTGGAATAGGCAAGCTGAAACCAAACATCTTGCTGATGGGATTCAAGGAGAACTGGCAGACTAGCGAGAGGAACGAGATAGTAGACTACGTGGAAGTAATGCAGTAAGTTATGTTAGAATAGAATAGAACTTTTCTTTATTCGAGTAACCAAGACTCAACAAGATTGTTAGTAAAAACTTACGACTATGTTAGTAATCAATCAATCAAATCATTTATTGCTGAACATAGGTAGGTACAATATAAGATGACAAATAAAGGCGCTTAGTTCACTATGTTCTGCCTGATGTGGCATGCAAAGTATTACATTATTACATCAAAGTTAATGTCACTAAATATCTTATTATCTAAATATCTTATTATTAGCATTATGTCATGTATTACACTTAATATAGACTACAATAGAATTAATCATCAACATCATAACTTAAATCCGACTTACAAAGCATTCACCTAAATTTCTAAATTATCAGTCAAGTACTCTTTTATAGAGTAGTATGCCTTATTTATTAAAAATTCAAGAAGTTTCTTTCTGTATTTTGTGATAAGATCTTCTAATATAATGTTTTTGGGTAATTTATTATAAATTTTTGGGGCCATACCTAAGAAATTTTTATTATACACGGTCTTTTTGTGTGGTCGGAATCTAATTTTATTTTTGTGTCGTTTGCTTTTTAATCACAGACATTAAACAAAAACAAGGAACACGTAAATAAATAAATGATGGTTGTGTCACTGTTGTGCCAACCCATGGGAGACTGCACAACAGTGTCAGTGATTTGATAAAATAATAGTTAGAAGATAAATTTGTTTATGCAAACCAAACCAGCTATAAATGCTAACCATAAAAAATGAGTAAAAAGATATTTTTAGGTGTGTTTATCATAAGAAATGTATTTATAGGTTGTCTGTTACGTAAGACGGAACGACACAATGCGACGTTGCCAAACCTACTAATGTTACTTATTAGTAGGTTTGGCAACGTCGCATTGTGTCGTTCCGTCTTACGTAACAGACAACCTGCCAAATAGCTATCTGGCAAATAAATTTACCGGGAAGGTGGTGGTGAAACGCAATGTGTTTTATCCAGAACTTCTATCTGTCAGTTTATTTATTTGTTAGTTAGCTATCCAACACTTTATTCGTATATTGTGAAACAGGCTCTAAGTCTTACTAATATCCGCTTCATCGGCGCCGGCGCTGGGAGCTAATCTCAGCGCGAGAGAGTATGCGGCGTCCGGCTGGCTTCTCCCCGGCTTGACGTCGCCCCTGGGACCGCTGGCGTTTGGAGGAGGGGCACTCCACTCGTCATACATAGGCGGTCCCGGGAAGAGGTAACCTGCTGTAGCTCAGGTTGCCTAAACGCGCTTGTGCGTGAAGGGGAGGGGAGGAGGCATTTAGCCCCCTCCCGTCCCCGGAGGAGAGTCTCAGACGCTCAATGTATAGCGGGGGTACTGGCGAGATCGTTCACGAGTACCCAGACCCCTCGCTACAGGCATTGTGAGGTTGGCTACCATGGTGGTTTTAGTGCGTATCCCGGGACTAGCCCGGAGAGTCCCACATAACCCGTCGCCTCCCCAAGCGGCGGGTATGCGTAAGTTTAATGCATTTCCACCATGTAAAATAAAAAAAAAGCCTCTAAGTCTTTAACCTTTATTTATTTGAACGCCATTCACGAAAACGATGTTCGGTGACTTAGCCGGTGGCGCCCTTGGTATGTTTTGACTGCACGTATGGCTCAGCGGCTTAGACAGTCGCCTCGCCGCTTCGTGTCGCGGGTTCGAGTCCCGCGCCGCACAACTATTTGGTGACCCATAAATATAATAATAAAATAAATAAATAAATATGAAAAAAGGTTTTTATTCACGTAGACTTTAAAAAAAGCGCTTGTAAATAGCCAGAACATGTTTGTAGTAATATAGTTGTAGACATTATTATTTCTAGTAACATAGATATTTAGGTACACATTGTATGAAAACATTTATAAAATTTATTTTATTATACCAATGATTTTTAGCTAGCTCGTATCAAGTTATTGTCAAGAGATTATGTTTAATTATCTAGTTTAAGTCTAATATTTTTACTACATATTGTCAATGGTTCCCTCTATATTAAGATATTATTATTATGACGGACCTTGTGTTAATAACGACGGTCGCGCTTTAATGCTACCACCGGATCCAATGCGCCCCAACTGAGAGTATAGTATAATAGTTGTTCTGAGTCTGGATGTAATTTGTGTCCGTCTATTATATGTTTGTAAAGTACCCCGCGACACAGATTAATTTCCCTAATGCGGGCGTTGTCTTTTATAAAAAAAAGTATGGATGTTTTGCAGCAAAGCGCTGGACGTGCACATGGCCATAGCGATCCTGCGCGTGGAGGGCGGTCACTACACCAGCGAGGCGCTGGACGACGACCTGCACGCGTACTTGGAGGACGTCAACCTCAAGGACTTGTCTGCTTTCTCGCGTAAGTCAACAAAAGATCTACTCTAATGAAAGATAGTCTCGCGTCCCGTCTCGCAATCGCCTCAGTGCGAGACGGGACGCGACATCGTGCGGGTCGTATTCGCTCTGAAGATGACTTCCTGAAGAAGTTGAAACGTTGGCCGAATCCAACATACAATTAATTACGTGGGTTACCCGTTCCTATCTTTCATTATGTTAGCACGTCAGTTTTAATAATAATAAAAGGTCTACTCCTGGTGTATATAATAATAATATTAACGTCCTTAGCTGAATTTTGGCCACGGCAGCCAGTCTCAACAGATTAGCTAACTGAGCGAGATATATGTTTGTGCGCAAACACAGGAGCACTTTCTATTACATCACTCTCATGATCCTATGGGACGCCTAGCGACACGACCGGAAGGAGGTCAGGTACAGGACCGACGCTTTTACGTGCTCTCTGAGGCACGGGGGTATAATACCGCCAACTGCCATTCTTCGGGCTGATGCTGAGAAATTTTTCTTTTAACCGAAAAGTCCCAAAATCACTATTGGCCCGACCCGGGATTTGATCCCAGGACCTCGTACTCTGCGGGTGAACACACTACTGCTAGACCAACGAGGCAGTATATTATTGTATGTACTACGGGCATTGCCCTTATAGATATAGAGGCGATCATAACTACATACTCTCACCGGTCCGTAAGTGATTGGCGAGGTTAAGCAACTAGGCTCGCGGTCAGTCCATAGATGGGTGACCGCGAAAATGGTTTGATTTCTGAGCGTCTCCGTGCTTTGGACGGCACGATAAGCTGTCGGTCCCGGTTGTTGCCTTACTGGCCGGCTTGAACAACTCTGACACTAGGGTAACCACTGCCCATACGATAAGTAAGTAAGTACTGGTGTATAATATATCTTGCTTGATTATGGTGCTTCTAGCTTAATCGCTGAAGACGTAATTACCATTTACATGAGTCAGGTGGAGGTTCCAATAGCCTTTAGCAGATCTTAATCTGTTCTAGCAGACCTTGCCATCCTATTAGCCCGAACACATGTCAATGACGTCATACCATGGTTTAACCTACATGAAATCCCCAATAATTTGGTTTATTTCCTCGAACACACGGCTACACATCAAGCTATACATTTCCCATATAAGCTGACTTCTCATTGTATGGAAATCTTATACAACGGGAGATCAGCTTATACTGGAAATGTTAACTTGTTATGTAGCCGTGTGTCCATCTGAATGACGCACAATTTAGACTAGCTTGGCGAGACTGGGGAGTTTTTTTGGGAAGGATTGAGTCCAGCAGTGGACGTCATTCGGCTGACATGATGATCTCATTCTACTACAAAACATGCAGCTTATCATAGGGCAGCGCTAACTATTGAGAAACATTGCCACAATATCATTAGAAATACTTTCGTTTTTAAAAAGTCGTAACGATCATATCTATAGAATTCTATTTATAATAATAAGAATAGGATTTCATTGACATGCAAGTTAAAATTCATTATGAATCCAAACTATATAGAGATTTAAGTAATAAGTGGTAATTCAAATAAGTTTTAAAAAATTAAAAATAAATAGTGGCAACGTTGGAACGTGGTAACGTTGCGACGCGACGTGGCAACGTTGGTATCGATGATTTTACGATGAAACATGTCAAAAATGTTGAGATTTTAAGCTATTGCATAGCTTCTATCGCTGGCCTTGAGCGTGGGGACCGAATCCAGAAATTCCGTAACGAAAAAAACCTAACACTCCCCACTCCGACCGCCATCTATCGATAAATACCAGAGCTTTTAATGACTTTTTGAAATATCACGCTTGTCTCTTTAGTTCAGCAACCCGCCTTTAGGTGGCATTGGTTGTATTGGAAAACTACCGTAATAAGCTGTTTGTGAGAAAGTATATAGGTGTATAGGTATTTATCATCTACGTACAACAGTGAATATCTGTACTCGTATAATTGTGTACAAAGTGTTTTAAATATGAATAAACAAAGTGCATTTATTAATGAAGAAAGTCACGAAAAAATTGTGAAAGAAAATGAGTTAGTACTCTATATACATTCATTTTATTATTATTATTCAAATGCAGTATTATAAAATAAATAAATAATTATAATTGCATAAGTTGATAAAAAATGCTATGCAATACCTTTACCGCGGCAGTCTCTGAGTGCCACACGTCTTTTTTATTTTATATTATAATCTCTGTCATCATCATCATCATATCCGGCGAAAGATGTCCACAGCTGGACAAAGACCTCCCCCAAAGATCTCAGTTGCCGGTCTTACACCATCCGCATCCAGCGATTTCCAGCGACCCGCACAAGATCATCGGTTCATCTTGTAACATATTGTGGATAATCTCTGTAATTTTTATTGTAGTAATTAATTAACGACGAGACACATTCCCAACACATATGTTGGGAATGTGTTCATTTGATTAATATAGCACCATCATTATCTTTATATTGTGTATAACCTATATCATGCGATCCCCATACATTGTTCAGGTTCGATGGGCGATAACAAGGAGTCTAAGTCAATTGAGAGTCTCGACACGTCACATTCTAGAGGTGAGTTTATACAATTAAGATAACTATTTATAATAATGGGATGAGAAGATTAATACAGGAAATATAGAACCCGTAAACATCAACATTGTATCGACATGCTTTATACTAATACATACATACATAGATTCACGCCTGTTTCCCAGAGGGGTAGGCAGAGACAACGGACTTCCATTTGTCACGATCCTTGCATACCTCTTTCGCTTCGATTACTGACATTATATTCTTCATACTTATTATTAAATTTAAATTTTAAAGCATTATTCGCAATGCAAAGCGTTTATCTAATCTCAAAATAATGTTTTCCTCAAATAATGTTTTCTTCATACTAATGTTTTCCATTATTTGTGTAACTCGTAATTTTTTTGAAGTTGGTAATCAAGAGACTGGTTTAATTTTAATAGGTTCAGATTCTACTTTTCATTAGCTCACAAACACAGGAGGGTTAACAAAAAAAATACCTTATACCTTAGACCAAACGACTGAAGTAAACCTTTAGATATTTTACATTCTATCGTATAATTGTATGCACTTTTAAAAAGTGTGCTTCGGCCAACTTATGAGATAATTATTCCAAAATATTTTTTTTTTTTTTATTATGGTATGATTTGCAATGACCACTTAATATGGGGGTAAATAACATGATAAAAAGTGAAAAAAAACCTCAATATTTCACAATCAATAATGTCAAACGACCGAGGATTCCTGCAAAGTTTTGACTTAATTTTATATTTTTATATACTGTGGACACGGGTCTCATCGCGATAAAGATTTAGGTAAATCATGACCTTGGTTACCCGACGTTTCGGCATGGATTGCACCAGCCGTGGTCACGGGTCGACTGATGGGGCTCGGCAGCGTCGTCTCCGTGAAGCTCGGGTTTCGGTATCTACCCTCGCATGGTCTTGATATTTTTCTTTTAATTTTATATCCTATAAAGTATTTTAAACGCGCTAACAAGATAGTTGCGCGCCTTTTTTAGGGCTTATTGCAAAAACACTTAGCAGATAGGCACGTATTATGATAAATCTATACATATAATAAAATCGTAGGAAAGTCATAACTGTACATTGAATATTCTTTAAAAAGGATACTTGAAGCGTGTTCTACAATCGATATCAAAGCCAAAAATAGTTATAGTTTTTAGAATTTTTATCTGTTTGTCTGTTCGTCTGTATGTATGTCCGGGCTAAAATCAAAAAGTACTGCATGGATTTAATTAAAATTTTGCATGAATATTATTAAGAAGTCGGGTCAACATATAGGCAACATATTATCACGCTATCACCTACGGGGGAGGAGTTGTGATAATTTATAAAGTTTAACGCGGGTAAAACCGCGGGTCACAGCTAGTATTAAATGAATTTGGAAAATGATGTTCTACGAATTATTCGGTATAAATTTTCATTTGGTAGAGCGTAAGTATTTGAGTATGTGTATGTGTGTGACGCGTTGTCCCAATGCGTGATGTGGAGATAGTAAGTGGTATGTGTGGTGCAGGCAGCAGCCTGTCGGACCTGTCGGTGGGCACGCCGCAGATGCGGCGCGCCGTGTCGGCCGACCCGTCTGCCGCGCCCGCCGCACCCGCCGCGTCCGCCGCACCCGCCAAGGTGCCCACCACGCCCGGGGAAAAGGACAGGTGTTACTCGTTTATTCACTTACTAGTAACCTTAATGTACATTATTTTCTGCCAGTTACAGTCCCATTGTAATTGATTCAGTGGTTTTGAAGATTTCCCGGAACAAACAGACCGACAGACAACTTTTTAAAGATTGTTTTTGTTATAAATACGGTATATACTTGTATATACATTTGTACTTATATATATATATAAAAAAAAATAAACGGGCAGGGAATGAGGATTTAAGCTAATGTTAATTAAAACTAATTACACCAAAACAAAGATGGACCGATGATCTTGTGGCGGTCGCTGGATGCGGATAGCGCAAGACCGGCATTTGTATTTAGAGATCTTTGGGGGCAAGCCTTCGTCCAGCAGTCTTTCAGCTGATATGATGACAATGATGACGACACAAATCAACTTAGTAACAACAAGTAAACTTTAAAAACTAACACGGAATGAATAGTGGACGCCCTCGCATTCAATATCCCCGTACAAACACACTCCGAAGATGATCAGACTGCTTGAGTCCTCGACGTCACGAGACCGTCCTCAACGTCAGGAGCTCGTCCTCGAACCAAAACTGGTTGTACAAGACTACTTAAAAAATACAAAAATAATTCTGTGTTGCCAGGCGGTAGTTTAAATTTTTTAATATGTACTTATGTATCTACAAGACAAACCAATGATCATGTGATGGGTGGATGCGGGTAGCGCAAGACTAGTGGGCGTCTTTCGGCTGATACGAGTCAAGTTTGGTCGAATAGCACAATCGAATGACATAGACGAATCAAAATTGGATAGGTGTGAATGAAATTGGATGGTTTGATTCCTGCAAATGTTTAGATTTATGACTTCCTAGTTTTGTGTTTAAATTTATGCTTGCCCATCTGGTAATTCAATGAATCAATTTTAAAATAAAATGTTTGCTAATTTCGAGTGCGTGCGCAGTATATCCAGCCATCCGTCTCATAGCTCGCGTGAATTAAGTAATTATATCGTTTCGCTTTATTCAGACGGGAACATACCACCCTTTTTTAATCTTTACCAAAAATGAGGTAGGTTCTCAATTTGGTGAGCTTTTTGCGTCTATGTACAGACGCCAGCAGGTCAAGCTACCACAATCTGTCAATTTTCTCTAATTGAAAGTGAACCTTATGCTTATGCAATAAAATCTATAAAAGTTTTGTGACAGATTGGGGTAGCTGGATGTGCTGAGATCTGTACATCAGTTTCTCTAGTTTTTATGAACTGATTTGGATTTATTATTTCTTATTCGAACGGGTTTAATGCGAGGTGGTCCGATATGAATTTAGTTAAGATCTTGTAAATATTATTGCTATCTTCTTATCTTCTTTCCCTACAGCAACAAAGGAATCGGGAGCGTGGTGCGTCGGGCGCTGGGCGGTACCATCGCGCGGCGGACGTCCTCCTTTACGTCGGTGGAACAGTTCACGAGGCGACAGAATGGCACCGTCGACGTCTGGTGGTTGTACGATGATGGTGGTAAGAAACAACCGTTTTTAAGAAATACATACATATATTCATAGACTGTGGCTTTGTGGTGAATAATAATACCACCCCATGACATCCCGTAACGTGCGTAGACGTCGACCAGAGGGAATATCTACCAGAGGACGGGCAGCCGCTTCCTTTGAAGTATTATGGCAATCTTCAGCGATCCAACCCGTCTGTCAAGCATGGCGATTATGGCATTTCTCATTTCCCCTCAAGATGATTCTTGGGAGAGGCTTGTCCAGCAGTAGAAGTCACAGTACACTTTCAGCTGTACTAATGAATTCATAGACTCCCCTGTTTCCCAGAGAGCTAGGCAGAGACAACGGATTTCCATTTGTCACGATCCTCGCACACCTCTTTTACTATCATTATATTTCTTAATACATGCTCGCCGTTTTAGGGTACTTTTCACCTGGCCTTTCTTGAGAGCATCTCCGATTGAGTCTAAGGATGTTTTACGAGGTCTTCCCCTTTCGGTTGTACGATTCACACAGGCCGGGTATACTTCTCTTGTCATCTATATAGCCCTCCTGGAGGCCAAGCGTTATCTTCTTGGGAGATGCTTTTGTCCACCCGTGGATGTCATTGACATGATAGTCAAAAGCACGAGTTGATATCCTGAGTCGTATATCCTACTAATATTACATAAGCGAAAGTTTCTGAATGTGGAATAACCCTTTCAGCCAAAAACTACGGACCGGATTTTAATAGCTTGTATATCAGAATAACGTATAGACCACAATTTATAACGTTTAACGCGGGTGTTATCGCGGGATTGTTCGTCATTTATTTAGATTCAAAATAAAAAGAGAACGTGGAAGTAGAGTTATTAATAAGTTAAAGCGTTTACCAAGGACCGAGGGATGATGTTAGGTCCATCCACAATACCATAGCATTTAAATTGTCTTCTTTTAATCTTCCTAAACAAGTAGCCTAAATAGTTCTACGTTTGATTAATGATATTCTACTCAGGATTGACTCTCCTCCTCCCGTACATCTTATCGACCCGTCGCGCGTGGTCGTCGTGTCCGCTGCGGGTGTTCACGCTGGCCAACAAGAATACTGAACTGGAGTTGGAAGAAAGAAAGTAAGTACACCTGTATGTTGTAAGTACCTACTCCTATTAGTTGTGCCTAAATGTCAAACACGAGGCGCGTATTTTTTAATACTTTTTTTGAATTCATATGCGTCTTATAAATTAATTTATCTCGTGGTTAAAACCGTAAGGTAAATCAACGTGAGGAAACCTGCATGCCTGAGTTTCAAAATGTTCCCTATAGCCCGCAATAGCTCAGCGAGGTGGGTGGCCTATGGCCTATCCCCGCTCATTGTGTTGTATTATGGGCTGTATTATTAACAGAGTATAATACATAATAATATATACAAAAGCTTAATAATAATTATACAAAACTATCGCCACCCCATCTCGTCCCGTAGAGGGGTCTTTGCGTAGAGGTGTCAGAGAGTACTAAGACTATCATACTGCGATCGCCAACCACTCTGCCAAACGGTTATGGCATATCCCTCCAAATGACGGACATAATGCATTCTGGAAATCCTTTGAGTAGGCCTTTGTCCAGCTATGGACGTCAATCGGCTAACATATAATAATAATTACCTAACCTATATTCTTGCAAAATAAATATTTCATTGCATTGCTGTGTGGCTGACGGGATAGAATATCACAAACTCATCTTATTCCGTGGAGGGACGTAGAAGTCGTTCCGAGGGAATGTCTCCCAGAAAACGGGCAGCACCGTCTCT
Organism: Pseudoips prasinana; assembly: GCA_951640165.1. Taxonomy (NCBI): domain Eukaryota; kingdom Metazoa; phylum Arthropoda; class Insecta; order Lepidoptera; family Nolidae; genus Pseudoips; species Pseudoips prasinana. The sequence goes on from OX621248.1 coordinate 32,904,129, forward strand.
CTGGGTACTACTGCATCATACTGCGATTATGGAATTTCCCTCCAAATGATGGACACCTTTGTGGGAATCTTTTGGCAAGGCCTTAGTCCAGCTGTGGAGGTCATTCTGCTGACATGATGAATAAATAATCTGTACACCATTTTGTGTTCTCAGATGGTGATGAGCTAGCAGTGTTAAAGAAACTTGCGTAATAATTTATATTTGGTGTGGTGTAATTATAGTTGCTATCCGTCCGGGTTTCCCCGGATTTGTCCTAGTTTAGAGAGCGTCCTTGACATTGACATAATGACGAAACCAGCGAAATCAAAATATATATTATATTAATATTATATATATATATATTATATTGGCGGTCACCGTAGCCTAGTTGGTAGTGCTGCTACCTACGAAGCTGGTGGTCCTGGGTTCGAATCCCGGTAAGTGTAAATGTTTGTGTGATGAGCACGAATATTTGTTTCTGAGTCATGGATGTTTCTATGTATATAAGTATTTATCTATATATATAAGTATGTATATCGTCGCCTGGTACCCATAGTACAAGCTTTGCTTAGTTTGGGGCTAGGATGATCTGTGTGAATTTGTCCCTAGATATTATAGATATAATTATAATTATTATTCAATTGAAGATGGTCAGAAAGCCGAAGAAACTAGGGCCGTAAAACTGCATTTAAAAAAATATCACGTAGTTCTCAGTTTTTATTATTTACATGATCCCAGGATGATTTTAACGGTATTGTCCACAGCATGGCATCTTTACTGTCGAAGTTCAGGATAGACTACTCCGCACTGAAGATGGTGCCGGATATCACGAAGCGACCGAAGGACTCCACGTTGGCGTACTTCGACAAGCTCATCGCGCCCTTCAAGGCCACGGATGATAATGACAACAGTAAGTATTCGTGTAACATAAATATGTTGCCATATTTCTAGAAGATTTTTACCCATTGAAGGTGGTACATGTTACAATTTTTAGGGTTCCGTAGCCAAATGGCAAAAAACGGAACTCTTATAGATTTGTCATGTCTGTCTGTCCGTCTGTCTGTCTGTCTGTCTGTCTGTCCGTATGTCACAGCCACTTTTTTCCGAAACTATAAGAGCTGTACTGTTGAAACTTGGTAAGTAGATGTATTATGTGAACCGCATTAAGATTTTCACACAAAAATAATAATAATTTTGGGGATTCCCCATATATAGAACTGGACTCAAAGTTTTTTTTTATCGTCATACCCATACATATCTATGGATAGGTCTTCAAAAATCATATTGAGATTCCTAATATCATTTTTTTCTAAACTGAATAGTTTGCGCGAGAGACACTTCCAAAGTGGAAAAATGAGTGCCCCCCCCCCTGTAACTTCTTAAATAAGAGAATGATAAAACTAAAAAAAATATATGATGTACATTATCATGTGAACTACAACGAAAATTGGTTTGAACGAGATCTAGTTAGTAGTTTTTTTTAATGCGTCATAAATCGTAAACAGCATTTTACCTTTCATTTAATCAACTGAAATACTTGCTGCTGCGGAACCCTTCATGGGCGAGTCCGACTCGCATTTGGCCGGTTTATTTTAAATTATTGTTTTTGTTTGTTGGCTTACCAACAATTGTTTACACTAATACAGTTGAGAAATTACAGTCATATGAACAATCTACTGTAACAATTCCTAACAGGTAAGCACCACATGCACTAAATTAATATAAAATAAATAGAAAACGAAACAAAATATATAATACATAAAAATTTTAATATACTGTATGTATATATACATACATACATACATACATAGACTCACGCCTGTTTCCCAGAGGGGTAGGCAGAGACAACAGATTTCCATTTGTCACGATCTTTGCATACTTCTTTTGCCTCGATTACTGTAATTATATTCTTCATACATGATCGCCGGTTTAGGGTACTTCTGACCTGCCCTTTCTTGAGAACATCTCCAATTTGGTCAGAGAATGTTCGACGTGGTCTTCCCCTTCCGGTTGTCCCATTCACACAGGCCAGGTATACTTCTTTTGTCAATCTTCTTTCATTCATCCTTTCTAAAAGGCCAAATCATCTCAGCATGCCTTTTTCAATCTTTGTGACTACATCCTCTTTCACACCACAACGCTCTTTTACATCAGTATTTCGAATTCTGTCTCTAAAATTTTTAAATAGGTAATAAATAATTATTAATTAATAAATTAAATAAAATTGAAATTATTAGAAATTAAGTAAAAATAAATGTTGCTTTTTTAAACTTCTGAAACGAGTCATAATGCAGATCCACCTGGTCACTGTAGCTATTGACTAGTTTACAAAGTCGGGGCGTAACAGAACTAGCACCGAGGACAGTCCTACGAACAGGGGGATGCAGGGGTGTTATAGTGGTCCGCGGATATCTGGCAGAGGCATGGATAATTATTTTCTCTAATAAAGGTGTACAGTCAATTTTAGATCTAAGTAGCTTGAATAAGAAATGTATTGTTGAATTGCCACTTTATTTAATTAAAGAGGTATAAAATGCTAGTTACCGTGATAATGACATGACATGGACAATCACAAAATGGAAAATGGAAGTTTTGTTTTATTAAATTTATTATAAATAAGGTTTTGTATTTTTATTTATTTATACTTTATTGCACACAGAAATACATATTTACAAAAAAAGATTAGATATATCAAGTACACAGGCGAGCTTAACTCAACTATGAGTTCTCTTCCAGCAAACCTTTGTTAGAGTGAGAGCTTATATGTAATGGGTTACAAACAGTGCACAATAATTTATACTATGAACTAAGGTAATGAAAATAGTATTGAAGAAAGTGTTCCTTTATTTTTCTCTTAAATACGTCAAGAGATATTGTAGCGCGAATTGGATGTGGAAGAGCATTCCACAAACGCACTGCCTGAACGGTAAATGAGCCGTCATACCAGCTTGAGGAGTGAGAAGACATTCGAAGAAGAAGTGAAGTGGTTGTACGACAGTTTTTTCTCGCGGGACTAAATACTCAAAGCGTTCACGGAGATATGTGGGAGCATTGGAGTTATGAAGGATAGAATAGAGGAATGACAGAATATGACAATCTCGACGTCTCCGAATAGGTAGCCAATTCAACTGCGACCGAAACTCTGACACGTGGTCATACTTTCGGAGGCCGTTAATGAATCGGAAACATAAGTTCTGTAGACGTTCGAGCTTGTTGAGAAGTTCTTCATTTGCATCCAGGAAACAGACATCAGCATAGTCAAGAAGAGGAAGTGGAAGTGATTGAGCAAGGTATATTTTAGTGCGAAAAGGCAGGAATTTCTGTAGCCGTTTTAGGGACTGAAATGAACAGTATACTCTCCTGCTTACTTCTGCAACGTGTTCGGACCATGACAATGTGCAGTCAATAAATATTCCAAGGTTTTTGGCACATTTGGAATAAGTTATGGGAACGTCATTGTAAATTACTGGAGGTGGACATATATGTGCTATCGTGTTAAGCATATACTGGCCACCAATAATGAGAGCTTGTGACTTAGATGGGTTTACCAGAAGGCCAAAGCATTATTATATTTCATTTAGTATTTTTAAAGTAGCTATTTCTAGGTATTTATTTTCTCCAGATTTTTGGTTTGAGATTTTCTTCTAGGCAGGAAAAGTATCCTTAGTATTAATAAGATTCTTCGAAATATAGTCATAAATTAAGCTGGCATAAAATTGAGTTTGTGAAATCGTATTTAAGCCGCAGAATAGTTTTAACCAGAAGTCTTCGTTTTTAAATTGGTTTTATTAATTTGTTCAGTTCCCTATGTAGATTGCGCTCCTACAGTTTCACCTAAGGGCATCATTTTAAGTGCACATCAAAAAAGAAGAAAGAATCATCCATCAATTAAATAATTTAATTATCTAGATATATTAAAATTATGTAAATAAAAATATATTTCGCTATTAGAAAAGTAGGTTAGGGTAGAACTGTGATTATACACCGTGCCAAAATGCCAGAAATAAATTTATTTACAAAAATAAATAGCAATTCGTCTGAAATAAATAGCAATGCGTCATGAACTTAAATTGTATCTAAGATTGTAATGTATTGAGATAACTAGGGAAGGAATTGGGGAAATAAGTATTTTTTGGCAAAAATGGAAGTTTATATTTAAATGTTTATAGCATGACAGTCGGGTATTCGCTACTGTATGTGACGGACGTTAGTTAACTGATAAGCGTTCTTTTAAACCGAGTACAATAACAATGATTTGCAATAAGTGCCAAAGTGAGGTTACGGACTCTGTAGTGTGTGGTAAATGTGCGGGACATTATCATTATGACTGTTCGGGACTTGCTGAGGTGAGCTACCGAAAAATGGGACCTGAGAAAAAAGCAAGCTGGCGGTGCATCACTTGTCGTCACCCTCCAAGCCCTATGCCCGGTAACTCAAGTCAGTTGTCTTTGAACGACGTTTTGAGTGAAATCAGAAACTTTCGCAGTGATTTTAACACGATGAAGTCAGAATTTAATAATATGAAGACGGAAATACATAATTCAATGCAGTTTATCACTGACATAAATAGCAAATTGGATACTATGGAGGGTAGATTTATTGAATTTAATAGCAGAATTACCGATGCAGAATCCAAGCTCTCCTCCTTATCTAGTATTCAAAAAGATTTACTTAAGGCAGAAAAAACCATTGCCGATCTCCGAGAGGAAAATAACTTTTAGGATCAATTCTCAAGACAAAATAACATTGAGATATCTGGGCTACCCCCTAGTAAAGGAGAAAATCTGATGTCATTATTCCACGATCTATGTGCCGTTGTTGGTTTTAAATTGACTGAGATGGATGTAGACACCATACACCGTGTGCGCCCGTACTATAGCGCTGTGGACAGTTCTACAGTAAACAAACAACCCGCGCGCCTGCCCTCGGTAATAGTACGATTCACTCAGCGCCGGCGTAAGGATCAGCTGATCGCGGCGGTTCGAGCTCGCCGTGGCATTACCTCAGCGGACATAGGAATGCCCGGCCCTGCCGCTACTCTCTACATCGGTGATCATCTTACACCCTCTAATAAACTCTTACTGAAAAGAGCACGAGAACTCAAAATCGAAAATAATTATGCTTATCTTTGGGTCAAGGACAGCAAGATTCTTCTTCGGAAAACGGAGGCTTCCAAAATCCTAAGAATATCAAAAGAATCAGATCTTTTTAAAATACAATGACTATATTTAGTTTTTATTTCTGTGTTAGTGCTAAGAAATAATGTGTCCTTTCCTGATCTCTGGCAAACCCCATTTATAAATACCATTATAATTATTACCGTACCTTCATCAAATAATTATTTATATTTATTTTTTTGTATAAGATATAATAGTCACACTTTAAATACTAAAAAGTGTTTTGCTTACTATGGAAATGTAATTATAAACATTGTATTGATAACGATTTCTACACCTTGCAATTATTATGTACAGGTTTTTAACAAAACAATAAGTTATACAAATCTATTATCTCTGCTGATTATTGGTAACTACATATCTAATATTAAATTATTGAGCTCTGAAGGAGGCTTTAGTTTCAAATTTCTTTTATACATTATTATTTATTGCCTTTTATGGATTTAAGTAAACGACCTTTATCAATCTATTATCAGAACGTGAGAGGATTACGTACAAAATCCCATTCATTCTTAGCCAATATTTTACGATGTGATTATGATTTAATATTCTTGACCGAAACCTGGTTAACTGATGCTTTCCATGACGCTGAATTTTTTCATAATAAATATGAGGTATATAGGCGTGATAGGGTCGCGAGTGACGGGCGCGGGGCGCGCGGCGGCGGGGTGCTGGTCGCGCCACGAGTGGTGCTCTGCGCGCCAAGCGGAGGAACTGTGGCTTACCTGCGAGCTGGGCTCAGGCCGCGCCGCCAGCCCGCCAGCCCGATTACTACTCGGCTACTACATGTCGCTTGTTGTTACTTCCCACACAGTGATACCCAACTTAACACACTTAGAAAATTTTATGATAATACTTTTGACTTGATGCAAAACAATTATGGCGATACATTTTTAATTCTCGGTGATTTTAATATCTCAAATGCGACTTGGTGCAAATTAGACAACTGTGATTGTTTTCAGTTGAATACAAACGATAATATTGATATAAAAACATCGGATTTGTATGATTTCATGAATCTGTCTAATTTATTACAGTACAACGGTTGTAATAATTTAAATGGACGTATTCTTGACTTAGTCTTGTGTACTACCAGTTGTAAAGTGGTTCACTCACCAATACCACTCACACCTGAGGACACCCATCATAAATCTTTAGATATTACCCTTAATTTACCTGTTAGCGTTCAGTCATTAAATTCAAAAGGACATCTAAAATTCATGTATCACGCAGCAGATTTTGAGGCCTTAAGCCAAGAATTATTGAACATTAACTGGGTAACTATCCTGTCAGAATTGGATACTGAAAAATCCGTTACGTATTTTTATACAACTTTGTACATATTAATGGAGAGATACATTCCTAAAAAAAAGGTGAAATCGCACAGTAATAACCCTCCTTGGTATTCTCATAATTTGATAAAATTAATCCGTAGAAAAATCAAAATTCACAGTAATTGGAAGAAATATGGCAATCCTCGTGATTACCAAACGTTTGCCTTATTACGTTCGCAAGAAAAGCGCCTAGAAAGACAGTGCTACAAAAACTATATTGAGTTCTCAGAACAAAATATAACTAAGTCACCTCGGTACTTCTGGTCATATATTAAGTCGAAATTTGGTGCAAATAATGTGCCTAAATGATGTGTCTTCGAGTGATGGGGAAATCATATGTGACATGTTTAACCAATATTTTAACTCAGTTTTCATTAATAACTTATTTGAATTGGGTGACTCTGTTATGTCTGATACAAATCCTCCCACAGTAAATATCTCTTCTGTAGAAATTACACAAGACACTGTTTTAAAATTATTTAAGCAGATTGATAAAAATAAGGGTCCTGGTTTTGACAATGTACACCCAATTTTCATCGGAAAGCTTAGTAAGGAATTATCCATACCACTTACAATTATATACAATAAATCTATTCGTGAAGGCTGCTTTCCTGTTATTTGGAAAAAAGCCCTTATCACCCCTATACTTAAAGGTATAGTATACAATTACAAAATTTCTGGCAAAAATGTGACACGGGTTACTAACATTCGCGACCTAGGTATTACTTTGGACTCAAAACTGAGTTTTAATTTGCACGTCGATAATGTAGTAGGTAAAGCATATAAACAATTAGGATTTATCCTACGAGCAAGCAAACCATTTAAGAATCCCAAAACCCTAAAACTGTTATATACTGCTTATGTCAGAAGTGTTTTAGAATTTGGTAGCGTAGTTTGGAGCCCCCAATATTCGATTCATGTAAATAGGATTGAAAGGGTGCAAAATAAGTTATTAAAATCTTTAGACTACCGAACGGGCCAAGTCAGCGCTGATTACGCAGAGAGAATTAACAAACACAAAATGATTTTCCTTAGCACACGACGAAATCTTATGGACTGTATCTTCCTATATAAAATTATAAATAACCATATTAACTCAACAGCTCTTTTGGAAAATATCCAATTTAAAGTGCCTCGATACTCATCCTCACGTCAATCACGTTCTAAAGATACATTTTCTATTCCTTTTTGTCATACCAATTATGCTAAAAATGCCTTCTTCAGACGCTCATGTAATTGTTATAACAAACATATGGATAACGTAGATATATTTTTTGATAAGTTGCCAAAATTCCGGGAAAAGGTAATAAACTTGACGGCGCAGCCGTGGCGCTACCAACAGAACTGCATAGATAAGAGTGATAGATTGGTGTCACTCTGGTGGAACGTCGAACGGGCGGCCATCTTGACGTCACTGTTGCTTGGAGACGTTATTGTGGTCGCATATTATCGACGGATCGCCGTAATTTAAAATAAAATCTAACTTAATTAGTGATTTGGTGACGCATTAAACATAGTTGATTGATTTTGCTGAATAATTGATTGCTAAGGAAGTGAAGTCCGCCTATATTTTTAAATTAACTGCCTGTATAACCTCACCTAATAATAAATGATAAATTAGGAAAATAGTGTTCCAGGCATGTCTCCGTATACCCCAGACGCGCCGTTATCAGAAGTGGGATCCCAAGCCCAGCCCACTGATGGGAGAAGAGCACCTGGTGGTGAAAGTGCGAGCAAATTGTTGTGCAGTTTGGTGCTTTACCTATCATGTTTACCGGTTGCTTAGCAACCGAGTTCTAACAGGGCAAGTAAAGTGCCACAAACTTATCTGACCCGGTGGCCAAAAGTAGAACTAACGACGCCAGTTTGAAATGTCATTCGGCTGTTATTCCCTGACATTCCTGCCATTGATTGTTTGTTGCGCGTATTTATTTTTCTTTTTGTGGTTTTGAATTGTGAAAAATGTCGAAAGCTTTAAAAAGTGATGCGAGGAACGTTATATTACAAGTATTGAATTATATGAATGAAAAAAAACACCTTCAGGCACCAATTATACCCTTCAATAAGTTGTATGAACGCGTAGCTGCTGCTACAGATTAGTGTTGTCAGCTTCTGAAAAATACGAAACTCCCCCTCGCAGTTTAAATTTAAATACATATTTTAAAATATTCATTATTTATTTAATTTTTGCTATTTCCGTTGTAGGTATCGGGGAGTGATTTGTAAGAAAACTTGAGAAAGAAAAAGAGCAAGCAGATGCAAAAATTTATAGCAGATCAGAATATTGGTAGATCGAATTCTGAAATGCCTACAATGATTGCAGAAGCTTTTGATAAAATAACAGTCAATGAATGGCAAAAGCATTGCAATCATGTAAAAATATTTAAATGAGTATCGAAAAGGGATGGATACTTAGACGAGCCTTTCATCAATCAATTAGGTAGTGATAGTGAAAGCAGTGATTATGATAATGATGATGATGAAATGACTTCTGCATTAAACAATTCCGGTGACATAATAATACCTGGAGTATCCCCGTTAGAGGACACTCAGCGTACATTTTATGTATTGATCATAATTATTGTATAAAAATATAAAGATTTGTAATGACAGTATTTGTTTGCTTTTTAGTGAAGTAATATTTACGTTACAATGTGCATATTATTTTTACCCACTTTATTGCAAAAAATAGTTACTAGCAACACTAAATGCGATAACAGCGACGCTGCCATCGGGCCAGATAAGTTTGCGGTACTGTACAGTGCAGCTAATAAATTTTAATCTGGATGATACTGACGAAGACCTGGAGGGTTGATGCTATGTGTCCGAATCGATTATTAAGAGCAAACAATTGAAAGGTGTCCTACTGTTGTTGGTGCCAACCAAGTCCTTAAAATAGGATAGCCGCCTGCCCAACCAATTTGCCATTAAACCAACTCTCGTGACACTTGGTAAAGCAGACATTGTTAGCCAAGTTTACGAAAACTAAACTCATTCTTCATTATTTCGACGAAATCATACGTTTCCAAATTGGAATTAAGGAAACGGCAAGCGAATCCGCTATACTTATGATATTTCATAGAAAGAAAGCCGAATGTGCAATTGCTTGTTATGTAATATCGGTATTATGCCAGAAGGATGGGCTGATTCGTCGCGAGTTAAACTGACAGATAGTAAAGAATAAAACATAGCTATTTAGTGCACTCGGAGCAATCTCATTACAACGCCAATCATAAAGTTCTGTTGGGCACGACTTCGACACTTAAGAGACTTCGCTTGTCCGATAGGCGTTGTTGTCGAAAATGTCAATTTTGTGGCGGACCTTGATACAGAGAAGCGGACTGCCGCCGGCGATTATAGGAATACTGCTTGCGCAAGCAGAGCTAAACCACCAGTCTACATCCCCGAGATAAGGCCCGATGTTAAAAGATAATAATATGTCTATGGAAAACCGGGCGATACCTATCGAGATCACGTTACCTGTCAAATATATTGGCGGTGGAACGACAACATAAAAGTTTATGTATGTGAACGAGACGCTTCGAGAGGGACTCTGGTAACAGTACTGGGTGAGAGAATTCCATTTTCCTTGACAGTAGTTCAAATTGCTTGGTGATTATATTATGTAATCTCTTTGGACTTTCTGGGTAATCAATGTTCGGATCTCGTGTATTTGAAAGAAATAGAAAAGGGTGAAGTGTAATGCACATCTCATACATATTTCTAGTATAGTGAAAACAGGTGATTTTACAACGACCTTCTTATGTCATAAAATTCCGGATGACTGCCTTTCTGAGCCCTTTTTAATAGGTAGGATATTGTAGGAAATTGCGGTGGCGTGATGACTGGCCTACTACTACCATAACGTGTACTAGTTTTGTGAAAGGCGTCGTTTACCGATGACTTCATTATCGTCATTTACTAACTGGTAATATTAGACCAAACCCTCTTAAAATTGAGGTATTAGACGCGACAACTCCTTAAAACGCATCTCGAATGAGACAATTCTTTTCGCTTCATATTTTAGAAAATGTATATGGGAATTTACGTAAATATTCGGACCTTTGTATCCCATTACAAAATTCAAGGGTAGCGTCCAGTGGACGGAAACTCATGAAAAGATACATAATTCAGATTCTCACTTCAGTATACCTGTGTTAATAATATTGTCACGTTCAGGCTTCGTACCTTGGTAAGGGTTTTTGTAAAATCGCTAGAATGTTCTACATAATGCCGGAACAGGGGAGAAAGGATGGCTGATGAAAAGGACCTACAAAGTTCTTAATGCAAAAATTGACAATAGATGTTTCCAGATTAAAGAGAGTGAGATGAGTGGAGACGGGGACGAAAACATTACGATTAATCTGTTATATAAGCGAGGATTTTCCGAAAGAAAAATATGACTTTCGAAATGTTTAAAGTTTGGAACAATTTAGGGTTATATGGACGGAATGTTAAAGCAGAACGGTGAGTTTGATTCGGGTGAGATTGAGGGCGAGTTGAGAGGTGTAAGTATGGGTAGAGGACTGAACGGGTGCAAGTGGTCAGTGAGGGTCAACGGTGCCAAGTGTTCCCTACACATTGTGAGGTAGGTCGTGTAATTCAGGACTTTGGCTTTGGCAGTGCTCGTTACGGGGGCTCTGAAGGGCGCCACGTGTCGACTTTTAACGGGAGCTGGTCGCCGGGACCCTGGAGTGTGTGGCTTATTAGGTCTATTTGTATTTCTATTTGTAACAATATTTATGTAAGACTGTTTTTGCCTAAATAAATAAATAAATGACTCGTAATACAAAGCGTAAATCTATTTTTAAAATTGTGAAATAATAAATTTACACGTTCGGCAGGTTTCGAACCAGCAATTGTTACCAATGCAAAAGCTACGCATGATAAAATATGCACTGGATGATTAAATTTGGGATTCCCTTGTGAACATCCTTTCGAAGGATGAAGCTACTTTCAATCGGCTTTGTTTTCTTGAAACATGACCGACTGATTTGTTCATAGATGCATGTGAACTATCATCAAACTCTAACATTGAAATTTTATTGCATTATTGGCATTGCAAAGCGTAATCCTAAGTTCATCTACAAGTTTATATGGGCATAGCTAAACGCAGAGCGCCTTCAATGATTGGTAGAAGGTGCTAATACCAGACCTGCCGAAATATTTAATTTTTGATTTCCTTTTTTGAGAAAAGGAAGATTTAAAATTTGTATTTAAATATTACCAAAATTTTCCCAAACAGATTTCCCCCAAGATGATTCTAGGGAGAGACTTGTCCAGCAGTGGACTTCTTTCTGCTGTAATGATGATTAATTACCTATAAGTAAGTAATTCATTTCCTTCTCCTCAGCCGGCATCACAGAAGCTGATCTGCTAGCAGCGCAAGACCGAACAAACCGCCACCTGCGCATCCGGGAGCTGATCTCGGCGCAGTCCCGCGGCGCGAGGCTCGTGTGCGTGACGCTGCCCATGCCGCGGCGCCGCTCCGTGGTGCCGCCGGCGCTGTACCTGGCCTGGCTGCACGCCATCTCCACCGCCGCCGACCGCACGCTGCTGGTCCGCGGCAACCACGCTGCCGTGCTCACCTTCTACTCCTAGAGTGAGTATTGTAATGTCCTCGCCTGGTGTGCGTGACGCTGCCCATGCCGCGGCGCCGCTCCGTGGTGCCGCCGGCGCTGTACCTGGCCTGGCTGCACGCCATCTCCACCGCCGCCGACCGCACGCTGCTGGTCCGCGGCAACCACGCTGCCGTGCTCACCTTCTACTCCTAGAGTGAGTATTGTAATGTCCTCGCCTGGTGTGCGTGACGCTGCCCATGCCGCGGCGCTGTACCTGGCCTGGCTGCACGCCATCTCCACCGCCGCCGACCGCACGCTGCTGGTCCGCGGCAACCACGCTGCCGTGCTCACCTTCTACTCCTAGAGTGAGTATTGTAATGTCCTCGCCTGGTGTGCGTGACGCTGCCCATGCCGCGGCGCCGCTCCGTGGTGCCGCCGGCGCTGTACCTGGCCTGGCTGCACGCCATCTCCACCGCCGCCGACCGCACGCTGCTGGTCCGCGGCAACCACGCTGCCGTGCTCACCTTCTACTCCTAGAGTGAGTATTGTAATGTCCTCGCCTGGTGTGCGTGACGCTGCCCATGCCGCGGCGCCGCTCCGTGGTGCCGCCGGCGCTGTACCTGGCCTGGCTGCACGCCATCTCCACCGCCGCCGACCGCACGCTGCTGGTCCGCGGCAACCACGCTGCCGTGCTCACCTTCTACTCCTAGAGTGAGTATTGTAATGTCCTCGCCTGGTGTGCATGACGCTGCCCATGCCGCGGCGCTGTACCTGGCCTGGCTGCACGCCATCTCCACCGCCGCCGACCGCACGCTGCTGGTCCGCGGCAACCACGCTGCCGTGCTCACCTTCTACTCCTAGAGTGAGTATTGTAATGTCCTCGCCTGGTGTGCGTGACGCTGCCCATGCCGCGGCGCCGCTCCGTGGTGCCGCCGGCGCTGTACCTGGCCTGGTTGCACGCCATCTCCACCGCCGCCGACCGCACGCTGCTGGTCCGCGGCAACCACGCTGCCGTGCTCACCTTCTACTCCTAGAGTGAGTATTGTAATGTCCTCGCCTGGTGTGCGTGACGCTGCCCATGCCGCGGCGCCGCTCCGTGGTGCCGCCGGCGCTGTACCTGGCCTGGCTGCACGCCATCTCCACCGCCGCCGACCGCACGCTGCTGGTCCGCGGCAACCACGCTGCCGTGCTCACCTTCTACTCCTAGAGTGAGTATTGTAATGTCCTCGCCTGGTGTGCGTGACGCTGCCCATGCCGCGGCGCTGTACCTGGCCTGGCTGCACGCCATCTCCACCGCCGCCGACCGCACGCTGCTGGTCCGCGGCAACCACGCTGCCGTGCTCACCTTCTACTCCTAGAGTGAGTATTGTAATGTCCTCGCCTGGTGTGCGTGACGCTGCCCATGCCGCGGCGCTGTACCTGGCCTGGCTGCACGCCATCTCCACCGCCGCCGACCGCACGCTGCTGGTCCGCGGCAACCACGCTGCCGTGCTCACCTTCTACTCCTAGAGTGAGTATTGTAATGTCCTCGCCTGGTGTGCGTGACGCTGCCCATGCCGCGGCGCCGCTCCGTGGTGCCGCCGGCGCTGTACCTGGCCTGGTTGCACGCCATCTCCACCGCCGCCGACCGCACGCTGCTGGTCCGCGGCAACCACGCTGCCGTGCTCACCTTCTACTCCTAGAGTGAGTATTGTAATGTCCTCGCCTGGTGTGCGTGACGCTGCCCATGCCGCGGCGCCGCTCCGTGGTGCCGCCGGCGCTGTACCTGGCCTGGCTGCACGCCATCTCCACCGCCGCCGACCGCACGCTGCTGGTCCGCGGCAACCACGCTGCCGTGCTCACCTTCTACTCCTAGAGTGAGTATTGTAATGTCCTCGCCTGGTGTGCGTGACGCTGCCCATGCCGCGGCGCTGTACCTGGCCTGGCTGCACGCCATCTCCACCGCCGCCGACCGCACGCTGCTGGTCCGCGGCAACCACGCTGCCGTGCTCACCTTCTACTCCTAGAGTGAGTATTGTAATGTCCTCGCCTGGTGTGCGTGACGCTGCCCATGCCGCGGCGCCGCTCCGTGGTGCCGCCGGCGCTGTACCTGGCCTGGCTGCACGCCATCTCCACCGCCGCCGACCGCACGCTGCTGGTCCGCGGCAACCACGCTGCCGTGCTCACCTTCTACTCCTAGAGTGAGTATTGTAATGTCCTCGCCTGGTGTGCGTGACGCTGCCCATGCCGCGGCGCCGCTCCGTGGTGCCGCCGGCGCTGTACCTGGCCTGGCTGCACGCCATCTCCACCGCCGCCGACCGCACGCTGCTGGTCCGCGGCAACCACGCTGCCGTGCTCACCTTCTACTCCTAGAGTGAGTATTGTAATGTCCTCGCCTGGTGTGCGTGACGCTGCCCATGCCGCGGCGCCGCTCCGTGGTGCCGCCGGCGCTGTACCTGGCCTGGCTGCACGCCATCTCCACCGCCGCCGACCGCACGCTGCTGGTCCGCGGCAACCACGCTGCCGTGCTCACCTTCTACTCCTAGAGTGAGTATTGTAATGTCCTCGCCTGGTGTGCGTGACGCTGCCCATGCCGCGGCGCTGTACCTGGCCTGGCTGCACGCCATCTCCACCGTGGCCATGGACCGTGGCGTTGGTCGGCCGGTCTTTATGAAGAAGCTTTGATGAAGAAGCCTTCTGCACCGGACACACATTCGTGTGCACCAAAGTACAGTGAACGGCAAAAGTAAATGATCAAAATCGAACGAAAGACGTGTCATTTGTATAAATGGTTCGGTATTGGTTTGACGAGCTGGTTGGCGTGGTTGGTAAAAACTGGCCTTTCACCTGGCACACTATTTGTGTGCATGAATATGCCTATTTGACAAAAGAAAAGTAGAACGAGACATGCCTTTTAAGTTTTGTCGTTTGAAGAAATAAGCACAGACACATTAGAACCTTATAGTACTTTTTATTGTGTTTCAAAGCATTCACCACGTAGTTTAATACACTTTCCAGTTTTTATAACATTTATTCCACTCTTAAGTGGGGTTAATCAAAATGGCAGACTTGAAAGCGTCGACTGCTTTTTCGCCGGAACGGAAGACTTGACCACGAAGACTTTTCTTAATTATAGGAAATGTAAAGAAATCGTTAGGGCTTAGGTCAGGACTGTATGGAGGATGGTCAAGAATTCCTTCTTTTTCCTGCTTCAAATACTCAATTGTTTGATGAGCGTTGTGTGAGCTTGTGTTGTCGTGTTACAGAATGATGCGTCGCTTTGAGGTA
The DNA here is from genome assembly GCA_951640165.1 of Pseudoips prasinana. Taxonomy (NCBI): domain Eukaryota; kingdom Metazoa; phylum Arthropoda; class Insecta; order Lepidoptera; family Nolidae; genus Pseudoips; species Pseudoips prasinana. Next base: position 32,919,447 of record OX621248.1, read on the forward strand.
TATTTTCGAAGTTCGGCGATGATTTGTGGTAAACAAAGTGTGGTATACCACTCTGCGTTAACCGTTCTCCGATCTTCAAGTGCAATAGTCGCAACATGGCCGGTTTTTCCAACGAACGTGGCCACCATGGCCACCATCTTCTTAGAAGTGCTTCGAAAACGAACAACTTTAGTCGACTTTGGCTCGTCTTGAAAGACCCAGATTGTAGATTGTTGTTTGGAATTAGGATCCAAGATTCGTCACCACTACGATAATGTCGTAGACGTGATTTGACTCTCCTCGGTTGAACCTTTGCAAAGTTTTCTTACACCATCTGACGCGGGCCATCTTGTGATCGTCGGAAAGCAGATGTGGTATCCTGGAAGATGGCGGTATTGTATAATACCGCAATTACAGACAGAATTCATATTTGTGGCGAGCGAGCAGTACCCATAATAAGTGTTACAAAGAGCATAATTTTGACATATTTAATGCTAGACCAGAGGCAGTACGATGGTTACTTAGTCAAGTTTTCTTTTCAAAATATTTGAACTAATTAGGGCCCATATTTGTTGTTATTAAGTATTAATTTGTTTTTTTTTGTGTTTCTTGTTTTTCTTTTCTTGCAAGACTTCACTCTAGTTCATAACTAACTTAAAATATTGCCTATTAGCGAAGACCTGTTATTGGCTTCTTGTCGCTTATTATATTGTTATCTTTGTTACCATTGAATAGCTGTTGGTCTTCCAAGAATAAATAAATAAATAATCTGCCAGCCGCCAGTATATTGCGATGCGTGTGTGCTCGGATAGCACAAGTACACTAATCGCCGTGGTAACAGGCCCGCCAAATACCCTCTATATTAATATTTTTTTAAGTCCTTACTAGATTTCGCAAATATTTTGCTATAACACAACTTTAATGCACAAAATTATTGACTTCTTTTAATTCCACATCAGGTTGAAGACTTCCAGTGCAGAACGAAGATCAAGAACATCAGAATAAGCCAAGGTGTTAGTGTCATATTAACCTAGAGTTCGTCCAAAAGAAGTATGGAACATTACGTAAGAAATACGAAACTTAGACATGTCCCTTTTAGTGAAATAATTAATTTCGTCTCTACATCTGTTAGACATGAATTTACAATGTTTTTAATATTGATAATACTCGAATTGGCGACTTTTTGGTCAACAATATTCATCGTACTTCTAGAACCAGTATTTCTATACTAGTTTTTCGATACCAAAGTTTTTATGTGAATTGATTGTATACGTAATTAGTATTTTGTTTGGTAAGAGCACTGCAGTATACTGTTTTGTGATTGGCCGATAGCTTCTTGAAAGAAAATTAAATTCTAAATTCATCAAGATTAAGGGAACTCATAATATGACTTGATTGTTTAAGATTTTTTCTTTTAATTTAATCATTAATAAACAAATAATTTTAAGTTATTAATTTTGTCCTGTGGGGGCGTAGAAGTAAGCCCGAGGGTATACCTCTCTGGGAACGAGCAGCAGCGTCCCTGACCATCATACTGCGATCGCCAACCCGTCTACCAAGCGTGGCGATTATGGGATGGCACCCCGCATTATCTTGACAAAGTATTAAATAAAATCACTCCCGTTTTCTGTGCGCGTAGATCTTAGAACTACGCAACGAATTTTAATAGAGTTTTCAACAATATATAAAGTGATTCAAGACGAAGGTTTCTATGTAGGTACATATATTCATCATCCCGCGGGCACGGGACCCACGCGTACTAAGTCGCGGGTGTTTCTACTTGGTCAATTAGAGTCAACGGGGAATTAAATACCTTAGGTGTAATTATAAACTATATATGTATCACGTAAGTATTTGTCATTTGGCCATAGCGCCACACGTGCACCAACATCTTTCTTTTATGTATATTTAATATCTCTAATATGAATACTGCGTTATTTTTAGCTATTTGTCGATCATAAAACCTGTATCTGTTGATGATACTCTTAAAAATTAAATGTAGTATAGTTTCTACGTATGTGTTAGGTTTTAATCTTATTGTTTTATACTACGAATCATTCCAATATAATGTACATTGTTTTTATGCCTCTATTAAAATACAATCTATACATACATACACAGCTTTTACAAAATACTAGCTGTGCCCCGCGGTTTTATCCGCGTTGAACTTTATAAATTATAGCCTATTTCTTAAATCCAGGGTGTCGGCTAACTCCATACCAATTTTAATTAAAATTAAATAAAAGAATATTTTATTAAAATGAATATATAAGGTGCTTAGTTAAAAAATGACGGTATTTCTCTGCTTGTTCCGGCAAATTTCTGCTTTTATGGAACCTTCTGTGGCAGATAGTCGATGGTATATAGAGTAATATAGTTATACCATTCATCCAGAATAATGTTCCCAAAGATGAATTTTTTTTTTGGATGGGACGAATACTTTACTTTTTATTTAAAGGCGAAAGTAAGTCAGTCTGGCGTCTTTAAAATAATGAAATAAAGCAGTTAGACAAATCCTACTTTCTTGTCATTTAATACAGAAAAAGAATTGATTATATTATATTATTTGATTATATTATATATTAATTATATATTAAGGAATTGCGATGGTGCTAATCTCAATTTAATTCAATCTCCATTTTATGGAGTATAGTATAATAATGCAGCCCATGAATCTCCCACTGCAGGGCAAGGGTCTCCTCTCATAATGAGTGGGGTTAGGTCATAGGCCTCATGCCATGAAGAATAATTTGGGGAACTCTGATGTTTTCCTTCAGTGTACTAGATTAATTTCTAATGCGCACATGATGTTATGTGGCTGACAGCATAGAATATCGACACCCCATCCCATGGCTATAATTTATAAAGTTTAACGCGGGTAAAACTGCCGGGCACAGTTACTAATTTATAAAGTTTAACGGGGTTGGTATAAAATATTACACTGTGCGATCGAGATGACTGCACGCTAAATTTCTGGGCCTTAAATACTTCAGTTGCTTGTTCATGAGCATGTTTCTTGTTCCATGCTGTTGTATAAATACTTGAACGACTAAATACTGAGCATTATATTTGAGCATTATTTTTTAAAACGAATCAATCATTTCATTACTCTATTATTCAAGATGGCGGACCGTACCAAATTAAACCAATATAAACACAATTGAGGCTAAGTTACTAGTTTGGTAAAAGTACAAATTATTCATATTCACGTGTTTTTGTTTGTTTGTTTTTAATATTATTGTTTTATTTATTTATTTTGTTAAGTAAAAGATTTGGTATTGAGATCTTGAGTTTTAGCACCAAATTTAAATGTAAACCAGTTTTAAGACTATGACGCTGAAATTAGATGTATTAATAGTGCTAATAATATTTTTTTATAAATTATATATATCGATATCGAATATATTTTATAATATTTGTGGTAATATACATCATGTTTATAATTGTAGCAGTTTTAATGTTCCTAATGTTGCAACCTGTAATCGAGATCATGTTTAAACAATTTTGTATAAAATCATGAAAGGAATTAATTATACTGGAAATTTTGATATGTACTTTTTAGAACGTTTTCCGATACATATACAGTTTTATATCTTTACATTATGTATTTGATAGCTGAATTTATTAATGTCTTATGAAGTGCTTTAGTGATATATTATTGTAGTAATTTTAGAAAATCAGCCCGGTAGCATAATATGAGCTGTCTAAAAAGGGTGTCTCAAAATGTTATTGTAATTTTTTATTTAAATACGGATTGACAGACACGGAAATAACGCTTGGAACGCAACATCCAAGAAATGCCCGCCTCGGCTTTGTAAGCAAATATTCCCTGTTTTTGAATGCCTTGAACTACAAAATATCGCGTTTCTTATTTGACACTAAGAAAATTATTCCAAATTCAATAAGGTTTTGTGACACCCTTTATTTTATACAAGTATTGAAAAATATTTTAATTTATAAACTTAATATATATCTATACTAGAAATCTATCTATCTAGAATCTTTAAAATTAGAAAATTATTTTCCATTAGATAATAATTAACGATTGAATTTTGATCGAATGAATTGATTCTTGATGCAAGCGTTTTTGTCTATGATCTAGGTTTTTGTACACTTTTTATAAAATACTCAATATTAGCAGGTTTACTTTGTGAAATCCGATAATGTTTGCGTGTTCATATCTTCGGGTGTCATAATTTTCATATCTTTGAATAAAATGCGTAAAGGCATTATTGAATGCTGATTCATATAAATTATACACTTTCTGCAGATAATTAAAGTAGAATAATTATGTAGTTATACAATTTGACAGATTGTCTATTATCTGTCAAAATTGTAGATTTTTTCGCAAACAAGTTTTATCTGCTTATATTTATAGGGACTATTTTGTACATCAGAATTTACTACATAATATCTGAGCTGAATTTCAGAATTCCATGTGATTTGAGTCTTTTTATATATTTTTGTAAGAATTTTATCTTACGATATATATTATATGTAATATTTTTAGATACATAACTATATTATTGTGTGCCTGACCAACATCAATTTTTGATTTAATTTATTATTGTTAAAATTTACTAATATTTTTATTTTATTTATTTCTTTCTGACTCGATATATAATATTTCCTTTTTTGGGAAATGATTAGTATAATTATTTATGAGTATAATTTTAGTGTTTTATTAACGTTGTAATTAGATCTGACCAAATGTTGTAATTTATTGTAGTGTTACGTGTGAATGAAATGTGTGATTAAATGAGTGTGATGATAATAATGTTGTAGTTTTGTTATTATACCCTACACTATTAAATAAGCACCATCTTGACGACATAAACCCCATTTTGCTGTAATTTTTTGGAACATTGAGTGGGTCCTTAGACAGAAACTTGCTACAAGAAATTAGATGTTGGATCTAACCACCTTTAACTCTTAACCGGACTTTGCTATATTTTTTGTCATTGTTTTTGGAACTTATTACAAATTGATAAGGTTGAAATCGATGTGGTCTTTTATAGCACAGAACGTGTTTAAGGGTTAAGCTATCCTGCGCCGATCGTGTCGGAGAGCCGTGATATCGGATTATGAGAGTGAACGAATAGGGAGTTTACGCACAAACACACTCTACTATGTCCTGCTTAATTGGCTAGTACCCATTGAGATTGGCCGGCACATATCAAACTGGAGGAAGGAATACTTTGGACACGAGTAGGTACAATCGGGCACAATGGGCGATTTATTCCGGACAACATATGGAGGGATAGGAGCTGTAATTATTTTAAATAGCAGTAGGTATAACAATTGATGGAGTGGCTCATCATAATATGCTTGCGGTGGCTATTTGGGTGTCCTTTCCTCTAATATGGTTAAGAAATGGCTGTGAAGACAAACTCTACACTTCTGAATGTATGTAGATTGCGGTGCCTGGTTACTTGCTGTCGGGGTGCTTATCATAATATTTTTAGTGTGAATATTTAAAGTGCGCGGATGCACCCATCTTTCCTCCATAATGCAGAAGGTTATTAGATGGTCACATCTAAATACTTTTAGAGAGATAGTCTAAGCATTTGCAAAAGCCGTAAAAAAGAACCCCGGACTTTTTCCACCTAGAGAAAGATGCGGATATAGCCTGGGTAGGATCCTTGCCAACTAGGACCGCGTTGGCCCCCTGTCCTTGACCTATATACTCGTGCCTATAGTCTGTGCCAGCGATCACGCCCTGTTAGTAGGATTCGGTCGTTTTACTCCACGGCGCGCGGCGTACATATAACAGTCTGTCAAGAAATATGCTATTTTATTTATTAGATTTATTTTATCGCCTTCAAAGTAAGCCCGTTTCTTTTCTTTTTTTAAATAAAAGCATTCCGCCAACCTATAATGATATTATCTAATACTATTCAATTTTGTAATTTTTCTTTATTTGGAATGCAAAGCGTTAATCTAATCTCAAATATGGGAAATCATAAATTTTATCGTCGGGCGTGTTCGTAGCTTAACGCAGAGCGCCTATCCCGGAATGGTGGTGGATGGTGCTGGTTCGAGACCCGCCGGACGATTAAACTTATAATTTCTCATTTTTGAGATTATCTATTACGAGTGCTACGTTTATGTACCCAAGCCCAACCCATGTATTTTATTATATCATTATCAAAACTCGACCAAAGAGTTCTCGTCCAAATCAGTTCTCGCCGTGAATTAATCTTCTAGTTTTCATTAATATAATAGTATTAACCCTTAAAAGGCTGTGTACTGTACAAGAACACATCAATTTCAACTTTATCACTTTGGAATAAGGTCGGTCGGTAAGGTAAAAACCATGAAAAAATATATAGCAATGCCTGGTTAAGAATGCTAGTTAAGAAAGCTAATGCTAGTTAGAGTTTAGGAAAGAGAAAAATGTCTAGGAATATGATTGTTGGATAGAATTTCTTGAGTTTTTGGGCAATAAAAATTATTTCGCTATGATGGCCTTATGTGATAGCTCATTGTCATGGTAAAAAGTCCAAGAATTTACTTTTCACATATCTGACCGTATTCGACAAATTTGCTCTTACCCGCCGCATAACGCTCACATAATATTGCAGATATAGCCCAGATATCTTTACTCACCGCGTGATCTGGAAATAATTCCGAGTGCACAACACCACGATATTCAAAGAAAGAGGGCAATTTAATCATAGCCCTTGACCGACTCTAGCTGTTTTTTGTTTCAGTTCAGTTGGAAGACGCCATTCCTAAGCTTGTTGACTGCTTTGTATGTAAAACTATTTCAAATGACCCGTGTGTAATGCGTTTCCCAAATGTAGGGTTCGAATTGATTCGTTCTACTATGTCTTCAGCAAGTTTACCGGGACAGTTTTAAGAAAATTTAGATCTCTCGGGACTAGTCGAGCAGCAACGTGTTTCATGCGTAAGCAATAGTTTAAAATGCTACGTTCGTGCGTAACAGAAATATCAGTGGGTGTCTTTTTCAAATTTAAATGGCGTTTTTCAGTTAGCATTTCCTTCACTCCAGCGATATTACTGTGCACGTGATGCTAGCGCGAGCTTGGACAGTTCCAAGTTACAGTTTAGAACTATTTTGTAGTTGAATTAGGGATAATGATTATTTGCAAAAAATATTCTAATTGATGCCAATTTAAATCTGATAAATCGATTCCCAAAACGATTGATTTTTAAACTATTTTTTGCTAAAGTTCGTATTTCTATAGGCAATTGGGTATATTCTCTCTTGAGACTTGAGTCTAGAATTGGACTTCATTTGTCGAGTGCAATGACCGTGTCAAATATCCCTCAAACAGGCGAAAAACTTTTGTTTACACAAGACAAAAAGTCTTGAGGTTTTTCCAGTGCTTACCTCCCAAGATATTCAATGGACCTTGTTTCTTGTCTCGGCAGTTGATTGCAGCTCGACTGAGTGCATTCAGGCGGTATACAGCATTAGCAAATACACCGTATCTATGCGATTTATTCGTTTTCTAATACCGATGGCAGAATGCAACGATTATCTCGCCGCGTTTGTTAAACAGCGGACGGTGGACCGGCCAGTCGGCTCGCGCGCGTTCTTCACTACGCACGCCTTTTCCCGCCAACGGACTCACCGATATTTAAACACGTTTTTCCACGCCCTGTTTTCGAAAAGTGTGATAAACAAACTTTTTAATTAGTGTTGTGTTGCAGACCGTGTGTTCGTGTTGAGTTTTTTTTTTAAATAGTGTTGCTACATTCCGGATCTAAGGGACAGTGTAAAGGTAAACACGTGATGTTTTTTTTTAATTTATTTTTAAGCACGTACCTACACGATTGCTTTGTTTTTTTTTTGTTTTGAATTGAATGAATGGAGTTAATGGTTTCTGATAGTGTGTTGGATGTTTTTTTAAGCTGATTGTATATTTATACAGTTGTGTGAAGGCAATTACATGACAACTTTAAAACATTAGAGCTAGAAAGGATTGTTTTTACCTTGAAAGTTAAAAGTTGAATACGTCGTTAAAACTAGTTGTCTGATTCTATTACGATTGTATTTTAATTTACAAGAAAAAACGGTACTTCAGTACAATTATTATTGTTGTCAGGCAAGGCGTTACAACATAAAGTTGTGCTAATTTAATTGATGGAGATAAAGGACGGACTTTGATAAACAATATTTAATGAATAAAATTTTAATTTTGACACTATTTCAATCGGTAGAAAATGTTTATTTTTTTCCGATTATTTCTTAAATTGGTTTTATCTGTGGACGCGAAATACAGGGAAATTGAATAATTACATTGATGTTAGTATATCTTATTATCTTATAAATTATTCAAATAATGATTTTAATGTGTCTTTCGGAGTAACATATCTTTACTAAGTAAGTAGGACTAGCAAGCAAACCTATTTTAAATTTTATATATTAATTTAAAATAGGTTTGCTTGCTAGTCCTTCTTACTGAGAAACTTAAGTTTTATCTTAGTATTATCAGTGAGGTAAATAAACTCTGGAGATAGAAGCTTTTGTATTCCTATACTTTATCACCATTCACTTATCGTACTACGATCTGAGTAGTATTTTTGTGGATCTTTGTTGATATTCCACAGAGCACATTATTAAAATAGTATTGCACTTTTGAATTACAAATAAACAATGTTTTGAACATTGGTATTGTTTTTGACTAAATAATTATAAAACGTTGACAAGCTCTGGTAATTTTTTGATGGTACCCAAAAATATTTTGGCCCCTACCCAATTATTCCCGCCAGTAATTATTGGATAATTGTATTAATTGTTTGTTTACCATCAAATATTTATGATCTTTTTCTATTTTTTTTGTTTATTGTTTGCTGTCACCGGCTTGACAACTCTGACAACAGGGTAACCACTGTTGCACAGCCAGTACGATAAAGATAAAGAAGATGATCTTTATTTAATCACTGATAATTTTATTACCGTCACCAAGAGATTGCCACCACTAACAATCATATTAATTAGAAATCTGTCAGTAATTCTTTCTTATTTAAATAATAATTATTTAACCACAATGCTACAATTATTGACCGATAACTTGTATTTTTTTAATTATCATTTTTCTGACTGTCATGGATATCATAGTGTCGACAAATTTTGGACCAACCGTGTAATATGACCTGAATGTACATCGATACTGGACGTCTCTAGCACGGTTCCAATCGTTTAATCAATTGTGATTGCTTGTCTATTGAATACGCCCACTGCGGTCCATACTGTCCGTACTAACAGATGCCATCATTGTGCTGTTATCAAATGATTCAATTCTACATCGCAGTCAAAATTGTTCTTAATTTAGGTTATAAAAAAAAAGATATACCATCGACAAAAGAGATTTTTTATCAGTATATGCCTACTTTATGCGTAATGAACCCTAATTGAACCAAATAATTGAGAACGTATTGCTTCTATTTTTTCTTTCACATGGACACTCACTCAGAGTATTGCCAGTGTCAAGTAATTTGATAAATTATGTTATTTGCATATGAATTCAAAATTATGCAGCGTTTTCGTCATTTTGTGTAACTGACAAAGTAAGTAAAATCCAAGTAAAAGTAGCAGTAGTTAAGTCCAAATCTCCAGTATAGCAGTGGAGACTTCACTAGAGACTTCTATAAAGTTTTGAGATCATCACGGAAAATCCCAATTTACGATAATATGCCACTTTTTTTACGCTTGTCTTTTTCCATGTTGGCGCCAAAAATCCCAACATTTTGATTCTAAATGACCCAATTGTGGTTTTAATTTTTATTCTGTCAGCAAAGAATTTAACTTTAAGTGAACTTAATAATATTTTTGTCGTATTAAGAAAATACCAAATTAAATAACAATTTTGATGATGAGTTTTGTAACTAAATTACAATTGACATAACCCTTAGTCTGATTGGCCTATTGTTCTAGTGGACACTGAGCCTGACTGCTACACCAGAGGTCGTGGTTTCGATACCCACACAGGTCCAATCTTTGGTTGATGAGAATGATGCTTTATTCTAATTGTAATTTATCAAAAACATTTATATATTTAGAAATATATAAGTATGTTTTAACATTTTTATAGTTGCCATAGTAGAGGCTCTGGTTTGGGATCACATGCCAGTGTTTAGTCTTCCCAGGCTACTAATATTTTTTTTTAGTTTGTATTCTTCTCGATGTAATACCCCCTCCGATATTCAATCGGACGAGTGATCCGCGTATTAACGTGGAGTGACAGTCTAATAAAAACGACATTAAAATAGACCCTGTCATGCATCTCACGTGAAGTAACCGTCCTGGTGAAACTACTGATAAGAAAACACGTTATTCAGCAACCATATACGTATATTCAACTCATCAGGATTGCACCATTACAACACTTAGCAAACTTTAACTAAATTAAATCACTTAATGCAAGATACAGACAATATACAACACTTGTTAACAACCTTCGGTTCGAGCGCTCTCTAAGAACTGCCGATCTAGGCGACCATGCTGAATGTTATGAACGGGAATGAACTGAATGCATCGGCCATTCCGCTCATTCACCTCTTTTAGGCAGATTATATCCTTTTAATAAATATTAAATTAAATACAAAGCAAAATCATACCTTTTTAAGTAAACAAATCACCAAAAATATTACCAATTATTTGGAAATCATAATATTCGGCCATCCGACCCTGTGTTGCCTCCTGGCACACACAATACATAAACATAAATTACATATACCTTTCAAAAAAACATCAGCAAATCATAACATTCAAATAAAATAAAAATAATAACATAATATAAAAGTTTTGAATACAACCATAAAATACATTTTGTCAATAACACATTATTACAAAACAAAAACAAAGTGAAAATAAAAACTACCACTATAACAATGACGATGTATCGACAAAAATAGACCCTCTAGACAAACTAATAAAACCCCTCTTTAAAAATAGAAAAACCTTATGTAGAATTCTATAAGCCTAGAGCTCTCTTGTCGGTATTCTCTACAGTCATCAAGTATATATACGCCCAAATTTATTCTTACTTCGAAAAAAAAGGAATATGTTTGTTGCAGAACTAAAAGGTTGAACAGGGCGATTTACGATTTCTTAAATATTAACTCACGATAGCACTGCTATAATTGAATGTAATTAATATTTCAATGTAAAAATTATATTAACGGATTATATATAACGGATAAATTTCAAAAAACCAACATAATTCAATTTAGACAATGAATTCAATCCACCGACACTTAATATTCACTATCATGACAACCAAATAAAATAAATTTCTAGGCTTAATTATTGACAGCAAAATTGACTGGAAAGCACATACACGGTTTGAGCAAAAATATTTAAACTTCCCTCGATAAGAAACCGAGATGCATTACTGCCTATGACAATCAGAATTTCATCCAAGATACGGTACTACTTATTGGGTGAGTTTCCCCACAAACCAGTAATGCAGCTTTTAATGCTCAAAACAATGCATTAGGGCTATGTCTAAATTAAAAATTCTAGATAGATGGGACCATTTTAATTGTAAAACTTGGTTTTGTATTCTGTTTTAAATTTGTTATGTACTAATTTTATTTTGTAATTTTAGATTATGAACTAATTCAATTGATTTATGACTTTTTTATATGTAAAACTTATTTTTGCATTATGTAGCAATCAAGATGAATATTTTTATGCATTTATATAGAACATAGAATACTATTATTTTAATATAACATCCATATATCTGTAACTTTGTTCAGAAAATAAATGATTGATTGATACGTGACTACATTAAAATTATCAACAAAACAGCAACTAAAATACTTTTAGGTAGAACTAATCAGAACCATATTTCTGGATTATTATGATTTTGAGCTCATATCAGATACAATTTCATCAACCTTAGCTAATACATGTCTTTTATGCAGCGGCAAAACAGCTGATTGTCCAAAACCCTTAACTACTGGAACTTATTAAAACTTTTACCCAAATTAAGTAGCTCGGCATCGGTTTTGCGCGAAGGTCTACAATCACTATCAAATTCAATGTAAGCATTTTTTATTTATGACAGGTGATTTAAAATATTCAAGGAAAATTTCCCGATGCACTTAAAATATCACTTGTTAAACCGATCCATAAAAAGGGAACACACATACGCCTAACAACTACAGGCCATAACCCTTTTACCTACCTTCTCGAAAGTATTTGAAAAGGCAATGTGCAACCGATTAAACCAGTTTCTTGTAAAAAAATTGGAATACTGGACGATAAGCAAAACAGTTTTTGAAAATCACAATCGACTACATTAATAGTGTATAAATACGTTCAAACATCCTTACAATATGTGAATGACAGAAAAAATGTTATAGAACTATTACTGGACATGACGAAAGCGTATAAGGTTTAATATATCTTTATCTTTATCACAGGGCTCTAACATCATATCATCGTCTTTTACTTTGACACTTTATTGGTTAATACCAGTATTGTCGTTTATTTCCTAAACCTAAGTCCCATTAAATACATACCCATTACAGACTATTCAGAATTCATAAACACACAAGCTTTTTTTATTTACACAATATCTAATCTTAATATTATTATTACTGTTATCTATTTATATCTCTACTGTTATAGATTTAGAATTTTGAGTTTCAAGCAATTATAATTACAAAGAAAGCAATCTTTAATTCAATCTGCGGAGTGGGGCACTGGTGACCTGTAATACTGGTTCTCCCAAACCTAACTCGGGCACCAGTCTCTCATAAAACTGGTTGCATTTATAACTGCTAAGATGAACAATCCTAAATGGCATCTTATAAAAAAAATGTAAACTATTTTTGTGATGAGAGAAATAAATGCATATTCTATTCTATTCTAATACATATAAGGCTTTGTGCCATAACTACTCAAAAACTATAAGGCCCCGGAATCCGAGGATCTGCTTAAAATTGGTTTAAATAATACCGAGAAAACAGAACCCAATTAGTACAAATTGATCACCACGACATGGTCACAATTAAAATAAAGCACATACGATCTGACATTAGACGATTAACTAGTTCGATTCCCCAAAGAAGTGTATTAGGTTGCATACTGTTTCTAACGTACACAACCTTCCAAAAATACTAAATAGCTAATTACTGTTCCGGATCTCTTCGCGGATGATATCTCAATTCTTATAAAATGTGAGAATAATTATGATCCTGTCCAACCAATACATGAAACATTGGATTGTGCAACAACTTGGTTACAAGACCATAAATTAAAAATAAATTACGGTAAAATAAAAATTATACAATTCACCATGAAACCACTCTTAAATACAAATATTATATACCAAAAACATATTTAGAAACCGTGGGCACATTTAAATTACTTGAAGTTCGTATAGATTCACATGTAACTTGGAAATCACATATAGACAAATAAAATCGAAACTATCAAGATTCTTTTAACAAAACTATCAAGAGCTTCCAAATTAATCAATGCTCTAACACAAGCACCTCTCTGTCTGCCTACAATGCATATGCATATTCGTGGCTAAAATATGGTATAATGCTGTGGGGAAATAGAGCAAACGCAAATCAGTTGTTTACCATACAAAAACATGTGTCAGAATTATAGCCCATATAGCCAACACTAAAACCTGTAAGCCTAATTATATCGAATACGAGCTCTTGACTCTGCCTTCAATATACATCTATGAGGCCTGAAACTGCGTTAAGCGGGCGCCCGCGACGGGCAACCGTCTGTGGGAACGCGACGGGTCCCCGGCGCGGGGACCCGTCGCGGACACGTCGCCGGCGCGGGGATTATTCTTTTTAACGCACTTCCACAATTACCCTTACTGTATCGAAAGATATTGTCCTTACTTTTCTCGGAGCGTGCGTGCGTTATTAACTGAACAAGCCCGTGTGTGTTACCGCTAGCGAGCATCGCGCGTGGCTCCGCGACGGGTTCCGTTACACGGAGGCGGGCCCCGTTGCGTGGGTGCGGGGCGCGCCTCTCCGGAACGTGCGCCCGCACAGGTCCCCGCAACGGAGCAATTTTGTATGAAACCGCGCGGGTGCCCGCTTAACGCAGTTTTAGGCCTGACATTTCTTTATGCAAAACCAGTACAAACACTTACTAGAGTTAAAGAAACATACACCTTAAATACGTGACACAAAAAGGATTTATACATCCCGCCATCTCGGACTGAAATGCTCAACGAAAGCCCGTACTACATGGCAGTAAAAATACTTAATAAATTACCATTAGACATTAAAAATGAAACTCATACCCTATATTTAATAAAAAGCTATAGAAACTCTTAATAAAAAAAAATGTTACTACTTAATTAAAGAATATTTAGAAAAACGACAATTCACCTAATCTCAAGTAAACTCTTTAATACGGCGACTAAAGACACTTCTTTATTAAAATCACAATTCAACCAATCTTGACAAATTCCTAATCCTGTATGTAACCTTTCACATAATGCAATATGAACCAGTGATCAAAAATACTAACGATATTTTAATCAATTATCCAGTAAGTCGAATCCAAGTTTATATAAACTTATTTTAAGATTATGTTTCAATAACTATTTACATATTTAATTATTTATTTAGATTAAATAGTGTCGCTTTTATTCCAATTGTTTTATATAATTATTGATATATTATTAAAGGTTGTAAAATATTATATCACAATTATAGTGGCAACGCCTGTAAAAGGCCACTGTCTCCAATTTGTACCTAATTAAGATCTGTACAAATCTTAGTTGTAAATTAACTTGGAACTTTGGACATTTAAAATAGGGATGGTCATATCAACGACAGCTTAACATGTAAAAGAACAGGTAGTAAGTCCATCAAACTTGTACCAGGACCACACAAGCTTATCACCATGCTCGCGAAATTTACTATTAAGTAGTGGTTGAGGGATTGGGAAGTAAAAAAGAAAAGTAAATCTTACGACTCAGAACTATTCTGCGCCTGTGCCTTATTTCTCACTGAACTATCATTAATACTTTATACACTATTATTAGACAGCCCTTCTACCACAAATTTTACTATAATAATGGGGTTTATTAATAATAAATTTAACATAAAATAATTTATCATAAAAATATTAACGAAGACTTTCATCATCACGTGAAACAAGATTTAACATTTCTTCTAAAAGTCTACCGTAATTCTATTCACTGGGAAAAGCCTTCATGAGTTTAACTTGCCACTCACCTGAACTAAAAACAACTGTTAGCGAAGCTCCAACCAATCTCTTTGCTAAACCAGCTAAATTTAACCATGTTCAGAAAATCTTTAGATACCACTTCTTCACTTGAACTATTTCACGGTGGACTTCGTAGTTTTACCATACTTTTCTGAGATCTCCGAGGTGTATCAGGAGGAGCACCTGCTTCATCATCAGTAGTCATCAACATCTCACTGAAACATATACATTCTCCGCGACATAATCCATTCATAATCATGTTACAATAAATAAATAGTTAAAATCCAGTAAATCATAACAGATATACTATTATATTATATTATAACAGATAGACATATTCTATTCAAAACATAGACAAAATCAACACAGTCTTTCAGTTCTCAACACAGTAAAATTCTTCTAAACGTTTCATATGTAACCACAAAAATAAATAAAACTGGCTAAATTTTATCGAGTAAACTACTTATTGACCAGATCACTTGTTTTGATTAGCATAGACTGTTGTAAGCATTCATAGGACACTTTATTTGACAACTAGTGACACACTCAACTACCAGTAATAACCATAACTATCCAAAACTCCAGTGTATCCATATAGCAAACCCACTAAATAACTTTATCCGACGACTAGCGACCCGCTCATCAGCCAGTGAGATACCTACTCACGCAATTAACCACCGAAGGCACATAGTACGCTTCCAA
The DNA here is from genome assembly GCA_951640165.1 of Pseudoips prasinana. Taxonomy (NCBI): domain Eukaryota; kingdom Metazoa; phylum Arthropoda; class Insecta; order Lepidoptera; family Nolidae; genus Pseudoips; species Pseudoips prasinana. The sequence goes on from OX621248.1 coordinate 32,935,324, forward strand.
ACTAACTTTATCCGATGACTATTAACCCTTCCATCATCCAGTGAGATACCTACTCATTCAATTAACCAGCGAAGGCACATAGTAAGCCCCCAAACTAACTTTGTCCGATAACTAGCATCCCGTCCACCATCCAGTGAGATACCTACTCACTCAATTAACCAGCGAAGTCACATAGTACGCCCCCTAACTAACTTTATCCAACGCCTAGTATACCGCTCAACATCCAGTGAGACACCTACTCACTTAATTAACCATCAAAGTTACATAGTATGCCCCCAAACAAAGCTGGTCAAAATTCTCACTGTATATGTCCACTAGCAGTACCCGCGGACATCGTTCCGCAGTATAAGTATTTTTGTCCCTGCCCGTTTGTCCCGCGTAATACTTCAAGATTAATAAAAAATATGATGATGAGTCATATTCTATGACACTCCACAACAACGTAGCTTTCTATTGGTGAAATAATTTTAAGAACCGGTTCAGTAGATCCAGAGATTATCCCTTACAACGACACCATCTCATAAACTCACCAGCGTTTCCTCTTTATAATATTAGTACAGAAGTATAGATAAAACAAATAATCATAGCAGTAATTTAAGTAACCAACAATATAAAATCTACATAATGGTGCTTGTAATTTAATCATTCCATCAAATAAATATATTCAACGATTTCCATTTAAATATTCCAAGAAGTTTATGGATGTTGTCATAAAGGTATCAAAATTCATTTTTATCCATCTCGAACGCACACAATACGTTCGGCCACTATATACAATAATGTGTGCTTATTAGTACTGTCAGAGAGAAGCCCCGGCCATGTACCCGCGCCCACGGTTATATAACACAGTTTACATAGCATAATCCATTATCAGAGAGTTGCCCTGACCGCATGGGCAATGCTATATACAACAATGTGTGCTTATTAGTACTGCCAGAGAGTAGCCCCGGCCACGTACCCGCGCCCACGGTTATATAACACAGTTTACACAGCAATCCATTATCAGAGAGTTGCCCTGACCGTATGGGTAATGCTACGCAATTAACATTTATTTGGATATAAAACAAAGCCTTGAATCCATAAAATTGCCTTATGCCTACACACAAACCCCTGAACGTGGTTATTATTTAACAATTATTTTCAAGTATGACCAATTACAAGCGGTTTAATCATATTTTATCTTTGTTTTATTTTTAAATATGGTCTACATACCTTTTTCCTGGGTAATTTCCACTTCTGAGATGATAAGAAAACACATTATTCAGCAACCATATACGTATATTCAACTCATCAGGATTGCACCATTACAACACTTAGCAAACTTTAACTAAATTAAATCACTTAATGCAAGATACAGACAATATACAACACTTGTTAACAACCTTCGGTTCGAGCGCTCTCTAAGAACTGCCGATCTAGGCGACCATTCTGAATGTTATGAACGGGAATGAACTGAATGCATCGGCCATTCCGCTCATTCACCTCTTTTAGGCAGATTATATCCTTTTAATAAATATTAAATTAAATACAAAGCAAAATCATACCTTTTTAAGTAAACAAATCACCAAAAATATTACCAATTATTTGGAAATCATGACACTACCATCTCCCGAACTTCGGGCTAAAATAGAGCATCTTTTTTTTAAAGATTAATAATGAAATCACTTCTTGACCTGACTCGGGTTTAAACTGAGAATCTAATTATCTGCGAATGTACACGCTACCGCTAGTCCAACGAGGCTCTTTATATAATACTAGCTGTGACCCGCGGTTTTACCCGCGTTAAATTTTATAAATTATTATAGTTCCTCCCCCGTATGTGATAGCGTGATAATATGTAGCCTATATGTTGACCCGACCTCTTAGTAATATTCATGCAAAATTTGAAATAAAACCATGCAGTACTTTTTGAGTTTAGCCTGGACATACATACAGACAAACAGACACACAGACAAAAATTCTAATAACCATATTTTTGGCTTCGATATCGATTACAGATCACGCCCCAAGTATCTTTTTAAAAAAATATTCAATGTACAGTTTTGACTTTTCTACGATTTTATTATATGTATAGATTATAAATACGTTATAATCTATACAAATAAATAAAATTGAAGTGTCTGTTTGTAATATTGAAATAACCGATTTTTACTACATGTATATGAATATATATACGGTACATACCCCAAAATATTTTTTTTTACAATTTTTGTCTGTCTGTCTGTTTGTTCCGGCTAATCTCTGAAATGGCTGGACCGATTTTGACGGGACTTTTTTTGGCAGGTAGCTGATGTAATAAGGAGTAACTTAGGCTACGTTTATTTTAGAAAAATTGTTTTATTTTAGAAAATCTAATAAAAAAACTTAATAAGCTAATTAACACGCAGATGAAGTCGCGGGCACAGCTAGTATTATATAAAAATATAGTAACTTAATTAAGCCTTATATATACCTGTCTTATTAGCATGCCAGTGAAGACATATTACTATCTCGAACATTGTACATATAATGTTCTTTTACTACGTTCGTGCGATTAGGTGCTGGAATTATTAAATAATGTAATCAAATAAACAAATTTTGCTGATTTCATATTCATATTCATATTCATTTATTCGTATAATACAGGTTAGGTACATAGAGTTGGTTACATGATATAATTATAAGTACGCTGTATTATAACCACACAAGGTATGCAAATTAGTTTATAATTCTAATAGTCTAATTACAGTTTTTGTTTAATTGATAATACATGTAGAAAAATGTCATCATAAGTAGAGATATGTCTAAAAGCAAAAATGTCAAAACGTCAAAAATGAATAAAAAGATGTCTGTATGAATAATAAATGTCAAATATAATCAAAATTCAAACTAATATTACAATTTATCTGTTAAGAAATCCCTGACACTGTAATAACACTTTTCAACAAGCAACTTTCTTAATTTAGTCTTAAATATGGCCATTTCTGTCTCCTTAAGAGTTTTCGGCAGTTTATAGTAAATTTTCGGAGCCATACAGAAAATACTGTTATGTATTAGAGCTGTCCTTGCCTTATGTGTACATAGACGACTTTTATCTCTTTGCTCTCGAATGGAAACTGCAGAAGCTAGCTTAAATAAATTTAAATTAGATTTTACGAAAATCGCTGTTTCAAATATATAGAGAGAAGGCAGAGTTAAAATACTATGTTTTTTAAAATAGGGCATACAGCTGTCAGTAGTTTCATTGTACCAATAGACAAATAGACTTCGAAGACTAATTTGTGGAGGCAAAAAGTCTTCGAAGACTAATTTGTGGAGACAAATAGTATTAGAAGACTAATTGGCTCTCTATTATCCTGTCGAGCTGGCAAGCCGACGGAGACTTATTGATTTTTTCTTAGCAATTTAACCTATCTCTATGCTTGCAGTCATAGACTATGACATGGTTTTCTCTGATTTAAAGGCATTGGATAGGCTTAATATGTGCAAAACAATTTTTTTTACATTCCTTTATCGGCAAAATTCATTCAAAATGTAAACAATGGAATAGTTGGGCAATCATCATATAAACTTTTCTCCTGGGCTGGGATCGAACCTACAGTCAAAGTCTTAAACACTAGATATACAGGCCAGTCAGATTTTTCATCTTTAAAGAGTTTTGAGATGAATTACCTACATCGCAATAAATTAATGATCAGCAAATCTTTAACACTTCCGTCGGTATTCAATAAGTAGGCCACGCGTGGTCCATTGAAACAAATAGTAGTAAGACGCGGAACTAATGGCACAGACTACGTGAAAACAGAGAGATTTGCTGGTAAACACGACCAGCGCATGCGCACGCACTAACATGCAAATCAAAATTATACACATAAATAGGGTGGCTATTTAAAGAGCTCATGCTACCATTGAAATTGAACAACTTGGTGAATATCAATTAACAAAATAAACTAAAATATGGTACGTAGAATGTGGGCCAACTGATCGGTATGTGTAATAATATGCTGTATTTAAGACAGTTATGCAAATATACTTTGTATAACTGTCTTAAATACAGCATATTATTTAATCGCCACTTGTATGTCATTCAACGTTTGTATGCCTCCACACAGAATACCAGTAACTGTAACAATATTCATGTAGCGACTGTATAAACATAAACAAATGCAATAAATATTCTTCGCGTATTTTGTTATTATATTGACAGGTTTTTAGTTTCATTCTAATATAATACATAATGCTAAGCACACGACATTTTAACATTTTCGCCTAAGAAAATGTACAAAACCAGCTTTTGCACTAATTTCTTGAACATAAATTAATATTAATGATTTATTCAGATATATATAATGAATTCTTATATTGGACGCAGTTAATGTCCAAGATGAGACCAAGACATAGCTTTGGACCCATTATATAAAATAAAATTGCGCCACATAGCGAATGACTTAAATGAGTAAACAAAATGGTTTATTGGATTCCATAATTACAGTTTAAATTATTATGAGGCCAGTTTTTATTTTGTCCTGATAATGGATGGAATGTAGTGAATTCTCCTGTATGATTTACATACTAACATAAAAAAATCGTACTCCTTAATAAAGCAACGATTATTAAAAGGAGGTTTTTCGTGAATAACCCAAAGTTTTCTTTTTCCTTTAAGTATTATTTACTGTTCCTCTACAGCATCACACCCCGGCGGTGTTTTGATTATTTTTTATTTTATTTGATTTCTCTGTATATTTTATCATCTGCATCTTGAGTCACACTAAGTGTATCGGCACTGGCATCCGATTTGTCATGCTAGCTGCACACTGTTCCGGAGTTCGATTCCGTTATGTGCAATTAAATGCACGCGTCCGTCAAACGCATCTTTGCTGTTTTGTATAAAATGTGATATTTCGTGAAATTCTAGGTATTCAGTAGTTACACCTAAATTAAACGCCCTTACTGTCTATGTGATAAAGCTGATATTAGCATCAGTCTGTATCCACTGACATGGCGTCCTGTACGACGTTCTTGTATGGATTAACTATAGTCTGTCCACCTTATGGGTCTGGTGGTATCATGTTCATGACCACCGAAAGACGTACACTACTGGACAAAGGCCTTCCAAAAAAATCTCCAAAATGGTATGTGTAAATGATTTAGATGGATGGACACGGTTTTTTTTATTTATCTAATGACTACGGCCGTGACGGACAAGGAATTATCATGCCCTCCGAACGCAGTGTTGTTTAACTTCGCCTATCATCTACGTACTTGTGAGGGCGATTGGTGTTTTATGAGGGCAATAAATGTCACCGCCTGATATTAACTGTGAGGGCCGTAGAAGTCATCACGAGTGAATATAGATCTACCAGACAATGAGCAGGATCTTCTCTGAGTACTTTGAATCATCATACTGTTATCGCCAACCCGTCTGCCAAACGTGGTGATTATTTTGACTGCCTCATTGGTCTAGCGGTAGCGTGTTCACCCGCAGAGAATGAAGTCCTGGGTTCAAATCCTGGGTCGGGCCAAATGTGATTTTGGGACTTTTCTGTAAAATAAAAAAAAATCAGGATCAGCCCGAAGTCTGGGAGATGGCGGTATTATATCCTCGTGCCTCGGGGAGCACGAAAGCCGTCGGTCCTGTACCTGACCTCTTTCCGGCCGTGTCGCTCGACGTCCCATCGGATCATGAGAGTGATGGAATAGAAAGTGCGCCTGTGTTTGCGCACGCACTTGTACACTATAATATGTTCTGCGCAGATGGCTAATCTTCATTGAAACTGGCCACCGTGGCCGAAATTCGGCCGGGAAGACATCATCATCATCATGCTTTTATATACATTATTTATCTCATGTGTACCTAATATCCTTGGGCGGCTTTATTTCAGCTGTAGAAGACGTCTTTCTGGTGACTTGCCGCCTCGTCGGTACTCACAATATTATTATTTGGTTATTCATTTTCTAACAGAAACTGTGAAGCGTTTAAATCCATGTTTCACATAAACTAACTATGACTGCCTATTAGAAACGGTGCTTTTTAATATTATGTTTTCAAGCATTCCATATTTAGTATGATGTGTACGCCATTTACGATTCTAACGGACTTAAATTGATTTTTTTCGGTGGAAGGAGATGTCTCTTCAATCAAATAATCGTATAAAAAAATACTTTGCACAGAGCACGTTCCTCGATCTTTTCAATCGGCATCGCGTCTTTAAAACCCAACTATTACATGGGATTCTAACCGCCAGTTATTGCCATGAGTTGAGGTACGCCTAGTAATATCTTGATGCACAGCCGTAAATTCCTTCAAGGCTAACTAAAAACCTGTTGGGGAAGAAAGGTTCTCGAGTGGCGACCACGATCCGGAAGACGCAGCGTGGGCAGGTCCCCTACAATATAGACTGATGATCTTGTGAGGACCGGTGTAAGCTTCTGGATGCGTGTAGCACAAGACCGGCAATTGTGGAGATCTTTGGGGAGGCCTTTCTCCAGCAATGGAAGTCTTTTGGCTAATATGATAATGATAAAAAACGTCATGTTAAAAAATCATAGCAAGCCGCTTTGGCGAAGAATTCATTGGTAAATCTATATTTATTTCAAAGAATGTATTTATATTAATTAAGTATATAGCAAGCGGTAAACAGGTTCTACTATAGGAAGTCTTGTAACAACTTGGAATCACGACTTTATGAACACGACTTGTGTTGGTTATACACAATGGTAAGTTAATTAATTTGGATAGTTATATCGACGTAATGGGCAGCATATGGCTCAGTATAAACATAGTTGTGTAAAAGCTTTAAACAATGTTATCAACAACATGGAGATGAATTTAGAATGTTGAAGTTCATATAGTATATGTAAAAAGTCAGACGTTTCTGGAACGACAGAGCTTACAGGACACATCGATCTGCGTTCATTTGACTTTCAGGAGCACCAAGGTACTTAGTACTTGACTGCGTCATTGGTTAAGCGTCAGCGTGTTCAACCGCAGGTAAAGAGGTTTTTGGTTCAAATCCCGGGTCGGGCAAAAAAGTGATTTTGGGATGCTTCTGTTAAGGAAAATATCCCGAAGTCTGGGAATTTGCGGTATTACAACCCGAAGCCGTCGTTTCTATCCTGATCTCTTTCCGGGGGTGTCGCTAGTCGTCCCATCGGATCATGAGAGGGATGGAATAAAATGTGTCCCTGGGTTGGCGCACACACTTGTGCATTATAATATGTAATGAGCAGATGCCTTTTGAGACTGGCTGCCGTGACCGGACATTGGCTAGGAAGACATTATTATTACTTGGACAGTGCATGGTTGAGTCGAGAAAGATTTTAGATGCCTTTTTTCAAAGAACTGCGTGAAGGTTTATATTAAGCGATTGTCGTAGTTATAGAAACTTGCTAACAAAACACTTGCGTACGTGACATAATGGGAAGAATACACTTCATGTAAATTCTAGCCCTGTAGCAATGCATGTGCATTCAAAAGGCAGTGAAGTCGACTAACGGTCCATATAAGCATGTTCCAAATTTACTGGCACAATACGGTATCTGCGTATTGCTGAAATTAGGACTATATTGCTTAACCTGGCACTGAATATGAAACCCCGGATATTTTTGTAGTTCAATGTTTTATTTTTGACACAAATATGTTATTTTACATTTGAGGGTACAATACAAAACATATATAAAGCGAATCGCCTTATATAAAAGGGGATAAAAGTCAAAAGGAGATATATGTGTCGGGATACGCTGAACAACGCGTTGAATTCTTTTGTATGAAATTTCCATTAAAATAAATTATGAATTAATACTATTCTGATCACTAATTCGTACTTTTCTTTTATTTACTCGGCGATGTATGCACCCTGAAGATTTTTACTTACTCGGCGATGTATGCACCCTGAAGATTTTATCAGTATTCATATCAACAGGGTGCAAACATAACGAGTGAAATCTTTGAAACTTACGCATACTACTATGACATACTACTGAACGGAAATGCAACCTTATTTTTATTGATATGCTGACTCACTCTCATCGCATATATGTAAAAAAGAAAACATTTCTAAAAATTACACAATATTTTTTATATTCACCTATTTCATCCTCCAAAAGTTATATAATATATTTTTTTGTATAAAAAATATCTAAATAGAACTCTAAATATATTGTGGCACCCAGTGAACGCAAAACGCAAATAAACATGGAAGCATTACTTCAAGGAAACTAAGCGCAAATTTTGACCCAATATCCCAATCAAACTGACACAACGGAATACCGTCTCTGATTGGCCAAAATATTACCGCTCAGATACACCTTTTAAAAGTAGACTTTATGACGTCATGTTCGGGTCTAAATTACCATGTTCATGACATTCGCCGAGGGATGTTTTATGTTATAAAGTGCAACGAAAATAATTCACCGTGATATTGATATTATTAAAATAATAAGTTCACTGGTGGCACCTAACACATTGCTATCTAATACCAAACGAGACAAAGCCGGTACTATGGTAACCTGACAACTGATAAACATAATTATATGTTTCTAAATACATATAATAGTTTAATTACGCCCAGAGCAGAAGAAATAATCGTACCATGACACAAAAGTTTATCCAAGATGGGGATCAACCACATGAGCTCAGGTTTAGCAGCAAGTGTCACTAACCACTGCACCAACAAGCCACTGGACGTTTAAAATAGGCTTTTGAAGAGGCTTCTTTTAGATTTAGTTAACACAAAAATCTTGTCTGTAACAACAGCTTCATATCGGGTTAAGTGCCAAGAGGTGGGGCGCATGCACGTTGGATGGCTAGGAAATAAAAAATCAACTATTAAGTGTGTAGTTAAATTAATATCTATACATATAATAAAATCGTAGGAAAGTCAAAACTGTACATTGAATATTTTTTTTAAAGTATATTTGGGGCGTGATCTACAATCGATATCGAAGCCCAAAATATAGTTTTTACAATTTTTGTTGATTTGTCTGTTTATCTGTATGTATGTCCGAACTAAACTCAAAATGTACTGCATGGATTTACTTAAAATTTGGCATGAATATTATTAATAGGTCGGGTCAACATATAGGCTACATATTATCACGCTATCACCTACAAGGGAGGAGCTGTGATAATTTATAAAATTTAACGCGGGTAAAACCGCGGGGCTCAGCTAGTAAATAATATAAATGAAAAACCTTCTTCCATAATGTTAATTATACAGTGATGTTCGTTTTATGCCAGGCTATGATTGCACCCTATATAACGTCTATACATACTTACTTACAAACATCTATATTGCATATTGATTAAATGTTCAATTTATTCAATATTCATAAAAATACCACCTTTTGCAACTTTACATTAGCAAATATCGTATTTCATGGTATCATTGTTCTCCGAACAAAGAAGCTGAATAATAAATTGATGTGTTGCTTCAAAAAATGACAAATACAACATTGGGCAATGGAAAAGTACCATCGACGCCATGCTATGTACCACAAAAATCGCCCTTATTACTACGTAATAAAGTTACTGTCAAGGTTGATGTGTATCTACCTCGGTGCCTCGAGTGACTTCGATTGTACAAACGCAAGTTGCGCGTGCGATGTTGCTGTCAGATGCAAATAACATTTTGTTGAGTAACGTTTATTGGTAAAAAAAAATACAATTTACAGTTTATTGGGTAAAAGTCATTTTGAAACGAAATATAATTAGTTTTAGGCAAAGTAATGATGCAGTTTGGCCTATTACCCAAACTGCATCAGCCTATCCAACCATTATTGTCTTACACCTAATGTTATGTACTGCGCCTGATTAGGAACTTACTTATTGATTATATTCAATGTGTATCTTTCCATAAAATTTAACATTTTAACGAAAAGCAGTTTGTGTAGTAAAAATTCTTTATTCTTTATTGCACACAGAAACATACATTTAAATAAAACTTTACAATGAAAAGTCATGTACATAAGCGAGCTTTCTTCAGTGCACAACAAAAATATTAAATTAAAATATTGATAAAATACACACAAATATTTACATACAATACCTAATAATATATATATATATATATATATATATATATATATATATATATATATATATATATATATATATATATATATATATATATATATATATATATATATATATATATGTTATGTGTATATATATTGTTAAGTATTGTATGTAAATATATATAGATATATACATAAAACCTACATATCTATTATATACATAAATTAAAGAGATAAGAAATGATTCTTAATTCTGTTCTTAAATAATTTAAATATAAAAATTGTTCTAACTTCCCTCTACAATATGCATCAACTTATTTATTCTTGTACCCAAAGTTTTTTGAAGTTATACTTCTTTTGGCGCGATGGAGAAAAATGATGAGAGTGAATTTTTACGATGCGCGCACACCGACAGCAAAAAATTTAACAGCATGAAGTTAGTTCTAGGTGGTATGAAAATTGATAACTATGTTCAAGTTGTATATTAAGAAGTATAACTTCTAACGCGTTATGTACACGCGTTAGAAGGTACACACAAGTTTTTTTTATATATATAACAGTAAGGCAAACGGGAAAACACAGGTGAAGAAGTATTTGTTATGGTTTGTTACCGAGGCTACATTAGAGGCCAGGAAACAACACAAAAATTAAAGCACCATGCTACTTATTTTTCCGTTTGAACCAAACCGTCCACGCTGAATAAAATTAATAGCCTAAGAATCAAAATTTATGACCGTATGTGAACATATTGGTATAAACCCAACCTGATGTTAAGTAATCACCACCGCCCATGGACACGTGCAGTACCTACCAGAGGATTTGCAAGTACGCTGTCGGCCCTTGAGAAAGAAATCGGCTTGCTTCTTAAAGGTCGCTATATCACACCGGATTGGAAATACCCCCGCAGTTAATTGATTCCATAGTGTGCGGTAAACTTTGTGTATTTTTATCCATTCTGCATGTTGTCACACGTTGTTCAGTCTCATAAACAAATTAATGTCCTTAAGTTACGTATACTATTTATGTTATACTTTGTACCGACGCCAGCACAGCAGCAAGCCCGGAGTTTCTTTGTGGCTTTCTTCTCCGGGTCGTCCACCTAGGTAGCTAGAGAAAGCCGCAGACTAGCTAGGGTAGGTTCCTCAGCGGCGAGGATCGCTTTGGCCCATTAACGCGTGATCGGTGATCCCGTGCATGTGATCATACCCTCATTTAGAATTTCGTCTTTTTGCTTTAGTCGTCCATTATTTAATTTTAGTATAGTAGAACTAAATTTCAAAATAATAGATTAGTATCTTGTTATTTATTTAAGGATTTCAGAAAATATATGCGATAAAACAAACCGCACGCACGGGCAATTTTTTTTTGTTACTATCCACTGTGTTGTTACAAGTGTATGTTAATACCCAAGTGCTGAATAAATTTCATTTCATTTCACATCAAGCTACCCCAATCTGTTAAAGGTAAACGGCAAGAATGTCTGAGAATTTTGTACCGCTAGTAAAATTTCGTGTTTCGGGATATTTTATGTTTTAATTGGTGGTTAATGCGATAGAAAAGGCATTTTTAATTTCTTAGATTTTTAAAGGTTGGGATATAAAAGTTATAGCCAGTTTTATTTTAAGGTTACGTTTGGTAATCTGTGGGTCAACCCCATGACCGTGGAAACATTGCAGTTCAAAAATCACTCTTACTGCCTAAGTAATAAAGATACTGTAAATATCAAAGTGTGTCTACTGATGTGGCAATGAAATGCTAGTGTTAACTAGTGTACCAATGAAGATTGTTACATATTGTATTTACACCGTAGCCACCGTAGCCTAGTTGGTAGTGCTCCTGCCTACGAAGCTGGTTGTCCTGGGTTCGAATCCCGGTAAGTGCAAATATTTGTGTGATGAGCACGAATATTTGTCTCTGAGTCATGGATGTTTTCTATGTATTTAAGTATATATCTATCTATATAAGTATGTATATCGTCGCCTGGTACCCATAGTACAAGCTTTGCTTAGTTTGGGGCTAGGATAATCTGTGTGACATTGCCCCTAGATATTTTTATTATTATTACATAAACATTGTTATGGTGATAAAGTAAATGTTGTAGCTCTTTTTATAGTTTTTTACATTGATTTATTCCGAACCTGCCCTGAAAACCCTAAACGGGTCGCGAGTTAGGTTAGGAAGATGCAAAAAGCTATTATTTGTTGAAATAATGAAAAGGTCTTTTTTGCCATTAATTACATAGTGTGAGGTTGCGAGGGGTTATATATGAGGTTTTGAGTGGAGGTAATTAATAAAACAATAGATTCTTTGTTTTTTGTAACTACATTAATCTTATTGATATTATTATTAATTTATCCTAAGTATTACTTCATCTAAGAATATCTTCATATAAGTACCAAACAATAATTATCACATAGCACAAAGCAACATTGGGTTTATTGGGAACTTCACTCTCTTCGGATAATGTTTGTCTTCTTAGACGGGGCAAACGAATGTTGCAATTAACACATTGCAAACTCGTCATTTTAATTAAATGATAAAGCGTCCTTTCGTGAATCCACTGTCAACAGATATATATTATAGCACGGAGGAACTGATGCTGAACTCACGTAATATCTGCAAGATTATTTGCTAAATTGATGACATGTATCAAAACAACAGCAATAAATACCTGACAGAACTCGTCATTTTAATTAAATGATAAAGCGTCCTTTCGTGAATCCACTGTCAACAGATATATATTATAGCACGGAGGAACTGATGCTGAACTCACGTAATATCTGCAAGATTATTTGCTAAATTGATGACATGTATCAAAACAACAGCAATAAATACCTGACAGATTGTCTTTGCCTGTCAATAAATAATTACCATGAACAAAAAAAAATACTGACGACGAAAATCGTTCCTATTCTAAATCATTAATTATTACGATTTAATGCAACTACTGTGCTTTCTTAGGTATAATAAATAAGTATATTATTATATGATTTATATGTAATGTTGTTCCCATTTATAAATAATTAATTATAATTTCGACATTTATATTATTTTACACATGGCAATTTTTGTAAACGTAACTGCGTTTAGTTTACGATTTTATTACGTTTATTTATTGATAATAATTGAAATATTCTTTTTGATTTTATTAATTAATTCCAAGTTTTAAAAATATTATACTTACATTAAAATCAATACCTTAGTTGTCTTAACAAGTGGTACAAATTATATAGCTGAACAACAACAGAAGTATGCGATACGAATTCTGCCATTCTCTTTTCCCCAATTGATCGTGAACCTTATGCTTATGTGATAAAGTTGAAAATCTTTAAAAGAAATTTGACAGATTGGGGTAGCTGGATGTGCTTGCGGCTGTACACGGATTTTGATGAAAAATTGTAGTAATATAGCTTCTATATCCGAATAACACAGGCTTTAATTTAACGCGATTATAAGCGGGGTACTGCTAGTAGAAGAATAGTAAGTAAGTAGTTAACTTATTTTCCATCTTAAAGTTGAAGGTAGATGCAAAGTAATCGCGTGTATCGAAAGGCTATCTTACAAAATGTAGGTACTCCGGCGGCGGGGTCAGATACAGTCATCGTTCCTATTAGCCGGAACAACGAGGTCATTATTCTGAATGTCGAGGAATATGCAATGCGCAGACTCTTGGTTTATTTATAAATATGTATTATTTTTGGACTGCAGTTGTGACGTAATTGTTAGTGGCTACAAAATCAGGTCATTTGTGTTCCGGGTTTGGATCCCGTGCAGGACAACTGCTTATGTGACCGATATGAATTTCCAATAAGTATTATAATTTGCAGTTATGAGTTGGATTCCCGCGCATGATAACTATTCGTGTGAACCATAAATAGTTGTTCTAAGTCAGGATGTAGTTCGTGCCCGCAATTAAATGTTTGTAAAGTACCCTGGGACGCTGAAACCATGCGTAAATACAATAAACAATACAAAAATTAATTTAAAATTCATATAGAAAAATATATTAAATAATTTAAAAATAAAATGTTTTAACAATTTTATGTAAGTATATCTGGCCCGTGTTAATGGTACACCGGAAGGTGAAGACCTCGTAGAACATTTCCTGTCCAAATCGGAGACGTTCTCAAGTAAGGCCAGGTCAGAAGTACCCTAAACCGGCGAGTATGTATGGAGAATATAATGACAGTAAACGAGGCAAAAAAAGGTGTGCGCAAAGATTGTGACAAAAGGAAATTCCTTATACCTGCCTACCTCTCCGGGAAACAGGCGTGAGTCTATGTCCATATGTATGTAAATTGAAATTTATTACATAATATAACTGGTATTCCTCTTTCTATTATGTAAAATATCAGTGTTTAGCGAGACTCTTATAGAACCGGTTTTATATAAAAATACATAAAATTTGGTATGTGTCGAGTTAATGTGCGATTCTAATGTATTTTACGGTTCTTTATGTGAATCGTTTGTGAAAATTATACAAAGAAGGTATTTAGTACAGTCAGCTGCAACGATTTTGCCACTCGTACCGGTCCGTAAGTGAACGGCGAGGTTAAGCAACTAAGCTTGCGGTAAGTCCGTAGATGGGTGACCACCAGAGTTGTTTAATTTCTGAGTGTATCCGTTCTTTGGAGGGCTTAGCGAAGTCAGAGGCTTACTGGGAGGCTTAAACAACTCTGACACTAGGGTAGCCACTAGATACCCATACGATAAACTTAAGTAAAGAAGGACGATGATTAAACTTTACAAATTTAACAACATTGAACCGTTCATGAATCACCATTTCTCCGAGAAATGGAACCAAATCGACTGGTGTCCGAACGAGTTTACCATTAACATGTGATCGAATAAGGGGCCGCGGAAACTCGTTTACAACTTCCTTAATAACCCAACGTCTAGTTCTAGTTACATGCTCAACTGTTAATTCAATGTAATCCGTTTGATTTACGGGCTACATAATACTTTAATCCATTTGATTTACGGACTACATGATAATTTAAGAAACAGTGCATGAACGACCGAGACCCGCTGCATTTGTGATAATAACTTGCAAGCTTTTGAAGGCTGATTGCACGTGTGGCACAGTGATTAAGACAGCCACTTTGAGTCCCGGGTTCGTATCCCGCGCGGGAAAACTGCGCAAATGTACTTTGTGTCCGTCAATTAAATACTTATACAGAAATGATTTATTCAACTAGATAAAATGTAATTGTAAAATCGTAAAAAATATTTGGCAAGGTACCGTGGCTGACAAATTTTATGTAAACCATGTAGGAAGTTGGCATCCACAATACAATTTTTGCTTAGTGTAAAGCCGCTGTTAATGATTACATTATTATGTGAAATAATCTGTGAAACATGAGGGTAATAAAAAAAAATTATATGTTTGTAAACTCACGGATACTTTATGGTGTGCAGTGCGTATAATGGGATTACCGTATGGCTTTGTCTTAAAAAAAAAGATATGAGTCATATTAAATTAATAGGATCAATTACAAACCTGAAATACTATATACTCTACTAAATTGCAATGCACATTCTTTGTTCGTCCGTACTGCTAATGTAGATGTGATACTTCCACATTAGCAGTACGCACGAGCAAAGAATGTACATACCACAGCACATCAAGCTACCCAAATCTGTCAAACTTCCCCAATTGAAAGTGAACCTTATAATTTTGTGATAAAGTTCATAATCTATAAAAGAAATTTGACAGATTGGGGTAGCTGGACGTTCTGGAGTCTGTACATCGCATTTTCTTCTGATTCTTGGGAGAAACTTCCATTCAACCTTAGGCAACCTGTATTTTATAATAATATCTAATAATATCTAGGGACAATGTCACACAGATCATCCTAGCCCCAAACTAAGCAAAGCTTGTACTATGGGTACCAGGCGACGATATACATACTTATATAGATAGATATATACTTATATACATAGAAAACATCCATGACTCAGAAACAAATATTCGTGCTCATCACACAAATATTTGCACTTACCGGGATTCGAACCCAGGACCACCAGCTTCGTAGGCAGGATCACTACCAACTAAGCTACGGTGGTTTCCCTAAATTCGCAAAATAAATACAGCACCTCAAAACTAAAAAAGCGTACCAGATAAGAGCAGTCCAGCAAGGCTTTCAATCAAAATGTCTGGAACATATTGCACCGTTTCTTTTCACTGAAGCGGTAAGTAATGGAAATATAACAAGATTGCTGTTGATAGCACTTGTTTTCATTATTGTTGATGGTCAGCGTGCGTTAGGGTTGACACTATCATCATAAGCAAATTTTCTTCAACGTTAGTTAGTTAGGAAGTTGTTTACCGCACTTCTGGCTGAATTTCGACTATAGCGGCTAATATAAAAGTAGCCAACTAGATAGGATTTTGTATAGTGCAAGTGTTCTCTGTATTCCTTCAGATCCATAATCAAATGGGAAGACTTACCGACACGGCCGGTGATCCACATTTTCGAGTTATTTGTATACTGCCAATTTCCACACTCCAGGCTCCTACGGTTCTGGCCAAAAAAATAACTGTATTTTTTTGCGGGCTTGTGAGCGGTGCAAATTGGAACCCAGCTTGTTTGAACTTACAATTGACACATTTATTCACTATTTAGATTCTTATGGAATTTAGAAAAGTAACGCTTGATTCCATTACTTATTAGGTATATATACGGGTTTTTATAGTCCCAAGTATTGTATATTATGCATGCAATTTGCTTGTCTTGTCCTTCTTGCATGTGTATATTATTTTGCGGGAAGACGGTGACAATTGCATCCCGGCAATATTAAACTGAAAATTTGCGAGACTTACATTACATATGTATTAATTTTCTATTTTGCATGTCTACCTGATTCCATTATATCCTCATCACCATCATCATTACAGCTGAAATAATTCCACTGATGGACAAGCCTCCCCCAAGAATCATCTTGGGGGGATATGCCATAATCGCCACGTTTGGCAGACGGGTTGGCGATCGCAATAAGATGGTAGATATTCCCTTGGGTTGACTTCTAAACGCCCCACGGGATGAGATATGGTGATGATATTCTGATATTCGCCACCGTCACCTCATAGTAATTACTTATATAATACAGGACTATACTTGTCCAAAGTATTGTAACAAGAAAAACATGTCTTGAGACTTAACAACCCTACTAGCAGAGAAATCATTTCTTAGTACCGAAGATTCGAGAGTTTAGAAGAGTGGGACGAAAATCAATATTATAGATTAATTCATTGAAGATAATTGTATTATGAATAGAGACATTATACTAGGAAAGATACCAGACTGAAGCTAATTATAAATAGACGGTGAGATGGACGTGTTTCTAAACACAAATCGATAAGATAATGAAATTAAGGTTAGCGGCAGCTGGCGAAGTGCATTTGGTAAGTATTAGATGAAATCGGCACGAGTGCTCAAACGAGATATTACGTATAACAACGGCGTTACTGTCGCAATTTCGTTGCATATAATTTATGTTTTTTATTATGTTTGACTACAATCTGAGCTCGTGACAACAATTAGCCTTTTCACTCTAGCACTACAAGATATATGTTTAGGAACCTCCACAACTGCCAGTTCTCCGGTATCCACATCCAGCGATTTCCAGCGAGCCTCCCAAGATCATCGGTCCATTCAAAAAATTCAAATATTTATTTGTCAAAATGTGGTCAAAAATACAGGTATTAGAGTAATCATTTGAAGTCTCACACACAAGCCATTTTACATAATGGCATACAAATTATAACTTGCTACTAAAGGTACACTTAAGATACTAGGGCTTACATGTCAAATATTCTTCTACAGAGTAAAAACATTTTTCTTTCAACCTTAAACGTAGCTGGGTTTTAAATTTGTTAAACCCATCTTGTAGGGGCCTTGCCCACGCTGCCTCTCAAATATACCTCGAATATCATCACCATATCTCATCCCGGGGTGTAGAAGCCGACCCGAGGGAATATCTACTAGAAGACGGGCAGCAGCTTATTTCTGAGTACTACGTCCATCATACTGCGATCGCCAACTCATCTGCCAAGCGTGGCGATTATGATATATCCCCAAGATGATTGTGAGGGGAGGCTTTTGCCAAGCAGTGGACTTCTTGCAGCTGTTATGATGATTTCGGGCCAAAACTAAAATCTCACAAGTAAAGATGCCCTGTCCTTTTCATAAGATCTATGTTAGAAAGGAATGCATTTATACTAAAATTTATTTAGTTGGTATTGCATGGTATTGGGGGCAGTGTCCGAATTGATAATTAAATCTAATATCTACTTTGAGTAAAGAACATTTGCAATACGTAGCAGAAAATATCTTACCAAATATTGGCCAATGTATTATTGCACCAAAGGTCGTGTCACATAACCAATAGTTGGCCACATCTGGCTACGAGTCCATTGTGCTCCCCAATTGATATTCTATTATGATAGCGGTTACAATAATAGTTTGCTTACTTTTATCTGACCACAAGTAATCGACTACTTATACACTGAGGCTGCGGAAAAAATTATTACGCTGATGTGGATCGAATGTTTTCGTAATCAAATTCGTATACACTAGCCTATTTGACGGCGCTATTGGTTTAGTGATTAGTGACCCTGTCTGCTAAGTCAGCGGTTGTAGGTTTGGATCACAACTGGGACATATTATCTTGTGTTGAGCACGATTATTTCTTCTGTATCTGGGTGTAATTTATCTATCCTTTGACCAGCAGTGGACGTCTTTCGGCTGATATGATGATGATGATGATGATGTATATATTATATACAAGCATGTTTATCAGTTGTCTGGTTGCCATATAGTTTGGGAACAATGGCAGTGTCTTAGTAGTCCCAAGAAATTAAACATTAATACTAACTTAGAAGCACAGTACCTCTACTAGTACTCTTCACGGGATGATTTTTACCACGGGTTAAGGTTTATAGTTTAATTTTGCTAAACGGCTTAAGCTAAATGGGACTAGTTCCATAGTCTCTCTTACTTAACCATCATTGCAACTTCTGTAAGACAGTATTAACAGTTTCACAAAAAGAAATGCTACTGAGCGCTGAGACTGAAACACATTCCGGAAAATCGCGTTGACTATATTTTAACCCGCAACGAATTTATTCAAAAAAAAAGTAGTGCTACTCCCCTCAAGATGAAAATGGGAATGCAATTATTAAGAAGAATTACATAAGAGACGTGATTCCATCTTAAAAGTTATTACTAGTTCGTATTTTCCCGTACAAACGTAATACCTACTTTTTTTTTTTTTTGATAAGGCAGCGGGAATGCTAATGCATGCCTCCCGCAAAAAGTGTCTGCGGGTGGGTATGTCGGACTCGCACCGACTAAACCTAACCTGCCGTGGACTTCTTCTGGCGCCTGATACGGGGAGCCCCGGGAACGCGGGTATGCTGCTCCGGTGAAACGTAATACCTACTTATTTTCTAGATTGTCAGTTTAAATCAATATTTTTTGTCAGATTTAATCAAAATCTGAAATCGAATCTGTTTTGGAGGTAGATAAGACGAAACCATGATTTAAAATATTATTTTCTTGATTCGCACGTACGCGTGGACCACGAGAAAGTACCGGCAGTAAGGATTTCTACGGTCTACTTATGAAACTGGATAACACAACATAATAAAATTAAATCTGGCGTGAAGAGCTAACGTAGTGAAAAACTGCAAGGGGTAACTCACGTAATTAATATTATGGTCGATTTTTGTGTTGAATTCAATATAAAATTAATAATTATGGTCGATTTTTATGTTGAATACAATGTAAAATTAATATTATGGTCGATTTTTGTGTTGAATTCAACATAAAATTAATATTATGGTCGATTTTTATGTTGAACTTAACAAAAAAATTATGTTATGGTCGATTTTTATGTTGAATTCAACAAAAAAATAATGTCATGGTCGATTTTTATGTTGAATTCAACAAAAAAATAATGTTAGGGTCGATTTTTATGTTGAATCCAACATGAAATTAGTTTCCTGATTTACCCGGTTACAGTTCCTTTGCTTTAAGACGCCATAATAATTGAAATATATGAAAATAGTTGTAGTTTCAAGCCGCTTAAATAAAGTGGGTCGGCAAATAATGCCGGTATTTTTTTACCGGTAAGGAAAAATCGGAGTAAATAAAGCTTTTAAAATATTTGTAATTTTTTTAATATATCTAGTTACTTACAAATAATATAAACAGAACAATGAGTAATAATGCAAAAAGACATTCGAATCATAGATTGAGTAACTGGAGTTGCACAAGGCAAGCGATCTGGAATCGATTCGCGCCGGCCGACATTCGGCATCGCTTACTGGCGTGGCTGGTACTTCCGTTGACGATTTCGTTTGATTCTGACACGGAAACATACAACATCTCTTAAACCTATACTTTTTTATATGCTGGCCTCTGTACTATATTTTTACGTATATTTTTTTTTGTGCAAAAGCATGTTGTTGTCCTACACATTCTTTTGTATCATGGGCAATTTAAGCTCCTTAAGTTACGTCGTTTATGTTACATCCTGTATATAATGAGAAACAAGGCAAAAGAGGTGTGCAAAGATCCTGACAAATGGTGATCCGTTTGACCCCTCTCCCTTCCCTGCGTGGGTCTATGTATGTTTTTGATACACCTTGGTCTGGGATGTACAATTAAAGATAATGAGGCTAAATCCAGGGTTGGGTTTAAAAGTGATTTTTCTGAACAAAAAAAGAAAATAACAGTATTAAACCACAGCGCCTCGAAGAGCACGCAAAGGTGTCGGTGAGGTTCCTGACCTCTTTCCGGTCGTGTCGCTAGTCTTCCCATCATGAGAGTGATAGAAAAGAATGTGCCCCTGTGCAGTTGTCGTGTGCACACTTGTGCACTATAATATGTCCCGCCCAATTGGCTAGTGTCTAATGAGGTTTTATATTATATTGACTAAGCTATTTGAAACGTTTGATCCTTTCCATGACCAGAGAACTGGCCTTTTTATGGGTCACAGAATAAGCATTGCCATACAGCGTGGCAATGCGGCCAGCTTTCTGGGCACCTTACCTCCCGTCGATGCGGAGGAATTTTAAGACGCCTTATAACTTAGTTATAGTATTTAGGTAGGTATTGTATTTAATTACACATAGACACTCGCTTATTTTGTTTCGCTGGGTCTTCTCAGCAATGGATCCGGTGGTAGCATTAAAGCCCGACTGTCGTTATAAACACAAGGTTCGCTATAATAATAATATTTAATTCGTACCTTAATATAGACAGAACCCTTCAGAGTATACATGACCTCTTTGATAATAACTTAATATGAGCTAGCTAAATATCATTACTATTATAAAATAAATCTTATTGTAAATGTTTTCATACAATCTGTGTTCCTAAATATCTATAGAAATAATTACGAATTAATTAATTATATATTACTACTACAAACATGTTCTAACCATTTAAAAGCGCTTTTGTAAAGTCTACGTGAAATTAAACTACTACGTGAGATTATTATGATATTTTTCTTTTTCTTTTAAATGTTTAAATTGTTAAATCTATACATATAATAAAATCGTAGGAATGAGGAGATATTTTTCTGAGCAGAAAATCCCAAGATTACTTTTTTGCCCTACCATTACCTGCGGTAGAAAATGCTATCATCATGCCAAAGAGGCACGTATATGTGGTCAAGAAAACATTCAAGAACTGGTAATTGATCGCTTTGGAGATTGACAGGGCTGGGGGGCTACCGGCTACTTCGCCGAACATCGGGATAGTGATCGGGGTTGAAATCTATACATAAAATAAAATCGTAGGAAAGTCAAAACTGTACATTGAATATTTTTTAAAAGGATACTTGGGGCGTGATCTACAATCGATATCGAAGCCAAAAATATAGTTATTAGAATTTTTGTCTGTGCGTCTGTTTGTCTGTATGCATGTCCGGGCTAAACTCAAAAAGTACTGCATGGATTTACTTCAAATTTTGCATGATTACTAAGCGGTCGGGTCAACATATATAGGACATATACATATTATCACGCTATCACCTACGGTGGGGAGCTGTGATAATTTATACAGTTTAACGCGGGTAAAACCGCCGGGTACAGCTAGTATAAAATAAATATGATTTTCTTATGGACTAATTCTTATTTTGGCATGACAAATGTCATTTGTTAGTCCGACTTTAGGTTAATAAACCGTACATATGATGAGTGAGTTGAGTGTATAACATTAGCTTATTACAATAACAGTGTTATTATAAGGTACCTCTTAGTTATTGTTTAATTGAAGCCACGAGTCTTGAATAATAATCAATTAACGCACGCGTCGTTTACAATACACTGCCAGTAGGTACAGACGCCAGCACATCCAGCTACCCCAATATGTAAAATTTCTTGTATAGATTTCTACTTTATCACATAAGCATAAGGTTCACTTTCAATTGGGGAAATTTGACAGATTGGAATAGCTTGATGTGCTGGCGTCTGTACCTGGTACAGTCGAAATCAGTGGACACGCTACTAGGCCAAAGGGACCTCCATGGCCTAGGAATAGGTAACATATATACAGGGTACAACTGGCTCATTTCAGGGTTAAAAGTGATCTCATTACTGATCGCTCATAGCTTGGTCGTCGTCCGTCAACTGGTGGTTCTCAGCATCAGATTGTAGACAATCCAAGATAGATTCAAGATTCAAAGATTTTATTGCGGACTTAGTGTTACATGAGGTCTTAAAATTACGGTCAAACTTATAACTTAGTCGCCTTATCAGGCATAGCAACAACACATTCTTAATTACATTTGTGTACTTATATTATTATTACTCATATTATATTCATATCATGTCATTTAATAATAAATATATTATGCTATAGATTATGCACTATTTCTAAAAGATGTCGTTAAATTACTTATTATAATAAATACTTATTATAAAATACTTATTATTTTATTAAATTAATACATTAAACATAATAATTACCTACTTTAAATTATTACATTGATAGTACATTTGATACATTTAGCATATGAATTCATTCACTGTATAGAAGCATTTCTCTATTAACCATTTTTTTTAACGTCATTTTAAATTTCGTTTCTGTCAGCTCTCGGTTATGCTTAGGAATTCTGTTAAATATTTTTATTATCATACAAATACAATTTCTTTGAAATAATGTAGTTGACATTTTTGGCAACAGTAGTTTAGTTTTGTGCAAGAAGCAATGCCAATTGCCATGCCTGGATGGTAAGCTGACGGCGTCTACTACGGCTTAACAGGAAAAGCCTGCGCGTTGCGGTGGGACTATCACCGGACACTGCTCAATTAATAAAACTTCCACACTATTGGCATAACTGGTATCCCTCTGTGCAGAGCGTGCATGGACGCTGAGGAAACGGTCGTGCATGTGCTCTTCCAGTACACAGGTATCACGAAAATCCTGAGACGAGAAACCCTGGGATCACCAAGAGGAGGGAAGGATCACTTCTGGAGGGAGGTGGGCTGGATGGAATGAAGGCCGCCATGACTCACGTACAATGGTCCACATCGGGACTAAGTGCGGAAACCGTACCCACTAGCATATTAGTGGGACAAACTGATGCTGATGGTGATGATGATGACCCATGTCTTTTTTTTAGACAAAGCCCGCACTAGGGAAATTAGTCCCTGTGTCGCGGGGTGATTTACAAACATATAATTGAGGACAACTAAGTACCTACATCCAGACTCAGGACAACTATTTATGGGTCACACAAATAGTTGTTCTGCGCGGGAATCAAACCCGTTACACGAAGTGGCGAGGCGTCTGTCTTAACCGCTGCGCCATACGTGCAGTCAGTCTAGAAAAGCTTGCAAGTTATTATCACAAATGCAGCGGGTCTCGATCGTTCATACACTGTGTCTTAAAGTACCACGAAGTTCGTATATCAAACAAATTAAAGTCTCATGTATCCGTAAATGAAACGGATTAAATTGACTAAACAGTTGAGCATGTAACTAAAACTACACTCACTATTGCACAAGTCTCCCCCAAGAGTCATCTTGTGGATATGCCATAATCGCCACGCTCGGCAGACGGGTTGGAGATCGCAGTACCATAGTCATAGTACACAGAAAGACGTGCTGCCCGTTCTCTAGTAGATATTCTTTCGGGTCGACTTCTACGTCCCCCACGGGATGAGATGGGGTGATGATATTCTGATATTCGCCGTCACCACACAGCGTAATAAAATTCATCATCATCATCATCATATCAGCCGAAAGACGTCCATATATCAAACGAATTAAAGTCTCATGTTTCCGTAAATGAAACTGATTAAATTGACTAAACAGTTGAGCATGTAACTAAAACTAGTCGTTGGGTTAATAAGGAAGTTGTGAACGAGTTACCGCGGCCTCTTATTCACCATGTTAATGGTAAACTCGTTCATGCACCATGATTGATTCCATTTCTCGGAGAAATGGTCATTCATGAACGGTTCAATATAGTTTTAAAATATCAAGTTTACTTACATCCTTATCGTATGGGCAGTGGTTACCTTAGTGTAAGCCGCCCAATAGGCTTCTGACATGGTTCGAGAGCGAGACAATCTCCAAGTAAGATCAAGCTAGTAAGATTATCAAGTTGGGTAGAAATTATTACGGGAGAGGAAAACATATCCTAGTCTAGGAAAATTGCCTCCAAAAGCAACCCAACATACAAGAGCAGGGATTTCCATCCAACGTTTTCGATAATACTGCACAAGGTGTTTGTAAAATTGTTCATGTAATGTTACGATCTTGCAAGGGTCGCGGGAAGCCGTTGGATGTGGGCAGCGCAGTACCGGCTATTGTGGAGATCCTTGGGGGAGGTCTTTGTCCAGCAGTGGACGTCTTTCGGCTGATATGATGATGATGATGATATTAGGAACAGCCAAAGACTGATTTAATTTCCTGGGTCACTGACTTTATGTAGCGATGCGACCTTATCCTTTTCAAGCGAATCAGAAAGCATTTTTTTATCGCTGCATTTCTCATCATTCTTGACCGTAATCTATACATATAATAAAATCGTAGGAAAGTCAAAACTGTACATTAAATATTTTTTTTTAATAATACTTGGCGCGTGATCTACAATCGATATCGAAGCCAAAAATATAGTTTTAAGAATTTTTGGCCGTTTGCCTGTATGTATGTCCGGGCTAAACTCAAAAAGTACTGCATGGATTTACTTCAAATTTTGCATGAATATTAGTAAGAGGTCGGGTCAACATAAATGCTACATATTATCACGCTATCACCTACGGGGGAGGAGCTGGGATAATTAATAAAGTTTAACGCGGGTAAAACCGCGGGGCACAGCTAATATGAAAAAAAAATCTAACAAACTAACCGATACCGACAGTTTAAAGTGTCCTCCGAAGCACGGACGATTACTTTGGCCTATGGATACGGAACTCTAATAAGCGGTTAATCAAATCTGCATTTAATATGGTGATGCCAGATAAAACCTTGAGACACAACGTGCAATCGTGTCGACGGCTGGGAAACCCATTGTCGCGCAAATAACATTACGAACATATATATTTGGTATGTGCTTGTTAACTGTCAATTGAAAGTTGGTGACTCTGCACTCGAAGTTGTAGAGAACTATATTTACCTAGGACAGACCATCCAACTAGGTAGGTCCAACTTCGAGAAGGAGGTCAATCGTAGAATCCAACTCGGATGGGCAGCGTTCGGGAAGCTACGTAACATCTTCTCGTCCAAAATACCGCAGTGTCTCAAGTCGAAAGTCTTCGACCAGTGTGTGTTGCCAGTGATGACATACGGAACAGAGACGTGGTCGCTCACTATGGGCCTTATTAGAAGGCTCAAGGTCACCCAAAGAGCAATGGAGAGGGCTATGCTCGGAGTTTCCCTGCGGGATCGCATCAGAAATGTCGAAATCCGCAGGCGAACCAAAGTCACCGACATAGCCCGAAGAATTGCCAAGCTGAAGTGGCAGTGGGCAGGGCACATAGCTCGTAGAGCCGACGGCCGTTGGGGCAGAAAGGTTCTCGAGTGGCGACCACGAACCGGAAGACGCAGCGTGGGCAGGCCCCCTACAAGATGGACCGATGATCTTGTGCGGGTCGCTGGAAATCGCTGGATGCGGATAGCGCAAGACCGGCAATTGTGGAGATCTTTGGGGGGGGGCCTTTGTCCAGCAGTGGACGTCTTTCGGCTGATATGATGATGATGATGATGATGATGTTAACTGTGTTGTTTACTAAGAAACATGAATTATACAATTGTAATAAATGTAATATACATATATGACGGCGCAGCCGTGGCGCTACCAACAGAACTGCATAGATAAGAGTGATAGGTCGGTGTCACTCTGGTGGAACGTCGAACGGGCGGCCATCTTGACGTCACTGTTGCTTGGAGACGTTGTAGTGGTTGCATATTATCGACGGATCGCCGTAATTGAAATTAAAATCTAACTTAATTAGTGATTTGGTGACGCATTAAACATAGTTGATTGATTTTGCTGAATAATTAATTGCTAAGGAAGTGAAGTCCGCCTATATTTTTAAAAGGAAAATAGTGTTCCAGACATGCCTCCATGTACCCCAGACGCCTCGTTATATATATATATATATATATATATATATATATATATATATATATATATAATAGTAGTCGACGTAAGTTAAGGAGTTTAATTTGCCTGTGAAACTGAACAAGTTCTATTCGTTTGGCTGTTAAGCCCGAGGTCTTAGGTTCGATCCCAAGCCAGGACAAATATCTGTGTGATGAGCACGGTTATTTGTTCTGTGTCTGGGTGTAATTTAGCTATAATATGTACATATAGAAATACCTATATAAGTATGTTTATCAGTTGTCTGTTTGACGGTCACCGTAGCCTAGTTGGTAGTGCCCCTGCCTGCGAAGCTGGTGGTCCTGGGTTCGAATCCCGGTAAGTGCAAATAATTGTGTGATGAGCACGAATATTTGTGTCTGAGTCATGGATGTTTTCTATATATATAAGTATTTATCTATGTATATAAGTATGTATATCGTCGCCTGGTACCCATAGTACAGGCTTTGCTTAGTTTGGGGCTAGGATGATCTGTGTGACAATGTCCCTAGATATTATTATTATTATTATTATATAGTTGTCTGTAGTACAGGCTCCGAGGCTGCTTAATTTGGGATCAGGGCTTCTACCGGATAAGTCGCCGAACATCGATTTCTTAAATGGGGTTCAAATAAATAAAGGTTAAAAATGACTTAATCAATCGTTAAATCGGCTTCAACGTTTACAATCGATTCCGGACCATTTATGACGTCACGTGTGCTCATGGAAGCCGATTTAACGATTGATTAAGTCATATTTAAACATTATTTATTTGAACGCCATTTAGGAAATCGATGTTTGGCGACTTAACCGATAGAGCCCCAGATGGCAGTGTGTTAGTTGTTCCAAGATACATACCTACTACATATATAAAAAAAAATTGTACATACAGTTGAAATGAATAATAATCTAAGCAATATTGGTATATCATCTGCTCGTCATACACGCCAGAACTGAGAAGATATATTTCGCACCCTCCCCCCACCGTAATATGATAACAACATTGAACAGTCATTTTGAATTGTTTATCGAAGCAAGCGTGGCACGAGCCGGTACAGACACATCTGGAACTGATAGCGCTTGCGCAGGTCAGGGAAGGACAGATCTGTTTTCTGACTAGTTAGCTACAGAATGGATTGATAGGTATTATTCCATTATTTATTCAATTCTAGCTGTGCCCCGCGGCTTTACCCGCGTTAAACCTAATAAATTATAGCCTATTTGTTAATCCAGGGTGTCAGCTAACTCCATACCAAATTTTATTAAAATCGCTCCAGCCGTTTAGACGTGAAGAAGTAACAAACATACACACTCACGAACTTTCGCCTTTATAATATTAGTGTGACTAGTCACTCACTCCGGCTTCGCATAGGTAGATATATAATATTTTTATGCTCCCTTTTATTTTTAAACTTAATTTCATCATCATGGTTACAGCTGAAAAACTCCACTATGGCACAAGTCTCTCCCAAGAATCATCTTGGGGGGATATGCCATAATCGCCACGCTTATAAAAGTAAGTCTACCTAGTTTGGGATCAGATGGCAGTATGTTAGTTGTCCCCAGATATTAATATATATGTATAGTTTTTTCTACCTGTTGACAAATCTATTGTATATCTTGATTATGTCATTACACTCAATGTCAGACTTCTCATTACAATAAACAGTTGACAATGCAACTCGAATTTCTGATCATTATGTGGAATTCTTTTTAGGTGTTTAAACCTATTAACTCCAACAATATACATAGGTAGTTTGGTATCAATCACAATATTGTTTCACTATCTTAAATTCATCTTTATTGTAATAGATATACGACTTAAATTTGAATTGAGATCGTCAGTTAGATACTTGGGTTGTGTATTAGCATTACCAACGTCACGTCAGTAGAAACAATTGCACTACGAAAACTGCTCTTACTGCCTACGTAATAAAAATGCTGTCAATGATAAATTTAATAGGTACAGGGTTTAGACTGGTCTATACAAATTCTATTTTCAAATGATCACTCACAAAAAATATTTGAAATAACGGTTCGGAATCTGATGGAATACAGAAAAGCAACACAGCAAATAGATGCTGTACATTGTAAATTAGCTATATTTTTTTACAGTTAGCATAAGAGGCGATGCTGCTTTACAGAACGCGGGTTTAATCCGTCCGACAAAAAAAAAAAGAACTTCTGTAAACGTCAAACTCGGAGATGAGTTTTCTTGAACTTCTAAATGAATTATTTAATAATAAAAGTAGATAACGTATTTACTATAGCTGTGCCCCGCGGTTTTACCCGCGTTAACCTTTATAAATTATCAGAGCTCCTCTCACGTAGGTGATAGCGTGATAATATGTAGCCTATATGTTGACCCAACCTCTTAGTAATATTCATGCAATTTGAAGTAAAACCATGCAGTACTTTATGAGTTTAGCCCGGACATACATACAGACAAACAGACAAAAATTCTCACTCAATAACCTTTAATATGTAGTGTTAATTCCGCTAATTGTCAGTTTAATCAAGCCGGGATGCAATATGCAGCAAATTATATACGCCACGTCAGAACGATACCCAACACGTGTTTCAGTATTTCCTCCACGGACCATATTCATTCAACCAGTATTGATCTCTTGAGAATCATGTGCGTATTTTTGCAGGCGGAAGGGCGGTGCATATTGCATCCCGACTTGATTAAACTAACAATTAGCGAAATAATCACTACATATTAATTTCTACATATAATTTTGTATTTTGAATGTTATAAATTTCCGGAATGTGATGTGCCTGATTCCATTACTTATTTTTATACTACCAAGTCGTCAAATAAGCTAACTGCCCATCTGATGATAAGCGGCCATCGTAGTTTACATTAAATATTGTTACACATTTTTCATGAAAGTAACTATTTTATTTTTATCTGTATTTATTTAATTAGGGTCTTTATCCCAATGGATACGCCAACCCCATCATGCCTTATACTAACTCCAATAAAAATGCCTTAAAGTTAATTTAAAAGGAGAATTTTAATCAATATGATACACCAACGCGCTAAATCTTTTCGCCACATCTGTCTTTGGTTGTGCTAAAATTGTTTGAATGAAACCTACCTGTAACATATTTAAATTGAACTTATTGATAAAAATTCTCCTTTCCTGTTGGTTCTTGACACAATCCAAAAGTAACTATTTGTAAATATATACTTATTTCCTAGAAATCTCTTGGTTAAGATTCACGTTTTGTACAACTGGATATAAGTTTGTTAACATAAATTGGCTTGTATTAAAAGATAACAACACACGGTGTATAACTCGCTGAGAGTCCATGTGTGACGATTTCTCTCGCCTAGCCTGCTAAAATCCATATCGAATCTATAATACCAGTATATCATTGATTCGTTATTGCTTACTTATAATGATTAACATTATTTATGGCAACCGGGATCGATGGCATATAATAATACCACCAACGATACCTTCACTAAACGAGTGTGTTTTATTTACACAACTGAAGTAAAATTTAGTTTACAAAACGTAACTTAAACGTAACTCTTTTATAAAAGAAGGTACGACCAGTCGACCACCACTGCCCTCCATGACCCTCTCGATTTTCTATCGGACGAAAGCCCGCGTCTAGACCTATTAACATTTAGAACGATAGGTACATACCCAAAACTTCCCTAAAAATCAGACCCTCTCATGTATCTACATGTCAATAACCTCCTTGAGCCGAGATTTACTTGCTTACTACGGGATCCTTAGCTTATTTACTAGACGGCTTGAGTCCCAGCGTGTCTCTTTAATCTGGTGAAGCAGTGAAAGCCTCCCAGGCGAACTATCAAAGTCAAGGGAAAAATACGAGTGTGCTTTAGGCCACACGATTTAAATAAGACTATGGAGTCTTATTATATGTAAAACATACTCATAATTGTTTGTTAATTCAAACATAAAATTTAAATGTTCGAATTTTGAAAACTATATTTAAAATCGTGCCAATTGCGTCGCGACATTACATTCTATTTTTAAATCTATTTTAGACGAATGTATCGGCTCAATGACACTAATCAAACTGGGATCTTTATTTATTTATTTAAGGACATCAGTAGCTGTTACATCTACTTAAATCTAAAATGTTTTAATCTATATAATAATATAATTTAAATGTACAGCTTCTAAAGGTGCCACAACATGCACAATGGCATTGGTGAGTTACACTGATAAAAAACAAGTTACATATCTCATTATGTTTATCATACAATTTTCTGCAACGCCTTTATTAGGAGCATAGACAAGGTGCTTTTAAGTGAATTAAACGTAGTGATTACATACTCATTGTGAACAATAATATTTCTCAAGCTGATCTATGTAGTTAAATGATTGATTGATTGATACCTAACATTATACGGGGCCTACACCCTACGGCTATTGTTAAAGTACTTCATTTAACCGTCAATTTCGTAACTCGAGTACAATCAATTGAATCGAATCAATAGCCGCGCCATGTAACAGATGGAATCGTAATCAAGTAATAGCTAAAGGGCTCACCAGAGTTACTTCCTTATAACTTGATAAGAATAATTATAGCAAAATCATTGTAATTTCCATTGATACCATAGTCGTTAAGTTAATAGCCTAAGAGTTTTTTTCATTTTTAAACTTCTTTGAGCACGCATGACTTGGGGTGTTTGCAGGTGAAGTTACGAAAAGTGTGATCGGGCGCAGCCAACGGAAGTTGACAGGGATATATATAAGTTAAGAGAGTAAGTGAAGAGAGTAACGTTTCGTTTATTTCTGTAGGGGCAAGAGAGAGAGAGAGAGTGAGAGGTGCGAGCACATATTTTCTATCCCTCTCTCATAGTTCTATATATATAGTAGTAATATTATCCTGGGACATTATTTACGCACGACCATCTGATCTCAAACTAAGCAGAGATCTGGAAACCAGATAATTGATATACTACATACCTATACTACTTTCCTTTTGTAAAAACATAGTTATATAGACAACTAGCTATGCCCCGCGGTTTCACTCGCGTTAAAGAAGATTTTCCCGCTTTTCTGTTGAATTATTTCCTGAATTTTCTTTGCTATAAACCTCACGGAGCCCGAGACCTTTCCAACGAATGCAAAACCGTGGAAATCGGTTCGTGCGTTCTGGAGTTATAGCGTCAGGAAGGAAAACCCGACTTATTTTTATATAGTAGATTACACCCAGACTCAGGACAAACAGACATGTTTATGCACACAAATATCTGTCCTGAGTGGGAATCGAACCCACGACCTGCGGCGTGAAAGGCAAGCATTTACCAACCACGTCAATTGTTGCATTGATACCATAGTCGTTTAGGTTAATAGCCTAAGAGTGTAGATTTTTTGGAGTTAAACTTGTTAAAGCACGCTTGACTTGGGGTGTAAACAGGTGAATGAGTGACCAGAGTGTTACGAAAAGTGTGATCGGGTGAGGCGGAGAGAGGAGAGATCGGAACATTAAAATTCAGAATAAAATATTTCGGAGTTTAAAAAAAAAAAAAAAAACAAAATAAAATAGGTTTTTATTCACGTAGACTTTAAAAAAGCGCTTGTAAATAGTCAGAACATGTTTGTAGTAATATAGTTGTATACATTATTATTTCTAGTAACATAGATATTTAGGTACACATTGTATGAAAACATTTATAATATTTATTTTATTATAGCATTGATATATAGCTAGTTCGTATCAAGTTATTGTCAAGAGATTATGTTTAATTATCGAGTTTAAGTCTAATATTTTTACTACATAATATTGTCATATTGTCATTGGAGTATTTGGGTGTTCCCGGGCTAGCGATAACGTTATATCGAATTGTGACAAAAATGAGCATTTAAAATTGCATAACAAAGGCAACTTGTTTACTAATTATGCGCTTGCAATGATAAATTTAATTCAATCGATAGTTCTAAATTGCCCTGTCTCTTTCTCACGACAGAAAGAGACTACGAAGTAATAATATTTCAATTTATCCGGTTGCCTAAGAAAAAGAATTAATCTAAGATTTTTATTAAAATTAATTAAAATGCCAATCTTTATGTTTTTTGTAACGTTTCTCAATAAATCGAAGCTATTTTCTGCAAATGCATTGATCGCCGATTAATTTAATATTACGACACGACCCATTGGAGCGGACGTTATAAAATAAAAAAAAGAATGAGACAGATCATTTATTGTTTCATTGCTTCGTTAACTTTGAAGGTCTTTTATGAAATGTGACAAGAGAATGAAGGGCAGATGGATATCTTGGGAAACTGGGATAAAAAATATTGTCAATGCGATCCCTTCACTACTGGTAACCCAGGTTAATTTCTAGCATGGGGAGGTTTTGGTGCCAATGCGGAAAAAGTGGCATCGAGGCATTGTATCATTTTTTAAAACTGGTGTAAAGGAGACGGATACGTTTTCATACAATATTGGGCCCGGATGTAAAAAGATAAAAGTGGTATCAATTAATGGGTCAATAAATTATCAGCAAATCACTAAAAATTCCATGGATTTATTCAATCTATGAGCAGAGTTATAAAAGATTTTGAGATTTCTCGTTTTCCAGATTGTAGATTAGGGTCAATTTTTTACAGTTTGAAATAGAAAAAAATAACGCTTTTTTTAAACCATATCTCAACTTATTACAGTCAGGCCCAGAAATCCCTGTCTCCTTTGTGTTCTTATGTGTAGTGTAAACTAGCTGTGCCCCGCGGTTTAACCCGCGTTAAAGTAGTTTTGGCGTAAAAGAGTAACAATCTATACTGCCAAACTTTCGCATTTATAATATTAGTGGGATGTGTACTCTAGCGGTTTTGGCAGTGCAAGCCGGAATTGCTCGCAGATGGTAGATTTTTTCCTTCTTACTTGATTAACGTCAAATTTTGGACAATTCACACAATATCTTTATAAATTATGGCCTGTGTGTTATTCTGATGTATAAGCTATATTATTGTAAAGTTTCATTAAAATCCATTCAGTAGTTTTTACGTGAAAGAGTAACAAAAATCCATCCATCCATACTTACAAACTTTCGCGTTTATAATATTAGTAGGATATTGTGGAGTATTAGACATATGGTACACAAGTGGAAGAAAGTGTCATAGTGCCGTGAATTATGATTTTCCGTGTTGAATTGAAACTCCATAGAAGCCTCTAGTATAGACTTGACTTTGACGACCTTTTACTAAGTTTGACTGTGACTATTGACTAAATGACGAAATCGCTAATGTTATAATGTAACCATTATTTATATCGCCTGAAATATTTAAACTCCATGTTCATGACATAGAATATAAAATAAAAATCTAGCTCGGGAGCGAGAGCAAATGACGCAGCAAATATGGTAGGGAAGACTCATATCTCTCTGTAACTTTATTAACGAATTCACACAATAACTCACCAGTCTATGAGCATGGAGATTGGTCGAATACTGTAGAAAGATTTGAGTTTTTATTGGCATGCTTGCTATGCTGCTACATATAGGTTTATTTTAAAGACAACGCCCGAATTAGGGAATCTAATCCCTGTGTCGTGGGGTACTTGACAAACAAATAATAGACGGACACAAATTACATCCAGACTCAGAACAACTATTTATGGGTCACACAAATAGTTGCCCGGCGCGGGACTCGAACCCGCGACACGAAGCGGCGAGGCGACTGTCTTAGCCGCTGCGCCACACATGCGGTATATATACATAGGCTATTGTTACTATCAAGACTATTGATTTGACTAATATTTTAAATAAATAAATAAAATAATAAATAAAAAAGGTTTTTGTTCACGCAGACTTTAAAAAAGCGCTTGTAAATAGTCATAACATGTTCGTAGTAATATATAATTAATTTATAATTATTTCTAGGTACATATACATATTTAGGTACACGGATTGTAGGAAATAATTTCCAATAAGATTTATTTTATAACATATATAGCGATATTTAACTAACTTAAATTAAGTTATTGTTAAGGATCATGTGTAAGTTTAATTATCAAAATTTTAAATTTTAGCTATATTTTTACTACATATTGTCTGAATGGTTCTGTCTATATTAAGGTACGAATTAAATGTTATTATTATGGCGGACCTTGAGTTTATAACGACGGTCCGCTTTAATGCTACCACCGGAACCAACGTATTATTATATATCTTATATTTCGACATAATAGTACATCAAAGCATACAGATATAGTTAATGCGTGAATAAAGCTTCTTCATCTTTAAAGCCCTTTTATGAAATGTTACAAGTTTGAGAAACTGAGATGTGATTATTTTCAGGGAAATCCTTTCGCTACCGGTAAAACCAGTTAATTATATAGCACGGAAGCGAGAGCAAATCGCCCGCGCAGCTGTCAAAGTATTTACAACAAAACTGATGCCTCTATCTATAACTGCGATCTGGGGATTGGTTGAGCGCTGTAGAAAGATTTTAGGTCCTTGTCGTCTTGCTAGCAAGACGGGCTATGGTCAATGATAGTTACAACAAAATATTATATATTTTGTTGTAACTATCACGACCATTGATTGATTGGTCCTGCCTACGAAGCTGGTGGTCCTAGGTTCGAGGTAAGTACAAATATTTGTGTGATGAGCACGAATATTTGTTTCTTAATCATGGATGTTTTCTATATATTTAAGTATTTATCTATCTATATAAGTATGTATATCGTCGCCTGGTACCCATAGTCCAAGCTTTGCTTAGTTTGGGGCTAGGATGATCTGTGTGACATTGTCCCTAGATATTATTATTATATTATTATTATTGGTTGATTTGACTAATGTTATATTACCGAAATAATAAACTCATCATAATATACACATATAGTTAATTGGTAAATATATGTGTGGTTTATACAGGACCTATCGAATCATCTTCTACCCCTGGACAAAGGTGGACTTCCTCAGGGACTTGCTCAATACTGGTCCTGCGGTGCTCGCATCCCCTTTAGAATAAATAGCACAAAATAATTTACTTATTTAATTTACTTATTAAAGGAACTTAATAAAATCTACAGATTTACAAAGGTATTTTGAATATTAAGCCTTGTCAGATTTTGGTTAAAGAAAAATGTACAGTTGTGTGGTTTCACTACATTATCTTTTATTAATGACTCTTTATGTTTAGAAATTAATTATTCATGATGGAGTAGAATATAGTAAATAGTAGTGGAAAAGTACTTTTGCAAAATAGTTTATTGTATTATGTTTTAAACTTTATGTAGGCATAAAGGTTATCAAGTGAGAACTTATTTAGGCGCATTGAGAACTTTTTGGGTGAATAAAAATCATGGAATTCGCGTCACCGTCACCGAAAGCTTTCCATGAGATATATGTATATCTACTGTGTATATATGTGTACTTTTTGGGTGAACAGAGTGGTTTAAGAGAGGTAGGGCACAGCGTTCATTCGCTCGAAGAGCAGCCCGACTGGGGAAGTACCTCCACCTTACAGAAGACATTCCTTAATAATAACATTAATAATTTAATGTTGTGTTTCTGAGTGTGAGTAAGGTCGCCAGAGCTCATCAGGG
This sequence comes from Pseudoips prasinana, assembly GCA_951640165.1. Taxonomy (NCBI): domain Eukaryota; kingdom Metazoa; phylum Arthropoda; class Insecta; order Lepidoptera; family Nolidae; genus Pseudoips; species Pseudoips prasinana. Next base: position 32,971,461 of record OX621248.1, read on the forward strand.
TGGGGGGAGGGGGGAGGGTCAGAAACACTTGTTTTCTGACTCTTAAAGGCCGGCAACGCACCCACGACTCCTCTGGTGTTGCGAGTGTCCATGGGCGGCGGTGATCACTTACCATCAGGTGACCCACTTGCTATTTGTCGACCTCTGCCATAAAAAAAAACAAAAAGCGTGGAACTCGCGTCATCATCACCGCACGCTTTCCACGATATAATTTTAAATAATAATCTCATAGCTCGATGAAATAATTCACAAGTTAATTAGTTTTCACTTCAATCAGCAATTTAAAATTACAAAATACTTTGTAATATTGCAGGAAAATTGCACAGACTGAGTATTTTATACATAAAATTGAATTAAATTATAAAGATTAATGGGATAATTGCCAAAAAAGGTGATTTTTCCGCTCATTGACTGACTATCTGGTACATACGATGGTAGGGAACCTCATGTAAGCAACTCGCAATTCGTTGGTTCTGTCCTGGTATACTAATTGCGTTAAATAAAAGAGAAATATAAAACACTGAGATAAAGTCGCTTGATAGATTGTGAACTTTTTGCTCTCAAAGCATATTTATCTAGGCAACCGCGACTAAAAGATAATAAAAACTAGTCACGAGCAATTAACAAAGAGGTTTACAGACAAGATCACGATGTTCTCACAAAAACACGTAAAACTGCACAAACTAACGAGCAAAAAACAAAAAAATACATTATAACCCAACTAATTCCGCTGATTCCGATTTGCAAAAGTGCTATAACTTTTAAACAATCTCGATTAAAATAAATAAATAATATTTTTATATATTGTGGACACGGGTCTCAATGACTACAAAGATTTAAGGCAAATCATTACCTTTAGGTTACGCGACCCGGCTGGTGTAATCCATGCCGAAACGTCGCGTAACCTAAATGTAACGATTTGCCTTAAATCTTTATCGCGATTGAGACCCGTGTCCACAATATATAAAAACCGGCCAAGTGCGAGTCGGACTCGCCCATGAAGGGTTCCGTAGCAGCAAGTATTTCAGTTGATTAAATGAAGCAAATTGCGGTTTATGACGTATTAAAAACTACTTGCTCGTTCGTTTTCGTTGTTAGTACGATAATGTACATCATATATTTTTTTAGTTTTATCATTCTCTTATTTTAGAAGTTACAGGGGGGTGGGGGGCACTCATTTTACCACTTTGGAAGTGTCTCTTGCGCAAACTATTTAGTTTAGAAAAAATGATATTAGAAACCTCAATTTGATTTTTTAAGAGCTATCCATAGACCCCACATGTAAGGGTACGATGAAAAAATTTTTTTTTTAGTTTCAGGTCTATGTTATTATTTTATTTTTGTGTTAAAATCTTAATGCGGTTCACAGAAAACATCTACTTACCAAGTTTCAACAGTACAACTCTTATAGTTTCGGAAAAAAATGGCTGTGACATACGGACGGACAGACAGACATGACGAATCTATAAGGGTTCCGTTTTTTGCCATTTGGCTACGGAACCCTAAAAATGTGTACAAATCGCGAAAGTTTAAAAACATCAATAAATTATAGTCAAGTACACAAATATTCACGTCAAGTACACAAATTATTAACAGCACTTTGGGGCACAGTGTTAGCTCGGAATAGTTTCAAACATCGTTATCTCATGTTACATCAATGTAACTTACCGAGAAGAGTTAGAAACGCAAATATCTAGGGACAAGTGACGGTCACCGTAGCCTAGTTGGTAGTGCTCCTGCCTACGAAGCTGGTGGTCCTTGGTTCGAATCCCAGTAAGTGCAAATATTTGTGTGATGAGCACGAATATTTGTTTCTGAGTCATGGATGTATTCTATGTATTAAAGTATTTATCTATCTATATAAGTATGTATATCGTCGCCTGGTACCCATAGTACAAGCTTTGCTTAGTTTGGGGCTAGGATGATCTGTGTGATATTGTTCCTAGATATTATTATATTATTATAAGTAACACACTGCCATCTGATCCCAAACTTGGCAGAGCTGTACTATGGCAACCAGACAAGTGATAAACATACTTACTAATATTATAAACGCGAAATTTTATATGTATGGATGTTTGTTTTTCTTTCACACGCAACTATACTACTATACCATATACCTAAATAAATTTCACTCAGACACATGACAAATAATCTTGTTCATCATAAAAAGAATGGTGGGGATCAAACTCAAGAACTCCAGCTTAGCAGTTTGGGCCTGTAACCTCTAAACCAACAGGCCCGTCAAGTTAGCTGTAAGACGAAACAATTAGCGATGAAATCGGTTCATACGTTCATGTCAGCCAAAGTACGTCCACTGCTGGACAAAAGCCTTTTCAAAGAATGGGGTGATATGCCGTGATTGCTACGCTTCGCAGACGGGTTGGCGATCGCATTTCACCGAAAAACGCCACTGCTGTCCGTTTTCTGGTATTCCCTCAGACGATTTCTACGCCCCCACGGGATGAGAGGGGGTGATGATATTCTATGCTGTTACCACACAGTAAACAGTCTCATACGTTTGCGAGCTGTAATACTTATATTTATATTTTACTTTACAAACTCATAATACACTGCTAATAGGCGGATGTTAAAATGGCTCTCTTCAATCACTATCACCCAAGTTCCAATTTAAAAGTAACAAATGATGACGAAAATGTTTATTTCGTTCGACATTCAGCAGAGCGTATACTCCTTGTACGAAATCAATGCAAGCATTCCGTGAAGGTTATGAAACCTTTTTCAATATCCTTTTTTGTTCTAAAGTCATAGATTACGGGTGAGCAGCTACTATGAATGATGCTGCAGCCACTTAGGCGTAAAATGTAACCAGCTGGAACGAAATAAGAAAAAGAATAGGCCGATTTAGATGCAAAAAACGCCTGAAATATTCAACTATTTCGGATGTTTTTCCATCTATGTGAATTAAAACGAAATAGTTTAATTGAAATTCGAATAATGCAATTATTACATGATCATATTATGAGTGCTCTGTGGAGTAAACGTTTTACACAAGGCGCCAGTTACGAGCCGTTTTTGAGTAGCTTAAAAGGCGCAGAGCGTGGAGGTTCTTCGCTGAAATTTTATGATTTTTGTTTTGTTTAACATGTCGTATAGTTATGCTATTTTACTGCTTGAGGCTTTTACTACTTGCCGGGCTCGAGCCATATAGCAAATAAAACTACAAAATAAGGACCTTTGGAGTTCGAACCTTGTCTCTAGGCGGTTTCTGACGGGCAGATGCATGGGAGGGTCATAACTTATTAGGGACGTTTTCTGCAACTGTCGCTCTGTGTTAATACGCGAAGACTCGGACCTGCGGACTAAGAAAGTATCGGTTAGGGCTATCCATCGATACGAATGCAAAAATATGGTCATGGAGGACGCGAGCTGGTTCTTTGAAGCTCAAAAGACGCAGAGCATGGAGATTGGCCACTGAATTTTACTTACGTTTTCTTGCTAAACAACGTACAAGCAAACGTAATGGTAATTTAATTTGTTTAATTTTTCTGTAATGTTTTATATGTAACCTGCTATTTAATCTGTAAACAATTACCTGAATGTGGAAGAGCGGGGCGTCCTAACACAGGCAATGTTATTCCCAAAAGGAGTTCTTAACAATCTTGTCATTAGATTAACTTGAGTTATTTTTTTAATGGTAATCGGTTACCGTAGTCGATAACGCTTACTCTACACATTACATTACTTAAGCGCTCCTCACCCTTCAGCTTACTCCGATAAGCTCTGGTGATCTTACTCACACCTAAGACCCCACCGCGCCATTCACATTAAAAAGGTAACCTGGAGTATATTTTGAAGGTGTAGGCACCCTACCAATTATCCAAAAAAAAATGTCTATTTGTTACCCGGCTAATCTCCGAAAGGACTCGACATAAAGCTCATGTATAAGGACATTTTTTTATGACAACTCCCCCATATTTTTATAAATCCCGATTTAATGGGGCACATTACAGATTAATGTGGAATGGGGGCGGACAAATTTAATAAACTTATTCTTAGAATTACGGTCAAGATTGATGACAAATGCAGCGATTACAAAATGCTTTCTGTTTCGATTGAAAACGATGAGGTCGCATCTTTACAAAAGGCCAGTTACCAAGGAAATTAAATCGGTCTTTGGCTGTTCCTAATATCATCATCATCATATCAGCCGAAAGACGTCCACTGCTGCACAAAGGCCTCCCCCAAGGATCTCCACAATTGCTGGTCCTGAGCTGCCCGCACCCAGCGGCTTCCCGCGACCCTTGCAAGATCGTAATATTAAATAAACAATTTAGCAAACATCTTGTGCAGTATTATCGAAAACGTTGGATGGAAATCCCTGCTCTTGTATGTTGGGCCGTCAAAATATTAGCATAAGACCTTGGCGTGCATTCTCTTTGTACGTTGCTAAGTACCTTTTTTCCTTGTGTAAAGTACCTTGTAGTTTTTGAAGTGAAAACTTCTTTAGGCGCGTGCGTGAGCACTTTTTGATTGAACAAAAATCATGGATCCTGCGTCATCGCCACGTCACGCTTCTGTGCTGTGTAAATATGTGTACGTTTTGGGGTGAACAAAAAGCATGAAACTCGCGTCATCTTCACGTCACGCTTCCCAGGAGCTACATGTAGATATATTGTAGATTATTTAGATTACAAGCAATATCAATGCTATTATAAAATTAATTTTATAATTGTTCTCATACAATCCGTGTACCTAAATATTTACGAAAGACGTCCACAGCTGGACAAAGCCCTCCCCCAAAGATCTCCACAATTGCCGGTCTTGCGCTATTCGCATCCAGTAGTTCAAAACCAAAATGAAAATCAATAGTCATTTATTCCGTTAAAATATTACATTTGTCTGTTTTAACAGCATATGCAGCAGAACTTAATTTGCCTGATAGTTTTTCTATTTGTGGGCCCCATTGTAGTTTTGAATCAATTGTGATACCCAAGAACACAGTTGACGAAGAATTTCCAGCGACAATCTATGTAACTAGAAATAATTATGTATACTTAATTATATTACTACAAACATGTTCTGACAAGCGCTTTTTTAAAGTCTACGTGAATAAAAAGCTTTTCTGTTTTATATAAAAAAACAAGTGTAAATATAGTTTTCACTACTATCGGCGGTGCGCGGCGGTCCCCAAACCCTGCCCCACATGTTTTTGTTGTGAGATATGGATGTCTTCGATTGGAGTATTTGCCAGTGCCAATGAATTTGATAAATCAAGTCATTTACGAGCTCTTATAATTTTGTTAAAGTCAAGTAAAGTCCGTCACAGCCCTACCAGTAACTAGTAGAAACTTAGCTCTAGGCTTCTATGTAATTTTGAAATCAAGAAGGAAAATTAGAATTCATCGTAATATGCCACTTTTCTAATCTTGAGCACGTTGCTGAAGACGTTATGTCGACAAATCCATACAAAAACTAGAATTTAAACCTGGGGCTCTACCGGCTAAGTCACCGAACATCGATTTCTTAAATGGCGGTCAAATAAACAAAGGTTAAAAATTACTTAATCAATCGTGAAATCGACTTAACGTTGACTATCGATTCTGAACCATTTACGACGTCACATGTGCTCATGGAAGCCGATTTAACGATTGATTAATTCATTTTCAACCTTTATTTATCGACGGTCACCGTAGCCTAGTTGGTAGTGCTCCTGCCTACGAAGCTGGTGATCCTGGGTTCGAATCCCGGTAAGTCCAAATATTTGTGTGATGAGCACGAATATTTGTTTCTGAGTCATGGATGTTTTCTGTGTATTTAAGTATTTATCTATCTATATAAGTATGTATATAGTCGTCTGGTACCCATAGTACAAGCTTTGCTTAGTTTGGGGCTAGGATGACCCGTGTGACATTGTCCCATATATATTTATTTGAACGCCATTTAAGAAATCGATGTTCGGCGACTTAGCCGGTAGAGCCCCAGCTCGATGTATCTTTTAGCACGATACGATGGCGCGAAAATTCGATGTACTTAGTTTTGGGGATTATTCATACGTTGATGTTCGCAATATAATTTAAACAGTGGGTACCCTACGCCGGGTCTAGTTCATAGTATCGACAGTCACTACATCGATGGTCGCTGTATCGAAAACGTTCCACCGAAGGGCTAATGTATCGACAGTACTCCAAATCGATGGTACGCTACATCGACAGTACCCCAAATCGATGGTATGTTACATCGACAGTACACCAAATCGATGGTACGCTACATCGACAGTACACTAAGACGACGGTACCCTATATCGTCAGTACTCCAAATCGATAGTACGCTCCATCGACTTCCCGACCCGAGCCAGATTTAAATAAAAAACACAGGCTTTTTTTAAGATTTTAATCATAATTTGTTAAATCTGGTAATTGCTTGATTTTGATGTAACCCACGTAAAATGGTTGAAAAAACATAAATTCGTATTCAATAACATTGCTTGATAGTTGAAAAAAAAACTTCTAAAATTATAGTAACAAAAACCTATTGATTCATGTAATTTCAAATAATAAGAAAAGCTATGCAAATCAATTATTTAAGACTATTGATTTGTTATATGTAATATTGTTATTGCTTATAAAATTAAATTAAAGAATGAATTAAAGATAAGTGTTACTAGCAATGCCTTTAAGAAACTTTAAGACAGTTATAGTGCTTCTTTGTTCAATAAAATGCGAGATAGCATTCTGACTGTCTCGATTTGTTTTTTTAGGGGACGGACCTTGTGCTCCAGCTTCTGCCTGCTCAATTTGAATATTCACCGCGATCTGCTCCTTTTTAAGCTCTTTGATAGTAGAGTATAAACCTAGTTTTTTATTATTGAGCAACGAATTCCAGCGCCTATGCCACGCTTCTACGGAATTTTGGGTTCTAGGCAAATTATGTTCGTTGTTGTAGTGAACAGACCACAAATCTGGTGGAAACAGCGGAGGAGTGGTGTATGTAATTATTTTACTGTCGGTACTTGTACGCGACGTCTGTTTGCCTTTGACATATGTTGTCTCAAACCACTGTGTAATATTTTCTGTGCTGCTGTCCTTAGGAAGAATTGCATCTTTTAGTAAATCAAACGCGGTTGGAATTTCGTCTGGCGGCAAGTATGCCAAAGCAATTAAGTGTCGTATTTTAAGAGCAAAACTTGCATTTTCAAAGTATTTTTTCTGCAATCCATGTTGCTGTACTCTTCGCCAAACGTTCTGTCCCAAATGAAAAAGACAGCATTTGTGGGTGGCTTCAATAAACACCGACCTAACAGAGTTTATGACCGCAACTTCAAAATCTGTCATCACCAATTCCGGGGCCAAAAGATCTTCACCAATAGAGTCTGCGTAGCATTTGAGATTTTGGAAGAAATGAGTGTAGCACTCTTGAGATTTACTTGATAGAAGAGCATATACTAGAGGGACTGTTTTATTATTATAACCTGCCCCACCAACGATTCCATGTATCGAATAAAGTTGTGAAAATAATACTGGGCAACACTGAAATGTCCCATCCATTATCCATATCGGTGATTCTTTCATCAGCCGTATGTTTTTTTTTGTACAAAAAATTAGCACGCAACCGTCGTTATTAAATCTTGTATTTGAAACTAAAAATGATTCGTCATCGAGCATCGTCAAATCATCTGGTACTTGAATGTCATCTATAGATTGTGGTTCTGATGGTCTATTCTTTGCTCGGGATCGTTTTACCACCTGCCTTAACGCATTTTTATTTGGTAAAACACATGCACTAGATGTTGGTACCATCTCTAGATTGCGATTCATTATTTGACATGGTTTTTCCATTGTGTTTGTACTGGACTCTTTTTTCACATTTTCTCTTAGGCGCAGTTCATCAATAAGACCTGCAATTACATAAATGAGCATTTAACTTCTGTGAAAAATCTTCAGATACAAGTAATGGCATTCAATTATTTTTATTACTTACCAGGTTGTGGAGCATGATTGTGAGCTGTCATATTGTTCTTTAATACGTGATTAGAATCACAGATTACACTGCTGCAAGTACTACGACACTTTCCATCGGTATATTTTTTTACACAATTCCAGTAGTGCACACCTTTATCGTTTACTTTATTCTTCACCATTTTGTAACCGTTGATTACTAAACATTGCTTATTGTTATGCGTTGTAGCTAATTTAATTTCGTCCATTTTCGTAACGAACACCAAGAGAGACGACAAAATGATTCTAAACCACTTTGTTACAAACTCTTGAGGGTAGTACGAAAAATCTTGTTTAAGGCAAGGCTACAATTACTAAATCTCTAAATGTATGAACTACCTACGCTTAAAAATACATATTTATTATGATTTAATAATATTTATGTAGAAATAAATAGTTATAAATGCAAATGAAGGATTAGGAAATCATTCACTAGTTTAAATTATGATTAGAGAATGAATTCAGATGCATGTCTTTTGTTCGGGAGTCTGCAGATAGCGAAGACAGCAGCCAAGACCATAAGGTTTGTTTCCCATTGCATTCATTCATTCATGTATTAAGTCATTTTATATAAAATAATGGATTCGATATAAAATTTAAATCTATTGGTTCGAGACACACTCTCCAAATTCAAAAACTCCTTCCTTCCTTTAATAGATTTTCAACTTTCATATCACAATAGCATAAGATTCATTTTCAATTGGGTAAATTTGACAGATTGGGGTAGGTTGATGTGCTACCGTCTGTACTTTATAAATGTGAACTTATTATTTCTAATTGTTTTTTTTTAATTTATCATTTCAATGTTATAGTTATTTTGAAAGTTATTGTAATAATAACTAAAGTTTTTTTAATACGAATTTATGTTTTTTCAACCATTGTATGTGGGTTACATCAAAATCAAGCAATTACCAGATTTAACAAATTATGATTAAAATCTTAAAAAAAGCCTGTGTTTTTTATTTAAATCTGGCTCGGGTCGGGAAGTCGATGGAGCGTACTATCGATTTGGAGTACTGACGATATAGGGTACCGTCGTCTTAGTGTACTGTCGATGTAGCGTACCATCGATTTGGTGTACTGTCGATGTAACATACCATCGATTTGGGGTACTGTCGATGTAGCGTACCATCGATTTGGAGTACTGTCGATACATTAGCCCTTCGGTGGAACGTTTTCGATACAGCGACCATCGATGTAGTGACTGTCGATACTATGAACTAGACCCACCTACGCCGCATGTCTGGGTTCTTCAGGTACCGCTACTATGCTCGTTGACAGACATAGACAAGACTGTCCTGATTTGTGTCGTGAAAGCGCCCAGAGAATGGGACAGACGAATATGTATCAACTTTCAGTGATTTGCATCTGAGACTAATCTCATATTGTTGAGAACAACGGCTGGTACAGTTAAGTTCTCGATACATCCTTGTACAGAGGACTTCATGTCAGTGGAGTCAGTTGCGCTACAAAAACAATCTTTATTACCTTGACATTACGGTCGCTGTCAAGGTCAAGGTATATGCACTGACGTGGCGACGATTGCACATGAATCATGAAGTGTGAAGGTAGTAGCGTGCCAAAAAATGTTGTTCGTATCTGGCCGAATTCGGCGTCGGCATAAAATCTTATCGGACATCGGCTAGCTTTTGCAAGACATTAATCTGTCTGGTGAAGCTGTTAAAGCCTCCTCTAACTGTAAACGTCATATTCACAAAAAAAAACTGCACAATTGTATTTCCCGCCGGTTTTATCACCACTCTAAACTATATGATTATGTAATAATATTGTGTCACACGGATGGACTGAGTCAAAGCACAAGGATTCCTATATGAGTTTCGCCCACAAAGGGATAAAATTAAACCCTTGTTGGATCATTGGAGTGTCTATCAGTACGTTCGTCTGTTCGTTGTACTTGACTGATTTCATTGAATTTGGACTGATTTAGGTTACCAAAGGCAGACTCATAACGCAAATAAATGAAGAATAAATTGTAAATTATAAAAAATAATTTGGTCACACTATATTGTATGAAAGGGATTTTTAGGTATATGTATAATTTTGAATTAAGATACAAAATTTAGAAGTTACAAGAAAATTACAAATGACACCATTGATTTCCGAAAAATGGTGTTTCGATTCATACCAATTTGCCACAGGATGGCATTGATTTCAACTATTGAATGCGCGGGAACTTTAGTCCCCGGGACGTAGGACCAGCTATTATAATGTACTCTGTGCGTAGGACCGTCTACCTGTCGCGGGGCCATATGCACCCGTGGACGTGTTAGTCGATAAAGTAACATAGCAAATTTCTAAATATTTCTGCGGTAGCACTAAATTTGCATTCGACTTTACGGAACCCTCTCCATGTGTGTTTGCTCGCACTTGTCCGGTTGTTATAACCATTTCAAATGTTAAATTGGGTAGATTAGAGATTTTAAATATCCGAATTTTACGTTCCAGATAATTTTTATAATATCCATTTAGTTTTAGGTTAGCTGTCACTAACATGATAAATGTTCATATTGTGGTACATATATTTGCCCGCTCAGGTTCAGTGGGTCAGTGGTTGGCCGGGAACCGAACCGGTTGGCGCACCCACGTGATATCTGTCGTGTTTCAATGTCAATGATGATTTGTAGGTCTCAACTCATTTCCATTGACGAACGAATAGGTACTTATGCTTTTAGATGCTCGACCTGTTAAACTAATTACGGTATTTAATTCTTCAAATATGACAGATCAATTTTACAATAATATATTAAAATGTATGTAGAACTATAATTCAAAATTGAAAGTACTTATTTAAACTTATATAAATAACCATTTTGACAATAACCTAAAGGAGTTAGCTATGAAATTAAATCGCACTTGTTTGAAATTCGATCATTATGGTTCTATTGCTTTGATAATAGAACCATAATGGTTATAGACATTAAAGCCAACAAATAATATTAATCTGTTCTCAGTTTTGAAATTGAGTATGTCATATCTGCTCAGTTTATTGGTGTGTCAAAAGCATGGTAGAGTGTGTTATGCTTTTTTTTGAAGTTATACTTCTTTTGGCGCGATGGAGAAAAATGATGAGAGTGAATTTTTACGATGCGCGCGCACACCGACACCAAAAAATTTAACAGCATGAAGTTAGTTCTAGGTGGTATGAGAGTGAATTTTTACGATGCGCGCGCATCGTAAAAATAACAGCATGAAGTTAGTTCTAGGTGGTATGAAAATGTATGAGAGTGAATTTTTACGATGCGCGCGCACCGTGCGCGCTCATCGTGAAAATAACAGCCTGACGTTAGTTCTAGGTGGTATGAAAATTGATAACTATGTTCAAGTTGTATATTAAGAAGTATAACTTCTAACGCGTGTACATAAGTACACACAAGTTTTTTTTTTTAATAATTTACATCTAATGTCTATGGTATAAAAATATTAGCTTTTTGCATTGCCTCTCCATTTGAACTTTAACTGTATCGAATTTCATACTCCTCGTATAATTACACATACTCTTCAAGTAGTAATATAATGGTGATAAAACCTAATATAATTTCCTAAAAATGATTTAGGTATTCGTTTTAGACTCAGCAAAGTCAACCTTTACGAAATTTGCTCGTATTCATTATACTAATTGGTTTACATAGCCAAAAGATATTTTTTTATAGCCATCGGAATTGAAATTATTTGTTCGTTACGTAAGTTATCGGTGCTAAAATTTGCAAAACTTTGAGTAAAAGTGGCAACTAATTATATAATAATTAATATTTATTTTATTAAAACATCAATTTACGAACACGAATGAAACGTGTTTGTTTCCTACTTTTACTTTTTATTAATAATTCACATTAAACGTAAGGTTTTGAGATTTGTGGCTAAGTTTTGTGTTGTTGGTGATTTATTTGTTATCTATGATTCCCACGGTGTTTTCTGGAGTCAAAATAGCGTATTAAACCGCCATCTTTGCGCAGATGTCATTTGTGAAATACTGGGAAAACTTGAATGCATTTGTCCTTACGGTTAAGAGTTACTATCTTCTGCGTTAAATATAACACAAAAAATTGAGTAGTTAGGTATTTAAATACCTAACTACTCAATTTTTTGTGTTTTATTTAAGTTAACTTTAACTGATCATAGTGAAAACTGTATAAGCAAAAAAAGATCTGCTTCGTTAATGACGAGATAGAGAGACAGGCAAAAGAGTGGAAACAAGAAAAATAGTAGTTTGAAAACTGTATCTGAGAATTGAGAAAGAGAGAAAATGAGAATGGAGAGCTAATCTCCGGTACTGGAACAATCCGTGAGTAGGGTGATTAGTACTAACACTAGATAATGAGTTATATACTTAATGACATTTTACTAAGTAATTGATTAATTTTTCTGAAATAAAAATATATAATGCAGTAAAAGTCATCTTAGATATCAGATTTAAGTACCTACTAAATTAATAATGTAGGAGGACCGAGCCGACCGAGGCCGAATTTCGGCCACAGCGGCCAGTCTCAATGGAGACTAGCCATCTGCGCAGGACATATTATAGTGCACAAGTGTGTGCGCAAACACAGGGACACTTTCTATTTCATCACTCTTATTATCCGATGGGACGCCTGACGACACGGTCGGAAAGAGGTCAGGTACACGACCGACAGTTTTACGTGCTCTCCAAGGCACTCGGATAATACTGCCAACTCTCAGACTTTGAGCTGATACTGAGAAAATCCCAAAATCACTTTTGGCCTGAACCGAGCTTTGAACCCAAGACCTCGTTATCTGCGGTTCAACACGCTAGCGACACCTACTAAGTACTAAATTACTTCTAACTAACTAGTCAACTAAATACTAAATTCGGAATTGGTTAAAATACAGAATGCCATTACATACATAATAATATACTGCGACATTATTCACACATGGCCATCTGATCCCATACTAACCAGAGCTTTTAACAAGGAAACCAGATATCACATACCGCCAAACCAACGCTGAAATTTAATTAATTGTAACAGTGTGATGAAGGAGATTTTTATAATCCAGCTCAAGCATATAGTTAATATTGATAGGTTTATCTGACGATTTGACTTAGGTCATTTATATTTGTTGCTTTATATTATATTCCATCATCATCATCATATCAGTCGAAAGACGCACACGGCTGGACAAAGTTCTCCCCAAAGATCTCCACAACTGCTGGTCTTGCGCTATACGCATCCAGAATTACATTCCAACTGCAAGGGTTTTTTGCATCATTTAGTTATTTGTACTTGTAGGCAGTAGCAGCCCTTAGATCAGGATTTTTGAATTATCTAGTAGGCTTTGACATGGCTTAACGACTTTTGTCTGATGACTAGAAAGAAAGAAAAGAAAAACTTGAGAGGTGTCAAGGGACACCCGGATGGAACGAAGTTATTTATTATTATTTATTATGTACAAAAAACCTGTATACACTCAACAAAATTAATCGTCGCGACACCACACTGTTCAATGCGAAATAGAAATGAAAATATATGGCTTGCTTTCTATAAGATAGAGAGAGAGACAGACAGAGAAACATGCGCACGCCGCACAGCTGCAAAAAGTGTCGTGACAACTTTTCGTAAGAATTATTTCCGTTCAGCCCCCTTTCACAACGCGCGATAAGGAACTTCGTTCCAAAAAAATTTTATTAGACGCAACATAAAAAAAACACAACCACAACCTTGACTACCTGTCGTGTGCTCAGAAACACGGCCAACTAACTATGGATAGACCTCGCTTATATCTGGCCATGAAGCGCTTCGCTTCGGTCTAATTATTCATCAATAGTCACAGTTTTTCAAATATCAGATCAGATGTAAAAAATCTTAGCTATTAATTTTTAGCCAATCATTTGTGTGATTATAAAGGTATAAAAACAGTAGGTACTATGGGCTATGCTCGGAGTATACTTGCGCGATCGGATCAGAAATGTCGAAATCCACAGGCGAATAAAAGTAGCCGACATAGAAACGGAAGTGGCAGTGGGTGAGGTTAGGGCAGAAAGGTTCTCGAGTGGCGACCACGATCTGGAAGTCCCAGCTTGTGCAGGCCATCTACAAGGTGGACCGACAATCTGGCAACGGTCGTGGGACTTCCGCTGGATGCGGGCAGCACCAGACCGACCACTGTGGACTTCTTTGGGGTATGCCTTTGTCCAGCAGTGGACGTTTTTTTGCTGATATGATGATGATAATGATGAAAAGCAATACTTTACGTCCTTCCACTTTAACTTCTATTAATCCACTCCAAACTTTGTGCTGTATAGCTGGGGGCAGCAAATATCACCACTCATCTCGCATAGAAGTCATACGGGCAACATCGTCTCTGTGTGTACTATGAACATCATACTGCGATCCCCTCCCCTTCTGCCAAGCGAGGTGATAATGCTATATCCTTTATTTTTTATATTCCATTGTTCAGATCGTTAGGGGAAGTCTTTATGCAGCAGTGATGACTTCATTCGGCTGATATAATTATGATTACTTTGCCACATTCAAAAGATCTGTAACTTTTCAACAAACGTTCTGTTAGTTTGCGTATTAATAGTTCTATTACTCTGTTATGATTAAATTGCCCAATTTAAGAGTTTTACTTAACATAACATACTTAAGTAAAACCATTAAGAGTTTTACTTAAGTATGTTCCATATAGCAGGCGAACCAAAGTAACCGACATAGCCCGAAGAATTGCCAAGCTGAAGTGGCAGTGGGCGGGGCACATGGCTCGTAGAGCCGACGGCCGCTGGGGCAGAAAGATTCTCGAGTGGCGACCACGAACTGGAAGACGCAGCGCGGGCAGGCCCCTGACAAGATTGACCGATATCTTGTAAGGGTCGCTGGATGCGGATAGCGCAAGGCCGGCAATTGTGGAGATCCTTGGGGAGGCCTTTGTCTTTCGGTTGATATGATGATGATTATGGTGAAAAGCAATACTCTGGGTCCTTACACTTTAAGTTCTATTAATCCACCATAATGCCATATCCTTTATTTTTTATATTCCAATGTGCAGAGTTTTGGTGCAGGTTAGGCCCTCGCTGAGAAACCACTATTTGAATCGGTATAATGCTGGCGATTTAGACTTTTACACCACTGAACTAAGTTAAGTCTCTATACATCTTGGAGGTGGGCGCTAATGTCTGCGACACAGTATTCCATCCCGCATTAGTATGTTAGCGAACTAAAATTTTTGTAATGTGTTTTTTGTTCCAATAAAATATTTGTATTTGTATGTCTCTTTAAAACAATTCGTGTGTAAAGAGCAAGGCAAACACACACAGACCCATCTACTTTGTTATTGACTAAGCTTTTTTTCTTTCAATTTTCAGATAACCCGGTGCAGTAGTTGAGACGTGAACAGGTAAAAACACACATTTAAAATAATATTATTATAATGGATGGATGTATAGACTAAATCGACGGAAGTAAAAGTGCAAATTCACACAAGCATGCCGAGTTACGTACGGGGGTCAAGAGTTAATTGGGATCTCGGTTCATATCGTGTAGAATAATTACTGTTACTAATTGTTTATTACGACTACTTGGTATTATGACTCGGGTGATAGTTTAACTAAGTACTTTTTTGTTTAATATTTTCGAGAAAATTTTCATCATCCTAATTTTTTATGATAATTATTATTTTATATTTATGTATAAATAACATTATAATAATTAATAGTTCCTAAAGATATATTAGCTATTACTATAGAAGTAAAAATTAAAAACTACATTAAACCTACATAGATATAAAATAAACTAAATATAAACAGCGTGAAAAAAGATCTTTTTTTTGTATTTATATGTCTATATATTATTAAACTATTAATAATGTGGACTAATATAATTACTTATATAGAGTAAAGATTAGATTTTTGTTTATCTGTTAGATAAACTCAAAACTACTTAACAGTTTTTAGAATTCGTTCACGTTGTGGAAGCTATATTATCTATCTGTGAGTAAAATAAAAGATTTAAAAAATCTAGAGATCTCAACGAATATTATAAAAAAATATTATTATTATACATATTACGTAAGTATATGCTTATGCCACTATATATGCTTATGCCACTATATATTTTTTTTATGGTAATTTGATTTGACGATCACCGTAGCCTAGTTGGTAGTGCTCCTGCCTACGAAGCTGGTGGTCCTGGGTTCAAATCCCGGTAAGTGCAATTATTTGTGTGATAAGCACGAATATTTGTTTCTGAGTCATGGATGTTTTCTATGTATATGAGTATTTATCTATACTATCTTCTATACTTATATAGAAGTATGTACCTGTATCGTCGCCTGGTACCCATAGTACAAGCTTTGCTTAGTTTGGGGCTAGGATGATCTGTGTGACATTGTCCCTATATATTATTATAATGTTTTATAGAAACTTTTTATCTCTGTAGGTTTAGAAATGTCATTATTTGGTATACGCTGATGATACATAAAATAATGTATTAAAAAAGGTTAGATGTTTATCTATTATAGTCTAATCAAACAGTTATTTGTTTAAAATAGTCTGCCAAACACGAGAAAAACCGGAAGGTGATGATCTAAGTATAAAATAAAAATAAAACTTTTATAGTCAGTAATAAAGCAAGGAAGCGTTTACTATTATTTGTTCAAATAAAATATCAATTTCAAATTGTATTGCTATTATACTAGTATATTTGGTTGTTGTTGTAAAAAATATTCTATTATTATTTTATATCGACATAAGCATTCTTGGGATTTTTTTGGAGTAGGTACTTCCTACCATTTGGAAGATGATAAAAAATAACAACGTATGTATACATATCCATATTATAATCTATGACGAAAACAATATGTCAAGTGTTCTTTTAAATAAAAGTAACTAAGTCACTAAGAAAAATGATAATCATTTTGAAAAAGTATGAAATCATTAATTAATCTTAGATAATGTTTTTTTCTTTAAAAATCAGTATTCAAATTATATTTATAATGTAAAAACAGTAGTATTATAAATAAATGGTTAGAATATAATAAAAGTAGAAGTAGTCGAAGTAACCTCAGTATCGTTGTTGGGCAACACTCCTAGAAAGCTGACAGCATTGTCACGCTGGATGGTATAATGAACATTTCTTGCAATTCGGTACTTGAATCCACTTAACTAATTTAAACGTTACTATATATCTCTCTAATATAGCTAGTATAAAAAGAACAGATCATACATAGTAATGCTACTATATACTAGTAGTCCCACTACTAAAACTTTTATTTAAAGACAACGCCCACAGTAGGTTATCTAATCCCTATGGCGCGGGGTACTTTACAAATATATAATTCAGGGACACCAATTACATCCAGACTCAGAACAACTATTTATGGGTCACACAAATAGATGTCCGGCGCGGGACTCGAACCTGCGACACGAAGCGGCGAGGCGACTGTCTTAGCCGCTGCGCCACACGTAATGCGCGCGCATCAATTATGACCCTAGGGCGCATGATCAAGATACTTAAGTCACTTATTTTTCTACTGTATTTGGCGCCAAAACTAAATTGATACCACTAAAGATAAGAACTAAGTTACAAAAAAAGTATTAATTGAATAATGTTTAGTTAAATTAACTGATTTCAGGTAACCATTTTAAATGTTTTCATTTTATAGTGATAGTTAAATTTTAACCATATTCAACATTTTGTTCTCATATCAACATTCATGGAATGAAAGATAAAATTATTGACTTCTTGTCTCTTTAAGAATAAACGTGATTTGAATCTGCAATGTATCCTTTCATAAAGGAAACATTCAGAAGTGTCGCAAATCGCAACTTCCTTAATGGCGACACCGAAGCTTTCCTAAACATTCGTAAATATCAATTAACTTACTCCGTATGTCAAATTGATATATTTCATGAGCAACCATAATCTTCAAAATGATTTTTGTATCAGCAAACTGTGAACTTATTGCCTAATTCATCTGAAAGTTTTAATAATCCATCCGTTAAGCTAAATTAATTGAGATTCAGATCAAATTACTGATCTCGACAAACGTCATTATTCTGTTCGACCTCATTAAAATTTGTTCCACTATCAATTTAAATCTCTAAAGAAAGAATGTTTATATAGCCTCTATAACTCTATATAAATACATACAAAAGAGCCAATTATGTATTGCTAAATTTGTCATTGGAGCCTGCTATTCTTCTGTGTAATTGGACTACTAAACGCCTTGATATAGTTTACACAATGGCTCTGGGAACCACACGTATTTAGTACAAAAAATGCCGTATCAACACCATCTTTTAGTGTTCCAATGAACTGTAAGTGTCAAGGTTTATGATTGAAAGTCGGATGGCAGGTAGTGTTGCATAGATAATGTTTTTATGACGTAAGTAATCTTAAATGGTAGTCTGTAAAGAAAGGATAGATTAGCATTAATTGCGTTTATTTAATAAACTCTTTAGTGTATAATATTGACGATTAGTTTGTAACAACAACTACTCAAACAATTTAATCAAGTTCTAGCGGATAATTTCCCATTTCGGACTTGCACATATAAAAGAGTAAGGAAGGATTGTTTTGGCTTTATGGTTGTGTATTTTGTTATCTGTGCAATTTTCAGAATATATTTTTTCGTTTTGAAATTAGTTTTTGATATGACGTTTGTTAACGCTATTCCATCTTTAAGGCAACGAATAATAAAATAAACAGACTGACGCAAAGTAAGCGGCCAAGGCTGCATACAAATTCGCGTAAGATCAAACTTGTGTCGAAGTTTCGTTCGCGTCAAACAGTTACACTTGTCAAATAAATATTTTTACATCTATACTAATACTATAAAGAGGTAACGTTTGTGTGTTTGTGACGTTCTAACTGGTAATCTCTGGATTTACTGAACCGATTTTCAAAATTACTTCACCAATAGAAAGCTATGTTATTGTGACAAACGGACAGGGACAAAAATATTTATAACGCGGAACGAAGTCCGCGGGCACTGCTAGTATTTTATAAAATCACATGAATCGAATTGAGAATGCTTTAAAAATTGTCTATTATGAAACTATGAAGACTTAATTTGTTCTCATTACGCTATAAAACGAAAAAAAAAATGTATTTTTTCTCATACTTTGTGGTGGCGGTGGTGAATATCACTACCCCATGTCATCCCGTGGAGGGAGTATACATATATTTCATCTATCATCAGATAGTATATCTACGAGAGAAGGGTTAGCAGCTTCACAACGTAATAAAGATCGGTTACTGCATGTTTTTAGCTAATTTATCTACATATATATAAAACCAGAAACTGACTAACTGATCGATCAAAGCACTGCTGTTACCGCTGGGTCTAGCTAGAACCATGAAATTTTGCACATATATTCCTTAAGTGACGTAGGTGTATACTAAGAAATGATTCTTGAAAATTCAACCCGTGAGGGGGTGAAAAGGGGTTGCAAATTTTGTATGAAATAACGTGTTTTCTTGATCTGAACAACTTCAAACTTCGCCAGACGGTCGCCATAGCCTAGTTGGTAGCGTTCCTGCCTACGAAGCTGGTGGTCCTGGGTTCGAATCCCGGTAAGTGCTAATATTTGTGTGATGAGCACGAATATTTGTTTCTGAGTCATGGATGTTTTCTATGTATATATGTATTTATCTATCTATATAAGTATGTATATCGTCGCCTGGTACCCATAGTACAAGCTTTGCTTAGTTTGGGGCTAGGATGATCTGTGTGACATTGTCCCCAGATATTATATTATTATATTCATATCATATGTTTAAATACTAAGATTTACCCCGTAAGGAGTTAAGTGGGAGTTGAAAGTTTGTAAGAAATTTGATCACATGTAAATGTTTGAAGTCCTAAACCGTAATACGGAATAGGTTAGTTTTAACTTCTTCGATGTCTGATGTCGACAGACAGACATGTGATCAAGTTTCTTACAAGCTTTCAACCCCGACTTTAACCTCTTACGGGGTAAATCTTAGGATTCAAACATGCTACAAAGGGATATCATGCGGAGGAAGTCGCGGGCAATAACTAGTTTATAATAAATCCTTGAAACTAAACGTTTGCTTAGCTTCAATTGTTACAATCATTTATTGAATGAAAATCAAATGTTATACGATGAATAGGGAATTCGTATAACATTCCATGAGAACTCGTATTTCAAAGGTTATTGTGTAGCGTATTGTTATAAGTTCTTAATTCGCTGCAGAGGTCTTACCTTCGACATTAATTCCGATAAATTGTATAGTAGGTCTTGACATTTTGTTCTGTTTGTCGGGTATAGATGGTAATATACTTGGTATAATAATAATGTAATATAGGTAATAGACTTGCCACCGTGGCTAATATTAATATCAGCCACGGCGGCAAGTCTCAATGGAACTAGCCAGCTGCGCAGGATGGGACTCTCACGATGGGACGACTAGCGACACGACCGGAAAGAGGGCAGGTACAGGGCCGTCGGCTTTGTACGGTGTTCTCCGAGGTACGGGGGTGTAATAGGGCTATCTCCCAGACTTCGGGCTGATACTTCAAAATTTGGTTTTATGGAAAAACCACAAAATAACTTTTTAGCCCGGTCTGGGATTTGAACCCAGAACCTCATTATCAGTGGTTGAAGACGCTACCACTAGACCAACGAGGCAGTCCAACAACCAGTAATATCGAGATATGTTACTTCCTGGTCGCTAGACCAATGTGAGTATGTTCAACCGCAGACAATGAGGTCCTAGGTTCAAATCCCGGGTCTGGCCAAAAAGTGATTTTGGAATTCCTCTGTAAAGAAGAATTACTCAGTAGGAATTGGCGGTATTAAACCCCCGTGCCTCGGAGACCATGTAAAGCCGTTGGTACTGTACCAGACGTCTTTGTCGCTAGTCGTCCCATTGGATCATGAGAATGATGGAACCCACGACCTCTGGCTTCAGTGTACCACGGCTCAGGGCAGTTACTGACCTGAAGATGCATGAGAAGGGCGGTATTTGGGGATGTTTTGTGCAACTGTCGCTCGACGTTAGGAGTTATAAACACAAGGTCCACCATAATACTAATATTGAATTCGTACCTTAATATAAAAAATAAATAATAATAAAATAAAAATATGGTTTATTTCTCTCGTAAAAGTTCATATATAAATGACATTGCGATGTATAAACAAATTTGCTTAATTAGAACTCTAGAGAGAGCTGGAGTCTGTACTAGGCTCTAAATCTGTATGACAGATCTTCAGGCATATATAGGCATATAGACAGAACCATTCAGACAAATGTAGTAAAATATGGCTTAAACTATAAATTTCGATAGTTAAACTAAAACATTATCTCCTTGACAATAACTTAATACAAGTTAGCTAAATTTAATTACTATTATAAAATAAATTTAATAAATGTTTTCATACAATCCGTGCACCTTAATATCTATGTAATTAGAAATAATTATGTAAACTTAACTGTATTACTACATTCATGTTCTGACTATTTACAAGCGCTTTTTTAAAGTCTACTTGAATAAAAACCTTCTTTATTTTATATTTTATTTTATGCCAAGACGCGGCCCGCTCGTCTGATAGAAGATCAGGGGCACTACTGGCTAAGTCGCTGGACATCGACTTTTTAAATGGCGTTCAAATAAATAAAGGTAAAATGACTTAAACGGTAGTTAAATCGGCTTCAACGATGACAATCGATTCCGGGCCATTTATGACGTCACATGTGCTCATGGAAGCCGATTTAACGACTGATTAAATCATTTTTAACCTTTATTTATTTGAATGCCATTTAAGAAATCGATGTTCGGTGATTAGCCGGTAGAGCGCCAGAGGGGTCAAAATTCTCACATTTTTACTTTGGTACAATTACATATTGCGTCTTTCTAAACGCACTATTCTTATTCAAGTCACAACCGAGTGTTAACCTCCGTACCACTGTACATAACAATAGTAAGGCAATCGACCAATTCCAGCACAACTGCCAGCATTTAACCGTCTGCCGCCGTTCTATAAATATCGCCATGTATTATGCGCGTACGCAGTGAGACTGACCTTTGTGTCAAATTCATTCTGTAGACGTGCTGCGTGTAATTGCTGATCTTGTGCTAGATTTTCCTCGGGTATTACACGTGTTCTGCAGTGGTTAAGGTAGTAGTGTAGTAGTAGTGGGTTCGATTCCCACACAGGACAATTACTTGTGTCCAGGAATTGCATATTTGTGAGACCCTTGCGTTACAGGGATGTATTACCATAAAGTGGGCGTATTTTTTGCATAAATAAATACATACATAAATATACAACACGTAACTTAATTAACGCACATCCTGAAAATAGATTGTTCAGAATCGTTTACTGAATCGATTTATATCATTTTAATATACCTAGGTAATTTATTTTTCAAAATAATTAAAACTACGGAAATTATTGTCATATTAACCCTATACAGTCAATACGAATTGAAATGGACTGTAAGTCAAAGTATAAGACTTTTAAAATCGCAGTTTTATTGGTATTCATACAAATTCTATCATTCAATACAAAATAAAGAAAAATAAGCATTATTCCATGAAACTAATTTAGTAAATAACAATGCATATACATGTTAAATTAAAGATTCCATGTATGTATTATTATTACAACATAATATTCTAATTGGGGTGTTTCAGGGTGTGCGTTAATTACGTTACATGTTGTATATAATCATAACAATAATCAGAGGTTACATCCTAATGGTCATATCTGGGTTATGTAGGTAGGAGAGAGTGAGATCAATGTTATTATAGTTCGTCCCTCATCATAGACGCATAGGTTAATCTAAAAAATAGCTTTTATTTAAGCGTGAGGAACACAACTCCATTGTGGATATCTTTTGGAGAGGCATTTGCCCAACAGTGGACGTTATTATGCTGACATGATGATGATTATGATCATGAGTATATTCCGTGTTTTCTCTTACTACTACAACTCCTGTATACCAAGATCAAAAGTGTCACACAATGAATTGACACTGAAAGGTCACGCTCAGGCATGTCCCGGGGAATCGCTTTAACTGTCTTGGATACCGCGACGAATTTAGTCACAAAGAAATAAGGAGTTACAAAGAAGTAATTCCACTTCCCTCCAGGCCAGAGTGGTAGACAGAAAGATATAACAAGACTGAAGCTGCTTTTGCATCTGAATGCAAAAGCACCGAGCATAAATATGAAGAGTACTATCAAGTGAGCTGTCCTATATTTTATTGCAATAGTACCTAGGTAAGGGAAAAACAGGGTAGTGGAGCGTATTACGAAGTAAAAGCGCCTGCTGGAGAAGGAGGCATGAAGGAAGAACCACCGTCAGACCTATTAATATAGATATTCAGACGGCTGAGATACTTAATACTTACTCACTTATCGTATTGCTGTGGTTACCCTAGTGTCACAGTTGTTCAAACCGCCCATATCAGACGCCTAGTCTGATGGCTTAGCGATTGTTGCCTAATAGGTACAACCGGGACCGACAGATTAACGTGCCCTCCGAAGCACAGAGACGCTCAGAAATTAATCCACTTTGGCGGTCACCCATCTATGGATTGACCGCGGGTCTAGTTGCTTAACCTCGCCAATCAATCACGGACCGGGGTGAGAGCATCTGAGATACTTAATGTTGTTTGTAGACTATTGTCACAGTTTTCTTTTGATGTTCGACCAATCCTTGACTTGGATGAGGAGTCACGCACCATTACCGGAGACCGTGACACTAACAAAATATCTGTAAACATTTAGTGCATCATACTTATGAAAGAGATGATCATAATTATCTATTACTAGCAGTGCCCCGTTAAATTTAATCAATTCATATAATAAAATCGTAAGAAAGTCAAAACTGTACTTTGAATATTTTTAAAAACGATACTTGGGGTGTGATCTACAATCAATATCGAAGCCAAAAATATAGTTTTTAGAATTTTTGTCTGTTTGTATGTCCGAGCTTAACTCAAAAAGAACTGCATGAATTTACTTCAAATTTTGCATGAATATTAACGAAGAGGTCGGGTCAAGATATAGGCTACATATTATCACGCTATCACCAGAGGGGGAGGAGCTCTGATAATTTATAAAATTAAACTCGAGTGATATCGCGGGGCACAGCTAGTATACAATATTACTACAAAGTTTCATCAAAATCTGTTCCGTAGTTTTTGCGTGAAAGAAATACAGAGAAATATGTCGTGCCTTCAGAGTCAACGCCTCAATTTCACTGATTGTAAATGACAACTTCTTCGAGGAGAAACCGAAGTTATAATATATTATATTATTCGGTGAAACCGCATACATGTGTCTTTATGCAGTCGGTTTGGAATAATGCAGCACATTTATATTTAAACATTCCACGCAACGATTGCGTTTTGCAGATTGATTGACTTATACACACAGAAAAATAAACTTATTTCTGTACACAATCGATATAATATTATTAATAACATTCATACATACATAAAACTACGTCTGTTTCTTGGAGGGGTAGGCAGAGACAACAGATTTTCATTGGTCAAGAGCTTGCACATCTGTTTTGCCTCGTTTACTGTCATTATTTGGCGGGCCTATTGGCGTGGTTGGCATAAGCTTGCTTTTCATTCCGCAGGTTCGTGGGCTCAATTCCCACCCAGGGGCTCTACCGGCTAAGTCGCCGAACATCGATTTCTTAAATGGCGTTCAAATAAATAAAGGTTAAAAAGGACTTATCAATCGTTAAATCAGCTTCCATGAGCACATGTGACGTCATAAATGGTCCGGAATCGATTGTCAATGTTGAAGCCGATTGAACGATTGATTAAGTCATTTTTAACCTTTATTTATATGAACGCCATTTAAGAAATCGATGTTCGGCGACTTAGCCGGTAGAGCCCCAGGATAGATATTTGTGTGCATAAATAAACATGTATGTTTGTCCTTAGTCTGGTTGTAATTATCTATATAAGTATGTATTTACGAAAGAAAAGTAGTATCTGTTATCTGGTTTCTATACTACAAGCTCTGCTTAATTTGGGATCAGAAGGCCGTGTGTGAATAATGTCTCAGGATATTATTGTTATCTATTTATGTATACATGGTCTTATTCTAACAAGTTTGAGTGAAATCGAAAAGACAGTGCAGCAAATGACGTTTTCACTAACTATTTATTATAAGAACACATTATTGGGAAAGCTCATTATATGAGTATTATGGCAATCGCTCTCGATGATTTCTAATGTAATATAGAATGACGCGTGGCGAGTGATAGTGAGAAATGTAGAGCTGATCTCTTACATGTTTATGATCGCCTGGTATTTGTTTAAACCCCTCTACAAAAAGCGTCTGTAACTGCGTGTTTGTGTGTCTGTTTTTTGCTTGATAACTTGTGTAATCAAAATGGTTCTTAGATATGTTATACTAGCTATGCTCCGCTATTTCACCCGCGTAAAACTTTATAAATTATAAGCCTACGTGTTATTCTGATTTATAAGCTATATTACTACAAATTTTCATCAAAATCCGTTCTGTAGTTTTTGCATGAAAGAGTAAACAAAAACTTCCATACATGCATACTTACAGATTTTCGCATTTATAATAATATTAGTTGGATCTTCCTAAATTTTTCGTATGGGGTATCCTAGTGTCAGAGTTGTTCAAGCCGCCCAGTAGGCCTCTGACATTGAACGACTATTGCCTATTGATAACAACTGGGACCGAAAGCGTAGGTTCGAAAGCATGGAGACGCTCAGAAGTTAAACAACTTTACCAATCGCTTACGGCCCTGTTAGACCTAAAGGGCAATGGACGACTCAATGACTCACTCAACTGTTTTATGAATATACAGAAGTTTCAGCCTCTTTTGTAGTTTTGCTTCTCTTTTTTTATTAAGGTTAAACTTGTGCCAAATTATCTACACTGATTATTAGCTATTAATTATCTTGCTCCGTGGAACGCAACGAAGAAAATGTGGTACGTCATAACTAGATATTTTAGTACTGAATAATACAAAAGAAATACACCTATTTTGACACTTGTTTCAAATATAAATTTTAATTTGGAGGGTGAAAATTAAGACGTTTGACGTCGGGAACCCCCGACAAGAACGCAGTTCTTGTACGAAATCCTTACAAAATTACTATAATGTGATAAAATAATCCACGTATGATTAACAACAAAGGCAAACAACTATTAATGAAATTGTCACGCTTTAAGCTGCGCATTATGCTTGACCGTCGAATTTCAATATTCTACCACAGACACACACACACGTATATAATTAATACACCCACATAGATAGAGGGAGAATATAATTTTTCCTCACTAGCCGTGTTTAGATCTTTCCAAAAATCATACATCTTCCCCAGAACCTCCGGTCTAGTGGAGGTGCGTTCATTCAATAATTAAACTATTTACATAACTTTGCACAAAAAAACCCGCATACTTATTTCGTAAGATCCACATAAAACATAAAATACAAAAACTACGAGCCATATAATAATAACAGAGTGAAATCTATCCGCGGCAGTTTCTCCGAACGGAAACATATTAAAATAATTTGAATACATACGTAATAGTTATCTCAGTGCTTAATAACATAAGTGCAGTAGCGTAACTAAATAACACAGTCCCTATAATTACTGTTGTATTTACAGATAACATAATGGTTTTGAGAAGAAACTGAGTTAAATGATGTGTGTGACTAATTAAGTGTCAACCAATATATACGCCCGACGAAAGTACGACTGCGATTGCCTCGCGACCACCAACGTCATCCATGACCCTTTGTTTGCACTCGAATCTCGAAAAGACGTGAGACCCGCGTCGCGTGTTAACGAAGAGCGAAAGTTGCACAAATCATCCCTATAATCCGGTCACCGTAGCCTAGTTGGTAGTGCTCCTGCCTAAGAAGCTGGATCCCGGTAAGTGCAAATATTTGTGTGATGAGCACGAATATTTGTTTCTGAGTCATGGATGTTTTCTATGTGTATAAGTATTTATCTATCTATATAAATATGTGTATCGTCGCCTGGTACCCATAGTACAAGCTTTGCTTAGTTTGGGGCTAGGATGATCTGTGACGTTGTCCCTAGATATTATTATAATTATAATTATATGACCCTCTCATGCATCTCCCCGCCAGTAACCAGCTCAGAGTCGAGGTTCGAATCCCAAAGGGGGTGCCCTTCGGCTCGGGTACTTAGTTTCTATGCTACTTATGTTTATTAGATGGCTGAAACCTTCTCCCACCTCTAATGTCCGGTGAAG
This sequence comes from Pseudoips prasinana, assembly GCA_951640165.1. NCBI lineage: Eukaryota > Metazoa > Arthropoda > Insecta > Lepidoptera > Nolidae > Pseudoips > Pseudoips prasinana. The sequence goes on from OX621248.1 coordinate 32,998,652, forward strand.
CAGTGTACGCCTCATAGGCCAAACTGTAAACGTCAAGTTAAAAAAAGAGTGGTAGGTATATATACATAAAACAAATAATAATAATAATATCTGGGGACAATGTCACACAGATCATCCTAGCCCCAAACTAGCAAAGCTTGTACTATGGGTACCAGGCGACGATATACATACTTATATAGATAGATAAATACTTATATACATAGAAAACATCCATAACTCAGAAACAAATATTCGTGCTCATCACACAAATATTTGCACTTACCGGGATTCGAACCCAGGACCACCGTAGGCAGGAGGCAGGAGCACTACCAACTAAGCTACGGTGACCGTCAATAAATCATCATCAAAATAATCATGCTCATCACACAAAATATTTTCCCGGAGTGGCTAACAAACCCACGACCTCTAGCTTTGCAGTCAGGGTCAGTAAGCACTAGATCTACAAGCCCTTCAAATGTTCTGTTTTTTGATAATTTATTATATTTAAAATGAAGCAACAATGTTAGTAGACCATTCTTTGTCAAACGAAATATACAAAAGAAATAAATACCTAATTTTTTTTTATAGAATTGCATGACTAACGAGCAAGTGGGTCATCTGATGGTATGTCATCACCGTCGCCCATGGGCACTCACAACTCCAGGCCACACGTGCATTGTCGGCCATTAAGAACGAAATAGGCTTGATTCTTAAAAGTTCCCATGTCATACCGGATCGGATAAACCTACGCAGTTAATTAATAATATATAATAATAATAATAATATCCTGGGACATTATTCACACACGGTCAAACTAAGCAGAGCTTGTACTATAGAAACCAGATAACTGATATATTACATATACCTACTATTTTTCTTTTGTAAATACATACTTATATAGATAATTTACACCCAGACTCAGGACAAACAGACATGTTTATGTACACAACTATTTGTCTCGGGTGGGAATCGAACCCACGATGGAAGGTAGCGTATCGACCAACCGCGCCAACAGGCCCGTCAATTGATTCCACAGAGTGGTAGTGCGTGGTAAGAAGTTCCTTAATAAAGCACGGTGGTAGACGACAGTATATCCAGTTCAGTATACACTATATCCAGTGATGTGGTAGATAAAAACGTTTGTATTTACATCTTTAATTGAAACTCAAATAATTTCACTCAATTAATTGCTAAATTGATTACAAATGTCACAGTTTGTAACAATGCAGTATCTCAAGCACTGAGAGTTACAGTACACTACGTAATGATCGTATATAATCTATTGCTGGTTACCCAACATTGGACGGAGCTATTACACCATGGCCCCGAGGAAATACATTCAGAAGCTGTGTAATTATCACAGATTGCCTCGGCAGTTAAATTGGGGAGTTTTTTCTTACCAAAATGTCAATATTAGCCCGCAGTACGGATGTGGGCTGTATTACACCGCGCCGTCTCTCGGAGAGCACGTTAAGCCAATGATCCCGTACATGATCTCTTTCCGATTGTGTCACTCGTCATCCCATCAGATCAGAGATAAGAGAGAGTGAATGCCTTTGTGTTTGTGCACGCACATGTGCACGCACATGTGCACTATTATATGTCCTGCGCGGATGGCTAGATTCTATTGAGATTGGCCGCCATGGCCGAAACTTGATCAGGAGGATATAATTATTATAAGTATCACAGAATACCTCGTTGGTCTAGCTAGTGCAAGTATGTTCAACGGCAGAATGTGTCGCCAGAGTTAGAGAATTAATTTTGTTAAGAAAAAAAAATCAGTCGGTATAGGCCAATTCTAAAAGAGACGAGACGAGAGAGAACACGTACAGCACTCCTGGACCTGACCTCTTCCCGGTCGCGTCGCTGTGAGCTAACCGTCCGCGACGCATCGAATCATGAGAATTTCGTCAAATTAGGAAATTCGTCAACACACATAGCACAATTATTAATAATATCTAAAATATATTCGTTTTTCCAACAGGTATAAAGGCGAATTGTAGACATTAAATATTATTACTTATTTAAGTAACTTACCACCGGCGTCACACCTTAAAAATCTTCAAATATTAAGTATGCATATAAATAAAACGTAACGAAGAAATCGAGTAATAAACCAGCCAATTAGGAGTCGGATTCGCACACGTCGGGTTCCATATTATCGAGTATCTATAGTAATACTACGTAAGTATATATTATCTCCGGTAATACTCACGTGAAAATCATATTCAGCCATTATTTTGTTAGTAATACTTACGACTATGTTGGTAAGCACTACCAACATAGTCGTAAGTTCTACTAACAATATTGTCGTGTTTTGGTTACTCCATTAAAGACAAGTTCTATTATATTAAGATTGAGCAAAGAAAAAAGGTTATTGAACGGCGACCTCCTTTTATTTTTAACTACATTTTATTTTTGTTATTTCTTGTTAAAGCGGCAATAGATGTAAAGTAAATATTGATTTTCATAAATAACAGAAATGCGCAATGTGTATACTACGGCCTAATGCATTACCAGTAACTAGTCTGATTCCAAGTTGAAACCCCCAAGACGGCGCCTCCTGGCGCAGGTTACTAAGAAAATACATACTACATAGAAATAAATACATACTTATATAGATAATTACACCCAGACTCAGGACAAATAGACAGACACAAATATCTGTCCTGGGTGGGAATCGAACCAACTACGAACACGCTTCAAAATTGTTACTGCTAGAGATAAGATAACTTAATTGTACACCAAGAAAACAAAAGAAATACAAGTAACAAGCATTCATAACATAAATTGGCGGGCCTTATCACTCAATAAATTGTCCGAAGAATTGCCAAGCTGTAGTGCCAGTAGACAGGGCACATAGCTTGTAGAACTAATGGCTGCTGGGGCTGGTGTTTATGAGTGGTCACCACGAACCGAAAGACGCAGCGTTGGCAAGCGCCCTACAAGATATACCGATGATCTTGTGAGGGTCGTTGGTAGCCGCTCGATGCCAGCAATCGTGGAGATCTTTGGGGGACGCTTTTGTCTAGCAGTGGGCATCTTTCGGCCGATATGATGATGATGATCACTAAATCTGATCTCTTCCAGACAACGTAGGCAGAGGTTGTAGATGGACAAATGGAGATAGGCTAGAGTTAAGCATAAAACTTTAGAGAATGCGACCAAGAAGTCTATATAGCGCTAATTGTACGGTCGAATTTAAAGGGAGTTGCCCAATGTTAGCACGTTACGCCCACATTAACAGAAATCATTCACGGAAAGGCAGCCAATGTGTCCCAGTACAACGGTACACAATAATTTCAGCAGCATTTTAATTTCATGGTCAATTTGCGGAGACCGTTCAAGGTTGCGTTGCGATATTGCGTTCATCATAACTCTTGTTGTTTTATTATTATGAACTATAAGACGGTCAACAAAGGGAAATGCTTTTTTTACTATAAAGTTGGCAAACAGCGTACACCGTATAAATTGCCCTAAATACCGATCCTATTATGCACCCGTCAGCAATTGCAATCCCGTCCTAAAGTGGCAGAAAGAACCCATTGTGGTTCATATCAGTCAGCCATGTTTCTAGAAAACAAAGCTGATGGATAACACATAAATTCTCCGGACCTGTGTTAGCAAGAGCATCGCGAATTATGCTATAAAACGAAATTTTAATAATAATTAAAATGCCAGATGTCTAAAGCAAATGCCTACAATATGTAATGAGTAGAAATACAAAGATGTTACATTATTATGAGCAAATCAAATACTTAGAGGGAGAAAGCCATAGCTATAAATATGCATAGCTCGATGATTTCTCTATCTGCACGCTAGGATGCGCGGGCGTCGCATTTTCTTCTATGAAAACTGAATTGAGTAATCGTCACAGTTCGTTTAGTAGGTATTTATTGATGTTATTTGTATTATTTTAATCTTTAACATTTCTTTTCATATTATCGAAAAACGCCAATTATTTTAGTTTTTCATTTTTAGAAGTTTTCTGATGAAAAACATACATATAAAAACCGTTGTACCTCCTTATCGTAGGGGTAGTGTTTACTCTACACAAGACCGGCCATAGTGCAGATCCCTGGGGCAGGCCTTTGTCCAGTTGTGGACGTGTTTACCCTAGTGTCAGAGTTGTTCAGGCCACCCAGGAGGTATGATTTTACGACTATTGCCTAATGGCTACAACCGGGATTGACAGATTAACGTGCCCGCAGCTTAGAAATTACATTCATCTATATAATAAGTAAATTTCGCCGCGGCGGCCATTCTCAATGGAGAATAGAAGTATAGTTTTAAGCTTGTACCTCTAAATTCTACCGCAACTCTGTTTACAATGTACCTACTTATAAAAACTCTCCACTAAACAGGCTAAGCCTAGTGGAGGGTTTTATCGAAATTTTTTCTTAAGAAACTTTTAAAGCGCACTGCCTCTCTGTGGAATCAATTATCTTCGGCGTTATTTCCGATCTGATATGACATGGCAACCTCCAAGAAGCCTATTCCTTTCTTAAAGGCCGGCAATGAACTTGTGACCTCTCTTGAGTTGTGAGTGTCCATGGGCGGCGGTGATCACTTCCCATCGGGTGACCCACTTGATTGTTTGTCTATTATATAAAAAAGTGTACTATATGTTTATGAAGCTGGTGGTCCTGGGTTCGAATCCCGGTAAGTGCAAATATTTGTGTGATGAGCACGAATATTTGTTTCTGAGTCATGGATGTTTTCTATGTATATAAGTATTTATCTATCTATATAAGTATGTATATCGCCGCCTGGTATCCATAGTACAAGCTTTGCTTAGTTTGGGGCTAGGATGATCTGTGTGACATTGTCCCTAGATATTATTATTATAGTACTCATATATATAATCATTACCCACCACAAAATCACACTAATATTATAAAGGTGAAAGTTTGTGAGTGTGTGTCTGTGTGAGTGTGTATGTTTGTTACTTCTTCAAGTCTAAACGGCTGGAGCGATTTTAATAAAATTTTATATGGAGATAGCTGACACCCTGGATTAACACATAGGCTATAATTTATTAACTTTAACGCGGGTAAAACCCCGGGGCACAGCTAGTATAATATATAATAATATCCTTTTAATATATGACAAAATATGTGAAATTATTTACACACGGCCTAGTGATCCCAAACTAAGCAGAGCTTGTACTATGGAAACCAGATAACTGATATACTACATATACTACTCTTCTTTTGTAAATACATACTTATATAGATAATTACACCCAGAATCAGGACAAACAGATATTTCATCTGGCCTGGGTGGCAATCGAACCCACGACTTTCGGCGTAAAAGCAAGCATTTGCCAACCACGCCAACAGGCCCGTAAAGCCAAAAGTTTATATATCAATGGCCAAATTAATGAGGTTGTTGACTTTAAGAATTATGGTTAAGCCTTCTCTTTTTGTTGGAACTAGTCAATCAAAAATCAAGTAGAATCGAAAAATTATGAAGTAAGGATTTGTTGTTATCTTTCTATTTATATTAAATTATACAGAATTGTAATTATATTAAAATTATTTATTTATATTACTTGCATATGCTTAAATGCCGTTACAAATTAAAATGTGTCACTGTAACTGCTACTCTATAGAACCCTCTTAAAGTGTGATTTAATAATAATTATTTATTTATTAAACAAGACAAACATTACACCATTTAGCATTACAAAAAACACCTCACACTAGGCGGGGCCTGTTTTGTGAGGAGTTTTCCTTAATTAAATACATTACATAATATGTAGTGCGTGGTACCATGCTTAAGATAAGTATATAAATTAAATTATTATAGCTATTTTGGTAACTAACATTTAATTAAAATTTTTCAAAAAGTCTTCCGTGTGTTGATACTACCAATGCAACAAAGTAGAATAAATTTTTTCTTAGTTTCGATATGTAATAATAATATGCAATATTATTTTGTATAGTTTATTTAATTTTTTATACAGGAATGGTTTCATAAAGGACGTAAAACGCTGTGCAACGGCGGTTTTCACAGTCAATACGGGAATTTTGATTATTCGTTGTTTTACGATATGGGATAGGTCTAATATACTAGGTATATCTTTGTGATGTTCTAGAATAGCACTTTTTACAAACATCCTTCTGATGCTTAATACCTGACATTCCTTGAAAAGCTAATCCGTAGGAAACCAGGAGGGTTTGTGAAGCATTGTTTTTAACACTGCCCTCTAGGCTCTCTCCAGGCTTAACAAGTGACAAACTGCTGCTCCACTCCAGGCAAGTATACAGTACGATACGACAGATTGACATAAAGTGTAGTAGATTGTCTTCAGTACTTTGGTAGGTGCTATATCTCTAAGTTGTTTCATAATATGTATCATTTTTCGCGCTCTACTTGAGGTTGCCAATATGTGATCTCTAAAAGATAGCTTTTAGTCAATTACTATACCGAGGTATTTTGTGGACTTTTCTTTTCCAATACGTACACAATCACAATTTGCGGTGCTGCTGCCTGGATTATTCGTTTCGATTTGCCTAAATAGCTGCTGTTATGTTACGGCCATCTTGCGATTGTACGACACCAACCGATACTTCGTACTTGCCGGACAAGAGTACGACCGCGACGCATCGACGCGTCCTCCATAAACCTTAGTTTGCATTCGATTCGATGAAATGCCCTCTCCGGACCTAACCCGGAAGAGCGGCCCGCGTCGCGTATTAACGTAGAGCGAAAGTTGCACAAAACATCTCTAAAAACCATGATCTCTTGCCCTCTCCCCGCCAGTAACCGCCCAGAGTCGAGGTTCGAATCCCAAAGGGGGTGCCCTCCGGCGCGGGTACTTAGTTTGTAGTTTTGATTTGCTAGACGGTAAGAGCCCACGCTCACCTCTATAGTCCGGTGAAGCAGTGAAAGCCGTCAGGCTAACTGCATACATCATGTTAAAAAAAAAAAAATGAGATTGTACGGCAGAATAGAGACTTACGTAGATAAGACTTGGAATTCATTGTTTGAATATGATTGCGCTATCCATTCTGTCTGATGATGTCCATTTTATTCTGTAAGTATTGCACTTTTGTAAACATCCTCCATTTATTGTGTAATTTATTAAAAATACTCGTCTAGATATCAAACTATTAATGCTATCGAACGTAGAATCTTTATGTAATATCATGGTAATCCGTTTATCGTAATGGAATTAATATTTGATATAGTTTCACGTATATTTTTATCTGCGTCGTTGGATATCAGTGGCGTTCGATATGAATAATTGTCGTAATTAATGGCGTAATCCAAACTTTAATTTATTAATTTACTTCGAAAAGAAGGTTATTTATAAAATTATATGTATATGTCTTCGGATTAAGTTGTAATTTTAGAGCTAAAGCGTGAAATTTATTTTAGGGCTGTAGATTCGATATATACCTACGGTGTTGTACGAAGGGGAATATGCCTAAGTGTAGTAATACTCAAAATACCAAAGACAGTACGCGGACGAAGCGCTAGATAATTATATAACGAAGACATTATACGGAGTATCTTCATGTTCGAGTCAATACGACCGAACACCGAAGTGCTAATCCAGCACATTAAGCAATAACTTAGGTCGCGCATCGTACCGCGACTTCAGTGCATTGTCGGACAGCAAACCGCGAGCATTCGTTCATAATCATTCCATTATTTAGACTACATCTATTAAGCAATAAAACAACAGTTCTCCAAATTCCAGTCTTTTCAATCATCTCCATCAGCCGTACCCGTAGGTCACGTCCCCTACACTTCAACTATTTTGTACGATGCAGATAATGCTTCTGATATGTGTTTAAGAAATAACTAAGACCATAGTATCCGACACGTAGTTCAGTCAATCAATTACTCATTACTTATGTATGTATGCACGTGTTTATCCATATTAGTGTCGTAACTAATTTATGAGATTGTAGTACAGACTACAAATAATTATATTGCGATTTATTTCTAAGCTGTAGGGGTTTTGTTTAACAAAACTTGTAGTATTTAGTCAGCCTAGGTGGCTGCCATTGCTTCACGAGACAATTTAGCTGAGAGAACGAAAAAAGAAAAGCAATGTATAAGATTCTATAACAAACTTCCCAATGATATTAGAGAATTGTCTACGAATAAGTTTAAAATAATTATTAAAGCCAAATTGTGTAGCAGGGCATATTACAAATTTTCTGATTATTTAAATGATAAAAGTGCTTGGGATTGAGTTGTTCTGAGTCAACACACATGATTGTAATTAATCTTAAGTATATTTTATTTTAAAAAAGGATACTACCTACCTACTGAGTTTTCTGGCAGTGTTTCTCAGTAGCTGCCACGTCATGCACTGCACGGTAGGGTAAAAAAAAATATGACGATTCCACATAAATGTAAAAATTTTACGGAATAAATAATTTTTGACTTTGACTTGACTTGAGAAAGCCCAACCCGTCAATCAAAATCTACCGAACTAAATAAGACGCACGAAAGGGTACTACTGCATTTGAGCTTGAACGTGTGTCGTCTCACTCTCTCTCCGTTATTGAGAAAGAGATGTATGAGAGGGTATATCGCTCTGAGTTAATACGTGAAGTCACGAGCCGCTCGTTTGATCGAGGATTGGGAAGAGCAGTTTTTTATTCGAATGGAAACTCAGACGGTGAGAGTAAACGCGGATGAGTGCACGGTAGTGCTCTAGGCTGTTGATAACGATTTGTCGGATTTTGCACAATGCCACGAGAGTTTCTAATAACCTTGACTTGTACAATGTATGCCGTGGTCTCGCCATCCGGATCGTTAAGGACGGCGCTTACTAAAGAGGTGTTAAGATAATACATCAAAAATGTTCTGTCTGTGGCGTCCATTAAAAATATTAAGTTTCTTTATTTTTACACATGACTTTTGGGTGTATATATCTTGACTATATTTATGCTGACTGCCTCGTTGGTCTAGCGGTAGGGTTTTCAACCGCAGATAATGAGGTCCTGGGTTCAAATCCCGGGTCGGGCCAAAAAGTGATTTTGGGATTTTTCCGTAAAAAGAAATTTCTCAGTATCAGCCCGAAGTCTGGAAGTTGCGGTATTACACCCCCGTGCCTCGGAGAGCACGTAAAGCCGTCGGTCCTGTACCTGAACTCTTTCCGGTCGTGTCGCTAGGCGTCCCATCGGATCATGAGAGTGATGGAATAGAAAGTGCCCCTGTGTTTGCGCACACACTTGTGCACTATAATATGCCCTGCGCAATTGGCTAGTCTCCATTAAGACTGGCCGCCGTGGCCGAAATTCGGTCGGGAGGACATCATTATATTTATGCTGAACCATAAATAATGAGTTCATGGGTTCAAATCCTGGGTCGCGTCAAGAAGTGATATGGCATATCTCTGTCAAGAAAAATTCTTAAGTATGGAGGATGGAGCTCCGTGCCCTCGGAGAAGAACGTAAAACCACCGGTCCTGTAACTGACCTCTTTCCTGACTACTTCCTACTCTTCCTGAGTTATGAAACTTCACAAAGAATAAATGAAAAAGGCTGCATACATATCATTAACTGCATATATACACATCGAACTAACGTTATTTTTGGTAGTACTGTAGTTATTGACCGTGACTGGTCCCAACACACTGATGCTGTTTTGAGGCACCATTGTTTGCTATTATATGACTCACTGTTGTGGCCTTGCGTTAATTGGTGCGGCTGTACTGTTACCATTGACGGCAATAGAATAGAATATAATGCTCTTTACTGTATCACTAATGTTGGTTATTCACCAGAGATTTGCGAGGTAGTGAAAAGGCACTTTTGAAAAAACCGGCCAAGTGCGAATCGGACATGAAGGGTTCCATAGCAGCAAGTATTTCAGTTGATTAAATGAATGCAAATTGCGGTTTATGACGTATTAAAAAAAACTACTTGCTAGATCTCGTTCAAACCAATTTTCGTTGTTAGTTTACGTGGTAATGTACATCATATATTTTTTTTAGTTTTATCATTCTCTTATTGTAGAAGTTAGAGGGGGGGACACCCATTTTACCACTTTGGAAGTGTCTCTCGCGCAAACTATTCAGTTTAGAAAAAATGATCTTAGGAACCTCAATATCATTTTTGAAGACCTATCCACAAATACCCCACATGTATGGGTACGATGAAAAAATTTTTTTTGAGTTTCAGTTCTATGTATGGCGACTCCCTAAAATAATTGTTCTTTTTCTATTTTAGTGTAAAAATCTTAATGCGGTTTACAGAATACATCTACTTACCAAGTTTCAGTAGTACAGCTCTCATAGTTTCGGAAAAAAAAAAAATGGCTGTGACATACGGACGGACAGACAGACAGACAGACATGACGAATCTATAAGGGTTCCGTTTGTTGCCATTTGGCTACGAAACCCTAAAAAAATGGGCTATTAATATCGGAAACCGATCACTTTACAGATTTTTTCGAATTCAGTAAAATGTTGTTTTGGTGTGGTGAAAATATGGCAAATAAATCATTTGGCAAATGAAAAAAAAATTCAAAAGAGACTTCGGCCGAAAGCAGAAAGTTATTTTGTAAATCAGTGAAAACTAGTTCGGTAAAATAATACCTATGACAGAAGATACTTCGGTGATCATAAAATATGTAATATATGCTATGCGTTATGCTATGGCGATATATAGTCAGGGCAATTCCTGAAAGCTAAACTTATGCAATAGCATTCATTTATTTTAATATATATTGATATATATTAAAAGAAATGAATACGTGCCAAAATGAAGAATGAACTACAGTTACAACACTGGTTCAAAAGGTATTTAAAAGTGTTATTGTAGCGACATCAAGGACATCATATATTTAAGACAGATGTAAATAATAAATGTGCATAGTTTCACATTTGTGTTCAGTGTGAGTGTTGAGCAATGAATAATGTTTGTGTCAACTACAAGGTGAACTGAATGTCAAAGTTTGGTTCACTTAAGACACTGCAGGTGTGACGCGGCGTTAAGACGGTCGCCTCTCTTCTCCACTGATGTGGATTCCAAGCCATGTGATTCGTGAACGCGGCACAGCTCGTCTCCGCTCCGCTTCAGTGGAAACGCAGCCTTATGCCCATGGTTCGATTCAGGGCAACTATTTGTGTGACCCATAAGCAATGTACGTATGTATCTGTGATTAATCACTCTTAACTGCCTCGTCGGTCTGACGGACTTTACAAATATATAATTGACGAACACAAAGTATATCCAGACTCAGAACAACAATTTATGGGCCACACAAGCAACTAACTTAATTTTACTTTATTAACTTAACTTATCTAGTGCGGGCGCTGTCTTATGTTTTTTAAAACAAAAACAAAAATCTAATTGCTTTTTGTTGTTGTGTGCTGTGTGGCTGGTATAGAATATCGTCACCCCATCTCATCCCGTGGGGGGCTTAGAAGTCGTCCTGGGGGAATATCTACGAGAGAAAGGGCAGCAACGTCTCTCTGTGTAGACACTATGACCATTTTACTGCGATCGCCAACCCGTCTGTCAAGCATGGCGGTGGCGATTATGACATATTCCTCCGAAAAGATGGACACAACTAACTCCATTGTGGAAATCTTTTGGGGAGGCCTTTTATTCAGCAGTGGACGATATTTGGCTGAGATAATGATGATGATGGTTAAATATAATAATAATATCCTGGGACATTACTTACATACGGCCATCTGTTTCCAAACTAAGCAGAGTACTTACTATGGAAACCAGATAACTGATATACTACATATACTACTTTTCTTTTTGTAAAAACATACTTATATAGATAATTACACCCAGACTCAGGACAAACAGACATGTTCATGCACATAAATATCTGTCCTGGGTGGGAATCGAACCCAAGACCTACGGCGTGAAAAGAAAGCGTTCGTCAACCACGCCCACAATTTACTATATTTGTCGCATAGTCTAGAACTAGTCATAAATGCAAATGCAAGACCACATTTAAATGTCAAAACAATGTACATACTCCAGCACATAAAGCTACCCCAATCTGTCAAATATCTTTTATCGATTTTCAACTTTATCACATAAGTATAAGGTTCACTTTCAATTGGGGAAATTTGACAGATTGGGGAAGCTTGATGTGCTGACGTATGTACATTGTTTTGACATTTAATGTGGTCTTGCAAGCGTAGTTAGACATCTTTATTAAGTCTCTGGTAGTACCTATAGGTTGTAGAGAACTGGTTGATGACAAACCTTGCCAACCCACCAGTGACAATGTTCACAACAATTGGCTGGATTGATCGAGTGACCAACAGTAAATGAGTATTGCTGTAATACTTTACCATTGAACTACACAGCTGCACGTTCAAGGCCATACTCATGGTGACTGTATATATTTTTGAGTCCCCACAATGAAGGAGAGTTGCCATATAAATAATTTACTTGGCTGTACGCGTGGCGCAGCGGCTAAGATAGTTCTCTCGCCGCTTCGTGTCGAGTCCCGCGCCGGACAACTATTTGTGTGACTCATAAATAGTTGTTCAGAGTCTGGATGTATTGTGTCCGTCTATTATATGATTGTAAAGTATCCCGCGACACAGGGATTATTTCCCTAATGCGGGCGTTGTCTTTAAAATAAAAATATGGCAAAATCTTGTTGCTCCCGGCTGAATTTCGGTTACGGTGGCCACTCTCCGCGGAGACTAATCCAACTGCGCAAGATGTATTATAGTGTACATAATTTTGGTCTGGTTTCGAATTCCGGTTAAGACCAAACAGTAATTTTAAGATTTCTTGGTTAAGAAAGTTTCTCAGTGTCAGCCTAGTCTGGAATTTGGCAGTATTACACGCACCCGTGCCTGACCTCTTTCCAATCGTGTCGTTATTCGTCCCAAGGGTGCATGAGAGTGATGTAATAGAAAATGTCCTTGTGTTTGTCCCAAGCGAAAAATAAACCCTTCGTACGTTACAAACCGATTCAGATTCACATTATTTATGTAACACCTTGTATGGTAAACATGATGACCATGACATAATTCTTATTTTGAACAACTAATTCGGTTACAAAAAGATTACACTCTGTATTAATATTGAGACATGTTTACCGTAACCTAATAAAAAAAATATAATTTACTTTTTGGCTTAAAAAATACTGCATTAGAGATATAAATCTCTGTATCGTGATACAGATATATACAAACTTACAATTGACGGACAGAAAACCTCGCCCGGAGAATTTAGAACTATATAATACTAGCTGTGCCCCGCTGTTTTACCGGCGTTAAACTTTATAAATTATATCCTATGTGTTAATCCAAGGTGGCAGCTAGCTCCATACCAAATTTTATTAAAAACGCACCAGCCGTTTAGACGTGAAGAACTAACAAACATACACACTCACAAACTTTCGCCTTTATAATATTAGTGTGATGTATTCTAAACACAAATGGCCGACATTAATTTAATGTATTTATTATGATCCACTTGTTGGTAATAAACAAATAAAAATAATAATAAATACAAAATGATAGAACCTTAAACATCTTCATGATAGAACCTTAATCAACCGTCTTGTTAACATGTTTACTGTGACCTAATTCCAATTTTGAACAACCAATTTGGTTACAAACAGATTAAACTCTATACATCTCCATTTTGTAAACATGTTTATCGTGATCTAATAACAATTCTGAACAACCAATTTCGATGGTAAACATTATTAAAAAACCTCATATTTGGCACTGATAACAAATATCACTACGCGGGGAGCGTAGTAGTCGTCCTCTGTGAATTATGATAATCATCCAAGCGTGGGGCTTATGGCTTATCAAGCCATTCTTAAGGAGGTTTTTCTCTAGCAGTTCATGTCATTAGACTGACATCAATAATGAAAACCTTGTTCCTGTCATGTAAACATGTTTCATCGTCATCATATCAGCCGAAAGACGCTCACTGGTGGACAAAGACCTCCCCCAAAGATCTCCACAGTTGCCGGTCTTGCGCTATCCACATCCAGCGACCCTCACAGGATCATCGGTCCATCTTGTAGAGGGCCTGCCCAACATTTTTACATAATCAAAATTCAGAACCATTCATGTTCCTAATGGAAACGAATTACATGAAAATTTAACCTAGTCTATCCCCTTCTTGCAAATATGTTTACCTTGACCTAATAACAATTTTGAACAACCAATACGCAGAGTGTACAGACGCCAGCACATCCAGCTACCCCAATCTGTCAGATTTCTTTTACAGATTTTCAACTTTATCACTTAAGCATGAGGTTCACTTTCAATTAGGGAAATTTTACAGACTGGGGTAGCTTGATGTGCTGGCGTCTGTACATCAATTACAAGAAAATAAGAATGTGTTGTAAACAAAGATGTTGTATCTCTTTCTATCACCATGTTTTGTTTCACAACAAATATGATTCAGTTTGATATTATTATAACTTTTATATAACTGCTGACCGCTTACATAGCAAAAAATTCAAGGTTATTTCTTATGAAATAATAACGCGTATATTGGTACATACTTCAATTTGTTACTTGTCAATCTTGCTAATGCTTTTTGTGATGATCACTTAGCTTGTTCGAGATTTTTGTGCTGAGTTGGTTCCATGATTTTTTATTATCCTAAAATATACATTATGAGTTGAAGACAATTTTCTAAGTATTTTTAAGCTCATAATCATCATTTCACCCGAAAGACTGTCACTGCTCTTCTGCACATAGACATCCCCCAAAGATGTCCAAAATTGCAAGTCTTGCACTGACACAGACTTTATCAGTGTGGCAGTCATGATGACCGAGAGTTTACCCCTTGCCTTGATAAGGTATGGGGATATAACTCACACCCTGAACCACAACATGCCAATAGACTGAAAGAACACTATGCAGATAGTGCCTTAAATGTTACTACCAAGGTGCGATGCAGGGGACACGCATAGGTTTTGTAGAGCCTAAACCAACGTTAAAAAAAAGATTGAGGTAAATATGAATACAATAATCCTAGAACCGGCCGCTGGAGCAGAAATGTGCTTGAGTGGCGACCACAAACCGGAAGATGCAGCGTGAGCTGTCCCCCTGCAAGGTGGACCGATGATCTTGAGATGGCGTGGAAGCCGCTGTATATATGTAAGTGTAGGACTGGTACGAATACCACGATGTGTTCTGTTGGGTGCGGTAGCTAATGCGAAGCGCGATGTCGGTAGACGCTGATTCGCTTTAAAGACTACGATGATACGGGATATGGCCGCTTTTAAAATTGACCACTGTAGCTGGGAAAAGCTCGCTGAAAATAGATTTGAATAGCGCAAACGTGTAGTGGAGGGTCGTACGATCTGTGATGAAGCCTGGTTCGGAGTACTTGCTGATAAGAGACAGAAGCGACATGAAAGCGGCTCGGCACCAACCACCGCAAACTTCTCTTGTCAGGCCTGCGGCAGGCTATGTCACTCTCGCATCGGTTTGTTTAGCCACCAAAAGAAATGTCTCTCAGACAATGCGCCGTAAATCGCCGTAAGACGCAAAGGCCATATAGGACTGGTAATTTTGGAGGTCTTTGTCATGCAGTGGATCTCTTTCGACTGGTATGATGATGAAATAAAATACTAAAAAGACATATTGGTATTTTGTATTTGAAGTAATCGCTATGGTTTCTTGTTTATCCTTGTATTCACTATTACAGCAGGTGTTGTAAACAGGTGTTTCGCGACCGGAATAAGCCCAGTTCCATTATGATATAATATGAATTTATCTACGCTATTAAATATTCATGAAGATAAAGCTATAAGAAGGTTATTATCATTGCCAATTCGAATGAGGTGAACTGTTAGCAGTACGATTAGACAATGACATAATATGACTTCATCATATAAAATAAAATAAATAAAAAAGGTTTTTATTCACGTAGACTTTAAAAAAAGCGCTTGTAAATAGACAGAACATGTTTGTAGTAATATAGTTATGTGTACACTATTATTTCTAGTTACATAGATATTTAGGTACCTACACGGATTGTATGAAAACATTTATAAATCAGCTGTAAGACACCGACTGCTGGACAAAGGCCTCCCCAAAGATCTCCACGATTGCCGGTCTTGCGCTATCCGCATCTAGCGATTTCCAGTGACCCGCACAAGATCATCAGTCCATCTTGTAGGGGACTTGCCCACGCTGCGTCTTCCGGTTCGTGGTCACCACTCGAGAACCTTTCTGCCCTAGTGGCTGTCGGCTCTACGAGCTATTTGCCCTACCCATTGCCACTTCAGCTTGGCAATTCTTCCGTCTATGTCGGTAACTTGCTATGAGATAATATCAATTAAAATAGTATCAGAGAGATAGCTCTACCATCTCTAAGTTTTGTCATTATCTAACATTCCATGTCGTTTTTTTCTACCAAGATTGCGATGAAATTCGAGATAGCCTAGTAGTTAAAACGTTGGGCAATGGAGCTAATGGTATCCAGTTCAAAACCACGACCCACACTTTTTGAACCACTGACTTTTTGAATTCATATTGTGCAAATTAGAGATTATTATTTTGTATTAAAAATGGCGATAAACCTTCATGCCTGAAAGTTATCCAAAACATTGTCAATAGAATGTGCGGTCTGCCAATCCCTATTAGGCCAGCGTCGTGGTCTATGGCTGATCCGCCCTCTTATTATAAAAGGGGACCCATATCCTGTAGGTGTCACAGTAATAGATTGCTTTATAAATGTTACGTAAGGCTCGACTGATGTAATGCAGTTACTTTAATCTTTGACGATTGCAAGACTCGGCATCATGTTGTCATCCCGTCCATGGAGATGGTTTCACAACGTCCCTTATGAGTTCTATGTAAGTTATTAGGAACGCGATATTAAAATGCTATAAATATTATATTTTTATAATTGCTAGCGTTTTTTCGATCTGTTAATATAGCGAAAATATATTACTCCGTACCTCTCCTGAGGTAGTTTCAACATATCGGCTTAAAAGAATCATAAAGCAGAATCATCTAGCAGAATGAAACTAACATACATTGAACAACACTTAAGCTATTTCCGTGGTACTATCACTGATTTGGACTTGAAAAGATATTGCTTTGTGGTGGACTATACTCATAGAGCAAAAATATGCTACGCTCGAACTCTATGAAGCATCACTCACTGACGCCTAAAATAAGCCGCCCTATTATAGAATCTATAAGTTAACCTTTCATATATTTTACATCTTTAAGTTAATCGATAAATTCACATATATAATAATAATATCTAGGGACAATGTCACACAGATCATCCTAGCCCCAAACTAAGCAAAGCTTGTACTATGGGTACCAGGCGACGATATACATACTTATATAGATAGGTAAATACTTATATACATAGAAAACATCCATGACTCAGAAACAAATATTCGTGCTCATCACACAAATATTTTCACTTACCGGGATTTGAACCCAGGACCAGCCGCTTCGTTGGCAGGAGCACTACCAACTAGGCTACGGTGACCGTTATATATAATTTAGTATAGTATACATATTATAGTAAATTATCATATAATATGTATTGCGTGTAAAACTGTACTAGAATTTGCTTTTTACTATATATACTATCGATGTTTAAATTAAGTCTTTTATGCTTTTCAAGTAGTTTTTTGTAGATATGCATATTCTATAACAATATTAAATTGATTTTATATTATTAAGTACCGTACCATGACCGTAACAACACAGGTAAAGTAAGATAGGCAACAGAGTACGATATTGAATCAAACTTGACCTACTAACGTCATATAAATACACAGTAAAGGATATCATAAGGAAAAGTAATGCCAAGGGTTCAGTAGATTAATAAGCGTCTAGGCGTCTGGTCATTTTGTAATGAAATTTTGACCGACTTTTTTATATACGTACACACACAATTTATATGATACAAACCCAGACTTCATGTTGACCTTATCTTAGATTCTTATCTTAACTTAAAGTTGTTGTCTTATCTTTTAGATCTTATTTTAGTTTAGTACTTTCATACAGTATATCGACCCTGGCGGATTTTATATACTAATCCCTATTTCTTTCATTCTGCTCCTAAGTCCGTGAGATCATTTTGCATCCACTTTAGTATTCTTCTTTTAGGGAAGGCCTTTTAGTCTCCTGGTTCGGGACATTTTAGTTTCACGCAGTCTATTCCGTATTCCGAGTATTGGCGCGTTTTCTTCCTCATAGATCTAACAGATCAAACTGTCCAAGGTGCTTATTGGTGTCTCAGTTGGGTTCTGCTCTATATCTATAGTTCATTTCTTCTCATGATATGACTTGTTTGACTTTGTTTGTGTGTGACTCTGTTTGGTGATATCTTACGGTGAAACGTTTCTGAGGTTTTATGATATTTCGAAAAACTGTTCAGGTGCGCATAGCCACTTAATGCCACTGTTCACTTTTAAATGCCTAATAATATCTTTTTGTTAGTAAAGCAGTCTTATTTTCATGTGTATAAAGTCTATTTTTATTAATGAAATCGCACAGCACCAAGTATTTTATTTACCCGGTGGTTTAATATGGGGCTGTCATATGCAGCCACTGGGCCGCTTTGTTATTTTACTTGAGCAAATTGTAAAACTTGACCCCTTTACTGAAACACAGGCTGAGGTATTGTGTCTAGATAAAGAAATAAGAGATTTGTTGTAAATTAAATGTTACTTCATCAAATCTGAAATTGTATCCACGGTATTTGTTTTCGTTAGGCTTTCCCTTACATAATGATCTATCTGTTATTCTTAATGGATAAACATATACATATCAAGGCAATGACTTATTCGGATTAGGTCTTTTCAATTTTTTGTATTTGATTTATACTGTAATACTATTAAACAAGTAATATTTTTATATTACAGAATACTTTCATTATAATTAAATTATGAATCTTTTATTTTTTTGTATAACGCCAATAATATTCAGCAGCTAGGTTTTACATCGTAAGAAATATCGAAAACTAGTATTATAGTTATATGTGATACCATCTGAATATTCAAAACATTATATTTAGTTTATATAATTTCGTGAGAATTCGTGTTTTCTAATATAAATTTACATTGAAGAATTAAAGAGATAGGTGGAATAAGACGATATCTTTTCTAATTTGCTTATCAATTTTATTCCATAGTACAAAGGTATGTAGTATATATTTGTACAACGCTGAGGAGTTACATATACCCTTTGTCTAGTAAGGTCTGGAATATTATTATCAGCCATGTAATATAATTATTTTATGACCGTCAAACAGCTGTTTAAATGATACCTATAAATACATCCGATATCAGAAAAGTAATAACTTGCATTTATTGGTATTTAAATATCTTCGTATATTGTCCTTATAATTACAATGACTTACATATCGATTTAATCACACTAATATTATAAAGGCGAAAGTTTGTGAGTGTGTATGTTTGTTACTTCTTCACGTATAAGCGGCTGGCGCAATTTTAATAAAATTTTGTATGGAGTTAGCTGACAGCCTGGATTAACACATAGGCTATAATTTATAAAATATATAAAATTATCGCGGGTAAAACCGCGGGGCACACCTAGTAATAATATATTTTTATTTGCGTTATGTTTCTTTATTGTTTACATCATCATTTGAGCTCAAGGATGTCCACAGCTGGACATAGGCTTCCCCAAAGATATCCACAATGGCCGTTCATGCGCTACCCGTGTCTAGCGGCTTCTAGCCAACCTCAAAAGATCATTGGTCCACCTTATTCCATACCATAGTAGCCACTAGTTCTACGAATTATGGGGTCTGTCCACTGCCACGTAATTTTGTAATTTTTTTGGACTGTGTCTACTTTTGTTTACCTTTGGATTTTGATGGTTCTGTTTGGATCTCGCAGATATATCTACTTCGAGCGAAGCCCTCTCTAATGCTCTTTAGGTGACCTAGAGCCTTCTTATGAGATCCATGGAACGCGACAACGTCCCTGTTCCGTAAGTCATTACAGGCAGATGCTTGCCTTGGTGACCTAGAGCCTTCTTATGAGATCCATGGATTGCAACCACGTCTCGGTTTCGTCTCGTAAGTCATCACTGGCAATAAATTGGCAGATGCTTGCCTTTTACGCCGCAGGTTGTGGGTTCAATTGCCGTCCAGGGCAGATATTTGTGTGCATGAACACGTCTGCTGGTCTTGAGTATAATTGTGTATACAAGTATGTATTTACAAAAAAAAATCGTATATGGAGTATATCAGTTATGGTTTCCTTAGTACAAGCTCTGCTCAGTTTGGGGTCAGATGGCCGTGTGTGAATAATGTCCCAGGATATTATTATTATAAAAAACGCGTAACACATCAAATATACATATAAACATACAGTCAAATTGATAACCTCCTTCATTGGAAGTCGGTTAGAAACCTTAACAATGTATGTATATTCATTGTTTTTATCTATAATGAATAATTTATTTCCTGAGCTAGGCTTAGTTTTATAGCATCGGTCGTATAACACATGATATAAGTCGATGGAGCTGATAAGACTTCATTCAATACTTATTTCTTTTAATTGAATTACCTGGGCGACCGAGTTCCGCTCATTTTGCTTATAACAGGTTTTCCCAGGGCCGTGACCGTTAAATATTTAAACAAATAAATAACTTGGGACAATTTTTTTTGTAAATAAAATAATCCTTTATTTCTCTCTTAAAGGTACATGCATTAGTTTTAACAGTTTAGGTTACAAAATTTGAGCTTAAGTTAGACCTTTGAGAGAGCTGGAGTCTGTACTAGGCTCGAGACCTGTATGACAAATCTCCAGGCTTTCTCCAACTTGCATACAAACTAGTAGCTGTTAAAAGTGCCACAAGTACAATTAATAAGAAATATGTTATATATATATATACATACATGTAATTATGGTGTGGTGAGTAAGGTTTATGGATGAGATTTATGTTGTCTTGAGTGTATGTTTTATATTATATATCATTTATTTAATTGGGAGGAATAGTTATTATGTATTTACATTTTGTCTTTCGCATAGGATGTATGTTAAGTAATTTGTTAATCTTATTTTATAAAAAGCTACCGCTATAATAAGCTTATTATATAATTAACACACTGCCACCTGATTCCAAACTAGGCATGTATATATGTTTCTAAATGCATTATAGATAAATCACACAAAGACAGACAGACACAGAATAAATAATCCTGCTCATTAAACAAAGATTTGTCCTGGACGGGGATCGAACCCACGACCTCACCCAGCAGTCAGGGTCACTAACCACCAGACTAATCTTCCATATAATCGATGAAATCCTTGTTTGTAAGTTTAGCGAAATTGTTAGAGCCGGTTTTAGTTTTACTTAGAAACAAGATGATGAATCTTCGCAATTTTGTATTTTACTATTTTCAAATCTTGCCAAACTTATAAACTCAGATGAATCTATATGCAAAACAGAGCGTGAGAATGAAATACACAAACAATGCAACAAACAAATGATGAGCGTAATAATTACGACCTATAGTTATTCGACAAATCGGCAATACGTTAGGTGACTGAAGTTCAAAATCGATTCTTATATTTATGGCAATAGAATTGTTAACTGTTGGTGTGGTCAGTTGTTTTTTTTTTTTTTTTTTTTTTTTTTATTCACGTAGACTTTAAAAAAGCGCTTGTAAATAGTCAGAACATGTTTGTAGTAATATAGTTGTATACATTAGATATTATTTCTAGTAACATAGATATTTAGGTACATATTGTATGAAAACATTTATAAAATTTATTTTATTACAGCAATGATATTTAGCTAGCTCTTATCAAGTTATTGTCAAGAGATTATGTTTAATTATCTAGTTTAAGTCTAAAATTTTTACTACATATTGTCAATGGTTCTGTCTAAATTAAAGGTATTATTATTATGACGGACCTTGTGTTAATAACGACGGTCGCGCTTTAATGCCCAAACCCAATGTCCAATCGAGAACTAAGATAATGGATGGTATTGAGTAAACTGCCAGTGAGCTCTGAGGAATTGCACGCACGTTACCAGTTATTTCAACATTTACTTCGCCATGGAGAAGCCATATTGCATTCGGATGGCTCAGGTATTTCAATGGTTCATTACACAAATCATAAATTAATATAAATAAAATTTTGCCGTGTGGTTTTCGCCCTGGAAACTATAACTAAAATATTAACTATAACTATAAACTATTGCAAAAAAAAATGCGTTAGAGCAATTACAGGTACTCCTCCGTATGTCTCATGTAAACCGTTGTTCAAAAGACTCAAAATAATGACTCTAGTATGTTTGTACATTTTTGAAATTGGTGTATTTCAAAAAACGCAGCCACAGTAATTTACTAGAACTAAAGATGTTTTTCCTCGCAACACAAGACATGGTGATAGACTTGTCATAAATTGTAAGCCTAATACAACACAGTGTGAAGGTATTTAATGCTTTGCCGCAATATATTAGAGATCTTTCATTGGCAAAGTTCAAAAACCATCTCAGACTGTGACTCCTGGAAAAATCATTCTATTCCATCGGCGAATTATTTAATTAATTATATTATTTGTGTAAAATTTGACATATAACAATCAAACATTTCGCATGCTGTTCATCAGTAAAATAGATGTGACTAACCTAATACTAAGACCACCATTGTACTCTATTTTTAAGTGAAATAAATAAAGTAAAGTCTATCTTGAAATAAATAAAGTAAAGTTTACCCTGTGGGTATCGTAAAAGGGGACCAAGGGATACACCAGGTAGTCGGGCAAAAGCGCCAACTGTGAACTAGCTATCACTGTGTGCAGCTACAATTGTGTTGGCCAACTCGCGTTCCAAGTGTATTGACTACGCAAACCCCTCCAAATGGCAATGTTGTTTAAATCTTCGGGGAAGGCCTACGTCTAGCAGATCTGACGATCTCAGGCTGTTGATGTGATAAATAAAAAATATCGTAGGACAACATAAATCTAGGCAGGGCCTATTTATGGCAGCCAATCATCTCATAAACAGATATCACTCACCCATATTATATTGACAATTAATTTTATTTTGTATAAATTCTCTCCACGTCATTTACTTGTTCACCAAATTGTATATAAGAAATTAATTTGACATTTATTTAAGATTTTGAATTGACATTATTATTTATCCACATACATATTTGACATTTTTACTTAACATTTTGGCTACGTACCCGTAGGACCTCCTAGTTTGGACCTCGTCTAAAAAGATGACCCTTTGGACCCCTTTGTACCGTTTGGACCTTCAAACTTGGATGTTGTCTATACTTGATTACCCGTTAGACCCTCTATTAAGTAACGAGTTCTGTTGGACCTCATTCACATGTCTTCGTGTAAAAAGTTAAAATACACTCGTGCACAAAAGTGACACACCTTAATAAAAATAAAACACTACAATATAAATCAATGTTATTAATCAAAAATATAAAAGATCACAACGTTATGTAACAAATAAAAACACATATTCCAGTTACATTTTTCTAATTTGACAAATCTTCAAGACCGTAGGTATACATAAAAATGCATACTATATATTAATTTTCAATGTTTATATCACATTTTAAAAGAAAGAAACACTGATATAATAATGTAAGTAAATCTAAATCTAAATTGTATGCCGTAGCAACTGAATTTGTGAAGATTCGTTTTACAGGCAGCAACTTAATTAAATTTGTAAATATAAGATATCTTTGTATTTTACATATTTGTAAATAACTTTTCAAGTAATCACAGTCTTATTCTCGTAGATTTATTGTAAATTTAAAATAATGTATATAAGTAAAATAAAGTATATAGATCACAGATCAAATGTTAAAATCAGTCTTATTTTTACCTATGTAAACTAAGTACACTTAATAAAAATATCATATTACATACATAGTTTTCTATCATAAATCTCGCAGATAATTATAATAAAGTACCGTATTGCCTAACATTAAGATAAGCTTTTCAAAAAGAAAAACAATTATGTTATTAGCTATAAATCACAGATCAATCATTATAATCACAGTATTATCCTACAATTTTCCTAAAAAAAAATTGTTACTTTAACCTAAGAAAACTGAACCCTATCTAATACATAATAGATCACAAATATCAGGTCAAGTTTAGACAAGTTTAGTCAAATTCTTTAAATATATTAGTGGAAAAACATTAAGTTATGTCAAATAAAAATCTAAAAGACATATGTAAGTAACTTTTCTAAGCAATGACCTACACTGTGCCTGTATTCGCTTATGCTATTTCGCCTAATTATTAGAATTCTGGTTAAAAATTTTCATCACTACTGTACCTTTTTTTACTAAAATAACGCCGGGCCAATACTAAATAAAAACATATTTTATTAAGGTCCAAAAGGTACTAGAATAGAGGTCCAACAGGTTCATCTTTAGTAGTTTTAATCTTGAAGGTCCAAAGGGTACTTAAAAAGAGGTCCAATGGGCACATTGATTATTATATTTTAAAGAAGGTCCAAAGGGACTTAAAATGAGGTCGAACGGGTACTTTTGCGATAGAGGGTCTAAACTTGTAGGTCCAACGGGTACGTAGCCAACATTGGCTTATCGGAGATTTTGTAATTTTATTTTATGCTGAAATTTGTTTGTTATTTATGTAATTCAGACACAATATAATATTGTTATTGAATAAATGAAATGAAATGAAATGAAACATACTTATTTCTAAATAAATTCATATTTTAGATAAATTACATCCGGGCACATGACCAATAATCGTGCTGAAAAATGATTTGTTCTGGCTGGGCATAGAATCTACCCTTAGGAAACGACGTTTTTTTTTTAATTATTAAAGTATCAGTATATAAGTATTTTCTTTTATAATGCAAACAAAATACATAATATAAGAAGTCTTGACCAAAACAGCTGGCTCATATAATATCTTACTAATATTATAAATGCGAAAGTTTGTAAGTATGGATGTATGGATGTTTTTTACTCGTTCACGTATAAATTACGGAACGGACTTTGATAGAACTTTGTAGTAATATAGCTTATCTATGCGAATAGCATAGAATATGCTATAACTTATGAAGTTTAACGCGGGTGAAACCGCGCGGCACAGCTAGTAATATTTCATTTCATTTATTCAATAACAATTATTATATTGTATCTGAATTACATAAATAACAAAACAAATTACAGCATAAAATAAAATAAAAGAATGTTAAGTGGAAATGTCAAATACGTGGTTAATAATAATGTCAATTCAAATCTTAAATAAATGTCAAATTAACTTCTAATATACAATTTAGTGAATATAAGTAAACGACGCCGACGTGAAGAGAATTTATACAAAATAATAAAGACACATTTCCAAAAGAAAGAATATAAACACGTACAAAAAAGATATAAATAATGAAACTCTCGAACTAATTTAATATAACACAGACCTAGTTCTTTTCTGTTGTAATTTCTGATGTAAGAACAACAATGAAAAAGTACGCAAAAACAGAATATAATAGTAGATTGATGGACCGGAAACTGACTTCTTACTCAACTCAACTAACCAAAACAACTCAGCATACCTTTTTCAATCTTTGTGACTACACCCTTTTTCCCACCACACAGGTCTCTTACCTTAGTATTTCGTATATTTTGTATATATTAGGTCTTTACCTATGAAATTGCCGTTCTGCAGTACTGGCCATTTCAAATCAAAATAATTTTTGTTTGGCTAAGAATTCTAATTTCAAATTAATTTTATTTTAAAAACATGGATTCTTTTTTCCAAAAGTAGTCATTTCTTTATTGATTAGTGTTACATTTTCATCGCATTTCAATCTTTTTCGTCATCATGGATACGTTAAAATTCGAGTAATTATGGAATATGAGTACCGTCGTGGCAGCAACGCGGCACAAGCGGCACGCAACATCAACGACGTTTACGGAGCTAACACTACAAACCAACGCACCACCTGTTATTGGTTTGCTCGCTTCCGTTCTGGAAATTTCGACCTGAAAAATGAACCTCGCGGTCGTCCGAAGACTTTGGTCAACAATGACGAATTAAAGGCGGTTGTGGAAGCTGATGATACACAATCTACGGCTGAATTAGCAGCAGCTTTCGACGTTAGCGTCAAAACAATATTGGTCCATTTGCGTCAAATTGGCAAGGTAAAAAAGCTTGACAAATGGGTGCCCCACGAACTCAATGATCGCCAGCGCGAAGTACGCGTCGAGACGTGCCTTGCACTGCTCAACAGACACACAAATGAAGGAATTTTGAACCGCATTGTTACCTGCGATGAAAAATGGATTCTGTTTGATAACCGCAAGCGCTCAGCAAGTTGGTTGGATCCTGGTTCAGCACCTAAACAATGCCCTAAACGAAAACTTACCCCTAGAAAAGTGATGGTCACTGTTTGGTGGTCTAGCGCCGGTGTGATTCATCACAGCTTCTTACCAAACGGGGTGAGCATTACTGCAGATGTGTACTGTGAAGAACTGAGCACAATGATGGAGAAGCTGGCGCATCTCCAACCAGCATTGGTCAATCGCTCGTCTCCGCTGCTCCTGCACGACAACGCGCGACCTCATACTGCACAGCAGACGGTCTCCAAGTTGCAAGAACTGGGGTTGGAAGCTCTCCGTCATCCGCCCTACTCACCAGACCTTGCGCCTACAGACTACTACTTTTTCCAGAATTTGGATAACTTCTTGGCGGGAAAAAAATTCAATACCCGAGAGGCAGTACAAAATGCCTTTGAAGAATTTGTTGCCTCCCGTCCAGCTGATTTCTTTAAGAAGGGCATCAATAAACTGCCACTGCGATGGCAAAGATGCATTGATTGCATGGGTGATTACTTCGATTAATACAAATAAAAAAATTCATGAAAAAAATTCGTTTAAATTTTTTCATACAAAACGGCAATTTCATAGGTAAAGACCTATTATTTCGTATTTCCTGAAGATGCAGATTCGCTATTAGACGGTTTTCTAATTGATATATCCGGGTTTTGAGTTCTAGCGAGGTCTTAAAATCTCGAGTGTAATAGAAGTTAGATTTAGCAAGTTTTTAAATTTTAATATTGAATGAAGAAAACTCAACTACATGCACTTTTATTATGCACTTTAAATATACAATAGAAGTTACATTTTTTTAATTTGCGTCAATTCTGTCGTAGTTAAAGTGGCCAGAGCTCATCGGGGTGGGGGGAAGGGTCAGCAACACTTGTTTGCTGACTCTTTTAAGGCCGGCAACGCGGCCGTGATCACTTACCACCAGGTGACCCGTTTGCCGGCTTATGACATAAAAAGTCGAATAATTAAACATTTATAAATATATTTTGGGCGAATCGATCCGTCCAATATAAAACCCTTTTAGTAATCTATAGTGGGTAAAAAAACCAACCAAGTGTGAGTTGGACTCTGTCACAGGGGTACTTTCTATTCCATTTCTATACATTCTCATGGTCGGATGTGATGACTAGCGACACGACCGGAAAGAGTTCAGGTACAGGATCGATAGAATTCGGGCTGATACTGAGAAATTTTCTTCACAGTAAAATCCCAAATTTGAACCCAAGTCCTCAGTATAGACCAACAAAGCACATAGTTTATAAGTCTTAAAGCAACTGAACAATATAAAAAAAATATATAATTTAAATAAGTCTTAGAGCATCAATTTGTATAAGCTGCAAAAATTTCATGACTAATAAAGATATTATGGAGTTGTAACTTCTGGTGTATTTATCCTATCAACTGTGGTTTACAACTCGTAGATATTTATAGATAAACTTTAGTACCTACGGGTTATTGATCTAAACATGGCTGTTCCTAATAACAGGGATTGCCCAACTAGTCGGTCTAGTGTTGCGCAAGCGCCTCGCCATTTCTGAGAGCCTGGTACTTTGGCTTATAAATAACGTGAGTCAACGTTTTATAACTTCGTACTTACAAAAACTGGTGTGCAACCTGAGGAAGGAAAATCGATTAACTTATCAGATCATCAATCATAGATTTCGAAGTCACAATCAATCAACTCTGTGTGAGGAAGGGTTAGAATTGTATACTTCCACCCCGTATGCTAGGAAAAATACGTGCCTACATAATTATGTCAAATAGACCTATCTATTCCGTTTTGGGGTAAATGGCCAGTTACCTCTATCACATGTTAATATGGTGAAGATAAATATGAGACAAAAAGCCTTAAAGAGCATTAATCTAAAACACAGCGGCCAAGTGCGAGTCGGACTCGCCCATGAAGGGTTCCGTAGCAGCAAGTATTTCAGTTGATTAAATGAAAGGTAAATTGCTGTTTACGATTTATGACGTATTAAAAAAACTACTTGCTAGATCTCGTTCAAACCAATTTTCGTTGTTAGTTTTCATGGTAATGTACATCATATATTTCTTTTAGATTTATCATTCTCTTATTTTAGAAGTTACAGGGGGAGGGGACACTCATTTTACCACTTTGGAAGTGTCTCTCGCGCAAACTATTCAGTTTAGAAAAAAATGATATTAGAAACCTCAATATCATTTTTGAAGACCTATCCATAGATACCCACATGTATGGGTAAGATGAAAAAAATTTTTTGAGTTTCAGTTCTATGTATGGGGACCCCCAAAATTATTATTATTTTTCTATTTTTGTGAAAAAATCTTAATGCGGTTTACAGAATACACCTACTTACCAAGTTTCAACAGTACAGCTTTTATAGTTACGGAAAAAAGTGGCTGTGACATACGGACGGACAGACAGACAGACAGACATGACGAATCTATAAGGGTCCCATTTTATTTTACGGAACCCTAATAAAAACTCCATCAGATAGGAGTCAAGTAAAAAAAAACAAAGAATTGTATAAAAGTTTTAAGTTGGTCTACCGGTAGCTTGTTCAACCGCACATAATGAGTTAGTACCTATAAGTTATCACACATATGTAGGAGACGACTGGAGTCGACAGTTAGCCTATGAGGCTTTCACTGCTTCACCTGACAATAGGGGCGAAGTCATCTAGCAAATAAACTACAAAATAAGCACCCACGCCTGTGTGGTTCGAAGCTCGTCTCTAGGTGGTTACTCAAGGGCAGATGCATGGTAGTGCTATTACTTTTTAGCGACGTTTTGAGCAACCATCGTTAATACACAAAGACGTGGTCTTCACGCTCGATTGAGAAATGAAAAGGGCATTACTTACTTACTTATAGTATGGGCAGTGGTTACCCTAGTGTCGGAGTTGTTCAAGCCGCCCAGTAGGCCTCTGACATGGCCTAACAATTGTGGCTTAATTGCTACAAGCGGGACCGACAGGTTATCGTGCCCTCTGAAGCACGGACACACTCAGAAATTAAACCACTTCAGCGGTCACCCATCTATGATAAGGTACTGACCGCGAGCCTAGTTGCTTAACCTTGCCAATCACTTACAGATCGGTGAGAGCATCTGGCCATGAACGCCTCAAAATTTTAATCGATACTACGAAGTAGGTAAAGCAAAGTACCGAAGTCAATATCCTAAAGGATTGTTAGTTATCTATGAGGAAACATGACTCACACAACAATGTACATACAAATAGCGTGTGAACTAATCTTATCTGCCAATACCCATCGCTATCCAGACAGGAACACCACAAAATAATGTACTAATTGCCCATAATTCAATGCCGATGACCGCTATTAAAATAGGTCGATCACCTCTGATCATATTGACCAACCACCCCGTTATCTGTCAATGTTTTACATTGTAATAAACACCTTATATTAAAGTCATAGGATTTAAAATCCCGTTACTACCCTTATTGATACATCCATTTTAACGTGAGCTATAGCTGGTAATAGTTAGTAAGAGTATATAGGTCAGATGTACTGGTGTTTTAGGGTGGACATGTGATGGACACGCGATGGAGTAAGCCTAGGCAACTGTTTGGAAAGCAATAATCATGTATTTTGTATTTATAATGTACCCGGAGTTTTGATAGGAAAATTGTGGGGTTATTGAGGGTAATCACATTTTCAGTGAGTTTACGTGACAGACTTGGGAACGTTCACTGAAATAACTACATATAAGTATTAAGGGTCATTGTGATGAAACCTGCATGCTTGAAAGTTTGAATAAACGTTCATGGTGGCATATGAAGTCTGCTAGAGCAGCGTGTTGGACTATGCTCCCTCATTGTGACAGGAGGCTCTTGCCAGGGGGACAAGAAAGGGCTTCTGGGAGGGGTGCGAGCACATATTTTTTTTCCTTCTCCTCCTAGCCACTTACGTCTCGTATATCTAAGTTTTACTTCAATCATGTGGTCTTAAGCACACTAGTTATTACACCCTTTACAACACTTGAGCGTTACACTATTTTGTCGCAATTTCTTGAATATCTGATTTCGATCATTTAGTTTGTTCTGAGTCTGGGTGTAAATTATCTATATATAGTAAGTATGTATTTACAAAAGAAAAATAGTATATGCAGTATATCACTTATCTCTTATCGATCAGATGACCGTGTGTGAATAATGTCCCAGGATATTATTATTATTATTAGTTTTGCTGTTGACGGTACTTACTGGGTTTTCGCATCGAACGAGTAAGGTTTTCCAAAGGTCAATGAGGGTAGAAATGGCGTCACTCCATAGGCATACGCTATGGTAAAAATGGTATACTTTACGATTGTTTATTAATTTATTATTCTTTTGTTTCAGAATGTGTGTGAAGGAGTAGAATAAATAAAAAGGTACGTTATGTTACATTTATTACTAGCTTAATATATTACAAATAACTTAAAAAATATTGTTGATTCAATCACTACCATACTTGACATGATCGCCAGAAAAAGGCTAATAAGATTGAGTGAAAATTTCATCAAATCGCGCCAGCCATTTTGGAATCCATAGTGAAAATACACACGACTTTTTTATATACATAAATATATTGCAACATATATGTTAATTTAGGGTAGTTAGTAGTTACTATCTCCATTCCAAATCTAATAAAAATCTCGTCGTACAAAATTTATCTTTATTAAATTTATATTTATTTATTTTTCTTAGATGAGGACTGGTATTTCAAAGTTATGCGGGCTTATACATGGACAACATTGTTATTAAGTTTACCATTTTCGCAAAATATAATCTTGAACTTTTCGCGTTTAGTAATCGATCTATACTTAGAGATAAAAAGACGCGTGCACAATATTAAACAACATTATTTTTTGCAAAAGTATTCCACATCGATTCACACATTGTCGAATGTAACTAGTAGGTTTGGTTAGGTCAGGTTGACGGGCAAAGGAGCCAAGAACCAAGAGAAGTCCACGGCAGGTAGGTTTAGTCGGTGCGAGTCATACTAATCCGCAGACACTTTTTTCCAAAAATAAATATGAAAAAAGGTTAGGTCACAACCATACAACGCCAGAAACAATATTTTTAAACAATATTAATATGAATAAAAAAGCGCTACTTATCGCACTGAAATACATTCGACAATGTGTGAATCGATGAGTAATACGTTCGCACTAATGTGCATCACGATGAAAAACATTATGTGTATCGATGTGGCGCAGTTTCACCCTAACGTGAATCGCAGTACTTTAGGGCTACAGTTTATCGCTATTCTGAACTTCAAAATTCAGTATGAGACTCATTTATGTTAAGTGGCTCCAGACAAGTCTTCTTATTATTACATAAAGATTATACTTAGTCTATTTATACATAAAGATATAGTTATAGAAAACTACTCAAATAACTTACAATCATTATCGTCAACCTCATATCAGCCGATAGACGCTCACAGCTGGATAAAGGCCCCCAAAAATCTCCAGTATGAATGGTCTTGTGGTCTTGCGCTACCCGTATCATAACCTACAATCCGTATTATAATGTCTTGTAATAATGTCCTAGCCGAATTTCGGCCACGGTGGCCTGTCTCAATGGAGACTAGCCATTTGCGCGGGACATATTATAGTGCTCAAGTGTGTGCGAAAAAATTAGACTAGCGACACTGACTAGACTAGCGACACGACCGGAATGAGGTGAGGTACAGGACCGACGTCTTTACTCTACTTTGCTCTCCGAGGCACGGGGGTGTAATACTATCAACTCCCAGACTTTGGGATGATATTAAGATTTTTTTAACCGGCTGGACATAGCGACCTCAACATCACTAACACCCTTGAATGTGCAATGTACCTACCTATGTTCGCAATAAAGAATTTTGATTTTTGATTCTTTTTACCGAATAATCCCAAAACCACATTAGGCCCGATTCGTGATTTTAACCTAGGAACTCGTTATCTACGGTTGAATATGCTGCCGCCAGACCAAAGTGGCGTAGCGGATAAGACAGTCGCCTCGCCGCTTTGTCTCGCGGGTTCCAGTCCCGCGCCGGACAACTATTTGTGTGACCCATAAATAGTTTTTCTGAGTCTGTATGTAATTTGTGTCCGTCTATTATATGTTTGTAAAGTACCCCGCGACACAGGGATTAGATCCAGAGATAAAAAAAAGTCAAATCAAAATATAATTTAGTCAAACTCCCACCTCCAAAGCACTTCAGCGGTATTTGAGTATCTCTGGCTGCATACGAACATAGTTTAACTCGTCAACGTTCCATGTCTCTCGTGTCGTGACTCCAAGGAATGGCCTGGAGAAAGCGTGGCGGCCGCTGGACCGTGCACCACGCATCACGCGCTAGGGCTGGCGCTAACAAAACATGTGAATTGGTAAAAAAACGCAGTTATTGCGAAAAGTTACGGTTATATTTTTTTTATTTTTTTTTTTTATTTATTTACATACATTTTTTTACAATTGTATAACATATAAGTAATCTCGCCAAACTGTTACGTTTAATGGCGAGTAACGCGCTCTTGTAGTACAATAAATCTTAACCTACATACATCTACATTTTAATTTTACATATTTAGGACATACTTAAGGCTAGGTACATTTGACAGACCCATCGTCTGTAGGCATGAACAATGCCTCAGGTCTCAGATGACCTCTCTCCACCATCGAGAAGTAAATCCCTCAACTTTAATTTCAAACTACTAATACTTATTTTAGGTGTTTGTCTCAATATCGGTAATTTATTGAAAATATGTGGTATTAAAAATTTTGTAGTTCGTTTTCCATAATAATTGGTCACCTTTGGTTGAACGAGATTTTTATTTATAACTCTCCTTGTATTATATTTATTTTCAACAGGAGTTTTATACGTCTCGCTATAATAATATTCTAATGCTATCAAATAATTTATTTTAGTATCTACTGGCAATAGTTTACAAATAGGGAATAATTTGTCGTAGTCCTGATTAAATTTTTGTTTTACTTTATTACTAACTAGGAATTTAATTAATCTTAACTGTAAATTTTTTATCTCATTTAAATATGTTTTGAATGTTCTTCCATAAACAATTAAACAGTAACTTATAAGTGATTCGGCCAATGCGTAATATACGACTCGCAACGTATGTTTATTTAATATTCGGTTCAGTTGGTAAAACTTCCCTAATACGGACCTTAGTCGGTTACAAGTATGTGCGACGTGAATTTTCCAATTAAAGTTTGTGTCAATAGTAAGGCCAAGGTATTTAAATGTTTCAGCATATTCTATCTCACTACAGGTGCAGCTGATTTTATTATTATGAAGACACTCGTATGTATGGCCAATTACTGTCAGGTCCTCTTTTTGAGTACTCTTAGCTCGATGGTTATATGGCGAGTGTATATGCATGCACTTAGTTTTTGACAGGTTTAATATGATCCCGTTGTCGTGGGCCCATTTGGTGATATTTTCAAAATCTTCCTCTATATTTTTTTTTACTTCCGATATATTCCTTGAGCCGTATATATATATATGTGAATTATTATTTAATTAGTAACGACAGCATTCTAAACACGATCGCTGCCAGAGCGGACTGTCCCTTTCAGGGTTACTGGGGGGAGATAGTCCTAGGTCTAAGTAAATATACCGACAAGAACTACAGTATTGTTAAATACTAACCTTTTTTGTTGATATTATATTGTTACGAACGACGCAGAAATTGAAGTAGTAAGTGACATTCATTTCCTTGGAGTAACAGTGGATCAATATTTAAATTGGAAGGCTCATATTGATAAAATTAACAAAAAAATATCCAGTGCCTGTTATGCGTTGTCTATACTGGCAGAAACAACAAATGAATCCGTTACTAGAAATGCCTACTTTGGGAATGTGTATCCATTATTAACTTATGCTATTATTTACTGGGGAAACTCAACAAATATACAATCCACCTTTATTCTCCAGAAAAAGTGCCTTAGGACAATATATAAAATGTATAGCGATGAGTCTTTGAGAGATGTTTTCAGAACGAAGGGCTACCTTACACTGACAGGGATCTATATTCTGGAACTATGTCTATTTGTTAAAAATAATATGCAATATTTTAGTTTTAAATCAAGAGACTCAAAGAGGAACATTCGTAGACAATATAAATATGACATAAATTTACCCAGAATACAAAACATGATTTATTATAAAAGTACTTATATATCTGCTATTCGTGTGTATAAACACTTACCATCTGATATAAAGCAATTAAATGGAACATTGTTTAAAACGAAATTAAAGAATATGTTAATAGAGAATGTTTACTATAGTTTGCATGAGTTTTTTGCCAAAAAATAATGTGTTATTATTACTAAGAATAAATTAGTTAGTAAACTTGTTTGTATTGCATATCCGATAGGGGTAGACTGTTGATCCTAAAAACTGTTATGTTATTATAAGACCTTATTGTACACAGTTACGCAATAAATAATTCTTTATCTTTATCTACTAATCCTACTAATATTATAAAGGTGAAAGTTTGTGACTGTGTGAGTGTGTACGATTATTACTTCTTCACGTCTAAAGGGCTGGAGCGATTTCAACAAAATTTGGTATGGAGTTAGCTGACACCCTGGATTAACACATAGGCTATAATTTATAACGTTTAATGCGGTTGAAACCACGGGGCACAGCTAGTCTAATATAAAATGAACAAATTAAAAACACATTTCGCGACCACCTGTTCAGTAGTAAGATATTGAATTAATGAGAAAATTAATCTCCTTCCCCGATTTCTGGTAGATTTGCTATAGAAATGAATACAAGAAGAAAATCTTTAAGCAGAGTAAAGTAGCAGCGCCGTTTTGATCAGGGTACGCATTACACAGACTCTTTATAGTGACAGTTCTGTATTGTCATGTTAGTTTTAGTTCAATCAATCAATCAAAATAAATTTTCATTTCTTTTCACAATAGTCATTATGTACTTGACATATACTATATGAGGATGCCTCATTGTGAGAGACCAGAGCCTGTCAAAGTCAGTCAAAGTCGAAGTCAAAAATCATTTATTCCGTAAAAATTTTACATTTATGTGGAATCGTCATATTTTTTTACCCTTCCGTGCAGTGCATGACGTGGCAGCTACTGAGAAACACTGCCAGAAAACTCAGTAGAAATCCTTTTTTAAAATAAAATATACTTAAGATTAATTACAATCATGTGTGTTGACTCAGAACCACTCAATCCCAAGCACTTTTATCACTTAAATAATCAGAAATTTTGTAATATGCCCTGCTACACAATTTGGCTTTAATAATTCTTTTAAACTTATTCGTAGACAATTCTCTACCTGATGTAGGTTTTCAAACAAACCTGTATTAAAGGTCTCTGGAGTTTAATGCTAATTTCTTAAACTAATTACTATACGTGTAGACTTTTTACTTTAGTAGTATCATTAAAAGTGCATGATTGAGTAACAGTTAAGCGGGTTGTATATAAATAACTTAATTGTTGTTCCCGTCTGACCCTGCCTTTTCAATTCGCCCCGTTATACTGTGTTTAGAATAAATAAAAGAATAAAATAAAAACCTTTTTATTCACGTAGACTTTAAAAAAGCGCTTGTAAATAGTCAGAACATGTTCGTAGTAATATATAATTAATTTATAATTATTTCTAGGTACATATAGATATTTAGGTACACGGATTGTAGGAAATAATTTACAATAAGATTTATTTTATAACAGTAACGATATTTAACTAACTTAAATTAAGTTATTGTCAAGGATCATGTGTAGGTTTAATTATCAAAATTTTAAATTTTAGCTATATTTTTACTACATATTGTCTGAATGGTTCTGTCTATATTAAGGTACGAAATAAATGTTATTATTATGGTGGACCTTGTGTTTATAACGACGGTCGCGCTTTAATGCTACCACCCGGATCCAATGCGCCCCAACTGAGAAGACCCAGCGAAACAAACTCAGCGGGTGTCTCTACTACCGGTTTCAACACGACCCAGTTGAGACGCTCCGGCGAAACATACTCAATGGGGCATATACACGAGATTTGGTCCACTTACTTGTGAATGTTGAATAATGAAAATATATTTGTAAAGCGTCAACACCCTACCAGGTGTAGCTAGTTTAAGTAAAATCTGAATTAATTTGAAGTTTGTCGTGTATTTACGTGATAATATATTATTTACTCGGTTCCGTATGTTAATTTAATAATAAGCACGCGACTTATTTGTAATTGGTTAAGTCCTATTTCACATTAATCATAGTTGCTTAACCTCGCCGATCACTCACGCACCGGCGAGAGCTACTGGCAGTGATGATATAATCGACGGTCACCGTAGCCTAGTTGGTAGTGCTCCTGCCTAAGAAGCTGGTGGTCCTGGGTTCGAATCCCGGTAAGTGCAAATATTTGTGTGATGAGCACGAATATTTGTTTCTGAGTCATGGATGTTTTCTATGAATATAAGTATTTATCTATCTATATAAGTATGTGTATCGTTGCCTGGTACCCATAGTACAAGCTTTGCTTAGTTTGGGGCCAGGATGATCGGTGTGACATTGTCCCGAGATATTATTATTATTATAACATTGTCCTTCTGGATGATTTTCGGCTAGGCCAGTCAGTCTCTATGGAGACTAGTCATCTGTGTTAGACATATTAGTGTGCACTTTTTATTCCATCACGACCGGAAAGAGATCAGGTATAGAACCGACGGCTTTCGGTGCTCTCCGAGGCACGGGGTTGCAACACTGGCAACTCCCTTAGTGAGAAATTTTCCTTTACAGAAAAATTTATTAAGATACGCTTTTTTGACCGACCCGGGATTTGAACCCGGGACCTCATTGTCTGCGGTTGAACACTACCACTAACGAGGCATTAAAAAGATGCTTAGAAGAAAAATCTAATCTTAACATGATCAACTTTTGATTCAATTACGTCCGTTCAAAGAATTCATATTATTTTGATCTTTTATGCTACTTAAAAGATGAAGGACAATTCTAAATGTTAATTAATGTTGCTCATAAATTTAATTAAAAAATAAACAGAAAACGAAACACTCGGATGATCTTTTCCCATATTCACAAAGATTGCGCGGATTTATGAATATTTATCTAATATTGCAGCTGAGAATAATTTTTGTACCCGTTTTTAGTGTATAAAGAGAACCTGGTAGCATTAAAGCGCGACCGTCGTTATAAACACAAGGTCCGCCATAATAATAACATTTAATTCGTACCTTAATATAGACAGAACCATTCAGACAATATGTAGTAAAAATATAGCTAAAATATAAAATTAAGATAGTTAAACCTACACATGATCCTTGACAATAACTTAATTTAAGTTAGCTAAATATCGTTACTGTTATAAAATAAATCTTATTGTAAATTATTTCCTACAATCCGTGTAGGTACCTAAATATCTATATGTACCTAGAAATAGTTATAAATTAATTATATATTACTACGAACATGTTCTGACTATTTACAAGCGCTTTTTTAAAGTCTACGTGAATAAAAACCTTTTTTAGTTTATTTTTATTTTAACCTTGCTCTGTGGTTAGTTAAAGAATATCACCACCCAATTACATCCCGGCGTGAAAGTCACCCCGAGGGAACATCATCCTGAAAACGGATAGCAGCGTCTCTCTGTCTACTAAGACCACCATACTGTGATCGCCAACCCGTTTGTCAATAAATTTCGAGTACGGCGGGGTTAGCACACAATCTCTATGGAGACTGCGTAACTACTAAGGACATATTATTACCGAGTTTGTGCGTAAACGTACCTCCATATTCCGATGGCAAATTAATGAACTAACGTAATTTATTCAAGACTGCTTACTGCTACAACATATAAATAAAAATAAAATAAAAAAGGTTTTTATTCATGTAGACTTCAAAAAAGTGGTTGTAAATAGTCAAAACATGTCTGTAGTAATACAGTTATTATTTCTAGTTACTTATTATAGATATTTAGGTACACGGAATGTTAAAACATTTATACAATTTATTATATAATATATATATTTAGTTAGCTTGTATTAAGTTATCGTCAAGGAGATTATGTTTAGGTTTAATTATTGAAATTTATATTTTACTACATATTGTCTGAATGGTTCTGTCTATATTAAGGTATGAATTCAGTATTATTATTATAACGGACCTTGTGTTTAAAACGACGGTGGCGCTTTAATGCTTCCACTGATCCAATGCGCCCCAACTGAGAAGACCCAGCTAAACAAACTCAGCAGGTTCATCTACTACCGGTTTCAACACGGCCCAGTTGAGACGGTCCGGCGAAACATACTCAAGCGGGCATGAACACGGGATTTGGTCCACTTAAAGTAATTATTTAGTAGGCAAACACAATATCTGCTCAATCGGTTGTCTGAATGAATATTAATTTAGATTATATTTAGGAAACAAAAGAAAAACATCGAAAAAATGACATTATTATATACATATACTTGTCTAGCTAATAATCAACTAGTAAAGTGTAAACGGGCTGAAGTAAATAGACAGTATGATCGCTGGCACAGGATTACAGGTCAGTGGAAAGGGGCCAACTTACCGGCGAGGACCCACGTTTTGATAAAGCAAAGGAAATACCTACCCATGCCGCCTGCAAAGAGTG
The DNA here is from genome assembly GCA_951640165.1 of Pseudoips prasinana. Lineage (NCBI taxonomy): Eukaryota > Metazoa > Arthropoda > Insecta > Lepidoptera > Nolidae > Pseudoips > Pseudoips prasinana. The sequence goes on from OX621248.1 coordinate 33,037,519, forward strand.
TCTGTGGGGTATGTCGGACTTACACCGACTGAAACTAACCTGCCGTGGCGCCTGATGGTTGGGGCACGTACCGTAGGTCTCCTCGTTGAGCTAGCCAGCAGTTTTCTAGGTGGACGGTTATCCAAGACATCCATACGGAGTACCTATGTATGTAAGAAAAAATGCAAGAATATTAAAATGAATTTGTTCGGTATTCATGTTCCGTGTGGTTTCCGGCTTAGAAAAAATAACAGGGCCTCCCGATACTATCCCGTGGGTGTCGTAAAAGGCGACTAAGGGATACACCAGGTAGTCGGAAACAATGTGACTGTGTACTAGCGACCATCGAAACAAGCGAGACAACTCGCATGCCAAGCGCGGTGACTACGGCAAATCCCTCCAAATGGTAACGTTATAGATACCTTTGGGGGAGGCCTATGTACAGAAGTGGATATAATAATATAATATCCTGGGACATTATTCACACACGGCCATCTGATCCCAAACTAAGCAGAGCTTGTACTATGGAAACCAGATAACTGATATATTACATATACTATTTTTCTTTTGTAAATACATACTTATATAGATAATTTATATCCAGACTCAGGACAAACATACATGTTCATGACCACAAATATTTGTCCCGGGTGGGAATCGAACCCACGACCTGCGGCGTGAAAGGCAGCGTATCTACCAACCACGCCAACAGGCCCCGATGATATCAGGCTGATGATATATGTATGTTTCACTGCAATCGCGACCCCTATGACGAATGATAGATGAATTATATTTTCAAATACTTACTTATCGTATGGGCAGTGGTTACCTTAATGCCGAGTATTATTCAAGCTGCCCAGTACGCCCCTGACAATGCTTAACGACTGTTTTCTAATGGCTACAACTGAGACCGACACGGGAGTGATGTCCCTAGTGTGGGTGTTGCCTAAAGAAGCAATTATGCTCGTAGTAGGTAGGAGCATAATTGCTTCTTTAGGCAACACTAGGGACATGACTCCCGCGTCGATCACCAAGCACGGTGACTAAGGCAAATCTCTCCAAATGGAAACCTTTGGGGAACGCCTATGTCCAGCTGTGGACGATATCAGTCTGATGATGATTCGGTATCGCTTAACATCGAGACCAGGGGCTCTACCAGCTAAGTCGCCGATCATCGGTTTCTTAAATGGCGTTCAAATAAATAAAGGTTAAAAAGCACTTAATCAATCGTTAAATCGGCTTCAACGTTGACAATCGATTCCGGACCATTTATGACGCCATATGTAGCCGATTTAACGATTGATTAAGTCATTTTTAACCTTTATTTATTTGAATGCCATTTAAGAAATCGATGTTCGGCGACTTAGCCGGTAGAACCCCAATATATTACCTACCAATTTTCCGGTAGCAACTCCAAATATCAACAAAACTGGGTCATAGTTTTGGCCATTTTGTCATCGTCCGTAATACAAAGACATGTTTAGTAACACGATGCGTTTGGTCGTGTTGTAACATCTAGATATCAGACTATTAGTCTGAGATATCATTTTAAAAACAAGCAGTTTGTAATCGGTGCCATTTAAATATCATTAATGTTGTCATTGTATTCGTAATGGACGCGATTTAAAATCATTTTGAAAGAGGCAATATAGTTACTCAATTTTACTAAGTGTACCCCAATATTTCACGATTATATTCGTAGTATATTCGATCTTTGCACACCTCTTTTACCTCGTTTACTGTCGTCTCTCCTACCCCTCTGGGATTCAGGCGTGAGTCTATGTATGTATGTATATTCGATCTGGTAAGCTTTCGGAATGGTTCCATATATATTTTGCTTTATCGGATTATAAACTAAGGATTCATTAGGAAAATTGTGATGTGTAACTTTTATCCTCTCAGTTGCAGGATATTTTGTGTGGGGATTTTGGAATAGGGATGAAAATGTGTTACAGGAAATCGGGTAAGCGCGCGCCATTTGATTTAACCAATGAGCTAGCGCAGTGGCGGAGAGAGGGCTGGGAAATTAAAAAGAAGTTAGATAATTTAACATTCTACAATATATTTAATTCTGTCTATATACAGATTATTACCAAACGTATTAAGCTTTTTTTACAGTAATGTTATTTAGTTACATTATTAAATAAGCATTGCGACATGTCTGGTCACTACTGTCAGGAACGTCAGCTTTAATTGCCCTCCGAAGCACTAAGACACCTCAAAATTAAACCTCATTAGTGGTGACCCATCCATAGTCTGAACGTCTTCGATCGCTAATGGACTAGTAGTGGGAGCAATACAAATATGTATGTTCCAAAAAAGTTAAGTTTTTACATTTGAAGCAAGAAATTGATGGATTGTCCATCAATTTGAATAATTATCACAAAGTCGTAAGACGAAAAGGTATGGAATGTTCCAAGGGAAAGTATGAAGTACTGCGTAGCAGAGCTAATAAGGAAGTGACGAATTGGGCTCTACTACGTAATGGCGTGTACTTTGGTGTGTTATTGAGACGAAATATGTACAGACGCCAGCACATCAAGCTACCCCAACATTATCAAATTTCCCCAATTGAAAGTGAACCTTAAGCTTTTGTGATTAAGTTGAAAATCTATAAAAGAAATTTGACAGATTGGGGTAGCTGGATGTGCTGGCGTCTGTACCTCAGACAAACATTGATCGGCCTCACTAAGTCTGCGTATTTCCCGGTGAAGCAGTGAAAGCCTCTTAGTGTAACTAACATCGTAATGATAAAAAAAAATTCGATCCTCATACAGGAGACTCAGGTGTGTCACCACCTATTTTTGGGTCTACCTGTGTTTTGTTTGTAATTTCTCCCCCTTAATTATTTTTCTTATTATTGGTTTTATTGTTGGTTATTTGGCTTTCACGCTGCAAGTCGTGGATTCGATTCTCAACCCAGGACAGATATTTGTGTGCATGAACATGTTTGCTTGTCCTGAGTCTGGGTGTAATTATTAACAAAAACAGAGTAGTATATGTAGTATATCAGTTATCTGGTTTCCTTAGTACAAGCTCTGCTTAGTTTGCTTGGGATCAGAACATGTGTGAATAATGTTCTAGGATATTATTATTATTTTAATGTTATAATTAAGCTATCTTATACAAACATTCAAGGTATTTTTGTTATTTAAAATATCAACACCCGAATTGTGATGTTTTTTTATATGAAAAAATACTGGCCAGAAAGCCAACATACAACCTTAAGCGTTGTAGAAGTTGTAAGTATTCTAGATTTAAAAATGAAATAAATTAAATTTCTGTTTTTATTTTAAGCATTCTTTGCGGTGACTTTGTATATTTTTCTTATTGAGCCAAAATAAATTGAATCTATTCTTTTCATGCGAGGTTTATAAGAGAGAGATGCAATGATATTTAATTTAATTTACAGATGTAAACGACAGAATTGCTTGCAGTAACTTGTAATATTATGGCTGTGCACAATGACTATTAAAGTTTAAGCTTGTGATATTGTACGAGTTTTACCTGCGTCTTGTTATAAATAAATAGGAGAAAACGTGCTCTGTCTGCAATGCGTTACAGTGCTTTATTATAGTGAGATGACAAGATATATATCATTGCTTGACGCGATTTCCTTTTCCATTTAGTACTTACGATTTTCACAAGACATCAACATGTGACAAAAATGATTATAAGCATTTTTTAACCAAAATCTCTATACATATAATAAAATCGTAGGAAAGTCAAAAGTTAATACGTACGTTGAATATTTTTTTAAAAGGACACTTGGGGCGTGATCTACAATAGACATCGAAGCCAAAAATATAGTTTTTAGAATTTTTGTCTGTGTGTCTGTTTGTCTGTATGTATGTCCGGGCTAAACTCAAAAAGTACTGCATGGATTTACTTAAAATTTTTCATGAATATTACTGAGAGGTCGGGTCAACATATAGGCTAAATATTATCACCTAAGGGGGAGAAGCTATGATAATTAATAAAATTCCACGCGTGTAAACCCGCGGGGCACGGCTATTATTATTATATAAATAAGAAAAGATCTCATTATATAAATAAAATAAAAAAGGTTTTTATTCACGTAGACTTTAAAAAAGCGCTTGTAAATAGTCAGAACATGTTTGTAGTAATATAGTTGTATACATTAGATATTATTTCTAGTAACATAGATATTTAGGTACATCTTGTATGAAAACATTTATAAGATTTATTTTATTACAGAAATGATATTTAGCTAGCTCGTATCAAGTTATTGTCAAGAGATTATGTTTAATTATCTAGTTTAAGTCTAATATTTTTACTACATATTGTCAATGGTTCTGTCTATATTAAAGGTATTATTATTATGACGGACCTTGAGTTAATAACGACGGTCGCGCTTTAATGCTACAACCGGAATTAATCTATATTACAAGATAATATCAAATAAGACAAAGCATGAATTGCATAGTCCCTGTATAAATCATGCTTTTTCTTTGTTTTTTAAAACAATAAAAAATTGTTTATGCTTGCGTTTGGCCTCAATTTCGCCCACATGTTAGTCGACTATACATGGCAGATTATTATTATTATATAATAAGAAAAGACAACGCCTACCTAAAGAGGTGTATGTCTATATTGCAAGATAATAATATAAAATAAAAAAAATGGTTTATGATATACTTTTACTCGCCCCGTTTCGTTCGCGTGGTAGTTGAAATCAGACATTGAAGATGTTAAAACGATTATTCTGTGTTACCTAACGCCCGCACTAGGGAATCTAATCCACGTGGTACTTTACAAACATATAATAGACGGACACAAATTACATCCAGACTCAGAACAACTATTTATGAGTCACACAAATAGTTGTCCGGCGCGGGACTCAAACCCCCGACTCGGAGTGGCGAGGCGACTGTCTTAGCTGAGATTAACTAATCAATTAGAGTATATCTTTTAGTATGACTAAGCTCAAGACTACTGAGTTCACGATACTAAACAGTTTGACATACTTTCAACTCAAAACACGTACACCTTAGTAGCCGTTGTTGGTTGATCGTTACAAGTGATGCATTTATTTTCCTCAGTAAGGGAACAAACTATTCCAAGACTTAGCTTAAACATTATGTGCTTACCTGGGGCTCTACCGGCTAAGTAGCCGAACATCGTTTTCGAGAATGGCATTCAAATAAATAAAGATTAAAAATGACTTAATCAATCGTTAAATCGGCTTCCATGAGCACATGTGACGTCATAAATGGTCCGGAATCGATTATACGAAATACAACATATTAAAATACAGATGTCAGCACATCAAGTAACCCCACTCTGTCAAATTTCTTTTACAGATTTTCAACTTTATCACTTAAGTATAAGGTTCACTTTCTATTGAGGAATTTGACAGATTGGGGTAACTTGATGTGCTGGCATCTGTACAAGAACTATTGTTATGAATTAAAATATGGCTTCTGGTCAAATTAATTAGTTATGCTCATTTACTAAACATACTGACAGGAAGTATTTATAATTAATTTTAAACATTTTAAACTTGGTACTTTATAATAACAATAGGAATAAGCGAGGACAGGTTTTTAATGTAGTGAGCACCTATATTTTATAATAATAATCTAATAATATCCCGGGACATTATTCGCACACGGTCATCTGATACAAAACTAAGCAGAGTACTATGGAAACCAGATGACTGATATACTAAACATACTATTTTTCTTTTTATATATACATACTTATATAGATAATAATTTACATCCAGACTTAGGACAAACCGACATGTTCATGCACACAAATATCTGTCCTGGATGAGAATCTTACAGAAGACATTCCTTAATAATAACATTAATTATTTTTAATTTTGTGTTTCTGCGTGTGAATAAGGTCGCCAGAACTTATTGGGGTGGGGGGAAGGGCCAACAACACTTGTTTGCTGACTCTTAAAGGCCGGCAACGCACTCGCGACTCCTCTGGTGTTGTGAGTGTCCATGGGCGTTGGTGATCACTTACCATCAGGTGACTCAGTTGCTCGTTTGTCGCCCTCTGATATAAAAAAAAGTATCGAACCCACGACCTCTGCCGTGATAAGCAAGCATTTGCCAACCACGCCATCAGGCCCGTCTATTCCGTATATTGCTTTGTGGAGATAGAATATATGTCCGTATTTTAATGTAAGTTACTAGTAATGACTTCCACTGCTGACAAAGGTCTTCCCAAAAGATTTCCATAATAGAGTTGTGTACATCATTTGGAGGGAGAGATATGCCATAATCGCAACGCTTGGCAGACGGGCACAAAGAGATGCTGCTGTCCGTTCTCTGAGAGATATTCTCTCGAGTCGACTAATATGCCTTGGATGAAATAGGATGGTATTATTTGTTTTCGTCAGCCACACCACACCGTCAGACACGGTTAACCCTCTAACTTGTAGTGGCAATATAGTTGCCATCATATTTTGAACTCTCTTGGTTTATAATAAGAATCGAAATAAATCAATTTGAAACTTATCTACTACCAGTTAAAGGGTCAATTCAGTTAAAAGCTAAATAGATAATTATGAAACATATTATACAGCGATCGCGCAATCTAGTAATAATTACAATATATTTAATATATTTTAAGTCTTGTTTTAAACAATCTAGTTATTTGCTCACATTACTACTATTTCGTAGTTTATTCTATATTTGTGTTTTTTGGTATGTAATAGTTTTTTAAATATAATAATTGTTTAGTACTGTGACTTAGCTTGGTTTCATTAAACGACGATGAAATGTTTTTGGAGAGAGATCTGAGAATAAAATAGAACTCTTGCTCGAATTTTTATTTTAAAGAAAACGCCCCCACTTTGGATTCTAATCCCTGTGTTGCAGGGTACTTTACAAAGGGTATTTTATATTGAGTATGATAATTTGAGTCTGGACTCCAAATAATATTAATGAATTCTCAGTTTGTCAGTGTGACCGATAGTCTACGTATTTTTTTATTGTAAGTAATTAATTACTTCTAATGTCTATTATAGAAAAATACTAGCGGCCCGGTACGTGCTTCGCTACGCTTTTAAGTATTAGTACAAATTGTTTGTATATGGGAGTATAGAAAGATGATGATTTTACACTTTTCAAGACTTTTTTAAATTTTCTCTACGTACAAACCTTCCATGGACTTCCACGAATAATTCAAGACCAAAATTAGCCAAATCGGTAAAGGTGTTGTTGAGTTATAACATTACAACGAAAAGTGGCATTGATTTTTATATATACTCGTACTTATAGATAGATTAACTTCCTGCACTCCTTCTCCATAAGAACTTTAACTGTTGCAAGTGTGTAGGTACCTACCTTAAATTAAATATTTTCGTACTAAGATATAGGATACGTACATATTTCAGTCGAGCGTATATACTTATATTTTATTTATTACTTTGTGAAATAAATTTTTCAGTTTGGATTTCAATGTTGAATTTGAATTAATGCTATATCGACTGCGTAAGCATGTCTATAAAAAAGTACGTAGTACGCGTTTACAAAGACCATAGGGCACAGTTCCATAATTACGTCACTCCAATTGACAATCGTATCAAAACTAATTGTAGGGTCATCTTTAATTGTTGAATAGTCACTGAATTCGCGTAATTTAATGCGCTTGCGCAATGCTGCTCGTGGCTAAACTACATATTAGATAACTCACAAAATTATAAAATTTTACGTAGAGACAAAAAATTAATATAAACCAATAAACTAATTTAAATAACATTTAAATAATTTTATTGGTTATACACACATACATTATTTACATTTCTTTCTAATATATGTAGTTCCAATGAATATACATTATACAGAAGTATAGGCACAAAGACTATATGTGGAAGTCCGAATTGGTACCATGCACCTTCATCTAGTTGCGCGCTGGTTTTCTGATGGAGCCAAGTACAATAACTCCATAGATATACTAATGAAGTGTCATTACAGCTTGCAGTTACATTTGTGTTCATAATTTCAAGGGATATGCCATAATCGTTACACTTGGCAGACGGGTAAGCGAGTATAATGGTCGCAGTCCACAAAGAGAAGCTGTCACCCGTTGTCTGAGAGATATTCCATCGGAACGAAATAGAGCCGTCTAGCAATATAAAACTACGAACTATGTACCCGCGACGGAGGGCGCTCTGTGGGCTTCGAACCTCGACTGTGGGCAGTTACTGACGGAGATATAAATGGGAGGTTGCTTTAGTTTTAGGGACGTTTTGTGCAACTGTGGCTCTACGTTAATACGTGAAGACGCGGTCCTCTCGTACGCTTCAGGACCTGAGGGGGCGTTTCATCGATATGAATGCAAACAAAGGGTCATGGAGTACACAAAAACAAGTGTATCTCAAGTGCTGGATAAATATCGCTTCTTCTTCTTTTCATCTTATCCATGGTAAGAGTTAAATTTTATCTTCCCAAAATTGGGTAACGCTCACCGCTTTAGCTGAAGCGTCATGTAATTCCTGAAGGGAACAGAAGACTGGACAGGAGGGACAAGTAGACAAATGGGCCATACTTTGGGGTAACACGCCGCAATCGCAGATGATTGGTGATAAACCCCATTTGCACATGTTCTTTGGATCTACCAACTTGAGTACGTAGTCAAGTAAGACTCCTCCAGGTTGACCATGACAAATTATGTCCCGGAGGTAATATTTCCTTTGGCGGGACAAACAAAGATGGAGCATATTTATCTCGCCATAAGGTTGCCCTGGATTTCTATGCTGCTATCGTAGCTGCGGTAGTGGCTAGGAAACTTTTATGACTTTTCAATCAAGTGCTGGATAAATATCGCTGATGTTGTTTATTTTGCTGAAAATCACCCTTACCAGTAAAGACACAATATTAACGTATAGCCACCGACATTGTGACGTGGGGCGACTTCAGCTGAGTCGTGAGTCGTGCCAGCCCTAGTCCTAGTGTTGTGGTTAACCCACAACTTAACTTTTAAATATCGAATACGTGCGCCCACGCTTCTCATGTTATTTTTCTAAGAGGCTGATGTTATGGAAACACCTAAAATATTGTTTATGTTTAATGTAATGTAATATGTATTTGTTTATGTTTTTTTCATAAACTATTATTACTGTTCTAACAAACATATAATTGAATAAAAATTTTCTTAACTACCACCAATTTGTATAAAATGTATTTATCATCATCATCATCATCACGTCGACCGAATGACGTCCACTGTTGGACAAAAATCTCCCTCAAGAATGGGTGGATATGCCATAATCACTACGCTTGCCAGACGGATTTGCGATCGCAGTACACAGAGAAATGGTGCTGCTCATTCTCTGGTAGATAGTCCCTCAGGTCGACTTCTACGCCCTCCACGGGATGAGATGGGGTGGTGATATTCTATGCCGTCAGCAGCAATGTATATGGTAGCAACATAATAACATAATATTTAGAAATAAAATATTTAGACGGTCACCGTAGCATAGTTTGTAGTGCTCCTGCCTACGAAGCTGGTGGTCCTGGGTTCGAATCCCGCAAATATTTGTGTGATGAGCACGAATATTTGTTTCTGAGTCATGGATGTTTTCTATGTATATAAGCATTTATCTATCTATATAAGTATGTATATCGCCGCCTGGTACCCATAGTACAAGCTTTGCTTAGTTTGGGGCTATCTAATGGGGAATCTGCCATCATGATATATTGATTTAGGCGTAAACCTGAATAAAATGATGTTCAATAAAAATATTAATTCATGTAAGTATTGACAACTAGTACTTAAAAAACCATAAATAACTATTTGAACAACAATTTCTAGAAATTTAGCACTTAAAAGTACCTAAAATGACCATTTTAACATTGAAATTAACTTAACCATTACTATCATAAATTAAATCATAATAATATTATGATCACAGACAAATCTTTGTGAGATGAGCACGATTATTTTTCCAACTTATCTATAGTATGTATGTATTTAGAAATGTATAAGTATATATTTTATCAGTTGTCTGATTGCCATAGTACAGGCTCTGCCTAGTTTGGGATCAGATGACAGTGTGTTACTTGTCCCAAGATTGTCATTCATTGCAATTGAAAAGACAACCTCCTCTTTTGGAAATCGGTTAAAAAGAATGAATGAGAACAAAGCATCCTACTGTACATTGAACTAAACCCCACTAGGGCATAGCTCACCGCAAACTGCAGCTGAACAATACCAGAGAAAGTGGTGCATACAATATCTGCGGCTTTCTTCAATACTAAATAATAAACTATTGTACAAAAGCTTCCTACTGTGGTCCGGAAAGGTCTTTCAACTGTAACTGTGTTACTCTATTGAACGTACAACACTGTATTTAATTCAACAAGATCATTGGATATCTTAATAATAGTCACATTGATCTCAGGACAAGGTGAAAATCTATACATATAATAAAATCGTAGGAAAGTCAAAACTGTACATTGAATATTTTTTAAAAAGGGTACTCGGAGTGTGATCTACATTCGATATCGAAGCCAAAAATACAGTTTATGAATTTTTGTCTGTTTGTCTGTATGTATGTCCGGGCTAAATTCGAAAAGTACTGCATGGATTTACTTAAAATTTTGCATGAATATTACTAAGAGGTCGGGTCAACATATAGGCTACATATTATCACGTTATCACCTACGGGGGAGGAGCTGTGATAATTTATAAAGCTTAACGCGGGTAAAACCGCGGGGCACAGCTAGTTATATATAAACTTATATTATATTAGCCGTGTCGTTTCCTCCCGAGAAAGAATAAATGAGCCACCATAACATCTCGTGGGTGTCGTAAAAGGCGACTAAGGGATACACCAGGTAGTCGGGCAGCAGGCCACCTGTGTACTAGCTACCACCGACACTGCGGTCGACAACTCTCGTGCCAAGCGCGGTGACTACGGCAAAACCCCCCAAATGGCAACGTTATAGATACCTTTGGGGAAGCCTATGTCCAGCAGTGGACGATTTCGGGCTGATGGTGAATATTATAAAGAGAGACGATTACTTTATACGTATACACTACTCTCTATATAGAAGAGGTAATGGAATCAGACGTTACTTTGAGGATAGTTAGTTAGTTAGTCGGGCGATTGGTTTCCGCACTTAGCCTCCTAATTGGGCCATTGTACGTGAACTTATTTAGCTACTCAAACCATTTTAGTTCCATCCAGAAGTCCAAGAGGCCTCGAAAGCTTGGCTTGAGTACTTCCTGCAGTGTCTTCGGATCGTTTAGGAACTTTGCCCGTTGTCTGGCAACGCTATTGCAGTGTAGCAGTACGTGCGCCGGTGTTTCTTCAGATTCAATGCATCCTCTGCACAAGGGGCTGTCTGTGACAATATCTAAACTAATATTATATTAGCCGTGTCGTTTCCTCCCGAGAAAGAATAAATGAGCCACCATAACATCTCGTGGGTGTCTTAAAGGTGACTAAGGGCCAGCGCAGACAGAGAGGAGCGCAGCGGAGACGATTTTATTAAAGCACTAGGAAATCAACTTTAAAATTATAGAAATAAAGTGCATATATGCTTGAACCTAACATAAAATGCTCGCGCGGTCCCGGGCATACAATGTTTAAGCATATATGAACTTTATTTTAATAATTTTAAAGTCGATTTTCTAGTGGCTCAATAAAATCCTCTCCGCTGCGCTCCTCTCTGTCTGCGCTGGCCCTAAGGGATACACCAGGTAGTCGGGCAGCAGCGCCACCTGTGTTCTACCTACCACCTAACTGCGGTCGCCTACTCTCGTGCCAAGCGCGGTGACTACGGCAAACCCCTCCAAATGGCAACGTTATAGAAACCATTGGGGGAAGCCTATGTCCAGCAGTGGACGCTTTTGAGCTGATGATGAATATTATAATGAGAGACGATTACTTTATACGTATACTCTCTATACTACTCTCTATATAAAAGAGGTAATTGGATCAGACGTTACTTTGAGGATATCAAATAATAAAATTAATATGTAGTTTTTATTCCGCTAACTTTCAGTTTAATCATGTAAGTAAATATCTATGTAGCTAGAAATAATAATGTATACATAACTATTACTAAAGACATGTTCTGACTATTTACAAGCGCTTTTATAAAGTTTACGTGAATAAAATCCTTTTTTATTTTATGCAGTATCCTCTGCCACTTCAGCTTGGCAATTCTTACGGCTATGTCGGTTACTTGGGCAGGGCACATAGCTCGTAGAACCGACGGCCGCTGGGGCAGAAAGGTTCTCGAGTGCGACCACGAACCGGAAGACGCAGCGTGGGCAGGCCCCCCTACAAGATGGACCGATGATCTTGTGCGGGTCGCTGGAAATCGCTGGATGCGGATAGCGCAAGACCAGCAATTGTGGAGATCTTTGGGGGAGGCCTTTGTCCAGCAGTGGACGTCTTTCGGCTGATATGATGATGCAGTATCCACCGACCTTCCTTATGCACAAATCTATGCACATATAAGAAGAAATATATAAATAGGCAAGTTACGTGCACTACAACGATACCCAACACGTGTTTAGCATAAGTTAATTTGCTGATGGTTCAATCGCTAGTAATCTCATAAAAGCTTATATAGTAAATACAATTTTATAGCATTATTCGCAAAGCAAAGCGTCAATCTAAATGCTAAATTTTATATATCATTCCTTCCCGTTTATATCATTCGTAGCTGAACGCAGTGCGGCTACTCCGAATAACGATTAAATTAATGATTTCCTATTTTTGAGATGTGTGTTAAACATAAATATCCAATTATTATACTTTATTATTTATTTAAACTTATTGCACAATACTGTACAAAGGCGGAGTTAATGTCAAAGGCATTCTCTACCAGTGAACCTTTGGATAATGCAGAGATAATAATATGGTACAAGTAGGTGCACTATAGATAAATTATAACAAAATTACTATCAATATATGCAATCTTATAAATACAATACTTACATAACTACATAGTATAATATAAATAAAAAGATGAATGTTGTCACGAGTTTTTTTTTAAGTTAAACCAACTCGTGGCCATTCTTATAATAAAATATTGTGTATATTTTATTTGGATGAAATTATAAATTGTATCGCCGAGCGATAATCCTACCTGCATCTTTTACCAGACCAAATGCTATACATACCTATTTATAGTTACAAAGCATTAAAAAAACCAGCTTCCTTACATCCAAGATCATGGACCGCAGCGCGCGAAAGTGACTAACAATGCGTTCACGGTCATATTACCCTGGCTCGGCGATAATAATAAATGTGACAAGTAACACGTACTGGTTTTAACGTTCTAAAAGTTCTTCTAAATACAATGGAACTGTTTTAAATCAAAAACTAACACTTTTTTTTTCTGCAATCGATTTGAACCAAATTAATCGATAAAGATTTATCAGTTCACATATAACGTGAAAATCGTCAGCAATGATCAAATTCGTGAAACATTATTGAGTTATGTAGAAGACAGGAGTATGACCAGCCATTATGCTAAGTGTTTGTGATCTAGAAAAGTCTTCGATTTGATCGAAACCTGGGCAGCCAAAGGAACCAATTCGACTCCCGGCATATTTAGAACCAGAAATCAAAACCTTACTACAGGAAGGTGCAAGACAGGGAGATGTCTCTGAAACTATTCACAGCTGCATCTGAAGACGTCAGTACAATAATTAATTACCTCTACAGAGACTCTAAAAGAGCGGGTCTAAAAATTACCATGAAACGACGAACATGACAATGTCAGTTGAATGTCAATTTCCTATTATATATTTTACATATTTTATAGATAATAATCACTAATGTAACTCAATTCGAAGTAGAGGGTGACATTTATGTCACTCTGCTGATTACAAAAAATTTGCAAACAATGATTAACAAAGTACTCATGGTGATTCAATGACATTACTTGTAACAATTAATAATAAAACCGATAACAGATCACAAATAACAGGGGGCGTAGTTATCTCGTGTTACTGTCATCGGTAACGATATCATGTATCGGCCTGTAATGTCACAATTTGTGATAATAGGTAATATCAGTAATTTGTAAGTATCCTACACACAGTAATGTTAACTGGACACTACTACTTACCCTATATATGACTAGCCTAGCTCGCCTCAATTGTAAGCAGTGAAATATTCTTAGGCAAACTTTAAAAAATTAAGCAATAAATATTTAAAAAAGAAATATAAAAGCAAAATTCAAGGTTTTGCATTCTTCTAAATTTAAATTGAACTTTTTTTTGAAAAACAAACGAAGCGGGATTTCATTTGAATTGTAGGTTCATATATCTGAAAACCCAGAGAAAAATATGAGGTACAAATGTTTGAAAATATGGCAGCTGTTACAGGAATGGTTCTTAAAAAAGGTTGTAACAAAAGAGACTGTAACGTTAATTATAATAGTAAGTACGTTTGACCTTGATTTTAAGAGACACATAACTATTGTATTGTTGACTTTTTAGTATAACTTTATGACAGAAAATAATCAACATTATTTTATGTAATATTAATTATTTATGCAGCAGAAACCACGGGAGGTGTTAGATGGAACCCTTTTTTTCACGAGTTTTTTTTATACTACCAAGTCGGTGAACTAATGGTAAGCGGCTACCATAGACGCAGCCTCGTGCTACTGCCTTATCTATACATATAATAAAATCGTAGGAAAGTCAAAACTGTACATTGTATATCTTTTTTAAAGGATACTTGGGGCGTGATCTACAGTCGATATCGAACTCAAAAATATAGTTTTTAGAATTTTCGTCTGTGTGTCTGTTTGTCTGTATGTACGTCCGGGCTAAACTCAAATAGTACTGCATGGATTTACTTCAAATTTTGCATGAATATTACTAAGAGGTCGGGTCAACATATAGGCTATATATTATCACGCTATCACCTACGGGGGAGGAGCTGTGATAATTTATAAAGTTTAACGCGGGTAAAACCGCGGGGCACAGCTAGTTGTATTATATTTCTTTAGAAATCACCAACCAGTTTAAAATAGAAACGTTCGCTTAAAATATTGTTGTAAATGAAAAACTTAATAGTAACAACCTTAAACCTTCATGACAACAGAACATTAATTTTATGACGTTTATCTATATTAACCTAAAGTACCTATCTACTCTTAAATTACCGTATAAGGTTATCTTAATTTCTTTTAATAATACCTTCTAATAGATTTAACACCGATCTAAGTTATTATTCTGTAATTAAGTTACACCATTGATATGATACTTAGTGCAAGAGAAACATAAGTTGAATTACAACATTTTTTCTAAGGACATATATTATTACTCTGGTTTATTTTGCATATCTTCGAGTCTTATTATCGTCTGTAATTTACGAATAAGGTTGATCAGCGAGTAAGGTAACTCAAGTGCATTGATTTTAACCTCCTACTAACTGACTTTACAAAATTGTATTGAATTGGAGATGGAAGTTAAGTTGGTGTTTATATCGATAAGATCCCAAAAGTGGCCAAGTTTTTTCTTAATAGATATAATTACCATGCTTCTACAACATCCACGAGATGATATAATTAACATAGGTAGGGCACAGCGTTCATTCGTTCAAAGAGCAGCCCGACTGGGGAAGTACCTCCACCTTACAGAAGACATTCCTTAATAATAACATCAATAATTTTATGTTGTGTTCTGCGTGTGAGTAAGGTCACCAGAGCTCATCGGGTTGGGGGGAAGGGTCAGCAACACTTGTTTGCTGACTCTTAAAGGCTGGCAAAACACCCGTGACTCCTCTGATGTTGCGAGTGTCCATGGGATTACCATCAGGAGCTAATTGTAAAAATCTAATAACCCCGTTTTTTCAACATTTGGTTTTTAAAAAATCGGTAGGGAAAACAAACTCCGGTGAAAGCGCGGAATGACTACCACTCGCGCCACACAATTTTTTATAAAAAATATATGTATATACAGTGAGATATATGGATTACCACACGCCATCTTGTAAGATTTTTATATTATGAATACTTCCTTAGAATATTTTAAAAATAAATTAAATATCTTAGGACAACTAACGCACTGCCATCTGATCCCTAACTAGGCAGAGCCTCTACCATGACATCCAGACAACTGATAATCATAATTATGGATTTCTAAAAACATACTTATTATAGATAAATTACACCCATACACAGAATAAACAATCGTGCTCATCACACAAAGATTTGTCCTGGCTGGGGATCGACCCACGACCTCTGGCTTGGAAATCAGGGTCTGGGTTACCAATAGACAAACAGGCCAGTCAATATTCAAATTTGATAAGTTTTCTGCTATACTAAGTAATTGGTAATTCAACTACATAAAATATGTGGGTTATAATTAATTTAATGTTTTTAGAGTTTAGATTATAATTTAGCGTTAATTATTTTAATAAACGACTGTTGTAGGTATCAAGCAACATAGAAATACTTCTATCCTTCTCATCATCTATCTCTTTTTTTCTATCAGAAATCGCACCATCGTTATAAATTAAGTATTTTTAATCTACGAATATCGAACACCATGGCTTATGCTTTTCTTCCATTATGTGTGCGATATGTTAACGAACTATGAATTACAAGAATGGAATGGTGTACTTTCGCTCAGTTTTGGCAAGTAAAAGTGAAATGATATTGTAATGAGAGGTTAACAGAGTGTGAATAGTCTGTACTCGGCTGACTAATTGTTGTCCATTTCTATATGATCATTATGCTAATAGGGCGCTCATAGGCAGATGCTCTCACCGGTCAGTGAGTAATTGACCAGGTTAAGCAATTAGGTTTGCGGTCAGTCCATAGATGGGTGATCGCCAAAGTGGTTTAATTTCTGAGGGTATCCGTACCTTATGCTGTCGGTCCCTAGCTAGCCTAGCCGGTTGTAACTATTATAGCTAGGTAGTATAACGTTCTGCTACTCCAGACGTCTTCGGGATCTTTTTATATATTGAAAATCATATACTCAAGTTTGGGTAATTGGTTATATATTTTCTTCACTTTTACTTTAACAGGTCACA
The DNA here is from genome assembly GCA_951640165.1 of Pseudoips prasinana. Taxonomy (NCBI): domain Eukaryota; kingdom Metazoa; phylum Arthropoda; class Insecta; order Lepidoptera; family Nolidae; genus Pseudoips; species Pseudoips prasinana. The sequence continues at coordinate 33,054,497 of OX621248.1, forward strand.
GAGCTTCCTACCCTACAGGGTTCTCTCGCAGACTGACTTAGAAAGAATTTTGTTTTCGTTTGAAATATTTTCAAACGATTTCTTTTTAATTATTTTTTTTTAAAACGTTTGGACGAACGAAGGTGTGCAACCAAGAAGGTCGTCACAGTAGCTATAATATCTACAACCGGGACCAAGCTGCAACAGTTATTAAGCCATGTCAGAGGCCTACTGGGCGACTTGAACAATTCTGACACTAGAGTAACCACTGCCCATACGATAAGTAATTATGTTAATACAGCTAATCTATTTTAGTCACACCTCAGTTGATCGGTACAAGTTACTTGGTAGTTGGTAAACTACCATTAGCAGACAGTACTGTCTTTTTAAGTACATAGTAGTAATGGCCATCAATCTATATCAAATAATTTACTTCTAATGCCTATTATATAAAATAATTATAAAATATTATTAAAATATTGCACTCCTTCTGCATATAAGCTTTAACTGTTCCCAATTTCATACGCCTCCGTCCAAGCATATTTTGTACGAATTAATATTATGATTGATTGATTGATGATTAGACTTAAAGAATGTTTACAGCTATATTTTTTTTTATCCTAGCCCCAAACTAAGCAAAGCTTGTACTATGGGTACCAGGCGACGATATACATACTTATATAGATAGATAAATACTTAAATACCTACATAGAAAACATCCATGACTCATAAACAAATATTCGTGCTCATCACACAAATATTTGCACTTACCGGGATTCGAACCCAGGACCACCAGCTTCGTAGGCAGGAGCACTACCAACTAGGCTACGGTGACCTTGTTAACTTGAAATTCATATTTATTTGGGACACAAATAATAAGTTGAATAAAAAATTACAACTGTTGTGTGGTGACGGCGCCGCGGCGGCGAATATCAGAATATCATCCCTCATCTCATCCCGTGGGGGGCGTAAAAGTCAACACCAGGGAATATCTACCAGGGGGCGGGCAGTAGCTTCTTTCTGTGTACTATGACCATCATACTACGATCCCCAAACGTGGCGATTAAGGCATGTACCCTAAGACGATTCTTGAGGGAGGCTTATTCTCGAGCAGTGGACTTCTTGATGATAAAAAAATATGTAGTACGTCTATGTTAAACCCAGCGCTCTTTTCCAACGACTGTACGTTGACATAGATACAACGAATTAAAATAATAGCCCCCAAATATCACAATTGGTCTGTTAATCCGTAAAATTTGACTCGAGACAGGTTTTTGTGCCTCTCTTATATTTCAAAAGTCTCAGGCTTAGTTTTATGCTTAATTGCTAAGGCAAATTTGATAAATGCGTAGCTTTATGTTTGTGCAATTGTTTAGTTAATTTAGATTTTTGTAACATTTATTTGCTTTGTCTGTAAAATCGCAGCGGGAGCGAGGAAAATTTAATTTTGAGCGTACAAAAATATGCTTCGCACTGTTTATTGAAGTGACCCAACCGATCGAAGCGTTTTGTGCAGTGGCAAAGTGCGAATTAAGACTCGCTAATTTAAGTTCCGCACTCAAAACATCTCAACAACTGTTGGGACACGTCACAGAACATTCCTTATCTTAATTTCAAATATGTAGTACAGCTCACATTTTGTGCTTAATTTTAAGTAACTTTTAATTATATATCTAGTTTGGGTTTCTGTGTCTGGGTGTAATTTATCTAGAAGCCAGATAACTGATAAACATATTTATTTATTTCTAAATATATACATAAGTATTGTGTTTAGTAATATATAAGTATGTTTATCAGTGGTTTGGGATCAGATGGCAGTACGACAGTTGTCCCAAGATGTTTATTAAATTATTATTTGAATACATTCCTAGCTTACATTCATTAATATATATAGTTATGCATATGCATTTACGATAGATATATTGTTACTCAAAATGGACTTCACTCTAGTTCGGGGGACAGGACATCAACATTACATATTATATTTATTGCAAGTCATTCAAGGTAACATTAACGGTATTTCAGAACCGTAATTTTCTGTATCTGTTCTTTAAATATACCATAATAGATCTACATTTTCTAATACACACAAGTTTCTAATCCGTTATTAGTATAGTTTCTGCGATTTAGTTTTATTTAGTCTCAGATGGTTGAACACAAGCCAGATCCACGTAAACTGTAAAGATAAAGAAAATAATAATAAAATGACAAAGTAATGACACCAATCTACAAAATCTTTGAAGAGTCAAAATTAACTAATAATGTTCATTAGTTTTGTCTCAAGCATTATATACATATAATGCTTGTGTTTTCATTCGAAAAAAAACCCAAAGCCATCCTTACCATCATATTATTTATCAAAACGTAGCATTCGCTGCCCTAGTTTACTTGTTTTTTCAAAAATACGAACGATTTGTGCTAAATAGATTATTGAGAATACCTATGATGAAACACATTCTATTTAAACGATCGGCAGTTTTCAATCTCAGCTGTTTGAATATATATAATGGAAATTACTCTGATAATTCTCCAACGTAATCTCAGTATTTGAGATGAAAACTGTTGAGTGCCTACCACACTTACCTTCCTAAAAAGGATTTATTATATATATTTCGGTGAATTTGCTAAATGTATTGTTATATTCTATGTAAATGGTTCTGTCTTTTTTGAGAATAAATCATTTAAACCTAAACCGAATGAATAATAAATGTATTCCTGCTCGAATGCCGGCCATGGCGGTCAGTATGAATCACGACTAGCTTTTTACACTATACCTTATTTAAGTGAACAAGTGTGTGCGCAAACACAAGTGCGCTTTCTATTCCCTCATTCTCATGATCCGATGGGAACGCTAGCCGGCATGAGGTTAGTTATAGGACCGTCGGCTTTATGTGGGTGTAACGCCGCGCGCCGCCAATAAAACCTATATATTACTTTAGCCCGCTCCGTGTTTGAACCTAGGACCTCATTATCTGCGATTCAGGTATGAGGCTGAGGACCAGCGGCCAAAATTATGTATAAAGAAGTAGCTGCACGCCTTGTTGAGGCGACACGTTCCCAGAATGCTGGCTTATATTTTGCCTAATAAATAAGTGCGTGTTAATGCTGCCAGTATTCTGGGAACGTTACCAATTTAGAATAGCTTTGATTTAATGCTTTTAATATAAATTTGACGGTCACCGTAGCCTAGTTGGTAGTAATCCTGCCGACGAAGCTGGTGGTCCTGGGTTCGAATCCCGGTAAGTGCAAATATTTGTGTGATGAGCACGAATATTTGTTTCTGAGTCATGGATGTTTTCTATGTATATAAGTATTTATCTATTTATATAAGTATGTATATCGTCGCCTGGTACCCATAGAACGTAGCTTTGCTTAGTTTGGGGCTAGGATGATCTGTGTGACATTCTCCCCAGATATTATTATTATATTAATATTTAGTTACAATATATCGGCTCAACTATTTCATTATTAAGTTTTTTCAGAAAAAATATTTTCCATTTATGCGCTACCTCTAGATTAAGATAGATCGACCCCGATGTCAAGACATAGAGGTTCCGTTCGCCTCTTTGCTATTGAACCCAAAAAAAGTATTCGGCGTTTAGAAAACCGTTATTTTCGTAATTATTCCAATGCACTTTACTTCATTACGGTTCAATGTCACTAGACTAAAGTATATCTAAATAAATCATCTAGTGTTTTTAGCAGAATCTGTGATGCAACATTGCAATGACGAAATTGGCCAGCTTGGAGACGCGAACGTGCGTATCTTTTAAATGTCTTAATTTATTTATTAGGCCTTGAATTATAGCGTATCTGGTCATTAGTCCATTGAGCACAATGACCCTTTTACGTTGTTGGGTTCAAAAGAATATACGTAGTGTGGAATATATAGAGAATATACATAGAGACTAATAGAGTACCTATGTATATTCTCCACACATTGCTCACTACGTATAATAGAGTAGGTACAGAGTAATACGTAGTGAGCAATGTGTGGAGAATATACATAGAGACTAATAGAGTCTCTATGTATATTCTCCACTCATTGCTCACTACGTATAATAGAGTAGGTACAGAGTAATATAGTTATTGTTTGGATCAAAAGAATATACCTAGTAAGCAACATGTGCAGAATATACATATAGAATAATGGAGTCTCTATGTATATTCTCCACATATTGCTCTCTACGTATAGGTATTGAGTAATATAGTTATTGTGTGGATCAAATGAATACGCGTAGTGTGCAATATGTGGAGAATATACATTGACACTGATAGAGTAGGGGCGTTTGAGAACTACAAATCTAACATTGACTGACCTCTTGCCCTAGTAGTTAGTGACCCTGAATGCTAAGCCAGGGGCTCTACCGGCTAAGTCGCCGAACATCGATTTCTTAAATGGTGTTCAAATAAATAAAGGGTAGAAATGACTTAATCAATCGTTAAATCGGCTTCAACGTTGACAATCGATTCCGGACCATTTATAACGTCACGTGTGCTCATGGATGCCGATTTAACGATTGATTAAGTAATTTTTAACCTTTATTTATTTGAAAGCCATTTAAGAAATCGATGTTCGGCGACTTAGCCGGTAGAGCCCCTGGCTTAGCATTCAGGGTCACTAACTACTAGGGCAAGAGGTCAGTCAATGTTAGATTTGTAGTTCTCAAACGCCCCTACTCTTGATCGATGTTCGGCGACTTAGCCGGTAGAGCCCCAGAGGTCGTATATTCGATCCCCATATATTTACACATGACAAACATTTTGTGTGATGAGCACGATTATTTTTTCTATGTCTGGATGTAAATTATCTCTTATACGTATGTATTTATAAATATACGAGTATAAGTATGTAATATGTATATCAGTTGTCTGGTTGCTATAACACAGGCTCTGCCTCGTTTGGGATTGCAGTGTGTAAGTATTCCAAAGATATTTAAGATATTTATTTATATCAGTATTTGTTAAATGGATTCTGTGACAGTTACTATAATTTACCGTAAAACTTACAGTATACGCAAAATAAAATATACTAATTTATACTTCGATATACTCTTTTATTTGATATGATAAGGAAAGTTACGCGATTGCTCAATTCTACACTTCAATCAAGTCAGCCAAATGACGTCCACTGGCTGGACATAGATCTCTCCAAAAGATTGGCAGTCGGGTATGCGATCGCAGTATGATGGTCATAGTATATAGAGAGACGTAGCTATCCGTTCTCTGGTAGTTATTCCCTCGGGATGACTTCTACTTCTTCCCACGGGATGAGGAGGGGTGCTGATATGCATCGCCATCACCCACACAGCAAGAATGTTAGATAAGCTGTCATAATTCTATTTTATTTATTATATCTGAAATAAAACAAACAAACAAGCTTGGCGATTCTTGGCAGACAGGTTGGCGATTGCCGTATGATGGTCATACTCTACAGTTAGACGCTGCTGCACGTTCTCTGAGAATTAATCCCTCGAGACGACCTCTATGCCCCCAACGGGGTGAGATGGGGTGGTGACATTCTTTGCTGTGAGCCACAGCGTTATAGTGTTTATTTAACAAATGTACATATATCTTTGTAACAATCAAAACACTCAGTTTAGATCGCTTTATGGTCCAATTAGTCACGAAGCGAGTTGTCTCGTCTGCCACGGACAATTTACTAGCTCCGCTCCACAGTTAGGTACGAGAGCATGACTGGAACATTGTGAGGCTGTTAGAAATGGGCCACAATACTTGTAAAGTAGGTGTTACACTGGTATTTTAACATTATATGTCTAGATTGTCTACTTACAAGCTGATTAAGTGCTCATAAGCAGGTAAAGCAAAGTGTCTTGGTGAGCGATAATCTATCTTCAAATTGACCTAGCTTTATGTAACATAATCCAGATGTGAAGGACAGGACGAGCTCTGATCCAGGATCTCTGCTCTTCCGAAAGTAAATTAGTATTAGAATTAGAAATTAGAATTAGTAACATATTAAGCGAAGTGTCTTTGATGAGCGACAATCTATCCTCAAATTTACTTAGCTTTATGTCAAACAACCCAGATATTAAGGACAGCACGAGCGTGAATCTAGGCGGTCTCCACTTACACAAGTAGTCTTGGTAGTTACAAGCAGATTAAGCGAAGTATCTTTGACAAGCGACAATCTATCCACATATTGATCTAGCTCTATGTTACACAACTTAGATGTTAAAGACAGCACGAGCTCTGGTCTAGTTAGTCTACTGTTCCTCAAGCAATTTAGTGAGTAACTCACGAATACGAGTTAGAATAATAATATCCTATGACATTAATTACACACGGCTATTTGGTCCTAAACTAGCAGGCTTGTACTATGGAAATCAGAACCAGATAACTGATATAAAACTTTTCTTTTGTAAATATATAGTTATGAAGATAATTTAAGAGAGGTAGGGCATAGCGTTCATTCGCTCAAAGAGCAGCCCGACTGGGGAAGTACCTCCACCTTAAAGAAGACATTCCTTAATAATAACATTAATAATTTTAATGTTGTGTTTCCTAGTGTGAGTAAGGTCTCCAGAGCTCATTGGGGTGGGGGGAAGGGTCAGCAACACTTGTTAGCTGACTCTAAAAGGCCGGCAACGCACCCGCGACTCCTCTGGTGTTGCGAGTGGCCATGGGCGGCGGTGATCACTTACCATCATGTGGCCCACTTGCTCGTTTGTCGCTCTCTGATATAAAAAAATTACACCCAGGACAAACAGGCATGTCATGCACACAAATATTGTCCTGGATTTTTTATTGAATAGCTGTTTTGTAGAACTGATTACATAAAAATATTTTATAATAATGTGGACCATAATCCTATTTTACAAACTAGAGTTTGGATTACAATTCCGTGCGCAAGCTTTCGTTCTACTGACCTTACACATGACCCCTGAGGTAGAGCATAGTGCTATCTCGCTCTATAAACAGCTCGACTTTGTTCTCTTTAGGTAAAAACATTATAAAAAAAAAAAAAATATAGACTGCACGTGTGCCGCAGCGGCTAAGACAGTCACCTCACCGCTTCGTGTCCCGGGTTCAATTCCCGCGCCGGACAACTATTTGTGTGACCCATGAATAGTTGTTAAGAGTCTGGATGTAATTTGTATCCATCTATTATATGTTTGTAAAGTACCCGCGACACAGGGATTATTTCCCTAATGCGGGCGTTGTCATATATAAAAAAATAAGATAAATATTATTATATGTACATATGTTGAAGTCAAGGATTTGAGGATTGTAGTTAGATGATGACAAGTTTTATTTTTAACACTTAGTGTAGCAGACTTTCGATACTTCACTGGACAAGAGGCGAGCGGGGCTCAAACCGTCTAAACCAACTTAGTAATCTGCGCCTGAGTGCAGCTGAGGGTCGGTTTCTAGAGTCATTGTACGCAGTTGCATAGAATGTATCTTACTGTATGTACTTATTATATAGATGACCCATATTGGGAAGTGTCACGCGCAAACCCAAGAAGTGACACTATAGGCATTTAAATATTCTGAATTGTAATATGTTTTTTGATAATAAATAAATAAAAAAATCAATAAAAAAATCTATGGCCAGAATTGTAAAAGTGAATAATTAGGAAATAAAAAATATGTATAGGTACCTACACGTAATGTATGTATGAAGTTCACTTTCGTACACTTATTGAAATTTATTGATTTAAATTAAAAGAAAATTTAATCGTAAGAATCAAAGTAGTTTCTTCACTTTCGAATTGGGTTGTGTACTTGTAATGTAAGTGTAAGATAATGAAAATAAATAAATAAAAAAAACACATTTCTTAAAACAAAGTGCAGACGCCAGCACATCAAGCTACCCCCAATCTGTCAAATTTCCCCAATTGAAAGTGAACCTTAAGCTTTTGTGATAAGGTTGAAAATCTATAAAAAAAATTGACAGATTGGGGTAGCTGGATGTGCTGGCGTCTGTACCATCACTAGACGTGTCCAAAGCCATTGATTACCCAAAAATCGTTGACTTGGACAATCAAACCTTATCGCCTAAAAATATGGATAAATGGGCTTTTATTGTAGAAATTTTGTACGTTACGTTTTACCACGCCTGCAAAGTCGCGAGCGGGGCTAAACCAACTTAATACAAAAAGCTTCCTAAAGGTCCAAACAAAGCAAAGTAAAGATCATGTCGAAAAATCTCATTACAGTTTGAGATTGCCAGTTAAGATTTCTAAGTCCTTGAGTCTTGCATCAGAAACGCTACTAAATAGGAGGAACTATTACACTGAGGCAACTAAGGGCACGCCGTCGTGTACGTACGGCAAGTTAAATAATACTAATGGTACCAGTACAGACAGCAAAGAAACTCAGCTTGAACTAGCGTTGCCAATAAAACTATCTGAATGACCGTTTCTTATTTTATCTTGTTCGACTGTACTTTCATGATATTTGAGGTTAATTTGTACTAGCCCTTATAGTGGAAGTCACTCGCACTAGGGAAATATCCGCGGGATGGTTAACAAACATATAATTGACGGACACAACGTAAACCCAGACGCAAAACAACTACTTCTGCCACAAAGTTTAACCCGCTGCGCCTTGCAGTTATTTCTTTCACTTTTCCCCTAAGTCCCGTTTCTTTAAACATTATTTTTACAATTAGTGGACCTAATTTTAACTGATTTATTTCCAAGACAGTCGAAGTAATTTCTCGGGACATGCCTGAGCCCCACCGCTCAGTGTCATTTCATTGTGTGCCACTGTTGATCCTGGCTTACAGGAGTTGCAGTGGGAAATGAGTAGGGACTAGTCTTATTACAAAAAATACATTAACTATTGTCCGGAGAAGTAGTGAAAGCCTTTCACTGCTTCACCGGGCCTCAAGATATCTAGCAAATAAGATGATAACTAAATAAACCTCGCTAGCGCCCCCCTTACTTACTTACTGACATGGGTCTGAGAGATTTTTGAGAGGTTGGTTTTTAGGGACTGTCGCTCTACGTTATATATAACGGCGCGGGCCGCTCGTTCGATTGAAGATCGGAGGGGGTAGTTTATCGATATGAATGCAAACTTGCTTGCTTATCGTATGGGCAGTGGTAACCCTAGTGTCAGAGTTGCTCAAGCCGCCCAGTAGGCCTCTGACATGGCTTAACGACTGTTGTCTAATGACTACAACCGGGACCGACAGCTTAACGTGTCCTCCGAAGCACGGAGACGCTCAAAAATTAAACCACTTTGGCGGTCACCCATCTATGGACTGACCGCAAGCGTAGTTGCTTAACCTCGCCGATCACTTACAGACCGGTGAGAGCATCTTGCTATAATGCAAACTAAGAATCATGTAAGGTAATGGTGGTCGACCCTAAGACTTCCCTGAGGACAGTTTATTCGTACTTCAGTGCGTGATAGGGGACCTTCCCTATTTTAGGCTCCTGGTTCTGGATTTGCTAAACCAAGTTATTATATCCTATATAGATGTGCCCCGCGGTTTTACACGCTTTAAATTTTATAAATTATCACAGCTCCTAGCCCGTATGTGATAGCATGATAATATGTACCTTATATGTTGACCCGACCTTTTAGTAATATTCATACAAAATTTGAAGTAAATCTATGCAGTACTTTTTGAGTTTAGCCCGCAGTTTTTTTGTAGATCACGCCTCAAGTATCCTATTTAAAAAATATTGAATGTACAGATTTGACTTTTCTACGATTTTATTGTATGTATAGATTTTGCCAAGTCATTTGATTGTGAAACTGAATAGCATTTTTGTATGTTGAGCAATGGTTAAAAAAAATTACAAGAACTACTTATGCTTTGCTCGTGGCAAGTACCCTTTTTGGAGGTATATTAATATAGTAACAGATAAGACAAAGTAACATTGCCAAGAAACAAATGTCAAAACACTTTAAATAAAAACATAAACGTTATTCTTAACAAATAATTTCTGAGAAGAGATTTTTTCCCGACGGTACATACACGTAGTGTTGTGCTACTTAACATTCAAGTCGCGGCATTTTGTTGTCGATGTAATTCTAATTTCATTCACTAGGGATGGCTCTGTAGTCCAATTATGGTGTCGGTAATACGTAATACCAGTTTTATGATCGCAGTTGGCCTACTTTTTAATCGGATTATTAATATATAATGTTCTTGCATAATTATGAGATTAAAGTGACGTGTACTACTAGGAACTAGAGTTGTTTTTATCTATCATCTCTTTTAGGTACGTGACATATCGAATTAATACCTAGTATTTAATTTATATTTATAGCTCATATCTAGATGCTCTCTCTCCGGTCCGTAAGTGATCGACATGGTTAAGCAACTAGTCCATAGATGGGTGACCACTAAAGTGGATTAATTTCTGAGCGTTAGGCTGTCGGTCCCAGTAGTAGTCATTAGGCAATAGTCATTTAGCCATGTTGGAGGCTTACTGGGCGGCTTGAACAGCTCTGACACTAGGGTAATCACTGCCTATATGATAAGTAAGATTTTTTTAAACCAGTGAGGCTTTTAGGACCCAAAAATTAATGAGGATCCTGTTTAAAAGAGCATCAAGCTTTAAGGAATGGAATTGTGTAGTGCCAAATAACATCAAAAATCGTGTGTTGGTAGTGGATATTTTATACCTTATATAATCAGTTATACCTATAAACACTGTACTACTATTTATGACAAATCAAGAATATAATTTTCATTTCGTGTTCTATATTATATGTGCTAGTATATCAGTGTCCTCTTACAGCTTGCAGAGGCCTTGGTAGCTGTTGGACCAGCAGACGTAGACCATTGATGGTTTTAGATTTTTAGTAGAGCAGTCTCTTTATTGCAGAGCATCAGGTATAGTTATTCGTAGAAGCGATGACTGAATGCTTCAAAGATATCTTAAGAAATAAATATCTCCTTGTTGCGCCACGTACGGGTCAGTACCAGCGGCCTCCTAAATCCCATATTGTACAAAATGAATTATCCATGATGAGCCACTAGAAAAAGAGTTGCACTTTTAAAAATAACGTAGGTGTCAGTTCAGTGTCATTTCAGTGTAGCACTAACATAGTTATAAGCCATTATTAACAATTAAATATGGATGCTATATCTGAAATAAATTTATTATTGAATATTGAAATTATAGCTAATATACTCAGTAGCAGCCCGAAAACTGAAAATCGGGTGTGTCTGCACAGGCTGCACACACTCTCGTAAATAATAGCAACTTCTGCGTAGTTGACTTGGCTCCATTGTGGTTACCGTATCTTAAATGGGCGCAATAGCCTAATTTGTATGCGGATTTAACAACATATAATTTAAATGAATGCAACAACGACGCGTAAGCAGAATTAGTAACAATGGAAGATGGAAGTTAGAGACGATTAATCTTATCTTGGTTAACTATGTTGTTGATATATGAACCACAACATTACTGCTTTAAAGATAATCTTGCCTTAATATCGTGCGTGAGTTGATATAATTGCATAGACTACAGAATAATGAAGTATTAATGTCATTTTAATACCTCATTCATTTTCTATTTACTTTTTTCTTATTTGGTAATGACTTAAATTGGTCACAATTAACAAAGCGCCCATTAAACCGATTAAACAAACAATAAAAGTCAGTTAACGTTATCGACTACTTCACAACACTAGACCGTCAATTGCTCGTTGTGCGCAGGCGCATTCTGTCACGATCTTCGTGTTGCACCCACTACTTACATTACACGACAATATCGCACGTTTCACTTACCATCACCTTTTTTGTTCAATACAAGATTCTTTAAACGAAATTAAAAGACCGATGGAATTAAACTTTAACAGATTCACATCATCTTTATAAAGTTTAAATTAAACGTGTTTTTATGACTAGTTTTGTAAACCAAGTTCGTATATACGTCACGTTTTATTCGGTGTCGTAAAGGTTCCGGGTTTGGATCCCGGGTTGAGTAAGAGTCGCAATAAGTTGTTTGTTATGAAATATTACGCTCGTACGTGTGACGCTACCGAAACACCCGGACCTCTCCTAAACGGTTGTTTCGGCAAAGAATACAATATTACAGTAGGTATAATATATTGGAGTGTATATAAAATAGATAGATTTATAACTCTTCAATTCACACCAAAGACATAAACATATAGTAAAAAAATTACATTAAAATGGAAATAGTACAAATGGCGGCCTTATCGCTAAAAGCGATCTCTTCCAGGCAAACGATGAATGGACCAGAACTTAGTGAATAGAAAGACACGGGGTAGTAGGTGGTGTATAGATCAAAGTAGTTTTAGACCCATTATTTTTACTTGTCCTTCCTACATTGATGAGCTGTGTGTCATCATTGTTATTGATTTAGAATGTTTTTTTTAGTTTATGAACATGAATATCTATTGTAGAACACTATAGGTACATGAAGATGGACCAGACAACAATTTGTGTGACCCATAAATAGTTGTTCTGAGTCTAGGTGTAATTTGTGTCCATCTATTATATGTATGTAAAGTACCCCGCGACACAGGGACTAGATTCACTAGTGCGGGCGTTATCTTTTATAAAATCATCGACATAAATAATTGATACGTTCCCTTCTAAGGTCATCAACTTTGCCATAAACCCAAACCAAATCAATATATACATTCCATAATATTTCCAGCGAATATATGTATAAAATATTCATTTAAAGAGCAGTTTAATTCAGGTATGTATCTTACGTGCTAGATGCGAAGGCTTGCTTACTTATGCCACTATTATGCTCAACCTTATTCAATTCTATTAACACGAGATGTGCATTAGAAAGTACAGATAAAATGTAGGACGAACTTAATCTAGACTGCAGTTACAGATGTAATATATTCCTTACTAGCAATGACTATCGTATAAAAACTGAGAGATGGTTTTTTATACAACCATTGCTTGTTGTCGCTAGAATAAGGCGCTTTTTGACTGCATATGTGGCTCAATGGTTTAAGTAGCGTCCTCGTTACCATCTCAGTACGTTTTCAAGGGACATCTAACACACTGCCATCTGAACCCAAACTAAGCAGAGCCAATACTATGGCAACCAGACAACTGATATACATACTTATATACTTCTAAATACATAAATATTATAGATGCATTAAACGTATACACATAATAAATAATCGTGCTTATCACACAAAGATTTGTTCTGGGTGAGGATCAACCCAGGACCTCTAGTTAAGCTGTTAGAGTCACTAACCACTAGATCAACAGGTCAGTCAATACTTCACAATAACTACAACAGTTTATACTTAACCACCAATATTTTCTCTTCATAAAGAAATACAGGCTTTGAGCCTAATCTAGGCACCAGTCTCCCACAACATTAGATGTTACCTATAATGAATACAGACAAAAACAAAATTTATTTATTCAGTGAGTCACAACAAAGGATTGACAATTATTATTAAAAAAAATAACTTAAAATTATCAACTAAAGAAACGTAAAACTAAGTACTAAAAATATATGCATATATTAAAATTATATATACACATATTATTATGTAAAGGTCTCATCTTTGGGCGTCGAAAAAAACTTCGGTATCGCTGCCTTTGAGCATCGTGCCCAGGGGCACTACCGGCTAAGTCGCTGAACATCGATTTCTTAAATAACGTTCAAATAAATAAAGATTAAAAATGACTTAATCAATCGTTTAATCGGCTTCAACGTTGAAAATTGATTCCGGACCATTTATGACGTCACATGTGCTCATGGAAGCCGATTTAACGATTGATTAAGTCATTTTTAACCTTTATTTATTTGAACGCCATTAAAGAAATCGATATTCGGCAACATAGCCGGTAGAGTCCCAGAATGCTGGCCGCATTGCCACGCTGGATGGCAATGCTTAAACGCTGTCCAAAATAATGGCCAGCCCTCTGGTCGCATGTAGCGTCGACCAAGCGTTTGGATTAATACACCATATGCAATGTAATGTGTGGTGACGGTGGCGAATATCAGAATATCATCACCCGAGAAGTCGACCCGAGGGAATATCTACCAGAGGACGGACAGCAGCTTCCTTCTGAGTACTTTGACCATCTTACTGCGATCGCCAACCCATCTGCCAAGCGTAGCGATTATGGCATTTCCCCCAAGATGATTATTGGGAGAAGCTTGTCCAGCCGTGGACTTCTTTCAGCTGTAATGATGATGATACAATGTATTCTGTAATATTGTGGCGAGAGAAAAAAACATTATTACAATACAATAAAAAACTCTTTATTGTAAACCAGAATTAAAAAATAATTACAAAAACAGTTATTATAATTATGTACAAAGGGCGGTCTTATCGCTAACAAAAACTAGTGATAAATGAAAAATGGTGGTATAAAGGTGTAACAAATGATATTAAAAGAATAATAAGGACACAAGAATATGAATTTAAAAGTAATAATGTAGCAGTAGCATGCAATAAAAATATAGAAATATATATGCTATAAAATATAATTAGATAAATATATACTTACATAAATAAATATATGTAGGGAAAGAAATTACAGTAACAATTCTGATGCTTCTAATCATTTTACTGTTGAGATAAATAGTGCTCTTTCACTAGGCTTTTAATGGTGAATACCGATTGGGTACGTCTCACCAACAAAGGTATTATTATAAAAAATCCAAGTGTGGCGCAGCGCTTAAGACAGCCTCCTCGCCATTTCATGTCTCGGGTTCGATTCCCGCGCAGGTCAACTATTTGTGTGACCCATAAATAGTCTGGATGTACTTTGTGTCCATCTATTATAAGTTTAAAAAGTACCCCGCGACATGGAGATAATTTTCGATAGTGCGAGCATTATCTTTAAAAAAATCATCGATATATAATTGATACGCTCCCTTCTAAGGTCATCAACCTTGCCATAAACCCAAGCCTTGGTGAGACAATACTTCATTTACATCTGAACTATTTTATTGCTCAATGTTACGCGTATCCACAAAACAAGAGAACAGAAGGTCAGGTGTCGTGCTGACCGGAACAATTCCTAATAATAATCATGCTGACATTTCTACATACCTAATACTCTACTTAACTAATAGTTGCAGCGAAATCGACCCTATAGAAATACATTTAAAGACTTGCAACATCTAATTATTATTAACATCTCTCATACAAATTGCTGCGCAATATATTAAAATTTGTTACTCAGAATAAGTATATTGAAATACCTAATATGATATTTGGCAACCAAGATTGTCCAAATTTAACACGTCAGTCCAATGACGTCACTGCTGGACAAAGGCCTCCCCAAAACTCGGCAATGGAGTTGCGTCCAT
This sequence comes from Pseudoips prasinana, assembly GCA_951640165.1. NCBI lineage: Eukaryota > Metazoa > Arthropoda > Insecta > Lepidoptera > Nolidae > Pseudoips > Pseudoips prasinana. The sequence continues at coordinate 33,069,745 of OX621248.1, forward strand.
CATTTGGAGGGATATGCCATAATCGCTACACTTGGCAGACGGGTTGGCGATAGTATGATGATGCAGTATGATGGTCACAGTACACAGAGAGACGCTGCTGCCCCTTCTCTAGGAGCGATATTCCCCCGGAACGACTTCTACGCTCTCCCGCCACTGACTGAGACTGCCGTCCAAATGAGTCTCTCAAAACACTTATTGGGTGTAATTATTTATAATGATATTATCTAATGTGTAATTATATTTAGAAATATGTAAGTATGTTTATCAGTTATCTGGTTCCCATAGTACAGGTGCTGCCTAGTTTGAGATCAGATGGCATTGTGTTATTTGTCCCAAGATATTTATTTAACATATTTCTTAGATCATGGAAAAATACACCTAACACTTGTCATTCTGTTAGGTAAACATCTGTCATATTTTATTTATGGTGCAAATAAACATGCATTTGTTATAGTATGAAATAAATCTAGTATGGAAATAAGCTACACTTAATAAATTCACTTCACTCCAAATAGGCATTTAATGGTAAGATTTCTCATATGTCATGAAAATGTTTATAAAAAATATATTAAACGTCTATAAACAATGTCAACATATGAAAAAGAAATTAAACATAAACTTAAGTCAAATAAATAGTTAGTACAAAAACATGGGTCTATACAATAAGCGTCGCAACACAACATTAGTCAGCAATTCAAAATCATAAATTAAATATTATCATGTCAAACAATGAAATGTATAAATTTATCAACAGTATAGAACCGCATTCACATTAGGTTTTACCAAATTGGTACTTAATCTTTCGACTGACCTGAAACCTTATACGTAATCTGAAATCAAAGGAAACCATGAGAATTATGTTCAGATTAACCCATTTTATTATGTAGTGTGCACTTGACATCAGTAGATACACTTCCCTTTCTAAATCCGTCTTTACTGCTGTAATAAAGCTGTTTCCAATGTCAACTATGTCCACTGACCTGACTTCATCGTCTCTTTCATGCGTTGTGAGAGCTATGGAAATTATCAAGGATGGATTTAGAATTTCTGTGCTTCATTGGCTAGAATTAATGCCGAGTTAAGTTTTAGTTCCATTTCTTCTAACATGACGTTTAAAGTTATGCTAGTAGCGCCAAACCAACCAAGCAACCAGCGCATTCCCGTTGCCGTTCGAACTATGTGGAATTGTGGATACTGATGGGTCGATGCATGAAGCATGGAGTTAAAGCTATCTTTTGTACAATTTTTCCTTTACATGATACGTGTAACCATCCAGAAATATCGAAGTGAAAATCGAATAAAAAACATTCAAAATCGAGTCAACAAACACTGTCACAAACAACGAGAAATCGAGTAACATACTATATAGACCATTGAGAAGTTACATTTGTTCGCAATTTTAATTTTGCGTTGCTTAAGAAGATATCAAGGGGGCGGACCCCCTTGTAACTATTTTCAGTTTAAAGTTAAATTCAAGTATGTAGGATGGGAAAGGGGTTGAAATGGTTTTTATGGTTTAGGTATAAGATTAATTATTTTGTATGATAATCTTTTTATTATATATAATGCAATAATTATATAGTTATTAACGAATTATTGATTTGACACTAAATTTTTTTGTTCCACGACTAAAATATACTTGTCACAAGTAGTAAATCACATAGTAACTAATTGTTTTGTGAGACCCCTAATAGTTCGTCATATAAACCATTTGAAGCCGTGTGGCCGTAGGACAAGTGTTGCGCACCTACAAACTTATTTTATTTAACTTTATACTTACTCCCACACGATAAGTAAAAAAAAAATAACTATACATAACAACAAGCAAGAAAAATCAATAATCACACTATCACACTAATATTATAAATGCGAAAGTTTGTGAGTGTGTGAATGTGTGAGTGTGTATGTTTGTTACTCCTTCACGTCTAAACGGCTGGGGCGGTTTCAATTATTTGGTATGGAGTTAGCTGACACCCTAGATTAACACATAGGCTATAATTTATAAAGTTCAGCACGGGTAAAACCGCGGGGCACAGCTAGTAATACATACAATCCAATTGAAAACGGCCGTCTTACGAAGTGGGTTAGCAAAGCATAATAATCCAAACAAAGATTATCCCAAATAACGAAAAAATATTTTTTTTTGACGAGGTCAAGTCCTCAATTGCCCAACTTTGTTATGAGTCAGGTAATTGTACCCGAAGTCGGAGTGTTATGATAATTACGTATGTGGGTCACGGAGACCCATGGTTTTCGAGTAGATGGGCTACCTTATTAGGAACCTATTTAATGATAGTAATTAGTTGATTGTTCTCGTGGAAATTAACTAATGGGAAGGTTGGATTTTTGAAGTGAAATCTTCTTTAGCTGTTGAGCATATTTTGGTTGAACAAGATCATGGAACGCATTGTGAAGTGTCAACTATTATTTAGATATAAAAAATAGTTGTAATTTCTATCGGTTGTCCCCAATGACTGCCCCGCAAGTTTTTTTTAATATACCTTGGGACAACTTACATACTGCCATCTGGTCCCAAACTTGGCAGACCCTGTACTATGGCAACCAAACAACTAATAATGGCCTTATATATTTCCATTACATACATAATATAGATAAATTGTAATTTTATTGAAATTGACATTTTATACATAATATAGACGAATAGACAATTTAGCTATAGAACGAGAACGCCAAGCGTCTTATGTGCGCTGTAATATGCTGGCTCGCATGTTTGCATGGGATACGGAACTGGTCAAAGTAACTAAAGTTAGAGAATTGTCTACGAATAAGTTTAAAAGAATTATTAGAGCCAAATTGTGTAGCAGGGCATATTACCAAATTTCTGATTATTTAAGTGATAAAAGTACTTGGGATTCAGTTGTTCTGAGTCAACACACATGATTGTAATTAATCTTAAGTATATTTTATTTTAAAAACGGATTCCTACTGAGTTTTCTGGCAGTGTTTCTCAGTAGCTGCCACGTCATGCACTGCACGGTAGGGCAACAAAATGACGATTCCACATAAATGTAATTTTTTTACTGAATAAATAATATTTGACTTTGACTTTAAGCTTGTGCCGTCCACCCACATTATACTTAAATTGTGATTACTAACACTAGTTATTAAGATGTATTACTAACAAATAATATGGAATGTATGAATACAAATAGTATGAATTAAATGATTATTATTATTGCATCCAGATACAGAAGAAATAGTAGTGCTCATTACACAAAGATTTTTTTTTTATGGAAGATCATTTGTCTCATCCTCTTATCTACTACTGCTAAATGTTACTAGTTGAAAATGAAGCTTACTATACGTGAAATAATGAAAAAATCAATGAAGTAGATTTGAATACATCCATTACAAATAAACATATATAAAAATATATACAACATGTAATTAACGCACACCCTCAAACACCCCAATTAGAATATTATGTTGTAATCATAATACATACACTGAATTTTTTATTTAACATGTATTGTATATGCATTGTTATTTACTAAATTAGTTTCTAGAAATAAAGTTTATTTTTCTTATTTTGTATTGAATGATGAAATTTGTATGAATACAAATAAAAAGGCGATTTTAAAAGTCTTATTACTTTGACTTACGGTCCATTTCAATTTGTTTTGACTGTATCTACAGGGTTAATATGACAATAATTTTCGTAGCTTTAATTATTTTGGAATACAAAAATACATATATTAAACATTATATAAATCGATTCAGTAAACGATTCTGAAAAAACTTTTTCAGGATGTGCGTTAATTAAGTTACATGTTGTATATATGTTTCTGTGTGGCTGACAGTAAAGAATATCTCCACCCCATCTTATCCCTTGAGGAGCGTAGAAGTCGTCACGAGGAAATATATATCCCAGAAAATGACCAGTGCCTCTAGCACGAGTTCCTGCAGTTTACTTACTCGATCACACGTACAGTTTCGTCCCATACATTGAGCACCAGAGTTTTAGTTCTTAATAGTTACCGCGAGAGGCGCTGGTGCTCAATGTATGGGAGAAACTGTACGTGTGATCGAGTAAGTAAACTGCAGGAACTCGTGCTAGAGCCACAGCAGTGTCTTTCTGTCTACTATAACCATCATATTGCGATCGCCAATCCGTTTGCCAAGTGTGACGATTATGGCAAATCCGTCCAAATTATGGACACATTCCCAGTTTTTTGGGGTAGGCCTTTGTCCAGCTGTGGACGTCATTAGCCTGACATGATGATATAGTATTACGAAAAACTGGTGGTTTAATGTATCTGCCTGTTTGGCAGACGGGTTGGTGATCGCAGTATGATGGTAATAGTGCACAGAGAGACGCTGCTGCCCGTTCTCTGGGAGATATACCATAAAGTCGAATTCTACGCTCCCCACGGGATAAATAATTATATTAAAACATAATTCCAAGGGGTATAGCACATTCTCAACATTATCAGTATACGGGGATCTTGCCCCAATTTCCATGAGAATAAGACGGAGATAACACCACCTCTAAGCACAGATTTTACACACAACATATGAGTACAATCTTGATAACCTCAGCTATGGGAAATCAGTTATCTAACACAATGCAATGGCTGCAATGATGATGGCATAACGTCATATCGCATCGATGTCATACATATACTATCGCGGGAAATTCGCAAGATACGCGTGTCATTGCAATTTTACAGAGAAAGTGAATGAGTCATTGATATTAAGAGCTTCCCACGTTTATTGGTTTCAGCTTCTAATCTGTCAGCTCAATTAGTTAGAGTTGGTTATTTGAATGCTGTTATAATTTGTGTTTTAATTATTTTATTAGGCTGGCCTGTTGGTTTAGTAAGCCAGAGATCGTAGGTTCGATCCTCATCCAGGATAAAGCTTTGTGTATTGAAAACGATTAATTGCTTATTTATTTAATATTAAGAGGCCTATTACAGCAGCTAAATCGTGCATTTGTAACAAAAACGGCCGTTTATTTTTTGAATGCACGATTTAGCTAAACAGCTATATTTCAAGTGTTGATAAGGTGTTATACAATTACGTTATTGCCTTTTCCACAGTAATAATAGAACATATTTTGTATTTTTGATTCTATTTACGAGTTATGACATTTTTTCGATTGGCGGCGCTAGTGGACTGTAAAAGGCCCCTTAAGGAAGACCAACAGCACATAAAAACAGTTATAAAAAGCTAAATAGTAATTGAAGGCCAATTACAGGTCTCCACGAACAGTGGTATATATTATACATTATGTGATCAGATTAAATTAATTAATTTAAGTCTAAGTGTTAAATTTAGAGAAAAAGTCTAGGCTGAGTACCCGTCTCACTGTTTCAGTTTTATTGACAAATATGTCAAGATTAAAAGATTTTATTTGTTTATTTAACAAATTGCTTGTTCGCCATAGGAATGCATTTTGACAATAGTTTGTTGATACTAACGGAAGATGAAATGTTTTATGATGTCTCACTGCCTTTGATGAAATATTAAAAGAGACTCTGTTCAGTAAGTCAATTTGTTAAAATTTTTAAAATTTGTTCTGTCTGGATGTAATTAATCTACGAAACGTTTGTATTTAAAAATATATGTGTGAGTATATTTATCAGCTGTGTGGTTGATATAGCCCTGGCTAGTTTGGGATTATGATTGGATTGTGCGTTAGTTTACCCAAGATATTTATTTATTAAAACGATTTAATTAAAAATAATAGTCGCTATTGGAACAGAAACATAATATTATACAGTTTGTTTGGGTTTCATAAAAGCTACATTTATTAAGAACTGTGTTACAGCTACATATATTATTAAACTAGCTGTGCCCCGCGGTTTTACCCGCGTTAATATTTATTAATTATCACAGCTCCTCCCGTAGGTGATAGCGTGATAATATATAGCCTATATGATGACCCGACCTCTTAGTAAGATTCATGCAAAATTTACAGACATACATACAGACACAGACAAAAATTCTAAAAACTATATTTTTGGCTTCGATATCGATTGAAGATCATGCCCCAATTATCTTTTAAAAAAATATTCAATGTACAGTTTTGACTTTCTTACAATTTTATTATATGTATAGATTATAAAGATATTACTCAATTAAATAATATTAACAAATTAAATTAAGTTACAAAATTTCATGGTATTACTAAATCTAATGGAATTAGGTACTTCATTTGGTGGTATTATTAAATTAAATGACTACATTATTATTCATATCATTCGTGTCAATGCAAAATATAAACCTAAAGACAAAAGTCGCTTAACTCACCCGGTGGCCATCGAACGATCAGCACCCTCTACCAATCCGGGGTAGGCGCTCTGCCGTTAAGCTAAGAACGATACACACTAGCAGCTGAGTTTATGGATGCTAACACCGTGAGGGCAGGACTCCACAAAACCAGAGATGTGTGCGATGTGCTGTGTGCTGTGCGATATTCAAAAATCACTTTTTTCATAACATCTCTTTTGGCTCAAAATTCAAAACATCTCATCACACAATTCAAAACATCTCTTTTAGCTCGGGGGACTCCACCTAAGCGGAGATGCTGACATCTCACGTCACCACTGCGCGTCGTCCGCGCACAGCTCACATCTCCGCTTCCATCGTGCCAAATATTACAGATATCCGCACAGCGATCTCCACTGAAGCTGAGCGGAGAGGAGATGTGTCAATAACACAATTCTATTGGTTGTTTAAAATCATCTCCATATCCATCAATCCATATTTAGTATTCTAAAATAATTTAATTTTTAAACATTATACCTATCTTAGATTTTTAATTGGTATGATTAAATATTGTTTAAATTTTTAATAAAGGAAAAGTATACTTTTTAAGCCATTAGAACGCCTGTGGTACAGGTTTAACCTAGTACAGGCACAAACTGTCTCTTTTAGTATTAATTGAGGTTTGAGATATCTTTATTTTTTCATAAGAATTTACAGTAATTTACTTACATGAGAAAGTTTAAAAAACATACAAACAAATAATAATCTTATCCTAGGCGTACATATACTATGATCTCGAATAATTTCATTTAAAACGTTCAATTACAACTCATTCAATTACAACTTTAGATAATTGGTTCCGAGATCAACAAAATGCAATATATTATTTTTAATATAAATAGATATAAATTTTTTACACATTTTTTCTTGAATTAATTTATTATTATTATCTCCTCTCTGCTCGTCTCGTCTCCGCTTTGGTGGAATCCCAGCCTTATGGAGGATTTAGGTGCCGAATATCGTCTATGTTTCCAAAAGCTTTGGAAACATATCCGATATTTCGCAAGTATTTGCTTTTTCCTTTAAGGAATAATATATTCTTTAAGAAATTATGATTGTGAAAATTTTGTGTTTTAATTTATGAGCAAAGTTTTAAAGCAGTAGCAGTTTTTTTTAGTATCAAAGCACGTACGAAAATTTCCGCTTGGATAGCGTGAACATATGTAAACGTTTTTCCTTGTCCGTCACACAAATATGTTTTAATGGGTATGATAAAAATATGTGAGAAATGTGATATGAGAGTGATAGTGTACGAACAATATCACGCTATGTTTTCTTTTATAAGTTGCCTGCCAGATTAGTGGGCAATTCCGAGATATCTTACAGATCTTGGCTATTGCTAATAATACCAAGAAGGCGCTGAATTTCGAATCATAGTTAAATTTACACATATAAAAACTATGTAATTAATATTAAGATAAAGAATTAGTACTGAGTTTGCTGCCACGTAATCCACGGCAGGGTATATAATTATGATTCATGAGGTTTGATTTAAATTTTATCCGGCCGCGTATAATTTGATGGAGCTTATTATTTATTTATTATTATTTAATAAAATCTGGTAATCAAAAATATGCTAAAAAATTTTCACTTGTTTAACAAACAACAAGTTACACACAACAAAACAAGTTAACCTTAGTTGACCTTAGTATCTATATAAAGCAATAACAATTAACGGTTTTATCGCATTATATGCCACAAGCTTTGATCTCTCAATATAGAAGTACAGTACAGAAAACGGTTTTAAAATCATTCAATTCATTTTTTAAAGACAGCAAGGTATTAAATAGTAGACTAAATTAATAAGAATAACTTGAAGATTACACACATTTCAATATTTAAATTTGGTAAATAACAAATATATCAACCTGTATATTACTAAAATGTTAAACGAGACAAGTGTGTAAATTATGATTTTATCGCGAAAATAAGCGACCTACATATAGAACTCAAATCAAAATTGAATATGATTTTATCTCTTAATAATGGATCCTTTAGATAATAGTTGATGCCTAATGTGTTATCAAAGTCTTAAAGTTACTGTAAAGGCTGTATACATTCCGGTTAGATAGTTGCTAATCGTTATAATTTATAGGTGGATAATTTTCAATATAATAATGGAGCCTCTTTTTTTTACTTTCAGGGCGAACAATGACTGTAATGAGATGAGGCAGATTTGAGCAGTATTCTACCGACAATATGATAATATGGAGTCGCCAGTGAGAATATGTTTAGGTAAGTGTTAAATAATACAATTCAAAACATTTCTTTAAAATAACAAGATTCAAATCTTTTTGGGCTCTATGCCAAGCCAATAGAGTACTAAATATCGTGGCAACTATATCCCCATCGCCCAGGAAACCTAAACTTATGGTTTAGGTTATACATGGCAATAAATTCAGATTAGTAAAAACCTTAAAGTATGATGAATAATGTCGTTCTGGTAGAATTTCGCCCATGGCGCGGCGGGCCATGATGAAGATTAGTCATCTTTGTGGGATATGTAATAGTGCTCAATATAAAGGTGTACTTATCTTTTAGATCGCGTTGCCCCCTTAACACGTTATCGTTAATCCCGTGCAAGTGATCTGACCCCTATTTCGAATTCCATCTTTTTACTACAGCGGCCGCCTGAGCTGTGGCCCGAACCCTATAAGGGTGCCCTCACGTATTACTCGCCTAAATTAAGCTACTGGTTGAGAACTTTTTGCGCTAGCCAACTGCTCGTTGTTTTCAATTCTTTAATTTTAATATACAATCGCTAAATGTAACAATAATAGCTTAGTAACTTGCTATTTATTATTTGTTTAAGGATATTAAAACTATATGTGACGAAACAGACCGCACGGATGGACTTATTCAAAATATTTTGTTGCTTTAATTACTGTTTTTAAACTGTGTTTATGTAATACATTGTGAGGTTGACAAGTACAAGTGTATGTAAATACCCAAGTGCTGAATAAATTTCATTATTTCATTGAAGCAGTACACGTTATATTTGGAAATGCCATGCTAAGAAATGGCCTAAAGGGATTCATCAAAACCGTAAAGGATCTTTTTGCGACTTAAACCAACAATCTAAACTCAAAATTGCTGAATGAATGGATGGTCTGTAAATATCAAGATACTTTATGTCAAGAAACCATCTCCATCTCGCATTTAAATATAAAAGATGGAAATCATATCTCGATTAGGAGCATGAACAAACTACCAGAAAGAGTAGTCATGGCTCCGACATTAAGTTCCTTCAAGAACAGATTGGACAAGGAAAACATCTTCAAGCTATTTGATACTCACGCATCGCCTAATTAGCTGCTAGTGTGTTACACAAAATAATACGTACTCTTTCACGTAAAAACTATAATAAAGTTTAACGAGGGAAATATAAATAGAAAGTTAACATAATACTCTATTTATGTCTGGGTTAATAATAAGTAAAAATTTACTATTAAAAACTTAAAGTTATATAATTTTAATCTTTTTGATTTGATTTTAATAAAATAGATTTGTTTTCAATAAAAAATAGTTCATACTACACTATCCCTTATTATAATTGTCACGATCTAAATTAAACCCAATTAATCAAATTTATGTTTCAATTTCAGGTGCAGCATTAGTAGTTAATATACTACTGTTGAGCGGCACAATAGTAAGCGGCAACGTTATACCAAACGACCTGTCATCGACCACGGTCAGTGATGAGCGACCCAGTCGTCTGAACGCCACCTGGCTCGTCCGGAACCGACACAAGAACCCTGATGTCTCTCTCAACGAACTAAACCCTAAAGACACAACTTCTGAAGAACACACGGAAAAAAATGCAAAATACAAAGACAGAGGAAGGGTTAGATTCCATTCGCAACTCAAATCTAGTACGGGGAGCCCTTTGCGGAGGGCCACGAGCTCTTCCTCTGAGACCCCCAGTTTAGTTATTGTAACTCCTACTGCAGAAGTTAAAAAGCCTGCTGAAATAGTCGACAGCATGCGAAATTACAAAAAGACTAAATTGCCTTCGTTTTCCAGTAGCACAACTCCAATGAGTGTAACAATAGTTAACAAGGAAGAGTATAAGAAAGAAGAATTTGAAGATGACGAAGATGAAGAAGAAAGTGACTCGTTTGAGAAATTTGCTTCTAGTAAATTTGACGACCATTTCTTTTCTATACCTAGTTTTAATTATGGCAGTGATTTTAATCATGATTCTGACAACGAGAGTGCTGATAATAAAGTTAAAAGTGAATACAGTAGTCCTTCCTACGGTGGTTTCTCCAGTTTTTTTCCACGTGAAGCTTCCTATGCGTATAAAGACACTACCCACGACGTATATAAATCTGAAAGCTTCTTCGATTTTGACAGCGATCTAACGACTCCAAAAAATGATTTCTTCGACTCAAAGTTTAAAAAGATCTCTACGGGTATTATTAAAAACTTAGACACAATAAAAGCTAAAGTTTCACCTCCACCCAACACTACTAACATTCTAATAACAGAAAATTTAGGTTTAGATAAATTAAACAATAATACGCCGGGTAACAAATCCACAGTATTTATTAAAAATACCAAAGAAATTCGTTTGTTAGATAATGATGGTGCCGGATCTGCTAATGAGCAGCTATCAGATGTACAAGGTACTAGTATTTACTATGAAATGTCTGTGCTATCAACTGAAACCTATGCAATCAATCATTCTGATGATGACTGTGATAATGAATCTCTACCTCCTGGACCTACTCCGAGCACTTCAGCTGAAGATGAACTGGCTTCTGTGAAGGACAAGCAACTACTACCACCTCTTACAACGAAATCCCTACCGCCACCTGTTGCAACGAGATCGCTACCACCACCTGTTGCAACGAGATCGCTACCGCCACCTGTTTCAACTAGATCATTACCGCCACCTGTTGCAACAAGATCGCTGCCACCACCCGTTGCAACGAGATCGTTACCGCCACCTGTAGCAACAAGATCGCTACCACCACCAGTTGCAACAAGATCACTACCGCCACCTGTTGCAACGAGATCAATACCGCCATCTGTTGCAACGAGACCAACATTACCCGATCCAAGCATTGAAAGTTTATCCGTATCTCCAGCCAGCTTCTTGCCTTTATCTACTATATTTCCACCTGTGATTAGTACGGTAATCCCAGTTTCTACTCAAAACTCTGTATCATCAACGGAGAGGACCAAATTATATTCTAGTAACTTCAGTAGAAACCGGAACTATTCAAAACGCCTCAACTTTAATAGCAATAAAGATTCTCCTAATAGTGTTACACCAAAACCTGAAATATTCTCTTCAACCCTGAGACCAAGATTACAGACTCGTCATCCGACGCCAAAAATCAGACCTGTATGGATGACTCCTCGTAATATCACCAAAGTTTATATGCGACCTACCTACCCTACAACAATTTATTCAGAACATTTTAGTTTAAGACCACCCCGTCCTCGCTTGCCAAGTAAAACTTCTTTATCGACAGTATCTTCAGACATAGACCCTGTTAAGCAGAGTGAAATAAGCGGCACAAAGAAAGTGGTGTATTCAGAATCATTTTCTGATAATACTGTTCCTAGTTTATGGAAACGAGGATCAACTAGGTTCACAACAACTACAGCGACTTCCACAGAAGTTGAAACTGAGAGTGAGTGGCAAATACCTCCAACGTCCACAGCTTGGGCGCTGGCGAGTCTTCGTAGTCCGCCTCCTTCACCAGGTGCTATAATAAATGGCACTGGTTCATTACAGAAGAATATTGATGAAAACGAATTACAGAAAGTAGGAGAAGTATTAGGTGAGTAATTGATTTCTATATTTAACATTATTTTCTATTTTACTCGTATCGTATTATACTCGTACCGCGCTGAGTAAAAAATGCGCGTTTTGCAATTCAATTAAACCAAAACAGAGATTAAACACAATTATAATGCACACATTTAATGCACTCTAGTTAATCACCTATTTAACATACAACTAAAATAATATATTTATATGTAATTCTGATCAATTAAATTTGATTTTACGTAATATTTTACGTATTATTTTATTTAATCAACAAATGTAAGTTAACAAAAGTATCATCGATTGTGCGAATTCAGTTAAAATTACCAATACGTCGACTCATTCTATCAGAATTATATGTTTCGGCAATCTGATAAGATTCACCGAGGTAGAATAATAGGTAATGCATTGGAGGCATATAGTACATAAATGCAGGTTCAAATCTCGTCATTGGTCTAAACGTATTATTTCCTGGACAAAAAGTAAGGTAGTAGCCGAATAATAAAATTTTTGGGCCTAATAAATTATGTGCGTAACAAATTGAATTAATTTACATTACAGAAGCAGAAACAACAGCGAAAGAAGACGAAGCGAAAGAAATTTTAGCGACGTCATCAACTACTACCACGCTTAGCCCTATCAATAATGATATAATCCCTAAAAAAGTAACTGAAGTCGTACAGAATAAACTTTTTACACAGTTGATCACACCAACTCTGTCTAGCACTGAAATACTAACAGAAGCACAAACTGAGGTTAAGTCTGAAAGATTACCAACTGAAAGTGATATATATGTTCAAAATAGTTCCAAACCTACTACTACTGAAACAACAATCAGTGAAAATATCATGGAAAATGAAACTGAAGCATCCTGGGTACCTATTACAGCTGATGAAACTACTAACCAACAAAATGATATAGAAGATGAAACTATTCCACCTGATACACCCACTAAAAGAAATCGTTTTGAATCCATCACAAAACTACCAGGGGATGTAACTACACCCCAAGATGAAAGCTTCGCGGGATCGGAAGTCAATCATACTGTAGTGTTAAATCAAATTAAAACTACTTCTGACTACGATATTACAACAATCAGATTTTCTTATGTGCCAACTGAGGAAATGGAAACAGAGACTCAGACGGTGGATACCACAGTACCCAGCACCTGGCATCCTGTTTTCCCTACTAGAACTAAAACGACTACTATAAAAGATAGTCCTATAACTACGTATCGTCCTAAATATCTTACAACAGAATCTGAAGAAGAATCTACTACCATAATTACTGAAAATACATCGCCCATTGAAGTATCATCTCAAATTCTTGAGAACACGACGATACTAATAGCAGACACTACAGAAATGCCTGTGGAAACCACTGCTTCTCCGACTGAAATACCAACTACAACAGAAGTAATTACTGAAATTGCTACAGAAATTCAGGATATTACGACACAGCCACAGCCATCAACTACTAAAATTACAACTACACAACCTACTTCCACTCCGACTACACAACCTACGACAGTAACTATTCAAACTACTACTTATCAAGCACCTACCAGCACACCTACAACAGAAATAGTTGAAGATACTACAACAATAATAGTAGAAATTCATACTGAAATAAATACTGAAAGAGAGCAGAGAATAATTTCCACCACAGATCTACCTATAACTACGGAAACTACACCTAGTGAGCTTCATGACCCTGACTCCTCAGACTGTACAGAAGAAAACAGTAGTAGCAATGAGGTGGTAACTCAAGAAACTACCACTATAGAATTTACAACTACTGAAACTCTTACCACGAAGCCAACTATAATAACAACAACAGAAATACTACCCAAAATAACCGAACCACCAGTAACGGAAGTAGTTGTGGAGACGACAACACAACGAAATGCGAAAATTCACGATACAACGCCAGCTGAAACGACTACTGACTCGGAGTACATGACAAGAGTCATCGCTGGAGATGATGCGTCGAGCTATGCTGGTGAGGTGACAACAGAGGCTTCAACCAGGACGATGGGTGGAGATGAAGACAGCGGGTCGGGAGCGGCTGTCGCGATTGCTGTCAGCACAATTGGTGTCATTGCCCTCGTACTGCTCATTGGACTGCTGGTAAGTTATAGTTTAGTCAGAATTCGGTGACATGTGACCGCTTTTTACATGTCACCTAATTCTGTATTATTTATTATACAGTGTAATTATCCATGAAGTGTTCACTTAAAACTGAATTAAATTAGACACACAAATATAGCAATAGTAAATAAAATAATTATATTTTTACTCATATTATAACAATTTAAGCATAGGGAAGAGATTTTATTAGCACCTCCTTCAAATGGTTATAATTGGGATTTAATGAGTGGAATTTTTGGTTGATTTATTAGTCAATGTTTTGTTTAAAAAGAGTTATTTAATTTTTAAACTATTTTTTATTTATATTTGTGTGTGTGTGTGTTTGTCTGTCGGTATGTGTGTGTGTGTGTGTGTGTATGTACCGTTGTTGCTTTGAAATCGATGGTCTGGTTTCAATAAGATAATTTATCGAAATGATTCCTAGCTATGTTCTTTAAATACCGGATAACATCATTCGTTATTTATTTAATTACTAATAACTTAAATAACAGATAAAAACTTAAAAGCTGTAAATTGTTGTTCTATAACAGGAGCCAATACTTCAAATAAGTTATTACTTAAGTATGTATATAAAAGGCCATAAATGGGACAAGTAATTTCGTTTTTAAAACATTAAACGTACTAACAGAATTTTTGCCAACTTTTGGGACAAAATTTGTATGGAACCATTCCGAAAACTTTCTCTATCGATAAAAATATTATTCGCAAACAACGTAGAAAGACAAAATATTATGTAGGTACAGAAGCCAGCACATCCAGCTACCCCAATCTGTCAAATTTCTTTTATTGATTTTCAACTTTATCACAAAAGCATAAGGTTTACATTCAATTGGGGAAATTTGACAGATTGGGGTAGCTTGATGTGCTGGCATCTGTACATACAGAAACAAATCAATCAAACAGACGCCAGCACATCAAGCTACCCCAATCTGTCAAATTTCTTTTATTGATTTTTAACTTTATCACAAAAGCATAAGGTTCACATTCAATTGGGGAAATTTTACAGATTGGGCTAGTTTGATGTGCTGGCGTCTGTACATACAAAAACAAATCAATTATAGTCGACATGATAATCTCCGTCTTTCAAACTCAGTTAAAAAAGTTTTGTGTTTTGAATATCTAAACAATATCAAATGTTCCTTATTCAGGTGACAGTTCCTGTTCGTTCTTCATGTTTCTGTATATTCTTAATCTTCTTTTATGTTTGCCAGCTTTCTGTGTATTCTCCATCTGATGAATATTCATACAACATATCCAAAGTAATGAGCATAATATCTATAGATTGTCTCACGATAAATTACGTTCACTACTTTGGAGACCATTGTAGATAAATCTGCTGTGGGCTCGTGTCTGAAACTGTATACAATATCTCTTTATTGTACACCAAAGTTATAAAAAATAAATTCTACAAATATTATAAATGTAGTAATAGTATGGGTTTACATGTATAGATGTTTGTTACTCTTTGACGTAAAAACTACCGAACGTATTCTGCTTGGTGGTAAAATAGGTTATATAACTATACACATAATATATAAATTATCAAGTATAAACATCTAATTTATAAAGTTTACGCGAGTAAACCGTGGGTCTCTATCGCTAGTATTAACATGATTAACAAGATTGACAAATGACAGAATTATCGATAGGTGCGATCTCTTCCATGCAACCAGGTATTTGTTGGTATATTTAGCGAAAAACATTTTGTTTTTGACATAAACCTCTTAATTTTGAAGTCGCTTAAAAACTGCAACGATGTTCTAATTCTATTTAAACTAAATAGAAATACCAGGGTATTAGTACATCTCATTGTTACAATCAGTTTATTTTAGTAATGGATACTACAAAACTGCAATAATGTTCTACTTTTTTTATATAAAAATACAACGCCCGCACTAGGGAATCTAATTCCTGTGTCGCGGGGTACTTTACAAACATATAATAGACAGACACAAACTACATCTAGACTCAGAACAACCATTTATAGGTCACATAAATAGTTGTCCGGCGCGGGACTCGAATCCGCGACACGAAGCGGTGAGGCGACTGTCTTAGCCGCTGCGCCACACGTGCAGTCTATAGACTTTTAGTTTTTGAAGTGAAGAATCATGGAACTCGCGTCATGGTCACTAAACGCTTCCCGTGTGTACTTTTTGGGTGAACAAAACGCGTGTAATTCGCGTCATACTTCCCATGAGCTACATCTTCTTATCGTGTCGATAGTAAGAATTATATTCTATCTTCCTTATGAACATGTATAACTATTATATTGTAGATTATTTAGGTTAAACATGCAAAAAGTACTTTTCACTTCTATCAGCATCCTCGAAAGAGTGCCCCGTATATTTTTTTTATTTAATATACTATCCGATATGGATGTAATAATATCGAATTTTTAATCTAGTAAGATTAAAAAAAAAAAATACAGCGATCTTGTACTTTTGCGGCGTCTACTACGGAAATTAATAAATTGTGAAATTAATGAATTGTGTGTGTAAAATGACCACAATAAAATTGGTTCGTTTTCTCGGTGGACACGACAAAACTGCAAGGATGTTCTATTTCTATCCAGAATATAACCTATTGGATCACAATGAGTACAATTTATTCATTAAGAAGGGGAATTACATTTTTTAGATACCTACTTACCTATCTTACTTGCGTCAATGGTGCCACGGGAAGCAGAAATATCAGCAACTGAAATGTATAAATTAAGTTTATTGTTAGTGTGTAAAATGCACCTACTTCATTGTTTAATTTATATTATTATTTTCCTTCTCACTCATAGCAAACCTTTTTTTTTACTATTTTTCTGATAATTAAGATTGTAGAACACGTAGAAATCGTCGTCGTTTAGATAATCCCAAACAGTAAAAAAACCGGCCAAGTACGAGTCGGACTCGCCTATGAAGGGTTCCGCAGTAGCAAGTATTTCAGTAAATTAAATGAAAGGTAAATTGCGGTTTAAACGCATTAAAAAAAACTACTTACTAGATCTCGTACAAACAAATTTTTGTTGTTAGTTTACATGGTAATGTACATCATATATTTTTTTAGTTTTATTATTCTCTTATTTTAGAAGTTACAGGTCTCATTTTTCCACTTTGGAAGTGACTCTCTCGCTAACTATTCAGTTTAGAAAAAAATTATATTAGGAACCTCAATATCTTATAGTTTCGGAAAAAAGTGGCTGTGACGTACGGACGGACAGACAGACAGACAGACATGACGAATCTTTAAGGGTTCCGTTTTTTGCCATTTGGCTACGGAACCCTAAAAAATAACATTTTTAAATTAAAATTTGGCATACTTAATAATTCTTACAAATAGCATAAATTCTAAAACTTTTTATTATTAACAAAAAGCCTTTTTCCTCTCTTCTACTATGCTGTGCCCGACAGGGTCCATAATTGTTACATAATTATAAAATTATTATACCATCTGTTGTACATTGTGGAAGCAATAAACGATTGAGTATTGAGTTATAGACACCTTTGGGGGGAGGCTTATGGCCAGCAAGGGATATCAGGCTGATTATGTATGATGGCAACCCGACATCTGATAAACACATATACAACATGTAACTTAATTAACGCACATCCTGAAAATAGTTTGTTCAGAATCCTTTACTGAATTGATTTATATCATTTTTAATATAGATAAATTTTTGTTCCAAAATAATTAAAACTACGGAATTTATTGTCATATCAACCCTGTAGAGTCAAAACCAATTGAAATGGACCTTAAGTCAAAGTAATAAGACTAATAAATCGCAGTTTTATTTGTATTCATACTAATTCCATCATTCAATACAAAATAAAGATAAATAAACTTTATTCCAAGAAACGAATTTAGTAAACAATAATGCATTTAAATGTTAAATTAAAAATTCAGTGTATGTATTACGATTACAACATAATATTCCGATTGGGGTGTTTGAGGGTGTGCGTTAATTACGTACGTTACATGTTGTATATTTCTTAATACATACATATTATAGATGGGGCCTGTTGGCGTGGTTGGCAAATGCTTGCTTTTCACGCTGGAGGTCGTGGGTTCGATTCCCACCCAGGATAAATATTTGTGTGCATGAACATGGCTGTTTGTCCTGAGTCTGAGTGTAATTATCTATATAAGTATGTTTTTACAAAAAACATAGTAAATGTAGTATATCAGTTATCTGGTTTCCGTAATACAAGCTCTGCTTAGTTTGGGATCAGATGGCCGTGTGTGAATAATGTCCCAGGATATTATTATTATTATAGATAAATCACACCCAGACACACACATACAAATAATCGTGCTCATCGGGGAGAGATTTGTCCTGGGTAGGGATGAACCTACGGCCTCTGGTTATTCCGGGCTATACCATCAGACCAGACGACGTAATTGAGGATTGAACTTTTTGCTTTGTCATTGACTAGCTGTGCCCCGCGGTTTTATCCACGTTAAATTTTATAAACTATCATAGCTCCTCCCCCGTAAGTGATAACGTGATAATATGTAGCCTATATGTTGACCCGACCTCGTAGTAATATTCATGCAAAATTTGAAGTAAATCCATGAAGTAGTTTTTGAATTTAGCCCGGACATACATACAGACAAACAGACACATAGACAAAAATTCAAAAAACTATATTTTTGGCTTCGATATCGATTGTACATCACGCCTAAAGTATCATATCATATCAGACAATTGTCACTTCAGATTTTAATACATTATAAGAGGCAAAACAATACAAAAGTTGTAAAATAGTTTTTTGATAACTTTAGATTTAAAACTAACCGTTAGACACCCCGTTAACTATAATTACATCATTTTGGAAAAGAGCTAATATTATTACACTGATGGACCGATATTAACCAAACATCGCTAAGAACCATCGCAAGGAAAATAGATTTCAAATAAAAAACACCACATCGAAATCGATCCATCCGTTTTAGAGCTACGATGCGACAGATAGACACATGCACACCCAGACAGACATCGACGTCAAACTTTTAACACCTCTCTTTTTGCGAAGGAAAAATCAGAACATTGGGTTAGAATTTGCTATTAAATAATCTACTTGTTACGCTATTGTGAATATAGACTCCGGGTTAATAATGAGATGTTTTTTCAGTAAAAAATCCCAATATTATATTTTTTTATAAATATCTATGAACAAAACTGCCATTTAATCCCAAACTAGGCAGAGCCTGGCACTGGCCTTATACTTATATATTTGTATTAAATACACTCATATAGATAAATTACACCCAGGTCCCAGACACAGAACAAGTACTCGTGATCACCACACAACGATTTATCCTGGGTCCCACGAACGTGGGGGCCCACAAACTCTGGCTTCGCAGTCACGGTCACTAACTAGTATATCAAAATGTTTTGGACTCGGAATATGAACAGAGAACTCGGGATTTTATCTTAGGTTGAACACGCTACCGCTAGACCTACGATATCCAGTCCACAAATAATAATAATAATATAATAATAAATTTATTTATTTCTCTCAAAAAGTAAATTATTTACAAATTATCATATTAGGTTTAATCATCATTGACGGTTGACGGTCACCGTAGCCTAGTTGGTAGTGTTCCTGCCTACGAAGCTGGTGGTCCTGGGTTCGAATCCCAGTAAGTGCAAATATTTGTGTGATGAGCACGAACATTTGTTTCTGAGTCATGGATGTTTTTCTATGTATTTAAGTATTTATCTATCTATATAAGTATGTATATCGTCCTGGTACCCATAGTACAAGCTTTGATGATCTGTGTGACATTGTCCCTAGATATTATTATATTGTTCCTAGATGTCCCTAGATATCATATCTGCCGAAAGACGTCCACAGCTGGACAAAGGCCTCCCCCAAAGATCTCCACAATTGCTAGGCTTGCGCTATCCGCATCCAGCCATTTCCAGCGACCCGCACAGATCATCGGTCCACCTTGTAGGGGTCCTGCCTACCCCACGTCTTCCGATTCGTGGTCGCTACTCGAGAACCTTTCTGCCCATCTTATAATGGGAATCTATTTCAGCATCTATACCGTAACTGTACCATCTAGTATTAAAAAAAACAAAGAACCACAGTTTTAAAACACAAATATAAAAATCTCCAACAGTCCAAGTTCTAATGAACCACCTACACATAAATACCTCCACGATAATCCCAAGGAAGTCGTCTGTAGAGCGATAAAAATTCCTTGGTTTGCAACGCGAGTGTAATGCGTCTATCCGACACCCAGATACGGTTATCGAGAATTGGCATACTTGGCAGTTGGCCGGCCGTTAGATAATGTCGGTCATACGTTTGGTAGCACGCCTGCTTGTTATGTGAGCCTGGTACTTTGAGAATAAGGGTCTCTACACGGGATACGTATCGAGGCTATTATACAACGTGTAACTTAAGTAGGCGCAACTTAAAGAGCTTCATTTGTCTATGAAGCTTTACGTTTTAGTTTCATTTTATTGTTTTTAGTTTTAGAGGTAGATTGGACAGCTAAAATATTCTCCACGACTAACTTATACTTACACTTTTTAAAGAGAAATGAAGATTCATTGGGTACTTATAATCATATTTTTTAAGGTTGCATTTTGTATCTATATAATCATTTACACATGGCCATCTATTCCAAACTAAGCAGACCTTGTACTATGGAAACGAGATAACTGATATACTATATATACTACTTTTATTTTGTAAATAGACACTTATATAGATAATTATACCCAGACTCAGGACAAACAGACATGTTCATGCACACAAATATCTGTCCTGGGTGGGAATAGAACCCACGACCTCCGGCGTGAAACATGGCCATTTGATCCCAAATTAAGCTGAGCTATAATAGTTTAGTAGTTGAATAAAGACCAGTAAAGTACTGGTTTTTATTTAGTACGAGTCTACATAAAGCGAAACGTAAGAACGAATTCGAGCTTTTCATGGAATGCCATGATATGCCTGGCCAATCATGATAATTTGTATCATGATTGGCCAGGCATATCATGGCATTACGACCAGTTGGCATGGTTGGTATCTACCAACCACGCCAACTGGTACTGATATATGTAGTATATCAGTTATTTGGTTTCCACAGTAAAAGCTCTGTTTAGTATGGGATCAGATAGCCGTGGGTGAATAATGTCCAAGGATATCATTATTATATTATATGCCTATGGTGGTCAAAAATGTAAATAAATGAATAAATTATAGTCAGTAGTACTATGAACCTAAGTTAGGGTATGGATACTGAGAAATGTGTTTTGTGGAGATCCGAAGTAAACTCTATACAATACCGCTTTTAATATAAATAATAAATAAATATTACGCTGCCAAACTAATCAGAGCCCCTATTATGGCAATCAGACAATTGATAACCATATCCACTTATATATTTATAAATACATACATATCACACTAATATTATAAAGGCGAAAGTTTGTGAGTGTGTGAGTGAGTATGTTTGTTACTTCTTCACGTCTAAACGGCTGGAGCGATTTTAATAAAATTTGTATGAAGATAGCTAACACCCTGGATTAACACATAGGCTATATATACATACATATATGTATATAAAAACCGCGGGGCACAGCTAGTTATAGATAAATTACAACCTGACACAGAACAAGAAATCGTACTCATCATACAAGGATTTGTCCTTGGTGGGAATCGAACCCACAGCAGTCAGGATCACTAGCCGTTAGAACAGTCGATATAATCAATCAATAGAAGTTCATAGTAGAGGTACCTATAGCTAAAATTAAATAAAGAATATCGCCACTCCATCTGGGTGTAGAAGTCGACCCGAGAAATTATCTACCAGAGGATGGGCAGAAGCTCTGAGTCTAACATCTATCTGCGATCGCCAACCCGTCTGCCAAACGTGGTAACTATAGAAAATACTATCGCGTACCATATTAGATATATTAAATTGCATCGTAGGTGCAGCGACAGCGTTTTCAACCGCAGATATATTCGCACATAGCGCCCGGGTTCACATCGCCCTTTTAGGCCATTTGGGATTCTTCCTGCAAAAAAACGCCTAGCAGCACTTGGAACGCCTAGCAGCACTTGGAACTCCTAGCAGCACTTGGAAGTTTGGTTGTCTGCGCTGTTACACGCTCGAGTCTCGGAAGGCATTTAAAGTTGTCGCTCCTATGCCAGATCACTCCCCGGCTCCTGACAGATTATGATAATATAGTGCATAGAGCGTGCACCTGTGAGAGGTTAAAATATCATAAGTTCCCCATAATAATAATATCTTAGGACATTATTCACACACAGCCATCTGATCCCAAACTAAGCAGAGCTTGTACTATGGAAACCAGATAACTGATATACTACATATGCTACTTCTCTTTTGTAAACAAACCTACTTATATAGATACACCCAAACTTAGAACAACAAACATGTTCATGCAGACTAATTATCTGCCCTGGCTGTGAATCGAACCCACGACCTGCGGCGTGAAAGGCAAGCATTTACCAACCATCCACAGGCCGATAGTATAATTTATTTATTTATTTATGGTACAACCACATTATACATATCACACATTAAAAACATATATAATTTACATGGTTTTTACATGGTTTTGCATCTGATATGCATAACAATTAAGGTGTACATAACATTTACCAGATAAAAGATATATATTTTGATTGTAGTCGTCGAGATGGACTGCATTACTATTTTTGTATTGTTCATTAAAACACAAGTTTATCTTAATATTTTTTGTATTCGATATGATATATAAGACTTATTTTAATACCGGAAGTCTGATAAAGGATCAAAAGGCATTCATATTCTGATAAGGTTTTAAATAAATGAGGTTGTAAGAAGTTAATTAAAGATGGTCAAAGAGGTATTGTAATACTTCTAAGTTTGTACCAAAATATGTATTACAATACTAGCTGGGCCCCGTGGTGTTACCCGTAAAATAGCAATTTAGTGCTAATGTAGTCTTGGATTAATTCGCGGTGAAATTTATCTTCATCTTCTATTTCATCCGTCTGTTTAGGCGTAATTGAGTATCAAACATCTTAACATAATTTCAAATTTATTATTATTTTTATTGGGCTGTTGATCTAGTGGTTATTGACCTTGACCGCTATTCTAGTACTTGTGGGTTCGATCCCCATCTAAGACAAACCTTTTAAAGGACGATTATTTGTTTTGTGTCTGGTTGAAATTTATCTATAGTATGTATGTATTTAGAAATATATAAGTATGTTTATCAGTTGTCTGGTTGCCATAATACAGGCTCTGCTTAGTTTGGGATCAGATGGCTGAGTGATAGTTGACTCAAGACATGTTTTTTTTTTTTTTTATTAAATTTGATTAACAAAGCAGCGGTTAAGACAGCCCCTCGTCGCTTCGTGTCGCGGGTTTGAGTCCCGCGCCAGACAACTATTTGTTCTGGGTCTGGATGTAATTTGTGTCCGTGTATTATATGTTTGTAAAGTACCCCGCGACACCGGGATTAGATTCCCTAGTGCGGGCGTTATCTTTTAAAAGTAGAAAATAAAACAATTAAAGGAGAATTGAAGAATTCTCTAGAAACTTCTCTTCAGTTTACGCTTGGCCACAACTCACCTTATGGTAAGCGAAACTGTGGTCTAAGGTGGACCACGCGGGGCCATGAGACATATTGATTAAACTCATGCTTTACGTGTCCGGAAACAAGTTTTTGGGGAGGGCATTCCACAGCTTGGCCATGTGCCGTGCCTTTTGTGACAGATCAATCAACGATCAATTATTATAGATTGTGGACACGGGTCTCAATCGCGATAAAGATTTAAGGCAATCATTACCTTGGTTATCCGACGTTTCGGCATGGATTGCACCAGCCGTGGTCACGGGTCGACTCGACCGTCGAATCGACCCGTGACCACGACTGGTGCCTTAATCATTGGCAAATGATTTGCCTTAAATCTTTATCGCGATATAGACCCGTGTCCACACTATATAAAAATGTGTACAAATCGCGAAAGTTTAAAAACATTAAAGATCAATTAGTCAAAAATTGAACTATAATAAATATTCTGGGACATTATTCACACATAATATTAACAACATCCTATCCTATCCATCGTACTTATTTAAAAATAAATAGTACTAGGTACAGACGTCAGCGCATCAAGCTACCCCAATCTGTTAAATTTCCCCAATTGAAAGTGAACCTTATGCTTATGTGATAAAGTTGAAAATCTATAAAAGAAATTTGACAGATAGGGGTACCTGGATGTGCTGGCGTCTGTACTTTTTACTCGTAGAAAAAGAAATACTAAATCCTACATCTGATAATAATAACCTGGGACATTATTCACACACGGCCATCTGATCCCAAAATAAACAGAGCTTATATAGACTAAAGGAAACTTCGTAAATACATACCTTCTTATATAGATACACCCAGACTCAGGACAAACAGACATGCTCATGCACAGAAATGTGTGTCCTGGGTGGGAATCGAACCCACGACCTGTACTGTGAAAGGCAAGGCATCTTATAAAACAGATGTAAAGAAATAGTAAGTTTGGATGCCTGCTAACCAATAATGCAAAAGCGTATTTGTATTAAATTTTGCGCATATATAGTTCACATAGGTTTCTGTTTAGCCGAGTGATTTTTTTAAAGCGCATAAACGAATGAATCTATTGCTATTGCTTTTTTTGTTACTTTTCTACTCATATTTTATTTCTCTCTGGGCCCAATTCTAAACGCTGACGAAATCGCGGGCAGGAACAAGTCACAGGCAAAAAGTAATTTGACAACAAAATTAACATTTGACATACATATAGCAGGTTTTATAAATTCAGGTATATAATAAAAAAAAAATACGTGTTAATATTAACAAAAGTATCCTGGAAAGTCAGAGCACAAAAATATTTATAATTATAAAAAAGATAATTCTTACCTCGTTTTATATTCTGCCACTGTTATTAACACTTAAATAAATACTTTCACAAAATACGACAGTCGTTTATTTAAAATAATTATAAAAATAATTAAAATGAACCTTGAAGCTAGTTCATAGAAACAATTTAAATTTTAATAGAAAACATAAATAGGTACATATTTATTTATCTTTATATGAAAATAGAACAAAAGTGAAAAGTTCAAAATTAAAAGGAAAACAGAAATATTTTTTGCTAAGTTGAGTTCTGAATTTGAAAATAAACGACTTTCGTTGCGCGCGCGCCGGTTGATTATGATACGTCACTCTGGCTTGTGACCGCGCAGGGCTCAGTCAGCACCTAAAGGACCCGGGACATTAAGAGTTATTATGTACGGCGTTCAGAAAGACTTGCTTATAAGCACTTATGTCTAATAAAGTAATAATATTCCTAACGATCCTAGATTGGGGCTTAAAATATTATAGATATTTGAACAAGTTCGGACTTGAGAGAAAATCCTCATAAAATTTTCAGAAATAAACAATATAAACGTGGTTTATACATTTTTAACCGACTACAAAAAGAAAGCGGTTATAAATTTGACTGCTTTTTATTTTTTGAAAGCTTTATCAATGGTTCCGTATAAATTTTGAATAAGTCGGTACTATTATGTATAAATTCGACTTGAATTTTATCAATAGTACAGTTGTAAGTTAAATACTAGTGTATTTTTAGTCCCAGCTATGTGTCAACTATTTCATTTTAAGAGTCTTATTTCGCGTTTCTCTACCGCTGTTATTAATTTCATATGACTATTACTCATATTGATAAATGTATTAATATGAGTAGTAAAATATTAATGTTGAAAAAGAAAATGTGGTCTCGTACCTCAAAGAAATTTCAGCATTCACATTCCATTGTACGTACAAATAATAATCCTGTTGATTTCGAAGATTTGTTACATAAAAATATAGAAAATAAAGCTGTAGTTTGTAGATTCTACAAAATTCATGTCATGTGGCCAAAATAATTATAATTAAAATTGCACAAGATGTCTGATAGAATTACCGTTACATACAACGACGATGCCATGAAGAAGTGTAATCTATTAATTCTATTGAACGAGTTGAAAGGCACAGACTTTAATTAATAGTAAAAACTTGTGTTGCCAGCAACAATAATAGAGGTAGGGCATAGCGTTCATTCGCTTAAAGAGCGGCCCGACTGGCGAAGTACCTCCACCTTACAGAAGACACTCCTTAATAATAACACTAATAATTTTAATGTTGTGTTTCCGAGTGTGAGTAAGGTCACCAGAGGTCATTGGGGGTGGGGTGAAGGGTCAGCAACACTTGTTTGCTTACTTTTAAAGGCCGGCAACGCACCCGTGACTCCTCTGGTGTTGCGAATGTCTTGGACGGTGGTGATCACTTACCATCAGGTGACTTACTTGTTCGATTATCGCCTTCTCTGTCAAGGGACACCCGGATGGAACGAAGTTATTTCTTATTATTTATTATGTACAAAATACATGTAT
Organism: Pseudoips prasinana; assembly: GCA_951640165.1. Taxonomy (NCBI): domain Eukaryota; kingdom Metazoa; phylum Arthropoda; class Insecta; order Lepidoptera; family Nolidae; genus Pseudoips; species Pseudoips prasinana. The sequence continues at coordinate 33,096,406 of OX621248.1, forward strand.
ACACTCAACACAAATAATCGTCGCGACACCACACTGTTCAATGCGAAATAGAAATGAAAATATCTGGCTTGCTTTCTATAAGAGAGAGAGAGAGACAGACAGACAGAGAAACATGCGCACGCCGCACAGCTGCAAAAAGTGTCGTGACAACTTTTCGTAAGAATTTTTTCCGCATAGCTTTCACAACGCGCGATAAGCAACTTCGTTCCAAAAATACAAAACAATATATAAGTAAGTTATAACTATAGTTGTTTAAAAAAAAGCATAAATATCCAATATTCTGTACTTTCTGCTACCCGTACACATTTAACCTATGTTACTAGTAAGCTTTAGGTGTCGCCACTATAGCAATGGAGGATGTTTTTAGAATGCAAATTATAAACAAAGCCAGTTTGATGGCGACCTTTTGGGCGCGTTCCCATTGTTCCGTCTTATCGGGAGTTGGTTAAAAGCGTGGTATACACAGCTACACATCAAATTATAATTTTCCAGTATAAGCTGATCCCGCGTTGAATAGGATTTCCATATAGTGAGAGGTCAGCTTATATTGGAAATGTATAGCTTGATCTGTAGCCGTGTGTACATAGTTATTTTATTGTGTATGGGCGGTCACCGTAGCCTAGTTGGTAGTGATCCTGCTTACGAAGCTGGTGGTCCTGGGTTCGAATCCCGGTAAGTGCAAATATTTGTGTGATGCGCAGGAATATTTGTTTCTGAGTCATGGATGTTTTCTATGTATATAAGTATTTATCTATCTATATAAGTATGTATATCGTCGCCTGGTACCCATAGTACAAGCTTTGCTTAGTTTGGGGCTACGATGATCTGTGTGACATTGTCCCCAGATATTTATAAAAAAAAAAAAAAAAAAATTGTTGACTCTTGATTCTTATTTGTGTGAACATCCTGTAATGTATCCTGTAATTCTGTGAATCACAAATTTAGATCACTGACACTATTTGAACTTCCATTCTCTGGGGTTCCCCTAATTATTTGCCATTTAAGATACGTTTAATCGGGATTCAAATGGCGTCAAGCGATCGTATATACAACATGTAACTTAATTAACGCACATCCTGAAAATAGTTTGTTCAGAATCGTTTACTGAATCGATTTACATTATTTTTAATATAGGTAATTTTTTATTCCAAAATAATTAAAGCTGCGTAAATTATTGTCATTTTAACCCTGGACAGTGAACACAAATTGAAATGGACTGTAAGTCATAATATAACGCTTTTAAAATCGCAGTTTTATTTGTATTCATACAAATTCCATCATCCAATACCAAATGAAGAAAAATAAACTTTATTCCAAGAAACTAATTTATTAAATAACAATGCATATACATGTTAAATTAAATATTCAGTGTATGTATTATGATTAGAACATAATATTCTAATTGGGGTGTTTGAGGGTGTGCGTTAATTACGTTACATGTTGTATATAAAAAGACACATTTAGGGTTAGGGTCAGTTGGCGTGGTTGGTAAATGCTTGCCTTTCACGCCGCAGATCATGGGTTTTATTCCCACCCAGGACAAATATTTATGTGCATGAACGTGTCTGTTTGTCCTGAGTCTGAGTGTAATTATCTATATAAGTATGTATTTACAAAAGAAAATAGTTCTGTAGTATATCAGTTATCAGATTTCCATAGTACAAGCTCTGCTAGTTTGGGATCAGATTGCCGAGTGTGAATTGTGGCTTGTGCTTGGGGATGCTTTTTAGGGTTCTGTATCTAAAGGGTTTAAATATGACACTTTTACTAATACTCCGCTGTCCGTCTCTCCGTTTGTCTGTCACCAGTTATTTGTGAAGCGGTTTTGATAATTACTTTATTAACCTTATACTTTTTAATGAAACGTCAAAGATGGTTGTATGTTTGTTAAGCAGAAGAAGAAGAAGAAGCACACTTTATTGCATCCTACTAATATTATAAAGGCGAAAGTTTGTGAGTGTTTGTTACTTCTTCACGTCTAAACGGCTGGAGCGATTTTAACAAAATTTCGTATGGAGTTAGCTGACACCCTGTATTAACACATAGGCTATAATTTATAATGTTTAATACAGGTAAAACCGCGGGGCACAGCTATTAAGGAATATAAACAAAACAATATGCATAGAACAATATTTACAGTAATTATACTTCGAAGAATAAAATCGTGCCGTATAACAATGGACACGTGAACACACTGCACACCGTAGGGCAACTCATAAATTAGCCCGTGAAGTGGATCAAGTGGCTGATTGTGGCCCTTCAACTGGCTAAGTTTTCACACGTCGCGTACCTTGCTCCAGTCGAGTGGCAATTTTTCAACACTTCTTAGAATTGCTTATCAGGGGTTAAAAGAGTTTTGGTTGCACGTGTGGCGCAGCGGTTAAGACAGTGGCTTCGTCACTTCGTGTAGGTTCGATTCCCGCACAGATCAATTATGGTAGGACCCGTAAGTAGTTGATCTGATTATTCCCTGCGACACAGGGATTTATTTCCCTAGTGCGGCCGTTATTTTTTAAAGTCTTGGTATAAGTTTGTTGGCTCGTTAGTCTACTATATAAAAATAAGTCGGGTTTTCCTTCCTGACGCTATAACTCCAGAACGCACGAACCGATTTCCACGGTTTTGCATTCGTTGGAAAGGTCTCGGGCTCCGTGAGGTTTATAGGAAAAAATTTTTTAAAATTTAACGCGGGTAACTTCGCGGGCCACAGCTAGTTACATATATAAATGTTGTTATAGTCAGCAGACAAGCATACGGGTAGCATGAAAGCGGTTATCATAGCCTACGACGCTTGCTACACACATGGCTCTATGGTCTATGGTTAACCCTACGAATCGCAAACCTTTTACATGTTGCGTTCCTTGTTCCAGTTGAGTGACCATTATATCAACACTTCATAGAATTGCTTATCAAGATTTAAAATGGGGTTTGTTCAGTTTTTGGCTGGTTATTTCTGCGTAGTTGCGTTGTCGCGGTCGCGTGTTCAAGCTTAGATAATGTAATCCTAGGTTCAAATCCCGGGTCGGGATCAAAAAGAGACACAGCAGTGTTTATGCTCAGACAGCTTAACGTGGCTCCGAGGAATCAAACGACTAGATAGAATTATAATAAAATTGTAGTTAAATACATAGCTAGTTTCAGCAATTATTTGAATGCCCCTCCAATACTCTATCGGTTGAGACAATCACACATTAACAGCGACAATTGCCCCAAAAATTGATTCTGTCATCAATATTCACGCCAGTTAGCACTCTGAGCCGAAGGAGTGAACCATGAAATATACATTTGATAGTACAGACCCCTTTTCAAAATCGTTATTTCAGTTATTATACTAATTGTCAACACAATACTTATAGTTAGATACATTTTACTACATCTTGTTGCTCTCTGTAATAATTATGACGGACTTGGTGGATAGGGATGGTCGCGCTTTAATACTACTACCAGTTACAATGCACCCCAACCGATGGGACCCAGCGAAACAAACTCAGCGGGTTCATCTACTCTCAGACGGTCCTTATAATATATACATATAATAAAATCGTAGGAAAGTCAAAACTGTACATTGAATATTTTTATATATATTGATACTTGGGGCGTGATCTACAATCGATATCGAAGCCAAAAATATAGTTTTTAGAATTTTTGTCTGTGTGTCTGTTTGTCTGTATGTATGTCCGGACTAAACTCAAAAAGTACTGCGTGGATTTACTTCCAATTTTGCAAGGATATTACTAAAAGCTCGGGTCAACATATAGGCTACATATTATCACGCTATCACCTACGGGGGAGGAGCTGTGATAATTTATAAAGTTTAACGTGGGTAAAACCGCGGGGCTCAGCTAGTTACTAATAAGTTCATGTGTAACAGTGTAATATGACGTGTAGGTTCCCTTCTACAATATGTAACGTAATTAACGCACACCCTCAAACACCCCAATTAGAATATTATGTTGTAATCACAATACATACACAGATTTTTTTATTTAACCTGTATATGCATTGTTATTTACTAAATTAGTGTCTTGGAATTAAGTTTATTATACTTTATTTTGTATTAAATGATGGAATTTGTATGAATACAAATAAAACTGCGATTTTAAAAGTCTTATTACTTTGACTTACGGTCCATTTCATATTGTTTTGACGGTACAGGGTTAATAGGAAAATAATTTCCGTAGTTTTAATTATCTTGGAATTAAAAATTACCTATATTAAAAATGATATAAATTGATTCAGTAAACGATAATGAACAAACTATTTTCAGGATGTGCGGTAATTAAGTTACATGTTGTATATGTACTTATATCAGTGTGACCTATTCATGAATGAACGCAAGCATTGTCTCCATAACTCGATGACAGCGCAGTCTGTCGCTGAGCTTGTAATTTGACGTCCTGCCGATAACCAAATGTTTATACCGAGTACTTCTCGGTACCTCTAATATTATAAAGATTTAAATAACTGCCGGCAAAACTCTTAAGTGGATTTGATAGGCTGAAATTGTGCAAATCACATTTTTCTTGGCGTGATGCAGTGAAAACATGGTAGGTGCAGAGTGAGGACTATTAAATAAAACAGCGTTAAAATCTAAGGATATATAGATAACACATAGATCTTCGACTTAAGTGCTGTGCACTTCTAGGCTTCTCCTTTACTTCGTTGTACGCTTCTGTTTTTACTACTTCCTTCACCAAGTCCATATAAATTTGGACATTTACACAGAGAGATCGAGATTAAGTACATAGACGAGGAAAATGTTTTGACATTTAATTCAACGCGACCGCTTCAAAACCAACATTATAGAAGAAAATATTGAGGCAATAACAGAGAGAGACCCAAACATAAACGGACCTAAATATACTTTTAAATACTACATACATACGTAGACTCACGCCTGTTTCCCTAAGGGGTAGGCTGAGACAACGGACTTATATTTGTCACGATCCTTGCACGCCTCTGCCGCCTCGTTTACTGACATAAGGTATGTTGAGATGGTTTGGGCATTTAGAAAGGATGAATGAGAGAAGATTGACAAAAGAAATATACCTGGCCTGTGTGAATGGTACAACCGGAAGGGGAAGACCTCGTAGAACATTCTCTGACTAAATCGGAGACTTTCTCAAGAAAGGCCAGGTCAGAAGTACCCTAAACCGGCGAGATGTATAAAAAATAATATAAATATATAAATACTAATATGTGGTTATTACAACAATAATAGGAATCGACTTGGATTCATTTTGGTAGCTAGCTATATGAAATAGATGAGAAAGAAACGATAGAAGAATTAAGGAGAAGATTCAACTATTTTCACTCAATAGAAAAACCGAAATCATTTGAATGAAAAATCTTACGAAGTTTGCTTCGAGTAACCTCCACCTCGATGTAAAGATCGTTATACGTGTTGGAGTGCTAGTGAATGGTGAATTCAGGAGTGCCCCAGTTTTGCTGTTATGGCAAGTTTGTAAGGAGATTCTGGGAATTGCGCATGTGGGGCAGTAGTAACTTCACTGTCACCTCGACGGCTCCGTGTTCGGGTTCTAACCCCGCAGAGGGGAACTATTTTTGTGACTGTGGTTATAACTAGTCTGGATGTCTTTTGAATCGCTGAATCCCGTTAGAATAGCGTTTAGGTGATGGTGCGATGCTTTTGGAATAAGCCGAATTCATTTCCCAAGTACCGGCGTTGCTATAAAAAACTGCAAGGATTTTCGAGTATTAACGTAGAGCGAAAGTTGCACAGACGTCTCTAAAACGTCCCTCTTATACATTTCGGCAATAGTGAAGAGCAATTCAGTGCCCTCCCAGGGTACGTGTCCTGACCATCTGGGACATGGCACAAAAGGGGGGCACCGGAGCAGCATAACTGCGTTCCCGGGGCTCCTCCCATCTGGCGCCAAGTACACGGCAGGCTAGCTTTAGTTGGTGAGAGCCCAACATACCCACCCGCAGCGCAGCCACTTTTTGCGGGTGGCAAGGGCAGGCCTTCCCGCTGCCTTACCAAAAAAATTTAAAATTGTGCAAACTCCAAAAGGTTGACCTCAGGTGCGGATAGGTACTTAATTGGTAGTTTTATTTAATAGAGATAAATTGATGAAATGCAACCTGCTAATGTGTGGTTATCAAAGCCACCTACCGCACACCAACCAACCTGTGTAAATTAACCTATGTATCGCGTACATAGGTTAATTTTAAACTTACGGGCGTTGTCTTTTCTAAAAAAAATACTTATAATAGAATCTCTTTTGCAGCTGGTAGTACGTCGCCGTGGACGCCGGGGAGTGTACGCGCAGCGATGTACACCTGTATCCCTGGATGCATACAGCTTGGACAGCGTCAGTGTGGGGCATAGGAAGGGCAACCACCGTCTGAGGGCCAGCAAGAGGAGCTACGGGAACCCCGCGTATGATGACGAGGTGAGAAATAGGGAGTAAGAGAATCTTTCGAAATGCAACTCAATCTTGTAACGTTGGAAGTTTATAGTTAGTATAGATCTTTTGCTAAGTGCTTGCGTAAGGTACTTCGCAATTGCTTTACTATTGTGAAACTGCCAAGAACAAGTGCCAAGTGACATATTAATTGTTTTATTCAGCTAAATATATATTGGGAATAAAACCCAGCATGTTTAGGGATCCTATCTATTGCTTGCTTGCTTATCGTATGGGTAGTGGTAACCCTAGTGTCAGAGTTGCTCAACCCGCCCAGTAGGCCTCTGACATGGCTTAACGACTGTTGTCTAATGACTACAACCGGGACCGACAGCTTAACGTGCCCTCCGAAGCACGGAGACGCTCAGAAATTAATCCACTTTGGCGGTCACCCATCTATGGACTGACCGCGAGCCTAGTTGCTTAACCTCGCCGTTCGCTTACGGACCGGTGAGAGCATCTAGCTATGAGCGTCATCTATGTATTGCCCCCCTCTAAGCTAGGGGCAAACAATTTTACTTTGTTGCTTCGCGTATATAGTGTAATACTTAGGTATGTAATTAGGTTTGATGAAACCCAGTGACTGCAAGAGAAGGTCCATTGAAATTGGTAACCATTAATACAGTAGCCTAATGTGGCGAGGCGCATGCTAGTACGACCTTTCGTAGTCCAATAACTGATATTAAGCAAATTCCTTACTTTTCAGGTGACCTCCCATCCGATGCACTATGCAGCACTCGCGAACTTCGCACAAGATATAGAGTCCATGACTGCAGAATTCTCGGAGATCCCCACCGTCACCGTGCGACCTGACGAAGTACCTCCGGGTTGCGAGGACAAGAACCGTTACTCCAATGTCCTACCACTCCCCGAAACCAGGGTCCCATTACAGAGGCTCGGCAATGATCCGACAACGGAGTATATTAACGCCAATTATGTGACGGTAAGCATTTTATTCTTTAGACCTTCCCAAGAGTAATAAATTGTTTGATATTTTATTAAATCCTGGAGACAATTTACATGGAACGTGGCACTGCAACTCTTGACCTGGATTAGAGAGCAACCTCATTAAGCTTGCTTATTACTTTATCTTTATCAGAAGATAACGGTCATTGCTCTCTCGCTCAAATGCACTCTTCTAGTCCCCTTGCTATCTCGGTAAAACTCCACAACAAACTACCAGACTGCATAAGAGATGAAGAATCTCCATATTTTCAGAAGAAAATTTAAAAGCTTCCTCATACAAAAAAGCTACTATTTAATAAATGAGTATTTGAATGATGAAATCATTATGAAAAAATAAAATACTTTTGACATCTTTAAATCGTAATAAATAATAATACAATCGCTGATAAATTAATTAACAAATGCAATTAGTAAATAATATGAATAATACAATTCCTTTTTTCTCTTTTCTTTTAATTATACGTGACTTACATAACATAAACTCATGACCTGACATCACACATCATGACAATTATTTATACCTGTACTATACTACCTCCCTTATATGTTTAAAATGACAATGTAAGCATATTGCTGTGCCCTAGCAGGGTTCATGTTTGGTACTGTACCTACTCTATTGTAAAGACCCATGTAAACCAATGAATGCAATAAATAAATGGAAATTGCTATACGAAACCTGAAGCTAAACTAGTTTTGTTATTTTAGGGTCCAGGAAACATTCGCAACTACTACATCGCTTGCCAGGCTCCCCTCTCCAACACTGTCGTGGATTTCTGGCGTATGATCTGGGAGCAGAACTCGAGAGTCATCGTCATGTTAACGGAGTACATGGAGAACGGAGTCGTGAGTATATTGTTAACTATTAGAAAACAGTTGAGAATTCAGGAAACAAAATCGGAACCTCGGATCATTATCATCATCATTTGAAAGTCTTACTTGTGGCGATAGTGCCCTATTAGTGGTTGGAGTTTGAGATCGATGTTATCCGGTAGCTAAGACATCCTAGTAAGGGTGTGTCATGGTGCTATCTGTTATTTTGAGGTGGTTTGGCACAGCTACTTACTTACGTGGTTAAGCAACTAGGCTCGCGGTCAGTCCATAGACGGGTGGCTACCAAAGTGGTTAAATTTCTGATCGTCTCCGTGTTTCGGAGGGCACGTTAAGCCGTCGTCGGTCTCAGTTGTAGTCATTAGACAACAGTCGTTAAGCCACGTCAGAGGCCTACTGTGCGGCTTGAACAGCTCCGACACCAGGGTAACTACAGCCCATATGATAAGTAAGTAAGTATAATAAATTCGTAATCTCAACTCTTCTTCCTGTTTCTTTCAGGAAAAATGCTACGAATACCTGCCTCCATCGGAAGTATCGGACAACAAGCGTATATTTGGTGACTTCAAGATTATTCTGAAGAAGCGCGAACAGCGTGACAAGTATGCGGTCTCCAGCGTGCAGCTCATCAACATGACCACCAGGACCTGGAGGGAGATCACCCACCTCTGGTACTTCTGGCCTGCTAAAGGAGTCCCTGATGATTACGATTCGGTGATTGACTTCCTATGTGAGATGAGAAGTTATATGAAGATGTCGCAGACTGCCAAAGAATATGACGAAGACGGTATGAATTTTCAATGTTCTTCTTGTATAGGGGGTTCGCATTGCCAAGGTATCGGCACAGTTTTCTTTAAATCTCGTAGTTAATAATCTGAACTATTATTAGAAGCTAGATTTCAATTCCTTGCGGTAATTAGAATAAAATGAGGCACTGGCTATGCAATGACGTCCTCGATGAACTAAAATTACCTGCGGAGGCAAAAAAACATGAGGCGTTTCCTGTTCAGACCACGTGGTTCATCCTAAAAGCATATAATATAGTTTTCACGGATTGAAAGGTGTTGCGGATTTTGTAATGTTGTTACGCTTTTCTAGGTGTGGAAGTAATCTATGGTGACCAGAATCGTTCCTCATTCAGCAACTTGTCTAAGCTACGAAGTGACGAAGGAGGCTCAGGGAACGGCATCAACGTGTATTCTCCTGCAAGAGCTGAGGAGCAGCTGAGGAGAGCTACTCCCACGAATGGCACTCTTGGCAGGATGAAGGTGGCCTCAGAAGTGGATGGTAAGAAACCTTTTTCCGAGTCGATTGTGCTTGAGGGTCTGGTAAAATTGTTGGACCCTTGAAAAAATAATTAAATTTTTATTGCGGTAAACGGTTTAAGCTGGTTTAAGCTGTCGGCCCCAGTTTAAGTCATTAGACAACAGTCGTAACGTGAGACGCTTATTGGACGGCTTGAACAACTCTGATACTACGGTAATCACTGCCAATATGGTAAATAAGTAAGTTCTGAGTTCTCCCAAGATTTCTATAACGTAGCTACATATTTGGTTTGCTGTAGTGATTGTGCTTGGCATGCGAGTTGGCAACCGAATTTAGGTTGTCAGGGTGTAGCTAGTACACAAGTGGCGCTCCTGTCAGACTACTTGGCGTTGAATTCCATAGTCGCTTTTTACGACACACACGGGATGGTATGGCCCTGTTATTATTTCTGGGCTGGAAACCACACAACTAGCAATTTTAGTTATGTATGCAGTTCCTCGTTTAGTGTATTTGTCAATGTCAAACAATTTAATAAATTAAGTTATTTGCATAAATATTAATTCAACAAAATGCAGTGAATTCCTCATTAAGTCACATTTAAGTCAAAGTCTTACCTTAGTAAAGTGGTGGAGATTTTAATAGGAGCTGCTATGTAGTTTTGGAATCAAGACGAAAAATCACAATTCTCAGTAATATGCCACTTTCCTACACTTGTGGACGTTATCAAAAACGTTATGATTAAAAGTCGCTGTTTCATTTTCTAAAACACTAGTTTTAGAAAATGAAACAGTGCCTCGATGTGCTTTTTCCGCGTTCGCGGCAAATCTATCCGCCATATATGAATGTATTCGTGGTTGGGCAGGCATCCGGCCGCTGGTGGTGACGTGCGCGTCGGGCGCGGGGCGCTCGGGCGCGCTGCTGGCGCTGGACGTGTGCGCGCGCGCGCCGCCCGCGCCGCCCGACGTGCCGCGCGCCGTGCGCAGCCTGCGCGCGCAGCGCCCGCACTCGCTGTCCAACCGCCACCACTACATCTTCGTGTATAAGGTCTGTATTTGAACCAACACTTCTTTACGCACGTTTAACTTAGGGAGTACGTTAGAGAATGTGTGACAAGAACGTTACAAAAAGTGTAATCGCGTGAGACGAGCGGAAGTTGAGAGAGAGAGATTGAGTAATGATAGAAAGAAAGTTACATCTCTTATATTAATGAAGTTTAAAGTTTAAAGACATTTATTCTCATTAAGACATACGTCACTCACATGAGAACTTATATATAAACAAAAGTATAATAATATATGTTCGTTGGCATAGGTACATACATAGTAAAAGATAAAAATTAAAATGAACATAAAACGAAAAGTAAAAACATAATGACAATGTATGCTTCGTGGATCTAATCATAACAACCTTAAACAATGTTATACTTATCTAGGTGTAAAATTAAAAGTAAAAATTAAATGACAGGTAATAGCAAGTTACATTAAGTAATTTTAGCAAGTTAAAATAAGATAAAAATTTGAGGAGAATGAGTGTAGGTATCTAAATGCTGTATAAACTAGTGTAAAGTTCATTTATCATTATAATCAGAGAGGTATTTTTGTTTTTGTATAATTTGCTAGCCTTTTCTTAAAAACGTTAATTGAGTTTGCATTTTTTATATCTGAGGGTATTTTGTTATACATGCGAGCGCCATCGCTAATTATTGTAGATGCACCGTATCTTGTTCACGACTTGGGTATAACGATATAGCTAGCGCGCCGACTGCAGGTGCGCCCAACTTCTTTCCGTCTAGTGAATTGTTGGTCGAAATGGACTTTGTTATTCCTTTTTTTGCGGATAAAGATGCAGGTGTTGTATTTGTACAGTTGTTGAATGTTCATTAGTCCTGTTTCGCTATAAATTTTTGTGGTAGATATTCGGAAGTTATAATTAAATATTAGTTTGATTATTTTATTTTGCTGGACTTGCAGTTGGTTTAGGGTGGTTTTAGCTGCATTTCCCCATATTTCGATAAGGTATAACAGATGTGGTTTGACAAGGGTATTGTAGATTTTTTTGTCGTTGGTTATACGGTATGCATCGAATATTATTGCGGAGAGAGGCATGAATGGATGTTAATCTATTTTTCACATGTGTTATGTGGGATTTCCATGTTAGGTGGGTATCCATGTGAAGGCCTAGGTATTTTTCGTGGGTTTTCTGTTGTAAAGGAGTATTACTTATTGTGAGAGGTGGATAACTCGGTATCGGTTTATTTTTTGAATTAAATAGTATGTAACTTGTTTTAGAGATGTTGATGGTTAGAAGGTTGTATTGAAACGAATCATATAGGATATCTAGATCGTGCTGTGCTTGAGAAATGATGTCATGAATGGAAGAACCGAAGTAAAAAAGACATGTGTCGTCGGCATATAGTGTAATGTGTCCTTTTAGTCCTAATTCATGCATGTTATGTATGTATACTAAAAATAGTAGCGGACCTAGTATCGAGCCTTGCGGAACTCCGTAATTTATATTTTTTTGGTCACTTATTGTGTTATTGTCGATTTTAATTATTTGAAATCTGTTTGTTAGGTAAGATTCTAACATTTTAAGAGCATTTTCAGTAATACCAATGACCTCCAATTTTATTAAGAGCAGTTTGTGACTTACTGTGTCAAATGCTTTTTTCATATCAATGAATACTCCTAATACAATGTACTTTTTATCGATATTTTGTTTAATTTTTGTTATGAGATCTATTGTTGCTGTAAGTATGTTCCTTTTAGATCGAAATCCATATTGACGCTATAAGCGTGTATAAGTTTTTCCAAGATTTTAGATGCTACTGGTAATACAGATATTGGTCGGTAGTTACTAGGATCCGTTTTTTCCCCTGCTTTATAGATAGGCGTTACTTTGGCTATTTTCAATGAGTCTGGAAACGTTCGGTCATACAAAAGTTTATTAATACAGGTCGTTAATTGTGAAATTATTAGATATTTTACATATTTTATAACTTTTAACGAAGGGGCAAGTTAGAGAGAGATGCACTTATTTTCTTTCTTTTTCTTCCATAGCCAATTACGTTTCGTACATCTAAGTTTACTGCAGTCGTGTGTCTAAAACACACTCGTTTCTATGACGATAAATATTTTTTAGAGGATGAATGACAAAAGAAGTATGCCTGGCCTATGTGAATGGTACAACTGGAATGTTTTACGAAGTCTTCACGTTCCGGTTGTACCTTCACACAGGCCACGTTCTCAAGAAATACCAGGTCTGCCCACAGCTAGACAAACGCCTCCCCCAAAAATCTCCACAACTGTTGGTCTTGCGCTGTCCGTATCCAAAGCATCCCACAACCCTTGCAAGATTATCTGTCATCCTGTCTACCTTACCCACGCTTGCCCACGCTGCATCTTCCATTTCGCGGTCGCCATTTTAGAACCTTTCTGCCTCAACGACCATCAGTTCTACAATCTATGTTCCGGAATCACTGCCATTTCAGTTTGACAATTCTCGGGCGATATCGGTTACTTTAGTTCGCATAAGGATTTCGACATTTCTGATTCGATCGCGAAGGAACACTCCGAGCATAACCCTCTTCATTGCTCTTTGGGTGACCTTGAGCGTACTTAAAAGGCCTATAGTAAGCTTTCTCTGTTCCATAGTATATTATTAACTGTTGTTTTATTTTATTTCAGGTGCTGAGCGAATACGGTAACAAAATGCTGGGTGGTGGCGTTGATACGATTTGAGACAACCCAGCACAATTTACCATATCATGACAATGCTGGCACATCTCAGATGTAGAATAGTTTAGCCAGCTCTAGAATAACGACAAAACTATTTGGAACATACCAAAGTGTAATTTATGAGATCTCTTGAAAATTGATCGCTCAAAAATTATGGAAGAATATGATTTTTATTGTTTCTTTGTATTATAGTATAAATTTATAGGAAGTAGTGCGGAAGATTTATGTATAGCGGGCAATTAAGCTTGCGTACGGAAGCGATTTTCATTAATTCATAGAAAAAATATCACTTCATAGAAAAAATGATAGATATCTTAAGCAATCACTGAGTCTAGGTACATAATAAATAATATTAATACGTGAAGCAAAAACTTTCTACGAAAATTTCCTGGACGAAGGAGAATAAAATTTGGAACAGTTAAAGTTCATATGGAGAAAGAGTGCAGATATCTAATATTGTTATATCATACGCATTAGAACTAAATAATAATAATAAGAAAAAAACATAGGAGCCAGGATTATATAGATGACATGACTTTCCCAGTGATGCTTTAGTTACCCGACCTAACCGGAATTTAACTTAATGTCGTTTTTATCCGTTGGAATGTGTATTGAATCGTATTCCAATTTAAACTGTGGGTAGTTTGAACTTATTTGTTTTTAAATACTGCCCGTTCAGTTCTGATAGGTGACAGTAAACCTGCAGTGTATTTGATTCGGATAGGTATATTTATAACTATCTCTTATATTAGAAATCAATCTAGAAAGTAGCTTAAACCGGCGAGCATGTATGAAGAATATAATGACAGTAAACGAGGCAAAAGATATGTGTAAAGATCGAGACAAATAGAAATCTGTTGGTTCTGCATATCCCTTTGGGAAACAGGTGTGGGTCTATGTATGTATGTACATATATTGATATAAAAGCTATGAATTAATGAAAATGTTTCGACACTATTTTGTCACAATAATGATTAAGAAAAGAATTTCGCATAATTTATATTTTTAACGAAATTTGTACATAAGATGTATATTAAGTTTTATTTTGTTCGAACAATTATTTTTATTTATTTTTAGGGGTCGCTCCGCTAGTCTATTGATATTTCGTTTTCCTAAATAATGTTAAGCATAATTTGAATCACAATGAATAAAACTTTCATGTTAGAATTGATATTTGTTATTTTGCTGTGATTTCTACTAACACTAAATCTAATATAAACGTAACTAGACGTATTTATAATTAATGACGTAATTAATATTTAAAACATTGCACAATATAATAACTGTTTTAAATAGCTTAAAACCGATATTAACAAACATTATAAAAAAAAATTAAAAATTGGTTCACAAAGAGAACCCGCGTAACATAAATACAAAATAAAAAAATAAAATCGACTTCGACTTTATTTTAGACAAGCTATTTGAATAAAACATATATGGGAGGATTGTTAAAAAAATTAAAAAACGCTTCACAAGCAACACACACACACAAAAAAATACATTCATAACCTAATTTTTTTAAGTGGATTAAAAATCAACTTTTTTCACGTGTTTTAGCTTATCAACTAAATAGCTTATTCATAAAATAATAATTAAATTTACTATTGTTAAATGAATAAATTATTAATTTTTATGCTAGCTTTTGTTAGGAAGTTAATAATTCCAGTGTTGCCAATTTTGTTGTGCATAGTTATATATTTAAGTTAGAAAATTAAAGAAGAATTAAAATACTCTGTGCTACTATTAAAATAAATTGCGTAATGCACCGGTGTTAAAATATTATTTATTTATTGTGCTGTCTCTTTTATTTGTTGTAATTTTATGTGTTTTATTTTTTGTGTTAAAATGTGTTATATTTTTGCATAATTTAACAATGTTATCAACGCAGATATAGAAAAATTGCCTCCAATCACTAATAAAGAAAATTAGTAAAATTATTATTTTTCTGTTTCGCATAATAACCAATTTCGATGAAAAAATAATCTAAGTATATTCAATCGCGACTTCAAGAAAATACAGTCATTCATTTGGCGATTCAAATTACGCACTAATTTCAAACTATGGCTATTAATTAACTTCTAGATTTATGCAAACACTAGAGAGATTCGAGTATCATACCTAATAGCCCAGTCGCATGGAAAATGTATTCAAATACCAGATGGACATTTCAAAAAACGTTTTTAATACTAGAATAATAAGATAGAAACTCGAACGCTGAGTTAATATCGTTTAAATTCTTGTGTCATTAACTATATCATCACCAACTTCTGCTGTGTTTGAATATTGAATGCGGACTTAAATAGTAGAAGATATCGTTCAAATCATGTTGTCATCAACTATTTCATGGAGCTTAATATCTTTGAAATTCTTGGGTGTACTATACCAAATCGAACGCCAAGCAATCGAATGTCTAAATACTCGAATGTTCATAATATCGAATACTAGGCGTTCAATTTGGCGTGGAGAACCGGAAATTCTTTTGTCTTGAACTATTACATCACCATTTTGTTTTTGTTTGGGAATCAAATGCGAACTTAATAACTTTTAAACTCTGTTGTCATTACCTATTACACTTTTTTCTTGTTTAGTTGTCTCATTTTGGATCGTAGTACGAAATTAGTTCATTGTTTTTGTTGTTCAGTGAGAGGGAGGCTTTAGAAAAAATATATTTTGTTACATAAAAGTCAAAGCATTTACATAATTAGATAGAATTGCACTGTTTTATCCCACACGTTATAGATTTAAGTTTTTTCGATGATTTTAGATAATAATATTAGGTACCTATATCATAGGCTATGTATTATATAAACTATATTATTGACCAAAAAAACTATATATTACACTATTGTATACGTCCTAAGTTGATTTTAAGGTCTGTATTGAAAATATAAGTATTGTAATAAAACCGTAATTTGATTTCTCCCTATTTTAGATTAATTAGATTTATATATATATATATATATATATAAACGGAGAGTGAAAGTTATTAATTAGCCAATTATACGATGACGAGTGAACGATGAGTGAATGAGACTGATATGAAGGACAGAGGATTACGGAAGGAACGAGTGGAGTTTGAAAGGGACGCTTGTCAAGGAAGTACGTGCATAGAGTTAGACGGTACAAGTTGAAGACGAGAAATAAACTACATAAAATATATCCAGTTTTATTGCTGTCATCTTCCCAAATTATCCCCATATATATATATATATATATATATATATATATATATATATATATATATAGTATATATATAACACCAATTTATCGTCAGTGATATGTCGTTTTATTGGCATATCACTGACGATAAATTGGTGTTTTGTCATATCACTAGATAGTTTTAGTAAGAAGACGTAATAAACAAGAATATTCGACATCTACCGGAATTTCGTGATATCGCTAGGGATTTCGTGAAATCTCTGATATCCTCATTTCGCTGCAACATATATAAATGAATCGCTGAAATGTTTGTACGCTCATAATTTCCAAACGACTGCACTTAATTGGATAAATCTTTCTTTTATGTGTTCGTTATTCTCAGGGGAAGGTTTGTATAAAAACAAAAAAATCTATGTATCAGAAAAGTGAGTGTTCGAATGAGAGAGAAGACTGTGAGACATTGCCTTTTTTGGTCGGTGTTTCTTCACAACTAATTGTTTTCTCTTCGGATGGAAAAACGAAAAAAGTTGTATATTACAGCGCATTAAAATTATTACCTATTAAAATATCAGACTTTAGATAGTATTGACGGGAAAAGAAATGGCGGTACGAAGTCCACCGGGAGAGCTAGTTTAAAATAAAGTAACAAACCAGCCAAAGTTATATTGAAGTATTTTGACTCGATTTTCATATTCACATCACCTTAAACCTTAACCAAATAAGGTCAGCTTGATTATTACATTTAAGGTCCTCCCATTTATTTCCAAGTCTATATTTGACTATATACCTAGGTTTCGAGGTCTAGCCGCAAAAGTCCTTTATTTTACAAAAAACATGGTTGTAGGCACACAAGCTGGCTTTTAATGTCTGTGGTTTTAAGGTGGTCAGTTTGAATGATAGGATTTCGGCAGACGGTGGAAGAGCTCTGATACTGCTTCAAGGACCAAATTTAATTCAAAGTACGTAAATATATATGCCAACTCTCTATTGAACGTGTGTTTAAACACAATTCTATTGTATAATATGAGTGTATTGACTGCCAGCATCCAGCCTAAAGCTTTTTATATCCACAATCGAGGATTCTTAGGAAAATTTAAAGAAATAAAATATCGTTATATGAGGTGATTTTATACAAATAGTTTACAAGATTCCCCAAAAAATAAATATTTTATCTACATTTCGGTCGTTGATTACTTATTCTCTTAACCCAGTTCAGAGTTGAAAACGATACCTGAATGTGATTGTATAATCTGTTTCTAAGTGTTAATAACAAAATGTGATCATAATTAAAATTCTGGATACATAATTTAAACATATTAAATTAAATTTATTAATAGAAAATATTGTTTATTACATTGTATTTGCCAATACGTAGAGCATTTTGTTTGCCTCTATAATCGATTATTTGCTTCCAACCGAATAAAACTATCCAAATTATCATTATTACCAAAATAATGCTATTTTAACTTTGATTTGCAGTTAAATCATCATCTCCACCAACTACTTCATCATATTCTATCGAATCATGAAAATTGTCTATATGGCTTCTATACTCTTTGTCTGGTGAAATAGTACCTTCTATACTTTGTGATTTATTTAGTTCTTCATCATCACTATCACGATCTGGTTCATTCTCCAGACCCAAGATTGCTGGAGATTTTTCAAAGCTAATCTTTTTCTTTTTGTCATTAGTTTGTCTCGATTTTTTTGGATAGTCTGTAATTTGGTTGGTATAGTCGATGTTAACATGTTCTTTTTCTTCCAGTTCTTCCGTTGCATCCGTAGTCTCACTGCTAATTGTATGAATGGAGTATGGAACGTATTTCGGTACTCCTGTTATGGAACCGGCGATATTAGTGGACGATATTGAATGTACTTCTGTTGGGAAAAAAAACAATATCAAGTTCTTAACACATTTTAAAATCTTTTATATTAACAATTTTGAAGATACATTTTATTCGGAGTGTATTAAATGAATACCACTGACAGGATTCAAACCAGACAGGTTTGAATCCTGTCAGTGGTATACATTACATTCGTCTCTAGGTTGAAGCCAAAAGGCTTTGTAAATTAAGTCTATGTATTTGACTAAACAAAGTAGTTTAGTAGTTTTTTTATATCAGGGGGCGACAAACTAGCAAGTGGGTCACCTGATGGTAAGTGATCACCACCGCCCATGGACACTCACAACACCAGAGGAGTCGCGAGTGCGTTGCTGGCTTTTAAGTGTCAGCAAACAAGTGTTGCTGGCCCTTCCCCCACCCCAATGAATTCTGGCGACCTTACTCACACGCAGAAACTCTACATTAAAATTATAATATTATTATTAAGGAATGTCTTCTTTAAGGAGGAGGTACTTCTCCAGTCGGGCTGCTCTTTGAGCGAAGTAACGCTATGCCCTACCTCTCTTATTTTTTATGGATAAAGTAAAGTAAGCAGTTTAGTATATGATATGAGGTCTACTGAGCTGAACTCAAATACCAGAGAAACCACTACCGCAATTAAGTAACTACAATAAGCTCATAAAATTGATATATTCTTTTGTGAAGACTTACTGGTTTTGTTTACTACACTTGTCAAATTAAATTCTGGATCCTGTAACAAACACATCTCAATAAATCAATCAGTAGTGGAAATATCGACGGGGATGAGCTAATAATATATGTAATTTATGTATATATTGAGAGCGCAATTAACTCATGAGAAATTAAGCTTTTAAGTAACTGATTTCAAATGCTTTGTACTGTGAGTGCTAATCATCCCAGGGAAGAGCCTTTATTCCTGGATTATTATTATTATTATTATTATTCGTTTATTTCGACCAACAAAAGGATCATAATAAGTACATTAAATTAAAATTAGAGAAATAAGACACACACACACAACACAACACAAAATTACATTATAACTAAAAAGTAAATTGGCAAAGTCAATGAATTAAAACATACATGTCACGAGAATTAAAATATTAAAATTAAAATATAAGTCAGAAAATACGGACCGATAATGAAACAGTTATGTCCCTAATTCATTCACTTTGCTATTGTCACTACATTAAGCATGCAACAATGGTTAATGTAGTGACAGTCAAACCTCTCAGCCATCATCCTCAGGATGGTGTTGGAGCTGGCGCGGACCCTACGCACCAGAGATGTGCACCGTTTTCGCATCGTCGCATAAAAGCAGTCAATGGGCGCCTCAGCGAACATCCCCGATGCACTGCAGTACCGAAGCAGTCCCAACAACATTCTGTAGGCATTGTTGAATTGGACTCGTAGGGCGCTGTACTGTTTTTGAGTATAGTCAGCCCACAGGGCGCTCGAGTAGAAACAAGTGCAATACGCACTAAAAAGAGTGTTTTTTACTTCTTTCGAGCATCGTGCAAACCTGCGAGCTATCATGTTCGCTCGAACAGACAACGCCCTACGCTCCCGTTCTATGTCTGCATCATCCTTCAGGTCAGAGGTCACCAAATGCCCAAGGTATTTGAAGGTGTCAACCCTATTTAGCGGTACGTTATTTAATATAATGCTAGGGATACTATCGGGACATTTACCCTTGGCCGAAAAACCATACATTCACTTTTTTTGCTGTTATAGAGCAGTCCATGGCTGAGAGCATATTCCTCACAAATGCCGAGCAGCTTAGACAGGCCACATCCAGAGGCGCTGAGCAGCACCATGTCATCTGCGTAGCTGATGTTGTTTACACAAACCCCACCAACATGACACCCGACATGCGTGCTGCTCAGCCTCTCGATAAGTGCGTTTACATATAGGTTAAAGAGCGTTGGCGATGTCAACCCCCCTTGCCTCACCCCGCACTCCAACCTGTATGGTTCAGACAGCGCCCCCGACCACCGAACTACGTTGACCTGGTTCCCGTACCAATATTTCAAAATACGAATGCATTCATTCGGCAGGGATGTGATTAACATTCCACGCAAAAATCTGTATCGAAATCTGTTGTGTGAATTTCATAAAATTGTTAAATACAATATGTTCCAGAATACTACTACCGCTTATTATATAAGATTATGAAAGAAGGAAAAATACATATATTAAATATTTTTTTCCTTCCTTTCGGTGACGTTAGAAATTGACAATTCGCAGTTGATATATAATTATCATCATCATGCCAGCCGGAGGACTTCCAATGCTGGTATTGCGCAATCAGCATCCGGCGGCACCCAATTGCCCTCACAAGAACATCGTGGAGAGTCCACCTTGTGGAGATATGCCCACGATTCGTTTTCCGGAACGTGGTCACAATGTTGCCGTTTGCCGTTGCCGTTGGGGCAGAAAAGTTTGAAGAACTTTTCTGCCCCAACGGTGACGGTCGAATTAATGAGTAATGTCCAATATCGACAGCCACTGCGAGCTCGAATCAAAGATGTTGATTTTAGATCCATTGAGGTTTGGGTAACGTTGAGCCTTCCATGAATCTCAATATGCCTATAGTAAACGACCACGTCTCCGTTCCGTAAGTGTTTACTGGACCGGTCGAAGACCTTCGACACAGTTTCGACCAGTGTGTGTTGCGAACCATGTGCCGTGCCACGGGTATAGCAAATGTTCGGAGATAACATTATTTATTTAAGATATACGTGTACATTGTGTTCGTATATAAATTAATGTTTATAAAGTCATTATATTGGTATTTAACTTTATGAACTAAGTTAATTGTTAATGTTTACCGTTCCACTTACTTCACACCAACTTGTGATTGTAGATACTGAACTATCTGACAACTCTTTATCTTCAACTGATATTCCAGATACAGGGATAGATGCCGCTAATTCTAAATCTTCTAGTCCCTTTGGTGAATCATTTCTAGTAACTCCATATTCTTGATTTGCCACCTATTAACAAAGTCATATTGAACTTTTCTTTTTTTTGCCTGTAAGGACTTTGGAAGCATGTTCGACTGAACAAATGCGTGAACTATATTGGGCTTCCATATACTTTCTGGGTTAATTTATGTCATTACCAAAATGCTGTAACAAGATCTTAATCGTTTTTTAGATATATTGATTACAATGGACGCAAATTTAGCTCAAAATTACCCCGAAAAGATATTACAGTCTCTGACTAAAAGAGATCATTATCAGCAACACCAAAAAAAAATTGTTAGCCCTTCAACTGGTAAGCACATGAGCTCTCTTTGTGAGATAGTCAAGGAGTAGTAATGATTATGATATCTCTGGATGATCGTTATATGCAGAACGGCTTAAAAAATACAATACGAAATTTATGGAATGCTGTGTGGCAAAATCACCAAAATTATTTATTCGGACTGTTGTGTTAAAATATTGCCGTGGCTCTTTTTGCGATAGTTACGGTTCGAAATACTGGGTTTGAATTATTTACATCCTCCATATTCATATACCTAACCGAAGTGGTCTGTATATCGGCGGTCACCGTAGCCTAGTTGGTAGTGCTCCTGCCTACGAAGCTGGTGGTCCTGGGTTCGAATCCCGGTAAGTGCAAATATTTGTGTGATGAGCACGAATATTTGTTTCTGAGTCATGGATGTTTTCTATGTATTTAAGTATTTATCTATCTAGATAAGTATGTATATCGTCGCCTGGTACCCATAGTACAAGCTTTGCTTAGTTTGGGGCTAGGATGATCTGAGTGACATTGTCCCTAGATATTATTATTATTATTTATTATTATTTATTTACGGGGTTGAAAAAGTATTTGAGAAGACTCCGATTTGGAGATGATTAATCAGTAGTTTAGGAGGTATGGTTCCAATAAAGGTACTTCCACAAAAATTTAATTGCATAAAGTGAAGTAGTTTTTAAACAAGCCCTTAGAAATGCGGGTCGCGGAAAGCCGCTGGATGCGGGCAGCGCAGGACCGGCTATTGTGGAGATCCTTGGGGGAGGCCTTTGTCTAGCAGTGGACGTCTTTCGGCTGATATGATGATGATAATGATGATGTAACAAAAGATTAAGGGTATGACTTCTAGAACATACAAGTATTATTCTATAAATGAATTCTTTCACAAGGGCCAAACATTCATAATTACTACGACTATATTTTATTTAGACTGGCATACGTTTAATAGTGCGAATATTGTAAATATATTTGTGTGACCGCATAAATGAGGTATATTTAGCAGTACGTTTTAAGAAATCTTCCAGTTGTTGAGTTAACTTACATGTTATTTTCTATTTTTCTCCGTATTTAGCTCCCTGTCATCGGGGACAGTTATCCTTTAGAACGTTACACCAAGTATATTGTATTTATCACGTGCGAGTATCGGACCCGCAACCTTTGAGTTACAAAGCAGGTTCACTACTGACTGAGTCACGATTGCCGTCGAAGCACATACATATGTGTTTACCTGCATGTTTCCTGTTATAGATCCTTTTATAGATTCTTGCTGTTCTGGTTTAGTATTTTTATAGAGCTCTAAAGTATGTTTCACTGCAAGTTTCACTTCGTCTTGGTCTTTATCTGACGCAGCCTTCAAACTATCTTCTATCGACTTCTAAAATATAACAAATCATAGATATATTTAACTTCTCAGTAATGATGTCGCATTTAAACAACGAAACTACCAACTACTTCATCAGCTCCCTCATGTTTTGAGATTGATCCCAGAAAATAATTTGAGTGAGGCGAAAAAAAATTCGTTTTGTTAGCAATTTGGAATCATTTTGGGATATATAAGCAGACATCGACATCGATCATCATCGACGGAGAGAGTTAATTCAAGTGAAATTGAAGGCAAATCAAGTTCTTCGTCATGATTTACCTTCGAAAATGTAAAGTATTTAGCGCAAGTGATCAATGTTAACGATAATATTATATTATCTTTGGTGCTAGTGAGAAGTGTACTGTGTACGTCGCGTGTACTCTGTAAGTGCGTCACATGTGTACTTTCACACAGTGCTTGTCGCCGGAACTCTTATTGTGGGTGTTTTTTTCTATCCTATCATTTCAACTGTCAACTGTCACTTAAGCAACATCGTATTTGTAGTCTCTCGACAAAATATTATTGTTTGTGTGATAAAGTGATTAATTACAGTGAAAAGTGCTTGCGTTTTGGAGAAAAACAATCATACTGTGAAATGAACTATTTTTAACAGAGAATTTCACAGCATTTTAAATAGTTTAAACTGTGTTAAAAATCATATATCTGAAAAGTTGTGGGTGATCTGATATTTTAGTTACACGTACCTACAATAACAAGTTGTTTCGATTGTAATCTGTCATTAAGCAACTGTCAAGTGTCAAGAAGTGGCATAGATAATATAGGGGTGACCAATACTACGGCTGGGTTGCCACATCAAAAAATTATTTGCTGAACTGTGGGAAATTTTGCTTAACATGGCGCAGTGTTTTAAATGTAACACCATACCTGATGTGAAAAGTCCTAAAGTTATGTGTAAAGGATGCATGCGTGTAATATGTGTTAACTGTAGCGGGCTGTCTGCAACAGAATTGCGTGTTTTTGGGCTGCAGAAACCCAAACTGTCTTACCTTTGTGAAGAGTGCGAGGGGGGTCTAAGGCAGGTCCCAGAGCTACGTAAGTTAGTCACAGAACTTAAAAACCAAGTCGAAGAGCTCAAGTCAACCCAATCGCGAGCAATAAACCTAGACGCAGTAATAGATGAAATCGAAGAAAGAAAAAAGCGCAGTCGCAATATCATTGTCTATGGGATACCAGAATCAAAAGACATTTCCCCGGAGGAAAGAAAGACACATGATCAATTCACTGTAGCCCAAGCTTTTATCCCACTCGGCGTATCGAATGCAGAAATAATCACCACATACCGGCTTGGTAAACCTAACACTGAAAGTCTCTCTAAACCCCGTCCAGTGAAAGTCATCCTTAGCAACAAAAAGGGTGCTATAGAAATTTTAAAGAACAAGAGTAAGTTATCCAAATCAATTAGGATTTATTCAGACATGACGCTTTACCAACGGGATCAACTAAGGAAACTGCGAGAGGAATTGGCCACAAGGACCGAAAATGGTGAGAAAAACCTTGTCATAAAATATATTAACAATAGTCCCAAAATTATTACAACAACAAAAAACTGACCGCAACAAATCTCACTGAACTCTGCATACTTTACACAAACTTGGCGTCCATTATGGCAAAATTTGATCTATTTCTCATCGAAGTAAAAGTGCATATGCCCACTTTTATATTGATAACCGAAACACATCTCCATGATAAAATAAGTGATTCTCTAATTAATATACCGGGGTACACGCTCTACAGATTAGACAGACAAAACAAAAAAGGAGGTGGTGTATTGATATATGCTGCTTATGAAATAAATAATACCACTATAATAACTAAAGTAATTAGCTCGTACTATAACGCACAAGTAGAAGCTCTATGGCTAGACATTCATATCAAAGACATTAACTTTCTGTTAGCATGCGTATACCGCCCACCGTCCAACACGGTACAAGATTCAGACATAGCCCTTTTCGACATGATACAAAAGGCATCGGCGGAAAACACAGTAATTATTGCTGGTGACTTCAACTTACCCAACTTAAAGTGGCCACTTGAAGGTGTCACCAGACATGACAAAGTCAGCGAATGTTTTATGAACATGTACAATAATAGTAACTTGAACCAATTAGTTACACAAATTACCAGGAAACGGAACAATGAGGAATCATTGCTGGACCTCATTTTATGTAATGAAGATACGCTAATTTGTGACGTAGAGTATTATCCACCAATTGGCAAAAGTGATCACTTAGTTATCACAGCTTGTATCCAACTACTTATTAACAATGATAAGAGAACTGACAACGAACAACGTCACGATTTTTATAATGCAAACTTTGATACCATAAACAAACATTTAGCAGAAACATTGAGAACCAATGACAGTTCACCTACAGATTCATGGCTCTCACTGAAGCAGCAAATACATAAGGCAATCAATAAATTCATACCCAAGAAATCAAACTACAAAAATAAATGCTTTAATAAACCATGGATAAATAAAGAAATATTCGATTTAACTTCAAAAAAGAAAGCACTGTGGCATATATACCAAATAGGAAAAACTGATGATATGTATCGTGAATATAGAAATGTTAACAATAAAATTCTACAACTTACCCGAAGAAGAAGAGCTTACTTTGAATCAAATATAATCGACTCGGGACCAACATCTTTTTATGGATATATAAGAAAACAACTTAATTCCAAAGTGAGCATACCATCTATCTTGACGAATGAATCAAATCAACTAATTGTCGAACCGACACAAATAGCGGAGATGTTTGCAAGTCAGTTTGAACTTACCTTTGTTAAAGAGCCTGATGGACCGTTACCAACTATCAATATGGCAAGAAGTATAAAATCACTTGAAACTATTGAAATCACAGCTGAATTAGTTAAAAAAGCTCTTGATACTTTCGACGACACTACAGCCACTGGACCTGATGAGATCCCGGCCATTTTGCTTAAGAAATGCTCGTCTACACTCGTAAACACCATTACCAAGGTTATGAATGAATCTTTAGATTCAGGATGCGTACCCGCTGATTGGAAAATGGCTACGGTTGTGCCCATATACAAGAAAGGAAATAAGTTACTTACTAACAACTACAGGCCAATAAGTTTGACAAGTATTCTATGCACTACCATGGAAAAAATCATAAGTTTTCTTAGCCAAGAAAATCTTATACTGAATGAACAACATGGCTTTGTCCCAAAGCGTTCTGTAACTACAAATCTGATTACGTGTGTCAACCAATGGATAACAAATCACGACAAAGGTCAACCCACTGATGTTGTTTACCTTGACTATGAAAAGGCCTTTGACCGTGTGCCTCTACGACGGCTAATACATAAATTGGAACACCTTGGAATACGTGGAAAGATATTAGATTGGATAAGAGACTTTTTAACAAATAGAACCTTTTGTGTAAAAATTGGAAATCAACTCTCTGTAGTGCGACCAGTTCACAGCGGTGTGCCTCAAGGGTCTGTACTTGGACCTCTCATCTTTATACTATACCTAACAGACTTAAAGAATACTCTACAACTCCCTTTTTCGATGTTTGCCGACGACACGAAGTTCTTCGCAAATCCATGCCTACAATCGCATGATATACAAAAAGATTTGGATGCCATATTCGACTGGACAACACAGTGGTTACTAACATTGAATGTAACAAAGTGCACCATATTACACATTGGCAAGAAAAATCCCCATAACATTTACTACCTGGGAAACCAACCCCTTGCTCCTGTAACTACACAAAAAGATCTGGGAGTTGTTATAACAAATGACCTTAAATGGGAAACCCACATCAGTGGTGTCTCTAAAAAAGCTAATTCAATGTTATATCTTGTCAGAAAAGCGTTTAAGTGTCTTACTCCCAAAACTGTCTTGAAAATTTATAAAACTTATATAAGACCACTATTAGAATATGCATATGTGATATGGGATCCTTATTTCAAGAAAGACATCATGCTATTAGAGAAGGTCCAGAGAAGAGCGACAAAAATGGCTTCAGTACTGAGAAACAAACCATATGAGGAACGATTAAAAGACCTTGGCCTCACTTCTCTCGAAAAACGTAGACAGAGGGGAAGTCTCATTGAAACCTACAAAATTTTGTCTGGGTCCTACAATGTAGCAGGAATTAGGGACTTGTTTACTCTAAATGACAATCGATATCTGAGAGGACACTCCCTAAAATTAAGCAGAATACCGCACAAAAGCAATCCACTAAAACACTTCCTGCCAAACCGTGTGTTCAATGAGTGGAATAAACTTCCTGAAACTGTCATAAAGGCACCCAATTTAAACTGCTTCAAAAACAGACTTGACAAATTTTCCAAATTGCAAACAAAAACACACGCATCAGCTTACTAGCTGCTAGTGTGATAAACACTTAATAATAATAATAATATCACTGTCAACGTCAATAGAGGCTCCACTCGCAACCACTAGTTGCCTCTTTTATCCCCTGACTCACACCTTGCCACAATATTTATGAAGAATATTGTATGAATGTAGAATGTTTTGTTTATGTACCTAATCTAAGGAACACTATTATATAATGAGTGTAAATCCCGCCGACAAACTGTTACACAGTTTGGTGGGGTAAAATATAATGTAATGGTTTCTGTTCCAAATAAATGCTTTATTTATTTATTTTTAAATATATAAGTACATAATAAAATACAGACGCAGAACAAATAATCATGCTTATCACACAAAGATTTGTACTTGGTGGGGATCGAACCCACGATATCTGATTTAGCTGTGAGGGTCACTAACTACGAGACCAACAGGCCAGATTTTTGAAAAATGTAAAGTCTAAAAATACAGCTTTTTATATTCCTAGTGAGGGACTTGTCGATTTTAATCTAATGATTAAAAGGTTAAGTAATTAATGTTATATTGTTACCTTATGACGTATATAAGCTAGACGTACAGCAATCTGTATCGCTGGGAAGTACTCCTCATCAATTGTGGTGCTCCTCATCAGCTTCATCAATATGTTCCCTTCCTTTACTTTAATCAATCATTACATGCAAGTTAGTTAATTTAAAGTCACTTCCTTTACTTTAATCAACAATTACATGCAAGTTAGTTAATTTAAAGTCATCATAATTAACATAAATTCAAAATTGAAACAAGACCCCGACATTTTCCGTAGTGTATAGTATTCTACTAGTCAAGCCCTTTCTTTGATTCCCATTTTGAGGGAATTGTCAAAATGTTATTCACCATTTAGTGGCGGCGGCCTACTTGGAGCTATTTTCACTAAACATAGCTACAAGTAATAACACTCCGGAATAATTCACCTTTGAAACAAAAGAAACAAAATCAAAATCGGTTCATCCGTTTGATAGCTACTATGCTATAGACAGACACGTCAAATATATAACACCGAGTTGTTTTTGCGTCGGAGGTTAAAAAAGGAGTTCTTTATTCAGAACTATGTACCTACTTTATTATGTAAGGTGTGAGGACATTTTCTAATAAAATTGGCTACATAAGTGACTTGCAAGCACACGAACGTCAGCTACAGTAAGAGTAGAATCGGTCGCCGTGGCCGAAATCGGCCGGGACCACATCATCATTATAGTATAACAGTCGTCATTTCAAATATAATAACTTATAGCTATCAAGTTATTACCACAATACTGATTATATACACCCTCAGTATTGTGGTATTAAGTAAAATTCACCGCAGCTACGGCGTAGCAGTCTGAATTTCAGGAAATAATTCCGAAAATTCAGACTGCTACGCCGTAGCGAGTTTGAGGTGAATCTTATCTCTCTACTAAACTAGCTACAGCGTAGAAGTGTTTTGGTTTCTTTTTATCTTAAAGTTAGAGAGCCTCAGTTGTATGTCTGAATATTACCTTGTCCACGTTCGATGTGTTTTAAAATGATGTCTCTAGCTAAATTTGCTTGAATTTCGTCTAGCCCAATACTGAGGAGTTCGCTGTACAGTTCGGGCATACATTCGCATTCGGACAGGTCGCAAAGAGAGCAGGCCACGGCGATATTGTCTCGTGTCACTAACATCGTAGATAAGTAGTTTGAGATGAAATTGTACATGTCTTCAGGTTGTGCTCTTAAAACCTTATAAAGAAATATATTAAGGTTAAGGTATAAAGTTTGCCCCAAAAATCAGTGGACCACAGCCTTCTAAAATAAATTATTTGGGTTTTTGGGAGAATACCTTTATAATAACTGTAATAAAACCATGGATATTTTCCCACTTACAAAATATAACTGCAAAAAAACTATTACTATCTGGCTCAAATCACTAAATTATGAAGAAACGGAAAACTCATTGCATGGTCCATCTTAATCTAATGAAAATATAAGTAACACAAAATATATGTATATACAAAAGTTTGGTCAACAACACTCACACACACACAACACAAACACACACATTTACTCACATGTACTACAGCTTAATCGAGAGGTACAACATTGAAATCTACCTATCCAGAGTGTGGAGACTGGCGATCTGTCATACAGGTCTCCTAGTACAGACACCAGTCTCTCACATAGATTAATCCTAACTACACCTAATAATGTACACCTAGATTTAGTATATTTAATGTATAAAATTCTGTGGGAGAAAAAAAAAAAAAGTTATATTATTATATTTAACATTAATATGATGATGCTCAAATAGTATTACTAAAGCTACTTTTAGCCACAGTTCAGTCCAGGTAACCTTAAAATTAAATAATTCCGACTTAAAAAACGCGTACTTCATCATCAGTCTGATATCGTCCACTGCTAGACAAAGACCTCCTCGAAAGTTTACTATAACGTTGCCATTTGGAGGGATTTGCCTTAGTCACCGCGCTAGGCATACAGTTGGCGACCGAAGTTAGGTGGTAGATAGTACACATGTGGCGCCGATGTCCGACTACCTGGTGCATCCCTTAGTCGCATTTTACGACACCCACGGGGTGGTATGGTATTAGCCCTGTTGTGTTTTATAATAAGATAACTTTAAATAATCAATATTTATTGGTTTTGTAAACTGTATATTTAAACATTTTAAGATATTTAAAAAGAGAACTGACTATGAAATGTGGATTTATATCATTATGACTACATGGATGGCGCAGATGCTAAGACAGTCGCCTCGCCGCTTCGCGTCGCGGGTTCGAATCTCGCGCCAGGCAACTATTTGTGTGACCCATAAATAGTTGTTCTGAGTCTGGATGTAATTTGTGTACCGTCTATTGGAACGAAGTTCCTTATCGCGCGTTGTGAAAGGGGGCTAGACGGAAAAAAATCTTACGAAAAGTTGTCACAACACTTTTTGCAGCTGTGCGGCGTACGCATGTTTCTCTGTCTGTCTCTGTCTCTCTCTCTCTCTCTCTCTCTCTTATAGAAAGCAAGCCAGATATTTTCATTTCTATTTCGCATTGAACAGTGTGGTGTCGCGACGATTATTTTTGTTGAGTGTATACAGGTTTTTTGTACATAATAAATATTAAGAAATAACTTCGTTCCATCCTGGTGTCCCTTGACACCTCGCAAGTTTTTAAATGTTTGTAAAGTACCTCACGACACAGGAATTAGATTCCCTAGTGCAGGCGATGACTTCAAACTAACTACCAAAATGAACTATAGGAGGTCCTGTATAAGCTCCACTTCGGCATGAAAGGGTAGCGTGCTCAGAAGGCTGTATAGCATTGCTAACTGTCCGTGCTAAAAATAAGCTTGCACTGTGGTTACGGAAAGCATCGCCATAGTCCTAGAGTTTCAACCCCAAAAGTCTCATAAACGAAATTACGAATCAAAACGGAGTATTTGCGCCGTTAGAGGTTGTCCGCTGATGCACCAGCAACTCGCACAGAATTTGAAGTTTGTGGAAAGTGGGATGGTACGAAGGTTCATGGTCATCATTCTATCAACCAAAAGACGTCCACTGCTGGACAAAGGCAGCCCCTAAGATCTCTGGTTTTGCCATGAAATTATGGAGATGAAGAGAAAGAGAGAGAAATGCCATCCTCCACCAAATCCAAACTTCGGCCCGCAAATGCTTTTGAAGTCGAGAATCGATGGAAATCACACCACAAAAATGCCACCGTGCCTTTTTTGTGGGCAAGCCACCCTCCTTCAAATATATGAGTCAAAATATGCGGCGGGCGAGAAGTAGTGGTAGTAAGAGAGTAAGCTAGGTGTGATTCCTGTCCGAGACATAATAGTCAGGATATTGGACACAATAACAACATGTTGACGAAGACAACAGGTGTCAACGTAAAATACACCATCAAACTAGTAACGGTGGGCTTATTTATAAGTTTTCTTTTACGTTCATGTTCACCTGGTATAAATCTCTCAGCTCCGACCTGTTGTAGATCAAGAGGTTGATTGTTGATGTTGACTATTTTCATTCTCTAATGTACCTGTGGCAATAGTAAATTCGTACTAAAACCTTCATGTTGATTTACAATTATTCACTAAAGTAACTTCTGTTCAAACCTCATGGTTGCTGATTTTTGCCCATATAAAATCTTCCACATCCTACCTAGCGTTGAAAGTCACCAGGTTGATTGCTGCCGTTTACCGTTGAGCATCGGTAAAACAGGTATGACCAATGAAAAAATGTTTCTACATTCTCCTACTAGATTTATATATCCTTTCCAAACGCTTAAATCAGAGATCATGCGACGCGCGACGTGTCGTTAGCAGCCTCTGGTACGTTCGCAATAAAACCTTCACGACGATTTCAATTGCCTACAACAGAAACTGCTGTTAATTCATGTCAGCTTAGTCTTAAATTCCAAATAACAACTTGTTGTAGAAGAAAACAGATGTTGAAATTCCTGTTCCTGTTAATCTAGTATAAATCTGCCCGCTTCAACCTGTCACTAAAGGACAACAAGTTGCTTGTTCACGTTCATCATTTCCAATCTCTCAACAGGTGTCAACGTAGTATAGGTATACGGTCAAATTATTCCCGATGTTTTCGTTTACGTTCATGGTTGCCTGGTACAAATCTCCCAGCTCCGACCTGTTGTTGAAGATCAACAGGTTGATTATTGCTTTTCACCTTTCAAAATATATTACTACAAACATGTTCTGACTATTTACAAGCGCTTTTTTGAAGTCTACGTGAATAAAAACCTTTTTTATTATATTATTATTATTTATTTATTTATCACCAATACACTTGTTAGCTCCGTATTAGTGAAACAGGTCCATTCGTATTAAGTTTAAGCGTAACAGGCTACAATGCGGTACGATTACAATAAAACCTTCACGACAATTTCCAATTGACTACTACAGAAACTGCTGTTCAGCCTAGTATGAAACTCTCAAATAAGCCAACATGTGTCAAAGTAGATTGCGCGGTGAAAGTATTCACGGTATATGAACTTAAAAGTTTTTTTACGTTCACGTTCGCCTGGTAATAATTTCCAAGCTCCGACCTATCGTTCTAGATCAACAGGTTGAATGTTACTGTTCACCTTTTTCATTCACCAATTGATTCATGCAAAATGCCATGTGATAAGCCACTGGTACCTTCATTCTGAAACCTTCTCGTCGATTTCTAATTACCCACTAAAGTAAATTACTTTCATACCTGATGGTTACTGATATGTGCCTATACAAATCTCCCACATCCGATCTATCGTTGAAGGTCACCTGGTTGATTGTTGCCGTTCACCGTAGAGCATTGGTAAAACAGGTATACCACCCACGAGAGCCCGCTGTTCCCACACTCTCCTACTAGATTTCTATGTGTTCCAAACGCTTAAAACTGGGTTCATACATGTGCTTAGCGGCCTCTGGTACGTTCGCAGTAAAACCTACACGACGATTCCAATTGAACAAACAAAATTGCTACCTACCTAAAAAAGAAATTACTGTTCGTTCATGTCAGCCTAGTATTAGCTCCAAATAACAACTTGTTAATTAAGAAAACAGGTGTTAAAATAAAGTACACAGCGTGTTTACTAATACGTTTTCTTCTTCGTTCATGTAAGCCTAGTACAAATCTGCCAGCTCCAACCTGTCGCTGAAGGTCAACGGGTTGTTTGAGTTCATTATCTCCATTCTCTCAAGAAGACAACAGGTGTCAGCGTAGTAAAACAGTCGAATTATTCACCAAGTTTTTATTGATATGTTTTCTTCTACGTTCATATTTCCTGGTACAAATCTTCCAGCTCCGACCTGTTGTTGAAGATCATCAGGTTGATTATTGATTTTCCCCAATCTACTTCTTAGCTCCGTATTAAGTGTTAGTGAAACAGGCCAATTATGTCCAACGCGAGTCCGGCTCTAATCATAATTACAAAATCTAACTAATTAAGCTTTTGATCTAACAATTAATAATATAATAAGATTTAATCTTCACGTCGGTTTCCTACTACAGAAAGAATTCAACTCAAAATAACAACTTGTTTGAGAAGACAGCAGATGGCAACGTACAAAACACGAAAAAATTATTCACTGTGTGTTTATTTCTTAGATTTCTTCTATTTTCATGTTTACTTGGTAGACATCTCCCAGCACGTCGGTATGACCTATCGTTGAAGATCAACAGGTTGATTGTTGCTGTTTACCAATTCCACTTGTTCACTCCATTTTACGCATTGTTGAAGCAGATCCATTATGGCCCACGCAAACCCGGTGCTCGCACAACTGATACTAGGTTTTTCTATCCACTCCAAACGCCGAAAAATCGGTTAATGCGACATGCCGTTCGCGGCCTCTGGTACAATTGCAATAAACTCTTCACGACAATTTCCAATTGCCTAATACAGCAACTGCTGTTTAAAGTCTCAATAACGACTTGTTGAAGAAGACAACATGATTGTGTCAAAGTAGAATACGCGGTCAAAATATACGATAAAGATAAATACACTTTATTGTACACCATTTACAGAACAAAATTTATAATATAATTAATAATATTAAAAAGGTACAATTGGCGGTCTTATCGCTTACAGCGATCTCTTCCAGACAACTTTCAGTTGGTCCATATTGTAAGGAAGTTTGGAAGAATTTGGAGAAACTATTGACGGTGTGTTAACTTAAAAGTTTTCTTTTACATTTATGTTCGCCTGGTACAAATCCCCCAGCTCCGACCTGTTGTTGAAGATCAACAGGTTGATTGTTTTCTTTCACCATTTATTTCCATTTACATATCGATTCCTGCGCCGTGCCGTTAACAACACGTGGTAAGTTGGCAATAAAATCTTCACGTCGATTTCCATAGCCCACTTAAGTAACTTACTAGACTAGATACTAGACTAGACTTAGAAAAGGCCTACGATAGAGTGTTGAGGAGTGAACTATGGTCGGTACTGTCCATGTATGGGTTGAACGACAACCTTGTTCAAGCACTAAAATCTCTTTATAGGGATTCCAGAGCTTGCGTGAGGATTAACGGGTCATACACCGAGTGGTTTAGCATCCAAAAGGGTGTTAGACAGGGATGTGTAGCGTCACCGTGGTTGTTTAACCTATTCATGGATAGCTGTTTAAAAGATTTGAAAGAAAGTGAATGCGGTGTAAGGATGAATGAGTTACTCATCAAATGTCTGCTGTACGCTGATGATCAAGTTCTACTTGCATCATCTGCGGACGAGTTGCAGGTGATGGTAACAAATATGCATGAAGCTTTTGAAAGGAAAGGGATGAAAATGAATGTAGGTAAGACGAAAGTAATGGTATTTGAGAGGGATGAATACACGACAACGTGTGATATTGTGATTGGAGGAGAGAAAGTCGAACAGGTGAATGAGTTTGTATATTTGGGAACTTTGTTTACGAGAGATGGGAAATATGAAAAAGATATTGTTAGAAGAGTAAATGCGGGGAACAGAGTGAATGGGGCACTACACGCCTTTATGAGTAGCCGGCAAGTATCAAAGAAGGCTCGACTAGCCGTGCACGATGGAGTGTTAGTGCCAACTTTAATGTATGGAAGTGAAAGTTGGGTATGGCAGAAAAAGAATGAAAGTAAAATAAATGCAGTGGAAATGAGAGCTCTGAGAAGTATGTGTGGTGTGCCTTTGAGAGACAGAATTCGAAATACTGATGTAAGAGAGCGTTGTGGTGTGAAAGAGGATGTAGTCACAAAGATTGAAAAAGGCATGCTGAGATGGTTTGGCCATTTAGAAAGGATGAATGAAAGAAGATTGACAAAAGAAGTATACCTGGCCTGTGTGAATGGGACAACCGGAAGGGGAAGACCACGTCGAACATTCTCTGACCAAATTGGAGATGTTCTCAAGAAAGGGCAGGTCAGAAGTACCCTAAACCGGCGAGCATGTATGAAGAATATAATGTCAGTAATCGAGGCAAAAGAAGTATGCAAAGATCGTGACAAATGGAAATCCGTTGTCTCTGCCTACCCCTCTGGGAAACAGGCGTGAGTCTATGTATGTATGTATGTATGTACTTAAGTAACTTCTGTTCATTCATGATGATAACTGAAATTAGCAATTTGGCAGCTCTTGCACGTGATATTAGCAATCCACCTTTCGTAGAAGTTCAACAGGTTGTTTATTCATCCCAATACAACTCTTACAGATCTGCTGCTAACGCCATAAATAATTGTCACATTATGAATAATATTTACCTTTCGAAAAGCAATATCGAAAAACAATTAAAAAATCTAGATATCTCAAAAGGAGCTGGCCATGATAGTATACCACCTATATTTTTCAAGGAATGCGCCTGTTACTTATCCGAGCCACTTGAATTTCTATATAATAGATCTCTGTCGGAGGGCCAATTTCCAGAACTCTGGAAGGAATCAATTGTTATTCCTATCCCAAAAGCTGGCGATAGGTCCAATATCAGCAATTATAGACCCATCAGTATTTTACCCGTCATTGCTAAAGTATTTGAAGCACTCTTATGTCCATTTATAAACTGGCATATCAAACAAATCATCACAACTAATCAACATGGCTTCGTTAAAAATAGGTCTACAACTACTAACCTTATCGGCTTTTTGGATAGAACTGTTACTGACATTAGTAGAGGTAATGAAGTTGACGCCGTGTACAGCGATTTTAGCAAAGCATTTGATAAAGTAGATCACAGACTACTCTTGCAGAAGCTAAATGCTGTATACGGCATTCAAGGACCTCTTTTAAACTGGTTCAAGTCCTATTTGACCCAACGCAGGGCTAGAGTAGTCCTAAACGGATATTCCTCTGATGTTTTTACTCCGACATCCGGAGTACCTCAGGGGTCGCATGTGGGTCCGGTCCTATTTATAATGTTTATAGATGATATTAAATATTCTATACGCAATTCTCACTTTGAAATTTATGCTGATGATTTGAAATTATCTAGAATAGTAAACTCAGAAACAGATCAACAGCTTCTGCAAGAGGATATTGATAACCTGTTTAATTGGTGTGAAAACAACTCCATGGAACTAAATATCAGTAAGTGCTACCACATTAAATTCTCCCGTAAAAAACATAAATTCTGTACAACCTATTCAATAAATAAAACAAAGCTGAATACTGTAACTGAGGTTAGGGACTTGGGTGTCTTGGTCGACTCTGAACTACGATTCAATAAACACGTTGATAATACTATCAATAAATCCTTAAGGATGCTGTCATTTATTAATCGCAATACAAAAAAGTTTTGGTCGTTGCCTGCATTAAAATCTCTCTATTTTGCATTTGTACGCAGCCATATTGAATACTGCTCAATCCTTTGGTATCCTACTTATCAATACAATATTCAGCGTCTAGAAAATGTACAAAAACGATTTTTAAGAAGGCTTTCGGTTATAACTGGTGTTCGAGGATCGATTAAACACTATGATGAGAGACTAGGCCATTTCGAAATGAAATCATTACAGTGGCGCAGAGACTACTTAGGTTTAACTTTTTTACATAAGATAGTTACGCAAGGGGTAGATTGTCCAGATTTGGTGGGTCACCTGGATATAAATGTGCCCAGACCCTCCGCTAGAATTCATAATTATAAACCTTTTTCAATCAAATACAGTCGAAACAATTACGGTTACAATGCACCTATTTCCTATATCCTCAGAAGATGCAATGAATTATTTCACAGTTGCGACCTTGATATTTTCGCTAGTAAATTGTATTTATTTAAGAAAAAAATATTTAATAATAATGTATAACAGCATTATTTAACTAACAAAATTCCAAATTTGTTCCAAAACAAAACAAACATAAAAACATTTTTTTTTTTTTTTTTTTACAATTTGTTATCTTGGGTGATAAATCTTAAAACACCTACTTAGTTTTAATGATGTACTTTCGTAAACTTAAGAATGCCGTGCTTTCCTTTAATTTAGGTGCATGCTAGATTTAAAATTGTATCAAAGATTGTTGTTTAATGTTGTGTATGTATTTAGTTGGTAAGCCTTTAAATAAATAAATAAATAAATAAATAAAAATAAATAAATTGCTTTTCTCCAATTCCACTTGTTAACCCCATTTTATGTATTGGTAGCACGTTATGATCAACGTGAGCCCAATGCTTGCAAACGATACTACTAGGTTTATGTATCTACTCCAGATCTACTCCAAATTGTCTAAATGCTCAAAGACTCCAAACGCTTAAAATCGGTTAATATGACGTGTGACATGACGTGGCGGTCTCTGGTACGTTTGTAATAAAACTTGATTGCCTCCTATATTCGAGCATTTAGACAAATGCTCGAAGTAACCTATAGAACTTTATGTCAGCCGAGTATTTACTTCCAATAACAATTCACCAATTCACTTGATACCGTATTACTTATTAGTGAAACAAGCCCATTACGAACAACGCGACGCGAGCCCAGCTCTAAAAATAATTACAAAATCTAACTTATTAAGCATTCCAACTAAGTCCCTATGCATACCACGTTTTTAAGCGCGCGTTTCCAAAACGGCGTCGACGGCGCGCTTTCATCCTACAGAGCAGTTCGTTTATGTTTGTATCGATACAAACGCGATGCTAACGCGAGTGTGTATCGCTAAAAACGCGCGTCAACGCAGCGCTTAAAAAACGTGGTGCACATAGGCCCTAACAAATAATTATACAATAAGATTTAACCTTCACGTCGGTTTCCAAGTGCCCACTACAGAAACTGCTGTTTATTAATTTCAGCTTAGTATTCAGCTCCAAATTACAACTTGTTTGAAAAGGCAACAGTTAACAACGTAAAATACACGCTCAAACCATTCAAGTTGTGTTATTTATAAGTTTTCTTCTACTTTCATGTTTGCCTGGTACAAGCCTCTCAGCTCAAACCTGTTGTTGAAGATCAACAGGTTGATTGCTGCCGTTCACCATTTTTATTCACCAATAGATTCATTCAAACTAACCGTATGCGGCCCATGATAAATTCTCACTTGTTTTCATACTGTTTAGTTTGTTTAAAGCCGGTGTTGGGTTTTATAAAACATTTTTTATTATTATTTTACTCCCTACTAGTATTGAAAGGGGTAGTTAGTATAAGGGGACGGGTTCTGCCTGTTTACACGAAGATTTGTTCGTAGCTGAATGGAACACGCACCACTCGGGTACAAAAAAGAACATTTATTTCTCTCACAAAGCTTTACAAGCAGATCAAACAATACAAATACCACTTAATCGAATTCAATTCCAGAGAGCTACTTAAATCATCGACCTGGGGCTCTACCGGCTAAGTCGCCGAACATCGATTTCTTCAATGGAGTTCAAATAAATAAATGTTAAAAATGACTTAATCAATCGTTAAATCGGCTTCAACGTTGACAATCGATTCTGGACCATTTATGACGTCACATGTGCTCATGGAAGCCGATTTAACGATTGATTAAGTCATATTTAACCTTAATTTATTTGTACGCCATTTAAGAAATCGATGTTTGGCGACTTAGCCGGTAGAGCCCCTGACGGCTTGTTCTACGCGGTCTTGGAGTTCATTAATACGTATCTCACGCAGATGGCTATCTATATATATATCTATACTGAGACTGGCCATGCTCGCAATTCGACCAGAAGGACATTGATTTTCATTGACCGTACTTACTTCTCTAGTGATATCACTCATGAGTTCCTTCAAACCTTCAGGCAACATAAGCTTACAGCTGCCCTTTATTTGTGGTGGTGGTAAATAATTCATCTTTAACTGTAGTTTCACAAAATTTATTGTAACAAAATCAAAATTCAACAATATTAATGTTTGACAAGTAATAAATCTAGTTGGTTATAATTATAATCATTTTTCGTTTAAGTTAGTATGACAATTAAATAGTTGAAAAAAATACATATAGGTAGTCTATATTCTAATTCAAGATTGTTGTAAAGAGAAACCAGTGGTCTTATTGCGTATCTTGCAGAAAACAAAAAATACCAAATTTTATACACCACAATTTTGAAAACGTAATTTTCTAATTCGAATTTTTAAATTCATAACAGCTGTATATAATACGAATATCCAAATGGACATTAAAATTGGTTATTGTTGTGTTTCTGCCAGATCCATAATAAGCCTGCCGGTCAAAAGTGCATTAACAGGTTAAATGTATTTTTTCCGTGCAACATTAAGTTTCTCTATTTCTGTGTAGATTTAATTTTCTAATAAAGTTAAAGAATAAAAATGACAGAAAATACAGAACTTAAAGTAATTCGAGCACACCTAAACTGGTTATTCAAAATTTTCATTAACTCATGGTTTTAAATCCTGGATCGGCCCAAAAAGTTATTTTGAGATATTTCAGTAAAGAATTTTTTTTTTGTATCAGCGCGGAGTCTGGTAGAAGGCGGTTTTTATATACCCTCATTTTTCGAAGAGCACGTAAAGCCGACGGTCCTGTACCTGACCAGTCGTGTTGCTAGACTTGCTAGTCGACCCATAGATATACATAATCTTAAATTAAAATATACAAATTAAAAATTAGCAGAACAAAATAAAAAACCAAAGATAAAACAGAAGAAAATAATTACTAATAAACAACACTAAAATGATATTGAAAATTAACTTCAATGTAGTTGACATAAAGCTAAAAATCAATTGTAAATCTCCTCAATAACTTCTCCTGCATCTTCCATGCTGCGAGCTGACGCTGGAAGGGCATAGTCTTCAACCTCATTAGAAGCATCTGAAAATTTAATTATTTTATTATTGTTTTAAAAAGTGTTAATACATATTAAACTACTAGCTGTGCCCCGCGGTTTTAATCGCGTTAAACTTTATAAATTATCACAGCTCCTCCCCCATAGGTGATAGTGTGATAATAAAAGGGTGTCTCAGAATGTTTTTCGTTTTTAGATGGTAAATAAACAACAACAATATCAATTAAAACTAGTTTTATTTATTATTCAATGGAAGAGCAGTTCTTGAAGTTTATTTATGTAAAACAACCGTTTGCAAATGCGCACCATTTACTTGTTCACACTCATTTTACCTAGAGCTAAATTTTCAATCACTCGCTGGAGAATCGCTCTTGGAATAGAGTTAATTTCTTCAGTGATTTTTGGTTTTAAAACATTCAGGTTGGGTGGTAATGGAGTGTAAACTTTACTTTTTATGCCCCATAGGAAAAAATCAGCAGGCGTTAAATCAGGGCTCCTCGGTGGCCAGTTGATGTCTCCTCGAAGACTTATCACTCTTCCAGGGAATAAATCGTGAAGAGCAGCTAAAGAGTCATTTGTAACATGAGAAGTGGCTCCATCTTGCTGGAAAAAGGTGTTGCGGCTGTAGGCATACTGGTTTTGCATTTCTGTACCCAAAAAAGTCCGGATCATATGGCAATATCGATCAGAATTAACGGTCTGAGTTCGACCTCGGTCATCCTCAAAAAAATAAGGACCAATAATACCTTGACTTGATATGGCAGCCCAAACAACAACTTTTGGCGAGTGAAAGGGCTTCTGATGCAGTTTTAGTGGATTCTCGGAAGCCCAGTATCTGCAATTTTGTTTATTCACGTGACCGTTGATGTGAAAATTTTATTCGTCGGAGAACCAGATGTTATTGAAACTCCTAAAACGGTTTTTCATTGTCCAGCAGAATTCGACTCGTTTATCAGGATCATCAGGATCATCAGGCTTCATTTCTTGAACAATAACAATTTTATAGGGGTGAAAATGTAAATCTTTCAAAATAATGCGATGAACCGTAGATTTGTACAAATTAAAGAAGCTGCGCGCAATCTCAACGACTGTCGTGGGTCGTCCATAACAGACTGGCGAACGCGGTCAACGTTCATGCTCGTTCTGTGATGATGTCCTTTTGCGCCCAGACATTTGTCCGGCATTGTATTCCCAGTCTCTTCAAACTTGCACACCCAATGCTTAATTAAATTGGCACTTGGCACATGTTTTAAGCTTCTTAAATTAAAATTATGTAGAGACGACGAACAATAGTGTAGGAATCGTTGTTTTTATAAAACGCTCGCACGAAAAACGCGCGCTGCGGTCCCGTGAAACGATTCATGGCTACTAAACTTAACAAGCCGGCCAAGCGTTTGAGACCACTCCCCTCCCCCTGCTACCTGCGGTTGGCGCGTATTGGTCAATTCAAAAACGAAAAACATTCTGAGACACCCTTTATATAGCTTATATGTTGACCCGACCTCTGAGTAATATTCATGAAAAATTTGAAGTAAATTAGTACTGCATGCAGTACTTTTTGAGTTTAGCCCAGACCTAAAAACTATGTTTTTGGTTCCGATATCGATTGTAATTGACGCCCAAGTATCCTTTAAAAAAATTCAATATACAGTTTTGGCTTTCCTACGATTTTATTATATGTATAGATAATGTACTAGTATATAATCGTAAAATAAATATTTACTTAAATAATGAGGGACAATTGGAGGTTTTATTGACATTGCAACAGCCTCTTATAGACAATGACGTTCTACACATAGAATGTCATTGCTTATAGACATACGTTGACTTTTTTATATCAGAGGGCGACAAACGAGCAACTGGTTCAGTTGATGGTAAGTGATCACCACCGCCCATGGACACTCGCGACACCAGAGGAGTCGCGGGTACGTTGCCAGCAAACAAGTGTTGCTGACCCTTCCCCCCACCCCAATGAGCTCTGGCGACCTTACTCACACGCAGAAACACAACATTAAAATTATTAATATTATTATTAAGGAATGTCTTATATAAGGTGGAGGTACTGCCCCAGTCGGGCTGCTCTTTGAGCGAATGAACGCAATAAAATCAAACTGAAGATTTTTCATTCAAAATTATTCGTGCTACGTGGTGATGGCGGTGAATATCAGAATATCATCACCCCATCTCATCCCGTGGAGAGCGTAGAGTAGAAGTCGACCCGAGGGAATATTTACCAGAAGACGGGCAGCAACATCTCTCTGAGTACTATGACCATCATACTGCGATCGCCAACCCGTCTGCCAAGCGTGGCGATTATGGCATCTGCCCCAAAGTGATTCTTGGGGGGGCTTCAGTCCAGCAATGGACTTTTCACAGCTGTTATGATGCAATGTCATTCAAAAATGTCATACACACGGCTACATATCAAGCTATAGTTGTTTTGTTAGTGCTGTTGTTGTAGTTGGTAGTGCTCCTGCCTACGAAGTTGGTGGTCCTGGGTTCGAATCCCGGTAAGTGCAAATTTAAGTGGGATGAGCACGAATATTTGTTTCTGAGTCATGGATGTTTTCTATGTATTTAAGTATTTATATATCTATATAAGTATGTATATCGTCGCCTGGTACCCATAGTACAAGCTTTGCTTAGTTTGGGGCTAGGATGATCTGTGTGACATTATCCTTAGATATTATTATTATTATACATTTCCAGTATAAGCTGATCTCGCGTTGTATAGGATTTCCATGCAATGACAGGTCAGCTTATAGTGGAAAATGTATAGCTTGATATGTAGCAGCGTGTACATGTAATAATATCGTTTGTGTACAACAGAATATTCATTCAACAAGTTTTATCTTATCACTAAATATTTACTGTACTATATGTATCTTACACTCTCGCGATC
Organism: Pseudoips prasinana; assembly: GCA_951640165.1. NCBI lineage: Eukaryota > Metazoa > Arthropoda > Insecta > Lepidoptera > Nolidae > Pseudoips > Pseudoips prasinana. The sequence continues at coordinate 33,139,249 of OX621248.1, forward strand.
AAATCTATGATACGTACGAGTGCGTATGACCCGCCTACTGCATACATGTTTACTGTTATTTTCCGATGTTTGTTTTCTATGATAATAACTATCTTTAAGCCGGCATTTCACATGAATAACTAGATATCTATATATATAATAAAATCGTAGGAAAGTCAATACTGGGCTTGTACCGGCTAAGTCACCGACATCGATTTCTTAAATGGCGTTCAAATAAATAATGCTGAATAATTACTTAATCAATCGTTAAATCGGCTTCAACGCTGACAATCGATTCCGGACCATTTATGACGTCAAATGTGCTCATGGAATCCGATTTAACGATAGATTAAGTCATTTTTAACCTTTAGGTATTTATTTGAATACCATGCACGAAAACGATGTTCGGCGACTTAGCCGGTAGGAGCCCTGGATATTGAATATTTTTTGAAAAGGATACTTAGGGCGTGATCTACAATCGATATTGAAGCCAAAATATAGTTTTTAGAATTTTTGTCTGTTTGTCTTTATGTATGTCTGGGCTAAACTCAAAAAGTACTGCATGGATTTACTTCAAATTTTGCACGAATATTACTAATAGGTCGGGTCAATATATAGGCTACATATTATCATGCTATCACCTACGGGGCTAGCTGTGATAATTTATAAAATTAAACGCGGGCACAGTTAGTTACAATTAAAATTGTTATGGAGAGAAAGTTTTAATTTGAACTGAGACAGTAGGTTTTGATTAAAATGTACTGAGTGCCTACACAGTACTACTCGTATTCTAATCAGAACCTAAGTCAAGAAAAGTAACTAGCGATTACCTTTATGTAATCATCTGGCTTGTGCTGGCACTTTATGCTCACTGACAGTCAATTTGAAGAAAGAACGGGTGGGAATATAAAAGAAAGGCCAAGTGCGAGTCCGACTCGCGCACGAAGGGTTCCGTGCTATTATCTATAAAAACGAGCAAAAAAATTCACGTTTGTTGTATGGGAGCTCCCTTAAATATTTATTTTATTTAGTTTCTTTGTTGTTATAGCGGCAGCAGAAATACATCATTTGTGAAAATTTCAACTGTGTAACTGTCACGGTTTATGAGATACACCCTGGTGACAGACGGACAGACAGACAGACAGCTAAGTCTTAGTAATAGGGTCCCATTTCCCCTTTGGGTACGGACCCCTAAAAAGAAAAATAATACCCTGGGACATTATTCACACACGGCCACCTGGTCCTAAACTAAGCAGAGCTTGTACTATGGAGACCAGATAACTGAAATACTTACATAACTACTTTTCTTTCGTAAATACACACTTATATAGATAACTAGCTGGTGCCCGCGACTTCGTCCGCGACAATTTTGAATGATTACCAATGTAACTACTTACTTCTAGCTTAATATAAAAAAAAATACTTTTAAAAGAAATAAGCAATATAAATTTAAGAAAACCTATCCTATAAATACCCTAGTTAAGAAATAAACTAAAGACTACTTTGCTACTGTTATTTTAAATAAAAAAACCCGATATCATAAACCCAAACATATCAAAGAATACATATCAATTGTCCTTAAGTAAAGTCAGTAAGTCAAATAAAGTAATATAATAATCAACGATGCATTATTCACCAAGGTAACTCCCATTAGCTTAGGTTGCGACCACGGCATTGATAGGTCTAATATCACATTTTGTTAACGAAACCATAGCGCGATCTAAAACGATGACTACACCATCTACTAATAAAAATATAAATTTGTAAAGCGGTAAAATTAAGATGTGGGCATATATTTTGGGTGAGATTTAAACGATCATCTTTTGATTCAGTTTTGGACTACATTTTACTTCAAGCATTTATTTATTTTAACCAATATGTCAAATGAGTTCTGCCATCTGAAACGATATAAACGCCATCTAGTTACAAAATTGTGAACTTGTAGATCAGTAAAATTAAGATGGTATTTTTTGGGTGCGATCATCTCGCCACGAACAATTTATACTACGCTAACTCGAATTTTGGGTAAATTACTTTTTTATCCCAATTTTATTAAATTGACGTTTTTTAATATGTTATGAAAAATACCAAAAAATAGAAGTTACAAATCTTATAAAACGCTAAAGTCTTTACTTAGACGACAACAAACACGAAATTTTAAACAATAAGAAACGAATTTCTCTATAATTTAAGTTGGCGTACATTTTTGGTGTTGACCTATTGAATCAGTTTTGGATTACCTTTTTTTAACAACAAATTATACCCTTGATTGTTTTATTTTTAACTGAAATACCTATTTTCATGCTTTTATCTCCAAAAAAATACAGATTTTCATACAAACTTACATTCCCTATTTTAGTCGTCTTTAGGGGTGGAAATTCCAAAAGTTCTGATGATATATTTATAATGTTTAAATGAAAGGCGAAATACTAATTTTCATGCGTTTACCTTAAAAAGTGTCACATTCTTCAACTTCCATCCCCTATTTGTAACCCTAAAGGGCTGGAATTCCCAAAAATCCTGAAATACATATTTTTAAATGAAAGGCCAAATACCAATTTTCATGAGTTTACCTTAAAAAATGTCGCATTTTGCATACAAACATCCCCTATCTGTCACCCTACGTGCTAGAATTCTCGGAAATCCTGAAACATATACTTTTAATTTTTAACTGTAATGCGAAATACCAATTTTCATGCGTTAAACTTAAAACCTGTTAGCACTTTTTTCATATAAACTTATATCCCTAATTTTACGCCCTTGGGGGTGGAATATTCAAAAATCATGAATTTTAAAATTTAACTGCAAGTCTATATACTAAAGCCTTTAACATCAAAATTAAGGACTTTCATAAAATATTTCATCCCTTATTTTAGTCCCTTAGGGGTGGTATTTTCAAAAACCCTTCTTCAGTGGATGCCTACGTCATAAAAGGTAACTACTGTCAAAATTCAAGTCCCTAACTCCAGCCGTTTAGACTATGCGTTGATATGTCAGTCTGGCAGTATAAAATTATATCCCCTATTTTCCGCCCTTGGGGGTGTAATTTCCAAAAATCCTGAAATAAATGCTATATATTTTTAACAGAAAGGCCAAATACTCATTTTCATGCGTTTAACTTCAAAAATATCGCATTTTTCATACAAACTTACATCCCCTATTTTATGACCTTCGGGGTGGAATTTTCAAAAATCCTGAAATATATATTTTTTATTTTTAACTAAAAAGCCAAATGCTAATTTTCATGCGTTTAACAAAAAAATTGGGACTTTTTTCGTACAAACTTACATCCCCTATTTTTTGCCCTTGGGGGTGGAATTTCCAAAAATCCTGAAACGCTTATTTTTTATTTTTAACTGCAAGGCCAAATAACAAATTTCATGCCTCTAACTACAAAAACGGCAAAGTTTCATACTAACTTGGCACCCCCGTTTTACCCCTTTAGGGGTTGAATTTCGAAAAATCCTTCCTTATTCCTTGCCTACATTATAAAGAAAACATCTGTGCAAAATTTCAGTTTTCTAGGGCCAAGGGTTTGGGCTGGGCGTTGATGAGTCAGTCAGTCAGTCAGGACTTCTCTTTTTATTTATATAGATTATACCCAAACTCAGGATAAAATATATCAAACAATTACCATGCTCTTCATCTACTGCAAAAGCTTCTATAGCTTCAGGTATTTCCATATCTCCTGACAGTCCTTGAGATGGATCAGCGGATTCATCATAAGGTATCATTCGAACCGGTTCCTGAACAACAATAAAAAGTACATTTAGTGGCGACAAATGTAATTTACTCCAGAAATATCACACTAAGGCGAAAGTTTGTGAGTGTGTGTTTTTGTTACCTCTTCACGTCTGAACGGCTGAAGCGATTGATATGGAGTTAGCGGACACCCTGGATTAACACATAGGCTATAATTTATTAAGTACTAGCTGTGCCCCGCGGTTTTACCCGCGTTAAATTTTATAAATTATCATAGCTCCTCCCCCGTAGGTGATAGCGTGATAATATTTAGCCTATATGTTGACCCGACCTCTTAGTAATATTCATGCAAAATTAGAAGTAAATCCATGCAGTACTTTTTGAGTTTAGCCCGGACATACATACAGACAAACAGACACACAGACAAAAATCTAAAAACAATATTTTTGGCTCCGATATCGACTGTAGTTCGCGCCCCATGTATCCTTTTTAAAAAATATTCAATGTACAGTTTTGACTTTCCTACGATTTTATTATATGTATAGATAACGCGGGCAAAACCGCAGGGCACAGCTAGTAATCAAATAAAAGTATTGTTAATGCTATAGGCGGCCTTATCTTATATGAGTCCCAGAGACAACGGATTTCCATTTGACACGATCTTTGCACAACTCTTTTACCTCGTTTACTGTCATTATATTCTTCATACATGCTCGCCGGTTAAGGGAACTTTTGACCTGGTTAGAGAATGTTTTACGGGGTCTTCTCCTTATGGTTATATCATTGGCCAGGCCAGGTATACTTCTTTGTCAATCGTTGTTCATTCATCCTTTCATAAACCATCTCAGCATATCTTTTAACTTATCTCATTTATGCACACAAAACACCCAGACCAAGACAGATAGACATATTCATGAACATATTAATTTATCTTGTGCCAGGATCGAACTTTCCATATCTTTTTGTTACTCATAGTAAAACTCTCCGCTCTAGTCATAATCGTCTTTTACGATGTCCACCTCATAGCTCCGACTTAATTCATTCCTCATTCTTTGTCCAATCTATACTTCTTTGGAATGAGCTTCCTTTTGGAATAAGGATGGCTAAGACTCGCTTTGCGTTTAAAAAGAAAGTACGTGAGCATATTTGTAAGAAGCTTCACGCAGAAATCAATCATTTTAATAAATTTATTTATTGTAGTTGGAAAGAATGGAGGGAGGCCTTTGCCCAGCAGTGGGACAATACAGGCTAATAAAAAAAAATGTAGTATAGTATGTTATAGTATAGTATTCATTAGTTTAAAATCATATAGTATTTATTGTATAGTATTAAATGTGTAGTACGTATTGTATATATTATAGATAGTATTCTTAATTATTATTACTTATAATTATAATAAGTAAATACATTCTTATACCTAAGTGCACCTACCATGATCTATCTGCACTACCCTAAGGTTGACTGGTAGAAAATGCCTTTGGCATTAAGTCCGCCTATGTACATTCCCATTGTACTGAAGTATAAATAAATACTTAAATAAATAAACCCCACTAGTATCAGAACTGCTTTTTTTAACTTGACTTTCACTGCTTCACCGGACTATAAAGGCGAGCTAGGGGTCCAGCTGTCTAGCAAATATAACTACTAAAGTACAAACTAAGTATCCGCGCCGGCGGGCATATAAGTCATATGACTTATGGGCACTCCCTTTGGGATTCGAACCTCGACTCTGGGCGGTTACTGGCAGGGTTTACCAACTAAGTGACGGCGGTGATCGTATTGTAATCTAGGTAAAAACTACATATACACATTTAGAACTCTTGTGTTCTCTCAGTAAGCAAATTAGTTGCAAATCGGACAATATTAACACTTCATTTTGAACTCTGTGGTGTTGTAATAAGAGCTACAACCAATGACCTACTGAGATAACCTAACCGTTAGAAAACCCCCGACTAACTAAAAAAAAAAATATATATATATAAATAAATAAATAAAAGAAGACAGAAAATGTTTATTGTGATGATGTCTAGATGACATCATGCAGACTAATGCATTGTAAAAACCTAACCCAATACTAAACCAATCTCCAAAAGGCATGGACCAACCGGTCTATGGTACTAAAACTATACTAACAAAAAAACCCCCGACTCCAACTTTAATTAAATAATGTTGTGCAACTATGACCATCAAACTGCGATCGCCAACCCGTCTGCCAAGCGTGGCGATTATGGCATATCCTCCATTCTTTTTGGAGGCTTTTGTCCAGCAGTGGACGTACTTTGACTGACATGATGAAATAATTGAATAATGCTAATCACCTGGATGAATGGTCATCTACCACTGCGCGTTTCAAAAGAAACTTTTTGCCGCGCACTACCGCTCTGTGGAATCAATTAGCTGCGGAGGTATTTCCGATCCGGTATGACATGGCAACCTTCAAGAAGCGAGCCTATTCTTTTCTTAAAGGCCGGCAACGCACTTGCAGCTCCTCAGGTGTTGCTAGTAGCTCCATGGGCGGCGGTGATCACTTACCATCAGGTGACCCACTTGCTCGTTTGCCATCCTATAATATAAAAAAAAGAAAAAAAAACTGCTGGACTAAGGCCTCCCTGGACATAGGAGTAGTGTCCGTCATTTAGGAGATATGCCATAATCGCCACACTTGGCAGGCGTATGTCCGAATGAATAAACAAATAACTCACATTCGCGAAAGAAATCCTCGTTGCTGCGTGTACTGTTGTAACGACATTATACGGAGTTCTATCGGATGCACTGCTCTGAGACTGACCTGAAATAATAAATAAATAAATATCTAGGGACAATGTCACACAGGTCATCCTAGCCCCAAACTAAGCAAAGCTTGTACTATGGGTACCAGGTGACGATATACATACTTATATAGATAGATAAATACTTAAATACATAGAAAACATCCATGACTCAGAAACAAATATTCGTGCTCATCACACAAATATTTGCACTTACCGGGATTCGAACCCAGGACCACCAGCTTCTTAGGCAGGAGCACTACCCACAAGGCTACGGTGACCGTCAAGTTTAACAATTTAAATGCTCAATAAACATAATAATATCCCGGGACATTATTTACACACGGCCGTCTGATCCCAAACTAAGCAGAGCTTTGACTATGGAAACCAGATAACTAATATATTACATATACTACTTTTATTTTGTAGATACTTATAGATAATTAATTACACTCGACTCAAATTTGTCCTGGGTGGGAATCGAACCCACGTCCACCGGCGTGAATAGCAACCAATTGCCAACCACGCCAAAAGGCCCGTCAGTTAATTTCCGCAACGGCGCGGTCAATCTCAATGGATACTAGCCAAGGGCCATATTACAGTGCACAAGTGTTCGTAACCACAAGGATACTTTCTATTACATCACTCTCATGATCCGATAGGACGACTTGAGTCACGACCGGGAAAAGATCAGGTACAGACGGATCTGGGGCTCTACCGGCTAAGTCGCCGAACATCGTTTTCGTTCGTTTCGTTGAATGGCGTTCAAATAAATAAAGGTTAAAAATGACTTAATCAACCATTAAATCGGTTTCAACGTTGACAATCGATTCCGGACCATTTATGACGTCACGTGTGGTTATGGAAGCCAATTCAACGATTAATTAAGTCATTTTTAACCTTTATTTATTTCAACGCCATTCACGAAAACGATGTTCGGCGGCTTAGCCGGTAGAGCCCCTGTACCTGACCTTTTTCTACGTAAAGCTTCTGCTCGGAAGCAGAAGCTTTACGTGCTCTCGGCACGGGAGTCAAATACCGCCAACTACCAAACTTTGGACTGATACTGAGAAATTTTCCTTACAGAAAAATCCCTGAAGTCACTTTTTTGTCGGACCCACTGAATGAGGTCTGCGATTTGGGCCTAGGACCTCATTATCTACGGTTGAACATGCTAACACTAATCCAACGAGGCAGTCAAGGCCTATGACATGGGTAAGCCACCGTTTTCTCTGTGACTGTGAGGCTGGCTACCGTGGTGGTTTTAGTGGGTCGAGTCCTACATGACCCGTCGCCTCCCCAAACGATGGACACGCGTATTGCGCATTTCCACCAAATAAAATAGTTAAATTAGTTAAATCTGTCTAGTTAGAATTAGATGGCATAAGATCATCATCATCATATCAGCCGAAAGACGTCCACTGCTGGACAAAGGCCTCCCCCAAAGATCTCCACAATTGCCGGTCTTGCGCTATTCGCATCCAGCTGTTTCCAGCGACCCGCACAAGTTCATTGGTCCATCTTGTAGGGGGCCTGCCCACGCTGCGTCTTCCGGTTCGTGGTCGCCACTCAAGAACCTTTCTGCCCCAACGGCCATCGGTTCTACGAGCTATGTGCCCCGCCCACTGTGTCTTAAGATACTGTAATGATATTACCTGCCCTCCTATAGAATAAAACCTCTTTTGAGAAGATAGCTAACTCATTTTATTAAAATAGCTGGACAAAGCTTTTATAAGTTAGAATAGAATTCGAATTAAATAAAATGTATAATTTTATATTTGAGTGATGTTTGTCAGAGTTATAAAAATGGAGTGCTAAAGAATACATGGTGAAATCTAGTTTTATTATTTTTTCATTAAAATAAGTGATTGGTGTTTGTGCATTGTGAAGGTCTCTCCCTAGATCCCGTATAGAATACCTCTTGCTGCTGCGAGTCTTCTACAATACATATGTATTTATTTATTTACCAAAAACGTGTGCCTGGCGAAAAATCCACCAGTTCTTTGAATCTTTTCATTTTACAGTGGAATTCTATCCTAGAGGACCAACACAATCATTGACATGCAACATACCCTCCACTCCTCTCCTATTATTTTGAGATAAATTTCGTTTCCTCGACTCCTGCGAGGGAAACTTTGAGAGAGATTTCTTTTGTTCCAGGAACTGATCGTCTTCGACGTGAGTGATAGTCTTCGTCGGGTCGTAACTGATACCAAGCTTCTGTGATGCTTGCTCACCAAAAATAGTCAGCACATCATCAACCTTTGGTTTTATATCCTAAAACAAAATAAGGTTTTGTTTAAAACATTCCAAACATGTTTTCATATTATCGTCCAAAATAATATTTAATTTTGATTGATCGGCGGCGGGTATATTTTTCATCCGTTTGGTTTTGAAACTATGGGCCCATGGGGATCAGATAGGCGGAAATTTGTAAAGAGCTTGTCCAGACGCTTTGTCGAAACCTCAGGTGACCCAAGGGCGGGAGTGTACCTCAGCCAGCGTATCAGCTGGGCTATACAACGAGGCAACGTTGCTAGGTTTTGGGCACACTACCCGCAGATTGTGACTTAAATGCTATTTTCTATTTATAAATTGTTTCTTTTTAAGTAGATTTGTACCTAGAATTAAATATATATTTTAGCTCTAACTTCTATTTAATAAAATTCTTCATTAACTAAAATATATATTTTATTTAATGAAGGTTGGTAATAATTTCCCACCCCTCATTTAAGGTGCTAGAATTAAATTTAAATTGTTGTAATTTTCTAATTTTTTTATTTTTATTTTTACTTTATTGGGACATAAAACAGTTACACATTAGGTATAGTTAAATTATTTAAATATAAATTTTAAGAATAGGTAAACGTGTAACCCACACCAATGTCCGCGAATTAATGTTAAAAATAGGTAGTAATAAATGCGTACATTAATTAAGCAGAGAAGTACCTTTGTAGGTACTAGTGAGTAGGTATTAACTATAACTATTTTAGTAATTCAGTAGCCATTTTTTTGAACTTAAAGTGCGATAGTGCAAAAATGTCCAAATCGTGGAAGTGTGTGTTATACGTTTCCACAATGCGTCGGAGAGGCACCCGTGCGCCAGCGTGAGTTCTGCACCGCGCGGTGTGGAACAGCCGGGGCACGCGTGCCTCTCGACGCATTACAGTTCTAGGTACAATATAACATAAGTTGTTAGTGATGTCAGTGCAATCAAACTTGTTATTACAAAGACTATGAAGCATCATGACCATCAGTAAACTACGTCTGGACTGTAAGCTCTGAAGTTTATAGCGTTCCAATAAATCTGTGTATGGTATTCTAGACTTAGTGCATCTATAGTGCATAGATCGTAGAAATTTTTTTTGAACAATTTCTAGTTTTTTTATGTAAACGTCAAAAATAGGGCTCCAAATCGGGACTGCGTATTCCAATTGAGAACGTACTAAGGTTTTATATAAAAGTAAAAATGTCGACGGTCTTTTAAAGTCAGATGACGATCTCATTATAAATCCAAACATACGATACGCTTTATTAATGACATTATCTATGTGACAGTCGAAGTGTAATTTTGAGTCGATTAAGACCCCAAGATCTCTAATACGGTCGACTCTTTGTAGACTGATATCACATAGATTATAATCGAATGTTATAATGTTTCTGTTTTTTGTGAAAGTAATTATATTGCATTTGGGTAAGCTGAGCTGAAGTTTATTTTGTAAACAGTATCGAGAAAGTCTATCTAGGTCTTCCTGTAAAAGTAGGCAATCTTGTATGGTTTTGCATGTCTTGTAAATTTTGATATCGTCGGCGTACATTAGAAATTGGGAATGGATGAAACATGTTTTAATGTCATTAACGAATAAAGTATACAATAGTGGCCCAATTATTGAGCTTGGGGCACACCAGATGTGACGATAATTGGGTTAGATTGGAAGCCATTAATAACCACCTTTTGTGATCTATTAAATATGTAAGCCATGAACCAACGCAATAGGTTGCCACGGATACCATTATAAGCAATTTTATCTAGTAGCAATTTATGGTCCACCTTGTCGAAAGCCTTCCGAAAATCGGTGTACACAGCGTCAACCTGAATCTGTCCATCCATATTTTTAAATAAGTAATCTGTAAAAACCATTAGATTGGTATTAGTTGAACGACGTTTCACAAATCCATGCTGTTCACGAACTATAAGGTTGTGAATCTGTGAGTATAATGCGCCATGTACAAGACTCTCGAAAAGTTTCGACAAGGTGGAGAGTATCGAAATAGGACGATAATTATTTATACTTGATTTGTCACCACTCTTAAACACCGGTGTGATATTAGCCCGTTTCCAAATATCGGGAAAAGTCCCCTCGCGCAAGCATTTATTAAATAAAATATGGAGTGGAAGGACTATGTTATTTGCGATTTTCTTTATAAAGATAGGTGGAATGCCATCAGGACCTGAACCTTTAGTCGAGTCAAGTTTTTTTATCGCGTTATGTATTGTATCGACTGGTAAGTAGATGTCAGAGATAAAAGGCGAATTATCTGCATATGCACTAGGTGACTGCCACGTCATGGGGTCTAAGGTCGAGGGTTCATAAACAGAAGTGAAATAGGTTGAAAACATATTACATATATCAGTCGGATTATTAGAATTAAGATTTTCAAGATACATGCTCGCTGGAATCGCAACTCTGCCTTTTCGATTAGAAACGTAAGTCCAGAAATGTTTTATACTAAGCGGGATGCTGTCTTCAACCGATTTCATGTATCTTGCGAAACATGTAACACATTCAGACTTAAAACGTTTACGATGGACTGAAAAACTTTCATAATCCGATGCATTGGAATAAATTTTCCATTTTAGCCAAGCTTTTTCCTCGGTTTTGAAAATGCGAATTAGGGCAGGAGAGAACCACACTGGAAAACGTGATTTTTTTATGCGAGTAAATGGAACATGTGTTTTGATAATACTATAAATTTTATCATAAAATATTTCAACCGCTCGATGAGCTGACGACTCGTATAACAATTGATTCCAGTCTAATTTGCACAGCTCGTTATTAATTAAATCATATTTGGCCTTATAAAAATTATGTTTAGTATATAATTGCCGTTTCATTGGTATAACTTTTGTATCTAGCGACGTTACTACCAAGAAGGCGGGGTGGTAAGTATCAATAGGTAACAGTGGTAGACAAGTTTTGGCCTCGCAGTCAACGTTTGACAGAAACAAGTCAAGTATGCGTCCTAAATTATTCCTTATTGTATTGTATTGAAAAGTATTAGTAAAAGAAATAAAATTGCTGAAAAAACTGCTTATTGTATCTGTCGCTTGTGGAATCACATAGTTTATTCCACTACGGTCCAACCAGTTTAGGCCTGGTAAATTATAATCACCTAATACGAAAACTGCGTCAGTACTAGTGTCGTTAATAAAGTCTTGCAAAATATCTAAGTGTGATGTATACAAGTGGTCCGGTGAATTCGGCGGTAAATAGGCTGCACTAATAAAATGGCGCTTAGAGGGCCGCGACGCGGGCAGCTGCACCAATACGTGTTCAATAGCAGCATGCGAGGCGCGCATCAAAACGTTAGAAGGTCGTAACGTTTTCAAAACGGCTATGAGCACACCGCCACCATCTCGTTTTCCCGTAATACTTCGGTCACGGTCACATCTAAACACCAGATACCTATCGTCAATGAATTCACTGTCAGATATGGTGGGTATTAGCCATGTCTCCGTGAGAACTATTACGTCATAAGAAAATGATAAAATATTTATAAATAAGGTGTGGAGCTTAGTACGAAGTCCTCTGCAGTTTTGGTAGTAAATATTTAAATTGTACTTATCCATCGGTAAAAGAAAAAATATAAAATACGTTACCAAAACAAGGCTTAAAGTTCATTACAATTAGAGATCTGAACGAATTAAAATATGAAACAAGTAAATGAGTTTTACAACACATATAGAATGTTATCAATAACGGCAAATAGGAACGATAATATTTTAAGCACGATCTTATAACTATTGTTCTATCTTTGCAAAAGTACAAGTATTTACTATCTGCTCTTAAAAACACTAATATATAATTAAGTTTAACTACACTAACATGGTCTTGCTTCTTACTATTAATTAACGAAACATAATTAAGAAAGTTATAATATTTTAAATTCATTGCACATTTATTTATTTTGAAGCATGAGGGTCATCGGTAGGTTATTCGTACTAACTTCAATAGTAAAAACGGCGTAAACAACACAGAGTAGACTACGAGTCAGAGAAGTCGCACTTCGGGCTAAACAAGATAACATGTAATAAAAAGTTAGACTGCACTGAAACCAAACTTTGACGCTAATACACATAAATATATCATTCAGGTGCTTTATAGGGTTTAATTTTGCATATGGGTTTAAGTCTTCTTCGGTACGGATAGGAAAGGCTGCCTGAGCAACATCAGCGCGAACAAGTATAACGCCATTTTTGATCCAGAAAAATCGATGCCCGTTTTGTTTCGCGGCTTCTTTAGTTTGACGAAATAATATCTTGTTGTTCAATGTAAGGTGCTCATTTATATAGATCTTATTCGAATTCGTATCCAGCTTCAGCTCATCAGACGTAATTCCTTTTTTGCGACGTGCAGCCGCAATAAAGTTGTCACGTAGAATTTGGCTTGAAAGTTTAACCACTATGTTTTTTGGTCTTGTGGATTTTGGATTCAATTGCGGTACTCGATGAATAGCAATGACGTCACGTGGCAAAAGTGTTTGCTTGATCAAAGTAGCAATATTTTCAAATATCTGGAGCAAGTTTTCACCGCGTTTTTCGGGCAAGTTGCTTATCTCGACATTGCAGTTTCGGGATTTTTGCTCCGCTACTTCCAATTTTTTTTCCAGGATAGCAATTCGTTGGACAACTCCCTTAGGAGAAGAAATATTCTCTTCGAGTTTCGAGATACGCGATGCAAAATTATTCGACTTCTCTTCCAAGTAATCATATTTGTCACTTATAAACTTGATAGTAGACTTTATTCCATCAAATTCGGATAAGAGTATTGAAAATTTTTCATCCTGTTTTGCCAAGCACGTTTCAAACATAGATTTCATATTCGCCTGAAAATCTTTCAGCTCATCACGCAAATTTATATCACTATTGGATGGCACGCCTTTGCGGTAAGTGACGTATGGAGGAGGAGACTCCTTATCTATTAAGGACCCATCGATAGTTGTTTCACCAGATCCAGGTAGATCGTCGACATCACTAATACGGTCAAAAGTGCTGTTTAAAGTTGCCATAACGTTGACGAAGTTAGGAAGTCTCTGTCCAATACACTACTCTGTACGGCAAACGCACCTGCCGATAACACTAATCAGGCACTATTTAAATTTTAATGTACAAGCCCTGCAGTTTTAACCGCGCCAATCTTTCTAAATTATGGCCATGTGTTATTCGTATCTCGTTATCGTATCTATTCATCAAAATCCGTTCGGTAGTTATTACGTGAAAGAGTAACAAACAACCATACATCAAAATATCCATACATTTATATATCCATACATCTATACATCCATACTCACAAACTTTCGCATTTATAATATAAGTAGGTTAGACTGATTCATTGATTTCATCATCATCATCATATCAGCTGAAAGACGCCCACGGCTGGAAAAAGGCCTCCCCCAAAGATCTCGACAATCGTCGATCTTGCGCTATCCGCATCCGCGGCTTCCAGTGACCCGCACAAGATCATCGGTCCATCTTGTAGGGGGCCTGCCCACGCCACACTGCGTATTCCGATTCATGATCGCCAATCGAGAATCTTTCTGATATCGTGATTAACAATTATAATAGGTGGTCGGTCACATAATGTTAGTGATTTTACTGAAAACAAAACTATTAGGAACCAAATAAATTGTAGTGTTTTCTGTCCCTTAAGACAGCAGAGAGCGTAGTCAATCTATCCTTAATCTGATTGCAACCCAGCCGTGTCGGCTAGCCCTTCCGTGCAAATTACGATTTTGAGAAAACAATAAATTACTGGAGTACTCAAATCACACCCTGTGCATAAAAATAAGCCGTGCGGTTTTCTAGTTTAAGAAGCTATCCACCGATAAATATTAGCCATTGATTAACAGAATTAGTTTATAAGGTTTATTAGTTAAGTAAAATGACTTACAATCATGGGGCCTAAATCAATTTCTCTAGCTCCACTGACATCGAGTGGTGGTCCGGGTAGCTCCACCTTGCGACCTTTTGCTGGTGACAAATGGCGCAAAGTTCGACGGCGAACGTGGTAGCCTTTGTAGGCAGCCTAGAAAAGATAATAAAGATTGCAGAAAAACTCTCTCTGCCACTTATGTGTATAAAATATATTAAAAAAAACAAAAGAAAATTTGTTTGCGATGGTAGATTCAGATTGGCAAAAGAGCTGTGTAAAGATCGTGACAAATGGAAATCAGTTGTCTCTGCTTACCTTTATGGGAATCAGGCGTGAGTCTATGTATGTATGAAGTAGGAGTTTAAAAAAAACATTATTTCTATCACATAGACTATCGATAGAGATATCGTGTTTGAGCAGCAGGTCACAACTGACTCAAATCTACTTCTAGACTGTCCGAACAAAATCGTACTAAAATATCGGGAGACCAGAACATGAACAGTGTGCAGCTAGTTTATTAATCGTGAGACGGCCTCGTTGGTGTAGTAGCAGACAAAGAGGATAGCACTGTGTTCAAATTCCGAGTCGGGGAGAAAATCTCTCAAGAATAAACCAAAGCTTGTTTTACAGTACGGAAATCCGTTTAAACTGAATCTCTCTCTCCAGAGTCTGTCTTTTCCATTTGATTAAGAGTGTGAAGGAAACAAAAAATCAAAGTGAGTTATTTATCAGAAAATATCCAGCGCGAATGGCTAGCTTTCACTGAGTGTAGCTGCCCTGGCCTAGTACCTGAATCCTCAAAGCGGCATTATTAAGTTCGCTCAAAGATGGCTTTGTCTTTTTGTATATTTCCAACGTATGCTGCGCTGCTATCTCCCACGGCTCTTCATCATGCATGGTTATACTCTGAAATTGTTACATTTAGATGAATTTTAAATTATACTAGATATTGCACATGTTCGAAATACGACCACTAAGACTGTAGACATTAAAGAAAAATTATATTAATTTGATTCCTTGTACACTTATGCACTACCAGCTGTGCCCCACGGTTTTACCCGCGTAAAATTTTATAAATTATCACAGCTCCTCCCCCGTAGGTGAAAGCGTGATAATATGTAACCTATATGTTGACCCGACCTCTTAGTAATATTAATGCAAAATTTGAAGTAAATACGTGCAGTACTTTTTGAGTTTAGCCCGGACATACATACAGACAGACAGACACACATACAAAAATTCAAAAAACTATATTTTGGCTTCGATATCGATTGTAGATACCAAGTATCCTTTTAAAATAATATTCAACGTGCAGTTTTTAATTTAGTATATTTAGTGACTATTTGTTCATGAACGTTGTACACACCTGTAGATATTAACATTTTCTGTTAATCTGAATAACTTGTCTTCTTTAAATGTTTAGTGTCTAGTTGATCACTTATCATTTATATTAATAAAAAATATTACAAAAGCTGGACGCTTACAAAAATGTCAAATCCCAACTTTATAAAAATAGCAAACACTTGTACAATGTAATATTGCATAGTAGGTAACTAAAACCTTTCAGTATGTTTTGTTTCTAAATCGTTCTATATACAAGGTCTTCTTGATCTAGCTGTTAAGTATTCACTAGAAGATAATGTGAGTCATTGGATGCCAGACCGGGGCAAAAAGTTATTGGGACTCATCTGGCAAGAAAAACCAGTAGGTGCCCAATGTCTCGAAGCACGTGAAGCCATCAGTCTTGCACTGACCTCTCCCTGGTTGTGTGAGCTAAAAAGAGAACTTGTGTGCACAATAATATATCCCACGCGAATGGCTAATATCTATTGAGACTGTCTGCCATGGCCGATTTAGACCCAGGCATGATGTGATTATGTGTGTGATGCTTCACATCTTCAGCCTTTTCTTCATTCCTTGCAAAATGGCGACGTTATAAAAACCTTTGGGGGAAGCCTATGTCCAGCAGTGGACAATATCAGGCAGACTTCCTACTGAGTTTTCTGGCAGTGTTTCTCAGTAGCTGCCACGTCATGCACTGCACGGTAGGGTAAAAAAAATATGAAGATTCCTCATAAATGTAAAATTACACGGAATAAATAATTTTTTACTTTGACTTTGATGATGGGACGCATCACACACATAATCTCAGTTACCGCGTAGTCGTTGCCTAAGTCACCGCGCTTGGCATGTGAGTTAGGGACCGCAGTTAGGTGGTAGCTTCTACACAGGTGGCGCTGCTTCCGGACTACCTGGTGTATCCTTTCACTTTTTATGCCAACCACGGTATAGTATGGCGTGGCCCTTTTATCATAGTCTTAATAAGTGTTACAAAGAGCATATATATGATATATTTAATGCTAGACCAGAGGCAGTACGACGGTTACTAAGTCAAGCTTTTTTTTCAAAATATTTGAACTAATTAGGGCCCATATTTGTTGTTATTAAGTATAATTTATTTGTTTTTGTGTTTCTTTTTTTTTTCTTTTCTTGCAAGAATGTTCACACTAGTTCATAACTAACGTAAAATATTGCCTATTAGCGAAGACCTGTTATTGGCCTTTTGTCGCCTGTTATATTGTTATCTTTGTTACCATTGTATAGCTGTTGGTCTTCCAAGAATAAATAAATAAATAAATATCTGGGTCCACTGATTCCGTATCATTTATGATTATGCTCCTGGCAACCGATTGAGCGAATGTTTGAGCGAGCATTCCAGCCGTTGTTAGTCGTGTAGGTTCCGGTAAGATGGCGTTAGTAGCGTTTTAAATGCGTTAAGAAAATATCGAATGGATTGTATAAATTAGAGTGCCATTACCACGGTGCGGTGGCGGAGCGGTTAACGCACATGGGGCCGGATACTCCGTGGTCGTGGGTTCGATTCCCACCCGCACTTAAATATATACAATTAATTTTAAAGATTTATATAGTAATTTTTAAGCTTCATCTATTTGAATGCCGATCACGATCACGATGACCGGCGACTTAGGCGGTAGGTTCTCTAGGCCGGAAACCACACGGCCTTGTGTCGCCAGCACATCCAGCTACCCCAATCTATCAAACTTCTTTTATAGATTTTCAACTTTATCACAAAAGCATAAGGTTCACTTTCAATTGGGGAAAATTTACAGATTTGGTTAGTTTGATTTACTGGTGTCCGTATATATAATTATTATACACACATCAACAAAGTCTAGGGATACGTTATTTTGAAATCAAACATGGCTTTATTGTTTAAAACCTATTTAGTTTCCTTAAAAAGTTTATTTACAGATTTAAACCTTGTCTATTCTTTATTCAAAATTTAAAAATTAAAATGAGAAACAAATGAAAACACGCAAAGCACAGCGCAATCTTGAGTTGTATCTAATTTCAAGAAGTTGCATTAAAATTTTTTTTGCGTGTTAATTGAAGAAAACCTGATAAATTGTTTTATTTTCTTTTCTCAATTGGTTGTGTAAGCTTTTTAGCGTCATGCCACGCCATCATTTGAGTCGAGATGAAATGTTACGGGCAGTTGGCATGTTACAAAACGGTGCTATTCAACGCGTCGTTGCTGAGTCTCTGGGCACAAGCCAAAATGTGGTATCCAGGCTGTGGTCACGTTATCGCGCTACTGGAGATGTGGCAGAACGGCACACAGGTAGATATCGTGTTACCACTCAGAGACAGGATCGATTTCTCCAAATGACCGCCAGAAGACTACCCAATATCACAGCGATGCAACTAGTGCAAAGGCTCCAGGAGGGTCAGCAGCTGCTGGTGAGCGACCAAACCGTGCGAAGGAGGCTGCATGAAGTTGGTCTTCATGCTCGCAGACCGCTTCGAGTCCCAGCGCTGCGACGTGGCAATCGCGGTAGGCGACTTTTATGGGCTCAAGAACATTTGACATGGAGTGATCAACAATGGTCATTGGTGCTGTTCACTGATGAGTCCCGCTATGGATTTCATCCAGATTCGAGACGAACACGCGTTTGGAGAACTCCAGGCAGGGTCAGCCGTCTCCGACATCCACAGGAGGTCCACTCTTACCAAGGCGGGACAATTATGGTGTGGGCAGGAATACGAATCGGCGGACGAACCCAACTCATTTGGATTCAGGGCAGCATGACTGCCCATAGATACCGTGAGGAGGTAGTAGAACGTGTCATTGTCCCGCTCAGGGCCCTAACGGGGCAAGAATTTCAGCTCATGCATGACAATGCACCTTCCCATACAGCGCGGCTGGTGAGGGCCGCCCTTCGAGAACACGATGTTCAGGTATTAGATTGGCCTCCACAGTCGCCAGACTTAAACCCAATTGAACACGCCTGGGACATGTTACAGCGAAGAGCATTGAGGGATTTTCCGCCCAACTTGACAACAGAAGAACAACTTTTCGAACATTTAAAAAGAACTTGGGACTGCATACCCCAGCAAGACATTGACACCTTAATTTTAAGTATGGAAAATCGTTGCCGCTGTGTGATTAATGTTAGAGGAGGAAATACCGATTACTGATTATCAGATTTGGTAAGATTTTTATTCATTTAATTCGATTGAATAATTTTATAAGAATAAAATGTTTTTGTTCACTCAGTAATTTTCTATGCCTTAATTAATTTAAGACTTTTATTAATTAGAAAAACAAAATCGCATCGTGTTGTTAATGTTTAAATATCGGCCATGAAATTATCTTTAATTCTTCCATTTACAGTCATAACAAAATGTTTATAGTTTTCTAGATAATCAATGAAATGTTCAATATCCCTAGATTGTGTTGATGTGTGTATATGTATAACTAACTTTTGACATCAGTTTCTTGCGGTACCAGTAGTCTCTGTAGGCGTTTCTGGCTACTTGACACACCTTGGTCGTCATCTCCTCATCTAACGGCACTCTGTTCAGTATCTTCTTTAGTATTGCATATTCTTTTACTTTCTCTGGAACAGACAGTGATAATGCACTCCGCAATCTGGTGAGATAACTCATCTTAGAAAGGCATGTATAATAAACTGTGATTAATTGATTAATATAAGCTAGCTAAATATCATTCATTACTATTATAAAATAAATTTTATAAATGTTTTCATACAATCCGTGTACCTAAATATCCATGCAACTAGAAAAATTATGTATACTTAATTATATTACTACAAGCATGTTCTGACTATTTAGAAGCGCTTTTTTAAAGTCTACGTGAATAAAAACCATTTTTTTTATTTAATTAACATATTTATTTGACGTTAAAGTACGTGTGATGTAGTAGTTAACGTATTCGGGTCGCTACCACCTCGAGTTTTAGGTTCAATCCGCGCGCAGGAGAACGTTTGAGGCGCTCATGGCCAGTTGCACTCATCGTTCCGTAAGTGAGTGATGAGGTGCACCTAGGCGCGGTTAGTCCAGAGACGGGTGACCGTTAAAGTGATTTAATTTGTGAGCATGCCCTTCCTTCGGTGGGCATGTTATGCTATCGATCCCGTTTGGCAAGAGTCGTTAAGCCACGTACGAGGCATAATGGGCGGCTTGAACCACTCTGACACTAGGGTAACCATTGCCCATGCGATAAGAAAAGAAGACAGGACAATATTTGTGACCTATAAATGTTATGCTTGAGTCTGGGTGTGCTGTGTTGGACAGAGAGTTCTCAGTTCATCCTTACACCATAGAACAGGGTCCCTTAGGGGTCAGTGGTCAGTGGTATGTGCATCAGGGGTCCGCAGGTCAGTTAACTCTTAACCTATTTACTAGGAATTAGTGTAATAATCTCGTCTAGGTTAAGCCAAGAACTCACCGCGACGAATACGTATCGTCATTCAAACGAAAAATTTAACAAAGACTAAACTTATTATTAAGATTCTATAACAAACTTCCCAACGATATTAGAGAATTGTCTACGAATAAGTTTAAAAGAATCATTAAAGCCAAATTGTGTAGCAGGGCATATTACAAAATTTCTGATTATTTAAGTGATAAAAGTGCTTGGGATTGAGTTGTTCTGAGTCAACACACATGATTGTAATTAATATTAAGTATATTTTATTTTAAAAAAGGATTCCTACTGAGTTTTCTGGCAGTGTTTCTCAGTAGCTGCCACGTCATGCACTGCACGGCAGGGTAAAAAACAAATGACGATTCATAAATGTAAAATTTTTACGGAATAAAGTACCTTTGACTTTGACTTTATAAGGTGTTTTCTTTACTTTAAATATTCTTTGACAGGGATCCGTGGAATTGTTTATGTTGTGAAAGTGGTCCGTGACGGCAAGAAGTTAAAGAAACCCTGCCCTAGAACCTTGACAACCTTGTACGGCAGCTACAACTTCCTCCCACATACGCTGAAGCTATGTTCTAAAGAGTCGGCAACGCTGGAGTTTTGCCCTAGGTGTTGTAAGCGTCTACAGGCTACGATTTAGACCGAATTAATGCTGCTTAACGTGAAAACGTAGTTCATAAGTTCTTCGTCTTTTAAACCGCTCTTATCAGTTTGTTATTATGCTCGTCCATATTAATGAACAAGTTTGACATTTATTTAATTTGAGACGGAAGTAAAATTCGTTCTGGTCTTGAACTAAGTAAATGTCAAATTAGTTTCGGTATAAATAAGTATTCCATCGCATATGACTAGCTTGTTAGTCTAGTGGTTTGTGATCCTGACCGATAAGCCAGAGATTGTAGGTTCGATCCCCAACCAAGGCAAATCTTTGTGAAATTAGCACGATTATTTGTTCTATGTCTGAGTGTAATTTATCTATAATATGTATTTATTAAGTTATTATGTTTATCAGTTGTCTGGTTGCCATGACAGGTTATGCCTAGTTAGGGAACTGCCTCGTTGGTCTAGCGGTAGCGGGTTCAAATCCCGGGTCGGACCAAAAGGGATTTTGGCATTTTTTGGTAAAATCAAAAATTTCTTAATATCAGCCCGAAGACTGGGAGTTGGCGGTATCATACCCCGTGCCTCGGAGAGCACTTAAAACCGTCAGTCCTGTACCTGACCTGTTTCCAAAAGTGTCGCTATTGGTCCCATCGGATCATGAGAGTGATTGAAAAGAAAGTGCCCCTGTGTTTGCGCACTATAATATGTCCTGTGCAGATGGCAAGTCTCCATGGACACTGGCCGCCGTGGTCGGAATTCGGCTTTATTAGTTTGGGAAAAGATGGCAGTATGTTAGTTGTCCCGAGATTTTCATTATTATTATGTTAACCAAAATAATCCATAAGCAACCTTTATTCCAAATCAGATTCTTATGTAAGAAAGCAAGAGATATTCGTTTATATAACTGTTATTCAGTCACAAAAGGTATAAAATCGTCATCGAGGACTTTCGGCAGTCAATGCAGCTGTCCTAGATTCTGATTACGAACATGGACGTGAAGAGAATAAAGAATAGACAGTGTGATGTAACAATATGGTAATATCTCAGTAAGAAGGTCCGTTGAGACGATATGTATTGCGAATTTATTGCGATAACTAATAGCTTCTTTCATTCCATTCTACCCAATGTTTTTATACAAATTATTTTATTCATGTTAAAGTTAGTTATTAGTTGTAAAGCTTTGTTTATTAAATGTTTACATTGTTAAAATTAAATTAGTATATGTAGAATATCAGTTATTTGGTTTCCATAGAACAAGCTCTGCTTAGCTTGGGATCAGATAGACGTGTGTGAATAATGTTTCCAGGATATTATGTTAAAATATTATATTGAACCATTTACCCATAACATGTATATACACACAGTATATATAGACGGTCACCGTAGCCTAGTTGGTGGTGCCCCTGCCTACGAAGCTGGTGGTCCTGGGTTCGAATCCCGGTAAGTGCAAATATTTGTGTGATGAGCACGAATATTTGTTTCTGAGTCATGGATGTTTTCTATGTATTTAAGTATTTATCTATGTACCTATATAAGTATGTATATCGTCGCCTGGTACCCATAGTACAAGCTTTGCTTAGTTTGGGGCTAGGATGATCTGTGTGACATTGTCCCTAGATATTATAATTATTTTATTTCTAAATACATACATGTATATATGTATTTGGAAATATATAAGCATGTTCAGTCAGTCTGGTAACCATAGTACAGGTTCTGCCTAATTTAAGATCAGATGGAATTGTGTTAGTTAGTCCCAAGAAATTAATTAATTAATAAATATTGGGTGTGGTATTCAAACTCTGAGCTCGTCCGAACGGATATAATGTATACCTAAATAAAGCAAAAATATTTAATTTCCCAATCAACAAAGACTATTGAGACCTTTTTAAAATTGATGCAATTTTTAATCAATCTTTTTTGTGAACTTTTTTGTGAATATCCTGATAATGTGATGAAACACCTTAACAGGATTAAAAAAAACGAAATGACTACTTCGTACAAAAGCGCGACGTAATGACAAATAAGCATGCAGTATTTATTATTGGTTTCCCAGAGAGTCTATACGGGCAAATATGTACGCCGTCTGCGTGGCCCCAAGGCGTAAAGCTGTCGGACTGGTTTCTCGTCCGGCCCCGTATGGCAACGCGGGGGAATCAATCTACTGAGCAAGTCAGTCGCGCTGGATCACCGCAACGTTCGCATGCCAACAAGTAAGGATGACTCATCGTTAAACTCTGAAGTATTGTTAAACAAACGTTTTAAAAAACGTACTGTGACAGTATGTCACCAAAATGTGCGTTCGTTAGACAAAAAAACTCAACGTTTAGAAGTGCTACTGCAAAGTGATATTAAATGTGATGTCCTCGGGTTATCGGAACATTGGCTGTCGGCAGACAAATTGAAATGTACTCAAATTGACGGCTACAAACTCGCATCGAGCTACTGTAGGCAGCAAACTATACATGGTGGTTCATGCTTATTTGTTAGCGAACACACTAAATGCACACAAAATGATGAACTAGTTAAATTATCCGTAGAAAAATTGTGCGAAGTATCCGCGATTGATTTGTTAGAATTTAAATTGACTGTAGTGTGTATTTATAGATCTAATCTTACCTGCTTTACTGAATTTATTCGGTATTTTGAGTGTTTGCTAAATAAGATAACGGACATTGGAACTGACTGTATTATTGTAGGTGACTTAAATGTGAATTGTTTAGATTACGCATGTCGGTTTACAAAACAACTTTTTGATGTATTGTTAGCCCATGACATGACAAACTTGGTTGGTTTTCCGACGCGGGTGACCGCGACCACTTCGACGTGTCTCGATCATGTGTACAGCAACCTGGTGCAAGGTACTGTACAAACCTCACCTATATCAACTAATATAAGTGATCATCTGGGTGTTATGTGTGAAATCACTTATCATAATGCAGTGATAGACGCCAGCACACCTCAGTACGCTCGGAGTTTCTCCGACTCTAACCTAGCAAACTATAGGGAGTCGTTATTAAGTGTGGACTGGAATGAGATCAGACGGCAACAAACGAACGCAACGGACATTACAAGGTCATTCATTAATATTCTCGTGAATAAATTTGAGATTTGTTTTCCGCTAAAGAAAATAAATAAAATAAAAAATAAAGCGTCATGGGTGACCCAAGACGTTAAAAATTACAAAGCGTTCCTTTTTGACATTTTAGATTTGACTAAATTAAATACAAATAATGATTTCCTAAATTCCATAATAACTGACATTCAAAATAAATATGACGTTTTAATCAGATCTACCAAACAAGAATTTTATACTAATACTATAATGACGAGCAGAAATGCATCAAAAGCCATGTGGAATGTAGTAAATAAGGAGAGAGGTAAGGGTAATTCTTGCAATCGAGACTTTACTGACGTAATAAGAGACTTAGATGGGCTCGCTTTCAACACTAAAAAAGAGGCTGTAGACGCCATGAACAGACGTTTTATGAGCGCTGCCGTAACTTGTGGAGCACCCCAAGCAAATATCTTAGAAGTGAAGAGCACCCTACGTTCAGCGCGACCGCCAGTTAACTGTACCCTAAGACTCAGGTTATTCACCGCAGACGAAATATATCAGTTGATTACCAGAAAAATACCTGCGAAACCTTCAACAGATATATACGGAATAAGTATGATGTTACTACGGACAGCCGCAGCTCCTCTCGCGTCAATATTAGCCGACGTATTTAACCGTTGCATAAAAGAGGGCGTATACCCTGAAACTTTAAAAATATCCAAAATATTTCCTATATTTAAAGGTAAAGGGAGTAAAGACGACATAGATGGGTATAGACCTGTGTCAATAATACCAGCTGTAGCCAAGGTCTTTGAGAATGGTCTTTGTTCTCGACTGACTACTTTTCTTAGGTCAACTGTATCACTATCAGATCGGCAATACGCGTATCGTGAGGGACGCTCCACAACATCACTAGTTCGGGAGTTAATTCGCTGCGTGATTAATGCTCGTGAGAGTAAGCAACAGGTTGCTGTTATATGCTGCGACCTGTCGAAGGCATTTGATGTCACTGACCACGCTGTACTGGAAGCAAAGCTGCTGCACTATGGCGTACAGGGAAATTCATTAAAAATTCTGGCTAACATGCTTAAAAACAGAGCGCAAATTGTTGTAGGAGATCGAGGTAGAACTATGTCGGATCCGCTTAACTCGGAGATTGGTGTACCACAAGGGTCCTCGGTATCTAACATATTATTTTCTATCCTGCTCAATGATTTGCCAGAAGCGATATCTGAAGCCAAAATTTTCATGTACGCCGATGATGTCGCAGCTCTTGTGATGGCTACAACCATAAATCAGTTGGAACAAAAACTCAACGTGACGACAGCTCAACTCGCTAGATGGTTCCATATAAATGGTCTAGCTTTGAACCTCAATAAGACCCATTTCATGCACTTTAACCTGTCGGGTCGTAGTTACAGAGATCTCACTGTTACTGTCGAGGGTCTAGGGTTGCAGGAAAATAAGACAACTAATTTCCTAGGTTTTGAAATAGATGACGGCCTTAAATGGGACAAACATATTGACAAACTTTGTGCAAAAATAGGCAGTGCTTGCTTTGCGCTTCGCCGAGTAGCTCGTGTGGTGTCGGAAGAAGTAGCACGTACATGCTACTTTGCCACAGTTCACTCACAACTTCAATACGGCGCAGAACTATGGGGGCGCGCCGCTGACTGGGAGCGGGCGTTCAGAATGCAAAAGCGCGCCATCAGGGCAATTGTCGGTATACCCCACGAGGATACTGCCAGACCCCACTTTAAGAGACTTGGCATCATGACCTTGCCATCCATTGATATCTTCCAAGTAGCTATGTACGTTAGAGCGAACATAGAAAACTATACGACACATGGAGAAGTACACACTTATAATACGAGACACGCGAATCAACTGACAGCCGTAAAACACTCCCTTGCCAAATCCTCCAAGCTGACTCATGTCATGGGCCCTACTATATATAACAAGCTACCAGATGCCGTTAAAACAGCTCCTACCTTGTCAGGTTTTAAATACCGACTCAAACGCTGGCTCATTGAACAAACTTTTTATAATTATAAGGAATTATTGAATTCCAATTATTGAATTGACATAGATATAATCTTATTTTTAACCGACTTCCAAAGGAGGAGGTTCTCAAGTTCACCGGTTTTTTTTTTTTTTTTTATGTATGTACACCGATTACTCGGAGATTTATGATCCGATTTACGTGATTTTTTTTAGTTTGATGCGGAATAGTTGCCATTTGGTCCCATAAAAATTTTATATAGATTGGCCCAGTAGTTTTCATTTTATGGACATTTTTGTATGAAAATTTGTTTAAGTGGACGATGTAATTGTCTTTGGCACAGACGTTTGTAAATCTTAGCTAGTCAAGCTAGACTCATCCTGTTCAAGTGTGTCTTGGCATGAACATAAATAACAATTTCAGACGACTAGCGTTTAATACGCACGTATAAGCTTTTTTTTTTGGAAGCGCATGTAGGCTCACCTTTTAGCACCAACGTATTTTTTTATGTACGTACACCGATTACGCTGAGATTTATGAACCGATTTACGTGATTCTTCTTTAGTTTGATGCGGAATAGCTGCCATTTTTAGGGTTCTGTAGCCAAAAGTCTTTCACAAAGGTTCTTCTTGATTTGTCATGTCTGTATATCTGCCCGTACGTATGTCACAGCCACTTTTTTCCGAAACTATAAGAACTATACTGTCGAATCTTGGTCAGCAGATGTATTCCGTGAACCGCATCAAGATTTTCACACAAACATAGAAAAACAAACAATAAAATTTGGGGGTTCCCTATACTTACTTAGAACTGAAATAAAAAAAAAATTCATTAAACTATACATGTGGGGTATCTATGGATAGGACTTCGAAAATGATATTGAGGTTTATAATATAATTTTTTCTTAACTGTATAGTTTGCGCGAGAGACACTTCCAAAGGCGTAAAATTCCCCCCCCCCCCCCCCCTTGTAACTTCTAAAATAATAGATAGATGATGTACATTACCATGCAAACTTCCACCGAAAATTGGTATGAACGAGATCTAGTAAGTAGTTTTTTGAATGCGTCATAAATCGTAAACCGCAATTTACCTTCCATTCTATCAACTCAAATAATTGCTGCTATGGAAAGAAACATTCCGCCTTTCACGGGCGAGTCCGACTCATTATCTAAACAATGATAAATAAGACCTAGGCTATCAGCCCTCTGCTCAGTAGACTCGTTGGCTAATCGATCATTAATAAGACCTAGTCTTCATAGATTCATACCCTCTGTTCAGCAGACTTGATGGCTATTCGATCATAAGATCATTCGATTCATAATAAGATCTAGTGTATAAGCCCTCAGCACACAGACTCGTTAGCTAGATGGTCATAAATACTGCCTAACCTATGCGCTTGCTGTTCAGACTTTTATAAATCTTAGCTAGTCTAGACTCGTACTGTGCAAGTTTTCTTAGAGTGAACGTAATTTTATGTAGTCTTTCTTACAAACGGTCTTTTCGATCATTCACTCCCACAAGAACGTGAAAAAGAGTTTCGAACAACATTTTATCGGAAGATGTTTCTTTTTTCCGTTCTCGTTTGTTGGGATCTATAGTTTTGAGGCGCGCGGCACCTTTCGGAGTCCTAACCATAGCTAGACACTAAAAAGTAACAAATAAAAAAACTTCGTTTAAAAAAACCGACTTCAAAAACTAAAAAGTATAAAAAAATATCTTAATAAAGATTTAATTTAATACATCACTTATAATATTATATAAATGAAATAATATAATTTGTATGTGCTACCTATTGATAGGTTTGAAGTCGGTGCCAAGCCCTAAGCAAAATAAAAGTTAATATTACATACAGCTTTCATACTTTGTGATGAAATTCCTACACTAAAGATTAACCTAAGTAAATAAACTTAAAGAACAATATGAATTAATATGAAACAGATGAAACTGTATCATAAAAATATATGACGACCGTCAACGACGTGTGCACGCTTGGGTTGTTTGTGTAGAAATACGAAGCTATCCCGCTGAAAGTAACGCGCGGCGAGTGTGGTGCGGCTACTATTACATTTGGCTTGGCACCGACTTCAAACCTATAAATAGGTAGCACATACAAATTATATTATTTCATTTATATAATATTATAAGTGATGTATTAAATTAAATCTTTATTAAGATATTTTTTTATACTTTTTAGTTTTTGAAGTCGGTTTTTTTAAACGAAGTTTTTTTTATTTAGCTTGTTTTAGATTGTAGGTGGACTTATTATTTGAATTGTAATTTTGATTTTATTTTATTTATTGTAATTTGTGATCATCATAATATATAATAATTATTGACATGTAAACTGGCTTTACGAAATAAATGAATATGAATATGAATATGAATATGAATATCTACCTTCGATTCTGATTTTACTAAACATGGCTAAGAAGCACCCAAATAGATGTGCCACCTGTTGTCAAGTAGTCATGGAGTATAAGATTTTTCTGTGTGGTGACGTCGGCGATTATCAGAGTATCATCACCCCATCTCATCCCGTGAGGGGCGT
The DNA here is from genome assembly GCA_951640165.1 of Pseudoips prasinana. Taxonomy (NCBI): domain Eukaryota; kingdom Metazoa; phylum Arthropoda; class Insecta; order Lepidoptera; family Nolidae; genus Pseudoips; species Pseudoips prasinana. The sequence continues at coordinate 33,167,816 of OX621248.1, forward strand.
AGAAGTCGACCCGAGGGAATATCTACCAGAGGACAGGCAGCACTCTTGAGGAGGCTTTTGTCCAGCAGTGGACTTTTTACAACTGTTATGATGAGTGTGATGTACTTTTTTATATATACATATCCGTGGATAACCTTTCCCTTCAGCGGGCTCTGAATCCTCCACCTCTTCTTTAATAATATCTGCTAACATCTCAGCCTCATCTTTTTCTAAGCCAATTTGCAGCAGATGCTCAGACACTGAAGGCCTGCAATCACACAGATCTTCAAGTACTTTCATTGCCATGATGCCGTGTTCTCTTGTGATGAGGAGAGCGGAGAGATATTTCGCTATGAAGTCACAAATTTTGGGAGGCTGCCATCTTAGAACCTGAAATAATTTAACAGGTCACCGTAGCCTAGTTGGGAGTTCTCCTGCCTACGAAGCTGGTGGTCCTGGGTTCGAATCCCGGTAAGTGCAAATATTTGTGTGATGAGCACGAATATTTGTTTCTTAGTCATGGATGTTTTCTATGTCTTTAAGTATTTATCTATCTATATAAGTATGTATATCGTCGCCTGGTACCCATAGTTCAAGCTTTGCTTAGTTTGGGGCTAGGATGATCTGTGTGACATTATCCCTAGATATTATTATTACATGTTATGGTAGACATAGTTTGCTGTGTGGCTGACGGCAAAGAATATCACCACCCCATTTCATCCCGTGGGGGATGTAGAAGTCGACCCGAGGAAATACCTCCCAGAGAACGGGCAGCACCTTCTCTCCGTATATTATGACCATCATACTGCGTTCGCCAACCCGTCTGCCAAGCGTGGCGACTATCATCATATCAGACGAAAGACGTCCACAGCTGCACAAAGGTCTCCCTCAAGGATCTCCACAATGGCTGGTCTTGTACCGCCCGCATCCAGCGGCTTCCCGCAACCGTTGTAAGATCGTCAGTCCACCTTGTAGGAGGCCTGCCCACGCTGCGTCTTCCGGTTCGTGGTCGCCACTCGAGAACCTTTCTGTGGCGATTATGGCATATTCAACTCCATTGTGGAAATTATAAGTTTGGAGAGGCCTTTGTCCAGCAGGAACGAGTGAATAATGATGATGATGTTAAGATAATGACAAAAGAGGTAGGGCATTGCGTCGTACCTCCACCTTACAGAAGACATTCCTTAATCATAACATAAATGATCATGACCACGACGGTACTCTATTTTTAGCCTAATAAATTAATTACAATATGACATACACTGATACTTTTGCAAAATTATACGACAATAAGTTGACTCAGAATAATTAGATCATTAAGCTCGAAAGTTTTGGGCCTTGCAAATTAAGGCAATCTAAATGGTGCATGATTACTATGGGGAAGGGTGCATAATATCTGTCAAAGTCTATTTTTAAGGAAAATTTTCCTAAAGTGTGTAAGTTTTAACCGTTACCACCACTCGCTGACCACCACAGAAAAATTACAAAAAAGAGCTAAAGTTGATACTTACTTAAATACTTATCGTATGGGCGGTGTTTACCCTAGTGTCAGATTTGGGCATGCCGCCAGTAGGCCTCTGTCATGGCTTAACGACTGTTGGCTAATGGCTACCACCGGGACCTCCAGTTCATCGTGCCATCCGACGCACGGAGACGCTCAGAAATTAAACCACTTTGGCGGTCACCCATCTATAAACAGACCGCAAGGCTAGTTGCTGAACCTCGCCAATCACTTACGGCCTGGGGCTCTACCGGGGATTTAACGATTGATTAAGTCATTTTTAACCTTTATTTAATTGAACGCCATTTAAGAAATCGATGTTCGGCGACTTAGCCGGTAGAGCCCCTGGTGAGAGCATTTGCTATGAGTTAATGATGTTCATACATCAGCCGCATAGCCAGATTTACCATCAGATAAGAGATAAGTCTCACCACCAGACTACGTACACATTACAGCGAATGAGGAATGCAGAAACTCAAATCTACTGCTGAGGGGCCGGCGCTTAAATTATATTATTAGAGATATTGATTACCTTCGTAAATGAAAATCCACACAAGATACCGAAATTAGGAATGGTTCAAGGACCGCAAGAGCTCTTACCTCACGAGAAATATCTGACATTAATTCTTTGAGGCCTTCAGGCACATTGAAGACATTGGAGCAACCATGCCGCTGCAATAATTCATTCATTTAGCTAATCTAGGCTGAAATTTAGGAAACCACAGAGATATATTGAGTTTAACTTCAAAGAGACTATAGTAAACTACGTTTGACTTTGACATGTGTCAAGCTTGAAAGATCTCAACTAACTAATACATTTTTACGCTTGAAGGTTTATACTAATATTTTTTTAATCTTTGGGATTTGCCGTTGATACAAAATGAAATGACTCTCTCTCTTTTGCACTCGTATCATCTCGTCTTTAAGAGAGACTGACCTCACTTTTGAATCTCTTGATACGAAACATTAATAGAATGAATGAAAGATGAAATACCATCATCATCATATCAGCCGAAAGACGTCCACTGCGGGACAAAGATCTCCATCATTTGGGAGGATATGCCATAATCGCCACGCTTGGCAGACGGGTTGGCGATCGCAGTAGGATAGACATGGTACTCAGGAGAACTCTGCTACCCATTCACTGGTATATATTCCCTCGGGACGACTTTTACGTCCCCCCATGGGATGAGAGGGGGTGGCGATATTCTTTGAGGCCGTCACCACACAGCCATGAAATATAAGGAGTCCAATCTATTCATAAAACTGAACTTATTATTTTCTGTCTCTTTTATACGTCAATATTTTAAATAGTAAATATATATTGGCTGCCTCGTTGTTCTAGCCGTAGCGTGTTCAACCGTAGATAAAAAAATCTCAATATGAGCCCGAAGCCTGGGAGTTGGCAGTATTATACCCCCGTGCCTCGGAGAGCATGTAAACGCTTCCACTGCCTCAGCAGACATATAGAGGTCAGCGAAGGCTCCAGCCTTCTAGCCAAACTACAAACTAAGTACCCGCACCGGAGGGCACCCCCTGTGAGGTTCGAACTTCGACTCTGGGTGGTTACTGGCGGGAAGATGCAAGAGAGGGTGTATCATTTTAGGAATGTTTTGTGAAACTTTCGCTCTAAGTTAAGCGGACGTCCCTACTGATTTTGGTTCGAAAGGCATTTTATCGATTTGCCGTGCAAACTAAAGGTGCCGGCGGGCGTTCGCGGTGGTGCTAAAACTGTCGACGCAAACTCCCCTCAAGAGCACCTCAAATGTAAATAGAACGCTTCATACCTAGTTACAATAGAAACCTAAACGATTGTGCAATTTCATAATGCATGCATAATTGGATTTGTGCGGTACTTCACCGTGCGTGAGTCAGACTGTTTTGAGTCATTGCCGTACCTATAGTCTTTTGTGATGGTTCAAATTGTAATAATATTTCTCTGTCTGCGTAGGCAATATTCATTGTGATATAATGTAGTCAGTAGTACATTATGTTCCAATGGCAATATTTTTGTATAAACGTTTAAAGTAAACTGGCCTTGTGATAGATAGTATGTACAGATGTACAGACGCCAGCACATAAAATTTTTTTTTACGTTGTGGAAATGCTCTAATCGCACGTGGTATAGGGCTCGACCCACTAAAACCACCACGGTAGCCAGCCTCACAGTGCCTGTAGCGGGGGCTCTGGGTACTCGTGAACGATCTCGCCAGTACCCCCGCTGTACACTGAGCATCCGCGAGACTCTCACCCGGGGAGGGGGAGAGGCCTGAATGCTTCCCCCCTCCCCAGTACGCACACGCGTGTTACCTGAGCTACCGCAGGTTACCCTTACCGGGACCGCTGGTGCTCGGAAGTAAAGAACTCAACTCGTTCCCTCCCCCAGACGCTAGCGGTCCCAGAGGAGCACATCAAACTACCCAAATCTGTAATTTTTCTGTACTTTGTTTTGCAAAGACAACGCCAGCATTAGGGAATATAGTCCCTGTGCCGCGGGGTACTTTACAAACATATAACAGACGGACATAAATTACACCCAGGCCCAGAACAAATATTTATGGGTCACACAAATAGCTGTCCGGCGCAGGCCTCGAACCTGCGACACGAAGCGGCGATGCGACTGTCTTAGCCGCTGCGCCACAAGTGCAGTCTAGTACTGTCTTATTATATTAATGTAAAATTGTTACTTTTTGGTGTTTCTTGTATGAAGTAAGAACAACTGGGGCTCTACTGGCTAAGTTGCCGAACATCGATTTTTTTAATGGCGTTCAAATAAATAAAGGTTAAAAATGACTTAATCTATCGTTAAATCGATGTTTGATTTGAAGCCGATTTAACGGGTGATTAAGTCATTTTTAACCTTTATATTTGAACGCAATTTAAGAAATCGATGTTCGGCGACTTAGCCGGTAGAGGGCCAGGACTGACATAGTCAAATATTGACTCAAAGTCCCGCGACAAAAGACAAGAAGAAGACAAAAAAAAAATAGCGGTGACTCTGGCTATTGGATGTTTGGAGCTACTGGGGTTAGTCATATCACTCACAAGCGTTGACGACTGAGTCGTTACCTTCAGCATCATCATTTCAACTGAAACACAGGCCTCCCCCAAAGATCTCCACAAAGTCGTGCGTTGGCGTGATTGGTAAATACTTGCATTTCACGCCGCAGGTCGTGGGTTCGATTCCTACCCAGGACAGATATTTTTATGCATCAACATGTCTGTTTGTCCAAGTGTCCAGTGTTTGTGAACATGTCTGGATGTAATTATCTATATAAGTATGTATTTACAAAAAAATGTAGTGTATGTAATATATCAGTTCTCTGGTTTCCATGGTACAAGCTCTGCTTAGTTTAAGATCAGATGGCCGTGTGTGAATAATGTCTCAGGATATTATAAGATATTATTATGATTTTAATGCCGGTCTTGCCCTTAGCCTATATCAAGCCCTTCCAGCGACCCTCACAAGAGATCAGTCCATCTTGTAGGGTGCCTGCCCCCTCTGTAGCTTCCGTTTAGTGTTCGCCACTCGAGAATAGAAAGTATGGTTGTTACGCCACCTCAAAAACTGCCAACATGCATGTTTTCCTATCTACTTACGTACATAGAAAACACTATTTAAGAACGGGTAAATAATTACAAAAAAGATCCCGTTTTAGATCATACGACTGAAGTAAAATTCAATTCAAACGTAACTGGCTATGACAAAGAGAGTAGGAAAATGTGTTCTCGCACCTTCAGTAATATACGAAACGTAACTCTCTCTGTCTCTCTCTTTCTCTATCCTCATAACTTATATCTCCCTCTCAACTTCTGTTTGACTCGCTCGATCACACTTTTCGTAACGCTCTCAAGCATTCACCAGCTTACTTCTCAACTCAAGCGTGCTTAAAGAAGTCTTATCAAAAAAATCAAAAATAAACAACGAAGAAATCGCGTAACCAATGTAGAAAAATAAATTTAAATCGCATTAATAACCACCTCATTTAACTAATTCGGCTAATAACGATACAGTGTAGATCTTTTCATAACAATTCATATATACAACTAATTTAAAGTTACAACCAAGTTCCAACAATACATTTGAAAATAGACCTTACCACTTTACGTTAAGGTATATACGAGTGATAAAAGGAAACATATTTTATAATTGCGCGGGTAAATACTGATTACCGCACTCCATTCGTTGTGTGAAGTCGCAGTGTGTGGTTGTACGGACATGATACAGGAAACAAGCTGTGTTTATTGATAAATATATATATGTAAATATACCGCTGATAAGTTTGGATGTCAATGGATCAACTGTGATATCAAACGTTTAAAAAAACTTACCCATCGACAGTGATAAATGTGACTCAGTGCGTTTTTTGTGTAACTGTACCTTTTTAAAAAAAAAATAGCTAACGGAAAATTACTTATAAAAAAGCAAAGGAATTAAATAAAAAAAAAACAGCAAGATTTTTAAACAAAGAACAGGAATAGATAATTATGAAGTAGGTACTAGGAGAACAAAAAGTGACAGAAGATATAAAGGATTTTAAACAAGCAATCTTTTAGTAAAGTACCAGGATTGCAGTATCATACAGAAGTAAAATAACCGCGAGTAAAATGGACGTAACGACCGCGAAAGCGATATCAATGCTGACCTTAGGACTGGGCAGCTTTGTCGCGGGAATGCTGCCAGCCTTCTTCTCTGAGCAGGCGAGACAAAGACATCCGTTACTCATATCCTGCCTCCTCTGCTTCGGCGGAGGAGTCCTTCTTTCTACTTCTGTGATGCACATGCTACCAGAGACGAGAGAAAAGTTGCCAGAGTATTCGGAATTGACGTTGTGTATAGGTTTCTTTTTGGTGTATCTGGTGGATGAGTTGTCGCACATTTTCTTTAAGACTGATGGCCATGAGCGGCATGTAGGGGAGCAGACGAGGCTGTTGCCTAGGGGGCATGATGCGGAGATGAGGGAGCGGGATACTTCTGAACTGTGTCACGTCAGCCATAAGGAGCCGTGCAATAGGAGTTCCTCAAGCGTTGTGGGATTGCTGTCAGCTCTATTCGTGCATAGCGTGTTGGAAGGATTGGCGATTGGACTGCAAACGGATTCTAAAGAGGTAAGGTAGCTTAAAATATTAAAATCCTACAAATATTATAAACGCGAAAGTTTGTAAGTATGGATGGATGAATGGATTTTTGTTACTCTTTCACTTAAAAACTACGGAACGGACTTTGATGAAAATTTTTGGTAATATAGCTTATATATCCGAGTAACACATAGCTATAATTTATATAGTTTAAAGGGGGTAAAACCGCGGGGCACAGCTAGTTAATTGTTATGTTTGTGCGAACTATTTAGTTTTATTTTGTTTTTAAGTAATTGTTATATAACGTGAGTGTCCTACTAATCACACTAACATTTTTGTGAGAGCGTGAGTGTATACATATGTTTGTTACTCTTTCACGCTTAAACTAGCGAACGGATTATAATAAAATAAAATTTTTAGTGTTATCCTACTAATATTATAAACGTGGAAGTTTGTAAGTATGGATGGAATTTGTTACTCTTTCACGTAAAAACTACTGAATTGATTTTAATGAAACTTTACAGTAACATAGCTTATACATCAGAATAACACATAGGCTACAATTTATAAAGATATTATTGTGTGAATTGTCCATAATATGACGATAAGTGTCAAGTAAGCAGGAAAAAATTTACCATCTGCGAGCTATTCCGGCGTGCACTGCCAAAACCGCTGGAGGTACCTGCACATCCTACTAATATTATAAATGCGAAAGTTTGTGCGTAGGTATAGATGTATGTATGTTACTCTTTTACGCCAAAACTACGTTAACCGATTCAACGCGGATGGCGCCCCAGAGGCGCCATGGAAATATTTTACCTGTGGCGTTTGGTTTACATTCAATATCGAGTCGCAACTAAACATAAAAGACAAAGATGACAAATGAGAAAACGCAGCAATTTCCAATTCATGGTGGATGGCACTTTAATGGCGCCATCACATTCCCTGGCGCTTGGCTCCTCAAAGGGCCCACAAAATATTTGGTAGCCTACCGCACTGAACCGGTTAACGCGGGTGAAACTGCGGTGCATACCTAGTTATGTATATTTGGATGTTTTTGTCACTATATCGCTATCTCATAGCCTCGCTTGGCGGGCGGGCTGGCATTCTCAGTATAGCGCTAATAGTACAGACGCCAGCACATCCAGCTACTCCAATCTGTCAAATTTCTTTTATAGATTTTCAACTTTATCACAAAAGCGAACCTGAAAGTGAACCTTAACTTTCAATTGGGGAAGTTTGACAGATTGGGGTAGCTTGATGTGCTGGCGTCTGAACATAGCTAAAATTTTGATATTTAAACCTACACATGATCCTTGACAATAACTTAATTTAAGTTAGTTAAATATCGTTACTGTTATAAAATAAATCTCATTGTAAATTATTTCCTACAATCCGTGTACCTAAATATCTATATGTACCTAGAAATAATTATATATTACAACGAATATGTTCTGACTATTTACAAGCGCTTTTTTAAAGTCTACGTGAATAAAAACCTTTTTTATTTTATTTTATTTATTATAGCTATACGGTGCTAGTTCTCTGGTAGATATTCCCTCGAAACGACTTCTACGATGAGATGGGATGATAATATTCTTCGCCGTCATCACATGGGATATGTTCTAGATGCATGAATGTTTGTTATTCAATTTCGTAAAAAAGGCTGGACAGGTTTAAATGAAATTTGTCACACAGATAGTTTATTATATGGGTTAAACTTGTCTGTTTGTCCTGACTCTGGGTGAAATTAGCTATACAACATGTAACTTAATTAGCGCACATCCTGAAAATAGTTTGTTCAGAATCGTTTACTGAATTGATTTATATCATTTTTAATATAGGTAATTTTTTATTCCAAAATTATTAAAACTACGGAAATTATTGTCATATTAACCCTGTACAGTCAAAACCAATTGAAATGCACCAGTCAAAGTAATAAGACTTGAAATCGCAGGTTTATTTGTATTTATACAAAATGCATCATTCAATACAAAATAAAGAAAAATAAACTTTATTTCAAGAAACTAATTTAGTAAATAACAATGCATATACATGTTAAATAAAAGATTCAGTGTATGTATTTATGATTACAACATAATATTCTAATTGGCGTGTTTGAGGGTGTGCGTTAATTACTTTACATGTTGTATAATTATGTATTTACAAAATAAAGCTCTGTTTATAATGCCCTAGAATATTATTATTATTATTATCGCGTAAATAAAATTAGTTCCTTTGGAATTATCTAAAAACGGTCTACTTGATATCGTTACATGAAATTAATTGTATTGACCATTAATGAACATTATTCCAGGGCAAAAATAAATCTTTATCTTATTATAATCGCAGGCAGATTTTCAAATGGAACATCTAAGTTGTCATTGAATATAATGAATAATAAAGTCTCCTTGGTTGAATTTCGTCCATAGTACTCACTCTTAACGGAAAATAGACATTTGCGAGGGAAGTATATATTGTATTGACGGTCACCGTAGCCGAGTTGGTAGTGCTCCTGCCTACGAAGCTGGTGGTCCTGGGTTCAATTCCCGGTAAGTGCAAATATTTGTGTGATAAGCACAAATATTTGTTTCTGAGTCATGGATGTTTTCTATGTATTTAAGTATTTATCTATCTATATAAGTATGTATATCGTCGCCTGGTACCCATAGTACAAGCTTTGCTCAGTTTGGGGCTAGGATGCTCTGTGTGACATTGTCCCTATATATTATTATTATATATATTGCTCAAGTAGAAATACGCGCCAACACAATATGTTCGCTATTATTATTCTCATAATACGATGGGAAGGATCAACTGATAAGACCGGAAAGAGCGCCTTCATTTAGACAAAATGTATAAAATAATTACAGATTATAAAAGTTCATTCATCCTCAGCCTGGTATCATCAACTGCTGCCCATAGGCCTCCTCCAAAGGTTTCTATAATATTGTCATTAATATTATATCGTCGGACATTATTTACACACGGTTATCTGATCCCAAACTAAGCAGAGCTTGTACAAACGGCTACATATCAAGCTTACTTTATAAATGGATTACTTTTAATTGGTTTAGAACTTCAGCATTAAAAATTGCTCTTGTGTACCTACATTATGGTTATAATTTTCAAGAATGTAGTATATATTTTTTATTGAAGTTATACTTCTTTTGGCGCGATGGAGAAAAATGATGAGAGTGAATTTTTACGATGCGCGCGCACACCGACACCAGAAAATTTAACAGCATGAAGTTAGTTCTAGGTGGTATGAGAGTGAATTTTTACGATGCGCGCGCATCGTGCGCGCGCATCGTAAAAATAACAGCATGACGTTAGTTCTAGGTGGTATGAAAATTGATAACTATGTTCAAGTTGTATATTAAGAAGTATAACTTCTAACGCGTGTACATAAGTACACACAAGTTTTTTTTTATATATGTATATATTTATATACAACATGTAACGTAATTAACGCACACCCTCAAACACCTCAATTAGAATATAATGTTGTAATCATAACAAATTCACTGGATGTTTATTTTACATGTATATGCATTGTTATTTACCAAATTAGTTTCTTGAAATAAAGTTTATTTTTCTTTATTTTGTATTATTTGATTTACCTACAATAAGAGATCAGCTTATATTGGTATTGTATAGCTTGATATGTAGCCGTGTGTACTGTGGAAACCCAGATAACTGATAGACTACATATACTACCTTTTTTTTTTTTTTTTTTGATAAGGCAGGGGGAATGCTAATGCATGCCACCCGCAAAAAGTGTCTGCGGGTGGGAATGTCGGACTCGCACCGACTAAACCTAACCTGCCGTGGACTTCTTCTAGCGCCTGACACGGGGAGCCCCGGGAACGCGGGTATGCTGCTCCGGTGCCCCCCTTTTGCGCCGTCTCCCAGATGGTCGGGACACGCACCCGGGGAGAGCTGTGGGTTGCCCTCCCCATTTGCCGACTCCTGCCAGTACGGCACAGCGACTGCGCCACAAACAGTTCGTTGTCTTTCCGGGGCTGCTTGCACGTGGCGGCAGTAGAGGACACTTATCTCATCATATCATCTATATCTCATACTGCCACCGCAACCCCGAGGGGAGTAGGGCTAACGGCTGCCGCCGCCGCCCCGGCGCCTCCTCCGTCTACGAGCGGGGTCGGCTCGTTCCCGATCCCGCTCGGCGGCCTCCTTCTGGAGCATGACTGCTTCGCAGAAGGAGACCACGGCGTCCCATTTGGTGGAGTCGCCAGCCAGCATCGCATACACGACTGCTGGCGGCGAAAGATCCCGTCCGATCTCAGCGACCAGGACTCGTCTCTCGGCCTCCCAGGCCGGGCACTCCTCCAGCGTATGCTGGTGACAATGTGTCGTCACTTCTCGGCCGATCCGGCACAGATACTCACCGAAACATCCGTGTCCGGTGAGTATCTGAGTCAGTCTGTAGGTGACGTAACCGCCCTTCCTTCCCACCCAGGCCTCGAGGTGAGGCAGGATAGCACCGACGGCACGTTGGCGCGCGTTCAGGCGCAACTCAAGCCGTGCGCGCCACTGCGTTAGTACGCGCCGGTGTGCATCCCGCCTATAGGCAACGAGCGTCCGCTCTGGCGCCTCACCGCTCTCCCGGCGGACGCGGATCTCGGTGTAAACCATCGCGTCGACTGCCGCCAGGAGATCAAACGGCGGGAGGCGCGCCAGGAGTGTCGCCGCCTCAAAGGATACCGTCCGGTATCCTCGTGCGATCCGTATGGCCACCACACGCTGCAGGCTATTCATAATAGCTCTGCAGCGGGAGGCGCCCGTCAGGCGTTCAGACCAGACGGGCGCCCCATAAAGGACCATGGATCGCACGACACCTCCGTAGAGGCGGCGAACTTCTTCCCTGGGACCCCCGAGGTTCGGCAAAAGCCGGTGTAACGCACCGGTTACCCGGCGCACTCGGGGGGCCAGACGCCCGAAATGCTCCTCGAAGCCCCATCGGCTGTCTAGGGTGAGGCCCAGGTACTTCATGTACCGCCCCACCCTGACCTCTGCGTCACCTACACGCATCGACATACTGGGTGGTTCCTCCCTACGGCGTAAGCCGTGGAACCATAGCGCCTCGGTCTTGTGAGGCGCTACCCGAAGGCCCAGTCTCAAAATGGCCGCGACGACACACGCAACTCCGAGTTCGGCGAGCCGTACCGCCCGCTGGAAGCTTACCTCCCGGGCTATGACGAGCGTGTCGTCCGCATAGCAGACGACGCTCACTCCGGGAGGGAGGCTTATCCGCAGGACCGCATCGTACGCGAGGCTCCATAGCAGAGGTCCCAACACGGACCCCTGAGGAACCCCGCAGGAGAGCTCCCTCTGGATCTCAATCCCGTTCCGACCGACGAATTGAATCGTCCTGTCGCGCAAATATGACCCGACTATACCACGGAGATAGGGAGGCACGTTATGATGGACCAGTGCCTCCCGTATCGCCGGCCAGGGGACGGAGTTGAAGGCGTTGACGATGTCTAAACTCACCGCCAACGCCACCCCCCCCGCCCGAACGGCGGGCTCCGACAGGGCGCGGACGCGATTGATCGCGTCCAGCGTCGAACGTCCCTGCCGGAATCCGAACTGGCTGTCCGATAAGTCGGGGCCAACGCGCGACAGATGCTCGCTGAGACGGGCGGCTATGACACGCTCAAAGAGCTTGCCCGCCTCGTCCAGCAAGCATATTGGTCGGAACGCCGAGGGAGAATCGGCGGTCCTGCCCGGCTTCTGCAGAAGCACAAGCCTTGCCTCTTTCCAGCAGGTGGGGAACACGGCACTACGGAGGCAGCTGGTGAACAGTTGCCTCAACCGGTCCCCCAGAACTGCCAGGGCGCAAACCCACGCCCTGCCCGGTATCCCATCCGGGCCAGGGGCGGTATTTCGGGCCGCAAGTCGCCGTACTGCTCGGTCCAGCTCCCCCTCCGTCACCTCCAACTGGTCGTCCCAATCACGGTACGACGGTGACGGAGGGTCCGAGGGACTGTCCTGGACCCTAGGGAAGAGAGTGTCCACCACCCTCCTCAGGAAATCCGGGTCCAGGGTACTCGTCAACGGAGGGACCCATGGTCTGAGCTTGCCCAGTACCATTTTGTACGGGCGCCCCCATGGGTCCCTATCCAGGCCCTCGATGAGCTCGTTCCAGGACCGAGCTTTGGCTTCCGCTATCGCGGTGGATAGCGCCTTGACGGCGACTTGATACGCCCTGTGCGCTCCGGCAGCCTCTTCGGCATTGGCTCGCCTCCTCCGACAGGCCCGCTGGTGTCGGCGACGCGCTGCGACATACTCCGCTCGGAGTCGCGCGATTTCGGCCGACCACCAATATTGCGAGCCTCGTCTGTCACCCGGACGGACCCGGGGCATCGACGTGTCGCAGATGCGAGACATGATGCCCCGGAACCAGCCCGCTTGCGAATTGGGATCGGACGGGATCCTCTCTCCACCCTCACTCGCCCCCCAGGCGATGGCGACGGCGGCAGCCGTCAACATGTCGCGGTCCAAGCGGCGTAGGCACCAGCGCCGTGGCGGGACAACACTGCTGTGGTCAGGGCCGCCTCGGGGCGGACGGAAGGCCACGCTGAAAACGATGTGTCGGTGATCAGACAGCGTGGCAATTTCCTCCGCAACTCTCCACCCGAGACCAGGTGCATGGCCGAGGGAGTCGCCCACGTCAAGTCGACGATCGACTCCCCCTGCCATCGCACACAGGTGCTGACTGAACCCCGATTTAAAAGACGGAGGTCCAGTCCGGCGGCCCATTCCAGCAGTGACTCCCCTCGAACGTCGTCCCGGGCATCGCCCCACACACTAGAGTGTGCGTTAAAATCGCCCAGGACGAGTACCGGACGGGACTGGTAGGAGCTAATATGGCTCGTTAGCCCGTCCAGGTACGCCTCAAAATTTGCGAGGCCGCAATTTGGGGAGATGTAGCAGCCCACCACGACTGCTGGTCCCCACTCCACGACGACGAATCCGGGCCCCTTGGCCAGGAGTGTGCAATGGGGGTCACGTTCCCCCCCTGCCCAATAAACGGCGACGAGGCCCCCATCCGCCCCGAACCAACGAGGGTGGTCGGGAACGGAGTGAGGCTCCGCCACTATCGCTAGGGCAACCGAACGCTCAGCAATCGTCTGCGCAAGAAGAGCTTGCGCAGCGATGCAGTGGTTCAAGTTGCCCTGCAAAATAAGTTGGGGGGGAAAGAATGTTTACACATCCATGGACACCCCACCGGGGCCAGAGCCCGGATCGTTGGACCGCGACGATGTAGGAGTGGACGTGGCAGGACGTCCCGCTCCCTTTCTCTTGGGTGGCGTGCACCTACCGCTGCCCAGGCGATGGTTTGCCGGCCTGCCAAGGTCGGCACACACTACGCAGTGAGGGGCGCGCGCCGTGCATTCCTTCGCCTTGTGGCCCTGTTGGCCACAGACGAAGCACGACGCGCTCCGGTCGCACCCTGTGCACCGAGCCCTGACGTGCCCCTTCTCCAGGCAGCGGTAGCACTGGAGAGCTCTGGGTGGAAGCGCCACCACCCGGACCGACATCCAGCCCACTAGTACCCGGCCGATTGCCGCTAATTCGCGGGCGGTCACTAGTGGGCACTGAACCCACACCGAACCTAAGCCCGACGGGGAGAACCGAATTTCGCCGACCTTTACGTCGGCGACGGCACATCCCCCCGCCGTGGCCAAAGTTTCTGCCACTTCGGTGGGGTCGGCGGAGTCGTCCAGGTCCATCACCCGGAGCTCTCGCATTACCACTGGGTGCGCCACCACCGCACCCGTCTCGGCTAAGGCCTCCCTTAGCCGAGAGGTTAGGGCCTCCGCCTTCGCGGACCCCTCTGGACCAGGGATCCTCAAAATAAGACCCCCGGTCAGAGCCCTCTTGGGGCGAAGGCCAGCCTCGAGGCCAAGGTCCTTTAACTGGACCTTGGTCCTCGCCACCTTCATGACCTCAGCCATGGTAGTGGCCGAGGTCGATGGCAAGTTAATCGTCACTGCCGCGGACGGTGGAGGTCGTGGCAGTGCGATCGGCCTCTTTGGAGGCGGAGGCGGCGGTGGCCAATTAAGGCGGGCGGCCTTGGCCCTGGCCTTTCGGCCAACCACCTGGGCCCATGTGCCCTCGGCGGGTGGCGGTGGCGCAGTCGGCGCCGGCATTGCCGTAGCCCGAGCCGCAGCAGCTTCCGCAGCGGCAGCCCGTTGTTTCCGCCGGCCACCCCGCTTCGCGATGGGTGGCACCTGGGGCGGCGCTGCGCTCCCAGCGAGCGGCGGGCGGATGGCCCTGCCCGGGAAGATCTCGGCCATGACCTCATGACGCATCTGGACCAGACGTTGGTCCCAGATGCGCCCCATCTCTCTCATTTTGCGGTCCATGATGGCCGCAAACCTCTCTTCTGGCGAGAGCTGTTCTTCCCGAGCAGGAACAGAAGGAAGAGCGCCAGCGCTGCTCCTCTGCCGCTCCAGGGCCGCAGGTGCCGTCTGTAGGCTCCTTGCGGTTGCTCGCGGCGGCGACGGACTAGCCAACGGAGGCTGTGTTGGTAACCCTGGAGGAGACCGCAAAGAAGTTGTCGGCCGGGATGGCGAAGGCAATGGCGGAAAAGCCCCGACCTCTCTATTACTGCGAAGCTCCGCCATCTCCGCCGACATGGCGGCCACCCGCGCCTCCAAGGAGGCCAGCTGGGAGCGCAATTGCTGGTTTTCTAGCTCCAGTAAGCTCCCGCTGGTCCTCCCGTGTAACTCGGCGGCGGCCGCCTGAGCTTTCCGTGCCGCAAGCCGTAGGATACGGACGAAGTTTCCCTTTAAGTTGCGGGACGTGTCCGCTACCTTTTCCACCTCCGCCAGCGACTCCTGGATGACTGCACCCAGGTCGGCTGAGGGCTGCTGGCGTAGCTCCTCTACCAGATCTTCGACCCGGGGCAGTCTATTCTTGCTTTTCGTGTTCGCTGGGGCCTGCAAAGGGTCCAGAATGAACGCCAAGTCCGCCTCGTCGTCCGCGTCCTCATACAATTTGGCGGCCTTGACCTGGCGCCCATCCTGCCCGGCGGGGTTTGGTCTTTTGGACCCCGGAGTCTCCACGTGGCAATCCAGCGACTCCATCGACACGGCGGACCTGACGGAGCTATCGCTCTCCGTGCCCGCTTGTTCCCGCGATGCTCCAGGAACCGGAGTGGCCGGGCGGGAAAAGTTCTCCCTGACTCTCCTCACAGCCTTCTTCTTGGCAGCAGCCTTCGCTGACGTCCCTTCTTCTGATACGGGCTGCGCCACACCTTGCACACCCGCTAATTCCTCATCTGTTAAGGCCTTGACCTTAACAATAGGTTGGGCATTATTTTTATTTTTACGGTCCATGAAAACTTCTTTATTGGCGTTCACCAACCCAATTCCCCACCCTCCACCGAGCCCTCAAAGGGGATGCTTTACAAGCACCAGGGATATTGGGCGGTATAGCCATGGGATTATGCCAATCTGCGAGACCTCCAACGCGAACCGATACTGGACAGCCCAACGTCCAGCACGGCGCGCGCCTTCGTCTGCAGACCGGCACACGGCGCCAGCCCAGACGCCACCTGCAGATACGCCTACCCATGGCTAGCCTTGACGGCCGGACGTCGCAGCCGATTGATCGGGGCCCGGCTAGACCCCGACCTCCCGTGTAAGGGGAAATCCGGACCAAAGAGGCGTGTTGCGGGTGAGGGATAACAACTGCCCGACCCCTCACCGGCTCAACCTCCAGGACTCCTTCATCCCCCCGTACGGGTCCCCGCGCACGGCACAAACACGCGGGTGGTCGTCGCGGAATTCCGACCATACATGGATGATGTATGGAAGGTCCGCCAAGATACGACCACAGGATCTTGGCAGATTCCGCCCCCCCCCCCCCCCCTGTGTCGGAATATTAGCCACAAGCAGTAACCCTTTCACGTGGGACTAATCCCGTTCCGAGAAACGATTACTACCTGCGCCCGGCGTCCACCGTCCCATAAACTTCTGTTCCCACCGAATATGAATATTCGAATGGGACCAGTAGTCTTGGGCTCGCGAGGAGGTTTTCCGACCTAGCACGCCTACATATACTACCTACTTTTCTTTTGTAAATACATAGTCCATACATAGTCCTGAGTCAGGGCGTAGTTATATAGATAATTACACCCAGACTCGAGACAAACAGATATGTTCATGCACACAAATATCTATCCCGGGTGAGAATCGAATACACGCCCTGCGGCATGAAAGGCAAGTATTTACCAAAGACGGCAACTGTGCTGGTGTTGGCGACCGCAGTTAGGTTAGTCAGCAGGTGGCGCTGCTGACCGACTACCTGGTGTATCTCTTAGTCGCCTTTTACGACACCCACGGGGTGGTATTAGGTGGCTCTGTTAATATTTCTAGGGCGGAAACCACACGGCTTATAAATGTTTATTATGGTAAAATAGCTGAGCGCCGCGGTTTTACCCGCGTTAAATTTTATAAATTATAGCTTATGTATTAATATAGGGTGTCAGCCTACTCCATACCAAATATTATTGAAATTGCTCCAGCCGTTTAGAAGTGAAGAAGTAACAAACATACACACTCACACACTGACAAACTTTCGCCTTTATAATATTAGTTTGATATTGGAAGCATCAATTTTGTCGAGCCTGTTGGCGTGGTTGGCAAATGCTTGCTTTTCACGCCAAGAGAAGGTCGTGGGTCCGATTCCCACCCAGGACAGATATTTGTGTGAATGAACATGTCTGTTTGTCCTGAGTCTGGGTGTAATTATCTATATAAGTATGCGTTTACAAAAGAAAAGTAGTACATATATGTATTATATCGTAGTTGTCTGGTTTCCATAGTACAAGCTCTGCTTAGTTTGGGATCAGATGGCCGTGTGTAAATAATGTCCCAGGATAATTCTTTAAATACTTAATATATATACATCCTACTAATATTATAAATGCGAAAGTTAGTGAGTATGGATTGATGTATGGATGTTACTTTTTCACGCAAAAACTACCCAAGGGATTTTGATGAAACATTGTAGTAATATAGCTTATAAATCCGAACAACACATACGCTATAATTTATAAATTATAACGCGGGTAAAACCGCGGGGCACGGCTAGTGCAACAATACAATACAGTCGACATGATAACCTTATGAAATCGACTAATTAATATGGTTTTATTGTTTAATGAGTCACTGAGGAAAATTATAAAAAGACGAGTGTTTCTGACCACAACAATTACGACCACTTCATAATAGTTATAATAAACCCCTCTCGGTTCGTCAGTCTCTAACCAGTTAAAACAGAACTCAATCAAACAATATTTTATTTATTCAGTAGTTATTAAACCATTCAAGGACGATTCGGACTCACAAATTCATAAATCCTACTAATATTATAAACTCGAAAGTTTGTAAGTATGGATGGATGGGTGTTGGTTACTCTTTCACGTCAAAACTACTGAATGGATTTTAATGAAACTTTACTTTATACTTTATACATCAGAATAACACATAGGCTACAATTATTTATACAGATATTGTGTGAATTGTCCAAAATATGACGATAAGTGTCAAGTAAGTAGGAAAAATCTACCATCTGCGAGCAATTCCGGCGTGCACTGTCAAAACTGCTAGAGGTACCTACACATCCTACTTTTGTGAGTATAGATGTATGGATGTACATATGTATGTATGTTACTCTTTTACGCCATAACAACTTTAACGCGGGTGAAACCGCGGGGCATAGCTAGTATAATATAAAGTATCGTTTATTTTCTCTACACAAAGAAGAAACACAGGCTCTAATTCATTGGTTCTGCGCCTTCATAGACTTTTATTATATATTAAATCCCCGACACAAAAAGAGTGTTGTTACAAATTTGACATCGTTTGTTAGTTGCGTGTGATGTTTCTTACTCTTTTAGACAAAAACTATGAATTGGATTTTGATGAAAATTTGTAGTAATATAGCTTATATATCCGAGTAACATATAGGCTATAATTTATAAAGTTTATTTAGAGTAAAACCGCACACAGGGCACAGCTAAGCACTAAGATTATAAATAACTAATTATAAACTACTAGCTGTGCCCCGCGATTTTACCCGCGTTAAACTTTATAAATTATAGCCTATGTGTTAATCCAAGGTGTCAGCTAACTCCATATCAAATTTTGTTAAAATCGCTCCAGCCGTTTAGACGTGAAGAAGTAACAAACATACACACTCACACACTCACACAGTCCCACACTCACAAACTTTCGCCTTTATACTATTAGTATCATTAGCTTTTATTTTGGTTGAAGAGATAATCGTTATACAACATGTGTGTGGCCTACTAATATAAAATATGCGAAAGTTTGCTATTTGGTAAATAAATCTTTATCTTATCTTATCTTATTAGGCGGTTTGAACAACTCTGACAGGGTAACCACTGCCCATACGATAAGTAAGTAATACAAAATAACACCCAACTATTGTGCTCATCTCACAAATATTTTTCTTGTGGATCGAACCCACGATCTCTGGCTTAGCACTCAGGCTACTAGAGTAACATAATTCTTTCGGAATAGTCGAATGAAATGTATGTATGTACATATGTCATTTATTCATAAACAATATCAAATGTGTTTGAATGTAACATAAAAGATTAAAATGTTAGAACAATTATCAATATTATCTAAATTCTCTAATAAACCAACATAACCAAAAACATAAATATAAAATAATCATAACAATACATATAAATTTAATCTACATAACCAAAAACATAAATGTAAAATAATGAAAACAATACATACGTCAATCTAGAACGAATTGAAAATAAAATGTCAACCAAAATGTCAATAATAATAATATCATGTCAAATAAAACCCTACAGACTATCTATGGAGTATAGACATCTTTCTAGAAGATACGCTTTCAATTTATTTTTGAACTGTTTAGTATATAGTGCAAGTTTTAATTCCGAAGGAAGCTTATTGAAAACCTTCACCGATCGATAATACGAGCTATGCTTCACTACATTTAAAGAAGGCGTTAATTTGGAAGGTAAGTCCTTTCGCCTTGTCTTTTCTCGCACTATTTTGTCCTCTAAAGTCTCGTATTCGTGAATATATTTATTTGGCTAGATTACTCAATAAAATCAAAACATATAAACACATGTATATAAGTATTAAATAAAAATAAATAAAAAAGGTTTTTATTCACGTAGACTTTAAAAAAGCGCTTGTAAATAGTCAGAACATGTTTGTAGTAATATAGTTGTATACATTAGATATTATTTCTAGTAACATAGATATTTAGGTAAGATGTACCTATTAGGTACACATTAAATTTATTTTATTACAGAAATGATATTTAGCTAGCTCGTATCAAGTTATTGTCAAGAGATTATGTTTAAATATCTAGTTTAAGTCTAATATTTTTACTACATATTGTCAATGGTTGTGTCTATATTAAAGGTATTATTATTATGACGGACCTTGTGTTAATAACGACGGTCGCGCTTTAATGCTACCACCGGATCCAATGCGCCCCAACTGAGAAGACCCAGCGAAACAAACTCAGTGGGTTCATCTACTACCGGTTTCAACACGACCCAGTTAAGGCGGTCCGGCGAAACATACTCAAGCGGGCATGAACACGGGATTTGGTCCAATTAGAGTAATTATTTAGTAGGCAAACACAATATATGCTCGATCGGTTGTCTGAATGCTTATTATTTTAGATTATAATTAGCTATACAAAAGAAAAACTTCGAAACAATAACATTATTCATTTTGAGACACAGTCAATAATTTTAAATTAAGTATATGATAGCAATCATTTACAGATAGTTCACGTAACACAGCAGATCAGTCATATCTATATGGCTACAAGATCTCCAGCGAGCAATGTGCAGGTAGGAAGTGAGAGCCAGACGTCTTTGTCATCGATGTACTCTTTAGTGGTGTAATAACCCCTAGCCATAAGTATACGTTTAATATGTGTTTTAAAACTTGTGTCAGGCAGATCAGTAATTTGAGTAGGAAGCTTGTTATAAAACCTAATACAATTTCCTAAAAATGATGTATTAGTTTTGCTTATTCTAAAGCCCGGCATGGCTAGTTCGTTTTTATTCCTAGTATTTATATTATGCAGTTCACTTTTCTTTTTATAATTATGAATATTTTTTCTAACAAACATTATATTCTGATATATATATTCCGATGACACAGTAAGTATATTTATTTCTTTAAACAAATTTCGCAAAGAATCGCGACTGCCTAAACCATAAATGGCTCTGACTGCTCTTTTCTGCAATACAAAAATAGTACCTATGTCAGCCGCCGAACCCCACAGCAGAATGCCATACGACATAATGCTATGAAAGTAAGCGAATTTATCTATCTATATAAGTATGTATATCGTCGCCTGGTACCCATAGTACAAGCTTTGCTTAGTTTGGGGCTTGATTTCTGTGACATTGTCTCTAGATATTATTATATTTATTTTTTAGAATTTTTCTCATTTTTGTAGGGGTTAATTACTTGCCACACGGACCACGGTCAGGCATGACAAGTTAAATTGTGAATGATGATATAGTGGAAGATGTTAAATACTTTCTAGTGATACGGCACGTGTTTAAAATGGTTGGTTTTTGTAATTAAATGATTATGTATTATCTATACATATAATAAAATCGTAGGAAAGTCAAAACTGTACATTGAATAATTTTTTAAAAGGATACTTGGGGCGTGATCTAAAATCGATATCAAGTCAAAATCATAGTTTTTAGAATTTTGTCTGTGTTTCTGTTCGTCTGTATGTATGTCCGGGCTAAACTCAAAAAGTACTGTATGGAATAGCTTCAAATTTTGCATGTCTAAGAGGTACTAAGAGGTCGGGTCAACATATAGGCTACATATTATCACGCTATCACCTACGGGGGAGGAGCTGTGATAATTTATAAAATTTGACGCGGGTAAAACCGCGGGGCACAGCTAGTTATTATTATAATTATCAAACTTATGATGCTCACATGGCCGAATGGTCTTGACCAGATGGGAGACGTTTGTAATGTAAACATATTGTGCCTAACTTTGTATTTCTCTGTAAGTGAATTATTGTAAATTCTTGAAGAGAAAATAAATGTATTTAAATGTAAACAAGATTACAAAGCAATATTAAACTCGGTTGTATATGTAGGTACTCGTAAGATTATACAACATGTTCAAGTGAATCAGAGCTGATTTTATCTGTGCTTGCTCTTTACATCGAGCGAAAGGAACTCGCCCACGATCTGAATTATAGTGAATGACCTCTCAGGGTCATTTGAGTCCTTTTACTTTATAGTATAAGGAAGGTATTTACTATAGGGGTCCGTACCGAAATGTCAATCATTACCAATTATCTTGATGTTACAAAAAACTTATTCATAATATTTTTTGTCGTAAAAATATGTAGTTACCTTGATGATATAGGTTATAGTCATAAAGTTTGTATAGGTATACTAAGTTTATTATTTTAGTATTGCTTTCCTTTTCACACGTATGCGTCGAGAGCGAAATAGCTAGTTACTACTGTTTCCTTATGAATCATCAGGACACGTCGTCCAAGACGTATACGAGACTAACCAACTGGGCAGAACATAATATAGTGCACAAGTGTGTGCGCAAACACAGGGGCACTCTCTTTTCCATCACACTCATGATCCAATGGGATAACTAGCGACACGACCGGAAAGAGGATGGACGGCTTTACGTGGTCTCCGAGGCACGGGGGTGCAATACCGCCCTGTTATTAGGCTAGGTCGGAAACACCACGGCTAAATTAATTACTTATACATACCTCCAAGGAAGGATGCCTCGGTGGGCGGGTGCGTTCGCACTTGGTTGATTTTTTGTTTAATATAAGCTTGTATCTATTAAAACATGCAAAATAAGTTCTTACGTTCAGTAGAGATTATTGAAATGTGGGTAGTTAGTTTTTTTTTTGACTATGTCACACTTATCATCCTAGCCCCAAACTAAGCAAAGCTTGTACTATGGGTACCAGGAGGCGATATACATACTTATATAGATAGATAAATACTTGTGTACATAGAAGTTATAAGATAGATTACAGAAAAAAGTGTTATTGGAATGTTACTAATAAGAAAACTACTTTGTAGCACACTGGAGTATGTACGCTGTTGGTGTTACACGCCCGTGTCTCACAGAGCATATAAATCTCTCGGTTCTGTGCCGGACCCCTCAAGTGGTTGTGTTGAATAGTCTTCTCATCGAATAAAGAGATTAAGGGAATATAGGTACCGAGTGCACATATTTAATTCTTACTAAAATTATAAATGCACGTGTGGCGCAGCGGCTAAAACAATCGCCTCGCCGCTTCGTGTCGCGGGTTCGAGTCCCGCGCCGGACATCTATTTGTGTGACCCATAAATAGTTGTTCTGAGTCTGGATGTAATTTGTGTCCGTCTATTATATGATTGTAAAGTACCCCGCGTCACAGGGATTATATTCCGTAGTGCGGTGGTTGCCTTTTGTTTTAAAAAAAAAAGAAGAAAGTAAGTCTGTCTGTCTGTCGCGCTTTCACGCCAAAACTACTGAAACTATCGATTTAAATGTATTAAATTATATTGAAATGGATTGTAATGTATTAACTTGAGTTGTACAAAACGGCCCTTAAAATCGACACTGCTATGCAACCGCTCTGAGTCGAGGTTCGAACTCCAAATGGGCTACCTCGTTTGCTTACTTACTTTGGAGTCTTATTTGCTATATGACTTGAGCTCCCGATCGCATCTATTGCCAGGTGAGGCAGTGAAATCAATACATATAATAAAATCGTAGGAAAGTCAAAACTGTACATTAAATATTTTTTTTAAAGGATACTTGGGGCGTGATCTACAATCGATATCGAAGCCAAAAATATAGTTTTTAGAATTTTTGTCTGTGTGTCTGTTTGTATGTATGTCCGGGCTAAACTCAAAAAGTACTACATGGATTTACTTAAAATTGTGCATGAATATTACTAAGAGGTCGGGTCAACATATAGACTACATATTATCAAGCTATCACTTACGGGGGAGGAGCTATGATAATTTATAAAATTTAACGCAGGAAGAACCGCGGGGCACATCTAGTTTAAAATAAAACTTTGTCCTGTGTATTTGTCCTGTGTTGGCTAGTTTCTATTGAGGCCAGCCGCCATGACCAGATAATATAATTGGCCAGATAGAGGACATACATATGTATATTCCTATCTACCAGACGACTATAAGTTATATCTACCCAGATATTTAGATACATTAATAATGATGGATCAAGACTCCGAAACAATTACAATTAAATGCATTCAGTTAATTAAAGGCCCGGCCAGAACAAGTTTGCAAAACTGGTATATCTCAAATATTTTAAGTGTAATTTTTTTATGTGTGTTATACTACATCAAAAAATCATTTTTCCTTATACCGTTGACCTCCAAATTACTCAAACTTTTATGTAATGAAGATATCAAATCATTTTTATAGCCTTGTTTTTTGAGCTGTTTGTAAACGAAGCTCTTTCTTTCTTTCTTAGGCGACTCGTGTAGTTCGTCCGTAGTTAGGCCAGCACATCAAGCTACCTCCAATCTGTCAAATTTCTCCAATTGAAAGTGAACCTTATGCTGAAGTGATAAAGTTTAAAATCTATAAAAGAAATTTGACAGATTGGGGTAGCTGTATGTACTGGTGTCTATACTTCCCTGGACGGCTGAACCAATCTTCTACAAAGACACAGTGGTAGTGACCATAGTGGTGAGGGTATACCTACCTATATCTAAATTCATTAAAATAGGATACGCCACGGAAGAATAATCACAGAAGAAACAAAAGTCCCATTGAAATGACTTGGCGGGCCTGTTGGCGTGGTTGGCAAATGCTTGCTTTTCAAGCCGGAGGACGTAGGTTCGATTCCCACCCAGGACAGATATTTGTGTCCATAAACATGTCTATATAAGTATCTATGTATTTACAAAAAAAATAGTATATGCAGTATATCAGTTATCTGGTTTCCATAGCTCTGCTTAGTTTGGGATCAGATGGCCGTGTGTAAATAATGTCCCAGGATATTATTATATTTACCGCTTAAAATAAATTGATTCTTTGGAATTATTTAAAAACGGTCTCCATGATGTAGTTACTTATATATATATTAGTTTGTGGTATAGTCATTTGCTTATCTACACTCAGCTCAATATTTGGTAATTTTATGTACATTACACCCAGAAAAAACACACATGGGATAAAAACCTTTTATACAGCAATATAATTTAAGCAAAACCATTGGTGGAAGCTAGTATTCTATGTAAGAGACGCGTGTAGTTCTAAATGGATCCATTGATTTGAATTCCAGTCATAAACAACAGCGACTCGTCCTTGCTCATATCTAGAACTCGAACGAGTGGGAGCATTTTAAAATATTTTATTTTAGCTGAGCGAACCATTGATAATGTGGAAAGGCTAGGCACATACTATAGTGCGCCTGATAAAATAAAATAAAAAAGGTTTTTAATCACGTAGACTTTAAAAAAGCGCTTGTAAATAGTCAGAACATGTTTGTAGTAATATAGTTGTATACATTATTATTTCTAGTAACATAGATATTTAGGTACACATTGTATGAAAACATTTATACAATTTATTTTATTATAGCAATGTTATTTAGCTAGCTCGTATCAAGTTATTTTCAAGAGATTATGTTTAATTATCTAGTTTAGGTCTAATATTTTTACTACATATTGTCAATGGTTCTGTCTATATTAAGGTATTATAATTATGAAGGACCTTGTGTTAATAACGACGGTCGCGCTTTAATGCTGCCACCGGATCCAATGCCATAATGTTATATTTATCAGAGGACGCAATTGTATCTTTTCGGCGTCGAGTATCGCGTCGGTCCCTTAACACGTGACCCGTGCAAGTGATCTCACTCTCACCGGGAATTCTGTCCTTTTTCTTCCCCCAGAGCTGTGACCCGAAACCCATAAGGGCACCCTTAGGGTTAGCGCAGTGGAGAGGATTTAATTAAGGCACTAGAAAATCAACCTTAGAGCTATAGGAATAAAGTGCATATGCTTGAACCTGACATAAAATGCTCTTGCAGTCTCGCGCATATAAAGTTCATGCATACATGCACTTTATTTAAATAATTTTAAAGTTGATATTCTAGTGCCTTAAAATCCTCTCCGCTGCGCTCCTCTCTGTCTGCGCTGACCCTTACGGGGTTCGGGTCATAGCTCTCAGGTATTAGTCACTTAAATTAAGCTACTGGTTAAAAGCCTTCTACGCTAGCCAACTGCTCGTTGTCTTCAATTACGTAGTAGTACTAAATTTTAAAATAAAAAAATATATATGCGATAAAACAGATGAAACGGACGTTTCTTTTTGTTAGGTAGTTTAAAACTGTATTTGAATAATACGTTTAGGTACTGTATTGTGAGCTTGACAAGTACAAGTGTAGGTATGTTAATACCCAAGTGCTGAATAAAATTCATTTCATTTCTACTAAGTATTGGTATGTGGTTGGTAGATGCATGCTTTTCACGCCGCTGGTCGTGGGTTCGATTCCCACCTAGGACAGATATTTGTGTGCATGAACATATACGTCTGTCCTGAGTCTGGGTGTAATAATCTATATAAGTATGTATTTACAAAAGAAAAGTAGTATATGTATTATATCAGTAATCTGGTTTTCATAGTACAAGCTCTGCTTAGTTTGGGATCAGATGGCCGTGTATGAATAAAGTCCCAGGATGTTATCTTGTTGTGATTACAACTCATGGTGGTGGTTGAAAATGTCAGCAACATGTAAGTGATACCATTTGTGTCGCAAGCGTCATTGGCTACATACGCTTGTTTGTTGCAGCTACTGAGTAATAATTGAATTTTATTGTTTTATAATTATCTTGTAAATTTCCTTTCAAGTGTTATTTATCTGTTATACTGACCTACATTTGTACTAACGAGAGATAATAGACAATCCTTTCGAGATAACGCTGCACAATACTTATAACGAGTCGTTACTTCGTTAATAACATGATAACAACATAATTATAAGGTGTTGATTAATATTTGCAACATTTACAGCACACGTGGGATACTTTATATTATATATTTTTGAAGTGAAAACTTCTTTATACGTTGAGCACTTTTTGTTAGAACAAAAATTATGGAACTCGATTATCGTCACATCAGGCTTCCCACGAGCTGTATATGTATGTACTGTGTATAGATGTGTACTTTTTGTTAGAACAAAAATTATGGAACTCGATCATCGTCACATCAGGCTTCCCACGAGCTGTATATGTATGTACTGTGTATAGATGTGTACTTTTTGTTAGAACAAAAATTATGGAACTCGACCATCGTCACATCAGGCTTCCCACGAGCTGTATATGTATGTACTGTGTATAGATGTGTACTTTTTGTTAGAACAAACATTATGGAACTCGACCATCGTCACATCAGGCTTACCATGAGCTGTATATGGATGTACTGTGTATAGATGTGTACTTTTTGTTAGAACAAAAAATATGGAACTCGATCATCGTCACATCACGCTTCCCATGAGCTGTATGTACTGTGTATAGATGTGTACTTTTTGTTAGAATAAAAATTATGAAACTCGATCATCGTCACATCAGGCTTCCTATGAGCTGTATATGTATGTACTGTGTACAGATGTGTACTTTTTGTTAGAATAAAAATCATGGAACTCGCGTAATCGTGACGTCACGCTTCCCATGGGTTATATGATACTGTGCGTAAGTTTTGGGTGTATGAATAAACAAACTCTGTTATTGATCACATAGATTTAAAAAAATATATATGGCCTTTGCGTCTGTTACAGACGATTTACGGCGCATTGTCTGAGAGACATTTCTTATGGTGGCTAAACAAACCGATGTGAGAGCGACATACCCTGCCGCAGGCCTGACAAGAGAAGTTTGCGGTGGTTGGTGCCGAGCCGCTTTCATGTCGCTTCTGTCTCTTAACAGCAAAGCGCTTGTAAATTGCCATAATAGGTATGAATTTTAGTATTACAAATCGCACTAGGTAATATTATAAAGGCGAAAGATTGAGAGTCTGTGAGTGAGTTTGTTTGTTACTTCTTCACGTCTAAATGGCTGAAGGAATTTTGATAACATTTGGTATGGAGTTAGCTGATGCCCTGGATTAACACATAGGCTATCTATATATAATAGGTCTTTACCTATGAAATTGCCGTTTTGTATGAAAAAATTTAAACGAATTTTTTTCATGAATTTTTTTATTTGTATTAATCGAAGTAATCACCCATGCAATCAATGCATCTTTGCCATCGCAGTGGCAGTTTATTGATGCCCTTCTTAAAGAAATCAGCTGGACGGGAGGCAACAAATTCTTCAAAGGCATTTTGTACTGCCTCTCGGGTATTGAATTTTTTTCCCGCCAAGAAGTTATCCAAATTCTGGAAAAAGTAGTAGTCTGTAGGCGCAAGGTCTGGTGAGTAGGGCGGATGACGGAGAGCTTCCAACCCCAGTTCTTGCAACTTGGAGACCGTCTGCTGTGCAGTATGAGGTCGCGCGTTGTCGTGCAGGAGCAGCGGAGACGAGCGATTGACCAATGCTGGTTGGAGATGCGCCAGCTTCTCCATCATTGTGCTCAGTTCTTCACAGTACACATCTGCAGTAATGCTCACCCCGTTTGGTAAGAAGCTGTGATGAATCACACCGGCGCTAGACCACCAAACAGTGACCATCACTTTTCTAGGGGTAAGTTTTCGTTTAGGGCATTGTTTAGGTGCTGAACCAGGATCCAACCAACTTGCTGAGCGCTTGCGGTTATCAAACAGAATCCATTTTTCATCGCAGGTAACAATGCGGTTCAAAATTCCTTCATTTGTGTGTCTGTTGAGCAGTGCAAGGCACGTCTCGACGCGTACTTCGCGCTGGCGATCATTGAGTTCGTGGGGCACCCATTTGTCAAGCTTTTTTACCTTGCCAATTTGACGCAAATGGACCAATATTGTTTTGACGCTAACGTCGAAAGCTGCTGCTAATTCAGCCGTAGATTGTGTATCATCAGCTTCCACAACCGCCTTTAATTCGTCATTGTCGACCAAAGTCTTCGGACGACCGCGAGGTTCATTTTTCAGGTCGAAATTTCCAGAACGGAAGCGAGCAAACCAATAACAGGTGGTGCGTTGGTTTGTAGTGTTAGCTCCGTAAACGTCGTTGATGTTGCGTGCCGCTTGTGCCGCGTTGCTGCCACGACGGTACTCATATTCCATAATTACTCGAAATGCGATGAAAATGTAACACTAATCAATAAAGAAATGACTACTTTTGGAAAAAAGAATCCATGTTTTTAAAATAAAATTAATTTGAAATTAGAATTCTTAGCCAAACAAAAATTATTTTGATTTGAAATGGCCAGTACTGCAGAACGGCAATTTCATAGGTAAAGACCTAATATATAAAAATCAATGCCACTTTTCGTTGTAATGTTTTAACTCAACAACGCCTTTACCGATTTGGCTGATTTTGGTCTTGAATTATTCGTGGAAGTCCAGGGAAGGTTTATACGTAGAGAATTACAAAAAAAGTCTTGAAAAAGTGTAAACATGTTTTAGCAATTTCAAATATTTTTTTGTTCTAATAAATGAACTTAATAATATTTTCTTTTATTACTATGCCTTATACGTAGCGAAGCACGTACCGGGCCACTAGTAATTTATAAAGTTTAACGCGGGTAAAACCGCGCGGCACAGCTTGGGTCTTGGGTGGGAATCTAACCCATGACCTCTGGGTTAGCAGTCAGAGATACTAACCACTAGACTAACTAGTACCTGTAACTAGTAACTAGTCAAATGAAAAAAGAAAGAATAATATACACTCTGTTAAAATGTCAACTGTCTACTTTCCTTATTGTGAGCGCTAGAAAAATTCCCATAACACCATTTGAGATTTGAACCAGGACCTTTGTCTCCGGTCAAACATGCTACCGCTGGCCAATGAGGAAATGAGTATAAAATATGCTTCGTTTAACAGCAAGTCTAATCAATCAGGCACCTCGATTATAATCTACTTTTTTAATATTTATGATAATGATCAGGTGTTGGCTAATTCTTACCGTACCTTTAAGCAATATGTGTGGACATATTTCAATTAAAACAATTACTTAATTATACTTTAAACATATATATTACGTGGGGTTTTCCTTTAATTGTTATCTGCATTTATTTTCAACACATACTGGTTTGTATCTACACGTAGGCAACTTAGCTAATTACGTAAAGTGCCTTTTTAGGGATCCGTACCCAAAGAGTAAAACGAGACCCTATTACTAAGATTTCACTGTCTGTCTGTATGTCCGTCTGTCATCAGGCTGTATCTCCTGAACCGTGATAGTTAGACAGTTCAAATTTTCTCAGATGATCTTTTTCTGTTGCCACTAGAACAAAATACTAAAAAAACAAAATAACATAAATATTTACGGGGGCTCCCATACAACAAACGTGAATTGTTTGCTCGTTTTTATAGATAATGGTACGGAACCCTTGAACACGAGTCCGACTCGCACTTGGCCGGTTTTTTGTTAAGGCAGGGGGGATGCCGTGTGTGTCAGGATATCGTGAGAGATGTCTGTATAGTCACAAAATTTGTACACAATAACTGTACACAATAAACTGTACTAAACTGTAGCTATATGAAAAAAAACTGCACCTAAAAAGTTATGTTAAAGTTCCCGTGGGGGGCTTAGAAGTCGTCTTGAGGGAATGTCTCCCAGAGAACGGGAAGCAGCGTCAGCGACCTTCTGCTAATTGAGGCGATTATGGAATATCAATGAATCAATGGTCAGAAGTACCCTAAACCGACGACCATGTATGAAGAATATAATGACAGTAATCGAGGCAAAAGAAGTATGCAAAGATCGTGACAAATGGAAATCCGTTGTCTCTGCCTGTCCTGCCCTCTGGGAAACAGGCGTGAGTCTATGTATTTATGTATGTAATGAATCAATAATTTATTGCTGAACATAGGTAATTACAATATCCCCCCTAGGGAACGTATTGCAGGTGGCTTGAAGAAAGTCCCCGCGAAACAGGTATTTATTGCCCTGATGAGGGCATTGTCTTTATTAGGTGTTTTATCAGTTTACGTACCTACCTATATTTACAAACAAGATATTTCTTGTTCCGAGATGAGGAAAATACGTGGAAAATTGCAGCTAGTTATTTAGTTGGGGTTTTCTAGAATGTAATGAGTTATATAGTTTCACGCTTGTCTATATGCTATGATACAGGAAAATAGTACCTAACCTAACCTTTATTTTACGTGGTGGAAACGCCTTGGAACGTTGTGCAGGGCTTGAACCCACTAAAACCACCACGGTAGCCAGCCTCACAGTGCTTGTAGCGGATGCTCTGGGTACTCGTGAACGATCTCGCCAGTACCCCCGCTGTACACTGAGCGTCCGCGAGAGTCTGCCCCGCGGAGGGGAGGGGCCCGAATGCCTCCCCCCCTCCCCATCACGCACAACCGCGTTTATGGCAATCTGAGCTACAGCAGGTTACGTCTTCCCAGGACCGCTTAAGACGAGTGGAGTTTCCTTCCTCCAAACGCTGGCTAAGCTAAGCTGCTTGTTTAGATATATTTGATGATCGCCGTGACTGAGATGGTAGTCGTTCGATTTAGAAAGGTCGGTTGGCGTGTTTGATACTTGACTTTCACGCCGCAGGTCGTGAGTTCGATTCCCACCCAGGTCAGATATTTGTGTGCATGAAAATGTCTGTTTGTCCTGAGTTTGTGTGTATCTGTGTATTTACAAAATAAAAGTAGTGTATGTAGTATATCAGTTATCTGGGTTCCATACTACAAGCTCTGCTTAATTTGATAGATAGATAGATTAACTCTTTATTGTACACCAATATTAAAATCATACAGTATAGGACCATGCAAATGAAAAAGTATACAATTGGCGGTCTTATCACTAAAATGTGATTGATCCATTTCAATTTCAATGTATTTATTGCTTTCATGGGTTTTATATAGGTATTTAAGATTATAATACAGTACCAAACATGAACCCCGTAAGGGCACTGCAACAATACAATATACAAACAAATATTTTTTTGTCAAAACTTCACATGTTAAACTTAAATTAAAATGAATACAATAATAAAATAGCATTGTCAATATCTGTAAAGTGTGCTTTTTATGATTTTTCTTGATTGAATAGGCAGCGATGTAATAATGTTATTAAAAAATATATTATTATGAAGGGAATTATTAATTAGGATTTATTTTCTTACTGACCACTGTATCTTTGGTTGCCCTTCCAGACAACCAAATAATGGATTATTTAAGAGGGCAGTTGTCGGTGTACATATACTTTGTTAACAGTACTCATTGGTACTCAGTGCAAGAGCCTACTATATATACTAAATACATAGTTTGGGATCAGATGGCCGTGTGATGGCCCAGGATATTATTAACTAACATATATAACTATTATTATAAACTAGACAGAGCCTGTACTATGGCAACCAGATTTTTTTTTTAAAATGACAGCAATGCAGTTAGCCTCTCACCTTTTACTGCTTCACCGGACTGTAGGGGTGAGCGTAGGCTCTAACCGCCTAGCAAATACAAAAACTACAAACTAAGTACCCGCGCCGGAGGGCACCCCCATTTAGGTTCAAACCTCGACTCTGGGCGGTTACTGGCGGGGAGAGGGCAAGAGATCATGGATTTTAGGGATGTTTTGTGCAACTTTCGCTCTACGTTAATACGCGACGCGGGCGTCACTTCCGGTTTAGGTCCGGAGAGGGCATTTCATCGGATCGAATTATGGCAACCAGACAACTGATGAAGAAAGAAAGAAAGAAAATCCATTTACTCAGTAAACTGACACAGATAATAATAACAATATATATAAATGTACACCAACAGAAGTCCTTAATTCTTATCTGTGTGAGTCCGAATTGGTCCCATCTCAGCACTAGCTGCAACATTAACAGTTGCAGCGCTGGTTTTATGATGGAACCACGTAAAATAACTCACGAATAATTAGTGTACAGCTCGCAGTTAGAATTTTACAGTACCTGGACACCAAAATATAACTTAAAGCTAATTTAAACAATAAATGTATGGAAAAACGAACTTAAAAAATAAATATTAATAAATTAACACCAATTTGGAGATGCATAACACAGACAGTATATAAAATAATTGTTATAATGTCGACATTCTTGTCATAACTAGTCCATAACAATACATAAGTGCACCAAGAAAAATGACTCGACTATGATAAACGTACTTATACATTTCTAAACACATTTATAATAGGTCTTTACCTATGAAATTGCCGTTTTGTATGAAAAAATTTAAACGAATTTTTTTCATGAATTTTTTTATTTGTATTAATCGAAGTAATCACCCATGCAATCAATGCATCTTTGCCATCGCAGTGGCAGTTTATTGATGCCCTTCTTAAAGAAATCAGCTGGACGGGAGGCAACAAATTCTTCAAAGGCATTTTGTACTGCCTCTCGGGTATTGAATTTTTTTCCCGCCAAGAAGTTATCCAAATTCTGGAAAAAGTAGTAGTCTGTAGGCGCAAGGTCTGGTGAGTAGGGCGGATGACGGAGAGCTTCCAACCCCAGTTCTAGCAACTTGGAGACCGTCTGCTGTGCAGTATGAGGTCGCGCGTTGTCGTGCAGGAGCAGCGGAGACGAGCGATTGACCAATGCTGGTTGGAGATGCGCCAGCTTCTCCATCATTGTGCTCAGTTCTTCACAGTACACATCTGCAGTAATGCTCACCCCGTTTGGTAAGAAGCTGTGATGAATCACACCGGCGCTAGACCACCAAACAGTGACCATCACTTTTCTAGGGGTAAGTTTTCGTTTAGGGCATTGTTTAGGTGCTGAACCAGGATCCAACCAACTTGCTGAGCGCTTGCGGTTATCAAACAGAATCCATTTTTCATCGCAGGTAACAATGCGGTTCAAAATTCCTTCATTTGTGTGTCTGTTGAGCAGTGCAAGGCACGTCTCGACGCGTACTTCGCGCTGGCGATCATTGAGTTCGTGGGGCACCCATTTGTCAAGCTTTTTTACCTTGCCAATTTGACGCAAATGGACCAATATTGTTTTGACGCTAACGTCGAAAGCTGCTGCTAATTCAGCCGTAGATTGTGTATCATCAGCTTCCACAACCGCCTTTAATTCGTCATTGTCGACCAAAGTCTTCGGACGACCGCGAGGTTCATTTTTCAGGTCGAAATTTCCAGAACGGAAGCGAGCAAACCAATAACAGGTGGTGCGTTGGTTTGTAGTGTTAGCTCCGTAAACGTCGTTGATGTTGCGTGCCGCTTGTGCCGCGTTGCTGCCACGACGGTACTCATATTCCATAATTACTCGAATTTTTAACGTATCCATGATGACGAAAAAGATTGAAATGCGATGAAAATGTAACACTAATCAATAAAGAAATGACTACTTTTGGAAAAAAGAATCCATGTTTTTAAAATAAAATTAATTTGAAATTAGAATTCTTAGCCAAACAAAAATTATTTTGATTTGAAATGGCCAGTACTGCAGAACGGCAATTTCATAGGTAAAGACCTAATATCATAGATAAATGAGACCCTGACATAACATAAATATACTGTTACTTATAAAAGAGGTTGATTATCATAATAATGGTGCAATATTCAATAATTTACCGAAACGCTTATCCTTGACCACTTAGGAAATAATGCAAAGCGGGTTTTTATAGGTCTTTCAAATACTAACTAATAGATATTATACAAATACCAACTGGCTGTTTAAGCTTTTACGTAAACATTGTCAAGAGCAATGAAAAGGATTATTTAACCTATCATACGGAAAAAAGCACAATTTCCAAGGAACGACGCGAGTAAAGCTACGAACAGATTCACTGCGAGGAAATAATATATCTTGGGACAATGTCACACAGATCATCCTAGTCCCAAACTAAGCAAAGCTTGTACTATGGGTACCAGGCGACGATATACATACTTATATAGATAGATAAATACTTATATACATAGAAAACATCCATGACTCAGAAACAAATATTCGTGCTCATCACACAAATATTTGCACTTACCGGGATTCGAACCCAGGACCACCAGCTTCGTAGGCAGGAGCACTACCAACTAGGCTACGGTGACCGTCAAAACTAACTGGTTGTTTAAGCTTTTACGTAAACATTGTCAAGAGCAATGAAAAGGATTATTTAACCTATCATACGGAAAAAAGCACAATTTCCAAGGAACGACGCGAGTGAAGCTACGAACAGATTCACTGCGAGGAAATTCTCTCTCTGTGAATCACATATGCAGCCTTTTTTTTTAAATTTAACCTGTTTAGTCATCACACAAACATTTTTCCTAAGCGGGGATCGAATCCTCAACTTCAACAACTCTGGCTCCATTACCACAAGACTATAAAAGGTCAGTCATCATTTTGACTGTACGTGTGGCGCAGCGGCTAGGAGGCTGCTTCGTCTCGTGGGTTTGAGTCCCTCGCCGGACAACTATTTGTGTGCCCATAAATAGTTGTTCAGGGTCTGGATGTAATTTGTGTCCGTCTATATGTAAAGTACCCTGCGACACAGGAATCATTTCCCAAATGCGGGCGTTGTTTCCTAAAAAAAAATCCTAAGATAGATAATATTCTAAAATATTAAATTTATACGATCTTATACAACCTTGATGTTCCCTAAGGCTAGTTAGATATATAGATAATATCATAAAAACTGATTCATACCCAGTTATGTAAATACAGACATACCTGCTCAATTACTTATAAAAATCTCGTCTTATCTGTATCGGATGCAGACACTTATGCATAAGCATTTTTTACTAGCTAAGATATGTCACATAAACATATAAAAACAATTCTGAGCTACAACGTAGATAATTAAGTAGTAAACAAGTATGAACTTAGTTAAGTATGGAACTTATTCCACACTTAGTTACATTCATACTTATTTAATTGTTAGGTACTTTTGCTACTTATAATTGGGACTCAGAATTAAATAATGCAAATATAATTATAATTTATTTATTACAAGATTTACGCACGATCAAATTCATCATACTTTATTATTATAAAGGCAAAAGTTTGTGAGTGTGTACGTTTGTTACTCTTTCGCGCAAAAACTACTGAACGGATTTTGATGAAACTTTGTAGTAATATAGCTTATATATCCAAATAACACTTAGGCTATAATTTATAAAGCTTAACCCAGCAAAACTGCGGGGCACAGCTAGTAGAGTATTAAAAACTAACATGGTCATGTGTCTAATTTTAGTACTTTTTTTAAAGACTACGAACAAAATTATATCCAGACTCAGAACAAATATTTATAGGTCACTCAAATAGTTGTCCGGCGCGGGAATCGAACCCGGGACACGAAGCGGCGGGACGACTGTCTTAGTCGCTGCAATGTTATACTATTGTAAATATATAAGGATAACAATTTTACAACGTAATAGATCAGTACTCACTGCATATCTATGTAAATTAATACAGAAGTAACTAAATATAAATAAATTATGTAGGTAAAATTATGCGATAAGACCGGCTATTGTACATAATAATAATGTCCTCCTAGCCGAATTTCGGCCACGGCGGCCAGTCTTAATAGAATTAAGCCATCTGCGCGGGACATATTATAGTGCACAAGTGTGTGCGCAAATACAGGACCACTATTTATTCCATTACTCTCATGATCCGATGGGACGCCTAGCGACACGACCGAAAGTAGGTCAGGTACAGGACCGACGGCTTTACGTGCTCTCCGAGGCACGGAGATATATTACCGCCAACTCCCAGACCCCGGGCAGATACCGAGAAAATTTTATTTTTACAGATAAGTCCCAAAATCACCTTTGGCCCGACCCGGGATTTGAACTCAGGACCTCGTTTTCTGCGGGAGAACACGCTACCGCTATACAAACGAGGCAGTTACCATTATACATAAATTGAAAATCTATGTCTATATATCTACATACATTTTAATTATGTGATGTGCAATAGAGTGTACCTATATATCTATCTTAATAAGGGCCACTAACCAAACAATACAAATTGACAGGCCTGTTGGCGTGGTTGGCAAATAATTGCATTTCACGCTGCAAGTCTTAATATATTTTATTATAATTCTTGCAAATTAATTGTTATGCATATTGACATTATTGTATGTATATTATTTAATTAATTAGTAAAACTCAGTCGTGAATATAAATTGTTATTACTAATCATAATTACTTACTGTCAAATTTTATTTGCAACTTACTATTGTTTAATGATTTTAAAATTATATATTTTATATGCAATTATATAAATATAACCTTAGTTAATGTATTTGGCTACTTTTATTGTATAGTCATCATCATCATCATTACAGCTTAAATAAGTCCACTGCTGGACAAGCCTCCCTCAAGAATCATCTTGAGGGGATATGCCATAATCGCCACGCTTGGCAGGCGGGTTGGCGATCGCAGTATGATGGTCGTAGTACTCAGAAGGAAGCTGCTTCCCGTCCTCTGGTAGATATTCCCTCGGGTCGACTTCTACGCCCCCCACGGGATGAGATGGGGTGATGATATTCTGATTCTGATATTTGTCGCCGTCACCACACAGCATATTGTATAGTATTATATTGTATTCAACATTTATAGTTAATTATTGCTAATTTGATATGCATGCTGTGTTAGCCTATAAGTGATTATTACACGAAAAGCTGTAACATTTAGCTTGTAACTCTGGCTTATAATGTGTAAATAATTGTTGGTTAACCTATTAAAATAAATAAATAAATAAGTCGTGGGTTATATTCCCACCCAGGACAGATAATTGTGTGCATGATCACATCTGTTTGTCCTGATTCTGTGTGTTATTATCTATATAAGTATGTATTTACATAATAAAAGTAGTATATCAGTTATCTGGTTTCCATAGTAAAAGCTCTGCTTAGTTTGGGATCAGAAGCACATAATAAAAAGTACTTACGTATCAGAAGGTATAAATTCAATTCAAATTCAAAAATATATTTATTTTCTCTTCACATAGAATAGGGTTATCTAGAATCTAGTGAAAATTTCTTAATGATATGACAATACTGCCAAGCTAGAACCCAACTTTGTGAGAGACTGGTGCCTGATGTAGGTTTACCTGATCTACGAGAAACCTGAATTACAGGTCACCAGGGCCCTCACGCGGTTTGATTTCGTAACAAGGCGAACTTAATATTAATGTTTATTATAAACTAGATTAAGATAAGAATAATAATTAGGGAACTAAATAATATATATGTTATCGTGGGATTATGTGTGTG
Organism: Pseudoips prasinana; assembly: GCA_951640165.1. Lineage (NCBI taxonomy): Eukaryota > Metazoa > Arthropoda > Insecta > Lepidoptera > Nolidae > Pseudoips > Pseudoips prasinana. The sequence continues at coordinate 33,205,767 of OX621248.1, forward strand.
TGAAGGTAAGTTTGAATGTGTGTATGTAGATACTAGGTGTGCTTGGATTATTGGAAGTCAAATGTGAGTTTATCGAGGAGATTGGTTAGTTAATAAGCTATGTTATAATTTGTAGTATGCTATTTCTGCGGGATTAATTGTTTTTCAGTATTTTGATAGTCAAGAGTTCTAAGGTAAGCTGTGACTGAAATTTTGCAGCGTGTAGGTATAATTTTGTGGGTATATGTTTAGGGTGGTGTTTATTTTATTATATAAGTAATGTCCTAGAAAACTATTAAACTTAAGGCAAAGCTGAATGAAAAATCTGACGAGGACATACTTTGCTTTTGAGTCGTTTATCCTTACGAAGTCTGGGGTCGTACTGTAGTTCTGAATGTTGTTTAAGTATGATGTGTAAAATATAACTTTTGCTGGCCGTCAGAAAATCCCATTCTTTGTAAAGATTTAGGTACTGTGGGGTAGCGAAAGGGAAGGCTTGCGGCCACCTTGAGAATAGCTCGCTGAGCTCTCTCAACCTCAAGCAAATATGATTTAGATGATAAATTATTATAAATGACGAGGAGGGGCTTGAATGCCTCCCCCCCCCCCCTCCCCAGTACGCACAAGCGTATTTCCTGAGCTACAGCAGGTTACCCTTCCCAAGACCGCTGGCGCTCGAAGGTAAAGAACTCAACTAGAACAACAGTCTAGTCTAAGCCAAAATATTTGCTTCTTACAGGTACTTCTTCTCCTTGCGGCGGTCAGTTCTCACAAGTATGTAGTGGGCTTCTGTTTGGGAGCGGAGCTGTGCGAGAACTTTGGGTCCCGGGTGTGCGCGCACATAGCGTGCGTGGCGCTGTTCAGCGTGGGCTCCGTGGCCGGCATCGCCGTGGGCGCGGGGCTCGACGCCGTGGACACTTTGAAGGATTCTCTTGCTGTACCCGTGATGCAGGTAAGATATTTCAAAAGTAATGGAGTTGAACAAATCTGTGTGGAATTTCAGGACAGTCGAATAATAATATCAGTTTAATCAAATTGGGACGTATTATAGACCGCTCAGCACCCGCCAGCCCCCAAAAATGTATGTACTATTACGCACTAATATCAATATTTAATCGAACAGAGTAACGTCTACCGTCTCATCTACCGTCGCGTAGTACAAAGAATGCCTCTTTAATAATTATCCTACCCTATTTATATTTTTATCAGTGACAACCATTTGAAAGTCTAATATCGATTATTAATAGTTTTAAGATGTAAAATTATTATAGAATTATTATAGTAATTAATAAAATGATAATCACTAATCAAATAAATAATCACACTTTAAAAATATTATTATATCATAGCAGCTACGTCATAACCGTTGCGCGGCTATTGAGTACTTGATAACACATCAAACTACCCCAATGTGTCAAATTTCTCCAATTGAAAGTGTACCTTATGCTTTATCGATAAAGTTGAAAATCTATAAAAGAAATTTGACAGATTGGGGTAGCTGGTGGTGCTGGCGTCTGTACCTACATGCGAGAGGGGCACTGTAAGAAGAGTTGCCAATATTGTTATGTGTTTGACTTGACTTGTTTGTATTGTGTTAGAGTAGGTAACCCAATCTCTCAATTTCAAAATCAAAATCAAAAAGGTAGTAACGATTTATTATAATAAAAAATCAATGGAGAACAACGCCAATAAAGCAACTCACTCTAATCATGAAAAAATAATCAAAAATCAGTTCAATTACTGTTGAAAAGAACTACCAAGAGTCTTACTGGTGGTTCTCAAACCTCTGATCCTGTTTCTTCACCCAGTCATATTTTGACGTAGATTTTATTGTATATTGAAAGATTAACAAACGGGACAAGTAACAATACGGGACGTGATACTTTAATACAGTTACAGACCCGTATATACGGGACTTATGGCAACCCTAGTTTAAGGTCAATAACAAACAGCAGAATGATACTCAACACCGTGTTTGAGTACCTCCTCTCATTTCATGGTATGTTAACTCATCGGCTATTCGAATAGTAAACATATTACATGTTTTACATACATATTTTTTTATGTATAGATGCTGTTGAAGGTACCTAAGAAGAAATTTTAGTTTAACTATATTTAGATAGGGAGACAATGTCGAAATTAAATGTTGCGTCCCTATCGTAACACGCTTAACAGAACTACCTGTACATACAATCTTTGATGGGTAGATTTCCATATTGTGAGTTTCGTACTGATCAGATCCTTTACACGACTTGGATCTAATCGCATTGCATTTCTCTTATCTGATCCAATAAACCCATCTGTATTCGCATTTTTTAATACTGCTACTGCCATCTATAGACATATTGTAATAACTACTTTCAGGGTTTGGCAGCTGGCACGCTACTGTACGTGACTGTTAGTGAAGTATTACCGCGCGAGAGGGCGCGCTGGCATGAACGCAAACGAAATGCGGGATTATTACAGTTTCTTGCAGTGGGACTGGGTTTCGTACTGATGTATCTGACAACCATGTATTTAGGTAAGTATGAAAACATAAATTTACTGTATCTGTGCACAAAAATCTGTTATAAGCTTGTTTACGTATTTAATGCGACTCGATCATAGATGACGCTACCTCTATAAAACAATGTAACAAAACGGTAGTGCACTAAAATGCGTTAAACATAAAATGCGTATCGTAGACTTTTAAACCACGAGTAAAATAATAGAAAGTGAGAGACCAAGCTGTTTAATTACAAAGTTACTAGGTTATAACTCTTATAATTATACAGCTTGGTTTCTAGCCACGTGGTGGCACATTGGTAGAAGTAGTCGCCGTACTGCGGCCGGTTTCGGGTTCAAATCTCGCACAGGGTAACTATTTGTGTGGCCTATATAATATAGCTGTTCTAAGGCTGGGTGTGCAATTTCTCAGTCTCATATGGGAGTCGGTGCTATTACACTTACGTACCCACCCTTGTGCACTATAATATGTCACGCGGCTCTTCTCCATAAAGACTGGCCGCCGTCACCGAATTAAGGCCAGGAGAAAATTATTAGGTATTATGATACTTAACTCATATTTTAAATACCTAATAACTCACTATTTTTTAATAAATTGTTACGTTTTTTCTTTTCAGATCACGATGCTGCCTGATGATGCAACGAACAGTTTCATTATTAACAGACATTAAGATAGGGAATTAGAGACCTAGAAATGCCCAGGTCTGGAAAAATTACTTCATTGAGTTTATGACTATTTTCAATACTTGGAATATTTAATGGACTCCGCATAGAGTGAACGCAAAAAAAAATCGTATATTCAGCTTTTTGCGGCTAATTACCAGTCAAAGCGTGAATAGGTATGTGAAGCTCTTTAGCGCGTACAAAAGTTTACAAAATGTTCTTTAGACTAAGTATATTAATAAGTATTACGATTTGTGACACGCTTTTGTATTTTTATACGGTTGTATATGTGAATCCTAAAAGGAATTTTATGAATCTAGGAAATAAGGACAATAAAAGATTTTTGCTATTTCAGGTTTTTATTTTATTTAAAGTTTTGTTTTTGATGTCAACAATAACGTATAGCTGTTGTGATGATTGTATAACATTATTATAATTTTAATAATTGTTTAGTTCATTTACAATATTGTTCGCTTTTAACCTTGACACATTGCACTTGATTTATTTTATTGAAACTTTTTACGTATTTTGTGATGAAGGCACTTCATAAGTACATTAAATGATATCGGATATTATAATTATTGTCATGCATACAAAACAACTTTTCTATAGTTCTTAGTTAACCAATAAATTAGTTCTATTGGCTTCGATATTATTAAAATTAGGTAATTAAACATGGCACTGTTCTGTATATCATTAGACTGATTAAATATGTAGCGACATCTAGGTCACGTACAACTAACTGATTCCTACAGCTACTCGTTAATAGATGGCGCTACAAGTATAAAGTTTTATTGTTGATGAATATCATTAACTTAAGTATAAAAATATTCTTTTATTTTGTTATTACACATCTAAATGCACAAAATAATCTCAGTCCTCAATACTATTGCGTTATTTATATACATCAAATATATTTTATGGAAGCGATTTCTACATACATACTAACATTCATACTGGATATCGGAATACCTCGTATTAAACAGTATAAATAAGAATGAAATTAATTCTTAAAAATTATAACTACATTTTTAAATTAAATAAAAGTATTACAAAATAGAAAATAATACAGATCTTTGACTCGACGCACTTATGTCTAAGAAGTAAGTACTGTTACAAATAATAATAACAAAAAAAGTATAAATTGTTAACTTTGAATAAATATTCTTAATTTTAAAGGGGAAGAGAGCATTATAATCAGTGGAACGACCTTATACGGCGATGTTCGTCGTGTGAAACTACTCATAGAAACTGCTAACTGTGGGCAGTAGGTATCGCGTACTTAATTTAATTTATTTTAAAATGGATTTGATTTATTTTAGTACCTCGGACGCACATTAGTGAAATTTGAAAGAGTCTGGTGGTCAGCTGCCTCCAATGAAACTAAAAAATGATTTAGAAGAAAGACGAAAAGCCTTCGTTTGGCTTTTTGTACGAAATGAATAGATTGATACATTTATAATCAATCTATTCATAACCAACAAAGAAACATAATACCTACTTATGTTTTTTTCTAGCGATGTCAATATTTGCGCCATAACTGCTAAATTCTATACATTATACGTATACAAATTAATGTGGTTAAAGAATTACTTGAATTCAAACGTTACAAAACATGTGCGGTAACCCGAATTCTCACCGGACACTGCAAGCTGAATAAGCACATGTTCAACCTAAAGTTGGCCGAGAGCACAACTTGCAGATTCTGCCAAGAATCAGAGGAAACTCCTTTGCATATTCTGTGTTCGTGCGGGCCGCTAATGCGTTGTAGAAGTATGTACTTAGGACAGCATATTATGCAACCGGAAGAGATACAAACACTCACTGCACAATCAATCTAGGAGTTTATAAAAGCTATAGGATTGAGCAGTAAACTTTAACAAAGTCAAGGAGCTCTACTATAGTAGATCAGAAATGGTCGAGGTAGCAAGATCAAGCCACAAACAATAATAATAATAATAATAAAAATTAACTGAAAAAATTTATGGAATTATTAGATATTAAATTATGAAGTGGAATTTAGTTTCCAAAATAACAGATTTTCATTCGTGTCGACAAATGTACTTAGATACCTCATGCCCTAATTACATGCAACCGAATACTGCGACCTTCGTTCAATAATTATCACCAAATGTGTGCAACGCACGCGCAGTTTATTCGATTGCCTCATATTTGGGAGAACGTAGGTACTTACAGCTAGAAAATTTGTTCAAAACACCTTCTATAATGGGATAGTTTTGGAGAGCTTTAGTTAATTGATCATATTATTATTATAACAATAAATTTACCACAACCTGACTGGTTTCAGAAAATTAAAGGCTACGTCTCTTTGTGTACCATATTTACCGAACAGATACAATGATTAAATGGAGTATATTTATTTCAAAGTAAATTTAATGAAGAAGATTCGTAATAGTATTTCATGAAAATCTGTTGTCGCTGTTTATTTTTGAAGGTGCTGAATCTGTGACGAGTGTTACAAAAGTGTGATCGGGGGAGGCGAACGGAAGTTGAGAGGTAAGTTAATGAAAATATGAGGGAGAGGGAGAGATAGTTACGTGCACAAATTTTCGTGCTCTTTTTCTCTCATAACCACGTTTTGATGGAGCCAAATAAGTTTTACTATCTTTTTTAGGGTTCCGTAGCCAAATGACAAAAAACGGAACCCTTATAGATTCGTCATATCTGACTGTCTGTCTGTCCGTCCGTATGTCACAGCCACTTTTTTCCGAAACTATAAGAGCTGTACTGTTGAAACTTCGTAAGTAGATGTATTCGGTGAACCGCATTAAGATTTTTACACGAAAATAGAAAAAGAACAATAATTTTGGGGTGTTATATATATAATGCATACATAAAATAAGAGAAAACTAAAAAAAATATATGATGTACATTACCATGCAAACTAACAACGAAAATTGGTTTGAACGAGATCTAGCAAGTTTTTTTTAATACATCATAAATCGTTAACCGCAATTTGCTTTCATTTAATCAACTGGAATACTTGCTGCTACGGAACCCTTCATGGGCGAGTCCAACTCGTACTTAACCGGGTTTTTACTATATATTGTTGTTTATTTTCTGTTTCAACAAATTTGCATCATTCTCTTAATGTTTTCTCTAGCTGTATTAAGGTGTTCTCAGTTCGTTGTTTAAACTGATGGACAATCTAAAATCTTCCAAACGATCGAGAGTTTCTCGACTCAGTCGTAACTTTTTTCCAGCCGACCGAAACAATAAACTATGGTTTTATCTAATAAGAGCAAGACTTAAAATATTAATAAAAATTAGACCCTCTAAAGTAGAACAAATACATACCGATAAATAACACAACACTTGCGTCATAATACGGTAAATTTCAATCAAAACTTTAGACGGAACAGATTTTCATACACCAAAAAATTATTTTTTATCTACCTTTCAAATTAAAGAAAGTATAGATTACTATACTTTCTTTAATTTTATTTATTTACCATACGAATTTATTTTATTTATTTACCATAGGATTACCATACGAAGCCGCAGCGTGGGTAGGCCCCCTACGAGTTGGACGATGATCTTGTTGAGAAGGGTTGCTGGAAGTCGCTGGATGCGGATAGCGCAGGGATAAGACCGGCAATTGGGGAGGCATTTGTCCACCAGTGGCTGTCTAATAATTCAACAATTTGGGACCTAAGACGCCACAGACGTACAGACATAGATATAGACAAGGGCATCATATTAAATTTTTTTTTTATTTGTGTATATATCGATCGAAAAGTTTCTCAGACGGTTGTTTCACACGCGAACACTGGGACCTCACTACGTGACCTACCGAACATGTATGACAAGTGATCACAGATTGCACGTTACTGTTACTATCATAGCTTAAAATTAACCGCACGCTAAGACAGACGTAGTGAAGTCTTATAAGCTATGCACCTCGATCAACCGGTAACTATTATATTTTATAATGTAGTTTATTTGGCGAAAGTTGCACGAATTGTTGCCAAACAGAAATATATCATTATAATCGGGCTATGGAAAGGTAATTATTTGAATTAGAACTTTGTTGCAGAATAAGATGTACAGTTACGTTCATAAGTCCATTAGCAGTTTCACGTAGCAATAGATTGGCATTCTGGCTACACTGATCTGATCCCCTTTTCATATCAAATTACGATATTCCCAAGACTTGTGAAAATATATTTTGTGTTCTTTTTCAACTTTAGTGTATGTTAGTTACGATTGCAGCAGATCTATTCGTGTGGCACATACAGTTTTGGTTTGCGTGGAGTTTTTTTCATGTAAATCTGGCTGCATGTTGCTAATTGCTGTTGCACGGGAATCTTATATTTAACCTGCTCATGCACATTTGAATGCTTACTGTACAATTTCAATGACAATACCACTGAAGTAAATTAAAACTCAATACGAGTGACAAAATTCGTGCGACCTTTGCTTTTTACAATTAATACTTATTGAATACAGAAAATGTAATGGAATACAATTTCCCAGACACAATAATCCTATAAGGCACTAGGAAGGCACTATTATTTCATTAAATCGATACTAATTAACGGACTACAACAAGAAGCGTAATTTAGATGAAAAATAAAATAAATACATTAATACACATCGACTGACAGTTGCACCAATCAAGTCCAACACTCGGACCTGGTAACGAGAACCATCCACAGCTAACACAAACAAACAAACTTTGCCGCTGTTGAATAATTTACACGAAACTATAGTCATCAGTGAAGTTAACTTTGTATACGTAATACTATGGGAGGATCGTGGATCCCAAATTTGTTCAATGTCCAAATGGATTTTACTAGCACTGTGCCTTAAGTCAGGTGAGGTCGTCCTCAACGACTCGCCTGTTTCTCTTCCTCTGTTTATGTCTTCTGCGCGTTGGCTTATTGTTCTTGGGTTTTATTTGGCACTCACAACCGGCACGCACTCTCACATAGTCCATGGACCAGCCGCCGGAACCTGGCACGGAGAAGTGTCCCTCCGCACGCGGCTGGGGGTTCTCAGTCGCTGAGTGGAGATAACGTACGAGGGCGTACGAATACGAGAATTTTTGTATACACCTCGATTCGTTATAAAGCCTGGCGTCGACGAATCTACAAGGCTTGTCGACGACGTTAGGGGCGCAGGACACTTCGAACAGCCTCTGTTGATTTTCCCCGTCCTCGTATAGCTCGACGTAGAGGCCGGTGGGCGTCCGACCTCCCTTTTTCTCGACGATCTCGAGGACGGAGGGGCAGCATTGGACCAGTCCCTCCGAGTCCTTCTGGTGGCCCTCCATTCGCATAATGTTCTGCATGTTGCGCCAATAAGAGCGCTTCCACGGCATGTCTGGCTCTCCCTCGTCCGTCCTGGAAAAGTAAAATATTTCCGATATAGTGAAACGGGAATCCAGTCAATTTAGAAGTGTAGTAACAGGAATATTACTACACTTCGTCGATATTTGGCAACAGCATATCTTGTATGGTGTAAGATATATTATAGTGAAAGTGTGGGTGGACTCTTAATCCGATCTGACGGCTATCCGATGCTAATATGATAAAGAATAAATATCTCGGGACAACTGTCATTTGATGCGAAACTAGGCAGAATCTGTACCATGCAACCAGACAATTGATTAACTGCTGTGACGCTGATGTCAAAGAATATCCTACCCTATCTCATCCCGCGGGGTAGTAGGAGCAATCAGGGGGTCCAACCACTAGACCAACAGGCCAATAAAGATTTTTTTTATTGTAATTTTTATTTATTATAATAATATCTCGGGACAATGTCACACAGATCATCCTAGCCCCAAACTAAGCAAATCTTGTACTATGGGTACCAGGCGACGATATACATACTTATATAGATAGATAAATACTTAAATACATAGAAAACATCCATAACTAGGAAACAAATATTCGTGCTCATCACACAAATATTTGCACTTACCGGGATTCGAACCCAGGACCACCAGCTTCGTAGGCAGGAGCACTACCAACTACTATACTACGGTGACCGTAATGATATGAAAGAAGTACTCACAACACGTGGTGTGACTGGTGCGAGCCGTAGTGAGGTTGTGGCGCGCGGCGCACGCGGCTCACATTGGCAATCACGTCGCCCGCGTCCGCCACTGCGCCACACAGCACCTGCCACAACACAAACGCAACATTGTTAATCAGAAGAAGTCCACCGCTTGACAAGGGACTTGGCTAGAATCAATCGTTACATCTTACTTTACCAAACACATTAAGTAAGTAATCTAAATTGTCAATTGGACGTCAAAAAGGCGTACATTTTCTTTTCATAATTTTTACTAAATATAGCGATGAGTTACAGACTTAAACCTTGGCATTGAAGTAAGAAAAACTTTCTTCTTACTTTGATTCCTATGTTTAAATGAAGGAGGCGCCACTGACGCGCGCACTGCGCACTCTCAACGATATTGCTTCGGAATTGGATGTGGTCCTATGTACACTGAGTGAATTTACTAGGACTGCTCATATAAAGTAACTAATATGTTATAGGAAATAAACAAGTTTGGGTCTTCCCTACTGCATTGGGATTTGTCATTGGGATTGGGATAAGTATTTTTTTTATGAATGCTCAATTAGATGAACTTACATTATTCTTATTCTTTTTTTTACTAAACTATTTAACTAATTATTTATTTGATTAATCTTTATTAGATAAGCCTAATAAAAATATCTTAATTAATACGCAATTAGACGTACTAATATTAGTTTATATTAAGTTGTAAAAAACCTCTTTAATCAATCCAGTAAGGCATGATTGCACGCCTTTCTAGATTGATAATATTTTATTAATGATTATGTACGTACAGACGCCAGCACATAAAGCTACCCCAATCTGTCAAATTTCTTTCATAGATTTTCAACTTTATCACAAAAGCATAAGGTTCACTTTTAATTGGGGAAATTTGACAGATTGGGGTAGCTTGATGTGCTGGCGTCTGTACATCCTTTTCAAAACAAATTTATTGATTTGACTAAATATTAATATTTTTTTTTATTTAACTGACTAACGCTTATAACGTTACCTACTCGTAGAGGCACACGCTCAAATTTGAAAATATTAATTTTATTTAATAGAATTATGAATAAATATCTTGGGAAAACTAATACACTGTCATCTGATCCCAAACTAGGCAGATCCTGTACTGTTGCAACCGGACAACTGATAAGCATACTTATATATTTCTAAATTCTGATGACGGTCACCGTAGCTTAGTTGGTAGTGCTCCTGCCTACGAAGCTGGTGGTCCTGGGTTCGAATCCCGGTAAGTTATTTGCACTTACCGGGATTCGAACCCAGGACCACCATTTGTGTGATGATCACGAATATTTGTTTCTGAGTCATGGATGTTTTCTATGTATATAAGTATTTATCTATCTATATAAGTATGTATATCGTCGCCTGGTACCCATAGTACAAGCTTTGCTTAGTTTGGGGCTAGGATGATCTGTGTGACATTGTCCCTAGATATTATATTATTATATTATATAATTCTATTATTATAGATAAATAATTATACCCAGACATAGAACAATTAATAATCGTGCTTATCGCACAGTAACAGTTGTTCCTTTCGTCAAATATCTAATTATAGAAATACGCCGGTTAAAATGAATGGAATATTTTTTTCGCATAAATGTTTGTAGAAATGATTAGTTATGTGGGTAGGTCAAAAGACTGAAACTTTCAGACAAGTAAAAATATACCTACGAATGAGCGTCGTAAAACAATTCATTCATTCAGTTTATTTCGGCTACACCAAAGGAAAGACATACATATCCACGATTAAATTACAACACAGAACAACAACACTAACTCACATTGCCAACATTCGTAGACATCATTATTTAACAACAGATGTCAGATCTGTCAGAATTTCAGCTCACTGTATCTAGGGTTGCCAGATAAAAATTTAATACCTGTCTATTTAATCGTAAAAGTATTAGCTATACAAGGAAATCCTTAAACAGCTGCCTAGATTGTTATGAAACATAGCCTTTTTTGAAAAGCAATTACTTAAGTAAAATCCACAAACAGAAAAACAAATATTTATAACTCTCTTATTACGGGCAAAAAGAGGAGATATATTGCGATAAAAATAATAAAAAATAAGAGCAGAAAAAAGATGTCTTTTTTTTGACGGTTTGTTTTAAAAAAAAAATATTATTTATTGTTTTCTTTTTAGTTTCTTGTGTTACTTTAGCTTTATACCGAAAATGGCACAAAATCCAAACATTAAGATTATATAACAAAAGTATGATTCTGGTAGATTCAACTGAAATATGATATTATAAATCAGGATATTTTATTAAACGTCCATGACGTACAGATAAAGTAAAAACAAATGCTTGTCCCAAATTTAGATACATTTATGGCAACCCTAACCGTATCACTGTTATGAAACCACAGAGCATAAACAACTTCACTGGGAGGTGAGTACTTCGAAATTCAAACGTTTAAATTGTGCGCTGCAACTTGTATGTAAGATTATTTGAGTATGTAGAAATTTGAGATCGTTTGGATTTGGAATTGTTTAAGTTTCCTTCTTACTAAACTCAAAACACTTCCGAATTGAGATCAGTTCGCAATTCAATTACATGTATATTTGGCTTTAGAGACGTAGTTATTTGTCGATTCCCGCCCAGGACAACTATTTGTGTAATCCAAAAGTGGTTGTTCCTACTCTGGGTGTGCATTGTGTCCGCCAATTGCATGTTTTTAAGTACATCTAGTGTGGGCGTTGTCTTTTAAAAAGAAAAAAATCTATGTAAAGACATACATCAGCAATATCTAAAGACGTATCATAAAATTACATGGAATACACAATGATTTATATTTACAACCTTATATTTTTAGTGTATATTCAACCCAAAGTAAATAGTTCATATATATAGCCTGATCATCATACGGGAGCTTCTTACAATGATTGTTGGGCCTTAAAAACCAGCTCTTCATTAAATCTAAGTACCTATTGAGTATCCCAATCGCTTCACTCAACTATCAGTACACGCCTGGGCATAACTTAGCTTAAGATTCCTCTATATTCCTTCGCTCTCTTGATCTGATAGGATGAGTTAGTCTAGACTTAACGGGTCTATATGGTGCTTAATAATTTCGACTCCAGGCATAAAATCTAGGGTCCTACTAATTAAACTCAGGACATCATTATCTACGCCATAAGGGTGCCCTCAGGTATTAGTCGCTTAAATTAAGCTACTGGTTGAGAGCCTTTTGCGCTAGCCAACTGCTCGTTGTTTTCAATTGTTTAATTTTAATATACAATTGCTAAATGTAGCAATAATATCTTAGTTACTTGCTATTTATTATTTATTTAAGGATATTAAAATATATGTGACGAAACAGACTGCACGGACGGACTAATTCAAAATATTTTGTTGCTTTAATTACTGTTTTTAAACTATGTTTATGTAATGCATTGTGAGCTCGACAAGTACAAGTGTATGTAAAACCCCAAGTGCTGAATAAATTTCATTATTTCATTATTACGCTTGAATGCCCTGCCGCTAGACCATTGAGGTAGTATAATTAAGATCAATCTTATTTATTACACCCAATCTTAATTAATAACATCTAAATGTCAATAAAACAGACATAGTCCAGTTTAAGGTGAGTCCAAATACCGAATAATATATTGTCCAATAGATAGTTAATTTTACGATGCGTTCTAAATAACAAAATAATTTACGATTATTTTAATGGTCTTCTACCACGTGTCGTATTTTCAAGTGTGGTACACACGGCTACATATCAAGCTAAACATTACCAAAATAAGCTGACCTGTCATTGTATGGAAATCCTATACAAGCGTGATCAGCTTATACTGGAAATGTATAGCTTGATGTGTAGCAGTGTGTACATCGTAGTCACCTGGAGGCTAATTATTTGGTTCTAGACTTACTTAATTTACGGACAGTTTGGCGTGGTTGGTAGATTGCCTTTCACGCTGCAGATAGTGGGTTTGATTCCCACCCAGGACAGATATTTGTATGCATGAACATGTCTGTTTGTCCTGAGTCTGGGTGTAATCTATATATATAAAAATCAATGCCACTTTTCGTTGTAATGTTATAACTCAAGAACGCCTTTTCCGATTTGGCAAATTTTGGTCTTGAATTATTCGTGGAAGTCCAGGGAAGGTTTGTACGTAGAGAAAATTTTGTAAAATCGTAGTTTAATTTAATAAAAAATAATTCAATTTAAAATATTTTTTTGTTTAAATAAATGAACTTAATAATCGTTTTTTTTATTACTATGCCTTATACGTAGCGAAGCACGTACCGGGCCGCTAGTTATCTATATAAGTAAGTATTTACAAAAGAAAAGTAGTATATACTTGGTTTCCATAGTACAAGGTCTGCTTGATTTTGGATCAGACGGCGGTGTGAATAATGTCTTAGGATATTATTATTAATTTGTCACCTGGGAGTTACTTTTTTAGGAGAAAGAAGGTTTAAAAAGATGGTTCACATAGTTCTTATATCTATAAATAAGTTATTATTAAAACGATAAAATAATATTTACAATATACACAACAGCCTAAGTCTAGAGCTAGAGTAATCTAAAGGGACATGGCGCAAAAGGACCGGAAAGCACCGGAGCAGCATACCCGCGTTCCCGGGACTCCCCCATCAGGCGCCATGAGAAGTCCACGGCAGGTAGATGTAGTCAGTGCAAGTCGGACATACCCACCCGCAGACTCTTATTGCGGGTGGCATGCGTAGGCATTCCCCCTGCCTAATCAAAAAAGACTCCCTGCCTAATCCAAAGAGTTATGCCTTTAAGCATCGTAACCAGAATGCTGGCAGCATTGCCACGCCGAGTGACTATGCTTAAAGGCTGACCAAAAAATTGGTCAGCCCTCCGGCCGCATGTAGCGTCGTAATTTACCTGCAATGTAGAAACGAGTCGTGGTGTCTTTAATCGCTAGCAATGTGGATTATTACATCCTCAAGATGTACATGTGTGGCTTTTTGCGTATGAGGTATTTCACCCACCGGAATGAGAATATAGAGCAAAATATTTATTTATCTTCTTGCATTTCCCCCAGTGAAATGACCCATATCTATCAATCTGAAATATTTTACTGGGAATTCTATATCGAACTGGAAATAGGGCGTTTGTGTTTGATTGCACAGCGTCTTTCACTCGAAATATTTCTTTGATATTAACTAAATACGTATATAACTATTTGCTAATCGGGTAGTTTATTGGAAATAAATTAGATTAAATTATTTCAGGCTTGCTTTGGCAATCTTTGCTGGGATTAAAATTAAATATTTCCGAAGTAGGAGTGACATAACTTTATGAGCGTTCTTGGCGTTGCAATAAATCATGGAATAAAACGCCTTTTGCCAAGTCTACTAGAAGATTTACATCTAGTCATTCATCATGTCAGACGTCCACTGCTGAACAAGGGACTCCCCAAAAGAATTCCATAATGAAAATGTGTCCATAATGTAGGGGGATATGCCATAATCGCCATGCTTGGCAGACGGGTTGGCGATCACAGTAAGATAGTCATAGTACTCAGTAGAACGCTGCTATCCATTCTTTGGTATAATATATTCCCTCGGGATGACTTCTTCTCCCCCCGGGATGAGAGGGGTGACGGTATTCTTTATGGCTGTCAGCTACACAGCCATCTAGTCATTGCTTGCTTGCTTATCGTATGGGTAGTGGTAACCCTAGTGTCAGAGTTGCTCAAGCCGCCCAGTAGGCTTCTGACATGGCTTAACGACTGTTGTCTAATGATTACAACCGGGACCGACAGTTTAACGTACCCTCCGAAACACGGAGACGCTCAGAAATTAAACCACTTTGGCGGTCACCCATCTTTGGACTGACTGCGAGCCTAGTTGCTTTACCTCGCCGATCGCTTACGGACCGGTGAGAGCATCTAGCTATGAGCACCTCCCCCTAGTCATTATGTCAGCCAAATAAACAAAGGCCTCCCCAAAAGATTTCCAAAAAGGAGCTGTGTTCCATATTTGGAGGGATATGCCATAATCACCATGCTTGGCAGACGGGTTGGCGATCGCAGTGTGATGGTCCGTAAACAGAGAGACGCTGCTGCCCGTTCTCCGGGAGATATTTACTGGGGACGATTAGTACGTTCACGGATAGCTCCCCGCACAGAAGTTCCATTAAAGTTGAGGAAACGATCAAGTAGGAGATGATTTCTAACAACCTCAAAATGCATCAGAATGGCTCCTTGCCACCGTTTTCAGGATGCTATTATTATTGACCCGCCTCCGAAGCATCAGTAACACAACTAGATAGATAGAGAAACTATAATAATATCCTGGGACATCCTGGGACACAGACGGCCATCTGATCCCAAACTAAGCAGAGCTTGTACTATGGAAACCAGATAACAGATATATTACTTATACTATTTATCTTTTGTAAAAACATACTTATATAGATAATTTACACCCTGACTCAGGACGAACAGACATGTTCATGTACACAAATGTTTGTCCCGGGTAGAAATCGAACCCACGACCTGCGGCGTGAAAGGCAGCGTATCTACTTACCACGCCAACAGGCCCGCCAAACTATAGAAGATGTATACATTTTATTTTTTAAATAAAGTTTTTATTTATCACTTCAACCCATAAAAATACAATATTTTTATATATTTATTGAGTCTATTCTTTAAGAGGTATTTTTTCATTGACTCCAATTTAAAATACTGATTATAATATTTGATTAGCAATGTTTTATTGCTCTAAAATTAATTATATCATTTCGCAGCCTCATTAATACATTTACGGAATAAATAATATTTTATTCATATAAACATGTTAATTCGATTTATTTTTATATTATTTATGACCAATATTACATTTGACCTGTTGCTTTATAACCGATTCGTTAAGCTTTTAAGCAAATATATTAAGTATGATTTATGTTCTACTCCATTAGTATGATAATTGTTAATCGTTAAAATTTGTCAATGAAATATAATTAAATAACTGGATAAAGGTGTGATTGATTCAAACATTTTAAATACCAATATGGTATTTCAATGAATACAAAATATCTTGTTTTGCCATTTATTACGACGATGAAATGTTCGCGTGGATGATGTATCTAATATTGGGTAATAATACGGTTTTTTTTGTCAAGTCAGCTAATACACATGCGTACCGTACCGTCTTACGATAATTGGTTATCATGGCCAAGGGAATGAATGAATGAAAGATTTATTTGTCAGAATACGAGTACATAGTACATAGAAGATATGTTTACGTAGGATCATCATATTCTACCGATCTTGTTGATGTACAAATTCACATTATTATTAAGTACTTGGAAATATTTAACATTACAAAGATTACATTACAATGATTACATTACATTAAAATTTCATTACATTAAAATTTCATTACATTATAGATTATATTACATTATAGATTAGATTACATTATAGATTGGATTACATTATAGATTAGATTACATTATAGATAACATTACATTATCACATTAACTATTGATGCTTCTAATGCCAGATGCTTCTAATGACCAGTTTGCCTCACACATGTCATCATCATATCAGCCGAATAACGCCCACTGCACCATCCATTGTTCATCATTTGGAGCGATATGCCATAATCGCCACCCTTGGCAGATGGGTTAGCTAACGCAGTATGATGGTCATATTACGTATTATTAGAGTAGAGTATTATTAGAGAGACGCTGTTGCCCGTTCTCTGAGAGATATTCCTCGGGACGACTTTTACGCCTCCCACGGGATGAGATAGGGTGGCGATATTCTATGCACATGAAACATATCAAATTTATGAGACAAATATTTTTGTTTGCCTATTATTGGCAAACAAAAATTTGGTATGGATCTGACGGTCACCGTAGCCTAGTTGGTAGTGCTCCTGCCTACGAAGCTGGTGGGCCTGGGTTCGAATCCCGGTAAGTGCAAATATTTGTGTGATGAGCACGAATATTTGTTTCTGAGTCATGGATGTTTTCTATGTATTTAAGTATTTATCTATCTATATAAGTATGTATATCGTCGCCTGGTACCCATAGTACAAGCTTTGCTTAGTTTGGGGCTAGGATGATCTGTGTGACATTGTCCCTGGATATTATTATTATTATTGGCATGGTAACAGCTTAGGAGTTATCATGCATTTTATACAAAAACTCTCAGGATGCTTTTTATAAAAGGTAAGCCACAAAAGTAGATTGGTACAATATTTTATTTCAAAATTATTAATAAACTTCTGGTGCACCTTAACAAGACATACCTACCTGCTTACCTATTTAAAACACCAAGCCAACCCTGCCAAACCATAAAAGGAAACCGATAAACAGTTAGGTTTTGTATATAATTGTTAACACCAACTTGGGCATATAGGTTAACGTATGCTCGTTCAGATTCAAAGAGAAGTAAATTCATCTTTACGTGTTCGTTAATGCGCGTTATGCCGAATAGGAATAAGCCTAGTAGTGATTTCAATAAATGTTATTGGAACGAAGTTCCTTATCGCGCGTTGTGAAAGGGGGCTAGACGGAAAAAAAATCTTACGAAAAGTTGTCACGACACTTTTTGCAGCTGTGCGGCGTGCGCATGTTTCTCTGTCTATCTCTCTCTCTCTCTCTCTCTCTCTCTCTCTTATAGAAAGCAAGCCAGATATTTTCATTTCTATTTCGCATTGAACAGTGTGGTGTCGCGACGATTATTTTTGTTGAGTGTATACAGGTTTTTTGTACATAATCAATAATAAGAAATAACTTCGTTCGATGGGTGTCCCATGACACCTGTCAAGTTTTTTTTTGTTACTTTTTAGGGTGCGTTTACATATTGAGTCATATCACAACTATTAACAATTTTGACGGGCCGGTTGTTAAATGCTTGCCTTTCACGCCGCAGGTCGTGGGTTCGATTCTCACCCAGGACAGATATTTGTTTGCATGAACGTGTATGTTTGTCCTGAGTCTGGGTGTACAAAATCATTGGGGCTTTACGTACTCAAAAATTGGAAGCTTAAACAAGCAAATTTTGGATTGGTAACATACTCTTTATTGTACACCATAACTTAAAATTAAAAAGAGCATACATAAATTAAGTACAACGGGCGGTCTTATCGCTACTGCGATTTCTTCCAGACAACCAGTTATGGAGTGGATAGACTAAGGAAAGGGAAAACAGGGTAGGTAGGTAACAATAGGTCAACTTAATGTAAACATAAACTTATACAAATTAATAATAAAAAGTAAAAAAAAAGAAATTCATAGAATAATTAAAAAAAAGTCTTATAAAGCAGGAATGCGCGAGAATAAAAACCAAAGGCGACAGTGGTAAATAAATATGCTTATAGGTATAGTAGTGGTATTTAGGTGCTGGTAGCAAAGTATGCATTTAAAAATATGTAAGTACTAGCTGTGCCCCGCGGTTTTACCCGCGTAAACCTTTAGAAATTATAGCCTACGTGCTATTCGGATAATAACCTACATTGTTACAAAGTTTCTTCAAAATCCGTTCGGTTGTTTTTGTGTGAAAGAGTAACAAACATTAATAATTACGAACTTCCGCATTTATAATATTAGTAGGATGTTGCCATAGAACAGGATCTGCCTAGTTTGGAATCACCGTAGCCTAGTTGGTAGTGCTCCTGCCTACGAAGCTGGTGGTCCTGGGTTCGAATCCCGGTCATTGCAAATATTTGTGTGATGAGCACGAACTTTGTTTCTGAGTCATGGATGTTTTCTATGTATATAAGTATTTATCTATGTATATAAGTATGTATATCGTCGCCTGGTACCCATAGTACAAGCTTTGCTTAGTTTGGGGCTAGGATGTTCTGTGTGACATTGTCCCTAGATATTATTATATAGCAGTTGGTTAGTTGCGCCAAGTTATTTATTATTTATCCTTTATTTATTATTGTTCAGTTATTTTTTTCTTAAATGTTAAAAATTTGTATGTCACATTGGCAAGTCCTGAAAATCAGTGATGCTGTAACTTGTAACGAAATACTGAGCTCCACCCAAATAGATACATGATATCAGTACATCTTTTAATTGTCTTTTATTGTGCAATAAACATATTGTTATCTTTATTATAATCAGGTCGGTATATATAATTTATGCCTGTCATAAAATCAACCTATTAAACTTATTTTGTTACTTTGTCTCATTTCAAGTACATCACTAATATGTACTAACAATTACGCGATCAAGACATTTAATACCAAATTTAACATCAAGTCGGTGTATTACGCGTATCAACAAATCAGCCCTTTAAACTAATTTTGTTACTTTGTCTCAGTCCAAGCACATCACTACGTATCATACTAACAATTGCGCGATCAAGACATTTAATAGCAAATAGGATCGTGCTCAACATACATAGTAAACACCAATTATGTTCGACAGCATATTAATGTTATTAGAAGCTATTTCAAGCATCCAGTAACCTCGGTTTTAGTGCGGAATCTGCGTATGGCTAAGCCGGCCATATTAAGAAAAGCTTGTAGCAGTAAATAAGGATTTGTGGTGGAAACTTATATGTACCAACTGTAATGGTTCGAAGGAAAATTGTTGCTATCATTTTATTAAGTGGTAAAATCTCAGCAGTAATGCCATAATTATGTAGTTAGGTAATAAATATAAAAACAAATCACCGACTTTATAGCAACAGATAATCACATAAGTTAAAACAACATATAACGACATCAAAGCCAGTTAAAAATCACATACAAATTTATAAGTTAAAACAACATATAACGACATTAAAGCCAGTAAAAAAGCACATACATATTTATATTTTTTTAAATTGTAACATGTCAGCCAAAGTACGTCCACAGCTGGACAAAAACCTCCCCAAAGAATGGGGGGATATGCCATAATCGCCACGCCTGGCAGACGGGTTGGCGATCGCAGTTACAGAAAAACGCTGCTGCCCGTTCTCTGGTATTCCCTAGGTCGATTTCTATCGCCCCCACGGGATGAGATAGTGTGATAATATTCTATGCCATCACCACACAGCAAAAGTTGGGTATTTAACTAAAATATAACTAAGATGAAAACAAGAGAAAGGATACCAAATGGACATTGTTCGAAGCCAAATTTAGGCTATGCAAGCATAAGACAGAGATTGTCCTGACTCCCAAACTAGGAAAGGTTCTGTGTTTTGAGTTAAAGAATGGTTCCTTGCTCTACCTACAAATCAAGCGAGATTTTAAATAGATTTAAAATGATGTCTACATAATTAAGAACATGATTTGTATCTGCTTGATGAGTTTGCGCTTGACCACAATCTCACCCGAGAGAAATCAGAAAATGTGGTCGACCGTCTAAGGTGGACCGCGCGTGCAAAAGATGCCTGTTCACCAGCCTTGAATAAACCCATGTTATACGTGTCTGGTAGACGACATTCGGGAGGGTGTTCCATATGATGAAAGAAGAAGCAATGCGCTTCGTACAGCTGCTGGAATTTCATCAACAAAGCGGTGCCTTGGAGCCCCTCCCCCGTCCAAGACTTGAGCTTTGTATAAATTTAAAAGCTGTCGCTTTGCAAAAGTACCATCTCACCTTATGCTGTAGGTATGGTTACTGCAGCGAATATCAGAATATCATTAACACTTCTCATCCCGTGGGGCGTAGAATTGACCCGAGGGAATATCTACCAGAGGACGTGCAGCAGCTTCTTTCTAAGTACTATGATCATCATACTGCGGTCGCCCACCCATCTGCCAAGCGTGGCGAATATGGCATATCCCTCTAAAATAATTCTTGGGGAGGCTTTTATCCAGCAGTGGACGTCTTACGACTGTTATGATGATCTCACCTTATTAATGATATTAAGCTATAGTCAATCAGTTAATTTGACCTTTGTGTGACCTATTAAACTTACCGCATTATCTAATCTCCCAGAATCGATTAATTAAATTAGCCAATCATATCCTTTTAGTATTACTTAATACTTCCGCAATTAGTACCCAATAATCGATATTAATATCAATAAAATTATAATAAACTCGAGTAACTATAAAACTCTAATACACCATGTTTTATTAGTATCCGGTAGTTATCTGAATAGGGTAGAATCTCTGGTGGGATAATACATAAAACAAAACTTAAATTGCAGAAATTTGAATGGAATAGATGAAAGTCGTGATAGAGTTTGACCTCTCAACTATATGAAGATGACTAGCACGTAGAGTTCTCTATAATTGGTAAATTAAGAGAAAAACACGCGCAGCGGCTAAGGCAGTCACCTCGCCGCTTCGTGGTCTGGTTCGAGTCCCGCGGCGGACAAGTCTGGATGTAATTTGTGTCCGTCTATTATATGTTTGTAAAGTACCCCGCAACACAGGGATTATATTCCCTATTACGAGCGTTGTCAATAAAAAAAAAATCTATTATCTTGACCAACCTTCAGAACAATCCATAAGATAGTTAAATAAAAAACCGGCCAAGTGCGAGTCGCAACCGCCCATGAAGGGTTCCGCAGCAGCAAGTATTTCAGTTGATTAAATGAGAGGTGAATTGTGATTAACGATTTATGACGCATTAAAAAAAAAACTACTTACTAGATCTCGTTCAAACCAATTTTCGTTGTTAGTTTACATGGTAATGTACATCATATATTTTTTTAGTTTTATCATTCTCTTATTTTAGAAGTTACGGGGGGGGGGGGGGCATTCATTTTTCCACTTTGGAAGTGTCTCTCGCGCAAACTATTCAGTTTAGAAAAAAATGATAAAAGAAACCTCAATATCATTTTTGAAGACCTATCCATAGGTAACCTATATGTATAGATACGCTGAAAAAAATATTTTTGAGTTTCAGTTCTATGTATGAGGAACCCCCAAAATTATTATTCTTTTTCTATTTTTGCGTGAAAATCTTAATGCGGTTCACAGAATACATCTACTTACCAAGTTTCGACAGTTCGAAAGTGGTTGTTATATACGGACGGGCAGACAGACATGACGAATCTATAAGGGTTCCGTTTTGTCCCCTCTGGCTACGGAACCTTAAAAATATGAGTTGATGAGTAAATGGAAATGGCAAAATCAATACCAATGAGTACAATAAGTCTTATGCAAAAAATAAAGTACTACATATGTAAATATTTGTATGCGGCAATTGCATTTATTCCGAATCCGAAATTAGTTGATAGGTCTTTTTTAGGGTTCCGTACAAAATGGGTAAAACGGCACCCTATTACTAATACTTCGCTGTCTCTCTGTCTGTCCGTCTGTCACCACGCTGTATCTCATGAACCGTGATAGTAAGACCGTTGAAATTTTCACAAATAACAACAAATATTAAAATACTAAATAAAATTAATATTTAAGGGGGGCTCCCATACAACAAACGTGAATTTTTTGCTCGTTTTTATAGATAATGGTACGGAACAATTCGAGTGTGAGTCCGACTCGCACTTGGCTGGTTTTAATAGAAACGATAGGTATTCAGATACCGCACGACGATGCACATTTGATATAGCGGCGTATGAAAGGCGAGTCAATTATGTAATGGTATTAAAATTTAAAACAGATTGTTGAAATTCAATGTAAATTATTCGAAGGGACTAATATTTTAACTATGAACTTTAATTATGTGTTGTTATTTATTAGTACGAGGTTAAATTATAATCTTTTATACGTTTTATATAACTATAACGAACACAAATGACCAATGATAGTTCTAGGAAATCATTAATGATATTCTAAACCGAATATTTAGAGACAGTAACGACAAATTTAACTGAAACTCAAATTAATATAAAATATACTCTATTTCACAATCTATAAAGTTTAAATTGGGTTAATATTAAGGTTGAAACGGTAAAATAATTTCGATACAGCCCGTAATTAGCAGAAAGCGGGCTTAACTTAATTTATAGATATCGAAATCAAGTTAATTATCAAATTCCGTCTATCCGTATGTCGTAAATATGGAAATAAGTTTTACGAAGTGTAGATATACCTACGGAGATTATGGAAAACTTAGTTTTTTGTTATAAGTATTAAATAGTGGGTAAGTGGAAGCAAACTACTTAACCAGTGCAGCAGTTAATCTAATCTATCTCAACAATTTGGTCACATGACTGGGCACTCCTCTCCAGTAAAGCGTAGGCTTCGTCTATTTTATTATTTATTGATTAAGAAAAAAATATTAGACTATCGGATTGTATCGCACATGTAGAAGTTAAAAAAAAAACAATACCAACTTAAATCGACAAAATAGAGGTTTTATATTCCCCTTTACTCTATCATAACACAACAGATTTTTCTAATTAAACGACAAAAAATACGCTACGACTGACTGTATTTCTTATTTCAAGTCGCTGGAATTCTTTGCCATATATTTATGCAACATTACTTCCACAAAAACTAGATTTATCCAATGAAAACATACCATTTTGAAGTTAATTTCCTTTATCCCAGCAAATATCCTAACATTATTCGAGTATCGCCCTATGCAATAGTATTACTCCTGCTCATCATTCTCTCTATTGCTACCATGCGTTGCAGAGAATTCGGTAAAACATTGCTTAATTCTGTAATTTTATTATGCTGGTTAAGAGATATAACACAAGTTACCTTAAATCCGATATTTTTGGGAGGATTGTGTTAAGTAGATTTATATACCAATTAGTAGATGTTGTGTGAAAAAGCTTTGTTGGTTAATGAATATCATTTGGCCGAGTTTTTGCTTATTTGATGTCGATTATTTATTTATGGGGAGCGGAGGCGTTTAAGTTATAGTTATTGTTTTGAGCACGAACCAACTTAAGAAGCCTCTCGTAGTGCAGGATGTAGTGTCCATCTTAATGACCTCTTATTAAGCACTTAATTGGGGTCACCTAAAGGATTACACATATACTTATATTGTTTAATATGTTATAATGCAATGTGTTCTTAACATTTCCCAATTAACAATATGGTTTTTTTTAAAGTGTGAGGTGTGAGCATACAATTTCTTTCTCTCTTTCTCTCATAACCAGTCTATATCACACTCTTTTTTTTAATAGCAATTAGAGTCGTAATGTTTTGGCTTAACTGCCTCGTTGGTTTGAGCTCCTAGGTTCAAACGTTGGATCGGGTAAAAAGATGAAACTAACTAAAAAATGTATATTTATAAAACTCTTATTATCAGCAAAGGAGTCTGGAAATAGGTGGTTTTACACCCATGTGCTTCCAAGAGCACGTAGAGCTTTCGATCCTGTACCTGACATTTTACCGGTCGATAGCCATCCCACTGGATCATGAGAGTGACGGCATAGACAATGCGCCTGTGTTTGCGCACATATATGTACAGATTCTAGCACACCAAGCTACCCCAATCTGTCAAATTTCCCCGATTGGAAGTGAACCTTATACTTTTGTGATAAAGTTGAAAATCTATAAAAGAAATTTGACAGATGGGGTAGCTGGATGTGCTGGCGTCTGTACATTACAAAATGTACAATGCCAATGACTGATTTCTACTGAGACTGACTCTCAGGCCATTTCGACCACGAGGCGATAGTGACTTATTATTCACGTTTCTCTTATTACAAGTACCTTGAAAGATTGTTTCAATATTAAATAGATACTATTAATTTATTACCTTACTATTGCAGAGCTATACATTTGCCGTTTCTCTTGTATTAGAAATTACCGACAGTGCTTTATATTTTATTTTTAATTATAAATATTATTATAAATAGCAATTGCTAATAAGGTTGCACAAACGGACCTACCTGGAGAGATAACAGCCCACATTTTAACTAAGCTTATTACCTTAAGGTTCAGGTTAATTGTCAATAAACACGCTATTAAAGTCAATATAATCAGTATAAAACCGAATTACAAACTTATTAGGTATTTTAAAACCAGTCCTTATATTAGGGTATTAAAGTTTGTTTTTGGTTGATGATCTTATGAAGATTGGTCTTTATTTTTATGAAGCCCAATATAAACTATGTATTAGTAATAAAATTCTCAATTTGTCTATCTGTTACTATAATATAAATTGATTCTATGGAGTACAATGTAAGGCGGTTATTGTGTAATAATGTTGAGATAAAATGTGTTTGGTAGGTGTTTATTATATAGTTGAAATAATTTATTGTTTTTGAAGTGGTCTGGAGATTTATTAGGAGGATGTGTGGTCTGGGAGACCCATTATTGTTGTGTGATTAGAGCAAGATGGGAGCTTGGCCATAAATAATGAACTGGGACATACGAAAGTCCCTTTCTTTCGAAACTTTAGCTCTTAAAAATTGAAAAAATGTGAAATAAAGAAACACATGGACGTCAAAACAGAGCATATCCCTAAAAAATTAATTATAAAAATGAATTCGTATTTAATTCATTTTTATAATTAATTTTTATAAATAACTGTAACTTAAAATTACATAAGTTTTATAAATAATTGTAACATTAAATTACATATGTTTTATAAATAATTGTAACTTAAAATTACATATGTTCTATAAATAATTGTAACTTAAAATTTGATTAATTGGTTAAGGTAAAAGACGTGATCGCACACTATGGGCTTCATAAGACGGCTCGAGCTTGTACATTCCCTGTGAGTTCCAAAGTAACTGGCATAGCCTGAAGAATAATATAACGAAATAACGGTCACCGTAGCCTAGTTGGTAGTGCTCCTGCCTACGAAGCTGGTGGTCCTGGGTTCGAATCCCGGTAAGTGCAAATATTTGTGTGATGAGCACGAATATTTGTTTCTGAGTCATGGATGTTTTCTATGTATATAAGTATTTATCTATCTATATAAGTATGTATATCGTCGCCTGATACCCATAGTACAAGCTTTGCTTAGTTTGGAGCTAGGATGATCTGTGTGACATTGTCCCGAGATATTATTATTTATATTATTATTAATTGCCAAGCTCAAGTGGCAGTGGGTAGGGCACATAGTTCACAGAAACGACAGTAGCTAGGGCAGAAATATTTTCGAGTGCCCGCCTTAAACCTGAAGACGCAGCGTGGGCAGGCCCCTTACAAGATTGACCGATGATTTTGTGAGGGTAGCTGGAAGCCAGGGGATGCGGGAGCGCAAGACTGGCAATTGTAGAGATATGTGGGGGAGGCCTTGCTCCAGCAGTGGGTGTCTTTCGACGGCTGATAAGATGATGAAACACACGGTTTAAATTTGAATTAAGAATTTCTGATAAACATCATAGAATGATGATGATCATTTCAAGATTCTTGAACCCTTGCTCCTCTTAAACGATCACGCTTAATCCTAACAGCACATTAATTGTTATTGTTTCGTTTCGTCATTTAATGGATTTGGATTTAGGATTAAGACGTTTCTTTATCACTCACACATAAATGGTTAAATGGATTTGGATTTTAAGATCGCATAAACAAATAGATTAGATATTTGTAATCGAAATAGGTTCTTATCCAAATTACCACATAAGTTATAATTAATTACTAAATCACAGAAAACGAATCAGCGGAAATCGAATCGGCGGCGAATATCAGAACATCAGCGTAGTCAACCCGATGGACTATTTACCCGAGGACGGGTAGCAGCTTCCTTCTGAGTACTATGAGACCATCTTACTGCGATCGCCAACCCGCCTGCCAAGAGTGGTGAATATGGCATATCCACCCAAGATAACTCTTGGGGGAGGCTTATCCAGCCTTCTTTAGGCTGTAATGATGAAATCAAAGGAAACACCACAAGATGCTGCTAGTGCATAAATATATTTAAAATGAATAAACTTAGATAGATATTATACCAAACTTATTATCAGTCTATTACTTGTCGGTGCTATGAACAAATGATGGCTTCACCAGTAAACAAGCCAATCATGAATTTAGTATTCATATTAGATTACCGGTAATCCTAATCCGGACTCAAGGATTTCCACAAATCACGAAACGATTATCCAGTATATTATGTTTTCTATTACGCTGGGTTCAGACGGAGCGAGTACATTCGATAGCAACTCATTCGCCTTTTGCGTTGGTTAACGTCGGGGTATCAATAAATTTATTCTTATAGTAAATTAGGTAGACTTTTTTAATGGATGTTTTTAAATTTTATTGCAATTGTGTTATGTTATTTACCTACCGATCTTGTATTTTAAGTTTTAATTTATTTTGTGTATTGTGTATAATTTTAATTATTGACGTGCATAAATAAGTGTACCATGTGTTCCTAAGGCAATAAATATTTCTGATTCTGAAATAATAAATTATTCTATTGATTCTGCGACGTATGACTCTACACTCTACATTCACACTTCTTTCGCTCTTAACGTAATTTACGTTGTATTTATGCAATTGACCTTACCAGTATAGGCTTAGCAATATTATTTTATTTGACGGGCCTGTTAGTGTGGTTGGCAAATGCTTGCTTCTCACGCCAGAGGTCGTGGGTTCGATTCCCACCCAGGAAATGAACATGTCTGTTTGTGCTTAATCTGGGTGTAATTATCTATATAAGAATTAAGGGGCCTTTTACAGTCCACTAGCGCCGCCAATCGAAAAAATGTCATTACTCGTAAATAGAATCAAAAATACAAAATGTTGTCTATTATTACTGTGGAAAAGGCAATAACGTAATTGTATAGCTCCTTATCAACACTTGAAATATAGCTGTTTAGCTAAATCGTGCATTCAAAACATAAACGGCCGTTTTTGTTACAAATGCACGATTTAGCTAAACAGCTATATTTCAAGTGTTGACAATGTGTTATAAAATTACGTTATTGCCTTTTCTACAGTAATAATAGACAACATTTTGTATTTTTGATTCTATTTACGAGTTATGACATTTTTTCGATTGGCGGCGCTAGTGGACTGTAAAAGGCCCCTTAATTCTTATCGCAATTTCAAGTCGTTCGAAGAAGCTCCACGACTTGTACAATGTGAACCCGCTATAACAACCAGTGGCGCCCACAAAACAGTTTCTAATTACAATTACAATAAACTAAATGTATCCACAAGAGACTGTCAAACGTATAATGATTAAACGATGTTGATTTTAATACAAATCACAGCCATGGGAACAGCATCTGTGCACCATAATGAATTGCCATTGGATATTAATATCTATTGCTATTAGCATTTGAATTAAAATTCGTTTGCATTATAATGAATAATGGATAGTCAAATCATGTTAATAAGACTAATAGAGAATTTTGTAAAGTAGTGATCTCTTGATAGTTAACCGGATTCTGAAAATGTTTGAAGTACTGGTTACTTAATATGTCAAGAAATCTAGGTTATTTAACGTATCTAGTTATTCGTTTATAGATAACTAGCTGTGCCACGCGGCTTTACCCGAGTTAAACTTTATTAATTATTGCCTATGTGTTAATCCAGGGTGTCAGCGCTCGTGCCGTTTAGGCGTGAAGAAGTAACAAACATACACACTCACACACTTACTCACTCACAAACTTCGTCTTTATAAAATTAGTGTGATATGTCAAGGAATCTAGGTTATTTAACGAATCCACTTATGCGTTTATACATAAATAGGTGTGCCCAGCGGTTTTACCTACATTAAACTTTATAAATTATGTAATATATTTACCTATATACCATACCAAATTTTATTAAAATCGCTCCTGCCGTTTAGGCGTGAAGAAATAAACATACACACTCACACTCTCAGAAACTTTCGCCTTCATAATATGAGCGTGAAGTTTTACAATTATATATTAATTATTTAGTTATTTTCAATTCGAACTAGGAGGATATTATTAATAATTATACTATTAAAATCTTAAACTTGTATTGCTATTAGTTTCTGTATTAAACTTCTCGTAAAGAGCAGAAGCTTTTAACCTCACAGATAAACGTAAGTTTCCAATTACATGTGTCAACCGATTATATAAATCGATTAACAAACCGATTTACTCATCGAACAAATTAAATCAATTGTTGGTAATCGATACCACACTATGTAGGTTGAATAGAATACATTTCTTAGTACATACAATAAGTTTGATATTTATGGTAGTATGTAGTTCAATTCAGTATTTTCATCTCTTTCTATTATGTAGTGTTAGATAGGGAAAGTGGATATTTTAAACAATCAAACTACTTAAATTAGTAGGATGAATTAAAAAGTTAGACACGTAGAATATATATACAAGTAAATTTATGTATGTAAGTACTTATATATGTAGAAATAGTATGTATTATTATGTTATATCTAGTGTTTATTTATATAATTAAACCACAATAAGAATCTATTAAATTTATATTTGACAATTTTAGTGCACATACGTTAGTCTTTCTGCACCACCCAAAGGTTGACTGGTAGATAATGTCTATGGCATTAAGTCCGCCTATGAACAATATTATTCGTGCTAAAGTTTTAAATAAAAGGTAGATATTATATATTATAATTGACGGTCACCGTAGCCTAGTTGGTAGTGCTCCTGCCTACGAAGCTAGTGGTCCTGGGTTCGAATCCCGGTAAGTGCAAATATTTGTGTGATGAGCACGAATATTTGTTTCTGAGTCATGGATGTTTTCTATGTATTTAAGTATTTATCTATCTATATAAGTATGTATATCGTCGCCTGGTACCCATAGTACAAGCTTTGCTTAGTTTATGGCTAGGATGATCTGTGTGACATTGTCCCAAGATATAATATTATATTACTATATTATATTATTAAATAGAATAAAATAAAAAACATATTACGATTATTTGCACTCAGTATTACGCGCTTTAAATAAACTCGACAGTACTAATGCCCCAACCTGTACCTAATAGCTTAGGAAGTTTACTTACTTTACCTAAAGTGCAGTGGTTACCTTAGAGTCAAAGTAAGTTGTTCGAACCATCCTGTTTAATCGCCTCTGATATCTATACATATAATAAAATCGAAGGAAAGTCAAAACTGTACATAGAATATTTTTTAAAAAGGATACTTGGGGCGTTATCTGCAATCGATATCGAAGCCAAAAATATAGTTTTTAGAATTTTTGTCTATTTATCTGTTTGTCTGTATGTATGTCCGGGCTAAACTCAAAAAGTACTGCATGGATTTACTTCAAATTTTGCATGAGTATTACGAAGAGGTGGGGTCAACATATAGGCTACATATTATCGCGCTATCACCTACGGGGGAGGATTTGTGATAATTTATAAAGTTTAACGCGGGTAAAACCGCGGGGCACAGCTAGTTAATAAATAAATAATAATTACAATAAATATCTTGGGATAACTAAGATGACGGGCTAGTAGCCGTGGTTGGCAAATGCTTGCTTTTCACGCCGCAGGTCGTGGGTTCGAATCCCACCCAGGACAGATATTTGTGCGCATGAACATGTCTGTCTGTCCTGAGTCTAGGTGGAAATTATCAATAGAAGTATGTATTTACAAAAGAAAAGTAGTATATGTAGTATGTCAGTTATCTGGTTTCCATAGTACAAGCTCTGCTTAGTTTGGAATTAGATGGCCGTGTGTGAATAATGTCCTAGGATATTAATATTATTAGGTACTACCTGCACCCCGCGATTTTACCCGCGTTAAGTTTTATAAATTATCACAGCCCCTCCCCCGTAGGTGATAGAGTGATAATATGTAGCTTATATGTTGACCCGACCTCTTAGTAACATTCATGCAAAATTGGAAGTAAATCCATGCAGTACTTTATAATTTTAGCCCGGACATACATACAGACAATCAGAAAAGAATTCTATAAACGATATTTTTGGCTTCGATATCGATTGTAGATCACGCCCTAAGGATCCTTTTAAAAAAATAATAATGTACAGTTTTGACTTTCCTACGATTTTATTATATGTATAAATTATAATGATACAAAATAATCATGCTCATCGCACAATGGTTTGTCCTGGGTGTGAATCGAACCTTCAACCTCTAGCTTAGTAGACAAAGTCACTAGCCACTAGACCAATAGGCCACTCGTATATTGCTTAATAACTGTTGTCTAATGACCGGGATCAACTTGTTATAGGTAGTCTTATGCCGGTTATCTACATCTCTACAAATAAAAAAATCACAAGGCCATTTTTTCTATTTTTTTTAAGCTATTGCATAGCTTCTATCGCGGGCCTTGAGCGTGGGGACCGAATCCAGAAATTCCGTAACGAAAAAAACCTAACACCCCCCACTCCGACCGGTACAGCGGTGATACTTTTTAGTTTTTCCATCTATCGATAAATACCAGAACATTTAATGACTTTTTGATATATCACGCTTATCTCTTTAGTTCAGCAACCCGCCTTTAGGTGGCATTGGGTTTTTTGGACAATATTAACATCTCATTTATTTAATAAAAGAAAAAAAAATGTTTTTTTATCGGTCACCACGCTCAAAGTGTAACTTGAATTAATATCAAAGAACAAAACAAAAGAAAAAAAATACTGCATTAATAAAATAAATAAATAATTATAATTGCATAAGTTGATAAAAAATGCTATGCAATAGCTTTACCGCGGCAGTCTCCGAGTGCCACACGTCTTTTTTCAATATATTTCAATTGAGCTACTGTAGTTGCTATACTGTGTCGGTATTTACGAGTATCGGACGCGATCTATGACAATCGATTGTTTCCTTAGATTGATGATGTCATTGTGAAGTGTAACATCATTAGTTTATCGATTCTCGATACCCATGTTTATTGGACTATTGTTTCGAATTATGTGGGCTATTCGATTATATGAGTCGATTAAAATGTAATCTATGTCATCATTAGCATTCTCTGCAATAAATAATGGTAGCCAAGTGTTTAGCGTTAGGGTAATATATTTCTATTAAGGGCCAGACTTTAACGCGCCGACATCCCGCTCATTCATTTGGATGTTTTACATAATTTATGATTATTATATTTGAATAAATGAACTTTCTAAATATATGCTTTGGCCGTCTTGTGAGATTAAAAACGTACGCCTAGTTGAAATGGAAACAAATTAAATAAGTGGCAAAGAATTGGTCACTTTAATATTTAATACCGAGCTTTTTGAACTGAATGTAAACGAAGCTCTTTCTTAGGGGACTCATGAAGTATCATTCCTGATTGCACTCCATCTAAACGACTGAACCAATCTTCGTCAAATTTAACACAGTGATTATACTCACGGATGCATTTATGTGAATTCATAAAAATCGGACACAATGAAGGAATAATCATCGAAAGAAATAAATGTCCCATTGAGATCAATGTAAGAGTATAGACAACTGCTTAATTACACTCATTTCAATATTTAAAAGCAGCAGAATGCCTTACAGACCTATTAAGATATTGTTTTTGACAGGACTTTGCGCATAGGACTTCAACACAAATAATAATATGTACTCAGACTCAGGTGCTATCTTACTCTTATGATAAGTGACACATACATACATCTAGGCCTTAACGGCGAACCGCAAATGATCTGAGACTCTGATCTAACTCTGACAGGAAGGCATATCAACCCACCTTTTATTTTTGGTTTAAACAGAGCTTCTCGGTCGAGTTAAACCAAACTATTATTCATCATCATCATCTAGATATCGTCCATTGCTGAATATAAACCTCCCCCAAAGGCTTCCAATCGTCGCCAGTTGGAAAGTTTTGCCGTAGTCATAGCGCTTGGCATGGGAATAAGTTAGGTGGTAGCTAGAACACAGATGGCGCTACTGCCCGACTTTTATTCTTTCTGGGCAAGAAACCACACGGCCAACACTATTAATAGATCCATGGTTTCATATAGACGATTACAAGTATACCATATAATTCCCCCACAACATTAACAAGCGTCTGCTAATGAAAAATTAACAATGTTGGCCATAAATCTAGATAGTATGACAGGGAGCGAATAAATGTGTATTTAATATAATAGTTATCTGTGGGCGAGCGTATAGCTTTTAGTGTATCTCGAGTTCTCGAGTGCGCCGACACGTAGGGCTGGCTACGACAAGTGTTCACAGAGATTATACTTTCGTAATTCTGTCGTCCAATCAATGAATCATTGTTTCAGAAAAACATGTATCAAGGTTAAAGTAAATTTATTACGGTTGTACAGAGTAGTATCATCATCATCATAGTCATCCATCAGCCTTAAATCGTACACTGCTCGACATTAGCCTCCCTAATGTTATCACAACGTCACCACGTTTGGAAGGATTTTCTGTTCGTTGCGAGATCCAAGACAGTAAAATGCGATTCCCGAGAAGGACATCCACGAGAAGATATGGGGAGGACTAATTATTATTTCTGGGTCGGGTTCCACGCGGTTAATAAACAGTATTAACCGTGGCTATTTGAATATATAACGGCTTTTTAGTATATGTAATACAGAATATTGCTTCTGAACAAATTACAGCAACGTCATAGCTAGTCTAAGCTAAGTCTAAGCTAGCTAATCTCATAAATTTACCTAAGTCTGTTACAGGTGCTAAAACGACACAGGACAACTTTGTGTGTTCAGTTTCCTAAGTTCCCGATATTGTTGTCATTTCAAAAATAATTAGAGTATTAAACAATAATAATTTTTAAAACATAGAGCCTATTTATTTTTCATATAGAGTCCAATAGTAATGCAATTAAATATTATATTAAACAATGATTTTAACAGTTGTATTTCAAAAAGTTTTTTATTCAATTTATGTCTGTTAAAAATGTTCTCAAGTAATTGAACTTTGCAATGTTTATGAAGAAATAATACAGTTTCACCCGAACCAACTTAAACTTAACATGGGAATACACAAAAAAACATATCTTATCGAATGGAAAAAAATTAAAATCAGTTCACAACTTTTTTGAAGTCGGTAAGTACTTAGATTACTAGACTAGACTCTGCGCTAAATACTTACGAATTAAAGTTAACTTATCATCACGAACATTTTTTTTAATCTACCATCTCGCCAGCCGTACTTATGTGATGTCCGGAGTGTGCAAGTGTCTATTAAGTTAACTTATTCTATTTAGTAAACTTGTCATCACGAGCATTTTTTTTAATAAGTATACCTACATTAATAAAAGATATTTTTTTGACTCACCTAACAGGAGAAATCTTATGCGATGAGCACGATTATTTGTTCTGTCTCTAGTTGTTTTTTTTAAAATCTATAATAGGTATTTATATATATGAAAATATTAAATATATTCATCAGTTGTCAGGTTGCCAAAGTACAGGCTCCGCCTAGGATCGGATAGCAGTGTGTTAATTAATAGATAATTATATCAAGATATTTATTTATTAAAATCCATCAGCGTGCAACCCTATTCCGTACCGGTCGGGATCTGCGCACACGCTTCGCACTCCATTAGAATTAAAGACATTCCGATTCGGAAATAATCCTTTGGAGTTCGAACGTGAGGAGCGAAGGTGACGAAGGACGGTAGATACTTGGAATATGTTTCTATTGAGTAACTTCATGTATAGAATTCAATAGAAATCAGCAACTGTTTTAAATAATACTCCTAGACGACAATAGATGGCAGCAGAGGTAAAGTGGCGATAAAAGCTCCGGTGGTGGGCGAGGTTAAGCAACTAGGCTCGTGGTCAGCCCATAGGTGGGTGACAGCTGAAGTGGTTTAATTTCTGAGAATCTCCGTGCTTTGGAGGGCACGTTAAGCGGTCGGTCTCGGCTGTAGTCATTAGACAACAGTCATCAAGGCATGTCAGAGGCCTACTGGGCGGCTTGAACAACTCTGAAACTAGGCTAACCACTGCCCATACGATAATTAAGTAAGTAGAGGTAAAGTATGAAGCTTTATTATATTTAATGGGTTTGGGCTTTAACTACTAAACTTTATAAATATCATCTGTTTCCTTATTTATCGTATCTGCAGTCGTTACCGTAGTATCAGAGTTGTTAAAATCACTCAGTATGCCTCGTGGCATAAAAATTGTATCCGGGACGTATCTCACACCGCCATCTAGCCCAAACTACGCGGAACTTGTACTAAGTATACTAGTCAACGGAAATAAATACTTATGCACTTGTTTTGTAAATATATACATACAATAGACAGAAAATACTTAGACCAAGAAAAATAGCAATTTTTTTCTTTATTTATTTAAAGGGACTTTGACGCATAGCATTCGCCTTACCCATCGTACCCTCATAAATTGAATGTTCACAAAGCGTTAACCATGAATTTGAACAAACCCATCGCATCATTACTATTGGGTTGGGATAGAATTTTATGAGTTCAGTTCAAATTAAGCAAACATAGTTTTAGGATTAGCGAGGTTAAGCAACTAGACTCGCGGTCAGTACATAGATGGGTGACCACTAAACTGGTTTAATTTCTGAGCATCTCCGTGCTTCGGAGGGCACGTTAAGATGTCAGTCCCGGCTGTAGTCATTAGACAACAGTCGTTAAGCCATGTCACATGAACAACTCTGACACTAGGGTAACCACTGCCCATACAATAAGTACCTAAGGACTTATACCTACTCTTTTAAAATACCGGCCATAGAAAACTTATAAAACAATAAAAACTACAGACAAAACAAAACTTGTAAAACTTTTATTAACCCATCAAGTTTAATCAAGACCAAAGTTAACAATGAATGGATGGCTTTAACACAATCAGAGATATTAACAAGACATAAACAGCCAATAAATAAGCCAATCGTGATGAGAGACACCCACGCTTAATCGATACCTACCGATTATTCGATACGACTTTATCGATTCCAATTGTGTTCGAATTTCGAATATAGCCATAATGAAATGATTTGTGTAATTGGCGGGAGTTGAGGTGATGTGTTGACGTTTCGAGGAATACTAGGAGACATTTAGTCTTAAAAGATAAATTGACAGTTAAATGACAGCAATACTTTTTTAGTAGGTTTTATAACATTTTTTACTTTAATTCTGAGGTGGTTTAATGTTTTAGCTTCCACAATATAAGATGTTTTGTTAATGATTAATTAAATTGGTCAAACTACAGGAAGGAACACAAAATATTGTTAACGATATTCATAAAATAAAAGCTAAATAATCATTTAATTTACTAACGCAGTTTGGAAATGAAACATAGTTAGCTTATATCACATAAGGAAAAAATTTAAAATAAGAGTTATATTCCTACTTTTTATATAGTTAATTTCCTTATTAAATCATTTAAGATTAAAATCATATCAAAGCATTAAATTGATTTTGCTAAAATAATGTAAAGGTAACATAAGTTTATATATTAATCTGATTAAAATTAATTGATTACATCTGATTGATAATCAAATCCTCAATTTTGACTTAAGCACTTCTCAGAAATGAGATTATATGGGTCCTAATTGGTCTGAAAAATAAATGTTAAAATAAATCCTCGTATGTAACCTGACAATGTCAAATTACAATTTTAAACATGACATATGGAGATAAGTTCTTACGTATGCGTATTAATAACACGCAAACACATTCCATTTTTTAATGCAAATCTCAAAACAATGAACTTATTTCTTATTTGATAGCGGCTTAACAATCAGTCAACCCAAATACTGGCCATCATTATACTTAAACCGCGTATAATCGCTATAAAAATCAAAAAAAGAATTTCAATCTGCCATCTTGATTCACAAAGAGTATGCAACATGGCAGCATGGAGAATGAAGTGTCAAACAATCAGGCTGAGACCTGTATGGAAGGGATTAGGTTCCAAGACCAGTGATTTAATCCTATTTAGCGGTATAATGTTATTTATAAGCAATGTGAAGGGATTTGTGAAGTAAACCAGACGTGCGAAAGGTGTTTTATTCGTGTAACTACTATCTATACTGTGTATATATACTTATAGAAATATATAAGTATGTTTATCAGTGCCATAGCACAGGCTCTGCCGGTTTAGGATCGGATGGTAGTGTGTTAGTGGTCCCGAGATTTTTATTTTTAGCGTTATGTAATAATTTAGATTCAAATTATAAGAATTTTAAACATTTTCAGTAGATAACTTTTTTTTAATCAACGTCCGCATATAGTATTCATAGCCTTGTAGGTATAGCGGGGATTTTAAAACATACATTAACAGACACAAAGCCACAATAACTATTTATAGGCAACACAAATAGTTGTCCTGTGCGGATGGAACCTAAAACTTCCGGAACTACCAGTTATCAAATTATACACATCAATTAAATAATATTACATTAGAGAAGATTGTAAAAATGGCGGCCTTATCGCTAGAAAATTTTCTTTGTTGCCGTTGAGAGAACCGGGACCAAAGAAAAACTAGTGACTTATTTTAGACATAGCTAGTGAAAGGGTATTTTGTTCAAGCGTTTACAATCGGACAAAGACTTAAAAAAGCATTAATCCATCAATAACATTTCTTTTAGGCAAGTGATGAAAAATGGAATGAAAATTATATAGCACCATTCAGAAAGCATGTATATTAAAAAATGGATTTTCCGTAGTAATATGAAAGTGGTTAAATAACAGACCTAATAATATCACGTATATAAAATGAAAAAAGAAACAATCAGTCGAGTTGAAAACCTCCTTCTTTTGTACCCGGGTAAAAAGGAACGTCAACGTGTTTGACATGTTGTTGTGACGGCAATATCGCCGTCTTTAGGCAACTATAAAATAGTTAACATGACGTAAATGTAAAATTAGGAGGCGGTACTAGCACCTTCAAAGTAATTTAGGTTTATTATGTCAAATATAACTTTTTACTTCATGATTTTATGATATCACTAGCCGTGCCCCGCGGTTTTACCCGAGTTAAACTTTATAAATTATAGCCTATGTATTAATCCAGGGTGCCAGCTAACTCCATACCAAATTTTATTAAAATCCCTCAAGCCGTTTAGACATGAAGAAGTAACAAACAGACACTCACAAACTTTCGCTTTTATAACGATAGTGTGGTTAATCTTTCTAAGCTACTCTAGACTCTAGTATTGACTCTATTTTATTTTCATATGTATTTGTTTTGCTGAATATAAGACCTAGCCTAGAAATTGTGATATTTGTGAAATTGTTAATAAAGCAGACTGAGAAGTTTAATTTACGATTACGAGTTATTAAAGTAAAGAGTTATTAAATAATCCAAGATTTAGCAGACATTTTAGTTGCTAATTCACGTGGTACCCATTAGTTTACCGTCTACTTATGGGCACCACTCAAATTAATAACTGAAATGTCTGCTAAATCAACAGGGCTGTGATTTAGGCGAACAAAATTACGGGCAACACCAGACCCACGGCATTAACCTGTTTTGTCATGCTATAATTTTCTTCGCTCATTGATCAACTCGGAATAAATATGGCGTCACGATTCCAACTACAAGCTTCATATTTTGTTACAGTAGTACACTTGGACCGACATATCTTGAATCACAGAATATATCAACACTAACTAATTAGATAGATATTAGAGATATTGTTAATACATAAAATAGTGCCATAATATCAACTGTGATTAATAATAGTTATTAGTTATTTTAGTATATATCTTGTTGTTGTTCTCTTGTTTATTGAAACTTTTCTCCCGCAGTCAAACAGACTGATTGGTTTTGTGGGGTATTTTTCTGTACTTGTGTTTTAATATTAAGGAAACAATAAATAAATAAATAATAAATAACATACTAATTAATTACCTACATACACTCAGGGCATATAATCCTGACACAATAATAATAATGTCCTCCTAGCCGAATTTCGGCCACGGCGACCAGTCTTATCAGAGATTAGCCATCTGCGCGCAACACAATATAGTGCTCAAGTGTGTGCGCAAATACAGGAGCACTTTCTATTCCATTACTCTCATTATCCGATGGGACGCCTAGCAACACGACCTGAAAGAGGTCAGGTACAGGACCGACGGCTGACACAATAGTTTGACACAATAGTTACACAATGGCATCTGCCATATTTTGGCATAATCGCAAAGGAAGTTACGCTAAAATACAACTTTTTGAAAATTCCTATGTTATATCCTGGGACATTATTCACATACGGCCATCGAATCTCAAACTAAGCAAAATGTGTAATATTGGGTTTTATATTAATGTATACAGTACTACTTAAACGGAAAGGGAGCATATTACTAAATCTCGAGGGTAGTTTAACCAATATCAAAAAATAAAATGACTGAATAGGATTTTGAAAACATATTTGAACAAATAAAATCCAC
Source organism: Pseudoips prasinana (assembly GCA_951640165.1). Classification (NCBI taxonomy): domain Eukaryota; kingdom Metazoa; phylum Arthropoda; class Insecta; order Lepidoptera; family Nolidae; genus Pseudoips; species Pseudoips prasinana. The sequence goes on from OX621248.1 coordinate 33,245,029, forward strand.
AAACTAAAACATTAACAAAAGTTTTTGTGAAAACAATTCTGAAGTAACTTTTCAGAAAATGGCCTAACTCTTGTTTTAATTTTTAATAAAGGAGACATACAATATTAATTAATATCATTAAATATATTTGCCATTTTCATCTGTGTACTTGGCACCTCTAAATTTATCTTATTTATTAGTCTATAATTTAACAAAACCCAAAACGTAGACATTAATGCCGCACTCCAACAATTTCAACTTAAACAGTTTTGTCTGTACAAAGGAAACGATTAATTTTGTACGTAGAGTGAAATATCTATGGTGTTAAATAATCCTAATCGTGATTCAAAGCATTTAATCAGTAGCCGCGTAATTTGATTGCCAAAAGTTAGATTTACGTTTATTTAGTATGAGCGAATAGGCTCAAACGATCTAATATATTTGCTGCTTAAAAAAAAAGAACGGAATTCAACTTTCGTGTCGTTAAAGAAAGTGCTTCTAACAATATTTATGTGGGAAATTATTTCAAACAAACTTATTAAAAAAGTATCAAAATTGTATCACAAACAAAGGAGGAAACACAATGAGGTGTCAATTTTGACAGTTATTTTTTATATGTATATTTCGCTATTTTTCCGTTGTCTGCGAACTGATTTAAATGTATTTTTTCTTTGACAGCGCCATCCCATACCATCCTGTGGGTGTCGTAAAAATCGACTACAGGATACACCAGGTAATTGGGCAGCAGCGCCACCTATCTGCACTCTGCAGTCGCCAACTCATATGCCAAGCGCGGTAACGACGGCAATCCCCTCCAAATGGCAATGTTATAAAAACCTTTGGGGAAGGTCTATGCACAGCAGTGGACGATACCAGACAGATGATGTATGTATGTAAGATGATGTCGGAATGTTTTCGGAATGACACCAAATGAATTGTGTCCTAATTGGTCGTCGTTGAAAAAGGTATCTGTAAGTATCTTAAAACAATAATTGTTGTTCATATTATAATTCTATATACACCAAATTCGTACAGCCGAAATATATACTACCAATTAATATCGAGCAAATCAATCTGTAGAATTGTAACCAAATTCTCAGGGACAGTCTATTCTCTTACCCGTGTGACATTTAAATAGGTTCAGTTTAAAATATGAGACCTCGATTTGAGCAACGTTTTTCAACGAACTCCTATCTGTCATCAACATAAGTGACAATAAACAAATTTAAATAACTAGCTCGTATTTCTTTTAAAATCTTAACCTCTATTTGTGTACATTGTTATAAGAAAAAATGCAACCTATTCTATAATTGCCAACCGTAATATTTTAAATTGGAACACGCGAAAGTTACAAACAAAAGTTCTATTCTCAAAACCAAAGAGAAAAAAAGAAAATTATTTATGTTTTCTAAGAGCAAGGAAACGAAAGTAAAAATTCCACCGCTACACCTACCTACATGTTGTCTGTCCTTATCGAAAGCAAACAGGAAATGGGCATAGCACACATGAAGGTGTCCAACAATATGTTCTACATACAAAAAGATCGTTCAAAATGTGGTCAAACTTTCCTACAAATATTGGGTCGCCACGGAGCCCTTTGATTTGTACCCTTTTCTTGTTTGTAGGAACGATGTGTAAACATAGATCATTCATGTAGGAGATAACCACCGCCACCAAGATTGTTTTTTAAACCACTTGTTTCTGTTTGGGAATCAAAGCAAAGAAACCAAATAAATTGTATTTAGAAGAATAATAGTCCTCCTGATCAAATTTCGGGTTCGTTGGACAATCTCAACTGAGACATTGAGATTCAAAATTCAAATTTTATTACGTTCAGTTGTTACATTTATAGAGAATCGTAATTTTTTTACCCTACCGTGCAGTGCATGACGTGGTAGCTACTGAGAAACACTGACAAAAAACTCAGTGGGATACTTAAAAGGCAAAAAATCTTTCTAAGTATAAATATCATAAATTTTTAATGTGGTAATATGAGCGACTCAATGCTAAGCCCTTTTGTGACTTAAATAATCAAATGTTTGGTATATACTAAGCCCTGCTACACAATTTAGTTTTATGTTTCTTTCCGAATTATTTGTAGGCAACTTATACATTGCGCAATAAAGAGTTATATATTTTGTTGACACGGGTAGTATGTAATACAAGATTATCTCTGTCCTAACTAAGCGCGGCATATCATAGTGTACAATTACGGGTGCACTCTCTATTCCATAAAATAATTTTATTTCGTTTACATCGTCAATATTTTGTATAAAAAAACCCTTTTAGTACTGAGTTTTCTGGCCGGGGTTAAAAAATGACAATTCCACATAAATTTTACGCTATAAATATATTTAACAATTTTGAATCTTTATTGGCGTAATTGGTAAATGGTTGCTTTTCACGCCGCAGGTCGTAGTTTCGATTCCCACTCAGAACAGATATTTGTGTGCATGAACATGTCTGTTTGTCCTGTGTCTGGATGTAATTATCTATATAAGTGTGTATTTACAAAGGAAAAGTAGTATTTCAGTTATCTATAAAATCTGTATCTGGTTTCCATAGTACAAGCTGTGTTTAGTTTGGGATCAGATGGTCGTGTGTGAATAATGTCCCAGGATATTATTATTATTGTGGGTTTTGATGTTTATTACAAGTTATTATAGTCCAAAATATGGTGGCAACTATATTCCAAATGACCTGGAAGGGGTTAAAAAGGTAAGTTGAAGTCTTTTGTATGATTATGTATGATTTTTAATGGGAATTCATGTAAAATTACCTACTATTGCGTAATATAAAGAGTAAAGTCCAATTTTCCGCTATTATGATATTTTGATTGATTTTCTATCATTGTGGTTAAGTCATATATATTTAATTACTATTTTACTAGATACAGAGTTAAATTTAATCTCAATTAGAATTAGATTGATACTTAAGTTATCAGGGTAATAGTAGCTAATGAGTTAATTTCACCTATTCAAGCTATTTTTAATATGACGTAAGCACGTCTTTCCTACTTCACTGTGTTCGGATTTGGATTAACCTCCAAAGCACGGTATGATATCCATTGGCTATATACATATATTACGGACAAAAAAAAATAGCCAGCTTGAGACAACACGATTGAAGTAATACTTCAAATGCTGGTTATGAGAGCGCACTCCTTTCTCGCCCATTCTTCGCCTCATTTACTTTGCTCTCGTCACGAATTCTCCAGCTTACCCCCAAGTTTAGTGTGCTTAAAGAATTTTTACTTACATCGTTAAACAACTGTGGCTGCCATACCTATTGAAGGATCTAGATATGAAGTAATTTATTTACATTAAATTGGTTTTTAGAAACCATAGATCCATTTTATATACCGGAATTATAAAACGATCGAATACAAAAATACTTAGCGACTGATGTTGAAATACTGTTTTAATAACTTGAGCGGCATGAATTTGAGTAAGCGGATAATTAACTAAACTAACGACGAATAATTATTAATAATAAAATCCAGAACGAGCTTACAAAAAGTGGGTTATAATTAATCCATTTCATCAAAATTCTAGCCGTGCGACTAAATTCCTAATTGAGCGACTAGAAATACAGAGAGGGCAACTTCCATATTAGGATAGACACGAGTTTTCAGGAAGTTATTTGGGTTAGGTTAGAACTGTGACCATCAAGCTAGACACTGTTGTTAGTGAAGATTGGTGGAAAGTTTTAAAAAATCCAATCTTTTTGGAGCTTTTTGAATTTTTCAGGAGACATACAATGCAAATCTAAACAAAAACAATAGCGTTTGAAGTGCGCCGCATAAGCCTCTGATCTCTCTGATTGGTCAAAGCGAAGGAATATTAGGTTGTTAGTTTGTAGTTAGTAGTTTGTAGTTAGTTGCTGTTCTATTGATTTCTCGTCACTCGCAGTCAGTCGCTCACTTAGTAATACTATAACGTAAATTCATTATTTCTGTCACTTAAAACTTTAATTTACAGTCACTCGTTTAAATACTACCCTTTTATATATAACAATAAATTAGGTAAAATGTAGAGCAATATTTAGTTTAGTTAGGACACTGTCTAGAAGTAATTGTCAGTCATTAATTAAAATACGCAAATCATTGGCAGAAATTTGCCGAGCTCTTCTAAATATAAGTACCTGTTGACCGTGTTATATATCTCAAAATATAAGGAAACGAATAATATTACTAATTAATTAATTCTAATGACCAGCGTAAAATTAGTAATAACATGAATTTCATTACGGTCATAAGTTGACGTGTATCTTTATTGAAGCAAATCTTGTACTTAGCGAACTAGTTTGATTTCCTATGTATTTCAGGTCTTGTTAAGTAACAAAATAAAATTAGATTTAGAATATTACGATTGCGTATTAATTCCTTGCTGCTTTTTTATAAACAAGCGTAGGTATTCCTCATTTTCCACCCTAAATTTGAAGACAAAGAAAAATCATGATTACGTAATATTCGATATGACAATGAAGTTATGGCCATTAAAAAAAAATCCATAAACAATTTATACGCAGCTAACTGTCAAAAAGAGTTTTGGCGCCAACAACGCAGAATAAGACACAGCATTCCTTAATTTATACCCTTATTCCCATCATTTAAAAAAACAACTTAGTAGTATTTACATGAAATATTTGTAACAAATTTATCCCACAAGCAAAACCTGGGGCAGAAAGGTTCTCGGGTGGCGATCTTTGGGGGAGGCCTTTGTCCAGCAGTAGGCGTCTTTCGGCTGATATGATGATGATTAAGCCTCGTAGGTTCATATTCCAATAATTAAAACAGTTACAATTTAAATGCCCTTCAGGAACTTGATTTAAAATAAATATGTAACTCGACTGGCTCAGTATACGGTTCAGAAACTTGTTAAAAAAAAAACATGTAACTCCACTGGCTCTGTACCCCTATCAGGTTATTTTAGTATGTTTATAATGACATCTAAAAACTAAAAACATATCTAACCTTTTAATCAGCAATGAAATTCCCAATGGCAAAAATTTCATTTATTGTATGCATTAGTAATATATTTTTATTTTGCCAATATAGATTGAGGGGTAAATAAATCATCATGATTTCTTATTAAATAATGTAGATATGATAACGATGTACTAATATCGCAATAGGAAATGCCCACATATCTGAGTTTATTATGAACTACTTAAGTAAGTAAAGGTTATAAAAATGTACTGAAATATGTGTTGTTACCTACCTAATGAATCTTACAGTTGAAACTTAAGGATATTATGTATTTTAAAGATCGATAGTCAAATTTTTTTATGGTACGGACGGAACGGTTAGTAATGGCCTGTACGCCGCGCCAGTCTGTCCGTACCTGTGTCCATCCGTCGCGTCTGTTCGTCCATCCGTCCGTCCGTCCGTCCGTCCGTCTATCTGTCCGTCCGTCCATCCGTCCGTCCGTCCGTACGTCCGTCCGTCCGAATGTATATCAGTATCTCATAAACCGTAGTATATAACCGTATCATCATTACAGCTTAAATAAGTCCACTGCTGGACAAGCCTCCCTCAAGAATCATCTTGAGGGGATATGCCATAATCGCCACGCTTGGCAGGCGGGTTGGCGATCGCAGTATGATGGTCGTAGTACTCAGAAGGAAGCTGCTTCCCGTCCTCTGGTAGATATTCCCTCGGGTCGACTTCTACGCCCCCCACGGGATGAGATGGGGTGATGATATTCTGATTCTGATATTTGTCGCCGTCACCACACAGCAGTATATATACCGTATATAGGTAAACAATTGCGTGTAATTCCGGCTGATACCAGTTACTGTAGTATTCACATTAAATCCTATTTCTAGAGTATTACTCAAGCCATTAATCATACTCATTGGTAACAACAACAGTCAGGAATTTATAAAAAAAAATAAAAACATTTGACATAATAACGGCCGCGTAATAACAAAGCACACCGACTTTATCAAACAAGATTGCAACGTCACATAAATCAATACCAATTCAAAGACTTGGGTATAAATTAGCACGTCTAAGCTCAGACAGGCACGCTTCGACTGAAATGATTTCATACTAAAACTATCTACATTAGCTATACTAGCTGTGTCCGCGACTTCGTCTGCATATTTTGTAATAACTCCGTAAATGTTAGAAATAATATCCCGGGACAGAGCCTGTACTTTGGAAACCAGATAACTGGATACCTATACTACATATACTACTTTTCTTTTATAAATACATACTTATAAAGATAATTACACCCTGTTTCAGGATAAACAGATATTATGTTCATGCACACAAATACTTATCCTGGGTGGGAATCGAACCCACGACCTCCGGCGTGAAAAGCAAGCATTTGCCAACCACGCCAACAGAATATCTCCAATATTTTGTCTCTTGTCGCAAACTTATAAAACATTTACATAAACCCTACATATTTCCATACATACTTTCAGACCCATTGTTATTTTACACACTTGAGGGTAAAACTTGTACAAACTTTCAATGTCATATTTATTTATATCAAATCAACAGCCTAAAAAATAAGTTTCAAGTTTCTAGTTCTAAAAATGACGATACTTCTATACAACTTTTAACAACATCTTACAACCCTTGTTTCACATCAAACAAAAGCCTATGACCTTTCTCAGGCTGCTTTTTCCGGCCTCAGTTAAAACATATTAGTTTAAAAATTATAATAAATCTGACAAAACAACATAAGTTTTACTTAGCTAATGATTTTATTTTTTACGGTCACCGTAGCCTAGTTGGTAGTGCTCCTACGAAGCTGGTGGTCCTGGGTTGGAATCCGGGTAAGTGCAAATATTTGTGTGATGAGCACGAATATTTGTTTCTGAGTCATGGATGTTTTCTATGTATTTAAGTATTTATCTATCTATATAAGTATGTATATCGTCGCCTGGTACCCATAGTACAAGCTTTGTTTTATTATTATACTATTATTATTTTCTTAATAGTTAATACTTATACGAAATAGTTAATTACTTGGCTAGGAAATCCGGAAACCCAGTTTCCTAATTAAAACTAAGGTTACTAGCACTAACCTGTCAACATTTTTTTTCTGTATAGTTCCTCAGTTAACACAAATGGAAAATATACATAGAGAAAAGCGACCCTTGAGTATTTTTTATTCTGTGCCCTTGTGCCCAAGCGGCTTAAACCATCCCAGCGAGCCTTAGCGCCTGCGCTAAGGCTCGCTGGGATGGTTTAAGCCGCTTGAGGTCATAGATTCAAGTTCGAGACCGAAAAATAGCAGTGAAAAGTTTTTGTGGACAACTTGATTGAGAAACTTCGATCAATAATAGCATTAGAACTATTATTGAAGTTGAGAAGACTCTGAGAGCACGTTAAACTCTCGGCCCCGGTTGCTATGATCGTTTCAGGCTGGCAGAAGCCAATTAAAATCTGACACTTGGGCCAATCTTTTCAGTTGCTATGTAGTTCCTTGAGGGTTTCGAGGTAAGACAACAATCGCTGGAATCATTCGCAACTACAGATTAAACTGGACAGACGACTCATAAGAAATAAAAAGGCAAATCAGAAGACTACCTTCGAGAAATAAAAAACTGACCAAGTGCGAGTCGTTTTTAGGGTTCCGTAGCCAAATGGCAAAAAACGGAACCCTTATAGATACGTCATGTCTGTCTGTCCGTCCGTAGGTATGTCACAGCCACTTTTTTCCGAAACTATAAGAGCTGTACTACTAAAACTTGGTAAGTAGATGTATTCTGTGAACCGCATTAAGATTTTTACACAAAAATAGAAAAAAAAAAACAATTATTTTGGAGTGTCGCCATACATAGAACTGAAACTAATTTTTTTTTTCATCGTACTCGTACATGTGGGGTGTCTATGGACAGATCTCTTGAAAAATGATATTGAGGTTCCTAATATCATTTTTTTCTAAACTGAATAGTTTGCGTGAGAGACACTTCCAAAGTGGTAAAATTAGTGTCCCCCACCCCCTGTAACTTTTAAAATAAGAGCATGATAAAACTAAAAAAAATATATGATGTACCAAATCTAACAACGAAAATTGGTTTGAACGAGATCTAGCAAGTAGTTTTTTTAAATACGTCATAAACCGCAATTTGCTTTCATTTAATCAACTGAAATACTTGCTGCTACGGAACTCTTCATGTGCGAGTCCGACTCGCACTTGGCCGATTTTTAGTATTTGTTGTTATAGCGGATAACAGAAAAACATCATCTGTGAAAATTACAACTGTCTAACTATCGCGGTTTCGCGGTTCATGAGGTATACAGCCTGGTGACAGACGGGCAAACAGTCTTAGTAATAGGGTCCCGTTTTAAGGTGGGTACGAAACCCTCAAAAGGATAAAGATAATTAAAGATGGCCTTAAACTCTGGTCTTGTTGTGTAAATAAAATATTAATTAATTCACTTTATCTAATTTATTAGCAGACGTTTCTTTCACTTAGTGGGTGTGTTTACAAGATTATCTCAGTAATAAAACGAAGATATTGTATAGATATCACAAATATTTTAATTGACAAATTAGCCTTATCGGTAGACGCTCGTAACTATTTGAATATCTTTATTTGGCTGTAAATATTACGTGAAATTTGGTGCTATTATTTATTGCGGAAATTTTACGTTATGGTAACATTTCTCGGAAAACTTAGCTTTTTTACCTAACTACTGACAGACATAATTTGCGACATATTATATATAAAATATATAAAAAGATTCTGCTAAACAAAATAACGTTCGATATTCCCACGAAAGTGGTGAGACACTACACTCCGCTCCATCTTCCTTTGGTATCCACAAACTATAGGCAAATGCATTTTTGTGGCGAGCTGGCAACTGTTTTAACAGTCAAATTAAATTGTTTAATTTTGATATTTTTGTTGATAAAACCGAGACGGTGGGAAGGGTACTCAGCCTAGACTTTTTTTAAAATAAATTGTGTAAACGTGTTTAATTATTATAACTTAACTTTATTTGATCACACACTATTGTTACATATGCAGCTATCTATTCGTGAAGACCTTTTATTGGCTCTCAGGAACTATAATAATTGCACATGATTGATACTATTTGCTGTTGGTCTTCCTAAATAAATAAATAAATGTGCCTCTAATTTGTGACAGTTTTGTTTGAAACTTGCACAAACCAGGTATTTCACCCGTGATGCATGTCGACCCCCAAAATGCTGATGCTGGCAATTTTATCTAAATCGTTGAAAGAGATTTTTTGAATCCAAATAAAATATAGACATTTTCGACATAGTGATTTAATTCAATCATATCATAGTCATTTAATCATTTTTGAAGTAAAAAATCATTACGCACGCACAGAGTAAGTTGGTGAATGCGTGATCCAATAGTGATGGAAGTTGAGAGGGAGATATAAGCAAAGAGGTTGAGAGTTACGTTTCGTATACTGAAGAAGCAAGATAGAGAGGTGCGAGCGCACATTTAATTTCTTTCTCTCACAGACTGTTACGTTTGATGTTTCAATGACACGATACTAAATGATTACATAAATGAAATAATATCTGAATAAAAAGTATTCAAGGAAGCATACATACTGGTCGAAGGTATTGGACTACAATATGATGATGATGTCCTCCCGACCGAATTTCGGCCACAGCGGCCAGTCTTAATGGAGACTAGCCAATTGCGCAGGACATATTATAGTGCACAAGTGTGTGCGCAAACACAGGGACTCTTTCTATTCCATCACTCTTATGATCCGATGGGACGCCTAGCGACACGACCGGAAAGAGGTCAGGTACAGGACCGACGGCTTTACGTGCTCTCCGAGGCACGGGGGTGTAATACCGCCAACTTCCAGACTTCGGGCTGATACTGAGAAATTTCTTTTTACGGAAAAATCCCAATATCGCTTTTTGGCCCGACCCGGGATTTGAACCCAGGACCTCATTATCTGCGGTTGAACACGCTACCGCTAGACCAACGAGGCAGTCAACTATCAAGGACTACAATATATGGACCAGGTGAAGGAAGTTGTGAAATTGGAGGCTTACAAGGTAGTCAAGGAGAAGGCTTACGATAGAGAAGGCTGGAAACTGCTACACCGACAAGTGCACAACACTTAAACAGAGTGAGAAAGCATTCTTACAATGTGTTATCGAGATCGAATTCCGTAAATATTTAATTACCCATATTTTGTTGGCACAAGCTTCAAATATTGTAATGTATTGTATGACTAAATGTATTTACCTAATTCTTTTAAGTAGGTTTTCAAGCCGGTAATTTGTTTTTTTCTAAACAGTTTTAACTTTATCGCGCCTTTTTTGTGGTGCTGTCCAACTCATACTTGGAAGGTGATTTTAAAGTAATGGTAAACCGGGGTGAATAGAAACACCGGGGGGTGAATACCAATAGGCTCAGTATCCATACAAATGTAAAATTTTTATACTTTTGCAGTTGATACTGTCCCTACAGCTATTCACCCCGAGTTTCTAATCACCCCGTTTTAAGGTATAATTTTTTTGTTTATGGTCTCTTTTGCAGGAATATATTATCGACGGGCCTGTTGGTGTGGTTGGCAAATGCTTGCTTTTCACACCTGAGGTCGTGGGTTCGATTTCAAATTTCAAATTTTCTTTATTTAGTATAATCAACCTAATACAGGAGAGAACGCAGGAGTTTGCATGCATGTATCTACATTATATGCTTAAAACTACGGTGTATCCACTAAATTTGCATGGACCATGTTATTTTAGGCTATTCCCACCCAGGGCAAATATTTGTGTGCATGAACATGTCTGTTTGTCCTGAGTCTGGGTGTAATTTATCTATATAAGTATGTATTTACAAAAGAAAAGTAGTATATATAGTATATCAGTTATCTGGTTCCCATAGTACAAGGTCTTCTTGGTTTGGGATCAGATGGCCATGTGTAAATAATGTCCCAGGATATTATTATTATTATTATCATCATCTGTGATTTCTGTGCGTTACATCACTAGTTACTAGTACCATTTCTCTATTAGTGTGTAGTACTATAGTGTACCCTACACGGGCTGTGTTGTTATCGTCTAGTGGAAACTGGTCCAAACTAACACAAATTGTTGTGGCGTTTACTGCCACTGTCCTCACGACCTTACCATTGGATTACCTTGTTGTATTGACTTCCTCTTATATAATGGGACTGGGTAACTAGGTGCCGAATCAGCTTTTATTGTTATGTAACATTTTTCCTCCCGGTTTCTGGATATTTTTGTGGGAGTGATTTTTGGAAAAGGAACGGAAATGTCTTACAGGGAAGCGGGGAAGTGCGCATGCCCGTGCTATTTAATTTGACCAATAAGCGGGCGCGGTGGCGGAGAGATGGCTGTGTGATGGTGCTAAACTCGGTTCTGTCAGCCAACATAATGTATGTGATGATATATGCGACTAATCACCTTATAAATAAATCGGCTTTACATAAATTCCATCTCAATAATAAGGAACGATAACATTTCAGATTTCGCTGTCTGTCTGTCCGTCTGTCACCAGGCTGTATCTCATGGACTGTGGTAGTTAGACAGTTGAAATTTTCACAGATGATGTATTTCTATTGCCGCTTTAACAACAAATTCTAAAAAAAATAAATAAAGATATATTTGAGGGGCCTCCCATACAATAAACGTGAATTTTTGCTCGATTTTATCGTATGGAATAGGGTTGTAACGGAGGCCTCTTAGCGGAGGCGGAGGCGGATGCGAAGGTGACGGATTTCACCTCCGCGGAAGCGGAGGTTAACGGATGCGAATGTGAAGATGAAAGTGGATGTGAAAAAATAGTATTTTATGAGTAATATTAATATATTTTTAATATCAATAAAAGAAGAATGAGCTGAAAGTGGGGAAATTTCAATTTGACTTGATAGAGAAGGAGGGACTCTTTATGATGAACTCCTTTTTCAAGAAGCCGGATAACCGCAAATGGACCTGGGTAAAACAAAAAACGAGATAGACTTTATTTTGTCGACGATAAAACAGATGTTCAATGACGTCTTTGTGATCAATACGGTTAAAAGCGGGAGCGATCACAGGCGGGGCTCATTGAACCTTAATGTCAAGCTCTAGAGGTCCCGACTGATAAAGTCTATGCTCCGACCTTTACCCATCCACGTCGAAAACCCGGAACCCTTTCAGCTCAAACTGCAAAACCGAGTGGAGTCATACCACGACAGGTTCGTAGAAGCTGTCGTATGGACAGCTTAGTCTTTAATGCCCGCCGTACAAACAGAACCAAAAAGATCTCTGACTAAACCCTGCAGCTAAAGGTAGAAAGACGGAAAATGATTTTGACATCCTCTGATGATGCTACCAGATACCGGCAGCTCAACAGACAGATCTAGACAGTCTTTGACTCGCGACACGCGCCCAATTAATACAAAATGTATTAAGAAGCCATCGAGTGGAACAAAGGCTCTAAAGTGTTAGCAAGAGAACTGTCTGTTGAAGAGAGCCGACTAACGAAGCTGAAGACTGAGGATGGCAGAATCGTCACGTCTAGACCTGAGTTGCTGGGAGAGATCGAGAGGTTCTATGGACAGCTGTATACGAGAACCCAGTCACCTGTCGATAGTACGGTTGTCGAAGGTACGATTTCATGCGGAACTTCCGCAGTAACGGAAGCGGAGGCGAAGATCCGTTACAACCCTAGTATGGAACCCTTCGTGCGCGAGTCCGACTTGCACTTGGCCGGGTTTTTATAATTACTAAGTCTACACTACTAAGAGACCATCATTACCATATAGTATGGTGCTTATTACATCGCCCCTCCCCCTCCTCCGACGATGGAGATTGGATTACTTACTTACATAGGTACATATATACAAAGACTCCATCCAATCATTGGGGAGATCCTGAGGGCACAACTTAATGCAACTGTGGCCGTCTTTTGGCTGACGTAATAAAACAATTAAAACCACAATAAAAAGCAATTTGGCGGTTACCCATCTATGGATTAATTGGCTTGGACCTTGGACCTCATAAACGCAAAGTGAAAGCAACTGGGAATCAACTTCCAACCAATGGGTACTGTTAGCAAGGTTTAAGTAGACCAACGACTGCCCTCTTAAATAATCTCTATTCTTGTTGATTATTTGGTTGTCTGGAGTAGATCACATGTTAGTGATTAGACCGCCAAATATATACCTATAGGTATATTAATATTCTACCTATATATACTTCTGTGATTTTACTATTGGTGTACAACATAAAGTTAATCAATAGCGCTCAGACAGGAGGCGCTCATATCCAGATACTTAAACCGGTCTGTAAGTGATTGGCGAGGTTAAGCAACAAGGCTCTCGGTCAGTCCATAGTTGGCTGACCGCCAAAAGGTTTAATTTCTGAGCGTCTCCGTGGATCGGAAGGCACGTTAAGTTGTCGATCTCGATTGTAGCCATTAGGCAATAGTCGTTTAGCCATGTCAGAGGCCTACTGGGCGGCTTGAACAACTCTGACACTAGGGTAACCACTACCCATACGATAACTAAGTAAGTCTATCAATTGGTTGTCGAAAAGCTGAGAAGATACTATATCTGTATAGAGAGAATCTGGGTAGAAGTATGTATATAAACTTTATAAATAGACCTTAAGGACTTAAATTGTCAGCGTTTAAAGGGTGACAAAATTGTTCAATGCTTGATAAACTTTAATAGGCCCTTAATATCGCAGCGCATTATCTATTTGACACAATCGACGTGTTCGCCAGAGTTGTCGGTAAGTTTACGATTATAGCGATTAGTTAATCGACTGTTAAGAGTGAATATGTAACACTATAGACTTCAATACAATAAAAACGGGCTAAGAGCGAGTTGGGCTTAAAGGATCCTTACCAAAATAATATTGATACCTTACCTGATTGTATAATATTTAATTTTAAAAAGTTTATCAAATTGTCTTTGAATAAAAGAAAATAGGATTAAGAAATGTAGCTTTTGGACACATTTTCGAGTCGACTGCTATTCGAGTTTACAGTTAGTCTTGGAGGGTTTCACTGCTTCACCAGACCATAAAAGCAATGGGTTGGAGTGTAGGTTCCTGTCACAGAAGTTTTCACAGAAATGTGCAAGGTATTCGTGATTTATTGTTAGATCTTATTTCGCAACCTTAAAGCGCTAGTCAAATTTTTTTTTTTATCAGAGCGCGACAAACGAGCAAGTGGGTCACATGATTTTTGTTTGTTCCTAGAACACTTTTGTTTTAAATTTAGAAAGGACCAACAAACATAAAAAAAAACTTTAGTTATTATAACACTTGAGCCTGTATGTTGCAGGTTTCCACAGTCAACAGTTACCGCCCACCAATAAAAAATGCCTGTTCTATTAAAAATTGTGTTATACATATATGTACCTATTGTGAGAACACCGTAATCGCTGAAGATCGGTTTAAAATTAGTGCAGCCCGCGGCAGATTTATAAGCCATCTATTCGCGCGTTCACGCAATGCAGTTGTTCCATGCAAATGGATGACAGAAGAAATGCGACGACACTATAACTATCTAGACCACTTAAAACGCCGTGTCTGTCTGAAAATCAAGTTTCTTAACCTAGCGTGTGGTTTAAAAGAAATTCAAGCCGCCCATTAGGCCTCTGACATGGCTTAACGACTGTTGCGTAACGAGTATAACCGGGAGCTTCAGTTCATCGTGCGGTTTTTCAGGCGTTCAGTTTAGTTTGGCGGTCACCCATCTATGGGCTGACCGCGAGTGTAGTTGCTTAACCTTAACGCCAATCACTTACAGATCGGTGAGAGTCGTCACACAATGGATGCCGCAAGAAAACATTGACCTCTGTTCAGACCGGTTGCATAATACATTGAAAAATCTACAATAGGGAGATCCCTAAGTTATCTATACCTACATATAATAAAATTGTAGGAAAGTCAAAACTGTACATTGAATATTTTTTTTAAAGGATACTTGGGGCGTGATCTACAGTCGATATCGAAACCAAAAATATAGTTTTTAGAATTTTTGTCTGTTTGTCGGTTTGTCCGTGTGTATGTCCGGGCTAATCTCAAAAAGTACTGTATATAACTGAATATACTTAAAATTTTGCTAAAATATTATAAGATGTCGGGTCAACATATAGGCTATTATCACGCTATCACCTACGGGGGAGGAACTGTGATAATTTATAAAGTTTAACGCGAGTAAAACCGCGGGGCACAGCTAGTAAATATAGGAAGACACTTAATTGGAAGTAAACTAAGTCTGTAAGGTATTCTGCTTCTTGCAAATATTGACCTGAGAGTAATTAAGCAAACGTCTATTTACGAAATCAATGTCACATTTGTTTTTTTTTGGTGATTATTGCTCCGTAGCGATTCTATTCTTATGAATTTAAATGAAGAGTATGGTCACTACGAGTACGATTAGGAAAGAACTACTTAAATCATTTAAGAAAAAGCTTCATTTACAATCAGCTCAAAAAACTGCAGTAAAATTTGGAATCAAACATTGGTCTGCTTTTCCGGCCTATAAGATGATAAAATATGATTTCAAACTCATATCATATGTTCCAATTTGTTTTTATTATAACTGGCAGACGTTGCTCTAATAAACCCTAAAATTCATTGGGAGAAGGATTTGTAGCTTATACAAATACAAGATTCCCGCTCTACAAGAATCTTATTCCGTATGTATTTGAGAGTATTTTATTAAGTCGTTTCGTACCTAACATTCAAATATTTCTGTTGTAAGGAACTGTACTACACCATATAATATAGACATTATACGAAATACTACGACCATCAGGTTTTGACCTGTCCTGCTGTCTCTTATAAATTGTGGTATAAGCAAGCGATTTATTAAAAAAAAGTAGTGATGTGAATATACTAGTAAGCAATAAAATTGACGTTTAGAAACACTGGTTATAAAAAGATCATAATGCTAAAACAAACCACAATTATATGTGCAAGTGCGAATCGGTTCCATCTCAGAGCTAACTGGTAATTTTGATGGCACCAGTAATTGCAAGAAAACATTACTAAGAGAAGATGAAAAATATGATGAATCTACATAATCATTGTTGGGGTTCAATTATCATGAATTCTAAATATAAACAAAGAAAAAAAATACAGATTAAAACGTTTTAAAGTTATTAATCACAGTCACCACAGAAAAGTTGTCTTTCACTTTGAAAAATATAGTTACATTTGATTGGAAATGAAAGTAATTTGAGAAACAGTTCTAGTGGTATTTTTTCTATAGAATATTGCCAAGGTTACTGGACTGGACCGTATTACCACAATACATACTTATTTCTACAAGGACTTCTATTAAATAGCAAAGTAATAAGTTATTTAAAACAACAACCGTATCCAATGATTTCCTTTTTGCATTGAATAATATAATTTAGCAAAAGAAGTACAAAGTCACGTTTACTGTATTATTGTTAAAACTGACGTGAGGTGACTACATAGCGAAAACTGTGACAGGTAACTCAGGCGATCGTTTCAGGGCAACTGAGAGACACACGTGAAGAAATTGAAGCATTTGGCTGAGTTCAACATTAAATTTAATTACAAGCGTTTGGCAGAGTCTAACATTAAATTACGCGAGTTACCCTTTACAGCTTTGAATATTACACTCTTCATGATTTCTAACTCTTATGTCAAAATTAACAACATAACACTATAATTAAGGTGACTACTTCTATCTATTTTAAAGAAGCGTACATGCAGATTTGTGGTAACTTAATTGAAAATTTGGATTTTTTAATAACCGTTAGTCGCTGAGAAATAGTAAAAGTATTTGTTATTTCCTGTAACTGTTAAATAGATTTTCCCATTTATAGACTGCAAGATGTTGCCATAAAATATTAATCGATTTTCTAACGATATTAAGTACTAATTTCTCGCATGTGTTTCTATTAGAAGGACCTACTTGCGGAACATCAAAGACAAGTTTGAAACATATTTTTTTAAATATTAGATATTGCCAACTGTAAAAATTTAGCGCAAAATATCAATTTATTTGAAATTCTGTATTGTGCTATTGCACAAGAGAATTATGTAGAATTTATCAAAATATTTTATTTTGTTAATAACTCCATTCTTATGCAATGTTTCAGATAAGAAGAAATAACTTAAAATAAAATAATTTATTCATTAATATACTCATTATTTATTTTGTTATTTGGCCTTCTTTTGGATAGCGGCGGCCTCTTTGTAACTAATGTGTCTTTAATTTCTCAACCAATTAATTCCGAGATAACAAAACCTAATTTGAATATCAACGCTGCCTACCATAAATCTAAACTTATATTATGGTCACAAGTTTATTTCAACTAAGAAAACTCACCATTTTAATTGCTATTAGCAAAAATAAATGTTTCCAATGTATTGAATAAATCATACATAAAGCAACTCGGCACTTCGTTCATTTGAAAAACTCCATGTCACTTATTTTTTTTTAACTTATTTTAAAAAATATTGAACACATCACTAACTAAGGCAGAATAAAAATTAAAAAAAAAGAAAATGTTACGATTCCATTTTCAAACGCGCACGGTGCTGTTTGGTTCTATATGCGACTAGTGTGGGCCGCGCGCTCGTCCATACTGCACGGCTGTCGGCTCTAACGCATTATGTAGCGTCCGATTAGTTAGACTGAACCGCTTTATTGGAATTCCATCGAGTTTTTCGCTGATGATAAAAATAATTTAGTTCTATAATGAAATATGTTTGATTGTTGTCAAGTGATAACCTTTACATACAATGTAACGAAATAAAATTCCGCAAATAAGTAGGTACGGTTTTCTATTTATTGTTAATAATATAAATTGGTATACCCTTGTCAATTTTGTTTTGTTTGTTTGGTTATAATAAGTGTGTGTCTTGCTGCTAATAAAATAAAAAGTAATATTTTTTATTTTCGAAATTCAAATTTAGTTTCAAAGATTTTTACCCGTCAATTTCAACTAAGCGGACCTCTCACCTGATTTGAATGTTACCGAAGCTTCTGTTATGACGCTTGCAATAACTCACTCAAATTTAGGACCGAATTGATTATTTTCAAGACAACGTTCATACTAGGGAATAGGGCCATGTATTGCGGGGAATTTATAAATATGCAATACACAGACACAAAACACACCCAGACCCAGTTTATGGGTCTTATGTGGGACTCGCAAATGTATGTGAATATTGTTTAACATATTACTGTACAGCGAAGGTATTTCCGCTGTAAAGCTACTATAAAGAGAAATAACTATGTACCTTATTCCATTTATTACTGCGTATTTTTTTTCATGGAGTTTACAGTTAACATACGGGAGTTTCGCTACTAAACCGGAAATGTATTTCTTACGAGCACTTTTCTCTGTGATTTTTATATACACTTTAGTACGTTTCTTTACGATTATTACTATATCTAGATAGTTTTATTATCCTTTTTACGGAAAAGTAATTTCTATAATAGTCATCCATTTTCTTTTCTAAATATCCATTTTTAATCACCTACTAATATACATACTGACATAAAATAAAATACCTACTAGGTACTGCGTTAGTGGCGGCGGGTCGTTGGGCGTGGTTTACACAATGCTTGCTTTTCACGCCGGAGGTCATGGGTTCGATTCCCACCCATGACGGATATTTGTGTGCATGAATATGTCTGTTTGACTGGGTGTAATTATCTATATAAGTATGTATTTACAAAAGAAAAGTAGTATATGTGGTATATCGGTTATCTGGTTTCCATTGTACAAGCTCTGCTTAGTTTGGGATCAGATGGCCGTGTGTAAATAATGTCCCCAGATATTATTATTATAATAGTCATCCATTTTCTTTTTTAAATGTCTATTTTAAATCGGCGTACTGTGTTTGTAGGCTGATGGTCTGTGGCGTTAGTCTAGCATTGGCGTAATTAACTTTAGACAATGACCTCGGAGCACCCAGAACCTTCTGGGTGCTCTTACAGACCATTTAGAGTGTTTTCTGTAAGATGGAGCTAACTCAATTGCTGGAATAGCTGTACCTACATGCCTCGGAGAGCACGTCCAGCTATCGGTCCTATACCCGACCTCTTTCCGGTCGTGTCGCTAGTCGTCCCAATGGATCATGAGAGAGATGGAATAAAAAGTGCCCTGTGTTTGCGCACACACATCACAAGTATTAGTTTATAGTATATGTTCCGTTGAGACTAAATTCGACCAGAACATTTATTATTACCTGCAGATCGTGCGTTCGTTGGTCTAGCGGCAGCGCGTTAAACAGCCGGTAATGACGTCTAGAGTTCAAATCCTAAATTGATGTTTTCTTACGATAGATCGGAAAACATCTATCTTTAAGTGCTCTAACAGAGCGCCTAAAGTGAATTTTGATACACTATGGGTAATCATGTCCTCCTGGTGGAATTTCAGCCACAGTGGCTGTGTGGCTGATGGGTTAGAATTTCACCACCCCATCTCATCCTGAGGCGGCCGTAGAAGTCGATCCGAAGGAATATCTGCCAGAGAACGAGCATCAGCGACTCTCAGTGAACTATGACCATCATACTGCGTTTATTAATTCATCTTTATAGTCACACTGATATTATAAAGGCGAAAGTTTGTGAGTGTGTGAACACTCACACACTCAAAAACTGTGAAAAAGTAACAAACATAGGTACACATGTTTGTTACTTCTTCACGTCTAAATGGCTGGAGCGATTTTAATAAAATTTGGTATGGAGTTAGGTGATACCCTGGATTAACATATAGGCTATAACTTATAAAGCTAAGCTTAAAAGCTGTAAGAGCTATAATCTTGGCCCGAGAGTGTCTCTAAGAGAAAAGTTCAAAGAGGTCAACATTCTAACTGTACCATCTCAGTATATATATGAAAACTTACTATATGTGCATAAAAATATCGATTCCTTCTGTAAAAGGAGCGATACACATAATGTAAATACTAGATATAAGAATAATCTCATATTGCATACTACCCGTCTCGACAAAATAAGTAACTCTTTTATGGGGCAATGTATAAGATTCTATAACAAACTTCCCAATGATATTAGAGAATTGTCTACGAATAAAATTAAAAGAATTATTAAACCCAAATTGTGTAGCAGGGCATATTACAACATTTCTGATTATTTAAGTAATAAAAGTGCTTGGGATTGAGTTGTTCTGAGTCAACACACATGATTGTAATTAATCTTAAGTATATTTTATTTTAAAAAAGGATTCCTACTGAGTTTTCTGGTTTCTCAGTAGCTGCCACGTCATGCACTGCACGGTAGGGTAAAAAAATATGACGATTCCACATAAATGTAAAATTTTTACGGAATAAAGTACCTTTGATATTGACTTTAAAGTTGAACGCGGGTAAAACCGCGGGGCACAGCTAGTATAATAATAAAAGTGCTCAACGCGCCTAAAGAAGTTTTCTCTTGTAAAATACAGACCAATTTAAATAAAACAGAAGTTGTTATCGATAACAAAACAATGGTACATTACACCCACCAGACAGTCGCCACCGCGCCATCGCGCCAGCGCCAGCGCAGCGATCCGACACCTGATGGACTGACCTATTAAATACAAATTTACGGACATCGATACTGCACGTAATCCGATAAAATCCGATGTTGGTGCGTGATTTATCCTATTTATCCGTTTTTGTGTTAGATTTTACAATATTAACGTCACATATTTAAAGAGATTCATAGCTAGGGCTGACCAGTAGAAAAAGATCCAACTATGTTTGAGAAAATCATAAAAAGTATGTAGCAAGACAAATATGTATTTTTAGGGTTCCGTAGCCGAATGGCAAAAAACGGAACCCTTATAGATTCGTCATGTCTGTCTGTCTGTCATCCGTATGTCACAGCCACTTTTTTCCGAAACTATAAGAGCTGTACTGTTGAAACTTGGTAAGTAGGTGTATTCTGTAAACCGCATTAAGATTTTCACAAAAAGATAGAAAAAGAATAATAATTTTGGGGGTTCCCCATACATAGAACTGAAACACAAAAAAAAATATTTTCATCGTACCCATACATGTTGGGTATCTATAGATAGGTCTTCAAAAATGATATTGAGGTTCCTAATGTCATTTCTTTTTAATAGTTTGCGCGAGAGACACTTCCAAAGTGGAAAAATGAGTGTCCCCCCCTGTAACTTCTAAAATAAGAGAATAATAAAATTAAAAAAAATATATGATGTACATTACCATGTAAACTAACAACGAAAATTGGTTTGAACGAGATCTAGTAAGTAGTGCTTTTTAATGCGTCATAAATCGTAAACCGCAATTTACCTTTCATTCAATCAACTGAAATACTTGCTGCTGCGGAGCCCTTCATGGGCGAGTCCGACTCATACTTGGCCGGTTTTTTTTATAAGTATGATAGCAAGGCAAACAGACACTCGCAAAGACAGAGGAGCCACAAGTGCGTTGCTGCTGGCCTATAAGAAAGGAATAGGCTCGCTTCTTGAAGCTTGCCATATCATATTTTATTTTAATAATATAAAGTTTAAGTTAATTTTAAATTATATAATAAATTCTCTATTCTCTCTATTCAATACTGATTTTAAATTCAATTCTATATTTAGCTTTTATTAATGCTCTTATGATAATACCGTTCCTATTTTGTATGTGATGTATACTTAAATTAATTTTAACGTAATTTAAATTCAAATTATAGTGCCGGAGTGTGGGCTCAAAGACAGAGTACTCTCTATTCCTTCACTCTTACAATCCAAGTGGATGGCAGTCGGTAACTGTGCATGACCTTTACTCTCCGAAGTACGTACGAGATTTTAAAGTACGGTGTTTCTCTCACAGAAAAATCTACGAACACTTTTTAGTCTGACCTCATGTAGACCTTGGAATTCAGATAATGTGGGCCAGAGTTCAAATCCCGTGAACTCTGGACCTCATTATCTGAAGTTGGACAAACACGTTTCTAAAGTATTTTATAAGGAACAACTGAATTGCTTAAGTAGAGCTCCTGCATAACTGCTCTTCTCGGGTTGGCAGACTTCACATGCCGTCAAGAAACATTGGATGCTCTCTTGGAACATTGGAAGATTTGGAGCTCTTGAGCATGCAAGTTTACTCACTACGTTTTCTTTCACCTTTTTAACCTCGACGCAAAAAGAAGGGTGTTAAAAGTTTCTGTCGATGTTCACGTCGATGTCTGTGTGTGTGTGTCTGTCTGTGGCATTGTAGCTCTCAAACGGTTCAATGCAATTATTTCCATTTGAAAGCCAGTTTCCTTGCGGTGGTTCTGAGCCATGTTTGGCAAAAAACGGTTCAGCAATGTAAGAGTACTTATCAGCTTTTTTCCAAAGTGATGTAATTATAGTTGGAGTCAGGGGTTTTCAAAAGGTTAGGTTATTGAATAATACATTTCTAATATGCTCATAAAGTCGAATATTCAGTGGCCTTAACTCGTGACCATTGACTTCACAGTCCAACGGTATAACCACTAGGCTTTCTCCACTTCCCTTGAGAGATGATATAGAATTGGTACTCACCGCGAGCAGAGTGGCCAGGGCGCTTGCCATGCGCATAGTAGCAGCGCGGCGGATGCGCAGGCGGCGCTAAGTGACGGAGGCGGCGGGCGGACGGGCACGCGCGGGCCGCATCCGGCCGCCCTCCGGTCCTCTACCACCGTCGCGACCACATCGCGCACCTGAAACAAAACAAACCCCTGATGAGTCCAAGCTTCCAACGGTCGAGTAAAACTATGGTTATAACATTTTTATTAATTAACAGAAAATCTTTCAGTTATATCAAAATTGATAGGTGACCTTATCGACTTTGAGGCTACGGTATGCTGCATTACTTGTGCATCTTCTATTTCTACGTGGTATGAGGAGGAACATGATGCGCGGAAAGTCACTTTTCCTGTCCTTTGTACGTATATCATAGGATCATGTTCATTTAATGATGCATTTTTAAGAAAAAAAAAGAGAGGAATTCTCCTAAAATTGTATTTTTTGTTGTTATTCCAAAGAGATAAGGCTGAAATATATGACCATATATTCCACCGTTTTTTGAAGGTGTAACCGCTATGCCGCACTTGAAGCTTGCATAGTTATTTAACAACATACCTAATAAAATGATTTCAATTGGTAATGTTACGCTATTAAAATCACGAGGAAAACCTTAACAAAAAAAAAGGCGGAGTCAAGCGGAACTAATGAAGGGACCGATTCAAAATGGCGATGTCATCATGAGGGCGCATGCGTCAATGCTGCAAATGCTATGAGAGCCACTCCCTTACTTGACGCGCCTGTACCATCCCACGGGGCTTAAACTTCTTATGAAAGGAAGGTTCTTATATCCTTACGTGTGCTAAATACTAATTGAAATATGTTGGCAAAAAGTGGAATGCTGTCTTGTCTGTCTTTCGAGTCGTGACAAACTACTTAATTGCGATATTATTTTGGTGATCATGAAAATAAAAACAGAAACTGCCAGCTTAATAAGGCCGGTTGGCGTGTTATGTAAATGCTTCCCTTTCACGCAGAAGGTTGGATTCCCACCCAGGACAAATATTTGTGATATAAACATATAAATGTAACTCTGCCAGGGAAAATTATTTTTAATTTGAAGTAGGAGTAGTAAAAAGGTTCCTTGAATGAGTCGGAACCCGAAAATCAGGGAACACAGTTAAATAAAAGTTTATTGCTTGTTTGATCCCATCCTTTCAAAAACTGACGGGTAAATCTATGTGCGCACGCTAGTATTGGAAATATATCCAGTATTATCTATCATGTCAAGTTCAATCAACAAAACCATGCACTTAAAATTCCTTCAACGATACGTCAAAAAAACCTATAATTAATAAATTATCTTATCATTTTTACGCAAGAATTTTTCGCTAGAAATAATTAGCATTTGAATCAAAGTCCAACAAAATTACCAAAATGACTCAATCATAACTTGTGTGCGTGAAGTTGGTATCTTTGGTATCACTTATAAATTTAGGCAAATAGTGCTACCAATGTAACTTCAAAAGATGGTTAAAATTAAACGATATGAAACGTCGTCACCGTCGCGCCTCCGTGTCGTGTCGTCACAGGAAGTAACTTATCGATGTTAATCGCGGCGCCATGATAAAAAAATATTTGCTTGATGAATAGTTTATGATTATTGATATTGTTTTCTAGGAAGGAATGGTGACGCTGAAGAAGTCGCTGACGTTTCCCTTTGTTTGAGGAAAATATTAACAAATTTGGATTTCATACAGGCATCTAGAAGCTTTTATAGACCTTCACAGGTAATTGTTTTCTCAGGCCTGTACCTAAGTGTTCGCGCGCGTTTGAGCAAAAGTGGTTTAATTACTAAGCGTTTCCCTGTTGCGGAGGGCGTTTTAAGCTGTTGGCCCCGGATGTAGTCAATACCAAATAATCGATAAGCCAAGTCAAAGGCTTACTAGGCAGCTTGAACAATTTCGACAATCGGCTAACCATTGCCCATACGAAACAATCAAATATTACGCCCGTGCTACGCCTTAGAGTAAAGCTGCTAGAGAAAATAATAAAATGTAAAAGAAAAATACCTGAATCTCAGTTTTCAGCTTAGATTGAATAATGTTCTTTCCTTCTACTTTCATTTAACACCAGTTCTCAAATCAACTCGATATAACTACAGTTAATATTTCTTCTGCTACTGACATCTTACGACTGCAAAGACAGGACCACTAACGTTGAACAACATGTCGAAGTCCTAGCACTGAACACACTGAAACTATAAGTGGTTCCCGAAGCACTATTAGAACTCAACACTATTCAAAGGTCAACAGAGGTTGTTGCACAAAGAGACAAATCACCAATGACAACTGCAGCAATTGCCCAAGCTCCTTGTCTCACGGCGCACTGACTTTTACCGGTTCCCGCGAGTGCCAAAATTTGCTCGCACATTGTCCAATGACAGATTATCAGACAAGGACGGGCAAATCAGTGTTCGGGTGAGTTGAATCGTAAAATCGTATTTTACTGCATCAAGTTAATCTGACAGGGGCAACGGGGTATTTGTCACCCTTGATTCGGATTGTTGGAGAATTTTAATGAGTTCTTTGTCCAAGAACCTGATGTAAATTCAATTTTAATTTCTTTTTTATCAGTAAGTGGAACTGCCAGTTGGCGTTGCAAAATAAAATTGTAACCGCAGATAAATTTGTAAATGATTAATTACCGTTGTTAAAAATCATCCACTTCCCACTTTTCTTTACTGCTGCCGATTAAAAAATAAATATGAAAGCATTCCATATCAAATATACAAATAATTATCAAAATCAGCTGACACACAACGGATAAATTCGTACAGACTACTTTTGAAGTCGGTTAAAAGTAAACAGTATTCTAACTACAATAAAATTTGATATGAAAAAGTAAACCTTTAAAATAAAAAAGCTTTTTACAAAGCTATTTATAAATGACGGAGTTAAGAAGTAACGAATAAATTAATAAAGCCGAATTGAGTACCTGCTACTCTTTTTTTTGGAGTTGGTTAGAAAAATAATCAAACAGTTGTGGTCTTTTGTTCATTATAAACCGGGGTTTCACGTCGAAACGATCTAAGAAGACTCTGGTTTAAACTAGCGTATTGACTGACTGTTTTGAGTGATTATGTCAAATTACTTTGACAAGATGAGCCAGTCGTGTGCTTTGTGGCCACATCACTCCGACCTAATGTCATCATGAGATTTAGATTTTTGTAGTTATTTAGATAAATAGTTATTTGATTACTTTTAGGGTCTAAGACGGAACTCGGAAGTCAAAACTAAACTACCTTGTATCGCTAACGGAATCAATTGTTTAAGGCTTAGGAGCCTGAGCCTGTTTATGGATTTGGAACCTTTTTAGTAGGCTAAAAAGGTTTAAGATGGTTGAAACCGCAATGCCGCCGTGTTTACTAAATTCACTTAAAAAAAGTTCTTCAATAACTGTATACCTAGTTTATAAATTTATGAGAGTAAGTATTCCGCTATACCTATGCCTGAATTAATAAATATACGCCAAAGAACAGTATTGCTGTAAACACACACATATTCATCGCCGTCATCACACAGGTCACCACAACACACATTGACGTTAGGCACAGAAATTTACTAAAGACGGATTAAAGCCTTAAGAATTTCCCAACGCTCATGGCGCAGATCAACAGTCCCACGTGTCGCCCATTAGTTTTACAACGTATTTTGTACAAGTTATAGTGTTTAACACCCTGGTGACGTATTTCACGGCATTACAATAACTGCCGTACGTAAGTATACATGTTTACCGCTAATCTTGTTTATTTGTTTGCAAGTTGTTGTTAGATAGTCGATGTTGTTAATGGTTGGAAACTTAATTAATTTTTGTTTATGCAGAAACATATGTAGACATAAATAAAATTTAACTATGACTCGAGATTATTACGAGTACACGATCAGTTCACCACCAACATCACAACATTATTATTGAACGCCAAATTGCACTTACCATAACACCTCCAATTCACCTACTAATGTTTAGAGATAGATGAGGCTGGTCATCTGTCATACAGGCTTCCGACCTAGTACGGATACCAGTCTCTCACACAGAATTCACCTCTTAAATGGTATGCAAAAGATTATTATTTTTTCATTTTTCTTGTAATTTTCTGTGTGAGAGAAGAAAGTAAAGCTATTTTTTATTTATCTATAGAAGGAAGAATTGAGACAAGAAGAAAGAGACGCAGACCGAGACGTTAATATATGGACCAGGTGGAGGCAGTTATGGAAATGGAAGCTTACAAAGAAGTCAAGGAGAAGGCTTACGATAGAGAAGGCTGGAAACTGCTACAACAATAAGTTAAAGTGAGAGAGAGGCAATTTAGGAGATATAATTTCCTTTCGGTTAATAGCGGCCAATCTCAACGAAGACTAGCCAACTGTGTGACACGTATTATAGTGCACAAGTGGGCGCCGATTAGTGTTCAAGTGCAGGAAGGACCGCCATCACTAAGAAGAGCATCATAATTATCCTCATTATGTCCACCGAATTAAGTCTACCGTTGAGCAAGAGCCTCCCCCGAGAATGGGAGGATATGCCATAAATGCCACGCGTATTATACGTATTAAGCCACTGCTTATTCGCGATTGCAGTAAGATAGTCATAGTTCACAGAAAAACGCTGCTGCCCGTTCTCTGGTAGGTATTCCCTCGGACGATATTATTGGTTCTGCTAGTTATTTGTTCCTGTACGGTACCGATTACATTTTCTTCTAGGAGGTTTCCACTGCTTCATCAGACGATAGAGCTAAGTTATGGTTGCAGTCTTTTTTGTAGTAGCCCCTGATATCCTTCGAGTATCAAGCTCCGAGAGAGGGGTTTTACTTTTCAACCCAAGAACCATTTGCGCTAGCGAGCTGCTCGTTGTCTTCAATTCTTTAATTCTAATATAGTAGAACTAAATTTAAAATAAAGGCTTAGTATCTTGTAAATATAATAAATATATATATGATATGTCATATATATTCATTATATTTACAAGATACCGCACGGACGTACAAATTTTTTTTTTGTTACTTTTATACTGTATTCGTTTATGTTAATGTACTGCATTGTGAGCTTGACAAGTACAAGTGCATGTTAATACCCAAGTGCTGAATAAATTTCATTATTTCATTTCAGAATAGGTTGTACTAGCTGTGCCTTGCGGTTTTTCCCGAGCTAAATTTTATAAATTATCACAGCTCCTCCCCCGTACGGGGGAAGAGCTGTGATAATTAGGCTACAACAGCCTATATGTTGACTCGACCTCTTAGTAATATTCATTCAAAATTTGATGTAAATACATGCAGTAATTTTTGGGTTTAGCCCGGACATACATACAGACACACAGAAAAAAATTCTAAGAGCTATATTTTTGGCTTCGATATCGATTGTAGATCACGCCTCAAGTAACCTTTTTAAAAAATATTCAATGTACAGTTTTGACTTCCCTACGATTTTATTTTGAAGATCGAATATATTTTAAGTACAATGGCAACTTAATTGTCATAGTTCCAAGTAAACCTTTTAATTTGCGGTGACGGTGATAAAAGCATAATTAGCAACATATCGATGGCGTAACTAAGCAATCTTTGATGTCACAGCTCGTGCTGTTGACCTGACACATCCTGGTGAGATCCGTGTGTTTTGCATAATCAACAGTATCTTCCTATATTTAGAGTGGCATTCTAACAATAAGAGGTCATTGAGTATTTTTACTACTACACACAAAGCGTTGCTGACCCTTCCCCCCACCCCATTGAGCTCTGGCGACCTTACTCACACTCAGAAACACAACATTAAATTATTAATGTTATTATTAAGGAAAGTCTTCTGTAAGGTGGAGGTACTTCCCCAGTCGGGCTGCTCTTTGAGCGAATAAACGCTGTGCCCTACCTCTCTTAATGTATGTTACCGCAACTAATTTATTTTTAAGTTCACAATAGAGTCACTTTGTTATGACCGCGGCACGTGAATGTTTACTAATTATATTCTTCAATGAAGTATTTAGACTAATTATACAACAACAAGTTTCTAATTGTGTGCATTTATCATTAATCTGTTTTTAATGTTATTAGGAACCAGATAAACAAATATAGTTTGTGTTTTTCTAGTTATGTGCCGCTGCAACGTAGGTAGGAGCATATTTTATTGTTAACAATAATATCCTGGGACATTATTCACACACGGCTATCTGATTAAGAAAAAACCTTGAAACTAAGCAGAGCTTGTACTATGGAAACCAAATAACTGATATACTGCATATACGACTTTTATTTTTGTAAATACATACTTATATAGATAAATATTTTGCTGTGCTGTGTGGTGACGGCCTGAGAATATCACCACCCCCTCTCATCCCGTGGGGGGACGTAAAAGTCGTCCCGAGGGAATATATACCAGAGAACGGGCAGCAGCGTTCTCCTGAGTACCATGTCCAACTTACTGCGATCGCCAACCCGTCTGCCAAGCGTGGCGATTACGGCAAATCCCCTCAAATGATGGACACAACCAAACCGCGGCCCCCAGTCCCCGGCAGCCCTGCTATTCCCAGCCGTGGTAACAGCCGTGGTTACGGCAGGGCAGGGGGTGCTAAGAATCCCCGGCAGATTCCGCGTTACCAACACCGACGACCTCTGGCCCTGGCAACATATAACACACGTACACTGCGGTCCGACGAGAAGATAACCGAACTGGAGGAAGAATTGAGCAGGTTACATTGGGATATTGTAGGATTATCTGAAGTCCGAAGAGAGGGGGAGGACTCGATAATACTGAAATCCGGAAACCTGCTCTATTACCGGGAGGGTGACCAAATATCCCAAGGTGGTGTCGGGTTCATAGTCCACAAGTCCCTCGTGAACAACCTAGTGAAAATCGAGAGTGTGTCGACGAGGGTTGCGTACCTTATACTCAGAATCTCCAAGCGGTATTCGTTGAAGGTTATACAGGTATACGCACCCACTTCGACACACTCCGACGGTGAAGTCGAGGTTATGTATGAGGACATATCCAGAGCCATACATACCTCTAACTCCTATTTCACTGTGGTCATGGGGGACTTTAACGCGAAGCTGGGCAAAAGATTCGGTAATGAGCTGAGAGTGGGGCAATTTGGAACTGGTGACCGGAATCCCCGGGGCCAAATGTTGGCCGACTTCATGGAGAAGGAGGGACTCTTTATGATGAATTCCTTCTTCAGGAAGCCGGATCACCGCAAATGGACCTGGGTGAGCCCGGATGGTAAAACTAAAAATGAGATAGACTTTATCTTGTCGACGAGACGACAGATGTTCAATGATGTCTCCGTGATCAATGCGGTTAAAACCGGGAGCGATCACAGACTGGTCAGAGGCTCATTGAACCTTAATGTCAAACTCCAGAGGTCCCGACTGATAAAGTCTACGCTCCGACCTTTACCTATCCACGTCCAAAACCCCGAACCATTTCAGCTCGAACTGCAAAACCGTTTCGAATGCCTAGCAGACTGCGAGGAAGTGGACTCATACTATGACAGGCTCGTAGAAGCTGTCCTTACGGCTGGGTCTAAGGTCTTCAAGGCCCGCCGTACAAACAGAACTAAAAAGATCTCTGACTTTACCCTGCAACTTATGGAAGATAGACGGAAAATGGTTCTGACATCCTCAGATGATGCTACCAGATATCGGCAGCTCAACAGACAGATCTCAAAGTCTTTGACTCGCGACACGCGGCAATTTAATACTATTAGTATTAAAGAGGCCATTGAGCGGAACAAAGGCTCCAAAGTGTTCGCAAGAGCTCTGTCTGTTGGACAGAGCCAACTGACGAAGCTGAAGACTGAGGATGGTAGAATCGTCACGTCTAAACCTGAGTTGCTGGGAGAGATCGAGAAGTTCTACGGACAGTTATATACGACAACACAGCCACCTGTCAAAAGTCATGCCTCAGATCCCAGAGCACGACTAACCCGACATTACACCGAAGACATCCCGGACGTCAGCCTGTACGAGATTAGAAGGGCTCCCCCAACAACTCAAGAACAACAAGGCGCCTGGTGATGATGGAGTTACAGCAGAGCTTCTGAAGGCGGGTGGTGCACCAATCCTACGGGCCCTTCAGAAGTTATTTAACTCCGTCATACTAGATGGTCAAACGCCACAAGCATGGCACAGAAGTGTGGTGGTGCTCTTCTTCAAAAAGGGCGACAAAACCCTATTGAAGAATTATAGACCCATCACACTGCTGAGCCATGTTTATAAGTTGTTTTCGAGGGTCGTTACGAACCGTCTCGCGCGCAGGTTTGACGACTTCCAGCCTCCCGAACAAGCCGGTTTCCGAAAAGGCTTTAGCACCATAGACCACATACATACGCTGCGGCAAGTTATACAGAAGACCGAAGAGTATAACAAGCCACTGTGCTTAGCGTTTGTGGACTATGAGAAAGCCTTTGATTCTATCGAAACATGGGCCGTGCTGAGGTCTCTCATAAGGTGCCAAATTGACTACCGGTATATCGAGGTGATAAAGTGTTTGTATGAAAACGCCACTATGTCAGTGCGACTCCAAGACCAGATCTCGAAACCTATCCACTTGCAGCGAGGCGTGAGACAGGGAGATGTTATATCTCCGAAACTGTTCACCGCTGCATTGGAAGACGTCTTCAAGCTTCTGGACTGGAAAGGCTTTGGCATCAGTGTCAATGGCGAGTACATCACTCACCTTCGATTTGCCGATGATATCGTAGTCATGGCTGAGACCATGGAAGACCTCGGTACAATGCTCGATGACCTCAGCAGAGTCTCTCAACAAGTGGGTCTGAAAATGAACATGGATAAGACGAAAATCATGTCAAACGTCCATGTTGCACCCACTCAATTGAAAGTTGGTGACTCTGCACTCGAAGTTGTAGAGAACTATATTTACCTAGGACAGACCATCCAACTAGGTAGGTCCAACTTCGAGAAGGAGGTCAATCGTAGAATCCAACTCGGATGGGCAGCGTTCGGGAAGCTACGTAACATCTTCTCGTCCAAAATACCGCAGTGTCTCAAGTCGAAAGTCTTCGACCAGTGTGTGTTGCCAGTGATGACATACGGAACAGAGACGTGGTCGCTCACTATGGGCCTTATTCGAAGGCTCAAGGTCACCCAAAGAGCAATGGAGAGGGCTATGCTCGGAGTTTCCCTGCGGGATCGCATCAGAAATGACGAAATCCGCAGGCGAACCAAAGTCACCGACATAGCCCGAAGAATTGCCAAGCTGAAGTGGCAGTGGGCAGGGCACATAGCTCGTAGAGCCGACGGCCGTTGGGGCAGAAAGGTTCTCGAGTGGCGACCACGAACCGGAAGACGCAGCGTGGGCAGGCCCCCTACAAGATGGACCGATGATCTTGTGCGGGTCGCTGGAAATCGCTGGATGCGGATAGCGCAAGACCGGCAATTGTGGAGATCTTTGGGGGAGGCCTTTGTCCAGCAGTGGACGTCTTTCGGCTGATATGATGATGATGATGATGATGATAGATAAATAGACCCAGACTCAGGATAACAGACATGCACACAAATATCTGTCCGGGATGACAATCGAGCACACGAACTGCGGCATGAAAGTCAAGTGGTTACCAACACGCCAACCCGCCCGTCAATGTGTAATTTAAGGTGTTGACTGCCTCGGTGGTCTAGCGGTAGCGTGTTCAACCGCAGAAAACGGGCTACTGGGTTCAAATCCCGGGTCGGGCCAAATAGTGATTTTGGGATTTCCGTAAAAAGAAATTTCTCAGTATTAGAGCCCGAAGTCTGGAAGGCGGTACTACACCCCCGTGCCTCGGAGAGCACGTAAAGCCGTTGGTACTGTACCTGACCTCTTTCCGGTCGTGTCTCTAGTCGTCCCATCGGATCATGAGAGTGATGGAATAGAAAGTGCCCCTGTGTTTGCGCCCTCCCTTGTGCACTATAATATGTCTTGCGCAATTGGGTAATCTCCATTGAGAATGGCCGCCGTGGCTGAAATTCGGCCTTGAAGACATCATCATCATTTAAGGTGTTTATAGCTAGATGCTAGTTAA
This sequence comes from Pseudoips prasinana, assembly GCA_951640165.1. NCBI lineage: Eukaryota > Metazoa > Arthropoda > Insecta > Lepidoptera > Nolidae > Pseudoips > Pseudoips prasinana. The sequence goes on from OX621248.1 coordinate 33,277,505, forward strand.
ATTTTCATTAGCAATCATCAAGGTTAAGCAACTATGCGTGCGGTCACCTCTTAAGAGACATCTAAAGAGGTGACCGCATCATAAGTTTAATACATTTTTTGAAGTGAAACCTTCGATGGGGCGTTGAGCACTTTTTAGGAGAATTAAAATAATAGAACTCGCGTCCTCATCACTGACCGCTTTCCATGAGCTATATGTGTAAATCATCATCATCATCATCAGTCTGGCTGGAAATAGGCCTCCCACAAAGGTATCTATAACGTTGCCATTTGGAGGGGTCTGCCGTAGTCACCGCGCTTGGCATGCGAGTTGGCGACCGCAGGTAGGTGGTAGCTAGTACACAGGTGGCGCTGTTGCCCGTCTACCTAATGGGGATACATTAGGTTAGTCGCGTAACGCGTTTTACGACACCCTTGATCATACAAGTTGTTGTTAGATAGTCAATGCTGTTAATGGTTGGAAACATAATTAATTTTTGTTTATTCAGAAACATATGCAGACATAAATAAAATCTAACTTTAACTCTAGATAATTACATGACCAGTTCATCACCAATATCATAGAAGGAGAATTGAGGCAAGAAGAAAGAGAACCAGACCGAGACGTAAATATATGGACCAGGTGGAGGCAGTTATGGAAATGGAAGCTTAAAAAGAAGACAATGAGAAGGCTTGCCATAGAGAAGGCTGGAAACTGCTACACCAAGTTAGAGAGAGATAAAGAGAGGTAATTTATGAGATATTATTGCTTTTCGGTTAATAGTGACCAACTGTGTGGGACGTATTATAGTGAACAAGTGTGTTGTTCCATTTGGAGGGGATTGCCGTAGTCACCGCGCTTGGCATGCGAGTTGGCGACCGCAGGTAGGTGGTAGCTAGTACACAGGTGGCGCTGTTGCCCGTCTACCTACTAATGGGGATACATTAGGTTAGTCGCGTAACGCGTTGTACCCTTGATCATACACGGCACTAGGTCGATTACTACTAGTAAGTACGACGTTCCTCGAGTCAGTAATTATAATGGAGATAGGACACTAAGGAAACAAATACCATATGTACTAAATAGTTTGCCTGTAGAAATTAGACAAGAGCCAAATAGAAATAAATTTAAGCTATTATTAAAGAAATATTTATTAGATAGTATATAACATACATTTTACATATATATCACTCTTTTTAGAGCCTATTGCTCCTCATTCTACACGTGCTCCTTGTGGGCTAAATATACTCAAAAATCTTACAACGCTCTTCGTATCCAATACAACAACACGTTCAGGGTGCTGTTGGGTCTGCCACGTTTCTGTAGCGCATCGGGCATGTTTGCTGAAGCCAGAGTGGACTGTTTCTACGCCACAATGCGCAAACGGTGTGCATCCCTGGTGAGCAGGATTCGTGGCCACTCTAACAGCATTCTGGCCATGATCGCAGGCAGATTTGACTGCCTATACATGAATCACTGCTGCGCTCTTTCTCACGGAATGGGGCATCAGTGATTCATGTATTCCAGTAAACAAAATCTTAGCTATATTTTTACTAACATAGAATAAGTTTTATGTATTACTAACAATTTTGAGTATTTGGTTACTTTAATAAATAACTTTTATTATTATTATTATATAGATAAGGAGACTCATCTGCGTCCACAGACAAACTGTTTAAAACAGTTTTGTGGGCCTATGTATTAGCTTTAAGAACTATCTGTAGTTGTATAATAATAATAATAAAAAAAATAATAATATGGGGTGGCCCTGTTATACTATCTGGGCCGTATACCAGACGTAAACTAGCCAGAGGCTAAGGCCTTAACAGCTATTTTTTATTTTTTTTTATTTAATAATTTATCTACTCACAAATCAAAAGACAATAACAATAAATAATATAAGGAAAAGATTGTACAAAGGTACTGCTTATTTCAATAGAAATCTCTTCCAGCAGACCCACGAGAGGAGAAACTAACTAGAATTATTTATTTACTCATTAACAATTTGCATTGTGTTTGAATCCATATAGAATACATATTAATTAAATTATACAATAGAAAAACAATAAATTGAAATAATAACAAAACAACAAAGAAAAGAGTATATCGTGTGTAGTTTACGCTACTATATACGACATACAAAGTGTATGTATACACTAAATACTAATAATACACAGATACCTATTAGGGGAATATATATACAAGGTATATGTATACTGTGTATATATGTGTACTTTTTGGGTGAACAAAAAGCGTGAACTCCCGTCACCGCACGCAGTAAGAGTGAAAACTAACCGGTTAATGGCCCGTTGAAAACGCTTGATGGATTTTTCCATATAATTTACCGTATCTTTTAAGATAAACTTAACTTGAACTTAAAACTCAATCAACAGGTCACTCAATTGATTGACGTCAGGTTATGTGATTAAAGATATTTAAATTCAATTTAATATATATATATAGGCTTAATTATTTCTGAGGCGAAACTTTAGATGTAAATAAGGAGAGAATAGCCGGTTGATGTGTGTGTGTGTGTGTGTTGATGTGTTGATAAGTGATTAGTGTTGTGTGTTTTCATAAAACCACATAGCCTTTTAATTTTTTGTAATTACGGAGAATTATTAACTAAGGTAATTAAAAAACTTGTGTGTACTTATGTACACGCGTTAGAAGTTATACTTCTTAATAATAGGTCTTTACCTATGAAATTGCCGTTTTGTATGAAAAAATTTAAACGAATTTTTTTCATGAATTTTTTTATTTGTATTAATCGAAGTAATCACCCATACAATCAATGCATCTTTGCCATCGCAGTGGCAGTTTATTGATGCCCTTCTTAAAGAAATCAGCTGGACGGGAGGCAACAAATTCTTCAAAGGCATTTTGTACTGCCTCTCGGGTATTGAATTTTTTTCCCGCCAAGAAGTTATCCAAATTCTGGAAAAAGTAGTAGTCTGTAGGCGCAAGGTCTGGTGAGTAGGGCGGATGACGGAGAGCTTCCAAACCCAGTTCTTGCAACTTGGAGACCGTCTGCTGTGCAGTATGAGGTCGCGCGTTGTCGTGCAGGAGCAGCGGAGACGAGCGATTGACCAATGCTGGTTGGAGATGCGCCAGCTTCTCCATCATTGTGCTCAGTTCTTCACAGTACACATCTGCAGTAATGCTCACCCCGTTTGGTAAGAAGCTGTGATGAATCACACCGGCGCTAGACCACCAAACAGTGACCATCACTTTTCTAGGGGTAAGTTTTCGTTTAGGGCATTGTTTAGGTGCTGAACCAGGATCCAACCAACTTGCTGAGCGCTTGCGGTTATCAAACAGAATCCATTTTTCATCGCAGGTAACAATGCGGTTCAAAATTCCTTCATTTGTGTGTCTGTTGAGCAGTGCAAGGCACGTCTCGACGCGTACTTCGCGCTGGCGATCATTGAGTTCGTGGGGCACCCATTTGTCAAGCTTTTTTACCTTGCCAATTTGACGCAAATGGACCAATATTGTTTTGACGCTAACGTCGAAAGCTGCTGCTAATTCAGCCGTAGATTGTGTATCATCAGCTTCCACAACCGCCTTTAATTCGTCATTGTCGACCAAAGTCTTCGGACGACCGCGAGGTTCATTTTTCAGGTCGAAATTTCCAGAACGGAAGCGAGCAAACCAATAACAGGTGGTGCGTTGGTTTGTAGTGTTAGCTCCGTAAACGTCGTTGATGTTGCGTGCCGCTTGTGCCGCGTTGCTGCCACGACGGTACTCATATTCCATAATTACTCGAATTTTTAACGTATCCATGATGACGAAAAAGATTGAAACGCGATGAAAATGTAACACTAATCAATAAAGAAATGACTACTTTTGGAAAAAAGAATCCATGTTTTTAAAATAAAATTAATTTGAAATTAGAATTCTTAGCCAAACAAAAATTATTTTGATTTGAAATGGCCAGTACTGCAGAACGGCAATTTCATAGGTAAAGACCTAATATACAACTTGAACATAGTTATCAATTTTCATACCACCTAGAACTAACGTCATGCTGTTATTTTTACGATGTGCGCGCATCGTGCGCGCGCATCATAAAAATTCACTCTCATACCACCTAGAACTAACTTCATGCTGTTAAATTTTTTGGTGTCGGTGTGCGCGCGCATCGTAAAAATTCACTCTCATCATTTTTCTCCATGGCGCCAAAAGAAGTATAACTTCAAAAAGTACATCAATGTTATTTATTAAAACAACTTGTTTTTATATTCCTTCTACATTTTACACCCTTATAAAGAACCAGATTTGACAACCAGCAGTCACGACTAGCGTTCGTTAGGTCATAGTCCTGGAGAAAAAATATGAAATTAATTAACAAGTAGGGGGAAGCCTGGAGATTTGTCATACTGGCCTCAAGCCTAGTACAGACTCCAGCTCTCTCAAAAGTTGATGAAATTGTTCCTAAGATTAGTACATACATAATATAACGTTTTGTACAGATGTCAGCACATCCAGCTACCCCGATATGTCAATTTTTTTTTATAGATTTTTAACTTTATCGCATATGCATAAGGTTCACTTTCTATTGGGGAAATTTAACAGTTTGTTGTAGTTTGATGTGCTGGCGTCGTTACACTTTGAAGAGACATAAACTATTTAATTATTATGATATCACATGTTTGTTACCACTTTTATTTACAATATATTATATAAGAGTATTTTGATACGAATACAACTTACTACTATACTACATGGAGAGAAATTTCCGCACAATCGTGGCATTCGCCGGCAAAACCGCCTTCAACATGTAACTCTCCAGCCAGATATCAAGCCCTAAACTTGCAAGGTTGATTTTCAGGGATTTAGGAATAACTCCTTTTGTGGATATAACAATAGGTATGATCGCAAGTCTGTAGGTACTTATTATTATTAACCTGGAATCCGGTCACAATGCAACCTATTGGATCCAATTCTAAATCCAAACTAAAAATATATAATAATCGGGTTGAAATCCCTATCACAAAACAACCTACCAGATCTAAAGCATCGCGGGACCCACTCAAACACATACAAAAACATTCATCATTTATTCTCGTGATATTATCATAAGAGAAAATTAATTCAAATTATATATTGATTTTCTGCTTCGGGCGAAGATAGATCTGAACAACTCAAAGATTATATAAATCGTTCTAGACTTTCTTGAGTTACAAATGGTAACAATGATAATGTAAATAACCCAGATTTGTTCTAGATACATATATAGAAAATATATATTCGGAAACCAGCTCCGATAACGATAAACCCAAAATTATTCTTGTCACTTCAAACACGCGTATTGACGGAGATAATCTTAAGAAAGATCTAATCTATTATGTACTACTTAGCTTTAAAATATTTAAATGACTTAATGTGTGACAAATGTTAATACTATGTCCTCGCCTGTGGTAAATGTGTGAAGCTAATTCGATGACCCTGGTAAGAGCCAACTCTTTGGTCCCCTGATCATCTGATAAGGTACCCAGATAACTCCCAGACGTAATCCACCATCTAGGCGTCAGGGACGTATTGATTCCACCGCAAAATTATTTGTTATCGGCCCTAGTGGTCAAGTGATTAATGACTCTGACTGCAGCTAAGCCAGAGGTCATAGGTTCGATCTCAATTAAAGACAAATCTTAGTGCGATGAGTACGATTATTTGTTTTGTGTTTGGGTGACATTTATCTATAATATGCATGTATTCAAAAATATTTCAGTATATTTATCAGTTGGTTGGTTGCCATATCACAGGCTATGCCTAGTTTGGGATCAGATGGCAGTATGTAAAAATGAATGATGTACAAAAGAAAAGTAGTATAAGTAATATATCAGTCATCTGGTTTCCATCGTACAAGCTATGCTTAGTTTGGGATCAGATGGCAGTGTGAGAATAATATCCCAAGATATTATTATTGCAATAAGTTGACAACAGTGTAATTATTGACACTACAACCACGATAGTATTTATACTTTCTTATACCTTACTTTATTATAGTTTTTTTTGGGCAGTGGTTTACATCGCCCAGTAGGTCTCTGACCTGGTTTAACATCTGTTATCTATTGACTAAAATCGGGATGGATTAACGTGCTTTACGAAGGATGAGGATTCTCTGATTTTTTTAAATATTGCTTTCTCTGTGTTAATGGCCACATTAAGGATATAAATTCCCGTCTGTTTTCCACCCTAGAAAGAATAACAGAACCACCCCATACCACCCCGTGGGTGTCGTAAAAGGCAACTAAAAGGTAGTCGGGCAGTAGCACTACCTGTGTACTAGCTACGACCTAACTGCCTGAGGAACATCCCTCCAAATGGCAACGTTATATAAACGTTTGGGGGAGGCCTATGTTCAGCAGTGGATGATATTAGGCTGATTATGTGATGTGATGACAAACACAAAAAACACCCAGACTCAGAACATTAAGGGGTTGCACAAATAGTTGCCCTGTAGGTATAGAGATTGAACCCAAGATTCGGGGACACCGAGGGAAAAGCGAGTTAATTACCTTAACTATTTTCGCTCTTTACTATAATGTGTAATGTTATCGTGTGTTAATATGTCCTTTTTCCTTTTGTATGTCGTATGGCCAGTGATTGGCCGGGGATCAGAGTTTTAAGCAGCCCAAACCTAGGTCTCCGTCATGACTTAACGACTATCTTAACTATTTCCCGTCGTGTCAGCTTGCTGCTCCATCGCATCATGAGTGTGAGGGGCGGAAATAGACGACTTTACATACTCATACATTCGGGAAATAAAACATGCCCATCTGCCTCCATATATCGATTACTCTAAAAGTCCTTGTCCTTACTACGAAGGCGCCGATTTAATGTCTGTTTGTCTGGGTGTAAATTATAAATAATTATCTATATAAGTATGTATTTACAAAAGAAGAAAGTAGCACATCAGTTATCTAGTTTCCATAGTACAAGCATTGCTTAGTTTATGATCAAATGGCCGTGTGTAAAACAGGAAACAGATAAATAAAAAAAAAACAGACGTGATTAATGATTAACATGTATGCAAAAAAAAAAAATACGCGAATAATACACAATGTTTGTGAAATTACGCAGCTTCGTTGTACGCAGGCGCGACGTCACGTAATTGCTATAGCTTCAGTGGTGACCTATCATCTTATCAGCAGAAAGAAGTCTTCCGCTGGACACAGACCTCTCCAAAGATCTCGACAGTTGCCGGCCTTGCGCTACTTGCATCCAGCGGCTTCCAGTGAACATCGGTTTATCTCCTAGGGGGCCTGCCCACGCTGACTCTTCTGGTTTATGGTCACCACTCGAGAACCGTTCGCGTTCTCAAAAACAGCCGTTAGTTCTACGAGCTATGTGCTCGAAGAAACTGACTGATATCGATGCTATTTAATAAATTCTTTACTTCAGATAATCTCCATATTTGTTATTTAAGTGACGCAGTCTTTTATCTGTGTTAATAAAGCTAAAGTAAATATTATTAATTTAAACAAACAACACATAGTGTACTTTATCCACTCAGTGGTTTATTGTGTTGCTGTCACATGGATCATAAAAGGTTTTCAAGATGCTTTAGTGAATAGTGCGCGTAGTGAGCATTAATGACGTCACCCTTTTTTAACAAGCTTGTATTAGCTTCAAATGTATGTTTTTATGACTAGCCATCTGCGTGGGACATACTATAGTGCCCAAGTGTGTGCGCAAACAAGAGCACTCTTATGATCTGATGGGATGGGCTAGCTGACTCGATCGTAAAAGGATCAGGTGCAGGATCAACGGCTTTAGGTCTTACTCAAGACACGAGGGTATACTGCCAGCCTCCAGACTCCGGGCTGATACTGAGATTTCTTCCATATTACTTTTTGTCCGACCTGAGATTTCAATCCAGCATGTTATTGTTTGTGGTTTAACACGCTGCTGCTAGTCTAAAGAGGCAATGTAATCCAAACTCCTCAAGTATTTAACTAACTCTAGCAATATTTTACTGTAAACCATTAAACTGAATACACCGCGAATAAAGTAATAAATCATTTGGATCCATTCCCTTTTGCGTAAGGTTTCCTCACTAGCGTCTTCCGTAAGTCATCGTCAGTAAAATAGGGTATGAAAAGAATCTACGCAGGCGAAGTCACGGGATAAGTGCTTGTTTGTTTAATCATAATGTCCTATATCAACCGAACATGGCAGACTTGAAGCCGAGAATATGATAAGTAAATCAAAGCTTGCACGTTCCATGTCGTAATCGTCTTCCGATGCGTTTGCGCATAGTTAAGTTTTCTCGTTATATAATGAAGTTGATTAAGATAATATAGTTTATCTTTTTCATGAGATACTGTCCAATGGAAAATATTTAGTAAAATCCTTACCGTATTAATTAATACCGTAAAATTCTTGGCTGTAGCCAAGAAGAATATTGGTACCCCATTTCATCCTGTGGAGGGCGTAGAAGTCATCCAGAGAGAATATATTTACCAGAGAATTGGGAGCAGCGTTCTTCTGAGTACTGTGACCATCTTACTACGATCGTCAATCCTGCTAAGCGTGATAATTATGACAGATCCCCTCATATGCATATAATTGACCGACTCAGCTAAAAACATGGATTAAATAAATGTAATGTATACTGATTGTGTCATTTTTTCTCGGTGTATGTATTGTTATGACAAGAATGTCGACATTATAACAATTATTTTATATACTGTCTGTGTTATGTATTTCCAAATTGGTGTTAATTTATGAATATTTTATTTTTAAATTTTGTTTTTCCATACATTTATTTTTTAAATTAGCTATAAGTTATATTATTGGTGTCCAGGTACTCTAAAATTGTAACTGCGAACTGTACTGACACATCAATTGTCCGTGAGTTATTTTACATGGTTCCATCATAAAACCAGCACTGCAACAGTTAATGTTACAGCTAGTGCTGAGATGAGACCAATTCGGACTCGCACAGATAACAATTAAGGACTTCTGTTTGTGTACCTATAAATATATTATTATTATCTGTGTCAGTTTACTGAATAAATGTATTTTCTTTCTTTCTTTCATATGATATATTTTTTAGGAGAATGCCTGTGTGGGCATCTTTCGGCTGATCGGATGATGATTTGGGCTGCGGCGGTCACAGCTAGATGCTCTCACCGGGCCGTAAGTAATCGGCGAGGTTAAGCAACTAGGATCGCGGTCAGGCCATAGATAGGTGACCTCCCAAAGTGGTTTAATTTCTGAGCGTCTCCGTGCTTCGGAGGGCACGTTAAGCTGCCGGTCCCGGCTGTAGTCACTAGACAACTAAGTGAAATGTAGTTTGGTCAAATAGAGCCTTTTTTTATTACTATTGTAAACTAAATTAATTGACCGCGTCATTATTAAATAAATAAAAATAAAATAAAAAAGGTTTTTATTCACGTAGACTTTAAAAAAGCGCTTGTAAATAGTCAGAACATGTTTGTAGTAATATAGTTGTATACATTATTATTTCTAGTAACATAGATATTTAGGTACACATTGTATGAAAACATTTATAAAATTTATTTTATTATAGCATTGATATTTAGCTAGCTCGTATCAAGTTATTGTCAAGAGATATGTTTAATTATCTAGTTTAAGTCTAATATTTTTACTACATATTGTCAATGTTTCTGTATTATCTGTTATTGTAATTTAATTGTGTAATGTAATTTAGTGCAATGGTAAATTTGAATCGAATGTATTTTAATTTAATTTGTGTGGCAAAAATAACAAATTTGTAATTATTGTTCAATCTAAATAATCTCTGATTTAATAGTATTTACACGTTGTCATGTCGATGAAGCGACTTTTGAATTTGTTAACACCTTCATCATCATCATCATCATTTTGTGGGTATGGTTTCCGCACTTAGTCCTGATGTGGACCATTGCATGTGAGCCATGGCGGCCTTCACTCCATCCAGCCCACCTCCTTCAGGGAAACTTGTCAGGGCCTCCGTAAGAGTTCTTGGTGAACCCAAGATTACTCTCCGGATTTTCGCGATGCCTGTGCACTCGAGGACCACATGCGCAACCGTTTCGTCAGCGTCCATGCACGCTCTGCACAGAGGGCTGTCAGTTATGCTAATAGTGTGAAAGTGTTTGTTAACACCTTTATGTATACACTCATATTCATATAAATGAGTGGCATATTCACATATTCTTGGCAGATGGGCTATCGCAGTAGGGTTGTCATAGTTCCCAGAAGGAAGCTGCTGCCCATCCTCTGGTAGATATTCCCATGGGACAAAATTCTAAATTAATTTAAATATTACATTTGTGTGGAATCGTCTAATTTTTTACCCTATGACGTCCCTGCTACTGAGAAACACTGCCAGAAAACTCAGTAGGAACTGTCTACCCACCTACCTCCTCAGGTAGGCTACGGCTACGCCCCCACGGGATAAGATGGGGTGATGATATTTCTGATATTCGCCTACAACACTACACAGCAATTTTGGTAGCAATTTGGTACAAGAATTTTATTGAACTAATAATTACATTACAATTCCAGAAAAATCTCTTTAAAGACTTATAAGTAATATCAATACAGCTTTAACGATATAACAAAGAATTAAAATCACAATCCAATTGTCTCTATAACTTGATTACAATTTATTACAATCGTACAATAATACACCCATTAATCTGTCAGATGCTGCTTTAATTAAACAGAATAAAAGCAACTGATTTATATTGCAACTTAATCCGGAGTTCCCATTGGTCGATTTGAAATTCAACACGCTAGCTGTCACCTCATCCTGTGCTCTGATTGGTTTTTTAGCTAATGAATTATTTAATCGCTCGAGTTATAAACGTCATGTCAACTTGTGGATATTTATATGGCTAAATGGCGAGTCCATTTATTATTATTATATTATTATTACTCGTATATTAAAGTATTTGTAATCCATTTTTTTAAGATATGAACAGATAAGTACCGTCTGTTGTTCCTATTTTAACCGACTTCATGGAAGGAGGTTATAAATGTTTTATTAAATAAATATTTTTTTTTCTATATAAGTATGTATTTACAAAAGAAAAGTAGTAACTATATTTAGTATATCAGTTATCTGTTTTCCGTAGTACAAGCTCTGCTTAGTTTGGGGTCAGATGGCCGTGTGTAAATAACGTCCCAGGATATTATTAAATAAAATAATAATAAAATATGTTAATTGTGTCTCAATACAGTACAAATCAAAACAAATTGAGGCAGCCCCATTAAGTGACTAAAAGTACTATTATTATTAAAAAATATCCTGGGACATTATTCATACACGGCCATTTAATCCCAAACTAAGCAGAGATTGTACTATGGAAAACAGATAACTGATATACTAAATATAGTTACTACTTTTCTTTTGTAAATACATACTTATATAGAAAAAAAAAACTGATATATATATACACTGCTTTTCTATTGTTAATACATTCTTATAAAGAATGTATTTATGTTTCGCGATTTTTCCGTGACTTGTGAACCGGTGTTGATTATTCATTTTTGATTCGATATGTAGTCTATCTGTGTTTAATCGCTCTTTGAATGGAATAAACCGAAACTGCGTCCTCCGGGCAGTCAGTTATACAACCGATTTTCCACCCACTGCCAATTCAATATATATGCCAATTTTTGTTGCTATTCAGTATTCGCTTTGGCTCCTTAACACGTCATTGGTGATCCCGTGCAACTGATCACACCCCCTCTTAGAATTCTGTCCTTTTGCTTCAGCGGCCCCCTGAGCTGTGGCCCGAACCCTAAAAGGGTGGCCTCGGGTATTAATTGTTTAATTTAAGCTACTGGTTAAGAGCCTTCTGCGCTAGCCAAATGCTCATTGCCTACAATTCTTTAATTTATAATTTACGACTAAATTTCAAAATATAAGATTAATTTTTTTAGACTAATTATATTTTTGTAATTTTTATTCTGTATTCGACTATGTTTATGTACTCCATTGTGAACTTGACAAGTACAAGTGTATGTTAATACCCAAGTGCTGAATAAATTTCATTATTTCATTATTCTGATTTAATTTGGCAGAGAAACATGGAACCGAGTCTTAAGGTGGTCTTAAGGCGGTAATAGCCAGATGCTTTCACTAGTCCGTAAGTGATCGACGAAGTCAAGCAACTAGGCTCACGGTGAGTCAGCATGGGTGTCCACCAATCTGGTATAATTTCTGAGCGTCTCCGTGCTTCGGAGGGCACATTTCGGTTTAAACAACAGTTGGTTAAGCCACGTCAGAGGCCTTCTGGGTGGCTAGAATAAATCTGTCACTAGGGTAGTCACTGCCCCTACGATAAGTAAATAATTAAAGTTGAACTTATACCGCGGAACAGAGACGTGATTATTAACTATGGACCATTGTTGTACTGAATCCTTATTATGAGGTTTTAGTCTACACACAATACAGTAAGTTAGTCACGAATTAGTAATTGTCTAGCCATAATAGTTACCGAGTCCTTAACTAGATCGTTAAATTAGCTAAGCTTCGGTAATTGGACGCGCAAATTGTATTGTTACAAAACACTCTACAGTCGCTTGCATAAACTCCGGCGCATATAAACCGAGTTGAAAATGTCCCCACGTGCGATCTCAGGTGGATGATTAATTTGTAATTACCTACATATATAAAACAAAGACACGTTTCACGTCTGTCTATATATATATTTTTTTTATGGTATAGGGCGACAAACGATCATGCGGGTCACCTGATGGTAAGTGATCACCGCCGCCCATGCAAATAAGTGTTGCTGACCCTTGCCCCCCCACCCCAATGAGCTCTGGCGACCATACTCACACGCAGAAACACAACACTAAAGTAATTAATGTTATTATTAAAGTATGTCTTCGGTAAGGTGGAGGTACTTCCCCAAAGAGCAGCCCGTCTTTGAGCGAATGAACGCTGTGCCCTACCCCTCTTAAAATTGCATGTACATACAGATAGTTTTTTTTTTATATAATTGGATGGCAAACGAGCAAGTGGGTCACCTGATGGCGTGTCTTCTTACACCAAGCAATCGATTTTGATGCCACTAGTTAGATAATTTTTCACGGAAGGTGAAATATTTCATTGAGGATGACTGCTAAGCCAGAGGTCGTGAGTTCGATCCCACCCAGGACAAATCATATAACAATGATTTAGTTAATAAACAAAATTATTTTATAATACATCGGTATGTAAAAGCTCAGTCAATTTCATTTCTTCCCCGAGACGCAAAGCTTATTGAACTTTCAAAGGATATATTTGATGAGCCGTAGTTGATAAACTACGGCCTTTCACGCCGCAGGTCGTGAGTTCGTTTCCCATCCAGGACTGATAAATATATTTGTGTGCATGAACATGTCTGTTTTTCCTGAGGCTGGGTGTTAATATGTATATAAGTATGTTTTTACAAAAAGAAAAGTAGTATATATGTAGTATATCAGTTATCTGGTTTTCATAGTACAAGCTCCACTTAGTTTGGTATCAGAAGGCCGTGTGAGAATAATAATAATAATTATTATTATTCTTAGCGGGATGCTGGCGAATGCCAGGATTGTGCGGAAATTTCTCTCCATGAAGCCCAAATATATATAATGGATTGTATTTGAATTAGAATACCCTTATATTATATACTAGCTATGCCCCGTGGTTTTACCCTCGTTAAACTTTATAAATTATAGCATATGTGTTAATCCAGGGTGTGGCCAACTCCATACCAAATTTTATTAAAATCGGTCCAGCTGTTTAGACATGAAGAAGTAACAAACATACACACACACACACACACACACTGACAAACTTTCACCTTTATAATATTATTGTGATTGTAAATAATAATGTGTTAGTAATAAACATGTGTTATAATAATTATTATATAGAAACTTCAGTTGTTTCATTCAAGACATAACATGGAAATATCTTACGACATTATTTTATTACGCCCTGTATGAATAGTACTAAAATAGTTTCAGAGAAAACGCCATAAATGCACTAAACACTAAATTTCAAACCCATAAGTCTAGCACTTATGTAAACACTAGCAAAACACAATAAAACATATTATTATAGAGATAATGTCGCAAACTAACGAAGCCGGTGGTTTATGACTACCTAGATCGGTTGTTCGTTAACCAAATACAGAGGTTGATTACGCACTGGGTCTAGGAAACGTCGCCGCGTCGTCGATGAAAAATAGATGTTGAAAGTTACGAGTAAATTCTAGAATATGACACTTTATACATACAGTATCTTTGTATGTATCGTCAAAAAGGGGAATGGTCCGTGTAGTACTGAAACACGTGTTGGGTATCGTACCGGCGCATGTAAATTGCATGTTTATAATGTCCTTTTGCATGTGCATATTTTTGCGGGTGGGAAGCACCGCCTTCCTATTGCACCCCAGCATGATTAAAATGACAATTAGCGGAATTAAAACTAGGTATTAATTTTGTATTTTGATGTTCGCAAACGCCTGATTCCATTACTTATATACAATAGAATATTTAGATGAAAGTACAAGATAATCTAGTGGTTGGACCGTTGGATAGTAAAGTCAGTGTTCTTTAGCTCAAACCCAAGTTGCCAATCAATTTTCTATGTACACTGTATTAGAAATTAAGTATCACCTACTAAAAATCGCCAAGGAAAATATCCAAAATGCTTAGCATGTGACTTCCGATACGCTGCACGAGGTCAGCTTGTTGAACTATGGTCATATCTCGTTGTCAGAGGAGGCCCTTTCCCCACAGTGGTGCAGTGTCTGTGCGCCCTAGCGCAAGCTTTAGGTTAAAACAGTTTTTACAAAAAGTTAATTAAGTACAACTTGTATAGGCTAAATAAATAAAACCCATTACGCATTAGTTTCTAAATTTGTCACACACAGCTAAATATTTACCTCCTGCGTTTGATAAATGCGGCGTTTATTTGAGCCAGTGCGAAGTTCCTAGACCATAGACCACCAATCCTTATCTTGTTCTCTCTTGTTCCGCCCTCATATATCTGTCGTGTTGAGATATTACTGTATTCGAACAATTTTGCTCCGGTGTGTGGCTATAATTCGTGTTAACATGTTCTGTAAGATACTGTTGGTACTATTTGGGGGTCAGTTCAGTAACTTATCTGCTATAGTTACTGGGCAGTAGGTCATCGGTGTAGTTACAATACTCCTCTACTGATATTGTACTGATTTAGGAAACAGGAATAGAATAGTCTTAAATAATATGGAAATTTTAAGTATAAGAATAATGTCCTCCTAGCCGGATTTTGGCCACGGCGGCCAGTCTCAATAGAGATAGCGAAAACACAGGAGCACTTTCTATTCCATCACTCTCATGATCCGATGGGACGCCTAGCGACACGACCAAAAAGAGGTCAGGTACAAGCCCGACAGCTTAAGTACTCTCTGAGGCACGGGGGTATAATACAGCCAACTCCCAGACTTTTCTTTTTACAGAAAAGTCCCAAAATCACTTTTGGCCCGACCCGGATTTGAACCCAAGACCTCGTTTTCTACGGGTGAATACGCTACCGCTAGACCAATGAGGCATTTTTTATTATACGTATGTTGTTATAGCGGTAACAGAAATACATCATCTGTGAAAATTTCAACTGTCTAACTATCACTTTTCATGAGATACAGCCTGGTGACGGACAGCGAAGTCTTTATTTTTTTTTCTTTTTTTTTTACTTTATTGGGACATAAAACAGTTACTCATTATGAATAGTTAAATTATTACAATGTAAATTTTAAGAATAGGTAAACGTGTTCACACCAATGTCCGCGAAGTGATGTTGAAAATAGGTAATAATAAATGCGCGTATTAGTTGAGAAGAGAAGTATGTAGTATGTCGGTACTAGGGAGTAGGTATTAACTATAACTATTTTAGTAGTTCAATAGCCATTTTTTTTTAACTTAAAGTGCGCAAGTGCAAAAATACCCAATCGTGGAAGTGTGTGTTATACGTTTCCACAATGCGTCTGAGAGGCACCCGTTCGCCAGCATGAGTTCTGCACCGCGCGGTGTGGAACAGCCGGGGCACGCGTGCCTCTCGACGCATGACAGTTCTAGGTACAATATAACATCAGTTGTTAGTGATGTCAGTGCAATCAAACCTGTTGGTAATCGTTTTACCATTTGGATACGGACCCCTAAAAACGGTAAATTTCATCGAGAAAGTAAACTATATAGAGTCTTGGTAGAGGTCTAGAGGTACTGGTAAGGTGTAGCGAAGTGGGTCCTATCTAAATGAGCTATCTATGGCCGGTGTGGCTGTGACAGGCTGATTACAGTTTGCAGATCGATTGACTATTAGTTCTTACTTGTTGGTGAATGTCATCAAGGAAATTGAAAGTGTCAGGTCATTTTGGACTAGTTTCCAAGCCGTTTTGCTTTTCAATTGAACTGGAATATTTTATCTAATGGGTCCTTTAGCGTTCTTATGATGAAGTAGCTCTGCGCGGTTTTACCCGCGTTAAACATTATAAATTATAGCCTATGTGTTAATTCAGGGTGTGGATCGCGACTAAATTTAAAAAGTCCGATCAATTGCGAGTCCGGGGTTCCGTCACATTATCTATAAAAACGGGCAAAATTTTCCGTTTGTTGCACGGGAGCCCCCTTAAGTATTTATTTTATTTTTAGTAAACTCCATAATAAATTTTATTAAAATCGCTCCAGCCGTTTAGACGTGTAGAAGTAACAAACATACACACTCACACACTCACAAACTTTCGCCTTTATAATATTAGTGTGATGGCTATGTTAATGAATACTATTTACTGGTCTGTTGGTCTAGTGGTTAGTGAGCTTGACTGCTAAGCTTGAGGTCATAGGTTCGATCTACAACCAGCGGTGAAGACAGTCGCCTCGCCATTTCGTGTTCCGGTTTCGATTCCCGCGCATGCCAGCTATTTGTGTAACACATAAATAGTTATTCTGAATCTTGATGTACTTTGGGCTGTCAATTATATGTATGTTTCTAAAGAACCCAGCGATACTGATCCTAGTGATAAAAGATTTCCTAGTGCGGGCGTTGTCTTTTCAGAAATAAAAAGCAATAAAAATATAATAAAATTAATAAATATTTGTGTGATGAATTGATGATTATGATTATTTGTTGTTGGTCTGGATGTTATTTTCTGGTATATGTACATATGTAACTATATTTACCAGTTGTGCAGGGGACACTTGATCGCATGTCCTGCGTGCCCTAACACCTGCACGTTACAGGAACTAATGGACGCTACTGACAACTCTAAATTCGTAGCTGAGTTCTGGGAAGACTCAATCTAGATTGGCATCGACACGCTAAGAAGAAGAAGTTGTGCAGGTTGCCATAGTATGGGTTCTGCCTGGGATCAGAAAACAGTATGTTAGTTGTCCCAAGAATTTTATTTACCATTTATTTATTATCTTCATTTGGATTTTTCGTCCACATGTGAATATTTGTCGTAATTCAGGTGCGTTCTCACCATATTTATTAACGCAAATATGTTTAAAAGAACCGTCGAGAATGTAAATTCTTACTTGATATTGGCAAAACTCTTCCGTGGTTAGCGTGTAAAGGTGGAAATTAATTAGAATTATTCATAAATTTATGTCTACAAAAAGTTTATATATACCAACAGTTTTCGACAAATAAGTTATACTTGTGCTAGGTTTTCATTTGGGCTGGTCTACTAGTCATCATCATCTTGATATATATATTATAATGATCAGCCGAAAGACTCCCACTGCTGGACAAAGGCCTCCCAAACAAAGACCGGCAATTGTAGAGAACAAAGATCTCAACAATTGCCGGTCTTGCGCTATCCTCATCCAGCAACTTCCAGCGACCCTCATAAGCTCATCCGTCCATCTTGTAGGGGGCCTGCCCACGTTGCATCTTCCAGTTCGTGGTCGCCACTCGAGAATAGTCTACTAGTACTTATATTTAAATACTCCAACCGTTTAATGTTTATAAATGTGACCAGTCAAAATAAATCATTTTATATTTCAATAAATTAAATTACCTACCATAGAATTGGTTTAACAACATTGGACACGCAAGACCTAATGCCATATTGCTTTCATGAACGATGCAAGGACGATGGATCGTATCTTCTCGAAGGCTTTGGCTTTAACTTAGTTTAATATTTTATTGACTTTGAGAGACAGAATATAAAATACTGATGAAGAGAGAGCGTTGTGATCTGAATGAGGATGTAGTCACAAAGATTGATAAAGGTATGCTGGGATTTGTTTTGGTTTGGTCATTTAGAATGGATGAATGAAAGAAGATTGAGAAAATATGCCTGTATTAATGGTACAACCGGAAGGAGAAGACCTAGTAGAACATTCTCTGACCAAATCGGAGATGTTCGATATTCTCAAGAAAGGCCAGGTCAGAATTACTCTAAACCGGCGAGCATGTATGAAGAAAATAATGACAGTAAAACGACGCAAAAGAGGAGTGCAAAATCGTTACAAATGGAAATCCGTTGTCTCTAGCTCTTTGGGAAACAGCCGTGAGTTTATGTGTGTATGCATGTATCTATCATCATCAAAATATGGCCGGTCCGTCACCATTTTTGGGGATCTATTTTTTCCAGGATGTTGGTTAATTTGGTTGAGATCTTAAATCACAAGGAAAGTGAAGTCAAATTACAATGAATTGTTGTCCAAGAGATGGTAAAAGACGTCGAGGACGACAACCAATGCGGGATCCAAATGGAGGAGAGTTTCTCAAGACAGGAAGCAATGGGAACTACTGCATATTCCTAAATCACAGTGCACCTAATATGTTTTTATCAGTATCACCCCCAGATTAACTTTCAAAGAATGCCTTAATTAATCATCAATCAGTATGTATAATTTTCGATAGTTAAACTTAAACATAATCTCTTTCACAATGACTTAATACCAGCTAGCTAACTATAATTGCTACTATAAAATAAATTTATAAATATTTTCTATTTCTTTCTTTTTGTATTCCATTATAATCCGTGTACCTAAATATCTATGTCACTAGAAATAATTATGTATACTTAACCATATTACTACAAACATGTTCTGACTATTTACAAGCGCTTTTTTAAAGTCTATGTGAATAAAAACCTTTATTTATTTATTTGAATTCCGCCTTTGTACATTGCTGCATAAAGTATAAAAATAATGATAATCTTAAAACTGGTAAGAATTTATGTAAAACGCACATTTTGGTTAAGTAAATGAAGTGAATTAATTTGATATGAATGTTATATATTCAGTTCGTATCGGGATACGTGGTCAAGTCGATTGTGCGAAGGATAAGGTACCGGATTAAGTAGGTAATACCAGTAGCGATAACTGCCCAATGAGCCAGCATTCAATTTATATAATTATGGAGTACACTGCAAGTGGTTTGATTTGTGGTGCAAGTATTATCGTAGTTACTTGTTGTTCGGAATATTAAAACAGACGTGTTTAATGCAAAGTTTCGTCGAAAATTGTAATAATGTTGAACATAACAAACAAACATTTAAATTTGTATATATTTTTTTTAAAGAATATTTTGGATCAAATAACATACTGTTATCTGATCCCGAACTAAGCAGAGCCGGTACTATGGCAACCAGACGACTGATAAATATACTTATATATACATATATATGGCTCCAAAAATAATTAATTAACTGCCAAAAAACTAAAAGGTATGGATAATTTATCAACTTTGAAGAAAAAGATTAAGATCTTGGTGATCAATAAATGCTATTATAATGAAGACTATTTAAGTGATAAATTATAATTTTTAATTATTTTATTCATTAATTTAATAAAATTATTATGAAAACTGTCATTTTTTAAATCTTATACTGTGCATTGACATTCCTTTTTTGAATTCCACTACACTTAATTGACATTATATTGCTACTTTGGTCATTATTTTACTGTTTACTGTTTTCTTTAATTAATTGTTACTTAATGCAATACAACGCGTGGTTACAATACATCTACTAATTATTTTCTAAATAAATAAATAAAAAAGGTTTTTATTCACGTAGACTTTAAAACGGCGCTTGCAAATAGTCAGAACATGTTTGTAGTAATATAGTTAAGTATATATACATAATATTTCTTATATTATAGATATTTATATAATAGTAATGATATTAGTAGCTAGCTTCTATTAAGTTATTGTCAAGGAGATTATGTTTAGGTTTAATTATAGGAATTTATAGTTAAAATTATATTTTACTTCATATTGTGGGTTCTGTCTACTATTGCATACTATTTAAGATGATGAAAAAAATAAAAAAGGACTGTTCGCTTGCCTTATTTTAAGGTAGAATATAGAGCACAATATCTACTATAACAACTTTTGTAATTTCAACCTGTATTCTGTGAATGAATTATCATTATAATTACATTCATATTATAAATAAATTACGCCCAAACATAGAACAAATAATATATTATCCTGGGACATTGTTTTACATCATATACTTCTTTATGTTGACAATTGTACCGAACCGACAACGGCGCCAACACGATTGTAAATATTTAAATGTAATGAATCACAAATGACCGATGCAATTATAATAATCTATAGTAAATTGATAATCTATTGTAATGTGTTAAGCTTCAGGCTTAACACATTACAATAGACAATGCTGCTGGCAGATAAGTCATCGATATGGGAGTATTCATTCCTTATCCGTTAAGCTACGATCATGCTAAAAAATTACAAACGATATTAAGTAATGGAATCAGGCGTTACTTTGCGGAAATCCATAACAATCAAAATACAAAATCAATATGTAGTGTTAATTCCGCTAATTGTCAGTTTAATCATGCCGGGATGCAATTTGCACCGCCCTCCCGCCCGCAAAAATGTGCACATGCAAGAAGGACAATATAAAAAAGCAAATTACATGCGCCAGTAGGATACCCAACACGTGTTTTAGTCCTCCACGGACCATTCTCAAGGGCTGCTAACTCGTCGAGTGCTCCAAGGAGTCTCCTTCGAGCACTCGACGAGTTACACTACATATTGATTTTGTATTTTGACAAACGATATTGTTTTCCTTATTTATTTTTCTTCTTTATTTATTTTATTCATTTGGAACATCAACAGCAACAACAACAAAATAAATACATATTATAAGCAACACCTAGCCAATTACAGGTCTTCACTTTTAAACATCTAGTTAAAGAATATGGACAAGAAAAATATTACCAGTTAGTACATAAATACACTTAACCGAAAAAGGTAAAAAATAAGTTACTTATAAAATCTAATTAATAAAAGGAGAATTATGAAGCTTACGTTGAAAAGTTCAACATTAAGATAATTATTAGCGGTCATACGAACGCTATACTCGCATTAAATATAACGACATCATATTCTGCAGGTTTTAACCACTCTACCGGCAAAAGAAGCGAGCGGGGTTGTGTCTAGAAATTAAGACAGTAAGCAACTAAGCACGGGCTGGAGCTAAATTGGTCCAATACGGCCCTGAGCCGATATGCGGAATACCAACAAGCATAGTCTAACTCACCCTAAGGAACCATTGCCAACAGGAAGCTATTAAACGCTGGCACAAACTTCCAGGTTTAACTCACTCCAAAAAAGCTATCAAGGGCTACGACCGCAAAACTGCAAACGAAGCCCTCGCGCTTAATAAGAGGAATTTATGCATCATAACTAGGGTGTTAACGGGACTTTGCCGTCTCAGGAAACACCTGTCTACGGTGGGCATCGGAGACTCTAGAGTGTGTAGATTCTGCAATAACGCAGACAAAACACCTCTACACCTGATCTGTCACTGTGAGCCACTAATGCATAAACGTAACACCGTCCTGGGCCAACACTTCTTGCACCAGGACGTTTTCGTTTTTCGCTGTCGCAATTTATCTATGTTGCAGGGTTAGACAGGGAAGTTTAGTTGGAGCGGCGAGCACAATAGATCATCAGTGGACACAGTGTTACCAGGACCTCCGGTAACTGGAAATAGCCGCCATCAGAAGAATAAGAATAAAACTAAGTTAACCATGCAAGAAAGCACCCTCTTTAGGTTCAAACCTCGGCTCAGGACGGTAATGAGGTAGATGAGAGGTTCGGTTTTCAGGGAATACTAGACAGAGATTACTAGAGATCGGAGGGAGGTTCTGTAGTATAACTTTATTTATAGGTCATGAGCGTGTTAATAGTCCTTTCGAGGTGAAATTGTATCAATAGACTGATAGAGTAATAATGATAAGAAATAAATAATTTGTGACAACGAACACACTGCCATCTGATCCCAAACTAGGCAGAGCCTGTACTATGGCAACCAGACATACTTATATATTTCTAAACACATACATACTATAGATAAATTACACCCAGACACAGAACAAATAATCGTGCTCATTACACAAATATTTGTCCTGGGTGGGGATCGAATCCACGACCTTTGCCTTAACAGTCAGAATCACTAACCTATAGACCAACAGGCCAGTGTTCTCGTAGTACAAATTTTAATTTGTATGAACATACTAGGTTCAGCGTTTTAATTAATTGAACACCTTAAGGTGTTAAATTTAAAGATGGATGATTATAATAGAAATATATAATAGTAGAAATTATGAAAAGTGAGAACAGAAAAGACTGGTATGGATTAAATAAAGTTATGACTTGGTGTTAACTAAATATCTTGTGTATTGGTAAGGCTTGAGATCCGTCATTTGATAATAAACGACTTACAAAATAAAATGAAACTTGATTAATGTAACAACTTAGTTAACTAAGCGGTTTTAGTTTAATCATAATATTGCGTGATATAATACTAGATTAGATTTATATAATATGGAAAATATTAATAACAAACAATTTTATCAAATGCTTATAAGTGAGCTCCTGGGTATAATGCCTAATCTCAACCAAGCATCAAGATATATGCAATAGCGATGTGTATAAAAAGGCTTTTAAAAAATAAAATAAAATAATAAAATAAAAATGGTTTTTATTCACGTAGACTTTAAAAAAGCGCTTGTAAATAGTCAGAACATGTTTGTAGTAATATAGTTGTATACATTAGATATTATTTCTAGTAACATAGATATTTAGGTACATCTTGTATGAAAACATTTATAAAATTTATTTTATTACAGAAATGATATTTAGCTAGCTCGTATCAAGTTATTGTCAAGAGATTATGTTTAATTATCTAGTTTAAGTCTAATATTTTTACTACCTATTGTCAATGGTTCTGTCTATATTAAAGGTATTATTATTATGACGGACCTTGTGTTAATAACGACGGTCGCGCTTTAATGCTACCACCGGATCCAATGCGCCCCAACTGAGAAGACCCAGCGAAACAAACTCAGTGGATTCATCTACTACCGGTTTCAACACGACCCAGTTGAGACGGTCCGGCGAAACATACTCAAGCGGGCATGAACACGGGATTTGGTCCAATTAGAGTAATTATTTAGTAGGCAAACACAATATATGCTCGATCGGTTGTCTGAATGCTTATTATTTTAGATTATATTTAGGTATACAAAAGAAAAACTTCGAAACAATAACATTATTCATTTTGAGACAGAGTCAATAATTTTAAATTAAGTATATGATAGCAATCATTTACAGATAGTTCACGTAACACAGCAGATCAGTCATGTCTATATGGCTACAAGATCTCCAGCGAGCAATGTGCAGGTAGGAAGTGAGAGCCAGACGTCTTTGTCATCGATGTACTCTTTAGTGGTGTAATAACCCCTAGCCATAAGTATACGTTTAATATGTGTTTTAAAACTTGTGTCAGGCAGATCAGTAATTTGAGTAGGAAGCTTGTTATAAAACCTAATACAATTTCCTAAAAATGATTTATTAGTTTTGCTTACTCTAAAGCCTGGCATGGCTAGTTTGTTTTTATTCCTAGTATTTATATTATGCAGTTCACTTTTCTTTTTATAATTATGAATATTTTTTCTAACAAACATTATATTCTGATATATATATTCCGATGGCACAGTAAGTATATTTATTTCTTTAAACAAATTTCGCAAAGAATCGCGACTGCCTAAACCATAAATCATAAAAATTTTTCTAATTCCTAACTCTCTTTATCCCAATGAAATCGCGGTCCGACATGACTGGACGTGTTCTTTGAAACAAGGATGGGTCATCATATCAGTCGAATGACTGTTGAACTAAAATATTCCTCAAAGATTTTCATAATTGCCGGTCTTGAGCTATCGCATCTAACGGTTTCTAACGACCCTCACAAGATCATCGGTCCACCTTGTAGGGGGCCTGCCCACGGTGCGTCTTCCAGTTCATGGACACTCGAGAACCTTTCTGCCTCAGCGGTCGTCGGTTCTATGAGCCTGACCACAGTCAATTCAGCTTGGCAATTTTTCGGGCTATGTGAGATCCGAAGGCGAATCAAAGTAACCGTACTTTGATTCGCCTGCGGATCTCAACAATTCTGATTCGATCTAGTGGGGAAAGTTTGCGTGAATATTGTTGTATTTCACAGAGTAATATAATTAGGTTATCATCATAATAATCGTAATCATAATAATATTATTTCCGTAAAACACGGTATACAAAGATTTTAATGAACATGCGTGTTTTGCTAATTATAGATAATTTGCAGAATGAACGGCAACACAATAAAAAATACACTTAAAGGCCCAATTATACAGTTTCAGTTCTAGAAGATCTTTTACACTATAGAAATTATAATTAAATCCACAAAAAAGCTCTTTGGTTATATGTATACTACATTAAAATAATTAAATTAATTTAAAAAAAAGCTCCACACACACTAGAACGGTATGACGCAACATTAAATAACAGATTAATAATCGTTAATTTATTTTATAGCAAAGACCACAACCATTTGCCGCCGTTGTGTGGCGTGTTCTCGCTATAGTTGACGATATGCATGCAAATTGCTCTAATAGTACGATTACTGAGAGCAATTTGAAACAAATTATAAATGAAATCAAACGATCGTCCGATAAAGCCGATTGACAGCGATCGGAACGATACGTGTTAGGGTCTTGATCCACTATGACCATTGCTCGTAGACCATACACCATACCAGCAGCTCGATATTTTGCGGTTAAATTGATGCTAACTTTCTTTGAACATGGACTCAAAATTTTGGCAAAATTTCCAAATGGCCAAATCGAAGCGTTGAACTTCTTGAATTGGTGAGCAAGTTAGTATGAGTATTGGGTTTGGATCAATTGAACCTTTTATTGCTGATGGTAAAACTAGACAGTACGTTGTAACACTAAATATGATCTGGAAAAAATATCCAGCCACTTTGTGATGGTGGTATTACCGTAACTCAGAATTCGAAAAAAACTTCATATTTGTTTAATTGAATCGTCGCAGGCGAGGGCCGGGTATGTCCCTTATCCCTGATCTCTCTTAATGAACCCTTTAGTCCGGAAGTCACCTGAGGCAAGGTTCTTACCTTATATGGATGTCCTCAGGTGGGTGAAACCTAGATATGTAAACTACCGGATGAAAGTTTCCTGTACCTGCCACGTGACAAGTCCCTCAGTTTAATATAAATAAATCTATATAAATTACCAATTAATAACATCTATGTCACTAGACTAACGAATGGGATAGATAGAGTGTTAAATATATTAATTTAATTACTGTAGCTACAAAAATCTTTGAAAGTGATCTTATCTAAATCAATATGTCACTTGCATTTGGGATTTTATAGATTTATTTTTAATAATTATATGAGTGGCGCTAGCATTGCCTCACGCATCTTAAAGACACAATAGAATAGAACTTGAGTACAAGATTGGCGAGTAAGTGGCCAGCTTGAGTGCCACTTGAGTCATTATTGTGATAACCCACGCGTAGCTTAAGTGTACTTAACTTAGTTGTTGTTCAAAGGATGATTAATAAAGTGTGATGAGTCGTTTTATAGAACACGTAATTGTTAAGGGTGTCTAAGCAATTATTTCATAAGTATAGTCTTTGAGTATGTAGGTATATAATATGTACAAGATGGACCGATAATCATGTGGATAACTTTAGATGCCTTTGATATGATAATGATAATAATGTAAATATATCAAAAACGAAAATTGAATAGTAAATTTATTATTGCTAAAGATTTCAAATAAATTAGATATTATAACAAATGTGTGGAAATTTACTAAATTATGATATAATGATTATAGTTAAGTTTGTAATTCGATTTGAAAAAAGATTTCGAGAGCTTTCCCTATAGATTAAAGTATAATAAAATTGGTCACAGCTAACGGAGAAATCACGTAAAATGCATACAAACAAACACAGTCAGATTCATAATCTACTCTTTTTAGAGATCAGTAATTTAAGATTTAGGTAGTTCTTAAGACGAATCCCATAAATGATTATTAATAGTTACGATTTAATGTGACTGCACCTTTAACTATACGTTATAATATAGTCATACATAGGTAGCTCCTATAGCCACCGCGCCGAATATAGTGTGCTATCGAGCAATGCTGCCGGCAGTCAGTTGGACGATATTTTTTTTATTTCTCTGTAATTTTTACAGTTAAGCTTTACTGCATCACCGGACTATAGAAGCAAGCAAGGACTACAGCCGTCTACCAAAATAAAACTGCAAACCAAAGCATTCCCTTTGGGATTTAGGGCAGATGCTGACGAGTGAATACATTGGATGGTCGGTTTCTTGGCAAGTTTTGTGCAACTGTCGCCCTACATTAATACTAGAAGACAAAAGCCTTTTATCCGAGCGACGTTAGTCACAATGCTTAGGCTCCTAAAGAGCTATGATGGTTGTGCCGTCAGTTGTATGATAGTATTGTTAAGGATCAGTGTAACTATGCCCTTAACTACGACATCTTTGTAAGTAGTACTTTAAACGCCACGTCGTGTGTCGGCATAAGTGGCGCCAAACCGCATGCTAATCAATTATTTACATTAATACTAAATAACCGTTAAATCGGTGGTTGCCGACGTTAACGCCCTGTAGCCTAATGAGGGTAAATGCATGAGAGGGTCGTTTAGTTTTGTGCAGTTGTCGCTCTACTGTAATACTTGAGTACGGGACGCTGATTATCCGAGTGACGACTGGGAAGCCAATTTTATCGATACAAGTTATAGGCAAAATCACCATCGCCCCGTATGAGCACTACTGTAGTAGTGCTCATAGGGGGCGATGGTGATTTTGGAATCTGTTGTATGTGATATCTTTGTAGCTAGCGTATTAAGCGCCGCGTGTGTCGGCAAACGGGGCGCCAAGCCGCATGCTAATCAATTAGCTCATATGGGGCGATGGCGATATTGGCAACAGTTGTATGATAATATTGTTACAGATCAGTGCAACTATGCCTTTAAGTACAAAATCTTTGTAGCTAGCATATTAAGCGCCACTTCGTGTGTCGGCAAGCAGGGCGCCAAGCCGCATTCTAATCAATTAGCTCATAGGGGGCGATGGTGATATTGGCATCAGTTGTATGATAATATTGTTACAGATCAGTGCAAAAGCATAGTTTAAGTACAACATCTTTGTAGCTAGCGTATTAAGCGCCACTTCGTGTGTCGGCAAACGGGGCGCCAAGGCCCATGCTTATCTATTAGCTCATAGGGGGCGATGGTGATATCGGCATCAGTTGTATGATGGTATTGTTACAGATCAGTGTAACTATTCCCTTAAGTACTACATCTTGGTAGCTAGCTAGCGTATTAAGTGCCGCTTCGTGCGTCGGTAAACGGGGCGCCTAGCCGCATGCTAATCAATTAGCTCATAGGGGGTGATGGTGATATTAGCATCAGTTGTATGATACTATTGTTACAGATCAGTGCAACTATGCCTTTAAGTACAACATCTTGGTAGCTAGCGTATTAAGCGCCGCTTCGTGTGTCGGCAAACGGGGCGCCATGCCGCATGCTAATCCATTAGCTCATAGGGGGCGATGGTGATATCGGCTTCAGTTGTATGATACTATTGTTACAGATCAGTGTAACTAATCCTTTAAGTACAACATCTTTGTAGCTAGCGTATTAAGCGCCACTTCGTGTGTCGGCAAACGGGGCGCCAAGCCGCATGCTAATCAATTAGGTCATACGGGGCGATGGTGACATTGGCATCAGTTGTATGGTACTATTGTTACAGATCAGTGTAACTAATCCTTTAAGTACAACATCTTTGTAGCTAGCGTATTAAGCGCCGCGTGCGTCGGCAAACAGGGCGCCAAGCCGCATTCTAATCAATTAGCTCATAGGGGGCGATGGTGATATTGGCATCATTGTATGATACTATTGTTACAGATCAGTGCAACTATGCCTTTAAGTACAACATCTTTGTAGGTAGCGTATTAAGCGCCGCTTCGTGTGTCGGCAAACGGGGCGCCAAGCCGCATGCTAATCAATTATTTACATTAATATTAAATAATCGTTGTAGCCGACATTATACACCCACGTACGATGTTAGCCCGATTAGCTTTGACTTGTAACTTAAGATAATTGTGACAGAACTGTGTTGAACTGTTGACGACTTACATTGGAAGTTAATTCTGGATTAATGTAAAGGAGATAGGAGGAGAAGCTGTACAAAATATTGTACTACCCACTAAAGCTGCTTAATTTACATAATGAACCATAAGATAAGATAAGTAATTACTGTACACCAAAAAAAGTTCAATGTGATTTAAATTGAAATTA
Organism: Pseudoips prasinana; assembly: GCA_951640165.1. NCBI lineage: Eukaryota > Metazoa > Arthropoda > Insecta > Lepidoptera > Nolidae > Pseudoips > Pseudoips prasinana. The sequence continues at coordinate 33,306,141 of OX621248.1, forward strand.
TTAATATATAGGAATTTATAAGTTTAATTTATTAGATAGATACACTTTATTGTACAAAATATAAAACAGTTTATACGAAATCGTAGAACATACATGGGGGTGATTCGGATACTCCTCATCATAAAGTATGTAAACTTTGAGTTTGAATGTCAACTCCTCGGCCACCCTGTAGAAAAACAATATATTATATCCTACCGGTATTATAATTGTGAAAGATAAAAGTGTAAGGATGTTTGTTACTCTTTCATGCAAAAACGCATTAAAGGTTACATAACCGCTATAATTTATTTTAATAAATTATACGCTATAATTTATAAAGTTTTACGGGTATAACCGCGAGGCACAGCTAATGTGAAATAATGTACAATTGGCGGTCTTATCGCATAATAGCGATTTCTTTCAGACAACCGAGACCAAGTTGGACTAGTATAAGTTGAAAGTGACAGCAGCTGGTAGTGGACCATCGTCACTTCTACAGAATGTAGTAGTTTTAACCTAAATAATTCCTAGATACATGATTGTCATTTTTATAAAAAGAAGTAATTCTAGCGATATAAATCCCTTTCAACCGGACTTTAAAAATATGCAATTAACGGTCACACCGGAATCAAACCCGGAACATAAAGCCGAGCAAATACTGAGACAACCATTTTAACACTGCGCCTCACATGTTAATAAATATCTTAATAGTTATCGTTGAAACCGCTAACATGTGGTGTTAGCAAGAGTTTGTTACAAACGAAATGATATTACAACCTGTACAAGAATGTTAAGTCTTAACAGTTGTTAACTACGCTTAAGTTTACTGCGTTTGACCCTGGACTTCTCTGATTGACTTCAGCAGCCCTCTGAGGTGTATCCCGAACACCATAAGAGTGGCGACATTTATTGATCCGCCAAACTAAAGGGTAGTACCTAACTGCTATCGAGGATGCAATCGTTTGCACAAATCTTAATCTCAGCAATTTTACGATGGATGTCGTGAGTATGTAAAAGTCAGTGTTTGACTGAGAATTTGATAAGGATCAATTAATGAAACAATGACATTTATTCAGCACTGGGAATTAACATAGAATTGTACTTATCAAGCTCCCAATGCAGCACACAAATATAGACAAATACAATATTAAAGTAACAAAAAAATATTATATTGGCGAACGCAGAAAGCTCTCAACAAGTTTCTCGTAGAACCGACGGCCGCTTGGGCAGAAAGATTGACCGATGATCTTGTGAGGGTCGCTGGAAACCGCTGAATGCGAGCAGCACAAGACCTGTAATTGTGGAGATCTTAGGGGGAAGCCTTTGTCCAGCAGTGGGCGTTTTCCGGCTGATATGATGAAGATAATAATTATTTTCAAAAATATACTCCTAAATATAGTAAAATAAACCGTAGTCCTAGTAAAATAAACCGTATAGATAAGATAATGTCCTCCTAGCCGAATTCGGCCACGGCGGCCAGTCTCAACAGAGATTGGCCATCTGCGCGGGACATATTATAGTGCTCAAGTGTGTGCGCAAATACAGGAGCACTTTCAATTCCATCACTCTCATGATCCGATGGGACGCCTTAGTGACACGACCGGAAAGAGGTCAGGCACAGGACCGACGGCTTTACGTGCTCTCCGAGGCACGGGGGTATAATACCGCCAACTCCCAGACTTCGGGCTGATGCTGAGAAATTTTTCTTTTTACAGAAAAGTCCCAAAATCACTTATGGCCCGACCCAGGATTTGAACCCAGGACCTCATTAACTGCGGGTGAACACGCTACCGCTAGACCAACGAGGCAGTCGTACGTATCAACCGTATAGAACCGTGTACATAAACCTCTCATAGTACAAATAAATTTGAAGTCATCAATTTAACTACATTCCTTCACGCAATAGATCATATCATAATATAAACAGGGTGAACAGACTCCCGGTTTCGTTAAATTACCATTCTTGTGTCTATTAATCAAGTAAAGGAACCAAATAGGCTCCGGTTCGCCTTCAAAGGCTGAATATCTAAGTGATTTTGGATATTTATTGCTTAATCTAAGGATAGGTGGCTGGTTGTTAAGATGTCAATCAAGTGGAAATGTTGACATAAATGTGGTAGATTACTGAAACAAGATTTGATAAAATACAGTGATAAAATAAAAACCGGCCAAGTGCGAGTCGGACTCGCGCACGAAGGGCTTCGTACCATCCTTACTAATATTAAAAAATGCGAAAGTAACTTTATTTTTGGCGTTTACGCGCCAAAACTACTAAACTGATTAACATAAAATTTGGTACACAGATAACAGACACTTTGACCTGAGAAAGAACTTAGGCTACTTCTTACTGCGAAAAAGGGTTGTAAGGGGGGATGAAAACTTCTATGGAAATAATAATAATAATATCTAGGAACAATGTCACACAGATCATCCTAGCCCCAAACTAAGCAAAGCTTGTACTATGGGTACCAGGCGACGATATACATACTTATATAGATAGATACATACTTATATACATAGAAAACATCCATGACTTAGAAACAAATATTCGTGCTCATCACACAAATATTTGCACTTATCTGTATTCGAACCCAGGACCACCCGCTTCGTAGGCAGGAGCACTACCAACTAGGCTACGGTGACCGTCAAATATCGTCATACTTATTTTTGAGGCTGTTGATTCTATATAAATAAATATGACGTGGATTTTTTTTAAATTTTACCCTTTAGGGTAAGAAAAGTTTGTATGGAAATATGTAAGGTTTATGTTAATGTTTTATATGTGTGCGAGAAGAGACAAAATTTAAGACATAATTATGTAAAATTTACAGAGTCATTAAAAATGTCCTCACGAAGTCACGGGCACAGCTAGTTATCTATTAAACGGCAAAAAATGACGTTCGTTGTACGGAAGCCTCCTTAAACATTTATTTTATTCAGATTTTTTTATAGCGGCAACGGAAATAAACATCAATGAAAATTTTAACTGTCTAACTATCACGGATAATGAGATACAGTTTGGTGACAAACGGACAGACAGACAGCGAATTCTTAGTAATAGGGTCCTTTTACCCTTTGGATACGGAATCCTAAAACGAGCTAGCCTGGCAGTAGTAAATGCTTGCCTTTTACGCCCCAGGTCGTGGGTTCGATTTCCACCCAGGACAGATATTTCTGTGCATGAACACGCCTGTTTGTCCTGACTCAGGGTGTAATTATCTATATAAATAGTATGTATATGTCAAAATAACTAATACACTCCGTTCCTTCTCCGTGTTCCATCCGTCTTAAGATATTTATATTGTACTAGATGTGCCCCGCGGTTTTACCCGCGTTAAATTTTATAAGTTATCACAGCTCCTCCTCCGTAGCTGATCGCGTGATAATATGTAGCCTATATGTTGACCCGACCTCTTAGTAATATTTATGCAAAATTTGAAGCAAATCCATGCAGTAGTTTTTGAGTTTAGCCCGGACATACATACAGACAAACAGCCACACAGACAAAAATTCAAAAATATATATTTTTGGCTACGATATCGATTGTAGATCACGCCCCAAGTATTCTTTTAAAAAAAATATTCAATGTACAGTTTTGACTTTCCTACGATTTTATTATAATAATATGTATAGATTATCACGCCACATGTTGTTAGATACACGTGATACTCCAATCTACTAGATTTAAGTCATGCATTTACGGTTTCTGTTTGTTTTTGCTGGTTACAATCCACCAGTTATTTCTGGTTCAACAACGACACATACATAGGTTAAACTTGTGGATTTTTTGCATACACCTTTACAACTAGTGATGTGACTCAATGTGTACATATTGTGCATAACTAACTAATTAAATTTTTAATTCCCAACCAAGAAACGACGTGGTATTATAAGATACGAACACATAGACACGTCCTATGTGTTCGTATCTCTGTGGCATTGAAGCTTTCGGACGAATGAAATTTCTTTTTTAGTTGGTAAGGAGAATTAGACGGGAGAGGTTTTTAAGCTATGTGTGATGAAAATCAGCAATATGGCCGCCGCCACGAAATGGTGGATAACATATTTTTACACAACTCCCCAAAAAGTGCTTGACTAGTAGAATACTATACCTACACTACGATAAATTTCAAATCCAAGATGGCCGCATCTTAAAATGGCGAATTACTTTTGTTTTCACAACTCTTCAATATTGGTATCGAATAAAAGGGCTTGACTAGGAGCTTATTATGACAAATTTGGGAGATTTTTTAATTTAAAATTTATAATAACATCGAATTTCTTTCTAATGTAGATTTTAGAAAATGAACGATGCTCTGTAATTTTCATAATAAATTTACACAGCTAAAAGTAATAATAATAATCGAATAGACAGAGACTAACAAAATCATTTCTTCAATAGAATGAAAATGACAGCTCTATAGCTGTCATTTTCGTCCTGCTATTGCGTGGCGTGGTTGGTAAATGCTTGCCTTTCACGCCACAGGTCGTAGATTCGATTCCCACCACCAGCAGATATTTGTGTGCATGAACGTGTCAGTTAGTCCTGAGTCTGGGTGTAATGATCTTTATAAGTACCTATGTATTTACAAAAGAAAAGTAATAAATACAGTATAACAGTTATCTGGTTTCCATAGTACAAGCTCTGCTTAGTTTGGGATCAGATAGCCGTGTGTGAATAATGTCGCAAGATATTATTATTTACTTCAGTAAACATTAGTCACCTTCCCAGCCATCTTACGAACACGGAAGTATACACTTTAGAACCAGTATTCACCAACTGTACGCGAACTCTATGGGTCATTAGAATAACCTCTTCACCTTGACCGATCAATGTCAGGTCACTATTCAAGGCTGAATATGCTGAATGCAATACATGTTTTGCACATAACTAGAGTATTCACATAAAATATTATAGCCAGAACTTTTATTGGAATAGTTTAGCATGTCGGCGAGGTTGGTAAATTCTTGCCTTTCACACCGCTTGTCGTGGGTTCGATTCCCACCCAGGACAGATATTTGTGTGCATGAACATATCTGTTTGTCCTGTACCTGGGTGTAATTAACTATATAAGTATGTATTTACAAAAGAATAGTAGTGTATGTAGTATATTCGCTGTCTGTTTTCCATAGCACAAGCTCTGCTTAATTTGGGATCAGATGGCACTGTATGTATTATTAAAAAAAAATAAGTTACTTAACAAATAGTAGCAGCATTTTCGTGTACCCAAGGCTCCCTTCGCAGTTGCCAAGGGAGGTTATGACGGTGCAAGTCCGAAATACCCACCCGCCAACACCATTTGCGGGTGGCGTGCGTAGATAAAAAAAAAGATGCATTGTTTGAGTGTAAAAAAAAAAAAAAAAAGGTTTTTATTCACGTAGACTTTAAAAAAGCGCTTGTAAATAGTCAGAACATGTTTGTAGTAATATAGTTGTATACATTAGATATTATTTCTAGTAACATAGATATTTAGGTACATCTTGTATGAAAACATTTATAAAATTTATTTTATTACAGAAATGATATTTAGCTAGCTCGTATCAAGTTATTGTCAAGAGATTATGTAAAGTGTTTAAAACTCATTTTTCTCTTTGTGCCTAAATCTGCAACACTAGTTAAAAATGTAAGTACAATAAATCGGTATGCAATTGATTTTCATGCCTCGAAGAGCACGTAAGATAGCCAGTGCTGTACCTGACCTATCTCCGGTCGTGTCGCCAGTCAAATTATTGGATTATGATAGTTATAGAATAAAGTGCCCTTTTTTTGCACTCACTTATGAACTATAATTTATCCTGCGCAGTTGGCTAGTCTTCATTGAAACCCGTTGCCGTGGTCGAAATCCGACCAGGGGGATATTATTATGTCAATGAAAGTTAGTTTATAATGGATACTTATAAAACAAAACTAATTTATAATTTAAACGAAAAAGAAGAATATATAAGTAAACTATATAGGGCGTCGAAGGCTGGTCGCATTGCCACATTGCATGGCAATGCTGATTCTTATACCCATAAAAGGCCAGCTCTCTGGAAGTCACGGGAAGCGTTGATCAAACGTTTCGCAATTTCAAGAAACAATACTTCATGGCAGGATCTTAGGAATGCCACAAGCAGGGCAATCAGTGTTGCCACGTTCTGGGCTACAAAAATTTAATGAGTTTGGCATCGAAACACTAAGAAGAAGAAAAAGAAACAATAATAATAATATCTAGGGACAATGTCACACAGATCATCCTGGCCCCAAACTAAGCAAAGTTTGTACTATGGGTACCAGGCGACGATATACATACTTATATAGATAGATAAATACTTAAATACAATACTTCATAATACTTAAAAAACATCCATGACTCAGAAACAAATATTCGTGCTCATCACACAAATAATTGCACTTACCGGGATTTGAACCCAGGACCACCAGCAGAACAATAAACGTACGTTAGGAAAATAACGTAAACTTATGAAATAGTATTGAGAATTATCAAAACTGACACAGGTTAAAATGTTCTTGACTCTATCTAACCTAGCCATTTAAGGTATTATGTTCTCTGAATACCATAGATCTCACGAACATTAATGATCCTTAACTAATTAATTTCAAATTAAAGTCACGATGCATTAAATTGCTTCAGTTTGCAAGCAATACTTCTAAAACCTGACAATCTAATATGTAGAGACGAAAATCCTATATAAAACCGTACTTGATTTTCAATTTTAACCCCATGTTTTTAAGGTTTAGATTTATTTGGTTGGTTGAAATGAAAGGAATGTTTGTAAAGACTGTATACTAGAGGCCAATAATTAGTGCGTAATGAATTACGTCGTAACATTGTAACAAATAAATTATAATTACATTGTTATTATTTATAACATGTAATTAGATAACCCTTTTTGACAGTTGGGTTAAGATTAAATGAAGTAAAGAATACCTATTCAGTGTTTGCGAAAGTGTGTTTGATTTGCCAGTGCGTTTCGTTCGTACCCCGGATTGGTAGATGATGCTGCCGCCGGACGATAAAAATTATGATTTCCCATTTTTGAGATTAGATTAACGATTTACATTGCGAATAATGCTATACAATTTTTATTTAATATAAGTGTATTATCGGCTTAAAATGAATTACAGTGCTACCCCACGCTGAAAGCAAACCGTCCTTGACGAGATCGCTTCCAGGTGGTACGGATAAACCTTACTGCGAGTGCTCGTGCTGCGATGATAAAAACGGGACGATGACACCAGCTCAAACAGTTCCTCAGAGCATTCCCCGTAAAAGAGACGAACACGCAGAGAGATCCAAAGTCTCTCCGCTGCCCTAGCGACTCCAATCTGTCCGTAAGATTGAAATCCCCAACGATTCTAATAGCACGCCTTTGGAGGGAGTCAAGTGGGTCGAGCTGGTATTTAGGGGCTCCTAGCCAGATATGTGATCAATACTCCATGTGCAGGCGGACTAGTGCTTTATATAACGCAAGCCGCTGTCTTGGAGTTAAGTACCGCCTGGAATTAATGCTCCGACCGTCCAAACAGCTGGTGATCCAACTGCAGAGTCCCTCGGGGATTCCATATGATGGTAACTTCGATAGAAGAGCCTTATGCCCGACCCTATTGAATGCCTTGACACACACATGGTTGGTGCATGAACATGTCTGTTTGTCCTGTGTCTGGGTATAATTATCTATATAAGTATGTATTTACGAAAGAAAAGTAATATGTGTAGTATATCAGTTATCTGGTTTCCATAGTACAAGCTCTGCTTAATTTGAGATCAGATGGCCGTGTGTAAATAATGTTAGAGGATATTATTATTGTATTATAAATGTGTCATATCCACATACGTTTTCAATTATAAATCAACAAAGTATTTTCTCTATTACTCCACTCACTCTGCTTTTGCACAACCTATGGTTAAATTTCCTGTCATCGGTATCAACACAGGGCTGGATATAATAAAAATATTTAGTTATTCAGCGTTAATGTGCGAAGGCTATAAATCTCTGATATGCGTCGCTGTCAAAGCATCGAGGTATGCGTGAAAGTTATGAAGAGCCGTTGCGGATCGTCGCGTGCGCAGTTGCTTACTTGAGTAAAAAACGTTTAATATATGGTTTAAATTAATGTTATACATAAACTCAGCTATTGAAAATAGTTATTGTATAAACATTCACAGATCTTACGTAACTTATAATAACTTTTGTAACTGGAATAAAAATAATAATCTTAAGATAAAACGTTGTGTGGTTTAATATTGGACGGTCACCATAGCGTAGTTGGTAGTGCTCCTGCCTACGAAGCTGGTGGTCCTGGGTTCGAATCCCGGTAAGTGCAAATATTTGTTTGATGAGCACGAATATTTGTTTCTGAGTCATGGATGTTTTCTATGTATATATGTATTTATCTATCTATATAAGTATGTATATCGTCGCCTGGTACCCATAGTACAAACTTTGCTTAGTTTGGGGCTAGGATGATCTGTGTGACATTGTCCCCAGATATTATTATTAATGTTATCGCGATGCAAACGAAACTTACTCTCTTACGGCGTTAAATTAATTAACTGTCGGGTATTTTCGCATTATTCTTAGTCTTTCCATCATGGTTTGTTTGGCTCACTAGCTGTAACAACTATCAGTTGTCTATCAAGATCAAGCAAACAACTACATTTAGAAAAATGAGTGAGAAAATGAGAATGTAAATGCTACACAGTCAGCTGATGCGAGTCATGTCTTAAACCTACAGTAATTATTGAAGGCAAGTTGTAAATATAATAGATCTAGACGAGATTCTTATCATAACGGGCCGATTGGCGTGGTTGGTAAAAGCTTGCCTTTCCCGCCGCAGGTCGTGGATTAGATTCTCACCCAGGACAGATATTTCTGTCTATGAACATGCCTCATTCTGCCTGAGACTGGGTCGAATTTTTTTTTCTAGGGACAATGTCACACAGATCATCCTAGCCCCGAACTAAGCAAAGCTTGTACTATGGGTACCAGGCGACGATATACATTCTTATATAGATAGATAAATACTTAAATACATAGAAAACTCTGAAACAAATATTTTTGCTCATCACACAAATATTTGCACTTACCGGGATTCGAACCCAGGACCACCAGCTTCGTAAGCAGGAGCACTACCAACTAGGCTACGGTGATTATCTATATAAGTATGTATTTACAAAAAAAATACTGGTTTCCATAGTACAAGCTCTGCTTAGTTTGGCAATAGGTAGCCATGTGTAAATAATGTCCCAGGATATATATATAGTAATTTAGTTTACAAGTTTATGGACGACGGCAAGTTTACAAAAAAAATGTTCCGTGAAGCGTTTTGTAGCTGATATTACTTGTCAAGCAGATAATAATGCTTCCGTTTTGGTATATTGAAAGTGCATAAAATTCATCGTCCAAACGAGTAATGACAGGTTTTAAAACATTTTGTTATACCGTTACCAGTTTAAAGGCACGTCCAAATTGATATTGCCTGCCACATGCAAATTGGGAACGGGATTATAGGATGAGCAAATTTTATATTGTTTTGTTTTAAACGTTCCATTTACAGTTACACTCAAAGGCTTTCAGAGCTGCAAGGGAGGGAAGTTGCGGGAAATCTTGAGTGAAGTCACGTATGTTGCAATCGAGAAAGGCTTCGGTGTTTAGATCAAATCGCCTGTGGTACAGGTTTAACCTAGTACAGACACAAACTGTCTATAGCTTAGTATTAATTATTTTTACTATAAATAGATATAAATTTTGTACACATTTTTTCTTTCTTGAATAAATTTATTATTATTATTTATGGAATTTTTTACACTTATGTGAAATCTTTAATATTGTTCTCCCGTAACGTGCAGTGCAGTTAGGAGCAGCTACTTATAAATTGATAAAAAATATAATTGTTTTTTTAATGACTGTATTGATTTAATAAAGTGGCTACCATTTTTAGGGTTCCGTACCCGAAGGGTAAAACGAGACCCTATTACTAAAACTTAGGTGTCCGTCTGTCTGTCACCAGGCTGTATTTCATGGACCGTGATAGTTAGACAGTTGAAATTTTCACAGATGATATTTTTCTGTTGCCGCTATAACAACAAATACTAAAAAACAAAATAACATAAATATTTAAGGAGGCTCCCATACAATAAACGTGAATTTTTGCTCGTTTTTATAGATGACTAGCTGAGCCCCGCGGTATTACCCGCGTTAAATTTTATAAATTATCACAGCTCCTCCCCCGTAGGTGATAGCGTGATAATATGTAGCCTATATGTTGACCCGACCTCTTAGTAATTTCCTTGCAAAATTTAAAGTAAATCCATGCATAACTTTTTGAGTTTAGCTCGGACATACATACAGACAAACAGACACACAGACAAAAATTATTAAAACTATATTTTTGGCTTCGATATCGATTGTAGATCACGCCCTAAGTATCCTTTTAAAAAAATATTCAATGTACAGTTTTGACTTTCCTACGATTTTATTATATGTATAGATGGTACGGAAGCCTCCGTGCGCGAGTCCGATTCGCACTTGGCCGGTTTTTATTAATTTCATCATCATTATCAGCCTAAAATCGTCAACTGCTGGACACAGGTCTCCTCCAAAGAATTTCCACATAGCCGTCGCAGTTGCCGACCGCCTTTAGTAGGATTTTTCATTTAAATAGTCAGAAATGTTGTTTTAGGAATCACTACATAATTTTAGCGTTAATGGTTGTTTTTAACTAAGACGATATTATACTATCATTGGGAGGATCTTCGGTTGGCGCTGAAATACACACACAGTGCCTTTTTATCTATATCGATAATAGATATTAGACACTAGCTGTGCCCCGCGGTTTTACTCGCGTTAAATTTTATAAAATAACTCAGCTCCTCCACCGTAGGTGATAACGTGATAATATGTAGCCTATATGTTGACCCGACCTCTTAGTAATATTCATGCAAAATTTGAAGTAAATCCAAGCAGTACTTTTTGAGTTTAGCCCGGACATACATACAGACAAACAGACACACAGACAAAAATTCTAAAAACTATAGTTTTGGTTTCGGTATCGATAGTAGATCACGCCCCAAGTATCATTTAAAAATATATTCAATGTACAGTTTTGACTTTCCTACGATTTTATTATATGTATAGATTAATCAATATTAGTTGAAGAAACTCTGGTGGCCTCAAACACTTGTGGACCCCTAGATATATCTCCTAGATCAGTAATGGCTTCGCTCGTAAAAAGCGGTACACGCTTAAGTTAAGGTAGCAATTAATACTTTACAGCACTATTTTTCTCTTAGTAATAAAGCATTTATGAGCAATTCCTTGGAAAATAAATCTAGCGTTCCTTATTATTTCGTTCTTAAAATATATTTATACTTCAAGAGTTAATTAATATTGTTCGTTTTAATTTTATATAGACTGCGGCAGCACTTGAGTCATAGGTCCCCGAATCACGTGATACTTTTTATTTTATTATTTCCTTTACTATTAATTAAAAACTGACTGACTGCCTCGTTGGTCAAGCGGTAGCGTGTTCACCCGCAGAGAACGAGGTCCTGGGTTCAAATCCCGGGTCGGGACAAAAAGTGATTTTGGGACTTTTCTGTAAAAAGAAAAAATTCTCAGCATCAGCCCGAAGTCTGGGAGATGGCGGTATTATACCCCCGTGCCTCGAAGAGCACGTAAAGCCGTCGGTCCTGTACCTGACCTCTTTCCGGTCGTGTCGCACAGGTTTCCTATCGGATCATGAGAGTGATGGAATAGAAAGTGCTCCTGTGTTTGCGCACACACTTGAGCACTATAATATGTCCCGCGCAGATGGCTAATCTCTGTTGAGACTGGCCGCCGTGGCCGAAATTCGGCTAGGAGGACATTATTATTATTATAATTAAAAAAAAATATTTCTCGTCATGGACTCACGCCTGTCTCTTAGATGGGGGTTTCCATTTGTCACGATCATTGCACACCTCTTTTGCCTCGTTTACTGTCATATTGTTTTGCGTACGTGCTCACCGGTTTAGGTCATTCTGAAATGGCCTTTTTTTTTTTTTTTTTTTTTTTTTTTTTTTATTCACGTAGACTTTAAAAAAGCGCTTGTAAATAGTCAGAACATGTTTGTAGTAATATAGTTGTATACATTAGATATTATTTCTAGTAACATAGATATTTAGGTACATCTTGTATGAAAACATTTATAAAATTTATTTTATTACAGAAATGATATTTAGCTAGCTCGTATCAAGTTATTGTCAAGAGATTATGTTTAATTATCTAGTTTAAGTCTAATATTTTTTTACTACATATTGTCAATGGTTCTGTCTATATTAAAGGTATTATTATTATGACGGACATTGTGTTAATAACGACGGTCGCGCTTTAATGCTACCACCGGATCCAATGCGCCCCAACTGAGAAGACCCAGCGAAACAAACTCAGTGGGTTCATCTACTACCGGTTTCAACACGACCCAGTTGAGACGGTCCGGCGTTTCTCGAGAACGTCCCCCCTTCCAGTTGTACTATTCACTCAGCCCAGGTATACGTCTTTTGTCAATCTTCTTTCATTCATCCTGTCTAAATGCCCAAACCATTTCAGCATACCTTTCTTAATCTTTTTGACTACATTCACACCAAAATGCTCCTTAAAATCAGTATTTCGTATTCTGTCTATAGTTCTTAGAGCTCTCATTTCCACTGCATTTATTCTACTTCATTCTTTTTCTGCCATACCCAACTTTCACTTCCATACATTAAAGTTGGCATTAACTCTCCATCGTGCACGGCCAGTCGAGCCTTTTTTGAAGCATGCCGACAATTCCTAAAGGCGTGTAGTGCCCCATAATGTGTATACAGATAAGATTATATTTTACTATGTTTTATATTATTGTACTATATGGCTGCTGTGTGGCTGACTACCCCATTAAATCCTGTGGGGGGCTTAGAAGTCGACCCGAGGGAATATCTTCCAGAGAACAGGTAGTAGCAACTCTCTGTGTACTTTAACCATCTTACTGCCATCTATAACCTGTCTGCTAAGCGTGGCGATTATGTTATATCGGTCCAAATGATGGACACAATTCCAATTTGGGGAGGTTTTTGCCCAGAAGTAGACGTCATTCGGCTGACAATAATATTAAACTATGATGACAATAATATTTAATTAAGGGATAAAGCAAATATTGCCAAACTGAAGTGGCACTGGGCGGGGCACATAGCTCGTAGAACCGACGGCCGATGGGGCAGAAAGGTTCTCGAGTGGCGACCACGAACCGGAAGACGCAGCGTGGGCAGGCGCCCTTCTAGGTGGACCGACGATCTGGGAAGGGTCGCGGGAAGCCGCTGGATGCGGGCAGCGCAGAGCTGGCTATTGCGGATATCCTTGGTGGAGGTCTTTGTCCAGCAGTGGACGTCTTTCAACACCTAAAAGTCGAATTTATAACTTTCTATGTATCAAGGATTGGTAGAACTAGATTAGATTATGTTCTTGGTAGAGCTGTTCAGATTTGATTTGTCGTCACTAAGACTTATATGCGTATAAGTTGTCTGAATCACAGTCTGTGTTACAGAGAAGTTTAACAACAGTAATCAGTATCTAATAGGAGGCTGTTAGCTAACACAACGTGTGTTTATATTCTTTTTGTTGGCACTAATAGCCTTTGCGGTAGACCAGTTTTTATTTTTTTATGAGTATTGTAATTATTTCTAGTGAGAAACGCAGTATATTTTTTAATTTGCACGCAACGCCGTATGTGGTACTAAAATTCATAGGCATTAATGACAGAAGTCAGCGTTGGTAATGTTATTCCGCAGGGTTGGGCAATCGTATCATATTATATCAGCCGAAAGACGCACACAGCTGGACAAAGACCTCTCTTAAAGATCTCCACAATTAGCGGTCTTGCGCTACCCTTGCGTATCCAGCGGTTTCCAGTGACCCTCAAAAGATCATCGATTCATCTTGTAGGGCGACGCTGTGTCTGTCTACTACCACTTTAGCAATTATTCGGGCTTTGTCGCTGACTTTGGTTCGCTTACGGATCAGATTCGATCTCGCAGGTAAACTCTGAGCATAGCTCTCTCCATTGCACTTTGGGTGACCCTGAGCTGTCTTATAAGGACCATAGTGAGTGGCCACGTCTCTGTTCATAAAGCCATCACATCATAACAAACACTAGGCAACATACACTAGTCTCAAGTCTCAAGTCAAAACATAACATAGCATAACATGAATGAATTCCTCTCATCCCAAAATTCCACCTTCAATCAAATGTAACCGATATATAAGTTACAAATCTTAAGGAATTGAATACTTTTGATTCTTATACTCCCATCACACGCCACATACACACACAAACACACACATACACACATATTTGACTATTTAATATTTTTTTCTGCAAAAGAGTAACTCAGCTACTGTAACTTCTGTTTAAAATGTATAAATATTAAGTAGACTTCGCTTTTATATTTGTTAATTATGGTCTTTGTGAGGACTCCTTGTGATCTATATAAAACAGGTTTTACTACCTACCACAGGTACCTGAGATCCACAACATTTTGATGTTATGGGATTACTTACTCCCTGATGAGGGCAAAACCAGGACCATAGCATTAACATAAACACACTACCTTTTATGTATCCATCATATTAAGAATCTTTTTTTAACGTGATGTTTACACTTAGCTGACGAAGCTTCCACTGGTTCATCGGTCTACAGAGGCGATTGTGGGATGAAGCCGTCTAGCAAATATATACTACAAACTAAAATACACGCACCGAAAGGCACCCCAGGGTCCGAAACTCGACGGCACGGCGGTTACTGGCGGGGAGATGCATGAGAGGGTTATTTCGTTTTAAGGATATTCAGGCATATGACAATAAATATTTTCGTCAGGAAGGTGCCAGTGTTACAGCCCCGTACCTGGGCAAAAACGGCTGATTGGCGTGATTGGTAAATCCTTGTCTTTCATGCCGCAGGTCGTGTGTTCGATTCCCACCCAGAACAGATATTTGTGTGCATGAACATGTCTGATCGACATTTACAAAAGAAGAGTAGTGTATGTAGTATATCAGTTATTTGGTTTCCATAGTACAAGCTCTGCTTAGTTTGGGATCAGATGGCCATGTGTGAATAATGTCCCAGGATACTATAATTTAAAGAAAACTGTCGGCCATTACCTAAACTCTTTCCGTCACACCAGATCATGAGAGTGAGCAAATATAAAGCGCACATGCGTATGCGCACACACTTGTGTTCAATAATATTTCCTGAGCACTCCTTAGCCTAGACTCCATTAAAATTATTTAGTCCTTCACGTGCGTCAGTACCTATTTGGAGAGCGCATCCTTAAAACTATGGAATTTGAACTTAGTAGTTTTTGCTTCCGAGTTTATTTCGAATAGTCATAAACTGTCTGCACTCATGACTTCCTTTTTTGGATTCTCAGCATTTGAGTATTTCCTGTCATTGACAAACTACTCGAAGCCACTAAAATTATCCAAGACCTGGTGAATCATTGCAGCAGAAAGACGATCGTTTACGTTAACATGTATGCTGAAGTCAAGCGTATTAACTTATGTAAGGGTTAACTAGGGTATTAGTTATGCAACATAGACTTAGTTGCTCATGGAGATGTCTCATGTATATATTATAGAGATTTTGAAGAAATTGTAATAACGTAGTTTTTACTTGTCGTTTTTAGTACTTTACCGGATAACAGAAGCGAGCGGGGGCTCTATCTATGTAGATACCTGTGAATGAAAAAACAAAAATATTTTAATATAGTGGAAACTAAAGTGAGGAGCTTACATAGGGAAAACTTGAAATTTAACTTTAACCTGAAAAAAACAACTGAGGCGTTCACAGCTTGATGCTGGTCATAATCATAATCATAATAATCATTTATTTGTGAATCATAGGTAAAATACAACGATTGGTCTTAAATTAGGTTACGTGCACTATGTTCTACCATGAGAATGGTGTACAAATCACATCTAAGTTTACAATAAAAAACAATCTAAATTTACAAATACAAAATTCTAATATAAAAATACAAAATGGTCCGTAAGTGATCGACGAGGTTAAGCAACTAAGGTCGCGGTCAGTCCATAGATTGGTGACCGCCAAAGTGGTTTAATATCTGAGCGTCTTCGTGCTTCGGAGGGCACGTTAAGCTATCGGTCCCGGTTGTAGTCATTAGACAACAGTCGTTTAGCCATGTTGGAGGCCTACTTGGCGGCTTGAACATTTCTGACACAAGGTTAACCACTGCCCATACGATAAGTAAGTACATATAGGGAAAACTGCGATGGGTAACTTACTTGAATTATTCGTCACAGTTTTCATCATGTAAGAATCAGAATCGTATATTTGCTAGAACATGGTAATATTAGTGTTACATAATTGCTCTACATATTCTGTCATCAATGTATTACGTGCAAATTTTTATACATGCTTAAGTTTTTTTCTTTTTTTAAAGACAACGCTAGATAATTTAATCCTTGTGTCGCAAGGTACTTTACAAACATATAATAAACGGACACAAATTACATCCAGACTCAGAACAACTATTTATGGGTCACACAAATAGCTGCCCGGCGCGGGACTCGAACCCGCGACACAAAGCGGCGAGGCGATTGTCTTAGCCGCTGCGCCACACGTGCAGTCAAATTAATTTTATAGATACAAATATTAGGTACATTAGTCGTAGTATTAATCGATTGTATTACATTTTATATGTTATGTATATTTCTATTAGTTGGAATTGAATTTTAAATGTTATTAATATTATTTCAACTTATGCCTTAAGCAATATTTTACTTACCAACAGGTAATATTTTTTTGTACGTAACATGTCAGTAAAATGTTTTTTAAATATTGGCAATTGAAATTCTTGTAAACATTTAAGCAGATGATTGTATGTTATGGACTTGCAGTAGACATTTCTTTTAAAAAGCTTAACCGTATTTAATCTTTATCTGTGTCTTGTAAAACTTCCATATCACGCATTGTCTCAAAAAAAATTAAACACTTTTTACGAAGAGGTATATTTCTAAAATATATATACACAGGTTAATATTAGTATTTGCAGCAATAATATAGTGCTAATAATATAATTAATTTGAACGGCGAAGATACAACTAGTCACAACATTCTTCATACGACTGGCCTGTTGGCTTATTGGTTAGTGACCCTGACTGCTAAGCTAGAGGTCGTGGGTTCGATTCCTATCCTGGACAAATCTTTTTATCATGCGCACGATTATCTCCTCTGTGTCTGTGTGTAATTTATCTATAATATGTTTGTATTTAGAAATATATAAGTATGTTTAACAGTTGTCTGGTTGCCATAGTAAAAGGCTCTGCCTAGTTTGGGTTCGGGTGGCAGTGTGTTAGTTGTTCCAAGATATTTATTTACTTCATCAAGGTCCGTCATAATAATAATATTGAATTCGTACCTTAATAAAGACAGAACCATTCAGTCAGACAATATGTAGTGAAATATAAATTTCAATAATTAAACCTAAACATATTCCTTGACAATAACTTAATACAAACTAGCTAAATATCATTACTATTATAAAATAAATTTATGAAATGTTTTAACAATCCGTGTACCTAAATATCTATAACATATAACTAGAAACTTGATGTATACGTAACTATATTCCTACAAATATGTTCATATTACAAGCGCGTTTTTAAAGTCTATGTGAATAAAAACCTTTTTTATTTTATTTTTACTAGATAGCGTTAGGTTGAATAGTATGCGATTAGGAAATCGTATACTGAACAGTTCAAGCATACTCTTTCCCACTACAAACTAGAACATAAGCCGGTGTGTTAGCAAGACGCATGTATTCTCGAAACGTACGTTGATCTTTGAACCTTCAGGTTCCCATAATGCAGTTATTAAGTCTATATTCCTAGAAGGGCTGTACATAAGCTGGATAATAAATCTAAATAGGTGCTTATGCCGCTTATTTGTCGGAGTCGTATCAGCATGGGTATAAGACGGTATTATTGTAATAAAAGAGCAGATATTACTTGATGGTATTATATTACCGTTAGATTCGTGTTCCACATAGTATTTCTTTTATTAAAAAACCGGCCAAGTGCGAGTCGGAGCACGAAGGGTTCCGTACCATTATCTATAAAAACGAACTAAAAAATCACGTTTGCTGTATGGGAGACCCCTTAAATATTTATTTTATTTTGTTTAGATAAAAAAACGAACAAAAAATTCACGTTTGTTGTATGGGAGCCCCCTAAATATTAATTTTATTTTATTTTTTAGTATTTGTTGTTATAGCGGCAACAAAAATACAAAAATACATCATCTGTGAAAATTTCAACTGTCTAACTTTCACGGTTCATAAGATACAGTCTGGTGACAGACGGACAGACAGCGAAGTCTTAGTAATGGGGTCCCGTTTTAACCTTTGGATACGGAACCCTAAAAAGTGTATTAAGAAGTGTCCAGCGCCGTCTACATTTCTGTAGATAAGAGAGAGATGGCATGAAAGGGGTATATGGCTGAAACCCTCGCTCGCTACTACTCTGTATTCCTGTGAGACAGTGAAAGCCTCCTAGGCTAACTGCATACATAAAAAAATAAAAAAAATATGGCGTCTATCTTGTGGGATAAATAAACGATTTGAACATTACCATTGGGCTTTTAAAGAGACTGTGATCGATCTGTTAAAATAGCGGGTAAAGAATCTTATATAAATACATAAATCGTTTAACGCCTGTCTCCCCACACAGCCTCATGTACATAGATACATAGGTATAGCTCATAGGAAGCGTGACGTGATGCTTGGGATTGAGTTGTTCGGAGTCAACACACATGATTGTAATTAATCTTAAGTATATTTTATTTTAAAAAAGGATTCCTACTGAGTTTTCTGGCAGTGTTTCTCAGTAGCTGCCACGTCATGCACTGCACGGTAGGGTAAAACAAATATGACGATTCCACGTAAATGTAAAACTTTTACGGAATAAATAATTTTTGACTTTGACTTTGATGATGACGCGAGTTTCATGCTTTTCGTTCACCCAAAAAGTACACATACAATATACATATTATAACTCATAGGAAGCGTGCGGTGACGATGACGCAAGTTTCAGGCTTATCACTCAAAAAGTGCTCAACGCGCCTTAAGAAGTGTTCACTTCATAAATATGCCACGTCTCATTCTGTAGAATGTATGTTACCGTGTTACGTTCACATGCACTGTCGGTCTAAACTTAAATGAAATGTAATTAAACAGAGAACATTATCATCATGTGAGCCGAGGCCCAAGGAACTCGACAACGGCTGTTCTCGTACTGCCCTCATTCTGCGGCTTCCTGTGACCCTTGCAAGATCGTCCATCTAACTCATGGGGGGGGTCTGCCCACGCTGCGTCGGAACGGAGAACATTGGGATGTGGTAATTATATCTGGTTCAGTGGAGAGTGCTGAGCTTTTAGTTGGCTAGCACAGAAGGCAATCAACCAGTAGCTTAATTTAATCGACTAATACCTGAGGGTACTCTTATGGGCTACGAGCCACAGCTCAGGGGGCTGCTGAAGTAAAAAGACGGAATTCTAAATAAGGACGCGATCCTCGCCACTAAGGAATCTACCCTAGGCCTGAGGCTTTCTCTAGCTACCTGGGTGGTAGTTATTGTCAAATTAGTCAGAAATGATGAAGAATATAATCCCATAAGTGATCTAGGTCGACTTACCTAGTAACCTTGTATATATATATAATCTATATAATATCCGCAACCCCCATGCGCTAAGCCTCGACCGGATTTTACACCACCGCAATCAGTTGTTGTCAAGCAACAACTGTAGTAAAACAACGCAGTGGTAACAAATCATATTATATTTTCCTCGTTGCATATATACTGACCTTTATTATTTACCAGCGCCATGTAGAGATCTTAAGAACAATAGCATGTAACCCACATAAGCAACAAAGATTGAAATAAGTACAAGATTGAAAGCCTATAAAAGCGATCCTATTGCAACCTCCATTTCCTGTCCGGGAGGCTATCAAAACGGCTATAACAGATGGTCATACACCAGGGTATAACAAACAGGCATTATATAAATTTGTAGGTAACTAAGAGAAAATCTCTTAACTCTTTATTTCAGTAAAGCTTACAGAGTGTTAAAAATAACTTTGGTCCCAAACTAGGCATTGTGCCTGGTTTATAAGTTTGCCTGAATATTTAATGAGACTCAGAAGAGTATTTAAATAAGGGCTAATGTAGACCGCATAAGTGTATAGGTATATAAATATGAATAAAAGGAATAGATAACAATGTTAATAAAGTTTAGATTTACTTGTGAATTCGTAGTCTCTTCGCTATGACATTAAATACTCAATAGTCTTGTTTTTTTTCAATCAACTTTTTATTGCATGCTGTCATTATGTAACACTTATATTTCATGTACAAGTTCGTCTTTTTTTTAATAAACCGAATTTGTGCCACATGACTTTGTTTTTTTTTTCAAAGAATAACTTTTTTTCAATAGTTCGTGGTTCGGTTCCTACATATGTGTGTAACAATACTCGTCAACAGATAAAAAATAGATTTATATAAATATTAAACTAAAATTGCAGAAAAACTGTTAATTAAGGCATTGCCTTTTTTGTAGATCGCTTTATCTAAAATTTATTTTAATTCTTTAAAAGCATTTTAGTGACAAATTGTAATCTTTTTACCAAATAATATTATTTGTCACTGCAATACTAGCTTGATAATGATAACTTCTAGTTGATTTGAATCTAAATTACCCAAAAACGCTATAAATAGATGTTGACAGTCATTTGATATAGCTACGGACAGGTTCATTAGACTATCATAGACTGTTAGCTTTAGGTGATTTTTATAATAAGTGGAATGATATAAATATAATTCATTTAATCAAGCTAATATCGCAGTACAATTTCACCTTCTCACAAGCATTAATACCAGGTGCTTATTAAATACTAGCTGTGCCCCGCGGTTTTACCCGCGTTAAATTTTATAAAGTATCACAGGTCCTCCCCCGTATGGGATAGCGTGATAATATGTAGCCTATATGTTGACATAACCTCTTAGTAATATTCATGCAAAATTTGAATTAAATCCATGCAGTATTTTTTGAGTTTAGCCCGGACATACACACAGACAAACAGACACACAGACAAAAATTCTAAAAACTATTTTTTGTCTTCGATATCGATTGTAGATCACGCCCCAAGTATCCTTTAAAAAATATTCAATGCACAGTTTAGAATTTCCTACGATTTTATTATATGTATAGATATCAAGCAAATTATATACTGTTGTTATTTTATTCCGCAATTTACCACTTAAGCGGTCTGCACTCAGTCACCCAAAACTGTCTGAGTGTTTTAGTAGCTTGTAAAACACGAAAGACTATCTGACCTCATCCCAGCGGTGTGACGTTTATTCCTTGTAAATATCTTAAGTTTATGCTAGACCACACCTGGCGGTCCTAGATACTGCCTCGAGATAACTACTTCAATTTGGCCTTTAAAGTCTCTTATTTGTGATACATACAATGAGATAGGCAACGTTCAACAGACATTAATGAGTGTTTACTTAATTTTGTGAAGTCTATTCTCCCTGAGTGATAGTGGAATGGAATATAATACTCCAGCTACATATCCTACCAATATTATAAGTGAGAAAGTTTGTGAGTGGATGTATAGATGTTTGGATGTTTGTTATTCTTTCACGCAAAAACTACCGAATGGATTTTGATGGAACTTCGTAGTAATCTATACTAATATTATAAAGTGGTAACGTTTGTGAGTTTGTGACGTTGTAAGGGATAATCTCTGGATCTACCGAACCGATTTTCAAATTTATTTCACCAATAGAAAGCTACGTTATTGTAGAGTGTCATAGGCTGTGAAAAATTCCAAAATTAATAACGCATCTTTATTTAAACTTGAATAATGTAATTCAAGTTGGGACAAACGGGCAGGGAAAAAAGTATTTATAACGTTCGCGGCCAGTGCTAATATAGCTTATATATCCGAATAACACAAAGGCTATATAATATATAAAGTCTTACGCGGGTAAACCGATGGGCTGTACACATATATACTAAAGCCAATTTTCGTTTAGGATCTTTGTTAACAAGTAAGTTTGATTTACCAGAGTGTTAAGTGATAACACAGCCTTATATTGCATTAATATTGTTGTTTATTTGGGTTGTTAAACTATAGTTACTTTATTTGACTATCTGAGTGTTTTTAAGGTTCCGCATTCAAAGGGTGCCAATAGAACTTTATTACTAAGCTTCCGATGTGCGTCCATCCGTCTTTCTCTCTGCTACCTCATAAACATACTTATTTGACATGATAAACTATAGTTACATTCTTTGGCTACCTGAGAATTGTTATTTAAAGTTGCGCATCCAAAGGGTGCCAACAGAATTCTATTACTAAGCTTCTGATGTGAGTCTATCCGTTTTTCTCTCTGCTACCTCATAAACATACTTATTTGATGTGATAAACTATAGTTACATTCTTTGACTATCTGAGAAGTGTTTTTTAAGGTTCCGCATACAAATAATTATTGAAGCAAGAAAACTACAAGTCTTTTGTGTGAGTTTCCACTTTTATCGACAGTAAATCCACTGCACTGAATTCACACAAAAGACTGGCTAGTTTTCTTGCTTCAATATTTATATGCCTTTTGCTACTGAATTTTTAAATTTTTTTTAATAGATTTTGTACACACAAAAATAACAAAAGTAAATTAAATGAAGAAGAGACAGGTAGTAGGGGGTAGGCAGAGACAACGGATTTCCACCTGTCACGATCTTTGCACACGTCTTTTGTCTCGATTACTGTCATTATATTCTTCATACATGCTCGCCGGTTTAGGGTACTTCTGACCTGCCCTTTCTTGAGAACGTCTCCGATTTGGTCAGAGAATGTTCCACGAGGTCTTCCCCTTCCGGCTGTTCCATTCACACATGCCAGGTATACTTCTTTGGTCAATCTTCTTTCATTCATCCTTTCTAAATGGCCAAACCATCTCAGCATTCCTTTTTCAATTACTTCTACCCTATGATAGCATGTAATGTAACATTTTAAATTATAGGAACGTTAACGGATATATTTGCTTCACTAAATCTTCTTCAAATGTGTTCATATTGACTCCTCCAAGAATCCAGTAAGTGGTGATCTTAACATTAAATACAATTACGATTAATGATATAATTATAGACCACAGCTTCAGATCAACAGACTCACTAATTAAATTGTAATAAACACATCGAGATAAAAGGTTCTGTCAATTTAACTCCTTTAAAAACTCCAACATATGAGACTCATTTTTCCTTGTCTGCAGCAAAAGCAAATTGGCCAATAAAAACCCTTTAATTGAGCCATCGAGACGTTTAAGCCGAACATTGCATTCAGATCTTGATCTCACAATGTACAGAGGCGTGCTAAAGTGGTAATTAACTAATTAAGGGAGCACTGAGCTTGTTAAGGCATTCCAAGCTTTATGTGGTATGTAATTACGGAGATTATAATATATCGTCATTTAGATAGATGTAACACTTCTACAACCTGTATGATAGAGTTGTAATCCGTACAGTCAAGTTTAGTATATATTCAGAGGTTTGATCCCTAGTCATTCGATAAATCGTTGTGCTAAACTAAAGATTCATTTCAGGGTCTTATTTAAAGAACTACCTTTTGTGAGTACGTTCATATTTCTAATTGGCTCCGGTGGTTATCAAACATTTATCAAAATAGACACGGGGAGTCAGAAGCTTAACAGATTATTACACCAGTTATGTTCGTCACTGATTTCTCATCGATTTCGAGGTCAGACGACACTTGCTCATATAATTCAGGTAGTTAATTACCCTGGCATTCGAACTATATAGAAACGGTAAGAAGCCAAGAAAGGTGAAAGTCAAAGAGAAGCAGTATTTCAGTAAATGTACCCAATCTCTCAGTACATGGTACATGTAAGAGAAAGAAAAGAAGGCTTAAAATATACTTAAATATAAAAATACTTGAGACGCACAAGGCTTATAGAAGGTAAATCTTTACAGCTTTATGTATTTATATATAAGTCATCTATATCTAGTATATATATCGTGGCTTATAACATAGCATATACAGTTCCGTCTAATTACTGCCACCGAAGCACGGATACACTAGGAATAAAAAAAATACCTTCGCGGTGATTTAGACTGACTGTCTGCCCAGTTGCTTAATCTCCGCGATGGTGAATAATATCTGCCTTAAATTTGGTTTATCTACAAACATATCAAACTAATAACAGCCCTCTTTTTGACCGATATTTAATGTCAACTGTTTTAGAAGTGAAAATTCTTCAAGCACGCTTGACTGGAGTGTAAGCTGGTAAATGCGTTACGAGAGCATTACGAAAAGTGTGATTTAATGTGAGATATAAGTTAGTGAAGATAGAAAGAGAGAGCGAGTTACGTTTCGTATATTACTGAAGGGGCAAGAGAGAGACGTGCGAGCAAACATCTTTTTCTCTCTTTATTATTGCCAGTTACGTTTGTAGTTTTACTTCAATCGTGTTGTCTAAAGCACACATGATTTTTAATCACTATCTGCCTCAGGTGATTACTTTTATGGATAGCTGTGACTTCAATTATCAATTTAACTATATTTACTTCTTAAGTATGGGGAGGATAAATTAAACTCTTGCCTACATGTGAAGTAACTGCAGTATTTCTCTATGACAAGTATTTCATCATTAACTAGTACTGTCGTCGCAAGTCCAAATCATGTCAATACTTGACTGAATCTCTTAATTTACTATGTTTCTTTGTCTAGAAAACTCTATAGAAACTGAGAATAACTTTCTATTGCATCATTTGTGACATTGGTGTAACAATATCTTTTAGATCTCTCTACTCGTACAAATGATTTATGGACCATAAATAAAATTGATTTGAATACATCAAAATGATTACAATTTTATCACTTTTGTGTGCCATTATACCGTATATCTAGATCTCGTGGTCGGAACCACTCCCCGATGTTTATCGCATTACGAGCGGGTACAGGTGCACAGAGTTGTGTTGTAGCTACGATTTATGTATGTCCCACTATACGAGTACTATTTTGTGCTATTGAGCCCTATAGTATAAGTAGAACTAGGTGAGAAACATGTTTTAGTGGTCGGCGGCATTTAATTTTAGTAATATAGTTATACAGATTTGACTGGCCTGTTGGTCTATTGTCTAGTACCCTGACTACTAAGCCTGAGGTCGTGGGTTCGATACCCACCCTGGATAAATCTTTGTGAGATGAACGCGATTATATGTGATGTTTCTAGGTGTAATATAAGACATTAAGTATGATTTATCAAATGTATTATATAATAAAGTATTTAAGAATTTATTTACATTATGTATGTATTTATATGTATTTAAGTATGTTTATTAGTTGTCTGGTTGCTATAATACAGGCTTTGCCTATTTTAGGATCAGATGGCAGTGTTTTAGTTGTCGCAAGACATTTATTTATTCATCTACGAAATATCTATACACAAAATAAACTATAATGTTGATTTAACATTATTTATTAAATCATTTCACATTTATAAGTCAGTTAGCTTTCACCCGCGGCTTCGCTTGCGTTATCCGTCGGGAGTGTACTTATGATGTGATTATTTAAATAGCTTTACAGAAAAGCAAAACTCAAAACTTAAATAAATCTGTTCTAAAAAACAATTTTTTACATTTCTAATCTAACCTACAATATAATAGTTGTACATAGGTATAGCTCATGGGAAGCGTATTGTGACTATGACGCGAGTTTCACACATTTTGTTCACCGAAGAAGTTTTCACAAAAAAAAAAACGAACATAAATCATTTTAAAACATAAACAACTGAGTTCTCGGTACTTAACTAAAGAAAATATATATAGCCTTTATATTATAATTTAGAGAACTAGAAATTATGATAACATTTCCTTCAGCCAACTGGAATAACGTGCAGAAATAATGATTTCACTCAGCCCTTCGAAGAACTAACACGAAGGTTAACACAAACACTTCCTGTAATAAAATCTGGCCTTAATCACGTCCTAAGAGCAAACAATCAACACTTAGCGATGGACTAGGAGCCGTAGACGCAACAGGAGTAAAAGCTAAACCTATTTATAAACAAGCCTTCATGAGAGTCACAATAAGCTGTGAATTCGAATTGGCGAGTCGTAAATATGGTATTTGTTGAGTAGTTAGCCATCTTTATTTACTTGAAACTGAGGTGGATTAAGAACGTTAATATACAAAATTTTTTTTTGAATTCCGTAGTTACTAAATTTGTAATAAAAAATATAGCCGTCAGAAATAAAATAGCGACAGTGTATCTTTCTACGGTTGAAAAACTTTTTAAATCAGTTCAGCAGCTTTTTAGGGTTCCGTAGCCAAATGGCAAAAAACGTTACCCTTATAGATTCGTCATGTCTGTCTGTCTGTCTGTCCGTCCGTATGTCACAGCCACTTTTTTCCGGAACTATAAGAGCTGTACTGTTGAAACTTGGTAGGTACGTAGATGTATTCTGTGAATCGCATTAAGATTTTCACAAAAAAATAGAAATAGAACAATAATTTTGGGGGTTTCCAATACATAAAACAGAAACTCAATTTTTGCCGACTCGCACTTGGCCGGTTTATTTTATTTTATCCTTTACAAACAAATAAATAAATACATAGACAAATTAGTTCAGACAATAATTAATAGCACGCGCAGTAGTAGTCAATCGGTGCCCTCGTGTTTCGGGTTCGCGTATTAAATTCAAACACGAAAGCCTATCAAGTGCCTTTTTAAATCTATTTGAGTAAACCTGATTGATTAAAAAAATATTTAATATAATTATGACAGTACGTATGTATGTATTTAAATTCTAACAAGAGAGTTAATGAAGTACACAGAACTACTATGGTTTGAACAGGATAAGACAAGTGTGTAAAAAGCACTAGTGTTCTATAGCACACTAGTGCTTTTTGACCACATGACTGAAGTGATTTCAAACTTAACCGGCTGTGGTTGAAAGAGAGAAAGGAAATGTGTGCGCACACCTAGCCCCTACAGTAATATACGAAGCTCTCATTCTCTCTCCCTCTCTATCTTGACTAACTTAAATATCTCTCTTTACTTCCGTTTCGTCGTTCGATCTAACTTTTCGTAACGCTCTTGTTTCGTAGTCACCAGCTTACTCCGCAAGTCAAGCGTGCGAAAAGAAGTTTCACTTCAAAAATCATATCTACTAGAGTTTCGTTTTAATACTAAAAAGCTTTCATTGCTAAGCTTTATAAAGCATCAGATAGCCAATCACAATTTATGAACAAAGATAAATAAAAAAACAATAAAAACTAAAAGTCTTCAGCAGTAATAAAAACATCATGAGTGATGCATGACGCTCAACAGTGGTGGGTGCGAAACACGACAGCCGGATTTATTGACAGATGAATATTAAGACCACCGGCAAAGAGAACTACCTATGTGAGGAAATCTCATACAACAATCCATACCATATCATTTTGAAAGTGTACGTTTGTTTATTGCAAAGTAAGTTGGTAGTGCTCCTGCCTACGAAGCTGGTGGTCCTGGGTTCGAATCCCGGTAAGTGCAAATATGTGTGTGATGAGCACGAATATTTGTTTCTGAGTCATGGTGGTTTTCTATGTATTTAAGTATTTATCTATCTATATAAGTATGTATATCGTCGCCTGGTACCCATAGTACAAGCTTTGCTTAGTTTGGGGCTAGCATGATCTGTGTGACATTGTCCAGATATATTATTATTATTATTAAAAACTTCACGCCTGATATTTGTAACGAAGTACATATATCTGAATTAGGAGTAAAATTGTGAAAAAATGTTTTGAAGTCGGTAAAATATATTTTAACCCTTAATCGGACAATTGTATTACAGTAATCACCTCATTTGCAACTCTATTGTGTTGTAATAAGAGCTAAAACCAGTGCAATATAATAATAATAATATTCTGGGACATTATTCCCACACGGCCATCTGATTCCAAACTAAGCAGAGCTTGTACTATGGAAACCAGATAACTGATATATTACATTACATTTTCATTTGTAAATATATAGATACTTTACATACATACATTCTTATATAGATAATTTACACCCAGACTCAGGACAAATAGACACGTTCATGCACAGAAATATTTGTCGGGTACATCTCAAGAGTTAACGGACATAATTTTTTTGTAACTAGGAAACGCGATTTCACCATTGTATAATGATAAAAATATATAAAAAACACAAAAATAATCATGCTTATTTATAAAATCGTCGATAGTAATATTATTTATGGGAATGATAATGACTATTTTCATAAATATCTTCCTGAGATTGAAACAATATACGGGACTAATCGGAAAGCTATCGAATAAAAATAAATTTCAAAATCAGGCGCATGTATGTACCCGATTAACGTTTTTTGTCAAGTACACCAGGCTACATATCAAGCTATACATTTCCAGTTTAAGCTGATCCCTCGTTGTATAGGATTTCCTTACAATAAGAGTTCAGCTTATATTGTAAATGTATAGCTTGATATGTAGCCGTGTGTACTAAAATAATAATGGAATTGATAACTTTCTTATTTTGAAGTCGGTTAAACAAATTTTGAAGTGCGGTTAATATTGAAAACATAAATGAAATATCTGTATCTCTCAGACGGTATGTTTCATCCGCAATTTCACCAGTGCCTAACGACGCAGACGATTTCTTTCAACGTGTTCATAATTTTACAATTTACTACCAATAAATGTTCGCCAATCACTCGAGAATCAAACTCAAACATAAGTGATAATTCAGGAAGCTTTTTCAGTATGTGGGTTAGGTCATGGATTATACATTTATAAAGTCTGTGGTAGGTCTGGATGGAAATAAAATTGAAATATTGAGATTGCTATGACTGTGATGTATCAGTAAGCTAAGTAGCCAAGGCTATTTGGATGAATAGAATATGATTTATAGATCAGGTATGCAAAAAACTAGATAGAGATAACAAAAATACAGTATAAATGTGTTTAAACATGTTATTTATGACTTTGTCAATATGAACTAACAAAATGAAATGGTTTGAATGAAATAAATCTTCTATAATCTAACGAATTTTGAATTTGTAATTGAGAGGTGAGCTAAAGAATGTAGTTTATATCAACAGGATTGATATATCAATATCCTCGTAAGTAAATATCCAAGTAAGGCTGTTAACAAGGGAATCCTAAATTTCATCTGCAAGTTTGTAACGTTTGTAATAAGAAAATGATTATAATATAAATGCAAACAAGTGCCACACATCGATTTGAAAATCGTGATAGACAATCTCGCTGCTAAGCTAATTAGCTTAGCAGCGAGACTGGAGCGGTTAGAGTTCTGCTGCATGGTTAAAATTAAGATTTCCAATTTTTGAATTTAGAAAATACGATGGGATGGATTGAACAGGTTCTGACATTAAAATAAATCTTTAACAATATTTTAAATGTCTATCACGATTTTCAAATCGATGTGTGGCACTTGTTTGCATTTATATAATCATTTTCTTATTATTCTATAACCGAGTTAATAGTATCTATCGCGTTTTACACAAAGTAAATACGAGTGATCATCATACAGATTGTATATTTGACAATGAGTTGAAAAAGATGGGTTGATTCGTGTTATATAAAAATAGTGAAATAGATCATATCATTCAATACTCACAGGAATATTGTTTCTGATGGATTTCTTTTGGATTATTAATTGATTGTCGTCCCAGTTTTAAGGTATTATATATTGTATCTTTTATATCGCCAGTGATAAGAATATATTATTATGGTTTAAGGTTTAACATTTATTCTTCAAAATAATAACACTTAATATGCTTTTTGGTACAATAGTATTTTAAATAAAATATAATCAAAAAAGAAAAAAAATACCGGTTATATTACCTCTACAAGACGCATGGAGTAATAGATTGGGTAACAAACAAGTACATATCTAAACATGTTGAACCGTTTCGCATTACTTATAATTTTAATAGAATTTCTGCCGGTTTAGTAAAGTTCACTAACTAATTGACACACAACAAATACCATAAATTTTCAACAGCATTTTGCATAAACTGTTTGGTACAGCTAAATATTGCTAAATTTGGGATCAAATCACTCAAACGTTAAATACCATAATTTTAATTAAACTGTCAGTTCACTCGTCAGTAATGTTGGCAACGAACTAAAATATATGGCTATACACTGCTGGCCCAATTTTTAAAACTAAAATATGATTAATGTAAAACAAAGTAATAATTGTGTGATGAATTTTGTAAATATTCTTATCATTATCTAATAAGGACTAGTTATTATTTCACGCCCTTTTCTTTTTTCATGTATTTCTCTAATAGGTACATGTTTCACTACCATCTCTTTTTAATATATTTTTCTTCTCTAGTCCATCCTTAAGTCGATCACTGTCTGCCATAAAACATCTATAATGTATATATAATGTAAGTACATGTTTTTATAATTTTATTTTTACTGTCTGTCCAAGTACTTCATCTCATCAATCGTTTAAGTTGTGGGTGAAAAAAATCCGGCATGAATTTGGTTCATCTGCAAACAAACCGCAAAAATGTAATATTTATAACAGCCTCCTTTTTGAGCCGGTATTTAATGACGACCGTTTTTTAATTAAAACTTCTTTACACACGCTTAATTTGGTGAATACGTGATCGGGCGAGGCGAACGGAAGTTGAGAAAGATGAAAAGACAGTGAAGATAGAAATGGAGAGAGTTGCGAGCACTCATTTTCTTTCACTCATAGCCAGTTACGTTAGAAGTTTTACTTCAGTCTTATGGTCTAAAGCACACTCGTTTATTTATCTATTTGTGTTCACTTAATTTTGTCTTACAGTGTAACTTCAGTGGAGGTAACAGTTACTACTAAAAGTGAGTAATCAAATGTTATGCAGGGGCAAACGTCAGCAAAGCAAGTAACTATACTTGCTTGGCTAATGAATTTGCTTCATCGTTTACTTCGTGATATTAATGTTCTGTCGCTCCATCAATCACTAGTAGCAGTTATTTACCTAACAAACTGTAATTAAGCTTCTTTATTGAGGTAATAGGTACAAGATGTTACACACTTGTAGGAGGTTTGCTTGATGCGATTCCTAATGTAAGCTCCAATTTGAAAATAGTATTTAATAATAATAGGATATATATTATATCTTAATATTTACCAGTGTTTGTGACATTTTCTATTTCTATTCGTTGAGAGCATCAAAATAATTTTGCGTTTTTAAATATTTCTACATTTTCTGAATATTATTTCGTTTTCTAAAGGTTTTTATGTGCGTAGTATAAACTATTTTTTCTAAGATTTTCATCCAAACTATCTTCATATCAGAATGGGTGTATTATTATTGATATTGATTTCGGATATTAAGAAACAAATAAGTATTGGGATATATTAAATAAGTATATCCACTAATATGGTTGGTTGAGTATGCTATATACAAATATTTCAGTTAGTATTTCGAATCATAACAAACCTTATAAGATTAATATTTCATTCATTAAATGTGCTGGCTTTTAATATTAATTACTCCCTCTACTATTACTCGGTCAACATACTAAATTGTAACTAAGGTTAAAAATGCGAGCTTATAAACATTAAGTAACATCTCTAGTTATTTGCAATACTTCTATGAAGTATGAAAAATGTCAGTGTATCAATATTATATATTGAACTAAAAATAGTTATGAAATCAAATATCCAAAAATACTATAAAACAAAGTATAATATTAAACATATTCTTGACAGGTCTATGATGCGAAGCGATAATCAGATACAATAACGATAGACAAATTTAACTTTGCCATACAAAATAAAATTAGTACACTCTAAATACGAAGCAATAAAGGTGATAATAGTGTAACAATTTATACAGTAGGTTGTAAAGTAATCATTGTTTGATTAAAAGTAGATGACAACGCACTGAAACATTGGCGCCAATTTGCACCAATCAAAATAGCTGTGAACTTGACCCCAGTAGTGGAGAAATGCACTTGACAGTGCCAAGTGCCAACGCTGGAAAGTGCCGACGCTTTATGAGTAATGATTTATGAACTATTAAACATCAGGAAATAATGCAGACAGCTTCAACAGACAATTACGAACAATTTCTTACCACTTAATTAAGTTTCTAATTTTAGTAAGCAAACAAACACAGAAATGTATGTAAAATAGACAATGCATTCCTGAAACAGCAAGCACTTCAATAACTTCGTCGTGGATAGCAAATGGGATATTTCAGGCAGAGCACTGCAACATTTATGTCTGTAAGCTTTCCTTCACAATTTTGTTACACGAAGTGGGCAGTATTCAATTTCTCATTAAATTAAATTGCTGAGTGGAACGGAACTTGATTTCAACTTTATAGTTTATTTTATATAACTTATAAGAAGAATAATATTATCTGTGGATAATAAATAAGTAATTCAAGTTCTTATTGTATTTAAAAAAAAACCATATCTCACCTTAAGAGCATTGAATATTTTGAGTGTATGTAAAATACATTGTCTGGTACCGAAATTGACAACATTGATTAAAATTAAAGCAATGGAAAGGTTGTGCAATAGATTTGCATCCAGTTTGATAATTTCAGATTTCTTTAACATTTGAATTTTACTTCATTATATAGATGAATTGTAGCAAATTGTAGTCCAAACCATAAGTTTGAAAAAATTAGACTTATCAAAGGTCGTGCAAACTTATTGCACAACTGTTCTGGTGTTTGAATTTTTAATAACAGTTGCCGATTTTAGTTGAAAAACAAATATATGTTTTGCAAAGTTCCAGCCTATCCAATGTTCTTAAGCGAGTAAGACACAATCCCAACATTGTGAATCTGTTGCGGATAGCTTAACCTTATTCTGGAGAAGATAGATAGATACAGAGAAACACTTTATTGCACCAAAACAAAATATTTCACCGATCAAAATGTCCCTAGATATTTTATTAATATCACAAACATTTATAAGCTTTGGTACCAACTCAATAATGCATCATCGTTGTTTGAAATGAAGGATGTTTTAATATGAATATTTAATGAATTTGAAATAAAAACAATACATTAATACGATTAACACACCTAGGAAGAAGGGGCTTATAAACAAGTAGATGAAGTAAAACCCGCACATCAAGGTAATGATTCAATTACAACTAGTCTGGTCAGGAATGAAGCAGATTCACTGACTTTTTCTGCAGATCCTAGTCAACCACGGCAAGTAATAAAAGCAACTCAATCAGTCAATCATAGATTTTATCTAGCGGCTATAATCATGTCATACATAGCTATTAGAACAATTAACAATTCATTATAATGTTTAACATGAAGCTATGGCAATCGCAATTTGTGTTGACATTCAGCGGATTTGATGCCATATATGGTTAGCTAGTAGACGCTGTAAGATTAATGGAGCTTTTGAATTCAAGCCAGTTAGGTTGTTTGGTTGATTTTAATTGACAAATATGTGCAGAAATTTAAATTAAACCTGAAGGATAATGATGTGGTTGGAAATGCGTAATACCAAATGTGCCTTGTAGTATTAAAACGAATAGGAATTACTATATAAAATATTTTAGGGCGTTAATGTACGAGTGACGATCCATAAGCCGTAGCCTAGTTGGTAGTGCTCCTGCCTACGAAGCTGGTGGTCCTGGGTTCGAATCCCGGTAAGTGCAAATATTTGTGTGATGAGCACGAATATTTGTCTCTGAGTCATGGATGTTTTCTATGTATTTATCTATCTATATAAGTATGTATATCGTCGCCTGGTACCCATAGTACAAGCTTTGCTTAGTTTGGGACTAGGATGATCTGTGTGTGACATTGTCCCTAGATATTATTATTATATATAAGGGCATGATGCCAGTAGTACTTTTTGTGTCATTTTTACTATGTGGCTGACGACATAAAATCGCCACCCCATCTCATCTCGTGAGGAGCGTTAGAAGTCGTCCCGAGGAAATATCTCTCCGTGAACGACTAACAGCCGCGTCTCTGTGTACTATGACCACCATACTGCAATTGCCAACCCGTCTGCCAAGCGTGGCGATTATGGCATATCCCTCCAAATGATGGATACAACTTCATTGTGAAAACCTTTTGGGGAGGCCTTTATCCAGCAGTGGACGTCGTTTGGCTGGCATGATGATGATGGATTACAAAATTCCCAATTTACTACACAACCAGGTGCAGGACCAATGCCTTTACGAGCTCTTCAACGAACAGGCGTACCACCAATTTCCAGATTCCGGGCTGCTGTTGCGTATTTTACTTAGCAAGATAAGATTTATACGAAAGTACTACTGAGATGGTGGTGTTTTTTCGTCACTGACAGTCATCGTTGAATGCTTAATCGCTTTTAAAATGTACCTACTTCAGGAAATATATTTGGCTACTCATGTACTTATTGCATTGCAGATAGTCATAGATATGACTTGGTTTAAGCTTTTCCATACAGCAAATCAGTGTCCTCGTCTACCTGCACTTGCTGCGACAGCTACCAAGACCAAATCGATCGGAGGGCGGCTACATTAATTTTTTTAAGGGAAACTTAGATTTGTGAATTTTTGTAAACTGCCAGTAATGTACAACAAGGTTATGATTATTATTTTCATCATAACTTTTTCATTACATACACGACAACTTTCAGGTGTGTTATTAGCAAGATGAAACACCTATGAGCGCAGTGGGGTTATAGATTGGTGACCGTCAAAGTGGTTTCATTACTAAGCAGTTGTCGCTAGTTAGTTGTAGTCGCTAAGCCCGAGGCCACTGCCTATACTATACAGTACAAGTTAGTAATGCACTAGGTACAAAAGAAGCAGTGTTGGATTTATTCCTTCTTAAGGCAAAGTGCAATCAAAGGATCGATAGTCATAATGAAATAAATAACTGAGTGGTGTATGTATTTGTGGTGTGTGTGACCACTGTAGCTGGGAAAAGCTCGCTGAAAATAGATTTGAATGGCGCAAACGTGTAGTGGAGAGTCGTAAGATCTGTGATGAAGCCTGGTTCGGAGTACTTGCTGATAAGAGACGGAAGCGCCATGAAAGCGGCTCGGCACCAACCACCGCTAACTTCTCTTGTCAGGCCTGCGGCAGGCTATGTCGCTCTCGCATCGGTTTGTTTAGCCACAATAAGAAATGTCTCTCTGACAATGCGCCGTAAATCGTCTGTAACAGACGCAAAGGCCATATATATATAAATGTATGTATTTATTTCCTCTTATATGGTCACCCTGAAATGTCACATGACAGAAACCGTGGCGGCAGCCGCAGGTCTAAGAGGACAGTAAAGATTATAACTGAATATTTAATTGAGTTCAATAAAATAATAATTTTATGGGTTATCAATATGTATATATAAGCAGTATCTAGACCAGGAAAACCAGTATAAATTGGCTTATCTCAAAATATATGGGTACAAGTGCAGGGTTATACTTACATAAATATTCTTACACAGATTATAAATAATATTAGCTGTAAATGAAAATCATAAACCCGTATCCATGGACAATACTACTATAATGGTTATTTTATTATATTATTAAGACCTTTGATTAGAAATGTGGGTGATTACACTGTCAACTATTTTGGAGTAGGCAGTCTGATGAATTGTAATTATATTTCTGTTATTAGACATACCCATTATAGTATTCCTATGAGATGAAGGGCTAGGAGTGTGGTAGCTGCGCGGGATGACAAACAATAGATTGCATACACAAATATGGGCAAGTTTCCTTCTGCCTACGCATTTAACTGTTGTTATGATTCATTCTTTGTGAAGTGCAAACTAGTCTCACGAAGATTAGTTTTAAATGCTATCTTTAAGATAAGCCAATCATCATCACCATTTTGATAAGCTAATCCTTAATTAAAATCAATTTGACTACCTGGTTGGTCTAGTGATATACATATAAATATTTATAATGAGATCTTATCCCGGGTCGAGGTAAAAATATATTTTGGGATTTTTCTATAAAGAAAATTTCTTAGTAGGTATCAGCCAATCTGCAGTCTTGCGATAATAAGTGATAAATTAACCCTTAAAAAGCGTACTGAAGTATGTGCAGACTGCTCTCACTGCTCTAGTGGTAGAATAAAAAACCGGCCCAGTGCGAGTCGGACTCGCCCATGAAGGGTTCCGTAGCAGCAAGTATTTCAGTTGATTAAATTAAAGGTAAATTGCAGTTTACGATTTATGACGCATTAAAAAAAACTACTTACTAGATCTCGTTCAAACCAATTTTCGTTGTTAGTTTACATGCTAATGTACATCATATATTTTTTTTTAGTTTTATCATTTTCTTATTTTAGAAGTTACAGGGGGGTTGGGGGGACACTAATTTTTCCACTTTGGAAGTGTCTCTCGCGCAAACTATTCACTTTAGAAAAAAATTATGTTAGGAACCTTATCATCTTTGAAGACCTATCCATGGATACCCCACATGTATGGGTACGATGAATTTTTTTTATAAATTTCTTTTCTATGTATGGGGAACCCCCAAAATTATTATTATTTTTCTATTTTTGTGTAAAAATCTTAATGCGGTTCACAGAATACATCGACTTACCAAGTTTCAACAGTACAGCTCTTATAGTTTCGGAAAAAAGTGGCTGTGACATATGGACGGACGGACAGACAGACATGACGAATCTATAAGGGTTCCGTTTTTGCCATTTGGCTACGAAACCCTAAAAAGACAAAACAAACCACATATTGCGCTCATTTTTGGGTTATTTAACATTTTAAATAACCCAAAAATTACATGCCTTATCTAGCTAGCTTCTGTCCTTTATAAAGTACTAGGGTTAAATGTCGTCTCAAGATTATTTCAATATAATATTTAGGTAACTAAATATTTAATTGAAATCATCTTCAGATTCTAGTTGTCTAGGCACTGATGATGATTTTTTTTAATTTATACTACTCTTAGTTGTATGATTCTAATCTTACAAGTTTTCTATGATGCAGTTGTACGAGAGGTTTTCCATACATAAAACATATATAATAATATGCCATCAGACTACTCGATACTCCACAAGTTAGTAACACAATTCAAAAACGTGTCCCTATGAACTAGTGTTGCGAATTGTGGAATTAGTGATAGAAATAATATAATTAATTATGAAGGACACATGATGATTCTTAGATCTTATGTTATAGTTGGATAAATAAAAAATATTTTTATTATTGGTAGTATAAATAAATAACTAAAGATACTACCTACTTTATTAAACAAGCAAAGAAAAATAACTGCTTTAAACCTAGCCAAAATTATAAATGTTTCCAGTACGGACTCGTCAACTTGAAAACTATATTAATATATTTAATTTTCGTCAAAAGAGTGGAGCCACAACATTACTGCAATAATGACATCTTCATCTTCAAAGTGAATATCCAAAGACAATAAACTTGTCAAAAATCTAAATTGAGATACGTGAAAGCTGTCTTTGATGAAAGTGACAAAATAAAGGAAAAATATATGTCTTTTAATGAAAGTGACAAAGTAAAAGAAAAAGAAGCAATGATAAATTAACATGGACGTGTCACGTCATTTGTCTCTCGTGTTAACATGGTTGTTAGTCACGTATGTTAAGATAATGGAGACAACAATTTTTGAATGATAGATGAATTTGATTAGTTTGAGCTTTTGAATTGGTTAATGGTTTTTGTGTGACACCTATTTATGGTTACTATGCAATGTTAAAAGAAATCGTAACATGATTTTTTAATCTGCTGTCGATAATTTTATATCACAAATAATCTAAATTTACTGATGTCATAAACTTGATTTTCAAGAAGTAAATTTTTCAGTTCATTTGTAGTTTTAACTGTTATTTTGACGTTTTTAATTCGTCTTCCTAAGGCGATTAAACCTAAAATGAATACTTAATCAGACAAACGATCGAGCTAATATTGAGTTTGCTTGCTAAATAATTTCAGTAAGGGGACCAAATCTCGCGTATATACATACCCCCCTTGAGTATAATTCGCCGGAGCGTCTTAAGTGTGCCATGGTGAAACCGGTAGTAGAGACACCCGCTGAGTTTGATTCGCTGATTCTTCCTAGTTGGAGTGTATTGGATCCGGCGATAACATCAAACTGCGACCGTTATTATAATACAAGGTCCACTATAATAATAATATTGAATTCTTACCTAAATATAGGCAGAATTATTCCGACGAGATGTAATAAAATATATCTAAAACTATAAATATCGATAACTAGACTTTAATCTCTTTGACAATAACTTAAATAAGCTAGTTACTTAACTAAAATCATTGCTATCATAAATTAAAATTGACATCTAAATATCTATGTATATTTACCTAGAAATAATTATGTATACATGCTTAATCATACTACCACAAATATTTTCTGACAATTTATATGCCGTTTTTTAAAGTTTACGTGAATAAACCTACCTACCTACCTATTTTATTTAATTTGTAATTTGTTTTTTGTAAAAGTATCCACGATACTCGCACAAGACTTTACAATATAAATCCTTTATCTACTACAGTGTGGATCGAAAATTATAGAACTATTGCATAATGTTCCTCAGGAACCAACTAGATTGATCCAACAATAAATAAGTCATCGCCTATGTCCATAAACATAATGTTTCTCCAACCATTATCATAATTTTTTATCGTACTTTTATAGAGATTTATGTTTATCGATATGACATTAGCAATTTTTTTTTATTTTCCGCTTCCAATGCCAAAGCAATCAAGGAATGTGTTAGCTCATTAATGATAGGTACCTTTGTAATTTTGTTCTTCTTAAGAGGTCAACCGTTCGTGATGATTCTGAAACAAGAAGAAATATTTATATTAGTGGTGACAGTTTCAATAAAACTGAGATTCAATACGCTGGTGGCGCCATTGAATTGAGTTGCATTGGTTTATTAATGGCGAAATAAAATGAATGGACTTAGATTTGGGTCATGCAGGTCGGGCATTGGCACAATCTTCGTGTGACATAAATGAAAGCAGGCATATATTATTACATTTTCTTTGTCTATTAATAAGGAATTTCTTTTCACGGCGTCAAATTGAGATAGCCTCTCGATGCATCCTGTTCCCATAATTCCCACCTTCTGTATCCGGCCCTTGACCCAGTGATCTAACGAGAGCCTCTTAACATGTTGGTCGAAGCTCTTTGTTATGAGACCGTTTACCGAGACGACTATCAGGATAATAATTATCGACTTCACATTTATTATTATTATTGGTATACATTTTACTATCGTATGAGCAGTGGATACTCTGATGTCAGAGTTTTTTAAGCCTATAAACCCTCTGATATACCATAATGAGGGTTTTGTAATGACAGCAACAAGGAATTATAGCTTAACGTGAGATTGGAAGGACGGAGACATTTAGAAATAAAACTACTTTGACGGTCATATATCTAGAGTGACCATGTTCCAAGGTGTTTACCTCGCCGAACAGTTCCTGGCCGCTGAGTGGAACAGGCTATGGGCGCCTCGCAGGAGGCGCCCGTAGCCTCTTCCGTGCCATATTGGCTTTTATGGGTATTTATAAGACCACGAGTCAGCAAACATTCGGTAGATATAACCAGTTTTGTTCTTTTTATCTAACAAAATTTACTGTCATCTTTTCGGCCCATTTTCCTATATCTGTGATTATTCAGCATCGTAAGAAATTTCTTTACTCGCAATTTACAAAAAAAAAGTAGCATAAACTCTACAATAACCCTTGAACACTTAGAGAATTTCTTTGTCATCGAGAAACAATCTTCGTCGACAATGAATGATGAATCATAGAAGTAAATAGTTCAAATAGCACTCGTGAACACGTTTAAACACTCAATTCCACGTTATTACATGAGCGCCCATCTATTAAAGCGAGAAATGAAATCAACACAGCTCCGTACTCCTTACATGGTAACTTCGTTTATTATAATCCGAAATCGTGACTTAAGTTCGAGATATAATCGCTTGACACTTAACTTGCTTCCTTGGTAACGCCAAATAGCCCACCTGTTAATAGCTAAAATACGTAATGATGTTACGAAACATTTAACTTACAGTTGTATAAAATAATACAGAATATTTAAGCAAATATAAGTTGTCAAATATTATGATTCACTGAAATGCCTGATAAGCAGGCAGATTTCTTACATCTTTAAATAGATGACCTATGCATTGCCATTACATACATTGCTGACGTTGGACAAGAACTTTGGAAACCTGGGATATTTCAATAAGTTTTTTGATAAACTTATCTAAACACACGCCGTTTAAAAAAAAAGGATGACGCAATAACTGCACGTGTGGCGCTGCGGCTAAGACAGTCGCCTCGCCGCTTCGTATCGCGGGTTCGAGTCCCGCGCCGGACAATTGTTTGTGTGACCCACAAATAGTTTTTCTGAGTCTGGATGTAACTTGTGTCCGTCTATTATGTGTTTGTAAAGTACCAGCTAGCAGCTTTCCCTAGTGCCAGCTCTAGGGAATCTATTACCTGTGTCGCGACACAGGTAATAGATTCCCTGGAGCTGGCGTTGTCTTTGAAAAAAAAGAAAAAAAAAATAAGGTGACGAATATCTGTGCGTTCACAAAATATAATGAGCGGACACAAGGCACACCCAGACGAAGAACAGCTACTTATGAAGAATCACAATCACACCTTCGATCAATATTATTGATCGAAGGCTAGAACAATACAATGTTCTAGCAAATGCTGAGACGGTGCCATTTCGGTTTTGCATGGACAACAAGTGTCTTTGTTTTTATTTTCATTGTTATTTTATATTTTGTCTGTGCAGTTTTCTTAATAAATATTATCTTATGGGTCAAACAAATAGTTGTCCTGTGCGCAAACGACACGAATTGGCGCGGCGACAGTAGTAACCCCTGCGCTACCCGTACAGACTAACTAATATTCTCAAGTACCTACTCTTTTGGTAAAAAGCGAGCGCTTGCTTCACTATTTGAAAACCACTGCTGGACGAACTCCGTACGTTGTCTGAATTAGCACAGATCTGGGAATTTCGGATCGATGACAAGTCTAAATGAACCTATGAAACTAATTTGGAAACTTATCATTCATCATCATTATTATTCTTCAATGAACACATAAAGTAAATTATGTAATCTTAAGCTATTGAACTTGCCACTATATAATTTATTTATATATTTCTTATTGAAATTTAATATTCCTTAGATTGAGACTTGTCTAAAGGTATAAATATTGCACAACAAAGGACAAATTTATGACCAAGAAGATTAATATTACCTGCTATAAATGGGAAAAAATAAACATCAGGCAGCAGATAATATATTATATAAGTATGTAACTATATAATATATTAATCTGCCTTCCTCCTTTCTAACATCCTGTCTCCATAAAATTACAAATTTCTGTTAACTGTGCACTTTCAATTTATATATATCCAAATATATATATATATATATATATATATATATATATATATATATATTTGGATATATATAATGGCCTTATGGCTTTCGATAACGGCGACCCTTCGTAATCACTGTCTTTCGTGTGCCCTTAGATGGCTAGCTACCTATATGATCAATAGCGCAAGCGTGCAGATGCCTCTTGAGTACGTCCTTATAGCAGATGTTGACCACCTTTATTTATTTATTTTTTATTTAATCATTCTTGTACACACAAAACATACAATAAATAGACAAAAATACGAAGAGATGAACAGTACGAAGGTGCTGCTTATTTCAGCAGACCCGCGACAGGAAAAATTTTAAAGAGCTATATTAATGTGTGTAGGTCTATAATACACTTACATACTAATAATTGCATATATTACTTAAATACATATAAATATTATATCCAATTTAGACTTAGCAATAAACTAAATACTAATAATACATTCTATGAGGATGAAATTGAAAGATAGTGATTTTTCACTAGTCTTTTGAAAGTGTGAATAGTTTTACAGTTTTGTATATTTATCGGAAGAGAGTTCCACAGTCTGACTGCATGAACAGTAAAGGAATAGGAATAAAAATCTGTTTTATGGATTGGAAGTTTTAGGATGGATTTCAGATGAGATCTACACAGAGCATCATTTGGATATTTAAAAGAAAACCGCTCTCGCAGATAGGACGGGGACAGAGGATTATGCAGGATATTGAAAAGGAGGCACAATACGCGAGTGTTCCTACGAAATCGAATAGGAAGCCACTTGAGGTCTTTACGGAACTTGGATACATGGTCGAACTTTTTCAGTCCATATACAAACCGAATGCATAGATTTTGTAGACGCTCAAGTTTATTTAGAAGCTCTTCAGTAGCGTCTGGGTAGCAGCTGTCAGCGTAGTCTATGATGGGCTGAATCAGGGTTTGGGCAAGTGAGATTTTCGTTTTCAAAGGTAAAAAGTTTTGGAGGCATTTCAGCGAATGGAATGTATAGTGAACCTTTTTGCTGACATCAGCAACATGAGCTTTCCAAGAAAGGTCACAAGCCATCGTCAGTCCAAGATTTTTTAATGTATCAGAATAATTTATAGTAACACCATCAAGGCTGACTGTTGGAAAAGACGAAAGATTAATCCTACTGCGCATATGCCTACTGCCTATGATCATGGCCTGGGACTTCGCACGATTTAACAGAAGTCCGTGGGACCTAGCCCAACAACTAATTAGTCCCAGAACATGATTCATGACGGCAATGGCAGCATCAGCATCTTCAAAATTAAAAGACCGATATAGTTGCAAATCGTCTGCGTAGAGATGGAAGTTTGAGGAGATGCCTCTGGTAACAGAGTTGATGAAAATGGAGAATAATAATGGAGAAAGAACGCCACCCTGAGGTACACCCGCACTGAGTTCACACCAATCAGAGACACCTTGTTGCCGCTTACCTTCTGGTATCTCAGAGTAAAATACTACTTTGGGTAAACTTTCAATTTACGATAGGTACTGATACCCTGTATCTACCCACTAAAAGTTAAGTTACTTTCGCACTGGTTAATCTACGAAAAAAAATGTTTTTAATAATTTGAAGTATATATTAATATATTTTTGCTAAAATAGATATGCCACGTTTTCCCAAAACTGGCACGTATTAAAGCAAATTGTACTAGGAGCTATATTACTTGCGCGCAGGTCATTCTATAAAGTAGCTTTTTTATTGAATTTAATTATTATTAATATATTTTTGCTAAAAAGGGGGATAAAACTGGTGGAATGTGGCGAGAATGTAAGCGAAATCTAAGAGCTATTTTAGGTATTGATGTGCAGGTGAAACATACATAAATAGATAAAAGAGTATACACTGCAGGTTTGAAATTTTGAAGCTAACTTTCTGAATTGTTCTCTCTATGTTCGCTTTAAAATAAAAGCTGTATAATACCATTGCTGACACTTATTTAGCCAATCCACCAGGCTTTGCATAAATAGACTGACAACTGTAAAAACCGACGCAGCGGGTACTTATGATATTTTGTAAATTCTTGACTTAAATAACCATGGGAAATTCATATTTAAATACAAATTAATAAAATACAATTACCTTTAACATATACGAGGTATAATACCTAATTCATGTGCAAAATTCATTCGATTAAAAATGATCTTATTACATCTTGTAATAAGGTTCTAATTTGAATGAGGATTTTAATTGTAATGGTGAAATCCATTTAACAAAATATCAGTTGTGAGTCGCACAAACTTGTGCACTAAATGCAATTCAAACATTATGATTTGTGTTAATTATACTTAACCGCAAACGTCAAGTACATGGAATTCATAAATCTTAAGGTTAAATGAAACGTTGGATTTGATCTCAGACAAATACAGATAAGCATTTACCTTATTATGAATACTCATATTATTATTTAAGGTGTGATTTAAAACTGTAATCCTCATAATGTAATTAAATGAAGTTTTTATTTTAGCAATGTCCACACTAGGTAAATTAATGCATGTGTCGCGAGTTACTTTACTAACTTCAACTATTTATGGGTCACACAAATAGTTGTCCTGCGCGGGAATCGAATCCAGAACACGAAGTGGTAAGGCAATTTTCTTAACGGCTGCGCCATATTCGATTTAGACAAGTTTATCAAGCTCATTTTAGGCATTTTTCTGCTTTGTCTAAAAATTACTTTAATACCTTAACCTATATAGGTAACATTGAAGATGGGTTTTAAAAAAGTAATAGAATCTCAAGTACTTCTTTAACCTCATACATTTATCTAACAATCGGTACGGTTGTTAAGCG
Organism: Pseudoips prasinana; assembly: GCA_951640165.1. Classification (NCBI taxonomy): domain Eukaryota; kingdom Metazoa; phylum Arthropoda; class Insecta; order Lepidoptera; family Nolidae; genus Pseudoips; species Pseudoips prasinana. The sequence goes on from OX621248.1 coordinate 33,350,469, forward strand.
TCTGTATTTATCCTTTATAGATATTAAAATGCTCACCTAATTCATTTGTTTCATGTAAAAACTTGCTTCTAAAGTATAAAAATTGAATCCACTTAGTAAAGATTACAATTGCCTTTAAGACTTAGGCGAAGCACTATCATAAGTACGAATGAGTAGTTGTTAGTTGCTAAGTTTCTATGTAATCCTTATAATTCCATCATTACTACAACTAGAGTGTTGAAGGTCTGAATGCAATTTCTACGTGCTAATACTACGAATTTTGTTGCGTAAGAGTAGATACTGGTTGACCGTAATATCAACCAAGAAATCCAAATGAAGCAAGCTATAGTTTGATAAATCAATTTAATGACATAATTATGCGTGCCCATAAAAAGCTTATTAATCGAAAGGTCAGATAAGCTTAGGGAAGTACTGAAGATAAACTTACACACTCAAAAGTTAATACAAGGAGATCTGATACTATTGAAAAGCAAGGACATCGTACAAAAGTCTTTAACCACAATGCGGGTACAAAGAATCAACTTAACTTTAGTATTCACGGTAAGGCAATAAAGAAGGCGAAGGTTCATATTTTATTATTCTTGCTTATCGTATGGGTAGTGGTATCCTATTTTCAGAGTTTTTTAAGCCGCCCAGAAGGCCTCTGACATGGCTTATCGACTATTGACTAATGACCGCAACCGAGACCGACAACTTAACGAGCCCTTCGAAGTACGGAAACGCTAAGAAATTAAACCACTTTGGTGATCAGCCATCTATGGACTGACCACGTATCTAGATGCTTAATCTCACCGATCACGGACCGGTGAGAATATCTGGCTATGAGCACTTGTAATTTATTATAACAGTAGTCATAACTTATACAATGCACTCGATACTCCAAGAATTATTGACCTAGAAATTACTCAAGATGGTAAGTAAAATGAAGACATTAACAAATCTCTCTTTCCAAATTTGACACAATCCGTCAAACATGTACTCTAAAGCCATATCCAAAAAACGATAGAACCTCACAACTTGCAGCTAACACCAGTAAAGATGTTAAACAAGGATCAAAAGTGGGCAGCGATTACACAAAAATCCAATTCTATTACCACATCTTTTGTGATCTAAAAGCCGCCTTTGTAATACCCAGAGTACCCGAATAATCAGTGTCAATATTTGTATATCAATTTGTTTGCTTCAAGAGCAGGCGCCTTAGTTACATTGAACATTAAAGTTTATTTCATGAGAAATTTCGTCAGGACGTCGTGGGAAAGCTTACGCAACGGTCAATATTGGCCCATACAATTTCATTGTCAAGTTTTAGGCACTTTTTGTGTATCTATCGCTGATACTTCTACCCGCTTTTACACCTACGTAGTTCGGTGTTTATATTTGTGATTAGCCTGTGTGTCCCCTGCCGATATATAATGGTAAATAATGCATTGTTGTGGGTCAACTTTTATGGTCGAGAGCTTGTGATTCGTCATGGGTGGCTTATGGGGCCTTCGTATTTTTTTTATTTTATATGATGCGCTATAAATTAAATGGATCGTGTTTATGGAAATCGGTATTGAATATTGATTAAGATTTTTCTTTATTTGACAAAGGTGTTAGGGTAATGGTGTTAAGTGTTGGTTTCGCTGAATTTAATTGGATGTCAAATCTATTAAACGGTTTCTCGATGCATTTGCATGTCAATTTTATAGTTATGTGATGAATCTCGTATTATTTGTTACTTTAACCTATACTACTTGCTAATTCAAAGAAATAGATGTGCATAGAGTTTCTCATATTATTATAATGTAAATGACTCTTAAGTTTTCACTCCATCAGAAATCGATAAGTATTTTAATGGAATTAATTACGTCTACTACGCATGAAGTTGCTAGAATGACTAAACGATTTCTTCAGGTATTTTCTAAAGTTATTTTGCCCGCAGTGGCTGTTTCCTATGTTTCATGGAGACATATGTATATGTACATAGGCTCACGCCGGTATCTCAGAGGGGCAGGCAGAGACGACGGATTTTCATTTGTCAAGATTGTAAAAAATATGGTATTATAATAATAATATTTTTGGACAATGTCACACAGATCATCCTAGCCCCAAAGTAAACAAAGCTTGTACTATGGGTACCAGGCGACGATATACATACTTACATAGATAGATAAATACTTAAACACATAGAAAACATCCATGACTCAGAAACAAATATTCGTTCTCATCACACAAATAAGGTCCCGGTAAGTGCATACCGGGATTTGAACCCAGGACCACCAGCTTCGTAGGCAGGAGCGCTACCAACTAGGCTATGGTGATCGTCATATTAATGTACAGTTTATCTCCTTTCAATTGAGTTGAATTTAATAGCTGAGTTAGGTGTTCGTATGAAATATTATGTTCTCACATATTCGGTCAATTCACAAAACTAGTAAAGCTGGCTTTGTACAGTAGTAACAAATGATCTTACCTAAAAGATCGCCTCATTTAAAGGACTATGCTATAGTCACCACGCTTGGCAGATGGGTTGACGATCGCAGCGTGGTGGTCATAGCCCACAAAAAGACGCTGCTCCCATTCCCTATTAAATATTCCTTGGAACGACATCTACACCCCCACAGGATGAGATGGGCTTGTGATAGTTCTATATTTATTGCCGTCAGCAGCATAGCAAACATTTTAAATCGATATAGATTTAGACATAGTAGAATGCGGGGATCGGTTGTTGTTGATTATTACGTCTGTTCGTGTGAATGTGAAGGACTAAAGTAAATGGCGGGTATAGTACGTCCTCGAATAATGAAAAGATTGTTTGCGCTAGGATTCCAGTTTCACTTTTCATCGAGGTGATGATGGGTTATTTGTGAAAGAGCTTAAAATAATTTTATATCCTATAAAACATCTAAATGCGCGAGCAAGATAACAGAATAAGACACGTTGCTAAGCTATGTCAGAGGATAACACGGCAGCTTAAACAACTCTTACATCAGGCTTACACACACCGTCCACTCAAGCAATAAGAAGAAGCCTATCTATTTTAAGAGCTATGGTCTTGTCAGTGGGTTTCATCCATTCCTTCTTATCTTTGACACGGACTTTCTTAACTCTCCTTCCATTTTCTTTTTGAGTTGATCCATGGTCTGCCCCAATTCATGGACTGCACGTGTTGTGCAGCAGCTAATACAGTCGCCTCGCTGCTTCGTGTCGCGGTTTCGAGTCTCGCGCCGGACTAGTATTTGTGTGACCCATAAATAGTTGTTCTGAGTCTGGATGTAATTTATGTCCGTCTATTACATGTTTCAAAGTCAAAGTCAAAGGTACTTTATTCCGTAAAAATTTTACATTTATGTGGAATCGTCATATTTTTTTTACCCTACCGTGCAGTGCATGACGTGGCAGCTACTGAGAAACACTGCCAGAAAACTCAGTAGGAATCCTTTTTTAAAATAAAATATACTTAAGATTAATTACAATCATGTGTGTTGACTCAGAACAACTCAATCCCAAGCACTTTTATCACTTAAATAATCAGAAATTTTGTAATATGCCCTGCTACACAATTTGGCTTTAATAATTCTTTTAAACTTATTCGTAGACAATTCTCTAATATCATTGGGAAGTTTGTTATAGAATCTTATACATTGCCCCATAAAAGAGTTACTTATTTTGTGGAGACGGGTAGTATGCAATATGAGATTATTCTTATATCTAGTATTTACATTATGTGTATCGCTCCTTTTACAGAAGGAATCAATATTTTTATGCACATATAGTAAGTTTTCATATATATACTGAGATGGTGCAGTTAGAATGTTGACCTCTTTGAACTTTTCTCTTAGAGACACTCTCGGGCCAAGATTATAGATAGCTCTTACAGCTCTTTGTAATGTACCCTGCGGCATAGGATTAGGTTCACTAGTGCGGGCGTTGTCTTTTTAAAAATAAATAGAATTTTCCTTTATTCTAACTGCTCTCTATCTTGCCAATTAATATTAATATATATTTTAATTGTTAATATAATTTAATAGTAATGATTCTAATGTAAATGTCATCCCATATCAAGTTTCCAACACCTTTTCTTTTCAATTCTGCACAATTTTTAGAATAGATTTATTAAAGTCTACAATTTACAGCATATCATTTTTATTTCTCCGTCTCATTTCTTCGCCAACACAACATTTGAAATACGTTTTATTTCCCTATGTTGCAGTGTCTATGAAAAAGATGTATATTTCAAAAAACTGATATCGTAACTACTGACTTTCTGATAATATCGTAAATTCAATATATCCTAATTCCCATATCACTGGTTTTACTTGTAAGCTCATTGGCCATTTGTAACACATTCCGACATAGTACCGCAAGTCGTTTATTGCGACATGTAATTGAATTATCTGGTCCCACTAATAGTTAACACAAAAAGTTCGTTAACGCAAATAACGAGCAATGTAACCGTATAATCACCGACGCCAGGTTTCACTATGTCAGTATAATGTAGATTAGATAGATATCGGAAACTAAACGTACAGTATTTTTATACATTTAAAACCAATACAGCGTTCATTCGCTCTAAGAGTAGCCCGACTGGAGAAGTTCCTCCACCTTACAAAAGACATTCCTTAATAATAACATTAATAATTTTAATGTTGTGTTTTTCCGTGTGAGTAAAGTCGCCAGAGCTCATCGGGGTGTGGGAAAGGCCCAGCAACACTTGTTTGCTGACTCTTAAAGGCCGATAACGCACCCGCGACTCCCCTGGTGTAGCGAGTGTCCATGGGCGGCGGTGATCACTTACCATCAAGTGACCCACTTGCTCGTTTGTCGTCCTCTGATAAAAAAACAACTCAACAGACATACGGCTGTCTATCAGTAAACGTCTAATATAGTATGTGGACGCTTGCATTCCTGGTCTTGGACACATTCCACACTTAAAAGTTTTAGAACAATACTTAACAATTACAGTTCGACATCTATTAAATCCTATATCAGACCGTAAAGAAATTATGTCAAAGTAATGAATGATTTAATAATCTTTGCAGTGAAAACTTCTCTAGGCACGTTGGACACCATTTGGTAGAAAAAAAAAATACGGAACCCGCGTGATCGTTGCGTCACGCTTCCCATGAGCTATATACATACATACATAGACTCACGCCTGTTTCCCAGAGGGGTAGGCAGAGACAACGGATTTCCATTTGTCACGATCTTTGCACACGTCTTCATGAGCTATATGAGGTGAATAAACAGCGTAAAACCGCATCCTCGTCACATCACGCCCATGAGTTATATGTATAGCTATTATATTGTAGATTATTTAGATTAGAAGCGTAAAAAATAGTTTTCACTGAAATACGTAAAAAAAATATGTGAATGTTTTTAAATAGTAGCGGCGCCCTAGTAACCTAACCTAATCCGGAGGTACAGGCGCTCTGCGTTAAATTACGAACTATACACTGTGGCAGATAAAGGTTAGGATTTCCTAGCTTACATCCTTTTCAGAGGGAGGAAGTAGGTGTTGTCCATCGGTTTTGGTTTTCTAGAAACATGGCCGCATTTGCAATGCAAAGCGTATATATAATACCAAAAACGGGAAATCAATAATTTAATCATTTTGCGGATTTCGAACCAGCACTCTCTGCAAATGCAGGGTAGACCCTCTGCCTGTTAAGCTACGAACGATAAACAGTAGGAGATCAAGTTTAGGATCACATTGCTTACACCCTTCCGGAGGATAAAATACAAATTTCTAGAACACAAATAACAGGCCAAGAATAAATAAATATGTACGTACAGACGCCAGCACATCTAGCTACCCCAATCTGTCAAATTTCTTTTATAGATTTTCAACTTTATTACATAAACATAAGGTTCAGTTTCAATTGGGGAAATTTGACAGATTGGGGTAGCTTGATATGCTGGCGTCTGTACATATTCTCGTTTCGGTCATTTTAACGAGATTAATTTAATGGTTGTGTTAGTATATAGTTTAATAAATGTATCTGCGGTTAAATCTATAAAATTAGTCTTAGATCTATAGATGGGCATGACATTTATCAAATTACTTTTCCGAATATGACGATATTTAGCCCAGTTGGTTCAGAACCAGTTTCTTAGTTACTACCTGTGCCCCGTCGTTTTACCCGCGCTACACTTTATAAATCATAGCCTATGTGTTATTCAGATATTATAACTACAAAGTACCATCAAAATCCGTTCGATAGTTTTTGCCTGAAAGAGTCACAAACGCAAACATATTATTATGTGTATACAAAATTTTGTAATTGTTTGCATTAATTAATTATTTGAAAATAATATCATTCATATATGAACCCTGTGTGTTTTATATTATAACGTATTTAGTATAGCAGATATAGTTTAGATTTAATTTGAAATATATAATTAATATTATATTTCACTTCCCACTTTTATGGACTGCATGAAACCCGGGAAGAAATCGCAGCAGCGACAAGGCCGCCAATTGTAATCGAAGAACTGTTTGCAATTTGTCAATATCAATTTCTTATTGTCACACTAATATTATAAAGGTGAAAGTTTGTGAGAGTGGGAGTGTGTATGTTTGTTACTCCTTCACGTCAAAAAGGCTGGAGCGATGTTAATAAAATTTGGTATAGAATTAGCTGGCACCCTAGATTAACACATAGGCTATCTATACAAATAAATAAAATTGGAGTGTCTGTTTGTAATATTGAAATAGCTGGTTTTTACTACATGAATATAAATATATATACGGTACAAACACCAAAATAACATTTTTTACAATTTTTGTCTGTCTGTCTGTCTGTTTGTTCCGGCTAATCTCTGAAATGGCTGGACCGATTTTGACGGGACTTTTATTGGCAGGTAGCTGATGTAATAAGGAGTAACTTAGGCTACTTTTATTTTAGAAAAAGTCTTTTATTTTACTAAAAAACGAAATAAACTAATTAACGCGCGGACGAAGTCGCGGGGACAGCTAGTAATTTATAAAGTTTAACGCGGGTAAAACCGCGGGGCACAGCTAGTATTAAAAAGGCGAAAGTTTGTGAGTGTGTGAGTGTGTATGCTTGTTACTTCTTCACGTCTAAACGGCTGGAGCGATTTTAATAAAATTTGGTATGGAGTTAGCTGATACCCTGGATTAACACATAGGCTATAATTTATAAAGTTTAACGCGGGTAAAACCGCGGGGCACAGCTAGTGTACAATAAAGAGCAAAGGCTTCTGTACAGTGCAAAGTAAGTAAAGTAATGTTACTTACTTTGCATATTGTGTTTTCTTTTAATATGATAAAGCAAATTAATAGTAGCAATCATGGCGTCAATTTATAACACTAATAAGAAAACACTTAGGCGCCACATTACGCAAAGTATAACCGGCAACTGGTTATTATGCGTAGAATTTATTATTTCAAGATCTCGTTAGTGCTCGCAATTGCGGTGACTTAGATGAAAGGGCTTAGATAAATACTTTATTAGCCTTTTTTGGATATTAAAATTGGCTACAATTACACAGCAAGCTACAATGTAGGTACTATAGAAATATCTAAGTTATTCGGATAGTGCATTCAAAATTCGAATTGCTTAGTAATCAAGCTATACTTTCCAGTATAAGCTGATCTCGCGTTGCATAGGATTTCCATACAATGAGAGGTCAGCTTATATTGGAAAAGTATATCTTAATATGTAGCCGTGTATACATCATCATTATCATCGCATCAGCCCCAAAACGACTGCTGGACACAGTCTTCCCCAAAAGAACTCCATAAACATACACAGGGAATTCGTATAGTGCATTCAAAATCTGAATTGCATGGGAATTTTTAGGTGGATCATCATCATCATCGTATCAGCCGGTAGATGTCGACTGCTGGACAACGGCCTCCCCAAAGGATTTCAACAATGACGGGTCTTGTGCTACCCACATCCAACCCAGCGACCCTTTAAGATCGTCGGTCAACCTTGTAAATGGTCTACCTATCCGCATTTAGGTGCATGTAAAGTCGAAACGGTGACATTTTAATATAATTAAAAATGTCAAAAATGTATAGGATATTTTAAGGAGTATTTTTTAAGTTTATACCTGTCCACATTTAGGTGCATGTAAAGTCGAAACGGTGACATTTTAATATAATTAAAAATGTCAAAAACGTATAAGATATTTTAAGGAGTATTTTTTAAGTTTATACCTATCCACATTTAGGTGCATGTAAAGTCGAAACGGTGACATTTTAATATAATTAAATATGTCAAAAATGTATAGGATATTTTAAGGAGTATTTTTTGAAGTTTATACCTATCCACATTTAGGTGCATGTAAAGTCGTAACGGTGAAATTTTAATATAATTAAAAATGTCAAAAATGTATAGGATATTTTAAGGAGTATTTTTTAAGTTTATACTATAAAGAAGTTAGAAAAATAAATCATTAATTTGCAACAATTCTGTAGCAAGAAATTGTTGTAGAGTCCTACATAAATATCTTTAAACATAAGGAATTGTTTCATAAATAGGGCCTTGGTCCAGCTGTGGGCGTATTTCGGCTGATATGATGATAATGATGTTTATATTTAAATTTAACCACTATGCCACTCGTGCAGTTAAATCTAGTTATTGAACTTAATTAATAAAAGCAGTATTAATAACTTCGAGTCATAGCCGCCAGTGATTATAGCCTGGTTTAAATTCTTCACACTTGTACTTGTTTGATTATTGGTTCAGGTTTCCGATAGGACTTATTGGATATTTATGCATGAATCTAACAGACCACAGTAATCAGCCACTTGCTTTACAGTAAAAGTCATATTTTATTTTATTTATTAGGGTTATTTATTATAAATAAATTAAAAATATTCATAATGACATCAAATTAACGTGACAGTTGTTTTAAGTACGCTCACGTTAGTGAAATTAGTCCCTATGTACTTTACAAAAATATAATTGAGTGACACAAAGAGCACCCAGACTTGGAAAAATTATGAGTCATACAAATAGTTTGTCCTGCGCAAGATTTGAAGTGGCTAAGTGACTGTCTTAACCGCTGCGCCACACTTTTCTTTTTTCTTTGTTTATTATTTAGTAAAGTACCAAGTATAGTACTTTATATGTATTACAATCTAGTCTAGAGACTAATAAGTGATTTTATATTAACCTAAAATTCTACATAAACATAATTAATTCTAAGAATCAGTCCACCGACTTTCCTAAGTCATATATGTTAAGGGGAAGACATTTTGTCCATGTGTTATTTATAATTACATTATTGCTATCACTAATCATGACACTAGTTCATAGTGTTTTGTTCTCTTTAAGCGTCTCACTAGCTCTGTAATGTCGAGGAGCTGGATGGCCTCGACGCCACACGTGAAGTCTAATAATAATCCTATAATTAAATAATCTCATACTTATTTACATCTTTAACAGTCCTGATCTAAAGTGCCCTCTAGCGTTGCTTAGATCAAGTGCTTTTTTGTTAGACGACTTGAGTCCCTGATCGCTAGAAGTGACTTGTCTCATTTTAAACATAAAATAATTAAAAGTATATTACGTGTTCAGTCTGCACATTCAATGGCCATTATTTTTCAATGAAATTATGTAAACAAGCAATATCTAGTAATACTTCAATTACCTCACCTATTTCGTAACATAATCCTTATAAAGCTATCGATGAAATATTCCCTCCGATCCGATCTAAAAATGCCTCTATCAATCAGTAACCGAGTCTTCGCATATTAACGTAGAATGAAAGTTGCACACACTGTCCCTAAACACCGTCCCTCTCATGTGTCTCCTCTTCAGTAGCTGCCCTGAGCCATAAAATGCAGTCTCTTTTGTAAGATGACTTAAGACTCCACACACCTCTTTTATCCGGTGAAGCAGTGAAAGCCTCCCAGGCGTAAAAGTTAAATAAAACATAGTGTTACGTGCTTATTTGATTCAATTATTGTATCAGTGACAGTTTTTGTGACTCATGTAAACAGACAAAGTCTTCAAATACTTTAATTTCGACACCTACTTAATAACATAATACTAATAAAACTTCCAATGATCGCCAAATATTATTCTTTCACCTCTAAGTTATGAAACAAGGAATTAAAATCCATAATACGCGTTCGACTCGTCATAATATTTACAATCGGCCGTGGGAAGCGAAAACATTGCCCAAGTCAAGAGCCTCTCAAAATCTAAGCGATGATTTGAAACTTTGTGATCGTGGATAATTGATGTCTTATATTCAAGCTTTCAAGTCGTTCTGGGGTGTACAGAAGCTGAAGTGTATACGAAATTGAATAGAGAAATAGGTTTGTGTTTGAACTAAGGAATCTTGCGAAACTGAGATGTTTGAATAGGGTTTTATGTAAGAAAATATGAATTGGTAAGGTGTTAGGTAAATATCAACTGAGCTTAAAGCACCAAGCACTATGAGTACTCGATATTGTTTACCATATTTAGATTGCATCGTAGAAATGACACCTTAAATTCAATCCCGTCGCCTGGCCGCTTCGTGTCTCGGATTCGATTCCTTCGCTGGACAACTATTTGTGTGACGTATAAATAAATATGTTCTGAGTGTGGATGTAGTTTAATTTTTTGGACAGCTGTGTACCCTTATTTAAGAAACACCGAATTTTACCACTACCTAAATTGTACATATATGAAATTTTCTTTTTTGTCTACAAACATCCAAATTTATTTGAAAAACAATTAAACGTAAATGATAGGAATACTAGATTCCCCAACAAACTTCAGATCCCCTGTCAACGTACTTCGATGTATAGTAGGAACTGTTATTGTATGGCTATTCGAATTTACAATAAATTGCCAAATTATTTGAAAAGCCTTAATTTAAATATGTATAAACGCAAATTATTTCAATTTTTAACTAATAAATGTTATTATTCTACAAAAGAGTATTTAGATGATAAGTAATTTTAAATTGTTCATAGATTTTTTAGTTATAAGATAATATTTGTACACCAGAAATGGTAGAATATATGAGACTTTTGCATTGTAACACCTTATTCCATTATTGTACTATATTCTTACAAATAAACTATATTCTATTCTATTCTATTCTAATCCCTGTGTCGCGGGGTACTTTTCGCGACAGAGGTATTAGAGTCCCTATTGCGGGCGTTGTCTTTAAAAAAATAAAAAATTGTGAACATTTTAATGTTTACTACTGTTTACTGACTATATGATTATAGTCAGTGGATTTAACATTTTATAGTATTAGCACGATGATTACTGCAAATAACTGTCAGTAAACAGTAGTAAACATTAAAATGTTAACAATTTTTTATTTTATTTTTTTACATTTACACACGTGAGGTATAATGATTTATACCTCACGTAAAATATGTAGGTTTGGCAACACTGTAGGGTTATGTTAAATTGTTTGTGTTTCATGACAACATCATTAAACGATAAATAATCAAATTAGACACTAAAATATTATTACGTTTTTACCCTTGTTTAACAAAATTGAGACTTAATAAATTACTTAACTAAATATGTAATTCATTAAGTCACAATTTTGTTAAACAAGGGTAACACAACAAGGGTAAGGGCCTATTAAATGCCTGAAAAAAACAAAAACTAAACTTAGTTATTGTTTTTTTCAGGCATTTAATAGGCATCTCTCTTTGTATGTTTGGAAGTTGGAAGAGAAGTGATACCACTTTACCATTTATTTTACTAACCAACTACAATAATGTCCTTAAGGTCGAATTTGGGAGACTAGCTATCTGCGCGGGACATATTATAATGCACAATGTGTGCACAAATACAAGAGTACTAATTTTACTTTAATTTCAGTTATTAATAAAGCTACTAGCTGTGCCCCGCGGTTTTACCCGCGTTAAATTTTATAAATTATCATACTTCCTCCCCCGTACGTGATAGCGTGATAATTTGTAGCCTGTATGTTGACCCGACCTCTTAGTAATATTCATCCAAAATTTGAAGTAAATCCGTGCAGTACTTTTTGAGTTTAGCCCGGACATACATACAGACAAACAGGCGCACATACAAAAATTCTAAAGACTATATTTTTGGCTTCGATATCGATTATAGATCACGCCACAAGTATCCTTTAGAAAAAAAATTCAATGTACAGTTTTGACTTTCCTACGATTTTATTATATGTATAGATTCATGTATTTTTTTATCCTAAACAATCAATAAAAAAATACAGTTCTTAGACAGCTTTGCCATTTCATCATCCTCTCAGTCATAGACTCTTGCGCACTTTTCTATGATTTCTTTGGCCTAACGCTATACAGAGAGACATGATAGCAACGCTGCCCATGAGCTGGTCGCTCCAGGTTCAGACGCCAGAACATTCAGCTACCCCAATCTGTCAAATTTCTTTTAAAGATCTTCAACATTAACACATAAGCATAGGGTTCACTTTCAATTGGGTAAATTTGATAGATTAGGGTAGCTTGATGTGCTGGCGTCTGTACAATAAATTGGTTTCGTGAAATCACAATGCGATCAATAGGATCTAACGTATTCGTCATAATCAAATTAAATATTGTGTAGATCAATAAAAACGGTCGCTTCTCTTATTATCGCGTTTCACACTTGACCGTTTTAACTATAATTACTCAAATTCTCATAGATATAGGGGTTGTTAAAACTTTTAGGGTGCGCTGGTGTCAAAATTAGTGGGGTGGGTTTAGTATGATGCGTTTGACACTGTTGTTGCTTTACTACTGTTTTATGGCGATGGAAGTCATATGGTATTTAAATTATCGTCTTGGGCGTTTCTAGTTTGAAAACTTAGAGTAATGCAAATTTTGGAGTATATCTAATACTAGGTGTGCTCCGCGGTTTTACCCGCGTTAAACTTCATAAACTATGTGTTATTTGCCTATGTGTTATTCGGATATATCTATACATATAATAAAATCGTAGGAAAGTCAAAACTGTACATTGAATAATTTTTTAAAAGGATACTTGGGGCGCGATCTACAATTGATATTGAAGCCAAAAATATAGTTTTTAGAATTTTTGTCTGTGTGTCTGTTTGTCTGTATGTATGTCCGGGCTAAATTCAAAAAGTACTGCATGGATTTACTTCAAATTTTGCATGAATATTACTAACAGGTCGGGTCAACATATAGGCTACATATTATCACGCTATCACCTACGGGAGAGGAGCTGTGGTAATTTATAAAATTTAACACGGGTAAAACCGCGGGACCCATCTAGTAAGCTATATTACTACAAAGTTTCATCAAAATCCATTCGGTAGTTTTTGCGTGAAGAAGTAACAAACATACACACTCACAAACTTTCACTTTTATAATATTAGTGTGATAAACTAAACTTTTAACGGTCTGGTATCCACGAGACGGGTCAAGGAGCCGAGGTCGCAAAGCGAGAAGATGGGAAGATGATATTAAATTGACTCTAGGTCCCTTTTGGCCAAGAATTGCGATCGACAGGAAACAATGGAAGACGTTGGAGAAGGCCTATGTCGTAAGACACACCGAATTAAGGGATTTACTATATTAAGATTACTGACATTTATCAAAAATTGTGAAAAGTTTCGGAATAAAAGGCTTTATTATATTATTATTAAACTAAACTTGAAGTATTTCTGCCTAGTTGGTCGAGTGGTAACATGCTATACTGCAGATAATAAGGCGAACATATCCTCGCTCAGGGTTAAAAGTGTAATTGGGAACATACTGCAAAGTAAAGTCTAGAAATTAGCGATGTTATACGCCCAAGCCTCTAAGAGGACGTAAAGCTGTTCGTCCTCCGCCTGGTCTCTCCTCTATCGTGTCAAATAACCGTCCTAGATAGACAGTCCTACATTGTTAGAGTGACCTGCATACCTTCAAATTGGCCAACGTAGTAGAAAATCGACCCGGATTACGGTTGCGGCATTCCTCTACCCGTAAATATAGAGCAAAGCCGCAGCATGATATGTGCAAATGTAAACAATTGGCTTATGGCTAGCGGTTACCGTAACCACTGACGCTTGCAACACAAATCACAGCGCTTAACTAATGGGTGACTATACCGCCCATAATAACCTCTGGAGACTTTAGCCAAGCACGATGACACGTCAAGCGGCACAGCACACGCTATCTATGTTAAGAAGTCAGTTCCATTTGTAGTTATTAGAGAATAGACAACAGCCATGTTAGAGGCCTAATGGGTGACATTTTTATGTCATAGGGCGACAAACGAGCAAGCGGGCGGTATAGTCACGCATTGGTTAGGCGCTGTGGTTTGTGTTGCAAGCGTCAGAGGTTACGGTAACTACTAGCCATAAGCCAATTGTTTACATTTTTATGTCATAGGGCGACAAATGAGCAAGCGTGTCACCTGATGGTAAGTGATCACCGCCCCACATGTACACTCGCAACACCAGAGGTGTCACGGGTGCGTTGCCGGCTTTTATAAATCAGCAAACAAGTGTAGCTGACCCTTCTCCCCACCCCAATGAGCTCTGGCGACCTTACTCACACGCAGAACCACAAGATTAAAGTTATTAATGTAATTATTAAAGAATGTCTTCTGTAAGGTGGAGGTACTTCCCCAGTCGGGCTGCTCTTTGAGCGAATGAACTCTGTGCCCTACCTCTCTCTTTTAACAACTCTGACTTCAGGGCAACCACTGCACTTACTATAAGTAAGTAATTCCAGTTGATTTTAATACTTGGAAAAGTATAAAACTCAATAAAAAGTATGTAGGTACACATGAATTTAAAAAAAAATACACACAGGAGTTGCAAATTTGAAAAGATATTAAAATTACGTTTAGTTCAAATTCAAATTTTATAGTACCCACATAAAACTGATACAGAGCGTGTACCGTTCCACAAACTCATAAAACACGAGACTTATCAAAATATTATGAAATACTTAAAGGATAATCAAGTAATAAACAAGTCAATCCATTTATAACGATCGGTTTACGATCCAAAATCGATTCGAAATCGTCCAAGATGAATGTGATCGATTGTTTTATCGATTCCCATAATTACCGCTTGTGTTCATCATCCGTTTATGGGGATATTAACGGTTTTTAGTACTCTATCATATACACATTCTTCCATTGTAAGGATGATGTGGATTGGTCCAAGTACTCAGTATATTAAATTGGTATCATCTGATGACATAACATGTTGCTGATTGATCATATTTTTGGTCCACGTCAGTAATCGCCCTGAGTTGACCTATAAACCCCAGATTGAGACTCAGATTGAGACCCCATTGACCTCTGTGTCACCTGTAAAGCAGTAAAACTAATACTACTTCATTTTTTGCACTCTTTTAAATAATGAGAGCTTCTATCCATCCAAAGGCTGTCGGGAAGAAATTGACTAATGCAATAAGACCGCCCATTGTGTATGAATGTGTTATTTATTTTGTCTTATATGAATGAGGAGTATTCTATTATATTCTATTGTTTACACAGCGGAAACCTTAAATAGATCCTCAACACCTTTTATAGGTGACGGTGACGTCACGTCACGACGTGGTGACGGTCACCGTAGCCTAGTTGGTAGTGCTCCTGCCTACGAAGCTGGTGGTCCTGGGTTCGAATCCCGGTAAGTGCAAATATTTGTGTGATGAGCACGAATATTTGTTTCTGAGTCATGGATGTTTTCTATGTATTTAAGTATTTATCTATCTATATAAGTATTTATATCGTCGCCGTACTCATAGTACAAGCTTTGCTTAGTTTGGGGCTAGGACGATCTGTGTGACATTGTCCCTAGATATTATTATTATTATTATAGGCGCCTGATGTATTCTAAGGACTTGAGTGAGGGAATTTGCGTTACACTATCCTGCGTAGCTACAATTCTAAAAGAATACCTAAATAGTGTATTTATTAAGGTCTTCTGTTGTACAGTCAGTGATTGCGAGTGATTGACCCTTATATAATAATATAATATCAAGGGACAATGTCACACAGATCATCCTAACCCCAAACTAAGCAAAGCTTGTACTATGGGTACCAGGCGACGATATATATACTTATATAGATAGATAAATACTTAAATACATAGAAAACATCCATGACTTAGAAACAAATATTCGTGCTCATCACACAAATATTCCAGCTTCGTAGGCAGGAGCACTACCAACTAGGCTACGGTGATCGTCATATATATATATATATATATATATATATATATATATATATATATATATATATATATATATATATATATATATATTTATATACTATAAGAGTCAAAAGTGGCATTTACTGTCTAGGTAATAAGGTCGTTGTCTAGGACAACATGTGTCCACTGATTTACAGTAGATTTTAAATATTACGAAACAGTGTACGTTACGATAAGTATTACACTTGACGGATTGCAGCTTAATTTATTTAACGACTGCAATGTAAAATAATAATTCAATGCTTCAATTATTAATTGATTGCCATTTTATATTTATTGTCTTTAAATAATGATTAATTTCTTCAACTTTTAATTAAGCCGCTTGTGTACTGCATACAAGCGCTATAATTTAAGCTATGTCGATCGTTAATAAGTTAATTCCGATATTAAGATTTAATGGTTATAATCGAGTAATGATACAAACATGGCGGTATAAGCCGTCCGGGTCGGGGTTTATCGCCTAGAAGATTGCGGATTCGATTCTCACATTAAAGGAAATTACATATTCCGATTCAACCAAGGCTTGTCAAGCAATATCTTATCTTATCTTTGATGGGGTGTACTTGCGTGCAGCACTTCGACCCTTCAGGATCTTCACTACCCCCCACTGGTTTTTATTCTATCCCTAGAGCCCTGAATGACGTCTTCACATAATCCTATAGTAGATCCTTGTAGTCTCCTGGCTCGGGATACGCCAGCCCCAGGATGGCCATTCTGTGTCTTGCCAATGCATCGCATAAAATTTTATAAATTCTCACAGTTCCTCCCCCGTAAGTGATAGCATGATAAGATGTAGCCTACATGTTGACCCGATCTCTTAGTAATATTCATGTAATGTTGATGTAAACCCATGCAGTACTTTTTGATTTTAGCCCGGACATACATACAGACAATCAGATAAACAGACAAAAATTCTAAACACTATATTTTTGGCTTCGATATCTACTGAAGATCACCCCCAAGTATCCTTTTTAAAAAATATTTAATGTACAGTTTTGACTTTTTACGATTTAATTATTTATTTATTATTATTATTATTATTATAACAAATAAAATAGCGTAACCTCTTTTTTTTAAAGGTAGGGGGAATGTCTACATATGATTATAGGTACTGCTCATGTGCCCCCCTTTTCCTTCAGGTCCCAGACGGTGAAGACACGTACCCTGGGAAAGCTCAGGCTAACTGTTAGCGTTAAGTCAAAAAAAGAGGATATGAAGAACTCTTGTAACACCTTACTATCGAGCTTAAGTTAAAGCTCTGATAGGAAGTTGTTACAAGAGTTTTTAACAAGCTTATTTTTAGCAAGACGTATTACCAGCGCTGTTATTTAACTTGACATTTATTTTATACTAGCTGTAGCCCGCAGTTTCACCCGCGTTAAACTTTATAAATTATTTCCCATATGTTACTAATGCGGTGTCAGCTAACTCCATGCCAAATTTCATTTAAATCGCTACAGCCGTTAAAACGTGAAGTAGTAACAAACATACACACTAACAAACTTTTGCCTTTATAATATTTGTGTGATTCACTGGTTCTCCCTTAGCCTCCTCCCAAGTCTACCTGTGGACATAATCCAAGAACCGTTTAATATTCACTGAAGCCTAGTTGGTAGTGCTCCTGCCTAAGAAGCTGGTGGTCCTGGGTTCGAATCCCGGTAAGTGCAAATATTTGTGTGATGAGCACGAGTATTTGTTTCTGAGTCATGGATGTTTTCTATGTATATAAGTATTTATCTATCTATATAAGTATGTATATCGTCGCCTGGTACCCATAGTACAAGCTTTGCTTAGTTTGGGGCTAGAATGATCAGTGTAACATTGTCCCCAGATATTATTATTATTATTATATTTATCCCAGTTGACTGTACATTTTAAGCATTAAAATACCAAATCGCTTACCATTTTCTAAGCTTATTACTGGACCACATCTCGGCCATAATTCGTTACAAGATTTTAACAAGCACTTGTCTGTCAACTGACTGGTGTACTGCGTTGTTATTCAAAAATACCGTTTAATAAATTAGTCTGTGTTTCTGTTGGTACATAAATACAAAACGGCTACGTTTGATTGAATTATATCTGGTAGGATTTAGTTGGAGGTTGTTTTGAGGGGCAGTAATTACGAAGATAATTGTACAAGGAGTAATGTAAATAGTAGATGTCACTTAAAGAACTTAATTGCCTATTATACACATCAACAATCAAAATTCACAATACAAGAATTAAGATCAGCTGATGCATTTTATACGAAAGGCAAAAAGGTAAACTTTACGTTTAATAGCCTAGGAGGGGAGGCTATCACTGCTTCACCGGAAAAAATCTATATATATAAAAATCAATGCCACTTTTCGTTGTAATGTTATAACTCAACAACGCCTTTACCGATTTGGCTAATTTTGGTCTTGAATTATTCGTGGAAGTCCAGGGAAGGTTTGTACGTAGAGAAAATTAAAAAAAAGTGTAAAATCAACATCATTTAGCAATTTAAAATATTTTTTTGTTTGAATAAATGAACTTAATAATCATTTTTTTTATGAATATGCCTTATACGTAGCGAAGCACGTACCGGGCCGCTAGTATTTTATGTATATTTCACATATTGTTGTTCAATTTTATAAGCAGATTAAGCTCATTAAGGCCATGGGTGTGTGTTGTTTTCATAAAATCAGCAAAATTATTTCAAAATTGAAATAATACTGTTGTGCAATATATAAGTGCGATTTTTACGACTTTTAATAAGTTAAGATTTAAAAAAGAAGTGTATTCTCTAGACTGAAGTAAAACTTAGATACGTTATGTAATTGGCAATTGAAATGATAAAAGAGAGGAAGAAAATGTGTGCTCGCGCTTCTCACTCTACACTCTTCAGATATTCTTTAGATACGAAACGTAACTCTCCCTCTTTCTTTTTTCATTAGGTTATATCTCCCTCTCAAATTCTGTTCGTCTCGCCAGATCACTCATTCGTAACGCTCTCGTCACGTATTGACCAACTTATTCACCAAGTCAAGCGTATCGAAGTTTAAATTCAATAACGAATGAACTGGGCATATAATTTTTTTTATAAAACAACAACTAAGTTATCTATACATATAATAAAATCGTAGGAAAGTCAAAACACACAGTACATTGAATATTTTTTAAAAAGGATACTTGGGGCGTCATCTACTATCGATATCGAAGCTAAAAATATAGTTTTTAGAATTTTTGTCTGTTTGTTTGTCTGTTTGTCTATATGTATGTCCGGGCTAAACTCAAAAAGTACTGCTTGGATTTACTTCAAACTTTGCACGAATATTACGAAGAGGCCGGGTCAACATACAGGCAACATATTATCACGATATCACCTACGGGGGAGGAGCTGTGATCTGAGACAGTTTAACGCGGGTAAAACCGTGGGGCACAGCTAGTTAGCAATATAATCAGAATAAAAAAACCTGAAATCTTCAAACGTCGTGCAAATCTATTGCAATTATATTATTTACTTTTTATTATATACTTTATTAGTGTGTTTTCACTCGGCCTATCCAAAGCCCTTAAAGCACAAATTCGCGTCTTTTATTTAGCGTCGTAAAACACCTTTTCATATTGTGCTATATGCTCCACGTAACGGGATTGATAACAGAAATAGGTTACTACGGGAATGTGGTAGACAAACAACTTGTTCGCACATTGTTACTTCTGCTCTTGAACCAATATTAACGGGACACCGAACAAAAACACATCGAGTACGCGTCACCGTTTGTTTATATTGTACAATTGGAAACTGCTTCCAACTCCCAACATTTTCGTGTCGTTAACATTCCGTGATTTTAGTGTTCGGAGTCAAAGAACACGCAAGTGATTTAGAGCACTGTACAAGCACGAACGTTCTTATTGAAACATTGTTAGAAGTAATTAAATTAAAAATATGTCTTAATTTCGATGTGAATGTGTTAAAACTTCTTAGTCGCACTTGTTGGTTGAACAGAAACATGGAACTCGGTCATTGTCATGTCACAATTTTCATAAGCTATATCCTAGGATATTCACACACAGCCGTCTTATCCCAAACTACGCGGAGTTTGTACTATGGAAACAAAATTACTGATATACTAGATATACTTACAAGTAGTAAATAAATACTTATAGATATAATTTTATTACACTCAGACTCACTTCAAACTAAAATGTTCATACATACTAATTTCTGTCCTGGGTGGGAATCGAACCCACGACCTGCGGCGTGAAAGGCAACCAATCCAACCACGCCAACAGGCCCGTCCAAAGTATACGTAACTACAACATTTTATTTATTTTTATTCTCAAACCCAAATTCAATAAGGGTAGGTGTGTCGAGAACATACTATCATATTAAAAAGTCTATTTAACAAGTATATATCTTGGGATAAATAACTAGGCGAAGCCTGTATTATCTTGCCATAATACAGGCTTCGCCTAGTTATTTATCCCAAGATATACACTTATTAAATAGATTTACATACACAGACAACAGATAAACATCGTTATATATTTCTAAATACATACATATAATATATAATTTACACTCTGACTCCTCACTCCTGACGCTCACAAATAATCATGCTCATCACACAAAGATTTGTGCAAGGGGATCAAACCCACGACCTCTGACTTAGAAGTCAGGGTCACTTACCACTGGGCCAGCAGGCCAGGATAGTTCATAAACGTCTATTCGCATATGAAACCCCTTTCTTACTATAGAGTACCTACTACCTCATAAACGCGGAAAGTCAAACAACAGTATCTATCAAATATTATGACTAATAAATACTACTTAAGTTGATATGAAAGTATCTGATATTAATGCAACTTTAAACGATTAAGTTAATAAAAGTCATTATGTTATTATTTAGGGCCGTCTCAATAGTCATGAAAGTCCTCTTAACAGTTAAAGTGCAGAAGGCTGACCCAAATTGTGATACCACCCAAATGTCTGCTGTGTAACTGGCGGTTGTAGAGATCTTTGGGGGAGGCCTTTGTCCAGCAGTGGACATCTTTCGGCTGATATGACGATGTCTTTCCCAGACGTATCCGTCGTCGGCACACTACTTGTGTCGGCCTGGGCTCTTGCATGGGCGCAAGCGTGACTAACAGAGCCAAACTTGGTGTCCAGTTGCAGGAAGCACAGAAAAGAGACCCACTTGAATCGCATATGTAATTGCTGGAGGGGTTCGGCTGGGTTCAATCAAGAGCTTCGCTATGGGCATGCTCAAATTTTTCTACGCTTGATTTCACAGCAGCTCGCCATGCTTTTCTCTGAGTAGCAAGCCTCTTTTTTTTTTATTGCCTTAGGAAGCAAACGAGCTAGCGGCCCACCTGATGGTAAGTGGTAACCGCTGCTCGAGGACATTCGCAGGGCAGCGGTTTGCTGTGCCCCCACAAACCGCTGCCTACCGTGATATTAATACTCTTTTTAAACCTCGTTTGAAGAAGGACATGTCGTAGCGCTGGGGAAACACCACAGCAGGTAATTCATTCCAGAGCCGGCACGTACATGGGATGTATGAACGCTGGAAGCGAACCGTGCTTGAAGAGATCGCTTCCAGGTGATACGGATGAACCTTACTGCGAGTGCGCATGGTCCGATTATAAAAAGGGGACGGTGGCACCAGCTCAACAGTTCCTCAGAGCATTCCCCGTGAAAGAGACGGTAGAACACGCCGAGAGATCCAAAATCTCTCCGCTGCTCTAGCGACTCCAATCTGTCCTTTCCCGCAGTTTCTGGATATGGTGGTCAGGTGGCGCTTCATTATGATGATGATATATACCTACGTAGTGTCCTCCCGCTCTGCAAGCCCTATATTATGTCCAGTATGAAGTATAATGCCCTTGTGCGGTTAAAAGTCGCTATGTATTATTCAGCTATTTACATCACATAGCTGTTTTTACAGTATGTGTGTATTGAAATAACGATTGAAACTCTATAAAACCGAAAATACCTTAACAACACATAGCGACTTTCGCACGTGAATATGGCTGACTATGGTTCAAGAATATTCGATATTTTCCTAAATACCGTAGAAGTTTTTGGAACAATAAAGAAACTGAGATTGTAAAATTAGTACGTTGTTAAAACTCCTAGCGACAAAATCTTATGCCTCTATGTAACGTATATATGTTAGACTAACTAATGAAGTCCCAGAAAATAATACAAAGCACATTGTAAGGGTAAAATACCCCCTCCGATCATCCATGGGAGTGGCTACTCTCACAGTGTATTAACGTAGAGACACAGTTGCACAAAATGTCCCTTACAGCGGACCCGCTTATGCAACAACGCCAATTTCCGCCATGAGTTGACATTAAAACTCGAAAGGGTGCTCTGGTGTGGGTCACCATTAGTAGTCTTATGAGCTGGATTTTTGTCGATATTATATGGCCTTTGCGTCTGTTACAGACGATTTACGGCGCATTGTCTGAGAGACATTTTTTTTGGTGGCTAAACAAACCGATGCGTGAGCGACATAGCCTGCCGCAGGCCTGACAAGAGAAGTTAGCGGTGGTTGGTGCCGAGCCGCTTCCATGTCGCTTCTGTCTCTTATCAGCAAGTACTCCGAACCAGGCTTCATCACAGATCTTACGACCCTCCACTACACGTTTGCGCCATTCAACTCTATTTTCAGCGAGCTTTTCCCAGCAACAGTGGTCAATTTTAAATCATTGTCGATATTATTATATTAGAAATATATAAGGAGTTTATAAGTTGTCTGGTTGCCATAGTACTCAGCCTAGTTGGGAATCTATTGTATATATATATATGATATTAATTCTATTCTGCAGTACTTCGGACAAGTCTCTAGACGGGATAACGACTCCATAGAACAACTGGTTATCCAAGGGAAAGTAGAGGGAACCAGATAGCGAGCAAGTGAAATCCGCAGTAGGAAGCTGTGTATCTGACTGCGTCAGACAGTCCGCTGACAGAGAGAGATGGCGGGAGATCGTGCGGAAAGCTGTGTCCACCTTTACCATAACGTGGATGCCTCGATGTGACCACGACCGCTCTGCCAAGAGCGTAACGACAGAGAAGAAGAAGACGTTGGGAATCTGATTGCAGTACACAGTGGCAGATATTTACGATTCCCATGCTATCACACTTTCGGAAGATGTGGGTGTTATCCATCGGTTTTGTTTTATAAAAACATGGCCGACTGATATTTTCACAGTTGTATGTAAAGGTCATATCATATTGATAACACTTTCCACACTTTAAAATTTTTCTGTGTTAGCATCATTCACAATGTAGAGTTTTTAAGACTGTTTCTACATGCCCATAAAACGGGCAATTGTATTTCTGTCACACGCGCCAATGGTTCTGTACGTGTTTTAGACGCGTAAAAAGTTAGTAGCTATTACTAAAACCAAACAATAGAACTAGGTATAATAATAATAATATCCTGGGATACATGAGAGTGGAAAAACTCATACAACATGAGTTTATTCAAGGCTAGAGTAAACAGGCATCTTATGGTTATTACGCGCGGCTCACCTTCGACCACATCTTCACTTACCATCAGTTGAGATCGTAGTCAAGCGCACACACATTTTTCATAAAAAAACACGCCCATCTGATCCCAAACTAAGCAGAGCTTGTGCTATGAAAACCAGATAACTGATATATTGCATATACCTACTACTTTTCTTTTGTAGATACATACTTATATACTCATGACAAACAGACATGTTCATGCATAAAATGTCCTGGGTGAGAATCGAACCTACGACCTGCAGCGTGAAAGGCAAGCATTTACCAACCACGCCAACCCGTCATATACTTGTTTAAGAAGGATTAAAATTGAATCTCTTTAGTGGCTTACCACCAAACGTGCTATATTCAACAAGCGACAGATTACACACGTTTCGGTTGATTAAAGCCCACAATTCCTTCATTATAATAATCGCAACTTAAATCTAAGTATAAGTTACTTTATGTTCGTTTGCCGTTGGCTTAGGTTCGTGGTCAGCAATAAATTGTGTAGATACCATCTAACTTTGTATTAATGTGTGTACTATGTGAGTTTCGGCACACTCAAGGCTCACGAAGCTATTTAAGAGCACAGATAGTCTATTTGTATTTTGTAATTGTCGAACACTTAACACTGTTTTTCGCTTTTTTGACCGCCAAGTCGGCAAGTAAGTATACCATACTAGAATAATAATAATAATGTCCTACTAGCCGCATTTCGGCCATGGCGGCCAGTCTAAATAGACACTAGCCATCACAGCAGATTCTCTGAAAGATTGCACCAAATATTCAGTGCTTTTGATTCAAATGTATTTATATTTTATTTTAAGTATTTGTTTTATAATATTTTCCTATAAAATATGTAAGAATAACATAATCATGATAATGTAAGAATAATATAGATTAATTTACTACCAATAGAGTGTATCTAAAAATGTGGTGTTTACCTATAATTAGATGCGCAATTAGAATTAAGTTTTATTGTATACTACATCTGTTAGTGAAATATTGTTGCTTCTGTTGGTAAACCTAATAAATAAAATATTAGATGTTTCTTTTTTATAGTCTCTCAATGGTATGTACGTGAGTGTGTTTAACTCGCACTTGGCACAAATTGCAGCAGGTAAAGTTTATGACTGAAATATTGCATAAGGCTATTACTTACAGGTGTCGAAGACCATAAGAAAATTATTTGGACATGGCGGAGCAAAAACAATTATAGCGATGGGACTACAGATAATTAATTTACTTCTAATGCAGAGAAATCGGAATCAAATTTCGCTGGTTTACATGAATAACAACACAATCCAAAAAAGTAAATTTTACAGCCATTTGAAAATGTAAAAAAAAATTCTTTTTATATATTTGAGAAATAAGAACATGGAATGTATTAATCGAATGGGTATTAATCAAGGTCTAGTTAAAATATTAATATGCATGGTATGAGCTTTGAAGATCATAATGAATCAAAAAAACTGTGTGGTATTCGACTTATGCCAAAATTAGTTTTCCTATATTATTATGAAAAGGAGCATAAATAAAAATATTATACCTAATTTAGTTAGTAAGTTTAGTTTAGTTCTTAATTTATGTTGAAGAATGACATATCTGGTAATAATGTTCGAAATGTCTCTATATCTCTATCTCGATGATATTATTCGTGAGAAAATTTGGCGGTGTGCAAAGACTAACAGTAACTAGCGAACGTCGACTATTGCACAAAAATGTCGCCGAAAATCATCCAATCATATGTCATATCACACTTTAGCTCGCCACTGCGCCAATTTTGCCGGTATGAATGTGAGTTTTATTCGCCATGAAATTAAGACAATTTTGGATCTTGCTGTGTTATAAAACAATATTTTCAAAATTTATGATTGAGTGGTTATTCATGCAAAGCAGCAAAATGTCTTGTAAGGCCTCAAGATATTTCGATGGTAGCGGAACCCGTACGTGTATTCAACTCGCATTTAGCCGTTCTTGTATAAATTGCAGTTGGTAAATTTAGTTTTATGTATGACTGAAATATTGTATAAAGCCATTGCATACACGTGTCGAAAACTATAAGAAGATTATTTGTACATGGTGGAGCAAAATCAATTATTGCGAAGGTACTGCAGATTATTGAATTACTTCTAATGCAGAAAAAAAAATTGTCATTTAAATCTTGTACGTACAACATTAAGCTATTTTTATAGTCTCTAGATGGTACGGAAACCGTATGTATATTCGAGTGTTCGACTCGCACTTGACAGACTTTTTTTTATTGCAGTAGGTAGGTACTTATTGTGTGACTGAAATATTGCATAAGGCCTTATCCCACACGTGTCGAAGACATGGACAACGGCCGTAAACTCATAAATCACCGTTCGAGTTAGTGCAATCAATTGTCTAGCCAGCTCGGTGGCACAGTACAAAAAATACATACAGTACGGAAACTACCTACAAATGCTCGAAACGGCGCATTAAAAAAGATACGATTCCATATAAATGTAAAATTTTTACAGAATAAAGACTTTTTTGATTTTGATTCACACAAACGTGCGCATCGACAAGACCCCTAAGCGGTCGTCCCAGTGTTGTCAGTAAAGAATACCGCGTCAAGACACTCGTCTTGACGCGGTGGGGTTAAACTTGTACGACGTACGTGACCACTCAGTCACGTAAAAGTTTAACCCCGCGATCTTTTTAAAAATGCTAGGAGCGTTTTGCGTAGTATACGGCTGTTCGAACTCGGCTTCATCGAAACGGGAGCTGTCGGATTTTAAACTTCCTGTTGATGTTTATTATTATTGAAAACAAAAATGATTAATTAAACATAACACATTATCAAAATCATAATAAGCTGGTAATGTAGCTTTTAATGATTTTGATATTAAGTCCACCTCTGTACAAATTTGTGCATAAAGTTTTGAAATAAAAAAAAATTATTATTATTAAAACTAACGGGAGGTGCTAACATAATGAAAGATAATAACGGAAGAAGTTAAAACGGTTGGCCAAATCCAACATAAAATTAATTACATGAGTTACCCGTTATTATCTTTGATTTTGATATTGTGTCATTTTATTATTTCTACAATAAAGCGTAGGTAATTATTACATTTCAGTAGGCTTAGTTTCCGTACCATTATTATACTGTTCCATATTTATTATACTGTGTCGGTGGCGTACCTCTTGTTACTATGATCCGCGACACGGTACACAATTTCTTTAACCTTACTAAGGTTAGAAACGACCATCCAGTGCGATAAAATATTAGCTTGTTTCATATATTTTTTTTACATGACGTAAAAATTAACCCATGAGGCTTTGACTGGATTATTGGTCTAGTGGCTAGTGACGCTGACTTTTAAGTCAGAGGTAGTGGGTTCGAACCCCACCCAGGACAAATCATTGTGTGATGAGCATGATTATTGTTAGGCAAAATTTATCCATAATATGTATGTATTTAAAATATATACTGCCAATTGATCCCAAACTAGGCAGAGCCTGTAACATGGCAACCAGATAACTGACAAACAATACACATATATATTTCTAAATACATACATATTAGAGATAAATTACACCCAGATAGAGAACATATAATCGTGCTCTTCGCACAAAGATTTGTCTTGGGTTGGGATTGAACCCATGACCTCTTACTTAGCAGTCAGGGTCAATAACTAGACCAACAGGCCAAGCAACAGTACAGTATACATATATTAGCGGCGCAGCATTTTTAATATCTATTCATATGAAGATTGCGTCATTGGTCTAGCGGTAGCGTGTTCACCCGCAGAGAACGAGGTCCTGGGTTCAAATCCCGGGTCAGGCCAAAAAAGTGGTTTTGGGACTTTTCTGTACAAAGAAAAAATTCTCAGCAACAGCCCGAAGTCTGGGAGTTTATAGTATTATACCCCCGTGCCTCGGAGAACACGTAAAGCCATCGGTCCTGTACCTGACCTCTTTCCGATCGTGTCACCTAGGCGTCCCATCGGATCATGAGAGTGATGGAATAGAAAGTGCTCCTGTGTTTGCCTCCGCACACACTCAGCACTATAATAAGTCCCGCGCAGATGGCTAATCTCTGTTTAGACTGGCCGCCGTGGCCGAAATTCGGCTAGGAGGACATTATTATATGAGGTTAGCGCCTATCCATTCGTCAAGGTCATTAAGGAGAGTTTGACAAATGGAAAGGCGCTTATATCATATGAATTAATTAAGTTTTTAAAGAATATATTACTTAATTACTGCATTGTCCTCAATTTTTTTTATTTACTTTTAAAGACAACGCCCGCAGTACGAAATCTGTCGCGCACGCGTCGTGCGGTACTTTACAAATATATAAAAGACGGGCACAAATTACATCCTGACTCGGAACAAGGCGGCGAAGCGACTGTCTTAGCCTTTATTCTTTATTAATCTTTATACCAATAAATTAGAAGGTAATTAATATTAGAAATACACTTACTTTTGTACAGTAAGTTGTTCTCAAGTGTTTTATTTAAGGATTTAAGAAAAAATATATGTGACGAAAGAGACTAATAATTCAAATATTTTGTTGCTTTAATTACCAAAGTGCTGAATAATATTCATTATTTCATTTCATAATTAGTGTACTAGCTGTGCCCCGCAGTTTTACCTGCGTTAAATTTTATGAATTATCACAGCTCCTCCCCCGTATGTGATAGCGTGATAATAATAGCCTATAAGTTGACCCGATATCTTAGTAATATGCATGCAAAATTTGAAGTAAATCCATGCAGTACTTTTTGAGTTTAGCCCGGAAATACATACAGACAAACAGAAACACAGATAAAAATTCTAAAAACTATATTTTTGACTTCGATATCGATTGTAGATCACGCCCCAAGTATCCTTCTAAAAAAATATTCAATGTACAGTTTTGACTTTCCTACGATTTTATTAAATGTATAGATAATATAGTAGTTCAATTCATTACATTTTATTACTTCATCATGTCGTATTAATCTTAATTCCACAATGTGTCACCGATTCCGATTGTTTGTGACACATGTTTAATAAATTTCATTACGCGGCATTACTTGATTAAATTACATTTTAATTCGATTCGTTATCGCATTATTTCGGCGAAAGAAAATGTGTGAGTATAGGGTTTATTGGATAAATGATTTGGCTTATTTGTCATCAATGTCAATACTCGTGTTTTATCGTTACCAACGCATATTTATCGTCTTGTAAATTGAAAATGAAAATGAAAAAATTAAAATCGTTTATTGCCAGAAATTTTTACATTATTGGTTATGCTCTAGATCCTACACTAGGATTCCCTGTGTTGTAGGACCTAGGCTCCGATGCGTTTACAAAAACTTAATTCTAGAACTTAAAACCTAAACTAGAACAATCAACATAATTTGAGTATGTGTGTATGTGTATGGTGTGTTCGTGTGTGTGGAGGGTGTGTGTGCTGTTAAGTGTATGTCTGTGTGTGTGTGTTTGTGTGCGTGTCTGCATTACTTACTCTAGAATTTCGATAAATTCTTCGGTTTGGTTATAATTCAGCGTAAGGAGCCAGTGAGTCACTAATTTTTTTTTAATTATAATTGTATGTTAAGATTATCATGATTTACTAAAAATTGATTTATACTAAGTTTTTGGCCGTTTTCTTCAGTCACTGCCACGTCAAGCACAGCACGGTAAGGTAAAGAGTATGAACTGGATGAAAATCGAAACAAAATTATAAAATTACGTGTTAATGATTCCTACTATTTATCTTAGAATAGTTATATAATGACTAAGGTAAATACTAGAAATAATTAAAACGACATTTTATAAGTTCGTAAAGATAAATAAATCAGCTACTCCTCTTTTTATTCTTATAATTCCAGAGAAGTGTAAAGTATATAAAAAGATATGAAAATAATGATTTAATTATGGTCTAGAAGAATTATCATTATCTTCATCAAGACAGCCAAATTATGTTTACAGCTGGAAAAAAGATTTTCACAACGGATTGTTTTTATCATTTGGAGGGATATGCCATAATCGCCACGCTTACGCGCTTGGCAGACGGGTTAGCGATCGCAGTATGATGATCATAGTACACAGAAAGTCGCTGCTGCCTCCCACAGGATGAGGTGGGGTGTTGCTAATCTTTGCCCTCAGCCACACAGCAGTTTTTATCTAAAAATATATAGGTGACAAAAATTAAATTAAAATATCTAAATGACAATAATTATTGCGTCACCATTTCCTACCGCACTCGTTAATGGAGTTACATTGAGCACGGTCAGCTCACTGACAACAAACCACCTGAGCTAACGATCGCTATAGATGGGCTACATAGTAGCTTTTTCCAGTTTCTACTAGTTGGGAGCAATTCGCTGACTCTAGTGCCCCGTCTACAATCACGCGGACCTTGCGTGTGATCCAAATATATATATACAACATGTAACTTAATTGATCACATCCTGAAAATAGTTTGTTCAGAATCGTTTACTTAATCGATTTATATCATTTTTAATATAGGTAATTTTTTATTCCAAAATAATCAAAATAACGGGAAATTATTGACATATTAACCCTGTACAGTCAAAACGAATGGAAATGGACCTTGTAAATCAAAGTAATAAGAATTTTCAAATCGCAGTTTATTTGTATTCATACAAATTCCATCATTCAATACAAAATGAAAAAAAATAAACTTTATTCCAAGAAACTAATTTAATTAATAACAATGAATATACATGTTAAAAAAAAGCAGTGTATGTAATATGATTACAACACAATATTCTAATTGGGGTGTCTGAGGGTGTGCGTTAATTACGTTACATGTTGTATATATTATATTAGATATAAAATTATTAAGGTCTGTTAAACCGTTTTGAAGAAAGGCGAGGTCAGAAGTACCCTAAACCAGCGAACATGTATGAAGAATATAATGACAGTAATCGAGGCAAAAGAGGTGTGCAAAGATCCTGACAAATGGAAATCCGTTGTCTATGCCTACCCCTCTGGGAAACAGGTGTAAGTCTATGTATGTACCTAAAATTATTATTGTCATAAAAGTGCAGTACATTAGTGTTTTAAGCCGTTCCATCTAAATGTAAATACAAAACAAAACCTACTACACTAATGTTTCAAACAGTTGCATATTTTAAAGTAACGTTAAGTTTTTTTTTGCTTATTTGTTTATCATGTGATCGGCTCTGGAGCCATTAGATTGCTTGTAGATTGGTTAAGGTAGGTTTCAAAAAAAGGTTGTAAGGGATTGAAAGGGGGCATGAAAAGTTGTATGAAAGTATCACTAGTTTTAGAGCTAATAGCTTGAAGCTTATTTTCTAAAAATAGGGGATAGGGGATGAAATTTTGTATGAAAATGTGTAAGGTTTATATGAATGTTCAACAAGAGACAAAATATTACAGATATTCTGATGTAACATTTACGGAGTCATTACAACATGTGCGGAGGAAATCGCGGGCACAGCTAGTCATCATATAAAACAGTTTTTATTAAGATAAAGATAAAGATGCATTTATTTGTATGAAACATGAGTTTCATTTTAGTAGTGGTATCAACATGTCCGAATCAGGTGAACAAATGACTTAAAATTTATACAAAATAGTTTGCCGCAATTTAAAGGATAATAATTTCATATATTTGACACAATAGACTTAACGAGTAAAAATAAATCATTCACCCTATAGTACCCTTTTTTACAAAGCAATCAAGTCAGTCAATTTACTGTTAGTTTTTTATATGAAATAGGTATTTTATTGTAGATTTATTGTTAACGTATTCATATTTATAAATAATGGAGGCCAAAATTGTGTACCGAATAATGCTTGGAGTTACATGACCAATAAAGAAATACGGGGTATAGTTAGATGCCGAACGAATACCAACTTTATTAACACAATAAAAAAAACTTCGTTTAAAAAAACCGACTTCAAAAACTAAAAAGTATAAAAAAAATATCTTAATAAAGATTTAATTTAATACATCACTTATAATATAATATTAATGAAATAATATAATTTGTATGTGCTACCTATTGATAGGTTTGAAGTCGGTGCCAAGCCAAATGTAATAGTAGGTACCACACTCGCCGCGCTTTACTTTCAGCGGGATAGCTTCGTATTTCTACACAAACAACCCAAGCGTGCAGACGTCGTTGACGGTCGTCATATATTTTTATGATACAGTTTCATCTGTTTCATATCAATTCATATTGTTCTTTAAGTTTATTTACTTAAGTTAATCTCTAGTGTAGGAGTTTCATCACAAAGTATGAAAGCTGTATGTAATATTAAATTTTATTTTGCTTAGGGCTTGGCACCGACTTCAAACCTATCAATAGGTAGCACATACAAATTATATTATTTCATTAATATTATATTATAAGTGATGTATTAAATTAAATCTTTATTAAGATATTTTTTTTATACTTTTTAGTTTTTGAAGTCGGTTTTTTTAAACGAAGTTTTTTTTATTTGTTACTTTTTAGTGTCTAGCTATGGTTAGGACTTCGAAAGGTGCCGCGCGCCTCAAACTATAGATCCCAACAAACGAAAACGGAAAAAAGAAACATCTTCCGAAAAAATGTTGTTCGAAACTCTTTTTCACGTTCTTGTGGGACAGTTAATGATCTAAAAGACCGTTTGTAAAGTAAGAAAAACTACATAAAATTACGTTCACTCTAAGAAAACTTGCACAGTACGAGTCTAGACTAGCTAAGATTTATGAAAGTCTGAACAGCAAGCGCATAGGTTAGGCCGTATTTATGACCATTTAGCTAACGAGTCTGTGTGCTGAGGGCTTATACACTAGATCTTATTATGAATTGAATGATCTTATGATCGAATAGCCATCTAGTCTGCTGAACAGAGGGTAAAGGTCTATGAAGACTAGGTCTTATAAATGATCGATTAGCCAACGAGTCTACTGAGCAGAGGGCTGATAGCCTAGGTCTTATTTATCATTGATTAGATAATGAGTCGGACTCGCCCGTGAAAGGCGGAATGTTTCTTTCCGTAGCAGCAAGTATTTGAGTTGATAGAATGGAAGGTAAATTGCGGTTTACGATTTATGACGCATTAAAAAAACTACTTACTAGATTTCTTTCAAACCAATTTTCGGTGGAAGTTTGCATGGTAATGTACATCATCTATTTGTTTTAGTTTTATGGTTCTCTTAATTTAGAAGTTACAAGGGGGGGGGGGGGGGGGGCATTTTACGCCTTTGGAAGTGTCTCTCGCGCAAACTATACAGTTAAGAAAAATTATACAATAAACCTCAATATCATTTTCGAAGTCCTATCCATAGATACCCCACATGTATAGTTTAATGATTTTTTTTTAAATTCAGTCCTAAGTAAGTATAGGGAACCCCCAAATTTTATTGTTTGTTTTTCTATTTTTGTGTGAAAATCTTAATGCGGTTCACGGAATACATCTGCTGACCAAGATTCGACAGTATAGTTCTTATAGTTTCGGGAAAAAGTGGCTGTGACATACGGAGGGGAAGACATACAGACATGACAAATCAAGAAGAGCCTTTGTGAAAGACATTTGGCTACAGAACCCTAAAAATGGCAGCTATTCCGCATCAAACTAAAGAAGAATCACGTAAATCGGTTCATAAATCTCAGCGTAATCGGTGTACGTACATAAAAAATACGCTGGTGCTAAAAGGTGCGCCTACATGCGCTTCCAAAAAAAAGCTTATACGTGCGTATGAAACGCTAGTCGTCTGAAATTGTTGTTTATGTTCATGCCAAGACACACTTGAACAGGATGAGTCTAGCTTGACTAGCTAAGATTTACAAACGTCTGTGCGTCATCGACATCGTCCACTTAAACAAAAAATTTCATACAAAAATGTCCATAAAATGAAAACTACTGGGCCAATCTATATACAATTTTTATGGGACCAAATGGCAACTATTCCGCATCAAACTAAAAAAGAATCACGTAAATCGGATCATAAATCTCCGAGTAATCAGTGTACATACATAAAAAAAAAAGCTCCTCCTTTGGAAGTCGGTTAAAAATAAAGTATAAGCTTATTTTGAAGCCAGATTCGAGAAGTAATTTCGACAATGTATGTTACAATGTTGCAGAATAATCAGTAGCAATGATTGTTATTGTAGAGGTTTGTAATCTCGCAAGTTTGCTTTCCTGCGAACCGCAAGTTTACAAGTTCAAGTGCTGAGTTGAACAACGGATTATAGTGTCAGCACATTTTCATCCGCAGAAATGTTTAGTGCAAAGTGTTGTTTTCACAACAAACTCCTTTTCAAGTGCTTACACTTCTTTAATTTAAAAATCTCTTTTTGACGTGCTCATAGCCAGATGCTCTCACAGGTCCGTAAGTGATTGGGGAGGTTAAGCAACTAGGCTCGCGGTCAGTCCATAGATGGGAGACCGCCAAAGTCGTTTAATTTCTGAGCGTCTCTGTACATCAGGTTGGTCGTGTACTTGTTAGTTGACCATAAAATTAAAAATATAACATTAAAACGTCACCTTCTTTTAATCAAAGTTCATCTTTATTTTCTAGTTAAATCTTTACTAATATTATAAATGCGCAAGAAACTCAGTCTGTCTGTCTGTCATGCTTTCACGCTAAAAAACGACTGAACAGATTTAAATGAAATTTTGCTTGTGAGTATGGATGTATGGATGTTTGTTACTCTTTCTTTTACAGGACGGATTATGTTGAAATTTTGTAGTAAAATAACTAATATATACGAATAACATGTCGGCTATAATTTATAAAGTTTACCGCGAGGAACAGCTAGTTGAGATATAAATTAAGTGTATTATAACGCTTCCATATTGTACCAATTCATCTGAATATATTGTCAAACATAACTACAAAGATATCGTATCTCCTTTAAAGCGTGAAGTGAGACTTTACGTCTGTTCTCATTTTCTGCAAAAAAAAAAACCGGCACAAACTTGTCATGTAAATAATCAACCTGCCCTCAGACAGTATGGCTAAGCATTGCATATTTAAAACAACATTTACAAATTCTTTACTTTACTGAGAACACGCTTCGTCTTATTGTCTCAACCCTTTGTCTAAATGCATAATATTCCCGTTTACCTGCAACAAGCTATATTGGTAAACCCATCCATCAATGACGTGTGCAAACAATGCCTTTCTTATCCTTCCTTGTTGAATAAAGGTGGTGTTACACCGGTGGTGGCGCTCAACACCGTCGATAATCACCTTAATTAGTAAATATAATTATAAAGTTCAATTAAAATAAGTATAACGATCAATATTCTTATCAAAATATTCTCGTTTTAAAGATATTATTGTACACGTCTGTTTTTGTTTTATTACACAGACACAAAAGAAACTACCGTCTGAGGTGCAGGCTCGGGCTAGTTTAGACGTTAGTGTTAATTTAGAATGAGTTCCGTTTCCGGCGTAAAACAGTAAAGACTCACGTATTATTGCTCCCGATATTATTTACAAAAAAAAGCATAATTATCACAGTGAAACCAAAACAAACACAAAAATCACTTCACCACCCCGAGAGACGCCTTTTTTGGTATATTGCCAACGCACTAGGCACGAAAACACTCGAAAAACTTGGTGAGAAAACTTTCAACGTATTTATATTCTCATTCAAAATTACTTTGTTATTAAATGCTTATGAAGTAAGCCAATAGTATTTGATATAACCTAGAAAAGTTGCGACAGCTGATTGGTACAAAAACATCTGTGACATATGTATGTGTTAATGTTACCATCACAAAAAAATAGTGAGACACTGACAAAATCGGGCTTTTAGCCACCCCACATCTTTCCCTGATTATAAAATACGGACAATTTTTCCCAATACTGTAGGGAATAGACTAAAATGTAATAATGATTTGAAAACACTTTCCTGTACTATTAAAAATTTATACATATTAACAGAAAAGGAACAAGATTACTGTGAAAAAGTATAAATTAAAATTAAAATGAGTACAGACTTTGTAACCGTTCGATATAAGCAGAGGAATTTGAACATGAGTAATTCAGATGAATCTTTTATATCATCAAAATCTGAAAATCCTAGGGCAATAAGTCTACCAGACTTATCGACGTGTCTTGATGAAAGTGTGGCTGAATTAAGAGGAGAACTGGTCAAGCTAAAAGATCAGCTAGAAAGTGCTCATCAAGAAATAGATAAAGTAATATTAGAAAATGGTTACCTTAGAAAGAAAATCTTAAAATTGGAATATCAAATCAAGAACCTTAACAAAATTTGCTCTACCCCAATAAATTCCCCCAAAAATATGAAAGTGTCCACTGCAAAGAGAAATAGCCGTAAAATCTCCCGTCATCTCTTCACGCAGGAAAAATCCGTGGTTGAAACAGAACCAATATCTGACCATTATAGCAAAGTTGAGAAAAAAAAACGAAAAGTAATTATATTAGGAGGACAACAATGTGTGGGTTTATCATCAGCTCTAGCCAGGTCAAGGTTCAACACACAATTTGAGAACATTGACATATTTGCCTGGACGAAACCCTTTGCTAACACTGAAGACATCCTGAAGTATTGTTATGATACGGAAGATTCTGAGTATACTTACTTTATAATTTGTGTGGGGGAAAATGATAATAATCCTCTAAAAATTATGTCTGAATGTTGTGCAGTTTTTAAATTGAAAAAGAAATCTAATTTCTTAGTATTGAATGTAAACCATAGTAGTCATTTGAACGAGAATAAATTGAATGATATGTTAAAAAATCTTTGTAGTAATACATCAAATTGTAATTTTATTGAATGTAATGCTTGGTCTATTTTTCAATATCATGTTAATGTTTGCGCCAAAGTGAATTTAATTCTAGATTCTGAGACTTATGAAACAAAATTTATTAAGAATATCAAAATAATTGCTAAAGAATGTTGTAAAATACAAAATATGCATATTACAGAGAGATCTCAAGGTAATCAAGCTGAATCCAATGAAAGATATATTGTACCAATAAGGGGCACAATCCCTTATTACTTTAAAAAAATAAATAGTGATAATGATTGTAAGCGGACTAATATAGTTGTATCGAAACCAAAATCACCTATAGCATTTTTTCGTCCCGAAAAATAATGAGAAACATGAAATAACAACTCTCTTACACCAAAATGTAGCAGGGTTACTTAATAAGACAGAACTCGTAGAACTTTGTATTGAAGAATTGATTGAAAATGGATATAACATTAGTTTTTTATGTTTTAGTGAAACTTTTGTAAAAAAGGGAGATGAAACCAACATCAAACTTAAACATTTTAATATTGCATCAATATATTGTAGAACAAAAGAAAGGCGTGGAGGTGTATGTATACTAATAAAAAAATCTGTAAACTATAAAATTATTAAAGTATGTAATGAATTATCTGTAGATAAGATATTTGAATGCTGTGGCATAGAGGTCCCCAGTTACAAGTGTCTAATTATATGTATATACAGAACACCTAATTCACCTGTATCACTATTTCTTAACAAGTTGGATACGTTGCTTCACAAATTGATGTTTAAAATGAGCAAACAAAAAATAATACTATGCGGAGATTTGAATATCGACACATTAAAGAATACCTATGTGGCCCATGACCTTAGAAATTTACTTTACAATTATAATCTTGAACTTCATATCGACAAGCCTACAAGACAAAATACGTGTATAGATCACATAGCGAGTAATATGAAGAAATGTGTAAGCAAATTGCATGAATTTCATTTATCAGATCATAACACTTGTCAATCTATTAGCTTTCCCATTGTTAAACAAAAACCGCATCTAAAGTTTTGGTATGTTATAAGAAGAGACTACTGTGAAGATAATATAAAAAAATTTAAAGACTGCATTCTAAACATTTCATGGGAAACCGAAATGGATGATGTGAGCTATAATAACATATTTAATAATTTTCATGATTTGGTCTGTCTCTTTTACAGTCTCTGCTTTCCATTACAAAAATATAAAGTTAAAATGAATAACCATGCTCCGAAATGGATCACAAAGGGAATAAGAGTAGCTAGCAAAAATAAAAGAGTACTAAAACACAATTACTACAAAAATAAAAGCATGGATAGCAAATCTAATTACATTAAATACACAAAATCACTAAAACGCTGTGTGAATTGCTCAAAACAAAATATTAATAACAAGCATATTATTAAATCAAGAAATAAAAGTAAGGCAACGTGGCAGATTATTAAGAATCATGAATATGATAATATGCAAACCTATGACATTGAATGGATAAATTGTAATGGAAATAAAATAGACAAACCTATTGAAATCGCAGAAACATTTAATAATTATTTTATAAATGCATCAAATAATACTATAAGTAAAAATAAAGCTAAAATAAACATAGATAATGTAGAATCGTCAATTTTCTTAAATCCGTGTTCTGTTACAGAAGTTAAACTATTAATTTATTCCCTTACTAATACCAAGTCTGTAGGCTATGACTCAATTTCAACTCATATTATAAAAGCTTGTGCTAAAGAGATTGCTCCTATTCTTTCCTCTTTAATAAATCTGTCATTCGTGCATGGAACATTCCCGGATAAATTAAAAGTATCTGTAGTCAAGCCAATTCATAAAAAAGACAGCCGGAATGAAGTTAATAACTATAGACCTATAACATTAGTACCCATTTTGTCTAAGATATTCGAAAAATCTATGTATGCCAGGATTAATAACTTCATATCAAAGTACAATATTCTCAGGAGCGAACAAAATGGCTTTCAAAAATCTAAGTCAACAACCCTTGCAGGTTTCCAATTGGTGAGACGCGTGACAGAGTATATCAATAATAAGATTCCCGTAGTTGGAATTTTTTTTGATATGTCTAAAGCATTTGATTGTGTGGAACATAATATGCTTTTACGAAAATGCGAAAAGTATGGCATAAGAGGTCCCGCGCTGATTTGGATTAAAACCTATCTAGCAAATCGCACGCAATGCGTTGAAATCACACGAATTAACGAAGAACTTAACTTTACTTCTTATAGATCTTCTTTTCTGCAAAATAGCGTTGGGGTCCCCCAGGGGAGCGTTTTGGGACCATTACTCTTCATTCTATATATTAACGACTTGCCTTCTGTAAGCAGTCATCAGACCGTATTATTTGCCGATGACGTATCGATTATCATTCCCTTTACTAAAAAAAATCCTGTATATGAGCAAGATATTAATGTAAATATTGAATCGATCGTATCTTGGTTAGATAAAAATAATCTTCGTGTGAATACTACCAAAACTAAATATATACAATTCACAAATTATAAAACGAAATCACAAAAACTTAACATTATATGTCGAGGTGAAAAGCTTATAGAAGTCTCGGACACAAAATTCTTGGGCATTTCGATTGACCATAATGTTAATTGGAAATCACACGTAAGACTTGTTTGTACGAAAATAAATAAGTTCGTTTATGCATTACATAAACTTAAGAATATAGCTGGTCCAAAGGCTGCTCGAATTGCTTACTTTGGCTATATAGAATCCGTATTAAGGTATGGAATATTATTGTGGGGTAACTCTACGGATGTGAGCAGGGCATTCATTAGTCAAAAAAAATGTATACGTGCTCTGTGTAACGTTGGACCTTTAGAGAGCTGCAGATCCTTATTCAAAAATAATAATTTTTTAACATTGACAGCATTATATATACTCGAAGTTTGTATTTTCGTAAAAAACAATCCCAGAGAATTTGTATCAGCGCTAGATAAGAAATCAATTATCGCAAAAAGAGATCCAACTCGTATTTTATTGCCACCCTGTAGAACAACGTTATACCAAAAGAACTGCTCTGTAATGTGCATTAAGGTGTTTAATAGGGTACCCAAGAGGATCAGAGAACTGTCACTGATACGTATGAAAACAGTTTTAAAACAGTGGCTTATAGATAAGGTCTTCTACAACCTTACTGAATTCTTTGACCATAAGGAGTGAATTCATAATTATAATTATTGACATATTCTGATTATTGATTATTTATTTTTATAATACTATGATGGTCTTTTCTTATTATTATGTATTAGATTATATTACAATAATTAATTCTATAGCTATTAAGACTACATGTAACAATATATATTCGCATGTCTCTGTAGACAAAATGTGTGAACTTAAACCTTATGTAAACATCCTGTATGTACCACGTTTTTAAGCGAAATAAATACTTACTTACTTACTTACTTACTTACTACTTACTTACTTACTTACTTACTTACAAAATATAGAGACATACTCTTATTTTAAGAAGAATGTAAACTTATCATTTACGTCAATAAAGATCTTTATTTATTTATTATATTCAATGGACGATATCACACCTATGGTAACGGTCAAAGGACTGTCGATGATCAATTGATCACCTTTAGTCGTGAACATAGAGTTCGATTTGAGGTGTTCCGATCAATATCCTCGCAATATTTACAATGCAATGAGTAAGGGTGATATTACACTAATGGTAATGGTCAAGAATGTTGATGATCACCTTTAATTGCGAATATACAATTTGATTAAAGATGTTGTGATCAATATTCTCCATGTGAGTAAAGGTGTAATATCGATGATGATAGTCAATATCTTCGATGACCATCTTTAGTCGTGAACATTGTGTACTCAATTCAATGAATAAAGGTGGTATAACAGCCAAAATGGTTGTCCAAAGTGGTCATGATCATTTTATTATTATTTTAAAGTTTTTTTTTGTTGAGTGTTTGGTTAAATATTCGTTCACAATGATGGCCTTGTGCGAAGGCGCATTATAGTGGTGCAAAATCAAAGAATTTTCTTTCCACAAATCTGGCCTTTTTCATCGAATTTGCTCTCTTAAACGCCGCATAACGCTCAAATAATATTCTTTATTTACCGTTCGACCTTCCAGTAAGAATTCAGAGTGCACAACACCGCGATTGTCAAAGACAACAAGAAAACAGTCAACATTACTTTGACTTTTGATCGACTTTGGCGTGGTTTTTTCGGTTTCGATTCAGTTGGAAGGCGCCACTCCGAAGATTGTTGACTTGTTTGCATGTCAAACTCGTAAACCCACGTCTCGTCACCAGTAACAATGCGTTTCATGAATGTTGGCTCGGAATTGACTCGTTCTACCATCACCTCAGCGACTTTCATGCGATTGAGTTTTTGGAGAAAATTCAGATCTTTTGGGACTAGCCGAGCGGCAACATGTTTCATACCCAAATGATTAGTTAAAATGGTATGAATCGACTCGTGAGATACAGAACGTTCGGCGGCTATCTCTCTCAGAGTTGAATGAGGATTTTCAGTCACTATTTCCTTCACTTTTGCGATGTTAACTTCAGTTGCAGACGTTGATGGCCTACCAGAGCGAGGCAAATCTTTCATCACATCTCGACCGCTTTTGAACGCTTTGAACCACTCATAAGCACGAGTTTTTGATAAAGTCGATTCACCGTAAGCCTTCTGTAACATTTTCAGTGACTCCGAACACGAAATTCCATTAGCGATGCAAAATTTAAGACAAACTCTTTGTTCGATATTTTTGTCCATTATGAAATTCGCAATACACACTGTATATGATATTGCTAAAACCAGCACTGTATTTAATATAAATAACAGATGCAACTCAAACTCCGCGCCAAAATGGAAAACAGTTGTGCCAATCTAACTACAACAAAAAAAAACATAAATTTGAATTTGGAACCATAAACAAATCATCCAATCCAATCATCTGTATAGAAAGAAAGCAAGAATATATCTTTATTAGACACACTCGGTACATAAATAGAAATTAGGCAATTGGAGAAACAACACACAGAAATATACATAGATATTTTGATGCTCATAAATAATAATAGGTAGATTTTCCTATAATTTAAATTTTACGGACCTATTCCTATATTCTACCTGCACTTGAGTGGGTGCAACATGGATGTACGACATGATTTTTGTCTTGTTCATTTTTTGACCCACTTGTTCTGAGACTCTGCTATCGATTTATTATGGTACCCATACTAAGCGCCTTAGTGACTAAAAGGCCACAATTCAGCATTCTACCACTTATGACTGTAGCGCTGATTTTCAACTGTGGTCAATGGCCATCCGAAATATATATGAGGGTATAACAAAACATAATAAATTCTAAAAATTAAGTAAGGAGTTAACAACTAATAACTAACGATATCAATGTAATTAGACCTTAAACCGGTCCAGTTTCCAGGGATTTGAAACAAAACTACACATACACATTCTCAAAGCCAAAGTAAATGTGCCTATTTATACGCAAATATGATCTGGGAACAAAGTGTTGTACAGACAGACAGATGCCACTTGTTAACGTATTAGCATTTCATAAAGATAGGTTAAGGAACTGAAAACAGGTGTGAAAAATTATCTTTTTGCATTCTGTACTGGAGAAGTGAAGTTGAGAGGCTACATGTAAATGACAGAAAGTCGAGTGCATACAATAGTTTGTAAAATTAATTGATTCATTCAATTCTTCGTTGCTTTTGCCGTCTGAACTAATATGTCAACCTAAGTGACAGTACAAAATCAAGACGTTTATACACTCGAGAGCAATGAATCCGGGTCACTTAAAGAAACTTATAAATCTCGGAAACTAAGAATGATGTATACTCGTATAGCTATATAAGAATATTAAACACAATTTATTTAATAAAGCTAGCTAAGTAAGCGACCTTTATAGGTTTCTTTAAGTGACCCGGAATAATTGCTTGAGAGTGTAGTTTTGACCTACTTTAAAAAGAAGGGTACTATCAATTTAATACAATCAAATTGATAGACTCC
This sequence comes from Pseudoips prasinana, assembly GCA_951640165.1. NCBI lineage: Eukaryota > Metazoa > Arthropoda > Insecta > Lepidoptera > Nolidae > Pseudoips > Pseudoips prasinana. Next base: position 33,392,882 of record OX621248.1, read on the forward strand.
TTCTTTGAAGGACAGTTAAAATTATAAGCATCTTGATCGCTTAAAGTACATGCAAACATGCATGTACTTTAAGCGATTTACTCGAGACAGTAAAATGTCGATTATATGTATTTAGAAATTATTGTTAATATTATCATTCTCATTAAAAAAATACTATAATTTATGAAAAGTAAAGACATTTAGCAGCTTATTAATAAAAACGACTAATATACGAAACCTAACTCAAAGATGAATATGTATGAAAATCATATTCATACTGTAAAACAAATTATTGAAAAATGCAACGAATACGATCGCCCATACTACATATCCTTCGTAGACTACAATAAGGCATTTGACTCTTTAAAGCATAATTACATATGGGATTCTTTAAAAAACCAAGGAGTGGAAAGTAAATTTATTAAGATCATTAAGAACATATACGTCAACAGCACAGCTAAAATACGTCTTGAAAATGTTGGAAATCAATTTAAAATACAGAGGGGTGTAAGACAGGGAGACCCACTGTCACCAAAAATATTCAATGCGGTTTTGGAAAATATATTCAGGCAACTTAATTGGGAAACTTTAGGTATTCAAATAAACGGGGAAAAACTAAATCACTTGAGATTCGCAGATGACCTCATTTTATTTGCAGAAGATCCTATCACACTAAGAACAATGTTACAACAACTAACAGCTGAAAGTAAAAAGGCGGGCTTGACGATGAATATTGGTAAAACTAAATTGATGACAAACAAGACCGAAGTCAAAATCGAGGTGGACGAAAAAGAGATTGAATACGTACAAGAGTATATTTACCTGGGGCAAGTCATATCTGTGCAAGACTTATCAACTAAAGAAGTAGAAAGACGAGTTAATAATACTTGGCAAAGATACTGGTCCCTCAGGGAAATTATGAAAAATAAATTAATACCCATCTCGGAAAAGAAAACCGTCTACAACACCTGCATACTTCCATGTCTCACCTACGGCTGCCAGACTTGGCCACTAACACAGAAAATCGAACACAAGCTAGGTGTATGCCAAAGAGGAATGGAAAGAAGTATGTTGGGACTAAGGTTGAAAGACAAATGGAAAGCTACGACAATTAGGAACATCACCAAAGTAGCAGATGTTAAAGTCACAACACGAACCTTGAAATGGAAATGGACTGGTCACATGATGAGATCAACAACAGGAAAGTGGAACAAGAAAGTTACAGAATGGTATCCGCGGGAAGGAAAGAGACGTATAGGGAGACAGAAAAAAAGGTGGGAAGACGATCTGCCCAAAGGTTGGAGAGTGACAGCAATGGACAGGCAAAGGTGGAGGGGACTTGAGGAGGCCTATGTCGCAAGAAAGCCTGACCTGGTAACTGATATTAAAAGTTAAGTTATACATATGAAAAATATAAATAAGTACAGTATAGTTAGTATAGTTTATAATTTATTTCATTACAAGATGTGGAAAGGTCAGAGAAAATAAAGGCTATTTTATTTTATTTTATTTATTTTTATAACTCAAAGATAGAAAAAGTCTATCTTTACTAACTCATATCTCCCTCTCAACTTCCGTTCACATCACCCGATCACACTCTCATAACGCTCTCGTCACTCATTTACCAGCTTACTCCCTAAGTCAAGCGTGTATAAAGAAGTTTAACTTCAAAAATGGAAGTGTCAGTACTTACGTAGGGTGACGATTAGTTAAGATCAACGTGACAAACAAGTGAGAAACTTCGTGACGGACACAAGTGTGCTAAGTGTTAAAGTCAATAGGGATCGCTAACGTGGGAAAACTCATCACAGTTAGCTTTTGTTTGTGGTGTTGTTACTACTGGGTGTCAATGGGATAAAGGACTTATGTCAATGAAATTAACATTCCATGTCATCTTCATTATTATTATTAAGATCTTTGGCAGTAGAAGTACATATACAATTACGATTTAATTGTATTAGTTACAATTGTTTATTATTTGTACCGCACTGATACAGACGGGTACTCAGCCTAGATTTTATTTCAAAATTTCATCCATAATATGAGAAAATTATAATATATATATATATACATGGTGGTTACACCACCTAAATTCTACACTGTCATTTTCTCGTGGAGAGCTATAATTGGCCTACAGTTTTATATTAACTATTTTTCTATATTTTGTATTAAGTGCCAAAATATCTTATAGTCTATTTAGTTTGGACCAAGGCACAGGGGACAGCTGGAGTAAAACGTCAGATTTATACTTCATTGCTATGAGAGCACTGGCACGGGATCCCACTTCAGAAACAGAAGGTAATTTCGGTTCTCATCAGTGAGGATCCTACCCTGGCTCACTTGCAACTTTTTCAACTTACCAAAGAGGACGAAACGTATAAAAGAACTACAGACTACTTCGGGTCTTGCTTTTACGTCTTATGTACAAACGCCAGCACATCAAGCTACCCCAATCTGTCAAATTATCCCAATTGAAAGTGAACCTTATACTTTTGCGATAAAGTTGAAAATCTATAAAAGAAATTTGATAGATTGGGTAGCTGGATGTGCTGGCGTCTGTACCTGGACTTTTTTCTTTTGTTTTTTGTCTTCAGTAAAAGCCAGACATACATCGTCTGATAGTCTTACCTGAAACTATCGTTATGTTAGTACAGGACTAGTGTAATAACTATCAATTTCAATCAGTCCCGGTCAGTCGGTTAATGAATCATCGAGGCATAGAATCACTGCCGGGAACTTTCTTATCATGTTATAAAATTGCAGAGATACATGTCTTGTCACAGTGACCTAATCTGTATCCGGTTTCCACTGACTTATTCTAAAGATACGCTTGTGTAAATTCATGCATTACGGGCACTTTACTAATTTACAAATTACGGTCATCATGATTCAGTATAACTATATATAAAAATAATAAAGCCCTCCTGGTCGAATTTCGCAAATGGCGGCGGCCAGTCACACTGTAGTCACAAGGCAAACGTAGAGCCACTTTTCCAGCACTCTCATGATCCGAAGAGACGCCTAGCGACACGACCGGAATGGACAATTGGACAATGGACATGCCTCCTCCTAGAATTATCTTGGAGATATGCCATAATCGTTACGCTTGGCAGACGGGTTGGCAATCGCAGTAAGATGGTCATAGTACTTAGAAGTAGTAATTTTTTTTAACGGGACTAGGAGGCCTCTTACCCACCACTGCAACTCCTGTAAGCCAGGATCAACAGTGGCATACAATGAAATGACACTGAGCGGTGAAGCTCAGGCATGTCCCTGGGAAGCGCTTTAATTGTCTTGGATCCCGCAACGAATTAGTCAGAAGGAAGCTGTTGCCCGTCCTCTGATAGATACTCCCTCAGGTCGACTTCTACGCCCTCCACGGGAAGAGGTCGATGATATTCTGATACTCGCCGCTGTCACCACACAACTTAATAATTACTCAATACTATATACATATCAAAGAAGTTTTATTTACTTAGATATCCTAAACGAATTCTTGTTTATCTTTTACAACATGCATTTTGAGATTACCACTTCTATTATGGAAACCATTTCAAAATCTCGAATTATCTAGAAAAAAATGCTCCCGGGGAATTACCCGCCGTTTACACTCAAAAGGTTACTACTAAATTAGTGGGAAGTCATTCAAAGTATCGTATATCACACGTCAGCTCGGCACACAAGTCGCACTCAAAGAATAAGGTCCTCTTATCATCGAGCTGCTAATAGCGACCACCGAAACTTTCTTGGAAGGCTGCGTGCCGAGTGACCGATTTTTTCGACCACCGCAGTGTATTGTTGCCGTGTGGTCACTATCTGCATTGTTACGTTAATAAGTTTGCGGTTATATTTTGACGGCTTCACAAGAAATATTAGGTGTTCTCGTAATATAGGGGATGATTTATTAAATTTGTTGAAGATAAGCTATAACTATCACCTTCCCCAAGTGATGTTTATAGCTTATTGTTAACTTATTTAAATAAGTTTGAAAATAAGGAAAGTAATATTTATATTATTATTTATTTACAATTCGTTCGATTTTACCAATAGCTGCTGTTGTCTAGTTTTATTGGTACTACTAGCTGTGCCCCGCGTTAAATCTCATAAATTATTATAGCTCCTCCGAGACCCGACGTCTTAGTAATATTAATGCAAAATTTGAAGTAAATCCATGCAGTACTTTTTGAGTTTAGCCCGGACATACATACAGACAAACAGACACACAGACAAAAATTAAAAAAATTCTATGTATGGTTTTGACTTTCCAACGATTTTATTATATGTATAGATAAAACTAGAAATAAATAATAATATGCAAAGTTGCTTTAACTCTCATAATTTTTCTATGCTCGAGGCTCATAATAAATAAAATAAGTTAACCGCGTGTTATAAAATAAGTAAAATAAGAAAAGGTTTTAATTCACGTAGACTTTTAAAAAGCGCTTTTAAATAGTCAGCACATGTTTGTAGTAATACAATTAAGTATACATAATTATTTCTAGTTATGTAATTGAGATGTAATGTACTACTTAGATTTTTAAAAGCGCTTTTAAATAGTCAGCACATGTTTGTAGTAATATAGTTAAGTATTCATAATTATTTCTAGTTACGTAATTGAGATGTGATGTACTACTTACACTTTTAAAAGCGCTTTTAAATAGTCAGAACATGTTTGTAGTAATATAGTTAAGTATTCATAATTATTTCTAGTTACGTAATTGAGATGTAATGTACTACTTAGACTTTTAAAAGCGCTTTTAAATAGTCAGAACATGTTTGTAGTAATATAGTTAAGTATTCATAATTATTTCTAGTTACGTAATTAAGATGTAATGTACTACTTAGACTTTTAAAAGCGCTTTTAAACAGTCAGAACATGTTTGTAGTAATATAGTTAAGTATTCATAATTATTTCTAGTTACGTAATTGAGATGTAATGTACTACTTAGACTTTTAAAAGTGCTTTTAAACAGTCAGAACATGTTTGTAGTAATATAGTTAAGTATTCATAATTATTTATAGTAACGTAATTGAGATGTTATGTACTACGTAGTACATTACATCTCAATGGGTGTGTATAGATATTTAGGTACACGGATTGTATGAAAACATTTAGAAATAACATTTTATTTATAATAGTAATAACTTCGTTATTGATTAGGTTATATTAAGTTATTGTCAAAGAGATTACTTAAAAGTTTTATTAAAGAAATTTATAGTTTTAGATATATTATTGTATATCTTGTGTGTTGTAATTAGTGACCCTGGCTTCTAAGCCAGACATTACTTCGCACCCAGGACAAATATTTGTGCCATATGTCTGGGTGTAATTAATCTCTAATATGTAGGTATGTATGTATTTAGAAATATGTCAATATGCCGCAACTTGCTGAAGTGCCGAGTTGCTAACCCAATGAATGTTAACGACACCAACATCTAATAATAATAATATCCTGGGACATTATTTACACACGGCCATCTGATCCCAAACTAAGCAGAACTTGTACTATGGAAACCAGATAACTGATATACTACTTATACTACTTTTCGTTTGTAACTACATACTTATATAGCTAATTACACCCGGAATCAGGACAAACAGACATGTTCATGCACACAAATATTTGTCCTGGGTGGGAATCGAACCCACGACCTTCAGCGTGAAAAGCAAGCATTTGCCAAGTCAGCCAACAGGCCCGTCAAAACTTGATGAAATGCTGTTAAAGATGTTGTATCGGATGAGTCCGTATCTTTGCGTATGAACGGACACAGCAACAGTTGCACAATAAATGCTCCTAAAGACAATTAACAATCTCAGGTATCTCCGCGTCGTCGGTAACCGCCCTGAGCCGAGGTCCGACCATAAAGGGACTCTTTTCATATTCATATTCTTATTGTTTATTTGCAGACAAGTTGGTAAATTAAATTGGTCTTATAAATCAGTACAGGTCCTTTCAACTTCAGCCAATTTGACATGCAAATATTATTATTTTATTAATTACATTATTATTATAAAATTATTATTTTAAATTATTATTAATTTTAATTTATTATTACAATTTTATTAACTCTTAATATAGACAGAACCATTGACAATATGTAGTAAAATTATTAGTCTTAAACTAGATAATTACACAAATTAACATAATCTCTTGACAATAACTTGATACGAGCTAGCTAAATATCATTGCTATAATAAAATAAATTTTATAAATGTTTTCATACAATCAATACAATGTGTACCTAAATATCTATGTTACTAGAAATAATAATGTATACAACTATATTACTACAAACATGTTCTGACTATTTACACGCGCTTTTTTGAAGTCTACCTGAATAAAAACCTTTATATTTATTTATTTTTATTTATTTATATTAATAGGGTATAACGCATGTTCATAATTCACTGGTTTTAGCTCTTATTACAACATAATGGAGTTTAAAATGAGGTGGTAGCTATTATACCATTGTCCCATTAAGGGTTTACCTAAAGGAGTTGTGCCATAAATTCTGTTACGGAGTAAAACGCTTTCTATGTTAACCATGAATTAAAATTCTTTTTAAAGGTATTTAATGGCAATTATTGGCTTTTCTTTTATTACACATGGAATTTTATTATAGATCTTACCACACATCGCGTAACTATTTTTGAAATACAGTGTGGTTTTGGAATTTTTGACAAAACTATTCTTTTCTCTGGTACGGCTTACGTACTTTATAGAATTATCCCCCCTTGGCCTCTGTTACTTTACCGGGCAGCTGAGGCAGTAAACTTCATGTTTTTTAATTATTTTTTTTTAATTTCGATGGTTCCACCTACGAATTCGGAGATCTTTTACATTCATGGTTCAACTTGAATTACTTATTTCTATTTCATTACACTAATTGTCTCTATTATTTATCCACTAATCAATTTAATTAATCTATGTACATTCATAGATAGCGTGGCGAGTGGCGACCACGAACCGGAAGACGTAGCGTGGGCAGGCCCCCTACAAGATGGACTGATGATCTTGTGCGGGTCGCTGGCAATCGGATAGCGCAAGACCGGTAATTGTGGAGATCTTTGGGGGAGGCCTTTGTCCGGCAGTGGACGTCTTTCGGCTGATATGATGATGATGATGATGTACATTCACTCATGCACGGGTTGTGTATTGCAGGTCGTACATTATATGTTACTAGCAGTGCCCGCGGACTTCGTTCCGCGTTATAAATATTTTTGTCCTTGTCCGTTTTCATAGCCTATGACACTCCACAATAACGTAGCTTTCTATTGGTGAAAATATTGGTAATACATAGACTCACCCCTGTTTCCCAGAGGGGTAGGCAGAGACAACGGATTTCCATTTGTCACGATCTTTGCATACTTCTTTTGCCTCGATTACTGTCATTATATTCTTCATACATGCTCGCCGGTTTAGGGTACTTCTGACCTGCCCTTTCTTGAGAACATCTCTAATATTGGTAATATTATTGGTAATTTTGAAAATCGGTTCAGTAGATCCAGAGATTACCCCTTACAACGTCACGAACTCACAACCTCACAAACTCACAAACGTGACCTCTTTATAATATTAGTATAGATTATATATATATGGTAGTAAACTTCATGTTAAAAATAGTATTACTCACCGAATTCGTACTACCACTTGACCACCGATCAACGCTTATCGTCGTACCATCCAATTGTTATGTCTACATATTAGTAGTTAGTCAAAACGTTCTCAGAAGTCATTAGCCTTTGTAAGTACTGTGTTGACAACGGTGCTTGCCACTTGGAAATTAGTTACTGTCTACAGTGATGATGATGATGTCTTCCCGGCCGAATTAAGGCCACGGCGGCCGTTCTCAATGGAGATTAGCCAATTGCGCAGGACATTTTTATAAAGCACAAGTGTGTGCGCAAACACAGGGGCAGTTTCTATTCCATCACTCTCACGATCTGATGGGACGACTAGCGACACAACCGGAAAGAGGTCAGGTACAGGACCGACGGCTTTACGTGCTCTCCGAGGCACGGGGGTGTAATACCGCAAACTTCCAGACTTCGGGCTGATACTGAGAAATTTCTTTTAACGGAAAAATCCCAAAATCCATTTTTTGGCCCGACCCGGGATTTGAACCCAGGACCTCATTTTCTGCGGTTGAACACGCTACCACTAGACTAACGAGGCAGTCACTATTAACAGTACCAACGTTATGAAATTAATGTTTTATTCAAACAAGCAAGTGTACTGCATTGAATGCTACAGAGAGTAAGCTAGGGTACGGTCCTAGTCGGCGAAGATCGTGGTGGTCCCTTAACCCCTGATCGGTGATCCCGTGCCTGTACTCCGTGTCAGTGATCACTCCCTCTTTTCTAATTAAGGGTCATCATCCTCATATCAGCCAAAAGACACACACAAAGCCACACAAAGCCACAGCTGGACAAAGGCCTCCCCCAAAGATCTCCACAATTGTCGGTCTTGCGCTATTCGCATCCAGCTGATTCGATGATTTCCACAAGATCATCGGTCCATCTTGTAGAGGGCCTGCCCATGCTGCGTCTTCCGGTTCGTGGTCGCCACTCGAGAACTTTTCTGCCATCGCTATCGGTTCTACGAGCTATGTGCCCCGCCACTTCAGTTTTGCAATTCATCGGGCTATATCGGTGACTTTGGTTCGCCTGCAGATTTTGACATTTCTTATTCGATCTTGCAGGGAAACTCCTAGCTATAAGGGTACTCTCGGATGTTAGTCACTTAAGTTAAGCTACTGGCTGAGAGCCTGCTGCGCTAGCCAACTGCTCAGTGTTTATAAATGTTAATACAATACTTGATGACCTTTGGGGGAGGCTATTGTTCAGCAGTGGACGTCGTGAAAGAACATGATGAAACAAATCCTACAACTTCGGTAATTATTTAATATTAATGTATATGTAATGTTGGCTATTATTTTAATGTTATTGATAATTACTATATCTGTTCTTTTAATAAATAATTTTGTAATTCTTAGCGAGGACACTGAATCGATAAATTTTAAGTGTATTATTGGATTATCTATTTTAATTGCATGCTAAGTATTGGCAATACATGTTCCAGCATTACAAGACTATGTAACATGGAATTTAATAGGTTTCTCACAAATAATAAATTTAATTTAATTTGTCTGAGATCAGTTATGAATGAATGAATGAATGAATAATTTATTTGGTAAAGTAACAGGACTCATTTTGTTAGTAAAAACCTATGTTAGTAATTCTAAAACACATATGTAGTACACAGACCAATACATCTATTTGCACATCGAGCGACCCCTCACATGCGTACCCCTGCTATAAAATAATTACGGACGTTGACAACTTACAGCAGCGGCCCACATACAAGCAGTCTAGTCTACTGGCTATACATTTAAGAATAGTGTTGGGACTGTCCCGCACACGGCGCACCATGGATGCACATCTTTTTCGCATCGTTGCATAAAAACAATCTACACGGCCTTCAGCAAACATCCCTGATGCGCTGCAATACCGGGGCAGCCCCACCAACACTCGGAACGCGTTATTGTATTGTACACGAAGGGCACTGTACGATTTTTGAACATAGTTTGCCCACAGGCTGCAGGTATAGAAGGAGGTGCAGTATGCACGGAATAGAGTTTTCTTCACATCTGTAGAACATCGTGCAAACCTGCGAGCTATCATGTTAGCTCTAACCGACAGCGCCCTTCGCTCTCTTTCAATATCGGCATCATCCTTCAGGTCGGCGGTCAAAATATGTCCTAGATATTTCACTGTAGACACTCTATCAAGAGGCACACCATTCAATTTAACTGGCGGCACAGAGCCTGGACACTGACCACCGGCCTGAAAGACCATGACCACACTTTTTTTGTCATTATAGACCAGTCCGTGAAGCTTAGCATAGTCTTCACAGATGGCCGCCAATCTCCTTAGACCGCAGATGGACGCGCTCAGCAAAGTTTGATCGTCGGCGTAGGATATGTTATTTACACACACTCCATCAATGTAACAGCCAACTCTCTCCTTGCTGAGCGCCTCAATTAGCTCATTAATGTATAAATTAAAGAGTGTAGGTGAACTCAACCCCCCTGTCTCACACCACATTCTAAAACATACGGTTCCGAGAGTTTTCCAGCCCATCGAACGTGATTGATCTGATTTCCATACCAGTACTTGAAGGTACTTATTAGTTCAGGAGGCACTCCAGATGTCTCCAACTTCTTCCAAAGAATACCGTAGGAAACCAGATCAAACGCTTTGGAAAGGTCGAGGAAGCAAGCATATATCGGAGTTTTACGATCAGTGTAGTATTTGACCGCCCACTTCAAACACAAGATTGCACTCTCAGTAGATAACCCGGGTCTAAATCCGAATTGATTGTCGTGTAGGTGAATATATTTGTCAAGTTGTGTGTTAAGTAGGCTGTCAAACACTTTCGCTATTACCGTAGCCAGAGAAATGGGTCTGTAGTTGGACTTCGCCCCTATATCACCTGTTTTATTTTTGAGTATAGGTACTACAAGTGTTTTAGTCATTTGGCTAGGCAAATAAGCATGGCTCAGACACAAGTTAAAGAGCATCGCCAACACTCTTGAGAGATGAGAACCCGCGTACTTTAGATGCTCGATACTCAGACCATCATGACCCGGAGACTTTCCTTTAGACATCGCACTTATGACACATCTGATTTCTTTGGTTGTAAAGTTGGTTCTCAAGTCACTATGGTCCATAGTATCAGACATGTGCGCACAAGAACCCAGGGAAGAATGAACCCTAAAATGATCCTTGAAAAGGTTTTGACGGGCTTCTAAAAAAGTAGGTATCAAGTTGACTGTAAGTTTTATTTTGCCACCCGATTGTAGCAAATATTTACGGAAACGTTAGGAAAAAAATACATAATCAATAAAAATAAATCAAAGTCGGTACACTAACCATGGACAAATTGAATATACATACAAAACAAAAAAGAAACTATAACTTATCCATTTATAATTTTTAGTAACATATACTTAAAAAAATCAAGGCGATTTGAAGCTGCTGGATTTTGTCTGTCTTCTAGGCGCCTGGTTTTAAACCTGATTTATTTGAGCAATGGACAGTTTAATGGTGATTTAAAATGTCATAAATGTTATCAATAAATGAATATGATAAATTTTATGGCATTTATTTATTGATTCGACTAAGACCCACTCTAGAAGACTATATAGTAATGATGTTAAGATTCAGTAGTAATGAGACCAAATAAGATATAAAAGAGAACAGCATTTAAAAATAGAGTCAGTGACTATTTTTTATTAAACAAAATAGCGATCGACTCTATCCGTTCTTTTCCTTTTTCTTTGAAAATTATCAATTTCAATATATTCTTGGTACTGGTATTTCAGTTATTTAAGTTAATGATCTGACATGTACAATTGAAACAATGCACACTGACTGGAGATTTTTTTAGTTACATAATAAAGCCATCAAAACGGTATGATAGTACACCAGCAAAGTGGTTCATTGATTGCCACGTGACAGATTACCACGTTACAGAAAAAAAATAAAAAAACCCTTCCTTGGTGTAGTATAATGAGAATAAATTGAAGTTTTTGAAGTAATATATTTTCATATGACGGGCCGGTTGGTAAATGCTTACCTTTCACGCCGACGTCGTTCGATTCCCGCGATTTCCACCCAGGACAGATATTTCTGTGCATGAACATGTGTATTTATTTTGAGTCTGGGTGTAAATATTTACACCCCGACTAAATAGATATCTATTTACAAAAGAAAAGTAGTATATGTACTATATCAGTTATCTGGTTTCCATGATTCAAGCCGTGCATCAAGGCCGTGTGTGAATAATGTCCCAGGATATTTATTTCGAAGTCAGTTATAAATTAATATTTCTACCATGTCATACAATACGCATCACGCTTTCCAAGAATTTCATGTACCTACTCGTGTGTATCTTCCTACATCTTAATTAATCATTATATGATTTACAATGTTGCAAGTTTACGCAAATCACTATAATATTTCCATCCCACTGTTAATAACTGGGTTAACGTTGAGCTCATAAAATAACAAGTAGTCATGCGGCACTTAGAACCATACGTCGATTTAATTACCTACAAAAGGTGCGCTCAAGTTACAGCACAGTTGCACAGTACTAAAAATATAGACAGTATGTAAACTACGTACAAATGCTCGAAGCGGCGCACTCACACAAACATGCGCATCGACAAGAACCCTAAGCGGTTGTCGCGGTTCTGCCAGTAGTGGTTACCGCGTGAAGACGAGTGTTCACGTATTAGTTTATCTCTCTTTATCTCTTTCTCTCTCTCTTTTTAAAATGCCACGAGTGTATTGCATAGCATACGACTGTTCGAATTCGGCTTCATCAAAATGGGAGCTTACGTGTTTAAAACTTCCTGCTGCTTTTTTAAACAAAAATATTTTAATAAAAAAAGAACACAACATCAAAATCATTAAAAGGTACAATCCTAATCGGAGCGGGGGTAATTATTTCATCAACTAGGCTTAGTTTCCGTACTGTCCCGATGTATACCTACTAAGCTACTGGGACAATTGTTTCACACTTGATAAAATTATCCGACTAACCCTACTTTGTAAATTTTAGGGTTTCTCTTTCAGTTGAGTGCAGGTAACTAAGTGCCTCTTCTTTAGTCATAATTAAATTTGTCTCTCTCTTTAACTAGTCGTGATGTGATTATTCATGTTTTGTAAAGATAAGGTTGATTAATATGGCAAATTATAAAATTAGCTTATAACGTCTGGTATAATAGATGGAGACGTGACGATAGTCGCATTAAGAGGCAGGCAACACCCGATTTCATTGCGTCAATTGTGCCCGAATATGTACCTTAAAAAGTGCGGGCGGGGTTCAATAAAAAAGAGTGAACAGTATTCGGCATCTGAGTGAAATTGAACCTAATCCTTAATAAAAAATCTGTATTTTCAATAAACAAAAAGTAATCTCAACCATTCTTAAGAATTTCTTAGGAATTCTTAAGAATAAGCGAATTTAAAAAGTATAAACGAGGCCATGGTCATCCTGATTTTGAGAGTCGGCGAATTGCTGAGTAGAAAAGACTAATTAAGGAAGAAAGAGAAGAGGAAGTCAGAACGATGAGGAAAATATCGAAGTACACGGCTTGGAGCAGATTAAAGATTTTCGCCATGTATATTTATTCGGTAGCAACCCAAATAATATCTAATTACACATCATCCTGATGTCATCCTCTGCTGGACATAAGCCTCCTCCAAAGGTTTTTATAACGTTGCCTAACATTTGGAGGGGTTTGCCGTAGTCATCGCCTGGGCATGCGAGTTGGTGACCACAGTTAGGAGGTAGCTAGTACACAGGTGATGCTGTTGAACAACTGCTTAGGGCTACCCTATACCATCCCGTGGGTGTCGCAAAAGGCGACAAGGGAGACACCACGTAGTTCAGCAGCGCCACCTGAGTGTGGTTGCCAACCTGCTAGTCTTGTTAGTCCTGGATATGTTGGTCTTTTTGAGCCGGAAACCACACGGCAAATATCTAATTTGCACTGCACGTGTGGCGCAGCGGCTAAGATAGTCGCCTCGCCGCTTCGTGTCGCGGGTTTGAGTCCCGCGCCGGACAACTATTTGTGTGACCCATAAGTAGTTGTTCAGAGTCTGAATGTAATTTATGTCCGTCTATTATATGTTTGTAAAGTACCCCGCAACACAGGGATCAGATTCCTTGTTGTCTTTTAAAAATTAAAAAAAAAATAAGAAGTAAAAATTGCAAGGAAATGAACCAAGAATCTAAGCCATGCGCACCTAACTGATATTACCTCACATATAATTAATGATTCAGACCAAGTTATCGATGGGAAGTCATAAATCCCTTCACAAAGATTTAGGTCTTCCGTCGTTAAATGTATCGATAATGGTCGCTTTATCAAACTATATATTATTTTCCGAGATTGAATTGTAAATAATGTACAAGTTCCTGGTTTATTTAACTAGTTCTCACTTGTGACTCCTTAATTGCTACCACTCTTGGTATTACTTATCGTATGGGCAGTGGTAGCCCTAGTGTCAGTGTTTTTTAAAGCCGCTCAATAGGCCTCCGGAATGGCTTTACAACTCTCGCCTAATGGCTGCAACCGGCACTAACAGCTTAACGTGCCCTCCGAAGCATGGAGACGCTTAGAAATTTAACCACTTTGACAGTCACCCATCTATGGACTCACCGCGAGCCTAGTTGCTTAACCTCGCCAATCACTTACGGACCGGTGACAGCATCTGACTATAAGTAATTATTATTAAACGCTTTGATGAGACTATCTGAAGCGCCTCCAGTAACCTTGTAAAAGCATGCCCTTACCGGTTCGCATACGATAGGTGAGGTTAGGCACATAGGGGCTAAGTCAATCTTTAGATGAATGATCGTTTATTTTCCGAGCGTTTATACCATTGGTCCCATTGGACAACAGTCGTTAAGCATTCGCCTGTTGAGCAACTCTATTAGTTGAGCATAGAATAGCTTTGAATAACACTTAGATTGTGAACTTATAGATTCGCATTGACTGACCGAGTGAGTCAAGATCAGCATTAGTGAAGTTACTTACTCTGCTGGGGCTCTACCGGCTAAGTCGCCGAACATTGATTTCTTAAATGGTGTTCAAATAAATAAAGTTAACCTTTGTGATGATGAAATGATTTAATCAATCGTTAAATCGGCTAACATGAGCACATGTGACGTCATAAATGGTCCGGAATCGATTGTCAACGTTGAAGCCGATTTAACGATTGATTAAGTTATTTTTAAACTTTATTTATTTGAACGCCATTTAAGTTATAGTGATGTTCGGCGACTTAGCCGGTAGAGGCCCTGGTGTTATCGTTTCTAATAAACAGACAAAAAGTTTTAGTTTTATACCAAGAACTTAACTTGTAAGTTTTAAGATACCTTCCAATATCTCACTTTCTCTGAATTAGTCACCGCGGAAGGCAGAATAAAGGTTATCGATTGGGTGATAAGAACATTACGAAATATCGATACCTTAAGTATTGCTGTAATCGATTATGTTGTGCAATGTCACCACATTATCTATGAAGGAAGGCGTTGCTAATAATATCAGTTTAGTGCCGAACCAAGAACCTTCGGACGTGGTACAATTCTGTAAGGTATAGTTACAGAATTGTACCACGTCCGAAGGTTCAAACCTTAGCTCATGGTATTAGTGATGAACATGGAAATGCAAAGAGGGTGGTTTTTGTGCCTGTTTTGTGGAACTACCGCATCATACCAGCGGCTTAAGTCCTGTGGAAGCAGGCCACTGGTATGATTGAGTATCAGCGAAGATTAAGCGTACTAGGCTATTTATTTTACTTTCTCTGAGACTGAGCGCTTGTTTGTTGACGTTTTAGATAAAAATATGGCATTGATCTATCGATAGCGTGTTCAAACACAAATAATGAGGCCGTGGGTTCAATCCCGGGTCGAGCCAAAAAGAAATTATAAGATTATTAAGTAAGATTTTTTTTTGTGTTTAGAGTCTGACAGTTAGTGATAATTATATACCCCTGCCGGGCGAACTGAGCAACTCTGACACTAGAGTGAAGTGACTGCTCGTGGGCGCATCGGCTAAGACATTCGCCTCGCCGCTTCGTGCCGCGGGTTCGAGTCCCGCGCCGGACAACTATTTGTGTGACCCATTAATAGTTGTTCTGAGTCGGGATGTAATTTGTGTTCGTCTTTTATATGTTTGTAAAGTACCCCTCAACACAGGGATTAGATTCCCTAGTGCGGACAGTGTCTTAAAAAAAAAAGTTGATCAGAACTTAACTCCCGTACTAATAAAACGAACAATACCATTTCCCATAACAGAAGTATGAGATTTACAGTGAGCATACATTCATCGCTCACAACATTCAATTCAATGCGTGTATACAAACACTTAATGAAGCGAAAACTCAAAGAAAACAAGACATGTACACCTACGCAAATTCCACTACCACCAACAAACAAAATCAATAGATTCCCGCTCAATCTAATTTGAACTCTAAACAAAGCGAATAAAGGCTTTCTTACAATAGTATGATTATACTAGTTGATATTTAAAATCGTATATGGAAGTTATCGGTGAGATAAATAAAGAAATTGATACAATTCATGCATTGGTAAGATAAGAAGGCGTATGGAAATGCGAGGAGTTATCGAATATGGAAATAAACTACGTATTTTTTAGAGATACCTAAATTATCATCATCATCATCATCAACCGGATATCGTCCACTGCTGGACAGGGGTCTCCGCCAAAGGTCTCTATAAGGGCCAGCGCAGACCGAGAGGAGCGCAGCGGATAGGATTTTATTAAAGCACTAGAAAATCAAGTATAGATTTTTTTTTTTTTTTTTAATATAAACGATCATTACTTATATTTACTGGACAAGAATAATATCTCGGTATCTCGGGACAATGTCACACAGATCATCCTAGCCCCAAACTAAGCAAAGCTTGTACTATGGGTACCAGGCGACGATATACATACTTATATAGATAGATAAATAGGTACTTATATACATAGAAAACATCCATGACTCAGAAACAAATATTCGCGCTCATCACACAAATATTTTCACTTACCGGGATTCGAACCCAGGACCACCAGCTTCGAAGGCAGGAGCAATACCAACTTGGCTACGGTGACCGTCTGAATTATAGGAATAAAGTGTATATATGCTTGAACCTGACAATGCTCGCGCGGTCTCGGGCATATAATGTTCAAGCATACATGCACTTTATTTAAATAATTTTAAAGTTGATTTTCTAGTGCCTCAATAAAATCCTCTCCGCTGCGCTCCTCTCGGTCTGCGCTGGCCCTAACGTTGCTTTTTGGAGGGATTTGCTGTAGTCACCGAGCTTGGCATGCGAGTTGGGTGTAGTTAGGTGGTAGCTAGTACACAGGTGGCCCTGCTGCCCGACTACCTGGTGTTACCCTTAGTAGCCTTTAACGACACCCACGGTATGGTATGGGGTGGCCCTACCATCCCGGGTGTTTCATGAAAGGGCTATGATGTTGGTAGCGCAAGAGCAATACCGTAAAAATGAGTTTAAAACCATGTCTGAACAATCTAGACCTCAAAGGAGCAAAATCACAAAACGATATGAAGTGCCCATTTGTAACAATTATTATGGACGAAGGTGTAGACATTTCTCAGTTCCTACTATATTCAATAGTTTGCCGTCTGATTTAGAGAATAGCTGTGTTACAAAAAGCATTTATAAAGAAACTGAGATTCCACTTACTAGGTATTGTTCACACGAACCTTTACAATAATTTAAACATTGTATAAATTATGAATAGTAAGCAAATAATGTTAAATACACTATAAGTTAAAAAAGGGAGCTACATCTGCCAACAAACTGCTATGCAGTTTGTTGGCAGAAGTAATTTATAAATTGTAAATTGATGTGTTTATGGAATAAATCATTTTTCATTTTCATTCATTTTTCATATTATTCTTTCGCGGCCGGAAACCACACGGCTAAATTATATTCACCCGGAACCTCGGATATGTCCAGGTACTCATTAACAGCGGTAAACACGCTACCACCGCTATGCCGGGGTAAAGATATAAAAAAAAAAAAAAAAAACATAAAAGGTTTTATTCACGTAGACTTTAAAAAAGCGCTTGTAAACAGTCAGAACATGTTCGTAGTATCTATATGTACTTAGAAATAATTTATAATTATTTCTAGGTACATATAGATATTTAGGTACACGGATTGTAGGAAATAATTTACAATAAGATTTATTTTATAACAGTAACGATATTTAACTAACTTAAATTAAGTTATTGTCAAGGATCATGTGTAGGTTTAAAAATTAAAATTTTTAAATTTTTATTACATATTGTCTGAATGGTTCTGTCTATATTAAGGTACGGATTAAATGTAATTATTATGGCGGACCTTGTGTTAATAACGACGGTCGCGCTTTAATGCTACCACCGGATCCAATGCGCCCCAACTGAGAAGACCCAGCGAAACAAACTCAGCGGGTGTCTCTACTACCGGTTTCAACACGGCCCAGTTGAGACGCTCCGGCGAAACATAGTCAATGGGGGCATATACACGTCACACGAGATTTGGTCCACTAACTGAAATTATTTAGCAGGCAAACACAATATATGCTCGATCGGTTGTCTGATTAAGTATTTATTTTAGGTTTAATATATTAAAAAGAGAAAATAAAAAAACTTGTGTGTACTTATGTACACGCGTTAGAAGTTATACTTCTTAATATACAACTTGAACATAGTTATCAATTTTCATACCACCTAGAACTAACTTCATGCTGTTAAATTTTTTGGTGCCGGTGTGCGCGCGCATCGTAAAATTTCACTCTCATCATTTTTCTCCATCGCGCCAAAAGAAGTATAAGTTCAAAAACGTCATAATAAAAGTAACATTAATCATTTTGAGACACAACCAACAGTTCTGAAATCGTATAAAAAATATTAATACCTATATTACTTACTTACTTATCGTATGGGCAGTGGTTTAGCGTAACCACTGCCCATACGATAAGTAAGTGTCAGAGTGGTTCAAGCCGCCAGTAGGATCTGACATGGCTTAACGACTGTTGCCTAATGGCTACAATTAGGATCGAAAGCTTAACGTGCCCGCCAAAGCACGGAGACGCTCAAAAATTAAAACACTTTGGCGGTCACCCATCTATGGACTGACCGCGAGCCTAGTTGCTTGACCTCGCCAATCACTTTCGGACCGGTGAGAGCATGCAACTGTATAGCTATATTTATAAAACAAGAATATAATAATATTAACGTCAAACAAAATGACAACATGTTCTTGAACTTTTCGCAATGTATTTCTAATTCCAATGCACATTGCTTATGTACCATACAAGGTGTAATAGAAGTAGTGGACTTAACCTAAAGGCTAACAATGCCTTTAGGCTGATTGTGTGCAAGCATATTTTTAAAAAGCTATATGTGTGTCTCTCTAGTAACAATGAATAGAACTATGTTCTCATGTAAGTGAATTATTTATTGTTAATTATTAATGAGAATAAATGACTTAAACTTAATTGTGTTAGCAACATTAAATAAAAAGGTGGGATTTTTATAGGTATAGTAGGTATTGTAGCTCAACCCTGTAGTTTTATTAAAAATCTAACTTATCAAAGGTCGTTCAAAACTGTTATTTTTTAGCACAATTACAAAAAAAAATATTACACATTTACCCCGACCAATGCGCTTAACGCATTGGTCGGGGTAAATGTGTAATATTTTTTTTGCAATGTGCAGCTAAATTTGGATATAATATTGAACATGAAAAAAAAAATTGTCTAGTGCTTAGTAACCCTTAATGCTAAGCCAGGGTTCGATTCCCACTCAGAACAAATCTTTGTATTTGTTCTCTGTCTGGGTGTAATTTATTTATAATATATAAGTATGTTTATCAGTTGTCTGGTGCTCTGCTTAGTTTAGGATCTGATGGCAGCGTGATAGTTGTCGCAAGACACTATAAATTATTACATACCACAAACACAACGATCACCTGATTTTGTTGAGTCAAATAAACATTTTGCGTATCCCACAAACTGGTTATGTTTACATTATTATATACTGTGGATACGGGTCTCATCACGGTTAAAATTTAGGTAAATCATTACCTTGGTGTCCACATTATATAAAAATGTGTACAAATCGCGAAAGTTTAAAAACATTAATGGTTATGTTTAATTTGTTCAGTGGCATGGGTTTCGTTTTCTCCCCTATTCATGTTACACCTTGTACATATTGTTGCATAAATATCAGAACTGCATAGTTTACATGTAAATTCTCATGATACCAGTAAACATAATCGCATGGTAATGTCTATAAATTTTGGTGGTTCACATACGAGTAGACTATTTATACTTATAAGATTGCCTCGTTGGTTTAGCGGGAGAACGTTCAAATCCTGGGTCGAGGCAAAAATATTATTGTCGTTTTACTCCAAAGTAAAACATCGAGTAAGCAGCCTGAAGTCTGGAAGTCGGCAATTTTAGACACCCATGCTTCGGAGTGCACGTAAAGTGGTTGATCTTGCCCCAGATCGAGGATCAAGAGTGCATCATTATCTGAGCCTAACTAGACTGGCTTGTTGGCGTAGTAATTAGTGTCCATGATTGCTAAGCCAGAGGTCTTGAGTTCGGTCCTCACCCAGGACAAATCGTTGTGTGATGAGCACGATTATTTGCCCTGTGTTTGGGTTTAATTTATCGATTACTAGCTGTGCCCCGCGGTTTTACCCGCGTTAAACTTTATGAATTATAGCCTATGTGTTAATCCAGGATCTCAGCTAACGTCATAGCAAATTTTATTAAAATATTTTCAGCCGTTTAGGCGTGAAGAAGTAATAAACATACAGACTCACATATTTTCACATTTATAATATTAGTGTGATTTAATATATTATATTTAGAAATAAATAAGTATGTTTGCAAAACTGAAGTGGCAGTGGGCGGGCACATAGCTTGTAGAACCGACGGCCGTTGGGGCAGAAAGGTTCTCGAGTGGCGACCACGAACCGGAAGACGCAGTGTGGGCAGGTCCCCTACAAGATTGACCGCTGATCATGTGCGGGTCACTGGAAATTGCTGGTTGCGAATAGCGCAAGACCGGCAATTGTGGAGATCTTTGGGGGAGGCCATTGTCCAGCAGTGGACGTCTTTCAGCTGATATGATGATGATGATGATGAAGTATGTTTATAAGTTGACATAGACAGTCCAACAAGAATATATTATCACCAAGTCAGCCTAATGACGTTCACATTTGGACTAAAGCCTCCCCATAAGATTTCCACAATATAGTTGTGTCATAATTTGGAGGGATATGTTATAATCGTGACGCTTGGCTGACCGGTTGGCGATCGATGTACGATGGTCATGGTACAAAGACGGTGCTGCCCGTTCACTGACTAATATTCCCTCAGTTCAACTTCTACACCCCCCATGGGATCAAATGGGGTGGTGACATTCATAACCGACAGACGCACAGAAAAAGCAACTCCGAACAATTTTTTTTTCTATATTGGTTAGCTGAGATATCGCTTGACATACATACAAATAAAAAAAGTAGTCGGAATGATAACCTGACTTTTGAAATTAATTAAATAAGGTATGGTTTCTGCTACATTCTTTACGCTAACACAGGTAGAACTAACATTGTATATCTGACTGATGGTACTGATTTCGAATAAGATGCCACACAATATAAACAAACCAGTTTCTTCGCATATTATCACGGAAATTATAATTAATATTTCTATACATATAATTTAATTAATCTGCGATAAAATAGCACTAATTAAACATCATTAGTACAAATGATGTTTAAATTTTTCTCAAAACACAAGAATTATGAAGAACAAATTGAAACACAAGTTAACATTCTTCGCAGAATCAAATTAACAGAATAAATTACGACCCTATTAAAATTAAACGTATGTATAATAAAAATAACAATTTACTATTTACAACTTATTCTAATACGGACCATTAGTAATTAACAGCTGGTTGTTTTTTCTCCTTGCTACTTTTAGTCGGGTATTTCTTGTCTTATTCACGACTAGTCAAGTATTGCCACCGGCTGAAGGACCCTCGGAGGCGCCAACAAGCAGACCATTAGAATTTTTACAAATATATATATTACCAACAATAAAAATAGTAATAAACCTTTTCATCACGATATAAAGGCGATAGTTGAATAACATTTAGTTGTAGAAGCAATCTTATTTATGCAAATGTTCTAGGAAAGCTTTCGATTTCATAGCTACGAGTATGTTATATCTAGTTAATTGCTTGGAAACTGGTAATCTTACTTCATAGTTTATGTATGGAAAATCAGTAGTTGAACTCGTTACGATTTTAAATGTGAGCAGAAGACTATAACATTATATCATCTTGCTTATAAGCTGCAAATTATTCATATTTGTAATTGAATTCTTGCGGAGTTTTATTATCTAGCAGATCATAGTTACCATTTCATTAAAATCTTGTATAATAGTTGTTTGTATCAGTTTTAATAAAGTGCAATCATTTGGTAGTGTAAGGTTAGTGTTTACAACAGAAGCCAGTATATAAGAATCTACTTAAAATTCCTGCTAAAAGCCCTTCAAAATATATTAAACATTAACAAAGACATCCGTACTAAAGACCACCGACAGTTACTTCAAAACGTCGTCTCTACACAGACTAAAAATAATTGCATTTAAACGGACTCGTTTTAAGTACACGCAAAGCGGTCTTCTTTGATACCACTCAATTTTTTACACAAAGCGATCACTCAATTGCTGTCAACAAAAGATAAGACACCATTTAATTTTTAGCCTCAACATGAAGACGGATACTTTTGAATAGTCGACTGTGTGCCTTTGATGTTAAATGCTCTGGTGACACACTGACAATGTCTGAAAAACTTAATGTGAATATGACAGATTGGGGACAAGAAGCCCGCGTTACTTTAAGTGGCAAATATTGTGATAGTATGTATAAAGAAAACACTTAAGCTAAGATAAAATCAATCAATAAACATATGAATAAGCAACGTTATAAATTAGAGTATAATTTTAATGAGTTATATGATGATGTGTTCGCGATTTATAGCTTCCATAAAAAGTTGGCAGCACTTTTTGCGTAGCATTTTTTTTCTAAAGGTAGAATCTTTTTGCTACTAGTTGTTGGCACCTTCTTCGGCGCAAAAAATGGTATGTAGTAAAAACCGTTGCATCTGGAATATTAGGAACAAATTTATTATTTCCCAGTAAACATCCTTAAAAATATTATGACAATCAAGACTTGTAAACATGATTACTGATGATGAGTGATGACGTATTGTATTAATAAAAGTAAAAAAGAAAAGTATGAGGTTATTATAACACTAGCATTAATAACTGAAAGGAAAAAGATTAGAATTATAGGTGCGAATCCATTTACCTTCCCAATTAACACACGCTGATAATTTGAAGGGACGAGAGAGAAGTCACAATTGTATAGATTGAGTCCTAGAGTAGCTTAATGATTAAATATCTCTAAAAAGTAAAGTCTCCTTCCACGGTCTCCCTCTTATCCTTTACAGGCTTTGCAGCTAGCTAAAGCTTTTTGTATTAAATCGACAGCCACTAATGTTTGCTTAATATTTAAAGAATTAGTTTAAAATGTAATATAATTAATAAATTTTGCACTCTTATGTATTGTATTCGTAAACATCACTTTGCCGCCACAAAAAAATAATATTGTGTTGGAAGTGTGTCATGTACTCATGTCCAAATCCTTTCGTGTCTTGTGGTTGTCACAGATTGTTCAAACATCTTGTCTCGGAGTCAATTGGCAACTTTTTTCACGTAGCCACATGATCATTCACGCTTTTGAAGACCACTTAGGGATGTGATACTTTGGGACAATGCTTTTGACAACTTTTTTCTTTCTTTGTTCAATGGCGCCAAATGTATTTGAATGGATTTGTTTTAAAGGGAAGAGCCAAAATAAAGGATGGGTGATTCAACTGTTAACAGTAAATTAGAAGTGAAGTTTAACATAATAAAATAATTTATGACAAAAGTATTAAAAGGTAATGTGACAAGTGTTTTTTACGATACGATTGCTTTGCTGAACTATTCTTTAGCTTGACTTCTTACTTTTCTTTGACTTTAAAATTGAGCCCAAGGCAAATACTAAATAAAAATGAGTAGTTAAATATTTATATACGTATTAAGTAAATATTCAAAACTGATATAATATTGAGGAACTTTTTTAATGTGTAAAAAGTTTCTATAAACAATAATACAACTTTTGTGGGACAAGTCAGTTTTAACTTCTTTTAATATGAACAAACCGATGATTTTCTCATAGCTGTATTTAAATTTAACTCAGGGTAACTTTACTTACGTACCCTAACATTATAGTATATTAGTAAAATAGTAAAAAATAGTAATTATTAGTAAAAATATATTAGTAAAAAATACTCAATAATGTGTAAAGTAACAGTCTAATGCATTTGATAAGACTGTGTAACATGTTCAAACATTGCCGACTATTTCTTTCGTACTAACAATTTAACTTAATAGCTATTTTAGAAACAATCGGACAATAAATTGAAACAAATACTTCAAACTGAAACTGTTAATGATAAATCTGGAGCACTGAGTGACAAAACAAATGTAAAGCAACTAAACAATATTCATATAGATAAAGTTAATTGCGGCACTTTGGAATAGAAACTTCTGGACAAATCAGGCAACGTTCTAAGGGCTCCAAT
The DNA here is from genome assembly GCA_951640165.1 of Pseudoips prasinana. Lineage (NCBI taxonomy): Eukaryota > Metazoa > Arthropoda > Insecta > Lepidoptera > Nolidae > Pseudoips > Pseudoips prasinana. Next base: position 33,417,178 of record OX621248.1, read on the forward strand.
ACAAATGAGGTTACGTCGGGCCCTTTTAAGCAAACCCATGGAATATTGGTTTACTTTCTAGTTCTGACATTCAAATAATGAGGACTACAACGGCCTGATTACGACTTCCATATTGATGCATTGGTTATTCGGATTTCTCTTTTTGATAATTGTTATGATAACGTTATCTCAGTAATTGGATTTGATGCTTTTAGTACGAGTTCATTAACAAAATTTATTTAGGAAGAAAGCGGAGATCTGATATCTTTCTTTATAATTCCTACTGTCTTAAAACGTTTAAAGTACTAAACTGGTTTACTATGTGTATAATCTCTACAGAGTTTAGATATTTTATCTAAGACACCGTCGCTTTACCTGTGTAAATGTAAATTATCTTATCCGCGATTTCTGTTTCAGCCTTTCCCAGTGGAGTCACGTTTATTTAAATTTGTACATTGCCCAATATTTGGTGCAATACAATGCAATTCCATCAGCACTTTGGGTGTTGGCATCCGAAACGTGCTGATTTTGAATACCGATACTATACTTTTTCGGCGAAAACTTGAAATGTTTTTGGGTCTACTTATAATTTCTTAGAAATAACTTGCTTTGTAGAATATTTAACAATGGGAACGGAAAGTGTTTGAATCGTGGCATGTCTTGATGTATGTTCTGAGAAAAAAAAACTGGAGTAGGCTGTTTTTAATACAACAGAGCCTGCACTAGGGAAATTAATCCCTGTATCGCAGGAGACTTCACAAACATTCATTCAATATTTTTTTATAACTTTGGCATGTAACGCCACATGGCAATTTTTGGGTATTTGGAATGAAATCTATACATTTTTATTCGTTTGGTCATTTTGTGACAGTTATAAATCGAATGACAAACTTTATATTTAGAAAGTTGAGATTTTCTTCTACGCTGAATGATTTTTAACAACAGTAGCTAATAATTTTAAACTAAAAGCATTGTAAATTAAATATTATAAGAAAAATAAATGGTAACATCTCGTTACCATTATTTTTCTTGTTTTGAAATACTAGGTATACCATTTGACTGCCTCGTCGGTGTAGCGGTAGCATATTCAACTGCAGATAATGAGGTCCTGGGTTCAAATCCTAGGTCGGCCAAAATTGATATTGGTATTATTCTGTAAAAAGAAAAATTTATCAGAATCAGCCCGAATTCTTAAAGGAGGCGGTTATACACCCATGCTTCGGAGAGCACGTAAAGCTTTCGGTCCTGTATCTGACCTCTTTTCGGTCGTCCCATTGGATCATGAGAGTGATGGAATAGAAAGAGCCCCTGTGTTTGCGCTCACACTTGTGCACTATAGTATGTCCCGCGCAGATGGCTAGTCTCCATTGAGACTGGCCGCCGTGCCCGAAATTCGGCCAAGAAGACATTATTTATTTATTTATACCAAATTAGTTTTCAATCGTAAAATGCATTTTATTATCTATTTGTATACATTATTCCGGTCACATAATTTACGAGCCTATTAACCAAAGTCTTTATGAACTATTTCGAAAGTCATCGCGTTAAAGGGTATTAATTATTAATCCATACAAATGGTCTCCATTAACAAGTGCTGGTGGCTAATTGAAAATTTATTTGATTTATAAATCCAATCAGCAGAGGTGGACCGCACGTGTACCGATTAGTCTCTTATGGTCACAGTAATTTGTTCTCATGTCGTGGTCTTTTTTGGGACGATCATCAATTATATCCCGTACTTCTTAAAACTTTCACTGCACTGTAGCAAGGTACGAATAGAAGAGGACTTCCAGGAGTAAATGTGACTCATTAGACAATAGACTGTCACCGTAGCCTAGTTGGTAGTGCTCCTGCCTACTAAGCTGGTGGTCCTGGGTTCGAATCCCGGTAAGTGCAAATATTTGTGTGATGAGCACGAATATTTGTTTCTGAGTCATGGATGTTAACTATGTATTTAAGTATTTATCTATCTATATAAGTATGTATATCGTCGCCTGGTACCCATAGTACAAGCTTTGCTTAGTTTGGGGCTAGGATGATCTCTGTGACATTGTCCCCAGATATTATTATTATTATAATAGATCAGGGTTTGAAGAATGTAGTAAAATAAGAGTAGTAAATAAAATTGACTTCGTTAGTCAGCCGTTAGTACAGAACTTTATGAAGGACAGCAGTCTCGATGAAGCAAATTTCATACTTTATTTTACATAATCATCATGTTATCAGTCCACTCCTGAAAATGGCCTCCCCTGAAGATCTCCACAGGTTTTTGTGGCCTTAATTTTAGGGGGATTTTAGCATAATCGCCACGCTTGGCAGACGGGTTGGCGAGCGCAGTATTATGGCTATCTTTCTCAGAGAAATGCTGCTGCCCTTTTTTGGTATACATATAGTCCCTCGGGCCGACTTTTCTCCCCCCAAGGGATTCGAGGGATGGGGATGTAAAATTCGATGCCACACACCAATGAGATTAGCTTGTCTTTTATCGCCCGTGAAAGCACGTAAATTGTAATAAGTAAATGAATACTTAGCGGTTTTATCCTTAACTAGTTCGCTCGTCACTAAATTGATGGATTGATTGCGTGACTTACTTATATGTCTCTCTGTATTAAGAGCTGGCTCTGTTCCAATTTACAGGAGGTTTAGTTTATAAAATAAGTAAAGAGACAGACGCTTTTATACTTGTAATATTTACATGTATGACTAGCCTCTCCCCGGTTTCGCCAGAGATTAGAGGCAAAAAACTTTATTTTATTATTAGTGCTGTATTTGAGAGGCAGAATCCTACTAATATTATAAATGCTAAAGTTCGTGACTGTGAATGTTTGTTACTTCTTCACGTCTAAACGGCTGGAGCGATTTTAATAAAATTTGGTAAGGAGTTAGCTGATATCCTGGATTAACACATAGGCCATAATTTATATAGTTTAATGCGGGTAAAACCGCGGGAAACAGCTAGTACTAAATATAGATAAGAGAGCGTTGTGGTTTGAAAAAACAAAGATTGAAAAAGGTATGCTGACATGGTTGAGGCATTTAGAAAGGATGAATGGAAGAAGATTGACAAAAGAAGTATACCTGCCCTGTTTGAATGGTACAATCGGAAGGGGAAGATCTCGTAGAACATTCTCTGACCAAACTGGAGATGTTCTTAAGAAAGGCCAGGTCAGAAGTACAATAAACCGGCGAGTATGTATGAGGAATATAATTGACAGTAAACAAGTGGTATACAAATGTTGTGACAAATGGAAATCGGTTGTCTCTGCCTACCCCTCTGGGAGTCGTGAGTCTATGTATGTATGCAAGTATTTTAATACTATCTACAGACAGATACTACCATTTAGATTTTCAGTCTTTTAAATGCACAACACTGACCTGTGTAACATTGATAACACTTCTAGTATTATCACCAACAAGAAAGTTTAGTAGAAGCTTGCAGCATAAGATTTTATAAATAAATTAAATTTTCACTTTCATTATGATCAAGCTTATTAAGACTTAATCCCGGTAATTGAGGCAATATGGCTGTTTAAATGGCGATTGGTATAATTAAATTTCCTATAACGGCTAATTAAGATGGAAAATTAATTGCTGGAGTAGAAAACTAATGCTATTATTTTTATGGAAATCATTTTTTTAAATACTGTAACTTTGGTAAAATTAGGAAGAGATCACTAGAAAAAACGAGCTCCCCTTACAAATGTAATATCTGACATGTTATCATTCCGTATTAAAATTGACATGAAATTTATAGAAAAGGAATTTATGTATACGTGTTGGGTCGAATACACACATCAACAAAGTCTAGGGATACGTTATTTTGAAATCAAACATGGCTTTATTGTTTAAAACCTATTTAGTTTCCTTAAAAAGTTTATTTACAGATTTAAACCTTGTCTATTCTTTATTCAAAATTTAAAAATTAAAATGAGAAACAAATGAAAACACGCAAAGCACAGCGCAATCTTGAGTTGTATCTAATTTCAAGAAGTTGCATTAAAATTTTTTTTGCGTGTTAATTGAAGAAAACCTGATAAATTGTTTTATTTTCTTTTCTCAATTGGTTGTGTAAGCTTTTTAGCGTCATGCCACGCCATCATTTGAGTCGAGATGAAATGTTACGGGCAGTTGGCATGTTACAAAACGGTGCTATTCAACGCGTCGTTGCTGAGTCTCTGGGCACAAGCCAAAATGTGGTATCCAGGCTGTGGTCACGTTATCGCGCTACTGGAGATGTGGCAGAACGGCACACAGGTAGATATCGTGTTACCACTCAGAGACAGGATCGATTTCTCCAAATGACCGCCAGAAGACTACCCAATATCACAGCGATGCAACTAGTGCAAAGGCTCCAGGAGGGTCAGCAGCTGCTGGTGAGCGACCAAACCGTGCGAAGGAGGCTGCATGAAGTTGGTCTTCATGCTCGCAGACCGCTACGAGTCCCAGCGCTGCGACGTGGCAATCGCGGTAGGCGACTTTTATGGGCTCAAGAACATTTGACATGGAGTGATCAACAATGGTCATTGGTGCTGTTCACTGATGAGTCCCGCTATGGATTTCATCCAGATTCGAGACGAACACGCGTTTGGAGAACTCCAGGCAGGGTCAGCCGTCTCCGACATCCACAGGAGGTCCACTCTTACCAAGGCGGGACAATTATGGTGTGGGCAGGAATACGAATCGGCGGACGAACCCAACTCATTTAGATTCAGGGCAGCATGACTGCCCATAGATACCGTGAGGAGGTAGTAGAACGTGTCATTGTCCCGCTCAGGGCCCTAACGGGGCAAGAATTTCAGCTCATGCATGACAATGCACCTTCCCATACAGCGCGGCTGGTGAGGGCCGCCCTTCGAGAACACGATGTTCAGGTATTAGATTGGCCTCCACAGTCGCCAGACTTAAACCCAATTGAACACGCCTGGGACATGTTACAGCGAAGAGCATTGAGGGATTTTCCGCCCAACTTGACAACAGAAGAACAACTTTTCGAACATTTAAAAAGAACTTGGGACTGCATACCCCAGCAAGACATTGACACCTTAATTTTAAGTATGGAAAATCGTTGCCGCTGTGTGATTAATGTTAGAGGAGGAAATATCGATTACTGATTATCAGATTTGGTAAGATTTTTATTCATTTAATTCGATTGAATAATTTTATAAGAATAAAATGTTTTTGTTCACTCAGTAATTTTCTATGGCTTAATTAATTTAAGACTTTTATTAATTAGAAAAACAAAATCGCATCGTGTTGTTAATGTTTAAATATCGGCCATGAAATTATCTTTAATTCTTCCATTTACAGTCATAACAAAATGTTTATAGTTTTCTAGATAATCAATGAAATGTTCAATATCCCTAGATTGTGTTGATGTGTGTATATCATCGCATACACTATGTTGCCCGACAGTATGTTGTGGTACAAACCTTACACAAAATTAGATGGCACTATCTAATATGTGTCACCACCAAAGCCCTCTCTCCGCCATCGCGCGCGCTCATTGGTCAAATCAAAAAGGCGCTCTTGCGCCGGTTTTCTGTTACATATTTCCGTCCCTTTTCCAAAATCACTACCACATAACTATCCAGCAACTGAGAGAAAAGATTTTACACATCCAAGATTAGTAAATTAGTTAAACTCAACACATATGTAATGGTAGTGAAGAAAGTGTAAGATGAAATATATTAAGGCGCTGACATCATGTCAAATTGGTGTTTTTCCGTAAGTTTTCCGCCAGTATTGCGAAGTTCATCTAGTTAAGAAACTTATACGCCAAATTTGATAAAATTTTCATATCAAAACATAATCCCATTACTTTCGCTCGATGGGTATAAAACACAATATATCTCTAAATAGGCTTAAAAGAAAATAATCTCAGTATAAACTCAATTTAAATCCTTATTATAATATGTAGTGCCGTTTATGTTTATTATCTTTTAAAAAAGGCTACGCCCGCACTCGAGAATCTAATCCCTGTATCGCGGGGAACTTACACACATATAATAGACGGACAGAAATTACATCCAGACTCCGAACAACTATTTATATTTATATTTTAGCGAGATTAGTGATTTTACTATATTTCAACCTGCTTTTTTACGTTTTTCGATAGATTTTGTTGTGTGTGATATGATCAAATTGAGTATTGCCAGCCTCTTATGGAGTAAAATTCAGCACGCAGCTGTCTAGGTCGCTCAATTAAACGTGGCTCATTTAAATTATTGAATGTTCTCTTGAAAATTTTAATTCGGCCATACTGCGTAATTAATATTCAGACCATGTTTCTATTTTGTTATTTTTTTATGACCAACAGAAATTAGATAACAGGTTTTTCGACATATATATTGTTAAACATATGGTGACAGCATAGAATCTCGCCAACCCATTTCATCAAGTGGAGGGCGTAGAAGTCGACCCAAGGGAATATCTCTCAGAGCATGGGTAGCAGCGTCTCTCTATGTACTATGGCCATCATACTGCGATCGCTAACCCGTCTGCCAAGCGTGGGTATTATGGAATATCCCTCTAAATTATGGGGAGGCATTTGTCCAGCAGTGGACGTCATTAGGCTGACATAATGATGCTTGTTAAAAATACTAAATGTTGGAGAAAAATATTGTACTGATTAAAATTAAAATTGATCTTACAAGAATACCGCTGCACACCTATCGTAAGTGCTAACAATAATATTATATTCTACAAAATATTTAAAAGTGCGAGGGAGACAGCAGCGCTTTGAATCCAGGACCGTACGCTTAAATCTCCAGATTCAGCGCACTGCTGTCTCGCTTGAAGTTAAGGGTTAAAGCCGCTCCTCTTATCAACTTCGCTGTGTGGCAACGAACAGCGCCACTCCATCTAATCCCGCGGGTGGCGTAAGGAATATCTACCAGTGAACGTAAAGATGCATGAGACGGTAAAGTTGTAGGGGCATTTTCTGCTAATTTAGTGTGATGACCGGAGGGTTCATTATAGGCATATGAATGCAAACAGAAGTCATCGAAGGCGATGGTAGTCGCGGTCTGTTTGCGGTTGTATCGGATTGCGTATAGTGTCACGAGAGTTTCTTAAAACCTTTACTTTTTATAGGTAAGTCGTGATATCGTCATCTCAGGCCGTCGTCCGATCGTCCAAGACCGATCGTCTAAGACAGTAGAACACTACGTATTTATCGCTGTGTCCATAAAGTAAATCACCAATGGGTGCGGCTGGGTTTTGTCGTGGATAGCAAGCAAGGTTGTTTGCTCTCCACGACAAGCTGTGAACGCATGCTACTCATTTGATGATGAAGCTTCAATTCAAACTGCGGAGTCTAGTGGACTGCCAACAGCTACAATTGTTACTGTTAAGTACTAGTAAATATGTAAAAATGAAATGTTCTAACTTATTTGGATTCAATAACAAACTTAAAAAAATATTGTGTAAGCTATTGAGTAATAAGATGTAAAGTTGTGAACCCGCGAGAATACTACCGAAAAACTATACTGCAGTTTGGCAGAATACATATTGTGTAAAAAAACGGTATTCTAATTAAAGTTAAATAAAAAAGACGTTCCTGGGACGACGGTCCTGACGGTAGAGGGCAATTGGGTATTGTATTTGACTGCCACCACTACCATACCTGAATAAGATGGAAACTCCTCTAGACGCTTGCTTCAAATTGAAAATCGATATAAAACACAAAACTAGTATTCATAAACTTCACTATGTCAGCTGTTGGACTAAAGCATCCTCAAAGAATGATCGCCATAATCGCCACGCTTAGCAGACGGGTTGGCGAGCGCATTTAACAGAAAAACGCTGCTGCCCGTTCTCTGGTAGGTATTTCCTCGGAAAATTTCTACGCCCCTACGGGAGGAGATGGGGTAGTGATATTCTTTGCCGTCACCACACAGCATTCATAAATTTATATTGATTTATTCAATTAATTAATGTATGGAGAGAACAACACAACATTATGCGTATATCCTTATTACACGGAACTACTATTTACTATTCATCTCAGGATCGATAAATGGTTATTGTGTTTGAGTAAATCGATTTCTCTGAACCCTTTCTCTGTATATTTTAGCAATATCAGCCAAACAGTTCCTGAGATTAAGAATTTAAATATGTAGGTATTAGTATGTTTGCTGATATTTGTGCAATAACTAAGCGTCCGAGTAGATGTTACAAAATATATTTGTAATAACTAATAAATAACCTTAATGATTACCAATATAAGTTATGATGTTAATGAAAGTTTACGGTGTAATGAAAATTTGTAAATGCTCTCAATACGATTCACAATTTGAATAAGTAATGAAAATAGACATTAATAGTCCTTATAAAATACTTAATTGAAATATGGGGTTCATTAAACACCGTAATGTTATTTGTAATAATATATCTCAATACAAATGAGTTAGTTACTGTACAATAACAACTTAAAACGATAAAATTATTGATATGAATAAATAGTGAATAAAAATTAATTATGCAAGTTATGTGGGTAACCATTTAATTTTTGCACAGAAAAGGCGGGGAACTGTCTCACGACGCCCATTGAATATTATTATAAATTGTTTATTGTCAGGTTTGTCCAAACAAACTTCAGAAACTGGTGATAGAATTTTGTTAAGTTTGTAAGTTATGTAGATGTAACAACCCGCCCCGGATTTGCACGTATAGATAGATAGAATTATACATATATATTTTAAATTGAAACTGTAACCAAAATATTAGCTTTAATAGGCAAACTTTTAAAACTGTGAGCAACTTTACTGTAGTACTAGCTCTAAACTCTTATATCCTCCGATAGTGTGCAAGTACAGCATTATTAAGCTGAAGTAGTCTTTTTAATATTAGATAAGCAGTTTTTGCGTGTATCGATTATAAGGATATGAAAAATATTAGATTTTTCATATCCTTATAATTATTTCTTCTTTTTTTATTATTTTCTTTTCTCTTTATAATATTAATTTAAACAAGCCACCATCACAAAAGTTTTACATGTTTTTGGGACTTAAAATCTTTTACTTTACTTTATCGTTTCAGCGGTGTAATCCTAGTTTTAGAACTGATCATACCACCCGGGAGGCCTTTGATATGACTCATTGGCTTTTGTCTTATAAATATAACTGTAACTAATAGTGCCTTCCAAAACCTGAGAGACTCAGAAATTAAGCCTGACCCCTGGTGTTTAACTTCACCGATCTTTTATAGACCGGTAAGAGTAACTGGTTGTGAGACCACATTTTTGGCTCTTTATCTGCTTAATTTTGTCAAAAGCCTTTGAATGACTAAAGATAATTTACTTTCGTATTACCTTTCCCGGCTCCAAGAGTCGATCGGTTGCTTGAATTAAATACAGATTTTACTACTCATTGTTAGCTCAGTGTTGATAAAAAAAGACGTTCTAATTTAGTCGATGGCGGTACAAAGAACGCGTCGTGCAAATATATAAAGGACCTCACACGCTCCCTTGAGGCACGCCCGGTGTTACTAAGTAAACAATTATAGAATGAAATAAAAAGGTTATTTATTGTTCCGGGCAGAGGTTGAAGGTAAAGATTTTATGGCGCAGGATCTGAATGTTTATTTGCATTTGGCAGTTGCACGTGTTAAGGAGTTTCTTTCGAATCTTAATTAAGAACTACGTATGTAGTTGTTATTGATAAAATGATCTGTCAATGTAGAGATAACATTACGACATGCAGTATTTAAATAGTTTTAGATTGTATAATATTACTTTTAAATTGGTTTTATTCTTTATTTTAATTTTAGTCTCTTCGTGTAGCACATTTATATTACCCTTTTTAATTTTTTACTAGTTTTGGCCTTCCGAAAGTTATCTGGAAATAATTAGTTAGCGATAAGACCGCCCTTTCTACATTTTTTAATAACTAAACTCAAACTCATAACATTTATTACGGATTATGTGTAAATATAGGTTTACATTTAATAAGAAGAATTTTTGCTTAGTGCCTTTTACAAACATTTATAGAGGACACTAAATCAGAGAGCCATATTGATATACGAGTATTTTGTTTATTCATTCACAATAGCCATTTATACTCTAGGAGTAATGTCACTGAATAAAAGCATTTTTGGATTCCATATATTTTTGTTTTTTTAAATGAAATAATGATTTAAAAGCAGAATAATCATTAAGATGCAAATTCCACGACAAATTTGCATTGATTTCAAATTTTAATTTATAGATCTAAATTGATATATTCGAGCTCAACCTTGTCTAGTGGCAATCAAAATGGAAGTAATATTATATATAATTAATTAGTAATATTCAACTCTATCTTTATACTTTATATTAACTGTATCAAAATGTATGCGAAAGAGAAAGTTAAATTTTCAATTCAATTTTCAATAATTTTTCAAGACATTACGATGAAGTCTTATAGCTCTATTATGCCTCCTTCAGCAATCATGCCTAAATATGGTAGAAGCCGTAATTTAACTATTGTGTCTGCAATGCATGCCATTAATAAATATTGTCATTACATCAACAAAATAGAAAAATTTCAATGTAATATCCTCCACATATGGATTTTATGATCATTCGGTAACGTTATAGTGAGTTGAACTCACATTTATATTAGCTTTAAATGTAGGTCATAACATAAAATTATATTGAGTCTTAAATATCTGTTTCTGTGATATGGGTTTAATCAATAACTTACATATTATTAAGCCTCTTACCCACCACTGCAACTCCTGTAAGCCAGGATCAACAGTGGCACACAATGAAATGACACTGAGCGGTGAAGCTCAGGCATGTCCCGGGGAATCGCTTTCACGTATACTTTAAAAAAGCGCTTGTAAATAGTCAGAACATGTTTGTAGTAATTTATAATTAATTTATTTATGCTGCTCTATCTTACTTAATCCAGATGCTTAGAGCGCCAGAACGACACATCTCTGTAGTTTTCTGTCTTATAAAATTATAGAGCAGCAAGATAATTCTATATGAATAGGATAGAAACTTTGACGGGCCTATTGGCGTGGTTGGCAAATGCTTGCTTTTCACGCCGGAGGTCGTGGGTTCGATTTCCACCCAGGACAGATATTTGTGTGCATGAACATGTACGTTTGTCCTGAGTCTGGGTGTAATCATAAGAATGTATTTACAAAAGAAAAGTATTCTGCTTAGTTTGGATCAGATGGCCAATTGTAAATAAAATCCCAGGATATTATATTATTATTGTTTAAATTATGGAGTAACAAGAGAGAAACAATGCGCCATATAAAACTGCAATAAGATTGTTTGAACGTCCATAAACAAGATGAATATCCTAGCCTGGGTCAAAAGCGAGAAGCAAAGTGAGAAATGGAACACCTAATTTCCAAAGCCAACTAATGGGCAATTGTTATAAAATATCCCACTAATTTAAAACCACATAACACTTAATTTGTCAAAATGGCGTTCATGATAAATAGTGATGATGGGATGAATAACGAGGTGAAATATTTCAGGGGCGCGATATATACAGAGCGTGACTGACATTAATTTTAGTGGACGTAAGTAAAGGAGCTTTTTTTGCTTATGAAACTGGACGACGCCGTGTAGCTTGTCAACATGCAAAATATTTACTCCATTTACTCCACACTTTACCCATACAAGAAAAAGCTTTTGTTGAATTCGTTCAGTTTCATGGATAGATAGCGCTCCGTAGGACTATTTCTGTTACACCTTGTAATAATGTCCTCCTGACCGAATTTCAGCCACGGCGGCTAGTCTCAATGGAGACTAGCCAATTGCGCAGGACATATTATAGTGCAAAAGTGTGTGCGCAAACACAGGGGCACTTTCTATTCCATCACTCTCATGATCCGATGGGACTGCTAGCGACAAGACCGGAAAGAGTTCAGGTACAGGAACGACGGCTTTACGTGCTCTCCGAGGCACGGGGCTTAATACCGCCAACTTCCAGACTTCGGGCTGATACTGAGAAATTTCTTTTTACGGAAAAATCCCAAAATCACTTTTAGGCCTGACTCGGGATTTGAACCCAGGACCTCATTATCTGCGGTTGAACACGCTACCGCTAGACTAACGAGGCAGTTACACCTAGTATATAAGAATTAGTGTATAAGTTCCTGTATCACCCTGATGTCAACGTGTAGCAGTCTTACACACACATTTAGATGCTTTACATGATATATGCACTTTTAAGAAAAGGCCTTAAATCAATTATGATACGAGGTTAATATACAATTTTTTCCAGAATATAATTTTGGTATTACTTCGTCATCGTCATAATTTTAACCAAAAAAACGTCCACTGCTGGACATAAGCCTCCACAGTGGAATACGCCATAATTTGCAGTGTCATGGACATACTACTCAGAGAGACGCTACCCAACCCCTACGACATAGGGCGATAAACATGCCACAATATATAGAGCAGGAAAATAATACAAAATATTTATTTCTGATACAAAATAGTACAGAGATAATTCTTGTTGTTGAGATCTACGGGCATTAAGGTCATTTGCTTCATACCATCTAAACTTCAAAGAAATGTTTTTAATTCAAAATATATGCCAACTGAGAAGTGTGTAGTGAGTACTGATATATGTTTCTTCATCTCAAATATTCAGTATATCTAAACTACGAAAATTCTAAATACTGAGCCACATAGCTCAGTTCATTAGCAAGATCGCATGTTAGTGCCAACCCTGTCAGCTCGGCGGTTGATTTAAAAGCCCTCACAATGAAAATATTACGAGACGTCACATAACTTAGTTGGTAGCGCTTGGCTTAATAGCCCTGTTTGGGGGTGTATGTGTATTTGTCTATTATTTCAACTTACGATCTCTGCAATTAGAAAATAAATTGTCTAATATCTTTGTCTAGTGCCTTATGCATTATTTTGAAGTAAAAATAGTCTTAAGTACGTAGAGTTCATGTTTCATTGCTGGATCAAAAGGTAAAATGACGTGCGGTCGAGGAGCAGGAAGAAAGACTTGTTATGCTATGTCTACTACTGGCAGTTGCAACGAATATTTTCATTAAGTGGTAGTTTATTTGAAAGAGAAAAAGATACCTAAAATATAACTAACGACTTCATAAGGGTTTACAATGTCTAAAACTGCGAGTGTTGTATCTATGCGATAGAGATAGGTAATAAAAGGTAAATATACGAAATTATTCTGCACTTTAAATAATAAACCACTGGTTAGCAGTAGAATGAGGGGTGTGGAACTAGATATCTTACAATTTATATTTTTTCAAGTTCAATTCACGTTAGATTATTTATTTATAAGTTATAATTTATGAGGTATAGAAAATTCTTTAAACAGAATATTGTATTGGCTGTATTTGACATAACGTTCACGTTTCGTTTGGTTAGATGGCTTGAGCTCACCCTTATCTCTATGGTTCGGTAAGGTGGTGAAAGGCTTAATTCACTGCCTTACCGGACCATAGAGGCAAGGGTGGGCTCAAGTAATCTAGTCAAATATAGCTATAATCTAAATCCCCAGACCAGAGGGAATCCTTTTTGGAGTTTCCTTAAACCTCTATTTTGGACGGTTACTGAGGTGGGAATGCTTAAGAGAGTCTACATTATTCCCAGAATCGGCTTTTCATAGGCACCAAATCGCCGGTACACCTCTAACATGACTTAACGAAAGGATTCTGATGACTCCAGCTAAGACTGTCAGCTTAACGTGCCCTCCAGGATCAGGTAGCAGTATAGCCTGCTAGAATAACAATAAAAGACATACAGTACAAAGATCATTTTGGTGGTCAGTGATTCTTACTGGGTCAGTGCAGTATGTAATGATATGGTACTGTAAACTGCAATTAAGAAATCCAATAAATCATTTTTATTGCTACGTGCATCTCTATTGAATTATATCTCGAAACTATTAGTTTTCCCATATTGATACAGCCACGATTAAAATTTAAAGTACCGTACAGAAACCTGATGTCGCACGACCAAACCACTCTATTTCCGAAGTGTTGGTAATTAAAAAGCTGCTAATCATATGAGACTTTAGTGGCCAAATAGCTATTAAATTTATTATTGTGCACTATGCGGCTCTGGCTTTTTATGCCCAGGAATGTGCTGAGTTATAGACGCCACTTGGAATTTCGTGAATTAAAATACGTGCATGGCTGGACAAAGACTTGGCGAACGATCTCTGCAATAGGCGGACTTGCACTACTGGCATCCAGTGGCTTCCAGTGACCAACATAAGGTCATAGGTTCACCCCGTAGGGGGCTACTTGATCTTAGCCGGAAAAAAGCGGAGGTACACATAAAAATATTTTTCTATTATCACAGTATACACACACGTATTTATTCAATATTAAAATTTACAGGAAAATAACTGATGTGTTTGATTTGCACATCGTGTTGTCGTTTCAATCCTCCAATGCGATGTCGTATCGTCCAGTCTGCATCCAAAGTAAAGCATAAAATGCATCCGGCAATCAACTACATTCCAAACGTGAGTTCCATACATTAATATAGAAAGCGTTTATTTGTTGCATTTCACACTAAAGTTCACTATGAATAATTGAAATAAAACGTTATGAATGGACGTTACAAGTCTGGAGTATAGGTTATTTTTTTTTATATATTCACGGTGACTTTTCGCTTTCTCTGCACCACCTTAAGGTTGACTGGGAGAAAGTGCCTTAGGCATTAAGTCCGCCTTTGTACCTATATGTGCAAAAAGTTTAAAATAAATAAATATAGTTGTATACATTATTATTTCTAGTAACATAGATATTCAGGTACACATTCTATTGATTGTATGAAAACATTTATAAAATTTATTTTATAATAGCAATGATATTTAGCTAGCTCGTTTCAAGGTATTGTCAAGAGATTACTTAGTAATAATAATATCCTGGGACACACACGGCCATCTGATCCCAAACTAAGCAGAGCATGTACTATGGAAACCAGATAACAGGTATACTACATATAATATACTACTCTTCTTTTGTAAATACATACTTATATAGATAATTAACACCCAGAATCAGGACAAACAGACATGTTCATGCACATAAATATTTTTCCTGGATGGGAATCGAACCAGCCAGATGCTCTCTACGTAAATAGCGAGGTTAAGCAACTAGGCTCGCGGTCAGTCCATAGATGGGTGACTGCATAAGTGGTGTAATTTCTGAGCGTCTCCGTGCTTCGGAGGGCACGTTAAGCTGTTAGTTCCGCTTGTAGTCATAAGGCAAGAGTCGTTAGCCATGACAGAAGCCTACTGGGCGGCTTGAACAACTCTGACACTAGGGTAACCACTGCCCATACAATAAGTAAGTATCTGATTAAGTAAGTATATAGCTTAGGGCTAGTGGTAGCTCGTTTAATAGCAGATAATGAAGAACTTAACTCGTTTATCACTCAAAAAGCCTTATCGTGATTTTTTTGACTAGAATATAGCCCTGGATTAGCCTGGAGTTTGGAGGCTCGCAGAGACCACGCTCACGCCAGAGCACGTTAAGCTAGGTAGAGGTGTTGGTGCATTCCTTCGGCTATACTTACCACCAATATTTTAATTTATACTTTTTTTGGAATGTAAGGCATATTCATTGACAAACTTTGGGTGGTTTTATTCTTGAAAATGCAGGTTCCTGTAGGAGACAATAATCTATACATATAATAAAATCGTAGGAAAGTCAAAACTGTACATTGAATATTTTTTTTAAAGGATACTTGGGGCGTAATCTACAATTGATACCGAATACAAAAATATCGTTTTTAGAATTTTTGTCTGTTTGTCTGTCCGGGCTAAACTCAAAAAGTACCCCATGGATTTACTTCAAATTTTGCATGAATATTACTAAAAGGTCGGGTCAACATATAGGCTACATATTATCACGCTATCAACTACGAGGGATGAGCTATAATAATTTAAAAATTTAACGCGGGTAAAACCGCGTGGCATAGCTAGTTTTTTATATAATAATGAGTACTTTTTTAAGATTTTATGTATTTCATTCCTTATTTATCTAGATTAGAATGTTTTATTTATTATTAATGATTATTTTATTATGCCACTGTTGTTACTGCATGCCTGTATGAGAATACCAGCCCTGCAGAGTTGAAATGCTTGTTTTACTGAGCTGAACTAAATCTGAGTTAAGGACCTTTTCTGACGAAGGCTATTTTCAATTGACTTAGGGTACGTTTAATTGACCTAGGCTTCTTTCAATGAAACTAGTCTTCTTTCAATAGATCAAGGCTACTTCCGATTGACCTAGGCGACTTCTAGTTATTGGCCTTGATTACTTTCAATTGAAATATTCTTCTTTCAATAGATCAGGGCTACTTCCAATTGACCTAGCCTTCTTCCAATTGACCCAGGCTACTTCCAATTGACTAAGACTACTTCCTATTGAACTAGGCAACTTCCAATTGTCCTAGGCTATTTCAAATTGACCTAGAATCGAAATAAAAAGATTGGCTAGCAGCAAGGTCGTAGTTTTTTTATATTATTATGTAATCACCTTTACAAACTCACATTGGCAGTTTAATATATTTGCAACTTCAAAATTAAGCTGGTCCTTAAATCTGGACTTATTTTATCTTCATCATCATCTTATCAGCCGAAAGACGTCCACTGCTGGACAAAGGCCTCCCCAAAGATCTTGCCGATAATTGCCGGTCTTGCGCTATCTGCACCCAGCGATTTTTAGCGATCCTCACAAGATCATCAGTCCATCTTGTAGGAGACTTATTTAAGAGTTATTTTTTATACTCGATAAATATATTACGGGAATAAATCTTTGACACTCGATTCCCGTGATTGATAAACAATCTAGATACTACTTCGTGCGGAATCCCGATGCGTAAGTCAAACTCGCACATTTCCGGTTTTTATTTAAATCGTCAAATTCCGACATTTCCCACAAACCGTGACCCAAAGTAGAGATCAACGCGACATAATCTTAAGAACATCGAGTTGTGACACACTCTTTTAATCGTAGAATTAATAGACCGTTCTTCCGTTATTATAGAATTATCATAACGAGTAAGTGTGGACCAGGTTTTACTTCACGAAACTTTAATGTGGAAATTTAAAAGCCTAAGGTTAGAAACCTTGCTGCTATAACAGCTTGGCTACAGACATTGACCTATAACGACACTGCAAAGCTGTTAACTAATGTCACTTAAATTTATATTATACTATCGCGGTTTTACCCGCGTTAATCTTTATAAATTATAGCCTACTTGTTAATCCAGGGTGTCAGCTAACTTCATACCAATCTTTTTAATATCGCTTCAGCGGTTGTGACGTGAAGAAGTACAAACATACACACTCGCAAACAAACTTTCGCCTTTATAATATTAGTGTGATTAAAACATGATTAGGTTATACAACTCATATGATATCCTACACACACCTATACAGACACGCCTTATGTTAATACTCACACCCACTTACTACAAATACATATATATAGATTTTAAATTTCTTAGCATAATATTTTATGGTCTCATAAATGTACAAACACAATAAATTTAAATGCCCTCCACTTCCAGTAGCTAGTAATGAAAAAGCTATACTAGAGGCTAGTTTGGGCGTTAGTCTAACACAATACGTTATTATTGATTTAAAATGATGTGGTACCGTTATATAATACATTAGAGAGAGATGGGGATCTCATCGGGGAGGGCGTAGAAATCGTCCTAGTGCTGCCCGTTCTCTGGTAGGTACCAGTGAACGGGCAGCTTTTCTGTGAATTAAGACCATCAAACGTGCAAAGCGTGGCGATTATGGCATAACCATACCCCATAATTCTTTGGGAAAGCTTTTGTCCAGCATTGGACGTACTTTGGCTGTCATGATGAATATCTAACTATAACACAATGTATCCTGCTATAATATTGAGGAGATAAATAAATAATATTGATAGATTGATGATGATATATAGTAATAATAATATATAGGGACAATGTCACACAGTTCATCCTAGCCCCAAACTTAGCAAAGCTTGTACAATGGGTACCAGTCGACGATATACATACTTATATAGATAGATAAATACTTAAATACATAGAAAACATCCATGACTCAGAAACAAATATTCGTGCTCATCACACAAATATGTGCACTTACCGGGATTCGAACCCAGGACCACCAGCTTCTGCTGTAGCCTAGTTCGTAGTGCTCCTGCCTACGAAGCTGGTGGTCCTGGGTTCGAATCCCGGTAAGTGCAAATATTTGTGTGATGAGCACGAATATTTGTTCCTGAGTCATGGATGTTTTCTATGTAAATATGTATTTATCTATCTATATAAGTATGTATATCGTCGCCTGGTACCCATAGTACAAGCTTTGCTTAGTTTGGGGCTAGGATGATCTGTGTGACATTGTCCCCAGATATATGTCCCCAGATATCTTGGGATAACTAATACTCTGCCTTCCAAACTAAGTAGAGCCTGACTGATAAACATAATTATATATTTCCACATACATATTATGAATAAATTACACTTAGACACAGAATAAATAATCTTGCTCATCACAGCATGATTTGTCTTGGGCGGGTATTGAACCTCGAACTCTGGCTTAGCAGTCAGGATCACTAACCAAAAAACCACCGAGCCAGTCTTTACTTAATTTGATTATTAAATTTTCATAATCATAATCATCATTTATTTGTGAATCATAGGTAAAATACAACGATTGGTCTTAAATTAGGTTACGTGCACTATGTTTTACCATGAGAATGGTGTACAAATCACATCTACTTATTTGGTGTACATACCATCTAAGTTTACAAAAAAAACAATCTAAATTTACAAATACAAAATTCTAATATAAAAATACAAAATTAAAGTCAAAACAGAAAGTCCAATGGGTAACAGTGAAATTCAAAATACAAAATAAATGAAATGTCTCGCTAGAATGAAGTAAATAACATGTCATATCAGAAATAATAATCATTATAATTAATTAAATTGTTATGTCTCTAATACAATGTTATATAATATATTACAGTTTGTCATTAAAGAATTCATCAAGAGAATAATATGTCTTCTCAACCAGAAATGGTTGTAATTTATTTTTGAATATTTTTACATTTTCTATAGTACGCAAAATCTATGGTAATTTACTATAGATTTTTGGTCCCATTACAAAAATACTTTTATGATACAACGTTGTTTTGGCGGGGATCAAGTGTAACTTCTCAGACCTGCGAATACTGGCTAGTGACGAGAATCTGGACCAGTTATGCTTTACAAACATAGCAACTTCAAATAAGTACAATGAAGGCATAGTTAACAGTTTGAGTTTCACAAAATGTGGTTTACATGTGTCAGTAGTACTTAATTTGCATATTGCTCTAATGCAACTTTTTAGAACTTTACAGATACTTTTGTTTACAATACATTTATACTGTATTATGATTAACAAAGGGTTACCTATTCGTTTAAATGACCCAATCCATTATCTGTTCAATTTACGTATTTCTAAAACAGACACCATGCAAAATGAAATACTTAAATTATGGTATATTACAGATATTACCGTACAAATAACTTTGCACGACACCGAGGGTATAAAATTTGATCTCAAGTTTTGTTCAGCAAAATTTAGAGCCCATTGGCGTCATTCTAGCATTAGTTATTGCCCTATTTTCTAATAATCTGAACTAAGAGTAGCAAACAAATAGTTTCTATCGCTGTCTCTTTCTATAAAACCTCGTATGAAAAAGATAGAGCAGACATACAACTGTTAAACTCATAATTTTGTTAGTTCCGTGCGCATAATCCTACTAATATAATAAAGGCGAAAGTTTGTGAGTGTGTATTTTTGTTAATTATTCACGTCTAAACGGCTGGAGCGATTTTAATCAAATTATAATTATATGGAGTTAGCTGACACCCTGAAATAACGCATAGGCTATAATTTACAAAGTTTAATGCGAGTAAAACTATAGCTAGTTAATAATAAATATCTTGCTACAACTAACATACTGTCATCTAATCCCAAACTAGGCGCAGCATTTTCTATGGCAACCAAACACCTGATGAACATATTTATATATCTACTTGTAAATACATCAAATAAAATAAAAACGGTTTTTATCCACGTAGACTTTAAAAAAGCGCTTGTAAATAGTCAGAACATGTTTGTAGTAATATAGTTGTATACATTATTATTTCTAGTAACATAGATATTTAGGTACACATTGTATGAAAACCATTATAAAATTTATTTTATTATAGCAATGATATTTAACTAGCTCGTATCAAGTTATTGTTAAGAGATTATGTTTAATTATCTAGTTAAAATCTAATATTTTTACTTCATATTTCAAATCTTAAAATAAAAATTACTACATATTGTCAATGGTTCTGTGTATATTAAGGTATTACTATTACGACGGACCTTGTGTTAATAATGCTTTAACCTTAACCTTGCTTTAATGCTACCACCGGATCCAATGCGCCCCAACTCAGAAGACCCAGCGAAACAAACTCATTGGGTTCATCTACTACCGGTTTCAACACGATCTCAAAAAATTATATATGTAATTCTAACTGTAATATTTGTATATTAATGACGATATTAAAATAACTGTGTACTGTCTCAGTGTTTATCTAAAATTTGTGGAAATCAAACCTAACAAAGTACGGAACTCTTGCTGCCCGGCACGGTTGTTCTTAGCTGTATCATTTCGGTGGATTTATTTCATTCCGGTGCACAGTCTGTCATTTCGGTGGCAATTTTTGCTAAACCACTAGATCAACAGGGCACTCAGAATAAATACCTTTGTTTGGTGAAGCTACTTACTACTTATCGTATGGGCAGTTACTGTTACCCTAGTGTCAGAGTTGTTCAAGCCACAGCTGACAGCTAAACGTGCCCTTCGAAGCACGGAGACGCTCAAAAATTAAACCACTTTGGCGGTCACCCATCTATGGACTGACCGACTAATTACTTAACCTCACCGATCGGTTAAAGTTCGTTCAGCCGTTTTAAAGTTACAGTTCTTTATCTATTCGCACTCGGTCGTTCTTCCCGTATAGCTTATTTACACTTACAATTATTTTAAGTCGACTCCCCCTCTGACACACCCCACACACCCCATTACTACGTCAGTACGAACAAATATAAGTTAAATGTAAGTAAACTATTAGTGTTACAGTTATTGCCTCAGATTTGTCATAGTTCACATAACTTTGTCGTTACGTCAAAGTAACGCTCGTTTTGTGGGCTGGCGTGTGGCATAGGCGTTAGCGGGTTTGATGATAATATTATCAACCTGTTTTAAAACATTTTACGTCTTTTCATATATCTCCACGTCAGTAGCCGCCCAGAGTCAAGGTTTGAATACCATAGGGGTGCCTTGCAGTGCGAGAACTTAGTTTCTAGTCTTTATTGCTTGAAAGCTTGAGCCCACTCTCACCTCTATCTGGCGTCAGTCTGGTGAAACAATAGAAGTCTCCTAGGCTAACTGTAAATATCACGTATAAAGTAGTCAGTTATGTTTGTCAGTTATAAATATAAATGTTTAATGCAGAAGATTGATTAACTTTACATTTAAGATCCGCAAAGGCAAAGGCAGTCAAGTAGCGTATTCAGCTAAGTTTTATTATTCATGGGAATAATAAAACCTCCAAGGAAACCCTATATATAAAAATATCTAAATGCATTCCCCTGACTTCATTGACAGGGTTTAATGGTGAGCGCATTCAGAGTGCTGAATGAAATTAGAAAGTCATGGAAAACAAAGATAGGACATAGCGATATAGTCAAGTAATTTAATAAGCGCATTGCAAATAAATTTATATTTGATAATTGTTGAATTTATTGATTAAGGTTATCCATTATAATATTACGATAGTAATTAGAGTTCTTATCGTTAAAATAATGGAACGATATTCATTCCACTCACGATTGATGTTACCAGTTAAACAGTGGTTAGTTATTTCGAGAAACCCAATTGCAAACATGATCCTCAAATTGCTCTTCAACATTCTTAGATTGTTTTTATATCAATACCTACTTATATTGTTATACTTGATACAATTTTATTTATAGAGTAATTTTAATAACAGCTAAATGCGTGTAGAATATAATACAACAGAATAATTAATTACGATAGATGATTTACATGAATACTTCACTAAAAAAATATAATAATATAGCTAATAATATCTAAATGAATATAGGATACATAACTATAGCCCACTTCCTCCCTTCTACATTTGCTGTGCCCCACAGGGTCCATAATGATACAATGAATAACACCTTATTGACATTATGGAATGCAAATAAAACATTGAGTATTGAGTTTAGATATTTAATATAAAATATCTTTAAAAAAAAGAAAAAAAAGCTTTGGGCAATATCTCAAAAATTCCTGTGTTGGATGTGGATATGGTTTAACACCTTAAAAATGTATTTCGGTGTGTGGCTACCCACCGAGAGCTTCTAGCAAAGTAAATTTAGTTTATTGGAACAAAATTGAGGTAAGGAATAGTAATAGTGATTGTTTTGTCTACTCAGATGAGTATATACTGATGTTCAGATAACATCAGTCTAAATTCAATGTATACAATAATCATATTCATTCATGGAATCATGCCTATTATCTATGTTTTTTATTTATTAATGCTATAAATTATCATGTTATAAATTATTAATATGATTACTTCTTGAACATTTAAAGGTGTTTACAGCCTTAATGGCAAAATGAAAGTATTTTTTTCTCCCGCTTTCACGTTTTCCTTGCACCACGCCCGCGATAGCACGAAGCCATCAACATTTCAGCGGCGGGCGGCTGCGTTGCTAGCTTGATTTATCATTATTCTGCTCTTGAAATCTCGCACCTCTATGAAGGGGCGTGAAATGCACTGCTTAATAAGGGTGAGTTACTGTTATATCTGTTTTGGCCGCCTTATTGTTAGACGAACTAAATGAAGTGAAAATTCCTAGCTTAAAACAAAGGTTAATGTAACTTTTATATAAAGAAATCCGATTAGGGCTTGGGTTTATGCCGCTGAAACGTTTCATGCAGTCTTAAAATTGAAGTGCGTTTTGCTGTACCTAGTATAGCATTATTTAGTATCTCGTCTGAGGATGTTCCTATATCTTACAGAATACTCTTAAGGTACACCCTATATGTTAATGTTACGATCCTGGATGTGTGTCAAGTTGCCAGAGCTCTTTGGTAGAGTGGAACGCTTGGAGTGAGAGATGCTATGTGTGTTCCAAGTGCCAATATCTACGGTTACCACTATTATATATTAACTATCACATGGACTTGGTAGTTTGGCCACTTGTTTGGTGACTTGGTAGGGTAGGGTGGATTAATTATCTTAAAATTGTAATTATTTTTACTAAAAATAATTTTATCCACCAACGTCAAAGGAAAGAGTGACACACTTCAAACAAATGGAAATAAATCTGACTACGAGGGTGCCGCAGCGGTGGAGGCTTGGCCACCTTGCCACTTCGTGTCCCGTGTTCAATTCCCGCACAAGACAACCATTTTCATCCATAATTAGTTGTTATTAATGTTTGTAAAGTACCCCACGTCACAGGGATTCCTTTACCGCGTGCGAACATTCCTTTAAAAAAATGTGTTGCATAAAATGAAATCCTCAACCGGCGCTTAATTTAATTTATACCATGAAAGCTTGTGTAGTATGAGGAAGGAGCATTGGTAAATTATATCTTGCTCAGCGAAACTGTCACATTAGTATGTCATATAAGTGTATTCATCAAGTAAATAGACAACGAAACAGTAACTAACACTACATTACATAGTCAACTTATATGAAAAATAGGTTTAATATTTTCCTTTTCCAATTACAGATTTAATTTTAAAGCATTTTATTTTTAAAGTAAAACTTCTGATGCGGTTTGAAAATTCAATGAAACGAAATAGCGACTGTAAAAGGAGAAACATATTTTCATCTATAGGATTTAGTCTGCGAGAGAATGAGATAGATTACAATGCAATTACATGACGTCGCGCCTGCGTACAACGAAGCCGCGTAATGTCACAAACATTGTGTATCATTCGCGTGTTTATTTTTTTTTTTGCATACATGTTAATCATTAATCACGGCTGTATATTTTTATTTATTTCTTTCTTTTTTTACACACGGCCATCTGATCATAAACTAAGCAATGCTTGTACTATGGAAACTAGATAACTGATATACTATTTTTCTGCCAGTGTTTCTCAGTAGCTGCCACGTCATGCACTGCACGGTAGGGTAAAAAAAATTGACAATTCCACACACATGTAATATTTTAATGGAATAAATGACTTTTTGATTTGATTTGACTACTTTCTTTTTTTGTAAATACATACTTATATAGATAATTTACATCCAGACTCAGGACAAACAGACATTAAATCGGCGCCTTCGTGGTAAGGACAACTTTTAGAGTAATGGATATATGGAGGCAGATGGGCATGTTTTATTTCCCGAATGTATGAGTATGTAAAGTCGTCTATTTCCGCCCCTCACACTCATGATCCGATGGAGCAGCGAGCTGACACGACGGGAAATAGTTCAGATCGTCGCTAAGTCATGACTGAGGCCTAGGTCTGGGTTGCTTAATTCAAACTCTGACACCAGGCCAATCACTGCCCATACGATATACAAAAGGAGAAAGGACATATTAACAGACACGATAACATTACACACCAGTTATTGTAAAGAGGGAAAATTCTACCACCAAGCGTACCGAGTGTTGTTAACGTTTATAAGACGTGATCTATTCAATTGTGGGGTGAGGAAGTGTTAAAATAAATCCCGTATGCCTTCCATTAAAGTGTTTGAATTTAAAAAAAGGTTACTATTATTATTATACTATAACATACAAGTATTTACTGATGTAAGAGAGCGTTGTGGTGTGAAAAAGGATGTAGTCACATAGATTGAAAAAGGAATGCTGAGATGGTTTGGCCATTTAGAAAGGATGAATGAAAGAAAATTGACCAAAGAAGTATACCTGGCCTGTGTGAATGGAACAACCGGAAGGGGAAGACCTCGTCGAACATTCTCTGACCAAATCGGAGACGTTCTCAAGAAAGGGCAGGTCAGAAGTACCCTAAACCGGCGAGCATGTATGAAGAATATAATGACAGTAATCGAGGCAAAAGACGTGTGCAAAGATCATGACAAATGGAAATCCGTTGTCTCTGCCTACCCCTCTGGGAAACAGGCGTGAGTCTATGTATGTATGTATGTACAAGTATTTAATCTCGGTATGCCAAATAACCACTTCAGGTTCTTTTCTTTGTCTAATTATTGACTTGCTCCCATCCCAGTATACATTAATTAATTCTGCGCTCGGTTCGAGATTAACTACTATAATATTTTACACTGTGGTTAAGGTCACTATAGGCGCAGGTCAAGCTAGTATAATGTGCATTTTAAGTAATATAAAGAAACACGTTGTGAAGCGCGAATACGTGTAGACGTTATCTAGCTTGCATATTGACAACGTTTCTACCTGATAGCTCCGGCTCAGTTGTTATGGTAGACCACAGTAACAACATAGTACATCTAAATACAAAAAGAAAAATGTTTTTATACTCCTAACCGAATCTCCTATTGATTTAACCAGCAAAATATTTATGTCTTATTGGTGTACTATAAAATCTGTTTTCCTTCTTTTCCCAAATAGTACCTTATTGTGTAAAGTGTAAGTGAAAACATCTTTGGCGACGTTGTGAGCTTTTTGGGATGGGTTAAAAATGTTAAACTGGAGTCAGGACACGAGACCTGATCGAATGTACATAAGACGGAGGAACTGTTTTTAATTCACACTGGCCGTTTATACACTCGAATCTCAGCAGCTGCCACGTCATGCACTGCACGGTAGGGTAAAAAAATTGACGATTCCACACAAATGTAATGTTTTAACGGAATAAATGACTTTTTCATTTCATTTTCATTTCATTTCAGAATGACCGCAGCATTTTTTTTCTTAATAATGTTAGATTTTTTAAACCTTACTGCCTAACCAAATTTAGTTCCATTTTTAAAATTATTCCATTACTATGAGTCTTTACAGCGCAAAGGTGGGAAGTAGCATCTTCGACTCCCTACTCGGATCAAATAAACACTACTTTCCGAGTGTGAGAAATGAAAAAATAGTTTTAACTTCTATTGATAGTCCTCAAAGACTGCCCGGCGTGTTATTTTATATAAAAGTGAAATTTTATTAATTTTCATTTCGACTAAACATGAAATCTTAAAAACGGCCCAGTGTATGTCCGACTTGCACATACTATCGTACAATAGTGAGCTAAAAATTTCCTTTAAATCATCACGTTTTCTTTGTTTTTTATGTCATTTTAATCATTAAGAATTCTAAAATAATCGACTCCAGAAGTTTTTTCTGTTATCACACTAATATTTTAAAGACGAAAGTTTGTGATGGTGTATGTTTGTTACTTCTTCACGTCTAAACGGCTGTAGCGATATTAATAAAATTTGGTATGAATTTAGCTGACACACTGCATTAACATATATAACCTACAATTTATAAAGTTTAATTTTTTGGGACTTGGGACATTGGGCATTGGGACTTTGTATGCTAGGTATCATTGCATTCCCAGTAGATTTTACGAAACAGATACTAGACAGAGAACCTATTCACGCACAGGAAGCACTAAACATACTCTGTCATGACTAGATTTCAAAAACCAAAAATTATGGCGTGTTACAAAATTAAATATTAAACTCATTGATATTTATAAATGCAATCGAACCATAGCCTTTAGCATTCTATTAGCTATAAATATGACGCTAAATAATTCCAATTAGCTTTTAGGGCGACAAGTCAAATATTAAATGAATTAATTTTGATATTAGTAGTTACATTCTTGGCAAATACACTTACTGTTGCCACTGGATTACCGTAAACTGTGAGTTACGCAATAGTAATATTCGATGAAAAATTAATATACAACGGCAAATGTGTATCAATCCGATATATTCTTACACAGTGTCAGTGTGTAATATAGCTTTGGTACCCGGTACGTAAATAATACTTGTATTTTGTTTTCGCACTAAAATAGTTTATTTTCTACAGACAAAGCCCGCATCAGGGAAATTAATCCCTGTGTTGCGGGATACTTTAAAACATATAATTAATGGTTATTAAGTACACCCAGTCTCAGCACAACTACTTATGGCTCACACAAATATTAATAGTTACTGGCACGTAATCCATTAGTTAAGCATTAGTAATCTTCGGTAGATTAAAGATATACAATAAGCCCCAATTGTGTACCTAATCTACAAATGTTTTGTCGTAAAAGTAACACATCTTTAAGCTTCATATTTAAAAAGTAAATTTCTGTTCTTTTTTTAAAAAAATAAGTGTTAATTACACAAAAAAGGGTATTAAAATGAATTTGAATATGATGAGTTTTATTTGTTTCAATTGTTACCTGGTACTTACATTTCTTGCTACTATAATCTATTTCAAATAAATTCTGCTCCCTCCACCGCCAATCGGGTGCTAAAAGAGATCGCTTTTAGTGATAAGGCCACCAGTTGCCTCATGTTTTCTATTCGTATGGCACCGGTTAGGTTTCATAAGCAATAAAGTGTACTTATTTTTATTCTTCAACATTTACTGGTTCGTAAACCATAGGTTAAGTAACAGTAATCTTCGAAAAAAAGGTAATATATACAATGTTCTAATCATGTTTTATTTGGTGATATTCTATCATAATATTAAATTTACCTATGAAAAGTATATAAGATTTAACGGACTTAAATTGGCTGTTGGTCTAGTGGTTGGAGACCCTGACTGTTAAAACAGATGTCGTGGGTTCGATACCCACTCAGGATAAAATTTTGTGAGATGAATCTACTCAGAGTCTGACTAAATAATCGAGCTCATCTATACATATAATTAAATCGTAGGAAAGTCAAAACTGTATATTAAATATTTTTTAAAAAGGATATTTGGAGCGTGATATACAATCGATATCGAATCCAAAAATATTGTTTTTAGAGTTTTTGTCTGTTAGTCTGTATGTATGTCCGGGCTAAACTCAAAAAGTACTGCATGGATTTACTTAAAATTTTGCATGAATATTATTAAGAGGTTGGGTTAACATATAGGCTACATATTATCACGCTATCACCTTAGGGGGAGGAGCTGTGATAATTTATAAAATTTAACGCGGGTAAAACCGCGGTGCACAGCTAGTCACACAATATAGATAAATTACACCCGCTCGTCTGGGTGTAATTTATCTATAAACTGTATGAATTTAGAAATATATACGTATGTTTTCTGTTGTTTTGCTCTATCTAGTGTAGGATCAGATGGCAACTTGCTAGTTGTCCTAAAATAATTATTAAAAAATGTATTTTTATCAAGTAAACTGGAATATGAACTACATATATTATAATTTAATAAATACGAAAATTCACATAAGACTAACGTGGATTGGTCACCGAACATCATCTTCTTTGCCTCACCCATCAGTTTTCCAATACTACTGAGATTAAATACCAAAATTTAAGAAACTAATAACATCTGACTTTTAAATCCTTGGGATTCAATGACCATGACAATGGTTTGTTTGTTAGACCGATTTAAGTAATTATAATTATAATAATTTAATTTTTTTGTTTTAAAATTAACGGTAATTGTTTTTATAAATATTTTCTCCGATAAGCTGCAATACGATTTCATTGCATTCGATCTCGATAATAATGTGATATTTAGCCATAGAGCAGTCTCCTCCTTCACCGTATTAGAGAGAAGAAGACGGCTCAAATGGCGTCATCATTGTATGGAGTGCAAGTAATCTATTTAGCATAACTGGAAAGGCAGTGATTGTCCTCCGATCTAAAAAAACCATCCAAGTGCTCGTCTGACTCGGACACTGACAATCTTCGACGGAACAAAGATCGAACATTGTCCGTTATTGAGCAAAAATCTTGAAAATTTCGCGTTACTTGTGTGGGGTAATTTTTTTTTTTTTTTTTTTTTTTTTTAATTTCCTACAAAGACAGACGAGCTTACGGCCACAGCCAATTGATGACTACCATGTGACTACTCTTTTTAAACCTCGTTTGAAGAAGGACATGTCGGGCTGGGGAACTTTGTTGCTAAGCGACAACAGAAATTTCAAGAGACTTCGGACATGGGGCAATTCCGGCCCGATACCGATTCCTCGGCCCCATAAGGTAAGTACGAGAAGACTACCATTGTAGCTGTCTACCTATTATCGCACAACCCGCTGACAGGCGTACAGACAGATGAACAGCGGAGGCTTAGTATTTGGCTTTAATTTGATTCTTTTAGGGTTATAACCTAAAATAATCTAAAAAAGGCATTAAAGGTTCTGGTATTTATCGATAGATGGCGGTGGGAGTGGGGGGTGTTAGGTTTTTTTCGTTACGGAATTTCTGGATTCGGTCCCCACGCTCAAGGCCCGCGATAGAACCTATGCAATAGCTTAATAAAATGAAAGTGAAAATCTATATGAAGTGCTCCTTCAGATTGCTCCACCATTTATGCCTCGCTGGTCTAGTGGAAGCTTGTTTAACCGCAGAGGTTTAATGAGGTCCTGGGTTCAAATTCAGGGTCGAGCCTAAAGGTGATATTGGGATTTTTCTGTAAAAAGAAAAGTTTCTCAGTATCAGCCCGAAGTCTCAGAGTTGGCGGTATACCCTGGTGACTCGGAGGATACGTAAGGACGTCGGTCCTGTACCTGACCTCTTTCTGGTCGTGACGTCTCTTCGCATCATGAGAGTGATGGAATAGAAAGTGCCCCTGTGTTTGTCTGACTATCACGGTTCATGGGATACAGCCTGGTGACAGACGGACAGACAGACAGACAGATAGCGAAGTCTTAGTAACAGGGTCCAGTTTTACCCTTTCGGTACGGAACCCTAAAAACCGCTTATTTTCCTAGTATAGAGTAAAACCAGTGGTTTTCATACAGTCACTTCTAAATTATGCATACGGCACGTAGTAGTAAAACCTGCGGCGATATGTTATGTGGTGTAAAGTGGGTCAATTTATATTCAAAACTAATTTATGGGACGCGTATTACATGAATGCAGTCTAGTAAGATTTTAGACAGTACCTGTTTCTTTTATTTATTGAACAGCTAAAATACCTAAGTAGGTATTCTAAAAGCATGTTACATTATAACAGGAGTGTTCTTAAAATGCCTAATAAACGTCTAGACCAGTGTTTTTCAACCTTTTTCATGATGCGGCCTCTTTAGTATGAAAAAATATTATCGCGACCCACCTACCCGTATTTTTACCCGCTTTTTTCCATGTCTTTTCATCATCACGTCAGCCAAAGTATAACATGTTTCCTGAAGCTACGCAAAATATGAATATCTATTGGGAAAAGAAATGTATTGCTATTTGTTGTGACGGAGCAAAAGCCATGACTGGTGTGAACAGTGGTATTATTGACTGGAAGAACAAATGCGAAACCCTATTGTCGCATAGATTTCTCCATCGCCACGCTCTTGCGGGCAAAATCTTGTCACAGGCATACAGTCAAGTTCTAAATATTATTATAAAAATGGTAAATTCTATTAAAGAAAAAGCGTTTCAGAGACTATGACTAGATTTCCTAACCTTTTACAATTTCCCTATAGAAGCTTCGCGACCCCCCTGGGGGTCGCGACCCACAGGTTGAAAAACACTGGTCTAGACAAACCACTTTTATTAATACGACTAAATGTTTTTTTTAATGTAGAGACGCCAGCATATCAAGCTACCTTCACCAATTGAAAGTGCACCTTATGCTTTTGTGATAAAGTTGAAAATGTATAAAATAAATTTGACATATTGGGGTAGCTAGATGTGCTGGCGGCTGTACGTTACACGATTTTGTCGTTGTTTGTGAATTAATTTATAAGATTATTTATTCGATTTATACGAGGAGAGGAGTTATCAAATTGACTTTTTTTAACCAACTTCAAGAAAGGAGGAGGTTCTCAATTCGACTGTATTTTTTTATATTTATGTTTGTTACCTCTTAACTTTCAACTGGGTGAATCGACTTTGGATATTCTTTTTTTATTTGAAAGCTGGTTCTTCCCGTGTGTTCCCATTTATTATGGCCCAGTTCTGACAATGGCATCCATAAAAAAATCACACAACGTGGCGTGGTTGGCAAATGCTTGCTTTTCACGCCGGAGGTCGTGGGTTCGATTCCCACCCAGGACAAATATTTTTATGCATGAACATGTCTGTTTGTCTTGAGTTTGGATGTAATTATCTATATAAGTATGTATTTACAAAAGACAAGTAGTATATGTAGTATATCAGTTATCTGGTTTCCATAGTACAAGCTCTACTTCGTTTGGGATCAGATGGCCGTGTGTAAATAATATCCCAGGATATTTATTATTTTAGTATTTATAGATCTAGACGAATCGAAATGAGAACCTTAGAGCTCGTCTGAAGTCGTTTTTTTTTTAATATAATAATAATGTCCGCCTGTTCGAATTTCGGTCATGGTGGTCAGTTTCAATAAACACTCGCCATTGACCAGAAACATAGTATTATTATAGTGCATACTTAGTTGCACGGAAAGAGGTTAGATTCAAAACTAATGGCTTTCGTGTTCTCCGACTACGTTATAGTTTTTTTTATTTCAATTATGCATATTTTTTATGCCATTTAACCGGTGTCTGAGAGCTGTTTTTGAATTGTTTTTATTGGACAGAGAATGTTTTCGAAATAGTCATATCCGAGTAGGTATATAGGTACATTTCCTTGTATCGGTTTTAGTCTTGTAGTACAGAACTTTGTAAAATTAATTTAAATTAAAGTTTTTAAGATTGAATTAAAGTTGAATTGACTTGTATATCTCTTTTAAAATAGTAATATTGACTTAATTATTTTATCAGAATGCCATAGGAGTATTTAAATGTCTAAAAACATCGTTGGATTCTAGATAAACCACATTTTTATTAATATGCTTTCTTACAAGTGTGTTTGAGTTGCATTTTGAGTTAAATTTGGGAAACTGTTTAATTTCGCGAAGAGTTACAAAGAAACTGTTTGAAACATAGCTATTAATTATGATATTTCAAGAAAATTAAGAACTTAAAACTTCTTTTTAGTGCACATTTGAACGTAGTACAAATATTTAAAAAATATATGATAGGTACCGAGTGATCTCACAAGTAAATAGCTATTACTAATACTTATGAACGTGATTAAAGTAAGTTAAAATATAATATTGATAAGGTATGTATGGACAACAATATAAAACTATTTTCTAAAAGAAGTCGCCTATCCACTTACCTGCCAATATCAATACCTCCAGTCAACACTTAACACACATGAACAAAAATTTTCACTGAACACTTTTCACTCACACAAAAAAAAATATTCGAAATTAAAAAAAAGGTTTATTCACTGTCAATCGTCACAAAATCCTGGCATAAAAAACGCTGCACATACTTTTTTTTTCAAAAATCGAACGTCTTTCAAATTTCGAATTGATTCGTGGAACCCGATACGTAGTTGCTGTAGTTGCGTGTTCGCGGGTTGCGCGTGAGTTCAATACTGGCTGTAGTCGTCTATGTGCGCTTGAACTTGGCAAAGCTCACTGAAATATTTTTGCATTGACTGATGTAGCGTTCGTTATCGATGTTGTGTCGCGCGATTTTTATTGTGATGAATGAATCGTAGTTCGTTATTTAGATGTATGAGTACTTTATTATGATTTTGAAATTGTATTATTTGCTGCCTATCAATATTAAGATTATTGAAGGAAAACATCTTTAGGCGCTTTAAGCACTTTTTGTGTGAAGAAAAGTTTTGTCACCGAACGCTGTCCATGAGCTATATGTATGATTTATATATACATATGTATACCTTTTGGGTGAACAAAAAGCGTGAAACTCGCGTCATCGTCACCGCATGCTTCCCATGAGCTACATGTATGCTGTGTATATAATATGTACACAAATATATCTTCAAGCGTTATTAGTATCCATTATATAAATACAAAGAGTGTATCTCAATGATAAGTGTCAAATATTATATTATTGTAGAATATTTAGATTAGAAGTGTAAAAAAATGTTTTCATCTCTATACTGCTAGAGCTACTCTAGACTGCCCCGCATGTTTTTTTAAAGGTAACGCCCATAATATAGAAATAATTATCTGTATTGCAGTGGATTTTAAAAACATGCAATTCGCAGACTCAATACACACCCAGACTCGGAAAATACAGGCATCGAACTCAAGAACGCCGAAGTATTAGCAAGGTGACTACACTTATGGTATGATAGATAGATAACTCTTTATTGTACAGCAAATAAAATAAAATATAAGAAACAGAAACAAAAGAGTATAGAATAAAAGAGTTTGGGGTAGTTGTTAGTATACACAAATGATGAAATGGTACGCACTGGTACCATGACTAAAACAGTGAACTTAATACATCACAAACTTATATAAGTATAAGTACTTAAATTATATATTACATACCATCTATGTATGTTTATTTATTTCTAAAATAAATACAAATACAAAACTTTTTATTGTGGTCCATAGGTCAAAAGTTGTTACAGTCACAAATATATTATGTTCAGCTATGTCCAGCCATTTAGGCGTACAATATTTATTTCAGTTATTTATTATACAATTACATTAATACAATTATTTTTATAAGATATACATTATGTTAAAACAATTTAATACGTGTCATTTAATTATTAAATCTCCAAAAATTGTTACTTATTTTAAAGTCAAGTACATTAATTCTTATCTTAGTTATGATACATATTTTACTTAGCAGAGTCATTCTTAAGCGTGATTGAATTTATCTATGAGGAAATCGTTCAATGTATAATACGATTTGTAAACCAGAAAATCATGAAGGTTCTTTTTATAAAGCTGGATATCTGAAATGCACCTGATTGTCCTTGGGATGTTGTTGTATATATAATAATTAACTATGGTACTAGTCCCATGCCCTGTAACACGTCAACAAGTCTTGAGTGTCAACAAGTCTTGGAGAGCGAACGCGTGCCTAGGAGAGCACGTATTGCCGTCGGCCCTTAACCTGATCTCTTGCCGTGGCCGCTGGCCGACCCATCGGATCATAAGGGTGACGTAACAGCAAGTGCACCTGTGTATAATACGATCCACGCGGTATAATAATAACAGCTGTAAGAAGACCTCTGGGACAAAATATCGTCAGATATGCCATAATCGCCACACTTGGCAGACGGGTTGGCGATCGCAGTATGATGGTCATGGCACACTGAGAGACGCTGCTGCTCGTCCTCTGGTACATATTTCCTCGGGTCGATTCTAGAGACCCTGCTGCCCGAATACCTGGTGTATCCTTTAGTCGCCTTTCACAACCCCCACGGGATGGGTAGCCCTGTGATTCTTTCTGGGTCGGAAACCACACGGCCAAGAGAGAGAATCAAGTTCAATATTTAATAATGCGTCGTTCTCGATGCATTATTAAATATTCGTTCACTAAAGGCAAAGGTAGATACTTGCCTTTCACGCCGCAGGTCGTGGGTTCAATTCCCGACCAGGACAGATATTTGTGTGCATGATCATGTTGAATTGTCCTGAGTCTGGTTTTTTTTTTTCATTTTATCAATTATCTAATCAGATGGCTTTGTGAGAATAATGGAATGAAAAATTCCAGGATATTATAAAAAAAAAACTACGTTGGTGGTCAAGGTGCAAGATTGAATGTAATTATTTACAAACGATTTTCTTAATCAGTCAAATATTTGCAGACAAGTAAACATTGAACTCGATTCCAGAACCTTCCTGGGGCAGTATTAAAACAATAGTTCGCACACAATCCCTGCTTAAGAAGTTAAGACTGAGTACCTGCACTTTACCTACGTACCTAATTGCTTGCATTGTTGTCTTCAAGTACCTATTTAACTTCGAACGAAAATCAGCTCTATTTCAAATATCTAAGGTTTATTTTTGTATATTAGTG
Source organism: Pseudoips prasinana (assembly GCA_951640165.1). Taxonomy (NCBI): domain Eukaryota; kingdom Metazoa; phylum Arthropoda; class Insecta; order Lepidoptera; family Nolidae; genus Pseudoips; species Pseudoips prasinana. The sequence continues at coordinate 33,452,107 of OX621248.1, forward strand.
TTAATTTGTTGCGATAATTTTCAGGTATTATTTTTAGAAACAGGTATTATGTTTGGTGTTGTTATTATTGAGAGCAAACCTTTTTAAGAATGCATTCACGGTCACACGTGGTCTGACCGTTGTGCAGTTTTGAATACAAGATTTACGAGGAAATGATTTTGTTTTACATACGTTAACCTTTTGACACGTCATTATAGATGACAACGGAAAATGTGCTAGTCGCACTGTATCGTATCAAATTCAAATAATTTATTTGCGAAATAGGAGTACATAGTGGTGTTAGTTTAACATTAATGTCCTGTCCATATTTTACCATTTCGGTGTGCAAATGTTCCTATAAAAGTCAAAAAAAAATATTTGATAGTCACATAAATTACAATTGATATCATGTCAAATTTTAAATTATTATTATCATTAAATTACTATAATTAGACTATTTAGAAAAAGATTAATATATTTATTCAATAGTAAATAATTAAATTAAATAAAATGAAATTATAAGCTAAAAATTAGATACACTACAGATACACTATTTACCCTAAAAGGCGTCCAATAATCCCTCCGCATCGTTTATGGGAAAAGTGCCCAGAAGGCTGGCCGCATTGCCACGCTGGATGGCAATGCTGATCCTCTGACCCAAGAATAGACCAGCCCTCTGATCATGGGAAGCGTCGATCAAACGTTTAGCTATTTCCCGAAATTAGACTATTAATATTATTATAACATACATAACAATTATATTTATTTAAACTTACTAGTACTAATTAAAAGATTTGTCATCAAAATATTCCTGGACCGAATAGTAGCATTTGTTATTTGTTATCACTGTGGTCATGCGGTAAAAGGTTAGTGCAAAAAGGTTTTAAGTTTATTTTTTTTGAATAAAGTTTCTGAAAGCGGTTTGCGGTAGGAATTGAGTGATGGAAGACGTTACGTAAGAAAAAGTCGAGTGTGTTTTAGACCACACGACTAAAGTAAAACTTAGATATACGAAACGTAACTGACTATTAGAGTAACAGAGAAAGAAAATGTGTGTTTGTACCTCTCTTTTCGTTTTTAGTTTTGTGTCCAAAACAATTATGAGGGATTTTGTATTGTGTGAAAAAATCATCGAATATATTAGCTCGGACTTTTATAATAGAAGAGTTGCAAAAAGGTCCGATCATGTCAACTTTGACATGACCATATTCGACAAATTAATATGAAACAGATGAAACCGTATCATAAAAATATATTTAATATTAGTACCTGAATGAGTTACTATAGTTATAATAAATCTATATTATGCGTTTATATGAATATATTTGTGGCCCGGAAAAATAAACAGATAAATCATTAATTAGGAGACAACGCATCAAAATTTTACTATATTTCGAGACGACCGTCAACGACGTGTGTCCGCTTGGGTTGTTTGTGTAGAAATACGAAGCTGTCCCGCTGAAAGTAACCTGTTGCCCCTACAGTAATATACGACATGTAACTCGCCCAATCACACCTTTTGTAACGCTCTCGTCACGCATTCACCAGCTTACTCCGCAAGTCAAGCGTGCGTAAAGAAGTTTTACTTCAAAAAGTTATGCCCCTATACCTTTTTAATATTTTTCTTGTATGATGTAATACACTATCCGTCAAAATATTTAACACTAGTATTGTTACACGCTATACACTATAAATATTATATTATAGTGTAATAATATCTTTGGACAACTAACACACTTCCATATCTTCCATTCCATATCTATATATAGGCTACATATTATCACGCTATCATCTACAGGGGAGGAGCTGTGATAATTTATAAAGTTTAACGCGGGTAAAACCGCGGGGCACAGCTAGTACACTATAAATATTATATTATAGTGTAATAATATCTTTGGACAACTAACACACTTCCATATGCAAAATCGTTTCTCGGGGGGACTGAGGACTTGAGGGTCTGCTTGTGCTTTCAACCGAGGCAAGGGACTGGTTGCTGAATTTAGATGTAAAATTTTAATTTTTGGTAGTATGTTCATTCTTATAGCTTTGCCCCGCGGTTTTACCCGCATTAAATTTTATAAATTAACACAGTTCCTCCCCCGTAGGTGATAGCGTGATGATATGTAGCCTATATGTTGACCCAACCTCTTAGTAATATTCATGCAACATTTGAAGTAAATCCATGCAGTACTTTTTGAGTTTATCCCGGACATACATACAGACACACAGACAAAAATTCTAAAAACTATATTTTTGGCTTTGATATCGATTGTAGATCACGCCCCAAGTATCCTTTAATAAAAATATTCTATGTACAGTTTTGACTTTCCTACGATTTTATTATATGTATAGATAGTAATAACAGGAAAATAGCCATACGAAAAGAAGATATCCAAAATAGGAAGAGCCTGTACTATGGCAACCAGAAAACTGATTAACGTACTTATATATTTCTCTATACATAGGTACATACATATTAAAGTTAAGAGAAACCCTGACTCAGAACAAATAGTCCTGCTCCTCAAACAGAGATTTGTTCTGAGTGGAGATCGAACCCACGGCCTCTGGTCACTAGGTCAACATACTAGTCAATATAGGTGCCACTGACTACATAAAAATGTAAACTACTTAACACGTTACGGCGTTACTAACGATAAATAAACAATCCTTTGTTGACTTCACACAACGCTGCAGCCTACTTGTTTAACCACTAAGAGAAAGAACGCCAAATAGAATTGTGCTAAAGCTTTTTTGAATCATAAATATTTTATATTTTATAAAATCGTAGGAAAGTCAAAACTGTACATTGAATATTTTTTAAAGGATACTTGGGGCGTGATGTAAAATCAATATCGAAGTCAAAGATATAGTTTTCAGTATTTTTGTCTGTTTATGTTTGTCTGTATGTATGTCCGGACTAAACTCAAAAAGTACTGCATGGATTTACTTCAAATTTTGCATAAATATTACTAAGAGGTTGGGTCAACATATAGGGTACATATTATCACGCTATTACCTACGGGGGAGGAGCTGTGATCATTTATAAAGTTTAACGCGGGTAAAACCGCGGGGCACAGCTAGTATTTTATAAATGGAAATATTGAATATGAAGATAATATTACCATAAGAAAAGGCGAATAACTTTTAATACGTATTGATGACTGCCAGTGCGTATCAATCGTAGCTTAACGCAGAGCGCCTACCCCGGATGGTGTTGGTTCGAGACCCGCCGGACGATTAAATTTATTATTTCCCATTTATGAGATTAGATTAACACTTTGCATTGCGAGTAAAACTAAAAATAAAAAAAAAAAATTACAAGAGTAACAATCAGTAAATGCAATTTGTATGGACCGCCAAAATGTTTGTTTTCGTATTTGTCAAACTGATTTTGTTTAATGATTTCAGTCTCATGGTACGATAGCGTCCTTAAGCTACTTGGTTTAATATCGGAGCGTCTCCGTGCATCGGAGGACACTTTAAGCTATCGGTCCCAGTTGTAGCCTTTAGGCCACAGTCGTTAAACCATGTCAGAGGCCTAATCAGACGGTCACCGTAGCCTAGTTGGTAGTGCTCCTGCCTACGAAGCTAGTGGTCCTGAGTTCGAATCCCGGTAAGTGGAAATATTTGTATAATAAGCACGAATATTTGTTTCTGAGTCATGGATATTTTCTATGTATATAAGTATTTATCTATCTATATAAGTATGTATATCGTCGCCTGGTACCCATAGTACAAGCTTTGCTTAGTTTGGGGCTAGGATGATCTGTGTGACATTGTCCCTAGATATTATTAATGGGCGGCTTGGACACCTCTGGCACTAGGGTAACCACTGCACATACGATAAGTAAGTAAGATACATCCTCTGATTATGTTCCACCTTGAATACAGGGTGGCCGAGGAGTTGACGTTCAAACGCAAAATTTACATACTTTATGATGAGCAGTATCCGAATCACCCCCATGCATGTGCTACGATTTTGCGTAATCTTGATACTTTAAATATTTATGAGTCCTGAGCTCAAACTCAAATTTAAAACTTTAACTTTATGAATAAAATAAATAAAATAAAAAAGGATGTTACTCACGTAGACTTTAAAAATGCGCTTGTAAATAAGTCTAGTCTAGTTCTTAGTCAGTTCTGCAATGATTAGATAAACCATACTTTTTAGTGGATTAGGTTAAACTATGCTAATTAGTTATCACAAAAAACTTAACCAGAAATGTTCAACAGATCGATAAAAAAATTGAAAAGTTATGTTAGGTCAAATTTACGAAAAATTCATTAATAAATTCTGTTTCTAAAACTACGCAAAATCGTAGAACATACATGGGGGTGATTGGGATACTCCTCATCGTTAAGTATCTTAATTTTGCGTTTGAACGTCAACTCCTCGATCAGCCTGTATAATATAAGTTATAAATTATAAGAACGTCTTAAAACAATTGATTGATTGCGAAGCTTATAGCGCGGCGCTTGATTGGATGGTTATTGATCAGACGTTGCTGTCACAACTTCGCGGGACACGGTTCAACGAGGCTGCAAGTCAACAAATGTCAGCCGCAAATCACTCAGATTAATATATTAACCCACTTTTTACTACAGTACATGCACAAGGGACAGCAGTATATCTGGAGTAAAATAAAATGAAGTAAAAAAAAACAAAATTAAAAAAGAGAGTGTGTTATAGACTACACTACTGAAGTAAAACTACGTTAGCTCCATGCTACGGTGACCGCTTAACATCAGGAGGTTTTGTATACTTGTTTGGTGTTGAGAGGGTACATAGGCTATGGTAACCGCTTAATATCAGATGGTTCGAATACTTGTTTGGTGTCAAGAGCGTTTATAGGTCACGGTGAGCATTTAACATCAGGTGGTCCATATACTTGTTGGGTGTTGAGAGCTTCCATAGGCTAAGGTGACCGCTTAACATAACGTAGTCCGTATACTTGTTTGGTGTCCAGAGCATCCATAGGCTACGGTGCTACTCTGACTGCTGATTCAACAAAGACAAAAACAAACTTTTCAAAAAACATACAATCTCTCGCTGTCTCACTTTATATCTTCGCTAACTTATATCTCCCTCTCAACTTCTGTACGCTTTGCACACTTTTCGTGACGTATTAATTTTCTTACACTTGCACACACAGTTTCACCTTGGGTGAAGCTTTCTGCAAAGAGTTTTTATTCTCATAGACTATAAAAATAGCTAGTAAATAGGCAAAACATCAACTGTAGTAGATAGCTATTATAAATTAACTTCGAGGTACAAATAGATCACTTAATCGTGACTTACATTTGATCATAATTTCCCCCTTTATAATAATCTTATTGGTCCCATAAATTGCTTTACTACTATTGACTTTACTTGCTTGATATGTAGGTAGTTCTAATATTTAGGTATACGTACAAAATATGTAAGTTACCCACGTCTCGTTGAGTCATATAGTTCACCGCAAGATGAGTAGCTAAAGTGCAACTGACAATCGTAAGGTATTAGGTTCATAACTGCATCATAGCATCTGCGGCTAGCGGCTGTCATGATGAGGAAACTCATCATATCAGCTGAATGACGTCCAAACTGGACAAAAGCATCTCTAAAAGCTTTCTACAATGGAGATATTCATATTCATTAATTTCGTAAAGCCAGTTTACATGTCATTGTATTGTATGTAATTATTATATACTAGATGTGCCCCGCGGCTTTACCCGCGTTAAATTTTATAAATTATCACAGCTCTTCCCCCGTAGGTGATAGCGTGATAATATGTACCGTATATGTTGACTCTTAGTAATATTCATGCTAAATTTGAAGTAAATCCATGCAGTACTTTTTGAGTTTATCCCGGACATACATACAGACAAACAGACTATATTTTTATTAACTATATTTTTGGCTTCGTTTTCGATTGTAGATCACGCCCCAAGTATCCTTTTTAAAAAATATTCAATGTACAGTTTTGACTTTCCTACGATTTTATTATTATTATTATATATTATATATGATGATCACAAAATACAATAAAATAAAATAAAAACAAAATTAGAATTCAAATAATAAGTCCACCTAAAATCTAAAACAAGCTAAAGTAAAATAAAAACAAGATTATATGTATGTCAATGTTAGTCGCTCACTTGGAATTCAATAGTTCCTTATAATTATAAAAAGTTTGGTCAATAAGCCAGCGTTTGAGACGGTATTTAAAACTTAACAAGGTAGGAGCTGTTTTAACGGCATCCGGTAACTTGTTGTATATAGTAGTGCCCATGACATGAGTGAGCTTAGAGGATTTGGCAAGGGAGTGTTTTACGGCTGTCAGTTGTCCATAACTTGGACGGATATGCCATAATCACCACGCTTCGTAGACAGGTTGGCCATCGCAGTATGATGGCCATAGAAATTAGAAAGACGGCGCCCATTACCTACCTAGTTTTTTTTTAAGACAACGCCTGCACAAGGTAAATTAATCCCTGTGTCGCGGGGTACTTTACAACACATAATTAACGGTTACAAAATACACCCAGACTCAGGACAAATATTTTTGGTCAACACAAATAGTTGTCTTACGCGGTAATTAAACCCGGCGCACTATGTGGTGAGGGTACTATCTTAACCGCTATGTCACAAGTGCGGTCACATATAGTATCTATACATATTTAGAAGTGCTCATAGCCAGTTATTTTATGGATAAATAAGCACCTAGGTGCGTGGTTTTTATTTGTTTTACGGGACTAGTCCCTCCCTCTTACCCACCAATGCAACTCCTGTAAGCCAGGTTCAACAGTGGCACACAATGAAATGACACTGAGCAGTGAAGCTCAGGCATGTCCCGGGGAATCGCTTTAAATGTCTTGGATCCCAACGTCTTGGAGCAACGAACTTAATCAGAAAGACAAAAAAGGAGGAGTTAGAAAATGAATAGCTCCACTTCCCTCCAGAGCAAAGCGGGAGACAGAATGATGTAAAGAGGCTATAGCCTCATAAAATGAGAGATTTGCAACTAGAGAAGCCAGCTGCATAAGCACCGAGGATCAATTTAAGGGTCCTAAGTGAGCTGTTATATTTGATTCTAATAGTAGGTATGGCAAAAGCGCTTAAACGCACGGAAGTTGTTCCTTGTTGCTACAAGATCCGTATAATAAACTACTCCAGATATTGGTTGCAAGCTGTTTAACATAATATCACGCTGATTTTGCCAGAGATCACACTCCCACAGGATGTGGTGAACAGTTTATTCATATTCGTTACTGGAAGTTGAGCACAGACAGATTGGTGAAGATACTAATTTGAAACTATACAATTTACTTTTAAAATTGCAGTGTCCGGTAAGAAATTGTGCAACACAATGGTCTATGATTAGCCAAGTTTTATTTAACCGTTCGCGTACCTCCGGAAAGAACTGGTGCAGATGGCGACCCTTGGTTGAGGTGCATGGTTTGTATATGGATGAACACGGCGGCCGGGATGCATTGCTCTTACCGTGCTTCACCGCGCATACATCATATCTCACTTCTTCACTTCGGTGCGACCGATATACAGAAGTGGGCGACAGGGAAGCGTTTCTCTCTCCACGTCCGGACGCATGTGCAATTCTCAAGCTAAATAGCCCTCATCCAAGGGTCACCTGCGTAAAGCTTTCAATGGAGCTTCTCTCCCTCTCTCTCTATCGCCATTCTTCCGCTTTCTCTCGCTCTCTATCTCTATATCTTACTCAACAAAATAATTATTTTTTTCATCTTTATTTTTTTAGGGGGTTTTGTCCAATAAGGATATGCCAACCCCATCATACCTTATAACATCGTAAATACATAATAATATAAATAACACACAAAAAAGCTTAAATTAGAGGTACTAAAAGAACAAACGCTGCTGCTCACTGCTGAACGAATACTAAGCTACATAACTTTTTTGCTGCCTGCGATTTAGGGTTTGCTAAAATGCTTTGTATCAGATCTACATCCAGTCTATTTAAAAATAATTCTAAATTGTTCCAAAAATAAAGTTGTACCGGTTTATAAAACTTTTTTATAGTTTATCTCCAGTCACAGGGCCCACGGAACATTACAATGAGTGACCGCCAATTGGCTTAAATTCTAAGAGTCTCCAAGCTTCTTAAGGCTCTTCAAGTCAGTGTTCTCAACTGCAGTCATTACACAACAGTCATGTAGTCTGTCTTGTAATCATCAGAATTACCAGCGCTAGAACAATAAAATGATCTAGCAAATGCTGAGGTGGTGCCATTTCAGACTTGCACGGACATCAAGTGCCTTTGTTTTTCTTTTAATTTTATCTTTGGTTTTGATTGTTATTCTATATTTTTGTTGTCTGTGCAATGTTTTCTGAATAAATCTTTTTCTTTCTTTCTAATCAAGGGTTCACACAACTCTGACACGACGGTAACCTCAGCGAAATTTGACCGCCCGAAACTCCCGTTGAGTAATTTTATCATCATTGTCATAGAAGGAAGCTGCTGCCCGTCCTCTAGTAGATATTCCTTCAGGTCGACTTCTAAACCCCCCACATGATGGTGATGGGGTGATGATATTTTGATATTCGTCGCCGTCACCATACAGCAATATATGGTTATTTGTTGGTATTTATTTATTACTAGCAGTGCCCCGCGGTTTTGCCCGCGTTAACTTTTATAAATCGTCACAGCATCTCCCCCGTAGGTGATAGCGTGATAATATGATGCCTATATGTTGCCCCGACCTCTTAGTAATATTCATGCAAGATTTGAAGTAAATCCATGCAGTATTTATTTAGTTTAGCCCGAACATACATACAGACAAAAATACTAAAAACTATTAAAAACAAAACTTGTGTGTACTTATGTACACGCGTTAGAAGTTATACTTCTTAATATACAACTTGAACATAGTTATCAATTTTCATACCACCTAGAACTAACGTCATTATGTTATTTTTACGATGCGCGCGCACGATGCTCGCGCATCGTAAAAATTCACTCTCATACATTTTCATACCACCTAGAACTAACTTCATGCTGTTATTTTTACGATGCGCGCGCACGATGCGCGCGTGTGTTTTTATTTAGGTGTCGGTGTGCGCGCGCATCGTAAAAATTCACTCTCATCATTTTTCTCCATCGCGCCAAAATATTCAATGTATAGTTTTGATTTTCCTACGATTTTATCATATGTATATAGATGATAAGGTTTTATTAACACACTTCTTTTTAATATTAGGTACCAAAAGTATAATATATCAGTTTCTACAGTACCAGTTCCCTAGCGAATCTATACGAAATAACGAGATGAAATTAGAAACGAATTAATGCACAACGGTACTTTTTGGAATAATGTGAACATGTCATAAGCAATGAGCGTTTTGTTCACAATAAATGACAGTTTTTATTTATACTTCCAAACGCTTCTTAATTTGCTAGGTCAGAAATACATCAGTACCAGTATCAGTACTCACTCGAAGCCATTAAAGCTATTAGAAACTCTCGTGACACTGCACTGTATCCGATATATCGTACTCGCCGCCGAGTTAGATCATGAACTGTGACCACTACGGCTCTCCGTGCCTCTTAGTTTCCATTTTTATCGATGCAGTGACCACTCTGATTGCTCTGCTAAATCATACGATTGCTCTGCTAATCAGACGATGTACTAATGTAGAGATGACAATTATAAAAAACGTTCTTAAAATCGACCTTGTCATCATCCCGTCAGTAACCATCCTGAACTGAGGTTGGAACCCCAGGGGAGGGAGTGACTTCTGTGGCGGGTTACTTAATTTTTAGTTTTTTTGCATGATGACGTAAGCCCTCGCTCACCTCTATTTTAACTTGGAAAAACAAAATCATTGAATGCCAGCCACCTCTACTCCCTGATCAGGTTCTGCAGGCCTATTCACACGTTACGCCGTCAACAAATGCTACTTCCCTTGTTAATTAACTTAACAAACTTAATACCAAATTACTTTTTTAGCGTATTCTGCAAAGTACAATATGAGTAGTATCAGTCAGCTATTTAAAAAAAACATCATTAATAAAGCTTTGATCACATGGCATTAAAATTTCTCTGTGAAGTTTTAAATGTCTAATCCTGCTATTTCACAGCTTCTATCAGAACACTCTTTGTAGTGAAGAAAATAAAAAATGACACATCGTAGGATGTACACTCACAAGTCTTACATATCGACAACAAATCCAATTAAAGCTAGAATCAAGGAAGAAAAATTATAATAAAATACTATTTGTTATTTTTAAATGTTACTAAAAAAGAAGTGTTAAGTCGATGGTATCTTAAAGAAGCGCGAACCTCAGCAAATGAATGTGCCATTAAAATATAATCATAATAGTAGGATGTTTAGACAAAAATCTGACCTTTAGACTCGTGATAAATTGGAAGTAGTAAATAGAACAAAGCTACCGCTATCGTTCCTTTGCAATCAGGAATTTTTAATTTGAAACATTATATACTGTGAATAATTTAAATGATAGATATTGATTGCAAATAAAGGTAAATACCTTGAATTTTATTTGTTCTGAGTAATAACACATTTTATTGTTACGATTTCTGAGTAAAACAAAAAAGATATTAAATAATGATATCCAATTAAAATGTTTTTAATGCAAATTTTCCAAAATAATGTAAATTTTTGAAATATCTATGCAAACTAAATTAATGATACTTGGAAAATTAGCCTTTGTCGCATCAGAAACTTGTTCAGCCAGATGGTACAGTAGTTAAGGACCAACTAACTGCAAATTCAAAGTATTTGTTCCCTTTGAATTAATAATTTTATCGATTTCTCGATATTTGACTTTAAGGGTCAGGATATTGCGCATGAAAATTTCCTAATTAAAAACCAAAAAATATTGACAATGATAATAATTAATCGTCATCATCGTGTCAACACAATGCTGGACAAAGGTCTCCCCAAAAGATTTTCACAATGGAGTTGTGTCAATTACGCCTAGCAGACAGGTTCGCGATCGCACTATAATATAGGGACAATGTCACACAGATCATCCTAGCCCCAATCTAATCAAAGCTTGTACTATGGGTACCAGGCGACGATATACATACTTATATAGATAGATAAATACTTAAATACATAGAAAACATCCATGACTCAGAAACAAATATTCGTGCTCATCACACAAATATTTGCACTTACCGGGATTTGAACCCAGGACCACCAGCTTCGTAGGCAGGAGCACTACCAACTAGGCGACGGTGATCGTCAAAGGTCATATATAGCACACAGAGAGACACTGCTGCCCGTTCTCTTCTACGGTCCCCACGGGACAAAATGGAGTAGTGATATTCTTAGCCATCAGCCACACAGCAATGATAATTACAAATCGCTAATTTCTGTTCACTTAGATCCTAGATTAGTGAATGTATAGATGCTTTGTGGTTCATTCGATGAATTTGTCACTAACTCGGCTCAATCAATGTTTATTATATCGTCAGCGTGTGACAAAAGTGCCTACTTAGTCACCTACCGCATGCGGTTGATGTGAAGGTGCAGGACAATGAGAATACAATGGAATCCTAAGTATATATGTTATTATTGTATACTTCATTCAATTTAAATATGAACACGACTCAAATAGCTCTGGTGCTGTATAAGCATATAAAAAGAATTGGTTGCATTTAATTATTTATTGTAAACTTCTCCAGTCGTAGTCAGGACGAAGAACCACTGATGATTCAAAATACAGGTTTTACCTAGTTTGAGAGTCAGAGGCCACTGAAGTCTGCTACTTGTAAAATCATAGCCATGTTTTATAATAATTTTATCGCTTATGTAAAGTACGACACGCATCAGCTTAGCTGCCTATAGTATAATATTATATTACCACTATGATTGTTATTTAGGTTTTTGTAATTTGTAACTGTTTTGATTGAACAATAAAGTTATTATTAAATCCAGTAAAAAAAATATATGTCTAGACAGTACAGCTGCATAAAAATCTATATCTGTATTTTTTTTTCCTATAAACTTATTTTTGTATAAGTTTCAACCTTGCAAATATGTATCAAAGGGCCCATTTAGAACTGGAAATCCGGAGAAATTAAACTATAAAAAAACATTTAACGATAAGATATAACCTATTTTAGAGCCATTAGATTACTGAAACAAGTTGAAATTTGTTCAGTTTTACTGGAGAAAATAGAGAAATACAAAACAGCAAATCGATTAAATAGTTGTTTTTCACATGTATGCGTGGAGAGCGAGACAATATTCGTAGCAGAAGTTCAATTGAAGCCTAATAATTTATTTATTATTATTGGTAGACCAACAGCTATAGAATAATTACATTATAATTAGTGAAAAAAGCGAATAACTAGGCCGATAGGTTTTCGAAAATAGGTAATATTTCATGTTTGTTATATTGTGACCTATTGTAATATTCCTTAAAATTCATTATCTGTATTTATCATCGTATTATAATATAGGTAGGTAATAATTTTTTTTTTTGTATTTTTTTATTTGGGTTCACTGTCTGAAGTAAATCTGATTTTATTTTTATTATTATTTATCTCAAAACACTCGTTTGGCTTCCATAAGTATGAAGTTAATGAAAGTGTTACAAAAATAAATTATTATAAAAATATGGAATATTTGAATGAAATGCTTGACTAAGCCTACGTCCTGCCTCTGTTCTAACAAATGTCATGTATGGTAAACAATCTTTACTAACTAACTTGAAAGTAAAAGAAAATAATGTGTATTGAATATGTTACTGACAGAATAAGTTACAAAGCATACTAATGCAGACCTGTGTAGACTTCTCTATGAACAAATAACTATAATTTATCTTGTAAATCGATTGATTGACACTAGATGGGCATACATAAAGAATGGAGTATTTTTGTAAAGCAAATAGATGTCTCTGAAGTTGAACGTGAGGCGCCTACGCACGTCTGTCTGCCTGTAACACGACTGTAGGGTTGTCTATATTTTTAATGTTAATAATATATCCATAACTAGCAATATTTTTGTCCCTGCCCGTTTGTTCCGCGTAATACTTCGGGTTTAAAGTTCGGCATAAGTAAAAATTATGACGATGAATCAAAGCCAGCCATGACACTCCACAATAACGTAGCTTTTTCTTGGTGAAATAATTTTGAAAATCGGTTCAGTAGATCCAGAGATTACCCCTTACAACGTCACAAACTCACAAACGTTACCACTTTATAATATTAGTATAGATATCGTTCCCTTCAAAAAGGAAGTTATTAGGTTTCTAAAGGGTCGGCAAGGCGTTAATGATGCCCCTGGTGTTACAAGCGTTCATAGGCTACTATCAAGTTGGCTGTATGCTTGTTTGCAAACTAATTTGTAAAAATAATATTAATAAATAAATGTTGCCACGGTAGCCAGTCCAAATGCAGACTGGCCATGTGCATATTACAAGTGTTTACACAGGGGTAATTTATATTCCATCGCTTTCATGATCCTATGGGACAGCTAGCGACATGACCAGTTTACTTAAAACGACTCAATCCCAAGCACACAATTTGGATTTCATAATTCTTTTAAAAATATTTGTAGATAATTCACTAATATCATTGAGAAGTTTGTTATATAATCTTATACATTGCTCCGTTAAGAGTTACTTATTTCGTGGAGACTGGTAGTATGTAACTTGAGATTATGTTTCCATGTAGTATTTCTATTACATGTATCGGTCCTTTTACATAAGGAATCTATATTTTTTCACATAATATGTATATTAGATTTTCATATATATAATATAATATCCTGGAATAATATAACATTTAAAAGCGGCCATCTGTTTCCAAACCAAGTAGAGCGAGTACCATGGAAACTAGATAATTGATATACGACATATACGTACTACTTTCCTTCTATAAATACATACTTATATAGAGAACTAGCTGTGCCCCGCGGTTTTACCCGCATTAAACTTTATAAATTATAGCCTATGTGTTGTTAATCCAGGGTCAGCTAAGGTTTTTGTCAACTAACTCCATACCAAATTTTATTATAATCGCTCCAGTCGTTTAGACGTGAAGAAGTCACAAACATACACACTCACAAACTTTCGCCTTTATAATATTAGTGTGATTACAAAATTTCTGTCCTGGGTTGGAATCGAACTTACGACCAGCGGTTTAAAAGGGGAGTACCTACCTACCAACCACGCCCACCGGGCCATCATATATTGAAATTATTTGGTACCTTAAAACCCCAAAACCCTTAAAAGCCTTACAGAGACCAATCCAGTATACTTCTATTGTGTCATGCGCGACCTAAAGTTGTCTTTTACGAACGAATAATTCTTAATTTTAATACCAAGGCATTACAATAATTATGATAATAGATTATTTGTGTCAATTGGAAATCGATACAGTTAAATGGTTGAAGCAGAAACTTGTAATAATTTTGTCTCTAAGTTATGATCAGCTACCGGGTCTTGAGTGCGAAATCAAACACTGGTCTTAGATTGTTGAGGAATTCCATTTCAAAGGTATTCAACTGGTTTGTATTGTTTATACAATATCTGATAGAGATAATAGTGAAGATAATAATTATTGTCATATTGGGAAACTGTTTACATCTAAGCTGGTAGTAATATATAAGTATTTTACGCATAATGCATTGATGGTGTACATTGGATATATGAACAAGGCAAATGTAGCAAAATTGTCAATGACAGAAAAGTTGTGCAAAAGATATTATAGTGACGGGTAGAATATCGGCACCCAATTTTTTTTTAAATTCAGTTTTACGGCTCTGGCTTTTTCGGCCTTATGAGCCTTCCGTAAAATTAATATTGTTCCATTTATTTTCGTCATGTCAAGTAAAGTCCGTCGCAGTCAAGTCAAACGTAGTCCTTGTCGTACCCCAGTAAAGCAGTGGAGACTTTACTAGAGACTTATATGGAGTTTCAGATTCAACACAGAAAATCGCAATTCACGGCAATATGGCACTTTCCTTCACTCGTGTACGTTGTCCATGATGTTATGTCTAAAAATCATATGTATATCAATCATCACATATTTACACATAAAAACTTGAATTTACACCAGTTTTTGAAAATGAAACAATGCCCTGATGCGTCTTTCATCCGCGTTGGCGCTAAAACTCCCATCGCCACCCAATGTCATCCTGTGTGTCCAATTAAACCAAAGAGTAATTTATTTATTTATACGGGGGACTTAAAGCCACAGACACAAATAATGTAAAATTAAAAAGGTTTTATTCACGTAGATTTAAAAAAAAGCGCTTGTAAATAGTCAGAACATGTTTGTAGTACTTAATATAATTAAGTATACTTAATTGTCATATAGTGAAGTATATACAAGTATACATAATTATTTCTAGTTACATATAGATATTTAGGTACCTACACGGATTGTTAAAACATTTATCCAAATTATTTTATATAAGTAATGATTTAGCTAGCTTGTATTAAGTTATTGTCAAAGAGATTATGTTTAGGTTTAATTATCGAAATTAACAGTATAAGCTATATTTCACTACATATTGTCTGAATGTTCCTGTCTAATGTCTTTGACAACTGTCGACAGCCAACAGATATTTGTGTACATGACATATCTGTTTGTCCTGAGTCTGGGTGCGTTATTGGTCTAGCGTTAGAGTGTACACTCGCAGAGAACGAGCTTATGGGTAAAAATCGCGGGTTGGTCCAAAAGTGATTTTGGGACTTTTCATTAAAAAGAAACATTTTTTGGGATTTGGCGGTATAAAACCCTCTTGCCACGGAGACAGACAGTCACCCATCTACTGCGTAACTACGTGGCTAGCCAACCACTTTCAGACCGATAAAGGTCGGTACCATCTACTGCGTAACTACGTGGCTAGCCAACCACTTTCAGACCGATAAAGGTCGGTACCATCTACTGCGTAACTACGTGGCTAGCCAACCACTTTCAGACCGATAAAGGTCGGTACCATCTACTGCGTAACTACGTGGCTAGTCAAAGGTACAGACCTTTATCGGTCTGAAAGTGGTTGGCTAGCCACGTAGTTACGCAGTAGATAGGCGACTATCCCATAACTACTTTTATAATTTGTGAAACAATAATCTATATTATATAATTTTTATTATTGATTTACACACATATGTATTTCGTATTCCTAATATCTGCACTCTTTAACAATAATAATGTTATCCTGGGAGTTGGGACATATTCATCTGATCCCAAACTAAGCTGAGCTTGTATTATGGTAACCGGGTAACTGATATACTACATATTATTATACTACTATACTATAAACTAGATAATTACACCCAGACTCACGATAAACAGACATGTATGTGCACAAAAATATCTGTCCCGGGTGGGAATCGATCCCACGACCTGAGGCGTAAAAGGCAATTATCTACCAAACACGCCAACCGGTGCCTGTCAGATATTAGAATTCGCGGAAATAACGTAAATATTTTATTCGATTCTAATTATTTGCATTCATTCACAAAAGTGATATTTGACATTTCTAATGTGATGTTTCGTCATCACGTCAGCTGAATGAATTCCACTACTGGTTTAGGTCCTTCTAAAAGATTTCCACAATGGAGTTGAGTACATCATTTGGAGAGATATGCCATAATCGCCACGCTTGGCTGACAGCCAGGTGACCACAGTATGATGGTCATAGTACACAGCGAGTCGCTACTGCCCGTTTTCTGGGAGATATTCTCTCGAGTCGAATTTTTCGGCCCCCACGGGATGAAATGGGGTCATTATATTATTTGCCGTCAACTACACATCAGTAATGTATATTGAATCATGTTTTTACATTCTAATTTAATTATTTTATTATAATAATACAAGTATTTAACTTAACTTAATAACAAATAACCTAAATAAACTTATGAATATATATTCTGCCTAAATTAGAAAGAAAAACTAAATCTACGAAAAAGTAAATTATATACATAAATAAATGAAAACTAACTACAGATGGCGCCGTAGTATTCTTTCGAATTGAGGCCATGAGAAAATGTGCCCAGAAGACTGGCTGCATTACCACGTTGTATTGCTAAACTAATTCTTTGGCCAAAGAAAAAGCCAGCCCTCTAGTCACGGGAAGCGTCAACCAAACGCTTCGAAATCTGGCGATAGAGACCACGGGCACTCGGACCCCACGTTCCAAGCGTTTCGACCCCAAACGGCTCAAATATGTAATTTCCTATCAAATTACCATATTTGCGCCGCTTGAGAGTCTCCGCGCAGGCAGCAGCAGCGCCCGCCGCCGCACTGGTACTTGGAAGCAGTTGTTTACTTGACAAATAAGAAATGGTATTTCTTAAACAGTAAAGCATATAAAAACTAGTTGTTAAAGTATATGAAACTAAATACTGAATTTTATATCCTCAAATTGATTAATTTTGATAATTTCTTAGCACTTTAACCTTTTAATTGATAATATCATAAAATAATTAGAATTGGTAGTTAAAAGTCTTATGATTACATAAATATATGTTGTAAATTTTATTCAGCTATGCCTACAAAGTATCGGGAATTCACAATCGTAAACAAATAATTTACGGTTGTGAGAGCAATTAAATAAATTTATTAAGCTATTGCATATTAATGCAATGTTTTCTATCCGCACACTAAATCTTTCACTATTTATCAAGCAATATTTATAAATATACAAGGGGTAATATATATTGAATATCACTTAAGAGCCTGTCCAGATGAGGCGTTTTACGCGCGAGTGCACGCGCGCGGTGCCACTCGCGCGTACCCCAGATACTAGAGCTACATATGTCCCGTCCAGATGCCTACGCGCGTTCCATCAATCGCGCGTAAAACGCGTGCAATGCGCGGGACTCTCGACTCGCCCGTTTTACGCGCGAGCGCCGCGCGAGTCGAGATACTCGAGCGCCATTGCTGCGTCCAGTACTACGCGCGAGTTCGTTGCGAGTGGACTTATTTAATTTAAAATGGAGCGTGATAACTAAATGTTTGTGTACTGTTTACGACGTTTCCATCGACGGTATGCAAGCCACAACACAATCGCTGTCTCCGAGTCCATGTTTGCAACTGACTGGATCCCTCCCAGCGTTTCAGGCGCGTGTAGAAACGCGCCTGAAACGCGGTATCTGGACGGAATAGAAATTGAGACGCGCGAGTGCACTCGCGCGTAAAACGCCTTATCTGGACAGGCTCTAAGCAGCTTAATTTGCCTATGGAACTTGTATGAAGGCTACCAATATACAAATAGAAAATAAGCTAACTTAAAAAAGAAATAAATATTTTACATATTTTTTCTTATGCAACTTAGTTGCCAAACAAGCATACGGCTCACCTGATGGTAAGTAGTCACCGTAGTCTATGAACGCTTGCAATTAATGATGCCCCTGGTGTTAGGCATCATTAGCGCGTTGACGACCCTTTACAAACCTTAAAACTCCTTTTTTGAAGGGCCCCATGTTTTAGTTACCAACGTATTTCACTATTTGTTAACCAATGTATTTCACTAATTCTATTTAATACGTTCAGTATCATAGGTAGATTGCGCTTCATAAGTTATGATAAACTAAGGGTTAAGGTTTAAGGGTTGCGAGACGGGACGCGACGTCATCCGGCATTCGTCCTGAAGATGACTCTCTGAAGAAGTCGAAACTGTTGGAAGAATCCAACATAAAATTAATTACGTGAGTTACCCGTTACTATCTTTCATTATGTTAGCTCCTCACGTCAGTTTTAATTATAATAAAGGTATGTAAATAGGCTGGATGTAGATCTGATTCAAAGCATTTTAGCAAAGCCTAAATCGGAGGCATCAAAAAGTTTTGTAGCTTAGTACTCGTTCAGCAGTGAGCAGCAGCGTTTGTTTTTGATGTGAAACATCTATAGCCGCACGTAAAACAGATTTCTGGCGTGGCGACGCATGCCGTGGCGCATGCGCAATCGACTTTTTATTTTATCATTATGACATATTTAGTTCCTATCACAATATGTTCTTTTCTGCATATTACTTTTACAAAATAATGTCGATGTTTCACATCTGCCAGGCGTCCCGTGACGGCTCACATTTTTTTTTAGTACTAAGCTTTTTTTTGTGTGTTAGTTATATTATTATATATGTACTATGTTATAAGGTATGATGGGGTTGGCATATCCTTATTGGACAAAAACCCCTAATAAAAAATAAAGATTAAAAAATAATAATAATAAAGGTAAGAATTTTCCAAAAGGTTCTAAAAGGATTACGCCGGTATACCAGAGACGTTATTCCAAGGTTTCTATTTAACTCAAAAATATATATTTCGTCGTTTCTGCTTAGTGGCAACCCTATTATTACGACAAATTTGTCCACGCGTTTATAAATAATGTCAACATGGATTTTATTATTAGCTTTTACATATTAATAATATTTGTTTTAAATGTTCAAAAAGTGTTAAACTGAATATTAGCATTCCGAATCTGTTAAATTATTAAATGCCCAAAATATTTAACCAATATTCGTAATTCGGTGATTTGATTCCATACGCAATTTGAGAACTAATCTTTGTATGGGTAAGATTAGGTCAACATTTAAGTAAATTTGATGAAATTACATGTGAGACGTCTGTATGTATCTGGACATGAAAGAGAAAAAGAAAATTTGTGCTTACATTAGAAAGAAAGAAAATACATTTATTCAGCAAACAAGCACAGATAATAATAATAATAATATATGTGGACTCAACAATAATTGTCCCGATAGTCGTCTCCGTAAACGGTCTCATAGCAAAGAGCCTCAACCAACATCTAAAGAGGCTTTCGCTAGATCACTGTGTCAAGGGTCGGATACAAAAGGCTGCAATAATGGGAACGGCACGAATTGTGAGGAGGTTCCTTACTCTGTCGCCCTGACCACCGGCGGCCTAGGGCGTCAAACCTCGCAGCTGGAGGACCTTTATTTTTACATATTTATTTATATAAATTGTTTTCTTTTTTGTTTCAATTTTATTTTTATTTATTTCTTTTGTGTTGTATCTATTTGTTTAATTTAATTTAAAGTCCTTTTAATTTTAAAAATGTGATTATATCTGTTTTCTTTGTTTTTCTTTTTGTATCTTTTTTATAATGATGTATGTTTTATTATATTTATAAAAAAGTCTAGTGTAACAATCACTGACAGTAGTCAGTGATTGTTACATATAATATAATATATAATAGTATATAATACAATAAATAAAATACGAGTCGTATCGTTAATATTTATAAAGATCATTCGGAATTATTTAAAATCGAAACTATAACAAATTTATAGTATACATAAAGTCACTACTATATAACTCAACTTTGTTAACTTTTCACAATACACGCTATATAACTACCATTACAAATCTATTATGAAAACCAATAATTTAAATAATTATATTATTACAATAAAAGCCAATCCTTTATTTTAAAGTTGAACTAGATAATATGTTTCCAAGCACTGAGACTTACCACATTCATAAAGATAATAAAATTCATCGTCTTTTTAAAGACATTAGGGACACAACGCATTAGGGAATTTAATCCCTGTGTCGCGGGGTACTTTACAAACAGAATTAACGGACATAAAGTACATCCACACGCAGAAAAACACAAATAGTTGTTCTGCGCGGGATTTGAACCCGGCACATGAAGTTGCGAGGCGACTATATTAGCCAATGCGCCACACGAGCAGTCACATTACTTAAAGCTTTGTAACTAGTTTGTCCCCTCCAATCCTCAATCGGACGAACGACCCGCATCTTCGCCTAATCTCCCTAAAAACTGACTTCTTCGTACATCTTCTCGCAGTAACTGCCCTGAACTGAGGTGCTTATTTCATTACTAAGTCTTTAAGAAATTAAAATCTGCCCGATCGCCCATTGGTCGACAGGTTCTGCCACTCCTTAATATTAAAAACTAAATCCATCCATCCATCCAAAATTTAAATGCTTGGCACATGTCTGTGTAGCATTCTCCATTTATCCCGTTGTAGGGCCATCTATTTTACTTCTTTAAAATTGTCCACTTGTAATTATTCTTTAAGTTGATCAGTAAATTTTCTTCTCGGTCTTCCTCTCTTTCTTCTTGCGTCTATCTTCTCTTCCATTATATTTGTAATAAACTGGTCGTTTCGGATTACATGTCCTATCATCTTACCCCTTCTGGTTTCATTGTGTTTTAAAATTTGTCGTTCGTAAATGAAGAACGAGTAAACTAAATAGACACCAATAAACATACCCTGTCCATTTGATAGCCGTGTTCATTTAGCCGTATAGTTTCTGGCCTAGAAAGAATAAGAGAGCCACTCCATACCATCCCGTGAGTGTCGCAAAAGGTGATTAAGGGACACACCAGCTATTCGGGCAGCAGCGCTACCTGTGTTCTATAGTTACCACCTAATTGCGGTCACCAACTCGCATGCCGAGCACGGTGACTAAGGCAAACTCCTCCAAATGGAGGAGGCCTATGTTCAGCAGTGAACGATATCAGGTTAATGATGTATGCATGTCTTTTTCATAGAAATGTATTAGAAAAGAAATACAAGGACATTGAGATTGGTCTAGTTGGTAATGAAATATTACTCTGTTTCTAAATAGGCATAGTAACAAACTGAAATAGCTTCTTACACGATTGTTTGTTTCCAACTAACTAGTTGTTTAAAATTTCATAATAACATGGTTAAACTAAACTGTTTTAAATTAAATATGAGGTGAACTTATTTGTTTTCATAACTTTGGCATTCTGAGAAAGACTAACGATATTCAAGGTTCAAAAATATGTTTTATTAATAAACTTACTATGGCAGACTTGACAGTTAAATTGTTCATCCTTAGCTGGAAAAAGCGTCGCGCTTCCCGCGACCCTTGTAAGATCATTGTTCTATCTTGTGGGGGGGCTGTCCATGCTGCGTCTTCCGGTTTATGGTCGACACAGCGGCTCTAGATTCTACGAGCTATGTGCTCGGCCCACTACCACTTCAGTTATATGCTGGTTACTTTACTTAAGCATTTTATTTTCTAATTTCATTTTATACGACATGTTGTACATATCGAATAAAATAAAATTAATAAGTCGAAACACAAAATGTGTAAGGCTCAAGGTTATTAGTAACTCTCGTGACACTGTGCGCAATGCGATACATATATTGAACTTGCCAGCCGCAACTACGACTGCAAAAATCATCGCCTTCCATGACCATTAGTTTGTTCTTGAAGCGATGGAATTCCCCTTCCGAGAGCCTTGGGTCTGCGTATTAACTTAGAGCATTTCTGTTGCGAATGGCAGAAAAAGTCCTTTCGATCGGTTGTCTGAATGTTTATATAAAATACGAGGACATTCTCTTCACGTTTGCATAAAGTTTGAAATACATAAATATAATGTAAAATATTTTTTCTATTATCTACTATCGTAACTTCCATTCCCGATGCATTACAACACAAAAATACCATTCTTCTAATTAGAAATTAAATCAACATTAGAAATCATGCATTAATTTCTATCGCTTTCGAAACAAAGAAGCCCAAACACAGGTTTATCCACACCAATTTGTCACTAAAGGATTTATGTAGCGGCCACCGGGTTAGATCAAAGCTGCCGGTTGTCGGGCTCTTTCTAACCCGTAGCGATCAAACGGGGCCCAAAATACCCGTAAAAATAGAATTATTTGAACGTGAACGTGCAGTGCTCTATAGTAGAGAAGTATTTTTGTAAATGTAATCGGTATCTATCTGATTTAATAATGCTATGAAATTTTAATATCGAGTTATTTTTCACTTTCTCGATGACAGGAATCGATTTCATTATATTTTATGTTTACTGTAAAGAAACGCTCTATGGTCTTAAATAATTCAGATAACAATTTTTAATTTTTGGCGACTTTAATACATTATATTTACTATGTAGAAACGGTTTACGCTCTTAAATAATTAAGTTAACAATTTTAGCTAATTTGGCGACTTTAATAGTATGTATATGTATGCAGAATCCAGTTTAATATATTTATATTCAATATTAAGTTGGATGCGGGTGGCGCAAGATCGTGAATTGTGAAGATCTTTGGGTAGGCCTTTGTCCATAAGTGGTCGTCTTTCGGCCAATATGATAATGATGAAGCGACTTTAAAAGAAGGGCTATCAATTCGAATGTACTTATTGTTTTATTTTTTAAATTCTATGTAACAAGATTTTATTTTACCAAGCCGTCTGCCAAGCGTGGCGATTATAGCATATCCCCAAGATGATTCTTGGGGTGAGTTTTGTTCAGTAGTGGACTTATTTCAGCTGTTATGATGAGTATTGAGTATAATTGGTGATATCAGTAGTACAGAAATTTTCTATTAAACAACTTATAAGTTGATAGACCATAGTCCCAAAACTGTACCATATTTCCATATTTAGATCGTAGTATAGCTGCGTCTATAAAAATTCGTAACGTATGATTACTTGCCGCCTTGCTCTCATTTTTTATTGAAGTCTATATCCATAAAATTACATCTAACACACCTTACTGTTACAAGATATAACTTAAATAGTGTCAAAAGTACTTGAGGCCGAATGCTACCGTCAGTACATATCATCTGTAGAAGACTCAATAAAGAAAAACCCAAAACACTTCTGGGCCTTTATCAAAAATCGCATTAAGACTTCTGGTATTCCTGGATTTGTCACCTATGAAGGCACAATAGCAAACACAGGTGTCGATATATGTAATGTTTTTTCAGATTATTTTAATTCTACATTTTTACAACCCTCACAAGCCACAACACCCTTTATTCCGCAAACGAGCAACAAATTAATTTCCGATATACACTGTATCAGGATAAAAGTCACAGATGTAATAAATATCTTAAAAACTCTAGATTTAAATAAGTCTGCAGGACCGGATCGAATCCCACCAATCTTCCTAGTCAAATGCTGGGAAACTATATCAGTGCCTGTAGCATTTTTATTCTCTAAGTCTTTGTCTGAATGCACCGTTCCTATGGTTTGGAAATCTGCTTTTATGACCCCAATCCATAAAAAAGGCATCAAGACGGATGTGACTAATTACAGGCCCATATCAAAATTGTGTGTTTTGGCTAAGGTCTTTGTAAAAACAGTGTTTACTCAATTATACGCGGCGTTAAAGAAAAATTTTACTGATTTCCAGCACGGCTTCTTGAGGGGTCGTTCCACCGAATCCAATCTCATTCTTCTCAATGAATATATTTCTGAAGCTATGAGTAAGGGTAAGCAGGTCGATGTTGTCTACACGGACTATCGGAAATGTTTCGATAGAATAGACCATCCAACGCTTATTCAGAAGCTGGAGCAGGTTGGAGTGAGAGGAGATCTATTGAGATGGTTCTCTTCGTATATATCGAACCGATCTCAAGCCGTCGTCATCAACAATTATATATCGAGCTGGATAACGGTCCCTAGCGGTGTACCTCAGGGTTCATTACTCGGACCAATACTTTTTATACTCTTTGTGAATGACATTGACTCCTGCTTTCCAAACTCACAATTGCTATGCTTCGCAGAGGATATGAAGATTTTCAGGACAATTTCAGCTACCACTGACGTTCTTGCACTCCAAGATGACCTAAGTTGACTGGACAGTTATTGTGACAATAATAAACTTGACCTAAATCCATCTAAGTGCACAATAATTACATTCAGCAGAAGAATTAATACCATTCCTTCTGAATATTATCTTAAGGGGCAGAAACTACAAAAAAATATTTGTACACGGGACCTCGGAGTCACTCACAACTCCAAACTGTTATTTGATGACCACATCAATAGTATTATATAGCCAAAGCTTCGCAAATGTTAGGTTTTGTGACGCGTACATCTAAAAATTTTGAAAACGCAAAAACTTACAAAATACTTTACTGCACTTTTGTACGCAGCGGACTCGAATACGCTAGTCAGGTGTGGAATCCCCGTTATGACATATATATTTCCCGGCTAGAGAATGTCCAGAGGAAATTTATTAAGTACCTATGTTTTTGCTTAAAGATCAAATATAACTCTGATGAGTACCTCAAGTTATGCGCCAAATTTCACATTCTTCCCTTGGCTTTACGACGTGAGATAGCGGACGTTACCTATCTCCTAAAAATAATTAATGGAACAATTGATTCTCCCAAACTTCTAGCCAAATTACCTTTTAATGTACCAAGGTCGTCAGCAAGACATCACAATCCCATCCATCTCCCGTTGGTTAACACAAATTATCGACAAAACGCATTTTTTCGGCGAGCGAGCAGTTATTTAAACAAGCACCATAAAATTTATGACTTTGACATTTTTAATACTACTCCAGAAGCAGTACGACGGGTGATTAGCAAAGAATTCTTTCTGAGATATTTATAAAATCTATGTGTTGAGGATTTCACAATGTATATATACCGCTGTTCATGTTCAAATTAACTTGCTTCTTACAAGCGAGGACCTGTAATAGGCTTTATGACGCTTACTAACGCTATTTATATTTGTATTTCAAGCTGTTGGTCTTCATATTAAATAAATAAATAAATATTCCAACTTCAACCTTTTAATTCTCTATAAAAATATTAAGTACTTTTTATTCCTCTTAGTGTTTTCGACTTGGGTCTCCTATTTCTACTTCTTAGTCCTCAAGTACACTTCGATCCTAAGAACTAATAATAGTAGGTACAGGGTACTATAAAATTAGACTTACCAACTTTATAAATACATTACACTGTACGGTACATTAACGTTAGTAAGATTAAATAATAATAATTGGGACATAATTCACACACGGTCATCTGATCCCAAACTAAGCAGAGCTTGTACTATGGAAACCAGATAACTGATATATTACATATACTACATTTCTTTTGTAAATATAAACTTATATATATGATTACACCCAGACTCAGGACAAACAGACATGTTAAAGTACACAAATATTTGTTCTGGGTTGGAATCGAACCCACGTCCTGCGGCGTGGAAAGCAAGCATTTAGTAACCACGCCAACAGGCCCGTCATAGTAAGATATAAACTATGGACTCTTATTGCCTTTCCATCTATTTTATATCTGTATTTAAAATACCCATCTCATCCCGTGGGGCGAGAAAGTTGTCCCTATGGGATATATACCACAAATCGGGTAGCATCGTCCCTGTAAATCCTATGTCTGTCGTACTGCAACCGGCAACCCATCTGCCAAGCGTGGCCTTTATGACATATACCTTGAGTATGTTTCGCCGGACCGTCTCAACTGGGTCGTGTTTAAACCGGTAGTTGATGAACCCACTGAGTTTGTTTCGCTGGGTCTTCTCAGTTGGGGCGCATTGGATCCGGTGGTAGCATTAAAGCGCGACCGTCGTTATTAACACAAGGTCCGTCATAATAATAATACCTTAATATAGACAGAACCATTGACAATATGTAGTAAAAATATTAGACTTAACCTAGATAATTAAACATAATCTCTTGACAATAACTTGATACGAGCTAGCTAAATATCATTGCTATAATAAAATAAATTTTATAAATGTTTTCATACAATCAACTCAGCATCCTGAGTGTATTGTGTGATAGATGGGACAGCCCCATGCTGGCTCACTGGATACGGTTGCACACGTGGGTGCCAGCCGTTTCAACTTTTGTGTAAGAGTCTCTTTTACTAACACTAGGTTAAGACTTTTACTAACAATATATGGAAATTTATTCTGAAATAAATGATTAATAATAATAATACAATGTGTACCTAAATATATATGTTACTAGAAATAATAATGTATACAACTATATTACTACAAACATGTTCTGACTATTTACAAGCGCTTTTTTAAAGTCTACGTGAATAAAAACCTTTTTTATTTTTTATTTAGTTTTACCCCAAAATAAATTGCAAGACGCCATTATCTAGCAGTGTACATCTTTTGACTATAATGCATCTGTATTGTACCAGAAAACTGCTAAAACATGAGAATGTAATACCCATCTATGTGCCATAATTATATATTTTTTGTTGTTTGTGAGTATGGACCTGGATGTATGGATGTTTATTACTCTTTCATGCAAAAACTACGGAATGGATTTCGATGGAACTTTGTTTTGTGGTAATATAGCGTACTAGCTGTGCCCCGCGGTTTTACCCGTGTTAAACTTTAAAAATTATTACAGCTTCTCTCCCGTCGCTAATAGCGTGATAATATATAGCCTATATTTTGACCCGACCTCTTAGTAATATTCATGCAAAATTTGAAGTGAATCCATGCAGTACTTTTTGAGTTTAGCCCGGACATACATACAGACAAACAGACAAACATTCTAAAAACTATATTTTTGGCTTCGATATCGAATGTAGATCACGCCCCAAGTATCTTTTTAAAATTTTCATTGTACAGTTTTTACTTTCCTTTCCTTTTTATAGATACATCCGAATAATGATTATTAAGTTACACGTTGTATAATAAAATTGGTTGTAAAAGTGGCTATTACCGGTCTAAATATTGCTAATAACTTTATAGGCTCGAAACACTTGGTGATATTAGTTATTACTCTGTAATCATTTTAATTATCTGAATATTTTACTATATTTACTTGCACAAACCTTAAATGGTGAAAACTAATATCTTAATACATTTTGATTGAAATTACTTAGTAGTGATTTTATATTATATATTTTACAAAGCGACAAAATTTTATATATTCCTAAATAGTGTTTAGCTCTGCTTGGCTATAATGTTTTATATTTTTTTTCATTTATTGTTTTGAATCTTATTAGTATAGTCAAGAGCTATTATTATCATCAAGCCATAAGGCGCTCATAGCTAGATGCTCTCACTGGTCCGTAAGTCATATGTGAGGTTAAGCATCTTTCTCACGGTCAGTCCATAGATGGGTGACCGCCAAAGTGGTTTAATTTCTGAGCGTCTCCGTGCTTCGGAGGGCACGTTAAGCTGTTGGCCCCAGTTGTAGTCATCAGACAACAGTCGTTAAGCCATGTTACTGCTGCTGGGCGGCTTAAACAACTCTGACACTAGGGTAACCACTGCCCATACGATAAGTAAGTAAGTACCGTCACGGTTTGCAATATATTAATTGAATTAAATCTAATGCATAATACAAATACTGGAGTCGTTGAGTGGTTGAACCAACGAGCATATCTAGCGCCCCGACCTTAACGAGTATAAAAGTTCGGTAACAACGGTGACTTATCGAGCAATTGCTCTATACTGTTTGATAAATGTAATATCATAGTTTGACATCATATTTAATTTATGATTTTGACTCTCTTTAACTCTTGCTGACTATCGACTGCACGTGTGGCGCAGCGGCTAAGACATTCGCCTCGCCGCTTCGTGTCCTAGGTTCAATTCCTTTTATCTTACTCTACTTTGATCTCTGCTTTTAATCTTGTCTACAGGGTAGAGTAGCGTAGAGTCCAGGTCCTGATCTGCGTATCATTATGCTCCGTGTTAGTTTATTATATGTTAAGCCAAAAAAAAAAACTTTAAACTAATAAATAAGTCTCAAGGATCTTTGTGGTATTGCCTTCGGCTCAAAGACCGACAATTGCGTGCAATGACATTGAAAAGTGAAAGCTTTATTTTTTTCAAAATGGCCGTAATTAGCATCATTAGGTGTCGGGCGTCGCAAATTACAATATATAAAGTTCTGTAAACACGCAATGTGCCGACTGTAGTATGATACGAAAGGTGCATGGCGACACTAACAGCGGGAGATACGAGTCAGGAATTAAAATATATTTATTTAAAAAAAAAGGACTGAACCAACATCCAAACATACTTGCAAACACACTTACGTATGTATATTACGTATACATATTATAAATTAGGAGTCATATTACGTAATATGGCACCTAATTTTAAATGATTGAAGAGAATGTCCCCTGCAAACCTATACAGTAGATATAGGAAAAGAAAACATAATGGGTACCTACTGTGTCACAAAACACCCCACGCCTCGCATCTATTTGTTATATACATACATATTTGAAAATTTGCTTAGTGAATAATGGACAGATTGCAAACAAAAATAATAATAAAAAAGGGATTAAACCTTTCTCTTCCCATGGTCTTACTCGTGACTAGTAGTTGCTAGTGAACTCCACATTTTGCTTCCTGTTCCTTCAAACGCCAAACAATTGCGTCTATAAGTGCGTTACTATTCCATACTAAATTACAACAGATTCCAATTTTAATTTATGAAATGAAATTCCGGTATTCTCATGGTTTTGATAACGTTAAATGATAATTGAAATTTGGACAATATTTCACAAATATTTAAAAATTAATAAACGTAGAACGACGCAAGTATGCAAGTAGCGGAGCGAAATACTACACATCGTTAGTATTGTCAATAAGAGTAACAGGTGTTAGAGTAATGGTGACAAAAACAAAAAAACAAACGATATATTTTACGCTTGCGAACACACTTAGAAAGCAATGTATAATTAAAGTTGTTGGAAAAATGTTTGATGATTTTATTTAATTACAGATATTTTGTAATAGTACAAACAAAATGACATAAAAAAAACAAAAAGGCCACAAATAAAATTAAAAGAATTTCATTTCAAAATTGCGGAATATTTAGGCGTTTGTTTGTAAAAAAGATAGAATATAAATTAACAAATTTAAATAAAATAACGTCAAAATCAAATTAATAATTTATAAAATTGATTCCATTATTATATTCGCATTACATTTTATAACTGACATACCCTATTGACCTAAGCGCGATTATTAATATTTAAAAATATAGGAGATTACTGTACTGTTTAAACAGAAGACAGAAAATTCAGGCATACTAAGGATACTATTCCATATTTAGTTACTTTCCTAATGCGCAAGTGTAAAACTGGATTAACTTTATTAATACTAGCTGTGTCCCGCAGTTTTACCAGAGTTAAACTTTTAAAATTATAGCCTATATGTTAGTCGGATATATAAGCCATATTTCTACAAAGTTTCATTAAAATCCGTTCGTTAGTTATTGCGTGAAAGAGTAACAAACATATGGATGTTTGTCCACACAGCCATACTCACAAGCTATCGCATTTATAATATTATTTAGTAGAAAATAAATTCAAACATATCTGTACTACAAAGCCATCAGATATAGAAAGTCAGACAATATTTCTCTTTATAGTTGCTGGCTAAACCTGCCAACATTAAAACAAATGAAAATCCGTTTGGTAGTTTTAGCATGAAAGAGTAACAAACATTCATACTCAATAACTTTTGCATTTATAATATTACATAGTAGGATATAAATTCAAAAATATCTGTAGGTACAGACGCCAGCACCTACCTCAATCTGTCAAATTTGTTTTATAGATTTTCAACTTTGTCACAAAGACATAAGGTTTACTTTCAATTGTGGAAATTTGACAGATTGAGGTAGCTTGATGTGCTGGCGTCTGTACGTACAGATATTTTTGAATTTATACCCAGACTACACAGCTAGCAAATATAGAAAGACTGCCAATATGTCTTTTTACATTTGCTAGCTGAACCCGCCAACATTAAAACCATACCTTTAAATCGAACGAGCCGCTGAGTGATTGACATTAATCGTCGTGTGGTCTCACCTGTCCTTCGATGAAACTACTTTATGTTTTTTTTTATACTAACGTCCTCGAAGTGGATTTCGGCCATAGCAGTCTCAAAAGTAGACAAGCCATTTGGACAGGAGATACATAGACTGCATGTGTGGGGCAGCGGGTTCGATTCCTGCGCAGGACAACTATTTGTGTGATCCATAAATAGTTGTTCTGAGTCTGGATGTACTTTGTGTCCGTCTATTATATGTTTGTAAAGTACCCCGTGACATAGGGACTGGTTACTTCAGTGCGGGCGAAGTATATAAAAAAATAGAGCAACTACTACTTTTAAGGTTGTTGAAGTCAAAAAGACTTTATCTCAGCATTAGCTATGGTAATATATACATTGCTCAACATTTACTATAATTGGAATTGGTGGTGTATGAAAAATAAAAGCATTCCTTTCTTTTTAATTATTTATTTACCTATATAAGTATGTATTTCCAAAAGAAAAGTAGTATATCAGTTATCTGGTTTCCATAGTACAAGCTCTGCTTCGTTTGGGATCAGATGGTGTAATCCCAGGATGTTATTATTTCTATAGCCGTGCTGCCTTTCCACCGATAGCCTGGTCCTTTAATTTGGATTTATACTCTGAAATATGAATTGAATATAAAAACTTCGTACCCCTTTTTACGAAAATAGTACGGAGGGAGGAATATAAAATTTGGAACAGTTAAAGTTCAAATGGAGAAGAATTACAAAAAGTTAATATTTTATATGATAGGCATTCGAAGTATAATATTTTAATAAAAATAACATTAATTATATTGAGAAGAGATGACAAATTGAGTGTCTGCACTGAGATCAATAGACAATAACTGGGTATTGACGGGCCTGTTGGCGTGGTTGGCAAATGCTTGCTTTTCACGACGAAGGTCGTGGGTTCGATTCCCACCCAGGACAGATATTTGTGTGCATGAATATTTCTGTTGGTCCTGAGTCTCGATGTAATTATCTATATAAGTATGTATTTACAAAATAAAAGTAGTAATTTTATTATATTAGTTATCTGGTTTCCATAGTACAAGCTCTGCTTAGTTTGGGATCAGATGGCCATGTGTAAATAATGTCCATAGCCATGTGTTAGTTAGTATTACAATAGAACTAGATTATCTCTAGTAAAATCTATTACGTCGTCTGTCCTATTAAAGGGGTTGGCAAGTATAATGAATTGATAAGTATGGTTACTTATAACGAAACCCACACAAACATAATCGAAACAATTTACTAGAACTAGGAGCCTCCGGGCAAGTTGACAATAATATCAATTTTGTTGTCAAATTAATAACTCCCCTATAGCCATTTTTTACACCCACGGCTGAATAAGGACTGGTTAGTTAACTAGTCGACTTGCCAAAGCTGTCAGTGAGATTTTAAACCCCCATCCAAAGAAAAGGGAGTACACGTTCAAAGCGTACAAGTCTTCGCAGCTACTACACTACCCGCGTCGTAATAATATAATATTTAGGGACATTATGCAGACACGGCCATCTAAACCCAAATTAACCAGAGCTTGTGCTATGGAAACCAGATAACTGATATACTACATATACTACTTTTCTTTTGTAAATACATACTTATCACATGTGCTCAAAGAATCCGATTTAACAAATGATTTAGTCATTTTGACACCTTCAATATAAGAACGCCGATCACGATCGCAATGATCGGCGAAGTAGGCGGTAGGTCCCTTGCCTTTTCGCTAATCAACGTAAAGCAACAGTTGCACCAAAACGACCCAAAAACAACCGACCCACTCTTGCATCTCCAAGCCTGTAATCGCCCAGAGACGAGGATGGACCCCATTTGGGGAATGGCGCTGGTATCAAGTTTGTAGTTTTATATTCCTAGACGGCTCGAGCCTACGCTCGCCTCTATTGTCTGGTGAAACACTGAAAGCCACCGTCATGTAAAAATCTTGCATTTAAAGACTTACTTGTTTGTGCGCACTATACAATAGAAGAAATGTGCTATCTACCGTCACTGTCTATACAATTTATTTGCATTTATATTCGTACTACTTGGCAAGCGGGCGACTAATAATTTAACTCGTTTCTCACGGTTGTGACCAGATTCACGAGCTCAATGAAACCAAATACATGTAACGACTTGCGGTATCTTCTGCTACCTTCATCAGATTATTTTCAATTCTGGTCCATTCAACGCTAGATGGTTGCATGGAAGAGATCGCTTTTAGCGATAAGGCCGCCAATTGCAATTAAATAAGTTAATTTCCTTGTTTGTTACTATTGTTTTGTTATACTTATTTTTACAATAAAGTGAAATTCTTCTTCTTCTTCTTGTTAAACACCGTGGCGCCCATGACACGAGGAAGCTGAGACAGAGTGTACAGGCAAAGTGCATTTGAAGGCCGTCAGTGCTTGGTATTATAGGAGTATTATAGGAGTGTAATTTATATGGTGAATAATTTGCTCAATGTTTGCTACATCGTCACTATGTCAGCCAAGACTTGTGCTACCCGCATTCAGCGGCAGCGTAAGATCTTGCGGTAGGCATGCTCACGCTGCGTCTTCTGGTACGTAGATTCCACTCAAAAATCTTTCTACCTCAGCGGCAGTGGTCCTCTTTTTGTTAGTAAGGCAGGAATGCGGGTGTCTGCGGGTGGTTATGTCAGACTCGCACCAACTAAACCTATCTGCCGTGGACCTATCTTGGCGCTGATGGTTGGAGCCCCGGGAATGCGGGTATGGTGCTCCGGTGCCTCCCTTTTGAGCCGTGTCCCAGATGGTCGGGATACGTACCTTGAGAGGGCTTGTGATTACCCTCCTCTATTGCAGACTCCTGCCAGTCTGGCACAGCGACTGTGCCACAAACAGATCGCTGTCTTCCCGGAGCTGATTGCATATGGCGGCAGTAGATGACACTTCTCACACTGCCACACCAGATCGGCTACGAGTGAGGTATTCCACCCACTTCCAGATCAGTTTGGCAAGTCTTCGGACTATAACGGTTACTTTGGTAAGTACTATGATATTTTTGATTCGATGTCTCATGGACATTTCGAGGATTGCCTAATCTGATCTTTGGGGGAAATTTATGTTTGTTATAAGGCCCATGGTGACCATACAACGGTCACACAACGGTCGAAATCTTTCGCCTTGAGACACTGTGGTATTTAGGACTTAAAGATGTTATTTAGCTTTTACAACGCTGCCCAGCTACAGCTTATCATCATCATATCCACAATGACCTCTACAATTGCCGGTCATGCGCATCCAGCGACCCTAACAAGATCATCGGTACATACTGTAGGGGGCCTGCCCACTCCTCGTCTTGCGGTTCGTGTTCGCCGCTCAAGAAGCTTTATGACCCGGTACGGAAGCTTTCTAAACAGGTATAAACCTATAACTAAAATAGAAGTACCAGAACGATTTTTCAGCAGTTAAAATTTTAAAGAGGTCCATAGATCTGTTATCAAAATATGCATTTTAACTGAAATCTGGCTTAGAACGAAAAAATCACAGTCCAAGTAAATAAGGTTACTTTTTAGAGCAGTAAAATTGCCCAGTATTTTTGGCTGTTTATGGCTTTCTGCTGCCTATGAATATATGCCAAACATTTTGTTGTTAAATGCTGTTGGTCTTCCAAAGAAAATAAATATGTAAATATTGCACCACTGCAATTTGTAAGTATTCATACTTACAAATTGCAGTGGTGCAATATTTCAAAACACTGTTCAAGGAATCTAGTAGTTCCTTATATTTGCATCGACAATTTGCCTTCGAACTCCAGGATATGTTAGGTTACGTTATTCCGATCACGTATTACAAAGAGAGTCTATCCGATCGCTGGATATTGTAAACACCCTTCTCATAATTAGCATAATCAAAACAAACAATGTTAATTAATTTATATTCCTAGTCGATCGCCTATCGAGATAATAGTGTGGTTCGCTAAAACAATCAAGGACGCAGGCATTGTCGGCTTGGTATTCGTTGATAGTAATATTAACATTGGTGCTGTCTTTCCACTGAATTATTAACTGGTTTAATTAGGAACAGTGTTGCCAGATCCAATTGTCAATTTTGAAGACGTTTAGAGAAAAAGATGCTTCTTCTTCTATATTATTTGAAGGCATAATGAAATGAAATGAAATAATGAAATTTATTCAGCACTTGGGTATTTACATACACTTGTACTTGTCAAGTTCACAATGCAGTACATAAACATAGTCGAATACAGTATAAAAATTACAAAAAAATAATTAGTCCGTCGGTGCGGTCTGTTTTATCAGATATATTTTCTTAAATCCTAGAATAAATAACAAGTTACTAATCTATTATTATGAAATTTAGTTGTACAATATTAAAATTAAAGAATTGAAGGCAATGAGCATTTGGCTAGCGCAGAAGGCTCTTAACCAGTAGCTTAAATTAAACGACTAATACCCGAGGCCACCCTTTTGGGCCACATAGAATATCATCATCCAGTTTCATCCCGTGGGGGGCGTAAATACTGGTCCCGAGGGAATATTTCCTAGAGAACGAGCAGCAGCGTCTCTCTGAGTACTACGACCATAATACTGTGATCGCCCACCCGTCTGCCACGATTATGACGTATCCCTCTTAATTATGGACAAAACTTAATCGTGCAAATATTTTGGGGAGGCTTTTATCCAGCAGTCCACATTCGGCTGACAGAATAATAAAATAAAAATAATAGTAATATTCTAGTGCAAGTTTCTCAGTAGGTAGCTGCCAAGTCATGCACTGCACGGTAAGGTAAAAAAAATGACGATTCCACATAAATGTAATTTTTTTAAAGATAAAATGATTCTTGATTTTACTTTGACAAGATTTACAGTTGAATGTTCCTTGGATTAAATTTTTACATCATCAGATATAAACTTATTAAAATTATCGTCAGTAAAAAAAATATATGCAGAATTTGCAAGTTAAAATATGTATGACGAAGCGCTTTACCGATTTCAAATATGTAGCCAAAATGTATAGACACCAGCACATCAAGCAACCCCAATCGGTCAAATTTCCCCAATTAAAAGTGAACCTTATGCTTTTGTAATAATATTGAAATCTATAAAAGAAGTTTGACAGATTGGGGTAGCTGGATCTGCTGGCATCAGTACAAAATAAACTTCTTCATAATAAATTTGTGAAATTTGAATTTGAATTCTATGTATAAGTATTTCTCTATCTATATAAGTATGTATATCGCAAAGCTTGTACTATAGTACCCATAGTACAAGCTTTGCTTAGTTTGGGGCTAGGATGATCTGTGTGACATTGTCCCTAGATATTATTATTATATCTTATTATTATTAATTCGTCTCTTCATGTTTTTTTCAACAAGTGCATTTTTTTCTCGTAAATGGAATTACATATATTAAGTCGGCAAGTTCTTTTTACAGTAACAAATTAAACTGTCTTTAATTAATTTCAATGTATAGAAACCTTTACCACAAAAAAAAAACTGATAAATGATGGAACACTTTGACACAGAGAGCAACAATTCCGTACATTTTAGTAAGATCTGGTAATACTGATCAGGAATGGATTGGGTAGGTCTTTGGATTGTTAATAAGGCAGGTAGGTAATTAAACGAATTTGTCGAAATATGAGTCTAGTTATAAATCCAGTTAATAAAATTATATTGCGGGGACATAGGCATACCTACTGTGGCGGGCCGGCGTGGTTTGATTTCCATGGATAGATATTTGTGTACATAAACATCTGTTTGCCCTGAGTCTGGGTGTTATTATCTATATAAGTATGTATTTACAAAAGAAAAAGGAGTATACGTAATGCATCAGTTATCTGGTTTCCATAGTACAAGATCAGATGGCCGTGTGTAAATCATGTCCCAGGATATTATTATTACTATTTTCATTGAAAACCACCTCGTTGACCGAGAGCTAAGTAATCTGTTCAGGCTAACCGCCCGGCTGATCGCGGGTCCGGACTATCTTAGTGCGAAAATTGGGATTCGTTTCTGAGCTTCATTGGTGTCAAGTAGATGATGCGGGCAACGATCACCCGCAGATACATATAGGAACTTCCATCATAATACACCCTCCGTTCGCGCTATCGCAACGAGCCGCGCCCGCCGTGCGAGATGGAGCACAGTATCGTAAGAGTAGCTTTCGCCCTGAACATAATCTCCTGAAGTGGTAGAATACCTGCCAGAGAACGGGCAGCTTTTCTGTGAACTATGAGCACCAAACTACGATTGCCAACCCGTCTGCCAAGCGTGGCGATAATGACATATCCCCCCATTCTTTGGGGAGGCTTTTGTCCAGTAGTGTAGTACTTTGGCTGACATGATAATGACCCGCTACTATTTTGCACTATCTTGCATATTATAATAATACGCACCAGGTATGTAAAACATACCATTTATGATCAAAGAAGTATCTTCTGATCTGACTGGAAATATTATGACGTAGAGTCTCATACACGACCACATCGTTAGATTAAGTAATAATGTTCCAGTCCTGAAATGACGGAAATAAAGGATCAGCCAGAAATATATCTAGTTACTAAATTATTCTATGTTATTTAGTTATATTCCTACATTAGCCAATGCAGTCAAAACACGTGGATCACATAGTATTATGAACGTATTTTCCCTTTCATGCTTCGTTTCTTTGGCGCCACGGTAATGAAGTTCGCGTGGAAATGAGCCAAACGGTTTCTACGAGGGATTATGTAGGATAACAGATTGTTTTATTAATGTACAGACTACACAAAGAGGGCAATTGTACTTGTAAATCGTAACTAAGACTTTTGAAGATTGTAACCTCAGTTGACAGTTAAGAGGCTGCTTCGCCAGGCAATGGAGCTGTTACATAACTTAAGCTATATAGACTACCTCGTTGGTCCATCGGTAGCGTGTTCAACTCCTATTGAGGTCATGGGTTCAAATCCCGGGTCGGACCAAAAAATGATTTTGGGACTTTTTCCGTAAAGCAAATTTTTCAGTATCAGTCTGGATGTTGGCGATATTAAACCTCGTGCCTTGGTGACCACGTAAAGCCGTCGTTCCTATACCTGACCTCTTTCCGGTCGTGTCCCATGTCAAACCATCGGATTATGAGTGTGATGAAATCGAAAATGCCCCTGTGTTTGCGCACATAGTTGTGCACTATAATATGTTCCGCGTATATGTCTAGTCTCCATTGAGAATGGCCGCCGTCGCCGAAATTCGACCAGAAGGACATTATAATCCGGCCGACGTGTTGGCATTAACATAAAATATCAGCATAATCAAAATCTACTTTACAGTCCATAATTTGCTGCCGACCTTTGCAGGGATTTGGTTTTGGATGGCGCCCAAACTGACAGTAACATTTTGATGATTATTATAATAACCTTCTTAGATCTAGATGAAGATTGCAAGAGGATTTCCTTTATCAGGTGTGGTGTAAGCTGGTCGGCATGTGGTATTAGTTTGTCTCTGGAAGATCTTGTGATTATGTATTGACGTGGGTAGGAATAGTTTGGAAATTCCTAGTTAGCAAAATTTAGATATAATATTATTTAAAGTGGGTTAAGTCAACAGAACTCAATGATAGTATTCAATATGCGCTTTATTGTAGACACGCACGTCACGAGGAAAATTGGTAGGTACTATTTATAAATCGCGACTTTCATGAGTAGTGTGTTTGCATATAACAACGACGACCAATAATGGTGGTACTATTTTTTTAATAACGTCTGCGTTTCCTTTGAACAAGACCTGTACCAATTCATCCAAAGCAAAGGTAATGGCCCATTTAGTGTGAAACATATTATATAATTAAATAATAATATCGTGGGACATTATTTACACACGGCCATCTGATCGCAAACTAAGCAGAGCTTGTACTTTGGAAACCAGATAACTGATATACTACATATACTACTTTCTTTTGTAAATACATATTTTAGTATATAGATAATTACACCCAAACTCAGAACAAACAGACATGTTCATGCACAAATATGTGTCTTGGATGGGAATCGAACTCACGACCTCCGGCGTGAAAAGCGAGCATTTACCGACCACGCCAACAGGCCCAATAAAAAATGTAGTATACCTAGTATGAAAACTTAACTTATAACTTGTGGTTTTAGACAGAGACAGAAATATACGTGTTATCTATTACCTGACCGAACGAATTTGCTTTATGAGTGTGATGATGATATTTTTATTTAACAAAACAACGGCGAAGTGAGTTTATTTCTTACATTTTCAAGTGTATACCACTGAACTGATATTTCATGACGTTTTATTTCAATTTTTTTTTTAATAATTTACAGAAGGGCGAAAACACTGGTGCAGCTAATTATTATGCAATTTTTATTGGTCTATTGCAAGTTCTCTCCATTGAATTATTTTTTTATTTTTACATATAATGAAAAGTGGCTTATGCCTGTGTTATTTGCCATCATTTTCGTTTTTGTACAAATACATTTTTGAACCGGGTCAGATTATGGGCCATGAACTTGAGTAATAACATCTAGGAACATTATTCATACACGGCCATCTGACCCCTAACTAAGCAGAGCTTGTATTATGGAATCCAGATAACTGATATACTATATTTCTTTTTAAACCACCGAGTATGATAAAAAGACTATCTGAATAATATTCCTCAGCGGCCGCCTGAGCTGTGGCCCGAATCCCATAAGGGTGCCCTCAGGTATTAGTCGCTTAAATTAAGCGCCTGCTTGAGAGCCTTTTGCGCTAGCCAACTGCTCGTTGTTTTTAATTCTTTAATTTGATATATGTACTATTGCTAAATGTAACAATAATAGCTTAGTAACTTGCTATTTAAGATTTATTTAAGGATATTAAAAATATATGTGACGAAACAGACCGCACGGACGGACTAATTCAAAAAATTGTTGCTTTAATTACTGTTTTTAAACTGTGTTTATGTAATAAATTGTGAGCTTGACAAGTACAAGTGCTGAATAAATTTCATTATTTCATTTCATTATTTCTCGGCGGTAAATTTTATGAACCACCTAGAAAGTCAAGGATATTTTTTACCAAAGTGGATCACAATTTGCCTGATAATTGGAGCTTAGCCAAAGAATTAAATTAGTTAACAAGTGTCTTGCTAAACAAATACTGTTTACTTTCATTTATGCAACTAAAGATCCACGTTTAGCGCAAAGGCCATCTGTCATAATGAGAGGTGATACACCACGCTGGCCCTTTGTGGATTGGTAGTCTTCACATACCATCAAAAATTAACACAGTTCCATCTGATCCCAAACTAATAATAATAAAGTCCTCCTAGTCGAATTTCGACCACGGCGGCCTGTCTCAACAGAGTTTAGCCATCTGCGCGGGACATATTATAGTGCTCAAGTGTGTGCGCAAACACATGAGCACTTTCTATTCCATCACTCTCATGATCCGATGGGGCGCCTAGGCTACACGACCGGAAAGAGGTCAGGTACAGGACCGACGGCTTTACGTGCTTTCCGAGGCACGGGGGTATAATACCGCCAACTCCCAGACTTCGGGCTGATGCTGAGAATTTTTTTTTTACAGAAATGTCCCAAAATCACTTTTGGCCCGCCCCGGGATTTGAACCCAGGCCTCGTTCTCTGCGGGTGAACACGCTACCGCTAGACTAACGAGGCAGTCAATGATCCCAAACTACTACTATGGCAACCATACAACTGATAAACATACTTATATATTTCTAAATACATACATATTAATTTTTAAATACATACATATTAATTTTTATTATTAAAGATTTGTATCTGGGTGGGGTTCGAACCCATGACCTCTGGCTTAGTAGTCAGAGTCACTAACCACAAAACAACAGGCCAGTCTAAGGCATGCTGGTTTCTTCACGATGTTTTCCTTCACCCTTTTAAGTATGAGATAATTGATTTCTATGACTTACAAAATTTGTGGTGCAAGTTCAAATAAATAAAAATAAACTTGAGAGGTGTCAAGGGACACCCGGATGGAACGAAGTTATTTCTTATTATTTATTATGTACAAAAAACCTGTATACACTCAACAAAAATAATCGTCGCGACACCACACTGTTCAATGCGAAATAGAAATGAAAATATCTAGCTTGCTTTCTAAGAGAGAGAGAGAGACAGACAGAGAAACATGCGCACGCCGCACAGCTGCAAAAAGTGTCGTGACAACTTTTCGTAAGATTTTTTTCCGTCTAACCCCCTTTCACAACGCGCGATAAGGAACTTGGTTCCAATAAAATAAAAAAAGCCTTTATTTCCTACAGAATTACATGTAAAAAAATATAAATACTTTTGTTATTGTTAAAAATTAAGTCTAAGGAAACTTATGTATTATTGTGCTAATAGATACGCTGAATACTAGGAAAAATTAACAAAATAAACTATCTTATATTAAATTCACTTTGCAAGAACCCCTCTGCAGGTAAAGGCCTCATCCAAAGTGTTGCAAGTTTAAATAAAACCACTTAATTAATCCTTAATGTTCATTATTCGTTGGTTTTAGCTCTTATTTATTTTTATTAGTTTTTATTTATTTAAACTTTAGTACAGTGAGAATGTACATAGGCGGACTTAATGCCAAAGGCATTTTCGACCAGTCAACCTTAGGCAAGTGCAGAAAGAATGTGGCAGGTGTATTTGGGTTATATAAAATGTATTTTTACTTATTATTCGTATAATTAAACTTAATAATTACGAACACCATATATATACACCATATAAATACTATATGATTTTATTCTAGTGAATACTATACTATACAATAATAAATATAATTATTGACGAGGCATTTCTGTGTGTAGTTTCTTATTGCAACACCATAGAGTTTAAAATGAACTAGTAATTATTATATCACTGTCCTTGTTAGGCTTAAAATTATCTCTTTCAATAGTATCGTATCAGCTACCGATAGCCTTACATACAGTGTGAACTACGACAATTACTAACCAATGGCAGCTCACGTAGATACGAATCATTATAAAC
Source organism: Pseudoips prasinana (assembly GCA_951640165.1). NCBI lineage: Eukaryota > Metazoa > Arthropoda > Insecta > Lepidoptera > Nolidae > Pseudoips > Pseudoips prasinana. The sequence continues at coordinate 33,493,600 of OX621248.1, forward strand.
ATCTCGATAAGCAAAGTTGGGTTAACACGAGCACGGTGGCGTCTGCGCAAGTTTGCTCGATTATATTAATTGCAACGAGTAGTATAATAAATAAATAAAAATAAAAAAGGTTTTTATTCACGTAGATTTTAAAAAAGCGCTTGTAAATAGTCAGAACATGTTTGTAGTAATATAGTTGTATACATTATTATTTCTAGTAACAGATATTTAGGTGCACATTGTATTGATTGTATGAAAACATTTATAAAATATATATTTTATAATAGCAATGATATTTAGCTAGCTCGTATCAAGTTATTGTCAAGAGATTATGTTTAAGTTTAAGTCTAATATTTTTACTACATATTGTCAATGGTTCTGTCTATATTAAGGTATTATTAATATGACGGACCTTGTGTTAATAACGACGGTCGCGCTTTAATGCTACCATCGGGTCCAGTATAGATATAAACATGATGTAAATATATGTTCTTCCTAGTTAGTAAATTAATGATATACTATCTTAAGAGTGTTGAATCATATCATCACTTCTACGCGCCTCACGGGATGAGATGACCCCATCTCATCCCGTGGGGCGTGGAAATCGACCCAAGGGAATATCTACCAGAGACGGGCAGCAGCTTCCTTCTGTATACTATGACCATCTTACTGCATACCCCTCCAAGATGATTCTTGGAGGTTATGGTTGGCGCGCTTTACTATAAGTATATCTCTCACAAGGCATTTTAGATTTTACACGATCCGATATAAACCTACTCGCCGACTGAGTGTACGACCATAAAAGTGGCGCTACTAACATTGTCTCTTAGTCTTCAGTCATCGAAAAGCAACCTCAAATACAGGGCCGCGCTTAACTTGCTCTCCGAGATACGGGGGTGTACAGTCAGCTCCAAAAGTCGATGAACAGAATGTATATTTAACAGTAAAGTTACGGCGTCAAATCAGGGTAATCTAATGATATATTTAATGGATGTGCTCGCGTCTGTACAGACTTTTTATCCATTAAATATTATCATTAGACTACCCTGATTTGACGCCGTAACTGTACTGTTAAATATACATTCTGTTCATCGACTTTTGGAGCTGACTGTACCTAATATCGGCATACCCAGACTTCGTAATGATAAATTTTCTTTAAAGAAGGATCCCAAAATCACTGTTGGGCATCTGTACCCAGGTCCTAGGCATCGAGAACTGATCCTGCACGCAGAGGAGGCGTCGGGGCGGCGGCAGTAGCCGGTAGCCCAACTCCTCCTCGGTGCTGCGGCGGCAGTCAGGGAAGTGTTCTCTACTGCCGCCACGTGCAAGCAGCTCCGGGAAGGGAGCAATCTGTTTGTGGCGCAGTCGCTGTGCCGGACTGGCAGGAGTCGGCAATAGGGGAGGGCAATCCAGAGCCTCCCCAGGGTATGTGTTCCGAACATCTGGGACATGGCGCAGGCCGCATTCCTGGGGCTCTCCAATCAGGCGCCACGAGAAATCCACGGCAGATAGGTATAGTCGGTGCGTGTCCGTCATACCCACCCGCAGACATTTTTTGGCAGGCGTAGGCATTCCCCCTGCCTCATCAAAAACAAAAATAAAAGTTCCTAGGCATCGAGGATGTTATATAAACATCTGTAATACCATTTCGTTACGTTTATTCGCGGTAATACTCAGCATCATTGAAAACAGCTTTACGTCATTTAGATAAATTACTACTGTCTTATTCTTATTAACGCCTTCGTCTAAACAAACAGTCGCTAGGATTAGATCAACTGAATAAGACAATCACCAGAGAGTAACAATTGAGCTATTGCCCCTCCAAATCGCGCCTTTATAATCAGTCCATTCCTCAATATAATCTCACAAACCTGCAGAAAACACTAAATCTTATTGGTGTACGCTTAGACAATACCATTCCTAAAGTATCCTAAGAAAATACAATAAAGAGGCTCTCATAGCCAGATGCTCTCATTGGTTTGTAAGTGATTGGCGAGGTTAATCAACTAGGCTCGCGGTCGGTCCATGGATGGGTTACCGCCAATTTGATCAATGTGAGCCAACGGCGATTGTAGAAGACGGCGGGCTTATCGCTTATGTAGTCATTTCTTCTAGATATAAGTTTACATATATATTTACTTCAGTACAAATAATTTGGGTCATCATCATCATCATATCAGCCGAAAGACGTCCACTGCTGGACAAAGGCCTTCCCCAAAGATCTCCACAATTGCCGGTCTTGCGCTATCCGCATCCAGTGATTTCCAGCGACCCGCAAAGATCATCGGTCCATCTTGTAGGGGGCCTGCCCACGCTGCGTCTTCCGGTTCAAACAAGGCGTAATAATTTGGGTATATAGGTACATAATTTTTAATAATTAAGTACTATGTGTATAAAGTAGGTGTAAAGCTTAAATCTGTCATTCCAGGTTGTAGTAATTCCATATAAGTCAGTCACCCATATCAGAGGAGTAGGTATGATTGATTTATTAAAAACTTCAACTAAACATAATCTCCTTGACAATAACTTAATACAAGCTAGCTAAATATCACTACTATTATAAAATAAATTGTATAAATGTTTTAAAATTCCGTGTACCTAAATATCTGTAATAAGTAACTAAAAATAATAACTGTATTACTACAAACATGTTCTGACTATTTACAAGCGCTTTTTTAAAGTCTACGTGAATAAAAACCTTTTTTATTTTATTTTATTTTTATTGCACGTGTCACGCAGTGGCTAAGACAGTCGCCTCGCCCTTCGGGTCGCGGGGTCGAGTCCCGCGCCGGACAACTGTTTGTGTAACCCATAAATAGTTGTTCCGGGCGTTGTCTTTTTTTATATAAAAAAAGACGTGCCACAAGTGTTACCACTAGAAATTAGCTGGTAAAACTACATAATGGTCGTCTAACTATAACTTTACTCCTTATAATGACAACCCGATCGATAACAGTCTGAAATAAATCAAAACTTTAGTATCGAGATTATTGGGGATTGATAAGCCGCTTAGCTGTCAGTTAGGTAAGCTTAAGTGTGAAAACCAGAGGTCTTAAATTAGGTAAGTTGCTTTATCGAAGTATACCTAGATAAATAGGGGCTTACGGGGTTTTGTACTCTAGATACTAGCGATTTAGTTGGCGGTTCTTTAATCTGGACGAATAGACAGGTGTCGAGAAATTAGATAAAGCGAACAGTCAAATGATATTTTAATGTATTGTGAAATTACTCAAATACCAGAATAATTATTATACGTAGGGAAGCGTCAATTAAGTATATAAGTCATTGAGATAAAGCGTTGTATCCGTATAATTTTATTTACTTGAATTTAGTATACGGGACGCTTTGATGTGATAATTGCAGGATCATTCTGATTCTCTTTCGCCCGATGGGAAGACCTCCCAATGTTCTTCCCTCATTAAGTTATTTTTAAAGTTATTAAAGTTTAAAGTTAATTTTCATATTAATTTATGTGGGTAAGTTGTATGTGTGCAAAACAAAATTTTCTTTTCCTAACAAAATCAGCAACATATATTGAAATTATGTTCAATAAAAAAACTTGCAAGTAAGTTGTTTTATAGAAAATTGTAGCCCAATCTTTTAGTTTGTTTTATATATAAAGTTATCTAAAGTCGTGCAAATGTATTGTACAAATTTTATTTGGTTTACATATTTAATAAATTTTGCGGAATTTGGTAAAACAAGAATGTGTTTAGCACACCTACTCGTATCTGCAACCTATCCACAGTTCCTTCATGACAATTTGGCGTGTTGGTCTTGTGGTTAGGACCCTGACTGCTAAGCCAAAGGTCGTGGTTTCGATTCCCACTTGGGACAAATCTTTGTGTGGTGAACACGATTATTTGTTCTGTATCTGGGTAAAAAGTTTCTGATGATGATGTGGTCCCGGCCGATTTCGGCCACGGCGACCGATTCTACTCCTACTGTAGCTGACGTTCGTGTGCTTATGTAGCCAATTTTATTTGAAAAAATCCTCGCAAATTGTGGGCATGTGACCACACCATTGTCATAATTGTAATTGATCGCCGAAGGTGGTCTGGCTTTCAATTCATCCCGCTTGGTATCCAGCTCAGCGCGCCTTCCAGACTCGAAACAGTCGACTTTGGCTTGGACTAAAGTCCGCCATTCTGACCGTTTGGCTGCCCGCTGTTCCCATTGCGAGGGCTCTACGCTACAGTTCTTCATGAAGTTTCAAAAAGTTTCTATAATATGTATGTATTTAGTAATATATAAGCAAGTTTATCAGTTGTCTGGTCACTATAGTACAGGCTTTGCCTAGTTTAGGATCATATGGCAGTGTGTTAGTAGTCCCAAAATATTAATAAAAGAAAATACCATTGAATAATTCTTTGTCGCAGTCGATACAGAAACAACTAAATAAACTCACCTTAAAAGCCTCCAAGTAAATTATCAGTATTGGCTACTCAGCTACTTGCTTTTAACTTTATTTATCAGCACATATTTTCCCTGGCTCTAGAGGAAACATTATGTATTTAACCACCTTCCCACGGGTACAAGAACTAACAAAATAAACATGTTAGCAGCTAAAAAGGCAACAACATGCAACTTTGTATCAAGCACTCATCCTATTCGAAACTGTTAAAGCTCCCAAAGGATCTACATTAGAAGGTCACAATATGATATAAGGTTAGTTTGACCAGTAGGAACCGTTAGAAGGAGAGCCTAGTGTCTGGAAGTTATTCATGACGTCTTAGTGGCTAAATCCTATTATTAAGTGCATGGTATATCTGCGGTGTAATGATTGCCTCGTTGGTCTAGCGGTAGGTGTTCACCCGCAGAGAACAAAGTCCTGGGTTCAAATCCCGGGTCGGGCCAATAGTGATTACTACTTAAAAGAAAATATTCTCATTTTTAACCCGAATTCTGGGAGTTGGCGGTATTATACCCCTGTGCTTCGGAGAGCACGTAAAGGTACTATACCTGGCGTCTTTCCGGTTGTGTCGCTAGTACGTGATGGAACAGAATGTGCCCCTGTGTGATTAAATGCGAATCGCATTCGACGCAAGTTATTTGCTAGTTTATATTGTCCTTACTGCATGTGCATATTTTTGCAGGCGGGAAGGTGGTGGATATTGCATCTCAGCTTGATTATTAGCGGAATTAACAGTACATAAACTTCGTATTTTTATCAGTAAGTTAAGTTTTTAGTTTATAAATTCATATAAAAGATAGAGTTACATGTAATTCCATGGGATCCCTGTTGCTTTGCTATTCCATACCGAGGTTGCCTGGAAGAAATCGCAGCAGCGATAAGGCCCCCCATTGTACTTTTACTAGTTGTAATTTCTTCTTCTTCTTACTTCCTTTTCTTGTGTACAATACAGAATATTTTACTGTAATTTTACTTATAATGTCAACAAATCACACAACATACAGACGGCAGCACATCAAGCTACCCCAATCTGTCAAATTACCCCAATTGAAACTGAACCTTATGCTTGTTTTTGATAAAGTTGAAATCTATAAAATAAATTTGACAGATTGGGGTAGCTGGATGTGCTCGCGTCTGTACAAGTTGAAGTGTGAAACTTCAACATACTTTCAGAAGTGTTAATTTGTATTAAATCTATTTTAGTAGCGTTCATAATATTTTACACTTTGATCTGATATTTTACGAAAATTTTATGACCTCAGTTATCTATTTACGAGCTTTTGAATCACTTCCAAGTTGTGAAATCTGAAACTATAAAGCTTATCATTTTTGTACCAGCTATAAATTGAAATTAGGACATGAAGATGAAGATAAGACAACTTTTCTCGTTTATTAAGCTACTATTAAAACCCATTAAAGAAAATTTGCGTTAACTGATAGGAATGTAATTAAAATACAGATAACATTTGTTAGTTTTTATTACACAGATAACAAAAATTGATAAGAAATATAGGTACTTAGTAAATGGCAGACGAATGACAAACGCTGAAGCATTTAGAACTGTTTGTAAGTAACTCGAATGTAGAGTTATCTCTACATTCGAGTTACTTACAAACAGTTTGATGTCCTGATTGGCCTATTGGTCTAGAGGTTACAACTAAACCAGAAGTCGTGGGTTCGAACACACAGGACAAATGTTTGTGTGATGAGCACGATTATTTGTTCAGTGTCATATTATTATAAATTTACTAGCGCCCCGGTACGTGCTTCGCTACGTATAAGGCATAGTAATAAAAAAAATGATTATTAAGTTCATTTATTCAAACAAAAAAACATTTTAAATTTCTAAAAGATGTTGATTTTACACCTTTCAAGACTCTTTTTAATTTTCTCTGCGTACAAACCTTCCCTGGTCTTCCACGAATAATTCAAGACCAACATTAGCCAAATCGGTAAAGGCGTTGTTGAGTTATAACATTACAACGAAACATGGCATTGATTTTTATATATATAGATGGATTGATTTAGAAATGGTGAGGAGTAATGAGAATGATAAACTGAACTAACTGAAGAATGATTTAAACTGGTGATTTTTTCGATCCAGAAAATTCTCTATAAGATGAATAAGTCTAATATCCGATGTCTAGTTACGTATGACTATATCGGCAAAGCTAGCTTGTATTCTTAGCAACAGTCACAACATTTCATTTAAGCCATCAGCATCTCGGACTTAAGTTCCGCGAACTCGGTAATCGAGATAAATAGGTATCGATTAATATCTATCATTCGAATCGTGGCGATTAGTTAGCACTCGATCATATTTCTGTTGAAGTTATAAGCGACTGCGAATCGATTTTGTCAGTCTTCCGGACGCTCTTATGTAGTTTCGGCTTCTTTATTTTTATTTTATTCTTTTATTTATTTATTAGAATACCAACAGCGATACAAATAATTTTTTGCTTTATAGTACAATCAATATAGTAAGGCCAATAACAGGTTTTCCAAAGTACAATTTGAATAGTGTAGATCGACTAAGGAACGGACTAAAGACATATTAAGTTGCATGGAATACATAACATAATACATGGTTGATTACTAATAATAGCTACTAATAATAATAGTGCTCGAAATAATAGCAAATGAAAAAAAACATATAAATATATAGGAATTAAGTTTTTACATCTAAACGTTGTCGTTTCAGGGCGTTAATCATTTGACATTTGAACTTTCTCTTAGATCTTGAAAACATGTCTATTTGTCCATAATTGGTATTATACGTTCGAGAGATGCGTGTTATTACATTATTTTGTGCATAATTAGTAGCACGAAGTGGTACGTGTAACATTGGTGTGTGGCGAGTGCGTCGGCGTGGTGTATTGAATATCACCTGTGAAAGTACTTAGGTACTTAGTTCTTAGGTACTTTCATTAATCTAAGAAGCTCTATACAATGTAGAATAAAATTTATTATTATGATGATAACATCATTCCAATTCTAATCAGTTCCAAATAGTTAGTTAGTATATTAAACTAAGTGTTTAATATATACGCCGTATGGTTTCCCGCCTAGAAAGAATAACTGGGCTACCCCATACCGTCCCGTGGGTGTCGTAAAAGGCGACTAAAGGATACACCATGGAGTCGGGCAGCAGCGCCACCTGTGTACTAGCTACCACCTAACTGTGGTCGCCAACTCGCATGCAGGCGCAGTGACTTAGGCAGACCCATCCAAATAGTAACGTTTTAAAAACATTTGGAGGAGGCCTATGTCCAGCAGTGGACGATATCAGGCCGAGGATGTATATATTAAAGGGCATAAATTACTTTTATTACAGCTTTAGGATCCTTGTCTCTACCATTTTAGTATGAAATACTTATACTTTTGAAATTTATTTCTAATTAGCTATGTCCCGCAGTTTTACCGGCGTTAAACTTTATAAATTATAGCCTATGTGTTAATCCAGGGTGTCAGCTAACTCCATACCAAATTTTACTAAAATCGCTCCGGCCGTTAGCCAGACGTCTAGAAGTAACAAACATACACACTCACAAACTTTCACTTTTATAATATTAGTGTGATCAGATCCTCAATCGAACAAGCGGCCTACGTCTTTGTAAATAAACTTAATGTGACAGTTGCATAAAATGTCGCTTGAAAGCAACCGGTCATGCGGCTATGTATATGTCAGAAACCGCCCAGTGTCACTTAGTCTAGTCTATTTGCTAGACGTATGTGCTCCCTCTAGGCTGTTTAGTCTGGTAAAGCATTGAAACACCTACTTTATTAAACTAACGATGAAGTAAAACACAGCAATATCGTTTAAGCTGTTGTAATAGTTACTTATCGTATGGGCAGTGGCTACCTAGTGTCAGAGTTGTCCAAGCCGCCTTGTAGGCCTCGGACTGATCCCTATTGGCTACAACCGGGACCGGTCACCCTTCTATGGATTGAGGCAAACGTCGCCGATAACTTACGGACCGGGGTGAGTGCATCTGGCTATGTGCGCCTCGTTGAAATAGTTCAAATAATGTTTTGACAATTCACAAGCGCTCTTATTTGGTCTATGTAAATTTTAACTTATCATATTAATTTTCAACGCTTACGATTCTTTAAAACTAGAAATTATAACATAATTATTTTTATAGCTTACTAACTTATAAAGTTTTGCAATGCCTAAAACAGTCGCAATAGAAATTCAAATAATGCATTACCTATGAACACTAGAACTACATTCAGTGCGAAAACAGGCACTAATTTAATAAAAAAACACTAATCAACAGTATGCATCCTTTGCACTTCGTAAAACATACCAAAGTGAAAGAGCCACCTATTTTCTCAACCGTCTTAAAAACATCAAAGAAGTTTCCGACGTATTTAATTAAAGAATCTAGTTCAACTTACACGCTGATTAGCAAGCAAAAATATACTTAAATCAACACAAATAAGAGGCGACAGAGTTCAAAATCGATTGAACATATTCTAAATACAGACAATTACAGAACATTACATAACATGATAAAACAACAAAATGCGAAAACAAAAGATACAAGTGAATGTATCAAAGAGGATAATAGGGTTTTCTTTAATACCCACGACACGCGTGCGACACGACTCATTTACGATGCATACAGTGATAATGTAGTTCAACACCCGTCAAATGCTGAACAGCTGGTGTGAAATTGTAATGGAGCCTAATTCATGTTAACTTGTCAACGTTTTAATACAAGGTATGTATATTGAAATTCACAATTAAATTATCATTTTACGACTTAAATATTCTGTATCATCTAATATTGTCGTTTTCTATTCGAAACACGTGTAGCTAATGAAAATTTAGTATTATTGAATTTTATAACTATGAGATTGTACTTAGCAAATCACCCTATTGCCGCTGAAATAAGAATTAATCGATTTCCAATATCATTCCGCCGGACCCTCTTGTCAAAAGTGGAAGTTTCATCCTTATCACATGGATTAGTGGTCTGTACCACCGTGCATTACATAAGAAACTTTTTGCCGCGCATTGCCACTCTGTAGAATGAATTAACTGCGGAGGTAGTTCCGATCCTGATGATGACATGGGAACCTATACGTTTCTTAAAGGCCGGCAAAGCACTTGCGGCTCATCTGATATTGCCAGCTTCCATGGGCGATGGTTATAACTTCTAATCAGGTGATTAGAAGAATATATTACCTCAAAATTAAACTGAGATAGATAATACGTGAGATATCCCAACTCTTCATCAGTTCTAGCTTTAATATTCATTTTCTCTAAAGGTTTATGATCCGAAAATCCTTAAATGATTTTCCTATAAGCCAGTGGAACCAATATTTTACCGCTTCTTATTCGGCTTTATTAGAAGTGCTCACATCAGGTGACTAATCTGTTAGTTTGGCTTGCTATTTATTAAAAACAATTATTAAAATTATATAGTTTTATACTTTATAAGATATTTTTTTGTTTTATATACTGTTAATTCAAACACAACACCGTATTTTTTGTAATATTTACGTCTTTTTTAAAATATTTTTTATTGCTTTTTGAGGCAGACGAGCTAGCGGATAGCCACCTGATGGTAAGTGGTAACCGCTGCTCATGGACATTCGCAATGCCAGGGAGCACAGCAAACCGCTATCCTAGCGCTGAGGAAACACCGCATCACGTAATTAATTCCAGAGCCTGCACCTACTTAGGATGTATGAACGCTGAAAATCATTTATTATTTTAGCCACGAATCATTTTTATTTGTTAATTAGGTCTTACCGAAAATCGTAAGTTTTTCTTCAGTGATGCTATTTACTTATTTCGTATATTTGAGAATATGTAATGAATAACATCTTACCGTCATGTCATCTTACCGTTCTCAATTGAATTGGATGCCCATTCGGCACCGAAGAAATCTCAGAGCACTCACTACACTATTTTCTCTTCTCGACTCTCCGATATCTCCATCCTACTTAGCTCCCTATTTTCAGTATCTATCTTCTAACCACAACAAAAATCTCCGTTCCACTCATAACAGACTTTTACAATGCCCTTCCCATCGGACTAACTTCTTACATTCTTCCTTCTTCGTACAAGCTATTCTTCTCTGGAATGCGTTACCTCTGGAAATCAGAATGGCTAAGACGCGGGTTACTTTTAAAATCAAAACTCGTGACTACATTCACAAAAAAATTAAGGCAGAATCATCTTAATATTACAGTTTGTGTATATATTATTATATATGTAATATATTTATAAATTTATATATATTTAATATATTTGTCTATATATTTATATATATATTTATGTATTTATAGTAAAGTGTGTAGTAATGTAACTATTATATTTATACGATTGTATTATTTAGTACTTGTCAAGTATTTTAGTAATTTTTATTATACTTGGTCTATAGTGCACCTACCATATTATCTCTGCATCACTCTAAGGTTGACTGGGAGAGAATGCCTTTGGCATTAAGTCCGCCTTTGTACAGTTTTGTGCAATAAGTATAAATAAATAAATAACATAGTTATTTAATTCAAATCTTTCTATCCCCTAATTTTGATTCAAGCAGCTAATAATTAATAACAGTCCCATTCGTACTACGTTATTGAGTTCACACTATTTTAAAAGTCATTAATTAACCTGGAACATCAAAGTTCTATATGTCTTCACCTACTTAAATGTTATTATTACTAAATGAAATAACATTTAGTATTCCAAATATAACATTTCAATTATTCATTTTTGTGAGAATATCCGTCTTAATGAAGCACGGTGTCTTATAAAGAATAGTCGCCATCTAGACAACTATTATCGTTTTATCATGAGTGTTATTTGTTTTTTAGGGTTACGTAACCAAACGGTGCTAACCAACGGCACCATAATTTACTAAGCCTAGACTGTTCATCCATGTATTCGTCTGTTTGTCAGCAGGCCGTATCTCATGAACCGTAATAGTTAGGGAATTAATAAAATTTCATTCCCTAGTAACAAATAAAGAAATTAAGATAAAATTCATTATTTCGATGACTGAAATTTTGTGTGAAGGTACAGAACCTTTTATATGCAAACCCAACTGGTACTTGGCCAGTCTTTTTCATATTTATTGGGAACATCCGGTTTATAATAAATGAAGCGTGATATCTTATTAATAATAGTCCCCATGATTCGTTTATCATCAGTATCGTTTAATTTTTCACTCTTTTGTTCTTTCTTTTTGCAGTCATTCTATTTTCTTTGCGTACTATTAGTACCTACGCGGTTAAATTGTATCTATATACATGTTCTGATATGTGTCACAATAACGACTTACATAGCATTTACACTCACTAAACTTTAAGTATTATTAGCAACGACAATTAACATGACTGCACGTGTGGCGCAGCGGCTAAGACAGTCGCCTTGCCGCTTCGTGTCGCGGGTTCGAGTCCCGCGCCGGACAATTATTTGTGTGGCCCATAAATAGTTATGCTAAGTCTGGATGTAATTTGGGTCCGTCTATTATATCTTTATAAAGTACCCCGCGACACAGGGATTAGAATACCTAGTGCGGGCGTTGTTTTAAAAAAATGTGTGTGAATATAAATTAAAATACATAAATTAGGAGCTAAACTCATAAGGTAATCTAAAACAAATAGTAACAACGTGTACAACAGCATATATATTTGATTCATATTTGAATGTCGTCACATATAAATATTGTCTCCAAATAAATTGCTCAAATCGGCCGTATCGCACACGGCTCGTTGGCTCTCCTGAAATAAACTAGACACAAAACAATGAATACACTTCTATTTGTCGGCAGTGACTGGGAGTTACTACACCGTGATATATTAACATACAACAAATTAAGAATTCCCTTCCGATCCGCATGTGTGGGTATTTTTATGGGAGCGGATGACTCTTTGTTTCTCACAGATATATAACTTTACTACTTTACTAAGATATGAATGAATAAGCTGTTATTTTGAACTTCACATATTGGGTTACTCGCAGCTTTCAGTCGATCTGGAAGTCCCTAAACAGAGTCCGGACTCGGGTAGGCCGTAGCAAAAAAAACATGTCTAGGTGGGGACTGTCGGGCAACCCCAAAATGGACTGTATTCGCGGAGCAACGGTCCAATCCATGGCTCATCTAACAGCATGCCCGGTCTGCCCTGCCACATGTTCATGGCAGGATCTTAGGAATGCCACAAGGAGGGCAATCAGTGTGGCCACTTTCTGGGCCACAAAAATTTAACGAGTTTGCCATAGAAACGCTAAGAAGAAGAAGAAGAAGTTACTCGCAAATAAGATGAAATTGTCAGCGGAAGGCGTTACTTTAAGATATGCAAGCTAAAAATCTTAGCAAATGTCAGTGAAGAATCACTGACTTTTGCTAACATTTCATCGTTTTGGTGATGAATTATATTGTAAATAAGTCTATAAATGAACTTAGAAAGTGAATGATTTATCTTTGTGCAAGTTAAGCTTTTGCATAATCATAATATCCAGGGACATTATTCACATTAGGCCATCAGATGGCCGTATGTGAAGAATGTCCCAAACTAAGCAGGACTTTTACTAAAGAAACCAGATAACTAATATATTACATATACTACTTTTCTTTTGTAAATACATAGTTATATACATAATTACATACATCCCACGTACGAACAGGCTCTGGGATTAATTACCTGCTGCGGTGTTTCCCCAGCGCTACGACATGTCCTTTTTTTAAATGTTTGAGAATCAATTAAGTTGTTAATTTTCTAACAATTCAATTAATTCTCAAACAAGCGTTTTACGTCTAAAATAAAATTTAATTTAATATAAATCATCTATTCTTCATTTTGAAACTAGCAACAGATATACACATCAATCCAGTTTTAGCCTTAAATACTACCTTAAAAGCTCATGCAAATAAATTATACGTATTATTATGCTTTTATGTTACCAATACATAAAAAGCTATCAATTATCGCTACAATAAAACATGATCAATTTAGACATAAACAATGAAATAGCTATTTATTTCACCGATAAACCCACTGACCATTCCTAAATAGGCATCATACAAATAAAAACCCAATCAAAGAAACCGATTGAGAGATACAACCTTGTCACGTGGGAGTTTCAATAACTGGCATATAATAAAAGACGCCTCACAAAGGTTTAATGAAGCAGAACGAATTAACTACGTAATTAAAGCAATCAATTATGGAGTTGATGGTAGAGAGATGTAAAACTGTGCTTTATAAACGAAGGTTGTTAATGATATTTAAACTGCTTACAATATACACCACAGAGGGTAAAGAAAGAAGAAGAAAGATTAGAAGAAAGATGATGGAGCACTTGATAAAGTATGACGGTAAAATAGAGTAAATGAAGAAGTCGGTGCAGAAACTTACGTTGATACTTAGATTGATTAAATGAAAGAGAAATTAGAAATAGGCTGATCGGCTTATCATTCAAAACACTTGGTGAAGATTGATTTGAGGGAATAAAGCAAAACCGAAAATAATACTGTACGTTTTGATTAATCTATACATATAATAAAATCGTAGGAAAGTCAAAACTGTACACTGAATATTTTTTTAAAAGGATACTTGGTACGTGTTCTACTATCGATATCGAAGTACAATATATAGTTTTTAGAATTTTTGTCGGTATGAATGTCCGGGCTAAGCTCAAAAAGTACTGCATGGATTTACTTCAAATTTTGCATACTACATATTATCACGCTATCACCTACGGGAGAGGAGCTGTGATAATTTATAAAATTTAACGCGGGTAAAACCGCGGGGCACAGCTAGTAATATTTAAAAATGTATAAACTTCGCTTTTCGCAATAAGCGTATGACTTCGGCCTATCCCAAATAGATTTAAATTGTATGTTATTCGAATGTATCAGTTGATTATTGGAACATTTCCAAATAATCTAAATTATGATTAAAGAAAATTCAAAATTTAATGAAACTTCATAATTGAAAAACATTAAACGGAAATTTAATTTGTAACATTATTTCGCTTAAAATTTCGTCACGAACTTGCTTTTAGAACATGGCTAATGACGATTCCATGTATACTAAGAGCTAATAAATGAGTTCTAATCTAGCAGTGTACTATTTTCGTACAAGAAAGTATGATACATCGAGCTTTAAGAGAGGCTATTCGAGATAATCGAGATAGATAAATTTATACGTGCTATTTTCTGGGCAATACAAATACTTTGTTGTAAAATGACAAATTTAGTTAAATGTTTACGAGTATATAAATTAATTAATCAGTAAAACTATGTGCTTACTATAAATTAATACTTCTCAGGAGGTTTTGTTTTTGAGATCATATCTGCGATTCAATAATTGTCAGTTTCGTAAGTAGTAATTTAATAATAATAATATTCTGAGAAAATTTTGACACACGGGCATCTGATCCCACACTAAGCAGAGCTTGTACCTACTATGACAACCAGATAACTGTTATACTACAAATACTACTTCTCTTTTGTAAATATATACTTATATAGATAATTACACCCAGAGTCAGGATAAACAAACATCTGTCCTGGGGCTCAACCGACTAAGTCGCCGAACATCGATTTCTTAAATGGCGTTCAACTAAAAAAAGGTTAAAAATGACTTAATCAATCGTTAAATCGGTTTCCTTGAGCACATGTGACGTCATAAAGGGTCCGGAATCGATTGTCAACGTTGAAGCCGATTTAACGATTGATAAAGTCATTTTTAAACTTTGTTTATTTCAACGCCATTTAAGAAATCGATGTTCAGCGACTTAGCCGGTAGAGCCCCTGTGTGGAATTGAACCCACGATCTGCGGCGTGAAAGGCAAGAATTTACCAACCACGCCAACCGACCCGCCTAATTCAATTAATTGTATGGATTATTTTATATTTATCAAGTTTCTGTTTTGTTTCATATGTATTCGGAATGTTATGAAGATCGGGTTTTTAACAACAGTTATGCTTTAATTCTACAACCGGATCTAATGCAGCCTAAGTGAGAAGACCCGACGGCACAAACTCACCGGATTCTTTATCACAAATTTAAACACAGTTAAAAAAATTCTTCTTTCCTGCCTTGCATCTCTATCATACAAACAGAAGCTTAAGAGACATCATACTGGAACTATGCACCAAAAGTGTAATCTATCTTGAATTTTGTACCAGCACACAGACCTAGATAGTTTAAAGCTAGAATGAAACAATATTTATTAATGAAACGCCTTCTGCCGGAACAATGAGCACTCTATCTATATTAAGATGACATTTGCATCATAACACAGTGATACAATGCAACCAATATGATAGAATGACAATAATATTATAATAACATGACAACTAAGCAGGACAATATAATTTGTAACATATGTATGTTAATTATATCGTGTCTGGATAATATAATGTCAAATAGTCCTCGCAGACAGTTCTCATCAGAAACCGAATGCAATATAAAGAATAGCTAAAAGGGTGAGTATATATGAGGTTCATCATAATCATCATATCAGTCGAAAGATGTCCACAACTGCCGGTCATGCGCTATCGCTTCCAGTGACCCTCACCAGATCATCGGTCCATCATGTGGGGCCTGCAACGCTCCGTCCTTTGATTCGTTGTCGCCACTCAACAAAATTTCTGACCCATCGGTTCTATGAGCTATTTTCTATTATAATACTCATAAATTATAATTTATTTTAAGTTAAAGTAATATGTTATTAAATTATATCGAGTGGCATTTTAAATATTTTAGTTATTAACGTGATGATAATCTAAATTTTTTTATTTGTTACTAACTGACCTGGCAGACGTCGTGCTGCCTCAATCGATAAATAAAAGACCTAAACTTTTGTTTTAGAAAACGTTTATGGGAATGGGAAAAATATTTTTCTCACCTATTTAACCTTCCCTAAACCTTCACGAACATTTAAAGACCAACATGAGATAAATCCGTTCAGCCGATCTCGAGTTTTAGCTAGACTAACGAACAGCAATTGATTTTTATATATATATATATATATTATAATTAGGACGAAATATTTGCATGACACCCGGCAGAATATATAAGTGCCTTAATCAAATTATTATGTTTGAAGAAAATAATTGAAATGTTTACATTCAATAATCCGATTACCAGAAGTGCTTATTTCGTAATGAATCAATGTCAATGAATGAAGAATTTTGTATAAAAGTATATGCAAACTATCCCTAGTTTCTTGTTCTGCATTTAAATAAAAATTCGTTTTCGCAAAGAGTTTCAACGTAATAATATTTGGCTTGGAACAGTCTCATAAGTTGGAGCAATTAGTCGGCCAATTAACTTTCCCGTCAACCTGTCTGATCCCTGCTGGGCCACATGTTAAGGCCCTCCAATTCCATTACACCAAAAAGCAGGTACTTATTTATAATAGCCTTTAGTGTGATCTGACAGAAATAAAAAATGCTTTACTTAAAATATTGTTCCTAGGTATATTGAAAAGGAGTAATATCCTTCGTATCTAATTAACTGAAAGGTATCTTGACGTACCGTATTAAAAAAAAAACAGGTGATCGCTTATTGACCGTCTTGCTTTCTTATTTTCATAACTTAAATATATGCCAGTTTTTATTTTATATTCCAGTAAAATTTTTACTTCTTTTCACCGGTTAAGATATTCCTCTGGTAATCGCTGTCTGGCTAACTAGCGTTAGACCCCGTGCATCTCCCCATGGAATATCACCGGCGGCAACTGGGAGCAGTAGTGTTGATGCATTAGATTTATACCATATAGATAGTGTATTAACAAAACCATTTTAACCCTTGTAAGTTGTACATAGGAATAAATAACTACACGTCAGTTTTTGGAATAAATTACATATATGAAATTTATTCCAAAAACTATATATGTAACTCCTAATTTTTTTGTACACCCTGAATATAAAATGAAATATTTTATTAATGTAATCAATGCAACTTGCATTGATTACATTAATAAAATAAACATTTTGATAATCTAACAAACCATGTTTTTATTTTTAATATAAAAAAATATTAAGTTTGATTACCCCAAGTTTATTATTATTCTATGGACATAAATTATACATAGGCAGACTTATTTCCCAAGGCATTTTCTGCTACCTATAGGGTGGTGCAGAGTTTATAGTTTTAAGTTTGTACGCGGATATAATCCAAGTTATTCAGGAAAAGTTATTCTATCCTAGTAACGTGTAATTTAAATTCGATTAAAATATTTTGATTACTAGCTTTTTTTGCATTAAAAATAAAATAAGCATGCCTACAAATAACCGAGCAATTTATACAATTTTCTATATTATTTTAATGAAAGAAATATCGTAATACCTCGCCTTAAGACTCCCCGTGATCACCCGACGTTATATCAGAGTTCATAACATGATATCCAATAAACCTATGGTATCATCTAGTTTTAAGTTTACTTATATCTGTGCATAACATTCTATAAGAAGTTAAATAGGTAGGTTTGATCAGAATTTATACACCAAATTAACATTAGCCATAAAATTATACACCTACCCGAGTATGTTCATTAGTACATTACTTAAGAGCCATCACTAGCCGCCATACATGACTGTGTGGAGACGGCGATGATTATCACCATCCAACTCTTCCCGTGGGGGGCGTAGATGCGTTATGAGTATCTAGCAGAGTACGGGCAGCAGAGACTTTCTATGTAACATGAGCATTATACTGCCAACGCCAACCCACCAGCCATCCGTAGCCATTATGGCATATTCTCTCAAAAGACGGACACAATTCTATTTAAGAGACCATAGAGGTTCCTTTTCCAGCAATCACTAACTACCATTTTCCAATACAATTCATATTTTGACGTGGATTTTAAAACTACACCAATATTGTTTATACTTTAGATATATCTACCACGACTATAACTATCTGTCTTAGTATTTGTGGATATCGCAGATAGTTTTTAACGGAGTTATGCGGGATTTGCCGTGTGTTTTCCGGCCTACCATAGAACACTAGAATATCACAGCTACCTCATGCCAACTCGTGGGTGTGGTAAAAGGCGACTAAGGGATTCACCAGATAGTCGGGAAGCAGCGCCACCTGTTTACTATAGCTACTACCTAAATGCAGGCGCCAACTCACATGCCAACCGCGGTGACTACTACTTGTATAACCTTTGGCTTATATGGTCTTTTGGGGAGGCCTATGTCCAGCAGTCGACGATATCAGGCTGATGATGTAATGCGGGATTTTATAAAAAATTATGACCCGCCTAAAATCTGAAGAAAAGCCTATTTAAAAGAAATGAATAACTGAACACATTTCTGTAACTATTCTTCTACTATTCACTTGGTCGAAACGGCATCGTCAGTAAGATCAGCTAAAGTTTAATAAAAATTGATTTTAATTTTGTTTTCTCTTTTACACGTACGCTTAAAGAGTGGGACAGTCTCAGCAGTAGCAGTTCCTCTTAAACAGTAACTAGGTATCCGATGTAACAGTAATCCTTTATAATCAAGCGATATTTGTATAACATGAGTACGTAATCGTAAACGGCTGTAATGAACTCGATGAAATTTATAAAATGGGCAAGTTTAGAGGTGAAAAGACTATCTAGCCTGGTGTTTTTATAGCAGTTACAAAGTAACATAATGGCGTTGATACTTGTTCCTTGTTTATGAAACAATCTGATGTAACAGTTATTTTATACTGTTAAGCGAGTAATATTTGTATAGATAGAGTGTAAAAGGCTAGGCACTAGCTGCCATTTCAGAATCACATTAGCCTAAGAATTTGCCAATATTTATGTCTTAGTAACATAGTTGTCTCTGCATTTATCTGCCGCGCCAATATACTTTTTTTTGATATGGCAGGGGAATGCCTACGCATGCCACCAGTAAAATGTGTCTGCGGATGGGTATGTCGGGCTCACACTGAATAAACCTAACCTGCTGTGGACTTCTTCTGGCGCCGGATAGGAGGAGCCCGGGGAACGGGGGTATGCTGCTCCGGTGACCCCCTTTTGCACAATGTCCCAGATGATTGGGACACATACCTTAGGAGGGCTCTGGAGTGCCCTTTGCCTAATGCCGAATCTTGCCAGTCTGCGCCACAACCAAATCGCTGTCTTCACGGAGATGCTTGCACGTGGTGGCAGTAGAGGACACTTCTCACACTACCGCGACCCAATTTACCTATGACAAGTCTTTACGACTGTTGCCAAATAACCACTACAACCGGGACTGTCGGTCTTAACGCGCCCTCTGGAACCCGGAGAATTTATAACAAATTGTTTCTGAGCGTCTTGACGGTCACCCTTGTCGGACCGCTTGACTAACCTTGCTTAACTTCATCCCTACCCCAAGCTATTTCTAACCCCAATTTCATAGCTTAGTCGTGAAATAAACATGCTCCTCAAAACCGAATCAATTTAATTTCAGGTCACAACAGTCGAGGTCTCTAACCACTAGACTTTATTTGTTGTGTATTTTATGATTCGGTAAAACTTTTGTGTCTTTGATTAGTCGTAACTTTCATATTGCGACAACAATCAATAATTTTATTCGATTACGCCTTGTTTTGATAGGTTTTTGTTTATCTGATTTTGACCTGTACCTGTTATCTTCATCATCATCATTATATCTAACAAAAGTCCACTGCTAGACAAGCCTCCCCAAGAATCATTTGCCATAATCGCCAAGCTTTGGAGACGGGTTGACAGCGCAACATGATGGTCATAGTTCTCAGAAGGAATCTGCTGCCCGTCCTCTGGTAGATTTTCCCTCGGGTTAACTTTAACGTCCCCCCACGAGTTGAAATGGGGTAATAATATTCTGATTCGCCGCCGTCACCACACAGCCTGTTATCTTAATTGGTGAGATTGTCAAGAACGATAAAATTGGGACTAAAATTGGTTTTTATCTACAACAGTAAAAATTAACATTTTAACAGTATATGGAACAGTTAAAATCAGTATCCTGCTGTGTGGTGACGGCGGCAAATATCATAATATCATCGCCCCATCTCATTCCGTGGGGGGCGTAGAAGTCGACCGGGGGAATAGCAACCAGAGGACGGGCAGGGGCTTTCTGTGCAACGACATGCTTCGGCCGCTTTTAGAGGTAGTTTCCGTTACGCAGCAACTAAATGTTGGAATAATATTCCACCGCCAATACGGAACCTGTCATGTGTTAATGTTTTTAGAACCAAATTGAAAAATTTTCTTTGTGCACACCAAAAAAGTCAGGAAACTCTAAGTCATGACACAAGTGCGATATAATGATAAATGTGTATAATAGCTGGATTAATTTTTAGTTTTTGTTTAGTACTTAATGGAAATTTGTCCGTGGACTTGTTTATTTAAGTGATAGAATTTCAACTCGAAATATTTATGTGCGAGTTGTTGTTTTTAAAGTTTTTTTATTTTATTTTTATGTTGTTTGTAATCTGTGACGTCAATTCACCAAACCGGTCCCAACGGAAGATCAGCGTTGGTAGTAGGACCAGCATTAATGCTGAGTTGGAGCCGATTTGTAACAATGGCATTTAAGTTTTATCCCACTCATTCTGTTACTTTGTTGTTTAAATGTTAGTGTTACGAATAAATTTATTTTCTTTC
This sequence comes from Pseudoips prasinana, assembly GCA_951640165.1. Taxonomy (NCBI): domain Eukaryota; kingdom Metazoa; phylum Arthropoda; class Insecta; order Lepidoptera; family Nolidae; genus Pseudoips; species Pseudoips prasinana. Next base: position 33,514,581 of record OX621248.1, read on the forward strand.
TTTCTTTCTTTCTTTCCTTTTGAGTACTATGACCATCTTACTGCGATCGCCAACCTATCTGCCTAGCATGGCGATTATGGAATTTGTGCATGATTCCTGGAAGAGCTTTGTCTTCTTTCAGTTGTAACGATGAAGTAGAATATAGTTCCCGTTTCTTTTGACCCCGTTTTACGGTACTTATACGTTGTCTTTGAAACGTACGAGTGCATGCTCCCAACCAAGTGCTAAATGAAATTTATTTGCTTATACTATGTCCAGCTGTGACCTATCTAAGGCTGATGTATCGTTTTCTTTGAATCTAGGATCTGTACATAATATTATGTAAATAGTCTTATTGTGATAGTGCATGTGGGCGTCTGTGCTTTCCTAAAGCGTCACCATCACGTTTGCAATTGTAATGCTTAGACAGAATTAACGGTTATAGCCTTATAGTCTACTAACTCAGAATAAAGAGCTATATTTCCACATAGAAAGTTCTAGAATAATTGAGATGCTATTAAATCATTTGCTCTCCTTTTGTTCAAAAATTCGGTCATTGCATACCAGAGCGGGGATTACATAGCATATTTTCCTATAGTAAAAGTATTCATTTTCTTTTTAGTCCGTCTAAATGGCCCTAAAAAGGAAAAAAATCTTTATTCATAAGAAGAATGAGTAATTTGTAACCAATATCTGGAGTACATTGTTATATAGATCTTGTAGCAACAAGAAACAACTTCCGTGCGTTCAAGCATTTTTGCAATACTTAATATTGGTATCAAACATAACAACTAACTTGACAGCACCCTTAAATACTCCACGCCTTTACAACTGGCTTTTGGTTGCAATTTTCTCGTTTTATGAGACGCTAGCCTTAACTACTTCTTTTAACTCTTTGTTGTTTAGTCTTAGTCTCTCCCTCTTACCCACAACTGCAACTCCTGTAAACCAGGGTCAACTGTGGCACACAATGAAATGACACTGAGTCCTGGAGAATCACTTTAACTGTCTTGGATCCCACAACGAATTAAATAAGAAAGAAGTAAGGAGGACTTTGAAAAAAAATGAATAGTTCTACTTCCCTCCAGAGTAAAGCGGAAGACAGAATGATACTACGAGGCTGGCCTCACAAAAGCGAGAATTGAAACTAAAGAAGCCAGCTGCTGTCTAGTGAGGTTGTTAAATATAGGAAGAAAATGAGACATTTAACAACAATAAGCTGGTAAAGCGAGAAAGTACTATGGTTTGTTAATAGGCAAAATTGTGAACTAACAATGACGTATAAAATGTATTCTAATGTATGTAATGTATAGTATACATTACATAGTATATACGTAACATCTTCTCGTCTAAAATACCGCAGTGTCTCAAGTCAAAAGTATTCGACCAGTGCGTGTTGCCAGTGATGACTTACGGAATAGAGACGTGGTCGCTCACTATGGGCCTTATTAGAAGGCTCAAGGTCACCCAAAGAGCAATGGAGAGGGCTATGCTCGGAGTTTCCCTGCGGAATCGAATCAGAAATGTCGAAATCCGCAGGCGAACCAAAGTCACCGACATAGCCCGAAGAATTGCAAAACTGAAGTGGCAGTGGGCGGGGCACTTAGCTCGTAGAACCGATGGCCGTTGGGGCAGAAAGCATCTTGAGTGGTGACCACGAACCGGAAGACGCAGCGTGGGCAGGCCCCCTACAAGATGAACCGATGATCTTGTGTGGGCCGTTGGAAACTGCTGGATGCGAATAGCGCAAGACCGGCAATTGTGGAGATCTTTGGGGGAGGCCTATGTCCAGCAGTGGATGTTTTTCGGCTGATATGATGATGATGGTGATGAATGTATAGTAATTCGATTCGTAACAGATGTGTTAAATTTTATATTAAGTAAATTAATATTTAGTATAAATAAAGTACTCAAACGCCCGGAAGTCGGTCCTTGTTGCTAGCTTATGAGGCTCACACAGATCTAATAATTATGTAGGTATATAAATAGTTTTTACAAACCACCATGAGAACTTAATAAAACCAAATTTAATATCACATAATAAAACCCAACTAAATAGTAATAACCTCCAATTTAAACCACATAAAAATCCATCAACAAAACAAATAATAAAACCACTGGAAACGCAAGCGCTATTCGTACATGATCGTAAATCTAAAGAGATGTATACAAAAATAGTGACAGCATAAATCAAATGGCTTCAGCGCATTGATAATAAACTACCCACGCGACTAGTCCTGTCCACAAAACGTTCTCTACAATCGTTAAATGCTTAATAGTCACTTGTGTATCTCTAACTAAACTGATGGGCCTGTTGGTGTGGTTGGTAAATGCATGCCTTTTACGCCGCAGATCGTGGGTTCGATTCCAACCCAGGACAGATATTTGATGCATAAACATTTCTGTTTGTCCTAAGTGTAATTATCTATTTAAGTATGTATTTACAAAAGAAAAGTAGTATGTTTAGTATGTCAGTTATCTGGTTTCCATAGTACAAGCTCTGTTAGTTTGGGATCAGTTGGCCGTGTGTGAATAATGTCCCAGGATACTATTATAAACCTATATTTACTTTTAAAATATTGTCTCTATTTATGTTTTAATACCAATGTTTTAGTTCGTATCAATTAAGTTTATGTTTCCTATTTAAAGCCGAATTGCGGCTTTAAATTTACTGTAAGAAGATTGAGTAAACAATATCTGTCTGCCTCATTAGTCTAGCCGTAGCGGGTTCAATAAAATAATGAGGTCCTGCGTTCAAATCCCGGAGCGGGCCAAATAGTGATTATGGTTTTTTCCGTAATGAAACTATCTCATTATTCACCCGAAGTCAAGAAGTTAGCGGAATTACACCCCCGTGCATCGGAGAGCACGTAAAGCTGTCGCTCCTGTACTTGATCTCTTTCCGGTCGTGTCATGATGGAATAGAAAGTGCCCCTGTGTTTGCGCACACACTAGTGAACTATAATATGTTTTGCGCAGTTGGCTAGTGTGTTTCTTTTTTAAAATGTCTCTTTCTCTCTAAAAAGAATTATATTGGTAAACAACTCTAATACACTTTGACACTCGGGTCTAAACCAAGTGACAAAGTGTATTAGAGTTTAAAACAGTAGATCATTATATCTGTAGTCATTGGGAAGTTTCCTATAGAATTCCATGTATAAGGCAATATTAAAAGAAATATTTTGTAGAGACCGGTAGTATATATGTACCTAATACAAGATTGAAAATATCAAAAGACATTTTCTTACGCTAGCAGTGAAACCGTCAGTAAGAACCTTTACCGAAGCGGTACAGAAAGGAAATAGTTCGCAGCGTTCTAAATGAATATATTTATTGACCTACAGGATATAAATTTATCCTGTGAATAAAACAGTGTAACTTTGACTGCGACTGTTAAATACAATCCACGGTATGTCAGTGGGTTGATCTTGATAGCTTCTTTATTGCTTAGATGGTAAGAGTGGTTATTGAAGTTCGAGTGTATACATGGACATCAGGTCAACTGTACAACCTACGGGCTAACATATTTGCTAGATCCGACAATACTCTGAGCTCTATATCGGGTTACGATTTCAAGTCATAGTTTATTACTTATGTCATCTTTACTTATTACTTTAGTCGTATTTTCAATTGCTATATATACATATAGCAATTGAAAATACAAGCAGTCTCAGTAAAACTATCTCAGAGAGTTAATTAAACATGCAAATATGTTTCCTACTTAAAACCTTTTCTATAAATAACTAGCTGTGCCCCGCGGTTTTACCCGCGTTTTATTTTATAAATTACCACAGCTCCTCCCCCGTAGGTGATAGCGTGATAATAGCTTATATTTTGACCCGATCTCTTAGTAATATTCATGTAAAATTTGAAGTAAATTCATTCAGTACTTTTTGAGTTTAGCCCGGACTTACATACAGACAAACAGACACACAGACAAAAATTCTAAAAACTATATTTTTGGCTTCGATATCGATTGTCGATCACGCCACAAGTATCCTTTTAAAAAATATTTAATGTACAGTTTTGACTTTCCTACGATTTTATTATATGTATAGATTATGTGATACCATGTTTCAATCAATCAATTCAATCAAGGTTCATCAATCGAATTTTATTAATCTCAAAATAAAACCATACTTTTAATTATTGACGTAAAACTCCTTTTTACACGCTTGATTTGAGAAGTAAGCAGGTGAATGCGTTACGAGAGCGTTAAGAAAATTGGGATCATGGGCAAGGCGAATGGAAGCTTAGAGGGAGATTGCTGAAGATAGAATGATAGAGAATTTTGTTTCGCATCTGTAAGAGAAAGAGTGGTGCGAGGTGAGTTTTCTCATACTCAGTTACATTTTATGTATCTAATTTAACAGTTGTTGTGTGTGGTCTAAAGCATACTCGGTTTTTTAATGAATTCGTTTTAGGTGGCTGCTTAATAACAAACTCAATGACTTGGTATTTTTCTGCTTCAGACGGTCAATTTTACATGCCAATAGGTAAAAAAGAAATTACAACTCGCACCAAGTGAATTTTATATGACTTTATCAAGCCAGGGATAATAGCCTACTACAAGGTCGAAGCTCATGAGTGTATAACGTAACAATGTTGTGGTGTTAAACGAAACACGTAAACTTACTACTACTACTTAAACTTAATGGCGAAAGTACTTAAGTAACTCGGTTATAGTTCACACCGCTATAAACATTTCAAAGGATGGTTTTCCAATCATAATTGGTAATCAACTTGAAACTATACAGTATCCTCTGGCAGTAATTTCGACTGCTTAATTTGGAAATCTTTTTACAATAAGGTCCTGGTTGGAATGAGGTGAACTGTGAAATAAATGATAACAGTTTCTCAGAAGGTTTGCAGTTACTGTGAGCGTCTCAAATCAAAAGTCTTCGCCCAGTGTGTGTCGTTTTGGAACAGATTCGTGCTCGCACACTATAGGGTACATAAGAAGGCTAAAGGACAAGTAATGGAAAAGAATTGAATTATCCCTGCGAACCAATCTAATCGACACAAACAGAAGAATTGTTAAAACGGACGGGCTCTAGGGCAGAAAGGTTCTCGAATGGCGACCACAATCTTCATCTATAACGGAATGTGCTCTGTAAAATAGAGTGTGAGACAAGGGGTCAAAAGATAAATGACATGGACATGACGGTTGAGTTGCAACAACTTACAAATCACGAAAAAATACATTTAAATTAAGTAATTTATTTAATTATGATACGTACCAAGAATTTATTTTTATAAATATATTATCGTAAGAAGTTAAGTATCCATATTTTTCAATAACTCAAAAATATGATCTACCATAGCATTTATTCATTAAGCAGTATGGAATTTTGTAGATTATACAAAATAAGTGTTAATTGATCCCAGTTTAATTATTTTCAGCTACTTAAAATAAATAAATAGACTGGAAACAATTGTGGGTGATGAGAATATTATTATAATGTTGTCTATATTTCCGAAAAGTCTATCTATATTGACATCAGTTTTATTACTATCGCAAATAAACAGTAGGAGGTATTATATAAATAAAGACACACTCGTGCGTTCAACAAAATAGGACACAATCAATAATTCCTACACTATACTGTCTATGCTCTTCGAATGAACGTTGTAAATCAAAAGATTTATATAAGGACCTAGCGTAGGCCCTAGACTGTTCCTTGCGGCACTCCAGCCAGTAGCGGTACTCCTTTATGAAACAACTCATGATTTCTTATTTAAATGAAGTCCTAAGAAACCGTAGGCAATAATTATTGAGAGAACAATATTCGTTTATCTCAACCGCGGTTTTATTTTATGAAGGTATCGTAATAAAATGTTTTAATGAATGGACTTGTATTTTCACTTTATAGACTTCGCTACAAGTGTATCATAAAAACGTTTGCAAATGATATATTACTATTTTGTTTTGCAAATGAACTTTTCTTGTTATCTAATGTTAATTAATTGTGTCTATCGAGTTAATTGCTTTCTTGTAACGTTTTAGAGTTAATTTGCTGTTTATAACATACTAGTTTATTTATAATATACTAGTCATCATTTTCAAATTTAAATAGTAACTTATATTAAACAAACTTTTAAAAAAGAAGCCCAAAGAAGTGCCAAGCTGCTCAAGGCCGCTGGGCAAAAGGCTATTCGTGGTGGGTGATAACTTATCGGAGGAATCAACGTTGGCAGGCCCCTCATAAGGAAGACCGATAACCTGGAAGCTGCTGGACGCGAGACGCTCGAGTCTGGCAATTTTGGCGACCTTTGTAGGAGGCTTTTGTCAAGCGGTAGACGTATTTCCACTGACATGATAACCATAAAACGTAAATACTATATTTGAAATCCTTGTGGAAAATACTAAAATATTTTTTTCTATACTCTGTAATTGTAAATCACCAACCTAACCATGATCATCTTTTGAGACTCATTTAAATATTGTAGTTACAAGGAATCACGTGACCATTTACAATTAAAAATAGAAACGTGTCTGCCACAAATTTAATACCATATTTTTCTAGAAGATTCTAGATTAGTCGTATGAATGATATTCTCATATGGTCAACCATGTCGTACTTACAGTACAGTACATTTGGAGGTGCACAAATGAAATAAATAAATAAAATTTAAAAACTAATTTATAATCCATAATCATAATTGTCACAATACTAATTACCTCAATCATCTCTTAAAAATATGCATGTAAATTTGTTGATATAAACTAAATAGTTGATTCCCAACCAAACCTGTTATTTTTAACTGGAGCCCGTAAGGCCAATATATCAAAATGCGAGGGAGGACATCTGTTAAGCCTGTGTGTGGTCCACAGCCTTCTAGTGATAATTATTAAGTTGTTAAGGTAAGATTTAAGTGAGTTTTGTACGATAAAATCTTTGCCCCTGAGGGTATAATAGTAAATCGTACGGATTTTGCATTTCAATCATGTTTATTGTTAGATTGTTATCCGTTTCAAAACATTATTGTGATTGAATATATAATACTGACTTTAACAGCTTCTATTTGGAGAAGTATTTTAAGTTAAATGATATCTGCAAAAAAATTAATTTTGGTTGTTTGAGATTTTGCTAATATGGCAATTTTTCAATTCAATTCTTTATCCAAGAAAACAATTAGATACGTAAGAACATCCAAAAATGGCCATTATAATAGGGCCTATAGAACTATGGACATGTTTCTAGAAGCTAGACAGATTTAAAATGAAACAAACAGTGGTACAGTAAAGAATTCTGATGCTTAGGCTTGAAATATAATAGAAAAGAGACTAGAACATATAAGTATTTATAATTAAGTTAATTTAGCTTTTAATCTTGTATTTTAAGACAAACGTGCAAAATTCAACCAGTAAAATGATAATAAAAAGATGAAGTCAAAAGCGAATAGAACAATGTGCTATAAAAACCCTTTATTCAAGATTTGCGATATCAAATCTGAAATCAATGCCAGCTAATAGCATTAATCTGACACCGTTTAATCATTATAGGTGTTATTCATAATATACTAGGCATGACTCACTCGGCAAAGTCACGAATATTGTCCAAGGATATAGTAACAGAAGTCACTCACATAAATATCCCTCATATTTCCAACGCCACTTCAACACGAACTACAAATCTACAATACACACCAATTCTTCAATATTCTATCTCCGCAAACTTTATTCATGTGACACTGGGAGCTGTATCATAGACCAGAAACATTCAAAAGGCATACAATAACTTTTACGCCCGCAATAAGTTACTAAACATTCTCTATATCTCCACCCTGACTGGTTTCCAATGACTCACAAAACATTCCATCATAAATCAGACAGAAAATTTTCCTTTCAGCATTATCGTTAATGGTCTAGGAATTATGTTTGATAAGTTTGGCGATGTCATAGTTTGTTGCGTTTAGTTATTGTTTAGTGTACTTGCTTAAGTGCTTTGTAGTTGATCTACATGATTTAAAATTGCAGACGTGGTTTGGTGAAAGCCATATTTTCTTTGTACCCATTGTAGTCCAAATTTATATTCTGGATAATGCGTTAATCGGCGCACATTTTGCATCAAATAATTAAAGATGGCGTCTAGCTTTTGTTGGCGTGTTCACAGGTTAATTGATAAGATTATTTATTTTAAAAATGTATCTTCTATGCTCGCAGTTTCACTCGAGTTAAACTGTATAGATTGCCTTTGTATTATTGTATTACTACAAAGTTTTATAAAAATTTGCTCCGTACTTTTTGCGTGTAACAAACATCCATACTTACAAATTTAGCATTTATAATATTAGTAAGATTCTTTGGTTCGGTGACGTATATAACAAATTCCAGGAAGCTACATTATAGCCAATAATGAATTTTACGTTATTTATAATTATGTTTATTTATGAGGTTACCTATATGTTAGAGTTATTTCAGTTACTCAAAAGACCTGAATATAGCTCGATAACTAATATTTAACAACTAGCTTTGATAGTCAGTTTTGACAAAGGTCGGCAGGCAAAAAAGCTATCGCTCAGTTAAGCTCGGTAAAACTTCTTTTCGCAGGTTTGACTTGAGAAGAAAGCTGGCAAATGCGTGACGAAAGCGTTGTGAAAAATGTGATCAGGCGAGGTGAACGACAAATCTTTGTGTGATGAGCATGATTACACCTCTATGTTCTTAGTCTGTTTGTAACTTATCTATAATACTGTATTAGTATTTAGAAATATATAAGTATGTACGTAAAAAAAAAATATATATATTTATCAGTCATCTGGCTCTGCCTTGTTTGGAATCAGATTTATTTTATTTATTTATTATTACAGATATATTATTGCCAACAGATAATTCCAAGCACAATAAGTGATACAATCATAATAATTTATATTGTAGATGGTGTTTGTTGTCCTAAGATATTTATTATTTTAGATTATTAGACTGCACGTGTGGCGCAGTGGCGAAGACAGTCGCCTCGCCTTAGTGTCGCAGGTACGAGTCTCGCGCCGAACTACTATTTGTGTGATCCATAAATAGTTGTTCTGAGTCTGGATATAATTTGTGTCCGTCTATTATATGTTTGAAAAGTACTCCGCGACACAGGGATTGGATTCCGAAGCGCGGGCGTTGTTTTTAAAACAAATAAAAATTTAGTCTCCCCAGTAGTTTCAAATGTCAGAGGGAGATAAGCAACTTACATTCAAAAACGAGCTAGGTCACAAATATGATAGATAAAGACATTCCCTAATAGATTACAACTGCAACATGCGATAAATATTATGAATGTTTCTTATATGATATATTTCATAATTCTACTGGTTTCACAAAAATATGGATATCTAAGATTAATGATAAAAGTGTCAAGAAAATTAATAAATTCTATAAAAACTTACTAATTTGTTTAACATGTAACCACTTTGTTTTTAAGAACGGAAACACGTCATTTGTTCGATACTTACACGATGTTGCTTCCACGTTAATCATTAAAGAATTATGCATGTACAATATTTAATTTTCAACATTTGAATCTTTCATAAGCGGAATTTTATTGAAATTAAAAATGAACATAAGTTTTGACGCGGTGAGAGAAATATGGCCATTAGTAGTAATTTTAACCATAGTTGAGATTGGTTTATATGTTCCAAGCTCTCTGTAGCTCACGGTATATATATATATATGTAATACCTATGAGCTGTAGGCGTTACTTCAAGATTATTTTCGTACTTTTCGCTCTTAATCTACTAGACTAGTCTATTAATATTTGTTATTTAATTCTTAAATTGCTACACCCCTATCACTCGTTTAATTGTTCTTCTTGCTGATTTTGTCCATCCTAAGGTTGTCTGGAAGAGATCGCAGTTAGCGATAAGACCGCCCATTGTACCATATTTAATATAACTGTTTACTTTAAATGTAAATCTTGGTATACAATAAAGAGTATTTGTATTGTATTGTAGTAAACGTAAAAAAAATGTATTACGAATGCATAAGTTATATTACTACAAAGTGTCATAAAAATCCTTTTCGTAGATTTTGCGTGAAAGAGTAACAAACATTCCGTCATGTCAGCCAAAGTACGTCCACAACAGGACAAAAGGCTCCCAAAAGAATTGGGGCCTATAAGATATCGCAGTTTGATGGTCATAGTTCACAGAAAAACGCCGCTGCTTGTTCTGTGCTAGGTATTCCCACAGTCGATTTCTATGCCCCCCTCAGGATGAGATGGAGTGATGATATTCTATGCCGTCACCACTCAGCAGCAACATACTCACAAACTTTCGCATTTATAATAATTATTATGGGGAGGAACATTTATTTTTATACATTTAACTTTATGGAAATATTAAGCTTTAATAATATTATATAAGGTTAGGCCTAGTGGTTAGTGACCCTGGCAGCTAAGACTGAGGTCATGGGTTCCATCCCCAGCCAGGACAAATCGATCTTTGTGCGATGAGCACGATTATTTGTTCTTTGTCTGGTTTATTAAGATATCTGTAATTTTAATATTTTTAAACCTTCGCGATTTGTACACATTTTTATATACTGTATGTACTGTCGACCCGTGACCACGGCTGGTGCAATCCATGCCGAAACGTCGGGTAACCAAGGTAATGATTTGCCTATATCTTTATCGCTATTGAGACCCGTGTCTACAGTATATAAAAATATCTATAATTTGCATTTATTTAGAAAATATAGAAGTATGTTTATCAATTGCCTGGTTGCCATAGTCGTAAGTACTCTTTATTCTGTGCCATAGTATAGGCTCTGCCTAGTAGGTGATCAGATCGCAGTGTGTTAGTTGTCCCAAGGTATTTTATTTCAGGTATTTAGTTCTGGCGTAAGTTAGAACTCGCTTATGATTTAACTGGAGGTTATAGGTAAGTATTTTGTTTTATGTTTCGATGGGCGGAGTTTTCAATCGTATATTATGAAATCCTGGATTCCGGGTTTACCCAGTAAGTAAGTCATTTATTGTACACCAAAAAATATTATATACAAATAACTATAAGCATGTTATTAAGATTGTACAAATGGCGGCCTTATCGCTAGGTGCGCCTCTTCCAGGCAATCGTTGAATGCACCAGGAGTGAAGAAAATGCAGTTGGGTATTTAGTTTATTAACAGAAAGGACCTACCTTGAAAGATTACAGTAGCAGATAGGAGTCAAATAGTTGGCGGTGGGACACCCCCGTACCTCGGAGAGCACGTAAATAGGACCTGCCTCTGAGATATTTCCGGTGGTGAAATGTGATCCAGTGCAGTGCCTTGTCTCTACTAAATTTGGAGACCATTGTGGAAATTTACCAAGGATTTTTTTTTATATCAGAGGGCGACAAACGAGCTAGTGGGTCACCTGATGGTAAGTGATCTCCGCCGCCCATGGACACTCGCGACACCAGAGGAGGCACGAGTGCGTTGCCGGCCTTTTAGAGTCAGCAAACAAGTGTTGCTGACCCTTTCCCCCACCCCAATGAGCTCTGGCGACCTTACTCACACTCGGAAACACAACATTAAAATGATTAATGTTATTATTAAGGAATGTCTTCTGTAAGGTGGCGGTACTCTCTACCTCTCTTGGCTTGGATATTTTATTACACTTTACCGTAGGAAGAATAAGTGAACTCCGGCGGCTCGTCTTAAAACTTGAAGATAACATAACCACAGATGGTAACTTAGCAACCATACCATCGGTATCTTCGCAACTAAGGTAAACAATACATACTAAAATAAAATTATTATACTCCTAGAATTTCTACAAATTCTATTTGTCTGAATCATAATTGCAACCCATTTTGTCCTGAATTCTAGGCTCATTGCCCTGTTTGATTTTTAAAATATGTTTCAACACTCGTAATAATAGGACAAATATCAAATCTAGGGATAAAAGAGTCCCACACGTTCTGTCAATATTATAGAGAAAGGGGTAAATACAGAGATATATTGATATGTATAAATATAAATATAATATATCACCGTAGCCTAGTCGGTAGTCCTCCTGCCTACGAAGCTGGTGGTCCTGGGTTCGAATCCCGGTAAGTGCAAATATTAGTGTGATGAGCATGAATATTTGTTTCTGAGTCATGGATGTTTTCTATGTATTTAAGTATTTATCTATCTATATAAGTATGTATATCGTCGCCTGGTACCCATAGTATAGGCTAGGATGATCTGTGTGACAATGTCCCTAGATATTATTATAATAGTATGATGTCTATTAGTTTAACTCGCATGTTAAGCCACAGACTAGTTAAAACAAAATATGTTTCAACTCTCGTAATTATAGGCAATCAATTTTTTTTTACAAAATTTTCCCGCTCGTTGACAATATCATAGAGCATGGAAATAAGAGAGATATATTAAAATGTATAAATATAATATAATAGTGTCACGATGCTTTCTAAAATTATTGTTTTCTAAACTAAATAGTTTGCGCGAGAGACACTTACAAAGTGGTAAAATGTGTCCTCCCCCTGTAACTTCCCAAATAAGAGAATGATAAATAAAAAAAAAATATATGATGTACATTACCATGCAAACTTCCACCAAAAATTGGTCTGAACGAGATCTAGTAAGTAGAATTTATTTAAAACGTCATAAATCGTAAACCAGAATTTACCTTTCATTCAATCAACTCAAATACTTGCTGCTATGGAACCCTTCATGGGCAAATCAGACTCGCACTTGGCCACTTTTTCCTTTGATACTGCAGGGGGTTGTCCATCATGCCACCCGGAAAAAGTCAGACAACCTCTGACTTATCAGTCAGGTTCACTGACCACTAGACTGTAGAGCTACTAATATCGTTATCGTTATCTGCGCGTAAATCGTGCGCGTGAGTCTCTGTTTATCTCTTATCTGTATTCACATAGAAGCTGCGCTAGACAATGCCTAGGTCATTGTCATATGACGTGCTATCATAGCGTTTACGAGGCAAAATGGTACGCAATGCATGTTCAGAACCGGTCCTTGCGCAAGCGCTGCTATAGTTTAGGGTCTGAACTGAATTTACTGTTATAAATACTTGAATAAATACAGTTGTTCCCTTGATATGGCTTTGGATTTAATAAAGCCAGCTGTAAAATCTACATGTAACTAAAACTCATGTGAGTAGCTAACATAATGAAAATTTGTAACGGGTATGTCACGTAATTAATTTAACTAGATATCGCAATTTTTCGAAACTCGACCATATAGGTTCTATTGTCAAAGACTATAGAGCCTAGGTTATATAGATTAATAGCTTAAATCTAAATACTTAATGTAATGCCTCTAACAGAAAAGCTTAAAACGTTTAAATAAACTAACAATCGCTTTCAGATTCTTTTAACTTGTTACTGTCCAAAATATTTTACTACGGTACTGATTAATTTTTATTTTATAGGTTAATTAATTTGTTGTTTTATTTTACTAGAAAGCTTGAGTCACCGTTCACCTCTGTTGTCAGATGAAGCAGGCATTGACTACTCGACAAACTGTCAACATCTTATTAAAAAAAATCGAGTGTATTCTCTGTATTTCTATCTTCGCTAACTATCTTAACTTAAAACTTAACTATCTCCCTCAGATCTTCCGGTCGCCTCACCCGATCAGATGACGCGTAAAGAAGGTTTTACTTAAAAAAACGAGTGTGCTGTGTAGACCACATGACTGAAGTAAAACTTAGATATATGAAACTGGCTATGAGAGAAAGAAGGAAAGAAAATGTGTGCTCGCACCTCTGTCCCTTGCGCCTGCAGTAATATATGAAACGTAACTCTCTTTCTTTCCATCTTCACTAACTTATATCTTCCTCTCAATTTCCGCTCGCCTCGCCCAATCACTCTTTTCGTAAGGCTTTCGTCACACTGCAGCTTACTCTCCATGTCAAGCGTGCGTACACGACTGAAGTAACACTTAGGTATACAAAACGTAACTGGTTAAGAGAGAAACAAAATGACTGTGTGCTCGTAGCTTTATCTCTTGCCTCTATCATTCTGACGGTCACCGTAGCCTACTTGGTAGTGCTCCTGCCTACGAAGCTGGTGGTCCTGGGTTCGAATCCCGGTAAGTGCAAATATTTGTGTGATGAGCACGAATATTTGTTTCTGAGTCATGGATGATTTCTATGTATATAAGTATTTATCTATCTATATAAGTATGTATATCGTCGCCTGGTACCCATAGTACAAGCTTTGCTTAGTTTGGGGCTGGGATGATCTGTGTGACATTGTCCCTAAATATTATTATTCTATTTTCACTAACTTATATTTCCCTCTAGACTTCCATTCGTCTCGCCCGAACACATTTTTCGTAACGCTCACGTCTCGCATTAAACAGCTTTTTCAAGTCAAGCACGTAATAAAGTTTAACTTCTATTAAGCAGCTTCTATAAGTACCCAAAGAACACATTATCAGGCAACGTCAAAGATCTTGTGGGTGGCTTAAACTGCTTTGAGTTTCGAGACAAATGTATGTCTGCATCGAAGAAATAACACATCAACTACATCTGAAGTTAATCTATGCTAATCCTGAGAACGTTAAACGTAAGTGGACCAAGCCTAACGGGAGGTATTCGATTTTTACTTGGCTCATGAATCAAGAGCTAAGTGCGTACTAACTGTGCGCCCCTGTCCAGTTACAAACTTATATAAATTCTGCCAATAACATTTTACAACGTCATTTGTATAATGCGGTGCATAGAAAACTGCTTACTGCATTTAACTTAAAATGGATTTTACTAATAAAAACATTAAATTGAGACCTAGAATCTATATATATAAAAATCAATGCCACTTTTCGTTGTAATGTTATAACTCAACAACCCCTTACCGATTTGGCTAATTTTGGTCTTGAATTATTCGTGGAAGTCCAGGGAAGGTATGTACGTAGAGAAAATTTAAAAAAAGTCTTGAATAAGATTAAAATCTACATCTATTAGCAAATTAAAATATTTTTTTGTTTGAATAAATGAATTAATATATTTTTTTTTATTACTATGCCTTATACGTAGCGAAGCACGTAGTGGGCCGCTAGTACAGTATGAACGCATCAGACAATGCTATATGTATTCAACTTAAACTATTAAATATTATTTAGACAGAAAAACAAATGTCTATGCTTGTTTTCTTGACTTTAGCCATGCATTTCATACAATAAATTATAGTATCTTATGGGAAAAAATGCAGAGAACATCGTGTATCTGTCTTCGTATTATAATGTAACTTAATGATTAATGTTTGTATAATATTTTTTATGGGTTCACTGCCTATAATAAATATGTTTATTTTTTCCATTTACTTCCAAGGAGGTCAAAAAACTTTTAGACGTCATTATTTCTATTTAAAGTAGGCAAAACAGAATCAAAATCGATGGGTAGTAGATATGAGTAAGATGTTTTCTCAATATTCTTTATTTATTTATTTGATTTATTGAATACTGGTAACTAACAATTGCACATACAAAATATGACTGCTAGAGTAGGAAACATAAAGACAATTAAAGGTTTTCATAGCGGATTGCGAATGATGCACACTTACAATGCTTCCGATAATACTATTACCTACTTATGAGAGTAGCAGAAAACAGGATAAATATGTTAAAGTTATTGGAAAAAAATAGTTTCAGCTGCCTGCGTGCCACCTTGCTGTTAAAACGTTCAAAATAAAACTCTTCACATAATTTCTTTAAATCTTTGCCTTATCGCACTCTATATGAGTTTTACCTATAATTAGTCGACGAAAATGGCATAGATATAGTTTCATTAACTCTCGGGGAACGTTAAAGTGCAGTTTCTGTAAGATATTGGGATAATCTCATTAGATAGTACCTTTAATAGAAACGTGCAATCGGCCAAATGCCTTCGATTTATTATTATCTTAGAGGTTGAATTTCTTACATAGTAACTAATTCGTATTCGGGATTTCATATTTGCGAGGCATATGGTATGTTTTTAAAGGAATTGCTACATGACTGCCTCATTGGTTTTGCAGTAGCGTATAGCGTCAACCATCGATAATAAGATCCAGGGAACAAATCTCGGCTCAAGCTAAAAAAAAGAAACCGGCCAAGTGCGAGTCGGACTCGCCCATGAAGGGTTCCGTAGCAGCAAGTATTTCAGTTGATTAGATGAAACCAAATTGCGGTTTACGATTATATAACATATTAAAAAAAAACTACTTACTAGATCTCGTCCAAACCAATTTTCGTTGTTAGTTTGCATGGTAAAGTACATCATATATTTTTTTTAGTTTTATCATTCTCGTATTTTAGAAGTTACAGAGGGGGGGGGGACTCATTTTACCACTTTGGAAGTGTCTCTCGCGCAAACTATTCAGTTTAGAAAAAATTATATAAGAAACCTCAATATCATTTTTGAAGACCTATCCATAGACACGCCACATGTATGGGTACGATGAAAAAAAGTTTTTCAGTTTCAGTTCTATGTATGGGGACCCACCCAAAATTATTGTTCTTATTCTATTTTTGTGTAAAAATCTTAATGCGGTTCACCGAATACATCTACTTACCAAGTTTCAACAGTACAGCTCTTATAGTTTCGGAAAAAAGTGGCTATGACATACGGACGGACAGACAGACATGACGAATCTATAAGAGTTCCGTTTTTTGCCATTTGGCTACGGAACCCTAAAAAGGAAGCGATCCGGAGTCCGGAAGTTGTCGATGACAGACCCACGTGTCTCGGACAGCACGTAAAGCCGTCGGTCTTCTACCTGGTCTTTCTGATTGTATCAGATAGTTACTCCTAAGGATCATGATGCTATGGGGTAATTTGCTGACGGGTGCCTCTCAAAAGAAGTATATACCTGGCCTGTGTGAATGGTACAACCGGAAGGGGAAGACCTCGTAGAACGTTCTCTGATCAAATCGGAGACGTACTTAAGAAAGGTCAGGTCAGAAGTACAGAAGTTTTGTGTTAAAACTACTGCTGAACTGTGTGATAACATTCTGTGTGATATGTTTGCAACTACAAATAATTATTAACATCGATAATTACATATCAAGACTTAAAATATAATAAAAACTGTTGCAGATTGTGTTTTTGAAATAGTGTTTCAACTGAACGCGTAAGCGCCTTCGATTGCACGGCGCTTACGACCTTCTTCTCGCCGCCCGCGCTACTGGTGAAGCAACATAGTACAATCTTATACATTACTTGTGCCACTATAGCATAAACAAATTGAGCTTTTACCCGCTTATTGGAATTGGCACTGTATTACTGTTATTGATAAATTAACAGTAATTATGGCGCCTAATAATGCTTGCGCTGGATGCAATAATGTCATAAAATCGAAAGATTTTCTATCTTGTTCGCTGTGTGCTAAGAAGTTTGACTTATTATGCGCTAATGTTACTGAGAAACGCTTTAATTATAGCATGAGTAAGGAACTGAAATGTACATGGAAATGTCCCGAATGCATTAGTAAGCTGCCGAAAAAAGGGAACACTAATACGCCTGTACGCCAAGGTGCAAACCCCCAAACACCACCGAGTACAGATTCTTTATTAGACGCTCATGTACTGAATGAGTCGCCTTGTTGTTCGAACGTTACGTTTAGAGCCAATCAGCGACCGAGTCGTCAGGAACCAAACCTCACTCTCGACAACATAAGGGATGTAATTAAGCAAGAAATGAAGTCCATTGTTCAATTACAAGTCACCGAAGAGTTAAATGTTATCAAGCAACAATTATCATCTTACCACGAATCCATATCATTTTTTAATACGAAATTCGAAGAATTGAAAGACAAAAGATTAAAGAATACATTGTATTAGGTCTTTACCTATGAAATTGCCGTTCTGCAGTACTGGCCATTTCAAATCAAAATAATTTTTGTTTGGCTAAGAATTCTAATTTCAAATTAATTTTATTTTAAAAACATGGATTCTTTTTTCCAAAAGTAGTCATTTCTTTATTGATTAGTGTTACATTTTCATCGCATTTCAATCTTTTTCGTCATCATGGATACGTTAAAAATTCGAGTAATTATGGAATATGAGTACCGTCGTGGCAGCAACGCGGCACAAGCGGCACGCAACATCAACGACGTTTACGGAGCTAACACTACAAACCAACGCACCACCTGTTATTGGTTTGCTCGCTTCCGTTCTGGAAATTTCGATCTGAAAAATGAACCTCGCGGTCGTCCGAAGACTTTGGTCGACAATGACGAATTAAAGGCGGTTGTGGAAGCTGATGATACACAATCTACGGCTGAATTAGCAGCAGCTTTCGACGTTAGCGTCAAAACAATATTGGTCCATTTGCGTCAAATTGGCAAGGTAAAAAAGCTTGACAAATGGGTGCCCCACGAACTCAATGATCGCCAGCGCGAAGTACGCGTCGAGACGTGCCTTGCACTGCTCAACAGACACACAAATGAAGGAATTTTGAACCGCATTGTTACCTGCGATGAAAAATGGATTCTGTTTGATAACCGCAAGCGCTCAGCAAGTTGGTTGGATCCTGGTTCAGCACCTAAACAATGCCCTAAACGAAAACTTACCCCTAGAAAAGTGATGGTCACTGTTTGGTGGTCTAGCGCCGGTGTGATTCATCACAGCTTCTTACCAAACGGGGTGAGCATTACTGCAGATGTGTACTGTGAAGAACTGAGCACAATGATGGAGAAGCTGGCGCATCTCCAACCAGCATTGGTCAATCGCTCGTCTCCGCTGCTCCTGCACGACAACGCGCGACCTCATACTGCACAGCAGACGGTCTCCAAGTTGCAAGAACTGGGGTTGGAAGCTCTCCGTCATCCGCCCTACTCACCAGACCTTGCGCCTACAGACTACTACTTTTTCCAGAATTTGGATAACTTCTTGGCGGGAAAAAAATTCAATACCCGAGAGGCAGTACAAAATGCCTTTGAAGAATTTGTTGCCTCCCGTCCAGCTGATTTCTTTAAGAAGGGCATCAATAAACTGCCACTGCGATGGCAAAGATGCATTGATTGCATGGGTGATTACTTCGATTAATACAAATAAAAAAATTCATGAAAAAAATTCGTTTAAATTTTTTCATACAAAACGGCAATTTCATAGGTAAAGACCTATTATATCGCAGAGACCGTTCTTGTATTGAGGGTTCCAAGAAGGATGGTGGTGGCGTCCTAATAGCCGTATCTCGCGATATCCCATCTGTTCGAATGGTCGGTTGGGAACACGGTTGCGAAAATATATGGATTTTAATCGATATTAGCGTTAATAACTCACCAAAAAAAATTGCCATCGGCGCTGTTTATCTTCCGCCTCCTGTTCGCTTAGAAGCCTTAAATAATTACCTTGATAGTGTAAATAGTGTGTTGAATACTGTAGATGATGTGCTAATACTGGGCGATTTTAATCTGCCTTCAATTAAGTGGTCCATAAACAATGATCTGTCATATATTGAGCCAACTGATTACAATAATTCTCTGGGCTACGCATTGGTGGACTTCATGGCTATTAATAATATTCAACAATTTAATAATGTTAAAAATGTAGACGAGAGAATCCTAGATTTAGCTTTAACTAATTTATCCCATATCAAAGTAGAAGAACCCTTAAATCTTTTATGTAAATTAGATAATAGACACCCCGGATTGCTGGTTGTTATCCCTAATACTGCTCATCAGCATTTTTTGAAGGCAATAGCTGGTACACAATTTAATTATTTTAAGGCTAATTACGATAATATAATATCTGAACTGATAAGTGTCGACTGGAATGCGAAATTTCAAAAGTGTAGCGATGTAAATGCAACGGTTTCAATATTTTATGATGTAATCATGACCCTAATAAAATCATTTGTGCCGACGCGAAGCGCTTATAAATCCAAATACCCCCACTGGTTTAGTTATTCGTTAATCAAAAGGCTAAAAGAAAAAGAAAAATTAAGGCTTAAATACCGCAAGTATAAAAATCCTATGGACTTAATTTCTTTTCAAATTGTGAGAGATTACTGCAATAAACTTTATGGTTCCTGTTACTCTCAATATAGACATAATACTGAGGTCAACATAGTTAAAAATCCAAGAGCGTTTTGGCGATTCATAAATGATAAAAACAACCGAAAATCCTCAATTCCATCTCAAGTGTATAGAGAAGATAATGTAGCCAATACTGGGCCTGCAATTGCCAATTTATTCGCTTGTCAGTTTGCTGCTGTGTACAATGTTGAAAATAACATACCTGTTGACTCAACCAAACTAGGTTCTCGTTCCTGTGACAGATGTCTCAGTCATATCACTATCTCCGAACGCGAAGTGCTATCTAAAATTAAAAAGCTTGACATATTTAAGGGTGCAGGCCCCGATCTTATACCTCCCGTGTTCATAAAACGCTGTTGTAAGGCACTGTCGTTACCGCTTACCTTGATTTTCAATCGATCTTTAAAAGAGGGAAGCTTTCCGGACGAATGGAAAAAGGCAAGAATTTTACCTATACATAAAAAAGGTGACCCAAGTAATACCAAAAATTATCGTCCTATTACAATTTTATCTTGTTTCTCAAAACTTTTTGAATCACTTGTATGCCCTTTTGTTGTCAACCACGTAGATGGACTGCTATCTCCTAATCAACATGGGTTTCGTTCCGGTCACTCGACGGTCACCAATTTATGCTCTTTTGTATCGGACGTATCAGAGTTGCTCGACAAAGGTACTGAAGTTGACGCAGTCTATACTGACTTCGCCAGCGCTTTTGATAAGGTGAATCATAATATTCTAATAAATAAATTAAATTGCTTTGGCATAACAGGTTCTTTATTACACTGGTTTCAATCTTACTTAGCAAAAAGACTTCAATTAGTTTCTGTCAATGGTTACATCTCTAATTCATTTTATGCTGTATCTGGTGTACCCCAGGGATCCCACTTAGGACCTATCCTGTTTTCTGTATTTATTGATGACATAACATCTGTTATACATGACTGTAAATACTTGCTTTTTGCAGATGACTTAAAAGTATACAGACCTCTTGAATCGCAGCATGATAATCATCTTATCCAAGAGGATCTACGTAGGATAGAGGAGTGGTGTAACCTCAACCATATGCGGCTTAATGTTGACAAATGTTATCACCTTAAATTCAGTAAAAAAAGAAAATATTCAATAGACTTTAGTTATGAAATTGGATCGACTAAAATACAAACCGTCCTTAACTCTAAAGATCTTGGAGTTACTATCGACAGAGAGCTTCGTTTCACTTCACATATAAACAGTGTTATAAATAAAGCATGTCAGATGTATGGATTTTTGAAGCGCAACACTAAAGGATTCAAACACCCAAAAACACGAATTACCTTATATAATGCTCTGGTACGGACTCATCTAGAATATGCTTGTGTAATTTGGAATCCTTTCTATGCTGTACATTCCCAACGCATAGAAAGCGTTCAACGCGCGTTTACTCGACACTTGGCCTATCTGTCTTCAGGTATCACACACAGGTGCAGTTACAACCAGCGGCTAAAGCATTTTAAAATAAAATCGTTATCGAATCGAAAATTGCACGATTTGCTCTTTCTGCATAAAATTGTGAACAACAATATAAATTGCAGTAATCTACTCAACCGTCTCCTAATAGCAGTTCCTCGTTTACCACCACGTTACCCAATAAATAAAACCTTTTCTCACCCACCCGCAAAAACAAATCTCGCACTTAATTCACCTTTGGTGCGAGCGTGTAATGAATACAATTGTTTTAATAAAAAAATAGACCAATTAGATATTTTTTCCGATGCATTTTATGCATTCAAGCGTAAAATATTGGAAGCGTTAGCATAAGGATTTTTTTTTCTTAGTCCAATAAGAACTTTTTTAATTGTGTTTAATGCATTTTTATCTGTGTTAGTTATAGTATTTTTGTTTGTTTTTAATTTAAAATAACTTGTATTGTATGTCAACGTTGTCTATGTTTAGTGTGTGTTGTGCATGCCTTTAATAGGTGTACATATAAGAACTGAATTATATAGTGAGCTAAGATTTAAATGTTGTGTATGTATACTGTTGGTGTGTCTATAATAAATAAATAAATAAATAAACTTTCTGAGGATTTCCTCGCGACTGTCTATACAATAGTCTAGTTTCAAAAATGGGAATACATAAATTTGATCGTCCGGCGGGTCTCGAAGCTGCACCATCTACCAATCCGGCGTAGGTGCTCTGCGTTAAGCTACGAACGATACACGCTGGCAGATCAAATTAAGGATTCCCTTGCTAACACCCTTCCGGAGGATGTAGGTATTATCTATCGGCTTGTTTTCTAGAAACATGGCCGACTGATATGTTCACAGTTGCATGTGAAAGATCATATCATATTGATAATACCTTCCAAATAACGCAGAGCGCCTACCCCGGATTGGTAGATGGTGCAGGTTCGAGACCCGCCGGACGATCAAATTTATGTATTCCCATTTTTGAGATTAGATTAACGCTTTGCATTGCGAATAATGCTTTAAAATTCAAATTTAATGGTCTAGTTGGTCGTTAAAATGATGTTTTTTAAATTCTTTTTGAAGTGAAACTTACGCACGTTTGGGGAGTAAGCTGGTGAATGCGTGACGTGAGCGTTACGAAAAGTGTGATCGGGCGAGGCGAAAGGCGAAGTTGACTGGGATAGATATATAATACTAGATTAGTCTATTTCTTTCTTAAGTTGCTACACCCCTATCACTCATTTAATTATTCTTTTTACTGATCTTATCCATCCTAAGGTTGTCTGGAAGAGATCGCAGTTAGCGATAAGACCGCCCATTGTACTAGATTTATTACAACTTTATACGTTATATGTAAATCTTGGTGTACAATAAAGAGTATTTGTATTGTATTGTAATAATAATATCTAGGCACAATGTCACACAGATCATCCTAGCCCCAAACTAAGCAAAGCTTGTACTATGGGTACCAGGCGACGATATACATACTTATATAGATATATAGATGCTTATATACATAGAAAACATCCATGACTCAGAAACAAATATTCGTGCTCATCACACAAATATTTGCACTTACCGGGATTCGAACTTAGGACCACCAGCTTCGTAGGCAGGATGACTACCAACTAGGCTACGGTGATCGTGATATGTTAGATAAGATAAAAAAATAGGGAGATACGTATCGTATATTACCGTAGGGCAAGGAGTGAGATGAAAGCACACATTTTCTTTCTCTTTTCCTCTCCTAGCCAGTTGTGTTTCGTATATTTAAGCTTATTTCTTGCGGTTTAAAGCATGCTCGTTTTTTTATATCGTTAAATTATTTTTTATCTCTTCTCTGTTTAAAACAAGTCTTAAGATAAGGAAACAAGAGTATTAATTTTATCAGCTTGATCTTAATTTGCATTGATTTGACAAATGTTTTTAGGTTAAACATCTTGGTGTCTAGAACATCAACAATGGAATTATCATATAGATTCACAAATTATAAGGACATTACTTAGCATCGTGATCGTAAAGAAACTTGCTTTTCATCACAAATTGACGACATTAAAATGGAGAAGGTAATCTATTCGACTATTTTGAAACAATAATAAACGGTGCATGATTCCTAAAAGATGGACCAATGATCTTGTAAGTTGTAGAGATCTTTGGGGTTGTCCTAAGTTCATAATCATTTAGAAAACATTTAAACATATTATCTTCATTATTGCATTACTCATTAATAATTGGGAGATTATTTTCACATGGCCATCTGATCCCTTACTAAGCAGACCAGCCAGAGAGAGAGAGAGAGAGCTAAGCAAACCAGATAGCTAAAATATTATATATGATACTTTTCTTTACATAATTCTGTTTGTATGAGTATTCTTTTGCCTCTTTACATCATTCTGTCTCCCGCATTGCTCTGGAGGGAAGTGGAACTATTCATTTTCTAACTCCTCCTTTTTTTCTTTCTGATTAAATTCATTGCGGGATCCAAGACAATCAAATCCATTCCCCGGTACATGCCTGAGCCTCACCGCTCAGTGTCATTTCATTGTTGATCCTGGCTTACAGGGGTTGCAGTGGTGGGAAAGAGGGAGAGACTAGTCCCGATTATACTAATTCTCACTAACTAACTAATTTATTTTGTAAATATATACTCAGGTGAAACAGAAATGTTCATGCACACAAATATCTGTCCTTAGTGGGAATCGAACCCACGACCTGCGGCGTCAAAGGCAAGCATTTATCAACAACGCCAACCGGTCCGTCAAATTAATAAATTATAACATTCTTAAGATAAGATAATTTAATGTTTTATTATTATTTAATTACTTTATTCAATGTAAAAACTCAATGTCGTATTAAAAGTTTTTGTCCATGAGGAAATTCTAACTGACTAGTAAAATTTACAAGACCGCTCGATGAATTAATAAAAATGGATCCGTACGGCTTTGAACATTTTATTTATTACTAGCTGTGCCCGCGACTTCGTCCGCGTGTCAATTAGTTTATTTCGTTTTTTTAGTAAAATAAAAACATTTTCTAAAATAAAAATAGCTTAAGTTACTCCTTATTACATCAGCTACCTGCAAATAAAAGTCCCGTCAAAATCGGTCCAGCCATTTCAGAGATTAGCCGGAACAAACAGACAGACAGACAAAAATTGTAAAAAATGTTATTTTGGTGTATGTACCGTATGTATATTCATATTTATGTTGTAAAAACCGGCTTTTTCAATATTACAAACAGACACTCCAATTTTATTTATTTGTATTGACAAGGAGGCTTTGTTTAACACAAAATTTTGAATATATATTAACTGTTCATTTCAATCGAGCTTATCATTGGATATGAAATAAAATCCTGCTTTTTGAGAAGAAAAATTATTAATGTCAACATGACTATAAAATTAATACCACTGATGACACCGCTATTAACGTCAAATTTTATTTTAATGGCGCCAGAGCCAATAGGATTTGGTTAAACATCGTAACAGGCCAAATTTCATCCGATTTACTTAACTGAACTTGTCTATCTATATGTATTTATTGATTTTACGTCTTTATTTGACAACACTCTGAAATAGCGTTCAATTATGCAAGGTTTTTTTAGAGTTCCATAGCTTAAGAGGCAAAAGGAACCATTATGATATCACTTTTAAATTTTTTTCTTTTATAATGTCAAGTTTTAGTTATGAATGTTAATATGAATTAAGGAATGCCTTCTGAGGAACGTGTAGAGATATTATTTTGATATTTATAGCAATAATTTATATAGGTAGGCTTTAAAAAGCACTTGTAAATCGTCGGAACATGAATGGTTTATTTTAGAAAACAACGTCCGCACGGGGTACTTTACAAACATATAATTGGCCTACACAAAGAATACCCAGATCAATAACTAATTATGGGTCACACAAATAGTATTCTGTGCGGAAAATGAGCTGTAAAAATCAATCTTCTAAGTCAATACAATCAAAAGATGACAGTTAATATTGTATATTTCGACACACAGTAAAGACGTATAGAGTGCTACCGTTTTTTTAGAATAATAATTGACAAAATGCATTTTTTTATCTTTTTGTATTGTTATTTGTATTTAATTAAAACAATGTGACTGACTTTATTTATTTATTGTACTGTAATAAGTCTTAGTTGCTCGAGAAAATATATATAATAAATTTAATAATTGTATAAATATAATAAATTTTAAAAATAAATATTAATAATATCTTATTGCGTAAATAAATGAAGAATATCCGAAAATATAAATTTGTTGTTATATCACAAAATCAATGTGTATTGTGTATTATATTTAATATATTGGCAAACCTACGCAATACGTTTGTACGGAACCTTCAGTTAGCGATGCCACGTAGCACTTGGCCGGTTTTGTTTTTATAATCTGTGTCGTAAAGATGATACAGTTGGATATGGTAATGTTTGAAATCTTGTGCTGTGAGGTCTAGGAACCATGAGTGGTCCGCATGATAACACAACAAGATATATGTTTTAATTCACAAAGATCTGGTTTTAAAGTGGGTACTAAGATTTTAGCTCATTTATTACTTTTCTGAAATTATGTATAATATAATGTATGTAATAATATAATAATATTCTGGGACATTATTTACACACGGCCATCTCATCACAAACTAAGCAGAGCTTGTACCTACTATGGAAACCAGATAACTGATGTACAGACGCCAGCACATCAAGCTATCCCAATCTGTCAAATTTCACCAATTGAAAGTGAACCTAGTAATTTTGTAATAAAGTTGAAAATGTATAAAAGCAATTTGACAGATTGGGGTAGCTGGATGTGCTGGCGTCTGTACTACATATACTACTATTTTTTCTTTAATACATTTTAATTACACCCAGACACAAGACAAACAGACATATTCATGCACACAAATATTTGTCCTGGGTGGGAATCGAACCCACAATCTCCGGCGTGAAAAGCAAGCACCACGCCAACAGGCCCGTCAAAGGCGAAGGCACTTTACAAGTTAGTATATTATTGACGGATATAAAGCACACCCTGACCTGGAACAACTACTTATGGATCACCCAAATGGCTGTCCTGAGAGGGAATGGGGGGACATGAAGTGGCAAGGTTTATCTGTTAACCGCTGAGCCACACGTGTGGCGGTTAAGACAGCCACTTTATTTATGTATTTCAATTTGTTAGGACATTCTACGCCTCGTTGCCATGACAACACATATGTATAGCAATCCCGTTATATTATCCATTAATAAATATAATAAAAATAAATAAATAATAATAAATAAAAAAGGTTTTTATTCACGTAGATTATCCTCTTAGTCTAGCAGTAGCGTGTTCAACCGCAGATGACGAGGTCCTGAGTTTAAATCCCGGGTCGGGCCTAAAGTGATTTTGGGATTGTTCTGTAAAAAAAACACAGTATCAGCCCGAAGTCTGGGAGTTGGCGGAATTATACCCCCGTGCTTTGGAGAGCACGTAAAACCGTCGCCGTCGGTCCTGCACCTGGCCTCTTACCGGTCGTGTAGCTAGTAGTCCCATTGGATCATGAGAGTGGTGGAATAGAAAGAGCTCCTGTGTTTGTGCACACACTCGTGCACTATAATATGTCACGCGTAGATGTCAAGTCTCCATTGAGACTGTCAGCCGTGACCGAAATTCAGCTAGGAGGCGATTATTATTATTTGGAAAGTGATAAGTAATCTATCTATTTGAACAGTTACAGTAATGTGCGATTGGCATAGGTCGTATTATCATTGTTTTAGTCATTTTATATATTTTATATCATATTAGGTGGTCACCGTAGCCTAGTTGGTAGTGCTCCTGCCTACGAAGCTGGTGGTCCTGGGTTCGAATCCCAGTATGTGCAAATATTTGTGTGATGAGCACGAATATTTGTTTCTGAGTCATGGATGTTTTCTATGTATTTAAGTATTTATCTATCTATATAAGTATGTATATCGTCACCTGGTACCCATAGTACAAGCTTTGCTTAGTTTGGGGCTAGGATGATCTGTGTGACATTGTCCCTAGATATTATTATATTATTATTATTTACATAGCTTAATCTAACTCGGAGACTTTTTCATAACACATAAGTAAATGGATTTTCTTGCTTCTTACCTTACTATTTAACTTATATTTAGTGGAGTCAATTCATCCTAAACAATAACGATAAAAAATCCGGTCTAGTGCATGCAGGCTCTGACTTAATTAATACCACTTAAATTAAATTAATTAATACCACTTAAATTGACTATTGGAACCATTACGAAAGCATTTCCTATCGAATAACGTTTAAGTTCATATGGACAACTGTGACAAAACGACAACAGTTTCAAAACGATAACTGTGGAATAACGACAACAGTTTCAGAAGGTTATTTGTGCCAGACTGTACATTTCCCGAAACAACAATTTCCCATAAAGACAACTTCATAAAACCTTTACTTCTCTTACCGATAACTTCACATCTTACTAAGAACATACGTCAACTCATAATGTTGTTAAAAAAATAAATAGGGGGGGGGGGGGGTCTGGCGCTCGGCGGCCACTGTCACGGAACTAATGGTCACTGATTTAACCTAACTGATTCAATAACCGTAGCTTAATATGGAAGTTTGCAGTTCTACTTAATATTCCTCGCTTCGTTCGTCGTTGTACCAGTTGTCTTTAAGGGAAGTTAATTATATTTTGGAAAAAAATCGATCCTAAGTTGTTGAGTTGAGTTGAACCAATAAGTCGAATAAAAAGTATTCCGAATCGGTACAATTTTATACTACCGTTGGATTAGATTGAAAATTACATTTTTGAATCGAAAGATAAACTACTATTTTTTTTACTTTGACTTATTTTTGTTACAAAATTAAAGTGCACTTATTTATTTTGTTGTTGGGTAACCACAACAAGTTTAAAACCCATTTTATTTATAAATATTTTCTCTGTAAACTATTCTAAGAATCTATCTATTAAAACGCCGTAAACTATCGAGATGTATTACTATTTTTCCCACACTAAAATGTCTCGGACATCATTCGGTCGTAAATGTCCCAACACGCCCTTTTATTACTCCAATCTATCAAAAAACCGAACGAGTTGAGTTTAAGGAAAGTGCTTTTGAGATCGTAAACTTAGGATAACTAAGGGTAAGCCGACCCGACATTGTAATTCTTCCAGCTACTTGCACTAACCAGCCCGTTAACAATAGGTGATGGGGATGACTGGCTAATTTGATTTCAGTGATCAGATAAATGTTTTACAAAAAATATAGCATAAATTTTAAATTTCTACACTTAAACCTACACATGATCTCCTTGACAATAACTCAATGTCATTACTATTATAAAATAAATCTTATTGTAAATAGTTTCATACATTTCGTGTACCTAAATATCTATCTATACCTAGAAATAATTATAAATTAATTAATTGATTACATATTACTACAAAGATATTCTGACTATTAACAAGCGTTTTTTTAAAGTCTACGTGAATAAAAACCTTTTTTTTATTTTATATACTTATTTTTTTTAACATCAGAGGGCGACAAACGAGCAAGTGGGTCACCTGATGGTAAGTGATCACCGCCGCCCATGGACACTCGCAACACCAGAGGGGTCGCGGGTGCGTTGCCGGCCTTTAAAAGTCTGCAAACACGTGTTGCTGACCCTTCCCCCCACCCCAATGAGCTCTGGCAACCTTACTTACACTCGGAAACACAACATTAAAATTATTAATGTTAATATTAAGGAATGTCTTCTATAAGGTGGAGGTTCTTCCCCAGTCGGGCTTCTATTTGAGCGAATGAACGATGCCCTACTTTTCTAATTTCATGTATCGGTTATGTAATTTTTCTATGTATGAACTGTGTCTGAAATAAAGATTTATTATTATTATTAGCATAAGAAATGAAAGCCCCATGTACAAATTGTTTTGACATAAGTATATACTTTTCCATTCCGACATCGGTACGTAATTACTACGAAGGCTCGTGTCGGTGATGCCAAAGCTGAGTCATCTTTTACGTCGGATAAAATATGTTTACGATGAAATAAAATCGCGACGGTAATTTCTTTCATCCCAGTGCAAATACTTATGTTTATTTTGATGCAATGCAATAAAAATTTAAACCTGCCTTGTTGACAGTTCTCATACCTGTTTACCTTGAAATGCTTAGGGATTATAACATTAATAATAATATACTGGGACATCTCACACGGCCATCTGATCCTAAACTAAGCAGAGCTTGTACTATGGAAACCAGGTAACCAATACTACATCTACTACTTTTATGTAAATACATACTTACATAAATGATTACACCCAGACTCAGGACAACAGACATGTTCATGCACCCAAATATCTGGCCTGGGTGAGAATCGAGCCCACGACCTGTGGCGTTAAAGGAAATTATTTAACGACCACGACAACATGTACACAAAATGAAAATACGTTATACATTTACTGAATTAGCTGTCAAAATAAATGTGCAAAAAAGCTCTTCGGAAATTTCATTTTTTGTATAAAACACACAACACCCGCACTTGTTAATTAAATCCCAAAATCACTGGAATCCACTAACTATTAAGAGAGGTAGGGCATAGCGTTCATTCGCTCAAAGAGCAGCCCGACTGGGGAATTACCTCCACCGCAAGGTGGAGGTAATTCCCCAGTCGGAGGTTATTATTAACTTTATTACATTCCTTAATAATAACATTAATAATTTTAATGTTATGTTTCCGAGTGTGAGTAAGGTCGCCAGAGCTCATTGGGGTGGGGGGAAGGGTCAGCAACACTTGTTAGCTGACTTTTAAAGGCCGGAAACGCACCCGCGACTCCTCTGGTGTTGCGAGTGTCTATGGGCGGCGGTGATCACTTACCATCAGGTGACCCACTTACTCGTTTGTCGCCCTCTGATATTAAAAAAAAAAAAAACTAAAACCGAACTATAATGTTAGTTAATTTTTTTCTTGCGCACTAAATAATAAAGAATAGAATTGTGTAGAGTAAGTATCTGGTAATTATGTTCGTGGATACAATAGTGCGGGATAAAAATAGGATATTTTACGATTTCTGAACGAGGTGAGTGACACGGAGCGGTATA
This sequence comes from Pseudoips prasinana, assembly GCA_951640165.1. NCBI lineage: Eukaryota > Metazoa > Arthropoda > Insecta > Lepidoptera > Nolidae > Pseudoips > Pseudoips prasinana. The sequence goes on from OX621248.1 coordinate 33,545,069, forward strand.
CTTTAGTTATAAATCACTCATTTTATTGTTATATCACTCATGCAGAGCATAAAGTAGATCAGAGTAAGAAATACAAGAGAAAATCTTTAGGGGACTTATTGGAGAGTCAACAATGTTCATAATAACAGTATTCAAAATATTATTTTATCTAGTTAGAGCTTAGAAATGGTTGGAAAATATAATATTTATGCAGCAAAAACCAATATTAGGACTCAACAGATTTAACTGATTTCTTTTTATTATTATTTTTATTCGAGATTATTTGTATAAAACAAATTTATGATAATGAATGAATTTTTGAATTATTCAAATGTTTGGATTCAAATACAGATTATTATATTAAAACTGGCCAAGTGCGAGTCTAACTCGCGCACGAAGGGTTCCGTACCATTATCTATAAAAACGATCAAAAAATTCACGTTTGTTGTATGGCTTATGTATCCCTTAAATATTTATTTTATTTTGTTTTTTAGTATTTGTTGTTATAGCGGCAACAGAAATACATCATCTGTAAAGTCTCTAACTATCACGGTTCATGAGATACAGCCTGGTGACAGACGGACAGACAGACAGCGAAGTCTTAGTATTAGGGTCCCGTTTTATCCTTTGGGTACAAAACCCTAATAAAGTATATTTTCGGGCATTTCCATTTTTTTTTAATAATTGTTTTTTACGTTTACTGAATTGCTGTGTGGCTGACGGCAAAGAATATCACCTCTATCTCATCCCGTAAGGGTCATAATAGTCTTCCCGAGGGAATATTTCTAAGAGAACGGCAGCAGCGTCTCTTTATGTACTATGATCATCATACTGCGATCGCCAACCCGTTTGCCAAGCGTGACGATAATGGCATATCCCCAAATGATGGACAAAATCTTTTGGGGAGGCCTTTGTCCAGTAGTGGACTAAATATTTTAATACGTAATAATTCCTTTCAAAACGATATTTTATTTGTTTTTTTTTTAAATACCACATAAATGTATTCTTTCAAAAGTTATTGGACACCCGCAGTCGATGGATTAGCGTGTCATGTCTAGAGTAGTACCAGTTACAGCATCTTTCTTGACATTTCTTTAATTACTTAAGGCGTATCTTTCATTAGTATTTTACTGCACGTATGGTAGAGTGGCTAAGACCCGTGGCCCATGTTTTATTCCCGCACAGGACAACTATTTGTGTGACCCATAAATCGTTGTAGTGAGTCTGGATGTACTTTGTGTCCATCAAACACATGTTTGTAAAGTAGCTCGTGACACAGGAAGTAAACTCTTAAGTACGAGATTGGTTTTTTAAAATAATAAGAGTACATATTGTTCTTAAGTGACCAAAGGAAACTCATAGGAGCTTATACAAATATTTATTCAATGTAGATGCTTTGTTTCTCATTTAATGTCTCTATTATTTTAATTGATATGTCTATGATAAGTTTTCAAATTAGATGCCTAATTATTACATCAATGTAGCCTGTCCTTCCATTTATCAGACCAACCGTGTTGTAATCTACGTATCAAGATTTAAAAGATAAAATGTTTTTAATTAATTGATATCATATATTTGTATTCAATTAATTGGCAAGATATGCTGTAGGTACTTCTATCTATGATAACGTAATTAACAACATTTCTTCATTCATTCATTAGTTCATGATTTCTCTATGTGTGAATGGTCTATGTTTCGTTTTGACTTCTGAATTACATGTTGGAACATTTGCGGTATTTTCACATTATCTACTCTCACACAATAGTTTTAAATGGTTGTAAGCAATAAACTTCCACACTTTTGTGCGTTTTATAGTTTTGCGTCCCGCGATGTTTTCAATTTTACTCGTCACAACAAAATTTTATATCCTCATATATTATCCACGAAGTAGTTTCACTATTGAAATATGGGAAAATAAAATATATGAAAATCATTAATTTTTGTTGAGTCTTTTGTGGGACTGTAAAAAATATATATTTAGGCGCTTTCCTGCTGAATAATGAAGAGTTTACATAACTTTAAAATTGACGTGAAGGGAGATAGTTAAGAAACAGGGATTTTAAAAACTAAGCCACCAGTTTCGTACCCTTAAATAAATACAACGTTACCAAATGTTGATAGTGAGATGATAATTTAAAATGTATTCTTGCATTGTGATTATTATCTGCTTATTCAATGATTGCTTGCTTGAATTTGATTGATTTAATTTATAACAGCTCAATCTTTGACAAATATTAGTAATTCATTTAGTGTTTCTATATCAATTTATACTTACTTTGAAGCTTAAAATTCCGTATATAAGTCAAAATCTTAGGAAAGATAAAATTACACTCGAAATGATTAAAAATTGAGACATTTTCAAACCCCTCAAGCTCTCCACTACACCCCCCAACCCCTCAAGTTTTCCACTACGTAACCATCGTAGTGGAAAACTTTGGGGGAGACCACTATCTAAGTCCAGAAGTGGACGACATCAAGTTGTTATCAGCATGATGTCGTCCAAAAGATAAATACCTACTTTTTGTTGCAAGCCAAAGGATTAAGATACTTGAGGTCAGAATTGTAAAAGAAACTTGTAAAATCGACAAGCCTGACTAGCAGTTAGCGATCTCTTTCACACAACATGAGGACAGAAGAAAGGTGACGAGTATTAGAAGATATACGAGATATTAGAAATGAAATAAGAAATAAATAATATTAATTTTATCTAATCTCCATCTTTAAATAAAATGTTTTTAAAGTTTGCGATAACATTTATATGTTCTTCATAAGTATTTCATAAAATTGCTTATTCAAATGTATAATTTAATATAAGTTAGTTTTAATACTCTATTTTTATAGGTCATATTATAGAAATGACTGCTATATTTTTATGAGGCTTAAGATGCGGCAACGTCGAAATTAACCAGCGCGGATTGATAAACGTTACATAAAATGTACTGTCATATTTACAAGGTGTAACGTAAATAGTGGGCTTAAGGAACTTAATGTGCCAATGAAACTGAGCAATATAACTTCAAATACAAGAACAACGATCAGCTGATGTATTTTACATGGGAAGGCAAAAAATATTGCTCTATATTCTTTATGGCACACAGAAATCACATTCATAAATTATGTCACCTATATGAGTTTTCTTCCAGCAAACCTTGACTTGCGCGAAAAAGGTGTATATATTGCACAATAAATAATTCTTTAATTACATTTAAATATGCATATTCCATATATCGAATCGTCATATCGAAACGTCGAAATCGTCTTGCGAACCAAAGCAGCCGACATAGCTCAAAGAATTGCCAAACTGAAGTGGTACTGGGCGGGGCATATAGCTCATAGCACATAGAATCGACGACTGCTGGGGCAGAAAGGTTCTCGAGTGGTGACCACGAACCAGACGACGCGGATTCGTCAGACTCCCTACGAGGTGGACCGAAAATCTTGCAAATGCTGAAAGGAATATTTTTAGATGGCAAAATTACACCTATGAATCGCTTCTAAACCGGTCATCTTCTAATATGTGCCTGCAACAGAACAAAAGCTAATAAAACCATAGTTTTTGTTATATCAAACTCAAATCTCTGTCTTTGCTGGTATCGAGTTTTACGGCATTTTTACGAGGCCGATAAATTTGGTATAGGAAAACCAAGCAATACAAATTAGAACTTTGATAAAAAAATGTCAACGAACTGACATACTTATATAATTAAATAGTCATATAATTTTAATTGCCTGTTGGTTTTGTAATAAAATTAAATAAGGTCAATTGAATGCGTCCGTTCATGGAAACCTAATTGGTTGGTAATACACTGCTCTGATTTATATTTGTTTAAAAATTGTTATAATAATATGTTCGCGGAGTCGTGCGTCGACGGGTTCGCCGCGATCATGCGGAGGCGCTGCGGTTCCATGATGGAGCGCTTGCGCTTCTCCTCCAATGGCATCCTGAATGTGTTTTCTGATCGGTGGGACTCTCCACTTTTATACAGGTGGGTAAGAGTCCAGACACCCTTAATATAATTAATGTAATACTATAATAATTACTAACATTAGGCTAAGTTATACTAACATTATACGGATATTTTTCCGAAATAAATAATTTGAATTTGAATAACAGTGAACATCACTCCTATCGCCATCTGATGTTAAATTCATAAACTCACAAGCACTAAATCAGAGAGCAAAATCATTTAAAATTGGCTGATAAGCTTTTGTAAAGTGCGGTCGCCGGTCGGGAAGCAGTAAGACATTTGTACATAAAATATTCGTGCCTAGGTACATCTAAATTATGTAAACTGATATAATTAGATGCACTGCCAACTACCACTTAGTCTCCCTGCATTGCTTTAGTTCATCCAACAGTTGTCAGGAAGAGATTGGTATATTAGCGATAAGACCGCCGTTTGTACCTTATAATATAAGTCAACTGATGTTTCAATGTTATGTTTCGATTTGGTGCAATAAAGTATAATCTATATATCTATTCTCTTTAACTACTGACGGTCACATACATTTTATTATGAAGTATAAGTTTATATGAAATACTATCGATCGTGAAAGGTTTGCAATACTTTAAGACGATGGACTTTACATCTGTGCGAGCGTGACGCCATAAATTTATACAGGAGCGACAGTGACAGACAACAAAATGTGAATGCACGAAATTTTTAATAACAGGCACCTTAGATTACTATCTTAGCTTGACATCATGTGTGATTGTATGTTACAATTATGATCAGTCAAGCGGGAACCCATTAAATGGAATGTTGAAATGAGATATGGTTTTTTTTAAGTAACTCTTATATTTTTCACATTCCAAGAGTAAATTTGAATGGTTTATGATATTTCTTCCGAATTACATGCAGATGTATGAAGTAAATAAGGCACGCTCAATTTGGAATAATATATACTGTAACATATTTTGGCACTAATTGAACTTGAAAAACTCAACAAAACGTCTTCATACATTAACTTCAAAAGACAGAGTAATTTGGAGTAAAGAAAATGAGCAAATAACCGCCATTGATCTGAGTGTACTAAAGCAATATTAAAGAAGAGGGCACAAAAAAAGCAAAACCTTTTGAAACATCTCCTCCAGTTCATTCACTCCAAGCCCGTAGGCTATTCACAAACTGACTATTAGTATTCCCGAATTTATGATTACCAAAACCCTTTGCGACTACAACGTGTGAGACCGCCCTGCGAAACTGAGGCATAAAATACTTACAAAAGTGGTACTAAACACTGCAGTCATAAAGTTGAAATTTGTTTAACTAGAGGTAATAATTGAAATACCGTCGAAAGATAAAAAGACGTAAATGATGAATTTCCAAATACAAATTCAAAAGACAACGAATCTTATGATAATGATGCTAAGGCAGGTATTGTAGTAGCTGCACCACAATCGGGAATCGCCAAAATTTCTGATATCTCAATCGGCAGCGATTATTTTGGTAAAATTTATGGACATGTAACTACCGATCTCGATGTTTGTTAAATTTTTAACCGCAGTGTTGTTTAGGATTTGTTTCTTTTGCCAAAGGTACATTCACGTCCGGGCTATCGATCAATATTGTTTTGTTACTTTTATTAAAAAATTAAATGACGCATTATATCGTTCCTTAATTTCTGGGATTTATTTTTAGATTTTTGTTTTATTTTATACGGGTTTTATTGAATTGCTTTATTATTCTTTTGTTGGTTATTATCTTGACTGGATGGTGCCTTTGTTTCTCTTGACTTCTATAACGTCTTATTTACAGAAAATTATATGTTATTTCATTGTTAGGTCGACCGAGCTTTACTCTAGTGATTCGTGATAACGAGTTTGTCAAAGATTTATTTTTACTCCCTATAATTCTATACTGTGAATTTCACGAGTAAAGTCTTCAAGAACCATATATTATATTTTAAACAAATATTGCTCGTAAAATGTTTTAAGTTATGATATTAGATATGACATTTAATGTGGCCATATAATTAATTATATTAAAACATAGGTAATAAAAATATTTCCTGTTATTATTACTTATATTATATTACTTATTTAAATATATGATTAAGTTATTTTTTCATTATTTAAAACAAACGCTATAACATACATAAATGAAACCCGTAGTGTCTGGTGGGATTGAATAGATTACGGTTCTATTATGCACTCGTAGGTTCTGCACATTAAAACTCCGAGATATTTTCCACCCCAATATTTAATCGAACAGAGTAACGTTCTCATCTACCGTCGTACAAAGAATGCCTCCTTAATAATTCTCCTACCCTATTTATATTTTTATCAGTGACAACCATTTGAAAGTCTACTATTATTAATAGTTTTAAGATGTAAAATGATTATAGAATTATCATAGTAATTAATAAAATGATAATCACTAATCAAATAAATGATCACAGTATAAAAATAGTCTTATAACATAGCAGCTACGTCATAACCGTTGCGCGTCTATTGAGTACTTGATAACAGTTCTTAAATTACATCCACTATTACTGTCACACCTTGTATACATGTAATAATGTCCTCCTGCTCGATTTCGGCCACGGCGGCCAGTCTCAATAGAGACTATAGCCATCTGCGTAGTACATATTATAGTTCACAAGTATGTGCGCAGCTCCACCATCCTCATGATTCGATAGAACGACTAGCGATACGGCCGGAAAGGGGTCGGGTACCGTATCGACGTCTTTACGTGCTCTCCAAGGTACGGGGGTGTGATACCGCCAACTCCCAAACTTCGGGTTCATATATTCTTAAGTAACAGAAAATTCCCAAAATCACTTTTTAGACCGACCTGGGATTTGAACCCAGAACCTCATAATCTGCGGTTGAACAAGCTACCACTAGACCGATGAGGCAGTCATATGTATGTATACAGGTATCATGCAGCACTGACGAACAAATTGCAGAGGTATATACCAGATTATTAATACGTATTTTTTTATTTTATTTGTATTTTTTTTATTCACTGAAGACTTTAAATTCTGTTTTTTTTATTTCGATAGTAGATAAGTAATGGAATCAGGCGTTACTTTGCGGAAATCCATAACAATCAAAATACAAAATAAATATGTAGGTAGTGTTTCGGTCCTCCACGGATCATTATCAAGGGCTCCTTCGAGCACTCGACGAGTTAGCCCTTGAAAATGGTCCGTGGAGGACCGAAACACGTGTTGGGTATCGTACTGGCGCATGTAATTTGCCTTTTTTATATTGTCCTTCTTGCATGTGCACATTTTTGCGGGCGGGAGGGCGGTGCAAATTGCATCCCGGCATGATTAAACTGACAATTAGCGGAATTAACACTACATATTGATTTTGTATTTTGATTTCGACAGTACTTATGTATTCAAACTCTGGCCTACTTAGTGTGTGTTTAAAATTCCGACATTGCCAACTTCCTTATAATATGTATTTATCTATGTTTTCCTTAATCTGTTTTTCTTAGCTTAGTTTTAGCTTGTAAAACAACTACTAACCATGACAAATATAAATGTATCTTAACTCAAAATGTGAACCGTACTACTAACTCTACTAAAACATGTTACTTTGAATGCTGTGCTTGTCTATAATTGTTTCTTCCTATTCTATATACATGTGTCCTTTGTCTTGTGTATGTGTAATGTTGATAATCCTTAAATTAATAAATAAATCAAGTATAGGTCGCAGTTCTAACCCGGTTATATAAGCTTTCAAACTGACAGTTACTACTTTCATATCCTTGAGACTTACAATAATTAATCTTATAATCATTTCCCGTTCTGTTATTGACTTTCCCAGATTCTAAGCTGCCAATAACTTCCCTCTTTTGAAACATCAATAACGTGCCATAGACAATTTTATTGCTCATTTGGCACAAACATAACATATTTATGTAACCGGTGGTAACATTTAACATCTAATTATATTCATCAAGTTTGTTATTAACGACGCTATAAACAAACAAGTTCATTACTAAAACCAAAGTTAACTACCGACTATAGAATTATTGTTTTGCAATTTGGGTTAGTATAAATATTAGCAACTAGCTGTGCCCTGTGGTTTTACCCGCGTTAAACTTTATAAATATGTTAATCCAGGGTGTCAGCTAACTCCATACTAAATTTTATTAAAATCGCTTGAGCCGTTTGGAGGTGAAGAAATAACAAACATACACACAAACTTTCGTATATATTAGTTGTGCCCCGCGGCTTTACCCGCGTTATACTTTATAAATTATAGCCTTTGTGTTATTCGGATATATAAGCTATATTACTACAAAGTTTTATCAAAATCCGTTCGGTAGTTTTTTCGTGAAGAAACTTTGTCCTTTATAATATTAGTGTTATTAGTAGTTATTAGGCTATCCGCCTTATTAAGCTTAACCAAGGTGTCACCTAACTCCATACCAAATTTTATTTAAATCGCTACAGCCGTTTAGACGTGAACAAGCTTTACATACACGCTCACACACTCACAAGCTTTCGCCTTTATAATATTAGTGTGATTGTTATATTAAGATTGGTGAATGCTGTTCATGGAATCATTAAAGCACTACAGACTTTTTTGTCGAGCAAATCACATCATCATGTCAGCCAAAGTACGTCAAAGACTTGCTGGACAAAAGCCACCCCAAAGAATGGAGGGATATGCCATAACTGCCACATCGGCAGACGGGTTGGCGATCGCAGTTTGATGGTATAGACATAGGCATAGTTCACAGAAAAACGCTGCTGCCCGTTATCTGGTAGGTATTCCCTCGGACGATTTCTACGCCCCCTATGGGATGAGATGGGGTGATGATATTCTATGCTGTCACCATACATCACTGAAAACGAAGTACGCGCCGGAAGGCATCCCTTTTAGGGTTCTAACCTCGAACCGAACCGAAATGATAGTAGTATTGTAACTTTGACTTTACTTTAAACAAAATGTTCACTTAATATCAGTCCACTAATATCTATTACAGTCAGTTTTTTCCCTTTCTACGTTTTCTATAAAAAAAAATCTAAAACTTACTATTTAAGTGCTGTGGATATTTATAATTGTTTCAACACAAGGTCTGTAGAGGTATATTTAAATAACTAACTGTCATTAATATCTCTGTGTATGTAATGTTGCTATTCCTTAATAAATAAAATAAAATCAATTTATTTGATTAATGCTATTATTTTGCTGTAAGTTGTAATAGTGTAATTTGAATATGACTTGTATATAATAGGTGTATACTAATATAAAAGATGGAATGCACCAAACAACGTTTACTGAGCTAATAATGTAGGAATATTTCATTCTAATGAAATATCATACGCTGTGGGCAATAAATTTTACTAGATTTATAGCCTGTTCAATAAAACAAATTAACTAATCGCATCATTTTAATGCGTTTCAAACACGTCAACTTGAACGTAACATGTGTTTAAACTTGACGCAATCTCTTAACTTAGGTACTCACGGCAACATATCAAGCTATACATTTCCAGTATAATCTGATCCCACGTTGTATAGGATTTCCATACAATGAGAGTTCAGCTTACATTGGAAATGCATAGCTTGATATGTGTACCTACATAATGGAAATATTTTCATTGGAGCTTTAGTTTTACGAGGACCCCTGCGGCATTATTGGCAAGATAAAACGTTTACATAGTTAGAATAATAACTTTGAATAATATATGACAAACCATTGATATCGATAAAATTAAAGCTTATATTTTTTATATGGTCGCATAAAATTTTGTTTAAGTGAAAACGGTAGCCGATTCTATCTTTTACACCGATAAACTAATTTAAATGTCATAGCATCTCCCTCTAATAAAGCTCGTATGAAAAGAACAGGGCATTAATAGAACTGTCAAACTACTACAGCTGTTTAATATAGTGTGTCGCTTATTTTGTGTGAATAAACTAAACAAAAGACTATCCTGTCCTTTTCATAATATCTATGAAAGAAAGAAATTATATTAAAATTAGTATATTTAGTACTGCCCCCCATTTTAGGAAATATCAACTAAAGTTAATAAATAATGTAAAATAACTAATTACTCTAATTACTATTATTTTAATGTTTTAGATACCAATTATTATTTTTTATTATAACTTATTTGTTTTATAATCAGCAAGACTGTTACAATACGAAATTCAAACAGCCATATACTACGTAATACCCACGTGCGTATTACGTAGTATATGGCTATTTGAACTCGGCATAATCAAAACGTGATCTATTATTTTTAAAAAAATTGCGGAGACAAACTTATAAGGGACCACCCGTTTTGACGCAGCACTCACTAGGTACTGAGAGCACCGATACAACCGCTTAGGGTTCTTGTCAAGCCGAATGTTTATGTGAGTGTGCCGTTTCGAGTTTCCGTACTGTCTATTTTTATACTGAGTCAATGTCGTATTGAATATGAAAGACTAGAATACATTTCCTAAAATGGGGGGCAGTACGCCCCCCATTTTAGGAAATACGAACTTAACTTAATGAATAATGTAAACTAATTACTGTTATTTTAATATTTTAGATACTTATTATTATTTTTTATTATAACTTATTTGTTTTGTAATCAGCAAGACTGTTACAATATGAAACATCCCGTTTTGATGATGCCGAGTTCAAACAGCCATATACTACGTAATACCCACGTGCGTATTACGTAGTATATGGCTGTTTGAACTCGGCATCATCAAAACGATCTATTATTTTTAAAAAGATCTCGTTTTGACGCGGCACTCACTAGGTACTGACAGCACCGATACAACCGCTTAGGGTTTAAGCCGAATGTTTATGTGAGTATGCCGTTTCGAGTTTCGGTACTGTCTATTTTTATACTGAGTCAATGTCGTATTGAATATGAAAGAGTAGAATGCGATTAAAGTGTTGTAAGGGGTTGAAAAGGTAGGTCATAAAATTGCATGGACGTATCATCATTTTTAGAGCTATAATCTTGATTTTTATTTTTTCGGCTTTTGATTCGATATAAATATATATAACTTTCAAAGTTTGTAAGAGTTTTACTCTTAAGAGTGTTAAATAACAATAAGGAATAGAGGATGAAAGTTTGTATGGAAATGTGTAAAGTTTATGTGAATGTTTTATAAGTTACCGACAAGAGACAAAATATTAGAGATAATCTGATGTAACATTTCCGGAATCATTACAAAACGTACGCACGAAGTCGCGGGCAAAGCTAGTACGTAATACATAGACTCACGCCTGTTTCCCAGAGGGCTAGGCAGAGACAACGGACTTCCATTTGACACGATCTTTGCACACCTCTTTCGCTTCGTTTACTGACATTATATTCTTCACACATGCTCGCCGGTTTAGGGTACTACTGACCTGGCCTAATACGTAATACATCTCAAAAATAATAAGTTAATACTCCAAATTGCCCAGAATTATGTATAATTAGAATATTATAATATTACGGGCTATAAATATAAGATTTTATAATCATAATAATAATATATGGTGTATAAAATTTTAAATTAAACGAACTGATATTAGGAATACCAATTTTGTAGCTTGAGACCTTTGACTTCATTTCAACTAACTCTATGACAAAATGAATAAGTTTCTTCTTGCAAGTTTAAATTAACGTCTTCAATACACCTTTAGGGACATATATAATATCCTAGGACATTATTCACACACGGCCATCAGCGAACTTGTACTATGGAAACCATAACTGATATATTACATTTACTACTTTATTTTGTAAATACATACTTATATAGACTCAGGACCAAGATATATGTTCATGCACACAAATATCTGTCCCTGGTGGGAATCGACAAGTATTTACCAACCGCCGTATATTTAGCGAAAATAATATTTTGAAGCCACAGTATTACTTGGTGGAAATAATTACCAAAGAAATAACGCATGGCTGTTTAAATGCCAAAGGGCTGAAGCAAAAGTGGACAATATTTTAACCCATGTTATAAAGCACAGCTTTGTGGTAATAATTAAGCTCACTAGGCGCGTTTGAGCACTAAGTCTTTAAACTTGGTTTGAGAACAAACTTATTACTATTACTATACTATCTGTGCCCCCCGGTTTTAACCGCGTTAAATTTTATAAATTGTCACAGCTCCTCCCCCGTAAGTGATAGTGAGATAATATGTAGACCCGACCTCTTAGTAACATTCATGCAAAATTTGAAGTAAATCCATGTCAGTCATCCACCACTGTGCGTTTCACAAGAAACTTTTTGCCGCGCACTACCGCTCTGTGGAATCAATTAGCTGCGGAGGTATATCCGATCCGGTATGACATAGCAACCTTCAAGAAGCGAGCCTATTCTTTTCTTAAAGGCCGGCAACGCACTTGCTGCTCCTCAGGTGTTGCGAGTGTCCATGGGCGGCGGTGATCACTTACCATCAGGTGACCCACTTGCTCGTTTGCCATCCTATTATATATAAAAAACTGCAGTTCTTTTTGAGTTTAGCCCGGATATACATACAGACAAACAGACAAAAAATTCTAAAAACTATATTGATTGCTTCGATATGACGCCCCAAATATCCTTTAAAAAAATTCAATCTACAGTTTTGATTTTCCTACGATTTTATTATATGTATAGACTACGTACACACGGCTACACATCAAGCTATACATTTCCAGTATAAGCTGACCTCTCATTGTATAGAAATCCTATACAACACGGGATCAGCTTATACTGGAAATGTATAGCTTGATGTGTAGCCGTGTGTACGTTGGATTAGAACAATGCGATTATAAATAACTCCATTTAATTTCAACGCTTAAAAGTCAGTAATTTTTGTAAGTTTATTTGTTTCACACAAGTCTCGCTGTAACAAGGTTTTTCTGGAAGAAACCTCATTATGATTTAAGTTCACCTCTGTACAATAGCTTTGCTACTAAAATAAATGCCAAAGTTCGTGAGTATAGATGTATGGTTGTTTGTTACTCGTTCACGCAAAAACTACGGTATGCATTTTGACGAAACTTTGCAGTAATATAGCGTATACACATATAGCATATAATAATACATAGGCTCTAATTTATAAAGTTTAACGTGGGTAAAACCACGAGGCACAGCTAGTCATTTATAAATATATTTTCTATGTGCAATAAAGAATAATTGGGGGATAGAAGAGGTTCGCTACGGTCATCTAATTCAAATACATTTTCTGTCTGTGCTCAACTTCCAGTAACGAATATGAACAAACTGCTCACCACATCCTGTGGGAGTGTGATCTCTGGCAAAATCAGCGTGATATTATGTTAAACAGCTTGCAACCAATATCTGGAGTAGTTTATTATACAGATCTTGTGGCAACAAGGAACAACTTCCGTGCGTTTAAGCGCTTTTGCCATACCTACTACTGGAATCAAATATAACAGCTCACTTAGGACCCTTAAATTGATCCTCGGTGTTTTTGCAGCTGGCTTCTCCAGTTGCAAATCTCTCATTTTATGAGGCTATAGCCTCTTTACATCATTCTGTCTCCCGCTTTGCTCTGGAGGGAAGTGGAACTATTCATTTTCCAACTCCTCCTTTTTTGTCTTTCTGATTAAATTCGTTGCGGGATCCAAGACAGTTAAAGCGATTCCCCGGGACATGCCTGAGCTTCACCGCTCAGTGTCATTTCATTGTGTGCCACTGTTGATCCTGGCTTACAGGAGTTGCAGTGGTGGGTAAGAGGGAGGGACTAGTCCCGAAAAAAAATGGTCCTCTAATTCAATTTATTTTGGACATCTGGGTGTGTTTAGCTCCTTGGTTTCCGGCCCAGAAAGAATAACAGGACTACCGCATACCACCCCGCGGGTGTCGTAAAATGTGACCACGGGATACACCAGGTAGTCAGACAGAAGCGTCTCTTGTGTGCTGATTACATCTAACTGCGGTCACCAACTCGCATGCCAAGCGCGATCACTAATAATATAATAATAATATCTGGGGACAATGTCACTCAGATCATCCTAGCCCCAAACTAAGCAAAGCTTGTACTATGGGTACCAGGCGACGATATACATACTTATATAGATAGATAAATACATATATACATAGAAAACATCCATGACTCAGAAACAAATATTCGTGCTCATCACACAAATATTTGCACTTACCGGGATTCAAACCCAGGACCACCAGCTTCGTAGGCAGGAGCACTACCAACTAGGCTATGGTGACCGTCTACACTACGGCAAGCCCTCCAAATGGCAACGTTTTAGAAACCTTTGTAGGAGGCCTATGTCCAGCAGTGGACGATATTAGTCTAATGATGTACTATATTAAACTCACTTTCAATTATGCTATCTCCGATTATCGAGGCGCTCATAGCCATTTACCCTCACCTACCGTAAGTGATCAGTGATAAATAAAATAAATAAATAAAAAAGGTTTTTATTCACGTAGACTTTAAAAAAGCGCTTGTAATTAGTCAGAACATGTTTGTAGTAATATAGTTGTATACATTATTATTTCTAGTAACATAGATATTTAGGTACACATTGTATGAAAACATTTATAAAATTTATTTTATTATTGCATTGATATTTAGCTAGCTCGTATCAAGTTATTGTCAAGAGATTATGTTTAACTATCTAGTTTAAGTCTAATATTTTTACTACATATTGTCAATGGTTCTGTCTATATTAAGGTATTATTATTATGACGGACCTTGTGTTAATAACGACGGTCGCGCTTTAATGCCACCGGATCCAATGCGCCCCAACTGAGAAGACCCAGCGAAACAAACTCAGTGGGTTCATCTACTACCTGCGTGAAGTAAAGAACGCCGTCAGTTTATAGACGGGTGATCACCAAGTGATATTTCTGAGAGTCTCCGTGCTTCGGAGGGCACGTTACGCTAGCAGTCCCAGACAGTTGAGCCATGTTAGAGGCCTACCAGGTGGCTTGAACAACTCCGACACCAAGGTAACCACTGCCCATACGATAAAGAATGAAAAATCTAAAAGTTCAGTAATAAAATTAACATTATCGAATAAGCTTAGGTTGTTTACTGTCTTATTTTTCTATAAATAAATATGTTAGAGATAATTTGTGGTGATAACGTAGATCTTGTTGATAACAATCAGATAATGATGATGTAATCAGATAATGATTAACTCTTTAGTACACATTTAAATAATATTATCACTCCGATGCGATAATATTATCTCAAATCAGATAAAAACTGGTCTTACGGTGATGCATGAGTTTTTTATAGCTTTTATCTATACATATAATAAAATCGTAGGAAATTCAAAACTGTATATTGAATATTTTTAAAAAGGATACTTGGGGCGTGATCTACAATCGATATCGAAGCCAAAAATATAGTTTTTAAAATTTTTGTATGCTTGTCTGTATGTCCGGGCTAAACTCAAAAAGTACTGCATGGATTTAATTCCAATTTGCATGAATATTACTAAGAGGTTGGATCAACATATAGGCTACATATTATCACGCTATCACCTACGTGGGAGGAGCTGTGATAATTTATAAAGTTTAACTCGGGTAAAACCGCGGGGCACAGCAAGTTTTTCAATAAAAGATTTGGTTGTGTATTAAGAGGATACTTACAACATAAGCTGTAACCAATATAGTATAATATCTGGGGACAATACCTGGGGACAATGTCACACAGATCATCCTAGCCCCAAACTAAGTAAAGCTTGTACTATGGGTACCAGGCGACGATATACATACTTATATAGATAGATAAATACTTATATACATAGAAAAACATCCATGACTCAGAAACAAATATTCGTGCTCATCACACAAATATTTGCACTTACCGGGATTCGAACCCAGGACCACCAGCTTCGTAGGCAGGAGCACTACCAACTAGGCTACGGTGACCGTCAATATGTTGTGGTATGGTGTGGTACTAGCTTCCTTCTGAAACCAGTATGACAATAAGTCGCTATAAAAACAAAATAAAATCCGTGGGCACAAATAGGTACACTACATTAATACGAAAAACTTTATTCCGACAGTCACAAATTTCAAAATACCGATTTCCATAATTCCGAATGGTTCAAAATTCCGAATATTACAACTCCGATTTATCATTACTCCTATTGTTATAATTCCTATATTTCAATATTCCTTACGATTATAATTACTCTTCTCAAAACACCGAGCTTCAATAGATCGAATAACAAAATGTCCGACTTAATGATAATTCGAAATATTAACAATACGACACAACATGCAAGCAGGCATGTAAAATGCAAGCAGGCATGCAACATGCAAGCAGGCGTGCAGCGTGCAAGCAGGCGTGCAGCATGCAAACAGGCATGCAGCATTCAAGTAGGCATGCAGCATACAAGCAGACATGCAGCATGCAAGAAGGCATGCAGCATGCAAGCAGGCATTCAGCATGCAAGCAGGCATTCAGCATGCAAGCAGGCATGCATGCAGCATGCAAGCAGGCATGCAGCATGCAAGCAGGCATGCATGCAGCATGCAAGCAGGCATGCAGCATTCAAGCAGGCATGCAGCATGCAAGCAGGCATGCAACATGCAGCAGGCATTGTTTCTGTCACGGCTCCAGCGCTGCGGGGTTTGGGCGGGCCCACGCGAGCTTATCGTCGCAGATGGTTTTAACGCTCACCACCGCAGCTTCGGCTTGCTGGCCGGCTTTGCCGCCCCACCCCTTCGCGCCTACGCGGGCTTAAATTACACTCTAGGGTAGGGCAGACAAGACTACGTGAAGTCGGTTATGCAGCGATTCGTTTCTGTCACCAAATTTTGTAGCATAACACGTTGACTTTTAGTTAATCGAAGTATTGAAAATCGGAATTTCGTTTTTCGGACTGAGAACCCTTCGAGCGTTTGACTCTTCGGACGTTAGAAAATCGGAAAACTAACAAATCGTATTTACGACTTTCGGTAAAATTAATTTCGTGATTTTTAATAATAGACATAACAATTCTTAGGTATTATGAAATTCGGACTTTTGAAAATCGGGACATCGAAATTCGGAATAAAATATTTCGGAGTATTTGGGTGTTCCCGGCACGGGTACACTACATTAATACGAAAAACTTTATACCGACAGTCACAAATACGAATTTCAAAATACCGATTTCCACAATTCCGACTGGTTCAAAACTCTGAATATTACAACTCCGATTTATCATTACTCATATTTTTATAATTCCTATATTTCAATATTCCTTACGTTTATAATTACTCTTCTCAAAACACCGAGCTTCAATTGAACGAATAACAAAAAGTCCGGCTTAATGATAATTCGAAATATCAACATTACGAATAAAAATATTTTGTTTCCCTGGTCACAATTTTAACCTAACCTAACCCAAATGATGCATCAACAATAGAGGGGATCTGACACTCGACAGTTTGTCGGCATGCAGCATGCAAGCAGGCATGCAACAAGCAAGCAGGAATGCAACAAGCAAGCAGGCATGCGACATGCAGCAGGCATTGGTTCTGTTATAGCTCCGGCGCTGCGGAGGTTTGGGCGGGCCCACGCGTGCTTATCGTTGCAGATGATTTTAATGCTCACCACCGCAGCATCGGCTTGCTGGCCGGCTTACATGCTGCATGCAGCATGCAAGCAGGCAGGCAACAGGCAGGCATCAGGCAGGCAACAGGCAGGCAACATGCAAGCAGGCATGCAACATGCATGCAGCATGCAAGGAGGCATGAAGCATGCAAGCAGGCATGCAGTAAGCAATCAGACATGCAGCATGCAAGCAGGCATGCAACAAGCAAGCAGGCATGCAACTTGCAGCAGGCATTGTTTCTGTCACAGCTCCGGCGCTGCGGGGCTTGTGCGGGCCCACGCGAGCTTATCGTCGCAGATGGTTTTAATGCTCACCACCGCAGCTTCGGCTTACTGGCCGGCTTCGCCAGCCAGCCTCAGCCGCGGTGACGAGCCTTCAAGCCACCTGCTCCTCGGCTCGCGGGCCGCCCCACCACATTTCCATCATTTCGTGCCTCCGCGCCTTCGCGGGCTTAAATTATACTCTAGGGTGGGGCAGACAAGACTACGTGAAGTCGGTTTTGCAGCGATTCGTTTCTGCCACCAAATTTTGTAGCACAACATGTTGTCTTTTAGTTTATTCGAAGGATTGAAAATCGGAATGTCGTTTTTCGGGCTGAGAACCCTTCGAGCATTTGACTCTTCGAACGTTTGAATATCGGAACACTAACAAATCGTATTTACGACTTTCGGTAAAATTAATTTCGTGATTTTTACTAATAGACATTACAATTCTTGGGTATTATGAAATTCGGACTTTTAAAAATCGGAACATCGAAATTCGGAATAAAATATTTCGGAGTATTTGGGTGTTCCCTCTAGCAAAGGTCTCCCCAAAAGATTACCACCATGGACGTTTCCATCATTTGGAGGGATATGCAATTATCGCCACGCTTGGCAGACGGGTTTGCAATCGCAGTATGATAGTCATAGTACACAGAGAGACGCTGCTGCCCATTCTCCGATATATATTCCCTCGGGTCCACTTCTACGCCCCCCACGTGATGTCAGCCACACAGAAAACTAGCCATCTAGCTAGTCCTAATAGAGACTGGCTGCCGTGACAGAGACTCGACCAGAAGGACATTATTAAGATTAAAGATAGACCAATGTGCCTTAAAACCAATTTAATATTCATATCCTCACAAAATCACCTGTTGAAAGCTCATTCACCCAATAATTTACATGTAAACCGCCGTCTGAGTCCATATTGTGATTGTGACGTCACACCGCGGCTCCAACTGAGACCATTATGAATGAACCACACAACGGAACTTGTGGACATCGGAATAATTTAAACTATATATAAATTTAAATTATTCCGATGTCCGCGAAATATCCTTTAGGTGTTATTATAAAATTATTTATGTTCAACGGTAAGAATAGTTTAGGATAACTTTAGTTGAAACGAAATAAAAAATGTTTGAAGCTACACTTTAAGCCCTTGTTAAAGTTTAGAACATGTTTGTAGTAATATAGTTAACTTTACATAATTATTTCTTAGTCGACAAGTTCTAGCTAGTTCAAAACTAAAGTGCCCTGTCATTCTCATTAGAACTATGTAAAATGATATGACGATGCAACGATATAATTCAATTATATAATATGATAATTATATAATTCAATATCATATTGTATAATAATTATAGAATTCAATTTAGTTTATACTCTGCCTATTTGTTTATTATCTTTTTGACAGGTTCGGGTAAATTCAATTTGAAATAATAATAGATTATATTTAAGAAGAACTTTCAATCGATTTAATGCATCGAAATATTTTTAGTCTTATAAATTAATCCTTTATTAGTTAGTATTTAATATTAATATAAAATAATTAATCATGGAGTCATCGATATAGTGTATATCTATTACTGCATGATTAATTAATAGCAAGTAATTAAGTCAACATTGTAGAATTTAAGTTCAAATTAAGAGTGAAGAACAATTTTTCTGTCCATTCGTTTATTTTATTCTTTGTTATTAATTTTACTGAAACAATACTTAAATCAAATTAATTTTGAAATATGGTCGATTTATCTTAGTTCAACAACAGCTTTAAAGTCTGTGGTTTTTGCACAGGGCACTCCACTAAGTGAGCGTTACCCGTCAATTAAGTAATTATAAACGACTTTACAGTACATAATTCCGGCAATAATACGGTAATTAATAGGCATAAGCTGTCAAAAAGGTAATAAGTGAACGGACAGAGTATAGTTGGAATCAGGATCATTGTTGACTCTACTAGCCCGAGTAGCACATATTTCCGAACCGTTTTAAACACGTGACAGTAAAAAAGCCGTAGAGTCGGTAAGAATACTAACAATACACTTTTTACTATTCATAAAAGCACTATTAAAATGAAAAAGAAAGGAATCTTAATAGAACTGTTGTCAACCAACGCTTTCTCCAGAAATAAAGTCATTAAGGAGTTATCAATGTCTATCAACACCCATCAAAAGAAATTGTAGGCGACCAAGTTATGTCCAACGATCCTTTAACACCATTCTTACAAATAAAAAATTACACCCAATTTTCAACCTTAACAGCCACATAATAAGACTATAGACATTAACTCTGATCTGATCAATGCAATATAATTCTTCCAATCACAGAATTTTTCTCTTCAATTTTGAACCTTATATCTAAGTTAATAAAAGGTTAAAAACTTGATGGTAGCGCTGTCAATCTTTATTGAAGTTTCCCAAAAATGTTCTGAGAAACGTTTATTGAAGTGTGGTTAATATAGGAATGAGAGGGAATGCTTTCCAACGGATGCAGTGACCATAAAATAAGACTGTTTATTAAAAGATATCCAAATAGAGCGCGAAATAAACTAATAAAGTTATTGAAGATATGACTTGTAATATTGCAAGGCAAACAAATCTATAGCAAAATGAGAAATACAATAAAAAAAACGAGTGAGCTTTAGATCACACGACTGAAGTAAAACTGGCTATGAACGAAGGAGGGAAAGAAATTATGTGCGCGCACCTGTCTCTCTCGTGCCCCTAACTAATATACGAAATGTAACTCTCTCTCTTTCTATTTTCACTAACTTATATCTCCCTCTCAACTTCCGTTCACCTCGCCCGATCACATTTTTTTTAAGGCTCTTATCACGCATTCACCTTACTCCCCAAGTCAAGCATAAAATATATTTATGTTAGGTAATGTTAACCTTAGCATTAATGATAGTTTCTATATTTAATTCAACACCAAATTCAAGGGGCATAGTTCTTAAAGGTTAATTTAGATTATTTGATAAGGTTTACATTATTATTTGTAATACTGTCCTCTGTATCGTGAAGGACGTTACATACATTCAATTGACACATCACACTAATATTATAAACGCGAAAGTTTGTGAGTGTGTATGTTTGTTACTTCTTCATGTCTAAACGGCTGGAGCGATTTTAATAAAATTTGATATGCTATTGATATATTGTACGGTTTCATGGCTTTATCAATTAGTTGGTTACCCTACCTCCGAGTTTAACATGGTATACTAGTAAATCAGAGTCCATGGACATAACAAGCGAGGGCACGGCCACTCATCTACCCATTTGAGTTCATTAACTACAGATTAGTCAATGATGTACTAGCAGGAAATCAAATGGCTGACACTTATAGCCCATTCACACCCATGATCTGAAGTTTTATAGGTAACCACTAAAAGTAAAGAAATACCTTAAATCTAAGTCAGCAGGATTCTTTAAAAAATCTTAGAATTCGCATAACACCAACTTCTATTAAATGCTCTCGGAATATACTAAGCTTCAAAAAACTTGTGAAAGACCACTATCTGTCTCTATCATAATAATTATTAATTTATTTTATATGAATATAGTATTCTAATATAGTATTATATTTATAGTATCGTATAATATAGTATTTTATTTACGTATATGTATGTGTAATACTAATATAATCATTAACATATTTTTAGTTTTTAGTATACCTTTTCAATTATTTCTTTTCTTTCTATTTTTATCTATGTACCACACTTTGTTGCACCGTCCCCGGCATTTTTACACATTTAATTCCTATCTATCCAAAGGTTGTCTGGAAGAAATCGCTTTATGCGATTAAACCGCCCATTGTACATTATAATTAATGTTTCATTGTTAAATGTTCTTTTTTTTGTGTACAATAAAGTGTATTTTATTTTTATTATTAACACAAATTATTCACACCAAACGTAAACAATAACACTGGTCTGCGAAATTTTTTTTTTGTAAAGTTTTTTTATTAAATGGTTAACATTTGTTTTAATTGTCTTAAAAGTAATAGAAAACGGCATTCATATGATATATACCACGTCACGTTTATCAGATTTAGATGATATAGCATTTGAATACGAAAAATAACAAAACATAAATTTAATAAAAATAATGAGAATCATTTGTGAATATTTTGTAAAGTTTTATTGAGTATGTAGCTATGAAAATACTACATTAAGGTACACATAAAGAAAAAAATTAATGGTAACGTTTTTTTTGTATAAAAGTTGCGTTTTGTTGGTTTTCGTTTATGATTTTTTATTTCATCTCTGTGTATCATCCAGTAATAGTCCGCTATCATATTAACGTCCCAACGACCTTGATATTTTCTTTCCATCTCTTTTACGTCCCGATGAAACAGTTCACCTTGTTCTTCACTATCACTATAGTCGATTAGATGTTTTGGACTAGAATTTTTGGGAAACAATCTATGTGAGACTTCAAAAAATTAATTTTCCGACTCATATTACAATGTAAATTTTTTTAGGCGTTTAACATTTCCTGCTCAATATTTTTATACTCAGGATCTTTTGTGTTGCCTAGAAACTTAGATACGACATTTTTAAAGCCATGCCAGGCATTTCGTTCCAAGATTGTCATCACTTTGTCAAATTCTGTATCCCTAATCAGTTTCCTGATGTCAGGTCCCGTGAATATTCCCTCTTTCAACTTCGCATCAGTTAAGCTAGGGAAACATGAAATACTTGAAAGTATTTCCATCATGCGATACCTTTTTCACCACTGCTTTGCAGATGATCCCTGTGTTCTGAATTTTGTGATAAAGGCGTTTTGAAGCTATTAGTGTCAGTAGGAACTGGTATGGGAATTTCGGGCCCATGTGAAAAAAAAAAGTTTTTTTGGTACTTTTTCTTACACGGGAAAGGCAGGTTAGTAACAATAGACTATAGGATGATTGGTCATAGAATATAGAATAGAAATATAGATCATGGAATCGATTAGGTAAAAAAAACAAACTAACTTACCAATCTAACGAACTATTATATATTTATCTATATGCAAAAAGAATGCGACGTGATACGTTTAAACAAAGTTTATATTTGCTATATACAGACCAACATCTACATGTTTGTGATGAATTTATTTAAAAAACTTTTTCATCGCAGACCTGTGTAATCTATACATCTAATAAAATCGTAAGAAAGTCAAAACTGTACATTGAATATTTTTTTAAAGGATACTTGGGGCGTGGTCTACTGTTTATGTCGAAGCCAAAAATATAGTGTTAGAATTTTTGTCTGTATGTATGTCCGGGCTAAACTCAAAAAGAACTGCATGGATTTACTTCAAATTTTGCATGAATATTACGAAGAGGTCGGGTCAACATATAGACTACATATTATCACGCTATCACAACCGGAGGAGGAGCTGTGATAATTTATAAAATTTAACGCGGGTAACACCGCGGGGCACAGCTAGTAATATATAATATCGTGGCTGTCTGTGAATAATGTATTCACAGACAGCCATCTGATACCAAACTAAGCAGGGTTTGTACTATCAAAACCAGAATTTTACCTGATATATTACATGTAAAGATAATAACACCCAGATTCAGGACAAACAGACATGTATTGTCAAATACTCTCTGCCCTGTTGGTGTAGCGAACACAGTGCGTTTAAGAACAGATATTTAAATTCTTAAGTCGCCCCAAATAAAAAATGATTTAAGCCTGAAAGTCACCGGTGTAAACGTGAAATACGTATGGGGTATCATGTCCTTTTTAAATGTGCCAGAGTGCGGTGGGGAGGGCGAAGGGTTGGCAACGGCATAGTGATGACATATGAGTCGCGTACCATCAGGTGCACCATATGCATGTTATCTGATTTAAAAGCAAAAAAAATAGATCTCATACCGGTGTACTATGCCAAATAAACGAATATCAATTGATTGATCACTATAAATCGAATGTCTAAATACTCGAACATTCATAATATCTACATACATACATACATATCACGCCTGTTTCCCAGAGGGGTAGGCAGAGACAACGGATTTCCATTTGTCACGATCTTTGCACATAATATCTAATTATTAAGAAATCACTACTAGAAAAGTAGGTTAGATTAAATTAGAACTGAACTGAAGCGAACGGGCTGCGGTAGCGGCCGGCACGTGCCAGATTTTTTTTTACAATATTTAGATTTTCGATTTATAGTGGTCGATTTGGCATAGTAAGCCCTCTTTTACAGATGAGAATACATATTCAAAATACAAAACCCATACATATTAATATTGACATTGCTCTACTTAAATATTACTAGCATCAAGACGATACCTCGTACTATTCTGCTTTTCCTCGTTTTTACAAGCGACTTACTGTACTAACAAGTGGATAAAACATAAACGTTTCACAGTTCATGTAATCCTCTAATAAACTATTGGGAATTCTTGTCTCAAATACTTCCTGCTTTTCCCCTCCCTATCGCTTTAACGAATTTTAAGAATGCAACTATCACAACGATATATCATTCGGAGAGACGATCAAAGGTGCCCGTTCGTCTTTAGGGGACGATTGACCGAAATAAATAGTGATATATAAATACTGTCTGGAAATATAAAAAATAGCTATTTTATATCTCTAGACAGACGACTGTTTTAAATATTACCAAGGAATATGTTGGATTTTGGCAGAGTATGTGATGATTTGCTGCCCTAGATGATTTACCATGACGTTTCTAGAGTCGTACTGTTTCCACAATAGATTTTGTTAACTTCACCCTCGTTTGCAACATTTTTATAGTGCGCATTGTTAGTTTAGACGGGTTAGCAAGAAGATATAAAATGTGGGTATTATAAGCTTGTTAATATAATTCTTAACACTGACTGATACTCCACGAGCCGCTTAAGCTGCATGGGTCCAGAAGCATCCTATTATACACCGGACTCTCCTCCATTAATTGCCTGAACACATCCCT
Source organism: Pseudoips prasinana (assembly GCA_951640165.1). NCBI lineage: Eukaryota > Metazoa > Arthropoda > Insecta > Lepidoptera > Nolidae > Pseudoips > Pseudoips prasinana. Next base: position 33,569,744 of record OX621248.1, read on the forward strand.
ATGTGTTCAGGCAATTACCTATATGCAACACACAGATTTATGAAAATTTATTACCAAACATAGATATCATCGTACAATTCGCCTCAGTTTTTCATATTAATTGAATAATTTGGCTGATTATATTATAAAATACAAACCATCCCTAGTTCATAATTAACACATTCGAGAATTAACATAGAAGAACCATTCATTTGTCATGAGTACCTGTTTTATTTATTTATTTATAGGCATAAAATGGGCCATCACGCGCTATAGCTGTTCCTGTCGTCAGCATCTCCGTGGACACAACTTAACATTATTATTTGGCACGATAGCCTTTTTGTTACGTAGGCAATAAGGCCAACTTTTTATTACGGACGCCAGTACATCCGGCTACACCAATCTATCAAATTTTTCTTATAGATTTTCAACTTTGTCACAAAAGCATAAGGTTAACTTTCAATTAGGGAAATTTGTCAAATTGGGGTAGGTTGATGTGCCGGCGTCTGTACTAATATCGCATCGAATGTTCGAAAAGAGAAGCTAATAAATTATACAAAAACATGCTCAAAAATACTCACATACCTATCCTTTCCTTCATTTCAACTCCAGCTTAACCTGCAAAAGAAACAAAGCAATATTAATATTTAAAATAAACAGATTTTTTTCTGCACGCATTGTCGAGGCACCACTTTCCGGAATGCAGGTTTATATATTTTGCTCAACAAACAAGTTTGCTATACAGCGTAGTACTGCTGCCAGTATTCTGGGAACGTTACCAAAAAAGAACGTTATAAAATTTTGAATACTTCTAATTTAACCTTTCAAATATATTTTGAAGTTCTAGGTATGTCCCTTGATTTGTCCGTTGTTTATGAAACGATGTTAAAAATATATTTTTATTTAATTTATGTATTTGCATATCTAATATATGAGTAATTATATTAAAGTAATTACAGCAATTTTTTTAGACTTTTCGCGATTTGTACACATTATCATATATTGAGGACACGCGTCTCAATCGCAATAATATTAGAATAAAAAATATTACATTTCATTTTCACAAATTATTTAAGATTAAACTAATTAGATTATTAGTAGTAACCAGCTACAATAAAATTTTATTTGACTGGGATACCGTTGCATAAGGTCTCGTATATATTTTATCCAAATCGGTTGTCATACGTGCAAGGTAAAAGTTATTTTTAGTTACTGAATACATTTTTTCGATTATAACGTCACCATATCCTAGAGCTGGAAGACCGGTAGTAGCTCTGGGCAACAGATGAGTTGATGCTCCCAATGGGAAGCCAGTCCACATGACAGCATCAAAAAACAGTTCTGCTCATAGCCTTAGGGCTGATAGCAGATACACATTGAAAAAAAAATGTTACCGAAAAGAAAAATGAAATCGTTTGGAGACGTAAATAGAAGAATATGAAACTTTAATTTTGTTTGAATAGTATTTTTTCTACTCACACTAATTCGTCTCAGCAGTAGTTATTTTAGGACAAAGCAATGAAACACGGCACAGACTTTTAAAAAATTGACAATCAAAACATGCGTATTTTAATATTATTCGCGGCAGCCACCACAAACGATCGACATTTACTGCCAATAAAGATGTTTAAAAAAAGGAAAAGGATACAAATAAATAACTATTCGAATAATAAAAAATTTAACGCACGTATCGACAATAGTAAATAAAGCGTCGCGGCGGCGAGACATGCATGATTTAGTTACAATATGTATGCGACAGGCAATTCGATTGCCCTGTCAGTATCGGACCACCGCAAGACGGCACGCTCCCACCAACGACTTGCAGACGATCTAAATACCTTATCAATGGGGACATTTATTTGCACTCACCATCCGGAAACTATCAACGAGGTTAGACACAGCCTATAGATTGGTGAAACAGCACCGCAAAACGGCACGCTCCCACCAATGACTCGCAGACGATCTAAATACCTTATCAACGTGACAATTATTTGCACTCACCATCCGGAAACTATCAACGAGGTTAGACACAGCCTATAGATTGGTAAACCAGCACTGCAAGACGGCACGCTCCCACCAATGACTTGCAGACGATCTAAATACTTTATCAATGCGGACATTTATTTGCACTCACCATCCGGAAACTATCAACGAGGTTAGACACAGCCTTTAGATTGGTGCAACAGCACCGCAAGACGGCACGCTCCCGCCAATGACTGGCAGATGATGTAATTCCCTCATCAATGCGGACATTTATTTGCACTCACCATCCGGAAACTATCAACGAGGTTAGACACAGCCTATAGATTGGTGAAACAGCACCGCAAAACGGCACGCTCCCACCAATGACTCGCAGACGATCTAAATACCTTATCAACGTGACAATTATTTGCACTCACCATCCGGAAACTATCAACGAGGTTAGACACAGCCTATAGATTGGTAAACCAGCGCTGCAAGACGGCACGCTCCCACCAATGACTTGCAGACGATCTAAATACTTTATCAATGCGGACATTTATTTGCACTCACCATCCGGAAACTATCAACGAGGTTAGACACAGCCTTTAGATTGGTGCAACAGCACCGCAAGACGGCACGCTGGCACCAACGACTTGCAGACGATCTAAATACTTTAATAACGTGACAATTATGTCCAATCACGATCCGGAAACTATCAACAAGGTTAGATACAGCCTATAGATTGGTGAACCAGCACCGCAAGACGGCACGCTCCTGCCAATGACTACCGCAATTATTAAGGAAACAACAAAAATGTTAGGTTTTTCTTGACTTGTACAATCTTCAGATTTTATATTGACTACACTAATAAATAAAATACGTAATTTATAGAGCATAAGATGACAGCAAATTGAAAAGATGGTATAAATATTGAATAGAATAATAAATGTTGTAGATATCTACCTATCATTTAAATTAAAACAGTCATATTCAATATTTTACTTTGTAGCGAAAATATAATTATAACATTTTTTCAAAAATGTAAAGACGTAAATGTGCACTATTTTCAAAAATATAATAAATTTGCACACACCAATCTAAAAACTATCGTGGAGTTTAAGCACCTAACCGCGTGATGGGTTAGCCCAGCATTCTTTTGGGGTCTGATTTGTTGAGGGGCCATTCCGCACTCGAAGAGCACTTTTAGCAGTTAATCACGCTTTTTGGAGAATATCTGTTACAATCCTTACAGATATTCAAATGCCACACTTAATCTAACACCGTGTAGAACATCTTTTTACAAGTTTCCTATGGTTTTCGGAATGGCTTGTGCCATGGTTTTCGTTAGATTAAATCTAGTAGCAATACCCTTAAGACCGAGGACTTGATAGAAATCGACCCGCTTAAGATTATTGGATAAGCTAAACAACAACGAAATTGAATAGCTAACTGGTTTAGAATCTTTTGTTCTAGTATTACATGGAACATTCTCGAAATGTTACGAATAACACCAAAAGCCCTTACTGGTTCTAGGTTTGAAGCCCGTGCCGGACGTGCAGAAACTAGAGCCCTCTCGGGATACGTGCCCCGACCATCTGGGACCTGGCACAAAAGGGCACCTTACCCGCGTTCCCGGGGCTCACCCCATCAGGCGCCAAAAGAAGTCCACGGTTAGATTGAGTCGGTGCTAGTCCGACATACCCACTCGCAGACACTTTTTACTTGTAGCGTGCGTAGGCATTACCCATGCCTCATAAAAAAATATATTTGTCAAACGCCGTGCAAACCTATTGCACAACTTTTCTATTGTTTACATATTTAATTAATGTTGCCAGTTTACACGTAGAATAAAAATGTGCACAGATCAGCCTATCCAATGCCCTTAAAGCAAGTAGGGTATAATCCGGTGAGCTTTATCGTCGTATCATATATTCATTCATTCATATAATCACCTTCATCCATGATACTATTATTAACTATTATCGAATCCTATACCAGTTAGCTATTAAATTTAATTGTTGTTTGGTACCGATATGCATTAAGGAGTGCTGTACGCACGAGCAACGAATTATTGCAGAGATAATAATTACATCGATTTATAAAACCAATCTCGTATATGTATGTATACGTATTGAAGTGAGTTTGTTTGTTAACCCACTTCCAAATATAATCTTACTAATATTACGACGGTCACCGTAGCCTAGTTGGTAGTGTTCCTGCCTATGAAGCTGGTGTTCCTGGGTTCGAATCCCGGTAAATGCAAATATTTGTGTGATGAGCACGAATATTTGTTTCTGAGTCATGGATGTTTTATATGTATATAAGTATTTATCTATCTATATAAGTATATATATCGTCACCTGGTACCCATAGTACAAGCTTTGCTTAGTTTGGGGCTAGGATGATCTGTGTGAAAATTTTCCCTTAGATATTATATATATTATATTATATATTATAAATACGAAACTTTGTGACTGTATGAATGTATGGATATTTGTTACTCGTTCACACAGAAACTACGGAACGAATTTTGATGAAACTTTGTAATAATATAGCTTACTAGCTGTGCCCCGAGGTTTTACCCGCGTTTAACTTTTTAAATTATAGCCTATGTGTTATTCGGTTATATAAGCTATATAACTACAAAGTTTCATCAAAATCCGTTCTGTAGTATTTGGATGAAAGAGTAACAAACATCCATACATCCATCCATAGTCACAAACTTTCGAAATTATAATTTTAGTAGGATTTCTTAAGTTTAACGCGGGAGAAACCGCGGGGCATAGCCAATATTAATTATTTAGCAATTCGACTGCCATCGGCCGACGGTCTCACGTCTCCGCAGTGTCAGATGCATGAAAAGTCAAATATCTTTACGTCAGCATCTTGACTGCGGCTAAGACAGTCGCCTCACCACTTCGTATTCCGAGTTCAATTCCCGCACAGGACAACTATTTGCGTGACCGATATTTCATCGTCTGGTTATACTTTGTTTTAAAGTACCTCGCGACACAAGTATTTATATTACTAGTAGGGGTGATGTCTCTAAAAAAGAGCCTTGAGCTGACGTGTGACTAATCCCAGAGGGAGTGCCCTCTTACGTGGGTTACTTAGTTTGTATGTGTTTGTAGCATTATGTCTTATGGTATTCTGCTGTGGGGCTCAGCAGCTGACATAAGTGCTATTTTCGTATTACAAAAAAGAGCAGTCAGAGCTATTTATAATCTAGGCAGTCGCGAGTCTCTACGAAGCGTTTTTAAAGAGGTAAATATACTTACTGTTATATCTGAATATATATACCAGAATATAATTTTTGTACGGAAAAATATAGATAAATATAAAAAACGGAGTGACTTGCACAATATCAATACTAGAAATAAGGACAAACTAGCTATACCAGCCTTTCGAGTTAGCAAAACTAATAAGTCATTCATGGGAAATTGTATTAGGTTTTATAACAAGCTCCCTATTCATATTAGGTCTTTACCTATGAAATTGCCGTTCTGCAGTACTGGCCATTTCAAATCAAAATAATTTTTGTTTGGCTAAGAATTCTAATTTCAAATTAATTTTATTTTAAAAACATGGATTCTTTTTTCCAAAAGTAGTCATTTCTTTATTGATTAGTGTTACATTTTCATCGCATTTCAATCTTTTTCGTCATCATGGATACGTTAAAAATTCGAGTAATTATGGAATATGAGTACCGTCGTGGCAGCAACGCGGCACAAGCGGCACGCAACATCAACGACGTTTACGGAGCTAACACTACAAACCAACGCACCACCTGTTATTGGTTTGCTCGCTTCCGTTCTGGAAATTTCGACCTGAAAAATGAACCTCGCGGTCGTCCGAAGACTTTGGTCGACAATGACGAATTAAAGGCGGTTGTGGAAGCTGATGATACACAATCTACGGCTGAATTAGCAGCAGCTTTCGACGTTAGCGTCAAAACAATATTGGTCCATTTGCGTCAAATTGGCAAGGTAAAAAAGCTTGACAAATGGGTGCCCCACGAACTCAATGATCGCCAGCGCGAAGTACGCGTCGAGACGTGCCTTGCACTGCTCAACAGACACACAAATGAAGGAATTTTGAACCGCATTGTTACCTGCGATGAAAAATGGATTCTGTTTGATAACCGCAAGCGCTCAGCAAGTTGGTTGGATCCTGGTTCAGCACCTAAACAATGCCCTAAACGAAAACTTACCCCTAGAAAAGTGATGGTCACTGTTTGGTGGTCTAGCGCCGGTGTGATTCATCACAGCTTCTTACCAAACGGGGTGAGCATTACTGCAGATGTGTACTGTGAAGAACTGAGCACAATGATGGAGAAGCTGGCGCATCTCCAACCAGCATTGGTCAATCGCTCGTCTCCGCTGCTCCTGCACGACAACGCGCGACCTCATACTGCACAGCAGACGGTCTCCAAGTTGCAAGAACTGGGGTTGGAAGCTCTCCGTCATCCGCCCTACTCACCAGACCTTGCGCCTACAGACTACTACTTTTTCCAGAATTTGGATAACTTCTTGGCGGGAAAAAAATTCAATACCCGAGAGGCAGTACAAAATGCCTTTGAAGAATTTGTTGCCTCCCGTCCAGCTGATTTCTTTAAGAAGGGCATCAATAAACTGCCACTGCGATGGCAAAGATGCATTGATTGCATGGGTGATTACTTCGATTAATACAAATAAAAAAATTCATGAAAAAAATTCGTTTAAATTTTTTCATACAAAACGGCAATTTCATAGGTAAAGACCTATTATAACTAAACTACCTGATAATAAGTTTAAGTCACACATTAAACGTGAACTTATGGCTAAGGGTTACTACACTACTAAGGATTACATTGACCATAAAGACATTTGGCGGTCGGCATCTACCTGCACATAGTCCGCTGGGGATCTTATAGCCATATAGACATGAGTAATCTTTTATGTTACATGAACTATCTGTAATAAAACTATGTATTATTCAAATATTCTACGAATTTCAGAACTGTTGGTTGTGTCTCAAAATGATTAATGTTACTTTTATTATGACGTTTTTATTTTCTCTTTTTAGTATATTAAACATAAAATAAATACTTAATCAGACAACCGATCGAGCATATATTGTGTTTGCCTGCTAAATAATTTCAGTAAGTGGACCAAATCTCGTGTATATGCCCCATTGAGTATGTTTCGCCGGAGCGTCTCAACTGGGTCGTATTGAAACCGGTAGTAGGTAGCTGGGTCTTCTCAGTTGGGGCGCATTGGATCCGGTGGTAGCATTAAAGCGCGACCGTCGTTATTAACACAAGGTCCGCCTTAATAATAACATTTAATTCGTACCTTAATATAGACAGAACCATTCGACAATATGTAGTAAAAATATAGCTAAAATTTAAAATTCTGATAATTAAACCTACACATGATCCTTGACAATAACTTAATTTAAGTTAGTTAAATATCGTTACTGTTATAAAATAAATTAATATTGTAAATTATTTCCTACAATACGTGTACCTAAATATCTATATGTACCTAGAAATAATTATAAATTAATTATATATTACTACGAATATGTTCTGACTATTTACAAGCGCTTTTTTAAAGTCTACGTGAATAAAAACCTTTTTTATTTTATTTATTTTATTTTATGTAGTTTATAAGCTAGACAGCTTGATTCGTAACACGTCTCTATTTTCCCGTGAATATTGCCCTCCTGGTCAAGTTTCTTGTCCAATTACTAGTTTGCGCCTTTAGTGTACAAGTGTGTATGAAAACGCAGATGACTCTCTATTCCCTCACTCTCGTGATCCAATGGGATGGCTGATACCCGAAAGAGATTAGACGTAAGACGACGGCTTTACATGTTAACACAGTTGAATTCCGTACTCTAAGCTGGTATTGCGAATTTAACTTTACAGGAAAATCTCAAAATCGCTTAGTCCCTGTAGTGTTTGTTTCTATACAATTGATATAATTCATTGTCTCATCTGCACCAGTAGAGGGTAGCCGTCAATCTGGAGTCTCGCGTTAGTCGCGTTGCGGTTTGGCTGTGCGCCTGCGCTCGGAGCTGCTGTATGTAATAGCGAGATACCCTTTGTCATGATAGTGATGATTACAGTCCTGACCCGGAATTGAACCAAGGACTTAATTATCTACGGTTGAAGACGCTACCACTAAGCCAACAAAGCTGTGCAGTAAACTAAATGCTGTCTAAACTACTTGCAAACGACATGATAAAAAAGAACCTTGAGATAATCAAATGAGCTTTAAACATAGTATTAAATATCGGATGGAAATCAAACATATAATAATTCGCTGGTAAAAGGAGAAACTAAGGTTTATATAAATGGGCAAATCTATGAACTGACATGACATTGATGTATAAAATTTTACAATAGCACAGGAATTTTGAATATAAAGTGTTCCAAAAAAGGTTCGATTCGTAACATATAGTGTGAATCCCACTCACATTATGATTCGATGAAGGTCTATTTCAACTTTTGAAATAATCCTACCCTATTCAAATGAGTAACATTTAGATATGTATATAAGAAGATTTTACGATATTGGATCAAAGAATTCGATAAAATTATAAATTATGTGATTTGGTGGGCGCAAATCGAGTTGGCTAGATCTCGTCGAAATGGTTCACATTTTATTTATTAAAAACTAGCTGTGCCCGCGTCTCCGTCCGCACATATTGTACTTAATGATTCTATAATTATGAATATTTTGTCTCTTGTTACAAACTTATAAAACATTTACATAAACTTTACATATTTCCAAACAATCTTTCATCCCCTATTGCTATCCGCTCACTCAATTGTTACGAGCACGTAAAGCCGTCGGTCTTGTACCTGACCTCTTTTCGGTCGTATCGCTAGGCATGCCACCGGATCATGTGAGTCATGGAATGGAAAATGCTCTTGTGTTTGCGCACACAATTGTGCACTGTAATATGTCACGCGCAGATGGCTAATCTCTATTGAGACTTGGCGCCGTGGCAGATATTAGGCTAGGAGGAAATTATTATTATATACAACATGTAACGTAATTAACGCACACCCTCAAACACCCCAATTAGAATCAGTTGTAATCATGATACATACACAGAATTTTTAATTTAACATGTAAATCCAAGAAACTAATTTAGTAAATAACAATTATTTACTAAATTAGTTTCTTGGATTCAAGTTTATTTTTCTTTATTTTGTATTGAATGATGGAATTTGTATGTATACAAATAAAACTGCGATTTAAAAGTCTTATTACTTTTAGGTCCATTTCAATTTGTTTTGACTGGAAAGGGTTAAGATGACAATAATTTCCGTAGATTTAATTATTTTGGAAAAATAATTACCTATATTAAATAATTACCTATATAAAATGATATAAATCGATTCAGTGAACGATTCTGAACAAACTATATCCAGGATGTGCGTTAATTAAGTTACATGTTGTATTAACAAGGCCATCAGTCTGTGTATCGACACACTTTTACGTTAAATATATTGATAAGAATTGCAGACGTTAGGATTACGTGTGTAATGCTAAGTGACATCCTCGTGTCATTGTTTGTCATAAAGATCACTTAGTTATCTACATATAACCATATAAGTGTGAACACCATTCGATGCATGCAACTAAGCAAAACCTGTGGCGCCAACTTTGTTCAATATCCAACTTTATTTTGCTGCTATACTGCATCAATATGAATCGTATTTATAAGTCATAAGGTTAAGTTTTCATTGCGTTTGGTGGCTGAGATAGATAAGTTTAAGTTTGGTGAAGCTTACGCGAGTAGACTCCATCGTTGGATACGCACAAAGTGTTGGCTCATTTCTAGACAGCCAGTCATACAAATTGCAGATTAAACTGCGATTTAAACCGCGCCTTTCCTTTTACAATTCGTCATTCCTTCTCGCGTCTTTTTACAACGGGATGGCGCGAATTGAACTCAGTTTAGCAAATCGTTTTCGTACGTGTATCGATGGTTAATCTATCGATTTGTATCTACGATCGATTCCGTATTGGCATTAATACGTTTGATATGTAGGCTCGACTCCTTATTCAATAAATTATAGAGTGAAAACTGCGTTGAGTTTTCAAAGTCGTTTAAACGTGCGAAGACTTCGTGTTGCGTGTTTAAGGAATTTATTAAAAGATGCAGTTATGCATTATGTTTATTAGGTGTACAGAAAATAATTATTTAATCATTATGGATCTGATAATTCATAATAAATGTAAGTAATTTAAGTGGCGTCGGATACTGGTTTCGATGTGGAACAAAACGTGTAATTAATTATTTATGTTTAATTAATTGGCCTGGAGGTAAATAAATATATTTATCTACAAAGTAGCAGCATTCCTGATTTCTAGTTTGCTAAGTTCCTTTCTGTGTTATAACATAAATTTGATATTATTGACGAAACATGGTTTAAACGAAGAGAAGACTTAATTCTTAGCATTCCGTGGATTCACGTGCGGAAGCCGGATCCATCGCGTGGCAGAGGAGGTAACACTCGACAAAGACTGAGACTTGCGACTCAGATGTAGGTTTAAGGGGCCCCCTGTGATGCATCAACGCTCACCTTCTCTGTCTCTCAGTGTTCCCCCTCTTCCTAGCCAAATTTGCTAAGATCCTTACAATTTCGCTTTGGATACTCGTTCTAATATAGAACTTACGGAAGTTCTTGATAATCCTAGGTCTTTTAATAGGTTATAGAGGGATTTTTCTGGTATACCCCAGAAATTTATACAGTCAAGAAGAGAGTTACAAAAAAAAGCTATAAGTTTTGTTCGTAGTCTTTTTCCCATTTTCGTTAGACATAGCTATTTCCCCGTCTAACATATTGTACCAGAATTATACAACCAGCTGCAATCTGACTTCGGAAAAGATATCCAATGGACTAGATAGCTTTTGTCTAATTATAACGACTGTCTGCCTATGTCGACTGTTAAACGTGCTTTATTTCAAGTGATTTGAGGAATAATATGAGATGTATATACAACATGTAACGTAATTAACGCACTCCCTCAAACGCCCCAATTAGAATATTATGTTGTAATCATAATACATACACTGATTTTTTAATTTAACATGTATATGCATTGTTATTTACTAAATTACTTTCTTGAAATAAAGTTTATTTTTCTTTATTTTGTATTGAATGATGGAATTTGTATGAATACAATAAAACTGCCATTTTAAAAGTCTTATTAAAAATAAAATAAATAAAAATAAAAAAGGTTTTTATTCACGTAGACTTTAAAAAAGCGCTTGTAAATAGTCAGAACATGTTTGTAGTAATATAGTTGTATACGTTAGATATTATTTCTAGTAACATAGATATTTAGGTACATATTATATGAAAACATTTATAAAATTTATTTTATTACAACAATGATATTTAGCTAGCTCGTATCAAGTTATTGTCAATAGATTATGTTTAATTATCTAGTTTAAGTCTAATATTTTTACTACATATTGTCAATGGTTCCGTCTATATTAAAGGTATTATTATTATGACGGACCTTGTGTTAATAACGACGGTCGCGCTTTAATGCTACCACCGGATCCAATGCGTCCCAACTGAGAAGACCCAGCGAAACAAACTCAGTGGGTTCATCTACTACCGGTTTCAACACGACCCACTTGAGACGGCCCGGCGAAACATACTCAAGCGGGCATGAACACGGGATTCGGTCCAATTAGAGTAATTATTTAGTAGGCAAACACAATATATGCTCGATCGGTTGTCTGAATGCTTATTATTTTAGATTATATTTAGGTATACAAAAGAAAAACTTCGAAACAATAACATTATTCATTTTGAGACAGAGTCAATAATTTTAAATTAAGTATATGATAGCAATCATTTACAGATAGTTCACGTAACACATTTATATTAAACAATTGAACAAAGGATATCTATTTCATATTTTTCATTAAAAAGTTCTATGTCTAGAATTTTGCTAGAGAAGCGGTTTATATTTTGATGTGATAGAATTAGAAAGTTATCACACTTCTCTATTGTCATGCTTACATGTTTAAACTACTAACTAAATTGATTTTAATAACATTACTAAAAGATGGTATAAAAAGTGACTTCATCATACTACTTATGACTGAGTTAATATGTGCCGCTACTAAAGTTGCAAGTATGTTCAAAAATTTTCTTCAGACAGTAACTGTACTCATGGTTACCCTACAAGAATCTATAAAACTATTTGTGTCCAAAAATATAAATTTATTACTATAATGGCTAACCAAAAACTGTAGGTGCAAATTTAGCTTGTGGATATAATTATTTGTACTATCAGGCACATTGGACACATAGGGGAAGGCACACAATATTATCTTATTACAGTCTAATTCTAACATCTTAGTGAAACTATCTGTAATGTCTTTTTTCTTTAAGTTCTTACAATTTCCTACCATTAGAGTTATACATGATTTGGCACTGTGTTTATTCTGAATTAATTTATCTATTATATCTTTATAATGTAAATCCTGGCATACAATAGTTGACAAAGGAACAACTCAGCTTATTACTTTAACTTATGGTCCATTTCAATTTGTTTTGACTGTACAGGGTTAATATGACAATCATATCCGTAGTTTTAATTATTTAAAAAAAAAACTTGTGTGTACTGCATGTACACGCGTTAGAAGTTATACTTCTTTGGCGTATGGAAAAAAACACCAAAATAATATTTATTTATTCACACTGTTTAATTGTACCCTTACGAAACACGTGTTCTACATATAAATTTAACAGCATGAAGTTAGTTCTAGGTGGTATGAGAGTGAATTATTACGATGCGCGCGTAAAAATTCACTCTCATACCACCTAGAACTAATTTCATGCTGTATAATTTAGGTGTCGGTGTCCGCGCGCATCGTAAAAATTTACTCTCATCATTTTTCTCCATCGCGCCAAAAGAAGTAGGTATAACTTCAATAACAAAAATACCTATATTAAAAATTATGTAGATCGATTCAGTAAACGATTCTGAACAAACTATTTTCAGGATGTGCGTTAATTATGTTACATGTTGTATATTCTTGGATAATATAGATTTATAATCATACTAAATCTTAACCAAATAGCTAAATAAACTACAAGTTACGATCCATACCCGCACCTGATAAATGAGGTCCCATGACAACATGAGACATAACTTAGGTACTAAACGGTTATGTGGGAGACTCATGTTTACATCATCATTGTAAAATAGGTAGATTTTAAAGATTTATTTGATAAGTTGATGTGTTTTACTATTAAGGTTATTTAGCCTCTGCCACGTTGGTCTAGCGGTAGCGTGTTCACCCGCAGATGACGAGGTCCTGGGTTCAAATCCTGGGTCGGGCCATAATTGATTTTGGGACTTTTCTGTAAAAAGAAAAATTTCTCAACCTCAGCCCTAAGTCTGGGAGTTGGCGGTATAATACCCCCCATGCCTCGGAGAGCACGTAAAGCCGTCGGTCCTGTGCCTGACCTCTTTCCGGTCGTGTCGCTAGGCGTCCCATCGGATCATGAGAGTGATGGAATAGAAAGTGCTCCTGTGTTTGCGCACACACTTGAGCACTATAATATGTCCCGCGCAGATGGCTAATCTCTGTTGAGACTGACCGCCGTGGCCGAAATTCGGCTAGGAGGACATTATTTAATAGCTGCAACTGCTTTACCTACAGATAATGCCTCCCATCTATGCAGAAATGCAGTACTAGCTGAGATAGGGCCATTTTGATGCCAGTGCAGTGTGGAGACAACTTAAAAATAATAATAATAATAATATCTGGACAATGTCACACAGATCATCCTAGCCCCAAACTAAGCAAAGCTTGTACTATGGGTACCATGCGACGATATACATACTTATATAGATAGATAAATACTTAAATACATAGAAAACATCCATGACTCAGAAACAAATATTCGTGCTCATCACACAAATATTTGCACTTACCGGGATTCGAACCCAGGACCACCAGCTTCGTAAGCAGGAGCACTACCAACTAGGATACGGTAAATCAATAATAATGTGAATCTACTAAAATTGTAATATATTTAACGTAGATGTTTTGAAAAAGAATATTTCTTTTCTTTTCATTACATATTTTGGTGAGAAATACTGCGGAATACTTACATGACTGTAATCTTTGACGAGCCGGTTGGCTTATATACTTGCCCTTCACGCCGCAAGTCGTGGGTTCGATTCCCACTCTCGTCATTAAAAAACAATAAATAGAGTTCTAATTTGTAAAAATGTTAAACATGTTCCTTTACGTTAATTCATGATTTCTGTATATCACCATATGGACCATGGCGGCCACGCAGTCTCAAAGGGAACTCATCGGCGATTGAACTAATATATGGACATAGTCCCTAGATGCTGGCAGCATTAGGTGGTAATATTTTACGATTCCATTGGTTAAACGCACAATATTGGGACTCATGTTTGCCGTGTCATAAACCCTGCTGACCTAGCTATAGAAACAATTGTAGAATTAGGCGAATTTACCGTTTTTTAGGGTTCTGTACCCAAAGGGTAAAACGGGACCCTATTACTAAGACTTCGCTGTCTGTCTGTCCGTCTGTCACCAGGCTGTATCTCATAAACCGTGATAGTTAGACAGTTGAAATTTTCACAGATGATATATTTCTGTTGCCGCTATAACAACAAATACAAAAAACAAAATAAAATAAATATTTAAGGGGCTCCCATACAACAAACGTGACATTTTTGCTCGTTTTTATAGATAATGGTACGGAACCCTTCGTGTACGAATCCGACTCGCAATTGGCAGATATATCAATTGCTTTTCATCTTTCAACAATTAATATAATGAGTATAAATCAAATTATTCTCAGTCCAGAAACAAGGCTAACCCTTTGGTCTCGTGTAGAGTTTACAAAGCGTTTATATTACAAACACACAGGAAATACCCGCGCTCTCAGACCCATTAACCCAAACATCTTCATTGCAAAAGGCAGCAATAATTTGATCTCTTTCTAGGTTTATATATTTGAGCCGTTAATTGGTTTTATAATAATAATAATATCTAGGGACAATGTCACACCATCATCCTAGCCCCAAACTAAGCAAAGCTTGTACTATGGGTACCAGGCGACGATATACATACTTATATAGATAGATAGATACTTAGAAAACATACATGACTCAGAAACAAATATTCGTGCTCATCACACAAATATTTGCACTTACCGGGATTCGAACCCAAGACCACCAGCTTCGTAGGCAGGAACACTACCAACTAGGCTACGGTGACCGTCATTTTCGATGATGGTGCAGCAGTACTGGTGCGAGAAAATTAAACTAAACTAAATTAACACGCTCGCCGCCAAGCCCTATAAGCCAATACCACCAAATGTTTTTGATATTATTCCTTGTTTTTAGTCTCTAAAATAGTAACGTCTTAAAGAAATGATTTTTTCATCCCCCTCCCTTCTTTTTTTGCTGAACAGAATGTATGGAAAGTGTGCGCATTAGCCAAACACGGAGCTTTGACTGGATTTGTGCTCGTGTATCGAAAAAGACACAAGTATTTAGACAGTGTGTATTGAAAACGATACACATGGCGCTGAGCGTGTTAAATGAGCATTATGAACGCATGTCATTTGTGGGTATTTTTTAAGAAAGATATTACATCCACAATTCCTATTCCTATTCCATTCATAATAATAGTGTGATAAATATCGTTATTAGTGGGATAAATACTGTTATTAGTGTTATAAATATTGTTATTAATGTGATAAATATTGTTATTAGTGCGATAGCTATTGTTATTGCATTGATTTATTCTTTTAATTCTTCAATTCACATCTGAGGTATTTTGAACAGACTCCTAAGAGGTGGAAGTTGTCAATACGCTATTTATTATGCTTCCAAAATAGTCTCATATAAACTTTCTGTAAATTGAATTACAAACTTAGTATTAATGAAGACGTGTTAAAGTCAGTTGTATGTTTTCAGACTCCAGAAATAGGGCGTAATCTTTTCAACTTTTTATACGCTCGTATGTATGTTACTTGACTTCTTCAATTGCTTGTGACCTTTTGATAATTCTTTTTTGAAGTGTAACCGTCACTAAGTACGTTGGTCATTTTTGCGATGGGATAAAACCATTGAACTCGCGACACTGTTACCATTACCGTTCCCGACACCTTTGTTTAAAAGTATGTGCATATTCTGAGTACCATGACCGTCTTACTGCGATCGCCAACCCGCCTGCCAAGCGTGGCGATTATGGCATGTTCCTCGAAGATGTTTGTCCAGATGTGGACTTATTTCAGCTGTAATGATGATGAAGCCAATAGAATATGTATTGGAACGAAGTTCCTTATCGCGCGTTGTGAAAGGGGGCTAGACGGAAATAATTCTTACGAAAATTTGTCACGACACTTTTTGCAGCTGTGCGGCGTGCGCATGTTTATCTGTTTCTCTCTCTCTCTCTCTCTCTCTCTCTCTTATAGAAAGCAAGCCAGATATTTTCATTTCTTCTTTTTTTTTCATTTTCATGAACAGTGTGGTGTCGCGACGATTATTTTTGTTGAGTGTATACAGGTTTTTTGTACATAATAAATAATAAGAAATAACTTCGTCCCATCCGGGTGTCCCTTGACACCTCTCAAGTTTTATTTTTCTTACAGAGCTCTTCGAAGCGCCAATTTTACTATAAATAAATCTTCTCTGTTCCAAATTCAGCCGTTACCTTAAGAACTTAATAAGATTTTGTCGCTATGCAAATACCACGAGATTACGACCTACGTCTTACGTCTGTAAATATAATGCCATTTTATTATCAATATGATGGGATTATCCACCCTAATACCACAATATATTGATAGGTATATAACACCACTACTTGTGTAATAAAACTTTGTTCCACTTACATAAGGTTGATTTTAGCTTTGCATGTTCGAATTGTTTATATTTTCTCTTGACAAACTGTCAACGGTGTGTCAAAATGAGGTATATTTATACAATAGTTTATGACTTCCGCTGATCGATTTAGTGTGGGGATTATTGAAAAATTTATGTTCAATATGAAAAATTCTATGCGTGAATCTCGGTCGAATTTGACGACTCTTTTTTTAATAATATAGATATCAAAATATTTACGTGGATTTGTTAAGTTATAACGTTAACCGTTAGTGATGACAGTATAAATATGATGGCCAGGTTAATAGCAATAGATACAAATATTTTTTTATATGAATATGTTTACTACAGAATTAAACTGTTATGCTAGCAAAATACTTTAACAAAATACTTTTTATGAATGTAGAACTGCATTACTAGATACTAATAAGTTGTTTAATTAAAAAAGACAACGCCCTCACTATGGAAATTAATCTCTGTGTCGTGGGGTACTTTACAAACATTGAATTAACGGACACAGAGTACATACAGACTCAGGAAAACTATTTATGGGACACACAAATAGTAGTCCTGCGAGGGAATCGAACGCGGGACACGAAATGGCAAGGCTACTGTGTTAACCACTGCACCCCAGTGGCTTTGTAAGTGTTAAACAATATTCTTAGCCAATTATTCTTTGGGTTGAAAAAGTATATATAGTGACGATGGCTAATGTTTTCTGTGATGCCCGGTCTCTGGTAGATGTGCGTCTACTCACACCACGCAATTAGATGGGGTTGTGATTTTCGTTACCATTAACACCCAGCACGGCTTAACTTGATGATGATGTACTTGACTGTCTAATCATTATCGTCATCATCCTATCAGCTGAATAAAATCCACTACTGAACAAAGGGCTCTCCCAAGAATCACCACAATGGCCGGGCTTCCCGCAACCCTTGCAAGATCATCGGTCCACCTTGTGGGCCTACTCACAATGCGTCTACCAGTTCGTGATCTCCAGTCGAGAACCTTTCTGCCACGGCGGCCGTCGTCGGTTCTACGAGCTATATACATGCCCCGCCCACTGCCACTTCAGTTTGGCAATTCTTTGGTATATGTCGGCTTCATTTGTTCACCGACAGTTTTCGACGATTCTGATCCGATCTTAAAGGATTACTCCGAACATAGCCGTCTTTGGATCTTCAGTGTCACTCAATGAAAATTTGTGTAGCGAACAGATTACGATTTGAACTTCAATCGGCATTTCGTTTCCACGGTCATTAGCAGTAAGGCACACTGCCCCGCATGATGCAGCGTAGTGCGTGAGTGCGTGTTCTACCGTTGCTTGTAAGTATCTCCGTTTGTAAAGAAAACACGCACAGTCCAACACACAGAACATGCATCTCAGCATCTGCATGAACTCGCGTGGATTCATTTTCAGTGTGTTGGACTGTGCGTGTTTTCTATCCAAACGGAGACACAAACAACGCTATAACACGCACTATGCTGCATCATGCGGGGCAGTGTGCCACTCGCCTAACGCAAAATTATTTTTATATTTAAATTTGTAACAACTGAAACACATAAGCATTTGTTTGTGAAATTCTCAGTAACAGTAGATTCTCAGTTATTGTGTCTAGACGATAACTGACACCTTTTATTAATATCGCGTCAAGACTCGATGTATTCGACATTCATTTATAGGTTGAACTGCATGGGCGCTACATTATTTTGAGTTGTTTTTTCGAGTGAATTAGAGTTAAGGTTTCTAAAACTATACCTCGGTGGGTGGGTAGGCCTCGGGGTGTCAGGACAGGATCAATCCATACTGTGACCTTTACGTAAAAATATTTTAATATCTAAAAATTTAACTCGCGATTTTGTTCTGTCGCTGTGTGTCAGGTTGGTTCTTGGTGTCTTTCAGAAAAAGCCAAATAACGCTTTTTCAAACTGGTCAAAACCAGTATCGGAATGAAAAGTGTTACCTGCGGTTAAATGATAACGAGCCGAGGATGCAGAAATATTGTTTTTCACCAAAAAGCAGGTCGATTCATTAAGTCTTCATTATTTGACGATTGATGATTTGATGGGCATGTTGGCGTAGTAGGCAAATGCTTGCTTTTCACGCCGGAGGTTGTGGGTTCGATTAGGGCCAGATATTTGTGTGCATGAACATGTGTATTTGTCCTGAGTGTGGGTGTAATTATCTATATAAGTATGTATTTAAAAAAATAAAAATAATATATGCAGTATATCAGTTATCTGGTTTCCATAGTACAAGCTCTGTTTAGTTTGGGATCAGAAGGCCGTGTGTAAATAATGTCCCTGGATATTATTATTATTTCAGTTGACAGCTGCTGGGCAAACGTCTCATCAAGGATCTCCAGAATGGCCGATCAGCTGTTTCTTGCGACAATGGGAGGCATACTCACTGTCTTCGTCTTCGTCTTCATGCTTTGTGCCTTGCGCCATTCAAGAACTTTCTTGCTCGCGTGACCGTCAGTTCTATGAGCGATAACGCAATAACTCCTAGCTATATTCAATCGTCAATATGTATTTGATTGTCATAGAGGTGTTTCAAACATCCGCACCATAAATCACGTAGACATCTGTAATTAATGTTTATGTTTGTTGGTGGTCGCATGCCAACATAAATCTTATTACTGTAATGCAATAAATTATTGTACCATTTATTTCCCTGATTTGGTAATGGTGATATAATGGAGTGACTTCTTGTAAACCTTTGTTTTTGTTATTTATACACATACATTCTTCTGCCTTGCCTATATCTCATTTCTAATGGAGGCAGTTCCCAATTTCCCCTCTTGTGACTAATAACAGCCAAAGTACGTCCACTGCTGGACAAAAGCCTCCCCAAACAATGCCATAATAGGGAATATGCCATAATCGCCACGCTTGGCAGAAAGGTTGGTGATCGCAGTTTGATGGTCATAGTTCAGAGAAAAATGGTGCTGCCCGTTCACAGGTAGGTATTCGCTCGGGTCGATTTCTACGTCCCCCACGGGATGAGATGGGGTGATGATATTCTATGCCGTCACCACACAGCACCAACTAATACAGACTAATAACAATACTGCTTCTGATTACCTATAACTACCACCATAAAGACTAATCTAACACCCCGCTAACAGTATTACTTTTAATGCAATTATATTTTTAATATATTAAAATCAACTTTTTTTGACTTAAATTTAATAATAATAATATTACATACGTCCCAGGATATACATTATATCCTGGGACGCATGAACCTACATAATTATATATTCGGGATATTTTGCCATTTCTTAAGTTAGTTATTAATTTCAGAGCCATATGTTAATTCTATATTTTACTGTAAGTGCCAAAACTTGCTGTCATATAGATGTGCAGTCATTAAATATAAATATCCTGGGACATTGTTCACACACGGTCATCTAATCCCAATATAAGCAGAGCTTGTATTATGGAAACCAGATAACTGATATACTACATATACTAATTTTCTTTTGTAAATACATATTATAGAAATAATACCACCCATGCTCAGGACAAACGGTCATGTTCATAGACACAAATCTGTCCTGGGGCTCTACCGGCTAAGTCGCCGAACATCGATTTCTCGTAAATAAAGGTTAAAAAATACTTTATCGATCGTTAAATCGGTTTCAACGTTGACAATCGATTCCGGACCATTTATGACGTCGCATGTGCTCATGGAAGCCGATTTAACGATTGATTAAGTTATTTTTAACTTTTATCTATTTGAACGCCATTTAAGAAATGGATGTTCAGCTACTTAGCCGGTATAGCCCCTGGGTGAGAATCGGACCCATGACCTGCGGCGTGAGAGGCAAGTATCTTCCAATCACCCTAACTAACCTGTCAAAAAGTTCTTATTGGCTCTGACTATTTTGTAGGCATTATCAAGCTCTACAACTTTTCTTTAGAACTCAATTATATGTCTTTCATCGTTAAGGCAGCGTCCGCAAGAAACGTTTTTGTTCGATTGTACTTTGCAAATCCAACTGAATAAATGTTTTCATTTTGCTGGGGTTAATAATATGACACTCATAATTAATAACGTGGCTTTCTATTTGGAAAAGTATTTACAAAATCGGTTCAGTAGATCCCCGTACAACCTCACAGACTCACGAACTTTAAATACGTCTTTATAATTTCATTAGTATAGATAGTTTATATTTTATTCGGATTTTCGATCATTCTGATCCATTTTGTAGTTTTTGCGTGAAAGAGTAAGTAAATAAAATCCCCTCACAAATTTTCGCATTTAATAATAATAATAAAACATACGAAAAAAATATTATGGTAATAAAATTATTTGTTGGAACATAAATTGAAAACAGAAATATAGATTACGAAATCTATTAATAAATTGACAGCTATGATATGCCGGATACGGATATTATAGCTGGCACGTGTTAGTGCTAGTATAAATACAACACATCCAATGCAATAATAACGCAACTTCGACGCTTTATATTAATTAAAAGAAACTATTTATGCGATAATTTTAAACGAAAAGAGAACGACTTTGCTTAGGAACAAATTTGCGTTATTCCGCGAAGACGTAGGCCTCTCAAAACAGACAAGACTCTTATTTCACTCTGGCGAGTGGTGATCGCGACGATCTCGGTTGTAATGTCGACGAAGTAAGTATTTCGGATTGTTTTCATTGTCACAAGAGTTTCTAATAACCTTAAATTGAGGTAAGCTGTCAACTCGTAGAAGTGCTCGCCATGTACTAAAATATGTGTTTGAAATGAAGAAGGTGTTGAAAGAATGGCTTGTACATAATGTATTTTATAATATTAAGGATTTTTTTTAATATAAATATAATAATTAGGTAGTGTGTAGTATGTAATAGTTGTACCAAATATTTTAATGAAGCTACTTCTTATGTAAACCATTTTTTTGCATGTCAGTACGACAAAATATGTGGAACTTACTTTAAGACTCTCCATCCATCTGTCTGTAACCATATTTTTTGCGACTTAAATATATTTGAATATTGAATATTTGAATGCAAGTATTTAATTTATGTGTATTTATTTTATTGTATAATTTATTTGATTTTTTTAATTACGCACACACATGCATGTACATAATTCAAAAAATTATGCTGTGACTCCTTAAAATATTTCGAAGTTAATTATACTTTTGTGCTTAATTATCTATAACTAAGAAACAATGTAACAAATACAGGTTGTCCAAATAAATGCATTACACAGTATAACTTTAGTTGAGGTATTTGTATCCGTACTTACATAATGTAGGTGTTTCCTGACGTTAATGTTGAAAACTGTTACAAAACTTAAAATGTGGAGTAGTTAATTAACTTGCAATTAAATATTTATATGAATTGATTTTTATTATTGCTTTTGAATTGATTGCATTATTATTTACCAATATTTTTCTTAAAATTATTAGTATATAATTTTGTTCTTCCCAAGGATATCCTAGAAGAAATTGCCGCTAGTGATAAGAACGGCCTATGTACACAATTTAAAATAAGTGTTTAGCAATTAATTATAGTCTTTTCGCCATAAGATGAGTTCCCTGGCAGTTCATTTTTTCCGTGGCACGCATACTACTTTAGACGAATAAAAAATAAACTGGTAAAAGTAAAAAAAAAATGTTACAATAAATTGCCTTTCGTAAATTACTAATTAAATTATTGTAGTTATAATTAACTGTTAATAAATTAAGTAAATAAAATAAAAATGTATAAATCTTAAAAATGTCTAATGCGTTGAACGGAACGTCGGCCAATAGAGATTGACACTACTCATAGATTGACACGAATCCGATTCCATTTTCTTTGCCAACTGAATCGATATTATAAAAAAATCGATTATATTTCGTTAGGTCACGTCACTACAATTGTCTGACAACAGGGAACTCATCTTATGGCGAAAAGACTATAATAAAATCTGGTGTACAATAGTTTTGTATTTATTTACTTACCGTATGGGCTGTGGTTGCCGTGATGTTAGAGTTGGTCAAGCTGCCCAGAAGGCTTTCCACATGGCTTATTGACTGTTGTCTAATGACGACCACCGGGACCGACAGCGTAACGTGCCCTCCGAAGCACCGATACCCTCAAAAATTAAACCACTTTAACCGTTACCTAGGCAGAAAGGTTCTCGAGTGGCAACTACGAACCGGAAGACGCAGCGTGTGCAGGACACCTAGAAGATGGACCGATGATCTTGTGAAGGCCGATGGATACCGCTGGATAGCGCAAGACCGGCATTTGTGGAGATCTTTGGGGGAGGCCAATGTCCAGTAGGGCACGTCTTTCGTTTACAATTCTAACTCAAAAATATAAATACAAATTGTAAATGTAAATTTAACACTAAGACCTAAATAAGTTAATTTAAGCTGATTACATATTTATTATATACTAGCTATGCCCCGCGGTTTTACCCGTGTTAAACTTTATAAATTATAACAGCTCCTCCCCCGTGATAGCGTGATAATATGTAGCCTATATGTTGGCCCGACCACTTAGTATTAATATTCATGCAACATTTTAAGAGAATCCATGCAGTACTTTTTGAGTCTAGCCCGGACATACATGCAGACAAACAGACACACAGAAAAAAAATCTAAAAACTATATTTTTGGCTTCGGTATCGATTGTAGATCACGCCCCAAGTATCCTTTTTAAAAAATATTCAATGTACAGTTTTGACTTTCCTACGGTTTTAATATATGTATAGATACCACTATCATTTCGTGGAGACCTGTAATTGGGTTTCAATTACTATTGATAGCTTTTATAATTGTATTTTATGTGCTGTTGGTCTTCCTTTATATTAAATAAATAAATAAACTAACTCTTTATGTTGATGCTACTAAGATTTTTGTTGATCCTATAAATATCTTTTCGGCTGATATGTTGATGATAAACGGTCACCCATCTATGGACCGACCGCATGCTTAGTTGCTTTACCTCGTCGAGCACTTACTGACCGTTGAGTGCAACCAGTATGAGTTTGTATTGTATTGTACTGTATACTTATAAATTAAAGTCAAAAGCTTACTTACTTAGCCTTTCCATTAAGTTTATAGATTTTACTACGCTAATCTCCAATGAAGTAATTTTGAATATCAACCGAATTAATAAAGTTAAGTTTTATTGATTCAAATAAAAATAAATTAGACTTTCAAATGTGACTGCAAGTAAGTAAAATGTTTGACCCAAATATCCAAGAGTGAGATAACAGAAATGCAAATGGTAATAGTATTAAGATCGTGATGTCCAACGTGTTTATAGTTGACGTAAACCATAAAGAGTTTACCGTATTTTTTAATTTTAATATATATATATATATATTTAGATTTCCGCCATGAAATGGTAAAACGGAGCTCTTATCAGTCGAGGCGGCCTGTTATTGATGCGCTCATAGCTATTACCGGTCCGTAAGTGTTTGGCGAGGTTAAGCAACTAGGCTCGCGGTCAGTCCATAGATGGGTGACCACCAAAGTGGTTTAATTTCTGTACGTCTCCGTGCTTCTGCGGGCACGTTAAGTTGTAGGTCCCGGTTGCATCCTAATGGACCTTGAAAACCTCTGATACTAAGGTAACCACTGCCGATACGATAAGTAATTTATGATTTCCTTGAAAACCGATATAAAATCAAACATGTGAAGTAGTTAATTAACTTGCAAATTTAATTTTTTCTCTATTACATATTAATCAAGACAATAATTCAGCAGATCCCCCTGTAAAACGTACGTAAATTGAAATCATCCAATAATACATTTTTTGCTCAAGATCTTGATTCTTTTGACTAGAACCTGGACTCCAAAAAATTTTCAAAATGGAGTTGTGTCCATCATTTGGAATATACTATTATTGCAGTATGATGGTTATAGTAGACAGAAAGACGCTGCTGCCCGTTCTCTGGTAGATATTTTGCCTCTGTTCGACTTCTACGCCCCCCACAGTATGATATGGGGTGATAATATTCTCTGTCGTCAGCCACATAGCTTGGTAGAAAGAAATATTGATACGGAAACCTAATTGTACAATCTCAACTCGTTCTTAGCCACTTTTTATGTCGATGTTCTTCATCTTTAAGACAATCTCAAAAGAATTTCGTTATAAATAAGCTTGACATATTGTAACCACTCTCGATTTCTATTAAACGTGAGAAGTGCTCAACGTTATTAATATAATAGTACAAACATCAATCAGATGCTTATCGTTTCGCGCTATAAATGCCACCTTGAGGAAATCGTTCATTTAGCGTTAAGCGCTGCGAAGCATCTGAGCCGCATTCCGAAATTCCAATATTTACATTTAAACCCAGGTGTGTTGCGTTTAGTGACTTCTTGATATCAGACTACTGTACCTAAATAGTGAGAATGGTAAAAATGTCTTATGGTGCGATTCACCCAGTTTGTCACAGCAGTAAATCTAAGCATTTATCTACTGATGGAATGTTAAATTGTTTTAGTTGCTGCATGCTCAACATGAGTATAGGAAAACTTTTCGGTTACTTTTGAAAGTCGGGGTCATTACTTTTAAGCATGAGTTTTTGTTATTTTCTTTCTTATTGTTTTTCTTTTATGAAAAAGACAGCTTCAACACTAGGGAAATAAATCCCTTTGTCGTCGTTTAAAAAACTATAATTTACAGTGCAGTCATCCAGTTTATCGGACTCAGCATCCAGACTCAGATCAACTGCTTATGAATTCCAAAAATAGTTGTCCAGTGCATGAATTAAACCCGGGATGGAAGTGTCGAGAGCACTGCGCCACAAGTGCACACAGTGATGTTTCATCACAAAGAGCTTTATTTCGACAAAGATTTTTTTTCTTTACTATTTGCTGAAACAAATAGTTTTACAAACAGAAGAGAAAGAGAAAAAGTTTTAGTCTTCAATTTATTTATCGTTGGACTAAAAGTATTTTTTCTTAATTGACTGGGCTATTATCGAGTGTGAGAGCTGCCCGTTCTCTGGTATTCTACTACGTATTCCATCGGTCGATTTCTACTCCGCCCACGGGATGAGATGGGTTGATGATAATGTATTCCGTCACCACACAGCAAGTGGAAAACATAGGTCATATCTTTTCCAGATTTTTAGGACATTAACGTTTCCCCAAAGTAGGTATATAATATAGTACATATTTAATTTTCATTTACCATAACTTTAACTACTTAACTTGATATTTTGTCTATGTTCAGACAGTCTTCAGTACCGTTATTAACAAATATTATTGTGCTGTTAAAAGTAATGGATATATAAAACGCTAAAGTATAGCCATTTCCTAGCTGTTTAACTATAAACGGATGTATAAAAGTTTTACAGTAAACTGAAATCATCTGATTGAGTGTCTCACCCTTAAGTAGGATCTTGAACACAAAGGAACGTTTGTATATTTCAATCATCCGATGTATCTTGTTCTATCTTTGTTTGGAGTTCATCAGTTCTGCTCGCCTCCTAATTGTTTTAGTGAAAGACTTGTTTACAAATACGCCTGCTTCGCTAACAGACTGCTAGATATTGTCTTCGTGCTCTGTCTTTTACTAACATGCTATTTACAGACACCGAGCACGCACAGTTTCCAAACAACTACTTATGGGTCACACATTTTTTTTAAAGCAACGCCCGCGCAAGGGAGTCTAGTCCCTCTGTCGCGGGGTACTTTACAAACATATAATAGACGGACACATTTTACATCCAGACTCAGAACAACTATTTATGGGTCATCCAAATAGTTGTCCGGCGTTGGACTTGAACCCGCGACACGAAGCTCCAGTCAGAGTTATCCTGTGATCGGATCTAACCCCCAAGATGAAGGCGGCGGGATGGTACCTACGTCGTCCACCTAGGTAGCTAGAGAAAGCCGCAGGTTAGCTAGGGTAGGCTCCTCAGCGGCGAGGATCGCTTTGGCCCCTTAACACGTCATCGGTGATCCCGTGCAACTGATCACACCCTCTCTTAGAATTCTGTCCTTTTGCTTCAGCGGCCCCCTGAGCTGTGGCCCGAAACCTAAAAGGGTGGCCTCGGGTATTAATCATTTAATATAAGCTACTGGTTAAGAGCCTTCTGCGCTAGCCAAATGCTCATTGCCTTCAATTCTTTAATTTTAATATTGTACAACTAAATTTCAAAATAATAGATTAATTTTTTTAGACTAATTATATTTTTGTAATTTTTATACTGTGTTCGACTATGTTTGTGTACTGCATTTTGAACTTGACAAGTACAAGTGTATGTTAATACCCAAGTGCTGAATAAATTTCATTATTTCATTTCATTTCATTACCGTGGCCGGTTAGCGTGACAGGTAAATGCTTGCCTTTCACCCCTCAATTCACGGGTTCGATTACCACCAAAGACAAATATTTGTGAGCATGAACATGTATGTTTGACCTGAGCCTGGGTGTAATTATCTATATAAGTACGCATTTACAAAAAATGTAGTATTTGTACTATATCAGTTATCTGGGTTCCATAGTACGAGATCTGCTAAGTTTGAGATCAGATGGCGGTGTGTGAATAATGTACGACTGCATTTCTAAATGACTGCAAGTTACAATTAGCATATGGCCTTCGAAATAAAATTGGGAATGCTTAAAAGATGGCAAAACATCCCGGTTAAATCATTGTGCATTATAGTAATTGGTTTAAGCCCGCATAAGTTTCCTGTCATTAACTCTCACTGAGGTGAATAGATATATAGGGACAATGTCACACAGATCATCCTAGCCCCAAATTAAGCAAAGCCTGTACTACGGATACCAGGCGACGATAAAATAAATAAAATAAATAAAAAAGGTTTTTATTCACGTAGACTTTAAAAAAGCGCTTGTAAATAGTCAGAACATGTTTGTAGTAATATAGTTGTATACATTAGATATTATTTCTAGTAACATAGATATTTAGGTACATATTGTATGAAAACATTTATAAAATTTATTTTATTACAGCAATGATATTTAGCTAGCTCGTATCAAGTTATTGTCAAGAGATTATGTTTAATTATCTAGTTTAAGTCTAATATTTTTACTACATATTGTCAATGGTTCTGTCTATATTAAAGGTATTATTATTATGACGGATCTTGTGTTAATAACGACGGTCGCGCTTTAATGCTACCACCGGATCCAATGCGCCCCAACTGAAAAGACCCAGCGAAACAAACTCAGTGGGTTCATCTACTACCGGTTTCAACACGACCCAGTTGAGACGGTCCGGCGAAACATACTCAAGCATACATACTTATATAGATAGATAAATACATTATACATAGAAATCATCCATGACTCAGAAACAAATATTCGTGCTCATCACACAAATTTTTGCACTTACCGGGATTCGAACCCAGGACCACCAGCTTCGTAGGCAGGAGCACTACCAACTAGGCTACGGTGACCGTATGTACATTCGTATAAAATAATACTAATAATAAGGTCCTCTTAGTCGAATTTCAGCCATGGCGACAAGTCTAAATGGAGACTAGACATCTACGCAGCCACAGCATAGACAGTGTCCTTAGGGACACTGTCTATGCCATCACTCTCATGATCCGATGAAACGACTAGCGACAATACCCGAAAGAAATCAGGTGTAGGGCCGACGGCTTTACGTGCTCTCCGAGGCGGGGGTGTGATAACCACAACTACAAGAATTGGGCTGATAGGGAGAAAATTTCTTAACACATAAGTTCCAAAATCACTTTTTTTAATCGGTTGACTATTTTGGAAGTTTATAATAATCTTGTAATTATCAATAATATAGTGAAGATGGGGAAGCTTTTTAATTGGTATCTAGTGAGCGGTTTTCATGATGATGATTTCAATTACGTTAAATTAAAATAATTACTAATTTCTGGATGGAGTATTGATCGTTACAAGTCTTTGGGGTTCTCTTAACGCAGATTATCTTATATATAACCTTTAAAAGAAATTCTTTATCCAACGAATTGTCGATACAAATTAAGTAACAAATTTAGATGTACTCTTCTATAAATGTTTATCGGTCATTTTAGGTCTAACGATTTCATTATTTAAGGTCTCGAAAATTACAAATACTAAGAAAATAATCTATAGGAATCGTGGCTTATGAAGGACAACAATGATAAAAAAGAGGGACAGATTATAATTAACGGACATAATAATAAATCAACTTGACAGTCACGTGGTTTTCATACATACCCACATAACTGTTCTAAGTTTAGATATGTATTTCTGTGTCTTAGCAGACTAAAGACAAATAACCTGCTAAAATACAGAAATTAAATAATTAGAATCAAAATTAAAAAGAAAGGTAATAATCCAGTGGTACAACGCCTTAACAATAAATATTATTTTAAAGAAGCATTGAAACGACTGACTTCAATAAAAAATTATATTGGACCATCTCGAAGTCCCTAATAAATAAAAAAACTCTTAAAATCCATACATAACACAAACAATAGTTATGTGTTTAACCTTAGTTAAGTATTTAGCAACTTTCAATGTACAAATATTATTCTATTGTATTCAAAATATTTTATAGTTAATTTTTGCTAATTTGATTTGCATGCTGTGTTAGCCTATAAGTGATTATTACACGAAAAACTGTAAGATGTAGCTTATAACTCTTATATTTAAATGTGTAAATAATCGTTGGTTAACCTACTAATAAAAAATAAAAAAGTAATCATTTAATATACACACAAATACCAAAATTAAACACTTATTGTGCCCATAATTATACCAGTTGTATGTATCATCGAAATAAACATACCGATGTAGTATTTGTTATAAACATTTACATACACTTATTCCAATTCAAGTCGTTATTTCTAGTACTCTGCTGTATCTGTTTCCGTTTATCGGATCTTGTAGTACTCGAAATACGTTTAACATTCAACCAATTCCAAATTAGCATTGAAATCATCAATTATATCTGAATTCATTAAACTCAAGCAAGATGAATTAAATCACTATTCAAAACAGTTACCAAATACTTGCAGTTCCCAAGAATTTACCTGTGATTAACTATGTAGTTATTGACTGCTATATCTGTGCAGCTGTTGCCAAGTTTCACATACCATATGCTTATCTAATCGCCATCAGTTTTAATTGCTAGTTACAGAACTCGCTAACTAATCGACCCTCTCCTAACTTTTCGCCCTGTATAAACATTATGAAACATTTCATTTGGCACCTTGCTCCTTGGATCTTCAACATTGTTATCTATGTCTTCTATCTCAATGGCATAAGGTTTAAGATCCACTGCATTATCAATCAAGTCATATTTGTGAAATTTATTAGATAGTATTTACTGTTTAAGATCTCTTAATCAAATCGAACGCCAGTCAGTCATGCCTTTCTGTTGGTGTTTACTCTTCAGATGATGGACTGTTTGTAGCACCAATAAACGTTTATTTTGTAATGGATTTCAGAAATTCTATCGTATATAAATTAACACTTCAGCTATTGTCTGTTTGGAAATAACAGTAGATTAATTCCAATATGGAATACGTAACGGTTTTCTGACATATAATCGTGGTTATATTTATTATTAAGAAAAGACGTAATACAATAAACAAGAAAACCATTTTTATTTACAGAGTCTTCAAAAGGCGCATGGAGTTTGTCAGAACTTGTTTGTGGTATTACTAGTGAACTAAGCATAATTTTTATATATACGTTTCGTATTTAAACATTTAAAATTTACTATTAAATTTAATTATTAAATAAATACGATTTTTATTTACATAGAGTTTTAAAAAGCGTTGCTAAATATTAGTAGTAGTACTGTAGTAAAAAGTATAAATGAATAATACTTGTAATATTACAAATGAACTATATATGAATTTTAGATACAAATCGATAATAAGATCGTGACTGAGGTTTATATAATCAAACGGAATTATAATTTAATTTATGATAGTCATGGTTTAGTTAATAGGCAAATTACTTGAATTTATTGTCTAAATTGTTTTTTTAAGTTTGTACATATTTATAGTTCTACATATATTTTACGACTTCTTGTCTGAATGGGTATAATGAGGTAAGAATTTAATATCATCATTATTATGATGGACCTTGTGTATATAGAGGCGGTCGCGCTTTAAAGCTACCACCGGATCCAATGCGCCCCAACTGAGAAAACCCAGCGAAATAAAATTACGAATTTTCGTCAATATTATGTTTCGCATACGCCGCGTGGTCTCTGGCCTAGAAAGAATTACAGGGCCACTTTATGCCATCCCGTGGTTGTCATAAAAGGCGACTAAAGGATACACCTGGGGCTCTACCGGCTAAGTCACCGAACTGCGATTTCTTAAATGGCGTTCAAATAAATAAAGGTTAAAAATGACCTAATCAATCGTTAAATCGGCTTCAACGTTGACAATCGATTCCGGACCATTCATGACGTCACATCGAAATCATCGAAGCCGATTAAACGAATGAATAAGTCATTTTTAACCTTTATTTATTTGAACGCTATTCACGAAAACGATGTTCCACCAGCGCACCACAACAGCGCCACCTGTGTACTATGGCTACCATCTAACATAACAAGCGCAGTGACTACGGCAAACCCCTCCGAATGCTAACGTTTGGAGGAGGCCTATGTCCAGCAGTGGACAACATCAAATAAATAAAATAAAAAATAAATAAAAAAGGTTTTTATTCACGTAGACTTTAAAAAAGCGCTTGTAAATAGTCAGAACATGTTTGTAGTAATATAGTTGTATACATTATTATTTCTAGTAACATAGATATTTAGGTACACGTTGAATGAAAACATTTATAAAATTTATTTTATTATAGCAATGATATTTAGCGAGCTCGTATCAAGTCATTGTCAAGAGATTATGTTTAATTATCTAGTTTAAGTCTAATATTTTTACTACATATTGTCAATGGTTCTGTCTATATTAAGGTATTATTATTATGACGGACCTTGTGTTAATAACGACGACATCAGACTGATGATGTATGTATGTATGATCTAATGAATGGGTCAACATTTCATTCGCGTATGTACAATGTTTCTTTTGATTCTAAAATGAGTATTATTCGAATAATACGAAAACATCTTTCAGCGGAATTGAGATGAAATTGTATAAATCAGCTTAAAAGCCATCAATCACTTTGTACAAACAAAATAAATCTCTTTTCTTACACACTTATTTCCATGAATGAAGTTCGGAGATTGCGAAAGTCTGGTAACAGACGTATAACAGTGTTGTAAATATACAACTGAATTAAATGGAGCAAAAAGGCGATGTGTGTACTGTATGGAGATTTTAAATCGCTGGAGTATATTTGGTACATTTTATTAATATACACTGAAAGGACTTAAGAAGCGTAAAATTATAAGATAACTTGAAACGGTACATATAAATTGATTCATTCATAATAATTCAGAAGTGGAGTTTGCCATATTCTGGCACGATCAAAATTGTTCTTCTTTAATGTTGTTCTTTAAAAAGACAACGCCTGCACTAGTTCATCTAATCCTGTGTCACAGGGTACTTTACAAAAAAATAATAAACGGACACAAATTACATTCAGACTCAGAACACCTATTTATGGGTCACACAAATAGTTGTCCGGCGCGGGACTCGAACCCGCGACACGAAGCGGTGAGGCGACTGTCTTAGCCACGTGCAGTCACGAATTGACTACTATACTAGTTAATAACAACTGTTATGATCAATTGTGTTGTTAATTATTTTGCAATTCAAAATAAGCCCTCTACAAGATGGACCGATGATCTTGCGAGAGCGCTGGAAGTCTTTGGATGCATGTAGCGGAAAAACCGGCAATTGTGAAGGTATTTGGGGGAGCCCTTTGTCCAAAAGAGGGTGTCTTTCAGCTGATATGATGATGATGATGAATTCAAAAAGAGTAATAATAATTAATTTCTGAATAACCGAGGTAAACGACAGAAATTGAGAAACAATGGAATGAAGAATTTGACCCAGTCCTTTCAGAACTCACCTATCCACGTTTTCATGGCGCTCATAGATAGATGCTCTAACCGATAAAGAGAAAGACAAAGACAAAATTTATTTATTGCTTATTACAATAAATACATTTTGTCTTTGTCTTTGTCGATCCGTACATGATCAGCGAGCCTAAGCAACTAGGTTCGCGGTCAATCCATAGATGGGTAACCGCCAAATTGGTTTGATACCTGAGCGTCTCCGTGCTTCAAAGGCAAGTTAAGCTATCGCTCCCAGTTGTAGTCTTGAGACAATATAGACGTTAAGCCACGTCGTACTGGGCGGCTTGAACAACTCCACCACTTCCCCTACGATAAGTATGTAAAGTATTATTATGTTATTCAACCAGATAGCAAGATAGTCCAGAATGATGCTCCTAAACATCTCGCTTCATTGAAATAATCCTTAAATAGCTACGAACAGTAATAAAAGGATAAACAAATATCGAATTCTCTTCGACCGGACTATGTTATAACCCCTTTTACGAGTTTCACGCGAGATTTGTAATCCAAATCCTGCATAAACCTTACAGTGTACACGCAGCTTACAACTTTATAAGCTATTTCTTTTGATCCTCATTCCAGACGAATAAAGATTATGAAGTATTTACATGGCTTATGAAATTATTATTTCTTTTATTTTAGGGTTCTGCACAACACCAGACAAGCATAACTTTGTTCAGACTCTCCTCACATCAGGCAGTCCACGGCAGGTTAGGTTTAGTTGGTGCGAGTCTAAAATACCCATGTTGCGGTTTGGTTTGTGCATTCCCCCGGCCTTAACAAATAAAAAATGAGTTTTGCACAAATCGTTAAAAATTATATTTTTATTGCAAAAAAATCTGAAAAACTGTATATATTTAATAAAACCACAGGTATAGGTAGATACCTAATAATCGATTCTGGAACTACATATTTATTATATGTACCTACTTTATACGCTATTTCTTTTGATCCTCAATCCAGATTAACCTAAATTATGAAGTATTTACCCGGCTTATGAAATAATTCTTTGTTTTATTTTAGGGTTCTGCACTACACCGGAGCAGCATACCTCCTCACATCGGGCGCTATAAGAAGTCCATGGCAGATTAGGTGTAGTCGGTGCGAGTCAGACATAACCAACCGCAGATACTTTTTGCGGTGCCATGCGTAGGCATTCCCCCGGCCTTAAAAAAATGGGTTCTGCACAAAACGTTACAATTTACATTCTTTATGCCAAGAAGTATAGAGAAAGCTAAGAAAAACATAGTGATACAACACACTTTTTATACCATGTACCATATTACCTATGTTATGTTTAACAAATAAATTACTTTGACTTTGAAAAATCTGAAAACTTACTCTTTAAACTCTATTTAATAAAATCACAGGTAGATATAATGAACGATAGTAACGGGTAACACGTGTCGGAGTTCCGGTTGCAATTGAAGTGGCTGCCTATTCGGCGGCATCGGGACTGACATATTCTTTATCTACTTTATTCCCTCCTTCATAACCCTGTTGCTCCCATCTATCTCCGTGAACGCTTTGAGTATCTGGTGCCCAGTGGCAAACCTTGTCGCACAGCTACATCTCTTCTTCTTAGGACTCCTTCCCATACTTCCAGCCGCTATGATGGTTCATTTACTGTACACGCAGTACGCCTTTGGAATTCCTTACCACATTCCATACGTGATAGCTTGTCATTGAGTATTTTTAAGAGCAGAACTATGAATCACTTCTTATCTCTGTAATTTACGTATATATAAGGTATGTAGGTTTATGCAGTTTATTAAATAAATATATATTTTTATAAGGTATCGTATGTAATTATTAGTGTGTATTTTATCAATATATTTACCCGACAAGGTACATAATTATAATAGTTTGTTGTACACTGCCTATACCCATAATTTTGAAATACTCTCTTTTCTGATGGTTTGCTGGAAGAAAATTCAATAATGAATTAAGCTCGCCTATGTACCTACATGCCTTTTCTTTTTGTAAAATCTAACTTATGTATTTATTTTCTGTGTGCAATAAAGAATAAGAATAAGAACTCACGTAATTAATTTTATGTTGGATTCGGCCACCAGTTTCAAGTTCTTCAGGGATATTGCGACCCGCACGACGTCGCAAGTGAGGGCGCGCGCGGCTCGTTAGGACAGGGCGGGTGGGGGCGTGTGTTCAGGTGGCATCTGAAGATGACTTCCTAAAGAAGTTAAAACTGTTGGCCGAATCCAACATAAAATTAATTACGTGAGTTACCCGTTACTATCTTCCATTATGTTAGTACCTCACGTCAGTTTTAATAATAATATACATAGGTAGATACCTAATAATCGATTTTGGAACTATTTATAATATGTACGGAACCTTCGGTGGGTGAGTCCGACTTATACTTGTCCGTTTTTTATAGATCATAACACTTCACAAGACACTTGTTCATTAAATACGAATGTATAAATCATATTTATACGATTTCTTTTCTTTGCTCCATTTGTTTTATTACTATGATCCTGTTCATAAATTTTTATTATTAATTGGAGACGAAGTTGACGGATTTAGTGTGTTAACAGTATTGGCAAAGTTTAGACAGGTCTTACTAGTGTTATTACATGCTAGTATTTTAACTCCAGCAATAATTTTAGTTCAGATTAAAATTATATACCTAGTATATTATAGTTGTGTGGCTAACGGCATAGAATACAACCCTTTCTCCTCCTGTGGTGGCATAGAAATTAGCCCGAAGGTCAATATACCTTACCATTACCATTATAACCATCATCTGCGATCGCCAGCCCGTCTGTTAAGCGTAGCGATTATGGAAAAACTCCCCAAAATCAAGGCCAGCAACTGTGGAGGCCTTTGACTAGCCGTGGACGTCGATATAATAATGTTGATTTTAGCATATACATATCTCTAATTCTTTTAGCTTTATTAACTGACTTAATTCAACTGTATACTTTTTTGTAGGATATTAAAAATCCGTTATCTGGTTCGACTATAAAACCCAGATGCAACCAATAACTAAGAAATTTAGACCTAGTGTCAAATTCTATTTGGCTAATTGTTTTCTGTAAGGATTGTCATAGATGTTCTTATGGAAACCGGGACCGAGGCTCGATCAGATGGCTCATAAGATGCTCTCTTGAGATCTCGAGGCCGATTGACAGTAGGTATTACTTTGAAAATCCTCGAGTCAAGCACGAGTCGGAGTCCCGCATTAAGAGTTAGGAACACCGAAGACAGGAAAACCGGCAGACTTTAATCACAATATATTCGTTTAATATTAACATTATATAATGATATCTCATAGCATTTGGGTTGATTGCAGATACACATAGAAAAATAAATATAATAATAACACAACAAATTCAACTTTATACTATGTTTGAGCGGTAGGAGCCAATGACTTTAGCTTACAATATAATAAAATATAATTCAGATAGACAATGACGCAGGGAAGTTTTCAAACGCTACATTTCAAAACATTCCTGTATAGTAGAAACTGTTCTATAGAGCAAGCTGCTTAAGTAACACACGTCTGAAGGGCACAATTAATGAAAAGACTACTACTAAACTAAGGAGGCAGGCAGTTTCGTTTATAACCGTCTATAAACAATATGAACACAGTGTATCCAGTGAAAACAGTAAACACTGCGATAACACGACGCTAAGCCGCGAACAGTCATTGAAAATAGATTGAAGCACAAGGCTTATGTTTCCTTTTGCATTCGTATTTAGATGCGGGTAGATGTGGGTGGCAAGCTGCTGAGCTTAAACTTACAATATGTAAGATTAGGACTTTATTTTGCTGGGTAGAGTAAACTTTGTTTTTGAATGATACTTCGTCATATTTAACCGGTTTACTCATCAATGTGTGGTAAACAGGAAACTACGACGTGCGATTAACGCTTGTGTGACAAAACTGTTTTACGTCTCACGATAGTTCGAATGCACGTTTACGCGACACACTGCATGCGGGATTTCAGCCCAGGGGCTCTACTGGCTAAGTCGCCGAACATCGATTTCTTGAATGGCGTTCAAATAAATAAAGGTTAAAAATGACTTAATCAATCGTTAAATCGGCTTCCATGAGCACATGTGACGTCATAAATGGTCCGGAATCGATTGTTAACGTTCGGGCCAATTTAACGATCGATTAAGTCATTTTTAACCTATATTTATTTGAACGCCATTTAAAAATCGATGTTCGGTGACTTAGCCGGTAGAGCCCCAAGACCTTGTAATCTGCAATTGAACACCAAATACCGCAGTGAATAATTTGAAAGTCTACGAACAGAATTTTTTTCTAGCATGGCATTAAAGTTACTTAGGAGTCTTTCACTGCTTTTCCGCACAATAGGGGCGAGCTGCACTAGCAACAAAGTACCCGCGCTGGAGAATGGAACCCCTTTTGGGATTGGAACCTCGACTCGTATCCGAACCTCGACATGTATCGTTTTGCGGATGTTTTGTGCATTTTCACTCTACGTTAATATTCGATGCAGGCCTCGTACTATCTAGGTTCGGAAAGGGCATTTCATCAAGACGAATTTCGACCAGTAGGTGCTGCCAGAGACCTGGTCACTCACTATGGGACTCATAAGAAGGCTCAAAGTCACCCAAAAAGCAATGAAAAGCTATGCTCGGAAATTTCCTTCGGGATCGAATCAGAAATGTCGTACGACGCACAAGTTAATTGCTGCTAAAGACATTCTACAATTGTACTAACTAATATTGACCGGCAATTGTGAAGATCTTTGATAGGGGCCTTTGTCCAGCAGTGGGCGTCTTTCGGCTGATATGATGCTGATAAATGTATTTGTAATGTATTGTAAAACATCATAACTGTACGGCGTAAATCCAGTTCCAATAATAAATTTGCATCTTGCATGTTGCTGTTTATCTTATCTTATCTAGTATGGCATATTGATAAAATCTCTGACGATAGGCGTATGACTCCAATGAACCCGATCTCTGATCCAGAAGTTAAGGGTTTCGTCCTCGCACAAGACAATTATTTTTATGTTCATAAACACGTCTAATTGTATTGGGCTGAGTGTTTTTGTGTATTGTACAGACGCCAGCACTTCCAGGTACCCCAATCTATCAAATTTCTTTTATAGATTTTTTACTTCTTAACCATAAGGTTCACTTTCAATAGAGGAAATTGGACAGATTGGGGCAGCTTGATGTGCTGGCGTCTGTAGAAAACTATAAAGTTATGAATAAGTATTTCTATTCGTTGCCTAGTATTTATGGAACAACGTTTACTTAGTAGGTTAGATGGTGGAGTGTGATGTTTCCCGGATATTTATTATTTATTTAAATTAAATAAAAATAGCACAGCCTCTGCCTAGTTTGGGATCAGGCGACAACGTGTTAGTTGTTATAAGGTATTCATGTATTGTTTACTAGCTGTACCCCGCGGTTGTACCCGCGTAAAATTTTATAAATTATCACAGCTCCCCTCCCGTAGGTGATAGCGTAATAATATGTAGCCTATATGTTGACCGGCGTCAAAGTAATATTCATGCAAAACTTGAAATAAATCCATGTAGTACTTTTTGAGTTTATCCCGGATATACATACAGACAAACAGCCAAACAGACAAAAATTCTAAAAACTATGTTTTTGGCTTCGACATCGATTGTAGATCACGCCCCAAGTATCCTTTAAAAAAAATATACAATGTACAGTTTTGACTTTCCTACGATTTTATTATATGTAAAGATAATTACACCCAGACACACAACAGATAATCGTGTTCATTACACTGAGATTTGTCCAGGGTAGGAAACGAACCCACGACCTATAACTTAGCAGTCAGGGTCACTAACCACTGGAACAACAGGCTATTTATATATTATTATTATTATCCATTGAATACAATATATTGAACATTTGAAAACAATTAATAGCTAAGACAGAAGTGCATCAAAATGAACGGATGAAGCAATCACTTCATACAAAAATGTAAATTGTAAATATAACTTATTATGTAATTACGAACATAATTAGGAGTGTGTTCAACCAAACATAAATGTCTTCACATATAAGTTATTTTGATGGAAGCGCATGAGTGTAAATCTTTCAAAGATACAGATTATTCTATAATACCTATATCTTTAGAATATTACTTGTTAATAGTCACTCGTTAAAGAGACAAGGAAGTGGTATCAAGGCAAGTATTTAACTTACAGTTACATAATATAATATTATATAACAATATCCTGGGACATTAATCACACACCGCCATTTGATCCCAAACTATGCAGAACAACAGGCTGTACTATGGGAACCAGATAACTGATTACTACATATACTACTTTTTCTTTTGTAAATATATACTTATAGAGATACAATTGAGGTACATAAATTAGGTAAAATAGGCGATCTTATGTGATGATCTTATATCATATATCTCGCTATGATTTCTTCCAGACAACCTGGTATGGATTTAATAGACGAAGTAAAAAGAAAACTGGATATGTAAGTGTAAAACTGGTCAATCTATTGCTAAGTTACATTAAAAAAAGAGTAAGGTGAAAACACGATTTCTTTCATGAAATCTTTCATGAAATTTGCAACATTCCCATTAATGAAATGTTTCCACAATTGTTATTATCTATTAATAAACAATTTCAAATTCATTAGTAGATATAATTTGTAGTATTTCAAATAATAAAATTAATATAAAGGACTTTTAGTCCTATTTTTCACATAGAATTTAAAAAAGCGCTTGTAAATACTAAGTAAGAATATGAATAACTATTGTAGTAACTATTTCAAATTAACATTACATAATTCTAGTTAATCATAGATTATTTAATTGTGACTTATATTTAATTATACATAATTGTAATTTAATTCATGGTATACTGAAATGGCTAATTGTAAATGCCTTTGACAATATCATTTTATTTACCAAAATCTAACATGCAATTAAATGCATTGGACGAATTTGTTACTATACCACTAAATACCACTAAATTTGAACTTCCAGGAGCATGTTCACAAGTAACAAAACAAAATCAAGTACCTGATAACGCTAGAATTAAACCAACATACTGGTACAGATCACCGTTTCCCAATATGAAAACAAACAGCCCAAATAAGCACACGGATTTAACATGTCCAAAATAGACCTGGCATTAACATGTTGTAAATACATGTCGGCAGATCGGCCGTGATTGAAATATGGATCCAATGCGTCTGTTTGGTATTTGAGGAAAGAATAACGATGGGGAAAGAAAGTATTGCCGAATACCGAGGTTTCTGCCTACATGGAGATTGCATCTGTGAAACAATTTCCACTTACCAGTTCCATTTTTATCGTTTAGGCCTTTGACATGGCTTACCGACTGCTATATAATGACTAAAACCGATACCGACAACTTAACGTACCAGGGAGAGTGTTTCGGAAAACATGGCTTAGAAATTAATCCATATTCGCGATCACTCATCTATCAATGTATGAAGCCTAACCAATCACTTACGGCGTGGTGAAAGCTGATTATATGTGACTCTTACTTACTAATCATTAATCAAGCAGCCTGAGCTAAGTAGTTAGTTACTTAAATAGTTATAAATTAATCAAGTTTTTTCTGATTTAACTAATTACACAACTGTGTGGTTTCCAAACTCAACCAATCGAATTGGTTGTGACTTCAGGAGACATCATAAAACAGTGTCATAAGATAACTTTACAAATAATTTTATTACGTGAGAAAGGATCAAAACAATACAAAAGAATGCTTGGAAATGCAAAACAAAAAGATAATACGAGATTGTCAATTTGAGAATTCAAATAAAGTGCAAATTACTTAAAAACACCAATGATTTCTGCCAAAAGGGTGCACTAATAAGAACTAACCAACGAAAAGCAAGGTATCTTTTAGCATATTACCGTTTGACTAACTTCAGTGAAGAAGGTAGTTTGAAATGGATTCTTAGACAATAAAATTTAGCTTCCAGTATCTGTTAACATGTCAAAGAGTAGAATAAGCAAATGTAGAACATCACAGCCAAAATCCTCTTATGAATCCCCACAAGAGTAACCGTCTAAGTTTGTATGCCAAAGGACGTGTTCTGTCGTACTTTTCCTTCTATTACGTAACTTAAACTTAAACGAAACCAGTTAAATAGTACTTTTCACGATGTATTGCTGTTTATTTACACACGTATGACGTCATGTCTAATAGCGTAAGCTTTTGCGGCAAAAGTCAATAAAAGTAAAGGTTCATTTTAGTTATATTTTATACAAATTAATTTATAGTAGCACTTTTTTTTCGTACTAATATCTATAATAGTTCGTACTAACTATGCACCTCGATTTAACACGCACTAATCTTTACAAATTATAGCCCTTATAGTGTTAATCGGATATATAAGCTATATTAGTATAAAGATTCATCAAAATCCGTTCGGTAGTTCTTGCGTGAAAGAGTAACAAACATACATCCATACTCCCAAACTTTCGCATTTATAATATTAGTAGCATTAATCAGTTTTTTAAAAGTTATTCAACCTTTACTGTCTCTGAAAAAAGTACCAGTTCTGTATATTTTAGTCTGTGGCAAAAGAAGGATAGACTTTCAATGGAGAGTTTGTATTACAGGTGCCGTATTTACTCTTTTGCCTCATTCGGTAATGAACTACAGTGGTAACTGTCTATTATAACTATGTACGTTGAAATATTCTTTAACGTAAAGATAAACATGATATAATGAAGATATTGCTCTCAATTCCATGTAATACCGACTTGATTTTTAGGGTTCCGTAGCCAAACGACTAAAAACCCGTATAGATTCGTCAGTTCTGTCTGTCTGTCTGTCCGTCCATATGTCCCAGTCATTTTTTCAAACTAGCTGTAATGTTGAAACTTGGTAAGTAGATGTATTCTGTGAACCGCATTAAGATTTTCACACAAATATGGAAATAGAACAATAATTCAAGGGGCATAACTTCTACCGCCTAAATTCAACCATGATACACTGAACCTAAAGATTCTTAACGTTGTCATTTGGAGGGTTTGACTATGTCATCGCGCTTGGTATGCGAGTTGGTGACCGCAGTGTCGGTGGTAATGAGTACACGGGTGGCACTGCTGCCCGACTACCTGGTGTATCCCTTAGTCGCCTTTTACGTCACCCACAGGTTGGTATGGGGTGGCCCTGATATACGTTCTGGACTGGAAACCATACGGCTTATACAAAGTGTAAAATAAATAGTGGACATTACTTTAGGGACGGTATCTAACCATTAAACGGAAATCTTAAAAAAAAAACTTGTGTGTACTTATGTACACGCGTTAGAAGTTATACTTCTTAATATACAACTTGAACATAGTTATCAATTTTCATACCACCTAGAACTAACTTCATGCTGTTAAATTTTTTGGTGTCGGTGTGCGCGCGCATCGTAAAAATTCACTCTCATCATTTTTCTCCATCGCGCCAAAAGAAGTATAACTTCAAAAACATTTTCTGAGATATGAATAAAAACAATTTGGCGCCCCGTACTAAATGCATCAGCTAGCCGTTATTCTTGTATGAGGAGTTTTTTTTTGTATTGCGTGTTGGTATGATTATTGAGCTTGCTACCTTACGTCCACTAATAATGTTACACCTTGCTTTCAGTACGTACAACAAAACAAATTAGCCTTATAATATAATCTGCTAGGCATACGTAGGTAATCTAACAAATGTATCGTTAATATCAAGAAGTGAAAGTACACTATTTTCAACAAGTCAATTCCCTCATACGTACAGTCGAGTTCTAAGACGCTGTAAGAAGCGTACAGCTATAACCATCGAACTGTTTACGATATTAGTAGCAATTAGTTGTGATAATAATTTGAATATCAACTACCCTAGTTAACTAAAAAAATAATAATAAACTGAAAAATATTCGGGAAAGTCTTTGGGGTGTATATATATAATGTATGTTAACGAGGCACGGAGGTACATCTAAGTACATACATACACAGTATACATATTATAGCTCATGGGAAGCGTGCGGTGACTATTCACGTGAGTGCTCAAAAGTGCTCAAAGCGCTTGAAGAATTTTTCGCTTCAAAAATTACTTCTTATAAGTTAAAGTTTAACAAAATGGGTGTAATAGTTTGCGTTTGTTCACTAAAACATACCGTTATACTACTTTCAGATTTTGAAATAGATATATATGTACTTGCATAGGTTTTCAAAGCTTATCTAATGACTATATTGTAAGGCGACAAAATTTTACCTACTTCAAATATGAAGTTCAACTTCATTGCTTTCCATTTCCTTCAAGCAGATACATATTTGTAACTTTTGTATATATTTATAGTTTTTGCATATTTCATGTTATCAATCAATTTTCAGCAAATGTCAGCAATATTAATGCAAAGCTTTCCATGTGAGCCGACCAGACAGATAGACTTACGCATTTATTCTAGTACTTCGTGATTGAATTAGCTCATGACTGTACATTTAAACTTTAACACCATAGCTTAGCTTTTCATTTGTTGGCTATTGTTTTTATTCCGAGCTTTATGATCGTAAACTTTTACATAAGTACTAAAAGTTCTAGTTCACCTCCATTGATTTATTTTCCTCTGGCACAATGAAATAATAATATATTTTGTTTGCGGAAGTTCATAGGAAAAGAAAGGGAATTTTATTGTTTAACTAGCTGTGCCCCGCGGTTTTACCCGCGTTAAATTTTATAAATTATTACAGCTCCTCCCCCGTAGGTGATAGCTTGATATTATGTAGCCTATATGTTGACCCAACCTCTTAGTAATATTGATGCAAAATTTCAAGTAAATCCATGC
Source organism: Pseudoips prasinana (assembly GCA_951640165.1). Classification (NCBI taxonomy): domain Eukaryota; kingdom Metazoa; phylum Arthropoda; class Insecta; order Lepidoptera; family Nolidae; genus Pseudoips; species Pseudoips prasinana. The sequence continues at coordinate 33,613,371 of OX621248.1, forward strand.
AGTGCTCTTTGAGTTTAGCCCGGAAATACATACAGGCAAACAGATAAACAGACGACAATTCTAAAAACTATATTTTTGGCTTCGATATTGATTGTAGATCACGCCCCAAGTATCATTCAAAAAAAGTATTCAATCTGCAGTTTTGACTTTCCTACGATTTTATTATATATAGATATAGATTTATTTTAATGGTTCACATATAATGAAAGTTTTGCAATAGGTTATTAGGAAGTGTGCAATAAACAATTATAATACGGATATGTTAATTAACACCTGTCTGTTCTTATATGTTTTTACTTGGGAATTATGAAGGCTCCACTAACGACCTATTCGCGCCGTGTTATTTATGACTCTATCACTACTGTTACTATAATAAGAATCATTATATTTCTTATAGACCATACGTATAACGATACGAACGAACGAACGATAAATAAGTGCATGTTGCACTTATTTATCGTATATAAATGCTGTGTGGTGACGACGACAAATATCAGAATCAGAATATCATCACCCCATCTCATCCCGTGGGGGGCGTAGAAGTCGACCCGAGGGAATATCTACCAGAGGATGGGCAGCAGCTTCCTTCTGATTACTATGACCATCTTACTGCGATCGCCAACCCGCCTGCCAAGCGTGGCGATTATGGCATATCCCCCCAAGACGATTCTTGAGGGAGGCTTGTCCAGCAGTGGACTTATTTAGCTGTAATGATGATTTATCGTATGGGCAGTGGCAATGTTGTTCATGTAGCCCAGAAGGCCTCTGACATGGCTTAACGACTGTTGCCTAATGGCTAGAACCGGGACCGACAGCAATGTGCCCTCCGAATCACGGAGAGCTCAGAAATCAGACCACTTTGGTGGTCAGTCATCTATGGACTGACCGCGAGCCTAGTAGCTTTACCTCGCCAATCACTAAGGAACCGGGGAGAGCATCTAGCTTTGATGTTCTGCCATTATAATATGCAAAATAATATTTTTATTAGATTTAACCTTAAATTGCCAAAGTGGCAAGCTCAAGTGGCAGTGGGCACATAGCTCGTAGGCGACTGCCGCTGGAGCAGCAAGATTCTCGTAACTGGCAACCATGAACCGGAAGACCCCCTACAAGATGGACTGTGTTCGTCGCTGGAAACCGCTAGATGCGGATAGCTCAAGACTGTCATTTGTGGAGATCTTTGGGGAGGGTTTTGCCGTGAGGGTGGACATTTTCAGCTGATGATCCTTATATATTATTTTGAAAGAAAAGTAATACTTCTATTTGTGTGTGTATAAGGGTATGTTTGTGTTTATGAGAATGTGTTAGAATTAGGTCAGTTGGCAGTTGATATTTTTACTTTTTTAATTTTGGGTTCAACATCATCTAATTATATCGATCATAATCGTGTTCCCATCGAAGGCTCGAGCATTAGTATCATTACCATCATATCAGCCGAAAGACGTCCACAGCTGGCCTCTCCCAAGGATCTCCACAATAGCCGGTCCTGCGCTGCCCGCATCCAACGGCTTCCCGCGACCCGCACAAGATCGTTGGTCCACCTTGTATGGTGCCTGCCCACGCTGCGTCTTTTGTCATCGTAGTCGCCACTCCAGAACTTTTCTGTCCCATCGCCCGTCGGTTCTGCGAGCTATGTGCCCTGCCCACTGCCACTTCAGTTAGTTCGATCATTAGTTTAGTTTTTGGAAACTCATAATAAGTCAATAGTGTTATTAAGGCTTCGAGATATAACAATATCCTTTGTTACCAATTACTGTCAAAAGTGACACGGAACAAAACATGTCCCTTGCTCCCTTCTACAGCTGCCAGCATTTATGTTCCTTTATCTATAAACATGATTTATTTGACACTTAGTTTGTTTACGAAATTCATTAATGATTTATGAAGAGACATATCTAATTGTAAAATTTTGCATTTAATTTCCATGTCGTAGTTAATTATAAAGTCATGAGTTAAATCTAAAAGACAAACGTCGTGCCAACAATAGTGAAGAAACATTAAATTCGTTAATATTTAAATGAATATTTTTTGTATTATTACAAACAAATAATTTAGTATGGTCTTAAGATTCACTACTCCAGCTAACCAAGTTCTAGCATTTTGAGTTATCAACTCTCTTAAAGATATTCCCTAAAGATTTATTGCGATAAAAATGTTTATTTTTATGCATATAGAAAGAAATTATTACAATTAGATATACTTTTGACAGTGCTAACGGAGACGGATATCACAATCACATGCCCCATCCCATGTGAGGGGACGTTTATGATTATCATTCTGCAAATGCCAGCCCCTCTGTCAAGGATGGTGATTATGCAATATGCCCTAAATAATGGAAACAATTCCATTTTCCTTTGCCCAGGAATGAACGTTTTCCAGCTGGCATGATTAAATTAAATTTCTTGTAGTTTAATGTTCCACACAGACATTCTACAGTCCCAAAAGCCGAAGTAATATGTTGAGCACTGGCAGCATATCCATAAAAGGTATATACGTAGCTGGCCCCGAAGTATGTCGAAAGAGGGCTTCTTTGGTTAGACAGATGAAAGACCTTGCTATAAATGTAAGTAAACACGTATTCAATTACATTATCCACCTCCATCCGCTATTTAATTTTGTTGCTTCATTGAACACACCATAAGACATTATACAAATCTTGACACCGAATTAATGTGAAGCCTCCTAGTCACTTTATGTCGTTGTATCTTTAATCACATCAATACTCATAGCCTTGTTCACTCATAAATATAGACGATAACATCATCAAGAAGGATTAACTTATTTCTGAACCCAAACGTTGAATTGAGCAATAATCAATTTAATCAAATCTTTTGATTTAAACATTTTACAGTGGAAGACATATTTCGCCAACACCCGAAGAATGGGCATAATTAATAGAGAAAATAAAATCAAGTAAAGAAGCGCTGGAGGTGGTGGATGAATAGAGATCTATTCGAAACACAATGACATGAGAGTAGAAGAAAGGAAAATCAAGCGTCTCTACGTCTTTAAGGTTGGGAAAATTGATATGATATGAAACTTTCGTACGAAACATGGAAAGAAAAGTTAAGGGAAGAAAAATTTAAAGCAGATCACGGATAATTTATACAGAAAGAAATTCAAATGAGAGAGAAAGTGGAAGTGGGCTCGTGTCAAGAAGTCAAAGCACTTGCCAAGATTAAGGAGGAAGTCTAATTTGTATAAAATGCCCCATATTTTATTCTGAGAATTATAAGATTGAGGGACAAAGGTTGAACAGGATTCAATGTAGCTTAATTGGGAAAGAAATGGAGATGAGTTTTATAGACAATGCAAACGTCGCGATCAGTCTTCCAGAATCCTAGGAAGAGCTCTTTTATTAAAATATGCCCACACTTGCGACATAAATCCCTGTTTCTAGGAGAACTTTCATCATAAGTATTATCATATCAACAGAAGCACCGCTGGACCAAGGCGTACCAAGAGATCTCCCTGAGGAAACAAGATGTAATTATACTAAGTTTAATGTGCAACTATTATAAGCATGCTCAGGAGTGAGACACGGTAAACTTTTTTTTTATTTATTTAAAAACTTCTTGCACAGAATTGTACAAAGGCGGACTAAATGCCACGTACAACGTTTCATTCATACGTATTGGCAGTGATTACCCTTGTGGTAGAATTCTTCTTATCAGGCATCTGACATGGATTATCCACAATTGTCTAAAGATAACAACCGGGACCAATACCTCATCGTGCCCTCCGAAGCATGGAGGCGGTCCAAAAAAGCCACCTTGCGGTCAGCCTCTCATTTAGAGACTTGGATCGGTAATGACCGGCTATAAGAGCCTTAAGGAGCCCAATAATAAAAAGAACTACTGGAGTGGTTAGTACGTTTCCAGTTTACTGGTACGACATCTTACCTGGAATACTTACTTATCGCATGGGCAGTGCTTACCCTAGTGTCAGACTTAGCTCAAGCTGCACAGTAAGCCTCTGACTTGGCTTAACGACTGTTGCCTAATGGATACAATCAGGATCGACAGCTTTACGTGCCCTTCGTATCACGGAGATGCTCAGAAATTACACCACTTTAGCGGTCACCAATCTATGGGCTGACCGCCAGCTTAGTTGCTTAACCTCTCCAATCTCTTACCGGCCGGAAAAATATATGGCTATGAGCGCCTCCCTGGAATAGTAAAACAGATTTCGAATCTCGTCATATATTAAAATTATTTCTCAACGTTGACTACATATTATGGACTTCCGATATGCAAATGCTTCTATTTTAATTGCCTGTTCAAAACACGCCGTACGATTGCAATAATTTCCCAATTTGAACATCTATGCAAATACCTTAAAATTGTACAGTCTCTTAGAATCTTGATGTATACCGTTATTGCACAATTCGACTAAACATTTTTAAATATTGCGTTTTCGATTTTTAATTGTATGTTCCAACACTTAAAAATCGAAAACGCAATATTCTAAATCGACTAAAAATTTATAAATATTGAGTTTTCCATTTTTAAGTGTATGTTCCAACATTTAAAAATCGAAAACGCAATATTTAAAATTTTTTCGTCAAATTGTGCGACAATTGTATACATCAAGATTCAAAGAGACTACAATTTTAAGGTATTATCGCCGTACGAATAAATGATTTTCCAATTTCCGTAGTAAAAATTGTTCTAGTTCTATCTGTTCTAGATTTTATCGTATCGTTAAAATTATTTCTAAGGCGGTCTTAGCCAGCTTAGCCAGCGTAAGAGATCAGTGAGGTAAAGCACTCAGGCGTGCGGTCAGTTTATAGATGGGTGACCGCCAAAATGATTTAATTTCTGTTCCGGTTGTAGACGTTAGACAAGAAGCTATTTCAGGGTGGCTTGAATAACTCGGACATTAAGATTAACCCTGCCGATTAAGTAAGTACTCCAGATTTTCGACATGTGATGCGTTAATGCCTATAAGTTTCAATTGTTCATTAGAATCTCACCATAGGGTTACAGTACTATTTCCCAATTTTTACTACCGAGGAAAAAACGCCTTTAAAGTTTTTATTGTCTATTCTCACCATACGAATGAAATTGTTTCACAATTTTGAATACTGATCCATTGTCTATTTGTATCTCACCTTACGATTGGATTATTTCCCAATTTATGCTAATATATATATAAGATGCTATCAAGTTTTAATTGTTCGTCTACCCTTTTAATAAGTGCGTTTTAGCATGTTCTACTGAAATTTATTATCACATTATCTCCAAATGTTAGCAGGTATCACTTGACATTCACGAAATCATTCATATCTACAAGTGGCAATTGAGCACAGAAATCTGATTTCGTTGACTTATGTTAATTTTATGTGTGTACTATAATTTTGCAATCATGTTAATAGTAAACATAGTATGAATATTAGCTCGTTAGAGGATATCCTTTATCCACTAAGTGCCTAGTTCTAACAGCTATTCAACTACATTCATTTCCACATTGAGTTTGGTCCTCAGAATTTTCTCATCAGGCTGCATTGAATCCGGTTGTAGAATTGAAGTGCGACCATTGTCGACAAAGTTCGCTCAATAATAGAGATACCTACTATAAAACAGACTCGATAACAAACGAAACTGACTTTATAAAAACTTTGTCACAAACTTAGTTATACTATTAACGATGAACTAAAAGGTATAATAATATGCTCCTAGCCGAATTTCGGACATGGTGGCCAGTCTCAATAGAGATTAGACATCTGCGCGGGACATGTTATACCTAGTGTGTGCGCAAACACAGGAGCACTTTCTATTCCATAACTCTCATCATCCGATGGGACGCCTAGCGACACGACCGTAAAGAGGTCAGGTAGGTACAGGACTGACGGCTTTACGTGCTCTCCGAGACACGTGGGTATGATACCGCCAACTCCTGGACTTCGGGCTGATGCGACATATTTACATTTTTACAGAAAAGTCCCAATATCACTTTTGGCCCGACCCGGGATTTGAACCCAGGACCTCGTTCTCTGCGGGTGAACACGCTACCACTATAGAGTTGTGTTCATCATTTATGCTTCCGTTCTCTGGGAGATATTCCCACGGGTCGACTTCTACGTCACCCACGGGATGTAATGGGCTAGTGTTATTATTTGCCGCACACCGCACTCTTAATCATCATCATCATCATCATGACAGCTAAAGTACGCCCACTGCTGGACAAAAGCCTCCCCAAACAATGCCATATTAATTAGGGGATATGCCATAATCGCCACGCTTGGCAGACGGGTTGGCGATCGCAGTTTGATGGTCATAGTTCACAAAAAAACGCTACTGCCCGTTCTATTGTAGGTATTCTCTCGGTCGATTTCTATGCCCCCCATGAGATGAGATGTGGTGATAATATTCTTTGCCGTCACCACACAGCAGCAGGTTTATGCGAATAAGATTTAAATATTATAAGCGCCTGAAGTGGCACCAAGACCTTTTGAAATGGAAAACAAAGATGTTATCATTTCTTATATGTAATGTCACAGGGAAGCAATTTAAACTTAAAATTGTGTTTTCTTCATGCAAATAAGAAGATACTTGTTTCTACCGGAGTTGCGTTGCAGCATTTTATTATAGTAATATAATAGAAATACACGCGACTAAGCTACTAACGTTTTAGCTTCTTATTTAAATTGTTTCTCAGCGTCCAGAGTAAGTAATACTGTTTAGTAGTGAGGCATTGCTTATCATACCAAATTATATCGCTTCAAAACGGACGGTGAAAATAGATTAAACAAAATCTATAAAAAAAAGTATAAAAGCGAGCAAAAAGAATGAATGTAAATTTGAACTATAAAGATACTACTAAAGAACTACCAAGAAAATAAAATTGGGGGTAAAGCTTCGATCAATAACAGTACTATTATTGATCGAAGGGGTAAAGTAAGATAACGTTAAGATTTTTTTAATGGATTTTTGGCTAGTGTTTCCTCCGAGAAGAAATATTTCAATCAGGTATTGGCATCCGTAAATTTCCTAAAAATTTAGTTATATTTGACTTTATTTTATTTGAGTATATAATTTTTAAGAAAACAAATTCAGTGGTTATGGAAAAAATACCAGAACTAAAACAATTTGGTTGTTGTCATTATGGTTTTTTTGTTGCACGAGACCCTTCCTTTTCCTACCACAGCTACTCTTGTAAACCAGGTTAGATAGCGGTTCATGATGAAAATATAATAAAGAGCGATAAGACTCAAAGATGTCCCGGGGAATCGCTTTAACTGTCTTTGATCCCGCAACGGATTTAATCGGATAGAAACAAGGTGGAGTTGAAAAAACGCTGTTCCATTTCCTTCCAGAGGAAATCGAGGTTGGTGCTTCGAAAACTAGAGAATTACAACTAGAGCGATCAAATGGACAAGTATCAAGGGTATATTTTAAGTGAGCTGTATATTTGATTCCAATAGTAAATATGGCAGAAACGTTATATATCGACTGCAATTAATAAAAGATTTTATGACTTATGGGTGATTGGTTTTTCTGGAAACATAGGTAAAAAATACTGCGATAAAAAAATTACATTCTCTACTCAATTACAACAAGGTGCCGCGAAAAGAACGTAAAACCGCCAGTCTTGCATCTGACTTTTCTCCGGTTCTATCAGATAACTCCACCCCTCAGGTCATAATAGCAACTTTTAACCTGACCGCGGGTTCGATTCCTGAATCTCTTTTTTAGCGATTAAACAGGCGACCGCTACTCCAATGCAGTTAACAACGTTTACAATACGGTTGACTGCAATACTATTTTGACGGTCACCGTCATTGAGTTAGTTTATATCAATGGTCACCGTAGCTTAGTTGGTAGTGCTCCTGCCTACGAAGCTGGTGGTCCTGGGTTCGAATCCCGGTAAGTGCAAATATTTGTGTGATGAGCACGAATATTTGTTCCTGAGTCATGGATGTTTTCTATGTACATAAGTATTTATCTATCTATATAAGTATGTATATCGTCGCCTGGTACCCATAGTACAAGCTTTGCTTAGTTTGGGGCTAGGATGATCTGTGTGACATTGTCCCCAGATATTATTAATACAATATCAACAAAATTTTCGGATTTATATTGAAGGAATTGAGAATGCATTGCACACTTGTGAATAATAACAAATTCTGAGCGATGGTTGCCATAACTGTAATTTTTATCCGGAGGACATCAGTGTAGTAAGTGGCATCTACTATGTAGGTACATGACAACGACACCATTTATTAAATAGTCGTAACTCGTTGGTTCTATTGAATTCGCCAGCTATTCGTCTTTATATGAAAGACCATTCATACTTCGCTGACTGTTTTACCGATTGACCTGTGACCTTATGGATTTGCGTAAACTCCGACGCAACGTATGAGCACTGTAAACGCGGCCACATATCGAATACCGGATTTTGCTACCCGGCTTAAAAGAAAACGAAATATTTAGGTTTTTTTATGTGTAACATCTTTCTGCTCAGTTGCTGTATAATTTTTATGGGTGTGATTTTGAAAAGGGACGGATATGTATTACAGGAAACCCGGGACGCGCCCGTGCGCGTGCGCGCGCTGTTTGATTTGAGCAATGAGAGCGCGAGTTGTCGGAGAGATACCTGCCTGTGAGATGTTGCCAACCAACTTTGCGTAAGATTGGTACCACGATATACTGTTGGCCTAAGTATATGCGATGATGTATTCGACCAATCACATTAATAATAAATTGGCTTTACATATATACATTTCATCTCAATATTATTATATGGAATAATGTAACCAGATGTTACACATCATTGTATACGACTACAGAATGATACTATTTTTTTTAATCTACATCCCCACTATGATGTGGAAACCCAGTGGAGCGACGCACCTAGGTATATCCAGACTCACAATAACATTTTTTGTTACACACAAATCGATGCGAGACTCGATCCCGAAGACGAAGGCATTGAGGAAACAAGACCACCTTAACCTCAAACACCATAAAGTACCAGAAACATAAAGATTAAAAAATGACCTCTATGTTTGAGAGTTTTAATCCATCCGGCTTTACGTTATGCCGTCAGTCCTGACTGTCAGTAAAACAATACTAAAAACAATACTCAATACTCAATGTTTTATTTGCATTCCACAATGTTGATGTAGCTGTTACAGTTACATATGGTATCACTATGGACCCTGTCGGGCACAGCAAATGTAGAAGAGAGGAAGACGGCTTTAGTTATACATACATTGTTAATTAATTGCAAATATACTATCTATTTATTATTATTTTTATTTTTTATATACATATATTACTACATTTGGATATTATTAATATCATTACCTACATACTACAATAATTTATCAGTGAAGTATTCATTTAGTTATCCATTTTTTATTTATGATTCTATTTTATTATATTTTATATTCATTTTGATATTATTAATATTATTGTCTATAATTCACGTAGTCCTAAGATGCTCATAAGTCGCTAGAAGCCGCTGAATGCGGGGAGCGCAAGATCATCAATTGTGAAAATCTTTGAGAGAGTCGTTTGTCCATCAGTGGACGTCTTCCATCTGATATAATGATGATTAGGATAATGATAGATTCTGACATCTAGTCAAGCCATCTTAGTAAGGCCTTTAGATGTCAAATTGCAGTAACTTTATTCTGGTAGCTAATCACATAACGTTAAACTATAAGCTTACCCCATTAGAAATGTAAAAAAACAAGGATGAAAAGAAGACTTAATAAAAACAGACACATATATGAAATATGCCTATCAAGTAATAATATCTAGGGACAATGTCATAGAGATCATCTTAGCCCCAAACTAAGCAAAGCTTGTACTATGGGTACCAGGCGACGATATAGATACTTATATAGATAGATAAATACTTATATACATAGAAAACATCCATGACTCCGAAACAAATATTCGTGCTCGTCACACAAATATTTGGGATTCGAACTCAGGACCACCAGCTTCGTAGGCAGGAGCACTACCAACTAGGCTACGGTTAAAACATGTCACAGTTATTTAACAACAAACCTTTGATTACTGATATTCAAATCAAATCCAATTTAATATTAGTACATGTAAATGTTGAGTACTTGTCATCAAACACTCAACGGCGCTATCAGCTAGCGAAATTAATTATACAAGAGTCTTGTAAACAGCATTAAATTACAATTAATATGATGATGGATGCAAATTCTGGGGTCTGCATTGCTATATTGTGAGATTGTGACAGACTTTACTAAAGCAATTGATACCTTAGACCTCAGTGTACAGATAGAAGTTGTACCATATTTTTGGAAATAATATCCATTTCTTTTATCGCAATGATTAAAGAGTTATTAATTAGTTAACGAAATTGATATTTGAGTATTTGGTAGCGTAATTAAAGTTTTAAATTACAAAATATCGTTGGAAAGGAGTTTAATCTTTACAAAATTTTTCTTTTTTGTGGAATCAATTAACTCCCGATGCCTTCTTAAACCGGTATGAAGCATGCTTCTTCATTTGCGTTGCTAATATTTATCAAAAAAAAAAACCTTGTGTGGTTTTATAAAACTACGATGCACGTGAAACTTTGTGTTTTACTGCGAATCATATATTAGTCAATTGTCAGATATTTTCGCACTATTCTTGGCTTTTCCTTAGTTGACTGGCTTATTTGGCTTACTAGCTGTATCATTGGCCATCACGACCAAGTGAACCACAACCTTTATATCCTCCTCCTATATATAAGTCTCCCCAAAGAATGCCATAATCGCCACGCTTGGCAGACGGGTTGGCGATCGCAGTTTGATGTTTAGTTCACAGAAAAACGCTGCTGCTCGTTCTCTGGTAGGTATTACCTCGGTCAATTTCTACGCCTCCAACGGGATTAGATGGGGTAGTGATATTCTATGCCGTCACCACACAGAAATTTATATCAATACACTAATCAAAACAAAAATACTGAGAATGACAGGCAAAAATTTGGAAGAATATAACTTTAAAAATAATAGACAACGCCCGAACTAGGGAACCTAATTCCTGTGTGGGTACTTTACAAGCATATAATAGACGGACACAAATTACATCCAGAATCAGAACAACTATTTATGGGTTACACAAATAGTTGTCCGGCGCGGGACTCGAACTCGCGACACGAAGTGGCGAGGCGACTGTCTTAGCCGCTGCGCCACAGGTGCAGACAGTCAACTAAAGTGATCCATGGGCGCCGCCATATTGCGACATGCGATAGATGGACGAAAGAATTTGAGTCTAAATAAAAATGTTAGAACGGAAGTAATAAAACTAATTTCCTTATCTAAAAGCTTTTCGTTAATAGTATAGCTTAAAATATAAGAGTAACAAGGCCGTCTAAATCCAGTTTGACCAATGTAATAATCTAAACCAATAAGATACGAAATGTATCGAGACTTGAACAATTTGCTAAGGTGGTCTAATATTCTTCGTCACGATTACGCCAATAGTTATAAGTATGCAAATTCTTACACAATCTTTATTACTACTATATTGTAATTCCACGTGTTTCCAATGATACAAATAAAACCCACGTTACAATAGTTGTATATGTATACAAGATAATGGTATAGGATGCAATTTACTTCGTGTATCTAATAGTAATAATATTAATATCTTGGGACAATGTCACACAAATCACCCTAGCCCCAAACTAAGCAAAGCTTGTACTATGGGTACCAGGAGACGATATACATACTTATATAGATAGATAAATACTTAAATACATAGAAAACATCCATGACTCAGAAACAAATATTCGTGCTCATCACACAAATTTTTGCACTTACCGGGATTCGAACCCAGGACCACCAGCTTCGTAGGCAGGAGCACTACCAACTAGGCTACGGTGATCTGCTTGCGTATGTTACTAGATGAAATTGTAGATGTAATTTAATATCATCTTACGTTCCACCACAGATTTCACCATTTTTAATTTCATCCATATTATGTTATTTATAAGTTAGGTGTGGATTTATGATAATTGTATTTTCTGCAAGGTGTTAGTTTATTTATACACTCTTAAACTCCCTGTTATTATTACTTGTTATATATGATAATGTTATATAAGTTACTGTTACATAGTCTAGTTATTTATTTATGCTATAACCGCAGGAGGGCAATGGTGATCTGTATTCGGTATTTCTTACCTAGATCAGGCACCAGTCTCTCGCTAAGTTCTATTTTCTACAAAAGATTATTAAATTTTGTTTGTTAAGACTGGACTATATAGGTCGTTGGGCCTAAACACTTGCAGCGGTTCCTACTCTGATCCCTGTTAACAACAATAATATAAAACATTCTTGCTCTAGGAAAGTAAGAAGGACTCTTATCACTGCGCATATTTTGTTTAAAGATGACGTGATGAAGGGAAATGAAATACAAGAAAATCAACTGCAAATTATCATCATCATCATATCAGCCGAAAGACGTCCACTGCTAGACTGAAGCTGAAAGGCCTCCCCCAAGGATCTCCACCATAGCCGGTCCTGCGCTGCCTGCATCCGCGACTCTCACAAGATCGTCGGTTCACCTTGTAGGGGGCCTGCCTACGCTGCGTCTTCCGGTTCGTGCCAAACTGAAGTGGCAGTGGGCAGGGCACATAGCTCGTAGAACTGACGGTCGACCACTGCAAATTATGGTTAAAAAAAGGTTTTGTCGAAGTTACTTCTGCAGTGCTTTAGATTTGTGTAGTGCAGCTTGGGCAGACATATATATATATATATCAGCATTTTACGCTACCATCATTAATTTCAGTAAGTTTGAAAATCCTTCGCTTAAATAGACGCTAGCTTGAAGCAAGCTTTAATACCAATGGGGCCTTGTTGAATATTAGTGTGTATCTTTTTTGTCTGAATTACATAACAGTTTGCATAGGACGCTTGTACAGGCGCCAGCACATCAAGCTACCCCAATCTGTCAAATTTCTTTTATAGATTTTCAACTTTATCACAAAAGCATAAGGTTCACTTTCAATTTGGGAAATTTGACAGATTGACACAAATTACAATATTTGTACTTTAGCAAATAATACAAAATAAGTATATCCAGCCATATCGTAATTGCCATGCCATATGGAAATAATAACAAAGTTACAACTGACAGTAAAATGTTAGTCTCCAACTGGAATTAATGAATAAAATCCTGTTAATATTTATTATAACGACAAAGGTTAATTGGTAATTTGCACCGAAGTGAGTACAACTGTGAATTAACATTTTGATTTTGGTGGTATATAAATTTGAAGCAATTTGCATTCTATTAGACAACCGAAACTTGTTTCTTAAGCTATAAATAAGCTATGAACATACATAACATATAAGTAACTTATCGTATAAACTCAAAACTAGAAATTATACATAATATCAACCGTTGATTATCGAATCTGCATCCTCTATCGAATGAAACCTTTAAGTCGTGGCTGAAAAACCGGCGAAGTGCGAGTCGGTCTCGCACACGAAGGGTTCCGTACCATTTATCTATAAAAACGAGCAAAAAATTCACGTTTGTTGTATGGGAGCCCCCTTAAATATTTATTTTATTTTGTCTACTAGTAATTGTTGTTATAGCGGCAACAGAAATACATCATCTGCGAAAATTTCAAATGTCTAACTATCACGGTTCATGAGATACAGCCTTGACAGACGGACAGACAGCGAACTCTTAGTAATAGGGTCCCGTTTGGGTATGGACCCCTAAAAGAAAATGTTATACATTGGGTGGTTGTATCAATATACATATGATATGATCTGACTGGTGGGTTGGTCTAGTGGTTAGTGACTCTAACTGCTGATCCAGAGGTCGTGGGTTCGATTCCCAACTCGGGACAAATAAAATAAAATATAATTTATTAGCAGTCCAGTTTTTACAAGTAGTTTACAGTGATAGTCTCACTAGGCAATGCCTGTATCGAGGCTATCGATGTGATACGATACGATTACAAGCTAGGACTGGATTAAATAATAACTTAAATAAATTCATTTAGAAATAACCGAAGTGTGAGAATAGATTACTGTATGTCTGTATCTGTGTGTGTGTGTGTTGAAGTATGTGTGAATATTATGCCGTGGTCGAATAGACTGACGGAAAGGGTGTTAAATTAATGTTCTAAGGAGGTGCTCAGTCTCATTATAGTTTAGGTTTGCGATGTAGTTTTTTACCTTTATTTGAGCTTCTCGCAGTGTACTTAATTTTATGTCACATTTAGCAACAAGTTTATTGTATAGGTAAGATAAATGTTTGTGTGATGAACACGATTATTTTTTGTCTGTGTGTAGGTAATTTATTAGTATGCTTATCTGTTGTATGGTTGTCATAGCACAAGTTTTGCCTATTTTGGGATCAGATGGCAGTGAGTTGGTTGTAGATGAAGCCGTCTCACGCCACCGAGCTGCGAAAACTATTTATTATTATATAAAATATTGTACTAAATGTCCATATGAATCATCATTTTCCACAATAAATAATAATATCCTGGGACATTATTTACACACGGCCATCTGATCCCAAACTAAGCAGAGGACAAACAAACATGTTCATGCAATAAATATATCAACGAAAATTGCGCCGACAGAGGAGTATGAAAGGAGAAGGAAACTTCTGGGCCCAGCAGTTAACTACTTGAGATGTGGATTAAAAAAACCGTTATATTTTTCTTAAGGAAATCACAAAATATGGTATCATGTTTCTATCTAGGAAGCGAGAAAACTTAAATTTAGTTATGAAACGAAATAATCGATAAAATAATGATGAATTGCTAGCAATCGATTAAGAATAAATCGGTAAAATCTCAGGATATGTTTGAAAATCGAGTGACAAGTGTTTTTTCGTGGAATCGATTCATAGTGAATCGTATTCCTTTAATTGTTCTACAGGCAACACTTCTCTGGCTGACAGCCTTTACATGCTCTTTGATTGTCACTCGTTCGTTGTCTTTCGTTTTAAGTGCGCACGTATTTTCCATGTTTTATTTGCGGTTTTCTTCGACTATAGTGACTGCCCGGGGCGTGGGGGATCCAAACTAGCCAGATCTTCGACATGTCACACTCTCCATGCATAAAACCATAACACAACCGAAGCCATTCAAAAATATTTTGTAAAAACTACTATGTTATAATATAACCTCACTTTTACTATAGTTCATATAACTTGATTCCTGGGTAGCCAAATTTCACGAAAATTTCAGTGAGGTCTTGTTATTATGTCCTCTCACGAATAAGGCTAGTTTGTTTCAGTTAACACCTGGGCCCAGGAATGTATGGAGTCATTTCCTTCTTCTTTGGAACAGTTAAATTTATAGGCATTAGAAGTGAATACACTACCATGCTTTTGGAAACACTGACTAACTGAGAGCTAAAACTAAGAACAGAATAATATTATTTGTCTTTAATGTCTATATTCTATAATAATAGAACCTTAATGGTCGAATTTTGAACAATTTTAAAACGCTAGTGAAGTACATATATTTTTACAAATACTTGTTTTTCACGCAGAAGGTCGTGGGTTCGATTTCCACCCAGGACAGATATTTGTGTGCATGAATATGTTTGTTTGTTCTGAGTTTGGGTGTAATTATCTATATAAGTATTTATTTACAAATAAAAAGTATTATATGTAGTATATCAGTTATCTGGTTCCCATAGTGCAAGCTCTGCTTAGTTTGGGATCAGATAGCCGTGTGTAAATAATGTCCCAGGATATTATTATTATTAAATTATGTGTCTTTAATGTCATGTCTTTGATAACAGAACCATAATGGTCGAATTTCGAACCAGTGCTATTGTAGTAAGTTTAAAACGTTAGTAATGTACATATTTATCATCTTTAATAGCAATCGTATCACATAGGTAGGTAGACTTTCTTTAAACTGCTTCTATCATCATAATTATCTAAAAGTCCATAAAATTATTCATACATTAAATCAAATACAGTTGACTTAATATCACAGAAACCATTTAAATGTGACGCTATAAACCAATTTTATGACCCCTCTTAACAGCTATAATTCCTAATTATTACGGCAATAATTCAAAATCAGGTTATTCTCAAGAAACAGAAAAATATATCATTTCGTACATTAAACTGAAAACGATACTCAGAGCTTTAGGTAACTAAGAGAAAGTATTTAAGTGGAAGTTTAGTTCCGACAGACGTTTTGATGACGGTTAAGTTCTGTTTTCTTCCCACAGGCAACGAATTAAAACAGCAAGATATTATTTATCTCTCTTTTTTGTAAAGACAAGGGAAATAACTATTAACATCGCACTGTCACAATTATGATATAGTTTTCTTCCCCCAGACAACGAATTGCACCAGAATGATATTCAAAAACAATGAGTGTCGTCGCCTAAGCTACCTGTAGCAGCGCGGAATGGCGGGGCCGTGATCTGCGTCCCCGCGCCCGCCCTCACGTCGCGCCGGTATTCGTCTTCGCTACACTAACTTGCCTTCCACGCGAGCTAGAGATCGGGCACGTCTTTATTGTTGTAAACTTGACCAACTATTACCAATATACCTATTTTATACAGTCCACTGCTTTTATTGAGAACACCCGTTAGGGCCTAAACAATGAGCAAGTGATCTTAACAACAGAGTTGCCTGTCATTCAACTCGAGAGGCCACTCCCTCGCTAAGTGCTTGGAAATCATACCGTTTGATTCTATTATCGTCACCCCAACTGACTCACTCTTCTAACCTTAAACAAAAACCAAAAATCTATCTCTAACTACATATAAAAAAGTAAATGATTTACTTTGATATTGCTTCAGAGCTTCAGTAGAATAAGCGCTGATCCTCGTTGGTCTAGCGGTAGCGTGTTCAACCGCAGATAATGAGGTCCTGGGTTCAAATCCCGGGTCGGGCCACGTAAAGCCGTCGGTCCTGTACCTGAACTCTTTCCGGTCGTGTCGCTAGGCGTCCCATCGGATCATGGGAGTGATGGAATAGAAAGTACCCCTGTGTTTGCGCACACACCCGTGCACTATAATATGTCCTGCGCAATTGGCTAGTCTCCATTAAAACTAGCCGCCGTGGCTGAAATTCGGTCGGGAGACATCAGAATAAGCGGGACGGTGAATAATCATAAACATATACTCTGTCATTAGAGTAAAGATTAGAAATATACATATACACATTTTATTTACAAAAGAAAAGTAGTATATGTAGTATAACAGATATTTGGTTTCCATAGTAGCTCTGCTTAGTTTCCAATCAGATGGCCGTGTGTGAATGATGTCCAAGGACATGATTCACATGATTTATACAACTGGTTAAGATGTTGACACCTTGTTACCCAAAATACTGTAGATTAACGACGTTGTTCCAAAATATTTTTCGCGTGCAGTTTATTTCAATTAGTCGGTGAACACGGCATTTACACTTGGTGCAGAAGACAATTTATGCGTGTTTATTTAGACTGTAAGCGCCGTCGTCTGGTGTCAAAAATAACTCTACGCTTCGGTGCAACTACCAAGGTATATTGAGAAGAAAAAATATAGTAATGAGAACTTTACTACGCTGGACTTATTGTATTATGTGCTCAAAGAAAAGTGTACTCTTGTATAGACTAGTGCGTGGTGATAAGAGAAAGTCGTAGGTTAGAGAGTTGTTAATTATGGTGTATTCACTGAACACTAGTCTAAGATGGGGTTGAGATGGTGGTGAGTGGTATGGTATAATATATGAATAGTTATGTGACTCGACGTGGTAGCCGACCGAGGTACAATTCTACTAATGAAATTACATTAATATAATAATTATGAAACCACGCGCTACGGTAAAATACTTTCGGTGCTAGTGCAACGCACTTAGCCCGTACAACTCTCTTTTTTTCCTTACTATCATAACCAAGTACTTAGATATTTTGTTATTAATCAACCAAAAACTAAAACGCGTTATTTGAGGAAAAAAAATAAGTAATACTAGAGAAAAAACGAGTGTATTTTAAACAAAACGACTGAAGTCAAACTTAGATATTCAAAACGTAACAGTTGGCTAGGCGTCCCATCGGATCATGAGAGTGATGGAATAGAAAGTGCCCCTGTGTTTGCGCACACACTTGTGCACTATAATATGTTCTGCGCAATTGGCTAGTCTCCATTAAGACTGGCCGCGTTGGCCGAAATTCGGTTGGAAGGACATCATCATCATACCCCACACTTATATCTCCCTCTCAACTTCCGTTCGCCTCGCCCGATCACACTTTGTATAAAGCTCTCATCACACATTCATCAGCTTACTCTCCAAGTCAATCAGGCGTAAAAAAAGTTTTACTTAAAAAATATCCTTCTATTTTTCGCCCATACATGCATTTCCTGCTTAAAACATTGAACAAGAACATTAAAGCATCGACCATGATAGGACCTAAGACAAAAAATGTTCTTTTCTTTTTGGCCTAAACTATGATGATGTATCATAGCTTAGGCAGCTAATAGCATAATAATAATTTACTGTAATAGTAGGTATATTTTTATTTATATAATTTAGAAACAAACAGTCTTATCCAAATATGTTCACAAAATAAAAATAATTTAATAAAGAATATAATTATCAAAGGCAAGTAGAACCGTAAAGACAATAAAATCAAATAAAAAAAAAGATTCTTAAAGAAAAGAATAAATAAATATAAAAAAATCTCCGAGAAATCGGTGTACATACATAAAAAAAAAAGAAAATACCGGTAACTTGAGAACATTCTCCTTTTGAAGTTGTTTAAAAATAAATATAAATGTAGCTGCTAAACCTGATCAAGCTTAGACATATAATTTAGAACATTTTTCTTGATTTTTTTCATTGTTTCACACGACAATATCGCTTACGTCTACGCGGTACTATGGAATTCAGAGGTTGAGGTTTTTAAACTATGTTTATTTATTTCACCAACTAACACGTTAGATAGATTTAATTTTCCAGACAAAGGAGACGGATACGTTTTCATACAATATTGGGCTCGGATGTACAAAGATAAAAGTGTTGTCAATTAATGGGTCTATAAATTATCAGCCAATCACTAAAAATCCATGGATTAATTCAATCTATGAGCAGAGTTATAAAATATTTAGTCTTAATAGAGAGGTAATGTACCAACCTATACTAAACAGCAGATTTTTAAGGGCAATTGCTACTGTTGACATCATGTTAATGTATTTAATTATTATAATTAAATCGGTTACCTGGTGTCTGGTGCAAGAGGATTTATATTACATTGTTTGAACTCAATAACGTTAATCGATTATAGTAATCAACAACCAAATTAATTCGTGACTTAAACTTATTTTGAGATTTCTCGTTCCCCAGATTGTAAATTGGGTCAATTTTTTACAGTTTAAAATAGATAAATATAACGCTTTTTTTAAACCATATCTCAACGTATTACAGTCAGGCCCAGAAATCCCCGTCTCCTTTTCACAGGTTGATATACCCCAAAGAATTGCCAAGCTGAGGTGGCAGCGGGCAGGGCATATAGCTCATAGAAACGACGCGTCAGAAGAGGTCTGCTGGGGCAGAAAGGTTCTCCAGTGGCGACCACGAACCGGAAGACGTGGCAAGCCGGCAGCGTGGGCAAACACGATGGACCGACATGATGATGGTGGGTAGACATGATTATCCTGTGATTGGAGGCCACAGGATATTATATGAGTACATTATAAACTATTTATACTACATTAAATATAAATTCACATAAATATGTAATTAGCCTAAATATTTTGACATTGAAATTTTAATTGAAATTTTATGATCTCTAATAATTAACACTGTTTTTAAATCTTATTTTTACTTATTGTTTGGATTCAATCATGTATTAACTACTATTAACAAATTAAATAATTACTAACAATTTCAATATAAGTCTAAAATTTTAATGTATTACTTTAAATAATTGCACGACGTATTCTGTCGAATATAGTGAAACGAAAAAAGAATACCATCAAATGTAACCTGTATTCTCGCAAATAAAGAGTTATTTCATTCATTCATTCATATGTTTACCTTTTTTTAAGACAATCGCCTCGCGACTTCGTTTCTCGGTTAGACTCCCGCGCAAGACCACTATTTATCTGATCCATACATAGTTGTTCTGAGTCTGAATGTAATTTGAGTTTGTCAATTATATTATGTTTGTGAAGTTCCCCGCGACACATGGAGACTAGTGCGGGCGTTGTCTTTACAAAAAAAAGTAATAATTGGGGTCTTACATTTTTTTTTTCAATAAAACACACCATAGCCCTTGTTTCGCAGGTCATAACATTTTGGGAGTATACATTAACACAATAATTATGAAGGAAGTAAGTATGGTACCAACTATACATACTTAATAATGTCCTCCTAGCCAAATTCGGCCACGGCGCGGCAGCCAGTCTCAACAGAGATTGGCCATCTGCGCGGGATATATTATAGTGCTCAAGTGTGTGCGCAAACACAGGAGCACTTTCTATTCCATCACTCTCATGATCCGATGGGACGCTTTAGCGACACGACCGGAAAGAGGTCAGGCACAGGACCGCCGGCTTTACGTGCTCTCCGAGGCACGGGGGTATAATACCGCCAACTCCCAGACTTCGGGCAGATGCTTTTAAAGAAAAGTCCCAAAATCACTTTTGGCCCGACCCACGATTTGAACCCAGGACCTCATTACACAACACGACACGCTACCGCTAGACCAATGAGGCATTCATACTTAATGTAGGTATGTATATCAACTTGATCAATTTATTCAACTGATAACATTTCAGAACTTAAAAATAAATGCATCCTTATTTTGACTATTCACAAGCACTTTGGCTATATGAATAAAAATGGTATTAATAAAAAAACAGATAGTTGTTATAAACAGTACGCAGTTATAAATTATATCATGCCCCAGGAAAAATTAGTAAACAGTAACAAATATATTGTAACTTTTACTAACTTGAACGGGTAAAAAAATAACTTTATATGACCTAAACCACAGCTAAACTTAGTTTATTACATTCACTTTGATGTAAACTAAGTTAAGTTACGGATTAATAAGACACCTTTTTTATTCACTCGCTAATATAGATTTGCTCAAACAGAATCCATAGTTGAGTTAAGCTCGACTGTATACATGATGTATTTTATTTGTTAATTTATTCTAGATTACTGTGTGCAATAAAGAGTAAATAAATATAAATAAGACAATGTTTTTACAAAAACAAGTCACAGGAAATCAGACTAATTGAGAAATGTTTTTGTTTCTCTGAAGAGTTCAGAAACCCTATTTGTATTATTGAGCTAGACAGTTGATCTAGACTAGTTACTCCATTTTACGTTTGTTAGTGTAAAATGGGACAACTGCGGTCTATTAAATTTTATTTCGCGTGAAAAAAACTTTACAACACGTTTTTATGTACGACGTCTCTGGATTTTACCAGAAGATATTATCATTTTTCATTCTCTGACAGAAAACAGCGTTATTGATGATCCCTATAAAAATTACCAAATGATTCATTTATCATTGGAAGTCCTCCAGACAGTCTGTACAAAAATACTAGACTACAGAGACGGCGAAAGTTGAATAAATGAAAATAATTTGGTGAAAAATATATTGTCACACTAATATTATAAAGGCGAAAGTTTGCGAGTGTGTGAGTGAATATGTTTGTTACTTCTTCCCGTCTAAACGGCTAGAGAGATTTTAATAAAATTTGGTATGGAGTTAGCTGACACATAGGCTATAAATGTTTTTTAACTTTCGCGATTTGTACACATTTTTATATACTGTCCAGTCGACCTGTCGACCCGTGACCACGGCTGGTGCAATCCATGCCGAAACGTCGGGTAACCAAGCTAATGATTTACCTAAATCTTTATGTCGACCTGTGACCACGGCTGGTGCAATCCATGCTGAAACGTCGGGTAACCAAGGTAATGATTTACCTAAATCTTTATGTCGACCCGTGACCACGGCTGGTGCAATCCATGCCGAAACGTCGGGTAACCAAGGTAATGATTTACCTAAATCTTTATGTCAACCCGTGACCACGGCTGGTGCAATCCATGCCGAAACGTCGGGTAACCAAGGTAATGATTTACCTAAATCTTTATGTCAACCCGTGACCACGGCTGGTGCAATCCATGCCGAAACGTCGGGTAACCAAGGTAATGATTTACCTAAATCTGTATGTCAACCCGTGACCACGGTTGGTGCAATCCATGCCGAAACGTCGGGTAACCAAGGTAATGATTTACCTAAATCTTTATGTCAACCCGTGACCACGGCTGGTGCAATCCATGCCGAAACGTCGGGTAACCAAGGTAATGATTTACCTAAATCTTTATGTCAACCCGTGACCACGGCTGGTGCAATCCATGCCGAAACGTCGGGTAACCAAGGTAATGATTTACCTAAATCTGTATGTCAACCCGTGACCACGGTTGGTGCAATCCATGCCGAAACGTCGGGTAACCAAGGTAATGATTTACCTAAATCTTTATGTCAACCCGTGACCACGGCTGGTGCAATCCATGCCGAAACGTCGGGTAACCAAGCTAATGATTTACCTAAATCTATATCGCGATGAGACCCGTGTCCACAGTATATAAAAACATAGGCTATAATTTATAAAGTTTAACGCGGGTAAAACCGCGGGGCACAGCTAGTTTGAGATAAGTATAAACCTTAACATTTGTTACACTAATAACTTTTTTTTATACACCTGAGTCAACAACCAGCATACCCACCTCATGGTAAGCGGTAGCCTATAAATGCTTGCAACACCAGAAGTATCACTTGTGCGTTCCATAACCTTAAGAAAATTTATCACTCTCTTTTTTATGGGCCACATCCTCGTAGCCTCTTGGGAAAACCGTTACAGGAAATTCCGTGGGCAAGACTTCAATAATGTCATCATCATATTAGCCTGAAGATTATCACTTACTAGCTGTGCCCCGCGGTTTTACCCGCGTTAAATTTTATAAATTATTACAACTCCTTCCCCGTAGGTGATAGCGTGATAATATGTAGCCTATATGTTTACCTGACCTCTTAGTAATATTCATGCAAAATATGAAGTACATCCATGCAGTACCTACTTTTTGAATTTAGTCCGGACATACATACAGACAAACAGACACACAGACAAAAATTCTAAAAACTATATTTTTGGCTTCGATATGGATTATAGATCACGCCCCAAGTATAAAAAATATTCAAAATACAGTTTTGACTTTCCTACGATTTTATTATTATCACTTAATATGGAATTAAGTCCATTGATTGACTTAACAGCTGGCCAATCCATACTATCAATTACGAGGAGTAACTCATTGTAGTTATCATGATGTCTTCATTTTTATTTATAAAATCTGAGTGAGATTATTAGATTTAATGGTTGCCCAAGCCAAAGTATTAATTGCGTGAGTTACTCCTTACAGCTATATCATATTTCTCCATTAAGTCTGAGTGATATAGATTGATTTATCAGTTGACCAAGCCAAAGTATTAGTTACGTGAGCTACACGTTTTAATTATGATGTTGTCATCATTGTTCTTTATAAAATCTGAGTGAGATTATTTTATTGAACGGTTGGTCTAGCCAAATTATTAATTGCATGAGTTACTCGTTATCATCATTTTTCGCTTAGGCCATAGCGAAAAATGATGATATGTAAGTATGATGAAGTGTGAGTTTAATTTATTTGATTGAATGGTTGGCCAAGTTCATCAATTGAATACGTGAGCCACTTGTGAGTTAATGTTAACTATTAAAATTAACACAATTTCCCCATTAATCTGGATTTAGTTATGATGCCAGACAAAAGTATTTCTTTCAACAGTATAACTAATATGACAATTTGATCTCGTTTTGTTACTAACGTAAAATCTGTCAGCTATAATTTTTGTTCACAGGCTAATTAGAGAGGAAAAGAATGAGATTTAACATATTTTCTACAGATGATTACAACTGTTAATATTTCTTCGCCCGTAATTGGATGGACGGAATAAAGATTCTTTGTTAAAAACGTATTTGTGGTTTAATTGGTGTCAGCATTCCTTCGCAAACATTTTATAAATTATTGCGTTGAAAGTAGGCAATTATTTATATTTCCTGGAAACTGGAAATATAAATAATACCTACTGGTTAACCTACCTAAGTATTATTGCATTAGAAAGCAAAACGGCTCATTATAGATGGGAATGTTTACAATCAACATAATCATATAATATATTGACATCATTTGCAAGCATATGGTGGTGTTCAAGGGTGTATTATTCGCTGTGTGGTTTCCGGTCCAGAAAAAATAACAGGATCACACCATACTATCCCTTGGGTGTCGTAAAAGGCGACCAAGGGATACACAGTCGTAGTCGGTGAGCAGCGCCTCCTGTGTACTAGCTACCACCTAACTGCCTTCGCCAACTCGCATGCCGAGCGCGGTGACTAGAGCAAACCCCTCCAAATGACAATATAATAGAAGCATTTGGAGAAGACTTATCAATTTCAACATATGCAACATAAAAGGCATCGCTGTATAACTATTCTATATGGTGGCACTCACTTGCCACCATATAGAATAGTTATACTTTTAAATAGTCAACAGCCCTGGGTTCTAGAGAAAATCTGTGAGACCCATAAATTTCAAGAACCCTTAGCTGTTAAACTATTAACTATCTAGACAGACCAAACAAATTTACAAGTTCTTAAATCCTCATGTTAGTGATAGGTGTCAACTAACGGATTGACTGGATTTTCGAAAACACGAGTTAGTCGTGGTTTTTTAAAATCTGGAGAAGCTAACCAGAAGATGGTACAAGTTCGGATGATTAAATTCTAAGGAAATAGCCTAAGTTTACCTTGCTCTGTGAAAATAATGTCACCACCTCATCTCAACCTGTGAGGGGCGTGGAAGTTGAGAACGGGTAGCAGCGTCTCTCTCTGTACTATGACAATCATATTCCGATCGCTAACCCGTCTGCTGAATTGAAATTGAAATTGACCACTGTAGCTGGGAAAAGCTCGCTGAAAATAGAGTTGAATGGCGCAAACTTGTAATGGAGGGTCGTCAGATCTGTGACGAAGCCTGGTTCGGAGTACTTGCTGATAAGAGGCAGAAGCGAAATGAAAGCGGCTCGGCACCAACCACCGCAAACTTCTCTTGTCAAGCCTGCGGCAGGCTATGTCGCTCTCGCATCGGTTTGTTTAGCCACCAAAAAAAAATATCTCTCAGGCAATGCGCCGTAAATCGTCTGTAACAGACGCAAAAACCATATAAATAACCCCTCTGCAAGCATGGTGATTATGGCATATTCCTTCAAATGATGTACACAACTCCCTTTGAGAATCCTTCATCTTCATCAGCTGTGGACGTCATTTGGCAGACATGATGATTCCATCTTCATTCTTTTCCCTTTCAGTACAAACAATTCATCACTAAATGATACAAATCTTCCATAGTTTCCCAGGCGTCACTGATGTAATATATTTATACAAAAATATGTAAATAAATTTGCTTTTATATCATGTTTTTAATACCAATGACTTCTTAGAAGTACCAATCAAAAGAAGCCGCATCTTTATCACTTCTATACGATGGTACAGCTGCTGCAATATTTTCATCTAATTAAGATTTTTGTAACATAACTAAGTCAACTGTTTAAATAATATTTAGGCACACAGCAACTATATTAATATAAAAATTGATAATTTTAGAAATAATTCAGCAATCGTTAAGGGAATTGTCTGCACGTGTGGCACCGCGGTAAAGAAAGTCGCCTCGCCACTTCGAGTTCCGAGATCGAATCACGCACAGGACAACAAATTATGTGAACCATATTTTTTTAAAAAACACTGGTGGTATTAATCCATAACAAACATATAATTGACGGACACATAGTACAACCAGTCTCAGAACAACTCCACAAACCAATGGGTCACACAAATAATTGTCCTCCGGAATTTTGCTAACTTGCGGGCAATATATAAAACTAATATAATAAAGGCGACAGTTTGTGAGTGTGTATGTTTGTTACTTCTTCCCGTCTAAACTGCTGGAGCGATTTTAATAAAATTTGGTATGGAGACAGGGATAACAAACATACAGTCACACACTCACAAACTTTCGCCTTTATAATATGTACATAAGGCAAACTATTGAAGCAGATCACGTACCTATACATGATCATAGCAAAGTTCTAAATAAAAATCATTTACAGTTACGCAACAGTCTAGCTCATATCAATTAATCGACCTTAGTTCCACAGTATATCACCAATTAAGTTTGCCGGGCAGTGGTTACCTTAGTGTCACAAATGTTCAAGCCGCCCATTAGGCCTCTGATATGGCTTAACGACTGCTACCTAATGGCTACAGCTGAATCCAATGGCTTAACGTGCCCTCCGAAGTACGAAGACACTCAGAAAATAACCACTTCGGCGGTCACCCACCTATGGACTGACCGCGAGCCTAGTTGATTAACCTCGCCTATCACTAACAGACCGGAGAGAGCATCTGACTATGGGCATTGGTTTGCCGTATCTTACCCTTTATATACATTATATATATCTTTATATACATTACAAGGTACATGTATTGAACTTGTCGTGATGAAAAGTGTAACATCGCAGACATAATAATGACATCGTAAAATGTCTCGCCACACTGACGACCGCAAACTCTGCCAAATAATAAAACATTTTGTTTCGCGCTTGTTTTTGTACATAATATCTATACGGGTATCCCCGGCAGAACTCTGTTGTTATGCGTTTTGAATTATCATTTTTCTGTTTTTATCAACAACAATATATTAAAAAATTGAATGCACGTGTGACGCAGCGGCTCAGACAGACGCCTCGCCACTTCATGTAGCGGGTTTGAGACCCGCGCCGGACAACTATTTGTGTGACCCATAAATAGTTGTTCTGATTCTGAAAATTATTTGTGTCCGTCTATTATATGCTTGTAAAGTACCCCGTGCCACAGGGAATAGATTAAATAATGCGGGCGTTGTCTTTAAAAAAAATGTTACCAGTTGAATAGCCAGTTGTTCTCATCGTTCCGTAAATAATCGGCGAGGTTAAGCACTTCGGCCCGCGGTCAGTCCATAGATGGGTGACCGCGATAGTAGTTTAATTTGTGAGCGTCGCCTTGACTCGGTTATCAGCCATAGTTATAGTCTTCAAACAACAGTCTATAAACCATGACAGAGAGCTACTGGGCGGCTTGAATAGGGTAACCACTGCCCATACGACAAAGAACAAGTGAATATGACATTAGGGCGACTAGGGAAAGCAATCTAAAAATAAGGTTTCTAACCAAGAGATCCTTGCCAATATCTTGAAGCATGACCCTCGGCTTTTAGGGGTGTTTAATGTAACTATCGCTTGCGAAGATCGATACGATAGCAAACTCATGGTCACGCCTAGGGCTGTTCAGCAATGGTTTGTAAGATGAGCTCTATTATTTATTCTGTGTGTAATTTATCTATAATATTTATGTATTTAAAAATATATAAATATACTTATCAGTTGTCTGGTTGCCATAATACAGGATCCGCCTAGTTTGAGAACAGATGATTGTGTTAGTTGTCCCAATATATTTAAGGTATTATTTATTGACAATAAATAATATCTTAAATATATTGGGTTTACTCACACTGTCGTCTGATCCCAAACTAGGCAGAGTCTGTACTATTGCAATCAGATAACTGATAATTATACTTATATATTTTTTAAATAGGTACAGACGCCAGCATATCCAGCTACCCCAATCTGTCAAAATTCTTTTATTGATTTTTAACTTTATCACTTAAGCATAAGGTTCACTTTCAATTGGGGAAATTTGAAAGATTAGGGTAGCTTGATGTGGTGGCGTCTGTACATAAAAATTATAGAAAAAATACACACAGTATTACTTCTAGATTTCGTTTATAGTGTCTAATCTCTATGGTGACTACACAAATACGCAAGATCTATTATAATACACGGATGTATGCATAAACAGAGGTACACTCTAATGAATATATATATTGAGGTATGCAGTAAAAGATATTTTATTTGATTATTTATACGACAACGTAAATTATTTCTTGAAGTAATTAAATTCCACTTACCAGTCTCACGATAAATCGTCATCAATGATTAAAAACTAATATCAATTCGAAACGTGTCAACCGGCCACCTGTGGCATAAAAATAATGTCACAGAACAGGAAATAAATGTCAATAAATAAAATCTATTGCCCATTTGGCTTCCGGCCCAGAAGGGACTAGTCCCTCCCTCTTACCCACCACTGCAACTCCTTTTAGCCAGGATCAACAGTGGCACACAATGAAATGACACTGAGCGGTGAAGGTCAGGCATGTCCCGGGGAATCGCCTTAACTGTCTTGGATCCCGCAACGAGTTTAATCAGAAAGAGAAAAAGGAGGAGTTAGAAAATGAATTCCGAAAATTCCGAAATTCCGGCCCGGAAAGAATAACAGGGCCACGTTACCCCATATCATCCCGTGGGCGTCGTAAAATCATCATCTCATCCACCGACTTAGCTATTTTTGCATTAAAAAATAAAATATATCAGTATTTACGTAAAAAAACGTCAGTTTATTCATGCTTTTTAGATTTAAGTCGTGCTTTTGATACGGTTAATTATAAAATATTATGGAATAAATTAAGAAAAACTAAAGTACAACCAAGAATTATAGATTTGTTAAAATACTTGTATTCTAATCAAATAAATCAAGTTAAATGGGATAACTCTCTATCTGACACATATAGGCTGGCCAGTGGCGTGAGGCAAGGTGGTCTTACGTCACCGGTTTTGTTTAACTTATATGTCAACGACCTGATCGAGGAGCTGAACAGCACCAGAGTTGGATGCCATATTGGTGATGTATGTGTAAACAATCTCAATTTCGCAGATGACATGGTCCTGAGTAGCCCCTCCCCTCACGGCCTTAGAAGGCTCATTTCGATATGTGAAAGATATGCAGATGAACATCAATTGACATATAATGTGAATAAAACTGAAATAATGATTTTTAAGTATGGAAAAGGCCCCGATAACTTCTTGCCTATTTACTTATACGGAACCCCTTTAAAAGTTGTAAGTAAGTTTAAATATCTTGGTCATATAATTACAGACAATTTATCTGACGAAGATGATTTGGAAAGACAGAGACGAAGCATTGCGTGTAGGAGTAACATGTTAGCTAGACGCTTCTACCAATGCTCGAATCAAGTCAAAATAACCCTGTTCAAGGCCTACTGCCAGTCGTTCTACACGAGCCAACTAAGGGATACACCAGGTAGGCGGGCAGCAGCGCCACCTGCGTACTAGCTTGTACTAGCTATACATAGTACAAGCTCTGCTTAGTTTGGGATGGCCGTGTGTAAATAATGTTCAGGGGCTCTACCGGCTCAGTCACCGAACATCGATTTCTTAAATAGCGTTCAAATAAATTAAATCAGCTTCAACGTTGACAATCGATTCCGGACCTTTTATGACGTCGTTAATCTAATTGATCGCCATTTAAGAAATCGATTTAAGAAATCGATATTCATCATAGCAGCCGAAAGACGTCCACTGCTAGACAAAGGCCTCCCCCAAAGATCCATTTTGAGGGGTTTTGCCATAATCGCCACGCTTGGCAGACGGGTTGGCGATCACAGTATGATGGTCATAGTACTCAGAGAAACGCTGCTGCCCATTCTCTGGTATATAGTCGACCGACTTCTGCACCCCCCAGGGAAGATATGGGGTGGCGATATTCTTTATGGCAGTCAGCCACACAGCCAGGATATTAATAATAATAATAATATCCTGGGGCATTATTTACACACGGCCAACTGATTCCAAACTAGGCAGAGCTTGTACTATGGAAATCAGATAACTGATATACTACATATACTACTTTTCTTTTGTAAATACATACTCATATAGATAATTAAACCCAGACTCAAGACAAACAGACATGTCGAACCCACGACCTCCGGCGTGAAAATCAAGCATTTGCCAACCATGCCAACAGGCCTGTATATATTATATAATTTATATTAATAAAAATTTGTGGTTAAGTGAATTTTATTTCATCATCACCATAATCACCATCAGCCTATACCTAATCGTCTACTACTGAACATAAGCCTCCCCCAAAGGTTTCTATAACGTTGCCATTTGGAGAGGATTATCAAACACCACTAAAAAGGAGGTATTCCTCGAAGCGCTCTTATTTTGAGGCGCTCCTTTTTTATTCCACGGAGCGCACCTTTTAGTAGCGCTCCCGATACCAATTAAAAATATTGACTTTTTAGTCCTCGAAGCGCACCTATGATTAACTTTCGAATAGAGATATGATACTAACTCAAACTATCGATAATAAACACGTTATTTTACGCAATTTCCGAAACTCCTTGACCATAGATTGGTTTAAAAAAAAAGTAAAGTGATCCTGGTTTGGTTGTATGGACAATGAAAACTGTATCAGCTTCTGCTTTGTACATATTTAATTAGCGCGTTTCTATTACTTGGTCCAGCAATTGGTTCCATTCTAACAAAAATTGCCTTATTGCTCAAACTTTCTTAAATAAACGAACTTTCTTCAATTCAAAGCTTCACTAAAAAAGATCTTAAGAAATAAACAACAGGTGTAGAAAAAACATCACCATTAAACATTACTCATTTTTAAAACTTTGCCTGATTATTAGCTTATATTTTATTAATTTAAATGAAAATATAATATTATAATATAATTATAACATTAATCTTGGAAAATGAATATCATGTTTCATGTCTTCGGCGCCTGATAAGAATCAGAATTTAAATGAATATAAATATAAAATAGATAGAACTTAAGAGATACGTCAAAAAACGTGTTATAAGAACTGCTATAAATTATAGACTTACAAGACTTGTACGAAAAAAACTCTAAAATTCAAGTGAATTTAACAGTGCATTTAGGTTTATTTATACCATAATTTAATCAGAATTTAAATTTGTTTACTTATCCCTCATAGATGCTTTCACCGGCCCGTAAGCGATAGGCGTCGGTCCATAGATGGGTGACCACCAAGGTGGTTGAATTTCTGAGCGTCTCCGTGCTTCGCAGGGCACGTTAAGCTGTCGGTCCCGGTTGTAGTCATTAGACAACAGTCGTTAAGCCATGTCGGAGGCCTACTGGGCGGCTTATACAACTCTGACTCTAAGGTAACCGCTGCCCATACGATAAGTAAGTATTGTAATAAATTAGTGTGTTTATGTGACAAAAAAATAATAAATATTTGATACTTGTGACTGTCCCAACCTCAAACGGTTAGATAGATAGAAAAATAATTTTATTTATTAAAGCAAAACTTTCGTGCACTTAACCTTGGGGGATAAGCTGGTGAATGCGTAACGACAGCGTTACGAAAAGTGTGATCGGGCGAGACAATCAGAAGTTGAGAGGCAGATATAAGTAAGTGAAGATAGAAAGAGAGACAGTTACGTTTCGCATCTAAGTTTTACTTCATTTGTAGGGTCAAGCAAGGTGAATCTCGTATTTTTTTATTGTTACTTAAAAAACGATTCTTGTGTATACTTAACTATAATAGATAAGCATGTGATCTCACCAAATGATGAGTAATATATATATATATATATATATTACTTATTATTCCGTACATGGGTACATCTGCAAGCGATGCTGGCGGGTGACTCCTCCAAGTGGGACGCCGTGGTCTCCTTTTGTGAGGCAGTCATGCTCCAAAAGGAGACCGCTGAGCGGGAGCGGGAAAGAAGTGAGGCTCGTGTGCTCGCAGACGGAGGAGACGTCGGGGCGGCGGCGTCAGCCGGTAGCCCAACTCCCCCTCGGGGCTGCGGCGGTAGTCGGAGAAGTGACGTCTACTGCCGCCACTTGCAAGCAGCCCCGGGAACATCTAAAAAACATCCCAAACATCTGGGACATGGTGCAAAAGGGGGCACCGGAGCAGCATACCCCGGGGCTCCCCCCATTAAGCGCCAAGAGAATTCCACGGCAGGTAGGTTTAGTCGGTGCGAATCGGACATACCCACCCGTAGACACTTTTTGCGGGTGGCATGCGTAGGCATTCCCGCTGCCTTACCAAAATAAAAAAAGGGTACATCTGCAAGATTGATCTTGTGAGGGTCACTGGAAACCGCTGGATGCGGGTAGCACAAGACCGGTATTTATAGAGATTTTGGGTGAGGTCTTTGTCCAGCAGTCGACGTCTTTGGGCTTATATGATGATGATGATATACATATGATTTGATATAAAACTGACTGCACATGTGGCGCAGCGGCTAAAACAGTCTCGCCTCGTATCGACGTCCTCGTCGCTTCGTGTCGTGAGTTGGAGTCCCGTATGTGACCCATAAATAGTTGTTCTGAGCCTGGATGTAATTTATGTCCGTCTAATGTGTTATTATGTAAGTACTTAGTAAGCAAATAAATGAATTTGAATTTGAATATGTGCTATTATGTGTAAATTACCCCGCGACACAGGGATTAGACTCCCTAGTAAGGGTGTTTTAAAAAATATGATTAAATCACCCCAAGGTATGACAAAGCGGATCCAAATTCTGACGAAGTCCTGTACTAAAATAACAATAGACTCAAGACTTAGAACAGAACAAATCAACAATATAATACCTGAATACCTTTAAGTATAAATCTAGAGTCATTATAATACAGATAAATTAAGTCATAATCCGCAATGCTGCAATGGATTGTTGGCAGGAAGTATGCTCATTCATCATTCCCGTTTAATATTCATATACATATATCCTCTAATTAACTCGTGTAAGAGATGTATTACTTGCCAACAGATAAATTATGTGGATGGCAAAATATTATTTGAAGGCGATGAATAAGTCATACCAAGTTTTAAAATACGTTTATACGTTACCGATGTGTTATTTCGATGTAATAATAATGTCTTCTCGGCCGAATTTCGGCCACGGCGGCTAGTCTTAATGGAGACTAGCCAACTGCGCAGGACATATTATAGTGCACAAGTGTGTGCGCAAACACAGGGGCACTTTCTATTCCATCGCTTTCATGATCCGATGGGACGACTAGCGACACAACCGGAAAAAGGTCGGGTACAGGATCGGGCATTATACTGCCAACTGGGAGTTGGCAGTATAATGCCCGAGCCTGTACCCGACCTTTGTTGATGGTTGATGCTTTAAAATGTTCTTTAAGGAAATATCCCAAAATCACTTTTCTATAAGATTCTATAACAAACGTCCCAATGATATTAGAGAATTGTCTACGAATAAGTTTAAAATAATTATTAAAGCCAAATTGTGTAGCAGGGCATATTACAAAATTTCAGATTATTTAAGTGATAAAAGTGCTTGGGATTGAGTTGTTCTGAGTCAACACACATGATTGTAATTAATCTTAAGTATATTTTATTTTAAAAAAGGATTCCTACTGAGTTTTCTGGCAGTGTTTCTCAGTAGCTGCCACGTCATACACTGCACGGTAGGGTAAAAAAAATATGACGATAACACATAAATGTTAAATTTTTACGGAATAAATATTTTTTTACTTTGACTTTGCCTAACCCGGGATTTGAACGCAGATCCTCATTATCTGCGGTTGAACACGCTACCGCTAGACCATGAGGCAGTCATATTTGGATGTATAAACTATATTATTAGTACTATAAAGTTTGATCAAATTCCGTTCCGTACTTTTTGCGTTCCGGGCAGGTAAGCGAGGCTAGAAGATACTTTCCTTTCACGCCGGAGATCGTGGGTTAAATTCCCACCCAGGACAGGGGCTCTACCGGCTAAGTCGCCGAACATCGTTTTCGTGAATGGCGTTCAAAGAAATAAAGGTTAGAAATGACTTAATCAATCATTAAATCGGCTTCAACGTTGACAATCGATTCCGGACCATTAATGACGTCACATATTGGTCATGGAAGCGAATTTAACGATTGATTTAGTCATTTTTAACCTTTATTCATTTGAACGCCATTTAAGAAATCGATGTTCGGCGACTTAGCCGGTAGAGCCCCAGGACAAAACCTTGGGCAATGAGCATGATTTTTGTACCATATTCGGGTGTAATTTATCTACAATATTTATTACATACTTGGGATTTATTTTCCAAGAGCGAGCGTCAATAAGTTGCGAGGATTTTTTTCCATGATTGCAGCTGAAACAAGTCCACTGCTGGACAATCCTCCCCAAGAATTATCTTGAAAGGATATGCCATAATACGTTGCACGTTGTACGCTTGGCAGACGGTTTAGCGATTGCAGTAAGATGGTCATAGTACTCAGAATAAAACTGTCGGTAGAGTTCTATACTGAATAATATTATGATATTCGCCGCAAAATTCTTCAGCAAGTAAAAGATTTATTTTCCTTCATCATCGTCATCATCATATCAGCCGAAAGACGTCCACGGCTGGACAAAGGCCTCCCCCAAGGATCTCCACAATAGCCGGTCCTGCGCTGCCCACATCCAGTGGCTTCCTGCGACATGCACAAGATCGTCGGTCCACCTTGTAGGGGACCTGTATTTTCCTTACAAGCAACTACTTATGTGTCACACAAATAGTTGTCCTGTGTGAGAATCAAACCCGGTACACGATGTGGCGAAATGACAGTTTTAACCGCCACACGTGCAGTTTCATAAAATACATACATAGACTCTCGCCTGCTTCCCAGAGGGGTAGACAGAGACAAAGGATTTCCATTTGTCACGATCTTTGCACACCGCTTTTGCCTCGTTTATTGTCATTATATTCTTCATACATGCTCGCAGGTTTACGGTATTTCTGACCTGGCCTTTCTAGAGAATGTTCTACTTGGTCTTCATCTTCCGGTTGTACCATCCCAGGTCACACAGGCCTTATAATTATATAATAATAATAACATCCTGGAACATTATTTACACACGGCCATCTGATCCCAGCTAAGCAGAGCTTGTACTATGGAAACCAGATAACTGATATACTTACTACATATAATACTTTTCTTTTGTAAATACATACTTATATAGACAATTACACCCAGACTCAAGACAAACAGACACGTTCATGCACACAAATATCTGTCCTGGCTTGCTAAGCATAAGCGTTTGCCAACCGCCCGTTTAACCCGTCAATTCTTTCATTCATCCTTTTTAAATGCCCTCACCATCTCAGTATACCTTTTTAAATGTCATAAAATAGCGTTGATTAAAACCGTAGACCAGTAACCGAGAAAGGTTTTGTTGTTGTTACTTGAATTAACTTACTTCTCTTCGGTTGATTCATCCAGTACAATAGCTAATTCATTATTGGAATCGAAACAATGACCGCCAGGTCGTAAAACGCTTCAACTAAATTCATACAAATTGCACAAACTAGTATAAACGTCATCTTTTTGTTTTACTTACTGCAAGCAGCGAGAAACTGGGAAAGTAGAATGAGAGGCTTTGGAGGCGAAAACTTCTTCGGGCGCGTCACCGACAGCTCTGTATCTATTTTGTGTATGTATGTACATAGCAACACATATATTCCGGAATTCATTGGACTCTCGAAGCTGTTATCGTTACCGACACCACGTAATTATTCAAGTTTTCACTACTATCGGCACTCCCAGAGTAAAAGTAAAGTAAGGAAAAGTATAAAGCAAAAACATCTCGAGGTTATTCCATCCATTTCGGGTGGTGGCGGTCTGGAGTAGAATTGAAAGGACGAAAAGAAGAATGTAAAAATTCGAAGCGATAAGAGAAACATCAAGTCGAAAGTCTTCGACCAGTGTGTGTTGCCAGTGATTACTTACGGAACAGAGACATGGTCGCTCACTATGGGCCTTATCAGGCGGCTCAAGGTCACCCAAAGAGCAATGGAACGGGTTATGCTTGAAGTTTCCCTGCGAGATCGAATCAGAAATGTTAAGATCCGCAGGCGAACCAAAGTAACCGACATAGCCGTAAGAATTGCCAAGCTGAAGTGGCAGTGGGCAGGGCACATAGCTCGTAGAATCAACCGCCGCTGGGCAGAAAGGTTCTCGAGTGGCGACCACGAACCGGAAGATGCAGCGTGGGCAGGCCCCCCACAAGATGGACCGATGATCTTGTGAGGGTTGCTGGAAGCCGCTGGATGCGAGTAGCGCAAGAGCGGCAATTTTGGAGATCTTTGGGGGAGGCCTTTGCCCAGCAGTAGGCGTCTTTCGGCTGATATGATGATGAAGAAAAACAAGTCGATTACGAGATGAGCAAAGATTGCTAGTATGGTTATTAATCATTTTCACTGCAAGTTACAGAAGATTAAACGCTATTAATACCTTTATAGTTTCGATCCTTTTAAGATCAAACACAGACACGACTGATTTCTATTGGACCATGTTTATTCACGCTTCATTAAAAAGCTCTACAATAGTTTAATCCCATATTGGTTGCGTATTTCATAAGAATGGTATACTATTGTGTATTGCGTCAGCTGTTTTGTTCCCTTCACTTAATTCATGAGTAAGCTTGAAATAACTTTCCCCAACATGCTCCTTTAGCATTGTTACTTTGGTTACAGTATTTTTTCTTATTAATTTATTAGCCGCATTACATTTGACTTTTACAATAGATGTAATCATGTAGGAACTTCATCTGTATTTGATTTTTAATTATTTATGCGATCGGAGTTTTATATCATTAGCTTATAGATCGTCGTCAGCATTTTGAGAAAATATCTGTTTTCTCAGTATCAATTCGAAGTCTGGTATTCCACACCGCATGTCTCTGCGAACACTTAAAGCTCTCGGTATTTTTTCTGTGACTTCTTTACGATCGTGGTCGGTAGTCGTCCCATCAGATCATGAAGGAATGAACGAATAAAAAGTG
Source organism: Pseudoips prasinana (assembly GCA_951640165.1). Classification (NCBI taxonomy): domain Eukaryota; kingdom Metazoa; phylum Arthropoda; class Insecta; order Lepidoptera; family Nolidae; genus Pseudoips; species Pseudoips prasinana. The sequence continues at coordinate 33,650,172 of OX621248.1, forward strand.
CCCTTGTGCTTGCGCACACATTTGAGCACTATAATATGTCCCACGCATATAGCTAATCTCCATTGAAACTGGCCGCCGTAGCTGAAATCGATCAGGAGGACATTTATTTATTACTTACTGAATGTACGAAGGTTAAGTTCAATAATCATATTAACATTGTAGTTCACCCGAACATTTCAGACATTGCCATCTCATAAAATCTATCTCAAGGGGTCATCAGATCAATGAACATAATCTTCAATAACAGCAGTTATAATTTACACATCATCATCAATCGCAAAGTACGATATCGATTGTTGAATCGATTCATCGGCTGTTTATTGAAACATCGCTTTCATAAGAAATATCGATTACAATAGTGTTTATAGAATCGATCCGGTTTGTTTAAATATTTCAGTAACTGTACTTTGCATTGCCGTTTGTTTTGAAACTATTTATCTATTTTAATAAAGCAAAACGAAATCAATTTTATAAAAATACACGTACTTATCAATTATAAGACAATTCTAGTAAATAGTGACCCTGAAAGCAAAGCTAGAGGTCGTGGGTTTGATCCCCCACCCAGGACAAATCTGTGTGTGATCAGAACGAATATTTGTTCTGTGTCTAGGTGTAATTAATCTATAATATGTATATTAGAAGACGGTTAAAGCGATTCCCCGGGACATGCCTAAGCCTCACAGCTAAGTGACATTTCATTGTACGCCCCAGTTCATCCTAGCTTACAGGAGTTGCAGTGGTGGGTCAGAGGGAGAGATTAGTCCCGATAGCTTAAATATGAATGTATTTAGAATTATATACGTATGATTATCAGTTGTCTACTTGCCATAGTACATGCTTTACCTAGTTTGGGATCAGATGGCAGTGTGTTAGTTATCCCAATGTATTTATTTAATTAATTAGTTTTTATGCTAAAGTTTTTTTAATCATTGTTACATCATTCAAATCACCTAGGCCTTCACTCAATACTTATCTGCGACTCTTTCACATTGCACTAAATACATTTGCACCATAATATACGACCATTTGCCGTGACAACAAGCCATAACCCTCAATGGAAACAAACCATAATTCTTACTTTCTCCTCTGATCGAGATAAGAGACTAATAACTGTAAGCAATATGTTAATAACTTAGAATGAGACGTATATTACAATAATTGATTTAAGAGTGGGAAGTAATGAAATATATACGCATTGATATTATGTATTAAATTTAGATTTTCTTTCAATTGAGTCGTTTATTTTGATGTTTTGACGAAGGTATTAAAGGACCTACCATTTAGTTTATTTCAGAAGTTCCGCTTGGCAAAAATATTAGGTCAAACTGCTATTTGGGGTAGTCAAATATGTTTTTCATATAGTCGTCGCCTCTGGTTGATTTCGTGTGACTTGTTATTTTGTAAAGGTGCGCGGATGCACCCACCGTTTGTTCGTCTTGCAAGAATTCAATCTAATTGCTTGACTGAAATTTAATGTTATCGTTTATAACCTCACAATTATTTTATAAGTCATAAGTAATTTTAATTTGCAGAACACAGGTGATACAGGATGGTACAATACATTTTTAAAGTGCACTGTGGCTTACCATCATGGGCATGCAAATATATATATTTTTTTAATTAAAGTTTGCAATTTTAAGTCACAGTCACCTTTTACAATATCCAATGCTTAGTAATAATAACATGACATGCGTGCTGAAATTATAACCCCAATGAGGTGTATGTATAATAAATAATAACATAATTTAAAATAGTATCTATTTAGCCTGCTCAGTTGAAAAAATAATTAAGAAAATATTATAATGTTAATGTAAATTTAAATTATGTGGCAATTAAATTTTGCGAGATACTTTTGTTTTAAGCATGTTATAGAAATTAAATTACTATTTTTTTCTGACAAGGGAAAGTAGTTGATTCCTATTTTGGTATAAATTAAAGTTCTATGGTCAGAATTGTGTATATTTTTTTAAAATGTGAATTTTTTAATATCTTCTAAAATCTTATGGAAAATAAACAAACTTGTGTGTCATTAGCACCGTAAAACTCACCATAACCTTTTTGGTTGCTACAGATTAGATAGATCTTCATCATTCGTCGACCAGGAGCCATTCATCTGATTAATCATCTATAAATCATGAACAATTACTCCACCTTCAAAAAATATATTGATTATCAACCAATCAGTAGCTATTAGCGCCGTAACGTTGATTGCAAACATTGTCACATCTTCAACCTGATTGGTTGTTCGACGAGTTCAACGAGTGGTTGAACCAGATCCGCAGTCCGCTCGACATTCACTGGTGGTAATTCTGATACTTATGTCACACAGCTAAACTAATTTACATTGCAATTTACCTTTCTTCCTTAAATAGAACGTTAAAATGGTTTGGGGTATTTTTACAGTCAAGTTTTTGAAGTTATACTTCTTTTGGCGCGATGGAGAAAAATGATGAGAGTGAATTTTTACGATGCGCGCGCACACCGACACCAAAAAAATTAACAGCATGAAGTTAGTTCTAGGTGGTATGAAAATTGATAACTATGTTCAAGTTGTATATTAAGAAGTATAACTTCTAACGCGTGTACATAAGTACACACATTTTTTTTTATTTGAGACTCTGTGTGTTTTGATATATCTCAAATGTAACTCTTCTTTTAATATAGATGGACAGTATACTACAGAACATATTTTGAGCTTTAAGATTATTTTATGGCTTTGTAAAAAAGGACAACGCCTGTATTAGAGAAATAAATCCCTATTTCGTGGCGGTATACTAAACAAACATGTAATTTACGGAAACAAAGCACATGTAGACTCCAAACAACCACGTTTGGGTGAATAAATAGTTATTGAGACACGAGAACGCCAAGGTATAAACGAAGTGCGCCACACGTACTGTCTACTAGTATAACCCAGAAGTGCGCCTGTTTGATAATTTGTTATCTTCACTTTCCGTCGATTCAACACCAAATTGACTGTAATTCCAAACTTAGGTAGATTTTAGCCCAAATAGAAAAAAAAAGAAAAGTAAAATAAAGAAAAATAATAAATGAATGTGCTCTAGATCACACGCCTGAAGTAAAACTTTCATATACGAAACGTTATATGGCTATGAGACAAAGAGAGAAAGAAAATGTGTGCTCGCACCTCTCTCTCTTGTCTCTATTGTAACATACGAATCGTAACTCTCTCTCTCTCTCTCTCTCTCTTTCTATCTTCACTAACTTATATATCTCTCTAAACTTCTGTTTGCCTCTCCCGATCACACTTTTAATAATGCCCTCGTCACGTATTCACTAGCAACATCCCAAAAAAAGAAGGATAAAGAAGTGTTACTTAAAACAAAAGTAAATAAACGTATGGAAAAGCAATTCTAAAAAAGAAGTCCAAGCAAAATATCTGCTTTTGCAATCAAATAGCGAGCGAACCGTATATCAAATGCATTAAATACAATACAGATAATTGACTAGCAATTACCTCTATATTCTCTCTTTCTTTATCTATATATTAGCGTTCATTCGCTCAAAGAGCAGCCCGACTGGGGAAGTACCTCCACCTTACAGAAGACATACTTTAATAATAACATTAATTACTTTAGTGTTGTGTATCTGCGTGTGAGTAAGGTCGCCAGAGCTCATTGGGGTGGGGGGAAGGGTCAGCATCACTTGTTTGCTGACTCTTAAAGGCCGGCAACGCACCCGTGACACCTCTGGTGTTGCGAGTGTCCATGGTTGGCGGTGATGACTTACCATCAGGTGACCCGCTTGCTCGTTTGTCGCTCTATGCCATAAAAAACAATCATGGGCACTGGTTGCCCTGGTGTCAGAGTTGTTCAACGACGAATGATGTCTGACGACAGCAATGGAGGCCTCTATTCTTAGGTAAATTTATTTTAGCGATCTAGATAACTCACAAATACACTTTTGATTGACAGCACTACAATGTCCCATCATAAGTGTCAGGGATTCATTAGAAAGAAACGGAATCATAATAATATTATTTCAGTAAATGTTTGTCAGAATCAAGGCCAATGTCATTAATACGGATTATTATTTTATGGACACTTAATTTATGTCGGTAGCATGCTTTGAATGGACAAAATATCGGCTTTACGTTGGATTTGTGAATGTCACTAGTAGTATATTATTGGGCATTCTATACCACTATCGGCAAGTTGCTCGGCGAGTGCGCCTCGCTGCCGATAGTGGTATAGAATGCCCAATAATTGATAATCTACTCGCCTCTCCACTCGACCGAGACAGTACATTGTACTGAGAACTTGATTTGGAACGATAATTCGAGCAAATCGATACCCGACTCGCCACTCAACTCGACCGATACACTCGAACGAGACAGTTCATTTTGTCGCGTACTGGATGAGCTTTACTCGACCATTGACTAGTAACTTACTCCTTACCACTATATTCCATACGTCTGACCAGTATGCGGCGTTTCGGAGAACGATGAACTGTCAACTATCAACTCGACTCTCCGTTTACTTACTGCACTCGACCGATCACTCGAGTTTGTATTCGCTGTTAACAGAATGTCGAGCGAGAGTGATGGTGACCGATGATTGTAACAAACCAAAGCTTGTGACTAAAGCGTTAACGGGTTGTTACTGTAAATAATAAACAACTGTAACTTAGGTACTTGGTTTAATTATCATAAAATGTTGGTTTGTCTGGAAACAAAATATCAGCCGCACGCACGAGCTCTTGTAGTTTTCGCCACTGAGGAGAGTCCGCGTCGGTCTGGAACTTGATTCGGACGAGCGCTTTCTTCCACAGCTCGGCGGAGTCGGTGAGGCGAGCGTCGTCAGCCTTGTACACCTTGCAGTCGATGTAGTACTCTCCGTCGGTGCTCGTTGCTCGGCGCTCACAGCCGCTGGCTACGCGGTTCACAAAGAATGAAGTTAGGTGATCCGATGAATGTTCTTTGTGTGGGATGTCGCGGTTTTTACTGATGCCGAATATGTCCATGTCAGTGTTGGTTTTTTTACTGAAATAATAACGAAAACTGTTATTAGTTAATGTTTACAACGAGAGATGCAGGGGCAAACAAAAAATAACAACGGTGTGTAAGCAGCGCACACAATCGCATAATATTTTATGAACGGCACCACGGATATTTCTGTAGAAAATATTACAAGTAACTAATCAGCGAATGGAATACTTATGCAAATTGCACTATTATAATTCAATTAGTGGAAACGTACTACTTTACTATTTTAATTTAATCAGAACTAGGAGATAATAAATTCGAAATATTATTCACCTGCTACGAGTTACGGTTGTTGTTTGTGACTGCATCTTGCGTTTCCCATTGCTGTCTGCAGACGGATTGCGTCTGGCCTTCACTTTGTGTCCAGTGATCGATGCTTGCGAGTAATCACACTCAGAGTCTGACCTGAAATAAAGATAGAGGAAATGTAGTCACACAATTATTATTAATTAATCCAATGGAGTAATGTCCATTGCGCTGGACATACTATAGGACACAAGTGTTCGGGCAAACACTGGTTCTCTAATATTTAAATGGGATAGCACTGAGACTGAGCTAACTATGTACAGATCGGGTGATCTGTGAAGTAACGCGCTCACAAACAAATATATGTAGTTATAAATGACAGGCTAATCACAAGTGTGATCCATGAAAACGAACCGACTATTTTATCAGACTTACATTATTTTCCGATCAGAAGTTCCACTCGGTTTGATGACTTGGCTGGTGGTGACAGCAGCGGATGGCTATCGACAATGCCGTCACTGATATTGTAGGCGACACGGAGTGTTTGTAGACCGATTATACAAGAGCACTTCGTTGCACTTGCAGACTGCGAAAACTTTGTACCGAACAGAAAAACTTGTGGCTTATAAGTTAAAATCGAATTATAAGTTAGGAATGTTAAATCCACTACAATCAATCCGGTATTGCTTTGTTAAAGTAACTTTTTTTCTATAGTCGTATTATACGCGTTGGAAAATTTTATACTGTATCGAATGTCGATGCAGCGAAATAAGCTAGGGCTGACCAAACGATAGCGTGAACGGAATCGCCACAAACCAGATAGATTTTATTATTTTAAAGAAGTAAATAAATGTTTCCAAGGTAATTATTTCATCATCTACATTTAGGTTTCGTGTAGAAAAAATGAACTTACTGCCGTCTACCGCGTACTTCTCTAGATTTCCTAAAATAAATAGATAATATAATTCCTGTAACTACGGTAACGGGCATGACGAAACCATGAACGTTATATGATATCGTCATCGTCATGTCGTCTATCGACATACTATGATATATTTTAATCGATTAAGTGCATTGTGTGAAATTTGTATATTTGAATGCCTACCAAGTTGTTACCAACCCTAACCAAAATAGCTGATTATTGTGATTGCGAAATAAATAATTATGTTTAGCACACGTGTAACAATTAGACAATAACAACTTTTATGATGAAATATTTTTCTGCTTTGTAGACAAAAAAGAAAACAAAAAAAAAATCCCTAAAATATTATTTATTACCTCAAAGTCTCTCGGAGCGAGCACCTTTCTAAACTGTTACAGTACAATCAAGTTAATTATTATAAATAAATATTTAATTGATCTCACACCAGAAACAACAACAATTTCAGCTACTGGAGCAACTGTGTTCGTTATATCGGGGTGCTGAAATATACATACATATTTGGATCACGCAAATACATAATCTTATGTATGAACCATTTCATATTGTGCAGGTAATTATCAAATATAACACAACAATAATACGATAACTATTTAGAACATTACAATAATTATGACTATTTTTCATTCTAGAATTTACAGCTTTTTACCTAATTCTTCATCGGTACCAATAAACCATTTTTTTAGTTTCAGATACATTCTGCCTAAACATAATATTAATTACTGACTTGCCTGTGAAGAATTATTAAATTACTTGAAGTATATCTACATATTTGGACCACGCAGATACACGTACTCTTATGTATACATAGTTTCATATTTTGCAGGTAATTATGAAATATATTTTTCTTCCCAGAATATACCATTAATCTCACCTAATCAGATTATGTACCTAATGCATCCATTTTTTTTTTTTTTTTTATTATTTCAGATACATCCTGCCTAAACATAATTACCGACTTGCCTGTGAAAAATTACACAAGGATCTTGAAATCAGCGTAAAATTGTCCTGACCAAGTTGTACTAATTATATAAAATATTTTGTCTGGTATACCTAAGACGGTGAATATTAGTTGTAAGTATTATCTAATCCAAATTTATTGAACTAATAATTTCAAGTGTTCTTTGATTTCAAACAATAATATAATGCCTCACTGCTCTGATTGTAAAGTATTTGTAGACAATCGTCGATGGTCTGGTCATTTACGTAGCAATGTACATAAAAACAATAGTTCTAACCCTATGTATGATAATGTTGTAATTATTAATTCTTCTTTTAAAGAACGAATCAAAAGTTACAAAATCATAGCGACAGGTGAACAAATACATAGTTTTCCTGAGGTGTTTCTCAAAAGTATTAGTACACAAGTCAAACATTTAATAGACAATTCAATAGAGAAACACACCTCTGTCAAAATAAATTTTGAACTGTTTGCTTCGTTTCTTATGTATAAAAATGATCAACAAGAAATAAAATCATTCCGTACAAACAACATTATTACACATTTTAATTACGATTTTGATTCTATTTATAAACTAACTATTGATTTACTACTAAAAAAAATTGAAGAATTTGAGGAAAGGGATAGTGGTTGGACTTTTTTATGCAATTCACATTTAGAATTAAATATTAATAAATATCAACCTCTCAGCGGATCTAAATTTTTAACTTTGCCGAAATTCATAAAAAGTAAAAGAGCTTGTTTGAATATTCGGAACAATGATGAGTATTGCTTTTTGTGGTGTGTTGTGGCGGCATTGTACCCCACAAATAGACATCCCGATAGGATTTCGTCTTATCCCCGCTTTCAGGATGTTTTGAATGTTAATAATTTGACATTTCCAATCACATTTTCGGACATAGCTATCTTTGAGAAAAATAATCCTTCTGTTAATATATATGTGTATGGTTTAAAAAACGAGAAGACAATTATTGGACCGCTTTATAAAACGTTGAATAATAAGTCTAATAAAAGTATCCATCTACTGTTTATAGAAAACAATAATAATTCTCATTACTGTCTTATCAAAGATTTATCTCGTTTAGTTAGAAATCAGATGACCAAACATCATGGTAAACTATATTTCTGTGAAACTTGTTTATTGTTTTTTCCAACGCTTAGTCAAATTGAATCCCACTTGTGTGGGGGGATCGTCACAGTTTTACCAGAACAAGGTTCATTTTTAAAATTTAAAAATTATGATAGGAAACAAAACATTCCATTCGTCATATACGCTGATTTCGAAACGTTACTTGAACCCATTTCCGACGATGATTTCAACACCGCTAATACGTCATACTCTAAACGCCACGTGCCGGCTGCATTCGCTTACAATGTCGTGTCATCAAATAAAAATGATAGCGTTGAAGGCTATAGAAGTTATCGCGGCAATGATTGTGTTTCAAAATTTATAAATTTTCTTACTGAGGATGTAAAACAAATACATCAGATTATATCCAAAAGCGAGCCTATGATATTCACTGATGACAATTCTCTAGAGTTCAAACGTGCCGTTAGGTGTCATATTTGCGACAATTTACTCTTGACCGATAAAGTAAGAGATCATTGTCATATTACAGGCCTGTATCGAGGTGCAGCACATCGACACTGTAATTTGCAACATAAAGTACCAAAATTTATACCAATATTTTTTCACAATTTATCCGGGTACGATTGTCATTTATTTATAAAAAAGTTAGGCGAAATTCCAGGTCCAATTAAAATAATCCCTAAGACTAAAGAAAAATACGTCGCATTCACCAAATTTATTCCTATTGCTGATAATGAGTTTATTTGTATAAGATTTTTAGATTCATTCAACTTTTTAGGGACAAGTTTAGACAAGCTCGCTAAAACATTGCAGGTGGAAGATTTTGTTAATCTTCGATTTCATTTTTCTAAAGACAGACAGTTTAATTTATTGACAAGAAAAGGTATATATCCTTATGATTACATGACCAATTGGAAATGTTACGATCAAAAATCATTGCCGTCTAAGGGTAATTTTTATAATTATTTGACTAACGAAGACATTACAGATGAGGATTATAATCACGCACAGGCTGTTTGGGCTGAATTCAATATTAATAACCTCGGCGAGTATACGGATCTATACTTAAAAACGGATGTGCTTTTGTTAACAGACATATTTCAAAATTTTCGGAAAACCTGTAAACAATATTACAGTCTTGACCCGGCGTTTTACATTACTGCACCTAGTTTATCTTTCGATGCAATGTTGCTAAAAACGGGCGTTCAGTTAGAACTCGTGTCGGACTTAGCTATCATCAGAATGATACAAAGCGGTATACGCGGCGGTTTGTGCATGTGTTCCCATCGGCATGCTAGAGCCAATCACAAATACATGCCTGAATATAATCCATCACAACCTGAGAGTTTCATAGTATATTTAGATTGTAATAATCTTTACGGTTTTAGCATGTGTCAGTATTTACCATACTCTAGTTTCAGATTTTTAAGTGATAACGAATTAGCAAATTTTAATGTTACCACTATAGAGGATAACGCAAACTGGGGCTTCATATTAGAAGTCGATCTATTGTATCCCGAGCATTTACATAATGACCATAATGACTTACCATTTTGTCCCGAAAAATGTGTACCCCCGGGAGGTAAAACAAAGAAATTAATAGCAAATTTGTATAATAAGTACAACTATGTGATTCACTACGTTCATTTAAAAAAATGTTTAGAACATGGTTTAATATTACGTAAAATTCATAGAGCAATTACTTTTAGACAGAGTCCATATTTAAAACAGTACATAGAGTTAAATACTCAATTAAGACAGAAAGCAAAAAGTTCCTTCGAACAAGACTTTTTTAAGTTATTAAATAACAGTGTTTTTGGAAAAACATTAGAAAATACTGAAAATAGAGTAACCGTACATTTAGTTAATCAATGGTGCGATCAGTCCAATCGAACTAAGAAATTTATATCCGCTGAGAAACTTATAGCCAACCCCTATTTCCACAGTGCATCTATTTTATCAGAAAATTTGCAATACAAATGAAACCTGATCAAATTATTTTAGATAAACCTATATACATAGGTTTCGCTGTATTAGAACTTTCAAAAGCACACATGTATTACTTTCATTACAATATTGTAAAGCCTTTTTATAAAGATCGAGTGCAGCTATGTTACACAGATACCGATTCCTTTGTCTATAAAATATACACCAACGATTTTTACAATGATTTGAAATATAATTTTTTACAATATTTTGACAGCAGTAACTATGAAATCACAAATGATTTACAGATACCGCTAAAAAATAAAAAGGTTCCCGGTCTCTTTAAAGATGAAATGGGAGGAAAATATATTACTGATTTTGTTGGTTTGAGATCGAAACTTTACTCTATAAGAACCCCTAATAGTATCATTAAAAAAGCAAAAGGAGTAAAATCATGCGTGGTCAGGGATTTAAACTTATCAGACTATGAAACCATTTTATTTAATGGTGGAGTAATCCGGAGAAAAAATAATATGTTTAAATCAATAAAGCACGAAATATTTACTCGGACTGTCAACAAAGTTGCTTTATCTAGAAATGATGACAAACGATCGATATCTGTGGATCAAATATCAACCCGAGCCTGGGGGCATGCATTTATTTTTAAGAATGAATTACTTTGATCATAATTTTAAGTTAAGTGTTACCTACTCATAGTTTAGTTTTAGGAAATAATAAATGTTAATATTATACAAAAAATGAAATAAAGTGTGAATTATTATAATTATTGACTTGTTTTATTTCTGAAATCCTGTTTATTTCAAAATATCATTACACTTTTAAAATCGGTAAACAAAGTTAACACTGATTGCAGTTATCTCACTATGCACCTAAAATACCATGCATCATAAGGTTGATTTTCGAATAACTAACGTTTTACGATTAAGTAACATGCTTACAAGGCGTTGTTTGTCATTGTATAAGTGTTACCTACGTTGCAGTTCATTGGCCTTAGTCTTGAGACACAAACGCTTAGTTGACAATATTAGTATGACTTGTAATTATTTAGTTATTTTGTCATCATTTACGAAATATTATTCGGCGCGAACACCTGTTTAATATTTTTTTAACTTCCATCAAAAGTTATCATGTCGGTGAGTAAAATATTTTTAATTCGTTTTTTTATGATTGTTTTATAATTAGAGATTGTGTTCGCAGCTGTGTTGTGTTGCATTTTTCCAGAGCCTTTTGTCACTAATCTAAAGTAAATCTAGACTTTCTCGATTGAAAACCCAATTAAAACGCTATACTAGCGGAATAGTGGTATAAATTGTGTTTATATTTTGTTCCAGAATTCTGACACCGAGATTGTATTCAGCCAGTATGCTCAGAATCCTTACGAGGGATTCTCCGAGATGTTTCGCAGTGAACCCGGGCAAAGCAAACAAGTCACGAAAGATAAAAAACCAAAACAACGGTGCAGGGAAAAATCGATAAAGCAAAATCCTACAAAATCCTTCGTTATGAGTCGACTACATCGAAAAGGGATTAAGTTAATAAAAATTTCAGTGGTAGATCTGTGTAACAACAATCCTCAAACCATAGACAGTGATAGTGACAGTGAAAACGTTATTATAAACGCTCAATATATTGTTCAAGATCCCATCGACAGTGTTATGGACGAAACTGAGTCTTTAGTTAAGAAAATATCAAAATCTTTAATAGGTACTGACTTTTATTAACCATTTTTGTAAAGTAGTTAATATTTGTATTTTCATTATGATGTTTTTATTTAATTTTGTATTAGGTTGTGTTATTTGTGGAGTAGCGTGGGGGTGTTTAACAAAATAAAAGCAAATTTACATTATTTTGATTTTTATTTAAAAACCTTAAAACCAATAATCTAAATACATTACACATATGAGTACATACATTTATACCCATTCTAAATATTTCCTTAAACAAAGCACATTTTTAAGAGCACATTGCTTTAGATGTTTATTACAATTAAAATTAGATCTTCCTTCACAGTATTTTTTATGCAAAACAGAGAAACTAAGACATTGTTCTGTACCAAGGTCTGATACTTTACAATTCACACACAGTTCCTTTATCCAATTCACCTTCTCCAAACCATTTACAATAATTTCCTTATTTTCTAGATATGGAACGATTATACGCCGAAATTCTCTATAGTCAATATATCCTTCATTCCAATAAATACCTCTATTTCTTTCCAACCATTTAACTTGTCTCTTTTCGTCACTTGTTAAGTATTTAAACAAGTATGGCGGTTTTATTAAAAATGTTTGCGTATAATCACGACTTGCAAAAGCTAATTCTTTTATTATAAAATTATTGTTCAGGTCTTTAAACCCTTGAACATCTAAAATAATAGTATTCGGATTCATGATATTTTTCTCACAGTATTACTCAATGGCTTGTACTCAATTATGCAGTCGTTCAATATAAGACAGTATGCAGAAGTTTGATCTGGTATATCGGAATCACTCTCAATTTCCACTCTTACATCCACAATAGGACCTGTCTTTACATTATCAGCTTGTCTAGAGCAATCTATGACAAATAGCGGCGCCAAATCTTTGAATTGTTTCTCACTTAATAAGGGTTCCGAGCGACGTCCGTAATAAGACTGTTGAAATCTGATGTATTGCTCGTATAATAAAGCGATTCTGTTATTCGCGAAGCTGACATTTAGGTTTTCATACGGGAAGTAAGTTGAGTTTAAGTATACTCTAACGTCACGAACATGACAGTGATCGAACTGGGACATATCAGAACTTGAATTGTTTTTTCTATTTGTTTGTAGACCTATAATTATGTATCTTGGTTTCTCTATTTGTGAGGAAGTTTTGATAGACCAGGTATGTTTTGTAGTTTTAGGTAAAGCTGGATATTCGTACAGATCCCAATTTCTGAATATCATCTGGAGTGGTCGATCTTTTTCTAACAGTTTTAGCAAACTTATTTTTTCTTTGTCGGATACTTTAACATGCGGTACACGCCAGATGATTTTATTTATCTGAACGTCGTCTACAAATTCCCCGGTGTTAAGTTTCACAGCATTCAGATTAGTGTTACTTCGTAGCAATATCAGTTCGTGCCTACTATTTATCACGACTTTCTTGAAATCTTCTGCAAAACCGATAATGTTACAGAGGGGTATAGAAGCAGAAAAACTACCCCCATTAATATTTTTTATTCCATCGATATTCCAGCCCCATGCATTGGCTATCTTTGATTCACCTTCACTCATTGATATTAACGATTTCATGGTGGTAGTTATGCCAGCGTTTTTTATTCTATCAATTTCCACTCCATTCAGCTCATATCTTATATCTTGGAATAAGTAGAGTAGAGCATTATTCGTAAAATTAACACTAGTGGCTTTCTCTTTCATATCCTTTTTACTTACGACAACAGTTCCTTCCAAATACAAGGTACTAGCTGAGGGAAGTATATACAAGTCCTGTTGGTTAATAGGTATGCGGATTTCATCGTTTCTATTGAAACTAGTTACGTAGGGCTTGTAAGAATGAAATTCGATTCCTTCAACAGTGTTGTCATAAGTCGGAGCAGATAAAACGTCTAAGATATTCATTTTAGCAAACCGATCGCTTTGAGAAATGCCTTGTTTTCTTTAGTTAATTTAATTTTCTTCTTAGAGCGAGCTCTTATTTGGTTGAAAGCTTGAGCGGGACTGATATTTTTGATTTGTTGATGCATATATTTATTGTAGTCAATCATTTTTTTCTTCTGAGATGCAAATACAGCTGCACTTCTTCACCGCGCAAATTGATTAAGCGGTTATTTATATCTAACAGCCTGATATGTATACAGCTAATGTTGTTTTGGTTAATTGGAAAGTATATCGCGTTTTTTGGGATTTCTATAATTCTATATCCGGGAGGCACGTTGAGAGCAAATTCGTGGATAATGTGACTGGGTTCTCCGTTTGTGTACGAGCCGCTTACAATATCACATTCGATCCTGATCACTGTTGTAGGTAAAATGTTGACTGGAAAGTGCGATACATGCCATTTATTTGCTTTTAAGATCTGCTTATTAAACCCTAACAAATTCCTAAACGTACCTTCTTTATTAAAATTTATGTCTTTTGTACAATATACAGCAGCTTTTAAAGTATTGTTATTGCACTGTAGTTTGATTGATGCATCTTTCATTTCAGATTTTAAATAATCATTAATATCTTGCAATTCATAGGTGCCGTCAGGTATTTCAATAACTTCGTTAGAACCATAATAGAACTTATTATTCGTTTTGTCAATGTTTGGAATAGAATTAAATGTTGCGAAATGCAATAAGGCACACTCATACTGTTCATATAGTTGCAACGTGTTAGGATAGTAAGTAGATAAAGTTGACGAGTTTCCAGTTATCGATAATGTGAGTGACATCTTGCAAATGATTCAAATAAAAGAAAAGCATAAGTTTTATACGTTTTATTTCCAAAAATTCCTTAGATATTCTAAACATAAGTGTCCACAATTTACAGTGTTGAATTTCTGATATCTTGTATAATTATAAAAAACATTACAATTCTTAAAATATCGCATTAATTCCATTGGAGGTTTTAAATCTCCAAAGCTATCAAAATATTCACAATAATTGCATACTTTTACATAAGCTACCCAATGCGTGCCTTCGTTCTTAGAGTCAGCCAAGTTAACAACACCACATTCAACCCGTTTTGGCGTCCTTGGTAACTGATCCTTCATGTATACTCCTCGAAAGTGAGGGATGTTGCGTGCATACCTTTGGATGTCTATATTAGTGAGAGGACGATTAGGTAGCTTATTTTTCAGTTTTTTGAAGACTTAATGAATAAACCATTATCATTTTTATGTGACTTAATGTACAAGCCCTGACCTAACTTTAAAGACTCCATAGCCTTATTATGTCGTTGTGTTTCTCGCAAATTTTGCTGACCTGCTTTGTAATCGTTAACAGTTTTTGCAATACCAGCCGCACCACCAGCTAAAGTTCCTAAAGCTGATAAACCCGCAAAAATTGGGATTAAAGGTAGAATACCTCCAGTCTTTGGTAAGGGTATCACTCGCGGCACTCGAATTTTCTGAATGCATGGGATTATTTTTTTTGCTGCTGAGTAAGCAGCGTTAATTAAAGCTTTACTGTCCTTTGGATTCAGTTTCTTTATTTTTGCTTTTATTTTTGACACGAAACTTTTAAACGTTTTAATGCCAGAACCAGATTTCAGTTTGGCTTTCATAACTTTGCTCACTAACCATGAACTAAGTTTTTCACCTTTCCCAGCATCGCTCGATTTAAGTCTTTGTTTAGCCATATTTAGTAGTTGCAAATCAGCTTTGTGGCGATTGGGTAAGTCTGTATGGTCTGCATATGCAATGTCGTGATGCATACAAGCTTCGTCTAGCTTATTTACACCTCGGTCACCTCGTAATAAACGTTTCTGCAATTTAGTTCCGGGACCGCAATAATTGTAGCCGGGTAAATGAAGTTCGAACGGTAGATTATTAATTAAGGTATTAACAAGTTCACCTCCTTGCATTGTCTAATGTGTAATGAGAGAAATGATGCAAAAGTAATCGTTATATAATTATTTTAATCCACTATTGCAGTTTTCTCGATCCAACTATTTTCTTCGTTGTTTAGACCCAACCATTTCACAAACATTTTTGATCCTTTTCTTTTTAAAACCCTTTCTATCAAATAAATACCAGGATAGTAAGATTTCTGAAGTTCTTGCTCGTAAAATGTTCCCATTATGGCTTGCTTTCGCTGATCTTGTATATGATATGTTACTGGTATGGTATGATTAATTTTTTTTATAGTAAATATTTCAGTTGACCAATTAGGTGTATAACCTTTTTCAAAATGGTGTTTGTATTTACTGATACGAACAAAGTCACCTACTTTGAACTTAGGTTTTCTACGGACGGTTACATGATTTAAGGCTTTTTTAATATTTTCTTTTATAACAGACTCGCAAGATTTATTTACTTCAATTGGTTTAAATTTAATGGTACGATGTTTTGTGTTGTTATATATCTTTAACGTAACCTCTAACGGTATACCTAACCACATATAGTTTCCGTTCAGACTAAAATATTTATATATTTTATTTTTAAGAGTTTTAATCAGTCGCTCTACGATCGAAGCTTTTTTAGTAGAAAACGTTGAGTAATGGTTAACATTGTAAGTCTTCATAAGCGTTTGAAATGAGTTGTTATAAAATTCTGTTCCCATATCAGTTTGTAAATTAACCGGTTTGCGATTGCTGTTAATCAGTATTCGTTTAAATGCATGAGTAACATCAAGTTTATTTTTTGATTTTAATGGCTCTGCCCAAGCGTACTTTGAGAAGCAGTCAATCACCACTAAAATGTAATTATGACCTTTATTATATTTTCTTAGATTTTGCATGTCCATCAGATCAGCTTGCCACAAGTCATCGATCCCCTTTAGAATGACAGGACGTCTAACGAAATTTCTTCGTGCTGCTTTATGTATTTCATTAACAATTTGCTGTTTTGCCATTACGGAGTTTTTTGTAGTAATTTATCTACCTCTGCTTGGGTATAAAACTTATCTTCCAAATGAGTTGAAATCTCAGGTATCTTTGCTTTTAAAGTAGCCTGAACTGTGTCCTTTGTGTCTTTTATGATTTGAGAGCGCAATGAACCAATCATGTTATTAAATTCTTTTAACATATTAGCATTCAATCGATCTACGTAATCCTTGTTCACGGTCAGGTTATTTAATTCTTTTAACATGTTAGCATTCAATCGATCTACATAATCCTTGTTCACAGCATCGCCTGCTTCTACTGGAGATCGGACTCCTCTTAATCTTGATGTTTTTAAATCAAAATCTCCGTTTTCTAATTTTAACAATGCGTTCTCATTAAACTCAAATAACTCTGATAAACGCATTCTTTTGTGAATGTAGTGTCCGAATTTGTCTACGTTCATATTTAAGGTGTATTGTATCGAGAAGCTGATAATAAAATAAACACATTTTAAAATATTTATTTATTTATAACTTTACTTTCACGCAATTCTTCAATGATAGATATAATTTCATTATCTAATCCTGTGTTACCAGCATCTCGAGATGCAATTAGTAATTTTAACCTATCTACCAATTCATTTGGATCGTCCCAATAAACAAAATCAACATTTTTCTTCCACATTTTTGTAAAGGGTAGTCCTTTTCCTTTCGTTTGGTGGTCCTGAATTGTACTTCGTAGTTGGAATAGAGGCTTAATAATTTGCAAATATTTTTGTCCTTTATTACTTTTGATTGGTTTACTGGGCTCATAGTCCCGTCGATGTGCGTTTGTGTCAAGTAGCATCGACTTATAATGTTTCATATCACTCTCTGTAACCAAGCTTAAATCGACATTCTTTTTCAACAGCAACTGTTTTAAACCAGGCGTATTTCGGTATTTGCGTCCAGCTACGATGATATACTCATCACTGATCGTTATACGAGCAGAACCTAACATCAATTTTCCGCCCTCTTTTCTGACACCAAACGGAATATCGGTCAGAGCTTCTGAGGACAGTGACCAGGATGATGAATCAATACCTTGGTTGTTTTCAACTAATGATTTGTACGAAGAGTCACTTTCGATATCAGATTCATATTCGTCTTCATTGTCGTTATTATCATTGGTTCCTTTACTAATTGTGGGTTCTTTTTGCAAAGTTTTATCGATAAACGGAACTTCGGTTTCTTCATTTTCTATATTATGCGGAACACAAGCCTGCTTACTGACATTAGCAATTTGGTTGAGTGGTTCTGTTACCGGCTTGAAAACTGATTCCAGTACTTGCTGATTGTTAAGCTCAGCATCTCTCATCTTTCGCACCTTCTTCTTAACAGCATCTGCAGCCTCAACAATTTGTCTTTTCAGTGATTTTTCCATAGTAACAAAAAGTTCGTGATTGATTAAGCGATGTCTGAAGAATAATAATATCGCGAGGGTAACACTCTTAAATATAAATATTTTTAATCAAAGACAACAAAAGTGTCAAATTTATTTCTATAACATCCTTTATTTTTGGAGCAATCCTTATTAATCACTACATAATTGAAAGGTTCACTCCATATTTTCGAACACATTTCACGAAATTCAATCCATGTCATATCAGTGTTGACATGTTCTTCATAAATATGCCGTAAATTAATTTCATCTTGTTTAAAAAGTATGATTAAGTTCGCATTATCTCTTACTAACTGCTTGGGGATTTTACTATATGTTTGGTTCAGATAAAAACAATCTATGCATTTGTGTCTTCCCATTGCAAAATAATCACGCATGTTATTTTGATTTTCACAAGCAACATCATCAAAAATAATCACGGAGTTGGGTTTTGCGTCCTGAACGCTTAGTACTTCCTCATTTCCCTGATATTTCTGGAGGGAAATACCGGGAACCCGTTGCAAAACTCTTTCTAAGAAAATGTACTTAGGTTGGTGCAGAGTTTTTGAATAAACATAAACATTTTCAAATCTTAATCCATTTTCGTGTATAAGAAGGCCAATTAATAAATTGGTTTTTCCACAATTAGATGGACCACAAATGATACATCGTACTGAGTTAGGTAATAATTCCCCATGACGAAAACTAGTCTTACAAATATCATCGCAGACTGTATCAACATGCAGCGATTGCGGTTGTTTTACAAATTTCATGATTACTGTTGGAAATGAACCGATTAAAAATGAGTGAATGTATATAGTACGTTAACATTTATAAACTTACCACAACCTCTTTTGCGTTACTGGTCATTGATCGAGTGGATTGTTCATTACTAAGCATTCTGTACCACCCTTCAGAGCGATAGCAAACTCGCATGATCATTGGTTGTATACAGTTATACACTAGAGAGTAAGTAAACGGAGAGTTGATGGATGATCATCGTTGCTCATCAAGTACGCAGCAAAATGTACTGTCTCGGTTGAGTTTATCGGTCGAGTGGAAAGGCGAGTCGATTATCAATTATTGGGCATTCTATACCACTATCGGCAGCGAGGCGCACTCGCCGAGCAACTTGCCGATAGTGGTATAGAATGCCCAATAATATACTACTGTCACTAGCGAAAAAATGTGGAATAATAAGATTCTTGACGACAACAATATAATTTGGGCCAAGAGCGAGTCAACCTCATATTAGTAAAGTTCTGTACATAGATAATAATCTATTGTTACAATATAGTCGTTTAGCAACTATTGAATTACTTACTTTTCTTTATGTCATGTGCAATGGTTATCCTAGTACAAACCAAACGCACAAATAGATAAATTTTAAGGTTCCATTGCTAAAACCATTTCAAATCGTTTTTGAGATTAGATTTGAGAAAAGATTATTTTTTCCATTACGAATAATGGTGTAATACTAAAAAAATATATCTTAAGCACATTTTCTTTTTTTTATTTCGATGTATCGATACCACAGTGAACTCAATGTCCTCCAACTACGTTAAATAATACACGCAAAATTGTGCATTTAAGTAAATGATTTTGGTGTGTAATTAAGTCGATTATCGTGTGCATTTGTTTTGGTACATTTATATATGACACTATCGGAACGTCGAAGTTATCATCATCATCATGTCACCTGAAAAACGTGCATTGCTGAATAAAGGTCTAAAAATGTCTACGATTGTCGGTCTTGCGCATCCAGTGGCTTTCAGTGACTGCAAGATCATTGGTCCACCATGTTGTGGACCGGCACAAGCTGCGTCTCCTGGGGCTCTACCGGCTAAGTCGCCGAACTTCGATTTCTTAAATGCCGTTCAAATAAATAAAGGTTAGAAATGACTTACTCAATCGTTAAATCGGCTTCCATAAGCACATGTGACGTCATAAATGGTCCGGAATCGATTGTCAACGTTGAAGCCGATTTAACGATTGATTAAGTCATTTTTAACTTTTATTTATTTGAAAACCCTTTTAAGAAATCGAGGTTAGGCGACTTAGCTGGTAGAGGCCCTGGTTCATGGTTGCTAGTTGGGAACCATGCCCTTCCATCGATATGTGCTTAGTATTAATACCTAAAAAGAAATTAAAGTACACAGTATTTAACAGGGTCTTTCGGACCCTTCGGCCGGTTGGTGTGGTTAGAGATTTGCTATTCACGTCGCAGGTCGTAGGTTGGATTCCCACCCAGAACAGATATTAGTGTACATGAACATGTCTGTTTGTCTTGAGTATGGGTGCAATCTATACATATAATAAAATCTTAGGAAAGTCAAAACTGTGCATTGAATATTTTTTTTAAAGGATACTTAGGGCGTGATCTACAACCGACATCGAAACCAAAAATATAGTTTTTAGAATTTTTGTCGGTTTGTCTGTATGTATGTCCGGGCTAAACTCAAAAAGCACTGCATGGATTTACTTCAAATTTTGCATGAATATTACTAAGAGGTTGGGTTAACATACACCTGTACATTATTATTACGCTATCACCTACGGGGGAGGAGCTGTGATAATTTTTAAAGTTTAACGCGGGTAAAACGCGGGGCACAGCTAGTTATCTTTATATGTATGGATTTACAAAAGAAAAGTAGTAGATATATGTAGTAGGTATATCAGTTAACTGGTTTCTATAGTACAAGCTCTTCTTAGTTTGGGATCAGATGGCCGTGTGTAAATTATGTCCCAGGATATTATATAAATAAAATATGACTGACTTACCTTAGAAAATTTTTAATAATGACAGAGACATAAAATGCTTTCATAAACATTTGATAAATATAAATATTTTTTAGGGCGAATAGAACGCCCCATTTTATCGTACGTGATAATTATAAAAATAAAACATATTAGAGGCGATACGGAATTCTTATATTATACGTATGGGCATCGCATGATGCACTTATGATCTTATTAATTATAAATTGTAATAAATTTGTTATGTAAACGACTTCTTCGCCATATCTCATAATAAATAAATAAAATTATAGTAAATAATTGTACCTAAGTATTTACATATACACTCCCATACGTGACTAGGTATTAATATTAATATACAAATTGACCTTGAGACTTGAGATTCCACTACATAACATAACACTTTATCACATAATTGAGTCACCTGACTAGGCATTTATTGACATTTATTCCTATGTATGCAATGAATGTCAATAAATGACATTGATTCATGACATTTATTCCTATGTATGAAATGATCCCCTATCCAAGGCATTATTAGGCTGAGAGTGTGCAAAACATATTTTTATTTTTTCTCTACCGAATTCGGCAACATTTATTAAACATGTAAGCAATAGAAACTTTGTTTGATAAGCTTCCAATATTTTAAAAAAATTAAGATTTTTTTTAATGTTATAGGATTGGGTTGCAATCAGGACATAATATTTTTGTGTGATGACTGATGAGCACGATTATTCGTTCTGTTTCAATTTTTCTAGAATAGTTATGTATTTACGTATAAATAAATATTTTTACCAGTAGACAACTGGTTGCCATAGAATATAATAAAATACTATTTATTGTACACCATAAGAATACATACATAAGACATGAAATATTAGAAAGACAATCAATTGCCATAGTACATGATCTGCCTAGTTTGGGATCAGATTGCAGTGTGTTACTTGTTCCGAGATATTGATATTTTATTTATTTAATTAATTTTGTGATATGTAAGTCGGGAACAAGGTGAAATAGAAACACGTTTCCTTTTTTATGTAATGCACCCATCAATTAAATAAATAATAAAAATAAATAAATAAAAAAAGTTTTTATTCACGTAGACTTTAAAAAAGCGCTTGTAAATAGTCAGAACATGTTTGTAGTAATATAGTTGTATACATTAGATATTAATCCTAGTAACATAGGTATTTAGGTACATCTTGTATGAAAACCTTTATAAAATTTATTTTATTACAGAAATGATATTTAGCTAGCTCGTATTAAGTTATTGTCAAGAGATTATGTTTAATTATCTAGTTTCAGTCTAATATTTTTACTACATATTGTCAATGGTTCTGTCTATATTAAAGGTATTATTATTATGACGGACCTTGTGTTAATAACGACGGTCGCGCTTTAATGCTACCACCGGATCCAATGCGCCCCAACTGAGAAGACCCAGCGAAACAAACTCAGTGGGTTCATCTACTACCGGTTTCAACACGACCCAGTTGAGACGGTCCGGCGAAACATACTCAAGCGGGCATGAACACGGGATTTGGTCCAATTAGAGTAATTATTTAGTAGGCAAACACAATATATGCTCGATCGGTTGTCTGAATGCTTATTATTTTAGATTATATTTAGGTATACAAAAGAAAAACTTCGAAACAATAACATTATTCATTTTGAGACAGAGTCAATAATTTTAAATTAAGTATATGATAGCAATCATTTACAGATAGTTCACGTAACACAGCAGATCAGTCATGTCTATATGGCTACAAGATCTCCAGCGAGCAATGTGCAGGTAGGAAGTGAGAGCCAGACGTCTTTGTCATCGATGTACTCTTTAGTGGTGTAATAACCCCTAGCCATAAGTATACGTTTAATATGTGTTTTAAAACAATTCTCACATAGGTAATCCCTGCATCACCCCAAGGTTGACTGGCAGAGAATGCCTTCGGCATTAAGTCCGCCTTTGTACATTGTTGTGCATAAAGTAAATAAATAAATAATAATAATAAAATAAATCAATAAATAAAATAATCCTGACTCAGGGCAACTACATATATGTGCGTAATATGGTTGTTGTGCGAGGATCTAACCTGAAACACAAGAGCGAGGTGACTATCTCATTCCGCTCCTCATGCATTCAAATTTATATATGCGTCTCTTCTCCTTCTCTACTATAAAAGGAAACTTAGAAGGAATTGTTACAAATAAAATGAAATGCAAATATCTATAAACCACGCCAATAAATAATAATGTAGGTCACGCCAATATGTAGGTAATCATTGTACTGGAGCGCCTTTTAATCAAATATATATATAATTAATATTACAATGTTTGACTGCACGTGTGGCGCAGCGGCTAAGACAGTCGCCTCGCCGCTTCGTGTCGCGGGTTTGAGTTCCGTGCCGGACAACTATTTGTGTGGCCCATATATAGTAGTTCTGAGTCTGGATGTACTTTGTGTCCGTCACTTATATGTTTGTAAAGTACCCCGCGATACAGGGATTAAATTCCCGAGTGCGGGCGTAGTCTTTAAAAAGAAAAAAAGTATTTACTACACATTAAAGCGATAAGTTGTTAGTAAGTAATAAAATAAATAGATAAACAGTAGTAATTACGTTAAATTCAAAACCGGTACAGGTTGCGTGCAGTCATGTTAATATTTCATTTAATGCAGATTTTCACGTTACAATTCTGTAGTAGATACATATATAAGCTATAATATTACTCCTATTTAGAATTGTGTATATGTATGTTCTTCATTAGTAGCAGTCAAAGTGAAATAATATAATATCCTGGGACGTTACTAATATTCAAACACGGTCTGATGAAACCAGATAACTCATACACTACATATACTATTGTTCGATTGTAAATGAATACTTATACATAAGACAGAACAGAAAAAATGGTAAGTTAAAGTCAAAAATCATATATTCCGTAAAAAAAATTACATTTATGTGGAATCGTCATTTTTTTTACCCTAACGTGCAGTGCATGACGTGGCAGCTACTGAGAAACACTACCAGAAAACTCCGCAGGAATCCTTTTTAAAATAAAATATACTTAAGATTAATTACAATCATGTGTGTTGACTCAAAACAACTCAATCCCATGCACTTATATCTCTTAAATAATCAGATATTTTGTATTATGGCCTGCTACACAATTTGGCTAATATATACTTCCATATAGCGTTGCATTCATAACACATATGCTTTAATTTATACAGTTAAACGTGAGTGAAACTGCGGGGCATGCCTAGTATATATCATAAATAATTAAGTACCTAGATATAAACTAATATTACATAGCTCGTAGATCCGACGGCCGCTGGGGCAGAAAGGTTCTCGAGTGGCGACCACGAACCGGAAAACGCAGGATACCCCTTACAAGATGAACTGATACCATGCAATGTGTAAATGCAGTTCTTGTGACGATCGCTGGAAGCCGCTAGATACGGGTAGCGAAAGAACGGCAATTGTGAAGGTTTTTGTACGGCAGTTGTCACCATTCAGTTGATAATAATGAAATAATGAAATTTATTCAGCACTTGGGTATTAACATACACTTGTACTTGTCAAGCTCACAATGCATTACATAAACACAGTAATTAAAGCAACAAAATATTTTGAATTAGTCCGTCCGTGCGGTCAGTTTCGTCACATATATTTTTAATATCCTATAATATAATAAATAATAAATAGCAAGTTACTAAGCTATTATTGTTACATTTAGCAATTGTATATTAAAATTAAAGAATTGAAAACAACGAGCAGTTGGCTAGCGCAAAAGGCTCTCAACCAGTAGCTTAATTTAAGCGACTAATACCTGAGGGCACCCTTATGGGGTTCGGGCCACAGCTCAGGCGGCCGCTGAAGTAAAAAGATGGAATTCGAAATGGGGGTCAGATTACTTTCACGGGATTTACGATCACGTGTTAAGGGGGCAACGCGGCCCGGAGAAGGAAGCCACAAAGAAACTCATGATGATAATACTAATATTATAAACTATATTTAATAATTACTGTAATAGAAATAGTTAATAACATTGAGGATCCCAAATATTTCTTATCTAGAAGAGACAAGTAAGAGTCTTTGAAATTCACGCGG
The DNA here is from genome assembly GCA_951640165.1 of Pseudoips prasinana. Taxonomy (NCBI): domain Eukaryota; kingdom Metazoa; phylum Arthropoda; class Insecta; order Lepidoptera; family Nolidae; genus Pseudoips; species Pseudoips prasinana. Next base: position 33,675,157 of record OX621248.1, read on the forward strand.
TTATTTAGTTTAACATATTGTTACTAGCAGCTTATTCCAGAGATGGGTACTGTGACGATCTTCATGGTCCGGCACCTTCGTCCGTAAAAAAAAAACCATTTAAAAAGAAATATTTAAAAATAAAACTTTCATAGATTTGAATTATCTGTCAGAGAAAAGTAAAAATAATATAACTTTAAGTAGAAATTTATGCATTTTATTCCAATGGACGTCATAGTACTTTGTACAAAAAGAGGTTTACTTAACAAAGATCAATTTAAACAAAATTTACAAGGATTCCCTATGGGATGAAACGAGAACTATCACAACCTGTTCACGAGCATTGGAGAAATCGTATCACACACGTATAGCAAACAAATAGCTTTACATTATCCGGTTTACACGACACGACTACCATAAATATGTTAGAATCATAATCAAGGCTACTAGCAAGCTACACACGGGATTATGTCTCAATAAAAATAGCAAGGTTATGTCTTTTTCAGAAATAACTTGAAAATAACAACATATAAATCTCTGTAACTTAACAAACATATTTCACGGACAGAAAACACACCAAGACTCTGAATATAGGACACAGATGTAATAATATGGTGATGGTCACCATAGCCTAGTTGGTATTGCTCCTGCCTACGAAGCTGGTGGTTCTGGGTTCGAATCCCGGTAAGTGCAAATATTTGTGTGATGAGCACGAATATTTGTTTCTGAGTCATGGATGTTTTCTATGTATATATGTATTTATCTATCTATATAAGTATGTATATCGTCGCCTGGTACCCATAGTACAAGCTTTGCTTAGTTTAGGGCTAGGATGATCTGTGTGATATTGTCCCCAGATATTATTATTATTATTATAATAATGTCTTCCAGGTCTATTTCGGCTATGGCAGCCACTCTCAATAGAGACGAGCCAACTGCGCGGGACATATTATAGGGCACATTTGTGTGCACAAATACAGGGCACTTTCTATTCCATCACTCTTCTGATCCGATGGAACGACTAGCGACACGACCAGAAAGACGTCAGGTACAGGTCCCACAGTTTTACGTGATCTCAGAGACACGGAGCTGTGATACCGCTAACTCCCTGCTGATTCTGAGAAATTTTATACAAATTTTATTTATAAAAATTATATAACAATACATTTTTTTTTGTCCGACCAGGGTTTTGAACCCAGGACCTCATTATCTGCGGTTGAAAGCGCTACCGTTAAACCAAGGACACAGTTAAATACATGGGTCACAGATATTATTTGACGGCGTCACACATTCAGTCTCAGGAATTAACGAATGAACCCAGATTAAAGTCGTCAATACTAGGTAAGTTTTACTTTAGTAGGAGCTGTTAATACATATATATGGTAACCAGACAACTAATAAACATACTTCTTTATTTCTAAAAACATACATTTTATAGAATAGATAGATTGACGGTCACCGTAGCCTAGTTGGTAGTGCTCCTGCCTACGAAGCTGGTGGTCTTTGGTTCGAATCCGGTAAGTGCAAATGTTTGTGTGATGAGCACGAATATTTGTTTCTGAGTCATGGATGTTTTCTATGTATTTAATTATTTATCTATCTATATAAGTATGTATATCGTCGCCTGGTACCCATAGTACAAGCTTTGCTTAGTTTGGGGCTAGGATGATCTGTGTGACATTGTCCCCAGATATTATTATTATTATATTATTATAGATAAACTAGCGGCCCGGTACGTGATTCGCTACGTATAAGGCAAAGTAATAAAAAAAATGATTATTAAGTTCATTTATTCAAACAATAAAATATTTTAAGTTGCTAAAAGACGTTGATTTTACACTTTTTCAAGACTTTTTTAAATTTTCTCTACGTACAAACCTTCCCTGGACCTCCACGAATAATTCAAGACCAAAATTAGCCAAATCGGCAAAGGCGTTGTTGAGTTATAACATTACAACGAAAAGTGGCATTGATATATATAAATAACTAGCGGCCCGGTACGTGCTTCGCTACGTATAAGGCATAGTAATAAAAAAAAATATATACAAAAATATTTTTATTTGCTAGCTAGTAAAAACTAAAAAATAAAAAAGAATTGGGTACTCTTACTGTGGTGGTTCTATATGTCCCAAAAATAAATGAATACGGTTCGGGTGGAGTTTCTAATGTTGGCAATCTCACTTTAGCATTAGCACAACACATGCCGGGCGTTTCACCTGGGAAGTTAGCCGCATCACAATGTGGACATATTGCGTCCATCATTCCAATGTATCCGTACATACTGTAATCAATCTGACTGTTGTAATTAAAGGCAGCACGCAGCATTTCAGCCAAAACAGCACGACGTATTCGTGATCGCCGTGCAAGATTCAGTACAGGTACAGGGTCAACAGATCTATTCTGTGCATTACGTTCACGCTGCGATGCATTAGCTTGTGCGCGTTCATCTACAGTCTGAGATCGTCTTAATAATTCCACTTGATTTGCATTACGCGTTCGCCGGCCTATGTTTGGTCATCTGGTTCGTGGCATTTTATCTTCATATATATAAATATAATTCAATAATTCATTATTAAACAATTTAATTTTACTCTACTAATTCAAGACTCACTGATTGTTTGAAGAAACTCAACAATATTTTGAAAAATATAAACACAAAGCAATAATTATCGCTGCTAAAATGAAATGACATATGATGACATTGAATGTGTTTGACAGAACTATCGTAACATTTTTTGTTCTCGTTTTTTTGCCTTCCCGAAATCTCTTCACTAATACCTACTTGAACTTTACAGTATGGTATTAAGGTTCAAATTGGCTTTTAAATATTAGTACAAATTGTTTGTACATGGGAGTATAGAAAGATGTTGATTTTACACTTTTACAAGACTTTTTTAAAATTTTCTACTACGTACAAACCTCCCCTGGACTTCCACGAATAATTCAAGACCAAAATTAGCCAAATCGGTAAAGGCGTTGTTGAGTTATAACATTACAACGAAAAGTGGCATTGATTTTTATATATATAGATAATAATAATATCCTGGGACATTATTCACACACGGCCATCTGATTCCAAACAAAGCAGAGCTTGTACTATGGAAACCAGATAACTGATATACTACATATACTATATTTTTTTTGTAAATACATACTTATATAGATAATTTACACCCAGACTCAGGACAAACAGACATGTTCATGCACACAAATATTTGTCCCGGGTGGGAATCGAACCCACGACCTCTGGCGTGAAAGGCAGCGTATCTACCAACCACGCCAACAGGTCCGTCACGCCCCATATATAGATGACACACACAGGACAAATCATCCTGTTCATCACACAAAGATTTATCCCGGTTGAGAATCGAACCCACGACCTCTAGTTTAAAAGTCAGAGTTACTAACCAACAGACCAGTCAAACAGGTAAATGTCGACAAAGCTAGTAGTTATCTACTACTATACATAAAAAATCAGATTGTAGGTAGCGAAATAAATATAGAGCAATTTAAACACCTTGTAATACAGGATTCGACATGGACTACCAATGGTCACACATTTTACAATTACCGCACCCTATTGCCAAACGAACATATCGCTACACGATTTCCGCCAATTATGTACAGACGCCAGTCCATCCAACTACCCACATCTGTCAAATTTCTTTTGTAGATTTTCAACTTTATCACTTAATCATAAGGTTCACTTTCAAATGGGTAAATTCAACGGATTGGTGTAGCTTGATGTGCTGGCGTCTGTACTTACGTTCCAATATTTTAGTATCTAAGTTGGCTTAGAGGATTAGGGTTGCCGATGTCTCGTAACAGCGGAGAATATAATAATAATATCCTGGGACATTATTTAGACACGGCCACCTGATCCCAAATAAGCAGAGCTTGTACTATGGAAACCAGATAACTGATATACTACATATACAAATTTTCTTTTGTAAATACATACTTATATAGATAAATACACCCAGACTCAAGACAAACAAATATGTTCATGCACACAAATATCTGTCGTGGGTGGGAATCGCACCCACGACCTTCGGCGTGAAAAAAAAATTTTTTTCTGGTTTTTGTAGTACTTGCTGTGCCCCTCGGTTTTACCCACGTTAAACTTTATAAATTATAGCCTACGTGTTATTCGGATATATAAGCTATATTACTAACACAGTTTCATCAAAAACCGTCCGGTAGTTTTTGCGTGAAAGAGTAACAAACATACACACTCACAAACTTTCGCCTTGATAATATTAAAGTGATACAAAACTGTAATACATGGTCATTTATTTGCAAAATTAATAACTTATTTAAAACTTACTTAATGTCAAGGTCAACCTTTGGTTATCGCACTACAGATCTCCCTTTTTATCTTGTAATTCTTGAACGTTAATATCCATTAGGGTTGGTGCAATGGTTTTTAAACCGATTTTTTAATGTAATTTCTCTCTTCAAAAATATCCTTAAGCTTGTCTGTTAATATTATTTTGTTTGTTGATCACACAATCTAGAATTTCTATAAAATTCAATAAAAATATATAAAAAAGGTTATAATTCACGTAGACTTTAAAAAAGCGCTTGTAAAAAATAGTCAGATCATATTCGTAGTAATACAGTTATTATTTCTAGTTACTTATTACTGATATTTAGGTACACGGAATGTTAAAACATTTATACAATTTATTTATTTTATAATGGTAGTGATATTTAAGCTAGTTTGTATTAAGTTATTGTCAAGGAGATTATGTTTAGGTTTAATTATTGAATTTAATTAACATCATGATTATAAAAAATATTTCAAGTTGTATTGTTTTTCCATGGGAAAAGACAGAAGTGTTTTTTTTTGGTACAAAGTTTATTTCTTTGTTAGGGTACCAATTAAGCTCTATAATTATCCCTTTGACTGCCTCGTTGGTCTAGAGGTAGCGTATTCAAGTCCAAATATCGGGTCGGACTAAAAAGTAATGTTGGGATTTTAAGAAAATATTTCTCAGTATCAACCTGAAATCTGGGAGTTGGCGGTATTATACCCACGTGCCTCGGAGAACAAATAGTCGGTCCTGTACCTGACCTCTTTCTGGTCGAGTCACTAGTCGTCACATTGGATCATGGATATACTGACTGAACTTAGATATTGTGACAAACCCAATGTTATTATTTTTCTTTTTAAACTTTGTTTCATTATTTTTAGATATTTTAAGAATGATGAAAAATTTTCCATTTCTGCTATAACAAGGAATAGCAGGAGTGGAAATACTCACCCTGTGAGAACACTTTCTATCTCATAATTCTCAAATCTCTAAAAATAATAAATAAAAGTTAAAAAGAAAAAAAATGTGAGCCGTCACGGGACGCCTGGCAGATGTGAAACATTATTTTGTAAAAGTAATATGCAGAAAAGAATATATTGTGATAGGAACTAAATATGTCATAATGATAAAATAAAAAGTCGATTGCGCATGGCGACGCGTCGCCACACCGTACACACCACTATCGTATAGCGTGGTGACGCGTCGCCACGGCATGCGTCGCCACGTCAGAAATCTGTTTCACATCAAAAATAAAAACATTGGGTTTGTCTCAAAATCTAAGTCCAGTAGGTATAAATACGGTTGAAATTAAGAGTGAGTATCGAAGTAAAATTGCAAGTTCCCAGGGTTAGCCCTTAACGCAGTAATACAACTTTATCAGACATCTCACTTTGGAAATCAAGTCATTTCAATGTATATATCCCGTGGGCCAAGACATCAACATTCATAAGGTGTTATTCTGTGTAAATCTGTGTAATAACAACCGTTTTGATAATATCGGATTACCCAGTCTTTAGATGTCTGTTTCATTAAGTATAGTTTTTATTATTACTATTGTGTTAACGGTTTCTGTTTTGACTTCAAGTTTTTAAACATGGGTTTATGTAGGTCGGAAATCTTTTAAAGAGTTAACTAGTTTATGCTTTTATTTTTTAATTATTTCTTATTTACACACGGGCGCAATCCTTGCAAATAAAGTCAAATGGAAATGTAAAAAAAATGTTACTCAAACTAATAATAAAAATAATAATATATTGGAACAACTAATACACTGCCCTCTGATCCCAAACTAGCCTGAGCCTATACTATGGCAACCAGACAACTGATAAATGTGCTCATACATGGGCCTGTTGGCGTGGTTGGCAAATGCTTGCTTTTCACGCCGGAGGTCGTGGGTTCGATTCCCACCCAGCACAGATATTTGTGTGCATGAACATGTCTGTTTGTCCTGAGTCTGGGTGTAATTATCTATATATGTATATATTTACAAAAAAAAGTATTATATGTAGTATATCAGTTATCTGGTTTCCATAGCACAAGCTCTGCTTAGTTTGGGATCAGATGGCCGTGTGTAAATAATGTCCCAGGATATTATTATTATATTACATATATTTCTAAATACATACGTATACCTGGGACAAATCTTGGTGTGATGAACACGATTATTTATCTGGGTGTAATTTATATGTGTAGAATCGAACCCACGACCTCTGGCTAAGCAGTGAGGGTCACTAACTCCTAGACCAGCAGGCCAATCAATAACAGTAATGACAACACTAACGCAATAATATTTGAGACAGAAATCAGACTTCGTAGTTTTAATGATATAGGACCAACATTTTTGCTTTTAGAGATATCTCTACTTATGACGACATTTTTATACATGTATTATCAATAAAACAAAAATTGTAATTAGACTATTAGAATTATAAACTAATTTGCATACCTTGTGTGGTTATAATACAGCGACTTATAATTATATCATGTAACCGACTCTATGTACCTAACCTGTATTATTCGAATAAATGAAATGAATATGAATGATATGAATCTAAGATTGGTTCTGGATCGTTTTGGTATTACAGTTACTGTTTTATAAAACAAATAACCTATATTTTAGCCACCAATTTGTAATAAATTGACCATATCGGAAACATTCCCTAACGAATAAAAGAAAAATTATTAGAATTTGTTCACAAATAATTTTTTTGTTATTTGTGAATCAATACTATAAACTCCTGTTTCCCAGAAGGGTACGCAGAGACAACGGACTTCAATTTGTCATGATCCTTGGCGAAAGATGTGTGCTTTCGCCTCGTTTACTGTCTTTATATTCTTCATACATGCTCGTCGGTTTAGGGCACTTCTGAATACTAATTAATATATCATGAAAGACAAGAAATTCATAATGTAAATACTCGGAATAAAATAAAATAAAAAAGGTTTTTATTCACGTAGACTTTGAAAAGCGCTTGTAAATAGTCAGAACATGTTTGTAGTAATATAGTTGTATACATTATTATTTCTAGTTACATACATATTTAGGTTGCCAATCCGCCTTCGTCGGAATGCTCATGTCCTTTCTTTATTATATAACACTCTCTTTAATCCCGCTACACCTATATACCTCAAAAACCGTTTCGAGTTTCTCTGTGACACGCATACCAGATTCCTAAGATCATCACACAACCTAAAGCTGCATACTCCAATGCACTCTACAATATTTATGAGCAAGTCATTCTCAGTTCAAGCAGTACAATTGTGGAATTCCTTGCCAATTACTATCAGACGTGCCCAAACTCTTACCACGTTCAATAAAGCAGTTAAAGAGCACTACCTACGTTTGTAAAGTCACCTATTGTCTAATACAATATTTATGTATTTTTAAGTTGTATAGTATGCACTGTATTGTATTTATACATAGTATTATTGTATCTATTTATGGTATATGTTTATATTTATTCATGTTTTTAGACTTATCTACTTTTTGATTTGTTGCACACCTACTATTTTTAAAGTAATTACAGCTCCAATCTATCCATCCATCCAAAGGTTGTCCATCCATCCTATGAATTTGTCGTGTGTGAGTGTGTACAATAAAGAGTATTCTATTCTATTCTATTTAGGTACACATTGTATTGATTGTATTATGGCAGACCTTGTGTTAATAACGACGGTCACGCTTTAAGGCTACCACCGGATCCAATGCGCCCCAACTGAGAAGACCATGCGAAACAAACTCAGTGTGTTCATCTACTACCGGTTTCGACACGACCTAGTTGAGACGGTCCGGCGAAACATACTCAAGCGGGCATGAACACGGGATTTGGTCCACTTAGAGTAATTATTTAGTAGGCAAACACAATATATGCTCGATCGGTTGTCTATATTTTAACTTGTTGCACATGCTACTCCACAAAATCATTAAATATTTTATGGGGCAGTGTATACGCTTCCACAATCTTAAAACTTAAAACAAAAATTAAAGTCGAATTATGCAGCACGGCATATTACAAAGTGACAGACTATGTTAATGATACAATTGCTTGGGAATGAGTAAACTTAATTCAATTAAGTTGATACAGTTTAAAAAAAGCATTCCCACTGAGTTTTTATGGCAGTGTTTATCAGTAGCTGCCACTTCAAGGACTGCATGGTAGGATAAAAATAGTGACGATTAAAATGTTTTTACATACATACATAGACTCACGCCTGTTTCCCAGAGGGGTAGGCAGAGACAACGGATTTCCATTTGTCACGATCTTTGCATACTTCTTTTGCCTCGATTACTGTCATTATATTCTTCATACATGCTCGCCGGTTTAGGGTACTTCTGACCTGCCCTTTCTTGAGAACATCTCTAATTTGATCAGAGAATGTTCGACGTGGTCTTCCCCTTCCGGTTGTCCCATTCACACAGGCCAGGTATACTTCTTTTGTCAATCTTCTTTCATTCATCCTTTCTAAATGGCCAAACCATCTCAGCATGCCTTTTTCAATCTTTGTGACTACGTTTACGTTTACGTATGTTTTTACAATAAAATATATATGACTATATTATACTATATAGGTAATTCTTAATAATTATGTACCTCTTGTAATCGTTAAAATTAAATTTATAAGTTTTATATTGCGAGAATGTGTCCGTAACGGTAGTAGGCGAGATGAGATGATAAGAAGGTTCAATATAAATTTAAGAGATGTTGGTGTACTTCATAGCATTTTAGCTGAACCGTACTCGGTTCGAGCTAGAATGCTACATTTCTTTAAAATTAAGTGACCCGTCTATGTACTCAGTGGGTTAGTTATTGGCATTGTATAGTGTAGTTTTAGAGCTAGCTTAGTATAAGGTACGATGGGATTGGCATCGTCATTTCATGTACGAAAATCCTGTAAAATAAATAAAGATTGAAAAAAATAAATAATTATAAGTTAAAATTTGTTGTTTAATCTATTGACAGAGAAATTACAGAGGTGTAGATTTCGATCCGATGAAACGCCCTCTCCGGACCTAAACCACAAGAGAGGCCCGCGTCGCGTATTAACGTAGAGCGAAAGTTACACAAAATATCCCCAAAGAGCCATGATCTTTCGCCCTCTCCCCGTCAGTAACCGCCCAGAGTCGAGGTTCGAATCCGTGACGGGGGTGCCCTCCGGCGCGGGTACTTAGTTTGTAGTTGAACTTGCTAGACGGTTCGAGCCCATGCTGACCTCTATAGTCCGGTGAAGCAGTAAAAGCCGACAGGCTAACTGCACGCGTAATGTTAAAAATAAAGAAAAGGTGTAGATTCTTATAACGGACTTTCATACCGAGACTGTGTCGCTGTTAATGCAAAGGTATTTAATATAAAGGTTAATATAAAGGTGTTAATATAAAGGTTAATATAAAGGTATTAAGGAGTATTGAAATTGACGAATTGGACATATCTTAGACTCATATTTCTCCCTCCAAAATGGAATAGACTAAATTTTTATTGCGAGTTTTCACTCGAATTAAAAATAACGACTACAAAATATGTTCAGGATGACTCTCTTATTGTTTTGTATAACGACCCAAATTTGTTTATCAGACATTTATTCTGAGCCGTGTGAAAAAGGTTTATTTATTGATATATAGGGCCATAAAATTGAGGCATAGAAGTCTAGTCTTACTAAGACTCATCATCATATCGACTGACGTCCAATGCTGGACAAAGGCTTCTCCAAAAGATTTCCACAATAGAGTTGTATCCATCATTTTGGAGGGATATGCCATAATCGCCACGCTGGCGTCATAGTTCACTGAGAGACGCTGCCCGTTCTCTAATAGATATTCCCTCGCGACGACTTCAACGATCCCCATGGGACCCATGACCCCTTCTGGTGGCGATATTCTACGCTGTAGTAAAAGTTTTCAATATTCTCTAATTTTGTGAAGTAAATTAAAAATGAAAACCAACTTTATATGCGGTGTATGAATTTCAATTTGTTCTAAGTTGACGTAACATGTTCTGAACTGACAGGTCAAAAAAATTGCTACTGCGGCCGCACATTCACAATCACACTTATATTATAAAGGCGAAAGTTTGTGAGTGTGTATGTTTGTTACTTCTTCACGACAAAACGGCTGGAGCGATTTTAATAAAATTTGGTATGGAGTTAGCCGACACCCTGGATTAACACATAGGCTAGAATTTATAAAGTTTAAAGCGGGTAAAATCGCGGGGCACAACTAGTTGGAATATAAAACATGGCTTTTATATTTCAATGTGTTGCGCTCCACTATCTAAAATCGAATGTTGTTTCAACTAGTATTGGCTCGCATAAATTCTAACTGCTAATTAAATTACCTTCAATACTAACTCACTTTATCTCTCACCTTACTTCTCGAACTAGTGTCTTGAATTCCCAAACGAAATTAAGGACGTGTCCCAAATTCTCGATTGAAAATTATTAGTCGAAAATTTTACAGCATTCTTTGAAATAACAATTACTCGCTAAATGCTTACAATAACTGGGTTAAAATTATAGACTTGTCAACTCAAACTAGCTGGTACCGTCAACATAACTAGAATCTTATGCAACTAATATCTCTTAGTTGTATTCTTATTTAACTCCCAAAATTGATCAAATAATAACGTTGAGCTGTTGGTTCCGGTTGTCAGTAACAGTCGAAAAGCCATGTCAGAGGTCAACTGGGCTTGAACAGCTCTAATACTAGGGCAAAGTATATTGTAAACCTTGTTAAATGATAACTTAATACGGTGGCGTCAAGGTATTCCCCGAAATCTAGGGCATCGGAAACGTACCCAAAAATCTGGCCGCATTACCGAATTGAATGACTAAGCTTATTCTTTGGCCGAAGAAAAATCCAGCCCTCTGATCATCGAAGTTGTCAACCAAGCGATTGGAATCTGACGACAAAGAGAGCGCGCACTCGGACCCCACGTTACAAAACGGCGCAAATATGGAGTTCCCTATCAAAATATGACAGGCCGTTTGGCGTGGTTGGTAAAACTGGCTTTTCATGCCGCAGTTCGTGGGTTCGATTCCCACCCAGATATGGATAGATATTTAGTGTGCATGAACTTGTCTGTTTGTCCTGAGTCTGGCTTTAATTGTCTATATATGTATGGATTTACAAAATAATAACGTATATCAGTTATCTGGTTTCCATAGAACAAACTCTGCTTAGTTTGGGTTCGGATGGCCGTGTGTAAATAATGTCCCAACAAAAAAAAAGAAAAAGAAAGGTCTCTGTACGAGGAGCAGCACACTCACCGCTGCGCTGGTACTGGGAAGACTTGTACTCAATTTTATTTTTTAGAATCCAATATCCATAAAAATTAACTGTCATCATAATTTCTACTCTACTCGAAGTAATAAGCATCGATGCTAAAATACTCGGACACAACCAACAGACTATTGAGTCGATACAGTAACAAGGAAACTGTATCGATTGGGAAACAATTGTGCGGATTACGTTTCGCTTGTAATCGTATAAGCTCTTTATATAAAACAATGGATTGATGCTTGTTTTTAATCAGTTAGCCATAACTAGGACTCGATATAATAACTTGGAAATAACGGTTACTGTAATGGCTGTTATGGCTGTTTCCCAATGGATAAAATGTGTATAGATAGATAGATAGAGTACATCTACTTTATTGCACCAAAAGAAACAATATATGATTTACAAATAAGCAGTCACTTTGTAGCAATACATTTACTGAAATATTACAAAACTACGGGTGGGATGTTTTTTGGAATTTATAAATAAATGGCAACATTTAGCAGATGGTCTGTTGGCCAAAAATATAATTAAATATAGCCGCTGCCGCTGATAATGTAACTTTCTCAATGGGAAGGAATTTATAAAATCAGTAGTTTTCTAAATTCTCAAGTACAAAACATACAATTTTTTTTTTTTTTATTACAAATACTAAATAGGTATTTACATACAAATGCAAATTATTATAAACAACACTGTTAACTATCGCAAAGCTTAACCCCGCGGTTTTACCCTCGTTAAAGTTTATAAATAACTGCATATAAAGTGTTTGTTAGGTATATAGGAATGCTATATTACTACAAAGTATCATCAAGATCCGTTCCGTAGGTTAAGCATCCAGACATCCATATATACCGACTTAAAAATATGTAAGTATGTTTATCAGTTGTCTGGTCACCATCTACAGGCTTTGCATAGTTTGGGATCAGATGGCAGTATATTAGTTATCCCAAGATAATCCTTAGTCTAACTAAAAGTACCTACTAACTGCTAGACCGATAGGCCAGTCCAGTACCTGACAAGATTAACTATTTAAGTTTATATCACGTGTCCATGAATTAAACAGAAATAGTCAATTAACTAAAAGTGTCGTACGTCGTAATTTAAACATATGCTACGATTTCGAAATCATTTAATTCACGTGAGATAAGTTAAGTTTTAAGTTCATTCACCGCGGTAGCACTAATCAACTCGTTTTCTATCACCAAAATTTTATCTCAATCTGATGGACTTGTTAACTTGAACGATATTGTACGTAGAGTCGCCATATTGCGTGTATTTTTAGCAGGATAATTTTATATTAAATGTTTAGAGTTATTTTTACAGCTCTATCGTTCAAGAGCAGTACGTTCTACCTCAGATATACTCGTCTTGGTTCTGGCTAGAAGGTATTAAAGGTTGAGGAAAAATGTTACTCATTACAAATATATAGCATAGGTGAAAATACATAACATGTTTTATTTTCATAAGAGCCGGTGAAATCATTTTTCTTTTGTCCTTCTTTCTTTTTTTTTGTTCTGTTTAATAATGTGCTCCTAGCCAAATTTCGACCACGGTGCCCAGTCTTAATGGAGACTAGCTATAAAAAAATAAAAAGGTTTTTATTCACGTAGACTTTAAAAAGGCGCTTATAAATAGTCAGTACATGTTTGTAGTAATTATCTGCGACATATTATATTGCAAAAGGGTGGGGGCAAACACAGGGGCACTTTCTATTCCATCACTCTCACGATCCGGTGATACGACTAGCGACATGAGCAGAAAGAGATCAGGTACAGGTCCGACGGCTTTGAAGCACGAGGGTATTATACCGCCCACTCCCAGACTTCGGGACTTTTTCCTTTTTACAGCAAAATCCCCAAAATCACTTTTGGACGACCACGTCTTGAACCTGGTTATCTGTGGTTGAACACGCTTCCGCTATGGCAATGAGGCAGTATACTACCTAATTGGAGTATACAAATGGCAAAAATTCCGTAGATTATTTCCGTCCCGATTTTTTTTAATATATGGTAACCCTAGTAGTATACGGCTTTCACCCACCACGTACTAATTACGGCTAGTGTTAATAAAGCGTCTAGTTTATTAACCAAATTTCAAATGTTTAGTGGGATTAAAGTAATTGAAGTAGGAGTATTTTTTCCGGTTCTCGACTCTTAGTCGTCATAGCTTCGCGGAAAATAACACGTAATATAATGCAGACGTAATTTTGAGATTAGATGAACGCTTTGCTTTGCGAATAATGCTATCCTACTAATATTATGAAAGCGAAAGTTTGTGAGTATGTGTCTATTACTTCTTCACGTCTAAACGGCTGGAGCGATTTTAATTAAATTTGATATGGAGTTAGCTGACACCCTGGATGAACACATCACACTAATATTATAAAAGCGAAAGTTTTGTGAGTATGTGAATGTTTGTTACTCCTTCACGTTTAAACGGCTGGAGCGATTTTAATAAAATTTGGTATGGAGTTAGCTGACACCCTGGAACACATTGCACTAATATTATAAAAGCGAAAGTTTGTGAGTATGTGAGTGTGTATGTTTGTTACTTCTTCACGTCTAAACGGATTTCTAAATTTGATCTGCCATTCCGTATCATTCGTAGCTTAACGCAGAGCATCTACCCTGGCTTGGTAGAGGATGCTGGTTCGAACCCCGCCGGACGGTTCAATTTATGATTTTCCATTTTTGTGGTCATAATATGTATCTTATTTAGAACTAGCATTATCGCTATAGTGAACTTCAATATAGTCACCATAAGCAATATTTTATATCGAAGATGGATTGATGTTCCCTGTAAACTGAGCTCCTATTAACCCTCAAGGTTCGGCTTTAACCAATTTCATTGTGAACGTTGGTTCTGTTTAACTATACGGAAATCTTCTGGATGAAATAGGAATATTCCGGTACCTTAGGAGTCTGGCCGACTCGACTCAGAAAGCTTTGCATGGATCGCTAAAGATGCTGTGACTTGGTGTCACCAGACACATCAAACTTCTTTAAGCTTTCCGCATAAAATGTTGACGAATCTATCTTTGACTTAGGTGGCACGATTGTGTGCCAAACTCAGTGGTTCTGCGTTGAACCAGATTGTCTGGAATGGACCGGAGACATGGAGTCTACTACGGTCACCGTAGCCTAGTTGGTAGTGCTCCTGCCTACGAAGCTGGTGGTCCTGGGTTCGAATCCCGGTAAGTGCAAATATTTGTGTGATGAGCACGAATATTTGCTTCTGAGTCATGGATGTTTTCTATGTATATAAGTATTTATCTATCTATATAAGTATGTATATCGTCGCCTGGTACCCATAGTACAAGCTTTGCTTAGTTTGGGGCTAGGATGATCTGTGTGACATTGTCCCTAAATATGATTATTATGATGATTATTATTACACTAGGTTGCCGAAAAAGTTCTTTTATTCTGAGCTTAGCTCCGATAAATGGAAACCGGGCAGACAGTACCTACGTTATAACGTCTGCTGACCATATCTCATAACTCGTGGAAGAGGCTTGCTACTCAGAGAAAATAATGGTAAGCTGCTGTCAAATTGGGCTTAGAAAACTTGTGTACTAGCTACCACCGACACTGCGGTCTCCAACTCGTAAACCAAGCGCGATAACTACGGCAAACCCTCCAAATGGCAACGTTATAGAAACCTTTGGGGGAAGCATATTATTATTATTTTTTTATGGCATATGGCGATAAACGAGCAACGGGTGGCTTAGTAGCGGTTTCGCCCGAATTTGGCTCGCCCGAATCGGGCGAATGAACTACTTTCAATTTTGAATATTTTTTAGGGCCGGTTTCGCCCGAAGCAAATTTAATGGCGGGCGAATCAGGTCAAGCAAAATTCAGTAGGGTACGATTCGCCCGAATACTATTATACCTCAAAAATAAGTCTTTATTTAATAATAAAATGTGAAATTTTATAAAAAAAAGTACAGTTGCGTACACAATTGTTACTTACTATAATAACAAAATTTCTGTTAGTGAATCTGGTTATTCCTGTATGTCTATTACTATCTACTCAACAAACGAGCTATTGATAAAAATAGAATATAATATAACTATTATGTCAGTCAATTGGTTTAGATGGGATCCAGAACGGGTGGGTAAGTATTAAATAAAAATCATACAAAATAATCAGATATATTTTAATTCACACTAACAATTTGAAATAAAAACTATTAATAATATATCAACACTTAAATATTTCTTATAATATACTTTACAGTATTTTACTCGTTATAACTTTTTACTTACTAATAATCAATCACAGTAGTTTTACAAATATCAAAGCAATTTTACAAATATAAGTTTGTACTTATGAAATATAAATGTTAAATATTTGAGTTACATAAAAAGTATAGCAGATTTCAATAATAATCACATATTGTAATTAATCAGTGTATATACAGTGTTTTACTATAATATTTATAAACTAAATCTAATTTTTAATCACAATCATTATCAAAGTTTTTTTTTCTAATTTTTTATTTGGCATTTATTCGTAATTAGTGTTTTGATTTTACAAAGATACAAAATTAGACTCGCAATTTTGCAATACACAATGGTAAATTTATTTCCCCATCAAATAATCGTTGCAGGAAATCATCGATCCTATTGTGTAATTTAATAGTCTCAGGACTTTTTTTAGATATTTATTGATTTTTTATGTAATGTTAAATAATAATTTGAATCTTTCAAAATAGTATTGAAGAATACAATTAAATTTGTATAATATTTATATGTATTTAAAACAAAAAACACCTAGAATAACAAGTATAAAGAACTGAGTACATATTAACTACTTACTTCTTAGTGTAACCAGGCTTTTATGAAGAAACAGTACACATAAAACCAATTATATTTTGAACTTCACATTATTTATGCACGCACTTTATGCAGTTATGTTGTTACACTGTCAGTATTTTAGACACACTAAACCAAATGGTGGGAAACACGCCGCAGAATTTGAAAATGAGTGACAGAGACAGCAATATACTACTATCTTTTGTGTTCCTGTGGGTGCGTTTATTTGGTGTGTCTTTACGTTTATCGCTGAGGAACAAAAGTCATTGTGCATATTATCTAGTAGGTTACTTACTATTTTCGATTAACACAATATGTGCCTAAGTAAATCCTCTTTAAAGTGGTGCGCCCGACTGTACTACTTATTTTTCTGAGGTATAATAGTATTCGGGCGAATCGTACCCTACTGAATTTTGCTTTACCTGATTCGCCCGCCATTAAATTTGCTTCGGGTGAAACCGGCCCTAAAAAATATTCAAAATTGAAAGTAGTTCATTCGCCCGTTTCGGGCGAGCAAAATTCGGGCGAAACCGCTACTAAGCCAACGGGTCATCTGATGGTAAGTGATCACCGCCGCGGCCGCCTATGTACGTCCGCAACACCAGAGATGTCGCGGGTGCGTTGCCGGCCTTTAAAAGTCAGCAAACAAGTGTTGCTGACCCTTCCCTCCACCACAATGAGCTCTAGTGACCTTACTCACGACACTAAAGTAATTAATGTTATTATTACAGTATGTCTTCTGTAAGGTGGAGGTACTTCCCCGGTCGGGCTGCTCTTTGAGCGAATGAACGCTGTGCCCTACCCCTCTTAATATGTCCAGCTGTGGACCATATGAGGCTATTGATGTGATTAACAAATAAATTCCCACAAGCTTAATTATAATCATATACAATAACGTTACTTCTACAATTCAAGACTTCTAAACGCTATTAACATACGTAAATTATTATGCTGATATTGTATAATTATATGGATATATTTATACTACGGTCATTATCATAATTTCGTCTTCAGTTTCTCAGAATCGATCTTAGTAAATAACTATTAATTAAAAATCGACATTTAGTGGAGAACGAATAAAAGAAATGTGAATAAAATTAAATATAATTTATTATTCATGGCTTGAAAATGGTATATTAGATCACACTGATTTAAATACATGCTAAAGATTTTAATAAAGTTTATACTGTGAGTTTTAACAACTGAGTATTGTATTATATATTGATAATTAAGTATGTAAAAAAAATTACATTTATGTGGAATCGTAATTTTTTTACCTTACCGTGCAGTGCATGACGTGGCAGCTACTGAGAAACACTGCCAGAAAACTCAGTAAGAATCCCTTTTTTTAAATAAAATATACTTAAGATTAATTACAATCATGTGTGTTGACTCAGAACAACTCAACCCCAAGCACTTATGTCACACAAATAATCATAAATTTTGTAATATGCCCTGCTACACAATTTGGCTTTAAAATTCTTTTAAACTTATTCGTAGACAATTCTCTAATATAATTGGGAAGTTTGTTATAGAATCTTGTAATTAAAAATATTTTCCTTTTGTATAATGAAAATTAACGTATTCTAAGCAACATACTATCTTAGAAGAAATTTAAAGTGGAGTCTTAGTGTAAATTAATTTGTTTCTGGGACTCTTCGGCAGCTATATATGTATATATAAATGTGTGTGTGTGTGTGTGTGTGTGTGTGTGTGTGTGTGTGTGTGTGTGTGTGTGTGTGTGTGTGTGTGTGTGTGTTAATTTAATTTCTAATCCCAATATTTCTTTGTTTCATTATAAATTATCACCAAGTAAGAATTAATTAGCAATTATATTAGTCAACCTACCGCAGACACTAATATTATAAATATTTGCGATTCAAAGCGTTTAAAATTCTTTATAAAACGTGTTAATTTATTCAATATTAGTAATAATAGTTTTTGGGTAAGATCTCAAGGCATTAGATTATAATAATGAATGTGGTCATTTATTTAGATAATAATAGTAATCTTTGTCGTATTACGGCAATCGGGCTAGTCTCACACATAGGTGCACTTTTTATTCTCTCAATCTCATAACTTTTTGACTGCACGTATGGCGCAGCGGCTGTGACAATCGCCTCGCCGCTTAGTGTGGCGAGTTCGAGTCCCGCGCCGTACAACTATTTGTGTGACCCCTAAATAGTTGTTCTGAGTCTGGATGTAATTTGTGTCCGTCTATTATAATATGTTTGAAAAGTAGGTACCCCGCGAGCCGCGATACAGGTTTGTCACATTCCCTGGAAAAAAAACTCCTTCCCAGGGACGTCTTGGAAGATCCGGATGATGATATGATGACTTACCTAGAACGAATCACAGCTAAGAGAAACTCTCGTGATCTATACATATAATAAAATCGTATGAAAGTCAAAACTGTACATTGAATATTTTTTTTAAATGATACTTGGGGCGTGATCTATAATGGATATCGAAGCCAAAAATAAAGCTTTTAGAATATTTGTCTGTGTGGCTGTTTGTCTGTCTTTATGTCCGGGCTAAACTCAAAAAGTACCGCATGGATTTACTTCAAATTTTGCATGAATATTACTAAGAGGTCGGGTCAACATATAGGCTACATATTATCACGCTATCACTTACGGGGGAGGAGCTATGATAATTTGTAAAATTGAACGCGGGTAAAACCGCGGGGCACATCTAGTACTATATACAATCCGATAAGTATGTATATCGAACTCGCCGGCCGAGAGTACGATGTATATTAAAACCCAGGATAAACGAGCAAAAATTTATCTAGATGGCTGCACGTATGGCGCAGTAGTTAAGAAAGCCGCCTCGCCATTTCATGCCCGGGGGTTAGATTCCCGGAAAGGACAACTATTTGTGTGACCCGCGACAAAGGGTTTCATTTAACTAGGGTGAGGGTTGTCTTTAAAAACCCATGTAGTAATATTTCTATTCCATCTCTCTTTAACCTGCCGCGGCAATGTGACCAGCCCACTTCCATTTAAGTTTCTTGCAGGGGCGTAAAGCGTTAAGCACTTTTGTCCTTTCTCTTATTAAGTTGTGTCGTTTTTATTATTATTTAATTTTATAATAATTTATATAACTGTGAGACATATTTCAAACTAGCTGTGCCCCGCGGTTTTACCCGCGTTAGACTTTATTAATTATAGCCTATGTGTTATTTGGATATATAAGCTATATTACTACAAAGAATCATCAAAATCCGCGTCACTTAGTCACAAAGTTTCGCCTTTATAATATTAGTGTGATATTTAATAACATTTCTATTCCACTTATTAATGTTAGTAAAATCTTGACACCTAAAAAAAATATTAAATATAATAATAATAATATCTCGAGACAATGTCACCTAAGCAAAGCTTGTATTATGGGTACCAGGCCTTATATAGATAGATAAATACTTATATACATAGAAAACATCCATGACTCAGAAACAAATATTCGTGCTCATCACACAAATATTTGCACTTACCGGGATTAGAACCCAGGACCACGGTATACCTATACCGTAATGTATATATTCTTGTCAGGTCTCAAAATTTTACTAACATTAATAAGTCTATGCACCAGATTTACCTATACCGATTCATCAGTATATCTATGATTTAGCATAATCGGTAGGTATATTATACTGATTATGCTAAATCATTGGTAGGGCAAGTCCCGTCTAATACATAATCACCCCTTTTGGCTCCTACTCTATTATCAACATAGATACAACTAAACCAAGCAGCTTTGCATAGAGTGACTTTTTCAACAACAGTTCTAAATAGTAACAATATATCACTTTAGACGGAATTTCGCTCGATATTTTGATACTTAAAGATATTTCTGTATCACACGTAACACGAAATTCACACGTATTTATAATTAACACTATTGTTTCCTAGAACTAGCCTCAACACAATTAATTTACAATAAAAAAGCCGGCCAAGTGCGAGTCGGACTCGTGCTCGAAGGATTCCGTACCATTACCACCATCTATAAAAGCGAGCAAAAAATTCACGTTTCTTGTATGGGAGCCCCCATAAATATTTATTTTAATTAGTATTTGTTGTTACAGCGGCAACAGAAATACATTATCTGTGAAAACTGTCTAACTATCATGGTTTATGAGATACAGCCTGGTGACAGACAGACAACGAAGTCTTAGTAATAGTTTTACCCTTTGGATACAGAACCCTAAAAACGATCTTGATACTTAATTTTGCGAAGTATATTCTTCAGCGTATATTTTTTTACAAATCTACTATTTTTCGAGGCAATTTGGACTAATGCCAGGTCTTTAGTGGTTTTGAAGTAGACCAATTTATGAAGACCTCCCG
This sequence comes from Pseudoips prasinana, assembly GCA_951640165.1. Lineage (NCBI taxonomy): Eukaryota > Metazoa > Arthropoda > Insecta > Lepidoptera > Nolidae > Pseudoips > Pseudoips prasinana. The sequence continues at coordinate 33,695,888 of OX621248.1, forward strand.
CACTTCCTGATTTATGGGGTAAATGATGAAGAGAAGGGGGATAAGAAGGGATTTGTGTATCAACATTTATTGGTCGTTTTACGTGGTTTGACATTGTGCTTGCGGTTGTAGGTATGTATTTTGATGTTAATTGTCATGTTAGTTTAAATTTAGTTTTACAAATTAATTGTTCTCGGCAAATTAATGTGGTGGCAATTTTAGTGTCTTCTATTGTTTATACAACGCTACCCAGACGTAGAACAATTTCTTCTTCTTCTTAGCGTTTCGATGGCAAACTCGTCAAATTTTTGTGGCCCAGAACGTGGCCACACTGATAGCGCTGATAGCTGCTTGTGGCATTTTTAAGATCGTGCCATGAACATGTGGCAGGGCAGGCTGGGCAAGCTGTTAGATGGGCCATGGATTGGACCGATGCTCCGCAAACACAGTCCATTTTGGGGTTGCTCGACAGTCCCCGCCTAGACATGTTTTCTTTACTTCGGCCCACCTGAGTCCGGAGTCTGTTTAGGGACTTCCAGATCGGCCACGGTAATTGATGTCCAGGTGGGAGGCTTTCGGAAAGCGTGACAAACTGATCCATGAACCCTTTTTGTGCACGCCAGATGCTGCGTCTCGCTGTTGACGGATCGGTCGTTAGTGGCGTGGTGCATTTGGCAAAGCTATTTCAGCTTTTAAGCCTATGCCCATAGAGGGGGTGCCGGGGATCACCATCCATTTTGGCCCTTTCTAGGGAGCTTGCTACAGTCCTGCGAACGTCTGGACAACTGTTTATAGGTCACACAAATAGTTGTCCTGTGCGGGAATGAAACCTGGAACGAGGTGGCTTTCTTAACTGCTGCTCCACACGACGTTTACAGGGCGTAACATAAATAGTCTGCTGTGTGGTGATGGCGGCGAATATCAGTATATCATCAGAGGGGCGTAGAAGTTGATCCGAGTGAATATCTAAGCGAGGAAGGGCAGCAGCTTCCTTCTGAGTACTATGCCCATCTTACTGAGATCGCCAACCCGTTTGCTAAGGGTGGAGATTATGGCATATCCCCAAGATAATTCTTGGGGGAGTGTTGTCCAGCAGACATTTTTCAGCTGTAATGATGATGAACATAAAGAGCGGACGTAACTTAAGGAACTTAATTTGTCTATGAAACTGAACATCGTATCGTTTATAAATTTCTAACTAGTAGTTTGTGATTTTTTGTTGTTTAATTATGTCAATATAACCGTTTTTGTATTTCTTTTAAATTATAAAATTTATCTTTTTAGCTATATTCCCGTGCAAAACCGCGGAGGGTCGCCAAACTCAATTCAGATCCAACATCGCCAACCGGCTCGTCATAAATAGTCTATTATCTCATCGTTTCATTTTATTACTGAAAGTATTATTATGAAAGGAGTATTAATAATAATATAATAATAATAATATTATACAACTCACCGAGAGTATGACTCTCAGATCCCTCTCTGAAACTGAAACCTACAAATACCTTGGTATGTGTGCAGGATGCACACTTAACTATTGCTGGGATTGGTGGGGAAATAAAAACGACTATCTTGAAGGCTTGAGATTTATTCTTTACAGTGTTTCTATCTTCTAAAGTTCTCTCTTCATGTTCTTACTATTTCTTCTAGTCTTGTTTCTTCCTTTTTCTTCCAGTCTTGTTTCTTCCTTTTTCTTCTAGTCTTGATTCTTCCTTTTTCTTCTAGTGTTTCTTCTTCTGTTGTCGCTGGCTAACTGACTATATCGAAAACCAGCCCGTAATTTATATAATTTTCCTTAATAAAATCTAAGGCCTCTGATTGGCTGACCAATCAGAGCACACGAATTTTAACCAATCAAATTCCGGGTGGTTTTCGACGCAATTAGCTTAACTACGACGAAACTTTACCGTAACGAGAGCAGGGTGACATTTTTTGCGGTTTTCCCTATGTTTTTGTTAACAAACATATACTAAATTATATATTTTTAGAATCTACTAACTTATTTCTATCTAAGAAAAATAAAATAAACACAAAAAACAAAACATAACATACATCTATAACTAATAGGTAGGTAATATTCTAGTATGTTCTAAAACTCTGTTAGATTGTTAAATAATAAAATAACAAACCAATTTTAATTAGAAACTATCAAACAATCAAATATTCTAATAAAAAGGAAATTAAATAGATTTCTCTATCTTCTATGTACATTGTTATCACTTATAAACTATAACTAATGTTCATCAGTTTGTTTACACACTACACTTGAGTTTGTATAAACACTACACTGTCCCGCACATCTCTCCCGCCGTGCGACCGCGTCGCATCTCGTTCTGGTGCGGGCACGTCGTCTGTAGGCAGGGGCAGGATCACGAGCTTCCTCACTGGCCGGCGCAGGACACCTCCCTTGGTCTGCACGTCCACTGTCCGCACGATGTCGTCGGGGCCTGGATACACCGCGATGACTCGTCCTCGTATCCACATGTTGCGGGGCAGGTTATGATCGACGATCTGCACGAGGTCATTCACCTTGACTTCTTGACCTCGTCCGTGGGGCTCCCGCCGGTGTTGGAGCTCGGGAAGGTACTCCTTCACCCAGCGGATCCAGAAGATGTCAGCGAGCCTCTGTGCAGCTCGCCAGCTGGACCGTGAAATGGTGTCTTGCTCGGAGAATGTGCCTGGCTGTGGCACGCGCCCAGGACCCCCCAGCAGGAAATGGTTGGGAGTCAGGGCCTCTGGATCTTCTGCGCTGACGGAGACGTGGGTCAGCGGGCGACTGTTGACGGTATACTCTACTTCAGCTAGTAGAGTGGCGAGGACTTCTTCGGTGGGGTGGCGCTCGTGCAATGTTGCTGCAAGCGCGATCTTCACGGAGCGCACCATACGCTCCCAGGCGCCGCCCATGAACGGAGCTCCAGGCGGAATGTAACGCCAGGCGATAATCCTCTTCGCTGCTTCTTCTGCTGTTGCCGCGTCGATTGCTTGTCGCAGTTCTTTGTCGGCAGCCTTCAGGTTGGTGCCGTTGTCCGACCAGATTTCCGCCGGGCATCCCCGCCGTGCGATCATGCGTCTGACCGCCATTACAGCTGAATCGGCGCCGAGCGAGCCGGCGACTTCCAAGTGGATGGCTCGCGTCGTAAGACACGTGAAGATGGCTACGTATCTCTTCTGTCTGGTGCGTCCGACGGTCACGGAGAGAGGCCCGAAATAGTCGACCCCGGTGAAGGTGAAGGGTCGCTTGTGATGCGCTAAGCGACACGCTGGCAGGTCCCCGGTTCTTGGGTATGGCGGCGCTTGAGTCTTCATGCGGCAAAAGAGACATTGTCGAAGGATCGTTCGCGTGATGGGGCGCAATCTTAGTACCCAGTATTGTTGGCGACATTCATTTACGGTTGCCTCGACGCCGGCGTGATGGAGCTGCCGATGAACTGCCTGTATCCATAACTTCACCGTCTGATGTTCTCCGTCGACGACTAGCGGGCTCTTGACGTTCTCTTCAATGTCTTTGGCCGCTCGAATACGGCTCCGAAGTCGGAGTGAGCCGTTGACTGACTCGACGCTGAGCTGGTGAAGGCGGCTCTCCTTTGTTACCGGCTTCCCACTGTTAAGGCACTCTATTTCTTCTGCGAAGGCCTCTTCTTGCGAAGACCGCATCAGGAGTTCTTCGGCTTTTCTTAGGAGCTCGGCTGTGACTGGAAGCAAGTCGGGTGTCGATCTCTTCTTCTGTTTGGGTGCCTGTGGTTTCGCTGTCGCAGGTTTATTTTTCTTCCATGTGGGATCCGCTTCTTTATTCCTCTTTGTTCGTCGGTAGTTGACCTTCTGTCTGGTGGCTCTGCAGAGTTCTATGAACTGCAGAACGCGTGCTGTCGCGTACCGGAGGCGGTCCCAGCTGGAGAATTTTGCAGGATCAGGCAGACCCTCTGCTAGCCTCAGTCTTCTTTTACTGATTATGTGATGCGTCTTCTCTTCTTCGGAAGGCTCTTCTTCTATGGTCTTCACAGGTTCTATTGGCCAGGAGTCTTCTGTTAGGTAAAGGAAATCTGGCCCTTTGTACCATCGGTGATTCTTGTCAAAGGCAGTTGGTACATCTCGTGTCGCATCGTCGGCGACATTCTGTTTCGTCGGAACCCAGCGCCAGTCGTTGACCTTAGAGCTCTCTTCTATTGCTGCGAGACGGTGAGCCACGTATGGTTTGTAGGAACGTGACCCGGTCCTTATCCATGTGAGCACTGTTTTGCTGTCTGTCCAAAACACCTTTTTGTCGGGTTTTCTCTCATGTTCTTCGATGACTGCTTCGGCGAGCCTGGTGCCCATGACTGCTGCTTGTAGTTCTAACCTCGGTATACTTGTCAGCTTGAGCGGAGCCACCTTTGCCTTGGCCATGATGAGAGACACTCCCACCTCACCGTCTGGTGTTACTGCCCTCCAGAATAGGACTGCCGAGTAGGCCGACTCACTGGCGTCGCTGAAGACATGAAGTTCGAGGGAGGCGGCGTCACTGTAGTGCAGATACTGCCGCGGGATCACTATGTCGTGGAGACTTCTCAGGTGTCCCATCCACGATTTCCATTGCTCCGCTAAGTCTTCATCAATGCGGTCGTCCCATGCTGTTCCTCGGCGCCAAACTTCTTGCAGTAGCTGTTTCGCCCTGATAGTGACAGGTGAGGCGAATCCCAACGGGTCGAAGAGTGACATGACGATACGCAAGGCTTCTCTCTTCGTTGGTTGCTTTCCTTCGATGAGTGTTGAAGGTATTCTCGCCAGGTTGAGGTTGAATGTTAGCTCGTCCGAGTTCATCTTCCAAATAACACCCAGTACTCGTTCAGTTTGCTCTTCTGTCTTGTATAGCTCTAGGTCTTCTATTTGTTTTTCCTCTCCCAGTGTTTCTAGGAGTGACGCTGAGTTCGATTTCCATTGTTTTAGTTCGAAGCTGGCCTTCTTGTGTATCTCGCGCACGCTCGTCGTCACTTTCACTGCGTCTTCTAGGCTTCTGAAGCTGTCTAAATAGTCGTCGACGTAGTGCTTGTTTACTATGGCAGCTGCGGCTTCCGGATGACTGTCTTCGTGCTGCTTGGCATTCAAGTTCTTTATGTAAATGGCTGTAGACGGCGAACTTGATGCTCCGAAGATTAGCGACGTCATTCTATATTCTTCCGGAGGTCGGTTGTCGCGGCGATCCCCGCGCCACAAGTACCGCAGTGCGTCTCTGTCTTCGGTGCGCAGTTTGACCTGCATGAACATTTCTTTGATATCCGCTGTTACCCCGATGAGATGCTGTCGGAAGCGCATAACGACGCCTGGCAGCGACTGAAGCAAATCCGGACCTTTGAGGAGCATGTCGTTAAGAGCCACCCCTCTGGTCTTGGCGGCGGCGTCATGCACAACACGAAGCTTGTCCGGCTTCATGGGGTTTATGACCGCGAAGTGAGGCAGGTACCAAGTCTTTTCAGGAGTCTTCTGCGGTGGTGCGGGCTCGGCGTAACCTTTTTCTATAAGAGCTTCCATCTGTTCGACATATTTCTTCTTGAGGGCTGGGTCACGATCGATCTTCTTTTCAATATTTAAGAGCCTCTTCAGCGAGTTTTCATAATTGTCCGGGAACTTGACGTCTTCCTTCTTCCAGAGGAGGCCGGTCTGGTATCTTGTTTCGTCGATCTTCTCGGTCTTCTGTTCGAGAATTCGAAGTGCCTTCTCCTCTGGATCGGTTTTTGGTCTCTTCGGGTTTATGCAGAGGGTGTCCATCTCAAAGTATCTCTTCACCAGGTCCTCGAGGTCATCTTCTGCTTCCTTCATTGTTGACACGAAGTCGATCTTCTGGCCAAAGGAGTTAGTTTGACTTCCGTGAAGTACCCATCCGAGTGGCGTGAGAGATGCCACTGGATGGTCCTTGTCCCCTTTCCTGGTCTCTTCGGTCAGTAGTAGATGCCAGTTGTCTTGCCCGATGAGGATCCGTGGCTTGGCATTGGAGTATGTAAGATGTCCTTTGATGTCCGATAGGTGTGGACAACCTTCCACTAATTCGCGTGGAACCCGTTGAGAGGAGACTTGTAAGTTCTTCACTGTTCTTGCATGAATCTGCTCCTCATGTTCGTTGCGCCCTTTCAGTCCGACAGTTACTCTTCTTGATGCCGATTCCGCAGTCTTCAACTCATTGATGGTTTCTATCTTCAGTGGATCTACTGGTCCTGTAGCTCCGATGCTCGCCGCGATGTCTTCGTCGACGAGTGTGACCGTGGATCCGTCGTCCATCAATGCGAATGTGTTGACTGTACCCTTAGGTCCTTTCACCTGGACCGGCAGGATCTTCAGATAGGATTGCTTCTTTATTGTCCACGTCAAATTGATGACTTCTGTTTTCTTGTCACTTTCTGTCTTCTCTGTCTGTTCTATCTTCTTTTCATGATGAAGCAGCTTGTGGTGCGTGTACTTGCATCCGTTGACACCACACGGCTTCGCTGTACAGTGGTGAGTCTTGCTCCTATAACGTAGGCATCTGAAGCAGAGGCGTTTGGACTTCGCAGTATCCCATCTCGAATTGACTTCCATCTTCTTAAATGCGTCGCAATCTGTCGCGTTGGTGTGGCTTGTCTCGCCGCACACGAAGCACTTCAATGTGTTGCTCTTCTCTATGACGTTGGTGACCCGCTGAGTCTTCTTCGGAGGTGCGGCCGTCGATGTGGCTGCCACCTGTTCAGGTAGCGCGAAGGGTCCGCACAACTCTGCTTCCCTCTTGAAAAATCTCTCCATCTTGATGAGGCAGGGATCTTCTTTGGGTTGCGTTGCTGAGAAGTCGTAGTAGCGGTACTGGAGCGTTGGCGTCAGCTTGCTCACCAATGTCTTTGTAAGTTCAGGGTTATACATGTAGTTGTAACAACCCAATGTCTTCAGTGTTGCTACGACGTTGGAGATCTTCGTGGCGAATATGCAGATGTCCCTCGGCGACTCGGTGAGACGTGGTAGACCTCGAAGCGTTTCCATTTCTATTATTGCGATTGACTCTGGTCTTCCGAATCTTGATTCCAAGGTCTTCATCACTTCTGAAGGGTGCGCGTTGGTGATGAGTAGCCCTTCAACTGCTTCTCTGGCTTTCCCCTTCAAGTTTCTTCGAAGTCTGTTGATATTCTCGACGGCGCTGAACGTTGGTTCGGACTCGTAGTAGGCGGCGCGGAAGGGTAGCCACTCCTGATGCGACCCGCTGAAGAACGGCAACTCGATGAACTTGGGTCGCTGGGCGGCGCTGACAGCCCGAGTGATGGCTTCAGCTAGGAGTGCGATGTCCCCTTGTGCTCCCGCCGGTGTTCGATGAACCTCTTCTTGCTTCGGCGGTTCTTCGAGGGCGATTATCGGCTCTGGCTGGGGGTGGTGAGGCTCGTTGGCGATGGCTAGAACGGGGCGAGTCTCCTGGTTATCCAACCATTTGTCTACACGGGCGTTGACTTCTGAGTAGAGGGAGACTCCATCTTCTTCCTCTACTTCATCATCTTCTTCTTCCCTATCTGTATCATCCGCTTCTAGTGCTGCCAGGCGTGCAGCAGCTAGTTCCACTTGGAGGCGGAGCAATTCTTCCTTTGCTTTGGCGATTTTCTGCATCTTCATTTTGCTGCAGGTCGATCCCCCCCCTCCCCCCTTCTTGCTAGGGGGGCGGAGGAGCTGTGGGCCGGTTGGTTTCGACGTACCGGCCGCATCCCTGACGACTCGCTTCACAGTCGAGGCGTCAGTATCACGGCGATTTTCTTTCGATGTGACAGCAGCGGGCGGCTTCATCAGCTGTTTCAATCTCGTACCCTTGGTGAGAGTCGTCGCGGCGGAGGGGGCAACTGAAGGCACGACGACGTCGGCGGCGGCGGGGCGCGAGGCTGCAGGCACGTTGGCGGCCGAGGGGGGGGGCGCGGTAGCTGCGGGCGCGGGGGGCGCGCTGGCGGCTGAGGCGGTGACAGTCGAGGTGGTCGCGGCGGAAGTCACGGTGGTGGGATCAGTCATCACGGAGGTGTAGGTCTGTTCGGAACTCTCCGTGATAGTCGTCCCCGATTGCTGTGTCGATTCGGATGTGGCTTCCGTGCTGGTACCGGTCGCAGAGGTAGTGGCCTTGGATGATGACGGTTTCTGTTCACTCGACTGTTTGCGGCCCTTTCCTTCGGAGCGCGTAACGGGCATGATGACAGCTGATCTTCAAAGTCGATGACACGAAGTACTAACACGAAGTACGTTCTTCAGAATGTCTTCACTGTAGCGCTATTTTCAATCTTCAAGTAATATTCCCCACAAATCCGACTCTTGAAGGACCATTAAATGTGCAGGATGCACACTTAACTATTGCTGGGATTGGTGGGGAAATAAAAACGACTATCTTGAAGGCTTGAGATTTATTCTTTACAGTGTTTCTATCTTCTAAAGTTCTCTCTTCATGTTCTTACTATTTCTTCTAGTCTTGTTTCTTCCTTTTTCTTCCAGTCTTGTTTCTTCCTTTTTCTTCTAGTCTTGATTCTTCCTTTTTCTTCTAGTGTTTCTTCTTCTGTTGTCGCTGGCTAACTGACTATATCGAAAACCAGCCCGTAATTTATATAATTTTCCTTAATAAAATCTAAGGCCTCTGATTGGCTGACCAATCAGAGCACACGAATTTTAACCAATCAAATTCCGGGTGGTTTTCGACGCAATTAGCTTAACTACGACGAAACTTTACCGTAACGAGAGCAGGGTGACATTTTTTGCGGTTTTCCCTATGTTTTTGTTAACAAACATATACTAAATTATATATTTTTAGAATCTACTAACTTATTTCTATCTAAGAAAAATAAAATAAACACAAAAAACAAAACATAACATACATCTATAACTAATAGGTAGGTAATATTCTAGTATGTTCTAAAACTCTGTTAGATTGTTAAATAATAAAATAACAAACCAATTTTAATTAGAAACTATCAAACAATCAAATATTCTAATAAAAAGGAAATTAAATAGATTTCTCTATCTTCTATGTACATTGTTATCACTTATAAACTATAACTAATGTTCATCAGTTTGTTTACACACTACACTTGAGTTTGTATAAACACTACACTGTCCCGCACAGTATGTCTGAGTGTCTAAATATCCCAGATGGGGACATTAAGCAGTTGGTGAAGGAACGCTTCTTTAACCGCTTGACAAAAGTACTGAAAAGTCTATTGCCAGGCGGTAATAAAGTGCGTGCTTTCAACGGCTGGGTAATGCCTCTACTGGTTTACACCTTCGGCATACTAAGGTGGACTCAAACCGAGTTAGATGCCCTGGATCGAAAAGTCCGGAAACGCCTAACGACGTACCGTATGCACCATCCACACTCTTCACTAATGAGATTGTATATCCCACGGAAGTGTGGGGGTCGAGGCTTCCTCAATGCCAAGAACCTACACAACCGTGAGGTATGCAATCTCAGGGAATATTTCCTTGGTGTTGAGTGTGGGATGCATCGAGACGTCGCCGCCGTTGACAACGGACTCACGCCCCTCTCCTTGGCTAAAGAAAACTGGAGAACGCCCGTCGTACTTAGCACTCGGGATCGAATTGACGTATGGAAGAGCAAGGTGCTTCATGGTAGGTTCCACCAGGCCCTACATAGTGCTCATGTGGACTTACAAGCATCTGTGGCCTGGCTACATTTTGGTGACCTATTTGGGGAAACCGAAGGTTTTGCTTGTGCAATTGCTGATGAAGTTGTCAAGACGAGGAACTATCGGAAGCACATCTTCAAGGACGGTACCATCGACATTTGTCGGGCATGTCACCGTCCCGGAGAGTCTATCAGACACATTGTTTCCGGTTGTTCCTATCTTGCCAACGGCGAGTACTTGCACAGGCATAATCAAGTTGCCAGGATTATCCACCAGCAGCTTGCTCTTCGGTATGGTCTTGTAGACTCCGAAGTGCCGTATTACAAGTACGTACCGGAACCAGTTCTAGAAAATGGTTGTGCCAAGCTCTACTGGGACCGCTCTATCATTACGGACAGGACTATTGTTGCCAATAAGCCTGATATCGTTTTGGTAGACCGGTTGGAGCACCGGGCATTTATTGTTGATATCACTGTCCCATTTGACGATAACCTCGTAAAAGCCGAGAATGACAAGTTGTCAAAGTATTTAGATTTGGCTTACGAGGTTACCGACATGTGGGATGTGAACTCAACAATAATTGTCCCAATAGTCGTCTCCGTAAACGGTCTCATAACAAAGAGCCTCGACCAACATCTTAAGAGGCTCTCACTAGATCACTGGGTCAAGGGCCGAATACAGAAGGCGGCAATTATGGGAACGGCACGCATCGTGAGGAGGTTCCTCACTCTGTCGCCCTGACCACCGGCGGCCTAAGGCGTATAACCCCGCCGCCGGGGGAGCTCTGTTTTTTACGTATTTATTTTTGTATTACTGTTTTATATATCGATCTTATAAGAATAAATATGTATTAAATATGAAAATAAATAAATAAGTTGGAATAATAATATTATATCTAGGGACAATGTCACACAGATCATCCTAGCCCAAACTAAGCAAAGCTTGTACTATGGGTACCAGACGACGATATACATACTTATATAGATAGATAAATGGGTGCGCCAAAGCTCACCTAAAATTTCAACTCCGATAATTGGAAATCCGAAAATGTTCTTCCTAACATTTTTCATCATAACAGCAAAACTCCTAATTACTTTGTCTCTAATGTTAATAATTCCGAAGCATTCAACTTCATAATGTCAGTAGCAATAAACATCTATTATACTTTTATTTGTTTTCCTATATTTTCTCAACATAACCATCGTTTATACTATTATTCAAAGTCATATCTTTTTTGTTTAGCCACGGTACTATTTATAGTCATTAGTTTAAGTTTAGTTGGAACTGCGACTATAACGCAAGAGCCGAGCGAGCAAAACCAGAGTCCCGCTCCAATCATTGAGTCAAGTTCCAGAAACGAATCGGTCCTATTCATAATTATTGGGTTAGGTTAGGTTAGAACGGTGACCCCCCAACGCACGAGCCGAGCGAGCGTAGCGAGCGTGCCGCGGTAGCGGCCGGCGAAGTGCCAGAACCGAATTGGTCCTATAGTTATTGCATGTACGTTTAATTTTAATCCTCCGCGGTGAAATTATTATGGTCAGTATGTTTAGGGATTAAATCGTTATGATAAAAAACAGTAGGAGTTTAAATATATTTACATTAATGATATTATTGATTACAATTTTCGAAAACATGAGTGTTATGAACATCGCCGGTAGCACTACAAATAGTATGAATGAAAACTTTAGGATGAAAAATTTTAGGAAGAGTGATAATTCGGATTACAAATCGTTAGGAAGAACAATTTCGGGTAAAGAACTTTAGGTGAGCCAATATGGACCCTAGATAAATACTTAAATACATAGAAAACATCCATGACTCAGAAACAAATATTCGTGCTCATCACAGAAATATTTGCACTTACCGGGATTCGAACCCAGGACCACCAGCTTCGTAGGCAGGAGCACTACCAACTAGGCTACGGTGACCGTCGAATATAATTACGATTAGTCTCATCGGGATTATTCTTATGTCAGTTCTAAGTTTAACTTTTTCATTATTTTCTTTTACAAACGTATGTGTAGGATTATTCCTACATATGTCTGTTCTTAGTTTCTTCATCAGTATTAAGTTTTAAGTCACTTGGTTAGTATTTATGTTATAGCTTCCAATTATGCCCTTTTAAGGAATGTTGTAATGTGATTTATAAACAATACGCGAGGGTCAAAAGGGTACAATTTGTTAGTGGAATTTATTAATAGAAAACTTTAAGCAAATTTAATATTATATACATGGTGTAACATAAATGGTGGACATTAATTCACCCTTGAAATTTTCATATTTCGACCTACCTTTAGAGGAGACCGATTTGGAATTTGTCTAGTATAAAATTAGCTATATTTTACATAATTTTTCCACCAATGTGATTATTTTCCTTTGAATAATATGGCACAGCGGTTAAGACAGTCGCCTCACCACTTCGTATCCCGGGTTCGATTCGTAGACAGCACAACTATTTGTGGGACCCATAAATTGTTTTTCTGAGTCTGGGTGTTATTTGTATCCCTCAATTATATGTTTGTAAAGCCTGCGACCCACTGATTCCCTTACTAATGCACTGATATGACACGTGCATTGGAGAGACGCATTCGTACCGCTGTCTTCCAGACTCCAGACACATTAAGCTGTCGGCCCTGAGCGCTATGTGTCTCCAGTAGTGTCGTATCGCTTCCCAACAGAACAGGTTAGTGATGGAGCAGAGAGTGTGCTCACATTGGAGCACTATAATATGTGTGCAATAAATAAGAAAAACCGATTTTTAATTTTCATCGTGGTCATAACCTCATACCTATAATATGAGAATCGAGATTTGGGTCTCATCGCGATAAAGATTTAGGTACGGTCACGGGTCGACGACGAGTCGACCCGTGACCACGGCTGGTGCAATCCATGCCGAAACGTCGGGTAACCAAGGTAATGATTTACCTATATCTTTATCGCGATGAGACCCGTGTCCACAGTATATAAAAATGTGTACAAATCGCGAAAGTTTAAAAACATTAATCGAGATTTGGTATTGACATTTTAGAGTATAAATGTTGTTTGCAATATCACAGAATAACCCGATTAAAAAGCTGAAATTTTGACTTACCCTTAAGCCTAACGTCAGATTATTTTATCCTCTATCCAGTTAAGTAGTATATATATATGATGAAAAAAAAAACATTTTAAAAACGGTTTTGCAGTAAATTCGCCGCCATATTCACACATTATAAAACGTGAATAACTGCCTTTTTATCCTCACGACTACCAATAATATCACTAACTAAGTATAGTGCAATAATTACGCACCTAAATCAGGTTCTGCATTTTTTATAAAGCGAACTGTATAAACGTTGAATATGCTTAAACAAACTGCGTGTACCGCGCCCTTCAATTCGGTGCAAGCGGTCCGCTATAATTATTGGTTGATAGGATTCGGCTAAATGCGAGCGGAAAGCGAGTTACTGAGTTTTTAATTGATTTAAAGCAAGTTTGGTATGAAAACCACATCTAAAAAAAACAATACCGCTTATCAGATATACTGTATTTCAATGCCGATGCGGCAACCCGTAGTTTTAAACTCAAATTTATACACACTAGCGCTGCAACAAACATCTACACAGATGCCGTGGCCAATGATGATGATGAACTTATGTAACTATTATATATATAAACAATTTCATACCGAATACTATAAACAACGTAATTGTTGGCACGAACTGAAAATGTTAGAAACAGCTAAATTAGTGTATAATTGAAATTATTTTTAGTTCATCTTGACCTACAAACACAAAAATCAAGAAAAATACTATTATTTTTATGTCTATTTAAAATATTCGTGATCAGTAAAATATACATTGCCCATGCAATACGAATTATACTAATTTTCTAGCAATACTTACATGGCATTACTTGCTAAAATAATTTTTATAAAAAGGGGAGGGTCATCTTCAATAGAACCTACTTAGTTTCGGCGAGAAATATTGAGGTTTTCCATCAGTATTTCGCGCGTAATTAACACACACTTTTGAACCAAGTTTTAGTACAAGTAGTTTGATAATTCTATTTATGTACTGTTCTTTTCATACGATTTATATAAAAGAGAGGGAGAGAGAGAGATTTCATAACATTTAAATTAGTTAAAAGACATGATAGAAGAAGACTAGTTAATATATATAAACTTGTTATTTCTGCATCCTATTTCCTTGCAAACAATCAAGCAGCCTCTAAAGCTTGAAAATAATGTATGATGAATACAACTATATATGATACTACTTTAAGATCATGAATCAAGATTTAAATTGATTGATTTGATTTGATCGATTGAATTTTAATACACTCTGGAACTCATGGTTAATATTACAAATCGCTTACTGTAGGACCTTATCCTTGCAGCCACCCGCAATTATGCCGCGATAATAGCCGAGGACGCATTTAATATTTCAGTTAGGGTTACCAGCCTCGATAAACTGTGTGCGGCAAATTACCTGAACTGTAACTTGTTTGTTATTTATTTCTTGGTATACACAAATGAATAATGTTATCGGCACCTTACTAGTGTTGCAACTGCCAAAATTCAAATTCAAAATTCATTTATACCGTTAAATAAAATAAAAAAACTTGAGAGGTGTCAAGGGACACCCGGATGGAACGAAGTTATTTCTTATTATTTAATATGTACAAAAAACCTGTATACACTCAACAAAAATAATCGTCGCGACACCACACTGTTCAATGCGAAATAGAAATGAAAATATCTGGCTTGCTTTCTATAAGAGAGAGAGAGACAGACAGAGAAACATGCGCACGCCGCACAGCTGCAAAAAGTGTCGTGACAACTTTTCGTAAGAATTTTTTCCGTCTAGCCCCTTACACAACGCGCGGTAAGGAACTTCGTTCCCATAATATCTTTATTTGTATAAAATTGATAGTATTTACAACGAATAATGATACATGGTATTTTGGATAGAAACTCGTGGGTGAAGTTCTGTTAAAATTTTACAGTTGTGTGAAATCGTAATATTTTTCTACTAGCTACTGAGAAACACTGCAAGGAAACACAGTAAGAACCCTTTTTTAAATATTTAGAATATAAAATTACATTGTACTTAAATGTGTTAATTTAGAGTGACTCAATTCCAAAAGGTTTTGTCACTTATATAATCAGAAGTTTTGTAGTAAGCCTTGCGATTTGGCTTTTATAGTTCCTTTAAACTTATTCGTAATATATATTTTTCTGATATCACTGGGAAGTTTGTTATAGAAACTTATACAAATTATTATGCCAAAAAGCAAAAGCAAAATTTAAATTCAATAATGAATGTTTATATTTCTATTAGGGCAAACATAGTTCGAGTGGGAAATTGATAACTCACATAAATTAAATAAAAAACAACATCTATACATATAATAAAATCGTAGAAAAGTCAAAACTGTACATTGAATATTATTTAGAAAGGATACCTGGACCGTGATCTACAATCGATATCAAAGCCAAAAATATTTTAGAATTTTTGTCTGTTTATCTGTTTGTCTGTATGTATGTCCGGGCTAAACTTAAAAAGTACTGCATGGATTTACTTCAAATTTTGCATGAATATTACTAAGAGGTCGGGTCAACATAAAGGCTACATATTATGACGCTATCACTTACGGGGGAGGAGCTGTGATAATTTATAAAGTATTACGCGGGTAAAACCGCGGGGCACAGCTAGTATTGAATAAAACATCGAAAGTAACAAAAACATTAACAAATCCTCCTTATGAGTTGCTTATACAGCAACTATAAGAGCGAAACGAGACATTACACACTGCACTGTTCAGACTCGTCCTCGCCGGCCAAAGTAAATATCTAATAATAATAAAGGACAAATCTTTGTATGATGAGCAGAATTATTTTTTCTGTGTCTGGGTGTATTTATCTATAATACGTATGTATTTAGAAATATATAATGACGTTTATCAGTTGTCTGGTTGCCATAGTACAGGCTCTGCTTTATTTGGTATCAGGGGCTCTACAGGCTAAGTCGCCGAACATCGATTTTTTAAATGGCGTTCCAATAAATAAAGTTTAAAAATGACTTAATCAATCGTTAAATCGGCTTCAACGTTGACAATCGATTCCGGATCATTTATGCCGCTACATGTGCTGATGGAAGCCGATTTAACGATTGATTAAGTTATTTTTAACGTTTATTTGAACGCCATTTAAGAAATCGATGTTCGGCGACTTAGCCTGTAGTGCCCCTGATGCGGGTGTCCCAAGACATTTATTTATTTAGTTAACCATTTATAATTAAAACAATACTTACTTAAAGCACTCGACCTGCAGAAATAGACATATAAATTAAGAAAATTGCATTAAAATTAATTACGACAAATTGACGACCAGTTACTATCGTTCAAATCTATACAAATTACTTATGCGCACATAGCTAATAAATTTTACCAAATTGAGAAATCTACAAAATGGTGTCACCATTTTGTAGATTTCTCAATTTGGTAAAATTTATTAACCAATCATAAAGAAGCTACTGTTTCATTTATCCGCCGACCCTTCCTAACTCCTCCTTAACTCCTTCATTAATTATACATAATAATGTGATTTATTTATTAATATTGTCATACAGACTGTTTCACTCACGTCTCATTTAAAACCAATTTAAGATAATTTATAATCAAAAATCAACTCTATAGCAATGTTATTAAGTTGCAAATACAAAAGTAATCGAATGTGGCTGTAGGTTTTAACATAATTCAATCGGACGTTTTATATGTGAATTCAAAGATGACTACATTATTTTAAAGGATTAATGTGAGACACAGGTAATAATAGAATTTTGCAAGCGCAAAATTAATTTTGTATGAAATATGTTTTGCGCAAAAGCAGCCAGTGACAGCTTCGGACATATTCGGATAAAGTTGCCAGTGTCAGGCGTTGTCGCCATTTAAACAATGTCCACAGAGTGTTGCGAAAATACTGCCTATGTAGGTCTAATTTCGTAACGAATTCACTCAATGAATCATTGATTTCTGAATTAATTAAGAGGAATAGAATTACATGTGGCATTTGGCTATTTTTGACTTATACAGGATCATAACTGTTTTAAAAGGAACATTCATTTATTTAAAACTTCTTGCGCATAAATGTACAGAGGCGGACTTAATTCCAAACGCATTTTCTACCAGCCATTGTTTTATATAAAAATGGGTATTCACCCATTATGATATTTAATAGCCGTGTTGTTTTCGGCTTAGAAAGAATAACCGGGTCACCCTTTACCATCCCGTGGGTGTCGTAAAAGGGGACTAAGGGGTATCCCTTAGTCGCGTTTAGGGCCTGGTTTTGGGCCAACTGGTTTAGCTCACTTGCCTCATGCATTTCATCCCGTAGAATCAGCAAAATGCAATGGACGTGCAATAATTTTTCACTACCGTATTTTATACAACTAAAAGTAAAATAGGAGCGCCGATGATCCCCTGAAAAGGTCGAAACTTTTGGCCGAATTCGTCATAAAAATAATTAAGTGATTTACCCATTACAATTTTATTTCCACTATATTTCCGAAGAGCCTATGGCCAAATGTTAGAGTCTTCATTAAATTCCTAATTTATCTTTCTAAAATAATATGTAATAAATAAGTAACTCTTTTATGGGGCAATGTATAAGATTCTATAACAAACTTCCCAATGATATTAGAGAATTGTCTACGAATAAGTTTAAAAGAATTATTAAAGCCAAATTGTGTAGCATATTACAAAATTTCTGATTATTTAAGTGATAAAAGTGCTTGGTATTGAGTTGTTGAGTCAACACACATGATTGTAATTAATCTTAAGTATATTTTATTTTAAAAAAGGATTCCTACTGAGTTTTCTGGCAGTGTTTCTCAGTAGCTACCACGTCATGCGGTAGGGTAAAAAAAATGACGATTCCACATAAATGTAAATTTTTACGGAATAAATAATTTTTGACTTTGACTTTTTTGACTTTTATCTATCTACCCGACCGAAGCCGGGGCGGGTCACTAGTTAACTATAAATTCATTTTCCGCTGAAACAGACATGCTTTCTAGCTTAACGTTATAGTAAAAAAATACAGTCAAACTGAGAACCTACTCCTATTTTTGAAGACGGTTAAAAACGAGCGAGCCTTAGAGTAGTGGCATATGTTTTGTAACATCTGACATATTATCTGAAGAGTGTGTGAAGTCAATTTATTCGTAATGTGATTGGATGAATATATCATCGCATCCGCCATGTTGGTCGAGAGTACCTACGTCGTGATATTACGCGTAATGAAATGGCATCATCTGACATGTGTCACTACCATCTCTCCGCCACCACGCGCGCTCATTGGTCAAATCAAATAGCGCGCGCGCTTCCCCGTATTCCTGTTAAATATGTCCGTCCCTTTTCGAAAGCCCTACAAAAATATCCAGCAACCGAGTGAAAAGATTTTACAAATCGATAATCTAATGGTAGTTGAATATATCGCATTGAACTGGCTGGCTATTGACTATTGCATTAATATTACTCTTGTTTATTTTTCTTGATTGTAAATTATTTGACGCAATAAACTTACTAATCTACATTAAAACTAATTCAACTAGTAAACACAAACCTGTTCTTTCTATGTTTGCTGTTGCGTAGTACAACTTGTACCTAACATTAATAGAGAAGGGTAGTTTAGTTTGAAACTAAACTGATAAACATAACAATTGTTCCAATTCACTTCAGAAAAGTGCTTTCTAATGAATTTCTGACATGTTATGTCAGAAATTCATTATGTATTGAAGTTGGAATCTGAAAGATAAGCATAAAAATTTACTTTAACAAAAGTTCTTCTAAAATCAGTTTTTCATTTTTATAAATTCTAATGAATTTACAAAAATGAAAAATTTGACAGATTGTGTTAGCTGGATGTAGAATGAATGATTGATAATTCAATCATTCATTCTACATCCAGCTAACACAATCTGTCAAATTTCTTTTATAGATTTTTAACTTTATCATAAAAGCATAAGGTTCACTTTCAATTGTGAAAATTTGACAGATTGGGGTAGCTTGATGTGCTGCTGTCTGTACCTGTATACATTTCGATCTGTAATTTGATATAATTGAGAATTACCATTTTATTTAAGATAGTAGTTTTGTTAATTCGGTAGCTTATTTAAGTTATTGTCAAAATGTTATAATATAATAATAAGTTTCGTGACTGAATGAAAAATCTAGAATGAATGATTGATAATTCAATCATTCATTCTACATCCAGCTAACACAATCTGTCAAATTTCTTTTATAGATTTTTAACTTTATCATAAAAGCATAAGGTTCACTTTCAATTGTGAAAATTTGACAGATTGGGGTAGCTTGATGTGCTGCTGTCTGTACCTGTATACATTTCGATCTGTAATTTGATATAATTGAGAATTACCATTTTATTTAAGATAGTAGTTTTGTTAATTCGGTAGCTTATTTAAGTTATTGTCAAAATGTTATAATATAATAATAAGTTTCGTGACTGAATGAAAAATGTGATATTATTGACTGTGTGTTTAACAGTTTTAGGGACATATCGTGCAATAATTAGTCAACGTTAATACGCGAACAGGTTATTCCGACCGTATAAGCTGAGAGGTAGGAACAGATAAAAATATAGGTAAATTGTGTGGGGATCGAACCCGAAACTCATGACTGTCGAGCTAGTACCAAAAAGACTAACTTACCTACTGCATTGCGTTATACAACTAGCCAAAAAAACTTGAGAGGTGTCAAGGGACACCCGGATGGAACGAAGTTATTTCTTATTATTTATTATGTACAAAAAACCTGTATACACTCAACAAAAATAATCGTCGCGACACCACACTGTTCAATGCGACATAGAAATTAAAATATCTGGCTTACTTTCTATAAGAGAGAGAGAGAGAGAGAGACAGACAGAGAAACATGCGCACGCCGCACAGCTGCAAAAAGTGTCGTGACAACTTTTCGTAAGAATTTTTTCCGTCTAGCCCCCTTTCACAACGCGCGATAAGGAACTTCGTTCCAAAAAGGTTCAACTGACGCTTACATCAACTTGTCCGCCGTATGACGTCCACCTCGACTCTAGGCGGTTCCCCCCGTCAGTAACCGCCCAGAGTCGAAGTTCAAACCTCAAAGGAGGTGTCCTCCGGCGCGGGTACTTAGTTTGTAGTTTTGATTTGCTAGAGGGCTTGAGCCCTCCCTCCCACTATAGCCTGGTGAAGCTGTGAAAGCCTACTAGGCTAACAACATACACAATAAGGAAACCTCAGCAAAAAGTCGCATCTCAAAATCAAAGATAGGTCATATTCCCATACATATCCACGGCAATGAAACCTTTTAATTGCATGGTAGCTTGTTCTAACGTAGCCACAGGCTAAGTTCTCTTCATAATAACTTTTCATTAATTAAAGACGCGTAAAATCAGGTAAACGTCTCCATAAAATAGCCGATAGTCAATTTATTTGAACACCATTCCGGTAATAGCCGGAAATATAAACAGCAAGCTGCTATCATCAAGCCACGACGTTAAGGTATAGTTGTGCTCACATGAAATGAGAAAACAAACTTTCCCACAGATTTTTAACAACAGTTTCACAACGTATAACATGGACACTGTAGTATATATTATAATTGACTAGCTTATTGGTCTAGCGGTTAGTGACTGCTAAGCCATATGTCGCAGGTTCAACACCCCGAACAGATCTTTATGTGAAAACACAATTATTTGTTGTGTCTACTGTCGTTTGGCATACGAGTTAGATGGTTGCTAGTATATCCACCATATACCACATATAGTTACTGGCTAGCACACAGGTGATGCTTATTAAATGCTTATTCTCTGGGAGATTATTACCTTCGGAGGACTTCTACTGATACCAAGGGATGGGTTAATGATATTATTTGCCGTCCACCATACAGCTATAAATCGCAAGACCGTCGTTAACAAGACCGGCAATTGTGGAGATCTTTGGGGGAGGGCTTTGTCCAGCAGTGGACGTCTTTCGGCTAATATGACGATGATACAGCTATAACAACTAGCAAATCGTTATTATGTATGTTTGTTCAACCTTATGTTTTTCCAAAGTATTGCATGCGCATTGCAAATCACTTGACTAACTATATCAGAGACAATATTATTTCGTGATTAATTTTAGGCATTATGATTTTTTTTTATGATGATACCTCAGGTAAGGAATATTAACAGAAGTCAGTCGCCTTAATAAAACTAGTTAAATTTAAGTCTCGCTATAAGAGTTTGAGGTCAAAATTGTGGTCATTAAAGTCAAGTACCACCCTATCTCTATGTCAACCACTTCATAAGATCTTTTATAGTCATACCCTTAGGCTACGGTCTAAGTGAAAAGTGGTGAGCGTGGAACGTGGATCGGACGTTTAGCTAGTGGCGTTCATTACAAATATGTTAGGACATCATTTTTAAAGACATACCATTAAAATGCTTCCCGTCACTCTTATATTTTTACTAGCTGTGCCCCGCGGTTTTACACGCGTTAAACTTCATAAATTATAGACTATGTGTGCCAGGGTGTCAACTAACTCTATACCAAATTTTATTAAAATCGCTCCAGTCGTTTAGCCGTGAAGAAGTAACAAACATGCACACTTACACAGTCACACACTCACACACTTTCAGCTTTATAATATTAGTATAATAAGTCGTTAACGAATGTTTGAGGTTCGTGGCCGTAAGTGATTAGGGCGATAAACCTACCCCTTTTGCTTCGTTTACTGTCATTATTTGTACAATTGCATATTATATTTATTTGTGTCGAAGGGTTTAACCTAAAGGAAAAAAAAAACAGAGAATAATAATTAGGTCATTTAATTAGGTTAGTTTAATCCATTTTTTTTTTTTCACGTAGACTTTAAAAAAGCGCTTGTAAATAGTCAGAACATGTTTGTAGTAATATAGTTGTATACATAAGATATTATTTCTAGTAACATAGATATTTAGGTACATCTTGTATGAAAACATTTATAAAATTTATTTTATTACAGAAATGATATTTAGCTAGCTCGTATCAAGTTATTGTCAAGAGATTATGTTTAATTATCTAGTTTAAGTATAATATTTTTACTACATATTGTCAATGGTTCTGTCTATATTATAATAATAATAATAATAATAATAATAATAATTATTATTATTATTATTATAATAATAATAATAATAATAATAATTAACACCCGTCCTCGAGTCATGCGCTTTGTAAAGAAGGTGTTTATGGGGACTGATATCAGTCCCCGCGATTACATATCACATGTTACAGAGCGCATAGATTTCTATAAACAAAAAATTTATGCATGGGCTAGTCGTATTCGGAGATATAAAAAACGCGTGGATCGATATTCCCAAAACCACAAATTCCAAAAGGACCAGAGATGGGTATATAAATTGTGGGAGCAGACTGAACAACGGACTAACGGCGATGGGCCCCGGCCAGATAGTGACGCCATGATATCTTTCTGGCGTAATATCTGGTCGGTACCCATCGCTCACTCTGAGGGCGATTGGATGGGGGTCGTTAAACGTGTGTGTGAGCCTATTGAAGAAATGAATAGTACTTCTATCACACCCGACGACGTCGCTAGTGCAGTCTACCGTTTGTCTAACTGGAAATCTCCAGGGCCAGATGGACTGCACAATTTTTGGTTAAAATGGCTACGTAGCTCGCACGAATATTTGGCTATCAAATTCCAGTCGGCTTTAGAGTCAGGTTCGCTCCCACAATTTATGACCACAGGTGTAACCCACTTGATCCATAAGTCAGGTAGTACCGCGGAACCCAAGAACTATAGACCAATTACATGTCTTCCAACCATGTACAAAATTTTAACATCAATATTAAAAACCAAAATCTGCAATCACATTGACAGAAATGCAATTATATCTACAGCTCAAAATGGATGTAGGAATGGGTCCCGCGGTACTAAGGAATTGCTTCTTATTGACACGGCCATTTGCCAGCAGGCACGCCGAAACCGAAAAGATCTGTCGACATGCTGGATAGATTACAAGAAGGCCTATGACTCCGTGCCCCATACTTGGCTTATGAGAGTGCTAGAATTGTATAAAATAAATACAATTTTACGTACCTTCCTGAGGACATGTATGGAGCAGTGGAGTACAGTCCTTCTTTATCCAGGATCTCGCCAGACCTTGGGGAACGGTGAGCCTATAAGGATAGAACGGGGAATCTTTCAGGGCGACAGTTTGAGCCCATTGTGGTTTTGCCTGGCTCTGAACCCTCTGAGCACACTACTAGAGGATTCTGGGTTAGGTTATCGACTGCGGAGAGGAGGACAAGTAATATCACACCTCCTTTACATGGATGACTTAAAGTTATTTGCCTCTAGCAATCTTCACTTGTCAGCGTTACTGAAGCTCACAGAAAACTTCAGTAACTCTATCAGAATGGAGTTTGGTATTGACAAATGTGCAGTCATGCATGCAAAACGAGGGAAGATAGTGGAATCTCAGAGCACCCAACTCTCAGCTTCCATTAACTTAGTAACCCTCTCTGCAACCGAAACCTACAAGTACTTGGGTATGTCACAGGCATTAGGCATCAAAGAGGCTGACATGAAGGAGTCATTGCGGGGGCGCTTCTTGGGCCGCTTGACAAAAGTGCTGAAAAGCCTATTGTCCGGAGGGAACAAGGTGCGTGCTTACAATGGCTGGGTCATGCCAGTCTTGTTGTACTCCTTTGGAATACTCAAGTGGACTCAAACTGAGCTAGACGCCCTGGACCGAACAGTCCGAACGCGGCTGACATCACATCGGATGCATCACCCCCGCTCTTCTGTGATGAGATTGTACATCCCACGGAAATGTGGTGGTCGTGGCTTTTTAAATGCTAAAACTCTGCATAACCGTGAGCTGTATAATCTTAGAAACTATTTCCTACATAATAGTGTGGGTATGCATGCGGACGTGATCGCCGTGGACAATGGATTCACCGCTCTATCCTTAGCCAAAACTAACTGGCGTCAACCTACGGTACTTAGCACCAGTGACCGCAAGGAGGTATGGCAGAGCAAGGAACTTCATGGCAGATTTTACAAGGCCCTGCACGGGCCAGATGTAGATTTAGCAGCATCAGTAGCCTGGCTACGGTTCGGTGACCTTTTTGCGGAAACCGAGGGTTTTGTCTGTGCAATTACTGACGAAGTAGTAATGACGAAAAACTACCGGAGATTTATACTGAGGGATGGTACTGTTGACATTTGTCGGGCATGTCACCGCCCTGGGGAATCCCTCAGACATATAATTTCTGGTTGCTCCCGTCTTGCTAATGGTGAGTATTTGCACAGGCACAATCAAGTAGCCAGGATAATCCATCAGCAACTTGCTCTGCGGTACAACCTTGTGACGTCGGAGGTGCCGTACTACAGATACGTTCCAGAGACAATACTGGAGAATGGCCGTGTCACATTGTACTGGGACAGATCCATCATCACAGATAGGACTATTGTTGCCAATAAGCCTGATATTGTGATGGTGGATCGCCAAGAGCGCCGGGCAGTGATCGTCGATGTTGCTGTCCCACATGATGACAACCTTGTGAAAGCTGAAAAAGACAAGGAAATTAAATACCTTGACCTAGCACGCGAGGTTGTTGACATGTGGGACGTCGAATCGGCGATCATTGTACCGATTGTCGTTTCTGCCCATGGTTTGATTGCCAAGAGCCTCGACCGTCACCTTAAGAGGCTCGCGTTAGGCAGTTGGGTCAAGGGTCAGGTTCAGAAGGCAGTTATTTTAGAGACGGCGCGTATTGTGAGGAGGTTCCTCTCTCTGGAGCCTTGACCATCGGTAGCATGGACCCTGCTCCCGTTGCCGATTGGAGGTCTATTT
Source organism: Pseudoips prasinana (assembly GCA_951640165.1). Lineage (NCBI taxonomy): Eukaryota > Metazoa > Arthropoda > Insecta > Lepidoptera > Nolidae > Pseudoips > Pseudoips prasinana. Next base: position 33,720,353 of record OX621248.1, read on the forward strand.
TTTATATTTATAAATATATTTTTTTTGTAACAATATATTTGTAAATGTGTAAAATAAGAATGAAATGGAATAAAAAATAATAATAATAATATATGTTTATTCACATCTCACAAGGAAATTTACAATTAAAAATATCTAGTTAACAATTTTCGTTGCTATCGGTCCTTGTGAGAGTCTGGAGTCTGAACTAGGTCGAGACCTGTACTACAGAACTCCAGGCTCTCTCCGGATAATCTAAAAAGTTTATTCTATGACATAAAACTAATATAGGTTATTGTGTGAGTGTGTGTGTGCGTGTTCGTGTATGTGTATGTATGTGTGTGTGTATGTGTGTGTGTGCTCGTGTGTGTATGAGAGTAAGATCACGTAATTCTGTATATTTAATTAGTTTTGGTACTAATTTATTTTTAGTTTTATTTTATAACATTTATAAGGTTTTCCGTGTCATCATATGATAGTTCTAGAAGCCAGTTAATGACTTTTCTTTTGGCTTTTTCTTTTTTTTCAGGGTATATACAAAGTTGCTTATTTGCTTTATTGTACAGAAATGGGCCTAGGAAACCATAAAATCTTTGAGCAAATGAGGTACGATACTGATGGCGTTGCTTACAAATATTGTAGGATTTTCGTTTATTCAAAACCTTATTGTCAAACGTTAGTTCATTATGCTGTCTCATAACAATGCTGAGGATGTATAATTGACGTATAGTTAAGACTTCGCAGTTATTATACAATAATTTTGTTGGGTATAAGAAGGGTTTGAATGTAGACACTTTCAGCAGTGCTCTTTGAGCTATTTCTATGGGTCTTAGTGAAGTTTTTGGGGATCCTCCCCAAACCAAAATACCATAAGTGCAAATTGATTGGCACAAAGCAAAATATGTCATTTTTAATAGTTTTGGATCAAGAACATGTCGAAGTTTTTTGAAAATAACCAGTAGCTTACGGACTCGACCACTTAAAGATATTATATGTTTTTTAAAAGTTAGATTGCTGTCTATTTCGATGCCGAGGTATTTTAAAGTAGATGTTTGTTGTAATGCCGTGCATGTGCAAAGTCCATTATTTGAATCCGAGCACGAGTGCGCAATCAGTGAGAGGTCCTTTGGTGGGTCTAGATTTCGAATTGAGAAACACATAAATTTTGTTTTACTTATGTTCAAAGATAAGACGTTACTATGCAAAAGAGCTGTCACAGTATTGAGACCATTTTGGGCAGCATCGAAGGTTTCACTCCAGGTATCTCCAGTGAAGATAATGGCAGTATCATCTGCATAAGAGACTAGTTGGCCCTGATTGAGTGATGTTAAACAGAGATCGTTTATGTATACGGGAAAAAGAGTAGGGCCTAAGATGCTTCCCTGGGGAACACCGTAAGATAAAGACATTTCGAAACTTTTGTATGGTCCAATAGCTACTATTTGAGATCGATTAGTCAAGTAACTTTTAAAAAGCTGGAGTTGAGTGCCTCTTATGCCAATTTCATGAAGTTTGTCTAATAAGATGGGAACAGAAACCGTATCGAAAGCTTTTGCAAGATCGAGGAAAATTGTCAGGCATTTTTTACCGCAGTCTAAGCCTTGCAGTATTAAGTTGGTAAGGGTGTGTACTGCGTCAGTAGTTGATTTACCACGTCGAAATCCAAATTGATTTTCAGAGTAAATACATTTCCTTTCAAGGTATTTTACTAGCCGAATGTTAATTAGTTTTTCTAATATTTTTGACAGGGCTGGTAATAGAGATATAGGCCTGTAGTTTCCGATACGGTCTCTGTCTCCGCTCTTATAGATTGGAACCACAACAGATTTTTTTAAACAGGAGGGAAAAATTCCTTTACTAAAACAACTATTGAATATGTAAGCAAGTGGTGGTGCAAGATAAGATTTCAGCTGTTTAATAATTTTGCTCGAGATTTTGTCCCATCCAACTGCAGTATCTGTCTTTAGAGCTTCGATCATTTCTTCAATTTCTTTGGGATCAGTATCAAAGAGTACGAAAGAGTTGTAAATGTTACGCGTATTCTGTGGTGGTCTTGTGTAATTTGGGTCTAAGTATAATTTTTCAGCAAGAGATTTACCAATATTAGTGAAGAATTCGTTAACTGAATTAATAGAGTTCTGTCGGTCTGTATGTAAGTTAAGTAGTTCTATAGGAAAGTTTTTTGACGAATTAGATGTGTAAGTAATGTTTTTAATAGCTTCCCATATTTTTCTGTTATTATTTCCTGCTTTTTCAATTTGGGCTTTGTCATAGTCATTTTTGGCTTTTTTGAAGAGTGAGTTACATAAGTTTCTGTAACGTTTGTAAATGGTTTTCAAGATTTCGTTATCGGGGTCCTTTACAGATTTCTGGTGTAGGTTATCTCTGTTCCGCATAGAACGCAGCATACCCTGTGTTATCCAAGGCTTTAAGGTTTTTTTACGTTTGCTTATTTTTATTTTTGTGGTGTTCACTTCTATGGTATTTGTTAAGTTAGATGTTAAGTAATTCATTGAAATTTCAGGGTGATCTGAGTGGTATATTGGATTTAGATCTAATTGAAGAATTGTGGATATTACCCTCTCAGTATTCACTTTGTTATAATATGTTCTTTCATGGTAGGCTGGCTTAGAGTCCTGTAAAAAGCATAGTACTGCTCGGTGGTCGGTGACAGTGGTAGGTGGTACGAGAGTAAGTACGGACTTATTGGTTTTAACTATAACATGGTCAATGCAAGTACCACTAGCGTCTCGTGTTATAATATTGTGTGCGGGTAACATGCCATGAAACGCAGCCAAATTTAAATAGGTTTCAGAATCAGAATTGTTGTACATTTTTTCCGGGTTGATAGGAATGTTTAGATCTCCTGTGATTATAATGTTTTTAAATGTAGATAATTTACTTAATGTATCATTTAATGAAGTTAGGAAAGGAGTAATGTTGCTATAGGAGGGAGAGCGGTATACTGTAACAAAAACTGTGTTGGGCTTTAGTTTAATAATAAGACAATTTGATTCTAGTACAATCGGTTCTTCAATGGTAGGCTGTAAGTAATTTTTTATTAAAACGACTACGCCATCGTTTTGTTTGAGGTTATTGTTTGTGCTAAAACTTTTGTAGCCAGGCAGGGAAGGTAGTGTATGATCGCGAGTTAGCCAGCACTCGGTTAAAATAATTATATCCAAATCCACTTTGATACGTTCGAGTAAAATCTCAAAATCAGGAAAATTGCGATGAATGCTCCTTATATTTTGAGTAAGAAACGATAAACAACAGTTATCAGCTGGAGCTAACTTTGCAATGGATTCTACTTTACATTCCAAGGATCTGAAACTAGTTGTATTTTCTATGTCATTGGCAATATTTATTTGATCGAATGGTTAGCAAAAAACAGAAGTCTTAGTTGTAATTTATATGGTAACATTTGATTGTTTTGGTGAGTTGTTGCATTTTGAGAAGGCCGGTTTTTATATGTGAGGTAATGACAGTGCCAAGATTGTCTTTTAGGTAAAATATGTATTAAAATTATCTTGTAGTATGACATACTTTGATGTACGACTATAGTCATATATGCCGCTTTATGTAGGTATAGAAGTAAGTAATGCATTGTATTGTTAGTATTTGTTACATGTGAAAGATATGCAAAGATTGGAATCATTATGTATAGTTTTATAAAGTAAATAAGACATTTGTGTTTGGGATATGAGTGTTGTGTACTGACATGATGAGTTATGATATAGGTAGTTATTGAATGAGTTATGTGCAAGACGTGATACAACAAGAGTTTTACCTGTAACAAATGTGTGAGGTTACAGTGAGTATTTCTAATAAATTGTGTGTAGTGATAAATGGCTAATGTGATAGAGTGTAGCTGCCAGTTTATAGTGTAAGTACATATACTATAGAACATAAGTAAAAAATTTAAAATTAATTTTGTTTTAGAAAGTATTAGCAACATTAAAAAAAAACACATAAGTACATAAAAAAGGTAGTCAATTAGGCCGTAATTTACGAATGTCGTCTTCGGAGTCGATGCGTACCACCGGAGCTTTTTCGTTATCCTTTTCTTTAACGTAGACTTTGCCATAGGAAGTCCAGCAAATGTACTTATTATGTGCTTTTACGAATTCCCGGGCCAGGTAAAACAGTCTTCTGGACGTCTGCGTCAAAGCTTCATCTATATAAAGTTGTTGCAAGTTATTAGGTAAGCCAATATGGGTGGTGTTGAGTTTATTATTTAGATTTTTTCTGTTGAATTCTCGAGATTTCTTAATAATTGAGGCCTTAAGGGATGTAGTTGTAAATTCAACTATGATGTGGTTATTTGATTGATTCTTGGTTTTTAAGCGATATACATCGCGTATGTCTGAAGAAGCCAATGGTTGTTCAATAGTCTCGCCAATTCTAAGCACAATATTACTTAGAATCCCTTTGTTTTCGGGATTTAATTTCGGGACATTCTTGATTTCTACCATAGATGAGCGACTGCTACGTTCGAGGTATTCAATTTTCGTTTCTAGGTATTCAATATGTTTCTTGTAACTTTTGTTCTCATGTTCAAGAAGTTGCATTCGATCCAGGAATTCATCATATTTTTTGGAAAGAAAATCCACTGTGCCTACGAGTTCGGAGTTCTGTAGCGTGATCTTAGATATCAGTGAGTCTAATTTTTCACTTAGTTTACGTTCAAAGATCTCGAAAAGAGCCGTTATCTGGGGCATAATTTCGCATGAAGTATCTACATAATCAGCGCCCACTTTACGCCTAACTCTTCGTTTGACGTTGTTAGTCTCGAGCTGCTTTGTTAGGGTATTTAATTGCGAATCCGAGCCGCCCATAACTTCACCCGTTAGAATAAGGTTACTGCTTACCGCTAAATGCGTCATGTCACTGGCGGCGTCCGACATCGTAACCGTACGGCGTACGCGGTGCGATGGGTAGGAAGGGGGCGGGGCCTGCGTAACAAGTAGTCACTCACACGCACTGAGATCGCTACGCTCTTCTATGCGCCTGGTACTTCACAATGGTTGCACTGACTTTAATTATTTTATTTATGAATTAAAAATTTTAAATATGGATGTGGCTTGTGCACGTCCGTACTCAACGGGATCCGAGGAGGAAGAGCAAAAGGTATTATTATTATGACGGACCTTGTGTTAATAACGACGGTCGCGCTTTAATGCTACCACCGGATCCAATGCGCCAATGCGTCAAAACGTTATAAATTAATTTATAACGTTTTGACGTAGACTATGAAATGGGGTACGCGCTATAAATAAATTATCATTATTTTTAGAACACCCTCCATGTTTCTCACTTAGACCATACATCGCGATCGTAAAATCCACTCGGAAAGAGCGTTGAAGTCTTTAAATTTAACTAAATCAATGAAATTTGAATAAGTCTCAGTTAAAAATATATAAATGCAACATTGAAGCTTAATAAAGTTAAAAGTTTAGTAGTTATGCGCAGAATATACACTTACATATTCATAGTAAGAGTTTTATAAAATAGTTGTAAAAGTTTTACAAAGAGTATTTTAGATAGTTTAGTACCCGTCCAGTAGAGATAAGCTTTTTACTGATCTCTGAGTAATCTGTTATTGTAGCCTATTACGCTTTCCATGTGGTATCAATCAAGCATATTGAATTTTTCAAATACAAGCTGCGTTAACAACTGAACACCAGCACTCGGTGTAATATACCTACCTAATGCTGAGTTGGTGACCTTTTCGGCAGGTCATGCAAGAAATAGCTGTACTTTTCCCTGTTTCTACCTTTTAAAAGGCTGTCGTAAAAGGCGGCTAAGGGATATATAAAATAGCCACCATTTTATATATCCCTTAGCCGCCTTTTACGACAGCCACGGGATGGTTCTGTTATTCTTTCTGGCCGGAAACCACACGGTGACAGTTTTTAACACCTTTTATATTCATATGTGTTGTGCTGTGATTATTTTATCTATTTTAATTCATTCTATTATCAATTTTTATAATGTATGGACAATGTCACACAGATCATCCTAGCCCCAAACTAAGCAAAGCTTGTACTATGGGTACCAGGCGACGATATACATACTTATATAGATAGATAAATTCTCTTTTTATGATAACTTTCTTCCTATAAATTATTGATGAATAATGATGGAACTATATAAACAAAGTTGGGCCTAACACCTTTAATACAAGTTATCTCCGAATAACTTAGCTAAGGTGCTAGCCACCACAAAGATTGCTAAATATATTGTAACAAACAAACAATTTTATGATGTAAAAATGTATTGCATTTTACTGTACATTGTTATAGTTTAATGTTAGGTGGTGAAATAAACGATTATCTTATCTTATCTTATAAATACTTATATACATGGAAAAAATCCATGACTCAGAAACAAATATTCGAGCTCATCACACAAATATTTGCACTTACCGGGATTCGAACCCAGGACCACCAGCTTCGTAGGCAGGAGCACTACCAACGAGGGTATGGTGACCATCGGTCTATGACCATTGTATATGTATAGCGTCAATCACTAGGACAAACTAGAATACCAGCGCAGCAATTCTGGTAGCTAATGCTAAACATGGCAGCCATTATGGTATACAGCAAAATAATGTTTAGTTTTACGTAATATAATTAAAATTCATTGTGTATTATATATCGATAATTACGGTTTAGTATTGGTTTTATATTTATTTATTGACTTATTTTTAATCACCGCTGGACAAAGGTTTAATGACGTTGGCATTTCAAGGGGCTTGCCGTAGTCACCGAGCTTGGCATGCGAGTTGGCAACCGCGGTTAGGTGGTAGCTAGTACACAGAAGGCGCTGCTGCCCGAGTACCTGGTGTATCCCTTAGTCGCCTTTTACGACACACACGGGATAATATGGGGTGGCCCTGTAATTCTTTCTGAACTCGGGAACCACCGGGCATAAATCAGTTCATCTTAATGATAGAGCTAATTGAGTGCCCTTGTTGTACAGTGTTACGGTGGTTTCGGTACTAATGCGGCCTCATTTTGGTTTTAATCCTTGAAAGGACAATTATTTTTTGGTCTTATTTATTTGTTTGTTTTAAAAAGCAACGCCCGCATTAAGGAAATGAACGTCAATGTCGCGGAGTACTTTACAAACAGTATTTAACGGACAAAAGTACACCCAGACTCAGATCAACTACTCATGGGTCAAAATTATTTTATGTACTATAATAATGTCCCAGGATATTATTTATTTATATTATTCAATCACGTCTAGTCCGCACTTTCTCTGTAATTTATTTTTTATTTACGAGTTTATAATTCGTAATTAATAAAAAAGTAAAAACGTGCTTAAACTCAATTTAATTATATGCGCCGTACAATTTGCTACTTTTGTAATTAACTTACATTTAAGATCTAACTCAAGTCTATCATAATAATAATAACGATATCCTGGAACATTATTCACACAGGGCATCTGATACCAGACTAAGCAGAGCCTATACTATGGAAACCAGATAACCGATATACTACTTTCCTTTTGTAAATACATACTCATATAGATAATTACACCCAGACTCAGGACAAACAGACATGTTCATGTACACAAATATCTGTCTTGGGTGGGAATCGAACCCACAACCAGCGGCGTGAAAGGCAAGTATCTCTCCACCTCTCCAACCGCCCCGTCGATAATTTGAATAATTATAATAAATGTAAAACAAAGACATGTTTAAAATAACAAATTTATTTTATACAAATATCATTTTAAATTTATCTACAGTAGAAGTACATTTTCCCTTCAGCTAAGAGCGTGTTTCGAAATGCTTCTGCAGTGAGACGTCAGCTACTTATACGGAATGCGAAACCTATGGTGTGACCAAAACATAGGTATACTTAACTCTTTTTAGTCATTCCTTTTACATACAATTGAGTTAGTAGTTGTTAAGGGATGTGCCACTTTACCTAACACATTTGCAAAACAAACTCCACGCTTGGATGCGCTAAAAGTTTTCTGTTCATAAGGAAAAAAGAATTGAAAATAGTGTGAACCCTACATAAATTATTCCGGTTATGGCAAACACTCGTGATTACATACATCCTCTGGAAGCGAGTCCATGAATATTACATCAGGGGCTGTCTTGTTAAAAATGCGTCGATCTTACGCTTGTTTATTTTATCGACGTGAAATGATAGGTGATCCTATCTACTGCTGTTAACGCTTAACCGCTTGAATAATGATAGAGTCCTGGTACAAGATTGTAAGTATTTATTATTGTACGTGTCTAAAACTTTGTTCACACGAAGAGTTTAGCTATTTCTCCATAAAAGCGAAGCGCCATTTTTAACACGCTTTTTATATTAGCTTCACTTGTAACTATGTATGTAAGAAAATCTTGGAATCTTAATTTGACACACTTCCCGGTCTCCGATTAGGATGAAATTTTGCGCACGCTCTGAGTTCTGATGACTATACAATTGACTAGCTAAGAAACGTCATTACAAATCCAATATGGCGGCTTCCCCAAGATGGCGGACTGGCTGTTTGAAATCCACCCCCATGATATGGGTATCAACTGAAAGGGTTTGCTGTCATGAATACGAAAAATAGTCACGTGACTTAAATCCAACATGGCGGTCATCTAAGATGGCGGATTGGCTATTTGAAATTTTTAATTTTTATAGCGTGTATTTTTAGCATGTTTTTTAGTTTATTAAACTATTATATTCTAATACAGTACAAGACTCTTTTACATTGTTTATGAGTCATATAATTGTATATGTATATCAAGCAATAGATGTAAATTATAATCTTGTATGAATCCATAAAGGTTGTGTTAACAAAGAACTCTCAATTTATGAAATTTTTATATTACCATGTCTTGACTGGCTTGTTGGCCAAGTTTTTAGTGAGATTGATTTAAGCCAGAGGTCGTGAGTTCGATCGCCACGTAAGACTGTGTGATGAACACTATTATTGTGTAATAATTACACAATAATAGTGTTCACCACATAAAGTAAATTACATATATAAATAAATTATTTATCTATAATATGCATGTATTTAGAAATATATAAGTATGTGTTTCAGTTGTCTGGTTACCTACTTTGGGATCAAATGTGTATTAATTGTCCCAAGATATTTATTTCTTTACATATATACGACGGCGACAGAATTCTTGAGGGAGACTTGTCCAGCAGTGGACTTATTTAGCTGTAATGATGATGATTATACATTAAAACTAATTTAGATAAACTTATCTAATTGTCAGCCAATATCAAAGTTCAAGTGATCAATTTAGACCCTTTGCCCTTTGCTTCACACTTATCACGAGACAATATTCAATTTTCTTTAAAGATAACGCCCGCTCTAGGAAATCTAATCCCTGTGTCGGGGGGTACTTTACAAACATATAATAGACGGACACAAATTACATCCAGACTCAGAACAACTATTTATGGGTCACAAAAATAGTTGTCCGGCGCGGGACTTAACCCGCGACACGAAGCGGCGAGGCGTCTGTCTTAGCCGCTGCGCCACACGTGCAGTCAATTAATGTCATATATCTCTCCGGGTACGTGATATATATATATGGGTTGCCGTAGTTGCCCGACAAAATGCAATAATACTAAAAGAAGGGCTTAACATTGTCTATGAATTAAAAAAACTTATCTAAGAACATTTTAAGTTAGCCAACTATTTCTCACTTTCTTGTAGAGTCTACTTATCTGCGATAGCTTTGCTTTAAACTTTGTTATATATCCTATTAAGAATTCATTTCCTCCAATACTCAATCGTACGATCAGCCTGCGTTGTCAGCACATCCAGCTACCCCAATCTGTCAAATTTCTTTTAGAGATTTTAAACTTTATTACTTAAGCATACGGTGCACTTTCAATTGGGGAAATTTGACAGATAGGAGTAGCTTGATGAGCTGGCGTATCTGTACAAAACTTCCCTAAAAACCAACCCCGTCACGCATCGCCACGTCACTAACTCAACAACAAAAATTACTGTTACTAAATAAATTAAAAAGCAACATGTAATTTCTTATAATTTCTATCCGAATTATCAATTATTTATTTTCTATTTGAAAATTGTATGTATTATTTTTTTATTTAGTGATCTCATGCACTTCTATGTTCCTTGCTTGCACTTCTTTGTTTGCAATTGACTTGTTCATATGACTGCATTCTCTCAACTGTATTAGTGTAAACAATTGAGCTAATAAACAAAAAACAAATAACAAATTAAGTAATGACTCCGTTCCTCAAGACATGCCTTGCCCCTTGACACTTAAGCTTAGCAGCGTTCGGGAAGCTACGTGACACCTTCGCGACCAAAATATCGCTGATTTCAAGTGAGAAGTCTTCGACCAGTGTGATGCGCTAGTGATGAATAACGGAATATCACCCAAATCCAAGTTTACGGAGGTCTAATAAATTTAAGTTTAAGACAAGTGCAGACGCCAGCACATCAGCTACCCCAATCCCTCATATGTCTTTTATAGATTTTCAACGTTATCACATAAGCATAAGTTTCACTTTCAATTGGGGAAATTTGACAGATTGAGGTAGCTTGATGTGCTGGCGTCTGTACAATATATATCAATCATATAAAAAAAAAAAAATGTCTCGTTAAATTTGTTTTTTTTTTTAACTTAACATTGTTAGCATAATCTGCTTACAATGATATTGTAAGAACACTAATATTATACTTAGCATTTCACGTATATGAATATGCAATTTAAATCTTGTATTGTTTTTATGCATAAGGGTATTTGAATACGGGCAATGCAACTTTAAAGAACATTGATCCTTTAATTCATTTTGTGATCCTCTAGTGTCTGACTTGTTCCAGCCACATACTAGGCCTTTAAATTGGCTAATCGACTTTTGTCTAATTACTACAGCCGGGACCAAGAGCTTAACGTGCTTCACCCATCAATAAGTTGACCGCACATTTAGGTGCTAAACCTCGATAATCGTAGTCGGATCAGTAAGACCCATAAGCTCTAAACCTGAACTTAAGTTTAAAAAATGTACAAGAATATAACAGAATGGCTCTTTGTTTAAACATATGCGTAAGGTTTTCTGAACTTTTTCTCTATAAATAAGAATTAGAGTTGAAGTAGTAACTTGATTTATCAATTACACAATACTTAAGCATGCATTTTTATTTAAATAAATAATCTCAAATTATGTTATGAAATTAAATCATCAGATTATTGGAATAAACTATACTTAGCTTTTAAATGATGCCAAAGTTATTAATAATATTTATTTTTTTCTCAAATCAATAACAGTATGAAAAGTATTAACAGTGTGCCCATTGCATATGAAAATAATTTCACAGCTTGATCTCAAGTTATCGTCAAATAAGTTCGACACTTATGACTAAGTTAGTCGTATAGTTTATGTTCCACCATAGACATAAGTTGAAACAAGTAATGTTTATCTACCTTTATTTAAATTTATATTGATACTCTAGCAATTTAAATTAATTAAACGCTTAATAAAATAATGTAGTCAGACGCAGCCGGCCGTAGCGACTTCGTTATGGTGTTGTGTAAATATACACTTACAATACTTCATTAGAAAGTGGGTACCTAAAAGATTTATTTTGTTTTGCACTGAACACAGGTCTCGTGTAAGTTTTAATGTCACGTTTTATAAGGGCTGTTAAGCCGAACTCACACAAAATAACAATGACTGAATCTTTTTGTTACTCGGTTTTGCTCTATCTACTCGTATTTCATTGCTAGGTCTTTTTTTTGTTGAAGCAGGGGGAATGCCTACGTATGCGATCCGCAAAAGATCTGCGAGCGAATATATCGGGCTTGCACTGACTAAATCCAACCTGCCATGGACTTCTCTTGGCGCCTGAAGGAAGAGCTGCGAGAACGCGGGTATGCTGCATTTGCTTGTCCTCCCGGATAACCGGCTCCTGCCAATCGGCGACCGTGCCACAATCACATCACTGTCTTTCCGGAGCTGCTAGATAATTTTTAGGTAAGTTTAGTTGAAAATAGTAATGGTAAAACATAAGGTCATATCAGCCGAAAGACTTACTGCTGGACAACGGCCTCCCCAAAAGATCTTGAAAATTGCCGGTCTTGCGCTACCAGTGACCCTCACAAGATCACTGCTCCATCTTGTAGGAGGACTGCCCACGCTGCGTCTTCATAAACATTAGGTAATTATTGATTTTTACTACCAAGTCAGCAATCAAGCACACCGCACACAGCTGATAGTGTGCGGTAACCTTACCCTAAGACACATTGAATCACTTACGTGTGACCGATACTTCACTCTACCCCAGTAAACGTTGGCTAAATTACCTACACCTAAGACCGCAACATTAACAAGATGGAATGTGTTGGAGTCAAGTGGCTCATAAAGTGAAAGACAACTTTTAGTGCCACCCAATAGTCACATGTACTATTGCTAGAGGTAAAGCATAGGGAGTTGGTCAGGATTAGATTAATATCTCACGATAAACATGATTCTACAGACAAAAAAGTGCAAGGTCTACTTCGGTCAGCGACTTCTTTCTTAAAAATTACTTTGACTATATTTCTTACCAATTAAACATTTCGCTCGCCTAAGCACGGTAATGGCACGTAATATGGACCGTTGGAACTTCTGGCACTTTTCTCGTGAGTTTCATCTCTGCTGAAGCTGTTTAGTTACATAGACTCACGCCTGTTTTCCAATAGGATAAGCGCATATAACGAATACTCGCTTACTACCTTCACACCTATTCCTGTACACCTAGTTTCCCTCCTTCACCCTCTTTATTTCAGGATTTCTGACGGACCATTTTTCTAGAATGTTTCCAAACTGATTTTAAGAGAGGTAAGGCATAGCGTTCATTCGCTCAAAGGGCAGCCCGACTCGGAAGTACCTCCTCCTTACAGAAGACATTCCTTAATAATAACATTAATAATTTTAATGTTGTGTTTCCGAGTATGAGTAAGGTCGCCAGAGCTCATTGGGGTGGGGGGAAGGGTCAGCAACACTTGTTTGCCTACTCTTAAAGGCTGACAACGCACCCGCGACACCTCTGGTGTTGCGAGTATCCATGGGGGCGGTGATCACTCACCATCAGGTGACCCACTTGCTAGTTTGTCGCCAGCTGATATATATAAAAAAAAAAGAAAAACATCCTAAAAGGAAAGTTAAAATAATTTGGATAGGAGAGAGGATGGATGAAAGACGGTTAAGGATAGTGTGTTATCTATGATACCCCAATGAAATCTATGCCATTCGGTTGGGTACATTACGTACACTCTGAAATTGGCTTGGACCAAGGCAAACATTCATTGCCTTTTGCTATTCGACTTTTCTTGGATAATTAAATTATGTTAAATTTTATGCCAAAAAAAGACATGAAAGAATGAAGAAAGACCATAGATGTAGCTTACCCTACCCACTTACCTTCTTTACACTAGCAGCAATATCAGAGAGATCATATACTTCAGTTTACCCACATCCATTGCCAGTTTATACATGGCCTTATAACAAGTTCCTTAAGTGTTACAACAGCTGCTTTGTTATGGACAAGTTCAAAACCACTACAGCCTTAAGATCATAATATGATTTACAGCTTTGTGTACTGATTTAACAAGATTTCAGTTCCATTACTATTGTTAGTGAGATTTTACGGACATTTGTGATTTCTCCTCGTAATATTGTTATGGATTTCACTTTTTACGAGTACTTAGTTATGCAGGTGGGATTTATGTGAAGTTAGTGTAGTTGCCGAATTATTTTGTCGGTTATGGCTAGAGTCTAATATATTAAAGTGAATAGATCAATGTTTAATTCGCCAGCAACGATGATAGCATAAACATAACATCATAGAGGCACATGTAATTCGTAACAGCTGAATAAATTTGTGCCACGATGCTCACCAGTCTATTAGTCAGTATGAAAAAGAAAGAAAGGTTGGCAATTGGCTATATACATCAAAGCCATTAGAATAATCAGTCTTAGGGCCAACCAACATACCAAGGTAAGCTACCGAAATAAGCCAATAACTTCTATTTTACATTGGCCCACGTATTGGCACAAAAACTAAACTCATGACGGTGCAATATCAAGTTGAATATGTAACTTGTGGAGCAAATAATAAAAACAGAGGAAGAACATGTTCCTCAACATCACAAGGAATTGTTTATTGCAGATCTCCTGAACGTTACAAACAAACAAGTGACTGTCGATATAAATAGAAATAAATCGGCTTTCCCGCGACAAATAGATTTTGCACTAGTTTCTTTATTTCTAAGTAAAATTAGAGTCGCGGCGCCAACATCGTGCGTGTCAGGATTCTGGTATTTAAAGTGGACATAGAAATCTATAAGGAGCATTAATGGTAAGTGATAATACATGCATAACCGCATTAATGGTAACCGGATTGATCCTTCAAGCAACACGTTGGGAATCCATAAAATAATAGCTACAATACATCCCATACGACTTATTTCTACTCCAGCAGGTCGTGTAATAGGTGATGGTTGCCCTAACCAAATGAAACTCACGACACGAGCGACTCATACTGCATCGTGACTTGTTGGTCGTAGTGTACTTGGTGATAGTGACTCAAACCAAGCTACAATACTAACTCTTACTGCAACATGACCAATAGTTATTTTAATATTGGTGAAGGTTCAGCTCACAATACCGTCAACTCCAACTCCAATACGATCGACCCCTTTTACTACTTGATCATCCGGACCATTTTGTAATTGGACAAGATCAGCTCAAGCCGTCTAGCATAAAACGTGATGTGGGTCACTTAACCCCGCATTTTGGACATCGAGCCTCTATTCAGGGAAGTTAGGACATCCCATAGCTAACCTATCTTAACCAAAATCAGCTCACGATGCCGCCAACTCCAGTACTAATGACCCCTTTTGCTGAGAATAAGATGGATTTGTAATTAGGCAAGATCAGCTGAAGCCATCTAGCCTAAATCACTACAACTTGGTGCCGGTTACTAACCCCACACCAGAGGGTGGCCCCTTTGAGGTTCGAGGTACGGAAGTTACTGACGTGGAGAAGAATGTTGTCGGTATTTACCTAATCATAAATACCGATAACATTCATGACATTTTTGCGTGAACCGCTAATAGTAATATTTATAACGATTGTTATATCTTATATGTATGTATGCTTGCAATACTGAAGGTCGTTCGATTCCCACCCAGGACAAATATTTGTGTGCAGGAACATGTCTGTTTCTCCTGAGTCTGGGTGTAAATATTATAAGTATGTATTTACAAAAGAAAAGTAGTATATGTAGTATATATCAGTTAACTGGTTTCCATAGTACAAGCTCTGCTTAGTTTGGGATCAGATGACCGTGTGTGAATAATATCTTAAGATATTTATTTAGAAATATAAAATTATGTGTATCCATTGTCTGGTTGCCAGTGCAGGCTCTGCCTAGTTTGGGATCAGAATGCAAAGTTTTAGTTATCCCAAGATATTAATATTTACATATACCTAGCATCAGTGACCCACCTTTAAATAGTCAATTCTATTTAGTGTTCAGATGATAGACAGTGAGAATAATTTTGCAGTTCATTTAAAAGGATTCATTTACGGTATCTACAATGTTGTACTACATCGTTAATAAGGCCAAATGTTTATATCAATTCTCCGAAACATAAGGATGTCGAAGTGTTAAAGAACTTCATTCATTACTAAGAACATGCTATTACAAATACGGGCATATTGTATGTGAATTGGGACATACATTCCTAATACAGGGTTGCCATTACATAATGTGTGTTAGTTGTTCCAATTTAAGTAATTTTTTTTATTTATCATCATCATCATATCAGCCGAAAGACGTCCAATGCTGGACAAAGGCCTCCCCCAAGGATCTCCACAATGGCCGGTCCTGCGCTGCCCGGATCCAACGGCTTCCCGCGACCCGCACAAGATCGTCGGTCCACCGTGTAGGAGGCCTGCCCACGCTGCGTCTTCCGGTTGGTGGTCGCCACTCGAGAACCTTTCTGCCCCATCGGCCGTCAGTTCTACGAGCTATGTGCCCCGCCCACTGCCATTTCAGTTTGGCAATTCTTTGGGCTATGTCGGCTACTTTGGTTCGCCTGCGGATCTCAGCATTTCTGATTCCATCTCGCAGGGAAACTCTCTCTTTCTTTTTTTTATTAGCTCGCCTAAAACTAACAAAGCCAAGCAACTCATGCGCGCACGGTTTTGTTACACCAATAAAGAAGTCATGACAGTTTTTAGGGTTCCGTAGCCAAATGGCAAAAAACGGAATCCTTATAGATTCGTCATGTCTGTCTGTCCGTCCGTATGTCATAGCCACTTTTTTCCGAAACTATAAGAGCTGTTCTGTTGAATCGTGGTAAGTAGATGTATTCTGACTAAAATAGAATTAGAAAAATAATTTTGGGGGTTTCCCCATGCATAGAACTGAAACTCAATTTTTTTTTTCATCGTTCCCATACTATTGGGCTATCTATGGATATGTCTTCAAAAATGATAATGAGGTTTCCAATATATTTTTTTTCTAAACTGAATAGTTTGCGCGAGAGACACTTCCAAAGTGGCAAAATCAGTGCCCAGATGAGCAGCTTGCACGGTAAAGGATTTATCATAAAATGTAGTCGAATGCATTGGTATTTTAAGACGTAAGTTTTCTGATCTCAGACTTTCGTACATGCGTCTCTTTTAAAAACTCGAAGCGTTCTATAAGATAGTTTGGTGTATTGGGATTGAATAAAATACTATACAGGAGAGAAAGAATGTGTGTATTCCGGCGAAGGCGTAGAGGAAGCCACTTGAGTTTTGTACGAAATTCAGAGACATGATCATATTTCCGTAATCCAAATATGAAACGTATACAGACATTTTGGAGCTGCTCAAGTTTATCAAGTTGATCCTCCGTGATATCGAGATAACTGGCATCAGCATAGTCAAGGATTGGAAGGAGAAGAGATTGGGCAAGTGCAGTTTTGGTGGCAATAGGCAGAAAGTTACGAAGAGTAGTAAAGTCTATATCCACAATGATAAATAAATATAAAACGTGACAATAAAAACTATTCCTGTGGGAAATCTCAAATACAAATAAACAATCATACTCACCTACTTTACAAACAAATTAATAAAAAACACCCAAACACTTTCTCATTAGAAACATCGACACAATTAGTAAAATGTCAATGACCTATTAAAAAATACTGTCAGACGCTACAATCTAGTTTAAACTCAATCGTGTTCACAAAAAGGTTTACATTAGATTAAACATAATAAGTTCGACCCCCACATATTAATCGCCGTGGATTAAGTTCTAGCGTTTTTTAGCCCAAAACAGCTTCCTTATGTTTGACTAGACGTACAAATAACTTAAATATGTTCAAATGTTCTAACTAGTGACATGTTTTTATGGGGGCGTAGCACGTGAGCTCGTAAATAAGTCATATAATTGTTTGTCTGGGGTTAATTAATGTGGGAGACGGAATAATGATGGGTAAGTAGTAAGCTAGATGTGGAGATGTAGATGCAGTTGTTTTTGGTATTGTGGTTACTAAAAATAAAAATAAAAAAGGTTTTTATTAACGTAGACTTTAAAAAAGCGCAGTCAGAACATGTTTGTAGTAATATAGTTGTATACATT
Organism: Pseudoips prasinana; assembly: GCA_951640165.1. NCBI lineage: Eukaryota > Metazoa > Arthropoda > Insecta > Lepidoptera > Nolidae > Pseudoips > Pseudoips prasinana. The sequence continues at coordinate 33,737,966 of OX621248.1, forward strand.
ACTAGCTGTGCCCCGCGGTTTTACCCGCGTTAAATTTTATAAATTGGTGATTGCGTGATTATATAGCCTATATGTTGACCCGACCTCTCAGTAATATTCATGCAAAATTTGAGGTAAACTACTACTACTTTTACGGTACTTTTTGAGTTTAGCCAGGACATACATAAAGACAAACAGACACACAGACAAAAATTCTAAAAACTATATTTTTGCCTTCGACTTCGATTGTAGATCACGCCTCAAGTATCCTTTTAAAATAATATTCAATGTACAGTTTTGACTTTCCTACGATTTTATTATATGTATCGGTTATTTCTAGTAACATAGATATTTAGGTACACATTGTATGAAAACATTTATAAAATTTATTTTATTATAGCAATGATATTTAGCTAGCTCGAATCAAGTTTTTGTCAAGAGATTATGTTTAATTATCTAGTTTAAGTCTAATATTTTTACTACATATTGTCAATGGTTCTGTCTGTGACCTTAACTACTAAGCCACGCCAAATCATTTTTTTTTTCAAGCCGTCACCCACACTAGTGACATGAATCCTTTTGTCTTTACAAACATACAATTGACGGGCATAAATAACATCCAGACTCAGAACACAAAAAGTTGTCCTGCGCGAGAATCAAGCCTGGGGGCACGAAGTGGCGAGGCAACTGTCTTAACCGTGCAATCAAATGTGTGATGACCATGACTATTTGTTGTGTCTGGGTGTAAAAAAATATATCTTGGGACGGATAACACACTGCCATCTGATCCTTAACCGGTTAGTGTCTGTACTATGGCAACAAGCTACTGAGAGAAATAATGAAATGTATTCAGTACTTGGGTATTAACATACACTTGTACTTATCAAGCTCACAATGCAGTAGCAAACAAATTAATTAGTTCGTCCGAGAGAGAGACATAGTTATATATTTCACTTTTTGTTGTAATGTTATAACTCAACAACGCCTTTACCGATGTGGCTAATTTTGGTCTTGAATTATTCGTGGAAGTCCAGGGTAGGTTTGTACGTAGATAAAATTTAAAAAAAGTCTTGAAAAAGTGTAAAATCAACATCTTTTAGCAATTTAAAATATTTTTTTGTAAAAGTAAATGAACTTAATAATCATTTTTTTATTACTATGCCTTATACGTAGCGAAGCACGTACCGGGCCGCTAGTTTTATATAAAAATTACACCCATAGAACAAATAATGGTGCTCATCACACAAAGATTTGTCTTGAGTGAGAATCAAGTGATCGGCAAGGTAAAGCACCTAGGCACGCGGTCCATAGATGACCGCATGCCTGGGTGCCGTTAAAGTGGTTTAATTTCTGAGAGTCTCCAGGCTTCAGAAAACACGTTAAGCTATTGGTCCAGATTATTTTCATAAGACATCAGTCAGTAACCTAGAACACAGAGGCCTACGGACGGCTTAAACAACTCTGTCACCAGGGGAACAACTGTACATAGGATAAAGAAAGAAGACCACTAGACAAACAGGCTAGGCTTCATTGCAGGATCCAAGACAGTTAAAACGATTCCCCGGGATGTGCCTTAGCTTCGCCACTCAGTGTCTATTCATTGTGTGCTACTGTTGATCCTGGCTTACAGGATGCAGTGGTGGGTAAGAGCCAAGAGGGCGAGACTAGAAGACTATGTAAACCCATGAATGCAATAAAAAAAATTGAAATTGACTTAAACCTCCATAGTTTATCAAGTAGGGGGTCGTAATCTTGGCGAGTAGATTACCCTACGCATGTGAAACATGTGGTTTCACATGCGTAGGGTACCTACATTAACTGTTTACCATTAGGTTGGCTGTTTGCTACTTTGCTGACAAGGCAGTAGAAACACAAAAATAAATCACACTAATATTATAAAGGCGAAGATTTGAGTGTGTATGTTTGTTACTTCTTCACGTCTAAACGGCTGACGAGATTTTAACAAAATTTGGTATTAAGTTAGCTGACACCCTGGATTAACACATGAGGTATCATTTATGGAGTTTAAAGCGGGTAAAACCGAAAGGCACAGCTAGTTAAGTCATAAATTGATAGTTCTTTGTTAACACAGTATCATTACAATGCTGTTACACCCACGGTTACGGATAACGCAGCTTTTATCGGCTAAGAAATACAACATGCCAATTGACATCTATTGCTTAATAGACACATAAAATTATATGACTCAATAACAATGTAACAGCTTTTTAATGACTTTATTTGATAGGAAACATGAATTCGATTGACTTGTAGAACTTCATGTTACACAACGAAGTTGGAGTCTCCAAAAAAAGAAAAAGATTAAAAGAAGAAAAGATAACTTGACAATAACTTGATACGAGCTACATAAATATATCAATGCTATAATAAAATAAATTTTATAAATGTTTTCATACAATGTGTACCTAAATCTATGTTACTAGAAATAATAATGTATACAACTATATTACTACAAACATGTTCTGACTATTTACAAGCGCTTTTTTCTAAAGTCTACGTGAATAATAACCTTTTTTATTTTTATTTTATTTTATAAGTTTTCAGTTAATCAAAGCGAAAAAACGTCAGTATTTTTGTTTTTTATCAGTATCATTAGCAAGAGACATAATGGACCAAATCTTTATCGCTTTAGAAATTTATAAATAACTAGCTGTGCCGCGCTGTTTTACTCGGGTTAAACTTTATAAATTATAGCCCATGTGCTAATCCAGGGTGTCAGCTAACTCCATACCACATTTTATTTAAACCGGTCCAGCCGTTTAGACGTGAAGAAGTAACAAACATAGGTACACACTCACAAAATTTCACCTTAATAATATTAGTGTGATTCACAAGGCAATCGAGCACCGATGTTCCTGGGGCGGAAGGGGATGCTTTCGCAGGGATTGATGATGAGGTGGGCTTGGTGGACGCTTCTTTAGTTGTCTTTGGGGCAACCATAGGATCGTCTTACTTGCCTGACTATAAATATTTTTAGGCAACAACACTCTGCCACTTAATCCCAAACAAGGCAGAGCCTGCACTACCTCAAACAGCCGGCTGATAAACATACTTATATATTATTATATTTGAATTTTAAAGCATTATTCGCAATGCAAAGCGCTTTGCATTGCGAATATTGCTTTAAAATTCAAATATAATAATTTGGAAGGTATTATCAATATGATATTATGATCTTTCACATGAAACTTCGAACGTATCAGTCGGCCATGTTTCTATAAAACAAAACCGATAGATAATACCTACATCCTCCGAAAGGGTGTTAGCTAGGGAATCTTAAAGCGCCTACCCCGGATTGGTAGATGGTGCAGGTTCGAGACCCGCCGGACGGTTAAATTTAAGATTTCCCATTTTTGAGATTAGATACCTACTTATATATTTCTAAATTTTTACATCATCATCGTCATCATCAGTCTGATATCGTCCACAGCTGAACTTTTGCCTCCGCCAAGGTTCCTATAAGGCTGCCATTTGGGGGGTTTGCCGTAGTCACCGCGCTTGGTATTTAAGTTGGTGACCGCAGTTAGGTGGTAGCTAGTACACAGGAGGCGCGCCCGACAACCCTTAGTGGCCTTTAACGACAATCATGGGATGGTATGGGGTGGAACTAGGTACTATTCTCTCAGCTAGAAAACATATGTACAGCCAAATTCTTACATATTATAGATAAATTACACCCAAACATATAACAAATAATCATCGTAATTTTCTAACTCCTCCTTTTAATTATTTCTGATTAAATTCGTTGCGGGATCCAAGACAGTTAAAGCGATTCCCCGGGTCATGCCTGAGCCTTACCGCTCAGTGTCATTTCATTGTGTGCCACTGTTGATCCTGGCTTACAGGAGTTGCACTGGTGGGTAAGAAGGAGGGACTAGTCCCGTTTAAAAAAAAAAACTTGTGTGTACTTATGTACACGCGTTAGAAGTTATACTTCTTAATATACAACTTGAACATAGTTATCAATTTTCATACCACCTAGAACTAACGTCATGCTGTTATTTTTACGATGCGCGCGCACGATGCGCGCGCATCGTAAAAATTCACTCTCATACCACCTAGAACTAACTTCATGCTGTTAAATTTTTTGGTGTCGGTGTGCGCGCGCATCGTAAAAATTCACTCTCATCATTTTTTCCATCGCGCCAAAAGAAGTATAACTTCAAAAAATATCAAATAATCGTGCTCATCATAGAAAGAGGTGTTCTGAGTGGGAATCGAACCCACGACCGTTGGATAAGCTGGGTCACCAACCACTTGGCCAATAGTCCAGGTTAACTATTTTAATTTTAAATCCGCTACCAAAAAGGGATGACACATGCCGCATCGTCGGCGTTTAACAAATAACTTATTAATCAAACATTACTAATCTAACTACTAACGGTGTGAAGCATTAATAACTCTCCCAACGTAATGTATACCCTGACACACTCATTGGTACGCCTAGCGCACACAGCTCTATATCTCGCGGAGAACATCAAAGCTCCGAACGTATAACAGTGCATACTAAACAAAGTAATATTCGAACCACTTCCTGTTATTGTTTTAGATATCTTTGGTATGTGAATTATGTGGCTGTGGTTTACAAGAACATGTGAGACTTTAGTTGAAAGGCTTGTTTGGACGTTTAACAAGTATTGGCAGTAAACTTCTTAAGTATTTGTTTGACTGCCAATTTTGGAACAATACATGTAAATAGGAATTGATGTCAGCCGAAGTTGTTATGTTTCCGAAGTCGTTATCTCATATAACCCCATACGCGTGCTCTCAAGTATCAGTCGCTTAAATAAGCTACTTGTTAAGAGCCTTCTGCGCGAGCCAACTGCTCGTTGTATTCAATTCTTTAATTTTAATATTAGAACGAAATTTCAAAACAATAGCTTTATTTTAATAAAATCTTCTCATAATCGCATCCTACACTGTCCTTCACACCGCTCTGATTTCATCCACTCTTCTTTTCTTATACAATCTATTCTCCTCTGGAATGCTCTTCCACCAGAAATCAGAATGGCTAAAAGTCGTTATTATTTCAAAAAGAAAACTCGGGAGCATATAACCTAAAAGTTATTGGCACAATCATCACATTAGTATTATTTTATTTATTTGTATTATTTATATGTATATTTTTTATATTTATAATATATATGGATATATATTAGTATATTATAATATAGGTATTGTGTATTTTATGTAATTGTATGAAGTATCTATATTTTTACTCTCAGTTTTATTCTTTAAGCTCATAGTGCACCTACCATGTAATCTCTGCATCACCCCAAGGTTGACTGGCAGAGAATGCCTTCGGCATTAAGTCCGCCTTTGTACATGGTAGTGCATAATTTAAAAAAAAATTAAAAAATATATATATGTGATGAAAGAGACCACACGGACGGACTAATTAAATTAGTGTGTACCCAAGTGCTGAATAAATTTAATTATTAAATCATTATGTCATCCGAAAAACGTCTAATGCTGGACGAAAGCCACTCCCAAAGATCTTGCCGTAATCATCACGCTTGGCAGACGGGTTGGCGATTGCAGTATGATGGTCATAGTACTCAGAGAGACGTCGCTGACCGTTTTTCAGTAGATATTCCCACCGCACGGTTTCTATGGTCCTCATGAATGATATTGGGGGTACTGATATTCTTCGCTATCACCCCATAAGTAGCGTATGAAATAAAATTAAGCGAAAATAAAGTATTTTATACCCGAATGGAAAAAACAGGTTTCGCGGCTTGGGGTAATATTTGCCTGGTAGAAGTCGTCACATAAGGAAAGAGCGTTATACCCTCTCTCTTCGACTTTCCCTCTCTTTTTATTATATTTGTAGAATGTGTGTGTACTTCACAATGCTCATCTTCTAGAATTTTGATACTTACATGCGTATCAAAATTCTAGAAGATGAGCATTGTGAAGTCAGTTTTATAACTTCAAAACATAACGCGTGGAAAATGCACAAAAATACTATATAGTACATATGACAGGTGCAACGAGTTTGTTTTCCAACTCAATACATCTTATATAAAATACTATGGATAAATGACTTACGATGTTTTAAAAGTCATAATATATTTTACTGCTAATAAATATAGCTAGTATTGTTTTCAAAGTCATTAAAACATACATATTGCTGCTGCCAAATAGATCATCAAACGTATTATAGATAAAAAATCTTGCATAATGCTGCCGCCATAAATATTTCGTAATTTGCGGGACGAGTTTGGGATGGGTTCAATAGAGTGCGATTAATTGTGTTGTCACAAACATGCATAAACTACAGCAACGATTTCCACCAAGTGAACCATAATTGTGGAATATTTTTAACTAACAGTGACCGCGGACTTCGTTCCGCGTTAATAATATTCTTGTCTCTACCCGTTTGTCCCCCGTAATACTTCAGGTTAAAAGTTCGGGTCATATTTTGGGATTTTTCATAGCCTATGACACTCCACAATAACGTAGCTATCTATTGGTGAAATAATTTTGAAAATCGGTTCAGTAGATCCAGAGATTACCCCTTACAACGTCACAAACTCACAAAAGTTACCTCTTTATAATATTAGTATAGAATATATACCTGTTTATAATATTGGTATAAATATATAGAATAAATACCTATTTTCTAAATGGTAATTTAGGTCTAATACATTTTTACACTCTCTCACTTTTGACGTGTCAGTGTCGGGAGTAAGAACTCTCCCGACTCTAGCTATGTTTGATGAAAATCGGTCCAAGATGGCCGCCGCCACAAAATGGCCGACAACATACTTTTACACAAATCAAAGGTTTGATACCTTTGATTTTGAAAAGGACAATACTAGAATGAAATTATGACAAATGTCGGGAGGTTTTAAAATGTTGTAATTTTATAGCAAATTACATAACCATACGATATTTAGCTGAGTCTAAATACAGCCAAGCTGGCATGGCGAAGAGTACCTAGGTCTCTCTACACCGTCAGGCCAATTGATATAGACGCATCTGTGTTTTCATTGGCCGAACGCTATAGGAAGACAAGAAATAGGCACGACGTTAATTGATTATTATTTGTCTGGCCATTTTAGATTTAAAGAAGTGTTAAGAAGTTAATTGGTGGAAAAAATGTGGTTTATTGTAATAATAAAGTGATTCCGTCACTTAATTATTTCATTAAATCACATTTTTCCACCAATTAACTTTTAACAGGTGTGAAAACCATCAAAATATTTCCCATATTCAATTAAAGAGAAACACATTAAAGCAATTTATTATAAACACGAAAACAGATACCATTTCATAATTTGAAACGGTTTCATAAAAATAAACGGTTTTAAATAAGCATTAATAATAAAAATGTGTTTTTATTTTTAACATTTTACCATAAACAAGTTTGGTTAAACGATTTTCGTTTATAGACTAATAATTATTATAAATTAAATGTCTTTAGTATTTAATCGTTACGTCATAAATTGTGACGACAGTTTAGTCAACCCGTTGAGATTCTAAGTAAAAATAAACGTATAAGTGAAGAAATCCGTAGTTAAGAATAAGTTTTCCTGTAATCTATAGCTGAAGCACTAATATCAGTATTATTTTTTTTATTCGGCAGTTAAAAAGAATTTCGGGCCTGGTCCCTCCCTCTCTTACCCCACGTAAGCCAGGATCAACAGTGGCTCACAATGAAATGACACTGAGCGGTGAGACTCAGGCATGTGTCTGACACGGCTTAACGATTGTTGCCTAATGGCAACAACAGGGACAGACAGCTTAACGTGCACTCCGAAGCACGGAGACGCTCAGCAATTAAACCACTTTGGCGGTCACTCATCTATGGACTGACCGCCAGCCTGGTTGCTTAACCTCGCCAGTCGCTTACGTACCGGTGAGAGCAGGTTCATTATTGACTGTATTACCTTTATAAATTTTTTTTCATATTTAAAACACTGTAAAATACTTGCGAGAAATATACCTAAGGCTTTTCATTTTATTTTATTTTTATTGTAATAAAGAAACTATAATCAGGCATTGAAACAAAAAGATTGTCTATGTTTCGCAACGACCGAGATAAAAAATGCTAAAAATATGCAAATCAAACATTTAAATAATAAACAATCACTACCGTACGCAGAATACATTTGCACAGCGGTCACAGCAAATAAAAACTTTCCTTACGTACGATTAGGGCCGAACAAACTGTACCTACCCATTGTTGGTTTATCTGGCAACATTGGTGAGATACGCAACCATCGTTATGCCAGATATTATGCCATGGTCCCATACAGCCGAACTAGCAGTCTGCTCGACTTGATTATCTCTTAAACTGCGATCATGCCAAAGAAAAGCAGACTCAGTTATCTTACTATTGTGTCCGGTTTAGTTGGCAACATTGGTAAGATACGCAACCATCGTTATGCAAGATATTATGGCATGGTCCCATATAGCCGAACTAGCAGAGTCTGCTCGACTTGTTTATCTCTTACGCTGCAAGCATGCCAAAGAAAGGCAGACTCAGTTATCTTACTATTGTGTCCGGTTTAGTTGGCAACATTGGTAAGATACGCAACCATCGTTATGCCAGATATTATGCCATTGTACCATATAGCCAAACTAGCAGTCTGCTCGACTTGATTATCTCATAAGCTGCGATCATGCCAAAGAAAAGCAAACTCAGTTATCTTACTATTGTGTCCGGTTTAGTTAGCAACATTGGTAAAATAAGCAACTATCGTTATGCTAGATATTATGCCATGCTTCCATATAGTCAAACTAGCAGTCTGATCGACTTGATTATCTCTTAAGCTGAAATCATGCCAAATAAAAGCGGACTAAGTTATCTTACTATTGTGTCCGGTTTAGTTGGTAACATTGGTAAGATACGCAACCATCGTTATGCCAGATATTATGGATGGACCCATATAGTCGAACTAGCAGTCTGCTCGACTTGATTATCTCTTACGCTGCAAGCATGCCAAAGAAAGGCAGACTCAGTTATCTTACTATTGTGTCCGGTTTAGTTGGCAACATTGGTAAGATACGCAACCATATCTTTATGCCAGATATTATGCCATGGTCCCATATAGCCAAACTAGCAGAATCTGCTGGAATTGATTATCTCTTAAGCTGCGATCATGCCAAATAAAAGCGGACTAAGTTATCTTACTATTGTGTCCGGTTTAGTTGGTAGCATTGGTAAGATACGCAACCATCGTTATGCCAGATATTATGGCATGGTCCCATATAGCCGAACTAGCAGTCTGCTCGATTTGATTATCTCTTACGCTGCAATCATGCCAAAGAAAGACAGACTCGGTTATTTTACTATTGTGTCTCGTTTAGTTAGCAACTTGGTAAAATAAACAACTATCGTTATGCCAGATATTGTGCCATTGTACCATATAGCCAAACTAGCAGTCTGCTCGACTTGATTATCTCTTACGCTGCGATCATGCCAAAGAAAGGCAGACTCAGTTATCTTACTATTGTGTCTGCTTTATTGGCAACCTTGGTAAGATACGCAACCATCGTTATGACACTATCCCATTTGGCTAACCAGCAGAGTCTGCTTGACTTAATTATTTCTTAAGCTGCGATCATGCCAAAGAAAAGCAGACTCAGTTATCTTACTATTGTGTCTCGTTTAGTTGGCAACATTGGTAAGATACGCAACCACCGTTATACCAGATTTATGCGATGGTCCCATATAGACAAACTAGCAGTCTGCTCGACTTGATTATCTCTTAAGCTGCGATCATGCCAAAGAAAAGCAGACTTAGTTATCTTACTATTGTTGTCTGGTTTAGTTGGCAACCTTGGCATCTGCTCTACTAGATTATCTCTTACGCTGCGATCATGCCTAAGAAAAGCAAACTAAGTTATCTTACTATTGTGTCTCGTTTAGTTAGCAACTTGGTAAAATAAACAACTATCGTAATGTCAGATATTATGCCATTGTCCCATATAGCCAAACTAGCAGTCTGCTCGACTTGATTATCTCTTAAGCTGCGATCATGCCAAAGAAAAGCAGACTCAGTTATCTTACTATTGTGTCTCGTTTAGTTGGCAACATTGGTAAGACCAATAAACCATCGTTATACCAGATATTATGCGATGGTCCCATATAGAGGAACTAGCAGTCTGCTCGACTTGATCATCTCATAAGCTGCGATCATGCCAATGAAAAGCAAACTCAGTTATCTTACTATTGGTCTCGTTTAGTTGGCAACATTGGTAAGATACGCAACCATCGTTATGCCAGATATTATGGCATGATCCCATATAGCTGAACTAGCAGTCTGCTCGACTTGATTATCTATTACGCTGCGATCATGCTAAATAAAGGCATACTGCATTATCTGACTATTGTGTCTTTAATACGTGCCGATGGCATCAGTCTGTTATCATCCACTGCTGGTCATAGGCCTCCCCCCATAGGTTTTTATAACGTTTCTATAAATTTGGAGAGGTTTGCTTTAGTCACAGCGCTTGGCATGCGAGTTATTGACCGCAGCTAGGTGATAGCTAGTACACAGGAGGCGCTGCTGTCCGACTATTTGGTGTAATCCTTAGTATGACTCTATAGAATCTCATAAGATTTTCCCTTTTATTCTTTCTAGGAAACTAAAAACAGCTAACGTACTATATATACATAAATATGTATCGACAACAAACTGTAGTTTTTTGGCAAGTGTGGCAAATTTCAAGTCAATCAGAATTGTAGTTTTAGAGATACCGTGATCAGTCAGTGGTACTTATTTCGCTTTTATATGTATATTATATGCTCTGAAAACGTACTTGATGCAAAAAGGTGCCAAATAAAAAAAAACACTGCAGACTTAGTTCGTGCAGTTGTTATAAATTAAGTTATTAGCAGTTACGCACTTCGACGCTTTTAATGAAGAGGTTTCAACATTGCCAACGTTTCACTCAGACTTTCATATGGTAATAATGTCGTTGAAAAGCTTCACTCCTATATTAACTATTTTGACATCATTATCGGTTATGAGTGTTAAATAATGTCTTGGTCGATTTCGTTATATCTTTATTATTGCTTCGTTGATGGCGGTAGCGAGATCCGCCGAAGATATTGAGGGCCTGTGCAAATCCCGGGTAAGAAAAAAACACCTAGTACGAGCCTGGATCCTGGAAGTTGGCCGTGTTATACGCTTGTGGCTCGGAAAAGACGTCAATATCCTCGAGCGTATATATTCTCGGCGCTCAACACTCGCTTACGGAACAGAAGGTCACCTAATCTGTACTATTATTACAAGATGTCATTAAGATAAGTACACTTCATTGCATATCCAATCTGTCAATAATTAAATAAAATAAAATGAAATTATATGCTAAAAATTAGATTAACTACGATACACTATTTACCCTAAAAGGCGTCCAATAATCCCTCCGCATCGCTTATGGGAAAAGTGCCCAGAAGGCTGGCCGCATTGCCACGCTGGATGGCAATGCTGATCCTCTGACCCAAGAATAGACCAGCCCTCAGATCATGGGAAGCGTCGATCAAACGTTTAGCTATTTCCCGAAATATTAAATGTGCGCTTGGACCCCATGGTCCTAAGGTTTCTACCCCAAACGGCTAAAAAACAAAATGAATGAAAATGCCAATGAATATAAATGCCAAGTTTGAAGTTGATCAGACAAAGAAAAGACTTTGTTCGACAGAAACTTTGCAAACCTTTTTCACCCCCTTAGGGGTTTAATTTACAAAAATCCTTTTTTAATGCATACTTACATCACTAAAGAAATATTTGTACAAAATTGCATGATTCCAAACTCAGCGGTTTCAGCTGTGCGTTGATCGATCAGTCAGTCAGTTTCTGCTTTTACGAGTATATACCTAAATACATATATACCATACAAATTTCATTAATATACATAATGTCGTAAACTACTTCCCAACATAATACTTTAATTTATGTAGTTCTTATAAAATACCTCTTGTATATTAGAGACTATTTTGAATTTTTTCTCATCTTTAAAAATAGATAACAAGTATTCTTATCAACTAATTACGCATATTATCCAACGGCAGACATCAGTCTAGACACAACTACTTAATCTTGGAGACATTGCCGGCGCAAATATGTAAATAGTCGCCTTTTGAAAATGATCTCGAGAGCATAAGTGTAGGTCTTAAAAGGCGTTGTCAAATGGCTTATACACACTTATTTAGTTTTTTAATACGATAGCGAGGCAAACGTGCTAATGGATCACCTGATGGTAAGTGATCACCACCGCCTATGGACACTCGCAACACCAGAGGAGCCGCAAGTGCGTTCCCGGCCTTAAAAAAAAAATTGGCTCGCTTCTTGAAGGTTTTCATTTCATACTGGATCGGAAATACCGCCGTTAATTGATTCCACAGAGCAGTAGAGCGTGGTAAACAGTTTCTTGTGAAACGCACGGTGCCCATTTTCTCGTCCAGTTTGATTTTGTTGGCAATTTCCAGGCTACCCAATGTAATTCACCATACCACATTATTGACAAAATAGTCTGTGGTATCATAGCTGCGAGGTGGATGAAGAACAGATCTAGATATTTATCTTCTTGGAAAGCTTGCTTAAGTATTAAACTGTGGAGGAAACTTGCAGATATGAAAAATATTGAAACGATTCATCCATATAGGAACTACGACTTCACTAACAGTTAGCAATACAGACATAAGCTGTAAACTTAGATGTAACTGTTCTGTGTTAATGGTTAAAATAGAGCAGGCTATACGCAGAGGTCATATAGTACGTGGCATGGCGCCAAGAAAATAGGTCACGTTTGATACCAAGCAAATATTGGTTTAAGTTGTTGGTTCAAAGTAATACTTTTGCTCGCCACTGTAATGTACGAGTTATCTAGTGTGTGGGTACCTACTAGATAGTGGCCGCAAATGTTGGCTTTGGTGAAATGTGTAAACAATTAATTTCGCATTCAGTCCTTTCATCTTGAGAGTTAAGTAGCGGCGAGTATGACTTCATTAGAACAAGTTACTGTTCAGTCGGGCTTGGCGTCGTTGGTAGGTACTTGCTTTTACGACGCAGGTCGTGGGTTCAATTCCTACACATGACAGATATTTGTGCCATGAACATGGAACATGTCTATATATATATATATGAATTTACAAAAGAAAAGTAGTATGTGTAGTATATCAGTATCTGGTATCTACAGTACAAGCTCTGTTTAGTTCGTGATCAGATGGCCGTGTGTGAATAATATCTGTACGAGTACTACTTTTGTTTTGTAAATACATACTTATGAAGAAAATTATACCCAGACTCAGGACAAACAGATATGTTCGTGAACAGAAATATCTACCCTAGGTGGGAATCGAGCCCAACTTCGGGGTGCAAAACAAGCATTTGTCAACGAAGCCACAGGCCCGCATTATAAACACAATGGTTAAACGATAACTTCTACCCCACGATGGCATGATCGTAGCTTATGGATTCATTCTCATCAACATCAAGGTTTTATGCAGTCCGTATCCAGTGCCTTCTTTAGCTTAGGGAATAAAAATTTAATCTTAATATATATATCTTAAACCGTATTTTGGCTTGCTGTAGTCGGGTAAAATTTAAATAAAACTCAATACCATAATTCAGAGGTGTCAACATCTAAGTAGCTTCCTTTTACCACAATTTTCCATAAATTTACGTCTTCAAACGGCACCGAATACCTTTATATTAGTACCGAACCCGTTAATTTCCCTAGAGAAAGCGAAGGCGGACACGTTCTTTAAGTAATTCGAAGATATTTTCAACTTAACTTATCGGTCCAGATTTAAATGCAACATTTCGGTACTAGCATTCGCCCACATCCCTCCCCGCATATGGGAGAGGGAGGCGGATGACTCAAACATTGAATGAAAGTTCTAATAAATGACTCATCTAGTAATCAGACTATCTGATGGAACTACTGTGTACTGTAACAGTACTCTAACCCACTGCCACTGCCTCGTTGGTCTAGCGGTAGCGTGTTCAACCGCAGAAAATATGGTCCTGGGTTCAAATCCCGGGTCGGCCAAAAAGTGATTTTGGGATTTTTCCGTAAGAAGAAATTTCTCAGTATCAGCCCGAAGTCTGGAAGTTGGTGGTATTACTCCCCCGTGCCTCGGAGAGCACGTAAAGCCGTCGGTCCTGTACTTGACCTCTTTCCGGTCCTGGCGTTAGTCGTCCCATCGGATCATGAGAGTGATGGGATAGAAAGTGCCCCTGTGTTTGCGCACACACTTGTGCACTATAATATGCCCTGGGCAATTGGCTAATCTCCATTGAGAATGGCCGCCGTGGTCGAAATTCGGCCGGTAAGAGACATCATCACTCTAACCCAATAAACATTACCGTTCACAATGCTTGCTTATCGTATGGGCAGTGGTAACCCTAGTGTCAGAGTTGCTCAAGCCCCCCAGTAGGCCTCCGACATGGCTTAACGACTGTTGTCTAATGACTACAACCGGGACCGACAGCTTAACGTGCCCTCCGAAGCACGGAGACGCTCAGAAATTAAACCACTTTGGCGGTCACCCATCTATGGGCTGACCTCGAGCCTAGTTGCTTAACCTCGCCGATTGCTTACAGACCGGTGAGATCATCTAGCTATGAGCGTTCGCAATCAGACAGACAGACATATAGTATGCTAGTTCGTTTGATTTTGAGCGGTAATCCGGAAGTTTTGCACATGGACCGACACGATATATGAAATTGTAGGTTATGTGAAACCACTATTGGCACTCCTTAAGTGGTAAAACTTGACTGGCTTGTTGATCTAGTGGTGAGTGACCCTGAAAGCTAAGCCAAAGAAATATCTTGGGATAATAATCACACTGGCATCTGCTCCCAAATTAGAGCAAGCCTGACTAACCAGACAACTGATAAATATCATCATCATCATCATTTCAGCCACCGTAGCCTAGTTGGTAGTGCTCCTGCCTACGAAGCTGGTGGTCCTGGGTTCGAATCCCGGTAAGTGCAAATATTTGTGTGATGAGCACGAATATTTGTTTCTGAGTCATGGATGTTTTCTATGTATATAAGTATTTATCTATCTATATAAGTATGTATATCGTCACCTGTTACCCATAGTACAAGCTTTGCTTAGTTTGGGGCTAGGATGATCTGTGTGACATTGTCCCTAGATATTATTATTAATTAAAGTAAGGATATAGGACACTAAGGAAACAAATACCATATGTACTAAATAGTTTGCCTGTTAAATTAGACAAAAGCCAAATAGAAATAGATATAAGCTATTACTAAAGAAATATTTATTAGATAGTATATAACATACATTTATATACCTACTGCGTTGTTATATCTATGTAAATAGAAATAATAATGTATACTTAATTATATTACTACCAACATGTTCTGACTATTTACAAGCGTTTTTTTTAAAGTCGACGTGAATAAAAAGCTTTTTTATTTTATTTTATTTTATTTTACGTTCTATTGGTAGAACTGGTGGTATTCCCTCGGTCGATTTCTACGCCCCCACGGGATGAGATGGGGTGATGATATTCTTACCTTCACCACACAGCACTAATAAATATACTTATAATATAATATCCTGGGATATTATTCAAACAATGCCATCTGATCCCAAATTAGCAGAGCTTGTACTATGGCAACCAGATAACTGATATACTACATAGTCAAAGTTAAAGATTTATTTGCAAATACATATGGTTTTAGAAGTTCTTACATTTTTTAATGACACCTGGATACAGAACAAATATTTTACATAATAGTACAGACGCCAGCACATCAAGCTACCCCAATATGTCAAATTTCCCCAATTGAAAGTGAACCTTATGTTTTAATGATAAAGTTGAAAATCTATAAAAGAAATTTGACAGATTGGGGTAGCTGGATGTGCTAGCGTCTGTACATTACATAAAATTCATATTACATTGAATCACTTACGATATCACACTCGTAATACATTGTAACAGGAAATCAATCATCATTGAAAATAGGTCAGTTTTCCCAACAATAATTCCCACGTGGGTAGAACTAGAAATCAATAAAATAACCGTGGTATTCTACTCTCCACAACACAATACAAATATTTTACATTCACCTAAATAAGAGACAATCCAGTATCAGTTTAGCTTTGAAAGTAGAGACGCGTATGTAAACTAACTTTATGCTAAAGTTTAGAAAACGTCATTTATTTTACGGTTGTTTTACCTGTAAATGTCATACTTGTAGGATTTATAGCTAAACCAGAAATAATCTGAAATCTACTGAGAGAGATTAGTTACTAATTAGTGAGAGAAACTTGGCTATAAGTAATGTTTTTTTTTATTTGAAGTCAACGGCCTAACTATAGTAATTCCTGAATTAAGGAGGCGTTTTTAGACTACAAATCGATTTAATATATAAAGTCGATGAAAGAAGCATGTCCTCCTTGTCGAATTTCGCCCATGGCCCAATGGAGACATGTTATAGAGCATAAGTGTCTTCGCAAAAACATAATATACACTCTCTACGTGACTGGCGTGTTGGTTAGTGGCCACGATTGTAAAGCCTAACGTCGTGGGCTTAAAGTCAACAATCATTTATACCGTAAAAATTTTACTTTTATGTAGAATCGTCATTTTTTTTAACCCTACCGTGCAGTGCATGACGTGGCAGCTACTGAGAATCACTGCCAGAAAACTCAGTAGGAATCCTTTTTAAAATAAAATAATATTAATTAAGATTCATTACAATCATGTGTGTTGACTCAGAACTACTCTATACAAGCACTTTTGTCAGTTAAATAATCAGAAATTTTGTAATATGCCCTGCTACACAATTTGGCTTTAATAATTCTTTTCAATTGGTGGATCACCTATAACAATTTTGAAAACATTTATAATGTTATTTCCTGAATACCCTGTGGTCTTACATCTCCGATATAATCCGTAAATCGTAATATATTTAATAAATATCCTTTTAATCTTCGCAACATCTACTGGTGCCGAAGGAATACCAGAAATCCCTTGGTGATATTCTTATACAAACATAAAATTTTATTCATTTTTAATTGACCTTATCGTTAAAATTTATCGTACCATGTTTTTAAGTAATTAAAGATAACAATATCAATATGGAGTGATCTTTTGCACCCCATAGCTACACATTACTATACCAAACGATATAGGTAGGTACAGTCAACGTTAGAAGTAACTTCACCGGCATAATTATTATTGCCACTATTAATTATGGAACTAAAAAGAACAAGGCTTATTCATTCCTTTTTATATAAACATACATCTATAAGTTCTACATTCTCTGATCAAATTGGAGACGTACTTAAGAAAGGTCAGGTCAGAAGTACCCTAAACCGGCGAGCATGTATGAAGAATATAATATCAGTAAACGAAGCGAAAGAGGTATGCAAGGATCGTGACAAATGGAAGTCCGTTGTCTCTGCCTACCCCTCCTGGAGACAGGCGTGAGTCTATGTATTTGTATGTGTATCTGTAAGTGCCAGTATTCTTAAGAAAGTTTAGGACCTCAAGGAGCAAGTTGGTAGACAAAAGTACTTTCTAAGAACAGGTAGAAGCCAGAGAGTATTTACCTTACGAACAGCTCGACTTCGTAAGTAACTTTATCTTACGGAATATACCATAGATAATGGCATTACCACAATCATTTTGTTATCTTTCACATATTTAAAGTCACCATTACTCACTCATGAGACGGAGTTAACGCATGTATATCACAAACGTCTTTCTTTTAGCCGATTTCTTGTTTTGCAGACTAGAAAAAGGTGTAGCCATGATACCATTGAAAATAGTTCTGTGTATTTGTAGCATTACTATAATACTATTGTGATATTTCACATACTTAAGGTTACCTTAACTCCCTTGTGAGGGGGGAAAGGATTTAACGCATGTCTCAAACGTCTGTAACTTCTTAGCCGATTTCTTGCTTGCAGACTAGAGTATATTTAATTTGCTTAGCTAAATAGATGTAGCTATGATACCATTGTATATTGTTCTGCGTGTGAGTCAGGTAAAAACAGTATATAGGGAAGAAGGATGACTCAGCAACGTGTAGTGATGCCTCTGGTTATACAAATTGGTGTTTCATCAAACGGACAGAATACTTGTTTGCTAACTTATTTTTATATAAAAAGATCTTATACCTACATGTTTTTGTGTCGCAAATTAATAGGAGGCGATAATAATAATGTTACTTTTGTTGGTGACTATACATTAACATACTCGTATAATAAGCCCATGATTTTATTCGATAGGCATTTCTAATCAAACTTTCTAAAATAAATGAATTTAAAACTTAAGATGATGCATACCTACCAGCTGACTACACCGCGACTTTTTATTTCAGTTGATCAAATGTATTAGTGGAATAAATGCGTTCTATTCTTAGTTTTGTCGCCCGCTGTAATCTGTTTTGCGGTTCATTAACTATTAGTACAATTACAATAGGAAAAATTGAATTTCAGTACAATTCTTATACATATATACTTACCAAAATAGGAGCACATTCTCGTAGCATCAATCAATGCACCTCTAATAGTACGCCACAGACAAAAATATTTAATTATTCAAAAAAAGAAAAAAGTCACTAATTCATTTCATAAAAGAACACTTCACATCACTGGCAGTCACACACTCACAGAACCGATTCAAATATCGATTATCGATATGAATAATCGCCTAAAAGTACTATTGTTTTTTTTTTTGTGTAAACCGCGTGTCACAGTGGACGTGGTGGTGATAGGTGGGAAATGGCGGCGTTCAGGAGCGCGCGCACGCGGTGCGTTCAGATCTCACACTGAGCTACCACACCGACACGAGACAGCAATAATAACCCACCTCGTTATATGTTTTTTTTACACTTTTTCCCCTTTTTTTGTTAAACTGAAAATTTGCGAGATTGACGCCTCGCGATGCGGTTTTCTTTGATAGCCTGCACTTTTTTCGTCGACCACCGCGTTCGGCTGGTTTAATTCGGATGGTAGCGCGTCAGAATTTTGACGGGATAATCCGCTAGCAAATTTAAATTTTGATTTCTTTTCTTAAAGTCTTTTAAGTGCAGACGCCAGCACATCAAGCTACACCAATCTGTCAAATTACCCCAATTGAAAGTAAACCTTATACTATTGTGATAAACTAGAAAATCTTTAAAAGAAATTTGACAGATTGGGGTACCTGGATGTGCTGGCGTCTGTACCACATATGCAGTAATTAGATATGTAGTTATTTAAAGAACCTAAGTTGCCAGTGATTTATTTCAACCGCAGATAATGAGGTCCTGGGTTGAAATCCCGGGTCGGACCAAAAAGTGATTTTGGGATTTTACGCAAAAAGAAATTTCTCAGTGTCAGTCCGAAATCTGGAAGTTGGCGGTATTATACCCCCGTGCCTCGGAGAGCACGTAAAGCCGTCGATCCTGTACCTGACCTCTGTCCGGTCGTGTCGCTAGTCATTCCATCGGATCATGAGAGTGATGGAATAGAAAGTGCCCCTGTGTTTGCGCACACACTTGTGCACTATAATATGTCCTGCGCAATTGGCTAGTCTCCATTGAGATTGGCCGCCGTGGCCGAAATTGGGTCGGGAGGACATCATCAATCAATCAATCACAGTCTCTATACAAATTAATTACTAGAAAACAGTTAGGAACTTACACTTGGTTTTAAGACGACGCCCGCACTATTCCCCGTGTCGCGGGGTACTTCACAAACATAAATAGACGGACACAAATTACATCCAGACTCAGAACAACTATTTATGGGTATAATTACTTGTTATAGTTGTCCGGCGCGGGAATCGAACCCGGGACACTTGGCGGTGAGGCGACTGTCTTAGCCGCTGCGCCATACATGCAGTCACTTACACACAATGTAAAAGTAACTAAATAAAACAAAACATACAACATTATTCTACTTTAGGTATAAGATAAAATAAATAACAAGAACCTAGCAAAATCACACAATGTAATGTAAAATGTATATAAAAGAATAGAGAGCGTACTTGTATTTGGGTTCCTAAACGCAGGAAATTAATCCTTGGGTACTTAATACAAAAACAGAAAAAAAAAGTTGTTATGCTTTTTTAACATTTTTGTCACAATTTACTTAGCCCGATATTTTTTGTTTTATATTAATAAATAAATAAAAAAGGTTTTTTATTCCCGTAGACTTTGAAAAAGCGCTTGTAAATAGTCAGGACATGTTTGTAGTAATATATAATTAATTTATAATTATTTCTAGGTAGGTACATATAGATATTTAGTTACATGGATTGTAGGAAATAATTTACAATAACATTTATTTTATAATAGTAACGATATTTAGGTAACTTAAATTAAGTTATTGTCAAGGATCATGTGTAGGTTTAAATACCGAATTAAATTTAAAAAAATTTGATGGCCACAAACGAGTTCATACATGCAACAAGTCCTCTCAGATACCGTTATAGGCGCATTTATTTCTCAAATAGTATCAAAAGATATTGAAGATACGGATGATAAACATTTCCAATTATCTCGTACGTAAATTGTAAGTCAAATGAGCGGAACCCGTTTCTCACAGGAGCTCGTAAAATAACAGTGTCTTCAGTGAGACCCGGTTCCTAGTCTCTCATTAACAGTGCCATCAAAACTTATATTAAATAAAATTATTCTGGAATATTCTGTGTTCATTTGTAACTGTATTTTATAGACATAAATATCTTTTATTTGTGGCTAGTATAGTAATTATCTGTCTGGCTGGTTGGTGAACTTGACTGCTAAGAGGTCGTGGGTTCGATTCCAAACATTCGGAAAAGTCATTGTGTTATGAACACGATTATTTTGCTCTGTGTCTGGGTGTAGTTTATCTAGAAATATGTATGTATGTCTCAAAACTGGGAAATCATAAATTTTAATCCTCCGGCAGGTCTCGAACCGGCACCATCTACCAATACGGGGTAGGCGCTCTGCGTTAAGCTACGAACGATACACACTGGTAGATCAAATTTAGGATTCCCTTGCTAACACCCTGGATGTAGGTATTCTCCATCGACTTTGTTTTCTAGAAACGTGGCTGACTCATATGTTCACAGTGGCATGTGATAGATCATATCATATTGATAACTATAATTGATCTTATTATACAATATTAATAAAATTATTTATAATTAACTAGCGGCCCGGTACGTGTTTCGCTACGTATAAGGCATAGTAATAAAAAAATGATTATTAATTTCATTTATTCAAACAAAAAAATATTTAAAATTGCTAAAAGATGTTGATTTTACACTTTTTCAAGGCTTTTTTTTAAATTTTCTCTACGTATAAACCTTCCCTGGACTTCCACGAATAATTCAAGACCAAAATTAGCCAAATCGGTAAAGGTGTTGTTGAGTTATAACATTACAACGAAAAGTGGCATTGATTTTTATACATATAGATATAATAACAATAATTAAATTGTGTGAGTGCTTACTCACACAATTTAATTATTTCTTATTATATTTTATTAGAATTGTAACCGTTCTTTTGCAACATATTTTTCTGTTACCAATAAGAATTAATTTGAATATTGCCTCACTCGTATAATACGACAACTCGACCGGGGAGAGATGGGACACAAGAACGAAAGCTTTTCTTGCTCTGCCAGGTATATATGTAGCCCTGGTGAGCTAAAAATATACCCGATAGTAACCACAAGTCTTTCAACGGAAGAATTTGAATCCATGATCTTCATATCTGCAGTTTCAAAAGCCGCTGCTAGTCCAACTAGGCATTGATTCATGAGTAGGCAATAGGGGAGGGCAATCCAGAGCCCTCCCAGGGTACGTGTCCCAAACATCTGGGACATGGCGCAAAAGGGGGGCACCGGAGCTGCATACTCGCGTTCCCGGGGTCCCCATATTAGGCACCAAGAGAAGTCCACTGCAGGTAGGTTTACTCGGTGCGAGTCCAACATACCCACCCGCATACACTTTTAGCGGGTGGCATGGGTAGGCATTCCCCCTGCCTTACCAAAAAAAGGCATTGAGTTCTATATCATAATTCAGCTGAACGAAGGCTATTGTTTGGAGGGAAATGCCATAATCGCCACACGAGACGAGGCAGACAAGTTGGCGATCGCATTAACATGGTCATTGTACTCAGAAGGAAGCTGCTGCCCTTCCCCGTGGTAGATTTTCGCTCGGGTCAACTTCTACGCCCCCCACGATATGAGATAATAATATCCTGGGACATTATACAGTCACGACTCACGGCCACCTGATCTCAGCCTAAGCAAAGCTTGTGCTATGGAAACCAGATTCCTGATATACTGCATTTACTACATGTAGTATTATTCTTTTGTAAATACATACTTATAAATACACTCAGACTCAGGACAAATAGACATGTTCATGTACACAAATATCTGTCCTGGGTGGGAATCGAACCCACGACCTACGGCGTGAAAGGTAAGTATCTACCAACCACCCGTCAGGGAGGTGTCTTGTACGTAATGTGATGGTTGTGTAGGATATGGGGTGATGATATTCTCATATTCACCGCCGTCACCACACAGTCATATATTAGATAAGGTAATTATATTGTTCTACTGAAAATTCTAGTTAACAGTGATTTCACCGCTCTAGAATGGGCTCGAACTTTAGGCCACTTGTCGCCAATTCCTTAGCCATTATGCTATTGTCACTTCTCATTAAAACTGCACAGATCGGTAACATGAAACAAAAGCTAAGCTAGAAATAGATGGCGTGACCTATCGTGATTTGTAGAATAGGTTATCCCATATGTCGTACAACATACACAACATTCAAAGTTGTATAGAATATTATACCTAATTATTTTTATATTGACGACATCAAAAAAGTGCGAGACAGGACGGGACGTCGTGCGGGTCGCATACGCCCTGAAGATGACTTCCTGAAGAAGTTGAAACTGTTGGCCGAATCCAACATAAAATTAATTACGTGAGTTACCCGTTACTATCTTTCATTAGTTTTTTCTCAAGTCGAAGGTCTTCGACCAATGTGTGTTGCCAGTGATGACTTATGGAACAGAGACGTGGTCGCTCGCTATGGGCCTTATCAAGCGGCTCAAGGTCACCTAAAGAGCAATGGAAAGGACTATGCTTGGAGTTTCCCTGCGAGATCGAATTAGAAATGTTGAGATCCGCAGGCGAACCAAAGTAACCGACATAGCCGTAAGAATTGCCAATCTAAGGTGGCAGTGGGCAGGGTCCATAGCTCGTAGAGCCGACGGCCTCTGGGGCAGAAAGGTTCTCGAGTGGCGACCACGAACCGAAAGACGCAGCGTGGGCAGGCCCCCTACAAGATGGACCGATGAATTTGTGCGGGTCGCTGTAAATCGCTGGATGCGGATAGCGCAAGACTGGCAATTGTGGAGATCTTTGGGGCAGGCCTTTGTCCAGCAGTGGACGTCTTTCGGCTGATATGATGATGATGATGATGTATAATATCGCCAGTGTTTTTGTATAATATCGCTATTTAACCGTCCACTAAAGATTGTTTCGTGCGGGAATCCAACCACCTACAGACAAAGAGAGAGATCAGTCAAATAAAAATGATAAGTAATCATTGTAAAATAATGTTCTTTTCCGATTTAAGTATAACCACCATATCACTGTTTCTTATGACAGATAATTCCACAGCCTACTGCATGAAGATTAAAATCAGTTTTATGGGAATCTTTTTAATGGGCACTGACTGGTGAGAGCGTACAGACACACATACACCGAAAAGAGAGTTGGTGTGTGTGCATGGTAGTCGCACCTAGTGATACCTCAACTTAATTGGGTTGTTCTAGGTGTGTCCTGATCTCCTCGTCTGGATCATCTAATACTTTCCTGTGGAGACAGTTCTCGCAGGAAACGAAAGGAGGAGTCTTTAATTGACTACTATGAAAAATTGTGTTTATATAATGTTGGCGTCTAAATAGCGTTTAGACGCTTACTTGTTTCAATGCTTGATAGTAGCAAATTTAAAATCAGAGTGAAGGGTTTCGAGGGTTACGAACAAATGTATCACGGGGCACACACTCGCTTTCGTGAACACCGGACTCGCGTAAGTCACAATGAGCCGAATGCACGTCATGCAATGCAAAATTTTCACTTTATTGGCAAGGGACATTATACTGGGCGCATTTAGGAAGCATTCCGGTTAATCAGTAAAATTCGTAGGCTTCCTGTAAACGTCAAATTAAAACTCACACACCGGACTTGCGTAGGTCACAATGAGCCGAATGCACGTCATGCAATGCATAATTTTCACTTTCTTCACAAGGGACATTATACTGGGCGCATTTAGGAAGCATTCCGGTTAATCAGTAAAAGTTCCTAGGCTGCCTGTAAACGTCAAATAAAAATACAGATAATTTCTCACAATCGCTCATAGCTAAATGCTCTCACCGGTCCGTAAGCGATCGGCGAGGTTAAGCAACTAGACTCGCGGTCAGTCCATAGATGGGTGACCGCCAAAGTGGTTTACTTTCTGAGCGTCTCCGTGCTTCGGAGGGCACGTTAAGCTGTCGGTCCCGGTTGTAGTCAATAGACACCTGTCGTTAAGCCATGTCAGAGGCCTACTGGGCCGCTTGAGCAACTCTGGCACTAGGGTTACCACTACCCATACGATAAGCAAGCAAGCATTTCTCACAAGGTAGTTTCTGGATCACAATGTTAATTTATCGCGATTTGACCTTGCTTCGAATTCCTCGAAGTAGTGGCAAGCTCGTACAGGCATCGTTGTCAGCAGTTAAGTGGCATTATGTCTCGGGTAACGGATCATACGGTCTCTTCAAGTAAACATGCCACGACCTCGTCCCATTGTACTGGAAACAAGCGACGGAATGGATTCATGCATTACGTCAATTTAATTACAGATGGCGTGATCTTCGATGCCACGTCGTCATTGGTTACACTTTGACCATGTTATTGTCTTTATTTTGTAGGCAGTAAGGAAGCTTTTTGGAGTCCAAATGTATCCACTAATATGCCATCCAGAAAACAATTTCCAATTGCTGGATGCTATGTCATGCCATAATATTATACTTCACTATAGGTGGGGAGAGTAGGAGCGGGTAGACATCGGCGCCTTTCCGCGACAAATCGCGAAATCTTCGGTCCACCTTAAGATATGCCGACGCATCTGGTTCGTGGCCACCAATATATAATATCCTGTGACATCATTCACATACGGCCATCTGATCCCAAACTAAGCAGAGCTTGTTGGTACTATGGAAAAATACTATATATACCACTTTTCTTTTGAAAATACATAATTATATAGATAATTACACCCAAACTCAGGACAAACAGACATGTTCATGCACACAAATATCTGTCTTAGGTGAGAATGGGTCATATATAATGTACTGCTGGTTGAATTTTGGCCACGGCGCGACGGCCAGTCTCGATAGGGCTAGTATCTATTGAGACTGGCTGGCGTCGCGATCTGTGCGACATATTAGATTGCACAAGTGTGTGCACAAAACACGGGGGCACTTCCTATTCCATCACACACGACAGGATAGAGATCAAGGACAGAACCAACGGCTTTTCTCTGCGAAGCACAGAGGTGTACATACCGTCAGCTCCCAGATTTCTTGATATTAAGAGATAATATCTACAATATCTAGGGACAATGTCACACAGATCATCCTAGCCCCAAACTAAGCAAAGCTTGTACTATGGGTACCAGGCGACGATATACATACTTATATAGATAGATAATTACTTATATACATAGAAAACATCCATGACTCAGAAACAAATATTCGTGCTCATCACACAAATATTTGCACTTACCGGGATTCGAACCCAGGACCACCAGCTTCGTAGGCAGGAGCACTACCAACTAGGCTATGGCGACCGTTTTTACTGTCTCGCTTGCTCGCCACAGAAAGGTATTCTGGCGGTAATTAGATGAAACCAGCGGTAAAACTAGGGGTACGTAATGACGCGTTGATCGTACTGGGACGTTGATGTTAATTTGGGAAATAAGTTCAGGGCTATCGACTTGATTATTTTAAAAGATTTAGGCAATAAATGACATCTGCGATATCACGTCGATTAATTAATGGAAGAAGGTGAAATTTTGCACAAAATTCTAGATAGTCCTCAGATTTGTAAACTAATCTAGTTCGATAGCATAAGTACCTCATGAACTTCCTCTAAATTCCCTCTATCCTGTCGATATACATAACAATAAAATTACTTTTTGGCCCGTGCCGGGATTTGAACTCGATTTGATTTGAACTCGGGACTTCAATATCAGCAGTTGAGCATGCAACAGCTAGACCAATGAGGCAGTTAAAACTCACATATAGTCTTAGCAATATATAGCAGAATCACCCATCAAATCGTGAATTGCAACACAAGTCTCTACGACGAAAATTACACGACATTTCAAATTACCAAGTCACGCGTTTGTCATTCGTCAGTCGGTGAGATGAGAAGAAATGCATCTTACCATATCTAAGTAACATTAACCTAATAACTGGTGATAAATATTTGGGTTCACCGAGACTACAGTTAGAAATATGAAAATAAAAATAAATTAGAACATTTTTCAATGGCGGCGCTAATAGTAATTACGGCCTTGATAGTATCACATTTTATTCGGAGAATAATGAATTTAGATTAAGGAAAGTATTCGAATCTGCTTAATTATTGTTATAAACAAACGTCTTTAACTTATCAAGCTATTAGGAAACAATTTTGTATAGGACTCCGAAAGAATTTTCAATCGATTCAAATAGCCTTGTAGCCTTCTGACGAAGTCTTTTAACCTAAGTTAGCTTAATAATAATAAAAAAAAAACATTTATTTCAGATAGTTGCATCCATATTGTTAGTAAATTAATCTTAAAGAGCTATGTTAGTAAAAAAATAAATTAAATTAATTAGCCAACCCCTACGATTTTACCCACCCAGTGGCTTAATATGGTTGTCAAACTGCTCTGAAATGGTTCTCAGAATGCTGTTGTGACTACCACGCGTCCGGTGCAGTATTGACGCCTCCCTCTTGCAGATGATCGCATAGAAACCATCCGTATAGGTATCTGCAAACATTTGTGATGGACTACAGTGCCTTGGCAGTCCCAGCAGCATTCTGAAACCATTATTGTATTGAACCCGAAGGGCGTTATAAGCTTGGGGAGTATACTTAATCCACAGGCTACAGGTGTAGAAAGATTGACAGTAGGCTTTGAAAAGAGTTATCTACACCTGCTTACTACACCGTGCAAACCTGCGGGCCAGCATATTACACGTTACCGCCAACGCTCCTCGTTCCCTTTCAATGTCTTCGTCATCTTTAAGGTCTGGTGTTATTATATGTCCCAAGTATTTAAACCTGTTATGTCGCTTAATGGGCGAGCCTTTTACATACATACATAGACTCACGCCTGTTTCCCAGAGGGGTAGGTAGAGACAACGGACTTCCATTTGTCACGATCCTTGCATACCTCTTTCGCTTCGTTTACTGACATAATATTCTTCATACATGCTCGCCGGTTTAGGGTACTTCTGACCTGACCTTTCTTAAGTACGTCTCCGATTTGAACGTCTCCGATTTGATCCGAGCCTTTTAATACTTAAATATAATAAAAATAAATATCTTGGGACTACTATTCCCAATCTAGGCGAAGTCTGTAAGTACTATGGCAACCAGACAACTGATAAACAGATTTATATTTTTCTAAAAGTTTACTACCTTTACTAAATTACACCCTGACACAGAACAAATAATCATGCTCATCATACAAAGATAAGTACTGGATGGGGATCAAACCTACGACCACTAGGATAGCAGTCAGGGTCACTAACCACTAGACCAACAGGTCCTTGGTGCGTGATAGTGACTCGCACTTAGCCGGTTTTACTAATTTCCTTAATACAAAAGCTGTCGGCGTTAGTCAAACAACAGTAGACACTGGGTCAAAGGGCGTATACGTGAACACAGCAACAGGTTACTGTCAGCGAGCTTAAAGTTAACATGCGTATGCGCATCGTGACATTTAGGAACGAATTAATCACATAGTTTAGACGATGTGTAAACGATCAGCTATTTAGATGTCCAAGTCTTTAGATTTAATATCCTTGGACAGTATTCACACACGGCCATCTATAATAATAATATATAGGGACAATGTCACACAGATCATCCTAGCCCCAAACTAAGCAAAGCTTGTACTATGGGTACCAGGCGACGATATATATACTTATATAGATAGATAAATACTTATATACATAGAAAACATCCATGACTCAGAAACAAATATTCGTGCTCATCACACAAATATTTGCACTTACCGGGATTCAAACCCAGGACCACCAGCTTCGCAGGCAGGAGCACTACCAACTAGGCTACGGTGATCTGATCCCAAACTAAGCAGAGCTTGTACTATGGTAACCAGATAACTGATATACTACATATACTACTTTGTAAATACATACTTATACAGATAATTACACCCAGACTCAGGACAAACAGACATGTTAATGCACATATATATCTATCCTGGGTGGGAATCGAACCCATGACCTCCGGCGTGAAAAGCAAGCATTTTCAAACCACACCAAAAGACTTATTACTATTTAATATGTTTCATTTTGAAAGTAGATAAGTGTAAGTAGTTCATAAGTCGTTAAATGGCCCTAATTAACTTGGTTCTTAAATGGCAGAGAATTCCAAAGTTGATGCTTGATGTGTTACACGTTAAAATGTGTAGAACACCAACATGCAAAAATCAAATCAAACCAAAATACACAAAAACATCATCAACTTCCCAAACAATAATAATAAAGACGGTCACCGTAGCCTAGTTGGTAGTGCTCCTGCCTACGAAGCTGGTGGTCCTGGGTTCGAATCCCGGTAAGTGCAAATATTTGTGTGATGAGCACGAATATTTGTTTCTGAGTGATGGATGTTTTCTATGTATATAAGTATTTATCTATCTATATAAGTATGTATATCGTCGCCTGGTACCCATAGTACAAGCTTTGCTTAGTTTGGGGCTAGGATGATATGTGTGACATTGTCCCTAGATATTATTGTTATTTATATTATAAACATCTTGGAACAACCAACACACTGGCATCTGATTCCAAACTTGGCAAAGCTCTAATTTATGTTACACCTTCTTTATAATGTCCTCCTAGCCGATTTACGGCCACGGCAGGCAGTCTCAATGGAGACTAGGCATCTGCGCGAGATATATTATAGTGCACAAGTGTGTGAGCAAAAACAGGGGCACTTTCTATTCCATCACTCCCATGATCCGATGGGAGGACTAGCGACACTACCGGAAAGAGTTCCGATGGCTTTACATGCTCTCCGAGGCACTGGGGTACAATACGGCCTATTCCCAGACTTCGGGTTGATTCTGAGAAATTTTTCTTATTACAGATAAATTACATAGCTCGTAGAACCGACGGCCGTTGGGTCAGAAAGGTTCTCGAGTGGCGACCACGAACCGGAAGACACAGCGTGGGCAGGCCCCCCCCTACAAGATGGACCGATGATCTTGTGCGGGTAGCTGTCAACTGCTGGATGCGAATAGCGCAAGACCGGCAATTGTGGAGATCATTGGGGGAGGCCTTTGTCCAGATGTGGACGTCTTTCGGCTGATATGATCATGATGATGATGACAGAAAAATCTCAAAATATCTTTTGGCCCAACCCGGGATTTGAACCCACGACTTCGTTATTTGCGGTTGAACACGCTACCGCTAGACCTACGAGGCAGTCGTTGTAAATACAATGTACACGTATACTCACACAATCAAAATCGCTAAATATTAAGCAATTACCAATTTTTGTTTTAACCCTAAATCCGTTTCAACCGCCCCGCTCACAATTTACACCATATTTCAAAACAAAAGAAGTCAAAAGTCACTTGTCACCCGCAGGCGTAAGCGCAGGGCGAGACATGCGATTATAACCTAACAAACTTACAAATATCAACTAAATCATTCAAAATTAAATCTTATGGCAATTAAATAAGGTCTTCCCCAACTGCATGTCTAATATTGCACATCTTGCCGACAAAAGATTTATATGCAAAAATTACTAACAAAATGATCACGCTGAAACGTTTATTTATAGTATTTAAATGGTGTTATTCAATTTTCGTGTATTGTGAGCCGTTTTGCATGCAATTTTGCCGAAAAAGATTACTTTGCCTATATCTTCCTATTATTTATGCCTTTAGGCAAAAAATACCACCCACTAAGCTCAAGACTTAAAACAAATATAATTATTGGATTTAAATAACTAATATTTATTCTGCATCAGGATATTCCTTTTGTTTGTATCATTTGAAATAGATAAGTATTCTTTTAAACCATTAGAATGCCTGTGGTACAGGTTTATTAACCTAGTACAGGCACCAATTGTCTATAGCTTGGCTTAGTAATCATTATTTTTAATATGTATAAATAGATATAATTTTGTATACATTTTACTTGAAGAAAATGTATTATTATAAATTAATCATTCACATACACTTGTACTTGCCAGAATCACAAATTAGGAATTAAGCAATAAGAATAAATAGGTGGCTAACATAATTCAAATATATGTATTACTAGGCATAGGGTGTAGATAAAAAGTTGCCTATGTTCTTCCCCAGGCATCAGACTATCAATATCAAATCATCATCACGGTCTAAAATAGGCATTGTAAAAAAGTACCCAATTTAAAAATATTTATGGCTCACTATTTTGGTTATAATGGCTGTCACATAAAAGTTAGATAGATATAATATGCCGTCACGGACTTTTCTTTAGAACTTGTAAAGACAAACATTCGCACTATACATTATGTTCATGGAACTCCAACGGTTTAGACAACGCACGCTAAAAAAACTGCGAGAGGGCAGGAATTCTTCCCATTTACTTGAAACTTATCGTAATATTACGGCCAAATTGCACAAAATATATATAATTGTAGCCTATATGCTATGCTGGCCCGCAGGTTTGCACGGTGTACGAATTCAGTTAAAATTACGCTTTTAAAAGCATATTGCCAATCTTTCTACACCTGCAGCCTGTGGGTTATTCGAAGCGGACATACAGTGACTTGCGTGTCCAGTATAATAATGCACTCAGGGTACTGTTGGGGCTGCCATGGCGTTGCAGTGCGTCAGGGATGTTCGCCGAAGCGCGGGTGGATGACTTTGCCGCAATAGTTAGGAAAAGGTGCACCTCCCTACTTACTCGCGTTCGTGGCAGTACCAACACTATTCTGGGTGATTTTACGGATCGGTGGGAGTCCCCCATTCTGCAAAGATGGGTGCGGCATCACATAGAAATTTAATTTTTTGTTACCAATTACTAACATTAGTTTTAAGCACATTGTTACTAACAAAATATGGACGTTGTCTGAAATAAATGTTTATTATTATTATTATAATTTAATTTCTTTGCATTTTGTATGAGGTGCCAATAGAATATATTTTCATATTTCGGAATTAAAGCACTGCCTAAGTTTTCTATAGTAATATTACATCTAGTATAAACTACATATACAAAGTGTAAAATAAATAGTGAACGTTAAAACTCATTAAACTGAACCAATTATACAAATTCAGTTAGCCGACCGGGCGGTTAATGACCCTGACTGCTAAACCAGAGGAATAATATGTAAGTATTTAGAAATATATGAGTATGTTTATCAGTTGTCTGCCATAGTACAGGTTCTGTCCAGTTGAGCATCTGATGGCAGTGTGTTAGTTCTCCCAAGATATTTTTTTATATTATTTAGTTAAACACGAAAAATTTAATCACATTTTAGTGATAAGACCGCCAATTGTACTGTTCTCTCTAATGTGTATTGTTCTTGTACTGATTAATATTTTGTCTGTAGTATGTATGGGGCACCATACACACTTCGAGACAACCTACTTAGGAAACAGGAGAAAGGAGTCACGGGTAGTTGCCGGTGTACAGAGTGTTTAAATAAGGTACATACTCTTGGGTACATACTACAAAATAAATAAATAAAAAAAAAATACATTCTAATATGCATCCTACTACGTAAAAAAATTAAAATATTTATAAATAATATATGGGATATTAATATATTTTATGCGTATTTTGCATGTCGATGCTTCACGCTGGTCAGTTTTATCTATAGGCAAATTAAGCCCCTTATTTTCGTCCACTATTATTGTGACAAATCGTATAGTGTTACAACTGAAGTTTCACCATTCAAGTTTCGGTTGAAACACGTAGGCGCACGTCAGCGGATACCATTCATTATAATAGTCGCCTTTATGTTTCATATAACATCGTCAGCTAGATAACGTCAACTACGTGACATTGGCCACCCCCAAAGGTTTCTATTTGGAGTATTCACCGCGCTTAGAATGCGGGTTGGTGTCCGCAGTTAGGTGGTAGCTAGTACACAGGCGGCACTGCTGCCCGACTACCTGGTGGTTCCCTTAATCGCCTTTTACGACACCCACCTGATGATATGGGGTGGCTCTGTCATTCTTTCTATGCCGGAAACATCACACCTTTTTAAATTTTAATTTTATAGCATTATTCGCAATGCAAAGCGTTTATCTAATCTCAAAAATGGGAAATCATAAATTTTATCGTCCGGCGGGTCTAAAGATCATTATCATATTGATATCATATGATATGATCTTTCATATGCAACTGTGAACATATCAGTCAGCCATGTTTCCAGAAAACAAAACCGATAGATAATACCTACATCCTCCGGAAGGGTATTAGCAAGGGAATCCTAAATATGATCTGCCAGCGTCTATCGTAGCTTAACGCAGAGCGCCCACCCCGGATTGGTAGATGGTGCCGGTTCGAGACCCGCCGGACGATTAAATTTATGATTTCCCATTTTTGAGATCACACCTTTTTGTTCAGGAAATAAAAACGCTGAAAAGGTTAACATAAATTTACATAACATATAGATCAACTATACCCAATCATAAACATAAATAATTCAAATTTTTAAGAATGTAGTTCTTCTTAAAAATTTGTGTTACGATCCCACGTATATGACTGTCAAAACATCTCTTAAAGTTTTATTATTATTTGAGATAGTAATCATAATTACAGTGAATTAATTCAAACGTTCTGTGAAACTGGGTGAATTGTCTTTCGCTGTCCAAATATGTATATTACTAGCTATTTGTAAACGGATACCAGAAAAATGACATTTTTATGACATGTCTTTTAATAAATGGGTTATCTCTGATTGCCTACAACATTTTATTAGCTAAGATCTTGCTCTAAATACCAATGTATGTTATAATATTAATCTCATGTAATGACCGAAGATTATTCTTTGAAAGTGCATCGGTCATTGACACATTCAAAATTCATTTATTCCGTAATAATGTTACATTTATTTGAAATCGTATTTTTTTCTTACCTTCTGTAAGTTTTGAAGCTTCAGTTTTCTACTGAGAAACACTGCCAGAAAACTCGGTAGGAAACTTTTTAAAATAATGATATTTTTATGAGTGTCGACATCTAATAGGGCAACTCAATCCCAACCCAATTATATTGAATAATAATTTATTTACATACAAAATAAACAATAACAATTAATAACAAAAAGAAAAAAAATACACAAAGGTATTCCAAGAGATGTTTTTTCAGCAGATCCGTGACAGGAGAAACCAATAAGAAAAGAGTATAGCGTGTGTAGATTTATACCTCTAAATACACAATAATACTCAAATAACCAGAAGTTTTGTTATTTATAAATTTGGTTTTAACAATTATTTGCAGACAACTATCTAATATTATTGTGAAGTTTGTTATAAAAACTTAAACATTGCCTTATATTAGAGTTGCTTAATATATTATGCTTACATGTAGTATTTTTAATTTGTGTATTGCTCGTTTAACATAAGGAATCTATATTTTGATGCCAGAGTCAGAATGTTGACATCTATATACTCTTCTCTTAGAGACACTCTCGAACCAAGATTATAAAAAGTTATTACAGCTCTTTTCTGCAATAGAAATATGGTGTTAATATCCGCAGAGCTACCCCATAAAATAATTGGATATTGTATAAAACATCTCGATGCGCGAGCGAGATAGCTTTATCCTGTGGAAAGGGAGATTAATAGTCCAATCTTGAACTATTCCTGGAGTGGACTATCCTTATTTGCAAGTGGTATTTTAATATATTCATCGAGATCATTATAATATCAAATATGCTAATATAACCGATTGTGGGCAAACCCCCTACAAGAAAGACCGATGATCTTGGAATGATTTTGAAGCGGCAATTGTGAAGTTGGGACCCCTATGTCCAGTAGTGGCTTTCGGCTGATATGATGATGATGATGTATTTATATAGCTGTTATTATATTACCTCGTTGTTACCAACTTTTTTTTTAATAAATAAGCGGGAGAAAAACGAGCAAGTGTGTCACCTGATGGTAAGTGATCACCGCCGCCCATGGACACTCGCTACACCAGAGGGGTCGCGGGTGCGTTGCCGGCCTTTATAAGAGTCAGTAAACCAGTGTTCCTGACCCTTCCCCCCACCCCGATGAGCTCTAGCGATATTACTCACACGCAGAAACACAACATTATGTTATTAAGGTTATTATTAAGGAATGTCTTTTGTAAGGTGGTTCCCCACTCGGGCTGCTCTTTGAACGAATCAACGCTGTGCCTCTTGAACATGATAACAAGTCCAGGAAAATTAAATAAATTTCTTGGGACAAGTAACACACTGCCATCTGATCCTAAACTGCAGAACCGGTACTATATTTCTAAATATATAAGTCTTAACTTGTGCAGTGGCGACACTGTTTTTAGGGTACCGTACCGAAAGGGTAAAACGGGACCTTATTACTAAGACTTCGCTGTCTGCCTGTCCGTCTGTCACCAGGCTGTATCTCATGAACCGTGATATTTAGATAGTTGAAATTTTCACAGATGATGTATTTCTGTTGCCGCTATAACAACAATTACTAAAAAACAAAATATAATAAATATTTAAGGGGGCTCCCATACTACAAACGTGAATTTTTATAGATAATGGTACGGAACCGTTCGTGCCCGAGTCCGACTCGCACTTGGCTGGTTTTTATTTTAAAAGTCACAAGTCGGCGCAATTTTGTTGTTAGGCTCACAAACGCCCTGTAATAAATCTAAACTAAGTAATTTACTTAAAACATGCGGTAAAAGATAAGTGTTATCTTTTACCGCATCTTCATAAAAGTTAGAGTACAAAAGTTAAAAATACTTAAAAGTTAATAACTAAATTCTAACTTTAAAAAGTTAAGGTTCGAATAAAAGCCTACAAATAGTTACCACTTTATTGCCCACGATAAAAATGTTGCCTCAATGCTACCAACCACAACCGTCAATAGCAACGATCATCCTATCTCCATGTGAACGATTATCGATATAATATCGATTTACATTATTGATACCATTCGATATGCGGCCCATTCAAATTTTATGCATTCCGTATTAGATTCGATTGTAACTCGACTCGGGCTATTCCGATTAACGGGTTATTAAAACAATTTTTATAGACGTAGGACGTATTATGGTTATTGTATAGATTGTCTGCCGATTATATATTATAGTAAGGTGCGTTCAAGTTATGACTCATTTTATATATTTATTTATTACTAGCTGTGCCCCGCAGTTTAACCCGCGTAAATTTTTATAAATTATCACAGCTCCTCCCCTGTAGGTGATATTGTCATAATATGTAGCCTATATGTTGACCTGACCTCTTAGTAATATTCATACAAAATTTGAAGTAATGTTTGAGTACTTTTAGAGTTTAGCTCGGACATACATACAGACAAACAGACACACAGACAAATATTCTAAAAACTATATGTTTGGCTTCTATATCGATGGTAGATCACGCCCCAAGTATCCTTTAAAAAAAATATTCAATTTACAGTTTTGACTTTCCTACGATTTTATTATATGTATATATTCACTAGCTTCTGCTCGCGAGTTTGTTTGCACTCACAAAGTGAGGAGAAGCGTCCAGAGAGGTTATTATTTTGATAATCCCACTGACTGGAACCTAACATTTTTCAAGATAAAATAATAAGTATCTTGGGACATCTGATCCCTAACTAGTAGTGCCTGTAATATGGCAACTATACAGTGATAAACGTACTTATAAAATAATTAAAAAAAATACACAGCAAAGGATGTTTTACAATTGATAAATTACTATATAATTGAAAAATATACATTTTATGAATAAATTAGCCAGTAGGCCAATCCTGTGCGACAAATTTGATTCTGTTGTGTGTATGATTGAGTAACAAACAACCCTACCCAAATATCTAACGAAACAACCAAACTTTCACATTTTAAACTTTTATTAGGATTACTACACAAAAACGAAACAAATACAATTTTCGATGTTTTAGATTACTTTTACAAATAGCATTTTACATAATCTTTACAGGATTTCACTGCTTCACCGCACAATTAATGTGTATGTGGGTCACATATTTAGAGTACTTTACCACTGAAGCCGCATTAAACTTGTAACGACTGTTAACCTGCTAATGCACTTCTGAACGCTTCCTGTACTTGTATCTTGAAGTAGCATGCATGAAGTCCAATTACGTCCCTTTAATCATCTACTTACTTACCCCATTACTAGTAAGCATTGTTGATCAGTACCAGGGCAACAAGCGTCTTAAGCGATTACAAAGCTCCGAACAACAGCTATAAGTGGTCACAGTTGAATCACTAAACACTATGCAAGCTTCCTAGTTGCTTCTACTCTCCTAGTACTTTATGCGAACCTAGTAATTGGACTAGATAAAATGGAAATATGGAAGTGGAGTATGGCGTTGTAGTTTTATGTGATAATAAATAGCACTTCTATTTCCGCGTGGATTTCTGATTTTCTTTATAGTATTATATTATTTCATCTGTTTCCTTCATTTATATCCAGAAGCTGAACAATAAATATTCAATGTCATGACACGCCGCTTACTTTCATAATTTTAAACCTTATTTTCCAACTTGGGAAACTTTAGGAAAACTATGAATAAGTATATTATGTGATTCATTTCAATCAAATTTTTAGTTTTAGGCGAGGGAAAGTTCAAGCTGTCTTACTATGTAATACAACAAACTAAGTACTTATCTGCGCCGGAAGGTCCTCCCTTTGGAGTTCAATTTCGAATTAGAGTGGTTATTGAGCTCGGGGCTACTCTCTGTGCCTCAGAAAGCATATTGATATCCTGGGACATTATTCACACATGGCTATCTGATCGCAAACTAAGCAGAGCTTGTACTATGGAAACCAGATAACTGATATACTTCATATACTACTTTTCTTTTCTAAATACATACTTATATAGATAATAGATAGACAGATAGATAACACTTTATTGCACCAAATCGGAACATACATTGAAACATAAGTTAGCTTATATTATGAGGTACAAACGGCGATCTTATCGCCGCTCGAGTTTTCTACGAAATTCGGAAACGTGATCGTATTTGCGGAGCCCAAATATGAACCTTATGCAGAAGTTTTGAAGCCGCTCGAGTTTCTCTAGTTTGTCCTCCGTAAGGTCAAAATAGCTGGCGTCAGCATAGCCAAGGATTGGAAGAAGCGGGGATTGTGCTAGTGCAATTTTAGTGGCAGTTGGGAGAAAATTACGTAACCTCCTTAATGATCCGGCTGCAGCATATAATTTACGACTGGTCTGTTCCATTTGTGGACCCCAAGACAGTGTTTGATTAAAGTATAATTACGCCAGACTCACGACAAACAGACATGTTCATGCACACAAATGTATAACAATCAAATTGATTCTGATACCTGGTCAAAGTATCTTCATTTCTAAGGGTCCTGAAATGAGATGGCAATTGCTGGACTATTTCCGGTAGGTAACTGCAACCTCGATCCGTCATCCAAACGTGTCATTCTAACTCCACTTAGTAATCAAATCAGCTAAAACTCCAATTATTAAGCTATAAATCACGCCAACAACGATAAAATCAAGCACGACCAATACTCTAAGGCTTAATAACCACAATATGTCACTGACCACACACAACACTAATATAATTGTGGTCACGTAGGTACTGTCTAGACGGATTGTAAAAATGTCCCAAGTGACAACTCCAGGGTTAAATTTAAAATATTTTAATGTTAACATGGTTAAAAATAGCTTATTAATGAGACGATTAAAAGTATATTTTTTTAAAAACGTGTATAGGTTTTTAATTATTTAATGTAAACATTCAATAGTTATTGCCGATTCCCTTTATATTGTCTGAGGAGAATTGCTAATAATATAATATCTAGGGACAATGTCACACATATCATCCTAGCCCCAAACTAAGCAAAGCTTGTACTATGGGTACCAGGCGACGATATACATACTTATATAGATAGATAAATACTTATATACATAGAAAACATCCATGACTCAGAAACAAATATTCGTGCTCATCACACAAATATTTGCACTTACCGGGATTCGAACCCAGGACCACCAGCTTCGTAGGCAGGAGCACCAACTAGGCTACGGTGACCGGCATATACCGTGATAACAACTGATTAGTCCAACCATTCGGTCATAGGGACCATTTTAGCTCCTAGTCGGTACGGCTGTGACGGTATGGATCAGGCGCCAAGAGAAGTCCACGGCAGGATAGGTTTAGTCAGTGCGAGTCCGATATACCCACCCGCAGACACTTTTTGTGGGTGGCATGCGTAGGCGTTCCTCCTGCCTTAACAAAAAATAAATAAAAAGAAAGTCGGTACGGTGGCGTTGGTGCGCCCGGAGATGGTTGCCA
Organism: Pseudoips prasinana; assembly: GCA_951640165.1. Taxonomy (NCBI): domain Eukaryota; kingdom Metazoa; phylum Arthropoda; class Insecta; order Lepidoptera; family Nolidae; genus Pseudoips; species Pseudoips prasinana. Next base: position 33,776,734 of record OX621248.1, read on the forward strand.
CAGTCAGTCTCTTCAGTAAACCGTCGTCCATTGAGCGCACGTGAGTATCCCATCAACATAATTGTATTGAATAGTCGCGGGTAGTCTGGATCTCAGCTTTTTGCTGCTCCTCAAAAACGAGTATTTGCCTCTTGACAAGCCCTTGCCATTCCAGTTGTAGCGCTACCAACCGTGCCCACTTAAATGGCTTGATATTGTGTCTTTTTACGCCGCTTCATAACGATTACGGGTAAAAGGTAGTTATAGGCTTTTTCGGTATGCAACCCGTAGAGTGGGTGAGCTTTCATGAAATGTCTAGAATACTGTAGGTACACACTTGACATTGGCAAAAACATATTAAGATAATCTGAATAGCGCTTCAATGCAATGGCAAACCTTGTCGCACAGCTATTTCTCTTCTTCTAAGGACTCCTTCTCATACTTCCAGCCGCTATGATGGCTCGTTTACTGTACGCGCAGTGCGCCTTTGGAACTCTTTACCACATTTCATACGTGATAGCTCATCATTAAATATTTTTAAGAACAGAACTAAGAATCACTTCTTATCTCTTTAATTTATGTATATAATAGATATGTAGGTTTTATGTAGTTTATTATTTATATAAATATATATATATATATATATATATATATATATATATATATATTATTATTGTACACTTGTACCCATTATATAACAATTTCACTCTCCTAATGGTTTGCTGAAAGAAAATTCATTAATGAATTAAGCTCGCCTATGTACATGGCCTTTCATTGTAAAATTTAATTAAAATGTATGTTTCTGTGTGCAATAAAGAATAAAGAATGCTCGAAGGTATTGCGACATAAAAATGTATTCTTTATATAATACAAGCTGTGCCCGGTTTAACCCGCGTTAAACTTTATAAATTGTAACTTATGTGTTATTCGGATATATAAGCTATAATGATAAATAAAAGCTATTAACTATAAAGTTTCATCAAAATCCGTTCGGTAGTTTACACACTCACCAAACTTTCGCCTTTATAATATTAGTGTAATTTTTAAATGGTTTAGAATAATATAAATGTGTATACAGTAAGCTTCCACGAAATCCGTACATTCACAGTCCCCGAAGAATGTTCACCATTAAATGGTATAATTCCGTCAAATCGATGGTCCCGACCACGAGTCCCATATCTCACGCAAGCTCATTAAAGTCTCTTAAGAAGCCAATATTCATTTTCACTCGTTATATATCTTACACTGCTGCTTTCACCTCACGATCTCTATAATAAACGCTGTCATTTTAATCATACACATGTCTTCTCGTCAATTTGAAATTACATATCGTCCCCGTAGTTGGAAAACTAAATAACTCTGATTTTGTAGTTCTGAGATAAACGCGATTTAGTGTTTTTTTTTTTAGTTATTGTTCATTTGTAAGAAAATGTGGAACAATTTTGCTGTCGGCGATTTTATATTTTGTGGACCTGATAACCTTTCACATTATGCTTTAACAAACTGAACTCTATCTTTACCTATAACTAAATAACAAATAAAAAATCAAGTTGTTTAATTTTGCCACAACTGTTTTTATAACGTAACTGCAATTAGCTACTTATTTCGGCTATTTATTTAGTTTTCCTACAAGCTAAATACATGTGGTAGAGTCAAATTAGGTGAAATAAGTGCAGTTATTGAATTTATCATACTCGAAATATTTTTAAATGTAAAATTTAGTGGCTTTGTATGTTATTATTACTTTGATATTTTTTTACCTTTTGATGGGCACATATGAAATAAACGCTGTATTATGATATTAATAAAGTTATATTAAGGAATAAATAGAAAAGTTTATAAAAGGTGTATTGTTATCAGATACTTATCATGCCACATCCTTAAAAAATATACATTATCATCTTTATCATATCAGCCGAACTCCACAATTGCCGGTCTTGCGCTATTCGCACCCAGCGACCCGCACAAGATCATCGGCCCATCTTGTAGGGGGCCTGCCCACACTCTCTCCTCTTCCAGTTCGTGGTCACCTCTTGAGAACCTTTTTGCCCCAACGGCCGTCGGGTCTATAAACTATGTGCCCGCCCACTGCCACTTCAGTTTTGCAATTCTTCGGGCTATGTCGATGATTTTGGTTCGCCTGCGGATTTTGACACTTCTGATTCGATCCCGCAGGGAAACGTCAAGCATAGCCCTCTCCATTGCTCTTTGGGTGACCTTGAGCCTTCTAATAAGGCCCATAGTGAGCGACCACGTCTCTGTTCCGTAAGTCATCACTGGCAACACACACTGGTCGAAGACTTTCGACTTGAGAAACTGCGGTAATTTGGAAGAGAAAATGTTACGTAGCTTCCCGAACGCTGCCCATCCGAGTTGGATTCTACAATTGATCTCCTTTTCGAAGTTGGACCTACCTTGTTGGATGGTATGTCCTAGTCTCCAACCTTCAATTGAGTGGGTGCAATATGGACGTTTGACATGATTTTCGTCTTATCCATGTTCATTTATCAGACCCACTTGTTGAGGAACTCTGCTGAGGTCATCGAGCATTGTACCGAGATCTTCCATGGTCTCAGCCATGACTGCTCATTGGCAAATCGATGGTGAGTGATGTAATCGCCATTGACATTGCTAAAGCCTTTCCAGTCCAGAAGCTTGAAGACATCTCCCAATGCAGTGGTGAACAGTTTCAGAAATATAACATCTCCCCGTCTCACGCCTCGCTGTAAGTGGATAGGTTTCGAATTGTAGTCCTGGTGTCGCACTGACATAGTGGCGTTTTCATACAAACACTTTAATACCTCGATATACCGGTAGTCGATTACCACCGTTGGAGAGACCTGAGCACGGCCCAGGTTTCGATAGAATCAAAGGCTTTCTCACACTCCACAGACGGTAAACACAGTGGCTTGTTATACTTTTCGGCCTTCTACACAACTTGCCCCAGCGTATGTATGTGGTCTATGGTGCTAAAGCCTTTTCAGAAACCAGTTAGTTCGGGAGGCTGGAAGTCATCAAACCTGCGTGCGAGACGATTCGTAATGACCCTCGAAAGCAACTTGTAAACATGGCTCAGCAGTGTCGGCCTATAATTCTTCAATAGGGTTTTGTCACCCTTTTTGAAGAAGAGCACCATCACACTTCGTTGCCATGCTTGTGGAGTTGTTGTTAGTTTGACCATCTAGTATGACGGAGTTAAATAAGTTCTGATGGGCCCGTAGGATTGGTGTACCACCCGCCTTCAGAAGCTCTGCTGTAACTACATCCTCACCAAGCGCCTTGTTGTTCTTATGTTGTCTGAGAGCCATTCTAATCTCGTACAGGCTGACTTCCAGGATGTCTTCGGTGTAATGACGGGTTAGTCGTGCTCTGGGATCCGAGGCACTTTAGAGCCTTTGTTCCGCTTGATGGTCTCTTTCATACTAATTGTACTAAATTGACGCGTGAGGCGAGTCAAAGATTTTGAGATCTGTCTTTTGAGCCACCGGTATCTGGTAGCATGATCTGAGGAGTTCAGAACCATTTGTCTTTCTTCCATAAGTTGCAGGGTAAAGTCAGAGATCTTTTTAGTTCTGTTTGTACAGCGGGCCTTGAAGAATTTAGACCCAGCCGTATGGGCAGCTTCTACAAGCTTGTCGTAGTATAAGTCCACTTGACTGCATGTGTGGCGTGGTGGCTGAGACAGTCGCCTCGCCGCTTCGTGTCGCGGGTTTTAATCCCGCGCCAGACAGCTATTTGTGTGACCCATAAATAGTTGTTCTGAGCCTGGATGTAATTTGTGTCCGTCTATTATGTTTTGTAAAGTACCTATAAGATTAGATTACCTAGTGCTAGGCATTCGAAACGGTTTTGCAATTAGAGCTAAAATGGTTCGGGGTTTTGGACCTGGATAGGTAAAGATCGGAGCGTAGACTTTATCAGTCGGGACCTCTGCAACTTGACATTAAGGTTCAATGAGCCTCTCACCAGTCTGTGATCGCTGCCGGTTTTATCCGCATTGAACATCTGTCGTCTCATCGACAAGATAAAGTCTATCTAATTTTTGGTTTTACCATCGGGGTTCACCCAGGTCCATTTGCGGTGATCCGACTTTCTGAATAAGGAATTCATCATTAAGAGTTCCTCCTTCTCCATGAAGTCGGCCAACATTTGGCCCCGGGGGTTCCGGTCTCCAGTTCCAAATTGCCCCACTCTCAGCCCATTACCGAATCGTTTGCCCAGCTTCGCGTCAAAGTCCACAAATGACCACAGTGAAAGGGTTTTAGAGCTATGTATGGCTCTTGATATATCCTCAACCTCACCGTCGGAGTTCGTCGAAGTCGGTGCGTATACCTGTATTACCTTCAACGAATACCGCTTGGTAATTCTGAGAATAAGTTACGCCACCCTGGTCGACACCCTCTCGATTTTCACTACGTTGTCCCAAGTGTTTGTCCCAAGGTGACACCACCTTGGGACCGTAGGTCGCCGTTGGTTCTGGAAATAGAGCAGGTTCCCGGATTTTAGGATTATCGTGCCCTCCCCCTCTCTTCGGACTTGAGACAATCTTATGATATCCCAATGTAACCTGTTCAGCTCCTCCTCCAGTTTGATGATCTTCTCGTCGGTCCGCTGTATGCGAGTGTTATATGTTGCCAGGGCCAGAGGTTGTTGGTTTTGGTAAAACGGCGTCTGCCGGGGGTTTTTAGCACCCCGGTTTCTATTTCCTTATTTTCTGTTTCTATTTCTGAATCTATTGTCTTAGCGAAATATAGTGTTCCATGATTCTTTTTCAGGGTAACCCGGTGAGACTTGTTCAATAAGGGTTTCAATAATTGCTCGAATTGTTATAATATTACTTGTTTCATCTTCAGAATCTCTCGACAAAATGGGGTTTATTCGTTCAAATCTCTTTACTCTTTTTTTCTTCTTATCCAATGAAATATTGATGTCTATTAAAGAACTAAGTTTCGTTTTTATTTTCTTCTTCTGTGTCCGGAATCCATGTATATCCAGAATCAGCAAAAGATTCTTCATCTGTTGAAGGTGGCGTTGGTTTGATACCCGAAATGGGACTTGAACCTCTTATTTCCTTTGATGACAACTTAAGTTATTTAATTTCATTTGCCTAGCATCTTATAATTAATCTTCATCTTGTTGTAGAAGAATTAAATAACACCAAATATTTATAAATTAGATACGTTATATCAGAATTCTGGATAGCAGAATTAAATAAATAGAGTTATTTAGTTTTCCTCGAACTAAGTTAGTTTTGTAAAAAAAAAATTAAGTTGAGGAAAAATTCAACAACTCAAGTTATTTAACTTATTCGACATTCATCTTGTCATTGACCAGAGTTATTGATTTATTTACTGAGTTATTTAGTTTTCCTTTAAAAAAATTGTGTTTGTCTGAAGATATTTATTATTCCATCTGTCATGACCTGTCTGACAAAAATGGCTATATCTTTGGAACGGAATAAGATATGAAAATGCCTGTAAGGCTCAAATATGCGGCAGGTTTTAGGTGTTTTGAAAATAGGAAAAAGTAAAAATCGCCAAAATCGGACTTATTTAGTTTTCCAACTACGGGGACGATATATTGTGAATACGTAGTATTCATAACATAATTATAAATATATAGGTCTGTTTAAATATTTTGTAAATATACAACATGTAACTTAATTAACGCACATCCTGAAAAGAGTTTGTTCAGAATCGTTTACTGAATCGATTTATATCATTTTTAATATAGGTAATTTATTATGCCAAAATAATTAAAACTACGGAAATTATTGTCATATTAACCCTGTACAGTCAAAGAAATTGAATTGGACCGTAAGTTAAAGTAATAAGACTTTTAAATCGCAGTTTTATTTGTAATCATACAAATTCCATCATTCCATACAAAATAAAGAAAAATAAACTTTATTCCAAGAAACTAATTTAGTAAATAACAATGCATATGTCTTTTAAATAAAAAAATCAGTGTGTGTATTAAGATTTCAACATAATATTCTAATTGGGGTCTGAGGGTGTGCGTGAATTAAGTTACATATTTTATAGTGCGAGATCTGTGAGATCGAATCAATAATGTTGAGATATGGATTCGAACCAATATATTCATATTATAAGGTTCTCGAGTAGCGACCACGAGCCAAAAGACACAGCGTGGGCAGGCAGGAGTCGTCGTAATTGTCGTAGTGTTTGGTCTGTAAACAAATTTAAATTAATTAATTTTATGTTAGATGTAAGTATGTAAATCAAAATTTTTTGTACACTCTGTTTAATACTATTTTTTTATTTCGATGTATACAAATAATATGAATATTTTAGATTTAAATTTAATATTAAGTTATCTCATCTGAATTATGTATTATTTTAAGCGTTGATTTTATTTCTGTTTAGATGTTTTATTTTTATCATGTTATAATTACAATTATTTTTTTTCGCTGTTAACTGTATTTATGCATGTTACCCAGTAAGAGATTGTTACATTTAAACAAGCATATTGTCATCACAAACGATTAATAGTAATAATGTAAACAATTGTTGGTTAATCAAATAAATAAATAAATATGAATCAATTGTCAGCTGTGAAGGGCATAACGAATGAATAAATAAATCAACAACTCTCTTCAGTCGTACGGCTTACCTTTTTAATGTTTACAGTAAAACTTCTTCATGTACGCTTGACTTGGGGAGTAAGCAAGTGAATGTGAGAAGAGAGCGTTACGAAAAGTGTGATCGGGTGACGTGAATGGAAGTTGAGAGGGAGCTATACTTTAGTGACGATAGAAAGAGAGACATACGTTTCGTATATTACTTTAAGGGCAAGAGAGAGAAGTCCGAGCACACATTGTCTTTCTCTCAGTCTCTCATAGTCAGTACTTTTTATTCTGTGGTTACGTTTCGTATATCTAAGTTTTACTTCACTTTTGTGGCGATAACACACTTGTTTTGTTATCCTACTAATATTATAGAGGCGAAAGTTTGTGAGTGTGTATGTTTATTCCTTCTTCACGTCTAAATGGCTGGAATGATTTTAATAATATTTGGTATGGAGTTAGCTGACAACACTTAAGCTATAATTTATCAAGTTTAACGCGGGCAAAACCGCTAGTTATCCATAAAATTGGCTCCTAGTCATCCCGATTAATTCTAGTTGCGGCTACGAGAATTACCTACTACCATATCGTATCGTTATAATAATTTTAAGCGTTATTTAGCATTTTTGTTTATTAAACTTGATTGCCAGTCTTCCATAAGATGTTACCTCGACCTTCAATGTCAACAGATATGATAAAATCATTAAAAGAGTGTCGAAGGATGGCAATCTTGTTATTCCATGTCCCAGTTTAGATAGAATAGTACGTTCATTCAACATATAGACTGACACAAGTCATTGCGAGAATACTCATGACCAGAAGAAATAATAATATTGTTGTATAAAACTAGTATAGTTAACTCAGCTACTCCCACTGCTTCGTTGGTCTAACAGCAGCGTGTTCACCCGCTGAGAACGAGGGTCCTGGGTTCAAATCCCGGGTCGGGTTAATCATGATGTATTGGGACTTTTCTGTATTTTTTTATTATTATTATACCCCGTGCCTTCAAGAGCAAGTAAAGCCGTATGTCCTTTATCTGACCTATTTCCTGTCGTGTGCTAGGCGTTCCAGCGGATGATGAAAGTGATGGAATAGAAAATGCTCCTGTGTTTGTGCACACACTTGAGCACTATAATATGTCCCGCGCAAATGGCTAATCTATATTGAGACTGGCCACCGTGGCCGAAATTCGGCTAGGAGGACACATTAATTCCTGACTAAAAAATTCCTTATCTATATCAATAAAACACCCGCTTTGAAAACAAACCATTGGACTGGACAAAGACCTCCACTAAGGATCTCCACAATGGCTAGTTTTACGCTGCATGTATTCAATGACTTTCCGTGACCCTCGCATAGTCGGCTCACCTTGTGGGGGGTTGTCATTTAATTTGTAATAGCTACTAACATAGGAGCCACGTTACACCTTCTCGTCCAAAATACCGCAGTGTCTCAAGTCGAAAGTCTTCGACCAGTGTGTGTTGCCAGTGACGACTTACGGAACAGAGACGTGGTCGCTCACTATGGGCCTTTTTGGAAGGCTATGTCAATGTCACAAAAGTACATGTTGTGTGGTGGTGTCATCGTATCAGCAGGGGACCCTTGCAAGATCGTCGGTCCACCTTGTAAGCGCCTGCCCACGCTGCGTCTTCCGGTTGGTGGTCGCCACTCGAGAACTTATGCCTCATCGGCCGTCGGTAAATGTTCTATTTGCCTATAATTATTTGTTTATATTTTCTATAAGTGTTGGCAATTCTAAATAAATAATGGAGAGAAAATAAATACAAAGTACAGTTAAATAAGGACAAATTTCATACTATATTAAGACTGAACTTTCTAAGCTGTGACAGAAATATATCGACTCAGGCGCAAGCAAAATGGTAATGTGCAATCTTGCGCGATAATGTCTTAATATAAGTACAAGAGAATCGTTTTAACCCGTCACTGTGTCGATATCGTTATGAACCTGATTTTTGCAATGTACATTAATTAATAGACTGGTTCGCCATGTTTTATTGTTTTATTTAACCATAACATTTATTATGTTGAGAATACTGTGAAAAGAATGTATAGATGAATGGCTCAAAGCATCCCAATGTGTCATTCTATACGAGCCAACTTCAACTTTACTATTATGTTAATTGCTTTGTACTAAATATATGAGACCGTTTCGACAGAAGATAAAAATCAGAGTCCAAAAACTAACATAAAAAAATACATACAGCCAATATGATAAACTCTTTCTATTAAAGTCGGTTAAAAGTCCTGTCGGTTAAAATGATATAAACTGAATGTCAAGTATTTCAAGTACGTATAAAACGAGTCTCTATAAATGTAACTAGACTTTGGCACAAAATTCTGGACATCTTGTATACCCAAACTCGAATAAATTTCATTCGGCAACCAACTTCCAATTGGGAATATTTGACAGATTGAGTAGGAGTCTGTACCTACGCGCAGTACATACTTTTGGCATATTTATGCAGGATTGTAAAGATTTCATTTTACGGAATTGGTTATGTAAAAAAAAATATGTTCGCTTTTTTAAGAATAGATCACATTTTATTTTACACTAGCTGTGCCCGGTTTTACCCGCGTTAAATTTTGTAAATTAGAGCCTGTGTTATTCGGATGTATAAGCTACTTAGGTTTGCCCCGCGCTTTTGCCCGCGTTAAATTTTATAAATAATTAAAATGTTATTCGAATATAATTCATCAAAATCCGTTCAATAGTTTTTCGTAAAAGAGTAACAAACATACACACTCACACACTCACAAACTCACAAACTTTCGACGTTATAATATTAGTGTGATATCGCTACAAAGTTTCATCAAAATTCGTTCGGTAGTTTTTGCGTAAAACAGTAACAAACATCCCATATTCACAAACTTTGGCATTGATAATATTAGTTGGATAAGCTGTATTACTACAAAATTTCTAATTTCTAATGTCAGAATCCGTTCTTTAATTTTGCGTGAAAGAGTGACAAACATCCATACATCTCTACTCACAAATTATTCCAATTATATTACTAGTAGGGTAAGCTATATAATTATAATTTTTACAAAGTTTCATCTAAATCCGTTCGTTAGATTTGCGTGAAAGAGTAACAAACATCCATACATCCATACTCACAACCTTTCGCAATTATAATATCAGTAGGATAAGCTGTATTACTAAAAACATTCATCAAAATCCGTCTGGTAGTTTTTGCGTGAAAGTGTAACAAACATACATTCATCCATACTCGCAAACTTTCGTATTTATCATATTAGTAATATAAGCTATACTACTACAAAGTTACATCAGAATCCGTTCGGTAGCGTGAAAGAGTAACAAACATCCATACATCTATACTTACAAACTTTCGCATTAAAATATCAGTAGGATTTGTAGTGAAGCCATATGAACTACGACAACTACACAATATATTCCGATTACCGTTCGTACATTTATAATAACTGAATCTAGAGACTAGAATAGATTAGCCACCTCATTTATCATTTGCCGTAAGCCTCGAAGCACGCGGAGATATCAAAGGGTTAAATAAAATGTAGAATTTATTGTCACATTTACGGCCAAGTTGGGAGACCATCACGTCGTTATATCGTATCGTGTGAATGAACGTGTAGAAATAATTACGGCTTAGATTTTTTATCACGTCCTTAGAGCCCAATTAAATATTCTTCATTGAAGTTAGTATTTTTCCATTTTTAATGGAGAAGTTTCGTCAAAAAAATACATTAAATTCCTGTGAGTTTGTATATCGGTCAACGCGTCCAGTCGCTCAGTTGAGACCTTTGACCTAATCATTTATGTCAGATATATTAAATATCAAAAAATTAGGGGCGCTCTCTATTCCTCCACTATGCAGCATACGTTGGTCGGTTAGCCATCACAACCAAACTTAAGTCAGATGCAATACCAGAGAGACCACCACTACCTGTATTAGACCGAAATAAGTGGCTTACCAACAGGTTAGTCGTTAGGACCCGCTTACTCGTTCCCCTTGCTAAATTACATTAAAAGTGCTAAAAAGACTTTTTCTTTATTTAAGCCTCTATCTTACTAAGTAAGTATTTTTCACCTATCACGGGATGATGTTGACTTAAAAGAATAATGGTAAACTTTCCACCATATTTAAAAAGTAACCTTCAAAGCTTTAATACCCAAGTGCTGAGTAAATGTCTTTATTTCATTTCACTATTGCTTCACTTGCAAACACGTAATATATGGACACGAAGTCCCCAGACTTAGACCAACTATAAAATATGGTATTCATCGGGATCGAACCCGTATCACGCGGGCACTGAGGTAGTAACGAGGCGACAACCCTAAGCACTGCGTCAGAAGTACAATTTAAAATAAATACTAATAAATAGATAGTCTCTATATTTAATTTAAGAGCTATGCTGTTCCGGTGCAGGTTTCACCATTCCTCTCATCTTCTGCAAGCAATCATACGGCTCTACTAGCAGCTTTTCTTTGATTTTATCCATGTAAGTTGTCATTGGTCTGCCAGGCAGAAAGCCTACGCAGGCCAACTCCAAAGTGGCTCCGAGTTGGTGTGTCGGACTCGCACCGAATAAACCTAACCTGGTGGAGGAGTACTGAGAAAGTGGATATGCTGCTGGCATGCTTATTTAGGTCGTATCTGTGGTCTGCCTTTACTTCTCCGTCCCTCGACTTTTCATAATGAAACCAATTAAATTGACATGAATCCAAAACCTTCTAGTCTCTATGGTGTTGGATTTCTTTTCATCTACCAATTAGAGCACTTCTTCATTTAATTTCTCCATCTATAACTATTCGCTGTGTGATGACGGCGACAAATATCATCACCCCATCTCATCTCGTGGGGGGCGATTGTCCCGAGGGAATACGTACCAGAGGACAGGCAGCGTTTTTCTGTGAACTATGATCATCAAACTGCGTCTCAACCCGTCTGCTAAGCGTGGTATACATGGTCCCGTTTAATTTATTTATATATAAACGATTAAATTCGTTGCGGGATCCAAGACAGTTAAAGCGATTCCCCGGGACATGCCTGAGCCTCACCGCTTAGTGACATTTCATTGTGTGCCACTACTGATCATGGCTCACAGGGGGGCTACTAGCTAAAGCGCCGAACATCGGGATAGTGATCAGCGTTCAAATAAATAAAGCATGAGCACATGTGACGTCATAAATGGTCCGGAATCGATTAAACTATTGATTAAGTAATGTTTAACCTTTATTTATTTCAAAGCCGATCACTATCCCGATGTTCGGCGACTTAGCCGGTAGCCCCCCAGGAATTGCAGTGGTGGGTGGGAAGGAGGGACTAGTCCTGAATCCGTTTAAATTGGTACTTTTACTTTGCTTCTTAATGTCTCTTTGTTACATATAATAGACATTTATTAATGATGCGGAAACGATAGGGCTTATCGACCAGGATCAATTTGCGCGCCAAGAGATAATCCCACACACGTCTAGATTATTATCTGCTGTTGCAACTGTCAAAACAGAGTGTTAATGTACTAAAAGTACTAGATTACGTTGTTTCTTAAGCTTAGTTCAGTGATGTTTGAATCTAAAGGCAAAATAGGTGGGGCCTTAAAGGGGCCCATTGCTACATAGTCTTACTTATATTATAAACGCATCATCCTACTAATATTATAAACGCGAAAGTTTGTAAGTATGGGCGGATGGATGGATGTTCGTTACTCTTTCACGTAAAAACTACTGAATGGATTTTAATGAAACTTTACAATAATATAGCTTATACATCCGAATAACACATAGGCTTCAATTTATAAAGATATTGTGTGAATTGTCCAAAATATGACGATAAGTGTCAAGTAAGTAGAAAAAAATCTATCATCTGCGAACTATTCCGGCGTGTACTGCCAAAACCGCTAGAAGTAATCCTACTAATATTATAAATGCAAAAATTTGTGAGTATAGATGTTTTTGGATGTATGTTTGTTACTCTTTTACACCAAAACTTCTTTAACACGGGTGATACCGCGGGGCATAGCTAGTAAACAGATATTTCAACCAAATAAATTGTAATCATAAATACCAGGTGAAATGAAATAGGTGACATTTAAACACAATTTACCTTCTTTTGTTCTCTCTGATGGGGCCCAACCCACTACCTTTTATCTTCTATGCAGTCGGCAGTACAAATTATGTTCAGTTCGACAGTTCAGCTTGTTATTTATCTTCTACCGATTTAATTGGAGCATTATTACTAATTATAGATCATATTCTACTTTTGATTGACTATTATTTATTCATAACACGGTCACCGTAGCCTAGTTGGTAGTGCTCCTGCCTGCGAAGCTGGTGGTCCTGGGTTCGGATCCCGGTAAGTGCAAATATTTGTGTGATGAGCACGAATATTTGTCTCTGAGTCATGGATGTTTTCTATGTATATAAGTATTTGTCTATCTATATAAGTATGTATATCGTCACCTGGTACCCATAGTACAAGCTTTGCTTAGTTTGGGGTTAGGATGATCTGTGTGACATTGTCCTTAGATATATTATTATTATTCAATTGGGTATTATAAAAACCAATATAACCGTACGAGTAATACTTGCGTTGCCTTAACCCTTAAAAAAATAATGGTATAATAGTTACCACCTCATTTTAAACTCTACAGCCTTGTAATAGGAGCTAAAATCCAACGAATTACACATGTTTAGACATATCAAAGTAGAAACGGGTAATCGTGTCTTCAGGCCCCACCAGAGTGTAGACATTTATTACCTATAACAGGAACGAAATTTTTACACTCTGATGGTTCTGCCACGTATATCTCTAGAAATGTATCTAGAAATGTATTGTGAATAGCCATCAAGCATCTCTTTTTAGGGTACCGTACCCAGGGTAAAACGGGAGCCTATTACTAAGACTTCGCTGTATGTGTGTCTTTCAGTCTGTAACCAGGCTGTATCTCATGAACCGTGATACTTAGACCGTTGAAATTTTCACAGATGATGTATCTCTGTTGTCGCTATAACAACAAATACTAATGAAACAAAATAAATATTTAATGAGGCTCCCATACAACAAACGTGAATTTATTGCTCGTTTTTTATAGATATACCTTTCGTGCGCATATCCGACTCGCACTTGGCCGGTCTTTATATTTGGGGGCCCCATACTTTTTAACCCACGGGCCCCCGTTACTTGAGGTGGTACTGGTTTTACTTGATGCCGCGTCGTGTATGAATTATGTTCGCTACTACACTTGGTTCGATAATTCACGGCTCAGTGACAGCTATACCTATTTTCAGCGCATCGCTATAATTTATAATGAAGAGCTTGGATATGATATCATGTAGTGACTATGTTGAAGCTTATTCTAGGTAATGTCAGTGGGAAGTACAGTGAGCGTTCAAAAGTGCTTTAGCAGGTTAAGTAAATAAATAAATAAAATAAAATAATAAATAAAAAAGGTTTTTATTCACGTAGACTTTAAAAAAAAGTATAATTATCAGTCTGTAAGGACCGAACTTCGATGATCGTGATGCTAATAATCATAATATTCCATGATACCTTTTTATTAGGAGACACTTTTGTATAACTATAGAAATCACAAACACCGTATCAATAAATACTCAGAATCGGTCCACAAACGAAATAGCCGCATAACGTGCAGACGCCAGCACATTCAGCTACCCCAATCTGTCAAATTTCTTTTATCGAAATTCAACTTTATCACATAAGAATAAGGTTCCCTTTCAAGTGCTGGCGTCTGTACCTAATCCTAACCTACCTAATTTTACTACTGGCCTTCCTACAAGAGGAATCACTGACTCTGATAGCACAGTTAACCTAGTTTCAGAGTTAGGGGTCCATTAACTTTGTGTAAACCTTCCAGTCTAACCCGCACATACCGACTATTTTGCTCTTCATTGTAAAAAATTGTTGGGTTATGAATATTATTAAATGATTATAATTATTATATTATAATCAGCATCATGATGAGGACATCATCATATTGTCAGCCGAATAACTTCCACTACTGGACAAAGCATCCCCAGAAGATTTTCACGATGGATGATGGGCAAAACGTTTATTATTTGGAGGCATATGCCTGCCAGAGGCATATGCAAATGTTGGCGATCACATTATGATGGTCATAGTACACAGGGAAGTTGTTGCCCGTTTTCTGGGAGATATTTCCTCGGAATTTTTTGTACGACCCTGCGAATATCACCAACCTTTATTTTTTTTGCTTGATAAGGCAGAGGAAATGCCTAGCCATCCTCCTGTACCAGGTGGATGTGCATGCCACGCGCAAATAGTGTCTGCGGGTGGGCATGTCGGACTCGCCTCGCATTAACTAGATGTCATCGCTTCTGTGCGTGCATTAGCCCACATATCAGCCAATCAAAATGTAAAAACAACGTTAAAAAAATATATAAAAAAAATCGTAGACAAAAAGCAACTTAAGACGAAAAAAGCAAGCCCGGAGTTTCTTTGTAGCTTTCTTCTCCAGGTCGTCCACCTAGGTAGCTAGAGAAAGCCGCAGGCTAGCTAGGGTAGGATCCTCAGCGGCGAGGATCGCGTTGCCCCCTTAACACGTGATTGTTAATCCCGTGCAAGTGATCTGACCCCCATTTCGAATTCCATCTTTTTACTTCAGCGGCCGCCTGAGCTGTGGCCCGAACCCCATAAGGGTGCCCTCAGGTATTAGTCGCTTAAATTAAACTACTGGTTGAGAGCCTTTTGCGCTAGCCATCTGCTCGTTGTTTTCAATTCTTTAATTTTAATATACAATTGTTAAATATAACAATAATAGTTTAGTAACTTGCTATTTATTATTAATTTAAGGATATTAAAAATATATGTGACGAAACAGACCGCACGGACGGACTAATTCAAAATATTTTGTTGCTTTAATTACTGTGTTTATGTAATACATTGTGAGATTGACAAGTACATCTGTATGTAAATACCCAAGTGGTGAATAAATTTCATTATCTCATTTCGTACCGGCCAAATCTAACCTGCCGTCGACTTCTTCTGGCGCCTGAGGGGGGGACCCCCGGGAACGCGGGTATGCTGCTCCGGTGCCCCCCTTTTGCGCCGTGTCCCAGATGGTTGGGACACGCACCATGGGAGGGTTCTGAGTTGCCCTCCCTAATTGCCAACTCCTGCCAGTACGGCACAGCGACTGCGCCGCACATAGTTCGCTGTCTTCCCGGAGCTGCTTGCACGTGATGGCAGTAGAGGACCGAAATCAAATATCACCAACCTATATTATCCATGGGTCGATGACATTCATTGCAGTCAGCCACATAGTAAAGCTTCATCTAAAAAACCGGCCAAGTGCGAGTTGGACTCGCCCATGAAGGGTTCCGTAGCAGCAAGTATTTCAGTTGATTAAATGAAAGGTAAATTGCTGTTCACGATTTATGACGTATTTAAAAAAAACTACTTACTAGATCTCGTTCAAACCAATTTTCGTTGTTAGTTTGCATGGTAATGTACATCATATATTTTTTTTAGTTTTATCAATGTCTATGTATGGGGAACCTCCAAAATTATTGATTGTTTTCTATTTTTGTGTGAAAATCTTAAAGCGGTTCACAGAATACATCTACTTACCAAGTTTCAATAGTACAAGCTCTTAGTTTCGGAAAAAAGTGGCTGTGACATACGGACGGACAGACGGACAGACAGACATGACGAAGCTATAAGGGTTCCGTTTTGTGCCATTTGGCTACGGAACCCTAAAAATATTTTATTTTTTATTTATTTATTTATTTCAATTCAAATTAAAATATCTTTACAGCATACACCAAAACGATATTATAAGCTATAATTAAAATTACATACAAAATTTATACATTTGAGTTACATACAATGCACCTTTGCGCTACTTCTGCGAATTTTGGCAGGCTACAGTGGTATGCCTATGCGCTGGACTGACCAAATAAAATCCGCAGTAGGAAGCTGCGTATCTGACTGTGCCAGACAGTCCGCCAACAGAGAGAGATGGCGGGAGATCGTGCGGAAAGCTGTGTCCACCCTTACCACCAACGTGGATGCCTCGATGTGACCACGACCGCTCTGCCAAGAGCGTAACGAAAGAGAAGAAGACAGTGGTATATGTCAATTTCCGCTGCTATTAAATTTATGAGTCGTATGGCACGCGACACGGGGGCGAACTTGAGTAAGTTTGTTCTTGCTACCGGTACGCTGAGCGTAGCGGGGCGGCGGCGTGCGCCCACGTAGCCATCAGGGGCGCACAGCCGCAACTCCGAGAGCACGGCTGGGTGGTATAGATGGCCGCGCAGTACGCGCCATACGTATATGACTAGTGCCACATCGCGCCGCACGCTTAGCCGCTCGTATCCGACCATACCAAGCACAAACAAGCTTGGGTACATCAGTGGGT
This sequence comes from Pseudoips prasinana, assembly GCA_951640165.1. NCBI lineage: Eukaryota > Metazoa > Arthropoda > Insecta > Lepidoptera > Nolidae > Pseudoips > Pseudoips prasinana. Next base: position 33,793,700 of record OX621248.1, read on the forward strand.
ACATGGGGTACACTCCGTATTCTTTATTGTATAAAAATCGAGAAAATTTATTTTGAATTTTCTCCACCATAAGGCTGTATTTAGCCTCATGTGGGTTCCAAATAAAAGATGTTGATTCGAGATGACTCCGAACGAGGGCGTTGTATAACATCTTTACAACTAAAATATTATTGAAATCCTTACAATTTCTCAAAATGAAACCTAAATTTCTAAATGACTTGTTGCAGATGTCAATAATGTGCTTACGAAACGTTAACTCTGGTACCATTTCGACCCCTAAGTCTCGAGTATAATTAAAGCGTGGAATCAACGCACTATCCATTTTATATGTATAATGTTGTGGAGCCCTGGCCCGACTATAGCTCATTACTCCGCACTTAGCTACATTAAAACCTAGCTTGTTGGCATAGCTCCACTGCACTATCCGGTCGATGTCTCCCTGCAATCGTCCAGCGTCCGAGTCGTCTACTATCGGCAGATACACCTTAAGGTCATCTGCAAACAGCAGACAGTCGGCATGCTGGACAACTGCCGGCAGATCATTGATCATAATAATGAATTCCAGGGGCCCTAGGTTAGACCCCTGACTAATTCCTGAAAGAGTAAAGTATGGCCTAGATTTATATCCCTCATACTCCACGTATTGTCTGCGTTCTCCCAGATAGCTTGCGAAGAATTTGAGTAAGTGCGACGTAAATCCAAGCGCCGCCATCTTAGACAGCAGACAATCATTATTAACGGTGTCAAACGCCCTTCGGAAATCGAAGTACGCACAGTCTATCTGCCCTCCTGCATCAATGACAGGTGCTAGGTACGTCATAAACGACAATAGGTTACTCCCCGTACTTCGTCCTGGCCGGAAACCGTGCTGCGCGTCCGTCATTTGGGAGCTGATTTGCGTGTAAATACACGCGTGTAATGCAGACTCAAATACTTTGGCGAACGCCGACAGCACCGCTACCGGCCTATAACCACTAACGTCATCACTTGCACTACCCTTCGGGACTGGTATTACTCTGGTAATTTTCCATCGATCTGGATATAGGCCTTCCTTTAAGCACAGATTAATTACGTGCAACAAGGGCTTCCAGAGCACCTCGCGACAATCCTTCACGATATACGGTGGTATACCATCAGGCCCCACTGAGTGCTTGGGCTTGAGGTGGTTGAGCGCTGAGCGCAGTTCCCGTGCGCTGAGTTGACCTACGTGCACCCGCGCTGCACCCGCTCTCGTGCCCGCCGACCGCTCTGCTTCAACCGGATCTAAAACCGGGCGCTCCGTGCTATAAACGGAGTGAAAAAATGAAGCAAAACATTCCGCACCATTTTCTTCATTCAATACTACCCCATCCTTTTTTACTACATTTTTGAAGCGCTTGCATTGTTTACTTCTAATGTAATTCCAGAAAGATTTCGGATCATTTTTAATGTTTAATTGTAGCCTACGCTGATAAGCTTCATAGGTCGATATAAGTTTTCGTTTAACCAATGACCGATACCGAGAAAAAGTTTCGTAATCACACGTTGATCGTGTTGTTTTATAAATTTTATGATACTTCGATTTAACCTTAATATCGTTTATTAAATCTGAGGTGTACCATTCTGGATAAGTGTACCTATTACTCGTTTTAGGCTTATTATATTTGATTTTTCTAGGCGTATATTCGCTAATGGCGTCGTTGATAATACTATAGAAATAGTTCAACGCCTCTTCCGAATTTTTAATTTTATACAAAGCTTCCCAGTCTAACATGCCAAATTTTTCGTACAACCTAGAAAAATTACACTTAGTAAAATTCCAGGAAGTGTAAAGGCTGTTATTAACGTCTATACTGTCCTGTACATGCATCTGCCTCACATCATGATTCGACCTTAAAGTTACTTTAATATCCAGCGGGGGATGATGAACGTCAATACCTACCAACGGGTCATCCGATCCTTTTACCACTATGTCACCCTCCGATAGCGTAGTCAATACTAAGTCTAAAGTACGATTATTAATATTACATATGTTATTTACCTGCCGAAATTCACAGAACGCTGCAAAATATTCAAAATAACTTTGAACTTCAACCGTTGCCGAAGGCATGTTAAAATCACCCAGCACTATCACTGATTCATACTTAGTACATATAGTTTCCATAATTTGAAATAACTGCATATATTCATTATAATTACACGCTGGTGGAATATACACCACGCAACACAAAAACAACAAAGTATTTCTACAGCTGACTTTTGCACACACAATCTCAAATAAGGCCGTGTCTACATTATCGATGCGCACTTGACCAATATCGAATCGAGAGGATACCGCCACGAACACACCTCCTTGTTTCCTTCCATCTGATCGATCACACCGTAATATCTTATATCCGAGAGGAACAATTTCTCCGTCTTTAATAGAAGTGTTTAAACCAGACTCAGTCACTGCAAATAGGTCATGTGTTGATGCCAACAAATTAGTGTAGAAAGTTTTTGTCTTCGTTCGTAGTCCCCGGACGTTTTGGTAATACACTTGTATGGACTTAGTGGTTTGCTTCCTTTCCTTAAGAGGGCTTCTGTGAGTTTCGAAACCAGACCCATTCCTTAAATTGAGTATTAACCGGCCAACTATCCACACTGTTCACTTTGTCGAATTCAGACTCTGGTACGCCTACCCTAAACGATGCGTAATCCCTTTTAGATTTAGGGACAATTTTTTCCACTTTGACATCGTCTGAGGTATAAATGGACTTCACGTGCTCCGTTATCGCCTCGACTGAGGTTTCAGGATGCAACGACCAAATATGTATGTACTTCTTTTTTTGTATTGCTTGGAAAGAAGAAATCTGTGAATTTCCTCCTTTTAAAATGGTTTTTGAATCCACCGTAGTTTTCTTCCGACTAACAATCTTCCAACTACCATCATTATTGGAAGCACATGGGATTTCTTCATCATTTTTCCGTTGTTGAATCGGTATCTTTTTTTCATCCGTATCACTGCTCTGTGTAACCGCGGCCTTAGCTTTAGTGCGTTCCGTCGCTCGGCGCGGGCGTAACGTTACATTGGAGTCGTCTTGCGATATCGCCGAAGCATTCGCTGCAATCACCGTTGTCCCGCTCGCACTTTGCCGCACTGCTATCTTAGTCGCATCTTCTGTTTCGCTCACACCCGATGCAGTCGATGCTACCAGACGGTTTATTTTAGTGGTTAACTCACCAACTACCTTCACTAAATTATTAATGGTGGTAAAATAATTATCAATCGTCAACTGTTGATCTTCAATTTTCTTATTTTGGGCCTCAATTAATGAAGATTGGGCCGTGATCTTCGACGTCAAAGTTATCACTTTCTTCGACAGTTCGCCAATAGCCGTATCGGCGCCAACTTGCGGCATTTTAACAATAAAATTATTAAAAACCAACGGAGACTAAGTTCGCGTGTACAACTGTTGACATCACAACAACAAATATGTATAAGTTGAATCGAAAACCTCCTTATTTTCGACGCCGGCTTTAAAATAAAGGTATGTCTCATTAATAGCCGAAACGAATGTCGTGAAACAACATTTATACCCATTGCACTGACCACTCACTGTTACACCGTGGCACCTTGCTTATCACTGAACGTGAAGATTTTTACATGCACTTCATGCCTCCACACCTTCGGCAAAACTTAGAGATACGTCCTGGTTTGTGTGAAAATTCTTGGGAACTTCGAACTTTGGTTGCATCATAATATCAAAACCTTCAGCACAAATAAAGATTTGTCCTGGTTTTTGGGAAAATTCTCAGAAACTTCGAACTTTGGTTGCATCATAATATCAAAACCTTCGGCAAAAATAAGATATGTCCTGGTTTTTGGAAAAAAATCTTAGGAACTTCGAACTTTAGTTGCATAATAATATCAAGGAAAAAACGAATTGCTTTGAAACTGCTTAAACAACACATTTTAAGAGAAATCGGAACCTATTTCGTTCTCTACCAATACGCTTGAAAAAAGAAAATAATATTACCTAAACCTCGTTATTAAATCGAGATTTTGTATACTATTTTCTTTACCAAAACTGAACCGATTTTCTTGTTACCAACCAAACAGTAAACAGAAAGTGTTGCCGTCAGACTAGGTCTTTTAGAGGATTATAACTTGGTCATATTTTTGGGAACTTCTACTAGACAACTTTGAACTGCGTATCAGGGCGAGACAAAGAGTGCTTTAAAACATTTTTAGAAAATTTTAAGAGGAATCAATATTGTCAAAACTGTCTTACTATTCATAAATAGAGGTGAAGAAGAAAAGAATATTAAAATCGGGGATTACTGATTCATAATTCTGGTGACTAGCAGCAACGGGTAAGACTCCCCAGTTTAACCCGTGGCCACTATACAGGCCCCAATAAAAATGAGAAGCAAGAAAGGAAGAAGAACAACAACAGCTGGATTCCTAACTAAAACCAGCTCAAAGTATAGCGTAGCTAAAAACTATTAAATAAATATCTTGGGACAAATAACCCATCTGATCCCAAACTAGGCAGTGCCTGTACTATGGCAACCAGGCAAATGATAATTATACTTATATAGGTATATTTAAATATATACATATTATAGATACATTAGACCCAAACACAGATCCAATAATCATACTCTTCGCACAAAGATTAGTACTAGGTGGGGTTTGAACCCATGACCGCTAGGTTAGCAGTCACTAGATCAATAAGACAGTCCAATAAGTTGCTTTGCTGAGTTGGTAACTATTCCAGCAGAGCATACCATAAATAGCTGTGTTTTCTATATGATTGATTAAGTTCATTTATATTTTTCTTTTCCAATGTTGTGTTAAGACAAATGTACTTTCTTTCTTTCTTTCTTTAAGAAGTATGCATACGCCAACGCCATCTCAAATAGACTTCGTAAAGTACTTATACCATCCCGGATGACTGTTCGTGCCACCCGAAGCTTACTGCCTGGGGTGGCACGGACCGTCAACGCATTTCTTCTCATGCGACCGGGCGGGATGGCAGGTTGCGGATAGCCTAGCCCTGACTGCGGGACCGACCTGAAGTCGGTCCTGTATCCAGGGTGCCCAAATTTCCAAAGGGTCCCGGACAGGAGAAGTTCCCGCAAGTCAAATCCCAGGCCTAGGGAAACCCAAACCCGACTTCCCATGCTCCCAAACTTTTCCAAACTCCCTCCCTCCTTATCCCTTTTCCACGTCGGTCCAGAGGAGGGGTAACCTTGTTTCCAAAAAAGCCCACCACCGTCGGAAAAAAAAATGAAGCAGGTAGGAAAAACAATTCCCCAGGTGGGTCCCGGCCGAGCCGGGGAGTCCCACACCGAGTCATCGGTCAGCTCCCATCGTATCCTGGGGGGGAGCACCCAACTGCCAAATTTTAATGCCGCGCCTTCAGCGCGGTCGGCTGCTTTAGCGCCCCTGACACTGGCTGCGACTCACGCGCCACACGACACGATCTCGGCAGCGACACACGCGCCACTTGACACCCGAACGGCTGCGACTCACGCGCCAAAAATACGGACACAGAACGAGCCGTCCACGAGTGCCTGGCAACAGAGCCTCGTCAGGAACAGCGTCACGAATAACCCGGACAACGACAAAGACGACGCCCGACTCTCAAGTCTCGGTGGCGAACTCCGTGCGCTGGCACTCCAGCGCGAGAAGATCGACACCAGACTGACAGAACTGATTGAGAAAGAGACGGGATCTGATGCGGGACCGAGTGGCTCCTCCTCTGCCGATGAAGTACGCCTGCTGACACACAAGCGCGGAAAAATCATGGCCAGGGAGGGGAAACTCAACAGCCGTATGCGCGCAATACGCGAAGGCGACAGCCAGCGCGACGCGCAAGCGGCAGTTGAAAGAGCAGTACGCGACCAGTCGCTAGTACGCGAAGGGAACACCCAGCGCGAAAAGCAACCGGACGCGGAAACGCGCGGACAGGCACTTCTACGCGAAGGGGAAACCCAGCGCGAGATCTCCCTGCCCGTGACTAAACCCAGCGGACCCGCTGATCAGACCCGAGACGACACGACAAGACCAAAAGACAGGCCCCGGAACAGGAAGAGAGGGAAGCGGGCTGGAGTCTCACGCAATGCGGCCTTGACAGAAATTCTGTCAAGCACCTCTGACCCGCAACCAAGCACGAGTGGCATGGGTGCGGCAAAGAGAGTGCGCCCGGACGACTCGGCTTCACCGAGTGGTCTACAGGGAGGCCCCAAACGCGTGAGGATCCAATCCGCTCAAGGGGAGCGGAGAACCTACGCGCTGGCTACAAAGGACATACCGGCGGAGCTGGCCGTAGCTATCTGCTTCTCTCCTCCTTCCAGAGACATGACCACCGAAGAAGCGACTCACGTACAGAAGACCTTGGAAAACCTCGTCATGGACACTGACCCCACTAGCCCACTCCCTGCCTTCCGCGGATATCCTCGGATAGCGGATGGCACCGTGCAGATGTGGTGCGAGGACAGACATGCCTTGACCTGGTTGACTCTGAATGTTCCAAAGATTACGATGCCGCACACTGATCTGACACTGACCGTGATGAAACAGGCCGACATACCTACCCGTGTCCGAGCCGCGCTCTTCGTACCCAGGTACAATGGAGATATAGCGTGGCTACAGAGCGTTCTGAAACGTCAGAACACCTGGTACGACATAGGTAGGTGGACCTTATACAGGGCGACAGCAGTCGGTGGCGATAACTACGGGACTTATTTGACCCTGGGTATCCCACCGGATGAGGCCGAAAAAGTCTTGGCGCGGGAGCGACGAGTAGCGTACCTTTTAGGTTCGATATACGTCCGCTTCTACCCCAAGACCCAACCCTCAGACACCCGAACTGACACCACTAACCCGACAGACCAAACACCGACACAGACAGACCTACCCACGACTGACGACATGACACAACTAGAGGAGGAGATGGCGAGGGCCGCGATGGCTGACAGTGTACCACCCGAGTCACCTGGGTGGACCGAGCAACTGCTCGCATCTTCACCGGATGTAGGCGATCACAGGATGGGGGAGGGAGACAGGATACCCGATGGATCCGTCTCGCCCTAACTCCACCCGGCCGCCGCCACCCTCGCCCCCTCCCCTAGAAATAATACAAACAAATCTCCAGCATAGCCAGACTGCCACGGCTAGCCTGCGCAGGGCGCTGGAGACAAAACCAAATACGGTCGCACTGATCCAGGAGCCGTGGGTCAGAAACAACAGAATATACGGCCTCAGTAACATCGGAGGTAAGCTGATCCTAGACACACATGGCACTGGAACACCAAGAACCTGTGTCTACATACCTAAAGATATACCAACAACAACACTCACCCAATTCTGTTCCAGAGATTTAACATCTATCAGGCTCCAGACACAAGGCGAGGCCCCGGACATCGTACTGGCCTCAATATACATGCCAGGCGACGACGAGGTTTGTCCACCAAGAGAGATGGCTGACCTGGTAAACCACTGTGAGGGCACAAATCTGGACCTAATCATCTGCACAGACTCAAATGCTCACCACCCACTTTGGGGCTGCGACAAGCCAAACCCTAGAGGAGAGGTACTATGCACATACTTATTCTCCACTAATCTTAACATTATAAATCGCGGCTCGGAACCCACATGGGTCACAGTCCGTGGACAAAGCATCATAGACCTAACGCTGGCCACATTAGGCGCGACGAACCTCATATCTAACTGGCACGTATCAGATGAACCTTCTTGCTCCGACCATAGAAGGATTCGTTTTATACTCTTAACCACTCCAAAAAAACCCGAACCAAAGCGAAATCCGCGACGAACAAACATCCCCAGATACAAAAAACTTCTAGCTACACTATTAGCTAAGCATAAAACACCCACAAACATAACAAATCCCACACATCTTGAAAACACTGTAACAAAACTATCAAATTACATAATTGAAGCATACCACGCTTGCTGCAAACTAAGGGTTCCATCCAACAGGAGCAAGGGAAGCTCCTGGTGGAATGCCGAACTTAGCGAACTTAGGAAAACACTGCGCAAACAATTTAATAGAGCCAAAAACTTAAGATTCCCAGAAGACTGGGAGACATACAAAACAACACAACACACCTTCAAAAAGGAAATCAGAAGGGCCAGAAGAACAGCCTGGCGCCAATTCTGTGACAACATAGAATCAAATGATGAGGCAGCACGTGTAAGGAAGATCCTATCAACTGATAAAGATCGTAACCTTAGCACGTTAAAAAAGCCAGACCACACATACACATCAACAGACTACGAAACCAGCAAGGTACTTTTAGAAACACACTTTCCAGACTGCAAAATCTCAGAGAACAGATCATGGATGGATGAAACAATATGGACACCAACCGACCAAGACTGGTACAACTCCCGGAGCATAGTAACAGAGGAAAGGATAAGATGGGCAATTAGAACCTTCCAACCATATAAGTCAGCAGGCCTGGATGGCATATTCCCGGCCCTGCTGCAATGGGGGATGGACCACCTTCTACCATGGTTAGTAGAGATCTACCGAACCTGCATAGCGCACAGATATGTGCCGCTGGCATGGCGCGAGGTAAAAGTTATCTTTATACCAAAACCCGGAAAAACTGACTACACAGAACCGAGAGCATACAGACCCATAAGTCTGACATCTTTCCTACTGAAAACCCTTGAGAGGCTCTGTGACAGATACATTCGGGACGGAGCTCTCCGAGTAAAACCACTCCACAAACAACAGCATGCTTACTCTACAGGCAAATCCACAGAGTCTGCACTGCACAGCGTAGTCGCTAAGATCGAATGCGCAGTGGACCACAAAGGTTCCTCTCTAGCTGCCTTCCTGGACATTGAAGGCGCTTTTGACAAAACCATCTTCCATAGCATCAGCATGGCCCTAGAGAAACACGGCGTCAACTCAACCCTAACTGGCTGGATTAATAACATGCTCAGTTTGAGGGCTGTACAAGTTACAGTGAACGACACCACAAGGGCCATTGTGGCAAAGGGATGTCCACAAGGTGGTGTTCTATCGCCACTTCTGTGGAACCTTGTTGCAAATGAACTGATCGAACGACTAAACAATAAAGACTACTTTACCGTTGGCTATGCTGACGATATCACCATAATTATAAACGGAAAACATGAAAACACCTTATGCAATCTCATGCGCCAAGCCCTAAAAATAGTAGAGCAATGGTGCACGGAATACCAACTATCGGTAAACCCCACAAAAACACAATTAATACTCTTCACAAAAAAAAGGAAGCTGGCAACACTTCAGTTACCAAAATTTTTCGGCACAACCCTGACCCTTTCAACTGAAACCAAATATCTGGGCATATATTTGGACAAACAACTGAATTGGGCGAAACACACTGAATACTTGACCACCAAAGCCAGCATATCAATGTGGCAGTGTAAGCAACTGCTGGGAAAAAACTGGGGCATTAGCCCTAGGGTCACCTACTGGCTATACACCTCTGTTATCAGACCACTCGTCACATACGGCTCGCTGGTCTGGTGGCCCAGGACCAACTTGAGCTCAAATCAAAAAGAACTAGAAAAGCTGCAGCGACTGGCATGTGTAGCAATCACTGGCAGCATGAGAACAACACCCACCGCCGCCCTACAAGCAATGCTGGGACTGCCACCCCTACATCTTACTGTGCAGGAGGATGCAACCATAGCAATCTTTAGACTCAGCATGAACGACACCCTAAACAATGACCCTAGAATAAAGCATACTCGTATTCACGAAGACGCGATCAAACGGCAACCCATGATGGCATCACCTAGTGATAAAATCTTAAAAACACACCATTTCCAGAAGCACTACAATATACAACTCACTGAAGAAGAATGTGACCATCCGAACCCAACGGAGATAAGAATCTACACTGATGGGTCAAAAACCGACTCCGGAACAGGAGTGGGAGTTTTCTCAAATGACCTGAACATCAAAATATCAAGGCCCCTAAGTACGTTCAACACTGTATACCAGGCTGAGTGTGTTGGCATCATCCTTGCAGCACATGCAATTAAGGCTAGAAAAATCACAAACACCTGCATACGCATACTATCTGATAGCGCATCAGTACTCCAATCCTTGGAAAGATACCACTTTGCCTCGGGGTTAATACTGGAATGCCATAACGCACTGGAACATGTTGTGGGACACTACAACAACACAATAACTCTACAATGGATCAAAGGAGCTGTGTCCTTTGATCGCGGGTAGGGTCACTGGGCAATGATGCAGCTGACGAGCTAGCCAGGAGAGGCTCAAACACAGCGGCCATTGGACCGGAACCAACTGTGCCCATACCCTTCACTCAAATACGTAGATGGCTACAAAAACACACACACACACAGTCCGAGATCTGGTGGTCCTCAGCATCGGGCTGTAGACAATCCAAAGAAGCAATGCCATGCCTGGATGGTAAGCTGAAGCGGCGTCTACTACGGCACAACAGGAAAAACCTACGAGTTGTGGTGGGGACCATCACCGGACACTGCTCACTCAACAAACACTTTCACACTATTGGCATAACTGACAGCCCTCTGTGTAGAGCGTGCATGGACGCTGACGAAACGGTCGCGCATGTGCTCCTCGAGTGCACAGGCATCGTGAAAATCCGGAGAGAAACCTTGGGCTCACCAAGAACTCTTCCGGAGGCCCTGAGAAGTTTGGGAGATCTAATATGCTTCTGGAAGGAGGTGGGCTGGATGGAGTAAAGGCCACCGTGGCTTACGTACAATGGTCCACATCGGGACTAAGTGCGGAAACCAGACCCACTGGCATATTGGTGGGTCAAGATGATGATGATGATGATGATGTACTTATACCATGCTGCTCAAATCAGAAGTGGGGATATACATATTACATTATTTATTATATCTTAATAGAGGAAGCACGAAAATACGTGAAATAATTGATGAAAATGTCCCGAACTAAATCATGGCGCCCGTACTCCTTTGCTGTCGCCACGACCGCAGTGTAGGTGAAAAAAATCGCACGTATCGAACATGTTTGCATGCATGTGTCATGCATTCTAATGAACTGTAACTTTTAGTTGCACTGTTCGGAATTCAAGAGCGCATTCCGGTGTGGATATGTACCTAGCTATATATAAGCTATTATGTACAGCTTATAATATTAATTAATTTACTATCTGGCTATGTCTAGTGACAGATAGTTAAACCGTAATTAAATAGGTACTGGGTTCAAATTCCATGTCAATTTTCTGTAAAAAAAACTTGTGTGTACTTATGTACACGCGTTAGAAGTTATACTTCTTAATATACAACTTGAACATAGTTATCAATTTTCATACCACCTAGAACTAACTTCATGCTGTAAAATTTTTTGGTGTCGGTGTGCGCGCGCATCGTAAAAATTCACTCTCATCATTTTTCTCCATCGCGCCAAAAGAAGTATAACTTCAATAAAAACATTCAGTAGCAACCCAGAGTTATGAACCCAAGTTCATAACTCTGGGTTACACCGCCGAGATTCGGAGATCGCGGTAATGCCGTCAGTAATGCATCAGACTTCTATCCAGTAATGCCGCCTTGCATGACTGCATCATAAGAGAAACGCATTGTTAGTTAGTTAGTTGGGCAATAGGTTTCCGCACTTAGCCTCCTAATTGAGCCATTGTACTTGAACTTGTTTGGCTACTCGAACCATTTTAATTCCATCCAGAAGTCCAGGAGACCTCGAAAGCCTAGCTTGAGGGCCTCCTGCAGTGTCTTCGAATCATTCAGGAACTTTGCCCGTTGGTAAGCAACAATAGGTAGGTAATTGTGCTTATCAGCATGCGTAGATCTTTCCTATTCGGGTGTAATAGATTACGCGATAGGCGTTTGTTTAGAGATGATAGAAATTCTTTTGTCTGTCTGCATGATTCCAGATCCATCCACTCTTATTCATGTTGTTGTGTGGTTTTCTCACACAGCCATGTTTTTAGTTGGTTATAGGTTATGGGTACATTGAGTTCAGGTCCCATTGTTGTCATTTCCCATCCCTTTCTTGCCAGCTGGTCCGCAGTGTCATTTTCTAGGGATCCACTGTGCCCTCGAATGCACTGTAATGTTACTTTTTGGTCGTTACTTGTTGGTCGTTGACATCTTTTCGAGTGTACAGTGACACTCCAAAATGAGTCCACTGTTAAATTGGATTTACCATGCACCTCTCGAGACTTGACTGCTGTTGCTGCTAATGTTCTTGCTTAAATTCCCACATATTCCGCTTGGAAAATAGAATTAAGACTGCTAAGTGTTGTTGATATGTTGATGTTGAGGTCATGGGAGAAGACACCTGCTCCTGTTCCTTTATTTGTTTTCGATCCATCCGTGTAAATGCATTGTTATTCACTTAATTATAATTTTAACTTCCGGTTTTCTTCCAGAAAATAGCGTGGGCAGACCCCCTACAAGATGAACCGATGAACTTGTGAGGGTCGCTGGAACCACTAGATGCGGATAGCTCAAGACCGGTAATTGTTTATATCTTTGGGGGAGGCCTTTGGCAATATTCTTCTTAGTCGTCAAGCACATAGCCAAAAAATCACCTTATTTGTAATTATTTACACACACTACAACCCTATCAGACGAAGTTCAAAGTAAAGAAAAGGTGAGATATAAATCACATAGTAAAACACCAGGTTGCCAAAAAACGTAATAATAGGTCTTTACCTATGAAATTGCCGTTTTGTATGAAAAAATTTAAACGAATTTTTTTCATGAATTTTTTTATTTGTATTAATCGAAGTAATCACCCATGCAATCAATGCATCTTTGCCATCGCAGTGGCAGTTTATTGATGCCCTTCTTAAAGAAATCAGCTGGACGGGAGGCAACAAATTCTTCAAAGGCATTTTGTACTGCCTCTCGGGTATTGAATTTTTTTCCCGCCAAGAAGTTATCCAAATTCTGGAAAAAGTAGTAGTCTGTAGGCGCAAGGTCTGGTGAGTAGGGCGGATGACGGAGAGCTTCCAACCCCAGTTCTTGCAACTTGGAGACCGTCTGCTGTGCAGTATGAGGTCGCGCGTTGTCGTGCAGGAGCAGCGGAGACGAGCGATTGACCAATGCTGGTTGGAGATGCGCCAGCTTCTCCATCATTGTGCTCAGTTCTTCACAGTACACATCTGCAGTAATGCTCACCCCGTTTGGTAAGAAGCTGTGATGAATCACACCGGCGCTAGACCACCAAACAGTGACCATCACTTTTCTAGGGGTAAGTTTTCGTTTAGGGCATTGTTTAGGTGCTGAACCAGGATCCAACCAACTTGCTGAGCGCTTGCGGTTATCAAACAGAATCCATTTTTCATCGCAGGTAACAATGCGGTTCAAAATTCCTTCATTTGTGTGTCTGTTGAGCAGTGCAAGGCACGTCTCGACGCGTACTTCGCGCTGGCGATCATTGTGTTCGTGGGGCACCCATTTGTCAAGCTTTTTTACCTTGCCAATTTGACGCAAATGGACCAATACTGTTCTAACGTCGAAAGCTGCTGCTAATTCAGCCGTAGATTGTGTATCATCAGCTTCCACAACCGCCTTTAATTCGTCATTGTCGACCAAAGTTTTCGGACGACCGCGAGGTTCATTTTTCAGGTCGAAATTTCCAGAACGGAAGCGAGCAAACCAATAACAGGTGGTGCGTTGGTTTGTAGTGTTAGCTCCGTAAACGTCGTTGATGTTGCGTGCCGCTTGTGCCGCGTTGCTGCCACGACGGTACTCATATTCCATAATTACTCGAATTTTGAACGTATCCATGATGACGAAAAAGATTGAAATGCGATGAAAATGTAACACTAATCAATAAAGAAATGACTACTTTTGGAAAAAAGAATCCATGTTTTTAAAATAAAATTAATTTGAAATTAGAATTCTTAGCCAAACAAAAATTATTTTGATTTGAAATGGCCAGTACTGCAGAACGGCAATTTCATAGGTAAAGACCTAATATAATGCTCCTGTGCAATGTCTACAGGAGTGAATCAAAATCTCCAAAATCAGTACTAACCTCACGTCATCTAATAAAAAGTAAATTATACATACATTCCATTATCACTAATTTATACGGTGATTTTAAAGAGTCATAAGTAACTCAAATACGGATCTTAAACTAAAAAAAAAACACATAATTAATTGCTTTGCAATGCCACCCATGTATCTACAGAAATGACTCAACACACCCCAAATCAGTAATAACCTCACGTTATCTAATAAATCAGTATTAACCTCACGTTGTCTAATAAAATACGTTATCTAAATAAAATACAAATCGATACAATACTACTGTGAAATAAAAAAGAGCATCAAATAACCCATTACAGACATCAAACAGAAGCAAATACGAAAATAAATCACATAATGATGTGTCTTTTACCAAATCTTCCCACCCAGTTTTGCGAAAAACGTGTAATGCCACCCAGTAGTCTACAGAAATGACTCAACACCTCCAAAATCAGTACTAACCTCACGTAATCTAATACCAAGTAAGTTAAACATTGTATGCATCATTCTATTATTATTTATGTACCCCGTTCTTTTAAAATATACTTTAAGAACTCCATTACGGATCTCAAAAAGAAAATACAAAAACAAATTACAAAATGAATTAGTATTACTTCTTTAAAACCAAAAATTCATATTACATTCTTAAAAATTTTAATTAGTATCATTTTAGTATCTTATCTTGAATACTTTTAATTTATTTATAAGTTTTATTAAGTAGTATTTTAACAATTAAGTTATAAAATTGTAAACAGAGAGCGAAAACGTTGCCAAAAATAATGATATAATGAAATTTATGCAGCACTTGGGTATTTACATACACTTGTACTTGTCAAGCTCACAATATATAACATAAACACAGTTTAAAAACAGTAATTAAATAAACATTTTTTTTTTTAATTAGTCCATCCGTGCGGTCTGTTTACTAGCACTATGCAGTTTAGCAAAATGTTAAAATAATAGGTAAATGTGTACCTTTTTTTAATAACAATAAAAAAATTAAGGTGTCTACAGAAATGGCTCAACACCTCCAAAATCAGTATGTACCCCGTTTATTAAAAATACTTAAATAACTCCATTACGGAGGTCTAATTAAAGAAAATACAATAATAAATTACAAAATGAATTGTTATTTACTCATTCCTACCACCTGGTGTACGAAAAAAATTCAATGCCACCCTGGGTGGTATTAAATATTTTTCGTCTACAGAAATGACTCAATACCTCCAAAATCAGTACTAACCTCACGTAATCTAATAAAAAGTAAATTAAATAACCATTAAACAACATGTAATGTAAATAGTGTGAGTTATTGAAACCCAACTCGTCGAGTACTCTAATGCGACTATTACTAGTGTACTACTTATGTCGCATTCGATCACTCGACGAGTTAGCATCCCTTGAGAATGGTCCGTGGGCGACTGCAACACGTGTTGGGTATCGTACCGGCGCATGTAATTTGCAAGTTTATATTGTCCTTTTTACATATTATTGCTATTATTTAAATTTATTACCTTTTGCATGCTTTTTTGGCAGAATGTATAGGATCCTAATATTAGGTCTTTACCTATGAAATTGCCGTTCTGCAGTACTGGCCATTTCAAATCAAAATAATTTTTGTTTGGCTAAGAATTCTAATTTCAAATTAATTTTATTTTAAAAACATGGATTCTTTTTTCCAAAAGTAGTCATTTCTTTATTGATTAGTGTTACATTTTCATCGCATTTCAATCTTTTTCGTCATCATGGATACGTTAAAAATTCGAGTAATTATGGAATATGAGTACCGTCGTGGCAGCAACGCGGCACAAGCGGCACGCAACATCAACGACGTTTACGGAGCTAACACTACAAACCAACGCACCACCTGTTATTGGTTTGCTCGCTTCCGTTCTGGAAATTTCGACCTGAAAAATGAACCTCGCGGTCGTCCGAAGACTTTGGTCGACAATGACGAATTAAAGGCGGTTGTGGAAGCTGATGATACACAATCTACGGCTGAATTAGCAGCAGCTTTCGACGTTAGCGTCAAAACAATATTGGTCCATTTGCGTCAAATTGGCAAGGTAAAAAAGCTTGACAAATGGGTGCCCCACGAACTCAATGATCGCCAGCGCGAAGTACGCGTCGAGACGTGCCTTGCACTGCTCAACAGACACACAAATGAAGGAATTTTGAACCGCATTGTTACCTGCGATGAAAAATGGATTCTGTTTGATAACCGCAAGCGCTCAGCAAGTTGGTTGGATCCTGGTTCAGCACCTAAACAATGCCCTAAACGAAAACTTACCCCTAGAAAAGTGATGGTCACTGTTTGGTGGTCTAGCGCCGGTGTGATTCATCACAGCTTCTTACCAAACGGGGTGAGCATTACTGCAGATGTGTACTGTGAAGAACTGAGCACAATGATGGAGAAGCTGGCGCATCTCCAACCAGCATTGGTCAATCGCTCGTCTCCGCTGCTCCTGCACGACAACGCGCGACCTCATACTGCACAGCAGACGGTCTCCAAGTTGCAAGAACTGGGGTTGGAAGCTCTCCGTCATCCGCCCTACTCACCAGACCTTGCGCCTACAGACTACTACTTTTTCCAGAATTTGGATAACTTCTTGGCGGGAAAAAAATTCAATACCCGAGAGGCAGTACAAAATGCCTTTGAAGAATTTGTTGCCTCCCGTCCAGCTGATTTCTTTAAGAAGGGCATCAATAAACTGCCACTGCGATGGCAAAGATGCATTGATTGCATGGGTGATTACTTCGATTAATACAAATAAAAAAATTCATGAAAAAAATTCGTTTAAATTTTTTCATACAAAACGGCAATTTCATAGGTAAAGACCTATTAATAAATGTAACACCTAAATGTTTTAACCCTTTCCCGGGCAGTGGGAATATAGTTACCACCACATTTTGAACTCTATTACCTTACAATAAGGCCCAAAACCAATAAATTAGAAATATACCTACTGCCTTGTAAAGGGTTAACTGCATTTTTAGCAAATAAAATATTGATTGATTGATTTGCATATTTTTTACATTCCGGTTTAGTTAAACTGACAATTAATGGGATTAACACAATTATTTAAACACTTTGTTTTTTGAATGATGAAGTAAAGTTAGCCTATTGTTTAGGCTAATGGACTGTAGAGTCATTGATCTCGAGTTCAAACTCACGCAAACGCAGTTTCGAATTTATGTGCATATTAAATAAATAAATAAAATAAAATAAAAAAGGTTTTTATTCACGTAGACTTTAAAAAAAGCGCTTGTAAATAGTCAGAACATGTTTGTAGTAATATAGTTGTATACATTAGATATTATTTCTAGTAACATAGATATTTAGGTACATCTTGTATGAAAACATTTATAAAATTTATTTTATTACAGAAATGATATTTAGCTAGCTCGTATCAAGTTATTGTCAAGAGATTATATTTAATTATCTAGTTTAAGTCTAATATTTTTACTACATATTGTCAATGGTTCTGTCTATATTAAAGGTATTATTATTATGACGGACCTTGTGTTAATAACGACGGTCGCGCTTTAATGCTACCACCGGATCCAATGCGCCCCAACTGAGAAGACCCAGCGAAACAAACTCAGTGGGTTCATCTACTACCGGGTTCAACACGACCCAGTTGAGACGGTCCGGCGAAACATACTCAAGCGGGCATGAACACGGGACTTGGTCCAATTAGAGTAATTATTTAGTAGGCAAACACAATATATGCTCGATCGGTTGTCTGAATGCTTATTATTTTAGATTATATTTAGGTATACAAAAGAAAAACTTCGAAACAATAACATTATTCATTTTGAGACAGAGTCAATAATTTTAAATTAAGTATATGATAGCAATCATTTACAGATAGTTCACGTAACACAGCAGATCAGTCATGTCTATATGGCTACAAGATCTCCAGCGAGCAATGTGCAGGTAGGAAGTGAGAGCCAGACGTCTTTGTCATCGATGTACTCTTTAGTGGTGTAATAACCCCTAGCCATAATTACACGTTTAATATGTGTTTTAAAACTTGTGTCAGGCAGATCAGTAATTTGAGTAGGAAGCTTGTTATAAAACCTAATACAATTTCCTAAAAATGATTTATTAGTTTTGCTTACTCTAAAGCCTGGCATGGCTAGTTTGTTTTTATTCCTAGTATTTATATTATGCAGTTCACTTTTCTTTTTATAATTATGAATATTTTTTCTAACAAACATTATATTCTGATATATATATTCAGATGGCACAGTAAGTATATTTATTTCTTTAAACAAATTTCGCAAAGAATCGCGACTGCCTAAACCATAAATGGCTCTGACTGCTCTTTTATGCAATACAAAAATAGTACCTATGTCAGCCGCCGAACCCCACAGCAGAATGCCATACGACATAATGCTATGAAAGTACGCGAAATACACTAATCTAGCAGTTTGTTCATCTGACAATTGCCTTATTTTCCAGACTGCATAGGAAGCCGAACTTAATTTACCTGCTAACTTTTCAATCTGAGGACCCCATTGCAATTTTGAATCAAGTGTCAATCCTAAAAATACGGTCGATGGGACTAAATCTAATATTTTCGCATTAAGTGCAACTGTTGGTACAATTTGAGTCACATTCGGCAATGAGAACCTGATGCATTTAGTTTTCCCTGCATTTAACAAGAGATTATTTGCCGAAAACCATTCTGATATAAAGCTGAGTGTTTTATTATGCTCTTCTTTATCCTTTCTATTTACTTTAAATATGAGCGACGTATCATCAGCGAACAAAACTACCTCTGATACTTTCTCTACCAGATAAGGGAGATCATTTATATAAACTAGAAATAAAAATGGGCCCAATATAGACCCCTGGGGCACCCCCATTTTCACAGGATGACGTGCCGAAGTGACACCGCCTATCGAAACCATCTGTTGTCGCCCCGATAAATAGGACATCACAAGATCAAGAGATGTGCCAGATATTCCATAGTACTTCAGTTTAACAACGAGCGTACGATGATCAACGCAATCGAAAGCCTTAGAGAGATCACAGAAAACTCCCAGCGCATCCTGTGATCCCTCCCAAGCCTCCAATATTGACCTAATTAATGTGCAACCTGCATCCTGAGTAGAGCGGCCCCTTGTAAACCCGAACTGCTTGTTATGCAATATCTCATTCACGTTAAAGTGCGACAACATTTGGCTGAGCATCAGCTTTTCAAATATTTTACTTAAAGCTGGCAGTATTGAGATAGGCCTATTAGTAATTAACTATCTCGTACTTAAAGCGGTGTGAAAAGATTGCGAGGAAACCTGCAAACCTTTAGTGGGACAGTAATGATCTGCATCATCAATTAGAACTGTTACTTGGTGAGTTAAAAATCATTTTATTCATAAAATTGCGCCGGATTGATGTTTAGCCGTGTTTTATTAAAAATTAATAAATCTAATAAAAGATTAGATACTAAAATACCGTAGCCTAGTTGGTAGTGATCCTGCCTACGAAGCTGGTGGTACTGGGTTCGAATCCCGGTAAGTGCAAATATTTGTGTGATGAGCACGAATATTTGTTTCGGAGTCATGGATGTTTTCTATGTATATAAGTATTTATCTATCTATATAAGTATGTATATCGTCGCCTGGTACCCATAGTACAAGCTTTGCTTAGTTTGGGGCTAAGATGATCTGTGTGACATTGTCCGCAGATATTATTATTATTATATACTTGGATGTACTTTGTGAAGTCAATTACAAGAAAAAGTACCCCGCGACTCAGGAATTCATTCCCCTAGT
The DNA here is from genome assembly GCA_951640165.1 of Pseudoips prasinana. Taxonomy (NCBI): domain Eukaryota; kingdom Metazoa; phylum Arthropoda; class Insecta; order Lepidoptera; family Nolidae; genus Pseudoips; species Pseudoips prasinana. Next base: position 33,813,498 of record OX621248.1, read on the forward strand.
GCGGGAGAGGTTTAAATAAAATCACTCCTAGAACCGATTTAAATAGAATTTATATGGTATAATTTCGACAGGATTCCGTATCTAATAAACAATTAATTCTCAAAATTAGTTTGCATACAACGGAACAAAAAAAAACATTTAGAGCTAAAAAACCTAAACCGGCGAGCATGTATGAAGAATATAATGATGCGAGACAATAAAGATGTGCAAAGATCGTGACAAATACAAATCCGTTGTCTCTGTTAATGGCGTGAGTATATGTATGTATGTATTTATGTGAAAACCTGCTTCTTTTGAAGTCTGTTAAAACCAAACAGTACCTACTCTAACCACTATAAATGTTGATATAAAAGAAATGGGACTGTTGGATTATATACCTTATACAAATACAGTCCACTCACTAATAGATTAGTGTGTATGCTGCTAAGTATCGTCAACGATACTTAGCAGCGTTATAATAGTTATTTAATTCAGTAGCAAAATAAATTTGATCGAAGACACACGCTTGTTTGCTTATCCAGTCACCAAAGCACCTACTACAGGGACCAATTTGAAAATTTACTCTTTCAAATGAAAGAAGTTTTTTACAAATCAGTTTATAAATGAAAGAGTTATGAATTAACAAACATTACCAACATAATAGAAGGAAAAATTGATCCAATGAAAAAGAGAGGCAGATCGAGACTTAATTGTATGGACCAGATGAAGAAAGTTGTGAAAATGAAAGTTTACAAAGACGTCAAGGAGAAAGCTTACGATAGAGAAGGCGGGAAACTGTTAAACCGACAAGTGCACAACACTTAAGAGCTTGCTTGCTTATCGTATGGGTAGTGGTAACCCTAGTGTCAGAGTTGCTCAAGCCGCCCAGTAGGCTAATGACATGGCTTAACGACTGTTGTCCAATGACTACAACCGTGACCGACAGCTAAACATGCCCTCCGAATCACGGAGACGCTCAGAAATTAAACCACTTTGGCGGTCACCCATCTATGGAATGACCGCGAGCCTAGTTGCTTAACCTCGCCGGGCGCTTACGGACCGGTGAGAGCATCTAGCCATGAGCGCCACTTAAGTTAAAGAAAAGAAAACAAAATTGCTAATGTGAGAATTTTTTGTAGTCTGTTTCAATTAGCTGTTAAGAATAAATACCACGCTATTTAAGTTACAACCTATATAATGTTACTTCAAAACACGTATCCATAACAGCTATCCATAAAATAAATAGTTGCTATGTCCTCAATAAATCTATTATATATTTCATCTAATTCGCAAAATATAAATTCACATCACGCGATACACAGGAATGATGTTTCGGTAATGACTTTCGGTTACAATAATGAGACAATGTCGACCCTGCGCACGAGTCTCATCTCATTACCAAGCGTGTGTTGCATGAATAGACCACCGGCGTAAATCATTACCATTACAATTAGCTTATAATACTTATAATTATGTTAAGTAGGTGATTCAGGTGTGCAAAAATGTATTTGTTTTGAGTTTTCATATTCTGTTTAAGTATGGCACCTATTGGTGAATGACAATGAGGGAAGAATGAATAGAATAAATGGTGGTTACTAAGAAACTTCTGAATGGCATGTTGGCAGTGGTTAGTGACCCGGACTGCTAACCCAGAGGTCGTAGGTTCGATTCCAGACATAATCTTTATGTGATAACCAAGAGTATTTCGTCCTCTGTAATTTATCTCCCTATATAATACGTGGAGCAAAAACATTAATAATAATAATAATATCTAGGGACAATGCCACAGATCATCCTAGCCCCAAACTAAGCAAAACTTGTACTATGGGTACCAGGCGACGATATAAATAGAGATAGATAAATACTTAAATACATAGAAAACATCCATGACTCAGAAACAAATATTTGCACTTACCAGGATTCGAACCCAGGACCACCAGCTTCGTACCAACTAGGCTACGGTGACCGTCGATACAATACAATACAAATACTCTTTATTGTAAACCAAGATTTACATGTAAAGTAAACAGTTGTATTTAATATAATACAATGGGCGATCTTATCGCTTCCAGACAACCTTAGGATGGACAAAATCAGCAAGAAGAATATTAAATTAGTGATAGGGGTGTAGAAACTTACGAAAGAAATTGTATATATAAATAGGCTAGTCTAGTAAGTTAAGAGAGAAAAGTGCGAAAAATAATCTTGAAGTATCGCCTACAGCTCGTATCATATATATAATCATACAATTTATTTACCCTATTTTACGAAATATGCGCGCCGGAGGAACATTAAATTTGGAACAGTTAAAGATCATATGGAGAAGGAGTGCAGAAATATAACACATATATTTTACTGATCTGCCTGACACAAGTTTCAAGACACATATTAAACGTGTACTCATGCCTAGGGGTTATTATACCACTAAAGAGTACATCGATGACAAAGACGCGTGACGTTCACCACCTACCTTCACATTGCTCGCTGGAAATCTTGTAGCCCTATAGACATGACTGATTTGTTGAGTTATGTGAACTATCTGTAATATGATTGCTAACATATACTAAATTTAGATTTATTGACTCAGTCTCAAAATGAATAATGTTATTGTTTCGATGTTTTTCTTTTGTTTCCTAAATATAATCTAAATTAATATTCATTCAGACAACCAATCGAGCAGATATTATGTTTGCCTACTAAATAATTACTTTAAGTGGACCGAATCCCGTGTTCATGCCCGCTTGAGTATGTTTTGCCGGACCGTCTCAACTGGGCCGTGTTGAAACCGGTAGTAGATGAACCTGCTGAGTTTGTTTCACTGGGTCTTCTAAGTTGGGGTGCATTGGATCTGGTGGTAGCATTAAAGCGCGACCGTCGTTTTAAACACAAGGTTCGTTATAATAATAATACTGAATTCATACCTTAATATAGACAAAACCATTCAGACAATATGTAGTAAAATATAAATTTCAATAATTAAACCTAAACATAATCTCTTTGACAAGAACTTAATACAAGCTAGCTAAATATCACTCACTACCAATATAAAATAAATTGTATATATGTTTTAACATTCCGTGTACCTAAATATCTGTAAAAAGTAACTAGAAATAATAACTGTATTACTACAAACATGTTCTGACTATTTACAAGCGCTTTTTTAAAGTCTACGTGAGTAAAAACCTTTTTATTTTTATTTTATTATTTATTTATAATAAAAACAAAACCATAAGACATACTAACAAGCTTTTGACACACTGAAAAACTGAGAAGAGACGACAACCTGAGTGTCAAAATTGAGAATAATTTTGTCTTTAGTGTCTATAGTCTTTGACTGGTCGAATTTCAAACAAATTAAATCTCCAGTTTATAATAATATCCTGGGACATTATTCACATACGGCCATCTGATCCCGACCTAAGCAGAGCTTGTACTATGGAAACCAGATACCTGATATACTAGGTACATCTACTAATTTTCTTTTGTAAATACATACTTATAAAGAAAAAACTTGTGTGTACTTATGTACACGCGTTAGAAGTTATACTTCTTAATATACAACTTGAACATAGTTATCAATTTTCATACCACCTAGAACTAACTTCATGCTGTTAAATTTTTTGGTGTCGGTGTGCGCGCGCATCGTATAAATTCACTCTCATCATTTTTCTCCATCGCGCCAAAAGAAGTATAACTTCAATAATTACACCCAGAGTCAGGACAAACAGACATGTTCATGCATATAAATATTTGTCCTGAGTGGGAATCAATCGAACCCACGACCTGCGGCGTGAAAAGCATGTATCTGCCAACCATGCCAACGGACCCGTCATTTATTGGGGTGGCCCTGTTATTCTTTCTGGGCCGGAAACCACACGGCTTGTCCCGTTTACTGTCATTATATTCTTCACTAGCTATGCCCGCGACTTCATCCGCGTGTTAATTAGCTTATTAAGTGTTTTTATTGGGTTTTCTTAAATAAAACAATTTTTCTAAAATAAACGTAGCCTAAGTTACTCCTTATTACATCAGCTACCTGCCAAAAAACGTCCCGTCAAAATCGGTCCAGCCATTTCAGAGATTAGCCGGAACAAACAGACAGACAGACAGACAAAAATTGTAAAAAATGTTATTTTGGTGTATGTAGCGTATATATATACCTATATATTTATGTAGTAAAAACCGGTTATTTCAATATTACAAACAGACACTTAAATTTTATTTATTTGTATAGATATGTATAGATATATGCCCGCCGATTTTGGGTCCTTACAAACTGGCCTTTTTTGAAACGACAACTTTCGCACTCGGCAATTTAGTCCCTGTGTCGCGGGGTACTTTACAAACATAGATGGACACAAATTACATCCAGACTCAGAACAACTATTCATGGGTCACACAAATAGTTGTCCGGCGCGGGACTCCAACTCAAGCGGCGAGGCGACTGTCTAGACCGCTGCGCCACACGCGCAGTCAGCTTGAGGCAATATAACTAAAACTAATTTGAATATCATTGCATTTCTAGCGTAATTCTTACGTATCTAAATGACAAGGCAGCACTAGTTCCGTCAATTTAGTTTAACAGCGTTATACCTCAGTATAAAAATAGACAGTACGCAAACTGCCTACAAACGGTTGAAACGGCACACTTACACAAAACATGCGCATCGACAAGACCCCTAAGCGGTTGTCGCGGTGCTGTCAGTAGTGAGTGCCGCGTCAAAACGAGTGGTCATGCATAAGTTTATCGCTGCAATCTTTTTAAAAATGTTCGTGGGTATTGCGTAGTATACTATTTAAACTCGGCTTCATCAAAACGGGAGCTTTCGTATTTTAACCGTCCTGCTGATTTATAAAACAAATATGTTTTAATAAAAAATTATAATAGGCATCCATAACATTAAAAGTTAGAACCCTACAGCTTCAGTAGAGCTTAGGTAATTATTTCATCAACTAGGCTAAGTTACCTTTACTGGGGAGGGGGGAGGCATTCAGGCCCCTCCCCTCCCCGGGTGAGAGTCTCGCGGACGCTCAGTGTACAGCCGGGGTACTGGCGAGATCTTCACGAGTACCCAGAGCCCCCGCTACAGGCACTGGGAGGCTGGCTACCGTGGTGGTTTTAGTGGGTCGAACCCCACACCACGTACGACTGGAGCATTTCCACAACGTAAAAAAAAAACCGGCCAAGTGCGAGTCGGACTCGCAGATGAAGGGTTCCGTAGCAGCAAGTATTATGATTAAATGAAAAGTAAATTGCGGTTTATGGTTTATGACGTATTAAAAAAAACTACTTGCTAGATTTCATTCAAACCAATTTTCATTGTTAGTTTGGTTTGGTCATGGTAATGTACATCATATATTTTTTTTTGATTTATTATTCTCTTATTTCAGAAGATACAGTTAAACTCATTTTATCCACTTTGGAAGCGTCTCTCGCGCAAACTATTCAGTTTAGAAAAAAATGATATTAGGAACCTCAATATCATTTTTGAAGACCTATCTATAGATACCCCACATGTATGGGTACGATGAAAAAAAAAGTGTTGAGTTTCGGTTTTATGTATGGGGAACCCCTAAAATTATTATTATTTTTCTATTTTTGTGTAAAAATCTTAATGCGGTTTACAGAATACATCTACTTACCAAGTTTCAACAGTACAGCTCTTATAGTTTCGGAAAAATATGGCTGTGTCATACGGACGAACAGACAGACAGACAGACATGACGAATCTATAAGGGTTCCGTTTTTTGCCATTTGGCTACGGAACCCTAAAAAAGCTAAGTTACCTTACTGTCCATATTTATACTGTGGTTATACCGAAGGAATATAATTGACAAGTTTCAAGTTGAACAATTATGCGCTCCAGACAGTTTTAATGGTTAGACAGTTCTAGGTCCGAATACTGTCCTTTTCACACTACCTATAATAGAATGAGATGTAATGGGATTTTAACTAGTTTTGTGGTGTAAAATAGACAATTGCCAGCAATATCGTTTAGCTGGAAGCATTAGAAATAGGCAGCGTTGATTAAGTTTTGAATGCATCTCGACTGGGGATATTATATTTATGACTAATTACTACTAAATGCTTGTTAGTGGAAATGAAATTGCTTTAATTTTTAACCGTGTTCAAAGACAGGTTATCAGTTGGACTGTATACTAACATTAATAATATAAGTAGATAATGGAATCAGGCGTTACTATGCGGACATCCATATCATTCAAATTTCCATTTAATCATCCATTTCACTTGCATGCGTATGTAATTTTCATTGTTATTTTATTCTTCTTGCATGTGCATATAGTCCAAGAGCTGGCACGCATTTTTGGGTAGGTATAAGAGGCAAGCTGAAAACTGGTCCTATAGCTCTTCAAACACACCCCAACACGGAACTGCAGACCTGGCTGGCGGGTAGCGGGTCTAAACCAACCCCTAAATTACTGAATTTTTTTTTATCCAAAAAATGTATTTGAGGCAAGCTGAAATTTTGATATGTTGTAGTTTAATGTTTATACAATACATAAATAACATTCAAGTTGCCTCAAATACATTTTTCCGATTTTTTTGCAAAATATTTTTGCACAGACCTGGCAGTGCTAAAGACCCGACAGAATCGCCTGTCTTTGTTTTTGTATTGTATAAACATTAGCTTGCCTCAATTACATGATGTGGTAAAAAAAATCTAAAATTGAGAGGTTGTTTAGACCCGCTACCCGCCTGCCAGGTCTGCAGTTCCGTGTTGGGGTGTGTCTGAAGAGTAATAGGACAAGTTTTCAGCTTGCCTCAAATACCTACCCAAAAATGCGTGCCAACTCTCCTACTAATATTTTTGCGGCGGTGCATATTGCATCCCGGCTTGATTAAACTGACAATTACCGGAATTACCACTACATATTAATTTTGTATATGAATTAATAATTTATATTCATTTCTAATACACATACTTGTACAATCATTATATTATTTTCATGGCAGCGTTACCGAAATATAGCTACCTCTATTCTAATCAGTCCTTTCACGTTCACCGTAGCCATAAGTACAGATTGGGATAACACAATTGACCCAATTTTCTTTTTTTTTTTTCATACTGACATCATTATTTTTTTTTAAATTAACCTTCAATCAGTCTCATGTGACTATAATCAGGTTGTTTGAAGTTAAATAGGTTTTAGAGGATTAAGGCCACTGCCCCTTCATCACGCGATCTGTGTATTTTTCGGAGTAAATTTGAGCTTCTTCAATCATAGTTTTCATGTCCAAGTACTCATGAATCTCTGAGTTGCGAGTGAACCAAGTTGCGCCACTTATAGTCCTCAATATATTGTTCTGAGCTCTCTGGCATATAATGTTGGATTTACAGGCTGGTGACAACAATTGGATATCATAAGTCCAATTAGGCTTGATAACTGCGCAATATACTCTAATATTACTAATATGACAAAGATATTATTCAGAAAGGGTAAGTGTGTATAGTAATCATTGTAAAAGGATCTATGAACCTGGCGTGGTTAAAATAAAGCTCAAATCAAATTGTAGGCATTCGTCACTCCAAAAGAATTACTAAAGCACTGCCCTCTGATCCCATAGGTACTAGGTAGAGCCTTTACTATAGCAAACACACAACTGATAAACATACTTGGGTATATTTTTCTAAATACGTTTATGTTATATATAAATTACACTCAGACACAGAACAAATAATCGTAATCTTCACACTAAGATTCATCTTGGGTGGGGATCCAACCCACGACCTGTGGCTTAGCAGTCAAGCTTACTCACCACTAGACCAATAGACCAATCAACGTATTCTTTTTGAAGTTATACTTCTTTTGGCGCGATTGAGAAAAATGATGAGAGTGAATTTTTACGATGCGCGCGCACACCGACACCAAAAAATTTAACAGCATGAAGTTAGTTCTAGGTGGTATGAGAGTGAATTTTTACGATGCGCGCGCACACCGACACCAAAAAATTTAACAGCATGAAGTTAGTTCTAGGTGGTATGAAAATGTATGAGAGTGAATTTTTACAATGCGCGCGCATCGTAAAAATAACAGCATGACGTTAGTTCTAGGTGGTATGAAAATTGATAACTATGTTCAAGTTGTATATTAAGAAGTATAACTTCTAACGCGTGTACATAAGTACACACAATGTTTTATAATTCTTTTATTATTGCATGAGAAATACGCTCGGTAAAGTTCCTTATAAGTAGGTATTGTTAAATTCTATGATTTTTAGGGTTCCGTACCCGAAGGGTAAAACGGGACCCTATTACTAAGACTTCGCTGTCTGTCTGTCACTGTCTGTTAGACAGTTAAAATTTCACAAATGATGTATTTCTATTGCCGCTATAACAACAAAGACAAAAAAACAATATTTAAGAGGGCTCCCATACAACAAGCGTGCCCTTGAACCCTTCGTGCACGAGGCCGACTCGCACTTGGCCGGATTTTTATAACAGTTATTAAAAGAAGGTAAAAGGAAGGGAATAATAATCATCTTTGCGTTTTCTTCCCTACGTCGTGTATGTGCGTACCAAAACGTCGATGCTCTCACAATTGATCATGTTTCATAGTCGCGCTGATCATTAAAATCACAGCATGTTAACATCGTATTATCTGCAACGGAAGCAGCCACCAGGGGTCCGCGTCTTTATTGTTCTACAGCACAAAAACAAATTAAAACCCACGCACTTGATTTTATTTAATTGATTTATTTTATAACCACCAACTCGAAAACATCATAAACTAGCTGGGAAATAAGAGAAAAGAGACATTTTGGTTTATAAAAATAAATTTTATGACCGACTATTTTATTCGTTCTTATTGCAGGAGGCATATTATTTAAATTATTGCTTTAGTAAAAACAATATAATTAATCACCTCACAATAAATAGCAATGGCTGCTTAAAAGAATATGGCTTCCCCATCTCATCCTGTGTGAGGAGTGAATGTCGTCCCGAAGGAATATCTACCAAGGAAAGGGCAGCAGCGTCTCTCTAAGTAGGTACTACGACAATCGTACTGCGATCGCCAAGCGTGGTGAATGTGGCATATGCCTCCAAATTATGACATGACAGTCCGTGAAAATTAGATCTTATGATGTTAGTTATTAAACCTTCTCCTAATTCAAAAGCATTCAAGACTTTTCTACTTACGTGCTTAACATTCTCGAAAATCTACACTCCTCTTAGAAATTACGATAAGAAACAATAGTTTGGTAAGTTATATAGTAAGGAAAATTGTTAGTTATAAATAAGTAAAGTTGTACGGTACTAACAATATTTTTAACAATGTATTTTCTATACAAGAAAAGATCATAAAACTAAGTTAAACTTTTCGTTTTGACTGGATTCTCATGAGCATTGACGGACCCAGACAACTTTAGAGCTGTAACAGCGTTTTAAATGAATTAAATTAAAAATTATAGAGAATTTTTTCCTCAAATGACCATCTACAAGATTGGTCTGAGGTAATTCTCACGATGTTGCTCATAAGTTCTTTAATTTTAAATTTAGGACAAAACGTTATACGAACATAATAATATTTGTAGGCAAAGGATTTGCTACAAATGATGTCCTTACGATTTTTTATTGAGATATCGCGAATAAAGTGTTTGCACCCCTTTTTATCTAAAAAATTTAAAGGTCATGTAACATTTCAATGGACTAGTAGGTATCTATATCTATACATATGATAAAATCGTAGGAAAGTCAAAACTGTACATTGAATATTTTTTTTAAAGGATACTTGGGGAGTGATCCACTATCGATATTGAAGCCAAAAATATAGTTTTTAGAATTTTTGTCTGTATGTATGTCTGGGCTAAATTCAAAAAGTACTGCATGGATTTACATCTTTTGCATGAATATTACCTAGAGGTCGGGTCAACATATAGGCTACAAATTATCACGCTATCACCTACGGGGGAGGAGCTGTGATCATTTATAAAGATTATCGCGGGTAAAACCGCGGGGCACAGCTAGCCCACCATAATCCTGTATTTACAAGTCTTGAACTATTGACTCTTCCGCATTATCCATATTACCTAAATGCATTTTGATATTCGAATTTGCGAATCCGCTAGTACCCAAGAGTATGTTCTTGCAACATAGGCAGAAAATGTTGGTCAAATCTACTAAAAAGTGGATGTCTTTATTCATAAATAAAAATAATGAATAAAATTATAAATCATTTCGAATGAGCACATGTCAGCATTGCATTATTGTAGTGATTTTGATGTTATGAATGATGACACATTTAACGACATCTAGTGATGAATAGAATCACAACATATTTATTATAGTGACATCTATTGTCTGCTAGCACAAGGAATAATTATTTAATTCAATAAGTTGCTTATAGATGTCACTGAACTAAAATTTATATGAAGAAAATATTTTTATACATTAAACTATGATGAAAAATAGATATTTCAAAAAATACTCCAGCATTTCTTTTTGATCTGCATTTCATTATTATTTTTGTAGCATGATACAGATACTTTTCATATTTCACATAATGGCAATACAAAGGGTAGCAGCGAAGAGTTGCCATATGTAACCAAATTCCTAACACTGTGGAAACTATAGGAAACTTAACACGATACTAAAAATATTATTGGAAGTTAAAATAACCATATAAAATGCTATGTTTTATCTCTATATATTTTTATCATTCAAGGATTTTACATCATATAGATAATATATTAGTAAGTTTAAGAAGTCCTAATTTTGACGCTTTTGAGAATGCAAAGTTTTTATCTCACCATAACGTTATTTATTTGTAGTTAATTAGCGATTCCACTAAAAGGAAAGTACATTTTGATTCCATGTACATGGAATCCAAATGTTGTTCTTGTATCATGGTAATAATTTATCTCTTCAACTGGTAGTGCCAATAAATGGCAGATATCATTTGTTTTGCCTGGAATTACACGTATGTCGCAACGGTTAAGGCAGTGGCTTCGCCACTTCATGCCCCGAGATCGGTTGCAGCACAGGAAAACTGTTTTTATTACCCATTAATAGTTGTTCAGAGTCTGGATGTTGTACGTTCTATCAATTATTATGTTTGTAAAGTACCCCGTTACATAGGGGTTCATTTCAAATCATTGAGTGCATCATAATAACGTATTTCATATTGTGTACTATATGGTAATGGCCAATGGCAGTAAATGTGAATCCATTTCACAGCTATTGGCCGTTTGCTAACACAGTTACCTATCAATTAGGGTTGTAACGGAGGCCTCTTAGCGGAGGCGGAGGCGGATGCGAAGGCGACGGATTTAACCTCCGCGGTAGCGGAGGTTAACGGATGCGAGTGCAAAGATGAAAGTGGATGTAAAAAAATAGTATTTTATTAGTAATATTAATATTTTTTAATCTCTTTCCATTAAAAGATTTTCATATCATATCATATCATATCATAAAAGATTTTCATATCATATCATATCATATATGTTTTTGGCTTCGTGTGACTTGAAGTATACAACTACAACAATTACTTTGCATTGCACTATAACAAAGCAAAACACGGCCGTACGACTGAGTCGTCGCCGGGCGTCACTGCTCGCACATTATTATTATTCTATGATTTATTTTTATTTTATTGAAAATTATTCCACAAAACTACAAAGGCGGAAATTTTTGTGTAGCTGACGGCCACAAAGAATATCGCCACCCCCCTCGTGACGTGGGGGGACGTAGAAGTCGTCCTGAGGGAATATTCCAGAGAACGGGCAGCAGCGTTCTCCTGAATACCATGTCTATCTTATTGCGATCGCCAACCCGTCTGCCAAGCGTGGCGATTGTGGAAGATCCCCTCAAATGAAAGATATAATTAAACCGCGGCTCCCAGTCCCCGGCAGCCATGTTATTTCCAAGGCTTTAGTACCATAGACCACATACGTACGCTGCGGCAGGTTATACAGAAGACCGAAGAGTATAACCAGCCATTATGCTTAGGGTTTGTGGATTATAAAAAAGTCTTTGAATCAATCGAAACCTGGGCCGTACTGAGGTCTCTCCAAAGATTCCAAATCGACTACCGGTATATCTAGGTGTTTATATGAAAACACCACTATGTCAGTGCGACTCCCGGACCAGAACTCAAAACCTGTCCACTTGCAGCGAGGTGTGAGACAGGGAGATATTATATCTCCCTGTCTCAGAACTCAAAACCTATCCACTTGCAGCGAGGTGTGAGACAGGGAGATATTATATCTCCGAAACGGTTCACCGCTGCATTGGAAGATGTCTTCAAGCCTTTGGACTGGGAAGGCTTTGGCATCAATGTCAATGGCGAGTACATCACCCACCTTCGATTTGCCTCGAAAGACCTCGGTACAATGCTCGATGGCCTCAGCAGAGTCTCTCAACAAGTGGGTCTGAAAATGAACATGGATAAGACGGAAATGATGTCGAACATCCATGTTGCATCCACTCTACTTAAGGTGGGAGACTCTGCACTCGAAGTTGTAGAGAACTATATCATTTACCTAGGACAGATCATCCAACTAGGTAGGTCCAACTTCGAAAAGGAGGTCAATCATGGAATCCAACTCGGCTGGGCAGAGTTCGGGAAGCTACTCAAGGTCTTCTCGTCCCAAATATCGCAGTGTCTCAAGTCGAAAGTCTTCGACCAGTGTGTGTTGCCAGTGGTGACTAACGAAACAGAGACGTCGTCGCTCACTATGGGTCTTATCAGGCAGCTCAAGGTCACCCAAAGAGCGATGGAAAGGGCTATGCTTGGAGTTTCCCTGCGAGATCGAATCAGAAATGCTGAGGTCTGCAGGCGAACCCAAGTAACCGACTTAACCCGAAGAATTGCCAAGCCGACGGCCGCTGGGGCAGAAAGGTTCTCGAGTGGCGACAACGAACCGGATGATCTTGTGCGGGTCGCTGGAAGTCGCTGGATACCGATAGCGCAAGACCGGCCATTGTGGATATCTTTGGGAGGGGCCTTTATGTAGTAGTGGGCGTCATTCGGCTGATATGGTGATGATGATGACAAAGGCGGAATTGATGCCAAAGGCATTCTCTGCCAGTCGACCTTTGGGTGATGCAGAGATACATAATATGATTATGCCGTAAATAAACCTCCGTTATAACTCCGCAAAAAAACAGCGGAGGCGGAGGCGAAAGTACAATTTCATGCGGAACTTCCGCAGTAACGGAAGCGGAGGCGAAGATCCGTTACAACCCTTCTATCAATATCACAGTTTTATTATAATTTTGAGCTTTATATCGATTTGCTAAATTCTGTTAAAATAGAATTTTAACAAGTTCGGTTTTATGTTTGACTGTAACTTTTGAAGCAATAAAAAATACGGGGAATTTCCAGTGCAGAAAAGCGCGGAATGAAAATAATAATACTGACCACCCTGCGGCAGCCATGTTGTATTTTCCTTTGACGTGCTGTCAAATAACAAAACAGCACGTGTGAATTATGCGTATTGAAACTTGTTATTTCTGTTCGTCCAGGATATATCCTGGACATGGTATTCAATTCGTCAGAAATGACTGCAAGGTAACTATCAAGTGCACTAATTAGTTTTACAAAGTTTAGTTTTTTTCACTATATTACGCCACTAACCTGTAACCGTACAGATTTTCAGATTTTGCCGTTCAAAATGCCATGCAGCGTTCAAAAAGAAGAAGAACCCACGTAAAACCAAATGGACTAAAGCATACCGTAAGACTGCTGGTAAAGAATTGACAATCGATCCATCATTTGAGTTTGAGAAACGTCGTCATGCTCCCGTCAAATACAGCAGAGAATTATGGACAAAAACTATTGAGGCGATGAAAAAGGTTGAGGAAATCAGACAAAGAAGGAGTAACAACTATATTATGCAGAGATTGAGGAAGGGTAGAGAGGTGGAGTGGCAGAGAGATGTCAGAGAAGTACAGCGAGATATCTCGTTGATCAAGTAAGATATTTATCCATTTTTATATAGTGTATTTTTAGAGCAATCATGTTGATTACGCTTTGTTGTTCAGCCATAACCTACGCGTGCATTATCTAAACTTAATTTCCCAAATATCTATATAAAATACCATTGCAAAACATTGAAAAAATTGTGTGTGTTTAATATTGAATCATAGTAGCCACACACATATTTCCCGATGCTATTAAATATATAGGAAAAATAATTTTATTGTCAGTTATAAGAAAACTGCACAGAAAAGTAATTATTTGGCATGCACCGAGTAAGATATTGATAATACTTTCATAAATAATGTACTAAAGTCCTTGTGATTATATAATTGACAATGACAGTAAGTTACAATATTATGATATTAAGTTAATATTGTTTATTCTAAATACTAATTTATCTTTCATTTATCAGTATCCAAGATACAGGCACAATGCCTAGTTTGGGGCCAAAGTTATTTTTAACACTCTGTGAAGCTTTACTGTAATAAAGATATTCTTATTCTTCTTATTCTATTCTTATCTACCCTTGAGATGCTGATATAATGTTAGTAAAAGACTGAAGATTTAACTCAAGGTGTATCTTAATTTTTTATATACAGTAAATGCTAATAGCACTGGGACCATGAAAACTGTCCTTACTGCCCATATTATAATCTTGCTAATCTAAGTGAAGGTGTGACTTAGTTTTGTGTTTTCGAGCTCACTTCAAGGTGGAGACAATTTTTACACATTGACCTACTTATTATATTGACCCTGACATAATGTATGTTGTCAATATGATTCACGAATTTTTGAATATGGTTCAAAGATTTTAGAATATAACTTAAAGTTAACAATAAATACTTTTTTTTTATGCGAAATGGGTTTGTGCTTGACCACGATCTCACCTGATGGTAAGTGAAGACGTGGTTGAAGGAGGACCACACATACCCATAAGATGCCTGTTCACACTAACCTTGAATAAACCCATGTTATATGAGACTGGAGATTTCCACAATTGAGTTGTGTTCATAATTTTTAGGTATATGCTATATTTGCTATGTTTGGCAAACAGGTTAGTGATCCCAGTATGATGGTCATAGTACACCTGCTGTTACCCATTCTCTGGGAGATCTTCCCTCAGGTCGACTTCTACGCCCCTTCTCATTAGGGAAGCGCATTCCTTGCTGTCAGAAGGACAACAAAAAGAATTACTAGGACAGAATATAGAAAAATAGAATATATACATTATAAATACAAATTTGGTATAAATATTTGTAATTAATATTATTTAACTATGAATTATTAAACTGCTGTGTGGTGACGGCGACAAATATCAGAATCAGAATATCATCACCCCATCTCATCCCATGGGGGGCGTAGAAGTCGACCTGAGGGAATATCTACCAGAGGATGGGCAGCAGCTTCCTTCTGATTACTATGACCATCTTACTGCGATCGCCAACCCCCCTGCCAAGCGTGGCGATTATGGCATATCCCCCAGGACGATTCTTGAGGGAGGCTTGTCCAGCAGTGGACTTATTTAGCTGTAATGATGATGATGATGAACTATGAATTTAGGTGACAAAAAGACCTCCACTTCCATATTTAATGCCCACCTGGGACTGGCATTTGTCTAAATAATTGAGATTACTATTGCTGCCTATGTGTGTCCCATCAATATAATTTCTGGGTGCTTTTTATTAATATGACTCCATAATTACAGATCACCAGCTGCTGGCCTTAAACAGAGACTATTGGCAGAGGAGACAGAAATGGAGATTGAACCTGAGACCATTGAGGTGGTGGATGCTAAGGGCCGTAAGCAAATCATCGAGGCTCCAGTCATGGTGCCTGCTGCTGGAGAAATGATTGAAGATGGCGGTGACATTGAATTGTAACAACAATTAAATTATTTGGAAGCCTGTGATTAAGAGACTTTTGTATTTCAATGGTTTTGTGGGAGTTCATGAGTGCTGCGTCAACTGTTATTAATGAAACTTATAATAAGTTATAATTATTTCCATGATCTATATAGAAACTTAGACATACATGCCAAACTAATTCATTTTCACTGATAAGTTAAAAAGTGAAAATAAACCCACAATGAATCTGGCAAAGGTTTCTAATTTAAAATGCATTTCTAAGAGCAATTAGTTATTATGTCTTTGTTACAGATAATCTTCTAAAACATGTCAACAAGTTTCATACATAATGTATTGGAATTATTCTGTAATAATGTTTTTTGTTGTATCTACTATTATTACAGTGTGATTAAAATATTTATTTTTAAGAATAGTTATCTTTCAATTTATATAATTTACTGGCCTGCTTTATCTTATCCATTCAAGCTTAACTTAAGCTTAAAGCTTAACCCTTTTCCGGTCATTGGGGATATAGATACCACCACATTTTGAACTCTATTGGCTTATAATAAGGTCCAAAAAATTTAGAAATATACCTACTGCCTTGTAAAGAGTATATGTATTTACAAAATAAAAGTAGTATATGTAGTATATCAGTTATCTGGTTTCCATAGTACAAGGTCTGCTTAGTTTGGGATCAGATGGCCGTGTATAGATAATGTCCCAGGATATTATTATTATTATTAAACTCGCCACATACTTAGAGAAGTATGATGTTTGTGAAATTTTAATGAAACATCATCCAAACTTTATCAATTCTTGGTGTTAATCATCATCATCATATCAGCTGAAAGAATTGCTGGACTTGTGCAAGACTGGCAGATGTACAGCAATTGTTTCAGCTTCCAGTGACCCTCACAAGATCATTGGTCTATCTGTCATAGTTAAATAAAACTTAAGTACAGAAGCTGAATATAAATAGTGTAAGTTACTCAGAGCTTGATTTGCGTATAATACTGAATTTTGTTGTATTGACTACACCCAGACTCAGGACAAACAGATAGCACATAAATAACTGTCTGGGTGGGAATCGAACCCACGACCTGCGGCGTGAAACACAAGTATCTCCCAACCACGCAAACCGGCCCGTTAAAATTAATAATCTAAATATAATGAAAGTTATTATTCATTTGTACTTGTCAAGCTCACAATTCAGTGTATTAAAGTATCCCGCTTTGCCCTGGAGGGAGGTGGAACTACTTTATTCTATATCCTTGTCTCTTTCACATTCAAACTCGTTATGGAATCCAAGACAGTTGTAGTAATATCCCGGGCTGGAACAAAATGACTGAGGCTTTTGTTATTTTTTGTTAGTCAAATTCAAATAATTTTTTCAAGTAAATATGATTTTAAAAGGTGGTAGCACAATAGTAGCTTAACATATCTTATCATATAATAATGACATGCAAATTTGTGAAGACAATTATTTGGCCTGCAGGAATTCCTTGACAGTACCTATAGAAGGAATTCTCAATTAACCAATTGCGTCAAGTTTTTTTGAATCGACCCATTGGAAGAACCTTAATTTGGTCAGGAAGCTTGTTATAAATCCGAATACACATTGGATAACAGCTTCGTCTATATAGTTCCGTTCTCATTCTAGGAATAATTAATTTCTTAGGATATCTAGTTTTGTAGTTACATTTGTCTCCCAGATTTTCAAACATGTCCGGGTGAGATTTGGTAAATTTACATGTTTCCTCAATATAAATACCAGTTAATGTGAGTATTCTAAGCTTCCTGAACAGTGGTTGTACTAGGCTATCTAAGATCTATAAGCATCTAGAGGCTAGGCTGCTGTGGTGGTTTTAGTGGGTAACCCTGTGGACTCCCACATACCCCATCGTCTCCCCCAAACGGCGGGGACCTATAAAAGGTTTCCACCTCGAAAAGACTAAGATATTAGGTCTTTACCTATGAAATTGCCGTTCTGCAGTACTGGCCATTTCAAATCAAAATAATTTTTGTTTGGCTAAGAATTCTAATTTCAAATTAATTTTATTTTAAAAACATGGATTCTTTTTTCCAAAAGTAGTCATTTCTTTATTGATTAGTGTTACATTTTCATCGCATTTCAATCTTTTTCGTCATCATGGATACGTTAAAAATTCGAGTAATTATGGAATATGAGTACCGTCGTGGCAGCAACGCGGCACAAGCGGCACGCAACATCAACGACGTTTACGGAGCTAACACTACAAACCAACGCACCACCTGTTATTGGTTTGCTCGCTTCCGTTCTGGAAATTTCGACCTGAAAAATGAACCTCGCGGTCGTCCGAAGACTTTGGTCGACAATGACGAATTAAAGGCGGTTGTGGAAGCTGATGATACACAATCTACGGCTGAATTAGCAGCAGCTTTCGACGTTAGCGTCAAAACAATATTGGTCCATTTGCGTCAAATTGGCAAGGTAAAAAAGCTTGACAAATGGGTGCCCCACGAACTCAATGATCGCCAGCGCGAAGTACGCGTCGAGACGTGCCTTGCACTGCTCAACAGACACACAAATGAAGGAATTTTGAACCGCATTGTTACCTGCGATGAAAAATGGATTCTGTTTGATAACCGCAAGCGCTCAGCAAGTTGGTTGGATCCTGGTTCAGCACCTAAACAATGCCCTAAACGAAAACTTACCCCTAGAAAAGTGATGGTCACTGTTTGGTGGTCTAGCGCCGGTGTGATTCATCACAGCTTCTTACCAAACGGGGTGAGCATTACTGCAGATGTGTACTGTGAAGAACTGAGCACAATGATGGAGAAGCTGGCGCATCTCCAACCAGCATTGGTCAATCGCTCGTCTCCACTGCTCCTGCACGACAACGCGCGACCTCATACTGCACAGCAGACGGTCTCCAAGTTGCAAGAACTGGGGTTGGAAGCTCTCCGTCATCCGCCCTACTCACCAGACCTTGCGCCTACAGACTACTACTTTTTCCAGAATTTGGATAACTTCTTGGCGGGAAAAAAATTCAATACCCGAGAGGCAGTACAAAATGCCTTTGAAGAATTTGTTGCCTCCCGTCCAGCTGATTTCTTTAAGAAGGGCATCAATAAACTGCCACTGCGATGGCAAAGATGCATTGATTGCATGGGTGATTACTTCGATTAATACAAATAAAAAAATTCATGAAAAAAATTCGTTTAAATTTTTTCATACAAAACGGCAATTTCATAGGTAAAGACCTATTATAAACCTAGTATATATCTTAGATAGCCTAGTTGGTAGACCGTTGGAGTGTGGAGTCGCGCACCACTGACATTTCGAATTCATGTACGTATTATATTAGTATGTGTAATGAGGGTTAACTATCCGTGGACCCCACAGTCGGGCGCTGTCAGAATATCAGCGCTGTCGCAATATTGCGACGGCCAATGCTGAGATAGATGCCTTTTCACCTAGAACGGACTAACGAATATTAAGTATAAGATTTTCATTGTTTGTTTTTCTGTTATGGTATAATTTCATTGTTATGTCCGTCCTGGTAATGAATAAATGATTTTTTCTTTCTTTCTTATTAGCAATTAATTATCTAGTACTTAAAACGGTGAAGGAAAACAACGCGAGGAAACCTGCATGCCTGAGAGTTCTCCAAAATGTTCTTACTGGCATAAGATCTCCGGCGTTTAGGTTACCTAGCACGTTTGAAGTCTACCAATCTGCTAGGCGTGCGGGTGGTGGACTATGGCCTATCTATGCTCTCTCATTGTGAGAGAAGGCATATGCCTTGCAGTGGGCAGTAATGGGCTACATTACTGCCCACTACTTCACCTATCCACTATGGTGGCATCTACTATCTATACATTATAATAAAATCGTAGGGAAGACAAAACTGTACATATATTTTTTTTACATTTATTATTTTTATTAAGCCTTTATTGCCAACAAGGATAAATTATGATATTACAGAGTGTATATAATTAAATACGAGTATATATAAGTTATTGGGTGTTGGCGTGTCTTTGCGACACGAAGGCCTCCTCCAGCGCTTCCAGTCCCTTGAGTTGTTCTCTCCCATTTTTTTTACATACTTACATACAGACAAACAGACAAAAATTCTTAAAACTATATTTTTAGCTTCGATATCGAAGCTAAAAATATAGCTTTTAGAATTTTTGTCTGTTTGTCTGTATGTATGTCCGGGCTAAACTCAAAAAGTGCTGCATGGATTTATTTCTAATTTTGCATGAGTATTACTAAGAGGTCGGGTCAAAATATAGGCTACATATTATCACGCCATCCCCTACGGGGGAGGAGCTGTGGTAATTTATAAAATTATACTAGCTAGTATACGATACATTCCTTCGTCTAGCTATCCATCTATAACGAAATATAACAGAAGTATTGATTTACTGGTTTTGAACGTAATCCTCTTAGTAGATAGGGGTCGCCAACATTTTGCTGAATATTTCTATTTTAACTGTACTGAAATGGCGGAAAATTGAGAGGAACGCTATTATCTGCAGTGTGTGCATACGAACATCCCCATACGCCTGCCAAATTTAGAATTCCTTTAATACGTTTTTATTTTCAAAGTTAGGCATATTCCACTTGCATTTTATTTAGACCACCGACAGGATTTAGGTAGGTATCTAATTTAGCTGAAAGCCCTTCGTACTTTGCGGTTAAACTATGGTTCATCTTATCAGCCATTGACATTTATTAAACTCCTTCTAACACATTTGTGTGGTTTCTGTCTGTCGATGGGTAAAATTATGTCAGTAGCTTAATATTATTCTCGGAATAAATAAATATCATAATACTCATTAAATTCCATAGCTATATAAACAGCTCACCAAGCAATTGTAAATAGTTTTAAAGCAACTTGTTATTAAAATTTGCTATGAGAATTACAACAGTATTTTATGGGAGCGATTGTGGAAAAGGGACGAAAACTGGGGCAGCGAGCGATATTTGGATATGACCAATGAGGGCGCGTGGTGAACAACATCGTGTAAGCGATGATATATTCGACCAATTACATTATGAATAAACTGGCTTCACATACATTTCACTCAATTTTATCATACGGAATGATAACATGACAGATGTTACCATATATCTATATACAACGTGTAACAGAAAGAGTGAACGTAACTTAAGGGGCATATACGGTCTCCTTAAGCCTACCTATACACAAAATCTCATACCGAAATACCATCATTTTAATCTTGATCGTAAAATAATATACCATTCAATATATCGACAAGTATTTTTATCGATATAACGAACATCCGTACTAACACAGCACAGCTGATTCTGATTTACGCTATAAGGTTCATTACCCTTGCGGCTGAGTTTTGCTAGTGTTGTTCATAATGTCGGTAATCTTACTTGTTGATTTAGGTTGTCGATAGAAAAATAAATTACTAGTTGAATAAAAAAATGATTATTTCTGTTTGAAGTTTCGTCCATAGGTAGCCGTCCTGATACCCTATAACCCCCTTAAGTTACGTTCACACTTTCTGTTACACGTTGTATATAAAAATCAATGCCACTTTTCGTTGTAATGTTATAACTCAACAACGCCTTTACCGATTTGGCTAATTTTGGTCTTGAATTATTCGTGGAAGTCCAGGGAAGGTTTGTACGTAGAGAAAATTTTAAAAAAAGTCTTCGAAAATTGTAAAATCAACATCTTTCTATACTCCCATATACAAACAATTTGTACTAATACTTAAAAGCGTAGCGAAGCACATACCGGGCCGCTAGTATATATATATATATATATATATATATATATATATATATATATATATATATATATATATATATATATATATATATATATATATATATATATATATATATATATATATATATATATATATATATGTATATGTTACACATATTGGCTCTAATTGTGGTTTGCTTGTATTGTCCACAAGCAATATTGATATATTTGGAAAATTGGTTATAATATCTTAAACGTTGCCCCATAAAATACTTATTTAAAGAGGGTCGTAGGGATAAGGAGGGGGTACGTACGTAACACAAGGTTATGTTTGTATCTTGTATTTTCGTTGTACTGGCTGACCCAACGAACTTCGTTCCGCCTAACAGTGGATTCATTAAATTTTTTGTTATTTTTTACTATGATACCTACTTAATTTCATTTTATTTTTACTTATTCCAAATTAATTTATATTTTTATTGACAATAGCTGTACCCGCGATTCGTCGGCGTATTAATTAGTTTATTTCTCTGAATATATTATTGTTATTTTTTTCTGAATTAAAAGATTTTTTCTAAAACAAACGAAGCCTTACTCCTTATTACATCAGCTACCTGTCAATAGAAGTCCCGTCAAAACCAGTCCAGCCATTTCAGAGATTAGCCGGAACAAACAGACAGTCGGACAGACAGATAGACAAAAATTGAAAAAAATGTTATTTTGGTGTATGTACCGTATATATATATATATATATATTTTCATATACGTGTAATAAAAAACGGTTATTTCTTTAATATAAACAGACACTCCAATTTAATTTATATGTAGGTACCTATAGATTAATATACTCCTCTGTAATACTGGCTAAGTACAGAAATAACATTTCATATTAACTTAAAATGTTGACAACCCCTACCTAATTCAATTAGGAAGTCAGCGTAAGAATTAAATGACGTTATAGAAATCAAACAACAGGTTATCGAACCGTGCATTAAGTCGATTACTTACTTATTTGCCTCCTGTTGTCTAGCAAACTGCTCGAATTATGTAGACAATGAGTGTCGATCGTAAACTCGACAAAGACTAGTAACCCATCCCTTAATTTGCCTCTTACAGTGACCAGGTGTAATATGGACTAGTTTATTTTAAACAACGATCGCCAATAGTTTGTTCATTTAATTCGCGAGGATAAATCTTAGTCTTGTTTAGTTACTTAAGTTCCAGGACTAAGTACTAAGTGAAATATAAGTGAAGTGCTTGGAAGTGAACTTTACTTTATAATTTTGAAAAGACTTGGCTATAAGTTGCCTTCACTTTACAGTGCATAGATGGCTGACTAGCTGGTTAATATGTTGGTGTCGGCTGTTGCCTCTAAATAGTCGTGAAGCATTGTGTGGCTTGAACAACTAAAACGTTAACGGAAGTCCCGCTCACACTAATACCAACCTGTATAAGAAGACTAATATCTCCCTCTAATAATTTTCTGGACTAATTAAAATACTCAGACTTTGAGTAAAAAGTCTCTTTTTCACAGATAAATCATTTTTCCGAGGTTATTAGGTATTATTCTCCGTCTTAGCTTTGAGATTTTATAATTCAGTATTTTATGCATCAAAAATATACTTGTTTTCCTTGAAGATTGAAATAAGTATTAAAATTTCAGTATACTCCTGTATACCTGGATAAAATAATGTCATTTGAATCTGCTCGAGATTCCAGATAAGAAGCGATTGGTAACAAATGTTAAAATGGCAGTTTATTCTTACTTCTTTGGGCTGGTGATAGCTTGTGTTTCCTATGTGGTGTACCAAAAATATGCTAACGTGTATACCAGTATTATTGCGAAGCCGCACAAGAATTACGATTATATTATCGGTAAGTTGGCTTTAGTTAATTGTGTTTACTTTCAAGCGCCTAGGAACTGTTAATACCACTTTATTGTCATACGATTTTTATCAGGCGCTTTAGCATTATTCCTCTAGTTTGTTTAGGTAATATTATTTCATGTATTTCCGAAGAACGTGCATCGGTTATTTTGTAAAAATATTCGAAAACAAGTATCAATTTTTATAAGTTTACTCACCAGAAGAAACAGTAAAACTAGTTATTTCCATCTCTACTACGGCCACTGGGGCAGAAAGGTTTTTAAGTGGTTACTACGAACCGGAAGACTCAGCGTCTACAAGATGGACCGATGATCTTGTAAAGATCGCTAGAAGCCGCTGGATGCGGACTGAACAAGACCCTTTCTCCTTTATCCAGCAGTGGTCGTCTTTCGGCTGATATGGCAATAAATCTTTACAATATGTGACTGGAGTATATATTTTTAATTGCATGCGATTATTAGAAGTCCTGTAAAAATTAAACCTGCGAGGGAGACGGCTGCGTTTTCTGGGCCTACCTACGTCTGATATGAACGTCTGGGATTTAAAGAGTGAGGACTCAGTAAAAAAAATTGAGGCACGTGTCAACGTTGTGCGACATAGGAACGTTTTTTTGAAGACAGCGCCCACATTAAGGAATCTAATCCCTGTGTCTGGGTACTTTACAATCATATATGGACACAAATTACACCCAAAACAAATATTTATGGCACACAAATAGTTGTACGGCGCAGGACTCGAACTCGTGACACGAAGCGGCGAGGCGGCTGTCTTAGACGCTGCGCCACACGTGCAGTTTATAATAGTTATACTTATCTACCTATTTTTTAACATTACGTTTCCAGCACTAGGGTAAGAGGCTTTAGGTACTTGTTTATAATAATGTCCTCCTGGTCGAAATTCGGCCTCAGCGGCCAGCCTTAATGGAGCCATCTGCGCGGGATATATCAAAGTGCACAAGCGTGTGCGCCTACACACGGCGCTTACTATTCCATCACTCATGATCAAGATCCTATGGAAAGACTAGCGAGACTACAGAATACAGGTTGGATACGGCTTACGACTACATCATGGGGCCCTTCAAAAAGGGCGTTATAAGGTTTCTTAAGGGTCGGAACGCGTTAATGATGCCCCTGGTGTTGCAACCGTTCATAGACTACGGTGATCACTTACCAACAGGTGCGCCGTATGCTTGTTTACCAGCTAAAAAAATAAAAAAAATGTTAAGTTACTTGTTTGCTTCTTTTCACCCAGTTGGTGCCGGTACAGCAGGCTGTGTGCTCGCCTCAAGGCTTACCGAGGATCCAAAGACAAAGGTGCTGCTCATAGAAGCTGGAGACCACATGGGCTATTTCACCAAGATACCATTGACACCGACTGCGGCGCAGCAGGGTCCTAATGACTGGGCTGTAAGGACAAAGCCGCAGAGGTTTTCATCTTTTGGAATGTGGGGGCAGGTAACGTTACTTATAATAATGACTTTATTAAAGTTTGGAAGTCAGATGATCGTTTTATTCCACGGCAATCGGATGATCTTCCGACTGGAAACGTTTTGAGCGTTGACCGCTGTCCATTTTACTTGCTTTATGAAATCTTATATGTGTCTGTAAATTTCGTTATTGCAATGCAGGCCCAGATAGAGAGAGATGCAGATCGGTTGCTGTGTGTCCGTCAATAAAGTCGCAACAAAACGATAGTATAGGATACTCTGGGACAAAGTAAGCCCGGACGAGGTCTGTGGACCCATTAGATAACTAAAATACATAATGTCCAACTTTAGTCCCCATGCAAGTTAGGTCCCAGAAAAACCAATAACAAGCAATTGTAGATATGTATGACACAATGCTCCAGCACCACGCACTTACCCGATAAAGAGATGACTACTCACAACTTCATCATGTTAGCCGAATGACCTCCTGGTGCTATTGTCAGGTAAAGCAAAAAAAGTGGCACGTAACTATAAATGCCACGTAAAAAGAGAAAAGAAAACTAAATCGCCACCCTCATCCCACTTGCAAGCTCCATCGGCACGAACTTCTAGGTAACTAACACTTATTGGCCTTTTCAGTCACAATTTATACCTCGAGGCAAGGGTCTCGGTGGTTCTGGACAAATAAACTTCCTGCTTCACGGCTTCGGTTTTTCTGAAGATTACGATAAGTGGACAAACCTAGGCTTCAAGGGCTGGACTCATGAATACTTGAAGCCTTATTTCATTAAAGCGTTTGGAACAGTTAGGGCTGAATTCGATTCGAACCATTGCGCTATGGACGGTGAATGCCCTGGATCAAAGGTAAGAGATTTATAATCTTTCTACTGCTATCCTGCCAACGAATGGTTGACTGGCCTGTTGGTCTCGTGGTTAGTGACAGTAACTGCTAAGCAGAGGTCGTGGGTTCAATCCCCACCCAGGACAAATCTTAGTGTGAATAACACGATTATTTGCATGTTTATCAGTGGTCTCGTTTTACAGGCTCTGTCTAGATTGGGACCAGATGACAGTGTGTTAATTGTCCCATATTTATTATTTCAAATTATTTATTTAAATTCTTATTTTTTACATATTTATTACTAGCTGTGCCCGCGACTTCGTTCGCGTGGATGTCGGAACTTAACAATGTATTTTTTAGTGTAAAGCGCTGTGGGAGGATACCGATACAATTTCTTTTTTAATTTAATTTAGTGCTTCTTTATTTTACTTGTGGAACCATCTGGAGCGTAAACAAAAACGTTATTGGGGTCGTTTATGCGTGAAAGAGCTACGTATAGTTGACCATGGGAAAAGCATCCAATACTTAGGTCCATCCCCGCAACGGATAATGTCTAGCTTTATTAATCGTCATGGCATAACAGAGACTGACTGGGAATTGCACTGGTTTGAAAGAGAAAGGAAAGTTTTAAGGAATTATAGGTATCCTTGGAATAAAAACAATATCACCGGCGCCGCAACCTGTTAATATTTCAGCTTCGATAATGTTTTGCTGCAGATTTGTGACTTTGAGCCGAGTGCCGTTACAAAGTTTGGGGGGACATGAATTTCTGAGGAGAATTATTAGTACACCGATTTTTAAAACTATTTTGTGGGCTGGAAGTCCAGGTGTGCTGAGGGTATCCAAAAATTCTACTGGGTAATGCGTGGCGTCATCTTCTTCCATACCTGTATTTATTGAGCTATATTCTTTACTATTCCCGGACGCATGAGTCAATATTTTGAAATTAATTGCCGCAGCTTGGTCATTGCGGGGAGTCAAAATAGCTCGCTGACATAGCCAAGAACCAGCTTGATTGCCAATGTTTGTGGTATCTCCGTACACAGAAGAAATTAGCTCCAGCTGTGATGTAACGTAAGAGCAGAGATTACCAATCAATATAACTTTTCCATATTCTTGTACGGGGTATGTGCCATCGCCTATTTTTTTACAATAAATTGGCAAACTCCTGTGCATTTTCGCAGCCTCTGACTGATCAGGTTCCCTCCTATACTTATATCTATCTCTTGAATAGCCAATAAGGACCTGTTGTGACAAATTTCACGTACCTTGTCAGGAATTTCTCCATCAGTATTTAGTTGTACATGTCTCATAAAATCTTCAGCATACTTGTCATGGTATTTTTTCCATAACTGGTTAGCACCCGATAACGCACAAAAGGTCCATAAGATGGCAAAAAAATGTCGCAAGCGCTGTGGACTATCGCTCACGCATCCTTCCGCTAGAGCGTCATCCCAATGCTGACCTCCATCTAATAAATGGCGTGCTCGGCAAGCGGCCTGGTATGTGGGATGTTCAATATCATCCATTTTACGGAGCTCAGCTAAAGACGTAGGTCCTCGCACTACATGGACCAGACTGTGGGATGAACTCACACGTGAGCACGCCACGTGAACCTGCCCGCCTTCCTTAAGTCAATTCCAGCTAACTTGAGAGTTGGACTTTGCGATTTGTTGATGGTTATCGCGACACACACTTTTATAGGGAACTACAGTATTTTAAACTGAAAAGGGAGATCATTCGGCACTAACGGAATACGTGACACGAACACTGTTTCTTCCTGGGCGGATCCAGGCATAATAGTAGCCTCTATAACACGATGCAAAGCTTTGACTTGAAGCCTAGCGCCGTTGCAAAGTTTAGGTGGCTTCAAATTCCTCAGAACCATTATAGATATACCCACACGCAACATACATAGGGGATGTATGTTGCGTGTGGGTATACCTATAATGGTTCTGAGGAATTTGAAATATTATTTGGAATATTATACGCCCTTAGGGGTGGAAATTCCTAAAATCCTGAAATACATATTTTTATTTTTAACGGAAAGGCCATACCAATTTTCATGCTTTTCACTTAAAAAATTACACACTTTTCATAAAAACTTACATCCCCTATTTTACGCCCTTTGGGTGGAATTTACAAAACTTCTAAAATATTTAATTTTATTTTTAGCTGAACTACTAAATATAAGTTTCAATGCCTTTAACTACAAAAATGACGGATTTTCATACAATCTTTCATTCTCTATTTTACCCCCTTAGGGTTAGTATTTCCAAAAACCCTTCCTTAGTGAATGCATACGTCATAAAAGTACCTACAGACAAAATTTCAAGTCTCTAACCCCAGCCGTTCAGGCTGTGCGTTGATATGTCAGTCAGTCAGTTCCCTCTTTTACATAGGTAGGTATATAGATTTGTGCTGAGAAAATTATGAGAGACAGGGTTAATTTACTATATTCAAATACATTCAATCGGACAGGCTTGATAAAATTCGAATCGTCTGTAGGTACATTCGCGTTACAAACGAAACGACAGGACAAACTTTCGATCGACTGACATTATAATTTAAAATTAAATTATAACAAATCCAACCTTCCACATAATTCAATTTGCCCAAAGAAAACAGATTTTTTTAATAACCAATTTTGGACAACAACATACTTCTAGGCAACCAAGACCTTATTTCGAAACAATTCAGTACATTCAAAACCCTACGTAATCATGCAATCAGCAAACACGGGCAAATAAATCCATGGGCAAATCTTAACACCGCGAGTCAAAATAAATGCACAACGACATCTATCGAAATAAAAATCAACTATCAACCTAGTTCATGCAGAAAAGAGATGTCATAATATGCACAATGACATCTATCGGACAGTTAGGTAGCTCAACTATAAACATTAGTTCATCTTGAAGTAATGAAATGTGTGTTATTTTTCTTCATGATTACTTTAAAATCTAATATCTTTTGATAGACTGAACCGATTGCAATAAAACAAAAACTAAATGTTACCTCAAGTTACGCTCAATCGTTGTGTTTAAAAGTTATCTACATTGCTTTAGTATATTTTACGTGATACCCGAACATATAAACAGACAAACAGACACACAGACAAACAGACAAACAGACAAAAATTCTAAAAAGGCTGGAAATGGGTTCTATTGGTTGTTCTTTAATACCCTGGCTATTTTTTTTGGATTTTCTTTTGATGTACAAAAATTATTTTTCTACAGATTTATTATATGTATAGATTGGAACGAAGTTCCTTATCGCGCGTTGTGAAAGGGGGTTAGACGGAAAAAATATTACGAAAAGTTGTCACGATACTTTTTGCAGCTGTGCGGCGTGCGCATGTTTCTCTGTCTGTCTCTCTCTGTCTCTCTCTCTCTCTCTCTCTCTCTTATAGAAAGCAAGCCAGATATTTTCATTTCTATTTCGCATTGAACAGTGTGGTGTCGCGACGATTATTTTTGTTGAGTGTATACAGGTTTTTTGTACATAATAAATAATAAGAAATAACTTCGTTCCATCCGGGTGTCCCTTGACACCTCTCAAGTTTTTATAACATTGAGAATATGTAAAAAAATTAGCTCTTCCTGTGGCGGGAAGTGACGTCCTAGGCCGCGGGAGGTGAGAGCGACAGAGAAAGGAACCTCGTCACAATTGTGCCGTTATTTGCTCCCTTTTGTATCCGACTCTTGACCCAGTGATCCAGCGAGAGCCTCTTAAGATGTTATGTATGAGACCGTTTACGGATACGACTATCGGGTCAATTATTGTTGAGTTCACATCCCACATGGCGGTATACTCGTGAACCACATCTAAATACTTTAACAACTTGTCATTCTCCGCTCTAACGAGGTTATCGTCAAACGGAACATATCAACAATAAATGCCCGGCTCTTCAACCGGTCTACCAAAACGATATCAAACGTATTGGCAACAATAGTCCTGTCCGTAATGATAGACCGGTCTCAGTAGAGGTTGGCACAAACGCTTACTTTTATTATTATTCTTATTATAGGCTTCGAACCCAGGTTGGTCGTAGCAGGGACAACTTGTTTAGGTGGGGTTACATTAATGATCGCAGCCTTCAATGCAAATGTGGTGTAGTCCCACAGACAATGGGACATCTGTTATCATGTAGCGCGTGCCCTTACAACTGCACGCTTAAAGAACTGGTGGAGGCTACTCATAATGCGATTCTCGTGGCCAAGTTCTGGGCGGACACAGTTTAGATTGCCATCGACTCGCTAAGAAGATTCTTATTATGTCTATATTGTGTGCCGCTTAACGTATTAATATAGCATAAGCAGGTAAATTCATTTAGAGGCCCTTGGTAAAATACACACATTAACAGCCGTACGATATCCATCACTATGAACATAATCTTGAACCTGCTAAAGCACTTCTGAACGCAAACTCTGGTTAAGTTCCAGTAGTTCACTTCCGTTACTTTGGTTAATTTCAAGTTTGTAAAATCCTTAAACCTGTAAATAAATCTTAATACCTCCCATCATCATCGGCCCAAAATCATCCACTGCTGGACACAGGCCTCCTCAAAAGGCTTCAACAAAGTCACTATTTGGAAGGGGTTGGCGTAGTCACCGCGGTTGGCATGTGAGTTGGCGACCATAGTTAGGTGGTAGCTAGTACACAGGTGATGCTGCTGCTAAATACCTATACCTACATGTATAATTATTTCCAGGCACCAATGAAACTAAAGTTGATAGATGAGGATAACGAGTTGATGAGAATATTTCGACAGGCCTCCTCCTCTTTGAAGAGCAAGCATACGATATTCAGAAGACCAGCTGCTACGATCCAAAATGGAATTCGTTTTTCCAGTTTAGATGCCTATTTGAAACCAGCTTTGAGTAGGAAGAATCTACATGTGTTACTTAGAACGCAGGCGGTGTCTGTAAGTGTATTAAAGTCTACTCTTTGGAATTCCATAGAACCATCAAAATAAACTTACCCTAATGTTTTTTATAAGTTGCTAGTATTTTAATAGCGTGCTGCATTCTACATTGTTTTATTTAACCCGACTTTAATAAAGGTAATCCGTAATTATAACATTGACAGTTGGTGCCAATAATTACACATCTTTTTATGGCTGTTCGCATCAATTTCAAAAGTTGTAACATATAGCTGAAATGTTATTACACTTTCTTGTTTCATTTGATATCAGTATTTTTATATTATAAAACTTATTTTATATTACACTAGTTACTTATTCAGGTAACAGACCACAAAGTTCCATAAATTACATGAAAATAAAGAAAGTACTAAATAAAATATGTGACGTTTGTTTGAGTTGCTGCGTATGAGTGATCTTCGCAGTTTATAGAATTAACTAGCTGTGCCCCGCGGTTTTACCCGCGTTAAACTTTATAAATTATCACAGCTCCTCCCCCGTAGGTGATAGCGTGATTATATGTAGCCTATATGTTAACCCGACCTCTCCGTAATATTCATGCAAAATTTTAAGTAAATCCTTGCAGTATTTTTTGAGTTTAGCCCGGACATACATACAGACAAACAGACACACAGGCAAAAATTCTTAAAACTATATTTTTGGCTTCGGTATCGTATATAGATCAGGCCCCAAGTGTCCTTTAAAAATAATATTCAATGTACAGTTTTGATTTTCCTACGAATTTATTATATGTATGTCAAGTATTCTTTTCGTGGTTCACTTTCCCGTTTCTGTGTTTTAGATCAAAAGACAAAGTGTTTTATCACCTTCAAGAAATCATGACTTAGATAACAATCACATGTGAACTTTTCAGATTAGAATCGAGAACAAAACGGCAACATCCTTGTACATTCTTCAGAATCACCGAGAACTTGACAATATATTTGTAAGGAAAGAGATTATTTTGGCTGCTGGTGCGATCAGATCACCTCAACTACTGATGCTATCAGGGATCGGACCGAGGCGACTGCTAGAAAAGTGAGTACAGGTATACAACGTGTAACGTAATTAACGCACACCCTCAAACACCCCAATTAGAATATTATGTTGTAATCATAATACATACACTGAATTTTTTATTTAACATGTATATGCATTGTAATTTATTAAATTAGTTTCTTGGAATAACGTTTATTTTTCTTTATTTTGTATTGAATGATGGAATTTGTATGAATACAAATAAAACTGCGATTTAAAGACTTATTACTTTGACTTACGGTCCATTTCAATTTGTTTTGACTGCACAGGGTTAATATGACAATAATTTACGTAGTTTTAGTTATTTGGGAATAAAAAATTACCTATATTAAAATGATATAAATTGATTCAGTAAACGATTCTGAAAAAACTATTTTCAGGATGTGCGTTAATTAAGTTACATGTTGTATAGTAGTAAAATCGAATCAAGATAAGTTCCTGATGGAAAAATGGGTAATTTGCACAGGG
The DNA here is from genome assembly GCA_951640165.1 of Pseudoips prasinana. Lineage (NCBI taxonomy): Eukaryota > Metazoa > Arthropoda > Insecta > Lepidoptera > Nolidae > Pseudoips > Pseudoips prasinana. The sequence continues at coordinate 33,845,583 of OX621248.1, forward strand.
AAATGCAAATAATAAAACGAATAGAGTTTTATCACAGTCGCTATTTTACTTAGGCCTCCAGCTATTTAATTGTGGTCTGTCGTACGAGTCGGTGTATTCTACTTAAATCACCTGGGCAAATCGCTTATGTGCTTTTAGTATACCAAACAACCATATTCTTTGTACCACACCGTGTAAGAGCCTCATATTATTAGCTTAGGGACGCAGCGCGCCGCCACGCTGCATTAGGGCTCCTCGCGTCGCGTGATTGTAGTTTACCAGAGTTTACCCTCAATACTTGCAATTGTAAAATATAAAATATTTTAAGTTTTAGGTATTAAGTATGTAATATGTTTTTGGAACGAAGTTCCTTATCGCGCGTTTTGAAAGGGGGCTAGACGGAAAAAATTCTTACGAAAAGTTGTCACGGCACTTTTTGCAGCTGTGCGACGTGCCCATGTTTCTCTCTCTCTCTCTCTCTTATAGAAAGCAAGCCAGATATTTTCATTTCTATTTCGCATTGAACAGTGTGGTGTCGCGACGATTATTTTTGTTGAGTGTATACAGGTTTTTTGGACATAATAAGAAATAACTTCGTTCCATCCGGGTGTCCCTTGACACCTCTCAAGTTTTTTTAGTACTATAATAACATTGAGCATGTAAGTTTTTATTCATAAGTTAAGCTGCGCTTGGCAGGCACTTATTAAGTTACATTATTGTATTTTTTTTTCTCTTTAAGTGAATGTAATACGTTCTTTTGAGAAAATAAATTTCTTTAACCATAACACTGGATTAATATCACCCGGCTTTAGTCGCCGGCAATAAAGTTGACCGTATTTCGCTACTAGAAAAGTAGGTTATTAAAACTGACTATACAACGTGAATATTGACTGCACGTGTGGCGCAGCGGCTTATACAGTCGCCTCGCCACGTCCTGTCGCGGGTTCGAGTCCCGCGCCGGACAACTATTTGTGTGAATCTACTATGTGTTGTTCTGAGTCTGGATGTAATTTGTGTCCGTCAAATGTTTTTAAAGTACCTACCCAGCGACACAGGGTTTAAATTACGTAAAGCGGGCGTTGCCTTTAAAAAAAAAAAAATATTTGGTTGCACTGCCAGAAATAATTAATTTTTAATTAAACTATACTTAAAATATTAGTTTCTTACTGTCAAAGTCGACCGTTAAGCTAAAGCGGAGGGATTTAAGTTTACCGTTTGGTATACTTACCTAATCACCTGTAATATAGGTGATTCACACGTGTGATCCTCTGTGGCCGGACCACATTTTAATACTCAGATGCTATAGTTTGAAATAATACCTACCTAAAGTCTACTTTCATCGGAATATATGTATATTTTTAGTACCTGAAGAGATATCTTTTTAATTAACAATGTATGTGGTCCGGCCGCCAGGCAGTGCTCTCTGGCCGCGCCACCTCCAATTAAATAGAGTATAATGGACCATTAATAAATCATTATCCCGAAAAAAAACTACCTAAAGAGTACCTTGCATACAAACAAATATGGTCTAATAAAGCCCTTTATTTAAGGAGTTATTGGTCGTAGGGTGTGGTCCGGCTGGAAAGTATACTCTGCGGCAAGTCACGTTTGCAATATTTAATATTAACTATCCATAAATCAATTTATTTATTTATTTGTTCGGGAATACAAACGGTTACACACTTTTCTTAATAACTAAGTTATAGTTTATAGGATTTGTTAATGAGTAACCCACATCGTTATCCACATCTTAAAAAAAAAATTTAAATAATAGTACCCTTTCTCTACCCTACGTTGATATATTTGTTTTTCCTGAAACTATTCATTTTGAATAATTAATCTTTAAAGAATGTGGCGCGGCCAGGGAGGATTACTTTCAGCAAATATAACGAAATATGCTTTATTTCTTTATGCCAAAGAAAACTGCATAATAAGTACTTTATAAAAAGACCTGGACCTTATCTATAAACTTTTATTTTTATTACCAACAACGATTTTGAAAAAGGCGCACTTTTTGTTCACGTATCTACCTAAGAATAGGTAGTTAATTTGATAAAGTTTGACGCTTATTCTATTAAATTTTAATTCAAATTGCTTACAAAATATTGGAAGGTGTTTAAATTTATACTAAGATCCGCAATATATAAAACCTATTGTATGAACAATTTTTTATTGTTTCAACCAATCAATCAAATCCTTTATTGCTGAATATACATAGGTATGTACAATGAAGATGGCAAATAAAGGCGCTTAGTTCACTATGTTCTGCCTGATGTGGCATGCAAAGTATTACATTATTACATAAAAGTTAATGTCACTAAATATCTTATAAAAGTATGTTATTAGCATTATGTCATGTATTACACTTAATATTAGTTTACAATAAAATCAGAAGTCATCAACATCATAATTTAAATCGGACTTATAAAGCATTCACCTAAATATCTAAATTACTCTTTTATAGAGTAGTATGCCTTATTTATTAACAATTCAAGAAGTTTCTTTCTGTATTTTGTGATAAGATCTTCTAATATAATGTTTTTGGGTAATTTATTGGAAATTTTTGGGGTTTTTTTATTATATTTTTTTATTATGCACAGTCTTTTTGTGTGGTCGGAATCTAATTTTATTTTAGTGTCTTTTGCTTTTTAGTGTGTCAAATAGATGGAAGTTGAGTAATGGAATCAGGAGCTACTTTGCGGAAATCCATAACAATCAAAATACAAAATCAATATGTAGTGTTTATTCCGCTAATTGTCAGTTTAACCATGCCGGGATGTGCACATGCATAAAGGAGATGCATGTGCACATTTTTGCGGGCGGGAGGGCGGTGCAAATTGCATCCCGGCATGATTAAACTGACAATTAGCGGAATAAACACTACATATTGATTTTGTATTTTGATTAGATGGAAGTTGATTTTCACAAACATTAATACCTCGTAAGTATATGTAAAGACAAGATAATGTCAATACACGAAGACTTGTAAATAGCGGTTTACAACTAACAGTGCTTTGTAGACCAGATACAGCACGAAGACAAGTTTTTTGGGATCTAAACACAGCCTCAATATTTGTTGAGTTGCCCCAGTAGGTATATCAAACCATAGCGCAGAGTCGAAGTGACGTATGCGTGGTATGCAGTTAATAGAGTAGTCTGATTTGCCTCCATGTAAAGTTTATATAGCGCATATGAGCACTGACTAAGCCGTTTACACACACTGTCAGCATCAGTATGTGATTTCCATGACTTATATCTATCAAGTCTACTAGTTCTAAAAAAATGTGGTTGTGGTTTCAGAAATATTTTTGTTTATATTTGATTGTTAAAATGTATATTTGTTTTTCGTATACTTATGGTTTATTATAAACTAAAATTTTCACTTACTTCGTCAAATTAACTACCTATTCTTAGGTAAATAGGTAAACAAAAACTAAAAAGTGCACCTTTTACAAAATCGTTGTAATAATATAATAATAATAAAAGGTAATAATAATAAAAGGTTATAGATGAGGTCCAGGTCTTTTTATAAAGTACTTATTATGCAGTTTTCTTTGGCATAAAGAAATAAAGCATATTTCGGTACATTTGCTGAAAGTAATCCTCCCTAGCCGCGCCACATTCTTTAAAGATTAATTACTCAAAATGAATAGTTTCAGGAAAAACAAAATATATCAACGTAGGGTAGAGAAAGGGTACTATTATTTAAATTGATTTATGGATAGTTAATATTAAATATTGCAAACGTGACTTGCCGCAGAGTATACTTTCCAGCCGGACCACACCCTACGACCAATAACTCCTTAAATAAAGGGCTTTATTAGACCATATTTGTCGTATGCAAGGTACTCTTTAGGTAGTTTTTTTTCGGAATAATGATTTATTAATAGTTCATTATACTCTATTTAATTGGAGGTGGCGCGGCCAGAGAGCACTGCCTGGCGGCTGGACCACATACATTGTTAATTAAAAAGATATCTCTTGAGGTACTAAAAATATACATATTATATTCCGATGAAAGTAGACTTTAGGTAGGTATTATTTCGAACTATAGCATCTGAGTACTAAACTGTGGTCCGGCCAGAGAGGATCACACGATTCACACAGGTTACTTAAGTAAAATATTTTTTTGCGTAGTCTTTCTAATGTAATATATAGGTAAATCATACTACTAATATTATAAACTAGCTGTGCCCGCGACTTCGTCCGCGTGTTAATTAGTTTATTTCGTTATTTGGTAAAATAAAAGATTTTTTCTAAAATAAAAGTAGCCTAAGTTACTCCTTATTACATCAGCTATCTGCCAATAAAAATCACGTCAAAATCGGTCCAGCCGTTTCAGAGATTAGCCGGAACAAACAGACAGACAGACAGACAAAAATTGTAAAAAAAAATATTTTGGTGTATGTACCGTATATATATTCATATTTATGTAGTAAAAACCGGTTATTCCAATATTACAAACAGACACTCCAATTTTATTTATTTGTATAGATGTGAAAGTTTGTGAGTAGATATACATCCATACATCCGGACGTGTGTTTCACGCATTCATTCTGCAGCGGATTTTGATGAAACTTTATAGTAATATAGCTTATATATCCAAATAACACATAGGCAATTTATTAAGTGTAATGCGGGTGAAACCGCGGGGCACAGCTAGTCAAGTAGATAATATATGGACTTTCAGATTGAAAATCAAAGTGGTTGAAGACAATGATGCGGTAGGCAAGAACTTCTACGATCACATGAACATGCCAATCTACGTCAGCATCAAGAAACCGATAAGCGTCACCCTGGCGAAAGTCTTCACCTTCTCTACCGCTTGGGACTATTACTGGAAGAGTTCTGGTAAGAAGTAGCTGCTACCTAAATCTAAATACATAATAAATAAATAAATATCTTAGGACAACTAGCACACTGCAATCTGATCCCTATCTAGACAGAGCCTGTACCATGTTAACCAGAGAACTGATTAATCATCTATACATATAATAAAATCGTAGGAAACTCAAAACTGTACATTGTATATTTTCGTGGGCGTGATCTACAATCGATATCGAAGCCAAAAATATAGTTTTTAGATTTTTTGTCTGTTTATCTGTATGTATGTCCGGGCTAAACTCAAAAAGTACTACATGGATTTACTTAAAATTTTGCATGAATATTATACTAAGAGGTCGGGTCAACATATAGGCTACATATTATCACGCTATCACATACGGGAAAGGAGCTGTGTTAATTTATAAAATTTTACGCGGATAAAACCGCGGGGCACATCTAGTACTTATATATTCCTAAATACATGCATATTGTAGATAAATTACACCCTGACACAGAACAAATAATCTCTAAAAAGTGCATCGCACAAAGATTTTCCTGGTAGGGGATCAAAGCCAAGGCCTCTGACTTAGCAAATATAATAATAATATCTCGGGACAATGTCACACAGATCATCCAAGCCCCAAACTAAGCAAAGCTTGTACTATGGGTACCAGGCGACGATATACATACTTATATAGATAGATAAATACTTATATACATAGAAAACATCCATGACTCAGAAACAAATATTTGTGCTCATCACACAAATATTTGCACTTACCGGGATTCTAACCCAGGGCCACCAGCTTCGTAGGCAGGAGCACTACCAACTAGGCTACGGTGACCGTCAAATAGCAGCCTAGTCAGGGTTACTTACCACTAGACCAATAGGCCAGTATAATAGCGCTGGCTAAATTTCGGCTACGGCAGCCAATTTCAATGGAGGCTGGCCAAGAAAATAGCTAAAAAGCTAATACTTAGTTATTTTAACGCTTACAATCTTCAAAATTATACTTTTAATAGTAAGTAGTAAGTAAGTAATTTATTTGCATAAACATGTGTATACATGTAACAATGAAATTGCATGTAAGATATAACGTATTAACATATTTCGTTCAGACATGTTTGCCATACAATGGCGTGCAAATATTTGAATATACAATAATTATGTCAATTAAAAGAAAAAGGAAAATAACAATCTGTATACAATAAGAATAAATAATAACTAATTACCATATTATTTTTATTTTTATTATTTTTTTAAAAAACTTCATGCACATTAAGTACACAGGCGTACTTAATGCCGTAGGCATTATCTACCAGTCGACCTTTGGGTGATGCAGAGAAAACTATAGTAAGTGTAGTATTTTGTCAATATTGAATTAAAAATCATGTCGTAAAAAGATTTCAACCCTAATATTATAATTAAACTATTAATAACAATATGTCCTAAAACTTATCAGCTAGATATTCGGAGACATTATAATAAGCTTTGTCAACTAAAAGCGATTTTATTCAATAAGTATGACAGACAGATAAATGCCGTATTCATCTATTATATTCTTTTCTTCCCAGGTCTCTTAACCTTTCCACCGCTAGCTGGTGTAGAATACCATAACTCTTCTGCCGTGATGTTGTTCTCCATGGGAACAGCCAGTGAAAGGCTGTTGAGAGACTTGTCCAACTACAAACCACAGGTAAGCAAATGCTGTTACTTGTAACAGTTCTCTCGATTTCACAGAAGCAAAAGTGGAGAGTTGAAAAGTCGCCACTTCTTCTGACATTTTGGCCCTAGACTTTACTTAAACTCTCACACACTTAGCCTTTTTATAAATCTATACAAATCTATACAAATAAATAAAATTGGAGTGTCTATTTGTAATATTGAAATAACCGGTTTTTACAATATAAATATTATTATTTTTTTTAATTATTGTCTGTCTGTCTGTTTGTTCCGGCTAATCTCTGAAATGGCTGGACCGATTTTGACGGGACTTTTATTGGCAGGTAGCTAATGTAATAAGGAGTAACTTAGGCTACTTTTATTTTAGAAAATGTTTTTTATTTTACTAAAAACGAAAAAAAACGAAATAAACTAATTAACACGCGGACGAAGTCGTGGGCACAGCTAGTCTATACTAATATTACAAAGAGGTAACGTTTGTGAGTTTGTGACGTTGTAAGGGGTAATCTCTGGATCTACTGAACCGATTTTCAAAATTATTACACCAAAAGAAAGCTACCTTATTGTGGAGTGTCATAGGTTTTATCATAAGTTCATTCATCATCATAAGTTTTTATCCCGAACTTTTAACCCGAAGTACTAAAATATTTATACCGCGGAACGAAGTCCGCGGGCACTGCTAGTATAAAATAAATCTGTAAATATGCCTACATTTACAGATTTATTTTATACTAGCAGTGCCCCATTACGCTTTTTTATTTTATTTATTTATTTTATATTAATTTGCTTGAATATACGTCCTTATGGCATGTGCATTTTATCGGGTGGCAGGGCGGTGCATACTGCATCGCGGCTGGGTTAAACTGCCAATTAGCGGAATTAACACTAGGTACATATTAAACTTTTAGCTTATTAATTTATTATTACATTAGATTTCTTTGTAAGCGGAATACAACCAGCTGTTTGTATATAATTACTTAATTTCTCTTCCAGGTGTTCCGCGACACGTTTCCGTTTTACAACCAAACCAATAAAGAGGGGTTCATGTTCCTATCGACGTGCCTGCAGCCTCAGAGCAGAGGATCCGTCAGTTTATTCGACCACACTCTCGCTAAGGCCCCAATAGTTGACCCTAATTATTTGGAACAGTATCATGATGTCCAGTGTATGATAAAAGGTATGATATATTTATAGAGGCGACATTTTACAACAATATTATAGGATGATATTTGAAATTTGTGCCGTGTGGTTTCCGACCTACAAAGAATAACAGGGCCACCCCATACCATGCCTTGAGCCACTGTAGATCCTGGCTTACAGGAGTTGTAGTGGAGGGTAAGGGACTAGTCCCGATAAAAAATAGCATCCCGTGGGTAACCCTCGTAAAAGGCGACTAAGAAATACACCAAGTAGTCGGGCAGCAACGCCGCCAGTGTTAGCTACCTCTTAACTGCGGTCGCCAACTTGTATGTCAAGCGCGTTAATTAAGGCAAACCCCTCCCAATGGCAATCGTAGAAACCTTTGTGGAGGCCTCCCACAAAGGATTCCCAGACGATATCAGGCTGATGATGATTTGAAATTTTGCTGTGGGGTAACGACCATGAATTCTAAGTCCTCGGTGGGCTAAGAAGTCGCCTCGAGGGAATTTAGGGAAGTTAGGGAATACCTAGAGACCGTGGACTAATGTCCACGGTCTCTAGGGGAGGTTGGTTTAGTGGACTGCTCCAGTATATTACCTGTCTGTGACGTTTAAAAAAACGAGTAATGTTCAATGTTAACTTACCTCCCAATATAGTCCTTCTACTGAATTATAAGCCTAACTAAACCTGCAAAAGAACGGGCAGCAAAGTCTCTGTGAGACTAATTAATGTCTCTGTGAGACCTTCCACCATTATACTGCAATTAGCAGCCCATGTGCCAAGCTTAGTTAACGCGTCACAGACGGGTTGGCGATATAGCAATTTACCACTAAAGATCTTGGTGGATCCTTGGTACAGTCGTTCTAGCTGACAATTTAATGATGATGATTAGAAATTTGTTAGTAAGATGAGATGGTCTATCTATTGTAATTAATGGGATCCATTGTTAATTCCTTCTTTCTTATATGTTTTCTTGGGTACCCCTAAATGGTAAAATATTTGAATGAGGTAGAGCGTTGGGTGACGGTGATAACATTAACCAGCCCACTTCATCCTGTGGCGAGTATAGAAGTCGTCCAGAGGGTATATCTACCAGAGAAAGGGAAACCATTATACTGTGATCACCAAAGCACTTGCCAAGCGTGACTATTATGGCATATAATTGAATGATCATTGGGGGAGTTCTTTGTCTAGCAGTGGACATTTTTTAGCTGAAGGTAATACCACTAGATGGCAAGCAGCTTAGTATTAAGGTACTCATACCTAAGATAAATCAACCTGATAAATACTTTTTACCAGTACTTACTTATCGTATGGGCAGTGGTTAACTTAGTGTCAGAGTTGTTTAAGCCGCCCTTTAGGCCTCTGACTTGGCTTAACGACTGTTGCCTAATGGCTACAACCGGGAAAAACAGCTTAACGTGCCCTTCGAAGCACGGAGGCGCTCAGAAATCAAATCACTTTGGCGGTCACCCATCTATGGACTGACCGCGAGCCTAGTTGCTTAACCTGGCCAATCATTTACGGAACGGTGAGAGCATCTATTTTGTTTAATTTTAATCATTCATCATTATTACTAAGCCAATCGCTTATCACCAGGTGGGCCGTTTTCTGGTTTGCAATTATCGTATTTTCTCCTTACTTTTTACAGCAATGCGAAGAACAGAAAACCTGGTCTCGTCAAAGCCATTCCAAGAACTTGGAGCAAAGATCCATTGGCCTCGACCGGAACGGTGTCTGTCGTTATGGAGGTACAGCAGGGAGGAACAGAGAGGTCCAGGTTTGAGGAAGAGGAAAATGTAAGTGGATAGGAAAACTATTACAACTAGATATATGGTCTAGGAAACAAACGTGGTGATTACCACAAAAATTCCTCAGTCAGACGATTATTTAAAGAATAATAAAGTATGTTAACCCAACCCACAGTCTAATTGTATTTTCCTCTGGCAACCCTGATATTTGCTATCATAAACTCAGTGCCTAATGTTGTGCCGAAATAAAATATAAATCGGATTGTTCCAATATTAAAAGTTATACTAGAGTGCGCATAGACTGGAAGTGTATCACTGGTGTTATTAGTGATCAAGAAAACACTCGGAATTAGTGCTAAAACTAGTGAAAATAACTCTGGAATTATCTACCCTCAAAATTTTTTTATGTCATGTGTCACAAATAACAATGTATCACCCTCAATTCACCTGTCATCGAAATGACATCAATGACAAGTGACATTCTTAATAAACAGTGTTGCCACATACTGTACTGTTTAGAAATTGTACCTAAATTCTCTTAAATCGCCAGTGTGATATGAAATATGAGCGAAAATAAAAATAAAAATTCTACAAAAACCAATCCACCATCACTCACTCAACAAGTATTCCATCCTGGACTTTTTAACCGACAAAGATCCTCATCTCTCAGTAACATTGAGCAATCACTGCCAAGCAAACAATCTGAAATAATAGATCTTGAAAATGATGTCGAAACAACAATGAAAATCACCACAGATAATGCCAACTCGCAAGGTCCTGCTCCCCCACCTTGGCAGCGCGTCCCGTCTCATCGCTACTATAAAAAGAGGAAGATAAGTGACTCACCCCACAGACCGATAGGACAATAACAAATAATAGCTTTGAAAACTTGCCCCTAGACTCGACAGATACTCCAGGGCCAAGTAACTTTAAGGAACCTAACAAGCCCCCGTCAATTGTCCTTCATGGCATACAAGATGTTAAGGAACTATCTAAACTGATTGAAACAGTGAGCAACTGAGATTAATTCAAGCTTAAGATTGTCAACAAATCTGTACTACACGTTCTTGCTGTCAGTGTGGAGGAATACAAAAAAATTATTACTGGCATTAGAAGTAACGGACTCATTGGTTATACATTTACTCCAAAAGACACAAAAAGCTACTGCATAGTGATAAAGAACCTGCATCATAGCATTCCCCACCATGCTATCACTGATGCTATTGAAGCCACTGGTAACAAAGTGAGGGGTGAAATAATTAATGCACGATATGGACCTAAAAAGATACCCACCTCTACTTGCTTTGTTAATCTTGAACCAGGCAATAATAATCCAACAGTGAAAAATATTATATACATATATAATCAAAGGATAAAAATAGAAGATCCACGCAAATTAACAACTATTGTTCAATGCCAACGTTGTCAAGATTATGGACACTCAAAAAACAATTGTATGAGACCCTTTAGGTGTGTCAAATGTGGTGAGAATCATAAAACCTCTGAGTGCCATAAAAAAGACAGAAATTAACCTGCAAAATGTGCACTATGCTCATGTGACCACCCAGCGAACTACAAAGGCTGCCAGGTATATAAGGAGCTAATTGATAGGAAGCACTCCCACTTCAGACCAAGAGAACAAGCTTCTACTCAGCCCATTAAGGGTCTTCAAACTGCAACGCCAACCACTTTCGTAGAGCCTCTTATTCCACCTCTCATAGCTCGTAAAGAAAATATGAATCCACAAAAGACCTAGACACGCGCCGCAGCTTGCAAAATCGCAGATGCTCCAACGACAGCCGATAGCTCGGATTCCCAAAATTACAATCAGCCAACAATTTCTCTTGAAAATATTCTCTTTAAACAAAGTGAGAAGATTGATCTCTTAGTTCAACAAATAATCTCAATGTTGGGTCTTATAACAACACTAGTCGGAAAACTATCAAAATGACTTCACTGCACATAGGAACGTGGAACATAAATGGTCTTGCACCTAATACTCATGAACTAGAAATTGTCCTTAAAGACAACAAACTGGACGCGTGTCTTGTATCCAAAGCACATACGACTACAAGAACTCGAATACTTATTCCAGGCTAATGTGTTTACTTTACTTCTCATCCTGATGGTGGAGCTCATGCTGGTTCAGCAATCGTCATTAAAAACAAAGTGAAACACTGTTTACTGCAACCATTTTCTACAACTTACTTGCAAGCCACTACCGTGCAAGTTGAAGACCGATCAGGTTATATAAATCTCTCGGCAGTGTACTGCCCACCACGACACTCAATCAAAGAGGATATGTTCACAGAGTTCTTTCAATCACTGGGAAATCGATTCCTAGCCGGCGGTGATTGGAATGCAAAGCACACGCATTGGGGAGCCAGAACTACAGTAACAAGAGGTCGCGAACTTAAAAAAAGCTTTGACTCTAATAAGCTCACCCATCTATCAACTGGAGAACCGACATATTGGCCTGCAGACCCTCATAAGACCCCATATCTCCTTGATTTTTATATCGTAAAAAATATAAACCATCTATAGATCGGACTAGATTTTATATGGACTTATAAGTCCACATAAAATCTAGTCTTGATGGTTCCTCAGACCACACTCCTGTTATGCTAATGTTAAGCACCACAATCATATCTGGCGAGTTTAATAATGACAATCTGTATAATGCGAAAACTGATTGGGTCAACTTTCAAAGCTATCTTGAGGATTCTATTAATCTCAAACTTCCGCTAAAAACCGAAAAGGACATTGATTATGCGTGCTTATATATCACAAATCTGATACAAGTCGCTGCGTGGGTCAATACTCCAGAAATAGTCATATCTTCCCGAAGGGTCCCGATTCCTATCACTATTCGTGAAAAAATATCAGAAAAGCGCAGACTACGTAGAGTGTGGCAGGTTTCTCGCAACAAGGAAGACAAAACTCGACTTAACTGTGCTATCGTAGATCTAAAAGTTACTCTTGCTGAAGCAGCCAATGAGACTTTGAAATGGAAGTTGGAAAGGATATCTCCGAATTCAAGTGGTCATCTCTCTCTTTGGAAGGCTACCAAGTCAATGGGCCAACCCCAAGAGTGCTTTCCGCCTATCAAAACTGGTAATTCTTGGGCCCGTAATGATTTAGAAAAATCTGAGGCTTTCGCAACCTACTTGGCTGATGTATTCAAACCAAACACCACTGCTGACCCTGACGACCCTGAAAAAGATATTGTACTTGACCAGGTCCTTCAGCTAAGCCCACCGCTGCGTTCGACATCTCCAAGAGAACTAGCTAAGGAAATATCAAACTTAGCCATAAACAAAGCCCCTGGTTTTGACCTCATTACCCCAAGGGTTCTTAAAGAGCTTCCCAGAAAGTGCATTGTTTTTCTCACCAACCTTTTCAATGCCATTTTAAGAGTTGGCTCTTTTCCATCCCTCTGGAAAATGTCACAAATAGTGATGATACACAAACCTGGCAAGCCTGCAAACGAAGTGACTTCATATAGACCAATTAGCCTTACGCCATTACTGTCAAAGCTCTGGGAAAGAATTCTTCTAACAAGGCTCAAACGACATCTTGATGAAAATGACATCATACCGAATCATCAATTTGGCTTCCGCAAAAATCACTCAACTGTGGAACAAGTGCACAGAGTCTACCACACGATAAGACAATGCCTTGAAAAAAAGGAGTTTTGCTCTGCCGCATTTTTGGATATCCAGCAGGCGTTTGACCGAGTGTGGCATAAAGGCCTGCTCTTTAAAATTAGAAAAACTCTCCCTCACTCTTTTTACCTTTTGATGGACTCTTATCAATTGAATTTTTAATTTAACCTGTATATGCATTGTTATTTACCAGATTAGTTTCTTGGAATAAAGTTTATTTTCTTTATTTTGTAATGAATTATGGACTTTGTATGAATACAAATAAAACTGCGATTTTTAAAGTCTTATTACTTTGACTTACGGTCCATTTCAATTTGTTTTGACTGTACAGGGTTAATATGACAATAATTTCCGTAGTATTAATTATTTTGGAATAAAAACACCTATATTAAAAATGATATAAATCAATTCAGTAAACGATTCTTAGTATATTAGCCCTTTTTTTTTTTGATATGGCAGTCGGAATGCCTTCGCATGCCACCCGCAAAAAGTGCCTGCGGGTGGGTATGTCGGACTTGCACCGACTAAACCTACCTGCCGTGGACTTCTCTTGGCGCCTGATGGGGGAGTCCCGGGAACGCGAGTATGCTGCTCCGGTACCCCCTAGTTTATTAGCCCTTATAAAGTACTTACGTGTTTATATACTACAGAAAAGTATAGTTTGCCACTAATTAAGATGTATTTATAACAAAATCTGACCATCCGTCTTCCAGAATAAAAGACGCGTCTAAGCCCAGAACACCTAAAAAACCTAAGGTATCAAGTCCACCAGACGCGTACTTGGAGTGCATCATCAGAGAAGTGGCGGTGACCGGACACCATGCTGCAGGAACTTGTGCTGGGGGGCACGTCGTGGACGATGAGTTAAGGTAACAATTATTTCATTAAGGCAAATTTTGAATTTATTTTGTTCTAGCTGTGCCCCGCGGCTTTAACCACGTTAGGGCCAGCGCAGACAGAGAGGAGCGCAGCGGAGAGGATTTTATTAAGGTACTAGAAAATCAACTTTAAAATTATTTAAATAAAGTGCATGTATGCTTGATCATTATAATGCGCGAGACTGCGCGAGCATTTTGTCAGGTTCAAGCATATATGCACTTTATTCCTATAGCTCTAAAGTTGATTTTCTAGTGCCTTAATAAAATCCTCTCCGCTGCGCTCCTCTCTGTCTGCGCTGATCCTTAAACTTTATAAATTATAGCCTATTTGTGTTAAACCATTATTTATTTATTTTATTTGGGGCAAAAAACAGTTACACGTTACAATTAGTTACAGTTTTTCATAATTACATTTGTTTAACGTATAACCCACGCTATTGCCCATGTGTTAAATAATTAATATATAATATAATTAATAAATAATAACTCCATACCAAATTTTATCAAAAACGCACCAGCCGTTTAGACGTGAAGAAGTAACAAACATACACAATCACAAACTTTCGCCTTTATAATATTAGTGTGATATCCGAGGAAGCGAGGTAGTACCAACCTTTACCACTGCGCCATTCAAATATGCTTACAATATAGTTAACTTATCATTCTCTTGTTTGCAGGGTAAAGTCAATATCAGGTCTACGGGTAGTGGACGCCAGCGTGATGCCCTCACCCGTGTCTCTGTACCCCAACTCGGTGATCATAGCAATGGCGGAGCGAGCAGTCGACCTTATAACGAATCGATATAGAAATAAACATTATGAATGATATTGGTGGATATTATTTTACTGGTCATTTACTATTTGACTGCGATCAAAATACAAAATCCATATGTAGTGTTAATTCCGCTAATTGTCAGTTTAATCATGCCGGGATGCTATTTGCATCGCCCTCCCGCCCGCAAAAATGTGCACATGCAAGACGTGACTCATTCGAGCACTCGACGAGAACTGAAGCACGTGTTGGGTATCGTACTGGCGCATGTAATTTGTTGTTGTGCAATGTTTTATATTGTCCTTCTTGCATGTGCACATTTTTGTGTGCGGGATGGCGATGCAAATAGCATCCCGGCATGATTAAACTGACAATTAGCGGAATTAACACTACATTTTGTTTTTGTATTTTGATTGTTATGGATTTCCGTAAAGTATTGATTCCATTACTTATTTGACTGTGTTCTTGTTAAATCTTCAGGCTTTGACTTTAGCGGCAGCCTGTGCCTTAGGGTTAGCGCAGACAGAGAGAGGAATAGTCCTAGCGCGGTCTCGGGTATTTCCTGACTCTTTGGACTCAGTAACTACACTGAAAGTACGCGTAAGCCGCGCAGGGCATCCCGCGTATCCTCGAGGACGCGCGTTTTTTGTCAGATTTAAGCATATAATATGCACTTTATTTAAATAATTTTAAAGTTCAGTGTCTAGTGCTTTTGATTTTATAATTTTGAATTGATTTTATAAATTCAGTCGCGTGCGTGCGCGTGTGCACTGCGGTCGCGTCCTTGACCTACCAAGGCTAGGAAAATGGCGTCAAAAGTTATAAAGTGTAACAATTGTAACATTGTAATTAGTGAAGTGCTTGCTTACGTCCAAAATAGAATGGACGTTATGGACGAGGAAAGCCTGGTGAGACTATGCATCTCATCGTTCTCCGAAGAGGATATTGAAGCGGCCAAAAGTTTACTTTTTGAGTCTATAACCACTTCGAAGCGTAAAATCGCACGGAAAAGAAATGGGAAATCACAGCGAGATCTTTTCGATGTGATAACATTGCTTAAGGAAACGGACCCCGATGAGGTGCCGATATTTGTAGCTCGAGGATTGCACAAGTTACCACCAGTTTCGTTTGACCATCTGGACGCGAGTAAACTTTTGAAGGATATACTATTATTACAAAACGATCTTAAAATAATAAAGGAATCCTATGTAACTACCAAACAATTAGAGGTTTTGAGAAGTGATTTCGACCAATTTAAATCTCAAAAAACGAATAATCTACAATCCAAGTTCGACCTACCTCACATCATATCCTATAAACCGGCCCGCACGCTGATGCAGCCGTTGGCGGGAAACGATACATGCGCGGATTCTTTGTCCTTGTCTAGCGCAACTAACACGGATGTGTCTGTCTCGCTCTCACAAACAAACCTAAGCGTGGGGGCCGCCGCCGCCGCGGTTTCGACGCTGGAGAAACCCGAACGCGTAGCGTCATGCACGGCGTATGTATCGCGGTCTCAACCACAGGCGACAAGCGGGAGCGGAAAGGCTCCGAGGAAAAATCTGGATGACAGTGAATGGACGATAGTACAAGGGAAAAAGACAAAATATCGATTTGCCGGCAGTAAAGGAAATGCCATTTTGGAGTCGAATATGAAATATAAAGCGGCGGAAGCAATTATACCCTTATTTATCACAAATGTTGCTAAGGAGGTGACCGATGCTGATATTTCTGAATATATACTTTCAAAGACACAAACATCAGTATTGCTTAAGAAAATTATAATGAAAAAGATAAGAAATTATAATGCGTACAAAGTTTTTGTACCACAACAAAAACTTGCAATATTTTTTAATGGTAGCTTGTGGCCGGAAGGTGTGTCTTTTAGACGCTTTATTTACTTTGATAAAATAAATTATGGAGATGTAAGTAAAACTGCGAATGGTAAGAAACAGATTAACACATAATGGATACACAAACAAAAATGAAATCTACATTTATTAGTTTTAACTGCAAATCTGTTAAGAGATCGCTTCAATGCGTAAAAAAAAAATATGTAACATCGCTGATATCTTGGCTTTGCAAGAGACGTGGCTATTCCCTTACGACATACCGCTACTTGGTAATATTGACCAGGATTTTGGATACACGGGCACATCGGCAATGGACATCTCGGAAGGTGTCTTCAGAGGGCATCCGTACGGCGGAGTAGCAATATTATGGCGCAAGAGTAAGTTCAAAGAGGTGACAGTAATTGAGTGCAATAATCCGCGTATCAGTGCAATTAAAGTATCGGTGAACAATCGCTCGTTTCTTGTGTTCAGTGTGTACATGCCAACAAATGCGATCGAAAACTTACCGGATTTTACATCGTGCTTCGGTGAGGTATGTGCCATAATTGAAAACTATGCAATAGAAGCAGTTTACATGTTAGGAGATTTTAATGCACACCCCGGCGAATTATTCGGTATTGAGTTAGATAGTTTGTGTGCCGAAAAACTGTGGTCGTGTATTGATATAGACTTCCTAGGTAACATATCTAACAACTACACTTTTATTAGTGAGGCACATGGGTGTGTGTACTAGGTGGCTCGACCATTGTGTTGTTAGTTTATCGGCCAAACAGACTATAACTAATGTGTCAATAAAATATGATACGTTCTGTTCAGATCATTTGCTTTTAATAATTGAGTGTGAATTGAATGAAATAATATGTAAAAATAGTTTAAATATAAGTAGTCATAAGTCAAATAAAATTATTTGGGGCAATAGAAGTAATGAACAAATATGTTTAGGGTCGAGTGTCTCGCATTGAGCCAGGCAGCTACATTTAACCACCGCCATATTTCTAAAATGCGACGTTGTCAAATGGTGCTCATACGAGTAAAAGAGACGTATATGCATCCCTTTTTCGCGTAATAGTTTTCGTGGTGATCGCGTGTTAGGTGGTTGAGCGCGGCGTATTTTCGTGAATATCGATCATAAAAGTAAGTTTTTAATACAATTTACTTTCATTTTTTACATTTTTTCAGTTACGAATATCGTGTACTTTATTTTTACACTAAGTTGCATAGTTATCTGGGGTTTATATGCACCATAATGCGTTTTATAATGTAATGGTTTTTTCGTTAAAATTTTGAGGTTAGTTATTGAAACGTGGTGGGTCCCAAACTGAACCACTTCAAAGTGGTACTGTTTTAACCACGGTTCAATGTGTACACCCCTGGATTTTTAGGCAGTGCACAATTAACCACTGTAGAATGCATAATATATTAGAAATAACAGCGGAATAATATTTGTGCGTCTAGTAGCAGGCCGAATACCATTACATATTCATCCAAATAAACTTATTATTAATTTTATACCTACCTACTTACTTAATGACACAAGAGTTGTACTTATATTTATTCCATTAATATTCGTTGCAGAATGGCACGGAATAAAGTGACTGAGAGGAAAAGAGGTGCTCATACAGCTGCCAACATGCTTAAAGCGCTAAAATTGCATAGGCTAGGTGAAAGTATAAGAAAATCTGCAAAAACATGTGGTATTGCATATCCTACCTTACGCCGCTATGTAGCACAGAATTTGCATGTGGCTGAAGAGGAACTTGTCAAAAAGAGACTGTTACCAAATTATGAACATCATTTAGTTTTCAATCGAAAACAAGAAGAAGTTTTGAAGGAATATGTAAAAGATTGCGCTTTAAAATTTTATGGACTGACTACGAAAGATTGCCGTAAAGTTGCATACCAAATGGCCAAAGTTAACAATATAAACATCCCAGATACGGAAACGAGACAATATGGCAGGAAAAGAATGGTTTCGGTCATTTAGAAAGCGCCATCGTGATGTTTCAGTGAAAAAACCAGAAGCGTGCAGCTTAGCCCGCGCGATGTCTTTTAACCGGGTGACAGTAAAATCTTTCTTTGATAACTTGAAGATAGCAATGGGTCGCCACCCATCATTTGGGAATGGTTGTCGTTTGTACAATTTAGATGAAAAAAGTACCCTTTATACTAAAAATTGCAATAGCAAACTTAAATTAATAGACTTTCCAGAAGATTTTAGACTGTGTAGTTATAATGTTTGTAGATGTAAGCAGCATATGAATATAGTCTATATAAGGATATAATTTCAGTATTGAGTAAATCTGCAATAAACTCTAGTCAAATAGATAACCGCCCTCGTAAAAAGAAACGACACGTGTCGGGATGGCATAAACATGTATGTGACGCACACAGGGAGGCTAGACTTAAGTTCCTAAAATGGGTTTCACTAAATAAACCGCATTCTGGCATTGTTTACGATGAAACGTGTGAAAGTCGAAAGATATTTAAAAATAAATTGAAATGGTGTCAAAATAATAAAGAACAAATAAAAATGGACATAATAGCAGAATACCGAGCTTCCAAAAATTGTAATGATTTTTGGAAAGCAACAAATAAGTTGAGTCATAAGTCCGGTCTCCCTGTGTGTATAGGGGGTGCGAGTGACAGTAGAGATATAGCAGAACTATTTCAAGAACATTTTACAGTAAAATCTCCGCTAGGACCTTCTTCAGGGGATGTTGAGACTATCATGACTGGTGACTTGTATATCGTGACCGCCAAACAGGTGCGTAAAATCATAAATAACATGACTAGGGGCAAGTCGCCTGGTCATGATGGCCTCAGTATCGAGCATTTGAAGTATGCCGGTGTCCATCTACCGCGAGTACTCGCAATGTTCTACACCTTATGTCTGAGTCACTCGTACTTGCCTGCTGATCTAATGAAAACTATAGTCGTGCCAATATTAAAGAACAGAACTGGTGACTTGTCTGATAAGAACAATTATCGGCCAATATCGTTAGCCACAGTGGTGGCTAAGGTTTTGGACGGTGTGCTTGACTCAGAACTTGAAAAACGTCTTCAGATACATGACGCTCAGTTCGGTTTTCGGGCTGGACTTTCAACTGAAAGCGCAATTCTTAGTCTCAAGTACACCGTGCAATACTACACGGAAAGAAGTACACCTGTGTACGCATGTTTCCTCGATCTGTCCAAGGCGTTTGACCTGGTGTCATACGACATACTTTGGGACAAACTCAAGAGGACTGGCGTGCCTACACAGGTGCAACAGCTTTTTCATTTCTGGTATGCTAACCAGTACAACACTGTTAGGTGGGATGACAGCTTCTCTGATGCGTACCGGCTGGAGTGCGGGGTGAGGCAAGGGGGCTTAAGTTCTCCTAAGCTATTCAACCTGTATGTAATTGAGCTTATAGATGGACTCAGCAGCACACGAGTTGGTTGCTCCATCGATAACATTTGTATGAATAACTTTAGCTACGCCGACGATATGGTGCTGCTGACACCAAGTGTAAGTGCAATGAGAAGACTGTTAAGCATATGTGAAACTTATAGTCACACACATGGCCTCATTTATAACTCTAAAAAAAGCGAGTACATGGTCTTCAAGACCCCCGGTAAGTGCCCTATAAGTGTGCCTGAAATTAAATTGAACGGTATCGAGCTTAAACGGGTAGAGCATTTCAAGTACCTCGGGCATTTCGTTACCGAGTGCCTTGATGACAAACATGATAGAGAGGGAGCGCAGGGCATTGGCGATCAGAAGTAATATGTTGGCCCGCAGGTTTGCACGCTGTAGTTCACAAGTCAAACTTACCTTATTTAGAGCTTATTGTCAGTCGTTCTATACGTGCAGCCTGTGGTTGGGTTAAACTTTGAGATCGTTTAGTGTTCTGCGTGTCCAATATAATAATGGATTTAGGATGTTGATGGGGCTGCCTCGATTTTGTAGTGCCTCCGGTATGTTTGCTGAAGCAAGAATAGATGGATTTCATGCCATCATACGCAAGAGACTGACGTCAATGATAACCAGGATACGAGGCAGCTCTAACAGCATCCTAAAAGTCATTGCAGATAAACAGGATTCCAATATCCTAAAAGCGTATATTCGCGCTCAAATTAGATAATGCCTTATTCTATTTTATTCATATTTTATGTAAACCTTGTTGTATGGACTTTTTGTCTGAAATAAAGATTTATTATTATTATTTAATAAAGTCCGCTCCGCGGCGCTCCTATCTGTCTGCGCTGACCCTTAATCCTAAACCCGTAATGGTAAACTAAACCCTCAGATTTAGCGTTTTTGTCATAGGTACAACTGCAATAATAACAGCAGTAATACGACCTTCGGCGATTTTGCAGCTGGCTTCTATCGCGCCCTGCACACCTCACTATGAAAAGGCTCTGGGCGTTGAAGTCCAGACACGTCTCAGGATATAGCTGCGACTGTGTAGGACACCGCAACCGATTTGGAGGAATTAGAACAGTAATTTCACTTCGGTCATTCTTATATAGAAGGCATTCTTCGGTCTCCCGCTTTGGTCTGGACCGAAGTGAAATTACTGTTCTAATTCCTCCAAATCGGTTGCGGTGGTGATTCCTCATCATGTATTAAAAAGAGATGTTTAGGGTAATCTTGTCGCCCCAAGGTGCGAATCATCTCTGGAAAATGGTCATCAACGGGTGAGTGATGCCATGTGTGTTGTTAGCAGGACTGGCGGTAGCTTGTTTAACTACAGTCAATGAGGGCCTGACTTCAAATCTCAGGTCGGGCCAATAGTGATTTGGCATTTTTCATTTGGCGGTCCTGTAACTGACCTCTTTCCGGTAGTGTCTTTAGTTGTCCTATCGGACCATGTAAGTGATGGATAGAAATTGCCCTGTGCTCAGTATAAAATAGACAGTATGGAAACTACGTACAAACGGTCGAAACGGCACACACACACACACACAATCATGCGCATCGACAAGACCCCTAAGCGGTTATCGCGGTGCTGTCAGTAGTGAGTGCCGCGTCTAAACGAGTGGTCGCGTATGAGTTTATCTCAGCAATCTTATTGATAATCCACGTGCGTATTGCGTAGTATACGGCTGCTTGAACTCTGCTTCGTCAATACGGGAACTTTCGTATTTGAATCGTCCTGCTGATGTATAAAACAAATATGTTTTAATAGGTATCTAAAACATTCAAATCAAATCAATTATTGCTATTCAATTTGGCAATGCTGCCAGCTTTCTAGGAACGTTACCCACTGGCACGATATTTGAATTTGATATTTTTACAGTTTAGATTTTAATTTAGCGTTAACTATTATTAATATTCAGAATTGTTGTTATTAAAAATTATTTTCTTAAGCCCCTTAATAAAATGTTTATTACTAAAAAATCAAATTAAATCAAATTATTTGCAAAAAAGCTTCTATAGAGCTTAGGTAATTATTTCATGGCACAACTTGGCTAAGTTACCTTACTGTTCATATTTATACTGTGTTCTGTGTCTGCACACTGTATACTAGTGCACTATAATACCTATGTATGTCCCGCACAGATTTGTTTCCTTTGAGGTCGGCTGCCACTGTCGAAATTTGACCTGCAAGACATTAACTAACTGACTAAGCACTATAGGCTACGGTACTCCCCGGGTGAGAGTCTCGCGGACGCTCAGTGTACAGCGGGGATACCTACTGGCGAGCTCGTTCACGAGTACCCAGAGCCCCCGCTACAGGCACTGTGAGGCTGGCTACCGTGGTGGTTTTAGTGGGTCGAGCCCCACACCACGTGCGACTAGAGAATTTCCAACACGTAAAAACAAATAAAAGGCTACGGTACAGACGCCAGCACATCAAGCTACTCCAATCTGTCATATTTCCCCAATTGAAAGTGAACTTTATGCTTATGTGATAAAGTTGAAATCTATAAAAGAAATTTGACAGATTGGGGGTAGCTGGATGTGCTAGCGTCTGCACATTGATAAAAGAAAGATACACGTAATCAGTTATGGGCAGTCGGTTTTATTTTAATAAAAACATCGGAAACCACTTCTTGGGTCCCAGTGACTTCATTTACCATCCGTATATCAATTTCCCCGGGCGGAAGCCCTATCGGAAAGTTCTTTGGTGGAAATTCCATGTTATAAAAACGATATGTACCCTGAAAATTAAAATAAAAACTTGAATTTCAATAAGCGTTTAAATTGCAGTGTATGTACAGACGCCAGCTCATTAAGCTTCCCCAATCTGTCAAATTTCCCCAATTGAAAGTGAACCTTTTTTTTTTATTTCAGAGGTGACAAACGAGCAAGTGGGTCACCTGATGGTAAGTGATCACCGCCGCCCATGTACACTCGCAACAACAGAGGAGTCGCGGGTGTGTTGCCGGCCTTTAAGAGTCAGCAAACAAGTGTTGCTGACCCTTCCCCCCCACCCCGATACCAACCCCCGATGCCACATTATGCTAATGTGATAAAGTTGAAAATATATAATAAATAATATAAATAATAAATTTTTATTCAAGAAATAATGTGTACAAAATTATATTTACTTAATTTAAAAATAATTAATACTAAGCTATTGACAATTTGTGCCTGTACTAGGTTAAACCTGTACCACAGGCGTTCTAACGGCTTAAAAGGTATACTTATTCTTTGTTAAAAATTTAAATAATATTTAATTATATATACAAATTCAAAAACCTAAGATATAATGTTTAAAAAATTAACTTATTTTAGAATACTAAATAATCCCTCAGTCTCATCATAGCTCAATTTTTGTAAAAAATTGCTGACTGTTTTTTTACAATTTGTATAGTTAAGGTTATATATAGATAGTGACTTATTTATTTTATTGTAAAGATATGGTCCGAGAAAAGGATAAAATCTGTTTGCATAAATAAACTTTGACTCTGATGCACTAGTGCAGATAATATCATTCCGTCTCTTGGTGTTAGTAAGGTTAGCATTGTAAGTGAGTGTTGTGTGTTGTTTTAAAATTGCACGTTTAATAAATAGTTGGCGGACAGTTAAAACGTTGCATTTTTCATACAGGAGGCACGTAGGAAAAAGGAAAGGTCGAAAAGTTGCAACTTTTAGTATTGCTCGTTGGGCACGTTCAATGATTAACATTAATGTTTTTGGAGCACCACCCCAGGAAGTAATTCAGTATTGAATAATAGATTGACATAATGCCTGATAGACTAGTCTAATCAATTTCATATCAGCAATATGCCGTAGCTTTTTAAATACGAATATGAGTTTCCGTACACGATTTGACAAGGCAAGGATATGTTGTTTAAATGATAGAGTTTCATCAATAATAACACCAAGGTACTTCATGCTATTTGTGTTAGCAATAACTGGACAGTCGCAAGGAACCAAGGGACTGGGACAATAGTGTGCATATATGTTATCTTGTTTAGGAAGTCTGTGGTTTTTACGCATGCAAAAATTTATAAACATTGTCTTTTCAGCATTTAATGTTAGTAGATTATTTCTAAGCCATTTATTTATCACATTAAACCCATGTTGTGCGTAATAATGAACCGCAGTAGTGTTTGGAGCAGAAAAAATTAAAGCTGTGTCATCAGCATAGGAAATTACTTTTCCATGGTCTAACTTTAAGGAACACAGATCATTTATGTAAATCAGGAATAGGGTAGGGCCCAATATACTCCCCTGGGGGATTCCAAAAGCAGGAATTTTTATGTCCGTACTGATGAATTGGTCAATTTTAACACATTGAGTACGGTCATTTAAATAGCTTGCGAAGAGTTTCAACTGGGTGCCCCTAATTCCTAATGCCTCTAACTTGGATAGAAGGTTAGGAATAGACACGGTGTCGAATGCCTTCGCTAGATCAAGGAAAATACCAGTTACTAGGTTCCCTTTTCCCAGTTCCTCTGTGACAAAATCAGTTAAATGTTCAACCGCGTCTGATGTGGATAAATTAGCTCTAAAACCAAATTGCATGTTTGAAAGCAAAGAGTTCTTTTCTAGATATAAGACAAGTCTATTGTTTATTATTTTTTCTAGAATTTTGGAAAAGGAAGGTAGTAACGAAATTGGCCTGTAATTAGTTACAAGATCCCTACTCCCTGATTTGTGAACGGGAATAACAACGGCTTTTTTGAGACATTTGGGAAAAATTCCATCAGAGAGGCAGGTTTGAAAAATGGAAGTTAAAGGAGGGACTAGGATGTGCTTAAATCTTTTGAGAATATTATTACTTATGTTATCCCAACCCGCTGCGCAACTGTTTTTTAACCCTACAATAATTCGTTCTACTTCAGATTCATCTGTGTCTAACAGAACAAAAGATTTCCCACTATGGAGTTGAGTCCTTGTAGAAGAATAACCAGTCAAGTTAACGTTTTGCTCTTTTATTTTATCCCCGAGTTCCTTTCCAACGTTTGCAAAAAACTTATTAGCGTTGTCAGCAGCGATAATCGGTGAGGAGTGAGTGCGTAGTAAACTTGAAGACGATTTATGCTGGTTAGAAGAAAAGGTAGTGGATTTTATAACTTTCCAAAGCTGTTTACTATTTGAACCTGCTTCATCAAGTTGTTTTTTGTCAAACTCAATTTTAATTTTTTTCAACAAGTTATTACAGAAATTTCTGTATCTTTTATAAGATAATTGTAATGTATAATTATGTGGAGATTGCTTAACTATTTTATGTAATTTATCTCGGTGACGTATACAACGTAAAAGGCCCGGTGTGATCCATGGCTTAATGTTAATATTTTTCCTACTCAATCTAATTATAGTTGTATTACGTAAAATTGCTTCTTGCAGTTTATTAATCACGTATAACAATGCCGTATTAGCATCAGCAGAATAGTAAACTGGGTCAAAATTAATATTGCACAAATCACATTCAAGGTTACACATGTTTATGTGTGATTTTTGTTGCGATTGCATTAACTGTTTACGCAGCGATAATTCAAGTGTAGTTAGAACTGGATAGTGATCAGTTATTGTGGCGTTGGTAACAAGGGTCAAGCTTGGTAATTTAGCTTTAAGCAAGACGTGATCTAAACAAGAACCACTCTGGTGAGTTGGAAAAGTGTGGGAAGGCAAAAGCCCATGAAACGCACTTAAATTAAGGTAGTTTTCCATCCCCGCATCGATGTTTTCAGGATTTATGTTTAAGTTGATATCTCCAGTTAAAACAATATTATTAAAAGAGGAGAGAGTTGAGAGTATTGTATTAAGAGAATTATGAAAAGAATGTAAATTTCTAAAAGAAGGAGGCCTGTAAATCGCCACGATTGCGATGTCGGTTCCAATTTTAATAACTAAGCAATTGCATTCCTGTGCAACGGGCTCTTCAACAATGACAAGAAGAGATTTTTTTAGTATAGACAACCACCCCATCATTCTGATTGAAGTTGACTGAACTGTTGTAGTTGTTGTATCCCTGTATCACAGGAATATTACCATCACGATTGGAAAGCCAACATTCCGTAAGAATTATTACATCACAGTCCACATTTAATCTATGTAGAAAAATATTAAAACTGTCTATGTTCTTAAAAATACTCCGAATATTTTGTGTTAGTATCGTTAATGGGTTAGTAAATGCGGAAATGTATTGCTTGCAACTTTCAGTGTCACACTTTTTTGAGTCATACAAGCAAATTTTATCTACATCATCAATTAAATTATGCGTCATTGTGTAAAACTATATCTGTTCTAGTTAAGGCTAATAAACAAAATAAAATGTACGGCGCTCTAGGCGCCCTCATAATCGATTGAGTTGATGTATCTTAGTTCTGCGCTCTTTTTAGCGGGACACTCAATGTCTCCAGTTTTGTGATTGCACGGCTTCTTAAAACGGAGGCATGTAGCACATCTTGGGGCATCACCTTTCTTTGTGCATTCTGCCATTGAATGCCCTGATTCGCCACAATGTCCGCACATGGAAACGGTGTCCTTACAGAATTTTGCTGCGTGCCCGTATAGCTGGCATTTGTAGCACCTCGTTACAAGTGTAAAATCACGAACTGGGCAAGAGGTCCAGTTTATGAAGATTCTGGATTGTGAAATTAGGGCTTTGCGGATATTAGCTGTGACCTCGATTATAAAATTGCATGTTGTGACATCTTTCTTACCAGACTTGTGGCTTAGTTTTGTTGAGGACAAGAACTCTTCAAAAGTTAATGATGGGATCTTTTCGGTGACGTTCTGTTCGTAGATACACCGAAATAACTCCTTTTCTGTTAGCGATGTGGGCACTCCGACAATAACAATTCGAGGTTTGCGCTTGTAGGGATCACCAGCTGTAAGCCCGGACGACGATTGTTCCACAGCGACTTTTAATTTTTCTGCGTCTTCCTTGGTCTCGGTGTTAATGATGACTCCGCCATTAATCGTTTTACGTAGTCCACGAACTTGGAGCTTCATTTGCTCTGGCCGAATAATTTTTTGGATCATGGATTTGGTATCCTCGCTTGACGTAGACTTGCTTGAGTTGTTGGGGTAAATAGCCACGGAATTCATTTGGCTGGGCTTAATAAAATTATTAGAACCCCTCTTTACCATATCGGCAAAAGACGTAGTCCCTGATGATTCCTTGATGGTTTGTCTCAATCCGGATAATTGGTCTTTTAGTTCCCGCTCATCTTTTAGTTCGTCCACCCTGTTAAATGCTTGAATGGCTTTCTGCTTCAAGGACTGGTACATGACAGCCATTTGTGAACTACCATGTTCGACTTTACGGCACAGGTTAGTTATGCGAAGTTTTTGCTCTGAGTTGAGCTTACCTTCAGTGATGATGGTGCAGACTTCATTTAAATTACAGTTGATGTTAGTCAACCATTTTTGGATCTCGGAAGTATAGAGAATGTTCAAAGCTACACTGTCAGAGTCTGAAGGTGTAGGTTGCAACGGCGCCGTATATGGATATGGTGAGCCCGCAGGATGCACGAGACCACTCAAAGGACTAGTCATTTTTTTTTGGTTTAATTATTACTCTGTTACTTCACTGTGAGTACATTATTTAAGGTCGTCAGTACAAAATACATTACACTGCAATGTCCGACATAAAAGGAGGTCAATATATTCAGAATAAGTATTAATTAAATATTGTTAACGTACACGTCCACCACTATGCGCGACTAAAGAATGACGAGATATGACAGATTGGAGTAGCTGGATGTGCTGGCGCCTGTATCTAATGCCACTAACTAAAACAAAAATAGAGGATTTTTAAATAAATTGGCCTCACAGTCAGATGCTCTCCTGGTCCGTAAGCGGTCGGCGAGGTTAAGCACCTAGGCACGCTGTCAGTCTATAGATGGGTGACCGTTAAAGTGGTTTAATTTATGAGCGTCTCCGTGCTTCGGAGAGCACGTTAAGCGGTCGGTCCCGGTTGTAGACGTTAGACAACAGCCGATAAGGCATGTCTGTGGCCATACAGCTTGAACAACTCTGACACTAGGGTAACCACTGCCCATACGACGAAGAAGAAAAGAAATTACAGTTCAAGCAACTTGTCTGTGTGATACTTTGTATTGCCAACGGATTTGGACATCCTTGATTCGATCTCGCAGAGATACTCCAAGCTCAAGGTCATCCAAAGAGCAAGGGACATGGCTATCATCTCCAATGCTCTTTGGGTGACCTTCAGCCTTATGAGGCATATACTTGGCAGCTACTTATCACTGACGACCGAACACTGTCCACTTAAGAAACAGGTTTATCCTAGTTTAAGTGACAGGGTTCAATATTATTCGAAGATAGTTTTAAGTTTATAACTGTAAACATATGGTATGTAAACTTTTGGCAATAAATCTTATTATTATTATTACTTATGCAGAAATATATAACGGTACCATGCCCGCCGCCCTTCTTAGACTAGGTTAGGGGATAAGAAGAACTCCATTAACAATAAAGTAATATTCTAATCTCCCACAAATTGTGTTCTAGAAAGCTTTTAATATACAGACGCCACCACATCCAGCTACTCCAATCTGTCAATTTTCTTTTATATCATTTCAACTTTATCACAAAAGCTTAAGGTTCACATTAAATTGGGGAAATTTGACAGATTGGGGTAGCTTTATGTGCTGGCGTCTGTACATCAGCGTTCAATATTAATTATCTAAACTACCACAAATTATCCAATAGAAATGTGGTATACTGCACGTGTGGCGCAGCGGCTAATACGCCTCGCCGCTTCGTGTCGCGGGTTCGAGTCCCGTGCCGGACAACTATTTGTGCCCCATAAATAGTTGTTCTGAGTCTGGATGTAATTTGTGTCCGTTAATTATATGTTTGTAAAGAACCCCGCGAAACAGGGATAAGATTCCCTAGTGCGTGCGTTGTTTTAAAAAAAATACTTACAGCACGAAAAGGACATCCGATCGTTACATTCGAAAACATGGCTACATAATCAACGAACCATTTGTGTTTCGGGCTCAATATTTCACAAATTGTTTCCTTAAATATTGTCATCTCCAACAAACCTCTTTGACTGATTAAAACTCTTGTCTAAAATAAAGTAATGAAATTGAATTTAAAATCACTTTAAGATTTTCATCTTAAAATCTACTTATAAACCAGCGAAAAAAATATAATAATAAATTTCATTTCCAAACATGTAAAACACTTCACTCATTAATAATACAAATATAAAAAAATATGTAGATATATATTTTTTTATGTATCAATCCCATGACGCAATTCTACAAACAAACATAGAAATTCAAATAATAATAATATCCTGGGACATTATTCACACATGTCCATCTGATCCCAAACTAAGCAGAACTTGTACTATGGAAATTAGATAACTGATATAACACATATACTACTTTTCTTTTGTAAATACATACTTATATAGATAACTAGCTGTGCCCCGGTAAACTTTATAAATTATAGCCTGTGTGTTGATTCAGGGTATCAGCTAACTCCATACCAAATTTTATTAAAATCCCTCCAGCCGTTTAGACGTGAAGAAGTAACCAACATACACACGGGCACACAGACAAACTTTAGCTTTTAGGTATAATATCTAGCTGTGCCCCGCGTTTTTACCCGCGTTCAACTCTATAAAATATAGTCTTTGTGTTATCCAGGGTATCTGCTAATTCCATACCTAATTTTATTAAACTCCCTCCAGCTGTTTAGACGTGAAGAAGTAACAAACATACACACTCACACACTCACAAACTTGGCTTTTACTTATAATATTAGTGTGATTACACCTCGACTCAGGACAAACAGACATGTTAACGCACATACTTACCTGTCCTGGGTGGGAATCGAACCCACGACCTGTGGCGTGAAAGGCAACATTTACTTACCACGCCAACCGACCCGTCAATAAAAGTGCTATTTATTTATAACTCCTCTTTTTTTCTGATTAAATTCGTTGCGGGATCCAAGACAGTTGTCGCGATTCCCCGGGACATGCCTGAGCCTCACCTCAGTGTCATTTCATTGTGTGCCACTGTTGATCCTGGCTTACAGGAGTTGCAGTGGTGGGTAAGAGGTAGGGGCTAGTCCCGAAAAATTTGTATATTGTTAATAAACAGATGTGTCAGTGACAGTTGCCCTAAAACATATGTAAATACGAACCGTGACATTATTGTACCATGGAGCCAATGTGGTGCCAGTCATGTTCGTCTTATATGGCTCACCCCTTTTTAACCTTCTTGTCATAGTGCTACAATTTACTATGTATTTAGGATTGCAATATCGAACTTCAGCGCCTTCCTGTTTGTATTTAACCTAAAAAAAAATATGAAACCTATTTTACAAAACGATTAGAATAGATACAGGCTGACCGAGGAGTTGACGTTCAAACGCCAAATTTCTATACTTTATGATGAGGAGTATCCGAATCACCCATATGTATGTTCTATGATTATGCGTAGTTTTCGAGATAGAGCTTTTTTTAATGATTCTTTTTTTGTAAATTTTACCTATCATGAGTTTTCGATTTTTTTCTTGTTGTTGTTTTTGATAACTAATTAGCATAGTTTAACTTAAGACCCTAAAAAGTATGGTATATTTAATCATTGCAGAACAGACTTACAATTTATTCGGAAGTTCAAAATTAGGTTTTGAGCTCAGGACTCATAAATTTTCATAGTATCAATGTAAAAACAAAAAGTCGTAGAACATACATGGGGGTGATTCGGATACTCCTCATCATAAATTATAAAAATTTTGCGTTTGAATGTCAACTCCTCGGCCACCCTGTATAAATAGAGAGTACCCAGTGCAGAGCGAGACATGGCAGCTACTGAGAATCACTGCCAAAAACTCAGTAGGAATCCTTTTTTAAACCCTTATAAAACTTAGACTTAAATTGACTTATGTCTAAATATTTATGTAGTTAACATAGTTTTGAATTTGTTATAATAACGATATGCTATTCTTTTGGTGATTGACAGCGGACAAATAAATGCCACAAAATAGCAACTGCCTTTGTCTTTTAATTTGGACTAGTACTTTATTCAATTATTATGTGAAAATAAAGAAATACGTATTACATAATTAACTTAACTTATAAGAAACAGAAAAATATCAGCTAAATTAACTATAATAACTAACTACTATAACTAAGTCATAAGGCGTCGTAGAATTCCTCCGCATCGTCGGGAGGTAACGTGCCCAGAAGGCTGGCCGCATTGCCACGCTGTATGGCAATGCTGATTCTTTGACCCAAAAAAAGGCCAGCTCTCTGGTCACGGGAAGCGTCAATCGTCTTTTGTCTTGTATTGTACTTATTTCGAGTGTTAACCTTACGAATTTATTATTAATTACTGTTTTACCACATACAAGAGACTTCAGTTTTTAGGGTTCCGTACCGTACGTCTGTCTGTCTGTCTCTCCGTCGCGTCGTCACCAGGCTGTATCTCATGAACCGTGAAAGATACACAATTGAAATTTTCACAGATGATGTATTTCTGTTGCCGCTATAACAACAAATAGGTACTAAGAAAACAAAATAAAATAAATATTTAAGGATACAACAAACGTGATTTTTTTGTTTTTATAGTCAAAGTCAAAGTAACTTTATTCCGTAAAAATTTTACATTTATGTGGAATCGTCATATTTTTTTTACCCTACCGTGCAGTGCATGACGTGGCAGCTACTGAGAAACATTGCCAGAAAACTCAGTAGGAATCCTTTTTTAAAATAAAATATACTTAAGATTAATTACAATCATGTGTGTTGACTCAGAACAACTCCATTCCAAGCAGTTTTATCACTTAAATAATCAGAAATTTTGTAATATGCCCTGCTACACAATTTGGCTTTAATAATTCTTTTAAACTTATTCGTAGACAATTCTCTAATATACTAATATAATATAGATAACGTGCGCGAGTCCGACTCGCACTTGGTCGTTTTTTTTATTACTCACCGGTTGATTTTCCGTGCACATGAAAAATAAAGAAAACAAGAACAGAAATTGTCCCACCAAAACGTACACACTGCCTCTCAATTTCAACATTGTGCGAACTATAATACTTGTAGTCATCAATTCTGAATAGAAAATGACTTCATCAAGTCATTATTTATGGAAGTTTGTAGCATAATTATTTCGCTCCATAAAGTACAGCTAGAAATGAAAATATTAATGGGGGCATATAATACTTACTTAATGTGTTAATAACATGACGGATATACTCCTTGATATAACAATACAAAAAAATAACAATCCTGTGTAATGTTTTTTTTTATTTATGCCCTCTTTGGGCAGGCTAAGATCGGAGACGTATGGTCTCTGATCTTAGCCTCTCCTAAGTCTCCTCTCTTCGCTCGCCTCGTCTTCAGTTGTAATATTTTATGGTTTTCAAAGTCAGTCAGTCAATGTCCAGTCAGGTCCCTCACAGCCAAGTCATAGTCGTACCCCAGTAAAGCGGAGGTGACTTTTGTAGAGGCTTCTAAGGATTTTTCGTTTCCACACGGAACAAAACAACTCACAGCAATATCGCACTTTCCTCCACTTGTGTATGTTGTCAAAGCTCTTATGCCACCATATTTACAAATAAAAACTCGAATTTTCACTAATTTGAAAATGAAACATAGCCTCGATGCGTCTTGTTCCGCGTTGGCGCCAAAAACCCCAAAGTATAATCTATTGAAAAATTGTGTTTTTTTTTTAATCTTGATGTATAGATGCCAGCACATCAAGCTATCCCAATCTGTCAAATTTCCCCTATTGAAAGTGAACCTTATGCTGATGTGATAAAGTTGAAAATCTACATAAGAAATTTGACAGATTGGGGTAGCTGGATGTGCTGGCGTCTGTACATTTTTTTTCTTTCCGGATAGAAAACATATAGTGCTGATATTTTGGGAGACTTTTAAATATTTATTTTACCATACAAACCGTCTCCTGACAATAACGAACACATAAAAGAAAGATTTATGCAATTTGGTGCAGTCGTTTGTAATTTATGAGCGTACAGATATTTCGGTGATTAATTTTTGTTTATATAGATTACAAAAAATATATATATAATGTTTGTCCAGGTTAATGGCAGCTAAGAATAGTTCTCAAGGGAAAAGCGAGGTTGTGTAGGTTGAACTGAAAAAGTTGGGGTTTTGGATGAGATTATCTTCACCATAAGTAGTAGTAATAGCAGGGTAAGGTACTACCGTTGGTAGAAGTTTATTTTGCTCTTGATATTACTAGATTATTATAAAATGAAGTTTAATATGAATTTCATTAGGGTAATCATTAGGACTATCTGTGGTGTCCATCTAATCACATGTACATCTAATCTAACATAGTATGACGTAATTTTTTGTCTGACGTGACGCATCATCATATTTGCACTCGAAAATATCGTGGGTAAATAGTCGCTGCCAGCGCGAGCCTAGACGGTGCACACAGCAACTGGCTACACCTAACCATATCAGCCTCCCTTCGGGACAGTTTCAGATACTCAGCTGCAAAGATATGGAACAATATCCCACCGCCTATACAAGAACTGAGAAATATTAATTATTGTAGAATAAAATTAAAAGAATGGATTAAAATCCAAAAACAATGGGTTACCAACTGAAAACCAGCGCTAGGTGTATGCCACTTAGCTGATGCTGAGGTGGTGACCCTTTCGGCAGAACATGCAAGGCACACCTGCTCCATGATCTGATTGTTACCTTCTTTTTTTTTTACTTTACTGTATTCCTTGTGTATTGTGCTGAATAAAATGTTTTTCATTTCATTTCATCAACATGCATGATGATATCTGGGCGCCTAACAGTTAATTAATAACCAGCATGTATGGTGGATTGACGTACCGAGTGATCCGTACCTACAGTCTTTCAATCACCAACAATCGGTGGAGACTGATTTCCTACTATATGTATTTTATGCGTTGACCTCTTCTATGTGTCACACGCATAGTTGCCAATTGGACACCAGTGGCTCTACCGGCTAAGTCGCCGAACATCGATTTCTTATATGGCTTTAAAATAAATAAAGGTTAAAAATGACTTAATCAATCGTTAAATCGGCTTCCATGAGCACATGTGACGTCATAAATGGTCCGGAATCGATTGTCAATGTTGAAGCCGATTTAACGAATGATTAAGTGATTTTTAACCTCTATTTATTTGAACGCCATTTAAGAAATCGATGTTCGGCGACTTAGCCAGTAGAGCCCCAGGGCAGCTGAAAGAAAGTGAGATAGAGGCCTTCAGGCGGAGCACACAGGAGCAATATAAAGTAACAACATTACTTTATCTTTTTTCAACGTCTGTATTTTTAATTTTTATGGTCTTCCGGGTTTTATTTCTTCTTTCAGAATACTGGCGTTGTTTATACCAACTGCATTGATTTCCAAGTACAGCATTTCAGCCAATCAACGTTAGTGCAGACTAAACGTAATCTATATAAATAAAAAGACAAGTCCTGACTGACTGACTGACTCATCAACGCCCAGCCCAAACCGTTGTACATATAAAGCTGAAATTTTGCACAAATGTTTGTATTATAATGTAGACAAGGAATAAGGAAGGATTTTTCGAAATTCGGTAAAACAGGGGCGCTAAGTTAGTATGAAACTTTGCCGTTTTTGAAGTTTAAGGTATAAAAATTGGTATTTGGCCTTCCAGTTAAAAATAAAAAATTACGTATTTCAGGGTTTTTGGAAATTCCACCCCCAAGGGCGAAAAATAGGGGATGTAAGTTTGTATGGAAAATGTGACAATTTTTAAGTTAAACGCATGAAAATTGGTATTTGGCCTTTTAGTTAAAAATAAAAAATATATATTTCAGCATTTTTGGAAATTCCAGCCCCAAGAGCGTAAAATAGGGGGTGTAAGTTTGTATGAAAAATGTGTCAATTTTTAAGTTAAACGCATGAAAATTGGTATTAAGCATTTCAGTTAAAAAATAAAAATATATATTTCTGGATTTTTGGGAATTCCACCCCTTAGGGCGTAAAATAGGGCATGTAAGTTTGTATGAAAAATGCGACTTTTTTGAAGTTAAACCCATGAAAATTGGTATTTGACCTTTCAGTTAAAAATAAAAATAAAATAGGTGATGTAAGTT
This sequence comes from Pseudoips prasinana, assembly GCA_951640165.1. NCBI lineage: Eukaryota > Metazoa > Arthropoda > Insecta > Lepidoptera > Nolidae > Pseudoips > Pseudoips prasinana. Next base: position 33,880,650 of record OX621248.1, read on the forward strand.
TATACTGACTGACATATCAACGCACAGCCGAAACGGCTGGAGTTAAAGACTTGACATTTTGACAGAAGGTACCTTTTATGACGTAGGCATCCACTAAAGAAGGTTTTTTGAAAATTCCATCCCCAAGGATGTAAAATTGGGGATGTAAGTTTGTATAAAAAATGTGAAACGTTTTAAGTTAAACGCATGAAAATTGTTATTTGGAATTTCAGTTAAAAATTTAAAATATATATTTCTGAATATTTGAGAATCCTCCCCCCCCTCCCTAAGGGCGTAAAGTAGGGTACGTAAGTTTCTATGTAAACTGCGACTTGTAGTTAAACGCATGAAAATTGGTACTTAAAATTTCAGTTAAAAATTAAAAATATATATTTCAGGATTTTTGGGTAGTCATTTTATTTTACTTTATTTAACTTACTGACTATACTTAAGGACAATTGATATGTATTCTTTGATTTTTGCGTGATGATATCGGGTCCTTTTTGTAAATTACAGTAGCAAAGTAGTTTTTCATTTATTTCTTAGTAAGGTTATTTATAGGTTAGGTTTTATTAAATTTATATTGCTTATTTGTTTTAAAAGTTATATTTTTTAGATTAAGCTTAAGTAATAAGTATGTAGTTACATTGGTCATCATTCAAAATTGTCGCGGACAAAGTCGCGGGCACCCGCTAGTTAGTAATATTCCCTTTGGCTCCTTTGAGCATATCTAAACGCTCGAAGTGTAAAATCTCAGACTTAGACGTATAAAAAATAAATTTATCAACGTTAAACCTCTTTCAGACTCATATTTCAAATAATTCCGTCGGCTACAAGCCAAAAAAGAAGATAATCAAAAACAAAATAGATTATTTAGCTGACTGCATTTTGACGCGAGATTTTGGCAATTTTTATTTCTGTTCTTATATTTTTTTATTGTCAAAATTTTTAGTTACATCTGGAATAAGTTAGCAATGGATGATGACGAACACGAAGCTTCCACGAGCAAGCTGCAGCGGAGGAACTCTGCTCACGATGCGTCTGATGATAGAGATCATGACGACCAGCTGACAAACAGTGAATCGTGCGAGTCTCATACGCACTCAGAAAGGAGTCGAAAAATCGTTGTGGAAGAGTTGGCTAATGCTGGAATAAACCGAGCAACTACAAGTGCCAAAACTGGAGTCCTTGAAAGTGTACCAGAGAGAAAATCGACCAGGCGTAGGCGTGAAACGGGACGTGTAGAGAAAAGACATCATTCTGTCGTCCGTCGTTCCCGGAGGGCTCCTAAGAGGAGGCCCAGAATGAGGGAAGAAAGAAAAAGAAACTCGAACAAGCGCCACCCTTCTGCCTCCACTATAATCAGCCAGATGTCTTCCAGAAGTGGAATCAGGACTCCCATATGTAAAGATTGTGGGCACCGCTGTTGCAGCAGAAGGAGGTAGATAAAATATTTTGAAGTTTATGCTGTCTTTCCAATTTTGTCAATAAATGTCTCGTTTTTATTCATTGTTTGATTTGTCAATTCTGTAAGTTAGAGCTACGGATTTTTTGTCAGATATGAAGATGAACGTAGAAGATACCGTAGAAAAGTTACAAAGAGGAAGAGGGTAAGATTCAAGCGAAAGCCAGTGATCATAAGAGAACCAGAGACATCAGGTTAGGTTAGTTTTAATACTATTCATACACGAACGCTGAACTATCACCGAGGTGATTACCACCCTCTGTTTGCTGATATCTCGCAACAAATAATTATACTTAAATCAAAAATAGTAATTTATACATACGTGTATCGGTCTTACCTAAAGCCGAACCGACTCGACGCCCACCGGGGCGTCTCAGGGTGCCCTTCTGAGACCTGAGCGGCCACCGGTACGTTCTCGAGTGGTGACCACGAACTGGAAGACGCAGCGTGGGTAGGCCCCCAAGGTGGACCGCTGATCTTGCAAGGGTCACGGGAAGTTGCGGGTGGCACAAGACCGGCGGAGGAGATCCTTGGCAAAAGCCTTTTGAAGTCTTGGAACTTTTGGAAAAAGGCCTGGCTTCGACTGATATATTGATGATGATAGGACTAACAACGCCATATATTTGAATTCAGTGCGGGCCGCGCCGCTCAACGCAACGCGCGACGCCCCGCGTCTCCGTAAATGAGGCCTAATATTAATGCAAAATGACGTTTTCTTCAAAATAAAACTATCAAAATTAAAAATATGCATCTCTAAGCTTATAATCCGATAATGAAATAATTGAATTGCAATCTTAATTAGTTACGACTTAAGTAATCAAGTATCGAATTGTATAATACTGCTGAGTGGTTATCGTACATGGTTAGCTATCCTATGCTTCATGGGTTGGAGACTTCATTGACAGTCATTTTAAAATTGATCTCTACTCCTTCAGACAAATGGATAAGAGGTAAAATTTTGGTATACAACGGGAAATCTGACTATATGGTGGCTCGTGTGGTACAGTAATTATGCTGAATTTGGTATGTACAAAAAGAGTGCTTTGTTAGCTCCATCAGAGCTGCTCTAAAGGAGTCTAAAACCTTAAGTTTTGGTTCCTGATGCTCAGAATATGGCTTCGTTGCACTATACCGTAAACGCTATCTTATTGTAAATAAAGTGGCTTAATTTCACTGGGCGGCGTGAGTACCCTAGTGTCAGAGTTGCTCACGCCACCCAGTAGGCTTCTGACTTGGCTCAGAGACTTATCTAACCACTGCAACCAGGGTCGACAGTTTAACGTGAAATTAAGCCACTTTATATTATTATAATTATATAATATATAATTATATTATATATTATATTATTTTACTACACTGAGGTATCGTCACTATACGATAAAGAAAGATAGTCGATTTATGGTGCAGGGTGCAAGACATATATTTTTACGGTATCGCTCCCGCTTACTAAATTAATTCCTGTATCGCAGGGGACTTCACACACACATAAAATTCCCAAACAACTGTATATGGGTCACACAAATAGTAGTTCCGAACCTGCAACCCAGTAGGTACCCTCGGGTACTAGTGGTCAATCACCTGAAGACTGCATGTGTGGTGCAGTAGTTAAAGTAGTTTCGATTCGGTTCGTCAATCCTCGTACAGAGAAACAATTTCTATGATCCAAAAAATTGTTAAGTATACGATTTTTTTCTGTTAGAGGGTAGTAGTATATCAGTTATCTGGTTTCCATAGTTCAAGCTAAGTTTGGGATCAGATGATGTGAGAATAATGTCCCAGGATATTTATATGAACCAGCGAAGTATCTGTTTGTAAATTCCCCCGCGATACAGGAATTTAATATCCGAGAGTGGGCGTTTTCGTTAAGAAAAGAACAATGAGTATAAGACAATTGGAAAACCGGAGCTACATCTGTCAAAAACTGACATGTAGTACGTATAAATTTATTTTAGACATTATTAATTTTTCATATTAGGCTGATTTCAGAGTGACGCGCGCAGCACGCGCCGGAGATCAGCGCGTCTCAACAGCCATTTTAAGTGTACGCAACGGCGCGTGCGAGACGCGTCACTCTGAAACGCTAGCTGCCAGTAGAGGAGCTCGGGCAGCGCTGGCCGACGGCGCGCGTGTCGCCGGCGTCGCGTTTGAACTGCGTGACTATGAAACGCAACTATTATCTAGTGTAATTGTAAGCGCGCGCATTTGGACGGCGCCGCTCGCCGGCGCGACTCTGGAATCAGCCTTAGGGTTTTCCTTTTGATTTAGGGAACTCAAAAACAGTTACAGTAGCAATGTCTTGTGTTTTTTATGGTCTCAGGTTGCTATGTTGGCAGGGACTCAATGTCTCCAAGCGGGGTCTCGCTGCCAGATGCTGTCGCCTCTCTTCATCAACACCAACATGACGCTCGCTGACGAAGAAACTGAGCCAATGAAATTTTCCGTGGTTGTTTATTGTTATTAGATCCTAATCACACTAATATTATAAAGGTGAAAGTTTGTGAGTGTGTGAGTTTGTGAGTGTGTATATTTGGTACTTCTTTACGTCTAAACCGCTGGACTGATTTTCATAAAATTTTGTATGGAGTTAGATGACACGTTGGATTAACACATAGGCTATAATTTTTAATGTGTAACGCGGGTATAACTGCGAGGCACATCTGGTGATATTATAAATGCGAAAATCTGTGAGTATGGATGGATGGATGGATGTTTGTTATTCTTTCACGCAAAAACTACCAAACGAATTTTGATGAAAATATGTAGTAATATGGCTTATATATCCAAATAATACATGGGCTATACTTTATAAAGCTATCGCGTCGTCGAAGTCGAATCGAAGTCGTCCCGAGGGAATATCCCCTAGAGCAGCAGCGTCGCTCTGTGTACTATGACCATTGTATTATAAGCAAAGATTTGTATTGTAATAGAAGCAAAGAAAACATGTCTAGGTGGGGACAGTCGAGCAACCCCAAAATGGACTGTATTTGCGGAGCATCGGTCCAATCCATGGCCCATCTAACAGCTTGCCCAGCCTGCCCTGCCACATGCTCATGGCAGGATCTTAAAAATGCCACAAGCAGGGCAATCAGTGTGGCCACGTTCTGGGCCACGAAAATTTAACGAGTTTGCCATCGAAACGCTAAGAAGATTGTATTACGGTCCGCACGATCAACGATAACTGCCTCGTTGGTTTAGCGGTAGAGTATTCGACCGCAGATAACGAGGTCCTGGGTACGAATCCGAGTCGGGCCTAAAGTGATTTTGGGATTTTTCTGTTAAGAAGATTTACTGGTATCAGCGCAGTATTATACCACCGTGCTTCGGAGAGCGCTTAAAGCTGTGGGAACTTCTTTTCAGTCGTGTTGACAGTGGGGCGACTATTACGCGACCAGAATCGGATCATGACAGTGATAGATTAGAATGTGCCCTTGTGAGAATGTGCCCGCGCAGATGGATAGTCTCCATTGAGATAGGTCGACGAAATTCTAGTGGTTAGTCACCCTGATGACTAGTCTAAGTCAGAGTTCGTGGGTTCGATTCCCACTCGGGAATATGTTTGTGTGATGAACACGATTGTGTGTTCTGTGTCTGGGTGTAATTTATCTATAATAAGTATGAATTGGCTGTGTGTGGTGACGGCCTAGAGAATATCGCCACTCCCTCTCATCCCGTGGGGGGACGTAGAAGTCGTCCCGAGGGAATATATACCAGAGAACGGGCAGCAGCGTTCTCCTGAGTACCATGTCTATCCTACTGCGATCGCCAACCCGCCTGCCAAGCGTGGCGATTATGGCATATCCTCCCAAATGACACAACAAAACCACGGCCCCCAGTCCCCGGCAGCCCTGCTATTCCCAGCCGTGGTAACAGCCGTGGTTACGGCAGGCCAGGGGGTGCTAAGAATCCCCGGCAGATTCCGCGTTACCAAAACCGACGACCTCTGGCCCTGGCAACATACAACACACGCACACTGCGGACCGACGAGAAGATGATCGAACTGGAGGAAGAATTGAGCAGGTTACATTGGGACATAATAGGATTATCTGAAGTCCGAAGAGAGAGGGAGGACACGATAATCCTGAAATCCGGGAATCTGCTCTATTTCCGGGAGGGCGACCAACTGTCCCAAGGTGGTGTTGGGTTCATAGTCCACAAGTCCCTCGTCCACAACATAGTGAAAATAGAGAGTGTGTCGACTAGGGACCTTATACTCAGAATTACCAAGCGGTATTCGTTGAAGGTCATACAGGTTTACGCGCCGACTTCGACGCACTCCGACGATGAGGTTGAGGTCATGTATGAGGAGATTTCTAGAGCCATACATACCTCGAACTCTCATTTCACTGTGGTCATGGGGGACTTTAACGCGAAGCTGGGTAAACGATTCGGGAATGAGCTGAGAGTGGGGCAATTTGGAACTGGAGACCGGAATCCCCGGGGCCAAATGTTGGCCGACTTCATGGAGGAGGAGGGACTCTTTATGATGAACTTCTTTTTCAAGAAGCCGGAAAACCGCAAATGGACCTGGGTAAGCCCCGATCGTAAAACAAAAAACGAGATAGACTTTATCTTGTCAACGAGTAGACAGATGTTCAATAACGTCTCAGTGATCAATACGGTTAAAACCGGGAGCAATCACAGACTGGTGAGAGGCTCATTGAACCTAAATGTCAAGCTCCAGAGGTCCCGACTGATAAAGTCTACGCTCCGACCTTTACCCATCCACATCCAAAACCCTGAACCCTTTCAGCTCGAACTGCAAACCCGTTTCGACTGCCTAGCAGATTGCGAGGAAGTGGACTCATACCACGACAGGCTCGTAGAAGCTGTCCATACGGCTGGGTCTAAGGTCTTTAAGGCCCACCGTACAAACAGAACCAAAAAGATCTCCGACTATATCCTGCAGCTTATGGACGAAAGACGGAAAATGGTTCTGACATCCTCTGATGATGCTACCAGATACCGGCAGCTCAACAGACAGATCTCAAAGTCTTTGATTCGCGACACGCGCCAATTTAATACAAATTGTATTAGAGAAGCCATTGAGCGGAACAAAGGCTCTAAAGTGTTTGCAAGAGAACTGTCTGTTGAACAGAGCCAACTGACGAAGCTGAAGACTGAGGATGGCAGAATCGTCACGTCTAGACCTGAGTTGCTGGGAGAGATCAAGAGGTTCTACGGACAGCTGTATACGAAAACCCAGTCACCAGTCGATAGTTGTGCCTCAGATCCCAGAGCACGACTAACCCAACACTTCACCGACGACATCCCGGACGTCAGCCTGTGCGAGATTAGAATGGCTCTCGAACAGCTTAAGAACAACAAGGCGCCTGGTGATGATGGAGTTACGGCAGAGCTTCTAAAGGCGGGTGGTACACCAATCCTACGGGCCCTTAAAAGTTATTTAACTCCGTCATACTAGAAGGTCAAACGCCACAAGCATGGCACAGGGGTGTGGTGGTGCTCTTCTTCAAAAAGGGCGATAAAACCCTCTTGAAGAATTACAGACCCATCACTCTGCTGAGCCATGTTTACAAGTTGTTTTCGAGGGTCGTTACGAACCGTCTCGTGCGCAGGTTTGACGACTTCCAGCCTCCCGAACAAGCCGGTTTCCGTAAAGGCTTTAGTACCATAGACCACATAATACGCTGCGGCAGGTTATACAGAAGACCGAAGAGTATAACCAGCCATTATGCTTAGCGTTTCTGGACTATGAGAAAGCCTTTGATTCGATCGAAACTTGGGCCGTACTGAGGTCTCTCCAAAGGTGCCAAATCGACTCCAGGACCAGAACTTATCTGTATATCTATACTTATCTTAACCAGGACCTATCCACTTGCAGCGAGGTGTGAGACAGGGAGATGTTATATCTCCGAAACTGTTCACCGCTGCATTGGAAGATGTCTTCAAGCTTCTGGACTGGAAAGGCTTTGGCATCAATGTCAATGGCGAGTACATCACCCACCTTTGATTTGCCGACGATATAGTTGTCATGGCTGAGACCCTTGACGACCTCGGTACAATGCTCGATGGCCTCAGCAGAGTCTCTCAACAAGTGGGTCTGAAAATGAACATGGATAAGACGAAAATCATGTCGAACATCCATGTTGCACCCACTCAATTGAAAGTTGGAGACTCTGCACTCGAAGTTGTAGAGAACTATATTTACCTAGGACAGACCATCCAACGAGGTAGGTCCAACTTCGAGAAGGAGGTCAATTGTAGAATCCAACTCGGCTGGGCAGCGTTCGGGAAGCTACGTAATATCTTCTCGTCCCAAATACCGCAGTGTCTCAAGTCGAAAGTCTTCGACCAGTGTGTGTTGCCAGTGATGACTTACGGAACGGAGACGTGGTCGCTCACTATGGGCCTTATCAGGCGGCTCAAGGTCACCCAAAGAGCAATGGAAAGGGCTATGCTTGGAGTTTCCTTGCGAGATCGAATCAGAAATGATGAGATCCGCAGGCGAACCAAAGTAACCGACATAGTCGTAAGAATTGCCAAGCTGAAGTGGCAGTGGGCAGGGCACATAGCTCGTAGAACCGACGGCCACTGGGGCAGAAAGGTTCTCGAGTGGCGACCACGAACCGGAAGACGCAGCGTGGGCAGGCCCCTTACAAGATGGACCGATGATCTTGTGCGGGTCGCTGGAAATCGCTGGATGCGGATAGCGCAAGACCGGCAATTGTGGAGATCTTTGGGGGAGGCCTTTGTCCAGCAGTGGACGTCTTTCGGCTGATATGATGATGATGAAGTATGAATTTAGAAATATATAAGTGTGTTGTCTGGTTGCCCTAGTACAGGCTGTGCCTACTTTGGTATCAGATAGCAATATATTAGTGGTTGAAAAAACTGTCTATCAACCGATTTGCATAGTTCTGATTATTAAAATATCTTTAATATCTAGGGACAATGTCACACAAATCTTTCTAGCCCCAAACTAAGCAAAGCTTGTACTATGGGTACCAGGTGACGATATACAGACTTATATAGATAGATAAATACTTAAATACATAGAAAACATCCATGACTCAGAAACAAATATTCGTGCTCATCACACAAATCACACACATCACACAGGACCACCAGCTTCGTAGGCAGGAGCACTACCAACTAGGCTACGGTGACGGTGACAAATCAGTCATATATTTTGTAAGCATTCAGTTTTTCCCAAAAATTACATACTTATTGTGTTTTAGGTGACCCCTGAAATGATATATGAAAGCCTAAAGACTCTTACCATGTGGAAATCAACTGTTGAAACGACAATTTTGACAGAACACATAATGGTAAGTAACCCAAGAGGTTTTGGTTAATGTGGAGACAATGCCTCGATTCTATGCAACAGCAATTAAATTAATTTCTTTACAATTTTATACCATACCTACTCCGGGCTCCTATTGTAAAAAATATATGTAATAAAATATATGTTAATACATATAATAAAATCGTAGCAAAGTGAAAACTGTACATTGAATATTTTTTTAAAAGGATACTTGGGGCCTGATCTACAATCGATATCGAAGCCAAAAATATAGTTTTTAGAATTTTTGTCTGTTTATCTGTTTGTCTGTATGTATGTCCGGGATAAACTCAAAAAGTACTGAATGGATTTACTTCAAATTTTGCATGAATATTACTAAGAGGTCGGGTCAACATATAGGCTATATATCATCATGCTATCACCTACGGGGGAGGAGCTGTGATAATTTATAAAGTTTAACGCGGGTAAAACCGCGGGGCACAGCTAGTATGTAATAAAATATATGTTAATACATATAAAAAAATCGTAGCAAAGTGAAAACTGTACATTGAATATTTTTTTAAAAGGATACATGGGGCCTGATCTATAATCGATATCGAAGCCAAAAATATTATTTTTAGAATTTTTGTCTGTTTGTCTGTATGTATGTCCGGGCTAAACTCAAAAACTACTGCATGGATTTACTTAAGATTTTCCATGAATTAATACGAGGCCGGGTCAACATATAGGCTACATATTATTACGCTATCAACTACGAGGGAGGAGCTGTAATAATTTATAAAATTTAACGCGGGTAAAACCGCGGGGCACAGCTAGTAAATCATAAAAAAAGCCAATTTGGAACTCAAAAGTTCTGAAAGCCATACGGTGTGATTGGTAGATACCTTTTTTTTTTTTGATAAGGCAGGGGGAATACCTACGCATGCCACCCGCAAAAAGTGTCTGCGGGTGGGTATGTCGGACTCGCACCGACTAAACCTAACCTGCCGTGGACTGGCGCCTGATAGGGGGAGCCCCGGGTAGATACCTACTTTCTTTACATCGAAGTAATTACCTTGACAAATGCTTGCTTTGCCCATAAAAGTTTAACATTTCAATGGACTTACAAGGAAAATGCTTTGAGGGGTAAGGCAGAGGCATGTGTCCGGGGAATAGCTAAAAGCTAAAAATAGCTAAAAGAGATATAATGGTTTATTATCTACTTTATAAAAATAAGTCGGGTTTTTCTTCCTGACGCTATAACTCCAGAACGCACTCACCGATTTCCACGGTTTTGCATTCGTTGGAAAGATCTCGGGCTCCGTGAGGTTTATAACAAAGAAAATTTATAAAATTTAACGCGGGTAACACCGCAGGGCACAGCTAGTCTACTATATAAAATAAGTCGGGTTTTCCTTCCTGACGCTATAACTTCAGAACGCACGAACCGATTTCCACGGTTTTGCATTCGTTGGAAAGATCTCGGGCTCCGTGAGGTTTATAACAAAGAAAATTTATAAAATTTAACGCGGGTAACACCGCAGGGCACAGCTAGTCTACTATATAAAATAAGTCGGGTTTTCCTTCCTGACGCTATAACTTCAGAACGCACGAACCGATTTCCACGGTTTTGCATTCGTTGGAAAGATCTCGGGCTCCGTGAGGTTTATAACAAAGAAAATTTATAAAATTTAACGCGGGTTACACCGCGGGGCACAGCTAGTTATTTTATAAAAATAAGTCGGGTTTTCCTTCCTGACGCTATAACTCCAGAACGCACGAACCGATTTCCACGGATTTGCATTCGTTGGAAAGGTCTCGGGCTCCGTGAGGTTTATAGCAAAGAAAATTCAGGAAAAATTTCAACAGCAAAGTGGGTAAATCTTCTTTAACGCGAGTGAAACCGCGGGGCATAGCTAGTTTATTTTAAAACTTCATGCACAATAAATACAGAGGCGAACTTAATGCCGTAGGCATTTTCTACCAGTCGACCTTTGGGTGATGCAGACAAAACTATAGTAGGTGCACTATAAATAAGTTAAAGCTAAAAAATGGGAATACTTGGCGTGGTTGATAAATACTTGCCTTTCACGCCGCAGGTCGTGGGTTTGATTCCCACCCTGCACAGATATTTGTATGCATGAACATGTCTATTTGTTCTGAGTCTGGGTGTAATTATCTATATAGTCTGGATGTAATAATTTGTGTCCGTCTATTATATGTTTGTAAAGTACCCCGCGACACAGGGATTAGGTAACTTTATGCGGGCGTATACATTAAAAAAAAAAAAAAAAAAAAAAAAAAAAACGGGCACAAAAAACAAAATTAGTCACTAATATGGCAAAAATATCCGAATTTTATTTATTTCCAGAGGAATTATCCAGTGAATCCTGTCATAACTGAATTGATGAAAGAATTGAGAGAGAAGTTGGAAATAGCTGCAATTGCTGGTAAGAGAAACTGCTTTCATAATTATTAAATTCGTAGAACCAACGGGTCCTGTGGCTGAATGAAGCCGCTGGACGTCGGTAGCGCTAGACCAGAAATCGTGGAGGCCTTTGATGTCCAGTAGTGGTCTTACGGCTGATATGATGATGGGTACCTGGTACTAACTACCTTTTCGTGGCTTTCTTCTCCGGGTTATCCACCTAGGTAGCTAGAGAAAGCCGCAGGCAAGCTAGGGTAGGATCCTCAGCGGCGAGGTTCGCGTTGCCCCCTTAACACGTGATCAGTAATCCCGAGCAAGTGATCTGACCCCATTTCGAATTCCATCTTTTTACTTTAGCGGCCGCCTGAGTTGCGGCCCGAACCCCATAAGGTCATTAGTTAGCCATTAGTCGCTTAAATTAAGCTACTGGTTGAGAGCCTTTTGCGCTAGCCAACTGCTCGTTATTTTCAATTCTTTAATTTGATATACTATTCCTAATGTAACAATCATAGCTTAGTAACTTGCTATTTACTATTTATTTAAGGATATTAAAAATATATGTGACGAAACAGACCGCACGGACGGACGAATTAAAAAAAATTGTTTCTTTAATTACTGTTTTTAAACTGTGTTTATGTAATACATTGTGAGCTTGACAAGTACAAGTCTATGTAAATACCCAAGTGCTGAATAAATTTCATTATTTCATTATACTTTGTGCAATAAAGATCAGTCTCCCTAACGTCCTAGCGAATATATTGAGAGATGCAAAAACATGTCTCACTCTCCCCACGAGTTGGAATCTGACTGTACTAAATTTATAACTGAACCATCAAAATCGTCTTAAAATGTCAAAGGAGACTGTATCCTGTACATTTGACTATTTCGATTCATGACATGGAATATAAGTACTACTAGTGACTCCCCAATTAAACAAGTTTTTAAATTAATATCGATCTATCTATCTATCTAGGGACAATGTCACACAGATCATCCTAGCCCCAAACTAAGCAAAGCTTGTACTATGGGTACCAGGCGACGATATACATACTTATATAGATAGATAAATACGTATATACATAGAAAACATCCATGACTCAGAAACAAATATTCAGTATATATTCGAACCCAGGACCACCAGCTTCGTAGGCAGGAGCACTACCAACTAGACTACGGTGACCGTCAAACTAAAACATCGCATTCAAATAGATTAATCCTTTCGGGAGTTACAATGTGATCGTACAGTAGGCATAATGGGTCGTATGGTTTCCGGCCTCGAAATAATTACAGGCCCACCCCAAACCACCCCGTGGATGTCGTATCTAAGGGATACCCGTAGCCTAGTTGGTAGTGCTCCTGCCTACGAAGCTGGTGGTCCTGGGTTCGAATCCCGGTAAGTGCAAATATTTGTGTGATGAGCACGAATATTTGTTTCTGAGTCATGGATATTTTCTATGTATTTAAGTATTTATCTATCTATATAAAGTATGTATATCGTCGCCTGGTACCCATAGTATAAGCTATGCTTAGTTTGGGGCTAGGATGATCTGTGTGACATTGTCCTAAGATATTATATTATTATTATATTATATTATACGCTAGGTAGTCGGGAAGCAGCGTCCCCTGTGTACTAGTTACTACTTAACTGAGTCACCAACTTGTTGCCAAGAGATGTTCATGGCACGTCCACAAAACCTAACATGTTTTAGGGTCAGCGCAGACAGTGAGGAGCGCAGCGGAGAGGATTTTATTAAGGCACTAGAAAATCAACTTTAGAGCTATAGGAATAAAGTGCATATATGCTTGAACCTGACAAAATGCTCGCGCAGTCTCGTGCATTATAATGTTCAAGCATACATGCACTTTATTTTAATAATTTTAAAGTTGATTTTCTAGTGCGTTAATAAAATCCTCTCCGCTGCGCTCCTCTCTGTCTGCGCTGGCCCTTAATCGGTGCGAGTCCGACATACCCAGCCGCAGACACTTTTGCGGATGCATTCCCCCTGCCTTATCAAAAAAGAAAGCCAGTAGCATTCCATCCCGGGTTGGGCTTAGTTAGTGTTTCCGACTTCGGTATATGTTAAGGAGAGAGATAAATAAATCATCATCATCATCATATCAGCCGAAAGACGTCCACTGCTGGACAAAGGCCTCCCCCAGAGATCTCCACAATTGCCGGTCTTGCGCTATTCGCATCCAGCAGTTTCCAGCGACCCGCACAAGATCTTCGGTCCATCTTGTAGAAGGCCTGCCCACGCTGCGTCTTCCGGTTCGTGGTCGCCACTCAAGAACCTTTCTGCCTCAACGGCCATCGGTTCTACGAGCTATGTGCACCGCCCACTGCCACTTCAGTTTTGCAATTCTTCGGGCTATGTCGGTGACTTTGGTTCGCCTGCGGATTTCGACATTTCTGATTCGATCCCGCAGGGAAACTCCGAGCATAGCCCTCTCCATTGCTCTTTGGGTGACCTAAATAGTGATAAATAAATAAATGAATAAAATATCTATGTTGGTTATTGGTCTCTATCATTTGTGTCTATCTACAGGTATGGTTATCCATACATCGTATGACCATTGGTGCCTGAGTTCTGCTCTGCTCCGTCGGAAACTAAACAATGATCACGTCACTCTGTTCTGGATAATCTACGCTGACACGCTTAAACCTGTTCAAAGGAGGGAGATACAGGTAATCGCTTATTGTATAGTATTTGCTTTTTTAAATAAAACCGGAAAAGTGCTAGTTAAACTCGTGTGGAGAGGGTTCCGCATGTCAAATGGTTTAAACTGACTCCTCCTAGATTCTAAAAAATAAAATTGCGTTACCTCGACAAATGCTTGCTTTGCCCATTAAAGTTTAACATTTCAATGGACTAAAGAAAATGTATTGAGTGGTAAGGGAGAGTCATGAGTCCGGGGAATAGCTAAAAGCGGTTATAGATTGTGCAAAGATTTTATTATGAAATAAAAAAAGGAGGTTTCCGACAAGGTTAGAGATATAATGGTTTAAATAAGTTAAAGCTAAAACATGGGAATACTTGGTTCAATTCCCAACCAGAACAGATATTTGTGTGCATGAACATGTCTGTTTGTCCTGAGTCTGAGTGTAAGTATAAGTATATATTTACAAAAGAAAAGTAGTATGTTTAGTATATCAGTTATCTAGTTTCAATAGTACAAGCTCTGCTTAGTTTGGGATCAGACAGCCGTGTCAATAAAGTCCCGGGATATTATTGTAGGATATTACTGCTATAAACTAGCTGGAGATTTTGGCGTACCTAAGCAAAGAGTCAATAACGCCAACCAGTTATGATTGTCTATATAATGATGTGATGCGATAATCTTTTTCAGGGCACACAAGAATCAGAAATCGGTTCACCCACAACATTTAAAACAAACACAAGTAAAAGTGACGTAGTTGGCTCATGACATAGTTTAAATAAATATTTTAAATCTCTATATTAATATTTAATTTATTTCTTAACCCTTAATTAAACAGGCCGAGGACTGTACGGGACCACATCAATTTCAATCTTATTACTTGGGAATAAGCTATAAAGCGTAATAGATATTTCATAGCGTGTACGATATATTCATCACCTCTAGAAAATTATACTGCTGCCTTGACAGATGCACCATTATGGTTTTTTTTTTAACATTTGTGTACTAAAAAAACATAACGTACCTAACTCAAAGCCAGACGCTCCCACCGGTCAGTGAATGATTGGCGAGGTTAAGCAACTAGGCTCACGGTCTGTCCATAGATGGGTGACCGCCAAAGTGGTAATTTCTGAGCGTCTCCGTGCTTCGGCGCGCACGTTAAGCTGTCGGTCCCGGTTGTAGCCATTAGACAACAGTCGTTAAGCTATGTCAGAGGCCTAATAGGCGGCTTGAACAACTCTGACACTAGGGTATCCACTGCCCATACGATAAGGAGGATAGGATAAGGAGCATCATTATAATTAAAAATATATAATAATTCGACGCCAGTGAGACTCAAAATACTAAGGAAGATATTGTAATTGAATGAAATGTTAAAAAGCTTTTTAATTGTATGGTTTTAATAAGTACTGAACCCTTCATATGCGTACGAAGTATTAAGTATGCAACGTGATAGCAAAATCCATGACTTTTTCTTCAGTAGCAGTAATTTCGAAGAGAACTCTTAGAATCATGTCACCTGGAGGTAATGCCAGTGGAAAGTTCTTCGGCGGGAACTCCATGTTAAAAAGTCGATGTGTTTTCTGTAAAAGAAAATGAGAGGTAGTGTTATAATATGCACGTAATTGTTACCGATATACACAAACATACGAGTCAAAATTTAAGAGAGAGCGAGATAAAATTTTTTAAAATATTTTTTATCTCAAATAAAGGTAAAAAACTATATTGCAAATTTAAACTGAGCAATTTCTGAGAACATTAATTTGACATAACTTCTTCTAATCTACTCGATTTGCGGCAGTCGGCACGCACGCACACACACACACACACACACACACACATTCACACACGACACACACACACACACAGACACGCACACATTAGAGATATACGTTTCGCCAAATTTAATTTTAATTCATTTATTTATTGCTATATTATTTATTAAATCATTTGTAATTCGCCTTATAACTTAATTTAATCAATTTTAATTAATTTTTTGTTATTATAATGTAAAATTTTTCCAATATTTTATTATAGTCTTATTTTAAGTCCTAGCTATTAGGTAATCGTATCACATCGACAGCCTCGATACAGGCTTTGCCTAGTGAGGCTATCACTGTAAATCAAATTGTACAATTACTCGACTGCTAATAAATGACATTTTATTTTATTTTTTAAATTTAATTTACTTCTTCTTCAGAATACGAAGACGCCATGTTTTGAAATGAAAACTTCTTTAGGCGCGTTAAGCGCTATTTGGGTGAACAAAACACGTGTCGAGTCAAACTTACCGCACCCTTTCCATGAGCTATATGGTATATACTGTGTATATATGTACAGACGCCAGCACATCCAGCTACCCCAAACAGTCAAATTTATTCCGGTTGTACCATTCAGACAGGCCAGGTATAACTTCTTTTGTCAAACTTCTTTCATTCGTCCTTTCTCAGCATACCTTTTTCAATCTTTGTGACTATATCCTCTTTCACACCACAACGCTGCACTGTATTACCTACATCAGTATTTAGTATTCTGTCTCTCAAAGTCACACCACACATACTTATCTTATTCTAGTAGAAAAAGAAGCCAACGTAAAACCAGAAAAATACTGTGGGAATATTCTCGGATCTGTGGTGAATCGATAGAGGAAACCGCAATATGAATATCAACTAATCTTCTTCCCGATCCTCATTAGGATGAGCGGCTTCGCGTCATCACTTATTATTAATATGATAATCCTAGATACAAACCCCCACATGCCTAAAAGTCCATCTGATTGAGGTATATTCACCAGATTACTTTATATTGCTCGACGGCTATTTATTGTTTTTTTTTGCTTGACTACCTGAACCCTCTTTGGTCTCCAGAATGGATAAGGTCTTGCACACCGGATGGTTTTTGTGTGTGGTTTATCCCAGAAGAACAGGTTGACAGGAGATGGAGTTGCATCTTACAGATTATATGTCTTGATGGACTTTGTCACATAAACAATGTTAAAAACGCTGTCAAGTGTTCTCGACTCTACTTTTAATTTTAATTAAATATAAAATACGTACCACCGCTAATGGACAAGTCTTAAAGGCACCAGACGAATGTAATTGTATATATTCGAAACACCATTTCTGTCGCAGCATATTACAAATGCCGTCCTTAATTAAAGGGAATTCGGATAAGGTTCTTTGACTGATAAGCATTTTAAACTGTAACACACAGGGATTAAGTTAGTAGTCATTTATTTATAAATATATACATTGTATTTTAATTCGCGATTTGTCAAAACCTTTTTATTTCCGATATTTAAAACTTTGAGAATTGAGTACGAGTCGTAACGTTGAAATTTCTTCGAATACATAATTATCTATATAAGTATGTATTTACAAAAGAAAAATAGTATATGTAATATATCAGTTATCTGGTTTCCATAGTACAAGCTCTGCTTAGTTTGGGATCAGATTGCCGTGTGTGAATAATGTCCCAGGATATTATTATATTATTATTATATTTTGTTACTGTAATGCTTGTAATATTGTTTTAAGTGAGGTACTGGCCTTTATCCCGAATAAGTTGGAAGTTATGGATTGTGAGAGTTTGATACGTATGAATTCCTCAAGCAAGACCTTACTCTTTGATGCTATCCCCACTACGAATAAGATGGCATATCCCGGCGAAAGGAATGGAAAATATAGTGTTCTTTTGAAGCTCTGCTTAGTTTGGGATCATGTGACATTGAATAATGCCCCAGGATATTATTATTATTGTGTGCTACTGTTAAAAATAAAATAAAAATAACACTTACTGTGACGTTATTTCCCCATTGATGTAGCGTAGAAAAAGTTATATTTGTCTTGTATGAGTCTCCTCGTTTTAATCGCTTGGTCATTGTTGAACAATAAGTTAGGTATTTCGGATTACAAAATGTAATTTTTCCAGCTTCTTGGTTGTATTTCAACTAAATAATTAATAAACAACTAAATTTAATATTCTTTATTTATATAAAGACTTAACAACTTGGTTATATTTAAAGCCTTAATGAAAACTAAATAATAATAAGAAAAATTGTTAAATCAGCTGTTAACTTTTTTGGTACACGTTTTGTGAGAAATGAAATAAATACTTAGGGTAATAAAACACATTCAAATAAAATGCAAAATTATTTGCTATAATATTGTACAAAACAAGGAAAAAACAATTTTGTTAGCAAGTTCTAATTTATATCGGTTTTGAATGATACTATAAGTCACACTCTAAATCTATGAAAATTTAAATTATGTTTCTAACTGACAAAGTGTTTATTATTTTGAGTAAGTGACGTGTTAAAGTTTTTCTTTATGAACATAATGAAAGAACACAATGAGGGTGAATAAAAATTGTATTCCGTGACCAGGATTATTGTAATTAAAATAATAAAGTAATGGTAAATTCAGCCGTGATAATAAACAAATCATACTCACTGTGAGGTTCCCGGTACTCATTAATAATAGAGTCCATAAAAGTATAAATCGGCCTACCATAATATAAACACAGCCCCTAGATTTCAACATATTACAGAAAAGAACACCTCCACATAAGCACTTGTAGACAATAGCACATTCTTCACAGTGACTAGGCACAAAAAAACTAATCTCATTAAAATGCATGATTTATATTATCTTATATAAATTACTTAAATGTAGATATGTATTTTAAGTAGTCCATTTAGTTTAGTTGTACAAAATAAGTACAGTTGAACTTAAATAATCATATCAGATCATCCAATGTTCTCCAAAATATGTATACTAGAATTTGGCGGGAAGCAATTAATATGATAATATTATAAAGTGTTAATCCAGGATGTCAGCTAACTCCATACCAAATTTTATTAAAATTCCTCCAGCCGATTAAACGCGAAGAAGTGACAAACATACACTCACATACTCACAAAATTTCGCCTTTTTAATATTAGTGTGACTAAGTGAGCGTAGTGAACCTTCTATATCCGTAATCTGAACCAATATCACTCGTGAGTAGCTGCTGCTTGCTGTGGAAATTATAGAAAAATTAAAATAAACTTTTTGTCTAAAAATGTAAATATAACATTGCAGTGTTAAAGCTTTAACATAGTACATTACATTTATAATGGTCATATAGTACAACCTTGTAGTATTCTTTAAAAAACTACTAACTATATATGTTGGCATTGAAACGAAACGTCGAAAGCCTTGGTAGGGTTTCAATACACAACTATGTATTATTTTGTAATTCTTACTACAGACAAGTTCAGAGACTACTCGCTTTCACAGATTTCAGTTTTGAAGGAGATCTATTCGACAATACAAAATTTCTTATTTCATTGAACTTTTTTACTTTATTTACAAAAGTTGTTAGCTGTTCATTTAAAATAGACGATATTTACTTAAATGTTTTGTTTTAATTTTTGAATAAATTTAACAATATCATAGTGAGTTAAAAGTATATTATTTTTATTAACTAGATTATAACTAGTATCTTAAATTTTATTTCTGTAAAGTTCACTTGCGAACTAATAATTGTACTAAATAATTGCACACGAGAATTTCTTCTGTTCTAGAAACATTACACGTTTGCATGTCTATCTCTGTCTATTCTCTTTCGTCGTAAAATTATACTCATTGCGCCCAGCGCCGATGTACCTATAGCTCCACCTCAAAAGTTCTGAGCGGGTCAGGCCTACCAAAGCACATGAAGCTATGTATGTAGGTACGTCATAGTGCGGTGGCATATTAAAATACATTAGTATTTGTTGATGACATTACTCTCGGCAAATTATTAAAAAAAATGATTGTTATTGTGCATTTTAACATGGGAAGTCATTAGAACTATCTGCGGTTGCTATCTAATGTAAATTAATAGGAACTAAAAGTATTTTTGTCGTAGTTAGTTACCTAGGGAGTGAGGAATAAACATGGTAAGTTTAGTTTTATAAATAGTGGACTAAGCACATTAACATTCCAACGTTTTGAAGTCGGTTAATTAATCATCGTCATATCAGCCGAAAGTCGTCCACTGTTGGTAAAATGTCTCTCCCAAGGATCTCCATGCCGGTCTTTGCTGCCCGCATTCCGTGGTATTCCGCGACCCTTGCAAGATTGTCGGCCACGCTGTAGGCGTCGCGTCGTCCGATTTGTGGTTGCCACTTGAGAACCTTTTTAACCCAGAGACCGTCACCGCTTCAGTACTACAAGTTATGTCTGCCCCGCGCCCACTGGTACTTTAATTTGGCAATTCTTTGGACCCTCCCGACTCCCGGTAACTTTGGTTCGCCTGGGGATTACAACAAATTTAATCGGTAAATCTATACATATAATAGAATCGTAAGAGAGTCAAAACTGTACATTGAATATTGGGCGTGATCTACAATCGATATCAAAGCCAAAAATATAGTTTTTAGAATTTTTGTCTGTTTGTCTGTATGTATGTCCGGGCTTAATTCAAAAAGTACTCCATGGATTTTCTTCAAATTTTGCATGAATATTACTAAGAGGTCGGGTCAACATGTAGGGTAAATATAATAATAATAATATATAGGGACAATGTCACACAGATCATCCTAGCCCCAAACTAAGCAAAGCTTGTGCTATGGGTACCAGTAGGTGATAGCGTGATAGCATATTATCACGCTATCACCTACTGGGGAGGAGCTGTGATAATTTATTAGATTTAACACGGGTAAAACTGCGGGGCACAGCTAGTATCTAATAAAATACTAGCCTGTGGGTCAAGTGGTAAGTGACCCTGACTGCCCAGTGATATCTATCGGTTCGATATCCATCCACCCAGGAATAATCTTTGTGTTATGAGCACAATTATTCGTTCTGGGTCTAGGTGTTATATAGCTATAATATGTATATATTTAGAAATATATAAGTATGTTTAGACATGGGAAAGAAATGCCGCGAAAAGGGATTTGAAAATTCTAAGGGAGGCCTTCAACGGCAAACTGATAATACTGTTACCTACCGATGTCGAAGATTAGAAGTATTACATTAAACAATCTACGAAATAAACTAATTAACACGCGGATGAAGTCGCGGGCACAGCTAGTAATAAAAGTGAAAGAGATTGTGTATTAAATAGTGTATTATAGGTGTACAACTACATATTACAAGTTCTAATGAAATATGTGTAATTAAATGTAATTATTATCAGTAATATATTACTATAGATAAATTTACTATGTTCCAAGATAATGTACACTCATACAAAGTGTGCCTTCATTTAATATAGTTTTGTTCTCAACCTTCACCCTGTATTAAATATTAACATTATCATTATATATTATTTACCTTTAAGAGAGGTAGGGCACAGCGTTCATTCGCTGGAAGAGCAGCCCGACTGGGGAAGTACCTCCACCTTACAGAACACCTCCTCCCCTCCACCTTACATTCCTTAATAATAACATTAATAATTTAATGTTGTGTTTCTGAGTGTGAGTAAGGTCGCCAGAGCTCATCGGGGTGGGGGAAGGGTCAGCAACACTTGTTTGCTGACTCTTAAAGGCCGGCAACGCACCCGCGACGCCTCTGGTGTTGCGAGTGTCCATGGGCGGTGGTGATCACTTACCATCAGGTGACCCATTGTTACTGATTTATGAAAATAAAGAACATTAAAAATCTAAAAATCAATGATTATCACTAATAAAGGCTATTCTGAAGTATGTATATCAGTTGTCTGCTTGCCATAGTACAGGCCATGGCTAGTTTGGGATCCGATGCTACCTCATGCTACTTGGGACAACTAAGACCCTACGGTCTTAGTTGTCCCATGAAATGTATTTATTCTATTCTTTGTCAATATCATGAAATAATTAATTCATATACATTTATTTATTCAGACACCGTCCATCCTTTGTAACTAAGGAATTGATTTAAATAAAAACAATGTACAATTGTTTTATTATTTTATATATGGACTCGAATTAAATTCTGCTTCAATTGCGAGTCATCCTTTTCCGCAATGACCTTTAGGATACTGTTACTGCTGCACCGGAATCTATAAGGAAGCAGCCCGTAATCATCAACTGTCGCTTGCGCAGAAATTCTAGAAACACTGCAAAATGGGGCAACTCAAGTAACATCCTAAAGTCATTGTTGTATTGGACTTGCGCCGTATTGAGGGATCTCTTTATATAACTGAACCATACTATTGATGATTGATGTCTCAATGGAGATTAGCCAATTGCGCAGGACATATTATAGTGCACGAGTGTGTGCGCAAACAAAGGAGCACTTTCTATTCCATCACTCTGATGATCCGATGGGACGACTAGCGATACGACCGGAAAGAGGTCAGGTACAGGACCGACGGCTTTACGTGCTCTCCGAGGCACGGGGGTGTAATATCGCCAACTTCCAGACTTCTGGCTGATACTGAGAAATTTCTTTTTACGGAAAAATCCCAAAATCACTTTTTGGCCCGACCCGGGATTTGAACCCGGGACCTCAATTCCTGCGGTTGAACACGCTACCGCTAGACCAACGAACCATATTATATGCGTAATGCATCATCATCATGTTAGCCGAATGACGTCCACAGCTGGAAAATAAACCGGCCAAGTGCGAGTAGGACTCGCACATGAAGGGTTCCGTAGCAGCAAGTAGGTATATATATATATATATATATATATATATATATATATATATATATATATATATATATATATATATATATATATACCTACTTGCTGCTACGGATTAAATGAAAGCAAATTACGGTTTATAACGTATTAAAAAAAAACTACTTGCTAGATCTCGTTCAAACCAATTTTCGTTGTTAGTTTACATCACATATTTTCTTTAGTTTTATCATTCTCTTATTTTAGAAGTTACAGGGGGGAGACACTCATTTTACCACTTTGGAAGTGTCTCTCGCGCAAACTATTCAGTTTAGACAAAAATGATATTAGGAACCGCAATATGATTTTTGAAGACCTATCCATAGACACCACACATGTATGGGTACGATGAAAAAAAAAATGTTGATTTTCAGTTCTATGTATGGCGACCCCCCAAAATTATTGTTCTTTTTCTATTTTTGTGTAAAAATCTTAATGCGCTTCACAGAATACACCTACTTACCAAGTTTCAGCAGTACAGCTCTTACAGTTTCGGAAAAAAGTGGCTGTGACATACGGACGGACAGACAGACATGACAAATCTATAAGGGTTCCGTTTTTGCCATTTGGCTACGGAACCCTAAAAAGCCTCCCCAAAAGATTTCCACAATGGAGTTATGTCCATAATTTAGAGGAATATGATATAATCACCACGCTTGGCGACGGGTTGACGATCGCAGAATGATCGTCGTACACAGAGAGACGTAGCTGCCTGTCCTCTGGGAGATATTCCGTTGGGTCGACTTCTTCGCCCCCATGGGATGAAATGAGGTGGTGATATTTTTTGCCGTCTGCCACACAATAATGCGTAAATGAGTAAAGTATGTTGCTATACTTATTCATTCTAGAGCCAAGACTGGGAAAATGAAACAGACGCAGGGATAGAAGTACTTTATTTTATCCTAATCCCTTTTGCTGCTATCATTCCAAAGTAAGGCAGAGGTCGTAGATAAACGATTGTATGTGTCTAATTAACATATATTTAATTTGCAGTAGCCAATTTACAAAATTCTAAGTCCATGTCTACACGTCATGTTAAAAAATACTCTTTTATTGAACAGCTTAAAAATATTTTCTTGAATAACTTGATAGAAATAAAAAATTATCTAGGATCTTTTTACATTATTTCAGGTGTTTATTTATCAGTAATTAAATTATCGCTGAAAATGTTATTATGTACATATATATCCTTCTCCAGTTAATTCTCAATCAATTACGTTTACAGCCAAACTCAAGTTTGAGTGTAAAATTACTTCATTTTAATGCTGAAGACTAATGCTAATCAATCTTTGAATATTTTACGTATGGAAGAGGGTGTAAACCTTTGCCCTTTTTCTTCTTCTTATTAGTGTCGTGATGTAGAAGGGTAACACACTCTAAGATTTTCTCTTTAGTGTTGGTTTGTGATAATTCATACTTTATAAAGTAATCACCATCACCGAAGGGAATCGGGATGTTCTTTGGCGGCAGTTCCATGTTGTAGAAGGAGTATCTACCCTGAAAGAAGTATATAGTCTCAAAAACAGAAACATTTTTTTTTATGCAAATGGTTTTGCGTTTGTCCACGATCTCACCTGATGGTAAGTAAAGATGTGGTCGAAGGTGGACAGCGCGTACCCATAAGATGCCTGTTCACTCTAACCTTTAACAAACCCATGTTATATGAGTCTGGACACGTCGTTTGGGAGTTTGTTCCACAGCTTAGCCATGCTTATGATGAAAGAGGAAGCAAAAAGCTTCGTACGACATAATGGGATGTCAACAACATGGCGGTGGAGAGCCTCCGGACGCCTTCTAGTCCGATGAAAAAAGGGCGATAGAGGGATAAGTTGATGGAGGTCTTGAGCGCATTCTCCATGGAACAGCCTGTAGAAAACCGATAAGCTTGCAACCTGACGCCGATGATCCAAGTTTTGCAGCTTTTTACTTGTTAGGTCTCTATCGTCATTATCCTGCCATGTTCAGTCTTCCTTGTTGTCGTACTAATTACAGTCAACATTAGCCAATGTACTGAATGTGCTCGTCTTACAACAAAATATGTAATGATGTAGATATTTTCAATGCATCCATCTTTAACCAAACGTCAAACGCTATTTTCTCAGGCCGTAAATTCATATAAATGTTGAAATATATGTACAGACGGCAGTTCTTGGGGACCGCTAATACATTGACGGTCACCGTAGCCTAGTTGGTAGTGCTCCTGCCTACGAAGCTGCTGGTCCTGGGTTTTGAATCCCGGTAAGTGCAAATATTTGTGTGATGAGCACGAATACTTGTTTCTGAGTCATGGATGTTTTCTATGTATTTAAGTATTTATCTATCTATATAAGTATGTATATCGTCGCCTGGTACCCATAGTACAAGCTTTGCTTAGTTTGGGGCTCTGATCTGTGTAACATTGTCCCTAGATATTATTATTATTATTGTCCTATTACTTAAGTGGGTATGGTACTTACAGCTGGGAACGGGCATCGGTGAAGAGTGAGATTAGTGAACGATTGCATAAACTCATTCATCCATTTGTTTTTTATAGAGTCGCATACTTTAACAAGAATTCGAAAATCTCCACCAGTTGACGGTGACAATATTATTGTGACCTGTAAAATAATAGCAAATTTCTAATATTAGATTTATTCCTGGGACATTATTCACACACGGCCATCTGATCCCAAACTAAGCAGATAGAGAGATAGATAAAACTCTTTATTGTACACCTCAAGAAACAATACAAACTGACAACATAATATACAAATTAATACAGTACAAATGGCGGCCTTATCACAAGGTGTGATCTCTTCCAGGCAACCTAGGTAGTGAAAAAATAGAGAAGTTACAGAGATGGGGTAGTTGCATACTTATAATTATACATATTAACTAATTTATCATATGTCTGTTCATATTATGTACCTATGATAAATAAACGATCGGCATCGTAGAAAAATAATAGAACTTGTACTATGGAAAACAGTTAACTGATATACGATACTACTACGAACTGATATATAGATAATTACACCCAGACTCAGGACAAACATACTTCATGGACACAAATATCTGTCCTGGGTGGGAATTGAACCCACCACCTGCGGCGTGAAACGTGGCACGCAGACGAGCCCGTATAAAATATGAAACTTAGTATAAGTGCCTGCAAAATGTCATATAAAATATTCAATGAACAGGGTGTCCGTAAACAATGGGCCAGTTTAAGCATCTAAACGCACGATCGGTATATATACATATACTTACTAAATGTATCCCGCGGTCGAGCCAGTGTTAAACTTTGTAAATTATAGCCTATATGTTATTCGGATATATAAGCTATATTACTATCTACAAAGTTTCATCACAATCCGTTCAGTAGTTCTTGCGTGAAAGAGTAGCAAACATCCATACTCACAAACTTTCACATTTATAATAATAGTAGGTAGTATATGTGGGTAACTAATCGTCGTGCTTCTATGTTTACTTGAATAGTCATAAAGACATGCCAGAAGATAATTGGGTGACTTGACCACTTCTATCACTAGGCTAGCCACCGGGACTTCAATTAGTAATCAATAAAATAAATTGATTATCAAAGCTACAAGCTAAAAATAATGTTCTCTTAGTAGATACATTTATAAGGAAAGATATATGTATAATAACCTATGAGCTCATGCATCGAAAAAAACAACTGCTCGCAACGTGTCCAAAACCCTAGCAGCATTGCCGCGTTTGTATGGATACCTTTGACTAGAATAACAGCCTAATGTGTGGTGACGACGTCAAATTTTCCACCCCAACTTATCCCAAGGGAAGCGTAGAAGTCGTTCCCAGGGAATATCTAACAGAAAACGGACAATATCAAACCACCCTACGGGTGAACATGAATGAAATCCTGAACTGGAGATTAGTGCTAGGAAACACGGACACTTGATGATGATGATTTATACTTAGTATTGGGTAAATCATATCATTCGAACAACGTTCACTGCTGGGCAAAACCCTCCCAAAAAGACTTCCACAATGGAGATGTGTCCATCTTATGGGATATGCCTAAACCGCAACACTTGGCAGACGGGTTGGCGATCGCAATATAATGGCCATAGTAAACAGAGAGACGCTGCTGCCCGTTCTCTGGTAGATATCCCCTTTCGACGACTTTTACGCCCCCCATGAGATGGGGCGGCGATATTCCATGCCATCAGGTAAATAGAGGCTAATAATCATGATGATGATGATAGATCTCTATAATAAAAATCATATAGACCATCAGTTGGTAACTTTTTTCAGCACTAATGGCCCGAATAAATGTTTATCGTACATTCGTTGAATATTCTGGAATTATATAAGTAATGACCGGATACATTATATAGAGTTTCCGCTATACGTATTGTGTATTAGATTACATAATTGCTGCCATTTTCTTTTCCATTCGGATTAACTACTGTAAACCTGACGTCACAGGTTCAAATCTCGTACTAGACATTGGTTGGCAAAGATGACTTTTGTTTTTTTAGTATGATTCTATCACATCATTTTTTTTTTTTTTTTTTTTTTTTTTATTTATTTACATATATTTTTTTACAATTGTATAACATATAAGTAATCTCGCCAAACTGTTACGTTTAATGGCGAGTAACGCGCTCTTGTAGTACAATAAATCTTAACCTACATACATCTACATTTTAATTTTACATATTTAGGACATACTTAAGGCTAGGTACATTTGACAGACCCATCGTCTGTAGGCATGAACAATGCCTCAGGTCTCAGATGACCCCTCTCCACCATCGAAAAGTAAATCCCTCAACTTTAATTTTAAACTACTAATACTTATTTTAGGTGTTTGTCTCAATATCGGTAATTTATTGAAAATATGTGGTATTAAAAATTTTGAAGTTCGTTTTCCATAATAATTGGTCACCTTTGGTTGAACGAGATTTTTATTTATAACTCTCCTTGTATTATATTTATTTTCAACAGGAGTTTTATACGTCTCGCTATAATAATATTCTAATGCTATCAAATAATTTATTTTAGTATCTACTGGCAATAGTTTACAAATAGGGAATAATTTGTCGTAGTCCTGATTACATTTTTGTTTTACTTTATTACTAACTAGGAATTTAATTAATCTTAACTGTAAATTTTTTATCTCATTTAAATATGTTTTGAATGTTCTTCCATAAACAATTAAACAGTAACTTATAAGTGATTCGGCCAATGCGTAATATACGACTCGCAACGTATGTTTACTTAATATTCGGTTCAGTTGGTAAAACTTCCCTAATACGGACCTTAGTCGGTTACAAGTATGTGCGACGTGAATTTTCCAATTAAAGTTTGTGTCAATAGTAAGGCCAAGGTATTTAAATGTTTCAACATATTCTATCTCACTACAGGTGCAGCTGATTTTATTATTATGAAGACACTCGTATGTATGGCCAATTACTGTCAGGTCCTCTTTTTGAGTACTCTTAGCTCGATGGTTATATGGCGAGTGTATATGCATGCACTTAGTTTTTGACAGGTTTAATATGATCCCGTTGTCGTGGGCCCATTTGGTGATATTTTCAAAATCTTCCTCTATATTTTTTTTTACTTCCGATATATTCCTTGAGCCGTATACTATTAAAATATCGTCTGCATATACATACACCCGACATTTATTTACAATATTTGACACACTGTTCACATGCATCACGTAACCGACCGGCCCGAACACTGAACCGGTCGGCACACCTAACTGCACAGATGCCGCGTCGCCAGTCTCTCCTGCAATGGTCGTACGTATTTTCCTATTAAACAGGTAGTTTTTGAACCAGTTATTAGTGGGTCCACGTATCCCACATTCATCCATAGCCTGTAATAATGTGTCGTGATCCAGTGTGTCAAATGCTTTTTTGTAATCAATAAAAAGTGAGATCAGTTGTTTACCAGAGTATAATGATTCATTAACATAGTCCGCAAAGTCCGTCAAAGCCGAGACAGTACTACGTCCTTTCCGAAAGCCATGCTGACTGTCTGAAAGAATATTATTACTCTCTAAAAATTTACTAATTTGGCCTACAATATTTTTTTCTATAATTTTATCAATAACCGATAGAATGGCTATCGGCCTGTAATTGACATATTCTAAGTGACTACCAGACTTATAAAGGGGGCGTATTAGTGCGATTTTTAATTCATTGGGATATAAGCCGTTGGTTAGGCACATATTCATGAATTTTGCTATAATAGGACTTAATTGTTTTCGCACGTATTTAATATCTTTTACCCTTATCCCATCGAATCCAGGTGCTTTTTCACATGATAGCAGATTAATATTTTTTTCTATTTCCACTGGCGTTACTGATTTATATCTGAAGGAAACATTACTTGGCTTCACATAATTATGTCTGTCTAGAAATTTAACGCTACATGTATGTTTAATACTTTGTATTTCTTCAGTAAAAGTTTTTGAAAAATTTGTACAAATTTGACCAATACTTTCCGTTTTACCTAAATATCTAAGTATCACATTATCAAGACTAGTTTTGTTGTGACCCAGCCACATATTAATATTTGACCAAATTTTCCTAAAATCTCCATTACATTCTTTTATTTGTAATTGTCTATATTTATTTTTCGCCTCGTTTACTAGCTTATTAATCTTATTTCTAAATTTTGTGTATTCTAATCGTTTGTTCATATTCTTTGGGTCGGATCTCCATATTCTAAATAAATAATCCCTACGGTTTAACATTCTGAACAGATAATTATCTATCCATGGCTCTTTTTTCCTTTTATTTTTCTTTTTGACCACAACGGTACTTTCCTTATATATCTCGTTGAACACTGTACATAATGTCTGAAACAAAGTTAACGGGCACGCTATTTCAAGCAGTTGCGTCCAGTCATAAGCATGAAGTTTCTGTTTAACTTTCTCGTCACTTATAATTTCTCTCATACAGCTACAGCTGTCCCGTTTTGTATCTGTGCTATAATAACTTCCTCGCAAGTCTAGCACTATTCCAACGGCGTGATGATCAGAGATGTGTGTTTCCAGTACGTACGACAAGGCGCCAAACTCGCTGCATCCCGCTCTCACCCATACGTGATCCAATGTTGATGTTTCAAGCCGGCCGCGGCCGTCCACGATCGCTTCTCGTGTTATCTCTGAACTCGGTATAGCACACTGTAGGCCGTAACTACACAAGGTGTTTTTGTATTTTCTAGTACTTGGGTTTTCGGTGGCATACGAGATGTCTATATTGGTGTCGCCAATCACAAGAACGTTATCTTTGGCTGAGACTGATTTTAGGGTAGTTTCCAACTCGTCCACAAATTGGGATTTATTTGTGTTAGGTGGTCTATATACAGCAATTATATGTGTATTTCTTGATTTTGTTTTCAGTTGTCCATGGATCATTTCCAGGGTAGCAGTTCGCACTGTTTGAGCTTCAAAATTAAGTCCATGTTTTACATATATTAATATACCTCCTCCTCTGGAATTTTCTCTCGTAAGGATAAATGTATTATATCCGAATATATTATAAAAGGATAGTTCTTCCTTCTTAATATTTATTTCACTTAATATTATAAAATCGATTTTATATTTGTTTTCTTGTAACAAAACTTGTAATTCGTTGAAATATTTTCTAAGTGACCTTATATTTAGATGAAAAATGTGTGTGTGGCCTTTAGTTTCGTCCAGTTCCTTGCTTAATTGTTTTATATCGTAGTATCTTTTGTATTCAACATCGGTGGATAAACAATCTATTTGGTCGAATGTTAACGATAAAATTCACGTAGTGTGTACTCGCCGCGCTATGTACGCATAGATATTTACTTTTAATCTTGAAATTGTTTTAAGTCATCTTCCGATTTGATGTTATAAATCTTTTTCTCAGTGTCATTTTTTTTTACTAAAATACTGTTGTTTTGAACCCAGATATATTTAAAACCTTTTTGTTTTAGATCATTTCGTACGATCCACAGTAATTGCCGTTTATACTTCGGCAAATCCTCATTAATATAAATGCGTTTCTCACTGCCGTTACCGTATACTTTGTTATTTGTTAACGTCTTATTATTTTTTTTTGCTAACATCCATCCATTGCGGGCACTTCTGGATCGTAGCGTGACAAGAATAGTCCTAGGCCTGTCCCCATCCGGTTTTTCCTGACCTACCCTCTGTGCATCTTGAATATCATGTGGGTCCAAATCAAGTTTTTGTGCTAGTTTTGCTATCACTATTTTGGTATTCTCGTTCTTTTATGTAACATGAATATGTAACTTAATTAACGCACTTACTGAAAATAGTTTGTTCAGAATCGTTTACTGTATCGATTTATATCATTTTTAATATAGGTAATTTTTTATTCCAAAATAATTAATACTAAATTATTGTCATATTAACCCTGTACAGTCAAAAAATTCAAATGGACCGAAAGTTAAAGTAATAAGACTTTAAAAATCGCAGTTTTATTTGTATTCATACAAAGTCTATAATTCAATAAAAAATAAAAAAATAAACTTTATTCCAAGAAACGAATTTAGTAAATGCATATACATGTTAAATTAAAAATTCAGTGTATGTATTATGATTACAACACAATATTCTAATAGGGGTGTTTGAGGGTGTGCGTTAATTCTGTTACATGTTGTATATGATATAGAAGAACATATGATAGACTATGTCAGAGGTGTTCAAGACGGCCAGTTGGCGTGGTTGGTAGATACTTGTAGGTCGGGGAATTGATTCCCACCCAGGACAGATATTTTTATGCATGAACATGGCTGTTTGTCTTGAGTCTTGGTGTACTTATCTATATAAGTATGTATTTACAATAGTAAAGTAGTATATCTAGTATATCAGTTATCTGGTTTGAATAGTACAAATTCTGCTTAGTTTGGTAACAGAATGCCGTTTATAAAAGTAAACAGGAGTAAACATATACTAAAGAACTGTTGTTTAGTATCGAACGCTTCTCATTTTTGCCTGTCTTTTGAGTTGAAACGTGGATACTAGTATTATCACCGGGGCGAAATGCGGGTAGTTGTAGATAACTCCGGACGCGAGCCAGTAGTGATAGTGTCATCGTTGAGAGTTAAGAGCGCATGCGGCATGCGGGTGTCGTTTGTTTTTCCCTTAGAGGTTATACTTGTAACTGTCATACTCGACGATGGCACAAAATAAACTGGTTACGTTGCAAGCAAAGAACTACTATGGCGAACGGATGAGCTCTAATCTAATATCGAGACTTATTAATATACTACCTACCGCTTTAAGCCAAACAATAACTATGAATAATTTAAAAAATAAATTAAATTTTCACTTTTATCAGCTTTAAATATGTCGAATGATTAATTTTATTTAAAGTGCGGTGCGGCGAACATTGTGTTTGGTAAGCATACGATAAATATATGATAATTGATACTTGGCCAATTATCAGGTAAGTTTATTGATGCGTTACAAAACGCTTATTATAAATACCGCGATATCCAACTAAAGTGCCTTGTATATGCTTTTCCTAATAAACACATTTTCTTTTTCTCTTTTAAGTTAACGAATTCGCGCATATAGCAAAATACGGTAATGTTCTTCTATTCTATGGCGCCGCAATACTATATTATAATCCATCACCATACTAGTATTACTTACCGTGACGTTGTTCCCGTATGGCATAAGCAAGGTGGCCGTCATGTTACTCAGGTAAGGCTCGTTGCGGCTCTTACGGCCAGTGAACACAACCACGTCCTTTATGTACTTCGTGTTCGCCATCTTCACTATGGCTCTTTCTTGGCGAAACGACACCTGAAGTAGTAAATATAAAATCTTACTGTCGTAATTTGCATAAATAGCTTTAGAGCAGATCGATGACATCGGTGGTGTGAACATAATATCTCTTATAGCTCTTAGCTTATGGTGAAGCAGATCTATTAAAGATTGATTGCTTCTTTTTTATTCAGGTATTTATTCTATGAATAAAAATAAACAGACTTCAAAAAAAAGGTAATCTGAGATTGTTTAGGCATTATTGTTATTGTATAGACATATTATAGTGCACAAGTGTGTGTGCAAACACAGGGGCACTTTCTATTCCATCACTCTCATGATCCAATGACACGACCGGAAAGAGGTCAGGTACAGGGCCGACGGCTTTACGTACTCTCCGAGGAACGGGGGTGTAATACCGCCAAATTCCATACTTCGGGCTGACACTGAGAAATTTCTTTTTACGGAATAATCTCAAAATCACTTTTTGGCCGAGGCAGCATTTATCGTGGATCAATAAAGAAGAATAACAATATAAATACTGAGGCGCTCATAGCTAGAGGTCATTAAGCGATCGGCGAGGTTAAGCAACTAGGCTCGCGGTCAGTTCGTAGATGGGTGACCGCCAAAGTGGTTTAATTTCTGAGCGTCTCCATGCTTCGGAGGGCACGTTAAGCAGTCGGTCCCGGTTGTAGTCATTAGACAACAGTCGTTAAGCCATGTCGGAGGCCTACAGGGCGGCTTGAGCAACTCTGACACTAGGGTTACCACTACCCATACGCAGCTAAGCCAATAGAAATATACCTGGCCTGTGTGAATAGGACGTCCGGAAGGGAGAGACCTCGTCAAACATTCTTTCACCAAATCGGAGATGTTGTCAAGAATAAGCTAGGTCTGAAAGTACCCAAAACGAGGTAGTCCACGAAGGGCACCCATCTGAATGGCACCTGCGGGAATGGCACCTAGCCTAGTCCACGAAAGGCACCTATCAATACTTTTGGCAGGTGCTCTTCGTGGATTCAATTTATTTCTTGCATTCTTGTCCACGAAAGGCACCTACGTTAACCGTTACAATAATCTAGGTTATTAAATGAAAGATATCGATAAAAATCATTAGAACGTTTATTAACACTACTAATATTAGGCACTTTAAGAGTAGTATTTTCTTATGTTTAAGCGAATGTGAAATAAATACTAATGCCTTAACGTGCGTAATATTAGTAATGTTAATAAATGTTCTAGTGATTTTTATCGATATTTTTCATTTAATAACCGAGGTTACTATAACGGTTAACGTAGGTGCCTTTCGTGGACAAGAATGCAATAAATAAATTGAATCCACCAAAAGCACCTGCCAAAAATATTGATAGGTGCCTTTCGTGGACTAGGCTAGGTGCCATTCGCGCAGGTGCCATTCAGATGGGTGCCCTTCGTGGACTACCTCCCCAAAACTGGCGAGCATGTATAAAGTAAACGAGAGACAAAAGAGGTGTGCAAGGATCGTGGCGAATGGAAATCTGTTGTCTCTGCTTACCCCTCTGGGAAACAGGCGCGATGCTGTCTGTATGTTAAAAGGTTGGCTGTGTGTTTTGTGCGATTATTCCGTAGTTTGTGCTCCAATTTTCATATTTTTTATGCGATAAGGCAAGCGTTTGGGACGCTACCGTATAAAATTTTGTATTTGAAGTGCGTTGTATGATTTTTTTAACGAATTTACTACGCTATGGTAAAAATGCCTAAGATTACTTACAGAACACCAGTGGCCAAACGCTAATAGTAGTAACATATAGCAAATCAAATAAATACGGGACATTTCGTAAATCAAAGTACATACAGTATTGTTTATAAAGTCTGCGATAAACTGTTTGGTAAGCCTTAATGTGAGGTTTAAAGGTAACGAGAATATTATTTTTGATTTGTTAATAATAGTTCCTAATTATCTACAGTCAACGAAACAGACAGCTTAATTTATAAGTAAATTCAACTCGAAGTGTTTGACGGTCCACTGCATATCCTACGGGATTTACAATTGACCCCCACCCCGATGAGCTCTGGCGTCCTTAATCACACGCAGAACACGCACACCATTAAAATTATTAATGTTATTATTAAGGAATGTCTTCTGTAAGGTGGAGGTACTTCCCCAGTCGGGATGCTTAGAGTGAATGAACGCTGTGCCCTACCTCTCTTAAATGGCGTATAGTTTCCATTCTCCTTCTTATCATGTACATGGTAAGAATTAAATTGTATCTGCCCAAAATTGGGCAATGCTGGCCGTTTTGGATGAAATGTCATACAACTCCTGAAGGGAACAGGAGACTTGGCAGGAGGTTGCGGTCTAGACAGGTTACAACGGTAAATAGGAGTTGATTTATCTTTTTTATCTTCGACGTATTTATTTCTCTTTGAAAAGAAAGTCTTTACAAACATCTATCTTTATCTATACATATAATAAAATCGTAAGAAAGTCAAAACTGTACATTGAATATTTTTAGAAAAGGATACTTGGGGCGTGATCTGCATTCGATATCGAAGACAAAAATATAGTTTTTAGAATTTTTGTCTGTTTATCTGTTTGTCTGTATGTATGTCCGGGCTAAACTCGAAAAGTACTGCATAGTTTTACTTCAAATTTTGCATGAATATTACTAAGAGGTCGGGTCAACATATAGGCTACATATTATCACGCTATCACCTACGGGGCAGGAGCTGTGATAATTTATAAAATTTAACGTGTGTAAAACCGCGGGGCACAGCTAGTCAATTAATAAATGTACAACGAAGCTATAACAAGATGCCTGTATTTCTTTTTGCCGACTGTATCACCAATGATAATATAATTTGGACATCGATGGGATAAACGCTTATGGTTGCATTATTACTTTTTAATCGACAGTAACTTTTCCATAGTGCCATTAACACACATGACCTCAATGTTATATTGGTTATCATATCATATATTTACACTTTTTAGTATCTAGCTGGGGTAGTACACGTTGCGTGCCCTGTAAGTACAAAAAAGCCTGGAATCTGACAACAACGCCATCTATTGGGTAAAATGATAAACCCAAATTATTCAGGAATTATTCTTTTCTACATCTTCTTTATCGTATGGGCAGTGGTGACCCTGGTGTCAGAGTTATTCAAGCTGTCCAGTAGACCTCTTATAAGGCTTAACGACGGTTGTTTGATGACAATACCGACAGCTTACCGTGCCGTCTGACGCATGGGGATGCTCAGAAATGGTTTAATTTGGACTTGGATGGTCACCTATCTATTACGCATCTTTATGCTCTACCTCTCCGATCTCTTATAGGTCGATGAGTGCGACTGGCTACGAACCCAAGTATGAATTGAAATCAATCAAGGAACCCACTTAAACTCTCAAAAATACTATAGAAATCAATCAAGCTGTTTAGAAGAAGTTCAGTAAAAAATATACATTCAGCCAAAAAATATCGGGAATGGATGATTTGTTTATGGTTCCAAATCCAATGTTTGTTTTTTTTTTGTTGTTGTTAGATTGGCACAACTGTTTTCCATTTTGGCGCGGAGTTTGAGTTGCATCTGTTATTTATATTAAATACAGTGCTGGTTTTAGTAATATCATATATAGTGTGTATTGCGAATTTCATAATGGACAAAAATATCGAACAAAGAATTTGTCTTAAATTTTGCATCGCTAATGGAATTTTGTGTTCAGAGTCACTGAAAATGTTACAGAAGGCTTACGGTGAATCGACTTTATCAAAAACTTGGATTTTGCACCACGATAATGCGCCTTCGCACAAAAGGCCATAATTGTGAACGAATTTTTGACCAAACACTCAACAAATACTATCCAGCAACCACCATATTCACCAGATATGGCTTCAGCTGACTTCTTTCTTTTTCCTAAACTCAAATTACCACTTCGTGGTACCCGTTTTCAATCGGTAAAAGTCATAAAGGAGAATTCGCGGCAAGAACTGAACTCAATTCCGAAAGCAGCGTTTAAAAAATGTTTTGATGAATGGATTATTCGTTGGCGTAAGTGTATCGTTTCTGAAGGAGCATACTTTGAAGGTGATAAAATAATGAATAACAAACATTTTGTATATTATTGATCTTTTCCCGGTACTTTCTTGACAGAGTAGTATAGTCCGGCGGATCTAATTTCGGCTTCACGGTTGCATGTATGGCGCAGTGCTTAAGATTCTCTCGCTACTACTTCTGTTTCGAGTTCATGGCCGAAAACTAGTGATGATACATAAAATAGAGAGTTCAATGTTAATAGTACTTTTTCTCACTATGGGCCTTATCAGGCGGCTTAAGGTCACCCAAAGAGCAATGGAAAGGGCTATGCTTGGAGTTTCCCTGCGAGATCGAATCAGAAATTATGAGATCCGCAGGCGAACCAAAGTAACCGACATAGACGTAAGAATTGCCAAGCTGAAGTGGCAGTGGGCAGGGCACATAGCTCGTAGAGCCGACGGCCGCTGGGGCAGAAAGGTACTCGAGTGGCGACCACGAACAAGAAGACGCAGCGTGGGCAGGCCCCCTATAAGATGGACCGATGATCTTGTGCGGGTCGCTGGAAATCACTGGATGCGGATAGCGCAAGACCGGCCATTGTGGAGATCTTTGGGGGAGGCCTTTGTCCAGCAGTGGACGTGTTTCAGCTGATATGATGAGTACTTCTAGAGGGTTAAACAGCTAGGTGGAAGATCAGTCTATAGATAGGTGACCGTAATTAGTTTAATTTCCAATCGTCTCTGTGCTTATAGGGACAATAAGCGATAAGTACCGGCAGTGGTCTTTAAATTACCAAAATACAGTCAATGGCTCGTAGACTAGCAGGAATGATATGGCAATTAAAGAAACAAGATGGTGTCTGGTTTAAATATATTTTCTATGCAAACTTCAATCCTCACAGAGTCTCATGTGGTTAGGTTGTATAATTTTAGGCCATCATTCTAGGAAATTAAAGACGTATGATAACATCCTCAATGACTACCAACCGCAACCCAATACTAATACCTCAAAACAAAAAACAGACACGATATGCTAAAATTTTATAATATATTCAGAAACTAATTGACTTTTTTGTGTGTGTGCATAAATTAATTTGTCACAACTGTGACAAATTAATTTATGTATTTTATTTATTTAATGTAATGAATATATTATATTTAATGGAAGTATGAATTAACTAAATCGATGGTTTATTTCATTGACCTATATGTATTCTACTAGACGCGCAATCCCATATAGAGAATTTGCTCACTGAGTTGCGGACTGGGACAGAGTTTTTATTCGAAACAGCGTGTCTAGTTATACATATAAGTCAATGGTTTATTTCGTAATTTTATATGTTGTATGTAGTACAACTAAATATTAAAACTGGTTCGAAGCAGTCTGGGCGAATTTATCAGTGGAAAATGAACTAAATGGAACTCGGATCGCTAGCATGTAGTGCAGCAGATCATCTGTCTTGCTATTGAAATCAGGTCCATATTCACATAAGTGGCTGGGTTCTGTCCTCGAATCGATCCGCGACTCTTTAGAATTAAGTCTATTAGTGGATTAATATGAATAAAAACTTACAGGCCTACAATCATCATCAGCTTATTAGCCAAAAGGCGTCCACTACTGGACAAAGGCCTCCCTCAAAGATCTCCACAATTGCCGGTCACCGTTCACAGGCATACAAAAACGGCCAAAATTCGAAATAAGAATCAGGGAAATTTAAATATAATAATAATAATATCCTGGGACATTATTCACACACGGTCATCTGATCCCAAACTTAGCACAGCTTGTACTATGGAAACCAGATAACTGATATACTACATATACTATGTTTCTTTTGTAAATACATACTTATATAGATAATTTACACACAGACTCAGGACAAACAGACAATATTATATTTGTTCCGGGTGGGAATCGAACCCTCGACCTCCAGCGTGAAAAGCCGTCAAATATATTTAAGCCCTGCAGTCCCTTTTTTTAATATTCATAATTTGTAGACAAATTGGTTACTCAGGAGTATCAAAAAATTTGACATATAATATAATCTGTATAGTATTAGATCTGTGATAATATAAAATAATATACCACGAAAATACCTTAATATAGATTCCATTGAATGATGAGTATTTTACTAAGTTCTTCACGTCATGGAAAACAAGGAAATGAAACAAGTTTTCATTGTTACGTGGAACCCTATTTACCTTGAGATTTAAATATATTCAACACGTAGTTAAAAGGATGATATTTCCTCTTATTCCTTAGTACAGTGATCGATTCTATCGTATAAAGTCGCTGTGAAAATGTGTGATACTAACGCAAGAATGGATGGAAAAGTAGTAGTGGTGACTGGGGGAAGCTCAGGTATTGGATTAGAAGCAGCAAAGGACTTAGCTAAGCGTGGAGCTAAGGTTGTCATTGCAAGCCGAAATGAATCTAAACTAAAGAATGCTAAAGAACAAATTGTTGCTGCAAGTGGCAATAACAATATTGATTACAAAATTCTTGATCTAGGATCTTTAAAATCAGTGCGAAATTTTGCAAGTGAAATCAATGTGGAAGATAGAATAGATGTTTTGATCAACAATGCGGGAGCAGTCGCTCTTCCTGATATATTAACAGCAGACGATTTGAATCTTACAATGCAAGTGAATTTCTTCGGAGCGTTCTTGCTTACGTATTTATTGCTACCTAAGTTAAAAGCATCAGCGCCTAGCAGAATCGTAAATGGTGTTGCAGGATCAATGTATATTGGTGATATAGATTTTGATCATTGGTATGACATTGGACATTATAACTGGGTAACAAGTTTAGGGAATGCAAAATTAGCAGTAGCATTGTTCAATGCCGAGTTGGCCAAGACATTGGAAAATACAGGAGTCACTGCAAATACATTTGATCCATTTGTGGTGAGAGATACAGATATACTGACAGGGTTACCAGGTGTTGTGCAAAGTGTTTCGGAAGTGTTTATAAATATTATAGGACAGAGTAAAGAAGATGTTGGAAAGCAAATAGCGTACTTAGCTGCAGCACCAGAGTTAAAAGAAGTGAGTGGAAAACATTATAAGTTCTGCCGTGAATCCATTCACCACTGGCTTGTTAATGATAGTGATTTAACTGAAAAGCTTTGGAAAGAAGCAAAGAAAGCTGTAAAATTAGGAGAAGAAGAGTAAAAAGTGCTTATGGTATATGTATATTTAAATCGGTCTATTGATATGATACTATAAAATATGGACCTATTTATAAGAGGTTTAACAATAAAGTGGATGTAACTGAAACAGTTTAATTCGCAAGTAAAACTAATCCACGTCGAGCTCACCAACAAGTAAATAATATTTAATATAGATAGCTATTTTAATTTTAATAATATAGATATTTTAATTCTTTTTATGATTTCGATTTCTATTTTGTCTGCGATTTGTTGTTTCTGCTTACCTAATTTATTTTGATTATGTTCTGTGGAATGTTATTTTTTAATTTGATTATGTTTAATTTTAATTAATATTTTGAATTTATTTAACTTAAGTTTTTTTATTTTTTAAGATTTTAATTTATTTAAGTTTTCCATTATAATTTTATTTCTTCCTCAATTTGGTTTTTGCCTGTGATTTTAATGTTTTGTTACAATTTTTAGTTTTAACTTGGCCTGAGGAGCCTGATTGTTCTGTGTGTATTAATTTTGTGCATAAATTAATTTATTAATTTCATGTCATTTGATGTAACTTTTATACATTTAATCAATATGTAATGCATGTTGTGCTTACCTGTAAGAGATTGATATTTATTTATTTATTTATTTATTTATTTATGTATTTATTTATTTATTTATTTATTTATTTATTTATTTATTTATTTATTTATTTATTTATTTATTTATTTATTTATTTATTTATTTATTTATTTATTTATTTATTTATTTATTTATCACCTTACATCTATCATTACAGGCATCGCCCAATGCGATAGTGTGGCTATGTGATACCTACAATACATTTTACATTATCTTATAACAAATTTATAATAAAATTATCTATAACTAAATATTAAACTTAAATGTAACATTCAACTAATACTATCTATTATGACTATGAGTAACAAATTATATATACAACGTTGTCCTTGTGAATTCACTCAAAGAGCAACCAAACAAGTCAATTTCCTCGGCGACCAAATTAAGCGTCCTGAGTGCGCGCGACAGAGGCGCCTGCTGCTGGAGGTTTGTGCACGCGCGCGGCATTCGCAGCAGCTGTGGCTTACGTCGCATATACACATACTTATCAGGCACGTTCAAATGTAACGTTTCTAGCAATGTTGGATTCATTACCTTGCCCCTCAAAACTGTGAATATGTATAATGTAATTGCTAATTCCCTTCTCACCCTCAACTCGTTGTAACCGACCATACCTAATATAAAATGCGTTGGATACATTAAGGGATAAAAAGGATATACACCGTAATACCTCATATACAGATATCTTATAAACTTATTTTGTACACGCTCCAACATAAGATTATATTTAATTTCATGTGGGCTCCATATGACCGCATTGCATTCTAGTTGGCTTCTTACCAGCGCATTGTATAATGCAATAATGGCTGACACATTGGTAAAACAATTGACCGTTCGAAGTACGAAACCTAGGTTCCTGTACGCTTTCTTGCAGATTTTAACCACGTGATCACGAAATGTCAACCCAGCATCCAAATGTACTCCCAAATCTTTCACCTTTGTAACCCGAGTCAATGGAGTGTCGCCTATTTTGTATTCGTATGCAATTGGAGTGCGTGCGCGAGAGAATGTGATAGTCACACACTTGGAGTTATTAAATTGTAACAAGTTGTTAGTACTCCAATCTACAATTCTGTCAATGTCCTTCTGTAATAGTTCGCAATCATCATGTTTGCGTATAGGCATATATAATTTTAAATCATCCGCGAATTATAAACATTTAGCGTTTTTTATAACCTCTGGTAAATCATTTATCATAATTATAAACTCCATTGGCCCAAGGTTACTCCCCTGACTGACGCCCGATCTAACGATGTACGGCTCTGACACGTAGCCTGCACACTCAACGTATTGTTGTCTGTCCGTCATGTAGCTGGCAAAAAAATTTAGTAGGTGCGGAGTGAAACCAACACCGGCAATTTTTTTTAGCAATATGTCATTATTGAACAGGTCGAACGCCTTTTTAAAATCAAAATATGCGGTATCTATACTTGATCCGATCTGATTCAATGTAACCCATAAATGTTTGAGTGTACTCAATTGTTGGTGAGCCAAATAAATAAAAAAAAAAAAAAAAAAAAAAAAAAAATAGCGCTCTGTAAGTTTCCTCGACTATCAATGTTACACCTTTTATATATACCAATATACATATTATTATTAGCTCTACAATGTGTCACCTATAACGTAATAGTTAAAATCTTAACATATGAAGAAACATAAAATGTAATCACACTCTCTATCAATATCTCTAAATACACGCGCACACACACACACACACATACACACACACAAAACACACAAACTACTTGTTAGATTTGACTATATTTTGCAACAAGTTAACAGAAAATTAGCAAATAGTTGGGGATACTATTTGAAAAAGCCCGTGAAGATAGTCGGTTTAGTCGAATAGACCCAAAAACAGCATTTTT
Organism: Pseudoips prasinana; assembly: GCA_951640165.1. Lineage (NCBI taxonomy): Eukaryota > Metazoa > Arthropoda > Insecta > Lepidoptera > Nolidae > Pseudoips > Pseudoips prasinana. Next base: position 33,922,466 of record OX621248.1, read on the forward strand.
ATGAGTATTAAGTTATATATTAAAACCCCAAAACCCCTAAGAGGACTTCCCCTAAAAATGTTCAAAATTAAATTAAAAAAATGGCTAGTTGCAAAATGATTTTATACTGTTCCAGAATTTTTCGCTTTTAAGGGAAGTTCATTGGTTTTTTTTATAAATGTAATATAATTTACCATTTTAATAACAAAAAATATAATTGTAATTTTATTTATTGTAAATGTAATTAATAAAATGAATGTTATCTTATGTTTTAAATAATGTATATAACAGTCACTGGTTAAATATGTTGACCGCATATGTTACTAGCGCGCGCTTCATGAAGACTCAAAAACGTCCCATTTGGGACGTTTTTCCTTATAATCTATGCCTGGATTAAACATTAGAAGCACAATTGTTTAAATTATAGCTATCTCTTTAAATGTTTATCCTATCTTTTGTACTATTCGTTAGTGCAACTTGTCAAAATGTGTGCACTAATTAGAAATGTATATACCACCGGGCCCATATTTTAAATGTGGTTTACTATGAACGTAACGTATCTCGAATAAAATATCATTGGTTGAACGTATTTTAATTTTAAGACCTTTTCTTTGTATAAGATTCTATAATAAACTTCCCAATGATATTAGAGAATTGTCTACGAATAAGTTTAAAAGAATTAATAAAGCCAAATTGTGTAGCAGGGCATATTACAAAATTTCTGATCATTTAAGTGATAAAAGTGCTTGGGATTAAGTTGTTCTGAGTCAACACACATGATTGTAATTAATCTTAAGTATATTTTATTTTAAATAAAAAAGGATACCTACTGAGTTATCTGGCAGTGTTTCTCAGTAGCTGCCACGTCATGCACTGCACGGTAGGATAAAAAAAATATGACAATTCCACATAAATATAAAACAATTACGGAATAAATAATTTTTGACTTTCGTAATATCTCGATCAAGTTTAATGTGAATAAATATATTATATTCTAATAAAGGATGATATATGTATAGGGCAGGCCCCGTACACGGTGGACCGACGATCTTGTGCGGGTCGCGGAAAGCCGCTGGATACGGGCAGCGCAGGACCGTCTATTGTGGAGATCCTTGGGGGAGGCCTTTGTCCAGCAGTGGACGTCTTTCGGCTGATATGATGATTCTAATAAAAAAATCTACTTAATAAATAAAAAAATAACGTAAAAAATTGCATTTAGTTTACTCAGTTCATTAAGTTTTAATGCATATTTTTGAGACATCCTTGTTCTTCAATATTTTAAGGTAGTTCCCACACTAGTTGTACCTTAATAGATTCGTATCTCAATTTATGTATATTCGCATCATATGAAATTAAATAAACATTTTAATATTTTCATACGTTTGTTTAAGATGAAATATTTTGCCCGGCAAAAATACGAGAGAGCCTTTGTATGCGGAGTTTGTTCAGCTAGCGCATTATTTAAATTCAAATTTATTTATTGCTTATTACAGGTAGGAAAAATGTGGTATTCTGGTTGTATCTTATATTAAGGATCTCTGTAACATACCAATGAGGTGTGCAATATTTTATACATTTTAATTAACAATTTATGTTTAGCAATGAGCATTATACATCAATACAATTTAGTTCTAAAAATACATCCATTTACTATCATTTCTTATAAATAATTATAATAATTAAGTAATAAACATATTCGGTCATATAATTTAATGTCAAATTTTATTACATATTATTATATTACTACATATTATAATAATATCACAAATAATAATTAATATCAGAATATAATCATTTATTGAGTAATATGCCTTATATATTAAAAATTCTTTTAGCTTACGTCTAAACAAATTTATTGTGTCAGCATTTTTTATAATATTGGGTAGTTTATTATAAAGTAAAAGCCATATAACTGCACAATATTAGCTATATTGGTTGTATTTGGTTTATAATCTCTGGCATTTTATCCAGACTATGTTTAAAATACCACCAATGAGATAGTGACCAGAATACTGATAAACATATTTATTTCTGAGCACATACATATCTATACATATAATAAAATCGTTGGAAATTCAAAACTGTACATCGAATATTTATTTAAAAGGATACTTGGGGCGTGATCTACAATCGGTATCGAAGGCAAAAATATAGTTTTTAGATTTTTTGTCTGTTCGTCTGTTTGTCTGTATGTATGTCCGGGCTAAACCTAAAAAGTACTGTATGGATTTACTTCAAATTTGGCATGAATATTACAAGGAGATCGGGTCAACATATAGGCTCCATATTATCACGCTATCACCTACCGGGGAGGAGCTGTGATAATTTATAAAGTTTAACGCGGGTAAAACTGCGGGGCACAGCTAGTTATAAATAAGTTACACCTAGATAGAAACAAATAACCATGCCTATAACACAAAGATTTGTCCAGGGTGGGGATTGAACCCACGACCTCTGGCGTAGCAGTCAGGGTTACTAACCACTAAACCAACAGGTCAATCTAAACCAATCAAGCTCTTTTAACTAAAGAGTGAAATGCTTTACTTAATTAAACTGCACCTGCTATGTTTTTTTTAAACTGCAATTTTTATTATTATTTTTTATACAAAAGGTAACTATACAATATATACACATAAGCAAACCAAAAACCACGAGGGTTTGTCCGGAATGACTTAACAACCGCGCACAATATACATATTTTGGACGGTCACCGTAGCCTAGTGGTAGTGCTCCTGCCTACGAAGCTGGTGGTCCTGGGTTCGAATCCCGGTAAGTGCAAATATTTGTGTGATGAGCACGAATATTTGTTTCTGAGTCATGGGTGTTTTCTATGTATATAAGTATTTATTTATCTATATAAGTATGTATATCGTCACCTGGTACCCATAGTACAAGCTTTGCTTAGTTTGGGGCTAGGGTGATCTGTGTGACATTGTCCCCAAATATTATTATTATTATTATATTTTAGTGATTGTTGATTCTTACTAATATAGTACTTTAACATCGAGAATAACAATCATAGGCAAACAGTCTAACAATGTTTGTTTACATTTCTTAAATACAAACCTATCCACACTGTTATTGGCAATAATTTTCTTTTCATTAAAAATGTCTCTTACTTACTTAACATTGGTCAGTGTCAGAGTTGTTCAATCCACCCATTAGTCCTCTGACATTACTTAACGACTGTTGCCTAATGGCTACAGCCGGGACCGGCAGCTCAACGTGCCCTCCGAAGCATGGAGACGCTAAGAAATTAATCCACTTCGGCGGTCACACATCTATGGACTGACCGCGAGCCTAGTTGCTTAACCTTGGCAATCACTCACGGATCGGTGAGAGCGTTTGTAATTAATGTACCATCATATCTTGATCTGAGACTGTACCTTGTAATTAAATTCTATGTATGTATAATCCTTAAGAAACTATCAATGATGGCGATTCTGTGTTTACCACTAAACTAATTAAATTTGAATACAAAGTAAATGTAAATAACGTAATTTACATCTCTCTAATATAGCTAGTATGAAGAGAACAGGGCATACATAGAACTTTTAAACTACAAAAACGTCTATTAAATACTTTTTTTTTCGCCCTCTTTGGGCAGGCTAAGATCTGTGACCATACCGCCTCGTCATAGACATAGACATAGATCATTTTATTGCCAGAAACTGTATACAGAAGATGTTATAACAATTTGATTGATCAACAGTTACCCATATCGGGCATGCAATATTTTTTCTACCTATCTTAATATTAAATAATTAATTTTTATAATCTTGACAACAGATAAATAACATATCATGATAAATTCAATAAATCAGTTGCTTCGATACTTGGTCATAAGCAAAAAACTCTTTGAGGTCATAAAATACATTGTGCAATAGCCATCGTTTCAGCAAAGATTTAAACATTCTTCTTCTTCAGTCTTCAGTTGTAATAGTTATTTATATTTCAAAGTCAGTCAGTCATGTCCGTCCCGTCCGTCACAGTGAAGTCGTAGTCCTACCCCAGTAAAGCAGTGGAGACTTTACTAGAGCCTTCTATGGAGTTTTAGTTTCAACACGGAAAATCAATCACAATTCACGGCAATATCGCAGTTTCCTCCATTCGTGTACGTTTTCGAAGATGTTATGTCTAAAAATCCACCATATTTACACATAAAAACTCGAATTTACACCAGTTTTTGAAAATAAAACATAGCCTCGACGCGTCCTTTTCCGCGTTGGCGCCAAAACTCCCTTATTAAAACCTATATTGTGTCACTAATTTGCCTTCAGTATTTGGCGCCAAAACTGAATTGAAACAACTATAGTAGGGCCAATTTAGTAGATCACATTTGACATCTGTCAGTTACTAATAATGTGAATTGTAAAATTACCTTATTTGGTAATTATTACAATAATAAAGATAAATCGGAATTGAAAAAAAAATTAAGCAAATGTGCAGATCTAACTACGAAAAAATAAATAATATTCTATGCTCGCCGGTTAAGGTTACGTTGTTGAATTTTGATGAAGTGTCAAATGTGATCTATTAGACCTACTTTAAAGATGCCCCAAGTTTTAGTTCTTAATAGTTTTATATCGGAGGGTGACTAACGAGCAAGTGGGTCACCTGATGGTAAGTGATCACCGCAGCCCATGGACACTCGCAACACCAGAGGTGTCGCGGGTGCGTTGCTTGCCATTAATAGTCAGCAACAAGTGTGCTGACCCTTGCCCCACCCCAATGAGCTCTGGCGACCTTACTCACACTCGGAAACACAACATTAAAATTATTAATGTTATTATTAAGGAGCGTCTTCTGTTAGGTACTTCCCCAGTCAGGTTGCTCTTTAGGCGAATGAACGATATGCCCTACCTCTACTCCGCGAGAGGCGCTGATATTCAATGTAGGGACGAAACTGGACGTGTGATCGAGTAAGTAAACTGTGCCTCTAGCACGAGTTCCTGCAGTTTACTTACTCGTTCACACGTACAGATTCGTACCATACACTGAGCACCAGAGTTTTAATTCTTAATAGTTTCCGCGAGAGGCGCGGAACTCGTGCTAGAGGCTCAGAGCCTCTAGCACGAGTTCGCAGTTTCCTCCCATACATTGAGCACCAGCGCCTCGCGGAAACTATTAAGAACTAAAAGTCTGGTGCTCAATGTATGGGACGAAACTGTACGTGTGATAGAGTAAGTAAACTGCAGGAACTCGTGCTAGAGGCACTGTAGGAACGCGACTAGTGGCGCTGTTTAATCATAAGAACTATGTTAGGAAAAAAGGCAATGATAAATATAGTTGGTAGTTGGTAAAAAACGAGGATGGTTCAAATTCCCGGTCGGGAAAAAATTGATTTTGAGACATTTCGGTAAAAAGTTGGTATTATTCCCGGTATTATACCCGCTAACTCCCAGACTTTGGGCTGATGCTGAGAAACTTTCCCCGTGCCTCAGAGAGCACGTAAACTCGTCGGTCCTGTACCTGACCTCCTGGTAATGTCGCTAGGCGTCCCATCGAATCATGAGAGTGATGGAATAGAAAATACTCCTGTGTTTGCGCACAAACTTGTTCACTATAATATGTCCCCCGCAGATGGCTAATCTCTGTTGAGACTGACCACCGTGGTCGAAATTTGGCTAGGAGGACATTATATTATTTATTATTATTATCACACTAATATTATAAAGGCGAAAGTGTGTGAGTGTGTATGTTTATTACTTCTTCACGTCTAAATAACTGGAGAGTTTTTAATAAAATTTGGCAGAGTTTGCTGACACCTGACTATCGCAGTTATGTATAATTACTTATACATAACTGCGAATTATAGTTATTCCAATCATTCTTACAGTGAGTCTTGTATTCAATCTTTCTGGATACGTATTTACGAGTAGGTTCAAGTATGTAGCTTAAAAAGATTGATTTTTCATCAAGTTACTTTAAATCACACAATAATTTCTCAAATTCACTACCCTGTTTTAACTGCCTGGATTAACACATAGGCTATAATTTATAAAGTTTGATGCGTGTTAAACCGCGGGACACAGCTAGTGGATAATAATCGGGGGCAATGTTCAACTATTTTTAGCTTGCCTTGACACCAAGCAAGGACGGATAAACCAGTATGTGTAGATCAAGATTGTTAACGTTTTGAGGTTAATTAATTATATATGTGCATAACGGTTAAGGCTACCTTCTTACTATGTCTGGTTTGGCACTAGCATTTTCTGCGGAGGAATACTCTTGTACAGTTTGAGCCCTGCTCTGCGCCTGCAAGGCTAGTCGATACAGCCCTAAATGGATAATAACTCAGTGTTTGAAGTCAACTTTTTGACATTCCAATAGATTCATTCTATAATTCAGTACTTAACTTTATGTTAGCAATGTAATAATGTATTTTTATGTCATTTATACCTTCTAGTAACTGTTATCCTAAGGTTGACGACTGTAATAACTATTTAAATTCAAATATTGTTATATAACATTTTTATAATTGAAATCCAATAATTTTATAATTGAATATTTAATCGTTAGTTTATTTATCCTATAATTTGAACTTACATATTTGTTACCTACTTATTTGTGAAAATTTACGTGCCATATATATGGCGAAGCATGTGAAACCTAACAATAATTACAACACCTATAATTTGTAAACCATGTTACATGTAAATAAATGATTTTTATCTTCTTATCTTTCTTCTTCTTTTATCTTTAACACCAATAAATTTACTGTATCCACTCGCTGGCATAGCGCCCCAAGAGGTCCGCAGGACTATGACAAGCTCCCAGAGAGGGCTCAAATGGATGGTGATCCCGGGCGGCACCCACTCTATGGGCATAGGCTACCGCCCAAAGACTTAAAAGCCAAACAAACTTTCCACAAAATATGCCGTTCCGCTGACGACAGATCTTCAACAGCAACATGCAGCATCTAGCGTGCATTATAATACTTACGGGATAAATAAGCCATTTAAACATCCTCTGACTTATAAAATTCTTTATTATTCTTTTGTTCGTAGCATTTTGGAATTTGCGAGTGTTGTGTGGAGTCCACAATACTCAATACATATTGACAGGTTAGAGTAAATAAAAAATAAAAATTGTTAAAGGCCTTGTCGTATCGGTCCGGTCATCCATTCACCGATTATGATTCTTCCTCTCGTAGATTTAAAATGGCCCCATTACATCGGAGACGTATTTATGACATAGTTCTATATAAAATATTAAATAATAAAATTGACTCAGCATCTTTGCTGGGATTTTTCCCATATTAATGTACCTCGAATCTCCTCCCGTTCTAAAACCCTTTTCGGATATTACCATGTAGAATGAATTACGCTAGAAACACATTTATTAGACGGTTATGTAGAAAATACATAGAACTACTGGAAAATGTGGACATATCTGCTTTTTCTCTGAATAGTTTCAAGAAGAAAGTGGGTGACATAATTTACAAGGTTTCTTCTAGATTTTTAAATACCTAAATTACGGTTTTGTTTTGTTTTCATAATGCCAGATATATTGTAGAAGAAATGTATATTGTATTGGTTAAATGCCGATGCAACAGACATTTCCTCTATAACAATGGTTAGCCTTTTATTTCTGTTTTTTGTATTTGTGTAGACATTACTTTTCATTTCTTCTGTTTATATTGTATTAAGTAGTTATTCACCTTTTGTGTCTTAGTTTTTATATTCGTGACTAATTAATGGAAGTTTTTGGTCTTATTGTAATTTGGTCTTATATTATATTGATTGTTAACGACTGTATGTTTCCTGACTAAATAAAAAAAAAATTGTCACGCCTTCCGAAACTCTTTTGCCTGGACATCAATTACTGTGGCCAATCTGGAAGTTCCTAAATAGATTAGTTCTTTATTCATTAACAAATTACATTGTGTTTGAATACATTTTATGCTATAATAAACTCTTACATTACATTATTACTACATTACATACATTATTATTAACAATATGATTAAATTTGTGACCGATGAAACACAAGAAAACCCAACATATACAATAAAATGTGTCGAAGATGCCAAGAAGGTAAATATAAATATAATCAGATAATCTAATATATATAATTCAATATTAACATGTCAAGAAATTCGTTACGAATAACATCAATTCAAATCTGGAGTACAAATAAATAGTCAATAAAAACTAAACTAATAAAATAAAATATAACAGTAAACTGAAATAAGTGACTCTATTTAAACAATTAAAATCAAAAACTCTTAAGGCTCCAGAGTCAATGCTAAGACAAGTTTCAGACTTTTTAGAGATCATTTATCGAATAGAGACACTTTTTGATCAGAAACGCCTTCAATTTCCTCTTAAACTCCTTAGTATACAAGTCAGATTTTAATTCATCCGGAAGCCGATTAAACAGTTTTACCGAGTTATAGTGCGAACTGTGTTTTACTACATTTAAAGTAGGTGCTAAGTTGGATGGCAAGTCTTTCCTTCCGGACTCAGGTAGGCCGAAACAAAGAAAAAATGTCTAGGTAGGGACGAGGAACTCCATAATTGTAATATGTATCTGTGTTACCTAACATCCTGCCCAGCCTGCCCTGCCACCTGCTCATGGCAGGATCTTAAAAATGCCACAGGCAGGATAGTCAGTGTTGCCAAGTTCTGGGCTACAAACATTTTGTTATTTTAACACGCAAAGAAGAAGTAGACCTCGGGACGTTCTTGTATGGGGTTCAATTCCTGCACAGACAACAGGCATTCGGGTGACCGGGTAACCCAGATATAATAAGATTGAGAATTATTTTGATTGGACGTCTGGTACAGTAAGGGAGTCGACTCGCCACTTCGTGTCCCAGGTTCCATTCATCCTTTCCATTCCCGCGCACGACAACTATTTGTGTGGCCCATAAATAGTTGCTATGAATCTGGATGTACTTTGTATCCAGTTTATTATATTACTATCTGTGCCCCGCGGTTTTACCCGCGTCAAATTTTATATATTATCACAGCTCCTCCCCCGTAGGTTATAGCCTGATAATATGTAGCCTATATGTTGACCCGACCTCTTAGTAATATTCATGCAAAATTTGAAGTAAATCCATGCAGTACTTTTTGAGATTGGCCCGGACATACATACAGACAAACAGACAAAAATTCTAAAAATTATATTTTTGGTTTCAAGATCGATAGTAGATCACTCCCCAAGTATCCTTTTAAAAAAATATTCCATGTACAGTTTTGACTTTCCTACGATTTTATTATATGCGTGGCTGACGCGCGGTTAGTCACAAAGTATTTCAACATTCAGTCCTAGTAAATAAAGTATAAATTTATTATGACGGAACAGCTGGCACTGGTCCTCTGCGCCTTGCGGCTGCCACAAGGTATGTTTCACCACGTCTAACTGCAGCCTAATTGTAGGACAAATATTAACCAACAGAATGTACTGCCTGGCTTAAACATATGTATATCGCTCCTGAGGCTCTAGGAGCCTTCAAAGAATTTAATAAGAATATAGACTCAGACCACTTATACCTACTAGATTCTAAGTGTAAATGCTAAAGGAAAATTATTAATAATGAACCAGTTTTGTAACCTTTGGCCTCAGGTCAGTCACCTGGGTTTATCACACGGCCTGTTTCGCAGCCATTGTGAGCACGCATTACTAATGCTACGAGTGCATGATAATGTCACAATGCTTTGATAGTTTCAATTGACTGCACGGGTATAAAATACAATACTAAAGTCTTATTCTACACTAGAAATAACAAATTAATTTAATAATAAATAATAAATATCTAGGGACTAATATCACACTCTCATCTGATCCCAAACTGGGTCGGGAATTTTTTGTTGATAAGGCAGGGAGAATGAATGAACTGATGGGGGAGCCTTGGGAATGCGGGTATGCTGCTCCGGTGCCCCCCTTTTGCAATGTGTCTCAGATGGTCGGGACAAGCACCTTGGGAGGGCTCAAACTAGGTAGAGCCTGTACTTTGGCAACCAGAAAACTGATAAACTTACGTATTTATATATTACTACATACATATTATAGATACATTACACCCAGAGACACAGAACAAATAATTGTGTTCATCACACAAAGATTTGTCCCAAGTGGAAACCCACGACCTCGGGCTTAGCAGTCAGGGTCACTAACTACTAGACCAACACTAGCCAGTCAATTAATGGTGGACTTATCACTAGCTGCAATTTTTTCTAGACATTTTCCCCGGTTTCCCGTAACACATTTCCGTACCTTTTCCAAAATCATTCCCATAAAAAATACCCAGCAACCGGGAGGATGGTTCACAATCTTTGGACAGTTCAATTTCGTGAGACGTAACGATTCACTATCTACTACTTTCAGAATGTATTTTAGTGGACAAACCAACCAACAGGCCAATATCTAATGTGATCTCGAAAATGGGAAATCATTAATTTAATAGTGTCCAATGGAAGTAGGCACCTATCAAGTTAATAAGAGTATTAATCAATCATACTTTGTATCGTTTATTATAACTCTTGACCTTAATTTTGCAAAGACCTTGTTCATCGAGCAAGGGAAGGCCTTACATATATCCGATAGAAACTAGTTTTAGTACAAAACGAACTTTTAGCAAACAAGCACGCCATGTCGGTAAAAGATGAATTTTCTGATTGCGAGACTGATGTCCGACTTGACGATAAAGTGGCCTTAGTCACTGGATCTACATCAGGAATTGGACTTGAAGTTGCCAAGAATTTAGCGAAGAGAGGAGCCAAATTAATAATTGCCAGCCGCAATCCCGCGAAATTGGAAGATGCAAGAAATACCATCATTAGATCATCAGGAAACCCTAACATTGTCACCAGACAGGTGGACTTTGAATCTCTGAGCTCAATAAGATCTTTTGCTGAAACAACATTGAAGACTGAAAGACAACTGAACATCCTCATCAATGATATTGGAGCTATCGGCTTAGAAGACAGATTGACTCAAGATAACCTTCAGGTTATGATGCAAGTCAACTATTTTGGCACATTCTTATTAACCTATCTACTGTTCCCGTTATTGAAAGTTTCAGCTCCGAGCAGAGTCGTCAACGTATCTTCATTGGCCTTGATTTTAGGAACTATTAATTTCGAAGACTGGAATAATGTCGGCAGTTATTCCAATTTTGGTTACTACTGCAACGCAAAGTTGGCTGAAGTGCTTTTTACAGTAGAAATGGAGAATCGAATTAAAGGTACTGGAGTGAGCGTCTATAGTATGGATCCTGGAATAACTATGTCGCAGTTCTTCAGGAATTTTGATAATGAAGCAATTAAAGTGATATTTAATGCTGCACTCTTGAAATTTGGGAGACCTATACATAGGACTGCAACAATGCCTGTGTTTTTGGCTGTGGATCCAAGAGTGGAAGGTTTTAGTGGGAAGCATTTTAGAGATTGTCATGAGTTTTATAGTTCTTGGTTCGTAAATAATACTGAGTTACAAAGAAACCTTTGGGAGGAGTCGAAGAAACTTGTTGGCATAACGCGCAAGGAGGATTGGGAGTTACTTCCTTTGAATGATGTGAAATAACAGTGCAAAGATGGCATACATGTATATTTCATAGTGTGTGTAATTTTGAGGAAATGTGTGACGAGGATTCACGATGTCAGTATTTTAAAATGTTAATTTATTACTGAAATATTTGTTTACGCTAAATTAAAGTGTTGTTAGTCAAACTGATCATGACCTTGACAGTGTATATGTGATTAAGTAAAATGCTTCTTTATAGGAATGCAACGAAAATTTCCCGCCGTTAAAAATTAAAAATATAAAATTGGCCGATGCCAGCTCCTTAATGAAGACCAGAAACTGATTTTATACGAGTATATTCCATCTTAGTGTGAATTGATTATTGAAGAAAATAAATATAAAATTCTTTGAAGTAATAAAATTCGTTTAAGTTTTCCTCAATCATCTTATTAAATCACACCATGCATAGTTTCCGTTTTCCGGATTCGTGTCCTTGCTAAAATTAATTAATCATACGTAGCTAGTTGTATTAATAATTAATTCATTTAGAGTACCGCGGTAACTGATTTGTGCCAGTTTTATTTTTTTATTTACTAGTGACCCACCTCGGCTTTGCTCGGGTAGATACGTAGAAAGAAAAATTAGCATTTTTAAATTAGTGCTTTAGACGTAATAATAACTTCCATAGAAATTTTTTTGATGCCTCGATTTTATATTATTTAGATAATTATATACAGCCCATACTTCTCTTTGAAAATGTCGTGACTTCATAGAATATATTTGAAGTAACAACTCATCTTTGCGGATATGTTAAACCAAATAAATAATAATGATTTTTAAATGTTTCTTTGTTATGAATAAATTAAAAAATTACAGACGCCAGCACATCCAGCCCCCAATCTGTAAAATTTCTTATATAGACTTTCAACTTTATCACAAAACCATAAGGTTCACGTTCAATTGGGGAAGTTGGCAGATTGGGGTAGCTTGATGTGCTGGCGTCTGTACTTAACGTATTTTCTTAATTCTGGAAGGTTACATTTTCAAATATGATCAAAATCGTAACAGCAGTTTTCCCATGTAATATCGTATAGGTAATTTGGATATAATAGGATTGAAACGTAATATTTCGTTGTGATTTAAATATATTCATTATGGATGGATGGACCTTTGAATACAGGTTATTAAATACCTGTATTCAAAGGTCCATCCATCCAAAATTTAAGTGCTTGGCACTTGTCTGTGTAGAATTTTCCATTTATCCCGTAGTAGAGCCATCTCTTTTACTTCTTTATAACTGTCCACTTGTAAATAAAAAAATAAAAAAAAAAGGTTTATATTCACGTAGACTTTAAAAAAGCGCTTGTAAATAGTCAGAACATGTTTGTAGTAATATAGTTGTATACATTATTATTTCTAGTAGCAATAGCATACATTATTATTTCTAGTACCAAATAGCATTTATATTTTATTTACTAGCTTGTATCAAGTTATTGTCAAAGAGATTATGTTTAAGTTAATTATTTAAATTTATAGTTTTAGCTATATTTTACAACATATTGTCTGAATTATTTATTATTATGGCGGACTTTGTGTTAATAACGACAGTCACGCTATAATGCTACCACCGGATCCAATGCGCCCCAACTGAGAAGACCCAGCGAAACAAACTCAGTGGGTTCATCTACTATCGGTTTCAACACGACCCACTTGTTATTTTTACCCGACTTCATTCTGTTGGTCAGTAAATCTCAAAGTCAAAGTCAAAAATCATTTATTCCGTATACATTTATGTGAAGTCGTCATTTTTTTTACCCTTTCGTGCAGTGCATGTGTTTCGGTGCTGGAATTTGAGTAGTTACACCAAGATATCCCTATGAAGTTACCGCAGTTTTTCCACACATGCAATAAGTATCCAATATGAGTGTTTACAAGAGGGTCACCGTGGGATTTGAATTGCTGAAATCCGAACAAACCCATCGCCTTAACCCATGCAATAAGTATCCAATATGAGTGTTTTCCCACGGAACAAATAGATGTTGGTGATAGTGTTGTCTCATGTGGCAGATAATACAGGCATCAATAAGCCACGTAACACAGTAGCCGAGTGACGAACATATCAATGACAAAGATATCAGTTCACGAGTCTATTCGTGATGCCACATTATGTCAGTCCACTCGCCTTCCGCGTAGATTACGCAAATTACGCTTGGCGTAAGTAGCAGCGATTTTACCTCTTTGTTAAAGACACAGCTGGTCAGTTTTGTAGAACATAAGATTTATTAAATAATATGTGGAAAAATATTAAGGCCACCCACTAATATCCCGTGGGTGTCGTAAAAGATGACGATGATGAAGAGTTTTCGAGCAGCGGCGCCAGCTGTGTATTACCACCTAACTGTGGTCGCCAACTCCCATGCCAAACGTGGTAAGATAAACTCTTCCAAATAGCAACGTAATAGAAACCTTTGGAGGAAGTCTATGTCCAGCAGTGGACGATATAAGGCTGATGGTGTTGCTACCTAGATTAATTTAATTTCGAATAGCGTTATCGTCTGTCGATGTTCCATTGGTTTTGCATACTTGCTTGTTACTTATTTAATTCTTTCATATATCATGTTGTGCGGAAACCTAAGTATTTTTCTTATTTGTTTTTATCTTATATACACTTTTAAACTTTCGCGTGTCATAATTATATATGAACAACTTATTAACGCGACTAACCTTTTTTTTTTCCGAATTTTCGACCAAGTTGCATTGATCGTAGTCACGGGAAGACTTCCCGTGACCACGATCAATCAATAAGGTTAGTCGCGTTAATACCTGTTAACAATGTTCATATATAATTGTTTTTGTCTTGTTTTGTTTCAAAACACATTAATATTATAAAGGCGAAAGTTTGCGAACACATAGGCAATAATTTATAAAATTTGACGCGGGTAAAACCGCAGGGCACAGCTAGTATAATATAATATCCAACGATTGCTAGTTCTCATGGCTTGTACCACCCAAAAGGATTCTGCGGTCAAGTAGGAAAGTACGTTTTCCTCATTGTGAGCGACGCGGCGCATCGCAAACATCTTCTACACACAGATGTTATGACGATGCGTTTTATGTGCCTACTAACTAGGTTTCACTTATTTCCGTGTAACGAAATTTGCTAATGAAGAGAGAGAGAGAGAAGAATTAAGTACATGGACACATATAAAAACTTGAGAGGTGTCAAGGGACACCCGGATGGAACGAAGTTATTTCTTATTATTTACTAGCTGTGCCCGCGACTTCGTCCGCGTGTTAATTAGTATTTTTTGTTTTTTAGTATAATAAATGACTTGGTCTAAAATAAAAGTAGCCTAAGTTACTCCTTATTACATCAGCTACCTGCCAATAAAAGTCCCGTCAAAATAGGTCCAGCCGTTTCAGAGATTATGTTATGTGGTTATGATATTATAACAAACAGACAGACATAAAAAATTTTATTTTGGTGTATGTACAGTATATATATTCATATTTATGTAGTAAAAACCGGTTATTTCAATATTACAAACAGACACTCCAATTTTATTTATTTGTATAGATTATGTACAAAAAACTTGTATTCACTCAACAAAAATAATCGTCGCGACACAACACTGTTCAATGCGAAATAGAAATGAAAATATCTGGCTTGCTTTCTATAAGAGAGAGAGAGACAGACATAGAAACATGCGCACGCCGCACAGCTGCAAAAAGTGTCGTGACAACTTTTCGTAAGAATTTTTTCCGTCTAGCCCCCTTTCACAACGCGCGATAAGGAACTTCGTTCCAATAATTTTTACGGTATCACACTAATGTTATAATGGCGACAGTTTGTGAGTGTGTATGTTTGTTACTTCTTCACGTCTAAACTGACTGCACGTGGGGAGCAGTGGCTAAGAAGTCGCCTCGCCGCTTTGTGTCGCGGGTTCGAGTCCCGCACCGGACAACTTTTTGTGTGATCCATAAATAGTTATAGATGTAATTTGTGTCCGTCTATTATATGTTTGTTAAGTACCCCGCGACACATGGATAATATTCCCTAATGCGGGCGTAGTCTTTAAAAAAACGGCTCGAGCGATTTTAATAAAATTTTGTATGGAGTAAGCTGACACCCTTGATTAACACATGGGCTATAATTTATAAAGTTTAATGCGGGTAAAACCGCTGGGCACAGCTAGTTGAAAAATGTGGCAGAATTTGCTATGAATGGACCATACATCGTAAACGGTAAGTTTTACAAAAAAAAGTAAACAGGAAATAAGAGATGTGAATTTTTTTATTAATTACAGGTCTTAATTATATTTGCCCTAAAGTTCATAGTTTCCGTCATATGAGCCGAAAACTTTTTAAGATGGAGCTTGAAGCTTCGCGTGAATCAGTCAGCATTTAGTGATTTGATGCTGAGTAAGAGACCCTGTTGCAGAAAGGGTCTCGAGTGGTGACCACGCACCGAAAGACGGAGCGCGGGCAAGCCCCTATTAGATGGACTGATGATCTAGTGAGGGTCGCTGATACTAGCTGGATGCGAATAGCGCAAGACTGGCAGTTATGGAGATCTTTGGAGGAGGCCTTTATCCAGCAGTAGGTGTCTTTCGGCTGATATGATGAAGGGACCCTAAACCTGCTGATTTGATGTGTTAAAACAAAAAATAGTTCGGAAAATTAGTGTGAGATTGACCAGGAAACGGCTATTTTTACTGGGTTATAAACGTTCGGAAACAACAACGCGAGTTCCATCCATGATTTTAGTTCACCCAAAAAGTGCTCAACGCGCCTAAATTAATTTTTCAGTTCTAAAACGGTAATTGGTGGCTCAATTCCCGTTTTTGAACTCAGAACTTCTTTAGGCGCGTTGAGCATTTTTTTAGCTGTCAAAAGGATAATAAACGAAAGGCAAAGTATAACATTCAAGCATAAATTAGTCTGCTTAAGTCTGCACAAAACCATGTATTTCTCGTCAAATGTAGACCATTTTTGAAGTTAATATAGTACGGTAGGTACGTCGCTTAAAACTGTTTGAAAAAAGGACAACTGACTTTACGACTGATTTAACCCTTAACTTGGCAAAGTATCTTATAATGCACATATTCTAAGAAAAAATATATTAGAACAGATTTGGTATTTATTGTTGTTCTTTTATTTTATACCTTTATATGAGACCCTAGTTATTGATACAAAATTAGAATTTATTACATCTGGCAACATTTGTAGTCAGTAGATCGCAATTTGGCGGAGCGTGCGCGTACGTCTACGAGTTATAAG
Organism: Pseudoips prasinana; assembly: GCA_951640165.1. Classification (NCBI taxonomy): domain Eukaryota; kingdom Metazoa; phylum Arthropoda; class Insecta; order Lepidoptera; family Nolidae; genus Pseudoips; species Pseudoips prasinana. The sequence continues at coordinate 33,939,200 of OX621248.1, forward strand.
GTAAGAATCGATTATAATCCTAATAAAATGTCTATATTATGACAAATAAATGTAGTTATTATTTGACTGAATGTACATTCTTTAGTTCACGTAAAAAAAATTGATCAAACACCAATGATTTTTATATAAAATATGACTGTCAATATTCATGTATCTACAAATGCACACTGCCATGTTACCACATTATGACCTGACTTTTGCGATGTGCATTTTAAGATACATTGCCAAATATACAACACTAAAGCTTACATTATGCTGTGTGCATTTGTAGATACACCGCCAATTTATTACATAATTATAAACCTATGCGATTATAATTATTATGCACTAAAAATAAACACATTATATATATTTGTTTCCTTTTCAGGCAACAAGAGCACAAAAAATATTGACTTTGGTTTGGAAACCAGGAGCGAGTTCAGATGGCTGGAGTATCGAGTATTGTATACAATTTCTTGATCTATGGTGGAAAGAACACTTTACGATTTCATCAATTCAGTGAGGAAGAAAGCAGTATGGGTTGGGATCTATAGTAGTCATAGCTTTGAGCAAGTCGATCAAGAGCCCGCTTGCAGTGTAATTTATTTGTGTGCCTTGTCCGAACATAGTTCGTGAATATAATTCCCATATGGGGGGTGTGGACTTAGCGGATATGTTGATTGCACTTTACCGCACAGAAATACGAGCACATTGATGGTACATACTTCTACTCTCGCAAATGCTTGATATCTGTGTCAACAATGCATGACTCATTTATAACTATCATAAGAAGTAGCAAGTTCACCTTATTACTTCGTATGATAATGTAAAACCACCACGGTAGCCAGCCTTACAGTGCTTGTAGCGGGGGCTCTGGGTACCCGCGAACGATCTCGCCAGTATCCCCGCTATACACTGAGCGTCCGCGAGACTCTCATCCGGGGAGGGGAGGGGCCCGAATGCCTCCTCCCCTCCCCAGCACGCACAAGCGCGTTTAGGCAACCTGCAGATTACTTCTTCCCGGGACCGCTTATACAAGACGAGTGGAGTTTCTCCTACAAACGCCAGCGCTCCCAGGGGCGGCGCCCAGTCGGGAAGAAGCTAGCCGGACGCCGCATACTCTCTCGCGCTGGGATTAGCTCCCAGCGCCGGCACCGATGAAGGAGACATTAGCGGCAATGTCCGCTTCATCGACGCCGTCTCTTCTGCGGGAGGGATCATTGCACTCCTTCTTGAGCATAACAGCTTCACAGAAAGAGCCAGCGCGTTCCATCCGGTTGTCGCCGCCAGCATAGCCGAAACCACTGCTAGCGGCGAAAGGTCCAATCCTATTTCAGCGACCAGGACCTGCCTCTCGGAGGCCCAAGCTGGGCACTCCTCGAGTGTATGTTGGGCCGAGTCCGGGCCACCGCCACGATGGTGACACGTTGGTATCGATGTGATCCTACTTTAAGACTGTGATTTTACATATAATTTGATTAAGATATCTATGTCTATTAGACCACATAAATAAATATTTATACAAAATTAAAATGTATTTTATTTTCTAACAATCAAGCAGTGTATCTTACAGTGCACATGGGCTTCCAACGTTATATCTAAAGACAACTTGGCAATGTGCATAATTAGATACGTGGTATAAATACAAAACGAATATTGTTGGAATTTTATTTTTATTTTTCTGGGGTCTATTTACCAGGTAATAACCTAAATTTAAGAAAGAATTTAAAAGCTAGTGACATCAAACTCTCTGCCAAGTTTAGGGTTAAATAAAATTCACAATTGGATAATTCCGAAATAAGTCACTATTGAATATATTTTGTATATGTAACATAGGCGTACAAAAAATATATACTTGGATTAATAACCCACATTATTGGAAAACGGTTAAAATAATTTGTAGACTGTTACAGTAAAAATTCTGAAAATTTCCGTAGCGACATCTGCTAGCCTCTAGATTGAACACGTCCAACGTGTATGCTGTACCAGCCAACAGATGTCGCTACGGAGGCAAAAGCGATGTCCTTATTGTCGCTGCTTGTGAATTCAGCTGACGATTTGCCATCTTTTCATGAACTCTTACTGCAATCACTTTGTACTTTTGTAGTTACAAATTAAATCTGTGACCAAAAGTTGCTATACTACGAGTTTCACACTTACTACTGCCATGGCCATGCCATGCTATTAGATTTAAAATCATTTATTCCATAAAAATATTACATTTGTTAATCGTCAATATTGTTTTACCCTTCCGTTCATTGCATGACGATACAATACAATTCTTTATTGCAATCATATATAAAATTTAAATCCAATCAAAATCCAATCATGTGTACAATATTGGTACTGGCAGCTACTGAGAAACACTGCCAGAAAACTCAGTAGGAATCCTTTTTTCTTACATAAAATTACATTTATACAAAAAAATTACATAAAATTATATTATAGACTAGTCCACAAGTAAAAAACATGATATTTCTTGATAAAGCTCTAAAAATATGAGCTGTAGCACTTTCGATTTGGAATGATGTTTAGAATAAATAATTTCTAAGGATTTATTAGCACTATAAAATTGCAATTTATACTAACAAATTGTGATGAAAAAGTGGCATTCAGTTTTTAGTACTCGTAAGCAAAATAGAACCACTTAAAATGATTAAGAAAATTTAATCTTACGGAAACACTCGGGTCTGAGCAAATAAAAAAAATTATACAATCAAAACCTAACTGCAAGTCGCACTCATACCGAACTTCTGAATTCATCTAATTGTATTCGGTACGTGATTTGAACTATATGAAATGAGAGGTGTGGTGTCGGGTTTAAAAGACTCACCTCGCCTTTCGTGCTTCGTGTTTGATTCCCGCAAAGGACAACTATTTGTGTGATCTATGAATAATCGTGTGCTTTGTGTTGGTCAGTGATATGTTTGAAAAGTAGGGTACTACCCCGCGATAGTACAGGCGTTTTCATTATTAAAAGACAAAGATTTGAAGTTACATATGGCATTGACAGTAAATAAAACCAGACAACTTGTGAATGGCATTGTAAGTAACTTGGGCAATTACGGACATGTTAATGGGTTGTGGTTAGCCACAGAGTAAAAGAAGGGATTATTATTGATGATCTGTACGAATTATTTAATAACTATGACAGGTCTAGAAGCCAAATGTATTAAGAATGTCAAATTTCCCCAATTGAAAGTGAACTTTATGCTTTTGTGGCAAAGTTTAAAATCTATAAAAGAAATTTGACAAATTGGGGGAGCTGGATGAGCGGACGTCTGTACAATCTATTTGTTTATGCGATTAGCACATTCGTCATTTAGATCATCAATCACTTCTAGGTTGTAAAAGACTTTAAAAAGAAGTTTATATATTCCGCTGTATGTTCAATTGTTTGTATGTTACGCGGTTTTATTATTTGTATTTTGAACTGATTCAGAAAATATTTCTTTTTATGACAGGTCGATTGGCGTGGTCGATAGACCCTTGCCTTTCACGCCGCAGGTCGTGGGTTCGATTCACATCCAGGAAAAAATATTTGTGTGCAAGAACATGTCTGTTTGTCCTGAGTCTGGTTGCAATTATCTATATAAATATTTTTTTACAAAACAAACTTAGTATATGTAATAGATAGATTAACTCTTTATTGTACACCAATATTAAAATCATACAGTATAGGAGCATATAATTTAAAAGTATACAATTGGCGGTCTTATCACTAAAATGTGATCTCTTCCAGACAACCAAATATTGTAATCTATCAGGTATGTGGGTTCCATAGTCCAAACTCTGCTTAATATGGGATCAGATGGTCGTATGGGATATTATTTTTCTTTATCAATAAAGAATGGTCCCATAATTAATTTTAACTTTAACTTGATTTTCAAAAAAAAACAATTGAAGTCGATAATAATTAAATCCTACAATTATTATCAATGTGAAAGTTTGTGGGTATGGATGTTTGTTACTCTTTCACGCAAAAACTACGGAATGGATCTTGATGAAACTTTATATAGTTATCCGAATAACACATAGGCTGTATAAAGTTTCACCCAGGTGAAACCGCGGGCCACAGATAATAAATAATTATTGCAAGTAAATTTTATGTCTGTCTCGGAATACTTGCTGATAAGAGCCAGAGGCAACACTTTGGCGGCTTGGCACCAACCATCGCAAACTTCTCTTATCAGCCCTGTGTCAGGCATGTCGCTCTTGCCTCGGTTTCTCCAGTCACCGAAAGAAGTGACTTTCAGACAGTACTCTGTAAATCGTCTGTTGTGGACAGAAAGGCCATATATACTTAAGGTTACCCTATGAGCTCCGGCAAACTTGAGCAGATCAGCAATGCACCTTGGGATTTAACCCTAACCAACAGCAGACCGTATGCTGTTGGATGACTTGGATATTTTTTTTATTAAGGCAGGAGGAATGCCTACGCATCATGCCACCCAAGCCAAAAAAGTGTCTGCGGGTGGGTATGTCGGACTCGCACTGACAAAACCTAACCTGCCGTGGACTTCTCTTGGCGCCTGATGGGGGGAGTCCCGGAAACGTGGATATGCTGCTCCGGTGCCCCCCTTTTCCGTCATGATATAGATGGTTGGGACACGTACCCTGGGAGGGCTCTGGATTGCCCGCCCCTATCGCCGACTCCTGTCAGTACGGCACAGCGACTCCGCCGCAAACAATCGCTGTCTTCCCGGAGCTGCTTTCACGTGGCGGCAGTAGAGGACACTTCTCACACTGCCACCGCAGTCCCGAGGGGAGTTGGGCTACCGGCTGCTGCCGCCGCCCCGACACCTCGAATGGCGGGAGGCGCGCCAGGAGTGTCGCCACCTCAAAGATCCCGTACGGTATCCTCTTGCAATCCGTATGGCCACCACACGCTGCAGGCTATTTAGAATAGCTCCGCAGCGGGAGGCGCCCGTCAGCCGTTCAGACTTCGACACGACACCACCGTAGAGACGGCAAACTTCTTCCCTTGGACCCCCGAGATTCGGTAAAAGCCGGTGTAACGCGCCAGTTACCCGGCGCAATCTCGACAATAACTTAATACAAGCTAGCTAAATGTCACTACCATTATAAAATAAATTGTACAATTTTAACATTCCGTGTACCTAAATATCTGTAATAAGTAACTAGAAATAATAACTGTATTACTACAAACATTAATGTTTTTAAACTTTCGCGATTTGTACACATTTTTTATATACTGTAGACACGGGTCTCATCGCGATAAATATTTAGGTAAATCATTACCTTGTTTACCCGTACGTACGATTCTGGAGTAATAGTGACGATCGGTGGAGAGGACCTGTGGCTTGTGTAAACACTGGATTACAAATTTACACAAGCCACAGGTCCTCTCCACCAATCGTCACTATTACTCCAGAATAGTACGTGAAGCGGTTGAAATAAAGAAACATATCAATTTCAACTGGGAAGACGGATACCGCCTCTCACCATCTTGGAATCCTGTAATAACGAAGTGCCATCGTCGCGTAACCAACGTAGTGCGCCCGGGCGCTGATGTCATTAGTGTCGTGTGTACCGACAGTTTCGTAAAGGAAAATAAAAAATATCAAGACCATGCGAGGGTAGATACCGATACCCGAGCTTCACGGAGACGACGCTGCCGAGCCACACCAGTCGACCCGTGACCACGGCTGGTGCAATCCATGCCGAAACGTCGGGTAAACAAGGTAATGATTTACCTAAATATTTATCGCGATGAGACCCGTGTCTACAGTATATAAAAAATACTACAAACATGTTCTGACTATTTACAAGCGCTTTTTTAAAGTCTACGTGAATAAAAACCTTTTTTATTTTATTTTAATCGGGGGTCCAGACGCTCAAAGTTCTCCTCGATGCCTCATCAACTGATTTAATACTTACCTACTAATGTTACCTAGTTTATAAAAATAAAACAGACTTATTTTTTTTAACAGCTTGATGGTTCAACATACTATAATACATATGTATTATAGTCACTCTTATGTATGGGAGATGTAAGATTATTCATTTTAATTAATTGTCGTTCGAATAAAAATTCGTGTCTGTTAATTTGTTAACATAATTATGAGCATTTATCATCCAAAAGTAGAGTAGTATTTACAGAATGTATTCTTAATTGCGTTAAAGGATTAAACTAGGTAATATACAATTGATGTTTTATTAGAATGTTTGACCTTCATTTAGTAAACGCCTTGTGTAATATGTATGTAGCACTTAACACCTTAGAATAAAAGTATGCGCAATACACAAATTTTTGTTCATCTCCCTGCTTGGAAAACGGGTTGGCAATCACAGTAGGTACTCAGAGAGACGCTGCTGCACGTTCTCTTACAGTCTTTATATTGGGATGACTTCTGTGACTCCCACGGGATACGATGGGGTGGGTGATATTCTTTACCGTCAGTTACAGGGCAGCAAATACGTCATCATTACGAAAACAATACATTTTTTAAACAACTTCAAAAAAGGTAGATTATGAAGTCGACTATAATTCTTATTTTGGATCTATGTCTCGCCGTTTTTTGTGAATCTATTTTAGATCATTTCTTTTTTGTCAGCATTGGAATGCTTACGGAATGGTCCGATAGAAATTAAATTTAAAAAGCCCCCTACGCAAAAAGGAGCTTATACTCATAAACTGCTGAACCGAGATTAACCAAACATAGTTAAGAACCACCGCAGGGAAGCATAAATGGCATCGAAATCGGTCCATCCGTATAAGAGCTTCGATGCCACAGACAGACACACACACACAGACGGTCAGAAATCAACGCCAAACTTATAACTCCCGTCTTTTTGCGTCGGGGGTTAATAAATATAAAGGTTGATGACTTCAACATTTCTTTCAACCAATTTCACATTAAAGGAGGTTACCAAGTCAAGTGTATAGCTTTCTGCCTAGTTTTAGTGAATAGCTCTCTGCTTAGAGTATTCCATAAATTTCATTTTGATATTTTTACTAACATTAAACATTCTACCAGATCCTGTTTAACTAAATAATAGTTTATAGTCATAGTTTATTTATTCGTAAAAAGGTTTACATGTCAAAGTTTATACATGACATACCTATTTTTATTAACAAATTCATATAATTCAACAGTACAATAATAAGTAAAATAAAACATTTAAGTATAAATAAAAATAAATAATGATGTCGTCTAATGTCAATTGTAAATGAAAAATATATCTATATCACTTTTGGCTAAATTTTATAAAATCATTATTGTAATTCATTAAGCAGACCAGAGACCAAACTAATTGTGAAAGCTTGTTTTTGGCATTTATTTATCCAATTTGTAAAACCATTTGTGTGTAGCTGTAAGTTTCCCAAATAAAATTAAGTCATCATATCAGACAGAAGACGTCCACAGCTCGACGACGACCTCTCAGGTCACCGTAGCCTAGTTGGAAGCGCTCCTGCCTACGAAGCTGGTGGTTCTGGGTTCGAATCCCGGTAAGTGCAAATATTTGTGTGATGAGCACGAATATTTGTTTCTGAGTCATGGATGTTTTCTATGTATTTAAGTATTTATCTATCTATATAAGTATGTATATCGTCGCCTGGTACCCATAGTACAAGCTTTGCTTAGTTTGGGGCTAGGATGATCTGTGAGACATTGTCCCTAGATATTATTATATTATTGACCCAAGATATTATACAGCTGGACAAAGGCTTCTCAAAGGATCTTTGAAAAGCTATGCTATTTGAATATTTGAAAAGCTTATGCTTAGCCAGCTGCTGAGACACTTTAATATACATAATTTACTACACCGGAAACAGTTTGGATTCACAAAGGGTTGTTCAACCATAGATGCAGGGGTCAACTTATTAAAAAGTATATTCGCGGCGTGGGAAGACTCGCAAGATGCATTAGGTATCTTTTGCGATTTGTCCAAAGCGTTCCATTGCGTTCATCATGATACTCTGGTCAGAAAATTACACCACTACGGTATTAGGAACAAGGCTCTCGAACTTCTGACTTCTTACTTGGGCAATAGAATTCAGAAGGTCGAAATAAACGGTAAAATATCTCCGGGATCTCCAGTGGTAATGGGCGTCCCACAGGGGTCAATTCTGGGCCCATTTTTGTTTTTAATTTATATAAATGACTTACCTTACTACGTAAGGGATAAGCATGAGATTGTGTTGTTTGCAGATGATACTTCCCTGACGTTCAAAATAAACCGACAATTAAGCAATTTTGACGATGTTAATGATGCAATCTCTAAAGTTGTTCATTGGTTTAATGCCAATAATCTTGTGCTTAATGATAAGAAAACTAAAGTCATTAAATTCACTACACCGAATGTGAAACAGGCGACAACCAATGTACAACTTAATGGAGCTAGGTTGGACCCTGTTGAATCAACTGTGTTCTTGGGTATCACTATTGACTCAAAGCTACAATGGAGCCCACAAATAGAAAAACTGTCCGGCAAATTAAGTTCTGCAGCATATGCAGTGAAAACTATTAGACGGCTGACTGATGTTGACACAGCTAGAATGGTTTATTTCAGTTATTTTCATAGTGTAATGTCCTATGGAATTCTTCTCTGGGGTAGCTCTGCTGACATTGACACCATATTTATATTGCAAAAAAGAGCTGTAAGAGCTATCTATAATCTTGGCCCGAGAGTGTCGCTAAGAGAAAAATTCAAAGAGGTCAACATTCTAACTGTACCATCTCAGTATATATATGAAAACTTACTATATGTGCATAAAAATATCGATTCCTTCTGTAAAAGGAGCGATACACATAATGTAAATACTAGATATAAGAATAATCTCATACTGCATACTACCCGTCTCCACAAAATAAGTAACTCTTTTATGGGGCAATGTATAAGATTCTATAACAAACTTCCCAATGATATTAGAGAATTGTCTACGAATAAGTTTAAAAGAATTATTAAAGCCAAATTGTGTAGCAGGGCATATTACAAAATTTCTGATTATTTAAGTGATAAAAGTGCTTGGGATGGAGTTGTTCTGAGTCAACACACATGATTGTAATTAATCTTAAGTATATTTTATTTTAAAAAAGGATTCCTACTGAGTTTTCTGGCAGTGTTTCTCAGTAGCTGCCACGTCATGCACTGCACGGTAGGGTAAAAAAAATATGACGATTCCATATAAATGTAAAATTTTTACGGAATAAACTTACTTTGACTTTGATCCCCACAATGACCGAACTTGTACTGCCCGCATCCAGCGGCTTCCCACGACCCTTCCAAGTTCGTCGGTCCAACTTGTAGGGTCTTCCATCCTGCACACGCTGTCTATTCCGGTTCGTGGTCGCCACTTAAGAACCGTTCTGCCCCAGCGGCCATCGATTCTATGAGCTATTTCTCCCGCCCACTGCCACTGCATTTTTGCAATTTATGCTATGTCGGCTTATTCGGTTTGCCTGCGGATTTTGACATTTCTGATTCGATCGCGCAGGGATACTCCGAGCGTAGCCCTCTCCATTGCTCTTTAGATGACCTTGAACCTTCTTATAAGGCCCAAAGCGACCACGTCTCTGTTCCATAAGTCATGACTGGCAAAACACACTGGTCGTACACTTTTGACTTGGGACACTGTGGGATTTGAGACGAGACATTTATTACATTTTTTTTTTTTTTTTTTTTTTTTTTTTTTTGTTTATTCTGCTTCATGGCGATCTGTTTGAAAAACAATAAGCCACTTTCTTGGTTGATAATTATCTGTTTAAAAAGTTATCTACGAGAGCCATCAACTGTTGAAAAATTTCTTTCCAGCAAACTCTCTCTTTGTCTCATTGTTAGAATCTTTTGGTGAGATTTGGGATGTCATGTCTTTTTAGCCGGGTATATTGGAGTCCACCGTTTCCACTCAGTGCCTGAGCAAGCTCGTTTACGTGAATTTTTAGCTTCTCCTGATACTTCAGGCTGCTTTGGACTATTTCCTGCCGAACAGTATTTATGCCGAGGTCTAGGTATATGTATTTATTGCTAATACACTGGGGGATACCGAACATTGTTCTAAGAGCTTTGCTCTGAAATCTTTCCAGTATATCAATGTTGTTGTTGCTGGCAGATCCCCACAGCTGTATGCCGTAGGTCCAAATGGGTTTTAATATTGCTTTATAGATCAACATTTTGCTGCTATCGTTTAGTTGTGAGTGTCGTCCTATTAGCCAGTTGAGAGTGCGAAGCTTAAAGTCTAGTTGTTTTCTTTTCGTCCAGATGTGCTTTTGCCATGTCATTCTTCTGTCCAAGTGCATTCCCAAGTACCTAGCGTTATCTTCTTGTGGAATTATTTTGTCGTTTAATTTAACGGGGGGGCAAGTTTCTCTCCTGAGGGTGAATGTTACATGAACGGATTTATTTTCATTTGCCTTTATTCTCCACCTTTTCAGCCATAACTCGATTTCGTGGAGGTGATTTTGTAAGAAAGCTGAAGCAGTTTCTGGGTTAGTGTGAGTGGACAACAAAGCCGTATCGTCGGCATACGTCGCAGTGGTCGTGTGATCATTTGTCGGTATGTCTGCTGTGTAGATAAGATATAAGATTGGGCCCAGTATGCTACCCTGCGGAACACCTGATTTGATTTCGTGAAGTTCAGAACATTCCTCGTTATATTTCACTTGATAGCTCCTTTTATCCAGGTATGATTTGAGTATATGAAGAAAACAGTGTGGTAGCGTCTTTTTTAGTTTAAAGATAAGGCCATCGTGCCAAACCCTATCGAAAGCCTGGCTGATGTCAAGAAAGACCGCTGAGCAATATAATTTGTTTTCTAGGCTTCTGCTGATAATGTCTACAATACGATGGACTTGTTCTATTGTTCCGTGCTTTTCCCGAAATCCAAATTGATGTTTAGGTAACATTGTACCTAGATGTTCCTTCATTCGGTTGAGGAGTATCCGCTCGAAGAGTTTTCCGATTACTGGCAGCAGGCTGATGGGTCTATAAGACGTTGCCTCTTGTGCAGGTTTGCCTGGTTTTGCTATCATCACCACCTGTTCGATCTTCCATTGGCAAGGAACATGTTCAAGTTTCAGGCATGCATTGAATATGTGTACTAGTTTCATAATTCCTTTGTGTGGGAGATTTTTCAGAAGTTTTGCGTCGATAAGGTCATATCCGGGTGCTTTCCCTTCCTGTAAATGTTTTATCTCTCGATATACTTCTTTAGGGCTAGTACATTTTAGGGGTAGACACATTTGATTGGCTGACTCGAGGTAATCTTTGGTATCTTCGTTATGTTCTTCGCAGCTCTCAGGGAGTGGTCGAAAAACAGTATTAAGATGTTCAGCAAAAATATTTGCCTTCTCGAGGTCAGATCTAGCCCATCCGCCTTTATTATTATTAATAGGCGGTACATGTGTTTTAGGACGCTTTAAGTTTTTTGTGACTTTCCACAGCGAGTAATTTGTTTCAATCGTTGGATCAAGACTTGAAAGCATGTTTTGGATGTTATCATTTTCGTACATGTTTATAAGGTTTTTAAGTTCTTCTGAGAATTTATTGAATATTGTTTTGTCGCTAGGATATCTTGTCGTCTGCCAGATCTTCCGAAGTTTACGCCGCTTCTGTATTTTCTCCTTTATCTCTTTGGGATATGTGTTATGTTTTGGCGGCTTCCCTTTACCTTTTCTTTTCTCTTTTATTACATTACGTAGCTTCTCGAACGCTGCTCAGCCGAGTTGGATTCCACGATTGAAATCTATTCCTAGAAATTGGACTTATCTAGTTGAATGGTCTGTTCTAGGTAAATATAGTGGTCTACAACTACATGTGTGATTCTACGTTTTCTACAAAAAAATACAATAAAATAAAATAAAGTATCTCAGTTCATTTTTTATGTATGTTACCCCATTTCTCGGTTATACCTATTTACACCGATTTTAATATTTTTCTAAACGATTGGGAAACCTGTCGATATTTTCTCATATAAATAGACTCCAGTTAGAAGAAAATATGGTTTCAGTTATTTTTCAATATTGTTATTTTAACTCTCAAAGCTGTCTTATTATACCAAAAGCGAAAATCGAGGCGACAGCATAATTATTACATATTTTCTTTAGATACGTGCGTTATGTAGTGATATAATAACTATCGTGGTTCAACTACTAGTGATGCTAGAGACACTGATCGATAAAATTTTATATATAAAAAATAAATATCTTGGGACAAGTAACGCACTACCATCTATAATAAAATTTAATTCGTACCTTAATAATAGGTCTTTACCTATGAAATTGCCGTTTAGTATGAAAAAATTTAAACGAATTTTTTTCATGAATTTTTTTAATTGTATTAATCGAAGTAATCACCCATGCAATCAATGCATCTTTGCCATCGCAGTGGCAGTTTATTGATGCCCTTCTTAAAGAAATCAGCTGGACGGGAGGCAACAAATTCTTCAAAGGCATTTTGTACTGCCTCTCGGGTATTGAATTTTTTTCCCGCCAAGAAGTTATCCAAATTCTGGAAAAAGTAGTAGTCTGTAGGCGCAAGGTCTGGTGAGTAGGGCGGATGACGGAGAGCTTCCAACCCCAGTTCTTGCAACTTGGAGACCGTCTGCTGTGCAGTATGAGGTCGCGCGTTGTCGTGCAGGAGCAGCGGAGACGAGCGATTGACCAATGCTGGTTGGAGATGCGCCAGCTTCTCCATCATTGTGCTCAGTTCTTCACAGTACACATCTGCAGTAATGCTCACCCCGTTTGGTAAGAAGCTGTGATGAATCACACCGGCGCTAGACCACCAAACAGTGACCATCACTTTTCTAGGGGTAAGTTTTCGTTTAGGGCATTGTTTAGGTGCTGAACCAGGATCCAACCAACTTGCTGAGCGCTTGCGGTTATCAAACAGAATCCATTTTTCATCGCAGGTAACAATGCGGTTCAAAATTCCTTCATTTGTGTGTCTGTTGAGCAGTGCAAGGCACGTCTCGACGCGTACTTCGCGCTGGCGATCATTGAGTTCGTGGGGCACCCATTTGTCAAGCTTTTTTACCTTGCCAATTTGACGCAAATGGACCAATATTGTTTTGACGCTAACGTCGAAAGCTGCTGCTAATTCAGCCGTAGATTGTGTATCATCAGCTTCCACAACCGCCTTTAATTCGTCATTGTCGACCAAAGTCTTCGGACGACCGCGAGGTTCATTTTTCAGGTCGAAATTTCCAGAACGGAAGCGAGCAAACCAATAACAGGTGGTGCGTTGGTTTGTAGTGTTAGCTCCGTAAACGTCGTTGATGTTGCGTGCCGCTTGTGCCGCGTTGCTGCCACGACGGTACTCATATTCCATAATTACTCGAATTTTTAACGTATCCATGATGACGAAAAAGATTGAAATGCGATGAAAATGTAACACTAATCAATAAAGAAATGACTACTTTTGGAAAAAAGAATCCATGTTTTTAAAATAAAATTAATTTGAAATTTGAATTCTTAGCCAAACAAAAATTATTTTGATTTGAAATGGCCAGTACTGCAGAACGGCAATTTCATAGGTAAAGACCTAATATAGACAGAACCATTCGACAATATGTGGTAAAAATAAAGCTAAAATTTTGATAATTAAACCTACACATGATCCTTGACAATAATTTAATTTAAGTTAGTTAAATATCGTTACCGTTATAAAATAAATCTTATTGTAAATTATTTCCTACAATCCGATTACCTAAATATCTATATGTACCTAGAAATAATTATAAATTAATTATATATTACTATGAATATGTTCTGACTATTTACAAGCGCTTTTTTAAAGTCTACGTGAATAAAAACCTTTTTTATTTATTATTATTTTATTTATCTGATTCCAAAACTAAACAGAGCCTACTTAGAGCCTTACTATAGCAACCCTCAACTGATAAACATCCTTATATATTTCTAAATATGTACATATTATAGATAAATTACACCCAGACATTAAACAAATAATCGTGCTCATCACACAAAGATTTGTCCTTGGTAGGGATCGAACTCACGACCTCTTGTTTACAGTCAGGGTCATTTACCACTAGGCCAACAGGCCAATCAGAATATATACTTAAATTACAGAATAAAGACTTACAGCTTCTCTACTAACTCGATGCCTATGTGTTTTTAAAATCGATACCAGCATAGCGCATAGTTATCGGCTGAGCGCTCATATCCAGATTCTCTCATCGATCGTGGTCAGGCTATAGATGGGTGACTGTCAAAGTGATAACATTTCTGAGCGTCTCTAAGCTACGTTCAGCTGTCGGTGCCAGCTGTAGTCGTTGAGCCATATCAGAGACCTTAACCGGCTTGAACAACTGTGACGCTAGGGTAACCACTGTCCATACGATGAGTAACTAAGTGACGGTGAGAAGTGTCACTAAATATGATTTTAAATAATAATAATGTCCTCCTAGCCGAATTCGGCCACGGTGGCCAGTCTCAACAGAGATTGGCCATCTACACGGGACATATTATGGTACTCAAGTGTGTGCGCAAACACAGGAGCACTTTCTATTCCATCACTCTCATGATCCGATGGGTCGCCTTAGCGACACGACCGGAAAGAGTTCAGGCAAAGGACCGACGGCTTTACGTGCTCTCCGAGGCACGGGGGTATAATACCGCCAACTGCCAGACTTCGGACTGATGCTGAGAAATTATTCTTTTTTACAGAAAAGTCCCAAAATCACTCATGGCCCGACCCAGGACCTCATTAACTGTGGGTGAACACGCTACCGCTATACCAACGAGGCAGTCATTCAAGCATTTTAAATATGATACTCATAGACTCAGGGTGCACTCATAATCAGTTGTTCAGTAATTGGAGGTAAGATGGGTGGACGAATCAAAGCACAGCAGGGAGAAAAGTAATAGTTGGCAGTAGTATATGTGTTTGGTTGAATATATTGTATATAATTGAGCCGTGTGGTTTGCGGCCTAAAAATAATCAATCAAGGTAATCGGGCAGCAGCGCCACCTGTGTACTAGATACCATCTAGCTGCGGTCGCCAACTCGCATGCCAAGCGCGGTAACAATGGTAAAGCCCTCCAAATGGCAACTTTGTAAAAACCTTTTGGGAAGGTCTATGTCCAGCTGTGGACGATATCAGGCTGATGTTGAACTGCTAATTATAATTACAAGAGAGAGTAAGTGCTGTTGGATTTCATTAAAGAGTCGAGTATATCAAAGCGTACTAAAAGTCGTATTCAACTAGGATAATGTTGCTATAATACAAAAACCAAACAACATTATATGTTCTGAGTTCTGTAACACAGGTTTATTCACCTAGCTCAGGATCCAGGGACTTCAACTAAGTTTTACCATAAATTTATATCAATAAAATTATGACTATGCGATTACGAACAAGTTGGTCGAATAACTATCGATAAGGACTCGACGCATCACTAATCTGCGGGTCATTGGAAAGTAAGAGGCAAAGGTTGCGCAGTCGCAATTTATCGACCGCTCCATACAACACGCTCCTTACATTCTTGTTTATTCATGCCGTATTAGATTGTAGCATTCTTACAAGCAGGAGACCCTCATTCCGTGAGACATTCCTTTAATGTTTTTTGTTTATTTATTTGTACAACCAGTAGTTGTTAGATTGTTTCTTACGTCTAGCGTAGCGTCTAAGCGTAGAAAAGATTAGTTTAAGAAGTCACAGCATGCACATCATTTTTATAATAGTGAATTAATTCATCAATTTATAAAAGTTATTTCACACTTTAGACGGGCCTGTTGGCGTGGTTGGCAAACGATTGCTTTTCACGCCGGATGTCTTGGGTTCGATTGCCACCGAGGACAAATATCGGTCACCGTAGCCTAGTTGGTAGTGTTCCTGCCTACGAAGCTGGTGGTCCTGGGTTCGAATCCCGGTAAGTGCAAATATTTGTGTGGTGAGCAGGAATATTTGTTTCTGAGTCATGGATGTTTTCTATGTATTTAAGTATTTATCTATCTATATATGTATGTCGCCTGGTACCCATAGTACAAGCTTTGCTTAGTTTGGGTCTACGATGATCTGTGTGACATTGTTCCCAGATATTGTATTATATTATTATATTATTTGTGTGCATGAACATGTCTGTTTGTCCTGAGTCTGGATGTAATTATCTATATAAGTATGTATTTACAAAAGAAAAGTAGTATATTATGTAGTATATCAGTTATCTTATTTGGTTTCCATAGTACAAGCTCTGCTTAGTTTGGGATCAGATGGCCGTGTGTACCAGGATACTTTTATTATACTAGTATTAGTATAATTATTTGCAATTCTACAAATATATGCAAGGTGTAACGTATCAGTGATGGACACTTAAATTGCCCTAAAAACCCACGACAACAAAACAAGTAAAAAAACCGGCCAAGTGCGAGTCGGACTCGCCCATGAAAGGTTCCGTAGCAGGAAGTATTTCAGTTGAGAAAATTTCATCAGTCCATGGTCAGTTGAACCCAGTCCGTAAGTGATCGGTAAGGTTAAACACCTAGCTAGGTAAGTCCATAGAAGGGTGACCGGTAAAGTGCTTCAATTTATGAGCGTATCCGTGCTTCGGAGAGAACGTTAAGTTGTTAGTCCCGGTTGTTGTTATTAACCAACAGTCGATAAGCCATGTCAGTGCTACTGGGTGGCTTGTACAACTCTTACACCAGGATATCCGCTGCCTATACAATACATTTTCCCATTTTTGAGATTATATTAACGCTTTGCATTGCGAATAGTGCTATAAAATTCAAATTTAATAATTTATTATATATATTTATTATCAATATGATATGATCTTTCACATGCAACTGTGAACATATCAGCCGGCCATGTTTCTAGAAAACAAAACCGATAGATAATACCGACATCCCCCGGAAGGGTGATAGCAAGGGAAGCCTAAATTTGATCTGCCACCGTGTATCGTTCGTAGCTTATCGCGGAGCGCCTACCCCGGATTGGTAGATGGTGCAGGTTCGAGACCCGCCGGACGATCAAATTTATGATTTCCCATTTTTGAGATTATACAATACAAGTAATCAGCTGATCGTTTAAGGGAAGTTAATCTTCTTTTTTGCAAGTTGATGTGCTACGTTGTTTAGTTTCATTGGCAAATTAAGAAACGTACACTATTTATTTTACACACTGTAACGACGATGGTATACTATCAGCTGCCTGTCATTTTCAATGTACAGACGCCAGCACATCAAGCTACCCCAATCTGTCAAATGTCCCCAATTGAAAATAAACCTTATGATTTTGCGATAAAGTTCAAATCTATAAAAGAAATTTGACAGATTGTGTAGCTGGATGTGCTGGCGTCTGTACATTATTTTGAATATTATATCTAATCATTGCAGAACTGACTTAGAATTTATTCGAAAGTTTAAAATTAGGGTTTGAGCTCAGGACTCATAAATTTTCAAAGTATCAAATTAACGCAAGATCGTAGAACATACATGGGGGTGATTCGGATACTCCTCATCATAAAGTATCTAAATTTTGCGTTTGGCCGTCAACTCCTTTTTTTTTTTTTTTGCGGGGTGGAAAATCCTGCATGGATGTCCTCCGCCTTGGGGGAGGCGGAGGGGTCTGTCAGACTCCTACTGACTAAAAACCACCCCGGTGTTCCATCTCACACCTGCGCCGGTGGTCGTGGGAACATACGATACTTCCGCAACCCCCGGCTGGTGCTGGCCCATACCTGCGGGCCTCCTCGTATTAGCGGGGGGAGTGAGGTGTTAAACTCCCCCCGCAACGTCTAAGAGGGGTGTGGAACACGTCGCGCCGCCGCCTCGGGTCCAGATGTGTAGTGGGCGACGGACGCCCCCGAGTCCGTCGCGCCTGGACCCATTTAGGGGGGCTGGAAGAGGGCGTTGTCCGCCCTCCGCCGACGCCCGGTGCGTCTGCTGCGGGCCGGGTGAGAGGATGTGATCTCCCTCTCCCTTTCCGCAGCTTCCTTCCGCGAGATGACTGTCTCGCGGAAGGAAGCTCCCGCGTCCCGGGACTCCTCGCCGCCAACCATCGAATTCACGACGGCCGGCAGCGACAGGTCACTGCCTACTCCAGAAATGAGGGCACGGCGCTGCTCCTCCCAAGCGGCACACTCTGCCAGCGTATGCAGCGCCGTGTCCTCCCGACAGTTGACGCAGTGGTGACACCGGGCGTCCGGCTCCCTGTTTATGCGACACAGGTACTTCCCGAAGCAGCCATGCCCCCAGAGTACCTGCGTCACCCGAAACGACAGGGAGCCGTGCCTCCTCCCGAGCCAACGCTCAAGTACCGGCCGGACCGCCTCGATAGTGACGAGGCCGGCGGTTGGGCGCGAGAGCCTGTCCCGCCATTCCGCCACCAGGGCCTCGCGAAGCTGCGACCGATGCAGCTCCGTCGCGCCACCGGTACAGTGACGCGAGTACTTTCGCCTCGAGGTCCCAGGGCGGGGATCCGGCCAGTACACAGGCCGCCTCGTAGGAGACCGTGCGATATCCCCTGATGACTCTGACGGCCATAGCTCTCTGCGGTCTCCACAGAACAGCAATGCTACTGGCCGTCAGGTCAGCCGCCCAGATTGGGGCCCCGTACAGGGCCATCGATCGCACGATCCCCATGTAGAGCCGCCTACAGGCTGCGCTCGGGCCCCCCAGATTGGGAAGCAGCGTTGAGAGCGCCCCAGCCGCGCCCATCAGCTTAGGCACCAGCCGCCGGAAGTGGGGTCCGAAGTCCCACCGGCTGTCGAGCACCAATCCCAGGTACTTCATGGTAGGCTCGACAGCGATCCGGACCCCCCCGACCACAATGTGTGATCCGGGCGGCGGCGCCCGCCGGGGACCATGGAACATCATGGCCTCCGACTTGTTGAGGGCCACCTCCAGACCGAGGCGCCGGATGCGGCTCACCACCTGTGAGACCGCAGCCGTCGCCAGCAACGCTGCCTCCCTGTGCGAACTTCCATGGGCCGTGACCAGCGTGTCGTCCGCATAGCACGTCAGGTCCACGCCCGGCTGGAGTTCGCCCCTTAGCACCCAGTCGTACCCGATGTTCCACAGGAGTGGCCGTCAACTCCTCGGCCAGCCTGTATTTTCTGCGATAAAGTGTATCTACATATCTACCTATCTAATGTATATTTTTTGACAATGCCTGCATGAAGGACTTCACCTGGTATTTATTTATTTATTTTATTTATCACTTTATGCACAAAACATTGTACAAAGGCGGACTTAATGCCCTAGGCTTTTCTGCCAGTCAACCTTAGGGTGGTGCAGAGAGAGCATGGTAGGTGCACAGATCATAAGCTAAACATTAATAGTAAAAAAAACGGGAATATACAATACCATGGTATCAAAGTCAAAGTCAAAGTAACTTTATTCCGTAAAAATTTTACATTTCGTCATATTATTTTACCCTACCGTGCAGTGCATGACGTGGCAGCTACTGAGAAACACTGCCAGAAAACTCAGTAGGAATCCTTTTTTAAAATAAAATATACTTAAGATTAATTACAATCATGTATGTTGACTCAGAACAACTCCATCCCAAGCACTTTTATCACTTAAATAATCAGAAATTTTGTAATATGCCCTGCTACACAATTTGGCTTTAATAATTCTTTTAAACTTATTCGTAGAAAATTCTCTAATATCATCGGGAAGTTTGTTATAAAATCTTATACATTGACCCATAAAAGAGTTACTTATTTTGTGGAGACGGGTACTATGCAGTATGAGATTATTCTTATATCTAGTATTTACATTATGTGTATCGCCCCTTTTACAGAAGGAATCGATATTTTTATGCACATATAGTAAGTTTTCATATATATACTGAGATGGTACAGTTAGAATGTTGACCTCTTTGAATTTTTCTCATAGAGACACTCTCGGGCCAAGATTATAGATAGCTCTTACAGCTCTTTTTTGCAATATAAATATGGTGTTAATGTCAGCAGAGCTACACCAGAGAAGAATTCCATAGGACATTACACTATGAAAATAACTGAAATAAACCATTCTAGCTGTGTCAACATCAGCTGTGTATCGCAGGAGAATTTCACTAACAGGCTTGTGCACATTCAGGAATACGAACCAAAACCGGGAAAAGAAGAATATTATATGGATCATATAAATGCCACCGCCGCGACTCAATAGTGAACCTTCTGATCCAAAGGTTGTTGTTGAAGACCATGTCTATATGTCCTGGTCTCGGTGTTTTCTATGGAAATTGTTTTGTTAACTAAAGGCTCTATGGGTCCCAGATAGACCCTGAGAGGTTTTCGTGGTACTAATTTGAAAGTTCTCTATGTATATACAGAACGGATCCCGTACTTTTCAGTAGGTTTACAGAACGCCACGAGTCCTGTAAGCTTACTGCGTGGGGGCATTACTCCTTATAAATAACATAATCTCTTATTTATTTGTAATTATCATTGTATTATATATTGCTGATTGTATTATTCTATCATGTACTAACATAGCGCTAAAGTACAAATTGTTACTAACAAACATGGGCCATGTAGTCTGCAATATATATTTTTTATAGTACAGTCAACCGCATAAGTATATGATCATAATCGGACCTGAGTTTATGATGCTATTGGGCGGCAGTTTTCACTAGTTAATATTTTTTACACTTAACACTCACGCACACCTCCAACTAGATACTCTTCACCACCACACTATTTTGTCGCAATTTATGATAATTAGTATTGAATATCCGACTTTGATCATCTACTTTTGCTGTTGACTGTACATAGAGACCTTTCTAAGTATTATTTATCTGCCTAGATCACCTAAGCACCTTTATTCACCGCTGTCGCCTTTGGTTTTCTCACACATTCCTGGTTTCTTTGACATTTTTTAATTATTCTATGTATTTTTTTTATAATTATTTTGTATCAGTTTAAGTTTACATTAAGTTGACCTATTGTTACACCCTGTTTCCCCTTCTCTTCGTCTATCCAGTCCATAATTGGTTGTCTGGAATAAATCGCAGTAGCGATAACACCACCCTTTGTACTTAATGTATGTACAGACGCCAGCACATCAAGCTAACCCAATCTGTCAAATTTTCTTTTATAGATTTCAACTTTATCACAAGAGCATAAGGATCACTTTCAATTGGGGAAATTTGACAGAATAGGGTAGCTTGGTGTGCTGGCGTCTGTACCTATATTCATTTTAATTTTAAGTTATGGTGTATAATAAAGAGTATTTTACTTTTACCTTATTGCGTCATTAATTTTCAATCCAGTAAAATACACTACAGTAAAGTTAGAGTTACTAATGTTTATGGAGATAGATCTTTAAATAAAAACGTATTCTATACTTACTCACCTTATCTAAAGGCCATCCACATACCTAAAGACATTGTCTTTAGGCTTTAGATATATATATTTTAAATCCTATATCAAAGGAAAATAAAAAGACCTTAAAACACCAGAGGTAAAAATCAAAAAAATCTTAATTTAAAATGAAGTTCAAAAATGTTCTATTAGAAAACAGAAATTAAATTTCTATTAAGACAGAGAAGTACTACATAGACCTAAATACATGAATCATAAGATAATGTAATAGTTCAAGCTTGAGATTATTTTAGTTTTATCCCATAGTCATATAATTACCATAATGTGAGGGTAATATTTTAAATAAAATGGTCTAGTCAACACTACATAAAGTGTTAATCGTGCTCTAATAAAATTGCCCTCAATGGTAATGTACGTAATAAAGAAACTGTGAATGTACCTAACGTTGTGGTCAAAATGTACAGACGCCAGCACATCAAGCTGCCCCAATCTGTCAAATTTCCCCAATAGAAAGTGAACCTTATGGTTATGTGATAAAGTTGAAAATCTATAAAAGAAATTTGACAGATTGGAGTAGCTGGATGTGCTGGCGTCTGTACCTAACGATGTGGTCCTGTACTACAAAAACGTGCTCTGAATGCATTTCCTGACCATTGTGAAGCATAAATACGAAAATTTTTTACATGTCGAGAAATTTTAAAAGAAAAATTTAGTTTCGCACTTTTGACTTGGGGAGTAAACTGTTGAATACGTGATGTGAGCGTTACCAAAAGTGTGGTACGTAAATCGGACGAGGCTACGGTTACCATATGTAAATAGCGAGATGCCTGTCTATGGTACCTAAAATGCCAGTATTTTCAGAAAAATACCTGTCTAAAGCAAAACGCTGTAGGTAATAAGTAAAAGCCATACTAATGAAGAAAGATATTTATTACTGATATTTGTCAGAGGACATTATTTTTTTAGTAGTTCTTTCTTTTCTAATGTATAATTGTAAAAATCTTCAGGAGATACAGTTTTGCATTTATGAAAGTAAGATGCGCGAGCGGGCGCGAAATTTAAAAATGCCTGTCTGAGACCAATGCCGGCCGCACGCCTGACTAAACTTTAAAATGCCTGTCAAATGCGGCTAACGCCTGTCATATGGTAACCCTAGGCGAGGCGAAATAAAGTTGAGATGGAGATAAAATAATGAGTGAAGATAGAAAGACAGAGAGTGTGACGTTTCGTATATTACTGTAGAGACAAGAGAGAGCGAGCACATTTTATCTTTCTCTCTATATCTCATAGTCAAATTCTTATAGATGGAGCTAAAGATCTTTCACTTCAGTCGTGTGGTCAAAATCACACTCGTTTTTTTTTATAAATTTGTCCAATTAATACCATCACCTTTTTCATAAAACGAATGAAAGGACAGTAAGTTCTGTATGCCAGGATCCACAGTGGCACTCAATAAAAAGACACCGTGCGATAGGGCTCAGGCATGTCCAGGGGAATCGCTCCAACTGAGTTGGATCCCGCAACGAATTTAATAAGAAAGAAACAAGGACGGGTTAGAAGAAAAATAGTTTCACTTCCTTCCAGAGCAATGCGGGAGAAAGAATGATAAACGAGATCATAAAACGAGAAATTGCAACTAGACAAAACTGCAAAAGCACCGAGAATAAATTTAGGGGTCCTATCTAGTGAACTGTTATATTGGGTTCCAAGTTGTTCCCTGATGCCACAAGGTCTGTATAATAATATACTCCAAATGTTGGTTGCAAGCTATTTAACACAATATCACGCACAACACTCACTTAGTATGAGGAGTATCATCACCATCACATCAGCCGAAATACTTCCACTACTGGACAAAGGGCTCCTCCAAAATTCCCACAATTAACTCCGCTACTCGCATCGACGTAATATCTTCTCGTCCCAAATACCGCAGTGTCTCAAGTCGAAAGCCTTCGACCAGTGTATGTTGCCAGTGATGACTTACGGAACAGATACGTGGGCGCTCACTATGGGCCTTATCAGGCGGCTCAAGGTCACCCAAATAGCATTGGAAGGGGCTATGCTTGGAGTTTCCCTGCGAGATCTAATCAGAAATGCTGCGATCCGCAGGCGAACCAAAGTAGCCGATATAGCCCTAAGAATTGCCAAACTGAAGTGGCAGTGGGTAGGGTACATAGCTCGTAGAACTGACGGCCGATGGGGCAGAAAAGTTCTCGAGTGACGACCACGAAACGGAAGACGCAGCTCTGGCAGGCCTCCTACACGGTGGACCGACGATCTTGTGCGGGTCTCGGGAAGCCGCTGGATGCGGGCAGAGCAGAACCCGCTATTGTGGAGATCCTTGGGGGAGGCCTTTGTCGGCAGTGGACGCATTCGGCTCTTATTATGATATGATGATGATGACTCGCATCCAGCGGCTTCCAACGAATGTCACCAGATCATCGGTCATACACTACAAACGTTAACTTTACGACCGATTGTAAAAGCCTCAGCAGAAGAGACCTAGTGGAAAGACTAAAAAGAAATGAACTTCCTTCAAAGAAAAAGATGCAACACCTCTACACCTGCTCTGCCACTGTAAACCACTTATCCATAACCGTAACACCGTCCTCGGCCAACATTTCTTGCACCAGGACGATGTTATCGATACTCCTGCCAAAAAGATTCTGCAATGTATCTATGTTGCAGCCAGTTGCAGGGTTAGACAGGGAAGTTTAGTTGGAGCGGCGAGCACAATAGTTCATCACTTACCAGGACGTTACCAGGACCTCCGGGGACTGGAAATAGCCGCCACCAGAAGAATAGGAATAAGTCTAAAAAAAAATGAACTGTCTACGAAGAAAAGGATCTAAGGACTACACGAAAGTTTACTAAAGTTACTCTTTCTCTTTTAGCGAGAAGCAGTCAATCGCAGAATATGCCAAGACCGAATATAGTATCGAAAAATAACAATACTTTAAAGTATTTTTGAGTGACAGTCAAACAGGTATACTACTGTGTAGAACAAACATGTAAAACAAGGTTGCATCTTCACAACATTACAACTGAGCACTCAGCGCAAGCGCATACCAAGATTATCATCTATAAAAGTTATGTCATAAATTTCTATACTAAATACCACTGACCTCTGTTACATAATAGTTGTTATATAACTTTTATTGTTGAGTTCGAACATAAACAGATAATGAACGAAATGTACGTGAACTATGATGAATGATTAATATACATGCCGGGAATAATTAATGGGACTAAAAGGGAGATTGAGCTATTTTCGGAAAGAAAAATGCCCGGACACAAGAAGTAAGCGGTATTATACTACTGCACATGAGCCTGATAAAACGACCGACGAAGTGACTTCTTTGGTCGTTTATATATTATTATAAATAAATAAATATCTTGCCTTCTGATCCCAAACTACAAGTTAAGTACTGTGTATAGTTTCCTAGACTAGCTCCGTCAAATAGTAGTAACACGTATTTTTTTTTTTGACGGGTTTTTGCCGTGGTTGGTAAATGTTTGCTTTTCACGCCGGAGGTCGTGGGTTCGATTCCCACCCAGGACAGATATTTGTGTGCATAAACATCTCTGTTTGTCTTGAGTCTGGGTGCAATTAGCTATATAAGTGTGTATTTACAAAATAGTATATGTAGTATATCAGTTATCTGGTCCCCATAGTACAAGCTCTGCTTAGTTTGGGATCGGATGGCAGTGCGTTGGTTGTCCCAAGATATTTATTTATTTACGGTGTCTAAATAGTGTCCCAGAATAATATTTTTATTATAATAACTAGCTGTGCCCCGCGGTGTTACTCACGTTAAATTTTATAAATTTTCTTTGCTATAAACATCACGGAGCCCGAGACCTTTCCAACGAATGCAAAACCGTGGAAATCGGTTCGTGCGTTCTGGAGTTATAGCGTCAGGAAGGAAAACCCGACTTATTTTTATATAGTAGACCAGCTGTGCCCCGCGGTGTTACCCGCGTTAAATTTTATAAATTTTCTTTGCTATAAACCTCACGGAGCCCGAGACCTTTCCAACGAACTCAAAACCGTGGAAATCGGTTCGTGCGTTCTGGAGTTATAGCGTCAGGAAGGAAAACCCGACTTATTTTTATATAGTAGACTAGCTGTGCCCCGCGGTGTTACCCGCGTTAAATTTTATAAATTTTCTTTGCTATAAACCTCACGGAGCCCGAGACCTTTCCAACGAATACAAAACCGTGGAAATCGGTTCGTGCGTTCTAGAGTTATAGCGTCAGGAAGGAAAACCCGACGTATTTTTATATAGTAGATAATATCCTGAGACATTGTTTACACACGGCCATCTGATCCCAAACTAAGCAGAGCTTACCTCTATACTAAGGAAATCAGACGTTAAACTGAATAAATTATAGCCTATGTGTTATTCGGATATACATATAAGCTATATTACTACAAAGTTTCATAAAAATCCGTCCGGTAGTTTTTGCGTGAAAGAGTAACAAACATTACACACTCCAACACAAATTTAAGCCTATATAATATTAGTGTGATTCACAGAGTAAACTAAACAGAGTGACTTGTGCTGGTAACCAAACATTTGATAAACATTCTTATATATTTGTAAATACATACATATTATAGATTAATTACACCCAGATCATCATCATCATCATCATTACAGCTAAATGAGTCCACTGCTGGACAAGCCTCCCTCAAGAATCGTCTTGGGGGGATATGCCATAATCGCCACGCTTGGCAGGCGGGTTGGCGATCGCAGTAAGATGGTCATAGTAATCAGAAGGAAGCTGCTGCCCCTCCTCTGGTAGTATTCCCTCGGGTCGACTTCTACGCCCCCCACGGGATGAGATGGGGTGATGATATTCTGATTCTGATATTTCTCGCCGTCACCACACAGCGTGCACAGCATTACACCCAGATGAATAGTAATATTTTTACATTTAATACTATATGCATTTGGAGACAACGACCAAGTGACGAGTGCAGAAGGCTCTCAACCAGTAGTTTGTTTATTTAAATGAAACATACCTGAGGGCACCATTATGGGGCCCTGGCCAATGCTTACGTACAGTCAATCAGGGTCAACTACTATATCAAGATTCATACTTAAGAGGCCGTCTACATCCAATTTTACCCAATCCCCAAACAAACATTTAACACAAATCTTGGTGTGATAAATACGATTATTTGTTCCGCGTATGGGTGAAATTTATCTGTAATATGCACGTATTTAAATTCCATTTCCCTGGTTGCTATAGTATGCACTTTGCCCAGTTTGGGGTCAGATGACAGCGTACCAAGATAATAATAATAATAATATTTAGGGACAATGTCACACAGATCATCCTAGCCCCAAACTAAGCAAAGCTTGTACTATGGGTACCAGGCGACGATATACATACTTATATAGATAGATAAATACTTAAACACATAGGAAACATCCATGACTCAGAAACAAATGTTCGTGCTCATCACACAAATATTTGCACTTACCGGGCTTCGAAACCAGGACCACCAGCTTCGTAGGCAGGAGCACTACCAACCAGGCTACGGTGACCGTGAAGATGTTTATTATTTGTTTATGCTTATTTAACTAATTATACTACCTAACTTTTGTAACCGTTAACTCAAACATTAGTAATTCACCAAGT
Source organism: Pseudoips prasinana (assembly GCA_951640165.1). NCBI lineage: Eukaryota > Metazoa > Arthropoda > Insecta > Lepidoptera > Nolidae > Pseudoips > Pseudoips prasinana. Next base: position 33,966,094 of record OX621248.1, read on the forward strand.
ATACTACAGTTAATTAAAATCAAGTTCGATTTGACAGTAAACGACGGAGGAGCACAAAATTTAGATCAATCAAAGTTCATTATGTTGACGGAGTGCAGAGAGCTAATATTTTTTATATTATAGGCATTAGAAGTAAATTATTTTAATAATCTATACATATAATAAAATCGTAAGAAAGTCAAAACTGTACATTGAATATCTTTTTAAAAGGATACCTGGGGCGTGATCTACAATCGATATCGAAGCCAAAAATATAGTTTTTATAATTTTTGTCTGTATGTATGTCCGGGCTAAACTCAAAAAGTACTGTTTAGTTTTACTTCAAATTTTGCATGAATATTACTAAGAGGTCAGGTCAACATATAGGCTACATATTATCACGCTATCACCTACGAGAGAGGAGCTGTGATAATTTATAAAAAATTACGCGGGTAAAACCGCTGGGCACAGCTAGTAAAAAATATTACACACGCTACCATGCTTTTGACACAGTGAGAAGAGATGACACACTGAGTGTCGAAACTGAGAACAGATTTATATTATTTAACGTCTGTACTCTTTGACAATATAATCTTAATGGTTGAATTTCGAACAAGTGCGATCTCTAGTAATCATTGATATGCCAGCGAAAGTTTATCAGAAGAGGATTTCTCAGAACATAGTAATCTCACGTAGGTACAGACGCCAGCACATCCAGCTACCCAATCTGTCAAATTTCTTATATAGATTATCAACTTTATTAGAAAAGCATAAGGGTCACTTTCAATTGGGGAAATTTGACAGATTGGGATAGCTAGATGTGCTGGCGTCAGTACATGAGAATTCTAGTAATTTGTAACGCTTATAATCTTTGAAATAGCGAATAGATTAGCTCTGTCATTATTGACCTTCTTTAGACTTTCTTTTTTTAATTCAGACCTAAATTAATTTTCCACTAGTTTTTCTGATATCTTAGTTGAAAGACGCCAGTTCATGCATTATTTTTGGAACTGTTCCTTACATAGCTTCTCGTCAAAAATATACACTCACATTTTATTCTCGTTACATATTCAATACTAGCTGTACCCGCGTTAAACTTTTTAATTATCACAGCTGCTCCCCCGTAGGTGATAGCGTGATAATATGTAGCTTATTATGTTAACCCGACCTCTTAGTAATAATCATGCAAAATTTGAAGTAAATCCATGCAGTACTTTTTGAGTTTAGCCCGGACATACATACAGACAAACAGCTAAACAGACAAAAAAATCTAAAAACTATATTTTTGGCTTCGATATCGATAGTAGATCACGCCCCAAGTATCCATTAAAAAAAATTCAATGTACAGTTTTGACTTTCCTACGATTTTATTATATGTATAGATATAAAACTACACTTTAATAATGTTAGCTTTTTAATTTACTTTACATTAATATAGTATAGATTTTTATTAATTTATTTATTAACACTTTAGCCCCGAAAATAATGCCGTAGAATTATCTACCAGTGAACCTTTGGGTGGTGCAGAGAGGTTACGGTAGGTGCACTGAAATTGACAGCCGCTAAGAATAATAAAAAACCGCAGCAGCAAGTATTCCAGTTGATTAATGAAAGCAAAGTGCGGTTTACGATTTATGACGTATAAAAAAAAACTACTTGCTAGATATCGTTCAAACCAATTTTCGTTGTTAGTTTGCATGGTAATGTACATAATATATTTTTTTTAGTTTTATCATTCTCTTATTTTAGAAGTTACAGTGGGGGGGACACTCATTTTACCACTTTGGGAGTGTCTCTCGCGCAAACTATTCAGTTTAGAAAAAAATGATATTAGAAACCTCAATACCATTTTAGAAGACCTATCCATAGACACCCCACATGTATGGGTATTATGAAATATGAATATGAATTTTTTTTTGAGTTTCTATTCCATTTATTGGGATCCCCCAAAATTATTATTATTTTTCTATTTTTGTGTAAAAAATCTTAATGCGGTTCACAGAATACATCTACTTACCGAGTTTCAATACTACAGCTCTTATAGTTTCGGAAAAAATGGCTGTGACATACGGACGGACAGACAGACAGACATGACGAATCTATAAGGGTTCCGTTCTTTGCCATTTGGCTACGGAGCCCTAAAAACGCTAATAAGTAATACTTTACTGCAGATATACAGGCTGGCCGAGGAGTTGACGTTCAAACGTAAAATTTAGATACTTTATGACGAGGAGTATCCGAATCGCCCCCATGTATATGATACGATATTGCGTAGTTTTCGAGATATGGTGTGCACTCCGGCGCGGGTTCTTAGTTTCAGTTTTATTTAATAATAATATCTGGGGACAATGTCACACAGATCATGCTAGCCCCAAACTAAGCAAAACTTGTACTATGGGTACCAGGCGACGATATACATTCTTATATAGATAGATAAATACTTATAATACATAGAAAACATCCATGACTCAGAAACAAATATTCGTGCTCATCACACAAATATTTGCACTTATCGGGATTCGAACCCAGGACCACCAGCTTCGTAGGCAGGAGCACTACCAACTAGGCTATGGCGACCGATTTGCTAGAGTAGAGTCCTCACTCGCCTCTATTGTCCAGTGAAGTACAGAAGAAGTGCCTCCGCGGCTAAATGTAAACGTCAGGTTAAAAAAAAAAGAAATCTCTATCTATAAATCCCTAACGTATACATACATAACCTTAAGAAAACTCAGTCGAAAATCTATGTAAGATTAAAACCGTCTATTCGTTTACAAAGTTTTTATACTGCTTACTGTTGTTATAGTAAAAATGAAAGGTCTCCGTGGACGAAGGCCACGTCATATATCACTTCTCACGATGGTGCAAATCATAAGCGAAAGCGATCTGTGGTTACTCTAGTATAAATACGCCCGTCTAACGACTATTGTCCAATGACTACAACCGGGGCCGACACTCCACTTTTATCCGCTCCTACTACCATATAGTCAGTAGGAGCGGATAATAAAGGTCTGTATCTTCTTTCTTATGATATTGATGTACCTATTCCATCATAGGTCTTCATTAAGCTTCAATCAAAACTACTATAACAAAATTAAAATTACTTTAATATTTCTTTATGAAATCTTTTGTAAGCAATATTGATAGGGGGCCCTTCGTCAACTAATTTAATTCCATCCAATCCATTCCATTAAACCTTCAGAGTAATCGCGTATCATACATATTATTATGTACAAAAAAGCTGTATTGATAACCCCCTATTTTGGAAGTCCGATAGTTAAAAGAAACGAAACGCTATAAGTTTCTTACTTGAACCTAGGTAGAGCGCTAGACACCTGAGGTCTTAAAATGGCCATCGCACTGCACTGTAGCAATTAACATTTTTATAAGTACTTTACTGTTTACGATTTCGGAGACGATTTTTAAACAGTGTTGAACTTATTTATATGCATGCTCCTAGTCAAATTTTGACCATGGCGGTCACTCTCAATGGAGACTAGTCATCTGCGCAGCTCATATTACAGTGTGACAAATGCATTTAAAAAGACTTTAATTATCCCTTGATATAACCTTCGTTAATTTGAATTTTATATATGTTATTAATATAGTGTAAATATGTGTTGTACATACATACTACTCTGTCAAGAAAGTACCGGGAAAAGATCAATAATATATCAATAACCAATAATATACATAAACAAATCATCCATTCCCGATACTTTTTTGACTGAATGTATATGTTAAATAAACAGGGCCATTTGTGATTTGTCATATAAGTTTTAGGAAATTGGTGGTTTAAATTAGTCCCATTTGCTATTTATTATTGTTAACTTTATTAAAAAGAAAATATATCTTAATTTAGTTTACATAAAATATTTGTACAATTAACTGACTAGGCACCAACGTCGATCCGTATACGACCCGACATTTCTGGCAATCTTATGGTTCGGCCTTCGTGCTTAAAATGATTTATAAAGTAATGACAGAGGTACAAAAATGCGTCTTTCCTGTTCTTTGAACAGTTTAACTGGGTAAGATCCTCAATTTTACTAAAAATAAACAGCAGGTGCACGGCATTATTATTTTCATTTTGCAGTTCTGTTGATAATAAAATCGACTCAAGCAGAGCGAGGAGCGTAAGAGGGTCCACTTACCTTTGCTTAACTTGCCATGTAAAAATATATTAAAAATCGTATTGCAGTCGTGTCGTGCACTTTAAAACGCTTTACATTTCGCAACCCAGTAAAGCACATCTACATTAAATTTTAATTAAGCTCATACTAACGACGTATATGTTTAATACATTTTTTTAGGGTTTCAAACTACAAAATCCAAATTGAACCATTTTAAGGACGCATCTGCTGTGTGGTGACGGCGGTAAATAAAAATATATATATATTAGAATATCATTACATCATCTCAGGTCTGAGGGGCGTCAAAGTCAACCTGAGAGAATATGTACCAGAGGACTGGTAGCAGCTTCCTTCTGTGTACTAAGACCATCTTTCTGCTATCGCCAACCCGTCTGCCAAGCGTAACGATTATGGCATATCACCCCACGATGATTCTTGGGGAGGCTTGTCCAGCCATCCTTCTTTCACCTGTAATGATTAAAGGTCACATTGTTGTCCGATATTCTGTCTGAAAAGACTTTTTTCTCAGGAACGCGTTATTCAGATAGTCTGCGTTCTCTTTGAGCTAAAAATTAAGCTGCTTAATATTATACATTAACACTCGCATGTTAATGAAAATCTAAATAAGACTTCCAGTTGACCTAGCACCGAGAAATTTAACAAGATACAAGATTTTTACCACATGTGAAAGTAATAGTCCAAAAAGTATTTTTTCCTTATCATAAATTTATATTTGCAGTTAGAGAATTGACCGTGAGGTACCTATATCGATATATTGGAGGCAGTATTACACTTTAAAAGCTAACATCTTCACAACTGTCAACCATCAATCTGATTTTATGTCATATCTAATCTATATATATAATCTAATCTATAAAATATATAAGTCAAAAAATATTGAAGATTCCACACAAATGTAATATTTTTATGGAATAAATGAATTATGAATTTAAGAAAAGATAGGAGAAATCTTTGACCCTGACTCCCGTGTTGAGTGTAGGTAGGTACTATTTACAATAAATACTAGTTTATTTGAATGCTTTACAAAACTTAATATTCGATTATCATGAAATACCTACAAAATAGAAGATGAAGGACAACTACAATTAAAGAAAATATTAAGGCGTTTATAACCAGTTGCTAAGATTGCTATGAGCGCCTCAATATTTGTAAACAGCCCGTAAGTGTTTTTTTTAAAGACATCACCTGCACTAGGGAATCTAATCCCTGTATCGCGAGGTACTTTACAAACATATAACATATAAATACTTAAATGGTGAGGTTAAGCACATAGGCACGCGATCACTCTGTAGACGGGTGACCGCCAAAGTGGTTTAATTTCTGAGCGTCTCGTGCTTCGGAGGGCACGTTAAGCTATCGGTCCCGGCTGCAGTCGTTAGACAACAGTCGTTAAAGCTACGTCAGAGGTCTACTTGAACGACTCTGATGCTAGGTTAACCACTGCCCATATGATAAAGTAAAGTAATTTAAAATTGAAACCCAAAAATACACAATAGTTTAGTAGAAGAAATAAAAAGTGGTGGTAAAAAGGGATGACAAGAACACAGGTAAAAGTGAAAAAAAAGATTGTACTGAACCTTCAGTGCGCTCTTGTCCGTTTTTAGGGTCCCCAAGGGTAAAACCTGAATTTTTGCTCATTTTTATAGATAATGGCACGGAACCCTCCGTGCGCTAATTCGACTCGCACTTGGCCGGTTTTTGTGTTTATCCAGCGTCTATACATACAGATGTAAATTAATATTAACGATTAAAATCGTGAGGTCGTGACCGAAAGATTATAATATCTGTGCCGAAAGTTTTACTTTTTGTAGCACAAGTTATTAGTTTTAATTATAACGGAGTTATTTGTAACTTTTTATTGTTATAGTCAGTTGTGTCAGAGATGTTGTTATGGAATATTGAATTCATAATAGTATAAAATGTACAAAGCTGAATACCAATATTATCAATACTAATAAAAAGTCTATGGTAAGATATTCATTTTTGACAGTGATTATGTCAATGCCTTTTAAAAATTAATAAATATCATCATGTAAGACTAAGTACGTCCACGGTTGGACAAAAGCCTCCCCAAAATATGGGGGGATATACCATAATCGTCACGCTTAGGAGGCGGGTTGGCGATTGCAGTATGATGTCAAAGTCAAAAATCATTTATTCCTACATCATATATTCATATTAAATTTTACATTTATGCGGAATCCTCATTTTTTTACCCTGCCGTGCAGTGCATGACTTGGCAGCTCCTGAGAAACACTGCCAGAAAACTCAGTAATCCTTTTTTTTATAAAGTATACTTAAGATTAATTACAATCATGTATGTTGACTGAGACCAACTCAATCCCAAGCACTTTTGTCACTTAAATAATATCAGCAATTTTGTAATATACCCTGCTTCATAATTTGGCTTTGATAATTCTTATAAACTTATTTGTAGACAATTCTCTAATATCATTGGGAAGTTTGTTATAGAATCTTATCTTAATCATAGTTCACAGAAAAACGCTGCTGCCCATTCTCTGGTATTCCCTCGGACCATTTCTACGCCCCCTACGGGATGAGATGGGATGATGATATGCTATATATATACACACTGCCATCATGCTGGATGCGGGCAGAGCAGGACCGGCTATTGTGGATCCTTGGGGGAGGCCTTTGTCCAGCAGTGGACGTCTTTCGCCTGATATGATGATGATGATGACACACTGCCATCTGAACCCAAACTAGGCAAATTTGCTATTCATATTTGACCCCATACCAGCAGTGTCTCAAGATATTTTTAATTTAGTTATTTATACTTATTTAACGAATTATATTATCGAACTTTTGACACCAACAACTTAAACAAGGTTCCATAATTCACCAAGTAGGTATTATTAACAAAACTGTACCACAGGTTAAAGAAATCAAAGTTACAATTTGACGGTAAAATTGCCTCTTGCCACTCACTCCAGTCAACGTTGAACTTTGGCTCGAAAGTTCAATTTCTTTGAGCCCTGGGCTATAAAACGTCATTAGTCTTTGAAGATTTGATTTGAAGTCATCGACATTGTTGTAATTTGGAATAGCAAGCCCGAGGCGATAATTGAACACAATTTAGGTGAATAAAAGAAATTGCGTACCTACGAATAAGTAGCTTTCTTCTTGCAAAACTATCACTAATCTATTTTAGCTTGAGTCATGACTTAAATAACCTAATCTGGGTTGAAGAAAGTTTATTTTTTTATTTTAGTAAATAGTCAAAATGTAATTTATAGGTAGTTATAGTTATTTATGTAACAGAAGTACGCATATTGTGAAGTGTCTCACTCAAACCCCAGAAGTTTACGTGATAAGTTTAAGTATTTACATAACGCTTTCTGTAATGAAATGTGTTTTTGGTAATGAATAACAAAATATACTTAGTTTCTATCAGCAGAATATTTTGCTTTTTAACATAGATACTTTGTAAGATAAGAAATAGTGAAAATAAATGTTTACAATTTAAGTTGTAATACGGAGCTTTTTGATCTGTTTTAGTGTAGATTTACGGTAAAAGAAGAAATGTTATACACAATTAATATTAGGAAATTTAAAAAGATTAATAAACCCTTTTTTTTAAGAGAATATTTTGTTTTCATAGACTTGAAGAGGAAACTAATTCAAAAGGTAGGAGAAAAATCTAATCATGCTACCCAGTAGGGCCCTGACATGGCTTAATGACTATTGTCACACGATTACAACCGGAACCGGCACCGTAATTTTGGCGGTTACCCACATAGAATGACCCCACTGTACTTAACGTCGCCAATCACGTAATGGGTAATAACTGGCTATTAGCGCCTCAATGTTTAAATCTACGTGATACATGGATTCTAAACTCACACTCGTATGATATTTTTTATCCGAAGTTTTGATTTTAATTCTCTATTGCTGCTTTTGCCTGACTGCACGTAGCAGCGCAGCAGCTAAGGCCTAAAACATACACAAGCGACGTAAGGCAGTAGGCGTGGAACAGGCGTGGCGCAGGCGTGCGCCGCTTCAAAACGATTTCATACAAAATGTATGCAGGTGACGTTTTTGAATTATACTGAAGCGACGCGGCGCAGACACGCCGTTTCGTTGCCTGCGCCGCGTCGCTAGCAGTCGGTTCTCGACACTAAGACAGTCGCCTCTCCGCTTCGTGTCGCGGGGGCGAGTCCCGCGGCGGACAACTATTTGTGTTCTGAGTCTGGATGTAATTTGTGTGTGTCTATTATACGTTAGTAAAGCACCCCGCGGCACGAGGATTGGATTCACTAGTGCGGGCGTAATGTTTAAAAACAAAAATCATAGATAAAAGATAATGTATATAGCACTAGTCGTATTTACTGTACATAACTGTCTTTCTTTGTGTCTTTGTTTTTATTTTTAGTTAATTTAATTTATTTTCAATATTTAACAATGACGACGCCCGCATCAGAGTAATAAACCTCTGTATCGCGGGGGACTTTAAATAAATATAATTCACGGGCTAAAATCTCACCCACAATCAGAATAACTACATATGGGTAACACAAATAGTTTTCTTGTGCGCGGAAAACGAATAGCGCAAATACAGGTTCATCCTCCATTCTCTCACTCCGATGACCTCACACTGTAGAAAATAATATTTCACACTAGCTAGACCCACCCACGTTAAAGTAGTTTTGGCGTAAAAGAGTTACAAACACACATCTATACTCACAAACTTTCGCATTTATAATATTAGTAGGATGCACCTCTAGCGGTTTTGGCAGTGTACTCCGGAATTGCTCGCAGGTGGTAGATTTTTTCCTACTTACTTGACAGTTTCCGTCATATTTTGAACAATTCACACAATATCTTTATAAATTGTAGCCTATGTGGTATTCTGATGTATAAGCTATATTATTGTAAAGTTTCATTAAAATCCATTTAGTAGATTTAACGTGAAAGAGTAACAAACATCTATCCATCCATCCTTACAAACGTTCGCGTTTATAATATTAGTAGGATTTCGGCATTAGACCGCCAAAGTAGATTAATTTCTGCTGACGATCTCGGTTGTAGTCAACAGTCGTAAAGCCACATCAGGGTCTTATAACTTTGAAATTAGGATATCCTCTGCCCAAAGGATGAAACAAATTACCGATCTGCCAGTAACCTATACAAAAAATGTGTTCCGCATTTTTCTTCTTGGATTCGACGCTCACACCAATATGAATCTCAAAACTGACGTATCATAAATTTGATCTTCCAGCAGAGATCAAACCAGTACTCTACACAAATGCGTAACTAACGCAGTGCAAGGCCTAAAAGTAAACTCAAAAACTGTGTAATTTTGTTTGCTCATTTTGGGAGACGTTATATAACTTTCAACAAAAAACGTTGAACTGAAAGTAAACGCCTGGTAAATCAATCTGATGAAGAAATTAAACAGAAGGACAAAGTTGGCCCTTAATATAAACAAAACCATTCAGACAAGATGTAGTAAAACATATCTAAAACTATAAATTGCGATACCTATATAATATCTTTAAAAATAACTTAAATAAGCTAAGCTAAGTAACTAAATAATTACTATCATAAATTAAATGTTTTCAAGCCGCAAATCCATAGCCGAATATGTGCATAGAAATAATTATGTATGTATAATTAACAATATTACTACAAACATGTTCTGACTATTTACAAGCGCTTTTACGCTACATGAATACACATTACTTATATTTATTTTTATTTAAAAAGAATTTCTTGATAGAAAAAAAATACAAGGTTTAAAGCATGCTGCAAACAATAGAATCGCAATATTTTACCGCTCAATATAAACTGTTATTTACCGCCTCCTCTGTGCATCCGTATGTCCGTCTATCTATCAGCGGGCTGTGTCTCATAAAGCGTTATAGGCAGCTAGTGGGAATTGTGATAAAGTGCCTGTTTGACATGTCTATTGTATTGTATATCTGTGTATTGTATGTATATGATTAAATAATTTAAATAGTTAAAAGTATTTCTTTCTATCCCTTTCCATAGAAGAGTTTTGCTTATTTTGGGCTAGATGGCGCTGTGTGGAACTTAAATTAATTTTTGAAGTAAAACTTTTTTACGCACGCTTGAATTGGGGAGTAAGTTGGTGAATGCGATACGAAAAGTGTGATGGGGGGGGAGGGAAGAAGATGGAAAAAGAGATAGTTACGTTTCGTATAGGTCGTATAGATAGAGAGAGAGAGAGAGTAAGGGGTAAAAGAGAGAGGTGCGAGCACAGATTTTCTTTCTCTCTTTCTCTTATAGTATAGTTAGGTTCTAAGGTTTACTTCAGTCGCGTGGTCTTAAGCACACTCGTATTTTTTATTATTTCTAAAAAAAAAACAATTAAAAGAATACAAGTAACGTAAATCTTGATGTTTTTTGTTAAATGATGGACAATATTTGATTCCTCGTGCTCAGAAGACCCAGCAAATTCTTGCAGCGTTTTCTGCCGTCCATGTACGCTTAATGTTTTATTTTTCACTCATGTTAGTAAGCAATATTTTGTTATGAGGTGATAATAAATATATTCATATTATATAATCATACGGAACCCTCCCTGTAGACTCACACTTGGCCGGCTTTTATATCATAATATACGTCATCGAGTACAAGAAAGAGTTACTTTATAACTTAGCGAATGTAAAATATTTCAATTAGAGTTAATTTTGGCGAACGATTGTGTAAAATGGCTCCCTTCACCAGACTTTTAAGAAGTCTTATACAAATAAAAAGATATGTTGAGTTCATGACTAATGCAATCTTGTACCTTGTCATTATCAATCAATTTGGCCATCTTTCTATTGATAAATTGATTTGTAAATATGATCTGACACCTACTAATGGGCACTCAGGCGTGTGAATATTATAAAGATGGATAGCGGCGTCTGGTATTTAGACGTGGACACATTAGTGCCACGAACTGCGTTTCTGACATTAATCGAACTTTAATCAATCCTACTTACATTACAAACTAGCTGTGCCCGCGGTTTTACCCGCATTTTGATGTGAAACATCTATAGCCGCACGTAAAACAGATTTCTGGCGTGGCGACGCATGCCGTGGCGCATGCGCAATCGACTTTTTATTTTATCATTATGACATATTTAGTTCCTATCACAATATTATGTTCTTTTCTGCATATTACTTTTACAAAATAATGTCGATGTTTCACATCTGCCAGGCGTCCCGTGACGGCTCACATTTTTTTTTTATTTTTATAAATTAGGTAAAGCCTTTGTGTTAATCTAGGGTATCATCTAGCACCATACCAAATTTTATTAAAATCGCTCCAGCCAGTCGTGAAGAAGTAACAAACAAACACACTCACAAACTCAAAAAGTTTCGCCTTTATAATATTAGTAGGATGCAAAAGTTTGTGAGTATGGATGTCTGTATGTATGGATGTTTGTTCATGTTGCACGCAATAACTACGAAATGGGTTGAGATGAAACTTTTTAATAATAAAGCTTATATGTGAAACAACAACGACATCATAGGACTAGAAAGCTAAAACCATAAGCAACAATATTTGTTTTACGAGTTCAGTCATAATTAATTACATGAAAAAAAAAAGATTTTACACTGACGACTGGCGACTAGAGAAATGGGTCAAGTTCAAAGGCACTAGTGCTGCACCCCTTGCCCGCGCTCTCGCAAGGGTATAGTTACGTAATCTTAGTCATGCGCGAAGAGTTATTAACGGGATGGGGATTCAAGCGGGAAATTAAATATTATCAAGTACTCAATAACCACAACGGTTATGACGTAGCTGCTATATTATAATTATATATTCGCATTGTGATTATTTATTGAATTGTGAATGTGATTATCATTGTATCAATAACTATAGTAATTCTATAATAATTTTATATCTTAAAACTATTATTAATCGATATAAGACTCTCAATTGCTAATTACTGATAAAATATAAATAGGGTAGGAGATCATTAAAGATTGATTCCTTGTTACGACTCGCAATTAGAGAACATTACTCTGTTCGATTAAATATTGTGTATACCTGTGAGTAACATAAATTATTACTTATTTTTGTACAAAAATAAAATCTAACAAACAATCAAAAGTTGTGCTTGTGATGTTATCATCCTAGTCTTGCGAGGTTGTTGGTGTTTTACAAGCGAGCGCTATAAAAACATTAACCATGGATATCTGCATAACCATGGTGTTCCGCGGGGTGGGGATGGTACAGGAGGGTAGCCCCCTCCCATCTCCAACGCTCCCCCCTCAATTCACTTACGTTTGAAGGCGACTTGATTTGAGATATTTACCTTTGAAGGTTTACACCATAATCGCCATGCTTGGCAGTCAGGTTGGCGATCGCAGTATGATGATCATAGTTCACAGAGACGCTCATGCCCGTTCTCTGGAATATATACTCCACCGGGTCCACTTCTACACCCCCATGGAATGAAATGGGGTAGTGATATCCTTTTCCGTCAGTTTTGCTAACGGTTTGTTTATGACTAACTTCTGAGATAAGCTTCATATTAGACAAGCGGTGGACTGTGTGTAAGCAATTAGTTTATTTTTATTTTTGGCATTATATTTTTCTTACAAATAAATTATATATGTATTTATGAGCATAAATTTGTATTTTAATGTATGTTCCCCATGTAATCCTAAACGTTTTGGAGCGATTTTAATGTAAATGTGTCTGAACACGGGAGCACTTTCTATTCCATCACTCTCGCGACAGGTGACGGGACTGTTGGCGTGGTTGGCAAATGCTCGCTTTTCACGCTGGAGGTCGTGGGTTCGATTCCCACCCAGGACAAACATTTGTGTGCATGAACATGTCTGTTTGACCTGAGTCTGAGTGTAATTTCATAACACAAAAATAATATTAATACCCTGGGACATTATTTACACACGGCCAACTAATCCCAAACTAAACAGAGCTTAGCTTAGCAGAAACCAGATAACTGATTATACTACATAGACTACTATTTTCCTATTTTGTAAATACATACTTATATAGATAAAAAAAAACAAAAAACAATGTTTTTTATTTTCAATAAACTTATATTAGAATTACAATAATGCATGCCGTACCACGAAAACCTCACAGGGTTTATCTGGGTACCGGCGAGCCGTTCACGTATACCGTATTACACGGTTAGTACATAAGAAGGTATAATTGATACATAATAGGTAGATACAAAATTCAGTTCTTACAATATAAAATATACAATACAATAATAATTAACTAACACCGTTTTCTAAGAAGAACTTTTTAGATTTGTGCTTAATATTGTGGAACCATTTTTGTACAATGTTTGTAGATCTTCTGGTAGGTTATTCAGGTAAGAGGGTATCAAGTAGCCTGCAACTCTCGTTCCGTACAAATTTGTTGTTTTGGGTAATGTGTACTTGTTTTGATTAGGGACTGATCTCAGAAACCCAGGTCTTTTATATTCGATCAGCAACTCCGGGTGTTTAGCTTCAGAAAGAGTTAGGTATTTCACTTTGTTATATACTTATATAGATAATCATCAATATAAGTATGTATTTACAAAATTGGAAAATAGTAGTATATGTAGTACATCAGTTATCTGGTTTCTGCTAAGCTAAGCTCTGCTTAGTTTGGGATCAGCCGTCTGTAAATAATGTCCCAGGGTATTATTATTATTTAACTGACTTAAAATATATTTACAGTTCCGTGTAATATCGGGTCTATTTGAAAAAGAATTACCATTCCCATTTCCCAAAAAAATGTGTTGGTCCATGTGCAAAACACCCTCACAAATGCCATATCGTATCGTCGGACGTGATTTCTTCACGAAATTATACAGACACCGATGTTAAGTCTAAGTTAGATGACCCTTGGACCTAAGATGTGTAAGTTATCCGTACAGACCCGGAAGACAAGGGGCAAGTCACGCAATTGCATTTAAAATGATACTCACATACTGGCTCTCGTAAGACTGAACCCTATTACAATATAGTATGGCTTAGCGAAATAAATCTATACTAATATTATACAGAGGCAACTTTTGTGAGTTTATGACGTTGTAAGGGATAATCTCTGGATCTACTGAACTGATTTTCCAAAATTATTTCACCAATTGAAAGCTACGTTATTGTGGAGTGTCATAGGCTATGATTCATCATCATAATTTTATATATATCGAACTTTTAACAAACGGGCAGGGACAAACATATTTATAACGCGAAATGAAGTCCGCGGGCACTGCTAGCTACTCGTAGTTGTAGATAATTTTATCTACAACTAGCAGCCGTGGCCATCTGCGGAGTACAAATTGTGTTGTCCGCACTATAAATTGTAAACCTAAATACCGCTTAGCGCTACCCACTAAAATAATAATAATATCCTCCGAGATGAATTTCGGCCACGGCTGCCAGTATCAATAGATATAAGCCATCTGCGTGGGACATGTTATAGTGTACAAGTGTGTGCGCAAATACAGGAGCACTTTCTATTCCATCACTCTCATGATCCGATGGGCTTAGCGACATGAACGGAAAGAGATCAGGTACAGGACCGACAGCTGTACGTACTCTCCGAAGCACGGTTATAATACCGCCAACTTCCAGACTTCGCTGATGCTGAGATCTTTTTCTTTTTACAGATATGTCCCAAAATCACTTTTGGCCCGAGCCGGGATTTGAACCCAGGAGCTCGTTCTTTGCGGGTGAACACGCTACCGCTAGACCAACGAGGCAGATATCACCCCTGAAATAATAATACATTTTGCAATGCATTAAATAAACATAATACAATATAATAACATACATTCATATTATCCAATAAATATCTATGTTTTCCATATGCTAATTCCTTCATTAGATAGAATATTAAGTAACTGGCGCCTGCGCACCGTGTCAATTCAAAAATCGGCGGTACAGATCATAATGCAACATGCAAACCAACAATGGCAATGTAATATCTATGAATATTCAAAAAGCCATAAAATTTAAATATTTTTAATCTCCATTATGTTTATATTTTTATATTATTTGTGATGGGGTTTGACCTTGTATCGTACTTCGTTTTATTATTGGTACATGGTAATACTTATATGAATTTCATAATAAGTCTTAACACACATTAAGCAGTACATTTCCAGTATAAGCTGATCTCTCATTGTACGGAAATCCTATACAACGCGAGATCAGCTTATACTGGAATAGTATAGCTTGATATGTAGCCGTGTGTACTAGTGTACTTTGTAAGTCATAGCCGACAAGTTAAGGTAGAGCTCGTACTGGCTGTAATATACATACATACATACATAGACTCACGCCTGTTTCCCAGAGGGGTAGGCAGAGACAACGGATTTCCATTTGTCACGATCTTTGCATACTTCTTTTGCCTCGATTACTGTCATTATATTCTTCATACATGCTCGCCGGTTTAGGGTACTTCTAACCTGCCCTTTCTTGAGAACATCTCCAGTTTGGTCAGAGAATGTTCGACGAGGTCTTCCCCTTCCGGTTGTACCATTCACACAGGCCAGGTATACTTCTTTTGTCAATCTTCTTTCATTCATCCTTTCTAAATGGCCAAACCATCTCAGCATGCCTTTTTAAATCTTTGTGACTAGGTACATCCTCTTTCACACCACAACGCTCTCAAACATCAGTATTTCGAATTCTGTCTCTCAAAGTAATATCTATAAAGTAAAGTAATATCTGTAATATCGGGGTTATAAATAAATCCCGCGGTTTTACCCGCATTAAACTTTATAAATTATAGCCTATGTGCTAATCCAGGGTGTCAGCTAACTCCATATCAAATTTTATTAAAATCACACCAGGCATTAGACGAGAAGAAGTAACAAACATACTCACTCACATACTCACAAACGTTCACCTTTATAGTATAGTGTGATTTAGTAATTATTATCTATTTAGTAATATACAACATGTAACGTAATTAACGCACACCCTCAAACACCCCAATTAGAATTTATGTTGTAATCATAATACATACACGGAATTTTCAATTTAACATTTATATGCATTGTTATTTACTAAATAAGTTTCTTGGAATAAAGTTTATTTTTCTTTATATTGTATTGAGGGATGGAATTTGTATGAATACAAATAAAACTGCGATTTTAAGTCTTATTACTTTGACTTACGGTCCATTTCAATTTGTTTTGACTGTACTGGGATGATATTACAATAATTTCCGTAATTTTAATTATTTTTGGAATAAAAAATTACCTATATTAATAATGATATAAATCGATTCAGTAAACGATTCTGAATAAACTATTTTCAGGATATGCGTTAATTAAGTTACATGTTGTATAAGTATGATTACTACCTGTTTGATTGCCATAGTACAGGCTCTGCCTAGTTTGGAATCAGATGGCAGCGTGTTAGCTGCCCCAATATATTTATTGTACTTATTTATAAAAACTCGGTCCATAATTTCTTATTGAAGGCTTCACACACAAGAATATATATGTCGCAGGGAAATAAGGATATCAGGGATTTCACGAAATCTCTAGGGATATCACAAAATCCCGGTAGATGTCGAATATTCTTGTTTATTAAGTCTTCTAACTATTACTAAAACTGTCTAGTGATATGACAAAACACCAATTTATCGTCAGTGATATGTCGTTTCACTAAACTAAATCTAGTAAAATGTCAGGAAAGTGATTACTGCCGAATAAAAGTACATGGATGAATAAATTAGGCTAGGTTAGGTTAGGTTAGATTCGCTGGGTGAGCGCCGCGCCGCGCAAGAGCGGGAGGCCGTGCGGCGGGAGGCGAGGGACGCAATCGTCCTTCACTGGACATGGGACCTCGCCTCCGCCACCTTTGGACGCCGGACGCTGGACGCGCTCGGCCCAGTCCTGCGGGATTGGCTCGAGCGCCCCCACGGTTTCCTCTCTTTCCGTCTGGTGCAGGTGTTGTCCGGGCATGGCTGCTTCGGAACGCACCTGCATCGGATCCAGAGGGAGGAAACTCCGGCGTGCCACCATTGCGGAGCCGCGGAGGACACGGCGCAGCACACCCTCGGGGTGTGCCCAGCCTGGGTTGAGCTGCGCCGTGCCCTGACTGATGTGGTCGGGCGGGACCTCTCACTTCCCAGTGTGGTGAATTCCATGCTGGGTAGTGAGGAGGCTTGGGCGGCGGATGATGTTATGTCGCAAAAAGAGGCGGCGGAGCGCGCGCGGGAGGATGATCCTCTCGCGCCGCCGCTCCGCAGGCGAAGAAGGGGTGGGAGACGGCGGTTGTACGATCGTCGCCTCGTCCCTCCTTCTGGTGGTGATTAGCGGGCGACAGGCGCGGGGGCGCCTTCGTTCGCATTGCACTGATCACCACCCTCGTCGGGCGGGAACGGCCGAGCACTCACGGTCGTTCCCAGGCCTCTCCACTTAGGGAGGGGCGTGCGGGCCCCGCTGTAAAGGCAGGCGGTCGTCGGTGGGGGACTGGACGTAAAGGCTGAGCCGGTTTCCCAGTCCTCCTCCACACAGACGATGCGGGAGTGCCGCTGGGTTATTTTAGTGGGTATACCGGAGTAGCCGGGGAGTCCCACATAACCCGCCCAGCCCCCAATGGGCGGGTATGCGTAACGCATTTTTTCCCAGCGATAAAAACAAAAAAAAAAAAAAAGGTTAGGATAGATTGGTGTCTTACTTTTTATTGGGCAGACATTTTACTTGATTTAGGTTAGTGAAACGACATATCACTGACGATAAATTGGCGTTTCGTCATATCACTAGGATAAATTGGTGTTTTGTCATATCACTAGATAGTTTTAGTAAGAAGACGTCATAAACAAGAATATTTGACATCTACCGGAATTTCGTGATATCGCGGATTACGTGAAATCTCTGATATCTTTATTTCGCTACAACATATATGTACATCTGTAACGTTACAATTAGCTCTAGGTTACATTACATAATGGGGTCAAAACCTTGCATTGTCGCCTCGAACTTTTAATGTACCCATCGACATTCTTTACATACTTCATTGCTTGTATATATAATTTCACAATCTATTCGAGTATTACATTACTTTGACATTGGTTTTGTGTAAGACACATAATTAAAAATTATTTAAATTAACATAACATTATGTTTAATAATCAAAATGATTGCATAATGTGGCGTATTTAAAATTTTAATTTGGTTTTCTCATTAATCTTGTGTCTTCGGATAACCAACGCCAACCAACGAGTATGAACTTACTGGAAATCATATCCCAGGAACCTATTCAAATCTAATACAGCCATTAAAAAAATATGTGTCAACTTACTTACTGGAAATTGTATCCTGGGTCTACAGAGGCCTTACACAAGCAGCTACAGAGTGTATGTCAATTTACTTAGTGTTAATTGAATCCTGGGCTTATAGAGGACTTATACAAGCACCTACAGAGCGTTTGTCAACTTACTTAGTGTTAATTGAATCCTAGGTCTATAGAGACTTAATAGCCTACAAAGCGTTTGGCAATGAAGTTACTAGAAATTTTATCCTGAGGCTCGCAATATAACCACCTGCAGATCGTGTGGCAACTTACTTACTGGAAAGTGTATCCTGGGAACCGCTAGATAAAATAATATGATCTGCTGTAAAACATATAACTTGCAGTACATGTGGCAATGTACTGGGTATTGTATAATGGGAAGCTATAGAGACCTTATACAACCACTTGCAGAGTGAGTGACAATATACTTACGGGAAATTTAATCTTCGAGACCTCTACAGATCTAATAAAACCTACTGTAGAACATGTATCAAAGTAATTCTTGGAACTTATAGCGATCTAATAACACCCCCTGCAGAGTATATAGCAACATACTTCTTATCTTATCTTTGATGGGGTGTACTTGCGTACAGCACTTCGACCCTTCAGGATCTTTTGTACTATCCCCCACTGGTTTTTATTCTATACCTAGAGCCCTGAATAAAATCTTCACATAATCCAGTATGCTTCTTAGGGGTAGATCCTTGTGGTCTCCTGGTAGTTGACAGCCCCAGGATGGCCATTCTGTGTCTTACCAATGCATCGCATTGCATAGCAATATACTTAGTGGAAATTGTATCCTGGGCCTATAGAAGCTTAATACAAGAGCTTACAAAGCGTTTGGCAATGAACTTACAAGCAATTGTACCCTGGGGACGTCTAGATAAACAATATAATCTGCTGTAGAGATCGTAGAAATGTATTTACTGGAAATTGGATTTTGCAATATATAACTTGCAGAACATGTGGCAACGTACTAGTTGTATAATGGAAATCATTCCTTTGTTTAAAACTGGTGATACTTCAGACGCTTCAAATTTTCAACTTGTTTCCGTGCTGCCCACTCGTAGTAAAATATTTGAAAAGCTTATGCTTAGCCAGTTGCTCAGACACTTTAATATACATAATTTACTACACCGGAAACAGTTTGGATTCACAAAGGGCTTTTCAACCATAGATGCAGGGGTCAACTTATTAAAAAGTATATTCGCGGCTTGCGAAGACTCGCACGATGCATTAGGTATCTTTTGCGATTTGTCCAAAGCGTTCAGTTGCGTTCATCATGATACTCTGGTCAGAAAATTACACCACTACGGTATTAGGAACAAGGCTCTCGAACTTCTGACTTCTTACTTGGGCAATAGAATTCAGAAGGTCGAAATAAACGGTAAAATATCTCCGGGATCTCCAGTGCTAATAATGGGCGTTCCACAGGGGTCAATTCTTGGCCCAATTTGTTTTTAATTTATATAAATGAATTACCTTACTATGTAAGCATGAAATTGTGTTGTTTGCAGATGATACTTCCTTGAAGTTCAAAATAAACCGACAATTAAGCAATTTTGACGCTATTAATGACGCAATCTCTAAAGTTGTTCATTGGTTTAATGCCAATAATCATGTGCTTAATGATAAAAAAACTAAAGTCATAAAATTCATTACACCGAATGTGAAACAAGCGACAGCCAATGTAAAACTTAAGGGAGCTAGGTTGGACCCTGTTGAGTCAACTGTGTTCTTGGGTATCACTATTGACTCAAAGCTACAATGGAGCCCATAAATAGAAAAACTGTCCGGCAAATTAAGTTCTGCAGCATCTGCAGTGAAAACTTTTAGACGGCAGAATGATGTTGACACATCTAGAATGGTTTAATTCAGTTATTTTCATAGTTTAATGTCCTATGGGATTCTTTTCTGGGGTAGCTCTGCTGACATTATAATCTTGACCCGAGAGTGTCTCTAAGAGAAAAGTTCAAAGAGGTTAACATTCTAACTGTACCATCTCATATATATGAAAATCTACTATATGTGCATAAAAATATCGATTCCTTCTGTAAAAGGAGCGATACACATAATGTAAATACTAAATATAAGAATAATCTCATATTGCATACTACCCGTCTCCACAAAATAAGTAACTCTTTTATGGGGCAATGTATAAGTTTCTATAACAAACTTCCCAATGGTGTTAGAGAATTATCTACGAATAAGTTTAAAATAATTATTAAAGCCAAATTGTGTAGCAGGGCATATTACAAAATTTCTGATTAATTAAGTGATAAAAGTGCTTGGGATTGAGATGTTCTGAGTCAACACACAAGATTGTAATTAATCTTAAGTGTATTTTATTTAAAAAACCTACAGAGTTTTCTAGCAGTGTTTCTCAGTAGCTGCCAGCTGCACTGCACGGTAGGGTAAAAAAATATGACGATTCCACATAAATGTAAATTTTTTACGGAATAAATAATTTTTGACTTTAACTTTGAAACCTATAGAGACCTTATACAACCACCCGCAAACCGAGTGAAAACATACTTACGGGAAAATGTGTAACGTCGGGACGTCTATAGATTTAATCCAACTTAAAAATACTATAGAGCATGTAGCAAAGTAATTACTACAAAGTGTACGCTGGAAACGGCATGCCATATTCAAGTAGATTCTGCAGGTTGCGGTCTTTCGTTTGACCGTTTCCGATTGATATATTAGAATCTCGGTTGTGGTATTACTATTCCGCGGACAGGATATGACATATGTCTTTTTGAAACGGTGCCGTCGCAGTCGACTGTGTATCCATAACAGGTCAAATGTCACATCTTATGTAAACGTCTCGCCAAAATTGTAATTAAAACGTATTTTTAATCTCGCAAATAAAATTCCACCATCCACGTAATAAACTAATTTGAATATAATCACATTTCTTTCTAACAAAGACGTTATGAGGAGAACAGAGCAATTTTGAATACTGGTTATATAAGTTAATCGCGTAATACTGAGAGAGAATATGCAACGTAGAACGTGGCCAAAATATGCACTTGGAGACGAGCAGGTGTTTTATTTATATCTTTGGACAACAAACCCACTGCCATCTGATTCCCAACTAAGCAGAGCATGTAGTATGACCACCAGACGTCTGCTAATCCACCACCACCATGTCAGCCAAATTACGTCCACAGCTGGACAAAAGCCTCCCCAAAGAATGGGGGATAAGCCATAATCGCCACAGTTTGATGGTCAAAGTTCACAGAAAAACGCTGCTGCCCGTTCTCTGGTAGGTATTCCCTCGGGACGATTTCTACGTCCCCCACGCGTTGAGATGGGGTGATGATATTCTACGCCGTCACCACACAACTGATTACACTGACACACATAAACATACTTATATAAATAAAATAATAATACGCAGACAGAACACATAATCGTACTCAGTACGTAAGTATTAAGTTTATTGAGTGATAAATAATACTGTACCAATATTATAGATTATATATATATACATATATATACTTACATAAATATAGCTATATTATCCATTGTGTACCTAATATTAATAGTTTTTAGTTATAATTAGTATTAATTTGAGTGTCTTCAATATGAGGATACTGACTAGTCTGTACTTTTGTTTTTTTATCAGTGTTACTCACCAATATCATTGTGCATGTTGTGGCACCTTTAGAAGCTGTACATTTAAATTATATTTTTGTATAGATTAAAACATTTTAGATTTAAGTAGATGTAACAGCTACTGGATGTCCTTAAATAAATAAATAAATAAATTAATTACAAAAAAAATGTCATGGGTGGGGTTCGAACTCAGGACCTGTGGCTTAGCATTCAGGGCTCTTAACACTAGACATGCCAGTCAGGCCAATTAGTTAGTTCTCAATATGGTCTGTCCTTATTACGTAGTCTTTTGGAAAACTTTGGGTGGATAGGAATAGAATTTTACAATTGCCGGTAACGGTGTAACCAAGTGTGGTACACAAAAAATTCAAAAGGAAAAAAAGGTACACTAAAACAAATATGGTAATGAACATATATACACACACATACATATACATCTAAAAAAGATGTTATATTAGACTATACTACATACAATTTCTGAGATTATGGAAAAACCGTGAACAAATCGACAGACACAATTTGTTTAAATATTTTATTTTTATTAGTAGTACCGTATATACTTTCTAATTCATATTAGTAAATAGGTGTTTTATTTACTACGCATGCTACACGCAAAAGGTTTCCGCGAGTATGTCGGACTCGACAAAACATAACCTGCCGTGAACTTCACTTGGCGCCTGCGCAGGTAGCCCCGAGGACACGGAAAAGGTTCCTCTACTGCCCCCCTTTCACGCTATGTCCCACATTGTGTGGGACACGTGCCCTGGAACTGGATTGCGCCATATCGCTATCCTTCCAGAGCTGCCTACAGCTGGCGACAGTAGAGACTTTTTTTATCAGAGGGCGACAAACGAGCAATTGGGTCACCTGACGGTAAGTGATCACCGCCGCCCACGTACACTCGCAACAGCAGAGGAGTCGCGAATGCGTTGCCGGCCTATAAGCTCTGACGACCTTACTCACACCCAGAAACATAACATTATTTATATTATTATTAAGGAATGTCTTCTGTAAGGTGGAGGTACTTCCCCAGTCGGGCTGCTCTTTGAGCGAATGAACGCCGTGCCCTACCTCTCTTACTGCCACTGGAACCCTGAGAGGCCGTTGGGCTATCGGCTGCCGCCGCCCCTACGCATCTTCCGTCTGCGATTGGGAATGATGTCGACATGCCTAATAAATGTATAAATACCAACAAGATATTTAATTAAACCTAATAACTATATGGCAATATCTGGCCATACGGGTTAAAAGTCATAAAATAATTATAGTATCAATACGCACCTATTAAGCACGGAACCTAGTTAGCAAGCTCCGCTGAGAGGCTATTGCTGATGACCTCAAACATGGTAAAGTAAGTTCTTAAGTAAGTTCCCTCAAGCATTTGCTCAATTTCACTATAAATAATCCGTTATAATCACTTTTTATAGACCAAAGAAGTATACCTGGCCTGTGTGAATGGAACAACTGGAAGGGGAAGACCTCATCGAACATTCTCTGACCAAATCGGAGACGTTCTCAAGAAAGGGCAGGTCAGAAGTACCCTAAACCGGCGAGCATGTATGAAGAATATAATGACAGTAATCGAGGAAAAAGACGTGTGCAAAGATCGTGAAAGACAAATGGAAATTCGTTGTCTCTGGCTACCCCTCTGGGAAACAGGCGTGAGTCTATGTATGTATGTATAATCACTTTTATTACGGATATTGTAAATATGAAGTACGTCGTACCTAATATAAAATGTATAAATCTATGGTACACACAGCGGAGAGCACCCTTATGGGGTTAAAACCATGACTCGGGGTACAGTCAGTGAATAAACAGATTCTATTGGCAAATTATGATCGGGGTACAGACGGAGGATAGTAAATTAGGACCAGTGCGCTAATTCTTCGTCTCCACGCGGTAACTACGTAGTGTACCTTGCGTTTTCCTTCTTCTTTTGTTTGATTTGGATTTATTGTATAATAGGTCTTTACCTATGAAATTGCCGTTTTGTATGAAAAAATTTAAACGAATTATTTCATGAATTTTTTTATTTGTATTAATCGAAGTAATCACCCATGCAATCAATGCATCTTTGCCATCGCAGTGGCAGTTTATTGATGCCCTTCTTAAAGAAATCAGCTGGACGGGAGGCAACAAATTCTTCAAAGGCATTTTGTACTGCCTCTCGGGTATTGAATTTTTTTCCCGCCAAGAAGTTATCCAAATTCTGGAAAAAGTAGTAGTCTGTAGGCGCAAGGTCTGGTGAGTAGGGCGGATGACGGAGAGCTTCCAACCCCAGTTCTTGCAACTTGGAGACCGTCTGCTGTGCAGTATGAGGTCGCGCGTTGTCGTGCAGGAGCAGCGGAGACGAGCGATTGATCAATGCTGGTTGGAGATGCGCCAGCTTCTCCATCATTGTGCTCAGTTCTTCACAGTACACATCTGCAGTAATGCTCACCCCGTTTGGTAAGAAGCTGTGATGAATCACACCGGCGCTAGACCACCAAACAGTGACCATCACTTTTCTAGGGGTAAGTTTTCGTTTAGGGCATTGTTTAGGTGCTGAACCAGGATCCAACCAACTTGCTGAGCGCTTGCGGTTATCAAACAGAATCCATTTTTCATCGCAGGTAACAATGCGGTTCAAAATTCCTTCATTTGTGTGTCTGTTGAGCAGTGCAAGGCACGTCTCGACGCGTACTTCGCGCTGGCGATCATTGAGTTCGTGGGGCACCCATTTGTCAAGCTTTTTTACCTTGCCAATTTGACGCAAATGGACCAATATTGTTTTGACGCTAACGTCGAAAGCTGCTGCTAATTCAGCCGTAGATTGTGTATCATCAGCTTCCACAACCGCCTTTAATTCGTCATTGTCGACCAAAGTCTTCGGACGACCGCGAGGTTCATTTTTCAGGTCGAAATTTCCAGAACGGAAGCGAGCAAACCAATAACAGGTGGTGCGTTGGTTTGTAGTGTTAGCTCCGTAAACGTCGTTGATGTTGCGTGCCGCTTGTGCCGCGTTGCTGCCACGACGGTACTCATATTCCATAATTACTCGAATTTTTAACGTATCCATGATGACGAAAAAGATTGAAATGCGATGAAAATGTAACACTAATCAATAAAGAAATGACTACTTTTGGAAAAAAGAATCCATGTTTTTAAAATAAAATTAATTTGAAATTAGAATTCTTAGCCAAACAAAAATTATTTTGATTTGAAATGGCCAGTACTGCAGAACGGCAATTTCATAGGTAAAGACCTAATATTTTTGAAGTTATACTTCTTTTGGCGCGATGGAGAAAAATGATGAGAGTGAATTTTTACGATGCGCGCGCACACCGACACCAAAAAATTTAACAGCATGAAGTTAGTTCTAGGTGGTATGATAATTGATAACTATGTTCAAGTTGTATATTAAGAAGTATAACTTCTAACGCGTGTACATAAGTACACACAAGTTTTTTTCTTTGTGAGTATTGTATCTCATCATCGTCATGTTAGCCGAATGACGAATACTACTGGACAAGTCCCTCCCCATGAATGAGAGATATGCCATAATCACCACGCTTGATAGGCGGGTTAGCGATCGGTGTGCAAGTAATAGCTTACAGTGTACAATAATGGGTCACCGTAGCCTAGTTGGTAGTGCTCCTGCCTACGAAGCTGGTGGTCCAGGGTTCGAATCCCGGTAAGTGCAAATATTTGTGTGATGAGCACGAATATTTGTTTCTGAGTCATGGATGTTTTCTATGTCGTTTGGAACGAAGTTCCTTATCGCGCGTTGTGAAAGGGGGCTAGACGGAAAAAAATCTCACGAAAAGTTGTCACGACTCTTTTTGCAGCTGTGCGGCGTGCGCATGTTTCTCTGTCTGTCTCCCTCTCTCTTATAGAAAGCAAGCCAGATATTTTTATTTCTATTTCGCATTGAACAGTGTGGTTTTTTGTACATAATAAATAATAAGAAATAACTTCGTTCCACCCGGGTGTCCCTTGACACCTCTCAAGTTTTTTAAGTATTTATGTATCTATATAAGTATGTATATCGTCGCCTGGTACCCATAGTACAAGCTCTGCTTAGTTTGGGGCTAGGACGATCTGTGTGACATTGTCCCGAGATATTATTATTATTATTATAATGTAGACTCACAATTTATCATCATGTCAGCTGAATGACGTACAGTGCTGGACAAAGGCCTCCCTAAAATTTCTACAATGGAGTTTTGTCCATCATTTGGAGGGATACGCCTTAATGACCTCGCTTAACAGATGGGATGGCGATCGTAGTGCAATGATTATAGTTCAGAGAGACAGTTTCCTTGTCGTTCTCTGATAGATAACCCCTTGGGACGACTTCTACGCCCCCCACCGGACAAGATGGCGATCATGGCCGCCAGCCACGCAGCAGCATATTGTATCTGTTGTTCCACAAATGATAAAAAATACAAATTAAAAGAATAATGCACCGGCACCACGCGTGGAGTCAAAGTTCAAAAGAATTAAACGCGCTCTCTCCTCAAAATCACATAAATGATACATAAAAATATCTAATAAAATATTTTGGGACAATTAACACACTTTCATCTTATTACAAACTAGGCACAGCCTATACTATGGCACTCAACTGATAAACATACTTATATATTTCTAAATACATATATGTACATATATCACACTAATATCATAAAGGCGAAAGTTTCTGAATATGCGAGTGTGTATGTTTGTTACTTATTTACATCTAAATGGCTGGAGCGATTTTAATAAAATTTGGTATGGAGTTAGCTGACACCCTTATTAACACATAGGCAATAATTTATAAAATTTAACTTGGGTAAAACCGCGGGGTACATCTAGTTATAGATAAATTACACCCAGCCATACAACCAAAAATCATCCTCATCACAAAAAGATTTGACCAGGTTGGAGATGAAACCCACGATTTCTGGTTTAGAAGTCAGGGTCACTAATCACTAGGCCACCAGGCAAGTCCAGGCGAGTTTATATAACAGTAGTAATGTGGTGTGAAAGTATGATATAAAAAGTTATTTGCCCATAAACTAACCTCTAATATAATACTTAATATTTACATTAAGCGAAGTTGAAAAGTGAACGGAGAATGTGTTTCTCTAATCATCTCAACCTTGTACTGGTTAGGGTTTAGATAAACTGAGGCAGGTGCGATTGGCACTTCCAAATTCATTGAGTCTTTGAGTTAATTTCCCACTGAATTCATTTACTTACATTATCGTAACTTACATAGACTCGCACCTGTTTCCCAGAGGGGTAGGCAGAGACAACGGATTTCCATTTGCACACCTCTTTTGCCTCGATTACTGTCATTATATTCGTCATACATACTCGCCGGTTTGGAGTACTTCTGACCTGCACTTTTTTAAGAACGTCTCCGCTTTGGTCAGAGAATGTTCGACGGGGTCTTACCCTTCCGGTTGTCTCATTCACACAGGCTAGGTATACTTCTGTTGTCAATCTTCTTTCATTCATCCTTTCTAAATGGCATCCAGGGATAAAATGTCGTCGCCGAACCTAAATCGGTCGGGTGGCCCGCGTCTTTGCGTATTAACCTAGAGCAGCAGTTGCACAAAACGTCCTTAAAATGAATGACCCTCTTACGTTCCGTATAAAAACTGTATGGGCAAGAGACAGGTGCTAGTACACATTTTCTTTCTCTCTTCCTCTCATAGCCATTTCGTATGTCTAAGTTTTACTTCACTTGTATGGTCTAATAATAATAAATATATTTATTTCGGACTTTGGCCCTTAAATCTGTTAGTAACAGTGATCTTAACCTCGTGTTATCAAAAATAATGCACAGTGGTTTTATTTTTAAAACACTAGTTAAAACAAACTATTGTTTACTTTCAATCGCACGTTTAGTTTCAATCGTTTCAATCTAATCAGTGCCGACCTTTACTTCACTAACAATACACCGCGGGTGACCGTCACATTGCCAGTAGGAAAAATTTGATTATAATTATATTAATATATTCAGTGTATAATGGCAACATTATTCAGTTATTCACATTTACAATAATATTGTCTCACGTGGGTGGTATCACGTAGAGAAAATATTACGTTTTAAGTGACCTCAAGAAAGAGGCGGTCATTTATGTATCTTTTTTCTATATAACTTTCGCAATTTCTACTTTCATACAATCCATATTGATTTTATTGTGGTTGGCCAATGCTTGTTTTTCACGCCGGAGGTCGTAGGTTCGATTCCCACCCAGGACAGATATTTGTGTGCATGAACATGTCTGTTTGTCCTGAGTCTGGGTGTAATTTGTATATATAAGTATATATTTACAAAAGAAAAGTAGTGTATGTAGTATATCAGTTAACTGGTTTCCATAGTACAAGCTCTGTTTAGTTTGGAATCAGATGGCCGTGTGTGAATAATGTGTCTGGATATTATTATTATATATAATATGTATAGTGACGAGTCTTTGAGAGAAGTTTTCAAAACGAAGGGCTACCTTACACTGACAGGAATCTAATTTCTGGAACTCTATCTATATGTTAAAATAATACAACTACTTACTTATCGTAAGGGCAGTTACCCTAGTGTCACAAAATCAAAATTCATTTATTCCGTAAAAAATTTACATTTATGTGGAATCGTCATTTTTTACCCTACCGTGCAGTGCATGACGTGGCAGCTACTGAGAAACACTGCCAGAAAACTCAGTAGAAATCCTTTTTTAAAATAAAATATTCTTAAGATTAATTACAATCATGTGTGTTGACTCAGAACAAATCAATCCCAAGCACTTTTGTCACTTAAATAATCAGAAATTTTGTAATATACCCTGCTACACAATTTGGCTTTAATAATTCTTTTAAACTTATTCGTATACAATTCTCTAATATCATTGGGAAGTTTGTTATAGAATCTTATACATTGCCCCATAAAAGAGTTACTTATTTTGTGGAGACGGGTAGTATGCAATATGAGATTATTCTTATATCTAGTATTTACATTATGTGTATCGCTCCTTTTTTAGAAGGAATCGATATTTTTATGCGCATACAGTAGGTTTTCATATATATAATGAGATGGTACAGTTAGAATGTTAACCTCTTTGAACTTTTCTCTTAGAGACGCTCTCGGGCCAAGATTATAGATAGCTCTTACAGTTCTTTTTTGCTATATAAATATGGTGTTAATGTCAGCAGAGCTACCCCAGAGAATAATGCCATAGGACATGACACTATGAAGATAACTGAAATAAACCATTCTAGCTGTGTCAACATCAGTCAGCCGTCTAATAATTTTCACTGCATATGCTGCAGAACTTAATTTGCTGGACAGTTTTTCTATTTGTGGGCTCCATTGTAGCTTTGAATCAATAGTGATACCCAAGAACACAGTTGATTCAACAGGGTCCAACCTAGCTCCCTTAAGTTGTGAATTGGTTGTCGCCTGTTTCACATTCGGTGTAATGAATTTTATGACTTTAGTTTTCTTATCATTAAGTACAAGATTATTGGCATTAAACCAATGAACAACTTTAGAGATTGCGCCATTAACATCGTCAAAAATGCTTAATTGTCGGTTTCTTTTGAACGTCAAGGAAGTATCATCTGCAACAACACAATCTCATGCTTAACCCATAAATAATAACACTGGGACAGATTACGCACTACATCAGATGATCCCATATTAGGCAGAGCCGGTACTATGGCACCCAGACAACTGATAAATATATTTATATATTTCTAAATACAGACATATTACAAATATAAATATAATTTTATTTAATTTAAGCCGGTTTAAAAAAATGGATGTACAGACGTCAGCACATAAAGCTATCAAATAGCCCCAATCTGTCAAATTTCCCCAATTAAAAGTGAACCTTATGCTTTTGTGACTAAGTTGAAAATCTATAAAAGAAATTTGACAGATTGGGGTAGATGGATAGGATGTGCTTGCGTCTGTACTATAAAAGTACTTATCTACTATTCGTGTAAATACATAACCACTTACCACACGCCATAAAGCAATCAAATGGAAACATGTTTAAAACTAAATTACAAAATATGTTACTCAATAATGTTTATTATAATTTCCGTAGACTAACCACACGCACTATTAACCCTTACAGAGTACAACTAGCTGTGCCCCACGGTTTTACCCACGTTAAACTTTATAAATTTTTGCCTATATGTTATTCGCATAAATAAGCTATATTACTACAAAGTGTCATCAAAATCCGTTTGGTAGTTTTTTCGTGAGATAATAACAAACATACCATACTCATAAACTTTCGCATTTATAATATTAGTAGGATTTGTTAATCCTTACACAAATATATATATACCTTATACCAGTGTTTTTCAACCTTTTTCATGAGGCGACCCCTTTAGTATGAAGAAAGTTTTCGCGACCCCCCTACCCGTTATTTACCCGCTTTTTTAGGGTTCCGTAGCCAAATGGCAAAAAACGGAACCCTTATAGATTCGTCATGTCTGTCTGTCTGTCCGTCCGCATGTCACAGCCACTTTTTCTTGAAACTATAAGAGCTGTACTACTGAAACTTGGTAAGTAGATGTATTCTGTGAACCGCAAGAAGATTTTTAAACAAAAACAGAAAAAAACAATTATTTTGGGGGGTCGCCATACATAAAACTGAAACCCAATTTTTTTTTTCATCTTCATGTCTATGGATAGGTCTTCAAAAATGATATTGAGGTTCCTAATATATTTTTTTTCTAAACTGAATAGTTTGCGCGAGAGACACTTCCAAAGTGGTAAAATGGGTGTCCCCCCCCCCCCTCTAACTTCTAAAATAAGAGAATGATAAAACTAAAAAAATATATGTAAACTAACAAAGAAAATTGGTTTGAACGAGATCTAGCAAGTAGTTTTTTTTAATACGTCATAAACCGCAATTTGCATTTATTTAATCAACTGAAATACTTGCTGCTGTGGAACCCTTCATGTGCGAGTAGTGACTCGCACTTGGCCGGTTTTTTTCATGTATTTAAGCGTCGTGGTCATAGAGCTTACCGTACCGTGGGAAACTAACATCCCTAAAGATCACGCGTTCAAGACAAACAAGTATTACGACTTATCAAATGAATTAACCAGAAACGGCTTTGTGGTTAATTTATATGCCGTGGAAGTGGGTGCGGGGGGTATACCAGCGACATGCCTCTTTAACCTATTAAAAGACCTAGGATTATCAAGAACTTCCGTAAGATCTATTTTAGAACGAGTGTCCAAAAAGGCATTGTTAGGATCTTACTAAATTTGGCTAGGAAGAGGGGGAACACAGAGAGACAGAGAAGGTGACCGTTGATGCATCACAGGGATCCTCCTTAAACCTACATCTGAGTCGCAAGTTTCAGAATCTGTCGAGTATTCCCTCCTCTACCATGCAATGAACCCGGTTTCCGCACGGTGAATTCATGGAATGCTAAGAATTAGGCCTTCTTTTGTGACAAATATTGAATCGAACATATTTATTAATTTTCATAATTAGGGTTCGGATAAATGCATAATTAAAATGCAAGTTGAGGGAATGAATAAGTGAAACGCAATGAACGTTACGTTGGCGACGATGGCTATGCAGTGGCGGAACGCGCGATCGCGACTTGCATGCTTTGCGACTAGTTGAGACCGTCAGTCAGTTACTGTTTGTCGAGCGCCAGCCATTGTTTTTAAGTATCTAACAGTGGTTTTTAATTATTTAAAATGGATTAATGTCTGAATAGACCAACAGAACCGTCAACTTCTAGCGGGAGTGATGAAACTATAATAAGGAAGAGCTTTTTCATGACACCAGTTATTTAAAATTCAGCTTTACTGTGATTGGGAATAAATCACAGTGTCTTATTTCCTTCGAAGTTTTCTCTTGATAAAGATTTTTTCGATATTTTATTCAATCGAGGATAAGCGATATGACGACTAATGTTTCGAAGACTCCTTGAAATTTGATGAATCTACTGATACTGTGGAATGTGTGCACTTTCTAGCTTTTGTGCGTGGAAGCCAATGAAAATTTAATGGAAGAAATACTTTTTTGTATAGCGCTTCCCACGAATACTATAGCACTACGCATAGTTTTCCCCAACGTCAAGCTCTTGCGACCAAAACCTTGCCACAGGAATACAGCTAAGTTCTAAATATTTTTATAAAAAATGTAAATTCTATTAAAGAAAAAGCGTTTCGGATACATCTATTTCGAAAATTTGCGAAAATATGGGAGCAATCCATCAAAATTTTTTCATACAGAGGTTAGGTGGTTATCAAGAGACAAAGTACAGCCAGAGTTAAGGAAACTTCGCGCTTAACTTTTCAGGTATTTGCAGCAGGCCTACTCATAATACTCTTAATACATTTGGGACCCTGTGACTAGCTTTCCTTACCTTTTACGAATTCCCTATAGAAGCTTCGCGACCCCCCTATAAAGGTTACGCGACCCCCCAGGGGGTCGCGACCCACAGGTTGAAAAACACTGCCTTATACAAATATATGTATACTAGCGGCCCGGTACGTGCCGCTAGTATACTAGTTTCACTACGTATAAGGCATAGTAATAAAAAAATGATTATTAAGTTCATTTATTCAAACCAAAAATTATTTTAAATTGCTAAAAGATGTTGATTTTACACTTTTGCAAGACATTTTTAAAATTTTCTCTACGTACAAACCTTCCCTGGACTTCCACGAATAATTCAAGACCAAAATTTGCCAAATCGGTAAAGGCGTTCTTGAGTTATAACATTACAACGAAAAGTGGCATTGATTTTAATATATATAGACTAGTCGTAAATGCCGACACAATTTGAATGGGGAGGCCGAAAAAAAATTTTTCTACTACCCAAACTGGTTTAGTTGCATTTTTTTTATATAAGAGGGGGACAAACGAGCAAGTGGGTCACCTGATGGTAAGTGATCACCACCGCCCATGGACACTCGCTACACCAGAGGTCGCGGGTGCGGCCCTTATATAAGTCAGCCAGCGAGTGTCACTGACCCTTCCCCTCACCCCTATGAGCTCAGGCAACCTTACTCACACGCAGAAACACAATATTAAGTTATTAATGTTATTATTAAGGAATGTCTTCTGTAAGGTGGAGGTACTTCTCCACTCGGGCTGCTTTGAGCGAATGAACGCTGTGCCCTACCTCTCTTAAATGGCATATAGCTCCTTCTTATCGTGTACATGGTAAGAATTAAATTGTATCTGCCCAAAATTGGGCAATGCTGGCCGCTTCGGCTGAAACGTCATACAATTCCTGAAGGGAACAGGAACATTCAACGCTGTGCCCTACCTCTCTTAAAATCATTATTGTGGGGAGACTTAGCTCCACTTTTTATGTTTAAATCTTGTATGAAAAAGCACATGAGGCAAGAATGAGGCACGGGGTATTTATTTAGAGAAGTAACTCGGTTTAATGATGTATTAACTTAAGTATGCATTAATGATTCATATCTAATATCTGCCGAAAGACAAAGGTCTCGCTGCAGGCTTATATAATAATAATAATATCCTGGGACATTATTTACACAAGGCCATCTGATCCCTAACTAAGCATAAATACATACTTACATAGATAATGGAAGAGTATGCTACATTAGCGATAAGACCGTCGTTTGTACCTTATAGTTATAGAAAATTCCTGTTTTAAAATAATATAAAATAAATAAAGAAAAAAGGTTTTTATTCACGTAGACTTTAAAAAGCGCTTGTAAATAGTCAGAACATGTTTGTAGTAATGCAGTTATTATATACTTATTACAGATATTTAGGTACACGGAATGTTAAAACATTTATACAATTTATTTTATAATGGTAGTGACATTTAGCTAGCTTGTATTAAGTTATTGTCAAGGAGATTATGTTTAGTTGAAGTTTTTATTATTATGTATAGAAATTTATATTTTACTACATATTGTCTGAATGGTTCTGTCTATATTAAGGTATGAATTCAGTATTATTATTATAACGGACCTTGTGTTTAAAACGACGGTCGCGCTTTAATGCTTCCACCGGATCCAATGCGCCCCAACTGAGAAGACCCAGCGAAACAAACTCAGCAGGTTCATCTACTACCGGTTTCAACACGGCCCAGTTGAGACGGTCCGCCGAAACATACTCAAGCGGGCACGTTACGCGGGTGTTACGATGTGATATTTTGTTTTGGTACAATAATGTGTATCTATCTATCTATAATTACATTCAGACTCAGGACAAACAGACATGTTTATTCATATGGGAGGATATGCCATTATTGCCATGGTTGGCAGACGGGTTGGCAATCACAATAGGATGGTTGTAGTACACAGGGAGACGCTGCTGCCCGTTCTCTGGTAGATATTCCCTTGTGTCGATTTTTGCGGGATGTGTTGGGGTGGTAATATCCCATCAACCACGCAGTCAGACAAGTTATATGATTACATACAGTTTAATTTATGTAAAGACTTTCATAATGATATATCATAATAACTTTCTATTGCATCTCTATCATACTTATGCACCATATTATATCACTTGTTATGCATATTCAATTTATGCATTTTTTTTTAATTTCTATCAGTAAGTGGGAATTATAGTGACAATATATATTAACTAGCTGAGCCCGCGACTTCACCGCGCATTATATAATGACTCCATAAAAACTTTCATCCCCTATACCCTATTGTTATGTAAAACTTATGCAAACATTGAATGTTTGCAAATATATTTATTTAAATCGTATCAACAGTCTATAAAATAAGTTTCAAGCTTCTAGCTATAAAAAGAACGATACTTCCATACAACTTCTTTTCTTCATTTATCATGTTATTTTTCTTCTTGAACACTTTAAAATCTCTTGATAGAGTGAACTGATTGGTATGAAACAAAAAGTTAAATAATACTCCAAGTTGCGTACAATTTTTACAAATAAAAGTTATCTACATTGGTTTCGTAATTTTAACGTGACGCGTGCTCAGGCAAACAGACTAACAGATAAACAAAAAAAAACCAATAATGATGGAAATAGGTTCTGTTGGATATCCTTTAACAGTTTGGCTATTTTTTGGAATTATTTGCGATGCATAGAAAAAGAATTCTCTACAGATTTATCATATGTATAAGTGTCTCTGTATTTTAAGACATGCAGTAAACTTAAGGCATTTTGAGAAGTTTCGTCGGCAACGCTGATCGGGTAGTACAGACGTCAGCACATCCAGCTAACCCAATCTGTAAAATTTCTTTTATAGATTTTAAACTTTATCACAAAAGCATAAGGTTCACTTTCAATTGCGGAAATTTGACAGATTGGGGTAGCTTGACGTGCTGGCGTCTGTACCTTTACCGCTGTAATGATAGGGAGTATTCCGAGGAATTATTTAAACTTATACCTGGAAATCTTTAGGGAGGCTTTTGCAGCAGTATAGGCAGGAATTGTAAGCTCATAGGGGCCACATTGGCGTGGGCTTGTCGGCCTCTTATCTCATAGGTTTATAAACATTCCGCTATAGGTATACATAACATACCCACACAATACATTTCATAAAATACATTCACATTCCAGCAGAAGCGAAAGTTTAACAACCAAATCTTATTAAACCTATACAAAATAGTTGAATATTCATATTTACATAAGCTATGTCTATATATTGAAGTATCAATTATTTCATTTCGACAGTCATTGCGTGATGATGTTCATGCCACGGACAATTACCGATGATCTGAGCGAATAGTGTAAATTAACATTGCCAAAACATTACATCGTAATTTAATTTTACGGTACGAAGACGCTGCTTTTATCTTGGCGTAAATGTATTAAGGCGAAGAAATAATCATCAGCATCATCATATCAGCCGACGTTCACTGCTGAAGGCCTCCCTTAAATATCTCCACAATTGCCGGTGTTTCGCTACCCGCATGGAGCAGCTTCCGGCGAACCTCACAAGATCTTCTTGTAGTAGGCCTACCCACGCTGCGTCTTCCGGTTCGTGGTCGCCACACTCGAACCTTTCTGCCCGAACGGTTGTTGGTTCTACGAATAAATAATAATAATACCTAATATCTTTAACACACTGCGACCTGATCCCAAACTATGCAAAACCAGAGAACTGATAAACACACTTATATATTTCGAAATACATACATTTTATTGATAAAATACACCCGGACGCAGATAAATTAATCATGCTGATTATACAAATATTTATCCTAGGTGCAGACCAAACCCATGACCTATGACATAGCAGCCAGGGTCACAAGCCACTAGACCGACATGCAATTTACCTCATCAATCATAAAACTTTCAGAATTTATATTTATGTTCCATTATTTTCCAGGTATCCATAATACTTTTATCATAGCTTTATATGATACTTAACTGCTCGACAGAAAATATTTATTTTCTGTTGTAGTTTATCACAAAATATTCTCAATATTACAAGGTAAAAATTCTTGAAATTATTCATCATCATCATCATCATTACAGCTTAAATAAGTCCACTGCTGGACAAGCCTCCCTCAAGAATCATCTTGAGGGGACATGCCATAATCGCCACGCTTGGCAGGCGGGTTGGCGATCGCAGTATGATGGTCGAAGTACTCAGAAGGAAGCTGCTTCCCGTCCTCTGGTAGATATTCCCTCGGGTCGACTTCTACGCCCCCCACGGGATGAGATGGGGTGATGATATTCTGATTCTGATATTTGTCGCCGTCACCACACAGCAATTATTATTTACCCAGAACTAAATTCTTGAAAAAATTAATTAGAAATCCTGTAACGTTACATTATTATTACATTATATTTGAACTGTTTATAGGTTATTATAAAATTCTTTACTATATGTTTGCTTCACCGTTTTGGCGCGTCATCCCTTCGACACAAAGCCATCCCATTCCGATGCTTACCAGTGATTTAAAGTTTATAAATGACTTTAACCAAAAATGTTGAGATTTCTTGTGCTATAATAATGTCCTACTGGTGTTTCGACCACGACCGCCAGTCGCAATGAAGGCTAGCCAGCTGCGCGGGACATATAATAGGCCACAATGGTGTGCGCAGGGTACCTTTTATCCCATCACTCTTATGATCCAATGGGACGACCGGAAAGATATCACAGACCGACGACTTTACGCTCTCTCAATTGTAATCAATTCGCAATGATGACCCGCTATTACTCAGAGCGTCGCTGCTGCCTATTCTCTGGTTGACATTATTATTTATTAGACGTTTTCTACGTACCGCACAGGGCGTGATGGGGTGGTTATATTCAGTACCGTCATCAACACGCCAGAGTTGAATAGATTGGACGAAAAAAGAAGAATGAGGAAAGTAGTACGCTGAGAAGGGCACTGCAAAGGAAAGATCTGTTATGATATGTTTTATTTTTAACCGACTAAAAATGTGGAATGTATGATTACGGGTGGATTATTATTTTATATGTATATTAAGCGATTTTTCCTCGTTTTAGTGTCTCCCAGAGAATGGGCAGCAGCGTCTCCCGGTGTACTATAGCCATCATACTGCGATCGCCAGGCGTGGCGATTAAGGCATATCCCCTAAATGATGGACATAACTCCACTATGGAAA
Source organism: Pseudoips prasinana (assembly GCA_951640165.1). NCBI lineage: Eukaryota > Metazoa > Arthropoda > Insecta > Lepidoptera > Nolidae > Pseudoips > Pseudoips prasinana. The sequence continues at coordinate 34,003,659 of OX621248.1, forward strand.
TCTTTCGAGGAGACCTTTTTCCAGCAGTGGACGTCATTCGGCTGACTGGTGATGATGAACGGTATTGCTCTTTTTTATTTGTTGAAAATTCTACCTCTATATAATTTTAGTCATTAAAGTCGGTAATTTTTGTTTAATATTAATTATTTACACGTCTCTTTATAAACTCACTAGGTGTGCCCCGCGGTTTTACCCACGTGAAATCTTTATAAATGATCACAGCTCCTCCCCCGTAGGTGATAGCGTGATAATATCTAGCCTATATGTTGACCCGACCTCTTAGTAATATTCATGAAAAATTTGAAGTAAATCCATGCAGTACTTTTTCAGTTTAGCCCGGACATACATACAGACAAACCGACAAAATTTCTAAAAACTATATTGTTGGTTTCGATATCGATTGTAGATCACGCCCCAAGTATCCTTTTAAAATAATATTCAATGTACAGTTTTGAGTTTCCTACGATTTTATTATATGTATAGATAAGCTTATTTAATTTCACTTAATCATTTTGCAACGTAAAGAGGATTAAGTAAAGCATAGTTGTTATAAAGAATGATGATAATAATATTGAAGCCCTTTGTATACAAGCCATAAATTACGGTAAACTTGTCAACAAATGACACCTTTCACCTTCATTCAGCAGTCGTCATGCCGGTAACAATATGACTTCGATAACGTCTTTATTTTGTAAGAGTTAAGGTCAGTTTTCCAAGTGCTCATGTATCCACCGATGTGACGCGACGACTGAACAATGATGCAGCAAATCCTTCGTTCCATTGGTTGTCAGAAAGATATTAATTGATTTATTTTCGTACCCAAGTCTAAACGTAGCCCTAATACTGTTGCTCCACTTTTTCTATGTAATTTCAGACCTGCGCCTTAAAACTTCTTAAAACTAGAATTAACATTAGTCTTCACACTAGGTTGTACTCAAGTCTTGACACTAGTCTTACATATAGGTAAACTCTTTATTGTATACTTGAAAAAACAATACAAAGTGAGAAAATACACAAATTATACTAGTTCATTTGGTGGCATTATCACAACATGTGATTCCTTCCAGACTACCGAGGTAGAAAACGGAGAAAGGTACTAGCTGTTCTATAATTAATATTAATTATTTTATAATAATAATTAATTATTAATATAATAATTTCGAGTTATATAATATACAATATATTATATTATATTAATGGGCATTAGAACTTATATATTTTATTAAAACATACTACACATACTACCAAGTACTATTATTTAGAACCTGTGTCACAACCTGTTATTTAGAATCTGTGACACAACCTGTTACTTAGAAAACTGTGACAAATACCTACTTATCAAAACCTGTTACTGAGAACCTGTGACACAACCATATCATCTGTATGGGAGAAAAGGTATGCAGAATTGTAATGACATCTCCATCGCACTTGATGTTTAAATGCATGTGTACCAAAATGTTATTACAGATTTCCGCGTACTCTAGCCAGCAATGTTACGAAAGTGAATGTATTGTGCAGATTTATTTGACAATAAAAGCACTTTTTACACTAAGACTTCGTCTCTAAATATTACAGTAAATACATTCTGATGTAAGTAAATAAAGAATGTCATTTGTTTCGAAATATTAAGCGTCTGCCACATAAGCGCTGAATATTTTCTACTTTTTTTTTTTTTATATCAAAGGCGACAACGAGCAAGTGGGTCACCTGATGGTAAGTGATCACCGCCGCCCATAGACACTCGCAACACCAGAGGTGTCGCGGGTGCGTCGCCGGCCTTTAGCAGTCAGCAAACAAGTGTCGCTGACCCTTCCCCCCACCCCAATGAGCTCTGGCGACCTTACTCACACTCGGAAATACAACATTTATTAATGTTATTATTAAGGAATGTCTTCTGTAAGGTGGAGGTACTTCCCCAGTGGGGCTGCTCTTTGAGCGAATAAACGCTATGCCCTACCTCTCTTAAAACTTCACTTCACTTCACTTTCAGCTTTTACACATTTTTCCATACGCCATGGCCATTTATCTATGGTAAACACCTCAATAATGGCCGGAGGTGATCTAACTGACGCCCAGGACCACGTCATTTACATAACAATGCCCTCCAAGTAAACCAAACTTCAATGTCCTTGTACAATTCATTATTAATAATTATAATTTAAAATCGGATCCGGTCACCGAATAAATACGAACACAATATACTTTACTTTCCTATATAATTAATAGATAATAATAATATCCTGGGACATTATTTACACACGGCCAATGATCCCAAACTAAGCAGAGCTTGTACTATGGAAATCAGATAACTGATATATTAAATATACTCTACAAAATAAAATGAATATCTACTATATAAAAATAAGTCGGGTTTTCCTTCCTGACGCTATAACTCCAGAACGCACGAACCGATTTCCACGGTTTTGCATTCGTTGGAAAGGTCTCGGGCTCCGTAAGGTTTATAGCAAAGAAAATTTATAAAATGTAACGCGGGTAACACCGCGGGGCCGAGCTAGTATGTTAAATAAAATAAAATAAAATAAATAAAAAAGGTTTTTATTCACGTAGACTTCAAAAAAGCGCTTGTAAATAGTCAGAACATGTTTGTAGTATTATAGTTGTATACATTATTATTTCTAGTAACATAGATATTAGGTACACATGTATTGATAGTATTAAAACATTAATAAAATTTATTTTATAACAGCAATGATATTTAGCTAGCTCGAATCAAGTTATTGTCAAGAGATTATGTTTAAGTTTAATTATCTAGTTTAAGTCTAATATTTGTGATACATATTGGCAATGGTTCTGTCTATATTAAAGTGATATTATTATGACGGACCTTGTGTTAATAACGACGGTCGCGCTTTAATGCTACCACCGGATCCAATGCGCCCCAACTGAGAAGACCCAGCGAAACAAACTCAGCGGGTGTCTCTACTACCGGTTTCAACACGGCCCAGTTGAGACGCTCCGGCGAAACATACTCAATGGGGCATATACACGAGATTTGGTCCACTTATATATCAGTTATATATCAGTTATGGTTTCCATAGTACAAGCTCTGCTTAGTTTGGTATCAGTGACCATGCATATGGCAGAAGAACAATAAACATGATGCAGTGTATAGAATTTGACAGTATTCGACACCCGTGTTTGCTTTTGCTCGGCACATATGTGGCAGCCGCATTAAATTGATAGACATCGTGGCCCAGCAGCTTTAATAGCAGCGCTGTTTTAAAAGTATACAATCACTTTTCGTACCGTCAACGCTACATCCGTGGATACAAATGCATAAATTACTCTTACTGCCTACGTTATAAAAGTCTATTCAAAACTTTGTAACAACTGAATCCTTAAGTAATTAGTTTTAACAAGCGAGTGCATTATGGCGCCAGAACCTTAAGAAAACGCATTCCATATCTATTGAATACTTTGCCTGTTGACATCAGACAAGAAGATAAGAAGTTAAAATTCGCACGTCAGCTACGAATATATTTATTAGATACTATGTAAAATGTAAGTATTAGGTTATAGATGTACCTGATATTATGTTATTACAAGCTGCGCCCCGCGGTTTCATCCGCGTTTAAGTAGGTTTGGCGTGAAAGAGTAACAAACATACTTACATACATCTATACTCACAAACTTTCGCATTTATGTATAATATTAGTATAATGTGTATCTCTAGCGGTTTTGGCAGTGCACGGCGGAATAGCTCGAAAATGGTAGATTTATTCCTACTTACTTGACACTTATCGTCATAATTTGGACAATTCACACAATATCTTTATAAATTGTAGCCTATGTGTCATTCTGATGTATAAACCATATTATTGTAACGTTTCATTAAAATCCATTCAGCAGTTTTTACGTGAAAGAGTAACAAACATCCATCCATACTTACAAACTTTCGCGTTTATAATATTAGTAGGATAGATTCAATGAACTCACAGTTAAACTGCGTAAGCAGTTTTGTGGGGCTATGTAATTAGTCTTTAAGTAATAAAAAAAAACCAACCATTACGTGAATTAGACAAATGGATGTGCGACTAAACTGTTCTGCGACTGACAATATTTGTAATGTACGCTTGTGCGACACACTGGAGCTCGATAGTCGAACTTTAACTCTACCACGACTTCATATAGTTTACCTCTTGACTGCCTCGTTGGTCTAGCGGTAGCGTGTTCTCCCGCAGATAACGAGGCCCTGGGTTCAAATCCCGGGTCGGGCTAAAAGTGATTTTTGGACTTTTCTATAAAAAGAAATAATTCTCAGCATCAGCCCTAAGTTTGAGTTGGCGGTATTATACCCGGCTCGGAGAGCACGTAAAGCCGTCGGCCCTGTGCATGACCTCTTTCCGGTCGTGTCGCTAGGCGTCCCATCGGATCATCGGCGCACACATTTGAGCACTATAATATGTCCCGCGCAGAAGGCCAATCTCTGTTGAGAGTGGCCGCCGTTGCCGAAATTCGGCTTAGAGGACATTATAGTTTACTTACTCGATGAAAACTACTGTTTTTTTTTAAAGCGTCTCTTAGTTTCGGATTAATAATGTTTGACCAAAAATTAATTGACAAATGGGCATTCGACAAATAACATTTCACCAAATGTTCATTTGGCAAACGAAACATTTGACAAAAAGTATCATCTTACAACAACTCACTCACCAAATGATCCATTAGCAAACACTTAACTCGTTAAATGTGTTAAATATTAAAATGTCACTTGACCGTTTTTCATTTCACCAAATAATATGTTTCGCAAATTAAGCATTTGTCCAAATGGCAAACGCCCTAAAGTCACTTCTGGCACTCGCCGCCCGCTGCCGCCGCGACAATATTTTAAACAGACCCGGTATGTTGTTGCTTCCCTATAACTGTTTATTGTCTCAGACCCCGTTACTAGGCAAGTGTTTTGAGATAAAGAAAAAAAATGACCGAGGGAATACCTACTAGAGAACGGGCAGCTGCGTTTTTCTGTGAACTAGGACCATCAAACTGCGATCGCCAATCCGTCTGCCAAGTGTGGCAATTATGGCATATCCCCCCATTAAAGAATGGGGGGATATGCCATAATTGCTCCCCCAAAGGGGGAGGCTTTGTCCAGCAGTCTGACATTATGATGATGATGATGACGCACATGAACTCTATAAGTCATTGGTGCGCGCATTGGGATTGAACTCGGGACGACCCACTCCACAGTCCAACGGTGTCAGTACCAGGCTATCTAGACTACTTTCAGGGATATTTCACCATAATTTTGCGAAATTCATCATCATCATCATATCAGCCGAAAGACGTGTCCACTGCTGGACAAAGGCCTCCCCCAAAGATCTCCACAATTGCCGGTCTTGCGCTATTCGCACACAGCAGTTTCCAGCGACCCGCACAAGATCATCGGTCCATCTTGTAGGGGGCCTGCCCACGCTGCGTCTTCCGGTTCGTGGTCGCCACTCGAGAACCTTTCTGCCCCAACGGCCGTTGGTTCTACGAGCTATGTGCCCCGCCCACTGCCACTTCAGTTTTGCAATTCTTCGGGCTATGTCAGTGACTTTGGTACGCCTGCAGATCTCGACATTTCTGATTCGATCCCGCAGGGAAACTCCGAGCATAGTCTCTGTTCCGTAAGTCATCACTGGCAACACACACTGGTCGAAGACCGCGATTTGCGAAATTATTGCATTTTATTATTACACCAAGATTTTTTACTCAGTGTCGTGTGCAAATTTAATTTTAAACTCTCCTCTAAAAACAATATGTTTCAATGTTTTAGCACTGAGAAGCTAATATCTACGTCAACGAGTTAGCACGTCTATTAATAGCCACCCATCTCGAAGTATGTTGATATTCACGTCATGATAATAATAATGTCCTCCCGACCTAATTTCAGCCACGGCGGCCAGTCTCAACGGAGACTAGCCATACAGACATATTATAGTGCACAAGTGTGTGCGCAAACACAGGGGCACTTTCTATTCCATCACTCTCATGATCCGATGGGACGACTAGCGCCACGACCGGCAAGAAGTCAGGTACAGGACCGACGGCTTTACGTGCTCTCCGAGGCACGGGGGTGTAATACCACCAACTCTCAGACTTCAGGCTTACACTGAGAAATTTATTTCTACGGAAAATTCCCAATATCACTTTTTTGGCCTGACCCGGAATCTGAACCCAGGATCTCATTATCTGCGATGGGACACGCTACCGCTGGACCAACGAGGCAGTAATTCACGTCAAGATACCTCGTTGGTCTAGTGGTAGCGTGTTCACCCATAGAGAGCGAGGTCCTGGGTTCTAATCCCGAGTCGGGTCAAAAATGATTTTAGGACATTTTTGTAAAAAGAAAAATTTCTCAGCATCAGCCCGAAGTCTGGGAGTTGGCGGGAATTTAACCCCGTGCCTTGGAGAGCACATAAATTAATTATCTTCATAAATAATTATTGCGACTTTTTTCCAATTTTTGATAGTTTTTCTGCTATTAGGGATAGCTCTTTTTTTATTTATTTATTTATTAACATCATTTTTTGTTTACCCACAGCTTGTGCATACAATATATATCTTATGCATAATTTTTAACAAATTAGACTTACACACTAGCCAATTACGGGTTAACCAACATTCTCCAAATCTAGACGAATAATCGGCACTTCAGATTATATAGGCTATAGAACAATGAAATACCTACGACGAGTTAACAGTAGTTTTGAGTGACTGCAAGATTTTGGAATTGAAACAATTTAAGGAATCATGGTGTATGTCGGCATCCGGTACTGATTTCATAAAAGAGTTCATCTCTCTACAAACCTCTACAGCCTTTATAACGCTCTTGAGTTATAAAGGCTGTTAATAACCCTACTATGTTTTATATAATTATATAAGATAAGTGCAAACTAAATTACCTGTCACGTAAAGAGTTGCCTCGAATTGAAAAATCAGATTCAAGTCGCATCGCTATTTTCTAACCCGGCCCTGAAGCGCCGAATTCGAAGGTCATTATATAATTTGACCAATTCTTATTCAGAATACGACTCCGCTCAAAATAACTGTTTAGATTTTTCGTATTCAAACGATGTGTGACGCTTAACAGTGCTTCTTGCGAAATTATTTGAATGTTATCTGATGTTCGTTGTTTGTTTGATGGCTGTGGATACTGGATACAACCACCCTATTTCATCCCGCAGGGGGCGTAGAAGTCGTCCCGAGAGAATATAATAATAATAATATTTAGGGACAATGTCACACAGATCATCCTAGCCCCAAATTAAGCAAAGCTTGTACTATGGGTACCAGGCGAGGATATACATACTTTTATAGATAGATAAAATACTTAAATACATAGAAAACATCCATGACTCAGAAACAAATATTCGTGCTCATCACACAAATATTTGCACTTACCGGGATTCAAACCCAGGACCACCAGCTTCGTAGGCAGGAGCACTACCAACTAGGCTATGGTGACCGTCAATATATACTTGAGAACCGGCAGCAGCGTCTCTCTCGGCGTGTACTATGAACACCATAGTACACGCCGATTGCCTGCCTTTCACGCCGCAGGTCGTGGGTTCGATTCCCACCCGGGACAGATATTTGTGTGCATGAACATGTCTGTTTGTCCTGAGACTGGGAGTACAATATCTATATTGCCAAAAAAAATAGTGTATGTAGTATAGTTATTTGGTTTCCATAGTACATGCTCTGCTTAGTTTGGGACCAGATGGCCGTTTGTGAATAATGTCCCAGGATATTATAATATTATTATTATTTTTGACAAATGTATATTCTCCTCGATGAGGGTAAATGACAGAAACTTATATGCGGGCCAGGACCAAGCATAATAAATTGAAAATTATATAGAAAATGCTGAGGAAATAGTTGAAGATGTGAGAAATTTACGTGTAATGCGATATGTGTTCAATATAGCCGCTTATTATTATTATTATTCCAAATTATATATTTATAGTTCTTATTTTTAACATATTTATATCTATAAAATTGAAACAAAAAGAAAACAATAATATATAAATAAATATGAAAAAATAGAGGTCCTCCAGCGGCGAGGTTTGACGCCCTAGGCCGCCGGTGGTCAGGGCGACAGAGTAAGGAACCTCCTTACAATGCGTGCCGTTCCCATTATTGCCGCCTTTTGTATCCGACACTTGACCCAGTGATCTATCGAATCTATTATTATTATTATTATTGCTTATCCATCTGCCAAAATAATAGTCCCCAAGAATCTCTACAGTTCCATTGTGGGGATCCTTGGGGAGTCTTTTCCCGGTAGTGGACGTCTTTAGGCTAATAAGTTGATCTGATAGGCATTGATTTGGATGTGGTTCATTGTTCCTTTATGTAGAGTATGCTCGTAACAACAGCTTATCATTTATTCGGAATTTTAAGAGGTGTACGAGCAGATCGGCCTTATTGTGAAGCATTTTATAGTTAGATTACACCCAGACACGGAACAATAATCGTGCGCATCGCAAAAATATTTATTCTGGGCAGGGACCAAACCTAAGACCTCTGGGTTTTCTTTTATTTAAGAAAACAATTGTCGCATTTAAGAAATTAATCCCTGTGTCGCGGGCTAATACATCCAGACTCAGAACAATATAATAATATATGATTCACACGAATAGTTGTTCCATGCGGGAATCAAACCCGGGATATGAAGCCGCGAGGTGAATGTTTTAACAACTGCATTGCTTAGTGTTATAATGTTCTATTGAACTATTTATACTTATAATATTAAGATTATATTCAACCAGCTGTGCGCCGCAGTTCTACCCGCGTTATACTTTTCAATAAGCCTATGTCTTACTACAAAGTTTTATCAAAATCCATTCGGTAGTTTTTGCGTGAAATAGTAACAAACATGTGTATGTTTGTTAAGTGTGTACTGTCTTGTGTTATTTCATGATCATCCTAGCCCCAAACTAAGCGAAGCTTTTACTATGGGTACCAGGCGACGATATACATACTTATATAGATAGATAAATACTTATATACATAGAAAACATTCATGACTCAGAAACAAATATTCGTGCTCACCACACATATATTACATATATTAGTGTGATAGTTATTGCTAAAAGCCTAGCTATAACCATATTGAAGTGCCCTAGGCCTTAAGACTCATCTCGTTACCTAAAATTTCTTGTCTCGAAGCACTCATTAAATTGTCAGTAGTAGTCAATACTATAATGGGAAATTGGCTATGGCTTCAAGCAGTCACGACTGAAAATATATTATATTCTGCAAATATATGTAGGTAGTATATGTAGCCATGTGAACAGTGTGGAAACAAACTTATGATAGCGGCTATCATAGTTTGTTTCCATACTTACAGATGACTACCTTTGACTATAGATTAATTCATCGAAGTAATGTCCTCCTGACCAAATTTCGGCCACGGCAGCTAGTCGCAATGGAAACTAGCCATACGAGGGGCATGCTATAGTGCATACGTTCTGCACACTGCTTTGTTGGTCTAGTGGTGGCGTGTTCAACCGCAGATAGTGAGGTCCTGGGTTCAAATCCCGGGTCGGGCCAAAAAGTGATTATGGGGTTTTTCCGTAATAAGAAATTTCTTTTTTATTACACCGCCGTGCCTCGGAGAGCACGTAAAGCCGTCGGTCCTGTACCTGACCTCTTTCCGTTCGTGTCGCTTGTCTGCGATCGCCAACCCTGGCTTCTACCAAGCGTGGCGATTGTGGCAAAACCCCCTAAACTGATGGTAGATCTTTGAAAGAGACTGATATCCAACAGTAATGGTTTTTTAAGTTTGTATTTATAGTTTAAGATACATTTCGCTAGTCATCCTATCGGATCATGAGAGTGATGTAATAGAAAGTGCCCCTGTGTTTGTGCACACACTTGGGCATTATAATATGTCCTGCGCAATTGGCTAGTCTCCATTGAGACTGGCCGCCGTGGCCGAAATTCGTTCGGGAGGACATTATTATTATTAGTGCTAACGTGTGTGCGCAAACACTTGCTGCCACTTTCTATTCCGTCACTCTCATGATCGGATGGGACGACTAGCGAAATGTATCTTAAACTATAAATCCAAACTTAAATAACTACAAAAATAAAATAACTGCGTAGAAGTCAGCCCGGGGGACTTTATACCAGAGAATGGGCAACAGCCTTCTTTGAGTACTATCATACTGCGATCGTTAAACCTGGCGTCTGCCAAGCGTGGCGATTGTGGCAAAACTCCCTAAACTGATAAACTGGTAGACACCAAGGTAGGCGATCGCAGTATGATGATCATAGTACCTACTCAAAGAACGCTCCCGCACATTTTCTGGTATAAAGTCCCTCGGGCTGACTTCTACGCCCCCCACGGCATGAGATGGGGTAGCGATATTCTGTTCTGTCAACCTAACAGCAAAACCCTAACTTTTATAAAATAAATTTTTATTCTATATGATCAAATATAAGTAACAATCTAGTAATCTATTTGCACCTAGAATTATATATAAATTAGTTAATTTCTAATACTAATTACATGTTCCGACTATTCACAAGCCCTCTATAATAAACATATCTTAATAAAAAGTTTTTATTTTATTTTTTATTAATTTTACACGTGTAATACCTATATATTCTTTTTTTAAGACAATGCCCGCATTAGGCAATCTAATCCCTGTGTCGCGTGGTACTTTACAAACATATAATAGACGGACACAGATTACTTCCAGTCATAACAAATATTTATGGGTCACACAAATAGTGGTCCGGCGCGGGACTCGAATCCCCGACACGAAGCGACGAGGCGAATGTCTAAGCCACACGTGCAGTCAGAACAAAATATATTAAACTACATAGTTGGCCAGTGGCTATAGAGATTGGTCAAGAGCATTATCACTAGGTATGCTATATTGTTAGATTGGTTAGAAAGTAAAAAATGTGATTACAAAAAGTATTACCCACGTACCACATACATATGTTCTCAGAGAATGGAGCAATCTTTAAAATCACAATAACGCACGACCGTAAGCGATTCACCATAAAGTTGTATAACACAGAGTTATCGAAAAAGATAATCGCCACGGAATCTATGGTACACGGACAATTTCGCAACGCGAGCGCAAAATAAGTGTTAGATTGTACGTAAGTTCGTGTGGTCCAAGTTATAAATGTACGACGGATTCACCTCTATGAGGACGGGATTCTTTCAAGTCCAAGTCATTGCACATTAAGTAGAAATGCGTAACATTTCGAACCTTCAAATCAATCTCCAACCATAACTTGATTATCCTCTAGTGGTTAATGACCCTGAGAACTAATCCATCCGTGGGTTCGATTCCCACACGGAATATATGTATATGTGTGTGATGCTCACATTTATTTGTTTTATGTCTGGATGTAATTTATCCATAATATGTATGTATTTAGAAATATATAAGTATGTTTATAAGATGTCTCGTCGTCATAGTAAAGGCATTGTCTAGTTTGGGATCAGATATATAACTATAACAGTATGTTCCAAGATATTTATTATTATTATTATAATCTTCCTTCCAGGGTCGTCTCCAACACTGAGGAAATGTTTCACGCCATGTAGGTAATTTTCTTTTGTCTAATCTATTTATTTAGAGTTATACAATTAATAGTTTTTTTTTAATTTGGAAAATACATCCTCCAATTATCAGTAACACACCCGATTTTAGTAAAATTTGTATGGGACCATTTCAAAAGCATTCCCTAAGGAATCAGATAATATTTTCAAAATCGGTTCCTAAACAGCGGAGAAATTTTGTAGCATATAAACAAAATAAAATATAGAGTCAAATTAATAGTGTCCTTCTTTTGAAGACGTTTCAGAAAACTAAGTTCAGCTTTTCATTTTATCAACCGGTCGGGATTAATCTTAAAGCATTCCCAACCGATAAAAAATAACTCATGTATATAAATATATATATAATCTCCTAGGTTCTTATAAGCAGCACAGAAAACCGAAATTTAAATAATACTTAGTCATAACCAACCAAGTCAATATTAATTAATACATTATATAGTATCACTGCAGCGACATAAAATGACAATATAAATTATGTTTGCTCATCGTTCCGCCTTTCACTTAATAGTTTATCATTCAAGTTTTCAGTTACGTCTTCCAGTCGTATATTCAACTATCACGATACTATTTACGACATATCAACGTCGTCATTATCTACTTGATGATGTCAAGATAATACATAGCCTCAAGACATTGAAACACTTTCAAAACGACAAAGATGTTTTCATGAAGTTGGAAAGATATTAGATTTTTATTCGCGGCTACTAAAGTCATTCACTAATTTTAACGTTTATGTTACAGCCACAACTCTAACTCTTAGCTATAATTACAGCATAACTTCAACTTTTCACTATAAATCGTGGAAATCTAAAATTTGAAGGCGAATCAAATAAAACTTTTTAAAAAGAAAGGGAGACAAATATTTTGTCTTTATTTGTCCCCCTTTCAAACTTTTTAAGGTTTTAATTTAATCATTTGGAGATAATTTTATTTGATATTAGAGAAATTTGAAATCGTTTTCGTGATCCCTTCAATTATTTTCGTAAACACGCTCCAATGAGGCAGGGCACTAAAGGTCACTCTAGTGCGGCGTGTTCTTCGTCGCTTACAACTTGAACCACACTATAGAAAATGATGAAATGTCAGAAGTAATGTAAGCTCTCGTATTCTCACTTTGACCTTAAATCAGTTAATGAGTGGTTCTCAATTTGTTGCGATGACCGACCGTGCAGTATGCGACCATTACCGTCGATGGCTGCTATTGGTTAATAGTTTTGAACAATTATAGTTTTAGTTTGCCAATACATACGGTTTCATGGTAAATGTATTTAGTTATGATTTGGATCTCGACGTTATTTTAAAGCTAAAGTGGATATTAGCCAGGTAGAGTAAACACTGTCTTGTACACCTAAAGAAACAAAAGCGGGGAAAACATAAATATTAGATATGACACAACCTGACCCAGACAACTGATCGAACGACAATTGGTCGACATGACAATTAGTCGACAATCATTTGGTCGATAGTAAATTCATCGACATTGATATTTAGTCGATGCACGTTAGTGCGAAAAGTATTCCACATCGTTTGGGTTAGGTTAGGTTAGAGCGGTGACCATTTGGCTAGAAAAACATTAACCATGGATATCTCCATAATGGCATGCCTTGCCTTGCCTTCGCACTAACGTGAGTCGCGTTTCAGTACTTTAAGGCTACAGTTCATCGCTATTTTGAACTTCGAAATACAGTATTACAGTCCGTAGGATCCATGAAGGTAGATAGTAGATCGTTACCTTGGATAGATTTGTCGTCCAATTGATTTGTCGACGAATTATGAATTTCGACCAAAATAAATGTCGACTAAACATTTGTCGACTAATTGTCATGTCGATCAAATATTTGTCGACCAATTGTCGTGGACCCGACACGACGCGTGATCTCTTCGCGGCAACCTAGGTAGTGATAGTGGAAAGGAAGTAGTAGCTGGTGTACCGCCACTGATCCATAAACGTAGCACCGTCCTGGGCCAACACTTCTTGCACCAGGACGATGTTACGATACTCCTGCCAAAAAGATTCTGCAATTTATCTATGTTGCAGGGTTAGACAGGGAAGTTTAGTTGGAGCGGCGAGCACAATAGTTCATCACTGGACGCAGTGTTACCAGGACCTCCGGGGACTGGAAATAGCCGCCACCAGAAGAATAAGAATAAGAAGCTGGTGTACTAATTATTATCCTATTGCACCTCATCTATACATCTTCTATATCTATACAAATAAATAAAATTGGAGTGTCTGTTTGTAATATTGAAATAGCCGGTTTTTACTACATAAATATGAATATATATACAGTACATACACCAAAATAACAATTTTTACAATTTTTGTCTGTCTGTCTGTCTGTTTGTTCCAGCTAATCTCTGAAATGGCTGGACCGATTTTGACGGGACTTTTATTGGCAGGTAGCTGATGTAATGAGGAGTAACTTAGGCTACTTTTATTTTTGTAAAAATATTTATTTTTGAAAAAATTAACAAAAAAAAAACAAAATAAACTAATTAACACGCGGATGAAGTCGCGGGCACAGCTAGTGGTAAATATATTTGGTTATGACTTTAAAGCAAAAGTGAATAATAACCAGGTCAATGAATACCAGTGATCTGCGCGGGACATATTATAGTGTACACGTGTCTGCGCAAACACTGGGGCACTTTCTGTTATATCACTCTCATGATCCGATGTGACGACTAGCGACACGACCGGAAAGAGGTCAGGTACCGGACAGACGGCTTTACGTGCTCTCCGAGGCTCGGGGGTGTAATAAGGCCAACTCCCAGACATACTGAGAAATTTTCTAAACAAGAAAATTTGGGAATTGTACCCAGGACCTCATTATTCACAGTTGAACACACTACTGCTAGACCAAAATGCAACTATAACATGAGTGTTAGAAGATATGTCTATTCTGTAAAAGTAATAATAATATCTGGGGACAATGTCACACAGATCATCCTAGCCCCAAACTAAGCAAAGCTTGTACTGTAGTTTCCAGGCGACGATATACATACTTATATAGATAGATAAATACTTATATACATAGAAAACATCCATGACTCAGAAACAAATATTCGTGCTCATCACACAAATATTTGCACTTACCGGGCACTTACTTATTCGAACCCAGGACCACCAGCTTCGTAGGCAGGAGCACTACCAACTAGGCTACGGTGACGGATTAAATTGTATAAAGTAATTATACAATTCAATCATTGTACTTTTCCACAAGTATGTATTCGCAGTAGTAATTGCCATACTGTTCACACTCTCACTCAACTCTTCTATGTTATTCAAACTTCCTAGAAATAATTTTTGCATTTCGTTCACGTAATCACTGGAAACTGTCTTGAGTGACTCATTGATATTATTTCTTTTTATTTTTTCTATAAAATTATACAAGTAGTAACATATAACAACAGGTTAGCTAGGGTAGGCTCCTCAGCGGCGAGGATCGCTTTGACCCCTTAACACGTCATCGGTGATCCCGTGCAACTGATCACACCCTCTCTTAGAATTCTGTCCTTTGCTTCAGCGGCCCCCTGAGCTGTGGCCCGAACCCCAAAAGGGTGGCCTCCGGTATTAATCGTTTAATTTAAGCTACTGGTTAAGAGCCTTTGCGCTAGCCAAATGCTCATTGCCTTCAATACTTTAATTTTAATATTGTACAACTAAATTTCAAAATAATAGATTATTTTTTTAGACTAATTATAATTTTGTAATTTTTATACTGTATTCGACTATGTTTATGTACCGCATTGTGAACTTGACAAGTACAAGTGTATGTTAATACCCAAGTGCTGAATAAATTTCATTATTTCCTTTCATTTCATAAATAGTAGATGTTCATCATATCAGCCGAAAGACGTCCACTGCTGGACAAAGGCCTCCCCCAAAGATCTCCACAATTGCCGGTCTTGTGCTATTCGCATCCAGCAGTTTCCAGCGACCCGCACAAGATCATCGGTCCATCTTGTAGGGGGCCTGCCCACGCTGCGTCTTCCGGTTCGTGGTCGCCACTCGAGAACCTTTCTACCCCAACGGCCGTCGGCTCTACGAGCTATGTGCCCTGCCCACTGCCACTTCAGCTTGGCGATTCTTCGGGCTATGTCGGTGACTTTGGTTCGCCTGCGGATTTCGACATTTCTGATTCGATCCCGCAGGGAAACTCCGAGCATAGCCCTCTCCATTGCTCTTTGGGTGACCTTGAGCCTTCTAATAAGGCCCATAGTGAGCGACCACGTCTCTGTTCCGTATGTCATCACTGGCAACACACACTGGTCGAAGACTTTCGACTTGAGACACTGCGGTATTTTGGACGAGAAGATGTTACGTAGCTTCCCGAACGCTGCCCAGCCGAGTTGGATTCTACGATTGACCTCCTTCTCGAAGTTGGACCTACCTAGTTGGATGGTCTGTCCTAGGTAAATATAGTTCTCTACAACTTCGAGTGCAGAGTCACCAACTTTCAATTGAGTGGATGCAACATGGACGTTTGACATGATTTTCGTCTTATCCATGTTCATTTTCAGACCCACTTGTTGAGAGACTCTGCTGAGGTCATCGAGCATTGTACCGAGGTCTTCCATGGTCTCAGCCATGACTACGATATCATCGGCAAATCGAAGGTGAGTGATGTACTCGCCATTGACATTGATGCCAAAGCCTTTCCAGTCCAGAAGCTTGAAGACGTCTTCCAATGCAGCGGTGAACAGTTTCGGAGATATAACATCTCCCTGTCTCACGCCTCGCTGCAAGTGGATAGGTTTCGAGATCTGGTCCTGGAGTCGCACTGACATAGTGGCGTTTTCATACAAACACTTTATCACCTCGATATACCGGTAGTCAATTTGGCACCTTATGAGAGACCTCAGCACGGCCCATGTTTCGATAGAATCAAAGGCTTTCTCATAGTCCACAAACGCTAAGCACAGTGGCTTGTTATAC
Organism: Pseudoips prasinana; assembly: GCA_951640165.1. Lineage (NCBI taxonomy): Eukaryota > Metazoa > Arthropoda > Insecta > Lepidoptera > Nolidae > Pseudoips > Pseudoips prasinana. The sequence continues at coordinate 34,020,194 of OX621248.1, forward strand.
TCTTCGGTCTTCTGTATAACTTGCCGCAGCGTATGTATGTGGTCTATGGTGCTAAAGCCTTTTCGGAAACCGGCTTGTTCGGGAGGCTGGAAGTCGTTAAACCTGCGCGCGAGACGGTTCGTAACGACCCTCGAAAACAACTTGTAAACATGGCTCAGCAGTGTGATGGGTCTATAATTCTTCAATAGGGTTTTGTCGCCCTTTTTGAAGAAGAGCACCACCACACTTCTGTGCCATGCTTGTGGCGTTTGACCATCTAGTATGACGGAGTTAAATAACTTCTGAAGGGCCCGTAGGATTGGTGTACCACCCACCTTCAGAAGCTCTGCTGTAACTCCATCATCACCAGGCGCCTTGTTGTTCTTGAGTTGTTTGAGAGCCATTCTAATCTCGTACAGGCTGACGTCCGGGATGTCTTCGGTGTAATGTCGGGTTAGTCGTGCTCTGGGATCTGAGGCATGACTTTTGACAGGTGTTGTCGTATATAACTGTCCGTAGAACTTCTCGATCTCTCCCAGCAACTCAGGCTTAGACGTGACGATTCTACCATCCTCAGTCTTCAGCTTCGTCAGTTGGCTCTGTCCAACAGACAGAGCTCTTGCGAACACTTTGGAGCCTTTGTTCCGCTCGATGGCCTCTTTAATACTAATTGTATTAAATTGCCGCGTGTCGCGAGTCAAAGACTTTGAGATCTGTCTGTTGAGCTGCCGATATCTGGTAGCATCATCTGAGGATGTCAGAACCATTTTCCGTCTATCTTCCATAAGTTGCAGGGTAAAATCAGAGATCTTTTTAGTTCTGTTTGTACGACGGGCCTTGAAGACCTTAGACCCAGCCGAATGGACAGCTTCTACGAGCCTGTCATAGTATGAGTCCACTTCTTCGCAGTCTGCTAGGCATTCGAAACGGTTTTGCAGTTCGAGCTGAAATGGTTCGGGGTTTTGGACCTGGATAGGTAAAGGTCGGAGCGTAGACGTTATCAGTCGGGACCTCTGGAGTTTGACATTAAGGTTCAATGAGCCTCTGACCAGTCTGTGATCGCTCCCGGTTTTAACCGCATTGATCACGGAGACATCATTGAACATCTGTCGTCTCGTCGACAAGATAAAGTCTATCTCATTTTTAGTTTTACCATCGGGGCTCACCCAGGTCCATTTGCGGTGATCCGGCTTCCTGAAGAAGGAATTCATCATAAAGAGACCCTCCTTCTCCATGAAGTCGGCCAACATTTGGCCCCGGGGGTTCCGGTCTCCAGTTCCAAATTGCCCCACTCTCAGCTCATTACCGAATCGTTTGCCCAGCTTCGCGTTATAGTCCCCCATGACCACAGTGAAATAGGAGTTAGAGGTATGTATGGCTCTGGATATGTCCTCATACATAACCTCGACTTCATCGTCGGAGTGTGTCGAAGTGGGTGCGTATACCTGTATAACCTTCAACGAATACCGCTTGGTGATTCTGAGTATAAGGTACGCAATCCTCGTCGACACACTCTCGATTTTCACTAGGTTGTTCACGAAGGACTTGTGGACTATGAACCCGACACCACCTTGGGATATTTGGCCACCCTTCCGGTAATAGAGCAGGTTTCCGGATTTCAGTATTATCGAGTCCTCCCCCTCTCTTCGGACTTCAGATAATCCTACAATATCCCAATGTAACCTGCTCAATTAAATAAATAAAATAAAATAAAAAAGGTTTTTATTCACGTAGACTTTAAAAAAGCGCTTGTAAATAGTCAGAACATGTTTGTAGTAATATAGTTGTATACATTAGATATTATTTCTAGTAACATAGATATTTAGGTACATCTTGTATGAAAACATTTATAAAATTTATTTTATTACAGAAATGATATTTAGCTAGCTCGTATCAAGTTATTGTCAAGAGATTATGTTTAATTATCTAGTTTAAGTCTAATATTTTTACTACATATTGTCAATGGTTCTGTCTATATTAAAGGTGTTATTATTATGACGGACCTTGTGTTAATAACGACGGTCGCGCTTTAATGCTACCACCGGATCCAATGCGCCCCAACTGAGAAGACCCAGCTAAACCAACTCAGTGGGTTCATCTACTACCGGTTTCAACACGACCCAGTTGAGACGGTCCGGCGAAACATACTCAAGCGGGCATGAACACGGGATTTGGTCCAATTAGAGTAATTATTATATTTAGTAGGCAAACACAATATATGCTCGATCGGTTGTCTGAATGCTTATTATTTTAGATTATATTTAGGTATACAAAAGAAAAACTTCGAAACAATAACATTATTCATTTTGAGACAGAGTCAATAATTTTAAATTAAGTATATGATAGCAATCATTTACAGATAGTTCACGTAACACAGCAGATCAGTCATGTCTATATGGCTACAAGATCTCCAGCGAGCAATGTACAGGTAGGAAGTGAGAGCCAGACGTCTTTGTCATCGATGTACTCTTTAGTGGTGTAATAACCCCTAGCCATAAGTATGCGTTTAATATGTGTTTTAAAACTTGTGTCAGGCAGATCAGTAATTTGAGTAGGAAGCTTGTTATAAAACCTAATACAATTTCCTAAAAATGATTTATTAGTTTTGCTTACTCTAAAGCCTGGCATGGCAAGTTTGTTTTTATTCCTAGTATTTATATTATGCAGTTCACTTTTCTTTTTATAATTATGAATATTTTTTCTAACAAACATTATATTCTGATATATATATTCCGATGGCACAGTAAGTATATTTATTTCTTTAAACAAATTTCGCAAAGAATCGCGACTGCCTAAAACATAAATGGCTCTGACTGCTCTTTTCTGCAATACAAAAATAGCACCTATGTCAGCCGCCAAACCCCACAGCAGAATGCCATACGACATAATGCTATGAAAGTACGCGAAATACACTAATCTAGCAGTTTGTTCATCTGACAATTGCCTTATTTTCCAGACAGCATAGGAAGCCGAACTTAATTTACCTGCTAACTTTTCAATCTGAGGACCCCATTGCAATTTTGAATCAAGTGTCAATCCTAAAAATACGGTCGATGGGACTAGATCTAATATTTTCGCATTAAGTGCAACTGTTGGTACAATTTGAGTCACATTCGGCAATGAGAACCTGATGCATTTAGTTTTCCCTGCATTTAACAAGAGATTATTTGCCGAAAACCATTCTGATATAAAGCTGAGTGTTTTATTATGCTCAATAAGATCTTTATCCTTTCTATTTACTTTAAATATGAGCGACGTATCATCAGCGAACAAAACTATGTCTGATACTTTCTCTACCAGATAAGGGAGATCATTTATATAAACTAGAAATAAAAATGGGCCCAATATAGATCCTTGGGGCACCCCCAGTTTCACAGGATGCCGTGCCGAAGTGACACCGCCTATCGAAACCATCTGTTGTCGCCCCGATAAATAGGACATCACAAGATCAAGAGATGTGCCAGATATTCCATAGTACTTCAGTTTAACAACGAGCGTACGATGATCAACGCAATCGAAAGCCTTTGAGAGATCACAGAAAACTCCCAGCGCATCCTGTGATCCCTCCCAAGCCTCCAATATTGACCTAATTAATGTGCAACCTGCATCTTGAGTAGAGCGGCCCCTTGTAAACCCGAACTGCTTGTTATGCAATATCTCATTCACGTTAAAGTGCGACAACATTTGGCTGAGCAATTCTTCCTCCAGTTCGGTTATCTTCTCGTCGGACCGCAGTGTACGTGTGTTATATGTTGCCAGGGCCAGAGTTCGTCGGTGTTGGTAACGCGGAATCTGCCGGGGATTCTTAGCACCCCTGCCCTGCCGTAACCACGGCTGTTACCACGGCTGGGAATAGCAGGGCTGCCGGGGACTGGGGGCCGCGGTTTGGTTGTGTCCATCATTTGAGGGGATTTGCCATAATCGCCACGCTTGGCAGACGGGTTGGCGATCGCAGTAAGGTGGACATGGTACTCAGAAGAACGCTGCTGCCCGTTCTCTGGTATATATTCCCTCGGGACGACTTTTACGTCCCCCCACGGGATGAGATGGGGTGGTGATATTCTTAAGCCGTCACCACACAGCAATAGTAGATGTTACCTAATTAATATTTAGGGACAATGTCACACAGATCATCCTAGCCCCAAACTAAGCAAAGCTTGTACTATGGGTACCAGGCGACGATATACATACTTATATAGATAGATAACTACTTAAATACATAGAAAACATCCATGACTCAGAAACAAATATTCATGCTCATCACACAAATCACTTACCGGGATTCGAACCCAGGACCACCAGCTTCGTAGGCAGGAGCACTACCAACCAGGCTACGGTGACCGTCAATTGGCCCATGACACTATACAACGTGTAACACATCAACATTCAAATAACAAATAATAAATATTTACTTTCCATACAAGGAAAACAATCAGCTGTTATATTTTATATGGGGAGGCAAAAAAACGTAAAAGGCTTAGTTTAAATTATTCAATTTCATGTGTACAAAGAGCTCCTTAGGTATCCTACTCTATTTATGTTACACTTTGTATATATATATATAATGTATCATTGTTTTGTCCCTAACAAATTACTAATTCTGTATATATAATTATGTAACTCTCATACGTAAGAGTCTCAGTTTTCTGAGAGGTAGGGCATAGCGTTCATTCGCTCAAAGAGCTGCCCGACTGGGGAAGTACCTACCTCCACCTTACAGAAGACATTCCTCAATAATAACATTGATAATTTTAATGTGTGTTTCCGAGTGTGAGTAAGGTCGCCAAAGCTCATTGGGGTGGGGGGAAGGGTCAGCAACACTTGTTTGCTGACTCTTAAAGGCCGGCAACGCACCCGCGACTCCTCTAGTGTCGCGAGTTTCCATGGGCGGCGGTGATCACTTACCATCAGGTAACCCACTTGATCGTTTGTCGCCCGCTGATATAAAAAAAAAGAAATCGCTATAAATGAGCTCACACGCGAATTTACGGTAAAATACAAAACAAGCATTCAGAGCACGCGCGAACTAGAATTACTTTGTTAGCTAGACTTATCTAAGAACCCTCTCAAAACTTAGTTCATTGCATTCCATATTGTAATTATGGATACTGTCAGGCACAGTAACATTGGAAAATAGGTAGGAGGAAGATAACTCCACAAATGGAGAATGACGCCCACTGCTGGTCAAAAGATTTTAACAATGGAGTTGTTGGCCATCATTTAGGGGGATGTACGGCGATAGCAGTGTGATGGTCAGAGTACACAAAGAGACGCTGATGCCGGATCCCTGGGAGATATTACTTAGGGACAACTTTTACGCCCCGCACTTGATGAAATAGGGTATTGAGATTCCTTGCCCCAGACACACAGACGGAAGACATGCATGTTGTTATTTTTAAGGGCAACTACACCATAACTTCATCATCATCATCATTACAGCTAAATAAGTCCACTGCTGGACAAGCCTCCCTCAAGAATCATCTTGGGGGGATATGCCATAATCGCCACGCTTGGCAGGCGGGTTGGCGATCGCAGTAAGATGGTCATAGTAATCAGAAGAAAGCTGCTGCCCGTCCTCTGGTAGATATTCCCTCGGGTCGACTTCTACGCCCCCCACGGGATGAGATGGGGTGATGATATTCTGAATCTGATATTTGTCGCCGTCACCACACAGCAGATAGATTTAAATATATTTACAAATTTGTTGTTTTTATTTTCGAGGGCAAGCCGAGTACATTTGTCAACTATTTTAATCCCTGGCACTACCTCCCATAGGACCCTCACGCAGAGGACGATAACCCACTTAATCTAAAAAAAACTAATAATTTGCTCACCGGTCATCAGCGAGCTAATAAGGTCATCATCATATTAACCGAGAGACGTTGGACGTCTCTCGTCTGCTGGAAAAAGGCCTCCCAAAAATCTCCACAATTGCGCGTCTTGCGCTATCCGCATCCAGGCCTACCCACGCTGCGTCAATCAATCAAATTATATATTTGCCAGAATATGGTACAAAAGATTTCACAACAATACATTCCGCATATTCTGCCACTTATGGCGGGCAAATACATTATTCATATTTTTTTATTAAATAAATTGTTTACAATGTCAAATAATATAAATATGTCAATGATGTACAATAGAATAATTATAATAATATAAATAATAAAAATACGTCCATTTGTAATATAAAAATGTCAAGTACCCAAGTACTATATTTTATCGTCAAAGAAGTTTCTGATATTATAGTAACATTTATTTAATAGTAGCCGATATATATATTTTGAATAATAACATTGGTAAATTAATTAGATTTTCAGGTAGTTTATTATATATTCTTATACACATACAATTGACATTTCGTTTAAATAGCTGTAGTTTAATTTGAGGTAGGCGTAGTCTATTTTTGTGTCTGGAGCGGCTGTTTGCATGGTCGCAGAACTTTTCAAACAAATGGGGTTGTTTCTTTACAAATATACAAATTTCATAAATATATAAACAAGGCAAAGGAAGTACATTCAGTTTTTTAAAAAGAGGTTTGCAGCTGTCTAGTGGAGAAACACCGCATATAGCTCGTATACATGCTTTTTGGGTTTTAAATACTCTTTCAAAATTTACGGAGTTGCCCCATATTATAATACCGTATCGTAGTACTGTCTTCTGGTTTGTGGGCAGAAAGGTTATCGATTGGCGAATAAGGTCACAGAAATAAAAATAATCAATTTCCATTCATAACATGTATTGTAAAAAGAGACTACATTTGTTAAAGTTCTGAGACTAAGTAATTATTTTATTCTGTTGTGTCTTTCTTCAATTTGGTAGATATTTTACTTAGGTATATCGACTTTTTGTAATGTTGAAGTAAAGTTTGCAGTTACTAACAAATAATTACTGTTTTTAAACGCAGAACCGACTTCAACTTTACTTTGTAGAAAGCGATTTCAACAAAACTTATTTGGGAACATATAAAAAAACGGTAGCGTTTGTTTAGCAAATTTTTATTTTATATGTATTTTACTATGTTATGTCTACGCTGTTCCTTTTTAAGCGTTCCTTGTTAATATTTCTTTCATCTTTTTCTTCTTACACTTCCCATCGAATAAAAAAGGATGGTTAAATGTGGAGAAATCACGTTACATACCACCTTTTATTTTGAAGCCACAGCAAAAGGTAGTATGTATACATATTTGACCATCCTTTTTTATTCGATGGGAAATGTAAGAAGAACAACCCTCTGGTTCTTATTATTTATCTGTAGTACAAAAGTATTTTTACAAGTGATCTAGATATCTATATGGAGTACATATATATATACATTGTACCTAGTTTCTTTTATTGTTTCCGAACGTAGAAAGGTAAGAATTTGGGCAGCTTTCCAAATCACCAGGCCTGAACCCACAATCGAAATCACAACAAATTGGCAAAGATAGATACGATCGCGTGGGATGTTCGCACGCTTTTTAATTGAGTTAATAGATAATACCTTCTTCTTACTTTTTAATCGACCTTATCTGCATCTTTACGGTAGCTTTCGCTAATGACATCAGCGCTACATTACACTTAGATTAATTACCTCGTTGGTATAACAGTAGCGTCTTCCATTTAGTCTGCACACAGTTGAGAGACTCGCCTCGTCGTGTCCTGGGTTCAATTCTCGCACAGGACAACTATTTGTGTGAACTATAAGTAGTTGTACTGGGTCTCAATGTGCTTTGTGTCCGTCAATATTATGTTTGTAAAGTACACAGGGATTCATGTCCCAAGTGCAGACATTGCCTTTTTAATGGATTATTAGATTTTGGGTTCCAATCCTAGGTCAGGCCAAAAAGCGTTGTCTGAATTATACATGTTTGAAGGGCCAGTCAGCGAGGTTGTTAAATGCTTGCCTATCACGCTGCAGGTCGTGCCTTCGTTTCCCACCTAGGACAGATATTTGTGTGCATGAACATGTCTGTTGGTCCCGAGTCTGGGTGTAATTATCTATATAAGTATGTATTTACAAAAGAAAAGTAGTATAGGTATCAGTTATCTGGCTTCCATAGTACAAGCTTTGCCAAGTTTGGGATATGTAGTGCAATTTATAATTACATAACAACATTGTTATTTAAGATTTGTAAATTATAATTTATTAAATTTGAATTTTCTAGCATTATTCGCAATGCAAAGCGTTAATATAATCTCAAAAAAAAATTATAGTAACGCTTTGCATTGCGAATAATGCTAGAAAATTCAAATTTAATAATTTGGAAGGTATTATCAATATGATATGATCTTTCACATGCAACTGTGAACATATCAGTCGGCCATGTTTCTAGGAAACAAAGCCGATAGATAATACCTACATCCTCCGAAAGGGTGTTAGCATGGGAAGCCTAAATTTGATCTGCCAGCGTGTATCGTTCGTAGCTTAACGCAGAGCGTCTACCCCGGATTGGTAGATGGTGCAGATTCGAGACCCGCCGGACGATTAAATTTATGATTTCCCATTTTTGATATTAATTATAATTTAAATAGATAATTTTCTTTTTACGAAATTTTTACTCGTACTTTTAAGGGTTTATTAGCATGCACTGGTCAAATATGTGTGTCGTCAACCTCTAAATAGCCCTTGCCAACTATGTCAATAATATTATTGTGATCCAATTCAAGGCCTACAATTGCACAATGGCCTTGATACTCGGTTACCGTTGTATAATAAGCGTATTATTATTTATAACGCATTTGCATTGTGTTGCAAGAAATAAAAAAACATTAACTGTGTAGTCACACTTTAGCAAGTAGAAAAGAATTTAAGTCACCATCATCATCATCGTCAGTCTGATATCGTCCACTGCTGGACATAGGCCTTCCCCCAAAGGTTTCTGTAATGTTGCCTTAATTGGTGATCCCCTATACCGACTCCAAACGCTTCAGAATCGGTTCATGCGGCGCGCCGTGGGCGCACCATGGTACGTCCGCAATAAAAACCTACACGCCGATCTCAAACTGCCTACCATCAAGCAGTGGATGAAGCAGGCGTCAAAAACATACTTTGACCCGGCCACTCACCATCCAAACCATTTGGTGGTAAAGGCGGTCAAGTACACCCCATCGCACTTCTTACGTAAGCACCGTCGTCCCAGGATCGTCTTGGACGAACCGGACGACGAGATTACTGCCTACTTAGAACAAGTTAAAGTCATTAGAAACTCTCGTGACACTATACACAAACCGATCATTCGTACTCGTCGGACGAGACTACGACCGCGAACGCATCGCGACCACCAACGCCCTCCATGACCCTTAGTTTGCATATCGTATCGATAAAAAGCCCCCTCAACGCGGAGGGGGCCGCGTCATGTCATTAACGTAGAGCGAAAGTTGCACAAAACTCCCTAAAATGATGATCTTGCCCTCTCTCCGCCAGTAATCGCCCAGAGTCGAGGATCGAACCCCACAGGGGGTGCCCTCCGGCGCGGGTTACTTACGGCGGGCTTGAGCCCTCTGCTCGCCTCTATAGTCCGGTGAAGTAGTGAAAGCCTCCTAGGCTAACTATAGAGTCATACAAAAAAATAATAAAAAAAAATAATTGGTGATCGCAGTTAGGTGGTAGCTAGTACACAGGTTACGCTGCTGCCTGAGTACCTGGGGTTCTACTGGCTAAGTCGCCGAGTTTTGTTATTCCTACTATTCAGGTGTAAAATGTATGAGAGAAACTTCGCGAGAATATCAGCTTTAAATAGTAGGTAACCTCTTCCAGCCGAATAAGGTCCACTGTTGGGCAAAGACCTCCTCAATTTTTTTCCTCTATGGAAATATGAGGAAATAAATAGGAAATAATTATATATCTAGGGACATATATATATCTAGGGACAATGTCACACAGATCATCCTAGCCCCAAACTAAGCAAAGCCTGTATGGCTGTAGCCTGGTATGCCAGGCGACGATATACATACTTATAAAGACAGATAAATTCAGAAAACATCCATGACTCCGAAACAAATATTCGTGCTCATCACACAAATATTTGCAATTACCGGGATTCGAACCCAGGACCACCAGCTTCGTAGGCAGGAGCACTACTAATTGGGTTACGATGACCGATGACCATCATTTGGAGGGACATGCCATAATCGCCACGTTTGATAGAAGGGTTGGAGATCGCAGTACGATGGTCATAGTACACAGAGAGACGCTGCTGCCCGTTCTCTGGGAGATATTCTCTCGGGTCGACTTCTACACCCCCCACGGGGTGAAATGGCGTGCTGATATTCTTTGCCGTCAGCACCTTTCTACTACTGTTTAAAAAACCGTTTTTATAACGACCGATTATATAATATACGTGGTCGATTCAAAATTAGTCATAGTGTATATTCTACTAGTCAAGCCCTTTCATTTGATACTCATTATTATCATATGGAGGGAGTAGTAAGAACAATAATCACCATTGGTTGTGCGCGCTATCAGAATAACAGCGCTGTCACAATATTACTAAAGCTAATGCTGAGATAGATGCCCTTCCGTCTAATAAATAAAATAAATATCTTGGGAGATTATTTACACATGGCCATATGATCCCAAACTAAGCAGAGCTTGTACTATGGAAACCATATAACTGATATACTACATATACTTTTATTTTGTAAATACATACTTATATAGACAATTACACGAAGACTCAGGACACACCGACATGTTCATGCACACAAAAATCTGTCCTGCGTGAGAATCGAACCTCCGACCTCCGGTGTGAAAAGCAAGCTGTTGCCAACCACGCCAACAGGCCCGTCAAAGTCTACTATGCACTATTTTATATTATAGGCTTTCACAATACTTATGTTTATTTGTATTAATTGATTATAAGGTCAGCCTAGTTAATTAATTAATGAATTTTCTTTCATTCTTTCCTTTTATAAGTTTACAAACGCTTTTGAAGCTAAAGTAGAATGAGTTAAGTTTTCCATACAAATAGAAAGTTACTAATTCTTGAACTGGTCAGTTTATATTAGATGCCGTGTCACTTAGCTCTTAGAAATTAGTGTTTTGACTTTGAATATATGCATTATATTTCTATTAGTGACATTAAGGTGTGAAATGAATTTAAACGATAGTATCTACTATTATATTGTATACTAACAGTGCCCGCGGACTTCGTTCCGCGTTATAAATATTTTTGTCCTTGCCCGTTTGTCCCGCAACTTGGATTACATTATTCAAGTTTAAGTAAAGATGCGTTATTAATTTTGTAATTTTTCATATCCTATGACACTCCACAATAACATAGCTTACTATTGGTGAAATAATTTTGAAATACGGTTCAGTAGATCCAAAGATTACCCCTTACAACGTCACAAACTCACAACCTCACAAACGTTACCTCTTTATAATATTAGTATAGAATAGTACTTGGTGCATATTCTCACGAATAGAATACGAATAACTAAAAGAACCGACCATAGTTTTTGATTACAGCGATTTGACGGTGCCACTTAACCCTATATACATATGTATGTACAGACGCCAGCACATCCAGAAACCCCAATCTGTCAAATTTCTTTTATAGATTTTCAACTTCATCACAAAAGTATAAGATTCACTTTCAATTGGGGAAATTTGACAGATTGGGGTAGCTTGATGTGCTGGCGTCTGTTCAAGGGTAGGTCCGTCTCTTCTAAACATTCAATCTACAGCTAATCACATAACAGTTAGATATGGATATCTGTTCACGTTTAGGATCAGTTTTAACTTCCAATTAAAACTTAATTTACACAAGAATCGGGGTTAATAATACCTACAATACAATTAAGCACACTTTTGATGGCAAATAATTATGATCAAACATTTAAAGAAACTACTCAGGATCCGATTTCTTAAAGCACTTCCTACATATAATGATGAGAAAATTTCAAAAGTATGTCCAAGAAATAATAGCATCCAAATAAATATTATTAGCCCGCCACAGGAATGCATTTTGGCGATAAACTAGATAATTAAACATAATCTCTTGACAATAACTTGATACGAGCTAGCTAAATATCATTTCTGTAATAAAATAAATTTTATAAATGTTTTCATACAAGATGTACCTAAATATCTATGTTACTAGAAATAATATCTAATGTATACAACTATATTACTACAAACATGTTCTGACTATTTACAAGCGCTTTTTTAAAGTCTACGTGAATATAAACCTTTTTTATTTTTAATTTTATTTTAGATAGTTAGTACCTACATACTTACTTAGTGTATGGGCAGTGGTTACCCTAGTGCCAGAGTTGTGCAAGTCACCCAATAGGCCTGACATGGCTTAACAACTGTTGCCTAATAGCTACAACTGGGACCGACTGGTAACTAAACTGGAGACGCTCAGAAATTAAACCACTTTAGCAGTCACCCATCCATGGACTGGCCGTGAGCCTAGTTGCTTAACCTCGCCAATCATTTATAGACCGGTGGGAGCATCTGGCTATGAGCGCCTAGCTTAGTAGAAACATATGGACGGTGGATTGCAGTACGGTGTCTTACTGCTTTCGTTGGAACGTTGTAGTGGATATTTGAAAGGATATTTTTTTATTCTTTATTTTAATTCGGAATTTTTGAAATATGTCAAATTGACAATAAAAAATGTACCATCATACCACAAACCAACTTACAACTAACTAACACTTAAAGAAAGATCATTACTCACAACCTCGTAACTTAAGAAATAAAAATTCACTAGCTCTACCGACATCAAAGCTATCTATATGTCATTCTGGGCCCTATGTAAAGTGCATTAAGATATATAACAAAATACCACAACAACTAAAAGAAACATCCAACTTCAATATATTCAAGAATAAATTAAAAAAATACTTAACCCAAAAATGTTATTACAGTATAAAAGAGTTTTTCGAGGACAGAACTATATAGTAAGACAGTGTGCAATATAAAAAATAATTAAATTATAATATGTTAAAGTAAATAGTATAAATATAATGATAACATAATAATAAAGGTATATATAAATATAATAATATATATAAATAAAAATATAACCTAAGATTAATTAAATAGTTTGTATTAAAATTGTATTGCTGCGCCCTAACAGGGTATCATGTATGTACCTCTACATTCTGTAACACCTATGTATCACTCATGATCGCAATAAATATTTGTATTTGTAACACTATTATAATGATACAGTAATACTACCTAAGGACGTAAATTACACAACACAACATTTTAGTTTCACGTGATATGGGTGCCGACGATAAAATAGTATGAAAGAAGCCTAAGTCTAATTTATTCAGATCACTTATATACATAATACTGTCTCTTTGAGTTTGATTCCTTTAACATTGCATTAAAATATAGTGCACATCCTCCACTTTTTTACACTTGAAAGGAGATAAGTACAGTGTATTGTACCGAAGACTGTGTTCATCAGATTCATGATGTCACTAATTTCGCGACGCATACTGAGGGGAAGAAAGTAAAATTTGGCACAGAGCTGAGTGTAATCATGTTATCTAAAGTTGCTTATGCTTATCGTATGGGTAGTGGTAACCCTAGTGTCAGAGTTGTTCAAGCCGCCCAGTAGGCCTCCGACATGGCTTAACGACTGTTGTCTAATGACTACAACCGGGACCGACAGCTTAACGTGCCCTCCGAAGCACGGAGACGCTCAGAAATTAAACCACTATGGCGGTCACCCATCTATGGACTGACCGCGAGCCTAGTTGCTTTCCCTCGCCGATCGCTTACAGACCGGTGAGAGCATCTAGCTATGAGCGCCTCGTTATCTAAAGTTGTTTTTTACGACAACCAAGATATTTATATTTCGAATGCACGTGTGGCGCAGCGGGTAAGACAATCGCCTCGCCACTTCAGGACCCGGTTTCGATTCCCGTGCAGGACGACTCTTTGTGTGACCCATAAATAGTTTTATTGAATCGGTATCTACAGACGCCACCACCTTAAACCTTACACTTACGTAATAAAGTTGAAAATCGATAAAAGAAATTTGACAGATTGGGGTAGCTCGATGTGCTGGCGTCTGTACTTTGTGTCCGTCAATTATAAGTTTGTAAAGTATCAACACGGGACTCGAATCCCTAATACGTGATCTTAAAAAAAAATCATGCAATCAACGCGGAGTATTGCGTCTTCCAACTTAGATCCTACAGTGAATTTAATGAGTACAAAATAAGCAGTTGTAATGTTAAGTTGACTACGTCTTAGGGTTAAGGTAACGCATTGAATAACGAAAATAATTGGTCTGAGGGCCATTGACCGGCGCTAGACTCCATAAATATAAACGCAGAATCTGGTTTATGTCGAATAGTCCTTCGTGGCAAAACAGCTTTACTTTTATAAAGTAAACACTCTAATAAGTTTTATAAACAAATGTCAGTATTCATTTAAAATGATCTATACAAAAAATTTGAAGAATTACTTTGCTCTCGTTACCTTAAAAAGAAGCAAAAAACACCAATTGGTTACAAAGAGTCCTTATTCTTTCTCACTTTTAACAGTTAAACAATTATGTTAAATTATAATATAATAATAATATCTAGGGACAATGTCACACAGATCATCCTAACCCCAACCTAAGCAAAGCTTGTACTATGGGTACCAGGCGACGATATACATACTTATATAGATAGATAAATACTTAAATACATAGAAAACATCCATGACTCAGAAACAAACATTCGTCATCACACAAATATTTGCACTTAACGGGATTCGAACCCAGGACCACCAGCTTCGTAGGCAGGAGCACTACCAACTAGGCTACGGTGACGGTGACGGACGGCGGTAATAAAAGTTGTGATAGCTAAAATACATAAATATGTTTTATTATTGCTGGAAGAAGGTGGCTGGCGTCTTGGTCTACTGGTTAGTGACCATGATTGCCAAGCCAGAGGTCATGGTTTCAATCCTCACCCACTACAATTGTTTGTGTGATTATTTGATCTGATTTCAGGTGTAATTTATCTATGACATGTATGGCTTCATTTATGTACGCAGCGTGGGCAGTCCCCCTACAAGATGGACCGATGATCTTGTGAGGGTCGCTGGAAATCGCTGGATGCGGATAGCGCAAGAGCCGCAGTTGTGGAGATCTTTGGGGGAGGCCTATGTCCAGCAGTGGACGTCTTTCGGCTGATATGATGATGATTATGATGATGTATGGCTATGGAAATATACATACATAGACTCACGGCTGTTTTCTAGAGGGGTAGGCAGAGACAACGGATTTCCATTTGTCACGATCTTTGCACACCGCTTTTACCTCGATTACTGTCATTATATTCTTCATACATGCTCGCCGGTTTAGGGTTCTGACCTGCCCTTTCTTGGGAACATCTCTGATTTGGTCAGAGAATGTTCGACGAGGTCTTCCCCTTTCGGTTGCCCCATTAGGTATACTTCTTTGTCACTCCTTTTTCATTCATCCTTTCTAAATGGCCACACCATCTCAGTATATCTTTTTCAATCTTTGTGACTACATCCTCTTTCACACCACAATGCTCTCTTACATCAGTATTTCCAATTCTGTCTCTCAAAGTCACACCACATGTTCACAAGTTTTTCTCTGCATCACCCTAAGGTTGACTGGTAGAGAATGCCTACGGCAGTTAGTCCGCCTTGTACATCGTTGTGCTAAAGTTATAAATAAATAAAGACACATACTTCTGAGAGCTCTCATTGGAAACATATAAGTATGTTTATCAGTTGCCTAGTTGCACATTGGCTCTGCCTAATTCGGGTTTTTGGGACAGTATGTTAGTATTCCAAAGATATTTATTAATTCAATTCTTCAATACATCGCTCTAAAATTAAAATTCGTCCATGGAATCAACCGCGTCTATTTAGCTAAGCGTCTCATACAGTTTTTAAATCCACCAATTAATTTACGAGGTCGTCTACATGTCCACTGAAGCAGCTAATTACCAACGTTAGTACGAACATATCTATGTAGGTACCTACTTACTTATTCAGTAAATAATGATGCATTCATCCAAAATGGGTAACTGAAGGTCACAATCAAGATGGCAGATGGACCAACACACTTACGAGTATACAGGGTGACGAGTGTAATCGGTTGTGCTTGACTGATTTTATATTCTAACATAGTTACGAAGACTCTCTACGCACTCCTCAATTAGAATATTATGTTGTAATCATAATACATACACTAAATTTTTAATTTAACATGTACCTATATATGCATATACATGTTAAATTAACTAAAATAAACTTTATTCCAAGAAACTAATTTAGTAAATAACAATGCTATTATTTACTAAATTAGTTTCTTGGAATAAAGTTCATATTTCTTTATTTTGTATTGAATGATGGAATTTGCATGAATACTGATAAAACTGCGATTTTAAAAGTCTTATTACTTTGACTTACGGTCTATTTCAATTTGTTTTGACTGTACAGGGTTAATATGACAATAATTTCCGTAGTTTTAACTATTTTAGGAATAAAAAATTACCTATATTTAAAATGATATAAATCGATTCATTAAACGATTCTGATCAAACAATTTTCAGGATGTGCGTTAATTAAGTTACATGTTGTATATGCTGAACTAATGAAAGCACAGAAAAAGACACGAGTCTATGACTGCGAACACAGCCTGTATACGAGACACCTATATCTGTATATGCATAGGTATCTCGTCGCCATGCTACTTTCACAGGAGCTAAAAGTGAGTTCAAACTATTTAAAAAAACATATTAATATATTTATTCTATGCGAAAGCAAACAAGCCAAAAAGAAAAGCAGCAGTGACGACGGCTATCTACATCACGATCCCTATCGGCTTACCTTTTATTACTAACTAACACTTAACTATGACAAACTATTTTATTCAACTAGAAATAAATACAATTTACGCTACTTTACAAAAAAAGAACTAAAATACGAAGAAAAATATTTAAAAAAGTTAGAAATCAAATAGGTTTAATATATTCGCTTACAATAAAGTCTATATACTATATCATAGTGTAATAATAAGTTTTTATCATATTTTTTGTTTAGAGTGTACCCTTTTTTTGGTTTACCACACTTTGCTGCACTGCTATCGGCATTTGTTAAATTCAGTACCTATCCATCCAAAAGTTGTCTGGAAGAAATCGTTTGATGCGATAAAGCCGCCCATTGTACATTTTATTCATTGCTTCAATATAAAATGTCCTTTTTGTGTACAATAATGATAATTTAATTCAGAATAAATTCCATTTGTGTTAGTTACAATGACAACTTATAAACTAGTGTTAGTAAAAAATATTTCTTGATGCGTGAGCATCGTGGCAGAGCCGACCGACTCTGGGAAATGTCTACTTACTGAGTGCAGTCGTATCCACCTTCCCAAGATCGGAGAGTCCCACCTATCGACAACGTTTTAAGAATGATGTTGGAGCTGGCGCGCATACGACGTAGCAGATATGCGGACCTTTTGTGCATGATGGCCGAAAAACTATCAACTATCACTATAAAGTGTATTTTATTTTTATTTTTGAATAATTATTTTATTAATTCTTATAGAAAATGGTTGTGGTCCAGTTAATTCAATAAACAACTACTTTCGTAACGCCGTAAAGTCCATACCAATCTAGCGCGGACTCTATGTGTTTTGATTTTATTTACTTAAATTCCACATGCGGCATAATTTATACTGAATTATGTAATATATTATAAATATCTATACACAACAGATTTTTAGCTCACGAACTTAACGAACCTGGCGTGGCAGGCACTGCGCTGAACCTACTTTTACGGAGTTATTAAAATTGCTGAGTAATACAAATCATTAGGTCCTACTAAACAGAATCTAGACAACTCTCAATAATATCGATAGAGAACTCTAGCTAATAATCCACGCTGCATCGGTTTATTAATATAAATAAAATAGCACATATTATTAGCTAAGTGACTTTACTTTGAGTTAATTTTATAGTCTTCCGAGGTATAGGCAACCTTTAAAAAAATGGGATCGGCTTTACTTAATAAACGTGTCACCCTACGCCACTGACGAGCACAGAATCCTAGATGGCTATACCTCCAGCCAGTTACAGGTTACGTGCATAATTGGTTTCGCTAATTATTCAATCAAATTAAAGTGAACGGTTAAAAAACAAAAATACGATACATTGCGTAATGAAACAAAATTAATAACATTTTTATGCTAATATATTATTTTGCATATTCGGACGAGGTTTATAAGAGGAAATTTGCGCATGTTCCACTATCACCGATGTTAAGACATGTATGTATAGATGAGATTAACTCTTTGGAGTGCATTGGATCTGGTGGTAGCCTTAAAGCGTGACCGATAAACACAAGGTCCTCCATAAGAATAATATTGAATTCGTACCTTAATATAAACAGAACCATTCAGACTATACGTAGTAAAATATAGCTATAAAACTATAAATTTCAATAATTAAACCTATACGTGATCTCTTTGACAATAACTTAATATAAGCTAGCTAAATATTATTACTATTATAAAATCATTTTTATTGTAAATGCTTTCATTCAATCCGTGTACCTAAATATCTATATTTATCTAACTAGAAATAATTATATATTACTACAAACATGTTCTGACTATTTACAAGCGATCTTTGAAAGTCTACGTGAATAAAAGCCTTTTTTTCTTTTTATTATTATTGTAAGTACATAAAAAACTTTAAGAACAGAATATCACTACCACATCTTGTCCCGTGGGGGGCTTAGAAATAGTCCCGAGGGAATACTAACTAGTGCACGGGCAGTTCCGTCCCTCTGTGAACTAATATGAAAGTGCCATCGCCGTCTGCCAAGCGTGGCTATTATGGCTTATCTCTGCATTCCTGGAGCAGGATTTTGTCTAGCAGTGGACGTCATTCGGTTTGCAGCATCGACATACAGCAGCATATAATTAATAATAATAATATCTAGGGACAATGTCACACTGATCATCCTAGCCCCAAACTAAGCAAAGCTTGTACCATGGGTACTAGGCGACGATATACATACTTATATAGATAGATAAATACTTAAATACATAGAAAACATCCATGACTCAGAAACAAATATTCGTGCTCATCACACAAATATTTGCACTTACCGGTATTCGAACCCAGGACCACCAGCTTCGTAGGCAGGAGCACTACCAACTAGGCTACGGTGACAGTCAATTAGTCTTCGTAACTAATTACGAAGTAGTTGCATATAAATTGGCGGCCTTATCACTAACATATGATTTCTTCCAGACGGCCAAGGTATGGATAGGAATTGGGATTATTTTGGGGCTGGAGTTGCCGTGTAGTTAGAGCGTATATATATTCGACGGCAAAAGTAGATGATCAAAAATGACGATCCCAAACTAAGCAGAGTTTATTTTAAGGCAGGATGTATGCACCGCCCGCAAAAGGTGTCTGCGTGGGGGTATCTCGGATTTGCACCGACTAAACTTAACCTGCCGTGGAATTCTCTTGGCGTTGCTGGGAGGAGCCCCGGGAAAAAAACTAAACAGAGCCTGTAATACGACAACTGTACTGTAATAAACATACTTACACCCAGACACAACAAATAACCCTGTTCATCAGACAAAGGTTTACCTAGGTGGGGATCGAACTCATGACCTTTGGCTTAGCAGTCAGCTTACCACCACTAGACCAATGGCCAAGTATTAATTCTGCAATACAGAAATAAACGAAAGTAGCATTAGAAATCTTTATACTTATCCATTTTGTTGGTAGGTATTAGTAACGTGCGGTATTAATACATAGCAACAAATCACGCATTAATTTGAATATTCTGTCAATAACAACGTCTAGCATTTCACTTGGCGAATTATCATTATAGTATTAATCATAATTATCAGTTTACGTCAACATCCGGTTCCATAGAGAAATTACGTTACTTTGTCTTTGAAAGTACATGGGAACGATTTTAGCACTTTGCCTTTCTCAATTCTAGCAAATGGACAAACAAAGCTAATTCACGAAATCATCGATCAAAAGTAAATGTAAAGTAATATACTCTTTTCTTTTATTAATAAAAAGACAACGCCCGCATTAGACAATTTAATCCCTGTGTCGCGGGGTACTTTACAAACATATAATAGACGGACACAAATTACATCCAGGCTCAGAACAACTATTTATGGGTCACACAAATAGTTGTCAGTCGCGGGGCTCGAACCCGCGACACGAAGCAGCGAGGTGACTGTCTTAGCCGCTGCGCCATCATCATCATCATATCGGCCGAAAGACGTCCACTGCTGGACAAAGGCCTCCCCCAAAGATCTCCACAATTGCCGGTCTTGTGCTATTCGCACAAGATCATCGGTCCATCTTGTAGGGGGCCTGCCCACGCTGCGTCTTCCGGTTCGTGGTCGCCACTCGAGAACCTTTCTGCCCCAACGACCGTCGGCTCTACGAGCTATGTGCCCTGCCCACTGCCACTTCAGCTTGGCAATTCTTCGGGCTATGTCGGTGACTTTGGTTCGCCAGCGGATTTCGACATTTCTGATTCAGTCCCGCAGGGAAACTCCGAGCATAGCCCTCTCCATTGCTCTTTGGGTGACCTTGAGCCTTCTAATAAGGCCCATAGTGAGCGACCACGTCTCTGTTCCGTATGTCATCACTGGCAATACACACTGGTCGAAGACTTTTGACTTGAGACACTGCGGTATTTTGGACGAGAAGATGTTACGTAGCTTCCCGAACGCTGCCCAGCCGAGTTGGATTCTACGATTGACCTCCTTCTCGAAGTTGGACCTACCTAGTTGGATGGTCTGTCCTAGGTAAATATAGTTCTCTACAACTTCAAGTGCAGAGTCACCAACTTTCAATTGAGTGGGTGCAACATGGACGTTTGACATGATTTTCGTCTTATCCATGTTCATTTTCAGACCCACTTGTTGAGAGACTCTGCTGAGGTCATCGAGAATTGTACCGAGGTCTTCCATGGTCTCAGCCATGACTACGATATCATCGGCAAATCGGAGGTGACTGATGTACTCGCCATTGACATTGATGCCAAAGCCTTTCCAGTCCAGAAGCTTGAAGACGTCTTCCAATGCAGCGGTGAACAGTTTCGGAGATATAACATCTCCCTGTCTCACGCCTCGCTGCAAGTGGATAGGTTTCGAGATCTGGTCCTGAAGTCGCACTGACATAGTGGCGTTTTCATACAAACATTTTATCACCTCGATATACCGGTAGTCAATTTGGCACCTTATGAGAGACCTCAGCACGGCCCATGTTTCGATAGAATCAAAGGCTTTCTCATAGTCCACAAACGCTAAGCACAGTGGCTTGTTATACTCTTCGGTCTTCTGTATAACTTGCCGCAGCGTATGTATGTGGTCTATGGTGCTAAAGCCTTTTCGGAAACCGGCTTGTTCGGGAGGCTGGAAGTCGTCAAACCTGCGCGCGAGACGGTTCGTAACGACCCTCGAAAACAACTTGTAAACATGGCTCAGCAGTGTGATGGGTCTATAATTCTTCAATAGGGTTTTGTCGCCCTTTTTGAAGAAGAGCACCATCACACTTCCGTGCCATGCTTGTGGCGTTTGACCATCTAGTATGACGGAGTTAAATAACTTCTGAAGGGCCCGTAGGATTGGTGTACCACCCGCCTTCAGAAGCTCTGTTGTAACTCCATCATCACCAGGCGCCTTGTTGTTCTTGAGTTGTTTGAGAGCCATTCTAATCTCGTGCAGGCTGACGTCCGGGATGTCTTCGGTGTAATGTCGGGTTAGTCGTGCTCTGGGATCTGAGGCATGACTTTTGACAGGTGGCTGTGTTTTCGTATATAACTGTCCGTAGAACTTCTCAATCTCTCCCAGCAACTCAGGCTTAGACGTGACGATTCTACCATCCTCAGTCTTCAGCTTCGTCAGTTGGCTCTGTCCAACAGACAGAGCTCTTGCGAACACTTTGGAGCCTTTGTTCCGCTCGATGGCCTCTTTAATACTAATTATATTAAATTGCCGCGTGTCGCGAGTCAAAGACTTTGAGATCTGTCTGTTGAGCTGCCGATATCTGGTAGCATCATCTGAGGATGTCAGAACCATTTTCCGTCTATCTTCCATAAGTTGCAGGGTAACGTCAGAGATCTTTTTAGTTCTGTTTGTACGACGGGCCTTGAAGACCTTAGACCCAGCCGTATGGACAGCTTCTACGAGCCTGTCATAGTATGAGTCCACTTCCTCGCAGTCTGCTAGGCATTCGAAACGGTTTTGCAGTTCGAGCTGAAACGGTTCGGGGTTTTGGACGTGGATAGGTAAAGGTCGGAGCGTAGACTTTATCAGTCGGGACCTCTGGAGTTTGACATTAAGGTTCAATGAGCCTCTGACCAGTCTGTGATCGCTCCCGGTTTTAACCGCATTGATCACGGAGACATCATTGAACATCTGTCGTCTCGTCGACAAGATAAAGTCTATCTCATTTTTAGTTTTACCATCGGGGCTCACCCAGGTCCATTTGTGGTGATCCGGCTTCCTGAAGAAGGAGTTCATCATAAAGAGTCCCTCCTTCTCCATGAAGTCGGCCAACATTTGGCCCCGGGGGTTCCGGTCTCCAGTTCCAAATTGCCCCACTCTCAGCTCATTACCGAATCGTTTGCCCAGCTTCGCGTTAAAGTCCCCCATGACCACAGTGAAATAGGAGTTAGAGGTATGTATGGCTCTGGATATGTCCTCATACATAGCCTCTACTTCATCGTCGGAGTGTGTCGAAGTGGGTGCGTATACCTGTATAACCTTCAACGAATACCGCTTGGTGATTCTGAGTATAAGGTACGCAACCCTCGTCGACACACTCTCGATTTTCACTAGGTTGTTCACGAGGGACTTGTGGACTATGAACCCGACACCACCTTGGGATATTTGGTCACCTTCCCGGTAATAGAGCAGGTTTCCGGATTTCAGTATTATCGAGTCCTCCCCCTCTCTTCGGACTTCAGATAATCCTACAATATCCCAATGTAACCTGCTCAATTCTTCCTCCAGTTCGGTTATCTTCTCGTCGGACCGCAGTGTACGTGTGTTATATGTTACCAGGGCCAGAGGTCGTCGGTGTTGGTAACGCGGAATCTGCCGGGGATTCTTAGCACCCCCTGTCCTGCCATAACCACGGCTGGGAATAGCAGGGCTGCCGGGGACTGGGGGCCGCGGTTTGGTTGTGTCCATCATTTGAGGGGATTTGCCATAATCGCCACGCTTGGCAGACGGGTTGGCGATCGCAGTAAGGTGGACATGGTACTCAGGAGAACGCTGCTGCCCGTTCTCTGGTAAATATTCTCTCGGGACGACTTTTACGTCCCCCCACGGGATGAGAAGGGGTGGTGATATTCTTAGGCCGTCACTACACAGCATATAGCTGCGCCATACGTGCAGTCAATTGTGTCTTTGAGTATGTATTATATCTTTTTGTATAAGATTCTATGACAAACTTCCCAGTGATATCAGAGAAATGTCTGCGGATAAGTTTAAAAGAACTATTAAAGCCTAAATGCAAAACGACTACAAAACTTCTGATTATTTAAGTGACAAAACTGCTTGGGTTTGAGTTGCTCTAAATTAACACATTTGTCTTAAGAAATATAATTTTTTTAAAAGGATTCGTACTGTGTTTTCTGGCAGTGTATGTCAGTAGCAAGGGCAAAAACAATATCGATTCCACACAAATGTGATATTTTAACGGAATAAATGAATTTTGAGGCGACTAATAAAATGTCAACGCTAACTATAGAAAATATACATATAACAATGTACTGCATGTTTATTGTAAGACTCATCATTACTATCCACAAAGGCTCCATGAGGTAGCACCTTTTATACTATTATAATATATATGGTCACCGTAGCCTAGTTGGTAGTGCTCCTGCCTACGAAGCTGGTGGTCCCGGGTTCGAATCCCGGTAAGTGCAAATATTTGTGTGATGAGAACGAATATTTGTTTCTGAGTCATGGATGTTTTCTATGTATATATTATATATACATAGAAAACATTATATCTATCTATATAAGTACGTATATCGTCGCCTGGTACCCATAGTACAAGCTTGGCTTAGTTTGGGGCTAGGATGGTCTGTGTGACATTGTCCCTAGATATTAGATTATTATAAATAAGTCACAAAATCCGTTTTTTGTTCACATTAGTCTTGAGTAGTCTTAGAGGCGCTCACAGCCACTTGCTAGTTTAGTTTCTAAACGTCTCCAAGTTTCGGAGGGCACTTTAAGCTGTCGTTCCCGTCAATAAGCCATGTCAGAGGCCTACTGGGTGGTTTGAACAACTCTGACACTAAGGTAACCACTACCCATTTGATAAAGTAAGTTTAGTGTATTAGTATAAGTAACATTAAATATAAATTAAAAGCATACTATAGTTCGCAATTGTAACGTACATACGAATATGTTTACTTTACAATTGCGAACTGTATAATACCTACCTAGATGTTGTGAATTGTAATGTGAAGTACCTTAGATAAGTATATAAGTCGAACCTAGCTATGTGTATGTTTGTACCTAGCTATGTGTATATTTTTTCTATGTCTATGTATGTGTTGTTTGTGTGCTAGTATGTTTGTCAGCTACACAACGGACTACAAAAGTAGCACGCACAAGCCCAAGAGGTTTTTGTGTTACTATTTTTTTTTTATTTATAATATGTATCTTTAGTGTTTGGTAAATAAATAAAAAAAAAATTGGTAATTTTATCGTTCTACACATCTGCCTGGCCGTGCGAAACCGGAGCGGGTCGCAACTTACTAAAAACCTGTGGGAAATATGAATTCGGTTATCGTCAGTTCTACTACAATTATCTTTCGTTTGTTAATGTAGATTTGTGGCACATTAGTATGGTAATAAGAACTAAAAATGGCGATATTATGCATATTATCCTTCATCTCGGGGTTACAATAGAATGTAATATGCTGCATGAATTGCAACTTGCATTTGAAAGTGAAAAAAATATGAAAAAATAATACATTAAAGTAACATTCCATTCAAAGACGAAGTGCATTTGATTAAATATCTGTGTCGGTTATATTGAGGAAAGACGAACAAGTAGGACTTCGTCTATAAGAATTTCGACTATACAAATAAATGAAATTCTTGTTTTGGGTGGATTAGTAGTAGATATATAAAAAAAAACTATCGCGTTCTCGAAGATATGACGCAAACCAAATCAAATCAATTTTTATTTTCAAAATATGAGTACCTTTTGGTGTTGGTTTTACATAAATGTCCTGGCTATATTTTACCATAGGCACTGGTGTGCACATATGGCTTAGGTACACATTTATTAAATAGTCACAAAAATTACAATTAATGCCATGTAATTTTTTTGTTATTGTTATATTATCATTACACTATTAATCCTATTACATAATTATTATATTTATTTAAAATAATTAATATTAATTAAAGGTTATGTCATCAAAATATTTCTGGACCGAAAAGTTAGCATTTGTTTGTAAAAAACTTGTGTAGCTTATTTTTAAATGGTTGTTGATCTCTTTGGTTTCGTATATTAATTGGTATCCCGTTCTTCGTCAGAGATCTTGAAATGCGAGGAGATAGATTGGAGAATGTTTTTGAATTTTTTTTTTATCCTGACGTTTAGATAGGAGAATGTCTTGACTGGTTTATAAACGTTAGAGAAGCGTTAGAGACGTCAATCAAGACCACAGTCTCCTTCATACCCGCACTTATATCGCCAATCACTTTAAGGAGTATGATACTTATATAGAATCCAGTTTGCAGTGGATTCATTAAATTATTAGCAAATGCAAATCTATTGCACTGACACAGAAATTGTCCGATTGTTATGTTTACCTGGTTCCATCAGAAAACCAGCGCTGCAACAGTAATGTCGCAGCTAGTGCTGAGATGTGACCAATTCGGACTCGCACAGATAGCAATTAAGAACTTTTTTATGTGTACCTATATATTATTATTATCTGTGCTTGTTGACGGAATAAATATTTTATCTTTCTTTTCTTTCTTTCTTTCAAATCGAGGTTATACAATTTTGATGAGGGCAAGCCAATCGTAAAGTTTTATGGCTGCTTCGTTAAGAAAATCATACCTTATCATGCAAAGTGGTCCTCCGGGCTTCCAACATCGGTTTCCAATTAACGTTTGCCGCGTCTTTATGCCATAGCTCCACATTCAAACAAAGTTTAGATTTAGGCATATTGAAAGAGCGTGCTGGTTGGATCCCCGCCAAACGATAAAATTTATGATTCCTAGCTTTCATTTTAGATTTACATTTTGCATTTGCATTGGCACCCAAGTTCCAGACTGAGAGGATAAACGTCTTGTCTACGACGAGAAGTGTGATGTTAGAAAGTAGTAGTAGGAATCAGATTAAACAGTACTTATCAAGAGATTTTGAATGCCTTATGAGCTTACGATCACCGTTTGCCAACCATCAGCGTCGTGGTCTACTACGGGATCCTGGTCACATTGAAGGAAAATTTCTGACAGTTTGGCTTTGGACACTCTTGGTGAGAAGTAAGAGCTAAGACTCGAGAAGCTGACGCTGCAGAAGCAGATGAGCCAAAAATAGAGGCAGGCCCTGGTTAAGGATAAGGAGAACTAGGGTTGTTAACTTTGACGACCGCTGTGAATCAGTTGGTAGTCAACCTGCCTTCTAAGCTAAAGATTCTGGAGACGGATTCTGTGCTGTGACGTCGGCGAATATCAGAATATCGGCGCCCCATCTCATCCTATGAGGAGCGTAGAAGTCGACCAGAGGGTATACCAGACGACGAGCAGCAGCTTTCTTCTGTGTACTATGGCCATCTTACTGCGATCGCCAATCCGTCTAACAAGCGCGGCGATTATGACATATAACCCCCAAGATGATTCTCTTTTGTCATGAAAGTCATGAACATTTCTATTTGCCTTATCTGGGTGTTTTTTGTTTATAGCATAGCCCATTGTAGCCTTCAAATTAAAACAATTTCATAACTACAACCAGGGTCAACCGAATAAATTTTTTATTTTCAAATCTTAACTCATCTCAAAATTATTTAAGAATAATTTAGCAATATCTTATTCTGTGCGTATAATTATCGAGTTGGTTATTTGCATTTATGTTGCAATCGGCCATTAAAGGTACAATGAATTAAAAATCAGTTTCTAATGCCGCTTTTAGTTACAATAAAATATTTCTGCCAATTTTATATACTCTCATGTAAATTGTCAGAAAGGAATTGATATTCTTTGGTTCGTCTACCTGTCAACGTCATCGTTTGGTGTTGCCCCATAATCAATTGTTTGAAAACATTGATATGATTGTTTAACCTTTTTTATTAATATAAAAATTATTATTATTAAATTCTTGATGGCATTTTTACGATGCCAGTGGTAAGCTGTGTGACCTGTCTTATTGGTCTAGTCGTGGCAGCAGTCTTTTCAACCATTGATAATGAGTTCGTGGACTCCAATCCCGGTTGCGGCTAAAAGGTTTCGGGACTTTTCTGTATAGATAATTTCTCGGAATCATCTCGATGTCTACAAGTTGACGGTATTACATCGCCATGCCTCGGAGAGCACGTAAAGCTGTCGATCTTGTATCTGACCTCCTTCCGGTCGTGTGATTATTCGTCCCGTCGGATCATCAGAGTGTTGGATTAGAAAGTGCCCATGTGTTTGTACACACACTTGTGCACTTTAATATTTCCCGCGCAGTTGGCTAGTCTTGACACTGGCTGCCGTGGCTGAATTTCAACCAAGGGTATGAACAACTCTGACAGCACTGCCCATCCGACAAGTAAGTAAGTACCCACAATTTAGGCAATTTTAAAACGTTGCAGCTCATTTATTTTAAGATACAAAACATTTTTTCTGTTAAATACAGTCTCATTTATTAAGAACGCACAAAAGAAATAAATTTCTTATGGGTAGAGGAGGTAGACTTAAAAAAATATGTCAAATTTTTATTTTACCATTTTGCTGTTCTAACTAAAATGTATGGAGATGCCAAATTACATATCTCTAGTAGCAAGATTCTCTGAGCTATATTTTGGGCTCATGTTTGCATGATTCTATATTTAATTGTAATTTATACATTTTATTTTAATTTATTAATGTGTTATGATGGGTGTAAATTACATGAAATAAATGGATTTATCACTATATTATAAGCTGAGGACTGAGGACATGGTGACCCTATAAGGCTTCTTTGTTGTCTACGAAACCCTAAATAACTTTAAAAAAGTTCATATTATGTCCTGGGACATTATTTACACACGGCCATCTGATTCCAAAATCTCAAACTAAGCAGAACTTGTTGTACTATGAAAACCAGATGACTGATTTACGACATACACTACTTTTCTTTTCTAAATACATACTTACTTATATAGATAATTACACCCAGACTCAGGACAAACAGACATGTTCATGCACACAAATATCTGTCTTGGGTGGGAATCGAACCCACGACCTGCGTCGTGGCCTTTCACGTTTACCAACCAGCCCAACGGGCCCGTCAATAAATAAGTAAAATGTATGTCGATGCCAAATTACAGCTTTCTAGCACTAAGACTCTCTGAGATAAGCTGCGGAAAGACTGACAGACAAACATAGCGACACTATAAGGCTTCTTTGTCAACTACAGAACCCTAAAAAGCATTAAAAATGTTCATATCGACAGTCATATCACAATTCATATTAAAACCAAAATAACTATGTAATACTCAACATAAATATGCAAAAACCTTGTAAATACGAAAAAAAGAAAAAGCGCACAGTAGCCGAGCTGTCAATAGTCAATAGGTCGTAAATCATCAGTTATTGCCTTTTAAACAAATTAGTTATCATTAGTTGTTCAAGGCGCCTATTTGTTACCGTATTATGTTGGGCTGTTAAGGCACCTGCCGAAAATATATGGCTGAAATTTAAAACGTCTTTGCATATTAAGACTATATAACATAGTCTTAATATGGTATGGACCTCAATATTTCTTTTTCCGATATAATTATAACATAATAGCTGTGCCCCGCGGTTATGCCCCCGTTACAATTTATAAATTATAGCCTATGTGTTGTTCGACGGTCGGTTATTATTATTATCAAAATGCGTTCAGTAATCAGATAATCCTTGTAAAAGTCTGGAGTCTGAACTAATAACTGTCTTCATTTTACTGTAATGCGTTCCATATTTTATATTCAGTATCATTTTTAGCTTTGTATAATGTCAACAACTTTTTTTCTTGTTAAGGCAGGGGGAATGCTTACGCATGCCACCCGCAAAAAGTGTCCACGTGTGGGTATGTCGGACTCGCACCGACTAAACCTACCTGCCGTGGACTTCTCTCCGCGCCTAATGGGGGAGCCCCGGGAACGCGGGTATGCTGCTCCGGTGCCCCCCTTTTTGCGCCATGTCCCAGATGGTCGGGACACGTACCTTGGGAGGGCTCTTTTTGTCCTCCCCTATTGCCGACTCCTGCCAGTACGGCACAGCGACTGCGCCACATACAGTACGCTGTCTTCCCGGAGCTGCTTGCACGTGGCGGCAGTAGAGGACACTTCTCTGACTGCCGCCGCAGCCCCGAGGGGGACTTGTGCTACCGGCTATAATGTTAACAATTAATAAAATAATTTCATACTTTACATAAGTAAAAATCCTTAAATTACTTTATTGTATATACCTAATTTAAACGAGAATCATTAAAGTGGCACAGGTGGTTATTTTACAATATTTGTTTACAAGCAAGTAGTTTAAAATATTCAACAAATATGTTTTAGTTGATATTATAATAATAATAATATATAGGGACAATGTCACACAGATCATCCTAGCCCCAAACTAAGCGAATCTTGTACTATGGGTACCAGGCGACGATATACATACTTATATAGATAGAAAAATACTTAAACGCATAGAAAACATCCATGACTCAGAAACAAATATTCGTGCTCATCACACAAATATTTGCACTTACTAGGATTAGAACCCAGGACCACCAGCTTCGTAGGCAGGAGCACTACCAACTAGGCTACGGTGACCGTCAAATTATCATTCCGTGGAGAGAAAAGCATACTAAAAATACCTTTTTTGTGGTTTGTTTACCATTTGTCTCAGGCCCAAACGAATACAGAATCGATTTAGAACTATACTAGACAGCACTACATATTGAGGGGTGTATATCTGAACGTGTAAGTGTGTGGGATGCGAAAAACGTGTACTTATATAGATGTGAAAAGTTGAAAATTCGAAATTCGACTTGTGGTAACCAAAAAAATGTTTAAGATCTTCATTTATTATTTAGTTATTATATTTATTTAAAGGATACTATTACCTGGAGTGTAATCTACTACTTCCGTAGTTTTTTTATGACAGCAAGCCAAACGAGCGATTGGGTCACCTGATGGAAAGTGGAATAGAATAGAATACTCTTTATTGTACAGACGCCAGCACATGCAGCTCCCCCAATCTGGCAAATTACTTTTATAGATTTTCAACTTTATCACTTAAGCATAAGGTTCACTTTCAATTGGGGAAATTTGACAGATTGGGGTAGCTTGGTGTGCTGGCGTTTGTACACACTCAAACAAGACAAATTCATAGAACACTAATAATACAATCATATGCAATGGGTGTCTTATCGCATGAAGCGATTTCTGCCAGACAACCTTTGGATGGAGAGGAGCTGTAATATGCCACTTAAATCGCACGGTCGTGGTAACATCCGACTCGCAAATAATAATATCCTCCTAGCCGGATTTCGGCCACGGCGGCCAGTTTCAATAGAGATGTGTGTGTGTGTGCGCAAACACAGGAGCACTTTCTATACCATCACTCTCATGATCCGATGGGACGCCTTACGACACGACCGGAAACCGGTCAGGTACTGGACCGGCGGCTTTTCGTGCTCTCCGAGATGCGGGGGTATAATACCGCCAACTCCCAAATTTCGGGCTGACGCTGAGAAATTTTCTTTTTACAGAAAAGTCCCAAAATCACTTTTGGCCCGACCCGGGATTTGAACCCAGGACCTCGTTCTCTGCGGGTGAAAACGCTACCGCTAGACCAACGAGGCAGACCGACTCGCAAAGATGGAGAACTCGACCAGAAGGCGGCACTGGCGGAGGAGCTGACCGACTTATTGCTTCTTATCTTAAATAGTTCTGACTGTACGTGTGGCGCAGTGGCTAAGAAAGTCGCCTCGCCGCTTTGTGTCGCGGGTTTGAATCCCACGCCGGACAACTATTTGCGTGACCTATAAATAGTTGTTCTGAGTCTGGATCTATCCGTCTATTATATGTTTGTAAGGCACCCCGCGACACAGGGATTAGATTCACTAGTGCCGGCATAAAAAAAAAAAATATATATATATATATATATATATATATATTGTTAGGAATTTTGAAGGCTGGCAATGAATCACGTCGGACTTTGCCTATATAAGGCCCATTCGGCCGATGCCTCTCTCTCTTTTGGGGCCAGACGTCGACGAGGGCGAAGCTCTGCTGGTTTTCGTATCGATTAAATCTTGAGTGTAATGTGCAGTGGTTACAGTGTTTCTCGTTATAAGTGATTTGTCATAAGAAAATTGTTGTTGATTTCTAAATTATTTATTCTGAAGTGTGAGTAAACCTCTTTTTTTATTAATAAATCCTTTTAATTCCTAAAATCAGAATTGGTATAAAGAACCCAATTGCTGCTTGTTGCCATCCAAATTTAATAAGATCTAACCTCGTGTTACTTTCATTTGTGATTTTCTTAAGACAAATCAACCACATTGTGTATTGGGTGTTATGGTGTTGCGAATTTCCAACGCCACTGCGTATGTCACGTAGTCGAGTGCGAAAAGTATCTTACGTACTTGCCTCCAAACTACCACACTAAAGCTATTGAATTAAGTCGTCCGCTGTCTGGGTTATCTGTGTCCAATTAAAAGGCTTGGAAATCTGATTAATACAACTTCAGCGTTATCAGCATTTGGCAACATTATCTCCTTTAGAAATCAAAATCCTAGAAACAATGCACCAACGCGCAATACGCGGTATTAGATCACATTAAAACTCGGTATATTTCAGAGCACTAAAACAGTAATTATAAAAATCACTTCTATAAGATAATGGTGGAAGTCAGACTTTGTGGCAGGAAAACTTATACCAAACCACCTTTCTCGGACTCGGCCTCACCTGACCATAACTCACTTGTCTTCAGATTGCTTACACGACTCGTATCTCACCTTTGTGAAACGTTTGTCCTCCGTATGACCTTGTCTTTTACAAATATAATTACATAATGACGCACATATAATTCACGTACACAAAACACATCCAGAGTACAACCACTTATGGTTCACACAAACAGTTTACGCAATTTACGGGAATCGAACCCGGGTCATTGAATGACAAAGCGATGATCTTAACCACTGCGCTACACGTGCAGTCAAACTTCAGAGGATGACTTCGAACTTATGTTGATAACTCCGCTGCTAAGAAGTAGCTTGAGAACGTACACTGCTATTATACCTACTAGGTTTTAAATAACAACTTATTTACATTGTAGAATGCAAATAACAGATTGAGTATTAAATTGATAAAATGATAAGACTGTCAAATGTTAATTAGTGAGCTTCGTAGATACTTGTATCACAGGCTTTTCAGCTCCTCACTCAATCCTCTCATTACCATTAGGCGCAAAGCAACGGCATGACATTTTATACAACACCGTGATGTCAACCGTTTGAGGTTACATTCCTCAGCAGTGGTCAATACCAACTGCTATATACTATGGCTATCATGCAATGCACACCGACAATGCATATCAAACACTACGACGACTACTGGTCGAGCTTACATCGTAATACACATCGCAAACTACCTTTTTTTTTAACATGACGAATCGGTTAGCCTAGGAGGCTTTCACTGCTTCACCGGACTATCGCAAACTACCGTGCGACAAACTAAGTGAATGGTTTCGCGCCCTGATATGGGATCCACCTTTCAAGAAAGTCTTGATCGGCCACGTGAAACACATCGCGGTATTTCATAAACAAAACAATAAAATTGTATCTACTTACGTAAATCACACAACACAATAATTTACAAAAACAAAACAAACTTGTGTACACTTCGTAGACTGTGCACACTCGGCAACTGTTAAAACACAATAGTGATTAGAACAACTCTAAACAAAACGAACGACTCGAAATATCGACTGATCACGTCAATAGTAGCCGGACTACCCACATTTTTTGTTAATTTTACGGATGTAAAATTACTTTCGATAATTTCTTAACTAATCATGATAGTATTGAACGTACGGTGTAGATTTTATTGTGCCTTGGAAGACACTTCAGGTTCACACTTACATGAGCGACACTCAAGGAACGTAAACGGAAATCGTCCGTTTTTGACAAACTAACAACGAAGAAACACGCCTACGTGATTGGTGTTTCATTTGAGAAAGAGACTATGATGGTGAAAGCGACCGCGGTGTACAGTTATGGCGTCGGGGGCTACTGCCACGTGCTTTATTAGACATACTTTTTTCTTGACACACGTGACTCCGCGCATCGCGATACTTTTCGCACTCGACTACGTGACATACGCAGTGGCGTTGGAAATTCGCAACACCATAACACCCAATACACAATGTGGTTGATTTGTCTTAAGAAAATCACAAATGAAAGTAACACGAGGTTAGATCTTATTAAATTTGGATGGCAACAAGCAGCAATTGGGTTCTTTATACCAATTCTGATTTTAGGAATTAAAAGGATTTATTAATAAAAAAAGAGGTTTATTCACACTTCAGAATAAATAATTTAGAAATCAACAACAATTTTCTTATGACAAATCACTTATAACGAGAAACACTGTAACCACTGCACATTACACTCAAGATTTAATCGATACGAAAACCAGCAGAGTTTCGCCCTCGTCGACGTCTGGCCCCAAACTATAACAATATATATTTATATATATATATATATATATATATATATATATATATATATATATATATATATATATATATATATATATATATATATATATATATATATATATATATATATATATATATATATATATTGTTAGGAATTTTGAAGGCTGGCAATGAATCACGTCGGACTTTGCCTATATAAGGCCCATTCGGCCGATGCCTCTCTCTCTTTTGGGGCCAGACGTCGACGAGGGCGAAGCTCTGCTGGTTTTCGTATCGATTAAATCTTGAGTGTAATGTGCAGTGGTTACAGTGTTTCTCGTTATAAGTGATTTGTCATAAGAAAATTGTTGTTGATTTCTAAATTATTTATTCTGAAGTGTGAATAAACCTCTTTTTTTTATTAATAAATCCTTTTAATTCCTAAAATCAGAATTGGTATAAAGAACCCAATTGCTGCTTGTTGCCATCCAAATTTAATAAGATCTAACCTCGTGTTACTTTCATTTGTGATTTTCTTAAGACAAATCAACCACATTGTGTATTGGGTGTTATGGTGTTGCGAATTTCCAACGCCACTGCGTATGTCACGTAGTCGAGTGCGAAAAGTATCGCGATGCGCGGAGTCACGTGTGTCAAGAAAAAAGTATGTCTAATAAAGCACGTGGCAGTAGCCCCCGACGCCATAACTGTACACCGCGGTCGCTTTCACCATCATAGTCTCTTTCTCAAATGAAACACCAATCACGTAGGCGTGTTTCTTCGTTGTTAGTTTGTCAAAAACGGACGATTTCCGTTTACGTTCCTTGAGTGTCGCTCATGTAAGTGTGAACCTGAAGTGTCTTCCAAGGCACAATAAAATCTACACCGTACGTTCAATACTATCATGATTAGTTAAGAAATTATCGAAAGTAATTTTACATCCGTAAAATTAACAAAAAATGTGGGTAGTCCGGCTACTATTGACGTGATCAGTCGATATTTCGAGTCGTTCGTTTTGTTTAGAGTTGTTCTAATCACTATTGTGTTTTAACAGTTGCCGAGTGTGCACAGTCTACGAAGTGTACACAAGTTTGTTTTGTTTTTGTAAATTATTGTGTTGTGTGATTTACGTAAGTAGATACAATTTTATTGTTTTGTTTATGAAATACCGCGATGTGTTTCACGTGGCCGATCAAGACTTTCTTGAAAGGTGGATCCCATATCAGGGCGCGAAACCATTCACTTAGTTTGTCGCACGGTAGTTTGCGATAGTCCGGTGAAGCAGTGAAAGCCTCCTAGGCTAACCGATTCGTCATGTTAAAAAAAAAGGTAGTTTGCGATGTGTATTACGATGTAAGCTCGACCAGTAGTCGTCGTAGTGTTTGATATGCATTGTCGGTGTGCATTGCATGATAGCCATAGTATATAGCAGTTGGTATTGACCACTGCTGAGGAATGTAACCTCAAACGGTTGACATCACGGTGTTGTATAAAATGTCATGCCGTTGCTTTGCGCCTAATGGTAATGAGAGGATTGAGTGAGGAGCTGAAAAGCCTGTGATACAAGTATCTACGAAGCTCACTAATTAACATTTGACAGTCTTATCATTTTATC
Source organism: Pseudoips prasinana (assembly GCA_951640165.1). Classification (NCBI taxonomy): domain Eukaryota; kingdom Metazoa; phylum Arthropoda; class Insecta; order Lepidoptera; family Nolidae; genus Pseudoips; species Pseudoips prasinana. Next base: position 34,055,669 of record OX621248.1, read on the forward strand.
AATTTAATACTCAATCTGTTATTTGCATTCTACAATGTAAATAAGTTGTTATTTAAAACCTAGTAGGTATAATAGCAGTGTACGTTCTCAAGCTACTTCTTAGCAGCGGAGTTATCAACATAAGTTCGAAGTCATCCTCTGAAGTTTGACTGCACGTGTGGCGCAGTGGTTAAGATCATCGCTTTGTCATTCAATGACCCGGGTTCGATTCCCGTAAATTGCGTAAACTGTTTGTGTGAACCATAAGTGGTTGTACTCTGGATGTGTTTTGTGTACGTGAATTATATGTGCGTCATTATGTAATTATGTTTTGTAAAAGACAAGGTCATACGGAGGACAAACGTTTCACAAAGGTGAGATACGAGTCGTGTAAGCAATCTGAAGACAAGTGAGTTATGGTCAGGTGAGGCCGAGTCCGAGAAAGGTGGTTTGGTATAAGTTTTCCTGCCACAAAGTCTGACTTCCACCATTATCTTATAGAAGTGATTTTTATAATTACTGTTTTAGTGCTCTGAAATATACCGAGTTTTAATGTGATCTAATACCGCGTATTGCGCGTTGGTGCATTGTTTCTAGGATTTTGATTTCTAAAGGAGATAATGTTGCCAAATGCTGATAACGCTGAAGTTGTATTAATCAGATTTCCAAGCCTTTTAATTGGACACAGATAACCCAGACAGCGGACGACTTAATTCAATAGCTTTAGTGTGGTAGTTTGGAGGCAAGTACGTAAGACTTGATGATCTTTTGTATTTACTAATACAATCCGGTAGGAGAGGAACCCAGGCGGTTCTTGTGTAACATTAAGGGATCTCTGTTGATACTTTAGTGCGACGAACGTCAGCATGCAGTACTGGCAAAAACTGGCTCCCTTATTTTGAAGTACTTTTGGCTCCACGTGCTTCCATGTGATTGTAAATTGACTTTCATTAAAGGTAACTAAAAGAGTTCACGTATGGGATGTACTCTTTGTAAATAAATTTTCTTAGTCCACAGCGCGGTTTGACCTATAAATGTGTGGACCGTTGAAGGTGTTCAGCATACTGCCAAACGGTCTTCATGAGCGTGCATTGTTCAGTGGCAGTTATGACAAAACTGTGCAGGCCGCGACCAGTACATGGTGTCGTGGCGAGGTTTGAAGCGGTTTGTCAGAAAGTAGGTATACCTTACATTGTTCTAAGAAACTTATCCTAAGATCCCATATCAGCTTATTACCCCTGGGGAAAGTATCAAACCAATTTCAGTTTTAGAACTGAGAACTTTGATTCTTCCCATTGGTTAAGATGAAACTACGCCAATCTTTTGTGTGTTAGTACGTGACGTGGCCGTGTAACCAACCGTGATGCGTTAGGTGAAATAACCAGAGGTCGCATGAGACTTCATATTACAGACAATCGAACTAATATATAAGGACGAGTAACCGGAATAGACATCCTACTCATGATCATTAAAACTTAACGATCTAGTTTTTGTAGTCTACAGGAAAGCTGGTCAGCTGGACACGTGGTCCTTACAAAGTGACCAAGGGCTTGCAGAGTGGTCGTTACGAGGTGAAGCTACGCTCACGGAAGACTGCGCAAGTGGCTGTACAATGAATGGTGCCCGGAGACACGTGCTCCATCCTTAGAGACTGAGTTCAGCTATCTTATCCTAACTTGACATAAACTTTGCATGTGGTCTTGCTTGTCATTATCCTGTAAGTACACCTAATTTCCTTAGTGTTAGTATAACACACATTTGATCAACATACCAGTAGTGTTATCACAACAGGAACCAAAGTTAGCCAGTTACTTGGTCTAGCTGGTTACTTTCTCAGATATATAAAGGGTTACTCCACTGAATCCGCTTGTATTTCCAAACTAACCAAAGAGTGTTGAGTTTTTGCAAGTGCTCCTGAAGTTCACGTAGGCTCAGCGCTGGTTAGCAGTTCTCATTCAAGCGTATACTGACTATAAGAAACGTGTAGCAGTCCACTACAGTACAGTGACTCCAGATGTGAAGGGCAAACCTAACTCCTACGAGCTAGACAACTCTTGTTGTACTAAAAACGTTCCAAAACTTTTGTCGTTATCATGTTGGTACCGGTAAGAGAGTTTACCTTATCTTAAAGCACTTTTCCGATAAGGACATTGCACATTAGTTAATGTATATGATGCGTGTACCCAGAGCAGCCTTTTTGAGTCCGGTGTTCGGGGTCAATTTCAATTGACAATATATGTCACCTGAAATACATCGTTTGAGCGGGCAAGCCGTTCAAGCAAGTTTTATGGGAACGGTTCTTGGTATGATCCGTGTAGAGAGCGATAATGAGTCCGCTTAGTCTGATGATCTATCTAAGATTAAATTAGTTTTAGGCGCAACTAAACCTTTTTAATTTTGTTTCCTGTTACACGTATGAATGGTGTATGTGCGTGTCAAAGAAAGGCGAGTGTGTGACTTGCTGTTTGGAACAAACTGTCAGCGTGGCCCAGTGGCTGTCGACGAGGCTGAAGTCCTGAAGCGTCTAATGTGGCAGGCGTGCACTTGGCGCGCGTGGCTAGCTGGCAGGAAGTCTCTTCTTTGTGTTGGACAGGAATTCCTGTACTAAGAGTTATGCCACAACTTTTGATAATACGTTTCAACCGAACCTTTTAATATTATTTTGTTTATAGTACACTTGGCGTATGTGCGGACGGGCGCGAGCGGAAGGCAGATCTTGCTGGTTGCTGCCGGTGCAGTCCAGTGGTGGTTCCCGAGGCTGATGTCCCGGAGTACCTGGCTTCAGCAAACGTGCGCTCCGTACGCGTGAATAGTGTAGTCAATGAGTTATCAAGTGCTAGTCGCTATGGTACTATGCACTCAGGCGTGTCGCTTGGCGTTTGTCGCTGTAACTTGGCGTTTGTCGCTGTAACTTGGTGTTTGTCGCTGTAACTTGGCGTTTGTCGCTGTAACTTGGCGTTTGTCGCTATAACTTTGCGTTTGTCGCAATATTTGACTTTCGTCGCTATAACTTTACGTTTGTCGCTATAACTTGTTCAATTATGAGTATGACAGAAGTTTACAAGAGATGTTTGCATACATTTGAAAGCGAAGTATTTTGAGTGTATTTATCTCTGTTACGAGAGTGATTGCCTGTTTGAGTGCCTTGAGTGCGAGGTGGATGACTGAATAGGCATCTTTGTGCAATTGCCATGATAATTAACTGTTTGTTTTTTTACGCAGATGATGATTCTGATGACGGTGAACTGTCTAATGCAGTAGGAGCTGGCGATCATAGCTTCGCCGTGTCTCCTGGTGCTGCTGAAGAAGCGCGGTCGTGGTCGACGCGAAGTCAGGAGAGGCCGTGTTAGGAATTTTGAAGGCTGGCAATGAATCACGTCGGACTTTGCCTATATAAGGCCCATTCGGCCGATGCCTCTCTCTCTTTTGGGGCCAGACGTCGACGAGGGCGAAGCTCTGCTGGTTTTCGTATCGATTAAATCTTGAGTGTAATGTGCAGTGGTTACAGTGTTTCTCGTTATAAGTGATTTGTCATAAGAAAATTGTTGTTGATTTCTAAATTATTTATTCTGAAGTGTGAATAAACCTCTTTTTTTATTAATAAATCCTTTTAATTCCTAAAAATATATATATATATATATATATATATACATATATATTTATTTATAAAACAGCGTCTCATAAATGTAGGTTCTTCGGTAACATTAACATGGTCTCAGGTCTCAGTCAGAAGGTCAGACGGTTGTCAATTAGACTTACCGTAAGGATTAGAAGTAAGCACATATTCGTAATTAGCTATATCTGGTTTGACTACATGACATCCGCCTTAAATTACGTGCAGTTATGAAGACATAGTTTTATACTAATCGAATGACTATTTATTATTAATCCAATTTAAGAGAAATCCTCTTATTGGTGGAGCTTCCTCCTCGTTTTGACTTATTGATACGGCTCTACTTACACTTTCTCTTTTATTTTAATTCTTACTATCCTTGTTTTTTTTCCCTCTCTCTTTTCCACCACTGCAACTCCAGTAAGCCAAGATCTATAATTGCGCACGATGTAATTATATTGATCGGTGAGGCTATGCCGAGCCTCACCGCTAAATGTCCGGACGATTTAACTGCCTTGGACAAACAAGAACTTCGATGTCCTCCTTGTCTGACACAGGGAGATGTTCGAAAAAAGTAGTATCATATCGCTCCAGAACGAAGCGCGTGACAGAATGTTATGACGAGACTAGAGCCTGGTAAAGCGAGAATATATTTTAAGGGTCTTTATCAATTGTTCCTTTATTATTGATTCCAATAGTAGGCATTTTTTTTTATCCCAATTGTAGAGATGGCAGTATGGCAGAAGCGCTTGAACGCACGGAAGGTGGTCCTTGTTTTACAAAATCTACATAAAAAGCTACTCCAGATATTGTTCGCAAGCTATTTAACATAATATTACGCTCGTTATGCCAGAGATTACACTCCCAAAGTAAAGTAAGTATGTGGTGGGGCGTTTCTTCATATTCGCAACAGGTTGTTGACCAAAGAATGATTGGTGAAGGTACTAATTTGAAACTAAAGAACTTGGTCTGTTGCGTCTACACTTTCGTAACCACCCTGATCAAAGTTCAAACCCCAAAGAGGGTGCGAGTTAATTAATGTATGGCCGCTATTGAAATTGAGAACATTTTGCTGTTGATCTTTCAAGATTTCAAATAAAACGTAGCGCTCTTTGGTTTCAAACTTAAAATATTGTCTGTCACTGTCATTAATGTCATCGTCAAGTCTGTCACTGTCATTAATGTCAGTAATCATTCGATTACTCACTCTTTTTTCTTTTAATTTGAGTGTGTGCGTTAATCTCGTTGTAAGGAACGTATTGTTAATCCGAGCTTACTCCCAGTTTATTAATAGTAGTGTTAATATGAAGTTAATACGTTGTTACACTGGGAGTAACTAGTCCAAGATTAGCTTCGGACTAAGCTTGGAAGAAACTATTTTTATTAATAGGACTGTTAGGGTTTAAGTTCACCGAAGCACGATCCGTAACACCATGATAAAATCGAGTCGCACCTAGGTGAACGTACACGTACTAATTAATTAAAACTAAAATCTAATAGTTTGAAGCTTAAAAGTAAGTAAGTATCAATCTTGTAAGTTAACAAGATTTGACTTTTAACAAGATTTGACTGCACCGTGTGTGGTGCAGCGGCCTAGACAGTCGCCTCGCCGCTTCGTGTTGCGGGTTCGAGTCCCGCGCCTGACAATTATTTGTGTGACCCACAAATAGTTGTTCTGAGTCTGGATGTAATTTGTGTCCGTCTATTATATGCTTGTAAAGTACCCCGTGACACAGGGATTAGATTCCGTAGTGAAAGTGCAGTTAAAAAAATAAAATGAAAAACTTTTTGACATGATATGTCTAACTTTCCTTTTAAAAGTCATTGAACATTAGTTTGTAGTCTTATATTTTGTTAGACGGGTTTCAGGTCAGGTCAGGTCAGTGAAAGCCTCCTAGGCTAATTGTAAATGTGATGATTAAAAAAACGAGTGTGCTTAGACCACACGGCTGAAGTAAAAATTAGATATACGAAACGAAACTGGTTTCCATAGCTCTGCTCAGTTCGGTCGGTTCAGATGGCCATGTGTGAATAATGTCCCAGGATATTATTATTAGGATACTATTATTAGTAGGTGACTGCCACGTTAGTCTAGCGGTAGCGTGTTCAACCCTAGATAACGAGGTCCTGGGTTCAAATCCCGGATCCTGGGTCAGGCCAAAAAGTGGTTTTGGGATTTTCCCGTTAAACGGAATTTCTCAGTATCAGCCCGAAGTCTGGGAGTTGGCGGTATTATACCCCGTGCCTCGGAGACCATGTAAAGCCGTCGGTCCTGTGCCTGACCCCGTTCCGGTCGTGTCGATATTCGTCCTATCTGAACATGAGAGTGATGGAATAGAAATTGCCCCTGTGTTTGCGCACACACTTGTGCACTATAGTATATCCTGCGCACTTGGGTAGTCTCCATTGAGACTGGCCGCCGTGGTCGAAATTCAGCCTGGAAGAAACACATATATATTAGTGGTATGCTGTTGTAAAAGAAGAAACGCTCAGTAGACCAAGTACTAAATAACTACATATAAAATACTCTTAACAGTGATTCATTGTTACTAAACACCTTTTGATTTATGATGTCAACACAAGCGTTAGGTTTACCAATTAGCGCTTACGTACGTTTGACTAGACTTTTACCTTTGCTCAGACAATATGGAGGTCTTATCTACATATTTACTTGAATTTCTACTAACTGGCGGCCATATTTGTTATGTTCCTCTGTCTGGTACACCGTTTGCATGTCTATTGCAAACTATTTATCGCGTTGGACTTACGTGATAAAAGTTTGCAACAATAATAATATCTTTATTCAGTAAGTACTTAAGTCTAATTAACAATTTACATCTGTACCTAACTAGGCTTGACGCTTGTATCTCAGGCAACAATGCTCATTCTCCAATCAAAGCAGTTATACTTAACAATGACTAACATAACAAACAATAAAAAAAAAAAATTGGAAAAAATATTATACATAAAAGTATATCTATACATACATATAAATAAAATTGGAGTGTCTGTTTGTAATATTGAAATAACCGGTTTTTACTATATGTATTTGAATATATATATACGGTACATACACCAAAATATTTTTTTTACAAGTTTTGCCTGTCAGTCTGTTTGAAATGGCTGGACCGATTTTGACGGGACTTTTATTGGCAGGTAGCTGATGTAATAAGGAGTAACTTAGGCTACGTTTATTTCAGAAAAAAAAATTAATGATAGATGTAAGAGGAAAAATAACGAAATAAACTAATTAACATGTGGACGAAGCGGTTGTCAATAAAAATATAACTTAATTTAATAATAATAAGTAAAAATAAAATGAAATTACGTATATCATAATTAAAAATTAAAAAATCTACTGTTTAGTTTTTAAATATAACGAAAACTAATTCTATTATCATGCTTAGAATGAAGTTTTAGAAATATCTTTATGCGTCAAATGTTGCCGCATATGTTCGCTTAGTTGCAGGAGAACATAAAATAGTATTCAACAGCTAACTGCCAAAATGAAGTCGCAGTAGGTGGGGCACATTGCTCGTAGAATCAACGGCTGCTGCGCTTGGGCATAGAAGTCCTGGATAGAGACCACAGAGAAAGCGCGCCACAGGATGGACCGGAAATTTTGCAAGGGTAACGGTAAGCCTCTAGATGCGGGTAGTATACACGGCTACACATTTCCAATATAAGCTGATCTGTCATTCTATGGAAATCCTATACAAAGCGAGATCAGCTTATACTGGAATGTATCGCTTGGTGTAGCCGTGTCTACAAGACCGACCACTCTGGAGATCATCCTAAGGGATGTGTTCGTCCAGCCGTGGATATCTTTTAACCGATATGAATAAATGATAGCAACGTTTTGTAGCCATTTTTTATTACAAACGTATTCCTTTATTTACGGCAAAATCAATATTGATTACGTAATATAAACCACGACTATCAGATGAAATCAAACTATGGCCGACTGTTTCATTTTTGTGAATAATTTTTTTTTATTTTTATGATCTTTCAATAAAACTATAAAAAGCCTATTTCAAACTAGCGAAAATAATAATATCCTGGGACATTATTTACACACGGCCATCCCATTCCAAACTAAGCAGAGCTTAGCTTAGTTAGTTACTTACTATGGATATCAGATACTTTACTTTTGTAAATACATAATTACATAGATAATTGACTGCACGTGTGGCGCAGCGGCTAAGACAGTCGTCTCGTCGCTTCGTGTCCCGGGTTTGAATCCCGCGCAGGACAACTACTTGTGTGACCCATAAATAGTTGTGCTGAGTCTGGCTATACTTTGTGTTCGTCAATTATGTTTGTAAAGTACCCCGCGACACAAAGATTAAATTACAAAATGCAGGCGTTGACGTTAAAGAAATACACTCAGACTCAAGACAAACATACATGTTCATGCATACAAATATCTGTCTTGAGCGGGAATAGAACCCACAACCTACAGCATGATGATTTTATAAATAAATCTGCAACACTTACGAGCACACATACTAAACTGGAACTACGTATATCATTCTTCTCATAACTATCGAGAATGGCTCCGCAAGAGTTTCAAACCTGCGACCTCTAACACAGCGTTGCATAACGAGTGGTCTACCGCAGAGGTCAGTACAGTTGCATGCAATACATTTTGCACATCTTCCTAACTTGAATTACAATAAGGTTAGATATTGAACTAGAGGCCAGTGACTACGTGACGCCAAATTGGTTTCGAAAGGCGGGTAGGCTACAGGGTAGGCGCAGTACTTTTTATATTTAATGACAATATGTAGTAAAAATATTAGACTTAAACTAGATAATTAAATAATAAAATAAAATAAAAAAGGTTTTTATTCACGTAGACTTTAAAAAAGCGCTTGTAAATAGTCAGAACATGTTTGTACAGTTATTATTTCTAGTTACTTATTACAGATATTTAGGTACACGGAATGTTAAAACATTTATACAATTTTAAAACTTAAACATAATCTCTTGACAATAATTTGATACGAGCTAGCTAAATATCATTGCTATTATAAAATAAATTTTATAAATGTTTTCATACAATCAATACAAAAGTGTTGCTACTCATGGCCAATTAGTCTCTTCTTCTCCTACCACGACTTGGTTTATCTATCGTACACAATTAGACCTCCTAAGCGGAAACCTCACTACCTTCTTCTTCGTAACTTCAGGGGTATTAATTTGGAGGCATTGCAGCTTGATGCCTTGAATTTGGATTGGTCCGAAATCTATAATTCTTCGAACATTGACGATAAAGTGAATCTTTTTAATGGTAAAATACTAGCCTTATATGATCGCCATGCTCCAAAACGTCGAGTGAAAGTTAAACATTCTCCTGCTCCTTGGATCTCCGCTGAAATTAAGGAAGCTATGGCACGCAGGGATAAAGCTAAACGCAGGTATAACCTTAATCCAACGGAGGGAAATTTAAATCGCTATAAATTTCTACGTAATCGCTGCAATCGCCTGTGTCGTGATGCTAAGAAGCGCCACTTTTACAAATCGCTTGATAATCGTGATTCTTCCACAGTTTGGAAATTTCTCAAATCCAACGGAATTGGTAAATCTCCCACCACGGCTTGTAAAGATATCGATCTGAATGGTCTTAACATTCATTTTTCTAACACCCCCGTTTCTCTGGACTCTCAAATTAAATTGGCTACTTTACAAGATCTTTCCCTTTTACCAGTACCGCATTGTTCTCCCTTTAATTTATCTCCTGTAACTGAGGAGGACGTCAAAAAATCAACAGCTTCAATATCTTCTTCTGCAGTTGGACATGATAACATATGCTCAAGGATGATTCATCCTATTCTGCCTACTAATACTTCCTGTTCTAACTCACATTTTCAACTTTTCCTTATTCTCATCTACTTTTCCTACAGCTTGGAAACAAGCATACATAATACCACTTCCCAAAATACGTAATCCAGCTACTCCATCCCAGTTTCGTCCTATTTCCATTCTGCCTTTCCTGTCTAAGGTCCTTGAGCATATAGTTCATCGTCAGCTTTCTTCTTTCCTGTCTAATAACCACCTTCTTAGCTCCTTCCAATCTGGATTCCGTACTGGCCACAGCACTGTCACTGCTCTGCTGAAAGTGACCGACGATATCCGCTGGGCCATGGAAAACAAATCCCTTTCTCTTCTAGTGCTATTGGATTTTAGCAGCGCTTTCAATTCTGTTGATTTTGATGTCCTTCTCGGTATTCTGGCGTCTCTTAACTTCTCTTCTAGTACTGTCTTGTGGTTTAACTCTTATCTTCGGGGACGTTCGCAGTGCGTACAACTTGACGAATCTTACTCAGATTGGTGTTCTCTTATTGCGGGCGTACCTCAGGGTGGCGTTCTTTCTCCCTTACTCTTTTCCATTTTCATTAACTCTATCACACGAGTCATTTCCTCACACTTCCATCTCTATGCAGACGATTTGCAGCTTTACAGATTTTTTTACTCGAGAAGATGCTCATGGCGCGATTGCTGCCATGAATCGTGATCTGGAATTAATTAACCAATGGACACGGTCTCATGGTCTGTTAATAAATCCTGAAAAATCCCAGGCCATGATTATTGGTAGTACATATATGCGTAACTATCTTGACTTCGCATCACTCCCTACGGTATGTTTAAATGGTCATCCTGTAGCATATACTGATACTGCAAAAAATCTGGGCATAATTCTTGATAGCACTTTGTCTTGGAAAGCTCAGGTATCGGAAGTTAGCAGAAAGGTTCACTTTACCTTCCACTCTTTAAAATGCCTCCAAAACATCTTACCCCTGAAAACGAAAATCTCACTAGCTCAGACACTCATACAACCCATTCTGGACTACGCGGACTGCTGCTATCTTGATGCTACTGAGGAGCTGCTAAATAAACTTGAGCGCTTGCAAAACTTATGCATTCGTTTTATATTTGGTCTCAAGAAATATGATCATGTCTCTAACTTTCGCAAGGATCTCAAGTGGCTCCCTATCCGTCTTCGTAGGAATGCTCGCATATTGTATCTCTTATTTAATGTCCTTCACAATCCCTCATACCCCGCCTACCTACGGGAGCGTTTCTCCTTTATTCATTCACCTGATGCCTCCTGTAGGTCACACCTCAGATACATAGATATAAAATAAACTAAATCTAAACAGCGTCAAAAAAATCCTCATCGTTGTCGGAGAACGTACCCAGAAGACTGGCAGCATTGCCACGTTGTATGGCAATACTGATTCTTTGACCAAAATAAAGGCCAGCCTTCTGGTCACGTGTAGTGTCAATGATCAATTTTGCAATATCCCGAAATAGGGTGCGCGCATTTGGACCCCATGGGCCAAGCGTTTCGACCCCAAACGGCTCAAATACATAACCTCCGTCCTCTGATATACTTCTTCTGCTCTTTTTTTGATTTACATACTGAATTTTTTGACATTATTTAAATTAACTTACCATAGACAAAACATAGCGCACTGTATTTAACTTTAAGAGCAGTATTTTTTGTACCTATGTTTTACTAATAATATAAGATTGATTGTTAAATAAGCGGCACCAGAGGAGTTTTTGGATTTGGTAGATAGAAGGTGGAAGGATAGGAATCTGAATTTGGTTATATTTTCAGCAGATTATCTCTGCCAGGTAAATAGACTAGCTCGATCTCTGGTCTCGTTTAGATGTGGTCCAGCGTTTTAATATTTTGTGATTATAGTATAGGTAAATAATTTACATATAAATAATAAATTAATATTAAAATAAGAAAATTACTACTAAATAATAGCTAAAAAGATAGAAAAATCAATTTAAATTGTATAATTTATTTGATAATCTTGTATGTGTTGCTCAGTGTTCTCAAAGTAAACTAGGAACATATGTTAATTAAGCAGATGATTTAACTTTAGGTCAATTAGAAATTAAGTTTTGTATACATTTTTGTAAACGACTGTTTGATACCTAAATAAATAAAAATAAATTAATATGTGGTGACGCCGACGATTTGTATTACCCCATCTCATCCCGAAAACCAAAAATGAACAGTAACGGTAGGAGTAGAGATACCTCTTAAAGTCTCGTAAATATAATATTATATTATATCTAGGGACAATGTCACACAGATCATCCTAGCTCCAAACTAAGCAAAGCTTGTACTATGGGTACCAGGTGACGATATACATACTTATATAGATAGATAATTACTTAAATACATAGAAAACATCCATGACTCAGAAACAAATATTCGTGCTCATCACACTAATATTTGCACTTACCGGGATTCGAACCCAGGACCACCAGATTCGTAGGCAGGGGCACTACCAACTAGGCTACGGTGACCGTGGAAGCACTTGTTTTGCAAGTAATTTATTTCTTGCTAAAACCAAGTACTTAAGAAGTGAATTAGTATGGAGTAACTACAAGATAATTAATATTAAGTGCAGCTCGCATTCGTACTTTAAATACTTAGAATTGCATCGCTTTCGAGCAAACGGGCGATCATTCGAAGAAGACCATTCAATTTCAATTGCGTAGGCGCACTTAATAAACATTAACAATGACCGTTGTTCTCGTGAAAGCTGCTGTGTGGCCGCTCCGAAGAATAGCATCACACATGTCATCCCGTAGGGGGCGTAGAAATCGTTCCGAGGAAGTATCTCCCAGAAATAATGAAATAATGAAATTTATTCAGCACTTGGGTATTAACATACACTTGTACTTGTCAAGTTCACAATGCAGTACATGAACATAGTCGAATACAGTATAAGAATTACAAAAAAATAATTAGTCCGTCCGTGCGGTCTGTTTTATCAGATATATTTTCTTAAATCCTAAAATAAATAACAAGTTACTAATCTATTATTTTGAAATTTAGTTGTACAATATTAAAATTAAAGATTTGAAGGCAATGAGCATTTGGCTAGCGCAGAAGGCTCTTAACCAGTAGCTTAAATTAAACGACTAATACCCGAGGCCACCCTTTTGGGGTTCGGGCCACAGCTCAGGGGGCCGCTGAAGCAAAAGGACAGAATTCTAAGAGAGGGTGTGATCAGTTGCACGGGATCACCGATGACGCGTTAAGGGGCCAAAGAGATCCTCGCCGCTGAGGAGCCTACCCTAGATAACCTGGAGAGCTAAGCTAAGAGAATGGACAGCAACGTTTATCTGAGTACTATGACCATCATACTGCGATCGCCTAGCGTGGCGACTATAGCATAACCGCCCCAAAATGATGGACTCAATATAAAGATCTTTGGGGGAGGCCTTTGTTTAGCAGTGGACGTCTTTCGGCTGACGGGCCGTGTTGAAACCGGTAGTAGAGACACCCGCTGAGTTTGTTTCGCTGGGTCTTCTCAGTTGGGGCGCATTGGGTCCGGTGGTAGCATTAAAGCGCGACCGTCGTTATAAACGCAAGGTTCGGCATAATAATAACATTTAATTCGTACCTTAATATAGACAGAACCATTCAGACAATATGTAGTAAAAATATAGCTACACATGATCCTTGACAATAACTTAATTTAAGTTAGCTAAATATCGTTACTGTTATAAAATAAATCTTACTGTAAATTATTTCCTACAATCCGTGTACCTAAATATCTATATGTACCTAGAAATAATTATAAATTAATTATATATTACTACGAACATGTTCTGACATATACATACTTATTTACAAGCGCTTTTTTAAAGTCTACGTGAATAAAAACCAAAAAAAAAATAAACAAAAAGATACTTACTTAACGTATGGGCTGCAGTAATCAGTGTCAGAGTTGTTCAAGCCGCCCAGTAGGCCTCTGACATGGCTTAACGATTGTTGTCTAATAACTACAACCGGGACCGACAGCTTAACTTGCGTCCGAGAGACGCTCAGAATTTAAACCACTTTGGTGGGCACCCATCTATGGCCTGACCGCGAGCCTGGTTGCTTAACCTCGTTGATCACTTACATTGACTGCATTTTATAAAAATGTTTTTCGGTCATTATGTGAGAATTATAAAAAAATATCAAAATGACAATTTGTTCTGAAATATTCAGAACAAATTGTCATTTTGATATTTTTTAATTCAACAAGATCATTAAAATCAAATTTGTACCACGAAACCAGTACATCACGAATTCACGATTATAGTTAAACAACGAACATAACATCTCCGAACAAATCGATTTTCTATTGATGTAATCAAAATGGCCTCACAATATGTAACACGCGAATTACGAAATATTTTACTTACGATTTGTCCCCAATTACATTGTTTGTACCGAATTCCGATGAAATCATAAATTATTTAAATATTATTATCTTCTTTCCTCCTTCCTTCCTCTTCCCCATTTCTAATAGGATTGACTTCCAATCTCACATATTTAATCATTTCTATATCATAGTTTTATTTCGGGACTAGTCCTACCCTCTTACCCACCACTGCAACTCCTGTAAGCCAGGATCAACAGTGGCACACATTGTAATGACACTGAGCGGTGTGGCTCAGGCATGTCCCGCGGAAACGCTTTAACTGTCTTGGATAACGCACCGAATTTAATCTAAAAGAAACACGGAGGAGTTAGATAATGAATAGACCCACTTTCCTTCAGAGCAATACGGGAGACAGAATGAGAATTGCAACTAGAGAAGCCAGCTGCAAAAGCACCAATTTTAAGGGTCCTAAGTCAGGTGTTATATTTGATTTCAATAGTCGGTATGACTAAAGCGCTTAAACGCACGGAAGTTGTTCCTTGTTACTACAAGATCCATATGCAAGTGATTTAATATATCACGCAAGTTTTTCTAGAGATTTTGTTAAATTTTTTAAGACGGGTGTTCTCAAAATGGTAATATATATCGCGGGGTATTTACAATCATGCAATTTACGAAAAAACACATCCACATTTTGACAGCCAAAAGGTACACATAGGCCACACAAATAGATGTAATCGAATCTGAAAACGAGGGTGCCGAAGAAGAACCGAAAGTACTGTAAAAAACTGCGCTACACTTGCAGACAAATTGTTTAATAACTGGCATATTCTTTCAACCACTCTAAATTTAAACAAAATTTGAGATATCTTTAAAATAAATTGTAATAATTTGAATGGTATTCAAACTCACGAACAATGATGTATCTGGCACCATATACGGTAAGTGCTACGCACCGTGATACTCAGGCTCTTATTTTTGAAAGTCATTCGATACTTGATTACTTTCCACTGCAATGTAGACTAATCTTCATTCTAGGCTAACCTTCTGCAGCTAGCTATAATATCAATTTATAACAAACTAGCTGTGCCCTGCGGTTTTACCCGCGTAAAATTTTATAAATTATAATAGCTCTTCCCCCGTTGGTGGTAGCGTGATAATATGTAGCCTATATGTTGACCCGACCTCTTAGTAATATTCATGCAAAATTTGAAGTAAATCCATGAAGTACTTTTTCAGTTTAGGCCGGACATACATACAGACACACAGACAAAAGTTCTAAAAACTATATTTTTTGCTTCGATATCGATTGTAGATCAACCCGCAAGTATCCTTTTAAAAATATTCAATGTACAGTTTTGACTTTCCTACGATTTTAGTATATGTATAGATTTAATGCATGCCATTATAAATACTTTTAATAGATCATAATAATAAGGTTAGGCTACTGTGAATACAACTTGTTTCACAAACGAATACCTGCTATTTGACATGGAAACTGCAGGTTACCAATATCGGATATAGTTTATACAGATCATAGATTTCATTACACATTAAAACTACGTTGAGAATTTATCCCCAGTTCATATGGAATAAAACATAGAAGGTAAATAAAAACGTAGATGAAAATAACATACCGTAGGTGTACTCTATTTCTGGCTTTCTTCTCCGTGTCGTCCACTTTCCGGGTATCTATAGAAAATTACAAGAACGTGTAGAGTCCCTGACCTGTTATCCTCTGCATATATTATTTTCCAGCGATCACACCCTGTGTGAGAAGTGGCCGCTTTGGTCCAAATTTTTATCCCCAAATTTATAAAATAGAACTAAATTTAGGTAAAGTAGTACCAAAATACTTTGTAAATTATTTAAAGATTTAACGACTTTTATGTAATAATACAGACCGCTTAGAAGACAAGGCCGGCCATAGACTGACCCCTGTTTTCCAGAGGGGTAGGCAGAGACAATTTTCCTTTGTCATGATCCTTGCACACGTCCTTTTCTGTCATTATATGCTTCACGCTCGCCGATTTAGGATATTTCTGATATGAACTTTCTTGAGAACATCTCCGATTTGGTCAGAGATTGTTCAACGAGGTCTGCCCCTTCCGGTTGTACCTTTCACACAGGCTAGGTATTCTTCTTTAGTCGATCGTCTTTCATTCATACTTTCTAAATGCCCAAACCATCTCAGCATAGCTTTTCAATCTTTGTGACTTCACCCTCTGTCACACCATAACGCTCTCTACATCA
Source organism: Pseudoips prasinana (assembly GCA_951640165.1). Lineage (NCBI taxonomy): Eukaryota > Metazoa > Arthropoda > Insecta > Lepidoptera > Nolidae > Pseudoips > Pseudoips prasinana. Next base: position 34,071,704 of record OX621248.1, read on the forward strand.
GTATTTCGTATTCTGCCTCTCACTTTTTTCACACCACAATTATATTTTCTTACTAGCTGTGCCCCGCGGTTTTACCCGCTTTAAACCTTATAAATCATCACAGCTCCTCCCCCATAGGTGATAGCGTGATAATATGTAGCTTATATGTTGACCCAACCTCTTAGTAATATTCATGCAAAATTTGAAGTAAATCCATGCAGTACTTTTTGAGTTTAGCCCGGACATACATACAGACAAACAGACACACATACAAAAATTCCAAAAACTATATTTTTGGTTTCGATATAAATTGTAAATCACGCCCCAAGTATCCTTTAAAAAAAATATTCAATGTACAGTTTTGACTTTCCTGCGATTTTATTATATGTAGGTATAGATAATGTAAACTTAATGTTCTATTAGAAGTTAAGTACTACTTAATTGTGAGCTTGACAAGTACAAGAGTATATGCTGACTAAATTTTATGTCATATGTGTATGCATGTTCTCATTACAACCGGCATTGACGTCAAAATGTTATCTCCGAGGCACTACACGTCACCAATCTATATATTACATAAATATTGGCGCCCTAAATTTATAAGATATGACTTGATTAATTTTAACAAAAAACCGCTAGTGCAACTTAAATATAATAGAATCATTAACTACAAATCATCTTTCTTTTTTATTATAAAACAAAAGAAATTTCTTCCATATCGCCTGGATGAATGCTCGTCTACCACCGTGTGTTCAAGACACTCTACCGCGCAGTACCGCTCTGTGAAATGTATTAGCTGCGGAGAAATTTCAGATCGGGTATGCCATGGCAATCTTCAGGAAACGAGCCTATTCTTTCCTAAAAGACCGGCAACGTACTTGCAGTCCACAGTCGGCGGTGATTACTTACCATCATGTGACCTGCTTGCTCGTTTCCCTTATTACCATATAAAAAAAAACATTCCGTATTCTAAGCAAAAATACTGATTGCACTACAAAATAGTTATCTCAAAATATTATAATCTTAGCAGCAATTTAAGTTCATGATGCATTGCTATTTATTTAAAAGTGGATTGTTAATGCCAGAAACAAATGTATGGTTGCAGTTCAAACTTAACCTAACCTACTTTTATAGGAGCGATATTTTAAGTTACGACGGGGCAATTTTGCTGTACAATCAGTATATTTGATATGAAAACTATTTCTTTGGTGAATATAAATTGATGGGTGATAAGTTTTTTTTTATGAGCATTTTAAAATATATGCATAGCTGCGCCTATATATGCACGCTAATAAGACATATCACGGTAATGATGCGTATATTTTTGAATCATCAATAGTTTTCGCAACGCATGCCAAATAATAACATTTATCAATAGACATTTTTTAATACCTTGGTTAATTATCGTATAGAATTAAATTTTTATAAAAAGTACTTCCTATTTTACTCACTTACAATGTAGCTTTCTATAGAATAAAGATGTTTTTTATTAGTTACGTTATTTTGCCTAATACAAATAAAGAAATCTAAAAAATATCGATACAATATTAGTTTACATAATCCATTAATAGTTCATACCCTATCATAGTTCATACCCTATCATAGGCATCAGCATGTTAACAAATTGTCATACATATTTACATATACATAAACTCACGCCTGTTTCGTTTTGGGGGTAGGCAGAGACAACTTTCATTTGTCACAATCCTTGCACACCTCTTTCGCCGCGTTTACTGTTATCATATTCTGAAAAAAATATTACATGTTCATGAAAGAAAATATTAATCTTGTGCGAGGAAACTTGTACAACGAACCTGTAACCTTTGGATCAGAAAACAGTTTCACTTCCAACTGAGTCACAGCGATCGTCGTTTATATCAGTGTTACAATTAATCTAATTATATGACACATAATAATGTCCTCTTAGCCGAATTTCGGCCACGGCGGCCAGTCTCGACAGAGATTAGCCATCTGCGCGGGACATATTATAGTGCTCAAGTGTGTGCGCAAACACAGGAGCACTTTCTATTCCATCACTCTCATGATCCGATGGGACGCCTATGCGACACGACCGGGAAGAGGTCAGGTACAGGACCGACGGCTTTACGTGCTCTCCGAGGCACGGGGGTATAATACCGCCAACTCCCAGACTTCGGGCTGATGCTGAGAATTTTTTTTTTACAGATAACTCCCAAAATCACTTTTTGGCCCGACCCGGGATTTGAACCCAGGACCTCGTTCTCTGCGGGTGAACACGCTACCGCTAGACCAACGAGGCAGTATATGACACATACCCAGCTGGAATCCGGCGTGAGAATAACTGCAGACACGGAGCATGTCGAACAAAATTAATGAGCTCTAGTACCTATATATTGTATTGTAATGTTCAAGTTCAAGTTCAAGTTCAATCTTTATTGCAATCATGTGTACATAGGTCTTACATATTAAAAGTTTCAACATGATACCCTGTTAGGGCACGGCAACATTAAATAATTACTAACAATTTCAATAAGCATGCAACTTTCACGTAGGTATGTCAAAACATTATAACAATATCTATTCTATTATATTTTCAATTATGATATTTGTAGTATTTAATTAATAAGTTGTCAATATAGAAACATAAAATAACATTATTATTTGAAATTATTGCTATACCCTATACATATATACAACACTAACCTACTTACATTATTTAGTTTTTGTCATTATAGAACTCCTGCAGTGTGTAGTAGCTTTTATGTGTTAGGAATTCTTTTAATTTCTTAACAAAAGGATGAAACCGTTCTTCATCTTTGATGTATTTTGGGACTCCGTTGTAAATTTTAATAGCGCTTACATATGGCCCTGATTTGTATAGGCTAAGATTTGACTGTGGCAAGGCTAGTCTGTTCTTATGTCTTAGGTTGAGGGGTCTAGAATAGTTGTCTTTAGCTTGTCTGAATAAATAAGAGTTTTTCCTCACAAATTTGCAAAGTTCTAAAATATAGAGAGAAGTGATCGTTAATATTTTTAATTCTCCAAAATGTGACTTGCAGCTTTCTCTTTTATCTATATTGGCCAAAATTCTTATGCATTTTTTCTGAAGTATAAAGATTTTGTTCACTTCAGAACTATTTCCCCATAGAATAATACCATAATTGAGCCAAGCGTGGGCGTACGCATAATATGCCATCTTGGCAGATTTTTGATCGGTAGTCTTTTTTAGGTGGATTAATGCGTAAATGAATTTTGACAGCTTTGTTGATAAATGTTGTATGTGATGTTTCCAATTTAAATATGTGTCTATATGGATACCTAAAAGCTTAAAGTTTTCCACACACTCAAGTTCTGAGTTATCAAATGTAAAGTGTATATTTAGTTGTTTTTTCTGGTACGGTCTAAATTGCATGATTTTAGTTTTTTTATAGTTTAAAAGTAGGTTGTGATCTTCTATCCATTGATTAATTGATACTAATGTGTTAGTTAATTCATTATTAGTCTCTGTTTCGTTAATGCTTGAAAATACTACTGATAAGTCATCTGCAAAGAGCACACTAGTTGATTTTAGTATCTTTGGTAGGTCGTTAATGTATATCAGAAACAGTATACATTGACTTCTGCTGTTTGCGAATTTATGATAATCATTTTTTTAGTGTTTGAATCGTAGTAGTCCAATTCTACATATTGTTTACGGTTATTCAGATACGATTTGAACCAATCTAGAGCTATCCCTCTGACACCTATCCCGTTAAGTTTATTTAGTAAAATTTTGTGGGATACTCGGTCATATGCTTTACTCATATCCAGCAGTAACCCGATTGCATATTTCTTATTATTTAGAGCATTTAATATTTCATGAATATATTTGTAAGCAGCTAATGTTGTGGAACGGTTTCTTCGAAATCCATTTTGGCTATCATCTATTATATTGTATTTCTCACAGTAGGACGTTAGTCTCCTTGATATTATAGTTTCTAATATTTTGGCAAATGTCGGTAATAGGGCTATGGGTCGGTAGTTATTGGTGTCGGTCTTGTCTCCTTTTTTATAGATAGGTTTTATTTTAGACATTTTTAATAGGTCAGGTACAACCCCTTCAGTTATAGATTGGTTTATAATAATAGTTAACGGTAGGTAAAGTTCGTTGGCACATTTTTTTATGAGAATTGGGGGTAGTTCATCAAAACCACAGCTTATTTTGTTCTTTAGATTGTTTATAATATCAAGAATTTCACACGGAGTTGCTAGTTGGAGGTACATTGAATTCTCTGCTGGTGTTACGACTGGTCTACCGAGCGCCTGCATCGCTGGACCTTTAACAGTATTATTGCCAACCGATACAAAGAAATCGTTGAAAGTGGTAGCAACGTTCAATGGATCCTCAACGAGGGTATCGATTATTTTTAATTTGATGTTTTGCCTATTTGGTTTTGGTAGTTTATTGGTCCGTTCTTTAACGATTTTCCACATTGTTTTTACTATGTTTTTAGATTTTTTCACTTGGTTTATATAGTTAATTTTTTTTGCTTTGTGAACTGTTTTCTTAAGGAGTTTTTCGTAGGTTTTATAATGCTTATCTAGAATGGGGTTTTCTACTTGTGTATTCAATAATTTTAGATGACGTTTATTTTTACATGAGATTCTGAGGCCTGTGGTTAGCCATGTGTTTCTTGGTTTATTTTTTTGTCTTATTTTTATTTTAGGGATACACGTATCAAGAACTTTATTTATAGCTTTATGAAAGGAGTTATAGTTATCATTTACTTTGCTTGTATCAGTTATTATTAAGGACCAGTCTATTTTACTGATTTCTGATTTAAAGTTTTCTATATTTTTTTCACTGTATATTCTTTTTTCTGATACCCAGTTATTTTTATTATGCTTATTTACATTGGGAATGGAGACTAGAACTCCTTTATGATCGGAGAGGCCGAAGTCATGAACGAAAGTGGTAAAGTCATTGAAATTTGTAAATAGTAAATCTATACACGTTGAACTATTACTTGTTATTCTTGTAGGCTCTTTAATATATTGAGAAAAGTTATAGCTTCCCATAGTATTTAATAGAGAGTGGGTCAAGTTATTGTTATCCAAGACGTTAATATTAAAGTCCCCTCCGATAATTATATCCTTGTGGTAATTTTTAAGCATTGTTATCTGCAGGAGTTTTTCTAATGAGCTAAAAAATAATTCAGGATTTCTATTTCTTTGTGGCCAATACAATACTATTACAACCAAGTTGTAGCTAGGAATATCAATTGCAACAATTTCAAAAATATATTCTGTGGTCAAGTTATTTATATCTTCCCGCTCTATAAAATCTATGTCGTCTCTGAGTAGTATACAAACTCCACCACAGTCGTGACTTTGTCTGCAGAACGATGCTGCGCAATTGAATCTCTCCAAGAATAGTAGGTCTTTCTTAGCTTCCGTAATCCAGGTTTCTGTGAGGCAGATAATTTTTATTTCTGTATTTTCATTTACTATGTGTTCTAATAGATGTCTTTTGTTATTGAAGCTTCTTAGGTTCTGATATAGTAGTTTTGTGTTATCTTCGTAAGTCACGAAAATTATTTCGATTTCTGTCTTTAGTTGTAGTACGTGGTTCGTTAGTGGTTCTTGTCTCTCCTAACGTATGTTCTAATATTTCATCACATGTGATATTCCGAAGTGACTTTGTAGCTGGAGCCAAGGGTGATGACGAGAGAGAGGCGTCAGAGTATTTCATTCCGTCGATTGTTAAAATGTTGTTCCTGATTATTGCGTAATGTCCGTTTTTTCTAGCTTCAATTAATTTTTCTCTTAGCTTTTTCCGTGTTTCGAGGGCTTGCCCGTTTAAGTACACGTCTATACTCAGACCTGTATTCCAGAAGGCTTGTTTGTTTTCCAGAATAAATTTTGTCATACGTTTTGATAACAATTCTATAACTATGGGTCTTATCTTTCCTTTCCTTCCAATTCTTGCAACATCTTCAATGTGCCCACTAAGGTTAATGTTCAATATATCGTTAAATGCATAAATTATTCTATCGTGGACGTCATACTCAGATTCTCCGTAATACTCTGTGAGGCCATATATGACAAGCTTTTTGGCATTATTATCCGTGTTTTCATATACGGATTCATTGGACTGATTTGGTGGTTTTATTCGGTTTGCTGACGTGTTTAATTGAGATTGTAGGCTTTTTATTTCATAAGTCAACCTAGAAGTTTCTGTTTGTAAGTGCTCAATATTTGTATTTATTTTATTGATTAATTCCTGTTTCTTATCTTTCTCTATCAACAACTCAGTGATCTGCTTTTCTGGTAAGTTGCTATGAAGGTTTTTTATAACTTCAGAGGTTTCAGACTTTATTATTTTACTTAGTTCTATTATTAAGGTGTGGTTATAGGTTTTTAGTTTTGTTTCAATAATTTCCTCTAATATGGGGCGCAGTTTGTCTTCGGGCACATATTGAATGTTTAAATCAAGCTGCTGGGTGTTTCCTAGTATGCTGGAATCGTCTTTTGATGCGCTCAAACTGTTCACTGAGTGGGATCGGTGAATATTGTCTCTACGCAAGGTGACGTTGTTATGACTATCAAACTCGTCGTGTTGTTTTATAATCGCTGAGTTATGTTCGTCTGTGACGCGGATTGGTGTGTTTGTGTTTCCCTTTTTGGGCATCTTACACACACACGTTGGACATTTCCATAACTTTTTTGCGTCTTTATTCATCGTGTAGTATTTTTGTACACTGATATTCGCACAGTTTAGATCGTAGTATTTAGCGCATAGCGTACATATTAAATATTCCTTAATAACGATTTTCTGAAGGCAACCATTGCATGTAACTGTTGGCGCCATCTTTCGATGAATGTAAGACAGGTCCAAGTATTTGAATAGTACGTCGTTCTTGTTTAATATCTTTTTGTTGATTTTTTTTTTGCTTCTTTTCTAATTATTTGGTTTCGCACTATTTCGTTAAACTATAGAGACAAATTAATAATATTCAAAAAGAACATTTTCGTAGGTGTGGTTTGAACCAGGATCACGTCGGGATGATACCATCAATTCCGAACGTGCGGCCACTTGACCATCAGTTCACTAAGTTGGTTTTCAAAATTAATGTTCTATTTATGTCGCATCGAGTTTATGTTACTGAGGTAGTTAACGTTAGTGAGAATATTTTCGTATCACCTTCAACATAAAAAACTCAAATTTTTAACACTTTATTTGACTTATTTCACTAGTTTTTTTGTTGTAATGAAATCTTTCACTGATTGTAATGATTGAACGTCACTGTTAGGCTAACACAATCTAGATTCTATCTGAATTCCGATAGATCTGGAAGTTATTTTTGAAGTCGAGCAGTTGTGATAGTTCACTGTTTCTTTATCCTTATTTTTATAGTTTTGGTCACATTTGTTGATGAAATGCACGAAATAACATTTGTATCAATTATTTCAGTCGTTGTGTCTCACTTAGTCCATTTTACCACTGTTTTGCACTTATAATTGATTTTTAAGGAATTAAATACGCGGAGCTAATGTTGACCGTGGCACCGCAGCCTATTACTATTACTATGTAATCCATAAACCTCAAAAAATCAGGTCAATAAAAATGTAAAAGTCATCAAAGGCAAATTAAATTGGTTCCTGAAACAAAAGGTTATTATAGCTAGTTAAACTTTATAAATTATAGCTTTTTAGATTATTCGGATATAAGCTATATTACTACAAAGTTTCATCAAAATTCGTTCAGTAGTTTTGGCGTAAAAGAGTAACAGACATATACATCTATACTCACAAACTTACGCATTTATAATATTAGTAGGATGTGTACCTCTAGCGGAATAGCTCGCAGATGGTAGATTTTTTCCTACTTACTTGATACTAGTCGTGGACATTTCACACAATATCTTTATAAATTGTAGCCTGATGTATAAGCTATATTATTGTAAAGTTTCATTAAAATCCATTAAGCAGTTTATACGTGTAAGAGTAACAAACATCCATCCATGCATCCATACTTACAAACTTTCGCGTTTATAATATTAGTAGGAATAAGAATTTTTACTGACTGCCGTTGCCAAGTCAGCTATTGTTGACGGGACGGTTGGGGTGGTTGATAAAATCTTAGAACATGTCTGTTTGTCTTGAGTCTGGGTGTAATTATCTATATAAATAAGTATGTATTTACAAATAGAAATTTAGTATATCAGTTATCAGATTTTCATAGTACAAGCTCTGCTTAGTTTGGAATCTGATGGCTGTGGGGAAATATGTCCCTAGATATTATTATATATTTATAGCTATGCTTCTTAGCTATGTTCTTCTTCATGCTTCTATGCTTCTAGCTATGTTTCTTTTTTATATTTAACGAAAATTCTACGTTGTATACTATTATTTTTTAATTCATTATTATAATGATTTTTAATCGATTTGGAATGTCTTCGAAATGTTTCCATATAAATTTGTATCAATCAGTTAGCTAGAACAAATGTAGTAAGTAGCCTTTTCGAGTTTTTAACTGGTATTTAATGGTAAAATTGTCTGACTGTCTTTGTTCATCTCGTTAATCTCATTAATAAATCATCTTAACAATTTATTTAATGTTGGATTCGACCAACAGTTTCACCCTCTTCAGAGCGAATTCGATCCGCACGACGTCGCCATGAAGATCTGCTAAAGAGGTTGAAACTGTTGGCCAAATCCCACGTAAAATAATTACATGACTTAACCCATTCTAATTTTTGAATATATAAAAAATGCTCACATATAATAAAGAGAGTGCGCAAACAGTGTGTCTCTGGCACTTTTTATTCCGACACTATCATGATCCGGTGGGACAACTAGCGACACGACCAGAAAGAGGTCAAGTACAGGGCCGACGGCTTTACGAGCTCTCCGAGTCCCAGGGTTATAATACCATCAACTCCCAAGCTTCGGGATGATACTGAGAAATTGTCTTAACAGAAAAATCTCAATATTACTTTTTGACCCGACTCAGGACTTGAACCCAAGACCTCCTTATCTGCGGTTGAACACCCTACCGCTACACCACCGAGACAGTATTTACTCATATAAGGATAGTGACCAATCGCATGCCTAGATGACAGAATATAGTTGTACTTACTATAATTGCATTAATACGATCTTTATTATTCATATCCTATAGACATAAACATTCAGGCAATATGCAGTAAAAATATAGCTAAAACTATAAATTTAGATAATGAAACTTAAACATAATCTCTTTGACAATAGCTTAATACAAGCTAAATAAATTTTATAAATGTTTTCATACAATCCGTGTACCTAAATATCTATGTAACTGGAAATAATTATGCATACCTACCTTATTATGTATATTACTACAAACATGTTCTGACTATTTACAAGCGCTTTTTTAAAGTCTACGTGAATAAAAACCTTTTTTATATTATTTATTTATTTATCGTATTTTCCAAACAAATATTCGCTTATGTGTTTCTTTGACCGTCCGCGAATGTCGAGGTTTGATGGAAGTCACTCGCTAATTCTGATTAGCTAGTCGCAACTGATTCAATTGAAACACTGAATGGTGATCCCAAAATAAAAGAGAAACAAACTATGGAGATGAAGATACAAGAAACTGTTTATACTCATTTAAATCAAATTATTTAATCTGTAAGAGGCGTGGCTCTGACTTAAGGGTCGAGGAGAGGTTATTTAGGGTCATAGGCGGTCCTAGAGTGGAACTGTTACGTCCATTCAGCGAGCTTGAGAGAGACGGCAATGTTATGTGATCATAATGTCCTCCCGACCGAATTTCGGCCACGGCGGCCAGTCTCAATGGAGACTAGCCAATTGCGCAGGACATATTATAATGCACAAGTGTGTGCGCAAACACAGGGGCACTTTCTATTCCATCACTCTCATGATCCGATGGGACGATTAGCGACACGACCGGAAAGAGGTCAGGTACAGGGCCGACGGCTTTACGTGCTCTCCGAGGCACGAGGGTATAATACCGCCATCTTCCAGTCTTCGGGCTGACACAGAAATTTCTTTTTACGGAAAAATCCCAAAAATTACTTTTTGGCCCGACCCGGGACTTGAACCCAGGACCTCATTATCTGCGGTTGAACACGTTACCGCTAGACCAACGAGGCAGTGATGATATACTGCCATGGATTATAGGAGAGTCACTGACCAGTGCCTCCACTAACTCTTGTAGAATATGTCAGTATTTCCAAAGATGCAATTGTGAGGTTTTAGTCGGTACGAATCTGACATCACAAGTCATATCCATTACAGATATCACCAAGCTTAAAGAGGAAAATACTAAGCGCGAACGAAAATACTAATATTGATATTTTTTCAGAAGCGTGTGTAATAAGTTCCACAATAGCTCTTACATACTTTAAAAATCACATTCAAAACTGACCCAAGCTACGTGATCCCATTCATCATTCATACATCCATTATTAATTTTGTTAAAATATCTTTAATCATTCTCTTTATCAATATCTGGAAATCGCTGGATGCGGATAGCGCAAGACCGGCAATTGTGGAGATCTTTGGGGGAGGCCTTTGTCCAGCAGTGGACGTCTTTCGGCTGAAATGATGATGATGATGATGATCTTTATCAGCCACCAAGTCTACTACCTAAAAGATACCATATACCATAAGATACAGTTACCATAGCTGATATAGTAACTACAAAATTCTCAAGTCGTTAAGAAACCTCTTCACTCCTTCTTTTTAAGGAGCACCATTTACAGTCCTTTTGACCCAAACTACGTGATTCCATTGTCCGGTGAATCCCTGTAAGTCAAAGGAATGCACGTGTGGCGCTGCGGCTAAGACAGTCGCCTCGCTGCGGTGTGTCCCGGGTTCGATCGCTTGACAACTATTTGTGTGACCCATTAATAATTGTACGGAGTCTGGATGTAATTTGTGTCCGTCTACTATATGTTTGTAAAGTACCCTGTCACACAGGGATTTAAAAAAATAATCTTTATTTCGGACTAATTACGTCCATAGTGTGTTAGTAAAACAAAGAGATCTGATACCTAATGTTAGTAGTTTTATTACTTAGAGACTAAACAGGTGTTTGTGTTACATCGGTATTAGTCTTTTTAAAAAAAAAAAAGAACCTCTAAACAAAATACATTTAGTAACAACATTTTAGGTAGTTTTTTTTCGAACTGGAACCCACCACTGCATCTCCTGTAATCGCTTCGACTGTCTTGGATCTCGCAAAAAAAATAATCTGAATAAGGTGGAGATGGAAAAAAGCAGTTCCACTTCCCTCTAGAACAAAGCGGCAGACAGAATGATATATTCTCATGTAATTTTTTTTTTTATAATTTCTTGGGACAAAGTCACACAGATCATCCTAGCCCCAAACAAAGCAAAGCTTGTACTATGGGTTCCTGGCATATACATACTTATATAGATAGATAAATACTCATATACATAGAAAATATCCATGACACAGAAACAAATATTCGTGCTCATCACACAAATATTTGCACTTACCTTATTCGAACGCAGGACCACCAGTTTCGTAGGCAGGAGCACTACCAACTAGGCTACGGTGACCGTCAAAAACAAAGAGATCTTATACCTAATGTTAGTAGTTTTATAACTTAGATACTAAATAGGTGTTTGTCTTACATCTACTAGCAATAACTATTAGATTTCCTAGTGCGGGCATTATTATTTATTTTTTTTAAAAAGAACCTCAAACAAAATGCATTTAGTAACAACATTTTAGGTAGTTTGTTTTCGTACTGGAACCCACCACTGCATCTCCTGTAATCGCTTCGACTGTCTTGGATCTCACAAAAAGAAAATCTGAAAGAAATAAGGTGGAGTTGGAAAAAAGCAGTTCTACTTCCAGTTCCATAGAATGATATAACGAGGCTAGAGCTTCATAAAACAATAGAATTGCAACTAGAGAGGGCAGCTTCAAAAGCACAGAGAGTATATTTATTTTATACTAGCTGTGCCCCGCGGTTTTACCCGCGTTAAACTTTATAAATCATCACAGCTCCTGCCCCGTAGGTGATAGCGTGATAATATGTAGCCTATATGTTGACCCGACCTCTTTGTAATATTCATGCAAAGTTTGAAGTAAATCCATGCAGTACTTTTTGAGTTTAGCCCGGACATACATACAGGCAAACAGATTTTTGGCTTCGATATCAATTGTAGATCACGCCCCAGGTATCCTTTAAAAAAAATATTCAAATTATAGTTTTGACTCTCCTACGATTTTATTATTTATTTTATTTATATTTTATATACCTATATAAAAGGTGATTTTCAGACTATCTTCAGCAGCGTCGGCAGGCCCCCTACAAGATGGACTGATGTTGTGAATATCTTGGAGCAGGCCTTTATCCGGCAATGGACGTCTTTCGACTTGATATGATGAAGCATATTTCGGACACTTTATGTGTACTAGATATGCTATGAATATGCTATATAGTATAAGGACGTATAAATACGATCTTAGAAACTACGTGTGATACGCCCCGGCCTCGCTCGAGTAGATATATGGAAAAATAAATTAGTATTACTTAATCTTTTTTTGTAGTTATCATCATGCAGCAAACACTTGTGATCAACAATATGTTGTAAAAAAATTGTGCCTTAACTATGATATGTGTTATGTAGAGTACTTAAAATATGTAGTAAGTAGGTCAATTAATTACATACATTACAGTAAAATTCGTAGAAATCTCTCTGTTTTTTTAAATAATTATAATAATAATATCTCGGGACAATGTCACACAGATCATCCTAGCCCCAAACTAAGCAAAGCTTGTACTATGGGTACCAGGCGACGATATACATACATAGATAGATAAATACTTATATACATAGAAAACATCCATGATTCAGTAACAAATATTCGTGCTCATCACACTAATATTTGCACTTACCGGGATTCGAACCCAGGACCACCAGCTTCGTAGGCAGGAGCACTACCAACTAGGCTACGGTGACCGTCATAAGAGCAAGCCATGTTATCCTCTAACAATTTAGTTATCTCCACCGCTTTGTAGTTGACATCCCAGCATGACGTACGAATCGTTTTGCTTCCTCTATCGTAATACGCATGGCTAAGCTGTGGAACACCCTCCCGAACGACGTATTTCCAGACTACTACAACATGGGTTAATTCAAGACTAAAGTTAACAGGAATCTAATTGGTACCTGCAGTCTACCTTCAACCACATCTTTCCTTACCATCATGTGAGATCGTGCTCAAGCTCAAACCCATCCACCATAAAAAAAAACTATTTGGCAAGACATTTTTGAATCAGCTATTGCAACATACCAAAGATCTTTTATACTGTTTTCTCTTTAAAATATTAGTTTAGGTTAAATTGGTCAACCGATTTTGTCTATGGTAAACATTTTCAATTGAATAAATATCTACTCAATTAAAATCTAATCAACGTAGTTTAATCTTGTAATCTATAGTTTAAAGTATTTTCTGAGTATTTTAATATTTCCAAATTTAGAGGTCAAGCATTTGAAAGATCGTTCAAAAATAACGAATTCGAAACAACTACTTCAGCGACACTCGAAACCCTTGACCTCGCCAATCAATCACGATGGAAAAATCTAAAAAAAATCGCATGTTGCCCTCCAATTATCCAAACTTCCTCTTGAAGCATCTCCTTACACAAGAAGCGGAGCTATCCTTTCTCCGCCCCACCGCGGCTGTTCAGTATATATCACCATACGAACCTAACAGCATCACATTACTTCGAGAACGACCGAAGTGACCCATCACTAAACAACATGAAAGCCTTCGTAGCGGTAAGTCCAGTGAAAAACAGTGCCCGTGCTTGTGAAAGAAATTAAAAAAAAAGTGACAAGTGCTGTGTTCGGAAATCAAATAGTGCATGGATATTCAAAATTCGCGGGGTTTATAAAAAAATAGACGTGTCTCGTCTTTGGTACCTTTTGTAGTGCATCAAGATTTAAAATCATTCTAAAAAAAGTCATCACATCCGCAGTCTGTTTATGTTCAAATGCATTAAAAATGCCATTGCGGTATAAGTTTTGTTTCAAACTGTGAATTTGAATTTAGAATGTAAAACTATGCACTCATGTTGATTTCTGAACTATACCGTTACACGAAGATGGATTGTGATCATAACTTACCTACTTTCCTCTGTAACCAACAGTACCTAACGATAATTATACCTTAATGTCTTGAAGTTCTAGCAGTCGAAACAAATATTTACACAATGGCTATCAATTAGTTTACCATTAAGCATTCTTTAAGAGAATGTAAATAATATATATTCAATTTAAACTGTATTACCAACTCATAAAATCAGTAATACTCCAAACATCATATAGCTTATAAGATATATTGATGCCAATGCATAAACATGCAGTTTTCATTCAAGATACGATCACGATCAGATCTCGGTAACTTGTTTTTTATTGCTTTTTTGTTTGTTGATAAGACTACGATATATCGGTAGTTAGCCATCGCGCGCCGTAAACGAATAATCTGAACTAAGAAGAAAGTAGGTACTCACGCGGTCAACTTTGCATTTAAAAACAAAAAATATTTTACTATCTTATATTTTCGCATAATTTCACATCGAATTATTAAAATCTAAGCCTGCTTAATACTTATTAATGCAATTTTAGACACAAATTTTAAGAAGAAAGCTCTTAAAATCGCGCCTCAAATTCAAATTCGGATTCCTTTTTCAAACATATTTTTTCTTTACATTTTTAACCAGCCAGCATAAAATTAACCTTTATATTAAAGCGCTTGTGAACAAAGCTTTATATACCATAAACAAACAGTGAAAGTGAACTGTTAACTTTTAATTCCCAAACAATTATAAAGCAGTACAATAAATCTTGAAGACGGGCCTATTCATACGTCAAAATACAAGTTTAAAACCATTCACACGTTCTTTGTGACGTTTTTGCCACAATGACATCATTTGAATACATTTACTGAACCTATGCGTGAATAGAATTATATTCCCATCATGTAATAGTTGGGTCAAACATTTGTCACTGAAACATTTCAAAGAGGATTATATAGAAAGTGTCAGTAGTTACGGCTTTTTTAGACTGATCTTGAGTCACTAATATCCTGGTAGAATAAACTGAAGGTATTATTAGTTATATATAATCCACATATTTATTTCCAATCAAGCATACCACCTAGAAAATGGTATAAAGTTGCCATACCAGAGAGAGTTACTGCAACATTCTCAATTCGTTGACAACCCTTTTCACTCCTTCTTTTTAAGGAGCGCTATTCAAAGTCGTTTTGCGCCAATTCGATAGAACTCAAATGGTGCATCGGAATAAACTAATAAAAAAATTAAAACCAAATATTCCGAACACAACTAGTAAAGGGCGCATAGGCTCTTCTTTTGTCAGAGTTACAATGTCGTATCGTATCGTAAGCTTGCGATTATCATAGAAAGAGTAGTAAAAAAATATCGAATTTTATTACATACGATGCGTAATTTATTTCCTCGGTACTTAAATCCTTATTGAGCCGCGTTAGTATGTGACTGAAGTGTGGGTGGGATTTTAATCGGCACTAAAAAAACACATCATCATTAAATATTAAATGAGGCTTTTTATTCCTACAACCCATTGATGTCTTATGATTGATATGGGATTTCCATTAAATACGCCACAAAACTTGAGAAACTTTGGTAATCAGTCCGTATGAAGTAAAAAGGCAAATATAATAATGAACAAATATATATATTTGTTTATTTAACCAGCTAAGATTTATATCGAAGACTGGAATATAACCTACTAATTATTAATGATTGTTGTAGTCGACAGAGAACAATTTAAAATACCAATAACCGTTTATTAGTGCTAAATATTCTAAAGCATACAAAATATGTTGCGTATAACTTATTGCTGTACACATTTTCTATCACTAGCCATTAACGAGAAAACAATTACAAAACTAGAATCTCCGTATTTAGAAGCAAGACGCATCTTCGTTGCAAAACTACATAAATTATAATAGTTATTGCAATGGGTTAGCTACGCATATAATGTTGAGTAATATTCTCACGGGTCAAAAGTTGAGCTCCTGGTCTGTGAACACGTAGTATACACAAATCCAGTTTTAAAACTTCATCGCCTAGTATGCTATTCAAATCAAAATTTTCATTTTTTTAAACATTTTATTCATGCAAAATATTACCAGAAACTTAAAACAAAACAACAACAAAAGATAACCTTTAAATATTCAAACCATTTTCTCAGTTAAATACATTCGCTATCTACTTTCGGTCGGTGATAACACTTTGTTAGCTATAATGTTTTATGTTCTGTGGCTACTTACGGCCACAGAACATAAAACATTAAAACAAAAAAGCACAACAAACGTGAATTGACAACTTAAATGTATATAATATTAACTTAACCGTTGCAGATTAGAAAGCTGACAGCATTATTTGTTAGCATAACGGTGTCATTAAGTAAAACAAAAAAATACTTTTCATAAAGAGTAAGTATGTAAAATTTAGTCGAAAATGTTGATTATTCCAAGGATAGCTTTAACAAAAACTTGCCTCGTTAATTATTCATCAGATTATCATTTGAATGATGTGTGATGATGATTAAGTTAATTAAGAAGGCATTAAAATCAATATAAAATTAGTAAAACTGCTAAAAAGCGCGCCTACTCGTTTAATCTAGTTTAATCAGGTTTTTGGTATTACCTTCGGCAGATATTTAATCAGACGCACAAGCATTATTCATCAAATATTACATATAATTTATTGGCATTCTTACAATAACATTAAAAACATGTATTTAGCATTTTTTTAGAAATTTCCTCACATTGTTATACTAAAATTATTCCAAATCGCAACCACATTATAAACATAGAAATTACATAATTAATAACTCCCAACTAACTTCTTCTTTTCGATTTTACTGAGAGTTGAAATATTGCTTTCTATTAAATGTTATAAATTGTTAACTTTCAACTTTATGACAATTATTCAGATCTTTATATAATGTGTGCCATTTTTTTAATGAGTTGTTGGCTTTATGGCATCTGTCCAACTGCACCACAACACATAGCTACAGAAAAAAAAACCTTGTCAATTTTACCGCCATCGAAGTAATCATAGGTATACTCGTAATGAGCCTATTAGATGAGTAGGTTAACCTTCAATTAGTGCTAAATTGATGCTTCGTAGCCGTTATGGCCATATACGATTGACACAAATAGAAATAAATACGGTAACATATCCAAAGTTCTAAGTTGAGATCCATTGCGTAATAGGTTCCATTCTAAAATCTAATCACGATCATTACTTGTGTCAAGACGTAGAACAAATGTGGTTCGATTTTTTAAATATTACTGGGCTGTATAGTGACCAAGGTTTCATGGATTATGCCAGGAAAAATAAAACAATAAATTAAGTATGCAATTGTTCAAATATAGAACTCTCATTTAAAAAAGATAACTGGATCGCCATAACTTATTTTAACTGGATTTTTTTCTCGTATGTAAAGACAAAAATAGAATTAGTTATTAATAAATCATTATAAAGAGTACTAGTAGATCTTATAAATATTTCTACTAAAATTATTTCTTCCTAATTAATAAAAATGTCTGTTAAGTTTCATACAAGTGGAAAATGTTAAAACGTTTTCTTGAATTCGCACGCTGATAAATTTAACAGCCAAATCGTTGCTTGCAACCAGCTTTTAACAGCCGTAATCAATAATTATTTAATTGCATTGCCAACTACGATATACCGTAACTGGAAATCATTAAATACAAAACTCATTACAAGATTCTCATCAAACGAAAGCTCTCCCATGGTAATGGCAGATCCGTGACTTCCGATGGAACGGAAATGTCTCCATCTTGTGACGTAATCGTGTCATAGTGCACTCGACAATCTCAAAGAGAAATCTTGTTACAATGAGGTGAGCTTTATTATTTTTAATGAGTATAATCTGTGTCTTTATGTGAGCACATTTAAAAAAATGTTAAGTCATTATAACAACGAATCCAGTATTGTTGTATATTGGATTATTAGGCATTATACAGCTATGATTGGTCTGTAAAACAGCAATGTCTTGCAATACAGTGTACAATTGGTGGCCATAACACAATATTTTGTCTTTTCCCTAGGCCTAAGTAAGGTCTGGATAGTTCCAGTCCCTAAAAAGGCCACTTAAGTCAAAATGCTCTTTATACATAGTGACATATGAATTTTTTTTCTTTTATTTTTGCACTTATGATCTGTCATTCTAATAATAATTCCTGTCAAAAGAAAGGTTTAGCTTATTAACGGCAATTCTTGGCTATGAGAATCTGTTCAGTGTAATAATCACAATATTATTAATGGCAACATAATTATTATTTATATAGGCTAGTAGACAAAATGTCACTTAACTTTGACTTAATACTTTCACGTCGAAAAAATCTACAATTTTAGGACAGCATTACTGTGTTGTATGTTTTTTCTTGATAGAAACAAATGAGGTTGATTTGACCTGGCGTCCTCTTCCGCGATATAATGCTCTCACAAATTCAAGTCGTAAGATGCACATTGTAAAACATCAGAACATAATGTTCATTCGTAACATATTATTACTTATAACTTTATATAAGAATTTTGTTGTTTTCAATTTGGCAAATTAAGAATAGAAATAAAATACGTAAAGATAGCTTTACACTTAAAGCGATATATATCGTTCTAAGATTAGGGTTTTCCTATGAATGTATTAACTTAAAATATTAGGCGATATTGTCACTTTTTTATGAAACACGTACTTATTTTATGATAAAAATAAAGGTTTAGAAGCTAATTGTAAAATGAATAAGCCCGTATATGCAATGATTATTAAAAAAAGGCGTACTGTAGCATTTTTTTTAATTTAAGGAATGTAATTTTGAGAAAATTTTCCTTTCATACTCTCTACCTTTGACGTAATAACTTTTTTTAATAAATTGATTCTCCTCTTCGCACCCGTTTAAAAAACAAATATCTGTGTTTAGAGGTTGTTGATCTGGGAAATTATGGTGTTGCTATCGAATTACAAGCATTGTGTTCCCAAATGATCGTGACGGGAGATTTCTTCACGCATCAGCGATGTATAATTTGTATATATTTTTCAGTTTCAACAATATAATCAATACATGTAGATAATAAAATCTAAGTTTGCTGTAGTGCGGAATATGCAAAGCAAATATGTTGTATAATATAATGCCTATCAAATTAGTTCCCGTACTTGGCCATACTCTAGAAGAACATGGCCCTATCGAGTCATAGTTCACGCTCTCACATAAATTGGCCACCCATAGCTAGTGATGCAACGCTGCCTTTAACTGACCTCACTTTCTCTGCACATTTCCTAGTTGATAGCTTGATACAAAGATCAAAAAGTAAATCAATATCTTCAATAATCATCAATATCATTCATTCCACGGAGAATGTAACTGAATTTAAATTCTTTTTCTTAAAAAATACTTATGTATAGGCAACGATTGAATCCAAACTGCCAAAATTTAATTCATGATACATTTTAAAACTTGTCTATAACCAAATAAAAAAAAAGATCTTGATTTTTTTTGCCATAGACTATAACGACTTTCGAAAACACCACTCCACTTCAAACGCGTATTTCACATCCAATTAACTTCAAGAAGTAAGAAATCTAAAGTGTCATCAACACAGTTACGAAACTATCGTATGTTGTTTATTTGTACAATGTTTGATGCGCAAACGCAAATGAACAGAGTCAATATTGTTGAATTATACTTTCACAGCTTTTAGTATGTTATGTTATGCAGTCATAAATCTAAATATGGAAGCAGTTAGTTGACTTAAGTGCCAAATAATTTAAGAAAATATGTCAATATTGTTAGTTTTCCGGTTGCCAATATTCAGCACTTGTCACAAATTTCAACAATGTTATGCTAATCAATTTCGGACTTCGGCCATATACTTATAAAGTTTATTTTTCCAGTGCATAGCCCTGGCGTTGGTGGCCTGCGCTACCGCCGAAGCTCCCGGTGGCTACAACTACAACCGCCCCTCCGGCGGCGGCGGCGGTGGCCACAGCGGCGGCTTCAGCGGCCTGAGCGGTGGCGGTGCCTACCGTGCGGTTTCCTCCGGCTACCAGACCTCGGAAGGACAGAACGTCGATCCTCAACTCCTTGAACAAGTCCGCTCCATCCTCCTTAAAGAAGAAGCTTCATCTGGATCCGGCAGTGGATTCGGCGGTGGCCACAGCGCTCCTTCCTCATCCTACGGCGCTCCCTCGGGTTCCTACGGACCTCCCTCCAGCTCCTACGGCGTTCCTTCTGCTCGCGTTGTCGGCATTGTCCTTGAAGGTGTCCGCCAGGCCCTCCAGGTCGCGCAGTTCGAACAGGAAGGTGGCTCCTCCGGTGGTGGCTACCCCGCGGCCGCTCCCTCCGGCAGCTACGGCGCTCCCTACTAAATTAACTGAAGTATCCGAACTCCCAAATTACATTTAGACGAGCTGAAACAACAACAGACCAAAAGTATTATGAAGAATGGCGAGGCTCGTCTGAATCTAAGTCACTTAGAGTTCAGATGTTCGACGTTATTCGGGCGCGCTCGTAAGATCCCCGAGTTGTTCGAATAGTTATTGCAATCGACCGGCGGTCACGTACAATGTAGGTGAGGCCGGTCCTGGCCGTCGTCACTGGTGGCCAACGCTTGCGACTGTGCACGCACACGGGTGAACATCCCCAGCGGCTAACCAGTCCCTGGTGGTCGATTCTGACAGCTGTCAAATGTAACATGTGTCACTTTGACAGCTGACTAGTCGAGCCACGAATGCGAAGTGGCTAGCCGCTGGGCTCGAGTCACATTGTATAAAGTTTTAATGTAAGTTTAGCTTAATATATCATTAAGTTTGTGTTTTTATTTTTCAAAAAAAGAGAAAATAAATACATTTGGACACCGTATTTCAGCTTTTTATTGCGACTCATCAAAAAGGTGCCATCATTAAATCATAAAGATGGCAGACAATGAAATCTTTACAAAATGAGAAATTTAATCTTCATCACGGCCAAAACTCCTTTCATATTATTCATAATACAACATTAGCATCTAATAGACATACAGACAGTGTAGCGAATGGCTAAGTGCAAATAAAGTATGCATCAAATTAGTGTGTACCTGCTTTCGAAACGTCTCCACCGTGCAGGTCGTGATAGTTCAATTTGCAAAATCAAAGGAAAATGCATTACCATCAAGTTGCTGGTTTCTCAATAGCCATTGGTCAGATGGCCACACAGATTGACTTCTAAAGGATTAGCCATAAATTATATGTATAATTGACGATGGAAACTTGACTAGCCCAAATAACTAAAAATATTTTTAATTGTTCCATGTTCTAAATGAAGAATCATAATATATTAATCATTTATTTATGCCTAGATAGCCTATGTCTGTACTAGAGGCCATAAGTAAATATATTCCAATCTAAGGGTCTCCAAGATGGTTATTCATTTAAACAGGAAAAATAAATTCTGAATCAATAAAAAAATATTTTTTTGTTTTTCGACTTTGCCTAATTCTCATCGTCAATTTTACTTATAGTTACATGTTTTATATAATTTATATTTAGAACTTCATAATTTTCAAGCACATTATGACAAGCCATTATCACATCGTAAGTTTGTTTAACTTTATTCAAAAACTAGCAGATATTGTCACACTACCAACAGACACAACAATTATAAGTATACGACTCTTATCAATAGTAGCTTCTCTTAAGATACCTAATAATGTAAAAAAATGTACCAGGGTCTCAAACCTCGGTCATAAAATTTCGGTTCAACGGGTACCTATCGTCGCTAAATATGGCAAGGTAGGTAAGACGGCCATCTCGATAACTGCATAACTCCTAATATCCTGACTCCCGGTTGCTATCAAGAATGATGTTGCCACAAAAAATTTCAAACCGCAATATCTACGGCTGAATAGAAGTGCTTGTCTAAGCTAGGTCTAAGTACCTAAATTATGCTTGACCCGGTCACGTAGCTTATGGACACTCCACACCATTCCGAAACTGTTTGAATGCACGCTAAGAGCCATTATGTTGAGAAACTGACAATTTAAACTGACTACCGTTACATTAGAAGGTGCTTCTCTGTTCTTGATGCATAATTTGATCCCGATACAATCTCCTCCGATTGAGTTATTTGTGTTGTACTAAGCATTCGACCACAATGACGCGCGGTCAAATGGGGAAATGAATCAAAGATTTTAGCGTGACGAACTGGACTTTGCTTGGAGAAGTTTTTTTTTAATTTATATTTCTTTTAAAAAAGACAACGCCCTTACAAGGAATTTAATCATTGTGTCGTGGGCTACTTTACAAACATATAATAGACGGACACAAATTACATCCAGACTCAGAACAACTATTTATGGGTCACATAAATAGTTGTCCGGCGCGGGATTCGAACCCGCGAGACGAAGCGGCGAGGCGTCTGTCTTAGCTGCTGCGCCACACGTGCAGTCAAGTTATCTCCACGAATCATACCCATACCCTAGCATTCTATTTTTTTAAATAAAACCGTTTTTTTATTCACTTGTACTTTAAAATTACTTGGATTCATACGCTCATATGTTTTAATAATAAAAATAATAATTCTTTATTACCAACTAAACAATAACAACATATTCTAACTCTGTCTTTTGGACTAGGCGTGAGCTCGACCCCAGAAGACAGTGACTTCCATAAGACTAGGTAACGGTACATTAAATGTAACCGTTTATGGTGTTTTAAAGGTGTCATCATTGTCCGAAGGATGTAAGCCATTCAGGCTGAGATTTGCACGCTTTGTGATTTCGATTCTCATGTCCGAAAAAAAAAGGTTTCTTGCAGGGTTAGGTACTTCGATACCCTCCGTAATCCGGAAAGCCGCCAAGTCCCAGGAGATAGCAAAACCTATTTGTTGTATGTTTCTGCAGAATCTGACATCTCGACTAACCGTCTTGATGACTAGTCTTTTAAGGGTTTCAAGGATAGATGTCAGTCACTATATTAATTCTGGCAGCAAGCCATATCAGATATATGCTAGTGTACGTGTTTTTTTATTTCCACAGACACGACTTTTATTATTGTTATCAATAATAAAAGTCGTGTCTTGATGGTAAAATTTCTTAGGCGAGTCATGTTGTTTTTTTTTTTTAACACAACGCCCGCACTTCGGATATTAATCCCGCTGTCGCGGGGTACTTTACAAACATATAATAGACGGACACAAATAACATCCAGACTCTGAACAACTATTTATGGGTCACACAAATAGTTGACCGGCGCGGGACTCGAACCCGCGACACGAAGCGGTGAGGCGACTGTCTTAGCCGCTTCGCCTTCCTGATCGTACTCCTGCACCGCTGAACTGAAAAAGTTCTTCAAATTTGATACAGCATTTGATAAAGGCATAAAAATCGGACGGGCCACGGAGGAATAACACTGAAAAATATATTCCCATTGAACTTATTGTAAAAGTATAGAATCTAACATCTGCTTAACTACGTAGCAATATGTCCAAGAAGTAGAATGCTTTACAGACCTAGTTATGATGATTGAGGCTCTGTGTGTGTATTCACCATCGCTAATTATTTATTTTTATATTACTATGATGGTCTTTTCTTATTATTATGTACCTATTAGATTATATTACAATAATGAATTATATAGTTATTAAGACTACATGTAAAAAACAATATTCGCATGTCTCTGTAGACAAAATGTGTGAACTTAAACCTTATGTAAACACCCTGTATGTACCACGTTTTTAAGCGAAATAATGCTTACTTACTTAAAAGGGGAGGGGCTAAAGGTTAACAACAAGTGAATGATCTCAAACGAGTCCCAAGTGTAACTGTGGTACCTGCTTTTAAGTGGGCCGAAAGCTTATGTCACAAATTGTAATAGTACAATTACCTAAACCCAACTGCAATTTTATATTATTACAAATGACGTAAAAACAAAGTGGACCTGGACAAAATATCACA
Organism: Pseudoips prasinana; assembly: GCA_951640165.1. NCBI lineage: Eukaryota > Metazoa > Arthropoda > Insecta > Lepidoptera > Nolidae > Pseudoips > Pseudoips prasinana. Next base: position 34,095,697 of record OX621248.1, read on the forward strand.
ATAATATTATAAAGGCGAAAGTTTGTGAGTGTGTGAATGTGTATGTTTGTTACTTGGCCGGGTCGGGTCAAAAAGTAATTTTGGGATTTTTCCGTAAACAAGAAATTACTCAGTATCAGCCCGAAGTCTGGGTGTTAGCGATATTTAACCCCGTGCCTCGGAGAGCACGTAAAACCGTCGGTCCTGTACCTGACTTCTTTCCGGTTGTGTCGCTAGTCGTCCCATCGGATCATGAGAGTGATGGAATAGAAAGTGCCCCTGTGTTTGCGCACACACTTGTTCACTATAATATATCCTGCGCAATTTGCTAGTCTCCATTGAGACTGGCCGCCATGGCCGAAATTCGGTCGTAAGGTCATTATTATTTCTCGGTCACCATAGCCTAGTTGGTAGTGCTCCTGCCTACGAAGCTTGTGGTCCTGGGTTCGAATCCCGGTAAGTGCAAATATTTGTGTGGTGAGCACGAATATTTGTTCCTGGGTCATGGATGTTTTCTATGTATATATGTATTTATCTATCTATATAAGTATGTATATCGTCGCCTGGTACCCATAGTATAAGCTTTGCTTAGTTTGGGGCTAGGATGATCTGTGTGACATTGTCCCCAGATATTATTATTATATTATTGTTATCATTTATTCATATATATTTCTTATTAAATACATTTTAAAATATATAAAAAACAGAAATATACATTTTAAAATATAAAAAATAGGATTTGCAACCGGCAGCAGGAACAGGGTCTATGCTACCGGAGGTTACGACTCTAGAGACAGGAACCTCCTGACAATGCGAGCCGTGTCCAAAAGCACCGCTTTTTGGATCTTGTTCTTGACCCAACCGCCTAGCGTCAGCCTCTTTAGGTGTTTTTCGAGGCTCTTTGCTATTAATCCATTAGCAGAAACGACTATCGGTACAATGATAGCTGAGTCAACATCCCACATGCTGACAATCTCCCGCGCAAGATCCAAATATTTAATTTCTTTTTCTTTTTCAGCCTTCAAAAGATTTTCATCATGCGGGATGGTAACCATCACTGTGCAGCGTTTTTGTCGATCTATCATTACAATATCAGGTTTGTTGACAACCACGGTCCTATCTGTAATGATAGATCGATCCCAGTATAACGTGATAGTACCATTATCCAGAACTGGCGCAGGTGCATACCTGTAATAAGGCACCTCTGAAGCTACAAGGCCATGTCGCAGAGCAAGTTGTTGATGAATAATCCTGGCTACGAGGTTGTGTCTGTGCAAATATTCACCATTTGCTAGTCGAGAACAACCGGAGACAATATGTCTGAGGGATTCACCGGGGCGATGACATGCTCGACAAACATCGTTTGTGCCATCTTTTAGAATATATCTCCGGTAGTTTCTCGTCATCATAACTTCATCCATAATTGCACAAACAAATTATTGTTATTATTATTATGCACTTGCAGATTGAATTTAGGATTACCTTGGTAACGACGTCACATGTAGGTGTTATTCACCGTCTTTGTTTTTCAGAAACATGGACGACTGTTCGCTGTTGCATGTGAACGATCATATTATCATATCGAGAAAACAAAGCCGGTGAAAAACACCTACATCCTCCGAAAGGGTGTTAGAAATGTTGAATTTAATATATTTTTTGTTTAGTTTATTGTATGTGGTCACAGATTAAAGAAAAGCAATATTGATTCCATTTTTAAAAACTGATGTTTTAATACATAAAAAAACCGACTTCAAAAACTAAAAAGTATAAAAAAAATATCTTAATAAAGATTTAATTTAATACATCTCTTATGCAAACGTAATACCTTTAATATTAATGATATAATATAATTTGTATGTGCTACCTATTGAAGCCAAATGTAATAGCGCCAGAGCAGACGCTCGTTGCCTATAGGCGGGATGCACACCGGCGCGTACTAACACAGTGGCGCGCAAGGCTTGAGTTGCGGCTGAACGCGCGCCAACGTGCCGTCGGTGCTATCCTGCCTCACCTCGAGGCCTGGGTGGGAAGGAAGGGCGGTTGCGTCATCTACAGACTGACTCAGATACTCACCGGACACGGGTGTTTCGGTGAGTATCTGTGCCGGATCGGCCGAGAAGTGACGACACACTGTCACCATTGCGGTAGCGACCTGGACTCTGCCCAGCATACGCTGGAGGAGTGCCCGGCCTGGGAGGCCGAGAGACGAGTCCTGGTTGCTGAGATCGGACGGGATCTTTCGCCGCCAGCAGTCGTGTATGCGATGCTGGCTGGCGACTCTACCAAATGGGACGCCGTGGTCTCCTTCTGTGAGGCAGTTTTGCTGCAGAAGGAGGCCGCCGAACGGGATCGGGAACGAGCCGATCCCGCTCGTAGGCGGAGGAGACGTCGGGGTGGCGGCGGCAGTCGTTAGCCCAACTCCCCTCGGGGCTGCGGTGGCAGTATGAGAAGTGTCCTCAACTGCCGCCACGTGCAAGCAGCCCCGGGAAGACAGTGAACTGTTTGTGGCGCAGTCGCTGTGCCGTACTGGCAGGAGTCGGCAAATGGGGAGGGCAACCCACAGTCCTCCCCGGGTGCGTGTTCCAACCATCTGGGACACGGCGCAAAAGAGGGGCACCGGAGCAGCATACCCGCGTTCCCGGGGCTCCCCCTATCAGGCGCCAGAAGAAGTCCACGACAGGTTAGGTTTAGTCGGTGCGAGTCCGACATACCCACCCGCAGACACTTTTTGCGGGTGGCATGCATTAGCATTCCCCCTGCCTTATCAAAAAAAAAAAAAAGGTAGGTACCATACTCGCCGCGCGTTACTTTCAACGGGATAGCTTCGTATTTCTACACAAACAACCCAAGCGTGCAGACGTCGTTGACGGTCGTCTCGAAATATTGTAAAATTTTGATGCGTTGTCTCCTAATCAATAATTTATCTGTTTGTTTTTCAGGGCCACAATTATATTCATATATAACCATAATATAGATTTATTATAACTATAGTAACTAATTTAGGTATTAATATTAAATATATTTTTATGATACAGTTTCATATTAATTCATATTTTTCTTTAAGTTTATTTACTTAGGTAAATCTTTAGTGTAGGAATTTCATCACAAAGTATGAAAGCTGTATGTAATATTAACTTTTAGTTTGCTTAGGGCTTGGCACCGACTTCAAACCTATCAATAGATAGCACATACAAATTATATTATATCATTAATATTAAAGGTATTACGTTTGCATAAGAGATGTATAAAATTAAATCTTTATTAAGATATTTTTTTTATACTTTTTAGTTTTTGAAGTCGGTTTTTAAACGAAGTTTTTTTTATTTGTTACTTTTTAGTTTCTAGCTATGGGTTTTATTAGGTAGTATTAGGTAATACGTAGTATTAGGACTACGAAAGGTGCCGCGCGCCTTAAAACTATAGGTCCCAACAAAAATGTTGTTCGAAACTCTTTTTCACGTTCTTGTGAGACAGTGAATGATCTAAAAGACCGTTTGTAAAGCAAGACAAGAAAAACTACATAAAATTAATTTGTGCTGAGGGCTTATAGATAGGTCTTATTAATGATCGAATAGCCATCAAGTCTGCTGAGCAGAGGGCATGAGTCTATGAAGACTAGGTCTTATTAATGATCGATTAGCCAACGAGTCTACTGAGCAGAGGGCTCAGAGCTTAGGTCTTATTTATTTATTTACACATAGAACTACACCACCATTACAGTCAAAACCAATTCGGTGGAGTAGGCACATAATATAGATTCTAAATTAAAAACAATTATAGTTAATTACTTAAAACTAAACAACACATTCATTGCCATCGTGAACCCACTCAGCGAACACGTAAACATGTCAAGTCAACCGTATCCCCTACCGCGTTAAGAGCGCGCAGTGCCCGCGTTAGCAGCGCGCGCTGCAGCAAGTTGGTCCGCGCGCACGGCACGTCCAGCAGCGGCGGCCGTCTCCGCCGTCCCCTGTAGTTATTCGGGACACAGAGTCTTATTTCGTGCAGGATGGCTGGATTATGCACTACTCCACGCATCACTTTGAATAAGTAAATGGCTAACGAAACGTCTCTCCTTACTTCCAATTTGCAGTAACCTATCATGCCCAGAATAAATAAAGTGGGATATAATAGAGGATAGCCCGGATAAACCCCATATAATTTAAAATATAAAAATCTGACAAATTTATTCTGTATTTTTTCTAACATATGTATTTAGCTTCATGCGGAGACCAAACCAACGCGTTGCTTTCCAAGTGTGATCGTACAAGCGCTTCAAACAGAGCTTTCAAAGCTTTGATGTTTGTAAACTGGCCAGCCTCTCGTAATACCACTCCTAGACCTCGAAACGCTTTTTTACAAACAGCAATGATATGAGTCCTAAAAATTTATGATTGATTACTTAATGACTCTGCTGAGCAGAGGGCTGTTAGACTAGGTCTTATTCATGATTTATTAGCCATCAAGTGTACTGAGCAGAAGGCTCATAGAATAGGTTCTATTGATGATCAAGACAACGAGTCGAGAGCGTTCGAGTCGGACTCACCCGTGAAAGGCGGAATGTTTCTTGTGTGAAAATCTTAATGCGGTTCACGGAATACATCTGCTTACCAAGATTCGACAGTATAGTTCTTATAGTTTCGGAAAAAGTGGCTGTGACATACGGACGGACAGACAGACAGACATGGAAAATCCATAAGGTTTCCGTTTTTTGCCATTTGGCTACAGAACCCTAAAAATGGTAGCAATTCCGCATAAAACTAAAAAAGAATCACGTAAATCGGTTAATAAATCTCAGCGTAATCGGTGTACGTACATAAAAAATGCACTTGTGCTAAAAGGTGCGCCTACATGCGCTTCTAAAAACGAGCTTATACGAGCATATTAAACGCTAGTCGTGTGAAATTGTTCTTTATGTTCATGCCAAGACACATTTAAACAGAATGAGTCTAGCTTGACTTGCTCAGATTTAAAAACGTGTGTGCGAAATACAATTACATCGTCCACATAAACTAAAATTTTCATACAAAAATGTCCATAAAATAAGTTAAAGTTTACCCAGTAGTTTTACTGGGCCAAACTTTATAAAAATTTTATGGGAGCAAATGACAACTATTCCGCATCTAACTAAAAAAAAAATACCGGTGAACTTGAGAACCTCCTCCTTTTGAAGTCGGTTAATAAAGTGGCCATCACTGCGAATTTATTTTAGACAGTAAATATTATATAAAATCAACATTAATTATTTATCAGCACGCCCACACGGTTAATGAGTCTAATCAGTGTCCCCTACACTAATTAGACTCATTAACCGTGCGGGGGCGACCTAAATCAAGACTTAGGACAATCGCTAACGAAAAAAAATAAGAAAATGGGCGTCAGGATTCTAAGTGTCAAGACCACTGACTACCCAAGCCAGCGGTCTACCCACTAGGCTATCTGGATTTAGATAATAATAATATCTAGGGATAATGTCACACAGGTCATCCTAGCCCCAAACTAAGCAAAGCTTGTACTATGGGTACCAGGCGACGATATACATACTTATATAGATAGATAAATACTTATATACATAGAAAACATCCATGACTCAGAAACAAATATTCGTGCTCATCACACAAATATTTGCATTTACCGGGATTCGAACCCAGGACCACCAGCTTCGTAGGCAGGAGCACTACCGACTAGGCTACCATGACCGTCTAAAGATACAGCTCATTTACAAGATGGAATTGGAGCCTTCATGACTTAAATTAGTATACGCAACTATATTGAGGATTCCAACGCGTTGAATTCTTTTATAAGAGGAGTTGTAAGTCGTTAGAATCAGAGTCGATTTTCTTTGCATTGTTAGCTCTTTTGATTTATTGTGGGAAAGCGGTAACGAACTTAATTATTATAGATAGAGTAAATTACCTAATCATACAAAATATCTGCTAGATGAGAAAGATACATATTTGAACAATAATTTTCCACACAGTAAATAACATTCTTATGGTAATTTTAATTAAAGGCGAACTACTTCATTCTCGCATAATATGAAATCTTGTTTATATTTTTGTGATGTAACAAAAATAATAAATAATATATTCTGGGACATCATTCGCACACGGCCATCTGTTCCCAAACTAAGCAGAACTTGTTACTGATGTGCTAGATAACTGATATACTTATACTAGCTGTGCCCCGCGGTTTTACCCGCGTTAAATTTTATGAATTATCACAGCTCCTCCCTCGTAGGTGATAGCGTGATAATATGTGTTGACCCGACCTTTTAGTAATATTCATCCAAAATTTGAAGTAAAACCATGCCGTACTTTTTGAGTTTAGCCCGGACATACATACAGACAAACAGACACACAGACAAAAATTCTAAAACCTATATTTTTGGCTTCAATAGCCATTGTAGATGACGCCCCAAGTATCGTTCTAAAAAAATATTCGATGTACAGTTTTAACTTTCCTACGATTTTATTATATGTATAGATTATTATACTACTTTTTGCAAATACCTACTTATAGATAATTACACCCAGTCTCAGGACAAACAGACATGTTCATGATCTGTCCTGGGTGGGAATGGAACCCACGACTTGCGGCGTGAAAGGAAGCTTCTGCCAGCCACGCCAACCGTCTCAACTAATAAAGTGTACCTATTCATCTATTTTAGGTGAATCAAGCTTGCAAGAGGACAATTGATGGTTTAATGATTTTAACATAATATTCATGACAGCTTGAGGCGCTCACAGCTAAATGCTCTCACAGGTCCGTAAGTGATCAGCGAGGTTAAGCAACTAGGCTCGCGGTCAGTCCATAGATGGGTGACCGCCAAAGTGGTTTAATTTCTGAGTTTTTCCGTGTTTCGGAAGCACGTTAAGCTGGCGGTCCCGATTGTAGTCGTAAAGCCATGTCAGAGGCCTACTGGGGAGCTTGAACTGCTCTGACACTAGGGTAACCACTGCCTATACGATAAATAAGTATGACAGCTTACACTTTATGTAGATCAATTTGTATTTGAAACCTTACGATCCCACGACTAATCTAAGTAGGTAAAATGTTGGACGTAGAGTCATTACGGACGTAAAATTACGTCACACAACGCGACAAGTGGACAATGCTCATCAAACTTTAGGAGAATCAAACCTATATAGGGTGTCTGGTGCATTGACTCATTTGTAGGACACCTTTTTGCACGGCAGTCGCGTATGCGATGGTGGCAGGCGACTCCACCACATGGGACGCCGTGGTTTCCTTCTGCGAAGCAGTCATGCTCCAGAAGGAGGCCGCCGAGCGGGATCGGGAGCGAGCCGACCCCGCTCGTAGACGGAGGAGGCGTCGGGGCGGCGGCGGCAGCCGTTAGCCCTACTCCCCTCGGGGCTGCGGTGGCAGTATGAGAAGTGTCCTCAACTACCGCCACGGGAAGACAGCGAACTGTTTGTGGCGCAGTCGCTGTGCCGTACTGGCAGGAGTCGGCAAATGGGGAGGGCAACCCACAGTCCTCCCCGGGTGCGTGTCCCGACCATCTAGGACACGGCGCAAAAGGGGGGCACCGGAGCAGCATACCCGCGTTCCCAGGGCTCCCCCAATCAGGCGCCAAGAGAAGTCCACGGCAGGTTAGGTTTAGTCGGCGCGAGTCCGACATGCCCACCCGCAGACACTTTTTGCGGATAGCATGCGCATCTACCTGGTTCTACAGGTGGATGGTTAGGCATTCCCTCCCCCTGCCTAATCAAAAAAAAAAAAGGACACCTTTTGCAGGTGGCATGCGGAAGTCTAGACATTAAAAAGGAATATAAGTAGGGCATGGGTATAGTTACAGCAAATCGTTCAAGATAAGAACAAAAGAGTAAGGAAATATCTGCACATGTGGCGTAGCGCTTAAAACAGTTGCCTCGCCTCGTGTCCCGGCTTCGATCCCCGCGCCGGACTACTATTTGTGTCACCCATAAATAGTTGTTCTGAGTCTGGATGTAATTTGTGTCTGTCTATTATATGATTTTAAAGTGCCCCGCGACACAGGGATTATAAATTCTTTAGGGATTCGAAATCATCTACAAGAGGCATACGGATTTCCATGCGATTTAGTCTGTGGTTTCTGCAGAATCGAGAAGTCAATAATTGTTGCCTTTCTATAATTTAAGCTTTGCTTAGTTTGGGATCAGATGGCCGTGTGTAAATAATGCTCCTGGATATTATCATTATTGCAGATACGTTCACAGTAAACGGAACAGATATTCATATTGCCACAAATTACATAACATTGATGCATTCAGCATATCGATAGTTGAAATGTCAAAGGGTATATAGGTGAACAGCTTGAAAAGTTGTACATATTACTATCTTCATTGCATTAAGCTGCTGGAGCATCGAATAGATTGTATAAATTCGATTCCGAACAACACGGCTATGGCGGGGCGGTAAACGTACGCAGGGCCGCATACCTACCCTGTGTTTCGATTCATACTCGCACATCCTACTTAATATTATAAATACGAATATTTGTGAGTATGGATGGATGTATGATAAAAAAAAAACTTGTGTGTACTTATGTACACGCGTTAGAAGTTATACTTCTTAATATACAACTTGAACATAGTTACCAATTTTCATACCACCTAGAACTAACTTCATGCTGTTAAATTTTTTGGTGTCGGTGTGCGCGCGCATCGTAAAAATTCACTCTCATCATTTTTCTCCATCGCGCCAAAAGAAGTATAACTTCAATAAATAAATAACAAAGATTTTTATTCACGTAGACTTTAAAAAAGCGCTTGTAAATAGTCAGAACATGTTTGTAGTAATATAGTTGTATACATTATTATTTCTAGTAACATAGATATTTAGGTACACATTGTATTGATTGTATGAAAACATTTATAAAATTTATTTAATTATACCAATGATATTTAGCTAGCTCGTATGAAGTTATTGTCAAGAGATTATGTTTAATTATCTAGTCTAAGTCTAATATTTTTACTACATATTGTCAATGGTTCTGTCTATATTAAAGGTATTATTATTATGACGGACCTTGTGTTAATAACGTAGGTCGCGCTTTAATGCTACCACCGGATCCAATGCGCCTATGGATGTTTGTTACTCTTTCACGCAAAAACTACCGAATGGATTTTGATGCAACTTTGAAGTAATATAGTTTATATATCCGAATAACACGTAGGCTATGATTTATAAAGTTTGACCCGAGTGAAACCGCAGGGCACAGCTAGTAGACTATAATAATAAAAACATTTATTTTCCGCATCATTAAGTTAACAGTTTCTGTTACTATGTTATCTAAGAAAATACTTTGTTTTTGTAAATGTGTAATTATTACTATTGTAATTTACGGTGGTTACATCATCACTACCTATGTGATAAAATCCTTTTTTTTCTAATAAAGAATAAAATAAATAAAAATAAAGTTCCATTTAGAACAATAACGGAAAATAGTGATCTCAAGAAAAACGTATCTGATCTATCCGACCGCATAAACATCCTAGAGCAATACTCGCGACAGGACAATATTGAAATTAACGGCCTTCCCGAGAGTAAAACCGAAAACCTTGTAAGCGTCGTTTTGCAACTAGGTAATACTTTAAAACATAGCATAAAAGATGAAGATATAATCTCATTCTCTAGAATAAGAAAGTTAGATGCACAGAGTGACCGCCCACGGTCAGTTATCGTCAAACTCAGAAGTCCTAGAGTTCGCGACGGAATCCTTGCTTCGGTCATCAAATTTAATCGTGCTCACCCGCATGATAAATTAAATACCTCACACCTAGGATACGGATGCGTCAAAAAACCTGTTTTCATATCGGAACATCTATCGCCTCTAAACAAAGCACTTCACGCTGAAACAAGAAAAGTGGCCCGCGATAAGGGTTTTAAATACGTGTGGATACGGGATGGCAAAGTCTTGGTTCGAAAAAATGATGGAGAACACGTTAAACAAATAAAATCATTCCAAGGGCTGTCATCATTATAAAGCGACCTTATCTTTGCTTGGTTCAAATCTCCTAATATTATTATGTAAATTCACATTTTATTACCAGAACTTTAGAGGCATGCGGACAAAGCTAAATGAGATAAATTTGGCAGTACGTGTCACTCAGTACGACGTGATTATAGCGACAGAAACTTGGATTAATACAAACATCAACGACGGAGAAATTTTTGACACCTCATACAACATCTACCGTAGAGACAGGGGTTCTACCGCCAATAGCGGCAAAGATGGTGGTGGAGCTTTGATCGCCGTATCTAAATCACTTATTTCTACACGTGCAAAACAATGGGAAACGGATGGAGAAGATATATGGGTCCGTGTGAAATTGAAAAATGGAAAGAAAATTAACATTTGTGCTCTATATCTGCCACCCCCTGTAACTGAACAGCAACTAAACTCTTTCCTCGATGCAGCATCATTAGTCAGCGAACAAACTAATGAAGAAGTATTAATTGCTGGGGATTTCAATCTAGGAACCATTAATTGGAAGCTTGATCACAATACACCCAATTCTAGTCGCACAATACCTGGAAACTATAATAATAAGTTGGGTTACTCGCTCATTGATTTTATTTCATTAAACTCTTTACAGCAAATTAATTACATAACAAACTCGAATGATAAAATATTAGATTTAGTACTCACAAACGTTGATAACATGACTGTAAAGAAGTCAATTACACCAATATGTAAGGAAGATGTACATCATCCACCGTTAGAATTATTCTTCAATTCTTATGTGATTCCAACGCTTAAACCTAAAATCATAACCCGATATAACTACCGCGCTGCCGACTACGGATTGATTAATAATAAGATGTCTAAAATAAACTGGACTGATACTTTTCCATTGCACTCAAACGTAGACTCCATGGTCACGTCGTTATACACGCACTTATATGAGATAATTGATAAATATATCCCTACAATTAAGCACCTTAACTGTAAATATCCACCTTGGTATACAAAATCACTTATCAACACACTTAACGATAAAGAAAGGCTTAGAAAACGTTTAAAAATGTACGGTAATCCGCGGGACGAAATAGAATATAGAATACTAGATAACAGAGCTCGAATACTTATTAAAGAATGTTATACAAAATATATTAGTATGATGGAGAGCAATATAAGGGTTAATCCAATAGCATTCTGGTCATATGTTAAAGCAAAAAGGACCCAGGCTTCTGCAATACCATCAGAGGTCAAACTGAAAAATTTCACCGCAACTACAGGAGAAGACACTTGCAATCTTTTCGCCAAGCATTTCTCTTCAACGTTCACAACCTGTCAAAATAATGCCCATGTTGGAACCTCTCATAAGTTCCCGCAGCTTACCTTAAGCAGAATTTATCTTTATAAAAGAGAAATATTAAAGTCACTGCAAAATATAAACGTAAGTAAAGGAGCAGGACCAGATGGGATACCTCCGATTTTCATAAAAAAATGTGCACATAATCTGTCTCACCCACTTACACTTATATTTAACAGATCTCTAGAAACAGGTCAATTTCCAACGGAATGGAAGAGAGCCAATGTAATACCTGTATTTAAAAAAGGGAACAGAGCAGTTGTATCAAATTATCGCCCTATCTCTATGCTGTCTATTTTCTCTAAAGTGTTCGAATCCTTGGTGTGCCCCATTCTTGTTGCCCATATTAAACCCCAAATTTCATTCGATCAGCATGGTTTTTGTAACAATAGGTCAACGGTCACCAACTTAACATCTTTTGTAAACGATCTGGCAATGCTTGTGGACAGTGGTTTACAAATCGACGCACTCTATACTGATTTCAGTAGTGCATTCGACAAGGTAGACCACCACATCCTATTACTAAAACTTCAAAACCACGCTGTACATGGAGAATTGTTGGATTGGTTTAGCTCTTACTTGAATCAACGCAAACAAAAAGTTGTAGTAAATGGCTATAACTCTTCAGAGTACGTCGCTATCTCCGGGGTGCCGCAAGGTTCACATGCAGGGCCTATTTTATTTACTATTTTTGTCAACGATGTGATGGATTGCTTTCAACACAGTAAATGCTCGCTATTTGCGGATGATCTAAAGATCTACCGTAAGGTAAACTCAATAGCAGACGCTGACCTACTACAATGTGATTTAAATTCCCTGCTGGATTGGTGTTTGGCTAATGGAATGATTCTCAATGCAAATAAATGCCAGCAGATTACGTTTACTCGAAAAAAAAAACAATTCTGAAAACTTACTCTCTAGCGGGAATTAGTCTTCAGAAAGTAAATATAGTTCGTGATTTAGGTATTTCTCTTAGCAATAATCTATCATTTAATGTTCACATGGACAACGTTATTGCCAAAGCAGCTGGACTTATAGGATTTATTAAGAGAAACTGCTGGGAATTTAAAAACACACTTCCTTTAAAAATTCTTTACAACAGCCTCGTGCGAAGCCCACTCGAATATGCGTCTCCTATCTGGAATCCAATATACAACATTCACAGTGATAGAATAGAGCGGATTCAGAAAAATTTCACACGTTATTTACGTTTCAAGGATTGTGGCTGTCCTCATAGAGCAGATTATCAACAGCGCTTGCTACATTTCCAAATGGCTTCCCTGAAAGAAAGAAGAGCTCATGCTGACCTAATGCTTCTATATAAAATTATGAACGGCGTTACCTGCACACCTGACTTACTAAAACAAATACGTTTAAACGTACCCCGAAGTGGCTTAGTGAGATCTCAAAAAATTTTAAAACATTTGTACCTGTACGCTGTCGCACTAACTTAGGTAAATCAGCCCCTCTAAATAGAATGATGAACACGTTTAACGAGGTGACCAATAAATGTGAGAATCTTGATATTTTCCGAAATTCTATCTCTCAATATAAAACAAAACTTAAAAATATTGATCCGCAGTCGGCGCTAAACCAAAACTTAAACTCAAGCCACTGAGTCCACTTTTAATAATATTTTAAGTTTAAGGTTTTGCGATATAATATTTTAACTCTTTAATTTGTATTCGTTTAATTAATTTTATCGTAAATGTATTTTATTTGAATTTTAATTGATTAATATATGTTGTTTTATATAATGTATTGCATAAATTTATGTAGAAATTGTTTGATATGTGTTTTCTATTTGTTATGTATAAATCTTGTTATCTGTCAATTATTTAATTTACTAATACTGGTCAAGGTAATGTAAAGTACTCGTCTGCGAACGTTGTGCATACCTGTAAGTGACCTACTCACACTGGATTAATCTCTCTGTGTTAGATTCTTACAAACAAATTGTGAATAGGTTGTTGGTGTGCCTTATCAATAAAAATAAAAATAAAAAATAACGTTGAGTGAAACCTATAGAACTCAATGTTTATTATGCTAAAGGTTAAAATGAAACCAAATTTATTTACAGCTGTGCCCCGCGGTTTTACCCGCGTTAAACTTTATAAATTATTACCACAGCTCGTCCCCCGTAGGTGATAGTGTGATAATATGTAGCCTATATGTTGACTCGACCTCTTAGTGATATTCATGTAAAATTTGAAGTAAATCCATGCAGTACTTTTTGAGTTTAGCCCGGACATACATACAGATTAACAGAAAAAAATTCTAAAAACTATATTTTTGGCTTCGATATCTATTATAGATCACGCCCCAAGTATCCTTTTCCAAAATATATTCAACGTTCAGTTTTGACTTTCCTACGATTTTATTATATGTATAGGTAGATATTTATACCCATTCCCACCAAGGACGGATATTTGTGTGCATGAACATGTCTATTTGTCCTGAGTCTAGGTGTAATTATCGATATAAGTATGTATTTACAAAAGAAAAATAGTATAAGTAGTATATCAGTTAGGTATCTGGTTTCCATAGTAGAGGCTCTGCTTAGTTTGGGATCAGATGACTGTGTATGAATAATATCCCTGGATATTGGATCTTCGGAAAAAGTTTCAAATAAATGAATTACTTTGGCGCATGCGCCGGGCAGCCTGTATTAATCACATGTAGGTACACATACTACATGTCTTGTATAATAATCTGTTGTTGCAAAATGACCCATTCGGGTCAGAGAAAAACTAGATGCTTCCTGAAGCTGGCGTGTTGCATGCTTCTTAAATTACACCTTTGTGACTAACTACTTAACGCTATAATCAAAGGTGACCCAACTACATATATACGAATGGGTTGAATTGGTATCATTACGCTAATATCCCTCAGAGGGGCAAGTGTAGAACTGTTAATATTACGTTTACAAGAACACAGTGAATATCGTATCGTAGACAGCGTTGTAATAACCTTACCGTTAGGAAACCCCTGAATATAATTATAAATTTGGACAAGAGCTGATACTCTGAAACCGCTGAATCTATATTAACCAAACATAAATTATTATAAAAAAAGTATTAAAGTAGGTATTATTAAATATTTCCAAAAAAAAGTATTATATCAGTTATCTGGTTTCCTTAGTACAAGCTATGCTTAGTTTGGGATCAGATGGCTGTGTGTAAATAATGTCTCGGGATATCATTATTATTATAGCTAAAAACTACCGCAAAGAAACTGGCTTTCAAATGAGAAGGACCGCATCGAAAGCGGTTCATCCGTTTGAGAACTACGATGCCACAGACAGACACACCCCTCTTTTTGTGTCGGATTTTAGAAAGTAATAAACTGCGATGAGGCAGACTATTAGTGTCCCCCAGGGCAAGGGCCTCTCATATGGTGGAGTAGTGGAGATAGAAAGCAAGCCAGAGACAGACAGAGAACCATGCGCACGCACGCACGCATTATATATATATATATATATATATATATATATATATATATATATATATATATATATATATATATTTGCTATTGTAGCAAATATATATATACCGGTTTTATGTACATAATAAATAATAATAAATAACTTCGTTCCATCCGGGTGTCCCATGACTCCTCTCAAGTTTTTATTTATTTAGTTAAACTTTACGCGCGTATAAGTTTAACTGAATAAATTACTTGGACTTAACGCCTAAGAGCCGATTTCACCGTTAAAATTAAACGCGATCAATTAACGCTAAACTCTGTTCCGCTTCCTGTAACTGAGTTTAGCGTCCATTGATCGCGTTTAATTTCAACGGTGAAATCGGCTCTAAGGCATTTTCCCCCAATCAACCTTAAGGTGGTGCAGAGATAATTAGATAGGTGCATTAGGTACAGCTATTGCAGAACGAAATTAACATATGGTACGATTGAATTCGGCCTGAACCAATATTAATGCAATACCCATAGCATCGATAGCAATAAAACACAATGAAATCATCATTGCGTCAATCATACTTGAACTAAATAAGAAAATACTTCACAATAATGTATTCAAGACGTATACAAAAACTATGACAGATGATGTCAACATGCATGTTTAGATGGGTCGACAGTGCTACCCACACTAGTATTTATCACGTACAGTTGACATCAAATTGTTGGATACACCCTGACCTTGGCAGCTTCTTTATTACGTAAGAAATTCATCCAGCATCAAGGCCGCACTACCACAGATTTGAGGTCACAGGGAATCTCTAGGAGGTGACAGTGTAGACCACCTAGCTGTTGGGAATGCCTCGTTTTTATAGAGCCTTTTATGCCATAATTCGCAAAAACCGCAACTATCTATAGACGATGAGAAAAAAAACAACTCTAAAACTCAAAAGTCTTCTCCAGACTCAAAAACCTTCCCCTACAGTTTTAACAATGCTGTTAGAACTGTTTCAACATTGAGAAAACTGTGGGGGATAGTTTCCCCTCTTCTATTATGTAAAAGTTCATGAGGAGACTAATTTATTGAAAGATGACCCCCATGGCGTATTTGACTTTTTATTTTAATTTAATTCATATAACTAGATGATTCATGTTACTAATCCAATATTTTTAATTTAATTTCTCAAAAAAGAGCGGTCCGGTCCGAAGGAACCAATAGCGCAATAACGCTACTATAACATTTGGCCGAGGAGTTGACGTTCAAACGAAAAATTTACATATATACTTTATAATGAGGAGTATCCGAATCACCCCCATGTATGTTCTACGATTTTGCGTAGTTTTCAAGATAGAATTTTTTGATGATGTTTTCGTAAATTTCACCTAACATCAGTTTATGATTTTTTTCTCGTTCTGTTGAACATTTCTGGTTCAGTTTTTTTGTGATAACTAATGAGCATAGTTTAACCAAACACCCTAAAAAGTATGGTTTATCTAATCATTGTACTTAATGACGGACCTGTTGGCGTGGTTGGCAAATGCTTGCTTTTCACGCCGGAGGTCGTGGGTTCGATTCCCACCCAGGACAGACATTTGTGTGCATGAACATGTCTGTTTGTCCTGAGTCTGGGTGTCATTATCTATATTAGTATGTATTTACAAAAGAAAAGTAGTATATGTAGTATATCAGTTATCTGGTTTCCATAGTACAAGCGCTGCTCAGTTTGGGATCAGATGGCCGTGTGTAAATAATGTCCCAGGATATTATTATTATATTACTTAGAATTTATTCGAAAGTTCAAAATTAGGGTTTGAGCTCGCTGCTCATAAATTTTCAAGGTATCATAAAAAATATTAAAATGGGGAACATACATGGGGGTGTTTCGGATACTCCTTATCATTAAGTATCTAAATTTTGCGTTTGAACGTCAATTCCTCGATATAGATTTGATGACATGTAATTTACGCTTTAAGCAAATAGGGCTGTATTATACAATATCGGGAGGTATAGCTTAGAAGCGACTATTAATGAATTAACGACGATTAATGTTGCATGGCATCTAGGATACTACAAATTGCAGCAAGTTGCACATTTAAATCATTGCACTAACAGATACCTTGATTAAACTGATGGCTTTAATTATAATAATTGGTCAAATTGATGCTGATTAAGAGTATTAATAAGAATGTTTCGTTGCATTCAAAAGTATCCATTAGGACATTTTTTACCGATGACGAAACTGTACACAAAACACTGCTCGAAAACATTTGAACATTCTTCAACGACCAATTGTAAATCTAAATCATCGATGGACCTTATGAAATGCACGAAAAAACATAGGTAATCAAAATCAGCAAAGATATTTAAATTAAAATGTTTAAATTGTTATTACAAATAAGGTTGGTAGTAGAAGAGTGAAAATTTTGGGTTGTATGTATTTTGCATTGCCAATTTTAATTATTTTAAAAATGCCTTATTCATAAAATTGGAGGGGGAGGGGGCGTACTCTTATACTAACATAAGGATTAAAAAGATTAGAAAGATTAGAGGCGCTCACAGCTAGATGCTCTCACCGGTCCGTAAGCGATCGGCGAGGGAAAGCAACTAGGCTCGTGGTCAGTCCATAGATGGGTGACCGCCAAAGTGGTTTAATTTCTGAGCGTCTCCGTGCTTCGGAGGGCACGTTAAGCTGTCGGTCCCGGTTGTAGTCATTAGACAACAGTCGTTAAGCCATGTCAGAGGCCTACTGGGCGGCTTGAGCAACTCTGACACTAGGGTTACCACTACCCATACGATAAGCAAGCAAGCAAGGATTAAAAAAATAATTTAAGACCGATTCTCAAACCTACCATTTGGTAGGTTTGAGAATCGGTCTTAAATTATTTTTTTATGTTAGTATACACAAAAAAATCATAAGAATCGGTTAAACCGTTCCGGAAGATTGAGAATTATCTGTCATAATTATTAGAATTATTTGTCACGATCCTTGCATATCTGTTTTGCCTAGTTTACTGTCATTTTATTCTTCATACATGCTCGCTGGTTTATATTACTTCTGAACTGGATTTCTTAAGAACATCTCCGATTTGATCTCCGATCCGTCCTAGGTGGGAATCGAACCCACGACCTGCGAAGAGACCGACAAGTATCTACCAATCAACAACCGGCCCGTGAACCTATTCGCTAATAGTAGCGGTCATGGTATGCAATTTGAATTAGTGACAGTTTCAAGCAATTAATAAACTGACTTAAAAGTACCGTATGTCTTTCAGATTTTAACATGAACAAATTGAAAATTGCTGCGAAATTCCTAACAAACCTGTATATTTTAAGTGAATGAGACCGAATAATTTCATCCAAATAATAATGCCATGCGGCTGTTAAGTGTACGACACGATTTTATTGATTAGAGGTTTACCACGCTCACCTTATAAACGTCTGGTTCCTATGCTGGTTTTGCAAATTTAATCTCCTGAAAGGGGGAATAGGGATTGACATGGACGATTTTAAATTAACTTGTAATTTCATATTTAATACCTTTTAAATGTATAAGCGGAGTCCAAAAACTATTTTACTTAAAACGTGTGGCGCCGCGACTATAATAGTCGCCTCGCTGCTTCGTGTCACGGGTTCGAGTCCCGCGCCGGACAATTATTTGTGTGACCCATTAATATAGTTGTTCTGAGTCTGGATGTGATTTGTGTCCGTCTATTATAAGTTTATCAAGTACTCCGCGACAGCGACACAGGGCTTAGATTCCCTAGTGCGGGCGTGGTCTATATGAATAATAAAAAAATTATAAAAAAAAACTGAACTAAATCATCTAAAACCTGTTTTAAATCAGGTGAATTGTAGGTAATCCCTAAGTACATTCTCACTTCTACATTTATATGTACATACTTTCTTTGTCACTAGAAGCCTAAATATCCAACTCATCGATTTTTCAAAAGTCGCCAGTGACGACACCGTAAGCCTACTATGAGTATTAAGGGCCCTTAAATTGGTTTTAGTTCCAAGTTTAGCTGTTGAGGGCGGCAGTAGTCAAACAAGTTATTAACGAATATAAATAATACAGCGTTAAAAGTGTCTTAATTGCATTAAGAAATATCAAATGGATTGTATAAATTCGAATCTAAGAACCACGGTGCCGTGGCGGAGCAGTTAACGCACATGGGGCCGGATAAAGCGTGGTTCGTGGGTTCGATTCCCACCTTTATACAATTTATTTTAAGGATGTCTTAAACTATAAATATATTTTCGCCACCTATGACTTTTGAGCTAAGACATGATTTACATAATTAATCCAGATAAATTCCATGTGTTTCCGTGCTTTGAAGGGCACGTATACCTGTAGAGAGAGGCTGTAGTCAAACAACTAATTAATTACCATAAATATATATCTTCGCACTTGAAACTAAGACAATATTTACAATTAATCTTACAGTCTTATAAGAAGACTGTACAACGATAAATAAACAAATAATACATTAACATGTCTATCTAAACACGTTACCAAAACCACTAGTTTTGAAACAAGTTAGTAATTAGCAATTAAATAAACAATGGACGCACGCAACGCGAGTGAATCGGGTTGTCTAGCGGTTGCGTTAGGTTAGGAATGTGATTGCATTGTGTGGGAGAGGATTAAGTTCCTCAGATTGGGATGTGAAGAATCTTGCACCATTTGGAAAATACCATAATTTTAATGTACACACCGTATTCTTGTTCATATTCTATAACTTTAAGCTTATCTACATATGATTATAAAATTTACATATTATATTATATTATAATAAAATCATAGGAAAGTCAAAACTGTACATTGAATATGTTTTTAAAAGGATACTTGGGGCGAGATCTACAATCGATATCGAAGCCAAAAATATAGTCTTTAGAATTTTTGTCTATATGTAGGTATGTCTGGGCTAAACTCAAAAAGTAGTGCATGGATTTACTTCAAATTATGCATGAATATTACTAAGATACATACAGGCTACATAATATCACGCTATGCGCTATCACCTACGGGGGAGTAGCTGTGATAATTTATAAAATTTAACACGGGTAAAACCGCGGGGCACTGCTAGTATTCTATAAGTAAAAACGATACAGAAAATCCTTGATAATTCAAAGATAATATCATTAATCATAACTAATTTAGGTCAAAAAATTTCATCCATGCTTTTGCGACGTTGCTTAAACATACACTTTGTTAATTTCTTTATAAATAAGATATTTATATATTTCATTAGCCTTAAATATAAATGAATCACCATTTATATTTAAGGCTAATGAAATATGTCATTGCCATATTTCACGTAACAGTGTTTTATACTGATGATTTAGTGATTTGACGGTCACCGTAGCCTAGTTGGTAGTGCTCCTGCCTACGAAGCTGGTGGACCTGGGTTCGAATCCTGGTAAGTGCAAATATTTGTGTGATGAGCACGAATATTTGTTTCTGAGTTATGGATGTTTTCTCTGTATATAAGTATTTATCGATCTATATAAGTATGTATATCGTCGCCTAGTACCCATAGTACAAGCTTTGCTTAGTTTAGGGCTAAGATGATCTGTGTAACATTGTCCCTAGATATTATTATTATTATATGAGTAATCGTGACTTTTATGAATTAATATCAAAAATGAAAAACAAGAGAGGTAGGGCACAGCGTTGATTCGCTCAAAGAGCAGCCCGACTGGGGAAGTACCTGCACCTACATAAGACATTCCTTAATAATAACATTAACAACTTAATGTTGTGTTCCTGTGTGAGTAAGGTCGCTTCATTTGTTTAGGGCGTTCTAGACCTACAGTCGCTGTAATAAGTACCGGGATCGAATTAATTATTCTATAGTGATAGAGAAGTGGATAGATTTTTTGTAACATTTGGATGTTCTACTTGATTATAAAAATAATAGTGATGCTGGCATGATTCTCAACAGAGACTCTATAGGTAATTATGCAGTACGTATAAGTGTTTGTGACTGCCTTGTTGGTCTAGCGGTAGCGTGTTCACCCGCAGAGGACGACGAGGTCCTGGGTTCAAATCCTGGGTCGGGCCAAAAAGTGATTTTGAGACTTTTCTGTAAAAAGAAAAAATCTCAGCATCAGCCCGAAGTCTGGGAGCTGGCGGTATTATACCCCCGTGCCTCGGACAGCACGTAAAGCCGTCGGTCCTGTGCCTGACCTGTTTCCGGTCGTGTCGCTAGGCGTCCCATCGGATCATGAGAGTGATGGAATAGAAAGTGCTTCTGTGTTTGCGCACACACTTGAGCACTATAATATGTCCCGCGCAGATGGCTAATCTCTGTTGAGACTGGCCGCCGTGGCCGAAATTCGGCTAGGAGGACATTATAAGTGTTTGAGTGTGCGCATAAACACACGTATACCTACTCCTTATTGCCTCACACTCATAATCTGATGGGATGCTCATCCAAGACTACTGGAAAGAGATCAGGCTCAAGACCTGACGCTTTATCTCATGCTCTCCACGGCACGGCATTTATCACCGCCAAGATCCAGACTCCAGACCGTTATATCTCGCCTAAAAATCTCAGTAACATTCAACCCAATGCAGTTATTTTCTTCTTTGATACCTCTTGCACTAGTAAAATGAATCCTTGTATATTGACATAAATTATGCAAGAATTGCAAGTTCCACCCAAACTTTCCCATGCTTTTTTTTTGCATTTTCATTCGCATGCATTGCATTGCGAATAACGCTATAAAACTATAAATTAATACTTTGGAAGGTGTGATCTTTCAAATACCACTGTGAACATATCAGTCGGCCATGTTTCTAGAAAACAAATCCACAAAGCACCTACATCGTCAGAAAGGGTGTTAGTGAAGGAATCCTTAATTTGATATGCCCGAGTGTATCGATAGCTTTGCTAGTGTAGTGTGTAGCTTTAACGGCAGAGCGTTTACCCCAAATTGGATGGGTGCTGGTTTGACGGTTTGTTCCGCGTTCGCCTCGCGAAGTTTTGCCCCACATAAAAAATTCCGCATTCGCCATACATTTTGTTCCTTTTTAGCCCCAAATGTAATGTTTATTTTAAATTTAATATTTTATTCCTGTTTCGTCCTATTTTCCTTTCCTTATTCGCCTCGAATACTTTTTGCGTGCAAATTAGTAGAATTTCAGTACAGACAGCATGCAAAGTTTTTAAAGACAATAATTATTCAGTCATAAACTAGGTAGGATACTATCGTAGACTTAGTGGTGGCCTACTTGGTATTGGAGAAACAGATGTTGAAAATATGTTAAATATTATGATTAAAATATGGTATTAAAAAATTAACAAAGATACTTATACATTTCTAACTCCCTGCATATAATAGATCAGTTCCACCCGTACAACAAAATACCGCCTTACCCATTCAAGATTTGACTTGAATGGAAACCAAAACCACATATTTTGGCCTAGCTTTACGTTTGTATATATGATCTAACCAAAGCACCAACAGGCCTTTCATAATAATATTTTAACACATTTTAATTTGCTAACCATACTTTGGTTGGTACTATAAAGTAGGGCGAAACAGGAATCAAATTTAATATGGGGCAAAAGAAGAATTCTTTGGAATGTAGGACGAAAAAGTGGGGCAAATGTGGAACAAACCGGTTTGACACCCACCAGACGATTTGATTTGTGTTTATTTCAGGTTTTTTAGTTAACAATAAATGAATTCTGTTATTCCATACTCCCTATATAATAATCCCTGCCCAAGTTGCTTAGAAGAGATCACATTTAGCGATAAAACCGGCAATAATAATAATAATATCTAGGGACAATGTCACACAGATCTTCCTAGCCCCAAAGTAAGCTTGTAGTATGGGTACCAGGCGACGATATACATACTTAGGTATATAGATAGATAAATACTTTAATACTTGGCAATCGTACAATTTTGTGATGTATCTTTGTTTCTTGTATTTTATTTCACTTGGTGTACAATAAAGAGTTGTCTTATCTTTACCTTATCAGAATCCGAGGCCTACAATCGCAGGATTTAGATAACAAAGTGAAATCTATTCGCTAACACCTGACATAAAGAATCGAAAGTGTGCATAAGGCTCCTTGTACACATCTCACGATCAGTTTCTCAAGCTGTACTACCAATGAGACTTTGATTATCTTTTTATGCGGTGAGATGTGAGCCAGCAGTCAGATATCTAAAATGGTGGTAGCATGATTGAGTTGGGAAGGTAATATGATATATTTATTGCTTATAATGTATACAGTCCAGCACTATGTAAGATAAGATAAGATACACACAAAGGGAGCATGACGAACTTTTTATTGTACACCAAAACATTACAGGATACAAGAATACAATAACATAGTTACGAGTACTTAAAAGAAATCGTACAATTGGCGGCCTTATCACTAAATGTGATCTCTTCCAGGCAACCTTGACAGGCATTGGAGTATGGTTTATTATGCTAACTAGAATATTTTTATATAAGCAAATTAAACTCCTTGAGTTTCGTCCATTATTTTTGTTACATATTGCATATGGGATGAGCTATTGGCTTTTGTAATCCGCCTGGGAAACCGCACCGCACCGACTAGATCTAAACCGCCATGGACTTCTTCTGGCGCCTGATGGGAGGTTACCCGGCAATGATTGACAATATGTAGTAAAAATATTAGACTTAAACTAGATAATTAAACATAATTTCTTGACAATAACTTGATACGAGCTAGCTAAATATCATTGCTATAATAAAATAAATTTTATAAATGTTTTCATACAATATGTACCTAAATATCTATGTTACTAGAAATAATAATGTATACAACTATATTACTACAAACATGTTCTGACTATTTACAAGCGCTTTTTTAAAGTCTACGTGAATAAAAACCTTTTTTATATTTATTTTATTTTATTTTATTTTAAACGCGGGTACGCTGCTCCGGTGCACCCCTTTTGCGCCAAGTCATAGGTAGTCGGGACAAGTTCCCTTGGAAGGGCTCTAGTTACTCCTGCCAGTCCGTCACAGCGACTACGCCACAAACAGATCACTGTCTTCCCGGAGGTGATTGTACGTGGTGGCAGTAGGAGACAATTCTCTTACTGCCACCGCAGTCCCGTGGGGATTTGGGCAACCGGTTGCCGCCGCCGCCCCGACGCCTCCTTCATTGGCAAGTCTGGTGTATCCCTTAGTGGCTTTTTATGACTCCCAGGGGTGGTATGAGGTGGCCCTGTAATTCTTTCTGGACCGGAAACCACACGGCACGGTAGGTTGACGGCATCACCCCAATTACGGGTTGAATAAATTGAAGGTGCATACCCAATACGAACTGACAATTGTAAGAAGTTGTTGTAATAATCATTTATTTCGCGAAAATTGTTACTCTGACACCTTTTTTCTTTCGATAAGAATGACTGTGGATGGAGCATGACTGTCTCACAAAAGGAGACCACGGCGTCCCATTTGGAGGAGTCACCCGCCAGCATCGCCCCAACGATTGCCGGCGGCGACAGATCCCTTCCGATCTCTGCGACTAAGACTCGCCTTTCGTCCTCCCAGGCCTGGCACTCAGCGATAGTGTGTTGGGCAGAGTCTAAGTCGCTCCCGCAGTGGTGACAGTGTGTCGTCGCTTCTCTGCCTATCCGGTTCAGATACTCACCGAAGCACCCATGCCCGGTGAGTATCTGAGTGAGTCTGTAGGTGACGCAACCACCTCTCCTTCCCACCCAGGCCTCGAGGTGAGGCAGGATGGCACCGATAGCACGTTGGCGCGCGTTTGTACCTTAGACACCTGTCTTTCAGTCTGTTTGTCGTATCGATAAGTATAGTAGATATTTCAAAAAATAAAAAATAATTATTTAATCAGGTCAATTACTCTGTCCACCCAGTGTTTCAGGAATCCAATCCTGAATAATAAATCCAAGCCTCTAATCAAGTCTCCACTGCTTTACTGGGGTAGGACAAGGACTATGACTTGACTGAGACAGACTTTACTTGACATTAATTTAATGACGAAAACAACGAAATGGAAAATTATTGAAATATATTCTACTGATGATGCCTCATAAGGCCGAAGAAGCCATGGCTGTAAACCTGAATTTAAAAAATTGCGCGCCAATATTTATGAAAGGAAGGCTTTGCGCAGCTGTGGACGTTTTTTCCGCTGACATGAATGATGATGAAAATATTTTTTATAACCAAATAAAGGAACATCGAAATAACTATACTTTCTGATGGAAAGTTTGCTTTTCCTGACACATTCCTCTTTTGTTTATGGCTACAGTATGATCTTAAGTACCATAATAATATCTATTCAGGTGTTTACGAGCGGTTAGGGAAAGTGAAAATGCTTATTCCCAATGCGACTGCCACATTGAATATGGACAACATTGTAATTATTGTTAACCAACATAGACACTAGCTTTTCATAGTTTTCTCATTACATAATGCATTTCAATCATTTATACAATACTAGCAGTGCCCGCGGACTTCGTCCCACGTTCTAAATATTTTTGTCCCTGCCCGTTTTGTCATAGCCTGACACTCCACAATAACGTAGCTTTCTATTGGTGAAACTAATTTGAAAATCGGTTCAGTAGATCCAGAGATTACCCCTTACAACGTCACAAACTCACAAACGTTACCTCTTTATAATATTAGTATAGATACTTACTACGGAATCCGATCAGATCAAAATATACCGGAATCTGGTCACGGTCATTAGAAGCCGCTGAATGCTGGTAACTAAAGTCTAGCAATTGAAGAGATCTTTGGAGGAGGCCTTTGGCCAGGAGTGAACGTGTTTCAGCTGGCAAATAATTATGATTATGATGATGATAATACAGAGAATATGATGATGATGAAAGTAAGAACAAAAGGAGGCTAGGAGGGTATTAATAAAAATCACATAAATACAATTTCATCACAAAATATAGTTTAATTTCCATACGTATTTGAATAAATTTCATCACGATCAAATCACAATGCTATTTCAATTTGACAATAGTCCCTAATAGGTAGCAATACTAAAAAAATATTTTTACATATATTTTTGCATTTATTGATCTACTTATTTACTAAAATTGGCACTTAGTGAGCACAATATAATAATGTACATATATTTACATTTATTTAAAAATAATACTTGGTTTTAGTATTATGACGGAACTGGGGTGTATTTCTAAAGACAGGTGTATTTCCTCCATTTATTTGATGCCAGGTCTAAATAAGCATGGACGTTTGGAAGGACGAAAGTATTACTAAAATTAGAAATGTCCCACTATCAAAACACAATTTCGCAATTACAAAAAAAAGAATGATACTGATGATGTTTTCGTTTTCTATTTCTTTATGAACAGACGCCAGCACATCAAGCTACCCCAATTTGTCAAATTTCCCCAATTGATGGTGAACCTAATGCTTTTGTGATAAAGTTGAAAATCTTTAAAAGGATTTTGTCTGATTGGGCTAGCTGGATGTGCTGGCATGGCGTCTGTTTTATTTTTATTTTAAATAGACAATAAAATATAAATAAATGTTATTTTATATAATAAATTCGGACACCAGTTCCGGCCGTTCATACGTGCTGTCGAAAGTAACACGCTGGTGACGCCATCTTGATCATAATCAATGCAACTTTTTAAATGCGAAACAGAAAGCGCACGCTCCTGAAATGGATGTCGACTGCACGTAGAAAAAATGGCTGGCGCATCGATTTTACAATTTATTCCACGTATATTTAGACAGAACTTCAAGAAACTGATGTCAATTATCAATTTTAATAAAAATTCATTATTATTATACATGTAAACCTTGATCCAATGAAGTTCTGAACAACGAATATTAAAGAGGGACACTCAAGACCACAAATGTCAATAGTTAAGGGTACGTACACTAATACAAAAATCTAGCATCATAATTACATCTCACCTAATTAGTTTATAAGTAATATTGCCCTTAAGTGTTAAATGCCTATGTTGAACCGTGAGCTTAATTTGAATCGTTTTTCACAACCAAAGTACGAGTATTTATATTACAATATAACTTGACATGGACAAAGGGCTATTGGAAGAAATAATTTACAGAACTTAGGATTAGATCATTTTATGACGACCCCGGCGTGGACTGAAAATTAGCCTGGCACTGTTTCAAAGCACATCGACGCTGAAGTACCATACCTTCTAACCAATACCTACTTACGTACGAACAAAATCACCATTTTAATATTAATCACAAAACAATAAGATTATAATACACAAAATAATAATTTGACAAATTTAAAAATGTTCGTTAAACCACATTGAAAGAATAAAAAAAATCTATATTAAAACATTTATAAATTTGTGATTTTATGTTTATTCCAACATTTGGTAGTTTTTTTAAACTTTGATTTCTCTAGTTAGAAGGTACTGTGAAATCTATGCAATACCAACTTATGCAATCTCCTTTCAAATATACTTCTTCTGAAGAGGACAGGGCACTTTAGTTATGTCAAAGTTCCGAGAGTAAATAAGCGACGCGAGTAATTAATTCCGAGAGTAATTAATTTACTCATTATTGTTTATTATAATTTCTTACATATTAATTTGTTATGACATTTTTGTAGTAATTTTGTTTATTTAATGAATTTTTATGTATATTTTTTTAATGTATTTTGTTGTATTTGTATGTCATCAATGACAAAACATAGTGTAACAAATAATTATTTAAGACCTTGACATGTATGATTAATGTATATGTTCTAAACCTAAGTTTTACAAATAAAGTATTCTGATTCTGAAAAAAAAAAAAAAAAAAAAAAAAAAAGACGCGTTAGATGTTACGCTAGTTCGACCAATTCTGCGCCCGGTGCAAATAAGTGGTAAACGTATTATTAGCAGGTTTAATCGTTTAACAGGTATATGCATGCTCTGTTCTTTTCATACGAGCTATATTAGTCAAGGATGTAATTACATTTCAATTGGTTTAGTGATGTAAAAGATAGAATGGTCAGCATTGGCACTTTACCGTCGATATGTTACATCACACAGACCTTATAGTTATTTTATGGTCACAATATAATACAAGTATTTTTAAGTCAGATACAAGTGTTTATTTAGTACTTATGAACCATTTCGGGATCTCGATGGGAACGTGGCATTGTGATTGACATAATATCTTATCACGACAATAACCAATCATAACACATGCGTACCCGAAGATAGTATGAAGTTTTTAAGTAGGTTTAATTTTAAAGTTTTACTAAAGCTCCAGTACGACACGTGTCCAGGCCAGACCGGGGCTTTACATAGCTGTCAAAATGCAACGAATTAGTTCGACTAAATAAATAAATCGCTTCTTATGATATTTTATTGATATTTGTTATTATTATAGAATAATAGTCACATGGCTGGATACAATGTATTTTTTTAATAATAAATATTAAACAAAGTGAGTAACATATATAGTGGACGAAACTCAAAGAGCTTAACTGACATGTGTCAGTGTCAAATCACTGACACGTGGAAATACACGAAATAATAATAAATGACGCAAGGAGGCAGTGTTTTATTTTGTTCAGTCCTTAAATTTCCTCCACTATTTCTGATAAACCTTGTATATTCATACTCATATAAATTTAAAAGGTATTATAAATAATAGTTGATACGACATAGTTTTTTACTTATTAATTGATATAAATATGATAATTTTTATTAATAGTATAGGAACATAATATTAAAAATACGTTTTAAAATAAAACCGACAGCTGCAAGGTAAAATAGGGAATTGTACTGAAATTTAATTTATTAAAAGAAAAACAGAATTTATTCAAATTAAGAACGCAGAAAACAAAATCAAATTACCTTTAAACGAATAAAGCTATAAGCATTTCATTATCATTTTACATAATGAACTTTTTCAGCAAATAGAATAGAATATGCATTTATCTCTGCTTCAAATAATATGACATTTAGCATTGTACATTTTAGCAGTTAGAAATGCAACCAGTTTTGTGAGAGAGTGGTGCCTGTTAGATTTAAAACTACTGGAAAACTCCACCAGTCCCCCACTCCGCAGATTGTATAATAATAATTTATTTCCCACAAAAAATTCTAAATTAGTAAAAAAATCTGTAAATTTAAATACATTTAATTTTAGATATTTAAAATTAGCTGAAAATTTTTAACATTTAAGTGGTTTAAGTTATGGGCGGGGAAAAAGTCGGGTACCCTGTTCCTTTCACACAAAACTATTGTTATTATGAAACTATATGGCTTTACTAGAAGTGACGTCATATGTGAGTATAGCGCGTTCTTTGTCTAACATGATTTTGATATGCTTATAAATTTATTCGTTTTGTGGAAGTATGAAATTGTTTTTTTCCTGTTAGTCTTTATTTAAACTTAGTCCGCCGAATATTATAGCCCTACTATCATTATATTTATGAAATTATGTACAGACGCCAGCACATCAAGCTACCCCAATCTGTCAAATTTCCCCAATTGAAAGTGAACCTTACGCTTTTGTGATAAAGTTGAAAAACTATAAAGAAATTTGACAGATTGGGGTAGCTGGATGTGCTTGCGTCTGTACCTTCACTAATCTGTTTTTGGTCATCCTATTGCGAATATAAACGAACCTGTCTGTACGTTTGGGTGTTCCGTAAGCAAACTCATAAAAGCGCACGAACGGATTTGGTTGAAGTAATGGATATTGGAATTGCTAATAACACCACGCGGCGCAGGTAGTATGTTTATATATTACTGGTAAAACAATTCAAAATTTATTAGTATTTATAATAATTATAACGGTAGATAAAGAAACTTATACAAGATGTAACTTAATAGTGGTATAACTTAAGGAGCTCAATTGTATCTATGTAACTGAACAACCTGTAGTGTTCCACGTTGTTTTAGTTGATTTTACATACAAAATACACGAAAAAAATATTTCCTCGCGAATAATAACCGTTACTGCATTTTGTATGGGGAGACAATTACTTACTATTTTTCGTATTTTACAAACTGTTTTGTTTAATTGGCTTCGATTAAAGTTTCCACTTTGCCACTATTTATGTGACATCTTGTATATTTTATAAAAAGGTTACGTATATTGATTAAATAATCTCAAAGTATACGAATGTCATATAAAATAGATTGTAAAGGGAATATTTATGGACATGTCTTAATAATATTTAGTATAAATAAATAGAACCGTAGTTTTGATTAATTTCATAAAATATTTAAATGCATAGTTGAAGATATCGATAATAAAAGTATAATTAAAGAACGCCAACAATTTATAAAGTAACCAGCAAGAATGCAGGCAATTCAATATTTTACCCGACTAAAATAATTTAAATATCGTTACATCTCTTAGTAAGCTCGAGCTCGTATGAAAAGCTACAGCATACTTATCAATCAATCAAACCAACCATAAAATTCCATTTAGATGTTTTACACTAAATAGAATTATTGTCAGTATTTTGGAAGAATGTTCATCGGTGCACATTCTCCAAAATATTCAGAACAACCATTAATATCTCAAAATTTTCAGAACATCGATTATTATTCCAAAATCTTCGGAGCATCGATTAATCTTACAATATTTTCAGAGCATCGATTAATATTCCAATATTTTCAGAGCATCGATTAATATTCCCAACTCTTGAGAGCATCGATTAATATTCCAAACTCTTCAGAGCATATCGAATCGAAACCGAAGAGAAAACTTATCCTGAATATTTTGTAATATTAATTTTATAAGCACATTTATACAAAGTGCTTACAATTATTTTAATGCATGCGAAACATCTACATGAACAAGCAATATGGTAGCTTACTGAAGTCTGATATTTAATTAAACTGTCAAACCAATAAGATTTTTGTTGTTCTCCGGGGAGCATAATTGGTCCACAAGTCCTTTACCGCCCATATAGACACTTGCAACATAAAAGTGTCCGCAAATGCGATGCCGGCCTTTAAAAAATCTATTTTTTTTTTTCAGTCGCTCGTTACTCATGTATCCTTTCCTCTTCATAAGAACTACGTTAGCAAGGAGTGTAATGATATTAAAATTTTACTTAGTGGGTACTGATTGGAATCGAGGCCAATAATGTCTTAATTAAAAAGGGTTATACTTATCAAGAAAAATTATCCTAAATCACATAAAAAATATTATTTTATTGACTGAATTCTGACTTGCTTGAATCTCTGCGTCATTTAATTTGTATCTGATAATTCTTTTAGACGTCTAATTAGCTGGCCCCAATCGGAATTTTAGTCGGTCGATAAATTTTATAATGAAGATTATTATTTTGTACCTCAATAACGATAATATATGTAAATATGTACCTGTACTTCAGCAATTTTCGATGTAATAACATTTTAATGTAGCGAGCCCCAAAGGATCGTTTCAGAATAGAATTGCTTTTTATGTCAAAACATGTTTATAATTTTGTATTTAATGGGCCCTCCTGCATGGGACCGATGTCTAAATTGTCACTTTATTTACGTATATATACTAAATTTTAATACTTAAATAAAAGCTTTTATATGGGGTGTGATAAAAAGCTTATCATTTTGAAATAAACCTTTCGGTACCTACCCGTTAGGTAGACGATATATTAAATTGACATTAAATAAAATAATGAGGTAGAAAATTATAAGTATAAAATAAATGTTAAATAATAAGTTATTGTCCGTCAATATGTCTGACTGGGACCAGCTATACGAATGGGCACCTTTCAAACTAAATATGTACAAAAAGAATAAACTATAACCTTAAACTACTAGGATTCGTACTTACTTCATACAAATCTTCGCGCTCTGTTCAGGCGTATGTGTCTCTTACGAGTGTAAACAATACGACATCATTTTAAACGTGACAGTAGGTAATTATTGGCGCCTAGAACTCTGAACGTTCACTCACTACTTAGTATGTACCATATCTAAACCGATAAAACCCTGTACTACCTAGCACCTTTTTTCTCATTTGTTGTGTTCTGCGGCTTTTTTTCAGCCTCTACTGTTTTATTCGTACCTACGTTTTTGTCTGCCTCAACCTTTTTAGCTGCCTCTGCTTTCTTTGCTTCTTCTGAGGCTTTTCGCTCATCCTCTGCTTTTTTCTTCTCTTCTGCTTCAGCTTTCTTTTCCGCTTCTATTTTCGCTTTTTTTTCCGCCTCCACCTTTTCTGCTTCTATTTTGGCTTTATTGTCTGCTTCAGCTTTTGCTTTTTTCTCCGCTTCGATTTTCTTTTGTTCTTCTGCTTTTCTTTTTTCTTCCGCTATTCTTTCTTCTTCAGTTCCTTGTTCTTCCTCGACTGCTTTTTCATCTGGCCATAGTACTTCTGGATGATTTAACATATAATATATCATTTGTTTTTCACTACCATAAGTTGAAGCTTTAGTACCCAGGCACATCAAGAATTGAGCTTTTACTAAATTCTTATCACAGGCAACTGAATGGAAGATATGGACCAAACTATCGTCGGCAGCTCTGAAGACAGTAAGATTTGATTTGATTAAAGTTTCAAACATTTGCACGTCTTCTAAACCCCAGCCTTTTATTTTTAAATCAAATCCTCCTACTCTTTCAAAGTCACACTTATAAATTCCCAAAATGCCAAACCCATACTGTCTGAAATATCCGTATTCATTACTTATTTCTTTACTATATTTAAGGTTGATTAACTCTTTCTCAGTTTTTATTTCTTCTTCAAGCGGTTCTTCCATGTCATCCATGTCTTCTTCTGCTTCATTACCCTTTGGTTCACCTAAAAGTTTGTTATAGTCATCGCCATTCACTACTTCATTATTATATTCACTAAACACAATTGGGAAATACACTTGGTTATATTTTATAGTATGTATCCTTATTCTCCTAAGAGTATCAAAATTGAACATTATATCTACGTCTATGAAGAAAACTAGATCGTCACTTGAACACAGTTTCAAACCCTCAGTTAACGCAGCACCTCTAGAGAACGTTTCTGTGCCCATTTGTAGCATTTTGATATCTTTTCCATACATGTCTACATAGTAGTTGATGAGGTTTTCTGTATTTTTGTAGTCTAATGGATTGTTTGTATCTAAATATACTACGACTATTAAAGTCACAGCTTCATCTGTTTTCAGTACAATGTCTTCGTAGTTCCTCATAAATCTACCGAACGTTTCCTGCCTACCTGATAGAGGCATTATGAAGTATATTCGTCGGTCATATATGGGATATTCTTCGAAGTTATCGTCGTACCATTTTAGTACTTTAGGAAGATTTTGTAATTTCGATAAACCACTTTCCAGCGCTTCGCGTACGTTTAGTTTGTCTAAGAAACTGTCTGGCTGTTGTTTGGATTCGTCAAAATCTTCGTAGTCCACTGCACTAGGACTTACTTCGGTTTTGTCTAAAATTGATGGATCTTCAAACGGTGGTGGATCTCCCATGGGAAGTTCTCTGATTTCCATGCCTGGAAAAAAAATAAGTTTCAGATAAATCGGCAACGGTGAGGCCTTATAATAACGAAGTCAATTGGCTGAATCTTTAGTAATGTTTCAAATGAACATTGTCCTAACTCAGTTCAAAGACGAGCAGCGAGAATCGTCGACAGTCGGAAGCTTGCTATCTTATTTGAATTCCTAACTATAAGACTGACGTTCTTGAAGGTATTTATTATCTATAACTACGATGGATTGTTTGGAAGAATGGTGCTATTTGTTACTTACGGCCACTCGCCACTGCCAGTGTTCATAAACCTTAGAACGTTTAGTATCAGAGAAACTTCTTTTCTAATGAATTGATAAAATTGAATGAGCACCCTGTCATGGTTTTTGCACGTGTCTACATCATGCGAAAAGATTTCTTAATCATTGCAAAAGAGTGAGTGATGCTCTTGGTGCCACAAGTGTGCTCCCACTGTGTGTATGCTTGTTTACTGACTTAGCTGTATAAAAAACATGATCAAATACAATCAGTGCTTTGCTAAATATCATTGCAAAAATTATTACTTATATAACCATTGCTCGACATTGTAACCGTAAAATCACCATAAGACAGTTGAAGAATTATCTCACATCAAGGAGCTCACCAGTAAAACTCTGCTGCAAATAGGCATGTCTTCTGACTGCCGCTGTCATCTTCCTGCCCCTATACCGGCGGTACTTCAACAACAGGTCCAGCACATGGTCGGCGCCGTGCAGCGGCTGCAGTCTCGTGTAACCGTACAGAAGCTCATTAAAGTCTATGACACGGCCGCGTTGGCGGGATGGCGCGTTTATGATTTCCATAACCTGGAATTTTAAAGGGATGTATGTTACAAACTGGATTTCATATGAGCTCAAAGTTAAGGTCCATTAGTGATCGGTGGTGTAAAGTACCTAGTCACGTCATCAGTCTTTAGATGGATAACCAACAAAGTGGTTCAAATTCTGAGGGTCTACGTGTTGCGGATGGTAAGTAACGCTGGACGTAGAATATTCGTTATCATTATTACTATCATCAGCCTGATATCGCACAGCTGGACATAGGCATGCCCCAAAGGATTTTATAACGTTGCCATTGAGATGGGTTTGCCGTAGTCATCACGCTTGGCGAGTGTGAGAATGAGAGTTGGCGAACGTAGTTAGGTGGTAGCAAGTACGCAGGAGGGTGCTGCTGCCCGACTACCTGGTGTATCCTTTAGTCACCTTTTACGACACCCACAGGGTGGTCCCAGGATATTATTATATAACAGTCGTTAAGACATGCAACAATTCTGAGTCAAACACAAAAATACTGTCGCGGTCCTCACGTTTCCTCTACTACCTTGTAATATAAACACCATGTATATCTCGGACAAAGTCAGGACAGGCAAATAGTTCTATAAAATGACGATATTGCTAAAGATATCAGAACATTTTATTAGGGATATAATTAGTCTCTCAAACTTTATGCGTTATATCACTTAAGATGTCCATGTGATATCGTAAAACAATTAATTTGAATGGACTGTTCAAATACCATTAACACCTGTCAATTTTAAATAAAATCTTATATTCCGACAATTAGTTTCAATGTTTTCATATATTTTAAATTATCGACTTGCTAAAAGTTTTTAAACGATTATCTTTTTCTAAACTGATATTATAAAGAGAGAAGATTTTGTTTTTGTTTGTAATGGATACATTCTAAATTACTTAACTGATTTGAATAATTATTTATCCTATAGAAAGCTGCATATTATTAGCGAGTAAGTTGTATTTTAATTTCAGCATTAAGTAAAAATCCTTATATCAATTTTATTATAATAATATTGTAACCTTTTCATTTATTTTTATTTATAAAGGCCTATTGGGCGGCTTAATAACCCTGACTCTAGGGCAACCCCTGTTTTACGATAAAGAAGAGAAAAATCTCCATCTGGTCAATACCAAACTGAGATTTTTCTCTTTTTTATCGTATCTATCTTTGAAATCCGAAGGCTGTACCGCGCGCCAGGATCATTTACGGTGACAACTGTCTATGCACGCCTTATAATTGTTTTATTTTATTTTTATTTATTAGGGATAACAACAGTCGTTTACAAATGTATTTAACAAAAAACACTATTACTACTTAATTAGACCAATTACAGTTATCCTCAGCTATTAAAAAGAACAGAATCAAAATTATATTAAAATCTAAGAAGGTTACATTACATCTACGCGGAACAGTCAAACAAGTAGGTAGGTTTGTTCTAGTGATGTGCCGGATCGTCAAAAATGTAGATCCGCGAATACAGATCTGAATACGGATATTTGATGTCAAGATCCGCAGATACGGATACGGATCTTAACTTTCTTACTCAATCGGTGTCGGTGTGCGCGATCTTGAGTTGAGACATGTTTTGGCTTGCATTGCGCGGCGGGTTTTTCTTTTGTTTTGTTTTAGTTTAATGTGACACTGGGCAGCATAGATAACGTTTGTGTTTGCTATTGGTACATGAGTTTAAAAAAATGTCTACAAAGAAGTTTAGTAGTGTAATTTGCAAAGAAAACATATAATAATTCAATAAAAAAGTATCTGTATTGAATTTAATAGATTTTTATTGCTACCTAATCACCTATTTAAGCCGAAGAGTAAGGCGCATTAGCGACGCCAATTGCTTTAAATTGTTAGCTACTAAACCAGATCTATTTTAAATAATTTTGGACCGTCAGAATCTCGGTAATTGGCGTCGCTAGTGAGCCTTACCCTTCGCCTTAAAGAATTTAATCTATAAATTTAAAATTAATAAGCTAAATAGATCCGTAAAAGATCCGCCAAAAAGTAACGGATACGGACACGGATACGAATCTTTCTTCTGGCTCGGATATCCGCGGATACGGATACGGATACGGATATCCGGCACATCACTAGTTTGTTCACAGCTGTTGACACTACGCATCGAGTCGAGCTCGAGCATTTAGCTCGGCTGGAACCATTATAAAGCTAGCATAATGGTAAGTAACTACTTATTACCACGAATATTATTTTTTTTCTTTTCTCATTTTTAATATTATTCCTATTACCCATTTGTGCAGGTTTTGTTTAATACATCTTTTTTTATTGATAAGTAAATCCGTTCCAGTGGCAATGTTTCCAGAATGGCCCTATTATCAACCTAGACTGTAGTCTAAAATATACGCCAGCATTCCGGCAACATTATCTTAGTGCGTCCATCAACTTAGCGCGTCACAGTAGGTCAATTAAAATAAAAAAAATACATCGACTTTTGCAAGCACTTGTAAATAGTCAGACTATAGGTACACTATAAATATAAATTGTACACATAGACATTTAATCATAAATAATTATTTTGCCGTAACTATACTTGGGCATGTTCCATAAAATTCTATCCCAAGCAAAAGAGACGTTGCCGATAGGTTTGTTTCTAATTGATGGCCCAAGTTTTCTGAAAATTCAATTGATTAGGATACGATCGGACTAACATATGCTATGCGTAACAGTCCCATTAAATAAATAAAGAAAAAATAACAGATAAGGCAACGCAAGGATGTAACTACACGCAAGTCATTTTTATTATTATGAAATGGTATCAAAGGATATATTGTTATTCCACTAGGTATACTAACTTTATGGTTACTACACTACAATCTGCCCTTTGTCTTTGGTATCACCACGGACAAAGCATAGATTGTTTATGGTAAGTATTAGATACTCTATAACACTATGTTAGCTATGGGTGAATAATGCTGGCGATTAATAATAATAATATCCAACATTATTTAAACACGGCCATCTGATCCCAAACTAAGCAGAGCTTGTGGTCTGGATACCAGATAACTGATATACTACATACTACTTTTCATTGGTAAATACATCTTATATAGATAATTACACCCAGACTCCGGACAAACATACATGTCTGTCCTGGGTGGGAATCGAACCCACGACCTCCGGCGTGAAAAGTAAGCATTTACCAACCACGCCAGCATAAGATTCTGCATTTTATAAAATGCAGAATCTTAGTTAGTATACCACTAAACTAATTTAAATATCATTACTATCTATATAGCTCGTATATAATTGGTCAGCCGGTTCTAAAGTGTCGCTGATATTCCTATATAGTATTTTACTATATTTCTGTTACTTTATTGCACACCAAAATATGAAAAATCCGCCTAACTTATTTTACGGTCTCCAGATCTGACAGGCCTGTCTGTAGTGAAGACCGTAGTCTTCACTACAGACAGGCATCCTGCAGGCACCGCTAATGTGCGTATTCTAATACATTCTGTTCACCTGTTGTGTGTTGTGTATCATCGGCCGACCGGCTTTTACTAGTGTATAGTGTATAAGACAATCACAGCTCACCACATCTCATCCTCACCAAACTCATGCATCGGCTCAGAAAGGAAGACAGGAGATCAACACAGGTCAGTTTTCTGTTATGTCTACATTTTTCTCGCACTCATCTGCCTACACGCGCCTACATTTTGTTCCCTGTATTTTTCCCCACGAAAGTGAATGTAAACAAATGTACTTGTTGTAGCATTACAGCGATTTCACTCAGATATTTATTATTATTAAAATAGCTGTAATTTCGGCGATCAGTGAGGTTAAGAACATAGACCCGCAGTATGTCCATAGATGGGTGACAGCTAATATTATTTCATTTCTAAGTGTTTCCGTGCTTTGGTTGGTCTCGGCGGTAGTCATCGAACAACAGGTTTAAGCCATATTAAAAGCCGACCACTGCCAACACGATTCAAAAAATAAAAAATGTAAGACGAAAGTCTATACTCACTTCTCTAATGACGTCATCCAGTGCTTCCCGCAGCGGTCCCTCTATCCTTCTCTTGGGGTTGGAATGTGTGACAGAGTACAGAGACTTGCTGATGAAGTCAAACATCACCATGTCTTCGACTGTGTTGGGTTTGTACCGGTTCATATCTATTGGCGCTCCTGGAATGAATAAAACTAACATTTAGATTTTTTTAAATAAATTAATATATTGTGAAAACTAACACCCTTTTTAGTACCTATATTATACCTACTATTTATAGGTATTATATAAATATACCTATATATTTATATAATACCTATAAATAACTGCCTAAATTACGTTCACCATTTGTCTTGAGTATTGCTGGTGTTTGAATAGGATATGAAAATAAAAAGAATCCGTGTATTTAGCATCAAACGTTTTACAAGATTCTTTATACTGCCTCTGAGTACTAGCTGTGTAAGCTCCTAAGGCTTTACATTTTTTTTTTTAATTTTTTAAACATTATATCTTAGGTTTTTGAATTTGTATGTATCATTAAATATTGTTTAATTTTTTTAATAAAGAATAAGTATACCTTTTAAGCCGTTAGAACGCCTGTGGTACAGGTTTAACCTAGTACAGGCACAATTGTCTATAGCTTAGTATTAATAATTTTTAAAGTAAGTAGATATAATTTTGTACACATTATTTCTTGAATAAAATTTATTTATTTATTATTTATTTATTATTATTTTGCGTCTCCTGCTGGTCAAAGGCCTCCCCAAAAGATTTCCACAACGAAGTTGTGTCCATCATTTGGAGAGATCTACCATAAGCTACGCATGGCAGGCGGGTTGGCGATCGCAGTATGATGGTCATAGTATACAGAGACTCGCTGCTGCCCGTTCTCCGACAGTTATTCCTTCGGGTCGACTTCTATGTCCCCGCGGGATGAAATGGAGGGTGATATTGAACAATATTACTGTAAGGACAAAAATTTATTTCGTGGTCTGATTAGTTTAGGGCTTCTCTCCGTGCCTCGGCGAGCACATTAAGCCGTCAGTCCTAGTTATCAAGACAACATCAAGGACAATCGTTACACGTCGTCACCAGGTATAACCATCATTTTTACTAATTCTCAACAGGTTTTTAGTTCAAACGGCAGTCACGATTCTGGCAACTAGGTGCGAACACATTTCTCAGATTATCATCAGGCTTCATAAATATCACAAGTTATCACCTAATATCTTGTTGTTCCCCAAGTACTCCGGCTCCCCGATCTTGGCCGGGAACAGGGGCACGTCCCCAGGTAACACGTAATCATCTACTCTGTCTTCTGCCACGTTCAGCTCCTTCATGGCGGACGCAATATCACGGTGCAAGTCCAATGAACGTTCGCGAAGCTCTTGAATTCGAAGATTCTGGAATCAGAGAAATGGATAAATTAAAAATCTTGTTTATCCTTCTAAAAGGATAATGTAGGTCTCTACATTAAGTAGAAGTCGTAGGAAATCGCTGGATGCGGATAGCGCAAGACCGGCAATTGTGGAGATCTTTGGGGGAGGCCTTTGTCCAGCAGTGGACGTCTTTCGGCTGATATGATGATGATGATGAGACCTACATTATCAGCCGGATATCGTTCACTACTGGACATAAGCCTCCTCCAAAGGATTCTATAACGTTACCATTTGGAGGAGTTTGCCGCAGTCACCGCGCTTGGCATACGAGTTGGCGACCACAGTTAGGTGGTAGCTAGTACACAGGTGGCGCTGCTGTCCAAATACCTGGTGTATCCCTTAGTCGCCTTTTACGACACCCACGGGATGATATGGGGTGGCCCTGTAATTCTTTCTAGGCGGGAAACCACACGGCTTCCTTCTACAGCGTAGAGACAAGTTACTTGAAAAAAAATGACTCACAGGTCAACTTTTGTATTGGTGTCGATGAAATGCCCTCTCCGATAATCATTTGGACAAGCAGCTCGCTTATCAACGAAGTTGCACAAAACGACTACAGACCAACTGAAGATGAAGAATAAACGTCTATGGAACAAGCGATCTTCTCATGCGTACCACGTCAGTAGTGGTTACAGACGTGGTAACGCAAGATCGATCGATCGATTATTCTACAGGGTAGGCTCCTCAGCGGCGAGGATCGCTTTGGCCCCTTAACGCGTCATCGGTGATCCCGTGCAACTGATCACACCCTCTCTCAGAATTCTGTCCTTTTGCTTCAGCGGCCCCCTGAGCTGTGGCCCGAACCCCAAAAGGGTAGCCTCGGGTCGTCGTTTAATTTAAGCTGCTGGCTAAGAGCCTTCTGCGCTAGCCAAATGCTCATTGCCTTCAATTCTTTAATTTTAATATTGTACAACTAAATTTCCAAATAATAGATTAGTAACTTGTTATTTATTTTAGGATTTAAGAAAATATATCTGATATAACAGACCGCACGGACGGACTAATAATTTTTTTGTAATTTTTATACTGTATTCGACTGTGTTCATGTACTGCATTGTGAACTTGACAAGTACAAGTGTATGTTAATACCCAAGTGCTGAATAAATTTCGTTACTTCATTTCATTATTATTTCATTGTTCTATAGACGTCCTGAGGCGTGCACTCTCACGCTACCTTGTTTGTACTTATTCACTATCAGGCCGAGCATAGTGAACTCTTGTTGCATAGTGTCGCATAGTGAACATTTGTCTCACATCTTGAAACGTATTATATATTACCTATGTTCAGCAATAAATGATTGATTGGTTGATTTTATTTTGCGGGTGCCTTAAGACCTCGATCATATCTATTTCCGAGGGAAATATCCCCACGATAATTGTAATCGCAATTCCAAATAAAAAGTCTCATTATCATTAGGCCAATGATAGATTTATCATCACTTATGCCTCATATATCGGCTATTCTATTGTTTTTATTATACATTTGTCGTGAAGCGCCATGACAATCTTTTAAATACGATAGCGACCTATTAAAGTCGGCAGATTAGTAGCATGTATGAAGAAACTGCACGAAGTATTTGGAGTTAATGTTTCAAAATACAAAATAAATATGTAATGTTAATTCCGCAAATTGTCAGTTTAATCCAGCCGGGATGCAATATGCATCAAGAAGGACAATATAAAAATGCAAATTACATGCGCCAATACGATAGCCAACGGCTCAAATTCATAACCTCCAACGAGGTTAAGTCTATTTGCGCCGTTTAAGGGCCTCAGCCGTCGCAACAACAGTACCAGCAGAAGATGGAAAGGCTTAATTTGTACCCAATTTCAAGTCACACCTTTTATATAACAATATTTGTAGTAATCAATATTTGATATCTCGATGTTGCCAATATTGCATACGGACCTATCTAAACTACACTGGTATTAAAGCTACTGATAAACTCGGACAAAATGTTAATGCGTTTATTGCACTCGCTTTAGTTATCTTGTCGACATCCGTTATCCACGCTTATTGTTTATTTATCGAAATTCTCAGAGACCAGCGATTGCTCTCTCACACCTCTTCTTTTCCCTGGGGCAATCCATCAAGGATACTTGTTGCCTTATGTTACTTAGTAACTTATCGATGGGCAGTGGTTACCCCCCTTTTTTACGTGGTGGAAATGCAAATCGCACGTCGTGTAGTGCCAACTCACTACAACCACCACGGTAGCCAGCCTCACAGTGCTTGTAGCGGGGGCGCTGGGTACTCGTGAACGATCTCGCCAGTACCCCGCCGTGGTACACTGAGCCTCCGCAAGACTCACCCGGGGAGGGGAGGGGGCCGAATGCCTCCCCCCCCACCCCAGCACGCACAAGCGCGTTTAGGCAAACTGGGCTACAGCAGGTTACCTCTTCCCGGGACCACTTATACAATACGAGTGGAGTTCCCTTCCTCCAAACGCCAGCGGTCCCAGGGAGGCAGTGGTCTAGTGCCAGAATTGTTCAAGCCGCCCAGTAAGCCTCTGACATGGCCTAACGACTGTTGCCTAATGGCTGCAACCGGGACCGACAGCTTAACGTGCCCTCCGAAACACGGAGACGCTCACAAATGAAACCACTTTGGCGATCCATCTATGGACTGAATGCATGCCTAGTTGTTTAACCTCACCAATCATTTACGGCCTAGTGAGAGAATCAAGCTTTAGGTAAACAATGATATCAGACTCCAACCGACTAAAAGCCCAGTGAGTGGCCTCCTTAAACACGTTTGGAAGAGAATCAGTAAGTCCATTGGAACATCTAGGTCCCATTGTAATGCTGTAGAACCTGGCAAAGGAAATCAATCATATCCCTCTGAACCTGCAGATTTAACCACAGCATATTACCGCAACATACTACGTCTGAGTGCCCCAAGACCTAACTTAAGCCTCAACAACATAGAGATGCCAGACATTATCCTTACCGACACCTTTCCACCTTTTTAGTCGCCTCTTTCGAAAGGCAGGGTATACTGAACATCAAATCTTTGTACGAGACTACAGGGCAAATAGAACTCACATCTAACCTCAATTAACCCCGCCATATCTGTCCATAATTAAGTCAAGTACATAAAACACTTAAGTATAATAGCAATTTCAATCCACTTCTCAACATAAGACTGTTTGATAAAACACTCAATAAGATCCCTCCACTCATATTGACTGTAACTCCTGTTTCCAGAATCTTTCTACAGGGTTAATTGCTACCACGCTCGTAGGGTTCAGCTGAAGTGATACTATACCTGGGTAGCGCAGACGGTAGCAACATTCTAGTGAGGTAGAGCTTAGGGTTTATAAGCTATATAAGCAGCTTCACCACCTTACAGAATACGCCCCCGTTAGTAGCATTATTATGGTAGGAAATGTTTCTATGCTCCCTTATCGACTAAAACGTCCACGGGTACATTTGTCCCCGCGGCAGGTAAACGGTCCTACGTCCCGGGTACTAGTCCCCGCGCATTCAGAAGTTGAAATCAATGCCATCCTGTGGCAAATTGCGGCACTACTTGGTATGAATCGAAGCGCCATGGTCAAGAGGATAGAGTATAGAATTATTTATTTTTACATCTTCCCTCTTTCTCTCAAAGCGTTTTGTATAACTAAGTTTCACTTCAGTCATAGTACACTCGGTATTTTATGTTTAGTTATTCGTGGATGTATGGTGTTTTAAGCAGTACTAAATTTATGATGTAGTTTAGTTTTAGACCAAATCACTAATTAAAATATAACTTGAAAACGACTACCGTGACTCAGTTGGTAGTGATTCCGTCGTCTAATCCAAAGAATCCTAGTTCATTCCTCGCACAAGACATTTTTTTGCCACGAATGTGTATTGAAACGTAGGTATATGATGTTTTCTGTGAATTGTAAGTGTATATATTCACAGAACAAATTACAGACGCCAGCACATCCAGCTACCCCAATCTGTCAAATCTCTTTTATAGATTTTCAACTTTATCACAAGAGTATAAGGTTCACTTTCAATGGGAATTAGAAATTTGACAGATTGGGGTAGCTTGATGTGCTGGCGTCTGTACGTAAGTATTTCTATCCGTTATCTAGTATCCATAGTATCTACAAGCTTTGCTTAATTTGGGGTAAATGTCGCCGTGTGATACGTCCTGGATAAATAAAATATAAAAGGTGTTTCATGTTTCTTCACGTAGACTTTAAAAAAGCGCTTGTAAATAGCCAGAAGATGTTTGTAGTATAGTTAAGTAAGCATAATTATTTCTAGGTACATATAGATTTTACTTTATAATTTAGCTAACTTTACTTTGCTCTTTGCCATTCACTTATTGACTACTGCATTCTAGCATGGGGTGGCTCAAATAAAACTACTTTAATTGAGGTTGAGAGAGCCCAGCGTGCTGTTCTTAAGGT
Organism: Pseudoips prasinana; assembly: GCA_951640165.1. Lineage (NCBI taxonomy): Eukaryota > Metazoa > Arthropoda > Insecta > Lepidoptera > Nolidae > Pseudoips > Pseudoips prasinana. The sequence goes on from OX621248.1 coordinate 34,139,472, forward strand.
AGCTGCTGGATTGCCGTTCCGCTATCCTACGGTTGAACTTTACAAAAAATGGGACGTGCTTACAGTTAGGCAAAACTTTATTATGCGTACTGTGCTAAAAAAACATTCCCTTTTAAAATACGACCCTAATCTTCTCAGGGACAAGCGCCGTAAGGGTAGTGTGTGTCCTTCTCAGAAGCTCAACACATCCCTATCTCATAACTTCTTTTGCTTTTTGGGATATTTTCTTTACAACAAGCTCAACACATTGCTAAATATTTATTCACTCAACAAAAATTGCTGTAAATCAACACTGACGTCTTTTCTTAAAACTCTTGATTATGATACTACTGAAAAATTATTAACTCCTCTCCAATAACCCACTCAATTCGTTTGGCACCAATCTTAACATTGTACTAGCCGATAATTTTTAATCATTTATATATTAAACACATTTTCACATACACACACAGATACACATACATCTATACTCATACACTACATAATTCATATACACTCTCACTCCTACATCTACATCCATACTCATACACTACATAATAACACTTCCCTTTAGATTGATAGATTATACTGTCACTCTCTTGTAATTGTTACTGTTATTTAAGTTACATAGTTATGTAATAGCTGCGGGAGGGCACTGGTGACTTGTAATACAGGTATCAAACCTACATCAAGCACCAGTCTCACACAAAGTTTCGTCATATGCTATGATGCTATTATAATTGTAAACCTGTGTGTACTTTGTGAGAGAGAATAAATGACTTATTATTATTATTATTATTAACTTATAATAAGTTATTGTCAATTTATATAAAGGGTTAACTATCGAATATTTATTTATTTATTCCTCCTGTAATTTTATTAGATTGTTATGGATCTTCTCACGGAAACTGGAACCAACGGCTTTGCGTACTCTCTGAGATATGGTCTCTGATTTTACATAAAGATTGGTCGGTGCAGGCGCAAAAGCCAGACCGGACTGTTTACACCGGGTCGACTACTCTTGATATTCCCACCTAATTAAAACTCAAATTTATAGCCGGCAAAATAAAATGAAAAGCCCAGCTCATAATGTAATTAGCTCATAAACAATAACAAAGTATACATCGTTAAAATAAGCTATCCTGCGTAAAATGCGAGCAATATTAAAACATCAAAGGGCTGCCCGGTTTATCGTCTACTTCCTCGCTTTGTTTATTTATCCCTAAGTTCTGCGGAAGACTTTCCTGCCACGCAACTCTGGACTAGATCAGCAAATCGGCGAAGATATACTATACTTACTATGTATTAGGATGTACCGAAAATATTTTTGAAGTTAAAGTTTACGCACGCTTAATATGGGGAGTAATTTGGTGAATGCCTGACAAGAGCGGTACGAAAACTGTGATCGGGCAAGGCGAACGCAAGTTGAGTGAAGATAGAAAGAAAGAGAGCTATGTTTCGTACATTGCCGAATGGACAGGAGAGAGAGAGGTGCAAACAAACAATTTTTTTCTCTCTTCCTCTCAAAGCCAGTTACGTTTGAAGTTTTACTTCAGTAGTGTGGGCTAAAGCACACTCGATATTTTTTTTTTAACACGACCCTGCAGTAATTGAAAAATAAATCGAAGATTAAAGATAAAGATAAAATAACATACGGAAATTTGAACATTTTGGAATAAAGCCTTATCAAGTTGTTTTTAATAATTTTTTCGCATTTTCAGTGAAGGGCCAAACATGGCCTCGATATCCTTGAATAAGGGGCGAACAGAACATTTTATCAGAAGGGCTGAAATCCAAGGGCCTGCCGACACCCAAGATACTTTAGTTTAAGATAAAATAGTATAATGCACAAATACAATATAATAGTAATGTATATAATGATTCATACACAGCCATCTGATCCCAAACTAAGCAGAGCTTGTACTATGGAAACCAGATATCTTATATACTACATATACTAATTTAATTTCGTTACTATATACTTATATATGTAGATATTTAACACCCAGACTCAGGAGAAACAGACAGGTTCATGCACACAAATCTGTCCTGGATGGGAATCTAACCCACGACCTGCGGCGTAGACCGCAAGTGTCCACCAACCACACCAATCGGCCCGTTAATATGATACTTTAGAATACAATAGTATTATATTTATACCGACGCCAGCACATCCAGCTACCCCAATCTGTCAAATTTCTTTTATAGATTTTCAAGTTTATCACAAAAGCATACGGTTCAATTTCAATTGGGGAGATTTGATGGATTGGGGTAGCTTGATGTGCTGGCGTCTGTACATTAAGATACTTGGAACGACTCCCTACGGAACGTCTCCAGCGGTATCTCTATCACCCTCAAGTTATATCGTAATCTTTGTTTATTGGCTACTTGCTACTTTGTATTCCAAATATATGTCTACATAAGAATAGATGTGATAAGAAAGCGCTGACCTTTCTTATCAATAGACATATATTCTGAATACAAAGTAGCAAGTAGCCATATCTATTGTTATATGCACAAACGGAGTTATTCCTAAATCCCTGAAGATTGTTGCAAGTTTGCCTTGATATCTGGCTGGAGAGTTACATGCAGAAGGCGGTATTGCTAGCGAATGCCAGGATTGTGCGCAAATTTCTCTCCATGTAGCCCATAGAATAGAATAGAATACTCTTTATTGTACACACTCACACACGACAAATTCATAGGACACTAATAACACTATCATGTACAATGGGCGGTCTTATCGCATCAAGCGATTTCTTCCAGATAACCTTTGGATGGATAGGAGCTGTAATTACTTTAAAAATAGTAGGTGTGCAACAAATCAAAAAGTAGATAAGACTAAAAACATGAATAAAATATAAACATATACATAAATATATGCATATATTGTATAAGTTATATTTTTATTAAAATACCCATGTAAGGGCGGTGACTACGGCAAACACCTCAAATGGCAACGTTTTAGAAATTTTTGAGGGAGGCATATGTCCAGCAGTGGACTATATTAAGCTGATGATGTACCTACTTATTAGTGGAAGTTGAATATTGAAATTGAAATTAATCGGTACGCTACAAACGTGGTAATTAAACTCAGGTTCTAATACGGTCCGGTTGCCGTGTTAGGCAAATAATTGTCTTTCACGCCGCATGTCGTGGGTTCGATTCCCGCCCAGGACAGATATTTCATGAAGAAAATAAAATAAAATAAAAAAGGTTTTTTAACGTAGACTTTAAAAAAGCGCTTGTAAATAGTCAGAACATGTTTGTAGTAATATAGTTGCATACATTATTATTTCTAGTAACATAGATATTTAGGTACAAATTGTATGCAAACATTTATAATATTTATTTTATTATAGCAATGCTATTTAGCTAGCTCCTATTAAGTTATTGTCAAGAGATATGTTTAATTATCTAGTTTAAGTCTAATATTTTTACTACATATTGTCAATGGTTCTGTCTATATTAAGGTATTATTATTATGACGGACCTTGTGTTAATAACAACGGTCACGCTTTAATGCTACCACCGGATCCAACGCGCCCCAACTGAGAAAACATGTCTGTCTGTCATGAGTTTTATATACTATATAATATTGTATATAATATATATACACCATATATATTATATACAACATGTAACTTAATTAACGCACATCCTGAAAATAGTTTGTTCAGAATCGTTTACTGAATCGATTTATATCATTTTTAATATATGTAATTTTTTATTCCAAAAAAATTATAACTACGGAAATTATTGTCATATTACCCATGCATTGTCAATATTTATTGAATTAGATCGTAAGCAAAGTAATAAGACTTTTAAAATCGCAGTTTTATTTGAATTCATACAAATTCCATCATTCAATACAAAATAAAGAAAAAGTAACTTTATTTCAAGAAACTAATTTAGTAACTAAATAACAAAGCCTATACATGTTAAATTAATAATTCAGTGTATGTATTATGATTACAACATAATATTCTAATTGGGGTGTTTGAGGGTGTGCGTTAATTACGTTACATGTTGTATATATGAATTTGCAAAAAAATTGTGTATGTAGTATATCATACATCTGGTTTCCATAGTACAAGCTCTGCTTAGTTTGGGATCGGATGGCCGTATGCGAATAATGTTCCAGGATATTATACCTCTTCATGACGGAGAAAAGTCCTGAACTCATCTATTGTTATAAGAATTTATTAAAAGCATTACATAAACATACTAACAAACGACACAAAGCAGTACCTAAGTATTTTTATTAGCAGAACTCAATATCCTCACGGTCATACGACCAGATGAACTTGAGATGTTGACATCATAGGATATCGAATATTGACAATTACTTAATTGATTATTCCGCCTAACAAATTTTATCGGAGTGTACTTGATCACAATGGAATCACTGTGCGGTCAATCGATGGACTATTCAGACAACCGATCGAGCATATATTGTGTTTGCCTACTAAATAATTACTCTAATTGGACCAAATACCGTGTTCATGCCCGCTTGAGTATGTTTCGCCGGACCGTCTCAACTGGGTCGTGTTGAAACCGGTAGTAGATAAACCACTGAGTTTGTTTCGCTGGGTCTTCTCAGTTGGGGCGCATTGGATCCGGTGGTAGCATTAAAGCGCGACCGTCGTTATTAACACAAGGTCCGTCATAATAATAATACCTTTAATATAGACAGAACCATTGACAATATGTAGTAAAAATATTAGACTTAAACTAGATAATTAAACATAATCTCTTGACAATAACTTGATACGAGCTAGCTAAATATCATTACTGTAATAAAATAAATTTTATAAATGTTTTCATACAAGATGTACGTAAATATCTATGTTACTAGAAATAATATCTAATGTATACAACTATATTACTACAAACATGTTCTGACTATTTACAAGCGCTTTTTTAAAGTCTACGTGAATAAAAACCTTTTTTATTTTTATTTATTTATTCAGTACCGAACAGACTGACCTTGTAACTAGGTGCTTAACCTCGAAGTCTGTGACGAATTTTAAGGGCTATTATGTAAGATTAAACACGGTTCTTTAGCCATTTACTTATTCAAAGTGATTTTTTATTTATTTATTACAGATATCTTATTGCTAACAGATAATTCCAAGCACAATAAGTGATACAATCATAATAATTTATATTCATAATCTATAGGTACTATACTACTAAGCTAATTTATTAACCACGTTAAAAAAAAAGTGTAAAGTTTTCTAATATTATGTATGTATGTACTACACAATATTAGAAAAGAAAAAATCGTATTAAGAAGTTACTGTATACTGCTCTCAATAGTCAATGCCTCAATGTGACGTCCTGCAACGGTAAGGAATGCATTTTCCGTGCATGAGAATATATCTAAAGTTGAGTTATTCTCGATATCATTGATATAGCGAACTGCGCGGGACAGAGGTGCATTTCGGGCTAGATTAGTTCGAGCGGCCGGCACTGCCAATAGGTTATATTGTCGTCGCGCCTGGGCAAAGTATGTCCTGTGTCGCGGCACACGGAACTGTAATAGCGCCAATAGGAAAGAGTTGTATGTGTAGCCACGTATTAACCTGAAGAAATACGTGACTAATGCAATGTTACGTCGTACTGCTAACATACGATAGTCCACCATACCCACGATATAAAGTGTTGGGTATAAATACGGATAATAATAATATAATCTTTTGAACAAATAGCGCACAAATGATTTTTGTATTTTTTCGACATTTTGTATGTACTGAACTTGATGGGGATTCCATATCACTGAATTAGTCTCGAGTGTGGTACGAACGTACGCGTTATATAAGGTACACAAAGTTTGACGATTGCAAAAGCTTCTAGACTGTCTCAGAACAAATCCTAGGCTTTTCCGCGATTTATCACAGAGTTTGCAAATATTATCATGGAAAGTTAATTGGCTATCGAACCATGTGCCCAAATCTTTTACGGAGTCCGCTCTTTTCACAATCGTATTTTGTAGTGTATAGTTTTTGTGTATTGGGGAACGTGCGCGGCTATAAGATACAATCACACATTTGTTTAAATTGAGACATAAGCTATTCTGATAGCTCCACTCAATTACACTGTCGATGTCACTTTGTAATAGGGTGCAATCGGATGGTGTGTCAATTGGCAGTGCCAATTTGACATCATCTGCAAACATTAGACATGTGCTATATTTTATATTAGATGGTAAGTCGTTTATAAATATTAGGAAAAATAATGGGCCCAGACAACTACCTTGCCCAATACCTGAATTAACAGTATATTCTTCAGATTTGCAGTTTTGGTACAGAACATACTGTTTACGGTTTCTTAGGTAATTTGAAAGAAAGTGAATAAGATTTTTTGAAAAGCCTATATTTGCTAATTTGTAAAGTAGGACATCATTTTGGATCTGATCAAACGCCTTTTGGAAATCAAAATAAGCTACGTCGACTTGCATTTTAGCATCAATTCTGTTCGAAATGAGTGTTGAAATATTAATAAGATTGCTAGTTGTGGAACGCCCAGGTAAAAACCCATGTTGTTCATCACAAAACCAACCACTTAATTGTTTATATATTAGTGTATATAAAGTGGACTCCATAACCTTACCAAACACTGACAGAACTGCCACGGCCCTATAATTTTGAATTTCGGACTTAGATCCTGCCTTGTGTATGGGTATAACTTTGGTAGTTTTCCATACGAGCGGATAGATTTGTTGTTGGAGAGATAATTTAAATATGTGCCATAGAGGCTCAACAAAGATCTCATAACAGTCTCGGACAATTATTTGTGGCACACCGTCAGGCCCTTGAGTGAATTTTGCTTTAAGTTTTTTTAGGGCGATGCGTATATCGCTCTTTTGCACACTGTCCACAATAACGTGAATGTCCGGTGCGAGGCTGGGTGGGGGCGACATTGAGGCGGCGGCCAGCGCTGCGAGCGGATCTAATGTCGGCGCATTCGATAAATAAACACTTTTAAAGAACGATGCGAATGCATCTGCTACTTGCTGTGGATTAGACATTCCAAATGTTGAGGGTTCATTCGATTTCCTGTTTTGTTTAATATAGTGCCAAAAACTACCGGGATCATGCAATATATTATTTTCAATATTTTTAAAGTGATTTGCGAAAGCTGTCGCGAGTAACGATTTACATTGTTTACGAAAGTAGGTAAAGAACACGTAATATAGTTGGTTGTTTGTTTTTTTATAAAGTGTGTGATAATAAGATTTTAAATGTAAACATTTTATAGTTTGTGAGTTATACCAATCTGGATAATGACCACATATGTTTCGTTTTATATTGTTTCGAACTACTTCGTCAAATAATTTATTTAAGATGTCATAAAGATGAGTTACCGCCTCCTCGGTACCCAATGAGCTCAATACCGGGGACCAGTCGGTATATAACAAACGTGAATACAAATCATAATAATTTACTTTCTTAAAGTTACGGGTCTTTGAAGTGCATTCGTGCCTGCGGGCATCCCGATCATTATGCAAATAAAACCTATTTAAAGTAATAACTATGTCTAATGGTACGTGGTGATGCGCGGAATAGTGCATAATCCAGCCATCCTGCACGAAATAAGACTCTGTGTCCCGGATAACTACAGGGGACGGCGGAGACGGCCGCCGCTGCTGGACGTGCCGTGCGCGCGGACCAACATGCTGCAGTGCGCGCCGCTAACGCGGGCACTGCGCGCTCTTAACGCGGTAGGGGATACGGTTGACATGTTTACGTGTTCGCTGAGTGGGTTCACGATGGCAATTAATGTTTTGTTTAGTTTTAAGTAATTAACTATAATTGTTTTTAATTTAGAATCTATATTATGTGCCTACTCCACGGAATTGGTTTTGACTGTAATGGTGGTGTAGTTCTGTGTGTAAATAAAAAAATAAAGAAAATACAAAAAATACGCCATTCTAAAATACGTAACTCCACGAAAGCAACAGACGGTCTCGCACAAGCTCTTGCATTAAAATGGAAGTGGGCTGGACATGTCGCACGGCTGCAAGATCAGCGATGGACAACATGTGTGACTGCATGGAATGGACCAGTAGGCAAAAGAAAGAAAGGGAGACCCCGGAACAGATGGGAGGCCGACATTAAACGCATAGCGGGTCCCAGCTGGATGCATTCCGCAAAATCCAGAGAAGACTGGATCACATTGGAGGAGGCCTTTACCTGCAGAGGGGTTCTTGCAGAGTGAATTTACCATATAAGATAGTAAGTAAGCTTTAATTTTGTTTAATTCTGTAAGACATAAAAGGCTTTTTTATTTTTTTACTTTATTTATGTAAGATTAATGTAGTGGTGAATGTAGCCTGTGATGTTCGCGACACATATGGTATCAATCACGCGTTGCCGAGCCTATCCCCAATGAGCTCTAGCATACTACACTCAGGACTAAAACCCTTTTTAGGGTTCCGTAGCCAAATGGATAAAAACGGAACCCTTATAGATTCGTCATGTCTGTCTGTCTGTCCGTCCGTATGTCACAGCCACTTTTTTCCGAAACTATAAGAGCTGTACTGCTGAAACTTGGTAAGTAGGTGTATTCTGTGAACCGCATTAAGATTTTTACACAAAAATAGAAAAAGAACAATATTTTTGGGGGGTCGCCATACATAGAACTGAAACTCAAAAAAATTTTTTTCATCGTACCCATATACATGTGGGGTGTTTATGGATAGGTGTTCAAAAATCATATTGAGGTTCCTAATATCATTTTTGTCTAAACTAAATAGTTTGCGCGAGAGATACTTCCAAAATGGTAAAATGAGTGTCCCCCCCGTTAACTTCTAAAATAAGAGAATGATAAAACTAAAAAATATATATGATGTAAATTACCATAGAAACTAACAACACAAATTGGTTTGAACGAAATCTAGCAAGTAGTTTTTTTTAATACGTTATAAACCGCAATTTTCTTTCATTTAATCAACTGAAATACTTGCTGCTGCGGAACCCTTCATGTGCGAGTCCGACTCGCACTTGGCCGGTTTTTTTATATAGATATATATATCAGAGGGCGGCAAACGAGCAAGTGGGTCATCTGATGGTAAGTGATCACCGCCGCCCATGGACACTCGCAACACCAGAGGAGTCACGGGTGCGTTGCCGGCCTTTAGTCAGCGAACAAGTTTTGCTGACCCTTCCCCCCACCCCGATGAGCTCTGGCGACCTTACTCACACGCATAAACACAACATTAAGTTATTAATGTTATTATTAAGGAATGTCTTCTGAAAGGGTATTATTAAGATACTTCCCCAGTCGGACTGCTCTTTGAGCGAATGAACGCTGTGCCCTACCTCTTTTAATCCTTAGTGTTATTAAGTTTGTTATTAATTTATAGATTTCTTCTATAAATCTACAAATCTATCCTTTTTTTTAAATAAAGACAACGCCCGCACTAGGGAATTTAATCCCTGTGCCGCGGGGTACTTTACAAACATATAATAGACGGACACAAATTACATCCAGACTCAGAACAACTATTTATGGGTCACACAAATAGTTGTCCGGTGCGGGACTCGAACCCGCGACACGAAGCGGCAAGGCGACTGTCTTAGCCGCTGCTGCACACGTGCAGTCAATCTTCATCACCATCATCGTCATCATATCAGCCGAAAGACGTCAATAGCTGGACCGAGGCCTTCCCAAAGTTATTCACAATTGCCGGTCTTCCAGCTGTCAGCGTTTGGATTTAGCCCTTATTAAATAATATCTAGGGACATTGTCACACAGACCATCCTAGCCCCAAACTAAGCAAAGCTTGTACTATGGGTACCAGGCGACGATATATATACTTATATAGATAGATAAATACTTATATACATAGAAAATATCCATGACTCAGAAACAAATATTCGTGCTCATCACACAAATATTTGCACTTACCGGGATACGAACCCAGGACCACCAGCTTCGTAGGCAGGAACACTACCAACTAGGCTACGGCGACCGGTTAAATGAACAGGACAATCTTAACATCTAATTATAATTCTAGACTAGAAAACGCCCGCACTAGGGAAACGCATCCCTCAGTTGCGGGGTACTTTACAAACATATAATTGATGGACACATATACATCTAAACTCAGAACCACTATTAATGGGTCACATAAATAGTTGTCCTGCCCTGGAATCGAACCCAGGACAAGAAGTGGCGAGGCGACTGTCTTCGCCACACGTGCAGTCCTATTAACTATTATACTGTTGTTCGGTTAAGGCCTGAAATAATAATGCCTGTAGTGTATTTATGTAACTGCCTCGTTCTTTAAGCGATAGGGTATTGTCAAACCAATGTTCAAATCGATTCCCCTCTTTACAGGGATTAACTCCCTAGTGCAGGTGATATCTTTTAATAGCACTGGTAGCATTAAAACGCGACCGTCGTTTTAAACACAAGATCCGTTATAATAATAATACTGAATTCATACCTTAATATAGACAGAACCATTCAGACAATATGTAGTAAAATATAAATTTCAATAATTAAACCTAAACATAATCTCCTTGACAATAACTTAATACAAGCTAGCTAAATATCACTATCATTATAAAATAAATTGTATAAATGTTTTAACATTCCGTGTACCTAAATTTCTGTAATAATTAACTAGAAATAATAACTGTATTACTACAAACATGTTCTGACTATTTACAAGCGCTTTTTTAAAGTCTACATGAATTAAAACCTTTTTTTATTTTAATAAATAAATGTTTGCTTTAGAGCACACGACTGACGTACCTAAAACGTTGATATACGAAACGTAATCTCTTTCTATCTTCACTAACTCATATCTCCCTCTCAACTTCCGCTTGCCTCATCTGTACATACTTTTCGTAACGCTCACGTCACAAATCACTTGCTTACTACCCTAGTAAAGCGTGAGAAAAGAAGTAGTAATTAATAGTTTTAACTTTAATGACTCAATTTTAAATCGTCTAATTTACACAAATGATGTTCTTTATCACGTTTGCATCAAACAGGAAAACATTAAATAAACAATTTAGTGCACTTTTCGTGTTTTAGCTGATAAAAGTATAATATAGTAGGTAGGATTATCAATTATTTTATTTAGTAATATTTGGTTTTAAACTGATAAGAACGTACATTTTCGTAAAAAGGTCATGTGTCCATTGCGTAGTTTTGTTGCAAAGCCATGCTAAGTTACTTAAATAAAATATAACAGCAACTAACCCCATGTATAAATAAATAAATAAAAAGGTTTTTATTCACGTAGACTTTAAAAAAGCGCTTGTAAATAGTCAGAACATGTTTGTAGTAATATAGTTGTATACATTATTATTTCTAGTAACATAGATATTTAGGTACACATTGTATGAAAACATTTATTAAATTTATTTTATTATAGCAATGATATTTAGCTAGCTCGTATCAAGTTAGTGTCAAGAGATTATGTTTAATTATCTAGTTTAAGTCTAATATTTTTACTACATATTGTCAATGGTTCTGTCTATATAAGGTATTATTATTATGACAGACCTTGTGTTAATAACGACGGTCGCGCTTTAATGCTACCACCGGATCCAATGCGCCCCAACTGAGAAGACCCAGCGAAACAAACTCAGTGGGTTCATGTACTACCGGTTTCAACACGACCCGGTTGAGACGGTCGCGCGAAACATACTTAAGCGGGCATGAACACGTATAAAACTCCTTTCCATAACAACTACATAGGTTGCTTTTAGGAGACCACATCTTGTGATTAGGCCGACAGTTGTACAAACCTTCCTGAAACATAGATTCCTTAAACACTTAGCTTTTTCTTATGGGATGCAAAGACAGCTCCCATCATATAGCGAGAAATTGAAACACTTTGGTGTAAAGGAACTTTCGATTCGAAGACGGGTACACGATATGATATTTCTGTACAAAGTGTTGAGAAATGAACTGGATTGTCCAAGCCTTTTACAATCATTTACTTTACGTGTTCCACGTCATGTGCTCAGGCGTGCGCTCGTTGGGTCTGGGTTATTACACCAACCGTTTGCCAGAACCAATCTTAAGCAGTTCTCAGTTATATCTCAAATAGCAAAAACATACAATAATATCTCCGGGGAGGTAGACGTATTTACCCACTTTCAAAAAAAAATGTCTTGAGTTTATTAAGTAGGCTTTAATTAGTGTTATATTAGTGTAAATAGTATATTTTTTTTTTTAATTTAGCATAAGAATGTGTTTCAGTTATTTGCTTGTGTTGATTATAAATATGTTTTAATTTTTGTTATGTCAAAAAATATGTTTAATTTTGTTTGTTTTATGTAGTATATTTTATTTCATTTAATTTTATTTTTCTTTATGTGTCACTATTATGACATTTATGTGCATGCTGTGACACCTTAAAATGTTGTGCATTTAATTGTAATTTTGTAGTTAATAATCTAGACGTAAGAAACAATGTAACAACTACTGGTTGTCCAAATAAATAAATAAATAAACCCCAGCACATCAAGCTACCCCAATCTGTCAAATTTCCCCAATTAAAAGAGAACCTTATGCTCATGTAATAAAGTTGAAAATCTTTAAAAGAATTTTTTTCATAGGTTTATTTTTATGTTTTTCTAACTGTGTTGTTTCTTTAGGTGTACAATAAAGAGTTTATCTGTCTTTATCAGACCCTAAGATTATTTTTAAGTGTTCTGCTACTTTTTTTTTCGTGTCATAGGGCGACAAACGAGCAAGCGAGTCACTTGATGGTAAGTGATCACCGCCGCCCATGGACACTCGCAACAACAGAGGTGTCACGGGTGCGTTGCCGGCCTTTAAGAGTTAGCAAACAAGTGTTGCTGACCCTCCCCCCACCCCAATGAGCTCTGGCGACCTTACACGCAGAAACACAACATTAAAGTTATTATTGATTTTCTTCAATGACTTCTGCGGTTATTGAATGTTTTTTCATAATAACGTCTATAACGTCTATAACATACATAGACTTAAAAATACCACTTAAAACTACAAACCAACTAGACAAAGAAGTTGAGCTCTTTGTGGTTAATATACAACAAGCAGCTTGGAATAATACTCCAGTAGTCCAAAGAAAACATAAGGGAAAAATGTATCCTTTACATATTACAAAGCTCTTGATTGAAAAAAGGAGACAAAGAAATAGAGGGCATATAACAAGGTGCCCACAAGACAAGACTCTACTAAACAATATGACCAAAAAACTTAAAAGAGAGATTCAAAACCATAACGACGAAATGTTGGAGTTAGAGCTTCAACAATTGTCAACCACTGCCAAATCGGGATATTCATTATGGAAAGCAACTATACAAATGCAAAAAACAATTAACCAAATACCTCCAATTAAACTCCATAATAGACGGTGGGCACTGTCCAACGAAGAAAAAGCAAAAACATTTGCCAAACACCTGGAAGGCATATTTACGCCTAATGAAGGAATGGCGCTTAAAGAAAAAGTAAACAATTCACTTCGAGAGTACTTAGAAATGCGATTAGTCACTCCCAGAGAAGTAAATAACGAGATACTAAACAATCTCAAAGTAAAGAAAAGCCCAGGGTATGACCTCATCACCGGGGAAATTCTACGTAACCTGCCTCGTAAGGCTCTCGTTAAACTTACGACTCTGATAAATGCGGCTTTTCGGTGAAAATATGTCCCTGATCTATGGAAAGTGGCCGAAGTAATTATGGTCCAAAAACCTGGCAAAATCCCCCATGATATAAAGTCATACAGACCAATTTCACTTTTACCAATTATATCAAAACTGTTTGAGAAACTTTTGCTTAAAAGATTAAAACCTCTAATAGAAAAAAGAAACGTAATTCCTGAACACCAGTTTGGCTTCAGAGAAAAACATTCCACCTTAGATCAAGTCCATAGGATTACTAATATAATAGAAAATGCACTAGAAACGAAAAAAGTTTGCTCGTCTGTATTTCTTGACGTTGCCCAAGCTTTTGATAAAGTCTGGCATGTGGGTTTAATACATAAATTGAAACTCTTGTTACCACAACAGTTCGCAGATATTTTAACATCATACATCTCTAACAGAAAGTTTAGAATAAAACAAGAAAACGCTTATTCTGAGTTAATCGAGATAAGAGCTGGAGTGCCCCAAGGGAGTGTACTAGGTCCTATATTGTACCTTCTATACACCTATGATATCCCAAAACCAGAAAACACTATCATGGCACCGTTTGCTGATGATACAGCAAAAATGGCCGTTGGCGAAAGCCATCAAAAAGCTGTTGAACAGTTGCAACTGGCCATAAACCAAGTTTTTAATTGGACAAGAAAGTGGAGAACTGAGCTGAATGAGTCAAAGTCCATACAGGTAAACTTTACCAACAAAAAACCGCATAAGTTCTCGATATATATCAACAACCAACGAGTTCCACACGCAGATACTGCAAAATATCTGGGAATGACACTCGACGCCAAATTACGCTGGAAAGCGCACGCCAAAAAGAAAAGAAAAGAGTTGGATTTGCGATATAAAAAAATGTACTGGCTACTTGGACGATCTTCGCCAGTGGCAGTACATAATAAACTTTTGTTATACCAATTGTGGGGTTGTGCCAAAAAAAGCAACATTAATATCATCCAAAGATTCCAGAATAAAGTGTTACGAGATATCGTAAATGCACCCTGGTATATAAGAAATGACGATTTACACCGGGATCTAAAGATGGACTCCGTTGCAGAGACCATTCGGAAATACGCTACAGCTCATGAACATAGGCTTCTACATCATGTGAACGTCGAGGCCATCCAGCTCCTCGACATTACAGAGCTAGTGAGACGTTTAAAGAGAACAAAACCCTATGAACTAGTGTCGTGATTAGTGATTAATGTATTCAGTGATTAGTGTTAGCAATAATGTAATAATAAAGAACACATGAACAAAGTGTCTTCCCCTTAACAAATATGACTAAGGAAAGTCGGTGGACTGATTCTGAGAATTAATTATGTTTATGTAGAAGTTTAGGTTAATATAAAATTAGTTATTAGTCTCTAGACTAGATTGTAATATATATAAAGTACTACACTTGGTACTTTATTAAATTAAAAAAAAAAATAATAACGTCTACAGCTGGACATCGGCCTTTCCTAAAGATCTCTACAATTGCGCTACCCTCATCCATCAGCTTCCAGTGACCCTCACAAGCTTGTAGAGGGCCTGCCCACGATACGTGTTCCGGTTCATGGTTGCCAGTCGAGAACCATTCTGTCCCAGGATCTTTATTAGTGTCAAATTAGTTTAGTCATGAAATACTGTCGGTAAATAAGCGACTTTTACTCCAGCTGCCTTTTTTGCACCAACCCAAAATAAAAAACCGGCCAAGTGCGAGTCGGACTCGCCCATGTAGGGTTCCGTAGCAGGAAGTATTTCAGTTGATTAAATGAAAGCAAATTGCGGTTTACGATTTATGACATATTAAAAAAAAACTACTTGCTAAACCTCGTTCAAACCAATTTTCGTTGTTAGTTTACATGGTAATGTACATCATATATTTTTTTAGTTTTATCATTCTCTTATTTTAGAAGTTACATATTACAGGGGGGTATTAGTTATATATTACAGGGGGGGGGGAGCACTCATTTTACCACTTTGGAAGTGTCTCTCGCGCTAACTATTCAGTTAAGAAAAAAATGATATTAGGAACTTCAATATCATTTTTGAAGACCTATCCATAGACACCCCACATGTATAGGTACGATGA
The DNA here is from genome assembly GCA_951640165.1 of Pseudoips prasinana. Classification (NCBI taxonomy): domain Eukaryota; kingdom Metazoa; phylum Arthropoda; class Insecta; order Lepidoptera; family Nolidae; genus Pseudoips; species Pseudoips prasinana. The sequence continues at coordinate 34,155,183 of OX621248.1, forward strand.
AAAAAAGTTTTTAAGTTTCAGTTCTATGTATGGGGACCCCCCAAAATTATTGTTCTTTTTCTATTTTTGTTTAAAAATCTTAATGCAGTTCACAGAATACATCTACAAACCAAGTTTCAACAGTACAGCTCTTATAGTTTCGGAAAAAAGTGGCTGGGACATACGGACGGACAGACATGACGAATCTATAAGGGTTCCGTTTTTTGCCATTTGGCTACGGAACCCTAAAAAGGTTATACCAAAAATTCACTAAGTATTTATTCCGTGAGGAGAGAGATTTTGGCGATCTGGGGTATAGGTATATTTTCTAGTACAGACTACAGTATCTCTAAACATTACGTTAGAAATAACTAAAAAGATACAAGGCGGGCATTATACATCATGTAACTTAATTAACGCACATCCCGAAAATAGTTTGTTCAGTATCGTTTACTGAATCGATTTATATCATTTTTAATATAGGTAATTTTTTATTCCAAAATAATTAAAACTACGGAAATTATTTTGGAATAAAAAATTACCCATATTAATGTACAGTACAGTCAAAACAAATTGAAATTGACCGTAAGTCAAAGTAATAAGACTTATAAATCGCAGTTTTATTTGTATTCATACATTTTATTCCAAGAAACTAATTTAGTAAATAACAATGCATATACATGTTAAATAAAAAATTCAGTGTATGCATTATGATTATACCATTATATTCTAATTGGGGTGTTTGAGGGTGCGCGTTAATTACGTTACATGTTGTATATAGCTCGGCAATGCGTGACTGCTGCAATATGTATCGCAAACGTCACAGGCTACATTCACCACTTACTTATCGTATGGGCAGTGGCTACCCTAGGGTCAGAGTTGTTCAAGCCGCCCAGTAGGCCTCTGACATGGCTTAACGACTGTTGCCTAATGGCTACAACCGGCACCGACCGCTTAACGTGCCCTCCGAAGCACGGAGACGCTCATAAATTAAATCACTTTCGCAGTCACCCATCTATATACTGACCGTGAGCATAGTTGCTTAACTTCACCAATCACTTACCGACCGGTGGGAGCATTCTTGTTGTAAGTATTTTCAGAAGCATTTATTAAAAAGCTGTTGTTTTAGCAATAAAAACAGACACTTAAAATGTATTTATTTGTATAGATGGTCCTATACGAGATGATTATGTTTTTTTTTTAATTAATAGTGTAATAAAGGGCGCCCAAGGAGCTCGATCTAGCCATAAAACTGGACAACTCTGTTGTATTTTTTTTTATTTGGAGCGTCTGAGAACCGGGCAAAAGTTCAAGGTCTCCGTTGCATCCCGAAGTAAGCCTTTTTCTTGCTTATAATTATATTTGTCCAGACGCCTCATTAAAATCACCCAAATCACCCAAACCAAGGCCAGCTTACGAGGTAGCATCTCTAGTTTTTGGAGACAGCATTATCACATGTTTATTATCACTATTATTTACAATCTTCTACTATATAAAAATAAGTCGGGTTTTCCTTCCTGACGCTATAACTCCAGAACGCACTAACCGATTTCCACGGTTTTGCATTCGTTGGAAAGGTCTCGGGCTCCGTGAGGTTTATAGCAAAGAAAATTCAGGAAAAATTTCAACAGAAAAGCGGAAAAATCTTCTTTAACGCGAGTGAAACCGCGGGGCATAGCTAGTATATTATATAAGGGTATTTTAATATGAATACAGCTTATAAAATATATGGGCTACATGGAGAGAAATTTCCGCACAATCCTGGCATTCGCCAGCAAAACCGTATAACATCTTAATGTAGTGCGCACGATTATTTGTCGTATTTGATATTATTTACCGCAAAATGATACAAATCGATTCAGTAAACGATTCTGAGCAAACTATTTTCCTGATGTGCGTTAATTAAGTTACATGTTGTATAATGCCTGCTGTATTATTATTAAGCTTTGGACATTCTGGGCATATTTTCGCAAGGAAATTCGGAGGAATACTATGCGCCCTCTGTATTTAGCTATCTCTATATTTTCTTTTGTATGTAGTTAGTTAAGTTTATCCAAAAGTTGATTTAGATTATAACAATAATATCCTGGGACATTATTCACACACGGCCATCTGATCCCAAACTAAGCAGAGCTTGTACCATAGAAACCAGATAACTGATATACTGTATTTTCTTTTGTCAATACATACTTATATAGATAGTTTACACCCAGACTCAGGACAAACAGACATATTCATGCACACAAATATCTGTCCCGGGTGGGAATCGAACCCACGACCTGCGGCGTGAAAGGCAGCGTATCTACTAACCACGCCAATAGGCCTATCATACAATTCTCTTATTATTAAGAAATATAAGTATTGTGAAACTGACACTTAAACTATAACATCTTAATGTAGTGAGCACGAATATAAATAAAAAAAACAACAACAAAATTGCCGTTTAACAAAAGTATCCAAAAAAAAAAAAAAGAATCAATATTTTTATTTCGAAATATACTTAACCGCTACAACCATATTCTTTGTACCACACCGTGTATTAGCCTCATATTATTAGCTTAGGTACGCAGCGCGCCGCCGCGCTGCGTTAGGTATCCTCGCGTCGTGTGATTGTAGTTTACCAGAGTTTACCCTCAATACTTGCAATTGTTAAATATTTTAAGTTTTTTAGGTATTAAGTATGTAATATGTTTTTATTTTATTACTAGAATAACATTTAGCATGAATGTTAGGTAGTTATTCATAAGTTAAGCTGCGCTTGGCAAGCACTTATTATGTTACATTATTGTAAATTTCTCTTTAAGTGAATGTATTACGTTCTTTTGAGAAAATAAATTTCTTTAACCATTATTTGTTGTATTTGGTATTATTCATCTTTAATATACATTGTTGTGTAATGTATATATTGTACAGGTACATGGGCAGTGTAATCACCTTGACTAGCATCCTTTACTTATTTGGCACCCTGTATGTAACAATAATTTCGAGGCCCCAAGTTATTTTGAGCAGTTTATATTGTTTAAGCATTTACCTCTTTCATCATAAAATCCTAAGAAATGAAGCAAATATATAATAAACTTATCCTCACAGTTACTGAGAACAGAGCTAATATAAACGAGCATACAATAACAAGCACACATGGATTTTCTGTCTAGACGTCAGGGCTCGCTGCGCAATCGGGAATGTTTTTCGGATTCCGTACCCGAAATGTACCCACGGAGCTCTAATATGAAGCCTCCTCTGTCCGTCCTTTTGCCCGTTAATCTGTCTGTAGGCTGTATCTCATGAACCATATTAGCTCATCATCATCGTCATCATGTGAGCACAATCACGTCCACTGCTGTACTAAGACATCCCCTAGAAGAATTCCAAGATCGAGTTGATCTCATCATTTGGAGCGATATGCCATAATCGCCACGCTTGGCCGACGGTTTGGCGATCACAGTATGATCTTCATAGTACATAGAGATGCTGCTATTCGTTCTCTGGGGGATATTTCCTCGGAATTACTTCTACGCCCCTTTCAGGATGAGATGAAGTGGCACGATTCTTTGCAGCCAGCCACACAGCAACCGTATTAACAGTAGAATATTTTCACACAGTGTCTATTTTTATTGCCGCTATAACCACAGAAATAAAGTTAAAAATAAAAGGGTCCTCATACAACAAACTTTTGGTTTTTCTCAGTCAATGGCTGTATCTATTGAAGCGTAGTCAAGAGTTACTTAAAATGTCCACAGTGTGACTATTAGTATTGTCTTTTCGACTCCCACTTGGCCGATTTCTTATTAATGTTAATAGGTCGTAAATACTACGCAGGTATTGTTTTTTCTCTTTCACTTAGGTCAATTAGGGATTTCAGTATATTGAAGCTTATTTTACTAACAAATAATCACTGGCATAGAACTATCAAACTAATAAAATACGCAGACACGTACCAATTATGCGCACTGGGCTCATAATTGGTCTAACGTATCACTTATTTTCCCACGGTATTTCATGCTAAAACTAAATTGACATATATAAAGATCCTGGGGCTGAAAGCTTCTCAAGTGGCGACCACGAACTGGGAGACAAATCGTGGGCAGGCCCCATAGAAGGTCGGGTGATAAACTTGTGAGGGTTTCTGGAAGCTGCTGACCGAAAATTGTGTAGAACTTTGGGGAAGACCTATACTCAGCAGTGGACGCCGTTCGGCTGGCATGATGATTTCCTTTTCTTCCTATGATCCGGAGATGGATACAGTTACATGTTTCTTTTAGTGTGAGCTATTTACTAACAATATTTTGAAGGAAATTGTTTACTAACACACTATTTATTTTTATTATTATTATAAACTAACTGTGCCCCGCGTTAAACTTTATAAATTATAGCCTATGTGCTAATCCAGGGTGTCAGCTAAATCCCTACCAAATTTTATGAAAATCGCTCCAGCCGTTTAGACGTGAAGAAGTAACAAACATACACACTCACAAACTTTCGCCTTGATAATATTAGTGTGATAAAAAAATGAAATGATATTAAAATTCCAAGATATTTGGTAAAGTGGAACCTACTGACCTTGAAATAGGAATGTATTCTGTACATCTGGCGATGGTCTTTGACGGGATGCAGGGTGATGGCTCGGTGCACTTCTCTGTTCTTCAGTCTGCCGGTGTACGCCGCCGCGCCGCTGCCGTTGTGATGCAGGATTGTTTGCATCTGGAAACATACAGGAACCTTATCAGAAATTAAAAAAAAAAACAACTTTTGGTTTTTGACTAGTATCCATATTATTTAAATATGTCATGGAGACGTACATTTTTTCAATATTTTCATACGGAACAGTTAATTGGACACATAATTATATAGTTCAGAATCGTCTTTTTCAATTTTAGTACAATACAGTTACCGCGCTAATTTTGAAACAGGTTATAATAATATTGGGACTTTAGAGGTGAACTCAGTGGTCCATAATGGATGGGTGAGGTTAAGCACCTAGATAGGCGGTCTTTCTATAGATGAGTGACCGTGGTGTCATTTCTGAGTAAACGAAGAAACTGTTCCCTTTAAGCTACGGTTGTAGTTGTTAAGCCATGTCAGAGACCTGCTTACACTCTCGATCCTAAGGTAACCAATGGTCATAGAATAAATAATAATGAACAGATAATAAAAAAACAAGAAAAAAAAATGGATCAAGAACAATATTTTTGTTTCTTTTTTTAGTTTATTATTCAGTACATTAAATTTAATTACATACATACAAACTCAGAACATACCACACAAACCATCGCGGGTTTAACAGTGGTATGTCAGACACGCATCTCGGTGCCGTAGCATGAACACACCCACATACACAAGTCTACAGTGCTTAAGAAACAATTCCATTCAAGAAATATTTCTTAAGCACTGCAGCGCAATTTTTATTATTCAATTTGTCATGGATTTCGATGGGTATCTCGTGTTAGAATTTGTAATAAAGAAGAGCAACAAAGAATAAACAAGGCAACAAATTGCCCCTTAAGGAAGATAGGTACACAGTTAACAATTATGGAAAATATAAAGACTAAATCTCCATTACCAATTCTGCAAAAGGCCTTGAAAGTTAACAACAGACTGGTGCCAACCTCAACTTTAATTATAATCTGTTGTGCAAACTGACATAGATCGTTATTTGCTCAATGAGGTAGGAGATTCATGTAAATACTCAATTTTAAATTCCTATTAAAGATTGTTTAATATATCTGAAGAACTGCACAGAACAAAAATCTAAATTAAAATTAAGGCAGTCAAGAATGTCTTCAACTTAATATGTACAGACGCCAGCACATCCGGCTACCCTACCAATCTGTCAAATTTCTTTTATAGATTTTCAACTATATCACAAAAGCATAAGGTTCACTTTCAATTGGGGAATTTTGACAGATTGGGGTAGCTTCATGTTCTGGCGTCTGTACATATGTTGTCAATGGCTCTCTCCTTCGTTAACTGACTGGTTCGGTTACATCTAAGTTTATTGCACTTTTTAAAACATAAGAGAGGAAGGGCACAGCGTTTATTCGCTCAAAGAGCAAACCAGCTGCACAAAAATCCCAAAATCACTCTTTGGTCCGACCCAGGTTTTGAACTAGATCGTTGAAACTTCGCCGCTCGACTAAGCAGTCAAGAAGTTGATGTGTAATCAATAATGCAACATCAACCAATATGGTGATTTCATCGGTGATCCCGTGCAATTGATCACACCCTCTCTTACAATTCTGCCCTTTTGCTTCAGCGGCCCCCTGAGCTGTGGCCCGAACCCCAAAAGGGTGGCCTCGGGTATTAGTCGTTTAATTTAAGCTATGCTTAATGCTCATTGCCTTCAATTCTTTAATTTTAATATTGTACAACTAAATTTCAAAATAATAGATTAGTAACTTGTTATTTATTTTAGGATTTAAGAAAATATTTCTGATAAAACAGACCGCACGGACGGACTAATTATTTTTTGTAATTTTTATACTGTATTCGACTAAGACTTGACTAAACTTGACAAGTACAAGTGTATGTTAATACCCAAGTGCTGAATAAATTTCATTATTTCATTATGCTCCTTTTAATACAAAAGTGTAGCAGTAGTCGAGGTCAAGGTGACTGCTGGCCAGATACTGCATCTGAACCCTCCGCCAGTCTCCGTTCCATTGGGCCACTGGGAATGAGGACGAGAGAGCGCTTCTGTGGTCGCGCGCCCACTTATGCACAAAAAATTACCTGCGCCAACGACTGCTTTATGTGCTCACATGCCCGCAATGTGGGAGGATGTTTTCCAATAAAATTGGCCACGTAAGTCACATGAGAGCACAAAACTTCGGCTACAGTAGGAGGAAAAGCGGTCGCCGTGGCCGAAATCGGCCGGGACCACATCATCATCATCATAACATGTAGGTCAATACAATTACTATAAAATTACATTATCAAAAAGTCCATTGATTTAAATGTGAAATACAGTACTAATCTAAGCTAATATTATCGTAGATATTTCAGTGATTTACACAAATAGTAATTATGCAGTATATACAACATGTAACGTATTTAAGGCACACCCTCAAACACCCCAATTAAAATATTATGTTGTAATCATAATACATGCACTGAATTTTTTATTTAACATGTATATGCAAACAACATAAAAACCTACCCTACAACAAAACGATACTATGCAAAAGGAGAAAGGATATCGTTGCGCAAGTTCCACGAACTAAAACCACATTTGCTAGCAGGCAGCTTAATAAACGCTCGGCTCAGCTGTATAACAAAATTAATAAAGAAATATATATATTTGACAAAAATTATTACGAGTGCAAAAAAAGCCTAACAAGTTGGTTAAAATTACTTACCTACGAGGACACAGAGGCACTACTAGAAAATAGCGAGTGAACAAAAATCACATCAATACGAACACAACACACCACATACACCACACCACACACACACACACACACACACACACACACACACGAGCAATCCTTTATTTTAACTTTATTCTATTTATTGTTAAGAAATATATATATTGTAAATTGTAAGCACGCAAACATAAAATTGATATGGAAGAGCGGGGTCTCGTAATACAGGCATTGTCTGCCTAAAATGAGACCCCATACAAATTCATTTATTTATGTAATTCGTTGTTTGTGATAATAAACTATTTTGTTTTTTTTTTTATTTGATATGCATTGTTATTTAGGTACTAAATTAGTTTCTTGGAATAAAGTTTATTTTTCTTTATTTTGCATTGAATTTTGGAATTTGTATGAATACAATTATACTGCGATTTTGAAAGTCTTATTACTAGTGTTGTTAAAAGGCTCGAGTCTCCCGAGTATTCGGCTCATTCAAGGTTCGAGTCTCCTATGAAGCCTCGAGCTGCAGCCTCGAGCCTTATTTCGAAGGCTCGAGCCCAGTCTCGAACCCCAGTTTCGAGGCTCGAGTCGCAACTCGAGCTCTGTTTTAAAGGCTCACTACACAACATTATGCTCCAAAAGAATGTTGTACGTCCGTAAGCATATGTCATCTGAACTTGATAAAAGATATACCTATCAGGTGGAATTCAACTTATATGATGTTGGAAAGAGCTTTGAAAATGAAAAGAGTGCTTAATTATATATGTTTGGATTACACAGAGTTTTTTCCATACACTATTGAGAATTGGGAGATGAAGTGTAGCAGATGAAGTGGATAGATACATAAATATGCCTATTGAGCCTGAAAACACAATGTATTAATGTGGTGGAAAAAACAAAAAGAATTGTCTTTGTCAACCTTAGCTCAAATAGCATTTGAAGTATTGTCTATACCAGCGACGAGCGTTCCTATTGAACAAGCCTTTTCAAAGTCTGGTAATTTATTAACAAAAAAAAGAAACAGGCTGACCCACAAAAATATCCAAGCATCAATGTGCTTATCGTGTTGGTTAAAAATCGAATAATCGTTCATTGAATAATAAAGTTTTCTTTTTTCTATCTTTTTATTTCATTTTTTTATACGTACTTACCACATTAAAACAAAAATATTTCATTTTAATATTATCAGGCATATATAAAGCTCAAGCTTCGACTCGAGTCCTTCATTTAAGGCTCTTGAGCCTTTAAGGTTTGAGCCTTTAGGGCTCGAACCTTTAAGACTTACGAGCCCTCAGAGCTCGAGCTTTGAAGGCTCAGTAGCTTCGACTCGAAGCTCGAGTTTCCGCCTCGGAGCTCATTTCTCACAACACTACTTATTACTATGACTTACGGTCCATCTCAATTTGTTTTGACTGTACAAGGTTAATATGACAATAATTTCCGTAGTTTAAATTATTTCGGAATAAAAATACCTATAGTAAAAATGATATAAATCGATTCAGTAAACGATTCTGAACAAACTATTTTCAGGATGTGCGTTAATTAAGTTACATGTTGTATATTTTAAGTATTCAGGGTGGCAGCATTGTTTTCAAATCAGTGTTCGTGTTGTTGGCCCGCTAAAGAGGACCTTCTGGGATGTGACGTAAGGGTAGACAAATATTATAATCCATAATTATATACATTATCTATACTAATATTATAAAGAGGTAACGTTTGGGAGTTTGTGACGTTGTAAGGGGTAATCTCTGGATCTACTGAACCGATTTTCAAAATTATTTCACCAGTAGAAAGCTACGATATTGTGAAGTGTCATAGGCTATGAAAAATTCCAAAATTAATAACGCATCTTTACTTAAACTTGAATAATGTAATCCAAGTTGCGGGACAAACGGGAAGGGACAAAAATATTTAAAACGCGGAACGAAGTCCGCGGGCACTGCTAACTTAGTACATTATAAAGCTATAAAATATGGAATGTAATTTAAATACTATTGAGAATTGTGTATTCTTCTTTTCCTGTATTGCCATCCCTGCGATATATATTTCATCTGTAATTATATCTAGCTCTTAAACATTGACTAACTAACCTTGATCTACCTACATTCCACCTACTTAAGCACATCCGATTGAAATTCTCAAACATTAACAAAGAGAACGCACTTTGTAACCAGTTAATAAAAACAAAACATCTGTTTAATGTAAAGTTTTCACCTCGTTCACAAAAATGCGGAAATAATGATCGTATTACGTATACCACATTATGTAAGACGGCTTGTTAACGCTTCGGGTGTGTTTTTATTTAGTCTGGTCTAGTTTGATTTGAGAGTCAGGGGGGCTACCATTTAAGTCGCCAATAATCTTGATCAGCGTTCAAATGGATGAAGGTTAAAAATTACTAAATCATTCATCTATTTCAACGCCGATCAAGGTGATCAATGACTTAGGGATAGGTCCCCTGGGGGACTAAGGGCTAAGGCTGAGATCTATAGAGCGTACTTAGACTTTGCTCAAACTTTACTTACGTAAAACTTTGCTAAATGTATGCTAAGCTTATACTTTGATTTGGTATTTATAGACTTTTGAAGTTAAGATTATGCTTAGCATAAGCTAAGACAGACAAAGTCTAAGCGTTAACTTCAGTCTAAGTAAAGTCTGAGCAAAGTCTAAGTACGCTCTATAGATCTCAGCCTAAGTCGCTGAACATCGGGATAGTGATCGGCGCAGCGGCATTCAAATAAATAAAGGTTAAAAATTACTTTAATCAATCGTTAAATCGGCTTTCATGAGCACATGTGACGTCATAAATGGTCCGGAATCGATTGTCAACGTTGAAGCCAATAATGATTAATTAAGTTATTTTCAACCTTTATTTCTTTGAACGCCATTTAAGAAATCGAATTTCGGCGACTTAGTCGGTAGAGCCCGGCTTTCAAATACTTAGATGAAGGTTAAAAATAACTAAATAATTCATCTATTTGAATTCTGATCACGATGATCGACGACTTAGGCGATAGGTTCCTGGTCTAAGTTCTTATTTGCGACAAAGAGAAAGCTTATAATAATAATATCCTGGGACATTATTTACACACGGCCATCTGATGCCAAACTAAGCAGAGCTTATACTATAGTAACCAGATAACTGAGATACTACTTTTATAAATACATACTTATATAGATAAATTACACCCAGACTCAGGACAAACAGACATGTTCATGCACACAAATATCTGTCCTGGGTGGGAATCGAACCCCCGGCGTGAAATGCAAGCATTTGCCAACCACGCCAACAGGCCCTTCGATTATTATATATATGCATTCTCCTCCATCCATTATTTATTACATACGGCGATTAAACAGTGTGGTCTTTGACAGCTCTGCCTTAGTCCAAGCTTGCGGCTTGCCAACGAACGGATGGCAGTACACCCAAAGATACGGCTTACACACCGCTTGGGAATCACTACATTATGATCCAGAAGTCCTCCAAAACTTTGCTATAGGTACTCAAATGGGACTAAGTTGTTCGAATCAACCGAAACGGTAAAAAAAAAATCCAACAAAGCCATAAAACTCGCGCCAAAATTGTCAAGAGGAACTGAGCGCCTTTAAAAAGGATTGGCATGTATTGGCAGTCGAGCGAAAATAGCGGAAAAAGGAGAAAGAAGGCCTTTTTGGTTTGTAGTGGGACAATATTGACTTGTAATTAAAGTAATCTTGAGTAATATTTTGGTTAAAAAGTGTTGCCCAACTACTGGTGTACTCCTAATAGCGTTTTACGGAATACATACGGCTAGCTGTCTATCCAAATAAAACTACAAACTTAGAAGCCATACCAGCGGGCACTCTAACGGTTTGGACCTGGAATCAAAGCGGTTACTTACGTATGCATTAGAGGGTCGTTTTAAGGACGTTTTGTTCAAATTTCGCCCTACATTAGAAGGATAAATAATTAATAATTATCTTCAACGAAAACACAATTTTCAAAAATATGAAATAATCACTGCTTGTGCATTGCTCCAAGAACCAACATAGTATAGACGCCAGCACATCCAGCTATCCCAATCTATCAAATTTATTTTATAGATCTTCAACTTTATCACTTAAACATAAGGTTCACTTTCAATTGGGGAAATTTGACAGATTAGGGTAGCTTGATGTGCTGGCGTCTGTACATAAGAATATAAATAACGTGACTTAAACGCTCTGGATTTATAAAAATCAAAATGATGCCGCAGAGCAATGCGCGGATGCACGCAACGCCGCCGGTCGCGACTAGTTTTTATTCGCCATTGTGTGCTAATGTTCCGCAGCTTTGTCGGTCTTTGTCCACTAAATCCGATGTCCTTACTAAGGCTTTCGTACACCTACAGCAATAACAGCAATATGATAAAATAAATAATATGATAATTGTATCTACACAGTTTTAAGGTGGGTACTCGCTGCAAATTGTTGTCATCATAATTATATTGCTTTAATATGCGGAAAATGTTAAATATTTAAAAAAAATGTATTTTATATGTACACAGAAAAACATAAAGTCCAGGAAAAAGTAACAAGAAACGAAGAGTACCTACATAGGATCTGCTTATTTCGTAAGAAGTTTCATCCAGCAGACTCGCGACAGGAAAAACTAATATGAAAGACCGTCAATAATGTGTGTTAATTAGTTAATGACGGTCACCGTAGCCTAGTTGGTAGTGCTTCTGCCTACGAAGCTGGTGGTCCTGGGTTCGAATCCCGGTAAGTGCAAATATTTGTGTGATGAGCATGAATATTGTTAGAGCATAATTTGTTTCTGAGTCATGGATGTTTTCTATGTAGGTATTTATGTATTTATTTATCTATATAAGTATGTATATCGTCGCCTGGTACCCATAGTACAAGCTATGCTTAGTTTGGGGCTAGGATGATCTGTGTGACACTGTCCCAAGATATTATTATTATTATTAATTACTCCATTTCGGCGCCTGGTGATGATGGAATTACGGCAGAGCTTCTGAAGGCGGGTGGTACACCAATCCTACGGGCCCTTCAGAAGTTATTTAACTCCGTCATACTAGAAGGTCAAACGCCAAAAGCATGGCACAGGGGTGTGGTGGTGCTCTTCTTCAAAAAGGGCGATAAAACCCTCTTGAAGAATTACAGACCCATCACACTGCTGAGCCATGTTTACAAGTTGTTTTCGAGGGTCATTACGAATCGTCTCGCACGCAGGTTTGACGACTTCCAGCCTCCCGAACAAGCCGGTTTCCGTAAAGGCTTTAGTACCATAGACCACATACATACGCTGCGGCAGGTTATATAGAAGACCGAAGAGTATAACCAGCCGTTATGCTTAGCGTTTGTGGACTATGAGAAAGCCTTCGATTCGATCGAAACTTGGGCCGTACTGAGGTCTCTCCAAAGGTGCCAAATCGACTACCGGTATATCGAGGTGTTAAAGTGTTTGTACGAAAACGCCACTATGTCAGTGCGACTCCAAGATCAGAACTCGAAACCTATCCACTTGCAGCGAGGTGTGAGACAGGGAGATGTTATATCTCCGAAACTGTTCACCGCTGCATTGGAAGATGTCTTCAAGCTTCTGGACTGGAAAGGCTTTGGCATCAATGTCAATGGCGAGTACATCACCCACCTTCGATTTGCCGACGATATAGTAGTCATGGCTGAGACCCTTGACGACCTCGGTACAATGCTCGATGGCCTCAGCAGAGTCTCACAACAAGTGGGTCTGAAAATGAACATGGATAAGACGAAAATTATGTCAAACATCCATGTTGCACCCACTCTAGTTAAGGTTGGAGACTCTGCACTCGAAGTTGTAGAGAACTATATTTACCTAGGACAGACCATCCAACTAGGTAGGTCCAACTTCGAGAAGGAGGTCAATCGTAGAATCCAACTCGGCTGGGCAGCGTTCGGGAAGCTACGTAATATCTTCTCGTCCCAAATACCGCAGTGTCTCAAGTCGAAAGTCTTCGACCAGTGTGTGTTGCCAGTGATGACTTACGGAACAGAGACGTGGTCGCTAACTATGGGCCTTATCAGGCGGCTCAAGGTCACCCAAAGAGCAATGGAAAGGGCTATGCTTGGAGTTTCCCTGCGAGATCGAATCAGAAATGATGAGATCCGCAGGCGAACCAAAGTCACCGACATAGCCCTAAGAATTGCCAAGCTGAAGTGGCAGTGGGCAGGGCACATAGCTCGTAGAGCCGACGGCCGCTGGGGCAGAAAGGTTCTCGAGTGGCGACCACGAACCAGAAGACGCAGCGTGGGCAGGCCCCCTACAAGATGGACCGATGATCTTGTGCGGGTCGCTGGAAAACGCTGGATGCGGATAGCGCAAGACCGGCAATTGTGGAGATCTTTGAGGGAGGCCTTTGTCCAGCAGTGGACGTCTTTCGGCTGATATGATGATGACTCCATTTCTCCCAAATAAAATAAATTGTGATAGTTTCAGGGACGAACTTGCTAAACGTAGTTTGGGGATACGAGTTGAATATCAGAAATAAAGTAAAAGTAAAGTAAGTAAAGTGGTAATCCAAGCTTACCAAGTTCATTGAATTTGTAGACGATATTTTGAAAAATAGTAATTTCAATTCTCTCTAGAGACAAGCGTGAGAGAGAATGGTATAACAAGATTATAGCCATATAAGACGCGAGAATTGCAACTGTAGCATATAATATTAAATATAATTAACACTATTATTCTAATGCATCGGAAGAAATGTTAACAGGTCTAGTCTCATAAATTTTAACAAGGGAGTAAAATGACTCCATCCAATCAGTAAGATGTAATTCTCAAACCTCACGGCATGCGGCATTGAGAACTCCTTAAGCGGTTATTATAGACCCTTACAGTCGTCTGATTTATGGCACATAAATCAGACACGCAAAGTTCTATTTTCATGAAACCTCCGGAGCAATTTTATCTGATTACTAAGCACAGAGCTAGTTTAAAATGGTCCTTACAAATTTAATCAAATGTTGTTTCAACTTTTCAGCTCAGATACAACTCTAAAGTCTGATTTTATTAATTATATCTAACTTTACATGACGTGCATTCAGCCCATTATGACCCACGCGAGTTTGGTATTGGCACAAGACGCTATATTCACCCCAAATGCTTCAACATCAGTTCATTCCACGTGCCGTAGGTGCCCCTTTGTATGTTCGTAAAAAGAACTTTCACAGCGATTTCCAACCGCCTGCCGCCTGCCATCAAACATTGGGATGATGCAAGCGTATAAATATTTTTTCGAGGCATGAACTATGCACCATTCATGTCTGTTAGTAATATTGGTAATCATATACACCCCGATCGTCCTTTACCATACTGTCGTCACACGAAGGTCCGCCTAAAATCCGGAACTTATATTCCGGATTTTAGGCGGACCAACGAGCTCGCGAGATCACGGCTCAACGAGACCAAGTCAAGCCTGTTAGAAAATGTCGGACTAAATAATACTTTTCTTATATTAAACATTGATATTATTACTTATTTAAAGTTGAGACACCGAGTAGCTCAAGATGATTTATCCTTGTGTTCAGAGTCAATTAGATAAACTATCTCTATTATTTCATTAGCAACTATACGACTCCCCTTTTTTAAAAAGAACTGTGCTAGTAGTAAATAGTGATGTTGAAATGGTAATATGATATCGACCGAGAGGAGTCAATAAATCTATTTAACTGAGTAAAATAAAACACGCGAAATTGAGCTTTAAAGTAACTGATCTCAGCGAAAACTATGAAGACTCATCCTAGAAATGAGACTTCACTACTAAATTAACTTTAAATTCGCGAGAACCTATATTAAAAAATGTTTTGAAATTCATCACAGTTGTCAAATACCACAAAATGACATTACATAGAAAGAGATGAAATTAAAATACTACTATTAATTGGTATTTCGTAGAATCAGGGACATCGAAACTTCACCGTTGATACCGTACACTATCTGAAATATCGTAACCGAAACTAGCTATAGCCCAAATGAAATCAGTGTA
The DNA here is from genome assembly GCA_951640165.1 of Pseudoips prasinana. Classification (NCBI taxonomy): domain Eukaryota; kingdom Metazoa; phylum Arthropoda; class Insecta; order Lepidoptera; family Nolidae; genus Pseudoips; species Pseudoips prasinana. The sequence continues at coordinate 34,170,529 of OX621248.1, forward strand.
GCCATACCTTTATAGTAAAACTGTGCCGATTTCAAACAATTGTCTAAAGACTGTCGCTAACAATCGCACTGCGAGCAGTGAGAACCAGGACGATGCTCGGAATATAATCCCACTGATTCATTGAGATTATTGTCACAATCAACTCTTAATTAAGTTGAGTTGTCTGTTAATATTACATTGATAGATATAAACTACTTCGGGTCAACTAGATGGTCAGAGGAGAAGGACCTACGGGACCAATTACAGCTGGTGATTACTCAGCAAATTATCCAGTTAGACGCTTGAACCAGCTTCTGCCCGCGCCTTCATTCACTTTGACCATAGAATAACTAAATAACCTAAACTAACTTAACATTTTTCCTGAATAAAAAGTATCCTATGTGTTATTCGAGATAATAAACTGTGCCAACTTTCATTCGAAAGAAGCGGGCTGTTCGGCGTGGTTGGTAAATAATTGCCTTTCATGCTGCAGGTCGTGGGTTCAATTCCCACCCAGGACAGAAACAGACCCTGTTCATGAACATGCCTGTTTTTCCGGAATCTGGGTGAAATTTGCCATGTTTAAAAAAAGCAAAATTGGTACATGTAGTATATCAGTTATCTGGTTTCCACAGTACAAGCTCTGCTTAGTTTGGGATCAGATGGCCTTGTGTGAATAACCCAGGATATTAGTAGTCTTACATTCAAATTAGTCTAACAATATTAACTTTCACATTTATATTATTAGTAGGTTTAAAAGTTGAGAAATGAGCGAAGTAGTAAATAAATACAGGATTTTGAACCAGTTAACCATAAAGACAACCATTTATAAAAAGGAAACTATAAAGAGACTGTTTTTAAATGTGATTAGTCCCTTCCTCTTACCTACTAATGCAACTCCTGTAAACCAGGACCAACAAAATTAAACGACACTGATCGATGAGGCTGAGGCATGTCTCGGGGAATAGATCAACAACGATCAAAATCTTGCAAACAATTCAATCTGAAAGAAACAAGGAGTAAGAAAAAAATTGTTCCACTTCGCTCCAGAACAAAGCGGTATGATATTACGAAGCCGCATAAAACGAAACTAGAGAAAACTGCTGCAAAAGCATCAAGGGTACATTTATATAGGTGCTGTCAATTGAGTTGATTTTTATACTTGATTCCAATAGTAGGTGTGGAGACGCTTCCGAAATCCGGTCGGATATAAAACGTCAAGATTGAGTTTCGATGCTCTATAAGAATCTCTTATAGTCCATCCACTAGCGAAGAAAATGCAGTCTAAATTTAAACTTCTATTTGAACTGAAAAATGAAATATATTTTCTTTAAATACTGTGAAAGTACTTGATATTTTCTTTAAATACTGTGAATACGTGATTTTAACTTAGTAATAAACAACATAGATATTAAAGGCGATTTGGAGATTGCGACTGAGTTTGAAAAATATTTTTAGAATATTCCAGTCATACTTACTAACTCTCTTTCATGTTCTTCTACATCTGCTGAGCAGATACTCAAGCAAAGCGTAGGGTCGTGTGACACAGTTTTTGAATTTTCGGTGGTTAGCCCTAAAGATATTTTAAATGCTTTCAAGAGTATTAACATGAAAAACACAAAGGATCTGTGGGGTCTATCTGTTAAGACTGTTTCATCAATTATTACTATAATCGCCCCACACTTAGCTACTGTGTTCAATTGCTATGTTGCATCAGGTGTATTTCCTGACTTGATGAATTATAGTAAAATCATTCCTTTGTTTAAAGCTGGTGATACTTCAGACCCTTCAAATTTTCGACCTGTTTCCGTGCTGCCCACTCTTAGTAAAATATTTGAAAAGCTTATGCTTAGCCAGCTGCTCAGACACTTTAATATACATAATTTACTACACCGGAAACAGTTTGGATTCACAAAGGGTTGTTCAACCATAGATGCAGGGGTCAACTTATTAAAAAGTATATTCGCGGCGTGGGAAGACTCGCAAGATGCATTAGGTATCTTTTGCGATTTGTCCAAAGCGTTCGATTGCGTTCATCATGATACTCTGGTCAGAAAATTACACCACTACGGTATTAGGAACAAGGCTCTCGAACTTCTGACTTCTTACTTGGGCAATAGAATTCAAAAGGTCGAAATAAACGGTAAAATATCTCCGGGATCTCCAGTGGTAATGGGCGTCCCACAGAGGTCAATTCTGGGCCCATTTTTGTTTTTAATTTATATAAATGACTTACCTTACTACGTAAGGGATAAGCATGAGATTGTGTTGTTTGCAGATGATACTTCCCTGACGTTCAAAATAAACCGACAATTAAGCAATTTTGACGATGTTAATGATGCAATCTCTAAAGTTGTACATTGGTTTAATGCCAATAATCTTGTGCTTAATGATAAGAAAACTAAAGTCATTAAATTCACTACACCGAATGTGAAACAGGCGACAACCAATGTACAACTTAATGGAGCTAGGTTGGACCCTGTTGAATCAACTGTGTTCTTGGGTATCACTATTGACTCAAAGCTACAATGGAGCCCACAAATAGAAAAACTGTCCGGCAAATTAAGTTCTGCAGCATATGCAGTGAAAACTATTAGACGGCTGACTGATGTTGACACAGCTAGAATGGTTTATTTCAGTTATTTTCATAGTGTAATGTCTTATGGAATTCTTCTCTGGGGTAGCTCTGCTGACATTAACACCATATTTATATTGCAAAAAAGAGCTGTAAGAGCTATCTATAATCTTGGCCCGAGAGTGTCTCTAAGAGAAAAATTCAAAGAGGTCAACATTCTAACTGTACCATCTCAGTATATATATGAAAACTTACTATATGTGCATAAAAATATCGATTCCTTCTGTAAAAGGAGCGATACACATAATGTAAATACTAGATATAAGAATAATCTCATACTGCATACTACCCGTCTCCACAAAATAAGTAACTCTTTTATGGGGCAATGTATAAGATTTTATAACAAACTTCCCAATGATATTAGAGAATTGTCTACGAATAAGTTTAAAAGAATTATTAAAGCCAAATTGTGTAGCAGGGCATATTACAAAATTTCTGATTATTTAAGTGATACAAGTGCTTGGGATGGAGTTGTTCTGAGTCAACACACATGATTGTAATTAATCTTAAGTGTATTTTATTTTAAAAAAGGATTCCTACTGAGTTTTCTGGCAGTGTTTCTCAGTAGCTGCCACGTCATGCACTGCACGGTAGGGTAAAAAAAATATGACGATTCCACATAAATGTAAAATTTTTACGGAATAAAGTTACTTTGACTTTGACTTTGAACAACGATCAAAATCTTGCAAACAATTCAATCTGAAAGAAACAAGGAGTAAGAAAAAAATTGTTCCACTTCGCTCCAGAACAAAGCGGTATGATATTACGAAGCCGCATAAAACGAAACTAGAGAAAACTGCTGCAAAAGCATCAAGGGTACATTTATATAGGTGCTATCAATTGAGTTGATTTTTATACTTGATTCCAATAGTAGGTGTGGAGACGCTTCCGAAATCCGGTCGGATATAAAACGTCAAGATTGAGTTTCGATGCTCTATAAGAATCTCTTATAGTCCATCCACTAGCGAAGAAAATGCAGTCTAAATTTAAACTTCTATTTGAACTGAAAAATGAAATATATTTTCTTTAAATACTGTGAAAGTACCGAAAGCTTTCTAGCTAACAGAATGTAAGAACGGGATGAATATTACTTTCCCGCAGACAACCGGTCCAGACGACCTTATGTACCGATATTATAGCAGACAGATGTTTATTACTCCATGAAGAGAATGCGAAGGCTGTTACAGGTAAACTACAATATAATTTCATTGGACGAACATTTTTGTAGTAACTTCGACGATTAAGATATTGTTTAGCTGTACTCATCATTCTATCACAATAGCCGTACTCCAGGTGGATATTTCTTTAAACTTGCATAAAATGAGTTCGTACAGAAATTAGAGTTGCATGGATGAATTTTTAGGGTTCCGTAGCCAAATGGCAAAAAAACGGAACCCTTATAGATTCGTCATGTCTGTCTGTCTGTCTGTCTGTCTGTCTGTCCGTCCGTATGTCACAGCCACATTTTTCCGAAACTATAAGAGCTGTAGCGTTGAAACTTGGTAAGTAGATGTATTCGATGAACCGCATTTAGATTTTTACACAAAAATAAACAAAGAACAATAATTTTGGGGGGTCCTCATACATAGAACTGAAAATCAAACTTTTTTTTTCATCGTTCCCATACATGTGGGGTATCTATGGATAGGTCATCAAAAATGATATTGAGGCTTCTAATATCATTTTTTTCTAAACTGAATAGTTTGCGCGAGAGATACTTCCAAAGTGGTAAAATGAGTGTCCCCCCCCCCCCCCTGTAACTTCTAAAATAAGAGAATGATAAAACTAGAAAAAATATATGATGTACATTACCATGCAAACTAACAACGAAAATTGGTTTGAACGAGATCTAGCAAGTGGTTTTTTTTAATACGTCATAAACGTTAACCGCAATTTTCTTCCATTAAACAACTGAATACTTGCTGCTACGGAACCCTTCATGTGCGAGTCCGACTCGCACTTGGCCGGTTTTTTATAGAATAGAATAGTTTTTCTGTATTCGAGTAACCAAAATTGAACAAGATCATTAGTATGTTAGTAAAACAGACATTAAACAAAAATATATATAGCTTGTAAGTTACGTTACATATGTGATGGCAATGCAATTAATTTTACAGATGTATAAAAATACAGCCTCTTCAAGTTGGTCAGGTCTTGGTATGTCTTATTTAATATTTTATTAATAATTTTCATTTTTAGATGTTATCTAATTCATTTTTATGAGTCTGAATAGAAATCTAATGCTTTTTGGATATTGATAATTAAATATCAGTCAGAGCCAGGCGTAGATAAGAGAAGGAACCAATAAAATGGTAGATTACACTTGCGAGCCTGTTGCTAGAGTCCCGTCGTATTAGTTTATGGACGTTTTGTGTCACTAGCCTTTACGTTAACACGCGAATGCACATGCTGCTAATCCTAGTGATGATTGTGAAGGAAATTGAATTAATAAGAATGCAAATTAAGAGTCATAGAGGGCGTTCACACATCTTGGCCGGCGAGTACAATATGATGGAATGTGAAAGGTACACTAGCTTCGATTTTGAGAAAGTCACTGCCTGTAGTTTTAAACTCAACGTGCACTTAGCCCACAAATATACTGGAGGAGACTGCCCTCTGGAGTACAAATTATCTTTTTTTCTCGCTGTATTTTAGTATTTTACAAATCCCATCGCGGCATCGCCATGGTAACAATCTAAAACGAAGCAAAATCAATAGGACCATTCACATTAGTAAGCACTGAATCTATAAACAGTGTTCAAAATCAAATTAACCGGCAGGTCACGATATGTTCAATCGGGAAAACACGCGCATCGATTGCGCACTCAAGAAGCACCGCCCTAGGTATGAGGCAGCTTCTAATCTAGATAATCTTGTGAACGACAACAAAATTTTGGCTAGAGTTGAGCCTCTACCGGCTAAGTCGCCGAACATCGATTTCTTAAATGGCGTTCAAATAAATAAAGGTTAAAAATGACTTAATCAATCGGTAAATCGGCTTCCATGAGCACATGTGACGTCATAAATGGTCCGGAATCGATTGTCAACGATGAAGCCGATTTAACGACTGATTAAGTCTAAAATAAAATAACCTTTATTTTAGACTTAATCACTGATTTGAACGTCATTTAAGAAATCGATGTTCGGTAACTTAGCCGGTAGAGCCCCTGATTGGTGCCACTCCGGCCTAACATATCAACATAGTGTAAAGAACAGTAGATTCTATTGAATATTGACTTTCTGTTTTGTTGTTCAGAGATTGTTCGGCTACCAGGCAAAGTAGGTAAGTTATCTCGAATAGCTATTATAGGCGATCGGATATTATTATTATTTTATTTTATTTATAACTTTATGCCCATCAAATTGTACAAAGGCGGACTTAATGCCCAAGGCATTTTCTGCCAATCAACCTTAGGGTGGTGCAGAGATAGCATGGTAGGTGCACGGATCATTCAATTATCAAAGAGTAAGAAAGTAAACAAACACAATACTATACAATACAATACTATATTATACAATACTATACTATGCAATACTATATTATACAATACTATACAATACTATACTATATGATACTATACTATAAAATCCGATCATGAAACATATATTTAATTTATAACTGGGGGGTTTCTGCTAACAATTTACGAAGTAAATGCTCACGAACTTTTCTTTTAAATGAGATACGACTCTTGGCCATCCTGATTTCGAGAGGTAATGAATTCCACTGAAGAATTGACTGTACAAAGAAAGAAGAGTGAAGGAAATCAGAACGGTGAGATGGACATTGGAGGAGACGATTGTGCGAAGAGCGAAGATTTTTTGTATGGTTAGTAAAGAGATATTGAAAGTGATGAGATAAGTAAGAAGGAGAAGAAGTAGAAGAAGAAGGATATCTAGCTCGTGAGATAACAACCACCTGTTACTTAAATTTATTGCTGGAATTAAGTACACATGATTTGATTCTCTGCTTCCTGAAATGTCTACGGGAGTCTTGTGTCCGAGTTAACCTAGTAGTAAGATCGTTGGACTGTTGAGTCAATGGTTCAATTCAAACCCAAGGCAAGCAGCACTGACTTTATGAACTTGTGCATGTTAGAAATAACTTATATCGTACTTAAAATTATCTAGGCAACGGTGAGGAGGAAACCTGCATGCCTGAAATTTCGAAGAATCCTCTTTCTTATTTACTAACACATACATAATCGAAAACACCTTCATCATCATCATCATCATATCAGCCGAAAGACGTCCACTGCTGGACAAAGGCCTCCACCAAAGATCTCCACAATTGCCGGTCTTGCGCTATCCGAAAACACCTTGCGAGCACCCAATTGTTTGCAGTAACTATTACACAATTTTGTTGTCCTCGACAAAATAGTGAATAATTAATGATATATCTACGGTATTATTATCATCATAGAAAAACTGTATTAAGATTATTGAGTGATAAATAATACTGTACCAATATTATAGATTATATATATATATATATATATATATATATATATATATATATATATATATATATATATATATATATATATATATATATATATATATATATATATATATATATATACTTACATAAATATAGCTATATTATCCATTGTGTACCTAATATTAATAGTTTTTAGTTATAATTAGTATTAATTTGAGTGTCTTCAATATGAGGATACTGACTAGTCTGTACTTTTGTTTTTTTATCAGTGTTACTCACCAATATCATTGTGCATGTTGTGGCACCTTTAGAAGCTGTACATTTAAATTATATTTTTGTATAGATTAAAACATTTTAGATTTAAGTAGATGTAACAGCTACTGGATGTCCTTAAATAAATAAATAAATCATACACTAAATTATAGACTGTATTTAGCAAGTGTTGTGGATCGTGACCTGATTTAAATCTAGTGCACAAACTTGTATAAATTACGAGCATTGTCCTCGCATGACCTTAATGTGTATCAAATTGTCGATGGTTTCCACTAAAAGAGCCGTTGATGTTGATTGCTAAGTCAACGATATAATCATTTAGCTTGTCTGCTAGATCCGAACAAAGAAACGATGTTACTACCCGGCTTTTAGCTCCAATTGGTGTACTAATTAGGTCAAAGAACTTCTGCTGTCTATTTATATGAGTGGTAAGTGATCGGCGAGGTTAAGCTACTAGGCTTGCGGTCAGTCCATAGATGGGTGACCGTCAAAGTGGTTTAATTATTGAGCGTCTCCATGCTTAGGAGGGTACTGTAAGCTGTCAGTCAGAGGCTACTAGGCGGCTTGAACAACTCTGACACTAGGGTAACTATTGCCCATACGATAAGTAAGATAAGTAAGTGGGACTTTTTTTACTTTTGAGACTTGATTATAATATCTGGGGACAATGTCACACAGATCTTCCTAGCCCCAAACTAAGCAAAGCTTGTACTATGGGTACCAGGCGACGATATATATAGACAGATAAATACTTAAATACATAGAAAACATCCATGACTCAGAAACAAATATTCGTGCTCATCACACAAATATTTGCACTTACCGGGATTCGAACCCAGGACCACCAGCTTCATAGGCAGGGGCACTACCAACTAGGCTACGGTGACCGTCGCCGGAGATTGACAGCACTTTTTAACCGACTTCTAAAAGGAAGAGGTTATCAATTCGGCGGTATGTTATTTTTGTTTATATTTACGCGATTTTCCGTTCTCTGTAAACCAATTTTGACAATTCTTGTTTTTTTAGATGGTATCAATATACATTGCAGCGTCGGGATGGTTCAACATTTTTGTGGGTAGAGATGAAACAGTATAATTATTTACTTTTCTTATTTTCCAGATGTTCTTGTGTGTGATATTTATGTGTGATATTCTTCACCATCCGTGGTCTCCTACTGCGAGGCAGTCTTGCATCAGAAGCAGGCCGCCGAGCGGGATCGCGGACGAGCCGATCCCGCTCGTAGACGGGGGAGGCGTCTGGGCGGCGGTGGCAGCCGGTAGCCCAACTCCTCTCGGGGATGCGGTGGCAGTGTAAGAAGTGTCCTCTACTGCTGCCACGTATAAGCAGCTCCGGGAAGACAGCTCGTTTGTGACACTGTCGCTGTCCCAATCTGGCAGGAGTCTGCAATAGTGGAGGGAAATCCTGAGCCCTCCCAGGGTACGTATCCCGAGTGTCCCGACCATCTGGGACATGGCGCAAAAGAGGGGCACCGGATTAGCATACCCGCGTTCCCGGAACTCCCCCTATCAGGCGCCAAGAGAAGTCCACGGCATGTTAGGTTTAGTCGGTGCAAGTCCGACATACCCACCCGCAGACATTTTTTACGTGTAGCATGCGTAGGAAAAAATGCTTTCTACACCATATCCTTGGACATGATGTTTCCTTCCTGTTTCATTACAGATAGCAAAACTACAAGTTGTAGTAATAGAAGATAGTAGTACTATTATAACATAATTATGATACAGATAAGTAGGGACTACGTAGATAGTGATATATCTTGTAATCTCACGAAAAGATATCAAAAGTAAGTAGCTCTAACACCTGACAAAATTGTCAAATACGATGACGCCGAGCGACACGACCGGAAAGAGGTCAGGTACAGGACCGACGGCTTTACGTGCTCTCCGAGGCACGGGGGTATAATAACGCCAACTCTCAGACTTCGGGCTGATTGCTGCGATTTTTTTCTTTTTACAGGCAAGTCCCAAAATCACTTCGACCCGGGATTTGAACCCAGGACCTCGTTATCTGCGGGTGAACACGCTACCGCTAGACCAACGAGGCAGTCAGAAATCAATATTAACAAGATACCTGTATAGGAAATTACATGACTTCATATTGAATTTATTAATTATTAGTTATGCTCCGCGGTTTTACCCGCATTAAACTTTACAAATTATAGCCTATGTGATAATCCAAGATGTCAGCTATCCATCCATATCAAATTTTATTAAAATCGCTCCAGCCATTTAGACGTGAAGAAGTAACAAACAACTTGTGGCCCGACCCGGGATTTGAACCCAGGACCTCGTTCTCTGCGGGTGAACACGCTACCGCTAGACCAATAAGCAGAGAATTATTATATTCGATACATAAATGTGGTATTTTCATTGTTTCTTAAAATGGAAGACATTTAACACTACGCAACTCGACTTGTCTTCCCTTCCAACTATTAAGCCGTCAACTCCAATTGTATTCTATTAATCAGAGGAGCAACTGAGCAAACGGAAGCACCCATTTGCCCCCCAGGACCAAGTCTAGGGTCTAATAGTCGAGACACACGCGAGGATATGTCAATCTTGGACTTAGTGGCTTTACTTCCCGATTACAGTCTTTGGAAGACGAAATTGGATCCTTGGCCTCGATGAACAGAAACGGCGTTGTCTCATCGCAGGATATTACTTATGAATACATAAGTTGTTGCCAAAGCTTTTAGCTACTACATGAGGAGGTTTTTGTTCATTTAGGGTTCCGTACCCAAAGGGTAAAACGGGACCCTATTACTAAGACTTCGTTGTCTGTCTGTCTGTCCGTCTGTCACCAGGTTGTATCTCATTGAGCGTGATAGTTAGACAATTGAAATTTTCCCAGATGATGTATTTCTGTTGCCGCTATAACAACAAATATATAAAACAAAATAAAAAAAATATTTAAGGAGGCTCCCATACAACAAACATGAATTTTTTTGGGGGTTTAATTACGAATGTAATACTAATTCTTGACCTCCTTGGAAATATAATACTGGTAATTTTATGTGTTTACTCGGAGAACCACTTTTGAGAACGTCACGGAGTACATAAACGGTGGCCAATAAAGAATAAATTGAGAAACTGGTGATCAATTATTCATTGCGTGAAATAGAGGGGTGGACTATGTCAAATCGAATGTCAAATAATCGTCAATCAATTGATCGACCACGAATCGAATGTTTTAAGCCTTGAATCTAAATAATATGGAATGGTTAGAACTGCGACCATACAACTCACGAACTGAACGAGCGTGCTAGCGTGCCGCGGAGGCGGCCGTCGAACGACAGAAACAAATCAATCGTTTATCGCGATATCATAAACGTTCGAGTATTTAGACATTCGATTTAGAGTAATCGATCAATAGAATAGAATAGAATAGAATACATTTAATCAGCACTATCCGATCAATTGAAATTCGACTATTTGGTACAATACACCGCTACCTAGCTCAAACCATGTGAACGCGTTGCTCGTTTAATTCTAGCAGCTAAGTGGATACAACATTTTTGTGATTATAAATTTGAAATAATAATTAATTTGAAGAGGTAATATATCTTTTGATAAAAATAATCACAATCCGGTTTACAATAGATATATCTCTTAATCCATATGATAATTTCAATTGATTTATAATGTTAGTAAATATATCAGTGCACTCACATGACATGTTATTCCCTGCGCCATCGTTTCCGGTTCGATACTCGTTTAAGATAAGGGTTTGTGTAGCCTAAACACAAGTTTTTTTTTTATTATAAAAATAAAGAAACCATATTTAACTAATATTAGTATTCGCCAAACTGCATTACACAGTTTGTTGGCGAAGTGGGAGTCTACGACTGCCCTGTTTGTGCGACACAAATATCTATGGTGACGGGATTATCTGTGCCTATGACGTACGTGTTTAGGGCTCCCCGCACAGGATAACTATTTATGTCAGAGGTTGCATTTTTATTTTTTAGTTATTTGATATCAAAGAAGGTTCATTTTAAAATTAAACTTTTACGGATAAATCATTTACTATCCAAGCTGCCCGTCTATGGAATGCTCTACCTGTACATATTAGATCAGCGCAGTCTCTTTACAGTTTTAGAAATAAGGTGAAAGAGTTTTATCTTAAACTCAGTAATTAATAATATAATTGCTGCATTTAGTTCGTTTCTATATTTCTATATATATTTATGTATATGTAAATTTGTTTATGTATTAATATTATCTACTCATATATACTTTATGTATGTGTATTTAATTTATACGTATTCATTACGCAATTTTGTAGGTTATCTAATTTATTTTCTATTCTGTACACTATCTTATACCCCTTTTAAAATCCATATAAATTTTGGTTCATCCAACTGAATGGTTGCCTGGAAGAGATCGCTTTTAGCGATAAGGCCGCCTATTGCATGAACATTACTGTTATTTATTTTAATGAACTGTATTCTATATGACGCAATAAAGTGTACTTATTATTATTAGTATTAAATCCAAGCTTGTGGGGTCGAAATCCTTGTACCACGGCCAACATCTTGGAAAAATTGTGTGATGTCATTATTTTTGTAAAATGATTTGAAAAAAGTTATGTAAATAACATAAAATTATAACAAGTATAAAAATATATGGATTCGGAGTATTTAATAGCTACATGGATCTCTTAATCCATTCGATAATTTTAATTGATTTATAATGTTAGTAAATATATCACTGCACTAACATGACATGTTACTTGCATGCGCCTTCGTCTTTCCGGTTCGATACTGGTTGAAGATAAGGGTTTGTGTAGCCCATAGACTTGTGCGAGTTTGCGTCTGCGATTTTTTTGCGACATAGATATTATGAGAGGGATTATCTGTCCCTATGACGTACGCCTACGTGTTTCCTGTTTCCCGCACAGGACAATTATTTATGTCAGAGGTTGTATTTTTATATTTTAGATTTTTTATATCAAAGGCGGGTCAGTTTAAAATTAAATCCAAGCTTGTGGGGCGCAATTCTTGTCCCACGGCCACCATTTTGGGAAAATGGAATATCTTTGTAAAATGATAAGAATAACATAACTTTATAACAATTATAAATTATAAAAATATATGGTTTCAGAGTATTTCATAGCTACATGGATCTCTTAATCCATTCGATAATTTTAATTGATTATTGATTTTGTGAGGTGAAAACATACTTATATAGACAATTACACCCAGACTCAGGATAAACAGACATGTTCATGGACACAAATATTTGTTCTGCGTGCAAACCCACAACCTGCGGCGTGAAAGACAAATATCTACCAACCACGCATGTTTTTTCATGCATACAAGATGCAGTGCAGATACAGTTTATGCCCTGAAAGTGTTGTCAGCCATCCAGCAAATCCTCTTTAACACACTTATATTTTACACAAAAATTGTTTGGTGCTGGAATCGAACTGACCTCCCCGGGGTTAATCTCTGCTACATAACTCTACACTAATTATCTCACATAAGACATTACTATGATAATTTATAATTGACTTATAATGAAGATCGACTTTGTAATAAGTAACTAGTAAGGAATCTACTAAGTAATGGTAGATAGGTAGGTACTTCTTAAACTTAGCGCTGCTACCTACAGGTATAATCTGCTATATTTAGTTGATACATCAATATTTTAAGTATTATAATTACTAATGACCCGTCCCGACTTCGTATAGATACAAAGACAAATTTATATTTTAAATGAATATTTAACGCCAAATCTATACATATAATAAAATCGTAGTAAATTCAAAACTGTACATTGAATATTTTTTTCAAAGGATACTTGGGGCGTGATCTACAATCGATATCGAAGACAAAAATATAGTTTTTAGAATTTTTGTCTGTTTGGCTGTATGTATGTCCGGGCTAAACTCAAAAAGTACCGCATGGATTTCGGATTCAAATTTTGCATGAATATTACTAAAAGAGGTCGGGTCAACATATAGGCTACATAATATTATCACGCTATCACATACGGGGGACTATCTACTATCACACATCATAAGACAAATTATCACTAGGCAGCTATTGCTAGCCATTGTGTATATGTACTAGTGGCACATAGTCTGTCGTATAATTCTACAATTAAACTATTGCTACACTTACTGATTTTATCCATGAACGATGCAATACGAGCTCTCTGGATAGAATAAAATGTGTAGCGAGTTAAGCCCATAAACCTAAATATATTGTTATATTGCACTCTAATGCTATCCAGTGATCTCGCTGTATACACCGTCCAAAGTTGACACGTGTATAATGTACACACGGCTACATATCAAGCTCTACATTTCCAATATAAGCTGACCACTCATTGTATGGAAATACAATACAACGCGCGTTCAGCTTATACTGGAAATGTATAGCTTGATATGTAGCTGTGTGTACAAATTTTGGCAATATGGTTGGAACAAATGCACTTTCGTATCCCAAGCAACTTTTAAAATATTCTATTGAGCTTTCGTTGTTTAAAGCTCCCTGTTTTCAAGTTTCATGAGACTGGCAAGTTAGATTTTTATCAGCTAAAGCCTCAACACTATGATTATTATTACAGAATCGTTAGAGCCCTACTCCAGAACTCAATTACATACCAACTGCACTTAACTGGGACGTAGATGAGAGAAAATGATGTTGAACTTGTTTGGTATTGCGGAAGTCAGGCGTAAGAGAATTCCACGACCTAACCGCATGCACCGTAAAGGAATATGATTAAAAATCTATTTATATGAATTAATAAAGTAATATTTCTAAACTAATATTATAAACAGAAATTATTAGATTTTGGAACGAAATTCCTTATCGCGCGTTGTGAAAGGGGGCTAGACGGAAAAAATTCTTACGAAAAGTTGTCACGACACTTTTTGCAGCTGTGCGGCGTGCTCATGTTTCTCTGTCTGTCTCTCTCTCTCTCTCTCTCTTATAGAAAGCAAGCCAGATATTTTCATTTCTATTTCGCATTGAACAGTGTGGTGTCGCGACGATTATTTTTGTTGAGTGTATACAGGTCTTTTGTAAATAATAAATAATAAGAAATAACTTCGTTCCATCCGGGTGTCCCTTGACACCTCTCAAGTTTTATGTATATCTGTAATGGATAAACTCAAAAGTACTTAACTAAAACGCGACAAACAAGCAAGTGGGTCACCTGATGGTAAGTGATCACCGCCACCCATGTACGCCCGCAACACCAGAGGTGTCGCGGGTGCGTTGCCGGCCTTTAAAAGAGTCAGCCAACCTGTGTTGCTGACACTTCCCCCCACCCCGATGTGCTCTGGTGACCTTACTCACACGCAGAAACACAACATTAAGTTAAGGTATTATTAAGGAATGTTCTCTGTAAGGTGGAGGTATTGCCCCAGTCGGGCTGCTCTTTGACCGTATCAACGCTGTGCCCTACCTCACTTAAAACACCCAAACACCCCTCGCATCTCACGTGTCGTAGAGACGCCAGCACATCCAGCTACCTCAATCTGTCAAATTTCTTTTATAGATTTTCAACTTTATCACATTAGCATAAGGTTCACTTTCAATTGGGGAAATTTGACAGATTGGGTTAGCTAGATGTGCTGGCGTCTGTGCATTAAACATACCGCCTTATCACAACCTCCAGACAAAGTAGTTGCTATAACATTATTAATCAATGACATCTGATCTCTAAACAAGTGCAAATCAATTTTCTAGAAACAACATCAATATTAATTGCAATAAATTATTAGCAGATAATGATAAACAAGCGCATGCGTAATAAATCCTACTAATATTATAAATGCAATACATACTTATATTGATAGATACACCCAGTCAGGACAAACAGACATGTTCATGCACAAAAATATCTGTCCTGACTGGGAATGGAGCCCACGACCTGCGGCGTGCAACAACAACGTGCGACAAGCAAGCATTTGCCGACGACGTCAACCGGCCCGTCAAATATCGAATGGATTCAATACGAAACACTTTACCGACATGACATTATTATCATTATTAAACTCTTTATTGTACACCAAAATATTAATCAGAACAAGAACAATACACATTAGAGAGAACAGTACAAATGGCGGTCTTATCACTAAAATGTGATCTTTTCCAGACAACCTACTTAAGGATACAGTCACGGGTCGTTGCCGGTGTACAGAGTGTTTAAATAAGGTACCTACTCTTGGGTACATACTACATACTAAAAAAAAGAAATAATAAAAAAAACATTACCACATTTATTTAATCGATTCACAGCACATTAGTGAGAGATTACATCAATTCTGACACACTGATATTGATCTGTAGATTTTGCATCTCTAGATATTATATTACATATCATTAACGAGTAGTATGACTCACCTGTTGGTCTTGAGATTGTGCTTAAGGAAAATAGGAGCATAGACTATTAGTTTATTTCGGGTTAAAGTAAAAAATACCATTTTTTTTTACTTCAACCCGAAATAAACTAATAGTCTATGCTCCTATTTTCCTTAAGCACAATCTTGGACCTTGTGTGGACTTTCTTGACACTTAATAAATAAACATCTTGGATCGACTAACACACTGCCACCTGATTCCAAACTAGGCAGTCTACTATGGCAAGCAGACATATTATAGATAAATTACACCCAGACACAAAACAAAATCGTGCTCACCACACAAATATTTGTCCTGAATGGGGATCGAACCCACGAACTCTGGCTTAGCAAGGCCACTAATCTCAAGACCAACAGGTGAGTGAGAATAGTTTTGAAAAAGGAACTATTAGAATCATCATCATCATATCAGCCGAAAGACATCCACGGCTGGACAAATATCTCCCCCAAAGATCTCCACAATAGCCGGTCCTGCGCTGCCCGCATCCAGCGGCTTCCCGCGACCCGCACAAGATCATCGGTGCACCGTGTAGGAGGCCTGCCCACCCTGCGTCTTCCGGTTCGTGGTCGCCACTCGCGAACTTTTCTGCCCCATCGGCCGTCAGTTCTACGAGCTATGTGCCCTAGCTGCCCACTGCCATTTCAGTTTGGCAATTCTTTGGGCTATGTCGACTTTGGTTCGCCTGCGGATCTCAGCATTTCTGATTCGATCTCGCAGGGAAATTCCAAGCATAGCCCTTTCCATTGCTCTTTGGGTGACCTTGAGCCACCTGATAAGGCCCATAGTGCAAATATTTGTGTGATGAGCACGAATATTTGCTTCTGAGTCATGGATGTTTTTCTATGTATTTAAGTATTTGTCTATCTATATAAGTATGTATATCGTCGCCTGGTACCCATAGTACAAGCTTTGCTTAGTTTGGGGCTAGGATGATCTGTGTGACATTGTTCCTAGATATTATTATATTATTATTATAAATATGAATTAGGTTGATTTTAGTATCTATCGTTTTCTTTTTCACACATATGCGTGGAGAACAAGACAGTCTCGGCAGCAGCACGTGTACACGGTATTAACGGTGACGTTATTTGGTTCCTTGAAGATGTTCAATTGTTTGCAGTAACATTTATCACGGCGAGGAAAGTCAAGAACATGGTTTCGTATTTAACAGTACTATAACTGCACTTCGACTTATATAGCGGGAAAGAAAGAAGATACTCGTTTACTTACATATTTTTAAGTTCTGGCTCATACTTTCAACTAAAAGTCAAAATAAAATAAAAAAGGTTTTTATTCACATAGTCTTTAAAAAGCACTTACATATAGACGGAGCATGTTTGTAGTAATATAGTTATTTAAATTATTTCAAAGTACATATAGATATTTGGGTACACACGGCTACATATCAAACTATACATTTTCAATATAAGCTGACCTATCATTGTATGGAAATCCTCTGCAACGCGGGATCACCTTAACTGGAAGTGTATAGATTAATATGTAGCCGCGTGTACATGGAACATTTAGAAAGTCTAAGTCTAAACGCTATTACAAAAGTCTAGCTTCAGTAACTTATTATCAATTTCCAGGCATAAAGAAACATAAGCAAGAAAATGGGCGCTATAAAATCGCTTTGGGTAGCCGATGCTGCCAAGGTTTTATCTACTATTTTGCTTGCCTATGGCTGCCTATTATAATTAAAATACATTACTAGATTTAGCTTCATTTCACACTGTAGACCTTAATGTAGAAAAGAAGGAATAGAAAAAGTATTCCAATTTACTTCATATTACCCTGCAGTGCAATAAACCTGCATGCCTGAGAGTTCTTCAAAAGATGTTCTTGATGGCATGTTAAGTCTGCCAACACGCACTGGTGATGGACTATTGCCTATACCCTCTCATTGTGAAGGGGACCCCTGCTGAGAGGAGAGCTGCATAACCATACTGGTTTATATTCACTACAGACGAAAGTAGTTCTTATCAATAAATACAATAACATTTAATTCGTACCATAATATAGACAGTACCATTCAGACAATAAATAAAATAAAATAAAATAAAATAAAATAAAAAAGGTTTTTATTCACGTAGACTTCAAAAAAGCGCTTGTAAATAGTCAGAACATGTTTGTAGTATTATAGTTGTATACATTATTATTTCTAGTAACATTACACACATTGTATTAATAGTATTAAAACATTATTAAAATTTATTTTATAACAGCAATGATATTTATCGTATCAAGTTATTGTCAAGAGATTATGTTTAAGTTTAATTATCTAGTTTAAGTCTAATTATCTAGTTTAAGTCTAATATTTGTAATACATATGTAGTAAAATATAGCAAAAATTTAGATAATTAAACCTACACATGATCTTTGACAATAACTTAATTTAAGTTAGCTAAATATCGTTACTATTATAAAGTAAATCTTATTGTTAATTATTTCCTACAATCCGTGTACCTAAATATCTATATGTACAGACCTCGAAATAATTATAAATTAATTATATATTACTACGAACATGTTCTGACTATTACAAGCGCTTTTTTAAAGTCTACGTGAATAAAAACCTCTTTAATTATTTGTTATTATTATATCAGATGTAATATAAAAGCTAAAAAGCATTCACAAATACCAATTTCAAAGTTAGCGTTCGCAAACTTTGGTCACAGTTCGGTTGCTTAGTAATAGAAGGGCAAGCATTTAAACAATTTTAGTACTAGAAGTTTGTACCCACGCTTATGGAACATTGGAATTGCAATTCAGAATTCGTAAATCAAGGGCTCATCATATCTATAAGGATACTCCTGCTCCTTTGTATAAATTTAACGAAACATAAAATGCGCGTTCAATAACCCCAGTAAGATTTTCCAATAACCAGCATATTTCAAAAGGTCGTCAACATCGACTTGCTACAAAATAACCACATCTTACCAAACGACCACTTATTAAAGGGTAGCAGTAATTTTGAAGAACCGAAGAGAATAAAAAAAAACAGCTCTGCACATGTTTGTGGTCTTGGTGTTGGTACTTCTGAGAATTAGGAAGTCTGTAGTTTTATTATTGTGTATGTATTAAGACCAAATGTTGATGAATGACGAACTGTAAACTGATTTGGGTTTTTTGCTGTTTTGTGATTGCTAGCAGCTATTAAAAAAAAAGCAAGCATAGACTATGGGTCAGATTAGATTTATTCATACCGCAAGGTTTGCCGCTAATAATAGTTTGAAGAAACTTCTTAGTTCAAGGACTAACTCTTTCTAATAACTATGTAATTACCATCGGGAATAATTTATTAGTAAGATTTTGTTAAGAGAAATGTGCTAGGCCAATATTAGTGTGACATCATCAAGGATAACAATTAGACTTCTGATAAGCATTCCGGTAGGACTTCTGTGTCTGGTAGGTTTCAAGTTCGTTTCCCGCATCGAACCAACTTTGTGTAAAAACATAGATTGGTGTCAGGCTAAGTAAATTATTATTGTACAATTTATTTCGTAATAAAAAATATTCTATACTAGCTGTGCCCCGCGGTTTTACCCGCGTTTAACTTTATAAATATCACAGCGCCTCCACCGTAGGTGATAGCGTGATAATATGTAGTCAATATGTTGACCCCGACCTCTTAGTAATATTCATGCAAAATTTGAAGTAAATCCATGCAGTACTTTTTGACTTTAGCCCGGACATACATACAGACAAACAGACTGAAATTCTAAAAACTATATTTTAGGCTTCGATATCGACTGTAGATCACGCCCCAAGTATCCTTTTTAAAAAATATTCAATGTACAGTTTTGAATTTCCTACGATTTTATTATATGTATAGATTTTCTTGGTAAATCAACCTTATAACTATGTTAGTATATCAAGTGCTCTTCGTACTACTACTATATTATAAATGTTTGTAAATAAAGTTTGTTAGTATGGAATATTGATGTATGGATCTTTGTAACTCTTTCACGCAATAACTACCCAACGGATTTTGATTAAACTTTGTAGTGATATAGCTTATATATCGGAATAACACATACTTAGACTATCTATATCTATACATATAATAAAATCATAGGAAAATCGAAACTGTACATTGAATATTTTTTTAAAGGATACTTGGGGCGTGATCTGCATTCGATATCGAAGCCTAAAATATAGTTTTTAGAATTTTTGTCTGTGTGTCTGTTTGTCATTATGTATGTCCGGGCTAAACTCAAAAAGTACGGCATGGATTTACTTCAAATATTTGCGTGAACATATAGGCTACATATTATCACGCTTTAACATACGAGGGAGGAGCTGTGATAATTTATAAAACTTAACGCGGGTAAAACCGCGCGGCACAGTTAGTAATTTATAAAGTTTGACGCGGGTTAAATATACACTTAGTCTGCAAAAATGTTTTGAGTGTGAGTCGAGTTGAATATTCGGAACTAATATTTAGTATTTAATTTTTCTCTATGTCTGTCTCTGATATACTTTTGGTTAAAGTGTTACAAACTAGATGGCGCTGGGATTGATATGCAGTAAAGCACTGCTTACTACCACTCAAACCAATTAATATAATTATTGTCTATTAATCCGTCGCGTAGACAAAAAAGTTCGTGGCAAACACAGAGTACTTTCTTTCTGAAATCTGGAGCCATTTTTGCACATAACTGTTGCATTGTATTCCTCAACAAAGTACGGCCGCCATTGCCGCCATCTTTGAATAATGAGAACGCTGATACGCGTAAAAACCAGCAACCTTTTGGTTTATTATTCAATGTGCTCGAATTTTATGCATCAAGATAAAGGTTTATAATTTCATGCATATTTTGGGAATACCTGGATGTTGCTCCCAAGTTCACACGCGTTTTATTATAATAATTAACGTGTTTCAAAAAGCTTCCTCCATTTGGGAAAACTCGTCAATTATTATCTATACATATAATAAAATCGTAGAAAAGTCAAAACTGTACATTGAATATTTTATTAAAAGGATACTTGAGGCGTGATCTATTGTCGATATCGAAGACAAAAATATAGTTTTTAGAATTTTTGTCTGTGTGTCTGTTTGTCTGTATGTATGTCCGGGCTAAACTCAAAAAGTACTGCATGGATTTACTTAAAATTTTGTGTGAATATTACTAACAGGTCGGGTCAACATATAGGCTACATATTATCACGCTATCACCTACGGGGGAGGAGCTGTGATAATTTATAAAATTTAACGCGGGTAAAACCGCGGGGTACAGCTAGTTTTATGTAGTAAAACTTCTTTACGTACCCTTGATTTGGGGAGTGGGCTGGTGAGGCGAACGTAAGTTGATAGGAACATATAAGTAAGTGAGGATAGAAAGAGAGAGAGTTACGTTTCGTATATCACTGTAGGGGCAAGGGAGAGCGAGCACACATTTTTTTTCTATCTTTCTCTCTTAGTCAGTTACGTTTGTTTATTTCATTTTAACTTCAGTCTGCAACTCTTCTATGTCCAGCCATTTTAAATATATTATATTATGGGGCCATAGAAAGAACATAATTTCACTCTCCTAATGGTTTGCTGGAAGAAACGGAAAGCTTAATTCATTAATATATTAAGCTTACCTATGTACACGACTTTTTATTGTAAAAGGAGACGGATACGTTTTCATAAAAAATAAAAATAAATAAATAAATAAAAATAAAAAAGGTTTTTATTCACGTAGACTTTAAAAAGCGCTTGTAAATAGTCAGAACATGTTTGTAGTAATATAATTGTATACATTAGATATTATTTCTAGTAACATAGATATTTAGGTACATCTTGTATGAAAACATTTATAAAATTTATTTTATTACAGAAATGATATTTAGCTAGCTCGTATCAAGTTATTGTCAAGAGATTATGTTTAATTATCTAGTATAAGTCTAATATTTTTACTACATATTGTCAATGGTTCTGTCTATATTAAAGGTATTATTATTATGACGGACCTTGTGTTAATAACGACGGTCGCGCTTTAATGCTACCACCGGATCCAATGCGCCCCAACTGAGAAGACCCAGCGAAACAAACTCAGTGGGTTCATCTACTACCGGTTTCAACACGACCCAGTTGAGACGGTCCGGCGAAACATACTCAAGCGGGCATGAACACGGGATTTGGTCCAATTAGAGTAATTATTTAGTAGGCAAACACAATATATGCTCGATCGGTTATCTGAATGCTTATTATTTTAGATTATATTTAGGTATACAAAAGAAAAACTTCGAAACAATAACATTATTCATTTTGAGACAGAGTCAATAATTTTAAATTAAGTATATGATAGCAATCATTTACAGATAGTTCACGTAACACAGCAGATCAGTCATGTCTATATGGCTACAAGATCTCCAGCGAGCAATGTGCAGGTAGGAAGTGAGAGCCAGACGTCTTTGTCATCGATGTACTCTTTAGTGGTGTAATAACCCCTAGCCATAAGTATACGTTTAATATGTGTTTTAAAACTTGTGTCAGGCAGATCAGTAATTTGAGTAGGAAGCTTGTTATAAAACCTAATACAATTTCCTAAAAATGATTTATTAGTTTTGCTTACTCTAAAGCCTGGCATGGCTAGTTTGTTTTTATTCCTAGTATTTATATTATGCAGTTCACTTTTCTTTTTATAATTATGAATATTTTTTCTAACAAACATTATATTCTGATATATATATTCCGATGGCACAGTAAGTATATTTATTTCTTTAAACAAATTTCGCAAAGAATCGCGACTGCCTAAACCATAAATGGCTCTGACTGCTCTTTTCTGCAATACAAAAATAGCACCTATGTCAGCCGCCGAACCCCACAGCAGAATGCCATACGACATAATGCTATGAAAGTACGCGAAATACACTAATCTAGCAGTTTGTTCATCTGACAATTGCCTTATTTTCCAGACAGCATAGGAAGCCGAACTTAATTTACCTGCTAACTTTTCAATCTGAGGACCCCATTGCAATTTTGAATCAAGTGTCAATCCTAAAAATACGGTCGATGGGACTAAATCTAATATTTTCGCATTAAGTGCAACTGTTGGTACAATTTGAGTCACATTCGGCAATGAGAACCTGATGCATTTAGTTTTCCCTGCATTTAACAAGAGATTATTTGCCGAAAACCATTCTGATATAAAGCTGAGTGTTTTATTATGCTCAATAAGATCTTTATCCTTTCTATTTACTTTAAATATGAGCGAAGTATCATCAGCGAACAAAACTATGTCTGATACTTTCTCTACCAGATAAGGGAGATCATTTATATAAACTAGAAATAAAAATGGGCCCAATATAGATCCTTGGGGCACCCCCATTTTCACAGGATGACGTGCCGAAGTGGCACCGCCTATCGAAACCATCTGTTGTCGCCCCGATAAATAGGACATCACAAGATCAAGAGATGTGCCAGATATTCCATAGTACTTCAGTTTAACAACGAGCGTACGATGATCAACGCAATCGAAAGCCTTAGAGAGGTCACAGAAAACTCCCAGCGCATCCTGTGATCCCTCCCAAGCCTCCAATATTGACCTAATTAATGTGCAACCTGCATCCTGAGTAGAGCGGCCCCTTGTAAACCCGAACTGCTTGTTATGCAATATCTCATTCACGTTAAAGTGCGACAACATTTGGCTGAGCATCAGCTTTTCAAATATTTTACTTAAAGCTGGTAGTATTGAGATAGGCCTATAATTCGTGGCATTTTTTGAACAACCTGCCTTGAAAATGGGTATAATCTTACTTATTTTCATTAAATCGGGAAAGACACCATCACTTATACAGCCATTGAAGATGGCTGCAAGGATTGTAGCAATGTTTAGTATGATTGATTCAATTGCTTTAACAGACAGTCCCCACAAATCTTCTGTGCCTTTCCTTTTAATACTCTTAAAAGCTTTTATAATATCATCACTTGTTACGGATTTAAAACTAAAGTTAGGTACAGTTTGTTTTACGCTTTGATTTAAAAAGAGTTCAGCCACATCTGGTGATGATGCGAGACACTTAGTAATATCCACGGGTATATTTGCAAAAAAAGCAGCTAAAAAATTGGCAATGGTAAGCTTGTCTGAAACCAGTTCATCACCAATATTCAATACTAATGTTTGATCTCTTGATCTACTTTTACCAGTTTCAGTATTAATTATTTGCCAAGCTGATTTTATTTTATTATCAGATTTTTTAATTTTATCTCTTATATATAAAGATTTAGCTTGAATGCAAACCTTTTTAAAAATTTTTGAATAATTTCTAACATAATTAATGAAATTGACATCAGGGTTATAGGACCTTCTGTCATACAACTCATATAAAAAATCTCTACTCAGTCTGATGCCTTGAGTTGCCCAAGAACTAAATTTTATCTTATTACTGTCAACCGTTATGTTTTTTATTTTACAAGCTTTATTAAATTCTTTGCAAATACAGTGGAATAATGTAGTGTACATATCGTTAGGCTTACTTTTGTTTGGCAATAGATGGCACAAACTATTCTCCAGGTTGTTACTGAACTTTCCCAAATTAGATTGTGTTAAAGGTCTAAAACTAATTTTTTGTTTATTTATATTTATCTCATTTTTTATCTTTACTATTTGGCATTTATGGTCAGAGCGAACACCAGCCACCAAACACTTCTCAGAGACATCAAAGTTGGTAATTATGTTATCAATGCAAGTAGCAGATGTGGGTGTGACTCTCGTGGCCTCAGAGAACAAGCATTTAAGGTTAAAGGACCGAAATACAGATAGAAATATGTTTATTTCAGGTGAATCTGCTAAAATGTTCATATTAAAATCACCACATACAAGGATTTTTTTTTTACTTTTAATTTTCCTAAGAATGTCTTCTATTGTTGCTGTAAAAAGCTTTGAATCGGATGCTGGTGGTCTATACACACATATTATACAATAAAACTGCGTCTCTACACATGCCACCTCACACACACGCTCAATAGATAGTTGGCATATACACACATCAACACAATCTAGGGATATTGAACATTTCATTGATTATCTAGAAAACTATAAACATTTTGTTATGACTGTAAATGGAAGAATTAAAGATAATTTCATGGCCGATATTTAAACATTAACAACACGATGCGATTTTGTTTTTCTAATTAATAAAAGTCTTAAATTAATTAAGCCATAGAAAATTACTGAGTGAACAAAAACATTTTATTCTTATAAAATTATTCAATCGAATTAAATGAATAAAAATCTTACCAAATCTGATAATCAGTAATCGGTATTTCCTCCTCTAACATTAATCACACAGCGGCAACGATTTTCCATACTTAAAATTAAGGTGTCAATGTCTTGCTGGGGTATGCAGTCCCAAGTTCTTTTTAAATGTTCGAAAAGTTGTTCTTCTGTTGTCAAGTTGGGCGGAAAATCCCTCAATGCTCTTCGCTGTAACATGTCCCAGGCGTGTTCAATTGGGTTTAAGTCTGGCGACTGTGGAGGCCAATCTAATACCTGAACATCGTGTTCTCGAAGGGCGGCCCTCACCAGCCGCGCTGTATGGGAAGGTGCATTGTCATGCATGAGCTGAAATTCTTGCCCCGTTAGGGCCCTGAGCGGGACAATGACACGTTCTACTACCTCCTCACGGTATCTATGGGCAGTCATGCTGCCCTGAATCCAAATGAGTTGGGTTCGTCCGCCGATTCGTATTCCTGCCCACACCATAATTGTCCCGCCTTGGTAAGAGTGGACCTCCTGTGGATGTCGGAGACGGCTGACCCTGCCTGGAGTTCTCCAAACGCGTGTTCGTCTCGAATCTGGATGAAATCCATAGCGGGACTCATCAGTGAACAGCACCAATGACCATTGTTGATCACTCCATGTCAAATGTTCTTGAGCCCATAAAAGTCGCCTACCGCGATTGCCACGTCGCAGCGCTGGGACTCGTAGCGGTCTGCGAGCATGAAGACCAACTTCATGCAGCCTCCTTCGCACGGTTTGGTCGCTCACCAGCAGCTGCTGACCCTCCTGGAGCCTTTGCACTAGTTGCATCGCTGTGATATTGGGTAGTCTTCTGGCGGTCATTTGGAGAAATCGATCCTGTCTCTGAGTGGTAACACGATATCTACCTGTGTGCCGTTCTGCCACATCTCCAGTAGCGCGATAACGTGACCACAGCCTGGATACCACATTTTGGCTTGTGCCCAGAGACTCAGCAACGACGCGTTGAATAGCACCGTTTTGTAACATGCCAACTGCCCGTAACATTTCATCTCGACTCAAATGATGGCGTGGCATGACGCTAAAAAGCTTACACAACCAATTGAGAAAAGAAAATAAAACAATTTATCAGGTTTTCTTCAATTAACACGCAAAAAAAATTTTAATGCAACTTCTTGAAATTAGATACAACTCAAGATTGCGCTGTGCTTTGCGTGTTTTCATTTGTTTCTCATTTTAATTTTTAAATTTTGAATAAAGAATAGACAAGGTTTAAATCTGTAAATAAACTTTTTAAGGAAACTAAATAGGTTTTAAACAATAAAGCCATGTTTGATTTCAAAATAACGTATCCCTAGACTTTGTTGATGTGTGTATCTTTACGTTCTTTAAATTTAATTTGGTCTCGAAGTAGTATCAGTACTCCACCACCCTCTGCCGAAACCCTATTATAAAAGCTGGCGACCCTATAGCCACAGACACTAAAAGCCATCTTGTGTGCCTTCAGCCATGTTTCTGTAAAACAAAGGATATCTATTTCATATTTTTCATTAAAAAGTTCTATGTCTAGAATTTTGCCAGAGAAGCGGTTTATATTTTGATGTGATAGAATTAGAAAGTTATCACACTTCTCTATTGTCATGCTTACATGTTTAAACTACTAACTAAATTGATTTTAATAACATTACTAAAAGATGGTATAAAAAGTGACTTCATCATACTACTTATGACTGAGTTAATATGTGCCGCTACTAAACTTGCAAGTATGTTCAAAAATTTTCTTTAAACAGTAACTGTACTCATGGTTACCCTACAAGAATCTATAAAACTATTTGTGTCCAAAAATATAAATTTATCACTATAATGGCTAACCAAAAACTGTAGGTGCATATTTAGCTTGTGGATATAATTATTTGTACTACCAGGCACATTGGACACATAGGGGAAGGCACACAATATTATCTTATTACAGTCTAATTCTAACATCTCAGTGAAACTATCTGTAATGTCTTTTTTCTTTAAGTTTTTACAATTTCCTACCATTAGAGTTATACATGATTTGGCACTGTGTTTATTCTGAATTAATTTATGTATTATATCTTTATAATGTAATCCTGGCATACAATAGTTGACAAAGGAACAACTCAGCTTATTACAAAGCAAGGTACCAAGGCCCTTACCCATTTCATCGGAATACAGTATGGAGCTATGTTTAGTAATGTCATTTTGTGGAGATACTGGTGACTCTGATCCCAGCTGTGTGTATGACTCCACTACTGCACTACTGGTGTTAATCGGTTCCAATGTCCTATTGCTTTCAGGATTACACTTTCCAGCTAGCAATTGCATTTCATTTTTGTATGACTGGAAACTGTGATATGAGATTGCTAGGGACTTCTCAAGAGTTTTTATCTCAGAAAGCAACGACTGAGTGTCTTTTTCATAAATTAGTTTGCTATCCTCTAATTTAATTGTATAATTTTCTAATTTGTTTAATAATGCCCTACGTTCTTTACTTAGTTCAAGTATGTATTGTTTTAGCTTGTCACTACATAAGGAATTAATGCTTGGCTGGCAGTCTACACAGTCATCGCTAGTCAAATCAATGGTCACCGTTGTATTAATAGGGAGACCCACCGGACTACAACTGGCCAACTCGTCATACAAGCTCTGATTAATGGAGGCTACTGGACAAGTTGTGTTTTTTACATAATTTGACAACTTCTCATTACAATTAATTAATTCTAATTCAAGATCTCTAATTTTGAACAGTGCTTCTTCATATAACACTCTACACTTATCAAAAGACTCTGTCTCCGCATGCAGTCTGTCTCGCTCTTCAATAGTAGACTCTAGTTGGTGGTTGAGTTTCACAAGTTCTCTTTTCAGTGATGTGTTACTATCAATGACCCTTTTTATCTCTATCTCATTCTCCTCACGCTCCTGTTCAAGTTTATGACACTGATCTTGGTATGTCTGTAAGTCCTTGAG
This sequence comes from Pseudoips prasinana, assembly GCA_951640165.1. NCBI lineage: Eukaryota > Metazoa > Arthropoda > Insecta > Lepidoptera > Nolidae > Pseudoips > Pseudoips prasinana. Next base: position 34,198,431 of record OX621248.1, read on the forward strand.
AGCTGTTTTCAACTTATGTTCAGCTACTTGAGTTGCAGCCATGCTTCGGGTCTGCATGATGTGAGGTGAATGAGGATGGGCTGAAAACAAAGAGAGGGTGAACAGAAAACTAGACAGAAACAAGAGGTTAAGATGTATTTGAAGTCAAAGGAGTGAGATATGAAAAATAAACTACAGAGATCTATAAGTAGAAATAATATAAGTAAGTATATACAAGACAGATGGGCAATTAACTTTATAATAGATTTATAATAAAGCAACACTTAAACATTTAGTTACAAACTGTAGTGGGGCACTTTTAACTTTATCTATATGACACCTATTCAGAGTTCATTACTAGGGTCTAGTCAAGTTAACTTAGTATGTGTAGATAGGAATAAATTTATCGAATGCCAATCTTATATCAGTATAGTTAAGGAGTAATTGAAGTGTGTGATGTCTGTAGCCAGCTAATTAAGTCGTCGAATTTGCTTCCACAATGTACGTCAAGCAAATGGAGACAGAATATGGCAGTGTGTAATTGGACGTGACTCACACCAATGAGTCGAATAAATGTTTGGTTAGGTTAGTATGTATGTGTAAAATAAAGAATAAGTAATATACTCCCCGGGATTTCACACAAAAGTTTAAACTTAATCGTTGGACACGAGCAGCGCAGTGACAGACAGCTGATGCGTCGACAGATATCAGTTGTTTCGGGTTTATTTCTTCAGAAAACTAATCACATTCAATTATTTACCTTACAATTTAGATTGCTAATAGCAATATTTTATATTTTACAACGTAAAAACATTTATTTATAAATAATTATTAATTTTAATTCACTAGTACAATTTTTGACAACCGATCGGCAGTGTTGCCAATCCTATTTACATTATTATACATATTATATTATACATTATTATATCATATTATACATTATTGGGTCTGGATGTAAAAAGATAAAAGTGGTGTCAATTAATGGGTCTATAAATTATCAGCCAATCACAAAAAAATCCATGTATTTATTCAATCTATGAACAGAGTTATAGAAGATTTAGTCTTAATAGAGAGGTCATGTACCAACCTATACTAAACAGCTGATTTTTAAGGGCGATTGCTATTTAATAGTTATCCGTGTCCAGTATGTTAGCAAAAGTCGTACATGTTAAGCAATATCAGACGTCCGTAGAGAGAATGCAGTTGTCGAGGGATATATAAACAAAACCATAAAAAATACTCAAATCACACACGCACTAAACGATACGAGAAACTAGTGACCGATCATAGATTAGGATTCAAAATCTGTCACCAGTCACTGTCAGCATAGATTAAAAATATAGTTGCCAATAACTAATAAATCGGTTCAAATATTTTTTACTGTTGAGATTATGTTAATGTATTTAATAATTATTATGATTAAATCTGTTGCCTGATGTCTGGTGCAACAGGATTTATATTAGGTACATTGTTTGAACTCATTAACGTTAATCGATTATAGTAATCAACAACAAATTTAATTCGTGACTTAAACTTATTTTGAGATTTCTCGTTTTCCAGATTGTAAATTGAGTCAATTTTTTACACTTTGAAATAGAAAAATATAACGCTTTTTTAAACCATATCTCAACTTATTACAATCAGGCCCAGAAATCCCCGTCTCCTTTAACTTAAATGTATGTTTCTGTGTGCAATCTATACATATAATAAAATCGTAGGAAAGTCAAAACTGTACATCGAATATTTTTTTTTAAGGATAATAGTCATCTACAATCGATATCGAAGCCAAAAATATAGTTTTTAGAATTTTTGTCTGTATGTATGTCCGGGCTAAAATCAAAAAGTACTGCATGGATTTACTTCAAATTTTGCATGAATATTACTAAGAGGTCGGGTCAACATATAGGCTACATATTATCACACTATCACGTACGGGGGAGGAGCTGTGATAATTTATAAAATTTAACGCGGGTAAAACCGCGGGGCACAGCTAGTAAAGAATAAGAATAAGAACATTTCTCATCAAATAAAAAAATGAATTATCAAAATCCTACCTACGATTATTTTTTTCTTAATTTGATTATTTTTCTGTACGTGCCATTACAACGCATGCCGGGAACAGCTAGTTCTTAATATTAGTTATGTATGTGTTAGGCATGTTTGTATCACGTCAGCCGAAATACATCCACGGCGGGACAATGGTCTCCCCCAAGGATCTCCACCGGGGACTCTACCGGCTAAGTCGCCGAACATCGATTTCGTAAATGGCGTTGAAATAAATAAATAAATTAATCAATCGTTAAATCGGCTTCAACGTTGTCAATCGATTCCGGAACATTTATGACGTCACATGTGCTCATGGAAGCCGATTTAACGATTGAAGTTATTTTTAATCTTTATTTATTTGAACGCCATTTAAGAAATCGATGTTCGGCGACTTAGCCGGTAGAGCCCCAGGGCCCGTCTTGGCTTCCAACGACAGACAGAAGATTGTGTGTCCACCTTGTTGGGGACGTGCCCGCACTGCATCTTCCGGATCATGCATCTTTGTTAGAACTAACAGAATGTTAGTGCGGCCGGCTAGGCGTCTATACAGATCGGTAGGTACCTGCCTAAGGAGATCTTTTTTGCACTCCATCAATTACGGTATCACTCGTGATTTCATTACTCATGTAGATGTATGCAAATTTCCTCTCGAAGATAACGCTTCATACGAAATAATTTTAAACCGGAATTTCCTTATTGATAATGAAACTATTTCCAATAAGTCCAACACAAGAGTAATGTACGATAAATAAAGTAGTTTGGTTTAAAACAAGTAAAGAAGTTCATTGACAGATGCTCTCACCGGTCCGACAAGTGATCGCCGAAGTTAAGCAACTAGGCCTCGCGGTCACTACATAGATGGGTGACCAACAAAGTGGTTTAAGTTCTAAACGTCGCCGCTTTCTACTGAAAGCGGCGACGTTTAGAACTTAAACCACTTGGTAGTAACCTATGAATATATCCCAAACAATCAAAATACAAAATCAATATGTAGTGCTAATTCCGCTAATTGTCAGTTTAATCATGCCGGGATGCAATTTGCACCGCCGCGCCCTCCCGCCCGCAAGAATGTGCACATGCAAGAAGGACAACATAAAAAATGCGCCAGTACGATACCCAACGGGTATCGTACTGGCGTATGTAATTTGCTTTTTTTACATTGTCCTTCTTGCATGTGCACATTTTTTGGAATTAACACTACATATTGATTTTGTATTTTGATTGTTATGGATTTCCGCAAAGTAGGTAACGCCTGATTCCATTACTTATATCCTAAACATTTTATTGTTAAATGCTGTTATACTTCCTAAAAAAAAAAAAAATGCAAAGATTTGTTAAGTTATCGGTCCCGGTTGTAGTCATTATACAACAGTCGACAATCCATGTCAGAAGCCTACTGAATCGAACTCTGACAATAGAGTGAACACTGCCCATACCATAAAAAATAAAATAAAAATAAAAAAGGTTTTTATTCACGTAGACTTTAAAAAAGCGCTTGTAAATAGTCAGAACATGTTTGTAGTATTATAGTTGTATACATTATTATTTCTAGTAACATAGATATTTAGGTACACATTGTATTGATAGTATTAAAACATTAATAAAATTTATTTTATAACAGCAATGACATTTATAAGTAAGTAGTATAAATATAATACCATAATAATAATACCTTAATATTGACAGAACCATTGACAATATGTAGTAAAAATATTAGAATTAAACTAGATAATTAAACATAATCTCTTGACAATAACTTGACACGAGCTAGCTAAATATCTTTGCTATAATAAAATAAATTTTATAAATGTTTTCATACAATTTGTACCTAAATATCTATGTTACTAGAAATAATAATGTATACAACTATATTGCTGCAAACATGTTCTGACTATTTACAAGCGCTTTTTTAAAGTCTACGTGAATAAAAACCTTTTTTATTTTTAACTTATTTTATTTATAGTAAAGTAGCAGATGGTAAGCGGCTACCGGAACCTATGGACGCTTGCAGTTCACCTTATTTTTTGCCAATCTTATTACGTTTCACTTTACGTGCTATTCCCATTTCATTCTCTCTCCCCTTAAGTCCCTGGGATCAGTTCACACGTACCTACTTTTATATGCTTCTTATAGGGTAGACCTCATAGTTTCCTGGTTCAGGAAAGAGTTTGAACCCATACCCAAAATAAGAATATAACTAAACATAAAGTTACTACATGGCTTCGTCAACTCGACTATCTGGAAACAGAAAATCTAACTACATATATCGCATAAATAAACAATATCTTATATTATCGTTTCATACTATCACTCACTCATTACTCACGCACACAAACACACTCTCTCACACACACACTCTCTCTCTCTCTCTCACACACACACACACACACACACACAAACGCAATATATTTTGTTTCTTTTTATCTCTTTAAGTATTTTTAATTTTTAAATAACTTAATTTTTACATATACAGCGCAGCGACAGCCTCCAAAATGTAATTTAAAATTAGTACACGATTGTACACTGCCTCCCAAAATATAGGCAAATTAGCCTAGCTTGGGAATCAGTTTTCGACAACTTTTGCAATAATTAAGTACCTACCTATAAGGCTCTAAACATTGTACTTAAATGTAAGAATGTATGTATATTGGTGCCAATAAAACATTATCTTATCTTACCCCCTACCCTCGAGTTCCCGGAACCTTACCTCGAACCTCGCCCAACTGCATGTTTCCTGTAGACCCAGTCGGACTGCTCTATGAGCGAAAAGACTCAGTCATATTTATCGTTCAATGGCTCTGGCATTACCAAGCATTACAGTAATAAATGCTTGGCGCCGGAATAGGTGTGGGTAGTAGTTAGCTTTGCAGATCAGTAGATCCTAACCGTACTGGGTCGTGTGGACTTTTCCAACACGCATATCAATTCAGTCCTGTGAAATTGTTTGGATTTAAGTTAACAAGGTCGGTGGCTGTTCTGTGTTATTCCTTCATACAACATGATAGACGGATTAATTTTCACTAGTACGGAGATTGCCTTAAAAAAGCTATGATGTGAATATAAATAAAATAGTTCCTCATAAAATAGTATGCGAAGTTACGTTTCGCCATGAGAGAAAGAGTGAAAAGAAAATGTGTACTCGCACCTCTTTCATTTCCCCTTTAATGATGATGATGTCCTCCCGACCGAATTTCGGCCACGGCGGCCATTCTTAATGGAGATTAGCCAATTGCGCAGGACATATTATAGTGCACAAGTGTGTGCGCAAACATAGGGGCACTTTCTATTCCATCACTCTCATGATCCGATGGGACGCCTAGTGACACGACCGGAAAGAGTTCAGGTACAGGACCGACGGCTTTACGTGCTCTCCGAGGCACGGGGGTGTAATACGGCCAACTTCCAGACTTCGGACTGATACTGAGAAATTTATTTTTACGGAAAATTCCCAAAATCACTTTTTGGCCCGACCCGGGATTTGAACCTAGGACCTCAATATCTGCGGTTGAACACGCTACCGCTAGACCAACGTCCCCTTTAATAAAATACGAAACGTAACTCTTTCTATCTTCACTAAGTTGTAACTACCCTTCGCCCGATCACACTTTAAATAAAACTCTCGTCACGCATTCAGCAGCTATCGTGGATCCCACAGGGTGACGCTATCAGAATATCAGCGCTGTCGCAATTTTGAGACGGCCAATGCTGAGATAGATGCCTATTCACCGTAGACTAGTTGGTAGTGCTCCTGCCTACGAAGCTGGTGGTCCTGGGTTCGAATCCCGGTAAGTGCAAATATTTGTGTGATGAGCACGAATATTTGTTTCTGAGTCATGGATGTTTTCTATGTATATAAGTATTTATCTATCTATATAAGTATGTATATCGTCGCCTGGTACCCATAGTAAGCTTTGCTTAGTTTGGGGCTAGGATGATCTGTGTGACATTGTCCCCAGATATTATACTTATATTATAAGCTTATCATTATGTACTTTTCTGTTATTGTATCATTTGGTTGTTACGTCCGTCCTGGTAATTAATAAATTATTTTTTCTTTCTTTCTTTTTCGTACTACCCAAGTCAAGAGTGCGTAATGAATTTTTACTTCACTAAGCTTTTATCATACACTTTCTGTTTTAAAACTGCACCACTCCGGTATTTTGGCAACCTTGATTGGCATAAGTCATCGACCCTAAGATTGGTGGTGGGCTTATTACTCGGAACTGTGTTACTCCATGGACATTGACCGCTATTAAAAGCTTGTTATCCTGTGACAAGCGATTTGTTAGCAAGTCTCTGACGTGGGAAGTATGAGATTGTTGGGATTTCTGCACTTGGAGGTTCAAGATATTTGTCACTACGTCTTTTGCATCTCAATGCAAGTATCAAAGTCTTAGTCTAAACTCAAACCTGGGATTATTTTTATGCCAGTGGTCGACAAACGAGCAAGTGGGTCACCTGATGGTAAGTGATCACCGCCGCCCATGGACACTCGCAACACCAGAGGAGTGGCGGGTGCGTTGCCGGCCTTTCATAGTCAGCAAACAAGTGTTGCTGACCCTTCCCCCCACCCCGATGAGCTCTGGCGACCTTAATCACACTCAGAAACACAACATTAAATTATTAATGTTATTATTAAGGAATGTCTTCTGTAAGGTGGAGGTACTTCCCCAGTCGGGCTTCTTCGAGCGAATGAACGCTGTGCCCTACCTCTTAAATACAAAATACTCTTTACAAATGGCAAAACTATATAGCTGGCCTGTTAGACTAGTGGTCAGTGGCCCTGACTTCAAATCTAGAGGTCGTAGGTTCGAGCTCCACCAAGGAAAGTCTTCGTGTGATGAGCAATTGAGTGATCTAATCAAATGATAAAAGTGGTAAAAAATTGTACTCGTAGTATAAAGGTTTTTTGGGGAATCTTAGCTGCACATACAACTTTAACTAGCTGTGCCCCCCGGTTTTACCCACGTTAAACTTTATAAATTATAGCATATGTGTTAATCCAGGGTGTCAGCGAACTCTATACCTATAATATAATACAATTCTATTAAAATCGCTCCAGCCGTTTAGACGTGAAAAAATAACAAACATGCACGCTCACAAACTTTCGCCTGTATAATATTAGTGTGATATTAGTCAACTTTGTTAATAAAAATGTATTCCATGTGAGAATATGGAATCAATTTATTTACTCTAAGCGTCCCTACTTTTTATTTAAGTGAGGGATAAATAGTGGAGAGAAATAAATGAGCGCAATCTATCGATGAATATTTTAATAATGTCAGATTTTAATTATATAAGAAAAATGGAGCAAAAAGCGCTTGTTTATTGTAATTAGTCAGTAATAATAAGTGCATTGATAATTTTATCAGAGTAAGTACAGCCGAAATAGCTCAGTTGGGAGAGCGTTAGACTGAAGATCTAAAGGTCCCCGGTTCAATCCCGGGTTTCGGCATAAGTATCTTTTTGTATACCAAGTGTAACATAATGTTTTATGTCCTCGTCATTGACACGAGGACATAAAAGGTATGAGAAAAATCTGCCGCTAAAATGTCTCTAGAAGAAACTTAAAGTTACGAGTGTACGATTTTGGCAAATAAACAATATGATTTAGTTTGATTAAATCAATATATATTGATAATATATTTTCAAGGTCAAATACACCCCAAGCAAATTTAGGGTACACTAAAATAACAATAAGTTTAGATTCGGGAGTTCTTTGCGTTCGTCGTAGCGCAATTAATCATCTAGCATTACTAATTGTGACATATCGTATGTCAAATAAATGACGCATTGTAGTAATTTGGAGTACCAGTGTCATTGACTAGATAATTCAGACGCCAGGACAATCAACTTGTTTGTGATGCAATTCTTCTAGTGTTATTGGCCCTGACACGGTAGAAAAAATAATGATTGATACGTTTAATTACAAGACTGTCAATATTGGATGACAAAAAAAACTTAATCTAACTATAAAACAAAGCGGTAAAGCTGTCTCAATACTAGTAGATAACTGATTTATAGGAGGTTTGCTGGAAATATTTGTTTATTTTTAGGATCTCCAACAAAGAATAAACTCAGTTAATTTCATAAAACAGTGCATTCCAAAGGATAGTGAGCGGAGTCTCTTACAAGGGACCACAGCATGCATTAATTAGATTATAAGTAAACTAAGATATCTCATAAAGTGAGGTAAACACTAATTAAATATATACATCATTTGAAATAATAATCAAATTGACAAGATTGGATGAATGATAATACATTTATTATATGTATATAAGAACACACTCAGGAGATATTTGTGTGCATGAACATGTCTGTGAGTCTGGATGTAATTAGTTATTTAAGTATGTATTTACAAAAGAAAATTAGTATATGTAGTACATCAGTTATTTGGTTTCCACAGTACAAGCTCTGTTTATAGTTTATTTATTCGTAAACAGGTTTACATGTCATATTCTTATTAACAAATTCATATAATATAAGACAACACATAAATACATAATAATATAACACATCAATAATAAGTAAAAATAAAACATTCAAGTCGATTAGGACGTCAGTATTACAATAAATAAGAAATTCATGTTGTCGTCTAATGTCAATTGTAACAGAAATAAGTAAAAAATATTAAATCAATAGATACAGTAATAAACAACAACAAGGAACAACTTCCGTGCGTTTAAGCGCTTTTGCCATACCTACTATTGGAATCAAATATAACAGCTCACTTAGGACCCTTACATTGATCCTCGGTGCTTTTGCAGCTGGCTTCTCTAGTTGCAAATCTCTCATTTTATGAGGCTATAGCCTCTTTACATCATTCTGTCTCCCGCTTTGCTCTGGAGGGAAGTGGAACTATTCATTTTCTAACTCCTCCTTTTTTGTCTTTCTGATTAAATTCGTTGCGGGATCCAAGACAGTTAAAGCGATTCCCCGGGACATGCCTGAGCTTCACCGCTCAGTGTCATTTCATTGTGTGCCACTGTTGATCCTAGCTTACAGGAGTTGCAGTGGTGGGTAAGAGGGAGGGACTAGTCCCGATAAGATACAGTAGTAAATAAGTTCAAGAATTAATTAGCCTTTTTATGTTTTAAAAATTCATCGAAGCAATAGAACGACTGTTCGATAAGCCATTTAATGTATCCTTAAAACAATCTATATTCGAGCTCCCGACAACATTATCTGGTAGGTTATTATAGACTGTTGGGCCCATTACATGACTCAGTTTGCTAGACTTTTCTAGATGTCGCGGTTACGCTTAGTTTAGGAGAAGATGGCAGTGCCTGAATAATGTCCCAGGATATTATTAATAAAACTAAAACAATTAAATTTTGAATAACTCTCATATGACGCATAAGATTAACAGGGTCCGTATACATATAAGTGATTAAAATCGCGTGGTGTTTAAACAAAGGGCTACCACGCTCGCCTAATCATTCGTATGTTAATTCTTGAATAATCCCACACTTTATTATTGTCCAAAGTGTATCACATATTATAGTCTTAGACGAGTTTTGTGTATTTCCTTGTATATAAACGTATAAATTCAAGAATCGCCCGAAGATTATCACCTAAGATAATCGAATTCTCGCCAAAATTGCGTGTGAAACTCTCCATGTCAATGGGCCCCTATATACATGCGAGTGGATGGACCGTGTAACAGTCTTTGTGTGCATAATCTCCAAGTGTGAATTGTAATGGTACACGTGTGTGCCTAAATATGTGAGAATGACGTAATTTAACTCTTTGTAATTGCGATATGTTAGCTCAGACAATTTATTACATTTCTTTATACTGGGCTAATTCGAATTAGTGAGCGGATCTTCTCTTTCATATACCTAGTATCGATATCTAATAGATTTTTTTTAAGTGATACTTCTGCAGCACCGTGTTCAAAGTTCGATGAAACGAAAAAGCGACGATAAAAGGATACAAACATTTGTATAAATAATAATAATAAGTAATATCCATGGACAATGTCACACAGATCATCCTAGCCTCAAACTAAGCAAAGCTTGTACTATGGGTACCAGGCGACGATATACATACTTATATAGATAGATAAATACTTAAATACATAGAAAACATCCATGACTCAGAAACAAATATTCATGCTCATCACACAAATATTTGCCACCAGCTTCGTAGGCAGGAGCACTACTTACTAGGCTACGGTGACCGTATAATAGGTTTTATCCAGTGATAGAACAAGATACATTAGAATGCTATCACGTGTCTTTGCGCCTGCGTACAACAAAGCCTCCGGAAAATGTGTCATGCATGTCATAAATAACAACAATACACGTGTTTTATTTTTATGCATTTGCGTTTTAAAATTTGTTGGTTCATTCATTATCATCGTCATTAATCCCTCTTGATAGCTTTAAACCTACTTCAGTATAGGGGCGCACAACCCTCACATACACACGTACATACACACGCGCACACACACACACACATACATACACATGCACTCAAAGACACACGCACATCACTAATGCTGATATACTTCCTCATCTCACAGAACAAAATAATGTCACAACATGATTATTGAACGACAAACTACTCTTACCTACCATAACACCTCTATGTCTAGAGTTAGGGACTGGTCATCTGTCATACAGTTTTCCCCACCTAGTACGGATACCAGTCTCTCACACAGATCTCACCTTTTTTGAATGTTATGCATAAATTAGTTAATAAGACACTTTCTTTGTAATTTTCTGTGTGAGAGAAGAAATAAATCTATTATTATTATTAAGAACGAAAGACGTCCACTGCTGGACAAAGGCCACCCCCAAGGATCTCTACAATGACGGGTCTTGCGCTGCCCGCATCCAGCGGCTTCCCGCGACCCTTGCAAGTTGGTCGTTCCACCGTGTAGTGGGCCTGCCCACGCTGCGTCTTCCAGTTCGTAGTCGCCACTCGAGAACCTTTCTGCCCCATCGGCCGTCAGTTCTACGAGCTATGTGCCGCCCACTGCTACTTCAGTTTAGCATTATTTAACATATCTATGTTAATTCAACCAATCATTGTTAGGGTTCTGTACCTAAACGGTAAAACGGGACCCTATTACTAAGACTGCATGTCTTAGTAATAGGGTCCCGACTTATTGTCTGCCTGTCTGTCCGTCTGTCACCAGACTGTATCTCACGAACCGTGATAGTTAGATATATATAATATATAATAATAATAATATATAATAATAATTTATTTTCCAAAAACTTAATTCTAGATAAATAGATAGATAGTTGAAATTTTCACAAATGATGTACCTATTTCTGTTGCCGCTATAACAACAAATATTAAAGAACAAAATAAATATGTATTTAGGGGGGTTCCCATACAACAAACGTGAATTTTTTGCTCGTTTTTACAGATAATGGTACGGAACCCTTTGTGCGCGAGTCCGACTCGCACTTAGCCGGTTTTTAATTACAGATATTACCAAAAAAATTTTTTTTCATAACATTACATTACAGCTATCTCTCATGTCTTTTGTTCTAAGTGAAAACATGGAATCTGAATTATATGTGTAATAATACATCTTAAGTACTTTTTTCACAGCCCTAAATAAAACATACTTGACGAATAAATGATGACAGATTTAAAATATATTTCTCAAATACTATTATATCTGTGACTAAAGAAAACGCGGGTTAGTGTGTTGTATTCAAAAGAAAGACTTAGCCTTATAACAAAAATAAAATGTATAATGATTTTCAGCTGGTTGTTGATTTTATTTCAAGGTCTGTCAGGTGCCCCATGGGAGTTTTTTGTACCCAACTGCCTTACAGCTAATTAACTCTACATGCTTCTGAGGACACATTTAACTATCTTCCCTTACCACAGAATAAATATATTGTATATACACTACACATAAAGGTGCTTTCCTTAAGGTAATTACGCAAATACTGACTATATCTACATAACAATAAAGTTCAATCTACGTTGCACGAGCGCTGCATACCTTTAATTTTATTCACTTTATAGCGTACAGGCTATTATACACCTAATCCCTGAGCTCAAGAGCTTATATTACTCTGACTATTGTAGAATCACTCAGTCTCACGCAAAAATAAAAATCGTGGATGAACTTGTAGCTGCGTACCCGAAGTGCCAAGTGCGCCAGGTGAGCCCTTATTTAACACCTCTGAAAACCAATGGTTAACCTATCAAATATGACAAGTATCCATTCCATATTCAATTACTAATACTAGTTAAAGTTAGTTACTATTAAGTACCTAGGTTACTTAAATACATGACAATTACATGTAGCATTCAAAGGAACACGTACTTAACTTTTTTTTGCCATTCGCGATGGACACCACAAATTATACCAAAGACTATATTATTAACTTTTTGTTTCGACAATACTTATTAAGGACGATTTAAATGTTGCCTTCTTGGATGCACGCGATGAGGACATTGCTCGCTACTTTTTCAGTAGGCACAGACGCCAGCACATCCAGCTACCCCAATCAGCCAAATATCTTTTATAGATTTTTTACTTTATCACATAAACATAAGGTTCACTTTCAATTGATGAAATTTTACAGATTGGGGTAGCTCAATGTGCTGGCGTCTGTACCTAAGTAGCATCACAGGAAATAGGCACTATGTAAAAGTATAGCTTTGTGGTGTTCACGGAGCTTCATTAAGTGTGATTGAGGAACAAAACCGTTATGTCGAAAAATATGTTTAAGAATGTTCAACTTATAAGAGTATATAGTATAATGTTGTATTTGGGTAGGGTCAATGGACCGAAAACGCAAGATCAGGGCCAGAAATACTGCAATGTCAATTCAATATGTCAATTCATTATGTAATTTCTAAGGTATATGTTTGTAAAGGACCCCGCGATACAGATATTAATTTACACAATAAAGGCGGTGTCAAAAAAAAACTGTAACTTCTAAGCTGTGTACTATCCGTTTTTTTTTTGTAAAAATTCAATATTTCAATTCGTTATGTAATTTCTAAGGTATATGTTTGTAAAGGACCCCGCGACACAGAGATTAATTTACACAATAAAGGCGTTGTCAAAAAAAAAACTGTAACTTCTAAGCTGTGTACTATACGTTTTTTTTTTGTAAAAATTCAATATGTCAATTCGTTATGTAATTTCTAAGGTATATGTTTGTAAAGGACCCCGCGACACAGAGATTAATTTACACAATAAAGGCGTTGTCAAAAAAAACTGTAACTTCTAAGCTGTGTACTATACGTTTTTTTTTGTAAAAATTCAATATGTCAATTCGTTATGTAATTTCTAAGGTATATGTTTGTAAAGGACCCCGCGACACGATTAATTTACACAATAACGGCGATGTCAAAAAAAAACTGTAACTTCTAAGCTGTGTACTATACTTTTTTTTTTGTAAAAATTCAATATGTCAATTCGTTATGTAATTTCTAAGGTATATGTTTGTAAAGGACCCCGCGACACGATTAATTTACACAATAACGGCGATGTCAAAAAAAAACTGTAACTTCTAAGCTGTGTCCCAAACTTTTGTTTTCTGTAAAAATTCCGATCATACAGAACCTCACTAAAGCGAGTCTAAATAAGGTTCTCTACCATATTAAAATCCCCTAGGGTCCTACATCTCTCAACCATAATAATAATATCCGTCTGGTGTATTATCGGTGATTTTGGCCTGTCTTAAAGGTCCCCCAAACACAGGTACTTCCTATTCCCTCACTCTCATGATCTAATGGAACAGCTAGGTCACACAGCCGAAAAGAGTTCAGGTACACGACTGACGGCTTTACGTACTCTCCAAAGCGTTTCTGGACTCCGGGCTATCTATTATATAAAAATAAGTCGGGTTTTCCTTCCTGACGCTATAACTCCAGAACGCACGAACCGATTTCCACGGTTTTGCTTTCGTTGGAAAGGTCTCGGGCTCCGTGAGGTTTATAGCAAAGGAAATTTATAAAATTTAACGCGGGTAACACCGCGGGGCACAGCTAGTCTATTATATAAAAATAAGTCAGGTTTTCCTTCCTGACGCTATAACTCCAGAACGCACGAACCGATTTCCACGGTTTTGCATTCGTTGGAAAGGTCTCGGGCTCCGTGAGGTTTATAGCAAAGAAAATTTATAACATTTAACGCGGGTAACACCGCGGGGCACAGCTAGTTACTGATATTTTCTTTAGCAGGAAAATCCTAAATAACTATTTTGGCCCGACCCGAGATTTGAACCCAGGGCTTTATTAGCAGATATTGAACTCGCTGCCGGGATGCTCACAACAACATAAGTAACTTTTAAACGATTGTTGGCTAAACAAATTAATAATATTGATCGGTTTTTGTTATCATAACTCATAAATCATCGCGCATTTTGAAAGTAGCTAATACCTGTTATTAATATCGTCTTTAAAAACTAATTTATTAAATGTAGCTTCTTAAGCGGCGACTAGTGGACGAGCATAAAAAAAATAAATATAGTTTACGTTTAGGTACATTTCGTTATAATTATGTCACAGAAGAATGATACAACGTAGAGAGGAAGAGGAACGCCATTATTTGGTGTTCTAACCCCCCAGAAGTTAAGCAGAAGAGCGCTACGCATTCAAATAGATACAAAACATGGAATAAGTTAGCAACGCGCATCGTAAACTTACGCTTCAGGCGCAGGCGCTACATGTGAACAGCTGATCGACCCCGGTTGTGTTATTTTAAGAAGGTATAAGGTGCTGCATACGTATTAACAGTTATTAGAAATTAAAGCCGGTGCTTTTGTTTAACAAAATCATAAAACACATTATTACGCAGTCATTAACATCATCGTACGTTTGGAAATACCAATGATAGGTTAATTTACACGTAGGTATGTTGCAAACTGGTCTCTTATTAGGGCCACTGGACAATCATCGAACTTGTTAACATTTATTTGGAGTAAGAATTGACCAATTATTGTTATAACCTTCGGGAATATAATAAAACAAACGAGCGTCGACGTCCAAAAGGTTCGAATTGTTTGTGTTTACTTTTTGTTTTTTATAGCTTTTTAATTGCGTTCGAGATTTGAAATTGAATTTTGGCATTGACAGCGGTAAAGAGGTTAGGTTCAATATAACATTGACAATTACGATGAAATATTAAATGGAGTTAACTATAATTACCGTTTTCAAACACGTATAATCAACTTAAAATTCTCTTTATTATATATAACCAATTTGGCATATAAGGTTTTTGTTTGCTTTATTTAAAGTATTGGAATGCTTTTGGGATGTTCCTGCATATATTATAATGTAGAATAAAAAAAATAATGATGCGACGGACATAAATACCGGACAAATCGCTTAAATTACATAAACACGATGTTTTTTTTTGTATTCTGCTGCTTCCAAATATTGTGCTGTGTGTAGTTGAGTGTAAACTTTTACAGTGATTTCAATGAGACATTTGTTTTTTTCGGTGATTATTCCTCCGCGGCGTGTCAGATATTTATGAATTCTGATATATGCACTCACTAATATGGTCACTACAGATGTGTCAAATTTTAAGAAGATCTGTTCAGCCATTCAGAGTTAAGAGGGGTAGCCAGAGACAACGCATTTCCATTTGCTACGGTCCATCCTTACACAGCAGAGACAACGGATTTCCATTTGACACGATCCTTACAAACCTCTATTGTTTTGTTTACTCTTCATACATTTTCGCCGGTTTAGGTTACTTCTGACCTGGCCTTACTTGAGAATATCTCCAATTTGGTCAGAGAACGTTTGTTAATCTTCTTTCATTAATCCTTTCTGAATGACCAAACCATCTCAGCATACGCTTTTCAATCTTTGTGACTACATACACTGATATAACAAGCAATTACCTAGTCTAAATATAACAATGTTATCTACAAATAATGTGTGTCCACATTATACCTATCTACTAACTTTAGTATAAGTAATATCTTCTACTTTGAACTACACTCGCGAGCAACCAAATTGACTCTCTGTTTAATGTGTAAAATACTCCCCCACAACACTCGGATAGAGTGTTGTGGGGGAGTATTACTGAGAAACTCCCATTTTAAACTGAGATTTTACATCGCTTTAAATTTTTTTTTGGGCTTAGCCCTGCAACTCCTGTAAGCCAGGATCAACAGTGGCACACAATGAAATGACACTGAGCGGTGAGGCTCACTCGCGAGCAACCAAATCGACTCTCTGTTTAATTTGTAAAATACTCCCCCACAACACTCGGATAGAGTGTTGTGGGGGAGTATTACTGAGAAACTCCCATTATAAACTGAGATTATACATCGCTTCTAATTTTTTTTTTTGGGCTTAGCACTGCAACTCCTGTAAGCCAAGATCAACAGTGGCACACAATGAAATGACACTGAGCGGTGAGGCTCAGGCATGTCCCGGAAAATCGTTTTAACTGTCCGTGATCCCTCAACGAATTTAATCAGAAAGAAACGAGGAGTTTGAAAATGAATAGTTCCACTTTTCGTCCATCTATCGCATGTCGCATTATGGTGGCGCCCATAGCTCGCAACAGCTGACCATGTAGCATTTACATTCTCAATCATTAAATTTGTTCAAGCGCACCACAGTATTTGTGTTTTGATACTGATCAAAACACAAATACCGTGTGCTTTTATAAAACCACGAAGTAAATTGCTTTGTCTCCTACGGCGTACAATTAATTCCCTATAGGATATTTACGCATTATTCTTTTAATACACTGGTTTTGATATAAATGTTGGTTTTTAATTTGATCGTAATGGATAATAATACATCTAGTGAGTCAAAAAAAGAATAATGCGTAAATATCCTATAGGGAATTAATTGTACGCCATAGGAGACAAAGCAATTTGCATCGTGGTTCCATAAAACCACACGTTATTTCCTACACTTACGTTCAGTCATCTGTAAAGTTAAGAATAAATTAATGGATGGATGTCAAAGATAATGATATCAAATTAAAGCTGATATCGCAAGCTCTCAAATGATGTACCTATTGTTCTCATAAATACCACAAGTAGTATTATTATACCTATATATATATATATATATTTATGTATATGTTTATATTTTTTCATGTTTTTATACTTTTCTACGTTTTCATTTGTTGCACACCTACTTTTTAAATAATTACAGCTCCTATCCGGTAAGACCGCCCATTGTACGTGATTGTGTTATTAGTGTCCTATGAATTTATTGTGTCAAAGTCGAAAGTCATAAATCATTTACTCCGTAATTTACATTTATGTTGAATCGTCATATTTTTTTTACCCTACCGTGCAGTGCATGGCGTGGCAGCTACTGAGAAACACTGCCAGAAAACTCAGTAGGAATCTTTTTTAGGATTTCGTAGCCAAATGGCAATAAACGGAACCCTTATAGATTCGTCATGTCTGTCTGTCTGTCCGTCCGTATGTCATAGCCACTTTTTTCCGAAACTATAACAGCTGTACTGTTGAAACTTGGTATGTAGATGTATTCTGTGAACCGCATTAAGATTTTCACACAAAAATCGAAAAATAACATAATTTTGGGGGTTCCCCATACATAGAACTGAAAGTCAATTTTTTTTTTTTTCATCCTATTTACGTGTTTCAAAATGATATTGAGGTTCCTAATATAATTTTTATCGAAACTGAATAGTTTGCGCGAGAGACACTTCCAAAGTGGTAAAATGAGCGTCCCCCGCCTCCCTGTATTTTCTAAAATAAGAGAATGATAAAACTAAAAAAATATATGATTTACATTACCATGCAAACTAACAACGAAAATTGGTTTGAACGAGATCTAGTAAGTCGTTTTTTTTTTAATACTTCATAAATCGTAAACCGCAATTTACTACATTGCTACACAATTTGGCTAATAATTCTTTTAAACTTATTCGTAGACAATTCTCTAATATCATTGGGAAGTTTGCTTTAGTTTGAGTGTGTACAATAAAGAGTATTCATTCTATTCTACAAGTAGTTTTTGTAAAATTGGTGGAGGAATGCGAGTTGAAAGGTAGAGTCGATTTGGTTGCTCGCGAGTGTAGTACGAACCTCCACCGCATCATAGTATATAATGTTCTACAAATGAAGATAGCGTGAAGATAGCGCACCAGTTTATTATAGAAGCTCTCTACTACATTACTAGTACACAACTCTATAAGGAATTACCGCCTATTCATCGAAATGACGCAATATCGTCAAACAATAGAGTATTGAATGTCATTCCCAAATGATGCAACTATGAGTACAAAAGATTAGTTTTGACACCCAAGAGAGAGAATATTTCTACGCACTTAGCTTACACTCTAGCCTGTTGGTGCAGTGGTTAGTGACCCTGACGTTAAACCAGTCGTTGCGTTGTAGGTACAATCCCCACCCAGTACATATCTAACCTAAAACTTAATGACGGTTACCGTAGCCTAGTTGGTAGTGCTCCTGCCTACGAAACTGGTGGTCCTGGGTTCGAATCCCAGTAAGTGTAAATATTTGTGTGATGAGCACGAATATTTGTTTCTGAGTCATGGATGTTTTCTATGTATTTATATATTTATCTATCTATATAAGTATGTATATCGTCGCTTGGTACCCATAGTACAAGCTTTGCTTAGTTTGGGGCTAGGAACATCTGTGTGACATTGTCCCCAGATATTATTATTATTACATATGTGTAATAAGCACAATTATTTGATCTATGTTTGGGTGTAAGTCGTCTATAATATGTATGAAATGAAATGAAATGAAATATCTATTCAGCACTTGGGTATTAACATACACTTGTACTTGTCAAGGTCACAATGCAGTACACATAAACAAAGTGGATAGTAAAAAGTTACAAAAAAAAAAATATTAATCTGTCAGTCCGTGCGGTTTGTTTTATCGCATATATTTTCTGAAATCCTTAAATAAATAACAATGTACTAATCTATTATTTAGAAATTTAGTTCTACTATATTAAAATTAAAGAATTGAAGACTAAAGCAAAAGACGAAATTCTAAGTGAGGGTGTGATCACATGCACGGGATCACCGATCACGCGTTAATGGGCCAAAGCGATCCTCGCCGCTGAGGAACCTACCCTAGCTAGCCTGCGGCTTTCTCTAGCTGCCTAGGTGGACGATATGTATTTATAGATAAACACACTTATATATTTCTATATATAAGTATGTTTATTAGTTGTCTGGTTGTCATAGTACAGGCTCTGCATTGTTTGGGATCAGATGGCCGCGTGTTAGGTGTGCCCTTTGTATTTTTATTATGAAACCTAAGGCCGTCAGTCCTGTACCTCTCTCCGGTCGAGTCGGTAGTCGTCCCATCGGATCATGGAAGTGATGAAATAGAAATTGTCCCTATTTGCACACACATTTGTGCACTATAATATGTCCCACGCAGATGGCTAGTTTCCAATGAGACTGGCCGCCGTGATGGAAATTTGGCTAGAAGGAAATTATTATTATTATAATAATAATAATATAATATCTCGGGACAATGTCACACAGATCATCCTAGCCCCAAACTAAGCAAAGCTTGTACTATGGGTATCAGGCGACGATATACATACTTATATAGATAGATAAATACTTATATACATAGAGAACATCCATGACTCAGAAACAAATATTCGTGCTCATCACACAAATATTTGCACTTACCGGGATTCAAACCCAGGACCACCAGCTTCGTAGGCAGGAGCATTACCAACTAGGCTACCGTGACCGTCGTGTATTGACTCCAAATAAAAAGAGATTATCAATTCGACTGAATGTTTTTCTTTTTGTTTTTAACCTATCAATGTCAACAACCGGGACCGACAGTCTAACGTGCCGTCCGGAGCACGGAGAAGCTCAGAAATTAAATCAGTTTGGTGGTCACCCATCCATGGGCTGACCATGATCCTAGTTGCTTAACCTCGCGGACCACTTATGGACCGGTTAGAGCATGTAGCTATACGTCCGCAATATCAGACATCTATTTTCAAACTATACAACATTCACCTGTTTATTGCGACCATAAAAAGGCGCAATTCGTCAAAACACACAAATATGCCAATTCCAGTGCACGAATGAGCTCGTGCTTGTAAAATTACACCCAAATCACGCCACTTACGCGAGTACAATCGGTTACTAATGTTCATTAGGGAAATAAACTAGTTATATTCGTTCCAGCAAAGTGTAATATATTACTAATATAAATAAATAAAAAGAGAAGTCCTGACTGACTGACTGACTCATCAACGCCCAGCCCAAACCCTTGGCCCTAGAAAGCTGAAATTTTGCACAGATGTTTTCTTTATAATGTAGACAAGGAATAAGGAAGGATTTTTCGAAATTCAACCCCTAAGGGGGTAAAACGGGGGTGTGAAGTTAGTATGAAACTTTGCCGTTTTTGAAGTTAGAGGCATGAAAGTTGGTATATGGCCTTGCAGTTAAAAATAAAAAATATATGTTTCAGGATTTTTGGAAATTTTACCCCCAAGGGCAAAAAATAGGGGATGTAAGTTTGTACGAAAAAAGTCCCAATTTTTAAGTTAAACGCATGAAAATTAGCATTTGGCTTTTTAGTTAAAAATAAAAAATATATATTTCAGAATTTTTGAAAATTCCACCCCGAAAGTCATAAAATAGGGGATGTAAGTTTGTATGAAAAATGCGATATTTTTGAAGTTAAACGCATGATAATGAGTATTTGGCCTTTCTGTTAAAAATATATAGCATTTATTTCAGGATTTTTGGAAATTACACCCCCAAGGGCGGAAAATAGGGGATATAATTTTATACTGCCTGACTGACATATCAACGCACAGTCTAAACGGCTGCAGTTAGGCCTTGAATTTTGACAGTAGTTACCTTTTATGATGTAGGCATCCACTTAAGAAGGGTTTTTGAATATTCCACCCCTAGGGGACTAAAATAAGGGATGAAATATTTTATGAAAGTGCTTAATTTTGATGTTATGAAAATTGGTATTTAGCATTACAGTTAAAAATTAAACGTATGTGTTTCAGGATTTCCGAGAATTCTACCACGTAGGGTGACAAATAGGGTATGGAAGTTTGTATGAAAAATGTGACATTTTTTAAGGTAAACGCATGAAAATTAGTATTTCGCCTTTCATTTAAACATTATAAATATATCATCAGGACTTTTCGAAATTCCACCCCTAAAGACGACTAAAATAGGGGATGTAAGTTAGTATGAAAAACTGTTTTTTTTTTTGGAGTTAAAAGCATGTAAATTGGTATTTCAGTTGAAAATAAAGCAATCAAGGGAATAATTTGTTGTTAAAAAAGGTAATCCATAACTGATTCAATAGGTCAACACCAAAAATGTACGCCAACTTAAATAATAGAGAAATTCGTTTCTTATTGCTTAAAATGTTGTGTTTGTTGTCGTCTAAGTAAAGATTTAGCGTTTTATAAGATTTGTAACTTTTTTTTTGGTATTTTTAATAACATATTAAAAAACGTCAATTTAATAAAATTGGGATAAAAAAGTCATTGACCCAAAATTCGAGTTAGCGTAGTATAAATTGTTCGTGTCGAGATGATCGCACCCAAAAAATATCATCTTAAGTTTACTGATCTACAAGTTCACAATTTTGTAACTCGATGGCTTTTATATCGTTTCAGATCGCAGAACTCATTTGACATATCGGTTAAAATAAATAAATGCTTGAAGTAAAAGGTAGTCCAAAACTGAATCAAAAGATGATCGCCTAAATCTCACCAATCTCACAAAATATATGCCCACATCTTAATTTTACCGCTTTACAAGGTTATATTTTTGTTAGTAGATGGTGTAATCATCGTTTTAGATCGCGCTATGGTTTCGTTCACAAAATGTGATATTAGACCTATCAATGCCGCGGTCCTTGGTGATTAATGCATCGTTGATTATTATATTACTTTATTTGACTTACTGACTTTACTTAAGGACAATTGATATGTATTCTTTGATATTTTTGGTTTTATGATATCGGGTCTTTTTTTTAAAATAACAGTAGCAAAGTAGTCTTTAGTTTATTTCTTAACTAGGTTATTTATAGGTTAGGTTTTCTTAAATTTATATTGCTTATTTCTTTTAAAAGTATTTTTTTTTAGATTAAGCTAGAAGTAAGTAGTTACATTGGTAATCATTCAAAATTGTCGCGGACGAAGTCGCGGGCACCAGCTAGTTACTAATAATCCTATAGGATTCACATGGGATGAAATAACAGTTATTATAGTAATAGATAAAATTCTCGTGTCGTGTTTGTAAACAACTCGTCTGAAACGGCTTGCCCGATATTCATGAAATTTGTGTATATTCGGTAAATCTGAGAATAGATCGCCATAAATTTTTAGGTTTATGTACGTAATCTCAGAGGCACGTGGTGTAATACCGCCAACTCGTAGACTTTGGACTGATACTGATAAATATTTCTTTTGGCAAAATAATCCTGAAATCATTTTCTTTATGCCCATCTATGTAACGTACGGAATTACATAAACCCAGGATTATTGATGTTTCTGGTTGAGTAGCTGTTACACTACTATCGGGTGAACTGCATGCTTTTAGCCACCTCAATAAACTTTGACTGTCTAATAGACAAATTAGAGTAGAACACTTGTGCTTGTGACAGTATCTGTCTGTACGTAATGCACCTACATTACACACACATCTGAGGCCAGCGCTCTATTGCATTATTTACCCGCCAAGAATGTTCGAGTCTTGGATCTTAAAGTACGGAGACAAACAAACAAATGAGCCTTAGGGTACAGAGCATTCCCAAACGCCACCCAACCCATCAGCTCTTTGCTCTGTGAGCGAATGAACGCTATGCCCTACCTCTCGTAAACTCTTACATACAATTTTTCGCAACTTGCTTAGTGAGTCAGTAAGTAGTCATCGAACAATATACATCGGTCACCCTAGCCTAGTTGGTAGTGATCCTGCCTACGAAGCTGGTGGTCCTAGGTTCGAATCCCGGTAAGTGCAAATATATGTGTGATGAGCACGAATATTTGTTTCTGAGTCATGGATGTTTTCTATGTATAGAAGTATTTATCTATCTATATAAGTATGTATATCGTCGCCTGGTACCTTTGCTTAGTTTGGGGCTAGGATGATCTGTGTGACATTGTCCCTAGATATTATTATTATAACTTAGTCGACTAAGAGCATCTGCACAATTGAGAGACTCAAGGAATGATGAAAACGCGGCGCTGAGAACTAAATCCTGGCGATATGCCGAAGACTGTCCATCAGCCAATATGAGCATCGGCCAACATATCAAATAAATACTCCTCCTAATATTATAAATGCAAAATTTTGGGAATATGGATGTACATATATAAGTAAGGTTGCTTGCTACTCTTTCACGCAAAAACTACGGAACGGGTTATGAAGAAACTTTGTAATAATATAGCATTTTTATCCGAATAACACATAGGTTATATAATACATAAATTTAACGCGGGTTAAACCGCAGGTCACAGCTAGTTTGATATAAAACTTAAGGGAAGGGACTATTGTTACGAATCGAACCTTTTTTGGAACACTTTGTATTCCTAATTCTTGTGCTATTGTAAAATTTTATACGTCAATATCAAGTGAGTACACAGTTTTGCCCATTTTAATAAACCATAGTTTCTCCTTTTATCAGCGTATTATCGATATTTAATAACTACCATACGTTTTATTATATTTATAAATTTCATTGTCACTGCATATGAAACCAATTACATAAATCGAGGCATTCTGCTACTTGCAAATATAGAGCTGAGTGTAATTAAGCAATCAATGTCTTTATTTTTTACTTTGATTTCAATGAGACATTTGATTTTTTCGGTGATTATTCCTTCATAGCGTGTCCGATATTTTGAATTCTAAAAAAGCTAGCTCTACCTTTTTGACGACCATGGCAAGCACTTTACTGTACGAAATAGTGTATAATTGGCACCTCTCCTGTTACAGCACCAAGTTGGGAGTTACTTATGTGCTCTAATTAACAATAATAGAAGGACATCCGCAGCATAAGGTCGCTGATAATGAAGCACAACGACACCTAAACCAGGCCCAAAACAATAGTTCCGACTTATTCTCATAGGCCCCATCCGTATTAATTACAATACATGAATATAAGACGACATGCAGTCTGCTATATTAGCTTTACATATCTTGTGCGAATTAATTAGGGTTGCCACTTCACAGGATATTCCGGAAAATATAATTTAGTAATAGTATTATCATCGTCTGGAAACTGCTGGATGCGAATAGCACAATAAGTTATAAGTTATTTATTGAATCCAAATAATTTAGTACATTTCAGTTTAACATATTTACGAGTACTTAACAGTAACAATACAGGTAACAAGACCGGCAATTGTGGAGATCTTTGGGGGAGGCCTTTGTCCAGCAGTGGACGTCTTTCGGCTGATATGATGATGATGATGATTATCATCGTCAGCCTGATATCGTCCACTAGTGGACAAGGTCTTTCCCACAGGTTTCTATAGCGTTGTCAATTGGAGGGGTTTGTCTTAGTCACCGCGCTTGGCATACGAGTTGGCGACAGCAGTTAGATGGTAGCTACTCATAGTACATAGGTAGCGCTACTTCCCGATATATACACGGGGTGGTATAGGTTGGATCATGATCATTATGAGTGGCGAATTAGTCTGTAGCCCCCAAGGCAGTTACCGACATGAAAATCCATAAGAGAGATTGTTTTTTGGGATATTTTGTGCAACTGTCATTCTATCTCCTGTGTGTGGAGAACTAAAAGTAGGTATAGAATAAGGCTCTCGTCTGCTACACGTGGTGAAATATTTGTGTATTCGGCGTCTTCGTAAGCTCGTGTCACTTTACGTACAAGTAATTTAAAACAACAAATAAGCCGATAAATTTGCATACGCAAATAAATTCATTGCCCATTGCATTCAAGAGGTTAATGACCAGATAATAACAGTTTCAAGGCATCAGCAGAGATGTGCAAGGATGCTGAACGATGTGAGGAGACGTAGCAGAGCTGTGTGTTTCCACACAAAGCTCTAGAATCAGAATCAGAATCAGAATTAGAATTAGAATCAGAATCAGAATCTTTATTTCACCAGAAATTTAGAGAGGCATGTGCTAAATTACCAATTGAGCAATCAGCGTCCTCCAACGCCTGTTTCTCCTGGCGCGGTCTGGGCGGGAATAAGTTACCTCCCTTTCCACTCTTACTCGTGACCATGAATTGGATCACGACGCTGAGACACCTATGCTAGGCACTCTGTGGTAGTGGCAGCTGGGCGTGTCTTCCCAGCTTATAAGTGCTTCCCGAATAGGGTTACCATATGACAGGCATTTTAAGGTTTAGACAGGCGAGCGGCCGGCATTGGTCTGAGACAGGCATTTTCGCAGGCTCTCGTCAACGCCCAGTGGAATAAAGACAGAAATCGGCTGACAATTGAATCAGCAAAAGCAATATTGATTACACAGGAAAATTAAAAAACTTGTGAAGTATTTTACATATATAATAAATATCCTTCTTGATTATTATCTGTAGGCTTTTACTTATTACCTACAGCGTTTTGCTTCAGACAGGCATTTTTCTGAAGAATCTGGCATTTTAGGGACCATAGACAGGCATTGCAAAACTGAAGTGGCATTGGGCGGGGCACATAGCTCGTAGAACCGATGGCCGTTGGGGCAGAAAGGTTCTTGAGTGGCGACCACGAACCGGAAGACGCAGCGTGGGCAGGCCCCCTACAAGATGGACCGATGATCTTGTGCGGGTCGCTGGAAACAGCTGGATGCGAATAGCGCAAGACCGGTAATTGTGGAGATCTTTGGGGGAGGCCTTCGTCCAGCAGTGGACGTCTTTCGGCTGATATGATGAGACAGGCATCCCTCTATTTATATATGGTAACCCTATTCCCGAAGCATCTTCAAAACCAAACTGGTTGTCCACCATATCTGGACCAATCCCAATGTGCTGAACAAGGTGATCAGCAATTACCTTTTCAAAGATCTTGCCCACCTTATCCAACAACACAATTGGAGGGTATGCCGATGGTATGTGCGCAGCCTAGCGTTACCCATTAACCCTCACCCCGCTTATTTTTATCAAAGTGTTGCCTTAATCGGTAAGTATTAATAAGCTTAACGTTAGTATGCAAAACTTGTGTATTATATTGTACCGTATCCTTACAAAGTCAGGTCAGAAGTACCCTAAACCGGCGAGCATGTATGAAGAATATAATGTCAGTAAACGAAGCGAAAGAGGTGTGCAAGGATCGTGACAAATGGAAGTCCGTTGTCTCTGCCTACCCCTCTGGGAGACAGGCGTGAGTCTATGTATGTATGTATCCTTACAAAAATGTATATGGGACAATGACTTTCTATACATACACATATGTAGGTATAAATGTGTGTATTAATTTAAATGTCATCGTATGAGACCTCCAGTTATTGTCAGTGTTATCCTTGACAATAACTTAATTTAAGTTAGCTAAATATCGTTACCGTTATAAAACAAATCTTATTGTAAATTATTTCCTACAATCTGTGTACCTAAATATCTATATGTACCTAGAAATAATTATAAATTAATTATATATTACTACGAACATGTTCTGACTATTTACAAGCGCTTTTTTTAAAGTCTACGTGAAAAAAAACCTTTTTTTATTTTATTTTGGTATTTTTCTAGTTCCCTCTTCTCTAGTTTAGAATACCTACAACGCAAAAACAAATCAAGACGTGGAAAATGTGGTTGATATTGCAAATATCACTCTAGTTTTTAAGCTTACTCTTGATATTGCAAATATCACTCTAGTTTTTAAGATACAGCCTGGTGACAGACGGACAGACAGACAGCGAAGTCTTAGTGATAGGGTCCCGTTTTACCCTTTGGATACGGAACCCTAAGTAATTATATCACATAAAGACAATTTACAGATTTTCTAGATTGTAATAATGAGAAAACGGTTTGGATAAACATTTACCATGAGGAAAAAAGACAGCCCCAATATTTTATTTTCCAATTTCGAAAACTTAGCTAATTAGGTAGTTACACAAATTCCAAAAATTATATAAAAGATGGCCAATTACATGTTTTCACAAATAAATTAATTGTATACATAGTACATATATAGAATTAGTAGCATATTATCTTATCTTTGATGGGGTGTACTTGCGTACAGCACTTCGACCCTTCAGGATCTTTTGTACTATATTATTATAGTAGCATATTACTAAATTACTATACTTATAAAAAATCTACTGAGACGGTGACTCACAGAAATTACTGCATATAATTCTTTTCAGGTTTGAGACACTTGTGTGAAATATATCGATGTCGACTCTCTGGCATTCAGTGTTGTACACACGGCTACACATCAAGCTATACATTTCCAATATAAGCTGGCCTCTCATTGTATGTAAATCCTATACAACGCGAGATCAGCTTATACTGGAAATGTGTAGCTTGATATGTAGCCGTCTGTACAAATGACATGCTGACGGTCACTGTAGCCTAGTTGGTAGTGCTCCTGCCTACGATGCTGGTGGTCCTGGGTTCGAATCCCGGTAAGTGCAAATATTTGTGTGATGAGCACGAATATTTGTTTCTGAGTCATGGGTGTTTTCTATGTATATAAGTATTTATCTATCTATATAAGTATATATATCGTCGCCTGGTACCCATAGTACAAGCTTTGCTTAGTTTGGTGCGAGGATGATCTGTGTGAAATTGTCCCTAGATATTATTATTATATCAAAAACATTTTGTCTGTAGTTGCTTTTGGTGGTAGGGGTATGCAATATATTATGTCGTCTTAAAAATGCTAAGCTCAGTGACATACATTGAACCATTCATAATTTTAAATATAAAATTACTGCATGGACTTAAATCCAGGTATCACAGGGGACATACATACATACAATTCACAGACAACGCTATATCCTCGGTTAGACACTGTAAGTAAGCGTCAAAATAGATTATGTGAGGCGTCGCCACGGCTATCCATTTAGTGTCACAAAAAATGACAAATGACGTCACAGCATCCATTTAGACGTTCCGCGTCACAAGATAGAGGAACGTGGGTACTTACTTGAGAGCAGATGTACAGTCAACAAAGTCAAATCAGTCAAAGAGGGACTCTGTTGGTGTTCCCGCCCTGTGATTAAACTTAAACGTACCAGCGATATAACCCTCTTCCATCCGATTACTTCAACTTCGTCTATTAAATATCAATTGAATAATATCCTTGGACATTGTACATACACGACCATCTGATCCCAGACTAAGCAGAGCTTGTACTAAGGAAACCAGATATTTGATATACTTCATACTACTTTTCTTTTCTAAATACATCTTATACAGATAATTACGTCCAGACTCAGGACAAACATACGTTCATGTACACAGATATCTGTCCTGGGTGGAACTCCAATCCACGACCTGCGGCGTGTAAGGCCGATATACCAACCGCGCCAACCGTTATGAAACTACTGGTTGAGAGCCGCTTGTTCGGTGTCTACAAATTTATATCAGTTGTTTTGCTTTGCGGCTCCTCTGGTGTTGCGAGTGTCCATGGGTGACGGTGACTTAAAATCTGGTGAACCGTTTGCTCGATTGCTTTGCTTGTATATTAATGTATTTGTACGGATAAAGCTCTCCCCTATAGATCTTCACAATAGCCGGTTTTGTGCTACCAGAATCCAGCGGCTTCCTGCGACACTCACAAGATCATCAGTCTTTATACACAAGAAAACAACATATGATCGAATCAACCTCCTTCTTGAGGTCGGTTAAGAATGTTTTAATGCGTGCCAGATGCTGTACCCAAATTGCTATCGATTATTGTCTCTGTTTCCAGTCATTGTGTTAGTGTTTGCATCAAGGCGGCCCTTTTTGTCGACTGTACACAAATTGAAACAATACAGTATTAAGCTGTTGGACGTGATTTGTATTTCCTATGGCCTGGGTGAGTTCGGCCTTGACTGCAGGTAGGGCTGCACCAGCGGAGATATTTATAACCGAATTCAAAAAAATATTAATTTGATTGTATGTCATGTTTTTATCCGTTGTCTGAGTACCGATTTCTTTTTATTTGGGAAAATAAACAACATTACAATAATTAGCTAAGTTTTCGAAATTGGAAAATAAAATATTGGGGCTGTCTTTTTTCCTCATGGTAAATGTTTATCCAAACCGTTTTCTCATTATTACAATCTAGAAAATCTGTAAATTGTCTTTATGTGATATAATTACTTAGGGTTCCGTATCCAAAGGGTAAAACGGGACCCTATCACTAAGACTTCGCTGTCTGTCTGTCCGTCTGTCACCAGGCTGTATCTCATGAACCGTGATATGAGACAGTTGAAATTTTAACAGATTATGTATTTATGTGTCTAGATTAGCTGTTTTGTTCTAATTATGTTTTCTCTTTGTTGTGTTTTAGTTATAACATAGATTTAAGATTTTAAATATTTAAGTATATAGTATAATAAAAATTGTGATATATACCTTTAATAATAGGTCTTTACCTATGAAATTGCCGTTTTGTATGAAAAAATTTAAACGATTTTTTTTCATGAATTTTTTTATTTGTATTAATCGAAGTAATCACCCATGCAATCAATGCATCTTTGCCATCGCAGTGGCAGTTTATTGATGCCCTTCTTAAAGAAATCAGCTGGACGGGAGGCAACAAATTCTTCAAAGGCATTTTGTACTGCCTCTCGGGTATTGAATTTTTTTCCCGCCAAGAAGTTATCCAAATTCTGGAAAAAGTAGTAGTCTGTAGGCGCAAGGTCTGGTGAGTAGGGCGGATGACGGAGAGCTTCCAACCCCAGTTCTTGCAACTTGGAGACCGTCTGCTGTGCAGTATGAGGTCGCGCGTTGTCGTGCAGGAGCAGCGGAGACGAGCGATTGACCAATGCTGGTTGGAGATGCGCCAGCTTCTCCATCATTGTGCTCAGTTCTTCACAGTACACATCTGCAGTAATGCTCACCCCGTTTGGTAAGAAGCTGTGATGAATCACACCGGCGCTAGACCACCAAACAGTGACCATCACTTTTCTAGGGGTAAGTTTTCGTTTAGGGCATTGTTTAGGTGCTGAACCAGGATCCAACCAACTTGCTGAGCGCTTGCGGTTATCAAACAGAATCCATTTTTCATCGCAGGTAACAATGCGGTTCAAAATTCCTTCATTTGTGTGTCTGTTGAGCAGTGCAAGGCACGTCTCGACGCGTACTTCGCGCTGGCGATCATTGAGTTCGTGGGGCACCCATTTGTCAAGCTTTTTTACCTTGCCAATTTGACGCAAATGGACCAATATTGTTTTGACGCTAACGTCGAAAGCTGCTGCTAATTCAGCCGTAGATTGTGTATCATCAGCTTCCACAACCGCCTTTAATTCGTCATTGTCGACCAAAGTCTTCGGACGACCGCGAGGTTCATTTTTCAGGTCGAAATTTCCAGAACGGAAGCGAGCAAACCAATAACAGGTGGTGCGTTGGTTTGTAGTGTTAGCTCCGTAAACGTCGTTGATGTTGCGTGCCGCTTGTGCCGCGTTGCTGCCACGACGGTACTCATATTCCATAATTACTCGAATTTTTAACGTATCCATGATGACGAAAAAGATTGAAATGCGATGAAAATGTAACACTAATCAATAAAGAAATGACTAATTTTGGAAAAAAGAATCCATGTTTTTAAAATAAAATTAATTTGAAATTAGAATTCTTAGCCAAACAAAAATTATTTTGATTTGAAATGGCCAGTACTGCAGAACGGCAATTTCATAGGTAAAGACCTAATATTATATAAACGAGCGCGTCTCGCCAACAAGCTTTGTCGCTTGGCGAGGAATAATTTAATTGTAAAAATGTAATTTCCTTTTACGAATAAATGATTAAAAAAAAATACTAATAAACAAAAAACTAATATTTAAGGAGGCTCCCATACAAATAACGTGATGTTTTTGCTACTTTTTATAAATAATGGTACGGAAGCCTTCGTGCGCGAGTCCGACTCGTACTTGGCCGGTGTTTATACATTATTCCACGGGTGATTTGTAATACAGTTACACCTATAATAGACATTAGCTCCGCCCATTAATTCGTTTTCTGTAATTAGTTTAATGCTATCTTTTTGTATCATTACCTTATGTTGTGTGAAGACTAATAAGATGATCTCTTTAAGATATTTTAACGGTTGCCCAGCTCGATTTGAGCTAATAGCATGAGTTAGCAGTCGCAGTTCTCGTTATAGGATCAATAAGATAGAGATAAGTACTTGCCCACCAATTACTTATAAGATATCTGAGACATAAAAGTAAATTGTACAATAGGCGAGCTTATCGCAGTCAGCGATCTCTTCCAGACAACGTGGACCTGGACAAGAAAGAGAAATAAAGAAAGACAAGCAAGCAGGTGAAGGAATTATATTGTACCGTAATAGGTAGACTGTTAGAATTTTCACAATATATATACACTTATTTTTAAAACAAATAATAAAAATGAAATAAATACATTTTTTACTTTTATAAAACGACTAAACCGGCCAATTGCAAATCCGATCCATGACTCCAAAATAGCGATATTGCGTTCGAAGGAACTTTAACTTTAAAACGGTTTCGTATGAGGAAAACCTATAGTTTGAGTTCACAGAACAAACCAACCGAATGGCAATAAACAACTAAATAGTCAGAAACTGATAAATTTTACCACAAACGATGTCACCACAACTTGAAATAAAAAACAAACCATACATACATAAATATTATTATGTCAGGAGAAACTGGACAAAGGCCTCAGAAGATTTCCACAAAGAAGTTGTGGCCATCCTTTGTTGCCAACAAGGAATATGCCATAATCGCCACGCTTGATAGACGGGTTGGCGTTCGCAGTATGATGGTCATAGACAGTCATAGTACACAGGGAGACGCTGCTTCCCTGAGAGATATCCCCTCCGGATGACTTCTACGATCCTATGCCATCAGCCACTCAGCAAAATATACACTGTAGCGACAACACCGTTGCGTCACTAGACTGTCAAGTCAACAAGTGACACAGATCTGTCACTTGGGTAAAAAAGCGCGCCATAAGCGCGTCTAAATTGTGATCCTGATATTGTTCTTTCATATGGATAGTCCCACATAAATGAATGAATTAAAATATATTTAATTGCGTATATGTATACATACACCTGCTTTCCAGAGGCAGAGACAACAGATTTTTATTTGTCACGATCTTTGCACACCTCTTTAACCTCTTTTACTGTCATTATATTCTTCATATATGCTCTACCGCTTTAAAAGACCCGATCAGTGCCCCTGATCGGGTCTTTTCTGGCCAACATCCCAGATTTGGTCAGAGGATATTCGAAGAGGTATACTTCTTTTGTCAATCTTCTTTCATTCATCTTTTCTAAATACCCACAGAACAACGACAATACAAGATGTCGCGATAGCAAGCTTACCACCCGTATTGAACGACTTTGATATCCTGTGGGTTCGAAAGAACTGAGCGATTTAATGCCCTCGGCAACCCTTATATCATCGCACCATTGCCACAGACAAGGAGTTCAGCACCATACTCAAAAACCTTTTCTATTTCGAACAGTATGATACTAACTTTCACATTCCAGTATGGAACCTCCTCCCACGACGCTGAGGAGCTGTGGATTGAGCTCCCTCCCACAGTTCCAAAGAGACTACAGCGACCAAAAGGTAATATGGTTTGTTAAGGGTCAGTTCAAGTTATGCTACGAGTGTTTGTATGTGGACTCTGTATGACTATGAAGCGGACTATATTCTTGTCTGTTGACTTATTCGTATGAAAAAGCATACTTGTGCAAAATACGCAAATAAATAACCGATCGGTTTTTGTTCAACGTGCGTCAGAGAATCGTCATGTCTATAGAAAATGAGTTTACTATGCGTTTTTACCAGTTTCAAACAAGTTTTTCAGTTCATGTTACTTATTTTAATTATATACAATGATTTTCTTACGACTAACCTAATTTATTAGTGGTGTATGAATCGATATTGGTTTTTCCGTGTACTGGAATATATCGTACCGTTAAAGACCCACTCTAACATTAACTATACAGCACTCAGAATGATTTCATGGCACCTGCCAATTCAGACAAATTTTCACTGTCTAGATTAACGCCTGTTTCCAAGAGGGGTAAGCAAAAAAAAAGATTCGTATTTCGTATTCTGTCTCTCAAAGTCACACCACTCATACTTCTCAGAGCTACCGCTAATTAGAGTAATCTGTAAAATCTGGTAAAAAAAATCTCAGCAAAAGGAGTGCAGTTTGCTGAATTGTGGTTATCAAGGCTTAATACTCCGATGGGACCGTGGGACGTAATTCGGCGACCGGGAAAAGACCAGATCCAGGGCTAATTATATAGGTATTATATATTTATATTATAGCGCATCTTATTTATATAGTTATTTCTTAATTTTTACATATTTATATATAAAAAATTGATACTTAAAAGAAAACAATAATATATAAATCAATAAGAAAAAATAAAGTTCCTCCAGCAGCGGGGTTTAAACCCCTAGGCCGCCGGTGGTCAGGGCGACATAGTAAGGAACTTCCTCACAATGCGTGCCGTTCCCATTATTGCCGCCTTTTGTATCCGACCCTTGACCCTGTGATCAAGCGAAAGCCTCTTAAGATTTTGGTCGAGGCTCTTGGCTATGAGACCGTTTACGGAGACGACTTATTGCTATTAAAGTGCTCTCCAAGGCACGGGCGTATAAAACCATGAACTATCAGACTTTCAGCATGGTGTATTTCTTGCTAAATCCCAAATAAAAAAAATTTTTGTCGAGATTTCAACACAGGACTTCAAAATCTGCCACCACTAGGTAAACCTACAAGGCACTATCAGGTTAAACACTTATCAGCTATCACCATAGTAAGACGGGCCCCTCACAAGTCATAACTTCAATTCAAATTTGATAGCCTATAAACGGTTATAAAACGTCCCTATAAAAGCTTACAACGCTAAAGGAATCCCGTTTCTTACGTCCGCCCAGGGCCGAGGTTACACTTCTCGCGGCCAAACTACTCCTGCCAGTCCTCACTAAACTACGATAAACTTCAAGGCTATCCATTGCAAAACTTATGTTGGGGTAGTCTCAACATAAGTTTTGCCTTGAATCGTAGGAAAGTCAGAACTGTACATTGAATATTTTTTTAAATAATTCCTGGGACGTGATCTACAAACGATGTCGAAGCAAAAATAATAGTTTTTAGAATTTTTGTCTGTTTGTCTGTGTGTCTGTATGTATGTCCGGGCTAAACTAAATAAGTACTGCATGAATTTACTTCAAATTTTGCATGAATATTACTAAGAAGTCGGGTCAACATATAGGCTACATATTATCACGCTATCACCTACGGGGGAGGAGCTGTGATAATTTATAAAACTTAACGCGGGTAAAACCGCGGGGCACAGCTAGTATAGAAATATAAATACACTCTCTGGTTTATATAAATGATCTCCCTTATCTGGTAGAGAAAGTATCAGACATAGTTTTGTTCGCTGATGATACGTCGCTCATATTTAAAGTAAATAGAAAGGATAAAGATCTTATTGAGCATAATAAAACACTCAGCTTTATATCAGAATGGTTTTCGGCAAATAATCTCTTGTTAAATGCAGGGAAAACTAAATGCATCAGGTTCTCATTGCCGAATGTGACTCAAATTGTACCAACAGTTGCACTTAATGCGAAAATATTAGATTTAGTCCCATCGACCGTATTTTTAGGATTGACACTTGATTCAAAATTGCAATGGGGTCCTCAGATTGAAAAGTTAGCAGGTAAATTAAGTTCGGCTTCCTATGCTGTCTGGAAAATAAGGCAATTGTCAGATGAACAAACTGCTAGATTAATGTATTTCGCGTACTTTCTTAGCATTATGTCGTATGGCATTCTGCAGTGGGGTTCGGCGGCTGACATAGGTACTATTTTTGTATTGCAGAAAAGAGCAGTCAGAGCCATTTATGGTTTAGGCAGTCGCGATTCTTTGCGAAATTTGTTTAAAGAAATAAATATACTTACTGTGCCATCGGAATATATATATCAGAATATAATGTTTGTTAGAAAAAATATTCATAATTATAAAAAGAAAAGTGAACTGCATAATATAAATACTAGGAATAAAAACAAACTAGCCATGCCAGGCTTTAGAGTAAGCAAAACTAATAAATCATTTTTAGGAAATTGTATTAGATTTTATAACAAGCTTCCTACTCAAATTACTGATCTGCCTGACACAAGTTTTAAAACACATATTAAACGTATACTTATGGCTAGGGGTTATTACACCACTAAAGAGTACATCGATGACAAAGTCGTCTGGCTCTCACTTCCTACCTGCACATTGCTCGCTGGAGATCTTGTAGCCCATATAGACATGACTGATCTGCTGTGTTACGTGAACTATCTGTAAATGATTGCTATCATATAATTAATTTAAAATTATTGACTCTGTCTCAAAATGAATAATGTTATTGTTTCGAAGTTTTTCTTTTGTATACCTAAATATAATCTAAAATAATAAGCATTCAGACAACCGATCGAGCATATATTGTGTTTGTCTACTAAATAATTACTCTAATTGGACCAAATCCCGTGTTCATGCCCGCTTGAGTATGTTTCGCCGGACCGTCTCAACTGGGTCGTGTTGAAACCGGTAGTAGATGAACCCACTGAGTTTGTTTCGCTGGGTCTTCTCAGTTGGGGCGCATTGGATCCGGTGGTAGCATTAAAGCGCGACCGTTGTTATTAACACAAGGTCCGTCATAATAATAATACCTTTAATATAGACAGAACCATTGACAACATGTAGTAAAAATATTAGACTTAAACTAGATAATTAAACATAATCTCTTGACAATAACTTGATACGAGCTAGCTAAATATCATTTCTGTAATAAAATAAATTTTATAAATGTTTTCATACAAGATGTACCTAAATATCTATGTTACTAGAAATAATATCTAATGTATACAACTATATTACTACAAACATGTTCTGACTATTTACAAGCGCTTTTTTAAAGTCTACGTGAATAAAAACCTTTTTTATTTTATTTTATTTTACTCCATGGACGAAGGAAATAAATGAATTTAGAAATGACTAGCTGTGCCCCGAGGTTTTACCCGCGTTAATTTTTATAAATTATCACAGCTCCTCCCCCGTAGGTGATAGCGTGATAATATGTAGTAAAGTAAAGTAAAATACTCTTTATTGTACACCATAACTTAAAATTAAAAAGAGCATACATAAATTAAGTACAAAGGGCGGTCTTATCGCTACTGCGATTTCTTCCAGACAACCAATGTCTGTATGTATGTCCGGGCTAAACTCAAAAAGAACTGAATGGATTTACTTAAAATCTTACACGAATATTACTAAGATGTTGGGTCAACATATAGGCTACATAATATCACGCTATCATCTACGGGGGAGGAGCTGTGATAATTTATAAAATTTAACGCGTGTAAAACCGCGGGGCACAGTTAGTATAATACACAAATCAAATCAAATCAATTTCAAATCAATTTATTAAATAATTGCAAACACAGGTACATTAATACATTTTATGGTGTCATACAAATGTGAAGATCACTATGTCTAGCCGGTGAGGGCATGCAATTTTTAAAGATGTAATGACATAATTAATAGTAAATTAGAAAATAATATATAAAAAGAAATGTCACTACCATAATAAATACTACAAAATTAATGTCATAATTAAGAAATACATGCTTATCATTATGTCAAAATGTCAGAAATTATAAAAAAAAGACAATGTACTTAAATCAATGTCACCTTAAATAATTTATATATACCTTAAATAACAATTAAATTACGTAATTGACACACAAGTCGGAACATAAAAACATTGGAAATATGAAAAATAAATGTCAACTATGTTTTATCCAATAAGTATTCTGTTATTGTATAGTATGCCTTATGTATTAAAAAATTAGACAAATTCTTTTTAAATTTTAGAAGATCAGTTTCGGAAAGAATAGGGGTTGGTAATTTATTATATATCTTAGGGGCCATACCTAAAAAGTTATTGTTATAAACCGTTTTTTTATGCGGTCTGAATCGTATTTTATTTATGTGTCGTTTACTATTTAATGTATCAAACAAAAAAAAGGTTTTTTTTTAACGAATAAGGCCACCTCGTAGATATATAAACATGGCATAGTAAGAATACCAAGGCTCAAAAAGAAAGGCTTGCAACTGTCAGTGCATTTTATTCCGCATATTGCTCTCAAGCACCTTTTTTGAGCTCTGAAAACTATTTCCCTGTTCGTGGAATTGCCCCAATATATAATTGCGTAACGTAAGGTAGATGTGACGTAAGCATGATAAGCCGTGATTGCTGTTGCCTGATCTACTACCTTGGACAAGTTATACAGAGCATACGAGAACTGGCTTAGTCTTTTACAGATAGTCTCAGTATGGGACTTCCACGTCATATCTCTGTCTATTTTAAGACCTAAAAATGAGGTAGCACTAGTCTCTGCAATTTGATTATTTTCATATTTATGTCTAGTTTGGCGTGATTAGTCCTTTGTTCGAATGTCATGAGTTTGGTTTTAACGAAATTTATGATTAAATTATTTTTCCTAAGCCAGTCAATAATACTGACGAGGCTGTCATTGATCTCTCTTTCGATTGTCATATTATCACTCTCAGAAAACATAACTGTACAGTCATCAGCAAATAAAACCATAGGATGACGTATTACTGTTGGCATGTCATTTATATAGATGAGGAACAGTAGAGGGCCTAATATGCTCCCTTGGGGTACACCATAATTAATGATTCTTTGAGTAGATTCGTAGGATTCTTCAGTTTTTGACTTTATATTTATCCTATGGATTTTAGTTAACTGTTTTCTATCAGTTAAATAGGACTTAATGAGATCAAGAGGGTTGCCTCTAATGCCGTATCTTTCCAGCTTATCAAGCAAAATTTTACGATCTACAAAATCAAAAGCTTTGCTCATATCCATGAACAAGGCTGCCGTCTGACGTCTTTTGTCAATATTTGTGATTACCGTTTCAAATAACCGGTATATGGCCATATTAATATTCTTATGTTGCCGAAATCCATATTGTTCTCCCACTAAAATATCGTTTTGTTCAAGAAATGAATTGAAGTAACTGTATATAATTTTCTCAAAAATACAAAAATCACAGGGAATAGTAACGTAACAAAATTCCATGTAATCCACCTGAATCCAAAATTTCAATTTTATTTTGACGGGAATACGTTAACATAAGTAACTAAATAACACACATGACATAACTCCTACTACCAATTCCTAACTCTCTACTACTGCTTCATCAAACCAACACATACATATAAACAAATTCACACAATACTCATAATTCTAACAATATCAAAAACTCTCTGCTACTCTGTAACCTACCGTAAATGATCGGCGAGTATATGCAACTAGTCTGCCGACCAGTCCATAGATAGAAGGGTGACCACCAAAATGGTTTAATTTCTGAGCGTCTCCGTGCTTCGGAGGAGACGTTAAGCTGTTGGTCAACATTAGACAACGTAAAACCATGTCAGAGGCCTTCTGGGCGGCTTGAACAACTCTGACACTAGGGTAACCACTGCCCACGGACGGATTAATTCAAAAAAAATGTTGCTTTAATTACTGTTTTTAAACTGTGTTTATGTAATACATTATGAGCTTGACAAGTACAAGTGTATGTAAAATACCCAAGTGCTGAATAAATTTCATTATTTCATTTCATTACGATAAGTATGGTGAGTAAGATGGTTTTAAAGCTAGGTCCTTTAAGTACCTCAGTTACTCTCAGTACATTATAATCAATTGGCATGTATACGACGGCAAACTTTTGCAGCCATAGACTATTTAAAAAACCACAGCTGTCACCAATTGATGCTAATATCAATTCACAGTCCACGAGCCGCTCATAAGTCACATTAACGAGGACCTCGTGGCTCAGCTGCAACGCAAATTGATCAATAGACGCCGCAACATAATGGATTATATATATCTGAGTACAGTAGGATCCAGTGTATCCTGATATAACTTGGTAACATTTATCTTAGTGATTAGCCTGTCCATTTGCTAAAAGGGTCTAAGAAGTCCGCCATTTAGAGGTGAGTCACAATGGTCGTATATCACCCAACACCGGATGAGGTGTTTTGGATAATGACAACAGACAAGGTCCTTTTCTATTAGTGATAGAGTAAATAAAGAAGATTCTAGGTATTTATTACCAAATGAACACTCTCTGTGTATGTACAGACGCCAGCACATCAAGCTACCCCAATCTGTCAAATTTACCCAATTGAAAGTGAACGCTTCACCGTTTAGTATCATTTCATTGTGTGATCGTGGCTTACAGGAGTTGCAGTGCTAGGTAAGAGGGAGAGACTAGTCTCAATTAAATAAGGAAAAAGCCATTCAGTGACAGAGAAAGCACAAGGTATGCAGACTGATGTGACGTTTGGGATGGCGGCCTAAATGAGTATAATATAACAGACGTTGTGAATAAAGAAGTGTCAGGAGTCTGGACCGTGGATTCCTAGAAGTTAGACCCTAATCTGATGTTGATTTATGTATAATATTTATGTATTTCTAAATACATACATATTACACCCACACAGAACAATGGGGATCGGACCCACGACCTTTGGCAGCACTCAGTTTCACGAACACCTAGCCTAAGAGACCAGTCTATTGGTATTGGAACATATTATCACAGATTATTGTAAATATTATTCTTAACCTTGAATTGATGTAAAAGACGTGAATGTCGATTTAGCATACAAACTCCGCAACTTAAATGAGAGCGACCACATTATGTCATTAGTCCCCATTAGTGGAACACAATAGCTTACTGGGGCACTTTCCAAACCTTCGTAACCATGCGGTAACTGCACTTTGGAAGGTTATATTTCACTTAAACAAACTACTGTATTTGATTTAACGGTACGGAGGGAACTACTGTTGTTTTTACATTTTCGTTATTTATGACTATGCACCAGCAATTAACGGGTAGATAGATAATAAGACAAATTAGTAAACACCATGTCAGCCAAATGACTTCCACTGCTGAACAAAAGCCACCAGAAAGGACTGTAAACGCCATAATCCATTGATATTAAATTCTAGTACATCCAACGCAAATATGTTGCCTGGAAGAGATCGCTTTTAGTGATAAGGCCGCCAATTGCTAAATATTGTTGTATGCATATTGTTTTGTTTATATTCCTTATACAATAAAGACGTGTACTTCCATTTCGTGTCAGATGGGTTAGCTATTAGTATTTTATTTAAATTATTACTTTACGCCTTTAATAAAATTTGACGTAAGAGAGGGTTGTGAATGGAGATGTAGTCACCAAGATTGATGATTGAGATTGAAGAAGAAAAAATTAGGGTAACCAAGTGAATGGGACACTACACACACACTTATATATATAGTCAGCAAGTCGCAAAAAATGAGCTTGTGGCAGGGCAGGCTGGGCACGCTGTTAGATGGGTCATGGATTGGACCGATGCTCCACAAATACAGTCGATTTTGGGGCTGCTCGATAGTTCAAATCAAATCAAATTTATTTGCATAAATCAGGTTACAATGGGTGGTGTAATAAATACGTGAAATCCGCTGAATTATAACCCCGTCGGGGTGTGCAAATGTTGCTTAAGTACAGGTTACAAGTAATTTTTTTTAATATTTTCAAGATGCTATTTATAATCCTTTATATAAAAATTAAATATGCTATTGATAATTTTAATATTAAAATCGGATATAATATTAATAATACATAATGTCAAATGTCAAAATCAAACATGCTAATAATTCTAACCCATAATGTCATAAAGTTCGTAAAAAATAAAAAAATAAAAGTTAATAATATTCAGAATAGATGTAGGAATGTCAAAATTTAAAATGTAATAAAAGGAAAAAAAATACAGTCAATTAAAATTTATCTTTTAGAAAATCCGTGACATTATAGTAACATTTTTCAATGAGCAGGTTTCTTAATCTTAGTTTAAAAATAGTCACTTTTGTCTCTCTGATACATTTTGGCAGTTTGTTGAAAATTTTTGGGCCCATACAGAATACTCTATTGTGCATTAAGGTAGTATTTGCTTTACGCAATAACAAACGTCCTTTATCTCTTTGCTGTCGGTGAGAGGATTCGGAAGCATTTTTAAATAAGTTCAAGTTTAGCTTGACAAAGACGGCCACTTCGTATATATATAAGCTAGGCAGGGTTAGTATTTTGTATTTTTTAAAATAGGGCCCGCAACTGTCAGTATATTTTAAAGAAAACATTGCTCGTATGCAACGCTTTTGTGCTCTGAAAATTAGTAGTTTGTGAGTTGAGTTGCCCCAAAAGATGATGCCATATCTAAGCACGGACGCTACTAATCCATGATATGCTGTTAATAGAGCATTTACCTTTACTGTTTGAGCTAATTCATAGTTCCTACCTAGACATGTTTTCCTTGCTTCGGCACATCTGAGTGCTTTTTAAAGTCTATGTGAATAAAAAGCGTTTTCATTTATTTATTTTAATCCTAGTCTAGAAGTCAGATATTAGTTGTTAATCATGTTTGTCGCAGTCTTATCACATAGGCAATAAGAGCGGTTTTCATAGTAAAAGTGTATCCAAGGACGTAGTGTTTGAATGTTCATTTAACTGTACATGTGTAACTGGTATTAAACGAGATTATAAATGGTCCGCCAATAACACCTTCAAGTATTAAAGCTAAGAAAGAAGTTCCTAACCAGGACACCAGTATATTTATAACAAGGTATAATATGCCGTGGGGTTTCTCGCCTAGAAAGAGTAACATGGCCACCCCATACCATCCCGTGGGTGTCGTAAAAGGGACGGCTAAGGGATACACCAGGTAGTCGAGCAGCAGCGCCACCTGTGTACTAGCTACCACCTAACTCGCTTGCAAAGCGCGGTGACTAAACAAACCCCTCCAAATGAAAATGTTATCAAAACCTTTGGGGGAGGCGTAAGTCCAGCAGTGGAACATATCAGGCATATATTTATATATATCCTGGGACATTATTTAAACACGGCCTTAGTTTGGGATCAGATATCCCAAACTAAGCAGAGCTTGTACTGAAACCAGATAACTGATATACTACATATACTTTTTTTTTTGTAAAATCATAATTATATGTGTAGATAGATTACACCCAGACCCAGGACAAACAGACATGTACATAAATATCTGTCATGGGTGGGATTCGAACGCACGATCTCCGCTCCACGCCAACAGGCCCGTCTATATATAATAGCATATAAAACCATCATACTATTCATCGAACATTCTCTGACGAAATCGGAGACGTTCTCAAGAAAGGGCAGGTCAGAAGTACCCTAAACCAGCGAGCATGTATGAAGAATATAATGACAGTAATCGAGGCAAAAGGCAGTTCCTTACCTAAGAAGCCGAGTAATGTTAAGTGTGTTCATGGCTGGAACAAGCATGTTAGAGATGCGCATAGGCAGGCTAGACTGGACCATCAATTGTATGTATTGGGTGGTAAACCAGTGAGTGGACCCTTGTATGATAAAATGTATAAAAGTCATCGGATTTTCAAGTCACGCTTAAAGTACTGTCAGAACAACCAGGAACAGATAAAAATGGATATACTTGCCTCGCAGCATTCTGCTAAGAAATTTAATAAGTTCTGGAAGGGCACTAAGCGTTTAAATGGTAAGGGTAGTCTGCCAGTGTGTGTTGATGGCCTCAGTGATGCTAAAATGATTGCAAATTCATTTAAGGATCATTTTCAGGTGAAATCCTCCTTGCAGTCGGTGCCTGAGACTGAACATGGCCCAGTAGAAATGCCTATTGGATTTTCAAGTAAAGATGTGGCTGATATTATTAAAAATATGAAAAGAGGGAAGTCACCCGGCCATGAGGGGCTCAGTGTCGAGCACTTGCAGCATGGGGGAGTGCACCTGTATAGAGTTTTAGCCATGTTTTACACTTTTTGCATACGGCACTCATATTTACCATCTAATCTTATGAGAACAGTGGTTGTGCCAATAGTAAAAAATGTCACTGCTGATATCTCTGATAGAAGTAATTATAGACCAATTTCTTTAGCTACTATAATTGCAAAAGTGTTTGATGGGTTATTAGATAGAAAACTTGACCGTTTTGTAACATTACAAGATACACAGTTCGGTTTCAGAGAGGGGCTGTCAACCGAAAGTGCAATACTGTCTCTGAAACACACTGTTGATTAT
Source organism: Pseudoips prasinana (assembly GCA_951640165.1). Taxonomy (NCBI): domain Eukaryota; kingdom Metazoa; phylum Arthropoda; class Insecta; order Lepidoptera; family Nolidae; genus Pseudoips; species Pseudoips prasinana. The sequence continues at coordinate 34,241,735 of OX621248.1, forward strand.
TATGTAAAAAGGCACACTCCAGTATATGCATGCTTCTTGGATTTGTCCAAAGCTTTTGATCTGGTGTCATATGATAAGCTTTGGACAAAATTAAGAACTGCTGGTGTCCCAGCCGATCTTGTGAATATCCTTGCTTACTGGTACAGTAAACAGCTTAATATAGTTAGGTGGGGAAATGTATACTCAGATGACTATTCTTTAGAGTGTGGGGTCAGGCAGGGCGGGTTGACATCACCAAGGCTCTTTAATATATATGTTAACCATCTGATTGAGGAGCTCAGCAGCATGCATGTTGGATGCCATATTGATGACATATGTGTCAATAATCTGAGTTATGCAGATGATATGGTGCTGCTGAGCCCTTCAATTGGGGGTCTTAGACAGCTGATAAAGGTGTGTGAGGTTTATGCTGTGGAGCATGGCCTGAGGTATAACGAAAGTAAAAGTGAGTTTATGTTTTTCAAGTGTAAAAATAAAAACCATATACCTATATTTATACCACCTATACTACTTAATGGTGTACCTCTAACTCGTGTTCCACAGTTTAAATATCTGGGACATATTGTCAATGAAAATTTGAGTGACGAATTAGACATTGACAGGGAGCGCAGGGCATTGTCGGTTCGCGGTAACATGTTGGCACACAGGTTCGCTCGATGTACGGCTCCTGTTAAAATAACAATGTTCAAGGCATTCTGCCAGACGTTTTACACGAGCGGCCTGTGGGCTAACTTTACTCAAAGAGCCTACAATGCCTTGCGCGTCCAGTATAACAATGTGTTTAGGGCACTGTTTCGGCTCCCTCGATATTGCAGTGCATCCGGCATGTTTACTGATGCCAGCGTAGATGACTTCTACGCAATTATGCGTAAGAAAGTAGCGTCGGTGGTGCGACGAGTACGGGGGAGCCCTAATAGCGTCCTGAAGATGATTGGCGAGAGAACCGATACTGTTCTGCTCAGTAGGTTCACTGCACTCCATGTGTTGCGAGACCAGTGAGCCTGCTGTTTCAGAGTAGACGGTGACACTTTGTATTTTAATTACTAACATTAGTTTACTTTTAATACTAACAACCCTGTCGTGCTTATGGACTCTTTTGTCTGAAATAAATGACTTTTATTTTTTTATTTTATTTATTTTAAAAGACGTGTGCAAAGATCGTGACAAATGGAAATCCGTTGTCTCTGCCTACCCCTCTGGGAAGGCGTGAGTCTATGTATGTATGTATGTATACTATTCAGCTACAGCTCGTTACACATTACTGATTACGTCAATAACAATGAGATAGTTACCGGCTGCGTTGTAGTTTTACTAGTGTTTCATAATTGACATCTGTCATTACTATAGATGTAACGGCAGTGTGTAGCGCCACTCAGCGGAATTCCATGGCGGTTTTAAGCGCAACAGCAATATTTCGTTGTGTTTTTTTTTACTAATTCAGTATGGGTGCTTACTATGGCCCCCAAAGAGCAATGGAGGTAGCACTTGGCTAAAGCTTCCTTATTCGTCAGGAATATTGAATTAAAAAGGCAATATCGAAGTAATCGATGTACCACGAAGAATTACGAAACTGAAGTGGCAGTGGGAAGCCGCTGACTGGGGTTAGCGCAAGACCAACCATGGTAGAAATCATTGTCTCGCCAATGATTTCTACCATGGTTGGTCTTGCGCTTTGTCCAGCAGTGAACATCTTTCGGCTGTCATGATGATGATGATAATAATTTAGTACCTCATCAGCATAAGTACATCCACTGCTGGACAAAAGCCTCCCCAAAGAATGCTAAATGCTTTTGTCCAGGTGTGGACGTACTTTTGCTGACATGATGAAGTTCCCTAGTACCTACATACCTACAGGTATCCTAGTAGTAGATACTTCGTGACATTCAACGAAGTAATATTACCTGCAAATATATATGACAAGCGATGTAAAGCGTGCGTTATCTTAAACACGCTTGACCGCAGGTCGTTGACCGATCAGCTGACGCTCGTAAAACCGAGGACGACGCGACTTTGACGATATGTACGTAATTCATTGCTGCTATGTTATTCACATTGATAAAATGCACTTTGTACGGTATTTGGTTGTTTATGTCGGGCTTTAAATAGCTTTTTCAGTCAATTGTTATGTTGTAAGAGGAAATAAATATGTTGGTGCTTTTGGTACGTTATACAGAACACACTAGGAAATTACATACCTTTATAGTGAGTGACTTTAGAAACATGCAATACACCCAGACAACAAGATATGGGTCACCCAAATAGTTGTCCTGAGCGGGACTCGAACCTGAAAACGAGGGTCCCTTAGTAGTAGTGAGGCTTTAAAAACTAAATTACTAACTTACCTATCGTATGGGCAGTGGGTTAAAAAAAACGCGGTGCGCGTGAGTAACGATGCGAGAACTCATCGCGAATGGGGCACGGGTCGACTACACGGCGTGTCAAACTCGAAATTTAGTTCTAGCTGTGCCCCGCGGTTTTACCAGCGTTCAATTTTATAAATTATGATAGCTCCTTCCCCGTAGGTGATAGCGAGATAATATGTAGCCTATATGTTGACCCGACCTCATAGTAATATTCATGCAAAATTTGAAGTAAATCCATGCAGTACTTTTTGAGTTTAGCCCGGAAATACATATAGACAAACAGATAAACAGACAAAAATTATAAAAACTATATTTTTGTCTTCGATATCCATTGTAGACCACGCCCCAAGTATCCTTTAAAAAAAATTTTTAACGTACAGTTTTGACTTTCCTACGACTGTACAGATACTGTACTGTATAGATAGTATTCAACCAGTCGTAATCCAGACTTGTAACAAAATTTTGAACTTAGCTTAGCACCACGAGTCTAGAGAAAAAGCATGATCGAATTCGAGCTCGAGCTTCGAGCGATAGGAACGAAACATTGTGATTGGCAAAATTTATCACGCCATCGCGACAGTATCCAATCAGAGCGCTGTATGCCCGTCAAGAGCTTGAACTCGTTGGTAAGTTTCGTATTTTGCAAACACATACTTAAACCTCGACATGGTAAAGTATAATTAATAATTACGGTCACCGTAGCCTAGTTGGTAGTGCTGCTGCCTACGAAGCTGGTGGTCCTGGGTTCGAATCCCGGTAAGTGCAAATATTTGTGTGATGAGCACGAATATTTGTTTCTGAGTCATGGATGTTTTCTATGTATATAAGTATTTATCTATCTATATAAGTATGTATATCGTCGCCTGGTACCCATAGTACACGCTTTGCTTAGTTTGGGGCTAGGATGATCTGTGTGACATTGTCCCTAGATATTATAATTAATAATTCAATAAGTCCTTACTATTGTAAGGAAACATTCCTTTTTTTTCATATTTTCATCAGACACAAGACAAGGGTTAAAAACATACAATATAAATTTTAATAGCGTAATTTAACTGTTATAAAATCTCCGACTTTAACCATAATTACATGATTTTGTAAAAGAGCTGATACTCTTACACTGCTTGACCGATATTAACCAAACATAGCTAAGAATCACCGCAAGGAAACCTGCTTTCAAACGCAAAAAACCGCATCGAAATCGGTGCATCCGTTAGAGAGCTACGATGCCACAGACAGACACACGTGTGACATCGACGTCAAACTTATAACCCCACTCTTTTTGCGTCGGGGGTTAAACTAAAAACAAAACCGTCATATTGAGAATCTTTTAAGATTACCTTCAGATTTACCGACCTCCATCACCCGTATAATGCGCAATTATTATGCGCTCAACGCTGGGAAGGATCAATCTGGCGGTTTGAGACACAATTACCAATTTGCAAAGGGTCACTCACTTTTAAAGACTACATCGAACCTTGGACTTATAAAAGGATATGATATGAAAAGAAAAGAATAAGAGGTGTACATGGATCATGACAAATGAAAATCAAAATACAAAATCAATATGTAGTGCCAATTCCGCTAATTGTCAGTTTAATCATGCCGGGACGCAATTTGCAAGCAAAAATATGCACATATAGGAAGGACAATATAAAAAACAGCAAATTACATGCGCCAGTACGATACCCAACACGTGTTTCAGTCTTCCACGGACCATTCTCAAGGGGTGCTAACTCGTCGAGTTCTGGGGAGGGCGGTGCGTATTGCATCCCGGCTTGATTAAACTGACAATTAGCGGAATTAACACTACATACGTATTAATTTTGTATTTTGAATACTGGTTTATTTAAGTGTTTGACTGCCACGTTGCCGCGTTGGTCCAGCGGTAGGGTGTTCAACCGCAGATAATGAGGTTCTGGGTTCAAATCCCGGGTCGGGCCATAAAGTGATTTTGGGATTTTTCCGTAAAAAGAAACTTCTCAGTGTCAGCCCGAAGTCTGGAAGTTAGCGATATTACACCCCGTGCATCGGAGAGCAAGTAAAGCCATTGGTCCTTTACCTCACCCCTTTCCGATCGTGTCGCTAGTCGTGCCATCGGATCATGACAGGATGATGATGGAATAGAAAGTTATTAAGAGAATTTTCTGTATGACGTACTTAATTCTGCTATAATGATGAGATAAATGTCATGCTTATGGAACTGTGACAGCGGCTTAATGGAGCTATCTTTTTATACTTAGCGGGATTAAATTCACATTATGACATTATGTTGTTTGTAAATAATGTTCTATTTATAAAACCAGTTATTTTTATGCGATTTATATAGTATTATAACTGAGCCCGCGGTTTTACCTGCGATAAAGGTGTTTTTTTATATGTAATGTCCGCACTAGGGAAATGACGGGGGGTTTCTGATTAAATTCTTTGCGGGATCCAAGACAGTTGAAGCGATTCCCTGGGACATGCCGGAGTCTAGTGCCATATCATTTTGTTCCACTGTTGATCCTGGCCTAATGGGCTAATGGTGGGTAAGAGGTAGGCATTAATCCCAATAAGAAATTAATTACTTATATTTTCATGTTTAATAAACATTTAAAAAAATAAACAATAAGAGACGTTACCTTCTCTCCGTAGTTTCAATTAGAAACAATAGGTCTCAGACCTCAGTCCTCCTCAATAGTGTCCAAAGACTAAAGTTTGTCTATGTCCATATTACCCTACGCGAAAAATCATCATATCTTTGACTACTCTTTTACTTGTCCTCACTAGCGGCCAAAGACTAAAGAGCAAAGTCTAGCAACATTATTTATCGCTTCCTAACTCTATTCCAAAAACCATCTTATCTTTGACTACTTTTTGAGTGATCCACTCTAACAGCCAAAGACTAAAGAGCAAGTTTTAGCAAAATTATTTATGGCTTCCTTACTCTACTCGAAAAAACTTCTTTGACTACTTTTTTAGTGTTCCACAGATGGCCCCAGCCATTCAAATAGTTAACATCAACAATCATAACAGCTCAAAAAACTGTGAATAGAAAAAAGCCCGCCATTACACGAATACGCGAAATCAAAAACGTGAAATCAAAAGCGAAAAAAAAAACTATAACCAGTTTTATTGGTATTTAGAAGACATTCTTGTTGGAAACTGTACCTATTCATATTTTTTTCGTTCCAGCTGCGGCGTCCGGTATTTGTGATACTATGAAATTACTATTTTACCGTAGAGTACGTTACCTACATTCATAGATAACACGTGTTCGGCAGTGCAGACGCCAGCACATCAAGTTACCCCAATCTGTCAAATTTCCCCAATTGAAAGTGAACCTTATGCTTATGTGATAAACTTGACAATCTATAAAATAAATTTGACAGATTGGGGTAGCTGGATGTGCTGGCGGCTGTACATGGAATTTGTTTTTGAGATTCCAGTCGCTTTTTTCTTATACTTTATTTGTGAGTATATATGTCTTGACGATTTGCTTCTTCTTCTTCAATTTAAATAAAATTAGCCCAAAATTCAGCTACGCGTTTAGCGTTACACAACTATTTTTATTATTCTTATTATAATTTGGAAGATGGCAACCTGTTAGCGTGGTTGGCAAATGCTTGCTTTTCACGCCAGAGGTCGTGGGTTCGATTCCCACCCAGGACAGATATTTGTGTGCATGAACATGTCTGTTTGTCCTGAGTCTGGGTGTATCTATCATTATAAGTATGTACATATTTACAAAAGAAAATAGTATATGTAGTATATTATTATCAGTTATCTGGCTTCCATAGTATAAGCTCTGCTTAGTTTGGGATCAGATGACCGTGTGTAAATAATGTCCCAGAATATTATTATTATTATTGCTGCCTGTACCCAATTATATACGTACAAAGATGTCATTAGTAATATATATTTTTCCCGCCAGATAGTTGTAAAGGATATGGCTAGTAAATTTCTGCATATATATGTATATTTTGTAATATGGTTACTTAAATTAATAGCTTCCTGTTGTTACTTAAAATTAATTGCCGTGCGACTGAGCTATACAAAAACGCATAAACAATAAAAAAAAAACTTGTGTGTACTTATGTACACGCGTTAGAAGTTATACTTCTTAATATACAACTTGAACATAGTTATCAATTTTCATACCACCTAGAACTAACTGTATGCTGTTATTTTTTAAAAATTCACTCTCATACCACCTAGAACTAACTTCATGCTGTTAAATTTTTTGGTGTCGGTGTGCGCGCGCATCGTAAAAATTAAGCCAAATGAAGTATAACTTCAAAAATACATACAGATAAATATAATTTGAAGTGTCCGTCTGTAATCTAAAAATAATAGCTTTCTAAGTTTTTCATCATATCAGTTATACGCTACATTATAACATTTGAAGTTAGTGCCAATAATTACGTATTCGTTCTGTTCTTATTGGCAACTAATCAAATATTATAATTTAGTGTAGGTAACTTTTGTTGGAATAACGCTAAAACACACTAAAACCAATTAAATAGTTTATAGTAAATTCAATAATGGAAATACGTCCACAGCTGGACAAAGGCCTCCTTCAAGGATCTCCACAATGGTCATCTTATGTTTTATATATCTATACATATAATAAAATCGTAGGAAAGTCAAAACTGTACATTGAATATTTTTTAAAAAGGATACTTGGGGCGTGATCTACAATCGATATCAAAGCCAAAAATATAGTTTTTAGAATTTTTGTCTGTGTGTCTGTTTGTCTGTATGTATGTCCGGGCTAAACTCAAAAAGTACTGCATGGATTTACTTCAAATTTTGCATGAATATTACTAAGAGGTCGGGTCAACATATAGGCTACATATTATCTCGCTATCACCTATGGGGGAGGAGCAGTGATAATTTATAAAGTTTAACGCGGGTAAAACCGCGGGGCTAGACTTAAATATTTGACGGGCCTGTTGCGTGGTTGGTAAATGCTTGCCTTTCACGCCGCACGTTGTTTCCCACCCAGGACAGATAGTCGTGTGCATGAAATGTCTGTTTGTCTGAGTCTGGGTGTAATTATTTATAAGAAGAAATTTACAAAAGAAAACTAATCAAAATACAAAATCAATATGTAGTGTTAATTGTCAGTTGAGACTGAGTTGTGTCTCTTTCGAGCCCTCGTCGAGTTAGCAGCCATTGAGAATGGTCCGTGGAGGACCGAAACACGTGTTGGGTATCGTACTGGCGCTTGTAATTTGCTTTTTTATATTGTCCTTCTTGCATGTGCACATTTTTGCGGGCGAGAGGGCGATGCAAATTGCATCCCGGCATGATTAAACTGACAATTAGCGGAATTAACGCGACATATTGATTTTGTATTTTGCTTGTTATGGATTTCGCCAAGTAACGCCTGTTTCCATTACTTAAAAGAAAAGTAGTATATGTAGTATATTACTTATCGGCTCTGCTTAGTTTGGGATCAGATGGCCGTGTGTGAATAATGTACCAAGATATCAATTTATTTATTTTATTTAATAGCCAGTTGCTGTAACAGGTGCGTGAGGGATTAGCAAGAGCAAAAGTCTTTGAGCTATGTAAATATGAAATGCACGAACCTTCATTTTTTATAAATTATTATAGTGCAGAATAAACACTAGTATTTACATTTGTAATCCGATAAGTGGAGTGTCGTGCTGTCTGCGGTCTGTGCAAACATTGCATCTTGTGTAACTTCACCATGTAACTGTAAAATTACAAAATTACCATTTTTCTTTGGTTCGTTTGGAATTCTTGTTTTTGAAGAGAAAACTTCTCTAGGTGCGTTGAGCAGTTTTTGGGTGTGCAAATAAATCTTGGAGCTCGCCTTATCGTCACCGAACGCTTTCCATGAGCTATGTGTAATGTGTATATAATATGTATATTTATATATGTACTTTTTGGGTGAACAAAAAGCGTGAAACTCGCGTCGCGTCCAGTTGTCACCACACGCTTCCCATGAGATATACGCATACTGTACATATATGTTCATAGATATATGTACCTCCGTGAGTTATTAGTATACATTACATTACAAAGAGTATATCTCAATGTGAAGTGTCAACTATTATATTGTAAACTAGCTGTGCCCCGCGGTTTTACCCGCGTTAAATTTTATAAATTATTACAGCTCCTCTCCCGTAGGTGATAGCGTGATAATATGTACCCTATATGTTGAACCGACCTCTTAGTAATATTCATGCAAAATTTAAAGTAAACCCATGCAGTACTTTTTGAGTTTAGCCCGGACATACATACAGACACACAGACAAAAATTCTAAAAACTATATTTTTGGCTTCGATATCGATTGTAGATCACGCCCCAAGTATCCTTTAAAAAAATATTCAATGTACAGTTTTGACTTTCCTACGATTTTATTATATGTATAGATTATTTACACTCAGACACCAAACAAATAATCGAACCCATGACCTCTGGTTTAACAACTTAAGCAGTTGAACACAATATTTGCTTGATCAGTTGTCAAATTACATGTTTTATTTTATTTTTTAAATCATACTAATATTATAAAGGCTAATGTTTGTGAGTGTGTATGTTTGTTACTTCTTCACTTCTAAACGGCTGGAGCGATTTTAATAATAAGTATAGAGGTAGCTGCCACCCTGGATTAACACATAGGCTATAATAACCGTAAAACGGGGTGATTAGAAACACGGGGAGTAAATAGCATTAGGGACACTATCCATAACAAAATTTTACTTTTGTATGGATACTGTGCCTATTGGTATTCACCCCGTTTTACCGAATTTAATCAAAGTTTAACGCGGGTAAAACCCGGGGGGGCACAGCTAGTTGTTGATAAGCCTCTCTTGATTTAGAGGGTATTTCCCGATAGTTCTGTTCATTAACCATGCTAAGACACAGGATATTTTAGCAACATCGCCCACGCTGGAACTAGAGAAAGACGTTTACAAACACTCGCATTCCAATATTAATTGAGTAGGTTACATTGGTAAATGTAAACATTTAACAAAATTAATTAGCAAGAAATGGCTATGAGAAATTTTGGCATCAACGGGAATCTTGCATAGTGGAATTTTTAAATCAAAAGTGTGGGCCCATATAATTGTTTTTGCTCTTACCGGTCGTGTGAAAGTGCTACTGTGTTAATGCACACCATTGTGCACTTTAATATAGGCCAGTTGGAGTAGTTGGACGATACTTGCCTTTCACGCCGCAGGTCGTGGGTTCGATTACCACCCAGAACACATATTTGTGTTTGTCCCGAGTCTGGGTAAGTATTTAAAAAAGAATAGTAGTAATTCAGTTATCTGGTCGTACAAGCTCAGTTTAGTTTGCGATCAGATGGCCGTGTGTGAATAATGTCCCAGGATATTATTGTTATCATTCTATGTCTCGCGCAGATGGCTAATCTCCATTGAGTCAGACAAAAATGCCGCCAGGATGATATTATTATTAATAGACAAAAAGCTATTTGTTATCTCCGCACCAAAAGGTTGCAGTGCAATCCAAAATGATATTGATATTTTCCATTGTTCTTTTGCCTCACTTAAGCATAAACTAAAAATATTATTGTAGTATTTTTGCTGTTCTAAATGTAGGTAATAATAATAATGTCTAGGGACAATGTCACACAGATCATCCTAGCCCCAAACTGAGCAAAGCTTGTACTATGGGTACCAGGCGACGATATACATACTTATATAGATAGATAAATACTTATATACATAGAAAACATCCATGACTCAGAAACAAATATACGTGCTCATCACACAAATATATGTACTTACCGGGATACGAACCCAGGACCACCAGCTTCGTAGGCAGGAGCACTACCAACTAGGCTACGGTGAACGTACGAATAAGTACCCCTAAAGATTAAGGTTTTGTCTAATTTAGCAAGCTGTGTCTACATAAGAGTAGGGTATAGACTTTATTTTTTATAAATCGATGTTCTCTTACCGAATGTAGTTTATATCCAGTTTTGTAGACCAATAAACGGAAAAAAAATGTATATATAATCCTATTGCCAGTTCAGTGTCCTGCAATAATTACCTACGATCAGTCACGTATGACCGTGACTCACTCGTATCTTGTGCGTCTGTGTATTCTCTCTAAAACTGATAACGAGAGAAAATGAACTGTTTATGAAACTCGGTAAAACAAAATGTTGAACCAGAGTGTTTTTTTTAATATTTTGGGACAACTAATACACTGCCATGTGATCCCAAACTAAGCGAGCCGCTACTATGGCAACCAGACAACTAATACACATACTTATATATTTGTAAATATAATAGAATATGTATTTATTTAAGTAACTATGTCTCATATAGGTTAGTAGGACTTACATACATTATTACGCTGCAACCGTCATCCCTGTGACAAGCCATGGGAGACGGCACAGCAACGACTTACAGATGTATGTAGGTGGAGTCCAACCTACTTACAATTACAATGTTGAGGATACTGTTAGAGCTGGTCCGCACCCTATCCTATGCACCAGAGAAATAAATACATACATATTATAGTTACACTCAGACGCAGAACAATTAATCGTGCTCCTCACACAAAGATTGGTCCTGGTGGGGACCAAACTAGTCATAGACAATAACCACTAGACCAAGAGACCAGACGAATAATCAATTGTATACATATATATAGTTAACTAGCTGCGCCCCGCGGTTTTACCCGTGTTAAATTTTATAAATTATCACAGCTCATCCCCTGTAGGTGATAGCGTGATAATTTGTAACCTATATGTTGACCCGACCTCTTAGTAATATTCATGCAAAATTTGAAGTAAATCCATGCAGTACTTTTTGAGTTTAGCCCGGACATACATACAGACAAACAGACAAAAATTCTAAAAACTATATTTTTGGCTTTGATATCGATTGTAGATCACGTCCCAAGTATCCTTTTTAAAAAATATTCTACGTACAGTTTTGACTTTCCTACGATTTTATTATATGTAATAATATAGATTACTTAGCCTCACTGGATAGATTCATCAACGCAGAACTTAAACCCCTAAGGCTACAATTTTGAAATTTTAACAGTTTGAAATTATAATATGTTGTAGGCATCCACTAAGTAAGAATTCGACACTTACAGTCCCGCAAACTTTTCTGACCCGGTGGCAGCGTCGCTGTTATCGCATTTAGTGTTACTAGTAAATATTTTTTGCAATAAAGTGGGTAAAAATAATATGCACATTGTAACGTAAATGTTACTTCACTAAAAAGCAAACAAATACTGTCATTACTAATCTTTATAACATCTTTATATTTTTATACAATAATTATGATCATTTACATAAAATGTATGCTAAGTGTTCTCTAACGGAGATGCTCCAGGTATTATTATGTGACCGGAATGGTTTAATTCAGAAGTCATTTCATCATTATCATTATCGCAATCACTGCTTTCACTTTCACTATCACTACCATGAATGATGAAAGGCTCGTCTAAGTATCCATCCCTTTTTCGATACACATTTTCAATATTTTTGTACATTATTGCAATGCTTTTGCCATTCATTGACTATTATTTTATCAAAAGCTTCTGCAATGAATGATAGGATTTCAGAATTCTATCTACCATGCTCTTTTTCTTTCACAAGTTTTCTTACACATCACTCCCAGACACCTACAAAGGAAACAGCAAAAATGAAATAAATAATGAATATTTTAAAATATGTATTTTAATTTAAAGAGCGAGGGGGAATTTCGTATTTTTTCAGAAGCTGACAACACTAACCTGTAGCAGCAGCTACAGCAGCTTCTTATTCATACAACTTATTGAAGGGTATAATTGGTGCCTGAAGGCGTTATTCTTCCTTCATATAATTCAATACTTGTAATATAACGTTCCCCGCATCAATTTTTAAAGCTTTCGGCATTTTTCACAATTAAAAACCACAAAGAGAAAAATAAATACGCGCAACAAACAATCAATGGCAGGAATGTCATGGATTGACATTTCAAACTGGCGTCATTAGTTCTACTTTTGGCCACCGGGCCAGATAAGTTTGTAGCACAGTATCTGATGTCAGACTATTTAGAGAGCAAAAAGCAATGACGCATGACGTTCAGAAGTTATCCTCTCTATATATTATCCTCCTCTATATATTATTGTTTTATTACCTGTAATTGTATATTACAGATAATAAAACTTATAAGATGCGTTGATGTTTTTGTTTTTTTTTTACATCAACACGTTTAAAGCTGAACTAGGAGGCTTTTAGTGCTTCACCGAATAATAGGGACTAATATATATATATATATATATATATATATATATATATATATATATATATATATATATATATATATATATATATATATATATTAACTGGCGCTAATGGGCACCCACTTTAGGCTACGAAGCTCAGCTTAGTTCAGGTAGTAAAGTGGAGATTCATGGTAGTGACTGTACGTGCCCTGGGTTCGATTCCCACGCAGGCAACTACTTGTGTGACCCATAAGCTAAGTCTGGATGTATTTTGTGTCCGTCACTTATATGTTTGTAAAGTACCCCGCGACACAGGGATTCATTTACCTAGGGAGGGCGTTGTATTAAAAAAAAGTTTCGTAAAAAAAAGTGACAGTGAGGCATCCATTGAGGCATCTCTTCATCAGTAGACCTTCTTATGTTTGTATAGGCTAGTATTGGACTATGACTTCTATCACGATTGCAAAGAGACTACAGTAGAAATACCTACGTAACGTTTTACGTCATCGTAAGACGTAAGTAGAAAAGTATTCACTCGATGTAACGCACCATTGGATTTGTGAATAGAGATGCGAGTATGTATATACGTCAATGTATCTGTGTGTCTGTGGCGACCGGCATATGGCTCTACGCAATTTTGTAGTAGAGGCACCTATTTTGAAAGAATTAATGGTAACAACGTGGTTTACTAGCAGGGTTCCAACCTGTTAAAATTTAGTAATGTATTCTCCATCGAATGTATGCTTTGCCGATAAACGATTGATTTGTTTCGGGCTCTACGTATGTTCTCAGTGCTAACCTAACCTACTTTTCTAGAAGCAAATGTTTGATTCATTAACCATCATATATTATGAACGAGTATACAACATGTAACGTAATTAACGCACACCCTCAAACACCCCAATTAGAGTATTATGTTGTAATCATAATACATACACGGAATTTTTAATTTAACATGTATATGCATTGTTATTTACTAAATAAGTTTCTTGGAATTCTTTATTTTGTATTGAATGATGGAATTTGTATGAATACTGTATAACTGCGATTGTAAAAGTCTTATTACGGTCCATTTCAATTTGTTTTGACAATGTACAGGGTTAAAATAACAATAATTTCCGTAGTTTTAATTATTTTGGAATAAAAAATTACGTGTATTAAAATTATATTAATCGATTCAGTAAACTATTCTGAACAAACAATTTTCAGGATGTGCGTTAATTAAGTAACATATTGTATAGACATTTGATTTATAGTGATTGATGAATAGAGGGTCGGTGTTTAGACACATTTCGTGCAACTGCAACGTGCTTATCGTATTGAGATTCGCTTCGAAGACAAAATAAGGATCATAGAGGGCGTTGGTGGTTGCGTTGCGTTCTCACTTCTCAGTCTTCTTCTCGCCCAACGAATAAGTCAATTAATCCGAGTCTGATGAAGGCCTAATTATCGAGTTTGTAATATACTTAGATATTAACGTTCGTTATGTACGCAGCCATTTCCAACATGGCCTTGAAACTTGCACTTGAATAAATAAATGGTCAATATTTCGTAAATTATATAACTCATACATATTTTTACACGTGCTTACATTATGATTTCATTTCAAGACAATTAGACAAACTGACTAAAATAAAATAAAACGAGTGTTATGTATTTAGACCACACGACGTAATTAAAACTTCAAACGTAACTGGCTATCAGAGAAGAGAGAAAGAAATTGTTTGCTCGCACCCTTCTCCTCGCCCCTGCAGTAATAATAAACAAAACGTAACTTTATTTCTGTCTTTACTTACTTTTATCTCCCTCTCAACTTCCGTGCGCTTCGACCGATCACACTTTTCGTAACGCTTTCGTCACGCATTCTTACACACCAGCTTACACCCCAAGTCAAAAGTGCGTAAAGAACTTTAACTTAAAAATAAAGTAAATAAGTATTTCTATCCGTTGTCCATAGTAGAAGCTTCGCTTAATTTGGGCTAGATGGCGCTGTTTAATATGTGTTTTTTATTATTTCGGTACTTACTACAAAATACTTACATTGTGTATCAATTATAATAATAATAATATCTAGGGACAATGTCACACAGATCATCCTAGCCCCAAACTAAGCAAAGCTTGTACTATGGGTACCAGGCGACGATATACATACTTATATAGATAGATAAATACTAAACTAAAAGAAACAAATATTCGTGCTCATCACACAAATATTTGCCCTTACCGGGATTCGAACCCAGGAGCACCAGCTACGTAGGCAGGAGCACCACCAACTAGGCTACGGTGACCGTAGGAATTATTCGGAATCATGACATCTTTCCTAGATCGTTTATCTTTTCGTTAAATAATATTTGAGCTCAGAATTTCGTGATAAACTCAAGTGGCTACCATAGCACATTACTCACCAAGTCAAGCGTACAGACGCCAGCACATCAAGCTACCTCAAATAGGGCATCGCAACCGGTTTTTCCCGGTTCCAGAAGAACCGGGAAATCTCGGTTCTGAGGGATCCAAACAGAATAAATACTGTTATTTCACTGATAATCTATACATATAATAAAATCGTAAGAAAGTCAAAACTGTATATTGAATATTTAAAAAAAAGGATACCTGGGGCGTGATCTACAATCGATACCGAAGCTAAAAAAATAATTTTAGAGTTTTTGTCTGTTTATCTGTTTGTCTGTATGTATGTCCGGGCTAAACTCAAAAAGTACTGCATGGATTTACTTCTTATTTGCATGAATATTACGTTCGGGTCAACATATGGGCTACATATTATCACGCTATCACCTACGGGGGCACCTATGGGGTGCATGAAAGGAGCCTCCCCGTGTGACGTACCTCACAAACCCGTACGTTCGGCGCACCCTGGGCAACAGTTAGCGAGTTCTAACGCTGACTGGCCAATCCTTTCACCACGATGGCAAATTATAACACCACCCCACCAGGTCCAGTGCATAAGCCGGCTCTGCGTGTAGTTTCGATTAACATCGAAGGTTTCTCTGAGGATAAATCGGAATTATTGTCCGAGCTCCACCGTAAAACACGCTGTGATGTCCTCTGTGTCCAGGAGACCCACCGAGATGAAACGCAGAGCCGTCCCTACATAGCTGGACTGACCCTCATTTCCGAGACTTGTCACCCGAAACACGGTAACGCAGTGTTTGTTACTCCCGGAATGAGTGTCCTATCGACTGAAAGCTCGACCCAGAACGGCATCGAGGTAATCACCGTAAACCTCGACCACTGCTCTGTTACTTCCATTTACAAACCACCCGGTACTCCATTCCAGCTTAGGCCCCGGGAGGGTGCTGACGACCAACTCGTTAGAATTGTCATAGGTGATTTTAATAGTCACAGTCCACTTTGGGGTTACAAAGACCTCGATGAGTGTGGTCAAGCACTTGAGACATGGGCTGAAATGAACGACTTGGTCTTGGTTCACGACCCTAAACAGCCGGCATCCTTCAACAGTGGCCGATGGAAGAGGGGCTATAACCCGGACCTTATCTTTGTTAGCTCCAACGTAAGTTCCCAATGTGTCAAGACGGTATGCACTCCTATTCCCCGAACTCAGCACCGCCCCATCATGTGTGAAATTGTTCCGGTTGTGCGACCTTTACAGGTCCTTCTTAAGCGCCGGTTTAACTACTCAAAGGCAAACTGGGAACAATTTGCGCGGGATATCGACAAAGCTCTCCTGATCGTGCCTCCCTCCCCGAAAGGATATGACCAGTTTATAGAGTTAGTGTGCAATGTGTCCCGAAAGCACATCCCTAGGGGTTGCCGCACATCGTACGTTCCAGGGCTGTCGAGTGATTCCGCAAAGCTATTTAAGGAGTATGAGTCTCTGTTCAATAGTAACCCGTTCGCAGAGGATACTTTGCTTGTGGGAGAAAAACTTTTATCCCAAATTAGCGAGAACCGCCGGGAAAGATGGATCAGTACAGTTACCGGTATCGACATGACCCACAATAGCAAAAAAGCCTGGAATACCATTCGGAAGCTTACTAACGATCCACCCGCTCCCTTAACACCTGGTAAGGTTACTGCTGATCAGATAGCTCATCAGCTCATACTAAATGGCAAACCATCTGGCCGTCTCCCGAGGCCCCCAAAACCGAGCAGTTCCGCATGCTCTTGTGACCACATAAGCAAGCCTTTCCACCTACCAGACATCGTCATGGGAATAAAAGCCTTAAAGCCCGGTAAAGCCTTAGGCGTAGATAACATCTCTGTTGAGCAAATTAAACACCTTGGCCCAGTTGCTGTGTCCTGGTTGCTGCAAATGTTTAACACCTGTCTCGAAACCTCCCAAATTCCCCGCATCTGGCGAAAATCAAAGGTCATAGCTATACCAAAGCCAGGAAAACCGGTACAAGACCGTAAAAACTATCGACCTATTTCACTCCTATGCCACACATATAAGCTGTTTGAACGGCTGTTGCTGACACGCCTCACAAGCTTTGTCGACCCGAGATTAATCCCAGAGCAGGCAGGTTTCAGACCAATAAAGTCTTGTAGCAATCAGGTACTCAAGCTCACGCAACACTTTGAGGATGGGTTTGAACGGGGGAAGGTGACCGGTGCTGTGTTTGTAGATCTATCAGCAGCCTACGACACAGTGAATCTGAGACGGCTTCTGTGGAAGGTGGAGACTCTGACAGCTGACTTTAAGTTCGTCAACATTCTTCGCGAACTACTCCACAACCGCCGCTTTCAGGTCCATCTTCTCTCGGAAAAAAGTCGTTGGAGGGGGCAAAAGAATGGACTTCCCCAGGGGAGTGTCTTGGCTCCGCTACTATTTAATATATATACCAACGACCAACCATCCAGCCCAAACACTTCCCGTTTCCTATATGCGGACGATCTTGCGCTCACGTCTCAAGCGACCAGTTTTGACAAGGTTGAGGCTAATCTCACTGCAGCACTAAGTGACCTGAGTAGGTACTATGGTGATAACTCTCTCAAGCCTAATCCCTCCAAAACTGAGTCCTGTGCTTTCCACCTCCGCAACGCTCAGGCGGGGCGTGAGCTCAAAATTGCCTGGGAAGGAGTGTCTATCACTCACAACTGCTCTCCTAAATACCTCGGCGTTATCTTGGACAGATCCCTCACCTATAAAAGGAACTGTGAGGAACTAAAGAGGAAAGTGCACGCCCGCAATAACCTGTTGCAACGCCTAGTCACAACCAAATGGGGAGCAACGCCGCAAGTGCTGCGGACGTCAGGACTGGCGCTAGCATTTTCTGCCGGCGAATACGCTTGCTCAGTTTGGGCCCGCTCCACGCACGCAAGGCGAGTGGATACAGCCTTAAACGAATCGTGCCGGATAATCACTGGGTGTTTGAAGCCGACCCCGGTAAATTTGCTGTATCCACTGGCTGGCATAGCGCCACCAGACGTTCGCAGGACTGTAGCAAGCTCCCTAGAAAGGGCCAAAATGGATGGTGATCCCCGGCACCCCCTCTATGGGCATAGGCTACCGCCGCAAAGCCTTAAAAGCCGAAATAGTTTTGCCAAATGCACCACGCCACTAACGACCGATCCCTCAACAGCGAGATGCAGCATCTGGCGTGCACAAAAAGGATTCATGGATCAGTTTGTCACGCTTTCCGAAAGCCTCCCACCTGGACATCAATTACCGTGGCCGATCTGGAAGTCCCTAAACAGACTCCGGACTCAGGTGGGCCGAAGCAAAGAAAACATGTCTAGGTGGGGACTGTCGAACAACCCCAAAATGGACTGTATTTGTGGAGCATCGGTCCAATCCATGGCCCATCTAACAGCTTGCCCAGCCTGCCCTGCCACATGTTCATGGCACGATCTTAAAAGTGCCACAAGCAGGGCAATCAGTGTGGCCACGTTCTGGGCCACAAAAATTTGACGAGTTTGCCATCGAAACGCTAAGAAGAAGAAGAAGACCTACGGGGGATGAACTGTGATAATTTATACAATTTAAGGCGGGTAAAACCGCGGGGCTCAGCTAGTTTATAAATAACGTTATAATTTTAAAACTATTGATGAGTCTTTAAGAAACTTACGATTTTTTAAGGGATTCGGTCGGCAACATTAAGTAAGGTATATTCGCCAGGATACACCGCGACATTAAATTTTTGACATTTGTTCTGCAATTTACAGCTCAGCCTCAGATAGTATGGTAATAAAAGTTGTATTTCCGGTAATTACACATACTATCCGATAGTGAGCTGGATATTGTAGAGTGAGTGAGAGAGAGAGATAGAGAGAGATCTAGAGCTCTCACCTTAACAATCTCTGGTTGGCTACACTGGTAGACGCGCTATCGCCATTTTGTTAAAAGTTGAGAGTGGGAGATTGTTAATTTAATTTTTAGCATTTAATAGCTACTTTTTGATCTCTGTAGTGTATTATAAACAACCGATTGTCAACTGGTTGTGAAAAATTTGAATTTTAAAGAACTGATTGTTGCCAAAAATACAATAAACGATGTTGTAATTTGAAAATAATATAAAATATATAAATATGTATGCTTATCAGTAAAGTGTGTTTTATTTGGATACTTTCCCTTTATTCGTTTTGATAGTAGAAATTCTATATAATAGATAGCCTTGAAAAGCATACCTTTTTTCAACTTCAATTTATGAAAAAAACCCGAAAGAACCGAAAAAACCGGGTACCCGGTTCCGGCTTGAGTTTAGAACCGAAAGAACCGGTTCCTAAAATCGGGCCGGTTCTCGATGCCCTAACCTCAAACTGTCAAATTTCCCCAATTGAAAGTGAACCTTAAACTTATGTGATAAAGTTGAAAATCTATAAAAGAGATTTGACAGGTTGGGATAGCTGGATGTGCTTGCGTCTGTACACATGGCTACATATCAAGCTATACTTTCTAATATAAGCTGACCTCTCATTGTATCAAAATCCTATACAACGCGGGATCAGCTTATACTGGAAATGTCTAGTATACATAAAGAAGTTTTACTTCAATAATACTCTAGCACTTTTGAACAGCATGCCAATATGTGCATGTTTAAATTGTCTCGAACAAAGACTTGTCTGCGCTGTCTGGGTCATATTTGTCACCATATGCAAATAAATTCATATATTTATTTATATTTCATAAACGCATATTATTATGAAGTAAAATGTTTTATGTAGCATTGTTAATGTATCAGACAAATGCCTTAGTAGCAACATATACATATTTCAACAGATAAGAGCTGTTTTTACGCCATTAACATTTAATAAACTTAGAATATATGTATTATAGACGGTGAAAACGCAAATCCTACTTATATTATACATGTGAAATTTTGTTTGGGTGTATAGTTGTATGGATTTTTGTTACTCTTTCACGCGGTAACCACAGAACGGATTATGATGAAACTTTGTAGTAATATTGCTTATATATCCAAATAACACATAGGCTATGATTTATAAAGTTTATCGCGTGTAGAACCGCGGGGCACAGCTATTATTAAATAAATAGAGTTGGGCTATAGAAAGTGTACCGGTGTTTGAACACACACTATAATATTAGATTGAGGAAAAAGTCTTTTCGCATTATAGTATGCATGAACTTGTCATAAAATCTCTTTGGCTGTACTATTTGTATCTGGCTGGTTTTGGTATCATTGAAAGTTTAAATTTTAAAGAACGCAATTCCAAATTCAACTTATGATAATGTGTGATTTTCATTTGTTTTTCGTACTGTCAACTGTCAAGATGAGTGAATCTAATGAAGAAATTCGATATATTTTAAAATTTTACTACAAAAAAGTTAAAATGCAACGCAAGCCACGAAAAAATGTTGCCTGCATACTTTAGTTAAATGTAAATAAACTATATTAAAAAATGTTTTGACTTTTCTTAAAAAAATGCGAAAATCTTTTTCCCCAACCTTTTATGTCCCGCGCTGATGGATAGTCTCCATTGTGATCGGCCGCCATGGCCGTAATTTGGTCAGGAGGACGTTATCTGTTACGATTACACCATTTGTGTCGCACCTGAACTACATTACTAACATGTTCTGCATCTTATCAGACAAATCATTGATACAGAGCTCATACTTCGTGATAATATATAGAAACCAGGAAAAAACGTGGTGATAGCAACATTACGTATTATGATATTATCTGTGGTAAAAGTGATACATGTTTTGCAAATGGATCAGGAAAATCTTTTCAAGAATATTCTCACTTTTAAGTTTACAAAGCAGATACGGTGTCATCGATAAACAAACACGAAAATATGCATCAATTTGAGAACGTTTTTACTGTCGATTTCCGATTAATGCATAGTTAATGTTATAAATATCGATTGATATCTATCCATATAAATAACAATTGATAATTATCGTGGTATAAATCATGATAAATAATATCCGCTATTATGAATCAGCGAACCCTGGCAATGTGTGTTAGCGTATCACTTTTAACTATGGCTATTCATGCGTCGATAATAATTTATTTGTTGGAATGAGAATATCGGCCCTCAATTATATTTTAAGACATTGTCCGCACATAACAAAAAGCGTCCCTGTGTCGCGATGATCTTAATTTAAATTCGAGACCCAGAGAGATTTGACAGGGGCATTTTTTCTTTTTCTTTTTTTTTATGTTAACGCCTGAATTAATCCATTTGTCGTGGGGTTATTTACAAACATATAATTGACGGACTCTAGTGCCGGACACGTATTTAGATTTTGCTCATACAATATATAATAATATATTATGTATAATGGGTGCCAGGCCTGAAGTTTCAACTGCCCTTAGTCACATCGGATCATGAGAGTGATGGATAGAAACTGCCCCTATGTTTGCACACACACTTGTGTAATAAAATATGTCCTGCGCAGATGGCTATTCTCCACTGAGACTGGCCGCGCTGGCTGACATTCAGCTAGGAGGGGACATAATTATTAACGGGCGCCAGAAGGACCACCCCTTGGGATTCGAGCTCACGCTCGGTTTTTAGGGTCATTTTGTGCAACTGTGGCTCGTAATACGCCCGAAGAGGACCAATACCAGTATACTTACGAAGATATAGTTACTTTCGTCGCTGCCTCAGTAGATGTGGTTACATTCATGCAACAGCACCTCTGTTGCATAGAGAATACGGGTAGTTTTCGCAGTGAACTTGTATCCTCTGACGACGCGTCAACTGTACAATTCCAGTCGTTCATATTCCAATAAAGAGTGTTTAACACGCCACCAAGGACATGCAAATGTCCTCATCATTGGTTATTCTGAATTATTGCTCGTTGATATGTGGAATCAATATTGCATGCAATTATTGGAAGCTCTTATAGAGAGTGTATCTTAAATTGCATATATATTTTATTTATTTATTGCTGGATGCAGGTAGCCAAAGACTGTTTTTGGCCGCAAAATTCTGTCGATCTTTGGGGATGCCTTTGTCTAGCAATGGGCGTGTTTCGACTAATATGATGATGATTTTTGATGTGAAAGCTTCTTTAGGCGTGTTTAGCACTTTTAGGTTAAACAAAAATTATAGAATTTGCGTCATCGTCACGTCACTTTTAGATTAGAAGTGTAAAAAATAGTTTTCACTTCTATCGGCAGCCCCGCATGTTTTTTTTTTCTAAATTGACTTGAGCCCTTCGTTGACTCTATTGTGCGGTGCATCAGTGAATGCCTCCTATGCTAACCAATAATTAACCCATCAATTTTTTTAAGAAACCATTACCTTTTCTGTGATTTCGGCTCTCTACCAGTTGCAGTCACCGATCTCTAAGTGATCAGCGAGGTTAAGCATCCGTCTATAGATGGTTTAATTTCTGCGAG
This sequence comes from Pseudoips prasinana, assembly GCA_951640165.1. Classification (NCBI taxonomy): domain Eukaryota; kingdom Metazoa; phylum Arthropoda; class Insecta; order Lepidoptera; family Nolidae; genus Pseudoips; species Pseudoips prasinana. Next base: position 34,264,108 of record OX621248.1, read on the forward strand.
TCTCCGTGTTTCGTAGGGCACGTTAAGCTGTTGGCCCCGGTTGTTGTCGTTAGACAACAGTCTGTAAACCATGTCAGAGGTCTACTGAGCAGCTTGAACAACTCTGACCCCAGGGTAGCCACTGCGCAAGCGATAAAAAGAAGACTTTAATTTAATAAAATATGTATCTTCCTTCACACGGTTTTTTACTTCTTTTATTTTTTAAACACAGTAAATCTGTTTATATACTCTACTAGCTGTGCCCCGCGGTTTTACCCGCGTTAAAGTTGAGTGATAATATGTAGCCTATATGTTGGCCCGACCTCTTAGTAATATCCATGCAAAATTTTAAGTAAATTTATCGATTTACTTAACTCAATAAGTACTGGATACAGTACTTATTGAGTTAAGTAAATAAGTACTGTATCCAGTACTTATTGAGTTAAGCCCAGACATACATACAGACAAACAGACAAAAATTCTAAAAACTATATTTTTGGTAGATCGGTAGATCACGCCCCAAGTATCCTTTTAAAAAAATATTCAATGTACAGTTTTGACTTTCCTACGATTTTATTATATGTATAGATTACGTAAGAGTGTTTATTTCTTCTGAGACTATGACAATTATGCTTAGCAGCCAAACACAGTACTACTCATAGCGAAATCTTGTTAATACAAACCGACTTCAAGTGAAGGAGACTTCATTTCGACTCTATTCTTTTTACACACTTTACGAGTATATTAGCTTCGCTTAAATGTTTGTTTGTAACCGACTCCTTTAGGCGCGATATTGACCCCTTTAAACGTTCAGATTTCATTTAAACTTTGTAAATTTATTGAGGACCGATGACAATACACTAATTTAATATATGTAACAATATTTCTCAGTTGTCTGTGGAACGCTTTGGTATTTATTTTTTAATCGAAACGGAATGCTGGGAATTAAGTTCCAATCAGAAAGGAAAGTGAAAGTCAGTTTTGTGTTTCGTTTTTTTTCTAAAACAGAAATTACACTACATACTAAAAGTATTAAGTAGTAAGGACATTAATTTATTTGCTTTAAATAACGGTTTATGACCATAGACATTTATAAGCGGTCTTAAATAGTCACCACCTGTTTGTGGAATTACAGGTTATAGTAATTCCAGGTACAGTTAGATATTAAGACTCGTGCATATGTTTTGAATCATTTATATTTATCATAAATATCATCATAATTTGTGATAGTAATGATTTAATTAAAAAGCTTATTTATTTAACTTATTTGCAGTTATTTTATGGTTTTTTAATAGTCAAATTTAAATGTAGTTTAGAATTATATATTTAAGTGCCTACATCGTGTTTGTTCTTTCTGTCTATGTCAACGAAAGTATTCAATATATAATAGGTCTTTACCTATGAAATTGCCGTTTTGTATGAAAAAATTTAAACGAATTTTTTTCATGAATTTTTTTATTTGTATTAATCGAAGTAATCACCCATGCAATCAATGCATCTTTGCCATCGCAGTGGCAGTTTATTGATGCCCTTCTTAAAGAAATCAGCTGGACGGGAGGCAACAAATTCTTCAAAGGCATTTTGTACTGCCTCTCGGGTATTGAATTTTTTTCCCGCCAAGAAGTTATCCAAATTCTGGAAAAAGTAGTAGTCTGTAGGCGCAAGGTCTGGTGAGTAGGGCGGATGACGGAGAGCTTCCAACCCCAGTTCTTGCAACTTGGAGACCGTCTGCTGTGCAGTATGAGGTCGCGCGTTGTCGTGCAGGAGCAGCGGAGACGAGCGATTGACCAATGCTGGTTGGAGATGCGCCAGCTTCTCCATCATTGTGCTCAGTTCTTCAAAGTACACATCTGCAGTAATGCTCACCCCGTTTGGTAAGAAGCTGTGATGAATCACACCGGCGCTAGACCACCAAACAGTGACCATCACTTTTCTAGGGGTAAGTTTTCGTTTAGGGCATTGTTTAGGTGCTGAACCAGGATCCAACCAACTTGCTGAGCGCTTGCGGTTATCAAACAGAATCCATTTTTCATCGCAGGTAACAATGCGGTTCAAAATTCCTTCATTTGTGTGTCTGTTGAGCAGTGCAAGGCACGTCTCGACGCGTACTTCGCGCTGGCGATCATTGAGTTCGTGGGGCACCCATTTGTCAAGCTTTTTTACCTTGCCAATTTGACGCAAATGGACCAATATTGTTTTGACGCTAACGTCGAAAGCTGCTGCTAATTCAGCCGTAGATTGTGTATCATCAGCTTCCACAACCGCCTTTAATTCGTCATTGTCGACCAAAGTCTTCGGACGACCGCGAGGTTCATTTTTCAGGTCGAAATTTCCAGAACGGAAGCGAGCAAACCAATAACAGGTGGTGCGTTGGTTTGTAGTGTTAGCTCCGTAAACGTCGTTGATGTTGCGTGCCGCTTGTGCCGCGTTGCTGCCACGACGGTACTCATATTCCATAATTACTCGAATTTTTAACGTATCCATGATGACGAAAAACATTGAAATGCGATGAAAATGTAACACTAATCAATAAAGAAATGACTACTTTTGGAAAAAAGAATCCATGTTTTTAAAATAAAATTAATTTGAAATTAGAATTCTTAGCCAAACAAAAATTATTTTGATTTGAAATGGCCAGTACTGCAGAACGGCAATTTCATAGGTAAAGACCTAATATTATGATTATCACAGCTCCTCCCCCTTAGGTGATAGCGTGATAATGTGTATATGTTGACCAGACCTATTAGTAACATTCATGCAAAATTTTAAAGTAAATATTAATAATTGAGTAAGTCCATGCAGTACTTTTTGAGTTTAGCCCGAACATACATACAGACAAACAGACATGAATGTTTTACATACATGTTTGGCTTCGATATAGATTGTAGATCACGCCCCAAGTATCCTTTAAAAAATTATTCAATGCACTTTTTGACTCCTACGATTTCATGATATGAATAGATTTTGAGACAGAACCAACAGTTCTGCAACAAATATGATAATATGTTAGTCTCCAGGCAGCAATGTGCGGGTAGCTGCCGAGCGCCAAACGTCTTATTCATCAATGTACTGTTTAGTAATGTAGTAATGAAATGAAATAATGAAATTTATTCAGCACTTGGGTATTAACATACACTTGTACTTGTCAAGCTCGCAATGCAGTACATAAACATAGTCGAATAAAGAATAAAAAAGATTAATTAGTCCGTCGTCCGTGCGGTCTGTTTTCTCAGATATATCTCTGATATAGTAGCCATGTATACTTTTAATGTGTGTCTTTTATATCTCCTATTATCCAGAAAGCGTTTTAAATCTTGTATACATCTCCAATACTACAACTAATGTAACATTTAGGTACGTATATGGTTTATCGTGGTCATCCAAATCTGTACTTATCTAACTATGTCGCCACCTTACGAAACAGAACTTTGGGTTAGCGATAAGGTTCGTTAAATATTTATTGATATAAAGTTGTTGGTAAATATTACGATTAATCTGAACAGGCATCCGCTCGATCTACGCATTTTTATTCGATACTAGCGGCCCGGTACGTGCTTTGCTACGTATAAGGCATAGTAATAAAAAATGGTTAAAAATATTTTAAATTGCTAAAAGATGTTGATTTTACACTTTTTAAATTTTCTCTACGTACAAACCTTCCCTGGACTTCCACTATTAATTCATGACCAAAATTAGCCAAATCGGTAAAGGCGTTGTTGAGTTATAACATTACAACGAAAAGTGGCATTGATTTTTATATATATAAATTATACAAGGTGTATAATATCGAACAGTGTAGTACAGACGCCAGCACATCAAGCTACCCCAATCTGTTAAATTTCCGCAATTGAAAGTGAACCTTTTGTTTTTGTGATAAAGTTGAAAATCTATAAAAGAAATTTGACAGATTGGGGTAGCTGAATGTGCTGGCGTCTGTACATAAATTGTGGACGAAACTCAAGGCACGCTATATGCCCACTGTTTGTGAAATATCCCTTCTTTATCGTAAGGGCAGTGGTTACCCAGGTGTCAGAGTTGTACAAACTGCCACTGACATGACTTAACGATTGTCTTCTAACAGCAACAAGAGGTACCGACGGCATAATTTGCCCTCCGAGACACGGAGAGGCTCAGAAATTAAACCACTTCGGTCACCCATCTATGGACTGACCGCATGCCTGATGCTTCCCCTCGCCGATCACTTATGGACCGGTGATTTCAACTAGCTAAGAGCGCCTCGAAATGTGAAATATAAAAACATATTTTTGGTTTCATACAAAATTATTCAGCTGGTCGTTATTCTTGTATAAGAATAAACATTTTCGAGTGTATTTTGCATGTTGACGTGTTACACGTTATTCAGTTCAGGCACAATCACAATACTCTTTATTGTAAACCAAATAACTAGGAAATAAATAGTACCATAACAATGTACGAAGGGCGGTCTTATCTTCCAATTTTAATGACTCAATTAAATCCAATTATTAATGTTATTATTATTTTATTTGCTATCGACTGTTATTTGGGATGGACATTAATAGATAGATAGCTACACTTTATTGCACATCACAGAATAAAAATTTAAATGTATAGTCATAGGCGGTCTTATCGCATAAGAGCGATTTCTTATTATTTCAATGTATTTATAATTATTTATGTTTCTTTTTATTTTATAAGTTCAGTATTTATGGACATTATGTGTGTGAATAAATGAATACGAATATGTTACACCTTGTATAGGTATAGGATTCAAGTCGACGCATTAAAGGTATTGGCGGCAGAGAACTCAATTGTTCTTATCATTTATAAAACATTCGGAACTGATTTTATTTATCAGGTCTGACATACTTTTGGTTGTAGCTAGTTGGTTATTTTATTTTATTTTATTTGAGACAACAAACAATTGCGTAATTTACTTAATACTAATACAGTATTTCTTAGAAAAACCAGGACAGGTTAACCAGGACAGACAAAAAAAAATTATCTATTAAAAAAATCTATTCTTAAATTATACAAAGTCGAGAGTAAATCTGTAATGGATAAACAAGTGTTATTGTAATTTATGTGAAAATGTTATTCTAACAAGACAAACAGCCCGGAGTCTGTGAATATAGTAGTTTAGAGTTAAAGAATAGAGAGTGCGACCGTATTTGGCACACATACTCGTACACTGTAATATATCCCGCGTACCACAAGTATTTTGCCTGTGGAAATTAGACAATAGCCAAATACAAATAGATGTAAGCTATTATTAAAGAAATATTTATTAGATAGTATATAACATACATCTATATATATATATAAAAATCAATGCCACTTTTCGTTGTAATGTTATAACTCAACAACGCCTTTACCGATTTGGCTAATTTTGGTCTTGAATTATTCGTGGAAGTCCAAGGAAGGTTTGTACGTCGAGATAATTTAAAAAAAAGTGAAAAACTTTTATTACTATGCCTTATACGTAGCGAAGCACGTACCGGGCCGCTAGTATATGTATATAGATAAGGAGACACAGGCAAACTGTTTAAAACAGTTCTGTGGGCCTATGTATACAGCTTTAAGAACTATCTGTAGTTGTATATAATAAAAAAAAGCCTGTTGTCGTGAATGGCAAATACTTGCTTTGCCGCCGGAGGTCTTGGGTTCGATTCCCACTAAGGACAAATATTTGTGTGCATGAACATGTCTGTTTGTCCTGATTCTGGGTGTAATTATCTTTATAAGTATGTATTTACAAAAAAAAAGTAGTACGTGTAGTATATCAGTTACCTGGTTTCCATAGTATAAGCTCTGCTTAGTTTAGGATCAGATGGCCGTGTGTAAATAATGTCCCAGGATATTATAATTATTATAAATGAATATCGAGATAGTAAAAAGTTATAATTTAAGTTCAACGTTCGGCTGATCAGTCGGCACCTCGCATCAAAGACATCTAATCACTGTGTCAACAAATCCTGCGCACACAATACGCCATTAGTGAGTTTGCAAGACTATCCACAAGCCTCCATACACTGTAAGTGAAACTTACTACTTGAACAATCCTCAGAATAAAACTAACGATACACGTGGCACGTGTTGTTTCACTAGCTTATTGTCTAGCGTCTTGTTACCTAAGGAAGCGAAGGCTATGATAATAATAATAATATCTAGGGACGATGTCACACAGTTCATCCTAGCCCCTAACTAAGCAAAGCTTGTACTATGGGTACCAGGCGACGATATACATACTTATATAGATAGATAAATACTTAAATACATAGAAAACATCAATAACTCAGAAACAAATATTCGAGCTCATAACACAAATATTTGCACTTACCGGGATTCGAACCCAGGACCACCAGCTTCGTAGGCAGGAGCACTAACAACTAGGCTATGGTGACCGAATATCATTGCATTTCTTTCCAACTTAATATTGAACTTTTTTTTATATTATTCAGTATTCAACCGCAGACAATGAGGTCCTGGGACAATCCCGGGTCGGGACAAAAAGTGATTTTGGGATTTTTCCGTAAAAAGAAATTTCTCAGTATAAGCCCGAAGTCTGGGAGTTGGCGGTATAATACCCCCGTACCTCGGAGAGCACGTAAAGCCGTCGGTCCTGTACCTGAACTTTTTCCGGTCGTGTCGCTAGGCGTCCCATCGGATCATTAGAGTGATGGAATAGAAAGTGCTCCTATGTTTGCGCACACACTTGTGCACTATAATATGTCCTGCGCAATTAGCTAATCTCCATTGAGACTGGCCGCCGTGGCCGAACTTCGGTCGGTAGGACATTATTATTATAAAATAAATTTTATAAATGTTTTAACAATCCGTGTACCTAAATATCTATAATAAGCGACTAGAAATAATAACTGTATTACTACAAACATGTTCTGACTATTTACAAGCGCTTTTTTAAAGTCTACGTGGATAAAACTTTTTTTATTTTATTTTACTGGTATGCTAGTAACAGGCGCGTGTGTCACGGGCGTTACACAGAGTCGTAGAAACGTTTGCGTTAACCTCGTCCAAATGCAGAAAATAAACTTAGCTCTTTATTTTTCTTGCATAAGATAATAAGTTCCGAGAGAAACACTCAGCATACATTACACCTACAAAAGTAGAATTAAAATGGTATATTTAAGTAGCTAAAATAGCAGTAGTTACCTAACATCGGGCAAGCAGCAGTCTTTAGATGGGTTACTGTTAACGTGGTTTAATTTCGAGCGTCTTCGTCGGGCACCTTAAAGTGTCGTTACCGGTTTTAAACGTTAGAAAACGGTTATAAGGCCATGTCAGAGGCCTACTGGGCGGCTTGAACAACTCTGACAATAGGTTAACCACTACCCATTCGATAAATTAAAGTGAATCGGGTGAGTTTAAAACTAATACTGTTTTCTGTAGATATGATATATAAATTTTAATATGATTCCATTTTTTTCTAACTTAATAATGAACTTTTTTCAACTTTAATTATTTTTAACAACTAAATGTGTAAACAATTTACAGTTCATCTAATGGTCAACTGCCACCGTAGCTGCTGCGCGTTGCTGACTTTTAAGAAACCTTATTTTCTGTAGCACTGTCATCGTGAGTGCAAAATTCTATGATCATTGGTTGAGTAACCAAAGAGTCTTAATGTAACAAACAAACATCTCGTAACTATATGAAAAAAAAACTCACATTCGCATTTATAATAAGAGTTAGGTTTAAAATTGAGCACTTTAAATTTAGAAATAAAGTATAACGTCTAAATAGCAGCTTGTTTGCGTTTATACTTGAGTGATAGGCCTTTTCAGCGCGCCTGAACTAACGCGGCTGCCTCGTATCAAAATGTGGTACAGACGCCAGCACATCAAACTAACCCAATCTGTCAAATTTACCCAATCGAAAGTGAACCTTATGCTTTTGTGATAAATTAGAAAATCTATAAAATAAATTTGACAGATTGGGGGATTGGATGTGCTGGCGCCTGTACAAGCAAATGTTACATTATCCGGGTCGCCGATATAATTATCCATATCGGTTGCTTGCTGTTTCTATGGGTTAAGATAAAGTGTTAAAAATTATTTCAATTCAATTAGCTCTCAATTTCTCTTTACTAACCACAGTAAAAATCTTCGCTTCTCACAATCGTCTCTTTCAATGTCCTTCTCAACGCTCTGACTTCCGTCGATCTTCTTTCTTTGTACAGTGTCTCCTTCAGTAGAATGCACTACCATTCAAAATAAGGATGGCCAAGAGTCGCTTCTCATTTAAAAGAAAAATTCAAGTACATAACCTTTGAAACCCCTCAATTATAAATGTAATATACCTATGATTACATGATCGGATTGAATAGTATGCTACAGTATAGTATTGTATCGTTCTGTTTTGTTTTCTATTAATTACCTTTTAATAAAGACCCTTATATGATACTAACTGATAGTTTTATGATCTGAGCTCCTGCTCATATAATACATAGACATAAAACTGCGAATGCATAGAATGGTAGGTGCCATGCTTTCTTTGCACCATCTTAAAAAGTTGATTCGCAGAAAATGCCTTAGGCATTAAGTTCGCATTTGCGCAATTTTATGTGTACACCAAAAACTCCCTAAAAATAATAAAATTGAAGTAAAAACTGTCTTCCCATATTTAGTAAGCATTACAAAGAATATGCTGAAAACTTATTCTGAATAATTAGGAATATCAATCTCATAATAAGACCGAAGCACGATTTTAAATTGCACTTACAATGATTAAATAGCATGTAAAATTTGTAATCAGAAATGTCGAAATCCGCAAGGAACGCAACGTAAGTATATAGCCCAAAGAATTGCCAGGCTGAAGCACAGAATAGATAAGTAGCTGAAGTGGCAGTGGGTGGGGTAGAAGTTTCATAAATGTCGACCACGGACCGAATACGCAGCGTGGGCAGGCCCCCTAAAAGATGGACCGATGATCTTGTGCGGGGCGCTGGATGCGTGAGACCGGCCATTGTATCCAGCAGTGGACGTATTCCGGTTGATATTATGAAAAGGTGTAAATGTGCGAGCGTGACGACTGCTCGCTTAAAACTGGGCCTCAACGTGTGACGTCTCATAACAAAAGCATGTAACATATAAGCGTGTTAAATAACGTGATTATTACCATTTTTTTATAGTATTTGGCCAGCGACCTGCGCTGTGTCACCGCACAAGATAAGCTTTATCAGTAACTAAAGTACATGCCAAACGACTTTATACAGATTTGATAAGGGGAATTCTCGACCTTATTCTACAGAAAAGTAGGAACAAGGCCACGAGCCTTATCTAGTATTACACGTGCCTTTTAATTGGCTCGCGAAGTTACAGCGGTGCACATCTATACTGCCTTGCTAAGCGCATAAGCGGTTTCTCAAAAAAATATACCATCGGATAGCTTAAAAAATACGTATTTAATCAACAAAGCAAAATAGCGGTAACATAATATAGAAAATCCTTTCTCTAAAACTAACTAAACTCTAAAGAAAAAAGAAAGCAAACATCATTATATTAACTAAACATCAATTTTCCCCAAACTTGCCTTCATTGAGATACCGCTTTTGCGCCTAGCACGGTAGTATAGCCAGTAGGCAGGTAAAAAAGTAACAATTCTTTACGAAAATTTGACTTGGGGCGTTAGCTGGTGAATGTGTAAAGAGAACGTTACGAAAAATGTGAATTGATTAGGTACAGTTATCGAGGGAATTTCTTAGAACATTTACTCCTGATCGTCTTGTCGATCCTGGGGCATCGGTGCTTATAGGAGAGGACTATCATGTCCCGTGGTGGTGTAGGGCTGAGTCTTTTGAAGTAGATGTAGAAAGCTAATACCGACGTGTCTGGACACCGCCGACTGTTTCGTTAATTTATAAACCTGTGTTCTGAGACGCTATACGGAGCGCCGCCGATGCGCGAACTCACGAAATATTAAACAATGCTTTTAGTCAAATTATGCTCATTTCATTATACTTCAAACATAATTATTTCAAACAAATCATAATTATATTGAAATGAGAGAGCCTATTTTACGCTTTCTTTTTTAGAAGGGAATTTGAAGGCGCATTCCCATGAGCTAACCCTTAAAATCAAATACAGTTCATCACAGTAAATCAATTGAATTAAATATGAAATGCATGATTAATCTAAGCGAATATTATCATTAATACTTATGTTATTATATTGTGCAAATAATAAGTATGGTGGCAGCATTGTTGTAGTTTAGTGTTTGTGTTATTGGCCCGCTAGTAGGAAGAATTTCGGGTATGTGACGTTGGGGTAAGATAATAATAATAATATCCTGGGACATTTAGAAAGGATAAATGAAAGAAGATTGACAAAAGAAGTATACCTGGCCTGTGTGAATGGGACAACCGGAAGGAGAAGACCACGTCGAACATTCTCTGACCAAATTGGAGATGTTCTCAAGAAAGGGCAGGTCAGAAGTACCCTAAACCGGCGAGCATGTATGAAGAATATAATGACAGTAATCGAGGCAAAAGACGTGTGCAAAGATCGTGACAAATGGAAATCCGTTGTCTCTGCCTACCCCTCTGGGAAACAGGCGTGAGTCTATGTATGTATGTATTATTCACACACGGCCATCTGATGCCAAACCAAGCAGACCTTGTTCTATGGATTCATAACTGATATACTACATACTACTTTTCTTTTGTAAATACAGACATATATTATAGATAATTACACCCAGATTCAGGCAAACAGACATGTTCATGCACAAAAATATCTGCCTAAGGTGGGAATTGAACCCACGACCTGCGGCGTGAAAGGTTTAACAACCATGCCAACCGGCCCGGCCCGTCCTCCATATGATAACAGTATCCTATTCTTTTCTATGTATATGTATATAGAACTCTTACCACGTTCAATAAAGCAGTTAAAGAGCACTATCTACGTTTGTAAAGTCACCTATTCAAATTTCAAATTTCTTTATTAAGTATAATAAACCTAATACAGGAGAGAACACAGGGGTTTGCATGCATATATCTACATTAAATGCTTAAAACTACAGTGTATCCACAAAATTTGCATGGACCATGTTATTTTAGGCTATTGTCTAATATAATATTTATGTTTTGGAACGAAGTTCCTTATCGCGCGTTGCGAAAGGGGGATAGACGGAAAAAATTAAGACGAAAAGTAGTAACGACACTTTTTGCTTCTTTTTTATCACTAAAATAGAGCCTACTGATTAAGTTTATATTACATTATATTTGTTAATAATAAAAAAAAAATTATAACTTAAAAAAAAAATATTACAATTCCTTCACTAATTAATCGAAAGGAACTTCGTTCCATCGGGGTGTTCCTTGGCACCTCTCAATTTTTTTTGTAAGTTATATAGTATGCACTGTTTTGTATTTATACATAGTATTATTATATCTCTATATATTTATGAAAGTTTAATATAATATAAATATATTATACTTTTCCACTTTTTCATTTGTTGCACACCTACTATTTTAAAATAATTACAGCTCCTATCCATCCAAAGGTTGTCTGGAAGAAATCGCTTGATGCGATAAGACCGCCCATTGTACATGATTGTGTTATTATTGTCCTATGAATCCGTCGTGTTTGAGTGTGTACAATAAGGAGTATTCTATTCTATATTTTGAGTATGCAAATGTTAATTTCAAATGCATGACTATTTAATATTAAATGCGTACATAGACAGTTAGTACATATCTAGTTACCTAGCAACCTAGTTTATATGTCTAATAGCAACATTCATAGAACTCGTAAATATATGATGACCTGTAGTTGACCGATTTAAAAACTTAATATTCAGCTATTTGACTGCCTCGTTGGTTTAGTGGTAGTGTGTTCAACCGCAGATAACGAGGTCCTGGGTTCGATCCCGGAGAAAAAAAATAAGATAAGCGTCAGAAGTGTAACTTCATAAAAGTAGTAAAAGTATCAGCTGTATTAAGATAATTAAAAGGTTTACTCCATTAAGTAAACATTATATTATTTTTTTATGCAAAATATTAATACAGGTACATAAATATTTAAGACTAGCTGTGCCCCGCGGTTTTACCCGCATTAAAATTTATTAATAGCCTATATGTTATTCGGATTAATAAGCTATGTATATTACTACAAAGTTTCATCAAAATCCGTTGGGTAGTTTTTGCGTGAAAGAGTAACAATCATCCATACATCCATCCATACTCACAAACATTCGCATTTTTAATATTAATAGGATGTATGAAACCACATATTATTCAGATTCCAAGTTTTCACTTTGAACTAATGACACGTGAAGAATATTTTCGTTTCATCGAATCCTCAAACCATAACGGGCTAAAGATGTTTCTCTTCAAAAGAAAAAACTTCACACAATCGCCTTGGTCACCGTAGCCTTGTTGGTAGTACTCCGGCCTACGAAGCTGGTGGTCCTGGGTTCGAATCCCGGTAAGTGCAAATATTTGTGTGATGAGCACGAATATTTGTTTCTGAGTCATGGATGTTTTCTATGTATATAAGTATGTATATCGTCGCCTGGTACCCATAGTACAAGCTTTGCTTAGTTTGGGGCTAGGTTGATCTTTGTGACATTGTCCCTAAATATATTTATTATATTTTTTGAAGGCGGTATAAAAAGGAATTCGATCCGGATTTAGTATATTCGCCGGAGTTCATCGGCGAAAGGGGAACCCTATCTTGAGTGGTGGAGGCGTGTAAGCTACGGTAACCACCATCAGATAGCTCGACACACAAACGACACACGAATGGATAAAGTAAATACTTAGGTTTGTTAAATTTGACACCTGTCAAATAGGTATAAATAAAATTCTTACAATCAACATAAATATATCGGAACTAATAATATAAACAAGAAAGATTTTATTTTATGTATGTTTGTTTGTTTACAAAGGATAAAATCAAAAAAAAATTAACTGATTTTAAACCGTATTTCACATACAAAAATATTAGACTTAAACTAGATAATTAAACATAATCTCTTGACAATAACTTGATACGATCTAGCTAAATATCATTTCTGTAATAAAATAAATTTTATAAATGTTTTCATACAAGATGTACCTAAATATCTATGTTACTAGAAATAATATCTAATGTATACAACTATATTACTACAAACATGTTCTGACTATTTACAAGCGCTTTTTTAAAGTCTACGTGAATAAAAACCTTTTTTATTTCAATAAGGAATAAAAGTAAAAAAAACATATCCACGAATTCGAGTTCTAGATGTGAACGAAGCTTTGTGATTGGTACAACTTATCACGCCATGAAGACAGTAACCAATCATAGCGCTGTATGCCCGTCGAGAGTTCCAACTCGTTCGTACTTTTAGTCCACAGGTGCTTTCGTCTTTTGAAAACTCAAACTAAAGCCCAAGGTATCAAAATCTAGCCTATAAAAGTCATTACTAAACTACTCAAAAAATAAATTAAAAAAAAAGGTTTTTATTCACGTAGACTTTAAAAAAGCGCTTGTAAATAGTCAGAACATGTTTGTAGTAATACAGTTATTATTTCTAGTTACTTATTACAGATATTTAGGTACACGGAATGCTAAAACATTTATACAATTTATTTTATAATGGTAGTGACATTTAGCTAGCTTGTATTAAGTTATTGTCAAGGAGATTATGTTTAGTTGAAGTTTTTAATATTATGTATTGAAATTTAAAGTATAATAATATATTGAAATATAATTATTTACTTTAAATCTATCTACTCGTGCGGCATAGAATATCATCAACCCATCTCATTCGGTGGGGGGCGTAGAAATCGTCCGAGGGAATACCTACCAGAGAGCGGGCAGCAGCGTTTTTCTGTGAACTATGACCATCAAACTGCGATCGCCAACCCGTCTGCCAAACGTGGCCATTATGGCATATATACGCCTATTATTTGGGGAGGCTTTTGTCCAGTAGTGGACTTACTTTGGCTGACATGATGATGATGATGACTCGTACGAAGCCGGGGCGAGTCGCTAGTATTACATATATGTGTAGAAATTGTGTGTTAATTGCAAATTCATCAATTTATATAAAATATTGACTCAGTAACGGCAACGTGTTTATTTTAGACTTCCAATTTACATATGCAATTAGGTAGACGTACAGTCGGCGGTATATTCAGCACACTTTGACCTTGCCAGCTACTTTATTGGAAAGGTATTAAGGGCGGTTTTCATATAACAGGTGCTTCTATTGACGTGCCATCGACTGTGCTTAGAATTTGTTTTTCTGACTCATAATTACCTACATTGCTGTTTTGTCACCGCCATGTCGTAGTGAATTCTTTTAAATAATAATAATTATTGTACTCTATGATAATATAGCTTATGATTGTTATCTTATTACAACAATGAACTATATACTTACCCCTTACCTTTGTATACCGTGTTTTACGCAAATAAATATTATTATTATTAATATTGAATAAGCATTTAGATTAGCTTTAAGATGAAATTAGATTACATAATATTGTTATACCAAAGACAATTTACTTACTATGTAAAAAAATGTCTAAATCACCTATGTGTAGCCCCATTTGAGGAGATAGAGTGCCTAAATACAATAGTTAACTGTAATATTATGTCCTACATAGTAGGCTAATCTCCGGTGTAATTGGCCGCCGCCCTCAATGTAGAACACTAAAATGTAGGTTTTACCTTGTTTACTTAACTTGGCAACTCGTAATTACTTTACTTTTACTTTCATATGTGCTTATTAGTATTACGATATGGCTGCCAGACCAGACTACAATACCGCATCTAAGTGGTGACAGGGCGTTTTAAGTTCCTCACTTTATTATTATATGAATATAAGAACTACTTTCGAATAACAAGTGATGCTACCATTCCACCGTTCAGCTATATGATCCAGGCTATCTTATATCTTATCTGGGCGAAAGCCGTGACGTGTTTGCTTAACAAAATAAATGTGGAAGCCAGTGCATAATTTGCTAAATTACGGCGTAAATATACAATTATAATTAACGTACGTAAGTGTGCTATAATTAAAATGATATTCTTCGAAATCTTCCTTAAACCGACTCAAGGACGCTCTTTTAATTATTTTTATAGACTGACTCAGTTCTTTAGTTAAACTTGGTCTCTGAGTACCTATCTACAATCAAAACATCTTAACAGCAGCTGAAGTTTAGCTTTCAGACTTCGCTAGAATCTCATGTTATACATGGGTTTCTAACAAAGTCTCAAAGTTACCACATTATACATTTTTATAAATATTAGAAGACTGACATTGAATTTATCGATCAAGTATTTACAAAGAGTATATAATATAGTCCAGGTAATGAATTGATACGGGGTCGCTAGCAACGCCTGCGAATTCTATGTCTATGGTATTGACCATGTCTGGTCACAGACTTTAATTCAAACGATATGTATAATGTCTTTGCTCCCAGAATTGTCTGTTCATTGAATTATCTTTGCATCAAGTGTCACCGCATGCTACAAAATGGTATCAGTACTCGAAAACCGGTTGCTAGTCCACCCGTCGGGATGTTGCAAATACACGCGCTACTTCAGTTTACAACACGGTCATATCGTGGTTTCGCATATCTCGATAACTGGTGGTCAAACCGAGTTATATTAAATGGAAGACCTAATATCAGTCGTCTTCTATGACAAGTTGAGAATGAATTAAGCTCGCATATGTACAGACCCCAGCACATCCAGCTACCCCAATCTGTCAAATTTCGACTTAACCACAAAAGCATAAGGTTCGCTTTCAATTGGGGAAGTTTGACAGATTGGCGAAGCTTGATGTGCTGGCCCCTGTAGGTACATGACTTTTTACCGTAAAATTTAACTTGAATGTATGTTTCTGTGTGCAATAAAGAATACATTATTTTCTAAAAGGCAACTAATAACCTTCAATGGTGGCTAGCCAACTGCGCGGGGCATATTATAATGTATCTGCGCAAACACAACTGCACTTTCTATTCCTTTGGTCTCTTGATTCGACGGGAGGGCTAGCGACACGACCGAAATGAGGTTAGTACGGCCGTCACGTGCGTTCAAGTACCTGATGTTTATATACATAAGTAATGGATTAGTCCCAGGAGCTTCCACATTTATGTAAAATTATGTTTCCATACAATAAAGGTTTTTATTAGAATAATCTACAAGCCACATACATACATAGGTACTGCATTACATACGTACAGCATATTAGCATGTACCTAATCCATTAAACACAACAACTATCAATAGAAAAGGATTTTCAAAATCACAATAATTTTTTAATGGTGGCGGGAAACATTTCTGTCAAATTCTAATACGTCATAAACGTCAAAGTTTTATAAACAAAGACGCAATTACTTTTTGATGTCCATGGAGGTAATAAGTAATAATAATTGCCGGGCCTGTTGGCGTGGTTGGTAAATGCTTGTTTTTCCCGCCGCAGGTCGTGGGTTCGATTCCCACCCAGGACAGATATTTGTGTGCAGTAACATGTCTGTTTGTCCTGAGTCTGGGTGTAATTATCTATAATTATAGATGTAATTATAGATGTGTAATTATAGATAATACACCCAGACTCAGGATATAAGTATTTATTTACAAAACAAATGTCTTATAATGTATTATATCAGTTAATTATCTGGTTTCCATAGTACAAGCTCTGCTTAGTTTGGGATCAGATGGCCGTATGTTAATAATTTTATTATTATTATTACCAGGATATTATTATTATTATTTTACATAGGTAGGAACTGCATTACATGAGTACAGGATATAGCATGAAATCCGTTAAACATAACAACTATCAATAGAAAAGGATTTTCAACAACAAAACACAATCAGTTTTTATGGGGGCGGGAAACGTTCCTGTCAAGGTCTAATACGTCATAAACGTCAGTGTTTTATAAACAATTTCGCGATTTACTTTTTAATATTCATGGAGGTAATAAATTCGTACTTATTCTTTCCATGGAAATAACTCACAAGTATGTGGCGTTAACGGCTGTATCATTTGATTGCGTTGACTTGAGGTTTGATTTTCACTGCTTCAAGGTATTGCATATTTGATATTAATGTCAGCGAAAAAAAGGGACTAAGAAGACAGACAGACGGACAACAATTGTAATTTTTACCGAGTGTATTTCTATTGCCGCTATCACTACAAATAATAAAATAAAAATTGAAGGGGCCATACAAAAAATTAGTTTTTTACCATTAATTCATCTATAACTTGTACGAGTCCGATTCACCGAGTCTATGTGAATGAAGTGAATATAAAATTATATTATTTTATTTTAAAATGGTTTGTATACGAAATAATGATGCTCCCAGACTAGCGAAATAAAATAAAAGCTGATTGAGCATGAGTGTGCATACCTATTTACAACAAGATGCTTAAGCATTTAAATATAATGTAATAATAATATCCTGGGACATTATTTACACACGGCTATCTGATCCCCAACTAAGCAGACCTTGTACTGTGGAAACCAGGTAACTAATATACTTACTACATATAATACTTTGCTTTTGTAAATATACTTAATATATTAATATACTTCATACATATAATACTTTGCTTTTGTAAATATATACTTATATAGATAATTACACCCAGACTCAGGACAAACAGACATGTTCATGCATCCAAATATCTGTCCTTGGTGGGAATCGAACCCACGACCTCCGGCGTGAAAAGCAAGCATTTGCCAACCACGCTAACAGGCCCGTCAAATATGTTAAATACTTGTTTCAGATGAAACTACAAAACTGGTTCAAGATAAAAAGTACTCTTTATAGTATTCAATAAATGTGTTCAAAATTACATTCGGTTTGCAACAACCCATGCAGTTTGCTGCGCTCGCGACGGTACTATACAAATTGTAACATAAATAGTGAACCCAACTTAATGAGCTTAATTTGCCTATGGAACTGAACAACGTGTAACTTATCAACATATAAGAAACAAATATTAACTCCCCGTACTAGAATATTCATGTATCATTCATCCCATAAGGTGGCGTAGAAGTCGACCTGAGGGAATATGACTTAATGCATTTATTCTGTCTTATTTTTATAGTGAAGTTCAAAATTTTAATGTTCTTCAAATTTATTATATTTTTGATCATCATCATCATCATCATATCAGCCGAAAGACGTCCACTGCTGGACAAAGGCCTCCCCCAAAGATCTCCACAATTGCCGGTCTTGCGCTATTCGCATCCAGCTGTTTCCAGCGACCCGCACAAGATCATCGGTCCATCTTGTAGGGGGCCTGCCCACGCTGCGTCTTCCGGTTCGTGGTCGCAACTCAAGAACCTTTCTGCCCCAATGGCCATCGGTTCTACGAGTTATGTGCCCCGCCCACTGCCACTTCAGTTTTGCAATTCTTCGGGCTATGTCGGTGACTTTGGTTCGCCTGCGGATTTCGACATTTCTGATACGATCCCGCAGGGAAACTCCGAGCATAGCCCTCTCCATTTCTCTTTGGGTGACCTTGAGCCTTCTAATAAGGCCCATAGTGAGCGACCACGTCTCTGTTCCGTATGTCATCACTGGCAACACACTGGTCGAAGACTTTCGACTTGAGACACTGCGGTATTTTGGACGAGAAGATGTTACGTAGCTTCCCGAACGCTGCCCAGCCGAGTTGGATTCTACGATTGACCTCCTTCTCGAAGTTGGACCTACCTAGTTGGATGGTCTGTCCTAGGTAAATATAGTTCTCTACAACTTCGAGTGCAGTCACCAACTTTCAATTGAGTGGGTGCAACATGGACGTTTGACATGATTTTCGTCTTATCCATGTTCATTTTCAGACCCACTTGTTGAGAGACTCTGCTGAGGGCATCGAGCATTGTACCGAGGTCTTCCATGGTCTCAGCCATGACTACTATATCATCGGCAAATCGAAGGTGAGTGATGTACTCGCCATTGACATTGATGCCAAAGCCTTTCCAGTCCAGAAGCTTGAAGACGTCTTCCAATGCAGCGGTGAACAGTTTCGGAGATATAACATCTCCCTGTCTCACGCCTCGCTGCAAGTGGATAGGTTTCGAGATCTGGTCCTGGAGTCGCACTGACATAGTGGCGTTTTCATACAAACACTATATCACCTCGATATACCGGTAGTCAATTTGGCACCTTATGAGAGACCTCAGCACGGCCCATGTTTCGATAGAATCGAAGGCTTTCTCATAGTCCACAAACGCTAAGCACAGTGGCTTGTTATACTCTTCGGTCTTCTGTATAACTTGCCGCAGCGTATGTATGTGGTCTATGGTGCTAAAGCCTTTTCGGAAACCGGCTTGTTCGGGAGGCTGGAAGTCGTCAAACCTGCGCGCGAGATGATTCGTAACGACCCTCGAAAACAACAAATATTTTTGATGCTTTAATATAATTAAATTAATTATTATTTAACTATTTACAGAATCATATTACAATTTAAATTTTTATATTTTTATAAAACGTTTATTTACTTAAGTTATTATTATTATTATTTGTTTTAGAAAGACAACGCCCGCACTTGGGAACTTTACAAACATATAATAGACGGAGACAAATTACATCCTATTTTACTGTTATCTATATGACATAAAAATATAATAAAATAGTAGAAAAGTCAAAACTGTACCTTGAATATTTTTTTAAAAGGATACTTGAGGTCTGATATACATTCGATATCGAAGCCAAAAATATAGTTTTTAGAATTTTTGTCTGTTTGTCTGTATGTATGTCCGGGCTAAACTCAAAAGGTACTGCATGGATTTACTTCAAATTTTGCATGAATATTACTAAGAGGTCGGGTCAACATATAGGCTACATATTATCACGCTAGCACCTACGGGGGAGGAGCTGTGATAGTTTATAAAGTTTAACGCGGGTAAAACCGCGGGGAACAGCTAGTATTTTATATATATACTCAATTATTTACAACATTATTCTCGTAGGTATTACGTAGTGCATGCTGTGGTTTTCTATAATTAAAGGATCACACGGTATAAAAACCTGTAGGTAGATACCTTTTTAATAAACAAAATTCTATTATGTGTATCCCTTGTTGGCGGTCCATATATAAATAAATAAAAAGAAACAACTTCCACTGAGAACTTAATAAGTACAAGGTTCCCAACATTAAGACGTCTCGAGGAAATAATACTCACCCAACTAACATTTTGGTTATAAGAATAAGTGCTACATGAGCTGCTTAAGAGAATTTTAAGAACCAAAGGTTCTGTAAAGGCACTAACCATTGGGTGATAAAGCGTTCTATATCTCTCCTATAACCCTGGTTTGGGCCTGTTCATGTTACAGCTTGAAGTGACTTAATGCTTATAGAGTAGTGATAAATGAGTGATTAAGGAGAGTTAGAACAGTGACATTGGCGCAGTGATTACCACTTCAAGTGTTTTATAAGCTATACATAAGTTATAACTGCAAGCTAAAGTAGTAAAAAAATAAGGAAACCACTTTAATGACTTTTTTGGTTACACATTGTTACTTCTTATAACCAATAAATAACCTAAGAATGTAATCGGACTTCTGTAGTAGCAATTAATAGCACCGAAAGCGATATTTAAACTGTTTTCATAAATTTTTTTGTTAGTCAATAGTGATATATCCAGTAAGTATTTTCATGGTGGTGACACGTGTTGTACTTTAATAAAATTATTAAGGTAAGTCAAGTGTTTAGTATGATTGGGTGTTATATATGTATTAAATCTCATGCGGCGGTAGGTTTACTGTAGCAATATATACTAGTTTTCATCTAATTTTTGAAGCGCCTTAAAAATAAACTACTTCTAATTATAAAATGATGTAAAAAATACTGCCCAAATTTTTTTTGTCTTTATTTATTGAATTTATCATATACTGGTACCACCTTTAAACATTTTAATTGGAAAATATGAACAATATAAGTAAATAAGTGGACAAATAACATTTAAATAAGTTTTTTCTTTCACATTTTTTATAGGTTATCTTAATTAAATGGCGTCTTAGTTGTAATTACTTAAAGATCCTGATAACTCTTTTAGTCCTCCCATAGTGATTAAATTCTAAAAGTAAGCATTTCCATGGCACTAGTAGTTCTAAAACATGCTTATAAAAGTGAAAAAACAACGAGTTTATAGGTTAGTTCTACGTGGAGCTGTAAGCTGATCATTTTTGGGGTTCTGATATCGTTTGAAGCAAACCCTTACATATATATCACGCCTACACGCCTGACCAGGTCTGGCTCACTCCGAGCTGTAGTAGGTATAAAGTTAGGCACTGAGCCGATTCGTCAATTCATTCGGTTGCCGCCTAGTTCATGGAACCCCTTTTGAAACATCTTTTAGATTTTTTAGTGCAAAATCAATATACAGTTATAATAAGTTTTACAATAAACTTTCAATTTAGTATTATATTTATTTTTGATAAAATTAAAAATATTGATATTAATTATATTATATTATTAAACCATAGGTACTTGAATAAAATTATTTTATCAATATTTTTAATAAAATTTTAGTATTTCATAAATATTATAGACCTTCAACAGAATGAACTGATCAAGCATTGATAGTTTGTTATTCTTTTTTTACTTTTACATGTTTTTTATTGAAATACCTAATCACCCCCATTCGGCTTGTAACCACCGTCTTATATATAATTTTTGTAATAAAAATATTATCTGTCAATATATTTTCTGAATACAAAAAGTTGAAAATAAAAACAATTGCACTTAGCACATACAAAGATTTACTACACGGTCGCCTCAAGTTTGCCGTTACTTCCCGCCGCGTACACCCCACCGCACCTCAAGGCAGATCCGATATGCTAAGCAACTGCGGATCTGCCTTGAGGTGTGGTGGTGTGTGCGCGGCGGTAGGTGACGGCAAACTAAAGTCGAACGGGTAGTACATAAGAAAAAAGTTTCTTTATATATATATTTGTATGTATTGTTACCTATTTACCTAGATGAGAAAAGTTCCTATACTCTGCACTAACCTATTTATTTACCTTTTTTTATGAATTTTTTTGATTTTATTTTTTCAGAATGTCTTTCACAATCGTCAAGACTAAGCAATGTCTTAATAAAGAGAAATTGTTCGCAGTACCTTCCCTCTGGGAAGACCAAAATATATTAAAATGGCCACGGAGAAACGAGGCTAAACATCTTAAAAATATATTTACACCGGAAGCCGATTAGAAGCAGCAGAGATGTGTGGTGAAAAGACTTTAGTAAACCACATCCTGTCTTTATTTTTTGGGAGACGGTTAATTTTTAGCATAAAACAAAGACAGTTAAGGAGAATGAAAGTTTTTTTCAAAAACATCCTAAAGATCCAAAAAAGAGAAAATTTTAAAGAATCAATGAGCTTCCACGTCAAGGAAACGTTCAAAACTTTAAAAGGCGGAATTTTTTTACAAATTATTACGAAACAAGTGATGAAGATATGTCGCATGAATGTAACGACGATTCTATTAATAAAAAAAAAACAGTCACAGAAAAGAAAAAATCAATAAAAAGATCAAGAAGCGGAAAAAGAAAGTGACATCGTCGACGAAACTCCATTTACAGAAAATAACCCAGAAGAAAAAGGTCAAGAAGCGGAGAAAGGAAGGTACATTGACGAAGTGAATAAAGTAATAGACTTCATAATTTTTATATGTGTGCATTAGCTATCTGTGGTTGAATTTTAAATCAGAGTCAAAATGCCGTATTGTGTGATGATCAAGAAGGCAACACTACAAACACTATCATCCGGCACCGTCTACATCATCTACCTACATTATGGAAATTTAACATTTTAAAGCGACATCTCCTTCGCTCATTCGTTATTATAGAGGTGGTAGGTTTCTTAATATACGCTGAATTATCAGTAGCGATCATGTTTAACGAGACCTAGCTTTTTTAACGAGATTTTTACTTTGTTACTACGATTAATTATTATGTTTTTATTGCTTATTTTCATAGTCTGAATTTGTTTAATTACCAAAGTTTTGTTCGACCAAATTTCGAGCAGTGTTTGACTGAAAACATTTTGCTTATATTTTTATGATGGTTCCTTGATGGCTATACCAATATTAAAATTTAATGTAAGTAAGAATAGTTGAATGATTGAACTCATGTAGATTTTGTTCATGACTCTGTTGCGCTATTGTACTGAGTCTTTCGCGATGGAGTGAAAGTGTTGGAAATTATTCACTGTCTGATTAAATAACTTAATGAGGAATATATATTACTAGTAGATATGTCAATTGACTGATGAAAGCTGTCTTAAATAAAACACAATTTCTTAAAATAGCAATCTTTTATTTTCAAACTGTATGTAAAAGAGATAAGAAGTATTGAAAACCATTTTTAATACAAACTAATTTACTTTTTACATTTTCAGGATATAGTATCATTTCACTTTTTCACTTAACACAAACTCCTTGCTTCAAAACGATGCTCATTTCGTTCACAAAATCTTCTAGGAATTAATTTAGGTTTTTTGGTTTACCTTTCCCATAATAAATGCCGATAATAAATGGATCACTAGTTTCACCTTGATAGATGTTAGCCAATATATGCCAGAATTCATATTTCAAGGTTTTAAATATAGGTACCTAAACCATCAAGATTTATATTATTAAAAAAAAAATATTTCAACGGATCGTCATAAGTTAAAGAATATAAAACGTCAGACTTATTTTGCAGTTGTACGGAACCCTGTTGTATTTTATTAGGTTGCTCTTGAAATGAATCGTTATCGAGTTCACTGGATTTGTATTTTGTACTGCTATTATTGATAACAGAACTGTTGTCTGGGATAACATCAGAACCTTTTTCTCGATTTTGATTTAGTAAACACTGTTTCTCCACTATATGCTTCTGTGTCATATTTTTTTTTCTCCATTGATGTAGGCTCGTCGCATTGGATTTGCGATAACCTAATAATATTTTAATATTCTCTCAAAGCCCTTCTTTTGATTCCGCCCATTTTTTTTAATTGTCCATGGTTTCATTTTGAAACAATTGACTACTCGTATTTCCAAATAAACGCCGCGTTGCAAACGTAACAAATTACAATATTTGAGGTTAGGTTAGGTAAACTGACTTAAAGCCTATTACTCAACTTAAAGTGATAAAGAAGAGTTATAAAATTTGCACGTAATGTTTGCTGATATATTGATGGTTTTATAAAAACCACAATATTACTTATGGTTGACCGATAAACTCCATTATGTAGCCTGCAACGATTTAAAGGTGGATTCTAACTCTTGCTGAATCTAGCTCTATAGGACTTTTAACCAACACTTCTTTGACTCTTATAGCTTTCTTACTAGCTCTTAAGGCTTGAGAAAACTTGTTAGGTGGTACAAAGTAGTTATCTGACTCTTTTTAACAATACCAGTAGATAGTAAGTGTTAGTACACACCTGACTATCACTTACAGCGTTTAATACTTCTTGAAGTTATTAGGTTAATCCTCAAGGTGTTACAAGACATTTTACTACCTCAGTAGTAGAATATCAGCCGTTAGTAAGTGTTAGTAGACACCTTACAATTGCTTTTATTGGTTTGTGCCTCCTAAAGCTGTAAGAATCATTTATACAATGGGTCCAATAAACTCCATGCTACCACCTTAAGTTATATTTTTTTCCTTTATCACTGTTAACCCTCTGGGAGGTTTAATTAATTATAACTAACCCCACTATAGGGTCAGATGTTGCCATCGGAGTTCTTATATATCATATATAATACTAAAAGCTCTTAAAAAAGGCTGCCGTAAGCACTATAATGTTTGTTGGGCAGTACTTCAAGACCGCTCTAAATGCATCAGTTCCTTTTAGAGACATGTATACTGCATGATGGTTTGCTGAATACTAATTAATTACAGCCATGACGTGCTTGAGGACAACGAACTTAATATATCTTAATATATATTTAGGGACAATGTCACACCGATCATCCTAGCTCCAAACTAAGCAAAGCTTGTACTATGGGTACCAGGCGACGATATACATACTTATATAGATAGATAAATACTTAAATACATAGAAAACATCCATGACTCAGAAACAAATATTCGTGCTCATCACACAAATATTTGCATTTACCGGGATTCGAACCCAGGACCACCAGCTTCGTAGACAGGAGCACTACCAACTAGGCTACGGTGACCTATCAGTGTGTGCATAAGACTACCAGTTTTGGAAGTAGATTTGAAGGATTTAGGAACGCCTACAAACTGCTGCGCTGTGTTGTGCTGTATGGTGACTGCCACAAATCTCACCACCACATATCTACTACCACATAATACCACAGTATAACAATGGACAGTACGGAAACTAAGCTTAGTTGATAAAGCAATAGGGTTTACCAACTAAGCTTAGTTTCCGTTTTGTAGGTATGGCAAAAGCGCTTAAACAACTTCCGTGCGTTTAAGCGCTTTTGCCATACCTACTATTGGAATCAAATATAACAGCTCACTTAGGAAGCTTAAATTGATCCGCGGTGCTTTTGCAGCTGGCTTCACTCAGCCTCTTTGCATCATTCTGTCTCCCGCTTTGCTCTGGAGGGAAGTGGAACTATTTATTTTCTAACTCCTCCTTTTTCTCTTTCTGATTAAACTCGTTGCGGGATCCAAGACAGTTAGAGCGATTCCCCGGGACATGCCTGAGCTTCACCGCTCAGTGTCATGTCATTGTGTGCCACTGTTGATCCTGGCTTACAGGAGTTGCAGTGGTGGGTAAGAGGGAAGGACAAGTCCCGTTAAAAAAAAAAGCAATATATTTTTTTATGATTTTGATTGTGTGTTTTTTTGTATTAAGTTAAACATTTTTTTTTATCTGCAGGAAGGTTAAAATACGATAGTTCCGGTTCAATGAAGCCGAGTTCAAACAGACCTATACAACGCAATAAGCTCGTGGCGTTTTTTAAAAGATCGCGGAGATAAACTTATACGTGAACACTCGTCTTGACGTGGCGCTCACTACTGACAGCATAACCGCTGATAACCAAAATCAAAAAGTCATTTATTCCGTTAAAATATTACATTTGTGTGGAATCGTCAATTATTTTTACCCTGCCGTGCAGTGCATGACGTGGCAGCTACCGCATAGGGATCTTGTCGATACGCATGTTTGTGTGAGTGCGCCGTTTCGACGCTTTGTAGGGAGTTTCCGTACTGCCTATACAACATGTAACGTAATTAACGCACATCCTCAGACACCCCAATTAGAATATTATGTTGTAATGATAATACATATACTGTTTTTTTTATTTAACATGTATATGAATTGTTATTTACTGAATTAGTTTCTTGGAATAAAGTTTATTTTTCTTTATTTTGTATTGAATGATGGAATTTGTATGAATACAAATAAAACTGCAATTTTTAATGTCTTATTATTTGACTTACGGTCCATTTCAATTTATTTTGACTGTATGGGGTTAATATGACAATAATTTCCGTAGTTTTAATTATTTTGGAATAAAAATTACCTATATTAAAAATGATATAAATCGATTCAGTAAACAATTCTGAACAAACTATTTTCAGGATGTGCGTTAATTAAGTTACATGTTGTATATTATGTACTATGACAATACCGTGGGGGGCATAGAAATCGTCCCGATAGAATATCTACCAGAGAATGGGAGGCAGATCTCTCAGCGTACTGCATCATACTGCGATCGCTCACCCGTCTGCCAAGCGTGGCGATTATGGCATATTCACCCCAAACAATGCTTTGGGAGAGGCCTTTGTTCATGGTGTTGATGACACATTACTGGTTGAGTGCTCGTCTTGTGTAGTGGCTTAGGTAGGCGCCTCCCTAATATCATAGCACCGTCGTGTCTCGGGTTAGATGCACAAGACAACTATTGTATGACCCATAAATGGTGGTCCTGAGTCTATGTACTTATGCTTCGTGTCCGTGAATTGTATATTGTATAGTAACCCGAGTCTTAATTCACCACTTGCTTTTTAGGGTCAACGAAACCCTATTACTAAGTTTACGCTGTCCGTCTGCCTGGCTGTCTGTCACCAGGCTGTATCTTGTACATTATCATGACAGCGAATGACTTCCACTGCTGGACAAAGGCCTCCCTAAAAGATTTCTACACTAGATTGTGTCCATCATTTGACGGCATATACCAGATCCTCCAAGCTTGGCAGACAGTTGGCGATCGCAGTATGATGGTCAAAATATATAGGGAGACGTTGCTGCCCGTTCGACGACTTCTACGCCCCTCACGGGATGAGATGGCATAGTGGTATTTGCCGTCAGTTACACAGTATCGTGAAATGTCTATATTTTTTGCTTAATTATCTCCAACAATAGTACGGACCCCTCGTGTATTAATCTCACTTAGCCAGTTTCTTCATTAAATAAATTATACGTTCAGTATATAATATTTCAGATTCCCTGGTATTATAAAGAACCGCAGTATCGTATCGCAGTTCATACAATACGCGGCCTCTCCCAAAATAGAAGACAATGGCATAAAAAAATAGCTCGGAAACCATATTAAGAAACAAAGAATATTGCTCAGCTTTTGCACTTCCTTTTCATCAATCAAATGTGTTCTCAGTAGCAATATATTATGAAAGTAATTTACGAAATATTGTGTGCTCTTGGGGTTGCCGTGGCGGTGTAGCGCGTCAGAGGTGTTCGCGGAGTCGTGCGTCGACGGGTTCGCCGCGATCATGCGGAGGCGCTGCGCTTCCATGATGGAGCGCTTGCGCTTCTCCTCCAATGGCATCCTGAATGTGTTTTCAGACCGGTGGGACTCTCCCCTTTTACACAGGTGGGTAAGAGTCCAGACACCCTTAATATAATTGATATTAACATTAGGCTAAGTTATACTAACATGCTATGGATATTTTTCCGAAATAAATTATTTGAATTGAATAATGATCACCAGCCTGATATCGTCCACAGCTGGACATAGGCTTCCCCCAAAGGGTTCCACAACGTTGACTTGGAATGCGAGTTTAGGCCGCAATTAGGTCGTAGCTAGGGTATATCCTTACTAATATTATAAATGCGAAATTAACTCTGCCCGTCTGTCGCTGTCTCCCGCCAAAACTACTAAACCGATTTAAATAGAAATTTGGTACACCACCTATAGTCTAGAGCCTGGAAAAGGACATCGGCTACTTTTTAATGCGAAAAAAGGTTGAAAGGGGATGAAAAGGGGGATGAAAAGTTGTATTTATGGAAGTATCGTCATTTTTGGAGCTAGCAGCTTGAACCTTATTTTTTAGACTGTTGATTCGATATAAATAAATATGATATTCAAAGTTTGTAATAGATTTACCCTCAAAGGTAGGTACAATAACAATAGAGATCGTAAACGTGGATGAAAGTTTCGATGGAAATATGTAAGGTTAATGTGAAGTTTTTATAAGTTTGCGACAAGAGACAAAATATTTGAGATATTGTAATGTAACATTTCCGGAATCATTATTACATAGTATTACATAATGAGCGGACGAAGTAGCGGGCACAGCTAATTAATAATATTTGTACACTAGCTGTGCCCCGCGGTTTTACCCGCGTTAACCTTTATAAATTATCAGAAGTCCTGCACCGTAGGTGATAGCGTGATAATATGTAGCCTATATGTTGACCTGTCTTCTTAGTAATATTCAGGCAAAATTTGAAGTAAATCCATGCAGTACTTTTTGAGTTTAACCCGGACATACATACAAACAAACAGACAAAAATTCTAAAAACTTTATTTTTGGTTTCGACATCGATTGTTGATCACACACCAAGTATCCTTTTAAAAAATATTCATTGTACAGTTTTGACTTTCCTACGATTTTATTATATGTATTCTTAGGAATTTAATTTAATTAATTAAAAAAAACAAAAACGAGCACGATTAAACTTGTTCTTATTACACAGAAATTATTTTAACAAAATGACAAGAAATAATACACGGTGTTCTAGGTTGATGTTATCGAGCGTACGCCTGTCGGCCAAATAGGAGGCGCACTGGTTTCCGATGGCTTATATAGACTGCAACGATGCTCGTCCCACTCTTCAGTCTAAAGTTGCTAACACGGCCCCTCCTGACGGAGCAGCGCCCACGATGCTCTTTGTAGATGGTCCTGGCTCTGGCTCTGAAGCTATGTCATCACTCGAATCTTCATGAGCTAGGAAGCAAAAACATACATGTTAATTCTAAGATTCCTTTAACATGCACATTGATAACTTAAAACTTATACAAGCTATGATGTCACTATGAGCTCACATATCTTTTTACATGTTATGTTTCATGCGAAAATGTTTATAAGCGATGCCGCACTAGGCCTTATACGCTGTAGATAAGACGACACTCCGATGCTACACAAAGCCTTACACGGAGTAAGTAAGATGCTTTCTCGAAGCCACACAAGGCCTTACACGAGATCAATGAAACACAATGCCGTCTAGGCCTTACATGTTCAATCAAAGAAATCAGATGCCACACAAGGCCTTATACGGAGTCAGTAACATGCTTTCTCGACGCCACACAAGGCCTTACACGAGATAAACACAACACAATGCCTGATACAGAAACTATCCAGGCTTTACATGTTCAATCAAAGTAATCCGATGCCACACAAGGCCTTACACGGCGTCAGTAAGATGCTTTCTCGACGCCACACAAGGCGTCAAAGCATATAAAAATATAAACATAGCGATATTTTAGCACATAAAAGTTAAAGCTTACAGTCAAGAAACAAGCTGCACAGATCTCTGGGGTCCACTCGCCATGCCAAGGTGTTAAATATTCCGCGGCTGCTAGAGTAGTTTTGTCAAAGAGGCAGCAAAGCACTCATAACGCGGTATGGACCCCGGATGCCACTGTCAAGTTCATTAGATGTATGAGCTGATTTTATGACAAAAAGCAGATCGTTCATAGCGAATGCCATTTGTCCATTTTGTTTTTAACGTTCGCCCGAACCTGACCCTCACCGATCGTCCAATCAAGATACTTAGTAGTATTGAACATGTAGTTTCTTGGATTAATCATTTGTTGCTATTTTCAAATTTCCTAATTAGGTATGTTCTAAGAATTGTTTGCCCAATTATTATTTTTTTTTCTATTTACTACATCAATACCAAAAAGCACTGGCAAGATATAATATTCACTGGATACGACAAAACTCTAATAGTAAAGTTACTACATTTTGGAAACGAAGTTGTACACTAATAAATTATTTGATTTTACTTGAACTCTAAAAATAATCTGGACACACATGTACCTATTCTACCAAAATCACGTATTTAATATCTGTAAGTATTGCTTGATAATTTTTTTTTTTTTTAAATCATACGGTATAAAAGAAAGACTTCAACCACTACAAATTAATTAATAAGTATGTTTTTGTTTGTACTTTACCAGAGGTATAACATGAAATAAAATTTATTTCACGTTGGAACGTTCTTTTGTAAAACACTTGTCATCAGTGTGACCAACTTTCTTACAGAACGAACACACAACTTTTTGAATGAAATTATTACTAGATTCGGGGGTAGTGGTGAATTTATTTTTGTGAAAGTCATTGTTACTGTTATCCATTTTAATTCTCTTTGGACAAAAACGACTTTTGTGTCCGGTTTGGTTACAATTGTAGCAATGTAAACGTATGTCGGTATTTGTAACATGATGCTTACGAAAATGTTCAGTTGTGGAATCAGTGGCGGATCGGTTACTGTGTATTTGAACGTTATTATTACACTTGCACTTGAACGTCTTGGTTTCACGTAAATTGATAAGAACTCCACGATGGTTTCTGGTGTTAATTTCGCGTTAGTGGCGGCAGCACGTATTTGTGGATCTTTTATGCCACGTACGATTATGGCGCACAATAATTCGTCACTCAAACCTCTCACAATGCGTAATCTTAACAAAGATTTCCGCGCGTAGTCAGCATACGTGGAGTATTTATCAGATTCATTACACATCACCTCAAATAGTATATTCGCGACGTCAATGCGGCGAGGACAGAGTGACTTGAGTTCTATTTTAAAATTTGACCAAGTACGGTTAACACTGGTCCACTCACGTAGCCATGATTGAGAATCTCCCTTTAGACATAGTCCCACACGGGCTAAACACTCTTTATCGTCCCACTGGTTTTGTGAGCGGGCACGGTCAACTTCGTCACACCACGCATAGACGTCATGAATGCTAGGATCAAAGTCTGACACATAATAATGGTTAGATCTCACCGGATTTATAGATTTTAGTGCGTCGATAAGACGCTCCGTGATGTCAGTGGATGCCATTGTTGATAATACAGAACCGGCGGTGTCGCTCGCGGTGCTGCCAATACTCTCGCCACGTGGCGTGCTCGGTGCGACGGCTAACGCCGGCTCGGCGGTCGCGTTGTCCACTTGCGTAGCGAGGGTAGGAACCGCAGACGATGTTCCCATGGCTCGAGCGCCGCCTTGCTGCTCCAGCGTCGTCAGACGGTTAAGGATTGCTTCCATCGTCGTGGCTAGATTAACTACAGTAGGCGAAGACGCACGCTCTCGCGGTGTGGCACGTTTTCTACTTGACATTTTAATTAAATCAGGAATGGAGTGTAGCGGCTTTATCGGCGTTGAATCCCACTTCTGATCTTAGGAATTTAATTTAATTAATTAAAAAAAACAAAAACGAGCACGATTAAACTTGTTCTTATTACACAGAAATTATTTTAACAAAATGACAAGAAATAATACACGGTGTTCTAGGTTGATGTTATCGAGCGAACGCCTGTCGGCCAAATAGGAGGCGCACTGGTTTCCGATGGCTTATATAGACTGCAACGATGCTCGTCCCACTCTTCAGTCTGAAGTTGCTAACAGTATAGATAATGTCCGCGATTCCAACTTTACTAATTTTAATATAATTCCATTTCTTTCTTACACGGTGCTTATGAACAGGACAGAGCATCTTTCGGTGTGCCATTTTAGTTATGGCGAGGAATACGGAGTAAAAATAAGCGACACGTTTACGACCGGCCGACAAATTAAGCGCCCGTTGCGCGGTTTTAGTAGTTTGGCAATTCTATGTATGCCCTGTTCTGTTCATATGAGGTATATTAGAGAGAGAAAGAAGAGAAAATAAAAGAAATGGCAAAGAAGGACCGATTTAAAAACAAATATAGATACATTATGTGACCATTCCCTCACTACGCAGTACTCACGTAGCATATAATAACATAAATAATAATAGCATACAGTCGAAAATATAACCTCTTTCTTTTGAAATCTAAAATAAGGAGTCCCTTCATACTAATTACGTCTCCACACCTCATGGATGTTTGTATGGCGTGTGACGTTTTTTTCGCCTATTCGCGTGACTCAACGGTTAAGATCTGATTCCTCTAACTGTCCAGGGTACATAATGTCAGGGATATATCGCCTAGCAAACGCTTGCCAAAGTCTGATGGGGGCGTTCAAGCCGTCTGTTTAATTCTAATAAAAACATCCCGGCCCCTGTCCAGAGGAACATCATTTTGGCATAATTATTTACTAATATAAACTGGTAGTAGCGCCTTAACAATCAGCGCAGGCGCAAGTATACAAGGTGTAACATACTATTTATGTGACACCTCATATACTTTCGCTTGCTCCGATTGTTAATATTAATCTCAGAAAATGTCCGTTGCATTTTAGTGCTGACAATAAAACAATTCCATATTACATAAAACATCAAAATGCGAGAGGCAGATAGCGGCGCGGTGCCTTGAGTTCTGGGCCTTAAAGAACTCAATTAGCCTACGAACACATATTTAATAAGACGATAAGACCGCCCTTTGTACCTAATGAATGTATGTTAATTTTAATTTTAAGTTATGGTGTACAATAAAGAGTATTATACTTACTTTACTTTACTTAATGCCCTGAGCCTACGAATCTAAACAACGAGTACAACAACTAACTAGCAAAATGCACAAAAAGAAGATGAACTACTACGACTAAGAATATAATAAATGTTTTAGTTACATGGATCAAAGCTGTGGCCCATTCAGATAGAACTTGCTTGAACATAAAAAAACCGTATTAAAATCTGTCGATCCGTTGATCTACGATGCCCCAGATACACACAGACACACAAAAAAAACGAAAATTATCAGACGCCTCTTTTTATGCAGGGTGTTAAAATATTCCTTTTGAGCAGAACAACTCTCACGCGAGGCAAATTCCTGTGTCGCCATCGCGCACACAAAGTACACCCACTTGGGCAAGTATGTGAGTGAACACAAAAGCTGTCCTGTCCCTGTACTATACTCGGTATCAAGTATCAACTGTCAAGGACGTACGATATCGACCAGAGTTCGCGGAATACATCTTAAGGCGACGCATTGAAAATAAGGCGGTAGTTATCGGAAGGTTTCTATTTTTTTCAGTAATTATAAGATACTAGCTGTGCCCCGCGGTGTTACCCGCGTAAAATTTTATAAATTATCATAGCTCCTCCCCCGTCGGTGATAGCGTGATAATATGTAGGCCATATGTTGACCCGACCTCTTAGTAATATTCATGCAAAATTTGAAGTAAATCCAATCAGTACTTTTTGAGTTTAGCCCGGACATACATACAGACAAACAAACACACAGACAAAAATTCTCAACACTATATTTTTGGCTTCGATATCGATTGCAGATCACGCCCCATGTATCTTTTTAAAAAAAATTCAATGTACAGTTTTGACTTTCCTACGATTTTATTATATTTATAAGATATTTGAAACTAATATTCTATTTTATTGTAATGGTTAATGTCCGAGTATCCAAGCCTCCCAGTAGGCCTGTGACATGGGTTAACGACTGTTGTCTAATGAGTACAACTGACAGTTTAATGCTTAACGTACCCTCCGCAGCAAGGAAACGCCCAGAAATTACACCACTTTCGCGGCAAACCATCTATAATACGACCTTGCGCCTAGGTGCTTACCCTCGCTGATCACGTACGGATGATACGAGGAGTATGATGAGAGCAACTGACTGAGCGCCTCAAGCAGTGTAACAAACTAATAGACTTAAAATTTTCAGAATGATTTCAAAATCTTATAAAACAGATTAAGTGTGTTAAATTTGTTTAAAGGATTTTAAATAAATAAATATCTTGGGCCAACTAACACATACCATTGGAATCCAAATTACAGAGGGCCTGTGCAATGGCAACCAAACAATTGACAAACATATTTAAATATTTATAAATACATACATATTATAGATAAATTACACCCAGACACAAAATTAGTCCTGGGTGGGAATAGAACCCACGACTTCTGGCTTAGCAGTCAGGGTCATTCACCAGTAGACCAATAGGCCAAACACTTCATAAAATGAGTAAAGGGGGGTACCGGAACAGCATACCCGCGTTCCCGGGACTCCCCCATCAGGCGCCAAGAGAAGTCCACGGCAGGTAGGTTTAGTCGGTGCAAGTCCGACATACCCACCCGCAGACACTTTTTGCGGGTGGCAAGCGAAGGCATTCCCCCTGCCTTAACAAAAAAAAAAAAAAAAAAAGGCCAAACACTTCATAAAATGAGTAAAAGTCATTTCCCGCGACTCCACGACCGCGACACAAGCTAGACCGCGCGCGCACGCCAGCGCCTCTCCTCTCACTTGCCCGCAGTCCGTTTATCAATGCGTCGCGTCGCCTTAAACGTTCTACACGATCTTTTATGCACACAATGGCACAAAAATCCGTCACAATAATCCGCTATGCAAATCAATTTTTAGCGGGTCACGTCAAATGACTGTCATTTTAAATCAAATTGGGAGAATCATAAGACAATAGCTCGAAACCTCAAATGTCTTTTATATTTACGGAACTCTCTAGGTGTCTCATTGAATTCTGACGTACCGTGCGTTGAAATTAATAAATAATTTATAGTAGTCGTTATTCATATTCGATACCTGTTCCTAGGTAAAACTGTCAGTATCTATACATATAATAAAATCGTACGAAAGTCAAAATTGTACATTGAATATTTTGTTTTAAAGGATACTTGGGGCGTGATTTACAATCGATATCGAAGCCAAAAATATAGTTTTTAGAATTTTTGTCTGTTTGTCTGTATGTCTGTATGTATGTCCGGGCTAAACTCAAAAAGTACTGCATGGATTTACTTCAAATTCTGCATGAATATTACTAAGAGGTCGGTTCAACATATAGGCTAAATATTATCACGCTATCACTTGCTTGGGGATTTATGGGGGATGAGCTGTGATAATTTATAAAGTTTAACGCGGGTAAAACTGCGGGGCACAGCTCGTTAAGAATATGGATAATTATGATATATGGATATTTATCATGTGTTATATTATATTATCTCTGTGCTTAGGTTAAAACATAAAATAAAATATCTCACGTTGACATACAAAAAGCCAAAATTAAATGAATCCACCTTTTTGAAGGCAATAGATCCACACAGAGCACGCTACACAATCACGAGCTATGGTTATACATATTTTTTTTTTAGTTGACGTTTACTGTTCGTCTCTGGTTTTCACGAGCTAAAGTGGTTCGAAGCTTATATATATGGCCTTTGCGTCTATTACAGACGATTTACGGCGCACTGTCTCGCATACGAAGCTTAGTGTCTAGCAAATTCTTATTTGCTAGACACTAAGCTTCGAACCGCAGCTGAGAGCGGTTACCGACGTATTGATGCATGAGAGGCTTGGTTTTTAAGCAGATTTTGTGCAACTGTCTCTATACATAATACGGTAAAATCGCATCAACCCATTGAATGTTGGAGGGAGCTATTCATCAATAAAAGTGCAAACTAAGGATCATGGTCGCGGTTGTATTCTCGGCCGGCGACTAAGATATATCAGATTGTATAACACGTACGATACAATTGTGTACCAGTATCACGACACTTTACAATAATACTGATTTATTATGTCGAGACCCCGTGGTGGCGTCATCGTCCTGGTCGTCTAAGAGGTGTGCACCAGGAGTATGATCAGGGCCTTCAAGTTCTTCAGTGGTCGCGGCATGGACTGCCGCGACCACTGAAGAACTTGATTGGTGAGTGACTAGATCGAAAAAGCGTTTGCACGCCGCAGGTCGTGGGTTCGAATCCCACCAAGGAATGATGTTTCTGTGCATGAACATGTCTGTTTGTACTATGTCTGGGTATAATTCTCTGTATATGTATTATTTACAAAAGAAAAGTAGTATATTATGTAATCGGTATATCAGTTATCTGGTTTTCATAGTACAAACTCCGCTTAATTTGGGATCAGATGACCGTGTGTAAATAATGTCCCAGGATATTTATGTATTTATTTAATAAGAGCAGAATAACAATAATAAATAACAGGCAATTTTAAACGTTTAATGTGGTTATAGAGACCTCTTAACAACGTATACCTGGCCTGTGTGAACGATACAACCGGAAGGGGAAGACCTCTTAGAACATTCTCTGATCAAATCGGAGACGTACTTAAGAAAGGTCAGGTCAGAAGTACCCTAAACCGGCGAGCATGTATGAAGAATATAATGTCAGTAAACGAAGCGAAAGAGGTATGCAAGGATCGTGACATATGGAAGTCCGTTGTCTCTGCCTACCCCTCTGGGAGACAGGCGTGAAACTATGTAGCAACGTCGGCCATAATAGGCCGAATGCACGTCGCGTCGTGTAATTACTCGGCCTGTTGACAAGGGCCATTTTACTGCGCACTCAGTAAGTAGTGAAATTCAAACAGTCAAATTTGATTATAAAATACTGTTCCTAAGTGTAACCACAAAAAGGGAAAGGTAATATCCAAGGTAAGAGACAAGCAAAGTGAAATCGAGATGTAAGATTATTGCCGAGAGCACGCTGACCCATTGATCTAATGATGTTAATACAATGACGTTGACGCCTCCGCAAACACGTAGGTATTGTCTTCCAAGAACGTTTGAGCTAATAGTTCGAGGCGTGGGCAGATATACGACTCGGACTATATTATAATCTACGATTTCATTCATAAAGTCTAAGGGGGGTACACTTGAGACGTGGTTAAAGTAGCTGTCTCGTAACTTCCTTAGTGCTCACTAGTTTTGAGTTGGATCCCCGCGCAAGACAACTGTTTTTGTCACACACATAAAGCTATTCTGAATCTGGGTATATTTTGCGGCTGGTCGTTAAGGCCCTCGCGACATAGCGATTGTTTTTTATTGCGGGCATTATCTTGTTAAAGGAAGACCAGCTCACGCTATCGTTTTTGGATATTTTAATTGACATAAAATATTTGTATCTTTTTTAAGTAAAACTTCTTTACGCACGCTTGACTTGGGGAGTAGGTAAGCGTGACGAGAGCGTTATAGTTGTCTTTTGCGGGAATCGAACCCGGGACAGGACGGCGACTACTTCAAGCGCTGCGCCACACCTGCTGTCATCGACGTACCAAAAATGGCGGATAATTTATTGTTGTTATAAATCTAATAAATAAAGGATCATTTTTTGTACAATACAAAAAAAACTGGCCCGTTGGGTAGTGTTTAGTGACCCGACCCGGGATTTGAACCCTGGACCTCACTATTTGCGTTATAACACGCTACCGCTAAACCAACGAGATAGTCATATACCAATGAATTAAGATAACGATCTGTGTGTCTGTAAGGATCGCGCTTATTTGACATTATCTACAAATTCTGGAGTCGTGTTTCGAAATACAGACGTTTGTGTTATTCTACGCTTTATCAACAACAAAGCTTTAACTATATCATAAACAATTGTTCTGATATCAATGTTCAATAAATCCAGATCAAACCTAACTGCTTGTACAGATGACACACAGTGGATATCATCTCAAAAATGGCAAATCATTATAATAGAGTGAATTGGCTCTATTATAATGATTTGCCATTTTTGAGACGTTTGATCACATTTGACATCTGTCAATTACAAGTAAAGTGAAATTGTATTATGACCTTATTTGGTAATTATTACAATAAAGATAAATCGTAATAGAAAAAAATATATGCAAATTTATTTATTTAAAATACTGGAAAATTGTTTAGTGCACATAGCATGTTTAAACTACAAAGGTTTGTACTTACTGCTACAGGTAATCTACGACGATACAATTATCAGATATCTACAGGAGTTCGGCATGTACCTACATTTCACCGATTAGTCAGAATATTAAATTTGTTGTACGAAGTAAGACTTGAGTCTTACTTTAATATTAAGTATAGTAATTTTATTTTGTTGTAGATATAGTATGTATAGTATATTTGTTGTAGATTTTAGCTCGTAGAGCCGACGGCCGCTGGGGCAGAAAGGTTCTCGAGTGGCGACTACGAACCGGAAGACGCAGCGTGGGCAGGCCGCCTACAAGATGGACCGATGATCTTGTGCGGGTCGCTGGAAATTGCTGGATGCGGATAG
This sequence comes from Pseudoips prasinana, assembly GCA_951640165.1. Lineage (NCBI taxonomy): Eukaryota > Metazoa > Arthropoda > Insecta > Lepidoptera > Nolidae > Pseudoips > Pseudoips prasinana. The sequence continues at coordinate 34,302,423 of OX621248.1, forward strand.
CGCAAGACCGGCAATTGTGGAGATCTTTGGGGGAGGCCTTTGTCCAGTAGTGGACGTCTTCCGGCTGATATGATAGTAATTTGATCACGCAGATTGGATGGTAGCTCATTAATTAGTCGAGGAACTAAACAGCCAATGTGCAGTTCTAACTACAAAAATTTAAATAATATTCTATGCCCGCCGCGCCGGTTAAGGTTACGTTGTAGAATTTATATGAAGTGTCAAATGTGATCTATTAAATAGGCCCTACTGTATTTGAATCATCCGGCGGGCGATTTTTTTTATTGTCTTAGGACCACTAGCATTTGACTTGACTGTTGGTCTAGGGGTTAGTGACGGTTAAGCCAGAGGTCGTGGGTTCGAATCCCGGTAAGTGCAAATATTTGTGTGATGAGCACGAATATTTGTTTCTGAGTCATGGATGTTTTCTATGTATTTAAGTATTTATCTATCTATATAAGGATGTATATCGTCGCCTGGTACCCATAGTACAAGCTTTGCTTAGTTTGGGGCTAGGATGATCTGTGTGACATTGTCCCCAGATATTATTATTATTATTAATCTTTCTATAATATGTAAGTATGTATTTAGAAATATACTTATCAGTTGTCTACATGCCATTGTACAAGCTCTGCCTACTTTGGGATCAGATGACAGTATGATAGTTGATCCAAGGTATTCATTTATGAACGCTGTAAATTTCCTTTAAGCTAGAAGTAAGCTGATTCTGCAGAGGGCTTTAAATTAAGGAAATATATTATGTATATCCATTGGTGAACGATATATGTATGTTTCTTCCCTTTGCAATGGAAAGTTCTGCTTAGTTTGGGATCAAATGTCCAATATAACAGGATATCACACTAATATTATGTTTGTGAGTGTGTAACTGTGTGAGTGTGTATGTTTGTTACTTCTTCGTCTTCGTATAAACGGCTGGAGCGATTTTAATAAAATTTGGTATGGAGTTAGCTGATACCCTGGATAAACACATAGGCTATAATTTATAAATTTTGACGCGGGTTTAACCGCGGGGCACAGTTAGTTATTTATATTAATTATATTTTATCTCAGGTTAAAATAACTCCCGCTCGTACAACGAGGTGCTCGTATACAGCCATACACTGCCCCTTAAACACAACTAGAATTTCAAGGTTTTTTAATCTATATTTAAACAAATGTTTTTATCTAATTACGGAAATACGTAAAGTGTCTATGTTGTAAATATCTCTATACACTCACCTTGAACTTTAACCGTACAGACAAAACGTGTGTTCTGTCTAGGTTATACAGGCTATTAGCAATTAACACTACCATTAGCTGGTAGTTATGTTAAACTAACAAATAAAATTTAGTGTTACCACAGAAGAATATTTATAATTAGTTCTAAGGTTGCCACTCTAACTATGTTGTTATTGTACAATATTGATTGTAATTGGTGATGTTTTCCTGCTAATTGTTTGACCCTGATGTTATCTGTGGAGTAAAGTGGTCTCAAGACCTTGTACTTAGAGAGTCGAGCTATGACTTTGTCTATACCTATAGATTTTAGAAATCTTTTAATTAAAATATATTTGCAATGTTAAGCAATAATGCGGACTATTCTATCTTTTACACATCTAAACTAATTTTAACATTTATCGCATATACCTCGTATGAAAAGAATTAATATAAATAAATATCTTGGGATAACGGACACACTGCCATCCGATCCTCGATTACTGTCATTATATTCTTCATACATGCTCTCCGGCTTAGGGTACTTCTGACCTGCCCTTTTTTACTGAGATTTTTTACTGAGATTTATTTCATTTCATTTCATAATCTTTATTTGTGAACACAGGTACATAAAAGGTCTTAAATATACAATATTATTGTAGACGAACTCTATGCTCTACCAATGAAATTGGTGTACAAATAGTAGGTATTTAGGTTTAATTAAATTATAAAGTTTAGTCAATATCTAGATATAATATTACAGGAATTGTCATAACTTATCATTTAAAAAATCCTCAATATGGTAATATGTCTTATCAGCTAGAAACAAAAACAATTTACTTTTAAATTTGTGGACACTATCTTCACTTCTTATGCATTTCGGTAATTTATTATATATCCTGGGAGCCATTGCAAAAATACTGTTCCTATAAAGTGTAGTTTTAGACCCAACTGTTTGTAACCCGTCACAACGGCGCTGACTACTTACTCGAGCAAATTTGTGCAGATTATTTTTGACAAACATAGAAGTTTCAAATATATATAACGAGGGCATTGTTAAAATTTTCATATTTTTAAAATATGGTTTGCAACTATCAGTTGTTTTTACGTTATAAATGGCTCTTATGCATCTTTTTTGGCACTTAAATACTGTATCTTTACCCGTTGCATTGCCCCAAAATATAATACCGTATCTTAATGTTGATGCCACTAGCCCATGATATGCTGTTAATACTGTTGCTCGATTGGCAGTTTTACTTAACATATGCAAGGCATAGGAGTATTGGTTGAGTTTACAACAAACTTTGTCAATATGCGAATTCCACTTTAATGTACTTTCTATGTTTAACCCAAGAAATTTTGTCACATTTGTTTCATTAATTACTTTGTCATTATATCTAATATCTAAGTTCAAGTTACGATTTGTTCTTTGTTGAAATGTCATTATTACGGTTTTGTCTAGATTTATAATCAAATTATTATGTCGCAGCCAATTTACAACCGACTTTAAATCAGAATTAATATCAGTCTCTAATGTATTTACTTCGTCATTATTGAAAAGTAAAGTGCTGTCATCTGCAAACATTGTCATAGGATACTTTGATGCTGTCGGAAAATCATTAATATAGATAGTAAATAAAAGTGGTCCGAGTACGCTACCTTGTGGTACCCCGTAAATTACAGTTCTCTGGCTAGATTCATATGTGTGTTCAGTATTTTTATTAATTCTACTAATAGTCGTTAATTGCTTTCTATTGGATAGATAAGATTCTATTAAATTTAGTATATTTCCTCTAATTCCGTATGAGTTAAGCTTATTTATTAGTATTTTATGGTCCACGTGGTCAAAAGCTTTTGACATGTCCATATAAAGCGCTAGAGTTGGTAGTCTCTTATCTACTCTGCTGCTAACCATATGCTTTCTTGAGAACATCTCCAATTTGGTCAGAGAACGTTCGAAATTATATGTATACCTACATATAATTTCTAAACAACTAAAAGTGCTATCGACCGGGCACATAATTAGTCGGCCGGTCGCAATAATATTATGTCATTGGTCGGTCGTAACGTGTCATTTATTTGTACGCAATATTTCGCGCCAAAACTAAAATGTTAATAGTACTTTTCTTGGCGCCTGATGGGAGGTGCACCGGGGACTATTCCGTGCCTCCTTTTGCGCCGTGTCCCAGATGACAAATAAATGCTCTGTCCTAGCTTCATATAATAACCATGATGAAGATATTATCGGCTGATCCATTTTGTATAGAAAGTCAAACAATATATTAATTTATATGTACATATGTCATTCGCTATGATTTGGTAAATTATAGGATATCAGAAATATAATGTCATCCGGGTCACATTTTGGCAATGGCAGCCGGTCTCAGTGGAGACTACCCATCAGCGCTGTACATATCAAAGTGCAAAAGTGTGTGCACAAATCCAAGGGCTTCTATTTCACTCTCATGATTCGTTGGGACGACTAACGCCACGACCGGTAAGAGTTCAGGTTCAGGACCGACGGCTTTTCATACTATCTGAGGCACCGGGGTGAAATACTGGCAGTACTCGATACTTTGAGCTGAAACTGAGAAATTTTCTTTAAAGAAAAATCCCTTTTTTATTTTATGGCCCGTCATTTAAACGCACGTTCTGAGTATCGACTTGAACGCGACTAACGATGCAGTCAAGAGTATATGCTGCTCTAACTTTCCGTGCCCGTTTTTTTTCACTTTCCCCAAGGTTCCCTAATCAAGAAACTAGTTAATGGTGGACCGATGATCTTGAGAGGGTCGCTGGAAGCCGCTGGATGCGGATAGCACAAGACCGGCAATTGTGGAGATCTTTGGGGGAAGCCTTTGTCCGGAAGTGAGCATCTTTCGTCTGATATGTTCCCCAGCGTTCGCTAATCTCAAAACTAGTTAATGGTGGACCCATGATCTTGTGAGGGTCGCTGGAAATTGCAGAATACTGATAGCGCAAGACCGGCAATTGTGGAGATCTTTGGGGGAGGCCTTTGTCCAGCAGTTGACGTCTTTCGGGTCCCCAGTGTTCTTTAATAAAGAAACCAGTTAATTATATGACCGTGCGACCAATTCCTCTGAGCGTCGTCCAGTAATACTAGGAATCATTACAAACAGCCGGTGCATATAAAGTCGCCATCCATTATTCATTAACTATAGGATTCACGTTAATTAATGTTTTTATTTTAATTATTTTATGAAGAAATGTGATACAATATTGTCTATATATGCAAACTATCTGATATACAAGGTAACATCACACTAATATTATAAATGCGAAAGTTTGTGACTTTGTTACTTCTTCGCGTCTAAACGGCTGGAGCGATTTTAATTTTGGTATGGAGTTAGCTGACACCCTGGATTAACACATAGGTTAAAATTTTATAAAGTTTCACGCAGGTAAATCCACGGGGCACAGGTAGTAAATAATATAATAAAATCTTTGTGTAAATACATACTAATATAGATAATTACACGCAGACTCAGGACAAACAGACATGTTCATGCACATAAATATCTGTCCTGGGTGGGAATCGAACGCACGACCTCCGGCGCGGAAAGCAAGCCTTTGCCAACCACATCAACAGGCCCGCGGTTCAATAGATAATTCTCTTTATAATATTAGTGCAGACTTAGGCCGGTCTGGTGTCAGAGTTGTTCTCAGAGCTGATGGACTTCGAAAGCGAAGGAAACTATCACTTAATTACTTCCCAAATGGTCGAAATTCTCATGAGACGGGTGTTTTAACCGTAAGACGATTAAGCATCGCTCGTAAATCACTCGTCTGGAAACGGACTACGACATAAGATGCATACAAAGCATATGCCTCTCTATTTCTAAACGCAGTTTAAACTAAGTCTACAAGATCTGATTTTCATAAAAAATATTTCCAATGAGTCCTCCTCCTTTGATTAAACTTCCCTCTAAACTTCAACCGCGCAAGGAAACCACTTTTTCTTTTTTTTTCGAGTATTCTAATCACAATCTTTAAGATACTTAAATAATCTTCATGAAATGGGCAATTTAGTATCTAAACTCATCAATTAAATAACTCTAGACAATGACCAAATGAAATTATGCCATTTTTATAATCTTTTATTATGTTTTCGATTATATTATTTTTTATTGATATCTTGATCTGAAAGATATTAGAAATTTAAGTTAGTCTTTTAAATAATAAATATTTCCTTCTATCGACATTTTTATTTCTTAGTCTCGCACTATGCGAGTGATATTCGTAGGGTCTGCTTCGTGGAATAGGAAATTAATTATATAAATGTTTTATTTGTGGCCACCTATGGGTGTGCTAAGTGGAATACTTTAGGTGTGCTTCGTTTGGATGTGCTTCACAGAATACCTCCACGGAAAACCTCGTATTAACGTAGGGACATGCGACACGCTGTGTGGAGACGGCGAAGAATATCCTCACCCCATCTCACACTTCTACTACAGTTAGATATTAAATTTAAATCAAATGGAAATTTAATATCTAACTGTAGTAGAAGTCCTAGCTTGTAATCGTATCACATCGATAGCCTCGATACAGGCAATGCCTGTATCGAGGCTATCGATGTGATACGATTCTATACGTATCCTAGTGAGACTATCACTGTAAGTAAACTACTTGTAAAAACCGGACTGCTAATAAATTATATTTTATTTTAATTTATTTATTTTTATATCCTATAAAATCAAATATTAGCGATTTATTGTCCCCCTATAGCTGGTACTGTCTTTGTGTCAAGCAACTGTTTTGAGTTCTTTCTTTCTTTATCATATGGACATTGGTTACCCTGGTGTCAGAGTTGTTCAAGCCACCCAGTATCGACTGTTGCCTAATGATTACAACTGGGACCGACAGCTTAACGTGCCCTCCAAAGCACGGAGACGCTCAGAAATTAAACCACTTTTACGGTCATCCATCTATGGGGTGACCGCGAGACTCGTAGCTTTAAATTGCCGATCACTTACGAAACTGTGAATGCAACTGGTTTAAATAAAATAATACAATAAAAAAACGGCCAAGTACGAGTCGGACTCGCCCATGAAGGGTTCCGTTAAGTTCCGTAGCAGCAAGTATTTCAGTCGATTAAATGAAAGGTAAATTGATGTTTACGATTGATAACGTATTAAAAAAAAACTACTTGCTAGATCTCGTTCAAACCAATTTTCGTTGTTAGTTTACATAGTAATGTACATCATATATTTTTTTTAGTATTATCATTTTCTTATTTTAGAAGTTACAGGGGAGGTTACACGCATTTTACTACTTTGGAAGTGTCTCTCGCGTAAATTCAGTTTAGAAAAAAATTATATTAGGAACCTCAATATCATTTTTGAAGACCTATCCATAGATACCCCACATGTATAGGTAAGACGAAAAAAAAAATTTGAGTTTCAGTTCTATGTATGGGGAACCCCCAAAATTATAGTTCTTTTTCTATTTTTGTGTGAAAATCTTAATGCGGTTCTTAGAATACATCTACTTACCAAGTTTCAACACTACAGCTCTTATAGTTTCGGAAAAAAGTCGCTGTGACATACGGACGGACAGACAGACAGACATGATGAATCTATAAGGGTTTTTTGCCATTTGGCTACGGAACCCTAAAAAAGACTTAAAAATTGTTATTTTTTTATTTTCCATTTTTTTGTTTGGGTTTCCAGAAATTATATTTTTTTAGGTTTTTAAACTAACTTTCTTAATTTTTCATTTCCGTGTTATTTTATTACTTAGCAACTAAAGTTTGAACACAGGCTTATAAAGCGATAAATTCGAATTCCGTATTCATGGATCTAGCCTTTTTAAGGCGGTAGAACGAGATAGCGCTACCTAACATAAACTTTTTAATTTCGCGTCGTCTCCCTCTTACCTTACGTGACTAGAGCCTACTAAGTTACGGTGTACTTAAATTATCAGCGTTCATATAAAATGTTCCCAGAAAACCACATCTTAATTAAAGTTTACAGTGCCTAGCAATCACAAATACCCCGTTAGATGTGATTAAAGACAATATTATGACGGGCCGCTTGACGAAGTTGGTAAATGCTTGCCTTTCGGGCCGCAGCTACCCACGACGTTCGATTCCCACCCAAGACGGATTTTTGTGAGCATCAACATGTCTGTTTGTCTTGAGTCCGGGTGTAATTATCTATTAAAGTATGTATTTACAAAAGAAAAGTAGTATCCTACTAATATTACGAGTATAAACGCGAAAGTTTATGAGTGTGTATGTTTGTTACTACTTCATGTCTAAACGGCTGGAGCGATTTTAATAAAATTCGGTATGGAGTTAACTGGTGACACCCTGGATTAACACATCTGTAATTATAAAGTTTCATGGGGGTAAAACCGCAGGGCACAGCTAGTATATAATATATCGGTTATCTGGTTTCCATAGTACAAGCTCTGCTTAGTTTGGGATCTGATGACCGTGTGTGAATAATGACCCAGGATATTATTATTGCAACCAGATAACTGATAAACATACTTATATATTTCTAAATACATAAATATTATAGATAAATTACACCCAAAGACAGAACAAATAAGCGTGTTCATCACACAAAGATTTGTCCCGGGTGGGAAACCAACCCACGACCTCTGGCTCAGCAGTCAGGGTCACTAACCACTAGACCAGCAGGCCAGTCACTTACAGTCATTTGGTAGTTTAGTGATGACTGTGCTCGTACGGTTTCTGGCCCAGAAAGGATAAAATGACCACCCATGATTCAGCAGATAGGCGGGAGCAGGGCCACCTGTTTACCAGCTACCACATAACTGCTGTTACGTTATAAAAACCGGTCAAGTGCGAGTCGGACTATCCCATGAAGGGTTCCGTAGCAGCAAGTATTTCAGTTGATTAAATGAAAGGTAAATTGCGGTTTACGATGTATGACGTATAAAAAAATACTACTTACTAGATCTCGTTCAAACCAATTTTTGTTGTTAGTTTACATGGTAATGTATATCATATATTTTTTTTAGTTATATCATTCTCTTATTTTACAAGTTACAGGGGGGGGGGGGACACTCATTTTACCACTTTGGAAGTGTCTCTCGCGCAAACTATTCAGTTTAGAAAAAAATTACATTAGAAACCGAAATATCGTTTTTGAAGACCTATCCATAGATACCCCACATGTATGGGAAGAATAAAAAAAAATTTTTGAGTTTCTGTTCTATGCATGGGGACCCCCCAAAATTATTGTTCTTTTTCTATTTTCGTGTAAAAATCTTAATGCGTTCACCGAATACATCTACTTACCAAGTTTCAACAGTACAGCTCTTATAGTTTCGGAAACAAGTGGCTGTGACACAGGACGGACAGACAGACATGACGAATCTATAAGGGTTCCGTTTTTTGCCATTTGGCTACGGAACCCTAAAAATTAGTGTTCTCCGCCTCTTAAATATCCCACAACTTTTGTGTTACACGTAGAACTGTTCAAGTTTTCTTTCGCTCTAACAACAGCATGTAAACAAACTGGCAGCTGAATATGAGGTAATTGTAACACTTTCATACACAAGCTGTGGAAACTGGGGCAGTAACGGTAATCAGAAGTATTGTTGTATGGAGATTAATGTCACATCTAGTGATATTGTTTCCTTGGCTTGATTATATCAGCTATGTATGACAGGCCTATTGGCGTGGTTGGCAAATGCTTGCTTTTAACGCCGTAGGTCGTGGGTTCGATTCCTACCCAGGATAGTTGGTGCTCATGAACATGTCTGTTCGTCCTCAGTCTGGGTGTAATTATCTATATAAGTATGTATTTACAAAAGAAAAGTAGTATATGTAGTATATCAGTTATCTGGTTTCCATAGTACAAGCTCTGCTTAGTTTGGGATCAGATGGCCGTGTGTAAATAATGTCCCAGGGTATTATTATTATTATGTTCATTTGATTAAGAGTTTTAGAACACCAATTGATTTACGAACCCGTACCGGCTTTGCACAGGTATTATCATTTTAACAAATATTTAACAATCATTTCAAAAGTTATAATCCAAAGTATAAATAAAAGAGCTATAGAATATTTTTAAATGATAAAAACACTTGTTGTGACATAACTATAACAATTAGACATGATGTCGCGATATTTTTTGTAGATAATCATATGTTCTGCAAAGAAGTAGTACATTATTTTGTCCTATAATCAATACTTTTCGCATAGCACGCGATGTAAGAAAGTTATTTGGTACTTTTTTCACACCATGGGTTACATTATTGGAGTTATAGTATGGATCATATGAACATAGGCTAAAAAAGTTAACCGCTTTAAAAAAATTTGTGTGAAAGAATTTTCAAATCGGTCAATATCGTTTTGGAGCATTATTCAATGCAAACAAACAAAAAAACAATCAAAATTTTCCTCTTTATAATATTAGTGTACAAGACCATGTAACGAATAAGCCAGTTGCTGACTTGACGACGATTAGCAGGTAGTTGGTCAGTGTATAGCTTTCTTTGACTTTTGTTTTCGATTGTGATTGGCTGGTATAGTTAAGTTATATCTAGTTCATCGAAATAATTATGAGGTAATAAGCAATAACATTCAATTACACTCAAGCAATTAGAATGACCTTTTGCAAGACAAACGAACGGAGGCTAAATCCGCGCACATTTACAAATTTGACAAGTCACACGAAGTCTACCAAAGGTGACCGAGTACCCCAACAGCAGGTTGAATAGTTACCGCAAGCAGCACCCGTTCAACATGGGTGATCGAAAAAGTCGTTTAATTTCTAAGCGTCTCCATGCTTCGGAGAGCATGTAATGCTGTAGTCATTAGACAATCGATATGTTACGTCAGAGGCCTACTGCGCGGCTTGAACACCTCTGACCTAGAGTAACCACTGCCCATACGATAAAGTAAAATTAAGCATACTGGTAGGGGTCGATTTTAAGGAGTATTTGCGCAACTGTGGCTCCACGTTAACATGAAAGGCGCGGACTGATTGAGAGTAAAGTAGGACATGGCGAGCGATGCGATGTCATCGCGGTCGTAAGCGTCTAAGGCAGCGAATTTTGCACAGCGTCACTAGAGTTTCTTATAGTATTGACTTGCTTGATCGCTTGTAAGCCATAATGTTATCGTCCTAATCGTCTAGAACTTTTCTGGCACGACGTGAGAGTGATTAAACCAAATATACTCTTGGTGTCCACCAAGGCATTAGGATAGTGCATGGCCAAATCGATATAGCGAGTTTAAAGTAGGAAAAACGTGAAGGCTTTGTACGGTAAAGTTATTACGGCCTATACCTACTACTTAAGCCTTCGTCACATTAACATATTTGGTATCGTAAGTTAAATAAACCATTTTACGGTACATACACTACGCAAACAATAAGTGCGAAGTGAAATAACGGGAATGCTAATTTTAAATTAGCACTTAAAAAAACATTAAGATATTCTTCTTACTTTAAAAAACCTGCGTGAGAGTTTAACAACCTTTACACATTATTTCTATACATAATCATAATCTTGATTGGACTACAAAATCATTGTTCCTGTCTCCACAAAACGATTAACTCTTTTATGGGGCAGTGTATACAACAAACCTCCCAATACACCAGTCACACCATTGTCACTGCTGTCAGAGTTTAACAACCTTTTCACATTAATCCTAGACATAAACATAATCTTGATTGGACTACAAGATTATTCTTCCCGTCTCCACAAAACTATTAACTCTTTTATGGGGCAGTGTATACAAAAATCCTCCCAATGACACCAGTCACACCATTGTCACTGGTGTCAGAGTTTAACAACCTTTACACATTAATCCTAGACATAAGCATAATCTTGATTGAACTACAAGATTATTCTTCCCGTCTCTACAAAACTATTAAGTCTTTTATGGGGCAGTGTATAAAATAAACCTCCCAGTGAAACCAGTGTCACTGGTGTCAGAGTTTAACAACCTTTTCACATTAATCCTAGACATAAGCATAATCTTGATTGGACTACAGTATTATTCTTCCCGTCTCCACAAAACTATTAACTCTTTTATGGGGCAGTGTATACAAGAAACCTCCCAGTGACACCATTGTCACTGGTGTCAGAGTTTAACAACCTTTTCACATTAATCCTAGACATAAACATAATCTTGATTGGACTACAAGATTATTCTTCCCGTCTCCACAAAACTATTAACTCTTATGGGGCAGTGTATACAACAAACCTCCCAATGACACCAGTCAAACCATTGTGACTGGTATCAGAGTTTAACAACCTTTTCACTTTGATTGGACTACAATATGTGTGACACCATTGTCACCGGTGTCAGAGTTAAACAATTTTTACACATTGATCCTAGATATAAGCATAATCTTGATTGAACTATAAGATTATTCTTCCCGTATCCACAAAACTATTAACTCTTTACAACAAACCTCCTAATGACACCAGTGACACCAATGTCACTAGTGTCAATGGTCACCAAACTAAAACTAAACTGGTTGATGTGTGGCTGACGGCAAGGACCACCCCAGTTCATCCTGTGGGGGGCGTGGAAGTCCGCCTGTGGGAGTATCTCCCAGAGAACGAGCTAGCAGCGTCTACCTGTGTACTATGACCATCATACTGCGATCACCAACCCAAGCTTGACATGATCCTCTAAATGGTGGACACAAATCTATTGCAGAAATTTTTTGGGGAGGCTTTTGTACTACAGAGGACGACATTTGCCTGGCATGATGGCAGACAATATGTAGTAAACATATAGCTAAAATTTAAAATTTAGATAATTAAACCTACACATGATCCTCGACAATTACTTAATTTAAGTTAGTTAAATATCGTTACTGTTATAAAATAAAACTTATTGTAAATTATTTCCTACAATCCGTGTACCCAAAATATCTATATGTATGTGTAAATAATTATTAATTAATTATATATTACTACGAACATGTTCTGACTATTTACAAGCGCTTTTTTAAAGTCTACGTAATTAAAAACCTTTTTTATTTTATTTGATGATGATCATTGCCACTAAACAAATTCAAAATAAGTATAAAAGCCAAATTGTGCAGCAGGAGTATAAAATGTTATACTATACGACAAACACAAAGCAGGCGGGTATGTATGAAGAGGTAAAAGAGCCTAAGGGTCGCGATAAATGGCAATCCTTTGTCTCTGCTTACCCTTCTGGGATACAGGCGTGAGTCTATGTATGTATGAATGACAAGAATGGCTTTAAAATGAGTCCCTCAAAATAAACACCATAGGAGATAGAGATGTTATATGACGGTCACCGTAGCCTAGTTGGTAGTGCTCCTGTCTAAGCCGGTGGTCCTGGGTTCGAATCCCGTTAAGTTCAAATATTTGTGTGATGAGCACGAATATTTGTTTCTGAGTCATGGATGTTTTCTATGTATATATGTATTTTTTTATCTATATAAGTATGTATATCGTCGCCTGGTACCCATAGTACAAGCTTTGCTTAGTTTGGGGCTAGGATGATCTGTGTGACATTGTCCCCAGATATTATTATTACATATTATTATGTATGAATGACAAGAATGGCTTTAAAATGAGTGCTCCAAAATCAACACCATAGGGGATAGAAATGTTATATTTATCGCTTTTAGTATTGTTTTTATTCAAACGTTGATTAAAGAGCAAAAGACTTTATGGGCAGTAGAAATTCCTCTTAAATACTACATACATAAATTAGCATACGCATCAATTGGGTTCAATAACATTGTATGTAACCCAAGTACGCGATTTTTACCTTTATACAACCATTGTTAGAATCATCATATCTCGTATATTATAATTATATTAAGTAAGTGACTATTTTTAGATTATATTAATACTAGCACTTCTTTGCCTGTAATACAGGATTACCTAGTTTAGGCACACCTGTAACGTTTATAGCGAATTAAGAAAAATTGGAGGCTTGGCTTTCTTCTCCGGGTCGTCCACCTAGGTAGCTAGAGAAAGCCGCAGGTTAGCTAGGGTAGGCTCCTCAGCGGCGAGGATCGCTTTGGCCCCTTAACACGCCATCGGTGATCCCGTGCAACTGATCACACCCTCTCTTAGAATTCTGTCCTTTTGCTTCAGCGGCCCCCTGAGCTGTGGCCCGAACCCCAAAAGGGTGGCCTCGGGTATTAATCGTTTAATTTAAGCTACTGGTTAAGAGCCTTCTGCGCTAGCCAAATGCTCATTGCCTTCAATTCTTTAATTTTAATATTGTACAACTAAATTTCAAAATAATAGATTTTTTTTTTTAGTCTATTATTTATTTTTGCAATTTTTATACTGTATTCGACTATGTTTATGTACTGCATTGTGAACTTGACAAGTACAAGTGTATGTTAATACCCAAGTGCTGAATAAATTACATTATTTCATTTCATTGTATTTGTAGTTTAATTTTATGTTTCAGTTGTTAAGAATTTTATCTGAAATAAATTATTATTATACAAACAATGCATAGTTATACTGTAGTCCGTGAACAGGAAACATAGTGGAACCACCTAATGGCAACAGGAATAATGCAACAGTTTTACTGGAATTGCAACCCACAGGACATAATTCATGAGTAACATTGCCATTACACACACACGCTTTAACTAACCACGACTGGTCATTTCTTAACTAAATTTAACTAAGCAACGCAGAGCCATCGGAACAATTAGCATTGCAAACTTCTGAGCGCACTGCTGAAGATAACGGGAATCTTAAAATACCGAATCGGAATAGGAAATTGAGTGAAATAGCAGGGGACAGTACTGTACTACCAATGAATATATTAATTACTATTCGACCGCCGTGACGCAGTGAGCTGCCTCATCTAAAGGTTGCGGGTGCGCACCTCCTGAGACAAATATTTGTGTTAATGTACAGACGCCAGCAAATCAAGCTACCCCAATCTGTCAAATTTCCCTAATTGAAAGTGAACCTTATGCTTTTGTGATAAAGTTGAAAATCTATAAAAGAAATTTGACAGATTGTGGTAGCTGGATGTGCTGGCGTCTGTACTTAACACTGCGGCTATCGCCGTCGAGAGGGACAGTATTGGTTTTCAAAGGGAGACTTTATTAGGAGAGTCTGTACAATACCTATTTTTTTATAAAGCACATCCCTATTCTCCATTTCTTACTTAAACTGTATCATAATAATAATACCTTAATATAGACAGAACCATTGACAATATGTAGTAAAAATATTAGACTTAAAGTAGATAATTAAACCTAAACATAATTTCTTGACAAAAACTTGATAAGAGCTAGCTAAATATCATTGCAATTATAAAATAAATTTTATAAATGTTTTCATAAAATCAATACAATGTGTACCTAAATATCTATGTTACTAGAAATAATAATGTATACAACTATATTACTACAAACATGTTCTGACTATTTTCAGGCGCTTTTTTAAAGTCTACGTGAATAAAAATCGTTTTTTTTTTTACTGGTGACCTTATGGTCAGTTCCCTAGTATAACTGAAGTTGAAGTACATAAGTTGAATACTATCTGAATATTCATTCCTACCACGGACGTAGTAGTTTTACATGGGGTGTGTCAGAGAATACAAAGGCAAACTAGTTTGCGCCGTGTCTTACGCCATAATAAGGCAGCTAAACGTTAGCTATACCTCGCTTGCTATGTTGCCAAGCGGCGCGTGCGCTGCTATTTGGTAACACGAACGCGAAAAGTGTATATTCGGTGAAATAGAGGTGGGAGATGGAATCTCTTGTCAGATAAATCTACACTATCTAAGAGTTTATCTTTTTGTAGGTACTTTATACGAAGTGCTTAAGGGCCTACGAAGAATATGAAGGGGCATATCCCCGCGTGTAATCTGAGCGGGGTTGTATGTACCTAATCTATACATTATAATAAAATCGTAGGAAAGTCAAAACAGTACATTAAATATTTTTTTTAAAGGATACTTGGGGCGTGATCTACAATCGGTACCGAAGCCAAAAATATAGCTTATAGAATTTTTGTCTGTTTGTCTGTATCTAAGTACTGCATGGATGTACTTCAAATTTTGCGTGAATATTACTAAGAGGTCGGGTCAACATATAGGCTACATATTGTCACGCTATGCGCTATCACCTACGGGGGAGGAGCTATGATAATTTATAAAATTTAACACGGGTAAAACCGCGGGCACAGCTAGTTACTTTATAAACACGTGCTGCCAGATGGTTATAATGCGCGCCGATGCGCTAACTCACCAAAACCACATTTAGTTACAAGAACTAAACTACAAATAATGCAATAAAATAATGCTTGTGGTAATATTAGATATGCTAATTTACTGTACTTAAACATAATTATTTCAATTAAATCGTAATCAATGTGTTGTAAGCACATGGAAAAGGGAAATAATTAGAGTCTACTTTCATCGATGAAATTTCAAGCTATTATGTTTTTCTTTTAGATATAACTACACACCGGAACAGAGTGAACAACTTTACATTAAATCAATTAAATAATGAATTATTTCATTTTATTTCCAGTCTCATACAACATGGGTTTATTCAAGGCTAGCGTGAACAGGTATCTTATAGGTACGC
The DNA here is from genome assembly GCA_951640165.1 of Pseudoips prasinana. Lineage (NCBI taxonomy): Eukaryota > Metazoa > Arthropoda > Insecta > Lepidoptera > Nolidae > Pseudoips > Pseudoips prasinana. The sequence goes on from OX621248.1 coordinate 34,318,205, forward strand.
GCAGTCCATCTTCGACCACATCTTCACTTAACATCAGGTGAGATCGTGGTCAAGCGCAAACAAATTCAGCATAAAAAAAGAAAAAAATACTATCGAAGTAATATGAAAAAAAAAAAATTAAGCGTGGCGACCATGCTAGTAGAATTTGGATCCGTTCATGACTTAAAGACTAGCACCCATAGTCACGCACGATATAAATAAATTAAATAAAAGACGTATCAAAGACAATACTTTTATATTTTTAAACCAAAATATCACTATAACCATAGTATGACAATACTTTTATATTTTTAAACCAAAATACACTATAACCAAAGTATGACAATACTTTTATATTTTTAAACCAAAATATCACTATAACCATAGTGATATTTTCGTTTAAAAATATAAAAGTATTGTCTTTGATACGTCTTTGTTTTTAATTTATTTATATCGTGCGTGACTATGGGTGCTAGTCTTTAAGTCATGAACGGATCCAATTCTACTAGCATGGTCGCCACGCTTAAATTTTTTTTTCAAATTACTTCGATAATTTGTTTTTCTTTTTATTATGCTAAGATTACTATATTGATTGATTGTACTAATTATTACATTGTAAGTATAGTTCGACTAACAAGAGAGAAAACTAATAAAATTATTTCTTTTGAAGTGTTGAGCGGGCATCAACGTACAGACGCCAGCACATCCAGTTACCCCAATCTGTCAAATTTCTTTTAAAGATTTTCAATTTTATCACAATAGCATAGCAATTGACAGATTGAGGTAGCTTAATGTGCTGGCGTCTGTACAATACTTAATAGCGGCTAAATAAAAACAAATTATTTCTGATTACCGATTTCAAATTGTTAGTCAAACTAACAAGTGTGACAGTTCACATTGCCCCATTGAATAGAGAACATACCATAGAAAAATAGACAGCCATTTTCAAGTAAATTTGGACGCGTTTGCATTGAGATAAGTAAATTGACAATAAGTAAATTCGGCGACAAGTTCAGCGCAATATTTGGGTAGAAAATGGAACATATATCAAATGTGTGTAGGTATTAATAATGCTACAACAATGTCACTTAATCATGCGACTTACATATCGCTGTTTTCAATTATTGCTGTTATTAACGCAATCAGTAACGTTAATTATTTTACAAATAGTTAACCTGATAACGTGAATCTAAATGAACTCATAAAATTGATTTGAAAGCAGAATCATATTCAGTTTTACGTTCAATAGGATGGGGCACAATTCCATCTGATTCTACGCTAGAATGTGGTCTAAAGAGTTCCACGTATACCTATAATATTAGCCAGTATCTCTAGCGTTGAATAAGGATATTAATGGTGTATATGACGTGTATCTAACACATGTCTCGAAATAGTTAATAATAGGTATTCATTCGCCAAAACAACTAAGAGAACTTTCCCTAAGAATGTTCAAAATTACATTTAAAATATGGCTAATTATAACATGTTTTTACACTGCTCAAGAATTCTTCGATTTTAAGGTATTTTTAATGGATTTTTTAATACGAATGTATGATAATGAATATTATTTAATATTTTAATAATAACTAGCTGCGCCCCGCGGTTTTACCCGCGTTAAACTTTATAAATTAAAATTATCACAGCTCCTCTCCTGTAGGTGATATCGTGATAATATATTAGGTCTTTACCTATGAAATTGCCGTTCTGCAGTACTGGCCATTTCAAATCAAAATAATTTTTGTTTGGCTAAGAATTCTAATTTCAAATTAATTTTATTTTAAAAACATGGATTCTTTTTTCCAAAAGTAGTCATTTCTTTATTGATTAGTGTTACATTTTCATCGCATTTCAATCTTTTTCGTCATCATGGATACGTTAAAAATTCGAGTAATTATGGAATATGAGTACCGTCGTGGCAGCAACGCGGCACAAGCGGCACGCAACATCAACGACGTTTACGGAGCTAACACTACAAACCAACGCACCACCTGTTATTGGTTTGCTCGCTTCCGTTCTGGAAATTTCGACCTGAAAAATGAACCTCGCGGTCGTCCGAAGACTTTGGTCGACAATGACGAATTAAAGGCGGTTGTGGAAGCTGATGATACACAATCTACGGCTGAATTAGCAGCAGCTTTCGACGTTAGCGTCAAAACAATATTGGTCCATTTGCGTCAAATTGGCAAGGTAAAAAAGCTTGACAAATGGGTGCCCCACGAACTCAATGATCGCCAGCGCGAAGTACGCGTCGAGACGTGCCTTGCACTGCTCAACAGACACACAAATGAAGGAATTTTGAACCGCATTGTTACCTGCGATGAAAAATGGATTCTGTTTGATAACCGCAAGCGCTCAGCAAGTTGGTTGGATCCTGGTTCAGCACCTAAACAATGCCCTAAACGAAAACTTACCCCTAGAAAAGTGATGGTCACTGTTTGGTGGTCTAGCGCCGGTGTGATTCATCACAGCTTCTTACCAAACGGGGTGAGCATTACTGCAGATGTGTACTGTGAAGAACTGAGCACAATGATGGAGAAGCTGGCGCATCTCCAACCAGCATTGGTCAATCGCTCGTCTCCGCTGCTCCTGCACGACAACGCGCGACCTCATACTGCACAGCAGACGGTCTCCAAGTTGCAAGAACTGGGATTGGAAGCTCTCCGTCATCCGCCCTACTCACCAGACCTTGCGCCTACAGACTACTACTTTTTCCAGAATTTGGATAACTTCTTGGCGGGAAAAAAATTCAATACCCGAGAGGCAGTACAAAATGCCTTTGAAGAATTTGTTGCCTCCCGTCCAGCTGATTTCTTTAAGAAGGGCATCAATAAACTGCCACTGCGATGGCAAAGATGCATTGATTGCATGGGTGATTACTTCGATTAATACAAATAAAAAAATTCATGAAAAAAATTCGTTTAAATTTTTTCATACAAAACGGCAATTTCATAGGTAAAGACCTATTATACCCTATATGTTGAACCGACCTCTTAGTAATATTCATGCAAAATTTAAAGTAAATCCATGGAGTACTTTTTGAGTTTAGCCCGGACATACATACAGACAAACAGACAAAAATTCTGAAAACTATATTTTTGGCTTTGATATCGATTGTAGATGACGCCCCAATTATCCTTTCAAAACAATATTAAATGTACAGTTTTGACTTTCCTACGATTTTATTATATGTATAGATTATAACTTTTTTTATGTATGTAAATGTAATTAATTGCTATGTTATGTTTTAAATAATTTTTATACCAGTGCCTGGTTAAACATATTGAACATATATTAATTTTAAGACCTGTAATATCTTGACCATGTTTAATGCACATAAATATATTCTATTCTTCTTCATCTATCAATGGTTTGTAAGAGAATTCCACATTTTGACGACCAGTTTATGAAAAGAGGAAGAGCATCATTTGGCAACGATGGCAATGGTGACAGTTTTCTAGAGACCATCCGATAGCAAAACCAGAGAAGCGGCATTCTACCATCTGTCTCAATGCGTACCTAAATAGCGTTGTCTTGCGGTCATTTGTTCACTTTATAGACCAAAAAGCTATAAAGAAAATACCTACCTACGTTATGGTTCAATGGTTATTTGAATAAAGTAAACAGCTAGAATAAAACAATTGTAGGCGTTAAAGCATCTACTGATAGTATATCTAGTTATTCCCATAACTGCGTACTAGTCGAGTATTTGTCAATAAGCCGTATAGCGTCCTAGGGGCGGCAGATTTACGGAACGGTGTGGTTCGATTTGGTCATCTTTTAAGTTTGTGCGTGATTGTGTACGTCAAAGAACGTTCTTGTGGTTAGATTTTTATTATTTTAAAGGGGATAGGGTGGCTCTGATGAAGATAGCTTACTTTATTTAAAAAAACTTTATAGTGATTTGGTGCTTCTAAATTTGAATGCGATAAATGTGATAGTTCTAACTTCATATGATAGCTACGCTGAATAATTCCACATATTTAATTATATCATCTATAAAATCTGATGAACTCTTTGGTACTTCTTTTACTTCACGACAAGTAATTACTGTTCTCTTACAAATTGAGCCTTAACATCAAATTGTGGATACCTATGAGGAGGAAAACTAAGGGACAAAATAGGAAATAATAAAAAAAATAGCTATTGTATAGCGGCAAAATAAATATCTTTTTTATACCTTAAAAAGGTTAGCGGTCGTTAAAAAATATATATTTACATTCAGTTTTTAATTCCAACTTACATAGTACACTTTTTACATTGTCAATATCCATCGATAAAAGTGCAAAAATAATTCATGTACCTATAGGAAACCAGACATTGGAATCATGATCGGAATAACATCAGACAGATCAGACTTTTACGTTAAAATTGATATAATCATGGATTTGAAGATGCGTGTATTAAACTGGCACGTCACCTGGATCATGGAATGAAAAATAGTACATAAAATAGTTATATCTCCATGCAAAATCGCCCCTTATCGGTGTGTACCAACATGCGAGCTTCGTGAAACCGGTAAAAAAGTCATTGTAATTCAGCTGTCTTAAGTGGCTAGGTCGTTGATCTCGCAGACAAACACTAGCCGCTGGTTTGAGCTCATTGAATCGCCAAATAATTACTTTTACGGCGAACAAATTGATTTCCTCACGCTGTTTACTGCTCTAAGTAAATATTCCACAGGAAGAAGTATTAAAAACTATTAAACTTTGATAGACAATCTGTGAAGTAACTCCTACCAATGTTATGTTACTTATTACGCCGGGATATCCTAACTCGATTCCTTTTATTCGAGAGCATTGTGAGGTAATAAATGAAAGGGGTAAACTTTTCACTCTTATTATCGCTAACTAGGTTTGTGCGAACTTTGTACAAACCATAAATGAACCATAATCATAAAAAGTGGTTCTTATAGATTCATGAGCACTTAAATTTTACCGTCGGTTTTTAATGATGCGAATGATATTAACTTGTTCCATAGACAAGTAGATTTTTAACTAACTCTTAATTGGTAAGAAAACAAGGTAGGTACAATAGTCGTTTATGACCGTGGAGTTGTGGGCAAATTTTAGCTGTCAATAAATTTATACGATTTCGTGACAAAATGTATATAGATATAAAGATTTAAACAAATTTCGGGTTTACCTTTCCAATTATATTTGTTTTATTTAATTTATTTATGAATTAATTGTACAAGAATGCCTTCAAATTATAGATATGTTGTCAATATTTTACAATTATTTTAAATATTTATTATAGTGTAGGTACCGATCAGGGGGGTAAAAGAAGGAAGAAAATAGGAAATCATTTAAAATAGATTACATTTGAGTTTTTAATTCCAAATTACATGACACACTTTCTTCATTGCTAGTATCCATCTATAACCAAGAAAAAGTAGGTATTCATATATGGGAAGCCAAAAATCGCAATCTTCATGTAATGTTCGGAATAACATCACTCAGATCAGACTTTTGCGTTAAAATTGTTAAATTTATAATAATTTAAGAGTAGTGCATGTAAAATAGGAGCTTTTTAAATATATGTGAAACACGGTAACATAAAGTACCTCACATATGATTCAACATCACCCGCAAATCAATTACGTAGATACACGCGATAACCGCACACCGCGGTGTCAAAAATCGTATGATAATTCACAAGATTTCCGAGAGATAACGCAAAAACACGACACACAGCCACGATGTCAGGCTGTTATTAACTTATGACCTCAATATTTTGCATACAAGGAAATATAATGCTAGTACTCACGTCGTAACTCCACGTGCAGGACACTCCGGCGAACTTGGCGACGCACCGGCCGAGCTCCACGTCCTCGTGGGTCGTGTACAGGTGCTTCAGGCAGTACTTCACGTGAGGCGCTACCCTCTTCAGAGTCTCCCGAGAGAACAACACTCCCGGACCACCCATGCAGAAGTTCTCATTATAGTCCAAAGAGAGCGCATCCCTTTCGTCGCTCGTCCCTCTACCAGCCTGGCCAATAAATTGCGGCTTCCTACTGTCCACTGACCGCAAGAACTCCTCCAACTTATCACCCCTCACGTACACATCGTCGTCCGCACGCATAAACCACTCGAACTTCTCTCCATACTTTTCATACATATACAACAACATCAAAAACGACTTTTTCTGCGGAGGATAACTGTCGTCCACATTACGCAAAGGAATTAATGGCAAACCCGGCGCACGCGACACTTCCGAACTGAAAAATGCAATCCGTCCAGGCAGATCCTGGCTCCACGTTTCATACACTGCTTTTGCTCGCGATCCTAAATATTGTTCAGCTGTCATAACACCCACGAACACTAATGTTCTGTTCGAGTTGTGAACTGTCTCGTTTGGGAGCAGTCCGATGAGCGCCAGAGGGTCAGTCTCTGCATACTGGCGCGCAGCTTCCGGGCACGCCTCGATGCTCGTCCGGGACGAGCTCCTCATGCACAGCTTGAGGAAGATCCCGAAGGTGACGCCGAGCGCAACGCCGGCCGCGAGATGCATCCACCTGCTCCTGCGAGGCATCGTGATAAAACTGCGAGTCAATTCGTGCACCCACGTTTACCCGGCGTCCACATGTGTGCATTCCAGGAATAACCTTTTTATCCCTTTTTTGTAGCGGCCGGGAGGGGTAGACATTAGCGGGCGGCTTTTTTGTTCGCTTTTCGCTCCCATCGGTCGGGGAGCGATCACATGGCCGCGCGGTGCCGGTGAAATGTCGCGCACGAATTCGAACCCTATCGCGATATCGGCGGCCTAAATATCAGTTTCGCAGATGTTATCGGCGGTGCGAGCGCGGCGCGTATAGAAATGCGACCCGTTCATGTTACGTTACACGCCGAGCTAATCGTACCGCGCGTGGGAACAGTCGACTCGTGCGCTGCCGGCCGACCAACTGGACCGTTCCAAAACAAAACTCAAGCAGCGGTAATTCCGAGTGTCCGCGCACACCGTATTCTCGCTCGCTTCTCTGTCGCGCGCGCAGTTTCGCAGTACCTGCGTCCCTCTCGGCCGGCTAATGTGGGCCGGTCGGAATGAACTTGCCCCATTCATCGCGGCATGTCTCGCCGGTGATGACAATAGACAATGCGGTGGTCGCCCATTGTCTGGTAGGTCACCGGCTCGCGGAAACTGAATTGTATGACCTATTTGCAAGACTCCGGGAACTACGCGAGAACGCAAGAAGCAAAGTTCCTCCGTGACTTAACTGTTACAAATTCGCAAAAGAATGATGTTGAAATTTGTTTGAACTGCCTTGGAAGCCAATACAATGTCGGAAACATCTCGTAAAGTGAATAATTGCTCGGAGTCACCTAAAAGATCCATCTGCCATGCAGTGAATACTTACTGAAGTCCGATGAATCTGCTCTCAGTTTCCTGCAATTGGTGGATCATTCCATGCAAAAATGTATACAATATATCTATATTGCATATATATTGCATCGTATTAGGTATTATGAAACATAATTATCAAAAGTAATAATGAGTGTTAAAAAAATCTGGAAATATATGTAAGGCAACGAGTGGCTGATCAATTATATTATTATACATAGTATATATACAGATACATTAAGATTTCGATTGTTCCCAATGTTTCGATTGTATTTGGCAGACAAACGTGCATATACAAATAGCGGCCGAAACAATGATAGGTATTATATAAAAAGAGGTATAAAATATCATTGGCCGAAATAAGACATGAGGAAAGGGCCAGAACGGAAAATAATATTAATAATTAGAGATCGCACTTGTTCGAAATTCGATCATTAAGGTTCCATTCTCAAATACCAAAGACATTAAAACAAATACCTAATTTTTTTTTTTTTGTTTTCGCCGCTTTGGACAGGCTAAGAAAATGGACCATACCGCCTCGTCTTCAGTTGAAATATTTTATGTTTTGTGTCATTTAGTCAAAGTCCCGTCAAATCGTATATAATCGTATAGTCCTACCCTAGTAAAGCAATGGAGACTTTACTAGGGGCTTCTGTGGAGTTTTGGTGTCAACACGGAAAATCACAATTCACGGCAATATCGCACTTTCCTCCACTTCTGTACGTTGTCGAAGATGTTATATCTAAAAATCCACTATATTTACCTACACATAAAAACTCGAATTTACACCAGTTTTGAAACAGAGCCTCGATGCGTCTTTATCCGCGTTGGCGCCAAAACTCCTACCTAATATTAATCTGTTCTCAGTTTTGACACTAAGTTTGTCATCTCTTTTCAGTTTGTCAGCGTGTCAATAGCATGGTAGTGTGTGTAATGTGTTTTCTATTAATATTATTTACTACATTAGGAGTACAGAATGCTAAATTAAATATTCTTATATTTAGGTATTAGCCTATTATATAAAAATATTAGGTTTCTGCACTCTTCTTCATATAAACTTTAACTGTTCCAAATTTCATACTCCTCCGTCCGTGCAATTTTGTAAAAAGGGGTACAAAGTTTTTGCTTCTCTAACTAATATTATGATAATATATCCAAACAGTCGAAAGTCTTCGACCAATCTGTGTTGCCAGTGATGACTTACGGAACAGAGACGTGTCACTCACTATGGGCCTAATCAGGCGGCTCAAGGTCACCCAAAGAGCAATGGAAAGGGCTATGCTTGGAGTTTCCCTGCGAGATTGAATCAGAAATGCTGAGATCAGCAGGCGAACTAAAGTAGCCGACATAGCCCAAAGAATTGCCAAACTGAAGTGGCAGTGGGCAGTGCACATAGCTCGTAGAACTGACGGCCGATGGGGCAGAAAGGTTCTCGGGTGGCGACCACGAACCGGAAGACGCAGCGCGGGCAGGCCTCCTACACGGTGGACCGACGATCTTGTGCGGGTCGCGGGAAGCCGCTGGATGCGGGCAGCGCAGGACCGGCTATTATGGAGATCCTTGGGGAGGCCTTTGTCCAGCAGTGGACGTCTTTCGGCTGATATGATGATGATGATGATAAAATAAAAAATAAAAATAAAAAAGGTTTTTATTCACGTAGACTTTAAAAAAGCGCTTGTAAATAGTCAGAACATGTTTGTAGTAATATAGTTAAGTATACATTATTATTTCTAGTAACATAGATATTTAGGTACACATTGTATGAAAACATTTATAAAATTTATTTTATTATAGCATTGATATTTAGCTAGCTCGTCTCAAGTTATTGTCAAGAGATTATGTTTAGTTATCTAGTTTAAGTCTAATATTTTTACTACATATTGTCAATGGTTCTGTCTATATTATATCCAAACAACTTGCAGTAAATTGGCGATGTTCCGCAAGTAACTCCACAAAGATAATTAAAGACATCGTCAAATTCTTTTTCAAATAATCTCTTCCGGCTTATAAAATTAGCAACACAAGCCGAACACTCAACATGCCGGTCGGTGTTTACTCTTGCCCGCACGCATTCATTAATCACAAACTTGGCATTGACCTATAACACAATAAGAAACAATATAACCCAAAAACCCCGGTCTTTAAACACTCTTATTACATATACTTAAAGACTACTTTCCTCTGTCATCCAGAAAAAAGAGTAAGCAAATTAAGAACAGATGTGGTGCTGACACCATAAGCAACTCATTTCCATCAGGGTTCTGTCTTTCAACGCTGCAGTCTATAAAAACATCTTCCTACATTCGATACAGTTACGCTATGGCAAAGATCAGATACTTCAAAGCGATTTATTGTGTGGCGACTTCAAATTGTCCCGGGAATTACTGTTAACCCTTAATCCGACAATCGTATGACAGTTACCACCTTACCACCCCATTTTAAACTCTATGGCGTTTTAGTAAGAGCTAAAACCAATTAATTACGAACATACGCAATGACTAGAGATCAGATAATCAGATACATATTTACCTAAAGTTAATTTTTGCCTTACAAATAATGGAAGCGCCTTCTTAGATTTTTTTTATATTATCACAAAACACTAACAATAATACTAGGAAAAACCAATAATTATTACATTGTAACAGGGCTATATGATCATCTATATAAGTATGTATTTACAAAAGAAAAGTGGTATATGCAATATATCAGTTATCTGTTTTCCATAGTACAATGTCTGCTTAGTTTGGAATTAGATGGCCGTGTGTGAATAAGCCGTGTCCCAGGATATTATTATTATAAACTACCTGTGCCCCGGTTACGCCTACGTTAAACTTTACACATTATCACAGCTCCTCCCCCGTAGGTGATACCGTGACAATATGTAGCCTATATCTTGACCCGACCACTTAGTAATATTCATGCAAAATTTGAAGTAAATCCATGCATAAGTCTTTAAGTTTAGTCTGGTCATACATTACATACCGAAAAAAATTCTAAAAACTATATTTTTGGCTTCGATATCGAATATAGATCACGACCTTAAGTATCCTTTTTTTATTAAAATATTCAACCTACAGTTTTGACTTTCCTACGTTTATATTATATGTATAGATGACGTTTATGTCAAATTGGGGTCATTACATCTCATGCATGAAGCTCTTAAATATGAACTTAACGGGATCGCGGAATATTTTCGCTAATAAAGTGCTTTACATAACAGCTAACCTGACTTTAGTTAAATATGCATCCGATTCGATCTCTAGCTATAATCAATTAAGGGTTAAAAATTAAGGTTCCTTATCATGCAGACTGCTGTTTATGTAGATATAATGTTTTAGAGCATAGGCAGCATGGTGACGAAGACTCCAGTCTCTCTACATGGTTTCACAAAAAATAATACATAAGCCTAATCAAATCAAATTTATGTATTGCTTCTTATAGCCTATCAGCTACGGCCGTCGGGGCAGAAAGGTTCTCGAGTGGCGACCACTAACCGGAAGACGCAGCGTGCGCAGGCCCCATGCAAGATGGACCGATGATCTTGAGCGGGCGCTGGAAACTGCTGGATGCGAAAAGCGCAAGACTGGCAATTGTGGAGATCTATGTCCGCTGTGGACGTCTTTCGGCTGATATGATGATGATGATGATGATAGCCTATCACCGCAGTAGGTATACATATGAAAACAATATCAATAACATTCACAACCCTATTGTTTCAATGAACCGTAGGTAGTTATTTCATCTACTAGTCTTGGTTTCCTTACTGTCCATATGTATACTGTGCTATCACTGAGAGCATGGAGATTGCTCTGTCTAGCTACGCTATCTAGCTTGACTAGTCATCATAAAACTGTATCGAAGACCACCGTAGCCTAGTTGGTAGTGCTCCTGCCTACGAAGCTGGTGGTCCTGGGTTCGAATCCCGGTAAGTGCAAATATTTGTGAGCACGAATATTTGTTTCTGAGTCATGGATGTTTTCTATGTATTTAAGTATTTATCTATCTATACAAGTATGTATATCGTCGCCTGGTAACCATAGTACAAGCTTAGCTTTGTTTGGGGCTAGGATGATTTGTGTGACATTGTCCCTATATATTATTATCATTATTTGTAAGAAGTCTACTGCTGGACAAAAGCCTCCCCCACAAATTATCTTGAGGGATATACCACAGTCACCACGCTTGTAATTTGCATCCCCATCATACTGTGATCACAAACGGGTTGGCGAACGCAGTATGAAATAGAACTCGGAAAGAAGCTGCTGCCCGTCCTCTGGTAGATATTCCCTCGGGTCGACTTCTACGTCCCCCACGGGATGAGATGGGGTGATGATATACTGATATTAGCCGCCGTCACCACACGGTACACAGCTTGACTAATAGCAAATAATTATTAAGAGGAATCCTTAATGTCGAGACTGTCTTGCTCTCCGCGCGTGCGTGCGAGTATGAAAAAGAAAACAATACAGTAAAACGGAGTGAATAGCAATAGGGACTACATCCAAATGTACAGACGCCAGCACAATCTGTCAAACTTCCCCAATTGACAGTGAACCTTATGCTTATGCGATAAAGTTGAAAATCTATGAAAGAAATTTGACAGATTGGGATAGCTGGATGTGCTGGCGTCTGTACATATGTAAAACTTTGTTCCTGTTTCTTTTCACCCCCGGTGTTTCTAATCACCCAGTTTTACGGTACTATAATAATCGACAAAATAGAGATTTTAAATTATCATTATTAACGTCCTCACAACTTAATGTTTTTAATAATCTATTCAAACTAGAAAATAAACTGTCTATGCTATTTCACCTCATTTTCCTTTAGTTTCAAATTGCTAAATCATTTTTTGCATAACATATTGCAAAACTAGAAACAAAAATAAGAAGTATCGACAAAAAATAAATATCGGGCATAGTCGTAGAAGACATACGAAAAAGGGTAATATAGTCTAAAATATAGTCTACGTAATAAATTGCATAGTAATGAAAACCAAAATAGTAACAGAAAATTAGAAAATCAATATTATAACAACAACGAACATTGATAACAAACTTAATTATATAATAACTTGGATAATAATAATATCCTGGGACATTATTTACACATTTCAATCTGATCCTAAACTAAGCAGAGCTTGTACTATGGAAACCAGATAACTTATATACTACATGTACCACTTTTCTTTTGTAAATATATACTTATATGGATAATTAAACTCAGACTCAGGACAAACAGACATGTTTATGCACACAAATATCTGTCCTGGGTGGGAATCGAACCCACGACCTCCGGCGTGAAAAGCAAGCATTTGTCAACCACGTCGACAGGCCCGTCAAACAGTAAATAGATATGTCTATCTATTTACTGTTTGACTCGTAAATTAACTCGTAAATATATTAGGCTACATTTAAAATTACCGCTTCCACCTACATTCGCAATCCTTATTTAATTTGTATACGTAGGTAACCACCTGGGTATACAAATTAAATAATAATATAATGAGTTATGATACATAGGCATGCATTATTACTGTGTAGCAACGAAGGAGGATATTATATAAATAGGTTATGCGCCTATATCATTTGCTCCCCTGTATACAATTATATACTTAGGTAGGTACCTATGCTTTTGTAAAGTTTTGTGAATTTGTAGTATTTTAATGATCAGAAACTGTATTGTTTTTTTGTTTTTTTAAGGGTTCCGTACCCAAAGGGTAAAACGGGACGCTATTACTAAGACTTCACTGTCTGTCTGTCCGTCTGTCACTAGACTGTATCTCATGAACCGTGATTGTAAGACAGTTGAAATTTTTACAGGTGATGTATTTCTGTTGCCGCTATAACAACAAATAAATATTTAAGGGTGCTCCCATTCATTAAACGTCAATTGTCCGGCTCGCACTTGGACGGTTTATTTTATTATGTTATCCCGTAAGTGAAAGTGTCTTGAGTGATAATAAAAGAAATCTAAAATGTCTTTAAATATACAGGGGGAAAAATTAAGAATACTGGCAACTGCAAAAATGCAGCTAGGCTCTTAGCACTATACGTATAGTTAAATTCAACAAAATAAATGCCTTTAAGTTAGTAATTCACTAGTCCTTACTAATGATCGATTGTTCACCCCGGCTATAATAATCTTTCGAACTCATTTTGTACGCAGATTGACTGGAGGAAATCGCAGTATCGATGATACTTAAGCCCGTTGTTTATAAATTGCAATATTTTACTTTTTTATAGACATCGTCCAAATTAGGGAAGTTAATTCCTATGTCGTGGGTTACTTCACAAACATGTCGAGTGCCCATGGGCGGCGGTGATTACTTACCATCAGGTGACCCACTTGTTCGTTTGCCATCCTATTATATAAACAAACGTGTAATTGACGAACACAAAGTTCGTCAATTACATAACTATTTACATATTATACATACATTATTACATATTATATAACTAAAAGGCTCAGCATAACTATTTATGGGTCACACAAATAGTTGTCCTGCACGTGAACTGAACCCGGGAGACGAAGTGGTAAAAAGCAATACATATTTTACTTGCTGAATTATATATTTTTTACAGATCACTCGCCCATGTACGTGTATCGCGGGAGGCATAAATATACCATTTTATGAATCACAAATAGTTGCCATCTGCGGTGATGGAACTAGAAAATCTAGAAATACGAGGGTGCTTAGGAGGCGAAGACACCCTACTTGCAATCACAATGTATTTAAAGCTCGTCTGTGGTTTAATGGAAATGGATCATATTCTGCATGTGTATAGCCAAAGATATCGAGAAATAAAATGACCTAATAGAAATTTGAAAAATATTTTGCTTTTGTACAATAAATATCTACACATGGTTCCAAATAAATGAGTTCTCTCGTCAAAAAAAGCTCTAGAATTTAAGCGACGATAGCTATTTTATTTTATGAGCGGTCTAAATTAGTAACCAAACCGATGTTTTTATTTATTTCGTTAATAAATTTCGCTGAGGATTATTACGATGAGGAATATATAGTCGCATACAACGAAAGTGACTACCTCGTTGGTCTAGCGGTAGCGTGTTCAACCGCAGATAACGAGGTCCTGGGTTCAAATCCTGGGTCGGGCCGAAAGTGATTTTGGGATTTTTCTGTAAAACGAAATAATCTTAATATCAGCCCGAAGTCTGGGAGATGGCGGTATTATACCCCCGTGCCTCGGAGAGCACGTAAAGCCGTCGGTCCTGTACCTGACCTCTTTCCGGTCGTGTCGCTAGTCGTCCCATCGGATCATGAGAGTGATGGAATATATCTCTCTAATCTGCTATCCCTTACATAAAAGCCTTTTTTGGTAAGGCAGGGGTATGCCTAGGCATGCCTCCCGCGAAAAGACTAAATCTAACCTGCCGTGGCTTCTTCTGACGCCTAATGCTGCTCCGGTGCCCACTTATGCACCATGTCCCAGATGCTCGGGATACGTACCTTGGGAAGCACCTAGCAGGATCCTGTGTTATAATAACCTATGCATTTGTTATTATATATCAAAAAATGAGGTTCATATAAGCAAATGGATAAATAAGATATTAACCTCTTGAACTAGACGACCTTCAGTCAACCGGTTTCCTCAGTTAGGAGACGCCGGAAATCCTAATGACGACATTAACAACATGTCAAAGTAAAAATCTAGCGAAAATATAAGATTATTTTATGCAATCGCATATCGAAACCTAATTGAGATAAAATTGTTGCTTAATTCCATAGCGAAAACCACAATTAGAAAGTTAAGTGTAAGTGTGCGTATATGCAGGGAACGTTTGTAATAAGTATAAGGAGTTTTATGTATATGTAGTGTGTACAGTATGTAATTAGTTTGTATTATTAGTATGGAGATATATATCTATTTCTACCAGTTGGTAGTAGCAATTGGCATCACTTAATTTGATTTTTCTTTTGATGTTGTACACTGTTTTTACCCTTCTTGTACAAATCTCCCTCTGTCAGTGGTTTGCTGGAAGAAAACTCATCAATGAGTCGCCTTTGTACATTAATTTACAAATACTCATTTATAAAATGTTTATTTTCTGTGTACAATAAAGAATAAGAATATATTGACAAGCTATAAAGTATGTTTGTAACATAAATAAATTGATACCTACTTATCGGGTAGCCACTGGTTACCCGTTTTTTGATAAGGCAGGGGGGGAATGCCTACGCATGCCACCCGCATAATTTCTCTGGATTGCCCTCCCCTATTGCCGACTCCTGCCAGTCCGGCACAGCGATTACGCCACAAACAGATCGCTGTCATCCCGGAGCTGCTTTCACGTGGCGGCATTAGAGGACACTTCTCATACTGCCAACGCAGCCACGGGGCTACCGGCCTCCTCCGTCTACGAGCGGGACCGGCTCGCTCCCGGTTCCGCTTCGCGGCGTCCTTCTGGAGCATGTCTGCTTCACAGGAGACCACGGCGTCCCATTTGGTGGAGTTGCCTGCCAGCATCGCATAGCATGTGCGGGCCAGAGTCCAGGTTGCTTCCACAATGGTCACAGTGTCTCTTCTCGGTCAATTCGGTTCAGATACTCACCGAAACACCCATGTCCGGTGAGTATCTGAGTCAGTCTGTATGTGACGCAGGGCAGTGGTTACCCTAGTGTCAGAGTTGTTTAAGCCGCCCAGTAGGCCGACAGCTTAACGTGCCCTCCGAAGCACGGAGACGTTTAGAAATTAAACCACTTTGGCGGTCACCCATCTATGGTGTGACCACGAGCCTAGTTGCTTAACCTCGCTGCTTAAATAAATAAATTACTTACGGACCGATGAGAGCATCTAGCTATGAGCGCTTTTTTAGTAATGGATAATAAAAACACTAATGCTTCAATATTTTTGTCAAGTCTATTTACATTTGGGCGATGTGACTGAAGTATGTTAGGGTTGCCATTCAAGAAAACACAAAAATGGAAAATAACAATTTTTTATTTATACATTTCTTTTGTGAAGCCGTAATGTATAAAATCTTCATTCACACTACCGAAGCCTTCACTTATAATTTACAACTAGTAACGTGTAATTTATACTACAAATAAATAGAAAACCTTTGTTTGCAACAAACATTACAAGATATATTCACTCATTTATATTAATATACTAGAATACTTTATTATCTACATATAAAAATAATATATTAAGCTTTTATTGTGAAAGTTGAGTTTTTATATTATATTTTTACAAAATGCACGTATTTTTATAAATATATACAATTAGTAGATTTTCGATAATTTAGGAACATAAAAAATAATATAAAAACCCAACTTAATATGACAGTGCCTGGCATGGATTAAAATTTTTATTAATAATAATTTCTCCCTTTAGCTGTACAGCTAAAGTCATAAAATTGCTAAATTAATTAAAACTAAGCAGAAAATGCATATAGAATCTATGGGCCACATGGTAAAGTTAAATAAGTGTATGCCTAATTAACACTTCCTGAAAGTTCAAAATTTGAGATTAGTAAAATTTACATTTAAACAGTCACATCGTAAAATTTATTCACACAGGCTCAATGTAAATCAGGCAACACTACCTATTTGTCTGTCAAGAAACTCATGAACATTTTTGAGGGTACCTACTTTTTTTCTAGTCTGAATTAAAAAAGGAACTGGTAGTTTATTATTTCAACGTATAATAGGTATACTATAATAATATCCCATTCAGAGCTACAAATAAACCAACGAGTTTTATTTTAAAACGGCTTATAATTCAACATTAAGTTATATAAAAGCGTTATGATTGGTGAAAATTAATAATAATAATATCTCGGGACAATGGCACACAGATCATCCTAGCCCCAAACTAAGCAAAGCTTGTACTATGGGTACCAGGCGAGGATATACATACTTATATAGATAGATCAATACATATATACATAGAAAACATCCATGACTCAGGAACAAATATTAGTGCTCATCACACAAATATTTGCACTTACCGGGATTCGTAGGCAGGAGCACTACCAACTAGGTTATGGTGACCTTATGGTGAAATTATGATAGCATCAAAGATACAACCAATGACGGTCACCGTAGCCTAGTTGGTAGTGCTCCTGCCTACGAAGCTGGTGGTCCTCGGTTCGAATCCCGGTAAGTGCAAATATTTGTGTGATGAGCACGAATATTTGTTTCTGAGTCATGGATGTTTCCTATGTATTTAAGTATTTATCTATCTATATAAGTATGTATATCGTCGCCTGGTACCCATAGTACAAGCTTTGCTTAGTTAGGGGCTAGGATGATCTGTGTGACATTGTTCCGAGATATTATATTATTATATTATAATCACAGCCCAGCCTTTCAATGGAACTTAAATATTCTCAAATTTTAAATTTGCTTCGTTTTAAACTCTTGAGTTCTTTTCTTTTAAGGAGACCTTTACAAATACCTTCAGAGGTCTTCGCTTCCCCGGACAAATTATCTGAGCTTATTAGCAGACTGTCCTCACGCTTTTATTTAACTTTACCACGTAGTGACCGATTCAACTCAAGTTTTATACATTCATGTCAGCCATTTGCGAAATTAGGCATTACGTATTGAAAGACGTTGAATAAAAAAATATTTACAAGGTATAACATAAGAAGTGGACGTAAGTTAAGGAGTTTCATCGGGATAGAAAACTTAAAGTAGGTAAGTAAGTTAAAAAATTGTATGATAAGTTAATATATTTCTGTGTATTTTGTATGTTAATGTCACAAAATACACAAACAAATAATTACTTATCATACAATTGTTAAATATACTATTAAAAAAAAACACCCCATACAAAATACATCATATGATCTCTGATGCATTTATGTATATGGGGAGCCAAAAATATATGTTTACTACGTCACAATTGTTTTCTTCAATTTACTGCAGTTGTATGCGTAGATGCTGTGTGGTGACAGCATAGAATATCATCACCCCATCTCATCCCGTGGGGGGCGTAAAAATCGACCGAGGGAATACCTATCAGAGAACGGGCGGGTGTTTTTCTGTGAACTATGACCATCAAACTGCGATCGCCAACCCGTCTGCCAAGCGTGGCGATTATGGCATATCGCCCATCTTTGGGGAGGCTTTTGTCCAGCAGTGGACGTTCTTTGGTTGACATGATGGATAGATAATACACCTTAAATTACGTCCACAATTTATGTATCACCTTGTTTATTAAAAGAAGGAATTAAGGATAAACTTAAATGAAGAACGTAATATACAATTATCATAAAGAATTGCACATCGTGTTATTTACAATATTCACATTTATTTAAAACTACAACTCTTGAGTGCTTCGAACGGTGCAATGGATAAAGTAGCCAAAATACCAGTCGTTATTTTGATAATACATACCTACGTATACTAAAATGATTAACCCCCGACGCAAAGAGAGAGGTGTTATAAGTATGACGTCGATGTCTCTGTGTATGTGTGTCTGTCTATGACATTGTAGGTCAAATGGATGAACCAATATCGATGCGCTTTTTTTTTTGAAAAGCCAGTTACCTATGGTGGTTCTTAGTTATGTTAGGTTAATAACGGTCCAGCAGTCTAAGAGCATCAGCTGTTTTCCAAAATGGCTTTTTTGTAATTAGTGCTAGTTTTTAATTAATTTATTGTGGATGTGTATATGTTGGAGGTGTATTATTTTTAAGTATGTACGTGTCCTTATAACTGCGTGAGTCTTTGTAACGTTTATGATCCTTAAATAAATAATTGGAGTCAGGGGTTTTCTAACGGTTGTGATACCTAAGTATTATCTTTTAAGTTTTCACACTTGACGTATGTAACAGATGACAGTGATGTACTAAAATATATCGTATATACATAAACATAAGACTGAATTTCATTTTGACTGCCACATAAGTCTGTCGATTGATGGACCAGTCGTTTTCGACGTCAAATTGTAACAGACGCCAGGCATACACTAAAATATATTTTATACATATAGGAATAGAATTGAACTCCCTTTGAACTGTCACATTAATAAAATCTATCACCAGCAAGGATCGACTATTGGCGAAGGATGGACGCGAAAGTTTTATTCGGCAAGAAAGGATACGGGTTAGCATATTTAAAATGGCGACGAAATCTCACTCTACAGCGTTCGAACTATCCCCTTCCTGGCAATAATAATATCCTGGGACATTATTCACACACTGCCATCTGATCCCGAACTAAACAGAGGATGTACTATGGAAATCATATAATATAACTTATATACTACGTAGGTATACTCTTTTTCTAGCACATCCAGCTACCCCTATCTGTCAAATTTCTTTTATAGATTTTCAACTTTATCACAAAAGTATAAGGTTCACTTTCAATTGGGGAAATTTGACAGATTGGGGTAGCTTGATGTGCTGGCGTCTGTAAATTATCTTTAAAAAACGTTTAAAAATGGAAGTGATTTCGTATCTCCTTTGATCAAAGATATGTTTTAGACTAATGGGCAATTACAAAATAACAACTGACCTTTTTAGATACCAATACACGAAAACAAGACTATCCAAAGTGCTTCGAAATGTTCGCGTAAATATAATTATCTAATAAATAAATCCGTGTTAACAAGGTTACGGGAAGTGTCTATAATAACGATAGGCACTATAAATATTACTATCGTACTTGTATCACGTAAATGCATTGATTTTGTAATCTTAATAAAAGTTAAAATTATATCACTACCATTACGACGGTCACCGTAGCTTAGTTGGTAGTGCTCCTGCCTACGAAGCTGGTGGTCCTGGATTCGAATCCCGGGAAGTGCAAATATTTGTGTGATGGCACGAATATTTGTGTCTGGGTCATGGATGTTTTCTATGTAATTAAGTATTTATCTACTATATAAAAATAAGTCAGGTTTTCCTTCCTGACGCTATAACTCCAGAACGCACGAACCGATTTCCACGGTTTTGCATTCGTTGGAAAGGTCTCGGGCTCCGTGAGGTTTATAGCAAAGAAAATTTATAAAATTTAACGCGAGTAACACCGCGGGGCACAGCTAGTCTATGTATATAAGTATGTATATCGTCGCCTGGTACCCATAGTAGGTACAAGCTTTGCTTAGTTTGGGGCTAGGATGATCTGTGTGACATTGTCCCTAGATATTATTATAAAATAAATTGTATAAATGTTTTAACATTCCGTGTACCTAAATATCTGTAATAGGTAACTAGAAATAATAACTGTATTACTACAAACATGTTCTGACTATTTACAAGCGCTTTTTTAAAGTCTACGTGAATAAAAACCTTTTTTATTTTATTTATTTTAATGCGCTGTTGGTCTAGCGGTAGAGTGTTAAACCGCATACAGTGAGGTCTTGGTTTCAAATCTCAAGTCAGGGAAATACATGATTCGCAATATCATGTATTCTCAGTAGGAACCCGGAGTATGGAAGTTACCGGTGTTACACCCCCTTAAAGCCGTCGGTTCTCTTATCAGCTCGTATCATGAGTGTGGTGGTGGTGCTGTTTGCACACACACTTGTGCACTATAATATGATGATGGCTAGTCTGCATTGAGATTGGTCGCCGTTGCCGAAATGTGACCAAGCGGACATTATACAATAATATATGTAAGTATGTTGTGTATGAATTAATAAATAAAATGCTTCTCTATCACATCACACTAATATTATAAAGGCGAAAGTTTGTGAGTGTGTGACTGTGTGAGTTTTTTTTTTTTTTTTTTTTTTTTATGCATAATGGGATAGCGCTTGACCACGATCTCACCTGATGGTAAGTGAAGATGTGGTCGAAGGTGGGCCGCACGTACCCATAAGACGCCTGTTCACTCTAACCTTGAATAAACCCATGTTATATGAGTCTGGAAACACGTCGTTTGGAAGGTTGTTCCACAGCTTAGCCGTGCGTATGATGAAAGAGGAAGCAAAACGCTTCGTACGGCATAATGGGATGTCAACGACATAGCGGTGGAGAGCCTCCCGACGCCTTGTAGTCCGATGAAAAAAGGGAGATGGAGGGATAAGTTCATGGAGGTCTTGAGCGCATTCTCCATGAAACAGCCTGTAGAAAACCGATAAGCTTGCAACCTGACGCCGATGATCCAAGTTTTGCAGCTTTTTACTTGTTAGGTCTCTATCGTCGATTATCCTGCGAGCGCGTCTGTCTATCGAATCCAAAGAGTCTAGCTGATACTTTGCGGAGCCGTCCCAAAGATGAGAGCAATACTCCATGCAGGGTCGGACTTGAGCTTTGTATAGATTTAAAAGCTGTTCCCTCGTGAAGTACCGTCTCACCTTATTAAGTGTACCAAGCTTTTTGGCAGATACCTTAGCTTTGGACTCGATAGACTGGCCGAAGTTCAGGTCGCAAGATAAATTGAGACCCAATAAGTCTAGATGATTGGATATCGGTACAGACACATCACGGAATATAGGTGTCCGATAGAAAGGGGTCTTCTTGGCGGAAAAAAGACACGCCTGTGTCTTGGTGGCGTTGAAATCAACCCGGTTTACAATACCCCAATCAGATATTACCTGGAGAGTCGAGTTCATCCGTTTTACCATACTCTCTCTGAGAGAATCGGTTGTGCTGCTACTAGCCCGTGGATCGGATATGTAGCTCCCTTGCGACTGTGCTGTCATCTGCGTACCCATAAATACCGGGTAAAAGCAGGTCATTAATGTGCAGCAAAAAGAGCGTAGCTGAGAGAACAGATCCCTGAGGAACACCGGCATTAATGGCCTTGAAATCTGAAGAGCAGCCATCAACGACCACTCTTATAGACCGCCCAGTCAGGAAATCCGAAATCCAGGCGCACAGGCCAGAAGGTAGTCCATATGATGGAAGCTTGTTGAGCACACTATTATGCCAGACCCTATCGAAAGCCTTCGAGATGTCAAGCGAAACCGCTAAGGCTTCACCATGCCTCTCATCGTGTGTATGTTTGTTACTTCTTCACGTCTAAACGGCTGGAGTGATTTCAATAAAATTTGGTATGGAGAGCGCTGACACCTAGATTAACACATAGGCTAAAATTTATAAAGATTAACGCGGGTAAAACCGCGGCACCCAGCTAGTATATTTATATTATTAAACTAATATTTCAATGTCGAATTCAAACATTACTAAGGATGACATTATACACGAATATGTCCTTATCTTTAATACCATCAAACCGATTACAATCTTGATCTACAGATAATTTGACAAAATCAATAAACATATAATCAAGTAGGTAATCTCAATGTTATTAGATCCATTAAAACGTAGTTTCTGTACTAGTAGCGTCGACGCCACCCACGTTACCAAGGTCTTAATTACGTAACAATAAGGGCAGTTATCGTAAATCAAGTATTACCACTGACTTGCAGTTAACTGCCCTAAACATTATTATTTTGTCGCAAACCAAAATTTTCCGTATACTTAGTATGGTATTGATAAAACGTTTGGAACAATAAAAGTGTTTTAAGATTCGAATTCCTTACGAGGCAAAAACTGAGTGCGATAACAAGGTTTCGAAGAGCGAGTGAAAAAACTTGTATGTTGAAAACAAGACAGGTATGTACTTACATAATACATATTAGATTAGTGGCACGAGATCCAACGACATTTTTGTTACGTTCATATTAAATACGGTTATAGTAAAAAATTCACGTTTAAAAACTACTCGAAACACGTTCTGTTTTAATATGCTGGAATATGTGATCCCAAACTAAGCAGAGCTTGTACTATGGAAACCAGATAACTGACTACTATTACTACATATTAAACTACTTTTATTTTATAAATACATATATACTTATATAGATATTACACCCAGACACAGGACAAACTGACATGTTACGGAATTGAACCCAAGACCTGTGGCGTAAAGGCAAGCATTTACCAACCACGCCAAACTCTGATAATAAAATGCGTTATAGAAATGAAAATAAAAATAAAACTATACTAAAATAGAGCGTGTAGTGGTGTTTTCGATTACTGAATAAATACCTAATAACTCTTTCAAAAAACATAGAACTGTCATCATAACAACCGATTTGAACAAAGTTTACATTAGACCATTGCGAAAGGACGCGATATCGAATTTTTTCCAAAATCATTTTACAAACAGCGAAGAAATCGCATATTACACACATAAAAAACAATCATATCGTCCAATTGATTGACTCCTTCTTCTGTTGTCGAGTAGAAACAATTCATCTAAGAAAAATTTAATTGCATAGTGTGATTTCTCAGAAAGTTCTTATATTCACCTAATGTACCGGGATGATATGTAGAGTGCAGACGTTCTGCAATTTTATTTACATCCATATATGCATGTAAATATCTCATGTATGCATGTTATACATACTTACATAAATCCTAAAAATACTGCTTAATAAATTACTGTTTGAAAGAGCATACAAGCAACCTCATATTTTTTTTATACCAACTGATTTGAACTAATTTATATAAATAATTTATACAACTAAATTTATATAAGACCATTCCACCACACAAGCAACGGGGTAATGGAGTAACATACATACCAAAAAAACTTAGGTGACGTGTTATATATATATATTATAAATCTTTCATTTTGAAGTCGGTTTCGAAAATGGAATTTGGCTAGGAAGAGGAGGGAAACACTGAAAGACAGAGAAGGTGAACGTTGATGCATCACAGGGGCCCCTTAAACCTACATCTGAATCGCAAGTCTCAGACTCTGTGGAGTGTTCCCTCCTCTACCACGCGATGGACCCGGTTTCCGCACGGTGAATCCCTGGAATGCTAAGAATGAGGTCTGACACTGTAGTGTAGTCTGTAGTGACACTCCATAATTACATTTTTACTCCAAGTATCAAAAAGAGGTATTCAACGTTAAAAGGTATGAGTGTAGAATTAATGTCATTGGATCTCGTATTAAATGTAACGGAAATGTAGCGACACAGGTGACTGACATTGAATATCAATAACATATGCAAGCATTTTTTGTTTCGGCAAATACGATCGTGTAATGAACCGTAATTAATGGATAAAACTTGTCATCTCCAATCAATTGATTTTGACGGGCCTGTTGACGAGGCAAATGCTTGCTTTTTACGTTGGAGGTCGTGGGTTCGATTCCCACCCAGGACAGATATTTGTGTGCATGAACATGTCTGTTTGTCCTGAGTCTGGGTGTAATTATCTACATAAGTATGTATTTACAAAAGAAATGTGGTTTATGTAGTATATCAGTTATCTGGTTTCCATAGTACTAGCTCTGCTTAGTTTGGGATCAGATGGCCGTGTGTATATAATGGCCCAGGATAAAAAAAAATTAAGACGGTCATCGTAGCCTAGTTGGTAGTGCTCCTGCCTACGAAGCTGGTGGTCCTGGTTTCGAATCCCGGTAAGTGCAAATATTTGTGTGATGAATACGAATATTTGTTTCAGAGTCATGGATGTTTAATATGTATTTAAGTATTTATCTATCTATATAAGTATGTATATCGTGGCCTGGTACCCATAGTACAAGCTTTGCTTAGTTTGGGGCTAGGATGATCTGTGTGACATTGTCCTCAGATATTATTATTATTATTAATGATGTATCAAGGGTAATGGTGAGTTGATATTCGGCTATGTCTATAATAATTGGTTTTACCTCACAATAGAGTTTAAAAGAGGTTGTTCCTATTATCATCATAACAGCTGTAAGAAGTCCACCGCTGGACAAAAGCCTCCCTCTTCCCTCTGGAGGGTATGCCATAATCGCCACGCTTGGCAGACGGGTTGGCGATCGCAGTAAGATGGTCGTAGTAATCAGAAGGAAGCCGCTGCCCGTCCTCTGGTAGATATTACCTCAGGACGACTTCTACGCCCCCCACGGGATGAGATGGTGGGACGATATTCTGGAAAAATATGGAACGCTTCACGATTTTGCGTGTCATCTTTTGCTATGCATCTTCTCTGTATTGTTTACATTTTAGAATAAGTACTGCCGAAGCAAGTACAACACAAACATGAATGTAAGGATACAATAACCATTTCACTATTTACAAGCACTATTAATGTCTATGTGAATAAATATAATTAATTTTATTTTTCAATATTCGATGTGCGAATCCGACTCGCACTTAACACTTCCGACTAAGAATGAAATGGACGTCATTCTAAGTCGGAGGTGTCTGTTAAATTTGCATTTGATACTAAGATAGATTCACGCGAGTTTGGCTGACGGGTCAGCAGAGACAGCAGGTTTCCACTTGCTACTATCCTTACATCTCACCGCCGTCACCACACAAGACTATACAATTCGTTAAGGGTTAAAAGCGCGGTCTCTGTGTGGTGACGGCGTTGAATATAACCACCCCATCAGATCTCGCAGAGGTCGTTGAAGTCATCCTCACGGAATATCTACCAGAGAACGGGCAGCAGCGTCTCTCTTGCAAACCCACACGGCAAGCGTCGCGACTATAGTACATAACCACATTCTTAAGCAGGTTTTTGTTCAGCAATGGAAATCAATCGGCGGACATGATTATGATGATGAATGAAGATTTTTTTTAATAATTAATTTATAAAACTGTCTTCGATGATTTATAAGTTTATAACGGATACTTTACTACTAGTATAGTCTACAACTTGGAAGTGTTAGCAGAGTTTGATGAGGCAGTCTTAACTATAAAAATCCCTTTAGAAAGTCTTTTCTTGAAAGACAACTTCTGCACTAGGGAGAGTATCCCTGTGTCCCAGAGTACTTTACGAACATATAATTGACCGATACAGAGCACATCCAGACTCAGAAGAACTATTTATGGGTCACACAAATAGTTTTCTGTGCGGGAATCGAACCCGGGACATGAAGTAGCGACGCGGCCGTCTTAACCGCTGCGTCACATGCGTAGTCAAATATTATAGTGTTACTATAAATTTTACTGTCACTTAACCATTCCAATCGAGAACTTCTAGTTGTAAAAATCTAGTCTTCAGTATAATTGTCAAATCTATATATATAAAAATCAATGCCACTTTTCGTTGTAATGTTATAACTCAACAACGCCTTTACCGATTTGGCTAATTTTGGTCTTGAATTATTCGTGGAGGTCCAGGGAAGGTTTGTACGTAGATATTAAGAAAAAGTCAAGATTAAAAAAAATGTAAAATCAACATCTTTTAGCAATTTAAAATATTATTTTGGTTGAATAAATGAACTTAAAAATCATTTTTTTATTACTATGCCTTATACGTAGCGAAGCACGTACCGGGCCGCTAGTTATCTATAGATTTCAATGGATATTCGGTAAATTAAACATGCCAGTAGGTGTTCGAATCCTGTCACCGAACATATCAACTATAAAACCTCTTATAGCACTACCCCATTCGGTAAATAGTGCGATATTATGGCAGTAATGTTACTATTTCGCTCACACTATATCACAGGTAATTTTAACCTAAAGGGGCAGTTCATAGCCGAGGTGTAAAATATATTCTTTCTACAAATGCGTCAGACAAGCGTTCCAGTTCTTTTTTCAGCTCAATTCAGTCATTTATAAATGACTAAATTGAGCCTACCACCTTAGTTCAGATGGATCAATTTAGTCATTTGTAAATTACTAAATTGAACAGACTTATCTAAACTGGCAGGCTTGTCCAACGCATTTGTAGAAAAAATATTTTACACCGCGGCTAAGAGTGCCTCTATAGATTGAAATAACCTCTCACTATTTAATAAATATAATAGCTATACTCATAAACAACCGTTTACATTTATAAAACAATCACAATCAATCATAATTTAAACCTTATAAATACCAGGAGAATAGTACTTTATAGTCGCAGGCATACAAATTGTTTTGACCTAGTGCTTGGGCACGCAATTAAGGTTTCTTCAGGTATATTTTCTAAGTTATTAAAACATCATTTATATGTAAACCATATTAGCCACTTTAATCACACTAATATTATAAAGGCGAAAGTTTGTGAGTGTGTATGTTTGTTACTTCTTCAAGTCTAAACGGCTGGAGCGATTTTAATAAAATTTGGTATGGAGATAGCTGACACCCTGGATTAACACATAGACTATAATTTATACAGTTTAACGCGGGTAAAACTGCGGGGCACAGCTAGTTTATAAATAATTCGCAATACTGCCGTATCCAATCAAGATCGCTTAGCATTCCAAGTACATCTGATTACATAGGTATTCGTAGAGGATGGAAGAAAACATAATAAACGATATGCAAGCATAAAGTCTTAATTAAATTTTACCGTCTTAGAAATCTATGCCTTATTACATTGATAATAATAGTGATTTTGTACTAATGAAAACAATATAATATGCATGTTTCTGTAAATATTCTTGCTTGTTTGGCTCGTATATACCTACAGGGTTCGACCAATCAACGCAGTCGTAGTTATAAGATGGTGTTTTCATTTTATGACTTAATTGGCCGAACTTTAGTCTGTAGGGTTACCCACTACCGAAAAATTCCCCGATTCATCGGAAATTGCTTCCAAGACTCCCGATCTTAAAGACGCATGCCTAGAGAAATATCCGGGCTAAGTGTTTAATTTGAAACTTTTTAAAAAACGTTTTAAATCCCGCCATTTTCGTTAGTCTAATTCCGGAAATAGACTGACGCCTGTTGGTCTAGTGGTTAGTAACCCTGACTGCTAAGCCAAAGGTCGCAGGTTCGATCCTCCAGAACAAATCTTTGTGTGGTGAGCACGATTATTTGTTCTGTGATGTATTTACTAATAAATACACACAGTTTATCAGATGTCTGGTTGCCACAGTACAGGCTCTGCCGAGTTTGGGATCAGATGACAGCAAGATCCCATTTCCCATAGTAATCCCAAGATATTTATTTTTTTACTATATATCGAGAAATTAGACGGAAAAATTATGGGGATGGAGAATAGAAAAATGTTCACAGATAACCAGTAATGGAAACTGCTGGATGCGAATACCGCAAGACCGGCAATTGTGGAGATCTTTGGGGGAGGTCTTTGTCCAGCAGTGGACGTCTTTCGGCTGATATGATGATGATGATGAACCAGTAATGAATTATAGGCAGTGTGTTCTTGAGTGCCTCAAAAGCTTACGTTTGCATAATTGAAAAAAGAAATAGAAAACAAATTAAGCCCGGCAATTAGCAGTGTACGACTTTCAGCTGACTTTATTATTACAAAATCTAGCTTAGGCACTCACGGAAGTGTACCCGGCCCTATGACCAAAGTACATATCGCTTTAAATACCAATCAAATGCCAGATTTATACTTTGCTAAGTATAATGTAGAAGAATTGCCAAACTGAAGCGGGGCTGAACACATAGCTCGTAGAACCGACGGCCGTTGGGACAGGAAGATTCTCGAGTGGCGACCACGAACTGGAAGACGTAGCGTGGGCAGGCCAATGGACCGATAATCTTGTAAGAGCCGCTAGAAATCACTGGCAATTGCAAGACTAATAAAATCCCTGACATATAAAAGCATTGACCTATATTATCATGAGACGAGTTTATCTCATTCCCACAACTGTAGCATGACTTTTGAATGACGAAGACAAAACTTCTTTGAAGTAAGAGCGGCTTTTATCTTTTTATTTTTACAGTTTCTGGCTTTCACTACACCACCGAATAATGGAGGAGATTAAGAATTCAAGCCATTAAACATAAAAACATTTACTAACCAAGAAAACCGCGCCAGAGAGAACCCCTATGGGGTTCGTGAGTGAGGGCGGTTGCTGACCAGAAGATGCATGAGGGGGACAGTACAGGCGCTCATGGCCAATCGCACTCACCAGTCCGTAAGTGATCGGAGAAGTAAAGCACATAGGCACGCGGTCAGTCCGTAAATGGATCAACGTTAGAGTGGTTTAATTTCTGAGCGTCTCCGCGTTTGGGAACGTTAAGCTGTCGGTCCCGGTTGTTGTCATTAGACAACAGTCGATGATAAGTCATGTCGGAGGCCTAGGCTAGGCTTCAACAACTCACCAGGGTAACCACTGCTCATACGATATAGAAAGAAAAGGAGGTCAGTTTCTAATGAAGTTGAATTATATAAAGTACTTAAATTTTTAATTGACTTCTGAAATGTAGTAGTGGTGTGTGTGCGTGTGTGTATGTCTGTAAATACCATCTACAGTTTATGTAAAACAGAGGCAGTACTTAGTATAAGGCAGATATTTATTATAAATCACAGTGACGAACGTAAAAAAAATAATTCAATCCCACAGGAGTGAAAGAGATAGATAGCAAGATCGGCTAACATCAATTTACTTTAATACCTGCATCTACCTCTAATATTTATCAATGCTACGAAATACTCAAGAACCATCAAATATTGAAACCAGCAAATGTTTAAAATACCTCTTTAACAAAGACTATGGCTTATTTTAACATATTTTCTACAGTCTTTAAAATAAATCTAAAACATCCAATCATAAGTATTAAATTCCATTATTTTCTTGATTTACCTCCCACAACTGAGCTTAGTAGTGTGCCAACTTAAACTGCGAATGTATGGTGATAATAAAGTAATGTGATTGGTGCATTCACGATGCTATTACCTATCCGCCAATCACATCCCTCGTTTTCAAACGAGCATTCGTCAGTGCTTATTCTTATTGGAGGCTCTAATCCCGAAAGCTCCCGAGCGCTCTCGAACTTTGTCGAATGTTCTCGAATCTTCTAGTTTGTTCCATTATATTTAAGTCCTTACTGTTACGACACGAGCTCGTCCAAAGCCTTGTCCCTGTTGAATTCATGTTTGGCTAGCGCTGCCGACACTCTGCTCTCGGAGAACCCCAAGTCCATCAGCTCGCCGAGTATTAGTAATCCTTCAATCACCTGGAATTTGAAATAAGAAGGGTTAATAAATTGAATTAAGAAGTGTTATTAACTTGATTTAAGAAGTGTTAATAATTTGAAATAAGTAGTGGGAATACATAATTCAAACTTGGAGAACATGAATAGACTTTCATTTTTCTAATATGTTAGACATATGGAGGAAAATAATGCAGGTTTGACATGAGTTTCAGTAAACCGTAGAATAAATGGTACAAGATATTTTATCGTCGCATCGGTTTACTAGTAGCATAATAAACCACAGTCACACCAACTAAAGGCACGACCGGAAAGAGGTCAGATGCAGGAGCCAGGGCTTTACATGCTCTCCGAGGCAGGGGGCATAGACAATGTCGCCAACTCGCAGACTTCGGGCTGATACTGAGAAAGTTTCTTGACGAAAAATCTCAAAAGTACCTACTTTTGGGCCGAACGGGGATTTGAACCTGCGTTTGAACACACTACATTCAATTGTTAACAGACTTCAAAAGAAGGAGGTTCTGATAAGGTTGGCTTGTCTGACTCCAACTCAAGCATTTTTTTTTTAATTACTTGTATAATATACTCGTAGTACTATTACAGAAAGTACTCTCCATCAAGAACTTAACCCCTAAGCAGTCTGGGTACTATACAAGACCACATCATTTTCAACCTTATCCCTTTCGAATAAAGACGTAATAGAGTATGTGAGCGCCTCCCACCAATAAAGGTATCTATTGGTGGGAGGATATCTAAAAATTTGGGTGTAACCTTCGACTGTAATCTTTCTTGGAAGGCACATGTCTCTGAAGTCAGTAGGAAGATTCACTTTACTTTTCACTCACTGAAACATCTCCAAAACTTTCTGCCTTTGAAAACGAAAATCTCTCTTACTCAAACTCTTCTACAACCCATTCTAGACTACGCTGATTGCTGCTATCTGGATGTCACCGAGGAGCTGTTGAATAAACTTGAGCGCTTGCAAAATCTCTGCATTCGTTTTATATTCGGTCTTAAGAAATATGATCATGTCTCCAATTTTCGCAAGGATCTCAAGTGGCTACCCCTTCGACTTCGCAGGAATACTCGTATATTGTGTCTCCTCTTCAATATCCTTCACAATCCCTTATCCCCTTCCTACCTACGGGACCGTTTTTCCTATCTTCATTGTTCCGATGCTCCCTGCAGATCCCATCGTCGATCTCTTCTCCTAATCCCTCAACATAAAACTGATTTTTACTCCTACTCCTATACGGTTCATGCGGTCAGGTTGTGGAATTCTCTTCCCCCTAACATTCGCCAATGTAAAACAGTTTCAATATTTAAAAATCGTGTTAAAGCACATTATCTCTCTTCCTCATCCTAGTTGTATGTATATGTATGTGTATATAGATATTTATCTTTGTATTTTATAAGTATTTATGTATATTAGCATGTAGTGTATGTATATATGTATTACTAGAAACTACACACGATATATTATATTTCTTTTAATTTCTCCTCTCGCGGGTCTGCTGGAAGAAATTTCATTGAAATAAGCAGTACCTTTGTACATGTTATTTTCTTTTAAAATTTATTTTCTGTATTCCTTTTCCGTGTGTACATTAATGATTAAATAAAATAAAATAAAATAAAGGTAGAATAAATAAAAATATAGATAGATAGATAGATTAACTCTTTATTGTACACCAATATTAAGATCTTACATTACAGGAGCATGTAAATAAAAAGTATACAATTGGCGGTCTTATCACTAAAATGTGATCTCTTCCAGACAACCAAAATATATTATATTAATAATAATAATAATGTCCTCCTAGCCGAATTTCGGCCACGGCGGCCAGTCTCAACAGAGATTAGCCATCTGCGCGGGACATATTATAGTGCTCAAGTGTGTGCGCAAACACAGGAGCACTTTCTATTCCATCACTCTCATGATCCGATGGGTCGCCTATGCGACACGACCGGAAAGAGTTCAGGTACAGGACCGACGGCTTTACGTGCTCTCCGAGGCACGGGGGTATAATACCGCCAACTTCCAGACTTCGGGCTGATGCTGAGGTTGTTTTCTTTTTTACAGAAAAGTCCCAAAATCACTTTTTGGCCCAACCCGTGATTTGAACCCAGGACCTCGTTCTCTGCGGGTGAACACGCTACCGCTAGACCAACGAGGCAGGTATTATATTAATATAAAGGTTATATCTAGTCACATTGTTAAAACAATTTACAGAGACACTATCTACACTATATTAAAACTTGGAGGCAATTATCTTGAGAACACAAACCAATCCCAACTGTATTCCCTTATAATAAGATTGAATATGCTCAAGCAAAGGAAGTTAGATGTCACAGTTTTAAAGTAAACATTATTATCTGAGCTTCAAATAAGAACACAATTAGGTTATTCGTGAGGTCAGAGCACTGGCTGTAACTAATTAAACTGGGTGGAAGTATTAGACTAAGATATTCGGAATTACCAACTCGGTTTTAAAGAAATAACACCTCATACCAACAACATAAGGTTGGTTTTCGAATGTTGAAGAAATTACAGGTGTAACTTTTTATAAGGTAATTTATAATCCCCTTAGGCGAGTAGGTTGAAAATGGGTAGCTCAACTAAAATAATAGCTTTTTATATTTAGACTGATGAATTACTTTTTGTTAATTTATATTTCTTTTACATGTTGGGATAGTATAAATACATGTAGTAGTAAATCTTGTAATGTACAGCGCATCTGCACAAGTAATCATCAAGGCAATTAACAACCCACCATTGGCACTGTTTTGACGCCCATGTGTATCAGTTTCAATCCCCAGTCAGGTCAAATAATTGTGCTTGTCTGTAAATGGAATGTTTGTAAAATCTTTTGCGGGCTTATATCCCTAATACATTTTAGTTATAAAACAGTCCTAAACTCAAATCAAGTGAGTCGAAAAAAAATTATAAAATTAACAATACTCGAAAGGATTGTCAACTATTATAATTTTATTTAAACTCACTTTTGTCATGACCACTAATTATTGGAAGAACAGTATTTCCTTCTTCTTTTGGCAAATAAAAATGATTGAAAAAGTGAAAACTTGTTCTGAACATTTTGAAATATTAATCTCACAAAGTAACTGATGAAAATTGTTCTAAAAAGCCAACACTAAGTTCATATCATATAAAACATCTTATTGCTCGAGTGAGACAGTTTCGCACTGAATTGTGGGCTTTGGTAATGATACTAACAATCCGAGACATCACACAGTGCCATCTAGGGTAAACTAAGCTGGTACTATGGATAGAAATACTTATATAGGTAATTTGATTTTTTACATAATACACCGAAAATAACCCAGACCAAGACTAATTGACATGTTCATGGACACCAATATTTGTCTTGTGTGCCGATTGAGCCCGCAAGCTTTGGATCAGTAGGTATATTCACTATCAACTGAGTCACAGCAGTCCTCACCTTAATAAAAAAATAAGTGCTACTGTGTTACTTAATTCAATAGACAAAATAACCTTGCTTTCAGTTTGATTTGACATTGGGAACAATGTTTCTAACAATGCATTGAATAGCCTACAACAAAATCGATATATACAGAATATCCTTCATAATTTATTCCCTGTTGATCTGACTGCCACTCTTATCTTGCCTCTATTTGGACCAGGGCCTCCTGAAAAGAGCTCCACAGCGGAAATTTGTCAATAATTCGGAGGGATATTTCATATTGGCCATGCACACAGATTGGTGATTGCAGTATGATAGACATAGTACAGAGAGAGATGCTGCTACCTGTACTCTGGTAGATACTCCCTTGGGATGACTTCCAAGCTCCCTACGGGATAAAATGGTAGAAAAGCTGATAATTTAAACTGCAAAACCAGCCTGATAGACTAGTGTTACTATGGACACATTATATGTAGACTGTTCAACTTTAGCCAGGCACCATAGCCAGGTTAGGTTATGTGAATGACTATTTCTCATAGAGTTAAACGACCTGTCTTCGGTCATGGGCATTTTTGTAGAGTCAATATGCAAATAATCTAACAGATTATAGTATATTCCTAAAATTGATTATCGACAATACTGTGATTATAACTAAATGCAACACAGATTTTAAAACTAGGTTTTATCATAAGTGGCAAAAGTTACTTAAGATAAGTCATTTACTTTTTTTCAATTGCGACTAAATTTATTTTTAATTATTAATTTGAACTTTATGCAAATATCAGTCTAAGGATCTTTGCATTAGAAACTAAATTTCTGTAGCAATTCCTTACAATTGAACCTTTAAATAAGTATGTATGTTTATCAGTTGTCTTGTAACCATACTACAAAAGCTGCCTAATTTGGAACCAGACAGCATTGTGTTAATAATCCCAAGATATTTATTTATTGTTTGCTTATTTGCTGGCTTACAACATACTCCTTATACCTCTAAAGATGAATAATTATGAAACTTGACTCACCTTTTTATCATTATCACCTACGAGTGTACACACTCTGGCTACCCTGTCTAGAGGAAATCCCATTCCATGTATTTTTCTACACATCTCCTGCAACTGCGGACTTAACTTTTCCAGTGGATTTGGTAAGTGTTCCAACTTCTTTTTATGTCTCCTATCATCTTTTTTCTTTTCATTAATTTTAGGAGTCACTGGAGTCGGCTGGTTTTTTGGTGCAGGACTAGCATTATAAGACCTTTCGCTCATTCGTAGTTTGGCCAACTCTTCATTCAATTCCCTTACTATATCTGGTACACTTCTTGATCTTGTTTTCGTTGTGGTCTGTGTTTCATCTGTTTGTAATACTGCATTTGTATCAACATTTTCATTTGGGCTTGTTGTTGTATATGGTGCAGGTGTATTTGCTGGCTGATACGCCAAAGGTACTGTGGGGTACTGATAATAATATGGCTGTGGTATATATGATCCATTCTGTACTTCACTCATGTCAGCCGATGTTGTTGGCAACTGGTTATAGTATGGTTCAACTCCAGGAGTGGAATATGAGTTAGGAGAAACATAATATTGGTAATTGGGCATGTACATATTAACACCTTCAGTTTCTGCTGGAATGTAATATCCATTAGGCATAGAATAGTGTTGCGGTGAATTATACATTAGATTAGAGCCTTGTATTGGTTGTTCTAGGTATGTAGGTAGATATGTTACACTACCCATCTGTGCCTGAGTGGCACAATTGGTATAGCCCTGGTCTGTCACATAGGCCATGGGTGCATTGCAGCTTGTAGCAGAATCCTTGTGAGGCTGTAAGACTTGTGCTAACAGCTCCATATCATTAATAGTCTTAAGTTCAATGTTATCAAATGGACTGGAGTTGTCATTCTCAAAATCTCTGAAAGTCAAGGTCTCGACATTAGGATTGTGAGGCATTTTTGTGATTTTCTTATTTAACTTCAAATTTAATAATGGATCTGGGTCATCTAATAAGCTATTCTCTGGATAAGTATTGGGTTGGACAAGGATAGGTTGTAATATATTAAGTTGCGACTCAGTGGCGACGCTTGTTGAAGGATAGGCAATGTTATTGGACACATCAGCTGTCTCAGTATTATCTATGTTAGTAGTGTTATCACAGTTTTTATCAGTTTTCTCATCAGGAGAGAGGGCGCTGATCTCATCGGTGCTGGGATACGACACCTCGGAGACGCTCAACTGCTTCAGCCGCTCCTCATCTTCGGCGGCAGCGATAGCATCAAGTTTCTTTTGCTCTGCTTCCTGTAGTAACTGCAAACGATGCCTCCTCTCATTTTTCTTCGTTTCTTTCGCATTCCTGAGCTCTTTAAGCTTGACCAACACATTTTTTTCGAATGAGCATGAATAAGTTGCGCTATCAACCACATACTGCGACCGTCCTGTACATTCATAGACACTGTGAGGCAATTCGAATCGTAGCGGCCGTTTGTACTTTTCAGATATCTTAACGGGCACTCCGTCCATGAAATCCCCGAAATGTGACATATCAACGTACTATGCTGCTGAGATAAAGATAATTATCAAACAATGAGAAAGCAAAGTTTGTTT
This sequence comes from Pseudoips prasinana, assembly GCA_951640165.1. Lineage (NCBI taxonomy): Eukaryota > Metazoa > Arthropoda > Insecta > Lepidoptera > Nolidae > Pseudoips > Pseudoips prasinana. Next base: position 34,354,334 of record OX621248.1, read on the forward strand.
CTATTAGCACTTTTAAGGTTACATAGTCCCCACTCAACGTCATCACTCGCTTAATAGATTTTATTATATATTAAATAATAAAACAGATTGCGAAGTGTCTTCCATGATCTCAACAAACAAATTTATCAGGACAATTATTTTTGTACCTACGTAATTTTAATAAATTTACGAATGTCCGTCTAGTAAATCGTAATGTCAATCAAACTTTGAAAGCAAAATAATTGAAAATGTTCGTCATTGCAGTCAAAAGACAAAGAAAGCGAAATCTGATCGTAGCACATTGAAAGGAGAAAATATAGTCACTCATGCTCAAAATTCAATCCTAAGTAATTGTTGGAAGGACTGGAACGCAGCGGCTGAGAGGACTGCCATAATCAAAAAATCATATTCCTCGTATTTTCACCTAAGTGCGGAAAGATGAGATGTTATGGTTACAGTGAGTTTTTAATTTGGGAGGTTTTTGTTCAAGTAGACTTTGAAAAAGCGTTTGCACATAATCAGGATATGTTTGTATACTACAAACATATCCACACTTATAGTTAAGATTACATAATTATTTCTAATATTTGGTTATGCGGCTTGCGTGAAAACATATAGAATAACATTGAATTTGTTACAGTTATGATTTTACCGCTGGCTTATTTGATTTTCTATCATATAAATTAATTATTGGTTAATTACCGAAATGTGGAGAACTTATCTTCATAATTATAAGAAAGTTTATTATTGTTGCATTTAAATAATAGGTATACGAAATACGCTCTAGCTATCGGACATTATTAGTTGAACTTAGATATGCAGACGAACGTATCTAAGTTACCCCACGTACTGCAGTTGCACCTACACCTTTGTATAAATTTATTACAAAATATTTTGAGAGCCGTGTATAGCTCTCATGTTTTGTAATTAATTTATACAAAGTTGCATTAATGTTATAATTCGACGAGGGAATAATATTCTTTATTCTTTGTTGTACGCAAAAATACATTTATAAATGATTTAATCTAAAACTATTATACAGAGGCAAGCAAGCTTTACTCTATATGAGTTTTCTTCCTACAAACCCTTGTTGAACTAAAACTTGTGTGAAGGGGTTTACACAGTGCACAAAAATAACGTGTCTAACCCTAACGTGGACTAGCAGGAATTTCTTCGGTTATCTCCAACAGTCTTAGCATCCCAGCCGCGGGATTCGGCAATAAAGGCATAACGAGAACATAATATGCTCTCATCTAAAAAAGACGTTCAGAGTTAGATAATATTTCATATAACTCTCTTTTGATATGTGATTGTTTGTGGTGTAACATCAATCAATAAGATATTAATTAGTATAGAGAAATTGTACTTTATTTTTTATTTTTTTTTATTTATTTAACAATTTATGTACACATAAGTAAAAACATAATAACATAAATAAAACAAGGAAAAGATTGTACAAAGGTACTGCTTATTTCAATAGAAATCTCTTCCAGCAGACCCGCGAGAGGAGAAACTAACTAGAAAAGAGCATATTATGTGTAGTTTACGCTACTATATACGACATACAAAGTGTATGTATACACTACATACTAATAATACACAGATACCTATAAGGGGAATATATATATATAAGGGCAATATAATATACTACATATACATACTATTATCAGGATGAGGTTAAGAGAAAATGTTCTTTCACTCGTTTTTTAAATAACGTTATTGTATTGCTATTGCGGATGTTAGGTGGAAGAGAATTCCACAGCCTGACCGCATGCACCGTAAAAGAGGAGTCGTAAAAATCGGTTTTATGGATAGGAAATTTAAGGAGGGATCTGAGGTGTGACCTACAGGAGGCATCAGGTGAATGAATAAAGGAGAAACGCTCCCGTAGGTAGGCGGGGTATGAGGGATTGTGAAGGACATTAAATAAGAGATGCAATATGCGAGCATTCCTACGAAGACGGATAGGGAGCCACTTGAGATCCTTGCGAAAGTTAGAGACATGATCATATTTCTTGAGACCAAATATAAAACGAATGCACAAGTTTTGCAAGCGCTCAAGTTTATTTAGCAGCTCCTCAGTAGCATCAAGATAGCAGCAGTCCGCGTAGTCCAGAATGGGTTGTATGAGTGTCTGAGCTAGTGAGATTTTCGTTTTCAGGGGTAAGAAGTTTTGGAGGCATTTTAAAGAGTGGAAGGTAAAGTGAACCTTTCTGCTAACTTCCGATACCTGAGCTTTCCAAGACAAAGTGCTATCAAGAATTATGCCCAGATTTTTTGCAGTATCAGTATATGCTACAGGATGACCATTTAAACATACCGTAGGGAGTGATGCGAAGTCAAGATAGTTACGCATGTATGTACTACCAATAATCATGGCCTGGGATTTTTCAGGATTTATTAACAGACCATGAGACCGTGTCCATTGGTTAATTAATTCCAGATCACGATTCATGGCAGCAATCGCGCCATGAGCATCTTCTCGAGTAAAAAATCTGTAAAGCTGCAAATCGTCTGCATAGAGATGGAAGTGTGAGGAAATGACTCGTGTGATAGAGTTAATGAAAATGGAAAAGAGTAAGGGAGAAAGAACGCCACCCTGAGGTACGCCCGCAATAAGAGAACACCAATCTGAGTAAGACTCGTCAAGTTGTACGCACTGCGAACGTCCCCGAAGATAAGAGTTAAACCACAAGACAGTACTAGAAGAGAAGTTAAGAGACGCCAGAATACCGAGAAGGACATCAAAATCAACAGAATTGAAAGCGCTGCTAAAATCCAATAGCACTAGAAGAGAAAGGGATTTGTTTTCCATGGCCCAGCGGATATCGTCGGTCACTTTCAGCAGAGCAGTGACAGTGCTGTGGCCAGTACGGAATCCAGATTGGAAGGAGCTAAGAAGGTGGTTATTAGACAGGAAAGAAGAAAGCTGACGATGAACTATATGCTCAAGGACCTTAGACAGGAAAGGCAGAATGGAAATAGGACGAAACTGGGATGGAGTAGCTGGATTACGTATTTTGGGAAGTGGTATTATGTGTGCTTGTTTCCAAGCTGTAGGAAAAGTAGATGAGAATAAGGAAAAGTTGAAAATGTGAGTTAGAACAGGAAGTATAGTTGGCAGAATAGGATGAATCATCCTTGAGCATATGTTATCATGTCCAACTGCAGAAGAAGATATTGAAGCTGTTGATTTTTTGACGTCCTCCTCAGTTACAGGAGATAAATTAAAGGGAGAACAATGCGGTACTGGTAAAAGGGAAAGATCTTGTAAAGTAGCCAATTTAATTTGAGAGTCCAGATAAACGGGGGGGTTAGAAAAATGAATGTTAAGACCATTCAGATCGATATCTTTACAAGCCGTGGTGGGAGATTTACCAATTCCGTTGGATTTGAGAAATTTCCAAACTGTGGAAGAATCACGATTATCAAGCGATTTGTAAAAGTGGCGCTTCTTAGCATCACGACACAGGCGATTGCAGCGATTACGTAGAAATTTATAGCGATTTAAATTTCCCTCCGTTGGATTAAGGTTATACCTGCGTTTAGCTTTATCCCTGCGTGCCATAGCTTCCTTAATTTCAGCGGAGATCCAAGGAGCAGGAGAATGTTTAACTTTCACTCGACGTTTTGGAGCATGGCGATCATATAAGGCTAGTATTTTACCATTAAAAAGATTCACTTTATCGTCAATGTTCGAAGAATTATAGATTTCGGACCAATCCAAATTCAAGGCATCAAGCTGCAATGCTTCCAAATGAATACCCCTGAAGTTACGAAGAAGAAGGTAGTGAGGTTTCCGCTTAGGAGGTCTAATTGTGTACGATAGATAAACCAAGTCGTGGTAGGAGAAGGAAGAAACTAATTGGCCATGAGTAGCAACACGATCAGGAGAAGAAACGATCATAAGGTCCAAGAGAGTAGGGGTGCAATTAGGGAAGTGATGCGTAGCAGTAAGAGGGAGAACGTGAAGATTGATAGAAGTTAACAGGGAGAGTAGTTTCGCAGAACGATGATCGTTCTTGATCAAGCAAGTATTGAAATCACCCATAAGGACTACATGGTCATAAATCGGACATAAATTATTTAAGAGGATATCAAGTGATTCGAAGTAATCGATTTATGTTAAAATTGTATTCTCGATGATATGAAAACCCCGGAATCCCGGGGTATCTCCATATTTACCATAAAGTTAGTATAGTTATACTAACTTTAACATACACAATTTAGTTCCAGCATAACCTTCGCTTCCATGGAAATCAGGGAACTCTCCAACTATAGCCAATTCTGTTTGCAGTGGGAAATGTCATTAATATTGCAAATGCTAAAATTATTCAGATTTATTGCTACGAAGAATATAATAAAATGATACATTTTTATAGTAACTACTTGTATGGGATATTTTTTAGTTTAAAAACGACTGCAATATTTTTTGGAATTTACGACTAGCATTACATTTACAATATTAGTGCTGGCATGCAATGGAACATCGGAATTTGAAGTAAAAAAAAACTAAAGTCACGTGGACTTTTTCATACAATGCCGTCAGATGTCGCTATTTTCGCTTCCTAAAGTCATGGCGGATCTTCTTCATTAGATTTTTACAGATTTGCCATAATTTTGTGGGTAGATTTATTATAACCGGCGTCGAAATAATTATAGCCAGTATTGTTCACAAAGTGGGAAGCCAGTGACACGCTATTATCGACATAAATTTCAGCCGAGAGCTATCAAATCAGAAACAACGTCCCACTCGACGTCTCGAATTTCGGCGTACTCAAGATAAATAGAATCACTGGATTTCGACGTCGCACCATACTCTAATTAATTTACTACGCCTACTATGACGCAATAGTCGTCCGCCACGCCGGACACCATCGGATTTAACACTCGAAATACAGGTCGGTATGCCATAAAATATATAATTGAAGTTCGCCGGTGGAACTATCACTCATAACCTGCATCGCCGGCAGGGTATCGAGGCGGGGATGAACGAAGGTGCGCCGATAATGTATCACGGGAGCGGGGGCTTCGGTGGGCCGGGACAGATGTACATGATGGGTGGGCACGAGCGGGTGGCGCGCTATCCAGTGGACGCGCTGCAGAGCCTAGGCGGCAGTCCCGGCGGGCATACGACGCCGCGCCGCTGGCAGCCGCGCCGTGACCGCCACCCCAGCAACAAGGGAGCTGGCGACAACACAGCCTTTGGATATGACTCTGACGATTCTAGTTTGTCAAGCAATGCTTCTGGCTCAAACAAATCGGGAGAAAAGGGTAAGTGTTCTGATCAAACCTCATATCATAGGCTACATTATAAATTCCAGTGTTTAATTTTAAGTGAGAATCTAATGTGAAAGCTATTTTAATTTGAATTTTTCCAATCCTAACAGAACTTCGATTTTATTGAAGTACCCTCACAGTTTTATTATTCATTTGGACTAACTGTTGGAACTTACACACAAGGTGTAACAGAATTAATGAAAGCAAGTGAATCACCTGTAAGTAAAACTTAAGGAAACCAATCAGTGAAATATTTGATTATTGGATTTTATACCAAAAGTGTCAGTGATCATTTTTGTGTGAGATGTTTATCTTTGAGTGTTATGAGAGTGGATGTTTCATAGGTCAATCTTTACGGCCACTATATGAAAGTTCCGGAGAATTCTGGATTACCCACTGTCTGAGAATAATTATTGTTTTTGTTATCAAACTTGATTATCTGTTGATCATTGAACTGACATTGAACTTTTAAGTCATAATCACAGAATACAAGAACTATTATTTATCTAATTTGCCTACCAAAGAAAATTGTTTATGGAAGGTGTAACAAAAATTGTGGATTTTACTTAAGGATCTTTAAAAAATAAACATTAACTCCCCATACAAGAACAACAATAATTTTATGCATTTAGTATGTGGAATTATATATTTTTTTTATTTTATAAACTACTTTTGTTTAATTCTTTCATTCATTACGTCCACTATCTATGTTATGCATATAAATATTTTACAAAAAATGATTTTCTTATTTAAATATTGAGGCAACATGTTATTTTATTATTATTTGGATTTATCCAGAAGCTACTAAAATACATTTTGTTACATTAGACTGAAATTAAACAATTAGACTTTTACTTTAAATGATTTACTTCAAATTGGAAGAGGTTTTCCTATTCGTTTTATTTCTGGCAGCAACTAAAAACACTTCAAACTTAACTATAGATTCAAAGTAAAAAGTTATTATTTAATTAAACTAATAAGTATAATCAGATTATATTCTAAAATTGAAAGGAGTATTCCCCTTTTTAAACTTTTTACAAGAGGATCTATAGAACCACTTAAACATTAACTATTGATTCTAATTAAACATTTATTCTTTGACTTAAATTGATAAGTATAATCATTTTGTTTACTTTAAATTTAAAGATGTTTCCTTTATATCTAAATATGTAGGACTCATGTATAATGTTCTCAAACAGAGATAAAAGTTCTGAAAATCTGGTTCACAATTGTATATATAGTATATAACATATAGACAAAATGAGAGCATCTTTAGTAAACATTTATATTAGCTGTTGTTGTCGGTATATATATATATATATATATATATATATATATATAAAAGAAATAATTTAAATTTATGTATTGTAAATCCATATTAATATATTGCTTATCTTAAAAAAGTCCTGGGACATTATTTACACACAGCCATCTGATCCCAAACTAAGCAGAGCTTGTACTATGGAAACCAGATAGCTGATATACTACATTTTTTCTTTTGTATGTAATTACATACTTCTGAATGTTCTATCACATCATCATCATCACATCAGCCGAAAAGCTCCCGCTGCTGGACACAGGCCTCCCCCAAAGATCCCCACAATTGTCGGTTTTGGGCTATCTGCATCCACCTATTTCCAGTGATATATCACATAGTTTTATCAAAATTTGTTAGGATAAATATAATTTGTATAACATATTTCGAAACATAGTAGTATAACATAGTTATTTGCTATGGTACCATAATGCATTATGAGGCATACATTCCATACTCCACTTACCATACTTCTGGCATGTCCATTGCAGATCAACTAAACTCAATAGGATCAGTTTGTAAACAAAACATTTCAGAATATATGCCTCAAAAATCTATACATATAATAAATCTGTAGAAAAATCATTTTTGTACATCAAAAGAAAATCAAAAAATAAATAGCCAGGGAATTAAAGGACAACCAATAGAACCCATTTCCAGCATTTTTAGAATTTTTGTCTGTTTGTCTGTTTATATGTTCGGGTTTCACGTAAAATATACGAAAGCAATGTAGATAACTTTTATACACAACGATTGAGCGTAACTTGAGGTAACATTTAGTTTTTGTTTTATTGCAATCGGTTCAGTCTATCAAAAGATATTAGATTTTAAAGTAATCATGGAGAAAAATAACACACATTTCGGTACTTCAAGATGAACTAATGTTTATAGTTGAACTAAAAAGTCCGATAGATGTCATTGTGCATATTATGACATCTCTTTTCTGAATGAACTAGGTTGATAGTTGATTTTTGTTTGGATAGATGTCGTTGTGCATTTCTTTTGACTCGCGGTGTTAAGATTTGCCCGTGTTTGCTGAATGCATGAGTTTTGAATGTTCTGAATTATTTCGAAATAAGGTGGTTGCCTAGAAGTATGTCGTTGTCCAAAATTGGTTATTAAAAAAATCTGTTTTCTTTGGGCAAATTGAATTATGTAGAAGGTTGGATTTGTTATAATTAAATTTTAAATTATTGATAGTTGATTTTTATTTAGATACATGTCGTTGTGCTTGATAGTTGAATTTTATTTCGATAGATGTCGTTGTGCATTGCTTTTGACCCGCGGTGTTAAGATTTGCCCGTGTTTGCTAATTGCATGAGTTACGTAGGGCTTTGAATGTTCCGAATTGTTTCGAAATAAGGTCTTGGTTTTTTTAAGTAAGTAAGTAAGCAAGCATTTATTTGCATAAACATGTGTACACATACAAAAAATATTATTGCATGCAACATGTAGTAGACATTATTATGATCAGACATGTTTGCTATACAATAGCGTGCAAATGTGTTATAATAATATTAAAGGTTTTCAACTTAAGAATTATTATTTGGAAAATCTAAAAATTACATTACACAAAATATCTATTCAATAATAAATATATCATAAAATTAAAAATAATATGTCAAAAATAAAATAGTCGATTCCTTTGTAACGCGAATGTACAGACGATTCGAATTTTATTGAGCCTGTCCGATTGAATGTATTTGAATGTAGTAAATTAACCCAATATCTCATAATTTTCTCAGCACAAATCTATATACCTACCTATGTAAAAGAGGAAACTGACATATCAACGCACAGCCTGAACGGCTGGGGTTAGAGACTTGAAATTTTCACAAACATTCACAAAGGAAGCGGTTTTTGGAAATACTAACCCTAAGGGGGTAAAACAGAGAATGAAAGATTATATGAAAAGCCGTCATTTTTAAGTTAAAGGCATTGAAACTTAAATTTAGTAGTTCAGCTAAAAATAAAAATAAATATTTTAGTATTTTTGGAAATTCCACCCCAAGGGCGTAAAATAGGGGATGTAAGTTTGTATGAAAAGTGTATAATTTTTTAAGTGAAAAGCATGAAAAGTGGTATTTGGCCTTTCCGTTAAAAATAAAAAATATGTATTTCAGGATTTTAGGAATTTCCACCCCTAAGGGCGCATAATAGGGGATGTATGTTGCGTGTGGGTATACCTATAATGGTTCTGAGGAATTTGAAACCACCTAAACTTTGCAACGACACGAGGCTTCAAGTCAAAACTTTGCATCGTGTTATAGCGTCTACTATTATGCCTGGATCCGCCCAGGGAGTAACAGTGTTCGTGTCATGTATTCCGTTAGTGCCAAATGATCTCCCTTTTCAGTTTAAAATACTGTAGTTCCCTATAAAAGTGTGTGTCATGATAACCATCAACAAATCGCAAATTCAAACTCTCAAGTTAGCTGGAATTGACTTGAGTAAGGCGGGCAGGTTCACGTGGCGTGCTCACGTGTGAGTTAATCCCACAGTCTGATCCATGTAGAGCGAGGACCTACGTCTTTTGCTGAGCGCCGTAAAGTGGATGATATTGAACATCCCACATACCAGGCCGCTTGCCGAGCTCGCCATTTATTAGTTGGAGGTCAGCATTGGGATGACGCTCTAGCGGAAGCCCGCGTGAGCGATAGTCCACATCGCTTGCGACATTTGTTTTCCATCTTAATGACCTTTTGTGCGTTATCGGACGCTAAACAGTTATGGCATAAGTACCATGACAAGTTTGCTGAAGATTTTATGAGACATGTACAACTAAATACTGATGGACAAATTACTGACAGGGTACGTGAAAATTGTCACAACAGGTCCTTATTGGCTATTCAAATGATAGTTATAAGTATAGGAGGGAACCCGATCAGTCAGAAGCTGCAAAAATGCACTGCACAATGCAGGAGTTTTCCAATTTATTGTTAAAAATAGGCGATGGCACATACCCCGTACAAGAAGATGGAAAAGTTATTTTGATTGGTAATCTCTGTTCTTACGTTACATCACAGAATGAGCTAATTTCTTCTGTGTACGGAGATACCACAAACATGGGAAATCAAGCCGGTTCTTGGCTATGTCAGCGAGCTATTTTGACTCCCCACAATGACCAAGCTGCGGCAATTAATTTCAAAATATTGAGTCATGCGTCCGGTAATAGTAGAGAATATAGCTCAATAAATACATTTATGGAAGAAGATAACGCCACGCACTACCCGGTAGAATTTTTGGATTCCCTCAGCACACCCGGACTTTGAGCCCACAAAATAGTTTTAAAAATTGGTGTACCAATAATTCTCCTCAGAAATTTATGTCCTCCCAAACTTTGTAACGGCACTCGGCTCAAAGTCGCAAATCTGCAACATTATCGAAGCTGAAATATTAACAGGTTGCGGCGCCGGTGATATTGTTTTTATTCCAAGGATACCTATAATTCCTAAAAACTTTCCTTTCTCTTTCAAACGAGTGCAATTCCCAGTCAGTCTCTGTTATGCCATGACGATTAGTAAAGCTCAGGTCCAAACATTATCCGTTGCGGGGGTGGACCTAAGTATTGGATGCTTTTCCCATGGTCAACTATACGTAGCTCTTTCACGCAAAAACAACCCCAATAACGTTTTTGTGTACGCTCCAGATGGTTCCACAGGTAAAATAAAGAACCACTAAATTAATTAAAAAAATAATTTTTCGGTACCTATCCTCCCACAGCGCTTTACACTAAAAAATACATTGTTAAGTTCCAACATCCACGCGAACGAAGTCGCGGGCACAGCTAGTATTTACTATGTTTGATTTTGGTTGTACTTTTATCAAAATTTAAAAGAAGTTTTTTCGTTCATCTGTTTGTTTTTGAAGTAAAATTACTTTACGCAGTCTTGGCTTGGGGAATAAGCTGTTGAATGCGTGACGAGAGCGTTACGAACAGTGAGATCGGGAGTGGCGAACGGAAGTTGAGAGGGAGTTATTAATTAGTGAATATAATAAGAGAGAGTTACGTTTCGTACATTACTGTAGGGGCGAGAGAGAGGTGCGAGCACACATTTCCTTTCTTTCTCTCTCTCTCTCTCTCTCTCATAGCCAGTTACGTTTCTTATATCTAAGCTTTGCATTAATCGTGTGGTTTAAAACATACTCGTAATTTTTCTGTATCTACCTTACTTAATATTTCTGTTTGTTGGTGAATCGATTTTGAGAATTATCAACACGCATCCAGCGTGCGGAAAGGTCCGATATATTAATTTTATTCAAATTGCTTGATGCTGTTTTGTTTATTTTTTAAAACCGTGTTACATTTCCTTCAAAATAAGATAGCTACAAAATATAATGACCAGGAATATATTGATGTACATGTTCAGTACTGGAGTTTAAAAGGGAATACTTTGAATCCTTCATATCAGATTTAGTTAGCAGACGCTTATCTATCGCGAACGAGCCGCGACCACAATCGCAATCCACAATCCAAGATATCGATGAAACGAACCTTCCGATCCTCAATCGGAGCAGCGGTCACCGTCTTGGCGTAATATAATTATAACGCGTTTAAACAAAACAGTCTAAACACGAAGGATCTACGCACGATAGCCACAATTACCGGACACTGTACTCTAAAGACTTGTTCAAAATTGGCGTCACAGTTACACACCCTCTTGCAAAGGTTGCATTGAACTGGAATTGAGGAAACCCGAGGGCAAAAGCGTAGCCTGCCGATGGGCTAACTCCCTACCCTCCGAGGCACAGGGGTACGATACCGCCAACTCCCAGACTTCGGGCCGATATCGATCCCAAAATCACTTTTAGTCCCGACCCACGATTTGACCTCTAAAACTCAGCATTTGCGGTTGAACACGTTGCCACTAGAAGAACTAGGCAGACGGAACTGTAATGGTTCGAGCAGCATAATAAGGTTACGCACATTGACCAAATCAGGTGCTCTACCGGCTAAGTCGCTGAACTTCGATTTCTTAAATGGCGTTCAAATAAATAAAGGTTTAAAATGACTTAATCAATCGTTAAATCGGCTTCCATGAGCACATGTGACGTCATAAATGGTCCAGAATCGATTGTCAACGTTGAAGCCATTAAGTAATTTTTAACCTTTATTTATTTGAACGCCATTCACGAAATCGATGTTCGGCGACTTAGCCGGTAGAGCCCCAGGATGCTAAGGGTGGAAACCAACGGCCCAACTAACTCAGTTTTCGTCGGCTCTCCGCGAAGAGGGATGGAGGCAGCAACGGGTCAGTTATGCAATGGGTGTCGCAAGTGACATATGCTATACGGTAATTGCTTACCACCAGGCGGGCTCTTATGTTTCGTGAAACAAATTCACGTAAGTCCATATAACGGCAGCCCTATCTAAATGGGGCCATCATGTTACTTATTAGTCAAAACACGCCGCTACTCACGTGTTATACTTTTTTATTTTCACTCATAATTCTGCAATTTCCTTGACCAGATATTTTAACATTCTTTCGAGCGAAATGTGACGAAATCTACGACGCCGCGTCGCTATTTGACAGTTAATGCGTCATTTGTAGAACTAACATCGTAGATGATTTCCCCACTACATTTTTTTTGTAAATATTTGGCGAGTTATATATTGTTTTTTCTCTTTTTTAACGTGAAGTTTACAGTTGATTTTTTAAGTAAATATTTGGCGAGTTATATATTGTTTTTTCTCTTTTTTAACGTGAAGTTTACAGTTAGGCTAAAGACGAACGAGAGTTCAAACCGTCTAGCGAAATAAAACTTCTAAGGAATCCATCTTGGGGGCTTCAACTTCGACCCAGTCAGGTTACAGACGAATAAATGAGACGGTTGCATATTTGTGCAATTGTCGCTCTACGGAAGACTCGATATTAGGATTAGCCTATTGCTAATATGAATACCAAATTATTGCTGTGTTGCTAAAGCCATCACCCCATCTCATCGCGTGGAGCATGTAGAAATCCTCCCGAGGGAATATATCACAGAGCGTGCAGCAGCGTTTCCCTGTGTATTATGCCCATCATACTGCGATGGCCTTTGTCCAGCAGTGGACGTCATTCGGCGTACATGATATTAAGTTACACAGCATGTAACCAATATCTGGTCTAGTTTATTATAAACATGTTGTAGCCACAAGGTACAACTTTCGTGCGTTTAAGTGCATTAGCAATACCTACTATTGGAATCAAATATACCACTTACTGGATACGTCCCATAAAAATTGCCTTTGATGCTTTTACAGCTGACGTCACTTGTTGTAATTATCTCTATTTTGAGATTTAAACCTCGTTATATCATTCAGATTTCGCTTTTTTCTTACTCCTTATTATTTTGTGATTGAATTATTTGTATTGGAATCAAACGTAACAGCTCACTTGGACCTTTAAAATATCGTTTATGAGATTTAGCCAGCTTTTGCACTAACTCAAACTCCTTGTTTTTCTGATTGAATTCGTTCCGAATCCAATACAGTTGACATCTGCTTGAGGATCGGGAGCGACATTGTATCCGTACGCATTCAAAACAAAACAGGCGCGTAAACTATCAGATACATATTTGTAGCAAACAAAATACCGTTCATTGGAGACTCAGATTTTGTGTCAAGTTATATTTAGATTTCATACTATTACCTGTCTGTGCTACCCACATCTCCTATTGTAACGTTGTTTATTGCGACGGTGATAAGGTTCACATTGGAAAGATTTTCTCACAATACCAACTTTCAATATTAGATAACATTGTAAATACTGCCTAAGTGATTTAGCCTTGAGCGTGCCGAGATAAGTAAATAGATCGGTTGACGCCGTTCTCGTGGAAACGTGTTTATTCTGATATGCGGAGCGTCGCCTTGGTGTCGTCCTAATTGGCAACCACTTGCACGATTAAACTGTTATGAGTGATGTGATTTTTTAAAACATGGATGTAACTTTTAGACTCGGGCGCTTTTACTGCTTCACCGGACAATTGAGGCGAGGGAAGGATTAAGCCGTTTGCCAAATAAAAAATCTTTTTTAATTTTTTAAAGAATTTAGTCTTTAATAAAAAAGTTACTTAATTAGTAAAAATTAATCCCTGTGTCGCGTAATTTACAAACATATAAATAATTGGCGGACAGAAAATAATAATAACTGACGGACAGAAAATAATAAAAAATAAAATTAATCCCTGTGTCGCGGAGTACTTTACAAACATATAAATAATTGACGGACAGAAAATACATCCAGACTCAGAGCAACTGTCAGACAAATAGTTGTCACGAAGACACGAAGTGGTGAGGTGTATGTCTTCACCGTTGCGCTATACTTGCTACAAGTTTCCCTCACCGGAGGGTACTTCCTTTGGCGATCAAACCTTGTTTCAAGGCCAAATTTCCAAGTGCAGGTTTGTCAGGCCCCCAAATTGCCATTTAGGTTGGACTCCCGAAGCACCTTTAATTACTATATGTAAGCACTTTAAGCCCCAAGAAAGTTCCCGATTGCTCCCAAGAGATGCGATAGTAACTGTTTAAAATGCATTATTTTCTTTTCTTTATGACAATTGAATAAATTAAAATTTAAATGGTGGTTCCATTTTCCGAACGCATTAATCAATCAATCAATATTTATTGTGTGAATTTTGGTACAAGGAGGATCTTAAATATAAATAAATAGTTCACAAAAATCAACCACACAGGTGTACACAATTTTACATTTCCTGCAAGTAAAAACGAACTGTCAAAATCGGTTCACAAACAACTGATAAATTGCATCACATACATACAAAAAAAAACATACAGTTAAATAGATAACCTTCCTCGTTCGGAGCTAGTTAAAAATCTTGTTCACTTCTCATTGAAGCAAGCAGACAAAAATTCTATTGTTATTTTGAGTAGTAGTAGAAATATATTTTAAGTTAATTTATTTTTTGCCGTGCGGCTGACGGCAAAGAGTCGCCACCCTATCTCATCCCATGTGGGCCGTAGAAGTCATCCCGAGGATATATCTCCCCAGAGATCGGGAAGCAGCGTCTCTCTCTCTGTACTGCGATTGCGGACCCATTTGCCAAGGGTAAGACAATTGTGGCATGTCCCTCCAAATGAAGGACACAACTCCAAAGATGAAATCTTTAGGGGAGGCTTTTGTCCATCTGTGGATGTCATTCGGATGACACGCTGTCTTGCTTTCTCGCCATAAAACAATTCACACCAATCGCGTAGCTTACATTGATGTACCTACGATTAAGATGAACTTGTCTCGCGTATAGAGCATTTGTAATAAATAAAATCATTAACCACACAACAACACAAACTATAAACAAATAAGCAAAATTAAGTACCCACAGATTGTGAGGACAAAACATGGCGCTATACCAGATTTCATATATATCCTTATTTATAAAAGTATTTGTACATATCCGTAGATCTATGCATGTACCTAAGGATAGTAATGTACCATGTTTTGGCTATTAACAGTGCTTTTTTTATGTGTAACATCTATCCTCTCGGTTGCTGGTTGTTTTATGTAGGAGTGATTTTGGAAAAGGGACGGAAATGTGTTGCAGGACACCGGGATAGCGCGCGCTATTTCGTTTGACCAATGACCGCGCGCGGTTTGTTGTAATCAGTATTATGTTTTTGGATCGGTAATATTGCCATTTAGGACGGCGGGTGAGGAAAATAGAAAATGTGCGATCTCGCGTGTTCGACGCGTTGGTGCGCTGATTTGGTCGTCGTACTCACATCAGTCGCGTGACCCTGTAATGATGCGCAAATAGATTTTTTACTGTTATTTGAATAGGAAGCTTTGTAAATATACCGGGCATGTTATCTTTTTAAAATATACTTCACGTTTGCAGAGAACGTGCGTTCGTTTACATGACATAAACGAAAAAGATTAATTCAATTATTAGGTGCTCTTAGATGAATTTAGTCTACGGCTACCAATTTTAACGGAAGTTAGCCAGCTAATAAATAAATATCTTGGGGCAACTAATACACTTCCATCTGATCTCAAACTAGGCAGAGTCTGTACTACTACTGGCAAGCAGACAATTGATAAACATACTTATTATTTTCTTTATAGATAAATTACACACTTTTAATTACACACATTATTAATTTGTCCCCGATGGCGATAGAATGCGCGACCTCTGGCTTTGCAGTCAGGGTCCCTAACCACTAGAACAACAGTCCAGTCAAAATAAAGCGAAAACACTGTTACCTGCAGCGTATTCCACTGAATGTTCCTCGTTGGCCTCCCGGTATCATGTCACCTGGGTTGAAATAGTAAAATCGGTCTGGAAATGGTTCTAGAATTTTTGTGACAAGAAAATATACCCAGAATCCAGAAAATAAAGAAAAACGCCCCTACATGGGGTATGGGCGTTACGGTCGAATCGGATTCTGACTGCGTACTTGGCTTCTCTCTGTTAACATTGGCCGCCGTTGAAAATATTCGCCCACAAGAATATATTTAAATTGAATTTAAAGTTATTTTACCGTACATTGCTATTTCTTGCTTGCTTGCTCATTTGCTTTTCTCAATTGCTAAACTAGTCCATCCAACAGTTGTCTGGAAGAAATCGCTCTAATACGATAAGACCGCCAATTGTTCATAAATTGAAACTATGTCTATACATCTTAATTTTATTCTGTGATGTGCAATAAAGTGTACCTTTCTATCTATCTAACGTTATTCTGGAAGGTATCTATGCACAAATGTTAGTGATGTATCGTGCTAATGCAATGAGGTTTTAAAATCGATCGAGTAATTCATAAAATAACAATCTCGCTGCGAAAGCTGACAGATAAGTGTTTAATAAATATTAGGTTTCCCATATTTGCCGACCGAGATTCGGACGTAGCCAAGTAAAAACATTTCGCCGGCGGAATGGTGCGCATCAATGCCATTCCAACGAACCATGCGTGACTAAAAGATGCCAACAATGTTCGAAGAATAAGATTTATTCTCAAACTAACAGTGGTGTAGGGCCTTATCACTCGATTATTCTCGGCTTTGTATTAAACTATGCGCGTGAATAAGGTTAGAAGTTATCTTTTCCACTGCGTCTTCCGGGTCGTGGTCGCCGTTCAAGAATCTTTCTGCCCTAGCGGCCGTCGGTTGTACGAGCTATGTGCCCTTCCTACTGCCACTTCAGTTTAGCAAGAATTCGGGCTATGTCGATTACTTTGGTTGACCTGCGGATTGCGACATTTCTGATTCGATCTCGCAGGGCTGATAGAAGTCTATCATAGCCTTTTAATTTTCTAATATCCTGTGTAGTTAACGCGAGTAAAAGTGTACCAGTCGGCTAATCAGCAGTTGAAGTAACAACTGCATAAGTTGATCAATACCAGTTATTTAAAGTATTTCCATTGCTTTTTGGCTAACCCTAAGCCTTCTTATGAGGCCCATAGTGTGCGACCACGTTCCTGTTCCGTAAGTCATCATCACTGGCTATAAGTTCTTTTTTTTATATCAGAGGGCGACAAACGAGCAAGTGGGTCACCTGATGGGAAGTGATCACCGCCGCCCATGGACACTCGCTACAACAGAAGTGTCGCGGGTGCGTTGCCGGCCTTTAACCCCACCCCAATGAGCTCTGGCGACCTTACGCACACTCGGAAACACAACATTACAATTATTAAGGAATGTCTTCCGAAGGTGGAGGTACTTCCCCAGTCGGGCTGCTCTTGGAGCGAATGAAAGCTATGCCCTACCTCTCGTAAACTCTTACATACAATTTTTCGCAACTTGCTTAGTGAGTTAGTAAGTAGTCATCGAACAATATACATCGGTCACCGTAGCCTAGTTGGTAGTGCTCCTGCCTACGAAGCTGGTGGTCCTGGGTTCGAATCCCGGCAAGTGCAAATATTTGTGTGATGAGCACGAATATTTGTTTCTGAGTCATGGATGTTTTCTATGTATATAAGTATTTATCTATCTATATAAGTATGTATATCGTCGCCAGGTACCCATAGTACAAGCTTTGCTTAGTTTGGGGCTAGGATGATCTGTGTGACATTGTCCCGAGATATTGTTATATATAAAATGCCCACCAATCTAACGCTATACTCGATAGCAACACACGATTGTGCCACACTTCTTAAAATAGTATTTCAAATGTTTTGTTACTGAAATAAGACTATTTTAAAATCGTTACACGCTACACTTATTACTAGCCATTACGCCCAGATTGTCTGTCTGACGCATCACTAGTGGAAATTAGGTGACGAGAATGGTCTGTCTGTTATAAAATAACATAAAAACTTGGCTAATTCTACATTTTTGTCGATATTTCACTTGGAGGGTACTTGGATCTAAATCTTACCTTGATTTGTTTTATCTGTGGCGTAGTTAGTAAATGCTTAATTTGCACGCCGCAGGTCGTAGATTTGATTCCTACCCAAGACAGACATTTGTGTGCATGAACCTGTTTGTGTGTCCTGAGTCTGGGTGTTATCTATACATATAATAAAATTGTAGGAAAGTCAAAACTGTACATTGAATATTTTTTTAAAAGGATACTTGGGGTGTGATCTACAATCGATATCGAAGCCAAAAATATAGTTTTTAGAATTTTTGTCTGTTTGTCTGTATGTATGTCCGGGCTAAACTCAAAAAGTACTGCATGGATTTAATTCAAATTTTGCATGAATATTACTTAGAGGTCGGGTCAACATATAGGCGACATATTATCACGCTATCACCTAGGGGAGGGGGGGGAGCTGTGATCATATATAAAGTTTAACGCGGGTAAAACCGCGAGGCACAGCTAGTTATCTATATAAGTATGTATTTACAAAAGAAAAGTAGTATATGAATTGTCTGGTTTCCATATTACAAGCTCTACTTATTTTGGGATGAGATGGCCATATGTGTGTGAATAATGGCCCAAGATATGTATTATTATTTATGACCATTGTAATGATTAACCATCTCCATTATAACGTGTACTGCTGTAAATTACTAATTGTTAAATTATATAAGTGAAAACTTGTTATTGCACTTAACATAGTAAAATAATCACGTTTAAGGGGAAATCTACATGGTAGTTGTTTGTAGTATTACAATTTTTCTTTTATTTTTAGACTATAAATTTGATTCGAGTATATTCTAGAAATAATTATATATTTCTACAAACATGTTCTGATATTGAACAACGCTTTTTAAAAGTCTATGTGAACAAATATTATTTATATTTGTATTGTGCGGCGCAGTGGTTAAGGTAGGCGCCTCGGTACTTCCTGGGAATCATGCGTGCGTGCGCGCGCGTGTGCGTGTGTCTCTCTCTCTCTCTCTCTCTGTGTGTGGGTGTGTGTGTGTGTGTGTGTGTGTGTGTGTGTATGTGTGTATGTGTGTGTGTGTCAGCGTGCGTGTGTGTGTGTGTGCGTGTGTAAAGTCCCTCGCGATGCAGGGCCTAGGGTGGGCGTTGTCTTAAAAAGGAAAGCATACTTCCTTGTTATTTCCTCGATAGAAAAATATAAAGCAGATTTTTAATAGACAACGCTCGCACTAGCGAAATTAATTCCTGTGTCGGTAGTATAAAATTATAAAATAAAAAAACTAATAATAAAAGTTTTTATTCACGTATACTTTAAAAAAACTTTGTAAATAGTCTGAACATGTTTCTAGTAATATATAGGTAGGTACATATAGTTATTTAGGTACACGGATTGTAGTATTTTCCTTGCCATCATGATACTGTTACGAATTTGTTAAAATAATAATGTCTGAAGATATAGTAAATTACCGTGTTATTAGAACATAACATTATTTTCTATAAAAACAATAGGTTTCTAGGCTGAGTGAATGCGTGACGAGAGCGTTCAGAAAAGTGTGATCAAGCGAGGCGACCGGAAGTTGAGAGGTATAGGCTATAGTGATAGATAGAAAAAGTGTCGTATATTACTGTAGGGGCAAGAGAGAGAGGTGCGACCATACATTTTCTTACTCTCTTTCTCTCATAGCCAGTTCGGTTCCGTTTATCTAAATTTCATGTGGTCTAAAGCACACTCGTTTTTTTTACGTTAAAATAACATAATTATTGGTCACCTATTCACCACAACGTAAGCCATTACAACAAAAACAATGATCGTCATTAAAAGTTAATATATTCTGTTGCTATCCGCTTCCAAACGCGCGCCAATTAAATTAACTAGCGCGCATTTTCATCGATTTTCTAATATCTATTCCTGTGTAGTTTTATACGAGTAAAAGTGTACCAGTCGGCTAATCAGCAGTGGAAGTGAGAACTGCATAAGTTGGTCAATGCCGGTAAAATCTGGATGATGATTTTTATGATTAATCTTTTTTTGTACCCTCCCCTCCCCAATGAGCTCTAAAGACCATTAGGTCTAGATGTCGAATGCGTCCGGGCAAATTCGGTCAAATTTCGCACATGATTGATTTCAAACATGTGCGAAATTTTGGGACAGTTTTTTTTTTAACTTTTGAATTTAATAAAGCCCGAACGCATTCGACATCTAACTAGGGACAATGTCACACAGATCATCCTAGCCCCAAACTAAGCAAAGCTTGTACTATGGGTACCAGGCGACGATATACTTACTTATATACATAGAAAACATCCATGACGCAGAAACAAATATTCGTGCTCATCACACAAATATTTGCCCTTACCGGGATTCTAACCCAGGACCACCAGCTTCGTAGGCAGGAGCACTACCAACTAGGCTACGATGACTGATTGAATGCTACCGAGTCTGAAGGCTACAGCTACAGCAACAGCAACATTTGAGATGAGAGTGAGATGATATATCACGGTAGGCAGCGGTTTGCTTGTTGTGTTGTAGGCACTGCGAATGTCCATGAGCAGCGGTTACCACTTACCATCAGGTGGGCAGCTAGCTCGTCTGCTTCTTAAGGCAAAAAAAAAATAAAGATAAAGCTAGGGCTGTCATAACTTACATTGTCGATGCCGGACAAAAAATGTCACTGGAGCTAGTTTCAGTTAGATGCTAGCAACATTGAGGTAGAGCTAGGGCTGCGATTACATACATTACGACGCCAGACAAAAACTGCCACCTGAGCTAGTTATGCAGTTTACGACAAAAAAGGAATGTTTCGCTATAACGTAGCGTCTTTATCTTTGATTTATCATATAAAGTGTCCGGATTTCCCCCTGACACAAGTGCGAAAACAATTTAATTGTTTCTCATAATATCATGCTTGAAGAGAATCCATATAATTGTTATATATTTTGTATGGATAAAACACAATGAGATCAAAGGTGTGTCGCGCTTGGGTTAAAGTAGTTTGCTACAAAACGAACTAACCGGCCATGTCGCTTCAATGAGACACCAATACCAATAACCATTACGCGTAGCATAATAAGTCAATTAGAAGAAGCCGTATGTAAAAGGGCAATGAACGGTGGTACTTAGTCTATCTAGCTCATTAGTCAGCTGGCAGTTGTCTAATGGGGATACCCCATTAGTGTAACTATTGCGTCTACCATGCTTGACATACAGAGAATTACTAATACCACAGAATAAAAAGTACTTACGTACAGAAGCGGCTCTTCGCGGAACGATTTATAGAAATAGCGACTCCTGCTACTAAGCAACTAAGTGCAATTCAGCTTGCATACGCGATCAGTGCCTACCGCGATATTCACCTAAACGCTGCCGCTCTCTTCTAACGCATTACACTGTCGCTGTCGGACACGGATGTCCTGGCGTAGGGTTGCCGGCTTGCCGCTGTTACTGTGATACCTATTCATCGTCTATCTACTTATTAACCATATAATCTATCTTATGTTTGATCCGTATGCTTACGGTCAAGTTTTACAAATGTGATATTTTTGTTAGGTTATTTAAGCTGGCTCGACGAACTTTACTATACTAATTCATAAATATCTTCTAAACGCGTGGACCGATTGGCATGACTCAAACGGATAAAATGGTTTAAGACCTAGATCTTTCATTTGACACCAAAATCGTTAAGATATCTCAACAAACAAAAAATCACATTTTCAAGTTGCTCTCGTAATTATCTTGCATGTTTGAAACTCATACCAATTCTTTTAAAAACTATCTTGGCCAACAAAAACGTTAAAACTAGAGCCTATACGACTGAAAACACATTATTTGGAATCTAATTATAAATAATGAACACCTACAAAATCCCTACTTTGGTATTTAAAATAATAATTTGAACTAACCTTTCCGCAACTGTAGGTAATGTAAAAACTGATAAAACATCCAAATGAACAATACCTAGCAACAGATTTGTGATGATGAGACATTTTTAATGTTCAATATTTATAGAATTAAGTAGAGAGCTGCCAGTACTTTTTAATCCGTGGCGTATAGCGCTGCGCGCGAGCGGTCGGCGACGGCCCTCTGGGCTACACCACGGCCAAGGCGCGCGTAAGTGTAAGTAATTATCACCGTAGGTATGGCCGAGTGAAGGGGCCCTGCTAATACTTAGACTGCGGTTCTACTGAGACGGAGCGGATCCACTTCTCTCATCCACTCTACTTGAAACACCTACATTTTCACAGGTCCTCTCCGCCTAGGGTTACCATATGACAGGCGTTGCCGCATTTGACAAGCATTTTAAGGTTTAGACAGGCGTGCGGCCGGCATTGGTCTGAGACAGCCATTTTCGCACATTTGGAGTAAAGAAATAAATCGGCTGACAATTGAATCCGTAAAAGCTATATTGATTGCACAGGAAAATTACAAAACTGTATAGATTTTTACGTTTATACGTTAGAAGTGAAAATACTTATTACAAAAATAATGTCTTCTGACAAATATCAGCAATAAATATCCTTCTTCATTAATATCTGTCGGCTTTTACTAATTACCTACAGCGTTTTGCTTCAGACAGGCATTTTTCTGAAAAATCAGGCAATTTAGGTACCATAGACAGGCATCCCTCTATTTACATATGGTAACCCTATCTCCGCCTGGAACCGCAGCATAACGAAAGACTGGCACAGTTAGATTGTTGCAAGGTCAGCTTACACATGCCGAGCTGCTAACGGATGCTTTTTACCCCCGAGGCAAAAAACGACTGGGTGTTATGTGCGACGTGTCTGTGTTTCTGTCTGTGGCATCGTAGCTCTCGAACGTTGATTTTCTTTGAAAGGTGAATTAGTCCGGAGTGTTCTTAATTTCTTAGCTATGTTAGATGAAAATCGGTCCAAGATGTGCGCCTCCACAAAATAGCGAATCACACATTTTTTTCACAACTCCCTCAATATGCGTATCAAATGAAAGACTTACGCGAAGAACACCTTGACAAATGTCACAGGATTTTTTAATTAAATTTTTCCTCAGTCTCGTCAGTAGTGTTAGTGTTCCTTGCTGTCTGTCGGACTCTATGTCACTGTCTAATATCCTCTAAATCTACATGATAAATCCAAATTATCTATTAATCGTTAGATACATATCTAAATATAAATATCTATAACTAACACACTATGGCAACCAGGCAACTCATATATTTAAATTTATATCTACTATATAAAAATAAGTCGGGTTTTCCTTCCTGACGCTATAACTCCAGAACGCACGAACCGAATTCCACGGTTTTGCATTCGTTGGAAAGGTCACAGGCTCCGTGAGGTTTATAGCAAAGAAAATTCAGGAAAAATTTCAACAGAAAAGCGGGAAAATCTTCTTTAACGCGAGTGAAACCGCGGAGCATAGCTAGTTATAGATAAAATTACACCAGACTCAGAAAAAATAATCATGCTCATCATTCAAAGATTTGTCTTGGTTGGGGATCGAACCCACGACATCTGGCTTAGCAGTCAGGGTCATTGGTTAGTGAACCACAGACACTGACCAACAGGCTAGTCAGACTCCAGAATTACCCAAACCTTTGTATCGGAGCGCTGTAACTAGTGTAAGCCATACTGTCAGGCTATTGTGCCCGAAAGGTGGGGGTTCGTATCCAGCACTGATAGTAATCTTGGTTTAAAAATGAAGACTTGAATTGGGATTTGGTTGGTGAAACCACTACCCTCCGTAGCTCTGAGAGCACGTTACGCCTGGGCATTCTTGAGGTGCTATATAGCAAATAATACTTGTTGACTTAATGGCAACAGCTTGGCTGGACTTAACGATTTTCGAAGCAGGATATGGCACGACCTAAATAAGGCTGAAATGACGTCATTGCATCGCGTGCAGCGTAGCAGGTGGTGGCATTACATGTGTAATGACAATTATATGCTTTTAACTTCATTAAATACGTTAGAAAAACATCAATAAAACAACATTTTCATTGGACTGGCCTGTCGATCGAGTGGTTAATAAGCCTGACTGCTAAGGTCGTGGTCTCGGGTTCGATCACGAATTATTTTTGGAACGAAGTTCTTTATCGCGCGTTGTAAAAGGGGGCTAGACGGAAAAACGAAAAGTTGTCACGAAGCTTCTTGCAGCTGTGCGGCGTGCGCATGTTTCTCTGTCTGTCTCTCTCTCTCACTCTCTCTTTCTCTCTCTCTCTCTCTCTCTCTCTCTTTCTCTCTCTTTCTCTCTCTTTCTCTCTCTCTCTCTTATAGTAAGCAAGCCAGATATTTTCATTTCTATTCCCATTGAACAGTGTGGTGTCGCGACGATTATTTTTGTTGAGTGTATACAGGTTTTTGTACATAATAAATAATAAGAAATAACTTCGTTCCATCCGGGTGTCCCTTGAAACCTCTCAAGTTTTATTTATTTATTTGGTTCACCAACGGCAACTTAATACTAATACAATCACCGAGAAATCAAAATGTACAATAAATAAAGCAAGTATAGCGACCACTTATAGGTAAGCACCCAGTTAAGCACCACATATACAGGAACATTATGTCGTAAGTCTAAAATTTATATTCTATTTAGAAATGTGTCAGTATGTCTATCAGTTGACTCTTGTCTAATTTGGGAACAGATGGTAGTGTGTTAATTGTCCTAAGATATTTATGTATATTATACAAGATGTAACTTAATTAACGCACATCCTGAAAATAGTTTGATCAGAATCGATTACTGAATCGATTTATATCATTTTTAATATAGGTAATTTTTCATTTCAAAAATAAATAAAACTACGGAAATTATTGTCATATTAACCCTGTACAGTCAAAACAAATTTAAATGGAGCGTACGTCAAAATAATGTGACTTTTAAAATCGCAGTATTATTTGTATTCATACAAATTCCATCATTCAATACAAAATAATGAAAAATAAACTTTATTCCAAGAAACTAATTTAGTAAATAACAATACATATACATGTTAAATTAAATATTCAGTGTATGTATTATGATTAAAACATAATATTCTAATTGGGGTGTTTGAGGGTGTGCGTTAATTACGTTATATTATGTTGTATATATTTAAACTTGTTATTTCATTTAAGATGAGCCTAAGGCACTACATACATGAGCAAAGTAACCTAAGTTGACTTGTATGAATTTATTTATAAGAGTGCCGGAAGCAAAAGTGGTGTGTAAGGATAAGGATAATAGTAAGTGGAAACCCGTTGTCTCTGTTTAACCACCAGCCAAACCCGCGATTCGGATTCGCACCACAAGAATTGAAAAATAAAAATGAATTGGGGTTTATTCACATAAACCCATTAATAGCGCATGTAAATGGTAAAATGATTATTTGTACTATTAAAACTACGGTCACCGGCCTAGATGGTAGTGCTCCTGCCTACGAAGCTGGTGGTCCTGGGTTCAAATCCCGGTAAGTGCAAATATTTGTGTGATGAGCACGAATAATTTTGTTTCTGAGTTATGGATGTTTTCTATGTATTTTAGTATTTATCTATCTATATAAGTATGTATATCGTCGCCTGGTACAAGCTTTGTTTAGTTTGGGGCTAGGATGATCTGTGTGACATTGTCCGATGACCTGTGTGATATTATTATTATTATTTATACAAAATTGCTTACATTCGTTTCTGCGTTAATACTTGAAGGTATGTAAATAGTTCATTCGTCTCGAGAATCAAGACTGAAGATGTTTTCTGCTTATAAGAATGCTTAAATTACATTATTAAGATGTAATTACGAGTTTATAGTTATCAGATTTGACCATTTTTTATGCTATAAAATATAAATATCTAGGGACAATGTCACACAGATCATCCTAGCCCCAAACTAAGCAAAACTTGTACTATGGGTACCAGGCGACGATATACATACTTATATAGATAGATAAATACTTATACACATAGAAAACATCCATGACTCAGAAACATATATTCGTGCTCATTACACAAATATTTGCACTTACCGGGATTTGAACCCAGGACCACCAGCTTCGTAGGCAGGAGCACTACCAACTAGGCTACGGCGACCGTAAGACATGGCTTCTTGTCAAATGCCATGATTCTAGAACGAGGGTTAGTGCCCTATGGATTTCGAGTTTTGACTTCCTTTATAGTGTTAAAATAACCAATAATAATAGCCGTGTATTTTGATTGTCTTGACTTGAAGTTTGATTTTAAACAGCTCCAAGGGACCCCCCACTAATTACAACTTTATACTCCGTATTCCTGAAAAAAAAACTGTTTTGGGCAGACATGCGGCCAACAGATTGATCGTATAGAGGTTCTTTCAATCTTCGTCTGGTATCACGCTACCAGTACCTACTGGCCCTATCGGAAGATCAGCACTGCAGAAATGCAGTACTAGCTGAGATAGGGCCATTTTTCATACCAGTACGGATAAAATTAATAATGTTTAAAATGTATAGGTACCACAATTTAATGTATTTCCGTATTAGTTATGAAAATAAAATTATTTCTTTCTTTCTTTTAGTAGCACGGAACCGTAAAATAATAACGCTCCTGTTTGTATTTATCTACCAACTTATGAAAGCATTGTAACTTCCAGACTGCTGACAATATAGTCATCACAGGCGTAGTGTGCAATTAAATTGAGTTATGGAGGTATTAAGATAATATTGCTACGGTAGTTCGCCCTTTTAAATGGGCTTTGTAAATCATATAAAACACCAAAAAACGTTACTATGCACATTTTCTGTAATTGTATGTCTGACTTTGCAATGAAAATGTTTTGCAAAAATAACAAATAAATATTATGATGAGTGTAAAATACGCTCTTCTCTTAGAAGTCTCACGTAATCGTACTCCTCCTGAACGGCTGAACCGATTTGATTCAAATTTGACACCGTGGTAGTGACTTGCGAGTACATATATCTGAATTCCAAAATTGGAGACGCCACGGAGGAATAATCACCGAAAATACCAAATGTCCCATCCAAATCAATGTAAATGTATACACACATGCTTAGCTACACTCAACTCATTATTTGCAAGCAGCAGAGAAAGCCTTTCAAACCTAGTATATTTTGACACATTTAATCTTAGGTACAGACGCCAGCACATCCAGCTACTCCAATCTGTCAAATTTCTTTTATAGATTTTCAACTTTATCAAAAAAGCATAAGGTTCACTCTCAATTGGGGAAATTTGACAGATAGGGGTAGCTTCATGTGATGGTGTCTGTACCTAAATATAGTAAAATCTCAGCCTAGTGCAGGGAGTTTCGCATTTTCATATTTACATTAGCAATAAAAATTTGTGACAACTTTATACGTGTTAGTTCTTGGTTAATAAAGTTATATTCTATTTAGATTTTTTGAAGATTGCATGTCTAGGTTTTTTCCAAAACTAAATGGCTGACCAATGTAATATGTATTATATAAGACCGCACGGTGTTTATATATTACTCTACTAATGTTTAAATACTACCCTATTATTTTGTCAATAAATTCAGTACGTGTTTCGTCGAACTGGCATACCAATTAAGAAGTTAATGTAAATTAAATATTTATGTATAGTTTTTATATACCTACTGATTTAAAAACGATGTTCAATTAGCACAATGTCGAGTGTAAGATTTGCTGATATTACAATGTTTAAAATAGGGGAAAAAAGTATAATTGATGAATGGCACACTAATGCACTATTAAATATTGTAGTAAACTTCATTTCGCACGCTTGACTTGCGGAGGAAGCTGGTGTATGTGTAACGAGAGCGTTAGGAAAAGTGATCGGGCAAGGCGAACGGAAGTTGAGAGGGAGATGTAAGTTATTGAATAAAGAAAGAGGGAGAGTTAGGTTGTATTACTGAAGGGACAAGAGAGAGAGGTGCGAGCACACATTTTCCTTCTCTCTTTCTCTCATAGCTAGTTACGTTTCGTATACTAATATACTTTAGTTCAGCCGTGTGGTAAAAAACGCGCCCTTTTTAAGCCAAGTTTTAAAGAGTACTACCTTCCCCCTTGTATATATTTGCCAGTCTAAACATTTTCTTTAAGATTTAACAACGTATGAATGACAACGAATTAAATAAAGTAATTAGAGAAATAACAAAGAATTATCTTGGGACACTAATGAACATACTTATATATTTCGACATACATGCAAACTATACATAAATTACATCCAGAACAAATAGTTGCTCATCACACAGATTTATCCTGGGTGGTGATCGAACCGACGACCTCTGGATTAACAGTTTGGGTGACTAGCCACTCGACCAACAGGCCAGTCATAAAAAGCAAGATGTTTCGCAGTGCACGATTTAACTGTTTTT
Source organism: Pseudoips prasinana (assembly GCA_951640165.1). Classification (NCBI taxonomy): domain Eukaryota; kingdom Metazoa; phylum Arthropoda; class Insecta; order Lepidoptera; family Nolidae; genus Pseudoips; species Pseudoips prasinana. The sequence continues at coordinate 34,382,482 of OX621248.1, forward strand.
CTTCATTAGAAAATAATCATAAAGTCCCGTTTAAAATAGCTTCACACAAAAGAATCTCGAGAAATGGCCATTCGATTAAAATTGTTACTTTATATGTAGTGCATTTAATGGCTGGGGAAATCTTTGATGTCGCGGACTATACACTAGACTCTATATACGCTCTATAATAATTATGTTCCATTTCACTCTGTCTGACTGGTTTGAGAGAATTCTGTTCACTCTATGTGATCCGTACTTAATAGGTTATATGAGCGGGATTGATTTGATCCGATGAAATTGAGTGTTGTCGGTTTCTTAATAGTGTGTTAAAATCTCAATCTATCTACTAGTGCTGTGCAGGATGAGCTAGGGTTGGACATAAGTTGATTTCACATCTGAAACTAGTACTGAAGGCGTTGTATGTAATACTAGCTGTGCCCCGCAGTTTTACCCGCGTTAAACTTAATAAAATATAGCCTATGTGTTATTCTGATGTATAAGCTGTATTGTTGTAAAGTTTCATTAAAATCCATTCAGTCGTGTTTACGTGAACGAGTACCAAACACCCATCCATCCATACTTGCAAACTTTCGCGTTTATAATAATAGTAGGATATTTCTTCTAGAACAACTTGGTACATTGCAAATTTGCAATAGGCTTCTGACATGGGTGCTAATCCCAGCGCGAGAGAGTATGCGGCGCCCGGCTGGCTTCCCCCCGGCGCTGGGCGCCGACTCTGGGACCGCTGGCGTTTGGAGGAGAAACTCCACTCGTCTTGTATAAGCGGTCCCGGGAAGAGGTAACCTGCTGTAGCTCAGGTAACGCGCTTGTGCGTGCTGGGGAGGGGGGGAGGCATTAAGGCCCCGGGTGAGAGTCTCGCGGACGCTCAGTTTACAGCGGAGGTACTGGCGAGATCGTTCACGAGTACCCAGAGCCCCCGCTACTGGCACTGTGAGGCTGGCTACCGTGGTGATTTTAGTGGGTCGAGCCCCACACCACGTGCGACTTGAGCATTTCCACCACGTAAAAAAAAAGGCCTCTGACATGGCTTAACGATTGCCCTAGTGGCTACAACCTTGTCCGGCAGCTTAACGTGCCCTCCGAAGGACGGACACGCTCAGAAATTAAAGCAGTTTGGCGGTCACTCCTCTATGGACTGCTCGAAAACCTAGTTGCTTATCCTCGCCAATCACTTACCGACTTGTGAGAGCATCTGCTGTTGCTCATAAATGATACAGTATTTTCTTTACACTATGTGTATTCGCCTCATTATATATCGTCTCTCTCAACCCGGCAATTTGAAGATTGCACATAATCTCAGTACCAACTAGATCCCACTGGGTCCGGTAATCAGGTTATCCTCCTTCTAGTAATTGAATTACGTGTTGACCCTGGTATTGTCTTTTTCCCACGATGGAACTGAGTCATACTCCTACGTTTGTTTTCCTGTTATGCACCTTTAAGTGTAAAACGAGCTACGTAATGAAGACTTATTTACAAAATATGGTGAAAAGGGGTGCATAGACATGTGACATCGGTAAAAAAATGTATGATCACACATGTGTCGTAGCGGTAAAGGCAGTCACCTCGCCATTTGGTGTGGGATACCCAAGTCTCTCAATTATTTGTGTGAACCATAAGTAGTTCCTTTGAGTCTGGTAATGCTTTGTGCCCTTCAATTATATATTTTTAAAGTATCCCGCGTCACAGCGGGCGTTGTCATTAAAATAAAAAATGTTGGCGTGGATGGCAAATTGCTTGCTTGCTTTTCACGCCGCAGGTCGTGGGTTCGATTGCCACCCAGGGGCTCTACCGACTAAGTCGCCGAACATTGATTTCTTAAATGGTGTTCAAATAAATAAAGGTTAAAAATGACTTAATCAATCGTTAAATCGGCTTTCATGAGCACATGTGACGTCATAAACGGTGGGGAATCGATTGTCAACGTTGAAGCCGATTTAACGAATGATTAAGTAATTTTTAACCTTTATTTATTTGAACGCCATTTAAGATATGGATGTTCGGCGACTTAGCCCGTAGAGGCCCAGGACAGATATTTATGTGCATGAACATGTCTGTTTGTTCTGAGTCTGGGTGTACTTATCTATATAAGTATGTATTTACAAAAGAAAAGTAGTATTCGTAGTATATCAGTTATCTCAGTTATCTGGTTTCCATAGTACAAGCTCTGCTTAGTTTGGGATCTGATGGCCGTGTGTATATAATATCCCAGGATAAAAAAAATTGTTCCTGTCTGTCTTTGCCCTGTTTTAAGGTTCTCAATATAATTTTGGTCCGCCAAATAAAGTGCTTCGGCTGATTGGCATGGGAATATTTTTACGTACTACCGATGTACTGAAAACAAAAAGGTGTTAAATTTTAGAAATATATTGAGCTCTATAAGTATCTCATACTATTTACTTAGGTACTACATGTTGTATTTTTAGGGCATGCCTAAAAGTCTCTTTTGTTAAATAAATATTTTATTTGGCACCAAATATGATATTACTTTCATTATCCGATACACAAACACAAATTAACAAAATTAGCAATAACGTAAAACGTTATCGGATGTACGAGGTGCAAATGTTTTTATTATTTCTTCATTATATATATAATTTAAAAACGGGAAATTATTGGGTTTACGTCGCTAAGTGAACACATCATGAAAAGTATATGTATACCATAACAAGGTGTTTAAACTAAATAATAAACAGACCTAATCTTAACTAAAGACTACAGTAAAATAGACTTAACCCTTTCCCAGGCAATGGGGATGTAAGTAGTTGACACCATATTTGGAACACTATGAGTTTGCAATAAAGTTCAAATCAATACGTTAGAAATATATCTACTGCCTTATGAACTAACTTGAAAGTTACAAATTTGCCAAACTGAAAATCTGCCGTTAAAACAGTTTTAACGCATAGGTACATTAAAACATCAGTAACGTTTCAAATTACTGCAGAGATGCATGGAATATGAATACACACACAATTTTTTCACAGGATGGAAACTCTTAAATCCAAGAAACCGCCTATATGTGGGGTTATGAGTTATTCCATAGACTATTAAGTAACCGTAACAAAATATTAAGTAAATAATATTTATCATTTATATTCAGGTGAGGAGCCTATACGCACCATAGAGCGATCAAACAACGCGCACTACAACGGGTATGGCCAGAGAGAATGGCGCGGGAGAAGAGGGAGAGACCCGCGCCAGATCAGACGCGTCGCTCCCGAACGATACCTCAACGGCTCCTACCCGTTCCAAGTCAAATTCACTCCTGACGACTTGCTCAACGGTGAGTCTTCCAACGATGCAACGGATCTTACCCGTATCAAGTCATGTCCTCTCCAGAAGTTTAGCTCAACAGTGAGGCTTTACAGCATCATAGGTGTGACACGTGTCTTGTCGGACACATTGCTCCAACAATACCTCAACTTTTCCTACCCATTCAGGCCATATTCACTCCCGACGACTTGTTCCACGGTGAGTCTTTATTGTTATGCTAACATAGGTGTGTCACATGCGCTCAGTAAGTCGCGTGCGGCGTGCACAGAAATCAAAGAAAACATGTCTAGGTGGGGACTGGCGAGAAACTCCAAAATGGACTGTATTTATGTAGCATCGGTCCAATCCATGGCCCACCTATCATCATGCCCAGCCTGCCCTGCCACATATTCATGGCAGGATCTTAAGGGTCAGCGCAGACAGAGAGGAGCACAGACAGAGAGGAGCACAGACAGAGGAGCGCAGCGCAGAGGATTTTATTAAGGCACTAGAAAATCAACTTTAAAATTATTTAAATAAAGTGCATGTATGCTTGAACATTATAATGCGCGAGACTGCGCGAGTATTTTGTCAGGTTTAAGCATATATGCACTTTATTCCTATAGCTCTTAAGTTGATTTTCTAGTGCCTTAATAAAATCCTCTCCGCTGCGCTCCTCTCTGTCTGCGCTGACCCTAAGAATGCCACAAGCAGGGCAATCAGTGTAGCCACGTTCTGGGCCACAAAAATTTAACTAGTTTGCCATCGACACGCTAAGAAGTAAGTCGCGTCGCTCTCGAAGTTATGTGTACTTCCGAAGACTTGCTCAACTCTCTATTTATACAACCACATAGGAGGGAAATATGAACCCAGGGATACCAGAACGGTTGTTTTACTGACGGCTAACGAAAGTAAACATTTCGTTGGTATTTTTAAAAGGGGAAGTGAACTGAGCGTAAAGTAAAAAAATTTGAGCCGTCACGGGACGCCTGGGAGATGTGAAACATCGACATTATTTTTTAAAATTAATATGCAGAAAAGAACATATTTTGAACTAAATATGTCATAATGATAAAATAAAATATTACGATCAATAATCGCACAGTCGATTGTTTAGTTTCACATAAAAAAAAAAGTGGCGACGCGTCGCTCCCCCAGAAATCTTTTTTACGTGCGGCTATAGATGTTTCACATCAAAAAATGTGAGCCGTCACGGGACGCCTGGCAGATGTGAAACATCGACATTATTTTGTAAAAGTAATATGCAGAAAAGAACATATTGTGATAGGAACTAAATATGTCATAATGATAAAATAAAAAGACGATTGCGCATGGCGACGCGTCGCCACACCGTACACACTACTATCGTATATATATATATACGCCAGAAATCTGTTTTACTTGCGGTTATAGATGTTTCACATCAAAAGCCTAGTTGTATTCTTTTTATTATTAGTAAAAATGTAAATCCCCTGCCATGTCCCGGTCTGCGTAGGCCTTAGTCGCGCGGGAAGTGTTACATAATAAATTTATTAACAATCCATGAACACGTCAAGTGGCACATATTCCACAATAGTTAAACAATCTTGAAAATATTATATTTTGAATAAGGTTATACCCATCAATTTCCCATTTGACGTAACCTTATTTAAAATTCAAGTATTAACCATTTAAGTATCGGAACTAAATCATGTCAAGTGCAAATGAATTACCGTGACGTGTGATATGATACATTGTCCAAAAGGATATACATACATACCTGTTTTAGCGGCCATTTTGAGTTAATAAATTACTTTACTTTATCGTATGGACAGAGGTTACGCTAGTGTCAGGAGTTGTTAAAGCCGCCCAGTAGGTAGGCAAATCGATTGTTGTCTAACGGCTACAATCAGGAACGACTTAACGTGCCCTCCGAAGCACTAAGACGCTCAGAAGTTAACCACTTTGGCGGCACACATCTATAGACTGACTGCGTGCCTAGGTGCTTCACCTCGCCGATCACTTTCGGGATGGTGAGAGCATATGTTTGTTTGCTCCTCATTTAGCTACTACCCTAAATGTAAATGTGTGGCGACTACCCTAAGTTATTCGCCACACTGCTCATTTGAGGCAGTGGCTACCCAGTGCCACACATAAGCAGTCATTTGAAATATAACGTATCGGATGCTTAGTTTCTATTCCAGTCCATGGCCGATCGGCATCCATCGGATATTTGGTTATCTCCAACTGTCGCAGTTGATCGCACTGCATTTTGTGTTATATTATGACGGTCACCATAGCCTAGTTGGTAGTGCTCCTGCCTACGAAGCTGGTGGTCATGGGTTCGAATCCCGGTAAGTGCAAATATTTGTGTGATGAGCACGAATATTTGTTTCTGAGTCATGGATGTTTTCTATGTATATATGTATTTATCTATCTATATAAGTAAGTATATCGTCGCCTGGTACCCATAGTACAAGCTTTGCTTAGTTTGGGGCTAGGATGATCTGTGTGACATTGTAACCAGGTATTATTATATTAAATAATCTGATCTATTTATCTCGATCGGCCTCAAAGGTCGTGGTGCCTCGATCATTGAACGTAGCCTTCATCCAAGATACTTCATTCAAATTATCGGAAGAAGCCTTCCGATAATTTTAGTGTAGTCTGTGTCAGTCTGACTGATAAAGTGTGTTAGCAACGCAGGATTGTCGATTTATCGATAGATAAATATTGTATCGATTGGACTTAACGATTCAAGCCGATCCACTAAGTAGAGAAACAGAAAGAAGTCCAATAGCTTTATTTGCGCAAGGTTCTAGCAAATTTTATTAGGTATAAGTAATCCTTACTAAAAATATATATGTAGGTCAATGTGACTATGACTGTGATACTTATGTTTGAAGAAACTCTAACTAAAGCACAATTAAAACACTTTTCCCAAAGTAGGCGCTGAAGAATGCTGAAACCTAAAAAATGTATTAAAATTGCTTCCGTACAAATACGAATTTCTTATTTGAGAAATTGCGCGATAAAGAGGTTAAGCAACTAGGCTCGCGTTCAGTAAAAGTGGGTTAATTTATGAGCGACTCCGTGCTTCGGAGGGCACGTTAAGCTGTCGGTCTCGGTTATAGCCATAAGTCGTTAAGCCACGTCAGGGGCCTAATGGGCGGCTTGAACAAGTATGACACTACACACATAACCACTGCCTTTACGATAAATAAGTAAGTAATATGAGAAATCTAATTATAGAACACTTTGCAGGTTCAAAATACGACACATTGTCTCAAGAGATTTGGGATAAGTTCATAAAGTCACAACAGACAGAGGAGACTTTCAGAAAGAAAATGGATCTTTGGAGATATTTATTTATAACGATAAAGGTATGTATTCCAGCTGAAGGTAGGGTTACACGATGGCAACAACTGCTAGCCACAGCACCGTTGTAGTTTCCTATTTAATTTTAATTTGGCAAAATCGGCCATGGATTTTAAAAATAACGAGGTGTGATCCCGGATTCGTACCGACTAAAATCCCACATTGAGGTGTTGAAAACTTCCTTGAAATTAAGCGGTGGCTCTCTCAACTCAACGGCATCACAGAAACTGTGAACGAATAATTTTCCCACAACACTACTACAACGGCATTATATGACCATAATACCGTATCATCCCCCTCTTTTAGACGTGACATGCACCCCTCGCACTGCCTAAAACCCTGTTTAACAACTCTGGTAAAGGCATATGGCCCCTCTCTCTTTGAGCCTCTTACAAGATGTAGGATATACCGTAGCTCAATTCTTCGGGAGTACCTACATGACACCGCTTTAATCGTTGGTATAGACATAGGTAGATGTTGAAAACAGGGAGACTCCTAGGAATAGGGGAGATGCGCTTAGCTCGGAGTTCACCAGATTGTAGACAAAAACAAAAGAATTACGAAAAATTACCTTATACGAGTAGGATTGGCGTTAAATTACTACTAGGCCTTCTAGGCTTTAGTCACCTTTTTAAACCTTAATCGGTCATAGCGCATGTTGATAATTAATTTTAGCTCTTATTACAATTGAATAGAGTTTAAACCGAGGTGGTAACTACGAGTATGATACCATTGTCAGATTAAGGTTATGTATAAACTATCCCAGATTTTATAGTTGTATAGGACTTCCCATATCACAGGAGGAAGTTGCGATTATTCTAGTAATACCTGCTGAACACTTGCTTTCCAGATGCTTTAATCATGCTTTAATCCTTTACCGGGTAGTGGTCATATAGTTGCCACCATATTTTGAACTCTATTGGCTTGTAATAAAGTTCCAAAACCAATTAATTAAAAAATATACCAGCTGCCTTATAAAGGGTTTAAATGTATTTATCCCACCAGACGATATTCCCGCGCTACGGGCTGTACGTGGTGGGCTCCACGATGTCGGGCTTCGGGCTGGACTCGTCGGACATGGACCTGTGCCTGTACGTGCGGCCGCTGGACGAGCTGGAGCCGCGCGCGCACGCCGTGCTGCACCTCAACTACATCCTCAGCTACATCCGGAGCTTTGACCCCAGTAAGTACGTGGTGGGCTCCACGATGTCGGGCTTCGGGCTGGACTCGTCGGACATGGACCTGTGCCTGTACGTGCTGCACCTCAACTACATCCGGAGCTTTGACCCCAGTAAGTACGTGGTGGGCTCCACGATGTCGGGCTTCGGGCTGGACTCGTCGGACATGGACCTGTGCCTGTACGTGCTGCACCTCAACTACATCCGGAGCTTTGACCCCAGTAAGTACGTGGTGGGCTCCACGATGTCGGGCTTCGGGCTGGACTCGTCGGACATGGACCTGTGCCTGTACGTGCTGCACCTCAACTACATCCGGAGCTTTGACCCCAGTAAGTACGTGGTGGGCTCCACGATGTCGGGCTTCGGGCTGGACTCGTCGGACATGGACCTGTGCCTGTACGTGCTGCACCTCAACTACATCCGGAGCTTTGACCCCAGTAAGTACGTGGTGGGCTCCACGATGTCGGGCTTCGGGCTGGACTCGTCGGACATGGACCTGTGCCTGTACGTGCTGCACCTCAACTACATCCGGAGCTTTGACCCCAGTGAGTACGCGCTCAATATCGCCACCACATCTCATCCCGTGGAATACCTACCAGAGAACGGGCAGCAGCGTTTTTCTGTGAACTATGACCATCAAACTGCGATCGCCAAGCGTGGCGATTATGGCATATCCCCCATTCTTTGGGGAGGCTTTTGTTCAGCTGTGGACGTACTTTCGCTGACATGTTGAAGTTACCAATAAAAATAACTTAAAAACATTTTACCACTAACATTACCGGTAAAATGTGTTTCGATGAGCTAATAAGATTAACTGTAGACTAATTGGCAAAGAAATCATAATAATGTCGTTGCCTCGGTGGCCTGTCTCAATGAAGACTAGCCATCTGCGCAGGACGTATTATAGGGGTACACTACATTAATACGAAAAACTTTATTCCGACAGTCACAAATACGAATTTCCAAATAGCGATTTCCATCATTCCGAATGGTTCAAAATTCCGAATATTACAATTCCGATTTATCATTACTCCTATTTTTATAATTCCTATATTTCAATATTCCTTACGATTATAATTACTCTTCTCAAAACACCGAGCTTCAATAGATCGAATAACAAATAGTCCGACTTAATGATAATTCGAAATATCAACAATACGAATAAAAATATTTTGTTTCCCTGGTCACAATTTTAACCTAACTTAACCCAAATGATTAATCAACAATAGAGGGGATCTGAAACTCGGCGGCTGCATGCAGCATGCAAGCAGGCATGCAGCATGCAAGCAGGCATGCAACATGCAAGCAGTCATGCAAGCAGGCATGCAACATGCAAGCAGGCATGCAGCATGCAAGCAGGCATGCAACATACAAGCATGCATGCACCATACAAAGCAGGCAAGCAGCATGCAAGCAGGCATGCGACAAGCCAGCAGGCATGCAACATGCAGCAGGTATTGTTTCTGTCACGGCTCCGGCGCTGCGGGGTTTGGGCGGGCCCACGCGAGCTTATCGTCGCAGATGGTTTGAATGCTCACCACCGCAGCTTCGGCTTGCTGGCCGGCTACGCGCCTACGCAGGCTTAAATTACACTCTAGGGTAGGGCAGACAAGACTACGTGAAGTCGGTTGTGCAGCGATTCGTTTCTGTAACCAAATTTTGTAGCATATAACATGTTGACTTTTAGTTTATTCGAAGTATTGAAAATCGGAATGTCGTTTTTCGGACTGCGAACCCTTCGAGCATTTGACTCTACGAACGTTTGAAAATCGGAGAACTAACAAATCGTATTTACGACTTTCGGTAAAGTTCATTTCGTGATTTTTAATAATAGACACAATTCTTAGGTATTATGAAATTCGGACTTTTGAAAATCGGAACATCGAAATTCGGAATAAAATATTTCGGAGTATTTGGGTGTTCCCGTATTATAGAGCACAAGTGTGTGTGGAAACACAAAGTACTTACTATGCCATCGCTCTCATGATCCGATGGGACGACTAGCGACACGACTGGAAATAAGTCCGACGGCTTTAGGTGCACTCTGATGCAAGAGGATGTGAATATCACATCACGTACTTCCTAACTCCGGACTGATATTGAGAAAGTTTTCTTCTCAGAAAAATCACTTTTTTCGTCCGGTCCGGCATTTGAACCTCTTTATCTGCGATAGAACACACTACCGCAAAACCAACGAAGCAGTCGTTATTAGGGGGCGTTAATTTAGAAAATTCATGTTCAAATCCTGTCGATGCTCTAAATGTATCTAAACGTGTGGAATATGCAAATATGTGTTGTATTAAATTAAGCAGATGTTTGTTTAATATGTATGCAGTGTGTTTACTATGTAATTGTTGTTTCCAGACGCGGAACTGATCCAAGCGAAGGTGCCCATACTAAAGTTCCGCGACTCGTGCAACGGGCTGCAGGTGGACCTCAACTGCAACAACGTGGTGGGCATCCGGAACACCAACCTGCTGCATTGTTACTCCAGACGTGAGTTACAACCCATTACGATATGCAATATAACTATTCTAGGTGATCCTGGGTTCGAATCCCGGTAAGTGCAAATATTTGTGTGATGAGCTCGAATATTTGTTTCTGAGTCATGGATGTTTTCTATGTATATAAGTATTTATCTATCTATATAAGTATGTATATCGTCGCCTGGTACCCATAGTACAAGCTTTGCTTAGTTTGGGGCTAGGATGATCTGGACATTGTCCCTAAATATTATTATTATTATTTGTGCTGTTCGGAGACACCCGTTAGAAACAAATAATAAATTTAGTGCACTTTATTGTACACAAAACGGTCATTTTCCACTGTACAGACGCCATCACATCAAGCTACCCCAATCTGTCAAATTTCTTTTATAGATTTTCAACCTTATCACTAAAGCATAAGGTTTACTTTTAATTGGCGAAATTTGACAGATTGTGGTAGTTCGATGTGCTGGCGTCTGTACAATGGGTCTTATCCCATTAAGCGATTTCTTCCAGATAATCTTTGGATTATGATGCGGATAGCTGTGACCGGCAATTGTGGAGATCTTTGGGGGAGGCCTTTGTCCAGCTGTGGAAGTCTTTCGGCTGATATGATGATGATGATGATGAATCTTTGGATGGATAGGAATAGAATTTAACAAATTGTCGGTAACGGTCCACTAAAACTAAGTTAACGAACATATTATTACACATATACACATTTACGTATAATTAAAAAAAAATTCTAAATTAAAATACTATATTTGTCCGTAAAGATAGAAGAGTGTGCTGGAATGTGCAACTTGTAGTTTTCTGATGATCTTAAGAGCCTCGAATATGTGTCGCAAAGGAATTCAAAACGTTCTTTAAGGTATGAAGGAGTAGTAAGGTTGAAAATTACATTGAATAATAAAGTGAGAATTTGGGTACTCCTAAGTACTGGTGGTGGGGACCATCACCGGACACTGCTCACTAAATAAACACTTCCACACTATAGGAATAACTGACAGCCCTCTGTGTAGAGCGTGCATGGATGCTGAAGAAACGGTCGCGCACGTGCTACTCGAGTGCACAGGCATCACAAAAATCCGGAAGGAAACCCTGGGATCACCAGGAACTCTTACGGAAGCCCTGAGAAGTTAAGGAGACCTGATATGCTTCTGGAGCGAGGTGGGCTAGATGGAATGAAGGCTGCCATGGCTCACGTACAATGGTCCACATCAAGACTAAGTGCGGAAACCACACCCACTAGCACTTGGGTACTCCTACGAAAATTCTGAAACATGATCAGATTTGCGTAGTGCAAATATGAATTTGATACAAAATTTTAAGTAGCTCAATTTAATCAAGTTGTTCTTGTGTGAGATCAGGATAGCTGGCGTCGGCATAGTCGTGAATCGGTAAGAGAAGTGATTGTGTAAGGGCAGTTTTAGTGGTAATGGATAGGAAGTTTGGAAAACGTCTTAGGGAACCAGCGGATGAAAAAAGTTTATGACTCCATTGTATTTTATTGTGGAGCACAAGATAGTGTTGTCCCAGGTTCTTCACGTGGTTGCTAAATGTGATCAGAGCACCATCATAATTGATTTGGGGAATTCGGAAGGTCCCCTGCACTCGGTCGTACCTACAGAGATAAGTGCCTACACTGTCGCGCGGCGTCGCGGTCGCGTCGCCGGCGTAGTCAATGCTCGCGCGCAGATGTACGTTGTATTCGGTGGCAGAGCTCGACATGAGATGTTATAAATAGTGAACAGCAAACACGTCTCTTCACAAGTCTGGTGCAAAGTATTGCTCATTTGTCGGAAGTGTCTAAAAAGCAGCAGACAAGTGTGTATGTGTGATTAATGAATTTGATTTTAATTAAAGATCTAGGTCTAAAACTTGTAAGGATTAGGTGATGAATTTACTGAGATTCACTTCATAGTAAGTTCGTTGATAGAAAGATTAAAAAAAGGGAAACTAGCTTTTTTCTGTTTTTACAATTTACTGTGTTATCATACTCCTCAAACATAAGATAGATTACGTGGTCATGTTCTTCGTAAATCTACCTAAAATTAACGAAGAATAGGTATTATAGTACCAAGGCAAGCCGACAACCCAAGCGCCGTGACAAGGGCGCCAGACAGCCACAGTGTAACGGGTTAGAAGAAAACGGCAACGTTTAGGTGAATATCGCATTACGCGACGTCCTGCGTGAGCGATCTAGACGCGACCGCGAAGCGGCGCGGCGCGGCGCGAAAACAGCAATCAGTTGAAACCTATTGAAGTGGCCTACGTGACCGCACGCGCGTGCGGCGCGACGTGAAGCGGACGCGATCAGTTGGCTTGATATTGTCGCGCGACTGGATGCGGTGCCGCCGTGTTACTGCGGCGTCGGTGGCGGCTGCGCGAGATGATCCGCGTGCACGTAGGACATACCCGCCGCGTCGCACCGCATCGCAATGAATTCGCGTGTCACCGCTTCATAATCGCGTTCGCTTTGAACCGCCTACCTAGGACGTAACGTGAGGCACTGATTGCTTATGCGAGCAGAATTGCACTTTTTTACTTATTTGCAAGAGTAGCTATTTCTATAAATTGTTGCAATAAGTGGTGCTTCGGTACGTAGGTAAGTAATTGTTATTCCGTATTTTCGGAACTGGAAACCAATCGAGAGATGCCCACGCCAATGACCTGGGGTTTTAATGGATAGACTCTGAGACCTTCACTCTTCTTTCTTGACTCCATTTTCCTATCTCAGCAAGATCATTGTCGACCAAGTTAATAGTTTCCGCAAGTGTCGTGTGTGTTCCGCAAGCTATGTCATATAAGAATAGATTATGCTGATGATCTCTAGAATGAGGAAAGGTGCCGGGAGATAGTATTATTAAATATTTCGAAGTGTAACGGAGATGGAACGCCATGCTGAGGCACGCAGGCTGTTGTACCGCACCATGAAGAAAAGCAGTTTTCAATATGAACTCTTTGTCGGACAGGTAGGTACGAAACCAAACAATTACATTTAAAGGTATGTTAAGAGAGTTCAAAATACCAAGCAGAATATTGAAAGCTACCGAGTTGAATGCGTTATTGAAATCATGGAGAATAAGAACTGTTAGATTCCCATCCTCCATGGCCCTCCTGATGTCATCCATAATATGAACAAGGGCAGTTACGGTACTATTTTGGGGCCGCATCCGGATTGCATTGGGTTGAGGAGATAATTTATACAAAGGAAGGAGCTAAGTTGGTTGGAAACCAGGGGTAAGGGAGTGACTTGGGCAGCTTTCCATGGTCTCGGTGAACGAGCAGTGGAATCGAATATTAAGGACACGGCATAGAACAGGAAGAATTTCATCAAGGATTGGAAGAACCATATTATAAATGCACTTCTTAATATCACAATCTGTAAACTGCAACACTTTGAAGGTGGTCATATTGACCTAGCCATAGATGCCATTAATTGTGATCTTGGAAACATTAGTGATTGGGCCAAATTTTTTGGTCTAATGGATAACTCGGTTTATGGTTAATTTCGGTTTGTTCCCAGTAGTTCTACTGAACAGTTCTACCGTAGAACTATTGGGACTTTTTTTTCTCACTAGTTCTACTTGAATATACTTTAGGTTAGGTTAGGTTAGACATATTATCACGCTATCACCTAACTAGTTCCACTATTCAATAGTATATTCAAAATTTCGTAGAACTAGTGAGAAAAAAAAGTCCCAATAGTTCTACGGTAGAACTGTTCTGTAGAACTACTGGGAACAAACCTTAATTTCATTTCTAAAATCTCCTTTACCAGTTATTTAAGACTATTTTCTATAGCCACTAACATGAAAAAATATCTTGTCATATCGACTACAACCCGTCAGGAACTAGTCACGTTACATAGCTAAGCAGGAGAGATTACTTTTCGTTAGTCTCTTAAACGTCTCCAAAAATTCCTACCATTTCGCACTAAGTTAATCTTGCGCAATCATTACTACTCCCTCTTGACTAAGCTGATGTCGGTTTTCTTGACGCTAATGAAGAACTACTCAACAAGCTTGAATATGACCATGTGTCTGATTTTCGGTCTCAGTTGAAATTCGGCGACGTTGAGATTGACATATTTTCTTCTTTCTCTATCTATTCTTCATAATTATGATGCCGCAACCTATCTTCTTAACGGAGATAGGTTGCGTCATCAAGTATTCTCAGGCTTCGAGTATTTGGTTTCTCGAGGTAAACTCTTGTCACTCACTTCTCTTCTCCAAGGAATGCCTACTCACACTTCCAGCTACTATGGTGGCGGTTTCAGCTGCTATATTGACCCAAGTCTCACTCTCTCGCCGATGAACCGGACATTGACGCTAATGTCCGCTTCATCGGCGCCGGCGCTGGGAGCTAATCTCAGCGCGAAAGAGTGAGCGGCGCCCGGCTGCCTTCTCCCCGGCTGGGCGCCGCCCCTGGGATCGCTGGCGTTTGGAGGAAGGGCACTCCACTCGTCTTGTATAAGCGGTCCCGGGAAGAGGTAACCTGCTGTAGCTCAGGTTGTCTAAACGCGCTCGTGCGTGATGGGGAGGGGGGAAGGCATTCGGACCTCTCCCCGGGGAGTCTCGCGGATGCTCAGTGTACAGCTGACGTATTGGCGAGATCGTTCACGAGTACCCAGAGCCCCCGCTACAGGCATTGTGAGGCTGGCTACCGTGGTGGTTTTAGTGGGACGGCCCTACCCAACGTGCGAATGGCATTTCCACTCACTCTCTCGAAGGTTTGCTAGAAGAAAACTCATATTGAGTTAAGATCGCCTCTGTACAATATTTCAAATCTATACTAATACTAGCGGCCCGGTACGTGCTTCGCTACGCTTTTAAGTATTAGTACAAATTGTTTGTATATGGGAGTATAGAAAGATGTTGATTTTACGCTTTTTCAAGACTTTTTTTAATTTTTTTCTACGTACAAACCTTCCCTAAACTTCCACGAATAATTCAAAACCAAAATTAGCCAAATCGGTAAAGGTGTTGTTGAGTTATAACATTACAACGAAAAGTGGCACTGATTTATATATATATAGATTATAAAGAGGTAACGTTTGTGACGTTGTAAGGGGTAATCTCTGGATCTACTAAACCGATTTTCAAAATTATTTCACCAATAGAAAGCTACGTTATTGTGGAGTGTGTCTCTATCTTATCTATGATTCATCATCATAATTTTTATTTATCCCGAACTTTTAACCGAAGTATTGCGCGGGACAAACCGGCAGGGACAAAAATATTTATAATGCGGAACGAAGTCCGCGGGCACTACTAGTAATTTATAAATATGATTTTTGTGTACAATAAAGATGCTTATATGGCACAGAACGCAAGGTTTTGATATTTTATATAAGTTTTACGAGTATTGTTATGTTAAGTGTACATTCACTGTCACTATACTATGATAACCGCTGATCTGCCATACCCAGATCTTTT
Organism: Pseudoips prasinana; assembly: GCA_951640165.1. Lineage (NCBI taxonomy): Eukaryota > Metazoa > Arthropoda > Insecta > Lepidoptera > Nolidae > Pseudoips > Pseudoips prasinana. The sequence goes on from OX621248.1 coordinate 34,398,199, forward strand.
TTATCTTAACTTCTTTTAGCTGCGCACACGAAATATTTTCGCATTTATCACGGATAAGTATTTTCAAATCAGCTGAGGGGTGACTGGTATTGTATTTTGTGCAGCGGATGTTATTACTTTTTGTACATTCAGTTTTTTTATTTAGTCAACTTTGGCCGAGCCAACCTCCACTTATACTTTTATTTCTAAAAAATGTCAGTGTTATCGGTGTACGAAAATTTGCGGTTTCCTTATTTGGAGGTTACTAGTTTGTTTATGTAGATCAATCACATCTTAGGACCAAGTACACTGCCCTTATGGCACTCGGTAGTTGACACTATACATTCAGAACTAAGTACTATCCCCACCATAACCTGAGACCTACGGTTAGCAAGATAGCTTTCATTAGTTTTAGAAGTGAACATCATGTGCATACGAACTGAAGATTGCAAAGGGGTATGGGTATAGATACTGTATCGAATGCTTTTTTGAAATCTAGAAAGACTGTTAAATATTTATTTTCGGAGTTAATTTTCGTCAAATCGAAGACAGCGTCTTCAGGAGAGAGGTTTTTGCGAAAGCCACTTGGAGGCTGAAAATACATGAAATCCAGTTAAGAATTTTACCTATCAGACGTTAATTAACTTGTCCAAAATCTTTGATGTAACAGATATTACCGAAATAGGTTTAAAATTTTAAGGATCAGTCTGTTATTACGATAATATATGGGAGATGTAATGAAGTTTTTCAGCGCGCCTCATAATTTAAATAACATTATTTTTTTTTGTCAGTATTCAATAAATGTCATATAAGTAATTGAGTGAATATTGTGCGGCAGTGGACTGGCGCGTGCGGCCGCTGGTGGCGCTGAGCAAGCTGTGGGCGCGCGCACACGACATCAACGACGCGCGCCACCGCACGCTGTCCTCCTACTCGCTCACGCTCATGGTCATACACTTCCTGCAGTGTGAGTATTGCATGTTGTGTGGCTGGAACAACCCGAAGGAAGATCCACCATACGTTTCCACAGGATTCAATATTTGATTTAGTTCTTAAATATGTAATTTCAAATGGTTTTCCAATAATATCCACTAATAAATAACAAAAGGAAAACTACTTATCAGTACTTGTAGCAATAGTACAGTCTGATTCCGTCTTCAAATGTCATGAGATTTTCAAGAAATTACGATTTATACGAGTACAAGATCCATGACATAAATAGGGACCGATTATGCGGGCTGTAATGGCCGCCGAAACGGTCACTTTAGGCGGAAACTGTAATATTGACTATCGGCGTGTACATTTCAGTGAAAGTTATATGAGAAATTTTCCATGGCATCAACATTTCTCACAATGCTCTCTTACACCGTTCCAACGGAATCGACCTTCTTCCTGGTCCACCCCGTATATACAGTCGTGGTCAACTAATTAGGAACATTCAAGATAGTGAAGGACTATAACCGGTTAAGTACATATAAATATAAAACCCTATTGATTGCTGCTGAGAGCACCTATTATTTGCATAATGTGGTCCGATTATTATGCTATAATTGGATGTAAATAAAAGTGTAAATAAATAGAAAAAGTATTTAATATCAAAGATTAAACATGTATTAAATATTAAGGTACAATTCTGTAGTGGACATTTAATTAAGGACAGTAAAGTATAATGAAAAATTCAGTTAAACAAAACTTATAATCTGCAGTGTTATAATATCTTTAACAGCTCCATTTTATTACGTGTAAAATCAGTACCCAGTAGCAAAACCTTTGTTAGTAATTACCGCTTGACACCGATGTGGCATAGACATTATCAGTTTCTGACATGTTTCGACAGGAATGTTTGCGCATGCCTCACAAAAAGTACATGTTGCCATTGGGCGTAGGTCCAATGTCCATATTTACGTGCAAACGCCAAACGAGCATTTCTATGTTCTTTCTTCAACAACGGTACTTTGCGAGCCACTCTTCCGAACAACCCTGCTTCTACCAAACGTCGTCGAACGGTCCTCGCAGATACACCGGCTCTTTCGTTTACCCCAAACACTTCGTGTTAAATTAAAATAGAGCCAAGAAACGGATCTTAGCTAACCTGGTTATCATTCTATCTTCTCGCGGAGTCGTTTTTCTCGATCTTTTTGTTCTGGACACATTTAAAGCTGTGTTATAGCGCTTGAAATGTTGCACTGCATTACATACCATAGTTTTTGAATAATTTAAATGTTGTGTTATCGTAATACAAATTTGGATGAACTTCATGGAGCTTTTTGTGAGGCATGCGCAAACATTCCTGTCGAAACAAGTCAGAAACTGAGAATGTCTATGCCACATCGGTGTTAAGCGGTAATTACTAACAAAGGTTTTGCTACTGGGTACTGATTTTACACGTTATAAAATGGAGCTGTTAAACATATTATAACACTGCAGATTATAAGTTTTGCTAAACTGTATTTTTCATTATACTTTACTGTCCCTAATTAAATGTCCACTACAGAATTGTACCTTAATATTTAATACATGTTTAATCTTTGATATTAAATACTTTTCTATTTATTTAATCTTTTATTTACAGCCATTTATAGCATAATAATCGGACCACATTATGCAAATAATAGGTGCTGAGAAATCAATAGGGTTTTATATTTATATGTACATAACCGGTTATAGCCCTTCACTATCTTGAATGTCCCTAATTAGTTGACCACGACTGTATATGTATGGCGAATGTGTTCCCGACCGACTGTGTGTGTGTGTGCAGGCGGCACGTCGCCCGCCATCCTGCCGCGCGCGGCGGAGGCGGGGCTGGAGGCGCGGCGCGCACACAACCGCACGTCGCTGGCCGAGCTGTTCCTGCAGATGCTGCGCTACTACGCAGAGTTCCCGTGAGTACCCATACTGCATAGTGCGTGTGTGTGTGTGTGTGCAGGCGGCACGTCGCCCGCCATCCTGCCGCGCGCGGCGGAGGCGGGGCTGGAGGCGCGGCGCGCACACAACCGCACGTCGCTGGCCGAGCTGTTCCTGCAGATGCTGCGCTACTACGCAGAGTTCCCGTGAGTACCCATACTGCATAGTGCGTGTGTGTGTGTGTGTGCAGGCGGCACGTCGCCCGCCATCCTGCCGCGCGCGGCGGAGGCGGGGCTGGAGGCGCGGCGCGCACACAACCGCACGTCGCTGGCCGAGCTGTTCCTGCAGATGCTGCGCTACTACGCAGAGTTCCCGTGAGTACCCATACTGCATAGTGCGTGTGTGTGTGTGTGTGCAGGCGGCACGTCGCCCGCCATCCTGCCGCGCGCGGCGGAGGCGGGGCTGGAGGCGCGGCGCGCACACAACCGCACGTCGCTGGCCGAGCTGTTCCTGCAGATGCTGCGCTACTACGCAGAGTTCCCGTGAGTACCCATACTGCATAGTGCGTGTGTGTGTGTGTGTGCAGGCGGCACGTCGCCCGCCATCCTGCCGCGCGCGGCGGAGGCGGGGCTGGAGGCGCGGCGCGCACACAACCGCACGTCGCTGGCCGAGCTGTTCCTGCAGATGCTGCGCTACTACGCAGAGTTCCCGTGAGTACCCATACTGCATAGTGCGTGTGTGTGTGTGTGTGCAGGCGGCACGTCGCCCGCCATCCTGCCGCGCGCGGCGGAGGCGGGGCTGGAGGCGCGGCGCGCACACAACCGCACGTCGCTGGCCGAGCTGTTCCTGCAGATGCTGCGCTACTACGCAGAGTTCCCGTGAGTACCCATACTGCATAGTGCGTGTGTGTGTGTGTGTGCAGGCGGCACGTCGCCCGCCATCCTGCCGCGCGCGGCGGAGGCGGGGCTGGAGGCGCGGCGCGCACACAACCGCACGTCGCTGGCCGAGCTGTTCCTGCAGATGCTGCGCTACTACGCAGAGTTCCCGTGAGTACCCATACTGCATAGTGCGTGTGTGTGTGTGTGTGCAGGCGGCACGTCGCCCGCCATCCTGCCGCGCGCGGCGGAGGCGGGGCTGGAGGCGCGGCGCGCACACAACCGCACGTCGCTGGCCGAGCTGTTCCTGCAGATGCTGCGCTACTACGCAGAGTTCCCGTGAGTACCCATACTGCATAGTGCGTGTGTGTGTGTGTGTGCAGGCGGCACGTCGCCCGCCATCCTGCCGCGCGCGGCGGAGGCGGGGCTGGAGGCGCGGCGCGCACACAACCGCACGTCGCTGGCCGAGCTGTTCCTGCAGATGCTGCGCTACTACGCAGAGTTCCCGTGAGTACCCATACTGCATAACTGCACATGCAATGATGGCATAAACCTCTGCCTGGAAAATTGAGGCGTATTTACCCAGATTTTTACTGGCTTTGAATCTGGGTCGTTCCCCAAAAACTCCACAGCCTACGTCATTTCCCATTTTGGAGCCATCGGTGTACCAAATTAGGCGCCCCTTCTTCCAGGATACTTTGTTGTTAGTCCAGTCGTCCCTGGAAGGTATCTCCACACAATAATTCTAGGTGCTGTTATATTGTGGGGACAAAAAGTCTGATTTCATGCCTAGTATGGGGTCCTGTTGCACTTGGTCACATAAAGCCCTCAGTGCCTTTGAGAGCCACGTCTCGGTCCCCTGTGCGGCTGCTCTCAGCATGCCGGCCTTCGCCTCAGACTGTATGAACAGTGAAAGAGGCGGCAGGTTCAGCAATGCCTCAAGTGACGCTCCAGGAGTGGAGGACATGGCTCCCGTGACTACCATACATGCAGATCTTTGCAGGCTATTGAGCCTGTTTATTACTGTCGTTTGGCTGGTTTTACTCCATCAAACTACCGAGCCGTACGCGATAGTCGGTCTCGCTATAGCAGTGTACAACCATAGGAGAAGTTTGGGATGGGTTCCCCACCTTCTCCCTACCAGGCGACGCCCTATACCTAAGGCAATTTGTGCCTTTTGTATAGTTTTCTTGATATGTGGGTTCCATGTGAGCTTTTGGTCAAAAATAATTCCCAAATATTTAACCTCATTGGAAAACTGTATCTCGCTGCCGTTCATTACTGAAGGGGCTAATTTGTCTAGAGCCCTCTTTCGAGTAAACGGTACGATAACTGTTTTGTCAGCATTTACGGATAGCTGATTCGCTCTACACCATCGATTGACAATGTTAAGAGCGTTCTGCATCAGTGATGACAACAAGCTTTGACAGAAACCCCGTATAATCACCACAAGGTCATCAGCGTATCCCAAAGTGTCGCTAGCTTGTATAAAAGCTCGTCTGTTGCTAAGGTCCACAGGAGTGGGGATAGTACACCTCCCTGTGGACAGTCTCTCGTTGTTGCAACCTCAAAGGAAGTTCCATGCAGCGAAACCAGAGTCTTACGGTTTGAAAGCATTGCCTTTACCCAATTGACAGTTGTTTGATCAATGTTCTTGTTTGTTAGTCCATTGATCAACGTGCCTGTCGGGGTGTTATCAAAGGCGCTTTCAATATCCAAGAATGCACAGAGTGCTATCTGTTTGTCCTCCAGTGCTCTTTAGACCTTGTCTGTCAATTGCAGCAGGGCGGTTTCCGTAGACCTGCCTCTACAGTATGCGTGCTGAGTACTGTGGATAGGCTGTGACTTTAGTCCTTCCTCCCTTATGTACCTGTCGAGTATTTTCTCCAGTGTTTTCAGGAGGAAGGAGGTCAGGCTGATTGGCCTGAAGAACCCTTAGGTATAAAAAGTACTTTAGCCTTTGTCCAACGATCTGGGATATAGCCCCAGGCGTAACTTGCCCGGAACATTTTTACCAGAGGCGGTACCAGTATATCCATGCCCTTCTGTAAGAAGACAGGCAATATGTTATCTGGTCCACTGGATTTGTACGGCTTGAAAGACCTGATTGCCCACCTCACAACCCCGGGCCTAATTATCCTCGCCGCCCTATTCCAGTCCTCGTTGCGAGGCCGTTGTGCAGGCGTCATGGAGGAGTTCAATTCTGAGCCAGGGAAGTGGCTTGCAATAAGAATCTTAAGCGTGTCTTCTTCGTTAGCCGCGTAGGTTCCGTCAGGTCCCTTTAGCAAGCCAATTTGGTTAGGTTTGTCTTTAGCGAGCAGCTTGTGGATGCGGGCCCCCTGAGGCGTGTTAATTAACTCCTCACAGAACCTTTTCCAAGATGCTCGTTTAGCCTTCCTAATTTCTTTGTTGTATTCAGTAAGGGCTTTTGTATAGATCTCCCACTCACGAGTCTTTTTAGCCCTATTGAACAGTTTCCGCGTTTTCTCCCTGAGTTTTTTCAGTTTAGAGTTCCACCACGGAACTTTCCTGTTCGAGCTTTTTTTTTTAGGGGGCAGCTTTCCTCGTAGGCTTCTAAGATGCACTCCGTGGTTTGCTCTACTGCCAGTTCTAGCTCGTCAGGTGTTTTAATGCTTCTAGGAAGATCCTCTAGGTTTCGCCTTAGTTTGTCTCGGTAGATATCCCAGGCGGTTGCTCTAGGGTTCCTATAAGTAACTGTTTGACTTTCGAGACACGCTCTAAAGTCAAACCGTATATGTCTGTGGTCTGACAATGACGGCTCATCGCTGACTGTCCAGTCGTGAAGTCTCCTGGCTATATTGTCTGTAGCGAATGTGATATCTAGGACTTCCTGCCTGCTGGCAGTGACAAAGGTCGGTTTGTTACCCCTGTTTAGTACCTGCAGGCAGTTAGTGGTAAGAAAACTATGAAGTAATTCACCTCTACTGTTGATGTCGCTGCTGCCCCAAGCTGTGTGGTGCGCGTTGACATCGGCTCCAGTAAGTTATTAATGATTTTGTTAAAGACGATACATGCTCTGGGTCTTGTGGCTCCGGTATTGTATAGTAACTTACCAGCAGCACTGAGTCCCCGAATGTAATTTTCGAGTACCCAGGGTTACTGTATGAGGGCGATGTGGGACTCCTGCTGCGAGAGGCATCTCTCCATCACAGCACTGGCAGCCTTTGCATGATGGAGATTTGCCTGCACCACCCTCACGTCTTCTTGCCTGGGTACCATCTTTAAACCTTCTTTGAGGAGGATGGCTATGTTCCGGTTTTGGCCTGGTGGAGGCCTTTTCGGCCTCTGCCAGGTTTGGCCCGGTGAGCCACCCCTCCCCTGGGGTTCCCCGAGTCGCCTTATCCGTGGGGAAAGGCGCCTCCCGAGATGTTCCCGGCCTGGCTAGGTCAAGCTGTGGGGAGGGTTGGGCTGGTGGGTTTTCTACCGCGTCTTTTTCAGCCGCGGCAGGAATCGTCTCAGAGGGTGCTGAGAGATCTGTCGGACCCCCATTGCTGGTCCTGACTCTGAAAGTTACCTTTCTGAAGCCTAGACCAGCTCTGAGGTTCATCTCTCTCAGAGCCTCCGCTGAGGGCTCGTCAATGGAGTACGTGGCCACAAGGCCACCCTTCTCCTCCCTCGTGTGGAGCACCCTCCAGTGCTCCGTGTTTAATCCCACGTTACTCCGCAGTAGTGCGAGGGCAGCCTCCGCAGAGTCCGCCTCCGAGCTGGGGATAAAATTCGTGGCCAGCGTTGGTTTTGGCAGTTCGCTCTCGGACATGCAGGAGAGCCCCGCGCCTGGCCACGGCTTCAAGGTGGGGACTTTTGACTTCAGCCACTCCCCGCTTTTCTGGTTCTCGCATGTCACCAGAATCCATCCGGGTTTGTGGCTAAAGCCAAAAAACATGAGCCCGGAGCCTTTTTCGGCTCCAGCTAACTCCTCGAGTAAGGCACGATGCACCTTCGACATTTCCTCGCCGGTCATGTCGTGGGTACTGCGAATGCCCACTCGTACAGCGCCAGCTATCTCCCGGAAGCTGGGCCTAGACAACCCTGGCGCCTGGTTAGCGTCCAGCCTTTTTACGGACGTTCTTTGGAGATTCCTCCTCCGATCGTACCCTTTTAAGGCTCTTTGCCTCCGGTAACGGAACTTTCCCTGTCTTAGCGAGGTCGTCCCAGGTCTGTATTGCCAGATCCCTCGCCTCCGTTTGCGACAGGTTGTTTGTTGTGAGAAGTTTTTTTGAACCGTCGCCTGCCAGCGCCGGACAGCCTCTTCATCTTTCGGCCCATACTGGAGTTCGTAGGCGTATTTGAGGTCTGTTCAACCTCATTAATGCCCTCCGTCCTCAGCATCGGTTTCCATAGAGGCGACTGTATCGCCTCCTACAGAGCCCGTAACTGTCGTCTCTCTACTTTCCAACAGTGTATCCTTATCCATACTGTTCCCACGAGTAGCTAGGGAAATAAACGGTCACAACCGGCAGAGCCCCGCATGCCGACTGAAGGGCAAGAAATACTCCCCGATTCGCCCTGTTGTCGGAGAGACACCGTAAAAGGCTGAGCACCCCCTCGGCCACGCATCCTTCGGCACGGTACGAATGACACCTTGGATTGGGTTTGGGGGATTGTTAGGAGGGATTAGGGAAGTGGGTGTAGGTAGGGTAAGTTGGAATTGCGTCTGAGGTTTCAGTTAGTGCCCGCATCGCAGCTGGGGAGCTGAGGATGCAGACACGTAACAGGCGGCCACCACGTGAAGGATGACCATCAGACTTACCTTGGGGATCTCAGCGACTTGCGCTCTCCCCCAAGGCCATTCGCCAGCTTAGCTAATTGGACAGATTGCTAAGCTAGAGCTAGGTCTCAGATCACATCAGCAGTGAAATAGACCACACTCCGCCCAATATTCTCTCTCTTCTAGCTACTTCCACTCCACTTTCCTTCAAAGTTCTGGAACAACGTGCTATAATCACTCCAAATTTAAGGAAACACAAATATAAGTTCGATATTAGTTACACTAAAGGACGTAATCAAATTGTTGCAATTAGAACTAACTGATATCAGAGGAAACCATATATGGTTCTCTTCGTATATTTTTAACAGATACCAAGCGGTGGCTATTAATAATTACGTTTCGCGTTGGGTAATATACCACAAAATTCTCTATTGGGTCCATTACTTTTGTGATCTTTGTAGATGACATCGGTCAATGTTTTCAATCATCTAGACTGCTTTGCTATGCTGATGAGTTGAAAATGTATCTACCAATCTCATGATCCGCTGATGTACTTAGTATGATAAGTGCCTTTTGCACTCAAAAACAAACCCGATCTCACTCAAAGTGCTCGGTCGTTCACCTATAAATTAATCGACTCCGAATATTTTAACCAGGACAAAAACTGAATCAATCGCACTCAAAACGTGGCCTGGGCGTAATAAGTAAAATAAAAACGCCTTTATTTCCGCGGAGTAGAAATTTTGAATTACAGAATTTATTAGTACGAACGATACGTAATTTAAAACTATTTTCTAATAATATAGTTAAGTTTAGGTTATTTCTCATGTGCATGAACCCCTCTACAGGTAAGGGAGCATCGCAGACTGCCTTATTAGACGCATGTCTAGTAGCTTTACAGACAACATCAAAGTTTATCAGGTCATTTCCAACCAAAATAATATAACAGCTCGGCAACTGATATAAATAAAGTCCACACGTTGGTGCTCACTGAACAGTATGTCAAACGATACGTCCAAGTGTTTTCACATGGAATTGTTGAAACATCCCCCAGTTGCAATTTATTACATTAACTAGCTGTGGCCCCAGTTATACTGCGTTTAACTTAATAAATTATAACTTCATGAGTTATTCGGATATATAAGCTATATTACAAAGTTTCATCAAAATCCGTTCAGTAGTTTTTGCGTGAAAGAGTAACAAAATATCCATACATTCATAAGTCCACAAATTTTTCGCATTTATAATATTAGTCGGATAAAACACCGATTAGTCAAGTCGCAACATGCGCGGTCTGGGTGTTACCGTTGACACTTAACTGGATTTTTGGGAACACATGAACAATATTACGATCAAAGTTCTTCAAAGATCCCGAAATCTCTATAATTATTTTAAACAAATTAGCTATATATGACTTTTACAAAATATATTATGTTAAATGTTTATAAGATATTACCTGTTTTTCCGTATTTTCTGAAATGATCCAAGCATTCGACTATGTTGAACATAATATTCTAATAAGTAATCTTGAAAATTTTGGGCATAAGGTGAAATGCCTCAAAACTTCGGTTTAATTCATAGAAATCAAGTTCTAGAAATGTCAATATTGACATGAAAGTAAAAGCAATTAACTTTCTCATCTCACAAATTCGTAAAGCTTCCACAAGGAAGCGTTTTGGAGCCTCTCTCCTGTATAATGTGATGAAGAAACCATCAGAATTAAATGTACTCATAATAATCCTTGATTATTCGAAAATGGTATTAATAATTCGATTTCTACTAATATTAAATAATTGACGTAGAATAATTTAATATTAATAAAACTGATATCATTTATTATACCTAATGTAGTGATAGCTTATTACGTATTATATATTACGTAAAGCATGAATTTAAGTTTGTCAATATCACCAAACATGTCACGGATGCACCGTCTTGACATTTAAAATCAATATTGTACTATATACATAGTACAATATTGATTTTAAATGTCAAGACGGTGCATCCGTGACATGTTTGGACTTAAAGTTACATACAACTGCAAAGTATTGGTAAAAAATATATAGTAAGGCTACCAAGTAATATTAAATAATAGTATGTAACGTAATAAGAGATGGCGATGCTTATGTTGTTCGTGTGGTGCGCAGGTACGACAAGATGGCGGTGTCGGTGCGCGCGGGCGCGCGCGTGCCCGTGGCCGAGTGCCGCGCCGCGCGCGCGCACAAGAACGACCCGCACCAGTGGAAGCTGCTCTGCGTGGAAGGTACGCTGGGGTTTGGTGACAGGTTCAGTTACATGTCAAACCAATATACAAATGTGACAAAGTGTGTGTATTTGCAGAGCCCTTCGACCTGACCAACACGGCGCGCTCGGTGTACGACCCCGAGACGTTCGAGAAGATCGTGAGCACGTTCCGCACGTCGCACGCGCGCCTGGCCGCCGGCCTGCGCCTGCAGGACGCGTGGCCGCGATGACGCGCGGGCGGCCCGCCGGCCCGCCTGCTCGCTTGTGTTACCGGGACCCGAACTGGAGGCCGCTTGAAGTTAATCCAAAGGTTGTGAATACTTAAGTACCGCTCCCCGGAGCGCGCGGACTTTACCTGCCTGTGAATTAACTTCACATTCGCACTGTTTGAGTTACACGTTACGTTGATGATTCCAAAATTTAACAATAGTTGGACGTTTAGATGTATTCGAGTGCCACTATGAAAATTATATGTTTACATTCCATAGTGCCATCCTAGATTCGCGCGAGGATCGCGGTCCGGTGGTTGTCGTGGCGACCGAAGTGAAGGGCAAACCTTCGCTGAAGTTACGCGTAACGCTGCGGTGAGCGATAGCGGTGACGTGCACAGAATAGTTCTCAAAAAGATATCGTACGAAAATAACGAGTAAAAAGTAACTCTTTCATATAACTAACCCGAAATTAGGCATTCAAATTTACCCAAAACGTTAAATTGGACAAGATCATTGAAATTTTTAAACATTGTATGAATTTGGACTTGGTATTATTTTATTTATTATGGTGGTCTCTGTGAAGTATAGGCCAACCGTATCTTCCCGATCTCGATTAGAAAAGATGAGGATTCATCGAACAGAATCGAGAATTAGTCGGAAGAAACCGAAAATTGATCGTAAAGAATCAGTAATCGATCAAATAGAACCGAGAATCGATGATGTAAATTTCGCTCGTCACAACAAGCACTACACCGCCATCCTCTGTACTCGCATAACGACGTGCGTTCGACAAATTCTATTGTAATACAAGCTTAAAAGGTAATTACAATAAGTTGTATAATACTAGGCTATAATTACCTTATGTACAGTACAGTTGACAGAGTCTAATTGTGTTAAATACGCTAGGTTAGTCTAAAATATATTTAACACCAAAAATGCTGAAGATTTGAGGTTGACTGTGCTTGGAAACGTTTTGGTTACTGAAGTTTTTGAGCCTAGAATGTCTTTATTTGTAACTTACTAGCACTCGGTGAAAATGCAAATCTTTCAAATGAGTATGGTTTCATAAAGCACACTCATTTGCAAAATATTAACTGACTCTGATAATTTGGCATCAAGGGTTGGGCAATGATCGCTTTTTATTCGTTTTGAACTATGGTTTTGGGTTAAAAAGTACGTTATGATCCTGCATTGATGTTTTAAATACCGAGAGTTAAAATTATAAATGCATGAAATTTTAAAGGAAACATTTTTAATTATTGCTGGACCATCGAGTTCCAAGTGAAAAATAAATGTTTTCATTAGAAATTATTTTGGTATTACAAATGATTTGTAAAAGTAAGCTCCCACCAGACCCTTAGTTGCAAATAAAGGCTAAAAGATACTTAAAAGCTTCAAAGAACCAATAGTTTGTATATGAAAAGAAGTGTTACAGAATAGTCAGTTTAGATTAGGTTCCATGGTATAAACAAGGTTTTTCCTTAAGAACACGTTAAGAGGAGAAAAAATCTGTCTGAATACCGTGGTAGGGTACACTCGTTTCGATTCTACGGCATTAGACCAATGGAATTACGTATAACGTGATGCTGGTTGCTCGCAGCAGCAAAGTTGTCCAGAAAACTCAACTTTTCCTATTTATCTACAAGTCATCGATATTTGTGGAGAAAATCGGAGAAAAGAATTAAAAGCATAGCGGTTATTTTATTATTGACAGCGTTGCAACAGTTATGGCAAACGCTAAGTTGGATAGCGTCAAAGCATGGCCATTATGTTATATTGGTGATTTCATTAGTAGAATGCCTAGGACAGGAGACTCCCGCACGGCTGGCCCCGGCCGTGCACGCACGTGTGCCCGCACGGACACGTGTCCAAGACTGACGCGCACGGCTCGGTACCGGCCGTGCACGCACGTGTGCCCGCACGGACACGTGTCCAAGACTGACGCGCACTGCTCTGACGCGGTTGTCGTTCGTTGCCTCCACTACAAGGCGTCCTATTCGTTTTTAAATATTTATTATTGTTTATTATTCATAAGTTATTTAATAAATGTAAATACTAAGAAATAAAAAAAAAACATAAATATTCATTTTAGGGTCGTGTATGGTTTTATGTAAATAGTATTTTTGTGATGTGGAAAGGGTAAATGACAAAAAATATACATATATATATTATCTATAGATGATATAAGGCGCTTTGCGTTAACGGAGCCAGGTACTGATCGGAGAGACGTAAGATGGGGTTCACCAAATGCCCTGTGATACTTGAGAGAAACTATATTGGTGTCTGTGTACAGAGTTGGAAATTGTTTAAAGGTGCTAATCTTAGATGTTGTGCAAAGTTTGCAGCTCAATAGCCATGTATAAGTTACGCTTAGGACTTGTTACTGACGCGCGGTCAGGCGGGCCGCGTTGTGCGCTCTCCGCGGGAAGAGCAACGAGAGCGGTCGTCGCTAGAACGAATGTTATCCGCGGATCGAGTGGATCTTGTACAAACTATATTTAGGAAATAATGCTAATTACGTAGTAGAGAATATGCAGATTTTCTTCTACCCTTCAATTCAATATCATTTACATTAAGAAACATGTTAAAAATAATATATTCAAGACTTTGAAAACTTTTATTATTTTCTAAATTCCCGCGTTGTGTCTGCCATGATCACTACTGTTTTCCGTATTCCGTATAGCTGAGATGGATTCATTCTGTTGTAAAATTAAATCACTAAATACGAAGAAAACCTGTGGCTTAAGTTCTAAAATAACGTTCTGTTTCACAAAAACACGCACAATACAATTCTGTCTTTCGTCCCATTAAACTAATTTAAATGTCATTACATCTCACTAATATTGCTCGTACGCAAAGCAGTCTATATCAATAGAACTGTCAACCTACTAAAACTGCCTGATACCGTACACGGCTGGACTTTGACCTCTTCAAAAATGTGTCGTGCAAAGAAATAATATCTAGCATTAACGTATTAAAGCATTCAAATGTCGCCAATTTTTCTAAATTTATATCACTTTTAATTTAATGAATATAACTTATTTTTATTTTTTACATGGTAAATAACTTAGAAGTGTTTTGCATATTCTCCATTGTCGTACGATATATGTCCCCTAGTCGATGCATGTTCCTAAATATGGTTAGTGCGAGGTGCAGTCGGCTGCCGTCCGTCGAGTGCGTACAACCTAATAATGGTGCTAAATGATTGTGTTGCCTTATATTTGGCGCTGGGCTACGCTTTATATACAATTAGACGGTTGCTACATACAAGAAGATTATTGAAGGCGAAATACGGTTTCTTTTTATATTGTATTTATATGTTATCTTTGGCCGTAAATGTTAAGGAATCGAATATGAACATCGACTGACGCAACAATATATTAAATCGTCCAAACGTATTTCCTAATGCTGTCAAATTATAAATATACGCCTTCTTTAATCTTGCGCTAGATGAATAGTAATAATAATTTACATGTTACTAACATGTTAATTTATCATCTTTCTCAAATTGAGAAACAATGTTGTGCTATTGATATCATAATGTATTGATCGAAAACGCGTCAAAATGCCTTTTACGCTTCACTCTTTTCTTTACATGTGAGTAAATACGAGAGTAGGGCGTAAGGTTATATTTGGGCCCGCTTTTTGGGCCGAATACGTCGGTCCGAAGTCCTCTAGTAGTAATGTGACGTTAGTACGGACGCATATCGACACTCCCGCCCGCCCCCCCCGCCCGCGGCGACGCGTCAGTATGAAGTGACTCTATGAATTGTTTTTACATCGCTACACATTTTTACAGCTTTTTACGCATGAACTCTAATCGAAATTCTGTTGTTTATCAAAGGTCATAATTATTATTATTATTTGTACGTATTGTTTTTTGTAAAATATTGTTTAGTCGGATAAATTAGCGGTTGTATCGCGTTATGTATTATTAAGTCGTGGTTAAGTGTCGGCATCTACCGATATGTTTTCATCGATGCCTCGCAATTATTGTTTCGTTATGGTTACGAGAACTAGCCACTAGATTTAGCTCTACACTAGAAATTGTTAAGTTGTTTATTTTTATTGTAACTTCTTGAAACGTTTCACCACCTGGACGGTGTCCCCATAGCCCGAAGCACTGACACTATTACATGTATTAATACGCCTGGCAATTTTATATCGCGTTGTGTATAAGTTTTATAAAGATTTTACATAAGAGGCATTCCGCCGCGCTGAATAATTAAAGTACAATAAATAATTTTTAAAAACAAGTTATTTATAAGAAAACTGATTTAGAGTTATAAAGAAAAGTGTCTCTCGAAACTGTTTAATTTTTTGAAAAGTTATAAAAAACTCGACACAGTAAGAACAAAAAAAAATATAAAATTGAACTCTCAAAAAAATAAAACCTATAAAAAAAACAAAAAAAAACATAAAATAAAAAAAAAGTAAAAAAAAATTCAAAAAATATAATAAAAATTGTGAGAAAAAATTATTTTCTTTTGACCATTTCAAGTTTTAACGCATGTATTATTTGGCTCCCACCTGCCTTGTAATAAACTGTTATTTAAACAGATTTATATGAATCTATGTACATCATTTATGCTTTTTATCCAAATGTAATTAAATATATTATATAAATTACTAAAAAAAACATTGTCAATCTATTTGGTTGTTTTGTAAATGTATTTTTAAAATGTTCTATAACACATAGGCCTGGGTAACAGCGTGCGCGAGTTGCTCCAACTCAGTAACGCGCCGTATCCGCGCTTATATGTTCTTAGAATAAACAATTCTCTATTTTGACTGTGACAATGTAAAACCAATATATATATATATACATATAATTTGCTCAAATATATAAAAGATATATATAAATATTTATCAATGCTCTACAATTGTTACAAATGAGTTGGGCCCCGCGCTATCCACACGCCAGGCCGCTCCAACTCGTCGGCAAGGGGTACATACACGTTGGTGTCCGGCCAACTTATCGTCCGACAACTGTCTTACGAGGCTTCCATGTCTCACTGTCTTCGTATATATATCAACTCGACGAATAGTATTATATTTATGCGTTTCATTTGCCATTTGTCGCCGAATTGATATACAATAACTCTACAAAATATGTCTTGTTACGCGTTGAAATCGATGTGATTGCTCAAACAAAAGTGTATGTATATTTTTAACCACTTTACGTTAAACTTCGTCGATTTCAATGATATTAAGACAGAGAAATATTAAGTTGCTTCGCAGGATGAAGCAAAGCGTCATGTTATTTGAACGCTACCGAACTTACGGGCTATATAAGACAATTGTCATTGTCGAACAGTCACTGCCAGTGTAACGTCCTGTACTTTGTAAAGATTGGCAGTTCGAATATAACCAATGTTAGGTTTCCGATTCAACTTCTATGGCAGCATTAATCTCACTCAAATAGCTAAGCCCTTTAATTTAAAACTGTTATGAAATTTTGAGTTGGCAGTAAAACGGGGTGAATGGAAGGGCAGGGGTGAATACAGACCGGAACAACTCCCATCATCATCATCCGATTTCCGTCCTATAGTTCCACCGAGTATATACACCATAATCGCAACGCTTATCAGACGGGTTGGCGAATGCAGTATCATACATCATAGTATTCAAAGAGACGCTTGTTCTCTGTCAGGGTAGTCTCACCCGGAATGAGATGGGGTGAGGATGTTCTTGCCGTCACACAATTTCCTTATATAATTTTAATTTCATCCCGGCCCCTACTATATTCACCTCGTTTTGCGGCGCCGTATAATCTTATTTGGAAGTACTTAATTTTACCAAATTGTTACTAGTTGTTGTTCATAGTTCAAAAGGAATAAAATGCAAATGGTTCGTTTGTAGTAACTGTAGTTAACGATGCCTTACCGCCAGTTATGATAATGTAACAAATATATCAACTATGTAATTAGACGAATGTAATTATGTACAGCGTGTCCATGTAATTATTATTTCAATCTTTTGTAAAAATATATATATATTTTGTCACCTTTTATGACAAGTTGAGTGTTCTGTTGCATTTTATTTTTGTTGAACACGAGCAGATTTTTATCTCCATATTGTACAAAGAAATTATTGTAAAGAAAATATTCTGTAATAGTTAAATATATACAACTGCCAAAACATAATGTGTTTCGTATTAATTCCTTTTCCTTATGTGCGTGTCCCCAGCTTCCTCATTATTTTGAATATAGCTCGGAAGGGATATAGTGGCTCTGGTTTGGCTCTCATTGCTGCAATTATGAGCTAAATTTTAAAACCCTAACATCACAGGTTTTGCCCCAACGGCATGTGTCAGCTGAAGACACGTTTGTCCAGCTTACACAATTTAACAAATCATAGAAACGAAGTTGTGATTGCTCTAATTCTATGACTGAAACTTTAAATTGCTCAAATTATGCTTTAAAATATGGCATACTTAGAATTTCGATTTAATTGCAGCAATGAGAGCCAAACCAGAGCCACTATATCCCTTCCGAGCTATATTCAAAATAAAAAATACAAGTATGTACTTAGTTACGACACATAATGCAGTTCGGTGCAACGATAACCTATTTTGACTGAAATCACAATTTAATTTGGGTCAGCGTGGATTGATAGCGTGTATAGAAAGTAAGTTTGTATAGGCAGATTTTTCTCTTGTATTTAATGTTATAAACATTAAATACAAGAGAAAAATCTAATTAAATTTTAAAAATGAAAGGATTATTAACGGTTAGGGTTTATATAAAAGTTGTACTGTATTGTTAATATACTTTTATCATTGTTTTCAGAATACTTAATATGCATGTAAATTGTATAGAAAAAATCCTGAGCAACTCACTATTTTTAATAAAACATTTTCTTCCAGATGTGTATACACTGTAATGTTGGATACTCAGAATGGTTAACGTACGATGATTTGGAAGTAAGTATTGAGAAACAAAATGGTAAAACTATGGTATTATCACATTAAATTAAATTTAAAATTCGTTAGGGTTATTTATTGAATATAAAATAAAACATGTCAATTTATACAAGATGTCAAAAGAGTATTAAGAACTGATCAATCGTAATATGCATGTAATTAAAAGTTGATTGATGTGAAAATTGTAATTGAACAATTTAATTCCTTTTTGGAAATATACCGTTATCACTGTTTTTTTTATAAGTAATACCTTAAATATTTGTCTCTGAATTATAAGTCTATTTATAATAAGTCGAAACTGATTGAGGCAAAAAGCTCTGGTGCACAAGCAGGATTATTAGGTAGTGAAACTTTTATTATACCGTCTACTGAACTGTGATTGTGTATGTAAATAACCATAAAAATATTAATAATAAAACTATGATAATTGAACGGTTTTCGTTATGAATCCATGTTGTTAAATAAAGCTATTCCAATTAAAATGTATTTATATAATTACATAGCAAAGTAAAAATGAATGATAATTTAGACCCAGACACAGAACAAATAATCGTGTTCATGATATAACGACTTGTCCTGAGTGTGAATCGAATTCACGACCTCTGGCTTAGCCGTCATGGTCACTAACGACTAGACCAATAGACCAGTCACTGTGGTTACTTGCTTAAACTGAGTCGCATACTTGGAGTGGCACCATCACTCTACATAAGTCCGCAGCCAGAAACAACACTATCTCGGCAGTGATATGTTACCGATGGTAATCAATGATTGCCAGAGCTCATTGGGGGAAACAGAAATAGCTATGCTAGCGACAGAGAAGACTTTGTTTTTGTAGCTAGCATAGATGGTAGCATGCGACAGAGCTTTGTCCTCTGTATTGTACACAATGTCAAAGACATGAACTTGACTATGGGTGGCTATTATTTTTCATCAGGTGAGCCACAACCTAGTCTGGCACCTTTGGAAATATAAAAACAATAACGAATAAGTAGTCCTACTTTTCAGTCGTTTGTAGTAAACAAAACTGTAAAATATTATACTAGTGGACTGTGTGTAACACTAATTTATGCATTATGCCGACGAGAGCCGATTGTACTCGAACAAAATATCAAACATTTTGTTAGCGCACTAAGAAATTACTGTTAAGGGGGTGATAGACGTACGAGCAAGTACGCGTACTTATGGCTCGACGACCTTTTTCGATTGTGTGTCACCGTAAGTACGCGTACTTTAAAACCGCCGCGCAAAATCGTCGACGATCCAACCGGTTTGAAATCTTGCTCGTAGCTCGTCTTGGCTCGTACGTGTGGCATCACTGCGAGCCGCGACCCGCCAGTTTGTTTTGCCAGTTCGTGGAAGCGCACGCTTGTTGTGTTTAGAGATTTTTGTTTGATTCAGATTTTTTTCAAAATGTGTGATTTCCGAACTTATTTAACTAAGCTAACCGAATTTATAGAAGCTTTCCGAAATAACCCTTGTCTTTGGAAAATTAAAAGCAACGATTACAAAGACAAAAATATGAAGCTTCAAGCATACAATAATTTATTAGAAATTATACGTAATTAAACGAAAGAGATGCTACGATTGAGAATGTAATACGATATAATTCCTAAATAGCACAAAGCTTCTTCTGTCGACGACATCGTAATACAGAGTGAGTAAGCTTCACGTGTGTCACCGACGCGACGTCGAGCCGAGTAAGTTCGCAAACTTAAAAACCGCGTACTTAAAGTTCGTACGTCTATCACCCACTTTATAGCCGTGCGCGCGCGCTCTGTAAGAAGTTCAACCCAACAATTATTTTATTTACTTCGGCACGCTATAACAAAATTTTAGGGTAGATAATTTATTTTTGAGTTGTTAATTTATGGTGGAACTATATTTTGTATAGGTACACATACTTACAATAAATACATATAGTTAATAATATAAGTGTACATACAAGTCAAAATCAAAAAGTTTTGTCATACATGTAAATGTTAAGAGACAGCAGCTCCTAGTCTAAGAATATTTTCCTTACGTCAGTACAAAAGCTTAAATGATCGAGACCGAATTAAAATAACTCTTATAATGTTAGAGCTAAAGTTCAGACTCGATAGCAATTGTATAATGCACGGAACGGCAACGTCGCGGTTGACCGCTCCCGACCGAATATTATAAAAATTTTGGCGGGAAAAGCGTATTTGGCTTATAATTTTGAAAGTAAAAGGCCTAGAGATTTGAAATTATGCCTCGTGTGTGCTCCAATTATAACATGTTATTTGATCTTTAAAAGAAAACTGCAACTTATATAGTTATCGTAATTCACCATGTATAAGTCCGTGTGACGTGTCCCCAGCTTACACATACTTATTGCTTCGTAGGTCAAAAACTATTCGAGCTCAGATTTTGAAAAATTTGGAGCCTAATACTGCAATTTTGCTCAGAATTTTGAGGTATAATACATAATCGTAGCTTACATAATTACGAAGATAAACATGTGTAAGCTAGGGACACGTGTCTCCAGCTCGCACATGGTTTTATGATCGTAGTTTAAATAATATTTGAGTGTGATGGCTAGATTTTTTGGCTCTCATTGCTGCAATTATGAGCTAAATTTTTGACTATATTTTAAAACCCTAATATCACAGGTTTTGCCCCAACGGCATGTGTCAGCTGGAGACACGTTTGTCCAGCTTACACACATTTAACAAATCATAGAAACGAAGTTGTGATTGCTCTAATTCTATGACTGAAACTTAAAATTGCTCAAAATATGCTTTAAAATATGACATACTTAGAATTTCGATTATAATAATGAGGAAGCTGGGGACACGCACATCTTTTCCTTAGCCAAAGACAAAATTGAACCCTATTGAGTCTCCACTGTGCGCGGGCTGTATCAAGTGAACCGTTTTGCGAGCGTTCCCATTGAGGGACCACATATGAATCTTGAGGTTTAGAAAGCGTCAGCCGTTCGTAAAAGTTCTCAAACAATTGTAAATTTAGCCACTAGTTTGTAAAAGTAGCCACTCCAAAGTTAGAATCGGTCAAAGGTGGTCCGTCAGACGTGACTGAGAGGCATCCATAACTCATAACATAGTTACAATTTACAACTGCTATGAATGACTACTCTTAGTAAAACATTTGCAAAACTTATCATATTAAACATCGACCTTTCCCTATTGCTGTATAAAAAGAACTAGCGCGCAGAAGATGGTCCCTCAACCGATCACCACAAGTTCAGTTTGTGTGGAAACCATATGAAATTTGGAATTTTTGGATGGTTTTAGCGTTAGTAAAAAGTATTTGAACGATTGTAAATGCAACCCTTAGTTTGTAAAAGAAGCCATACAAAAGTTACAATCTATCAAAGGCGGTCCCTCAATCGAAACGCTTATCACAGGAAAAGTACAATTTACTCAGCATAATAACTTAAATTGACCAATGATACAGTCTATCCTTTAGAAGTTGATGTTTACTAATGATTATACTACTAAACAGTATCAAAATACATAGTTTGATTTCAAATAATAATCTAATTCCTATGAAGAATTATTGAGATTGAGGTGACCATGCAGCAGGATTTTAGTGGATTCTAATGGTTTTTTTTGTACGGGCGTTTACTCTGAAAATATTTCGGAGTTAACTTAGCAATCGCAAACAGCGTTATATATCACGTTAGCTACTTACCTAAGTGATGAGGAAGTCACATCCTACGGCGTCTCTCAGAATACGGAAATTATTTTTATATTACCCCTGTACAGTCAATACAAATTGAAATGGACCGTAAGTCAATGTAATAAGAATTTTAAAATCGTAGGTTTTTTTTTGTAAAAAAACTACTTACTAGATCTCGTTCAAACCAATTTTCGTTGTTAGTTTACATGGTAATGCACATCATATATTTTTGTTAGTTTTAACATTTTCTTATTTTAGAAGTTACAGATGTATGTCTGTAACTTCTAAAATAAAGAAAGAGAGGGGGGGGGGACACTCATTTTTCCACTTTAGAAGTGTCTCTCGCGCAAACTATTCAGTTTAGAAAAAAATTATATTAGGAACCCCAATATCATTTTTGAGACCTATCCATAGATACACCACATGCATGGGTACAATGAAAAAAAATTGTGTTTCAGTTCTATGTATGGGGAACCCCCAAAATTATTATGTTTTTCTATTTTTGTGTGAAAATCTTTATGCGGTTCACAGAATACATCTACTTACCAAGTTTCAACGGTACAGCTCTTATAGTTTCGGAAGTTTGGCTGTGACATACGGACGGACAGACAGACAGACATGACGAATCTATAAGGGTTCCGTTTTTTGCCAAAAATAAACTTTATTCCAAGAAACTAATTTAGTAAATTGTGTAGGATGACCTATCTGATTGTATTATTAACACATTTGTGGATCATTGCAATACTAGGTGAGTCCGGTCAATTTAGACATCCAAGGTTACAATAATTCCCATTAGGCTGAAAATTGGTAGGATCGTTCTATCTATTATAAAGGAAATGTGAAAAGTCCTCATCGATACGGCACGTGCAAAAAAAATTACTCGGGGTCAAAGATCACAAAAACAGGTTTTTCGTGATTTTCAGCATTTTCAGTTTTTAAACTTTTTTTTTTATATACTGTGGACACGGGTCTCATCGCGATAAATATTTAGGTAAATCATTACCTTGTTTACCCGACGTTTCGCCATGGATTGCACCAGCCGTGGTCACGGGTCGACTGAGTCGACCCGTGACCACGCAATCCATGCCGAAACGTCGGGTAAACAAGGTAAAAAAACCCGTGTCCACAGTATATAAAAATGTGTACAAATCGCGAAAGTTTAAAAACTTTAAACTTTTTATTATGCTTTCTATAAATATATTAAGTTAAATTTCAGTATAGTTATAGTATAATCTGTTGTATGTTCTTGTTTTATTAAGGAACGAAAATAAATATCAGGTTAACGATATTCACATTTCGAAGTGCATATTTTCGTGTTGGTTAAAAAATATTAGTTAAATATGAAATGAGGAAGAAAAGGTGCAGTTTCCTTGGAGAATCAAAAGAAAGTTAATAGCAATAAATAATAAACCGCCTGCGTGAAAACCAGCTGCAAATTTTTACTTACAGTAAACTCGTTAAATTATTCAGGCGTATAAGAAGGCCGAAATGAAAAAAATATTTTATAAAAAAAACTGCTGAGATCTGCATCTCTCACTGTTTATTATCGGAGGTACTAAATCAGGTTCTAATACTGGTTTGATCTGGATGATGTAATTCGTTGTAGTTTTGGAGTACAGGCATGGTCCCGTCATTATGACGCATCATAATTGCGGTACCAGTGTTATCGTGAAATTCCGTTTATGCCGTGTAAGGTACAAAAATTTCTGGACAGGTACAAAATAGAACTAAATGGGTGCTAAATATACGTGGGAGAATCTTTCAATTACAAAAGTTGGTCCCGTCTCTATGACGTTTATGACTAAAAGGCAAAAACGGAAGTAAAAATGTCTAAAATAATGATGTTTTAACTATAATCTGTTAACGGTAAACCTAAATAAAACCACATTTATTCCCTTCGGGATTAGACGTGGCAATACTCCTGATTCTTATTTCACCCTTAGAGCTCACTCACTCCTGTCCTCACACAATGGCATTAATTCCGCATCATGCATCTCTGTCGTACGGTAACCCGAAAAGATACCGTAACGTATCTGAGAGTCCCGGTCGATAACGGACTTGGGTGGGACAAACAAATTTACACGTTTACATAATAATAATAATCATCATTTATTTATCCTCTCACAAAGATTTACAATACAGGAATGGTACATTTTGTTAAAATATCTAGAGACCTTTTTATAATAAATCACGACACCCTCATTTTGGGAGCTATGAAGAGTAGTTGTTGCATGGTTGTAATTATCTAATGATGGAATAGATGTAGAAGAATGTAGCCAGCATTCAGGTTATTACCTGAATGCTGGCTACAATAATATCCCATATAGCGTTAGATCTACACAAAATGTGTTAAAAATTAGGCATAC
Organism: Pseudoips prasinana; assembly: GCA_951640165.1. NCBI lineage: Eukaryota > Metazoa > Arthropoda > Insecta > Lepidoptera > Nolidae > Pseudoips > Pseudoips prasinana. The sequence goes on from OX621248.1 coordinate 34,422,033, forward strand.
TGTGGATATTTTGCCATAAGATATTAAGTGTTATGTTTCCAGTGTATGTGTGTGTTTTGACGTCATATGCACAACGGCATCTATTGAACATGTAGTCTAACGATCAACATTAGTTCTTCAAGTAACTAAAGCGTATTATTTTTCTTCTTGCATACTTTAAAATCTAATATCTTTTGATAGACTAAACCGATTGCAATGAAACAAAAACTTAATATTACTTCAAGTTACGCTCAATCGTTGTGTATAAAAGTTATCTACATTGCTTTCGTACATTTTACGTGATGTCCGAACAAATAAACAGACAACAATTCGAAAAATGCTGGAAATGAGTTCTATTGGTTGTCCTTTAGCACCATGGCTATTTTGTTTTGATTTTTTTTATGTTAAATGACTTCTATCTTCTCTTTTTAAACGACTTCAAAAGGAGGAGGTTCTCAAGTTCACCGGTTTTTTTTTTTATGTAAGTACACCGATTTCTCGGAGATTTATGTTCCGATTTACGTGAATCTTTTTTAGTTTAATGCGGAATAGTTGCCATTTGGTCCCATAAAAATTTTATATAGTTTGGCCCAGTAGTTTTCATTTTATGGACATTTTTGTATGAAAATTTTTGTTTATGTGGACGATGTAACTGTCTTTGGCAGAGACGTTTTTAAATCTTAGCTAATCTAGCTAGACTCATACTGTTCAAGTGTCTCTTGGCATGAACAGTTACAGACGACTAGCGTTTAATACGCGCGTATAAGCTCGTTTTTGGAAGCGCATGTAGGCGCACCTTTTAGCACAAGCGCATTTTTTATTTTGTACGTACACCGAATACGCGGAGATTTAGTAACCGATTAACGTGATTCTTCTTTAGTTTGATGCAAAATAGCTGCCATTTTTAGGGTTCTGTAGCCAAATAGCAAAAAAGGGAAACCGTATGGATTTGTTATATCTGTCTGTCTGTCCGTCCGTATGTCACAGCCACTTTTTTCCGAAACTATAAGAACTATACTGGCGAACCTTGGTAAGCAGATGTACCTATTCCGTGAACCGCATTAAGATTTTCTCACAAAAATAGAAAAACAAACAATTAATTTTGGGGGTTACCCATACTTAAAACCGAATTTAAAAAAAAATTTCATCAAACCACACATGTGAGGTATCTATGGATAGGTCTTCAAAAATGATATTGAGGTTTATAATATTATTTTTTTCTTAACTGTATAGTTTGCGCGAGAGACACTTCCAAAGGCGTACAATGTCCCCCACCCCCCCTGTAACTTATGAAATAAGAGAATGATAAAACTAAAACAAGTAGATGATGTCATTACAAGTACATTACCATGCAAACTTCCACCGAAACTTGGTTTGAACGAAATCTAGTAAGTAGTGTTTTTAATGCGTCATAAATCGTAAACCACAAATTTCCTTCCAGTCTATCAACTCAAATACTTGCTGCTACGGAAACAAACATGCCGCCTTTAACGGGCGAGTCCGACTCGAACTCGACTCGTTGTCTTGATCATCAATACGACCTAGTCTATGAGCGTTCTGCTCAGTACATTCGATGGCTAATCGATCATGAATAAGACCTAGTCGAACAGCCCTCTCATCAGCAGACTCCTTAGCTAATCAATCATAAATGAGACCTAGACTATGAGCCCTCGGCTCAGTAGACTCGGTGGCTAATCGATCATTAATAACACCTAGTCTTCATAGACTCATGCCTTCTGCTCAGCAGACTTGATGGCTATTCGATTCGCTTTTTACCTTTTTGCATAAAGTAAGTGACTATTTTTAGATTATATTAATACTAGCTCTTCTTTGCCTGAAATACAGGATTACCTAGTTCAGGCACACCTGTATTTTTTGTAGCGAATTAAGAAAAATTGTATTTGTAGTTTTATTTTACGTTTCAGTTGTTAAGAATTTTATCTGAAATAAATTATTATTATTATTTTATTAATAAGACCTGGTCTATAAGCCCTCAGCACACCGACTCGTTAACTAGATGGTCATAAATACGGCCTAACCTATGTATGCGCTTCCTGTTCAGACTTTCATGAATCTTAGCGAGTCTAGACTCGTACTGTGCAAGTTTTCTTAGCGTGATCGTAATTTTATGTAGTTTTTCTTACTTTACAAACGGTCTTTTCGATCATTCAATGTCTCACAAGAACGTGAAAAGAGTTTTGAATAACATTTTTTCGGAGGATATTTCTTTTTTCCATTCTCGTTTGTTGGGACATATTGTATCGAGGCGCGCGGCACCTTTCGTAGTCCTACCCATAGTTAGACACTAAAAGGTAACAAATAAAAAAAACTTCGTTTAAAAAACCGACTTCAAAAACTAAAAAGTATAAAAAAAATATCTTAATAAAGATTTAATTTAATACATCTCTTATGCAAACGTAATACCTTTAATATTAATGAAATACTATAATTTGTATGTGCTACCTATTGATAGGTTTGAAGTCGGTGCCAAGCCCTAAGCAAAATAAAGATAATATTACATACAGATTTCATACTTTTGATGTGATTCCTATACTAAAGATTAAACTACGTACATAAACTTTAAGAACAATATGAATTACAGAAACAGATAAAACTATATCATAAAAATATATTTAATATTAATACCTGAACGAGTTACTATAGTCATAATAAATCTATATTATGCGTATATATGAATATATTTGTGGCCCTGAAAAACAAACAGATAAATTATTAATTAGGAGACAACGCATCAAAATTTAACTATATTTCGAGACGACCGTCAACGACGTCTGCCCGCTTGGGTTGTTTGTGTTCGAAGCTATCCCGCTAAAGGTAACCCTCGGCGAGTGTGGTACCTACTATTACATTTGGCCTTGGCACCGACTTCAAACCTATCAATAGGTAGCACAAACAAATTATAGTATTTCATTAATATTAAAGGTATTACGTTTGCATAAGAGATGTATTAAATTAAATCTTTATTAAGATATTTTTTTTATACTTTTTAGTTTTTGAAGTCGGTTTTTTTAAACGAAGTTTTTTTTTTATGTTTTAATTAGCTAACTGATTTCAAATATTAATAAAATTAAATGAACAAACAGTCACTAGTTTTTATCTATTCAATAAAATCCTGATTCGTGGTCAGCTCAATCTCAATAATTCTTCATAGGAATTAGATTATTATTTGAAACCAAACTGTATGTATTTTGATACTGTTTAGTAGTATAATCATTAGTAAACATCAACTTCTAAAGGATAGACTGTATCATTGGTCAATTTAACTTATTATGCTGAGTAAATTGTACTTTTCCTGTGATAAGCGTTTCGATTGAGGGACCGCCTTTGATAGATTGTAACGTTTGTATGCCTTCTTTTACAAACTAAGGGTTGCATTTACAATCGTTCAAATACTTTTTACTAACGCTAAAACCTTCCAAAAATTCCAAATTTCATATGGTTTCCACACAAACTGAACTTGTGGTGATCGGTTGAGGGACCATCTTCTGCACGCTAGTTCTTTTTATACAGCAAACGGGAAAGGTCGATATTTAATTTTATTAGTTTTGCAAATGTTTTACTAAGAGTAGTCATTCATAGCAGTTGTAAATTGTAACTATGTTAAGAGTTATGGATGCCTCTCAGTCACGTCTGACGGACCACCTTTGACCGATTGTAACTTTGGAGTGGCTAAATTTACAATTGTTTGACAACAAGCTGACGCTTTCTAAAGCTCAACATTCATATGTGGTTCCTCAATGGGAACTCTCATATTCTAACTTGCGAACTCCAAATGCAACAACCCGTTGTGTTATTAACTTGAATGCCTATATAATTACTACTACAGCTAGTTTCATTATTGTGACTTCATTATCGTTGACTCTTCTTTAGTACCGTTGTAATTCAAGGAAACGAATAAGCGACGGTAAAAGGATACAAACATATCTGGTATAGCTACATAGCTGCTGAGTGCGATTCCTTACCACTCAGATCACTTACCTCCTCTCCTTACCATAGCTAGCTGTACGCACGCATCGCTAACCGATGCGCTTCCGCAGGGCGTTAAATGTTATTGTGTTCGCCTGTTCCAATTACGAACGATATAGAAAAAGATGGTGTCGTCAATCATCCCTGCTGGCCCAAGAGAAGAAACAGGTTTACGACAGCGATGAGTTTCCATCTCACCTAATCTCAAGTAAGTCGTTTTATGTAGGTACCTTACCCTGGTCACACAAACACAAGTTCGATATTTATAGTATGAGATAATTATAAAATAGTCTTTTTCTTAGGAAAACAAAAAGTTACACTGAGGATATAATAAATAACTTAAATGCTAAAAGTAACTTACAGTGGAACCAGCCCCGTCGTCCACAAATTATTTGTTGGCGTCAGAATGGCTGGTTGCCTATGGCAGGCGGCTCTGAAAGTATATTGAAGAATTGCTACCCTATTGCTTATATTTGCTTCATATCTTTAATAATTGCTGCATACGATACATTCAGAGAAATATGAAATTTTATTGGACCAGGCATTTTGACATTAGGATGGATGGTGGCCTCCGTGTTCAGTGTGAAATACGCAAAATTTCTAAAAGTTTGTTTCATCAATATTGCTTACTAATTGCTTCTTTAACCAATTTAAGTTTGAGCTTCGTACATACGGTCACGGTGACGGTCACCGTAGCTTAGTTGGTAGTGATCCTGCCTACGAAGCTGGTGGTCCTGGGTTCGAATCCCGGTAAGTGCAAATATTTGTGTGATGAGCACGAATATTTGTTTCTGAGTCATGGATGTTTTCTATGTATATAAGTATTTATCTATCTATATAAGTATGTATATCGTCGCCTGGTACCCATAGTACAAGCTTTGCTTAGTTTGGGGCTAGGATGATCTGTGTGACATTGTCCCCAGATGTTATTATTATTATTATACATTAGGCAAAAAAAAAATATAGCTTTTATTAATATAGTTATCTTTGCTTAGGCAAAGATAACTATATTAAACTTCTGTAAAAGATTATCATAGGAGGACTTAGCGCGAAAACACCGGTAGTTCATAGAACACAGGAACTTACGTTGTACTGACTCAATCAGATGGTTGTATTTAGCGTAGTAGCGGGTTCCAGGCACATGCTGCATAGTGCATACTCCAACTACGACCGAACCAAGGATTTGTATAGCAAAAGGTAAGAGAAATAGGAGGAGGAGCCGATATGCTTTATTTACAATGTGCTTTATATGAATATCGAGATGAAGCTTGCTGTCCAGGTGTATGCCCAAATCTTTTACTATATTAACTTTGTCTTCTCAGATTCCCTCAAATGGTCCTTCAAACCCAAGGTAGTTTATTCAACGCAAGTTTGCTTTATGGTTAGTTCAACGCAAATTTGAATTATGTGTTAACAATTAGCTAGGCTCATATGCACAAAAGCAAAATCGTTGTATGAGATGCTGAAAACAAAAGAAGGAGAAGGGGGTGCAACTCCGTCTTTTGCTGCCAGCAGAGGCTGGTTCCATCGGTTCAAGCAGCGTTCTAATCTTCACAATATCCTGCCTCGCCTGTTATATACAGGCGAGGCAGCCAGCGCGGACATTCAAACTGCAGCTGAGTTTCCAGACAAGTTTCAAGAGTTCGTTAGACGAGAGAAAATTCCTGCTTGTCTCATCTTCAATGTTGATGAGACCGCACTTTACTGGAAAAAAATGCCATCTCGAACATTCATTTCTAAGGAAGAACGTCAAGCTAGTGGTTTAAAAGCTGCGAAAGATCGACTAACACTTCTGCTGGGTGGTAATGCCACTGGTGATTTCAAACTGAAACCTTTACTAGTGTACCATTCAGAAACACCCCGTGCAATGCGAGGCACAGACAAGACAAGTTTACCAGTTGTGTGGCGATCAAACAGAAAGGCGTGGGTTACACGGGAAATTTTTCAAGAATGGTATTCTAATAGTTTTTGCCCATCAGTCAAATCATACTGTGACAGAAATGGACTTGAACCTAAAGTTATATTACTCTTAGACAATGCCCCAGGACATCCAACCTCACTTGATACGCCCAGAGACTTAAAAGTGTACGTGAAGTTCCTTCCACCAAACACCACGTCAATATTACAACCTATGGACCAGGGAGCAATAGCATCGCCGCACTTTTAGCCAATTAATTCATGAAACTGACGGGGAAGGAAGACAGTCTATGCGAGAGTGGTGGAAGTCATACAACATTATGAAGTCTATTCACAACATAGAAGGGGCTTGGAAGGAAGTTAAAATGAGTTGTATGAATGGGGTATGGCGTAATCTTTGACCAGATGTAGTGGAAGCACCTAGAAGAATTGTCCAGATGCAGAGACAAGTGCTAGAAGACATTGCTGCAATGATTGAGGGGTCTGAACTTGAAGATGTCGCGGTAGAAGATCTTGTAGAACTTGTAGCAACGCACGACGATCCTCTCAGCAATGAAGATCTGATCGAGTTACAGAATAATCCTATCTACGATGAGGAAGAACAAGTAGAAGAGAAAGTTTTATCTTCAAGGGGAATACAAAATGCACTTTCAAAAATTTATTTAGGTTTGGACATATTGCAGAGTATAGACAGTAATGATGACCGTGTCCTGACCGTGTGTCAAACAATTAAAAACAGTGTTGGGTGTTATGAACGTATTTTACAAAAACGTAAACAAAACGCTACCCAAAATACAATAGATGTATTTTTCCGTAAAAAATAAAAGTATGTACCTATTGCATAAAGTGTTCTTAGAATTAAAGTGATTGATAAAAATGATTTGTATTTTTTGACTATGTTTAATCATAAACCTGGATATAGGTACGCGAATTTCAGTTAACGCGATTTTTTTCGGAACGTATCCCTCGCGTAAAGCGGGGTATTACTGTAATATAAAAGGAGCATTATTAGAAAGCGTAAACGAGGTTCGTGATCTTGGCATCATCATGGACAGTAAAGTCAACTTTAAAAGTCATATTGATAGCATCGTAACGGAAAATCAGCACGGCAATTAGGACTCCTTAAGAGGAGCACTAAAGGGTTTAAGCTGGTTAGAACAAACATTTTACTATATTACACCTTAGTACGAAGCCACCTTGAATATGCTAGCGTAGTGTGGAACCCGCACTACGCAGTACACTCACAAAGAGTAGAAAGCATCCAAAGGGCCTTTACAAAACACGTACCTAGCATATAACTTTGGAGATATATCTCCCCGGTGTCCATACGAACTACGTATTAGATCCTACAAAATGATTAGGTAGGTACTCTTCGCGACCGTAGACTGGTACAAGATCTCATGTTCTTTTTCAAATTGGTTAACAATAAATTAGATTGCGATAAACTATATGAACAGGTTGGACTAAAAGTGCCCTATAAAATACCCAGACATCCCATTACCCATCTATTTCACACTAAAGGATCCAAGACAAATATAGGAGTTTACTCACCCATCAATAGGCTCAGTCAGGCGATGAATTCATATTATTATATTTTAAAGTCCACTCCACATGCTGACAACATGCTGGCCCGCAGGTTTGCACGTTGTACAGTCAAGGTTAAAATTACGCTGTTTAAAGCATTCTGCCAAAACTTTCCACCTTTCACCGCAAATGGACCTGTGTGAGCCCCGATGGTAAAAAATAAAAATGAGATAGACTTTATCTTGTCGACGAGACGACAGACGTTTAATGACGTTTCTGTGATCAATGCGGTTAAAACCGGGAGCGATCACAGACTGGTGAGAGGCTCATTGAATCTAATGTCAAGCTCCAGAGGTCCAGACTGATAAAGTCTACGCGCCAACCTTTACCTATCCACGTCCAAAACCCACCATTTCAGCTCGAACTGCGAAACCGTTTCGAATGCCTAGCAGACTGCGAGGAAGTGGACTCATACTACGACAGGCTCGTAGAAGCTGTCCATACGGCTCAGTTTAAGGTCTTCAAGGCCCAGCATACAAACAGACTTTGCCCTGCAACTTATGGAAGTAATACGGAAAATGGTTCTGACATCCTCAGATGATGCTACTATATACCGGCTGCTCAACAGACGGATCTCAAAGTCTTTGACTCGCGACACGCGTCAATTTAATACAAGTAGTATGAAAGAAGCCATCGAGCGGAACAAAGGCTCTTAAGTGTTCGTAAGAGATCTGTCTGTTGGACAAACCCAACTGACGAAGCTGAAGGATGCACGGCAATCGTCACGCCTAAACCGGAGTTGCTGTGAGAGATTGAGAATTCTCGAGTGACTCCTGGACCAAAACTCGAAACCTATCCACTAGCAGCGAGGTGTGAGACAGGAAGATGTTACATCTCCGAAAGTGTTTGTCGCTGCATTGGAAGATGTCTTCAAGCTTCTGGTCAATGGCGAGTATATCACTCACTTACGATTTGCCGATGATATAGTAGTCATGGCTGAGACCATGGAAGATTTCGGTACAATGCTCTATGAACTCAGTAGAGTTTCTCAACAAGTGGGCCTGAAAAGGAACATGGATAAGACGAAAATCATGTCAAATCTCCAACCCCACTCAATTGAAGGTTGGAGACTCTGCACGCGAAGTTGTAGAAAACTATATTTACCTAGGACAGACCATCCAACTAGGTCATTCTAACTTCGAGAAGGTGGTCCATCGTAGAATCCAACTCGGCTGGGCAGCGTTCGGGAAACTACGTAACATCTTCTCGTCCAAAATACCGCAGTGTCTCAAGTTGAAAGTCTTCAACCAGTGTGTGTTGCCAGTGAGGACTTGATGACAGGCCAGATACGTGGTCGCTCACTATGAGCCTTATTAGAAGGCTCAAGGTCACCCAAAAAGCAATGGAGAGGGCTATGCTCGGAGTTTTATTGCGATATCGAATCAGAAATGTCGGAATCTGCAGGCGAACCAAAGTCACCGACATAGCCCAAAGAATTGTAAAACTGAAGTGGCAGTGGGCGGGCACATAGAACGTTGAACCCACGGCCGTTAGAGCAGAAAGGTTCTCGAGTGGTAACCACGAACTGGAAGACGCAGCGTGGGCAGGTCCCTACAAGATGGACCCATGATCTTGTGCGGGTCGCTGGAAATTATTGGATGCGAACAGCGCAAGACCGGCAATTGTGGACCTTTGTCTAGCTGTGGACCTTTTGGCTATCAGCCAAAAGGTCCACAGCTGGACAATGATGATGTTTATTTTTTAAGTTTGTGGCAAGATAAGTACACTTTTTAACCGACTTCAAAAGAAGGAGGTTCTCAAGTTCACCGGTATTTTTTTTTTATGTATGTACACCGATTACTCGGAGATTTATGATCCGATTTACGTGATTCTTTTTTAGTTTGATGCGAAATAGTTGCCATTTGGTCCCATAAAAATGTTGTATAGTTTGGCCCAGTAGTTTTACTTTTATGGCCATTTTTGTATAAAAATTTTTGTTTGTGTGGACGATGTAACTGTCTTTGTCACTTTGTTTTAATTCTTAGCCAGCCTAGCTAGACTCATACTGTTCAAATGTGTCCTGGCATGAACATAAAGAACAATTTCAGACTAGCATTTAATACGCGCGTAAAAGCTCATTTTTGGAAGCGCATGTAGGCGCGCGCACCTTTTAGCACAAGCGCACTTTTTTACCCATTAAGTACGCTGAGATTTATGAACCGATTTACGTGATTCTTCTTTAGTTTGATGCGGAATATCTGCCATTTTAGGTTTCTTTAGCCAAATGCCAAAAAAACGGAAACCTTATGGATTTGACATGTCTGTCTGTCTGTCCGTATGTCACAGCCACTTTTTTCCGAAACTATAAGAACTATACTGTCGAAACTTGGTAAGCAGATGTATTCCGTGAAGCGCATTAAGATTTACACATTTACACACAAAAATAGAAAAACAAACAATATTTGGGGGTAACTTAGAACTAAATTTAAAAAAAAATCATCAAACCATACGTGTGGGGTATCTATGGATAGGTCTTCGAAAATGATATTGAGGTTTATAATATATTTTTTTTCTTAACTGTATAGTTTGCGCGAGAGACACTTCCAAAGGCGTAAAATGTGCCCCCCTGAGAATGATAAAACTAAAACAAATAGGTGATGTACATTACCATGCTAACTTCCAGCGAAAATTGTTGAACGAGATCTAGTAAGTAGTTTTTTTTTATTGCGTCATAAATCGTAAACCGCAATTTACCTTCCATTTTATCAACTCAAATACTTGCTGCTACGGAAAAAATCATTCCGCCTTTCACGGGCTCCGACTCGAACTCTCTCGACTCGTTGTCTTGATCATCAATACGACCTAGTTTATGAGCCTTCTGCTCAGTACACTAGATGGCTAATCGATCATGAATAAGACCTAGTCTAACAGCCCTCTGCTCAGCAGACTCATTAGCTAATCAATCATAGATAAGACCTAACCTATGAGCCCTTTGCTCAGTAGACTCGTTGGCTCATCGATCATTAATAAGACCTAGTCTTCATAGACTCATGCCCTCTGCTCAGCAGAGTTGATGGCTATTCGATCATTAATAAGACCTAACGAGCGAGCGTTGTGGTGTGAAAGAGGATGTAGTCACAAAGATTTAAAAAGGTATGCTGAGATGGTTTGGTCATTTAGAAAGGATGAATGAAAGAAGACTGACAAAAGAAGTATACCTGGCCTGTGTGAATGGTACAACCGGAAGGGGAAGACCTCGTAGAACGTTCTCTGATCAAATTGGAGACGTACTTAGGAAAGGTCAGGTCAGAAGTACCCTAAACCGGCGAGCATGTATGAAGAATATAATGTCAGTAAACGAAGCGAAAGAGGTGTGCAAGGATCGTGACAAATGGAAGTCCGTTGTCTCTGCCTACCCCTCTGGGAGACAGGCGTGAGTCTATGTATGTATGTATGTAATAAGACCTAATCTATAAGCCCTCAGCACACAGACTCGTTAGCTAGATGGTCATAAATACGGCCTAACCTATGCGCTTGCTGTTCAGACTTTCATGAATCTTAGCGAGTCTAGACTCGTACTGTGCAAGTTTTCTTAGAGTGAACGTAATTTTATGTAGTTATTCTTACTTTACAAACGGTCTTTTCGATCTTTCACTGTCTCACAAGAACGTGAAAAAGAGTTACGAACAACATTTTTTCGGAGGATATTTCGTTTTCCGTTCTCGTTTGTTGGGAACAATAGTTTTGAGGCGCGCGGCACCTTTCGTAGTCCTTCCCATAGCTAGACACTAAAAAGTAACAAATAAAAAAACTTCGTTTAAAAAAACCGACTTCAAAAACTAAAAAGTATAAAAAAAATATCTTAATAAAGATTTAATTTAATACATCTCTTATGCAAACGCAATACCTTTAATATTAATGAAATACTATAATTTGTATGTGCTACCTATTAATAGGTTTGAAGTCGGTGCCAAGCCAAATGTAATAGTAGGTACCACACTAGTCGCGCGTTACTTTCAGCGGGATAGCTTCGTATTTCTAATAAACAGTTCGAATATAACTAACAGTTATTAAACTTAACTAAACAAAATTATCAAATAGAAATCTATTTGATAATTTTGTTTAGTTAAGTTTAATAACTGTTAGTTATATTTTTGTTTATATACTTAGTTTATTATCACTTTAATTTTATTACACTTTGTTTTAGCTTAGGTTATCATTTCTATTTGTGAGTGTTGGTTCACCTGTTATTGGCAACTGTATAAGACGATAACTTGGCACCAATCATTGTTTGAAATCTTATATAAAGAAGCTGTTGGTGTACCTTTAAATAATTAAATTCCTCTAAATTACATGCTTTAATTATATAGAAAAACAAAAGAGAAAATTGATTTTCAACGTTTTACAAGAGAAAATATTGTGGTCACCCTACATATTTTCTCTTATAAAAAACTAGCTGTGCCCCGCGGTTTTACCCGCGTTATAAATTATCACAGCTCCTCCCCCGTAGGTGATAGCGTGATAATATGTAGTTTATGTTGACCCAACCTCTTAGTAATATTCATGCAAAATTTGAAGTAAATCCAAGTAGTACTTTTTGGGTTTAGCCCGGACATACATACAGACACACAGACAAAAATTCTAAAAACTATATTTTTGGGTTGATGTCTATTGTAGAGCATGCCCCAAGTATCCTTTCAAAAAATATTCAATGTACAGTTTTAACTTTCCTACGATTTTATTATATGTATAGATAATGTTCATAGAAAGTAGGTATCTGTATATTTAGTTAAGCTCAATCGGAAAGTCGTAATATTTGCAGCTAAGTGTTATATAATCGGTATTTACACTTTAGTTTTCTTTATTTATGAAAATATTATGTTTGGCCTTAGGTACTTACGTTTCACAAAAGTAAAAAAAAATAGGCCCTCAATTCCGACGCACACTTTTATGGAAAATAAAATGGTTTGTAGTTTTTTTTTATTTTAATGTCTGTTATCATACTTAGGTAAATTCATTGACTCCGTACTTAATTCCATCGTATCTTGCTCATTATCACTGTTACCACTAATAATATCGCATTCGTTTTCCATGTTATAAATGTAAAACAACAAAGAGAATAATAGGAAATGTGCAATATATTACTGTTTCTGCTCGTTAACTTACGGGACTTGCTTATAAATAATACTAACTGTACCGCCACAACTCCTAAGATTTTTATTTAACACAATGTATTTCTAGCCGCATTTAAAAGTTACAACGCTCGGACGCTTGAGCGTGTCACTCTAGCGTAAAAGTTTGAGGCTTCCTACTAACAAGTAACAATACATGGTGGATCCCCAGAGGAGCTATCAGTCTCTGGTGCTAGGCGCCCCAAATAAACCATGCATTACATGCACATACACCACAAATAAAGATATTTATTTTATCATTACTTCAAATCCAATTTACTTCATAAAACATTTTAGAATTTTGCAAAATCCTTTACTTATCCGTAAGAGAATCCCAAGTGAAGGCTCCCATCATTTTCATGGCGACCCTAGCAAAATGGAGAATTCCCATTCGTCCCACCACTGACTGTCCCACTCAAAGAGACAACCAAACCACTTTTAACCCCAACTGGTCAGTGTTGGCAATACCATGTATAAATTATATTCCCGTTTGTCCCACCACAAAACCTACATGTGTGCGCTGTAAAATTGGGTTACCATACCAAGTCAGAAACAAATTTCTTTACACAAACAATTCACTACAACAAATTAAAAAAACATTCTCGTTCGTCCTCTACATTAGGAGGCCGAATGTGAAAAATAATATGGCTATTCCTATTCTTCCTACTAGTGGGAAAGTAGTGGGATGAATGAATACACACGAGCAAAATATCCACTTTGCTTTTTTGTGCGTTAACGCATTATAATTGGACGGAAGGATTCATCAGGCGCAAAATAACAACATGATATAAACTTTTGTCATTATCTTTATTGACATTAATCTCCAAAGTACAGATTTATAGATTATAAAATAAAAAAGTGGTTTCACAGAATCTAGTCCGAATAGGATTATTTTTATAATCTATCTAAATTTAATGGGTCGTATCAAGACCCTATTATAATAAATAATATTATATTAAGTCACATCACACCGAATTTAATTTAAATTTAACATGGTGCGATATGCAATTTACGACGACAATATTTATAATATTAAATGGTGTCTTTGAAAAAATTGATACGACATTGTATATTGGCTAGGCTCACTAGACGTAACACTGCTTCAGGACAACGAACGAGTACAACACAGAGCTTGCTTAGTAAGGCATTTGTTATTGCGACTGAATGTTTACTTGTATCACTTTGACTGCTCGGCGCAGGTATTGCGTCTGATGCTATAGCTTACGTTTGCGCCACCAATCATTTATTCCTACAAACTGAAAAGTAAAACGAAACAGTCTCACTAAACGACTACGGCGACACTTCTGTACTTTGCTCAGTTTCAGATTCCAAACGATGACAGGACTCCAGCTCTTCACCCATTCTCATAGCATACTATACTTTCCCAAACCGCCATCTTAAAGGGCAGCATATAAATACATACACGAAAATATACATCTTAAAAACTATTAAATATAGGGTAATCGTATATTTAAAATAACCTGCATGATCGCTGTGCAGTACCCTAGTGCAGGCGTCGGACAGGTCAGGAACTAAATATGTATGAAGTCAAATACTGTAAACCTAACTCTTTGTCTCACGCTCGGGATTACAGAAGGCTGTACGTTCCAAGCTCAAAATAATAAGACGTAGATGACTACGCCGCTTTCCCTTCGGCAATCGCTAGAGTGAGGCAGATCTATATATTAGTCTAATCGAAACCCTCCCTATTACAATTCCTTCACAGCAATCGATGCCTCGTCACTCTACATCGTCTCTTCGTACACTATCACTACTTACATAGAATATAGTCTAACCCTAACTAATATTAAACACTACTATAAACCGCGGCATTCACGTGTACTAGTATATTTTGGACAGATCATCAGCACGAGTTCGTGTGACCAAAAACATAATCATGTGTAAATTACACAATTAATATAGAATATCAGAGATTGATTCGTTCATAGAAACTTGTAGCGCCTCTCGCTCCTGCAGGAAGGTCAGTGGTAGTGACGGAAACGTCCGAGAAAACGTTTCTTGGGGGGCGGGCCGGGGGGAGGGATGGGGGGCATCGAGGGCGGGGCGGGGGGTGCGGGCGGCGAGCGTCGCGACTGTGAACGTTACTTTTTAGCAATTTCCGATGCGTCCATCTTCTCTTCCGTTTTCACAACTTTGCCCTCGCCTGAAAATAAAATCCCACTATTAGTGTTTTAATACTATTTTGTGTAAGTGTGAAATAATTGATGAAATAGGATCAGAGTGCCACATCGTCTTTGTATACGCCAGTCGCTCGGAACTGCACGAAGTATCGAATAACTCGAGCCCGACGCCGGCTCCGAGCGACTCGGCGCACGCTACGACTCGTCATCAAGTCTCATCATTTCCACACAAAAGAAAAGAAAGCATAAAGTTATTAACTTGGCTGTCTCTTTTTTCTATCTCGCTCTGTTTTATACAGGGTTATTTGTAAAACACCAACAACCTCGCATTACTAGATACATAACACCCATAAGCTACAACTTTTGTTCTACAACTATTGATCATTTGCTGGATTTTATTTTCGCACAAAATTAAGTTTTACTTAACTTTTCCCTGCCATGTTCATAAATCTACGCGCATCATGAAGGTTACGTAAATATACTCTTGTGAGGGCACGGGGTGTGGGTGCAGCGTAGAACATAAGTCGTTGCTTATGGTGTTAGCTATCTAATCCTGGTGTTTTAAAAGTAACCCTGTATATTTAAAGTATGCGATCTATTCTCTCATACATTTTGCCAACTTTATTTCTTTTATGTTAATATCATGTAATTTGTGGAGATGAAATAAATCATTTTTGTATTTTTTGTATATTCTTATTTCGAGTTCTTTTTTAATCTAAAGTGAATGTTCATTCGTTTCAATTCGATTTACAAACATAACATGTATCGAGAACTTTTTAAGCTGATTGTGTGTATTTTGTAATAGGAATTATTTAAGACTGATTTTATGATGGCAACAGTTACAGTTCGGTACATTTTAGTTGACTAAACATTGAATAACTCGTAATTAATTTGGATGTATTAAATGTGCAAGGTAGGTGCAGAAGGAGTAGGTGGGCGGGTACCGACCGTTGGGCGTGTCGGCCTCCTCCGTGTTGGAGCGCCTGCGCTTGCGCGGGAACTTCCACGCGCCCGCCGGGTGCTTCAGCTTGGGCAGCGGCTCCATGTCCAGCACCTGCAACGCACGACCATTACTTGGCGCTACGCTCCGAACAACACGCGCCCAATCATTCATATTATCCTCTAACGTGAATATGAGACTCAAAATTACGAAAAGATCAGAGTGCCAACTCGTCTTTGAGAACACTAGTCGCTAGGAACGTCGTGAAGTACCGAATAACTCGAGACTGCCACTAGCCCGAAGCGAAGATAGAGTCCTCTACGACTCGTCATCAGGTCTCATCACATCCAAATAAAAGATCATACAACCCTATTTAGTTTGCGTTACTCTTTATAGTATAATCTCAGACGAATATAAAATATTCTGTACATAACTTAGCAACAAAATTAAGTCTTAACATTTATAATGCAATTTAGTTAATGAAATGGTCTCAAAATAACGTTTTACGATGAGAATTATTACTTCGTTTAAACTTAAATCTTCCTGTTGTGTATAGTTCAGTTGTGCTTTAATTTTATTACCAGATTAAAAACAAGATTAAAATAAATCAGAACCTTACCTTATATATCTGCCTAAATGCGATCTGCCTTAGGAATTGTTGCGCTGAGGCAGTCAGATCTTCACGTTTTTGAGGTGGCAGGTTTCCAAGTGCGTCCTGGAATAATACAATCAATTGAATCGAATCCAATTTTCTCTCGAGAATTATTTTAAAGATTCGATATGGTTATGAATTGATCGAAAAGCCTATTCATGTAAATTTAAATTCAGTTCTCCACCACGCCAGCGCCGCGTTGACGGGCTGCATCACATTACATGAGCGTGTTACTTACGACTAGCTCCTTCTCGCAAGGGTCCCTGTGGCCGGGCCCGTGCTCCAGCAGCACGCCGCCCGCCGGCACCGCGTTGGCAGGCTGCGTCACGTTACATGAGCGTGTTACTTACGACTAGCTCCTTCTCGCAAGGGTCCCTGAGGCCGGGCCCGTGCTCCAGCAGCACGCCGCCCGCCGGCACCGCGTTGGCAGGCTGCGTCACGTTACATGAGCGTGTTACTTACGACTAGCTCCTTCTCGCAAGGGTCCCTGTGGCCGGGCCCGTGCTCCAGCAGCACGCCGCCCGCCGGCACCGCGTTGGCAGGCTGCGTCACGTTACATGAGCGTGTTACTTACGACTAGCTCCTTCTCGCAAGGGTCCCTGAGGCCGGGCCCGTGCTCCAGCAGCACGCCGCCCGCCGGCACCGCGTTGGCAGGCTGCGTCACGTTACATGAGCGTGTTACTTACGACTAGCTCCTTCTCGTAAGGGTCCCTGAGGCCGGGCCCGTGCTCCAGCAGCACGCCGCCCGCCGGCACCGCGTTGGCAGGCTGCGTCACGTTACATGAGCGTGTTACTTACGACTAGCTCCTTCTCGCAAGGGTCCCTGAGGCCGGGCCCGTGCTCCAGCAGCACGCCGCCCGCCGGCACCGCGTTGGCAGGCTGCGTCACGTTACATGAGCGTGTTACTTACGACTAGCTCCTTCTCGCAAGGGTCCCTGAGGCCGGGCCCGTGCTCCAGCAGCACGCCGCCCGCCGGCACCGCGTTGGCAGGCTGCGTCACGTTACATGAGCGTGTTACTTACGACTAGCTCCTTCTCGCAAGGGTCCCTGAGGCCGGGCCCGTGCTCCAGCAGCACGCCGCCCGCCGGCACCGCGTTGGCAGGCTGCGTCACGTTACATGAGCGTGTTACTTACGACTAGCTCCTTCTCGGAAGGGTCCCTGAGGCCGGGCCCGTGCTCCAGCAGCACGCCGCCCGCCGGCACCGCGTTGGCAGGCTGCGTCACGTTACATGAGCGTGTTACTTACGACTAGCTCCTTCTCGCAAGGGTCCCTGAGGCCGGGCCCGTGCTCCAGCAGCACGCCGCCCGCCGGCACCGCGTTGGCAGGCTGCGTCACGTTACATGAGCGTGTTACTTACGACTAGCTCCTTCTCGCAAGGGTCCCTGACGCCGATCCCGTGCTCCAGCAGCACGCCGCCCGCCAGCACCGCGTTGGCAGGCTGCGTCACGTTACATGAGCGTGTTACTTACGACTAGCTCCTTCTCGCAAGGGTCCCTGACGCCGATCCCGTGCTCCAGCAGCACGCTGCCCGCCAGCACCGCGTTGGCAGGCTGCGTCACGTTAAATGAGCGTGTTCCTTACGACTAGCTCCTTCTCGCAAGGGTCCCTGAGGCCGGGCCCGTGCTCCAGCAGCACGCCGCCCGCCGGCACCGCGTTGGCAGGCTGCGTCACGTTACATGAGCGTGTTACTTACGACTAGCTCCTTCTCGCAAGGGTCCCTGACGCCGATCCCGTGCTCCAGCAGCACGCCGCCCGCCAGCACCGCGTTGGCAGGCTGCGTCACGTTACATGAGCGTGTTACTTACGACTAGCTCCTTCTCGCAAGGGTCCCTGAGGCCGGGCCCGTGCTCCAGCAGCACGCCGCCCGCCAGCGCCGCGTTGGCAGGCTGCGTCACGTTACATGAGAGTGTTACTTACGACTAGCTCCTTCTCGCAAGGGTCCCTGAGGCCGGGCCCGTGCTCCAGCAGCACGCCGCCCACCAGCGCCACTTTGGCAGGCTGCGTCACGTTACATGAGAGTGTTACTTACGACTAGCTCCTTCTCGCAAGGGTCCCTGAGGCCGGGCCCGTGCTCCAGCAGCACGCCGCCCGCTACCGCCTCCATGACGCGGCGCAGCGCCTCGCCCGGCGACAGCGCCGCGTTGGCGGACTGCATCACGCCCGACACCAGCAGCTCCATGGCCTGGGGACACAGGAGTACTCAGCCACAACGACCAATATTCGTACTATTTACATATGGCGCCCTTCCCGCACCACTCGCAGAGACCCCACCCTTCGTAAGTAAGGCTTTTTAAATATAAATGCAGTGTACACTTGTTTCTTATATAAATTTAATAATATTAGAAGCATACCTCGGTTTTTAAGGACTTTGATACGAACCGTACTGGCTGGCGTACGGCTGACGAGTACAATATTCTGTATTGAGTACAATGTCACAAGTTTTAATAGCCCAGCCCGGATCTAGGTAAGCTATGATCTAGGCTTCCAGAATTAGCAAAAAAGTATCGTTTTGCGATAGGGTTGAATCTCAAAAATTGGAAATCAGCTTTGTTTTACGCATATTTCATTCGACATAATAGATAGAATAAAATATAATCATTAGAAGCTCATGGAAGACGAAAAATGGTTGTGACCGCCACCAATGGTGCTACTAGATACCGACAGCACAACAGACTGATCTTTAAGTCTTTGCCTCGCGACACGCGCCGTTTAATAAAATCTGTACTAAATCGGTCTGTTGGGCCAGAGGCCAACTGACAAAGCTGAAGACTGGATGGTAGGATCGTCACGACTAAACCTGAGTTGCTGGAAGATAGATTGTACCTGGAAATGCAGTCACCTGCCGATTGTTGTGCCGCAGATCACAGAGCACGACTAACCCTACACTTCACCAAAGACATGCCGGACATCAGCCTGTTCGAGATTATAATGGCTCTCTAACAACTTAAGAACAACAAGGCGCCTGGTAAAGATGGAGTTATAGCAAGCAACTTCTGAAGGCAGGTGGTACATCAATCCTATGGGCCTTCCAGAAGTTCACACCAGGTTAAGCGCCCCAAATATGGCGCAGAAATGTTGTGGTGCTCTTCTTCAAAAAGGGCGACAAAACCCTTTAAAAAGCATTACAGTCCCATCGCACTGCTGAGCCATGTTTACTAGTTGTTTTCAACAGTCATTACGAATCGTCTCGCGCGCAGGTTTGACGACTTCCAGCCTTCCGAACAAGCCGGTTTCCGAAAAGGCTTCAGTACCATAAACCACATATTATTATGTACATACGCTGCAGCACGTTGAACAGAAGACCGAGGAGTATAACCAGCCATTATGCTTAAGGTTTGTGGATTTTAAATGAAAATGCCGTATGAAAAAGCCTTTGATTCGATCGAAACTTAAGGCGTACTGAAGTCTCTTCAAAGGTGTCAAATCGACTACCGGTGTATCGAGGTTTTAGTGTTTGTTTGAGAATGCCACGTGTGTCAGTGCGACTTCAGGACCAGAACTCAAAACCGATCCACTTGCAGCGAGGCGTGAGACAGGGAGATGTTATATCTCCGAAACTGTTCACCGCCGCATTGGAAGATGTCTTCAAGCTTCTGGACTGGAAAGGCTTCAATGTCAATGGCGAGTTCATCGCCCACCTTCCATTTTCCGACGATATAGTAGTCATGGCCGAGACCTTTGTACTATGCTCGATGACATTAGCAGTCTCTGCTCGATGACATTAGCAGTCTCTGCTCGATGACATTAGCAGTCTCTGCTCGATGACATTAGCAGTCTCTGCTCGATGACATTAGCAGTCTCTCAACAAGTGGGTTGAAAATGAACATTGATAAGAACATCATGTCGAACACCCATGTTGCACCCACTCAAGGTTGAAGACTCTGCACTCGAAGTGGTAGAGAACTATATTAATCTAGGACAGTCCATGCGACTTGGTAGGGCCCAACTTCGAGAAGGAGGTTAATTGTAGAATCCAACTTGGCTGGGCAGCGTTCAGGAAGCTACCCAACATCTTCTCGTCTCATATGCCGCGGTGTCTCAAGATTTAAAGTCTTCGATCAGTGCCAGTGCTGACTTACGGAACAGAGATGTCGCTCACTATGGGTAATATCAGACGGCTCATGGTCACCTAAAAAGCAATGTAGAAGGCTATGCTTGGAGTTTTCCTGTGAGATCGCATCAGAAATGTTGAGGTGAACTAAAGTAGTCAACATAGCCCAAAGAATTGCCAAGCTGAAGTGGCAGCCCGCTGGGGCAGAGGTTCTCGAGTGGCGACTACGAACCGAAAGACTCAGTATTGCCAGGCCCCCTATAAGAGGACTGATTATCTTGGAAGCAGCTGGACGTGGGTAGCGCAAAACCGAACATTGTGGAGATCTTTGAGGAGGCGTTTGTCCAGCAGTGGGCGCCTTTCGGCTGATACGATGATGATGATTATGATATGAATATAAGATCCACAGCGGACTATCTACAGGTAGGTGTCTACCACAAATTGTCTTTATTAATTTACTCTTCAGCGGTGTAGTAGTAACCCTTAGTCATAAGTACACTTTTAATTTGTCCTCATCAGGTAGTTATGAGTAGGGGAGTTTCTATAAAACCTAATACAATTTCCCATGAATTATAATACGAAAATAGCACTGCTGAGCGCACTGTAGGTTGCCCTAGGACATAATGCTATGGAAGTAGGCAAAATAGATTAGTCCAGCAATTAATTCTGATAATTGATGTTACAAACTGCGTAGGAAGCCGAACTTAATTTGGCAGATCATTTTTCAAAATTCAATTCAGTAAATTTTCCACTCCAAAAAATATGGTCGATATAACTAAATCTAATACTTCCTTCTTGAGTGCAATCGTTGGTTAAGTATGAGTTACATTCGGCAACGCGAATGTGCTGCATTCAATAGAAGGTTACTTGCTTAAAACCAATTTGTTATGATTTTAATGAAGTTAATTTTCATATTCCTATTTATTCTCTTTAAATATTAGTGATGTATTATCAGCTACTACTACAACTATGTCAGATACTTTCTCTTCTAGATATGGGGGATCATTGATAAAAATAGAAATAAAAATGGACCCAGAATGGATCCTTGCCCCCCCCCCCCTCCCCCTATTTTGACCGAATGACGTGCCGATGTGACACCGTCTATTGACACCAGCTGTTCTCGACCTGATAAATAGGACATTACAACATAAAGAGATGTGTCAGAAACTTCATAGCATATTAGTTTCCCATTGAGCGTATGGTGCTCCACGCAATCGAAAGCTTTACAGAGATAACAGAAAACTCAGAAGGAGCTAGTCGATAGTTTGTGAGTTTATTTGAAAAACCTGTTTTGAATACAGGTACCACTGCATTTCTTATTTTCATGAGGTCAGGGAAGACACCATCACCACACAGTAGTTGAAGGTCTGCAAGGATTGTAGCAATATTTTGTATAACTGATTCAAATCCTATATAATATATAACAGACAGCCCTTCCTCTTAATGTTCTTAAAAGCTTTTAAATTATATTTTTTTAATATTGCGAATATTGATTAAACTAAAATTTGTTCGTTTCGTATTCTCACGATGATATGATCTTTCACATACAACTGAGAACATATCATATATGTGTCTAAAAAACAACGCTGATTTCTCATTGTTGAGATTAAAATTTAAGTAATTAATTAATGGCTCACCCACCCTATAGCAAAATAGTTTTTTGCTAATACCAGAATCCAATTTGGATCAATGTTAGAAAACTAAAATTTTATACTAAAATTTACTATTAGATATTTTTTCATTGTACTGCAAGTTAATAGATGTAAGGTTGATTAACATTTTGGTAGGAAATTGTAGTTAGTAATCGACTAGGCTAACTACATTAAAAACGATTAACATTAATATTTTATTTGATAAGGATCAGAGTGCCACATCGTCTTGGAATGTACAAGGCGCGACAAACGACGCGATGCGTCGAATAACTCTCCACAGTCGCGAGCTTGCCACGCACATAGTACACTCTACGACTCGTCATCAAGTCTCATCATATCCTGTTCGCAATATTAAGATATACGTTAATTATTAGATACGTAAATTTCTCCCTTATCCTAATATTGGATTACAAATATTTTGTCAATTAACAAATGTTGTAATATCACCAAGGTTCGTACCATGTAGCAAAATAGTAACAGGGTTATTTGGTTTCACAGTCTAAATTGGTTCTTCAGAAACGTTAATACTTCAATGAACTAATGTTAATACCACAAGATAACAGCCATAAATGTCTTCATTGCTAATATGCTAACAAAAATATGCTTCATTTCAAAAGTATCCAGACGGACGGACAGAGTTTCTTTGTACAATTTTAGCATTTCTAACCTTATATCTTTTGCCTCTAGTGTAATTGTTTAAGGGTTCCCCAAAAGCAATTAGCATTAAGGCGGAAGCTATTTTTAATAGGTGTATAGGTAGGTGTGTACATCTAAATCCTACCATATTAGTGATATAACATCTAGATAGGTAAGAACAGAAGCTACAAGTAACTCACGTAGGGGTTGAGCGGCGTCCAGTTGGGGATGCGGCGGCACAGGTCGCGCATGATGCGGATGATGATGACGCACGACTGCAGCGTGGCGGCTCTAGCCTGCGACAAGCGGCCGTTAGTGCGCTCCGGCTCCACTTCAACACACACTCGTATAACAAAACTGCGTTTCCTTCCTTTAGATTCTCCATTTATTACTATTTACTTCAAAGCTCCCATTTCTTGGCTCACAGTGCGGAAACGCAGCTTGGGGAATATAGATAAAGCACTCGTAGCCACATGTTCATGGGAGTTGACTCGACTTTAAATTTATTACAGAAAAGACTACCGATCGAGATAATAAAATTATAAAAAAATAAACATGTGACTAAATTAAATAGGTGCGCACTCCCGCATATTAAAAATATAAACAACAAAGTAAGAAAGCGTACGGCGGGACCTGTACTGGCAGGTGGGGAGGTGGGGGGAGTGCGCAGCAATAGAAATGGGCTGAGTACCTGGAACCACTTGGCGTGCCGAAGCGCGGCCAACGCGTCCAAACACTTCTGTCGCGGGAGCACATCCTTGTCGTCTCGCTTTATGTCGCCGCCCTCTAGCGACAACAACACAAAGGGTGTTTGACCATCACGACATCGACGAAAACGGGGCAAACATAGCGGCAGCCTACCGGCCGTGCCACGCCCCGACCACACACAATACATAAACATTAGGCTCAACAGATCACTTCAGATACTACTATTAAGATACAAACATTAAGGTTTCGTACTAATATATATCCGATCGATTCGAATTTAAGATACTAAAGGTCATCATGATTAGTCCTAATCGAAAAGGTTTCATATCGTAAATAAAAATAAGAATAAATATATAGCAATAAATATGAAGATGAATGTTTGCTCCGTTTCAGTAGAGTGATATACACCGCGGAGTCAACGCACGGGATATATCGAGGTAGATGATCAAAAATCCTTTTCTTCCGCCGGATCTTACCCTACTCACACCTAAAAATAAGCATTCAACACAGTGCCCGGAGGCGGTAAACTTTGAACAAATTATCTTTTTTTTCATCACACATCATAGATGACAAGAAAACAAAAATATTTGTAAAAATACATATACAAAATATAAAATACGGATATTATAGGAGAGATTAGATAGTTTGTTCTGAGCGTTCTTCGTTTAGGGACGATTTCGACAACCAATTTCAACTTCCGTCTCGGTATATCAGAGGAGAGTGAGAGAGAGATTAGCAGATGTCGGGGGGGTGAAATTGGCTTGGGTCGAGAATCGCTCGGGGGGGCGGCGGGGGGCTCACCGGCGGGCTCACGCATGACGGCCGACGTCAGGCTCACCAGCACGCTGACGGCGCCGTCCGACACCTGCACGGCGCCCGCGGCCGGCTGCAGCTCCACGCGGTACTTGGGCTCGTCGCCCGGGCCCTGCGCAAGGACAGTATTAGCACCTGGTATGCCGACAGGGTCGCAACACTGTCGCGCTGCCCACCTTGACGCGGGCCAGGTGCGCGGGCAGGTCGGCGGCCACGCGCTTGAGCAGCGTGACGGTGGGGCGGTCGTGGCACAGCACCACGAGGCGCACGTCGCGGTCGCCCTTCAGCAGCAGCCCCTTGGCCAGCAGCCCCACGCGCATCACGCCCTTCAGCGCCCGCGCCGGCACCGCGCCCACCGCGCCCGCAGCGCCGGCTTCGCCCTCGCACGCGAACGAGAACCTGCGCAGTGCAAGATGTGAGCACTACTCATATACTCCACACTCATATCACACCTACTGAAATGCTCCAATGTTTCAAAGTCAAAGTAACTTTATTCCGTAAAAATTTTACATTAATGTGGAATTGTCATATTTTTTTACCCTACCGTGCAGTGCATGACGTGGCAGCTACTGAGAAACACTGACAGAAAACTCAGTAGGAATCCTTTTTTAAAATAAAATATACTTAAGATTAATTACAATCATGTGTGTTGACTCAGAACAACTCCATCCCAAGGACTTTTATCACTTAAATAATCAGAAATTTTGTAGTATGCGCCCTGCTACACAATTTGGCTTTAATAATTCTTTTAAACTTATTCATAGACAATTCTCTAATATCATTGGGAAGTTTGTTATAAAATCTTATACATTGCCCCATAAAAGAGTTACTTATTTTGTGGAGACGGGTAGTATGCAATATGAGATTATTCTTATATCTAGTATTTACATTTTGTGTATCGCTCCTTTTACAGAAGGAATCGATATTTTTATGCACATATAGTAAGAATGTAGAGATGGTAGTTAGAATGTTGACCTCTTTGAATTTTTCTCTTAGAGATACTCTTGGGCCAAGATTATAGATAGCTCTTACAGCTCTTTTTTGCAATATAAATATGGTGTTAATGTCAGCAGAGCTACCCCAGAGAAGAATTCCATAGGACATTACACTATGAAAATAACTGAAATAAACCATTCTTGCTGTGTCAACATCTATTTCACATTCGGTGTAGTGAATTTAATGACTTTAGTTTTCTTATCATTAAGCACAAGATTATTGGCATTAAACCAATGAACAACTTTAGAGATTGCATCATTAACATCATCAAATTGCCTAATTGTCGGTTTATTTTGGACGTCAGGGAAGTATCATCTGCAAACAACACAATCTCATGCTTATCCCTTACATAGTAAGGTAAGTCATTTATATAAATTAAAAACAAAAATGGGCCAAGAATTGACCCCTGTGGGAGGCCCATTACCACTGGAGATCCCGGAGATATTTTACCGTTTATTTCGACCTTCTGAATTCAGTAAAGAGTAAGAAGTCAGAAGTTCGTGAGCCTTGTTCCTAATACCGTAGTGGTGTAATTTTCTGACCAGAGTATCACGATGAACGCAATCGAACGCTTTGGACAAATCGCAAAAGATACCTAATGCATCTTGCGAGTCTTCCCACGCCGCGAATATACTTTTTAATAAGTTGACCCCTGCATCTATGGTTGAACAACCCTTTGTAAATCCAAACTGTTTCCGGTGTAGTAAATTATGTATATTAAAGTGTCTGAGCAGCTGGCTAAGCATAAGCTTTTCAAATATTTTACTAAGAGTGGGCAGCACGGAAACAGGTCGAAAATTTGAAGGGTCTGAAGTATCACCAGCTTTAAATAAAGGATGTTCAGTTCCGACTCAACTCTGGGTGTGCTAACCCGTAAAGCTAGCTTCTGGATCAAGTTGTTTCATACTATTTAAAATTTATATGTAATAAGTGAGTGTAAGTTTAATCTCCGTCAAAAATGTCGAAAATGGGTTCCGGTTGAGAGGCGAAATTTAGTGTTGGTATACAGTGTGAGAGCTATAAACAATTTTTCGAAATTGGCTGTGTGGAAAACTGCTACTTGCCGTGTGGCGTCACCGCTACCCTCAGCTACTGGATCTGAATCGGCTGCCTCTCTAGAGATCTTTAGTGTGGCAACATATAATCTCCAAGCGAAATGCGTGCATTTCGCCATCTAGTATAGTATTTGGATTTTCGGTCTAATTACGATAACTTTTTCTGCCTAAACGACAAAGTGTCAGCTCTCGAGTCTATAATCGCTTGGAGATGATATGCTGCCACTCTAAACATCTCTAGAGAGGCAGCCGATTCAGATCCAGTAGCTGAGGGTAGCGGTGACGCCGCAGCTAAGTAAAACAAAATAGATAAAAAATAGTGTGCGACTTTCCGTCGCAGTGCGCGCGGGACCGTACAATTCCATAAGCTGCAGTTTATTTTCGCGATAATCGCACTCGCAGCACATTGTGACCAATCACTAATTATATTCCTGCGTCAAAATTATCGCGCGACTAGAAATCGTAGTGCGAGCTTGGCCTGAAGTTCTTCACTGTCTACAATTACGTCTCAACTTACCTTAACTAAATTCAACTCGCGGGTTGTCGATCTTCATAGGTTGACAGTGGTTTATAAAAAAATGTGGTGTTCGCCTACTGAGCTCGAAAGAGAAAAGGGCATCCAGATCATGATCAAAGCCAAAAAAATATAAATCCAGATTAATTATTCCCCAAATATGTATAATAGCAATAGTAGTTAGTTCTTTCTACCTCATGGTTTAGGATCTTCAAAAATAAATATGTCTGTAATGCAAAATGATAATATAATACGCAGTTGTGAAACATCAAGCTTAAATTTATATCAAATTACCTATTTTAAATTGGTTTGACTTTTGAGTCAACAAATATGTATAAATAAAGGAACATTTGGAAGAATGACAAGAATCTAATGTAAATTTAAGAAGTAGATTGTATGGTATTTAATTTTATTATAGTAAGTCATTATTTATTTTTAAACACGGTCTTTCGTGTGATCCGTGAATTACGGTGGTACCAAATAGTTTATTATTTTGATTGTGGTAAGTTGCGTACGGATAGTGCGTTCCTTAGTTACGCGTCGGCGGGATGCATTACTCGCACTTACCAAACATATTATTACATAAAGTACATCTAGATTTAGAACTACTATTTGTGGGTCAAACAGTTGTTTTGCGCGGGAATCGAATCCGGGACACGAAGTGGCGAGGCGACTGTCTTAAACGTGCGTGAAGTGCAGTCAATCACGTCATTGAATGCGCGCCTAATCCCCTGAACAGACCGCCGCAAATTTTAACGCGAGGTTTGCTTTTCTATTAGTTGCTAATAAAGTATTTAACTTGCGTTTTAATAATTATTTTCTAATTTCAATTTCTTTTGATATTGACTTCCATGCATCTACGTGTCAATAATAATTTCAATCGTCAAGAAGAGTGCTATCCCATCAAATCCGGTGAAATTCGTAAAGTATAATGAATAGAATAATCTTGAAATAATGTAAACTGGGTGAACCTCGCGTGTTCACTCAGTTTCAATTATTTAAATATAATTCAATGAATTGTACTTTAGGAATGTATCGTACCCGCTGCCCGTAGCGGCAGCGGGTACGATACATTTTAATTACGGTTTCACTATAATGAAGACAGAAGTGTACTCACAGTTGGTTGTCACGGCCATCTTCTTTACCCTCAGGTTTATCATCCTTCTTGTCATCCTGTTTGCCTTGTGCTTTGGCTGCGACTGGTCCCTGTTACCAATAAATTAAGTGACTATATCGTAATGATTACTTGTTCAACAGTTTAGAAATTAAGAAGTTTTTAAATCCATTTTCGATTGTTGTCAGTTTATTTTGTTATTTGTTTTCAAAAGGATAATATACTGCTCATATTCTTTCTTTGCTTTATAACATCGTCTTTAACCCTGCTACTCCCACATATCTTAAAGTAAACTTTGGGTTCCTTTGTTGCACACATTTGCAACAAAGAAATTGCATGTCGGCCCCACCGGCCCGTACGGCATGCCATGCTACAATGTGAGTGGCACTGACCTTGGGCTTGGCCTGGTCGGCCAGCGCGTCGGACAGCGACTTGAGCGCCTTCTCGGTGTGCGACACGGCGCGCTGGATGTCCTGCAGCTGCGCGTCGGCGGGGTAGATGTCGGCGTGCTTGGCCAGCACGTGCCGGTCGTCCGACGTCTCGGGCCGCCGCCCCACCGGCCCGTACGGCATGCCATGCTACAATGTGAGTGGCACTGACCTTGGGCTTGGCCTGGTCGGCCAGCGCGTCGGACAGCGACTTGAGCGCCTTCTCGGTGTGCGACACGGCGCGCTGGATGTCCTGCAGCTGCGCGTCGGCGGGGTAGATGTCGGCGTGCTTGGCCAGCACGTGCCGGTCGTCCGACGTCTCGGGCCGCCGCCCCACCGGCCCGTACGGCATGCCATGCTACAATGTGAGTGGCACTGACCTTGGGCTTGGCCTGGTCGGCCAGCGCGTCGGACAGCGACTTGAGCGCCTTCTCGGTGTGCGACACGGCGCGCTGGATGTCCTGCAGCTGCGCGTCGGCGGGGTAGATGTCGGCGTGCTTGGCCAGCACGTGCCGGTCGTCCGACGTCTCGGGCCGCCGCCCCACCGGCCCGTACGGCATGCCATGCTACAATGTGAGTGGCACTGACCTTGGGCTTGGCCTGGTCGGCCAGCGCGTCGGACAGCGACTTGAGCGCCTTCTCGGTGTGCGACACGGCGCGCTGGATGTCCTGCAGCTGCGCGTCGGCGGGGTAGATGTCGGCGTGCTTGGCCAGCACGTGCCGGTCGTCCGACGTCTCGGGCCGCCGCCCCACCGGCCCGTACGGCATGCCCATGCCCTGCTGCCGGACAACCATCTTACATATTGCGGCTAAACTTATTAAGTCTGTTACAGCTTATGTTAAAAGGACAGGACATATTTAAAACTATCCAACTAAAGACTGCTCGTCTGGATCGTATAGTTGGTCAGAAGATTATAACTAATGACGTGCGAGACCTTTAAGAATGTATAGCTGTGGATATGGATCCAAACACCGATGTACGGTGTCAAAGATAACGATAACGAATCCTTATTTTCTTTTCAATCAGTGTCGTTGCAACCTTGTGGTCATTATTTAATTATTAAAGTTAAAGACTAATAATATATAAAAATAAGCTACATAAGGCCAATTAAAGTTACTTATGAATATTTGAGCAATTATTGACAATACCACATGTGACAACATGAAAATACAAAAAAGGTGAGACCCAATTAATAGCTTATAATTAAAACAAACTTAAACTAGACCAAACTCTCGGCTCCATACCTTTCTAAATTTGCCATTGACCTTTGTAGCATCATTACAACTCCTAACCAATAAATACCCTTTGTTTACAGGAAAACGAAAGGGATTACTAAAAAAAAATCTTAATGAATACAGTTATTATTTAAATTAGTAGCGCGGGGCTCGTCGTGGCTGGAGCAAGGACACTCACGTGGTGGTGGTGGTGCATGGGCGGCGGCACGGGCCCGCGGCCCCACCACGGCTCCATGCCGCCCTCCCAGTACATGCGCTCCTCCTCCTCCATGCCCTGCGAACACGACCGCGTTATAGTACATGTGCAGAGTGGCGCGTGCCCGCAGGTGCCGCGTACGTACGTCGTGCATGCGGCGCCGCGCCCACAGCTCGTCGCGCACCAGCATGCGCTGCGCCTTGGCCTCGGCCAGCTTGCGCTGGTGCATGGACGGCTTCACCTTCACCTCCAGGTCGGGCTGCACCTACACAGACAATTCTTATATTAGTTTCTATTTGCAAATACTATTATTAGAAGAATACAATGAAGTCCTGTCCTCATTTGGAAGATGTAATCATTTGGTTCACGGATCTCTTGGCGACCGATGGCCGCCAGGCTCGACGCGTACCTCAAACCTTTTACTAAGTAATCATTGGACTTAGATTGGCTGACCTACATTGGTTCAGATCGCGAACACTCGCCACCCTCTTTCAAACTCGAATAATTTGATCTGAACTTAATTCTCTCGCAAATGGGTACAGTCAAATACGACCGATTTTCACGATCATATAAAAGGCTTAGTTTCATGTACACTACATATTATGGTCATGAAAGAAATACAATTTAAGTTAACGTGTTGTACGCATGAATGTCTTCCTTATTATACAAATATGTAACTACGCTATTCATAGCTAAATGCTCGCACTGACCCGTAAGTGATCGGTGATAGTAAGCAACTAGGCTCGCAACCTGCGAATAGATGGTAACCAAATGGTTTAAATTCTGAGCGTCTCTATGCCTCGGAGGATACGCCAAGCTGTCGGTCCCGGTTGTAGCCATAAATACAAGAATCGTTAATGGCTTAACCTTAAGAGGCCTACTGGGCGACTTGAACAACTGTGACACCAGTCACACTTTTACGCCCCATGTTTAATATTTTGTTTCAGTAATAACTCGGTAATTTATTTGGTAACGACTTATTAGTTAGATGGCAGTAAGGCAGACCTTCTTCTTGTACTGCAGGCGGTGGCGGCGGCCCTTCATGTGCATCTCCTTGGCGTTGGGGTCGTTGAACTTGCAGTCGCACAGCTTGCAGTTGAAGCTGAGCGCCTTGCCGTCGTCGCCGCGGATCTCCTCGATGTAGTCCTGGCCCACGGGCTGCACCTCGGGCTCCGGCTCGGGCTCGTCGGACGAGTCCTCCTTGTCCTTGTCTGCGGCCGCGTTACCCACAGTGCTGAGCCCGCCCGACGCCACGAACGCGATCTTGGGCGCGCCGGCCACGGTCTTTTTGGCTGATTACAAGTCAAATTTTCTCGTGTTACTTTTGTGTGCTTTTAAAATTAAAGGGGGAGCTAGGCCTTTTCTACATATCTTTTTTTTATACGCGATTCGATGGAGATACACGGTGGAAGTGAAACTTCGACGAACTTCATCGTTTACGCCAGTCTAATGGTTTATTTGCAATGAAAAAAAAACGGTCTTCTTAACCACAGACAAATCCCCAATACTGATATTTAAAAAAATCAGCGTTCTAGCTGAACGTCTCGATAGCAACAGGCAATCACAAATTAAATCTTGTTGCCCTATAAAGCGTGTACATTAAAAGTGTAAGTGAAAAATAATTATTTATCCAGAAAAATTTCGTCAATATTAGAATCCAAAAATAATTAACGTAAAGACACACAAAGTCGAAATCACAACTGACGATAAAAAATATTAATAGTTGTCTTTATTAATTTAAATATTTATTTCAGAACTTTCTGTTTACGAGACAACCCTTCACATCGACTAGCTCAGGGCAAGTGTAGATGAACCCACTAACTTCAATCGTCATCAAATTATTGGTTTAAAATCTCGTTTCAAATCTCGTTCTAATCTCGTTTTACTTTCGTATCGATACCGGCAGAGATACCGTGATTAAGGAAGTTTCACTTCGCGTCTTTTAATTTTTTCTTAATAAAAAAGGCCCATTGAACACACTCCACATATCTGTACTAGTATAGGTATTCTTAGAGAAAATTTGACTGTAGCAAACTGCCAACTAGACGCGTGTGATACAGATATGGCGTTGTGGCGGGGTCAGCAATGCGAAACAAATATGCTCTCCAATACGTATTTGGAGAACATATTTTAACAACATAGAACACTCTAAAGTACATTAAAGATTGTATATGGAATATAGAAAACATTCAGTATGCAAGTGAATATAACAATATAAAAATCGTAGTGTACTAAAATGGATAAGCAAACATACAAATCTTTACGTATACAGAATTCAAACATAAATAATTGGAAATAAGGAATATGTAGTTTGTGTTTTGAATATTGATGATAGAGGTACATTATTTTTTATGCACAATTTATAAAAAGTGTATCATAAACACAGTAATAAGCTATCATAGACCCGCAAAAACAAACAAACTGTCAACTTTATTTCCGCATATATAATGATATCACAAAGTACAATTTTTATGCATGTAAAGTTCCAAAATAAGGCACCAAATTCGGTCACTTGTAATAGGACAATTTGTCATAATGAAAATATTCCTCAATTATTTTATTTAGTGTGCATTATGTGTATGGGATGGAACCCATGGGAATGAAGGAACCCAGGCATGGAATGGAATACTAGAACACATTGACGTCCTGTTGCATTATGTGTTGGTTCTGTAACATACTTTACGGTTCGAAATAAGTAAGTTCGAAACGACAACGAAACATCGAAAAAAATTGTAAGTGAATAAAAATGGTGATTCGTTTTAGAATATGTTAAAGAAGTATTTCTAAAATTCAATTGGATTGGAGCTTTTCAGGCGCAAATTATATGTAACCTTAAAACTACGTAAAAATTGACAGTACGAACAGACATTTAAATAATTTTCATTATGGCATTTAAATAATTTTCATTATGACATCAAAGAATCGATAGGGACTAAATGGCATGTCAGGAAGGAATCGAGTGCTGAAGCTTGACCACCTTCTGGTGCTTGATGCCGCGCACGTGAGCCGCGTACGCGTCGGCGCCGGTGCACGTGACGTCGCACACTCGCAGCGCAGGGCTGGGTACTGGGTAGGTGGTACGTACCCGCTCCCAGCTTGGTGGGCTCGGTGCTGGGGATGGGCTTGCCCAGCATGGTGTGCAGCTTGACCACCTTCTGGTGCTTGATGCCGCGCACGTGAGCCGCGTACGCGTCGGCGCCGGTGCACGTGACGTCGCACACTCGCAGCGCAGGGCTGGGTACTGGGTAGGTGGTACGTACCCGCTCCCAGCTTGGTGGGCTCGGTGCTGGGGATGGGCTTGCCCAGCATGGTGTGCAGCTTGACCACCTTCTGGTGCTTGATGCCGCGCACGTGAGCCGCGTACGCGTCGGCGCCGGTGCACGTGACGTCGCACACTCGCAGCGCAGGGCTGGGTACTGGGTAGGTGGTACGTACCCGCTCCCAGCTTGGTGGGCTCGGTGCTGGGGATGGGCTTGCCCAGCATGGTGTGCAGCTTGACCACCTTCTGGTGCTTGATGCCGCGCACGTGAGCCGCGTACGCGTCGGCGCCGGTGCACGTGACGTCGCACACTCGCAGCGCAGGGCTGGGTACTGGGTAGGTGGTACGTACCCGCTCCCAGCTTGGTGGGCTCGGTGCTGGGGATGGGCTTGCCCAGCATGGTGTGCAGCTTGACCACCTTCTGGTGCTTGATGCCGCGCACGTGAGCCGCGTACGCGTCGGCGCCGGTGCACGTGACGTCGCACACTCGCAGCGCAGGGCTGGGTACTGGGTAGGTGGTACGTACCCGCTCCCAGCTTGGTGGGCTCGGTGCTGGGGATGGGCTTGCCCAGCATGGTGTGCAGCTTGACCACCTTCTGGTGCTTGATGCCGCGCACGTGAGCCGCGTACGCGTCGGCGCCGGTGCACGTGACGTCGCACACTCGCAGCGCAGGGCTGGGTACTGGGTAGGTGGTACGTACCCGCTCCCAGCTTGGTGGGCTCGGTGCTGGGGATGGGCTTGCCCAGCATGGTGTGCAGCTTGACCACCTTCTGGTGCTTGATGCCGCGCACGTGAGCCGCGTACGCGTCGGCGCCGGTGCACGTGACGTCGCACACTCGCAGCGCAGGGCTGGGTACTGGGTAGGTGGTACGTACCCGCTCCCAGCTTGGTGGGCTCGGTGCTGGGGATGGGCTTGCCCAGCATGGTGTGCAGCTTGACCACCTTCTGGTGCTTGATGCCGCGCACGTGAGCCGCGTACGCGTCGGCGCCGGTGCACGTGACGTCGCACAGCTCGCAGCGCAGGGCTGGGTACTGGGTAGGTGGTACGTACCCGCTCCCAGCTTGGTGGGCTCGGTGCTGGGGATGGGCTTGCCCAGCATGGTGTGCAGCTTGACCACCTTCTGGTGCTTGATGCCGCGCACGTGAGCCGCGTACGCGTCGGCGCCGGTGCACGTGACGTCGCACACTCGCAGCGCAGGGCTGGGTACTGGGTAGGTGGTACGTACCCGCTCCCAGCTTGGTGGGCTCGGTGCTGGGGATGGGCTTGCCCAGCATGGTGTGCAGCTTGACCACCTTCTGGTGCTTGATGCCGCGCACGTGAGCCGCGTACGCGTCGGCGCCGGTGCACGTGACGTCGCACACTCGCAGCGCAGGGCTGGGTACTGGGTAGGTGGTACGTACCCGCTCCCAGCTTGGTGGGCTCGGTGCTGGGGATGGGCTTGCCCAGCATGGTGTGCAGCTTGACCACCTTCTGGTGCTTGATGCCGCGCACGTGAGCCGCGTACGCGTCGGCGCCGGTGCACGTGACGTCGCACACTCGCAGCGCAGGGCTGGGTACTGGGTAGGTGGTACGTACCCGCTCCCAGCTTGGTGGGCTCGGTGCTGGGGATGGGCTTGCCCAGCATGGTGTGCAGCTTGACCACCTTCTGGTGCTTGATGCCGCGCACGTGAGCCGCGTACGCGTCGGCGCCGGTGCACGTGACGTCGCACAGCTCGCAGCGCAGCGCGCCGCCGCCCGCGCCACGCCCGCCCGCGGCCAGAGCGCCTGCCGCCGCCAGCTTCACGGCCGCCTCCTTCTTCTTGTGCTTCTGCCCCTCCAGGTGCTCCTTGTACGTCTGCACACACCAACTTTTACTTATCGCGCTCTAACAATGGCGTTCAGAATATTCACTCCTTTGAGGAGTTGAACCCCGGCTCTCGAGTAATTCCTAACATGGGCGATACGTGAAAAAGGATCTGTTTTCAGAACATTTTATATTATTACCACACGAATACAGAGATATGAGCCGATTTTAAAGTTTTAGAGTGGGGTGGGTATAGAAACCTAGTAGCGCCGTATGTAAACACCTAAACGTCGGGAATAATAGACCGAATGCACTTCTTCTAAATTTCACTTTGCTCGTAAGTAGACTTTTACTGCGTGTATAGGTAACGCCACGAGTTATGAGCGCTGTTTTAGTGGTGGGGATCTACGCATGTGTACACTCGCAAACAAAACAACTTAGGGTCAAGTTAAAATAATGATTTAAGTATTTAAAAAATACCCTTAAATTTTTGTTTGTTACTTTACAGTTTAAAGTAGGTACTCTCAAAAAACCTGAAATTTTGTACAGAGATAGTTTGAACCATCTCTTTGCAAAATTTCGACGCTTGCACAGGTAGAAGTGCGTACTAGTACATATTATAATAAATAAAATTATGCACAAAAATGCATTGATGTATAATTTCATTACTTTTTTCTAAATTATTTTCAAAGGTTTTTCATTTTTAATAAAATTATTTACATTAGAAACCATTTGACGGGCTTGTCTTTTTAACATATCATTCTTTTTAACACCTGGCTCTTTGGCATTTTTTAATTATTGGTTATTACAAAAATGATATAAACGATGGATAACAACTATTTACGCGACTGTACTTTCGAACTCAAATCAACGTGCGCCGGGAGCGGGAGTTATGCAGCGACTGATTCTCCAATAGTGCGCAAGGACAGCGCCGTACTCAACCCTGCAGGCTAAAACTGCAGTGGAAACTATCGACGAATCGTTCTTATTGAAAGATTCTGTCGTTGAAAAACTTATTAACAGTCTGTCGGCTAATTTGGCAGAGAAACGTTTGTCGGAATTATGTTTCAGAAATATTAATTTCTCTCCCATATAATTTTTTAACTGGTGTAATTGATAGAGGGGGGTGGCCCGCGAAAAGAGCACAATTGCGCTGTTTTCTAGTGTCAGCGAAAGTCGGGAGATGGCATTCGCGTAATGCCGGAGGTAGAGAGACGGCAAGCGGGGCTCACCTGGGGCCCGGCGCAGGAGATGCGGCACACGTCGCAGTAGTGCAGCTGCTGCGCCTTGGGCGGCGGCTTGGGGCGCCGCGTGGCGGCCGCGCCCACGCCGCTCTTGTTGTAGTTCTTCCAGCCGCTACCATAACATACTCATTACGAAACTCATCATAATATACTATTTCAGATCGATAAGAACAGTTGTTAATCATATTGCCTTTACACACTTTTAAATAAATAGTCAAAACATTTTTGTAGCATTACATAATAATACATTCAAGGTACATATTTAGATCCTGGATTTATATTGAATTATTTAGAATTGAAATTTAATTTATTGTCACAATGGTTTTATATAAAAGTATAGACACAGGATGATTGTTAAAATTTTCTTATATGCAACTTTACATTATCCAGACCTAGCTATCATGTTTTTTATTGGTTTTGATTGTTATATCAAAGCAGTATTGTTTTGTATTAGGTTGGGGAAAAAGTCTTTTCGCATAGTATGTATGAAGTGGTCATAAAATCTCTTTGGCTATACTATTTGGATCTGGCTGATTTTGGTATCATTGAAACTTTAAATTTTAAAGAACATAAATTCAATTTAGGAAAATGTGTGGTTTTCATTTGTTTTTCGTACTGTCAAGATGAGTGAATCTAATGAAGAAATTCGACATTTTAAAATTTTGCTACCAAAAAGGTAAAAATGCAACGCAAGACGCGAAAAAACTTCGCGATGTTTATGGACCTAGTGCAGTATATGTGAGAGTAGCACAAATTTTGTTTAAGCGTTTTCAATCCAGAAATTTTGATGTCAAAGATGCACGTCGCTCTGTTCGCTCTATTACGGATAAAATGGATGTCATTTTTTAAAAGTAAAGCAAGATCGGCATTTCAGTAGTTACGACGTAGCTGAAGAACTGGGAACAGTTTTGGCGCATTTGGAAAAAACTGGGTACTCAAAAAAGCTCGATATTTGAGTCCCTACCTACAAGATGGCAAAAGTTTTCAAACAAAATGGTACCTACATACTTTAGTTAAATATAAATTAACTATATTGAAAAATGTTTTGAATTTTTATAACAAATGCGAAGAAACTTTTTCCCCAGCCTATTACATATATGCTCTTGTTAAGACCACAGTCTAGTCAGTATTTGAAGAATGACTTACGTTCCACCGCCGCCGGTTTTATTCTGCTGAGCTACGTACATGGTAGCCGCGTTGTAGAGAGCAGTGTCGTACGCAGTGTTTCCTCTGTTGGCTGTTTCTGTACCAACAAATATATCATATTTCTAATAAACTCAAGTATTACAAAAATAGACATTAAATTAATAAATTACTTCAATGAGATCGTAACAAAACTATAACATTCTCAACAAGCAGGGTCTACAGAATTAATATAAGTAAAACTAAACTTGCAGAAGGTTCTTTCGGCACAATACTCAAGTGTCAACACATCATATTATGTCCAGTAATAAATAAATGTATGCGTTTACATTTTCTGAGTGATGTATGTGTCTGTGTATTTGCATGTGTGCGATATGTAGGTTTATTTCCGTACGGGAGACTGAGTGTTAGTGGTTGTGAGACAGTATATTTTATGTATATATTAAAGTGAGTGCTTGTCTCCTCGTGAGTAGAATTTTTGCGTGTATTGTTAATGTGACACTTTTTGGTAGATTAATATTTGAGACTGGGGCTATATGGGTCAAGAGCGGTTATTGAGCGTGTACTCACGTTTGGCGGGCTGCGGCGCGGTGCCGGCGGAGTAGGCCTGCGTGGGGTAGGACGTGGCGGCCGTGGTGGCGGTGTACACCCCTCCGTAAGTCTTCGCGCCGCCGCCCGCGCGGGCGCCG
Source organism: Pseudoips prasinana (assembly GCA_951640165.1). Classification (NCBI taxonomy): domain Eukaryota; kingdom Metazoa; phylum Arthropoda; class Insecta; order Lepidoptera; family Nolidae; genus Pseudoips; species Pseudoips prasinana. Next base: position 34,459,864 of record OX621248.1, read on the forward strand.
CCCTGCGTAGAGTACTGTCCATTTATTATTTGTATCACGTTCTTGGCAGACCGGTGCACACCACTGGCCTGAGAGACAGATCTTACAACAGGTTGCTATACAAGTCTAGGAAGGGTTAAATTGGAAAGATTATATATGAGATCTCTGGTCCCGAGTGTAATAGCCACGTCTACTAGGTCAAGTACCCTCACACAAAAGTCTCACATTTTCCAGTTTCTAGGCGGAAATGTAGGCTAGGTTGTAGGAGGGCCTGTTTAACTAATAGAAATATCTACTTAAACACTCAAAAGGAGCTAAAAGACCTAATACTGCTTCAAATCTTAATAAAGTTATGAACCCAACTAAAATATAGTGGTCTTATTAGTCAGAGGGTTTGATGAAAACATGAATGGAGACACTATTTTGCATAAACATAGCCAGGATATTATTTTATTTAGGATACACTAAGCATTTTATCACCGATGGACCTGAGCCTACAAATCCCATTCAACCTCACTGCATATATTAGAATATGCAAACATAAACACAGTCGAGAAAACCCATACTAGAAAACTAATTTTAAAAGAGATTTTTATAAAACTGATGCCTTTCATACACAAGCTTTGGCTTTTAAAATATAAATACTAATGAAACTCTGGCAGAAACTAACACAGAAATAAGTATCACATTTTGTAACCAGATAATTCCTAAACATTTATTCTAAAAGAGCTAATCTATTTCAGGTTTCACTCTTCAACCACTCAATATTGTGCAATCCTATCAATAAAAACTATTTTTGCTTATGCCTCTAAATTTCTAAAACAAGTAAGAGTTATATAGTGCATGACAGTGCTATTTATAATTCTACATAGAGCTCATAATCTCCGTAAATAATTCACTTGGAGAACCAAATCAAAGCCCAACCAGATGAGATGGCATAAATTATCATCTAATTAGGATAACATTTTGTGTGGATTTATAATGGACGTATTTACCATATTACATTTTAATAACTGGTAGCTTCAATACTAAGCTGACAAAGCACTGTACAGGCGCTAGCACATCAAGCTACCCCAAGCTGTCAAATTATGCTTATGTGATAAAGTTGAAAATCTATACAAGAAATTTGACAGATTGGGGTAGCTGGATGTGCTGGTGTCTGTACTCAGAAATCAGTTGTATAATAATTAGTAATAATTATTTTTTTTCAACATACGTAGCATTTAAAAAAGATCAAAATATAAATCTTACTTCTATTTTTTTTTTCAATTATATTTATCAAAACATTTCCTACAACTACTCAGTATTTTCATGTCAATCTCCCAATTTATGGTTGATATTAGTACAAATTTACAATTCATGGGTTCAATCTCTGCTCAGGATAAATCATTGTGTGATGGGCACAATTTTTTATTCCATGTCTATGTGTAATCTCTAATCTATAATAAATGTGTGTTACTCATTGTCGATATTTATACATTAAAGTCCATCAATTGGTCTTTATAACAATCATTCATCAATCATACAATCCATTCATATTCTCCATTATCATGTAACTATATAGCTGTAGCACATTATCTACATATTCTTAAATAAACAATCTGTACTCTACACATTGGCACCTTTCCAAAATGCAACTACAAACATTTTTAAAGCCAGTTGATGGTTTCCAGATCATTCATTTTCACTAAAACTGATGTTACTAGAAAATAAGCTATTAGAATAACGGTCACTTCAGAAGTTGCTGTCATATTTACTTATTTTGATGTTTTCAGTATTTAGATTCTAATAATTAGACTATATCAGAACAATTTTACTACTTTGAAAGTTAACATCAGGCTTTAAGTCAAAACTGTACTAATAAACCACATTTCTGGCTATGGCTATACACAATATATAGTTCCCAACCATTAATTCATCTAACATTTCCAGCAAAAGCAGTATTCAGTCTATTATAAATGAAAGAACAAATTCTATCACTAGGATCTTCTACTCTAGCTACTAACATGAAAGAAAACAAAAGAGCCGCTATTCCAATGCCTTGTGGCTGTCATTGTAGTACTTTCAGTAAGACAATTTATTCTGCTTAATAGTCTATCTAGGAACTACAATGAAGATAAAAAAATTATAGTAATGGAAGTCAGCGACATATAAAGACATCACCAAATCAATTAATGGCTTTAATTTTTCTTTAACTGCGATGTCTAATTAATTAGTCTAAAATAATAGAAGGCTCTTACTGGCGATAAGAAGGGGACTATAGCATTCCTATTCCGAGAACAGTAGCATGAACAGACCTGTGCGTAGGTGGCCGGGGTGGAGTAGGCGGGCTTGGCCGCGGCCGCATCGTAAGCGGGCTGCGGCTGCGGCGGCGCGGCGGCGGGGTAGGCGGCGGCGGCCTGCTGGTAGTAGGCCGACTTGCTGGCGTCGTAGGCCGACGCTGCTGCAGCCGCCGCGTGAGCGTGCGCGTGCGCCGCTGCTGGCAAAACCACACCTGTTAGCACGAGCCTCGTTACTCGCTGTGGTTAGTACGCGACTATGATAATGTTAGGGTTAGTCGTGTCATAATCTTACTGTTAATGTAATTTTGTTGAAATCAGATTATAAACACATGTTAAATTCAGATGCATGTTTTTAAAAAAGAATTTTAAAATTCTTTCATTTACAAAATAAATGAATTTACTTTTGATTAGATTTGATGATCATTATAATCAGATGCCAGATAATCATCTATCATCACTCATATTCACCTAAAGTTCAAACTTTGGCTATTATGGAAGAGCTTTTATATTGAATGTAATAGCAGATATCAAGAAATTTAGGTGTATACTCCATGACATGCAATAAAACCAATGTTATAAAAAAAACAGTTGCCCTGTTACAAAGTAACTTAGTTGCGGTTTTTGTTACAAAATAAAAATATTGTAAGAAGCTTCCACCATAATTTGTTAGACAAAAATTAATTTCAGTTAAATATGAATCTGATTATCCATTCACTAGTTATTACCAACACCAACATTCCAATTTTTTGTATCTTTGATTTTATTTGTACTTAGTTCTTACAAAATAAAAAGTGCATATTCTTACAATTTAGCTGCATAATAGTGAGAGAAATCTAAATTTTAGACTGTTCTGTCATTTTCATACAAACTCAATAATGGGAATCAGTGTAATGATGATCATAATTACTTGTGCTCAAAACACACTTCTGAGCTATAATCTGTTTTCTTGATATTAATTTATATAAGATATTAATATACATACATAATTTACATACAGCTTTCACATAGAAGCAAAACTATGTTCTATAATCACTTCAGTTTTCTAGAATCACATAAGATTGGTGTTGAAAGGTTTTTGTATAAGTGGATTTGAAAAGTTAATATTTAACAATGTTTCCTTATACTCTTGCTAGAAAATAGATGATTATGAAAAAGATCTAACAAAACAAAGTCATACATATACTATTTAGACTGAATAGTTAATACTTACAGATAGTTTTTAGTGAATATGTTAAGTTTATCACAAAGAATCTAAGAAAATATCAGATTGAATCTCAATTTTATGACAAAATTCCAATTTAGAAGTTCTGATATGAAGTTGGACTAACATCATTTGTTAACCTGTTTTACAATAATTTTTCTCACATCATTGCTAGCTCTTGATGGCATCTTTTTTATATTCTGTACTGTATTAAAATTATATATAATTCAATAATAATCTCCTGGGACATTATTTAGACACGGCCATCTGATCCCAAATTAAGCAGAGCTTGTACTATGGAAACCAGATAACTGGTATACTACATATACTTTTCTTTTGTAAATAAATACTTATATAGATAATTACACTCAGACTTAGGACAAACAGACATGTTCATGCACACAAATATCTGTTGTGGGTGGGAATCGAATCCACAAGCTCCAGCTTGAAGAGTAACCATTTGCCAACCATGCCGACAGGCCCATCAAATAAATACCTATAAAATGTAATTATTTAATACTATACAATAAGCAAGCAACAATTTGAATAATTTGTTTAAGACTGCCACAACAAATGTGAACATGAACTTGGACCTACCAAGCAATAAATGCTATTAGGTATTTGGTATGATTCATAAAGTTGTGATGAAAAGAATTATATTTAATACTATTTGCACAGATTGAGAATGTAGTCTCTCTTTTCTTTGTAAAGTAGTTGATATTTCATATTAATGAGAAAAGTATAAATTTGAAGGAACTCCCCTCCTTGAATAATAGCTAGCAAGTGTTACAAATATAAATGAGTCTGAACAATGTTTCATGGATTAATGACAAAATAATGAAAACATACAGATAAGATTTCACTCATCAATGATCCAAGCTTTATGTAGCTGTAGTATTGCAACTGGAGGAGTGCTGGTGGATGTCTAATTATTTAATTTTAAATTGTGTACAATCATCAATTCGATAAGAGTCTCAGTAAAAATCCACAAAGACACCATTGATCAGTGGGTTGTCTCAGGGGCTCACAAAATTAGTCCCTGAATCCACAATAGTTGTTATCAATATATCACACCAATATCTTCATAGAGTTACCAGTATAGGGAAATAAAGTATAACAAGCTATCGTGATAGTGGTCGATACATTCAACCCAGTCATCCGACCGTGACGTGTTACAGTTGTTCATGTCCACTATTGACCAAAGAACAGGATGTTCATTGTTAGACCAATATAGCGAACTGAGCTCAAGTAATATCCACTGAAAACTACTTGACAATAATTCAATTTAACAAATCATCACGGCATGATATTGATTTTATATAACCATGAATTAAACAGTTTCCCTCGCAAACAGTTACGACATGTACAGTTTATCAATAACAACATAAATACAGGATTTAATAGCATTCCGTACCTTGAGTGGCGGCTGCGGCCTGATATGCTGTGTCGTATCCTGTGGCTGCGGCACGCTGGGTGCCGTAGGTTGCGGCGGTCGCCGCCGGTGCTACAGCGTATCCAGTTTGCCCACCATATGCCGCACTTGCTGTAGCCGCACTAAAAACACACCGTACTTTTATTATACATGAAAACTCACGTTCTTATCGAAATATCTCACGATCAATACACATCAGACGCCATTTTGATTAGGACAAACATGAGCACACGGCACATCGATCACACTTCTCTCATAACACTTTCATTAGACCCCTTACATCATTCAATTCGTGAGTTTTACGTAAAACAACTCACCCATATTGGGTTCCTCCGTGAGTAAACCCAAAATAATTATTTGCTGCCATCATTTACCAATTTTCCGCGTCGAAACAACAGACGCTTCAAAACGGAAAAGGCCGGCGTTTTGTTAGTCGATGACCAATATGGCCGCCAATCAGTGTTTCAGTAAAAAAAACACCATGAACATAAAGGCATTTATAAGAAATAAAAAAAATCTATGTAAAACGTAAAAAATATAGCAATATTTTGTATTGTACAGTAAAGAAAAAAAATAAGATATGTACTTATCATATTTTTAATACGACAAATCTTTCTTTTAATATTTTATCGTTAATTGGCTTTCTTACATTCTTCAAGCGGTAGGTAGGTGTAACTACCCTACGTATAATAAAGACATTTTGTATAATAGGTCTTTACCTATGAAATTGCCGTTTTGTATGAAAAAATTTAAACGAATTTTTTTCATGAATTTTTTTATTTGTATTAATCGAAGTAATCACCCATGCAATCAATGCATCTTTGCCATCGCAGTGGCAGTTTATTGATGCCCTTCTTAAAGAAATCAGCTGGACGGGAGGCAACAAATTCTTCAAAGGCATTTTGTACTGCCTCTCGGGTATTGAATTTTTTTCCCGCCAAGAAGTTATCCAAATTCTGGAAAAAGTAGTAGTCTGTAGGCGCAAGGTCTGGTGAGTAGGGCGGATGACGGAGAGCTTCCAACCCCAGTTCTTGCAACTTGGAGACCGTCTGCTGTGCAGTATGAGGTCGCGCGTTGTCGTGCAGGAGCAGCGGAGACGAGCGATTGACCAATGCTGGTTGGAGATGCGCCAGCTTCTCCATCATTGTGCTCAGTTCTTCACAGTACACATCTGCAGTAATGCTCACCCCGTTTGGTAAGAAGCTGTGATGAATCACACCGGCGCTAGACCACCAAACAGTGACCATCACTTTTCTAGGGGTAAGTTTTCGTTTAGGGCATTGTTTAGGTGCTGAACCAGGATCCAACCAACTTGCTGAGCGCTTGCGGTTATCAAACAGAATCCATTTTTCATCGCAGGTAACAATGCGGTTCAAAATTCCTTCATTTGTGTGTCTGTTGAGCAGTGCAAGGCACGTCTCGACGCGTACTTCGCGCTGGCGATCATTGAGTTCGTGGGGCACCCATTTGTCAAGCTTTTTTACCTTGCCAATTTGACGCAAATGGACCAATATTGTTTTGACGCTAACGTCGAAAGCTGCTGCTAATTCAGCCGTAGATTGTGTATCATCAGCTTCCACAACCGCCTTTAATTCGTCATTGTCGACCAAAGTCTTCGGACGACCGCGAGGTTCATTTTTCAGGTCGAAATTTCCAGAACGGAAGCGAGCAAACCAATAACAGGTGGTGCGTTGGTTTGTAGTGTTAGCTCCGTAAACGTCGTTGATGTTGCGTGCCGCTTGTGCCGCGTTGCTGCCACGACGGTACTCATATTCCATAATTACTCGAATTTTTAACGTATCCATGATGACGAAAAAGATTGAAATGCGATGAAAATGTAACACTAATCAATAAAGAAATGACTACTTTTGGAAAAAAGAATCCATGTTTTTAAAATAAAATTAATTTGAAATTAGAATTCTTAGCCAAACAAAAATTATTTTGATTTGAAATGGCCAGTACTGCAGAACGGCAATTTCATAGGTAAAGACCTAATATTATTTTGTATTATAAATAAACATTTTGATCAGTACACGCTGGCAATATCAGCTGGCATAGACTTTAGAACGGAAGTTGTATTATAGGATACGTTCAAAAATAATAATCATCCATTCTCTAAAGAAAATTATGGCAATAGTGCTATAATACCAATAGCATGCTTCTATTTTACGACACCTTTGCGTAACATTAGCTGATTAATTTCTCGAATAGTTACTATTGTAAACTTGCCATAATACTCATTCATTCCTCATTGGCGATTAAATCAATATCGATGACCAATCGTCATACTGCATGCAATATTTGGGATGCTGACTAGCCGAGTTCGGTTGTCCTCTTTTTTTCCAAAAGTTGGACCTACCTTATTGGGTTCAGAGAATGCAGTCTCTAACTTACACTACTGTAAGTCCATCGGTTTTTATCCTATCCACATGATTTATAGAGAAACTTTTATTAGGTACCTACATCGATTTTTTCCCCCCATCTATCACATTTCGGAAAATGGCGGCACCCATGGCTCACATCAGCTAATAGTCTTGCGCATTTTAGTTCGCGACCGGGAGCGATCAATTTAGTTTGCCGGTCTTTGGCGAACTAGGTCGTTCTTTTAGTTCGTCCGCTCCTTTCACAAATTCCGGTTAAATAGATCAGTCGTTCGGCTATCGCTTCGTCGCGCTGTTTTGTTTATTATTATAATGTTCATCAATCAGCTTGCAGTAGTAAATTACTTACTATTTCAGAATATTAATAAAATATAGTGGATGAATATTGCAAATGGATTCGTTTATTAGTTGATTGCAGAAAAGAAAATTATATTAGCTGTATTAATATTACGAATGTATTTATTTATGATAGATAATGAATAAATAAAAATATATTATTTTGCAAATAATCAACGTTTTAATATTCATTAAGTTTTTGAACATGGCACAAACAATGGTACAAAAAATATACTTATATATTATTTTTGGAGACAATCTTATACTTTGGTTCAGTATTAGCTATTTATCATGTTTTTGTTATTTTCTAAGATTTAACATTTTACGAACAAAAAATAATATCTAACTATATTTTTAAGAAAAATAACACAAGAATAATATTTCAGTACCTATCAATTAGGCAGAGAAAATAATCAAAAACTCGAGTGAGATCATAAACTACAAGTACAGGTACTTTTTAACTTACGTATTATTAGTGAATCAGTCATCATTAAACATTAATCAGTCTTCTAATTATCAAGTCACTTATTAAGTACAACTTACATATTATTATGTAAAAATATTAATTTGGAAACTTTACTTGTGGATAATAATGTTCTTCTTTCGTTTAGAATTTGTCCTTGTTATATACTCCTTCATAATACCATCGACAAACTGACATCTTTACAAAAAAAAAGAAATGTTTTACGTATTGACATTGTCATATAATAAAAATGTTAATTTATATGCAATGTTTTATTATTCATTAAATTGGCGACGAAATGGACGCCGAACAATTCAAGCAATTCCTGAGCGTCCAACAGGCGCAATAGGACCAAATTAATAAACTATTTGCGACAGTACTTGAACTTGTTGCAACACGGACACCGGTAACGACTTCGGTAGAAGGCGACAGCGTGACGAGCGCTGGTACCACGCCTAAATCATCTAACAAGATGGCCGTAATCAAAGCATTTAACATGGAAAAATACAATCCAGATATTTACAGGGTGAGTGACTATATGGAGTACTTCGAAGCCAAGTGCTTGATACACGAGGTGGATATCAATAGCCACATTAAGAAAGACTTGCTTTTGAACTGTCTCACACCAAGCATATTCACAGAAATAAAAACAGCGCTCACCCCAAATTTCGAAACATGCACATACAAAGACATACGCACAAAACTTCTGGATCTATATCGTGTTAAGAAGACAAGGTACCGAGCTCTTACAGAGTTTTGGAGCTGCATTAGAGACGACAACGAATTAATGGAGCACTATGCCAACCGTCTAAAAGACCTAAGCAAAGACTGCGGATACGATAACAGTTTATTAGAACGTCAACTCCGTGACAGGTTTGCAACCGGACTGAACCACACAGAACTGGAAACAGATTTAAAACAGAAATGGCCTAATTTAATGGAAACACACGAAGGTCAAAGCAAGGAAGTAACATTTTCTCAACTTTTTTCCATAGCACAATCACGTGAACAAGCTGAGCATGATACGCCATCTACGAGCATTAAGTATATTAAAAGGAAAACATCGTACAAGTCTAATGACCAACGCTCATCAAATTATAGAAACATTCGCAAAATACGAAATAATCAATGTCTTCGTTGCGGCAAGCACAACAAACATGACTTAAGTCAATGTACAGCTAAGAATCATACATGTGAAGAATGTAAAACTGTTGGTCATTTTGAAAGTTGTTGCATCAAATCGGGTAGAGCTTATATTGCTAAGGAGATACAAGAAAAACATAAACTAAAAAAAATAACAAACACTGTCAAGAGAGAGTCATCGGTATCGTCCGACACTTACGATCACTCGGATGAGAATGACACACAGATAGTGAGTTCGTTTACAGCATCGAAAAGACAAAGAGTAAAGACTGCAAAAGGATCGATACGGTTATCAATGGAAAACACTGCACAATTGACTGGGATCCAGGGTCAGCTTACTCTATAATAAGCACACAGTTTTGGAGAAATATCGGAGCCCCGAGTCTTACTAAAGCACCCAAACTGAAAGCATACGGCAGTCATAAACTTAAATCAAAGGGCCTTACAGACGTTACAGTTGAAGTGGCAGGGGTACAGAAAATAGTTCCAGTTGTTGTTATGAAACACGCTAGCCCAATGCTTTTTGGTTTACACTGGAGCGAAATCTTTGAAATGGAGTTTCCTGAACCTGTTTACTCAATTAGAAATGTGACTCCAACAACATTAAAGCAAGTTCTGGATAACCATAAACAGCTATTTGACGGCAAACTTGGCAAAGTAACCAACTACAAAGTCAATATCCATATCAAACCAGGAGCACAACCTGTACACATACCAGCACGGCCTATAAAATTCGGGATGAAAAGAAATATCGAAAAAGAAATAGATCAGCTTGTTTCTTTAGGGATCATACATCAAATAGATCCTAACATAACACCCGTCGAGTGGGCAACACCCACTGTCAACGTCGTGAAGCCAAACGGTGACATCAGAATCTGTGGAGATTACAGAAGCACGCTGAACCCTGTTTTAGTAAAACATTTGCATCCAGTACCGCTCTTTGACCAATTACGGCAGAATTTTGGCTCACGGACATCTATTTTAGAAAATTGATTTAAAAGACGCGTATTTACAATTCGAAATAGCACCAGAATCAAAAAAATACCTAACAATATCAACCCACAAAGGTTATTTCCAGTACAATCGAATGCCATTTGGAATTTCTACTGCGCCATCTATCTTCCAACATTTTCTTGATGAACTCCTTAAAGACATACCTAATGTGGCTACTTATTTCGATGATATAGCGGTGGCGGGGAAAAGTATGGATGAACATTTACGCACATTATCTCTCATCTTCGAACGCTTATACAAAGCAGGCCTTAAGGTAAATCTAAAAAAATGTTCTTTTCTTGAGAAAGAAATAGAATATCTTGGGCATATAATTGATAAAAACGGTATCAGACCCACGGATAAAAAAATTGAAGCGATTTCAAACGCTACTGAACCTTCAAACTCAAAGGAACTGAGGTCATTTCTCGGACTTGTCAACTTTTATGAACGTTTTATTCCTCACTTACACGGACTTTGTGCAGATCTCCACGACCTAACCAGCGGAAAACGACCGTGGCATTGGACAAATCATGAGAGACAAGTTTTTGAGAAAACTAAAGAAAAAATTGCAGCGTCTAGACCTCTAGCGGCCTTCGATGAAAATCGAGCAATCTTCCTCGCTTGAGACGCGTCGGAAAAGGGAGTAGGAGCTGTATTGTACTATAAAAACGGAAACACTGAGCATCCTATAGCTTTCGCTTCAAGGAAGTTACGAACAGCTGAAACCAAATACTCAGTTATAGACCGTGAAGCTCTAGCTATCTTATTTGGCATAAAAAAAATTTGACCAATATTTGCGTGGCATTAAGTTTACTTTAGTAACTGACCATAAACCTTTGATATACATACTGGGATCTCAACGAAATCTTCCCAAGCTAGCCAATAATAGACTAGTTAGATGGGCACTAATTATTGGTAGTTACAATACTTACAATTACGAGATTTGCTACCAAAAGGGAGAGAACAATATACTTGCAGATTGCCTCTCTAGATTACCCAACTGTGAGACACCACTATCAAAAACGGAGCGTGTAGTCCACAGGATAGAATCGCACCTTCTAGGAGCCAGAATGGTTGATTTACATCTCTCGGAAGACTTTTTGAGAGAGAAAACCACTCAAGACGCTATACTATCACAGGTATTAACGTGCATGAAAACTGGCTGGAGAGATTTGGAATACGCAAGTAACGTAAAACATTACTTCCGAAAGCGTAATGAACTTTCCATAGAAAATAATATCATTATGTGGCAAGGAAGGATGGTAATTCCGAGTGATCTTCATCAGAAAGTTATGATGTACCTTCATAGAGGTCATCCGGGAATTTCCACAATGAAAGCTCTTGCTCGGTTCTATGTTTGGTGGCCATCGATTGATGAAGACATCGATAATTATGTTAAAAGATGTCACAGATGCCAAGAAAATAGGTCTCAGAACCAGGAGCTTCCGGTTTACTCATGGAGTATTCCAGAACAAGTGTGGGAGCGGATACACATTGATTTTGCAGGTCCTTTTGAAAACACTTACTTGTTAGTTCTATGTGATGCATTGTCCAAATGGATAGAAGTTAGACCAATGAATAATATGCTAACCGGGAATCTTTGTTCTATCTTAGATGAAATATTTTGTACCTTTGGCTATCCTCAGATGATCGTTTCTGACAATGGCCCACAGTTCATATCATCAGAGTTTAAGGAATATTGCAAAAGCCAAGGCATATTACATATAAGATCCTCACCTTACCATCCTAGGACAAATGGATTAGCGGAGAGACTAGTGAGAACTTTTAAATCTAGATTCTCATCTTCATCGGGCTCTTCCCAACAACAACGTTTACGAGAGTTCCTATTCACCTACAGAAATACCCCACACAATACTACGGGTAAATCACCAGCTGAAATCATGTTTGGCCGTCAACTAAACTGTTTACTGTCCAACATTCGGCCCAGTAAACGAAGAACATTACAGTACCAACAAGTGAAAGCTAACATCAGAAACGAGGCCGATGTTAAAGCTGACTATGCACCTGGTGATACAGTGTATCACAGGACCAAGTTGGAAAAAACCTGGAAACCTGGGGTCATAGCCGAGCGTAGGAGCCGATACGCATATATCATATCAACGCCTAGAGGAGACAGTTTACGCCGACATGCTGATCATATTCGACCGAGACTTACATCGCAGCCATCATCACCGCAAGTGCTACAACAAGCACAATCAACTTCTAGAGCCATAGTAACACCATCACCTTCCACACCCATTATTACCCTTCCTTTATTAGGCAGTTTTCCCCAAGTTATGTCACCAGAGGCAAGGCAGTCACCACCGCTCCAAGGTGAGGGAAGGCAATCACCAATGCCACGTGATGAGGCAAGACAATCACCACCGCCAACACATAATACCACACCTGTGCGCCGTAGTCAGCGTACGGTCAGGCGACCTCACCGTCTCATTGAAGAGCTATGATAAGGGGGGACGAATGTTATATACTCCTTCATAATACCATCGACAAACTGACATCTTTACAAAAAAAAGAAATGTTTTACGTATTGACATTGTCATATAGTAAAAATGTTAATTTATATGCAATGTTTTATTATTCATTAAAGTCCTGTCGCCGAAAAAACGCGTTCGCATGGCACTGATGTAGCTACTATGCAAAATCTCCTTAACGTAAATGCGTAAACATGAGGATATAACTGACGACGATCATGCCACCACTGAAGCGGATCCTTTTTCCTATCTAATTACTCTTCATTTAGGTATTTATCGAGCTCGCGAATACCAGCGGCAGATTGATTATCTGGTCTAATAATTTTATTAATTTCTTTGTCGTACTCGTCCCATATACTCTCTTCTTTATTTAAATTTCCGCTGCTGCTAGACGCCGATATCTCGCTAGGATTAGGAACAGGTTCTGGAATATCCTGTTGTATTAACTGCACTCTGCCTATTTTATGCCTGAGACCTTGTAACGCAACTTCGCAAGCTCTTTGGTTTTTAAACACTCTTTGTCTGAACCGGGGGTCCAGAATGGTACACTCAGCGTATAAAATATTATTTTCTATGTCTTTAAAACGGTCTTCCATGCCTTTCTTTAACGCTGACTGCACTGCGACAACTTTTTCGTTATTAGATGCATGTCTTTGGAGAAAACTATTGAGCAAATTGCAAAACACAATAACTTTTGACAAAGTCACATTTTTTTCGGCGCTAATTTCTACTGTGATTTCATAGAATGGCTTAAGTAAAGGCAAGACTCCTTCAATTATCTCCCAGTCCTGTTCTTTAATAGAGAGGTCAGAACGTTGAAGAGCAACCGTGGCAATAACAGCATCCTTTACCTGTACAATTCGCTGAAGCATATCAAATGTAGAGTTCCAACGGGTCTTCACGTCCTGTTTGAGCTTGAGCACGGGCAAATTCATTTGTTGTTGTGTAGCTGTTAATTTTTTTTGACCTTGCGTGCTACGATGAAAGTATTCAACAATATTTTTAACTTGCGTTATAACGTCAGTTATTTCAGTAGTGGCTTGTTGTACAACACGATTTAGAGAGTGAGCAAAGCACGCGATTGACCGCCACTCACCAAGTCTGACAGCAGATAAGATGTTTGCAACATTGTCGCTAATTATTGCAGCAACTTTGTGTGAAATATGCCACTCTGCCATAACACTTTTCATGAAATCACATAAGTTTTGACTGGTATGCCGTTCATTATAATTTATACAGCCAAGTAATGCCGACTGAAGTTTAGTATCTTCGTCTATAAAATGAGCTACGATAGCTATATAGCTCTCATTATTTCTAGATGTCCAGCCATCGGTACTGAGGCATAATGCAGATACAGCTTGCAATTTCTTTTTTACTTCAACCGTTAATTCTTCATGTACCCTCAACATTAAATTTTCTGATAAAGTTTTTCTTGACGGTAGTTGGTAGCCTGGGCAATGAGAAACCAATTCAATAAGTTTTCGCATTTCTTTTTCTTCCACTACATATTCGCAGAGCATGATGACCTTTGGCTACCATCTTTACAACTTGCCTGTCTATTTGTTCAACCTTTCGAATAGGCGGTGGTCTGCGAATGTATTGGCTCATTGATTGTTGGGTATCTGCTACCCTTGGCGATGCTGAGGTAATATTCTCCGACTCGGATGTTGTTTGATTCGACTCAAGTGAGTTTGAATTAGATATAATCGGTGTTTGTCTTTCAATTACTAATGGAATCAAAGCGTGCTTTGATATCATATGCCTAGTTAAGTTTCCGTTTGAGCCTCCTGCAATACTTATTATTGTCGAACAATAGTTACATTTTGCTTTTTTTTTTATCTGTGTCTTCAATGAAATGTGTCCACAAGGAACTATGTTTTCGTTTTGATGACATCGCAATAAAGATTAAAGAACCTAAAACAAACATGACATAACCTATAAACAAAGTAATAGGTACACTACTTCACATTAATCATATTAAAAGTAATAGGTTGCTACATAATTTTTCAATGTATAAAGTATTTTAATAGTAACAATAACCATTTAACATTACAAATACAAGGTAGTTACCTGTTATCAGTTATTGTTGTATTTACCATAACAAAACATTCGCCACACGCGCCCCGCTGACTGACTGAGCTAAAGAGCGAAAATGAACGAACGATGAGGAATGCATGCGCGGCAAACGGTGAGTCAGTCAGTGCCCGCTCTCGCTCACAACAAATCCGCGCTCCGTGCGCCGCGTCGGAACTAGTGAACTAAGGAGCGGTCTCTCTGCGACAGTTCGCGTAGTTCGTACGAAAGAGCGATCTTCCGAACTAGGTCGTTCGCGAACTACACAATAAACGAGTGAGAATGTCAATGCTACACGGCTAGCTGATTCAGCTAGCCGTGAAGCATTGACATTCTCACTCGTTTATGGAAGGTGTCCACGATATTTGTATTTTGATCAGTGTATTGAAATATTGTTGTTCACTATATCGTGATGCACAACAGCATATAACTATAATTTTATTTATTATCATACGCTAGTGAGTCAAATAAATCGGTCAACAAGGGAAAAATTAAGAATAATGCGAATAGATCCTACAATAAATTAAATGCTTACCCCATGTAAGAGCCAAAGTTTCACTGGTACTTGTGGTTTCATAAAACTACACGTTTTTATTTTTTTTTGTAGACCCCACGTATCCAGCGAGATACTGCTGAGATTATCGAGTATTGTAACGAATTCTTTCAAGGTCTCATCCATGATTATTGTCATCAAATCAAGGCTAGTGCTGCACTCACCATTGACATTGATGCCAAATTCTTTCCCGATACTTGAAAAGGTTTCGAGTCGGACCGATAATGTAGCATTCTCCTATAAAATCTTGAACACTTCGATGGCTGGTAGTAAATTAGACACAATTGAAGAAACTCCAGCACTGCCCAGTAGGTACTAACATGGGTAGCAATTAACGCTAAGCATGATAGCTGATCTCTCGGTTTGGTAGTTCGGGAGACTGTAAGTCATGAAACCTGCGAGCAAGATGATTCGTAATAACTATCGAAAATAACTTGTGAGATGGGTTCTTCAATTGGGTTGCATCGCCTACGCCTACTAGTACGACGACAACCCGCTTTAGAAGCTCATTAGCCACTCTAATGTCCGCGATAAAATAAATAAAAAAGGTTTTTATTCACGTAGACTTTAAAAAAGCGCTTGTAAATAGTCAGAACATGTTTGTAGTAGTATAGTTGTATACATTATTATTTCCAGTAACATAGATATTTAGGTACACATTGTATGAAAACATTTATAAAATTTATTTTATTATAGCATTGATATTTAGCTAGCTCGTATCAAGTTATTGTCAAGAGATTATGTTTAATTATCTAGTTTAAGTCTAATATCATAATACATTCGGTGTATAGTCGGCTAAGTCTTGTTTTGGGGTCTGAGCCCTTGAAACTTTGGGAACTTTTATCGGTTAAATATTTTAACAGAATTGTTTTCTGCTCTACTATTCAAATGTTTTGAATAGTAGAGCAGAAAACAATTCTGTTAAAATATTTTGCGGTATGTTCCTGATTTGGAGGACGGATAAGGGAGATCAATTTTTGAGTTTTGTGCAATACCCACATACATGGACAGGTGAGCACATATATAACTCATTAATAATCAAAATATTTATGGGCTCCATCCACGCCACTGTACAATAGGTACCGTCAAATTAGACCTTTTATTTGCGTGTAACTATCGTTTATGTAATTGCAAAATACAAAGCGCGATACTGTATAGTTTTCGAGAAAAGGTCGTAAGGTTACGATATTATTATTTTAATTACCGCTATTGGTTGCGATATTTAGCTATATATAATGCAACTATTTCTATGCTTGGGAGTTTGGTTTAAGATAGTGTTAGTTATAGTTTTAGGTATTAGAGATTTTTTTTTGAAACTATGGGTTGCCACATTTTTGGAATTCCAAAACACATATATATTAACATATAGAAAGAGCAGGTTCTTATTGTACAGTGCTTCCTACAACCAAGTTAGCATTAGCAGGTTACTTATAAATAAAAATGAAAATCTAAAGATGTATAATTTATTCAACTTAAGTCAATGAAGCAGCAGATGATTAATATCCATAATATCTATATATTCCATTCCCTGTTAGCCTAGTAATAGCTTAAAAAATATAGTTAGTATGTTCAGGATGATCAACGGAACTGAAACAAACAACAAAACCAATAGTTGATTTACATTACTAAAGAATTCTATCAGAATGTTATACAAAGCTTATGTTAATTAACATGTCTTTGCAATTGGTACCTTATCAGTGTTAATTTGACACTGTTAGAGATACATTTGATATAAAAATAGGTAATAATAATATTCATATGTTAACATGAATAAGATTATTATTACATAATAGTTTACACAGTGTATTCACAACATGATTATCATTTATCAGCAGTAAAATGTCCACTGCTGGACAAAAGCCCTCCATAAGTCCTCTCAATAATTGCCGGTCTTGTGCATCTTGCATCCAGCACTTTCCGGCGACCCTCACAATATTATTGGTAGTTTATAAACTATTATGTTTGCTATTACTACAACAAACTATGCTGTATTCAACAGCAGTTCCAAAAATAACATTTGCATACTTAATTATTTTCCTATAATCTGCCATGTATACAACTAGGCAACTGTTCATTTTGTACATATTATTATGTACATACAATTTGCGATCAATATTAATCGAAGCATACAATACACGAGGAAAACTGTTAGAAGTACCTACACATTATTATTTTATAGTTTTGTTATAATTTTGATTGATTATATGTATATATTTACAAATTATATAGAACTACCGATATTATTACTGATTAGGTATTTTTTTTAATTGCAATATTATACATCTATTAAAAATGAGGGTTATTTCAATTAAAAAAAACATTTATATTAAGTACTGAAATACATTGCTAGGTTTCATTATCATTCTATAATTTTATTTTAATAATCTTCCTCATAATTAGATCACACTCAATAAAGACAAATTAAATGTGTAATAAAATTTGTATTTTTTGAGTGTCATCTAACCATGTGAATTATTTTATTTTCCTAGAGTGTATCATTTAAAGGTACATCGGTCATTAACTGTTATGTAGTTGAAATTAATTTTTATAAGTATAAAAATGGAACTAATTGTTTATTGTACTTAAACTACAGGGATGGCCAAGTAGTGGGTACATGGGCATACTAAGTAGTAGAATCAAGCTGGATGCACAAGTGAGTTATGATATTATTGAGTTATGGGTCACTACTTCAGAACACACCACTTGTATGACATTTGGGGGAACGAGAGAGAGAGAGAGAGAGAGATAGATAGAGATGTTGCAAGTGGGCAGCAAATGTAAGGCCCCTCTCATCCATGAGTAGGACACAACGCCAAATTCTCAGCATATTACATTTACTATTAAGACCACCCACTTTGTCAAAATCAAAGCTGTACGCGCCGCCGACAAGATTCCACTCGGTCACTCGAATTCAGTACTTACAAGCAGATGATGCAATGTAACTCAATACTTGGTGTAAAAAATAAAAGCCTTTTTATTCCTGACTGATGCGACCAAAGTTTCTTAGTAACATCAGCATAACTTGCCATTTGGAAAAAGAAGAAGAAAGTTTTTTAGTTATGGTTATGATTTTTATACTTACTTCTAGTAACTGTCCTTATGGATCTTACTAGGTTTAAAATCTGGAATTTCACAGAGGATTGGTCTTCATAGCCGTGACTCTGACTGTTGGAACCCCACCCCACTAGAAAATGAAATTAAAAGATTAGAAACGCATTTATCTTTACACTTACAACTGACGGCTAAAGCTTTTAAGAAGTTTATTTTAACAATTAGGTTATTAATTAATTATTACTTTTTTGCATAAATCTTTCTTCATGCAGCACGCAAACTGCATTGAGGCATAACAAGGAAGCTTCGAACAAATTCCACAGCGTTAACATGCTGAATAATTAACAAAGTAAAGAAATGTGGAGTATTTGTGTTTGTATTCTTATTGATAAACGTATTCTGACAGACAAAGAGGATATAACAAACTAACTACGTTGCGGTGAGTGTTGTGACAGATTTTGATTAGGACTTTATATGGTCTCACTTTCTTGAGCCTATTGAGCTACAACTTCTGCTTATCCAGTTGTGAGTGTTGAAAAAGTCTTGATAATCCGTGGTCCTTTGCATATGTACATTAAATATGTTCATGTACATACTAGTACAGTATATGTTTCTTGCATGATTACACCATTCCTTTCATATTATATGACGGTCACCGTAGCCTAGTTGATAGTGCTCCTGCCTACGAAGCTGGTGGTCCTGGGTTCGAATCCCGGTAAGTGCAAATATTTGTGTGATGAGCACGAATATTGGTTTCTGGGTCATGGATGTTTTCTTAGTATTTACGTATTTATCTATCTATATAAGTATGTATATCGTCGCCTGGTACCCATAGTACAAGCTTTGCTTAGTTTGGGGCTAGGATGATCTGTGTGACATTGTCCCTAGATATTATATTATTGATATTATTATGTTTTTGCCCGTCAATAACAACCTGCAACCTTTCTGTCTAGACATTTTTGTCATGGTCGTCAATAGTGGCTGCATGTGTGGCGCAGCGGCTAAGATAGTCGCCTCGCGCGCCGCTTCGTGTCGCCGTATTTGTGTGTACTCATTTGGATGCAATAATTTTCTATTACTTTAGAATTTTGTATTTTTTATATAGACATTTAGTCTAAATGCTCGAAGATTTCATCTCAACTTTTTGTACGGAATGACAATATGTCCACAGAATCATCGTTGTCGCGATGGAGCCATGATGACAAATTGGAATTGGACAATATGTCCGATATTACAAATGATATGTGAGTAGGTACTGTAAGTTTCGCTCGTTTTTTTATTAAGAGGCCTATTGCAGTCCACTAGCGCCGCCAATCGAAAAAATGTCATAACTCGTAAATAGAATAAAAAATACAAAATATGTTCTATTATTACTGTGGAAAAGGCAATAACGTAATTGTATAACACCTTATCAACACTTGAAATATAGCTGTTTAGCTAAATCGTGCATTCAAAACATAAACGGCCGTTTTTGTTACAAATGCACGATTTAGCTAAACAGCTATATTTCAAGTGTTGACAATGTGTTATAAAATTACGTTATTGCCTTTTCTACAGTAATAATAGACCACATTTTGTATTTTTGATTCTATTTACGAGTTATGACATTTTTTCGATTGGCGGCGCTAGTGGACTGTAAAAGGCCCCTTAATACATGTCCACAAACACCATTCCTCCTTCTTTCATGTCGAATGTCGATATCTCTTCGAGCATAAATACTCGGAGCGATATCTGGACAACTATTTTAGTACGTTTTTTCATCGATATTTAAGTTTCTTATAAATTGGTAACACATGAGCTGTCAATCTTCTACTGTAATCGTAGACAGAGAAACCAACTGTAATCCAATAGTCAATCTAAAACGTAGTGTTTTTATCCTCTTTGAATCAATCTATAGTACATAGTAGGTATAAATAATATAGTAGTAAATAATTATAGCATAGTAGTCTATGTATAGTAGTCTATGAATCAATCACTAATCAGCACGCAGTATATCAAATACAGTCCCGCAAACTTTTCTGACCCGGTGGCAGCGTCGCTGTTATCGCATTTAGTGTTGCTAGTAAATATTTTTTGCAATAAAGTGGGTAAAAATAATATGCGCATTGTAACGTAAATGTTACTTCACTAAAAAGCAAACAAATACTGTCATTACTAATCTTTATAACATCTTTATATTTTTATACAATAATTATGATAATTTACATAAAATGTATGCTATGTGTTCTCTAACGGAGATGCTCCAGGTATTATTATGTGACCGGAATGGTTTAATTCAGAAGTCATTTCATCATCATTATCGCAATCACTGCTTTCACTTTCACTATCACTACCATGAATGATGAAAGGCTCGTCTAAGTATCCATCCCTTTTTCGATACACATTTTCAATATTTTTGTACATTATTGCAATGCTTTTGCCATTCATTGACTATTATTTTATCAAAAGCTTCTGCAATTAATGATAATGAATGATAGGATTTCAGAATTCTATCTCCCATGCTCTTTTTCTTTCACAAGTTTTCTTACACATCACTCCCAGACACCTACAAAGGAAACAGCAAAAATTAAATAAATAATGAATATTTTAAAATATGTATTTTAATTTAAAGAGCGAGGGGAAATTTCGTATTTTTTCAGAAGCTGAAAACACTAACCTGTAGCAGCCAAAGATATTATAATATAACAAGATTGCGCACTGAGGGAGCAAAAACGGCCCGAGCAAGAAGTAGCTGTTTTGGATGGCATCTCCTTCTAATAGAGTGACCATGCGTCGTGGAATTATGCGAATGTTTAAACGCGCCAAATTTAAAATTTTGTTTTTATGAGAATGAATAAACTTACTTTTGAAGTATAATCATACTACCTGTGCAGTGCTTTTAAAGTTACTGTTCGCCCCACTGCATACCTAGGTATACGTATTCGAGATGTTTTCGTTACTTATACTTTCTTTATTTTGTATGCCTCTCTGCAAGCAATATCAATTAAATTATACCAAGATTATTTGTAGATTTTTTAAACGTTTGGAAATTATATAATTATTTATAGTACAATTCCCGCCTAATGTAAGTGTGAGTAGTGGTAGATATTTTGGGCAAAGGCAATAGACTTTCCAAATATTATATATTCGTAATGTATCCAAATAGTTTTCAAGTATATTATATGTTTTATTTACTTATATTCTTTTTCGCAACAAGTGTTTTGTGTCAGTCGGCTATAGTATTTTAGGATAATTATTGTAATACATATATTCAATATAGATTAGATTGTGAAAATCAGGTAACACTAATAGACTACAGGCCCGATTTTTAAATTTATTCCACGGATAGTACTATACTCACTACCTTAATTGAAAATATCTTCTAAGTGGCTTAATCTAAACAACTGAGATAATTTTATATCTTTTGTTATTAATAAGAGTGTAGCAATTGTCTATTTCTTACCTATTTACTCATAACAAACACTGACACGAGGAAACAGTAGCCTCGTTTTAGTGTTAGATATAGTGAAATAGACAATTATTCATCATCATCATCATCATTACAGCTTAAATAAGTCCACTGCTGGACAAGCCTCCCTCAAGAATCATCTTGAGGGGATATGCCATAATCGCCACGCTTGGCAGGCGGGTTGGCGATCGCAGTATGATGGTCGTAGTACTCAGAAGGAAGCTGCTTCCCGTCCTCTGGTAGATATTCCCTCGGGTCGACTTCTACGCCCCCCACGGGATGAGATGGGGTGATGATATTCTGATTCTGATAATTGTCGCCGTCACCACACAGCAGACAATTATTACGTAGGTATAAAATACCTAATATACATTACGACAGGTTGGAAAAATCGTTTGTTGTAAGAGGCAACAATCTCGAGTAGGTATGCTTAGTGGCTGGTAGTGGGGAATAGTATTTTGTGTCAATGTGCAAAAACTCTAAAACAAATGTGAATGTTATTTGTAATAAAACAGTTAATTGCTATATCAGATTATTATTTACCGGCAACAATATTCATCCATTTTTGTTTCAATTCCTCGTTTTTGGGAAATCTAGAAAAACGATCCATTAAATACGTAACGAATGGTTACCCTGTTGCTGAACTTAGCCAAAATATAGAAACATTACAAGATAACAATTACTTGTGAAAAGATATACCACTCCCCAGATGACCCTCACTTTTACACCCTTTTACGCAACAAGTTAAAACCATTTTTAAGCAAATTGGAACTGGATTGGAGCACAATACGATAAATAATTTCAAAACAAACATTCGCCATATTTGTTTACAAATTGAGTGTGGTAAACGTCATTTCTTATAAATACTGCTATTGAATTTACTTAACCCAAATTAAATGTATTTAAAAAGCTATCAAAGAATAAGACATAGTTTAAAAAAACGATGTGTACGTCTTAAATAAATAAAAATTATTTAATTATAGTTATATGAAAACATAATCCTAGGTGTTTGACCAAAAATTCTACTATTTTATACGTCAAGTAAGTTATTTTTAGGCTGGCCATCTGTTAGACAGGGACAGATTCCAAAACGAGAGCCTCTCAAGTGGTCCGTTTTTTCCTATTGGTACACTACAAAGAGAAATGGACTGTATCTTAAACACTTTGAGTTCATTTTACTTTGAACTAAATCTTGGAGTGCGCAATCTTGTTATATTATAATATCTTTGGTAGCAGCAGCTACGCATTCATACAACTTATTGAAGGGTATAATTGGTGCCTGAAGGTGTTATTGTTCCTTCATATAATTCAATACTTGTAATATAACGTTCCCCGCATCCATTTTTAAAGCTTTCGGCATTTTTCACAATTAAAAACCACAAAGAGAAAAATAAATACGCGCAACAAACAATCAATGGCAGGAATGTCATGGATTGACATTTCAAACTGGCGTCATTAGTTCTACTTTTGGCCACCGGGCCAGATAAGTTTGTAGCACAGTACCTACTTACTATATAGTTTGCTTGCTTACTTATATACGAATAAGTCGTACGTACCTAGGTATGGTTTGTGTACATCATATATACGGATATTCATGATAAAGACATTCTAAAATCGGGAAAGAGATGATAAAATACAAAAAACGCCACACCTAAGCAACAGAGGACTAGTGTTAGTTAATAATAATATGCCATTTGTGACAAAAAATTGGTGGTAAGTGAGTAAAACAGGTGTTTCACGGTATATAAAATACAGGAATCGGAAGAGGCCAGGAGCAGCAATACCATCAAGCATTCCTTTTTTTTATTAAGATCTGCTATATCTTAAAATTGGTATTATTAATTATGAACATTTTGTAAACAAATTGATATGATGGAAGGAACAATGTCGGCTCCAGAAAAGACTGACTCGCCAGGATGTAACAATGGAATTGACACAGAAATTATATATGTGATTGCCACGGAAGAAGGTGACGTCAAGGTTCTGGACGTAACTCTGAAGGAAGGTAAGCTCGGAGTTTTTCTTAATAAGTACAGTTCAAGATGCTATGACAGAAAATATCAGGGTGATTAGTTTCCAGACTCAAACTCTGATTGGGACTTTGGGGCCGTTAATGTCAGTTCCATCCAAAATTCCAACAGTCCTCAAAGGTGTTTGGGTCTCTCCTGCCTAGACTTGCCAGGTGTCCGGCTTTAGCCGGACATGTTTGGCTTTTTGCAGTCGCGTCCGGCCAAATATGTACATGTTTGGCCTGACCGGCATTTGTCAGGCTTTTTGTGCTATTCGTATGACGATGGGCATACGAGCGTCCGAGCGGACAAGAGAGCAAACACTCCATCTTCGATCTCATTTTCACTTTACATCACATATAAATACTTTTTTCAACACCCCAGCTGTAAAAACATTGTTTGGCATTAAAAAAAGTATGTCTGGCTTTTAGGGGAAAATTTTTTATGGCCTTTGCATTTTATGGCCTGGCAACGCTACTCCTGCCACAAGCTTAGATTATTCCGGAACTTTGCCTGTTGGCAGTCCATTAACGCCAACACTTTTTTTTTTTTTTTGCTTTCCTCTTTAATCTGCAATCAGCTCTCTAGCCATAATCAGATGTGTTCCAGGGTCTTTAACGCCAACACTGAAAATAATGTTACAGTTGCTCTATAATTTTTTTTCATAAACTCTGGCCTTTGTTTTTATTTTGTCAACTTTGTTTATTATAGCTTTATTGTCATGGTCATATATATTTTCTTCAGTACAACTGTGACTGCCTCATTGGTATAACAGTAGCATGTTCAACCTCAGATAATGAAGTCTTGAGTTGAAATCCCAGGTTGGGCCAATGGGGATTTGGGGATTTTATTTTAAAAACAAAAATTTCTCAGTATCTACCCAAAGTCTTAAGAGGTTGCAGTATTATACCCCCATGCATTGGAGAGCACTGAAAGCCGTTGTTACTGTACCTAACCTCTTTCAGATCGTGTGTCTTGTAGTCCCATTGGATCATAAGAGTCAATGAATAGAAAGTGCCCCTGTGTTTGTGCACAAATTTGCGCACTATAATATTATGTCTCATGCAGATGGTTAGCCTGCATTGTCACTTGCCTCGTGGCTGGAATTCGGCTTTGAGGACATCATCTTTCAGTAATTATTTTTTTTGAAATGTTAATTCTTTTTACCATACTTTGCAGTGCTTGATGTGCAGCTACTGGGACACACCACTTATAAATCAGTAGTAAACACTTTTTAAAAGAATTATGATAATTTGAACAACTAATTACAATTAATGTATTGAATTAAATCTACTAATTCCCAAGCAATTTTATCAATGAGATAGTCTCAAACTTTGTAATATGCCTTGCTACACAATTTTGCATTCATTTCCTTTTAAATTTGTTGGTTAACATTTTCTGATGTTATTGAAAAGCTTTTTGTAGAAAGAATACACTGCTTCATGAAAGAGTTACTGATTTTGTGGAGACAAGTAGCATTTGCAACAAGGTTATGCTTATTTATGTACAGACGCCAGCACATCAAGCTATCCCAGTCTGTCAAATTTCCCCAATTGAAAGTGAACCTCATCCTTTTGTGATAAAGTTGAAAATCTATGAAAGAAATTTGACAGATTCGGGTAGGTGGATGTGCTGGGGTCTGGACATACTTGAAAGTTTCACTTTTCTTTTCATATTGATCCATATATCAATATTATCATATATATGTTGTGATGTTATAATTTTTCCATCTTATTTATATATAAAAAATTTTATACATAATTTAGCTTGTTTGGAAAAACTTAATTTAAACTTTATTCTTTATTTTGAAGGAAAATTTTGTTTCTACTATAGATAACTAAGTAGTTAGTTTACTTGGTTATCTATTGGTGCTATTTTAATACATGGCTATCATTCCTGGGACATACATACATACATAACTGGAATCGCCAACAAACTTGCAACAGTTTGGCGATTTTGTAACATTGTTTTAATGTGAATAATTTAAGAGAATAAATGATAAAAAAAACCCTCGATTACGAGAGTTTTAAGATATTGCGTAAAAGATCGGAGAAACTGGAATTACAGTGCTATAATAAATATATATCTTTTTCAGAATCTAAAATTAAAAGTAATCCTAGATTTTTCTGGTCCTATATTAAAAATATTTTTGCTACAAACGGTTTACCAGAAACCATGCATTATAAAGATCAAGTGAGTTGTGAAGGAGAAGACATTTGCGACTTATTTAATTCACATTTTCATAGCGTCTTCGAGAAGTCATCCCTAGATTCTTTTGACTCTGGGAACCTTACACCTCCTAATGACTATCTGATTGATATGCACTCAGTTGAAATCAACGAAAAGATGGTATATAACCATCTTAAGTCTATAAATATACATAAAGGTGCGGGGCCGGACGGCGTCCATCCTTTATTGATAAAAAAATGTGCACCTTCTCTCACGGTACCTATCACAAAACTTTTTATTAAATCGATGAGGGAGGGTTGTTTCCCTGTAATCTGGAAAGAGGCGTGGATTACTCCTATACCTAAGGGCCCAATCACTAAAGATATTGAAAAATACCGTCCCATATCTAAGCTCTCTCAGTTCGGTAAGATTTTTGAGAAAATTGTTACTGAACAGTTATTTGACGAAGTGCGGCGTCATATTACATTAAATCAACATGGTTTTTACAGGGGACGTTCAGTTGATAGTAACTTGTTGATATTTACCTCCGATATTCTCAACGCCATGGATCACGGGTTCAGTATTGATGCTGTGTATGCCGATTTTGCCAAAGCTTTTGATAAAATTTGTCATAAAACTCTTTTGCTCAAGCTTTGGCGGCTCGGAGTGCATGGAGATCTATTCCGTTGGATCAAGTCTTATGTCGAGAACAGGAATCAGTGTGTTGTCCTTGCGGGATTCATGTCACAAAAAAAAATTGCCAGCTCAGGTGTTCCCCAAGGATCTCATTTGGGACCTTTGCTGTTTACGTTATATATCAATAACATTGATAAAGACGTTTCACATTCAAAAATATTATTATATGCCGATGACACAAAAATTTACAAGATAATTCGTGACAGTTCAGATTGTCGAGCACTTCAAGATGATCTAAATAATTTCGAAAAATTCTGCAACGATAATAACTTATTCTTGAATTACAATAAATGTTACGTTATTAGTTTTACTAGAAAGCAAAATACTCTGAACTTTGATTATAAACTGGGTGGCAGAAGTCTCGAAAGAGTAACACAAATACGTGATCTGGGCATTATTATGGATTCGGGGATGACATTTATCCCTCATATTGATACAATTGTGGAAAAGTCATACAAACAATTAGGTTTTATATTAAGAGTTGGTAAGCCTTTCAAGAATGCATTAACCTACAAAATATTGTACAACAGCTTTGTTTTGAGTAGACTTGAATTCGCGTGCGCTGTATGGCACCCAAACTATGATGTACATATTAACCGGATCGAGAACATTCAAAGGAAATTTGTTAAAACACTTAATTATAGAGTTTGTCAAGTCGACATTGATTATGAGAATTCACTGAAGCGTCACGGAATCACTACCCTGAAACTTCGTCGTGACTGTGTTGATTCTATTATGCTTTATAAAATTATTCATAATATAGTGGATGCCCCTTCGCTTCTGCATAGCATTTCTTTTAGAGTACCTCGTGGACAAGAGCGTCAATGCCGTAAAAAAGATTTATTTTCTATCCCCAAAAGTAGAACTTGTTATTGTAAGAACATGTTTGTAAGGCGTGCCTGTGAACTTTATAATAATAGCGAAAAACTAGCAGACATTGATGTTTTCTGTTGTACAGTAACATCATTGAAAAAATGTTTTTGTCTTTAGTATAACCTTTTTAAATTTCATAAGTAACTTAGAACTTAGCTCATCAACTAATACTTTGTTAATCTATGAGGAAACTATAGGTCTTTAAGTAAAAAATGAAATATTTAAGTTCTTCTGTATGACCGTTTGTTTCTTATCAAAATAAATAAATAAATAAAATAAATAAAAAAAAAAAAAGTGAAATAGACTCATGCCTGTTTTCCTGAGGGGTTGGCAGTGACAGTGTTTTCCATTTGTAGCAATATTTGTCTCCAGATACTATCATTATTTCCTGACACAATAGTCAAATCATTACATTTGCATTCTGTCCTATGTAACTGAACAATTTTAGAATATAGCATCATTATTTTATGATTTTTTTTGAAGAGGCCCTTAAATAAACAATTAATTTCCATGCATATGTTTGATTATTATTGTAATTGATTTTTTTCAGGGGGCAGCTCACAAGAAGAAGGTGTTAAGAACAATACTAGTGATGTTAAGTCAAACATCACAGGCACAGATTTAATGTCTATTGCAGAAAATTTGCAAACTGTTGAAATATTACCAGATTCTGTATTAAAAAATAAGATTTATAGCCAAAATCAGACCGTAATACAAAATATAGATGCACAGATTGATAAATACTCTGAAAAGGTAGATTCCAAAGAAAATTCACAGGCAAATTCTTCACAATTTAGTACTCTCCATGTAGAAGCCATGTTCGAAACAACCCAAAATCGTGCTAAAAAGGCAGGGAGGAGACAAATATCTTTAGTACATCCAATACTAGAAACATCTCCTAATAAAAGTAGCATAAGAAAAAGTAAAAGGATAGTTGCTTCGGAAGTCTCACCCATGGAAACTACAGAATGTCCTAAAAAGCGTTGCAAAAGGACAGTTTCGACAAATTTACTAAAAACTGCTGAAATTCATAACACTATTAATGTTGGTGACTCGGAAAATGTTACAGCAGAAACCAGCGCGACTGTATTTAGTAAAGATCTTGAAGAAATGTTAACAAATCCCCTTGACTGTGTTTCCAATGAGGATAGTAAAATAAAGAATTTTGAACAAGACTCCTCTATAGATGAGCAAGAACACCCAATAATTCTGAATCCAGAACAGTACAGCACAGTAAACCTTAGAGACAGAGAACCTATGTTACAAGACTTTTTAAATAGGCCAAAAGTAGAACTTTTCGCTGAAGATACTGGTCCATCATTTTATAATGCCAAAGGTGTTCTAGTCTCTCAAAGTATAATAACAAAGAGTTTGCCAAAAGTTTTTGAACCATTGCCTCTGTATGGTAAACCATACCCAAATTCTACAGCAGAAACATTCTTCAGAGACAAAATTAGAGAATTTGTGGGGTCCAACCTTACTGATACAGAGTTTAGTGATTTGGAATCATTGTGCAGGTGAGTTCAACTGTTTATTAAAGTTTAATTTCTTATTCAAAACAAATTACTTTCCTATGTAGCATTGTATAAATAGTTAAAATTAGTAATAGTGCAAGTAAGTACTCATAGATTTTTTCATTCCAAGTTAAAGTAGCAAGATTAATCAATCTGCTCCAACATTTTAAGCTAGTTTCTCTTAAGTCTCGGCCCATAGTAGATCTTATTTTACTTTATACCTTAAATGAATGAAAAATTAGGTAATGAATGGCATTGACTGCATGAATCTACTTCACAAAAAATTCGGCCATGGCAGGTAGCCTCAATGTAGACTTGCTAACTGTGCGGGACATATTAAACCACAGGTGCAGTCTCTATTAGCCTTCACTTTTATGATCCTATAGGTACTCCTACTCCAATATAAAAAAAAAAAATTATACAAGTCCGAGCTAATATATTCGACAATTTCATCATCATCAGACAATAAAAAATCATTCATAATTGTTTAGGACACAAAACTGTTTTAAAATCTCTGACTTTCACTTCTGCAACCCACCATAACCTCTCAAATGAAACAAATTTGACATTACTAATCCGGAGTTAGTGATTTAACCCACCAAAACAGCTGCGTTAATTTTTTTATAAAATAACCCAAGGTTAGTACCTAACTCTTGGTGGTGCAAAACGTAATTGCAATTTAACCCCATATTAGCCACTAACTCTGAGTTAATTAATTTAACCCAGGCTGGCATATAATATATAATAATTGTAACCAATTACAACAATAACTTTAGAGTACCTTATCATACTTCAGGTGGATTTCACTCACCTATTATTTCACAAGTAGTCATGTGATGGTTCTTGCGCATATTGAAAAAAATTCTATACCTAATACAAAATATTCATCATTTATTTCCCTCTTCAATAGTAGTCACGTAGTAGTAGTAGACATTATAAGTTTACATAGTTTTTTTTGGTTTCTATCATTCAAACAGACTGTAGTAGACTGATGCCTGAACTGGGGTTTAGGCCTGAATTTCGGGACACCACGTCATCAGGTGCTTCTCGAAAATTTTGAGCTGTGAATGCTAATAAAAATATTTGTATTTTTTGTATTATAATCTGAAAGTGAGTGATGTTTTTTTTCTTATTTCCAGTCCTGAAAATTTAAAAACGGGTAATGAAATACAGATGCGAACAGCTGTGCCTGTGATGGGTCTATTAAGTGCTAATACTGTAGCCACAGACCTCACGGAGGATCCTGACGATCCAGACGAGGAGCCGAACCTCTGCATCATTAAAAAGGCTAAAATCAGGGTTGAGAAGGACATAAAAGGATTATTCTTGAAAAAACTTAAGTACAGAGGTGTGAGGTTGCTGACATTTTCACAGGAAGTGAGTAGATCATAACAATAAGCCCTCATAGCTACCTTCTCTGTAGGTTTGTGTGGGTGTGTGTGCGTGCGTGCGTGCGTGCGTGCGTGCGTGCGTGCGTGCGTGTGTGTGTGTGTGTGTTCGGCGAGGTTTAGCACCTAACTATGTCGTCTGTCTATAGATAGGTAACGGCCACATTTGTTTTATTTCTGAGCATCTCCGTGCTTCAGAGTGCACGTTAAACCATCTGTCCCATTTGTAGTCATTAGACAACAGTCATTAAGCCATGTAAGAGGCGTATTAGGCGGTGTACTAATTCTGACCCTATTCAGAGTTGTTTAAGTCGCCTAGTATCGTATGGCTAGTTATTGCGCTATGGTAACCACTAGTCATACCATATAGAAATAAAAAGGAAAACATTTAATACATAATGGTAATTTTGTACAATCCGCAAAGCCTACTCGTTGGTCGAGAGTACGAACGAGAATGCGTCGCGTCCACCATCGAACTGCATGAGTATTCTCCGATCCATAATCGGAGTGGTTTTGTGCCATTGAGTCTTAACGTAGAGAGGCAGTTCCACAAAAAATCCCTAATGTAAAACCTCATGCATCTCGCCATCATTAACCGTCACGTAGTGTGTTGTGGTTTTGTTTTGCTATTTATTTTTTTATATTGGGCATAAATGTATATTGGTATTGGTATATTATATATCAATTAGCCCAATATGAATTCGCCATAAAGTTCTATAACCACTGCATGATAATTACGTCTCTTTTTAGACCGCTAGAATAATACGAATCTGGCCGGCCTGTTTGCCTCCTACGATGTACTTGTGCAGTCGCATCGAAAAGGCGGAGTGACATAGGCTTTACTGTGAGTTTGAAATAAAGTTTCCTTATAAACGTTTTTCAAATCAGTTGTAAAGAAATGTTGAACTCTTTTATATGTTTTATAAACTACGTATTGTTCTAGAATATCAGAGAAAGTTCCATGTGGTTTTCTAACTGTTCCTTGCCATGTATATTCTTTACACTTAACATTATTTTGTCTACATATATTTGTGTCAACATCCTCTGTCACACAATATCGTTATCTTACTACACTATTTCTATGTATATCTCTCAAGGTCACACCACACACCGCTACGCTTTCAAATTTATTAAATTAATTCTTCTGCTCAAACCAACTTTCATACATAAATGATGGCTACAATGTACTCATGCAGTCACACTTAAGGCGCGGAGTGACACAGGCTTGACTGAACTTTAATTGCTTCCGATTGATATATGATAACTATTGATTGCGTATTATATGGCTTATGTGTATTGATTGCGTATTATATGGCTTATGGGGGGCTTCATTTTTATAATGACTGTTTAAAATGCCTTAGACCGTTTCAACTTATCTGTAACCGACTTAAACCAAGATTTATATAGTCCATTCTCGAAAGCATACCCGATTGAATAAAAAGTTTATGCAATTTTATAATCGGTTCAAAAACCACAGAGAAATCACATAACATACAATAAGAAAGAAACACACATTCGAATTGATAACCTGATAACCTTTTCTTTTATAAAGTCGGTTATACAGGGTGGGGGAAGAGTTGGCGTTCAAACGCAAAATTTAGTTAGTTATTTATTTATTGAATCCAAATAATTTAGTACATTTCAGTTTAACATATTTACGAGTACTTAGATAGTTTATGATGAGGAGTATCTGAACCACCCCCATGTATGTTCCCCATTTAAATTTTTTTTGATACTTTGTAAATTTATGAGTCCTTAGCTCAAACCCTAATTATGAACTTTTGAATAAATTCTAAGTCAATTCTGCAATTATTAGATAAACCATACTTTTTAGGTCCAGTTTTTGTGATAGCTAACTAGCATAGATTAACCTAACACTGTTAAACTATGCTATTTAGTTATCACAAAAAAACTGAACCAGAAATGCACAACAGAACGAGAAAAAAAATAGAAAACTGAAGTTAGGTGAAATTTACGAAAAAAATCATTAAATAATTTATATCTCGAAAACTACGCAAAATCGTAGAACATACGTGGGGGTGATTCTCCTCATCATAAAGTATCTAACTTTTGCGTTTGAAGTCAACTCATCAGGCCAGTCTGTATAGAGGTGTTTTATGATACCGGTGCCGAAAGATTTTGTTTACTTAGGTTTAGATGTCCCCCCTCCTGGTTGAAATTAGGCCTTATTACGCATGTAATAAAACTCCATACGCAGGCAACAATTATATATTTATTTTAATTTTGTAACACTTATATATAATTGAGTACAATAATAATAGGCAAATGTTCGTTTTCCCGACGTTTCGGCATGGATTGCACCAGCCGTGGTCACGGGTCGACTTATGTGGCACGGCAGCGTCGACTCCGAGAACCGCGGGTTTCAGCAACTACCCTCGCTTGGTTTATATTTGTAGTGCTCACTACCTGCTTTAGAACATACTGCCGCTCGACCAAGAAGGCTCAGATAGAAAACAATTAGAGATTTTCTAATGTCAAGGTCACCAATAAAAAATAAAACTATGCCTTCCATTTTTTTTTTCGGGATTCGTCCCTCCCTCTTACCCACCACTGCAACTCCTGTAAGCCAGGATCCACAGTGGCACGCAATGAAATGACACTGAGCGGTGAAGCTCAGGCATGTCCTGGGGAATCGCTTTAACTGTTGGATCCCGCAACGAATTTCTGTCTTCCATTGTTGATTATTAGGTAGTTGTTGTATTTAGATTATTTACAAGTATTTTATGTATATTACAGGCAAATCCAGAAAGTTCATTAAAATCTCAAGAGGAGGATGCCGATTTGGACCCCGGTACGGATCTCATATATCATGTCAGGCTGTACCGGCCGTACTTCTACAATTTGGCTAAAGATAGACATGTAAGTATACATGTCAATATAATACACGCAGATAAGTTATTTAGTAGTTTTATTACATTTATACATTGTCGGTTTAGTCACTATTAACCCAGATTCTATAAGCAAGATGTAAGCTTAACCTAGTATGGTGACCTTTCTCTGGAACCGCTGGCGTCTGGGGGCGGGAACGAGTTGAGTTCTTTACTTCCGAACGCCAGCGGTCGGGGGAAGGGTAACCTGCTGTAGCTCAGGTAACTTGTGCGTACTGGGGAGGGGGGAGGCCTTCAGGCCCCTCCCCTCCCCGGGTGAAAGTCTCGCGGACGCTCAGTGTACAGCGGCGGTACTGGTGAGATCGTTCACGAGTACCCAGAGCCCCCACTACAGGCACTGTGAGGCTGGCTACCGTGGTGGTATTAGTGGGTCGAGCCCCACACCACGGGCGACTAGACCATTTCCACCACGTAAAAAAAAAGAAAAAAGGTATGGTGACCTTTATGAAGTGTTGTAGTAACAGGCGGGGTAACAAGGGTCTATGATGAGCGACGACCCATCTTCATATTGACTTCCCTCTTAACATCCTATACGAAGCACGGAGACGTTCACCGTTCTATTGGCTGCCCGCGTGACTAAGTACTTACTTAACAAATCCTGTCCATAATATAACTTATTAAACTCAAACATATTTTATATCGCCTCAATTATTTACGTCCATCTATCGCATGTCGCAATATGGAGGCTTTTATGCTATCACTCATTTGTGCAAGTGATCCATGGTATTTTTGCTTTTAATAGTCTTTTGAAATAAATGTTGTTGGTCACTTTATCGTGATGGACAATGATACGATTATATGACTTATATAAACCGTTCAACGAGGGACAAAACAAGAACGAAAATATCCGATAGTGAAATTTACGCCGTAAGTGACGTTTCATTTGAATAGTCGTTTAATAAACCCACACGAAAATTTTTTAAGGCGTGTAACTTTATTGAAATAATGAAATTTATTCAGCACTTGGGTATTAACATACACTTGTACTTGTCAAACTCACAATGCAGTACATAAACATTGTTGTGGTCGAATAGAATATAAAAGTAGAAAAAAAGTTTAATTAGTCCGTCCGTGCGGTCTGTTTTATCACATATATTTTTTTTTAAACCATCAATAAATAACAAGCTTTATGGTCTTCTTTATTTTTTGTTTGCGATTTTTTAATACACAAAGTAATTTTAAACTTAAAATTGCGAAATTGTAAATTTAATGGTCAGACGGGGCTCAAACTTTGAACGATACCGACCCACGGATCTATTTACGTGTTCGCAAAGGAACACGTAAATTGATCCTTGGGTGAACACCCGCGGATCACTTTACATGTTCCTGGCACGCGCCGCAGACCCGCACGCGGCACTCCGTGTTCAGCTGCGACGCGCTGTTCTCGGGGCGCCAGCGGCTGACGGCGCTGCGCGACCGCTTCGTGTGCAACAACGACTACGACATGCGCGTGGACGTGTCCAACTGCCCCGACGCGCTGCCCAACACCAAGGCCAGGGTATGGACATGTGGACATTGCGCTATTGAACTCCGTGTCATATAAGATTTGATTCAATTGGTTGATAGATGCTTGCCTTTCACGCAGCAGGTCGTGGGTTCGATTCCCACCTATGACGAAGATAAATTATTGCCAAACTGTGTACATAATATAATAATAATATAATATCTAGGGACAATGTCACACAGATCATCCTAGCCCCAAACTAAGCAAAGCTTGTACGATGGGTACCAGGCGACGATATACATACTTATATAGATAGATAAATACTTAAATACATAGAAAACATCCATGACTCAAAAACAAAAATTCGTGCTCACCACACAAATATTTGCACTTACCGGGATTTGAACCCAGGACCACCAGCTTCGTAGGCAGGAGCACTACCAACTAGGCTTCGGTGACATGTTAGGTCTTATTTCTAGGTTAAGATTCACAGTCTACCCAAATCGGATATGCAATACAAAGTGCAACAACGCAGCATAAAAACTTACATTAACTAAAACTAAATACATTTTTTCTCAAAATATTCGTAACAAACCGTATTTATCATAAATATATGTGTGCATGAACATGTCTGTTTATTTTGAGTTTGGGTGTAATTATCTATGTATAGTATTTACAAAAGAAATGTAGTATATGTAGAAATGAAATGAAATAATGAAATTTATTCCGCTTGGGTATTAACATACACTTGTACTTGTCAAGTTCAAAATGCAGTACACAAACATAGTCGAACACAGTATAAAAATTACAAAAATATAATTAGTCTAAAAAAATATATCAGTTATCTGGTTTCCATAGCACAAGCTCTGCTTTGTTTGGGATCAGATAGCCGTGTGTAAATAGACAAACATATACACCTATAAGTTAAATTTGAAGTTTATGTATGTGCTCCTAAAAGCAATGGTCCGTAATCGTTCCCAGGACTTGTTCCCGTCGGGGTTCCTGTTCATCAACAACACGTTCTACGTGGACACGC
The DNA here is from genome assembly GCA_951640165.1 of Pseudoips prasinana. Taxonomy (NCBI): domain Eukaryota; kingdom Metazoa; phylum Arthropoda; class Insecta; order Lepidoptera; family Nolidae; genus Pseudoips; species Pseudoips prasinana. Next base: position 34,495,729 of record OX621248.1, read on the forward strand.
GCGAGGGCTGCGTGGACTACGCGCAGGTCATCTGCGACTGGGCCCTCAAGAAGAAGATCGGGACCTTCCCCAAGCGCGACATGTGCCAGTACAGGTTCCAGGACCTGGTGCTTAAGCTGGGCCATCCTGATGTATGGAATATATTTTTACTAGCAACACTACTAGAAAGAGGTCAAGTACAGGACTGACGGCTTCACGTGCTCTCCGAGGCATGGGGGTGTGATACCGCCAACTCCCAGACTTCGGGCTGATACTGAGAAGTTTACTTTAGAGAAAGAATCCCAAAACCACTTTTAACCTGTCCCGGGTTTGAACCCTGGACCTCATTATCTGCGGTAACGAGGTACTCAGTCAGAGGTACCCCTTAGCCGAAATATAACCAGAAATATTCTTTGATATTGGTGTCGATATAATTTTTTTTTGCTTTATTTTATTCGGGACTAATTCCTCCCTCTTACCCACCACTGTAACTCCTGTAAGCCTGGATCAACAGTGGCACACAATGAAATGACACTGAGCGGTGAAGCTCAGCCATGTCCGGGGGAATCTCTTTAACTGTCTTGGATTCCACAACGAATTTATCTTTTTGCTTGTTTGTCGACAGGTATACGTCCACCAAGGCAACTGCGAGCACGTGTTTATATTCTCCGAGGTCCGCCTGCTGGGCCCCACGGACCCGCTGAAGCTGTCCAAGTACCCGTGCTCCAGCGCCATCGCGCAGAACCAGACCATCTACTGCACCACCTGCGCCGAGTTCTGCGCCAAGTGGATCGTCACCGGCTGCGCCCGAGTGCCCTTCGACCCGGCATTCTTCTGTGATACTTGCTTCAGGAATTATTTGTATGAAGACGGCAAGAAAAAGGGAGATTTTAAAGCGTACCCGTACAGGGGAAATGTTATTCATGCACTCAAACCTCAATGATGTTGAGATCTGCACTGGGCTACCCGGTGCAGATAGATTTTGATCTCCAAGAATATATTAACTAGATAGAGAAACTTGTATTTTAAGCTAGTTTTGTTTTGAGTCAAGTTTTATCTAACGCGCTTTACCCTATCACGATATACATATAGCCAAATATAGTACTAAAATGTTAAGTGAGACAGGGAAAAGAAACATTAAGATAAAGATGTTTGTTGCTTAGTTAATATACCAATAAGAAGATAAGGGGATGGCCATCTAGAAGTCGTACGTAACACGTAACCAAAGAACAGATCCTAGATTCAATAGCAAGAAAAAAACCAGCCAAGAAGGATAAGGAGAAGGAGGAGCAAGAAGAATTGATACATAAAGAAGGACATGACAAATCAAAGACATCTTACTTCGGGGAATACAGATTTAAGAAGAAAACTGAGCATACCGAGGAGAATATAAACAATAAGAAGATATATCTAACAAAAAAATAGACTTTATCAAAAACCAATACAGATGTAATTAAGGCAAAAACACATCTATAAAGATGATAAATCTTACCCAGGAGAACACCATCCTAAATATAACGAAGATATATCGAAAAACCAACATAGAGAATACATAGAAAACTAAATAAATCATAAATAAAATAAAAACATCGTACCAAGGAATACCTTTCTAAATAAAAAGATCTAAGAACAAGATAGAGAATACATATATGTATAACTTAATAGACACATTTTAAAAGAAGATAGATCTTACCAAGGAGCACATCGATGTAATTAGAAGATGATCTATCTAAAAACCAAGACAGAGAATACACATATAACTATATAAAGAAACACGTAAAAAAAAAACATCGTACCGAGGAAAACACCGATCTAAATAAAAAGATGATATTATAATATCTAACAGAGACGGGCCTGTTGGCGGGGTTGGCAAATGCTTGCTTTTCACGCCGGAGGTCGTGGGTATCAAACCTACGACCTCCGGCGTGAAAAGCAACCCCACCTAGGCCAGATATTTGTGTGCATGAACATGTCTGTTTGTCCTGAGTCTGGGTTTAATTTATCTATACATATAAATATTTACAAAAAATAAGTATTATATGTAGTATATCAGTTATCTGGTTTCCAAAGTACAAGCTCTGCTTAGTTAGGGATCAGGATAGCCGTGTGTAAATGATGTCCCAGGATATTATTATTAATATTATTATTATCTGAGAACAAGATGGAGAATACATATATAAGTTAAGAGACACATATGAAAAGAAACATCGTACCAAAGAGAACTCTGTATGGTCTCTTGATAACCATACAGTCATGATTGAAAATCGATAGTTCAGTTAAATTGGTATATTGTCCAAATACTTATAAGAATGAAGTAATGAACTGTGACTGATTGCGAGTTGAGGTTTGTAGCGAACAACCGCGGCTCCTGATAGCTTAACATTGTGCTTAGATAGCTACAGAACTTTAGGTATCTACTCCCGTAGCGGAGCAATGCATACTAACATTAATAAGGTAAGAAGCGCGTGGGCCGCTGCTGACTTAGCAAATGTATGGTTGCACCGTACAACCGACCTAATAAAAAGAATATATATCTAAAGACAAAACAGAGAATACGTATCGAACTAAAGGGACACATTTAGAGAAAGAAATATCGTACGGAGCCAGCACATCGAGCTACCCCAATCTGTTAATTTTCCCCAATTGAAAGTGAACAATTTCGTTGCCAATTCGTCTTCGTCGGAACGCCCATATTCTTTCATTATTGTATAATATACTTTTCAATCCCCGTACTCCGAATTATCTCAAAAAACGTTTTTTTTTCCTTTGTGACACACATTCGCGATTCCTAAGGTCAACAAATAACTTGAAGCTGCATATACCTACACATTCAACTACATTCATGGATAAGTCATTTCTTGTACAAGCCGTGAGATTGTGGAATGCTCTGCCAATCTCTATAAGACGTGCCCAGACTCTCCCTACTTTCAATAAACTTGTTAAGGATCACTACCTATGTTCATAATTTCTTACACTTGAATATAATATTTATATATTTATTATTGTTATATATGTGTATGTATGTATGTATATATATATATATATTATATGTGTATATATAATTAGTGTATGATATGTTTATTAACATACGTTGATTGTGAAGTCATACTAAGTTTTTGGTATGCAATATATTTATCACAGTTCCTTAGTATCATTTATTTGTTGCACTCCTGCTACTGTTTACTTTACTTTCAGTTCCTATCCATCCAAAGGTTGTCTGGAAGAGATCGCTTAAGGCGATAAGACCGCCCATTGTACCTTATGTTCTTTATATTATATCCGATGTATTTTCTTTCCGCCTGAGTGTGTACAATAAAGAGTATTCTATCTATCTATCTATGTGATAAAGTTGAAAATCTAAACAAAAATTTGATAGATTGGGGTAGCTGGATGTGCTGTCGTCTGTACCAAGGAGAAAACTAATGAACGTTTGTGACGTGTATATAAATCGTTCACACAATATTTTTTGAGGGTTGGCTTGCGTTATAAAGACAAATATATATGAATTTGTTTACCATCTGCGTGAGCGATACTATGATTTATGATATTTATGTAATAAAAATATATATCAATTCGATAACAGTGAAAAAATTAAATATTAAGTATATTTATTTGAATTGTAGCTTATTATTACAATTATGAATTACTTGAGGATACTCAAAGAAATTGACACCTGTCATTCATTTTAACGTGACAGTCCCTCCGTCTAAGTATTTGTATATTTTCGTGTCATTATTCACAAGTCAAATATGACGCTTAATTATCTTTTACATAATCATTATACTGGGATACTTCAAAATAAAAGTGTAGGTATATTTGTTTGTGTTTTATTTCGATCGCCTCGGCTCAATACCGTACACGTAGTGAATGATACAAATTACAGTTGTTTGGGAATAGTTATTAACATTGAATTATTAATAGTATTTTACGTAAGTCAAATACTATAAAAGATCAATGTTGGTATCTGATTTTGTGTTGTACAACAACGGCAACATAAAATCAACATTCTTTATGATATTCCCATGTAGCGACATAATATATCGACGGCTAAAAATCAATACAACGTTCAATCAATTACAGCTCCAGGCCTTTTTTTTGATAAGGCAGGGGGAATACCTTCGCATGCCACCCGCAAAAAGTGTTTGCGGGTGGGTATGTCGGATTTGCAACGACTAAACCTGCCTGTCATGGACTTATCTTGGCGCCTGATGGGGGAGCCCCGGGAACGCGGGTATGCTCCGGTACCCCCCTTACGCGACAACGAAATTCACTGGTATTTACGTACATATAGAAGCTCAGTAAGCAAGTAGAATACAAACCACCAGATCTTTTTCCTGTGTAGGAACACAATCATCTATTCCTTCCAAAACACATAATGAGATCCTAATCCGGGTAGATTTTGATTTGGGTTATTTTTCTGGCGAGAAATAATCCAGTAGCGACCCGGGATCAGGAACTAAGGTTACGGACGAACCTTCTCTTTGCTCCATGTCTATGTCAACTACGGAACAGTTTCATAAGCATTTTTGCATTGCGATGTTCGAACCCTTTTGTGCTAGTAGCTAGGCGATTGCCTTAAGCACTGCGCCACACGGCAGTACAGTAACAGTATTACGTAACTTACCATCAGACTGCATGTTGTTTGTCGACATTGAAGGTGCTGCGAAATGATTTATTGGATTGATTTATGGGCTGGTCTTGGAAAATGTAGTTCGTACCTATGTTGTTACCTAAGTAGAAAATAAACAGCAAAAAACAAAGATGGATGTTGTCTATGGCCTGAAGCGGCAAAGTGCAATCCTATAGGGATCACCGGCTAAAAGTCTATAAAAAAATTGGTAAAATTATGTTGTTGACATTTAAATATATTATTCTAAATTCGAATACCAAGTTTTTATTGACTCACTCGTTTAGTGCTTGCCAGTGTCAATGAATTCGTTAAATTATGTTATTTGATGAATTCAACAATATGCAGTGCTTAAAAGTCAAGTAAAGTTCGTCATAATCAAGTTAAAGTCCTACCCCAGTAAATTAGCGGAGACTACTAGAGGCTTCTATGGAATTTTTGAATCAACACGGAAAATCACAATTCAAGCTAATAATATGTCACTTTCCTACACTTGTGTATGTTGCCGATGTTTAAAAATCTACCACATATAGGTATACATAACAACTCGAATTTACACCAGTTTTTGGTGCAACAATGCCTCTATGTGTCTTTTTCCGCGTTGGCGCCGAAACATCCCGATTTAAAAAATAAAAGATTTTTATTAATGTATGTGCTTTAAAAAAGCGCTTGTAAATAGTCAGAACATGTTTGTAGTAATATATCATTATTTCTAGGTATAGATATTTAGGTACACGGATAGTATGAAAACATTTACAATAAAATTGATTTTATAATAGTAACGATATTTACCTAGCTTATATTAAGTTATTGTCAAACAAATCATGTATAGGTTTCATTAGTGAAATTTAAAGTTTTAGCTATATTTTAACTACGTATTGTCTGAATGGTTCTGAATGCAATATTATTATTATGACGGACCTTGTGTTTATAACGACGGTCGGGCTTTAATCCTACCACCAGATCCAATATATCTGTATATCTGGGGACAATGTCACACAGATCATCCTAGCCCCAAACTAAGCAAAGCTTGTACTATGGGTACCAGGCGACGATATACATACTTATATAGATAGATAAATACATATATACATAGAAAACATCCATGACTCAGAAACAAATATTCGTGCTCATCACACAAATATTTGCACTTACCGGGATTCGAACCCAGGACCACCAGCTTCGTAGGCAGGAGCACTACCAACTAGGCTATGGTGACCGTCAATGCACACGACTCGGTTGTATAAATAATACAAATAATTTGTTTCCAAGCAAGAACAGTGGTGACGTCAGGCAGTTGCGTGCCGACTGATTGATACATTTATCTGAGATCAACAGCTGATTGGCGCGATCTAGATATGCTCCGGGAGCCGTGTGGGGTATTGAGATTAACAGGAATGTGGATAAGTGAGGATTCAAGGTTGGGAATAACAAGCGGTCATGAAACATATTCGCAGATGGCTCGTCTGAAAATGTTTCTAATCTTTAAGTTAACAATTTAAGTGTAAGACGTGACATTTTACCAGATCTATTAATTGTCACTTATAGTAAACTATATTATAATAATAATATTTTTTTTTACAGACAACGCCCTCATTAGGTTATGTAATCCCTGTGTACCGGGGTACTTTACAAACATATAATAGACGAACACAATTTACATACAAACTCAGAAAACCTGTTTATGGGTCACACAAATAGTTGTCCGGCGAGGGACTCGAACCCGCGTCATGAATCGGCGAGGCAACTGTCTTAGCCGCTGCGCCACACGTGCAGTAATATATCCTGGGACATTATTTACACACGATACTGATATATTACATATACTACTTTTCTTTTATATATATTTATAAATAATATATACTTATATAGATAAGAACACCCAGACTCAGGACAAGCTGACATGTTCATGCACACAAATATCTGTCCTAGGTCGGAATCGAACCCACGACCTGCAGCGTGCAAGGCAAGCATTTTACCAAGCACGACTGAGGCCTGTGTATACATGTAGGTACATATTTTCCCCAAGGAGTTCAAACCGTACATCCAATTGAAGTGTGTTGGAAATTAAATTATCTTTCTAGTAGGCCTGATACATTCCTAACCAAAGTACTATGGAGGAATATAACATGAAGGAAATAGAAAAAAAATTGTCTTTCATTTTTTCCGCTGGTAAGTGGGTTGCAGTGAATAATATCGTAGGCGGACAGAGCCGCCTGGATGTTCCATCATCATTAGAGTGATGATTGTGAACTAAGCTATCATATTGAGGTCTAGGATGGCAGAGCGCTAACTGGGACAGATTTATTATTTATAGGGCTGCGATTAGGCTTGGAGGCCTACAACTTATTCCACTTTAGGGTTCCGTAAAATTTTTTAAAATGAACCCTTATGAGTGATTCCGTCCATAACAGACTGACTATCTGCGACAATGGTATCTCTCAGCAACTACAAATCGTAACGATAATTTCACGCATCACTCTTCTTGTGGAACTATATTTTTCTAACTCCTTGTTTGTTATTGATTAAATTCGTTGCTAACTATATCTCCCTCTTTTCGTAACGCTCTCGTCACGCATTTACCAGTTTACATCCCAAGTCAAGCGTGCGTAAAGAAGTTCTACTTCAAAAAACCACAAAATTTGTGGGTGATAACTTCTAAAACAACCACATCTCGTCTTTTTGTGCCCTGACAATTGTTTTAGTACTTCAGTGCTTGGTATTGTAAATGTACAGACGCTAGCACATCAAGCTACCCCAATCTGTCAAATTTCCTCATAAGAAAGTGAACCTTATGCTTATGTGATAAAGTTGAAAATCTATGACAGTAATTTGACAGATTGGGGTTGACAGCTGGATGTGCTAGCGCCTGTACTATTTACCGCTAGGTGAATATTTTATTTATAGTAGTTTATTTCCACGAAACAGCACGGAGTTAAACTCGTCAAGACAAACGTCAAATCCGCGACGCTTAACCGACGCAGACACCATGGCTTGTCTGCGGGTCGAGCGCCACAGCCTCACTAGCAAATCTTGGTGCAGCACGTGTAAATTGTTACGCAGGGACAGCAGCATCCACCGCAGCCACCGCCGCAGGGACCGCAACAACCACCACAAGGTCCGCACATGTTTCTATTTCTTGGTAAAGAGTACTAAGAAGACCTAAAATTTGGTTCTTCAGTTGAAGTTTCCTAAAGGATGTATAACTTTTTTGGATTGATTTTAAATATTTTAGTTTTTTTGGTACTTTTTAGTGTGTATCACTCAAGCGATTTGATTGTGAATATACAATACACAATTCTTATCCCTCATAAGTGACTCGGATGATAGTGACATATCATCACATTCTTGTATCATCCTGTGGTGGGTGTAAGAACCATAGGTACAGCTTCGTAACTGTTGATTGACAAATGAGGAGTTGACAAATCAGGTGCACACAGTTCCGTGGGGGCGATCTACAATGTGTTCTTTTGCTATTATCTTGTAAGCAAGGATGACATTATTCCTTCAAATAGTTACAGTTCTAGAGAAAAAAAAACTAATTTATACACTTCTAATCTAAATAATTTACAATATAATAGGACACCTCACATTGAGATATAGGTAATCTTTGTATATGTATAATGTATACTAATAGGTCACGGAGCTATATCTATGTACAGACGCCAGCACATCAAGCTACCCCAATCTGTCAAATTTCTTTTATAGTTTTTCAACTTTATCACAAAAGCATAAGGTTCACTTACTGCTGCTATATTTACAACTAGAAGTTGGTAATAAGCATACCCCCGCCGGCGGTCCATCTGGTTGTAGCACCTGAGAAATCACTTGCGCGTACACACGGCCACACATCAAGCTATACATTTCCAGTATAAGCTGATCTCGCGTTGTATAGGATTTCCATACAATGACAGGCCAGCTTATATTGGAAATGTATAGCTTGATATGTAGCCGTGTGTACAACCCTATATAAACTTACCATTAGTTTTTTTAAAGAGCGGCCGCAATACGGAATCTAGTCCCGCGGGTTAATTTACAAATATATAATAGACGGGCAAATTACATCCAGACTCAGAACAGCTATTTATTGGCTACACAAATAGTGGTCCTGACGAAGCTGGGTGACTTTTTAAGGGCCTCATGCTGTAGTATCTTAGAACGAAGTTAACCCACAGCCAGCATACGTGAGAGGAAGTTTGGCTGATATTGTAGCATTTATCAGTTAGCGATATATGTATGTAACAACCCTATTCTAATGTTGAAACAATTTTTATTAGCGTGCATACAAAGTGTGCAAGCCAATTTTCATTAAAAGTAGAATTGAGTTTAAATGGTCACGAATGAAATGGATATTTTATAACTTGTAGGCGATCGGTGCTAGATGATATTATTATGGCACAGCGGAAATAAAATGTTAACAGATTAATAATAAGGACCTTGGAATTGGCTAAGGCGATTAGTATTTACGGAGATATTACTAACTCTGAAGTTGAGACATGGCTTAACTACTGTTGCCTATTGGCTACAACTGGGACCGCTTAAGGTGCCCTCAGAAGCATGGAGACACTCTGAAATTAAACCACTTTGGCGGTCACCCATCCATGGACTGACCGTGAGCCTAGTTGCTTAACCTCGCCAATCACTTACGGATCGGTGGAAGCATCTGGCTATGAGCTACATATTGTAGATAAATTACAGCCAAGCACAAGAAATCATCGTGCTCATCACACAAAGATTTGTCCTGGGTAGACATCGTACCCACGACCCCTGGCTTAGCAGTATAAGTACAATTGTTAGCTATCGACCGAAGTATATTTGCAATGGGTTACGACTGTATATTGACAGTGAATCGGATAATTTTTTTTTTTTATTTTTTTTATTGGACAATGTCACGCAGATCATCCTAGCCCCAAACTAAGCAAAGCTTGTACTATGGGTACCAGGCGATGATATACATACTTATATAGATAGAAAACATCCATGACTCAGAAACAAATATTCGTGCTCATCATACAAATATTTGCACTTACCGGGATTCGAACCCAGGACCACCAGCTTCGTAGGCAGGAGCACTACCAACTAGGCTACGGTGACCGTCAACGGTGTTGCTTTTATTTTTTTTTTTTTTTAAATAAAAAGTTTATTTCAGAAGCATACAACTGCTACAGCATATCTTATGTAGGGGTCTCCTTTTAAGTATTATAAATACCTGTGCTAGGAGGCCCCGCTCTTCTTAACTAATATATAATAATGTGTAGGAGTGTGTATGTAAAACAAAACAGAACAAAAATAAAAAATATAGTTAGAATTAAAATACCTAATATCTAAAAGAAAATGAATGAAAGAAAATTTATACAGCACAATAGGGAATCAACATTATCGTGTTGTGTGTGAGTTAGTGTATGTATGTGTGTGTGTGTGTAGGTGTGTGAGTTAGTGTATGCGTGTGTGTGTGTAGGTGAGTGAGTTTAAACAATCGTGTGTAAAAGGCTCTCTATCTCATCGTAAGTCTTGGTTTTTAGCCATCCCGTAACAGTAATTTTGCATTCCCGATGAGTTAAAGCAAATATATTGAGCAATTTATTTATTTTATTATACAGGGAGGCGGATTGACTGTTATACTGCCTTTTTGCATATGCTGTTTTTACAGATACAATTGGTGCCACAACGTATTTTCTTCTTTTATTGCCAGTGGTAGGATTATAAGGCAGGGCTTTGTGTAATCTTAAAACAGCATGAAGAATATACAATTTTCTAACCGTGAGTAGACCGCTTAATGAAAAGAGACTTTCAGTGGGAAATTTATACGGCTTGAAGTACATTACCTTCAAAAGTGACCGCTGTGCTTGTTCCAGCTCAAGAAATTTGACTTTTGTTGCTCCACCCCACACAGGAATACAATAGACTAGCACTGACTGGGCCAGTGAGACGTAAATCTGATTTAAGAGTGTCTCTGTGGTAACATGCCTTAAAGTTTTAAAAGTCCAGATGAGCTTTCTGGTACGAGCCATGACCATATCTATATGTTTATGCCAAGGCAGTCGCTTTGTGAGATTGTTTTGTTTCATTCTTTTAAACCGTATTTTTTTATTTTGTTCTATATATAATTTTTAAGAAACGTATTGTCTTATGTACGTAATTTGTGTACCACATCTGTGACTCACTGTGGCAGGTAGCTGAAAATCAGCGTTACAGCCATATTGTGGTTGTACCATCATGCTGAGCTGCTAGCCATTTGAGCGCACTAAATCTGTTTTAGTAACAATAATAGAGTATTTTGTAAGGTATTTATATTGTATGTCGCCATTGTTACTCTGATTGTGTGTTTTTGTATCTTCATTATGTGTGCTCACTAAATATTTTTTCTTCTTCTTCTTCTTTCTTCAGTCAGGGTCACTAACCACTAGATCAACATCCTGACGCCGTGTGTGCTACTATCCTACTAATATTATAAAGGCGAAAGTTTGCGAGTGTGTGAGTGTGTATATTTATTACTTCTTCACGTCCAAACGGCTGGAGCGATTTGAATAAAATTTGGCACGGAGTTAGCTGACACCCTGGATTAACACATAGGCTATTATTTATAAAGTTTAATGCGGGTTAAACCGCGGGGCACAGCTAGTTTTAAAGATATTTAAGTATGTTTGAAGTGTATTAAGAATATCGGCTTCACATATATAACAACAGCCGGCAGCTAACCTCATCTCAAGATTAGCAAACACGAGCCTCAATTAATCAAATTGTCGAGCCCTTAATTAAGGTTAGCACAGATAAGACAGAACGATTCTGTAACTAATCAGAGATTGAAGACGCTACAATTTATCTATGAGATAAAGTGGTTGTGAAACTGACCTGGTTGGTGACGTGACCAGGTTACAAGTCTGGTAAAAATAACGATGGTTTGGGTTTGAATTTGGGGCTAAGATAAGAAGTTTTCGCCATTAAGAAGAGTGCTGTGTGGAATATCATCACCCTATCTCATCCCATGAGGGGCGTAGAATACCTACCAGAGAACGGGCAGCAGCGTTTTTCTGTGATCTACGACCACCAAACTACGATCGCCAACCCGTCTGCCAGGCGTTGCGATTATGGCATATCCCCATATTCTTTGGAGAGGTTTTTGTCCAGCAGTGGACGTAATTTGGCTGACATGAGGATGATGATGAACCCAGTAGTGCCTCATTGGTATAGCGGTAGCGTGTTCAACCGCAGATAATGAGGTCCTAGGTTCAAATCCCGAATCGGGCCAGAAAGATTTTGGGATTTTTCTGTAAAAAAAAATTCTCAGTATCAGCCCGAAGTCTGGGAGTTAGCGGTATTATACACCCGTGCCTCGGAGAGCACGTAAAGCCGTCGGTCCTGTACCTGACCTCTTTCCGGTCGTGTCGCTAGTCGTCCCATCGGTTCATGAAAATGATGGAATAGAAAGTGCCCCTGTGTTTGCCTATTGAGACTGGCCGCCATGGCCGAAATTCGGCTAGGAGGCCATTATTATTATTTATTAACCTAGTGGAACTGCCTCGTTTGCGTAGTGGTAGCATTTTCAACGGCAGAACATACGATACAACCCGCTTCTTACTAAAGTACTTTATAATGTCTTTATAATAGAAATCCATTAATTTTGTAATTGAATATTTAATCGTTAGTTTATTGTTTAGTTTAGTTGTCTACTTATTTGTAAAAATTTACATACCATATATATAGCGAAGCATGTGAAACCCTACAATAATTACAACACCTATAATTTGTAAACCATGTTTCATGTAAATAAATGATTTTTATCTAAATAAAATTGTCCTGGTAGAATTTTGGCCATGGCCAGATATAGAAACCCAATCAAACTACAGAAAGCTTTATGTAAGACTACTTCATGTTAAATAAACTGCTTTATGATGGTCGTCAAATATTCATAATAATGTCCTCCTAACATAAAATACATTAAAAAAATTCTATCTAGAAAACTACACAAAATCGTAGAACATACATGAGGGTGATTCGGATACTCCTCATCATAAAGTGTCTAAATTACTAAATTTTGCGTTTGAACGTCAACTCCTCGGCCAGTCTGTACGAGTATATATATACCTCTATGATTGTGCATCTGTAGGTTTCTTTTTTTGTCAATTGTACCATATCTAAATTTCGTTATGCAATATACATATTGTACCAATCTTGTACAAATTCCCCTGAACCTGAGGTTAATATAGCAATACTCAGAGCAAAACAAATTATTAAAATATCACGAACGAGGTCTATCGAACGCGGTAACAAAACCATACCGCGATCTATCTCTACGCTAACGCCATCTAGCGACGCGCGACAAAACAAATAAAACGATATTGTACACATAATAGGTCTTTACCTATGAAATTGCCGTTTTGTATGAAAAAATTTAAACGAATTTTTTTCATGAATTTTTTTATTTGTATTAATCGAAGTAATCACCCATGCAATCAATGCATCTTTGCCATCGCAGTGGCAGTTTATTGATGCCCTTCTTAAAGAAATCAGCTGGACGGGAGGCAACAAATTCTTCAAAGGCATTTTGTACTGCCTCTCGGGTATTGAATTTTTTTCCCGCCAAGAAGTTATCCAAATTCTGGAAAAAGTAGTAGTCTGTAGGCGCAAGGTCTGGTGAGTAGGGCGGATGACGGAGAGCTTCCAACCCCAGTTCTTGCAACTTGGAGACCGTCTGCTGTGCAGTATGAGGTCGCGCGTTGTCGTGCAGGAGCAGCGGAGACGAGCGATTGACCAATGCTGGTTGGAGATGCGCCAGCTTCTCCATCATTGTGCTCAGTTCTTCACAGTACACATCTGCAGTAATGCTCACCCCGTTTGGTAAGAAGCTGTGATGAATCACACCGGCGCTAGACCACCAAACAGTGACCATCACTTTTCTAGGGGTAAGTTTTCGTTTAGGGCATTGTTTAGGTGCTGAACCAGGATCCAACCAACTTGCTGAGCGCTTGCGGTTATCAAACAGAATCCATTTTTCATCGCAGGTAACAATGCGGTTCAAAATTCCTTCATTTGTGTGTCTGTTGAGCAGTGCAAGGCACGTCTCGACGCGTACTTCGCGCTGGCGATCATTGAGTTCGTGGGGCACCCATTTGTCAAGCTTTTTTACCTTGCCAATTTGACGCAAATGGACCAATATTGTTTTGACGCTAACGTCGAAAGCTGCTGCTAATTCAGCCGTAGATTGTGTATCATCAGCTTCCACAACCGCCTTTAATTCGTCATTGTCGACCAAAGTCTTCGGACGACCGCGAGGTTCATTTTTCAGGTCGAAATTTCCAGAACGGAAGCGAGCAAACCAATAACAGGTGGTGCGTTGGTTTGTAGTGTTAGCTCCGTAAACGTCGTTGATGTTGCGTGCCGCTTGTGCCGCGTTGCTGCCACGACGGTACTCATATTCCATAATTACTCGAATTTTTAACGTATCCATGATGACGAAAAAGATTGAAATGCGATGAAAATGTAACACTAATCAATAAAGAAATGACTACTTTTGGAAAAAAGAATCCATGTTTTTAAAATAAAATTAATTTGAAATTAGAATTCTTAGCCAAACAAAAATTATTTTGATTTGAAATGGCCAGTACTGCAGAACGGCAATTTCATAGGTAAAGACCTAATATTATATATTGTTATCTCTGCACCACCTTAAGTTTGAATGGGAGAAATTACCTTTGGCATTAAGTCCGCCAATGTACTTCATCATAACAGCTATAAGAAGTCCACCGCTAGACAAAAGCCTCCCTCAAGAATCATCTTGGGGGAAAATGCCATAATCGCTACGCTTGGCAGACGGGTTGGCGATCGCAGTAAGATGGGCATAGTACTCAGAAAGAAGCTGCTGCCCGTCCTCTGGTAGATATTCCCTCGGTCGATTTCTACGCCCCCCAGGGGATGTGATGGGGTGATGATATTCACCACATAGCCCACACAGTACTTATACGTGCATAAACTTTAAATAAATAAAAAAACCGGCCAAGTGCGAGTCGGACTCACCCATGAACGGTTCCGTAGCAGCAAGTATTTCAGTTGACCAAATGAAAGCAAATTGCGGTTTACGATTTATGACTTATTAAAAAAAAAACTACTAACTAGATCTCGTTCAAACCAATTTTCGTTGTTAGTTTGCTTGGTAATGTAAATCATATATTTTTTTTAGTTTTATCATTCTCTCATTTTAGAAGTTACAGGGGACACACACACACACACACACTCATTTTACCACTTTGGAAGTGTCTCTAGGGCAAACTATTCAGTTTTGAAAAAAAATATATTAGAAACCTTAATATCATTTTTGAAGACTTATCCATAGACATGTATGGGTACGATGAAAAAAAAAATTGAGTTTCAGTTCTATGTATGGGGACTACCCAAAACATGTGTACAAATCTTGATGCGGTTCATCGAATACATCTACTTACCAAGTTTCAACAGTACAGCTCTTATAGTTTCGGAAAAAAGTGGCTGTGTCATACGGACGGACAGACAGACAGACATGACGAATCTATAAGGCAGGGGTGGCCAACTTGATTAGACCCAAGATTTCCTGTTTACTATTGAAACCCTGTGCGATCTACCTTAAATACTTATATAATAGATTTTTTTATTGAAATCTTAAATGAATCAGCGTAGCATACATAATCATGTAGTATTTTTTTTATTAAGAGAGAAAACATAAATGGGAAAATTATTGTTTGTAACTAGGTACTTATTTACCTTTATATCAGTGTGAGTATTTCGTCTGAGCATCTTCCACTTGTTTAGCATAATTAAGTTTGTAGTTGGAAATTGCCAACCTTAAAGAATCCAATGTATGAGCGTTTCTCAAACGAAAACGGTGTTTATTTTTTCTTTATTTTAAGTAGGAAAACACATTTCTTCAAACTTTGATATTTTTCGTTGGAAAACAATGCCCAGAAATCTGGACCTGAGGATGACCTTGCATTTAGAAACATGTCGCAGTGTAGAGTAATAATTTTGTTTTGAAACATCATGAAACAATTTTGTAGCCAATTCATAAATATCACTATGATCAATGGAATCATTAAATGGATAAGTGATGATATGAACCGACTTCTAAAATTTTCTGAAATCGATAAAGCGAATTTCGAGGTTGCTACCTCTGCCCTAATTTCTGTCGTGTACTTCTCAGAAATGAAATTGTAGATAGGATGTTTTTCCACATGATCCTTGATGTTTACAAATTGTTCAAATTTTTTCTTCTCTATGTCAACTATCATAGACGCTGTATGATTTGAAATGCTCTCATCATTCTCGTAATGTTTTATTCTTGTTGATTCAGATTTGATGTACTCAGTTTTCCAGTAAAATCCGCCATAAAAGCTAAATCACATTGCCAGTCTAAATTACGCAACTGCCGATAATCATCACCCTTGATTGACATTGAAGGAGCTTTGGACAAAACAAAATTCTGAAGCATAAATCACTCTCTTGTCAAGCTCGGAGTGGATCAAACCACCAGTGGCTGGATTGACAACCTCCTAAGGCTGAGAGCTATAAGGTTTCCAGTAACCTCCACCACAAAAGGCATCGTAGCAAAAGGGTGTCTAGAATATAGTGGTGGATGACCTAATACGATGCCTAAACCAAAGATGCTACTACACTGTTGGCTATGCCGACGACATCACGATTCTGATAAAAGGCAACTCGGAAAACATAGTATGTGACCGTATGCAATCCGCCTTCAAAATCGTGCAAAACGCCTATTGCGTAATCTATGACACCTGAACAAGAAGGATCTACGCATGGTGATAGGCACAATTACCGGACACTGCACACTAAACAAACACTTCTTCAATATTGGCGTCACAGACAGCCCCCTGTGCAGAGGGTGCATTGAAAATGAAGAAACACCAGCACACGTACTGCTACACTCAAGAGTGTTGCTCACCAACGGGCAAAGTTCCTGAATGATCCGAAGACACTGCAGGAGGCCCTTAAGCCAGGCTTTCGTGGTCTCCTGGACTTTTGGATGGAACTAAAATGGTTAGAGTAGTCAAACAATTATCACGCACAATGGCCCAATTAGGAGGCTAAGTGCGGAAACCTATCGCTAAAGATGAGTGCAGCAGTTGGTGATTACGTTGCGAAGTCTGGTCTATATTTTTTGCCTTGCCACGATCTACTGGACTAGCGGTCGCGATCGACCTGTTGGCCACCCCTGCTATAAGGGCTCCGTTTTTTGCCATTTGGCTACGGAGCCCTAAAAACCTCCTCCCCCGGTATTCATGTGCCATTTAAACAATAGCTCGTTACTCCGCACATTATATTTTTGCTCATATTATAATTACTATCAGACACCTATTAGTTAACTGATAACACATTGCATGGCACATGTTTGCAAACATTATATTATATGGGGCAAAAAATGCGAAAATGTTTGTGTAGCGTTCAGTGCAAGTGAACAAACACAGTTTGAGGTCGCATACCGATTGTCTGACTTATCTGTGTGCGGTGTGCATCAGATATGGAGATAACGATTTATGTTAATTATATCTTATGAAAAATTATATGGGTCATCTGAATCACGTGGTTTTGTAGCACGCTAGAGTACATGCCACTCTATAAGATTACACCAATGAAATAACAGGACACAAGTCTATGACTGCGTTCATGGGAGTTGGTAGAATGCTGTAGGGAGTGCCTGTTAATCTTGGCGTATAGGAATTGCAGTAGTGGTTTAGAGGGAGGGACTAGTCTCCATGTTGAGAGTGCCTTCATCGCCATGCTAGCCACTATCACAGCTTCTATAGATACACAGAAACCCAGGTCAAGCCTTTGGCCAGCTAAATTCCCACCTCTTTGTTTGTCCTTATTTTTTGTAAATAATTTTCCATGGCCGACTTGGAGCAGTCCAAACCGACTACTCAACCAGTTTGGAAGATCATAGGCTAGGGAAAACACGTCCAAATGGGGTATTATTCCAACAAACTGTTGGTTTGGTTGGTAAATGCTTGCTTTTCACGCCGCCTGTCGTGGGTTCGATTCCCACCCAGGACACATATTTGTGTGCAAAAACATGTCTGTTTGTCCTGTGTCTGTGTGTAATTATCTATATAAGTATGTATTTACAAAAGAAAAATAGTACATGTAGTATATCAGCTATCTGATTAGAGTGTCTCTCTGTGTACTCTGATTGCGATCACCAATCCGCCAGCCAAGCGTGAGGATTATAGCATATCCCACCAAATGATGGACACAACTATACCTACTGTGGAAATGCTGCTCGTTCTCTGGTAGATATTCCCTTGGGTCGACTTCTACGCCCCCCACGGGATGATATGGGGTGATGATATTCTTTGCTGACAGCGACACAGCATCACAAAGTATATTCTATTAGCTTTAACCAAGATGGCGGTTAAGTGTTTGTAAAGTAAGGAAAAGGAGCTTGATTGAACTAATATCCGTTACTGAAAAGACTCTTTTTTTTTTTGAATAGACAACACCCGCTCGAGGGAATCTATCCCTGTGTTGCGGGGTACTTTACAAACATATAATAGACGGACACAAATTACATCCAGACTCAGAACAACTATTAATGGGTCACACAAATAGTTGTCCGGCGCGGGACTCGAACCCGCGACACGAAGCGGCGAGGCGACTGTCTTAGCCGCTGCGCCACACGTGCAGTTAAACTTTGTTTCAATTATATATTTTTTTCACCTACAATCTAACAAGTAATGAATTAATTCCCCAGTGAGTACATACGGGCATGATGTCACCGCCGCACATGTGCAAGACGTTTAACATAAAACAAATATTATCTCACACTTGTATGATTTACTTTATAAACGTTATGTAATGGTGTGTTGGCTTCTGTTTGGAATGATCTACTTATTGGACTAGCTTTATTTTTTTTATTTAAAGTTTTGCACATGGATGTACAGAGGCGGACTTAATGCCGGAGGCAGTCTCTAGCAGTCGACCTTAGGGTGATGCAGAGAAAAATAAGGTAGGTGCACTTACTTTAACACGTCGTCGTGTGCAGAGGTGATGAATCTTAAAAATACAAAAGTACTTCTACGCAAATAAAAACTAGAATAGAATAATAAATAAAATAAATATTTATAAAATAATAAATATGTTTACATAAATATATAACCAGAGAACAATTAATGATAGAAAAGAGCTATTGGGCTGATCCTGCCATATTTTTTATCATAAGTTCAAGGATTTTCTTTTTAAATGAAAAGAGACTCTTTGCTATCCTGATTTCAACAGGAAGAGATTTCCAGAGAAGCTTTATGAAGTAGAAAGTATAAAATTAGGTATGGTTTTTATATTGCTTTTGGCGGCAGGCGAGCTAGCGGCCCACCCGGCGGTAAGTGTTAACAGCTACTCATGGACATTCGCAGTGCCAGGGGGCACAGCAAACCGCTGCCTACCGTGATAATACCTAATACTCTTTTTAAACCTCGTTTAAAGAAGGGCAAGTCGTAGCGCTGAGGAAAACCGCAGCATGTAATTTATTTCAGAGGCTGCACGTACGTGGGATATATTAACGCTGAAAGTGAACCGTAAGGCGATTGTTTCTTATACGGAATACAATTAATACATACAAACATAGACTCGCCTCTTCCTGATCTGTACGATGGGATCATGCCTTTAATCAATCAAGCGACTGTCGTTATTAACACAAGGTCCGTCATAATAATAATACCTTAATATAGACAGAACCATTGACAATATGTAGTAAAAATATTAGACTTTTAAAACTAGATAATTAAACATAATCTCTTGACAATAACTTGATACGAGCTAGCTAAATATCAATGCTATAATAAAATAAATTTTATAAATGTTTTCATACAATGTTTACCTAAATATCTATGTTACTAGAAATAATAATGTATACAACTATATGACTACAAACATGTTCTGACTATTTACAAGCGCTTTTTTAAAGTCTACGTGAATAAAAACCTTTTTTATTTATTTATTTATTTAAAGTCAAGGCTAATAGACAATCTCCTGACGAAGAAACGACTGTAAGTGCGCCGCGATCAACATCACCTTCCATGATGACAAGTTGGCATTCGTGTCGACAAAATGCCCTCCTGGGTAGGCTATCGTCTAATTCGTCAGTGATCGTGTTTTCAAATGGATGAAGTTTAAAAATGACTAAATAATTCGTTCAATCCCCTTCCATGAGCACATGTGACGTCATAGTTGGTCCGAAATCGATTTTCAATGTTGAAGCCGATAGAACGAATGATTTAGTCATTTTTAACCTTCAGTTATTTGAACGCCGACCTCTGGTTCCTCAATTGGATTTTTATTTACTTAAGAGGCCTATTACAGTCCACTAGCGCCGCCAATCGAAAAAATGTCATAACTCGTAAATAGAATCAAAAATACAAAATATGTTCTATTATTACTGTGGAAAAGGCAATAACGTAATTGTATAACACCTTATCAACACTTGAAATATAGCTGTTTAGCTAAATCGTGCATTCAAAACATAAACGGCCGTTTTTGTTACAAATGCACGATTTAGCTAAACAACTATATTTCAAGTGTTGACAATGTGTTACAAATGTGTAATAAAATTACGTTATTGCCTTTTCTACAGTAATAATAGACCACATTTTGTATTTTTGATTCTATTTACGAGTTATGACATTTTTTCGATTGGCGGCGCTAGTGGACTGTAAAAGGCCCCTTAATAATGAGCAGCTTTGCGTATTAACGTAAAGCAACCGTTGTATCAAACATCTCTAAAAACCCTTTCATGCCTCTATCCGTTATTAACCGCCCTTAGTTGAGAGGATGATGAGGCGATGGCCTATATTATTTATTAACGGATTTCCATTTGTCCCAATCCCCGCACACCTCTTTTCTTTTTCTTTTTCGCATTATATTCTTAATACATGCTCGGCAGTTCAGGCTATTTCTGACCTGGCCTTTCTCGACAATTAATATTGCGAATGTTCGACGAGGTCTCTCACTTCCGGTTGTACCATTCTCACAGCCCAAGTTTCTTCTGCCAATCTTCTTTCTTTCATTCTTTCTTCATTCCTTCATAGTGAGATGTAATTTTCGTGTTTTTATACAATCGGGCTTTGATTATGATTATGTGGAACATAAACACAGCTAAGCCATAAGACTGTGTATCAAGAAGTCGCATGCATTATTAAGTACGAATCCCAGTCGTTCGTGTTAACCTTGTCGTAAAATATTAGAATCTTCCTGTTTGATACACTAGAGCAGTAAGGCCTATAATCTACTTGATTAATCTTACATATTTGGTCGATATAATAAGTACCCATGTCAGGGGCTTTACGTTCTATTGCCTACGTTTTAACACCTACGTGCCAAGATAACTAGCCATGTTAATCGATCGTTTAATATTGACTAACATATGTACATACATAGACTGAGGCCTGTTGACTAAGGTAGTTAAATATGGCCGGTAGCGCCCAGAGTTGGTAATAACTTCTAAATTAAGAAGAAGATAAATTTATTATCCAACGCAAGGTTATAAAAATCAACAAACATTATTACTATTTGTTGTGGCTTTCACCAGTGCCGTAGATAGGGCGGTACCACCGGTGCTAAGGCAAAGCCTGGGGTACGCAAGAATCGCCAGACGAGGAGGACTATTACTTTTCGGTTTCAGTTCAGTTTACTCCTGATAAGTACCCGCTCCGCCTCTAGTGCTCGATTGCAAAACATATCTACACAAAAACGTCTGTTAAGACAACACATCGCACTCTATCTAAAAAACAAGGGCGCAGAAGCTCGCGTAGGGTCTAGAAAAGGCTATTTACGGCACTGGGTTTGAAAATAGGGCTAGCCTGTCTCATTAATAAACATTCTAACAAAAAAAAAACGGATTCTAAATATTGCTCAATAATCGTAAGCACCATTAAAAAATAATTAACCTGAATTTTGATATGAAAAATAAATAGGACCACCAATTTGAAGAAAACGATTTGAAAAACTTTTAGTGTACTTCTAATAATAAAAGATTGGAAACAATCGGTTTATAAACGGTGGTGTTAAGAAAGTAACAAAAATTAAAGTAGAAATACAACCGATTAAAAATTGATTGAGTATCCCGTGTACAGTTCATTAGTACAGTTTCTACGGTAGAATTCCAAGTAGAGGTAATAAGAGGGGATTCTCAGCAACGAAAACTAGTGTAAAACTGTCTATTGGTAGCAGGAGAAAGACTCGCATAAGTTACGTTCCGAATTTTCCTTTCCATTAGTCACTCTGTTGATGTACACTGCTGGACATAGGGCTCCCTAAAACTTTCTACAACGTTCGTTTTGAAGGGTTTGGCGTAATCACCACGCTTGGTAAGCGAGTTGGCGATCCCTGGTGAGAGAATGGGAATATGACATAATTTAATTTCTTCACAATATTATTCTTGAGTGGCGGAGCTCCCGTCTTTTTTCATTTCAGTAGCGTCGCTGTCCATACTCGTAGCCATAGACTCTTAATCATAGACTTTCTTTGTGATTCCATTGGTCAACCGCTATAGAGACACAAGAGTTGGTAGCTACGCATAACAATGCAGCGTGCAGTTTCTGTGAAGGAACTTTCATGTATTTCCTCACTGAATACTTAGCGAATTAGTTAACTGAGCAATTAAATGGTTCTCACTCCGTTGATAAACGCTCATAGCAATAGTTAAACACCAGCCAAGGTTGCGATAACACAATAAGTTTAATGTACAGAGATAACTGCGAATTGGTTCGCGGCTATTCATTTGTGTAATGGTTTTATTGTTTGAGTTAAGGGAGACGAAGATGCGGTGATGACTGGTGACGTCATTATTCTGTATACTATACACTTCCAGCTCCACAGATACTTGTGAAATGGAATCCAGGCCTACTGTAACTGATTTCGTTAGAGTTTGGCTGTAGTTAAAATTTTAATTATTAAAAATTTTAGGGACGACCCTGAAATTTTATTCAATAATTATTTTGGGGTTTGCTTCTTTCTTGTTCTGATAATAATCTAGTAAAATTTCGGCCACGGTAGGCTATCTTAAAAAGATACTAGACAAATAAGTAGCACACTATATTATAAATAGTCTATTCCTTCAACATTTCGAGAGGAGTGCTTAGTAGGAAGCGCTTGGAGCTACGACGCGCAACGATCAGGATTGATGGTTCTTCTGGAACGATGGTGGATGACCAAATTTTTTTTTATACTTGTGTAATGTAGAATTTTGAACAATGATCAGACACCATAATGAATTTGGCGTTTTCCACCATTAAGTAAGTACGTAACTTACTCTTTAAGGGATGGCGGAGAAACACTGCCAAATTTATAACCGTATCTGAGCATTTTTCTTAAATTGAATATTACAACTAAACAAAATATTCCAAACTCTTTCGTATTTCGTATTTTCGTATTTTCGTATCCGCATCAGCGGCGCCCGGTTGGCTTCTCCCCGGCTGGGCGCCGCCCCTGGTATCGCTGGCGTTTGGAGGAAGGGAACTCCACTCCTCCTGTATAAGTGGTCCCGGGAAGAGGTAACGAGTCATTCGTGCCCCTCCCCTCCCCGGGTTAGAGTTTCGCGGAGGCTGCGATGGTAATGGCGGCGAGATCGTTCACGAGTACCCAGAGCCCCCGCTACAAGCGCTGTGAGGCTACCGTCGTGGTTTTAGTGGGTCGAACACTACATGACCTACATTTCCACCATGTAAAAAAAAAGGTATTTAGAAATCACATTCATATACCAAGAGAATAGTCTCGAATTGTGGATTCCATAATTTCCAATTTTAACATAGTGTTGAACACACGAATACGCGTAAGCTTAAGTTGTGGCTTGGCGACACAACATGATTCGTTCAGCGAATTGTCGATGTAAAATGCTTTAAAGCAAAGCTCAGACTTCGGAACCGATTCGGAGCTGATTCTTATCATCGATGTATGATTGACGATCATATGTTCTGTGATTTGATATTATCAGATGGCCGTGTGTAAATAATGTCCCAGGATATTATTATTATATTTGTTCTATTAGTCAGCGCTGTGAATCATCAAAGTCAATCCGCAATCTTGGCGACTCGACTGTATTGGTGAAGCAAATTAAGTACCTACAGCGAGTGTTTTTATCGCGTGTATTTATAATATATAATAATAAATAACTGATATGATGGATGCTATTTACTGAGAATATCATTACGAAGTTAAAGTTAAGAATATATTATATAAGTATTGAAAAAAGGGAATTAACAGTCCCACGAAACATGAAATTCATCATGTTATCAAAAGACGTCCACTGCTGAACAAAGACAGATCAGTCAGACAACCGATCGAGCATATATTTTGTTTGCCTACTAAATAATTACTCTAATTGGACCAAATCCCGTGTTCATGCCCGCTTGAGTATGTTTCTCCGGACCGTCTCAACTGGGTCGTGTTGAAACCGGTAGTAGATGAACCCACGGAGTTTGTTTCAATGGGTCTTCACAGTTGGGGCGCATTGGATCCGGTGGTAGCATTAAAGCGCGACCGTCGTTGTAAACACAAGGTCCGTCATAATAATAATACCTTAATATAGACAGAACCATTGACAATATGTAGTAAAAATATTAGACTTAAACTAGATATTTAAACATAATCTCTTGACAATAACTTGATACGAGCTAGCTAAATATCATTGCTATTAGGTCTTTACCTATGAAATTGCCGTTCTGCAGTACTGGCCATTTCAAATCAAAATAATTTTTGTTTGGCTAAGAATTCTAATTTCAAATTAATTTTATTTTAAAAACATGGATTCTTTTTTCCAAAAGTAGTCATTTCTTTATTGATTTGTGTTACATTTTCATCGCATTTCAATCTTGTTCGTCATCATGGATACGTTAAAAATTCGAGTAATTATGGAATATGAGTACCGTCGTGGCAGCAACGCGGCACAAGCGGCACGCAACATCAACGACGTTTACGGAGCTAACACTACAAACCAACGCACCACCTGTTATTGGTTTGCTCGCTTCCGTTCTGGAAATTTCGACCTGAAAAATGAACCTCGCGGTCGTCCGAAGACTTTGGTCGACAATGACGAATTAAAGGCGGTTGTGGAAGCTGATGATACACAATCTACGGCTGAATTAGCAGCAGCTTTCGACGTTAGCGTCAAAACAATATTGGTCCATTTGCGTCAAATTGGCAAGGTAAAAAAGCTTGACAAATGGGTGCCCCACGAACTCAATGATCGCCAGCGCGAAGTACGCGTCGAGACGTGCCTTGCACTGCTCAACAGACACACAAATGAAGGAATTTTGAACCGCATTGTTACCTGCGATGAAAAATGGATTCTGTTTGATAACCGCAAGCGCTCAGCAAGTTGGTTGGATCCTGGTTCAGCACCTAAACAATGCCCTAAACGAAAACTTACCCCTAGAAAAGTGATGGTCACTGTTTGGTGGTCTAGCGCCGGTGTGATTCATCACAGCTTCTTACCAAACGGGGTGAGCATTACTGCAGATGTGTACTGTGAAGAACTGAGCACAATGATGGAGAAGCTGGCGCATCTCCAACCAGCATTGGTCAATCGCTCGTCTCCGCTGCTCCTGCACGACAACGCGCGACCTCATACTGCACAGCAGACGGTCTCCAAGTTGCAAGAACTGGGGTTGGAAGCTCTCCGTCATCCGCCCTACTCACCAGACCTTGCGCCTACAGACTACTACTTTTTCCAGAATTTGGATAACTTCTTGGCGGGAAAAAAATTCAATACCCGAGAGGCAGTACAAAATGCCTTTGAAGAATTTGTTGCCTCCCGTCCAGCTGATTTCTTTAAGAAGGGCATCAATAAACTGCCACTGCGATGGCAAAGATGCATTGATTGCATGGGTGATTACTTCGATTAATACAAATAAAAAAATTCATGAAAAAAATTCGTT
Source organism: Pseudoips prasinana (assembly GCA_951640165.1). Taxonomy (NCBI): domain Eukaryota; kingdom Metazoa; phylum Arthropoda; class Insecta; order Lepidoptera; family Nolidae; genus Pseudoips; species Pseudoips prasinana. The sequence continues at coordinate 34,521,244 of OX621248.1, forward strand.
TAAATTTTTTCATACAAAACGGCAATTTCATAGGTAAAGACCTATTATAATAAAATAAATTTTATAAATCTTTTTATACAATGTGTACCTAAATATCTATGTTACTAGAAATAATAATGTATACAACTATATTACTACAAAAATGTTCTGACTATTACAAGCGCTTTTTTAAAGTCTACGTGAATAAAAACCTTTTTTAGTTTATTTAAAAAAGACCTACCCAAAAGATTTCCACAATGGAGTGGTGTCTATGATTTGGGGGATATGCCATTATCGCCACGTTTGGCAGACGGGTTGGCGATCGCAGTATGATGAATTAATCTCAGTCAGCTGTGTGTTGATGTCGAAGAAAATCGCCACCCCATTTCATCCCGTGGTGGGCGTAGAAGTCGACCCGAGGGTTTACCCCTCAGAGAACGGGCAATAACACAATTATTTACTAGAAAGTCTCAAACGGCCGTTTATCCATGGTTTATCAAATTTTTCATTTAAAAACACGATTTAACTTTGAACCGCGCTTAAGCCATGTCAAAATTAAAACCAACCCCTGGTTTAAACCTTGCTTAAATATGGCGGATTTTATTTGCATCAGCGGAGGTTTTGTTTGACGTTTGTTTGTGAATGCAGTTTTTATTGAAGTTACTAACCGTTTTAATTTTTAAATAAAAACTGAATTCCAGTTCGAATCTTATCACAAACTTCAAAATCCACCGAAGAAAATCAATAGTCCTTGAAAATGCACTGTTACGATCATAAATCTATCATTCCATGTCTACCATACAGCAAAAATCATAAAGTTTTTATACATAATCCGATTTAGTCGATTAATTTTGGTCAAGCTTTATACCAGTCCCAGAAATGTTGACAGTGTAAAATAAAATGACGTTACTTAGCTGAGAAACCTTTAAGTAGGGTTTTTAAATAAAGAAATAGTTGAGCGGGGTTTAAGTGGTTGAGCAGGGTTTAGCTGAGACATGGTTAAGCGGCGGATCATGGAATTATTTTAAATAAATGTACAAATGAATATTAAAAATTAAGTTTATCTGATAGATAAGATGTATGGATTTGATTACTTTCACTGTATTTTGTATGGTCTACTGTATACCAGTTTAAAATTGTGACTCGATGGTTCTCACAGACAAACCGTTTATACGGTTTTGTGAGACAATGTATAATTTTCATGTTTTATTGGAAAAAGTTAATAAAAAAAATCTCTGGGTGTCATAGTACTCACAGATGTTATTTCTCTGAGAAGAGTCCGTTCTCTGAGAAGTAAACCCTCGGGTCGACTTCTACGCCCACCACGGGATGAAATGGTGTGGCGATATTCTTTGTCATCAGCCACACAGCTGTATGAGATTAATTTAATTAAAGTGGTTCTAAAACCTAATGAAAACTGGAGATGCAATCCATGATAAATTCAGTTAATTGCTGTTGTTTTGTTTTCTTCTAAATGACAAAGATAAGAAACGAGATGCTAGTCAAACTGTATGAAACTTTACCAGTTGGCGTGGTTGGTAAATGCTTGCCAATCACGCCGTAGGTGGTGACTGCCTCGTTGGTCTAGCGGTAGCGTGTTCACCCGCAGAGAACGAGGTCCTGGATTCAAATCCTGGGTCGGGCCAAAAGTGATTTTGGGACATTTCTGTAAAAAGATAAATTTCCCAGCATCAGCCCGAAGTCTGGGAGTTGGCGGTATTATACCCCCGTGCCTCGGAGAGCTCGTAAAGCCGTCGGTCCTGTACCTAACCTCTTTCCGGTCGTGTCGCTAGGCGTCCCATCGGATCATGAGAGTGATGGAATAGAAAGTGCTCCTGTGTTTGCGTACACACTTGAGCACTATACTACGTCCCGCACAGATGGCTAATCTCTGTTGAGACTGGCCGCCGTGGCCTAAATTCGACTAGGAGGACATTATTATTATTATATTCTTATTGGGTGGTGGGTTTGATTCCCACCCAGGACAAACATAAAATTAAATATCTATTTGTGTGCGTGAACATGTCTGTTTGTCGTGACGTAAGTACTTTTTATTCTGTGGTCGTGAGTCTGGGTGTAATTATCTATATATTATTATGTACCCCTTTTTACTAAAGAAACGTAGTATATGTAGTATATCAGTTATCTGGTTTCCACAGTACAAGTTCTGCTTAGTTTGGGATCAGATGGTCGTGTGTGTCTCATCCATTCAAAACTTAAGTGCTTAGCACTTGTTTGTGTAGCATTCTCCATTTATCCCGTTGTAGAGCCTTTCTTTTAATTCTTTATAACTGTCCACTTGTAATTTTTCTTTAAGTTGATCAGTAAACTTTCTTCTCGGTCTTTCTCTCTTTCTTCTTGCGTCTATCTTCCTTTCTATTATATTTGTAAAAGAAGCCGGTGACAATAAAACAAATAAACGTTAGATAAGGGTATATATTCTCCACACTTATACACTTCCACCAGTAACAACTCTTATCCTCTCCCGTCCGCCATCTTGACTACTGATTTTTCCTTCGAAATCACGTGTTCAACCAACGAAGAATGGTAAATGCCTTATTTGTTAAATCTTACAATTAGACTTTACAAACTAATTTTATAAATCGTTTAATATTAGAATACAATTTTTTAAAATATTACAAAAAATATATAGGTCAAAATCCGACTAATAGATAATTATGAAAATCGTTAAATTGTACAAGTCTTCCTTTTAAGAGTTGCCAGCAAACAAATTAGAGTCAATAACTGAATGATAAATAAAATAATTTTTACATATTAATATATCTATAGAAATATTATCGCTTTATATCTATGGAATCTAACATTCGGCCTTTCCTGACATTAAGTTTGACCTCAAACTTTCGCTGACTCACAAAACTCGTCTACTAGACCAGAGAATAAAAATAGAAATTAAAAAAAGAAAGATAAACAATAGAAAAACAAAACGCAATATTTCAACGTATCTGTCAACATCGATTATTTTCACCTTTAGAGTAGATAGAATATCGATGGATCTATCAACATCAGATAATCTATCCCCAAATCAATTGTAGACATACTACCGATTGATCTGTCAAAATCAAATTTTATATCTACTACATACATTTACTCCACATCGATGGTTCTCTCAACATCAGATGCTATCAATACTAACTTTCAAATTAATAAAATACCGATGGATCTATCAACATCAAGTATTCTATCATCAAATCAAATGTAGACATAATACCGATTGATCTGTCAAAATCAAATATTATCTCTACTACATATATTTACTCCACATCGATGGTTCTCTCAACATCAGATGCTATCAATACTAACATTCAAATTAATAAACTACCGATGGATCTATCAACATCAAGTATTCTATCATCAAATCAAGTGTAGACATAATACAGATTGATCTGTCAAAATCAAATATTATCTCTACTACATATATTTACTCCACATCGATGGTTCCCTCAACATCAGATGCTATCAATACTTACTTTCAAATTGATAAAATACCGATGGATCTATCAACATCAAGTATTCTATCATCAAATCAAATGTAGACATAATACTGATTGATCTGTCAAAATCAAATATTATATCTACTGCATATATTTACTCAACATCGATGGTTCTGTCAACATTAGATGCTATCAATTACCAAGTTTCAAATTAATAAAATACTGATGGATCTATCAACATCAAGTATTATATAAAACTAATTCACAGCAAAAAGTCGACTGATCTGTCAAGGTCAAACACTTCATTCCAACATTACAAGGTATTTCGTCTTAATATAAATTATTATCATATTCGCATCTGCCGAAATATCGATGAATCTATCGATACCAAATATTTCCCTCTTATGTACTTACATCGTACAAACCAAAAATAAACTTCTATAATCATTTCATTTACATTATTATCATTGATGTAGTAACATTAATACAATATTTCAAATGGTATTAATACCTCTGATATTAATCACAACATATCTGCATAATTATAAAACACCTATATAATACATCAATGGGGTCCCCCTAATATATTTATATATATATTACAATAGGAAAATTGACATATTGTATGGATTACATACAATCAATTCTGTCAGTTCACAGTCTTTTACATAATGTAATTTGTATGATAATCGAATAATAAAAATAAGTATTCAATGATACAATCAAACTCAAACAATTTAATGAAATAAGAATCCTCGATTAACCGATGTAATTCCTCCGTAAATGTTGGCATCTGAATAGGTATCTCTAATATTTTGTCAAGTGTCACAAACTTATACAACATTAACATAAACCTTACATATTCCCATGCAAACTTTCATCCACTATTGTTATTTTACACACTTGAGGGTAAAACTTTTACAAACTTTAAATGTCATATTTATTTATATAGAATTAACATTATTACTAAAAAAATAAGTTAATAGCTCCTAGCTCTACGAATGGCGATACTTCCATACAACTTTTCATCCCCTCCTTTCAATTCCTTACAACTCTTTTTTTTTTTATTATTCCGCATCAAAGAGTAGCTTATGTCCTTTCTCAGGCTCTAGACTATCTGTGTGCCAAATTTAATGTAAATCAGTTTAGAAGTTTTGGCGTGAAAGTGCGACAGACAGACAGAGTTACTTTCGCATTTATAATGTTAGTAAGGATTAAATGACAAAATTCAATAAAGCATAATTAGAATAGTAAATGCTGAATTCACCTGTAATCATCATGTTGTAGTTATATAATATTAAATATGTTATTAATGTTTTTTTTTTTTACCAAGCTGCTGTTTTCTTTATCATTGTTGTTGAAAGTAGATATCCAAGGTTTTATTCGATTAACGTTACAATGGTATTTAAGTTATTTTTGTTCCTTGTGTTTGATACGTAATAATAACAATCATTCTGAAAATTTAGGGTGTAGTTTCTTACTTTTACCGTCATTCTGTGACTGACAAGACTGGCTTTAACATTTTAACTATATCTCCTTAGTATAAATGTTTGTTTAAAATTTATTTTTATTGTACGTTTGTCTTTTGAATTTTGAATCTGTAATAAATTGTTTAAATTCCTTGGATGTTCCTTGATCTATTCGGATAGCCAATTGTGGAGAAAACATCTTCCAGAGCTGTAATAGTAGGTGTAGACTAATGGTTTTAGGAGGATAAATTTAGTGAAGCTGTTATTAATTACTAGGAGGTATGAATTTATTCTAAACTTTCGGCAAAAAAATCTATATTGTCAACTAGCTGTGCCCCGCGGTTTGAGCCGCATTAAACTTTATAAATTATCACAGCTCCTCCCCCGTAAGTGATAACGTGATATTTGTAATCTATGTGCCTATATGTTGACCCGACCTCTTAGTAATATTCATGCAAAATTTGAAGTAAAGCCATGCAGTACTTTTTGAGTTTAGCCTGGACATACATACAAACAAAAATTCTAACAACTATACTTTTGGCTTCGATATCGATTGTAAATAACGCCCCAAGTATCCTTTTTAAAAAATATTCAATGTACAGTTTTGACTTTTCTACGATTTTATTATATGTTTGCTTATCTTATAAATAGGATGGAGAAGTCCTTCTTTGGGACCAGCTGGGTTTTATGGGCATATTCTAGAAAAGAGTGAAAATGTTTTGTGACATAACGATTTTATTTGGAAACCGTAAAGTCTTTGCTAATTTTGACAAAATTTTCTCCACGCTGAAGTGACCAATGTCGCATAGCTGAAAACGAGCTATTTTTGGGACAATCCATTTAAACTGGTCACCAACCTTACGATTATTGTACTACATAGGTTTCCTTGTTATCAGAATATTCTGTATCGCCTAAGATTCGTTGCATTTCGGCTGCCTTTCAGCTGTAAGGTATATAACTAGTCTTCTTGAGATATTCTAAGAACAGCAGTGAAAGTAGCCTGGTTAACGAATTGCACATTGGGTTTCTACGGACATCCACGTGTCACCGAATAATAATAATAATATCCTGGGCCATTAATCACACACGGCCATCCCATCCCAAACCTAGCAGAGCTTGTACTATGGAAACAAGATTACTGATATACTCTACTAGGTTTCTTTAATAAAACATACTTATCTATATAGATAATTACACTCAGACTCAGAACAAACAGACATGTTCATGCATACAAATATCCGTCCTGCGTGGGAATTGAACCCATGACCTGAGAATGCAAGGATGTACTAACCACGCCAACCGGCCCGTCACTACATTGAGTGACCTGGTTTATATTGTATATCAAGATCGAACTCTTTGCATGGTCATCCACCCTCGTGAAATTCGTGGTGCCAGATCTCGCTCTGTGAATGTAGATCTCAAAGCAGAATAATTAGTTACTAGGTGAACTTGTCCCCTAACACGTATACCCTAAATCTGAGGTTTGCTACTATCGCTAACATGAAACGTACATACGTAAACGTACTGAAATATCCTATTGGATTAATTTTGTCACTACTAATATCCTTTTGTTACAGAATATCCGCTAATCCATCTTTGATAAATTGTCTTACTTCATCTACATTCCGTGGTATTGCGAAGGGTTCTTCACATAAAAATTGGCTTAACCTAGCTTGATTAAGAATATAATATACTGATTCCAAATAGATGTTCCACTGGTTCTTGAAAAATAAGAGTAAGCATGACATTTCGCAATAACCGAAATAAATTGACTAAACGTAAAAATAAAACACTGGTAAGTTGTTCGTTGAAATCACAGCTCTAAAGGATTGTTTTTTTTTTTTTTTTTTTTTTTTTTTTTTACTTTTTTTGTAAATTAAACTAAACCGTAAGGAGTAATGAAGGAGTAAGGAAGATTACAATCATATTTTATCAAAATCTGATAAAAGCCACTAGCAAGGTCGAGACCAGAATAATAATATTTAATTTTACGATTTAAATAATTCTCAGAAATCTACACACAAACGGTAGCCCTCATTATTTTTTATTTTTTTATTTTTGACAAGTATTATTGGTTAGCATAAAAGAGATTGACTCTTCATCAATGTTGTTATCCAACAATTATTTAACCATCTCTCTATTTTTATTTCCGGATAGCTAAGGGCGATAAACTACAAAAGTAGGATCATCTATGTCTCTACACATCTCAGTTATATCTAACTCAGCTGTTTTGCCTGAGTTAGATATAACCCGTTTCTACATTTGTTTATCAGCCCAAGGACAGATTTTTGTTATTGTTACATGCGACTGGATTATTTTTTCTTCCATAGTTATTGGAAGTGGAAGGCTAGTAAGTAGTTATTAGACTACAGTATAATTTTAAAATTGACAAGTTTTTTAAGGTTCTAAAAATGTTATCACTTTTTCAACATAATATAACAGCATTTTTTTTTGTTGTTTTTGATAAATATCGGTACGTTGGAAAAAAAAATAGCTTCATGACATTCAAAATCACCATTCACATCACCCCACTATCCAAGTAAGCTACAAAATAATTAAGCTACTGGTTGAGAGCCTTTTGCACTAGCAAACTGCTCGTTGTTTTCAATTCTTTAAGTTGATATACTTTTGCTAAATGTAACAATTTTTATGTTCATCATTGCTATACGTTCTGAGATTCCAATAAATCCTTCTATAAATTTTTCAAGATCTTTTTTGACGATGAAACCAACGCCATGGTGGCCTGGCGTATAAACGCTACCGGGATATAACATAAAGCTACCGGGATATAAAGATTCATGGTCTATTTTACAAATATACTCACCAACAGAACAATCGGACCTGGACACCATTGAGAAATTCTACCTTGACTTAAATAACACTATCCAAGAACATGCCCACAAAAACCTAAAAGTTATGGGAGATTTCAATGGCCAAATTAGAGCTAAGTGCCCAGAAGAACAGACAGTTCTAGGGCCATTCACCTACAGTAATAAAAGTAGAAGTAGAAATGGAGAAAAACTTATAAACTTCGCACTAGAAAATAACTTAACCATTTTAAATTCAGTATACAAAAAGAGCACAAAGAAAATGTGGACATGGATTTCACCAGATGGGAAAACAAAGAATGAAATCGATTTTATAATGACCAATACAAAAATCTGCTTCACAAATTTTGACGTCATCAACAAATTTAACTTCAATACGAACCATAAACTGATAAGGGCTGAAATAAAATCAGAACAACCCAAGAAACCTAGACCGAGACAGAAACTAACAATTGATAAGCTCAGCAAGCATCAAATGGAACAACTAGTAGTCACTCTAAGAGATAAATTCACAGACTTCAAGGAGAACACAAATACCTTGGAAACTCGGGAAAAATACAACTGGATAGAGAATACTATTAAAGTTCAATTACAACACATTGCTAAGACCAGATCTGAACCGAGAAAATGCCTAACAACTAATACCATCAAATTACTAGAGCAAAGAAACCAGCTCATCAACGCAAAAGAAGTAAAAGACAGAAGAAGGCATTTAGCAAAAATTAGTAAAGACATCAAAGAAAGTATAAGAATGGACAGGTACAAGAATAGAATGGAAATTATCGAGAAGTATGTAGCCAAAACGGGAGGTGTTAAAAAAGCTCATAAAGAATTAACAAATTCAAAAGACTGGATTACAAAAATTAAAAACGACTGCGGAGAATCGAATCATCACAGAAAAAATATACTAGGAATCGCCACATCCTATTACAAAAACTTGTACCAACACACTACCTCTTGGGACAACAACGATCTAACTGAAACCTCAAATGTCCCTAACATACTTCAAAATGAGGTAATCAAAGCTATAGACAATCAAAAGAGAGACAAAGCACCAGGACCCGACGGCATAAACAACGAAATCCTTAAAGAGAGCATAGAAGTTATTACACCAGTCCTAACTGACATGTTTAACGAGATATTAAATACCGAAATTATTCCACGGCAATGGACAGAATCAAACATAATTCTTCTATATAAGAAAGGAGACAAATATGACATCGGGAACTACCGCCCTATCAGTCTTATGTCCAACATATACAAGGTATTTGCTAAGATCATACTTCACCGGATTGAAAAAATATTAGATGAACACCAACCCATCGAGCAGGCGGGTTTTCGGAAAGACTACTCAACGATCGACCACATTCATGTAGTACGGCAAGTTATGGAGAAATATAAAGAATACCAATGTACCTACTACATCGCATTTATCGACTATAGCAAAGCATTCGATTCTCTGTTTCACCACAAGATATGGGAGTCATTAAAAGAACAAGGAATCGAACACAAATACATTCGCTTAATAAAGAATGTTTACATCCAGAGTACTGCGAGAATACAATTAGAAAAGAAAGGTGAACCTTTCAGAGTAAGCAAAGGTGTACGACAAGGAGATCCCCTGTCACCAAAAATATTCTCAGCGGTAATAGAAACAATATTCAGACGTTTTAATTGGGAAAATCTCGGTATAAATATAGATGGTGTCTCATTGACTCACTTGAGATTAGCAGACGATATTTTGTTATTTGCAAAATCCCCGGAAGACATAACGAAAATGATAAACGAACTGGCAACGGAAAGTGAGAAGGTAGGGTTAAAACTGAACCCCGAAAAAACAAGAATAATGACAAACGGAGAGAGAATAAACATAAACTTAAGAAAAAATCAAATTGAATACGCAGATGAATATATTTATCTCGGGCAGCTAATAACCGATTATAATCCGATGCGCAAAGAAGTTGAAAGAAGAATAACCAATGGCTGGAGAAGGTACTGGGGTTTAAAAGAGATTATGAAAGATAAAAATCTTCATATGAATATCAAATGCAAACTATAACACTTGCATACTACCAGTTCTCATATACGGCAGTCAAACATGGACCTTATCACAAAAAACGACTAGCAAACTTGCCTCATGTCAATATGCAATGGAAAGGAGCATGATGAATGTGAAAAAGTCAGACCGATTGAGAAACAGTGCCATAAGAAGCAAAACAAAGGTTGTAGATGTAATGTGCAAAATTAGACGGCTTAAATGGCGATGGGTGGGGCATATGGTAAGAGGTAAAGACAAATGGAGCAAAATTGTGACACGATGGTATCCTAGGGAAGGTAAACGGAAAAGAGGTAGACCGCAAAAAAGATGGGATGCCGACATAAGACAAGTGGCAGGCGTCACATGGAACAGAGTGGCCCAAGAAAGATATGAATGGAAAAGGTTGGAGGAGGCCTTTGTCGACTGGCAAACAGATCCACAGAAAATATGTAAAACTCAAATAAGAGACTAGGTTAGGTTTACATTAAATTTAAGTTTTCTTTGTATTTTTATCATATTATGGATCTGAATAAAAGGCTATATTATTATTATTATGTCTTTTATTCCATTTCATTCTTATTTTATACATTTACAAATATATTGTTACAAAAAAAATATATATTTATAAATATAAAAATAGACATCCAATCGGCAACGGGAGCAGGGTCCATGCTACCGATGGTCAAGGCTCCAGAGAGAGGAACCTCCTCACAATACGCGCCCTGGACCGAACAGTCCGAACGCGGCTGACATCACATCGGATGCATCACCCCCGCTCTTCTGTGATGAGATTGTACATCCCACGGAAATGTGGTGGTCGTGGCTTTTTAAATGCTAAAACTCTGCATAACCGTGAGCTGTATAATCTTAGAAACTATTTCCTACATAATAGTGTGGGTATGCATGCGGACGTGATCGCCGTGGACAATGGATTCACCGCTCTATCCTTAGCCAAAACTAACTGGCGTCAACCTACGGTACTTAGCACCAGTGACCGCAAGGAGGTATGGCAGAGCAAGGAACTTCATGGCAGATTTTACAAGGCCCTGCACGGGCCAGATGTAGATTTCACAGCATCAGTAGCCTGGCTACGGTTCGGTGACCTTTTTGCGGAAACCGAGGGTTTTGTCTGTGCAATTACTGACGAAGTAGTAATGACGAATAACTACCGGAGATTTATACTGAGGGATGGTACTGTTGACATTTGTCGGGCATGTCACCGCCCTGGGGAATCCCTCAGACATATAATTTCTGGTTGCTCCCGTCTTGCTAATGGTGAGTATTTGCACAGGCACAATCAAGTAGCCAGGATAATCCATCAGCAACTTGCTCTAGGGTACAACCTTGTGACGTCGGAGGTCCCGTACTACAGATACGTTCCAGAGACAATACTGGAGAATGGCCGTGTCACATTGTACTGGGACAGATCCATCATCACAGATAGGACTATTGTTGCCATTAAGCCTGATATTGTGATGGTGGATCGCCAAGAGCGCCGGGCAGTGATCGTCGATATTGCTGTCCCACATGATGACAACCTTGTGAAAGCTGAAAAAGACAAGGAAATTAAATACCTTGACCTAGCATGCGAGGTTGTTGACATGTGGGACGTCGACTCGGCGATCATTGTACCGATTGTCGTTTCTGCCCATGGTTTGATTGCCAAGAGCCTCGACCGTCACCTTAAGAGGCTCGCGTTAGGCAGTTGGGTCAAGGGTCAGGTTCAGAAGGCAGTTGTATTAGAGACGGCGATTATTATTATTATAAATGTAACAATAATAGCTTAGTAACTTGCTTTATTATTTATTTAAGAATATTAAAAATACATGTGACGAAACAGACCGCACGGACGGACTAATTCAAAATATTTTGTTACTTTAATTACTGTTTTTAAACTGTGTTTATGTAATAAATTGTGAGCTTGACAAGTACAAGTGTATGTAAATACCCAAGTGCTGAATAAATTTCATTATTTCATTATAATATGCAGTATTTAGCGTTAACTACTTTTCGTACACAATGTGGTATGAACACATCGCAAGTAGAACCATTCTCATCAATGCAGCTGATAAATTCGCACTTATTTATGACGGTGTCTAATCATTTTTCTTTAATCTGTTATAAGTCACATTGTCTCTTCAAAATATCAAGTTTATTAAAAGTTTTAATGACTGGCTAAAATTGGTCGGTATTTAAGCAATCTAAGTAAATTTTCTAGTTCTTGAAACCGTGCTGCAGAGGCACTACCTCATATCATTCTATGATCTATTCCAAATAATAAGACTCTGCTTTTTTACCTACGAAACCACACCAATTTAAAATTATCGTCAACTGATACCCTTAGCTTCATCCGCCGGTCTAACATTTCGGACAATAATGCTCCATAATTACTATCAGATGTAAACACTCTAATTAACCTAACTTGCCATTCGGTCGATGTAAGAAGTATGGTGGAAAGTCTTTCATATTTCCTCCCAGCCTGACCGCCTAGTTGCGGTATAGCATACTGTGAAGTCTGTTAGTCAGTCCAGTTATAAATTTTGCCACACTCATCAACCTTGGCTCTCCATCCCTCAACACACATTTTTGGACAGGATCTCACAATGGTATAATACTTTTATCACATGCTAACTGAGAATAAGGTCGTAAAAGACTTTGAATCAACTGAGAAATATCGTTAATATCAATAACATACTCGCTTTACTTGTATTGGAGTTCAATTGAGGTAGGCACCGGAGAGGACTCCAGATGTCGAGATAGCTCAGGTGCTGCTGTCACCCTCGAAGCCTCTCGAAGCCCGATGTCCGGTAACGAACTCCGCTGTTGGCGTGTTCACCGTATTATGAGCTGTTACCGTGTCTTGTACAGCTTCCTGAAATGCCAATGTGTTATGCTATGTATTGGAACGAGACAAGTAAATAAAAGGAAAATTTTCATGCACAGTCAATACTTTCTTTGTGGTGTTGTACGTATAATGCAATAAATAGGCAAACAAATGCCATTATTTATAAGTGTATTTACATATGAACAGAATCGTATACTATATTCTAGGATTTAGTTCAGTTAGGTTAGTCATTTGGTTATCTTCTTTTTTTTTTTTTTTTTTATTTAATACAAACATTTATCTAATATAAGAAAAAAAATAAAAGAAAATAAAATGTAAGTACATATAAATAAGTATATATAAATAATCATTATTATAATCACGATACTTGCCATATGTGTTCGATTCGATTGATCGACTTCCTACTAGGTATAACCTTTTCCTGTATGTGCTTGGATGTTGGTTTTAAATGGCACAAATGACGTTTCTTGCTGATATCTTTCTTCTGTCTGTAATTGCTGACCGAGTTAGATGAACTGTTTTCCGAGCTGGTACTGCGATGACGTCGGCGCTTACGTCGGGCATGCTCACTTTTCTCATTACCGTTATCTTTGGCCATATTGATCCCACTTCTGATAAAAGAAGCCGGTGACAATAAAACAAATAAACGTTAGATAAGGGTATATATTCTCCACACTTATACACTTCCACCAGTAACAACTCTTATCCTCTCCCGTCCGCCATCTTGACTACTGATTTTTCCTTCGAAATCACGTGTTCAACCAACGAAGAATGGTAAATGCCTTATTTGTTAAATCTTACAATTAGACTTTACAAACTAATTTTATAAATCGTTTAATATTAGAATACAATTTTTAAAAATATTACAAAAAATATATAGGTCAAAACCCGACTAATAGATAATTATGAAAATCGTTAAATTGTACAAGTCTTCCTTTTAAGAGTTGCCAGCAAACAAATGAGAGTCAATAACTGAATGATAAATAAAATAATTTTTACATATTAATATATCTATAGAAATATTATCGCTTTATATCTATGGAATCTAACATTTGTATTGTATTATTGTGTGTCTAATGTCCCAGAATATATGTACGAGTATATTACGTGCTAACTGATTCTTAACAAACTTACTTTTTTGCCTAATTATTTTTGCAATCTTCACATATTCCAGATTAATTCAACAAGTTTAAAATGTTCACCACAAACATTCATACAGCAGAAATTAGGTCAGGCTTTGTAGAAGCTGGCAAACAGAGATTAGATAGTGAGTATAAACAAGCCGCTGATAGCAGCCGCTAATTACCTGAGATTGCTCTCAAACTGAGCACAATGTACAGACAAAGATTGTTATCGGAAGACTATTCAATTGAACCGTAATTCAAGCCGGTTGGAATTCATGAATTAATGTTACTAAGTCCAGTTAATAAAAAAATGGGAATTATAAAGTCAACATTTTCTGGCTTAATTCAAGTAATGGAATCAGGCGTTACTTTGCGGAAATCCATAACAATCAAAATACAAAATCAATATGTAGTGTTAATTCCGCTAATTAAGGAGACATCCTTCGAGCACTCGACGAGTTAGCAGACCTTGAGAATGGTCCGTGGAGGACTGAAACACATGTTTGGGGTATCGTACTGGTGACAATTAGCGGAATTAACACTAAATATTGATTTTGTATTTTGATGGCTTAATTCAATTTTTTATCTGTAATAATGTCCTCCTAGCCGAATTTCGACCACGGCGGGCGATCTCAATGGAGACTATCCATCTACGCGGGACATATTATAGTGTACATGTATTTTGTGTGCGCAAACACTGGGACACTTTCTATTCCATCACTCTCATGATCCGATGGAACCATCGAAAAGAGGTGAGGTACAGGACCGACCGATTGATGATGATAATGTTTTCTTTTAAAGTATAGCTCAGTAATGAAATATAACAACTAATATAGTAAAGTAATAATAGTAAAGTAGCTAAATATCATTGCTATTATAAAATAAATTTCATAAATATCTAAGTTACTAGAAATAATAATGTATACAACTATATTACTACAAACATGTTCTGACTATTTACAAGCGCTTTTTTAAAGTCTACGTGAATAAAAACCTTTTTTATTTATTTATTTATTTTAAAAGTTGCTAACTTGCTATGGAGAATACAATTTGCATTTGCAAATTGTGGTAATGTATTTTTAGGGTTCCGTAGCCAAATGGCAAAAAACGGAACCCTTATAGATTCGTCATGTCTGTCTGTCCGTCCGTATGTCACAGCCACTTTTTTCCGAAACTATAAGAGCTGTACTACTGAAACTTGGTAAGTAGATGTATTCTGTGCCGGGGTGTTTATGGATAAAACTAAAAAAAATATATGATGTACATTACCATAGAAACTAACAACGAAAATTGGTTTGAACGAGATCTAGCAAGTAGTTTTTTTTAATCTATACATATAATAAAATCGTAGGAAAGTGAAAACTGTACATTGAATATTTTTTTAAAAGGATAGTTGGGGCGTGATCTACAATCGATATCGAAACCAAAAATATAGTTTTTAGAATTTTTGTCTGTTTGTCTGTATGTATGTCCGGGCTAAACTCAAAAAGTACTGCATGGATTAACTTCAAATTTTGCATTAATATTACTAAGAGGTTGGGTCAACATATAGGCTACATATTATCACGCTATCACCTACGGGGGAGGAGCTGTGATCTTATCTATCTATACATATAATAAAATCGTAGGAAAGTCAAAACTGTACATTGAATATTTTTTTAAAAGGATACTTGGGGCGTGATCTGCAATCGATATCGAAACCAAAAATATAGTTTTTAGAATTTTTGTCTGTTTGTCTGTTTGTCTGTATGTATGTCCGGGCTAAACTCAAAAAGTACTGCATGGATTAACTTCAAATTTTGCATTAATATTACCAAGAGGTTGGGTCGACATATAGGCTACATATTATCACGCTATCACCTACGGGGGAGGAGCTGTGATCTTATCTATCTATTCTATACATATAATAAAATCGTAGGAAAGTCAAAACTGTACATTGAATATTTTTTTAAAAAGATACTTGGGGCGTGATCTACAATCGATATCGAAACCAAAAATATAGTTTTTAGAATTTTTGTCTGTTTGTCTGTATGTATGTCTGGGCTAAACTCAAAAAGTACTGCATGGATTAACTTAAATTTTGCATTAATCTATACATATAATAAAATCGTAGGAAAGTCAAAACTGTACATTGAATATTTTTTTAAAAGGATACTTAGGGCGTGATCTACAATCGATATCGCAACCAAAAATATAGTATTTAGAAATTTTGTCTGTTTGTCTGTATGTATGTCCGGGCTAAACTCAAAAACGACTGCATGGATTAACTTCAAATTTTGCATTAATATTACTAAGAGATCGGGTCAACATATAGGCTACATATTATCACGCTGTCACCTACTGGGGAGGAGCTGTGATCTTATCTATACATATAATAAAATCGTAGGAAAGTCAAAACTGTACATTGAATATTTTTTAAAAGGATACTTGGGGCGTGATCTACAATCGATATCGAAACCAAAAATATAGTTTTTAGAATTTTTGTCTGTTTGTCTGTATGTATGTCCGGGCTAAACTCAAAAAGTACTGCATGGATTAACTTTAAATTTTGCATTAATATTACTAAGAGGTTAGGTCAACATATAGGCTACATATTATCACGCTATCACCTACGGGGGAGGAGCTGTGATCTTATCTACACATATAATAAAATCGTAGGAAAGTCAAAACTGTAGGTACATTGAATATTTTTTTAAAAGGCTATCCTTTTAAAAAAATATTCAATGTACCTACAGTTTTGACAAAAATATAGTTTTTAGAATTTTTGTCTGTTTGTCTGTTTGTCTGTTTGTCTGTATGTATGTCCGGGCTAAACCCAAAAAGTACTGCATGGATTAACTTCAAATTTTGCATTAATATTACCAAGAGGTTGGGTCAACATATAGGCTACATCTATACATATAATAAAATCGTAGGAAAGTCAAAACTGTACCAAAGTACTCTTTATTCTGTGACTGTACATTGAATATTTTTTTAAAAGGATAGTTGGGGCGTGATCTACAATCGATATCGAAACCAAAAATATAGTTTTTAGAACTTTTGTCTGTTTGTCTGTATGTATGTCTGGGCTAAACTCAAAAAGTACTGCATGGATTAACTTCAAATTTTGCATTAATCTATACATATAATAAAATCGTAGGAAAGTCAAAACTGTACATTGAATATTTTTTTAAAAGGATACTTGGGGCGTGATCTACAATCGATATCGAAACCAAAAATATAGTTTTTAGAATTTTTGTCTGTTTGTCTGTTTGTCTGTATGTATGTCCGGGCTAAACCCAAAAAGTACTGCATGGATTAACTTCAAATTTTGCATTAATATTACCAAGAGGTTGGGTCAACATATAGGCTACATCTATACATATAATAAAATCGTAGGAAAGTCAAAACTGTACATTGAATATTTTTTTAAAAGGATACTTGGGGCGTGATCTACAATCGATATCGCAACCAAAAATATAGTATTTAGAATTTTTGTCTGTTTGTCTGTATGTATGTCCGGGCTAAACTCAAAAACGACTGCATGGATTAACTTCAAATTTTGCATTAATATTACTAAGAGATCGGGTCAACATATAGGCTACATATTATCACGCTGTCACCTACTGGGGAGGAGCTGTGATCTTATCTATACATATAATAAAATCGTAGGAAAATCAAAACTGTACATTGAATATTTTTTTAAAAGGATACTTGTGGCGTGATCTACAATCGATATCGAAACCAAAAATATAGTTTTGAGAATTTTTGTCTGTTTGTCCGGGCTAAACTTAAAAAGCACTGCATGGGTTTAACTTCAAATTTTGCATTAATATTACTTAGAGGGTCAATCTAATCTAATGGGAGTTACCTTTGTGATTAATGCATCGTTGATTATTATTTTACTTTAGTTGACTTACTGACTTTACTTAAGGACAATTAATGACATCGGGTAATTTTTTTAAATAACAGTAGCAAAGTAGTCTTTAGTTTATTTCATAGCTAGGTTTTTTATAGGTTAGGTTTTCTTTAATTTATATTGCTTATTTCTTTTGAACGTTATATTTTTTAGATTTAGCTAGAAATAAGTAGTTATATTGGTTATCATTCAAAATTGTAGCGGACGAAGTCGCGGGCACCAGCTAGTACGTCATAAACCGCAATTTGCTTTCATTTAATCAACTGAAATACTTGCTGCTATGGAACCCTTCATGTGCGAGTCCGACTCGCACTTGGCCGGTTTTTATTTTAATGACAACGCCTGTACTAGGGAAATGCAGTCTCTGTGTCGCTGGGTAGTTAAAAAATATGTAATTGACAGACACAACGTACACCCAGACGCAGAACTACTTATGGGTCACAAAAATCATGCGCGGAATTAGAACCTGGAACACGAACGCTATCTTCACTCTATAGACGTCATCTCAGATGACTTCACTTTCCTTTGGAATAAAACGCAAATTCCGAATTTTAGCTTAGGGAACATTATTATTCTCCCCACGGGCAACTACGAGTACTATTAAAGTAGTGTCCTATACTGTTCTGCATGCAGTTGTTGTTTATAGAATACGCGAACTATGATGTAACCGTAGTAGTCTTAACTTAAGAGCCATTCCTGGTTGCGATTCGTATCTGTCATCATCATATCAGCCGAAAGACGTCCACTGCTGGACAAAGGCCTCCCCCAAGGATCTCCACAATAGCCGGTCCTGCACTGCCCGCATCCATCGGCTTCCCGCGACCCGCACAAGATCGTCGGTCCACCTTGTAGGAGGCCTGCTCACGCTGCGTCTTCCGGTTCGTAGTCGCCACTCGAGAACCTTTCTGCCCCATCGGCTGTCAGTTCTACGAGCTATGTAAATAAACATGCTCATCACACAAAGATTTGCCCTGAACGGGGATCGAACCTCTGGCTTAGCAGTCAGTGTCACTGACCACTAGACCAATAGGCCAGTCAAATATACCTTACTCTTTCGCTTGTGTGCAAAGGTTAGTTTACCAGACATTTATTTTGGACAGTTTTCAATCGGTTTTCATATTAATGTTGGAAAACCATATTATCTATAACCTAATCGTTAGTTACTCGTATGTGTGATGATGGATTCGTATCTGTACAAAAATATTTAATTTTTAATTGCTTTAAGTTTACTTGCACCACTTGTTGTTACCGAACAACATATTTTTATTTACCCCTGATGCAAAAGAGGAGTGTTATTAAGAAGTCTGTCTGAGTGTATGTGTGTCTGTCTGTGGCATCGTAGCTCTCAAATTGCACCAATTTCGATGCGGTTTTTTATTCCATTCAATTCATTTATTCATGGAAAATAGAGTTCACATTTTAAATTAGGTAATAGTAGTAGGTATATATATATATATATGGCCATTATAATCTATTTAGTCTGTTTTAGGCATGTGAATAAGTTTTATTATGTATAAATAAAATAATAATAAAAAAATGTTAACCAATTCAAATAAAATGTCGAATTAATAGAGGCACTATTTACAAAGATTGTGTCAAGTCAGAGTCTATCTCTATCTCTGATCCACTCTTCCATTTGAAAATAATTAATCAGACAACCGATCGAGCATATATTGTGTTTGCCTGCTATGTATAGCCTATATACTGACAGAAAGCGATAATTCTGTATTGTCAATCTTGACAGTTCTTATTTCATTTCGATGCAATTACTTTCTATGTATTTGAATTTTTATTTTAATAATTATATTACTATATTTTATTACTTATTATCCTATATCCTATTCCTGACCAAGATATATCCAAAACACAAAAATCATTTACATTGGTCCACCCGTTCTTGAGTTATAAGTGGTGTCACTAGCACGACTTTCTTTTATATATATCTATATTGAAAACTGTCCAATAAATGTCTGGTAAACTAACCTTGCACACAAGCGAAAGATTAAGGTATATTTGACTGGCCTATTGATCTAGTGGTCAGTGAACTGACTGCTAAGGTACAGGTTCGACACCCACTCAGGACAAATCTTTTTGTGACGAACAGGATTATTTGTTTTGTGTCTGGGTGTAATTTCTCTATAATTTGTATGTATTTAGTTATATAATGCGTTTATCAGTTGTCTATTAGCCATAGTACAGGCTCTGCCTAGTTTGGGATCAGATGGCAGTGTATTAGTTGTCCCAAGATGTAATTAACGATTTCAATAAAAAAAATTGTATGCCCATCCTTTATTATTTTTTAAAACCTGAACTTATCAAAAATAGTGTAAATCTATTGCTCTACTATTCTACTGTTTACATTTTTTCGTTGCCAATGTTGGTACAAAAAGAATAAAGTGTTTGGTACATATTTCGCGTACACAATGCCCTTAATATCAATAGTCTGGCCACGGTATTGCAATAATAATTGTCATGTAAATTCAATAACAGACATCGTGCAGTTTCTATTCAACTCTAGTAATCAGCGGCTCGTAAATTGTCAGCCTTTGTATCTTAATGCTAAACACCAGGTCTTATTCGAGATATGATGTAAGATTGTAACATACTTACTTATAGTATTGGCTACCCTTTTTTTTTGATAAGGCAGGGGAATGCCTTCGCATGCCACCCGCAAAAAGTGTCTGCGGGTGGGTATGTCGGACTTGCTCCGACTAAACCTACCTGCCGTGGACTTCTCTTGGCGCCTGGTGGGGGAGTCCCGGAAACGCGGGTATGCTGCTCCGGTGCCCCCCTTTTGCGCCATGTCCCAGATGGTCGGGACACGTACCCTGGGAGGGCTCCTTTGGATTGCCCTCCCCTATTGCCGAGTCCTGCCAGTACGGCACAGCGACTGCGCCACAAACAGATCGCTGTCATCCCGGAGCCGCTTGTACGTGGCGACAGTAGAGGACACTTCTCACACTGCCGCCGCGGCCCCGAGGGGATTGGGCTAACGGCTGCCGCCCCCACCCCGACGCCTCCTCCGCCTACGAGCGGGATCGGCTCGTTCCCGATCCCGTTCGGCGGCCTCCTTCTGCAGCAAAACTGCCTCACAGAAGGAGACCACGGCGTCCCATTTGGTGGAGTCGCCAGCCAGCATCGCATACACGACTGCTGGCGGCGAAAGACCCCGTCCGATCTCAGCGGCCAGGACTCGTCTCTCGGCCTTATCGTATGGGCTACCCTACCCTAGTGTCAGAGTTGTTTAAGGCGCTCAGTTTCTGACATGGCTTAACCTTTGATCGGACTATGGGATGATAGATCCCACCTTATTTTAAACTCTATTGTGTTGTAATAAGAGTCAAAACCAATGAACTATGAACATGTCCTATGCCCGATTAAGGGTTGACGGTTGTCTAATGACTACAACCGGGACCGACACGGCTTAACGTGCTCTCCGAAACATTGTTGCCTAATGTATGTGTTTTTGTATTAGTGTGGATTGATTCAATATCATTACTATTATGTGTTTGTAATTACCTCGACCATATGTAATTCATCCACGTTAAACTGTATCATAATATGTATAAACATATTCTATATGTTATTTGGGTGTATAAATAAACGACGTGTAATACTATAAAGTTTCATCAAAATCCTTTCCGTAATTTTTGCATGAAAGAGTACTAAACATCCAAAAAAAAAATAAAAAAAAATAAAAAAGGTTTTTATTCACGTAGACTTTAAAAAAGCGCTTGTAAATAGTCAGAACATGTTTGTAGTAATATAGTTGTATACATTAGATATTATTTCTAGTAACATAGATATTTAGGTACATCTTGTATGAAAACATTTATAAAATTTATTTTATTACAGAAATGATATTTAGCTAGCTCGTATCAAGTTATTGTCAAGAGATTATGTTTAATTATCTAGTTTAAGTCTAATATTTTTACTACATATTGTCAATGGTTCTGTCTATATTAAAGGTATTATTATTATGACGGACCTTGTGTTAATAACGACGGTCGCGCTTTAATGCTACCACCGGATCCAATGCGCCCCAACTGAGAAGACCCAGCGAAACAAACTCAGTGGGTTCATCTACTACCGGTTTCAACACGACCCAGTTGAGACGGTCCGGCGAAACATACTCAAGCGGGCATGAACACGGGATTTGGTCCAATTAGAGTAATTATTTAGTAGGCAAACACAATATATGCTCGATCGGTTGTCTGAATGCTTATTATTTTAGATTATATTTAGGTACACACAAGAAAAACTTCGAAACAATAACATTATTCATTTTGAGACAGAGTCAATAATTTTAAATTAAGTATATGATAGCAATCATTTACAGATAGTTCAAGTAACACAGCAGATCAGTCATGTCTATATGGCTACAAGATCTCCAGCGAGCAATGTGCAGGTAGGAAGTGAGAGCCAGACGTCTTTGTCATCGATGTACTCTTTAGTGGTGTAATAACCCCTAGCCATAAGTATACGTTTAATATGTGTTTTAAAACTTGTGTCAGGCAGATCAGTAATTTGAGTAGGAAGCTTGTTATAAAACCTAATACAATTTCCTAAAAATGATTTATTAGTTTTGCTTACTCTAAAGCCTGGCATGGCTAGTTTGTTTTTATTCCTAGTATTTATATTATGCAGTTCACTTTTCTTTTTATAATTATGAATATTTTTTCTAACAAACATTATATTCTGATATATATATTCCGATGGCACAGTAAGTATATTTATTTCTTTAAACAAATTTCGCAAAGAATCGCGACTGCCTAAACCATAAATGGCTCTGACTGCTCTTTTCTGCAATACAAAAATAGTACCTATGTCAGCCGCCGAACCCCACAGCAGAATACCATACGACATAATGCTATGAAAGTACGCGAAATACACTAATCTAGCAGTTTGTTCATCTGACAATTGCCTTATTTTCCAGACAGCATAGGAAGCCGAACTTAATTTACCTGCTAACTTTTCAATCTGAGGACCCCATTGCAATTTTGAATCAAGTGTCAATCCTAAAAATACGGTCGATGGGACTAGATCTAATATTTTCGCATTAAGTGCAACTGTTGGTACAATTTGAGTCACATTCGGCAATGAGAACCTGATGCATTTAGTTTTCCCTGCATTTAACAAGAGATTATTTGCCGAAAACCATTCTGATATAAAGCTGAGTGTTTTATTATGCTCAATAAGATCTTTATCCTTTCTATTTACTTTAAATATGAGCGAAGTATCATCAGCGAACAAAACTATGTCTGATACTTTCTCTACTAGATAAGGGAGATCATTTATATAAACTAGAAATAAAAATGGGCCCAATATAGATCCTTGGGGCACCCCCATTTTCACAGGATGACGTGCCGAAGTGGCACCGCCTATCGAAACCATCTGTTGTCGCCCCGATAAATAGGACATCACAAGATCAAGAGATGTGCCAGATATTCCATAGTACTTCAGTTTAACAACGAGCGTACGATGATCAACGCAATCGAAAGCCTTAGAGAGATCACAGAAAACTCCCAGCGCATCCTGTGATCCCTCCCAAGCCTCCAATATTGACCTAATTAATGTGCAACCTGCATCCTGAGTAGAGCGGCCCCTTGTAAACCCGAACTGCTTGTTATGCAATATCTCATTCACGTTTAAGTGCGACAACATTTGGCTGAGCATCAGCTTTTCAAATATTTTACTTAAAGCTGGTAGTATTGAGATAGGCCTATAATTCGTGGCATTTTTTGAACAACCTGCCTTGAAAATGGGTATTATCTTACTTATTTTCATTAAATCGGGAAAGACACCATCACTTATACAGCCATTGAAGATGGCTGCAAGGATTGTAGCAATGTTTAGTATGATTGATTCAATTGCTTTAACAGACAGTCCCCACAAATCTTCTGTGCCTTTCCTTTTAATACTCTTAAAAGCTTTTATAATATCATCACTTGTTACGGATTTAAAACTAAAGTTAGGTACAGTTTGTTTTACGCTTTGATTTAAAAAGAGTTCAGCCACATCTGGTGATGATGCGAGACACTTAGTAATATCCACGGGTATATTTGCAAAAAAAGCAGCTAAAAAATTGGCAATGGTAAGCTTGTCTGAAACCAGTTCATCACTAATATTCAATACTAATGTTTGATCTCTTGATCTACTTTTACCAGTTTCAGTATTAATTATTTGCCAAGCTGATTTTATTTTATTATCAGATTTTTTAATTTTATCTCTTATATATAAAGATTTAGCTTGAATGCAAACCTTTTTAAAAATTTGTGAATAATTTCTAACATAATTAATGAAATTGACATCAGGGTTATAGGACCTTCTGTCATACAACTCATATAAAAATTCTCTACTCAGTCTAATGCCTTGAGTTGCCCAAGAACTAAATTTTATCTTATTACTGTCAACCATTATGTTTTTTATTTTACAAGCTTTATTAAATTCTTTGCAAATACAGTGGAATAATGTAGTGTACATATCGTTAGGCTTACTTTTGTTTGGCAATAGATGGTACAAACTATTCTCCAGGTTGTTACTGAACTTTCCCAAATTAGATTTTGTTAAAGGTCTAAAACTAATTTTTTGTTTATTTATATTTATCTCATTTTTTATCTTTACTATTTGGCATTTATGGTCAAAGCGAACACCAGCCACCAAACACTTCTCAGAGACATCAAAGTTGGTAATTATGTTATCAATGCAAGTAGCAGATGTGGGTGTGACTCTCGTGGCCTCAGAGAACAAGCATTTAAGGTTAAAGGACCGAAATACAGATAGAAATATGTTTATTTCAGGTGAATCTGCTAAAATGTTCATATTAAAATCACCACATACAAGGATTTTTTTTTTACTTTTAATTTTCCTAAGAATGTCTTCTATTGTTGCTGTAAAAAGCTTTAAATCGGATGCTGTTGGTCTATACACACATATTATACAATAAAACTGCGTCTCTACACATGCCACCTCACACACACGCTCAATAGATAGTTGGCATATATCTTTACGTTCTTTAAATTTAATTTGGTCTCGAAGTAGTATCAGTACTCCACCACCCTCTGCCGAAACCCTATTATAAAAGCTGGCGACCCTATAGCCACAGACACTAAAAGCCATCTTGTGTGCCTTCAGCCATGTTTCTGTAAAACAAAGGATATCTATTTCATATTTTTCATTAAAAAGTTCTATGTCTAGAATTTTGCCAGAGAAGCGGTTTATATTTTGATGTGATAGAATTAGAAAGTTATCACACTTCTCTATTGTCATGCTTACATGTTTAAACTACTAACTAAATTGATTTTAATAACATTACTAAAAGATGGTATAAAAAGTGACTTCATCATACTACTTATGACTGAGTCCACACATCCATTCTCACAAACTTTCGCATTTATTATACTAAAAGTTGAGAAATAATAGCGTCTGTGTTATTCGGTTTATAAGCCACTAGCTGTGCCCCACGGTTTTACCCTCATTAAACTTCATAAATTATAGCTTATATAGCCACCATCCGTCCCCGCGCCACAAATCGGGGTATTATCAGTTAACCACTGTGAACAGCAGTGGAATGTGTATAAAACTAACTATAGCCTATTATACTCGTCATTAGCAGATGTCAATTGGAGTCAAATTTATAAATTTCGGAGTCCAGAGGAAGCGGTCGAATACTTTTATAAAATTTTTAATAATATTGTAAATAATTGTGTACCTAAAAAACAACCCAAACTGGTCGATCGTAGGTATATTTATCCAGAGTGGTATACGAAAGAGTTAATTAGAGATATACAATTAAAGGCTGCTTTGCATAAGAAATATAAAAGCACTAAAACACGAAGAGATTACGAGGCTTTTTCGGCGTGTCGGGCGCGAATAAAAGAAACTATTGACCGGGAGTTCCAAATTTTTGAACGGCGCGTAGAAAATAATCTAATAACGGATCCGAAATCCTTCTGGGCCTATATCAGAGCAAAGCAAGGGTCAAATAATCGGAACAAAATTATAAAAAATGGTACAGTCTTATCCGACTCGCAATGCGTGGAGCAGTTAGCTGATTATTTCTATTCGGTGTATAAAAGTGAGCCGGCAAAGCTCGACGTGGACGAAGCGGTGGCGGCGGGCGGTGCGACCAGCGCGCGCATTTCCGTACAGCAATTGACACTTGGCGAGGTGCGCGCTGCTCTTGCTAAGATCAAACCTAAACGCTCAGCCGGCCCGGATGGCATTCCGGCATTTGTAATGAGAGATTGTCGAGGGGTGCTAGCAGAACCGTTGCTCCATATATTTAACTTGTGCCTAGATGCCTCTTATTTTCCAGAATGTTGGAAGGTCACCCGCGTGATTCCTATACCTAAAGGCGGAGGAGGAACAGGAGTTGAGTCGTTCAGACCTGTAGCAGTTCTGTCCACACCAGCAAAAGTGTTTGAGGCGGCTTTGCATAGTAATATCCAGAGGCAAGTTGAACCGCAACTATCCGACGCTCAACATGGTTTTCGGCCGAACCGCAGTACGACCAGCAATATGTTGAACTCCATAGCGTACTTAATTCCTCATGTTGATGCAGGGCTGCAGGTAGACGTTGCCTACTTTGATTTTAAGAAAGCGTTTGACTTGGTCGATAACGATATCTTACTATCAAAGCTGGCAAAAGTTGGCTGTACACCCAAATTGCTCCATTTTTTCAAGAGCTATATGAGAGACAGACAACAGTATGTGGAGTACTGTGGATGCCGGTCGAAAGCATATTTCACCAGATCCGGCGTGAGTCAGGGTAGCAACTTGGGACCGTTACAGTTCATAATAATGATAAATGACCTGCCTGAAGTAATAAGAGATGCTAGGTGTTTATTGTTTGCTGATGATCTCAAGTTGCTGATGGCCATTAAGGATGAGAACGATTGTTCCTTTCTTCAACAAGACGTGGATCGTGTAGTTGAGTGGAGTGAAAATAACGGGTTGCAATTCAATTTGTCTAAATGTGCGATGTTAACATTCAGTCGGGCAAGGAGGCCTCTACACTATGGTTACAAAGTGGGCAGAACAACTATGAAAAGGGTCGAATCAACGCGAGATTTGGGCATCCATATGGACGCTCAGTTAACATTTCGACAGCATATAGTGAATGTCTGCAAGGCAGCTTATAAAAAGCTTGGATTTGTGCTTCGGAGAGCTGTAACGTTCACAAATATTAAAGCTATCTCGGCACTTTACGATGCTCTAATACGAAGCCAGTTGGAGTTCAATGCCATGGTATGGGCTCCGCATGAGGCGAAGTACAATCTTATGTTGGAGCGCATACAAAATAAATATACACGGTATATATACCTGCGACTTTATGGTGTGTACCCCCTGTATCCTCTGATGTATCCAAACCTGTTTGTTCTGGGCATGGTTGGATACAATAAGTTGGAGACGAGGAGGCATTTATCGTTGGCAGAATATATGTTTAAAGTTTTAAGGGGAAAAATAAGTAATCCAGAATTGCTAAAATGGATGGGATTAAGTGTACCTGACGGGTATTTACAACGGCGTCGCAAGCCAGCCTTATTCGCGATACCCAGAAGTAGGACCAAATTACTGGAGAACACTCCTCTCACTCGAACTATGGTGGTTCTTAATTCTGTAGCGGGTCAAATTGATTTATTTTCTTGTTCACTGAGCCAGTTCGCACGAGTAACTCTGTATGCATTATGTAACTAGCTTTTTAAGGCTAATCTAATAATTTAAAAGAAAATTTCATTTTTAATAATGTTGATAAGTTTAATTATGTTGATAGTTTTATTAATTTTGATAATGTTAATTTTATGTATATTTAGTCATATAAGATTGTTTTTTTAGTAAGTCACTATCGAATTGGGTTTAACCTGTAATGGTAGCTGTACGTTTGAATAAATAAATAAATAAATATGTATGCTAACTCCATACCAAATTTTATATAAATCGCTCCGGCTGTTTAGACGTGAAGAAGTAACAAACATACACACTCACAAACTTTCAGCTTTATAATATTAGTGTGATATTACCACAGAATAAAAAGTACTTTAATATTATTTTAAAGAACCCATTGAGTATGTTTCGCCGGAGCGTCTCAACTGGGCCGTGTTGAAAACGGTAGTAGAGACACCCGCTGAGTTTGTTTCGCTGGGTCTTCTCAGTTGGGGCGCATTGGATCCGGTGGTAGCATGCAAGCGCGACGGTCGTTATTAACACAAGGTTCGCCATAATAACAACATTTAATTTGTACCTTAGATAATTAAACCTACACATGATCCTTGGCAATAACTTAATTTAAATTAGCTTAATATCGTTACTATTATAAAATAAATTTTATTGTACCTAAATTATTTCCTACAATCCGTGTACCTAAATATCTATATGTACCTAGAAATAATTATAAATTAATTAATTATATATATATATTAATTATATATAAGCACTTTTTTAAAGTCTACGTGAATAAAAACCTTTATTATTTATTTATTTATTTATTTAAAGAGTAACAAACATCCATACAAACATGATCAGGCGAGACAACCACGACCTTAATCAAACGCAATTTAGTACATAATTAAACTCGTGCATGATCATTACAGATAGCTATGTAAAACGTCCTATTTCCGTTAGTACTAATCTGAAAGCCTAAATACAATCTAGAAAAATCCAATCAAAGTCTGACCTGGTATGCAATTAGCAAACTGACCAAGTTTCGTACAATGGAATGTAGAAAATGTTTCAAAACAAACACATACATTTTGTTTGATAACGTGCGTAAGTATTTTGTTAATCACTCTATTTGGATTTGGTAATTATTGTACAGCTGAAATTGAATTACTTAAATTAGTCATTTGTTTGACATACTTCTGTGTGCGAGGCAAGGCCGGTGGTTAATTTATGTCCATCTGTTCCTAGGAGGTTTGTACTAGGCTCTCACTATACGAAATCGATTTTGAATAGAAACTTTGACAAGATTGTTAATACTTATCTGTTAAAGTTTGTTTGTGAACAAGGTATAACAGATAAAGTATTAATTATTTCCTTACGCTTATAGGTAGATGGATATTTGAATAATATTTTAAATTGGTGTAAAGAAAATCACATGTCATTAAATGTAAAAAAGTACCAGGTTATCACGTTTACTTAAAAGAAACTGAATGTTTTGAAATATAGTTACCATATTGACAATACTTTAATTGCGAGAGTTACAGAGGTTCGCGACCTGGGAGTGATGTTCGACTCATGTTTATCTTTTAGACCACACTATGACGATATTTGTAATAGAGCTAATCGTATGCTCTCATTTATACTCTGAACCTCTCGCCCATTTAAAAAACCAGCTCCGTAATTATAGTATACTGTTCTTTAGTAAGAAGCATTCTGGAATACTGTTCTCCTGTATGGTCTCCAATCTACAGCACACATATTGATCGTATAGAGGCAGTACAGAGACGACGAAAAATATAACGTCATGAAAACATAAGCTATAAGGTTATTTTAGGTACTTTATGTTGAATGGTGCAAAAAATATAAGCTTTATAATTTGACAATTTTGTGTGGCTTACCCTAATAACTGTTTTTGACTGCCGCGTTGGTTTAGCTTTTCAACCACAGGTAATGAGGTGCTACGTTCAAATCCCGGGTCGGGCTAGCAAGCGATTTTGGTATGTTTCTGTTAAGAAAATTTCTCAGCATCAGCCCGAAATCAGGGAGTTGCCTCGGAGGAGAGCACGTAATGCCGTCGGTCCTGTACCTCGTGTCGATAGTCGTCCCATCGGATCATACGAGTGATGGAATAGTAAGATCTCCTGTGTTTGCGCACACTTGTGCAATATACCTTGCACTTGTGTCACCGTAGCCTAGTTGGTAGTGCTCCTGCCTACGAAGCTGGTGGTCCTGGGTTCGAATCCCGGTAAGTGCAAATATTTGTGTGATGAGCACGAATATTTGTTTCTAAGTCATGGATGTTTTCTATGTATATAAGTATTTATCTATCTATATAAGTATGTATATCGTCGCCTGGTACCCATAGTACAAGCTTTGCTTAGTTTGGAGCTAGGATGATCGGTGTGACTTTGTCCCGAGATATTATTATTAAGAAAAAAAAATATATCTCGCGCAGATTGTTTTCATTTTTCTTTTTTTTAAACAATGCCTGCATTATACAAATTTATATACGTATGGGCAGTGGTTACCCTAGTGTAAGAGTTGTTCAAGCCGCCCTGTAGGCCTCCGACATGGCTTAACCCCTGTTGCCTGTGGCTACCACCGGGACCGACAGTTTAACGTGCCGAAGCATGGGGACGCTATGAAATTAAATATCACTTTGGTGGTCACCCATCTATGGACTGGCCGCGAGCCTAGTTGCTTAACCTCGACGATCGCTTACGGACCGGTGCAGTGAGAGCATCTTGCTATAAGAGAGTGGATACACGTTTATTAGATTCTTTTGAACGGTATTACTTGGCAGTAAATGAATTATTATTAAAGTCAATGTTTGGTCAGATTTAAAGCTTTTACAACTACAATGAACATTTAGTAAGTTGACATAGTGACATTCGCAATCTTATCTCAAATTCTCTCACTAATCCTGCGCCGATGTGACGTGGACATTCTTTGTCTGCAACGTAATCATAGAAATGGACACGTTTTTAAATCATTTAAAACCACCGTGATAGTTAGTAACAAACCTGCCTAATTATCCAAAGGTTTCAAATCAAATCAAATCTTTATTTGCTCAAATATGGTACATAAGGTCTTAATGAAAAGGTTATAATCCAACATATTCTGACCTGAGGTCGTGCAAATATACGAGTACATACATATATGTAGTTTAGAAACTTAATCTAATTATAAATTAATCTATTAAATTACATTATTATTTCGACTTATATTCTAGATATTCTTTAGTTCTATAAAAACATTTCTCTTTGAGGAAATTAAATAAACTCTTCCTAAATTGAGGTAATGACATTTTTTTTATATGTATGCATGTATGTGTTTCGGGTTCGACAGCCAATATTTTTGAGTCGGTCACATCTAGTTACTCTCACCGATTCGTTTGTGATCGGCGATGGCGACCTGGGCGCGAGTTCAGTTTATCAGTGACTGCCAGAGTGGATTAATTTCTGAGCGTCTCCGTTACGAGGGCACGACCGGCTGTCGGTCCCGGTTGGAGTAATTAGAGAACATAAAATAAAATAAAAAAGGTTTTTATTCACGTAGACTTTAAAAAAGCGCTTGTAAATAGTCAGAACATGTTTGGATTGTATGAAAACATTTATAAAATTTATTTTATAACAGCTACATATATTTTGCTAGCTTGTATTATGTTAAACCATGAACAGTCGTTAAACCATGTGAGAGGTCTACTAGGCGGCTTAAACAACTCTGATACTAGGGTGACCACTACTAAGGTGTTCATATTTGTGTTCAGTTGTGTATATAATACTTTATATAATAAATTGCCAAGAGACGTTAGAGAACTGCCTTTTAGATATTTTAAGACAAAATTCGGACATGGTTGGTAACAAATTGCTTTTATACAATGAATATATGACATTAATTGTAAGTAGGTAAATTAACTTATATACTTGACATTGCTTATTTTATTACTTTTTAGATTTAAATTGTATACATTATTGTTTTAATATTTGCTTGCCTATAATATGTAGAATATGGCTTGTACAGAAAATTGGCGCCAATATATCTGGTTAACTTATATTCTAAGTGAATAAATGATTTCTGATTTGGTCTAGGTGTCATTTGTGAATCTGAAATTTATACTACACCGAATTAAACTCGCTTAGTTTAGTCTAAGCCCTTTTAACTCAACTCCCAAAGGTAAAGGATTTTTTAAGTCACCGCCCGCACCAAGCCAACAAATCTGTATCGCGGGGGCCTTTAAAACAGCATACCGTCTATACCGAGACATACAACTCAAATAAGATATTGTCTGATGAAGCAGTAGAACCTTCGGCTCACTTTACAGTGTAAACGTTTTGTAAAAAAATCAAGATATATGTGGGTCACACTAATTTGTTATCCTATGCGGGGCTCGAACCCGATGTACGAGAGCGCCGAGGTAGTGGCGAGGCGACTTGATCTTGATATGGTTTTGATAGTCCATGCGCTTATAAGGCGATGCACTTATACATCTTAATGCAGGTTGTGATTCGTAAAACAACTCTCAGGTCAGCCAGAATATTTCTCGGAAAATATTATCAAAAGATGGCAAGGGTCAAATAACTATACCAAATGTTTTGTTCTAGGTAACAAAACATTTGGTATGAATAACATACTATCTAGTTTCAAATTATATCTAATATGTTTTAGCTTATTAAATATGAACGCTTCCCATGAGCTATATGTGTAAATAATAATAAAAAACCGGCCAAGTGCGAGGCGGACTCGCACATAAAGGGTTCCGTAGCAGCAAGTATTTCAGTTGTTTAAAAGAAAGCAAATTGCGACGTATTAAAAAAAAAAAAAACTACTTTCTAGATATTTCCATGGTAATGTACATCATATATTTTTTTTTAGTTTTATCATTCTCTTATTTTAGAAGTTACAGAGGGGACACTCATTTTACCACTTTGGAAGTGTCTCTCGCGCAAACTATTCTGTTACAAAAAATGATATTAGGAACCTCAATATCATTTTTGAAGACCTATCCATTGATACATGTATGGGTACGATGAAAAAAAAATTTGAGTTTCAGTTCTATGTATCCGTATTCAGTTCTATGTGTGCTACCCCCCAAAATTATTGTTCTTTTTCTTTTTTCGTGTAAAAATCTTAATGCGGTTCACAGAATAACGGACAGAACAACTTGGGATTGAGTCGTTCTAAATTAACACATTTAAATACAATGTTATTTTGTGTAAGAAATAAATATTTTAAAAAAGGATTCCTACTGAGTTTTCTGGCAGTGTTTCTCAGTAGCTGCCACGTCATGCACTGCACGGTAGGGTAAAAAACTTGACGATTCCACACAAATGTAATGTTTAATGGAATAAATGACTTTTTCATTTTCATTTTTTCATTTTCAATAAATAAATAAAATAAATAAAAAAGGCTTTTATTCACGTAGGCTTTAAAAAAGCGCTTGTAAATAGTCAGAACATATTTGTAGTATTATAGTTGTATACATTATTATTTCTAGAAATACATCTACTTACCAAGTTTCAACAGTACAGCTCTTATAGTTTCGGAAAAAAGTGGCTGTGACATACGGACGGACAGACAGACAGACATGACGAATCTATAAGGGTTCTGTTTTTTGCCATTTGGCTACGGAACCCTAAAAATACCCTCGTAGCCGAATTTTGGCCACGGCGGCCAGTCTCAATGGAGACTAGCCAACTGCACGGGACACATTATAGTACACAAGTGTGTGCGCAATCACAGAGGCTCTTCTATTGCAACACTCTCATGATCCAATGGGACGACAAGCGACACGACCGGAAAGAAGTCAGGTACAGGACCGACAGCTTTACGTGCTCTCCGAGGCACGGGGGTAATACCGCCAACTCGCAGACTTCGGGCTGATGCTGAAAAAAAAATATTTTTACAGGAAAGTCCCAAAATCACTTTTGGCACTACCCGGGATTTGAACCTATCCTCTGCGGATGAACACGCTACCGCTCGACCAACAAGGCAGTCAAGAAAACATAAAATTACATTGTACTTAACACATTTAAGTACAATGTAATTTTATGTTAAGAAATAAATTGACATCGAACTGAAATTAGTGATTCCACACGACTGTAACATTTCAACGGAATAAATGGATTTGAATAAGAAAAAGTTCTTGTTCAAAAACCCCATATATTTCAAGGCACTTGTAACATTCTACTCTATGGCAAACGTACCGAGTGCTACTCCATGTACCTATTTTTTTTAAATTAAAAATAAAGACAATGCTGGCACTAGGGATTTAATTCCTGTGACGCGGGATACTTAACTAACATAAAATAGACGGACACAAAGTACATCCTGACTCAAAACAACACAAATAGTTGTCTTGTACGGGAATCGAACCCAGGGCACGTGATAAAGCAATAAATATGGCGCATTGGGTCTCTCGAGCCTGAACATGATTTTCCCCCACGTATTAAAATTTCAATGCATTTTTCTCAACGAAATATCTGATTCCATGGCGCAGTGGTAACAATATATATATATCTACTTACTTTTAACTTCCTTTTGCAATTACAAAAATAAATTCTCCGATTACAACCCATATACAATTATGTAAGTGGCGTGAGTAGAACTTGTCTCAATTCGACGACGTTTAAGATCAGAATTATCTTATATATCCATACAACATGTAACGTAATTAACGCACACCCTCAGACACTCCAATTAGAATATTATGTTGTAATCATAATACATACACTGAATTTTTTATTTAACATGTATATGCATTGTTATTTACTAAATTAGTTTCTTGGAATAAAGTTTATTTTTCTTTATTTTGTATTAAATGATGGAATTTGTATGAATAAAATAAAACTGCGATTTATAAGTCTTATTACTTTGACTTACGGTCCATTTCAATTGGTTTGACTGTACAGGGTTGATATGACAATAATTTCCGTAGTTTTTAATTATTTTGGAATAAAAAAATTACGTATATTAAAAATGATATAAATCGATTCAGTAAACGATTCTGAACAAACTATTTTCAGGATGTGCGTTAATTAAGTTACATGTTGTATATGTATATCAGCCGAATGACAAAGTAATTTTAATTTTTGAGTAGTTTAAAAGTTTTTTGAGTAGTTCATATTATGGAGATATAACCCATAATTTCTACGCTTGGCAGACGGGCTGGCGATGGCAGTATGATGGTCATAATTCGAAAAGACACACTTCTGCCAGTTCTTTGGGAGATATTCCCTCGGGTGACTTCGTACCCCTGTTATATTAATAAATGAATTTTGAAGTTGAATTTGAAAAAGATCTTGTTCTAAAACCCCAAGTGTTGGTGTAAAAACAAAATTGAATCAAGGCCCAAAGGGGTGAAATGCGTGGTGTTATACATAAGAAGCGAAGTAAGATATTTTTTGTGTTTCTAGTTTTACTTAATATTGTTGTTGTAAATAATTTTCATCATCATCATATCAGCCGAAAGGCGTCCACTGCTGGACAAAGGCCTCCCCCAAGGATCTCCACAATAGCCGGTCCTGCGCTGCCCGCATCCAGCGGCTTCCCGCGACCCGCACAAGATCGTCGGTCCACCGTGTAGGGGGCCTGCCCACGCTGCGTCTTCCGGTTCGTGCTCGCCACTCAAGAACCTTTCTGCCCCATCGGCCGTCAGCTGAAACAAATAAATTATTATTATTATAAGCACCCCACGGGATGGAATGGATGTTAATATACTTACCTACATATTATAGGAGAAATTGTATATTTTTGATTTTAATAATATTTTCTATTTTCTATGCTCGGAGTTTCCCTGCGGGATCGAATCAGAAATGTCGAAATCCGCAGGCGAACCAAAGTCACCGACATAGCCCGAAGAATTGCCAAGCTGAAGTGGCAGTGGGCAGGGCACATAGCTCGTAGAGCCGACGGCCGTTGGGGCAGAAAGGTCCTCGAGTGGCGACCACGAACCGGAAGACGCAGCGTGGGCAGGCACCTACAAGATGGACCGATGATCTTGTGCGGGTCGCGGGAAGCCACACAACAAGAATATGTTTATTTAGCAATATATAATTATGTTCTCTTAGTTCTCTGATTGCCATAGTACTAGGCTATTAGTGCCATAGTATGGCTAGTTTGGGATCAGATTGCCTCCGAGTGCCACACACCCAATATTAATAATAAATATATAATTAAAATAATATACTCTTTGCTAAATCACTAAGCCAACAATACATTAGATTTTGTATAGATTTCATTCTCAAAAAAGCATGGAATAATATATATTTTTATGTCTTAGAATACCTAGTTATTCAGTAGAATACCTGAATTTTTTGATTCTCGGTTACAGATACTTTTTGATATCGTTTATTTAACTTATTTTAGCTTAACGGGTAGCAAAGGAAGGTGATATCATAGTTGAATGGACTATTATATGAATGAAATATTTCAATGGTTATACCATGAACTAAAACAATGTGTCTCGACACCTGTGCATCTGCTGTATAGACGAGCGGTCAATATTTGCTGTGCTGCATAGGTATTTCATTTAAGCTTTATAATGTAGCTATTTTAACTTAATAAGCTCACTGAATTGGTTTGTAATCTTTTTGACATGCGACTTCTGTGATTGTTTTGACATTCGACTACTGCGATGTTTTTTACATCCGACTACTGTGATGGTTTTTACATCCGACTACTGTGATTGTTTTGACAGCCGACTACTGTGATTGTTTTGCCATCCGACTACTGTGATTGTTTTGACATCCGACTACTGTGATTGTTTTGACATCCGACTACTGTGATTGTTTTGACTTGCGACTCCTCACGGCTACTTTTTCCATATAAAGGTATCTAAATGCTTATTTTTCTTCCGAAGGTTTTGAGATTAGATTATTATTTTAACTAAGAAAAATATGTTCACACGCCTGTACCGGTGTACCACCTTTAGTTTTAAAATGGAAGCAGAATAATCATAAATTGTAATTTGATCTTGTTATTTATTTCTCTATCGTTCTAATGGGCAATCCATCAGTAGCAAAAAGACTTGTCCAAACATAAAGTAATTGTCCAATAAAATGAAGCCTACACCGTATTGTCTGCCGCCTCCATAGCACACTCGCTAAACCATTTATTGCGGTAAACCTTTTTTGGTTTGGCCTGTTGTGTAACCGAGTCTACCATAATGTGATTTTTGGTGATCTCTACATACTCTTTTATTAACGCTTGGGGTGATGCTGTTGCTAATAAAAAATAAAATTATTCATTTATTGCGCTATTCGCATCCAGCGGTTTACAGCGACCCCGCACAAGATCATCGGTCCATCTTGTAGGGGGCCTGCCCACGCTGCGTCTTCCAGTTCGTGATCGCCATTCGAGAACCTTTCTGCCCCAACAGCCGTGCGTCGGTTCTACGAGCTATGTGCCCCGTCGACTACAATTGTGGAGACCTTTGGGGGAGGCCTTTGTCCAGCGTAGACGTCTTTCAGCTGATATGATGATGATGATGATGATGATACATTTATTATCATATATTAGAGTGTATGTAATGTGTTGATGGTTATCATATGGGCAGTGGTTACCCTGGTGTCAGAGTTGTTCAAGCCGCCCAGTAGGCCTCTGACATGGCTTAACGACTGTTGCCTAATGGCTACAACCGTGACCGACGGTTTAACGTGCCCTCCGAAGCACGGAGACGCTCACAAATTAAACCACTTTGGCGGTCACCCATCTATGGACTGACCGCGAGCCTTGTTGCTTAACCTCGCCAATCTTTTACGGACCGGTGAGAGCATCTGGCTATCATTGTCAATTTAATGCCGTTCCCTGATCGACATAGGCCTCTCCTAAAGGTCTCCACAATCTGGTCATTTGGCGATTTGCCGTAGTCACCGCATAATACCTAATAATAGTAAATATCTTGGGACATCTAACACACTGCTATCTAATTGAAACTAGGCAGAGTATAGTTCTATGGCGGGGCACACCTAGTAATACAATTTAAGTTTGTTTATCGGTTGTCTGGTCACATCTGATAAACAAACTTAAATTTTATTACTAGGTGTTCCCCGTGGTTTTACCAAACTTTATAAATTATGACAGCTCCTTCCCCGTGGGTGATAGCGTCATAATATGTAGCCTATATATGTTGACCCGACCTCTTAGTAATATTCATGCAAAATTTGAAGTAAATCTATGCAGTACTTTTTGAGTTTAACCCGGACAAACATACAGACAAACAGCCAAACAGACAAAAATTCTAAAAACTATATTTTTGGCTTCGATATCGTTTGTAGATCGCGCCCCAAGTATCCTTCAAAAAATATTCAATGATCAGTTTTGACTTTCGTACGATTTTATTATATGTATGTATATCAGACACGGAACTAATAATTGTGCTCATCACATAAAGATTGGTCATGTGTGGGAATCGAAGTCACGACCTCAAGCTTAGCAGTCAGGGTACTAACCAATAGACCAACATGCCAATACTATCATGTCTGGCCACGTGAGTTTGCGACTGTGGTAGGTAGTTGCCAGCTGCTGTGCAACTACCTCACCCACGGGATAATGTTCTTATTATTCTTTCTGGACCGGAAACCACACAAGTCGTAAAACATGTACTTTAAAGACTTGGCTTGGCTAGAGTGCGCGGCAGCAGCAGCGACATTCTGAGGATAATATCTAGTAAATTTATATCAGTGTCCGATACACTCGCTCTGGGTAAGCATCGTAGTTGGGACGGCAAAATAAAATAATTTAAGGTGTATTTAGTGTAAAGTGTATTTAAATGTTATGTATATGTGGAGGCAGGACGGCTTGAAGGCTCTTCACCACAACTCATCCTCTTATAATTTTATGGGTAGGTGAGGGCGGAACAGAAATAAATTACTTCAAATTACAATCAACGTAATTCACAAGAATCACGATTTAATTAGATGTTTAGTGATTACTACAACGTAAAATCAATCAAACTAAATCTTAAAATATCGTGATGGCGATGATTCTCAGCGATTCGTCACAAGGGTGGTGCGCGGGCGCCGTCTCGTTCAAAAGTGACTTCAAGATGGCCGCCCACACTACCATCGATAATGACGCTTCGCTAGGTTGACATTGACAGTCCTGTCAACCTGACGTTTGACGTAAACGCCGTCACGGCCGGACTGACGTACGACCGTCCTCGGGCGATTTATCTGAAACAAACAAAGATAACTGCATAGTCCGTTCGCTCATCCTGACTTAATCATTTTCATCAGTATACAAACACTAAAAACATTTAATGACTTTGACTAACCAGGCAAGTGTATCGCTTAGCCAACCGTGAGGTGTGACTCGGACTACACTTCAGTAAGACCAGTCGACAAACGCATTAGATATCATAACTCGCTAGAATTTAGCCAGTTATGATTAGCCAATACAGCACATTTTCGTTCTTGTGAACATCTAGACAAGCCAATCCTAACAAGGATGTGACCCGGACGACACAATTCGTCTTACACTTAGCAGGCAAGCAGCCAGAACAAGTCAGTCCTCCCGAGGGAACCGACTTGGACGACACAATTCGTCTCGGAAATAGCAAGCGATCATCCATGACAAGTCAGCCCTCTCGAGGCAACTGACTTGGACGACACAATTCGTCTCGGATATAGCAAGCGATCATCCATGACAAGTCAGCCCTCTCGAGGCAACCGACTCGGACGATTATTTAAGTATAGCGTTAAATCATGATATCATAACGTAAACGACGATTGGGTTGTCCATGAAAAACAACGAAACATTATCGATCTCGATCTGTGTTGAAATTTGTAAGCTACAAGAATAATTAACAACATTATTAAACAGTTTTGCTCGAAATTTATAAGCCGTCTGTAGCTTGTGA
Organism: Pseudoips prasinana; assembly: GCA_951640165.1. Taxonomy (NCBI): domain Eukaryota; kingdom Metazoa; phylum Arthropoda; class Insecta; order Lepidoptera; family Nolidae; genus Pseudoips; species Pseudoips prasinana. The sequence continues at coordinate 34,560,397 of OX621248.1, forward strand.
GCAATCAGCTCATGAGTCATAAGTGAGCAATCAGCTCTAGAAACGTATAAACATGGAACTACTCACCAAAATGTCTACTCTGGTGTGTTAACGACGTAGACGTTAACGGGCATATCTTGTGATCACGTTGTTCTTTGCCACGGTTGCACTTCGAAGCTAAATGGCCACAGCGTAAACAGCAGCGATGTCTGGTTTCTGGTCGCAGAAGACCAGGTCGCTGCCGGCGTTTTTGACCTTCTCTTTTTCGGACGACACTCACATGCACCATGTCCTAGCTTGCCGCACTGAAAACACTTTAAAAAAACAATTTAAAAACACTATAAAACCACATTAAGAACGATACAGTTTCGGATCGTTTTGCGTCTACACAATTATATTCAGCTACTTGAGGCGCATTCCTATTCATAAAAGTAGACGGTTTCAATTCTCGCTGCAGCTTCTTTCTCGTAATAATCTCCGTATTGAAGGCTAATCGTTGTAGGTGGTTGTGGAATTTTGACGAATGTGACAGTGCAGTGGACAGCAATGTAGTCTTCGCTCATATTTGTCCATTTTGAGGTTTATGTATGGTCACGCACAGATATTCGTTTTCCTTGCGTTTGCTATTTTGCAGGTTAATGAGGTCAGTCGCGGGTGATTCAACACTATCATTCCGTGGAGTAAATAACTCGAATCTGCAACCACCGCATCTCAAGGAACGATATTTGTGATAGCCACTGCGACGCCGTGCTTTTCAGCGCACCATAGCTATTATAAATGATTTTCACCGAAACAAAGGTCAACAGTATGCCCAAGCACGTGCGTTTGTGTCAGTTTGGGGTCTAATTTGAGTTGCTTTATATTGTGGGCGCTCACTTGATTTTAAATCGCTTCCATCAGACTCAACATCCGGCTATTTTCTAGCTCAAACATTTTTCGAAAAATATCTTAACCATGTGGCTTATCTTCGGTTCTTGATCCCACGCCTGATGTGGAGGCAGGACGGCTTGAAGGCTCTTCACCACAACTCATCCTCTTATAATTTTATGGGTAGGTGAGGGCGGAACAGAAATAAATTACTTCAAATTACAATCAACGTAATTCACAAGAATCACGATTTAATTAGATGTTTAGTGATTACTACAACGTAAAATCAATCAAACTAAATCTTAAAATATCGTGATGGCGATGATTCTCAGCGATTCGTCACAAGGGTGGTGCGCGGGCGCCGTCTCGTTCAAAAGTGACTTCAAGATGGCCGCCCACACTACCATCGATAATGACGCTTCGCTAGGTTGACATTGACAGTCCTGTCAACCTGACGTTTGACGTAAACGCCGTCATATATTTAAGTTATTTACTAACATAGTTTATAAGCTTCTGTTGTTACTAATCATAATGGATCATGTTATCTGATAATAAATAAATAATAATAATAATAATAACGGTACCATCGACATTTGTCGGGCGTGTCACCGTCCCGGAGAGTCCATCAGACACATTGTTTCCGGTTGTTCCTATCTTGCCAACGGCGAGTACTTGCACAGGCATAACCAAGTTGCCAGGATTATCCACCAGCAGCTTGCTCTTCGGTATGGTCTTGTAGACTCCGAAGTGCCGTACTACAAGTACGTACCGGAACCAGTTCTCGAAAGCGGTCGTGCCAAGCTCTACTGGGACCGGTCTATCATTACAGACAGGACTATTGTTGCCAATAAGCCTGATATCGTTTTGGTAGACCGGTTGGAGCGCCGGGCATTTATTGTTGATATCACTGTCCCATTTGACGATAACCTCGTAAGAGCCGAGACTGACAAGTTGTCAAAATACTTAGATTTGGCTCACGAGGTTACCGCCATGTGGGATGTGGACTCAACAATAATTGTTCCGATAGTCGTCTCCGTAAACGGTCTCATAGCGAAGAGCCTCGACCAACATCTTAAGAGGCTTTCGCTAGATCACTGGGTCAAGGGTCGGATACAAAAGGCGGCAATAATGGGAACGGCACGCATTGTGAGAAGGTTCCTTACTCTGTCGCCCTGACCACCGGCGGCCTAGGGCGTCAAACCTCGCCGCTGGAGGACCTCTATTTTTTTCATATTTATTTATATATTATTGTTTTCTTTTTTAATTCAATTTTATAGATATAAATATGTAAAAAATAAGAACTTGAAATAAATAATTTGGAATAATAATAAAAGCCAACTAACAAGTTTAAAGGACATTCTTCGAAAATATGATGGATGTCAGTTACCACGTTATCTTACTAATATTATAAAGGCGAAACTTTGTGAGTGTGTATGTTTGTTACTTCTTCACGTCTACACGGCTGGAACGATTTTAATAAAATTTGGTATGGAGCTAGCTGCCATCCTGGATTAACACATAGGCAAACACAACATTTATAAAGTTTAGCGCGGGTAAAACCGGGGGGCACAGCTAGTATCCTTATTACTTTGCACTACTTACTCATCAAGCGTGGTAATCAAACATTTTTAATTGATAATTATTTTTAATCACATTATCGGAGTGTCGGTTATAATTAAATTATTAATTAGGTACTAGGTCATTGCCGTGGTTGTTCTATTCAATTTTCTACCACTTCCACGTTAAAGTTATCGGTCTTCTGATTTGAAAATAGTTCCTATGATATTTCACTCTTGGCCGCGTTCGCCATTTGAGACAAATATAATGGAAATCACTTAAGTAATTCAAACGTTATATGCATTTAAGAAAGAAATTAATAGTAAATAAACGTACACATTGCGATCAAATATTATATGTTGGTACAGTTTAGTTTGAAATACGGAAATAAAAGTACAATTAGTATATTGCAGTCGAAGTTGTAAGCTGGTCGCAAATGGATTCGTTCGAATTTGTGATAGACGGAGTACTGCTCAATGCCGTCGGCGCTGCTGGGTTGCTCGGAAATCCCCTCTCCGTGCTGGTACTAAGGCATCAAATGCGCTGTTTCTTCAACTATCTGCTGATGGCACTGGCTGTATCTGACTCCGTCATAATCCTCTCGCTTATGTGGACCATTGGTACTAACTCCATCAGCGGTTACACGCAAGCCTTCGACTACTATTCCTGGGATCCGTTTAACATATATGTGTTCATTTTTGGCACTGTGGCGTGGACTATGTCCTTGTACCTGACACTCGCCTTGTCGGTGGAGCGTTGGCTGGCCATGTGCCACCCGTCGCGTGCCGTGACGTGGTGCACCTACTCCAGAGCGCGCTGGTGGGTGCTCGGTACGGCCGCGTTTACGATTCTCTGCAATCTGCCTAAATTTCTTAGTTTGATAATGAGTATGCACCTCCAAGCTTATCACCAACGGATAGATCAGATCTTCATGGATGTCGTACCTTTTTCGGCGCTGGCGGTGCTTAACACTTGCATCGTACGTCAGATGTGGTGCGAGCGTGCTGAGCGGGCTCAAAGGACCTGCGTGCGGCAGCGTGAGTTCGGATTCGCCATAGTGCTGCTGGTGATCGTATTATTATTGCTCTTCTTGTACTTACTGCCAAGATTGATTTCGTTTTTGTGCGTATATATCGACATATTTGACGGTATCTTCCTACCATTAAGCTTCATAAGTAATCTCTTGTGGATTATCAATCGTAGCATCAACTTCATTGTCTACTTCAGCTTTAGTGAGGAGTTCAAGCGCGCATTCCTTGACATGTTCAGTGTCAGAAACTCTCAGGACGCAACCCCCACGGCGCTAGTCACACTACCCCACGATTAATTGAATGAATTATAATTGAATTGAACGAACTTATACAAAGTAGTGGCCTTAATCACAATATATTTAACTAATGTGTACAAGTGAGATACTTTTATTAATCTGCATTATACACTGGGTATAAGGAGTGTGAAGTACTTATAGGCAGTACGTATGTATGTGCAATCACCAATTAATGCATCAACTATTTAATGGTGGTTAAATGAATAGATAGCTTCTTTTTGCTCTGTGAATTGTTCATTCTGGTATTATGTCTTAATTCAAATTCAAATTTATTTATTTTGTGAACAAAGGTATTACAGGTTGTTACAATTATATTGTTACATATTTTTTTACTAACACTAGTTTATAAGTTGTCATTGTAACTAACATATATGGAATTCATTCTGAATTAAATTATTATTATTATATCGATAGTTCATTCCGTGTTCCACCAGTAGGCATACAAAATTTTTCAATTATCATTAAGAATACAATGTCAATAAAAAAGAAAAAAAAAATCTTATAGAACAAATGTCACAAAATGTTTTAGAAATAAAAATAAATACCAAAAATGTCAACAAAATAGAATATTATAAAAAGATGAAGTAAATTTCAAGTATCGTGATAAACTACTAAAATAATTTAGTGTAATTGTATAATATAATGTAATTAAAATTATGTCAGTAAAATATATCATAGATTATTACAATTGCAATGTTTGATTATAGTTTGTCTTCCAGGTATTCCCTATGTCTATGTTGTATGTGAGTGTTATCGTATGATTGCCATGTGTATCTTAAGCTACAGTAACCGCTTATTACCAAGGAGGTATGATGGTTTGCTGACTGGGAGGTGTCATATATATTAACGCTTTAACTAGCCAAGTGCCAATATACTGAGGCGCCAATATCTTACTGTTGTTTGTAATGCGTGTAACGTATAAGAGAGTGTTGGCAGTATCATAGCTCTCTGTGAAGTTTGCATCAGTCATCTATATATATAAAAATCAATGCCACTTTTCGTTGTAATGTTATAACTCAACAACGCCTTTACCGATTTGGCTAATTTTGGTCTTGAATTATTCGTGGAAGTCCAGAGAAGGTTTGTACGTAGAGAAAATTAAAAAAAAAGTCTTGACAAAGTGTAAAATAAATAAATGAACTTAAAAATCATTTTTTTATTACTTTGCCTTATACGTAGCGAAGCACGTACCGGGCAGCTAGTTTTATTATATATTATAGAGATAGCATTACGTAGAGAGCGGTGGAACTGCTTGGGCGACGTAATTACGCTATGGTATGTTTTATGTCATAATTTAAATAGCTTATTGTTTACTTAAAAGCGTTTATATGACAACCCGTCTTCAGAACTGTAACGTGATAGAGCTTGTTTTCGACCTCTTGTTATGATTTCCAAATAATTGGTAACATTTTTGGTGATTTGTTTACTTAAAAAGGTATGATTTTGCTTTGTATTTAATTTAAGATTTATTAAAAGGATATAATCTGCCTAGAAGAGGTGAATGAGCGGAGTGGCCGATGCATTCAGTTCATTCTCGTTCATGACATTTGGAATGGTCGCCTAGTTCGGCACTTCTTCTTACCGAGCGCTCGAACCGAAAGGTTGTCCACAAGTGTTATATGTTATGTGTATATTGATTTATTATAATACCGAAGTGAATTAGTTTAGTTAAAGTTTGCTAAGTGTTGTAATGGTGCAATCCTGAAGATTTAAATATACATCTATTGTTCCTGAAAAACGTGTTTTCTTATCACTCTCTTACAAAATTGATGACCGTTAACACTACACGAGCAGAATTTCAACATTTATCTTTTATAAATTACTTTGTCCAAGTATTACATGAGAACATTCGGTGTTGGTCGCTATCCTCCTGTATTGGTTAAATAATATTTTATTATTATTTTAGTATATTAAATAATTGAATACATTGTAAAGGTAATGAGTTTATTCCGTCTTCACTTATTACATTTTGTTTTATATCCCTTTATAATCAGGTATTACGATATGTATTTTGAGACTGCACGCAGAACCCTGTTAGTAAACATATCGTTGCAATTTTAAAAGTAATTCATTTGTGGTCCGAAACTGGGTAGGGATTGTAGTTATGAATACAAGAATGTGTCACCAGAAACCCTTCTGCGCCCCAGACTTCTCAATGCTCTGCATAAAGGACGGGTTTACGATGCTAAGTTATAAAATGTCGTGATAGTATTTTAATACAAATAACCTTTGTAAGCAATATTTTAAGTATGTAATTAAATGATTTCTAACAACCGCAATCGTATTATTGCAATAGTTTTAAGAATCCGTCCCTACTTCTAATCTCTCTCATTATTTCGCTATCGCTATTATCCGCCATAAAGTCGCCAATCTCAGTACCAAAAAGCATTTTCGTACATTTGTTATGAGAAAGTTCCAATGGAAATGTATACTTAGTACAATACTAGACTGGTCAAGTGGTCACTTAAAAACTAGTGAACTGATTTTAAAAATCCTTTCTCTAATAAAATGGTACGTCATCCATCAGTAACGAAGGCTATATTTTTTTACGAATTAAATTAGGGATCCCTACAAAAACTACAGTAATGGAATCCCAGATGTATATTTTTATCATTAAACTCCTACGCGACGTCCTGCGTGAGCGATCTAGACGCGAACGCGCGTTTCGGCGCGAAAACAACCAACAGTCGAAAACGATTGAAGTGTCCTACGTGACAAAACGCGGTGCGGAGCGGCGCGAAATGAAGCGAACGCGATCAGTTGGCTTGATATTTTCGCGCAAACAGGATGCGGTGCCGTCGTGTTTTTGCGGCGTTGGAGGCGGCTTCGCTTGCACGTAGGACATACTCACCGCGTCGCACCGCATCGCATTGAATTCGCGTGTCACCGCTTCATAATCGCGTTCGCTTTGAATCGCCTACCTAGGACGTAGCGTTACTGTTGAGTATTCACGATGCTGAGTTATTAGATTTATTATAAAGATTATATATTTTCTCGCAATTCTTCATATTTTTGTTATATTTCATACAGTTTTTTTCGTGTTTTGTTAGTTTTATTTTGATTCCGTTCAATTTAACACACATACTTACTCACATGTACTACAGCTTAATCGAGAGGTACAAAATTGAAATCTGCCTATCCAGAGTGAGGAGGGACTGGCAATCTGTCATACAGGTCTCCTAGTACAGACACCAGTCTCTCACATAGATTAATCCTTATTACACCTAGTAATGTACACCTAGATTAAGTATATTTAATGTATAAACGTCTGTGTGAGAGAAAAAATAAAGTTATTATATTATATTATTAATTAAATTTTACCCGTACCTGGTAAAATATACGGACGAGTCTTGCGTGATAGGATAAAATTGGGTGTATTCAGATTCATTCTTCATTAAGTTATTTCTATCAAACACAATTGTTTATTTAAATACGTAGTTTTAAATACCATCTCAACTAATAATCTCAATTCTTCTGCTATACTAGCGACCGCCATAACGCGACCAAGTTCGGTACCAAGAAAGAATATTCTTACATCTAGTGAGGTAACTGCTAAGTTTCAATCGTAGTATATATCACACATTGTACTAAAATCTACGCCTACGCACTCCAAAACTAGACTGGTCAAATGGTCTCGAGAATGGTAGTGTATCGGCGAGAAAATCAAAGGCAGCTATCAATCTCTTGTCAGGCTAATAATGGGTATGAATAGTACGTTAAATGTGAATAATTGTTGTCTACCAACTGTATGACGTAACGAACACAAACACACCAGATTTGGGTGATTTTTCTTTCCGCATTCGTACAGATATTTCACAATTGGCTTGCAATTTGTACCACTGTGAACCGTTTTTAGGGTTCCGTACCCAAAGGATACAACGGGACCCTATTACTAAGACTTCGCTGTCTGTCTGTCCGTCTGTCACCAGGCTGTATCTCATGAACCGTGATAGTTACACAGTTGGAATTTTCACAGATGATGTATTTCTGTTGCCGCTAGAACAACAAAAACAAAACAAAATAAAATAAATATTGAAGTGGGCTCCCATACATCAAACGTGAATTTTTTGCTCGTTTTAATCGATAATGGCACGGAACCCTTCGTGCGAGAGTCCGACTCGCACTTGGTCGGTTTTAGAGTACATTCAAGAGTGCATTTCCATTAAACAATTTATTCATTTTTATACAATGTATAGTGTGTGTCGTTTGTAGTATTATTAAATATATATACGTATACATATGTATATATGAATGACATGCTAATAATACATAAATACTCATAAAATTTACATATATTTATATTCACATGCAACAAGAAGAGGAGTAAAGTGATTTGTTTCGAATTAAAATACAGATATTGTGTTATATTTGCAGATGTTAGGAGGAAAAGAATTGCACAACCTGACTGCGTTAACCGTATCTTAAGCCGTCTGTTTTATGTGGAGGAATTAGAAGAAAAGAAGGAAGCTGAGATTTACAATTTAAGATGACAATTTATAACTTTCGAAGTAGTTCAAACATAGTATAAGGTACTCCACTGTTCTTTTAAACAACCAATTTGAACAAAATTTATATTGGACTAACTCGAATTACAAAAAATGACCGATTTTGGTCATTCTTTTGTATCTTTAACCCTACAGTAATATACAAAACGTAACTCTCTCTCTATCTGCACCAACTTATACGTCCCTCTCAACTTCCATTCACCTCGCCCGACCACACTTTTTGTAACGCTCTTCGTAAAGAAGTTTTACTTTAAAAACCATTTCGAAGTGTTTACTGTCTTTTCGATATATAATGTACGCATAGCACTTCTTTGCCTGAAATACAGGATTACCTAGTTCAGGCACACCTATAATGTTTGTAGCGAGTTAAGATAATTGCATTTGTAGTTTTATTTTATATTTTTGTAGTTAAGAATGTTATCTGAAATAAATTATAATAATTATTATTAAAAAAATATACCCTGTGAAGCTTTTATCATTACTTGTACTAGGCATGCCTTTAAAGTCTTGTTGTTTCCATATTTCCCGGCGATTTTGAATTTGGAACTGTTCTATATTCGAATTTGTTTAAATTTTTTAATCTCAAAACAGTTGAAAGTATTAGGATTAATGCTAATGTTTAGTTACAGCGATGTTATTGCACGCATGCAGTGTGTTTTACGGATTTTAAAATGGATAAACCATTGAACAAAGTTTTTCATTCGTTTATCAAAAACGCGTGCATATGAGTGGTTTCTAGAGTGAATTTAAAAGCGGACGAGATGTGGTGATTCGCCCTCGCCCTGATCGACCATTCAAGTCTTCAACTGAAATGAGCATCGCTAAGTGATAGAAATGGTAAGTATGCCCTCTAAGTACATTATCATTCTTAACTGATACATTAACATTCTAAGCTGCTTTTCCCAAATTGATGTATTCTTAAATTTCCTACCTGGATTTTAAGACGAAAATATGTAGTAAAATATACCTAAAACTTAATTTTTTGATAATTAAACTTAAACTATCTCTTTGACAATAACTTAATACAAGCTAGCTGAATATAATTGCTCTTATAGAATAAATTTTATAAATCTTTTCATACAATCCGTGTACCTAAATATCTATGTAAGTAGAAATAATAATGTAAACAACTTATATTACTACAAACATGCTTGCGCATGCGCTTTTTTAAAGTCTACGTGAATAAAAAAAATAAAAAGATGAAAAAATATATCTATTTTTAACCGACTTCAAGAGGAGGTTCTCAAGTTCACCGGTATTTTTTTATTTTTATGTATGTACAACAATTACTCGGAGATTTATGATCCGATTTACGTGATTCTTTTTTAGTTTGATGCGGAATAGATGCCATTTGGTCCCATAAAATTTTTATATAGTTTGGCCCAGAAGTTTTCATTTTATGGACATTTTTGTATGGAAATGTTTGTTTATATGGACGATGTAATTGTCTTTGGCACAGACGTTTTTAAATCTTAGCCAGTCTAGTTAGTTTAGTTTAGTAGCATTCATACTCTTCAAGCGTGTCTTGGCATAAACATAAAGAACAATTTAGATGACTAGCGTTTAATACGCGCGTATTAGCTCGTTTTTGGAAGCGTATTAGGCGCACCTTTTAGCACAAGCGCATTTTTTTTATGTACGTACACCGATTACGCTGAGATTTATGAACCGATTTACGTGATTCTTCTTTAGTTTGATGCGGGATAGCTGCCATTTTTACGGTTCTGTAGCCAAATGGCAAACAACGGAAACCTTATGGATTTGTCATGTCTGTCTGTCCGTCCGTATGTCATAGCCAGTCCTTTTTTCCGAAACTATAAGAACTATACTGTCGAAACTTGGTAAGCAAATGTATTCCGTGAACCGCAATCAGATCAACACACAAAAATAAAAAATAAAACTTGTGTGTACTTATGTACACGCGTTAGAAGTTATACTTCTTAATATACAACTTGAACATAGTTATCAATTTTCATACCACCTCGAACTAACGTCATGCTGTTAAATTTTTTGGTGTCGGTGTGCGCGCGCATCGTAAAAATTCATTTTTCTCCATCGCGCCAAAAGAAGTATAACTTCAAAAACTTTGTTTAAAAAACCGACTTCAAAAACGAAAAAGTATAAAAATAATATCTTAATAAGGATTTAATTTAATACATCTCTTATGCAAACGTAATACCTTAAATATTAAGGAAATACTATAATTTTTATGTGCTACCTATTGATAGGTTTGAAGTCGGTGCCAAGCCCTAAGCAATATAAAATTTAATATTACATAGCTTTCTTACCTCAAAACTTTGACCAACATATCTCCATAACCATGGGTTTCTCCGGGGTGGGGATGGTACAGGGGGGTAGCCCCTCTCCTTCCCACTTACGTATGAAGGCGACTTAATTGATATTTACCTAATATATACGACTTAATTGATATAAATGAGATATTTATCGTTTACTCTTTCAGCTATACGAGAGTAGAGCAAGACGGTATCTGTAGTACAGATTCCTCTTTATATAGAATCAGATAGGACAAAACTACACCGAGAAATGTACCACTTACACTATTGATACTGAAGGTTTCTATACATTTTAACTACATATGTATCTACTATTTTTTATATCATAGGGCGACAAACGAGCAAGTGGGCCACCTCATGGTAAGTGATCACCGCCGCCCATGGACACTCGCAACACCAGAAGAGTCGCGGGTGCGTTGCCGGCCTTTAAGAGTCAGCAATAAGTGTTGCTGACCCTTCCCCCACTCCGATGAGCTCTGGCGACTTTACTCACACGCAGAAACACAACTTTAAAATTATTAATATTATTATTAAGGAATGTCTTCTGTAATGAAATGAAAAATGAAAAAAAAAAAAGAAAAATGATTTATTCCATAAACACATCAATTCACAATTAATAAATTACTTCTGCTAAACTGCATAGCAGTTTGTTGGCAGATGTAGCTCCCTTTTTTTAAATCTTATAGTGTATTTAACATTATTTGCTTACTATTCATAATTTATACATTGCTTAAATTATCGTAAAGGTTCTTGTGAACAATACCTAGTAAGTGAAATCTCAGTTTCTTTATAAATGATTTTTGAAGTTATACCTACTTCTTTTGGCGCGATGGAGAAAAATGATGAGAGTGAATCTTTACGATGCGCGCGCACACCGACACCAAAAAAAATAACAGCATGACGTTAGTTGTAGGTGGTATGAAAATTGATAACTATGTTCAAGTTGTATATTAAGAAGTATAACTTCTAACGCGTGTACATAAGTACACACAAGTTTTTTTTTTTGTAACACAGCTATTCTCTAAATCAGAAGGCAAACTATTGAATATAGTAGGAACTAAGAAATTTCTGCACCTTCGTCCATAATAATTGTTACAAATGGGCACTTCATATCGTTTTGTGTTTTTGCTCCTTTGAGGTCTAGATTGTTCAGACATGGTTTTAAACTCATTTTTACGGTATTGCTCTTGCGCTACCAACATCATAGCCCTTTCATGAACCGGCAGCATTTTACATTTCACGAACAACTCTTCATAATCACTACTTTTACAATAATTTTTCGTATTTTTATCGACTAAAAGTTTCATAAACCTGATTTCTATGGCTTTAATTTTATTTAAGTAGGTATTGAAAGTGTTACCGTAGCATGCCAGTTAATAACAGAGCAATGAGTCTACTAGAGCATAGTACACCATGCACAGAGTGGCCCTATCCAGAACAAAACTAAGATGGTGGAAGTTCACGAGGACCGGGCTTAGTTTGTTAGTCAAGTTTGTTATGTGCATTTTCCATGAGAAATTATTGTCAATGACTAAACCCAGGTACCTGTATTCGTCCACCACCTCTATACTTGCACACTTACAAGCCACACAGTCACTAAGTAAACACTCATAGCTGTGTCCGACTATTTGCGGCAAACGAGTAACTTATTTAAGATACGGAGATCGTACATGCATACATTTTGTTTTCTGTGTATTAACTATGATTCCATTGTCATGTGCACATTTGATTATATTTGTAAAGTCTTCTTGGATGTGGGTTTCAATTACATTTAGGTCTCTATGTCCATATACTACGCAGGTATCGTCTGCGAACATATATACGCGACAGTTACGTACCACATTGCACATGCTGTTTACATGCATGATATATCCGACCGGGCCGAACACGGAACCAGTTGGCAAGCCGCATCTAACATTTTTTAGCTCGTCTTCGACCCCGTCAATGACCGTTCGTAACATTCTATTTCTTAGGTATGCACGGAACCACTTGAGCAATGGGCCTGCGACCCCACACTCCTCCATGGCTCGCAGCAGCTGGTGGTGTTCCAGAGTATCAAATGCTTTTTTGAAGTCAATATAGAGCACCACCACCTGCATCCGCTGATCCAAGCAATAATTGACGTCATCGGTTAGTTGTGCCAAAGCCGTTCCCGTGTTCCGCCCTCTTCGGAAACCATGTTGAACATTTGATATAATGCCATATTTTTCCAAAAACCTATTATCTGACTAACAATGATTTTTTTTACAATTTTGTTTATAACAGACAATATGGGTATAGGTCTATAGTTAGGAATTTATTTATATTTAAGTTATAAGAAAAATCTCTGTGAGATCCAGAAAAATCTGTTTAAAAATAGGCCTTATTATTGCTACATTCAGTTCATCGGGATATACTCCCTTTTCCCACATACAGGTTAATAAACAATGTGATTATGGAACTCAGCTTATATTTTAAAAACTTTACCTCTTTAACCCTAATTTTATCTACCCCTTCCGATTTTTCACAACTTAGCCCATTTATTATTACCTCTACATCCTTAGAACAGGCTTTTTGATATCTCAGAGATACGTTACTGTGACTAACATATGTAGATCTATCTAAAAAGGTATGATAACACTTACTCGTATGTTTTATATTTATAATTTCATTACTAAAAGTGTTAGAGAAGCGATCACATATTTCAGGTGTGCTATATATTCTGCCCATATATTTTAATATAATTGTATTTATGCTTTTTTTCTCCCTTCCTAACCATGAATTAACTCTGACCCAAATTTTTCTAATATTTTTATTACACTTTTTTATTTCTTCTTGTCGGTACTTGTTTTTAGCTTTATTTATATATTTATTTACTTTATTTCTGTATCTGTTATACTGCAAGCGCAAATTCATATCATTGGGCTTACTTTTACAATATTTAAATAGTTTATCCCTAGTACTAATCATATGCTTAAGTGTGTTTGTAATCCACGATTTGGATTTTCTTCTCTTACGGACCGGTACTTGAATTTTTGAATTATAGTAAGCATTTGAAAATATTGTAGACAATTTGTTATATAATTCAATGGGACACTTTAACAGTGTTTAACAGTGTAAGATAGAGGTACTTCCTCAGTCGGGCTGCTCTTTAAGCGAATGAACGCTAAGCCCTACCTCTCGTAATACCATTAAAATAACTTTACGCACCCAGAACAGATATCTACAAGAAAATAATCAAAACGTTGAAACTCGTTCCACAACACTATAAACAATACGAAACTAATCGGGAATGCATACAAACACATATTAATTTACACCTCTATGCAAATGAAGCTGGTTTAATTACCGCAGAGGACGAGGCGATATCCACTGGACCATAAGTTAGAGTAATGATCCAATTTATCTCGCGGGACACAAACGTTGCTTTAACAGAACAGACGTGAACTACCAAAGGACGAGATACTATGTTACAGGTAAAATTAACGACTGCGCTATTATTAGTAATGACCAGTTTGTATTTATAGTAACTGTAGCTATTGGTTGTGTTTATCTTATTATGTACAATTAAGAAAAATAAGAAGTAATACAAATTGAAAGGGAAATTGAATTCAAAATAAATATTAGTATTTTTGTAAAAAAAAAAAATAAGTAATACAAATTAAAGAGCAGCACACAGGCTATTTGTAATGTACGTATTCAATAATAATATTGAATTTGTACCTTAATATAGATAGAACCATTCAGACAATATAAAGTAAAATATAGCTAAAACTATACATTTAGATAATTAAACCTATAGATAATCTCTTTGACAATAACTTATTAATATAATAGCTATGGAAGTAGATATATATAACTGTAGCCAGCCGAAATTTGCAGAAGTTGCACAAAGTTGCATTGTAAACAGTGCCATATAGTGGTCTAATATACTATTAAGATATAATTATTATGTTTCATATAGCTTACAATATCGCTTTGGAATTTTCTGTAAAGGTGTTGTAAATGTGTTTCAATAATTAATAAAAAAACAAAACTTAATACAAGCTAGCTAAATATCATTACTATTATAAATGTTTTCATACATTCCGTGTACCTAAATATCTAAATCGAAATGAAATACTTATGTATTAGAAACACTTAACTATAGTACTAGAAACACGTTCTGACTATTTGCAAGCGCTTTTTAAAGCCTATGTGATGAAAATTTTAATGGAACTATTTCAACAGGGTCGTGAGAAGAGAGTATGAAAGCCGAGCTGTGTGTGTGTGTGTATTTTAAAGATAAGATGCAAAACGGAGTACCCAGAGTAATATACTTAAATACATACGACACAAAAAGTCCTATAAATCACTATAGCTCGAAGAATTATCAAACTGAAGTGGCAGTGGACAGTCCATAAGCAAACTCCCGGAGCCCGGGCTGATACTGAGAAATTTTCTAAACAGAAAATTCGCAATTTTTTTTCCCGACATTTTGGATCGACTACGGATTTCACTATTAGCTAGTGAAGCTCCAAGCATATTTTTTTTTAAATTATTTTTTAGTGTCTCATATTTTGTAAGCATGTAAATAAATTAATAATTTAATTAACTGTCATGATCTTTAGTCAACATCTAATAATAATGGAATATCACTTTTATTTTATTGTTAATAATAAAATAAAAGTGATATTAACTGTGTAATAATGGAATATCACTTTTATTTTATTGTTAATAATAAAATAAAAGTGATATGAACTGTGAGCTAGTCCTACCAGGTAATCGTATTTTGTATGATAACCTCGATACAGGCATTGCCTACTGAGGCCATTATTGTACATCAACCATGTAAAAAGTGAAGTGCTAATAAAAATATTATTATTAATATTCCTCCCGATTTGAACTCTTGGGGTCACTTTGATTTTTTTATAAGGCCTATGGTAAGCGACCACGTCCAGAATTGGTGAAACATAAAAACAAAAAATCCACATATTATTTTAGTCTAACTATGAACGTCGTCTTGTTTTGAAGTCGATAAAAAGAGACTCATAAATGTCTGTTGGTCAAGTGATTAGTGTCGTAGGTATCTATGGTACCAGTTGTGGTTTCGCGTTTATGTTAATAGTATCTAATCTTCGTCAAATTTCGGCTAGAGCAGCTATTCTTACTAAACATTCATCATATCAGCCGAAAGACGTCCACTGCTGGACAAAGGCCTCCCCCAAAGATCTCCACAATTGCCGGTCTTGCGCTATCCGCATCCAGCGTTTCCCAGCGACCCGCACAAGATCATCGGTCCATCTTGTAGGGGGCCTGCCCACGCTGCGTCTTCCGGTTCGCGGTCGCCACTCGAGAACCTTTCTGCCCCAGCGGCCGTCGGCTCTACGAGCTATGTGCCCTGCCCACTGCCACTTCAGCTTGGCAATTCTTACGGCTATGTCGGTTACTTTGGTTCGCCTGCGGATCTCAGCATTTCTGATTCGATCTCGCAGGGAAACTCCAAGCATAGCCCTTTCCATTGCTCTTTGGGTGACCTTGAGCCGCCTGATAAGGCCCATAGTGAGCGACCACGTCTCTGTTCCGTAAGTCATCACTGGCAACACACACTGGTCGAAGACTTTCGACTTGAGACACTGCGGTATTTGGGACGAGAAGATATTACGTAGCTTCCCGAACGCTGCCCAGCCGAGTTGGATTCTACGATACGATATACTAAACATTACGCGGGATATATTATAGTGTGTGCGGCGCAAAAACATACGTCATCATCATGTCAGTCAAAGTACGTCCACTGATGGACAAAAGCCTCCCCAAAGAATGGGGTGCCATCACGCTTAGCAGACGGGTTGGCGCTCGCATTTTGATGGTCATAGTTTACAGAAAAAGCTGCTGCCCGTTCTCTGGTAGGCATTCCCTCGGACGATTTCTAAACCCCCCACGCGATGAGATGGGGTGATGATATTCTATGCCGCCACCGCACAGTAAATATATACGCGTTGTTCTATTCCCTCATCCATAATCTGGTGGTATAGACAGGACTGGAGACATCAGGCACAAGACTGAGTACTTACCGAGCTCTTGGAGGTATGGGTGTATAACGTCGTCAACCTCCACACTCTTGACCCTATAGAGTGTTTATTGATTTAAAACTTTAGCACAAATAATATTGTACATAGGCGGACTTAATAGTCAACCTTTGGGTGGTGCAGAAAGACTGCGGTAGGTGCACTAAAATGGTCAAATATAAACTTTATAGATTTTTTAATGGTTTAATCTTTGCCAGAAATATCCCAATACACATATCAACCTGACCCGGTTTTGAATATACGAATATTAGACCAAAGAGGCACAGGTTTTACGTTACCCTGATACTCACACTCGGTGTAAACTTACTAATATATAGTAGGAAGCGTTAATGGATTCAAACAAATGAAAAATATTTATGAAATACGTAGTGTAAGATATAAATTACTAGTTGTGCCCGCGACTGCGTCTGCACATTTTGTAATGACTCCGTTAATATTACATTTGAATATTTCTAATATTTTGCCTCTTGTCGCAAACTTATAAAACATTCACATAAACCTAACATAAATAATACATAAAAATCACACAAGCTTTCATCCCCTCTTGTTATTTTACACCCTTGAGGGTAAAACTTTTTCAAACTTTGAATGCCGTTTTTATTTAGATCAAACCAACAGTTAAACGTAAAAAATAATAATCAAGCTTCTAACTCAAAAAATGACGATACTTCCATACAGCGCTTCATCCCCTTATATTCTTTCCCAGGCTCTAGACTATCTGTGCACCATATCTCATTCAAATAAGTTCAGTAGTTTTGGACTGAAAGCGCGACAGACAGACTGACAGACGGACAGTTACTGTCGCATCTTCTATAATAATAAAATCGTAGGAAAGTCAAAACTGTACATTGAATTTTTTTTTTAAAGGATACTTGTGGTGTGATCTACAATCGATATCGAAGCCATAAATATAGTTTTTAGAATTTTTGTCTGTTTATCTGTTTGTCTGTATGTATGTCCGGGCTAAACTCAAAAAGTACTGCATGGATTTACTTAAAATTTTGCATGAATATTACAAAGAGGTCGGGTCAACATACCAACGGGGGAGGAGCTGTGATAATTTATAAAGTTTAACGCGGGTCACAGCTAGTTTATAATATTAGTAACGATTATAAACAATTAATAAATTAGAATTAAGTTTTAATCTTTATAAAAACTATGAGCTCAACAATTGCACATTAATGATAAAATATTAGTCATGCTATGTTATTATAATTTATTATTTTAAATAGTTACATCAATTTATTACAACGTTATCTTTCTGTTATCATGACTCAGAAAGTGCTACTGAAAACCCTTTTAGTATGTCTGTACGTACAAAATAACTTTAATACAAAAAGTTCGATTCACAAATTAAGTACCGATTCGATATTAAAGTGTGAAGTAAATGAGCAAACATTTGGTAAAGACAACACTAATAGCGTAACGGAAGCACCATAGATCTAAGTGGTTGGGCAAACGTGCGCGCGCGCATTGTATGGCCGATGATAAAGCTCGCAATTTCGCTTGTCAGTCGGGAGCGTGCCGCCAAGCGAGTCGGTTCTCCCTTTCGGTCGGCGCGGGAGTCCGTGCGCGTTTATCATCCATCCGGTCGTATCATCATCTACAAACGAACTACTCTTGCGCATCACGTACGGTATTCTGGTTGCCCGGTTGCTCTCCACCGAGGAATCCAGTGGCATGGTAATTTGTGATATATATCCATCAGGATAATGTTGATTTAATTTTGTTTCGGACGGATCCTGGGTGTTTGCCGCCTATTGTCTCTAGAATAGCGCTAGAGATTGGTATTGTATTACGTAATGTGTATTAAAATATTTTATTTATTGTAGGTACCATGTATATTTAATATATTTTTTGTATTTAATAGTCAAAACTTAATTTGAACTTAACACTAGTGAGTTAAGTTCAAATTAAGTTTTTGCCGATAAACTAAATGCTTGATAAAATATTGTAGACCGAGCCTATACTTATGTTAAAACTTTTAATTGGTGATAACAAGAGTGTGCTGCAAAAATATAATTTTGCCACTACATGTCATGATGCCTACATCCTCAGTTAATAGGGCCAGGGTTAAATGTTGGTTGATGAGTCCCTTATCATAGTAGGAACCGCACGAAGGCTAGCCGATTTGCGCAATCATGTGGCCATATCACGCCCAACGCTAAATTCTCTTGAGTGGGAATATCGCTCGCCATTTAATTGTCATATTTATATGTTACCGCTTCTGTTTTGTTCAAAGTACAGCTCTCGATAACGTTGGGACTGTTTTGCATGCTCTACAAAAAAGATTTAATGTTTCTGACTTAAAACGTCTGCAAACGTTACTCCAAAGTTCTAATCTATTAGGTAGTTTTCAAATTAAAATTGTGATGTTTAGTTTGAGATTTCTGTTACTTATTTAAAAGCAGGTTAAACGATTCAACTTTTTCTGAGATGCTGAAAATATGACTAATGTAAATGTTTGCGATGAAAATGATCTGCTCTTTCTTATTCTGATAGGTCAGGTTAAAATAACGTACCAATTTTTCAGGGATGAGCAGTCTCTTAAAAATATATAAAACGTGAATATAAGATGGTTTTCACCATTAAAACACAACGACAATAGTATCGTTTAGTATGATCCTTCAAAAGGGCGTTCTTAAATATCAACTTTAGCTAAAACATCTCCCCTCTAAGTTCGTTAAAAGATAAAAGAAGATACATATAAGAAGTTAATAAACTTATTTCTGAAGTTTACAGCAATAGTCACGAAGCAATAGCTTTATAATTGTCTGCGATTTAGGGTCTATCGTACATTGTAGTTGCCATAACATCGATTCAACACCTCAATCATAAATTGTACTTCAGGTTATAGCTGTTACAATTTGCATAACGTTTGTAAGGTCTCTAGGTGCGCCAATGGTACTACATTTGACAGCTAATTCTCTATTGTATTCAGAATTTTACAAGCTCTAGCCATAAATTATTACCTGCATTTATCTGTTACTTTGAACGATATTGTAGTGTGTAATAAAACATTATGTGTTTGTATCTCTTTGCTCTTATGTCATCGGTGACTTGTTTATTCTGGATTTGCACCTAAGATGTAATAAAATTAAGGAATTGGACCTTGACGCATCAGATTAAAGGTGGAATGTCGTGCGATGTTTAAACATAGTCATGATTAAATCAATATATTTGCATGAGCTTGGCACACAATGTGGATAGGAATGATGAAGTTGAAGATGCATTAAAATTGCAAATCTACTACCGTTGACACATCAGTTAAGTTTAGAAATTTTTACTTGTGAATAGCTTACATTATTCTGTAATAATTTAAAGATAAGTAAGTTATATATATTCCAGAAATAATGTCCAGAAGACACTAAAAGCGTACTTGGACATCGACAGCTCAGATTTACCGATAATATAAAAAAAATAAAAAAATTCAACAGAATTTAATGGTCTTTTCTGAAACCGAATTCTATATTTCTTAGTGTCTTATAATATAATAAGTTTCTAATACGATAATTAATTTATAATAACATACATTTTATCAGTAATTTCGTAAAATAGGAATGAATACTTATTTTTGTAGACGATCAGCAAATATAGGCATTTTTTTCCTATCATCAAGTCTGCCAAATACGTCCACGGCTGGACTAAGGCCTCCTAAAAAAAATTTCCACAATGTCATTGTGTCCATCATTTAGTATTTAGGAGATCCCCCACGGGATGAAATGGGGTGGTGATATCTTTGCCATCAGCCACAAATTACCCTTGACCACCCAAAAGCAGCAGCCATTTATTTCCTATGAGCCTCTATATTAGTTTAGGTTGATGCAATTAATATTCCAATGAAGATTAATAGAATAACGATGGTTGAAAACTGGGAGCGATACATTTTCGTGAGTAAGGTCAAAAATTCGTATGACGTGTTAATCTTTTTCAATAAATGTAACCTACATTTGCACAATAAGTGGTGGCTTCGTGAACATTGTCAGCACAGCTGGTGTTAGTTCCTTTGACACAGTTTCACACATGTCTCTCGGTTTTGTTTGTTTTTTGAATAGTCCATTATAAGGCGAATGCCGATTATTCTCAGATTTTTAGGCTGTTTGTTTCTAATATGAAATCATTATATCGTATGTAGGTACAGAATGATGTCATCATGGATTTAACTTCTGAAACGTGTAGTGCTGTTGTGTGTGTAAATGATCTATATGTTCAGTATTACATTGTATTAATATTTATTGCAAAAAACTTGACAGATAATAAATTTTATAATTGTGTTCTAAATTTAGAATGGTTTAAAGCTTTGTAACTCGGCGTGTAGGTATAGCATATTATAGTTACTACAACAATGAAATTTTCAGACACAAAATATGTTTTCAAGATATTAGTCACTTGGTTCAGGTCATTGTTTTCCCAAATAATACCTGTGTCAACAGAACTAAATACTTCATTTATTTTATAAATTCCGCCGCCGAATTCTTTCCTTATCGCTGTGGTTTTATGATTAAACTGTTTTAGTAAATTCTCTTTACTATGTAAAGAGAGTAGATTGCCTTGTTGTAAATTATTAATAAGTATCTGTTGTTGCGTATTGGCACATGCAACTATACTTATAATCGGGGATTGCGTTGGTCTTACGATTAGAAATTGCATGGTTTTGCTGGTCAAGTCTATTTTTAATTTTTTTCGTATATCTGAGACTTTTTAGACTCAGCATTTAGGTATTGATAGTTCTAGTTAGTCCTCTTCGATGTCTGATTTCGACTAACATGCGGACGAAGCCGCGGACAAGAGCTAGTCCTATCCTACTAATATATAAATTCGAAAGTTAGTGAGTGTGTGAGTGTGTATGTTTGTTACTTCTTCACGTCTAAACGGCTGGACCGATTTTAATAAAATTTGGTGTTGAGTTAGCTGTCACCCTGGATTAACACATAGGCTATAATTTATAAAGTTTAATGCGGGTAAAACCGCGGGGCACAGTTAGTATAACATACATATGCAAAATACGTGGATAAAAGATTCACTTTCGATACAGAAACTTCAATCAGCTGACACATATAGTATGGAGGACCGAATATGTTTTTCACAAATTGTTTTTCCGTTTGTTCAGTGTCATGGGTAAATTTTGATTCCTAAATTTATATATTTTTTAAATACATGCACTAGGGTAATTAATCCCTGTGTCGCGGGGTACTTTACAGACATGTAATTATTAGGTCACATAAATAGTTGTCCTGTGCGGATATCGAACCCGGGGCACGAAGTGGCGAGGCGACTGCCTCAACCGCTGCCTCACACGTGCAGTCAACCTCCAAAATACTGCAGTCAAACCTCATGTTTCATGCATGTTACACCTTTTATACGTATTTAAATAATTAGAAATCGTTAAACTACCATTTGAACTGTTCGTATTTGAGTGCCACTAATTATGATGCCCTATTAAATCGTTCCATACAATTTTAGTGACTATAATCCCGATATTCTTAGATCTACTCAATAGACGGCAACGTTTATTTGTTTGACTTCGATTTCGTTTCCAAATTACATCGTCCTACTTCCAGAGACGTCTTGATTTTTAAAATGTTTATTCAATCTGTTTTTGGAATCGTAAATCGAAGGCGTGACTATTTATTTGTATATGCATTATATGCACTTAAGTTTTTTATAGCCGATATAAATTAAACTTGTCTGTTTGAAGAAGCATTGGTATCGAAAATGAAATTGTATCAATAATATATGTGAAATTCTGTTTAAACGTCAAAATAATCTGGTACAAGGAAAATTTATTTTATGGATCTCAAGGCTTTTAGACAAGTTATTTATTGGTTTAATGTCTTGGTTACTTATTTATTCCAATAGACTTACGTTTCCTAAATTGTAGTTATATGTTTGTTGAATAATTCTAAGTATAATAGGTACATTTAGAATACCCACATGATTTGACCCCCATTATAATAATAATAATATCCTGGATGATTATTTACACACGGCCATCTGATCCCAAACTAAGCAGAGCTTGAACTATGGAAACCAGATAACTGATATACTACATATACTACTTTTCTTTTGTAAATACATACTTATAAAGATAATTACACCCAGACTGAGGACGAAGAGACATGTTCATGCTCACAAATATCTATCCTGGGTATGAATCAAACCCTCGACCTTCGGCGTGAAAAGCAAGCATTTACCAACCACGCCAATTCAGGCCCGTCATTATGATTAATATATATTTAGAAATATATAAGATATTTTATCAGTTGTCTGTATACCTGACTTTGCCTTGTTTGAGATCAGATGGTACTGTGTTGGTTGACCCAAGATATTTATTTATTTACTTAATTTATAATAATAATTATTCTAAAAAGTATAAGCTTATGGTTAGCTTTAAATCATGAATGTATTATACATTTAGAATACACAGAATTTGACACCCATAATCTGCGTAACAAAGTGCCAATTCCTTACGACACGTTCTATGGGGAATATTAGTGCTAATCATTGGTAGGTAATGATTAGTAAATAACTCGAATGATTTTTTTAAAATAATATCGTGCCTACTATACAACTGAGCATCTGTATCGCGGGTCACATGTCCACAGTTATGTCGATGTAACTAATTGATAACACAACCCAAATATACAAATCTTATTTTAAATTAAACTGAGAACTGAGATCGCACTTGCTCGAAATTCAATCATTAAGGTTCTATTGTCAAAGACTGATTAATGACAAATAATATTAATCTGTTCTCAGTTTTGACATTCAGTTTGTCATCTCTTCTCATTATGTCAATGTATCAAAAGCATCATAGTGTGTGTAATGTTTTTTTATTAAAGTAATTTACTTCTCATGCCAATTATATAAAAATATTAGCTCTCTGCACTCCATATCAACTCTAACTGTTCCAAATTTCATACTCCTTGAAATAATATTAAGGTGTACGGATATCTTAAAGCTCTAACAGCATTACGACTTGCATTATTAGGGTCAATTGTTTGAAAATGAAGCTAAGGAGAATTAACAGAGGTTGTCATAATTAATAATTTTCCTTAAATCTCTCTATAAGTGCGTTGCGTTACAATTAGGTCTAAATGCGTGAAATAATATTCATGAACCAGCATACGGATACTGTGTTACCTGCAGTGATACAGTATCCGTTAAGCCAGAGATCTTGGGTTCGATCCTTATTCATTATTACTTGTTCTGTCTGGGTGTGATTTATCTATAAAATGTATAAATTTGGAAACAAAATAAAAATGCTTATTTGTTTCTAAATATATACTTAAGTCATCGCTAGAAGCAAAAACTTTGTACCCCTTTTTACGAAAATTGCGCGGACGGAGAAGTACGAAATTTGGAACAGTTACATTTCACATGGAAAGGAGTGCAAAAAGATAATATTTTATGTAATAGGCATTAGAAGCAGTGAACGCATGATTAGACGTAAATTATTTTAATAAAAAAAACATTACACAAACTACCATGCTTTTTACACACTGACGGACTGAGAAGAGATGACAAACTGATTGTCAAAACTGAGAACAGTTCATTATTTGTCTTTAATGTATGTCTATCTTTGACAATAAAACCTTAATGGTCAAATTTCATACATGTGCGATCTCTAGTAATATGAATTAATCTAAAAAACTAGGGTTGTAACGGATCTTCGCCTCCGCTTCCGTTACTGCGGAAGTTCCGCATGAAATCGTACCTTCGCATCCGCCTCCGCCTCCGCAATTTCTTTGCGGAGTTATAACGGAGCTTTATTTACGGCATAATCATATATCTCTGCATCACCCAAAGGTCGACTGGCATAGAATGCCTTTGGCATCAATTCCGCCTTTGTCAACATCATCGTCATATCAGCCGAATGACGCCCACAGCTGGACAAAGGCCTCCCCCAAAGATATCCACAATTGCCGGTCTTGGGCTATCGGCATCCAGCAACCCGCACAAGATCATCCGGTTCGTGGTCGCCAATCGAGAACCTTTCTGCGCCAGCGGCCGTCCGCTCTACGAGCTATGTGCCCTGCCCACTGCCACTTCAGCTTGGCAATTCTTCGGGTTAAGTCGGTTACTTTGGTTCGCCTGCGAAGCTCAGCATTTCTGATCCGATCTCGCAGGGAAACTCCAAGCATAGCTCTTTCCATTACTCTATGGGTGACCTTGAGCCGCCTGATAAGACCTATAGTGAGCGACGACGTCTCTGTTCCGTTAGTCATCACTGGCATCGCACACTGGTCGAAGACTTTCGAATTGAGACACTGCGGTATATGGGACGAGAAGTTATTGAGTAGCTTCCCGAATGCTGCCCAGCCAGCAGAAAACAACTTGTAAACATGGCTCAGCATTGTGATGGGTCTGTAATTTTTCAAGAGGGTATTATCGCCCTTTTTGAAGAAGAGCACCACCACACCTCTGTGCCATACTTGTGGCGTTTGACCTTAAATCAAGTTCCCGGATTTCAGGATTTTCGTGTCTCTTAGG
Source organism: Pseudoips prasinana (assembly GCA_951640165.1). NCBI lineage: Eukaryota > Metazoa > Arthropoda > Insecta > Lepidoptera > Nolidae > Pseudoips > Pseudoips prasinana. The sequence continues at coordinate 34,585,466 of OX621248.1, forward strand.
ACTTCAGATAATCCTATTATATTCCAATGTAACCTGCGCAATTCTTCCTCCAGTTTGATGATTTTGTCGTCGGTTCGTCAGTTTTAGTAACGCGGAATCTGTCGGGAATTCGTAGCACCTTCTGCCCTGCCGAATACACTGCTGTTACCACGGCTTGGAATAACATGGCTGCCGGGGACTGGGGGCAGCGGTTTAGTTGTGTCCTTCATTTGAGGGGATCTGCCATAATCGCCACGATTGGCAGACGGGTTGGCGATCGCAATAAGATAGACACGTCCCCCCACGGGATGAGAGTGGGTGGCGATATTCTTTATGGCCGTCAGCCACACAGCCAAAAAATTCCGCCTTTGTAGTTTTGTGGAATAAGTTTCAATAAAATAAAAATAAATCATAGAATAATAATAATGCGCGAGCCGCGACGCCCGATTACGACTTAGTCGTACGGCCGAATTTTGCTTTGCAATGCAAAGTAATTGTTATTGTTTACTCAAGTCACACGAAGCCAAAAACAAGTGAGGTATGAAAGTGTTTTTATGGAAAGAGATTAAAAAAATGATTAATATTACTCATAAAATACTATTTTTTCACATCCACTTTCACCTTCGCATTCGCATCCGTTAACCTCCGCATCCGCGGAGGTGTAATCCGTCATCTTCGCATCCGCCTCCGCCTCCGCTAAGAGGCCTCCGTTACAACCCTATAAAAAACTATAAGCTTACGGTTTAAACTAGCCATGCTGTTTTGGTTTCTACAAGAAATTGACTTCACTATCATACAAATTAACACTTAATATTATACATATATACTCGTATCACTCCATTTCTAATTTCTCAGCTATCTACAGATGAGAGTGCGCACTGAGTGGCTCTTTGATCGCTGAAACACACACCGTCTACTTCCTACTTCGCGATGAATCGGAGTCCTTATTATTGAAATGGCCTGATATGTTGGACTCATGTCAAATTTATTACTGTGCAATGCATTATCATAATATATGGTTTGCGTTAATTATTATGCTGATGTTTTAAATAAAGCAGTTAATAAAACAATCAAATATATAGGTAAGCTAGGTGGTTTGATAATAATATCCTGGAACATTATTCACACATGACCATCTGATCCCAAACTAAGCAGAGCCTCTACTATGGAAACCATATAACTGATATACTACATAAGTTAAGTTTAACTTGAATTAACATATCTTTGTATTATTATTATACCCTGCATTGGTAGGGGTTGCAAATTCGATTTCTGTAAGATTTTATGACGGCTCAATTTTGACATACGACCACAGACCAAATATCTAACTAAAGAGCTTTCCGATCACACAGTCATCTCCCAGAACTTCAAGCAGTCTGATAATAACGACTTCCCACAGATGGTCTGTGAATGGCAGTCGTTGATTATGCGGCCTATCACTGTCCCCCTGCAGGGCAAGGGTCTACTCTCACAATGAGAGAGCCACCACGTGGGCCAAATGCTGGCCTGATTCTGGAGAACTCTCAGGTTTCCTCACGATGTTTTCCTTCACCGTTCTTTCTTTCTTTTTCTGGGCAGTGGTTACCCTGGTGACAGGGTTGTTCAAGCCGCCCAGTAAGCCTCTGAGAAGACATGGCTTATTGACTTGTATGACGTAAACACGAAACAAAAACATCAGCTTAACGTGCCTTCCGAAGCGACACTTTGACGGTCACCCATCTATAGACTAACCGCGTGCATAGGCAAGACGTTCACTTACGGACTGGTGCGCACAACTAGCTGAGAGCGCTTCATCGTTTAATGTACGAGATAATTAATTTCTTGCCTTGGGATTGAACTCGAGACCATTGACTCCACAGTCCAACGGTTATCATTATATAATAATATGAAAATGTGTATTCTTGATATGTGCTGAATTATATTTTAGGTACACTAAGTTAGTCTGCCTAATATATAATTCGGCGGCTTAACACCTGAGTGACCTGACCGATTATTACGCGTGTATGATTCCATCCGGCTGAAATGTGCGAATGTAACGAAACGTAGTCTCATTTTACTTCCAAACTGGGCAGCACGTGTCGGTCGATAGAGTGACTAGTGCCCACTCGAAGGAATCCGTACAAACCTACTACACTTGACTGAAGCCTGCACGTATTAAGGTGAGCTAACGCTACATTGTTTTATCGTCACAATAGTAATATCCCGGGACATCATTCACATACGGCATCTGATCCCAAACTAAGCAGAGCTTATAAATAGTCAATTTATAAAGATTCTTCTACTTATGGTGTACTAGCTGTGCCCCGCGGTTTTACCGGCATAAACTTTATAAATTATAGCCTATGTGATATTCGGATATATTAGCTATGTATCGGAAGATCAGCACTGCAGAAATGCAGTACTAGCTGAGGTAGGGCCATTTCTCATACCAGTACAGATAAAATTAATAATGTTTAAAATGTATAGCCTGTAATTTCCGTATGTGTTATGAAAATAAAATTATTTATATTTCTATACTAGCTGGTGCCCGCGACTTTGTCCGCGACAATTTATAATGATGACCAATGTAACTACTTCCTTCTAGCTTAATCTAAAAAATATAACTTTTAAAACAAATAAGCAATATAAATTGAATAAAACCTAACCTATAAATAACCTTACTAAGAAATAAATGAAAGACTACTTTGCTACTGTTATTTACAAAAAGGACCCGATATCATCAAGCAAAAATCAAAGAATACATATCAATTGTCCTTAAGTATAGTCAGTAAGTTAAATAAAGTAAAATAATAATCAACGATGCATTAATCACAAAGGTAACTCCCATTAGATTAGGTTGCGACATTTTGTGAACGAAACCATAGCGCAATCAAAAACGATGATTACGCCATCTACTAACAAAAATATAAACTTGTAAAGCGGTAAAATTAAGATGTGTGCATATATTTTGGGTGAGATTTAGGCGATCATCTATTGATTCAGTTATGGACTACCTTTTATTTCAAGCATTTATTTATTTTAACCGATATGCCAATTAAGTTCCACGATCTGAAACGACATTAACGCCATCTAGTTACAAAATTGTGAACTTGTAGACCAGTAAAATTGAGATGATGTTTTTTGGGTGCGATCATCTCGACACCAACAATTTATACTACGCCTAACGCCAACTCAAATTTTCGAGAAAATTGTTTTTATCCCAATTTGATTAAAATGTCGTTATTTTGTTTTGTTATAAAATTTACCAAAAAAAGAAGTTACAAATCTTATAAAACGCTAAATCTTTACTTAGACGACAACGACCACGACATTTTAAGCTACTTGGCATAAGAAACTAATTTTTTAACATTTGAGTTTGCTTAAATTGTTGGTGGCGATCTATTGAATCAGTTTTGGATTACCTTTTTTAACAACAAATTATTCCCTGGATTGCTTTATTTTTAACTGAAAGACCAAATACCAATTTACATGCGTTTAACTAAAAAAATACAGACTTTCATACAAACTTACATCGCCTATTCTAGTCGTCCTTAGGGGTGGAATTTCAAAAAATCCTGAAATATATACTTATAATTTTTAAATGAAAGGCCATATACCAATTTTCATGCGTTTACCTCAAAATTGTCACATTTTTCATACAAACTTACACCCCCTATTTTACGCTCTTGGGGCTGAAATTTCCAAAAATGCTGAAATATATATTTTTTATTTTTAACTAAAAGGCCAAATACCAATTTTCATGCGTTTAACTTAAAAATTGTCACATTTTCCATACAAACTTACATCCCCTATTTTTCGCCCTTGGGGTGGAATTTCCAAAAACCCTGAAATACTTGATTTTTTATTTTTAACTGGAAGGCCAAATACCAATTTTTATGCCTTAAAATTCAAAAACGGCAAAGTTTCATACTAACTTAGCGCCCCTGTTTTACGCCCTTAGGGGTTGAATTTCGAAAAACCCTTCCTTATTCCTTGTCTACATTATAAAGCAAACATTTGTGCAAAATTTCAGCTTTCTAGGTCCAAGGGTTTGGGCTGGGCGTTGATGAGTCAGTCAGTCAGTCAGGACTTGTCTTTTTATTTATATAGATTATTACAAAGTTTCATCAAAATCCGTCAAGTTATTTTTGCGTGAAAGAATAACAAACATACACATACACTTTCGCCTTTGTAATATTAGTGTGACAATTAAGCAAGTCCTTGAACGCTGAAGTATATATTGTCATATTATATCAAAACATTTAGTTTTTGAATGTGAATTGAATGAATTAAAATCTGACATATCTATTGCTCTGTAAAAATATAATAATAATATCATCATCATATCAGCCGAAAGACGTCCACTGCTGGACAAAGGCCTCCCCCAAAGATCTCCACAATTGCCGGTCTTGCGCTATCCGCATCCAGCGATTTTCAGCGACCCGCACAAGATCATCGGTCCATCTTGTAGGGGGCCTGCCCACGCTGCGTCTTCCGGTTCGTGGTCGTCACTCGAGAACCTAAGCCTCGAGAATAAGAATATCCTGGGACGTTATTCTCATATAGCCTGACTAAACAGAGCCTGTACTATGTAAACTAGATAAATGATATATTACATATACTACTTTCCTTTTGTAAAGACATACTTATATAGATAATTACATCCAGACTCAGGACAAACAGACATGTTCATGCACACAAATATCTGTCCTGGGTGAGAATAGAACCACGCCAGGCCCGTCTTGTTTTAAAAGCAGGATAAAGTTTGCTGGGTCAGTTAGGAAATATATAAAAGCCTATTAATATGCCACTTCGCAAAAGGATGGGTTATTTTATTTACATATAAGTCACGCCAGTAGAAAAAAAACCCAATTTCTTTACTGCCCAATAATAAATCAGAACACCATGATTTAATCTAGTGAATTAATTCTAAACTACCCCTTGTCAATAATCGGGGTTAAAAAATATTTGATACAAAATATTTTTGTCTATGCAGAGATGTAAATTTTATCGGTATAATAGGATTATTATTTCCATTTGTTTGAACGACATTCGAGATTTTTGCCAATATCTGGCTCTGTAGCGCCTTAAGACTTAATATTATTTCCGTTACTAGGCTTGAAGTGGTGTCAAGAATATCGGATTTTCTACTTATGGTATTAGTTTGAATGGCGATATTTTATATTATTCGTTGGCTTTCTCTACTATTTCGTATATCGGCTTCGGTGTGAACATTTGCAGTAATATTTCTAATCTATTTTTCTATAGTGTTACAAAGTAATAGTCTGATTATTAATAAAAAAAGTTAATATGGAAGCAGATCTTTAGTAACTATTCTCAAAAGCGGTTGGTGTGGCTGGTAAAGTCTTGCGTTTCACATCGCAGGTCGTAGGTTCGATTCCCACCCAGGACAGATATTTGTGTGCTTGAACATGTCTGTTCGTCCTAAGTAGTGTTAAAAATGACTATATAATAAATAATTGGTTGGGTGGTAGTCGAGAATAGCCAATAATATTTGAGTCAAATTGACTGAATTTGACAGTAAATGACCGGTCATTTAAGGTTTATGACAATTGTGACTAGTCATATTCAGTCATTTTACATCTCTAGTCCTGAGTCTGGGTGTAATCTATATATATAAAAATCAATGCCACTTTTCGTTGTAATGTTATAACTCAACAACGCCTTTACCGATTTGGCTAATTTTGGTCTTGTATTATTCGTGGAAGTCCACGGAAGGTTTGTACGTAGAGTAAATTTAAAAAAAGTTTTGAAGAAGTGTAATATCAACATCTTTTAGCATTTTAAAATATTTTTTTGTTTGAATAAATCAACTTAATAATAATTTTTTTTATTACTATGCCTTATACGTAGCGAAGCACGTACCGGGCCGCTAGTTATCTATATAAGTATGTATTTACAAAAGAAAATTAATATATGTACTATATCAGCTTGTACTACAGAAACCAGATGTTTCTGTAGTACAAGCTCTGCTTAGTTTGGGATCAGAGTGCATGGGCGTGTGTGAATAATGACCCAGGATATTATATTTAGTATTTATGAAAAAATAAAATGTCTTTTCTTTTCAACGGCATTCTGTAGAAATATTCTTATACCCAAGAGTTATGTAAGGGTTTAAATTTGCTCAGCGTTAATGAAAATACTTTGTTTGTTGCACCAGAAGATATTTAATAAAATACTTTATTCAATAACTAGCTGTGCCCCGCGGTTTTACCCGCGTTAAACTTTATAAATTATCACAGCTCCTCCCCCGTAGGTGATAGCGTGATAATATGTAGCCTATATGTTGACCCGACCTCTTCGTAATATTCATGCAAAATTTTAAGTAAATCCATGCAGTACTTTTTGAGTTTAGCCCGGACATACATACAGACAAACAGATAAACAGACAAAAATTCTAAAAACTATATTTTTGGCTTCGACATCGATTGTAGATCACGCCCCAAGTATCCTTTATAAAAAATATTCAATGTACAGTTTTGACTTTCCTACGATTTTATTATATGTATAGATGTAGACTGCTGCATGTAGATAGCGGTCGATTATTTCGTAACTATAATTTTAGGGCAAATTCTAAATGGTTTAACCATTGTTTCATATTAGCTCCAAATTTTTGCATACATCAGCATATTAAGTGATAATTAATGTTAGTTTAATATGTCTAGAACTGATTTTATGGACAGTTTAAAAAGGATCAAATACTCATATGGTTGATAAGCTCGATAAAGTGGAATGAAGATGACATCATTTATAAATGGTTTTACTCGCGTTAAACTTACCGTGACTGCACGTGTGGCGCAGCGGCTAAGACAGTTGCCTCGCCGCTTTGTGTCGTGGGTTCGAGTCCCGCGCCGGACAACTATTCGTGTGATCCATAAATAGTTGTTCTGAGTCTGGATGTTATTTGTGTCCGTCTATTATATGTTGGTAAAGTACACCGCGACACAGGGATTAGATTTCCTAGTGCGGGCATTGTCTTTAAAAAAAAGCACCTCGTTTCTGTGCATATCCCCTATACAGGTAGTATAGGGGATATGCATAGAAAAACTTTCAGCATAAATAAAATAACTAGCTATGCCCCGCGGTTTTACTCTCGTAAAACTATACAAATTATAGCCATTGTGTTAATCCAGGGTGTCAGCTAACTCCATACCAAATTTTATTTAACTCGGTCCAACCGTTTAGACGTGAAGAAGTAACAAACATACACACTCACAAAGATTCACCTTTATAATATTAGTGTGATGAAGGTCTGGCCGTCGCGACGTGGGCTCTTGGGCCATTAGAGATGGGCACCAATCTCTATTCTCCACAATTTGTTTATCATTACTTTTATATTATTCGGTAAGTTTTTTTATAAAACCCTTAACTAGTTGGAAATCAAATGACTCTGTAAAAGAAATGGCCTTGACCTAATAATTATCGTGGCCAGTAGCCCTATTGGGTCAGTTTCGTCACAATTGATAACACTAGTTTATCCAACGGTGACCTTAAGACCTTAGATACAGAACTGAAGAAGTATATTACTTTTTACAAACAGTATAGTAATGTTTACTTTCAAAGACCTATCCTTCCGCAGTTGTAGCTTCGTTTATAAACGTGAAATAAGACATCTACAATCAACTTTCTTTTTTATAACATCGAAGAGTTCGAGATTCCACAAGGAATAATACGGATTAAAATTTTAGCATGAAATTTTCAATACGATTATATACATTTATGTATCCAAATCTCTGTGACGGACAGCATAGAATATATCCACCCCATTTCACTCCGTGGAGGGCTCAGAAGACGGCTCGACCGACTATATAGCAGATAATGATCAGCAGCGTTTTTTTGAGTACTATGATCATTAGAGGTATACTGCGATTGCCAAGCATGGTGGTTATAGCAAAATCCCACAAATGATGAGTACCTATTATAAAAGTGTACATTACATTATTTCATGTATCATCAATATATTTCGCAGCGCACGCCAAATAATAAATTTTGTGTCCGTCAATTATATGCTTGTACACAGGGATTCAATTCCCTATTGCGGGCGTTGTCTTTTAAAAAATCTTTTATAGGTAAGTTTGTGATACTTTGGTGATTTGGATATTATTTTTAAAATAAAATGCCGTTCATATTGCTTGGTGAATGTAGCTTTCAATTGCCAAAATAATGTTCAAAATGAACTTAGTTTCTGCTATAATACATCACACTACTATTATAAAGGCGAAAGTTTGTGAGTGTGTATGTTTGTTACTTCTTCACGTCTAAACGGCAGAAGCGATTTTAATAAAATTTGGTATGGGGTTAGCTGACACCCTGGATTAACACATAGGCTATGATTTATAAAGTTTAACCCGGGTATAACCTCGGGGCACAGCTGGTTACAAATAAAAAACAAACAAAATATAATAATATTTTGAAAAGCAGACTTTTTTAGTGATTACTTCTATAATTACTTAGTACCTATATACGGACTGTGGTTTTTGTTTAGAATTTATGGTCACACGTTCCGCGAATGAGATGAATTCATTTTGGCATTGAATGAGTTATGAATGAAACTATTTTATTTGAGTCTATGATCTAATGTTGCCTACTACACTTACCAACTAATTAAACTTTATTTTAGAAATAATATAAAAAAATGAGTCAATATACTATATCTTGTGCAAAATTAGAGTTAATATGATCTTATTGAAACGATCTGTTTAGAATTAAAACTTATTAATAAAAGTAAAATATTTATAGATTCGAATTTAACCTACTGAGAAGATAAGCGTAGAGATGTTGAACATAAATTAACAAATATTAGTGTAATAGGCACTATTTGTGTGTCTAACACATACATTTGACGTAACACGAGCGTAAACTTTATTTAAATAAATAAGTAAAGTTTTATCGCAGGTTAGTTAAGGCTCGTGTTAAATAGGTTTAGTTAAGATCGACAAGTCACATCTCCAAATTTAAATTAAAGTACGTCTCGGAACGGTGTTAAACTCGTAAATAAGCCTTAGTTCACAAATTATACTTAAAAACTCATTGAAAAATAAAATAAATGTTGTCTGGGGTATATTCAATCTAAAACAAATCGTTGAGGAAAACTAAGCAGGGATTTAGCTAATTAGTGTATACAAATTAGATTTGCAAATAATATACTTGAGATCACAGCTTAAGTATTATTTTTTAAGTGTGTTTTGTTTTCTTCCATATTTCCTTTTTATATTAACCGTGAGTTGAACAACCAATTTGAAGGAAGCCGTTTACATATAGTAACAACTAGGTAGTTACTTTATAACAGAATCATAATGTAGACGTCGTTATATGAGGTTTTTATAAAATTACTGGAATTATTATTCATTCTACACATTAGAGGCATTTTATTTTAGATTTATTTGTTGTATACACCGTCCATTCGCAAACAATAAAACCGCAGTGATACGAATGCGATTTATCATAATTCTTATTGCGGCTAATTTTCTTTAAGTTTTTCCTTTATTCATATTTTTGTATATACATATGAATCAGTAGTTAAAACACTAGGCAGTAAGAATTAAGTATTAGGTAAGAGTATGTTAGTTATAATGATAAACGACATATGAATAATAAATATAATAAATATTTCAAAGAATTGTATTCTGTTATGTAGGTACCTATTCTAATTGTATGATTTCAAAAGTGTGCATGTTTGTCTGTTTCTTTCCCCTTCACGTCTCAGTTACGTTGCCTGATAGACAGCTGTAGATTTTTGTTCAAAGTATCAACCTAAATAATTTTCGGATAAATATCTTGTTAATTTTTGCCAGCGGGCCAAACTTTATAATTAATGAACCTACTGTCATTAATGTAAATTCATGAGTTATCACAGAATCAATATCTTAATATAACTAAATAATTTAAAAAAAATCACAATTAAAGTTTAAAATGGTTTTTAATCCAGTCACTAGCACCAAGTCGTTTATTTAGTCGACGAAAATCGAACATTGTAATACAATGCGCGGACAACAAAGTGTAGATGTCATCGAATTCCACCTTAAATTAATTAGTCTACGTGCTAATTAAAAATTAGTGTCATGGATTCTTTGAACGCGAGCGCCCGCGACAGTGGCGCCGCCATGTTTGCGCTATCAATCATTTTGATTGATTCGAAGCAACTTTTATTTTGCAACTAATGGGCTTGTCAAGTCTTATCGGTTTTCTTGTAGACTGGTGTAATAAGATAGGTTCTAGAACTTTTTGTATGTTGTGTACTTTTGTTTTATAATTTAACCATGTGTGGTGGGATAGTGCGGTGTGTGGTTTAAGTCAAATACATTCTGTGTTTTTTATAGGTAAGTATTGAGAAATAAATATAATAAATGCCTTAAAATGAGCTTAATATAATTAATTTTTATTCTAAATGCATGTGGCATCTAGAATAAATTAATAATATTAATTTTGATACATTTCAATAACAATAAATCCCCGTGGGATCTAAAGATTTCGTGAGCCTTGTCTATAATTGGATTTGGAATTAAGTTATACTATAAAATATAAACAATAAAAAAAATAAGATACAAGAAGTGATCCTTGGTCCTGTAAAATTCACATCGAAAAAACTTAAAAGGTTTATTTTCACGTGTGTATTATAATTATACATAAACATTTTATATTAACCATTAATATCGATTCTTACCGTAGCCTAAACAAAAGAAATGTTAATTGAATATATTGATTAAATGATTATTCCAAATGGTTCAATCAATTTTGGTATAAATTTTGTGAAGGGCACATTATTACAAAATCAATCGGAACCCTTAAAAACTTGTTTGAATAAGCGAATCATACTTTTTCAATTATATTAATTTCAATTTATTTTTTATCCGTATACATAGAAAGTAACTAAATATTGCGGCTTATTTTGGTACTAAAATCAGAAGCTTAATCATCTCCTTAAAATGTTTTTATCTATTACTTAACATTTAAGCTTTGTATTAAAACGTACACAAATACTTTATCATACATACGTTTATATTTTAATCTAACCAAACAGTTATACAAATCCGTAGTGCGTAACCAAAACGAGGTCTCGATAGATCATCGATTCATAGATGCATCAATCATTCAATTGAAACGTTCAATTCAATGTCAAATGTTTTGGCGCCTTGCTGTCTTGCGTGTGAGGTCATTAACCCCTTACTCTATGGTTCTCGAACATAATATTACGAAGTTCTTAAATTATTTATGGTTTTAAACGGATAATAACAGTCCCATCATATTTAGGTAAAACGTAAATAAATGAAACCAGTTTAATATTCTGTTGTCATCAGGTTTTTATAACTTCTATCTAAAATATGGTTTGTTTGAGAACAGTTACAAAATCATTTAAAAGATAAAAAAATAATAATAAGACAGTTTATTAATTTAACACAGACAGTTTAATCTAATAAATTATTTTGGTTATTAATATGTAACAAAGTTTAAATTTGCAATTTACCAAAAAAAAAACTTCTATATTAAAGAATTACTTAAATATAAAACATAAATTGTACCAAAACAATAAACGTTATCCTACACGCATTCCAAACCATGAACCGATAAATTATTTAATATAATCAATTAACTAAACTTACCATTATAGTATACGGGTAACATAATTAATTATTGTTCTTCCCAAGTGCCGGTATAATTACGTATTTTAATTAATGGTCGGTTTACCGGCTGGACCACCCTCTTAGGACCAGAGCATGGCGTTGTGGACTTTGATCGTTTAAAGAGTTCAAACTTAAAAACTAGCAGTGACAGCACACACAAATATTATTTCTATTTCTAGGAACCTACATTTCTTTACTTTCGTATTTAAAGTACAGTAGTCTGGTTACACTTTGTGAAGTACCAAGTGATATTATTAAGTATTAAAGGTGTATAATGCCTGTTAAGTGATAAGTTTATGTGAATAAAAAATGCCTTTAGACTCTAGAGCCACGTCGCATTTATATTTCTAATTTCACATTAGTTAATACGGTAGGAGTTATTGAACGACAGGAATGAATGTTTTTTTTTTTAAACCTCATGGAAGTTATAGTTCCTTATGATTTGACTGTGGATTTAAATAAGTTTGATCTAGTGATCCGCTGATCCGATCTTTTCAATGACGGGCCAGTTGGCGTAGTTGGTACATACTGGCCTTTCACACCGCAGGTCGTGGGTTCGATTTCCACCCAAGACAGATATTTGTGTGCATGAACATGTCTGTTTGTCCTAAGTCTGGGTGTAATTATCTATACAAGTATGCATTCACAAAAGAAAAGTAGTATATTTGCTCTGCTTAGTTTGGGTTCAGATGGCTGTGTGCGAATAATGTTCCAGAGAAAAAAACAGATCGAATCGTGGGCATACGATCTAATCGATTTTCATAGAATGTAACATGGGTATAATATTATTGGCTAGACAGTCAAAGAACGTCTTGCTGTAACATTAAAGAATGCATGGCTGGGAAACTGAGAGGATAATTACTTTTGTGTTTTTGAATATTATGATAATCACCTAACCATTTTCGTTTGAAATAAATGTCATATAAATATCAATAGTATAATGCTTTATTTTCATGGAATTTTTAGGATCTATCTTTTGGAAATTGTGTCAAATGCAATCGGGTCGCATACCCGATTTGCAGATTGGATCGACACCTTACGATATATATTACGATCCACAAAGTCTCCACCTTGCTCCTATTCCTATCTAACCTCACCGTAAGTACACGGAGGCGGAACCAAGTAAAATAGTCCTTGAATTTTGTATTTTTTCGTCTTCCATATGTATATTGTAAGGTTTCTTTGTATACTCGGATCTACGGGATTAAGGCTACACGATTAATGTAAATCTATGATCAAAGAAATGTTAACTTTTATTTAGTAGAAAATATATAGTAGATATTTATATAGAAGTTGGGGAAGCCCCAACTTCCGTGTCCGTGTAAAGTATACTGCCGTCTAAAAGTAATTTTTCACACAGGCAAAGCGCACCAGTGAAAGTAATAATCGGCCCTAGCGTTCTCGTCTGAAAAAACAGACAGACAGACATTAAAATGATTTTTTATGTTAACTATTTCATATGCATTTAGTAATATAACAATCAATCGCTTTTTTATATATATTTTTTTATATTTATCGTATTCTACGAATTCTGCTGGGGTACAATGAAGCAAGTCATAAAGCAAGTCCTTGTACGTCGAAGTGTGTATTGTCATATAATAATATCAAAAGGTACTTGTATAGAATACATTTAATTTTTGAACTCAATCTAAAATATCTATTGTACTATATATAGTGAAAATATAGATACATATTAACATCAATTGTCGGTCTTGCGCTATCCGCATCCAGCGATTTCCAGCGACCCGCACAAGATCATCGGTCCATCTTGTAGGGGGCCTGATGATGATGATGATGAATATCAATTAAATTTATTTTAACGTATATTCAGTCTCGAATGGTGCCAGATCAATTGATATTATTTACATTTATAACTACACAATTTACCAATTTCAAACAGGAAAAGGACCGATATTTATTTTTCTTTTCTTTATCGGGTAGAGAATGCATTTTGAAATATTGTTTAAAGCGAATGACACACCCAGGATACCTAAAGAAAAATGGAAGTGCGTTCTATGAGTTTTAATCAGTATCTTTTAAACTATGTTAAGTCACAATTCTAAAGTTATCATTAAAGTGCCCTTTGTGTCCTCTTGTACAAATCTCGGCCATGGCGGCCAGCCTCTATGGAGACTAGTGTGTGCGAAAACACAGCGGCACTTTCTATTCCATTACACTCATGATCCGATGGGATGACTAGCGACACGAAAAGTGGTCAGGTACAGGACCGACGGTTTTACGTGCTCTCCGAAGCACGGGGGTGTAATAATGCCAACTCCCAGACTTCGGCAAGATATTGAGAAATTTCCTTACCAGAACAATGTCATAATCACTTTTTAATCCGACCCAGGATTTGAACCCAGGGTCTCATTTCCTGTGGTTGAATTACCACTAGACCAAAGAGGCGATGGAGACAATGTAAACATTGTAAGTAAATACCTCAGGCCTTCAGAGCATAAAGTTTTATAAGAAAACATAAACTCTGGATTACCAATCAGCTTATCTAGAGCCTTACTGTCTACCTAATATACTAATTCTAAGTCCTTTTGAATCGCGCTCATAACTCTGGTATTTACGTATCTATACTTCTATACCTAATATTGGAACGAAGTTCCTTATCGCGCGTTGTGAAAGGGGGCTAGACGGAAAAAATTCATACGAAAAGTTGTCACGACACTTTTTGCAGCTGTGCGGCGTGCGCAGGTTTCTCTGTCTCTCTCTCTCTCTCTTATAGAAAGCAAGCCAGATATTTTCATTTCTATTTCGCATTGAACAGTGTGGTGTCGCGACGATTATTTTTGTTGAGTGTATGCAGGTTTTTTGTACATAATAAATAATAAGAAATAACTTCGTTCCATCCGGGTGTCCCTTGACACCTCTCAAGTTTTTATAAAGAGGCAACGTTTGTGAGTTTGTGACGTTGTAAGGGGTAATCTCTGGATCTTCTGAACCGATTTTCAACATTATTTCACCAATAAAAAGAAAACCATACCACCACCATAAACATATTATTAGATGAGAGCATTTGATATCATTCTGCATCTACATCTTCCATCGTTATACTGCAATAGTAGATTAGTAGTAGTATTAGTATTGTACTATAAAGAAGTCCATCTCGTATTTATTGTATCGTAAAGTGTGTGTTACTTGTAGCGAGCTTTGAACCAATCTAAGTGCATGTTAGGATCGGCAGTGTTTGTTGCAGCGGGTCGTTAGAAGTCGGCGCGCGTTAATAACCCCGCAATTGGGGGCACCCGCTCCAGTTCAATAGTTTATGGGATAAGCGGAAGCGAGCTTCATCATCTTTCTTTAATAAAACGCCTGTACTAGGCCTGCATAATAGATCATTTATTTTTCTTATTTTAGGTATATAGCCTCTTAAAAATAATTTGATTTAATTTGCACCTTTGTGTCTATAATATAAATCCCTATATCGCAAAGCTGACCAAACCCACCCAAACTTAGAACAACTACCTATGAATGAATTATATAAATAGTTGTCCTACCCTATGCCGGGATCCAACGTAATACAAGAAAGCATCGAGGTAGTAGGGAGGCGACTAATTAGACCACCGCGTTATTAAGTGAAAAAAATTATAATAATCACACTAATAATATAAAGGCAAAAGTTTGTGAGTATGTATGTTTGTTACTATTTCACGCATAAACCACCGGCCGGATCTTGTAGTAATAACTTATGTATCCGAATAACACATCGGCTATAATTTATAAAGTTTAACGCGGGTAAAACCGCGAGGCACAGCTAGTATTATATAAGTCGTGCACATATTATCCATTCATCATCAACATTATAATATCCGCGGAAAGAAACTCTAGGAGTCTAGGTTCACCGCTATCTATTGTGACTTATACCACGTGTCTGTATATTGGTGGAGAGCAATATCGTGCGCGTGCGCGTGCCGCTTCCCGGCGGATCATTGTTGATCGTCATTTGTTGGCTTACGCCTTCATGATACTTGACACTGATTGAGATCAGGACTGAGGATCTTGGCGTTTGGTTAAAGAAACAGTATCTTTGTGCAGTTATATGTGAACTGATACAAGTAGTTTTATCTTTAATAAAGGACCTAAATGGTCACTATTTTTGAATATGTCCTCACTATGTCAAAATTAAATTATAAGAGCATCTTTATGTTTATATAAAGATTCTCTTATAATTTAATTTTGACACAGCTAACTGAATTTATTGTTAGCTAAATAATTTTTATAAGTGCTAAATAAATGTCATACCACTACATATTTTTAAATTTAATACTATAGTATAAATTTGTTGATATTTTTATTTAAATACTTAGAGGCCGTAAGTATAAAATAAACTGAAGTGCTTTAAACCCCACGACTGAAATGAAACTGCAAACGTAACTGGCTATGAAAGAAAGAGAGAAAGTAAATGTGTGCTCGAACTTCTCTCTCTTGTATAAATACAATAATTTATGAAAAGTCTCTCTTTTTATCTTCACTAACTTATTAACTTATTAACTTAACTCTCTCTCAACTTCCGTTCGCCTCGCCCGATCACAATTTTCGTAACGCTCTCGTCATGAATTCACCAGCTTACTCCCCAAGTCAAGCGTGCGTATAGTAGTTAAACTTCAAAAAATAATTCCATATTCTGACAGATTTCGAACATTTAGAATTTGAAATGGTGTTTAAAAAAATAAAGTTTTCTATATTTACAGCCAGTATTAAAAAATATACAAAGTGTCAAATGAGGTTCGTTTTAATTGAAGGAGTATGAGATCGCATAGTTACAATACGAAGTTCATTGGCATAATATGGTACAGACGCCAGCACATCAAGCTGTCCCAATCTGTCAAATTGCCCCAATAGAAAGTGAACCTTATTCTTATGTGATAAAGTTGAAAATCTATAAAAGAAATTTGACAGATTGGGGTAGCTTGATGTGCTGGCGTCTGTGCCTATTAGCACTTGACCATCATTCGGCCATGGCCATTGATATTAATGAGGACCATAACATTGCGCTATTTAGCGTAAAGAGTTGGGTAGTGAATGTGTTGATGATGTAAATTAGTGCTATAAATTATATGTGATAGATATTTAGGTAAAGCGAATGGTCTTACGAGCCATTTTGGGCTTTCTAGAAAGAAAACAATTTAAAAAAATCATACTTGTATATTTTTGGCGTGGTTAGCAAATGCTTGCTTTTCACGCTCGTGGTCGTGGGTACGATTCCCACCCAGGACATATATTTTTGTGAATGAACATGTCTGTTTGTCTTGAGTCTGGGTGTAATTATTGAAGTTATACTTCTTTTGGCGTGATGGAGGAAAATGATGAGGGTGAATTTTTACGATGCGCGCGCACACCGACACCAAAAAATTTAACAGCATGAAGTTAGTTCTAGGTGGTATGAAAGTGAATTTTTACGATGCGCGCGCATCGTAAAAATAACAGCATGACGTTAGTTCTAGGTGGTATGAAAATTGATAACTATGTTCAAGTTGTATATTAAGAAGTATAACTTCTAACGCGTGTACATAAGTTTTTTTATATAAGTATGTACTAACTAGAGAAAAGTAGTATATGTAGTATATCAGTTATTTGGTTTCCATAGTACATGCTCTGCATAGTTTGGGATCAGTTGGCCGTGTGTAAATAATGTCCCAGGACATTATTATTATTTAAACCCAAAAAGGAAATGCGTAAAATGCAACCCATGCATTTTACGCATTTCCTTTTTGCCACACTGCCATTTGATATCAAACTAAGCAAAGCCAGCGCTATGGCGACCAGAAAACTGGGAAACATACTTATATATTGCAAAATACATACATACTATGTATAAATTACATCCAGACATAACAAATAATCCTGTTCATCACATAAAGATTTTTCCAGGGTGGGGATTCAACGAATGCAGACTAATTATATGCGCGGAAGTTATTGTAGTGCACAAGAGTGTGCGCAAACACAGGTTTAGGTACTATCTATTCCGTCCCTCTCATGTTCTGTGGGACGGCTAGCCAACACACCCGGAAAGAGGTCCGGCACAGGATTTGCACCACCAACTTCCAGACTCTGGGATTGATATTGAGATTATTTTTCAACAATCCCAAAATACCTTTAAATAAATATAAAAAAATAGTCTATTTTCAGTTTCTTACAATGTGGTTCATAGTAATGGTCCAACCCGGGATTTGTATCTATGAGCATATTATCAGCGGTTGAATACGCTACCACTAAACCAATGTGGTAGTCTTAGTATAATGTACGTGAGTCATTGTAGTTTGAAACATGTTTCAAGTGGGAATGGTTCCACTTTATCATACTACCGCGTGCCTCGCGGCTTAACCTCAGAATAGATGGTACACCTCAACCTGTCCAAGTTAAGCCGATGAATCAATTTGCTGCTAACTTTGAAGCTTCTTCCTGGAATCAATATTAATAACTTTGTTTAGTTGATAGTGAAATAATGAAATCTATCAAGTATATTTGGTATTTAAATACATTTCCTTGTACTTGTCAAGCTTACAGTGCAGTACATAAACTTAGTTAAATACAGTATAACAAATATAATATTACAAAAAAAAAATAGTCCGTCCGTGTGGTCTCTTTTATTTTATCACATATATTTTTTTGAATCCATATAAATAATAAGTTACCAAGCTATTATTTTGAAATTTAGTTCGACTATATTATAATTAAAGAATTGAAGGCAACGCGCAGTTGGCTCGCGCAGAAGGCTCTTAACCAGTAGCTTATAATAGATATATATATATAATAATAATATCCTGGGACATTATTGACACACGTCCATCTGATCCCAAACTAAGCAGAACTTGTACTATGGAAACCAGATAACTGATATACTACTTTTCTTTTATTAATACATACTTATATAGATAACTAGCAGTGCCCCGCGGTTTTACCCGCGTTAATTTTTATAAATTATCACAGCTTCTCCCCCGTAGGTGATAGCCTGATAATATGTAGCCTATATATTGACTCGACCTCTTAGTAATATTCATGCAAAATTTGAAGTAAATCTATGCAGTACTTTTTGAGTTTAGCCCGGACATACATACAGACAAACAGACAAAAATTCTAAAAACTATATTGTTGGCTTCGGCATTGGAAAATATTCAATCTACAGTTTTGACTTTCTTACGATTTTATTATATGTATAGATTACACCCAGACTCAGGACAAACAGACATGTTCATGCACACAAATATTTGTCCCAGGTGGGAATCGAACCCACGACCTCCGGCGTGAAAAGCAAGAATTTGCCAACCACACCAACAGGCCCGTCATAACTTAATTTAAGCAATACCTGAGAGCACCCTTTTAGGGTTCGGGCCATAGCTCTGGTTGTAACAATGATATCATTTATGTTACATACATGACACCCTGTAAGGGCACAGCATCATTAAGTACTTACATACTTTTATTGATATTAAACAGTTTTTATATAATTTTACACCAATACAATCAATCTAGAGTAACGATATGAAAGAAATAACATATCAATAGAATAAATGTACAGACGCCAGCACATCAAGCTACCCCAATCTGTCAAATCTCACCAATGGAAAGTGAATCTTATGCTTTTGTGATAAAGTTGATAATCAATAAAAGAAATTTGACAGTTTGGGGTAACTGGATGTGCTGGCGTCTGGTAATTAGTTCTCCATGCCATTTTTTTTTTGTTTTTATGTACATCATTGAATGATAATAATTGATTGCTTTCTTTCTTCTTATTTTTTGTATGTATAATTTCACTTTTAATTTCAAATAAGTACGATAATTCGTTATAATTAAGATAAAATATTTTATAAAGCCGTTAAGTTAGAAATGTTTATGTGGAAACAATTGTGGGTTAACCTTAATAAATAAATAATAATAATTAGTTACATATCACATACACAGTTAAATACAATATAATTACTGCATTTATTACACTTATCATTTTAATTAGACTAATTCAGATAAGAATCGTTTATAGATATATAATTTAATATATTTAACTACATGTAATTAACATGGTGACTTGCCTCTTGGTTGCCCTGACTGCGGAGCCAGAGGACATGTGTTCGATCCCCACACACGACAAATCTTTGTGTGATGAGCACGATTATTTGTTCTATGCCTGGGTGTAATTAATCCATGTATAATTAGAATGTATTTAGAAATATATGAGTATGTTCATCAGTTGTCTGGTTGCGATAGTACATGACATCAGGATCTGGCTAGTTTGGGATCAGATGGCAGTGTGTTAGCTGTTCCATGATATTTATACATATATATATAAGAACTAGAATAGTGCGTTTGTTCTTATATTCATGTTTTGCAATTATATAGGGCATTTAATTGCTGCTTTACATTATTTACATTTTGTTGCAATCCGTCGTTGCTAAGACAAGTTAAAGTCGTTTTAAAATAGTAATTTATGTTTTCCATGTGTAACATTTTTCTTTACGTTTGCTGGATATGTTTTAGAGTGATTTTAGGAAAGGGACCCAAGCGCGCGTTATTTATTTTGACCAATAAGAGCGCGCGGTGGCGGAGAGATGGCTGTGAGACAGTGACAACTCATTTTGCGTAAGGTTGGTACCACGACCCACTGTCGGCCAACGTGTATGCGATGAAATATTCGAACATTTACATTATGAATAAACTGGCTTCACATACATTTCACCTCAATTTTATTATACTGAATGATAACATGTCAGATGTTACACATTATATGCGACTACTGTATAGTTCGCTTTTATTAAAGACTACGCCTGCATTAGATACTGACCCGAGCACATCAAGCTACCCCAATCTGTCAAATTTCCCCAATTGAAAGTCAAACTTATGCTTATGTGATGAAGTAGAAAATCTATAAAAGAAATTTGACAGATTGGGCTAGCTGGATGCGCTGGCGTCTGTACATAAATCATTGAATCACGGGGCATTTGTAATTGAATGCAATTCGTGGACACAATCCCACCCAGGCTTAGGCTAACTATATGTATCTGTGCCACATAGAAATGTACCTAGTTATCCTGAGCGGGAATAGAACTCGAAACAGCCTGTTCCAATAAAGTATTATTATTATTAGTACTAAAGGAAGTTCAAACTTTCATTTATTCTTCATGATGTGTTGTATTATTTATCTAGATTACAATGGGATGTGAGAGTTCATTTGGTGCTATTCAGGATAGGTGGAAAGGATTGTTTGTTTAGGACGCGATGGATTTGATGGGCGTATGTCGGGCTAACGGTATTTGGGAGTCATCATTCATTTGTTGCGCTGTGATTTTATTCAATATGGTCGTTATAAAAGTCCTTATAAATCACTAAGTAATCTATACATATAATAAAATCGTAGTAATTCAAGACTGTACTTTGAATTTATTTTTTATAAGGATACATGGGGGGTGATCTACAATCGATCTCAACGCCAAAAATATAGTTCCTAGAATTTTTTCTGTGTGTCTGTATATGTATGTCCGGGTTAAACTCAAAAATGTTGCATGAACATTACTAAGAATTCGGGTCATATAGGTAGGCTACATATTATTACGCTATCACTTACGGGGGAGGAGCTGTGATAATTTTCAAATTTAACGCGGGTAGAACCGCGGGGCCCAGCTAGTATACATACATATAAAATACATTCTGTCTCGTGTGATAACTTAGACAGAATATTTAATTTAATAATTTTCATAACTGAAATATTTCGCTATATTTACATAGAACTCAGTATTCATTCACACATTATCTGTGGTATTTAAGAACAAGGCCAAGCTAAGCAAAGCTAGTCTCGTGCACACCAATATTACGATTAACACTTACTGTATTCAGCCTCGTAATGGGGCATTTGAAGTAAAGTAGTAATATATTAATATTTTTTTTAAACTAGACTATTTGGTCCCAGTAATGTAATAATATTTATTGATAAACGAATTATCAGAAATAAGTTAAAAATGGCCGTTAGTATTCTATGAATGTAGTATTGTATTGAAACAACACTTGGAGATATCGTCCAGTCCCGTCAAAAATAAAAATAAAACTGTAATATGATCTGCAGTTGTAAATCAAAGTATCCAGAGACCTACTCAAAGATATACAAATTTCATCCAAATTGGGTGGAAATACTTGCAACCTGTTTGCAGTCGATTTACCCCCAAGAAGTTTATTATTTTTTACTTACACATACAAATACACTTTATTTAAGAAAATGTAAAAAATCGCTCTTGTTAAAGTTATATTAAGAATTATTTTGTTATAATATCTCAGAAAGTTAGTAATGATACGATAATAATGAATTTACTAGGTACATACAAGATGTACCTAAATATCTATGTTACTAGAAATAATATCTAATGTATACAACTATATTACTACAAACATGTTCTGACTATTTACAAGCGCTTTTTTAAAGTCTACGTGAATAAAAACCTTTTTTATTTATTTTTATTTTATTTATTTATTTTATGGCATTCTATAATCTCGATTGTGACGCTATCACGGCTAACGTAAAGGTAAATTTTGTTATCGTAAACGCGATCAAAGCGGAGCGGGTGGAATCACATTCACGCAAATTGAGTTCTAAATCCACATTACAGAGAATAAACAAATAGAGTAAAAGATTATTGAACTCGTTTTATAAGAATCGGTAAAATTAGCTCTTAATGTAGGTAATAATCTTTCGCAGTATATATTAATTTGTTAGTCTACTACCTGGTTTAGGTATAAACCTCCTTTATTACAAGCCGCCAGCGCCCTCCCGCGGTTATAGCTTACAAATTATATTATGTTAAGTGCAGTAGGCACCAGTCTTAAAATTCTATATTGTAACGATAATCGATTCATATCATTTGAATTAGTTATATGAAATGAATTGACAAAACTTGCAGGGCAGTCTTTAGAGACTGCCAATAGAAGTGAAAACTATTTATTACACTTAACAACTAAATAATCTACTATTATATTGTAGATTATTTAATTAGAATAATTATATATATAATAATTAGCGAGGTTAGATTTATAAATAATTATTAAAAGCGGTTCAGAATAATATATAACCAGATTTGTACTTAAATATTAAAAAACTATAAATTTCAGTAATTAAACGCATTTAACTACGGAATATTATTTAATAAACACTTTAACAATATCTTAAATAAACTAGCTACTAAAGCATCACTATCATAAATTAAATGCAATTTCTAAACGATTTCGCACACCGCAGATCTAAATACTACATGTACGAAATACTTATGTATGGATACCTATATTACTAGAAATATTTTCTGACAACAAGCGGTTTTTTTAAAGTCTCATCATATCAGCCGAATGACGTCTACTGGAAGGCCTCCCAAAAAGATTTCCACAGTGGAGGTGTGTCCATCATTTGGAGGGATATGCCATAGTCTTCACGCTCGGCAGACAGGTTGGCGTTCTCAATATGATGGTCATAGTACATAGAGAGATGCTGCTGCCCATTGTCTAACAGATATTCCCTCGGGACGAGTTCTATAGCCCCCACGGTACGAAATTAGGTGGTAATTTTCTTTGCCTTGGGCTACTTAAATAAAATTTATTTAAGTAGCCCAAGTAAGTAAGTAGCCCTTTATTTTTAATTATTCTATTTTATTTACCATTCAGTCGGCTTGATGATTTCTTTCTTTAGAAGTCAGTTAAAATATTGGCGACGTATCCAGTTCGTGCAATGTAAGCGAAGCAAGGAAGCCGGTCTGTGGGCGAGCATTCACTGGAGGTGACTCACTTGGGCGCCCAATCACCGTTCCTGTCTGATTTGACAATCGTAGTAACAACATGTAGGGCATAATGTGATAGTGTCACCTCTTATAATATGGGAGTAACATTTGAACTGCAACCTGGCTTTGGTAACTTGAGTCATGATTAGGTTTCTTAAAATGTTCGTGAAATTTGCGCGGGAGTTGATGTAGTCTGTATCTATTATTGGCTGGGCTGTTGCTATAGAGATAAGTGACCCTGACTTCTAAACCAGAGTTCTTGGGTTCAATCGCCACCCAGGAAAAATCTTTATGTCATGATCACAATTACTTGTCTGGGTATAATTTTTCTATCATATACAACATGTAACTTAATTAACGCACATCCTGAAAATATTTTGTTCAGAATCGTTTACTGAATCGATTTATATAATTTTTAATATAGGTAATTTTTTATTCCAAAATAATTAATATTACGGAAATTATTGTCATATTGACCCTGTACAGTCAAAATAAATTGAAATGGACCATAAGTCAAAGTAATAAACCTTTTAAAATCGCATTTTTATTTGTATTCATACAAATTTCATCATTCAATACAAAATAAAGAAAAATAAACTTTATTCCAAGAAACTAATTTAATAAATAACAATGCATATACATATTAAATTAAAAATTCAGTGTACGTATTATGATTACAACATAGTATTCTAATTGGGGTGTTTGAGGGTGTGCGTTAATTACGTTAGGTACATGTTGTATATGTATTCTTTATCGTATGGGCAGTGGTTACCTTGGTGACAGAGTTGTTCAAGCCACCCAGTGCCTCTAGCACGAGTTCCTGCAGTTTACTTACTCGATCACACGTACAGTTTCGTCCCATACATTGAGCACCAGAGTTTTAGTTCTTAATAGTTTCCGCGAGAGGCGCTGGTGCTCAATGTATGGGAGGAAACTGTACGTGTGATCGAGTAAGTAAACTGCAGGAACTCGTGCTAGAGGCACAGTAGGCCTTTGCCATGGCTTATCGACTGTTTTCTAATAACCAGAGATAGACGCATATAAATTGAACCATTTTAACGGTCATCCATCTATGGACTGACCGCGTACCTACCTATGTGCTTAATCGCGCCGATTATTTTTGGACGACTAATTAGCTCTGAGTGCCTATTAAATATGTGTATAGAAATAATATATATTTCTATACACATACAGGTATATTTATCCGTTATCTGGTTGCCATAATATAGGCTTTGCCTACTTTGGGATCAGATGGCAGTGTTTAAGTTATCCGAAGATATTTCAAATTAAAGATATGATTAGTATTAGCTACTGCTTTGACACTGACATGTTTTGAACTTGATGACCTCATGGGAAAGCTATGTATGAGACCCACACCGTAGCCTAGTTGGTAGTGCTCCTGCCTACGAAGCTGGTGGTCCTGGGTTTGAATCCCGGTAAGTGCAAATATTTGTGTGATGAGCACGAATATTTGTTTCTGAGTCATGGATGTTTTCTATGTATATAAGTATTTATCTATCTATATAAGTATGTATATCGTCGCCTGGTACCCATAGTACAAGCTTTGCTTAGTTTGGTGCTAGGATGATCTGTGTGACATTGTCCCCAGATATTATTATATTTGTCCCAAGTTTCAGAGTGCTTGTGACCTTAAATTGTATATTTGTTAAGTGCCCAGCGATGTTATATCCAGTTGTTGTTATCACTTGCCCGTAATTGATCGATGATAAAAACCAAGGAGTTTCATATATTGTAATAATTAAACTAAATACATACATTTGTTTATTACCTACATACTACACTATATATAAGTTCCTAAATATATATATACTTATATATAAATCATTGCAAATTTATTATTAACGAATTCATTCATAAAAATAGGTAGCTATCAAACAATGATGTAACATGATAGGAAGTAGCGCTTTATATTTGTCCATCCTGGATAATATAATCGAATGTTTTGTAATAGCAGAATTAACTGTTCATGAATTATCTAATTCATTAATATGAATCTTATTAAACTAAATAAGAAGTTAAATTGCCAACACGTGATAACAATTAGATGACAATATGGTAGTTGTCTCAAGATATTTATTTATATATTTATTTAATTCCGATGGTCTTAACGAAAATAAGTACGTGGTAGTAACATTTGAACTGTAACCTGGCTTTTTTAAATATCAGAGGGCGACAAACGAGCAAGTGGATCACCTGATGGAAAGTAATCACCGCCGCCCATGGACACTTGCTGCACCAAATGTGTCCAAGGTGCGTTGCCGGCCTTTAAGAATTAGCAAACAAGTGTTGCTAACTCTTCCCCCCACCCCAATGAGCTCTGGCGACCTTACTCACACTGGGAAACACAACATTAAAATTATTAATGTTATTATTAAGGAATGTCTTCTGCAAGGTGGAGGTACTTCCCCAGTCAGGCTGCTTTTTGAGCGAATAAACTATGTACTTGAGTCTTGATTAGGTTTATTGAAATGTCTGCAAACCTCTCTTATGTAGAAGGATTCACATCTGTATTAATATGATTCTTATTAAACCAATAAATGTGTAATTTTTAGATATTTTTTTATGCGGTATAGGGTTTGTCTCAATAGGAGGGCTCTGCATACATAAATAAGAATGAACATCATAACGACATGCTTATTAAACGTATCTACGTAAGTTAAATTTACTCTATCAGTTCCGCTCTTCGTGATGTAGAGTCATTTAAATGTAGACAGTTTTATTGAGCTATGATTTGCTCTCATTTAATGATTCTATACTTGACAACTAATTAATTGGCTAACGCTGGATCACATGGAATGTAATTGAATATTGTAATTTAAATCTGAAGTTATTTGCGATAGGATATTTGTGTAGGCTTCAAAAAGGCTGTCATGTATAAAATAATTGATAAATTTTTTGAGACAGGTTTGATAGGAGTAAGTGTTAAATTCTGCTGTGTGGTGATGACATAGAATATCATTACCCCATCTCATCCCGTGGCGGGCGTCCGAGTGAATAAAATAAAAATAAATAAAATAAAAAAGGTTTTTATTCACGTAGACTTTAAAAAAGCGCTTGTAAGTCAGAACATGTTCGTAGTAATACATAATTATTTTATAATTATTTCTAGGTACATATAGATATTTAGGTACACGGATTGTAGGAAATAATTAACAATAAGATTTATTTTATTATAGTAACGATATTTAACTAACTTAAATTAAGTTATTGTCAAGGATCATGTGTAGGTTTAATTATCTAAATTTTAAATTTTAGCTATATTTTTACTACATATTGTCTGAATGGTTCTGTCTATATTAAGGTACGAATTAAATGTTATTATTATATATATAATACCCACCAGAGAACGGGTAGCAGCGTTATTCTGTGAACTATGACCATAAAACTGCGATCGCCAACCCGTCTGCCAAGTCTTTAACTCACAGTACATAGGTCTTCCAGCATTTCTTCCAGGTTTCCTTCCTGGATGTTCTTGTCTTACGCCTCTACATATTTTAATTTTTCATCCTAGTTTTCAAGTCTTACTCTACTTTCACTGTTTTTCGTATACTTTGATAGTAAAGTGCTTACTTGCTTTATTGCGATGTAGGATTCTATTTTATCACATAGGCATAAGGTTCACTTGCAATTGGAGAAATATGACAGATTGGGGTAGCTTGTTGTGCTGGCGTCTGTACAAAGGAGATTCAGGGTGGTCCGCGGCGTCGATCAAAGAGTGGAGACGTAACGGCTGCCAAGATTCATAGCAGTTCTTTTAATCAAAGTTAGAGGAATGTGCCGTTTTGTTCGTATTAAATTATAATTTGACAGTTCATTTTAAGGGGTAAAAATATATTTGAAGATAGTATTACAATTATTTTCGTGGTAATAAGATTAAAGTTATATTTTTTTTACGTGGGGAAATCCCTTACGGATCCCTGCCGCTGGGCAAGTGACAGGGTATGTCGGACTCCCAATAGATTACCGGTCTACCAACTAAAATCCCACGGTGTTTCACGGGATTCGCGCAAGCATGCACCGCAGCCTAAACAGGTTTTGACCCATCTGCACGTAGATAGGCCCCGCCGAACAGAGGGATCAGTCCCCCTTCCAACCAAGAGACGCACGAAAAACATGAGCGACACCTTCTCGGGCCTGTTTTGATCAGGCGGCAGCCACCAGCACTGCCCTAAGTATATCGCCCGCAGGTCATACCTCAAGGTGGATGAAGATCCACCACGAATGCTCTCAGACGCCTTTGACGTCTCCTGGCGCGGGCTGGGTCGGAGCTACTAAAGTTAAAATATACATACATGGACTCACGCCTGTTTCCCAGAGGGGTAGGCAGAGACAACGGACTTCCATTTGTCACGATCCTTGCATACCTCTTTCGCTTCGTTTACTGACATAATATTCTTCATACATGCTCATGATCTAACTAATAGTAATAATAAATATCTTGGGGCAACTTACACACTATCTGATCCTAACGCCTGTACTATGGCAACCATACAACTGATAAACATCAAGAGACATACATATTATAGATACATGCCTCTGCCTCGTTGGTCTAGCGGTAGCGTGTTCACCCGCAGATAACGAGGTCCTGTGTTCAAATCCCGGGTCGGGCCAAAGGTGATTTTGGGAGTTTTCTGTAAAATGAAAAAATTCTCAGCATCAGCCCGAAGTCTGGGAGCTGGCGGTATTATACCCCCGTGCCTCGGACAGCACGTAAAGCCGTGAGTCCTGTGCCTGACCTGTTTCCGGTTGTGTCGTTAGGCGTTCCATCGGATCATGAGAGTGATGGAATAGAAAGTGCTCCTGTGTTTGCGCACACACTTGAGCACTATCATATATCCCGCGCAGATGGCTAATCTCTGTTGAGACTGGCCGCCGTGGCATTAGATACATTATACCCAGACACAAAACAAATAACCGTGCCCATCACACACGACGACACATCAAACATGACAAAGATTTGTCCTGGGTGGGAATCGAACCCACGACTTCTGGTTTAGTAATAAAAATCACTAACCACTGGACGAAAACGCCAGTCAGTTAAACATAACTCTCTCTCCTTCAATCTTCACTAACTTACATATATCTCCCTCTTACTTCCGTTCGTTCGAAAAATGTGATCGGGGTCACATTTTTCGTAACGTTTCTTGTTACGCATTCACCAATATACTACCCAAGTCAAGCCTCCGTTAAGAAGTTTTACTTCAATAATCACCATTTATTAGTGTTAGTGGTTTTTGATGATGATACTTACCTATCTGACGTCACAACACAAAAAGACTCAGAACACCTATTTATGGGTCACACAAATAGTTGTCCGGCGCGGGACTCGAACCCGCGACACGAAGAGGCGAGGCAACTGTGTTAGCCGCTTAGCCACACTTGCAGTCTTTTTTTTTGAAGTTATACTTCTTTTGGCGCGATGGAGAAAAATGATGAGAGTGAATTTTTACGATGCGCGCGCACACCGACACCAAAAAATTTAACAGCATGAAGTTAGTTCTAGGTGGTATGAAAACGTATGAGAGTGAATTTTTACGATGCGCGCGCGTCTGCGCGCGCATCGTAAAAATAACAGCATGACGTTAGTTCTAGGTGGTATGAAAATTGATAACTATGTTCAAGTTGTATATTAAGAAGTATAACTTCTAACGCGTGTACATAAGTACACACAAGTTTTTTTTTTTTTCTTTATGGCGATCTGCCGATGTTTTCAGCAATTTCTGCCAGTGCCACGTGTTTACGTGCAGTCTTTAATTGTGGGTTTCGTTTAAATGAATTGTACAGAAATAATATTAATGTGGAGGTAAATATAATTTAACATATGTAAATGGTCACCTACTATTTTTGATGATGATATTTACCTATCTGACGTCACAGCACAAAATCTAAGAAGCTGTAAAGAATTGGTCTAATTATAGCTGCAGATGACAGTGATAGCGCGCGGTCGTTCGCCCGCGTTATCATTTCGGCACAGATTGTTTGATCCCGCAGTGTGCGCCGGTATCTTGCGTCTCGCTCCCATTTCCTGTCTCCTTCTCATCGCAGTGTATTTAGTGTGCTTTCGGTTATTTGATGGAAAATTTAATATCTCTATGTGTTACAGGTATGTTTGATGTCATAATAATAATACTTTAATATAGACAGAACCATTGACAATATTTAGTAAAAATATTAGACTTAAACTAGATAATTAAACATAATCTCTTGACAATAACTTGATACGAGCTAGCTAAATATCATTGCTGTAATAAAATAAATTTTATAAATGTTTTCATACAATGTGTACCTAAATATCTATGTTACTAGAAATAATAATGTATACAACTATATTACTACAAACATGTTCTGACTATTTACAAGCGCTTTTTTAAAGTCTACGTGAATAAAAACATTGTTTATTTTATTTATTTATTGCCGGTTGGCGTGGTTGGCTAATACTTGCCTTTCCAACGCAGGGAGTGGGTTCGATTCCCACCCAGGACAGCTATTATTTGTGTGTTCTTATACAAAAATATCTGTCCTAGGTTGGAATCGAACCGAATGTCTGTTTTTCCTGAGTCTGGATGTAATTATCTATTTTAGTATTTATGTAGGAAAGTAGTATATGTGGTAGTAATATTAGTTATCTGGTTGCCATAGTACCAGCTCTGGTTGGGATTAGATAGCCCCGTGTGTATGAGGATATAAAAAAAACATTAGATATTGTTAATCTTGTAGTACTAGGGATGTTTAACATAAATGATCTATTTAATAGTTGGTCTAAACTTGTTCATCTTGACATGTTCATGCACACAAATATCTGTGCTGGGTGGGAATCGAACCCACGACCTGCGTGAAAAGCAAACATTTGCCAGCCACAGCAGCAGGCCCAAGAAATTAAAATGGCCTGTCTTTATCGTAAGAACTTTTGTTGGGATCACTGCCATCTGATCCCAAACTAGACAGATAACTGGTAACCAGATAACTGATAAACATATTTCTAAATACATACATATTGAAGATAAATTACAATCAGACATAGAACAAATACTCGTGCCCATCACACAAAGATTTGCCCAAGGTTTTAGCAGCTTAGCAGTCAGAGGCTCCAACCACTGGACCAGGCCGTCCAATTGCAATGATATTAAAATAAATTGTCTTATATTTCTTAGAATCGGGGTCAACGATTACTCTGGCACTGACAGCGGAGAGCTTTTTATTGTAAACACGTATTTATCAATGCATTCATAATCACGACCAGCGCTGCGGATAATCTTTGCCCCAATTAACTGTTGTTTATAAGATCTCAAGAGGTTACTACGTAAGTTCAGTTTAATTATATTTTTAGGGGTCCGTATGAAAATATATCTACTAGAGAATGGACAGCAGCATGACTCTATGATGACCTGTCTGCCAGTCGTGGCGAATATGGCATATCCCATCTTTTGGGGAGGCCGTTGTCCCGCAGTAGACGACATGATAATGATGATGATGTATGAAAATTGTAAAAACCTGAACAATATTGTGCGATTCAGGTGCATTCATCAGTCAGATACAGCCACCTGAAGTAACTATCTAAATAAATCTTATTACTAAAAATTAAAGATAGTGGTTTATACTATCTGAAAAGTTGGCAACAAAATATCAAAGGTTTAATCGCATGGAGTTCATATGATCAAGGTATAAGGGTAAGGGTATATATCTCTGCCTACCCCTCTGGGAAACAGGCTATGTATGTACATATGGAAAACACATATTTTTTTGTTATGAGCTGCGTTATTTTAATCTCCGAAAACCGTCGTGCTAAAAACTGAAATATATATATATATATATATTTAAAGACCGCCCGCACTAGGGAATCTAATACCTGTGTCGCGGGGTACTTTACAAACATATAATAGACGGACACTAATTACAACCAGACTCAGAACAACTATTTATGGGTCACACAAATAATTGTCCGGCGCGGGCCTCGAACCCGCGACACGAAGAGGCGAGGCAACTGTCTTAGCCGCTACGCCACACGTGCAGTCTTTAATTGTGGGTTTCGTTTAAATTAATTGTACAGAAATAATATTAATGTGGAGGTAATTATAATTTAACATATGTAAATGGTCACCTACAATATCTATACAATCTATACATATAATAAAATCGTAGGAAAGTCAAAACTGTACATTGAATATTTTTTTAAAAGGATACTTGGGGCGTGATCTACAATCGCTATCGAAACCAAAAATATAGTATTTAGAATTTTTGTCTGTGTGTCTGTTTGTCTGTATGTATGTCCGGGCTAAATTCAAAAGTACTGCATGGATTTGCTTAAAATTTTGCATGTATATTACTAAGAGGTCGGGTCAACATATAGGCTACATATTATCACGCTATCACCTACGGGGGAGGAGCTGTGATAATTTACAATATTTAATGCGGGTAAAACCGCGGGAGCCAGCTAGTTAGTTAATAAGTATGACCGGGTTATATTACGTTTTATAAATTTATCGAGAACACGGAATCCCTTATGCGTGAGCCCAGTATGTGTATGGCAGGTTATAAAAAATTGCGGAACTCACTCCTACCTATCCTTATTTATAATGTAAATAATGCATTTTATAAGAAGTTTGGCAATGATTTTCTCAAGGCACTACTGATAAATGTATATTTATCGTAGTTTGAAAAAGTTAATATTATATAAGTCATGTAAAATTGAGATTTTATGAGTCAACATGGCGGTAGATTGTCACTGGCGAATCTGTTACTTATTTATGTAGGAAGTCTCACCCTAGATTTTAATTCAATATCAAGGATCTAAAATGAACATCTATTATTTATATTTTACAGTTCTTAAATATACAGATTTATGTGCATTCAAATAAGTGAAAGAGTTGAACTAGCTTTGATAGCCTTACCTTCACGACTTCGTAACAATTTGGCCAGGTTAAGTTAGCGTCTGTAAAGGTGAATCTTTGTCAGGAATTGGGCGGCGCGAACAAATTTTGACTCTAGTTTAACTCACACAAAAATAGAAACAAAACAGAAGAAAGAAGTCTATAGATCTTAACGGCATCTTTTGTTTCCAGGGTGATGGTTCCAAGATGAGAATGTGGCAGTTCGTAGCGGCGGCGGTGCTGCTGGCCTGTGTGTCTGCCGACCCTCGCTACCAGCAGAGCCACCAGCAGAGCACGCTGCGCCCCAGACATTGGTCCCGAGGGCCCCGGACGTTGGACGAGAGGAAACCTAACCAGTTTGTCGGGTGAGGCACTTTCGCACACTTCCTCAATTTTTTATGAATAAATAAGAGTACACATCATCATTTTCTACGATTGAACAGTTACTTCATCTTTACACATATATTTCCATCGGAAGGTTATGACTTATTTGAGAGTAATAAAAAGATATGTAACCTAGAAATAAAATCTGGATACTAATTGTCTCCTGCGGGCGAGGTGCCCAGAAGGTTGGCAACGTTACTTCGTAGTATGGCGAGGATATAATAATAAGTTGGGCCAGGCATGAGCCAGCTCTCTGGTCAGCCGATATTGTGATAAGGCAACTGAACAAGTCTCTGATGGACTTCCACGCTTCTGGGTCCCAGGGATCAATTGTTTGCATCCAAAAGTAAAAATAATTAATATATATATATGAATCATTACTGGATGTGTATTTCTCTAACTTGAGAGATTTCTCTTACTTGATTTGTGGGTAGGCGGGCGCCAGTAACATAATAGGTTGCATCGCAAACCAACCATGACTCCAAAAGATCAACGACAGTCCTCAGGCCTATTCCCTTTCCTTGCCTGAAAATTATTGAAAACTTCGAATAAATAGTGAAATATTAAGTTAATTATGTACATAAAATGCGTCTATTGCATAGCCTATTAACAAATGCATTCAGAAATTTTAAAAAGACATTTATTCTAAATTTGTACAGGTTAATAATATAATAATAATAATAAAAACATTTATTTCAGATTGTTGATTAATCCATATTAAGGAGGAGGTTAAGGGCACAATTAAGTCGTTATACATTATTAATCTTACATACATATTTAAAAAAAATCACTGGGATAGACCATCGCATTGATAGTCCGTCCGTGCAGTCTATCCGCAACAATTGTTAACAAGTAATTTTTAAATTACGTGTTTATTAAGTTCAAAAAATAATTAAAAATAAATCAGTACTATATTCTTAAGACATTCACACCGATCAAGTTGCGAGTGTCGAAGATAAATAAACGAGTAAATCAGTAGTTTTTTAAAATTAAGCTACAAATCCTTTTGGGTTCCGGACCAAGGATATAAGGGATGTTAAATAATAAGTCAAGATTTATCTAAAAAGGGTGCCCCATAGGCTCTCAATCATCAGGCTAGGGGCAGGAGCTCAACACGGTCCTTGCCTGCGAGGATCCTACAATGGTTAAGCTACAGCTGTCTCTAACTACTCAGTAGATCAATAACCAGCCAACAATAGTCTTCGGAATGTCTTAAAGATGGAAATGAAAGCAACATTGCATAAATTCAAACAGATTCTTGTCACGTAGTAAATTAAACGGCCACCCAAGCTACGTAATTAATTTTCCATCCAATATTCATTAGAACCACTGAAGTTAGTGTACAAAATATAATTAATAACAGACAAAATTTAATATTTTATTTCGTTTTATATATAGTTTTCTTAATATTAATCCCACAAGGATAGATACATTCTAATAATCTACGTGAAATTAATTAATTAATTCAATATTTTTATTTAATTCATAACATTTTCCATAACGCCATTAAAGTGTGTTTGTAAACAGTCGAAATCAGTTCTATTTAAGCTTATTATATTTCAATGCATACATTACATTTTCAAATAAAAAATGCGCTTTAAGTTTAGTTAAACTTTTTATAAAATATGTATTTCAATATTTGCTTTGTTCTTATTTATAAATGAGTCCAGTGTTATGAATGTGGAGGGCTATGTCGAGAGAGGAAAGCTCAGGAAAAGATCGTTAGATGGTCTGAATTAAGATTTGACTAGAAGAAAGTGAGTATTAGAATACATTTTAGAAGTTCTTATTAGAGTGTATTTTGTGCGTTTATCGACCGAGGATGGAGATTATTTAATAGAGAGAGATATGAATATTATAACGTTGAACTGTCCTCTCCTCCCAACCCGACAAGTGGGCCGCATATGACCTTGTCATGTATCTCCTCGTCAGGAGCTACCCTGAGTAGAGACTCGAACTCCAAAGAAAGTATTTAATTTGCTGGGTAGTTTAAGCCGCCTCTCGCCTCTATGGTTCAGTAAGGAGTCGAGAGATTCCTAAGCAAACTGTGAACGCGATTTTAAATGCAAAATAGGGATAGAGCTAAGAAACGGCACCTAGAATCATATCAATAAATCACACATTTATAAAGGCATAAAACATACTACATAGTTCTATAGCACATAATCAATCGTCACAAGTGACCATGTAAAAGAATGTAAATACATTTTAATCAGAGGAGCATCGTTCTGCGGTCCTTGGAATTGTACGTGTTGTGAATGGATTGATATAAATCTCGATGCACTCCCTTAGTTCGCACCGATTGGTTTTGTCATGCACGCAGAATCAAACGAGACTACGCTTAAAAAGTTAAATAGGATAGAACACTGAATTAATAATATCCTTAAAACTGCAACTTATTCAAATTACCATGTCACGATAACATAAAATGTAAGTATTAACATTTTACTTACATTTTGTAAATACACATAATCAAACCCTGTAAATCAAAAGAATTAGGACTAAAGGTATGATGAAGCGTATGTTAAGAACACCACCACTTATAGTTAAGAATTCAGATAATATTTTTATATAAAATTTAGTCAGCGAACAATCATAAGCTATTTATGCTTTCGACTAAAATTACTTGACAAAAGTGGGAGATAAATTAATTTGTAACAAAAAAATGAAAAATATTTTTATTGTGAGACCAATAGTTTGCCGGAAAGCACCTTTTACCAAGATGGCGGCCGTGGGGCAAGGATTAGAACCCTACAAACTTGGATTGAACTTTAAAATAACCCCCCCCCCCCTGATATCTTAGAAAATAAAATTGCGTCCTCTGACAAATGTAACCCTAAATGTAACTTTTCAATGGACTCTGTGTTTTTGAAGAGTTTTGTGGTCTCCTGGAGAAATCAAAGAAACCTCTTTCGAATAAAAACAAATATATTCCATAACAAATAGTTTCATGTGGAATTGGCATTTTTTACCCTACCGTGCAGTACATGATGTGGCAGCTACTGAGAAACACTGCAAGAAAACTCAGTAGGAATCATTTTTAAAAAGAATTTTGCTTAAGATTAATTATATATTTCTTATGTGTGTTGACTTAGAACAACTGAATCCCATGCACTTTTGTCACTTAAATAATCAGAAATTTTGCAATATGGCCTGCTACACTATTTGACTTTTATAATATTTATAAGCATATTTGTAGTCAACTATCTAATATAATCGGGAATTTGTTATAGAATCTTATACATTGCCTCATAAAAGAGTTACTTATTTTGTGGAGACGTACGTGGAAGAATACTACTGAACTCCCTGTCGGTGGCATGAAAAGCGGTTATAACAAGTGCCCAGGGATCTCAAAGCAAACAATTCTTCTGAACTAGGATAAAATTAGAAATATGTGAACATTAAGAACATCATTATTACGAATGAAACGACCGATTAGGTAATCGCGTAATTATGTTTTATAGTGTAATCAGTGCTCGGTAGCAACTCGGTATGATATCATTTAAAATGAAGGGCAGTTAAATATCATGCTGTGTAAGAAGGTTAAAAAGTAAACCGATAAAAGTAATACTTTCTTTAGTTTTAAAAATTATGCATAGTCATAGTCTTTTAATTATTACTTAATTAGCTGTGAGGTGACGGCGGTGAATATCAGAATATCATCACCCCATCTCATCCCATTGGGTATCTATCTACCGTGGTGATTATGGCGTAACCCTTCAAGATGATTCTTTGGGGAGGTTTTGTTTAGCAGTAGACTTCTATAGCTGTTTTGATGATGATGAATATACGTACGATATTATAGGTAACATTAATTAACAAAATTTAATGTATCTAATTTTGGGCGCAAATAAAATTGGGGCGCATTGGACCCGGTGGTAGCATTAAAGCGCGACCGTCGTTATTAACACAAGATCCGTCATAATAATAATACCTTAATATAGACAGAACCGTTGACAATATGGAGTAAAAATATTAGACTTAAACTAGATAATTAAACTTAAACATAATCTCTTGAAAATAACTTGATACGAGCTAGCTAAATATCATTGCTATTATAAAATAAATTTTATAAATGTTTTCATACAATCAATACAATGTGTACCTAAATATCGATGTTACTAGAAATAATTATGTATATAACTATATTACTACAAACATGTTCGGACTATTTACAAGCCCTTTTCTAAGTCTATGTGAATAAAAACCTTTTTTATATCATTTATTAACATTAAATTTTGTTAATGCTACGGTCTCTATCTTCCATCATACATAATTTTGTAAGATTTGAAATTATAAATACGTTAGTCACAATGAATTTCAATAGAACTGGCCAGTAATTAATCATTCCATTAAAAAAATATTTAATTTTTGAATAAGGAATTGTTTGTCGCTGTATATTGCATTTGTCGTCTTTAAAAAGTACGTGCACGTCAATATGAATTTAAAGAAACAACATTTTCGATTTATGACTCACTTTAATTGCAATTAAGTGAGCCGTTTTATGACAAAAATCTATGCCATATCACTGTTCAATGAGTTCAATTGTAGTAGAAGCAATCTCGCTGATTATTTACGTGAAGAACACCCTTCTACGGCGACCACTGAAGATGGCATGAGTATTGTGTTACTTTTCCTAGCATCTGATAAAAGAGTAAAACACCCATTTGGCTAGTAGTCACTAGCTCGAAACTTCATGAGCAATTATGGATACTATGGACTCTGCGTTTTAAAAACTGCCAGCAATAGTAAAGTAAGACAGAAATCAAGGAAAAAAGTGGTTCCATTCTTTCGGAGGACGGGTATTTTGCAAAAAATGTGCTAAGAAGAACATTCTTGTAGACTGGTAAGTAAAAAAAATGTTAGCCAGTTCCCTTGACATTCGGTGTTAATAGTTCTGAACTGGCACTTTTTGACTACAATATGTTCCTAAAAATAAGAAAATACTTAGAAGAAATCACTTTATGAAACCGGTATGCAATGACTACGTTCAGAAATTGTGAAGACAAATGAGCGTAGACGCCTAAAGAAGAGTACTCAATTGTTAATAACAATATTAACCACCTCCTAAATTATTTAGATCTAGACTCATTATAATATTAATACGTTAACTTTGTACCCCTTTTTACAAAAATTGCACCGACGGAGGAGTATGAAATTTGGAACAGTAAAGGTTCATATGGAGAAGGAGTACAGAAAGCTAATATTTTTTATGGAATAAGAAGTAAATTATCTTAATAAAAATATATTACATGTACTGCCATGCTTTTAACACACTGATAATCTGAGAAGCGATGACAAACTGAGTGTCTAAACTGAGAACAATTTAATATTATTTGTCTTTAATGTCTATAGTCTTTGACCAAAAGAACCTTAATGGTCAAATTTCGAACAAGTCCGATCTTTAGTCTATCTAAAAACGTGTACTGAATATTCTACCTTTTTATTATGGACAAAGATATCCTTGCGCCTATTTGTAAAGCCGATTACCTAATATCCATTTCAAAACCTACTTGCACTCATTTGAAATTTTGAATTAATGAAACAATTTTTTAATAATTATAACTAAAGTCAACAAATATTATGTAATACTTATTCGGGATACGTACAAATAGAAACTACTATGGCACTTTTTAAAATAACTATAGCTCAGTAACATGATACTGGTATAGTACAACTTGGTGGGCGGCAATGCGTGGGTGGTTTTCACGCTTATAATTTCGGGAGTCAGCTATCGGAACCGGAGAGTTCAGTAGGACAAACTGGACAGACTATGACGAAGCCGATTGTACCAAGGTCGGAGTTGCAGTAAGTGGATGCAAGGATGAAGATGATGTGGCTGAATTGCTAGATGTGGTTTCTCACGGTAGTTTAAATGTTGAGGAAGTAGTTAAA
Organism: Pseudoips prasinana; assembly: GCA_951640165.1. Taxonomy (NCBI): domain Eukaryota; kingdom Metazoa; phylum Arthropoda; class Insecta; order Lepidoptera; family Nolidae; genus Pseudoips; species Pseudoips prasinana. The sequence continues at coordinate 34,623,986 of OX621248.1, forward strand.
AGTCGTGAGTATTGAGTATGAGTCACGAGGTCCCTGGAAACTGTGTTTTTTGGTAACAAATGTATTCTTTAACAAAATTCCCAGTGATATCAGAGAAATGTCTACGAATAAGTTTTAAAGAACTATAACAGCCAAATTGTGTAGCAGGGCTTACTACAAAACTTCTGAATATTTAAGTGACAAACCGGCATGGAATAGAGTCGTTCTAAATTAACACATTTGGGTACAATCTAATTTTATATCAAGAAATAAATATTTAAAAAAAGGATTCCTACTGAGATTTCTCTGGCAGTGCTTCTCAGTAGCGTCCACGTCATGCACTGCTACTGATACTGCTACTTTTAACGGAATTAATAGATTTTGTCGTTTGATAGGAAATTAACATAGGTTATTTAATCGTTTAATATAAAATCACCTGTATTTATACGATTACGCGACATGAGACATAATACTTAACAATGACTAACATAATACTGCACTTGTACAAATAGTTAGAACAGAAGTCAGTACCGTAACGTGAAGATCTCGCTGCATTTTTATAATATGTCATAATCCAATTATATATACAATATAAATATGAGAAACAAATATAATGACGAGAAATCAATTCATAACTAAAAATATTTAATCATTTGCCTGACCGCAACGCTCTTGAATAAAAATTGATAACCGAGAACCGATCTCAACCAAAACAATATGATTAAATGCATCTTTGCACTAATTCTCGATTTCGATACAAGGTTTTCATATAAGGACGCCTGATACACTCTGACCCTAGAACAAATTAGTCTACTTTAAATTAGCGTTGAGAATCTATTTTGTTCAAGTTAGATACAGTTGTTAGAATAGGCAAGGTTATTGGGATCATCACTCAAGTTTCATGAAATGATTTATGCGCGTGACATCAGTACCGAAAAATAATTATGTGTTGTTTTGGATAGAAGCAAAGTCAAATGAATTTAAATTATTTTTGTAAATGGACCATATCCTACTAATCATACAAATATTATAAATGCGAACGTTTGTGAGTGTATGTAGATGTGTCAATGTTTGTTAGTCTTTCACGCAAAACTACGGATCGGATTTTGATGAAATCTTGTAGTAATATAGCTTATGTTTCCTAATAACACATAAGCTATAATTTATTGAAACGCGAGTGGAAGGGGCACAGCAAGTATAACATATTTTCTTAAAAAATCGTAAGGATAAGGGAAATGTCAATAAGAAAGGCTATCCAACCAACACTTATTAATTGGTACAGATTTGCAATTAGTATGGTATTTTGACACAAGAGAACGTGATCTTTGAACTGAATCTCTCTTGTACCAACAACGCTGCTTTTATAATCCTCACGCTGATTCCAATTATAAAGCTTGGTTAATAATGAAAGTCTTTGTTTCTCGAAGTGAAAGTTCAAATCATAAGTTCCAACGGTTAGATTTCCACACATCAAAGGTATATTGCACTTGCGCATAATATTACATAGTAAATATTAGAGTAACATAATGATGATGCTACAGTAGCGTATAGAAAACTCACGTTAACCTAAAACATATGAAGTATTGTTTGTTGATGATGTTTACGATGGACATAAATCAAATTTAAACAAAAGTTTGTGTGACTTTAGTTATGTTTTCGTTAGTGTCTTAAGTTCTTTGTTTATTTGAATGGGTTATTTATGGTTCTGTAATGGTATAAGTGTATGGATGTATGTTTTTGTAATTTTTATGTGAAAAAGAGTTTGTAAAAAAAAAGTGATATGTTTGCAAGGTTTGTTTATTTTTGGTATTTATTTATTTGATCACAAATACTAAATGCTCATTGCAGATTTGGAGATACTTTTAGAATCCTAATATTATTTTAGGTGTACTAGGGATTAAAATACCTTTTTTACAAGTGACATAAGAACTATGTAAATAAGCTGATGAAACGAACTCTATTGATAAGTTTAATGACATTTAATTAGGGTTTAGTACTTGGACTTTATAATAATTTACACAGATATCTTTATGTGATATAAATTGATATGGATATTGCTCTGCTCCGGAGTACAACGAAACCTTCGGAAAATATGTCATGTCATAAATGATGTGATGTATCATTTACGTGCTTATATTTTTACTACATTTGCGTATAAATATTATTTTCTTAATTAATTAATGTAACACATCCGTGTTAATTTGACCAATCAAAGTGAAAACAATATATGTATAGTCCCCAGATATTATATTATATGTGTTTCAATATAATTATCTTAAATATGTATTCAATCTCTTGTAGGCTACTTCTGTCGTGTGTGAATTACACACAAACACACCCACATTTTTTTATGAATTACAGTAGGTAACAGATTACATGCTCTAATAGGTTTTATAATACTGTATTATTTTGTTGCAGCCCACACGTGTGTCGATCGCGCAACAGCACGCATTGCTGTCCCGGGTGGACGTCTAGGCCCAACTCATTACTTTGTATAGTCCGTAAGTATTAACACTAGCCTAGTGTAGTTTTAATGCAAGCTGCTTTACTCCCCGGGTGGACGTCTAGGCCCAACTCATTACTTTGTATAGTCCGTAAGTATTAACACTAGCCTAGTGTAGTTTTAATGCAAGCTGCTGTACTCCCCGGGTGGACGTCTAGGCCCAACTCATTACTATGTATAGTCCGTAAGTATTAACACTAGCCTAGTGTAGTTTTAATGCAAGCTGTTGTACTCCCCGGGTGGACGTCTAGGCCCAACTCATTACTTTGTATAGTCCGTAAGTATTTACACTAGCCTAGTGTAGTTTTAATGCATGCTGCTTTACTCCCCGGGTGGACGTCTAGGCCCAAATCATTACTATGTATAGTCCGTAAGTATTTACACTAGCCTAGTGTAGTTTTAATGCAAGCTACTTTACTACCCGGGTGGAAGTTTAGGCCCAACTCATTACTATGTATAGTCCGTAAGTATTTGCACTAGCCTAGTTAGTTTTAATGCACGCTGCTTTACTCCCCGGGTGGACGTCTAGGCCCAACTCATTACTTTGTATAGTCCGTAAGTATTTACACTAGCCTAGTGTAGTTTTAATGCATGCTGCTTTACTCCCCGGGTGGACGTCTAGGCCCAACTCATTACTTTGTATAGTCCGTAAGTATTTACACTAGCCTAGTGTAGTTTTAATGCACGCTGCTTTACTCCCCGGGTGGACGTCTAGGCCCAACTCATTACTTTGTATAGTCCGTAAGTATTTACACTAGCCTAGTGTAGTTTTAATGCATGCTGCTTTACTCCCCGGGTGGACGTCTAGGCCCAACTCATTACTTTGTATAGTCCGTAAGTATTAACACTAGCCTAGTGTAGTTTTAATGCAAGCTGCTTTACTCCCCGGGTGGACGTCTAGGCCCAACTCATTACTTTGTATAGTCCGTAAGTATTAACACTAGCCTAGTGTAGTTTTAATGCAAGCTGCTGTACTCCCCGGGTGGACGTCTAGGCCCAACTCATTACTATGTATAGTCCGTAAGTATTAACACTAGCCTAGTGTAGTTTTAATGCAAGCTGCTGTACTCCCCGGGTGGACGTCTAGGCCCAACTCATTACTTTGTATAGTCCGTAAGTATTAACACTAGCCTAGTGTAGTTTTAATGCAAGCTGCTTTACTCCCCGGGTGGACGTCTAGGCCCAACTCATTACTATGTATAGTCCGTAAGTATTAACACTAGCCTAGTGTAGTTTTAATGCAAGCTGCTTTACTCCCCGGGCGGAAGTTTAGGCCCAACTCTAAAAAAGGTCTATAATATGTAGTTGCCATACATGAACAAAACAGTGTCATGGGGGCAAAACAGTCGCTTTTTGCCTATATGTCATAGGCAAAAAGCGACTGTTTTGCCCCCATGACACTGTTTTGTTCATGTATGGCAACATATATAATATGTAGTTGCCATACATGAACAAAACAGTGTCATGGGGGCAAAACAGTCGCTTTTTGCCTATATGTCATAGGCAAAAAGCGTTAGGCCTAAACTTCCGCCCAGTGAGTATAATTATATATGTAGGTAGATTCAAAATAGCTTTTACTAGTACATTTACATATATTTACACAATCTTCTCCCTAAGATCAAAGTTTGAAGAACAAAGTATGGCTAATTCCGATGCACTAGCCCTAGAGAATGTAAGGTTTTTAAAAGCCATTTCTAATTTGCAAATTGAATTAACTTTGAGAGTTTATTCAACTGCTTTTTTTAGAGAAGTAGATGTAAGTAATTATGAGAGGGAGAGAGAGCGAGCACACATTTTCGTTCTCTCATTCTCTCATACCGTTTGTTTCGTACATCTAAGTTTTACTTCAGTCGTGTCATCCAGACGCATTTTTGTATTTTATGATTAGGTTGTTTTTTGCTTTAGGAATTATAATATCGATGTTAATACTAGAACGTTGTTTCAGCTTTATGCCGTCCTGATTGCGGCTCTCCGGGCGCCTGCGTGGCTCCCAATATGTGTCGATGTCCTGGCGGCGTTGAGGCGCCCGCCTGCGGACCTGGTGGCGGCGGACTTTATCCTTATCCTGGTATGACTTTTTAAATATTTAAATTTGGCGAGCTGTGCTTCCGTGACAGTATATTTATAAACAGGAACATCTTAAGATCTAAGTCTAATTTATTTACACACCCATAATATATTTAAAAAAAATCACTTTTATTGGTATTTTAAACTTTCGCGATCTGACACATTATCATATATTATGGACACGGGTTACGATCGCGATCACAATTTAAGGCAAATTTTTGGTGAACCCGACGTTTCAGCATTAATTGCTCAAGCCATTACCGGATTTTCCAAGTTAGTGGCTTTGATGGGAAATGCTGTATTTAGTACACAATTAACTAATCAATATGTTAAGAGTTAACTATCTAACTGTGAACCCCTGATACTAATGCTACGGAACCCTACGGGATCCATGGACCCCACTTTAAGAAACCCTGGTTTAACCTGTAATGGTAGTAGTATGAATAAATAAAGAAATAAATAAAAATATCAAAATTAATCATACGGACATGATTCTTGTTTTTATTGTAATGTAACACCTAAAAGTATGCTTTTTGTTAAATATGTCTAGTTTTATTAGCATCCTTGTTTTATGGTTAGCGACACAAGGTAAGGTCTCGCCTTGAAATAAACATTAATTTTACGTCAGTCTTAATTTTATAAGTAGGTATTATATGTTTATATAGTACAATGTTATATAACAATAACTTTTTTAATGTTACAGTGAGAACGCCAGGCGGTTGTCGACGTATCTGTATGAATGGCGGTACTTGTACAAATGGCACCTGCGCTTGCGCACCTGGATGGAGCGGGGAGTTCTGTACTGAACGTAAGAATATTTTCATAATTAATATTACGGTTAAGTAGCTCTATCTCCTCTATGCTAATTATTCAATTGAAAAAAAATATACAGACTTTGCAACGGAGAATAATTCAGGTAGATTTTTCGTAATGCGCTAAACCGCAGTCATGCTTAATGGTATTTTAACACATGTAAATAAATAAATAAAAAAGGTTTTTATTCACGTAGACTTTAAAAAAGCGCTTGTAAATAGTCAGAACATGTTTGTAGTAATATAGTTGTATACATTAGATATTATTTCTAGTAACATAGATATTTAGGTACATCTTGTATGAAAACATTTATAAAATTTATTTTAATACAGAAATGATATTTAGCTAGCTCGTATCAAGTTATTGTCAAGAGATTATGTTTAATTATCTAGTTTAAGTCTAATATTTTTACTACATATATACTACACATACATGTAGTATGAAGTTTGAATATATATATATATATATATAATAGGTCTTTACCTATGAAATTGCCGTTTTGTATGAAAAAATTTAAACGAATTTTTTTCATGAATTTTTTTATTTGTATTAATCGAAGTAATCACCCATGCAATCAATGCATCTTTGCCATCGCAGTGGCAGTTTATTGATGCCCTTCTTAAAGAAATCAGCTGGACGGGAGGCAACAAATTCTTCAAAGGCATTTTGTACTGCCTCTCGGGTATTGAATTTTTTTCCCGCCAAGAAGTTATCCAAATTCTGGAAAAAGTAGTAGTCTGTAGGCGCAAGGTCTGGTGAGTAGGGCGGATGACGGAGAGCTTCCAACCCCAGTTCTTGCAACTTGGAGACCGTCTGCTGTGCAGTATGAGGTCGCGCGTTGTCGTGCAGGAGCAGCGGAGACGAGCGATTGACCAATGCTGGTTGGAGATGCGCCAGCTTCTCCATCATTGTGCTCAGTTCTTCACAGTACACATCTGCAGTAATGCTCACCCCGTTTGGTAAGAAGCTGTGATGAATCACACCGGCGCTAGACCACCAAACAGTGACCATCACTTTTCTAGGGGTAAGTTTTCGTTTAGGGCATTGTTTAGGTGCTGAACCAGGATCCAACCAACTTGCTGAGCGCTTGCGGTTATCAAACAGAATCCATTTTTCATCGCAGGTAACAATGCGGTTCAAAATTCCTTCATTTGTGTGTCTGTTGAGCAGTGCAAGGCACGTCTCGACGCGTAATTCGCGCTGGCGATCATTGAGTTCGTGGGGCACCCATTTGTCAAGCTTTTTTACCTTGCCAATTTGACGCAAATGGACCAATATTGTTTTGACGCTAACGTCGAAAGCTGCTGCTAATTCAGCCGTAGATTGTGTATCATCAGCTTCCACAACCGCCTTTAATTCGTCATTGTCGACCAAAGTCTTCGGACGACCGCGAGGTTCATTTTTCAGGTCTAAATTTCCAGAACGGAAGCGAGCAAACCAATAACAGGGGGTGCGTTGGTTTGTAGTGTTAGCTCCGTAAACGTCGTTGATGTTGCGTGCCGCTTGTGCCGCGTTGCTGCCACGACGGTACTCATATTCCATAATTACTCGAATTTTTAACGTATCCATGATGACGAAAAAGATTGAAATGCGATGAAAATGTAACACTAATCAATAAAGAAATGACTACTTTTGGAAAAAAGAATCCATGTTTTTAAAATAAAATTAATTTGAAATTAGAATTCTTAGCCAAACAAAAATTATTTTGATTTGAAATGGCCAGTACTGCAGAACGGCAATTTCATAGGTAAAGACCTAATATATATGGTATTTCTGGAATTATATCGGTATGATAAACTAATTCTTCCGTAACAGAATCCTAAATATTATATGCCAGTGAGTATTGTTCGTACTTAACGCAGAGTGCCTACCCTACCCCGGATTCATAGAAGGTGCGGCTTTGAGACCCGCCGGACGATTAAATTTATGATTTCCCATTTTTGAGATTAGATTAACTGCTTTGCATTGCGCATAATGGTATAAAACTAAAATATAATTAGTACCGTTACCAATCGACAGAACAGCAATATTTTGAGTATATTTTGTAAATTATCTTATATTCGTAAATCTTACACTATGTAGATTCTATTGTTTCAAAGTAATTAACTAATTTTCTCCATATATTTGGTTGGTCTTGGGAAAATTAGTTTTTAGACCTAAGCGGACCATTAGACTTTACCAAGTGTCTTTGGTTTTGTACGACTGTTACCAAACATATTTTCTGAAAAAGCATTAAAGAAGTATTATATTGTAGCCCGTCCTAACAAAAAGTTACTGATTCCAGCAATTTGCCGGGAGCCATGTCTACATGGCGGTAGATGTATAGCGCCTGACCGATGCGTTTGCTTCCACGGCTTGTCGGGCACGAGGTGTGAGATCGACAGACGAACGGGTAAGTCAAGGAATCACCCATCAGTGACCAGTTGTAGTTTTTTTTCTTGTATCGGGACTAGTCCGTCCCTCTCACCCATAATTGCAAGCCAAGATCAGTGGCACACACTGATATGACACTCACACTCACGCTTTAACTGTCTTGGATCCCGCAACGAATTAAATCAGAAAGAAACAAGGAGGAGTTATAAAATGAATAGTCCCACTTCAGTAGTAGTTTGCTGTGAGGCTGATGTTTGATACATAGATACATAGACTCACGCCTGTCTCCCAGAGGGGTAGGCAGAGACTTCCATTTGTCACGATCCTTGCATACCTCTTTCGCTTCGTTTACTGTCATTATATTCTTCATACATGCTCGCCGGCTTAGGGTACTTCTGACCTGACCTTTCTTTAGTGATGTGTGGCAGAATATCACCACTCCATGTCATCCCGTAGGGGGCGTAGAACCGACCTGAGGTATGTGTACTAAGACCATCATACTGCGATCACCAACGGGGCGATCATGGTTTATCCTTCTAAAAATGGACAAGTTACAAGTAGCTGATATCGTTACCACTGCACAGTGGAATCAGATTTTTCGTAGTTATGTGAAAAACGGATTCAAATTTCTATTTCCAGCAGTGAACGCACTGCTTAAATGCGTACCTTGCGAACCTTGTCATAATTCAGCTGACATGATGATTTACAAATCAGAAGCTGGGCTACTGTTGCTAGTCTGTTGCTTTTGATTTTAATGTCTATGTTTTGTTTTTTACTTGATTTATACCATTCTTTGAAGCTTATATCGAACTTATATTAAATCAATATTTCCTGGAGCCCCAATGAAGTTATTCTAGGATGCACTAGTCATAGATATGTCAGTCAATTGTCACATTGAAATACGTCCACAACTATCAACCGGTGCTCAAAATAGCGGGAAGTAGCCCCAGATTACAATATCCAATGTGATGATAATGTTACTCGTCGTCCCATTGGATCATGAGAGTGATGGAATAGGAAGTGCCCCTGTGTTTGGCACACAATTGTGCAGTATAATATGTCCTGCGCAGTTGGCTAGTCCCCATTGAGAGTGGTTTATTATTAATGTTGCCAGGACCTTGCTACACGGACACTCGAGGTGCCCTCTGCACGGGGGCGCTGGAAGGCGTGGTGTGCACCAAGCAGCTGTGCTGCGCCACCGTGGGGGTGGCCTGGGGGCACCCGTGCGAGCGCTGCGGGGACCTGGACTGTCCGCAGGGACACTTGAGGAACTTGGCTACTAAGGAGTGTCAGGTATGTGGCAATGAAACTATAATAAAACAAGGTGTAAGATAAATATAAATGCTTGGCAAATGCTTGGTTTCCACGATGGAGGTCGTGGGTTCGACTCCCACCCAGGACAGATATTTGTGTGCATGAACATGTCTGTTTGTCCTGAGTCTGGGTGCAATTATCTATATAAGTATGCATTTACAAAAGAAAAGAAGTATATGTAGGATATCAGTTATCTGGTTTCCATAGTACAAGCTCCACTTAGTTTGGGATCAGATAGCCGTGTGTATTAAAGTCCCAGGATATTATATTTATTAGCGTAAACTAACTCGAAACCTACAAAACTGAACAATGTGTAACACATCAACCGATATAATACGCAAATAAAAATATTAATTTCTCATACATGAATATTTTCTTGTGCTTTCCACTAACTTTAATTTCTTTTCACTTTAATTTAATAATATTTTTAATTATTATTACGTTACAGTCAGAAACATATTCTTTGGAGCTTGAGTTTAAAGAGTTACTTAGCAGTATATAAAAAAATGCAAGCTAGACCTCATCCAAATTCTTGTCCACAAGAACAAAATATGTAATGCAAAGTTATATTTATATCGGCAAACGAGAATACGGCCCACCTGACACACACATGCCACATGTTGCTGATTATCCTTCCTCCCATTCCCAAAGAACGCTAATGACCATACGCATACACAAGACCACAAAACTAACATAATAGTGCCATTCAAAGAACGAATTAATGCTGATTATTTCCCTAGGAAGGCCAATAGAAATCTATGGCCTCCCAACTCAACAGCCATACTTACTTCGTGTTTTCTCTCCATCCTCCTAAATGTCGATGTTTTCTTTCCCCAGGATATAGATGAATGCGCAGCAGTACCAGGTCTTTGTGAAGGAGGTCGTTGCATCAACTCCATTGGATCCTTCTCCTGCGAGTGTCCTCCTGGACAGCGAAGACATAGAGTCACTAATAATTGTGAAGATATTGATGAGTGCGAGGACCCTGATATTTGTCCGGTGTGTAAAAATTTTAACTCTTGGATTTTGGAGTATAGTGAAGAAGACCTAATTATTAGCATTCCATAGATTCACCAAGCGGAAACCGGGTCCATCGCGTGGTAGAGGAGGGAACACTCGACTGAGTCTGAGACTTGCGACTCAGATGTAGGTTTAAGGGGGCCCCTGTGATGCGTCATCACTCACCTTCTCTGTCTCTCAGAGTTTAGGCTAGGAAGAGCCCCCTTTGTATGATCCTAACAATGCCGCTTTGGATACTCCTTCTAATACAGAACTTACGAAAGTTCTTGATAAGTTATTTTCTATGGTCTATGTAATGTCAGAGTTGTTCAAGCCGCCCAGTGTGACTCTGACATTGTTCAGCGACTGTTGTCTAGCCGCAACCGGGACCGACCATTTAAACTGCTTAAGTACGGAGATGTTCCGAAAATGAACCCAGCCAATGTTACCCAGCTACAGACAAACAGCATACCAAGGTGCTTAATTCCGGTAATCACTTAGGGATTGGTGAGCCAAACTGGCTTTGATATCTGACTGATATTAAACTCCCTCGTTAGTCTAGCGGTAGCGTGTTCACCCGCAGAGAACGACGTCCTGGGTTCAAATCCAGGGTCGGGCCAAAAAGGGATTTTGGGACTTTTCTGTAAAAAGACAAAAAAATCTCAGCATCAGCCCGAAGTCTGGGAGTTGGCGGTATTATACCCCCGTGCCTCGGAGAGCACGTAAAGCCGTCGGTCCTGTACCTGACCTCTTTCCGGTCGTGTCGCATAGGCGTCCCATCGGATCATGAGAGTGATGGCATAGAAAGTGCTCCTGTGTTTGCGCATACCCTTGAGCACTATAATATGGCCGCCGTGGCCGAAATTCGGCTAGGAGGACATTATTAATATTATAAAGAGTAAATATTAGGCTTTTTGAAATTAAACAAAATAATTGTTTCTTTGTATACATTACCTAGAAAAAAATCTTGGTAATAATTTGGTAATCATTTCATATCAAATTTCATGATGATTGGTCTGATTGATTTTGGGCATGGCCTGATGATTTATTAAATATACTAATTAACCTTTCTACTATCTATCTACCTGCGCGGAGTCGTGGGTGACTAGTATTTTACTCGTATAATTATTTATATGAGAAATAGGTGTGATTGAAAAGTTGTTTAGTTCGAATAATTTTGGAAGATGTAATTGATTCTTAACATTTTTATACGCATTAGACGATCGGGATTGGGATTGTCATGGTAAGGAGTTTTGTTTATTTTCGTAGGCTCAGTAGAATTATTAATATGTTTTTCTGTTAAATTGGTGTTTCATTCTCTAATCGAATGATGACTTGTTATGTTTCTAGAATGGAAAATGCGTGAACACGGAGGGTGACTACTACTGTCTCTGCAATCCTCACTTTATTCCCAGTCCGGACAAGAAATTTTGTATAGGTATTATTATTTTTTTCTTACTAATTTGATATAATTTATTTAACAAATGTATTATAACAGTTTATGAATGATTGACAATTATTATTAAAATAACTTAAATTATCAACTAAAGAAACGTAAAAATAAGTACTAAAAATATATACTTATATTTAAATTAAAATTAAATATATACATATTATTATATAAAGGTCTCATCTTTAGGCGTCTAAAAAACCTTCTTCTTCGGTATCGCTGCCTTTGAGCATCGTGCCCAGAATGCTGGCCGCATTGCCACGCTGGATGGCAATGCTTAAACGCTGTCCAAGATGGCCCGCCCTCTGGTCGCGTGTAGCGTCCCCCAAGCGTTCGGATAATTCGCGGAAAAAATCCGCGCTCTCGGAGCCCATGGCCCAAGCGTCTCCACTCCAAACGGCTCAAATATATTATCTCTTTCAAGGTTTGTATATTTGAGCCGCTTAGTGGCCTCAGCTGATGCAGCAGCAGAGCCGGCGCATTCCGTTCTTACTTAAGAAACGTCATAGAAAGTAGATCTTCGTTCTGCGTTCTTAATTTAAGAAAATCTTTTAAAGGAAGCTTAAAACAATGCAAAGGCAATTATTTTAAGTTGTCTTTTTTCATTATCGTATGGGTTTGTTATTATAGGTAGTTGTTCAAATCGCACAGTAGACCTCTGACATGACTTAGCGACTGTTGTCTAATGGCTTGGTGGTCACCTATCTAAAGACTAATCGCGTGCCGAGGTGCTTTAGAGTGCTGCTCTGCAGGAGGACAATATTAATATTAAGATGACCGAATCATATTTGATGATCATCGTAGCCTAGTTGGTAGTGCTCCTGCCTACGAAGCTGGTGGTCCTGGGTTCGAATCCCGGTAAGTACAAATATTGCGTAATGAGCACGAATATTTGTTTCTGAGTCATGGATGTTTTCTATGTATATAAGTATTTATCTATCTATATAAGTATGTATATCGTCGCCTGGTACCCATAGTACAAGCTTTGCTTAGTTTGGGGCTAGGATGATCTGTGTGACATTGTCCCTAGATATTATAATTATATTTGTAGTATTTAGTTTGATTGATACTTTTAATAAATGTACCGCATCTGTTGGACTCCCCAGACGGGCGCGTGGGCAGCTGCTTCACGTACCTGAGCGAGACGGGCGAGTGCGCCGACCGGCTGCCCATGGCGCTGTCCAACCGCGACTGCTGCTGCGGGTACAACATGGGCCGGGCCTGGGGCGACCTGTGCACGCCGTGCCCTCCCAGAGGATCTAGTAAGTGGACCTTAAGTATAGGAAATATCTCGATCGCTTTTAATATTTTAGGCCTTATAGAAGTCCCAAAACGGTGACTCAACTACGACTATTATTAAAATTAAGAATTTATATAGGATCAATTCACTGTACGCATGTTTGTCTGTATGTCTGTGACTAAATATATACCATAAATTGTGATACTGTCTGAGTCTGGGTGTAATTTTTATCCGTTAAGTATATATTTGTAAAGTACCCCGCGACACAGGGATTAACTTCCCAAATGTGGGCGTTGTAATTGTAAAAGGGAGAAAAAAACGTGTGTTCTTTTAATTTAGACAACCCGTCTGTAGTAAAACTTCAGACATAATTAGCTATGAGAGAAAGAGAGAAAGAAAATGTCATTGTGTGCTCGCACCATCTTGCCTCTTCAGTAATATACGCGATATAACTTTCTCTCTTTCTATCTTCACTAACTTATATATCCCTCCCAACTGAAGATTTCCTGTGATCATATAATAATCTGTAAGGCGCAGCGTGAGAAAACACAGATTCCAGTTACCACAATCAATCAATCATTTATTTGCTAGAATGTGGTTACAATAGCAGGTAGTAATACATGACATCCAACATTCTGCCGCTTAAGGCGTGCAAATTTAGTAACAATTCAATAACACATAGCAATAAAACATTTACATTATTAATATTATATTTGAAATGTCCTGTCTTCTAAGTATTCTCTAGTATTATAATAATTTTTATTCAGAAGGAAGTCAAATAGTTTATTTCTAAATTGTTTGTATGTCAATTTCTTAATGGCTTTTGGCACATGGTTATATAATTTAATAGCCATACAGTAGGCGTTTTTCTTGAACAACTCTAATTTTATTCGAGTCAATTTCATATGGTCTGTATGTCTGGATGTAGAGTCGTATTTTTCAAAAAGTTCTGATTGTCTTTTTGTAAATATACACATTTCTAATATATATAAAAATGGTAGTGGCAATATTCTATGTTTTTTAAAGAGTGGTTTGCAGCTGTCTAGAAATTTGACTCCACTTACAGCACGAATACATTTTTTTTTAGGTCTAAACACTCTATCAAATTCGACTGAATTGCCCCAAACAATGATACCATATCTTATTATGGATGACACACATGTTTAATAGTTTAGTTTGAAGCCATTTGTTCCTAATTGCACTTGTCTGTTTAGCTGAGTGGACTCACCTCTGTGGAGGTGGAGCCATCCCACCGAACTGGCGCCGTAACGTGACGGGAGGGGGAGGAGAAGAAGATGGTTCTGGGGGGTCCTACGAGCCACCTGCCATCGCGAAGATCAACGAGTGCATGTTGAGGAACGGCATCTGTGGACTCGGTAGCTGTGTGGATAAGGATATTGGGTAAGCATAGTAGTTGGCCGCAGGAATATGTCCCAGAGAACGGGCAGACTTAGCACGCTAACTCGTCTACCAAGCGTGGCAATTATGGCATATTCCTCCTAATGATGGACACAACTCCATTTTGGAAATGTTATGGGACTCTCTAAAAGATCACCGTATATATAAGGTCACCGTAGCCTAGTTGGTAGTGCTCCTGCCTACGAAGCTGGTGGTCCTGGGTTCGAATCCCGGTAAGTGCAAATATTTGTGTGATGAGCACGAATATTTGTTTCTGAGTCATGGATGTTTTCTATGTATATAATGTATTTATCTATCTATATAAGTATGTATATCGTCGCCTGGTACCCATAGTACAAGCTTTGCTTAGTTTGGGGCTAGGATGATCTGTGTGGAATTGTCCCTAGATATTATTGTTATTATTATTCTTTGGTCCAGCTGTGAAAGTACATATGCTGACATGTTAAATTCATACATAATTTCGTTCGATTCTGTTCGGTTTATCCAAATTGTCAGAAACTGGCTTATGAACTGCAGCTATAATGTAACAGCGCAACTGCTGACTTGATTTCAGTTGTATTACCGACTGACACACGCGCGCATCGCACACACAGTCACTTACTCACACATTAACTCGTTAGTAATGGTATCGTCTTTTCACTGCTATTTTGAAGTTTATTTTTTTCTTATGATTGTAATTTTTTGTAATATTTTTGTCTCTTTTTAATATTTTTGTAAATTCTTTTATTCAGTGTGTATTAAGTTTTACCAATTTTAATTAATTTAGTACGTTAAGGAGAGTGCCCTGATTCCCAAGATACAAGTTTACTTAGTTTGGGAATCAGGAAGTATAACTTTTTAAATTATTTGTTTTGTGTGAAAATAAACAATTTTTTTTTTTTTTTATTATTATTTATAAACCAAACAAAGTTCGTGTGCCAGCGGGTCAGCGTTTTACGCTTCCACGTGATTTTTACTGGCCAATCTAAGGCATTCGCCACTACAGCGTGCAACAGGCAATAACTGACGCCTTGACGTGCTTCGCTACCACAGACCTAACTTTAACCCAATAAAGCAACATTTTCATAGTATTTGGGCTATCATTTCGACTCATAAGTGGTAGGGAGTACACATTGGCTCCTAATAGTGCATTACGAATTGTTGCGCTATCCATATTTGCACGTACACAATATGATGTCTCTCTTAATTATTGCACGTACACAATATTATGTCTCTCTTAATTAAGTGTTGTGAACTTGTCGGTGAAGCACTTTTCAGCCTTTTCTATCGTAAGCCTTTTCCTTGACTTCCTTGTAAGCCTCCAATTTCACAACTTCTTTCCATCTCAATAAAGTAGCAATGGAAAGGTCTCATACAGGAAATATTATGTACAATTTCAATATGTATTTAATAAATTGTAGTGTAAAGTAATTATGCTGTATTTTTGTTCCTCCAGCTACCAGTGCGAGTGCTGGGACGGCGCGGAGGCGGTGGTGCAGGAGGGCAACCCCACCTGCATCGACATCGACGAGTGCGCGCTGGAGTACTGCAAGGGCGGCGACTGCGTCAACCGCCCGGGCGGGTTCGACTGCAGGTCAGGGCATATCATTAACACATATACCGAGTAGCTAACAATGTTCTAACCATATTGTATAATAAATAAATAAATAAATAAATTATACTTTTGATCGTACATTTTTCTCCAAGACGCAATGAAAAACGATAGCGTAACGATGCCATTAAAACAATTAAGCATTAGTTTGTGAAATTATATACATAATTTTATTTCTCAAATAAAATTATACTAATGATGCGGGCAGCACTAGACAGGCCATTGTGGAAATCGTTGGGGGAGGCCTTTGTCCAGCAGTGGTGGTGGATGAAGATTCAAATAATACCGTTGCCCACACAAACTTAACCTACAAAACGGGAGATTACTACTTACCAAAACTATATTCTTGTCACTGTCTGGATAGTTGAAATTTGTTAAATTTATGATTTATAAAATAAGATAGAGATAAAAGAACAGTAAGAAGAAGTAGGGATTAGATTCTCTAGGGCGGGCATTGTCTTTTCAAAGTAGAAGTAGATGTTTAATATCGCTCACCAATGTTTGGGATAAATATTATAAATAACACAACTAAAATCATAAGTGCCTATAAAACCAGTGACTTTTACTTAGCCGAAGCCAGTCCTCAGGTCGCCCGAATATTCGACAAAGCACCTATCTAACCCCACGGGTTTCTGTACACAGTAGTTTTAACCTTTTAAAATTCTCTCATCTCTTCTAAATCTCATTGAAAATCAAAGAGAATATAACAAACTACCTTTATCAAAATGTCAATGTCTGCATAATGCCGGCTTTGTCAATAGTTCGTAACAAAACAAATTTAATCTAAATCGATCATTTAGATTACATTTGATTTAGTATAGGTATTGGTACTTACATTTACATTACATCTTAATTTATACAAATAGTACAATATTTAATGTCTATAGAATATATTTCTGCATGTATAATATGGTCACCTAAAGTTCTTTCATTTCCATTAGATAAACTCACAGTTATTACATATCTAAACTATTACATTCCACGATAGGAGTTAATAATTGTATGAAAGGTAGATTTTATGATTTCCGTTCAATCTGTACGTGATCTCTTTTATATGAACTTTAGTAACACATATTTGACGGTTATTTCCAACAGATGTCCTCCCGGATTCGATCCCGTCGAGAACGGGCTGCGCTGCAGCGACAAAAACGAATGTGAAATGACGAACGGAGGCATGTGCACTAACGGAGTGTGTAGCAACAGCGGTGGAGGGTAAGTGGGATATTTACAGCTTACATAAAAAAAAAGAAAATACGTCTCATTTTCTTTTTTTTTACGGGACGCCTGGCAGATGTGAAACATCGACATTATTTTGTAAAAGTAATATGCAGAAAAGAACATATTGTGATAGGAACTAAATATGTCATAATGATAAAATAAAAAGTCGATTGCGCATGGCGACGCGTCGCCACACCGTACACACTACTATCGTATAGAGTGGCGACGCGTCGCCACGGCATGCGTCGCCACGCCAGAAATCTGTTTTACGTGCGGCTATAGATGTTTCACATCAAAAATAAATTAAACGTTTTCTCTTAAGTGAGGCAAAGAACAGCATTTGTTTGCGCTATATACTGAGACTTAATAGTTACTTACTGGGGTAGTTTCCAACTCCTAGAAAACTTCTTTAAAATTATAACGATGGCGTGGTACAGTCCATTGGTAATCTTGCTAGAGCTTACAGGGGTGAAGAGAAAAGTCTAGTCTAGTCAATTTTCTTTTAATATTTTGTTAAACCACCCACCACAAACTTTGGGAGTGTGATCTCTGACATAACTAACATGATATTATCCTCTAAGTTAAATGACTTGCAACCAATATCTGGAGTAGTTTATTATACGGATATTGTAGCAACAAGGGACAACTTCCGTGCGTTTAAGCGCTTTTGCCATACCTATTATTGGAATCAAATATAACAGCTCACTTGAGTCCCTTAATATTGATCTTCGGAGCTTTTGCAGCTGGCTTCTATCGTTGCAATTTTCTCGTTTTATAAGTCTCTAGCCTCGTTATATCATTTTGTCGCTCGTTTTGCTCAGGAGGGAAGTGGAACTTTTCATTTTATAACTCCTCCTTCTTTCTTTCTGATTGAATACGTTGCGGGATCCAAGACAGTTAAAGCGATTTCCCGGGCCATACCTGAGCCTCACCGCTCACGCGACGTCCTGCGATCTAAATAGGACCGCGAAGCGGCGCGGCGCGGCAACAACAAACAGTCGAAATCTATTGAAGTGGCGTACGTGACCACACGCGCGTGCGGTGCGGAGCGGCGCGACGTGAAGCGGACGCGATCAGTTGGCTTGATATGTTCGCGCGCACTGGATGCGGTGCCGTCGTGTTTCTGCGGCGTCGGTGGCGGCTGCGCGAGATGATTCGCGTGCACGTAGGACATCGCTGCCGCGTCGCACCGCATCGCATTGAATTCGCGTGTCACCGCTTCATAATCGCGTTCGCATTGAACCGCCTACCTAGGACATAGCGTTAGTGTCATTTCATTGTGTGCCACTGTTGATCTTGGCTTAGGTACAGGAAATTCAGTGGTAGGTACGAGGGAAGGATGAGTCTCTATAAAAGTTATACAGAAGCTTGCTAAATTCAGCAAGCGTAAGGATGGTGTTGCCAATTTAAATAGAATTATAGATTTCCATCGCTTTTACGTCATTCATGTCAATCTTAAGGAAAAGTAACGGTCGAGATATAAAATATACCTAGTTATACGCAATGGAAAAGATAGACCAAGCATCGGAATTATTATTACTTATTAAGAGGTATTTTTGGTTGTACGTGAGAAGACTCGAACGCAACAATATAATTTTAACGATTTCTCCGTTGAAACATAAAAAATATGATTTTATATTGTATTTGATGAATGAAGAAAATATTATTAATCAAAGTTCTCACCTTGCCTTGCTTGTATATTTTTGAAATAGGAATATTTGTGAAAACAAACAAAGATTTGTTTATGACGGCAAAGGAGATGTTACCAAGAAACACTAGAAAAGGGGATCGACTAGTTATTGATAGAGTACCCAATACGACTATGTTCCTAAAAAGTCCATATGCCATGTGTATCAAGGTCTATAATGCTCTACCGGAGCCTATAAAAATCTACCGCTAAATAAATTTAAACAAAAACTTAAAATTTGGCTTTTAGAAAAAGCATATTATACAATAAAAGACTTTCTAATGGACAAAGAAAGAAAAATTGACATTTAACTATATTTTATTATTATATCTCTTGACATTGTTTAGGTTTAATTTTATATCTTCTTAATTAATGTATTTTACGTCGTATTTTTATTGTGGTAGATTTTTGTAAATTTTTTATCGTATTTTGTTGATCAGTAATATTGAACTTAAAAAATGTAATAATTTCACATGTCTTCTACTACAGACAAGATAGGCAGCATGCACTTTCTAGATTAAGACCTATATGTACCTTATTTTTGTGAAATAAATGATTCTGATTCTAATCTTGTTAATATCAAAATGATGATACTGAGCAGATACGAATGCGTGTGCAACCCCGGCTACGAGTCGACGGAGACGGGGCACGCGTGCCGCGACGTGGACGAGTGCCGCGACAACCCGCGCGTGTGCCGCCGCGGCCGCTGCCGCAACACGCCCGGCGCCTACGACTGCGACTGCGAGCCCGGCTTCACGCGCTCCGCTGGCGGCTTCTGCGCCGACGTGGACGAGTGCGCCGACAGCTCCGTGTGCCAGGTACTAGTCATGTCTTGCTGCTCCACTGCGACTGCGAGCCCGGCTTCACGCGCTCCGCCGGCGGCTTCTGCGCCGACGTGGACGAGTGCGCCGACAGCTCCGTGTGCCAGGTACTAGTCATGTCTTGCTGCTCCACTGCGACTGCGAGCCCGGCTTCACGCGCTCCGCCGGCGGCTTCTGCGCCGACGTGGACGAGTGCGCCGACAGCTCCGTGTGCCAGGTACTAGTCATGTCTTGCTGCTCCACTGCGACTGCGAGCCCGGCTTCACGCGCTCCGCCGGCGGCTACTGCGCCGACGTGGACGAGTGCGCCGACAGCTCCGTGTGCCAGGTACTAGTCATGTCTTGCTGCTCCACTGCGACTGCGAGCCCGGCTTCACGCGCTCCGCCGGCGGCTTCTGCGCCGACGTGGACGAGTGCGCCGACAGCTCCATGTGCCAGGTACTAGTCATGTCTTGCTGCTCCACTGCGACTGCGAGCCCGGCTTCACGCGCTCCGCCGGCGGCTACTGCGCCGACGTGGACGAGTGCGCCGACAGCTCCGTGTGCCAGGTACTAGTCATGTCTTGCTGCTCCACTGCGACTGCGAGCCCGGCTTCACGCGCTCCACCGGCGGCTACTGCGCTGACGTGGACGAGTGCGCCGACAGCTCCGTGTGCCAGGTACTAGTCATGTCTTGCTGCTCCACTGCGACTGCGAGCCCGGCTTCACGCGCTCCGCCGGCGGCTACTGCGCCGACGTGGACGAGTGCGCCGACAGCTCCGTGTGCCAGGTACTAGTCATGTCTTGCTGCTCCACTGCGACTGCGAGCCCGGCTTCACGTGCTCCGCCGGCGGCTACTGCGCCGACGTGGACGAGTGCGCCGACAGCTCCGTGTGCCAGGTACTAGTCATGTCTTGCTGCTCCACTGCGACTGCGAGCCCGGCTTCACGCGCTCCGCCGGCGGCTACTGCGCCGACGTGGACGAGTGCGCCGACAGCTCCGTGTGCCAGGTACTAGTCATGTCTTGCTGCTCCACTGCGACTGCGAGCCCGGCTTCACGTGCTCCGCCGGCGGCTACTGCGCCGACGTGGACGAGTGCGCCGACAGCTCCGTGTGCCAGGTACTAGTCATGTCTTGCTGCTCCACTGCGACTGCGAGCCCGGCTTCACGTGCTCCGCCGGCGGCTACTGCGCCGACGTGGACGAGTGCGCCGACAGCTCCGTGTGCCAGGTACTAGTCATGTCTTGCTGCTCCACTGCGACTGCGAGCCCGGCTTCACGCGCTCCGCCGGCGGCTACTGCGCCGACGTGGACGAGTGCGCCGACAGCACCGTGTGCCAGGTACTGTCACTTGCTAATATGTTATTATTTGCTATTATGCCATATTTCAGTGTTACTGACAGATTAAAGACATCAGTCAATTTCCAAAATTCTGTAAAACATTATTCTTCACACTCAATCAAAGTAGAAAGCTGTTCATTTTATTGTTCTTTTCTTTAATTTTTATTTTTCTTACACCTAGGGAGGCCGTTGTGTGAATAGCGAAGGCTCATTCCAATGCGTATGCGAAGCTGGCTACAGACCCACGCCCGACCGAGGGGCTTGTGTGGATGTCAACGAGTGTTCGGAACAAAAGGTGTGCAGGAATGGCAAGTGTCACAACACGCCTGGCTCGTTTAGATGCGAGTGTCTTCCTGGCTTCACACTCAGTAATGATGGCAGGACTTGTCTTGGTGAGTGCTGTTCATTTATGATCGTTTTGATATTACGCCGTTGAGACCGAAGGCATAGTTTGGGAATACGCTGGAAGATGTTGGGTACTGGGGATATTTACGCTTTTCAGAGCACTATTAGTCAAGATATTTCAATAGAGATGGCATACTGTTCTGATAGTTGTGGGTGTTTTATAAATGACTACAATATGTTTTTTCAGATGAGGTACAAGACCTGTGTTATGAGAAATTTGAAGAAGGGCACTGTACAGGACCTGGACAGAACGCAGTTACACGATCTCAGTGCTGTTGCAGTTCCAGCAAAGGTAATTAAGGGATTTCATGTTTCTTCAGACATCTTCTGGTTCTATCACATCCAATAGAACACACTCCTTTGAATTTACGTCATAGATCAACTGTTTTGTTATTTGCGATTATTTTTCTAGGTCTTAATCTTGGTTGGGGTGTAGCTTGTAAAGCTTGTCCTCGTCCCGGAACGAAGGAATATGATATCCTCTGCCCAGAGGGATCTAGCAAAGACAACGGTGGTGCAGACATTAACGAATGTACGATGATTCCGGGAATCTGTCCTCATGGGACCTGTGAGAACTTGGAGCCTGGGTACAAGTGCATCTGTGATCCTGGGTTCCATCCGGATGCTGATGGGATTTGCAAGGATATCGATGAGTGTGATATGCATCAATCGGTAAGTTCCTTAACTCCAGTATCTGTGACCGATATAATACTGTAGTCTGCTGTTCTATACAAGTATTTTATGGACTCTTTTAGTAGTGCTTGTATAATGTATTTGGAAATATGAAATTAAAATAAGCTACTGGCAGTGGGTTGTCTGTGATTTGTACCTGGATGATGTTGTTTCAGTACTGTACGGGTGGGCAATGCCGCAACGTCATGGGCACCTTCACTTGCATATGTCCACCGGGCACTCGCTACGAGCCCGACGAACAAATCTGCCGAGATATTGACGAATGCGAGGGTGAGCAACTTTCCTTCAGGGAGTATGACCGGGGAGACATTCCCTCTATGATCCCGTTTCGAACAGGTTACCAGTTTGTCTGTTTGTCGCACAGACATCATATGCTCCATGCGCATCGGGCATCTTAACCGAGGACGACGGAATGTTTTGTAGGAATCTACGAATAAATGCGATAGGTGCACAAAGTCATAGGAATATTCCTTTTATCCAAAGAAACTGCAGACGAGGAAATAATTTGTTATGTAGGCTAAATTAGGACTTACAACACAACACAACAAAAGTCTTGAGACATTATGCAATCTTTTATTGAGAAAGTATCTCAAATCAGGTTCGACGTAAAGCCGAACTTTCTTCTTAGTATTTCGATGGCAAACTTATTAAATTTCTGTGGCCCAGAACGTGGCCACACTGATTGCCCTGCTCGTGGCATCCCTCAGATCCTGCTATGAACATATGGCAGGGCAAGCTGGGCACGCTGTTAGATGAGCCATGGATTGGACCGATGCTCCACAAATACAGTCCATTTTGGGGATGCTCGACAGTCCCCACCTAGACATATTTTCTTTGATTCGGCCTATCTGAGTCCGGAGTCTATTTAGGGACTTCCAGATCGGCCACGGTAATTTATGTCCAGGCGGATCATATAATTATTATTGAAATTGTATTATGGTTTCAATGGTTTGATTGAAACCATACTCTAGATAAGGATGAAGCGTTTGTTCGTAGATTCCTCGGTCTTCTGTTGTCTGTGCCTAACATCGACCACAGCTCATATCATCGACTGACATCAGAGCTTGGTCAGATCTATCAACCATCCGATAAGGATAAACCATTTCTATAATTTATAATGACTATAAAACATTAATTTCACGCAATTCGATCTCATTGCACTGCTTGAAATTTATCCATAATTACCTAATTTATTTTAAGTTAACGATATTCTGAAATATCATCGAGCTTTGAGATTTTGAATGTGAAATGAATCTTTTTGGCGATTTATTTGTTCAAATGCAGAATAAATTCATGGGAAACTATTACATATTTGAATATATCATGTGCTTTGATATCAGCAGTTATTTTTTCATTTTATACGCATGATCCGTCGATTTGCTTTTGAAGCTGTGAGGCAAACGTTAATGAATTATGAAAATTCCAAAAAACAGTACAGACTATTATAAATTTAATGTTGTTAATTCGTTGAAAATGTTGAAATACGTGGTTTCTTTTACTGATGGACCAATAGAAGGTATTATTCTATCCTATTATATTGTAATGCATTTGACTTGAGTTAAATGTTTGTAGAACAATCGAACCCGTGCGACAACGGACGCTGTATCAACTCACATGGAAGTTACGAATGTGAATGTGAAAACGGATTTGTGCTCGACGCAACAGCTCAGCATTGTCTTGGTAAGTCATGTTCCATTAGGATTAGAATAGCTTTTAAAGCCACTAAAATTGTAACTAGTGCCCTATATACTATATATTTTTCGTGAGTTATGTATTTCTAAATTAAATAGTAGCGCATATTACGCAAAACTTCAAGTTCAGCACTAAGATGTGAAGCGACTACTCATTGTATACGACTAAAATTGTGAACTATTGTATATACATATAGTTCAATTTCTAAAATCATATGGAATTTGGCAAAAATTTTCACAATTTATTTTAAGTATATTTTAATTGCGTCAATTCTAAATGCTCAAGATGCACTTAACACGATAAATATTTTTCCGTGCATGGTTTAAAAATAAACGACCCATTTTCACTTTTTAGGAACTTCACAAACTTCCTTAGAGTTTTTTTCTATGACAGATTGGGTCGTGGTCCACTTGTTTAGTTCACCTGGGTGGACCACGGCCATTTTTTCTTGCCAATGGTCCACCTCAGTTCACCTCAGTCCACCTCAGTCCACCTCAGTCCACCTCAGTCCACCTAGGTGGACCACGGGCACTTTTTCTTGCCGATGGTCCACCTCAGTCCACCTAGGTGGACCACGGGCACTTTTTCTTGCCAGTCTGTACGCCAGAAAATGTAGACATTTTTTATTTGCATATTATTCAACATTTAGGTGGACCACCGACAAGAAAAAGTACCCGTGGTCTACCAGGTGAACTAAGCAGGTGGACCACGACCCAAACCTGTTTTCTATGTCTGTTTAGTATTAAAAAATAATTGCTGTAGCGTGATATACGCTCGGTTTTATTATACAATTAAGCTGTGACTACATTTCTCTTCGTAAGTTGTGTACCGTCGTATAAAATCGGAGAGTGTATAAGTAAGCCTGGTGTTGCTCGGCCAGACAACCGGCGCGGCTCGTGCTGGCGCCGCGTGGTGGACGGGCAGTGCGAGGCGGCGGCGGCGCGCCCGCTGCTGCGCCAGGAGTGCTGCTGCAGCGTGGGGCTCGCCTGGGGGTCGCCCTGCGAGCCCTGCGACCCCGAGCACTGCCCCTGCCCCAAGGGGTTCGCCAAGGTAACCGGACCTGACCATCTGCTCATAATTAAATTACTTATTCTCATCGTCAAACAAATAGATCCAAAATCAATTCTACCAAAATTGTTGTTACTTCGCGTCCTCCAAGGGCAACGAGAAGTTAAAATACTTTTAGCTCTGTGTTCCTTAAGTATTCTTACGTGAAACTCTATCCCAACTGTTACCTGTAGGGTTTTGCTATTTAGGTTTGGTTACCGAACCCCAATTTTATCTATCAAGTCAAATTCTAAAGAACAGCCAGGAGTATGGTAAGTGGCGATGATACACCCTGTTTACCGTCGATTTTGCAACTGTCTCCAATGTCCGTCCTACGAGAGTGAGCCAATAGAGAGTGTGGAATTTAAACAGACTGATATTGGCCGTCTTAGTCGAAATTATAACTGAAAGTCATTATTATTGTGACTATTTTGCTACGCTGTCCTCAAAAGAGGGATTTTGTTAACTTTTGTCCAAAAAGCTAGCGAAGCTAAAGCTGCAACGTTAAAGTATATTTATTTACAGTTGGATGGCGCCACATGTCGTGATGTGGATGAATGCCAGCTGGACTCGGAGCTGTGTATCGGTGGCACTTGCGTGAACACTGATGGCTCCTACAAGTGTGAGTGTCCACATGGCCTTGTGCTCGATCCTACTGGTAAGCTTTTATACTATTAAGTTTTATAAATGTTTCAAGATAATACCTATTCCAAAGATAGTTTATTAAAATTTTCGTTATTTTGTGTGTGTGTGTGTCATAAATTTAGGGCCATAAATATTTTCTTGGTTATTTTTAGTTGTAAATTATTGTGTTACATGGCTGTCCCGATTCCCACTGAAGCGAGAAAGAGCTTGTTACCATATACCGTCAAAACTATTTATATACCAATTTATTAGTTCATTACACTTGTCCTCTACGCTTTGGTGGAAATAGGGCCTACAGGTTATGGCTTAACCTTGATTTTGCAGCTCATCTACAATATGATAAGTTACAAATTTGCGTGACTGTTAACTTGTATATAAGACCTTGATGCGGTTAAAGCTTAAACGCACATTGTTTAACATTTCACTCTTAAATTCATTTGAATGGTAAACCATTCAATTGATGAATAAATTGATACACCGCCATTTTAAATCCAGAGAGCATAACAGGGTAGGGATCTAAAACATCGTAATTTATCTGACGATTTTGTTAAATGTTTTGCTGTTGAAATCTAGGAAACCGCTGCGTGGACACTCGTCGCGAATACTGCTATACAGAATACTTGGGAGGGCGTTGTTCCTCTCCGCTGCAGTTGGAGGTCCTGAGGGCTGTGTGCTGCTGCTCCTCTCTCGGCAAGGCCTGGGGAGACGGCCGCTGCGAGCCATGCCCGAAGAAAGGTAGTAATCTCTTCAGAGTTTAAGATTAAGTCTTAGTGAATAGAATGTGTGATGCTTAAACTGATCAGAGTGATAGGACCCGTCTTAAAATTAGAGTGTTTATCATATTCAGAAAAATCCTTGATCGGCTATGGAGACATAACGTAACTTATATAGAAATCTCCACTAACTTATATCTCCCTCTCAATTTCTGTTCGCCTCGCTCGCTTACGCTTAACGTAACGATTTTGTCACGTATTTACCACCTTACTCTCCAAGACAAGCGTGTGTAATGAAATTTTACTTCAAAACTGCATTTTAATTGATCGTCCCGTTTTTAAAGATACCACCGTGCCGTGGGAAACCAACATCCCTAAAGATCACGCGTTAAATACTAACAAGTATTAAGACTTATTAAATAAATTAACCAGAAACGGCTTTGTCTAACCACAAAGCTATCTTTATACACCGCGAAGTGGGTGCGAGGGGTATACCAGCAACATACCTCTACAACCTATTAAAAGACTTAGGATTATCAAGAACTTCCGTAAGTTCTATATTAGAACTAGTATCTAAAGCGGCATTGTTAGGATAGTATATATAAGACTCTGTTTAGTATTTCTTCCTTTACCCCGCGATGGACCCGATTTCCGCACGGTGAATCCATGGTATGCTAACAATAATATCTTCTTTAATAAAAGGAATGTCGAAATGTTACCTGGCAGGTTCCAGGATACTTGACATTAAATTATCTTTTAGTCGACAAATATCAGAATCAGAATATCATCACCCCATCTCATCCCGTGGGGGGCGTAGAAGTCGACCCGAGGGAATATCTACCAGAGGACGGGAAGCAGCTTCCTTCTGAGTACTACGACCATCATACTGCGATCGCCAACCCGCCTGCCAAGCGTGGCGATTATGGCATATCCCCTCAAGATGATTCTTGAGGGAGGCTTGTCCAGCAGTGGACTTATTTAAGCTGTAATGATGATGATGATGATGAACCCACTTTCAAATGTTTGAACAGGAACGGACTCGTATCGCAACCTTTGCATTGCCGAAGGGCATGGAGGCGGTCCGCCTACTATCTGGGATCGGCCGAATGACAACACAACTGGCACTGGAATATGGGGGGGAGGTGGGAGCCAGGGAGGCGGTGGCAGTCAAGGAGGAGGTGGCACTAATGGTGGTGACGGCGGTGACTATGATTGGGATGGCGAAATCGGGGGAGGAGGCAATTGGGGAAATATTACTGGTGATAATTGGCACAAGGTACGTGCATCTTATTAAGTAATGCATAAAAATATTTTATTTAACTTTATAGCATTATTCGCAATGCAAAGCGGAAAAAATTGAGAAATCATAAATTGAATAGTCTGGCGGATCTCGAACCAGCAACATCTACCAATGCGGAGTAGGCGCTCTGTGTTAAGCTACCGGAAGACGCAGCGTGGGCCTCCTACAAGAAGGACCGCTAATCTTGTGAGAGTTGCTGATAGCTGCTGGATGCGGATCACGCAAGACCGGCAATTGTGGAGGCCTTTGTCCAGCAGTGGGCGTCTTTCGGCTGATATGATGATGATGATGAAAAACATATTTCTCGGGAAATTGTTAGAGACGACTCTTTTAGAAATTTAACATCATACTGTATATGCGTTAATACTCTTAGTTTGTTGTTGTGATATTTTATGATGTTCTTGGTCTTTTGTCAGGGCCCTGGAGGACCTGGAGTAATTCCTGGACAAATGGAAGTCAACGAGTGTGCGGCATTCCCTGGGCTTTGCGGACATGGACGTTGCAGGAATCTAGTCGGCACCTTCACTTGTGACTGCTTCCCTGGATATGAGAAGGTTAGTTTGATTCAATATCCAATCTTAAATTTTTTACGTTAGTTTACATCGTTATATCATAATTTTTCAGGTACTTTAGACGCAGAAATGCACTTGTGTATATTATATTTTTTACATTTCAATTCTTTTTATTATAAACAATTTTTATTTATATATTTGTAATAATGTCAATAGTTTTATATACAGTGAACGAATTCACAAAAATAGGTTTTAAAAATAACGAATTGGCCGTACAGAAATGTTTAAATATTTCCAATGAAGGAATTGGAGCCAATTTTAAACTGAATGCGACTGTAAACTTTATTTGTTGTGGTTTTGAGTAAATTTTATTTTTACGTTAGTAGATGTAACTTGTGAAGTATCTTTACTGCCGTCGTAGTTTTTAAAGCTCCCCAAGTAAAGACTTGCTGTAGGAGACACTTTCCACGGAGTGTAACGATTAATATATAATTCTATCTTGGTGTTAGTTTTTTACTCTTCATTCTTAAAGGAGAAGGGAATGACTCCATAGATTCCTGGGCCCGGGTGTTAACTGAATCAAAGTAGCCTTATTTGTGAGAGGATATAATAACAAGACCTCACTGAAATTTTGGTTAAATTTGGCTATCCAGGAATCAAGTTATATGAAGTATAGTAAAAGTGAAGTTAAATTATAGCATTGTAGTTTTTTACAAAATATTTTTGAATGGCTACGGTTATGTTATGGTTTTATGCATAGAGAGTGTGACATGTCGAAGATCTGGCACGTTGGATCCCCCGCGCCCCGGAGCAGTCACTACAGACGAAGAAAGCCACGAATAAACATGAAAAATACGTGCGCACTTAAAACGAAAGACAAAGAACGAGTGACAGTCAAAGAGCATGTAAAGGCTGTCAGGCAGAGAAGTGTTGCCCGAAGAAAAATTAAAGGAATACGATCCGCTATGAATCTATTCCACGAAAAACACTTGTCACTCGATTTTCAATCATATTCTGAGATTTTACCGATTTATTCTTAATCGATTGCGAGCAATTCATCATTATTTTATCGATTATTTCGTTTCATAACTTAAGTTTTCTCGCTTCCTAGATAGAAATATGATGCCATATTTTGTGATTTCCTTTAGAAAAATATAACGGCTGTTTTAATCCACATTTCAACTAGTTAACTGCTGGGCCCAGAAGTTTCCTTCTCCTTTAAGTTATAGTTAGATAATATAGTAGTTGTAAGCGGACTATGTCAGTGTTCAGCTATAATTAAATTGTGGCAATAATAATATAATAATATTCTGAAACACTATTAACACAAGGCCATCTGATCCCAAACTAAGCAGAGCTTGTACTATGGAAACCAGATAACTGATATAATACATATACTACTTTTCTTTTGTTAATAATACTTATATAGATAATTACATCCAGACTCAGGACAAACAGACATATTCATGCACACAAATATCTGTCCTGGGTGGGAATCGAACCCACGACCTCCGGCGTGAAAAGCAAGCATTTGCCAACCACGCCAACAGGCCCGTCACCCGTAAATTTAGTACTAACTAGCATTTTTAAGGTAGAGTAATTAATTAATATTTGTACAAATATATTATATACAAATATACAAACTAAACGCTGCATGGTGACGGCGAAGAATATCATCACCCCGTCTGATCCCGTGGGGGGCGTACAAGTTGTCCCGAGGTAATATCTAGCAGATAACGGGCAGCAGTGTCTTTCTGAGACCATCATACTGCGATCGCCAACCCGACTGCCTAGCGTAGGGATTATGGCATATCCCTTGACTGACATTACGATTAGAGATGTAAAATGACTGAATATGACTAGTCACAATTGTCATAAACCTTAAATGACCGGTCATTTACTGTCAAATTCAGTCAATTTGACTCAAATATTACTGTCTATTCTCGACTACCACCCAATTATATATTTATTTAGGTACCCAATTTATATGCAAGTCTAAATGAAGCAACGTTTTATTTTCTATTATATCATGAGAGGATAAGACGACATCAAAGCTGGTGCGCGAGACAATGCGACGTTGCCATTTTGTCTTAAATGCACGCTTGATTAGAAATGTAAAATGATTAACACTATATAATAATACTATAAGTCATAAAAACCACTCTTTTGTTTCAATTTAGAAGTTGTAGACTTTTGATCAACGACGAAAACTTAAAAGGTACTAAAATATTACTGAAACCAAATTGACTGAAAATGACCATTTTTGACAGTTACCAATATATAGTTATGACCAATTTGACCGTAAATGACAGTCAGTCTAATTCAGTCACTTTAGTCATTTTCAACACTAATTACGATACAAACAAGTTCTTATTGTATTACAGGATTCAAAGAACCACACGTGTGTTGATGTGAACGAGTGTGAGATCGTAGATGGCGTGTGTGGGTCAGGAGAGTGTCGCAACACTGAGGGTAGCTTCACCTGCCACTGCCACCCTGGCCATAAGTCTGATGACTTCTCTAAAGTTTGCGTTGGTGAGTGATACATTTATAGTGACATGCATAGGGTTTTATAGTTTAATCCAGTGCTTTATAAATTAATAATACCCTCCTGGTCCAATTTCTGCCACGATGGTTAGTTTCAGTGGAGACTACCCAACTACGTGGGACATATTATAGTGCACAACTGTGTGAGTAAACAGGGGCACTTTAATTCCACCGGAATGAGCTCCCAGCCAGTTTTGTTCACCGGGCCGTAAGTGGACGGAGAGGTATGTCTAAAGATGGGTGACCGTCAATGTGGTATAATTTCAAACAGATTAAGCCATGTCAGAGGCCTACTGAGCGGCGTGTACAATTCTGTCACCAGGGTAACCCCTGCCCATACGATAAAGAAAGACCCGAATGTGGTCAGCTACAGGACCGATGGCTTTACGTGCTCTCTGAGGCACGGGGGTGTAATACCCCACCTCCCAGATTTTGGACTGATACTGAGAATTTTTTTTTAAAGAAATTCCCAATATCACTTTGTATTCCGACCCGAGATTTGAACCCAGGACCTCATTATGTGTGGTTGGAGATGCTACTTCTAGATTAACGAGGCAGTTTACTATATAGTGATTGTATATTTGTATTTCACCTACAGATATCGATGAGTGCTCAGAAACCCGTGGCCTGTGTCGAGGCGGCCGCTGTATCAACACGCCGGGGTCTTTCCGGTGTGAATGTGGACCTGGAATGGAACTGTCTCCCGACAGACTGGCGTGCAAGGACGTTGACGAGTGCTCTATTACTTCGGGTGAGAAGTATATTTTTATACACGTCATCCTGTGAAAATGGGGGTGCCCCAGGGATCTATCCTGGGCCCATTTTTATTTCTAGTATGATCTATGATCTCCCTTATCTGGTGGAGAAAGTATCGGACATTGTTTTGTTCGCTGACGATACGTCGCTTATATTTAAAGTAAATAGGAAGGACGAAGATCTTATTGAACAAAATAAAACACTCGGCCTTATTTCAAAATGGTTTTCAGCAAACAACCTCTTATTAAATGCAGGGAAAACGAGATGTATCAAATTCTTATTACCGAATGTGAGACAGGTTATACCAACAGTTGTATTAAATGAGGAAATATTAGATTTAGTTCCGTCGACCGTATTTCTGGGATTGACACTAGACTCAAAATTGCAATGGGCTCCTCAGATTGAAAAGCTTGCAGCTAAATTAAGTTCGGCTTCCTATGCCGTTTGAAAAATAAGACAATTGTCAGATGAACAAACTGCTAGATCGGTATGTTTCGCGTACTTCCATTGTATTATGTCCTATGGCATTCTGCTGTGGGGTTCGGCAGCTGACATAAGTACTCATTTTTTATATACTGTAGACACGGGTCTCATCGCGATAAATATTTAGGTAAATCATTACCTTGTTTACCCGACGTTTCGGCATGGATTGCACCAGCCGTGGTCACGGGTCGACCCGTGACCACGGCGAGATGAGACCCGTGTCTACAGTATATAAAAAATGTGTACAAATCGCGAAAGTTTAAAAACATTGACATAAGTACTATTTTTATTTTACAAAAAAGAGCAGTCAGAGCCATTTATGGGTTAGGTAGCCGCGAATTTTTGCGAACTATGTTTAAAGAAGTAAATATACTAACGGTGCCATCTGAGTACATATATCAGAATATATTGTATGTTAGAAAAAATATTAATAACTATAGAAAAAAAAGTGAACTGCATAACATAAATACTAGGAATAAAGACAAACTTGCAATGCCGGGCTTTAGAGTCAGCAAAACGAATAAATCATTTTTAGGAAATTGTATTAGGTTTTATAACAAGCTTCCTACTTATATTACTGATCTGCCTGACACAAGTTTCAAGACACATATTAAACGTGTACTTATGGCAAGGGGTTATTATACCACTAAAGAGTAAATCGATCACAAAGACGCCTGGCGCTCACCACCTACCTGCACATTGCTCGCTGGAGATCTTGTAGCCATATAGACATGACTAATTTGTTGAGTTACGTGAACTATCTGTGACTATCTGTAATATGATTGCTAACATATACTAAATTTAAATTTATTGACTCTGTCTCAAAATGAATAATGTTATTGTTTAGATGTTTTTTCTTTTGTTTCCTAAATATAATCTAAATTAATATTCATTCAGACAACCGATCGAGCAGATATTGTGTTTGCCTACTAAATAATTACTTTAAGTGGACCAAATCCAAACCGTCTCAACTGGGCCGTTTTTGTTTCGCTGGGTCTTCTCAGTTGGGGCGCATTGGATCCGGTGGTAGCATTAAAGGCCGACCGTCGTTTTAAACATAAGGTCCGTTATAATCATAATACTGAATTCATTACTTAATGTAGACAGAAACATTCAGATAATATGTAGTAAAATATAAATTTCAATCATTAAACCTAAACATAATCTCCTTGACAATAACTTAATACAAGCTAGCTAAATATCACTACTATAATAAAATAAATTGTATAAATGTTCCGTGTACCTAAATATCTGTAATATGCAACTAGAAATAATAACTGTATTACTACAAACATGTTCTGGCTATTTACAAGCGCTTTTTTAAAGTCTACGTGAATAAAAACCTTTTTTATTTATTTTATTTATTATTTATACGCCAGAATTGCTATCGACAGCTTATTTGGCGGGTGGGTTTAATATTAAAATGTTATATGCATACATATATCCTATCTACTATTGTATTGTTTATAAGTCATTGCTAAATAATCCGAAGGAACTGGACTTCCAGCTTTGTTATTTACTCCAGCATTGCATTTACATCAGAAGTAATGGATAAATATAACTTAACTGTGTACTACCAGAACTGTCGTGGACTGCGTACTAAGTTACATACACTGTACATGAATATCCTGTCTTTTTCGTATGATGTGATTATATTAACTGAAACATGGCTTATATCAAATATCTCGGATAGTGAGTTCATCGATGACCGTTATCTTGTGTTTCGATGCGATCGCGACCGGGACACCTCTGGGAAGCGCGATGGTGGGGGGGTATTGATAGCCGTTTTACGTACATTACGTCCTATATATGACATGCGTCGACCTGTGCATACTGACTTGGAACATGTTTTGGTGCGACTGCCCGCATCATGTCCGAATAAATATCACGTTATAAGCGCGGTCTACATACCGCCCCACTCACACGACGATGTTTACACAACACATTTGAACATGTTACAGAGCATTGTAAACGATGCCAGTACCGACGCATGCTATGTAGTAGGAGACTATAACTTGCCATGCATGATTTGGGTCGACCATATTAACCCTAATCACGTTATGCCTCAGTCTACTACTACGCTTAGTAGTTATTTATGTAATTTCATATCTCTCTCCAATACATGCCAATATAACGTAATAAGAAACGATTTAGGACGCATATTGGATTTATTCTTGTCGAATGTTGACTGCCAAGCAAAAACATGTATACCATTGGTTCCACCAGTCACACATCACCCCTCTATCTCTGTTTCTACGAGCCTAGAAAGTAAATTTCCGCCTATGTCTCGGCACAACACCCCCAAACATAACTTTTTCAAAGCTGACTACAACATTATTAACCAGGAGCTTAAAAAATGGACTGGAACCTAATACTTTGTGATCTTTCAGCCGAACAAACCGTTACTGCCTTTTATGATACTATCTATAGTGTTGTCAAGTTATATATCCCGCTTATTTACCCAAAGAATTCAAACTTCCCATCATGGTTCACGCCAGCCATGAGACGTATTTTCCATGAAAAAGAAAACGCTTGGGTGAAATGGAAAAAATACGGTAATACCTCGGATTATGAAACCTTCTCAATCCACCGTACACGTTTTAAATCAGAGGTTTGCAAGTGCTTTGACCGGTATATGATCTCAGTTGAAAATAGCATATCAGTTAATGCTAAACACTTTTGTGCGTATGTATCGAAGCGTAGAAACAAGTCAAATATTCGTGCTAACATGTATCTCGATGACATAAAATCCAATAATCCAACTCAAATATGTAACCTTTTCTCTTCTTTCTTTACCTCGGTTTACGAACCTTCATCTCTCAACCCTGCACTCTGGCAACCACCCAGCACGTATTCAAGTAAATGCTCCTGCATTTCTGACATTTACTTTGCACCTGAAGTTATACAAAAAGCTCTCAAAAATCTCGATCCAAATAAAGGGTCTGGACCTGATGGTTTGCCACCTTTTTTTATTAAAAAAGTATCTGAAAATATTCTGCTTCCCCTTCAAATTATATTTAATAAATGTTTACGCGAAGGAATTTTTCCTGATATCTGGAAGCGTGCATTTATCACCCCAGTATACAAAAGTGGCGATAAAAATAACATTAAAAACTATCGCCCTATCTCCGTTTTGTCCGCCTTGGCTAAGCTTTTTGAGAGTCTTGTGCACAGCGAGCTATACCCAAATATCCATCATCTTATTTTACGTGAACAGCACGGATTTGTTAAGCGTCGCTCGACCACCACCAACCTCATGCTGTTTACGAACTATATTTTTCAATGCATGGATACTAAAACTCAAGTTGACGCTGTGTATACTGATTTTCAGAAGGCTTTTGACAAGGTGGACCACAAATTACTCTTAGATAAAATTGCTTACAACGGCATTCGAGGTAATTTATTACGATGGTTTATATCCTACATTTTCAACAGAACTCAGAAAGTCGTCATCAACGGCTTCGAATCTGACTTAATTATTCTTACTTCTGGCGTTCCCCAAGGCTCAATTTTGGGCCCCCTTCTTTTTATATTGTTCATTAATGATATCGCTGACTGTTTTCAAAATTCCCAATTTTTATTATACGCTGATGACATAAAAATTTATAAATCTTCTACAAACTATAGTGATTGTTTACTTTTACAAGAGGATCTAAATAAACTTTGTCAATATTGCTCTCATAATAAACTTCAGCTTAGCATTCCAAAATGTAAAACAATAACGTACACAAAAAATAAAAACATTATAACTCATAATTATACTTTAAATAGC
This sequence comes from Pseudoips prasinana, assembly GCA_951640165.1. Lineage (NCBI taxonomy): Eukaryota > Metazoa > Arthropoda > Insecta > Lepidoptera > Nolidae > Pseudoips > Pseudoips prasinana. The sequence continues at coordinate 34,659,342 of OX621248.1, forward strand.
ATAAGTTTACAAAAAGTCAATTATATCCGTGATTTAGGCGTTACACTGGATTCTAAATTGCATCTTAATCTTCATATTGGCAACATTATAAATAAAGCATATCAAATGTTTGGCTTTGTCATGCGATCCTCAAAAGACTTTAAACGACCTCTCACGTATTTATCTTTATACAAAGCTTTAATCCGCTCTCAACTAGAGTACGCAGTCCCGATCTGGAGTCCTATTTATGAAGTTTATATTAAACGACTTGAAATGGTACAGAAGAAATTTTTACGTGCTATGCATTACCGATGCTATCATTCAAAACTGCCTTATCCGCAGCTTCTTGAAAAATACAAAATCTTAAGCCTGGAGTCCAGAAGGAAACTTCTTACATGTTTGATGCTGTATGGTTTATGTAATAATAAAATTGACTGTTCTAACATCACAAATCAATTGTGTTACATTGTACCTAGATCTGTGATGCGGCGAGAGGCGCGTGTTCCTCGGCTGTTCTACACTACAAGGTGCCGAACTAACGCCGGAGTGCGGGCGCCTGTTTAATGTCCCAATAAAATAAAATAAAATAAAAAAATAGAATACTTTGCAGAGATTATTTTGCACCCTTACTTTTTCCTAGATTTTATTGTAAAAATTGCCTGCCAGTTTTTATAACAAAATTTGAGCCTTGGTTATCTTTAACAAAATTTTTTCAATAAGTTACGGCGTTGTGGCGATGGCGTGGAATATCATCACCTAATCTCAACCCTTGGGGGGCGTAAAAGTCATCTTGAGGCAATACGCCCCAGAGAATGGGCAGCAGCATCTGTCTGTTAACTAACATTACCATTATACTACCACCGTAAGCGTGGTAATTATGACTTTCAACCTGATTCTTGGGGGAGACTTTTGCTCCAGAAGATGTCATTTAGCTGACATGATCTTGATGATATCTCAATGATCCTTTCAATATTCTTCATAAATCTGTATAACCATTCTTTTTCATTATGAACTTAATTTTGTAACTGGCACGATTTGTTTCCCCTTGCAGGCATTTGCAGCAATGGTGCGTGCGAGAACCTGATGGGCACGTACCAGTGCGTGTGCGACGAGGGCTACGCGCAGTCCACCGTCAAGTCGCACTGCGACGACATCGACGAGTGTACGGAGGACCCGACTCGCTGCCAGCACGAGTGCGTCAACTCGCCGGGCAGCTACCACTGCACTTGTAGGTCAGTGGGTTTGTATACGTACCAGTGCGTGTGCGACGAGGGCTACGCGCAGTCCACCGTCAAGTCGCACTGCGACGACATCGACGAGTGTACGGAGGACCCGACTCGCTGCCAGCACGAGTGCGTCAACTCGCCGGGCAGCTACCACTGCACTTGTAGGTCAGTGGGTTTGTATACGTACCAGTGCGTGTGCGACGAGGGCTACGCGCAGTCCACCGTCAAGTCGCACTGCGACGACATCGACGAGTGTACGGAGGACCCGACTCGCTGCCAGCACGAGTGCGTCAACTCGCCGGGCAGCTACCACTGCACTTGTAGGTCAGTGGGTTTGTATACGTACCAGTGCGTGTGCGACGAGGGCTACGCGCAGTCCACCGTCAAGTCGCACTGCGACGACATCGACGAGTGTACGGAGGACCCGACTCGCTGCCAGCACGAGTGCGTCAACTCGCCGGGCAGCTACCACTGCACTTGTAGGTCAGTGGGTTTGTATACGTACCAGTGCGTGTGCGACGAGGGCTACGCGCAGTCCACCGTCAAGTCGCACTGCGACGACATCGACGAGTGTACGGAGGACCCGACTCGCTGCCAGCACGAGTGCGTCAACTCGCCGGGCAGCTACCACTGCACTTGTAGGTCAGTGGGTTTGTATACGTACCAGTGCGTGTGCGACGAGGGCTACGCGCAGTCCACCGTCAAGTCGCACTGCGACGACATCGACGAGTGTACGGAGGACCCGACTCGCTGCCAGCACGAGTGCGTCAACTCGCCGGGCAGCTACCACTGCACTTGTAGGTCAGTGGATTTGTATACGTACAAGGTGTACTTCATTCTGCAGTCTTTCAGTTGCTTCAACAGGCAAAGAGATTTTCTTTCTTCAAATTGGTAGGAAGGTTAGCTGGAGCATAAAATCAATAAACACCATGATGTCACAATAATAAGTAATGGAATCAGGCGTTACTTTGCGGAAATCCATAACAATCAAAATACAAAATCAATATGTAGTGTTAATTCCGCTAAATGTCAGTTTCGTCGTCGAGACTCGACGAGTAAGCAGCCCTTGAGAATGGTCCGTGGAGGACTGAAACACGTGTTGGGTACCGTGCTGACGCATGTAATTTGCTTTTTTATATTGTCCTTCTTGCATGTGCACATTTTTGCGGGCGGGAGGGCGGTGCAAATTGCATCCCGGCATGATTAAACTGACAATTAGTGAAATCAACACTACATATTGATTTTGTATTTTGATTGTCACAATAATATTTTCAATTAGTACAGAGCGAAAGCAGGTGTGAAGGACAACTGGTTTTTGATTTCAAGACTCCTCTACAGACTTCTACAGAACAACTTACAATTTTGTATGCTTAGGCATAATAATGTCGGCACAAGGCTTTATTTGGCAATCCATCTTAAGATTGTCTACTTTAGTCGGAGCCAATAATAAACCGATCCTTTCATACATCTCACCCCGAGACTAAGTTTAAACCCCAAAGGATTTACTTAGTTTGTAATTTTCTTACGTATTGTTTAAATACGTAAACTATCTTTTCTTTTCTCCGATAAATTCGTACACCGTTTGCTACCATTGATAATAAATTCTGGTCCATCCAACACATATTGGATGCGTGGAAGAGATCGCTTTTAGTGATAAAGCCACAAAGTGCTAAATATTGTTCTAAGCACTTCCTTAACCTTCTCAATTAACTTCTCAAATTGCTGACACTAATTATATAGCTACATATCTTTGTTATTATTGGTGCAATTGCTATGTTATTATTTTATTTCCGAATATTATCTCTTTGTTTGTGTTTATAGACATTTTACATAATATCACTTCAAATTTCTTATTAATTTAATATTTTTCTTATTCAGAGACGGTTGGCACCTACGAGCAGATGGAAGAACATGCCGAGACATCGATGAGTGTGGGGCAGGAGCCAGGCCGTGTGGTGGCGGCACTTGTCGCAATACTCCTGGCTCTTACGTTTGTACCTGTGCTGATGGGTTGCTACCCTCACCTGAAGGAAGCAAACCCACCTGCCAGGATATTGATGAGTGTGCTGATGTGAGTATAGAATTCATAGTTTCATAAAAAAGATGAAGAGCAAGATTGGTTCGAGATCATTGCCTTGTGGAACCAAATATTTTTGATATATTAATTGAGCTTTTACGTCTTGGAGAGTCTTTTGGATCCATATCATGCTCATTCAATGTAAACAAATCAACTGTACGAACGATAAAAAAATCCGAAAATAAAACAAGGTCGTCTGAAGCTTTAACTTCACTGTCGGCTGTCAAATTTTGTTCATGATCCGGCAATAGGAAAAATGGAACCGGTGCTGTTCTTATGGATCAAAGACCACAATCAAAAACGGGTACCCCTGAGGGGTCCAATAGTCCGGGAGAAGGCAAAGCGTCTTTATGCACATTTTAAAGAACCTAGGAACGTATCCCCTATAACCCTTTATAAATTTCCATTCCATATTCACGGTTTCTGTATTTGCGGCATATTTACGTAAAATTACACAAGACAAATGTGTTTCATTCAGGTGCCAGACCTTTGCGGAGCAGGAGAATGCCATAACACGATCGGTAGCTTTGTGTGCCGCTGCCCCGACGGGTACAGCGTCAAGCCCGAGCAAGGCCCGGCCTGCACTGACGACGACGAGTGTGAACTCGGCACCTGTGACTGTCATCCGGCTGCTGATTGTATTAATTTGCCTGTGAGTGTATTTTTTTCGCTTATCTTATTTCCTGCATTTTGAATTGCGCGTAAGACCAAGTATAAGAAAATATTAGTATTAGGAAGCCGACTTATTTGACTGACTTTAGAAAAGCGATCGATTCGACAGTGTGCTTTTTTGAATTAAGACTTCTTTACGCAAGCTTGCCTTGGGTAGTAAGTTGGTGAATGTTCTTACCAAAGTTACGAAAAGAGTGATCGGGTGAGGCAGACGGAGGTTGAGAGGGACATATAAGTTAGTGAAGATAGAGAGTTATTTTTCGTATATTACTTTAGGGGCAAGAGAGAGGTGCGAGCACACATTTTTTTTCTCTTATAGCCAGTTACGTTTCGTATATCTAAGTTTTGCTTCAGTCGTTGTTTTTAGAACAACGACTGAAGCAAAACTTGGCACACTCGTTTTTTTCTATATTATGCGTTTTTTCCATTGTATGCGATTTCAAATATCTTTATTTTAGACTTCATACTGGTTGATACGGAATGCTTTTGAGATGATCTCTTATTAACTGCGTACAATTGGCTAATCAGTAATTAGGTATATTTTGTCTTCAAGAATTTATTAAGGCTCTCTCTAGGAACTCAGCCCTAACTTATAGGGACCAAAAGAATAGTAGAGTTCGGTTTATTTCATAGCGAATACACTATTATATATTAAGTAGTTCAATCTTGACCTCTGGTATATTTTTCAGGGCTCCTTCCAATGTCGTTGCCGTGATGGGTGGAGAGGCGACGGCACGGAGTGCGAGGATATCGATGAATGCCTCACCAATAACGGAGGGTGCCACCCCCGAGCCACCTGCACCAATACTGACGGGTCCTTCATGTGTCTCTGTGACACCGGCTACAAGGGTGATGGGTGAGTTCAACCGATTACTTTCATTAACTGTGTTGATACTGTCCTTAAATTGATGATGACCGGATTTGGATTTCACACAGGATAATTCCAAGTCATTTTAAGACTGGGTGTGTTTTATATCTTTGTTAACATTATAGATATATAGAATGACCATAATGTGCCCTATAGTAAGCTAAGAGCGGGTTTAAGATAGAGTACATTCAATGTAAATTGCCGTTCACGTACTGCCTTCTATCGGGATCACTATCAAAATTTGTTGACAGTGAAGAAGCTTTGCATTTTATCGCGTAAATTTTAATCTTAATTAACTTTTAAATATTTACATAAATTAGTTTTATATCTTGCCTAGATGCTAATCACTGCTTGTTACTTCTTCACGTCTAAACGGCTGGAGCGATTTTAATAAAATTTAGTATGGAGTTAGCTGTAACCCTGGATTAACAAACACATAGGCTATAATTTACAGAGTTTAACGCGGGCAAAACCCGGGAGGCACAGCAAGTAATTTATAATGCTAGTCTTTTAAATAAACAGAATGATATCTTTTAGAGTTCTGTCACTTTGGTCGAGTATTCCTCGATACGTTGGTATAATGGTTTGGTCACGCGACAGATACTCGTGCGTGGACATCGACGAGTGCGCCAACGACCCCACGCTGTGCGAGAACGGGCACTGCACCAACACGCCGGGCGGCTACGAGTGCGACTGCGACGTCGGGTTCACCAAGTCACCCGATGGCAGATCGTGTCTCGGTAAGAAAAACCAATAATGATAAAAAAATATTGCCGAAATTTCAACCCTGGCAGCCAGTTTCAATGGAAACTAGCCATATGCATCCGACGTTTTAGTACAAATTATGCATCCTTAATTACTTCTCAAGGTCAAATTACATTAAACGAGCAACCAGTTAGGAAAAATGTAACAAAAATTATCAAATTTTTTTACGATCTGTAAAAGTGCCTATTATTAAGAAAAATTAAGAGCCTCAGAGCCTTATATGTTATACTTGTTAGGGCTAAACATGACTATAGTGACAAAGTTAAAGAAATCCATAATAATTTAAATAATACTGGAATTGTAAGACAGAATTCTAGTCTGACTATGAGTTACAGATTATTTTGGAGAAAGAATTTCTAAGTATTTAGTGCCCTAAATATCTATTAAAGAATAGATTTACTTAGAAAAAGTGAAAGTACATTAAAACTAAATTAAAGAATTTTTTGTAGCAAGATGTACAGAAATACCATAAATGCATTTTAGCACAGGGCAAATCTTATCAATTAACATTTCTAAATTCAATAAATAAAATAATAAATATCCATTCAGTAATACAGTAATTTCTATAAGGAAGCTAATTATTATTATGATGTCATATTATATTTCATATTGTTTTCAGACATGGATGAGTGCGCGACTTTCGACAACGTGTGCGTGTTTGGTCGCTGCGTCAACACGTACGGCATGTTCAAGTGCATCTGCGACAAGGGCTACCAGTCTGATAGCGTCGATGACTGTGAGTATTATATTATTCCATGTTGTCAGCTCAATCACCTCCACTGGTGGACAAAGGCCTCCCCATAAGATTTTCCCAAAGGATTTGGCCATAAACGCCACGCTTGACAAACGTGTTGGTGATCGGAGTATGACTCTCGAACGGGCACGTTCTCACCTCTTTTATGCCCCCACGGAATGAATTAGGGTCGTAGCACACATATCAAAACGGAAAGGGATAGACACCGTATCTACTCGAGCCGTTCAGTATTATTTGTATGGAACTCCTTCTTACTGCAACGCACACTAATCGGAATCGTAACGTAACCGCATCGCCTCGGGCAAGCTCACGCACCGCGGCGCAGTGCGGGCGACTTGCTGTCGGCGCACCGTGCCCTCGCTGACGGCTCTCCGTACGCTAGCTCTAGTATCTTCGTCCACTGTCCGCCCGCGCGGGCTGCGTTGCCGCACGTGCTGTACGATTCACGAGAGAGGCGACCGTGAAGCTAGCCTTTGCGAACGTTCGCGCATGTACACTCGTAAAAAAAGTTTTATTCAATTTATTTTAAACCAAAATACGAATAAAAAAATTATTGAACTAACAACGTCTAGCCGTCAACCAGCGGTCGGCGAGCCGTAAGCGCGGCGTCGCCTAGCTGTAGCCGAGTCGAAGGGGAGGAGCTTCTGATCCGCTTACGTTACGTGGTTACGGAAAGTGGACGACTGTGTGACGCCGAGGACAAAGGCGAGGCGGTGACGATCCTTTTCCGTTTTGATATGTGTGCTACGACCCTACGGGTGGTGATATTCGTTGCCGTCAGTCTCACAGCATCATCATAATCATATCAACTGAAATACGTCCACTGCTAAAGAAAGGCCAACGCCAAAGACATCCACAATAGTCGGTCATGCGCTACGCGCATCCAGAGCCTTCCAGCGACCGTCACAAGATCGCCAGTCTATATTGTAGGGGGCCTGCCCACGCTGCGTCTTCCGGTTCGTAGATAATCAAACCGAAAAAAATAACGTCCATGATTCTACATTACCAACGCTTATGTGTGCGTATATTTATACACTAGCTGCGCCCCACGGTTTTACCCACGTTAAATTTTATAAATTATCACAGCTTGGCCCTCGTAGGTGATAGCGTGATAATATGTAGCCTATATGTTGACCCGACCTCTTAGTAATATTCATGCAAAATTTGAAGTAAATCCATGCAGTTATTTTTTGAGTTTAGCCCAGACATACATACAGACAAACAGCTAAACAGACAAAAAATCTAAAAACTATATTTTTGGCTTTGATATCGATAGTAGATCACACCCCAAGTATCCTTTTTAAAAAATATTCAATGTACAGTTTTGACTTTCCTACGATTTTATTATATGTATATTAGATTATCTTCTATCATGGAATATTGTTGACAGTGATGCCTGGGTTCAACTGCACGGACGTGGACGAGTGCAAGTCGCCGCAGTCGTGCCAGTACGGGCAGTGCATCAACACGCAGGGCTCCTACATCTGCCGCTGTCCGCCCAACTACGAGCTGGTGTCGGATGGAACTGCATGTTACGGTAAATATTACTTTATTATACATACAATAACATGTCTTCTTCGTCTATTATTTGTCTTGGCTGGCAGTATGAATTGAGCAATATTAAGTACAGTCAGCTATTGCTTCTGAAATAGTAGTTTCTGCCCGCGACTTCATTCGCGATGTAGTCAAAATGAGACACCAAAGGGGTTGAAACGAACTTATCCGTGTTACCTAAAAATCATGTGGTATATTTTTTAAATTTGGTTAAGTATCTTACGAACTTTCAACTCCTACTTTAACTATCTACGGGGTAAATCTAAGTATTTTTAAAAATAAAATGAAAACAAGGATTTTATTCACATACACTTGTAAAAAAGTGCTTGTAAATAGTCAGAACATGTTTGTGGTAATATAGTGAAGTATACATAATTATTTCTAGTTACTTAGAGATATTTAGGTACACGGATTGTATGAAAACATTTATAAAAATTATTTTATAATAGTTATGATATTTAGCTAGCTTGCATTAAGTTATTGTCAAATTCAAACGAGTAGGCGCAAATGCTTTCTACCCTTAGGAATTAAATTTCCAAAACTCCTTTCTTAATACGCACTTAAGGCATATTTGTGTAAAATTTCATGGTAGAGCGGTTCAGCTGTGAGTTGATCGATCAGTCAGTTAGTTTCAGAGCTTGCTGAAGTTGCTCTAATATTTGTAACATTTTGGCCAAGTGGCCAAATTAGTTGAATATAATACATATTTTTTCAACCAAAGATTTATATATATATATATACATATTTCATTCTTACAGAGTGGTGTAGACGAAGTGAGATTATGACATTTGAGGATTATGTTTGGCGGTAATCGAATCGCATAGCTATCGATAGCTATGCGATTCGATTCCTTTGACCAAGCCTCTTGAATGCAATGCGTATAATATTATTCAGTTACATGTAAATTTTGTTTGTTTATTATTATTTTATAATATAGGTAGGTACTGGCCACTTTCAACGCTGGACGCAAGTAAACGTGTCCGCGCCTTGTCGGAAAACGCTGTTCCAGCGGGCGGGGTGGCGTTGGCGGTGAGTTTAGACATCGTCAACGCCTTCAACTCCGTCCCTTGGCGGGCGATACGGGAGGCGCTGGTCCATCACAACGTGCCTCCCTATCTGCGCAGCATAGTCGGGGCGTATTTGCGCGACAGGACCATCAAGTTCGTCGGTCGGAACGGGATTGAGACCCAGAGTGAGCTCTCCTGCGTGGTTCCTCAGGGGTCAGTCTTGGGACCCCTGCTTTGGAACCTCGCCTATGATGCGGTCCTGCGGACTGGCCTTCCTCCTGGGGTGAGCGTTGTCTGCTACGCAGACGACACGCTCGTCATAGCCCGGGGGGAATGTTTCCAGTGGGCAGCGCGGCTCGCCGAGCATGGTGTCATGTGTGTTGTCGCGGCCATTACAAGACTGGGCCTTCGGGTGGCGCCTCATAAGACCGAGGCGCGGTTCCACGGTTTACGCCGTAGGCTGGAACAACCCAGTATGATGTTGCACGTAAGTGACGCAGAGGTCAGGGTGGGGCGGTACATGAAGTACTTTGGCCTCACCCTAGACAGTCGATGGGGCTTCGAGGAGCACTTTGAGCATCTGGGCCCCCGAGTGCGCCGCGTAACCGGTGCTTTACACCTGCTGCTGCCGAATCTCGGGGGTCCTCGGGAAGAAGTTCGCCGTCTCTACGGTGGTGTCGTGCGATCCATGGCCCTTTACGGGGCACCCGTCTGGTCTGAACGCCTAATGGGTGCCTCCCGCTGCAGAACTATACTCAATAGCCTGCAGCGTGTGGTGGCCATACGGATCACACGAGGATACCGTACGGTATCTTTCGAGGCGGCGACACTCCTGGCGTGCCTCCCGCCATTTGACCTCCTGGCGGCAGTTGACGCAGGGGTTTTCACCGAAATCCGCGTCCGCCAGGAGAACTGGAGGGCGCCGGAACAGACGCTCATTGAATACAGACGGGATGTCCACCGGCGCGTACTAGTGCAGTGGCGCGCGCGGCTAGAGCTACGCCTAAACGCGCGCCAACGTGCCGTCGGTGCCATCCTGCCTCACCTCGAGGCCTGGGTGGGAAGGAGAGGTGGTTGCGTCACCTACAGACTGACTCAGATACTCACCGGACATGGGTGTTTCGGTGAGTATCTGAACCGGATAGGCCGAGAAGCGACGACACACTGTCACCACTGCGGGAGCGACTTAGACTCGGCCCAGCACACTCTAGCTGAGTGCCCGGCCTGGGAGGCCGAAAGGCGAATGTTAGTCGCAGAGATCGGACGGGATCTGACCCTGCCGGCAATCGTAGGGGCGATGCTGGCGGGTGACTCCTCCAAGTGGGACGCCGTGGTCTCCTTTTGTGATCATGCTCCAAAAGGAGGCCGCCGAGCGGGATCGGGAGAGAGCCGATCCTGCTCGCAGACGGAGGAGGCGTCGGGGCGGTGGCAGCAGCCGGTAGCTCAACTCCCCCTCGGGGCTGCGGCGGCAGTCAGAGAAGTGTCCTCTACTGCCGCCACGTGCAGGCAGCTCCGGGAAGACAGCGATCTGTTTGTGGGGCAGTCGCTGTGCCAGACTGGCAGGAGTCGGCAATTGGGAAGGGCAAATTAGAACCCTCCTAGGGTACGTGTCCCGAACATCTGGGACATGGCGCAAGGGAGCACTGGAGCAGCATACCCGCGTTCCCGGGGCTCCCCCATTAGGCGCCAAGAGAAGTCCACGGCAGGTAGGTTTAGTCGGTGCGAGTCCGACAAAAAAAAAAGGTACTGGCCACTATTTAATGTTCCGCTATGGCTGAATTGGAATGGCTGTGAATTTATAAATGAAAGTGACTGACAATTTTATTCTAGAATTAAAGAACATTCGAGCAAAGTTTATGTTATGTTGAAAGAAAAAGCAGATTGTAAACCTTGAATTTGACTTGAATTTTTCGAGGGTTCACTCTAAGTTTGTTTCAAAATAACTATGGTCTTATATTTTGTTACAGATTCAAGGAAAGCTCGTTGTTACGGAAAGGTGGACCTGAGGTCTGGCACAGAGCACTGCAGAGATAGCGACGAGTTGTCTGAAGATGGTACCATGGCGGCCTGCTGCTGTTCCGTGGGTGAGTGATACTTTATGATAAATAATAAAACATTTTTAATTGCGTTCGAACAGTTAACACCCATCACTATGTGATATTTGATATGAAAGAGAAGGAAGAAACTACCGAATATTTTACTTATTGATATTGTTCTATAGCAAATCTAGGTTGTTTCTAGAACAAAACCTATACCTCCTATATATAAGAATGTTTGAAAAGGAACACTAATCAGTTTTTGCAGTGTGGATTTGGTTGAAGTTATAGTTTAGATCAATACGACTTGCATTGCAGTAAATGGTATGAAAATAAATTGTACTAAAAGACATTATTGCGGTGAGTTTAGTAAAGCCTGTTATAAGTTTAGTAATGGCTTCTTTAATTTATTATTTCTTCGCCACAAGCTGAGCGGAACGAAATTATTTGTAATTTAATAGAATCGAATGATTCGTGCTGTTCCCTGGGGGTTAGGTATATATTATAATATAATATTCTAGATCAGAAGCATATTGGATTTTTAAAAAGAAATACAAAACGACTTATCATGTATTTAATTAAATTAAATCACAAAGAGCACAATCACTGAACACAAAAATAATATAAGTACATTTCCTATGATACGTCCGTCGCAACCGAGCACCCGATTACGTGATGTCCCCATACCCTCAGCTTAGAAAATCTCTAAGAATAATTTATTTATGTACCCTGTACGTCTTAAATATCATTAGGAACTCAGAATTTATTAAACTATCTTTCAGGTGCTGCTTGGGGTAATTACTGCGATCTTTGTCCGGAGCCAGGGTCGGAAGCGTACCGACAGCTATGTCCTGGTGGACCTGGATATCAACCAGTTTTGGAACCTGTGAGTACTAAGTTTTCTAAATAGGATATTTCGTTCCAAGATTTATCACATGTGTCCTCTATGAGAGGGAAACGCACGAGTAAAACATCTGGCTGAAAAGCTGCATGTCACTTGAGCTGCAACAGAGGAAAGTGCGCTAGAAAATCTCTGCACACGTCCGCTGAGGTTTCATTTCTCCTGGTGGTATCCGTCCCAACGATAGCTATCAAACAATATTGAATACACGTCCTCGCCGTCTTCTACAGCATCCTCTTGGCATTCGATGGAACTGCCGGTACTGGGTTATCTATCGAATATGAGTTGTTCTGCCTCCCTAAAATGTCTCTACCGTTTAAAGTATGGTAAGACGCGCTAACTTTTGACTCTCGCTAACTATGTTTAAATTCAGTTTCTTAATAAATCCTGAAGTAGAAGAATGAAAGAGTGTATTGTTGGGTACAGCCGTCGTACGTGGTGACGCTGGCGGACATCGACGAGTGCGCGGCGCACGGCGCGCTGTGCGAGCACGGCACGTGCACCAACACGTTCGGCTCCTTCGTGTGCACGTGCGGCGACGGCTGGCGCCTCAGCGCCGACGAGCAGCGCTGCGAGGACGTGGACGAGTGCGCGCGGCCCGGCGCGTGCGGCCCGGGCATCTGCCGCAACCTGCAGGGCTCCTACGTGTGCCTGTGCCCCGAGGGATACGTCGCCATGCCCAATGGAAGTCAGTATTATTTGTAAAACAAACGTGTGCGGAAGGTGGACAAAATTGAAACCAGCAATTGCATCCTGCAATATGTGGGTTTGAAAAATTCAATTATGTGAGGCGGTTAATGAGAATAGAGTCAATTTTAAGTATTAGAACGTAATTGCTGCGACAGTTTTGGATAAGAAAATTAAATATACCTAATAGTACATAATAATTAATAACAACTTTACGAATCGATTTTGAAGAAAATTAAATTTTAATTTTCGTTGAAATACCTAGTTGTTAGGATTTTATTTGGGCAGCAAGACCGAGTTGTAAAAGTCTTTTACACTATTGATATAGATTAGAAATAGTAATGGTACAAGAATTCAACCTTGGGGCACGCCGTAAGATATCCTTTTAGGCGTACTACACACATCCCCAACTTTAACTACCTGATATCTGTTAGAAAATTATGACTTTATAATTTCATGTGCAGATTCAATAATACCGATATCAAAAAGTTTTTACAGAAGAAGTATGTAGCTGATTGTATCAAAAGCCTTTTATAATGTATAAATATTGCAAGAGCTATTTTTGCTGTCAACATTTTAGGTTGGCTATTAGGTCTGTACACGCAGATAATATTTTTGATTTAGGCCGAAAACCATATTGCTTTTCGCAAAGGATTTTCAGCTTAGGAATTTGTCTAAACTATTAAAAATATTTTTTCAAAAACTTTAAATATAACTGGTAGCACCCAGGTGGAGCGTTAGTTACCTGGGTCTGTCGTTTTATCCGATTTATATTATATAGAACTCACTTTAGCTCTTTCGATACAGTCTGGAAAATACGGCGGATGCTTGTTTGCAATATTAAGTTACATAGGATATTTCCACTTCCAGAGGAGTGTGTGGACGTCCGTCAGCGCCAGTGCTACTTGGACTGGGACCCGGAGACGGGGCAGTGCACGGGGGCGGCGGGCGTACCGCAGACCAAGTACTTGTGCTGCTGCTCCGTGGGGCGGGCGTGGGGTGCGCCCTGCGAGGCGTGCCCCGACAAGGGCGCGCCCGAGCACGTGGCGCTGTGTGGGGAGCGCCCCGGCGAGTACATCAACCCCATGACCAACGAGACTCGCCCCATCGACGAGTGCGACATCATGCCGCAGCTGTGCAAGCCCGGCACGTGCCACGACACGCCCACCGGCTTCCAGTGCGGTTGCGACCACGGGTAACTTTTACATAATATCTCGTCTCTCACCACGATATTCAAAGTTTTAACTATTTTTACGAAATATGATCCAGTGAAAACGTCTAAAGCGAACATAAGGCAGATGTCATTACTTAAATATTTATATCAGGAATGTACCGCTACTACATTATTACTACATTTTGACTACATTTACTCAATACAATACACAAAATATTTGACTAACATAAAGTTATTTCAACATTATATTCTAAAATCACACATATTTAAACATGAAAATGATTTAACAAGGATTTTAATACAAAATATAAAATTGTTTGACATCTGTTGTCAATGATAGAAATTTCCTAGTAGTCCGTCACATTTTTATTTTAAGTAAATTACTATTTACTTAAAATAAAAAACGTGACTTTTTTTAATTTATTTATTAACCATCTTACATTAACGGTTAGACCAAACATATAAGTTAAAGGTTACATATTAAGCAAATGTTACTAACATTTACAACTTATAATATAATTAATAGTTATATTTTACATTAAAAATGAGAATTGAATAATATTTAAATAAACATTTTGCGGTAACGGTATCACATAAGTATCTCTATTCGAGAACAATCACCCGGGTATTGAGCTAGGAGTAGCATTAGTTTCTAAATAAAGATTGGCTGTAGCTAGAAATCTCGGTTCCGTGCTTGTAAATAAGTCCAAGGATGGATCATATTCTAAAACTTTATTGATATGAGTGAGAGCTAACCAAAATGGGCTTGTAATTAAGGTAACTGTGCTAGTTTGAGGTATTGCAAATAGAGGACGAACCCGGGGCCGAAGAGTATACCTGATAGGTGGTGGTACATTAAAGGGGATACTTTGCAAGAGAGATGAATTGGATAAGGTTCCACGAACAAGACGGAAAAAATACTTTATAAGATTAAAGTTTCTTCTTATCTCTAAACTCTGGTAAGTAACCATACCTAACACGAATGGTGTAGGATACATGTAAGGATAGTAACCATATAATTTGAGATATAAAAAGCGGACAAAAGATTTCTGAATTTTCTCAATTAATAGCGTATACGATTTTTCATGCGGGTTCCAAATTACACTGTTTGTTTATAACAAGCTGCGAACATACGAGTTGTAAAGTATGGTTATGGCTTGGCGACTATTAAATATTTTAGCTTCACGTAAGACAAATCCGAGGTTTCTTCTACATTTATTAGAGGTCTGAATATTTTGATTAAATGTAAGTTTTGGATCAAAGTAAGTACCTAAATCACATACAGATGAAACACGTTTAAGCGGCTCGTTCCCTAAAGTGTAACTATTATTTAGGGGTTGTGTTGCTTTGGAATAAGACCTAATCGCACATTTACTTACATTGAGGCACAGCCTGTTTTCGGCGCTCCAAGCATGAATGTTATCTATGTCTTCTTGAAGATAGGATACGTCGGTTGTGTTACATATTGGGAGTGCAAGCTTTACGTCATCAGCAAACATAAGGACTGTGGAGTGCGTCACACGAGTGGGGAGGTTTTTAATTAATATGAGGAACAGTAGTGGGCCGAGGCTGCTTCCTTGCCCAATTCCTGATGTACCAGGGTACAGTTCCGATTTAGCAGTCTTATATATAACATTTTGTCTCCTGTCTAGCAAATAGTTAGAGAAATACTCCAGCAACGTATCAGAAAAACCTGCTATTGCCATTTTATTTAAAAGTATATCATTATCTACCCTATCAAATGCTTTTTGGAAGTCGAAATAGGCCACATCCACCTGTTTCTTTTTATCCAAGTTTTTAGTGAGTAGGGTAACAATGTTGAGAAGGTTAGATATTGTGGAGCGATTAGGCAGAAAACCATGTTGTTCCTCAGGAAACCATGTGTGCATTTTGTTATATATTTTTTTATACAGAATAGATTCAAATATTTTTCCAAATACAGACAGTACTGATATCGGTCTATAGTTTTTAATGTTGTCTTTAGAGCCATTTTTATGTACTGGAATAACTTTAGAGGTCTTCCATTCTGTAGGATAGATGTTTGTTTTAATAGAAAGGTTAAATATATACTGTAGGGGTTTTGTCAAACTTTCATAGCCGTCTCTTACAATGTATTGCGGTATACCATCTGGACCCTGAGTAGTTTTGTGCGATAGTCGCATCATAGCCCTTCGGACATCACTTTCATGTATCCAGTCAATGTTAATTATTTGAGTCACTGTATTACGACACATATTTGCAGCAGCAACATATATTTGCTTGAATAATCATTTTGGTTTTGGCTGAATGGCAGTAATCAGCCCAAGTTTATAATTTTATTAAACTGATGTAATAAGAAAAAGCTAAATATAGCTTTATGATTTGAAGTGTTTGAAACATGGATCTAGTTACAGTTTCATTTCTTAATTCGAACGGTAATCATATACTTATTAGAATTTTGATGATATGTACTTACTTGAGTTTGGGGGTTGGATGAATCAGGATGTTGGTAGATTACTTCTTACTCCCTGTCCGTACGCGCAGGTACGAGCACGACAACACGTCGCACCTGTGCCGCGACGTGGACGAGTGCGCGCTGCGCCGCACGCCGTGCCGCGGCCTGGCGCAGTGCGTCAACCTGCCGGGCGCCTACGAGTGCCGCTGCCCGCCCGGCTACCGCCTCACGCCCGCGCTGGACGAGTGCGAGGACGTGGACGAGTGCGCCGACCAGCGCCTGTGCGAGCACGGCGACTGCCGCAACACCGTCGGCTCCTACAGGTGCCTCGCTCAGATATACTTTATACGTCAACCTGCCGGGCGCCTACGAGTGCCGCTGCCCGCCCGGCTACCGCCTCACGCCCGCGCTGGACGAGTGCGAGGACGTGGACGAGTGCGCCGACCAGCGCCTGTGCGAGCACGGCGACTGCCGCAACACCGTCGGCTCCTACAGGTGCCTCGCTCAGATATACTTTATACGTCAACCTGCCGGGCGCCTACGAGTGCCGCCGCCCGCCCGGCTACCGCCTCACGCCCGCGCTGGACGAGTGCGAGGACGTGGACGAGTGCGCCGACCAGCGCCTGTGCGAGCACGGCGACTGCCGCAACACCGTCGGCTCCTACAGGTGCCTCGCTCAGATATACTTTATACGTCAACCTGCCGGGCGCCTACGAGTGCCGCTGCCCGCCCGGCTACCGCCTCACGCCCGCGCTGGACGAGTGCGAGGACGTGGACGAGTGCGCCGACCAGCGCCTGTGCGAGCACGACGACTGCCGCAACACCGTCGGCTCCTACAGGTCCCGCTCAGCTATGTTCACACTACCACTACGCATTATATCACCGGAATCCGAATCCGATCAAGCCTTCGGATTCGTATATATTGAAGAAAGTTAATAAGAGCAATATAAAAAGCTAAAATAATCAATTTCTAAAAAAGATAGTAAAATAATGACCACCCGAAACATATGACCCAACAAATTTTCACATTTTAGACTGAGTGACATTATTTACAACTTGTAATATCTTTTTAGATGTGACTGCAAACCAGGCTACACCCTCCGTGATAACGTGTGCCGCGACGTAGACGAATGCGCGCGTCCCCGCCCCATGTGCAGGAACGGAACCTGCGAGAACTTACCGGGCTCTTACGCCTGCCACTGCGATGAAGGATTTAAGCCTGGTGCTAACAATGATTGTATCGGTAAGTAAGAAAGCCCAATCAACTTTATTTGTTTATAAACCTCAAACGAGTATGTCTCCTACAAATTATTGAAAATAGGAAAGATTTATAAATCTGCTACTATATTTTTTACATATTGTAAACTAAATTCGGGCATAATAATGACCTAGGAATTTCACTACCTAAAAATGTGTTTCGCCTATTTAATGTAAACTAGAAGTATTTAAAAAAAACAACGTAAATGGCAATATAATTAACCTAACTGGCCTAAAATAATAGTTATTTCATAAAGATAAATTCGCGTTTCAAAAGCTATTATTTTAATTTTTCATATAAATATTGATTAATGCTAACAAAACTTACGTGACAACAATAATCTTTTGGTCTGTCGAAAGCATTCAATACAGTTCTGCATGTCTGTCTGTTGCAATCAGAGGGCAGCCTCTTCACATAAAATCAACCCTGCCTAGTATATAATATAGTACTCTGTCCTTAAACTTGTTGAAAATAGGGATATGACCCAATATTTTCTAAATGACAATATATTAATATAAAACGTGGGGTGTCACAGGGTATCATATAGAGCCCTATCTTACTTATATGTTATGTATCGTATATGGAGTTGTTGCCTATTATAAATGATTCCTTACCACATTTCCCGCGACCTGACGCTAACGTCTGGTTCGTCCCAGACATCAACGAGTGCCGCGAGGGCGGCATGGTGTGCCGCAACGGGCGCTGCCGCAACTCGGTGGGCTCGTTCCGCTGCGAGTGCGCGCCGGGCTACGCGCTGACGGCGGACGGGCGCCACTGCCGCGACGTGGACGAGTGCTCCGAGGCGCCGCTGCCCTGCGGCCGCGACGGCGCGCCCTCCTGCACCAACACCAACGGCGGGTGAGTCGGCCTGCTTGTGGACGCCGTGCTTCATCTGCAGCCTGTTCTCAATTCTCTCTCATTCTTCGTATAATTATTGAGCCTGGGTTCAGGCTTAACCGGAGGTCAAATTATTGTCCCGAGTCATTAGTTAAAATTTTAACTTGAATTATTTCTACTAGATATGAATGCTCATGCGGTGTTGGCTGGAGGCTCGTGGGCAGACATTGCGTTGACAGAGATGAATGCAAAGAGATTCAATACGTTTGCGCTGGAGGAGAGTGCCGGAACTTCAATGGAGGGTGAGTGATTGTTGTTCAAAGACTCATAATGGCAATAGTTACCTTATTATGGATTGGTTCACTTTTGGAGCATAAACTTAGACTTTGTGTTAAACCTTACTTACCAAAGTTTCCCTATTTCACGTATTTTTCACCACCCATCTGTTTGTCTACTGTCCTATCTCAAGACCTGAGTAATTACCTAGATTTTGTCAATAATATATTCATAAATATTTCCAGCTATGTCTGCGAATGCCCACCGGGCTGGCGTTTCGACAAAACAGCCGCAATCTGTGTAGATGAGCGCAAAGAGTTATGTTACGATGAATGGGATGCCGGACGTTGCCACAAGGCGAGACCGCTGCAGCTTGGAAGACCAGAGTGCTGTTGTTCTGAAGGTGCTGCCTGGGGAAGATATTGTGAACGTTGTCCATCTCCTGACTCTGCTGAGTTCTTACGTATCTGCCAAGGTGGAATGGGCCGACCGAATCTGACTCAAGTAAGTGGAGTGAAAAAGGCTACGTTAGCATAGTTCAAACCTGCATAAAGCGTAATAATTTGTAAAGGCGAATTCTAAGGGGCGTTGACTGATTCTTCCAATAGGTTTAACATCTACGTTTGTTCCAATAAATATTTACTCATAATCGCAAATTGAAATTGAACCGTTGATGAGGTTTAAAAAAAAGTCTGCAACTTTTTTTTTAATCACACTATTCGTGCTTAAATTTGTTTAAAAATTTCTATATCTCTTGTTAAAAATGTACGTTACACTTTGACTTTTTCTTACAGGATTTAGACGAATGTAAAGTCCGTCCTGATGTGTGTAAGGGCGGTCGCTGCATCAATACTGATGGGTCCTTCCGTTGCGAATGTCCCGCAGGCTATACGCTGGATGAGACCGGTCTGGTCTGTGTGGATGCCGATGAGTGTGCTACGGACCCGAGGATATGTGGCAATGGAACTTGCACTAATACGCCCGGAGGATATGAGTGCAGATGTAATTACGGTTTTACACAGGGACCGGAGCAGGTGGGTTTTGTCTAAACATACGATTTACTTATCTTATCTATTTATATAAAAATCTAAATATTTAGTATACATAGAACATTGACCGAAATGTAGGTAATGCTTGTATTTGACGACTGCTATTTAAATTTGATGAATTATTAGGTATATTTTAATTCTGTAGTGACGTAATGTAACGAGTGTTAACTATGTGTATGAATTTAGAATTGTAGAGAATTTAGATGAGTGTCTTGAAGGCAAATGATTGTCATGAAAACTAAAAACCATCGCGTAATGTTTTAATAGATCCAAACCATTTTAACGGGATTGCAACTATAGATCTGACATGGGCTTCGCTTGGCTTGTTGTAGTGTAAACAGTTTGGCCAAATTTCACTTCATACAGTGGAATGAATATAAGTATATATATATATATTTTTATGTAGGTCCCTACATTTCCCAAAGCACTTAATACAATTTAATACAATATGGCTACATAAGTGTGGTATTTAAATGTAATTTTCCCAGTAGAGACGAATTATCTACTCTTCCATTAGCCAATTTATGCAAAAACAGGACGTCGCGCGTGGTGATGTTCCTTCTATGCTCCAGTGAGAAAAGTTTAAAGTAGGTATGCAAGTCTGGAGTCCTTAGGTAGATTACGGCAAAGATTGTGTGAATAATATAAAATTTATAAAAAGAGTTTCTGAAGTTTTTTACATGGCTAATGTGAATCATAAAAGATGGAACCATATTTGTCTACAATATTTAAGTGATCGCATAAAATGGAGAATTGGAATTTCGTAGTCTTTACAGTGTGTACTTGGTTTGGCGATTAACAAATCCAGCGAAACGGATACCTTACTTGCGATTATATTTATGTATTCATGGTAATCTAACTAAGTGTATACCACAGATCACGTATACTCTTCACTTTAGTGATTTGTTATTAGACATAATTATACTAAGTGGCAGATCGTGATTACCCGTGAATTTAATATGAAAGTGTTTTGAAATATTAATAGTCATTCCATTGCAAGAGCACGAATGATTGGCTGTGGTGTAAATACTTTTAGGAGGGAGTTAATTTCCCTTCTATTATAATTGTTCGGTAGAACTTTAGATTGTCAGCAAACACTTGTTATCTGGATGTTATAGTGGAGTATAAGTCGTTTATTGAAACCAATAAAAATAGGGGCCCAAGTGTGAGTTCTGGAATACACCTGATGACACTAATCTATTTATTCGTTGTTTGTCAGAAATCAGGGGCTATGGTCCCTGATTTTTACCAATTGCTACCCAATGACGAGATTAGATTCACACCATCTTAATTCTGAGCCACAAATCCCTGCATGAGCCAACTCCGTATAAGTAAGGCTGTGATCAACTACACCGAAGGCTTTTAGGAAACCGTATATGCTATATATAGCATCCACTTTAATTTTGGCTTCGACTGCTTAATCTCTTAGATTATAAGTATTTACGAAGGCCTGGTAAAAATCCGTGCTGATTACTGTTGAGGATGGGCTTAAGAGGAAAGATAAGTCTTGTTTGAATCAATTTTTCAAACACTTTCCCTAAGACAGATAAGATCGAGATGGGCATATAGCTTTGAGACATCGCATTGATCCAAGTTTTTGTGTGGTTGGGTATTGTGCATCAGCTTTCATTAAGAGGGTAGGCCACCGGAAAGAAACCAATTGAAAATATGATAAAGTGGTTCAACTAGTTGCTCCGAACAATTTTGTATCAATATAGACTACAATTAGGGCCTATACCTTTGTTTATGTTTAATGATCTTCTGGATTTTTTTTTATTAGGTTCACTAAACTGGCCAACGCACTTTGTACAATTTAAAGAACATTAAACAAATAAAGCTAAAGTGTTTGGCCTTCTAGAAGTGAACACAGCATGCATTAAACAAAAAGAAAGCTTACAGTTGGGTTACATCATAGTCACTTAAAATTTAAATTAATATTAGAAATATAACAATACAAAAATTAAAATAAACAAAGTAATAAAACCTAGTTGCAGTAATTTACATCACTTATGATTAAATTTCTTAAGTAAGAACAGTCTCAACGAATGAGCAGACGAACTAAAAATATCAATTTGGTTGCAAAAGTTGTTGTAAGCTGAACACATACGGTACAACGGCGAGTGCTGACTGTAGTTGGTACGGCAAAGAGGAAAATTGAAAGTCTTCATGTTATGGATACGGCTACACAAGCGTGGTACATTGAAGTTTAATTTTCCTAGTAAAGATGGACTATCTAGTTTTCCAGTAATCAATTTATGCAAAAACAGGATGTCGGCGATATTCCTTCTATGCTCCAGTGACAAAAGTTTAAAGTATGACAGTCTAGAGTTATAAGACGTTAGATTACAGAGAGATTGTGTGTATAAGTTAAACTGTACAAGAAGTGTTTCTGAAGTTTTTCTAGACGGCTAATATGAATCGTATAGGAGGGGCTCCATATCTGACTACAGTATTCAAGAAGTGATCGCACATAGCAGTTGTAAAGGAGAATTGGAATTTCGTAGTCTTTAAAGTATTTGGTTTGACGAATAACGAAACCAGTCAAACGGGCACCACTACTTGCGATTCCGTTTATGTGTTCTCGGAAATCTAACTTACTGTCAACCACGACACCCAGATCACGTATACTCGACACTTCGGTGATTTGTCTATTAGACATATAGTAAGTGGCAGGCATTGGATCGCGTTTACGTGTGAATTTAATGTGAAAGCATTTAGAAATATTTATGGTCATTCCGTTTAAGGAGCACCAATTATTTATTGCGTTAACGTCTTCTTGAAGGGAGTTGATGTCACTGCGATTTGAAATTGCTCGGTATAACTTTAGATCGTCAGCAAACATTTGGTATTCGGATGTTATGGCTGAGCATAAGTCGTTAACATAAACCAAGAAGAACAGGGGTCCTAAATGTGACCCCTGGGGCACACCAGATGGCACCAATCTAGCTACAGATTTATAGCCCCTGATTTTTACCAGTTGAGACTTATTGACGAGGTTGGATTCACACCATCTTAATAGCGAGCCACAAATCCCAGCATGGGCCAACTTTTGTACGAGTAGGCTATGATCAACCACGTCAAAGGCCTTAGAGAAATCTGTATATATAGCATGTACTTCCGTTTTGGCTTCAACTGCTTCGTAAATAGTAGTAACGTAATGTAGGAGATTTGTAGCCGTTGATCTGCCTGGTAGAAATCCGTGCTGATTACTATTGAGAATGGGTTTTAGGTGAAAGAGAAGTCTTGCTTGAATCAATTTTACGAACACTTTCACTATGGCAGATAAAATTGAGATGGGCCTGTAGTTTGTGACATCACTTTGATCCCCTTTTTTGTGTATAGGGGTGATGTGCGCGAGCTTCCACTTAGTAGGAAAGGTTCCGCAGGAGAGGGACCAATTAAAAATGTGGTACAGTGGTTCAACTAGTTGCTCCGAACAATTTCGTAGCAATATTGGTGAGATACAATCAGGGCCTGGCCCTTTGTTTACATTTAATGATTTTAGGGCTCTTAGAATATCTCTTCTGGAAATGTGACATGAACCTAGCGATTCTGAATGATAGGTGGATTCACCAGCAGTCAAGGCACTTGGGGTATGTTTTTTAGGGTATACCGAGTAAAAATACTCCGCGAAAAGTTCACTGACGTTTTGCCCCCCTACACCAGTTTTTTCATTAAAAACCATCTCATCTGGGATTACGCTACTGTTTGATCTTAAGGATTTAACAAACTTCCAGAAATATTTAGGATCCTGTTTGATTAATTTCTTTGAATCGGTTTTAAATTTATTTAGACATTCTTGTATCATTAATTTGCATCGATCACGTAACATTTGGTACGTAATTAAGTCTCTAGGGTTGGAATATTTTTTGTATGTTTTGACATGAATCTAGTGATTCCGAGTGATGCACAGATTCACCATCAGTCGACGTATTCGCGGTACGATTATCGGGGTATACCGAGCGAAAATACTCTGCAAAAAAACTAGAATTCATTTTAATTTTTTTTAACATGTTCAAGTTCAAAGCTTTCATGAACCATTCATTTGCATATAAAATATAAATTGCCTTCGAAACTGCTAGTGGATGGTCAATGCGTTGTTGCTCGCTATTGACTCGGTGATGAATTCACGCACATTTCCAAATCCCCTTTTACGAGGGCGATACATGAGGAGGCTGACTAGATTATTTGAACGACCATTGAACATTTCATTATATGAATATTGGACGTTTTTTATTGTTTACTCCTCTGTCACAGACGTGCGTGGACATCGACGAGTGCGCGGAGGGCCGCGCGGCGTGCACGTTCCGCTGCCACAACACGCTGGGCTCGTTCCGCTGCACGTGCCCGTACGGCTACGGCGTGGCGCCCGACGGCGTGCACTGCCGCGACATCGACGAGTGCGCGCAGCAGCCCGGCGTGTGCCCGCACGCCTGCGAGAACGTCGTGGGCTCCTACGTCTGCAAGTGTCCCGAAGGTCAGTTGCTCATCGTGGGAATGGTGTCCCGCTTCGTTGGCCTAGTGGTAGCGAGTTCCGCTGCCAGAACATGCAGGGCTCCTTGCTCTGCATGTCTTCGTATGTATGGCTACGGTATTATGGCGTGTACCACTGCAGATTAAGCGGTCCCCGGTTCAAATCCTTGAATCTTAAAGTAGGCGGTGTAATACATTCGTGCCTCCGACGTGTTACAACCTAGCCTAAACGTGTATAGCTGCCAGTTCTACACGTGATCTTTTTCCGACCCGATTTCAACACATTAAATCGACAAATCTATGATCAATCGTGATGTAATAGAGAGTGCTTGCGCACACATTTGCCTTCTATAATATGTCCCGCGCAGATGGCCACTGTCCATTGAGACTGACGGCTATGGCAAATAAAAAAAACAGGTAATTATTAAATAATCGAAACCAATGCAGGCTACCGACGCACGTCGTCCCCGCACGACGCGGCGGACGCGTGCGAGGACATCGACGAGTGCGGCGAGCGGCCCGAGCGCTGCGCGCCCGGCGTGTGCATCAACGTGGAGGGGGGCTTCCAGTGCGACTGCGACGCGGGCTACGAGCCCAGCGACGACGGCACCGTCTGCGTGGGTAAGAACTGGACTTTATTTGATTAAAACCTTTGCACCAAAGTCACCAAACTGTACCAAGGAGGACTTAATGCCAAAGGCCAAAATGACAGTCAACCTTATGATATAGAGAGATAATATGGTATGTTCACTATAATTCATTTTGTATCAAGTTAATTCAAGAGACATATAAAACTACTAAAATAAAATGCAGATAATATAACCCCTTACTGTATAAATCCGACACTAGAAAACGGTCAGCTCATCATACAGCTTCCATCTACTATACAAAGATATGATTAGAAATTTGAATATGATACAAATACGGTACAAAGTTGACTGTACTATATATGCATAGATATTATGAGAGCAGTTGTAAGTAATGCACCATGTTTTGGTGATAGTCTATTGTAAGTACCAAACCGTCGATAGCTTCTTCTGTCGTTGACTATAGATAATTTACAATGTTTTCTACTTGCAGATCATCGAACCGGCATGTGCCACAGATCATTGGTGTCAGGTCGCTGTGTGCCCGAGCCTTGGCCGAGGTCCATAGCTTCCACTCCAACGCCACCTGCGCATGTCACTAAGTACGTTATATCTTTTGTGGAAAGCTTTTTGAAATAATCATTACTAACGTAACTGTTGGACATTTTTGTACTCGATCGATGGATGATCGTCGATGCAGAAGGCATTCACGAAGCGGTTCGTCCTTTTGTTGTACAATGGTCTTATTACGCCAACAGAAAGCATGTCATATAGAGTGTGAGGATACAGAAATGAATCAACAAGGTGCCCGTGTTATTTTTGTCGTTCTATGATTTTATTATCCCAACAAATGCATGTTCTCTAGATTGCAGTGTGGCGATGCAGTAAACCGTCAAGATGTCTATGATATCTTTAACTGCGGCGTTAGATGGGCTATGCCAGAAAACCTCTGCAAATGTTTCATGCGATGATCTACTGGACATACCTTTGACATGACGGGTTTTCAGGTCAGATGTAGGTCGATAATTCAGTAACCAGAATGATTGACTTCCATCTGACCTGAAAACTCATGAGGAATCATTAATTACGATGATTAGTAATAGGCGTTCTCTTGAGAACCGGGACTGACAGCTCAACGTGCTCTCCTAGGCATGGAGGGCCAACCAGACCCGAAGTCAATTTTTATTGTACTCAAAGATTGCTCGGTGCGGCAATTGAAACATTCGCAAATATTCGGGGGATGCCTTAGATAGCCAGAACATAGAGGTCGTCCGTCAGATAACGATACCATGGTAGATGTACATTATATTTAAAAGTTTTGGATTGTCAAAGAAGAGTTGTGAAGAGAATTGTGAAAGAAAAGTTTGTCTGCTGCAGACTAACTTTTTTTTCTCTCTCTTTTTCCTGTGTTTATTATATTAGAGAGAGAGAGCGAGTGGAAGATTTACATGTAGAAACAAAGTTTAAATTCAGTATGTATTCGTAGGGCGCAGTGCTGCTGCACGCTGGGCGTGGCGTGGGGCCCGGAGTGCGAGCTGTGCCCGCAGCCCGGCACGCCCGAGCGCCTGGAGCTGTGCTCACCCATCAACCTGGGGGGCGGTGGGGGCAGTGTCCCCGGCCTGGTGTCTGGCGACAACAACGGGCTGTTCGGTAACGGCATCGATATGTTCGACGTGGATGAGTGCGCGGCCATGCCCGAGCTGTGCGCGCCCGGCAGATGTGTCAACACTATCGGCAGGTGAGGAACACTCGGTGTTATCTTAGTAATACATTTTTCAGGGTTCCGTATTCAAATAATGCCAACGGAATCCTATTTCTAAGTCACTGCTGTTACAATACCCAATTTTCAGACTTAAAATAAGGTTTTCGTTCCGGTTAGTCAACATGTGATGCAGTTCGGAAATCACAAATTTATATCTATATGGGAAAAAGAAAAAGGTTTTGGGCATATTCTTGGACCGCGCCCAAGCCTCTCACACTGTCTCTGTGCCCACATTAATAAAAATAATGGAACGCTTGGGAATTAAAGGGACACAGCTGAACCTTTACATTGACTATCTTGAAAAGCGTACCTAGTGCGTCAAGATAGATCAAAATACAAGCGACGAATGTACAGTCACTTTAGGCTCACCTCAAGTTAGCGTACTCGGCCTGAAATTTCTTACTTACATATATTTATGACCTGGGTTTGTTCTCACTTCATACTGGAAGGATAATAAGTTTTGCTGATGATACCGTTCTACTTTTTATCATCTTTGCTCAAAACTTTACAATCACAAATGTTCCGAAGCACAGTCATCTGTGCTATTTCCCTAATCTCAAAACAACTAATAAAATAAAGTACCACGGTGTGGTTGATTGATAAATCACTATAATCTGATAAACATATAACTTAGTACTCGGCTCCGTAAGCTGACATATATATGGTTAGGATATTCAAAGCCGAGGCAGATGTAAAACTAAAATAAATCTGTGTGTGCTCTTGCCCAATCCTTTCTTACTGCACTTACCTATTGGAGTGATACAACAAAATGTAGGATGATACGGAGATACGGTCTCAAAGGGCCAAAGCCCTTAAGGTAGCTTATTTTTTACCATACCGCTACCCTACAGTACTGATATTTAAAGAGACAAAAGTCATAATAATGCTTCAACTACAACACACTCTGCTAAAATTTTACCCGCTGATCTGTAGAGTATCTAAGCTGAGTTTGGTGTTTAAGTAACACATCATATATATTAAAATATATATGACGACGTTACAGTCCTGTTGATAAATTCTATACTCACCTGAAAACTGCATTTGCGTAGTGTTTCTTCAGTCATCTTGGTACCCTTTATACACTACAAATTTAACAAAATACTGCATATGGTAGAGAGGCTGTATTTTAAAAACAATATTTCTCACCTGAAAACTGCATTTGCGAAATATTTCTTCAATCATCTTGTTTTGTATTTTTTCTGAAAATTGGATTATTCATTAAAGGGCTTACTTTAGTTACTTAAATATACTTTTGTCCACTACAAAATATATTATAATGTTGCTTATTAACCAGTAAGCAAATATCATTTTGATTATGCTTATTACAAAGAAGTGCAGAAAATTGTATGAAAAGCCAGTACATTATAGTTTAAGTTAGCTACCTAGTAATCCCAGCTAATGAGCGTGCGTGTGGTGCCAGCTTCCGCTGCGTGTGCGGGCGCGGCTACGCGGCGGCGGGCGACGTGTGCGCCGACGTGGACGAGTGCAGCGTGCGGCCGCCGCCGTGCGAGCAGCTGTGCCAGAACACGGACGGCTCGTACGCCTGCCTGTGCCGCTCGGGCTACGAGGTGGACGAGGACGGCGCCAACTGCCGCGACGTGGACGAGTGCGCACGCGGCTCGCACACGTGCCAGCAGACGTGCGCCAACACCGACGGCTCCTACGAGTGCTCCTGCCAGGACGGCTACGAGAAGCGCGGCGACGCCTGCGTCGGTCAGTGCCCTTAGATATTAACTAGCCTAGATTAATGCCCACAATTTTGTATTGCCTAGCGTCCTAGGCTTCTAATTTGAAGGGTAGTCCTAACTATTTCAATACCGAATACAAAATTGGAATACGTAATATATAACATTATATATTAAATATATTTATATACAACGTGTAACAGAAAGAGTGAACGTAACTTAAGGGGCATATACAGTCTCCTTTAGCCTACCTATACACAAAATCTCATACCGAAATACCATCATTTTAATCTTGTTCGTAAAATAATATACCATTCAATATATCGACAAGTATTTTTATCGATATAACGAACATCCGTACTAACACAGCACAGCTGATTCTGATTTACGCTAGAAATTGTTTGACATACCTCTGTGTTTCTATGCACGCCTGGTAGTTTGATTCCGATTGCACTCACTACACATATTTTGTTTTATTTTCGAGTTATGTTTTTATTTATAGCACTCCTGAATAGCTATTGGATACTTTACATCGTATAAGTACGTGATACACAAACACATTACGAGAATCTTTTTATAGTTTAACTTCTAGTTGAAGTTGTTTTCAGTACTGATGGAAGAATTTCATTATTTCACGTTCACTAAAATCTGCACCGACACCGAAAGCTTGACTCTAAGACTTGCCAACTAACACGAGTCTCTCTCATGTACAACATATTCATAGAATCGTAAAGCTTTCATGTTTCTTAGTTATAAAGAGGCGTGACCTCCATCGCGACACTGTACCCTTCACGACATAGGTTCCTCGTAATTAAAAGGCCTTAAATTCTGTGACTTATGAATCCTCATCATCACAAAGTGCACGTCTGAGGCTATTCTTTCATAGATGAATGCACGAAATGTTCAAAATTATTACGATCACTAAACGACATAGTTAAGGATTTCGCGGAACACTTTACTCATTACTAGACGACATTTTAGACGATTTAGTAACTAAACACGACCTAAATAGACAACAGTTTACGAACAACTGATGATTTTAATATTTTTATTAAATAAATGAAATTGCACAATATTTGATGAATTTGGCGGCTTTCATCGAACGCGGCCCCTTTGGCCTTTGAGTCCGCTCAAAAGAGCCGCCTAGGTATCTACGACGCGCGCGGCTCGCTTCCATGAATATTAAAAGATATTTAACCGTTTATTATTTACCTATATCAACTCTTTGATTTTGCCGCCATATTAGTGTAACTTTGGATATAATCAGGACGGAATTTGAAATGTCCTCTACTGTTCATATGAGCCTAGTATGTCTATGAATGATTAATATTTCGTAACAGGAAACCTTTAAAATTTAGAGTGTATCACTCTAAATTTTAAAGGTGGAATTGAAAGTGCCCCTGCACTTTCTATTCCATCACTCTCATGATCCGATGGGACGACTAGCGATACGACCGGAAAGATTTTACGTGCTCTCCGAGGCATGGGGGTGTAATATCGTCAACTCCCAGACTTCGGGCTGATACTGAGAAATTTCTTTTTACGGAAAAATCCCATAATCACTTTTTGGTCCGACCCGGGAATTGAACCCAGGACTTCATTATTCCCATAATCACTTTTTGGCCCGACCCGGGATTTGAACCCAGGACTTCATTATTCCCATAATCACTTTTTGGCCCGACCCGGGAATTGAACCCAGGACTTCATTATTCCCACAATCACTTTTTGGCCCGACCCGGGATTTGAACCTAGGACTTCATTATTCCCATAATCACTTTTTGGCCCGACCCGGGAATTGAACCCTGGACTTCATTATTCCCATAATCACTTTTTGTCCCGACCCGGGAATTGAACCCAGGACTTCATTATTCCCATAATCACTTTTTGGCCCGACCCGGGAATTGAACCCAGGACTTCATTATTCCCATAATCACTTTTTGGCCCGACCCGGGATTTGAACCCAGGACTTTATTATCTGCAGTTGAACACGCTACCGCTACACCATGGCGCGGCGCGCGGTGGCGGCATCTTTGACTCTCTCAAAGGCGCCGCCACGCGCGGGGCCCGCTTTGATGAATATTAAAAAATATTTAACCATTTATTATTAACCTACATCAATCCTTTGTATTCGCCGCCGTATTAGAGTTCCTTGCGACAAAATCAGGACGGAATTCGAAGTGTCCCCTAATGTTCATATGAGCCTAGTACATTATTCATATTTTTTCGTAATTTATCAGTAGTCGTACCGCGTGTGTTTATCTGGTTAGTTTGTATTAAAAATTAAGTACCTATTCGTTTGCGGCCAGATTAAATTCACATACTGAAAGAAAAATTTAATATTCTTACTATTTAACACACAAAAAAATATCTGCAGTAACATAAGTCAATTAAATTATTTATTTCTCCTAGATCCAACATCTTGCGGAATATCATTTTAAATTAAATTCAGTGATTTTTCCTAGTTATCAAATTTATATGAATTTAGAGCAAAAATTCAGTTAAACATTTGATTTAATCTTAAAATAAACACGTGTAATAAATTATGTGACTGTACAGAACCACACTTTTTATTTACAGTCTAAGTAGTAGGTACCCAAAGAGTTCTCGGTAAGGTTCATTACCCTTGCGGCTGAGTTTTGCTTAGTGTTGTTCATAACGTCGGTAATCTTACTTGTTGATTTAGGTTGTCGATATAAAAATAAATTACTAGTTGAATAAAAAAATGATTATTTCTGTATGAAGTTTCGTCCATAGGTAGCCGTCCTGATACCCTATAACCCCCTTAATTTACGTTCACACTTTCTGTTACACGTTGTATATATTATATATATATTATATATATATATATATATATATATATATATATATATATATATATATATATATATATATATATATATATATATATATATATATATATATATATATATATGTCGGAGATTCTGACGGATTTAACCCCGAAACATCGTCGGTGTCCGCCATTATGCACGTGGTTAAAAGAATCAGTGCGCACACCCGGCGCCGTCGAGCTCTGTATGCCAACTGTGTCGTGTCGCTAACACACTAATGTCACTTAGACAACTGACAGACGTCAAAGTCACATGCGACAGTTCATAGACAACCTCAACTCGAACTACTGACTCAGTGAGTAGTGTTTTCCAAACGCTAATAGATGGCGTTACTAGTACTTAAACAGGCCTTTTATTTAATTTCTCCGACATATATATATATAAATGGATCTAAGATACTGCCTTCTGGTACACCATGATAATAATTTTATAAAAATGTTGAGTACAATGATTTTAATACATTCGTGAATTAATTAAATTTAGGCAACTTTGTTATATTTTATTCTATTGTAAAAATATTATTTAAACCAACCATGCATTGGTCCACAAATTTACAATTAAAGACTTGTATATACAAACATTTACGTTGTACATAATCGGAAGCCTAACTCATATCCATACATAGAATTTCTGTATATTTTGGCACTACTTTATGTTGAGTTTAATTTATAAATATGATATATATATTTTTATATTGACAAACATACGATTGATGTTGAGGTGATACTGAATTGTCTTTATCATCCACCGAAAATGTCGGAAATCAAGCATCCTGATAGCAAACGACTACCGTAGCCTATCCTCGCCTTCCAAT
Organism: Pseudoips prasinana; assembly: GCA_951640165.1. Classification (NCBI taxonomy): domain Eukaryota; kingdom Metazoa; phylum Arthropoda; class Insecta; order Lepidoptera; family Nolidae; genus Pseudoips; species Pseudoips prasinana. The sequence continues at coordinate 34,691,066 of OX621248.1, forward strand.
ATTACTCTAGTATATTACTTTAATACTGCGTTTATACCGAAATTTGATTCCCAATACAATAATAATCCAATATGTCGAGCAATGAAACAGTCCCTAGCTGATTTACATATTTGAATCATTTATTTGTGTTAAGGGCGTTTCTGTTACTATAATTAGGTATCATTTGTTAAAAAACTTTTTGATTTTTTTTATGGATACGAAAGTATTGTTCTTTTAGAATTCTGTCAATAAAATATGCCTTCCATAACAGATGTAAACGAATGCCACGAAGAAGGTCTATGCCCACCGCCGGGCAAGTGCGTGAATTTGCTCGGCTCGTACCGCTGCGTGTGCCCGCGCGGGTACCGCCTGGACCTGGAGGGCGCGCGCTGCCTGGACCGGGACGAGTGCGCGGACGGGCGCTGCCAGTCGCCGTGCCGGAACTACGCCGGCGGGTACCGCTGTGACTGCCCTCAAGGTAACTCATTTACAAACACATATTGCACAAAAGCCTTTTTTTTGGACTTCTATTCAAATTCGCCGATACCGCAATCATCTACAAAACGCCATAATAGAAATTATCAAGTAGATCACTGATCAAATCAATCAAAATCAAAAAAAGAAAAATGAGCCGTCACGGGACGCCTGGCAGATGTGAAACATCGACATTATTTTGTAAAAGTAATATGCAGAAGTCGAAGTCGAAGTATTAGTCGCAGTCGAAGTCGAACTATAAGTCGCAGTCGAAGTCGAAGTCGAAGTCGCAGTCGAAGTCGAAGTATAAGTCGCAGTCGAAGTCGAAGTCGAAGTCGAAGTCGATGTCGAAGTCGAAGTATAAGTCGCAGTCGAAGTCAAAGTCATGTCGAAGTCGAAGTATAAGTCGCAGTCGAAGTCGAAGTATAAGTCGCAGTCGAAGTCAAAGTCGAAGTCAAGTCGAAGTCCAAGTAGAAGTCGAAGTATAAGTCGCAGTCGAAGTCAAAGTCGAAGTCAAGTCGAAGTCCAAGTAGAAGTCGAAGTCGAAAAGAACAGTGATAGGAACTAAACCACGGCATGCGTCGCCACGCCAGAAATCTGTTTTACGTGCGGCTATAGATGTTTCCAATCAAAAATCTAAATCATATAAAATCAAGTAGATCACTGGTGCCGAACATTAAATGTGTTAAATTCAGAGGATCCAAAATTGTCCACTAAGGACAGCTTTTGCTAATATGAGTGTGAGCTAATATGGGTGTATTAAAGGCTGGAGTGAACAGGCATCTTATGGGCCCGCGCGGTTTACCTTATACGTACATCTTCCCTTTTTTATGTTCTCCGAGGCCCCCGTGCCTCGAAGAGCATATAATTGAGAGCATGTAAAGCCGTCGGTTCTGTACCTGACCTCTTTCCGGTCGTATCGCTAGTCGTCCCATCGTATCATGAGAGTGATGAAATAGAAAGTTCCCCTGTGTTTGCGCACAAACTTGCTCAATATAATATGTTCCGCGCAGGTGGCTAGTTTCATGGCGACATTAGACCCAGAGGACATTATTATTATTTGGAATTTGGAGTCACTTAGGAAAAAGGGCATTAAAATGGTGTAAATGTACTGTGTGGTCGCCGACGCTGTCGTATCGGTATCGGATAGTGTAACTATTGCTGATAGCGTACTTTAAACACGACAGAGACGCCCAACAGTTTTATACTGGTACTACAAAGCTCTCTTGTTTTTTGGCAGAAGTTAAAGGTAACTGCGATGCCCCGTTTTGATCGCTATTTACAGTAGATGGCGTGCAAACGAGAAATTATTTAATAGAATTGTTAAAAAAATTATTCCCTTTTCACAGTATTTCTATTGAAATATCTAGTTCAAAATATAAGATAATCAAATATTTAGTATAATTAGTTTTATTTTTATAGTGCCACGTAAAGTGTTGTAAATAGTTTATATTAAAAATGGGTGACTTCAATTTTTAAATGGGTGACTTCGAATAATTTTGTAGAATTTAATCAAATTTATCTATACATATAATAAAATCGTAAGAAAGTCAAAACTGTACATTAAATATTTTTTTAAAAGGATACTTGGGGCGTGATCTACATTCGGTATCGAAGCCAAAAATTTAGTTTTTAGAATTTTTGTCTGTTTATCTGTTTGTCTCTGTATGTCCGGGCTAAACTCAAAAAGTACTGCATGGATTTACTTCAAATTTTGTATGAATATTACTGAGAGGTCGGGTCAACATATAGGGTACATATTATCACGCTATCACCTACGGGGGGAGCTGTGATAATTCATAAAGTTTAACGCGGGTAAAACCGCGGGGCACAACTAGTATATATTAAAAAGACTTACTTTATATTATTTAATTCCAAAGAGGATGTTAAATTCTGTTGGAAATAACTTTTTTAATGAATACTTATGAAATCCTTTTGATGATGTATTATTTTATACGTTATTTTATAATATATATTTGAGGCGTATTCATAGTAAGATGCTTTCATCGGTCCATAAGTGATCGCCGAGGTTAAGTGACTAGACTCGCGGTTAGTCCATAGAATTGTAAATACCAAAGTGATTTGATTTCTGAGCTACTCCGAGCTTCGACCAACACGTTAAGATGTCTATCTCGACTGTAGTCATTAGACAACAATCGTTAAGCCATGTCAGAGGCCACCTAGGCGGCTTGAACAATTTTGACATTAGGGTAACCACTGCCCATACAATAAGTACTTAAGTAAAAGCAGAGATAATATAATACTTACGTAGTATAAGTTATTTGAAATTAAATGTCTGTAATTCACAGACTTTTCTGAACATGTATCTTAACCCTGAAAATATGTAGTCTGTATATAATTAGCTGTGACGTGTACGTAAAGGTACATTGCGGTCCCCGTCGGGCTCGTGCGTGCCCACGGACGCGTGCGCGGCGGGCCCGTGCGGCGCGTCGCCGTGCTTCGCGGTGGGCGCCGCCTACCGCTGCGGCTGTCCCAGCGGCTATGGGTGGGACGCGGGACATGCCGTGTGTCTGCAGGTAATGTCTCAAATCAATTAAATTATTGTAGTAATATTATCTAAATTATCTGAAAGTTTTGTAATGTTCAACTAAAAAGTTAAATTGAACTAATACATTTGAATACTAAATTTATATTTATATTAGGTACTTTTATATTCAGTGGAGGTTTTGTACCCGGGTCCGGCTTTTAGTAAATTCTAGTAACTAAATAGTTAAATTGGGTGCCGATCTCAATAGAAATGGGAAAATATAAAGAAGAAGGAACAAGATTATATAGTTACCACTTTACAACAATTTATTGAGAAATTGTATTTGGTTTTATAACACTGGTATTAAATTTTCACATATTATTAAATTTAATTGTCCTTGTACTGAAGATGTTGTTTACATACATATTCTGAGTTCAATTATCGTGAAGAAGAAGAAACTGTTTGTGGCTGAATAGGTATACTTTGTGTTCGTGAAACGCATGTCTTTAAAAGTCTTCACAATACAACTTGAAATCGAATAACGAAATGTGATCGCGGTGGAATGTAATGCTGATGGTGCGGGCAGCTGGCGGGCGGCTGCGCGACGGCGTCGTGCCTGTACGGCTGCGCGTCGTTCGGCGCGTCGTACCAGTGCGGCTGCCCGGCCGGCTACCAGCTGGTGGGCGCGGGCCACTGCCTCACGGCGCTGGACGGCGCGCTGCCGCCCGACGACATCGGCGACGCGCCCGTGTTCCCGCTCGGCGAGCAGTACAAGGTGGGCGGCGAGACCGACCTCATCTCCACCGAGGGCTGCTTCAGCTGCAAGGTCAGATCTCGCCCCACTCTATATATGTTACTTCTCTCTTTGATCAATGTAATGTTTATTTTGTCAGAATATAGGTTACAATGGATGTATTATATATATCTGGACTGGGGACAATGTCACACAGATCACCCTAGCCCCAAACTAAGCAAAGCTTGTACTATGGGTACCAGGCGACGATATACATACTTATATAGATAAATAAATACTTATATACATAGAAAACATCCATGACTCAGAAACAAATATTCGTGCGCATCACACAAATATTTGCACTTACCGGGATTCGAACCCAGGACCACCAGCTTCGTAGGCAGGATCACTACCAACTAGGCTACGGTGATCGTTTGTTGTTGTTTGTTATGTATAGTTTAGTATAAGACATAAAAATGAAGATTTCAATCATGCTTTGCATTTGTCAAGGTGCATAATCAAACACTACATTTAGTAACAAAATCAGATGATTAAGTAATAATTGGTAGCTTCAAACTGTCAAATACAAATAATAATAATATCCTAATGAATAATTTAAAGTGTCATTATAAAATTAGAATCCATATAATAAAACATCCCGAATCAAATAAATTTCAATCTCTTTTTTTTGTTTAGCTTCCAAAATGTCACTTTAAAAATGAATAAACTCGAAGGTAGTAAGAAAGATAATCTTTTTGTGTTTATTAAGTTTCTATGTATGATGCAACATTCAAAGGTAAACCTGATGCGTTGCTGACCTTACTCACACCCAGGACCACAATATAGACACCGCCAAATCTTCTGCATGTAATCCATGTCAATGATCACAATCTGTTTGTAGAAATTAGTTCTTCCTTTCTCTAGACGTCCTGAATTGTTGTCCTTATCCGTAAAACTACTGGTGGAGAACTGTCTATTCTTGCCACTTGCTTGCTATACTGTTGTAATGGCACAGCGTTAATTCGCTCAAAGAGCAGCCCGACTGGGGAAGTACCTCCACTTTTCAGAAGAGATTCCTTAATAATTACATTAATATCTTTAATTTTGTGTTTCTGCGTATAAGTAAGATCGCCAGAGGTCATTGGGGTGGGGGGAAGGGTCAGCAACACTTTTTTGCTGACTCATAAAAGCCGGCATCGCACCCGGCGACGGTGGGCACTTACCATCCGTGACCCACTTGCTCGTTTGTCGCCCTGTGTATAAATAAAAAATAAATAAATAATAACATGGTTGTGTTGCAGGTGAACGGTCGCAGGCGGCGTGCGCCCGACGAGGCCATCGTGTTCGCGAACGGCACCACACTGCTCCGGCGGCGGAAGAGACGCAGCAGACGTGAGTACTCATAGCTCCACATAAAGATATTACGCATTATATTAATAGCGTATTTATTTGAATGTAAAAGTATTATTTTTAAATTCTTTTATGAACGGAATAATTTATGTCAGTATGTCACATTCAGCCAAATCAGAAGAATGCTGGGCAGATGAAAGAATCGCACAACCGAGTTCACTTTTCTTTAAAAATCTCATTCATCATGTCAGCCAAAGTACGTCCACTGCTGGACAAAAGCCTCCCCAAAGAATAAGGGATATGCCATAATCGCCACGCTTGGCAGACATGGGATAAGATGGGGTGATGATATTCTATGCCGACACCACAGAGCAATCTCATTGTTATACTATAATTGAAATAAATTTAAATAGCACCGTTTCTTTAAAAACTCCTTATCAGATAAAAATAATAAAAATTCATTTCATAAACAAATAAGATAAAAATCATATCTCATACTAATCATATCTCAATATATAACATACATTCGAATTGATAATCTCTCCTTTTTAAATTAAATTGACATACCCGCCGAACGAGGGTTCCATAAATAAATTGTAATCTGCAATGTATACTTTAGTTTCATTAATGTTAATTATGTAAATTATATTATACTAAATAACAAAAATTGAGAACGCGCGTTGTACAAAATTTGTTATGTTATTCGTCCAATGTATTTATCATATTTGATTCAGTACAATAATCGGTATTCTAATTAATGTTAAGGATATTCCAGTTTTATTTCAATATTCATTTGAGCAACATATGTAGTTTTATTGTTGCTTTAATAAATATTGAAATAAATATAATGGGCAAAATTCATAACGGTCATGAAATTACCAGTTAACTAGAAATTAGTAACATATCAGTATCAAAATATGCTGTTGACCCAGAATGCACATTTTATATTGAAGTCGATAAGGGCAAGTGTAATCATCGATGTAACAATTTTATACTGTTTTTATTACTCGGGTATGGCAGAAAAAGAATGAAAGTAAAATAAATGCAGTGGAAATGAGATCTTTGAGAAGTATGTGTGGTGTGACTTTGAGAGACAGAATTCGAAATACTGATGTAAGAGAGCATTGTGGTGTGAAACAGGATGTAGTCACAAAGATTGAAAAAAGAATGCTGAGATGGTTTGGCCATTTAGAAAGGATGAATGAAAGTAGATTGACTAAAGAAGTATACCTGACCTGTGTGAGTGGGACAACCGGAAGGGGAAGACCTCGTCGAACATTCTTTGACCAAATCGGAGATGTTCTCAAGAAAGGGCAGGTCAGAAGTAACCTTAACCGGCGAGCATGTATGAAGAATATAATGACAGTAATCGAGGCAAAAGACGTGTGCAAAGTTTGTGACAAATGGAAATCCGTTGTCTCTGCCTACCCCTCTGGGAAACAGGCGTGAGTCTATGTTGTTGTTGTTTATTATTCGCCATATAAATAGTCCCATCTGCCTTTATCAGGTCGCCGTTCTATTCTGGAGCCGGAAGCTGAGCTGATCGTGGTGTCAGCTACCCCCAAACAGACTTGGTCTCGCGCGCCATTGCTGCGCCTGGTACCAGCCGAGGGCGGGGCCAGGGCTCACTACAGGATCGCATACGGCGATGTTAACAAAGACTTCGTGCTGTCCAAGAGAGATGGCACCTGGGCCTTGAGATTACGAAGGCATCTAAAGAGTCAGGTACGTGAACTTTAAGAATACTTTAAAAACTGTTCGGATTTACCAACTCTAAAACCTCCAGTCGTCATCATGGCAACAGTAAAACATCCACTGCTAGACACAAATGCCTTCACTAATGATCACTTATTTGGGGGATGTACTATGATCGCCACGCTTGAAAGACGATTTTTTGATCGTAGTACAGTGCTCATAATACACGACGGATGGACGGACCAGAGGACGGACGTTGCCGCCCGTCCTCTGGTAGATACTCCCTCGGGATACAATCAATCATAGATATAAAAATAAAGATAGATAGACCGTAAATTTCAATACGTGTAGATATTGTGATGAATTTTATGCATAAGATCATTTTTGAAGCAGTTCATCTGGGATTGAAGATTTAAATGTCGTCTTGTATATGTTTGGCTCTTATAATTTCTGGGCATATATTTAAACCCTAAGTATATATGTTTTTGTATTATAAACCGACTAAAGCTTACCGATGAAATCATACAAAAGAGAACACCCCATATTCCAAGTCGATAAACTTACCGTACCTTCAAAAATACTTTTTGACTACTTAGGCGGTGCTCGATCGTCAGCTGGAGCTAGAGGCCCGGTTCGTGGCGCCGCCCATAGCCGGCGCGCGCCGCCGCAGTCGCCGCGCGGCTACGGACGTGCCCGCGCCGCTGCGCCTCTACGTGTCGGTGCGCATTGCGCCGCACTAGCCCCCCCCCCCCCCCACTGTAGTGAGACTGTAACACTGCCATATTACTGCCAGGTTATACGGTGTACATTTTATTAATTCGATTGTGCGTTAGGTTTGAAAGTTGACTTGCATTTTTAAATGGGCGACTTCAATTTTTAATATGTGACAACGAATTTTTAATTAATGTCTTCGAAGTATTTCTAAAGTAAATCGAATTGGTTGTATGTTTCCATACGATTTTGAAACCTTTTGAATTGTGTTAATTGCACAGGATTGCTAAAGTCAACTTAACAATAAAATTTTTACCATTGTTTTTTTAACTGATTTTGAATTCAATTTTCAAAGAAATCATTTCGGATTGTATATGTCATTTAAACTCTTAATTTAAATTGACTTCTTTTAATATTGAATTTTATTGAATTAGAATACTTTCATAGTCTCACTACGTAAAAAAAATATGTCACTGAAATATTGACTGAAATGGTTCTGTAAAATATGTGACTGAATATATTGTGATGACGGATTCCTTATATTTATTCATTTAAATTAAATTTTCGGTCAAGTTAACTAATTAACTAACAGTCAAGCTAACTTTTCGATAACTATCGACATTAATTATCCGACGGATTTATATGAACACTTGCAGCTCAAAAAAATAGCTCCAAGCATTACTATTTTAATGTTGGAGTCCCACGCATAAATTAAGTCGCCAGAAAGAAAATATTTCGCCAATTTTTATTTTTATATATATTTGTTGTAAATGGTAACGACAACTATTTACTATCAAAAATAGGGTTTGTGGGTGAAAAAACATTTCGAACACAACCAGACGAGACACCATTTATTGGAATTAGAAGTTATCAAATCTTTCTATAGTATAGGAAATTCATCCTTCCTAGCCAATATATAATATTATGTCCGGCGCGGATGGCTAATCTCCACTGAGATTGGCCGCGGTGCCCGAAGTTTAATCAGGAGGACATTATTAATAATAACTCATCATTCGTCTTCACAAAATATTAGTCGCATATTTGGATCGGGTCGTTGGACGATCTCGGCAGTATTAATACTATTTGTGTGAGATTGAATGCATAATACTTAGGTATACGCCGTTTTGTTAAAGAATGGAATTGTCAACAATGGCTACAAAAAAAAACTTTGCCGTCTAGATTTTTATACATTTTTATATCAATAATAACCGTCACTTATACGGTTGGAAGGTGGCCGGTTTTAATTGTCCGGCTAAAGCGTACATCTGGCATGACAAAACTATAAAGCCGAGTATATTTAGTCGCAACTCTTTTTTTTGTCAGTGTAGTCCAGCCCATATTTTATGTCCGGCCTGTCCGACTTTGAATATTCAGATATAAGGTGTGGTGCAATGAGAAGGGAACCTGGAAATCGTACCTTTACGACATTAGAAATTTTAAAATGTATGTACGGCTTTTAGGAAAAATGTTCGCTGAAGACCACCCGTGTCCGGCTTTTTTATTTTATATCCAGGCAACAACACAGCCACAACGCCACTGAATAAATATTATATTAATAGCCTCTAATAACGTCGGAATAAGGTTCAATCTAGCACGTATGCTTGTAATTTTAAAGATATATGTAAGTGCTAATTAGGTACACGACCTTCTTATAGTCGTCTGGATTTTGATAAAATGATCGGCTATCGATTTAGAGTGTACATGCTTAAGAATTATCAATTATGAAAAGATAAATAAATCGGATTACCAACCAACCGACTTTATGAAGGATAGGAAGAATCGCTCTGTCCCTCTTACGGGCAGTACGAGATACTGAACAAATCCGCTACTTGTGTCTCCGTACCTAAAATGCGAAGTGCACCTGATATGGCAATGTTAAATCCCATTCTTTAAGTAAATGGCTAATAACTTGACGGTTGGACGTCACTCGATACCGATTTACGAGAATTTAAATCGATTATTTTACTATATTAACGATACATCACTAGTTAATTTGCCATTGATATGAAACCTGTGAATAACTTTATTCTCATTATGTTAAGTGCAAACTAATGTGTTATTTAGAGTCCTTTTGTACACATCTTTTTGTTACAATCTCATAACCACTGTACTCTATTTTGTTGTATGGAGACATTGTACAGACGCCAGCACATCACGCTACCCTGTTAAATTCTTTTATAGATTTTCAACTTTACCACACAAGCATAAGGTTCACTTTCAATTGGGGAATTTGACAGATATGGGTACTTTGATGTGCTGGCGTCTGTACTATCACACTGTCATTCCTTGAACGTATTTAACGTAGATATTATTGAAAGGAATCTTTGCTCTTTCGAATAACTTATACAAGGTGTCTCATGAATAGTGTACGTAACTTAAGGGGGCTGTCTACCCATGGAACTGAACTAATTAAACAACACCTGTATATGAAAATCGGGATAGCCTATTAGTGGTGGTTGGACTGTGGAACCAGGGGTCTCGACTTAAAACCTTGTCACTAGTGACTTTTTGAATTTATGTGAGTATTAGAAATTAATTATCTCATACTTAAAATATCCTTTGGGAGTGTGATCTCTGTCAAAATCAGCGTGATATTATGTTAAACAGCTTGCAACCAATATCTGGAGTAGTTTATTATACGGATCTTGTAGCAACAAGGAACAACTTCCGTGCGTTTAAGCGCTTTTGCCACACCTATTATTGGAATCAAATACAACAGCTCACTTAGGACCCTTAAATTGATCCGCGGTGCATTTGCAGCTGGCTTCTCTAGTTGCAAATCTCTCATTTTATGAGGCTATAGCCTCTTTACATCATTATGTCTCTTGCTTTGCTCTGGCGGGAAGTGGAACTATTCATTTTCTAACTCCTCCCTTTTCTCTTTCTGATTAAACTCGTTGCGGGATCCAAGACAGTTAAAGCGATTCCCCGAGACATGCCTGAGCCTCACCGCTCAGTGTCATTACATTATGTGCCACTGTTGATCCTGGCTTACAGGAGTTGCGGTGGTGGGTAAGAGGGAGGGACTAGTCCCGAAATCTCATACTTAAAACGGTGAAAAATAAGAGAGTTTTCCAGAATATTTTTGTGGTTTGTGGTTGACGATGGCCTATGTCCTTGTGAGAGTAGGTCCTTGCCCTGCAGTGGAATAGTAATAGCGCTGCAGTATTTTATTTTATATAAGCCTCTTTAATTCCTTAGATATATTTTTACAGGGCATAATATTTTTTTATTATTATTTTAACTAAGGACCTCTCGACGACTCTAATTTTTCCTATCTTGGGCTATTCGAATCCAGTCCTTGTTTATGAGTTTTATAAATTCGTCTTCCCATCTTCGCAGGGGGCGACCTCTTTTACTTTTTTCCGCGGGGCCAGCCCATGTAGTAAGTTTTCTAGTCCATCTCTCTTTTTGCAATGTGACCAGCCCACTTCCATTTAAATTTCTTGCAGTGGGTTAGCGCATCAATTACTTTTGTCTTTTTTGTCTTTTATTCGTCTGGTATCACGCTTCCACTATCGGAAGATCAGCACTGCAAAAATGCAGTACTAGCTGAGATAGGGCCATTTTTCATACCAGTACGGATAAAATTAATAATGATTAAAATGTATAGGTACCACATTAAATGTATTTTCCGTATTTGTAATGAAAATAAAATTATTTCTTTCTTTCTTTCTTTCTTTGTCCTTTCTCATATTTCGCTGTCGTTTTTTGTCTGTGAGTTTCAAATTAAGAATGCTTCTAAAAATAAAAAAAATATTTCTTGTCGCCCCATATATAATGCATCAACTGATCTTCTTGGGAACTGTTATTCTTGTATCATCATATCAGCCGAAAGACGCCCACTGCTGGGGAAAAGCCTGCTCAACCATCTCCATAATTGTTCTTTTGCCGCTACCCGCATCCAGTGACATTCTTGTATGGGGGGTTAATATTTTTTTTGTTTATGTGTTACCCATTGTACAGTTGAGGAAATGAAGCTCCGTAACTTACGTACACTACTGACGTTACAGCTTGTATATAGTTGCTTCACTGCTGAGCTATGATGAAATATTTTCGTTATGTAATAAATTACAAATGACACATATATTAATCAAACGTAATTATGATATTTTTTATGGGTATGCGCTTGACCACGATCTCACCTAATGGTAAGTGAAGATGTGTTCGAAGGTGGACCGCGCGTACTCATAAGATGCCTTTGCACTGTAGCCTTGAATAAACCTATATTATAAGAAAACACGTCTTTTTGGGAAGGTGTTCCATAGCTAGCTAAGCTATGGAACACTATCCCAAACGACGTGTTTTCTTATGACATAGGTGCTTTAATTTGAACATGCAGTACATGTTATGAATGATTGGGTGGCACTATTATAAGCTAATATTTTTTTCACCACACAGTTGGAAACACTTCACCGCCAGAATTAATACGCGCTTTGGAACACTTCACCGCCAGAATTAATAATAATCAAACGATAGTATCTACTTTTGCGTTTGACTGTACTTTTGATAAGATCAAACTATTTATTTTTGGTTCATTGATAGAACCTTCGTGCAGCTAAATTATGATTCCTGTTGGTGAATGTGTGTGTCATTTGTAATTTCTTTGATCATGAATAGGTTCGATTAGTTGAAAAGAATTACATGTTCTGTTGAGCAATAAAAATATCAGAAAATATTGAACAGATATCTATCGGTGATCATAGATAATGAATTAATCATCTGTAAAAATATATCGCTGTTATAATTAACAATTTTAATTAGAATTTGTGAATAAAGGGCTTTAAATAAGCTAATAAATTATTTATTATAATTTGATATATTTAATCTAAGCAATCATCTTTTATATATGTAATAACGAAATATTGTGAATCCGTTTAAACTTTCTTAACTTACAGTGTTATATGATAACCACCTTTATTGTAATAGCGTTAAGGGTCATTTTCATATTTGAAGTGCCTATTAAACCCATTGTCTCTTTATTAGTCTCCCAGAAGTACAAAAATCAATGCAATAGTTTTGTTTTTGTAAATATGTGTATACAAATATTAAAATTAATATAAAATATTTTAGTCATAAAAATATATTTTAAGAATATTTTAACTTAGATATAAGACGACGTGGATCAAAATTAAATTAATAAATTTTTAATTTGAATTTTTGTTTCAGTTTAAATATTGTCATAACACAACCTTTCATTTTTGCCTGTTGCTCATTCTCATCATGTCTAGACATCACAGGCAGACTGGCCCCTGGAGGGATCCCGGTGCGTTCCACTGGAGATCCCTGAGTCCCACTATGTGCTGGGCCTCTACCGGCTAAGTCGCCGAACATCGATTTCTTAAATGGCGTTTAAATACATATTGGTTAAAAATACTTAATCAATCGTTAAATCGGCTTCAACGTTGACAATCGATTCCGGACCATTTATGACGTCACATGTGCTCATGGAAGCCGATTTAAAGATTGATTAAGCCATTTTATCCTTTATTTATTTGAACGCCATTTAAAAAATCGATGTTCGCATCTTAGCCGGTAGAGCCCCTGAGAGTGGCCACCGTGGGGTTTTAACCGGTTTGAGTACGGCATGCCCATCCCAGGGCGGAGGATGTCTATAGGGATTTCTTCACGATGGAAAACAGGCAGACTGGCCCTTGATAAATATTATGTATATATGTATGAAACTGAACTGCTAAATGGCTGGACCGATTCTGATTAAATTTTTGAAGGTACAGCCTGTATTAGTAGAAATTTATGTACAATTTGATAGTGAACACCTACTTTGCTGTATTGCTTAACCCCATCCATATTCTCAGAGCAAATAATATAAAACATATCATATTTATATATATAATTCTTTTTTATATTTTATATCAACTTATTTAGAAGTAGAGACAAATTTACAGAATAATACATCGATTTTGATAAAATTTCGAGGTAATATTGGTTTATACACGAAAATAATTTATTTTTATTCATTTTTATTATTACAAACATAGGTAATAAATAAATATGTTTACATTCTTATTGAAACACATTCTTATTCAAGGTGAATTAAAAAACCTTAAAGTTTTATAACGAACAATCATTACATCAATAGTCAACAAGCAGGTCACCTGTCTCCCGCTTTGCTCTGGAGGAAAGTGGAACTACTTTTATGCAACTCCTCATTGTTTCTATCTAATTAAATTTGTTTCACGTTCCAAGACATTCGAAGCTAGGACATGCCTAAGCCTTACCGGAGAATGTAATTTCGTTGTGTGCTCCTGTTGATCCTGGGTTATAAGAGTTGCAGTGGGGGGGGGGGGGGGGGGGGGTAAAAGTAGGGACTACTCCCAATAAAAAATACGAGTGTGCTTTAGACCACACGACTGAAATAAAACTTCAAATATGACTGGCTATGAGGGAAAGAGAAAAAGAAAGTGTGTGATCGACTTCTCTATCTTGCCCCTACAGTAATTTAAGAAACGTAACTCTCTTTCTTTCTATCTTCTCTTACTTATATCTCCCTCTTAACTTCCGTTCACCTCGTCCCCGTGTAAAATGGGTAAAGTGGTTATACTTACTTCAAAAACAGGTCTCCTGATGGTAAGTGATCACACAGCAACACTAGAGGGCCGCAAGTACTTTGCCGGGTTCTAAGGGATAGGCTCGCTTTTTGCAGGTTGCCATATCATACCGGACCCCAAATACCTCCGCAGTTAATTGATTCCTCGGACAGTTGGTGCGCGTTAAAATGTTTATTATCATAAAATTATGTAATAAATTAGTTAATTTATTAACATAAATATTATCAGATATTTAGATTTCTTTGCATTTGATTAAGTAAGTTCGTCTTTTATATCATTAATTGAAAATTAATAAAACGTGTATTGTAAATGTCCAGTAAAACATTTGCTATCAATCCACCGTACAACTAAGTTATATAACCACGATTGACAACCCATTTAACCTTATTGCAAAGATTATCATTCATATGATTTTTTTCAGGATTGAATTGAATCTCTGTTTCCCGGGTTACTACTTTACAAACATATAATTCACGTATGCAAAGTATATACATTCAGACTCAGAACACCTACAGTATTTATGGGTCACAAATATTGTTGCCCTTTGCGGGAAGCGAACCCGCAAAGGGTGAACACGAAGTGGCGAAGTGCTTGTCTTAACCACTGGGCCATACGTGCAGACAGCAGTCGATATAAAAAAATAATCTAAATTAGTAAAAGTAATTGGCCAGATACAGTATGTTAGTTTAAACGAAGGACATATTCAAACCCACAATAGTGTATGCTTACATGATACTAATAAAAATATGAACAAAAAAAAACACTGATAAATAACAAACAGAACCATACCAAAAATTTCGCAAATGTCTCACAACGTGTATACACCCTTGCGCTAACGTGTTAGTACTATCGCAGAACATCTGCGCGGCGCAATGACGTTTAGGTAGAATCCATTTTCCCTTCATACTTTAAACCTGGCTTAGGACAGGCAAAAATATCTAAGTACTAAACAAAACATTAAAAAATCTTCAATGGAAATGTGAATTATGATCCGCAATAATTTAAGACAAAGATGTGATGAGGTAAAGTTAATAATTATGCTTACTTAGTATTTTTGGCGTATTTAAAAAATGGAATCACACCTATTTACAACGATTAAGTTGATTGACTATTATGGCTTTTAGTGTCTGTGGCTATAGGGTCGCCAGCTTTTATAATAGGGTTTCGGCAGAGGGTGGTGGAGTACTGATACTACTTCGAGACCAAATTAAATTTAAAGAACGTAAAGATATATGCCAACTATCTATTGAGCGTGTGTGTGAGGTGGCATGTGTAGAGACGCAGTTTTATTGTATAATATGTGTGTATAGACCACCAGCATCCGATTTAAAGCTTTTTACAGCAACAATAGAAGACATTCTTAGGAAAATTAAAAGTAAAAAAAAAATCCTTGTATGTGGTGATTTTAATATGAACATTTTAGCAGATTCACCTGAAATAAACATATTTCTCTCTGTATTTCGGTCCTTTAACCTTAAATGCTTGTTCTCTGAGGCCACGAGAGTCACACCCACATCTGCTACTTGCATTGATAACATAATTACCAACTTTGATGTCTCTGAGAAGTGTTTGGTGGCTGGTGTTCGCTCTGACCATAAATGCCAAATAGTAAAGATAAAAAATGAGATAAATATAAATAAACAAAAAATTAGTTTTAGACCTTTAACAAAATCTAATTTGGGAAAGTTCAGTAACAACCTGGAGAATAGTTTGTGCCATCTATTGCCAAACAAAAGTAACCCTAACGATATGTACACTACATTATTCCACTGTATTTGCAAAGAATTTAATAAAGCTTGTAAAATAAAAAACTTAACGGTTGACAGTAATAAGATAAAATTTAGTTCTTGGGCAACTCAAGGCATTAGTCTGAGTAGAGATTTTTTATATGAGTTGTATGACAGAAGGTCCTATAACCCTGATGTCAATTTTATTAATTATGTTAGAAATTATTCAAAAATTTTAAAAAAGGTTTGCATTCAAGCTAAATCTTTATATATAAGAGATAAAATTAAAAAATCTGATAGTAAAATAAAATCAGCTTGGCAAATAATTAATACTGAAACTGGTGAAAGTAGATCAAGAGATCAAACATTAGTATTGAATATTGGTGATGAACTGGTTTCAGACAAGCTTACCATTGCCAATTTTTTAGCTGCTTTTTTTGCAAATATACCCGTGGATATTACTAAGTGTCTCGCATCATCACCAGATGTGGCTGAACTCTTTTTAAATCAAAGCGTAAAACAAACTGTACCTAACTTTAGTTTTAAATCCGTAACAAGTGATGATATTATAAAAGCTTTTAAGAGTATTAAAAGGAAAGGCACAGAAGATTTGTGGGGACTGTCTGTTAAAGCAATTGAATCAATCATACTAAACATTGCTACAATCCTTGCAGCCATCTTCAATGGCTGTATAAGTGATGGTGTCTTTCCCGATTTAATGAAAATAAGTAAGATAATACCCATTTTCAAGGCAGGTTGTTCAAAAAATGCCACGAATTATAGGCCTATCTCAATACTACCAGCTTTAAGTAAAATATTTGAAAAGCTGATGCTCAGCCAAATGATGTCGCACTTTAACGTGAATGAGATATTGCATAACAAGCAGTTCGGGTTTACAAGGGGCCGCTCTACTCAGGATGCAGGTTGCACATTAATTAGGTCAATATTGGAGGCTTGGGAGGGATCACAGGATGCGCTGGGAGTTTTCTGTGATCTCTCTAAGGCTTTTGATTGCGTTGATCATCGTACGCTCGTTGTTAAACTGAAGTACTATGGAATATCTGGCACATCTCTTGATCTTGTGATGTCCTATTTATCGGGGCGACAACAGATGGTTTCGATAGGCGGTGTCACTTCGGCACGTCATCCTGTGAAAATGGGGGTGCCCCAGGGGTCTATATTGGGCCCATTTTTATTTCTAGTTTATATAAATGATCTCCCTTATCTGGTAGAGAAAGTATCAGACATAGTTTTGTTCGCTGATGATACGTTGCTCATATTTAAAGTAAATAGAAAGGATAAAGATCTTATTGAGCATAATAAAACACTCAGCTTTATATCAGAATGGTTTTCGGCAAATAATCTCTTGTTAAATGCAGGGAAAACTAAGGGTACTGGGTTCTCATTGCCGAATGTGACTCAAATTGTACCAACAGTTGCACTTAATGCGAAAATATTAGATTTAGTCCCATCGACCGTATTTTTAGGATTGACACTTGATTCAAAATTGCAATGGGGTCCTCAGATTGAAAAGTTAGCAGGTAAATTAAGTTCGGCTTCCTATGCTGTCTGGAAAATAAGGCAATTGTCAGATGAACAAACTGCTAGATTAGTGTATTTCGCGTACTTTCATAGCATTATGTCGTATGGCATTCTGCTGTGGGGTTCGGCGGCTGACATAGGTACTATTTTTGTATTGCAGAAAAGAGCAGTCAGAGCCATTTATGGTTTAGGCAGTCGCGATTCTTTGCGAAATTTGTTTAAAGAAATAAATATACTTACTGTGCCATCGGAATATATATATCAGAATATAATGTTTGTTAGAAAAAATATTCATAATTATAAAAAGAAAAGTGAACTGCATAATATAAATACTAGGAATAAAAACAAACTAGCCATGCCAGGCTTTAGAGTAAGCAAAACTAATAAATCATTTTTAGGAAATTGTATTAGGTTTTATAACAAGCTTCCTACTCAAATTACTGATCTGCCTGACACAAGTTTTAAAACACATATTAAACGTGTACTTATGGCTAGGGGTTATTACACCACTAAAGAGTACATCGATGACAAAGACGTCTGGCTCTCACTTCCTATCTGCACATTGCTCGCTGGAGATCTTGTAGCCATATAGACATGACTGATCTGCTGTGTTACGTGAACTGTCTGTAAATGATTGCTATCATATACTTAATTTAAAATTATTGACTCTGTCTCAAAATGAATAATGTTATTGTTTCGAAGATTTTCTTTTGTATACCTAAATATAATCTAAAATAATAAGCATTCAGACAACCGATCGAGCATATATTGTGTTTGCCTACTAAATTATTACTCTAATTGGACCAAATCCCGTGTTCATGCCCGCTTGAGTATGTTTCGCCGGACCGTCTCAACTGGGTCGTGTTGAAACCGGTAGTAGATGAACCCACTGAGTTTGTTTCGCTGGGTCTTCTCAGTTGGGGCGCATTGGATCCGGTGGTAGCATTAAAGCGCGACCGTCGTTATTAACACAAGGTCCGTCATAATAATAATACCTTTAATATAGACAGAACCATTGACAATATGTAGTAAAAATATTAGACTTAAACTAGATAATTAAACATAATCTCTTGACAATAACTTGATACGAGCTAGCTAAATATCATTTCTGTAATAAAATAAATTGTATAAATGTTTTTATACAAGATGTACCTAAATATCTATGTTACTAGAAATAATATCTAATGTATACAACTATATTACTACAAACATGTTCTGACTATTTACAAGCGCTTTTCTAAAGTCTACGTGAATAAAAACCTTTTTTATTTTATTTTATTTTATTTATTTATTTACAATGATTAACTTGATTGACTATTTACACATTTTTACACTAATCTTAAAAATTGTTCAAAATGAGCACCTCCTCGTGCTATGCATAGTTCAGCACGTTTTCGCATATTGTCCTTAACGCGGTTGAGAACAAACGGATCACTTCTTACAGTATCAAAAGCGTTCCTGATACGTACTTTTAACTCTTCCCTGTTTGAGTACTCCGTAGCGTACACAATTGTTTTTACTTCACCCCATAAATAAAAGTCTAATGGAGTGAGATCTGGAGAGCGTGCAGGCCATGGCACTGGCCCACCACGACCTATCCATCTGTCACCAAAATTATTATTTTAAAACTCACGTACGCGCACCTGATAGTGCGCGGGCGCTCCGTCATGTTGGTAAAAGAGGTTTTGATAAACACTAAGAGGCACATCGTCCAACATTTCATCCATCACACTGTTTAAAATGTTCAGATATGATACACTATCAAGTCTTCCATCAATAAAGTACGGGCCTATTAAACAATTATTTAAAATACCTGCCCACACATTATTTTTCGGCCAAAACTAAACGTGGAGGCTACCGGTCCTAAAAATGCATATAATGGATAAGCAGTTTAAGTTTATTACTTTCAATTGTAAAAATGTGAAACGTTCCCTGCAAAATATTCAAGAACTTTGTAAAACATGTGATTTGATAGCACTCCAAGAAACCTGGTTACTGGCGCATGAGATATCTTTTTTAGATAGTATAAGCGATGACTTCAGCTCGACAGGAGTATCTGCATTGGACCTATCCTCGGGCATTCTACACGGCCGCCCGCACGGAGGAGTTGCATTGTTATGGAGACGGAGTATTTTTCAACATGTTACCGTTATTCAGTGTAATAACCCGCGCGTGTGTGCCATCAAAGTGGTATGTGCGGATAAAGCCTTTCTAGTGTTTAGTGTCTATATGCCTGTGGACGTGACCGCTAACTTGGCGGATTTTACTGATGTTTTGAGTTCGGTAAGTGCTATCATAGACAATTGTAACGTTGATTGTGTATACATGTTGGGAGACTACAATGCGCACCCGAAGGACCGTTTCTATTGTAAACATTTAGACTTTTGTTCGGATCAAGAATGGTCATGTGTTGATGTGGCAAAATTAGGAGTCTCTTCCGATACCTACACGTTTTTAAGTGAGGCACACGGTTCTAAGCGATGGCTAGACCATTGTGTAGTGACTAATGCTGCTTTAAAAAGTATTTCTGTATTATATGACGTTATGTGGTCAGACCACTTTCCACTTGTTATCAATTGTAATTTGAATATGGTGTCATCAAAAACATATGATACTCACGTTTATCACAATAAGACTGTGTGGGGTGATAGATCACAACGTGATGTAGAAATGTATGAACGTGAATGTCACAAAAGGTTACAGCTCGTAGAATTTCCAGCAGAGCTGAGTAGTTGTTGTGATAAAACTTGTAATGACTCCTCACATGGCATTATTATCGATAGGCTATATGGAAACATAGTGCAGGCCTTGACTGAGGCAGCTGTGGTGGGTCGAGGAAGTATGCGTATCAGGAAGAAAGCTATAGTAGGCTGGAATAAATACGTAGCCGAGGCTCACGGGCTTGCTAGGAATAAGTTCCTCTTATGGAACTGGTGCGGTAAGCCTCGTTCTGGAGATACGTACAAGGAGATGTGTGAATCCAGAAAGGTATTTAAGTCGCGGCTTAAATGGTGTCAAGATCATGAAACACAAATAAAAATGGACATATTGGCGTCACACCATTCAAGTAGCGACTTCCGTGGCTTCTGGAAACACACAAATAAATTAAATCATAAGCCGGGAGTGCCCGTGAGTGTCGGTGGGGCATCAGCGCCGAAAGAGATAGCGAATCTATTTATGGAACATTTTTATGTTAAGTCACCTTTAGGTCCGTCAAAAACGATGCTTTGTGTTAAGACCGGCCAGGAGCCGGGTATTAAGTTTAAAGTCAATGAAATTGACCTTCTGATAAAGACTATGTCCAGAGGTAAATCCCCGGGTCATGACGGTCTTAGCATTGAGCACCTTAGAATGGGGCATTAGTGATTCGTGTATTCCAAAGTTATGTAAACAAAATTTTAGCTATATTTTTACTAACATAGAATAAGTCTTATGTATTACTAACAATTTTGAGTCTTTGGTAACTTGAATAAATAACTTTATTATTATATTATTATTAACACTAAACCGGTGTTGATAAGCGTCCTGTCGCGTAACATAGGGATTTTCAGTACTCCACCAATGTTCATTATGCACATTAAATGTGGCTTCGTCAGTAAATAAAATGTTTTTGTCTAAATTAGACAAAAACCAGTGGCAAAAATTCACCCGCGGTTCGTGATCGTTGACCCCAAGTTCTTGAACGGGTCTAAAATGGTATGGGTGCATTCCTTCTTCATGCAGCAGCTTCCACACAGTCCAATGTGATACACCGAATCGTCTTGCAGCATTTCGAGTGCTTTCTTGTGGGTGATACTCGAAGTATTCGAAAATGGCTTCTTGTAGGTGCACTGGGTATGGCTGCCTTCCTCGTCCTTGGGCATGCGTCGGTACGGTGAACTGACCGAATGTTCGCAATCGATGGTTGACACCTAGCATAAGGTTGTACGACGGAATCTGGTGGTTGGGAAACATCCCTCGGTACAAATTAATAGCGCCCCGTACACTATCATTCGATAACGCGTAGGCACGAACCATATCCCAGTATTCTTCATTGGAATATTGATATGACGTCATTTTTATTAGTCAAAGACGTGTTTACAGAACACACTTATCGGTAAGCGGGGTGGTTTATGCAATACGCGGAAGCGGCATTCGGAACTAGCGGCGCCCACGCATAGACTGCGGTCAGCGCGGGGGCGGGTCCTGTCGGTGCATCGGAACAACACAAAGGGAAGGGCGAGGGGGAGGGCGGGGTTTACGCACGAGCGTAAACCCCGCGCGGCGCGTGTTTAGCCACGTGATCACTTTAGGTAGGTACTGTTTAAAGTTCACTTCTTGCGCACTCAGTGTTCATGATTAATGTATTTTATTGGAAAATTACGTCAAAAATTTAGGTTATAGGTTTTTTTAATATTTGGGACGAGAATCGAATACTGAACACCCTCCCTTAATATGTCCCTCGTCTAACCTAACATACTGTATACTAACATACGGCTGACTGACAATTGGACGGGGAATCTTCTCTAAAAGTGTTCACATCTGAACCAAGCACTTTGTAAGCGACCCATGTAGTTCGATTCAGATCGTACACAATCGGCACGGCTTAGCCGATCTTCAAATTTGACACAGTGGCACGGAGGAATAATCGCCGAAAAGAAAAATGTCCGATTGATACAATGTAAAAGTATAGACAACTGCTTTACTATATTTAGCTTAACATTAGTAAGCAGCAGAATGCCTTGCAGGCCTAGTTTAAGTATGGAACTTAAACAACGTTGGTCTACTCAAATATGGCAACGGATATCCACTCTTACATTGGCCTGCGGGAAAGCCGCCTGTCCTCACTATTTGGCAATAACTGCAACTGAAATGTATGAAATACTAGCTGTGCCCCGCGGTGTTACCCGCGTTAAATTTCATAAATTTTCTTTGCTATAAACCTCACGGAGCCCGAGACCTTTCCAACAAATGCAAAACCGTGGAAATCGGTTCGTGCGTTCTGGAGTTATAGCGTCAGGAAGGAAAACCCGACTTATTTTTAAATAGTAGACAGTGAACGGAAATAAAATAGTAGATATAAAATTTACCAAGTTGTTGGTTATAGTTTAGAGTTTTTAAAACTCTTTGCTTATGAATTGCTATATTGTCTTTGTTAGGTATTAATAATACATGATAAATCTTGATAGATTTAAAAAGATAAATCCATCAAAATGACTTAATAAATCACATTATTTTTATATTTTAAAATACTAAAGCAAGTACCGACAATTTAGCAGTAACCAAAATAAACAGGAATTCAAAATGGGGAAGAAAAACGAAAAGGAGGATTTTTCGTGTGAAATGTACAGTAACAGGTACTTTATACTGTGCTGCATAGGTGGCGGGCTGGCGTGCGGCAGTACTCACCTCGCAGTCACGCCGCTTGACCTTGTGAAGTGTCGCCTGCAGGTCGACCCAGGCAAATACAAGTCAATCTTAAAAGGTTTTGGGATATCTATAAGGGAAGGCGGATTGAAAAACATAGTGAAAGGCTGGGCACCTACCCTACTTGGATACACATTCCAAGGGACAGCAAAGTTCGGTGGTTATGAATACTTCAAGTATCGATTTTCGAAAATGGTAAGCGAGGAAGACGCTTATCTTTATAGAACATCACTTTATTTAGCTGCATCAGCGTCAGCAGAATTTCTCGCTGATATTGTCCTTGCCCCTTTCGAGGCTACCAAGGTGCGAGTTCAGACCACGCCGGGGTATACGTCCAAGATGTCAAAAGCAATGCCGCATATAATGGCAACTGAAGGTATAGGCGCATTTTACAAAGGACTACCGCCGTTGTGGGGGCGACAGATCCCGTACACAATGATGAAATTTGCTTCTTTCGAAAAAGTTTTAGAGTACTTGTACCGGAATGTAGTACCGAAGAAACGGGAGGATTGCACGAAGGCTGAGCAGCTGGTAGTGACATTTGCAGCGGGCTACATGGCCGGGGTTTTGTGCGCTATTGTGTCACACCCAGCAGACACTATTGTCTCCAAGCTAAACAAAGATCCGGGCAGTTCCATCGGTTCCATTCTCGGTGACTTGGGAGTGTTTGGTATCTGGCGTGGGTTGATTGCGCGTATCATCATGATTGGAACCCTGACGGCGCTACAATGGTTTGTGTATGATGCTTTTAAGGTATACACGAGAATGCCACGACCACCGCCTATGGAAATGCCAGAGTCTTTGAGAAAAAGACTCGAACAAGAAGAAAGACAAAAGAAGAAATGGTAAGACCTCCATATGCGTTTCTGTAACGAAAATGTGTAAATATTTGACGTCGTAGAAGACATGAACTGATTTCATAAAATAATTGTGATACTTTCGGTAGTTATTGTTTTGAAATACTTATTCTGTGGGACTTGTTTTTCTTTACGGCTCATGTAAATTTGTTAAATTCACTAAATTATGCAATGTGCCTACAGTTTGATAGATAAGCAGGTACACATGTATTCTTTAACATATTATATTTGCATGATTGTATGAACTGTGTCAAGTTTCTATGAATAAAACTACAAAAAATAAAACTACCCTTTCAGAAAAAAGTTGTTTAAGATGTAATACGACACCAATTACTTTAATTAATGCTTCTTAGTCGACCATTTTGTTTCCCTTTAAATGAATAGAACTAGGCCTGAAAGAAAAAAAGATAATGAAAAGCGTAATAAAAAGAATAAGCGAGTAGTGTTATGAACTTTCAGGACAAATTTTACCTCAGTACTTTGATTAGACATTTACAGTTAGTCGAGGCGTTTTTCACTGCTTCACAGGTGGTAAATAGGTACTTGACTGTTGGTTTGTTTGCAATGGCATTTTAAGCAGAATTGTTTGATGTGATACTAATGCTCGAAATTTATTGATGACTTTGTTAGTATAACGGTAGCGTGCTCAATGACTCCCGGGTTGGGATACAATCTGGTATTAGAGTTTTTCGGAAAAGGAAACAACATCACGAGTAGGCCGGAAGTTGCTGGTTTTATACCTACGTGTCCCGGAGAACGTGTAAATAAGTAGTTTCTGCTACTGACCTCTCTCTGGTCAGGTCAGCTAGAAAAAGACACGCAAAATTAATATCTACCATGTAGATGGTTAGTGTCTTAAGTCGTAGGTCTTCGACCAGTGTGTGTTGGCAGTGATGCCTTACGGAACAGTGACGTAGTCGCTCACTATGGGCCTTATTACAAGGCTCGTGGTCACCGAAAGAGCGATGGAGAAGGCTATGCTCGGAGTTTCCCTGAGAAATCGAATCAGAAATGTCGAAATCCGCAAGCAAACCAAAGAACTCACCGTCATAGCCCTAAGAATTGCAAAGCTACTGTGGCAGCGGGCGGGGCACATAGCTCGTAGAACCGACGGCCGTTAGGGCAGAAAGGTTCTCGAGTGGCGACCACGAACCGGAAAGTTGTGAATTACGAAAAATATTGGTTCCCCATACAACATCGAATGATTACCGACCTAAATATATGCCATTGGGTCGGTAATTATTCGACCTGTAGCAACCTAGCGAAATTGGCGCAACCTAGCGAAATTGGCGCAATCACTGCGAATTCGTACTGCATATCGCTGATAATTCACAGGAATTTGAAATTGAAAAGCAATTATAATGCATAATTGCTTTTCTATATCAAATTCGTTCACTAGCTTTAGTTAGTGAGACTTTCACAAGGCTTATGAAAGGTGTATATAAATAAAAACCAGCCAAGTGCGAGTTGGACTCGCACATGAAGGGTTCCGTGGCAGCAAGTATTTCAGTTGATTAAATGAAAGCAAATTGCGGTTTATGTATTTAAAAAAAACGACTTGCTAGATCTCGTTCAAACCAATTTTCGTTGTTAGTTTCCATGGTAATGTACATCATATGTTTTTTTTTTTATGATTCTCTTATTTTAGAAGTTAAAGGGGGGGGGGGGGACACTCATTTTTCCACTTTGGAAGTGGAAAAATGAGAGAATGAATCTCGCGCAAACTATTCAGTTTAGAAAAAAATTATATTAGAAACCTCATTATCATTTTCAAAGACCTATCCATAGATGCCCCACATGTATGGGAACGATGAAAAAAAAAATTTGGGTTTCAGTTCTATGTATGGCGACCCGCCAAAATAATTGTTCTTTTTCTATTTTTGTGTAAAAATCTTAATGCGGTTCACAGAATACATCTACTTACCAAGTTTCAGTAGTACAGTTCTTAGAGTTTCGGAAAAAAGTGGCTGTGACATACGGACGGACAGACAGACAGACATGACGAATCTCTAAGGGTTCCGTTTTTTGCCATTTGGCTACGGAACCCTAAAAATTAGTGCTCTATGAAATTGTGATTAAACTTTGATGTGTCGTGTTTGATTTTATATTTCATTTTAAAATTAAACACTCGAGTTACAATATGTAAGTAAAGTAAATATTAGTCAATACTTTCCGAAAATCCATGTCATTGAATATAAAAAAAATGTCTTAATTGAGTTGAGAGAGAACGCTCGATGAGTCCCTAAAGAATGAAACACATGTTGGGTTGATTCTGATGCAACCGATTTGCTTGTTAATACTGTCCTATTATTTTTTGCGGGCAGGTGGGTGTTGAACATTACATTCAAGCTTAATAAGAATAAAAGTAGAGTTAAGGTTCTTGGGAAATGGAGCGGAGAAATTCCATCATAACATTTACGGGTACAAAGTACACTCAGACTCTGAACAACTATAAATGGGTCATAAATTGTTGATTTGGGGAGAGGAAGAGGGCGCTGAAGTGGAAGGGAGGTGACCACCTTAATCGAGACCTGATTTACCCACAGGCTTATAATTAGGTTTTAGCCTAGGGCACAAGAACCGTGCGCGAGCGCAGAGAATTCATTTGATTTTTAATTTTTTACCCCAGCGATACCTACTAGCCACTTTAAAAAGGTACTACACCTTTAAAAGTTTGATTCAGTAATGCTTTTCTTTAATCTATGACAACAGACAATCAACTGAACAAAACATACTCGAATAGTCTCGTAAACATACTAGAACAAACTGATAAAATATTATTAAAATGGAGTTACTATATAAGTGGACCGTTTAGGCACAAGGAGGAAGCAAAGAATATCATCATATCAGCCGATAGACGTCCACTGCTGGACATAGGCCTCCTCCATAGAACTCCACAATTGCCTGTCTTACGGTACAAGCGGTTTTCAGCGACCCTCACAAGATCTTCAGTCCATCTTGTAGACGGCCTGCCCCGCTACGTCTTCCGGTTCGTAGTCACCACTCGAGAAACTTCCTGCCCCAACAGCTGTTGGTTCTACGATCTATGTGCCCCGCCCACTGGCACGTCAGCTTTGCAAATCATTGGGCTGAGCAGGTGACTTTGGCTCGCCTGCGGATTTTGACATTTCTGATTCGACCTCGCAGGGAAACTCCGAGCATAGCTTATTGCTCTTTGAGTGAGCTTGAATCTTCTAAACATTGGTTGTTCAAGTACAACGTCAAAAATCCTGGTATATTCTGCCTAAATATAGCAAGCAAATTAATTATAATAAAAGAGCTAGGAATTTTTGCACTCAATGATACCATTTTTCAGGTAGAGCTGCATTAGTCAGCTGAGAGGTATTATTAAAACCTTCAATACTATGGTAGTAGATAGATCTTTAATACAATTTGTCAGTTCAGTGAAGGTATCATTTTTCTTCAGAAGAATATTATAATATTATATGCACCTGTACATAAAAGTTTTTATCACATTTTACAAATAACGCTAACTCTAGGATTTACAGGGCTAAGAAGGTGAGTAATCTTTCAGATTTAAATATAGGTACCTACACAGCTATCTGTTACTTTGAAAATGCTTTCTCGTTCAGTCCGGAGGGCGCATTTTGATAGCAAGCCTAGGGCTGTCAGCAATTTAAATCAGGCGGCTTCGTGTAGTCAACACTAACTACACATGGATATGAATATTCATTTTGTATTTTGAGCTAGTAAATAATAAACCTGTGACTGTAAAAAGCTAAGTTAAGAACCGTGACCGAGTAGTGATCCTGCCTGCTGATCATGTTGGTTCTATGAAGACGTTCATGAACATTCTGGGTGTTTTATGTCTCTTCCAAAAGTAGATGAGTATTTCTATACTTTGTTCAGTATCCATAGTACAAGCTGTGCTTAGTTTGGGCTAGATTTGATGTCATGTGTCCCGAATTTGTTTTTCGAGGAGCTAATTCTTAGCATTCCATGGATTCACTTTCGGAGACCGGGTCCATGGCGTGGTAGAGGAGGGAACACTCGACAGAGTCTGAGTCTTGCGACTCATCTGTAATGCATCTACGCTCACCTTCTCTGTCTCTCAGTATACCCCCCTATTCCTAGCCAAATTTGGTTTGATCCTAATAATGCCGCTCGTTCCAATATATCTCTAGAACTTACGGAAGTTTTTGATAATCCTAAGTATTTTAATAGGTTGTAGAGTGATTTTGGGTCTATATCCGTCGCACCCACTTCCACGGCATATAAATTAACCACAAAGCCGTTTCTGGTAAATTTATTTGTTATGTCGTAATACTTGTTCGTCTTAAACGCGTGATCTTTGGGGAAGTTGGTTTCCCACGGTACGGTAAGGTCTATGAGCAAGTTTTCACGTATATTAAAAAAAACAGGTGACTTGTTTCCGCAACGCTAATGTATAGATAATGGAAAATAGTATTGGAAAACACGATATAATGGCACGCGACTATCGTATACAAAGGAGACCAGGATCTAGCCGGCAATAACAGTAATGTGGGGATTTATTCGAACGCCGTGCCCCACTTACCGGATTTAAGCGGTCCGGTCCGGCCCCAGTGACCACTACTAAATGGAGCTGCTGATACATAGAACATTTTATTAGTAGACGTGCCAAACTAATGTTCACAAGGGAAGATGAAGCAGGATCTAATTCCTTGTGGGTGTGGCTGGAAAGATTCGCGTATACGACAATTTTCTGTCATATTAGTGTGATAGACTGTCGAGCCCGTAACATGAGTCCATTTTGCTGACATTATTAGCGTTCTGGTCACTAGTGACTCCGGCGAGTGAACATAGCCGTGTAAAGCTTCAGGTTTATCCTTACATAAACCGCTACCTGACAGATCACTATAGCTGGTAAGGTAAGGATCCCAAACTTTGTGAATTATGGTCAAGCAAATTAATACTGCGGTATTCAGGCAATGGGTCAAAGGGCACATTTTGGTATCTCAATTGCAATTGCAATTGCAATCTCAATCATCAGTTAGTATAAAATAAAAAAGGTTTTTATTCACGTAGACTTTAAAAAAGCGCTTGTAAATAGTCGGAACATGTTTGTAGTAATATAGTTGTATACATTATTATTTCTGGTGACATAGATATTTAGGTACACATAGTATTGATTGTATAATTGTATGATATGAATATTATTAAAAAAAACCTACTTTTCTAGTAGTGTGTGTAGTATGATGTTAGGTACGCCCAGGTAAATGAGTATATGTGATATAATTATTTAACTGACAAATATTAATTAATGGGTGATAAGTTATTAGGTGTACATTTAAAAATATCCCTTTGTCGATTTGAGTCCCGGCTTGAAAAACCGCCCAGGCTAATTGTCACGTCATGGTAAAAAAAACAATGTTGAAACATGGTATAACATCCTGTCCCATAATATCAATAAAATAAATAAGGTTAACAACTGCCAGGCCTAATTATGTAGCGGGTATATTACAAAACTCCCAATAACACTTATTGGCCTGACCCGGGATAATCTGTAGGTACTATAATATTGTATCTGTTACTTCTCCATCGCTCTGAGGACTTGTCATAACGTCATGTCGCTCGTGTCATAATCAGTTTGCGCCATAGATCTACTTTTGAATCAGATGTGACACAGAAAGCGTGCGTTTATTCATTACCTAATTTCAACAAAAAGGATCATTCCAATTGCTACTTACTTACTTATGGTATGGGCAGTGGTTACCCTGGTGTCAGAGTTGTTCAAGCCACCCAGTAATCCTCTGACAAGGCTTAATGACAACCGGGACCGACATCTTAAAGTGACCTCCGAAGCACGGAGATGCTCAGAAATAAAACTAGTTTGGCGGTCACCCATCTATGGAATGACTGCGAGCCTAGTTGCTTAACCTCGCCAATGACATACGGACCGGTGAGCATCTGTGTGGTGAGCATTAGGTCCAGCGCAGACAGAGAGGAGCGCAGCGGAGAGGATTTTATTAAGGCACTCGAAAATCAACTTTAAAATTATCTAAATAAAGTGCATGTATGCTTGAACATTATAATGCGCGAGACTGCGCGAGCATTTTGTCAGGTTCAAGCATATATGCACTTTATTCATATAGCTCTAAAGTTTATTTTCTAGTGCCTTAATAAAATCCTCTCCGCTGCGCTCCTCTCGGTCTGCGCTGACCCTAAATGACTGCCCTGTTGGTCTAGCGGTAGCGTGTTCAATCGCAGATAATGTGGTCCTGGGTTCTAATCCCGGGTCAAATACTGTTTGACGCAGTTGCTTAAAAACACCAATCGCTTACAGACGAATGGCAGCTTGGCAGTTCTAAACTCACTGTTCTTTGCTTCCGAACTATGTTTTATTATAAGTGGGAGGATCACAATCTCAAACACTGGCTGACATTTAACATAATCTAGGGATCTACAAGTGTACGGCACGCTCTGTTTGCGAGATATTTCTATTTGTTTTATGATTTCACCTAAAAATATTTTTTCATTCAGGCCTATTTTGCTTTTATTTGAAGTTACACTCTTTGAAAGTAGGATATAAATCTGAAAGGATTTGGATAGGCCAAAAGGATCTTTGGAGTGGATCCTTTATCATAATATCTTTGTATTTAGAAGATATTTTACTGCCATTTCGCCTGAATAGCTCTTTTATATATATGGAAGTAATTTATCTAACTTCAATAAGTATTCGTGAGGGAAGTTCAAAGTTGGATCCCGAGTCGGATCCGTTATTACAGAGACATCTCGAGGATTACTCTTCAAGTTTGCGTGTAAATAAATGAAATTGTAAAGGGCAAATGTGTCTACATGGAAAATAATTCTGAGGCTATCTGTGGAAGACTGGAGGTAATATTACATACTAGCTGTGCCTAGCCTTGTTATCACCGATTTAGTTACTTATTGTCTACTAGCTGTGCCCCGTGGTTTTACCCGCGTTAAGCTTTATAAATTATAGCCTATGTGTTAATCCAGGGTGTCAGCAAACTCCATACCAAATTTTATTAAAATCGTTCCAGCCGTTTAGACGTGAAGAAGTAACAAACATACACACTCACATACTCACAAACTTTCGCTTTTTATAATATAAATGTGATGTCTGTCTGTTAATTCAGGGCATAACCTATCTCAATTCCAAATTTCATCCAAATGAATAAAGCCGGTCTCGTGTGATTGAGTAACAAGCATCCTAACATCAATACGTACAAAGTTTCATGTTATTCATATTTTTAGCTGCACCTGGAATGCTTTCCAATGCCGTTAAGGAAAATGCTATCTATACATTTAAATGTTTATATGTACGTACACTACTCAATACATAAATCGATTATTGTAACTGTAATATACATCTTAGAGCAGACTGTGTGTACACACGGCTAGGACTGCACTTATGCGGAAAAGTGTTTTTTGCATGGCTCCAGTGCTGTATAATAAAATACCAAATAGCTGGAAAAACCTTAACAATAATATGTTTAAAAAAAAAGTTAAATCGCTTCTTGTTGAAAAAGCATACTACAATGTTACAGATTTCTTAAAGGACAAATTTAAATTTAAATTATTATTATTATTTATATTGAAATGTATGCTTTTCATCTATTTATCTATTTCATCTATTTATTCTTAATTTAGCTTTTTTATTAATGACATTGTTATTTTGACCTATTGGATTTCATTTAGAATATATGATTTTAATTATTATATCCAATTGACATACTATTATATATTATTGTCTTTCATAATTGTAATGCTCATATTTAATTATAGAAACTTACATGTCATAATTTTGAATGTAATAATTGTACCTAACATTTGCATGCCACTATATGTACGGCAAACATGTCTGAACATAAAAACTTATACCATCCTACATACAATGAACCACTGTTTGTGAACACATGTTTATGCAAATAAATGTTTTCTGTTCTGTTCTGTTCTGTTCTATACCGTAAGTTAGAAAAGGATTTTTGAGAATTTCTCAACACAACAGACAGAGATCCATCATGATCTATTGCTTAGAAGCCCGTCATTTTCAAAGTTGAACACATGACATTATATATTCAGGTTCCTGATTAAAAACAAACTTTAATTATAAGGCGGCAGTAATTAATGAAATTAAGCAAATATGTAATGTAATGACATGTTTAAATTCCTGTGCGCGGGGTACATTACACACATATCATAGACGGATATAAATGAAATCCAGACTCAGAACAACTATTTATGGGTCACACAAATAGTTGTCCGGCGCGGGACTCGAACCCGCGACACGAAGCGGCGAAGCGACCGTCTTAACCGCTACGCCACACGTGCAGTAAAGTAATATAATTAAATATTTCGCTTTTCTAGGTCTAGACTGCCTACTTGGTCTAGCGGAAGCGTGTTTAACCGCAGATATTGAGGTCCTGGGTTTATATCCCGGGTCGTGCTAAAAAGTGATTTTGGGAATCTGTTAAAAAAAAACTCAATATCAGCCTGAAGTCTGGGAGTCGGCGGTATCACACCCTAGTGCCTCGGACAACACGAAAAGCCTATGCCTGACCTCTTTCCCGTCGTGTCGCTAGTCATCCCATCGGATCATGAGAGTGATGGAATAGAAAGTGCCGCTGCGTTTGCGCACACACTGGTGCACTATAATATGTCCCGCGCTCATGGCTAGTTTCCATTTAGACTGGCCGCCGTGGCCGAAATCGACCAAGACATTATTGACATAATTATTTTCTAGGTACCTAAATTTTGTAAGACTGTTTGTTTCTATTAAATAAATGATAAGGCGCTTTTAAAAGTTTGGTATTTCATTGTAATAGCAGACAACAGAGGCTTATTATGCTTAGATTAATATGTATTTTAATTAATTTAATTTTGCAGAAGAGAATCAGGTTCACAAATCACATTTTAGCTTTTAACTTATAAATTACTCTTTAATTAATATTTATTTATTTAGTACAACTTACAAAACATACACTAATACATTGAATACATACATGTTATAAAATTACGTGCTAAATGTTGTTTCACTTACAAGTCGCCACGGCATGGTCTTTAAAAGAAAAAAAAAAGAACTCCTTTGACAGTTCTTTTTTTTTTTTTTTTGGGAAACTTAATATTACTACAAATTCTTATATAATAACTACTTAGCTTACTATAAATTCAAAGAGTACTAAAACACATTTTTACGAAACTAACTCGACTGGTAGCAATAGACCTTTAGGTATACATAACACAACACATAAACATGATCGAGACAACCGGACCATATTGATATATTTTAGATATATATATTATGAAACATTGAAAGATGCCATTATGTTGCTGTTAAATTTTGAAAGGCTGTTTGAGAAAATATCCTCATACAATTGACTTGAATTTATTTTCTGAATCTAAATTTTGTTATCAGATTTCACCTAAACCAAAGATGAAGAACCTTTAGGAGTGGATATAGAGACCACTGGAACACCAGATCCGCGTAGGTCATAATAGGTTGAATTCACGTCGCGTAAATTTAACCTTATTACAAGGGACATAGCACAGCAGAGTGTCATGTTGCGACATATTACATGTATAAATAAAAACCGGCCAAGTGCGAGTCGGACTCGCCCATGATGGGTACCGCAGCAGCTAATATTTCAGTTGATTAAATGAAAGGTAAATTGCGGTTTACAATTTATGACGCATTAAAAAAAACTACTTACTAGATTTCGTTCAAACCAATTTTCGTTGTTAGTTTACATGATATTTTAGATCGTATTTTAGAAGTCATTTTTCCACTTTGGAAGTGTCTCTCGCGCAAACTATTCAGTTTAAAAAAAATATATTTTAGGAACCTCAATATCATTTTTGAAGACCTATCCATAGATATGCCACATGTATGAGTACGATGAAAAAAAAAATTGAGTATCAGTTCTATGTAAGTAAGTAAGTAACTCTTTATTGTACACCAAAAAATAATACATAATAAGAACTTTGAGTATGTTAAGATTGTACAAATGGCGGCCTTATCGCTAAGTGCGATCTCTTCCAGGCAACCGTTGAATGGACCAGGAGTAAAGAAAAGGCATTTGGGTATTTGTTGGCATAATTAGCAGAAAGAATTTTTTTTTTTTTTATTATGTGTATTTACCATGGGTACTTTTAACAATAAATAAATAAATACATACATATATATATATATATATATATATATATATACGGCAGGTCATAGGAGAATAAGATATACAGTAATTTGACGTTAAAGAGAAAGATAGTAACTCTTCACCATTTTCTTAAAAATGTCCAGTGACTGAGCACCTCTCACTGTCTCTGGCAAAGCATTCCACAATCGGGCAGCTTGTACGGAAAAGGAATGGTCTAAAAATTTTGTGGAATGCATTGGTATCTTGATTCGTAAATTTTTCGATGATCTCAGCAACCTCGAATGTGTCTCGTGGAGGAACTCAAAACGTTCCTTTAAGTAAGTCGGAGTAGCTGGATTGAACAATATACTGTATAGAAGAGAAACAATGTGAGCAATCCGGCGAAGTCGTATAGGTAACCACTTGAGTTTTGCACGAAATTCGGAAACATGATCATATTTACGCAAACCAAATATGAAACGAATACAAAAATTTTGGTGCCTCTCAAGTTTGTTTAATTGGTCCTCCGTGATATCGAGATAGCTGGCATCAGCGTAGTCTAAAATCGGTAGGAGAAGGGAATGGGCTAGCGCAATCTTGGTGGTGGTCGGCAAAAAATTACGAAGTCGTCTAAGTGACCCAGCGCAAGCAAACATTTTTCGACTAACTTCTTTAACCTGCGGGCCCCAGGATAACGTGGTATCAATATGTATACCAAGGTTTTTTACCGTCTTCGAGAGCGGTATGACTGAACCATTAAAGCGCACCTGTGGTACAAGCGACCAGTCTACCATAGAAATCTTTCTGGAGCTACCAACAACAATGACTTGCGTTTTTGATGTATTTATTTGCAGTCCATATGACCTTGCCCAGCTACTTATCTGACATAAATCGGTATTAATATTATGAATGGCTTCGTGAAGCTCTTCAAGTGGTGCTTTTGAATATATTTGAAGATCATCTGCGTAAAGGTGGTAGGATGAAATAAGTTGATTGGATATGGAATTTATGAAAATTGCAAAAAGTAACGGAGATAGAACGCCACCCTGAGGCACACCAACATTTGTATTGCACCACGAAGAGTAGCAGTCATCAATACGTATACGTTGCCGGCGGCCAGACAGGTAATTACGAAACCAGTCAATTGCCGTTGGAGATATGTTAATAGAGCAGAGTATACCTGTCAAGATATCGTGATCGACGGTGTTAAATGCATTACTGAAATCAAGTAATGCTAACACCGTCAGATCACCCTCCTCCATGCCCGACGTAATATCCTCCGTAATATGAATCAAGGCAGTCGTGGTACTATGACCAGGACGGAAGCCGGATTGGACAGGATTCAGGAGATTATTTTTGCATAGAAAGGAGTTCAATTGGTTGTGAATAAGGCGTTCTAGGACTTTGGAGAGGAATGGCAGTATGGAGATAGGACGGTACTCGGAAAAGGAACTTGGATTGGATTTTTTTGGTAACGGGGTTATTTGGCCGTCTTTCCATGCTGATGGAAAGACCCCATGGGATAGGGAAAAATTAAGGATATGGCATACGACAGGAAGGATTTCATTAAGGATGGGAATGATCATATTACGACTGATACTGTCAGTTCCTACAGCATTGGATGATATTGACAGTATACTCTTCCTGACATCACAAGCCGACAATTGATTAAAGACGAACTGAGAGTATTTGGGGATAGGTAGCGATGAAAGATAATTTAATGTATAAATTTTAAGTGCCCTATCAAAATTGGACGACGCAGTAAAATGTTTATTGAGTAAATTGACATCTAAGTCTTTAGGAATTGCATTTTGGCGAGACTTTCCAATCCCCATTGAGTTTAGAAATTTCCATACTTTAGCGGGATCACCGTTTTGTACAGAGTTGTGAATGTGCTGGCGTTGTGCATTCCTACACACCTTGTTGCAGTGATTTCGTAAAAGGACATATTTGTCGCGGTTCAAATCCGTTGGCCGACCTTTGTATTTTGATTTTGCAGCGATTTTTTTGTTTTGGAGAGCTTTAATTTCATCAGATAGCCAAGGAGCAGGTAGGTGTTTCAATTTAATAGGCCGTATTGGAGCATGCTTGTCGTACAACTGTAGGAGCTCGTTGTTAAATACTGTGACCATAGCGTCGACAGATGTAGCAGTATACACAGGTGTCCAATCGATGCTACCAGCATCCTCCCGAAGATTCTCCAGATCGATGCCACCAAAATTACGTTGCAGGATGATTTTAGGCTTCGCTTTCGGTGGGTGAACTTTATAGGACAAGAATATGAGGTCGTGATAGGAAAAGGCGTCGGCAGAGCACTGTCCGTGCTTATGGATGTGTTGAGGAGAAGAAATAAAGATAAGATCAAGAAGCGATGGAGTAGAATTAGGAAAATTATGGGTAGCATTAAGGGGTAGGATTGATAAGTTAAGAGAATCGGAAGTTGCAGTTAACGATGAGGAGCGGAAATCATTTTTGAGTAGACAGGTATTAAAGTCGCCCATGATAATTGCGTGACTGTAAGAAGGTACAAGTTTTTCAAGAAGGTTTTCTAATGACGAGAAATAGTTAATACGGAGAGAAGGACAGTAATAGACTCCAAGCAAAAGCTTTGTATGGTGAAGATGCACTTCCAGGAAAAGGTGCTCACCGCCATTTGCAGGTGGTGGTTGCTCAGAGACGTCGACTACAGAGAAGGAAATATTAGAACGCAGATAGATTGCCACGCCTCCACCGTTTCCTTTCACACGATCATTACGAATGAGCTCAAATCCTGGAAGTGAGTAAGCTAATGAAGGGAGACAAGGTGTCAACCAAGATTCTGAGACAAGGATAGCATGGATATTTTTACAGTCGAAGGTG
Organism: Pseudoips prasinana; assembly: GCA_951640165.1. Taxonomy (NCBI): domain Eukaryota; kingdom Metazoa; phylum Arthropoda; class Insecta; order Lepidoptera; family Nolidae; genus Pseudoips; species Pseudoips prasinana. The sequence continues at coordinate 34,727,556 of OX621248.1, forward strand.
GCCAGCATATCGGGGAAGTGAGCCGGAATGCTTTGGGCATTTATGTGAACTACATTGAAATTACGGGGAACATCGAAAAATTTCTGTGTCAGAGTGTCCGTTAGTGAAGGTATACTCGAGAAGCTATCATCATTACTACTGGCTGAGTAAAAGCTATCTTTATCACTACAGTCTGACATAATAAAATATAATATAAAATACCTATATAAAATAAAATAAATATATATATATACCTATAATATGTCAAAATATTTACAATAAAACAATTTATACTAAAGTCACACAGTCCACCCACCGGCTGCATTGTAAGGTATCACATTTACAATGTTAAAACTATTCATATACATATAAGCAGTGCAGCTAAGTACAAGCAAATAAAAATAAAAAAGATAAGTAATCAAAATAGTGTGTCATCATGAGTAACGCTGTCTGTATTATAGCTATTATGTGAAGTTTGATGAAAGGTACTAAAATGCTATTTAATTATATATAATATAAAATAGTATGGTTCATTTACAAAATTCAATTTAAATTCAATTTGGACTAAAAAGACCGAAAAAGTTGACAGGAACTAAACGTGGCTACAGTATGCTTACATACTCTTTGCCTGACATTAAAAGTAGACAAACAATTAATTACAAGTAGTAGGTGATTTGTAACTCAGATTTTTTTTTAATTTGTGATGATTACCCTGTTTCAATGCACTATTTTGATTATTCATAATACTCACAATGTGGGTGTTTGAGTTTCGAAGTAACTATAAACGTGACATACGTATAGCTTGTACGTAACTGGAATGTTAACTAAAAAACAAGAACACACTTTGAATGAAGCTACATTAGAAAAGATCTCATTTTTTACTTGCCGCAGCTGTACGTTTGGTCTTGGTGGTTTTGGTGCATACGACCGGCTTGGCAGTTTCTTGCGACAGAGTATTATCCAAAGGAATACAATTCAAGTCGGCGAGACATGTTATTTTCTTACGCGCCCCATTCGTTTCCGAGACATAGAAGATTTCACTCTGCTTAGTAAACGAGCGATTTACTCCATATCTGTCACGTACCTTCATGAAAAGATCGTGCCGCATCTTCGTCAGAAACTCCGATAATGTGATACCGGAACCTTTGAGCTTTGCCTTTCCAAACCAGATCTTATCGCGAAGTGTTCTATCATGCAGCTTTAATAGTATTAGGCGAGACTTCTTAGTCGATGAACTCCCCATCCTGTGACACCTTTTGATGTCCCCAGTTGAGAATGATGGCATGAGTAATTGGTCCTGAACAATACCTGCAACAACTTCTTCAATGTTTTCCTTGGGATTTTCTGTGACACCATGTAGCAAGAGAATCTTCCGGCGACCACGCATCTCAAGGCGATCAGCATCTTGAGCAAGTAGATCAACCTGCCGCTGTAGATTGTTCATGATGTCAACAACATTGTTCCGGAAAGTTTGGAATTCTGTGGCCATTCCTGAGGTGCTTGCAGATCCACTGATGCTTGGGGACTTCTGTAATTCAGCAGCAATGGCACCCATACGTGTGTTTAGCCTTGTGAACTCCTCCCTCATTTCACTCATGGACTGCTTAATAGATTCCATTGTGTACTGGAGATAATGCTATTCCGGTTGGTAAACTGTATTAACTTTCAATTAATATCATTAAATGTGTAAAATTATGAGTTATTCTTATTTAAAACTATTTTTAAATATAGAGCTAATTAACAGCAACACTATACAACTACCCTCGAAGAAAAAGTATGTTGTATGTACTTATGGGGAACCCCCAAAATTATTATTATTTTTCTATTTTTGTGTAAAAATCTTAATGCGGTTCACAGAATACTTACCAAGTTTCAACAGTACAGCTCTTATAGTTTCGGATAAAAATGGTTGTGACATACGGACGGACAGACAGACAGATAGACAGACAGACATGACGAATCTAAAAGGGTTCCGTTTTTAGCCATTTGGCTACGGAACCCTAAAAAATAAAAGTCGTAGCTGATCTACACGATACTTGAACCAAATACTAAATCTATGATACAGACAATTCGGGCCATACATACAATATCATAAATAATGTGTAATCAATATAAACGTACTAATATTAATGTGGAAGCTGCCGACTAAATATTTACGTTGATGTTCATCACAGCTTCCTCGGTAATAAAGGAAAGATGTGGCTGTATCAATCCAAAACCACCTTTAAAATCTCGGTAGTAAGATTCATTATAAAAACGTACATGTGCAGTTGTGCACCATATAATTCCAACCACGGCAGGACGACAAGTTAGGAATTTGGCTTAACTTCGCCACGTTTTACAAAAGTTACTGAATCGAATTTTTGCCCGAGACTCGACTCGAGACACAGTTTTAATATTGGAAAATATTGTTTTATACAGTTTCTGAATCGCACTTCTTGTGCTGCAGCAAAAGTTGTAGAAGTTGGTGTGAATTAAAAACAATACCTACTTATTATATGGAAAGAAAGGTAGTAAGTATTTTATTATTATTTTTAAAATTTATATACGGGCAGTACATAAATTATACAAATAATAATAAACTACTCCTTGCAGTAAACTAAGGTTAGCCATCTGTGAGAGACTTGAGTTTGTACGTAGTTGCTTCCAGGTATACCCATTCTAAGGTATAATAATATCTATTGATATGTAATGATATCTATATACATATATGTAATTCTCTGTGAATTCTTAAAAATATTTTACTAACGCCTTATTTTAATAATTTTAATGTAATCATATCAAGTGACATTTTATCATTATTAATAATATTAGGTCTTTACCTATGAAATTGCCGTTCTGCAGTACTGGCCATTTCAAATCAAAATAATTTTTGTTTGGCTAAGAATTCTAATTTCAAATTAATTTTATTTTAAAAACATGGATTCTTTTTTCCAAAAGTAGTCATTTCTTTATTGATTAGTGTTACATTTTCATCGCATTTCAATCTTTTTCGTCATCATGGATACGTTAAAAATTCGAGTAATTATGGAATATGAGTACCGTCGTGGCAGCAACGCGGCACAAGCGGCACGCAACATCAACGACGTTTACGGAGCTAACACTACAAACCAACGCACCACCTGTTATTGGTTTGCTCGCTTCCGTTCTGGAAATTTCGACCTGAAAAATGAACCTCGCGGTCGTCCGAAGACTTTGGTCGACAATGACGAATTAAAGGCGGTTGTGGAAGCTGATGATACACAATCTACGGCTGAATTAGCAGCAGCTTTCGACGTTAGCGTCAAAACAATATTGGTCCATTTGCGTCAAATTGGCAAGGTAAAAAAGCTTGACAAATGGGTGCCCCACGAACTCAATGATCGCCAGCGCGAAGTACGCGTCGAGACGTGCCTTGCACTGCTCAACAGACACACAAATGAAGGAATTTTGAACCGCATTGTTACCTGCGATGAAAAATGGATTCTGTTTGATAACCGCAAGCGCTCAGCAAGTTGGTTGGATCTTGGTTCAGCACCTAAACAATGCCCTAAACGAAAACTTACCCCTAGAAAAGTGATGGTCACTGTTTGGTGGTCTAGCGCCGGTGTGATTCATCACAGCTTCTTACCAAACGGGGTGAGCATTACTGCAGATGTGTACTGTGAAGAACTGAGCACAATGATGGAGAAGCTGGCGCATCTCCAACCAGCATTGGTCAATCGCTCGTCTCCGCTGCTCCTGCACGACAACGCGCGACCTCATACTGCACAGCAGACGGTCTCCAAGTTGCAAGAACTGGGGTTGGAAGCTCTCCGTCATCCGCCCTACTCACCAGACCTTGCGCCTACAGACTACTACTTTTTCCAGAATTTGGATAACTTCTTGGCGGGAAAAAAATTCAATACCCGAGAGGCAGTACAAAATGCCTTTGAAGAATTTGTTGCCTCCCGTCCAGCTGATTTCTTTAAGAAGGGCATCAATAAACTGCCACTGCGATGGCAAAGATGCATTGATTGCATGGGTGATTACTTCGATTAATACAAATAAAAAAATTCATGAAAAAAATTCGTTTAAATTTTTTCATACAAAACGGCAATTTCATAGGTAAAGACCTATTAATAATATCCTGGGATATTATTCACACACGGCTAAATTAAGTAGAGCCTCTACTATGGAAATCAGATAACTGATATACTATCTACATATATTACTTTTCTTTTGTAAATACATACTTATAAAGATAATTACACCCAGACTCAGGACAAGCAGACATGTTCATGCACACAAATATCAGTCCTGGATGGCAGTGGATGGGAATCGAACCTACGACCTGCGGCATTGAAAGCAAGCATTTAGCAACCACGCCAACAGATCAAAATATTGGGTCGGTAATTTTCATTTTATTTCATTCTTTTATTTAATATCAGAATGTTTAGGTAGATATAATAATTTAAAGTGCCATTTAAGTAAACCATGGCTATCATGCATTAAATTATAACTCCGTATGATCAAATATAAGTTACTATATAATAATATATATGTACCTTTTAAAGTCAAATTGAATAAAATACGTTTTTATTTATTTTATTAGGCAGCCCACGGCTCGGCACTGGAAAAGAGAAATAAGTATGTACTAAAACTGAGTTTCAGTACTTTTTGTCAGATCTTATGATCCAGTATTAGCACTCTGACTCAAGGGCACTTGTGTTTTGAATGTATAAATTAAGTTCTTTTCTACATATACGACCCGACTTAAATTTATTAACAGAATAAAATCACTGTATCAGATATACGTACTAAATCGCACCATAAGGGTAAGCGCAGACAGCGCAGCGGAGAGGATTTTATTGAGGCACTAGAAAATCAACTTTAGAGCTATAGGAATAAAGTGCATATATGCTTGAACCTGACAAAATGCTCGCGCAGTCTCGCGCATTATAATGTTCAAGCATACATGCACTTTATTTCAATAATTTTAAAGTTGATTTTCTGGTGCCTTAATAAAATCCTCTCCGCTGCGCTCCTCTCGGTCTGCGCTGACCCTAAGGGTTCTTTTTTAGTATATTGCTGCGGAACCGTGAAACGGGAAAAGATTTCGGGAATTAATTCAATACTTCTACTACTTGTGTGGCGAAGCGGTTAAGACGGGTTCGATTCCCGCACAGTACAACTATTTGTGTGACTCATTAGTAGTTGTTCTGAGTTGGAGTGTAATTTGTGCCCCTCAGTAATATATTTGTAAAGTACTCCGTGACACACGGATTCATTTCCCTTATGCGGGTAACGCTCACTTATAAAATAATTAAATAATTTTATTTACACCAAATCTTTTAGTTTTGACATTGTGTGAAGAAATACAATTTCATTAACATCAGATGTTATCTCCTCCCATCAAATCTAGAGATTTATTTAACACAGCTTCCTCAATTCACAAGTACGAAATACTTTTTCCTATTGCACCGACTTTTGTTATGAGTCTTTTGTTAACGGACAATCTCTGCGTCTCAAGACTCTGCGGTAATTTCCTTGCAGTTGTTCATAACTAGTTGTACCAGTTTTTAAAGAACTTTCAAATCAAATAACTCGCCAGCAAGAAATCGAATCCAATAAGCTACATCTGGAATAATTGAAAAAGTTGAGTTTTAAACGGTTCCACTTCCACTGTAGTGCACAACATCTCAGTGGAAGTTTATCGTGGTAAATGGCAGCAGAGCCGCAGCGGTCGACAGTGACAGCGCTACTGAATTAAGACATTTAGACTGTCGAGAGTTTGTAAACTGGACGACCTCGATCTAGAGCTGAGTAACGTGACAGATTCTAAGCACAGTTTGTGAGTGTGTGACTATTTGAGTGTGTTTGTTTGTTACTTCTTCTTTCTTCTTCGAGATTAACACATAGGTTATAATTTATAAAATTTAATGTGGGTATAACTGCGGTGCACAGCTAGTGAAATATAGTAACGGGTAACTCACGAAATTAATTTTACAAATGTTGGAGACAACCAACAGTTGCATTCGCATTCGCCCTGAAGATGACTTCCTGAAGAATATGAAACTTACATATTGTCTGAATAGTTCTGTCTACATTAAGGTACGTATTCAATATTATTATTATGGCGGACGTTGTGTTTCTAACTACGGTCGCACTATAATACTGCCACCGGATCCAATGCGCCCGATCCGATCCAGTACATGTAGTATATCAGTTATCTGGTTTCCATAGTACAAGCTCTTCTTAGTTTCTTATTCTTATTTATCGTATGGGCAGTCTGGTGTTGGTCGTTGGTTAAACTATTGGATATGGACGGTCACCGTAGCCTAGTTGGTAGTGCTCGTGCTAGTGCTAGTGTTGGTACGAAGCTGGGTGGTCCTGGGTTCGAGTCCCGGTAAGTGTAAATATTCGTGTGATGTGCACGAATATTTGTTTCTGAGTCATGGATGTTTTCTATGCATATTAGTATTTATCTATCTATATAAGTATGTATATCGTCGCCTGGTACCCATAGTAAAAGCTTTGCTTAGTTTGGGGCTAGGATGATCTGTGTGACATTGTCCCTAGGTATTAATTTGATTTATTAATATAATAATAATATCCTGGGACAATATTTACACACGGCCATCTGATCCCAAACTAAGCAGAGCTTGTATTATGGAAACCTATAACTGATATACTACATATAGGTACTACTTTTCTTTTGTAAATACATATAGATATTTACAACCAGTTTCAGGACAAACAGACGTGTTCATGCACACAAATATCTGTCGTGTGTGGTGGGAATCGAACCCACGACCTCTGGCGTGAAAAGCAAGCATTTGCCGACCATGCCAAAAGGCCTGTCAAAAGTGGTTTAATTTCTGCGCGTTTCCGTGCTTCGGAGGGCACGTTAAGCTGTCGGTCCCGGTTGTAGCCATTAGACAATTACAGTCGTGAAGCCATGTCAGAGGCCTACTGGACGGCTTGAACAACTCTGACACTAGGGTAACCACTGCACATACGATAAGTAAGTAAGTAAGTTCAGAAAGTTCACTATTCCTCACTAAAACAAAATCTGATTTTGCTTATTCAATTGCCTGTGCCCTCTGGCATTGCAAAGTTCATGAGTCGCTACTCATGAACTTTGCATACCACTTTGTATCAGGTGGGCCGCTAGCTCATCTGCCTCGAAAGGCATTGATTTGTTTTAAATCGATTTCATTCGACTGACCTGTTAGAGAGAGAGTAAGAGATCCTAACTGCTAAACCAGAGGTCGTGAGTTCCATCCCCACTCAGGACATTTACTTTACTTGGCTTATTCCGTTTATCCACCCTAAAAAAGCCACCCTAAGGAGGATACTCGGAAACGCGTGTCCTTCTATCCACCCTGAACGGGGTGGATAACCGTAATTCATATAATATGTTTCTTCCGTTTTTCTCACCTGCCTAAGTACAGTCATTAACACAAAAACATACACAAACCCAGTCCAAGAAACTTCGTGAACATTAAAATACTTTAGATGTACATACTTACCTTCTTCTTTGAGCTGAAAATAGTTTTGTTTACTCATCTAACATTCTATGTGACTATTACGTCATTCTAGACGTATCTTTTAATGACACATATCATTGCAATTAATTTCCATTCCAGTTATATTATTGTATGTGCTTAAATATAAATCATAGCTTGATTTAAACTTTAAAATGTCTTTAATTGAAAAAATAAAAATATTGACAAGGGGTAAGGGTCGAGTAGCTTTACATAATGGATATCAATATCACTTTAAGAAAACATACGCAAATCAAACAACGTATTGGCTGTGTGCTAAACGAAAAATAAACCACTGCGTCGGGACAATTACTGTAATGGTAAATAAAAGTATTATTAATTAATTATTATCCAATAGTTGTAGGATTTTGCACATAACATATTTTCTTTTAAATAAAGATACATTACCCAGTTCGTGCCCAACTAACGCCCCAAAAGCATTGTTAGCTAAGGTATTTTTTTCTTCGTCAATAGCAGTAAAATTAGTTTGGGTTGATGACGAGCTGAAGCTGGAACTAGTCGTTTGAGTATCTCGTTCAGTCGTGGTTTCTTTATCGCCTATATTAACTGCCATTGAATCCCATCTTTGACTTTCTGCCATATCCAATGATTCTTGGCTATCACATTGAGTCATATCATCGTCTATTGTGTCCGGCACATACTCGTACTTTCCTAAAAAATGTGTCGTAATAACTTGTAGCGACAAACATTGATTCAATATATTATACAGGATACTTCTATAATGTACTTACTTTTTAATGACATAGTGGAATATGCACAGTCAAATTTATTAATTTTATTTTTAGCAAATTTATAATTAAATTGCTTTATTGTAAATGTCAAATGTTTTTTTTTAATAGCCTTGTTTTTCAAATGTAAACTTTTTTAACTTTTAATTATTTGTATAAGCATCATCCAACATTATTATTACAGGAAAATACTGTGATGAAAACACAAAAAAATATTAAATTAAAACTTAAAAGATATTGATTTGATTCAACTGTACTTGGGGTAAAAAATCGGAAGAAACATATTATATGAATTACGGTTATCCACCCCGTTCAGGGTGGATAGAAGGACACGCGTTTCCGAGTATCCTCCTTAGGGTGGCTTTTTTAGGGTGGATAAACGGAATAAGCCCTTTACTTCACTTTATTTTATCGTATGGGCATTGTATACCTACCTTACTTCTGACATGGCTTATCGCATGTTGTCCAATGAGCACAACCGGAAGCGACAGCTTAACGTACCGTCTAAAGCACGAAGATGCTCAGAAAATAAAACACTTTGGCGGGTCACCCATCTATTAACTGACCACCACGAGACTACCCATAAGAATAAGAAAAGAGACAATAATATCCTGGTACATTATTCACACACGGTCATCGGATCCCAAACTTAACAGAGCTTGTACTATGGAAACCAGAAAACTGATATACTATAATAGGTCTTTACCTATGAAATTGCCGTTTTGTATGAAAAAATTTAAACGAATTTTTTTCATGAATTTTTTTATTTGTATTAATCGAAGTAATCACCCATGCAATCAATGCATCTTTGCCATCGCAGTGGCAGTTTATTGATGCCCTTCTTAAAGAAATCAGCTGGACGGGAGGCAACAAATTCTTCAAAGGCATTTTGTACTGCCTCTCGGGTATTGAATTTTTTTCCCGCCAAGAAGTTATCCAAATTCTGGAAAAAGTAGTAGTCTGTAGGCGCAAGGTCTGGTGAGTAGGGCGGATGACGGAGAGCTTCCAACCCCAGTTCTTGCAACTTGGAGACCGTCTGCTGTGCAGTATGAGGTCGCGCGTTGTCGTGCAGGAGCAGCGGAGACGAGCGATTGACCAATGCTGGTTGGAGATGCGCCAGCTTCTCCATCATTGTGCTCAGTTCTTCACAGTACACATCTGCAGTAATGCTCACCCCGTTTGGTAAGAAGCTGTGATGAATCACACCGGCGCTAGACCACCAAACAGTGACCATCACTTTTCTAGGGGTAAGTTTTCGTTTAGGGCATTGTTTAGGTGCTGAACCAGGATCCAACCAACTTGCTGAGCGCTTGCGGTTATCAAACAGAATCCATTTTTCATCGCAGGTAACAATGCGGTTCAAAATTCCTTCATTTGTGTGTCTGTTGAGCAGTGCAAGGCACGTCTCGACGCGTACTTCGCGCTGGCGATCATTGAGTTCGTGGGGCACCCATTTGTCAAGCTTTTTTACCTTGCCAATTTGACGCAAATGGACCAATATTGTTTTGACGCTAACGTCGAAAGCTGCTGCTAATTCAGCCGTAGATTGTGTATCATCAGCTTCCACAACCGCCTTTAATTCGTCATTGTCGACCAAAGTCTTCGGACGACCGCGAGGTTCATTTTTCAGGTCGAAATTTCCAGAACGGAAGCGAGCAAACCAATAACAGGTGGTGCGTTGGTTTGTAGTGTTAGCTCCGTAAACGTCGTTGATGTTGCGTGCCGCTTGTGCCGCGTTGCTGCCACGACGGTACTCATATTCCATAATTACTCGAATTTTTAACGTATCCATGATGACGAAAAAGATTGAAATGCGATGAAAATGTAACACTAATCAATAAAGAAATGACTACTTTTGGAAAAAAGAATCCATGTTTTTAAAATAAAATTAATTTGAAATTAGAATTCTTAGCCAAACAAAAATTATTTTGATTTGAAATGGCCAGTACTGCAGAACGGCAATTTCATAGGTAAAGACCTAATATATACTTCTTTTCTTTTGTGCATACATACTTATATAGATATTTTTTAAAGACCACTCCTACGAGCTAAATAATTTACTTAACAGAGAGAGGTGCAAGTACACATTCAGTGTGTCGCAGGGTACTATACAAACAAATAATTCATGGACTATACAAAGTAAATCCAGAGTCAGAACAACTGTTTATGGGTCACACAAGTAGTTGTCCTGCGCGGGAATCGAACCCAGTATACGAAGTGGCGGGGCAACTGTCTTAACCGCTGCACCACACGTATCGTCTTAAACTATTGGATATTAATTTGATTTATTAATATAATACTAATATCCTGGGACATAATTTACACACGGCCATCTGATCCCAAACTAAGCAGAGCTTGTACTATGGAAACCAGAAAACTGATAAACTACATATACTACTTTTCTTTTGTAAATACATACTTATATAGATAGTTACACCCAGACTCAGCACACACAGACATGTTCATGCACACAAATATCTGTCCTGAGTGGGAATCGAACCCACGACCGGCGTGAAAAGCAAGCATTGGCCAACCACGCCAACAGTTTTGCTACAGGTGAGATTACTGGAAACTGCTGGATGCGAATAGCACAAGACCGGCAATTGTGGAGATCTTTGGGGGAGGCCTATGTCCAGCAGTGGACGTCTTTCGGCTGATATGATGATGATGAGATTACTTCAATATTTCTTTTTGTGTGGAAAAGTAATCTAGTGAACTTCTAGTATACCCATCGAGTTCTATATCCTTGTACCCAACACAAGTTGCCAAGTCTCCATTGTCAGTCGTAGAGCGGATACAGTCCGCGCATAAGGTAACTGTTTTGCGTACTATTGCAACTGAAATATTAGACTTGTGTTAATACTGTTTGCATGTGTTGATTGGCTTTTTGTTCATGGGAGCCTTGGATTCGCTTCCCAGGACTGACTAAGTAAAGTGTTTTTGTAACTGGCAAACAAATTTAGTAGCAGCATTAAGGATGGGGGCGGTGTCACATCTACAGAATGTTTGAATCTTCCAGAAAAAATCCAAAAAATGGCTTAACATTATCTTCATAATCGGTAACGGTACTTTATTTGGCGTGGTTGGTAATTCTTGCCTTTCACGCCGCGGGTCGAGGGTTCGATTCCCGGTCTGTTTGTCCTGAGTCTGGGTATAATTATCTGTATAAGTATGTATTATATACTAGCTGTGCCCCGCGGTTTTACCCGCGTTAAATTTTATAAATTATCATAGCTCCTCCCCTGTAGGTGATAGCGTGAAAATATGTAGACTATATGTTGAGCCGACCTCTTAGTAATATTCATGGAAAATTTTAAGTAAATCCATGCTGTAATTTTTGAGTTTAGCCTGGACATACATACAGACAAACAGACACACAGACAAAAATTCTAAAAACTATATTTTTGGCTTCGATATCGATAGTAGATCACGCCCCAAGTATCCTTTAAAAAAATATTAAATGTACAGTTTTGACTTTCCTACGATTTTATTATATGTATAGATTATACATCTAGTATGGATGTTGGATACCCTTTCATGCAAAAACTACGTAACAGATTTGGTAAAATTATGTATTAATACAGCTTATATATCCGAACAACACTTAGGCTATTATTTTATTAGTATTAACGCGGATAAAACCGAGGGGCACAGCTAGTTTAACTATATTTGCGAGTTACAAATAGTTATCCTGTTTGGGAATCGAAATTAAAATAAAATAAAATAAAAAAGGTTTTTATTCACGTAGACTTTAAAAAAGCGCTTGTAAATAGTCAGAACATGTTTGTAGTAATATAGTTGTATACATTAGATATTATTTCTAGTAACATAGATATTTAGGTACATCTTGTATGAAAACATTTAAATATACAGGTGCCGAGGTGATAGCGAGGTGTCAATTGTTACAATTTTATTTATTTTTTTATATAAGAGGGGCACTCCCGCCCATGGACACTCGCAACACCCTTGCAATGGATGCTTCCTCAATATATTATGCACGCACGCACGCACGCACAGACAGTGCGGTTATCACATCGCAGTCTTATACTGACATGATGATACGTGCTTCTTCGCTTATTAACGTAGAGCATAAGTTGCACATAACGTTCCTACATAGATCTAATGGCTAAGACAGTCACCCCGCCGCTTCGTGTCGCGGGTTCAAGTCCCGCGTTGGACAACTATTTGTGTGATCTATAAATAGTTGTTCTGAGTCTGGATGTATTTTTGTCCGTCTATTATATGTTTGTAAAGTACCTCGCGACACAGTGATAAGTTGCCTTAGTGCGGGGGTAGTCTTTAAAGAAATACTCCAAGTGGCTTAATTTATATTTATACCATCCATCTTACACCCATCCGTATGTACTGCCATCAGAATGTTGTGCCAAACCATATGGAAATAAGATGTTCCATTAGCTTTATTTCTATCCTGCAAATATTTACAAACACATGCTTCAGCTTATCCCCTTCAACCGAGAGCATACACAACATACACTAATTACTTCGTCTCGGCGAAAGTAAAACATGTTCTAACAAATAGAACCTCTTAACATTTACATATCACAGTATTGTTAGTTGACACAGTAACAACAGTTTATAAGAACACAAGGTATACACACGTGAATAACTAAAATTATACACAATCATCATCATCATCATCATATCAGCCGAAAGACGTCCACTGCTGGACAAAGGCCTCCCCCAAGGATCTCCACAATAGCCGGTCCTGCGCTGCCCGCATCCAGCGGCTTCCCGCGACCCGCACAAGATCGTCGGTCCACCGTGTAGGAGGCCTGCCCACGCTGCGTCTTCCGGTTCGTGGTCGCCACTCGAGAACCTTTCTGCCCCATTGGCCGTCAGTTCTACGAGCTATGTGCCCTGCCCACTGCCACTTCAGTTTGACAATTCTTTGGGCTATGTCGGCTAGTTTAGTTCGCCTGCGGATCTCAGCATTTCTTATTCGATCTCGCAGGGAAACTCCAAGCATAGCCCTTTCCATTGCTCTTTGGGTGACCTTGAGCCGCCTGATAAGGCCCATAGTGAGCGACCACGTCTCTGTTCCGTAAGTCATCACTGGCAACACACACTGGTCGAAGACTTTCGACTTGAGACACTGCGGTATTTGGGATGAGAAGATATTACGTAGCTTCCCGAACGCTGCCCAGCCGAGTTGGATTCTACGATTGACCTCCTTTTCGAAGTTGGACCTACCTAGTTGGATGGTCTGTCATAGGTAAATATAGTTCTCAACAACTTCGAGTGCAGAGTCTCCAACCTTAACTAGAGTGGGTGCAACATGGATGTTCGACATGATTTTCGTCTTATCCATGTTCATTTTCAGACCCACTTGTTGAGAGACTCTACTGAGGCCATCGAGCATTGTACCGAGGTCGTCAAGGGTCTCAGCCATGACTACTATGTCGTCGGCAAATCTAAGGTGGGTGATGTACTCGCCATTGACATTGATGCCAAAGCCTTCCCAGTCCAGAAGCTTGAAAACATCTTCCAATGCAGCGGTGAACAGTTTCGGAGATATGACGTCTCCCTGTCTCACGCCTCGCTGCAATTGAATAGGTTTCGAGTTCTGGTCCTGAAGTCGGATTGACATGGTGGCGTTTTCGTACAAACACTTTAATACCTGGACATACCGATAGTCAATTTGGCACCTTTGAAGAGACCTCAGCACGGCCCATGTTTCGATAGAATCAAAGGCTTTCTCATAGTCCACAAATGCTAAGCATAATGGCTGGTTATACTCCTCTGTCTTATATATATATAAATAGACAAAGTAAAGAACACACATATTAGACAAAAAACTAAAATAACTGACGCTCTCACACATGCACTCAAACTTAAATGGAGGTGGGCTGGACACATCGCACGCTACACTGATCAAAGATGGACCATAGAAACCACACGGTGGAAACCTACACAGGGAAAGAGGAATGTTGGGAGACCTGTAAGACGGTGGGCTGATGACATTATCCATGTGTCAGGAAACGACTGGACAAATACAGGCAAGGACAGGGATCTGTGGAAAAAGCTGGAGGAGGCCTTTACCCAAAAAGAACATTTGAAATGTATCTTGGAAATATGGAATTAAATGGCTTTTTTTTTTTATTTTTTTTTTTTTTTATTTATACTCCTCTGTCTTCTGTATAACTTGCCGCAGCGTATGTATGTGGTCTATGGTACTGTAGCCTTTTCGGAATCCGGCTTGTTCGGGAGGCTGGAAGTCGTCAAACCTTCGTGCGAGACGATTCGAAATGACTCTCGAAAACAACTTGTAAACATGGCTCAGCAGTGAGATGGGTCTGTAATTCTTCAATAGGGTTTTATCGCCCTTTTTGAAGAAAAGCACCACCACACTCCTGTGCCATGCTTTTGGCGTTTGACCTTCGAGTATGACGGAGTTGAATAACTTCTGAAGGGCCCGTAGGATCGGTGTACCACCCGCCTTCAGAAGCTCAGCTGTAACTCCATCATCACCCGGCGCCTTGTTGTTTTTTAGTTGTTTGAGAGCCATTCTAATCCCGTACAGGCTGACGTCCGGGATATCTTGGGTGTAGTGTCGGGTTAGTCTTGCTCTTGGATCGGCATGACTATTGACAGGAAGTCGCGTTGCCGTGTATAACTGTCCGTAAAACTTCTCGATCTCACCTAGCAACTCTGGTTTTGACGTGACGATTCTACCATCCTCAGTCTTCAGCTTTGTCAGTTGGCTTTGCCCAATAGACAAATCTCTTGCGAACACTTTAGAGCCTCTATTCCGCTCGATGGCCTCTTTTATACTAATAGTATTAAATTGGCGTGTGTCGCGAGTCAGAGACTTTGAGATTTGTCTGTTGAGCTGCCTGTATCTGGCAGCATCACATGAGGATGTTAGAATCATTTTCCGCCTTTCTTCCATAAGCTGTAGGGTATGGTCGGAGATCTATTTGGTTCCATTTGTACGGCGGGTTTTGTAGAAGTTAGACTCGGCCGTATGGACAGCTTCCACGAACCTGTCGTGGTATGTATCCACTTCTTCACAGTCTGCTAGGCATTCGAATCGGTTCTGAAGTTCGAGTTGAAAGGGTTCGGGGTTTTGGAGGTAGAACGGTATGGGACGGAGCGTAGACTTCATCAGTCGGGACCTCTCGAGTTTGACATTTAGGTTCAATGAGCCTCTGACCAGTCTGTGATCGCTCCCGGTCTTAACCGCATTGATCACAGAGACATCATTGAATACTTGTCTCCTCGTCGACAGGATGAAGTCTATCTCGTTTTTAGTTTTCCCATCGGGGCTCACCCAGGTCCATTTACGATGTGCCGGCTTCCTGAAGAAGGAATTCATCATAAAGAGACCCTCCTTCTCCATGAAGTCAGCCAACATCTGGCCTCGGGGGTTCCGATCCCCGGTTCCAAATTGCCCCACTTTCAGCTCATCACCGATTCGTTTGCCCAGCTTCGCGTTGAAGTCCCCCATGACCACAGTGAAATAAGAGTTCGAGGTATGTATGGCTCTGGAAATGGCCTTCCCCTATGTGTCCAATGTGCCTGATAGTACAAATAATTATATCCACAAGCTAAATATGCACCTACAGTTTTTGGTTAGCCATTATAGTAATAAATTTATATTTTTGGACACAAATAGTTTTATAGATTCTTGTAGGGTAACCATGAGTACAGTTACTGTCTCAAGAAAATTTTTGAACATACTTGCAACTTTAGTAGCGGCACATATTAACTCAGTCATAAGTGGTATGACGAAGTCACTTTTTATACCATCTTCTAGTAATGTTATTAAAATCAATTTAGTTAATAGTTTAAACATGTAAGCATGACAATAGAGAAGTGTGATAACTTTCTAATTCTATCACATCAAAATATAAACCGCTTCTCTAGCAAAATTCTAGACATAGAACTTTTTAATGAAAAGTATGAAATAGATATCCTTTGTTCAATTGTTTTATATAAATGTGTTACGTGAACTATCTGTAAATGATTGCTATCGTATACTTAATTTTAAATTATTGACTCTGTCTCAAAATGAATAATGTTATTGTTTCGAAGTTTTTCTTTTGTATACCTAAATATAATCTAAAATAATAAGCATTCAGACAACCGATCGAGCATATATTGTGTTTGCCTACTAAATAATTACTCTAATTGGACCAAATCCCGTGTTCATGCCCGCTTGAGTATGTTTCGCCGGACCGTCTCAACTGGGTCGTGTTGAAACCGGTAGTAGATGAACCCACTGAGTTTGTTTCGCTGGGTCTTCTCAGTTGGGGCGCATTGGATCTGGTGGTAGCATTAAAGCGCGACCGTCGTTATTAACACAAGGTCCGTCATAATAATAATACCTTTAATATAGACAGAACCATTGACAATATATAGTAAAAATATTAGATTTAAACTAGATAATTAAACATAATCTGTTGACATCGACTGCATCATCGGAACTGCATCGTCGAAGTAGGTGCGTATACCTGTATAACCTTCAGCGAATACCGCCTGGTGATTCTGAGTATAAGGTACGCAACCCTCGTCGACACACTCTCGATTTTCACTACGTTGTTCACGAGGGACTTGTGGACTATGAACCCGACACCACCTTGGAATAGTTGGTCACCCTCCCGGTAATAGAGCAGGTTTCCGGATTTCAGTATTATCGAGTCCTCCCCCTCTCTTCGGACTTCAGATAATCCTACAATATCCCAATGTAACCTGCTCAGTTCTTCCTCCAGTTCGGTTATCTTCTCGTCGGAGCGCAGTGTTCGTGTGTTAAACGTTGCCAGGGCCAGAGGTCGTCGTTTTTGGTAACGTGGAATCTGCCGGGGATTCTTAGCACCCCCTGCCCTGCCGTAACCACGGCTGTTACCACGGCTGGGAATAGCAGGGCTGCCGGGGACTGGGGGCCGCGGTTTCGTTGTGTCCATCATTTGAGGGGATTTGCCATAATCGCCACGCTTGGCAGACGGGTTGGCGATCGCAGTAAGGTGAACATGGTACTCAGAAAAACGCTGCTGCCCGTTCTCTGGTGTATATATTTCCCTCGGGACGACTTTTACGTCCCCCCACGGGATGAGAGGGGGTGGTTATATTCTTAGGCCGTCACCACACAGCAAATTATACACAATACAGAAAATAAAATATAAACTGAAAATAGAAGATACGTAGATAACATAATATCAAAAATTAAATTTAATTTAAAATATACGTAATTTACTATACAATATATCAATATTAAATGTCATAAAATAAATGAATAATATCGTTATATTAAATGTCACAAAATAAATGAATAATATCTGTTTTTTTTTGTGAACGTCAAGCGTCATTATTAAATAATCATTAATGGAATATCAAGCTTTATTGTTAAAATATCTTTGATAGTGAATTTAAATTTATCATATAGCAATTCAAGCAAGTCAAAGGGGAATTTTATTGTAAAAGCGTACATACGGTGAGAATTTGACCACACTTTGTGTTAATTGCGTGTGTTCCTTTGGTGCACATCACTTCTCTTTTCTGACAAGTGCGAAACTTAAAGTATATTTGTTTTATAATAATCCTAATACTTCATATTTAACTCTTACTTTGTTCTTATTTTAAAATTTTAAAGCCCTTTATGCCTGGTATATCCTTTGTACCGGCTTAAAGTTTTCAAATTCTAGGTGAGAGAATTCTTCTTTCCAGTAGTATTTTTTGGAATTAAACTCATATTTTATCTAATTATTTTATAAAAATACCGAAATGGGTATGTTTTGTAGTGGTACTTACCTCTAGAGTTTGAGTGTGCCACTTTAAAATACGTTGTCTGTTATAGACGTCAGACGTAACTTTAGCATGAGGATTACTAGGTTATGTACAACCACATCAAAATCTACCAGTAAAGTAAAATCTAAATCTGCATGAAAAAAACATAAAAATCGTTATAGGTCTGATTTTTGTATCATATAGACATCATTATGTAACATGGTCTTATGTACGGTCTACGGTTTACAAATCTCTCGCATTTCACTGTTTGGAGTATTGACATTCTCGTCCATTAATATCTATTCCTTGCAAATACGTGGCCGACGAACAATATCCAGTTCATAGCATAAACACACAATTTTAGGTTTTTTTACTGTTTCTCATCTTATTGATTTCTATTTTTCTATGACCATATGATGCGTCCTGCCGTTCTCAAAACAAGTAATTACATTATTACTTTTAATTACTCCTTCTACCCTACAGTAATTAAATGGAGCCGTTTTCGTTGAAACGTCGAGGGGTGGAAGTGCCTAAATTAACAGATTAATGTAGCCTCGAGAATTATGTGTTGATAATATTGAGAAGACAATACGAGATCTAATGACTTGAGAATTTGAAGGAGATAGATAACATTTGGAAGTCCAAAGGTGGAACCATTCCACATGCCGACACGTAGGAGTGCGGAGTAATATTTATAGTAGGACATATGAACTGGTACCAGCTGACCTCATATTTGGACTGTCCACTGGCTCTCTATTCATTTCAGGTGGATTGCTAGCTTTAATTATACGTATATATATGCATTCCTATGTGAAGCCAGCAAATAATACCACCAACCCTTCGCATCCCATTTCCAAAATTAAGTTTCAAGCACCAGATATCCTCATTTTCCAATTATATCTTTCCATCCACCACCATGTTAAGTGCTGACTCCGCTATCCCTCGTGTAGACTAAGCAGTGGTTGCAGTGATGAGTTCGATGTCCATACTGATCCACTTAGCAAGTTCCGAAAAAAATTATGTAAAAGTCGGCACGAGGATCTTTCTTTTTGTGTTTTAATTTAAACTAGCTGTGCTCTGTGTGTTATTATAAACTTTGTGTTATTAACATATAAAAGCTGTAATTACTGCAAAGTTTCATCAAAATCCGTTCGGTAGTGTGTGAAAGAGTAACAAACATCGATATATTCATACTCACAAACTTTTGCATATAATATAAGTAGGATTGTAACTATAAATTATCAAAAGTATAGTTTTCCAATATTGAGCCTATTAAGTGGGAAGAATTAGCAGGACAACGGCCGGAATGGTACGGGCTTGTCAAAAGGCAAATAGGTATTTTTGAAGAGCAGCGAAACGCTGAGCTCGATACAAAACGCGCTGAGCTGAAAGCCTAAGAACCCACGACTATTCAATACAATTATGTTGATGGGACACTCGCCTGCGCTCAGTGTGCCCGACAGTTACTAAGAAGAATGGTTATGGCAGCCATCTTTGTGCGCATCAATGCCCTACCGACTAGGAGTTGAGGTGGTTGCCAAGACCGAATATCGGACGGACCAATCATCATAGTAACACTAGACTACTTATTGTATAGATATTTAAACCTTTTTATAAGTGTAATTTTAAGTAATGTAATTTTATTGTTTTTTTTTATATTTATGTAACGTTATCAATATTATTATGTCATATTCTATTGCTCTTTGGTCACTATGATTTATTGACCTAACTATTAATTTAATATATATTTTTTTTAATTTATTCAATCTCATCTGTAATTAATTACCTAATCATTCATCCTAATCTTTATATTATTATTGTATTTTTTAATATTAATTTAAAATTGTATTTTATTTAAAATTGTATTAATTGTATTTTATTTAAAATTGTAAGGTATTGTGTAAATGAATAATTTTTTGTTGTTAATTTAATTCATATGTAGTTTATTTTAGCTTTATGTCATTATGTTATGTTTTTGTGTACATTCAGACACAAGTTACTTGTTTATGAATAAATGAAATGAAAAGTGTTCAAAATTGTTGATGAGCCATTAAATAAATAACTATGGTTTCTTTTTCCTGTTAGTTACGGTATCCTAATAACGGAGGCCCATAGGACATTCCGCTCCTCCGCCTTCCGCATGATGGACGGTGGTGTCAAACGCTTTGTGCGGCTCCAGGGAATATCAACTACGAAGAGATTGGATTTTACTCTGTTTCACGTGCTTCTGTTTCGGAGCGGCGGCGGAATTAAATTGTGTCATACCTGGACACACTCGCCGTGATATATTTTTTAAAGAGTTTACGGTTTTGGAGATGTGTTTTATATCAGTTTGCTATCGTCAATTCTTTTTAAACTTGGCGTACGACATTCCCTAGCAAACCATAGATAGAGGTAAAGACAATAAATAAATAAAAATAATAAAAACGGTTTTTATTCACATACACTTTAAAAACCGGCCAAGTGCGAGTCAGACTCGCCCATGAAGGGTTAGTTAGTAGCAGTAAGTATTTCAGTTGATTAAATGAAAGGTAAATTGCGGTTTACTATTAATGACGTATTAAAAACAAAGTACTTACTAGATCTCGTTGAAACCAATTTTCGTTGTTAGTTTGCATGGTAATGTATATCATATATTTTTTTTAGTTTTATCATTCTCTTTATTTTTGAAAGTTACGGGAGGGGGGGGGGGGGGGCAATCATTTTACTACTTTGGAGGCGTCTCTCGCGCAAACTATTCAGTTTAGAAAAAAATGATATTAGAAACTTCAATATCATTTTTGAAGACCTATCCATAGATACCCCATATGTATGAGTACGATGAAAAAAGAAAAATACATTTACCTACCAAGTTTCAACAGTAGGTACAGCTCTTATAGTTTCGGAAAAAAGTAGACAGACAGACATGACGAATTTATAAGGGTTCCGTTTTTTGCCATTTGGCTACGGAACCCAAAAATTATAAAAACGGTTTAATCACATAGAATTTAAAAAAAGTTAAGTTTGTAGGTACATATTTATATTTATTTTAGATATATTTTACTACATCTTCTCTAAATGGTTCTGTCTATATTGAGGTAAGAATTCATGATTATTATCGCAGTAGTATTTATAACGACGGTCGCGCTTCAATGCTACCACGGGATCCAATCCACCTCAACTGATGACCACAGCGAAACAATCTCAGCGGCTCCATCTACCACCGTATTAACTACTAGTACCGTTTATAGAAGACTCGACATTCACAAGCTTTTAAAAGTAGTAAAAAGAACCAAATGCATGATATAATACATGTACAACATGTAACTTAATTAACGCACATCCTGAAAATAGTTTGCTCAGAATCGTTTACTGAATCGATTTATATAATTTTTAATATGAGTATATTTTTATTCCAAAATAATTAAAAGTACAGAAATTATGGTTATTTTAACCATGTACAGTCAAAACAAATTGAAATGGACCGTAAGTCAAAGTAGTAAGACTTTTAAATAGCAAATTTATTTGTATGCATACAAATTCCATAATTCAACACAAAATAAGGAAAAGTAAACTTTATTCCAAGAAACAAATTTAGTAAATAACAATGCATATAAATGTTAAATTGAAAATTCCGTGTATGTATTATGATTACAACATAATATTCTAATTGGGGTGTCTGAGGGTGTGCGTTAATTACGTTACATGTTGTATATAGAGGTACAAGGTGTAACATAACAGGTGGACTTATGAGAATAAGCACCTTAAAAATTACTTATTAATATTATATATTTCGTTTAAATTTAAAGTTCACCAAAACTACAATTAAATAATAAATAAATAAATATCTTGGGAATCTTGAAAATCTAAAACACTGCCATCTGATCTCCAACTAGGCAGAGCCTGTACTATGGCAACCAGATAACTGATATTAAACATATTTATTTCTAAATAAATACAAATTAATAGATAAATTACACCCTGACGCAGGACAAAAAAGCGCAGGACAACACAAAGATTTGTCTTGGGTGGGAATCAAACCTAAAACCTCCTGGCCAACAGCCAGAAGTCGTGGTTGGATTATACCCAACGTGTGTTACAATCTTCTGCAGACCATCTGAAGGGTTGTTAACACGTCGATCTTTCAAAATCCAATCCAGTGCAATTTATCGCCGTTTGAAAGCGAATATCTCATTGTCCCTTTATAAACATATTAAATTTTTTATTATTT
Organism: Pseudoips prasinana; assembly: GCA_951640165.1. NCBI lineage: Eukaryota > Metazoa > Arthropoda > Insecta > Lepidoptera > Nolidae > Pseudoips > Pseudoips prasinana. Next base: position 34,749,746 of record OX621248.1, read on the forward strand.
ATTGCTAAAGTGCCAATAAAACACTTCAAAATGTCAACTGGAAAAATATAACACTTCATGAGGCACTACGGACACACGGACGAACAGCTAAAGGTTCCGTTGGTATCCTTTGGGTATGGAACCCTAAAATATAAATTAAAGAAATAAACAGTCTAGACTGAGATAAATTTATCAATTAACCTTAATAAGCTAACTAGTCTTTTTGCTTTCAAGTGCCGGGGAATAAAAGATAGTTAGATCCCCGTTAAAATAACAAAAGAGTGGCTGGCTCCCTGCCAACCACCGAGCGGAACGAAGCGTTAAGTTACAAGTTACAAGCCACTGTTACTGCTTACTTTATTAGCCAAATAGATCGTTACTTTAAATGAACTTGGTTACATCTACGGATTTGTTAGTGTACCTTTCGCTAACACCTATATTCACGAGTTAGGGTTGCCAATGTAACATGGATTAAAAGCATTTTTATAAAAATTTAACAGCGGTAAGAAAATTACAATTATTTTCACCTAAATGTTGTTGGTTAGACCTTATTTATTTAAAAAATGGACTGTTTTTTTCTGCATATGTTGAGAGGACATTTTATGTCTATACTTCTAATTTAATAATGGTTCTGTTTGAATTAAGTTTTAGACTTAACCGACTGAGAAACTTTTTAATTATTTTAAAAAGTTTCTCAGTCGGTTAAGTCTTAAACTTACGGAATTTAATTAGATACTTGTATAGTAATTTACCATAAATAAAACCTAATTTGCCGATTTCTGTTAGATATTTTTTGTTGGGTGTTATCTCACCCACTTTCGCTTGCGTTAACTGATCGTGTTTTGTTTATGTCTCTAATTGATTCGTCCTTAAAATATTATGGAAACCACCACGACATAGTTCGTAGTCATCCAAAGGTGGCAGATTCGATGCTCGCACAAGACAAATACTTGTGTTCATGAACATGTCTATATGTCTTAGCCTATTTGTGTTTTCTGTGTTTTGCATGTATATATTAATAAAAAAAACTTGTGTGTACTTATGTACACGCGTTAGAAGTTATACTTCTTAATATACAACTTGAACATAGTTATCAATTTTCATACCACCTAGAACTAACGTCATGTTGTTATTGCGCATCGTGCGCGCGCATCGTAAAAATTCACTCTCATACATCTTCATACCACCTAGAACTAACGTCATGCTGTTATTTTTACGATGCGCGCGCATCGTAAAAATTCACTGTCATACCACCTAGAACTAACTTCATGCTGTTAAATTTTTTGGTGTCGGTGTGCGCGCGCATCAAATTCACTCTCATCATTTTTCTCCATCGCGCCAAAAGAAGTATAACTTCAAAAAGCGAAAAAATATTTCTATCCGACGTTTCCATAGAACATCTTCGCTTAATTTGATGTAGATGGAGCTGTGTGATATGTTCCAAATATTTATTTATTGTCACTTATATCGATAAGTGACAATAAATAAATATTTGGAACATATCACACAGCTCCATCTACATCATTATAATTACTTTCCCTGTGTATAATCCTCAATTTTTTTTTCAAATTTTAGTTTTCATTTTTTGAAGCGAGCCGTCGATGGTGGTGATTTGATAATCGTATCAAATCACCACCATCGACGGCTCGCTTCAAAAAATGAAAACTAAAATTTGAAAAAAAAATAATGATTATACACAGGGAAAGTAATTATAAAAATAACCTTCTTCTCCTTCAGTTGGCGTATTATTATATATTTCGTTATGTCAGAGTCCTACCCACACATGTTTATCCTTGTCTTAGGTCCACCAAGGCGTACACAATGCAATACAAAAATAGCCGTCATCCATTCTTCAAGATCCAATACATCGCGAGGCGATATTTCATGCGCAACATTATACGTCACTCCACTATTTTATCCGTTCCTATTCCGGACATCGTATGCAGAATAGCATTCGAGAAACTTTGCTCTGTAAACACACGGGCTGAGGTAGATGGCAGATAATGTTAAACTGATTATTTATCTATAATGTTTATTCTATAATTTATGAATGTTACTTTGACTTTTTATAATTATTTCGATAGGTGTACAGACGCCAGCACATCCAGCTACCGCAATCTCTCAAATTTCTTTTAAAGAATTTCAACTTTATCACATAACCATAAGGTTCACTTTCAATTGGGGAAATTTGACAGATTGAGGTAACTTGTGCTGGTGTCTCTATATAAAATATCGTGTAATATTACAATCGGTGCTGGCTAGCCATTTCGTCTGCTTGAACTTGGCTTGACACGCTACCGCGTGTCTAGATTAATTTAATTTTGATTATTATTCTAATACTTTTTTATCATATTATTATGTCTATGCATGTTTAATATTCATTTATTAATTTTAAATGTAATGTACATTTTTAAATATAATTTGTTCATGAATAAATTGATATAATTATCTTTTTGGATAAATTTTAGCTTGAAGTAGTTTTAATTATATATATAGCTTAGGAAGCAAGCGAGGGCTCAAGATTAGTATGTACAGACGCCAAGACATTAAGCTACCGCAATCTGTCAAATTTCCCCAATTGAAAGTGAACTTTATACTTTTGTGATAAAGTTGAAAATCTATAAAAGAAATTTGACAGATTGGAGTAGCTGGATGTGCTGGCGTCTGTACCTACAAAATAAGTAACCTGTGTTTTGGGGCTTAAACCTTGTTTTAGCGCGTTTACTGACGTGGAAATGATATGGTCTATTTCTTAGAGTTCCGTACCCAAAGAATAAAACGGTATCCTATTACTAAGATTCCGCTGAAAGTCTGTCTGTATGTCTGTCCGTCTGTCACAAGGCTGTCTCATGAACCGTAATAGACACTTGAAATTTTCACAATGTATTTATGTTGCCGCTATAACAATAATGACTAAAAACAGAAAAAAATAAATATTTAAGGGGGCTCCTATACAGTAAAAGTGAATATAACATGGATTTATATTGGTAACTGCAACACGTAGAAGTTTGAAATATTCACGGAATATTTAGTATTATATTTAGTTTTAAAATAAATAATGAAGTTAAAATAAAACAAGTATTTCAAGATGACACCCATGCAAAAATCACGTTATTGAAAATGTTGATTTTTCCGTTTCTTTTTCTAAAAAAGGAAACGGAAAAATCAACTAATAAAAGTGCCCGAGCCCGACTCGCACTTTGGCCAGTTTTTTGTGTATTACATGTGACTCAATTGGTAGTGACCATAAGGATGCAGGTTCGATCCTCGCTCAATGCAATCTTTTGTGTTAATGAACATGCCTATATCTTTGTCTCCATGTTTTCTGTGTATTGTATGTATTTGTATACTAATAAATGTAAATTTATATCCGTCAAATCCGTGTTCTAAACGTGTTCTAACAAAAACTCTAAACAATCGATTTGAACATTTAAAAGTTTTTAATAACATGTTGTGTAGTTTTGTGTTTGGACTGAATTAAAAAGATAAAGGTAATAAACTCTTACTCTATTTAATATCAGAAACCTCGGGAGATTCATTATCCTTTCCATATTGACGAATGTGTGCCAGCAAACACGTCTGTCAGTGGGAACGGGGCGGGGGTGTTTCATCGTAATGTTGATTGGAGTAGTGGGTTTGCTTTGAATCCTTGTTGCCAATTGATTTGGACTACACGTATGGTGTAGTGGTTAAGACAGTCACCTCGCCACTTCGTATCGCGGGTTCGATAGGACTACTATTTGTGGGACCCATAAGTACTTGTTATGAGTCTGGCTGTAATTTATGTCCGTCAATTATATATTTGTAAAGTAAACCGTGACACAGAGATCAAATTAACTAATCTGGGCATTGTCTTTAAAAAAGGTTGGTTATGCTGCTGATTTTATATGTACCGAACTCTAATAAAGCAAAGTTTTCGAAGTTATACTTCTTTTGGCGCGATGGAGAAAAATGATGAGAGTGAATTTTTACGATGCGCGCGCACACCGACACCTAAATTTAACAGCATGAAGTTACTTCTAGGTGGTATGAAAATTGATAACTATGTTCAAGTTGTATATTCTAGTATTTTTATTTAAATAAAATCTTTTTGATTAATTTTAATATTTTTCGTTAATCACTACTGCATTTTAGTTATTTTTATTCCATACGCCAAAGAAGTATAACTTCTAACGCGTGTACATAAGTACACACAGAATTTTTTTCATAGTTATATGAAAAAATTAATTCTACTAACATTTGACATCAACATCCGCTGTAACAACAGTATGAAGTGTAAAATTATATCAATAAATGTTTACAAAATTTAGTGTAGTACAAATATTCCTGCTTCCACATATAAAATGATACTCAAGGCACCTTCATAAAGAACGTAAGAAACGCACAGAAAAATTGAGAACTCCAACACAACATTGGAGCCAGGACCAGCATCAATAAGTCTTCATATTAGCATACCAGCGTACCCTCCTCAAATTCTTGTTATCAGTATATTTTCACGCACGACTACCGTGCGAGCCGTGGCCAGTCCCCACCTTGGCTACCACGTCCGAAACAAGCAATTCTCACCTTTCCTCCAAAGCTTATAAAGTAAATATCAACCGCATTTTAAAGTAAGCGGGTTTATAACAAGTTGGAGCGAGATTCTCTCCAACAATTTACAGGGTTTGATCGTGGCGATCGCTGGAATTATGTTTCCGGAAGGTATTCTCAAAAATTCCACGTTTTTATCGTTTTTATATGAAACGTTTGGTACGAGTATGCCAGCTTCGGTAGGAAAGTTATGAAAATATGAATAAGTTGTATGAGAATTTGGATTGAGCTTTTATTGTACAGTACCGTGTAGTTTATTACACTTTATAAAAGTATTTGGTACAGCGGTAGCGTAGCGTTCAAACGCAGCTATAATGAAGGCACGGTTCAAATCCCGGGATGGGCCAAAAAGTGATTATTTTCGCAGTATCAGCTCGGAGTCTTGAAGTTCACGGGCTGGCGCTGTTGCAACAACATGCCTCGAAGAGGTACAGAAAAGGACATAGGCTACATTTCATTCAGAAAAAGTACTGGTGCCAAGGGATAATAATAATATCTAGGGACAATGTCACACAGATCATCCTAGCCCCAAACTAAGCAAAGCTTGTACTATGGGTACCAGGCGACGATATACATACACACATCAACAAAGTCTAGGGATACGTTATTTTGAAATCAAACATGGCTTTATTGTTTAAAACCTATTTAGTTTCCTTAAAAAGTTTATTTACAGATTTAAACCTTGTCTATTCTTTATTCAAAATTTAAAAATTAAAATGAGAAACAAATGAAAACACGCAAAGCACAGCGCAATCTTGAGTTGTATCTAATTTCAAGAAGTTGCATTAAAATTTTTTTTGCGTGTTAATTGAAGAAAAACTGATAAATTGTTTTATTTTCTTTTCTCAATTGGTTGTGTAAGCTTTTTAGCGTCATGCCACGCCATCATTTGAGTCGAGATGAAATGTTACGGGCAGTTGGCATGTTACAAAACGGTGCTATTCAACGCGTCGTTGCTGAGTCTCTGGGCACAAGCCAAAATGTGGTATCCAGGCTGTGGTCACGTTATCGCGCTACTGGAGATGTGGCAGAACGGCACACAGGTAGATATCGTGTTACCACTCAGAGACAGGATCGATTTCTCCAAATGACCGCCAGAAGACTACCCAATATCACAGCGATGCAACTAGTGCAAAGGCTCCAGGAGGGTCAGCAGCTGCTGGTGAGCGACCAAACCGTGCGAAGGAGGCTGCATGAAGTTGGTCTTCATGCTCGCAGACCGCTACGAGTCCCAGCGCTGCGACGTGGCAATCGCGGTAGGCGACTTTTATGGGCTCAAGAACATTTGACATGGAGTGATCAACAATGGTCATTGGTGCTGTTCACTGATGAGTCCCGCTATGGATTTCATCCAGATTCGAGACGAACACGCGTTTGGAGAACTCCAGGCAGGGTCAGCCGTCTCCGACATCCACAGGAGGTCCACTCTTACCAAGGCGGGACAATTATGGTGTGGGCAGGAATACGAATCGGCGGACGAACCCAACTCATTTGGATTCAGGGCAGCATGACTGCCCATAGATACCGTGAGGAGGTAGTAGAACGTGTCATTGTCCCGCTCAGGGCCCTAACGGGGCAAGAATTTCAGCTCATGCATGACAATGCACCTTCCCATACAGCGCGGCTGGTGAGGGCCGCCCTTCGAGAACACGATGTTCAGGTATTAGATTGGCCTCCACAGTCGCCAGACTTAAACCCAATTGAACACGCCTGGGACATGTTACAGCGAAGAGCATTGAGGGATTTTCCGCCCAACTTGACAACAGAAGAACAACTTTTCGAACATTTAAAAAGAACTTGGGACTGCATACCCCAGCAAGACATTGACACCTTAATTTTAAGTATGGAAAATCGTTGCCGCTGTGTGATTAATGTTAGAGGAGGAAATACCGATTACTGATTATCAGATTTGGTAAGATTTTTATTCATTTAATTCGATTGAATAATTTTATAAGAATAAAATGTTTTTGTTCACTCAGTAATTTTCTATGGCTTAATTAATTTAAGACTTTTATTAATTAGAAAAACAAAATCGCATCGTGTTGTTAATGTTTAAATATCGGCCATGAAATTATCTTTAATTCTTCCATTTACAGTCATAACAAAATGTTTATAGTTTTCTAGATAATCAATGAAATGTTCAATATCCCTAGATTGTGTTGATGTGTGTACTTATATAGATAGATATATACTTAATAAACATAGAAAACATCCATGACTCAGAAACAAATATTCGTGCTCATCACACAAATATTTGCACTTACCGGGATTCGAACCCAGGACCACCAGCTTCGTAGGCAGGAGCACTACCATCTAGGTTACGGTGACCGTTGGGATAACACAAACGAAGCCGCTGTTTAAGCTTTGTAGATCTTCAGACATTCTCATAGTATCGTAAACACGCCGACATAATCTTCACCCATTCGCCCGTAAATAGATCACATCGTGGATTCGAATGAGTTAAATTTGTTTCGTCATTGTGTGCGCTATAATTATTAATCTTGGTTTTAAGACATAGTTTCTCGGTAAGTGAATTAATATTTATGAGAAATAAAGTTGTTCTAAAGCGTAGCAGTTAAATGAGGTATAGGAGAGTATGCTTTTACTTATAGTAGCAGTATTCACGGGCCACTACGGCACCAAGTATCACCTACACAAACTGGGACTGTCGAATAGTCCACAGGACCTGTCGGGAAGAAAATGAAACAATGTTGCATATAATATGCAAATGCGATGCATTGGCAAGACACAGAATGGCCATCCTGGGGCTGGCATATCCTGAACCAGGAGACTACAAGGATCTACTTCGTTCAGGGCTCTAGGGATAGAATAAAAACCAGTGGGGGATAGTACAAAAGATCCTGAAGGGTCGAAGTGCTCTAAGCACATTATGATGTACCATAATGTGTAAGCAGTATAATTCTATATGCTCCGAAACTAACATATTTCATGACAGTATAAATTTGACGATCACCGTAGCCTAGGTCACAATACTCAATAGTCACGTTTTAACATTGCTCCCAATTAAATATATGTATTCAGTGTTAAAACCGCCAGTCACGTAATTTTAATTATATAACAGTTATAATAAAGTTATAATACAAGTTTTAAATAGTGTCTATAATCAGTTCCTAGTGTTTTATAGTGATAATTACAAAAACAAATTGACAAAAATAAAAAGTAACGTCCATATTTGAAAGTGAACAGCAATCAATCGAAACGCGTAAGTGACACCAAATGCACGGCGCTTAAGACCTTTTGGACACGGCCTCAGTTACCGACATCGAGTGAGTACTGGTATCATAATAACAAGAAAGAATAAATACTTGCTCACTGCTGCACAGTTACAAAATGGATTCATGTGGGAAAAATATCACTATTAGATCCAAAAACAGGAATAATTTTGAAACACCTAGCCATGAGGACACCATGAATACCTCTACTCTGAGCTGCTCCGATACTGGGCGAAGTCTCCCCGATCTATCGAGAGTTTTACTGAATAACGAAGTAGATGAATTGAGAAATGAACTGATGCAACTTAGAATGGAATTGGAAAGATCCCAGGGTGAAATAGACATTTTAAATTCTGAAAATTGTTCTCTTCAAAAAATTATATCCTGTCAACAGTGTAAAATCGATCAATTGAAATTGATTTGTACTAATTCTACAGATTTTAAAAATACATCAAAAAAACGAGAGAGAAACTTGCGTGTTTCGGAATCCCGGAAGAAGAAAAATCCGATCCCATCCAATATATGCCTTAATAATAGCTATGATGATTTAAATATTACTACAAACACGAACAATACGTCATATAACTTGGAACCAAATATCACAGAGGGCGCCAAAAGTCATGAAAATACTATAATTCCTAACCAATGCAGTATGATGAACATGAACAAAAAACCATCCAAAAATCTTGATTTCAACGTCCAATTTAAAAAGGAAAAACGTTACCGAATTCTGATATTTTCGGACTCCTACGTGTCACATTCTTCATATCTAAGAAACCTTCTACAAAAACATGCAGGTCCCTCATATTTAGTGTCGTCCATAAACAAATCGTGCGCCACGGCAGATAAACTTCTCGAAACCTGTGCTGAAACATGTAAAGACTTTAGCGTATACGACTATGTCATAATAATGTGTGGTCATAATGACAAAAATCCTCTGAAAATTCAATCAGTTCTTTATCAAAGTTTAAATACTCTAAAACATACTAATGTATTACTTTGTAATCCTAAATATAATAGGTTTCTAAATGAATCGAAACTTTGCGCGTTATTCACTTATGTCAGTAATCAGTTTGAAAACACTACTCATTTCAACCTAGATCTCGCAATACCTGTCCGATCTTACATACGCTTACTATCGGGATTTTTATTAAGACATGTCTTACATTTAAAATATATGTATGAGTATCAACGGTATACAAACGCTCAAGGTACATCCTCTCCATTAAACGAATTAAAATGCTATACATCTAGTGGTACTCAAACAGACATAAATCAATACAATATACGAGTATCAATAGGAACACAAACTACAGAAGTTCCGGAAAATCAGTTTTTTCGAGGCGAATAATAACTTCACAATTTTACACCATAACGTTCAAGGTTTGAGATCAAAAGCAGGCGAAATAGAGCTTTTATTAGAGTCAAAAAAATTTGATGTATTTTGTGCAACTGAAACATTTTTTCATAAAAATAGTGCTGATATATTACAAATACGCGGTTATAAAGCCGCTTCATATTTCTCACGAACTAGGAAACGAGGGGGTGTATGTATTTATATAAAAAATTATATAAACTACAAGAAAATAGACTGGATTCAAGATTTATGTGTTGAATTACATTTTGAGTGTTGTGGTATAATAATAACAGAAACTAATTGGATTATTATTTGTATGTACCGTACTCCTTCGTCAAATTTTAATTTTTTTATAGAAAAACTTGAAATATTGCTATATAAACTAACTATACGGAAAAGGTCGATTAATAAAAAAATATTTATTCTAGGAGACTTCAACATAAACATATTAAATGACGATGCCAAAACTAATCAATTTATAAGTACTCTCAAGAAATTTAACTTACCTCTAACTTTAAAAGAACCAACCCGAATAACTCCGCACTCTGCTACATGCATCGACAATATAATAACAAACCATAAAAAGTACAGGGTAGAAGTATGGGATATGGGCATATCCGACCACACGGGCCAAGCTATTATGATTCCTTGTAGTCTAGGTTTTAATGAAAAATATTGGTATGTAATGAAAAGGAATATTGAAAAATATATTGAAATCTTTTTAAATTACATACCACAATTAAGTTTTCAAGATGTCTTTAAGTCTACAGATGTTAACTCGGCGTATAAAATATTTTTAGATTTATTTTCTCTGATATTTAATTTATGTGTACCAATCAATCGAATAAAAATATGTCATAAAAAGAAAAACAACTGGACAACGAAAGGTATAAAGAAATCATGTGTTATTAAGAGAAAAATGTACTTACAATATCAAAATAACAAAAGCCTGAACGATAATAAAAAAAACTACATTAAATATTGTAAAATATTAAAACGAGTCATCAATCAATCAAAAAAGAATACAAATATAAAGTTCTTACGGAATAGTAAAAATTTAACAAAGTCAACATGGTCATTAATTAAACTACATACACAAGCAACGAACGATTTAAGACAAAAAATTGATTACATAATCAACAATAATAACATTTTGAAAAATCCTGAAGATATTGCGAATACATTTAACCACTTCTACATAAATCAAAACTCGAACCTCTCAATGACGAGCAAATTCAAGCCTCTAGATGGGAAACAAACGAAGAGTATGTTTCTTTTTCCTGTAGGTAAAAGTGAAATAATCAATATTATTAAAAGTTTGAAGAACAAAACAAGTTGCGGTTACGATGACATACCTACCAAGATAATCAAGCTAAGTTGTGATTATATTGCAGAACCCTTAGTACACGTAATCAATCTTATGTTGGAGTCAGGCGTTTTCCCAGACGATTTAAAGAGAGCAATTATCAAACCGTTATTTAAAAAAGGCGCCAGACACGACACAAACAATTATAGACCAATAGCTTTGCTTCCCAGTTTCTCTAAAATACTTGAAAAGGTTATTTTCAACAGACTTACTAATTTTCTAGACAGTAACAATATTCTAAATAGTAACCAATTTGGATTTCGAAAAAAGAAAACTACATCTCTAGCCGTTTTTAAATTATTTAAAAATCTCTGGGAAAGTATGAATAAGAAAAATCGGTGTATTGCACTATTCCTAGATATGTCCAAGGCATTCGACTGCGTAATTTATGAATTTCTATATAAACAGCTGGAAAATATAGGCGTCAGAGGGATCGCACTTCAGTTATTTAAATCTTATTTAACCAATCGAACTCAGTCTACAGTTATCGAAGTATATAACAAAAGTACAAAAACTATTGACTATGTACACTCAACAATTGAAAAAGTTATTTTGGGTGTTCCCCAAGGGAGCATTTTAGGACCACTCCTCTTTTTGATTTACATTAACGATCTTCCAAATATTACGAATCACCTGTATATGTATGCCGATGATGCTACGATATTTATTACAAATGAAAATCATATAAATTTAAACCTTAATTCAGAAATCAACCTTACATTAGAGACTGTTACAAACTGGTTACGATCCATAAATCTTAGAGTCAATCTCACAAAAACTAAACTAATTCAATTTAGAAATTACAAAACCAAACCTCTAACACTTGATGTAATAAATAATGATACCAAAGTTGAAGAAGTAGAAGATATTAATTTCCTTGGAGTGTCAATAGACCAACATTTAAACTGGAAGAGTCATATCAATAGAATGAATAAAAAAATATCCAGTTATTGTTATGTGTTATCTATTTTAGTTGAGGTAACTTCTCTAGCTGCTGCTAAAGCGGCCTATTATGGTTATATTTATCCTCTTCTGATGTATGGTGTAATTTATTGGGGAAACTCAACAAACGTAAATTCAACTTTTATACTTCAAAAAAAATGTCTGAGGATTATCTACAATATGTATAGCACCGATTCTCTTAGATTTACATTTAGAGACAAGGGGTATCTTACCTTAGTTAGCATTTACATTTTAGAATTATGTATTTTTGTAAAAAATAATATGAGTTTTTTCAATTTAAAGTCGGCATCTAAACCTAATATTCGTAATAAATATAGATTTAATTTAGAGTTACCATCTATTCGCAACATGATTTACTATAAGAGTACTTACATTACTGCAATACGTGTGTATAATCATCTACCACTTGAAATTAAACAACTTGATGGTAAAATGTTTAAATCTATGCTGAAACGATGGCTATTGCACAACGTATTTTATGAACTTAAAGAGTTTTTTGCTTATGACCAAGTATCGAAGCAACTGATTTATTGATAATGATGTGTTATTTATCTGTTGTCAAGATTACAAAAAATAATTATTTAATATTAAGGTAGGTAGAAAAAATATTGCATGCCCGATATGGGTAACTGTTGATCAATCAAATTGTTATAACATCTTCTGTACACAGTTTCTGGCAATAAAATGATCTATGTCTATGTCTATGTCTAGTTGGTAGTGCTCCTGCCTACGAAGCTGGTGGTCCTGGGTTCGAATCCCGGTAAGTGCAAATATTTGTGTGATGAGCACGAATATTTGTTTCTGAGTCATGGATGTTTTCTATGTATCTAAGTATTTATTTATCTATATAAGTATGTATATCGTCGCCTGGTACCCATAGTACAAGCTTTGCTTAGTTTGGGGCTAGGATGATCTGTGTGACATTGTCCCCAGATATTATTATTATTATTATTATAAACAACTTTAAAAAAGCTTTGTTCAAAAAAGAAAATCTACATTTAAAACCTATGAACCCTTTATAAACTCAAACTATTAATTATAGCATGCCAATTATTGTGTATTATGTATAATTATTGTGTGTGTACTTTAATTTCAATTATCTAGAATATTAAAAATATATATGAAGCTATAATATAAGTGCTGTGTACAGTTATAATTGGACTCCAGGTTAAAATTTTGCTTATAACATAAAATATCTAGAACTTAATAAAATCTGTAATCTGTTTCTGTACCAATAAAATAAAATAAATCCCGTCAAAGTTAAGATAAGATTCTCTTACTTCCGTGTGTCCAGAAAATATTGAAAATAGCATATACTTCCTATAACGCCGTTACTTATTAGGTACAAACAAACGAACAAGCTCACTGTTGGCATCGATGGCGACACGAAAGGCATTAGTTCGGTGATCGCTTGCTCTTTAAGTGAATCGAGCCCAACAGACCCCAGTAAAAACAAAAGATAAGGGTAATAGCCGTAGTTCCTTTTATAAAGAGATCGAGGGCCTTTTGTATTTTCCGAGTAGGTATAAGTGTATAAGTTTGTTCGTGTGGATTCTATACACAATAACTACATTCCAATGTATTACTTCAGATTGTATTAGGTTTTTCTTATTACATGTGACGAATTCAGAGAAGTTCATCGCATTTCATAATCTCATTAAACAATACACTAATAAAAATATTTAAAATTAAAAATAAAATGACTCATGCAGGATTTGATCCCACGACCCTATACCCCACTGAGCTAACGAGTCTGTAATTATATAAAATAAATAAATAAAATAAAATAAAAAATGGTTTTTATTCACGTAGACTTTGAAAAAGCGCTTGTAAATAGTCAGAACATGTTTGTAGTAATATAGTTATGTATACATAATTATTTCTAGTTACATATAGATATTTAGGTACACGGATTATTAAAACATTTAGGTACCTATACAATTTATTTTATAATAGCAAAAATATTTAACCAGCATGTATTAATTTATATTATATATGTATTTATTTATGTCCGTAGGTATGTATTTATGTAACATAATTGATGTTTTTAAATGATTTTCTCGTAAGCAGATATTATTATACTCGTACAATGGAAGATTTCTTAATTGATAACTTACATCACGTTTACGAATGACTCCGCTGAGTAAAATATGTAACTATCATAACTAAATGTGAATATACTTATGACTCTAAAATAAATAATAATTCTTGGTAATTATAAACTAAATTTGTTTTTTATTTAAAGACAACGCCCACACTAGGGAATCCAATCCCTGTGTTGCGGGGTACTTAACAAACATATAATAGACGGACACAAATCACATCCAGACTCAGAAGAACTATTTATGGGTCACAGAAATAGTTGTCCGGCGCGGGACTCGAACCCGCGATACGAAGAGGCGAGGCGACAGTCATAATGTATGGATCAATGTACAACGAAAGCAGCATAAAACTTACTCTTCACTGAACCCTTCAACGGGATAATTAATTTGTGGTTTTATTTTGCTGGATGGTTTGTGCCTTCTTACACAATGATTTGTTCGAGGCGTTAATCTAACCCGCGATGTCCCTGGCTCAAAGGCCTGATCGGGTAGCTTACACCACTTGGGCACAGAAGTATTTTAAATATCATTAGTGATCTCTACTAGAACATGCGTATTCATTATCATATCAGCCGAATGTCGTCAACTGCTGGACCAGAGCCTCCTTCAGGAAAATCATAATCGCCATGCTTAGTAGACGGGTTGGCGTTCGCAGTATATTGCTATAGTACACAGGGAAACACTCTGCCCAACCTCAGGTAGATAATCTCTCGGGACCACTTCTTCCACGGGTTGAGATGAGGTAGTGATATTTTATGCTGTTAGCCGCACAGCTTTAAGTTTTCAATTAAGTTTAAATTTTATAGAAGACTAGCTGTTCCCCGCGGTTTTACCCGCGTTAAACTTTATAAATAATGTCTAGTCTATATGTTAATCCAGGGTATCAGCTAACTCCATACCAAATTTTATTGAAAACGCTCCAGCCGTTTAGACGTGAAGAAGTAAGAAACATACACACTCACAAACTTTCGCCTTTATAATATTAGTGTGATAGTGTTATTATTCAAATAAAACAAGAACTTTCTATTAATATAGTGTTCCTGACCAGATTTGAGCTAAAGCAATCTCCACGGAGACTAGCCAACTACGCAGGACATAGGGTTAGGCAAAGATAACGGATTTCATTATATTCTTCGTACATACTGGTCTGTTTAGGGTATTCTGAGCTGGCCTTTCTTGAGAATATCTCCGCCTTGGTCAGAGAATGTTCGACGAGGTCTTCCCCTTCCGGTTGTACAATTCACACAGGCCAGGCATACTTCTTTTGTCAATCTTATTTTACTTATCCTTTCTGAATTCCCAAACCATCCCAACATTCCTAGTAATTAGTATATATAATACTTACATAAACATCTCGCGGAACAGGTAACCTTGATCTCCTTTTCCAGAAAATGTATTAATATCTAGTAGCACGAAAATCATCAAATAACAATTAGCTTATGTAAGAAATCAAATATCTATCCTTGACTCCCCCCCGTAACGCGCCACCAGATTCTCAGTATCAAATTTTCGTTCCAAATTACTTGGTTACCTAGTTACGAACACCCCAGTTACTACTGCGACTAATAAACTTTGAAAATTAATTAGTATCATTTAACCAGTTAAGTCGCGCTAATTGGCGGATATTTCTGGAACTAAATCATCTCATATTAACATTGTTGTATCTCTTTTGATGCTTCATCTATAATAATAATGTTCTCCACGCCGAATTATGACCACGGCGGCCAGTCTCAATGGAGATTAGCCAACTAGCGTAGGACATATTATAGTGTACAAGTGTGTGCAAACACAGGGGCACTTTCTATTCCATCACTCTCATGTTCCGATGGGACGATTAGCGATACGACCAGCAGGACCGACGGCTTTACGTGCTCTCCGAGGCACGGGGGAAATATTCTTTACGACAAATACCAAAATCACTTTTGAGCCCGACCTGGGATTTGAACCCAGGACCTCATTATCTGCAGTTGAACACGCTACCGCTAGACCAACTATTACGAATGTGTAATGTAGATTGTATGTTAGGATATTTGTTATTTAATCACGCATAAATTGAATTTGGTATACAGATAGGTTTAGATATTGCTTACGGTTTCATACCAAATGTTCACTGGATCTGTCAAATTTCCCCAATTGAAAGTGAACCTTATGCCTATGTGATAAGGTTGAAAACCGACAAAAGAAATTTGACAGATTGGGTAGCTTGATGTGCTAGCGTCTGTACAAAACCATTATGACTCTTACATTGCCATTTTAACACCAGTATCTTCAGTTTTTTACAGGGCCGTACTAAGTAATAGACGAGTTTGGCACCCTAAGGAATCACAAAAAATATGAATATATTACCACAGATTACAGTAACGCGTAATATAGGTAGGTATCTTTATTACAACCTTTTTGTATAGTTTGAGAACAAAACCTCTTTTTATTGCTTTCACTGGCGGGTCTTTACATTTAAAATTAAAATTTAATATTTGAAATAAATAACTGATAAGAAAATGATGTGTTGAGATGGAATAAAGTATGATTGATCGATGAAAGAAATACATGTAAATTTTATAGACGTGTTAAAACTTTAGTGAACAAAATATATTTATTAGAAAGAAAGACGAAAGAAAATACCTTTTCATCACCCCATCTCGTGAAGAGCATTTTTACTCTTCGATATCTGAGTGGAAAAGTCGTTTTTATCCTCAAGAGGTTAAAGTAAATTTGAATTTAGAACATCGTGTGCACCAAATTTGTGAATGCAAAATATCAGTAAACCTATTTACTTCTACCTCTATGGTTTATCATACAATTTTTTTTAAATTTAATAAAAACTAAGACTCGGAACCTCCTTGGTGTAATTTTTAACTTTTCTTTGAATTTAGCTTTTCTTAATGATACCTTTTTTTTTTTTTTTTAGGTAAGGGGAATGCCTTCGCATGCCACCCGCAAAAAGTGTCTCAAAAGGGGGAGTCCCGGGAACGCGGGTATGCTGCTCCGGTACCCCCTTTTGCGCCATGTCCCAGATGGTCGGGACACGTATCCTGGGAGGACTCCTTTGGATTGCCCTCCCCTATTGCCGACTCCTGCCAGTACGGCACAGCGACAGCGCCACAAACAGATCGCTGTCATCCCGGAGCCGCTTGTACGTGGCGGCAGTAGAGGACACTTCTCACACAGCCGCCGCGGCCCCGAGGGGAGTTGGGCTAACGGCTGCCGCCGCCGCCCCGACGCCTCCTCCGTCTACACGGCCTCCTTCTGCAGTAAGACTGCCATACAGAAGGAGACCACGGCGTTCTTAATGATACCTAAGTAATATTTGTTATAATTTAAAGATTGTCCTGTAATACTTACATATCATAATATAGTAATTAATGCCTAAACAGAAATAAAATTATTTATAATAAGATTTTTATTCGTATTTAGTCATTTCGTCGTTGAGGTGTGAGGAAAAGTTACGTGTTGCACTCGAGTGCAAAGATATTTCACCTTGTGCTCTTTTGATTTCCTCGCTAATGCTTAGGATTCTAATTTTTGATTTAGGAAGGAATATTAGAATCCTTCGCTTGCTCGGTTATCAAAATTGAGCACGCGGTTAAAAAGCAACTTTGCACTCTTGTATAACAAATAACTACTGTTAGACAGAATACATACAAGAAATGTATAGACAAACAACTACTACATAATGAAAAATCAAACAATGGGAATTAAAACGGCTTGGCGTGGCAGGTTAATGCTAGCCTTCCACGCCGCAGGTGGTGGGTTCGATTCCCACCCAGGATAGATATTAGTGTGCATGAATATGTCTGTTTGTCTTGAGTCTGTGTGTAATTATCTATAAGTATTTATTTACAAAAGAAAAGTAGTATATATAGTATATTAGTTGTCTGGTTTCCATAGTACAAATTGTGCTCAGAATTTGGGATAAGATGGCCGTGTGTGAATAACGTTCCAGGATATTATTATATTATAAAGTATACGTAAGTAGACAATAAGTCCTGTATGTCCTGCCGAATGGGTCACCATCTCAGAATCTGCTGAGTTTCTTCATTACAGCATAGTTGTGGCATGTTTCGCTATCGATAGTCGGCGAGTGTTGCCGTATTCAAATAGAGATTTATGCTCGTTTAAATCTCAATGTTAGCTACATTGAGATTTAAATTCAAAATATCTATTAAAGTGCAAAACCTTGGTCCCTCTGTTAGTTCGATTTAAAAGAACGCAGTTTAAGCTTTGCGGTGTGGTTTCCGGCCTAGGAGCGATAACAGCGCCACCCCGTACCACCCCGTGGCTGACGTAAAAGGCGAGTAAGGGATACATCAGGTATTTGGGCAGCAGCGCTACCTATGTAGATAAGATAAGATAGATAAGATCATTTTATATGCATTAAGCATGGTAATTATACAGGTCTTAGAATTAAAATAGGGTCCACATGTCTAACCAGATAGACTGGTATACAAATATTAAACAGCTAACTAAGCTGTATTACATTACATTATTTTATGTCCACGAATGAATTACAATTATATATCATTAAAATTACGTCAAGAAGTTAGTAAATGGGTACACAAACAATAGTAAAATGTCAGTAAACATAAAATTATACAGATACAATACAAATATACACAGGTACAAATCACAATTATTATTAATATCCCTTAATGACAAAAAACTCCTGAATTGTATAAAACATTTTTCTGTAAGTCATGTCTTCAATCTAAGTTTAAATAACCTAAGGGGTAGTTCTCTTAGCGACTGTGGGATTTTGTTAAAAACTTTGACACACATGAACGTACAGTTTTTGTGATGAAAGGTAGTTCTTCACTTCGACATTGCAAGCTTAGTTGGATCCCTTCGGCTAAATAAACTATGTTCACTAGCTCTTTCAAACAGCTGAGGGTGGTTCCTAACAAAAAGGCCGATTTAATGTATGTACTAACTACCACCTAACTGCGGTCACAAACTCGCAAGCGTGGTGACTACGGTAAACCAGTAGTGGATGATATTAGGCTGATAATGATGAAGCTTTGTGTGGTCAAAAACATTGCACAAATTATAAGATTTACGGAGGTGCATACGTTTCTAAAACGTCTCCTCACTCTGTTACACCACAGGTTCTCAAACATTTGCGTCGTTCCCAGTTTCCCCGCAAGCATATTAAAACAAACCTTGAGAAATCTAAGAAATCTTCATGGAACGGTGTCTAATTCAATGAGTACGGCCTCACGGGATACCGCGTCGGGTGTCTTAGAAAATTCCATTTCAAATAAAGTCATTACGCACGCCCGAAATCCCTTGGAAAACTGTGAATAATGACCGGGAATTATTCTGTGTTTTATGCCCCGCCCGCGCGGTACACGGGCCTACAGATTGGGCGGAACAGCTTGATAACTACTAGGTCACATAATAAAAAATAGGTCAGGGGTTAATCCTCATTTAGTTTCGACTGTTTGTACTAATATAGATCGATTAAGTATAAATAAGTAAGATAACTAGCTAATGAATTTAATCAATAAGATCGGTGTTATGAAATTGATGTATGGGCTCGGTTATTTATTAAAACATATATTTTAATTATTTTCATTGCTTAGATAAAAATTTTCTATCGCGATTTTGACAGGCATTAATAAATAATAGTAAGTAATAGTAATAGTATCTATTTATCAAGGCCGTCCATTGATATACAAAAAAAGGCTTTTTGTATATCAATGAGGCCGTCGAATTTTATCAAAATCAGTTTGGGATTCTTGTATTGGAAATGCCAAAACCGCTGGCTGAGCCGAAAGGATAGTGGAGACAGTAGCAGCCTATTTTTCTCTACGCAGTCAAGGGCGTGTAAGTCTTGCCTTTTCACATATATCCTCCTAATTTGAGAATCCTACTAATATTATAAATGCGCAAGTTTGTATGGATATTTTTTACTCTTTAATGCAATAACTACCGAACAGATTTCGATGAAACTTGGTAGTAATATAGGTTATATATCCAAATAACAAATCACACTAATACTATTAAGGTGAAGGTTTGTGAGTGTGTGTGTGTGTGTATGTTTGTTACTTCGTCAAGTCTAAACGGCTCGAGCAATTTTAATAAAATTTGGTATGGAGTTATACCCTGGTTGGTTACACCTTTGGATTAACACATAGGCTATAATTTATAAAGTTTAACGCGGGTAAAACCGCGGGGCACAGCTAGTTTAAAATATATTTGAATCTTGTGACTAATATAAGAGTTAGCTCATACACTGCAGTAGGCGCAAATACCAATAGGTAGCTAGAATTTGACCGCCATAATTTTTAGTCTGTGCCAAGCGTGAGAGGGGGCAACGAGCCGGGGGGAAGAGCAAATTTTAACGAATTACTGGAAAGATTGGAGCTTTTGCGTAAAAGAATTGGTGTGTGAAATTAGATTGTTGGTTTGGGAACCTTCACATCAGTTTATTATAACAAAGAAACGGTAAAGATGGGTCCGATGTCGCTACACAAAATAAAATTATTTGTCCAAGTATTAAGGTTAAAAAGCTGTGCTGACGATTCTTATCCCTTTCCTCCTTAAAAAAATGTGTTCTTAAAGAAAAATACTTTTTTTCCAGAAATTATTATAAAGTAAGTTCTTACGGATTAACCCATAACTTTGTCTCCGTTTCGGACAGCTAAATTAACCTACGGAAAATGAAATAAAAAAAATTAACCTTTGCTGTTTAGTAAGGTTTATTTTTTTAGTAGAAGTTGTAGTTACGTTAGAAGATGTGGTGTTTATAACAAGCGTTTTGTATCGCATCAATAATCATATCTATTGTTATTGGCCAAATACACCACATATTTATGAATACTTACCAAACACCGAATCAAGGAGGCCTAGAGATACTTCAAACAAAATTGACAATATGTAGTAAAAATATATGACTTAAACTAGATAATTAAAATTAAACTTAATCTCTTGACAATAACTTGATACGAGCTAGCTAAATATCATTGCTATTATAAAATAAATTTTATAAATGTTTTCAAACAATCAATACAATGTGTACCTAAATATCTATGTTACTAGAAATAATAATGTATATAACTATATTACTACAAACATGTTCTGACTATTTACAAGCGCTTTTTTAAAGTCTACGTGAATAAAAACCTTTTTTATTTTATTTTATTCCAGAATATACACTCAAATTTCAGTATCAACAACAAAGAAAACTATCTTAGCCTCCAAGGACACAAAAAGACCCACGCACGCGCTGGTATTTCTCAACGTAAAAGTGTACCACTGCTCGCGTACCGAGTTATCTACAACTACCCGCATTTCACCTGGGCGATTATACTAGTACCTGCTTTTCAAGCCGCTCAAAAGACAGCTAAAAATAACAAGCTTTTGATACTAAACATATGTTATAAACTGCACAAATGAAACATCTGGCTTGCAAATTTAATCGTAAGCTTATTAAAATGAAAAAGCAGCCGAGTACGAGTCGGACTCGCGCACGAAGGGTTCCGTACAATTATCTATAAAAACGAGCAAAAAGTTCACGTTTGTTGTATGGGTCCCTTAAATATTCATTTTATTTGTTTTTACAGTGGCAACAGAAATACATCATCTGTGAAAATTTCAACTGTCTAACTATCACGGTTCATGAGATACAGCCTGGTGACAGACGGACGACAGACAGAAAGACAGCGAAGTCTTAGTAATAGGATCCCGTTTTACCCTTTGGGCACGGAACTCTAAAAACAAATTAGAACAGTCAGGCTTTTCTTGATGCTTGATTATTGAAAAGATTATCAAAATCAGTTCAATTTTGAATGTCGAAATTGCAGAATATGAGTTTTGATTTCTTGTACTTTTAGTCTTGTGTGTACTTGCCGCCACATTTATTTATTTATTTATTATTATAGGTTCACCAACAATTATATACACCGTCTTAGATCTAATAACATATTAATAAAAATAGCAATAGTGTAATAATCACTTACAGGTGAACTCTGCATGCACGTGAGACAGTACGTTTGTAAGCTTAACCTAACTATGAACTATGCTTATCTTCTAAGAGCTATACATGAAAGTGTTTTTGACGGCAGAGATTAGACATCGCATATATATTTGTACAATTTTATTTTGAGCGTATTGAACGAATCAAAGTGTAAGTCAATTAGATCACTACAACCATTCACCACCTTACATAACCTGGCGCATGGGGAATTAGCACCTAAGACTGTCCTCCTCCGCGGCGGACAAAGCGGTGTTATTGGGCTACGGGGGATTCTAGATGGGGCACGGAAGTTGAAAAGTTGCAGTATTAAGGAACAATCAATTTTGTGAGTCATAATTTTGCACACAAACATTGCGTCATTTAGATTTCGGCGCCTTTCCAGTGACATAATTTTGTAGTGTTTAAGTCTACTAGAGTATGACTGCATTTTTTTAGTTATACCATTGGAAAACGCCAAATACCAAAGGAAGCGTTTTTGTATACGTTCCAAGCGCAAAGAATGTGTAGCGTAGTGAGGACGCCAGATTACGCCACAGTAGTCAAGTGTACTTCTAACTAAACTATAATAAAGCAAGATTTTTGTTTTTGAAGATTTGAACTGCTTGGTGTTTCTCAAAACAAAACCTAACATTTGAGAGGATTTTTTTATTATGTTATCCATATGTGGAATAAAGCTTAACTTTTTGTCAAATGTTACACCTAGATCTTTCACTGTATCTAGTTTGTTAATCTTCATTC
The DNA here is from genome assembly GCA_951640165.1 of Pseudoips prasinana. Taxonomy (NCBI): domain Eukaryota; kingdom Metazoa; phylum Arthropoda; class Insecta; order Lepidoptera; family Nolidae; genus Pseudoips; species Pseudoips prasinana. The sequence continues at coordinate 34,772,049 of OX621248.1, forward strand.
CTTTTATAAAGTAATCATGCTCTATTACGTTTTGCTTTCTTGTGAAATTTACAACGTTACATTTACTGTGATTAAGAATCATTTCATTGTTGTCACACCATTGATCTAGTCTATCTAAGTCTTTTTGCAGGGCAAGGGCATCTTCTTTAGATTTTATGATTTTAACAAATTTTAGATCATCGGCAACTTTGTGCAGTGGAAACAGTTTGTGATGTCGTTATTAAAAAAATTAAACAGTATTGGGGCCAAATGCGATCCCTGTGGCACCCCAGAAGATATATCTCGCATGGTTGATTGAAAGCCATTGACTACCACAAAGAAACGTCTGTCCATGAGATATGAACTCAGCCACGAAAGTAAAGACCCAGTAATGCCATAAGCTTGCAATTTAAGAATGAGGAGCTTATGTGATACTTTATCGAAGGCCTTACTAAAGTCTGTGTATATAACATGCGCTTGGTGGCCTGAATCAATGGCCTCCGTTAGTAATTCAGTGAAAGGCATGAGATTAGTGCTAGTAGATCTAGACTCCACGAATCCGTGTTGATCTTCACTGACATACAATTTTAAATGGTTCCGAATATATGGACAGATTAGCGATTCAAATATTTTTGCTAGGGTTGATAAGATTGATATTGGCCTATAGTTAGAAACTCTTTCCTTATTATTGGATTTGTGTATGGGAACAACTTTTGTCATTTTCCATTTTATTGGAAAAACACCGGTACTTAAGGATTTGTTATATATAAGATATAATGGTACAACTAGCTCCGATGCACACTCATAAATAAAAATAGGAGGTAATCCATCTGGCCCAGCCCCCTTATTGCAATCTAGATTTCTGATCTTTTTGTATATGACCTCTATGCTTATAATAGGGTTCGTTAGACTTAGGGTGTAATTTTTTAGAGTATTAAGAAAGCTGTTATTTTCAGTATTGGAGGCGACATGAGCGGGGCTATAGACAGATGAGAAATGCGTTGCAAATAGCTCACAAATTTCTGTACCATCAGATGATGAAATGATGCCTTCAGTCATGGTTGAGGGATAAGTACTAGAGCCACCTCTCTTTGTTTTCACATAACTCCAAAATAGTTTAGGGTTTTTTGTTAGGCCGTCTTCTAATTGCTTCAGATAACTATTATAACAAGCATTTACGAGAGCATCACAGCGTTTGCTTACTATTGTTAATTCAATTTTATCTAAAGGATTCTTATATATATTGTAGCGTTTTCTAATATTATTTTTATAATTAAGCATTTTAATTAATTTTCGGTTAAACCATGGTGGATACTTGTTTGTTTTCTGTATTTTAGTAGGTATATACTTATATATGACTGATTCAATGATGTCATAAAATACTTGTACCATTTCATTAGGCCCTTGGAGTCCCTCAAATAATCCCTCCCAATCGAGATCACTTAGGTGTTTACGAATTGTATTATAATTCGCTTTTTGAAAGTTAAGTCTACCTTTCTCAATGTTATAAGGGAGTCTAGCTTTCTTGTCCAAAGTAATTACAATATCAAGTGGTGGATGGTGGCAATCTATATTACTAATGGAATTGATGCTTTGGCTTACATTACATAATGAAGGGTTATATAGCACCAGATCAAGAATGCGACCAGAGGCGTTCTTTACGTCGTTGAATTGACTGAGTCGATTAACATGGGTGAAGTTTAAGAGTACCTCACTAGTGTTAGATACCTTTGGGTAATTATCGGATATACTAGCTATTTTCCAATCTATATCTCCTAAATTAAAATCACCTATAATACAAACATATGAGTCATCAAGCTGATCAGTGACTCGATTACAGTTATCAAAAAAGTGTTCTAAGTTAGTGATTCGAATGGGGGGCGGCAGATATACTGCACAGAGAGCCAGTCGTGTAATACATTTACCCACTGATAGATCCAAAGTTACCCAAAGGTCTTCACACATACTTTCAAAATGTATAGCTCTTTTTGAATTCAAAGATTTTCTGACGGCTATTAACACACCACCGCCTTCTTTACCCCTTTGTAGATTAGAAGTTTCGCGGTCCCTTCTGTAAACTAAGTATCTATCGTCGACAAGCTCACTGCTAAACACGGTGCTATTAAGCCAAGTTTCGGTTATAATTATTATGTCATAGTTATTACTACATACATTTCGATATACTATATGAGTTTTAGTTCGTAAACCTCTACAATTCTGATAATATATGTGTAATCCGTTGAATTTTAGTAATTTATTTAAGTATCAAGCAAATTATAAATAAAGAAAAGTATGCCTACATAATTAAAAAATGGTATATAGTCTAATGATTTCATGTTCTTTATGAGAATATGTTGGCTATCTTCTGTTTTTCTGACAAATATTCTCCCGTTTCTGATCCATACGAATTTGTAACCTTTATTCTTTGCCTTAATTCTAGTGGCAGCATGGAGCGCTTTATTTGACGGAGACAGATGCTCGAGCACGAATACCGGTTTCTTTTCACCAGCCAATCCTAGATCATTGGTATTAAGTTTATCATCGTTACTCTTGTTCTTATTGTAATTCAGCACAGCAGCGAAGAGTTTATCACGAGCCTTCGGTGAGGTAAGCTGGACGACGATGGAGCGAGGGCGAGTGTTCGTAGCATGTTGTTTAGCTACGCGCGTGCAGTGGGGAATCTCATTGTCATCCAGCTGACATCCAACAACTGAACCCAATTGCTTCACGACAGAGTACAGGTTCTCATGTTTGTTTTCAGGAACACATTGGACTTCAAGGTTGCTGCTACGAGCTTGTTGCTCTAAATAATTTACACGCAGGCTCAAGTCCACAGCCGTCTTTTTAAGCTCGATGTTTTCTTCCAACAAATCTTTCACTGATTTGTTTAGCGACTTGTGTTCAGCTTGGTTATCCTCGAATTCTTTGGTATATTCTTTCACATTCCGCCACAATTGTCGCCAAAGTGGAAATTTCATCCTTATCACCTGGATGAATGGTCATCTACCACTGTGCGTTTCCCAAGAAACTTTTTGCCGTGCACTACCGCTCTGTGGAATCAATTAGCTGCGGAGGTATTTCCGATCCGGTATGTCATGGCAACCTTCAAGAAGCGAGCCTATTCTTTTCTTAAAGGCCGGCAACGCACTTGCAGCTCCTCAGGTGTTGCGAGTGTCCATGGGCGGCGGTGATCACTTACCATCAGGTGACCCACTTGCTCGTTTGCCATCCTATTATATATAAAAAAAACCTTAAGTATATGCTCACACCACGAGCAAGATAGTTTTTGCAGTAGAAATTCCTTACAAGTAATTTTTTTATTTTAAAAACTGTCTGAAAACTAAATATAATATAAAAAAATAGTATGAACCTAAGATTTTCACATAGTTACATAGCTTACTTATTTTTTGGCTCAGGTGCCATTTTTTTTTAAATTATTTGGTCATGTCATGTCTGTTTGTCCTGTGTCTGAGTGTAATTATCTATATACTTAAGTATGTATTTGCAAAAGAAAAGTAGTATATGAGTTACCTGGTTTCAATCAGTGTGTGGATAATGTCCGAGGATATTATTAATAATAACACATTTTTAAGATTTGGTAAACTAAATTGAATCTATACATATAATTAAATCGTAGGAAAGTCAAAACTGTACATTGAATATTTTTTTAAAGGATACTTGGGGTGCGTGATTTGCTTTCGATATCGAAGCCAAAAATATAGTTTTTAGAATTTTTGTATGTTTATCAGTATGTATGTCCGGGCTAAACTCAAAAATTACAGCATGGATTTACTTCAAATTTTGCATGAATATTACTAAGACGTCGGGTCAACATATAGGCTATAATAATATTACTAGCTTTTGCCCGCGACTTCGTTCGCGTGGAATAGTGACTTCCGGCAGATTTTTGGTTTTACCCACATAGTTCCCGATCTCGCGGGATCTCTATTTCGATCTCAACGCCATCTATCGAGCATAGTGACAACTCGGATTATTTATCTTTACTCCGTTCGGGCATTTTCTTTGTACTAAAAGTTTTATTATATTGATATTATTTTTTTCATACCTTTTTACTATTTATTTACTTTTTTTCGATGAATTAAAACAATAACATGAACCGAACTCGTGTAACGATCGACACCATTGCGCGATCACTAACTCGACATATAGTACTAATAGAATTATCTATACTCCGTTAGAGCATTTTCTTTGTACTAATTGTTGTATTATATTATATTATATTTTCATACCTTTTTACTATTTATTTACATTTTTCCGATGAATTTTCAGTACTGAATTGATGCCGACTCTTGGCCAATAGATGGCGCTATTTTATTTTTATTTTATTTTTTGTAATAAAAACTATCCTATGTCCTTTCTAAAGTTCCAAACTATGTCTGTACCAAATTTCACACAAATCGGTTCAGTAGTTTAGGCGTGAAGCAAAGACAGACAGACAGACAGAAAGACAGACAGGCAGACGGACAGAGTTACTTTCGCATTTATAATATTAGTTTGGATCACGCTTTCTCCTACGGGGGAGGAGCTGTGATAATTAATAAAATTTAACGCGGGTAAAACCGTGGGGCACAGTAGAATTAAATAATTTAACCGACAAAATTTCAAGAGACCAAATAGATGTTTCAATCCGTTTATCATTTATCGCAATCAGTTAGAACGGGCATGTGTACACGCATTTGGAGCCCAATCCATAACAACAGAGGCTGTTAATCTAACGCCCTACCGCGGAAGTAATTTTCCTTCCCTTTCATCACCGAATCATTATGGAAGCGATAAAATTAACAGCATTAGCCCAAAGATAAAAGTCTCATTTGATAATTACACAGCTTCAAGTAACGGTAGCGTTTGAGCGGTTGGAGGAGCGAAATACTTGAGTTTGAAATTAAGTAATTACTCAAATATTTACTGATGCCTTTTTAGAGTTCCGTAGCCAAATGGCAAAAAACGGAACCCTTATAGATTTGTCATGTCTGTCTGTCTGTCTGTCTGTCCGTCCGTATGTCACAGCCACTTTTTTCCGAAACTATAAGTGCTGTACTGCTGAAACTTGGTATGTAGGTGTATTCTGTAAACCGCATTAAGATTTTTACACAAAAATAGAAAAAGAACAATCATTTTGGGGGGTCGCCATACATAGAACTGAAACTCAATTTTTTTTTTCATCTTACCCATACATGTGGGGTGCCTATGGATAGGTCTTCAAAAATCATATTGAGGTTTCTAATATCATTTTTGCCAAAACTGAATAGTTTGCGCGAGACTTCCAAAGTGGTAAAATGAGTGTCCCCCCCCTGTAACTTGTAAAATAAGAGAATGATAAAACTAAAAAACATATATGATGTACATTACCATAGGAACTAACAACGAAAATTGGTTTGAACGAGATCTAGCAAGTAGTTTTTTTTTAATACGTTATAAACCGCAATTTGCTTCATTAATCAACTGAAATACTTGCTGCAACGGAACCCTTCATGTGCGAGTCCGACTCGCACTTGGCCGGTTTTTTTTTGTTAGTTTGTGAGGTGTTATATAAACACGGCTTGACGTGTTCTCCGAGTCATAGAAGGATGTTCCTCACACCTGCAAACAAATATTCGTTTTACAAAGAGATTTCTTCCCCTGATTGACCTTCGTGCACAAAACCTGCGCTTCTGCAAAAAAAATAGTGGATGATTGTTGTGACTTTTGTGTCTGTAATTTGTGTCACTTAACCTTTTATCTTTTTGTTGTACGTTAGTCAGGAATAATTAATAAATTAATTAAAGATTTTGACTGCACGTGTGGCGCAGCGGCTAAGACTGTCGCCTCGCCGCTTCGTGTCGCGGGTTCAGGTCCCGCGCTGGACAACTATTTGTGTGACCCATAAATAGTTGTTCTGAGATTGGACGTAATTTGTGTCCGTCTATTATATGTTTGTGAAGTAACCCGCGACATAGTAATTAAATTTCCTCGTGCGGGCGTTGTCTTTTACAAAAGAAAGAAAAAAGATGTCATATAATTTCCTATACAGGTATCTTGTTAATATTGATTTTGAGATTAATCGAGTAGATACTTAGTTCACATACATAGAAATGAGAAACCTTGGTAATGGTTTCTGATTTCTAAGATATATTCCTGAATTCTACCCACATTTCAGTTTTATTTCGTAGAACACTAACATTAACACGTTTAAAGAGAAAATCTGATCACGTTGAAAAGTTTGCAAAGCTCACGTAGAAATACCTGGTACTTTTAGAAGTAGAGCTAAAAACTTGAAATTTGTGACTTTAGAGCTTTCTATAGTTTTCTGGAACAAGCTAGCGTTGCTTTTTATATAAAACTTAAGCTATAAAAAAATATTGGAACGAAGTTCCTTATCGCGCGTTGTGAAAGGGGGCTAGACGGAAAACATTATTACGAAAAGTTGTCACGACACTTTTTGCAGCTGTGCGGCGTGCGCATGTTTCTCTGTCTGTCTGTCTCTCTCTCTCTCTCTTATAGAAAGCAAGCCAGATATTTTCATTTCTATTTCGCATTGAACAGTGTGGTGTCGCGACGATTATTTTTGTTGAGTGTATACAGGTTTTTTGTACATAATAAATAATAAGAAATAATTTCGTTCCATCCGGGTGTCCCTTGACACCTCTCAAGTTTTTTCTTTATAGATTTTCACGCTCACAAACTGAGGAGAGATGATAAGCTTAAGAATTATTAGTCTACACTTTTTGACAATAGAAGCTTAATGATCGAATTTCGAACAAGTATGATCCCCAGTTTATAATAATAATAGTAAAGTTATTTATTAAAGTAACCAATGTCTCAAAATTGTTAGTAATACATAAGACTTATTCTATGGATGCGGGCAGCACAGGACCGGCTATTGTGGAGATCCTTGGGGGAGGCCTTTGTGAGCCTTTGAAGGATTTTAAATCAAAATTTGGTATGGAGTTAGCTGACACCCTGGAATAACACATAGGCTATTATTTATAAAGCGTAATGCGGGTAAAACCGCGGGGCACACGATAATTCTCAAGGTTGCGCTGATAATGGAGCAGATTTGCTAATCTTTTCCGCATGACAGCAAAGAAGTTGTCGCTACTCGCTGTCGCTATTCCAGACGCGCTACAAAATCGGGACAGCCTTTATATATTACTATAGGTTTAATACACCCTGAAGCTGTAAATTTAAGTGCCATTGAGGTAAAGACCGTGTTGTAGGCGGCACTGTTTGACAAACCTCGCACGTGTCCAATGAGTTTAACGTCAATCACATCATTTGACGACAGCCTTGTAAGTAAGTTGTAGTTATAGGGCTAGGAAAAGAGCGAATATAATTCTCGTAATGTTTTAAACTGCTATGTGGCTGGTGACAAAGACTATAATCACTCCATCTCATCCCATGGGGAGCGTAGAAGGCGTGCTGCCTGTGTGAATATCTCTCCGAGAATGGACAGCAAACTCTCTCTGGGTACTATTACCATCATACTACGATCGCCAAACCGTAATAGATAGATAGATACACTTTATTGCACAAACTATAAAAAACATTTGACAGAAAAAAAATTAAATAATGTACAATTGGCGGTCTTATCGCATAATAGCGATTTCTTCCAGACAACCGTAGAGTGGACTAGCATTCCTGGCAGCATACCCGCGTTCCCGGGACTCCCCCATCAGGCGCCAAGAGAAGTCCACGGCAGGTTAGGTTTAGTCGGTGGGAGTCCGACATACCCACCCGCAGACACTTTTTGCGGGTGGCAAGCGAAGGCATTCCCCAGCATTATAAATAAAAAGGATGGACTAGCATAATTGAAAATGACAGGCAGCTGATAGTGTACCATCGTCAGTTCTACAGATTGTAGTGTCCTAACGTAATAATAAATATACTACATAGATTAATGTACTTACATACATTCATATGCTATATGCACCAGTTCTTTCCGGACGTACGCGAACGGTTAAATAAAACTTGGCTAATCATAGACCATTGTGTTGCACAATTTCTTACCGGACACGGCAATTTTAAAAGTAAATTGTATAGTTTCAAATTAGTATCTTCACCAATCTGTCTATGCTCAACTTCCAGTAACGAATATGAACAAACTGCTCACCACATCCTGTCGTGATCTCTGGCAAAATCAGCGTGATATTATGTTAAACAGCTTGCAACCAATATCTGGAGTAGTTTATTATACGGATCTTGTAGCAACAAGGAACAACTTCCGTGCGTTTAAGCGCTTTTACCATACCTACTATTGGAATCAAATATAACAGCTCACTTAGGACCCTTAAATTGATCCTCGGTGCTTTTGCAGCTGGCTTCTCTAGTTGCAAATCTCTCATTTTATGAGGCTATATAGCCTCTTTACATCATTCTGTCTCCCGCTTTGCTCTGGAGGGAAGTGGAACTATTCATTTTCTAACTCTTCCTTTTTTCTGTTTCTGATTAAATTCGTTGCGGGATCCAAGACAGTTAAAGCGATTCCCCGGGACATGCCTGAGCTTCACCGCTCAGTGTCATTTCATTGTGTGCCACTGTTGATCCTGGCTTACAGGAGTTGCAGTGGTGGGTAAGAGGGAGGGACAGTCCCGTTTAAAAAAAAATACATTCATATTCATACATAAAAAGTATAATAAACTAATAAATATTTCATAATTCGATAAATAAATTTTTATTAAAAATAGAAACGGAAATTAAATAAAATGCCAAGTAGCAGGACTAATCTAACTAGAAACGTAAATAGTGGCTTTTTACCATATTTTTAAACGATGTTATATTTTGAGCACGTCGTATCGGCACTGGTAGTGCATTCCACAATGGAATTGCTTGCATCGGCATTGTAATATATAATTTTATACATATATCAGACTATAATATACATACTTCTTGTTTCTCTCAGAAGGTATGTTGAATCTTTCTTTTTATGTATGGTCGTCAATAAATTCGTTTCTCATGGATTAAAACGGTTTCATAGAAGTACTAACTTAGATTTATAATTAATTTTCGACTAAAGGTGGACCGGTACAAGAGAAGGTATGGTAAAACTGCAGTGTTTGTAATTCTACCGCTGTTACTGACCATACAATATAGTGGCCGAAGTTTGTAGCAGTTAGATATTGAAACTTGAACCGTAACCGTAAATCTTGAGTATAACCTAGTGTTGAGAAATGGAAAGGTTGAAAATGCAGATGAAATATGTGTACACTATCCGTCTCCACAAAATAAGTAACTCTTTTATGGGGCAATGTATAAGATTTGATAACAAACTTCCCAATGATATTAGACAATTGTCTACGAATGAGTTTAAAAGAATTATTAAAACCAAATTGTGTAGCAGGGCATATTACAAAATTTCTGATTATTTAAGTGATAAAAGTGCTTGGGATGGAGTTGTTCTGAGTCAACACACATGATTGTAATTAATCTTAAGTATATCTGTATAGGTGGTTTTCATCGTATGTCGAAAACAGAAGCCAAATTGTAGTTCTGAATGGCTACTCGTCGCGAGCGATGTGTGTTCCTTCAGGAATTCCACAAGGATCATTACTAGGACCTCTTTTGTTCAACATTTTCATCAACGACGTCTCGTACTGTTTTAGAGGATCAAAAATTATACTTTATGCTGACGATATGAAGATATTGCGAAAGATATCCTCTCATGAGGATGCCATCTCGCTGCAGCATGATCTAGACCGTTTTCACACATACTGTATCATCAACAACCTAGAACTTAATTTACGCGCAAAGCCAACCCGATAATGCACAATTTCAACTTCTCTTCTAAGGTCATAGCTAGGGTGAATACAATCAACGACTTAGGGGTAACGTTCGACTCTAAATTATTATTCGACACACACGTCGACAATATAGTTAAAAGAGCTTCTAAAGCATTAGGTTTTATTTTTAGAATGTCAGCTGAATTTCAAAATATTAAAACAATTAAAATTCTATTCTGTGCTTACGTCCGAAGTCTTCTCGAATACGCCTCACAGATATGGAACCCTCAATATGATATATATACGTCAAGAATTGAAAATATACAGAAGAAATTTTTGCGGTACATTCAATTTCGCTGTAAAACATACTTTCCTGATTATTATAGTAGGTGCAAAAAGTTCCATATGCTTCCCTTACACGAGAGAAGGAAGATAGCGGACATGTCCTTATTACATAGCATTGCGAATGGATTGACAGATGTTTCTGAGTTGGTGGACAAAATAGGGCTCCGCGTACCATCAGCATTTCTTAGGCGACAGGATATTCTGCATACGCCTGCTACCTATTGCAATTACAGGCAGAACTCGTTCTTAATCAGGGCGAGCCGTACATTTAACACTGCAAGTCAGAGAGTCGACATCGACCTCTTTCACTCAAGTGCTTCAAGCATAAAGAAAAAGATGTGTAATGATTTTATGATTAATAGCGGCTAATGTAATTAATTAATAGTCTTAGCATAATTAATATCAGAATTTATAACATAGTAGATATGCGTGCGAGGATACCCTAAAAACACTAATTGCCTTTGTATAAATTATGTTTTATGAAGTTATTCGTGAAAACTTTTAATTGGCCATCTCTTTTTTATTAATCTTAAATAATTGTAACCTTCAAAATACAAAATCAATATTTAGTGTTAATTCCGCTAATTGTCAGTTTAATCATGCTGGGATGCAATTTGCACCACCCTCCCGCCCGCAAAAACGTGCACATGCAAGAAGGACAATACAAAAAACAAATTACATGCGCCAGTACGATACCCAACACGTGTTTCGGTCCTCCACGGACCATTCTCAAGGGCTGCTAACTCGTCGAGTGCTCGAAGGAGACTAAAAGCCAACGAGGCGAGCGCTCTTTTATATACTACCAACCGCATGGACAATTATTGTCCATGCGCCAGTACGATACCCAACACGTGTTTCGGTCCTCCACGGACCATTCTCAAGGGCTGCTAACTCGTCGAGTGCTCGAAGGAGACTAAAAGCCAACGAGGCGAGCGCTCTTTTATATACTACCAACCGCATGGACAATTATTGTCCATGCGGTTGCGGGCGGGAGGGTGGTGCAAATTGCATCCCAGCATGATTAAACTGACAATTAGCGGAATTAACACTAAATATTGATTTTGTATTTTGATTGTTATGGATTTCCGCAAAGTAATGCCTGATTCCATTACTTATCTAATTGTAACCTATTAGGTGTAAGTTTTCGAAATTTGAAAATAAAATAAAATAAAAATATTTTATTTTAAAAAAGGATTCCTACTGAGTTTTCTGGCAGTGTTTCTCAGTAGCTGCCACATCATGCACTGCACGGTAGGGTAAAAAAATATGACGATTCCACATAAATGTAAAAATTTTACGGAATAAAGTTACTTTGACTTTGACTATGCAAGCAATGTAATTCTTAATTATAATATAATAATATCCTGGGACATTTTACACACACGGCCATCTGATCCCAAACTAAGCAGAGCTTGTTCTATGGAAACAATATAACTGATATACTACATATACTTCTTTATTTTTTAATGACATACTTATATAGATAAATTACACCTAGACTCAGGACAAACAGACATGTTCAATATGTTCATGCACACAAATATCCTGGTTGGGAATCGAACACGCAATCTCCGGCGTGAAAAGCAAGCATTTGCCAACCATGCCAACAGGCCAAATATATGGGGGTCGAAAGAAACTGTTTTCATAAGTTTTAGTTTTAAATAATATTAAACGTGACCCCTGGGTAGCGCTAAGGCATCCTACGCACTATGCGGTTAGCCGGAATGCGGTCAGCCTTCAACAATCAATATTGCTGACCGGTTGCCGCATCACAGTGCGAATAAAAACTACTTTCTCGTACAAATATCTGAGTACGGTCAGCCGCACGGCTGGCCGCATTGCGGCTAGCCGCATAGTGCGTAAGAGGCCTAAAAGCGCTACAGGAGAGAATTCTTTCGTTATATGAGCAGCTAGACTTTGTAATTACAACCACCTATCATTATACACAGCCAGGTAGCTACCAATAGCATTCATGTGGTAGTGGTCTTGGGTATGAGTAACGTCACCAAAGCTCACTCGAGAGGAGGAAAGGGTCGTCAACGCGTGAATAATGCTATGTGTGGTTGAATTGCTTATTATAATTATGGTCGTATGTCTGTTAATTGACATTGGTAGTATAAAAAACAATAAAACAGTAAATAATCCCGTGTTCATGCCAGCTTGAGTATGTTTCGCCCGTAGTAGATGAATCCACTGAGTTTGTTTCGCTGGGTCTTCTCAGTTGGCAAGCATTGGATCCGGTGGTAGCATTAAAGCGCGACCGTCATTATTAACACAAGGTCCGTCATAATAATAATACCTTAATATAGACAGAACCATTGACAATATGTAGTAAAAATATTGGACTTAAGCTAGATAATTAAACATAATCTCTTGACAATAACTTGATACGAGCTATCTAAATATCATTGCTATAATAAAATAAATGTTTTCATACAATGTGAGCCTAAATATCTATGTTACTAGAAATAATAATGTATACAACTATATTACTACAAACATGTTCTGACTATTTACAAGCGCTTTTTTAAAGTCTACGTGAATAAAAACTTTTTTATATTCTTTTATTTATATTATAGAACGAGCACCAGCGTCTCTCTTGTACTCCTAGCGTGGCGATTATGGCAAATCTCTCCAAATTAGGGACACTACTCCATCGTGGAAATATTTTGGGGAAGCCTTTTGTCCAGCTGTTGACGTCATTTGTGTGTTACATGATGGTGACCTCAGTGTCTGTGGTATAGTTCAGTAGTGAAGGCACAAGCCACCAACACAATGTTAAACCTCTATAAACAACAATACATTGCTGTCATTCTTTCTCTATTTAATTTTTAATTTAAAAGAAAATAAGTAAAATAAATAGACCCAGAAGAAATATGCTCATCACACAAAGATTCATTAATTTCATACCTGATTGTTACTAAGATTTTTCAAGCGGAATCAGAAGTAGATCAATTCCACTTCCACCTCTACACTGACTCAGGATGGTATACTAGCCATAGAGTAAAAACATACGCAAAGACATGTATTATTTATTAGTGGAGTGACATTGCGAAAACCAAAAAGGTTAGTAGTAACAAAAATATTAGATAATTGATCATTTTAGATGGAATTGTTTATACTAGGTAATTTTAATTGGTCCTTACGTCTGGACATGCTATAAAAATTATCAAATATATTGCGATGTTTGTTGACTAGAATACATATTAAGAATAATATATTAGTGGAGTGACATTGTGAAGACCAAAAAGGTTATTAGTAAAACAAATATTACATAATTGATCATTTTAGATGCATTTGTTTACACTAGGTAATTTTAATTTGTCCTTACGTCTGGACATGCTATAAAAATTATCAAATAAATTGCGATGTTTGTTGACTAGAATACATATTAAGAATAATATATACAGGAAGAAGGGAAGAATTTTTGTGAACAAGCCTTGTAACCGTTTAAGAAACCCCAACTGGCTCTAAACGACAAGCGCATTCATTAAATATTTTTAAAAATAATGTTAAAAAAATGTATTTATCTGTCTAGATTACTAAGCATATTTATTTACCGCTGTCGCCTTTGGTTTTTTTTCGCGCATTCCTGCTTTATTAGACTTTTTAAAATTATTCTATGAATTTATTTTTTTACTTTTATTATTATTTTTTATTAATTTAAGTTTACATTAAGTTGACCTATTGTTACACCTACCTACCCTGTTTTCCCTTTCCTTAGTCTATCCACTCCATAATTGGTTGTCTGAAAGAAATCGTAGTAGCGATAAGACCGCCCTTTGTACTTAATTTATGTATGCTCATTTTAATTTTAAGTTATGGTGTACAATAAAGAGTATTTTACTTTACTTATATACTTTGAAAACTCTGTAATAGAAAGAAGGTAAGGAAAATACTGCTGTACACTCATTTTATTACATATTAATAATGTGGTTCATTTTTAAATGTATCGTCGTTTTCCTAGCCCTACGTCAAGTACCAGCGGGAAGCATTTAGATCCGCAATTACTCGTAAAGCCTTAGCTCCATCAGTCAGTTTAACTGCTTCTTCGAACTGCTGAGAAACGTAAGTACTTCGTTTTTATAACACCCTGAAATAATTAGGGGACGTTGAACATTTCTTGGAGGGTTGATTCTACAAAAAAAATGTATCAAATATTAGGTAATAGTCTACAGTTGCTATGTGGCTGTCGGTATAGAATAAAACCACTCTATCCCTTCCTGTGAGGCGCTCATAGCTAAATGCTCTCACCGGTCCGTAAGCAATCGGCGAGGTTAAGCAACTGGGCTCGCGGTCAGTCCACAGATGGGTGACCGCCAAAGTGGTTTAATTTCTGACCGTCTCCATGCTTCGGAGGGCACGTTAAGCTGTCGGTCCCGGCCGGTTGGTCGTAAAGCCATGTCAGAGGCCTAGTGGGCGCCTTGAACAACTCTGACACTAGGGTAACCACTGCCCATGGGATAAGTAAGTAAGTATCTCATCCTGTAGGGGCATAGAAGTCCCCCGGTTCTCTGAAATATTTCTCAGAAATCGTTCAGAGAACGGGCAGCAGCGTGTATACTATGACTATCATTTTGAGATCGCTAACCTGTATGCCAAGCGTGGAGATTATAATAATAATAATAATAATAATAATGTTTATTTCCTCCTCACAAAAACAGACTTACAATATTACAATTTTACTTATAACTACAAAAAGAAAAAACAATAATTAAATATTGAAATCAACCAAAAGGTGCCTTTATAGAGTGTGTATGTGAGTGTTTGTTATGTATGTGTGTGTGTGTGTGTGTGTGTGTGTGTGTGTTAGTTATGTATGTGTGTGTTATGTGTGTGTGCATCTAATGTATTGGTATTATATGTGTTAGTATTGATATATTTAGCCTGCTTGCAGTAAGTTTTCTGTAAGGTTATAATCTAGCTTCATTAACCACTCGGTAAGTATAGCTTTGCATTTGTTTTTAGGTAAAGAATATATCGATGACACCCTATTTAATTTATTATATAATTTAGAACTTAAGTGACAGAAGAATCTATGTGCTAGACTAGTTTTAAATAAAGTTGTATTACAGATTCGATCCTTGCGTCTTTGATAATTATATTTATCAGGTTCATATATTAACAGTGAATGTTGTTTAGTTACTGTAAAGATTATGGCTTATCCCTCCAAATGAAAGACACTAGTCCATTGTGGAAATCATTTAGGGGACCTTTGTCCAGCTGTGGACGTCATTCGGCCGACATGATAAATACTCTAAAGTATATTTTATTAACTAGCTGTGCCCCGCGGTTTTACCCACGTTAAACTTTATAAATTATCACAGCTCCTCCCCCGTAGGTGATAGCGTGATAATATGTAGCCTATATGTTGACCCAACCTCTTAGTAATATTCATGCAAAATTTGAAGTAAATCGATGCAGTACTTTTTGAGTTTAGCCCGGCCATACATACAGACAAACAGACACACAAACAAAAATTCTAAAAACTATATTTTTGGCTTTGATATCAATTGTAGATCACGCCCCAGGTATCATTTAAAAAAAATATTCAATGTACAGTTTCGACTTTCTTACGATTTTATTATATGTATAGATAGGCAGATTGTGTGCTTCTGGGTTCTAAATGAGGATCAGGCCAAAAAATATGATTGGGGTAGTTTTATTTTTCTGTTATCGATCGCCTTTGGAAAAGAATTCTCGTGTTGCTGAGTACTTGACAAACATATAACTTACTAACATAGTACACCCAGACTCAGAACGACTTACTTATGGGTCACACGTAAAGTTGTCCTGGGTGGGAATCGAAAACGGGGCATGAAGTGTTACGGCGATTGTCTTAACCGCTGCGTCACACGTGCAGCTTGAAAGACACCCAGCGCGAAGTGGAAGTTGGTGTTATTGTAAATTAAGCTTGTAAAATATAAGTTGTAGAATCACGCCTATTATCGTAGAAGGTTAGGTAGAGACAACGGATTTCAATTTGTCCCGATGTCTGCTCACCACTTTTGCCTCGTTTACTGTTACGGGACTTCTGACTTGGCCTTTCTTGAGAACATCTCCGATTTGGCCAGATAATGTTCTACGAGATCTTCCCTTTGCGGTTGTACGATACATACAGGCATTCTTTCATTCTTACTTTCTAAATTGTCAAACCATCTCAGCATACCTTTTTCAATCTTTGGAACTACATCCTCTTTCACACCCATTGATATACAATGTATATCAATTTTCACACCACAACGCTCTCTTACGTTAGTATTTTGTATTCCGTATCTCAAAGTCCTACACACATACTTCTATAATCCATATATATAAAAATCAATGCCACTTTTCGTTGTAATGTTATAACTCAACAACGCCTTTACCAATTTGGCTAATTTTGGTCTTGAATTATTCGTGGAAGTCCAGGGAAGGTTTGTACGTAGAGAAAATTTCAAAAAATCTTGAAAAAGTGTAAAATCAATATCTTTTAGCAATTTTAAATATTTTTTTGTTTGAATAAATGAACTTAA
Source organism: Pseudoips prasinana (assembly GCA_951640165.1). Taxonomy (NCBI): domain Eukaryota; kingdom Metazoa; phylum Arthropoda; class Insecta; order Lepidoptera; family Nolidae; genus Pseudoips; species Pseudoips prasinana. The sequence continues at coordinate 34,788,604 of OX621248.1, forward strand.
TAATCATTTTTTTTTCTTCTTCTTCTTTTTTCGAATGGCAAGTTATGCCGATGTCAACAATTCTGCCAATGTCAGATGTGAAATGGGAATACGTGCAATAAATTTAACCAAAATTTGCAATGTTATAGCTAATTGCGTATCTTGGCGATTAGGCTAAAACAAAACATTCAGACGTAACAATCACAATTTGATGCCATTGCATATTATAAAACACATTAATACATTTTTTATTACTATACCTTATACGTAGCGAAGCACGTACCGGGCCGCTTGTATAAGTCATATAATATAATTACAATATTATATATATATATATATATATATATATATTAATTATATTATAATATAATATAAAAGTGATGCTCTGTGTAGATCTCATCTGAAATCAGTTCAGAAAATTCCCATCCATAAAAGAGATTTTTATTCCCATGCCTTAACTGTTCATGCAGTCAGATTGTGGAACTCTCTTCCGCCAAATATACAAAACTGCAAAACTATTGACACTTTTAAAAGACTAGTGAAAAATCACTATTTTTCATTTTCATGCTGAATGTCTTATTAGTATTTAGTTTATTGCTTTGTCTAAATTGGATATAATATTTATATGTATTTAAGTATGTATGCAATTATTAGTATGTAATTATATTATAGACCTACACAGTACACACATCCTTATGGCTGTGTAAACTTTTTCCTGTCGCGGGTCTGCTGGAAGAAATTTCTTGGAAATAAGCAGCGCCTTTGTACTATAAATTTCTTCACACTTTTATCTATTTATTGTATGTTTTGTGTGTACAAGAATAAGTAAATAATTATTTCCAAAAAAACTAATAGGTACATTTATGAGGTTTATGTGATGTACTAGCTATGAAGGTTATATGGCCAATACCATACAAATGAATGAGTAATATTATAAAATTTCTATTGGTATGATGTACACCCTTGTTTATCTCTACTACGAATATCTCACGTTGAACGGTGTTTACATCAGACAAAGCAGACAATACAGATTAATATCAGCCAATTTCTCTTCACCACTTCTCGAACTAATTGGTTTAATCAGTCCATTTCCCACTAGAACCTCATTGTGACGGTAAATGAGTCATCAAGAGCCACTTGGGATCGCAAAAATAAAGGCAAATTGTATCGCTGCTGCAATTAATTGAATAAAGAGATTTAATTAAATTAACGGTCCCATTCATTTGGATTTTAAATGTTTTACTGCATTTTTGCTTGTGCATTTCGGTTATGGTGCTCTGGTTAATTGAAATTGACTTACGGGTATAAATTCTTGACTCTACTGATAAGGTTGGTTTACTGGAAAATGGATACTCATAAATCGTTGGGATTAATTGTTTTCAGGTCATTTGTAGGTAATTGTTTTACATCTCATATTTATAGTAACGGCTATTCCATATATATATATATATATATATATATATATATATATATATATATATATATATATATATATATATATATATATATATATATATATATATATATATATATTATGTCATAGGACGACAAACGAGCAAGCGGGTCCGGGTCACCTGAGCGGGTAAGTCATCACCGCCGCCCATGGACACTCGCAACAGGTATCACGGGTGCGTTGCCGGCCTTTAAGAGTCAGCAAATAAGTGTTACTGACACTTCCCCCCTCCCCAATGAGCTCTGGCGATCATACTCACACGCAGAAACACACCATTAAAGTTGTTATTAAAGAATGTCTTCTGTAAGGTGGAGGTACTTCCCCAGTCGGGCTGCTCTTTGAGCGAATGAACGCTGTGCCCTACCTCTCTTAAAAAGAAGCTGTGGTTAACGGTGCTGTATGGTGAAGGCATAGAATATCATCACCCCATCTCACCCGGTGAGCGGCGTAGAATTTGAGCGAGGGAATACCTACCAGACCGGGAAGCAGCGTTTTTATGTGAACTATGACTATCAAACTGCAATCGCCAACCCGTCTGCCATACTAATAATAATAATATCCTTGGACATTATTTACACACGGCCATCCGAACCCAATTTAATAAGAGCTTGTACTATGGAAACCAGATAGCTGATATACTACATAATATACTACTTTTCTTCACCAAGCTATGAGCAACTGAGTATTAAAAGCTACCGAACTATCTGTTCACGAACTCTCGTGGTATCTGATCGGTTCCCTGAAACTCTCGGGTTTAGATATTGACTCCGACGCTCTTTAAAACCTGTTACCGTAATGTAACGTAACATTCCAGTGCTGCCTTCAACTCGGTCCATGCTTTTAACTGATTGCCAGCCCAATAGCTCCCTTAGCCCGGCTACATATAGAATATCTAATAAAACGAGTGGTAAATATTTAAAAATGTCTTCTTTAGGTCGAATGCTGTATACGTAGACTTCAGATCTCGTGACCCTATGGGGTTATTTTGCTGTTGTTTGTTGGTTGGGGTTTAATACCTTGGTGGCGTCTTGCTGAGCTATTGTAGCAAAGCTTATTGCTTCAATAAACTTCCAGATTATAATATAATAATAATAATATCTGGGGACAATGTCACACAGATCATCCTAGCCCCAAACTAAGCAAAGCTTGTACTATGGGTACCAGGCGACGATATACATACTTATATAGATAGATGAATACGTATATACATAGAAAACATCCATGACTCAGAAACAAATATTCGTGCTCATCACACAAATATTTGCATTTACCGGGATTCGAACCCAGGACCACCAGCTTCGTAGGCAGGATCACTACCAACTAGGCTACGGTGACCGTCTGTAAGATATATAGGACCGTCGATTTTAGGAGCAGTGAGTGTTTTTATCTCTCCCAGATGTATGATATGTTGTCCTTAGTTGATACTTCTAACAATGCATTAGCGGCACACATAACCACAGAACGAGTATTGGAGTTTCCTCTGCTTCTTGGCAGAATTTGCAGATGGTGTTGTCAGCCAACTTTATGTTGAACATATGCTCATTCAGCTTGCAGTATCCTACAGGTGTTACCCGCTTTATTCATTCCATGAACATCTTGACTGAGTAGGTACCTCCACCTTACAGAATACTTTCCAAGTGACAGCACGCGTGGCGCAGGTTCGATTTCCTCGCAGGACAACTATTCGCGTGACCGATAAAATATCTGATATGTTCTGAATCTGGAGGAAATTTGTGTCCGTCAATTATCTATACATATAATAAAATCGTAGGAGAGTCAAAACTGTACATTGAATATTTTTTTAAAAGGATACTTGGGGCGTGATTCACAGTCGAAATCGAAGCCAAAAATATAGTTTTTATAATTTTTGTTTGTGTGTCTGTTTGTCTGTATGTATGTCCGGGCTAAACTCAAAAAGTACTGCATGGATTTACTTAAAATTTTGCATGAATATTACTAAGAGGTCGGGTCAACATATAGGCTACATATTATCACGCTATCACCTTAGGGGAGGAGCTGTGATAATTTATGAAATTTAACGCGGGTAAAATCGCGGGGCACAGCTAGTATGTTTATAAAGTACCCGTCGACACAGGGATACATTTCTCTGGCGCGGATGTGGTATTTAAAATAAAATGTGTAGCATTATAACTCCCAATATCTTACCAACAAAGTTGCAGCTCGTATGCCATGTTGACCCTCGAAGAACGACGCTAAGTATTAGACATGTGCCTGCTATATGACATCCTCAATGGACGCCTTGACTGCCCCGAGTTGCTGTCTCAAGTGACATTTAACATACGTCTCCGACGAACTCGTCACACTGCAATGTTGCACGTACCCCATCATGCTACAAAATATGCCCAAAATAGTGTGCATTCGAATTGCTCGAACACATAATACAACCTTCAAAGAAATTGATATCTTTTCTTGTTCAAAAAAAACTTATAAATCCCAAATTATCTATACATATAACGAAATCGTAGGAAAGTCAAAACTGTCCATTGAATATTTTTTTAAAGGATACTTGGGGCGTGATCTACACTCGATATCGAAGCCAAAAATATAAATTTAAAAATTTTTGTCTGTGTGTCTGTTTGTCTGTATGTATGGCCGGGCTAAAGTCAAAAAGTACTGCATGGATTTACTTCAAATTTTGCATGAATATTACTTAGAGGTCGGGTCAACATATAGGCTACATATTATCACGCTATCACCTAGGGAGAGGAGCTGTGATAATTTATAAAGTTACGCGGGTAAAACCGCGGGGCACAGCTAGTAAGCACTATAAAAGACAAACGACTAAGATCTAATACCTAATCCTATTTGAATTTGTATATATTCAGTCTTACTTTAGAATGTATATTAATAAATTAAAATTAACTATGTATACTTACAACATTATATTTAGCTTTAAAATCATTGGGTGGACATCGATATCACTTCATTTCTCGCAATTAATACCTACTTAATCGAGACTACCTACTGCATACATTAGTGTGCAGTAATCTTGATGTAGATCTCACCACATCAATGTCTGATAAATGATTGGTGTCAGCATTATATTTTATGTCCGTTTTTAGCCAACTACACTTTTAACATTATACTAAGGAAAACCTGTCATTGGCCTTCCCTCTTTATTGTATCCTGTAAATTGTTTTATTATCTGTATCGCTGTTGGTTTCCTTAATAAATAAATAATTAAATAAAAAATATTATGTGGTGTATTACTGTTGTGGTCCTGACTGTGAGTGAGGTCGCTAATTAATTTAGAATATATTTATTTTGTAAAATATCTTATATTAATTACGTAACGTTGTATGTTTAATCCTTGTCTGCTTAACTAATTAAGTAATATATTTTTATATACTGGAGTTGATCGTTGTGATAATACTTACGTACCTATTTTGAAAAGAGGGAAACTTTACTACGACTAATGCTATTTAAGCTGTATAGAATAGAATACTCTTTATTGTACACCATAAAAATAAATACAACATGAGATATTACATAGACAAGTTGTACAAAGGGCGGTCTTATCGCATAAAGCGATCTCTTCCAGACAACCTTAGGATGGATAGGAGCTGAACAATAACTTATAGCTAGCAGTAGGTGTGCAACAAGAGATATACCAAAATTATGGTATATCCATAAATAAAACTATTTTTAGTGAATAGCTGAATAGCTGTATATGTATATTTCTAGCTATTTAATAACTTTGAAATTCTGCTCATAAATAATTATGAGCAGAATTTCAAAGTTATTTTATTAAAGTTATTTTGTTATATTATTATTTATTAGTGAGTTAGAACATAAGTTCTAACTCACTAATAAATAATATTCAAAATAAAAGTATAGTTATTTTTAAGAGATTTTAAAGAATCACAACTAATTTTGTTATTCAGCATATAACTTTTCAATTTAGTTCGCTCAAGTGCCATCTTTGACTTTGGTGAGTTTCTGCGGGTTTCTTGAGATTCTAACGTTAACTAGACTGTGGCTTTCGGATTTGGAGCGTCTAGAGTTTGAGGTAACCAGCCTCTCATGTTGCATATGAAACTATCTCCAAATATAGTGAAGAATTTTTGAAAGATATTGCTTAAGCAGTTGATAAGTTCCAATTTTATCTTTTCGAATCATAAGCGTATTAATATGATTATGGTTACGGTTCAACTTTTTTTTCTTTTAAATAATATCTAGGACATTATACACACACGGCCATCTGATCTCAAATTAAGCAGAGCTTGCGTGTACTGTGGAAATCAGATAACTCATATATAAAACTAATCTGCTGGTTCCTTAGTTCCCCTCAGATCTATAATACCGTCCATAATATGTAATACTAGCTGTGCCCCGCGGTCTTACCCGCATTAAACTTTATAAATTTTATGTGTTAATCCAGGGTTCCAGGTACCTCCATACGAAATTATATTAAAATCGCTCCAGCCGTTTAAAACTAAACTGTTGGTCCCTTAGTTCCCCTCAGATCTATAATACGGTCCATAATATGTAATACTAGCTGTGGCCCGCGGTCTTACCCGCATTAAACTTTAGAAATTTTATGTGTTAATCCAGGGTTTCAGCTAACTCCATACGAAATTTTATTAAAATCGCTCCAGCCGTTTAAAACTAAACTGCTGGTTCCTTAGTTCCCCTCAGATCTATAATACGGTCCATAATATGTAATACTAGCTGTGCCCCGCGGTCTTACCCGCATTTAACTTTAGAAATGTTATGTGTTAATCCAGGGTTTCAGCTAAATCCACACGAAATTTTATTAAAATCGCTCCAGGCGTTTAAAACTAAACTGCTGGTCCCTTAGTTCCCCTCAGTTCTATAATACGGTCCATAATATGTAATACTAGCTGTGCCCCGCAATCTTACCCACATTAAACTTAATCCAGGGTTTCGGCTAACTCCATATGAAATTTTATTAAAATCGCTCCAGCCGCTTAGACGTGAAGAACTACCAAACATTTCGCTTTATAATATTAGTTATGGACCAGTAACCAGACGGACCAGTAACCATGGTAATATTCTTATCAAATAAAGTTTCCTATTAAAATTCTTATAATTGAAGTTTCAAGAATGCTTAGGATTGAGTCGCTTCACGTTGACATCTAAAGAAAAATGTGATTAAATCTTAAGCTAGCTTAAAAGATTAATTTCGTTTAAAAAAAGGATTCCTAGAGAGTTATTTGGCAGTGTTTCTCAGTATAGTTTTGCACGGTAAGGAAACAATATACGATATTTATATCTGATGATAGCTGTGCTCCACGGTATTCCCCGCGTTAAACTTTATAAATTGTAGCCTATGTGTTAATCCAGGGTGTCAGCTAAATCCGTACCAAATTGTATTAAAATGGCTCTAGCCGTTTTGATGTGAAAAGTAGATATTAGTGTGAGTATTATCACACTAATATTATAAAGGCGAAAGATTGTCAGTGCGTGAGTGTGTGAGTGTGTATGTTTGTAACTCTTTCATGCAAAAAGTACCGTACGGATTTTGATGAAACTTTATAGTAATATTGCTTATATATCCGAATAACACATAGGCTATAAATTACAAAGTTTAACGCGGGTAAAACCGCGGGGCACAGCTAGATTTCCATAAATGTAAAATTTTAAGCCAGCCGTTTCCGGCCCAGAAAGAATAAGACTTAGCTGTCTGTTTGTCCGTCTGTCATCAGGCTGTATCTCATGAACCGTAATACTAAGACAGTTGAAATTTTCAGAAATGATATATTTCTGCTGCCGCTATAACGGCAAATACTAAAAAATAAAATAAAATAAATATTTAAGGAGGCTCCCATACAACAAACGTGAATTTTTTTCTAGTTTTTATAGATAATGGTACGGAACCCTTCGTGCGCGAGTCAGACTCGCACTTGGCCAGTTTTTAGGGTTCCGTAGCCAAATGGCAAAAAACGGAACCCTTATAGATTCGTCATGTCTGTCTGTCCGTCCGTATGTCACAGCCACTTTTTTCCGAAACTATAAGAGCTGTACAATTGAAATTTGGTAAGTAGATGTATTCGGTGAACCGCATTAAGATTTTTACACAAAAAAAGATTACACAAAAATGTTTCGAAGTTTTTCTTTTGTATACCAAAATAAAATCTAAAATAATAAGCATTCAGACAACCGATCGAGCATATATTGTGTTTGCCTACTAAATAATTACTCTAATTGGACCAAATCCCGTGCCCGCTTGAGTATGTTTCGCCGGACCGTCTCAACTGGGTCGTTTTGAAACCGATAGTAGATGAACCCACTGATTTTGTTTCGCTGGGTCTTCTCAGATGGGGCGCATTGGATCCGGTGGTAGCATTAAAGCGCGACCGTCGTATTAACACAAGCACAGAACCATTGACAATATGTAGTAAAAATATTAGGCTTAAACTAGATAATTAAACATAATTTCTTGACAATAACTTGATACGAGCTAGCTGAATATCATTGCTATAATAAAATAAATTTTATAAATGTTTTCATACAATGTGTACCTACCTAAATATCTATGTTACTAGAAATAATAATGTATACAACTATATTACTACAAACATGTTCTGACTATTTACAAGCGCTTTTTAAGTCTACGTGAATAAAAACCTTTTTTATTTTTATTTTATTTATAATAAGTTTAAAAGAATTATTAAAGCCAAATTGTGTAGCAAGCCATATTACAACATTTCTGATTATTTAAGTGATAAAAGTGCTTGGGATTGAGTTGTTCTGAGTCAACACACATGATTGTAATTAATCTTAAGTATATTTTATTTTAAAAAAGGATTCCTACTGAGTTTTCTGGCAGTGTTTCCAGAGCCACGTCATGCACTGCACGGTAGGGTAAAAAAATATGACGCTTCCACCTAAATGTAATTTTTTTACGGAATAAATAATTATTGACTTTGACTACATTTGGTTTGGCGGTGATAGCCGAAACATCTGACTAGCGGGATTCCGGATTTTAAACTTTTGCGCCGCACCGCTATGTATTGACAGAATAAATAACTAAATAGCATGATTAGTTTAACGTTAGTTCTGTTTATGTTATTGTATTATAGTGTATGTTTTCTTTGTCCGTTACGAAAAGTCATAGACGGCCATGGTTATCGAAACAAGAGTTATTAATTTAACTAATTGCACCCAAGACAATAAAAAATAAATAAAATTAAATAAAAAAGGTTTTTATTCACGTAGACTTTAAAAAAGCGCTTGTAAATAGTCAGAACATGTTTGTAGTTAGATAATTAGGTATACATTATTACATTTGGAGGGATGTGCCATGATCGTCACACTTGTTAGACGGGTTGGCGATCGCAGTATATAGTTGTATACATTATTATTTCTAGTAACATAGATAGACATTTAGGTACACATTGTATTGATTGTATGAAAACATTTATAAAATTAATTTTATTTTTTTATTTTTAATTGTAGAGATTCCCCGGAACGTGCCTGGGCTCAGAGCCTTTTTATTTTATACTACTATTGATGGTTCTTACATGAGTTCCAGTGATAACAGGCTTGAGCTCATCCCATAAAAATGGACAAAAAGCTTAAAATTAGTTATTTTCTTGGCACAGACTGGAAAAGAAACAAATATCTCAGTTTGTCTCATAAGTAAATGGACACACAATCACAATTAAATAAAAAGATCTCTGCTATTATACTGCGACTGGAAGATAGCTTCAAGAACAGTTAAACGAACTGCAAACAATCGATCTAAGTACAAAAGCTATTCGATTCATCATTCGGGACGAATTATTACTTTTATAGACTTGTCCAGGACTAGATGTGACAAATGATCGCCCGTATCCGAATACTATTACTCTATGTCACAGATATCAATAGTTCTTTTACGGCTACGACAGCGGCAACTCTTCACTTTTCAGACACGTGTATACTGGTAGGTATATATGACTGTAGGTAAGTAGTGACAAACTGCAAACAGTGTTAAGATATAAAAATACCAGCCAAATGCAAGTTGCACTGGCGCCCTGTGGATTCCGTATCTTCCATAAAATTATCGTGTTTCGACGAATTCACTAAAATGGTACTGTCTAGAACGTGGCATTGACTGCTTTATGAAAATATTAATATATTATTATAATATTATTATTATGCCAACAAATACCCAACTGGCTTCTTCACTACGCCATTCTGCAATTTCCTGGAACAGATCGCAACCTACCGAAAACCTACGAAACATGTTCATACTTAATTGTATGATATTATTTTGGTTGTTATAGGTAGAGTTGTCGTATACTTAGTTGATTTCTTCTGCTGTGATCAAGCTAAAATATGACAGACGTTCAACTATTAAGGGCGGCTTGCACCATAGCACTAAATACTATTTAAATCCAATTTAAATTAAAATTCACGTTTAAGTCATTGCAACGCCTTGCACCATGCTAAATAAGTCGCTAAACGCGTTTAGAAAGCTGTCAAAGTTAAATACCCATGAAAAGCTATTTAGCGCCGCTAAATGCGTTTAGCAAAAATTGACGTTAATTTTGCAAGGTTATGTTTCCATGACATGGAGGATTCAATTTACGCAGACTTTCGCGCAGGAAAACGTAATTTTTGTTTAAAAAATAGTGTCATTTGTTACTTACTTATAACGAAATGTAGGGGATCTGCTATATACAATACGCAAGCGCGGCACATCGCTGGTGCGCAGGGTGCGAGCTAGTTCCAACATAGTGCTGAAAATGATAGCGGACAGGATTGACTGTCCGTTTATAAGAAGGTGCTGCGACATGCATATCGTAGCGGCGAAATGTAAATAATATTATATTTTATTACTAACACCTAGGCTAAGTTTTACTAACAATTATGAGTTTTTATAAACTTGAAATAAACGTTTTATTATTATTATTATCATTTATTCATATATATTTCTTATTAAATACATTTTAAAATATATAAAAAACAGAAATATACATTTTAAAATATAAAAAATAGGATTTGCAACCGGCAGCAGGAACAGGGTCTATGCTACCGGAGGTTACGACTCTAGAGACAGGAACCTCCTGACAATGCGAGCCGTGTCCAAAAGCACCGCTTTTTGGATCTTGTTCTTGACCCAACCGCCTAGCGTCAGCCTCTTTAGGTGTTTTTCGAGGCTCTTTGCTATTAATCCATTAGCAGAAACGACTATCGGTACAATGATAGCTGAGCCAACATCCCACATGCTGACAATCTCCCGCGCAAGATCCAAATATTTAATTTCTTTTTCTTTTTCAGCCTTCAGAAGATTTTCATCATGCGGGATGGTAACATCAACCATCACTGTGCAGCGTTTTTGTCGATCTATCATTACAATATCAGGTTTGTTGGCAATCACAGTCCTGTCTGTAATGATAGATCGATCCCAGTATAACGTGATAGTACCATTATCCAGAATTGGCGCAGGTGCATACCTGTAATAAGGCACCTCTGAAGCTACAAGGCCATGTCGCAGAGCAAGTTGTTGATGAATAATCCTGGCTACGAGGTTGTGTCTGTGCAAATATTCACTATTTGCTAGTCGAGAACAACCGGAGACAATATGTCTGAGGGATTCACCGGGGCGATGACATGCTCGACAAACATCGTTTGTGCCATCTTTTAGAATATATCTCCGGTAGTTTCTCGTCATCATAACTTCATCCATAATTGCACAGACAAAACCCTCAGTCTCAGCAAATAGTTCACCGCATCGTAGCCAAGCCACAGATGCAAGCAGATCCACATCGGGTGCGTGAAGAGCACGATAAAACCTGCCATGTAACTCCTTGCCCTGCCACACTGCCCTGCGATCATCAGTGCTAAGTACCACAGGTTTACGCCAGTTTCCTTTTGCCATTGACAGCGGGGTTAGGCCTTTATCTACAGCAACCACCTCCGCATGCATACCCCCCGTGACAGCGGTGCGGAGAAAGTACTCCCTGAGGCTACACACCTCGCGGTTATGTAGGTTCTTGGCGTTTAAAAAGCCTCGACCCCCACACTTCCGCGGGATGTATAGCCTCATCACCGATGAACGAGGATGATGCATGAGGTATGAAGTTAACAGTAGACGGACCGTCCGATCCAGGGTTTCTAATTCAGCTTGGGTCCACTTGAGTATGCCGAAGGAGTACATCAACACTGGCATAACCCAGCCATTGAAGGCACGCACCTTGTTTCCACCTGTTAAAAGACTTTTCAGAACTTTTTTAAGGCGGGATAGAAAGCGTTCCCGCAATGACTGTTTTACATCAGTATCATTGATGCCCAATGCCTCCGTCATACCCAAGTATCTATAAGTCTCGGTCTCGCAGAGGGACCTAAGGTGAATGGAATCTGAAAGTTGAATTCCTTCAGATTGCATTATGTGCCCATGTTCTACATGCATGACCGCACACTTGTCAATACCAAACTCCATCCTGATAGAGTTACTAAAATTTTCAGTAACCTTTAGTAAACCTGTCAATTGAGAGTTGGTAGAAGCAAATATTTTTAGGTCATCCATGTAGAACAAGTGTGATATGATTTGACCTCCTCTGCGCAACCGATAGCCTAATCCTGATTTCTCAAGCAATGTGCTTAAGGGATTCAAGGCTAGGCAGAACCATAGTGAACTTAAACTATCACCCTGGAATATTCCTCGCTGTACCCTAATTGGTTCGCCGCTACCAAGTACTTGTTGAGACCCTGGACAGAGAAGGACTGTTCTCCAGTGCCCCATACATGACATAAGGAAGGCACGTAGAGTTGTATTTATTTTATACAACTCCAGTACCCTCATCAGCCATGCATGCGGCACAGAGTCATAGGCCTTTTTATAGTCTATCCAGCATGTCAACAAATTTCTTCGATTTCGACGAACCTGCTGGTTAATGGTCATATCTATGAGGAGAAGCTCTTTTGTACCGCGGGCCCCACTGCGACAACCATTTTGTGAGATAGAGATTATTGTATTAGATTCTACGTGTCTCGTGATTTTTGTTTTTATAATAGATGTAAGTAATTTATACATTGTAGGGAGACAAGTTATCGGTCTATAGTTTTTGGGATCCACGGAACTTCCAGATTTAAAGAGCAAATGGGTTACGCCTAGTGTCATAAACTCTGGGAGCAATCTTGACTGCAAGGCTTCCTGGAAAAGGGACGCTAAGCGGGCATGTGAGCTACGTAACCATTTAATCCAAAAATTATGCAGTCCATCTGATCCTGGTGCCTTCCAGTTAGACATAAGACGGACTGCACTGGTTACGTCTTCTTGGTGTATGTTTATATCATCTTATTATTATTATTATAGCGACACGATAAACGCATTTAGTTCAATGCGTTTCGAAACGGCTTCGTGCAAGAGGTCATTAAACGTAATTATGTTAAACACATTTATCGATTTAAACGTATTTAGTTAAATTTGTTTAAGATATATTTAAATGAAATTTCGTGCAAGCCGCCCTAAATGTGTTAACTTAGAATATTATTTTACAAATAATGGTTGATGTATCTTGTTACGTTGCATATCTATTCAACGCTCCTTAGTTTTTTTTTATTATTAATTAACACGCCCTGTCAGCCCAATATTGGGTAAGTGTTGATTAATATTTAGTTCTTACTCAATCACTCATGTAGGGTATTGTTACATTATATAACGGCCACCTTTAAATGACCTTGTAGCATATTTCATTTCGCTTCATTTACTGTGTCTAATGCCTACAATATAAATTAATATTCTGTGCTTCACACCAATCATTCTATAACATTTATTTATTACAAACTTTATTTGTAAACTCCGCTTCTGCCTGTGACAATTGCACACACTCGCCTTAAGCGTAATTAGTACTCCCGCTTCCTCATCACTATTACGCGGTCACAGACAGGAGAAGCTTTTATTAAAAAAGGAATATTTTATTTACTGGACGTAAATTCCAGGGTCCAAAGTTCAGTCTACGAGGTCCAATGTACGGTCTGTAACCGTACCTCAACATTGCACCTACCGGTACCTGGTGCTCACCAACACTACCAAAATACATCCCAGTGGGTCATCCTCCGGCCTGGCAACCTCCTGGACCTCCGCGTGATCACCGTCAGTCATCGTCGAAGCCAGGAGAGTACATAGCGCCCCTACCTCCATAGGGCATAATTAATTGACGGGCTTTAGTACCCATGACCATTAACGTTTTTTTTAAATAAATTTGTAGTTTATTGCGTGTAGTGATTTGTTTTATTTAATTTTACAAACCACACCTCATACGCTTCAATCTATATCTACTTGTCTTCCTAAGAGGTTCACTGCAATGTACCTTCTACGCAGCAAAGTACACTATCTTAATATGACATCAAATAATACAATAGTGAGCCACATTCCACTTGCCTTCCTTTTGACATCCGTTCGACCGTGCTATTCGTTCATTGTTTCTTTTCATTCACTCACTCCCGGCCGATGAATGAGCAAGTTGAACGGGCCGCTCCGAGACAACTCTTTTGTCGTCCGAGATGAGAAAGGTTGGATTGGAAATGTCATTTTATGTTCTGTTCGTGTTAAAATGGAATCTCTACACTTTTTGTAGAAGTAGGATGAGATGCAATCGGCTTTAGGAGTTAAATAGAATGAGAGTAGATAAGGAAAACATGTTGCTTGGAATGACAGGAGCATCTTATACAATAAACTGATTTCAATGAAGGAAATGAACTACAACTTTAACCAATCAAGGTAATTTTTTAAGACCGGATGTAAGTATCTACAGACAATCTCAGAAAAAAAACGCAGTTTTTATCATTAGGTACATACTGTTTACAGGAGCCTGGGGGCCATCTCTTCTTCTTTGCGTTTCGATGGCAAAATGTTAAATTTTTGTAGCCCAGAACGTGGCCACACCGATTGCCCTGCTTGTGGCATTTCTAAGATCCTGAATATGTGGCAGGGCAGGCTGGGCAAGCTGTTAGATGGGCCATAAATTGGACCGCAAAAACAGTCCATTTTGGGGCTGCACCACGATGGTAAATTATAAAGGATTTCACTGCTTCTCCAGATAATAGAGGCTGGCGGGGGCTTAAGACATGCGGCAAATGATTACAAAGAAGGATACCCACTCCAGAAGGGCCCCTTTTGGGCTTCAAATCTGAATTCGGGAAAGCGACTGATGTGAAGATACATGTGGGCGAGTGTGACAGTTTTCTCTCAGCGTTAAGGGTCAGAGAGGCATTTCATCATTAAGAATGGAAACTAAGGTTCATGGAGGGTAATGGTGAACACTTTGCATTCGGGTTTTTACTTTCGTACTGTGTGGTGTCATGAAAGTCATCAAAACACACATCAAAGGTGTCTAGGGGTCTAATACACTTTTAACTATAAAAAAATATCCAAATAATATTAACCCAACCTAGCCTTCCAGGCTAGTGTCTTAGTTTAATTCTATGTTTAAGTTCGTAACTTATATCTATACCTACTAAAAAATTGCATTTTTGAAAATTGTGGGTAATTAACCTAATTTAGTGTCAAATTTGAATTTTATAGCATTATTCGCAATGCAAAGCGTTAATCTGATCTCAAAAATGGGAAATCATAAATTTAATCGTCCGGCGGGTGTCGAACCTGCTCCATCTACAAATCCGGGGTAGGCGCTCTGCGTTAAGCTACGAACGATACGCAGCATGAGCAGATGGCAGATCAAATTTGATCCCACCGGACGTTTAAATTTATGAATTTCCATTTTTGAGATAAGTTAGTGTCGTCAATTAAATGGCAAATTGAGCATATTTATTTTTATTTTTGTGATAGATAATAATAAAATAATCTGTGTTTCGTCATCAGTTCAAAATGTTTTCTATTGTTATAAATGTACAGACACCAGCACATCAAGCTACCCTAATCTGTCAAATTTCCCCAATTGAAAGTGAACCTTATGCTTATGTGATAAGGTTGAAAATCTATAAAAAAAATTGACAGATTGAGTAGCTGGATGTGCTGGCGTCTGTCCCTACTTGAGACATTTTTGATGTGTGTAAATACCTTATACACTCGTTAAGGCCCTCTGACACACCATGAAATACAGTAAATTCTGCTTTGTGTCAGACTTATGTATATGTGAAAACGATAGCTAGCAACCCCTGCCTTGCTATTAAAATCGTTGTCCTATTTAACAATAGTAATGTATTCTTGTTAAATTTAGGCTAGGGCGGCCAATCTCAATAGAGACCAATCATCTGCGTGCGCAAGCACAGGTGCATTTTCTATTCGCACACTTGGATTGAGATACTGGATGGACGACTTTACATGTTCTTCAAGGTACGGGAGTTTAAACTCCACCAATTTTCTACCTCCGGCCTGATAATGAACTATTTTCTTAAAACTATCCCAATTTCACTTTTGGACTCGACCCGAGATTTGAACCCAGGACCACATTAATTGAGGTTACACACGCTGCCGCAGGATAAAGAGGCATATACTGTAGTAAATTAGTCTCGTTCGGAGCCCAACAATTTTCAACGTAACGATTTATTACGCACCGTAGACGCTCACAATGTTCAATGTGTCTGATGTTACAAAGTACTTATTTACGCCCAATTCCAATGTCTGGTACTCTAAGAGCTAGTACGTCTTCGTACATCTAATCCAAAACTAGGTAAAGCCTGTACTATGGCAGCCAGACAACGGATAAACGTACTTATATATTTCTAAATACATACATACATAGACTCACGCCTGTGTCCCAGAGGGGTATGCAGAGACAACGGATTTCCATTTGGCACGATCTTTGCACACCTCTTTTGCCTCGTATACTGTCATTATATTATTTATACATGCTCGCCGGTTTAGGTTACTTCTGACCTGGCCTTTCTTGAGAACGTCTCATATGGCCAGATAATGTTCTACGAGGTCATCCCCTTCCGGTTGTCCCATTCACACAAGCCACTTATACTTCTTTTGTCAATCTCCTTCTAAGCACCATCAAAATACATACATAATATTGATAAATTACACACAAATAATCGTGATCATCATATAAAGATGTGTCCTGGGCGGAGAACGGACTCACGACCATGGGTCTAGCAGTCAGGGACTTATATTTATTGCTCAGCACAATCCACAATAGACAATTATGGGTTGTGAATTGCTAATAATATCTTAGGAAATTATTCACACACGGTCACCAAATCCCAAACTAAGCAGACATTGTACTATGGAAACCAGAAAACTGATATACTGGTTATCCTGATGCTCGTGGTATCCGCTTAAATAACAAAGCTTGCACTAGCAAAATAACCGTATCGTGTGGCAAACTCAGAACACCGTTATATCGGCCACAGAGGGAGTTGGTCGATACCCGTAACACGAGGACGCATACTTAGTTCCATACTTAGTTGCCCAATGACCTTTTACAATCTTGTATGCAAAGGTATTAGTGAGGCAATACACCTGCGCTGGGAAAATTATGATAAATAAGCCACCGTTTACTGTATGTGCCACGCGCGGACCAATTGGTTGCAACGGGCACCGATGACGTTGCGCACGCTCCATATGATTGCAAACCATATGGAGCGTGCGCCTTAAGAGAGGTAGGGCATAGCGTTAATTCGCTCAAAGAGCAGCCCGACTGGGGAAGTACCTCCACCTTACAGAAGACATTCCTTAATAAAACATTAATAATTTTAATGTTGTGTTTCCGAGTGTGTTTAAGGTCGCCAGAGCTCATTGGGGTGGGGGGAAGGGTCAGCAAGGTTAGATGACCCACTTGCTCGTTTGTCGCCCTCTGAAAAAAAAATACCAAGTTGATTTGGTTTCGTGTTTGTTGAATGAGTTCACAGTGGCCTGTTGGCGTGGTTGGCAAATGCTTGCTTTTCACGCCGGAGGTCGTGGGTTCGATTCCCATGCAAGACAGATATTTGTGTGTTTGTTATCTGTATGACGACTTACAGATAATACCCATGCTCTTTGACTATAACAATGTAACCTTTTGATCTTGTGCCCCTTTCAGTAAGATAGTTAATACGGGGTACGAAATAAATATAATTATTCAACATCGTTACACACAGTACAGTACAGTTTCACTCACCGGTCCGTAAGTAATCGGTGAGGGAAAGCACCTAGGCGCGCGGTCAGTACATAGATAGGTGACCGTCACAGTGGTCTCATTTCTGAACGTCTCCACGCTTCGGAGGTTACGTTAAGCTGTGGGTCCCGGTTGTTCTTGTTGGAAGACAGTCCTTAAGCCATGTCAGAGGCCTACTGGACGGCTTGAACAACTCTGACACCAGATAACCACGCTCATACGATAAAGAAAGAAAGAAGCTATGGAGTACATCATAACACGATTTAGTTAAAAAACACAAGTTGTATAAAAAGTAATTTGACGTGATGGGTAAAAAATTATGTGAATTTATTATTAAAAGAAAACATGTCATTATGTCAAAGTAATAAATGATATCATAGTTAATTATAATAAGAACTATGATTTAAGAAGTATTTAGAAGATATTATAATTCTAATAAGTCACCGTAGCCTAGTTGGTAGTGCTACTGCCTACGAAGCTGGTGGTCCTGGGTTCGAATCCCGGTAAGCGTGATGAGCACGAATATTTGTTTATGTATAAGTGTACTGTATAATATCTATATAAGTATGTATATCATCGCCTGGTACCCACAGTATTTGCTTAGTTTGGGGCTAGGAATATCTGTGTGACATTGTCTCTGAATATTATTATTATTCCAAATTATTTATTTATAGTTCTTATTTTTAACATATTTATATCTATAATATTGAAAGAAAAAAGAAAAAAATAATATATAAATAAATATGAAAAAAATAGAGGTCCTCCAGCGGCGAGGTTTGACGCCCTAGGCCGCCGCGCGCCGGTGCGGTGGTCAGGGCGACAGAGTAAGGAACCTCCTCACAATGCATGCGGAGCCTCCTCACTCCTTATTATTATTATTGTACCCATGTTCACAATAAATAAATGTAATTAAATTCATCGTCACAAATTCTCTAATCAATAAAAAGTTGTAGTACGAGTAGATACTACAGAACTATTTAAAGTAATAAGTACCTAGATATAGTATTTGAGACTGTATTGCATATTGAATCTGTTACAGATTTGACTGGTCTGTTGGTCTAGTCAGCCAGCAGGTCTAGCCAGAGGTCGTGGGTCCGATCCCCACCCAATACAAATCTTTGCGTGATGATCTCGATTATTTGTTCAATTCAATTCAATTTCTTTATTTGCTCAAAATATGGTACTTAAGATGTTAACAAAATATAAAGTCCTCATATTTTGCTCACGGGCATGCAAATACATACATTGTTAAACTATCTAATCTATACATAATCTATACAAGAATCTTCTATACGAAGAGCTAAACCAATCATCTCTCACTGGTTGGCTGGTCTTAATTATTCAGAGACTGAACAGATATTGCGCACAATCATTTGATTAATAATTATTATCCATTATTATCTATTATATTATTATTAGCTATTTTAACATACGTATTTATATATACTTTGTTATATTATATAATTGCATGGAATTTGTTTCATTTTAATATAAGTGAATATTATATAGAAGTAGAGATAGTTTAAGTTTGTAATTTAAGTTTATAGCTTTAAGTTTATAAAACTATTATTTAAATTCTCTGGAAATCCAGACACGGATTCCACGATCACACTAGGCAAGCCTGTAGCTTGCCTAGTGTGGGTCCACAGGAAATGTGTAACTTGTAAAATTTTTATGAAATAAAGATTTTATTATTATTATTATTATTACATATGTATAATAAAATCGTAGGAAAGTCAAAACTGTACATTGAATATTTTTTTTAAAGGCTACTTGGAGCGTGATCTACATTCGATACCAAAGCCAAAAATATAGTTTATAGAATTTTTGTCTGTGTGTCTGATTGTCTGTAAGTATGTCCGGGCTAAACTCAAAAAGTACTGCATGGATTTACTTGAAATTTTCCATGAATATTACTTAGAGGTCGGGTGAACACATAGGCTACATATTATCACGCTATCACCTACGGGGGAGGAGCTGTGATAAGTTATAAAATTTAACGCAGGAAAAGCCGCGGGGCATAGCTAGTACCAATTAAATTAATTACAATACAGCTTATCTATGTCAAATACAGAATAATATTACAATTTAAATAAAAATTAAAACAAAAATTTAATTACGTCATTAATATTATATTACAGGTTATTGTTCTGTCTGGGTGTAATTTTAGAAATATATAAGCATGTTAACCAGTTATCTGGTCACCATACAGGCTCTGCCAAGTTTGGGATCAGGTGGCGGAGTACTAGTTATCGCAAGATATTTTTTTAACGTCATAAAGCCTTTTAATTTGAAAACTGAAACATTTTTAGAGCACAACCTTACCTTACAGGAATACTAGCTCAAAACGTTAGCTAGTTGACTGAAGGAAATTACCTACTATCTGTGATATGGGTGGACTGTCAAACTGTCAAGGCTTGTACCCGTTGACACAGTGTTGAATATCTCTAAGCAAAGTCTGGGAACGTACCATTAATTTTACATAAGAATATTATTGAGGAAAATAGATTTCTCTGAAAATAAATTGGAAGATTAGTTTCAGGACATTTTCTAAAATATTTAGCTTTGTTGTATAATGTGTAAATTATTCCAGAATGTTTTTAAGGATGATTTTTTTTTCTTTTTTATATAAGTGGGCGACAAACGAGCAAGTGGGTCACTCGATGGTAAGTGATCAGCGCCGCCCATAGACACTCACAACTCCAGAGGAATTGCTGGTGCGTTGCCGGCGTTTAAGAGTCAACAAACAAGTGTTGCTGACCCTTCCCCTCCATCAGAAAAACAACGCTGGAACGAAGTTCCTTATCGCGCGTTGGGAAAGGGGCTAGACGGAAAAATTCTTACGAAAAGTTGTCACGACACTTTTTGCAGCTGTGCGGCGTGCGCATGTTTCTCTGTCTGTCTCTCTCTCGCTCTTATAGAAAGCAAGCCAGATATTTTCATTTCTATTTCGCATTGAACAGTGTGGTGTCGCGACGATTATTTTTGTTGAGTGTATACAGGTTTTTTGTACATAATAAATAATAAGAAATAACTTCGTTCCATCCGGGTGTCCCTTGAAACCTCTCAAGTTTTTTTTTATTAAGGAATATCTTCTGTAAGGCATAACAATACTTCCCCAGTCGGGCTTCTCTTCGAGCGAATGAATAAACTCGTCAAGTCGCATAAGCATCCTTTTTAGGTCAGACATAAGACAAATTTTAATGCTTTGTGGCGACCGGTGGGTCAGTGGATTGGAAAGAAACCAAGTGTTGTGCAAATGGACCCTTTATAGGAGTCGATAGTGATATGTGAGCCAACACTAAGATCACACAAAAATAGCGTACCTCGTAAGCTAACTATGAACGTCATGCACAAAATACATGTTACATACCCTTTTACATCTAATTTAATGGAGGTGTGACTCGAAGGGAGACTCCCTTCGGAGCTGCGGTGGCAGAAAGAGAAGTGTCCTCTACTGCCGCCACGTGAAACTGGTCCAGGAAGACAGCGATCTGTTTGTGGCGCAGATGCTGTGCCGGACTGGCAGGAGTCGGCAATAGGGGAGGACAATCAAGAACCTTCCCAGTGTACGTGTCCCGACTATCTGGGACATGGCGAAAGGTGGGCACCGAAGCAATATACCCGCGTTCCCGGGGCTCCCCGAGGTTTAGTCGGTGCGAGTCTGACATAGCCACCTGCAGACACTTTTTGCGGGTGGCATGGATTAGCATTCCCCTGCTATACAAAAAAAAGGTGTGAAGGAGTCTTGGTTGGCGTACTAAAGTTTCCAAATATAAGCTGTCCATCTCCTTGACTTATTCTGCCGATTGTGATGTACCCGGAAAACACGAAGTCATCACTATAGTATGTTCACGAAGCCCGTATGTCAAACTATTACCAAGTTGATTCTGATAGTTTTCGAATTTTGCGGGACAAGTATGCGAGAATTTGACTGCCTCGTTGGTCTAGCGGTAGCGTGTTCAACCGCAGATAATGAGGTCCTGGGTTCAAATCCCGGGTCGGGCCAAAAAGTGATTTTGGGATTATTCCGTAAAAAAAATTCTCAGTATCAGCCCGATGTCTGGAAGTTGGCGGTATTACACCACCGTGCCTCAGAGAGCACTTAAAGCCGTCGGTCCTGAACCTGATCTTTTTCCGGTCGTGTCGCTACTCGTCCCATCCGACCATGAGAGTGATGGAATAGAAAGTGTCCCTGTATTTGCGCACACACTTGTGCACTATAATATGTCCTGCGCATTTGGCTAGTCTCCATTGAGTCTGGCCACCGTGGCCGAAATTCGGTCGGGAGGACATTATTTTTATTATTATTCGAGAATTAAGGACCTTTGCACACCACGCATATTATAAACGCGCCGTTGATGCGCGTTTGTAGCGATACAGACGCGATACGCACACAAGTCAAACGCAGCCTGTAAACGGCAAAAAACTGTGCCTCTAGTACGAGTTCCTTCAGTTTACTTACTCGATCACACGTACAGTTTCTCCCATACATTGAGCACCAGCGCCTCTCGCGGAAACTATTAGGAACTAAAACTCTGGTGCTCAATGTATGGGAGGAAACTGTACGTGTGATCGAGTAAGTAAACTGCCGGAACTCGTGCTAGAGGCACTGCTCTGTAGGATAAAAGTGCGCCGTCGACGCCCTTATATAAAACGGCGCGTTTAAGTCAAGTCGTTTTTTTTTAAGTCAAGTCAGCCTCGGTTTGCGAATTTCGATATTTCTGATTCGATCTCGCAGAGAAACTTCGAGCATAGCCCTCTCCATTGCTTTTTGGATGACCCTGGGCATACTTAATAGGTCCATAGTGAACGACCAATCATATCACAATCACGTGAAATTAGGCATACTTATCGTAAGATGCACGTAAGAGGCATACTTTGTAAACAATTTACTATCGATTTAAACAATATAAAACCCCTCCAGCAAACCATAGCTTACAACTTACAGCATCGCTAATTCCATTTTACTAATTTGTCAGATACGCCCCTTAGTCACACGAGCGGCAAAATATTACTTTTATCAAATACTAAATCCCAAACATGAACAAACCGATTCAATTGCACGTAACAACAACGAAAAGGTAAGGTATGAGAATAAAGCATCGCTGTAATATCAACTAATATCGCAGTGAAAACGACTGTTCGTCCCCATATTCTTGAAAGGCCAACCAATTTTACCAAGACAATTCAAAAGTGATTCTAATATATATGTGTATAGGATTCAATTTTGATATAAATAAAGGAGTATAGTCGGTTGGTCAAACAAGAATGAGCCCAAGGTACTGACATGGGTTCGCTGATATTGCGGTTATCTACCCTGACCTATTGATTTCGCGTAAAACATTGGATTATATTGTAGGCGGCGAAGTACCCTAGGGAATTGGGTATTGGCGATGGAGAAAAAGATTAGCGGGTTTGGTTTTATTTGTGTAGGGGGTTCGGGTATAGAACACAATATAATATTATCCACCTACTAGCGTGATATACACCCATATAAATAGTAATTTCGTTTATTGATTTTAATAACAGTAAATATCTTGAGACTAACACACTGCCATCTGATCGCAAACTAGAGAGAACTTATAGCAAACCTGCATCGTCATGTCAGCCATATTACGTCCACTGCTGGACAAGAGGCTCCCCAAAGAATGGGGGATATGCCGTGAACGCTCGCCAGACGGGTTGGCGAACGCAGTTTGATGGACAGCAGCGTTTTTCTGTGAACTATGTCACAGAAAAACGCTGCTGTCCGTTCTCTGGTCTGGTGTCTGGTGGCTGGGTCTGATGATATTCCATGCCATCACCACACATACTCTGCGTACTCTGAGTAAATCTATAAGACGAGTAATGTTTAAGCGATACCAAAATATGCCGCCAACATTCCCCGTAAAATGTGTTAAAAAATTCATGACTTTCGAGGCTTCGATTAATTGGGAAAGCTTCGAACGCAGGTTTAAATCAAATAGGTGGTCTAAATTTATTGTTCACAAAAGAAAGTTTAGCATTATAAAACTTATAGTTATTTATATGAATCTAAACCTACATTTAACAAAAAGCTTAGATAACATTGTTATACGATGATTGTGCTACTAAATAGTCAATATTTAACCACACATCTTTACATTATTCTGACCAAAATTCATGAATTTCGAGGATTTACTTAGAATAATTGGGAAAGCTTAGAACGCAGGTTTAAATCAAATCGGTGGTCTGAATTTTTTGTTCACAAAAGAAAGTTTAGAATTATAAAACTTATAGTTATTTATATGAATCTAAACCTACGTTTAACCAAAAGCTTAGATAACATTGTATGAGATGATTGTGCTACTAAATAGTCAATATTTGACCACAAATCTTTCCATTATTGTGACCAAAAGTACCAGGTGCGTATAAAGTATAAGGAGGTACAAATTGCACGCCTCTCATCAATCAATCGCTAAGCATTTATTTAATTTGGGAGTACACTCGCCTAATTCTATTACCAGTTATGATGGATCGAGGCTGCGGAGCTTTCTACACAATTTTGTAAACACGCTGAGAAGTGACTAAAAACAAACAAAAGTTGGTGAGTTTCTTAGGCAAGGTTGTGGTTTCCTGGGACTAGCCCTGCGTAGGACGAGTGTTTCGGAGAGTTTCCTATCTTTCGATGGTATATGGTCCCGTTTAAACTTTAGCGTATAATAATTGAGTTTTTATGTGAGTGTATTAATTTAGCTGTGTGGATCTGGGCAAGAAATAATAACACAAGGCAACGCTATACCACATTCCGTGGGTGTCGTAAAAGGCAACTAACGGATACACCACATAGTTGGGCAGCAGCGCTTTTTGTGTGTGTCCTCCAGGCCGAATTTCGACCACGGCGGCCCATCTCAATGGAGACTAGCCAAGTGCGCAGGACATATTATAGTGCACAAGTGTAAGCGCAAACACAGGAGCACTTTCTATACCATCACTCTCATGTTCCGATGGTACAGGTACAGGACCGACGGCTTTACGTGCTCTCCGAGGCACGGGGGTATAATACCGCCAACTCCCAGACTTGGGGCTGATACTGATAAATTTATTTTAACGCAAAAATCCCAAAATCACTTTTTGGCCTGACCCGGGATTTGAACCCAGGACCTCATTATAAGACCTCCGATAAGTGCTTTCTGTGTACTAGCTTCCTAACTACGGTCGCCAACTCGCATGTTAAGCGCGGTGACTACGGCAATAAAAAAAATGGTTTTTATTCACGTAGACTTTAAAAAAGCGCTTGTAAATACTCAGAATATGTTTGTAGTAATATAGTTATTATTTCTAGTTACTTATTACAGATATTTAGGTACACGGAATGTTAAAACATTTATACAATTTATTATATAATGGTAGTGATATTTAGCTAGCTTGTATTAAGTTATTGTCGAGGAGATTATGTTTAGGTTTAATTATTGAAATTTATATTTTACTACATATTGTCTGAATGGTTCTGTCGCCTCCAAATCGAAATGTTATGGAAACTTTTAGGGGAAGCCTATGTCCAGCAGTGGACGATATCTTGCTGATGATAATGTATTAACAAAGTGCTCCTAAACTTCATCATCATCATATCAGCCGAAAAACGTCCACTTCTGGACAAAGGCCTCCCCCAAAGATCTCCACAATTGCTGGTCTTGCGCTATCCGCATCCAGCGATTTCCTAAACTTACGTCCACTATTACTGTTACACCTCGTATATCGCGAATAAATTTAATTATTTTTCCATCCAAGTATTTTTATGGGTAGGATCTAATAACCAATTTGAAAAGAACAATACCCACAATCCACTATATTGTTAAAGAGAGTTTGATACGATAAATGAAACCTGTAATTTTTGTGCTAAAAGCTTTGTATAGGATTTAATCCCATGAAATGTTTCCGAGCGAAAAATATTTTTGTTCATTTTCTTTAAAAAAATACTGAACTAAAATACTCGTATATTCCGGCGGGATTAAATCGAGATTTGGGAAACAAACTACGTACGTGTAATATGTAGATATAAATTTAATACGATTCTCTTTATTGCATTCATATGTAGAACAAAGTATACTATTACGATGTTTCTTTAAATACATAAACAAAGAAGGTTTTTAGTCACGTAGACTTTAAAAAAGCGCTTGCATAAGTTAAAATATGTTTGCTGTAATATATAATTAATTTATTCATCATCATCATCATCATTACAGCTTAAATAAGTCCACTGCTGGACAAGCCTCCCTCAAGAATCATCTTGAGGGGATATGCCATAATCGCCACGCTTGGCAGGCGGGTTGGCGATCGCAGTATGATGGTCGTAGTACTCAGAAGGAAGCTGCTTCCCGTCCTCTGGTAGATATTCCCTCGGGTCGACTTCTACGCCCCCCACGGGATGAGATGGGGTGATGATATTCTGATTCTGATATTTGTCGCCGTCACCACACAGCAGCATTAATAAATTAATTTATAATTATTTCTAGGTACATATTTTGTTATTTAAAAAGACAACGCCCGCATTAGAGAATCTAATCCCTGTGCCGTGGGGTACTTTACAAACATATAATGGATGGACACAAATAACATCCAGACTCAGAACAACTATTTATGGGTCACACAAATAGTTGTTCGGCGCGGGACTCGAACCCGCGTCACGAAGCGGCGAGGTGACTGTCTTAGCCACTGCGCCACGCGTGCAATATATATATTTAGGTTTTATCATCGGAATTTAAAATTATAGCTATATTTTTACTACATATTGTCTGAATGGTTCTTCTATAATATGTAGCACCTGGGCGACCGAGTGCCGCATGCTGATCAGCTTTCCTCTCGACTTGAGAAAACCAGTTCTCCCAGATATTGAACTAAGCTCAATCGATTCCTTAAGCCCAAAATTCCTGTGCTCTCTATATTTCATTGAAGAGTTAGAACTGTTCACTCGAACAGGGTGTTAAAATACTCGCATAAAAGCTATAATTACTATAACCTACCACTACAAGGGAGAAAAACTGCGAAAGAATTTTCAGTTTGGTATTTTTTTTTATTCTAACTTATTGCCCGAGACTGTAATAAGGAAGACTTAATGCCAAACGCATTCTCTACCAGTCGACTTTTGGCTGATACTACTTACTTACTTAGTAATATTTTGGGTGCTGTGGAGATAATATTGTAGGTGCGCTATAGACAACTTAATATATACTAAAAATTATTCCTCTATAACCTAGTTATAGTCTCACTCATATCAATAAAGTTTTAGAATATGATGCATCCTTGGACTTATTTACATGCACGGAACCGAGATTTCTAGCTACAGCCAATCTTTATTTAGAAACTAATGCTACTCCTAGCTCAATAACCGGGTGATTGTTTTCGGATAGTGATACTTATGTGATACCGTTACCGCAAAATGTTTATTTAAATATTAAATATTATTCTATTCTCATGTTTAATGTAAAAATATAACTATTCACTAAAAGTTGTAAATGTTAGTAACATTTGCTGAATATGTAACTTATATGTTTGGTCTATCCGTTAATGTTACTTGGTTAATAAATAAATAAATAAAATTTAGTAGCTATCGTGAACAATAGACAGAGGGAGCTATCGTCGGAAGAAATAAACATGTCAAGTTATATCTAAGTAGGTATGAGACCTTCCTTACCTCGGTCTATTAAATTCTACCTACAAAGTACAAACAAAGTAATTGCAATCAATACCCGTAAAATTTTTATTAAATCAAAACAATTCAACATTGTATTGTCTGATTGATGGTTTTAAGGGCTGATGTTATATCAGACTTTAAAATCACATCAGATTTTAGTTGATAATTGGATTTCAATCAAACAACTGTACAACTTTTGCTTCGTTCGTTAACGCGTCCAACAAAGTTATGATTCATTCACAATTCATTTGTTGAATTTAAATTTTTGATTTATTATTTTATTTAATTATTTTATAAAATACAATTTGCTTATTTTTAATGAACGAAAATTTTGTTTCGAAGTTTAGTTACGATGTTAACAAAACTAATTATGGAAACGAATAATTTATACATCGATGGGATTTAAACCCCTGACATCTGCCTATGTGCATTTTGTATCAATTTTTTTATGTGATGGGAAATTATTACAGATCCGTGCCACTGGGGAAGCGACAGAGTATATCGGGCTCTCAGTAAATTACCAGTGTACCGACTGCCTTTACGCTGGGCCACGGGTTTTTTTTTTCTCCAGCATGGAGAAAAGGTTGAGGTTTAACTACCAACAGTGAAATTTATAAAAGAAAATATAAAATATCTTTGTGGGTATACTAGGTTTCTTGTAAATTAAGGCAACTTATATTCAATAAAACCTAAGCAATATTTTTATTCTTAGTTAATATATGTTACGTCTGGGATATTATTAACACATTGTCACCTGAGAGCTCTGAGAAGTATGTGTGGAGTGACTTTGAGAGAGAGAATTCGAAATACTGATGTAAGAGAGAGTTGTGGTGTGAAAGAGGATGTAGTCACAAGTATTGAAAAAGGTATGCTGAGATGGTTTAGGCATTTAGAAAGGATGAATGACAGAAGATTGACAAAAGAAGTGAAAAGAATACCTGGCTTGTGTGAATGGGACAACCGGAAGGGGAGGACTTCGTCGAACATTCTCTGACCAAATCGGAGTCGTTCTCAAGAAAGGCAGAAAGTACCCTAAACCGGCGAGCATGTATGAAGAATATAATGACAGTAATCTAGGCAAAAGAGGTGAGCAAAGATCGTGACAAAAGGAAACCCCTCTGGGAAACAGGCGTGAGTCTATGTATGTATGTATGTATGCCACCTGATCACAAACTAAGCAGGGCTGCTGTACAAGCTCTGTTTATCTGATATATCTGTTATACTACATATACTACTTTTCTTTTGTAAATACATACTTATATAGATAATTACACCCAGACTCAGGACTAACAACAGACATGGTCATATACAACATGTAACTTAATTAACGCACATCCTGAAAAAAGTTTGTTCAGAATCGTTTACTGAATCGATTTATATCATTTTTAATAAATGTAATTTTTTATTCCAAAATAATTAACGTTACGGAAATTATCGTTATTTTAACCCTGTACAGTCAAAACAAATTGAAATGGACCGTAAGTCAAAGTAATAAGACTTTTAAATCACAATTTTATTTGTATACATACAAATT
The DNA here is from genome assembly GCA_951640165.1 of Pseudoips prasinana. Taxonomy (NCBI): domain Eukaryota; kingdom Metazoa; phylum Arthropoda; class Insecta; order Lepidoptera; family Nolidae; genus Pseudoips; species Pseudoips prasinana. Next base: position 34,817,262 of record OX621248.1, read on the forward strand.
CCATTATTCAACACAAAATAAAGAAAAAATAAACTTTATTCCAAGAAACTATTTTAGTAAATAACAATGCATATTATACATGTTGAATAAAAAATTTAGTGTATTTAATATGACTACAACATAATATTCCAATTGGGGTATTTGAGGGTGTGCGTTAATTATGTTACATGTTGTATAGTTATACTTGTATATGGCATATGGCTTAGTACAGGCTCGGCCTAGTTTAGAATCAGATGGCAGTGTGTAAGTTGTCCTATGATATTTACTTATTAAAATGTCAATACACAAAGACTTTTAAATCACGGTTTACAACTATCAGTGTTTTGTAGATCACATATAGCTGGAAGACTTATTTTTATATTTATATGAATAACTTCTCTTTTACAATAGGTTACAATCCCTGTAATGATAGATTTATAAGCAGCTATAATATGAAGTACGAGCTGCTATAGAGCGTGAACAGGCTGCTTATTACAAATATCACATTAACAATAAAATAAAAATCCCAAAAAACATGGAAGAATCTCACTTAAAAGAATTATCTTCATAAGAAATAAAACCCAAATACCTCAAAATTATAATAAACCTGACTTAAAAAAAAAATCTGTACCCCTGTTCAAGACTGTTTACACAAACAATAATTTATTTAATTATAGTGTTTATGTATAATGATAAATTTAAGGATATATATATATATATATATATATATATATATATATATATATATATATATATATATATATATATATATATATATATATATATATATATATAAATATATATATATTTTGTAAGACTTTAGTTGCTTTTAAAATCAAATTAAATTGGATTTTTTTAAGTTTAAGTTAATTTATTTGTCCTTTTATTCTATTGTGTGTTTACTCATAATTTTGGATATTTTATTAGGACATTGTTTATGAACTGTAGTTCAAGTTCTTTATTGCTTTTATGCGTTCACAGGTTGTAAATGTAAATAGGTGTTTAAATATGTCATAATTTATTAGTTTAATTAGAAGTTGATATATGTATATAAAGTGTGCTAGATTAGTGTATTTCGCGTACTTTCATAGCATTATGTCGTATGGCATTCTGCTGTGGGGTTCGGCGGCTGACATAGGTACTATTTTTGTATTGCAGAAAAGAGCAGTCAGAGCCATTTATAGCCCCCTCCGGACCTCGACAACGAGCAGACGTGTAACAGTCCCGCTATACTTTTATTTAAATCAAATAAATACTAGTTTTCATTAATTTTATTCATCAAAAAAAATTAGGAGTGCATAAATCACAAGAAGGTCGCAGTATCTTATCGATCAAACCGCTGTCATCTTTGTCAAGAGCCCGCCCCTGCATGTGACATCGTCGCTACCACTGCCTTGCAAGTTATGTGCTCCTGGTACTTCTGAATGGTACGTCCGCCACCATCTTCGTCAAGAGCCCGCCTGTGCGTGTGACGTTGTCGCTATCACTGCCTTGTAAGTTATGTGCTCCTGGTACTTCTGAGTGGTACGTGCGCCGCCAGCTTTGTCAAGAGCCCGCCCCTGCGTGTGACATCGTAGCTATCATTGCCTTGCAAGTTATGTGCTCCTGGTACCTCTGAGTGGTACGTCCGCCATCATCTTCGTCAAGAGCCCGCCTGTGCGGGTGACGTCGTCGCTATCACTGCCTTCCGTCAACGACGTAACGCCGAGAGGTGCCAGGCGAACATAAGCCAACATAAGGTTAGTGCAACTAAGGTGTGGTGGAGGAGGATAGCAACTACTGAGACAAGCATAATTACACCTTGCGTCAGCTGTCATCTGTCATACGTCATCTGTCATACGTCATCTGTCAAACATCATCTGTCATACGTCACCTGTCATACGTCATCCGAATCATACCTTTGCCTTGGGGTGGCCAGCAACAGGGAGATTGTGCCATTTATACCAATTTATTTGACTAACGTCAACTAACAAATTATAATACGATGTCTCTTTCTCGTACACCCCCGAAAGGAGTTTCTAAGTCTGCGTCTTCTCCGGCTCATCATGCTTCCGACTCGGCGCTTTATACCCAAGAAAGACAAGATTTCGCAGATCTTAATGTTACTAGAAGAAATAAGCGCAGAAAGGACAACTCACCGGACACCACTGATGTCACATTATGCGACTTAATGAAGAGCATGGACGAAATCAAAAACCAACAAGATACGAAATTCACTTCCCTGGAGTCATCTATAACAACCCTTACAAACCAGTACACCGAAATAAAAGCGACAATGATGTTACTGTCAGCTAATTACGATGATGTTCTTAGTGACCTAAAAAAAGTTCAACAAGAAAATAATTTTCTCAAAAATCACACAAAAAATTTAGAAAAGAAGCTGGAGCAGTTTGAGAAAAATGCACGTTCTACCTCGATTGAGTTTAGAAATATCACAACGTTGGATTTCGAAACTAAGGAAAATCTAGTCGAACTGACAAAGAAAATTGGTGCAGTTATCAATGTCCCCATTCAAGAATCAGATATTCGGGATGTATCCCGAATGAAAATAAAAGACAAATCTACCGGCCCTATTATCGTGGATTTTACCTCCACTTTAAAACGGGAAAAATTCTTAAGTGCCACTAGAGCATATAATAAGAATAACCACGAAAAGCGCCTTAGTACTACTAGTATAAATATGGCTGGCCCCACTAAACCCATATATGTGGCAGAATCTCTTACTGCTTTGGCTAGACGCCTATTCTATTTAGCAAGAGTCTTTGCTAAGGATTACAAATATGAACACTGCTGGACATCTTTTGGCAAAGTATATGTAAGGCGAAATGCCAATGAGCCACGAATTCATTTGGGGTCTGAAGAGGATATTGAAAAACTTAAAAGAAGTATTTGACTAGTCTGTTTAGTTAAAATGTACAAAATTACTTACTATTTTATTGCATGCATCTCTTTTTATCTTCTTATACCGAGTGTCTTTTATGTTACATTAATAAAAAACGTGGCACGTCCGCACACACCTTATCTCCGCAATACAAACACACTTAAACACCAAATTTTAGCCTCCAATTACATAAAACACACAAGTATCAAAAATCTCATATCTCATTGCCTATTTAATTCAGGAAAATATGTGTGCAATAGGGCACTGGAGTCAGCTATATATTGCAAAACTAGAATTTTATTTACGGTTGTTTTAATCTCGTACAATTTCGTTCTTCTTACCTGGGAGTATGGTACTGTTAACAACTCTATACGTAAAATTCAATGAAGTATTGAACATTCAAAAAGAAATTGACACCTATAATGTAGCCGACTCTAATGTCTGCGATGCTGACGAATGTAAAGCATTTCTACCCAATTCGAAAAAACGTCTAAATATTTTCCAACAAAACATTCGTAGCCTAAAATGCAACTTCACAGGGCTCTTACCAATTCTTGTCAGAACTGGGATAAACTGGGACTGTATAGTTCTTACGGAATGTTGGCTGCCCTCAACTCATTCCATACCACATCTAGACGGTTACGAGAACTTTGCTTCCTCGAACAACCAAACGCAGAATGAAGGTGTAGTGCTATATTACAAAAAGGACTTGCTTGTCACAGTTGAAGAACCCGTAATAAATGATGCGAACTGTCTTGTAATCACGTTAAATAATGATACGGTTGCACTTGCAATTTATAGACCCCCTGGGTATAAAAATATCAATAATTTTCTTCTATCTCTCAATCAAATCTTATTAAAATACACAAATAAACCAAACCTTATATTGTTAGGAGATATAAATATTAACATAGCAGAGCATAGTACAGACCCGAATCTCTCACCATACCTAGATATGGTTGCATTTCATGGAATGATGCCCGCCTACACAACCGCGACGCGGAATAAAACTTGTCTAGATCATGTACTTTTGAGAACTCGACTAACAGCCCGCTGTCTTATTCTTGAGACATCGCTGACTGATCATAATAGTGTGACCCTTTTTATTGCCGCATGTTCTAGTCAAAAGCCATTAAAAGTAATCAGACGCATTCATAATGAACTTTTAAATTTAGAACTTAGTAAGGTTGATTTTAGTTATTTATATACAGTTAGGGATGTGAATGAAGCTAACACATTTTTCCAAAATATACTTCAAACAGCTATAATTAACAACTCTAAAGAGATAAAAGTATCCAACCGGAAGAAAATTCTAAAACCTTGGATTACCCCGGGTGTATTGAAATGTCTTAGAAATCGCGATAACCTATATAAAAAATTCAAAAAGGATCCAGAAAATGAGATTTTGAAAACAACCTATAAAAGGTATAGAAACTATTGTTCATATTTATTAAAAAAATTAAAAAGAAATTTCGACAAACTTCACCTTCAGAACGCAGTAAAGGATAGTAAGAAACTCTGGCAAATAGTTAAAAAAATTACCTACACTAATAAACAGAAAGTAGCCCCGTTAGAATTAATATGCACAAACAATCCGCAAAAATCTGTAAATGATGTAAATAACTATTTTGCAAATATAGGCCATAGTTTAGCTGATAATATTATTAAAAATAATCCCCATTCTGAATTACCCTCTCTAAATTCCAGTTGCCATTCATTTGTCCTTCTTCCAACTGACGAAGAGGAAATCAAAATACTGATTTCAAACTTGAAAAGTGACTGCGCCGTTGGACTTGACATGATATCTGCCAATATTCTTAAGGCAAACATGGACACCCTTGCCCTTCCAATTTCATACATTTGTAACTTATCCCTTGCAACCGGAGTATTCCCAAAAAGTTACAAAAAATCACGTATTCATCCAATTCACAAGAATGGGGACAGAGACTGTGTCAGTAACTACCGACCGATATCCATACTTAGTACGCTCTCAAAGATTTTGGAACGGATTATAAACAAAAGATTAGTAAATTACTTAGAGACTAAAAACCTTTTATCAACAGCACAATACGGATTCAGAGCTAATAGATCGACGTCGGATGCTGTGCTTGATCTAACAAATTATATTGTTAAGCATTTAGACGATAAAAAGAAAGTCATAGGTATATTTTTAGATCTTGCAAAAGCTTTCGACACGGTCTCTGTCCCGATTCTGGTAAAAAAACTTGAATACTTGGGCATCCGCGACCTACAGCTAAAATTGCTGCAGGATTACCTGACAGATAGAACACAGTGTGTGGGAATTGGGGATATCATAAGCGAGGAGGCCCCTGTAACTTTTGGAGTCCCACAGGGAAGTATCCTGGGCCCTACTCTCTTTCTCGTTTATATAAACGACTTATGCCAAATGGAAATTCCTAATACCAAAATTGTAACATTTGCAGATGACACGGCCTTGCTTTTTACTGGTAGCACCTGGAATGAAGTTTTTTCTCATGCTCAGATTGGAATGAACTGTGTAACTGACTGGCTAAATAAAAATATTTTAACGCTGAATGTGGCTAAGACTAATTATATAGCCTTTGCTATCAAATCCAACGATAATCCTGATTCTTCGTTTCACATTACTTCGCATTCATGTTTCGGTAAACCGACTATAAACTGTTCTTGCCCTAATCTCACACAGACAGAAAAAGTAAAGTACCTTGGTGTAATGATCGACCGAAATCTAAACTTCCACCAACATATTGACCTTCTTACTGCCAGAATACGAAAATTGATGGTAATCTTTAAATCAATTAGACATGTAGCTGAATTAAGTGTCGTTAAGTCCATATATTATGCGCTCTGCCAGTCACAATTAATATACTGTATCACCTCTTGGGGAGGTGCCTCTAAGTCTAATTTCCTCAAATTAGAAAGAGCGCAGAGGGCAATACTTAAAGTTAGTGCATTCCTACCCTTCTATCATCCTACTGTGGACCTGTACAAACATTGGGAAGTATTAACTGTCCGTCAACTTTTTATTCTCTTTACAGTAACTAAACAACATTCACTGTTAATATATGAACCTGATAAATATAATTATCAAAGACGCAAGGATCGAATCTGTAATACAACTTTATTTAAAACTAGTCTAGCACATAGATTCTTCTGTCACTTAAGTTCTAAATTATATAATAAATTAAATAGGGTGTTATCGATATATTCTTTACCTAAAAACAAATGCAAAGCTATACTTACCGAGTGGTTAATGAAGCTAGATTATAACCTTACAGAAAACTTACTGCAAGCAGGCTAAATATATCAATACTAACACATATAATACCAATACATTAGATGCACACACACATAACACACACATACATAACAAACATACACACACACACACATACACATACATAACAAACACTCACATACACACTCTATAAAGGCACCCTTTGGTTGATTTCAATATTTAATTATTGTTTTTTCTTTTTGTAATTACCCTCCTATAAATATTATTCTTGTACAGTATATAATTATGTAAACAGTGTATCGTCGGCCTTTGTTTACCGTGGGGTGGGGGCCTGGTGATCTGAAATACAGGCATTTTTATACCTAACTCAGACACCAGCTCCTCACATATCATAGACCAAATCAAATTTGTAAACTAGTATAAGTAAAATTGTAATATTGTAAGTCTGTTTTTGTGAGGATAAATAAACATTATTATTATTAGAAAAAAAAAAAAAAAAAAAAAAAATTGGTTTAGGCAGTCACGATTCTTTGCGAAATTTGTTTAAAGAAATAAATATACTTACTGTGCCATCGGAATATATAGATAGATAGATAGATTAACTCTTTATTGTACACCAATATTGAGATCTTACATTACAGGAGCATGTAAATAAAAAGTATACAATTGGCGATATATATCAGAATATAATGTTTGTTAGAAAAAATATTTATAAATATAAAAAGAAAAGTGAACTGCATAATACAAATACTAGGAATAAAAACAAACTAGCCATGCCAGGCTTTAGAGTAAGCAAAACTAATAAATCATTTTTAGGAAATTGTATTAGGTTTTATAACAAGCTTCCTACTCAAATTACTGATCAACCTGACACAAGTTTTAAAACACATATTAAACGTATACTTATGGCTAGGGGTTATTACACCACTAAAGAGTACATCGATGACAAAGACGTCTGGCTCTCACTGCCTACCTGCACATTGCTCGCTGGAGACCTTGTAGCCATATAGACATGACTGATCTGCTGAGTTACGTGAACTATCTGTAAATGATTGCTATCATATACTTAATTTAAAATTATTGACTCTGTCTCAAAATGAATAATGTTATTGTTTCGAAGTTTTTCTTTTGTAAACCTAAATATAATCTAAAATAATAAGCATTCAGATAACAGATCGAGCATATATTGTGTTTGCCTACTAAATAATTACTCTAATTGGACCAAATCCCGTGTTCATGCCCGCTTGAGTATGTTTCGCCGGACCGTCTCAACTGGGTCGTGTTGAAACCGGTAGTAAATGAACCCACTGAGTTTGTTTCGCTGGGTCTTCTCAGTTGGGGCGCATTGGATCCGGTGGTAGCATTAAAGCGCGACCGTCGTTATTAACACAAGGTCCGTCATAATAAAAATACCTTAATATAGACAGAACCATTAGATAAGATAAGAACTTTATTCGCTAAAGATATGGTTACATAAGGTGTTAGGTACATAATATTGGTTCCCGACATATCTACCCATATCTACATATCTGCATATCTACATTGACAATATGTAGTAAAAATATTAGACTTTAACTAGATAATTAAACATAATCTCTTGACAATAACTGGATACGAGCTAGCTAAATATCAATGCTATAATAAAATAATTTTTATAAATGTTTTCATACAATGTGTACCTAACTATCTATGTTACTAGAAATAATAATGTATACAACTATATTACTACAAACATGTTCTGACTATTTACAAGCGCTTTTTTAAAGTCTACGTGAGTAAAAACCTTTTATTTTATTTTTTATTTACTGTTATGGAACTCTAAGATTTTAAATATCGCTTATTAGTATTAAGTTATTGTATATGACCGCCTGTTTTTAAATAATATAAAATAAATAAATAAAAATTATGGTTGGTAATACCTGGCAGTGACAATGTGACAATATCGCAATTTTTACATAAAAGTGGGTTCAAGAAATATAATAAGGCAGTGGAGCAGAATCAAATTAAATAAATATAAAATCAGTAGGGTAGGTGCCAGGCATGCGAACCCTGTGTCTTTAACCATTGACATGAAAGTTGCAGTTTGGAAACGCATAAGCTCAAGACAAATGACGCTTATTTGAATAAATTAATATGGGTGGTATTTAAACGCAAATCAAATAAAATACTTTTTTTATGAAATAATAATCCAAATTTCCATCAAAATTACTGATTGCACAGCAGAATACTCAACTCTAAAGTATTAGAAAACACACTACAATTTATTTTCGTAACGTACGGCTGTTTAACTTAATGCAAAGCAATTTTATTAATGCACTGCTTATAATGACTAATGCACATTATACCTGGTAACTCTTTTTTTTTTTGTAATATAGCTCCTATTTATATACTTACAGCAGTTTTTCTAAATGAAACAACAATTTATTGGTCATAATCATCTTATTATTTATTCAGTACAACATAATGAGATCAGCAAAAAATGATAAAATTGGCAGCATGCAAGCAGGAATGCAGCAAGCAAGCAGGCATGCAATGCAACATGGAAGCAGGCATGCAACATGCAGCAAGCATTGTTTCTGTCACGGCTCCGGCGCTGCGGGGTTTGGCTCTATTCCACTTTAACCCACTAAACAAATCCATTCATGGATTTGTTTCCACTTTTTGTTCCACTATAATCCATCGCCTTCTGACAGGGTCACCGTTCTAACCTAACCTAACCTACTTTTCTATTAGCAAGTCGTTTCTGACAGGGTCACCGTTCTAACCTAACCTAACCTACTTTTCTATTAGCAAGTCGTTTCTGACAGGGTCACCTTTCTAACCTAACCTAACCTACTTTTCTATTAGCAAGTCGTTTCTGACAGGGTCACCGTTCTAACCTAACCTAACCTACTTTTCTATTAGCAAGTCGTTTCTGACAGGGTCACCGTTCTAACCTAACCTAACCTACTTTTCTATTAGCAAGTCGTTTCTGACAGGGTCACCGTTCTAACCTAACCTAACCTACTTTTCTATTAGCAAGTCGTTTCTGACAGGGTCACCGTTCTAACCTAACCTAACCTACTTTTCTATTAGCAAGTCGTTTCTGACAGGGTCACCGTTCTAACCTAACCTAACCTACTTTTCTATTAGCAAGTAGACTTTCGGTAAGATAAATTTCGTGATATTTAATAATAGACATTACAATTCTTAGGTTTTATCAAATTCGGACTTTTAAAAATCGGAACATAAAAATTCGGAATAAAATATTTCGAAGTATTTGGGTGTTCCCACGCAAGAGTCCATTCTTTCAGTTCAATCGGGGGTAGAGTCGAAAAAGTCTCTGGTTTATGGTTTTCCGACCATTCCTTAACCATGTTTGTTGCGTATGACATAATTATGTAAGCCCATTTTCAGTTAATTTGCTGTGCTTTTAGAAATAATGCAATGAAAAAAGGTATTGTTACTACAAAATTTGCCTTGCATGTCTTCTTCAAAATTAAGACAAATATGATGAGCAAGTTTTGTGGTGCCTATTAGTATACATGCTACTCGGATAGATATTTTGCTTTGACAATGAGTATCTTCTACATGCGCACTAGTTAATTTGCTGTGCAGTTAGTATTTTTGATAAACATTTAGAATTTTTGTACTTAAATAAATTTATTTGTATCGCATTATGAGGATAAAAGTAATGTCATGCTGATGTATATTTTATTTTCTTCTGCCGTACTAGTTTTGTTAAACATTCAGTTTATTTGTAGTAAAGTAATTTATTTTATTTAAAAAAGCATATAAATGATGATAATATATTGATATGTGATTATTTATTTGATGTGCTATTAATAATATTCCAATTAATATTATGTATGAAAATCAATTTTGATTACGAGTAAGTATTTTATATAACAAAATAAATAAACATCTAGATATTTATAATGAACCGTTTAAAGAATGCAAGTCATTGTTGATTGAGTGGATAAACAAGTTATGCTTCGATGAAGTAGAGAATCTCCTATTAAATATAATGTAAAAACGACTCCAGTTAAATTAATCACACACATATACACACACACACGCGCACACACGCACACACACACAGACTAATTATAATAAATATGTATTATTAGTTTTCTTGTTTGGTTACATGTTACACGAAATTTTAGAATTGTAAAGAGCGGCGCTTCCTGGCACAGGCATCTTTATGCTTAAAAGGTAACGCTTCCAACTGTAAGATGAACCACGTCTAATAATGAAATAAAACATTTTGATTTTTTTAAGTATTTGTTAATTATATTTTTTGTTATTACTTATATTCCCTCTGTATCGTATTGTTATTTTTATTGTTCTTCACCTCGTCAATTCATAATAATAATCTAAATGTAATTAATGTCTATAATATCATATCAATTCATGAATTTTAAATTGTACCTATCTTGTATGATTATGTAAATTTGTCTGCTATTACATATTAAATTAACCAGTTCATACTGGCCCTATCGGAAGATCAGCACTGCAGAAATGTAAGTACGGGTACTATTTAAAAATCTATAGAATATTTACTAAAAGTGTTATACATTTTCCGTACGTGATTTGAAAGTAAAATCAGTTTTGATCATATGTGATCCCCCGATCCATGTATTACAAACATAAAAATATAAAGTAAAGTAAAATACTCTTTATTGTACACCAATACATAGCATAATAATTGAACATAAAGTTATTAAAGTACAATGGGCGGTCTTATCGCTGCTGCGATTTCTTCCAGACAACCTTAAACGGAATATAATCCAAGGATCTAAAAATAAACTGGGTAGTGAATTTATACCAATATAGTATATTATTATGTATATAATATACCAAAAATCTTTAATAATAATAATATTCTCGGACATTATTTACACACGGCCATCTGATTCCAAACTAAGCAGAGCTTGTACTATGGAAACCAGATAACTGATATAATACATATACTACTTTTCTTTTGTAAATACATACTTATATAGATAATTACACCCAGACTCAGGATAAACAGAATGTTCATGCACACAAATATCTGTCCTGGGTGGGAATCGAACCCACGACCTCCTTCGTGAAAAGCAAATATTTGCCAACCACGCCAGGAGGCCCGTCCAATAGTAAAATGAGAGTTACTTACTTTTATATTTTACCACAGAAACCAAAATACATTTTAATCTCCGTATCAAGCTTTTAAAAGGTAAAATTACAAATGCAATAAAACGTTGCAGACGTCCTTATAAATTATTTAACTCAATTTAACTTCGGTGAAAATGGCGACAAAGACTTGCAAGTTAAAAGTTAATTAGCGTTGCACCCGCAAGGAGATTACCAGTTATGATATTAATTTGTTTCAATACTGAATTTTCCTTATGGCTTTGTATGCGACATTAAAAATGAATTAAACAATAAAGATACTTTGTACTTTTAAAATAAAAAATAACTTGAGAGGTGTCAAGGGACACCCGGATGGAACGAAGTTGTTTCTTATTATAGAGAGAGAGACAGACAGAGAAACATGCGCACGCCGCACAGCTGCAAAAAGTGTCGTGACAACATTTCGTAAGATTTTTTCCGTCTAGCCCCCTTTCACAACGCGCGATAAGGAACTTCGTTCCAATAATATATAAAACATTGATCTATATAAGTATGTTTTAACAAAAGAGTAAATAATTATAATAGTAAATGTAGTATATCAGTTGTCTGTTTTCCATATTACCTACAAGCTTAATTTGGTATCAGATGGCCGTGTGTGAATAGCCAGGATATTTTTATTTATTATTTTTATTATTGATGATGAAACAATGATCTCCCGGTTATTTATTAATTATTTTCATGTTTAGTTTGTAGTAGACATTTATGTTAGCGCATGCTATCATAACAATATTAGCATTGAATACTCGGAGGTATGTTATTTTAAAACAGTAATGAATTCTGTCATATTTACGTTAACTTAAAGTCTGGTTTCAGATGTTATGCTTTTACAAATTTCCTTGAAAATGACGAAATATTTTTGTTTCCGTGTACAGACGGTAGCATACCCAGCTACCTCAATCTGTTAAATTTCTTTTATAGTATTTCAACTTTATCACAAAAGCACACTTTCAATTGGGGAATTTCGACAGATTGGGGTAGCTTGATATGCTGGCGTCTATACATCTTATTAGACATGGAATAGATAAAAACCTATTTTAGACCGTTTACATACAACTATTTTATATGATATCCACTTGACCTCGTAATGTTATTATAAAATAAACTAATCAAATCGTTTATTTGAGAAGATACGTGGTTTACATAACTTGTTATATACAAAATAAATAGATATCACCATAATATGCTTTTACTAATGCAAATAAGTATAAAGAATTATAATAAAAAAGATTACAACTTAATTTATTAAGTACCTAAAATTATTGTTAACGTTTTTCTTCTTCTTTTTTACAAATGGCAAATAGTGCCGATGTCGACAATTCTGCCAATGTCAGATGTGAAATGGGAAATCGTGTAATAATTATTTATTGATTGTATTAAAACAATTTCGGCGCTACATATTATTTAATACTAATTATAAAATGTTGGGATTTACTTAATTAAAGAACTGTTATAGTGTCGAAATAAATATAGAAATACTATAGTGTCTTGATAAATATAACTGTGCACGTTGAAATGAAATATTTAAGAAATTTTAAATTTGATATGCATGGGCATGCATAAATCAAACTGGTTACCAGTTTGATTTATGCATGCTTAATATGTCATATCTGTGTATCTCATTTAAGCGAGCTGTAAAGTTCTTATGAGAAATAAAGTTCTTTAAACCTAATATATAATTGTCACCTAAATACGGAGTTTATTAAATAAGTATCAATTTGTTTGTATAAACTTTTTTGCGGATCTTGAGTGGCAGAGTACTCGTAACACACAACCGCACTAATCAATCTGTGAGCGCGATCAGTCACTTGGTCCAAATGAGTAGTTTGTTACTACTTCCGCGCCCTCGGGTTTTCACTTCCATGCCCGCGTATGAACAATTTATGTGATCCATACATGATTTTTCCTATTCTGGATGTTAATTTGTGAATTATCGGTAAGAGAAACGGTTGAATGAACCAGGATTCAAGGAAACAGGTACAAGGGTAGATTTTGTTGTTTTGTACGTTCCCTAGTGTCAGAATTGCCCAAGTAACCCAGTAGGCTGGCTGGCTGTGTGGTGACGGCCTCAAAGAATATCGCCACCCCCTCTCATCCCGTGGGGGGATGTAGAAGTCGTCCCGAGGGAATATATACCAGAGAACGGGCAGCAGCGTTCTCCTGAGTACCATGTCTACCCTACTGCGATCGCCAACCCGCCTGCCAAGCGTGGCGATTATGGCATATCCTCCCAAATGATGGACACAAGATCTTGTACGGGTCGCAGGAAACAGCTGGATGCGAATAGCGCAAGACCGGCAATTGTGGAGATCTTTGGGGGAGGCCTTTGTCCAGCAGTGGACGTCTTTCGGCTGATATGATGATGATGATGATGATGAACCCAGTAGGTCTCTGTCATGGCTGAACGACTGTTCTACTCCGTCTAATGACTACAACCGAGAGCGATAGCTTAACGTGCCCTCCGAAGCACGCAGACGCTCAGATATTATATCACCTAGGCGGTCGCACATGTTATCAGAAAACTCTTTGGATATGATTGGCGATGTTCAGCACTCATAGCTAGATGCTCTCACCGGTCCGTAAGCGATGGGCGAGGTTAAGCAACTAGACTCGCGGTCAGTTCATAGATGGGTGACCGACAAAGTGGTTTAATTTCTGAGCGTCTCCGTGCTTCGGAGGGCACGTTAAGCTGTCGGTCCCGGTTGTAGTCATTAGACAACAGTCGTTAAGCCATGTCAGAGGCCTATTGGGCGGCTTGAGCAACTCTGACACTAGGGTTACCACTACCTATACGATAAGCAAGCATAAGCAAGCAAGGCGATGTTAAGCACTCAGGCGTGCAGTCAGACTATTCTGACTACACGCCTGAGTGCGTTTTCTATCAAATAAGCAAATAATTATGAAAATCGTTTCACAGATAACAGAGAAATTGTGTAAAATTATGTACAGACGCCAGCACATCAAGCTACCCCAATCTGTCAAATTTCCTAAATTGAAAGTGAACTTTATACTTAAGTGATAAAGTTGAAAATCTATAAAAGAAATTTGACAGATTCGGGTAGCTGGATGTGCTGACGTCTGTAGCTATATGAAATCCTTATTTTAGACATCGGTTTGAAATAGAAAACATCTCAACGATTCTGGCAATGCATTCCACATAGTATAGGTACTAGAGGCTTGAAAAGCTAAGGAGTTGTCCAGAAATGTAAAAGATAAGTATAAGTTTAAAAGTATTTTTAATAAATATAAAATTACAAACTTTTCAAATAGTGTAGGTATTTCAATATCATAATCCCCATGAATCCTTAAAAGGCGATAAATTAATTTCCTATTCTTGTTCAGCTTCTCTGATAATTGTGATTTATGGCCCTTTGTACTGCCTTGTGCAGTATTCGATGGTTTTAGCTCTTCATTTCTATGAAATAATGGATGCTACAAAGGTTTCGGGCAGAATGTTGTTCTAATTAATTTACTAGTCTTTCTAATCACAATACATTAGGTTAATTTAAACACAATTTAATACCTTCAAAATGTTCTTATAGCCATCTATTTAAGCGTAGCTTCTTGAGAGGAGTACCTTAATTATTTTTGAAGTTATAACTTCTTTATCAGCGTTGTACACTTTTTTGGGATGTCTAAAAAATTTTAAACTCGCGTCAGAACACGTGACGTGATCGAATATTCGTAAGACAGAGGCTCTTTTTTTATTTCAGATTGACCTTTTATACACTCACATGACAACAGCATTTTTTTCTTAGTTATATTAGATTTTTTTACCAAATTTAGTTCTATTTTTAAAGGGAGGCAAGTAATTATTACTATGAGTCTTTACTGCCCAATGCTGGGAAGTAGCATCTTCCACTCGGATTAAATAACACAGCCTTATACAACACTTAACGTAATTAACGCAAACACCCGAATTAGAATATTATGTTGTAATCATAATACATACACTGAATTTTTAATTTAACATGTATATGCATTGTTATTTACTAAATTAGTTTCTTGGAATAAAGTTTCTTTTTTTATTTTGTATTGGATGATGGAATTTGTATGAATACAACTAAACTGCGATTTTAAAAGTATTAGTACTTCGACTTACGGTCCATTTCAATTTGTTTTTACTGTACAGGGTTAATATGACAATAATATCTGTAGTTTTAATTATTTTGGAATAAAAAATTACCTATATTAAAAATAATATCTAATAAAATCGTTTCAGTAAACGATTCTGAACAAACTATTTTCAGGATGTGCGTTAATTAAGTTACATGTTGTATATACGAATAACACCTAGGCTATAAATAATAAAGTTTAGCGCGGGTAAAACCGGGCGGTTGAGTGGTTACCTACAAGATGCAGTAAAATATATCTAAAACTTTATATTTCGAATCGAAAACCTTTAAATAATCTTTGTCAAAATAACTTTAACAAACTATCTAAGTAACTTAATTGTTACTCTCATGAATTAAATGTTATTTCTAAATGATTTCATACATGCCACATATCTAAATATATATATAAATAAAGGTAAACATAATTATATCTAGGTACAGACGCCAGCATATCCAGCTACCCCAATCTGCCAAATTTGTGGTGATTGTGGTAGCTTGATGTGCTGGCGTCTGTACGTAGATCAGTGAACGCAAAACCTAGATATAATTATCTTTACTTACCTATATTACTACAAATATGTTCTGACTATTTAAAGGGCTTTTTTAAAGTGTTTACGTACACTTTAAAACATTTTTGATTCTTTACGTTTGTGACACAACGCATGCGTGAAGCCATAATATGGCTGTACCTGGAGTGTTTTCTGTTAGCATTCGTCAACTGTATTTTTTGTCTATTTTAGCTCCTAAATCCTTTATCTATAGCTAAGTTTCTCCGCATAAATCCCAAGGTAAGGCTAAACACATCCGCCACTATAAATCCAACGGACATTGTTACGCCCCTACAGATAAGGCGCAAAACACTGATAACGCTGCTTGGATTGATCTTCAATGACTCGAAATTCATTTATCTCGACTAAACCTTAACTAGAATTATAGACAAAGAAAATGTACACTTTATGTATGGATAGTAAGGTTGGTTTTGGGTTGAGGTGGAAGTGTTAAAACAGAGGTTAAGGTGTGTTTTCTCTCGCACAATTTTACCATTATTAGATTTTCAAATAAAGAAAGTATGAATCGGTCGGTAAAAGGTCACTAAAATAAGATACAAAAATTTGTGTGGTGTGTTCAGAGTCTGGATGTAATTTGTGTCCGTCTATTATATGTTTGTAAAGTACCCCGCCACACGGAGATTAGATTCACTACGCGGGCGTTGCCGTTTTTTTTTAAATATGGTTGTACTATTTAGCTGGTTATGTCGTTAAAAATAATCTATAATGAATACAGTGAAGTGGGAAAGTATGTTTAATAAAATTATGATGTGTACAATTTCTATACAGGGATTTAAAAGTTGTGCGAACTATGCGTCGGCGTCATTTGCGCAATCACTCGTAAACAGTACTTACATCTGAATGGAAATAATCTAATATTTTTGTGCGTATCCTTGAGTACCACACACGGTGTGCATGCTTATATAATGATCGGTTAAGTTGTTAAGGCCGATATAGGTAGTAAGGCAAAGAGCACCCAGACAGGAAACCATGTACGAGTCTCATAAATAGTTGTCCTGTACAGGAATCGTACCCGAAACACAAAGATGCCGAAGTAGTAGCGAGGTGAATACCACTTCTGCACACATCATATTTAGATGGTTAAGTTTTCAAAGATGATAGTCAGAGGTGAGTAATCGTTTTCATGAAACTGCCATTTAACTCAAGGAAGCACATAATTTGTGACCGCTATCGACACGAAGATAAAACCGTTCGATTCGGCAAGACTTTAATTTCTTTTCGACGATAAATGCTCTTCTATTCTCCTCTCTTTTCTTATACACAAGTAAGAGGGTGAACGAGAGAGCTTTGTAGACAAAGAAGTTTAGTTATTGGATCGCTAAAAGGCGAGTTAAATTGTATTGTGTATTTTTGGTGGCACTCGTATGCGAAGTTGGGTGGAATGAAACAGAATTGTCTTGCGTCACTTCAGGGAAGTGTCTTCCGCCTATTCGTTGTTTCTTTGATCCCTGTTTTTAGTAACAACAAGGAGATTTTGGCGAATATATAGATGATTTAGAATTAAGGATCTGTAGTTAAAGACTATATTTTAAGGGTTCAATTCATTATAACGGTCTGACCGATTCTTTCAAGGGGTTGGAGGGTTCATATACTACAAATATTTACTTCTTTTGATTCTTTAGACAGTATTAAATAATGAAATGAAACGTGGGAAATCATATTGCCAATGAGTGTTACTTGGAATGTTCCTCGGCTGTTCTACACTGCATGTTGCCGAACTAACACCGGAGTGCGGGCCCCTCTACGTCGCCTCCTAGAGACATGAAACTCACACCTTGTAGAGAGTAATTGAGCTTGAGCAATTCTTGCTGTAGCTAATGTTGAAGGTGGCACCCGTTTATGGTACGTAAAATTATATTTAATATTAATTATCTACTATAATTAGAATTAGGTTATATGAATAAAAGTATTTCTTTCTTTCCTTTTAAGCGAATTCTTCAACTCAATGGACCTCAGTATTTACAAAGAAAACAACTTTCGCTTAAGGCTGATCCTGTGATAACGTTAACGGCGTCTTTACGTGCATTGAAATGGTGTTCCTCGCTAACGGCATTGAGTGCTAACGTGATAAGAGTCTATTGCGATCGGGGACAATTACGAGCCCATTATAGCGCCCTTCACTCGGAGAGGCCGTTTGTGAATTACACAGTTTTTTAATGACTCCTTGGTTTGAGTCTCACCCGCACTTAAGGCACGGACATCGTCGAGCAACCATCTTGTTCGCACATTGCACCATCATCATCATCATGTCGGTCCAATGACATTCACTGCTGGACAAAGGGAAAAGATATCTAGAACGGAGCTATTTCAATAATTTGGAGGGATGTGCCATAATCGCTACGCTTGGCAGACGTATTTTCTTAACACAGAATTTCCAAAATCACTTTAGCCTGATCCGGATTTTAATCTTCATTATCTGCGGTTGAGAACGCTACCGGTAGACCAACGAATCGAATGAACATTTTTAAAATGTGTTTCGGTTATCATTTAGGAGCAATATTTCCAAATATTCAGTTTTTACTTTCGTATTTATAATAATGAAAAACAGTCTTTACAAAAGTCAAGTATTTTTTAGTTTCTTATTAAAGTTTCAGTCATTTTCAGATAAATATTCAGGATAGATTTTTATTTTGTTATTTTTGTACTGACCACTAATTTTAGGATAAATCGTTCATCCTCTTTAAAAATAAGGAATAGTGAAAACGAATTCCAAATATTTTGAAATATCAATTCTATAGAAATTTTTGAAGAGAATTTTAATTTTTTTTTTAGATTGCTGACGATAGTTTTCTATTCTCTAAAACTTCGGTGCGAAGGCGCCTAAAAATGCGGGGCGCGATAGCTAGGCGTGTTTAGTGGGCCTTAAGAAAACTTTATGTAAAAAAGGAATGGATGGCTAAATAGCGAAAAAAATATAATACGATTCTACATTCTCATTAGAACAATCATATTAGTTTATTTCAATTGAATTTGTATTTCTACTCAAAAGGGTTAACCGCTATTTTAGACAAACACATGGAAGTGAAAATTGACAAGGCCCGAACGACCTTCTGGCAATGTAGAAGACTTATAGGGAAAAAGTGGGGCCTAAGACCATCCATGACCCTATGGCTCTACAAAATGTTAATACTCCCCATGATAACGTATGGTGCCGTTGTGTGGTGGCCCAGAACACAGCTAAACACGGCAAAAACAAAACTCCAGAGCTTCCAAAGACTAGCATGCTTAGCAACTACCGGCAGCATGAGAACGAGTTCCACAGCTGCACTAGAGGCCCTCCTAAATCTCAGACCATTGCACCTGGTTATCCAACAAGAGGCCGCAGCTACAGCCATAAGGCTCAGCAAAACTGGCCTGTGGAAGCAAGATGAAATTAAGAAGACGCTCCCAATGATGGACGCTATATGTGACATAATCCCTAAAACCTTCATATTTGATAAAAACTACGACATCCAACTTCAAGAGGAAGCCAAGGACAGCTCTGGCACAAATGAAGTTCGGATATATACTGATGGTTCGAAAACAAACAGAGGCACAGGAGCCGGCGTCTCCTCCAACGACCTCAACATCAACATATCAACAACACTTAGCAGTCTAAATTCTATTTTCCAAGCGGAATTCGTAGGAATAACACTAGCAGCAACAGCAGTCAAGTCTCGAGATGTACATGGTAAATCCATACGCATAATCTCAGACAGTGCCTCTGTGCTTCAAGCCTTAAAGAGCAACCAATTCAACAGTGGACTCATTCTGGAGTGCCACGGTGTGCTTGAAAAGATCTCAACAACCAACAAGGTCACAATACAGTGGATAAGAGGGCACAGTGGATCTCTAGGAAATGACACTGCGGACCAGCTGGCAAGAAAGGGATCGGAAACGACAACAATGGGACCTGAACCCATTGTACCCATACCCTTTAACCAACTGAAAACATGGCTGTGTGAGAAAACCACACAAGAACATGAAAAAGAGTGGATAGATCTGGAATCATGCAGACAGACAAAAGAATTTCTACCATCTCTGAACAAACGCCTGTCGCGTAATCTATTACACCTGAACAGGAAGGATCTACGCATGGTGATAGGCACAATTACCGGACACTGCACGCTAAACAAACACCTCTTCAAGATTGGCGTCACGGACAGCCCCCTGTGCAGAGGGTGCATTGAAAATGAAGAAACACCAGCACACGTACTGCTACACTGCAAGAGCGTCGCTTACCAACGGGCAAAGTTCCTGAATGATCCGAAGACACTGCAGGAGGCCCTCAAGCCAGGCTTTCGTGGTCTCCTGGACTTCTGGATGGAACTTAAATGGTTCGAGTAGCCAGACAAGTATCACGCACAATGGCCCAATTGGGAGGCTAAGTGCGGAAACCTATCGCCCAACTAACTAACTAACTAACGCCTATTTTAGCGAAAAATAATTTTTAATGGAACTCTGTTTTAGCATTTGGTCTCCACGAGACAGGCTCGACCTAGTGTGGGGGTCATAAGTTAAAGAAAGATTTTCCTTTTGTTACATTAAAAAGTTGTAATTTCGCTGTTATA
Organism: Pseudoips prasinana; assembly: GCA_951640165.1. Taxonomy (NCBI): domain Eukaryota; kingdom Metazoa; phylum Arthropoda; class Insecta; order Lepidoptera; family Nolidae; genus Pseudoips; species Pseudoips prasinana. The sequence goes on from OX621248.1 coordinate 34,837,745, forward strand.
TGTAAAATAGTTAAGGAATATGTAAATAATTTTGGTAAATAAATCTTTATCTTATCTTCTATCTGTGTACTTAAAGTCTTCCATTTCCCAAAATAACTCATGGGAAGCGTGCGGTGACGATGAAGCGAGTTTCACGATTTTTGTTCACCCAAACAGTGCTCAACGCCCTTAAGAAGTTTTCACTTAAAAAATGGCAAATGACTTCCAGAAGAAGTTGAAACTGTTGGTCGAATCCAACATAATGCTAATTATTATTATACGTATTTTACCTAGAACTTAGTGTAGGAACCAATGTCAATTGTTTAGTGTAATAAATGATATTTTGTTAAGTTTTGTTAAATAAATAAATATGATATAAATAGAAAATAAAATTAAATAAATATTGTCATATATTGTCATTACGTGAGTCACCCGTTACTATATTTCATTACGTTAGCTCCTCACGTCAGTTTTAATAAGACCATGATCTCATTGTTTTCTAGAAAATAAAACAGATATTTTTAGTTTTTGTGTCGTAGCATCACCCATTGTTAACATCACCGTAGATGATGCAACAAAAATCAAAAAAATATGTCATAAATAATATTTCTTTTTTTGGCTCTCGTGTAAAATCAATCTTCTGTTCATCGGGCTCACAGGGCGTACATACCAAAGGCTTACGCCGAGTTATCGATATTCTAACGGTTATCTATTCATCCCCGTTGCCTTTCACAAACACAAGACACACACATATACAAAAGTATATAGGTAGCGTATTCCACAGCAACGAGGCATGACCAAACTTTGAGGTTACCAAGACTGAAGGTTCTCAGCTTGGGGTCCGGTGTAGTGCGTGGCGGTAAGGCAAGGCCATATCTCGCGAGACCACAGCTCGCCTAGATTAAACGCGCAGGTACACCCGCACAGATTAAATGTAGACTTGCTACTTTTACACCGAAGCGAATGCTTTGCTTGTAATGTTCTTTTATTTATAATTCTTTATTGTACATAGAAACAAAACAAATTCACAATATGTGATAGAATCCTATGTACAGACATAGGAGGTACATCCAACTACCCCGATCTGTCAAATTTATTTTATACATTTTCAACTTTATCACATAAGCATAAGGTTCACTTTCAACTGGGGAAATTTGACAGATTGGGGTAGCTTGATGTGCTGGCGTTTGTACATAGGCGAGTTTAATTCATTAGTTTTATCTTTACTTAAGACTACGTGACCCATTGGAATAACTTGTTGATTGGTTATTTGATTCCTTTGCTAATTTGGCGGTAGCATATTATAACAGATAAGGATCTACTGGAGTTTTATTATTTCTGTACACCATACTCATCCAGCACGAGAACATTACCAGCCTAACTTCACCACCACAGAGGTCTTAATGGTCGTAGCTAAATCATATGTCATGCAAATGTGTTTTGGGGTTTTTCGGTTAAGTTGTTGCTATTCGACCCCATGCTTTGAAGAGAACGTAAAGTTATCGGTCCAGTATTTAAACCTTTCCGCGTCGTGCGGACTAGATTTTCCATCAAATCTCAAATGATTTGATGGTAAAGCTAGGCAACACGACGCGGAGTACGAAAATAGAAAGGTGTGCTTGTGGTAACGCAGACACTTTTGCACTTTAATATGCCCCGCGTAGCTTGGTTTCCATTAAAACTGATCGCTATGGCCTCTTAAAATATTTATTTAGTACAGCTAGCTTCTGTCAATTTTATCTATGAAATCTTAGTGTATTTATATAATTCTGTCTCCCGTTTTGCTCCGAACGTAAGTAGAAAAAATACCATTTTGTAGATCATTGTATTTATTTCTAAATAAATTCGTTGCGTGATCCAAGACAGGATATTTTTAATTTCACTGTGCAGTACTCCCGCGCTCCCTCTGTTGCTGGCTTACAAGGCTGGAAATTGTGGTTGACTGGGTGGGCTACCTAGCCCCTAAAAGAAGATTAGGTCAAGCAATAAAATACAAAAGTGTGTATACAATGAGCAACAAAAGTGGTACAAGATACTTAAGGAGTTCAATACACATTATAACAATCATCCCGGATACTGAAATTTAATTTAATCCAGCAGGAATTTATAATTTTACGCTTATTAGCTTAAATTAAATTAAAATATGTTTATTTAGGACAACACTGATCCATTAGTACAAAGCTTAGAAAAATCTAGTGTTAGTGATATAAATAAAATATAAAACTAATACGTCACGAGAGACCGACATCTTTCAATTAATCAGTCTCTTCATGAACTTCTCAAAAATAGGAGAAGTGAAGCTCTCTGCCACTGACTTCACAGTGCTGTTGGTACGATTTATTATTATTCGTCTAAGGAATGGTGATGAACATTTGCGGTCAGTCCCAACAGCATTTGGAAAATATTCAATTACATCAATAATACATTATATCACCTTTGTGGAGTCTTTTCTTGTGTCCCTCGTAACCTTATTTGGATTCAGACATTTCCCTGTGCGCATAAACCCTTACGTAAAAAGGTGTTCAAAATGGGGGTAAATTGTAAAATTTTATATGGTCCCGCCTGGACATCAATTGCCGTGGCCGATCTGGAAGTCCCTAAATAGACTCTGGACTCAGGTGGACCGAAGCAAAGAAAACATGTCTAGGTGGGGACCGTCGAACAACCCCAAAATGGTTCACCTAACATCGTGCCCAGCCTGCTCTGCCACATGATCATGTCAGGATCTTAGGCATGCCACAAGCAGCGCAATCATTGTGGCCACGTTCTGGGCCACAAAAATTTAATTAGTTTGCCATAAAGATAAAGATTTATTTATTGCCAAACTGTGTACATGTTAGGTCTTATTTCTAGGTTAAGATTCACAGTCTACCCAAATCGGATATGCAATACAAGGCGCAAACATGCGGCTTAAAAACTTAAATTAACTAAAACTAAATATATTTTTTCCGAAAATATTCTTGTAGATCATAAAAAACTTTATCTATCAACCATTTTTTAAGTTTTGTTTTAAATTCATTCCCGTTTAATGCTTTTATAACTATAGGTAGGTGATTGTACACAAGGATAGCTGTAATTGCACTTTTATAGTAAAGCATGTTGTTAATAATGGGCAAATTAATATTATGTTTGTTAAGGGTTGGCGGTGCAATAAAACCAGTCTTTTATGTATAACCGCTTAAAACATGGTTGATATTTTATTGGAACTATTCTATAACAAATTCTACATTAAAATACTTAGACTAGGTACTTACTTCGTAACTAATTCTAGCTTAAAACTACTTATACTAAAAGGCCTATATCTATTTCCTATCCTAGTGTTGAGCGCCAGATACTCGTAAGATTTGCCCTCGACGTGTCGGTACGCAGGTTCCTATCAACCCCTCCCGTGCTAGCCTCTTTTAAATACGTCGCGTCGTTTGACCAACGTATTCCCTCAATTTGAAGGGCGTGGCTTAAGGCAATAACAGAAAGAATAGCCTTTATGCAAGTCACTGACTTACTTTATAAAAGGTAGGTAAGCAGACATAAGTCGATATAAAATTATCATTACGATCTACAACTTACCCCTTCGTGACAATATAAATCTTTACGAGACCCACCTCCGAGCTTAGGTATACTGATATACACGCTTCAGATCAATGATATTTCTCCCACTAAAACAAATTTCAAATCTCCTTAATAACAAATCTATTCCAGAGGCAATTGTTTGCCTAGAAAATATATTCCATTACGAGAACACTTACCTAAAATTAACAAATCACTTCACCATATATTATAATTAAAAACAGAATCTCGCACAAATAACTATATTACGGCGGTCACGTACTCGAACTTGTACTAGTTGTCGGTAAGATGGCCGAAGCTTGAGTGCCCACTTCTAAATGACCTTGTCATATTTGTATTTAATTTATGTGCTTGACTACAAGATTAAGAATATATATAATTTTATCAATAACAAAAATTGTATGCCTGGAGATTTGAACCACCGACCTCACCGATCTATGAACATATAAAGCGCCCATCTTAAAGCACTTCGCTATGGGATCAGTTATACGTCTGGTTGAAATTGGCCATCTAGTGCCTGAGCCGAATGTGACGTCATATCACCCAGTACATATTTACCCTAACAAATACTCCCCTTCCAACACAAAAAAAAAACTACAAGCTTTTTTTTTTTTTCGTACTAGTATAAATTTAAGTGTTCAATAATACCATACGGTTGAAGTTACCTTATCTCAGTAAATATTTAACCAACTACACTAAACTGGTATTTACAATTTTAGGAAATGGTATGCTTCAAGTCCTTGGCATGCCAAATCCCAATGTCTTTGCCTAACGCATTAACTAGCTGAAATACATTACTAGATAATTTGCATTTAATAATGGCTTTTTCAAATTTAGGAGCTAATTTGGCCATAAACTTATTACCGGCACTAGAGAGATACTTTGTTCTCTTCCAAACGATGTCACCCTCCTTAAAAGAAGAAACCCTATGTCTAGAATCATAGTATGTTCGACTTTTCAAATGCGCTTGACTTATATTAGACTTTACAGCTCCTAAAACTCGTTGAGTCATATCATCAATAGTTGCTAATCTTATGTCGTAATTAAAATTAAGTTGATCGATCGAGTTAATGTCTTTATCAAAGCTTAAAAGATTATTATTGTGAGTGGACACTTCTCTTCCAAAGAACAAAAAAGATGGCGTATACCCTGTAGCATCATGAACTGCCGTTCTTATAGCATGACCAATCTCCTGCAAATGAATATCCCACTCATTATGTTTCTTCGACTTGCTGTAAGCCGATATCATAGTACCCACCACTCTATTAACCCTTTCGGTAGGGTTGCTTTGTGGATGATAACTTGGTGTGTACCATATCTTCACGCCATATTTTTCTGCCAAGCCTTTAAAAATATGTGACACAAACTGTTTCCCATTATCACAAATCACGACCTGGGGAACACCATAAAGTAGCCACTGATGCTCTAAAATTTCCGCAATCTTTTCAGCCTTACCAGTTCTAAGAGGGAATAACAACGTAAATTTGCTAAAGCAACACGTAATCACTAGCAGCATTGTGTTACATAATTTACTTTTGGGAAATGGACCCATCAAGTCTAAAGCAATCAACTGCCAGGGTTGGGATACCTCTCTAAATTTACCCATTTTACCGAAGCTAGGCTGCTGCGGTACTTTTACTTTAGCACAAACCTCGCAGTTGCGGACATATTTCTTGATGTCATTGAGCATATTAAACCAAAAATAATCTTTCTTAATTTTAAAGTAGGTTTTCCTAATCCCAAAATGGCCAGCAGTAACATCGTCATGACACTTCTTCAAAATGTCATTTCGAAGCATGCTAGGTATAAAAAGCTTCCAACGGTTTTCTTCACAAGGATACTGTTTCATTGACAAACTCCTGTAAAGTTTCCCATCCTGTGACATCCAACGACTATCCTTATTATTTCCCGCATTTATACTTTTTACTTTATTTTTATACCATTCATCCATGTGTTTATCTAAAATCTCTACACTGAAAACGTCAATTATATCTACAGATGCACGAGATAAGGCGTCTGGTACGACATTTGATTTACCCGGTCTATGCACAACATCAAATGAGACCTGCTGTAATTTCATTGCCCACCTTGCAAGTCTACCATGAGGATCCTTCATTTTATGTAACCACTGCAGAGCACTGTGATCCGTGATTACTGTGAAATGCACGCCATCAATATAGCTCCGAAATTTCTCCACCGCATGTACGACACTCAATAATTCCCGCTCAGAGGTCGAGTACCGTTTTTCCCTATCACTTAATTTCCTACTCAAAAAAGCGATTGCTTTATCCTGACCTTCAGACTCCTGGCACAAAACAGCTCCTACGCCGTCATTCGATGCGTCACATTGAATAACAAAAGGCTTACTAAAGTCTGGACAAGACATTACTGGCGTACTTGTTAACAAAGTTTTTAAAGTAACAAAAGCTCTTTCTGCCTCAATCGACCAAACAAACTTTTTTGGATCGTTTGCCTTTTGTAAGATTATGCAAGGGCGCTGCAACTAATGAAAAATTTTTTACAAAACGTCTATACCAACTGGCTAATCCAACAAAGCGTTTAAGTTCCGTAATAGTTTTTGGCCTCGGAAAATTAATAATGGCCGATACTTTTTCTGGATCTGTCCTTAGTCCCTCCTTGTCTACAATGTATCCTAAATATTTTAAACTAGGTCTCGCAAAGTTACACTTATCAATATTAATCGTTAAGTTCGCCTCCTTCAGTATAGTCATAACCCGCCTCAATAGTTTCATATGATCATCAAAAGTTGATGAACATACCACAATGTCATCAAGGTAATGAAATATATTTCCCTCATGTCTTCGGAAAAGAATATCCATTAATCTCTGCTGGGATTGACTGGCATTTATTAACCCGAATGACATTACCTTAAAGTGGAATAATCCCCTTCCTGGAACTGAAAACACTGTTTTTTCTTTACTAGACTCAATTAATTCTATCTGCCAAAAAGCAGAACGTAGATCAATGGTACTCAAAAACTTTGCGTTACGTAAACTGTCTAGCACTACAGATACTTTCGGTAAAGGATAAGTATCTCTTTTGGTTATTTTATTTAACTGCCTACTATCTAAACATAACCTATTTGATCCATTTGGTTTTTTAACCAGTAGTATGGGAGAGCACCAAGGGCTGTAAGAAGGTTCCACTACCTCTTGTCTTAGCATTTCATCTAATTCCTGTTCTATTTGTTTTGTAATTACAGGTGAAAAACTGTACTGTTTTTGATATATCGGCTTATGTGAACCCGTATCAATATCATGTTTTAAAATATGTGTTCTTCCTAAACCTACCCCTATAGTACTTTCCATCTCCTCTACAAAACTACGTAACTTATTCTGCTGGTCACTGTCTAAATCATCTCTAGACATTACAATGGGGTGAGACATGTCAATCACATTTATTTGGTTACTGTTCATCACAGACCCCTTGAACTTAAACTCTACTCCAAAAATATCTAAAAAATCTTTTCCTAAAATCAAAGTCTGAGCTAAACTTGGCTTAAGTAATACTGGAATTATATGAAAATGATCATCTAATGTTACCGGCATATCACACATTTCGGAAACCTTATGAATGGCCCCATCCGCTGTTGAAACATTTAAGGGCGATTTGTAAAAAGTTAATCCTAAAGACTTCAGCTTATCGGCTAGGTGAGCATTAATCACCGATCTATTTGCCCCGCTATCGAGCAATCCTACAATTTTAACGCCTAATACACTAATTAAAATATAAGATCTATTATCATTAGCTTTCTTTACTTGAATCGGACATATATCCCCGACAGAAAAAAAATTGTGAACCACTTGAAGCCAATCTTGCCACTCCTTATCCTGTCTGCCTAAGGGAAAGCTCACATGGCTGGGTTTGAACTTTCCCCTTCTCCGTTTCCCGCACAGACACACGTCTTTGAAGTTACTCCAAAGCGTCCGCAGCGGAAGCAAAACAATCTTTGTTTCGGTATAGGACACGCTCTAAACAGGTGGCCACGCTCTCTACAGTTCCAACAGCGTCCACCATTGAGTGAACCAGTAGCGACAACGTCTAATTCTGGTACTACCTCTCGGAGACCCTTATAAGCTAAGTCCGGTTCAATACTTTTTACTCCTTTAGGTTCTTGAAACTTATCACAATTTATTTTGGTCTTTTCTATCTGTCTCAAAACTTCAACTAACTCTACAATGGACTGGAATTTATCCCTACAGACTGCTCTCTGATAATATGGCTGTAAGTTCTTTAGAATCAAATTTATTTTCTCTGAAAGTAAAAGCTCCTTAGTTCGTATAACCTAACCAAATGTGTTAACTGTGTTAACCACGCAACAAGCAGTCATTCTGGTAATTGCACCCACCTACACTTATTTTTATTAACGTTGGGCGCTATTTGTTAAGGGTTGGCGGTGCAATAAAACCAGTCTTTTATGTATAACCGCTTAAAACATGGTTGATATTTTATTGGAACTATTCTATAACAAATTCTACATTAAAATACTTAGACTAGGTACTTACTTCGTAACTAATTCTAGCTTAAAACTACTTATACTAAAAGGCCTATATCTATTTCCTATCCTAGTGTTGAGCGCCAGATAAGATTTGCCCTCGACGTGTCGGTACGCAGGTTCCTATCAACCCCTCCCGTGCTAGCCTCTTTTAAATACGTCGCGTCGTTTGACCAACGTATTCCCTCAATTTGAAGGGCGTGGCTTAAGGCAATAACAGAAAGAATAGCCTTTATGCAAGTCACTGACTTACTTTATAAAAGGTAGGTAAGCAGACATAAGTCGATATAAAATTATCATTACGATCTACAACTTACCCCTTCGTGACAATATAAATCTTTACGAGACCCACCTCCGAGCTTAGGTATACTGATATACACGCTTCAGATCAATGATATTTCTCCCACTAAAACAAATTTCAAATCTCCTTAATAACAAATCTATTCCAGAGGCAATTGTTTGCCTAGAAAATATATTCCATTACGAGAACATTTACCTAAAATTAACAAATCACTTCACCATATATTATAATTAAAAACAGAATCTCGCACAAATAACTATATTACGGCGGTCACGTACTCGAACTTGCACTAGTTGTCGGTAAGATGGCCGAAGCTTGAGTGCCCACTTCTAAATGACCTTGTCATATTTGTATTTAATTTATGTGCTTGACTACAAGATTAAGAATATATATAATTTTATCAATAACAAAAATTGTATGCCTGGAGATTTGAACCACCGACCTCACCGATCTATGAACATATAAAGCGCCCATCTTAAAGCACTTCGCTATGGGATCACTTATACGTCTGGTTGAAATTGGCCATCTAGTGCCTGAGCCGAATGTGACGTCATATCACCCAGTACATAGTTACCCTAACATGTTTATATTGACTACGAATATTTGTCTTAGTAGTCGATTTAAAATTAAAATAGAGCATATTGTTTTTGACAAATAAACACAACTCAAGTATATAAATTCCTGTAAGCGTTAAATAGTTTTTCGTTCTAAACACTGCTCTTAATGTCTCAGTGCTGTACATGTTATAGATAGTCCGCAAGCATTTTTTTTGTGAAATGAATGTGGATTGTACGTTCGTTGAATTGCCCCAGTATATGATACCGTACAATAATAAGGGATAAACATTTCCAAAGTAGGCATTTCTTGTAACGTTTATATTTGTGGTTTCTGCTAGGACTGACAGACCATAACAGGCACTGGATTTTTTTTAATTAATTTTTTCGTGTGTGCCTTCCAGCTCAGGTTTTGGTCGATTGTAACACCTAGAAAACATATATTCTGTACCTCTTCAATAACAACATCAGATACAGCTACTTTTGGTTGCAAAGGATTAGTTTTATAATTTCTAAATTGAACAAATTTTGTTTTAGAAAGGTAAACTTTTAAATTTATTGCCTGCAACCAATTTATTATTGTATTTAATGTTTTGTTTATTTCCCTTTCATAGTTTGTGGGGTTTAAATCGTCGTTGGAAATAAAAATGGTTGCATCATCGGCGTACTTCACACAAAGCTGGTCTATTATGGTTGGAAGTTCATTGACATAAATCAAAAATAACAGAGGCCCTAAAATACTGCCTTGTGGTACACCTAGTTTAACGTTTTCAAATTCAGATTTCTCCGTTTTCAACCTTTTTGTCAAATTGTCATACACCTCAATGACCGTTGCCTGCATTCTGTTAGATAGGTAGTTTTAGTTAGTACCTATTAGTTACCATCAGCACGCTAAGAAGAAGATTATGAATTGAAGTACTATGTTACAACTCGGTGTAAAAGGGTGCCGGACCAAATCCAGGGGTTCTCAAACACGGGCCGGCCATTCCTCCGCGTCACTTGAGATTTAATCAGTCCGCTCAAGTGGCCACCTCTTTGTTTAATGCTCACTTAGATGTAAATGCACTGAATATGTACGTACTACATTCTGTATAAGAGAATAATTTATTATAAGTACTCGGGCTTTTGCGGCTATTACTGCTTATAGTAAAATTCTATAAAAGAAATGAGAAGGGGGTAAGCCGGGTCGCGGGAATGGAATGCCGCTGGATGCGGGCAGCGCAGGACCGGCTATTGTGGAGAAATTTTGTGAATATGAAAATAGTCGCTCCAGGCACAAAAATAGATTACGATTGCCAAACATAAAATTAGAATTATATAGACGAAATGTATATTGCATGTGTATTCTAATATTCAATCACCTACCGCAAAATTTAATTGACTTACCAAATACATTGTTTAAAAAACGGTTACTTGAGTTGCTAATAGAGAAGGGATATTACAGGATAAAAGAATACCTAAATGATAAAATTACATACACTATGAATACTAATAAAAATAAGTTAATAAGACTAATAAGACTAATAATAATTTGTTAATTGTTAATTTGTGAATAGAAAACTACTATAATATAACATAATGTAATAAGAAGATAACATGTATAATGTAATAATAATATAAGTAATAATACTATATAGTTTTAAGAACAATAAAATTTGCACGCCATTATTATGTGGCAGAATATGTGAATGTATTAAACTATGTTACATCTATTTTGTACCATATTCTTGCAAATAAACGATTGATTTGATTTGATCCTTGGAGGAGGCCTTTGTCCAGCAGTGGACGTCTTTCGGCTGATGTGATGATGATGATGATGATGAAAATTCTATTTCCTTCATACGTATGTAAGTCGAGAAACGACGTGTAACTTCTCGAGCGTATCTTGCTCCAAAAATTAGCCAATATTTGTTTGTCAGTAAGTTATACTTCTTTAGGCGCGTTATGATAAAATTATTAGGGTGTCAAAGTCAAAGTCAAAAATTATTTATCCCGTAAAAATTTTACATTTAAGTATGTGGAATCGTCATATTTTTTTTACCCTACCGTGCAGTGCATGACGTGGCAGGTACTGAGAATTTTAAGATGCGGGCGCTTCAGTGTAACACAAAAGTAAGAGGTTGGAGCAGCCCGTTAACATGCTCTTTAGTCTCGAAAAAGATTATATCTTGGGACAACTTACACACTACCATCTGGTCCCAAACTAGGCAAAACCTGTACAATGGCAACCAGATAACTGATAAAGATACTTACATATTTCTAAATACATTCATCATCTGATGATGATGAATATATGTAATGTATTTGTATCAAAAAATATCACCCGAAAGACGTCCACTGCTGGACAAATGCCTCCCCCAAAGATCATTTGGGAGGATATGCCATAATCGCCACGCTTGGCAGGCGGGTTGGCGATCGCAGTAGGATAGACATGGTACTCAGGAGAACGCTGCTGCCCGTTCTCTGGTATATATTCCCTCGGGACGACTTCTACGTCCCCCCACGGGATGACAGGGGAAGGGATGATAAATACAAATTATACATAAATTACACCCAGACACAGCACAAATAATCGTACTCATTAGACGAAGATTTGTCCCGGGTATCAATTATATAAATAATATTTTCTCCTCCGTTTTAAGATATAAATATCTGGACCCTGTGTTATTTCTACCAAGACAAACCGAGTAGTACAGGCTAAAAATTTGCAGAAAAAATAAAAAATGGTTTACGTGTCAAGCTATTATCAACTTCCTAACCCAAAGTTTGTGTTTAATCATATTTTCTTAGTCCAAAGACATAGCTACTGCTAATGGAGTCACATAATACACTGAAATTACGTCACAAAAGTTCTACAATAAATCTACGTACCCAAGGCTAGGTATTAGTTTAAATCGTCTTTAATATGTTTTACTTGCATCTTAAGTAATCTGAAACATATGATTAAAATTAAACCTTATTCATATTAATATACAGTTCTAATTTCAGTGGATGTGAATGTACTTAATAGTTACGTTGAAGTACTTTAATGGATTTCAAATACATTAGTCTCAGTATTCGCTTTGACGTCCCGACGAACTGAAAATAATTTATTAATATGTACAGTAGTCATTAATCAGAATAATAAATTTCGCAATAGCTTGTAACTATGACTGGCTTTATGGTTTATTAGTTAGTGATCCTGACTACTGAGCCAGATCGTGGGTTCGATCTTAACCCAAGATCAATAATAATATCCTGGGACATTATTTACACACGGCCATCTGATCCCAAAATAAGCAGAGCTTGTACTATGAAAACCAGATAACTGATATACTTCCTACTTTTCTTTTGTAAATACATACTTATATAGATAACTTGCTAGGCCCCGCGGATTCACCCGCGTTAAAGTAGTTTTGGCGTAAAAGATAAACAAACATACATCTATACTCACAAACTATCGCATTTATAATATTAGTAGATGTGTATCTCTAGCGGTTTTGGCAGTGCACGCCGGAATAGCAGATGGTAGATGTTTTCCTACTTACTTGACACTTATCGTCATATTTTAGACAATTCACGCTATATCTTTATAAATAAATTGTAGTCTATGTTATTCTGATGTATAAGCTATATTATTGTAAAGTTTCATTAAAATCCATTCAGCAGTTTTTACGTGAAAGAGTAACAAACATCCATCAATACTCACAAACTTTCACGTTTATAATATTAATTAGGATTACACCCAGACTCAGGACAAACAGATATGTTCATGCAAACAAATATCAGTTCTGCCTTGGGGCTCTACCGGCTAAGTCGCCGAACATCGTTTTCGTGAATGGCGTTCAAATAAGTAAAGGTTAAAAATGACTTATAATCGTTTAAATTGATAATTATGTTCTAACAAAAAGTGGATATAAATTATCTGTACTTACTCATCGTGTGGGCAGTGGTTACAGTGTCAGAGTTGTTCAAGCCGCCTATTAGGCTTCTGACATGGCTTAATGACTGTTGCCTAATGGCTACAACCGGTACCTGGCGGTCACCCATCTATGGACTGACCGCGAGTCTAGTTGCTTGACCTCGCCACTCACTTACGGACCAGTGAGAGCATCTGGCTTTAAGCGCCTCATTATCTGTATTATGTATATTATTATTATTTATTTGTTGTTCAGTTTCTTAGATAAGTAAAGTTAGTTTAATTGTCAACTTACCTACACCTTATTGAAATGCATTAATGTCAGAAAATAGCTCAGTTTCTAGCAGGATTTATCGAGCAGGTGCAGCTGTGAGCGTAACCTGGTACATTTACATCTATACATATAATAAAATCGTAGGAAAGTCAAAACAGTACAGTAAATATTTTTTTTAAAGGATACTCAGGGCGTGATCTAAAATCGATATCGAAGCCAAAAATATAGTTTTTAGAATTTTCGTCTGTTTGTCTGTATGAATGTCCGGGCTAAACTCAAAAAGTACTGCATGGATTTACATCAAATTTTGCATGAATATTACTAAGACGTCGGGTCAACATAAAGGGTATATATTATCACGCTATCAGCTACGGGGGAGGAGCTGTGATAATTTATAAAGTTTAACGCGGGTAAAACCGTGGGGCACAGCTAGTTGTCAATATTACAATAAGAAAAGTAGGCATATACAAAAATCTACAGTATCACTTTCTCACTAATTTCTATTCAGATGTGTGTATAATATTCGCCAATTTGAATCGCCAAAAAGAATATATTTATCATCTATTATAATACTTTTGGGAATATGTTATTTAAAATAAAATAATAATGAAAATAAAAATCATTTATTTTCAGACCTGTATATCCATAGTGTTACTTACAATATAACTTATAGGCTATGTTAGTATACATAATGAATTCATACCACATGGGCAGACTCACCGAACCTTAACAACATGTAGCTCGGTGAACCTACCAACCAGGGCTGAATCTAACTGTTCACCCACCATCCTTTGCAAGTTATAATAATATTATAACTTGATGTGTATAACAAATAACTGAACTAAATAAAATTACTGGACTACCCATTTTTATTGCCTATTTAAAAGCATTTAAATTCGATGTGTAGATGCCGACATGGCCGGCTTCTGTGCCCGGGATATCACGGATTCAATTTCTGCACCTCTTGTATCAAAAATACTTTTAGGGTCTGTTTTTTGGATACTTTCGTCTAAGCCATCAAGACCAGTATAAAATTTTCACACCTCGAAGTACAGTCATTTCTGATAAAGACCTCCCTCTAATCGTGTCCGCTAGACCGTCACATCGGATCATAAGAGTTACTGTTAGACAATAGAGGACGCACGCGTATACCTTTTCTATATTCCACGAATATGTGGCTAGTATCCATTAACAGAACACCTTATTATTGATCTGAATGTAAACTAAGCTCTTTTTTAGGCCTCTCATGTAGACTCATGTTCGTTCCTGGTCATACTCCTTCTGGGGCTCTACCGGCTAAGTCGCCAAACATCGATTTCTTAAATGGCGTTCAAATAAATAAAGGTTAAAAATGACTTAATCAATCGTTAAATCGGCTTCCATGAGCACATGTGACGTTATAAATGGTCCGGAATTGATTGCCAACGTTGAAGCCGATTTAACAATTGATTAAGTCATTTTAACCTTTATTTATTTTAAGAAATCGATGTTCGGCGACTTAGCCGGTAGAGCCTCTGAACGGCTGAACCAATCTTCAAATTTAACACTGATGTATCAGTGCAAAAGTATAGAGATCTGCTTAACTATTCTCAGCTCAATATTTCCAAGCAGTCAAATGCCTTGCAGGGGCTCTACCGGCTAAGTCTCCGAACATCGATTTCTTAAATGGCGTTCAAATAAATAAAGGTTAAAATTACTTAATCAATCGTTAAATCGGCTTCAACGTTGACAATCGATTCCGGACCATTTATGACGTCACATGTGCTCATGGAAGCTGATTTAACTATTGATTAAGTCATTTGTAACCTTTATTTATTTGAACGCCATTTACTGACTTAGCCGGTAGAGCCCCAGACCTACTTATATAAGACGTTTTCGCATTAAGTACCTAAAAGATATGAGAATTGGACATCTGTTCCGAAATTCCTTAGCAACAATTCCTTGTAAAATGTAAACTAGCGCAATTTGTTAGTCGGACGGAGATGGTGTTGATTGCGTAACGCCAATTTATTTATTGTCGTCGTCTAATCCCGGGATATATTGCTGCGGACAAATGGAGTGCCTGGACTGACCGGCGAAGGTTGGAGCACCTAAGCTGCTTATCTCTGAGGAATGAACAACGGAATTAGATGGGTGGAGAGTACGACTTTGCTGTAGAGTATGAGGTGATTAATTGGTATGAAACACTTGGATTTAATATAATGATAATAATATCCTGAGACATTATTTATAGACGGCCATCTGATCTCAAACTAAACAAAGCTTGTACGCTTGTACTATGGAAACTAGATAACTGATACTACTTTTCTTTTGTAAATACATACTTAGATATCCAGATTCCATTTACCCAGACTCCGGATAAACAGACATGTTCATGCACACAAATATTTGTCCAGGGCCTCTACCGGCTAAGTCGCCGAACATCGATTTCTTAAATGGCGTTCACATAAATAACGGTTAAAAATTACTTAATCAATCGTTAAATCGGCTTCCATGAGCACGTGGGACGTCATAAATGGTCCGGATATGAACTGTCAACGTTGAAGCCGATTTAAGATTGATTAATTCATTTTTAACCTTTATTTATTTGAACGCCATTTACTGACTTAGCCGGTAGAGCCCCAGACCTACTTATATAAGACGTTTTCGCATTAAGTACCTAAAAGATATGAGAATTGGACATCTGTTCCGAAATTCCTTAGCAACAATTCCTTGTAAAATGTAAACTAGCGCAATTTGTTAGTCGGACGGAGATGGTGTTGATTGCGTAACGCCAATTTATTTATTGTCGTCGTCTAATCCCGGGATATATTGCTGCGGACAAATGGAGTGCCTGGACTGACCGGCGAAGGTTGGAGCACCTAAGCTGCTTATCTCTGAGGAATGAACAACGGAATTAGATGGGTGGAGAGTACGACTTTGCTGTAGAGTATGAGGTGATTAATTGGTATGAAACACTTGGATTTAATATAATGATAATAATATCCTGAGACATTATTTATAGACGGCCATCTGATCTCAAACTAAACAAAGCTTGTACGCTTGTACTATGGAAACTAGATAACTGATACTACTTTTCTTTTGTAAATACATACTTAGATATCCAGATTCCATTTACCCAGACTCCGGATAAACAGACATGTTCATGCACACAAATATTTGTCCAGGGCCTCTACCGGCTAAGTCGCCGAACATCGATTTCTTAAATGGCGTTCACATAAATAACGGTTAAAAATTACTTAATCAATCGTTAAATCGGCTTCCATGAGCACGTGGGACGTCATAAATGGTCCGGATATGAACTGTCAACGTTGAAGCCGATTTAAGATTGATTAATTCATTTTTAACCTTTATTTATTTGAACGCCATTTAAGAAATCAATGTTCGGCGACTTAGCCGGTAGAGCCCCTGGGAGGGAATCGAACCCAAGTCCTCCAGCGTGAAAAGCAAGCATTTGCCAACTACGCCAATAGGCCCGTCTAATATGATTGTTAGCTTGGATACTATTTCAATTATCAATTCAAATAATGTCAATCATAAATATCTCGGGACAACTAATACACTGCCATTTGATCCCAAACTAGGCAGAGCCTGTACTATGGCAACCAGACAACTGATACACATACTAATATATTTCTATTCACAATGTACGAATAAAGTGTCGGATAGCTAACTAACAAATAAATAAACTGACAAATATAGGTTCTGGATAAAACACATTGCGGTGAAACGCAATGTGTTTTATCCAGAACCTACCCACCTTCCCGTTAAATTGCCAGATAGCTATTCGGCAGTTACTAATATGTAGGTTTGGCAACGTCGCATTTTATCGTTCCGTCTTATGTAAGAGACAACCTATAAATACATTTCTTATGATAAACACACCTAAAAATATCTTTTTACTAATTTTTTATGGTAAGCATTTTCAGGTTTGCATAAATATTTTCAAATTTATCTTCTAACTATTATTTTATCAAATAAAAATACATACCTACATGAATTGATATTTTTTGCGTGAAATTAAACGTACGAAAGTCAAATAAATAAACGTCAAATGTTATATCAACAAATGCATTTTGCTGTTTCGGTGGTGTTTTTCTTAGCGGTGTCGGATTTATGCGCGGTTCCGTTACACGATCAAAAAATTCATCAGTCAGTCTGTCTGTCCGTCCGTATGTCACAGCCGCTTTTTTCCGAAACTATAAGAGCTGTACTGTTGAAACTTGGTAAGTAGATGTATTCGGGAACCACATTAAGATTTTCACACAAAAATAGAAAAAGAACAATAATTTTGGAGGGTCCCCATACATAGAACTGAAACTCAAAAAAAAATTTTCATCGTACCCATGCATGTGGGGTGTCCATGGATAGATAGGTCTTCAAAAATGATATTGAGGTTTCTAATATCATTTCTTTCTAAAGTGAATAGTTTGCGCGAGAGACTCTTCCTAAGTGGTAAAATGAGTGTCCCCCCCGCCTGTAACTTCTAAAATAAGAGAATGATAAAACTAAAAAATATATATAATGTACATTACCATGCAAACTAGCAACGAAAATTAGTTTGAACGAGTTCTAGCAAGTAGTTTTTTTTTAATACGGCATAAATCGTAAACCGCAGTTTGCTTTCATTTAATCAATTAAAATACTTGCTGCTACGGAACCCTTCATGGGCGAGTCCGGCTCGCACTTGGCCGGTTTTTATTTAATTAATTCTGTGCTTTGGGATTTGCCTACGGTATATCTCCGTGACAAAAGTCGTTTAAAGCAGAGAAGTTTAGAGAAATACAGCAAAGTTTTGAACGATGAAGTAAACATTGAAGTATTTAATTAGACAGCACTGAATCCCTATACCTGCTATTCCAGGAACAACATACACTGTGGAGCTATTCTTTGTCTAAACATTTGTGTTAGTGACAATACTGCTAATGCATTTCCTCCATTAACTGGAGAACATTTGAAATGTTGTGACGTATGACTTAGGAGTTTGCGTTAAGACTGGTTACTGAGTAGAACTAAAGATAAGTGCTACCTTCATGGAGCGTTTACCCAGTGTGGTGTACAGATATGCCTGTGTAAGTCATACAGCCAGGACTTTCGATTCAGGAGGTGGCAGCTTAGATTCTAGCACCGAACATTTGGTAAATGCACAAACATTTATTTCCGAGTGGTTGATTGAAGGATTAGCTCGGAGAGCATGTTAAACTGTCACGTTAATTTTTTTGTGTAAATCTAAAATTAATTTATAGTTCGTTTTTAATTTTACTCTTTTTATTTAGGCTTCAATTCGCAATTCTAAGAAAAGCGTAGGTAATACTTCAATACTAGATATAAGAATAATCTCATATTGCATAGTACCCGTCTCCACAAAATAAGTAACTCTTTTATGGGGCAATGTATTAAATTCTATAACAAACTTTCCAATGATGTTAGAGAATTGTCTACGAATAAGTTTAAAAGAATTATTAAAGCCAAATTGTGTAGCAGGGCATATTACAAAATATCTGATTATTTAAGTGATAAAAGTGCTTGGGATTGAGTTGTTCTGAGTCAACACACATGATTGTAATTAATCTTGAGTATATTTTATTTTAAAAAAGAATTCCTACTGAGTTTTCTGGCAGTGTTTCTTAGTAGCTGCCACGTCATGCACTGCACGGTAGGGTAAAAAATATGACGAATCCAGATAAATGTAAAATTTTTACGAAATAAATAATTTTTGATTGTGATGTTGATTTTGAACGGCACCCTAAATATTGGAAATTTTATTTTACTTATATATCCTTAGATTATTATTCTATTTAAACACAATTGGTTTATTAAACATTCGCTGGAATGTTTATTGCAATAAAAAAATCATGCGGGAAGTTTTTGGGGACTGTCTAAATAAATGATAACAATTTTTACACTTCTAATCTAAAAAATTCTGCAATATAATAGTTGACTCTTCACATTGCGATAGACTCTTTGTATGAAACGCACGGAGGTAGGTATATGTATGTACATATACACACAGTATACTTGGACGGTCACCATAGCCTAGTTGGTAGTGCTCCTGCCTACGAAGCTGGTGGTCCTGGGTTCGAATCCCGGTAAGTGCAAATATTTGTGTGATGAGCTCGAATATTTATTTCTGAGTCATGGATGTTTTCTATGTATTTAAGTATTTATATATCTATATAAGTATGTATATCGTCGCCTGGTACCCATAGTACAAGCTATGCTTAGTTTGGGGCTGGGATGATCTGTGTGACATTGTCCCCAGATATTATTATTATACCTAGATCATGGGAAGTGTTTCACGCATTTTTTTCACCTTGCTCAATCAAACATTACTCAACGCGCCTAAAGAAGTTTTTACTTCGAAATAAATAAATTCGGTTAATAAATCCCACAATAATCGATGAACATACATGAAAAAAAAACATGAAAATAAGGACGTTCGTCCTTTTTAAAGTAAGTTCAAAAAAGCATCGAGAACCCGTCCTTTTCTGAAGTGTGTTAAAAAACCAAATCGAAACAAACCAGTGTCCTTTCAGCAGCAGAATAATAGCGGTTCAACAGAGGTGGAAATAAAACAACCTCACTTCAATTTAGTTAGGTGTCCTCGACCACGGGCGCAATAAAATGAAAATTTCAAATGAAACGTACGTTTCAGTGTCCCCGACGAAAATGTTTCAATTTCAACACAACTCCGGTTAGAGCGTTTATGCACCGAACGAGAACCGATGACGAAAAATCCGCACTGATATGTCACTAGTTCTATACTTGAAATAAGAAAATATTAGACTTAAACTATATAATTAAACATAATCTCTTGACAATAACTTGATACGAGCTAGCTAAATATCAATGCTATAATAAAATAAATGTTATAAATGTTTTCATACAATGTGTACCTAAATATCTATGTTACTAGAAATAATAATGTATACAACTATATTACTACAAACATGTTCAGACTATTTACAAGCGCTTTTTTAAAGTCTACGTGAATAAAAACCTTTTTTATTTTATTTAAGAATATAGTGGTGCTTGATAGCGCGCGTGTCGGAGTGAAGGTAAATAATTTTGATCGTTATTTTTGTTTTTAATAATTATGAATCTTATTTCATAACCTCAAAATGGGAAATAATAAATTTAATCATCCGGCGGGTCTTGAACCTGCACCATCTACCAGGGTAGGCGCTCTGCGTTGAGCTACGAACGATACACGCTGGCAGATCAAATTAAGGATTCCCTTGCTAACACCCTTCCGGAGGATTTCCCATTTTTGAGATTAGATTAAAAATCAAATCAAATCTTTTATTTGCGAAAATGGGTCGTTTACATTAGTTATTACAAAGGTAGTAGGTATCACCATAATCAGCTTTTAGGCATGCAAATATTTAAAAAAAATGCTCACAAAACAAACATTTACCTAAAATTACATAATATAAATGTCATAATTAAAAAATGAATCTCAAGGGAATTACATAAATAGGAAATAACTAATACCTTACAAATATACAAAATACATTAATACAACATGAATTATAAATATTTATCCGTCAAATAGTCATTAACAGCATAGTAGCACTTTTCAATAAGCCATTTCTGAAAATAACGCTTGAACACGACAAAGTCTAATGTTTCAAGCAGCTTTGCATTGCGAATAATGCTATAAAATTCTTATTTCATAACATTTCTAAGTGGTCCGTTAGTCACATAGGTATATATGCTCAAATACTAAAAAGAAAGTATTTGAGCATATTTATGTGAGTAACGGACAGACTAGATACATCGAATCTATACATATAATAAAATCGTAGAAAAGTCAAAACTGTACATTGAATATTTTTCTAAAACGATACTTGGGGCGTGATCTACAATCGATATCGAAGCCAAAAATATAGGTTTTAGAATTTTTGTCTGTGTGTCTGTTTGTCTATATGTATGTCCGGGCTAAACTTAAAAAGTACTGCATGGATTTACTTAAAATTTTGCATGAATATTACTAAGAAGTCGGGTCAACGTATAGGCTACATATTATCACGCTATCTACTACGGGGGAGGAGCTGTGATAATTTATAAATTTTAACGCGGGTAAAACCGCGGGACACAGCTAGTATGTAATAAAATTACTTTCCTTATTACGTCAAGAAGCGAGCCCCGAAGGCTGTGAGCTTCCGTACTCTTTACTGCAACAGTCTTTAAACATAAACATTGTTAACACCATACTTTAAATGTTTTCTGTTTTATTTGTTTATCGAAGTATTTAGTTTTGCTGACTGGATAACGAATTGCTTGTTATTCCTTGTTTCCGGTTGTTTGCGCAGACAAGGGATGCAGCTGCAACACGAATATATTTTGGTAATGTTTTTAAATGTAGCAATATTTTTAAGGAATTTTTTAATTGGTTGTGTGAAAGATGATGTTACGTGAGGGTAAACAATGAATTGCACATTGTTTGAAATTCGTAATGTGCCTATGCTTTTAAAAAAACTTTAAGACTGACTGTTCCAGCTATTGATAAAATACACTTGACGGGCCGGTTAGCGTAGTTGGTAAATTTTATGTTTGTCTTTCACGCCACAGATCGTGAGCGGATTCCCATCCAGGCAAAATATTTATGTGCATGAACATACCTGTTTGTCCTGAGTCTGAGTGTAATTATCTATATAATTACATGTGTATTTACAAAAGAACAGTTGTATATCACTTATTGCCATATTTTATTGGAACGAAGTTCCTTATCGCGCGTTGTGAAAGGGGGCTAGACGGAAAAAAATTCTTACGAAAAGTTGTCACGACACTTTTTGCAGCTGTGCGGCGTGCGCATGTTTCTCTGTCTGTCTTTCTCTCTCTCTCTCTCTCTCTCTCTCTTATAGAAAGCAAGCCAGATATTTTCATTTCTATTTCGCATTGAACAGTGTGGTGTCGCGACGATTTTTTTTGTACATAATAAATAATAAGAAATAATTTCGTTTCATCCGGGTGTCCCTTGACAACTCTCAAGTTTTTTTATACTTGATGGATTTGCACTTGACCACGATCTCATCTGATGGGAAGTGAAGATGTGGTCGAAGGTGGACCGCGTACACATAAGATGCTTGTTATCTCTAATATTGAATAAACCCATGTTATATGAGTCTGGAAACACGTCGTTCGGGAAGGTGTTCCAGAGCTCAGCCGTACAATCTCTGCCTAGTTTGGGAGCAGATGGCCTGTGTGATTAATGTCCCATGATATTATTTATTACCGCATAGCTAAAACAGGGGCCTATACATCGTACGATTACCGCAGTAAAGAGGAATCAGGAGGTGAATAGTAAGGTGGCGCAGTCATAACATAACCAGTGCCTTTAGTGGTCCGTTAACGATCGATAGGCACCAAGGAGCTCGACCAGTCTAATCATACCTCAATCCTGAATGGTTAGGAACGCGTTTTAAGGCGTCTTTCCCATATTAGAGGGATAATGGAAGGCTTAAACAACTCCATTAGAAGGCTAACCACTTACATGATGATAAAAGAAAATGGTGTATGAAATTGAAATATGGGATTTATATCATCTAAATATCTAATACTTGGATTAGACTGTTGTGTGGTTGAGAGCAAAGAATATCTCCACCCCATCCCATCTCACGGGGGCGAATAAGTCATCCTGAGGGAATATCTCTCAGAGAATTCCCTCAGGTTTCTGTAATCCGCACCGAAATCCGCAGGTTAGCTAGGGTAGGCTCCTCAGCGGCGAGGATCGCTTTGGGCCCTTAACGCGTCACCGGTGATCCCGTGCAACTGATCACACCCTTTCTTAGAATTCTGTCCTTTTGCTTCAGCGGCCCCCTGAGCTGTGGCCCGAACCCCTAAAGGGTGGCTTCGGGTATTAGTCGTTTAATTTAAGCTACTGGTTAAGAGCCTTCTGCGCTAGCCAAATGCTCATTGCCTTCAATTCGTAAATTTTAATATTGTACAACTAAATTTCAAAATAATAGATTAGTAACTTGTTATTTACTTTAGGATTTAAGAAAATATATCTGATAAAACAGACCGCACGGACGGACTAATTAATTTTTTGTAATTTTTACACTGTATTCGACTATGTTTATGTACTGCATTGTGAGCTTGACAAGTACAAGTGTATGTTAATACCCAAGTGCTGAATAAATTTCATTATTTCATTATTATTTCAGAACGGACAGCCACGTCTCTCTGTGTACTATGACCACCATATGACTGCATTTGCATACATTACGCGTGGCGATTATGACATGTCTCTTATTGATAGACTCAACCACATTGTGGGAATCTATAAGGGAGGTCTTTGTTTAACAGTGGACGTTATTTGGCTATCATGACTTGGATTCCTCACCAGTCTAATATCGTCCACTACTGGACATAGGCCTCCTCCAGTGTCGCCATTTGGAGGGGTTTGCCGTAGTCACCGCACTTGGCGTGTGAGTTAGCGACCGCAGTTGAGTGGCACAATAGTGCTGTTGCCCGACCACTTGGTGTATCCCTTAGTCGTCTTTTACGACACCAACGGAGTTTTATGGGGTAAAAACCAAACTGCTACTTCATACTTGGATTACATAGTTGTAATAGTGACAATTTTTTGGAACGAAGTTCCTTATCGCGTTTTGTGAAAGGGGGCTAGACGGAAAAAAATCTTACGAAAAGTTGTCACGACACTTTTTGCAGCTGTGCGGCGTGCGCATGTTTCTCTGTCTCTCTCTTATAGAAAGCAAGCCAGATATTTTCATTTCTATTTCGCATTGAACAGCGTGGTGTCGTTTGGGTACAGGCGACGATATACATACTTATATAGATAGATAAATACTTATATACATAGAAAACATCCATGACTCAGAAACAAATATTCGTGCTCATCACGCAAATATTTGCACTTACCGGGATTCGAACCCAGGACCACCAGCTTCGTAGGCAGGAGCAATACCAACTAGGCTACGGTGACCGAAAAGTAAAAGTCTAAAGTAATCACCACAAAAAACACCAATGTGCAAGTGATTTGTACAGAAACAACATTGATTCTTTCTTCTTTCGATCTTTTATAGTACTGTAATGATATATATTGCTGCTGTGCGGTGACGGCGACAAATATCAGAATCAGAATATCATGACCCCATCTCATCCCGTGGGGGGCGTTGAAGTCGACCCGAGGGAATATCTACCAGAGGATGGGCAGCAGCTTCCTTCTGATTACTATGACCATTTTACTGCGATCGCCAACCCGCCTGCCAAGCGTGGCGATTATGGCATATCCCCCCAAGACGATTCCTGAGGGAGGCTTGTCCAGCTGTGGACTTATTTAGCTGTAATGATGAATGATATATAATATTATATTAAAACATTCAAGACTTAGAGCATACTACTGAGTGCTGTAGATGAGAGATAATAGTGTCTGTATCGTACCCGCTGTACATATTGTTATTCAGTTTGTTGTTTGACTTTAATAATTGCATCGTAGCAAAACTAACCTTGCCACCGTTCCCGCATCGTGCTCATTCGCTCCATAATTGCAACTATAGAAGTCTGGCGTCTGTACCTAACCTAGAGATTAAGGAGCGTAATCTGCACATATCAAAATTATTTAAATAACCATATAGTACTTTTTCATGGGTGGGAATCGAACCCACGACCTTTGGCTTAGCAGCCAGGGTCACTAACAACTAGAACAAGTCCAGCCATCTTATTTTCAAACAAATCTGATTACAATTTTTTTTAATTACTTACTTTCCTAATCCTTTGCTAGGTTTAGTTATGTCTAGATTGCAATCTAGATGTATAGATGTTGATTACGTCTATATACAAATTTTATTGACAACTAGCTGTGCTCCGCGGGTTTACTCGCGTTAAATTTTATAAATTATTATAGCTCCTCCCCCGTAGGTGATAGCGTGATAATATGTAGCCTATATGTTGACCCGACCTCTTAGTAATATCCATGCAAAATTTGAAGTCGATCCATGCAGTACTTTGAGTTTATCCCGGACATACATACAGATAAATAGACAAAAATTCTTAAAACTATATATTTGACTTCGATATCAATTGTAGATCACGCCCCAAGTATCATTTTTAAAAGTATGCAATGTACAGTTTGACTTTCCTACGATTTTGTTATAATAATATGTATAGACTACTGTCTTTATAAGTGCCGTCAAAAAGTTACTTCATTTATACGCCATTTTCAGCTTTTCAGAGAGAGCTGCCTTAATCCGCAAACACGATCTCTCACCTTATATTCGTTTCAGAGAGTTTATCTTTCCCCTTCAGCAATATGAGAGCATATATTATCTCACACCTCCATTAATAATGGACTCAACAAAATGAAAGTAAATTGGCAATCAGTCCGCATATGAATAAAATATCGTTCACCAACTAAGAAAATACGATTTTGTGTATATATAAGGAAAATATTAATATTGCTCGTTTTGATCATAACGAATACGTCAAGTAAATATTGAGTGTAAATAGGGAAATCTTTGATATTATAATTGATAGTAAAATAATTAGCAGCTCCCGCGATAACTGTGGCTTATAATTAAAAAATAATAATTGATGTCTTGAGACAATTAACACACTGCCATCTAATCCCAAACTAGGCAGAGCCTGTACTATGATCATAATAATGTTCTGGTACATTATACACACAAGGCCATCTGATCCCAAACTAAGCAGACCTTATACCATGGAAACCAGACAACTGATAAAGTACATATACTACTTTTCTTTTGTAAATACATACGTATATACATAATTACACCCAGACTCAGGACAAACAGACATGTTCATGCACACAAATATCTGTCCTGAGTGGGAATCGAACCCACGACCTGCGACGTGAAAGGCAAGCATTTGCCAACCACGCCAATCAGACTGCTGATAAACATACTTATACCTATATTTCTGAATACATACATATTATATATAAATTACACCCAGACATAGAACGAACAATCGCTCTTATCACACAACGATTTGTCCTGGGTAAGGATTCACGACGTCTGGCTTAGGAATCTAGACTAACCACAAGACCAATTAGCCAGTAAAAATTTTCTTTGTACAATAATTGATATGACTAGCAAACCGCCCTTTTTCCACTTGAGTAAATAAATATTTATTTACTTTAATTAAAACGGTAGGACACCAATTGCAATAATTAAAGATAATTATTCATCATCATCATCATATCAGCCGAAAGACGTCCACAGCTGGACAAAGGCCTCCCCCAAAGATCTCCACAATTGCCGGTCTTGCGCTATTCGCATCCAGCGATTTCCAGCGACCCGCACAAGATCATCGGTCCACAATTACTAGATAAATATTACAAGAATTATTTTAAATATCAATATATAAACATAATCATTGATTTTAAAATACAATCATACATCATTCTCACAGAAACGCAAACATTCTGACAATATATCCCGGTCACCGTAGCCTAGTTGGTAGTGATCCTGCCTACGTAGCTGGTGGTCCTGGGTTCGAATCCCGGTAAGTGCAAATATTTGTGTGATGAGCACGACTATTTGTTTCTGAGTCATGGATGTTTTCTATGTATTTAAGTATTTATCTATCTATATAAGTACGTATATCGTCGCCTGGTACCCATAGTACAAGCTTTGCTTAGTTTGGGGCTAGGATGATCTGTGTCACATTGTCCCCAGATATTATTATTATTATTATATATCCGACCATCCATCCGCAAACAAATCACGGTCAGGATTGACACACAGGAGAGCGTTAAGTGCTGTGAGGCTGCGCGATATAGGCGACTTAGCGCGCGCTACGGTACGGCAACGTGGTACGACAAACAATTCATGGCGGCGAATACGACGATAATTATCAGGAACATAGACTCGACACAGCTCACAATGATTATGGAGATCTGGTGCATCAATTTTTCCCCGGAGGATCTTACACATTACTGCAAGTTGACGTGCATTCCGTCTGACTTCCAACGAATTATATCCTAGATACAATATACAGTACCATAAGCGCTGTGTGGTGACGGCGGCGAATATCATCGTCCCATCTCATCCCGTGGGTGTGTAGAAGTCGACCCAAGGGAATATTTACCAGAGGACGGGCAATAGCTTTCTTACAGCACTTCGACCCTTCAGGATCTTTTGTACTATCCCCCAATGGTTTTATTCTATCCCTAGAGCCCTGAATGAGGTCTGCACGTAATCCAGTACGCTCCTTAGAGGTAGATCCTTGTAGTCACCTGGTTCTGGATATACCAGCCCCAGGATTGCCATTCTGTGTCTTGCCAATGCATCGCATTTGCATATTATATGCAGCATTGTTTCATTTTCTTCCCCTCAGGTCCTGCAGATCGGGCTA
This sequence comes from Pseudoips prasinana, assembly GCA_951640165.1. NCBI lineage: Eukaryota > Metazoa > Arthropoda > Insecta > Lepidoptera > Nolidae > Pseudoips > Pseudoips prasinana. The sequence goes on from OX621248.1 coordinate 34,865,180, forward strand.
TTCGACAGTCCCAGTTTGTGTAGGTGGTAGTTGGTGCCGTAGTGGCCCGTGAATACTGCTACTATTAGTCGTAGCTGGTTTCTGCTGTATTTCCAAAGCTTCTTGGACCAGCTCTTGTCTACTCCTTTAATGAGTTGTTTGGAGTGTTTTAGCTCCTTGGTTTTGATCCACATTTGGTTGTGTTTAATTGTGGATTCATTTTTGAGGAATGCTCCTATTACGTTTGGAGGAATCCCTACGCACGGTTCTGGTCCACAGAACTGACTTTCAGATCCCTTCCTAGCCAGTGCATCTGCTTTTTCGTTGCCTTCTATTCCCGTATGGCCTGGTACCCATACGAGTTTGACTTTATTTTTAGTGGCAAGTTTGTTCAGAGCCGTGATACAGTGATGCGGTGATCACTTACCATCAGGTGACCCACTTGCTCGTTTGTCGCCCGCTGATATATATAAAAAAAAACATTATTTTTTCTATCACCAATAGCAGTGCACGAGATTTAATTACTTTATAGGTAAATTTTGGAACGCTGACCAGTTTACTTCTCCAAAAAGAAACTGACGGTTTTCTTAATTTGGATTTAAATTCTGTTAGAGAATATAATAAATAAATATGCGAAGTGTAGAGACAACATATCCAGCTACCCCAATCTGTCTAATTCCTTTTATTGAACAGAAAAGATTTTGTAAGTAAGATTTTTCCGGTATGTAACATAGTTAAACATAGTCCACAGTATCAAGCTATTAAAATCTTTAATAAATTACCGCAGGACTTAAAAAATATATTATATAAAAATTCTTTTAGTACGCGTCTTAAATCCTTCCTATTGGACAAATGTCTGTACACTATAGATGAGTTATGATTTTGAAATTGATATAAAACATGGAATATTATTAATATAATTTATTGGACTATTACCTATTTAATTCTGTTTTAATTTAATGAAATTGTTGACATACTATGACCCCTTGTACATATTTATTATTGTTAAGTTCGTGACATGAATTACATTTTTAAAATTATGATTATGTTTAGATTGGCAAAATTTTATAATTATTATTATATTATTATATTATAATTATATTTTGTAAATGTTCAAATACAATCTAAATTGTTATTGAATAAATGAATATGAATATGAAAATATGAATAATATATTGATTTTCAACTTTATCACTAAAGCATAAGGTTCACTTTCAATTGGGAAAATATGATAGATGGGAGAAGCTCGATGTGCTGGCGTCTGTACATTGATTATTATTCTTCGCCACCTATTCAATGGACCCTGTACCACATATTAAAGATACTATCAGTACTATCCTTTTTTTATATATTGTGGACACGACTCAATGGCGATAATAATTTAAGGCAAATCATTACCTTTAGGTTACCCGAAGTTTAGGTCCCGGGTATGACCTTAAACTGCCTCTATCGGGGGCTCTAGAATCTTAGGATTCATCAGAGGCCTACGATAGCATAGTTACTATCAGTACAGGATAGTAACTTAGAGCGGCGGCGGAAGAGTAGGCATAATTATGAATACCAACGGCGGCGCTCACAGGCCGAGTTAGCTGGCTTACTGTACGCTCACCGAGACGCAGGGGACGAGCACGAGTGAGCTATTTAGTCCGAGGGAGCATACCTGAAACAAAACCCCGATCCAAAGTGTCACCCGACCCGTGCTGAGGGATCCATGGCCAGAGGGTATTCTGGTCGATAACGGAGGGTGTCTATGTTGGCGGTCATAGGACACAGCATGGATCCGCCTTACCCCCGTATAGGGCTCTGCGAGGGTGGACCGTTTAGTCCCTAATAGTCGTGGGAACGCAATGGAGATAAGAAATTTTAATCCTTTAAATGGCGGCGACGTGGTCCGCCACCCGTCACGTCTCGTTTCCCAGAGAGGCGAAAAGTGGTCAACGGAGAGCCGTTTTGCTACGTTGAATGTTGGAGGAGGAATAGAAGGTAAGATGGACGAAGTATGTCAGCTGATGAGTGAAAAGCGGATCGATGTGTTGTGTGTGAATGAGACGAAGCGGAAAGGGTGTGATACTACAAACCACGGACTATACACGGCGTATTGGTCTGGAGTACCGAACACCACCCGAGCTTGCCAAGGTGTGGGTCTCATTCTTTCCACAAGTATGTCTGAGTGTGTGACTGAGTTCGAATGCGTGAATGCAAGAGTAATGTGGTTGAGAATGAAAGTTGGTATGACCCGTATCTTCCTAGTAGGAGTGTACGCTCCTGTAGATATGGGTGCAGTTGTAATACAGCGAGAACAAGAGGAAAGAAAGGCATTCTGGGAGAACCTGAGAGATGTGTTGCGGTTAAGTCGGTATAATGAAAGAGTAATAATGTTAGGTGATTTTAATGGATGGGTTGGGGTAAAACGTGATGGTTTTGAAAGAGTACTAGGTCAATTCGGTGACGAGAGTGAGAATGAGAATGGGTACAGTCTGCTTGAGATATGTTTGGAATGGGGTCTTTGTGTTACAAATACTATGTTTGAACATAAAAGAATCCATACGTTTACACGAGAGAGGAAAAATGTGAGAAAGAGTATGATTGACTTCGTGATTGTAGATGAAAGACTGAGAAAGAATGTTCTAGACACAAGAGTCTATCGTGGGACCGCAATCCATACAGACCACTTTCTGGTGATGAGCCGAATAAGTGGTCTGTTCAAAGGATGGCGCCACCGAATCCCTGAGACTAAGAGTGTACTAGAGAGAATAAAAGTAGAGGAACTGCAAGAGGAAGAAGTGGCAGATGAGTACAAAAGTAAGTTGGTTGAGAAGTTTGAGGGATCTGAAGACATAAGAGAAGTAGAAGAGCTATGGAAGGTAGTCAAAGAAGGTGTGGTGAGTGTAGCTGGTGAAATATGTGGTGTAATAAAGAGAAGAAGAGGAAGAAAGATGAAGAATATTTGGTGGGATAAAAGTGTACAAAAAGTTGTATGTGAAAAGAAGAAAGCGTGGTTAGACTGGCTAGCCACCAGAGCAAACGAACGAATGCATAAGGCGACGAATGAGGATATAGAAAGGGCCTGGAATGATTATAGGAAAATGAAAGGAATTGTAAAGGATGTGGTGAACGAAAAGAAAAATGAACAAAAGGATAATTTTGATAGAAGGTTGTCTAAGGATTTTCAGACGAACATTAAGTTTTTCTGGAAATCCGTTAGATCAGTAAGAGGCATAACTCAAACCTCAGAACTGAAATCCATACGAGACCAAGATGGAAATATAGTGAAAGGGGAAGAATGCGCGTTAAAACGTTGGAAGGAGTATTTTGAAAGTTTGTATGAAAGAGGTGTAACAGAGAGTGAACGTAGTTCACTAAGTATAGACGAGAACAAATGTAAAGATGAAATTGGTATGGATGAGATTGTGAAAGCTATTAAGGGTATGAAATCAGGTAAGTCACCAGGGTATGACAGGATAACTTCCGAGATGCTGAAGGCTGGACATGGCGTCATAGCGAGTCAGCTGTGCAGCCTTTTCAATCTATGCTATACCACCGGCCACGTGCCAAGTGATTGGTGCAAGGCTGTCATTGTACCTCTTTACAAAGGGAAAGGCTCACGGCAAGACTGTAAAAACTATAGGGCCATTAGTCTGCTCAGCGTCGTTGGTAAGTTGTATGCAAAAGTATTGGTTGAAAGAGTTGTGAAAGAAACCGATGCGAAAATATGGGATGCACAGGCGGGTTTTCGGAAAGGAATGGGATGCACGGATCAGGTCTTTTCTCTGCGAAGCATAGTAGAGAAGTTTTTGGGCAAAAACCAAAAGGTCTACTGTGCCTTCGTAGACTTAGAAAAGGCCTACGATAGAGTGTTGAGGAATGAACTATGGTCGGTACTGTCCATGTATGGGTTGAATGACAACCTTGTTCAAGCACTGAAATCTCTTTATAGGGATTCCAGAGCTTGCGTGAGGATTAACGGGTCATACACCGAGTGGTTTAGCATCCAAAAGGGTGTTAGACAGGGATGTGTAGCGTCACCGTGGTTGTTTAACCTATTCATGGATAGCTGTTTAAAAGATTTGAAAGAAAGTGAATGCGGTGTAAGGATGAATGAGTTACTCATCAAATGTCTGCTTTACGCTGATGATCAAGTTTTACTTGCATCATCGGCGGACGAGTTGCAGGTGATGGTAACAATGATGTATGAATCTTTTGAAAGGAAAGGGATGAAAATGAATGTAGGTAAGACGAAAGTAATGGTATTTGAGAGGGATGAATACACGACAGCGTGTGATATTGTGATTGGAGGAGAGAAAGTCGAACAGGTGAATGAGTTTGTATATTTGGGAACTTTGTTTACGAGAGATGGGAAATATGAAAAAGATATTGTAAGAAGAGTAAATGCGGGGAACAGAGTGAACGGGGCACTACACGCCTTTATGAGTAGCCGGCAAGTATCAAAGAAGGCTCGACTAGCCGTGCACGATGGGTGTTAGTGCCAACTTTAATGTATGGAAGTGAAAGTTGGGTATGGCAGAAAAAGAATGAAAGTAAAATAAATGCAGTGGAAATGAGAGCTCTGAGAAGTATGTGTGGTGTGACTTTGAGAGACAGAATTCGAAATACTGATGTAAGAGAGCGTTGTGGTGTGAAAGAGGATGTAGTCACAAAGATTGAAAAAGGCATGTTGAGATGGTTTGGCCATTTAGAAAGGATGAATGAAAGAAGATTGACAAAAGAAGTATACCTGGCCTGTGTGAATGGGACAACCGGAAGGGGAAGACCACGTCGAACATTCTCTGACCAAATTGGAGATGTTCTCAAGAAAGGGCAGGTCAGAAGTACCCTAAACCGGCGAGCATGTATGAAGAATGTAATGACAGTGATCGAGGCAAAAGAAGTATGCAAAGATCGTGACAAATGGAAATCCGTTGTCTCTGCCTACCCCTCTGGGAAACAGGCGTGAGTCTATGTATGTATGTATGTATGTAGGTTACCCGAAGTTTCGGCATGGATTGCACCAGCCGTAGTCATGGGTCGACAATCCATGCCGAAACGTCGGGTAACCTAAAGGTAATTATGCCTTAAATTATTATCGCCATTGAGACCCGTGTCCACAATATAAAAATGTGTACAACATGGCGAAAGTTTAAAAACGTTAAAAGTACTATCCCTCGTCGCTCGCCGTCACTTTAATGAAATTGGCAACCTCAATATCTAAAATTCTGTTTAAACATAGAGACACAACACACAACAAAACAATGTAAGAAATCACGTTTTACTAATTAGAAGATTTAGTTTTCATATATACTTTAAAACAAAATGCTGAAGTTCTTTAGTAAATTATCCCAAAGGTAATATTATAAAGCCTCCTACACGTTTGAAATAACTCTGCCAAGTTAAAAGTCAAATGTAAAATTCGTATCTCATTTGGTATGAGCGTTCTTTAATTTGGCAGCGTTGTAGGAATCTGCGCTAATGAGTCTACTTGGTAATTAGTCATTTATTCCGAGTCAGTCAGTTACTTCGGTTAGGTTGGGAATTTTCGACTGTAGCACACCCGGTTGAAAAACAGCACAAGTTACTTAGAGAAAATAAACTTATATGATATTTTAGAAAACAAAGTCGCATTAAAATCAAAATATAAGATCAAAATGTTGCTAACTCGACGATTTATAATTTTTGTAGCTAAATAAAATACATCCTTACTACTTTGTTAACTGAGTTAAATTAGCAACAATAACTACTGATTAATGCTAGTAATAAACACGATTATTTACAATTATCTCAACTCCTGTAATTTATAATTTTTATAATATAAGAACTTGAAGTTTAAAAACCAAATGTCTTGTTTTTGTAAAAAACACAACGTCATTACTGTATCACGGGGGACATAACGAACAAGCAATTAAAAGACACAAAGCATATCAAGACTCAATACAGCTTAAAGTTACACAAATAGGTGTCTAGCGAAACGAAATACAAGAGTGCCGAAGTGAAAATAGCATGGTAAGCTATTTCACGGAAGTAACTACAATAATCGCTACGCAATACTTTATACTTTATACACTACTTTATAATTATCAATATAAACTTTTACTTGGACACGATAACCAGATAAATATGACGTGAACCCTTATTTTAAGAAATGGATTTTAAATAAGCATAATTATTGTAAAGAATGGTTATTGTTAATGAGACGAGTTAATTTCAAAGACAATTTTACCTCACGAAATAAATGTTTAATCCCATATAAAATTATTTGCGCCTTACGTTTTTTGGGCATTGGAGACTTTTACTTATATATGTATGTTTTCTTCAAACGTTTTCTGTGTTAAAATTGTTGACGAAGAAGGAAAGACCAATGTGTGTATTTAGTTTAATTAGTATAATTACTACTAAATATCTTTAATTGATGTTGTTTCCCGGTAAATATTAATTTAGTCACTTTGCTTAAAATTATACTTGTAAGACTACCTTTTTTGTCTAGTGGTACCGTGTTTACTTGCGGAGTGTGAGTTTCTGAGTTTGAATCCCGACTCGGAGCAAAAAACCCTCGGTTAACTCTCGGCCTGGACTCGAGTTGGTGGTGGGGCAACCCCTTGACCCTTAGGGTATGAAAATAATAATATCCTGGGGCATTACACACGGTGACCCAAACTAAGCAGAGCTTGTACTATTGAAACCAGATAACTGATATACTACATATACTACTTTTCTTTTGTAAGTACATACTTATATAGTTAATTACACCCAGACTCAAGAAAAACAGACATGTTTATGCACACAAATATTTGTCCTGGGTGGGAATCAAACCCACGACCTCTAGTGTGAAAAGCAAGCATTTGCCAACCACGCCAACAGGCCCGTCATGAAGAGTATGAAAAGCCGTTGGCCTACGTCTGAGCTATTTCCGGAATGTCCATTTACCATGTCGTCATCGTATACGGTTTTTTTTTTGACGTTACGCTATGAGGAAAAAGTAGTCCCGTACTTGTTTGTGCACACACTGTAAAATGAAAAACTCTAACTCTGGTCATAATTAAAAAAAAACATGCGGGGCAGTTTTGGAGACTGCCCATAGAAGTGAAAACTATTTGTTGCACTTCAAATCTAAATTATCTACAATACAATAGTACACATATATACACAGTATACATAAAACTCCTGGGAAGCGTGACGTGACGATGATGCAAGTTCCATGATTTTTGTTAAACCAAAAAGTGTTCAACGCGTCTAAAGAAATTTTGCACTTCAATAATAACTTGAGAATTATTTACGTAATACAAAATGTTTTATTTAACGTGAATTACAGTAAGTCATTTCACTGAATCATTTGACAGTAGACGCAATGAGGACTCTATGGAAATCGAAGTGGTGTGACTCTTTCAAATCTTATCCTACCCTCTAAACACTAGTTGCTTGTTACTAGTTTTACCGTTTCATATGATCTGTTGTAGATAACGATGCTGGTTGTGTGATTAACTAAGTCTTTTCTAAGAAATACTGTATTAGTATTAAGCAAATTACGCAACTGTTTGTTGTCTCAAATAAAATAAAATAAATCTCAATTAGCAGTACGTACGCGTCGCGAACGGATAGACTTCCGTGGTCAGTGAATTATATGTTTGTAAAGTACCTCGTGACACAGGAATTAATTTACCCGGTACGATGGTTGTCATAAAAAAAAAGAAAACGAAAATAGATTTAGTTGATGTTGATTGATTTGGCGTTTTGTGCAACTGTATCCGTGAAAACGCAAAACTACTTGAGGCTTGGCGCGGACATTTTATCGATAGGAATGCTAACTTAGAGTTCTGGACGAGAATTGAGTTTGGTATGAGCTAAACTAAATGGCGACGTCCACTATAATGTAAATAATAACATCCTGGGACATTATTCACACATGACCAGGTGAGCTCAAACTAAGTAGAGCTTCTACTATGGACACCAGATAACTGATACATTACATATACTACTTTTCTTTTGTAAATACATACTTATATAGATAATTACACCCAGACTCTGGACAAACAGACATATTCATGTAAACAAATATCTGTCCTAGGTGACAACCGAACCCACGACCTCCGGCGTGGAAGGCAAGCATTTACAAACTGTGCCAACAGGCCCGTCAAATGGAAGGTTAAGATGGATAAATTGAAACATGCTGGTGTTTTAAAAATACTAACTATATTCTAAAGGATACTAAGTGAAGCGAATATAAAGCCTACAGTTCGTTCCATTCGGTGCCGGCGCCAATGTGCCGTGAAGGACGTTACATGCGCTAAGATAGTGTCCACATGGCGCTCTTACAGTTTAGAAAGAAACACTAAAGTGTAGTGTTTCTTTCTAATTCTGTTGTATTGCATAAAATAAAAGTAAAACAAAGCAATGGATACCAACAAAGTAATTAACTATTTTAATGCAGTTGGCGACCTAAGGGGATTGGCACACTGCACTGCATAATGCAGCGTAGTGCGTGAGTGCGTGTTCTAACGTTACTTGTAAGTATCTGATCTCCGTTTGGATAGAAAACACGCATATTCCAACACACAGAAAATACATCTACGCGCGTTCATGCAGACCACGCACCTACAAGCGGAGAAACATACAACCCCGTGCGTGGGTGCGGGGTGAAACGGAAGGTATGGCACACCGAGTACCGCAGTGTCGTGCGTGATTTTGGAAGGGCTTGACGAGTGTTAGAAAATGGATCTCGATATCGATCGATTTTTATTCACAATCGAAAATCACCCAGCTATTTGGAATATGAAATGCGATGAATACAACAGAGCGCAGAAACTGAAGCAATGGGATATGTTTATTTATAAAGCATCTACGCGCGTGAGTGCGTAAAAAACCCGCACGATGATGCAGATCTGCACCCCCGTAAGTACGCGCGTAGGTGCATCGACACGCTACATGCAGCGTGGTGCGTGGCAGTGTGCCAATCGCCTAAAGGCCATGTCTTCTAAGCAACCGTTTTGCGATGGATAGACCAATATTGAAAGGCATTAGATAAAGGTATACTAGATTTAAAACTTTCCTTTGCACTTAGCAAAGGAAAGTTTTAAATCTAAATTAATCTCATATTACGTCATCATCATATTAGGTCTTTACCTATGAAATTGCCGTTCTGCAGTACTGGCCATTTCAAATCAAAATAATTTTTGTTTGGCTAAGAATTCTAATTTCAAATTAATTTTATTTTAAAAACATGGATTCTTTTTTCCAAAAGTAGTCATTTCTTTATTGATTAGTGTTACATTTTCATCGCATTTCAATCTTTTTCGTCATCATGGATACGTTAAAAATTCGAGTAATTATGGAATATGAGTACCGTCGTGGCAGCAACGCGGCACAAGCGGCACGCAACATCAACGACGTTTACGGAGCTAACACTACAAACCAACGCACCACCTGTTATTGGTTTGCTCGCTTCCGTTCTGGAAATTTCGACCTGAAAAATGAACCTCGCGGTCATCCGAAGACTTTGGTTGACAATGACGAATTAAAGGCGGTTGTGGAAGCTGATGATACACAATCTACGGCTGAATTAGCAGCAGCTTTCGACGTTAGCGTCAAAACAATATTGGTCCATTTGCGTCAAATTGGCAAGGTAAAAAAGCTTGACAAATGGGTGCCCCACGAACTCAATGATCGCCAGCGCGAAGTACGCGTCGAGACGTGCCTTGCACTGCTCAACAGACACACAAATGAAGGAATTTTGAACCGCATTGTTACCTGCGATGAAAAATGGATTCTGTTTGATAACCGCAAGCGCTCAGCAAGTTGGTTGGATCCTGGTTCAGCACCTAAACAATGCCCTAAACGAAAACTTACCCCTAGAAAAGTGATGGTCACTGTTTGGTGGTCTAGCACCGGTGTGATTCATCACAGCTTCTTACCAAACGGGGTGAGCATTACTGCAGATGTGTACTGTGAAGAACTGAGCACAATGATGGAGAAGCTGGCGCATCTCCAACCAGCATTGGTCAATCGCTCGTCTCCGCTGCTCCTGCACGACAACGCGCGACCTCATACTGCACAGCAGACGGTCTCCAAGTTGCAAGAACTGGGGTTGGAAGCTCTCCGTCATCCGCCCTACTCACCAGACCTTGCGCCTACAGACTACTACTTTTTCCAGAATTTGGATAACTTCTTGGCGGGAAAAAAATTCAATACCCGAGAGGCAGTACAAAATGCCTTTGAAGAATTTGTTGCCTCCCGTCCAGCTGATTTCTTTAAGAAGGGCATCAATAAACTGCCACTGCGATGGCAAAGATGCATTGATTGCATGGGTGATTACTTCGATTAATACAAATAAAAAAATTCATGAAAAAAATTCGTTTAAATTTTTTCATACAAAACGGCAATTTCATAGGTAAAGACCTATTATTAGCCGAAAGACGCCTACTGCTGGATAAAGGACATATATGTATTACGTAATAGCTGTGTCCCGCCGTTTACCCGCGTTAACCGTCGTCAAGCCGTCGGTCCTGTGCCTGACCTCTTTCCGGTCGTGTCGCCTAGGCGTCCCATCGGATCATGAGAGTGATGGAATAGAAAGTACTCCTGTGTTTGCGCACACACTTGAGCACTATAATATGTCCCGCGCAGATGGCCAATCTCTGTTGAGACTGGCCGCCGTGGCCGAAGTTCGGCTAGGAGAACATTATCATTATAGTAGAATATAGTAAGCCTCCCAAAATCTCTGCACTGCACTACGTAGCACTTGCCGTGTCGCTCGATATCTCGAAGGCTTTTGACAGGGTCTGCCACGCAGGTCTGCTCAGCAAGCTTCCTGCTTATGGCATCCCAGCTGGTTTGTGTAGCTGGATATCAGACTTCCTGAGTGAGCGGTCGATCCGAGTGGTCGTTGACGGCTGCTCCTCTGACCTCATGGCTATTGATGCCGGAGTTCCTCAGGGGTCGGTTCTCTCTGCAACCCTTTTCCTGCTGCACATCAATGACCTACTTCAGCCTGGTCTTGTTGGGTACGCAGATGACAGTACGGTTTCAGAGAGATACTTGTCCAGCGCAACAACCAGAAGGGTTGAAGTTCGTTCCTTGAGAGAGGCCATGGTAGAGCGGACAAATTTGACCTTAAGCGTTGTCTCCCAGTGGGGTGATGACAATCTGGTCACTTTTAACGCCACCAAAACACAGGCGTGTCTTTTTACCGCTAAAAGGAGTCTTTTTGATCAAACTCCTACTTTTCGGGGTACATCTGTACCTGTGACTGAACGGCTCGAGCTCCTAGGCATGGAGTTGACATCCAGTGTCAACTTCGGCGCCACCATCGAGCACAAAGCCCAAACTGCGGCCAAAAAGCTGGGCTTCCTAAATAAGGTGAAGCGATACTTCAAGCCTGGACAGCTTTTAACTCTTTACAAAGCACAAGTCCGATCCTGCATGGAGTATTGTAGCCACCTTTGGGATGGCTCAGCTAAATATCAGCTTGCTGCGCTTGACTCGGTGGAACGCAGGGCTAAGAGGCTCATTGGTGACGTAAAACTGATGGATGACAAGCTACATAGCTTGGCTCATCGTCGTAAGGTTGCCTGCTTGTCGGTCTTCTACAGATTGTACTTCGGTGGGTGTGCCCAAGAACTCCACGACCTCATCCCACCGGCCCCTTCAGACGCACTGCATCTTACCATCCTTACCTTATAGCTATTCCACCAATTCGCACTAAGCGTTTCCAAACGTCTTTTATAATGCGCACAGCAAAAGAGTGGAACTCTCTGCCTGCGTCGGTGTTTCCAAAAGCTTATAACCCTAATCTCTTTAAAGTTAGAGTGAACAGGCTCCTTCTGGGTAAGCTCGCTCCATCGTAGACTTTGTCTCTGTCATCTCTGACATAGACTAGAGTCAAGAGCAAACCCATAACAAATAAATAAATAAATAAGGTTCATTGTTAGATAATGCCTTTGACAATCGATTCGTCTACGTACAATATTTTTTGTACTACAGTTTTAAACAAATAAACATTACCTTTATTTATTATGTGAATAATGTTTGTACACCAACGAAATTGGGAGGATATTAGAAATATCTAAATTATGTACTCATATTCTGAAAAATAAATATCTTGATTTATATATTGTATCGGTGTCCTTCGAGTAATTGCTAAGCAATAACGATGAAATAACATGTTATTTCTATTCCAAGTTAATGACACATTTAAGTATCATGTTGTAGAAGCGCGGGCAGAATCGCTCGTCACGGTAATATCAACGATATACTCCATCGGGCTCTTTCCAGTGGTGGCGTCCCAGCTGTATTTGAACCAAGTGGTCTGGCTCGGGATGTAGGGAAGAGGCCAGACGGTATGTCTTTGTTACCGTGGAAGATGGGAAGGCCTTTGGTGTGGGACGCTACATGCGTTGACACCCTTGCACCTTCTCATCTTCCCCATACGTCGGGATCAGCGGGCGCTGCTGCTCCATCAGCAGAAACCCTCAAACGGCGCAAATACACCAACCTCGTTAGAAATTATGTATTTGAGCCTTTTGGGGTCGTAACGCTAGGGCCGTGGGGACCTAACGCACGTTTATTGTTTCGGGAAATTTCGAAACGTTTGATTGACACTTCCCGTGACCAGAGAGCTGGCCTTTTTTTGGGTCAAAGAATCAGCATTGCCATACAGCGTGGCAATGCGGCCAGCCTTCTGGGCACGTTACCTCCCGACGATGCGGAGGAATTCTACGACGCCCTGTAACTTAGTTATAGTAGTTAGTTATTATAGTTAATTTAGCTGATATTTTTCTGTTTCTTATAAGTTAAGTTAATTATTTTAATATGTATTTCTTTATTTTGTTCATTACTTATACAAAAGAGTAGTCATGATAAGTACATTCATGCAGATGTTACATGTGTATGATCACTGTCGTGAAGGCAGAGTGTAATAGCAATTGCCAAGGTTTACTGATTTGACAACAAGCTTTTCCATCATTATTTGAAATAATTTATAGCATATCTCTACAGTAATCGTTTGACATGTTCCAAGAACCTGTAACGATAATACTGGTACAGATCTATTTAACATTTTTCATCGATTTATATTTATTTGATTTGATTTGATTTTTTATAACAATCTTTATTATAAATAAAGATTTTCCTAGAATTTTGATTAGTGTTTCGGTTATTTGAAACAGATTTATTCGCTACTAGCTGTGCCCCGCGGTTTTACCCGCGTTAAACTTTATAAATTATCACAGTTCCTCCCCCGTAGGATAATATATAGCCAATATGTTGACCCGACCTCTTAGTAATTTCATGCAAAATTTTAAATAAATCCATGCAGTAACTTTTGAGTTTAGCCCGGAGATACATACAGACAAACAGACAAGAATTCTAAAAAACTATATTTTTGGTTTCGATGTCGATTGCACGCCCCTCCATCCTTTTAAAAAAATATTCAATGTACAGTTTTGACTTTCTTACGATTTTATTATATGTAGAGATTAATTAAAACTGTTTATATTAGTAGTAAAAATGAACGGGTGAAACGATGCTGGCAATCAACCTGCGAACTTCCACGTAGGTCTAGTGTCTTTTTATATATATATATATATATATATATATATATATATATATATATACATATATGTTTGATACATTATTATTTTGTTTGGTTCCATTAAACCAAGAGTGGTTTGTATTGGCACTCACATTCGCTTTTAACACTTTGGAAGGAGTCTTATGTACTTAATACTTAAGTACAGATGATAAGTTATATTAAACGCACATTATCCTTGCGTGCACTATAATATGTCTGGTCTGTACTTACATCAAATGTGGCTAACAGCGATAGACAAACACCCGTTCGCAGATATTTTGATGCGCGATGTGCGTGTTCGTCAGGTTGTAGTTATACTTTACTTATTACCATTACAACCGTCAGGTAACCATATTAAAATGTTAAAGTGAACGCCGCCTTATACGAAGTAGTCTCGTTCTAATCCCCAGAGGCACTTGTACAATTTTATCTTCAGCTTGACTCTTGACATTTACTTGTCGACAAATGTCTACTAAGATTTATTAGGGCTGCCATCTACATATTATTATATTTCATATGGTAACATTACCTGTAATATACAGATTTTTGTCATATAACCTACACGTGTTCCCTTTTATGTTTAATGTAATTGTATTTTGATTTGATATTTATGTTGTTGGAATATGTCGTAGCTAATTTATTAAATGTTATGCCTTCTCAATAATGTGTCTGAGCTATAAATAAGTTTGTATTTATATTGTGACTTTATTTTAATTTTATGAATGCGGGATTTATGAAAAAATTATCTGGTACATACGTACATTAAAAAAATGTAATTTAAAAATGTAATCTGTATAAAAAAATTCATAAAATCTGAAGCAAAACCAGATATTTTAGAATTTTAATTAAGATATAGGTAATTCCCTTCTGTCTGTACTCATAAAGTAAAGAAACCTCCCCTATTCGACATTTCTCTTAACAGAAATATGTCTTGATAGAAAGGTGTGGGTCCTACATAAAATAATTTAAATAAACCCCATATATATTAAATAGCTCAAGTCTTAAAATCGGGGTAAAGTAACAAAAAACATAAATAACTTCAGTAAAACGCAAGGAAATCAAAATGTTCATGTGTACTTTCCTCGGAGTATAAAAAGGCTTCAAAGTTTTCCATTTTTGTCGGCACTACTGAAGATTTATTACCACGATGCATATAAAACAATGCGATGGAAATCAGAACGCAGTCGGTGACGGGCCATTTAACCAACACTAAAACTAAGCGAAAAATGTGTGGTCGACCTCACTTTAGTAGATACACTCGCACTACTAAAATCACTCCTAATGCCAGTGCGATAAAGACGCTACTAATTTCAAAGTGTATCGAACGACGCGCGACGTACCGTCAACTTGTACTACGAATATTTAATAGGGTTGAACGAAATATAAATTAATAAAAAATATGTATATTATAATTGGTAGGCGTTTGGCTGACAATTAAATTTTTGTAACCTTAGGGAAAAAATACCGTAGCCAAGTTGACACAAATGTCTTTGTAATAGAATAGGTTTTATTTTAACTTGACATGTTTACGCTTTTATAATAAATTCCCTTAGGAAAATAGCAGATTGTCTGTTAATAAGATCAAAGTGGCCATCTAAACGAAATGGTAGTGTCCAACAGAAGGTTAATATCTGACCGAAGCCAATTAATCGGCTATCGCCACAACCTTCGGCCAAAGTTAAAGATCTAATAAGCCTAAGAAATTTAGTTGATGTTTGAAGAAATATAAATAAAAATAATGGTTCTTTCAAGAACAAGTTGACTTATTTTGATGACCGTCACCGTAGCCTAGTTGGTAGTGCTCCTGCCTACGAAGCTGGTGGTCCTGGGTTCGAATCCCGGTAAGTGCAAATATTTGTGTGATGAGACGAATATTTGTGTCTGAGTCATGGATGTTTTCTATGTATATAAGTATTTATCTATCTATATAAGTATGTATATCGTCGCCTGGTACCCATAGTACAAGCTTTGCTTAGTTTGGGGCTAGGATGATCTGTGTGACATTGTCCCTAGACATTATTATTATTATTAATTTACTTAATAGTAATAATAATATTATTAATACTATTAATAAATCTGATTTGGAAAACCTATTTTCCAAATCAGATTTATTAATAGTAGATACAAACACTGTTTGATATTTGACAAGAACCGCCGACACTTTGGAAACATTAGAAAATGAATCATTCAGGCTTCTGAAAGTTGCTAGGAAATTTCAGCTTCGGCCATAACTTTAGCGCACTTTTTTCAAAGCCGAAGGTTTGGCCGAAGCCAAAGATTCTGTTGTCCGAAATGGTATAAGAGCAATATAATATAACACATCTGGTCAACTGGCCTGTTAGTCAGGTGCTTGTGAGGCTGACTGCTAAGCCTGAGGGCGTGGTCGTGGGTTCGATCTACACCCAAAACAAATCTATGTGTGAAGAGCACAATATTTTGTTCTGTATCTGGGTGTAATCTTTCTGTAATAAGTATTTATTTAGAAATATATCAGTATGTTTATCATTTGTCTGGTTACCATAGTACAGGCTCTGCCTAGTTTAGGTCCAGATGGGGTGTGTTAGTTGTCCCAAAATATTTATTTATTATTAATATCAAAATGGCTTGGGAGTGTTTTTCCAAATTGCTCATATAATTATCCATTATTGTATAAGATTAATATAAGGATTACTTTGAGTTTCTTATCGGTTCCTCTCAGAGTTGCTACGTTCTCTTATGACAAGAAATAGATTGGACGCAACGTTAGAACATGATTGAAAATATTTGGATTATGTAAAAGAAATATTGAAAATGTTTACTTTTACTTTAATAAGTGATTTTAATATTCCGACTATTAAGTTTTAAGGTTAGAGCTAATTGTATGGCACTTGGATTCAAAATCAAATTATAACATAGACTTCTCGTACTAATTTACCGTACGAGAAATCTTTAAGACTATTTTGTGAACAGAATTGATTGAGTTGTGGTTCTGACAACTATAAGTATATATGATGGCTTGAGACCCACTCTTCTGTCCGGCGCAGCAGTAAAAGTCTCCTAGGCTAACTGTTAATGGTTGTCTAGATAAATACATGGGAATCCCACATAACACATGTGAAAAATAGATTAACATCCAGTCATGCCTCTCTCCGCAATAATATTCGATGCATACCGTATAACCAACGACAAAAAAAATCTACAATACCCTAGTCAAACCACATCTGTTATACCTTATCGAAATCTGGGGAAATGCAGCTAAAACCACCCTAAACCAAACAAACCAACTGCAAGTCCAACAAAATAAAATAATCAAAATAATATTTAATTATAACTTCCGAACATCTACCACAATAATTTATAGCGAAACAGGACTAACATTCAACAACTGTACAAATACAACACCTGCATCTTTATCCGCAAAAAAATTAATAACAAAGTCCATTCCGACCTACAATTCACTAGACGGAAAGAAGTTGGGCGCACCTGCAGTCGGTGCGCTAGGCGCTACAATAATTAGCGATGATGCGCGCATGTATAACAAAATACCCTCAGAAATAAAAAATGCTAACTCAATTAACGTTTTTAAGAAAAGGCTAGCAAATTACATAAGAACAAAAATACCTCTCTGATTATAATGATAAATGTACTTTATACAGCATCTAAATACCTACTCATTCTCCTCAAATTTCTGTCTTATTTTAACTTGCTAAATATTACCTGTCACTTAATTTTAACTGTTAGCTTTACACCTAGATAAGTATAAATAACATTGTTTAAGTTTGTTATGATTATATCCACGAAGCATAAATTGTCATTATGTTTTTACTTTTCGTTTTATGTTCCTTTTTATTTTTTACTATGTATGTACCTATGCCAACAAACATATATTATTATAATTTTTAAGTTCTCATGTGAGTGACGTATGTCTTAATGAGAATAAATGTCTTTAAACTTTTTTATAAATAGCAGCTAGGAATATGGGCACCGTTTCTACATCCCACGTTTTTTAACCGACTTTAAACAGAAGGAGGTTATCAATTGGTCTGCTTGTCAATTCCATTGATTGTTTTTAAATGTGGTGTCTCCGTTGTTATTGCATCGATAACTTGACTTTGTACTTTCGACTTTTTTTTATAAAAGCTAAGCTTGTATTCAGACTCAAATTAAATTTATATAATGATCATCATCATAATATCAGCCGAAAGAAGCTCACTGCTGGACAAAGGCCTCCTTCAAAGATCTCCACAATTACCGGTCTTGCGACTTCAACTATCCGCATCCAGCGACTTTCAGCGACCCTTAAAAATCATAAAATTTATATATAAAAAGAACATATTAGCCCACAACTCACAAGTGCACACATTTTATTTCGTTGACAACCCTATTTGAGCTGGCATGCTTTTAAAGACAATTTACACGTCTTCGCATAGAAAAATGTTCGCGTATGGATTTGTCTGTCCCGTAAAGACCTTGGAAATAGTTCATTTTTATGACACTTTTGAATATTTCAAAGGAAATTTGAAGATCGGTTAGAGATGGGGTTCTTATAACACAAATAATGGTCAGGATGTCTTAAAAAACATTAAAAATAGGATGGGTCTGAAACTTAAACGTTATAAGTAAAAATGTAATTTTAAATTTTACATAATATATTGTATAGACGAAAAAATCAGAACTTGGTTATTTATCGCAATTCATACCTCATCATTCAGTTCTTAATATTAATTTTGGTCAAACTTTTGTCATGATTTAACACATGGATCTGCAGACAGAAACTGTAATTACTGTTTTTTTTTTTTTTTTATTTATTTATTATTGAAAAAAGTACACATTTAAGTTTTAGACATTTTTGCCAAACTGCACAGCAGTTTGTCGGCAACGTTCTCGCTCTGTTTACAATTTTATTACTTAATTGCTATTCAGTTAATTCTATTTTTAAAGTAAGAAAGTATACGAGATAGAATATAAGATAGAAAGATGTTACTACTAAGTTTATACAATACAAAGTAAAGGAAGAAATAAGATTTATTTTAAAATACATACAGATATGCCATATCGATTTAATCAAGAATTAATAATTAATAATATTCATTTACCAGTGTGGCTGATGTTAGGTACATCAACCGCACTAGCAAATAAATATTATATTTTTGACGGATGTACAAGTTGAGGATAGATCCACTACTTTTGTTGTTTACTAAATAGTTGTTCTCACGGGCAGAGTGATAAATAATGTTTTCTCAGTATTTTTTTTAATTGGTATTTAGACTTAGTATTGGTTTCTATGTCCCGGGGTAATTCATTTAATAAAGTTGGCGTTAACCATTTCCTAGTTCTCTTACCATAATAATTAACTATTTTAGGTATATTAAGCTTATTTTTCTTAGCCATACGGGTGGTGTAGTTATGCACTCGTTTATTTTTATGCGTTATATTATTGTGTTGTTCGAGTAAAACTGTCATTTTGGTTTTAAGTTGTATTGGTAAGATATTGCAGATTTTAAATAACTTTTCATACTCTCTATTGACTTTATTTTTTACTTTTGGATCAACTAACATTTTTAAAAATCGGATTTGTAATGATCTTATTTTGTTTACATGCGTATTGAATGTAAGTCCATAACCACCCAGCCCGTAGCCGATAATGGAGTCTACTAGAGCATAGTATAACATATACAAAGTGCCTTTCTTTACAATAGGCTTTAGTATCCATAGCTTTCCCAAGATTGAACGTAATCTATTACATACGACATCTATGTGAGGTTTCCATGAGAAGGTGTTATCAATGGTCAGGCCAAGGTATTTATATGTAGTTACTTGCTCTAAATTCTCGCAACTACAGTTTATTTTATTATTATGGAGACATTCATATGAGTGACCTTTTATTGTGATAATTAAATTTTTAACGTGAGTGTATGGTGAATATATTGGCATACATTTTAAATTATATATTGTTAAAATTATATATAGCCGATTTCATGTCAATGTTTCAACTGATCCCAACAAAATGTATCAAATAGAATAATTACCGCTTTAAAAAGACACCGAATTGGACTTTTATACGACAACCGATTAAAAAAAATTAAACCATTTCAAAACCATCACCTATTGAATAAGCTAAATAGAAATCGGGTGACAAACAAAGGAGAAATCGATTAACATACATAAAAAAATAAATTACAATTTAATTGATGACCTCCTTTGTTTTAAGTGCTTTAGAATAATTCTCATACTGACATACGACAGAGTAATCATGTAACTATATATAAAATAATTCTCATACACACATACGATGGAGAAATCATGTAACATATGTATACAAAAAATACTGTCAAATAGAAAACAGAAGGGAATGAAGAAGAATCTTTTTAGGTAGGTTTAATACAAATCAAAAGATCTTACTTTGGTATTAAAGATATCCTTATCGTAAACAAAAATACAGATTGCACAGCAAATTAGTTATCTCAAAGTTCATGACTCATTACTATTTATTTAACAGTTTATAGTTTCTTTAAATAAATTTAATTCTGGCACTCGCCGCGCGCCGGCTACTACCGCTGCGCGCAAGTTTCTCTCGGTTGGTTTGTGCGTTACATGGTCGTAGTAACATCAGTGGATCAGTATATTTGACATGAAAATTATCTAATTTAGTTAATAATTCCGCGATAAATAGTGTAAAATTTTATTATTTAATTTACATTACATTTATAAATAATATACCGAATTATTTAATTCGATCAAAATGGTGAATTGGTGTACTTTTACTTTTATCTAGACTCCCTATTTTCACTAAAACATTTAATTTTCTTGCTTGTCAACCCTTAACATTTAGTTATACAATTCATTCATCATAGCGAACACTATAGGTACATACATACAGCTCAAAACTAACCTCAATAACTTTGTAATGTAACTAAATTAACTATCAACCAACATTGAGATTGGACCGGTCTCAAAGTAAGGTCCAGCTGTCAAAGTCAGGTACATCACAATACCCCAGGCTTTAATAATAATGAATTACCGTGAAACTGAAGGAGCGTACTCGACTTACTTTGTCACCTGTACTACAAAGGAAATTACACCTTATTTTATATAAGCTTACAGTATGTTTTAGTCTAAAGGCTAGGTATTTTTAAGCAATTGTCTTGTTGGAAATTTTACTTGCTCAAGTTATGCGTGGAACTGACAGGGATGTCACGATCTATGAAAGATGACTTAGAACTATTACGGGTAACTTTAGGGACTGTTTCGTGTAGCAGGTCAAGGTATGCTGGTGTAGAAAGAAAATGTGTAACACCCAGTGTTAGTAGAGCTGTTTTTCATTGGTTGCTATTTGAATTTTTAGTACTTCTACAGGAGATTTATTCCAAAAGAAGAACTATGCTTTACTTTGTATAAAGCCAAGCATATGATAATGTCGTCCTCTAAAATGGAGACCAGCCATCTGCGTAGTGCGTTTTACAGTGCACAAGTGTGTGTGTGTAAAACAGATGCACTTTCTAGTCCCCCGCTGTCATTATCCGATGGGATTGGAAAGAGGTCAGGAACGGCGGCCAATAGCTTTAAATGCTCTCCGACACACGGAACTGTAACACCTCCAACTTCCAGACTCGGGGCTGTTACTGGAAATGGAATATTCTCAATATAACTTTTAGGCATAACAGAACCTTATTATCTGCAGTTTTGACGGCCTCGTTGGTCTAGCGGTAGCGTGTTCACCCGCAGAAAACGAGGTCCTGGGTTCAAACCTCGGGTCGTGCCAAACGTGATTTTGTGACTTTTCGGCGAGAAGTCTGGGAGTTGGCGGTATTGTAGAGCACGTAAAGCCGTCGGTCCTGCACATGACGTCTTCCCGGTCGTGTCGCTATGCGTCCCATCGGATCACGAGAGTGATGGAATAGAAAGTGGTCCTGTGTTTGCGAACAAACTTGTGCACTATAATATGTCCCACGAAGATAGCTAATCGCTATTGAGACTGGCCGCCATGGCCGAAATTTGGCTAGGAGGACATTATCTGCAGCACTCAACCGCTATATCAACAAGGCAGTCAATGTACTAAACCAACCTTGGCTATCTCGATCATCTTGCTATACCTATTACACAATGCTTGTTAAACACACTGTTTAATAAGTGTCAATGAAGTCATATGCTGTGTGGCTGACGGCAAAGAATATCACCACTCATCCTTATCCCGAGGAAGGGGGTTTAGGAGTCGTCCAAAGGGAATGACACCCAGAAAACAGGCAGCAGTGTCTCTCTGTGTGAAAAGCGTGGCGACTATGGTCCAGACGCCAGCATATCAAGCTACCCCAATCTGTCAAATTTCCCCAATTGAAAGTGAACCTTATGCTTTTGTGTTAATGTTGAAAATCTATGAAAGAAATTTGACGGATTGGGGTAGCTGGATGTGCTGGCGTCTGTACATCCCACCAAATGATAGACAAAGAAGACAGTCCCTCGCCACTACTCGGTCAACTATTTACTAACTATTGAGTCATAAGTGTTCTGGTTATACTGTATGTCCGCCAATTATGTGTTTGTAAAGTACCCCACTACGTTAATACTTATTATTCTGTGACCCGCGACACAGGGATTTATTAACCTAATGATGTCGTTGACTTCAATAAGATTCGCGTCAAATATATACTAATAAAATACAGTTGATTTAATAAACTCTTGCTTTGGAAGTTCTTTAATAAAGGTTTATTACCTTTATAGGTAGACTCAACTACCTAAAAAAAATCGAGCGAGCCTTACAGTAGTCGCATATGATGTGTAACATTTGACATGTTATCTTTCCGATCTTTAATTTAGATGAAATGTATGGGAAACCAATTTATTCCTAATGTGATTGGTCCAATATAATATCACTGCATACGACAGTACGTCGAGGTACCAATCTTACGCAAACAGGGTTGCCGCCATCTGACATATGTCAGCTCCACAGCCATTTCTCTGCCACTGCGTGCGCTCATTGGTTAAAACATTTAGCGCGTGTGTGGGATGATGTTCAAATGACACCAAAAATCGTACGCAGTTTGCAACCATGCATCGTATCGATAAACTACACTACCCGATCCTCAAGTGGATCTTGTACAGTAAAAATCACACAAAACGACCCTAAAAATCGACCCTATAATGTATTGCCAATCAGTAGAAAAGCACCCTGAGTATAGTTGAAGAATTCAACCACCAAAGGAGGTGACATGTGGCACATATTACTTCGTTTGTTGTGTTAACAAAATATTGTTACATAATTGGACCCCTTATTCGCTCTTATTGATGAAGAAACAGTGAAAAATATCATATTCAAACACAAAAGTTATTATATCAGCCAAAAGACTTCCACTGCTGGAGAAAGAGTACTAATATCACGGTAGACAGCGGTTTGTTGGCCCCCCTGGCACTGCGAATGTCCATGAGCAGCGGTTACCACTTACCATCAGGTGGGCCGCTAACTAGTCAGCTTCCTAAGGCAATAAAAAAAAAGAAAAAAACAAAGTCCTTTCCAAGTTTGAGATGCCCGCATTCAGCCGTTTCCCGCGACCCTAGCAAGATCACCGGTCCACCTTGTAGGTAGCTGTAAAAAAAACAGTATTTAATAATAGTACGCGGTTGAAGTGTGCGGGTGCGGGGAAGTATAGGCTTAGCTAACTCCAGAGTGCCTAGTCTTATTATAAAATTCATAAGCGTTAAACATTTTTCTTTTAACAAAAATTCTCTCACACTCATATTTCTAACCCCACATGCTACACAGAAACTGTGTTAAAATTACTTTCAACTGGGGAATGAATTTTAAAAGAAAATTCAGCCAAGACAATTTTAATTAAGCTCCAGGGCTTATTATCTTCAAGTACCGTCATTTTGCGAGAAAAGTACAAGTATTTTTTATACAAAATCTTGTATTTGAGACAACCTTATCTGGTGAAAATTGTGAATATACAAACCCGTACGTATCCTTCTTCCTCATTTTCTTCATCTTATCCCATTTCTATTGGGATCCGCTCCCAATCTAACCCATTGCGGATATCTACCAGAATTAATCGGACGACTGGCAAGCCTTCTGGGTTCAATTCTTGTGTGTGGGAATGTCTTGCATTTTTAATGTCATTTTTATTCTAACCAATAATCATGGGAATTTATTCAAACATATAAGTGTACAAGGTTAATTTTGTGTGTTGTAAAAAGGTGTAACGTAAATAGTGATAGTGGCCGTAACTTGACGATCATAAATCTATACCTACATATAAATAAAACTGGAGTGTCTGTTTGTAATATTGAAATAATCGTTTTTACTACATGTATATGAATATATACATATACGGTTCATACACCAAAATAACATTTTTAACAATTTTGTCTGTCCGTCTGTTTGTTTCGACTAATCTTTGAAATAGCTGGACCGATTTTGACGGGGCTTTTATTGTCAGATAGCTGATGTAATAAGAAGTAACTAAGGCTACGTTTGTTTTAGAAATAATCTTTTATTTTAGAAAAAATAAAAACTAATTAACACGCGGACGAAGTGCGGGTACAGCTATTGTCAATATAAATATAACTTAATTTGGAATAAGTAAAAATAAAATGAAATTAAGTAGGTATCATAAATAAATGTGAGCCGTCACGGGACGCCTGGCAGATGTGAAACATCGACATTATTTTGTAAAAGTAATATGCAGAAGTCGAAGCCGAAGTCGAAGTATAAGTCGCAGTCGAAGTCGAAGTCGAAGTATAAGTCGCAGTCGAAGTCGAAGTCGAAAACGAAGTCGAAGTCGATGTTGAATCGAAGTATAAGTCGCAGTCGAAGTCAAAGTCGAAGTCATGTCGAAGTCGAAGTCGAAGTCGAAGTCGAAGTATAAGTCGCAGTCGAAGTCAAAGTCAAAGTCGAAGTCAAGTCGAAGTCGAAGTATAAGTCGCAGTCGAAGTCGAAGTCGAAGTATAAGTCGCAGTCGAAGTCGAAGTCGAAGTCGAAAACAAAGTCGAAGTCGATGTCGAAGTCGAAGTATAAGTCGCAGTCGAAGTCAAAGTCGAAGTCATGTCGAAGTCGAAGTCGAAGTATAAGTCGAAGTCAAGTCGAAGTCCAAGTAGAAGTCGAAGTCGAAGTCGAAAAGAACATATTGTGATAGGAACTAAAAAAAAAAACCACGGCATGCGTCGCCACGCCAGAAATCTGTTTTACGTGCGGCTATAGATGTTTCACATCAATAAAAAAAATAAAGATCGACTGTTAGGCAGAACGAAGCTCGCCGGATCAGCATTACCCATAAAAGTGATTATAGTGTAATACACAAAATTACAAATAACCGATGCATTTTCTATAGAGAGCAATAAAACCTATTTTGCGTGTTTCACAAAAACTAAAACAGCTGTATAAGAATAACTAATAAAAAAATATGATCTTGTTTGATATGGGTATGGGTTGCAGATACTTGCTTTTCACGCCACAGGTCGTGGGTTCGATTACCACCCAGGGCAGATATTCTCAATTCCTTAATGCATTCCACAATGTATGTATAAAAGTTGGTAGAAATAATAATGTTTGTATCCATTGTGGACCCTGCAGGGTACAGCACAGATTTAGGAGGATATTTGTGTGAATGGACATATCTGTTTGTCTTGTCTGTGTGTATTGTATAAGGAACCTAAAACAAAATTGTTCATTTTATAATTATTCTGCACAAATTTTCTTGTCGCTCAAGTTGTTCAAGTTTAAAGTATAACTCTGCTTTGTGACCACCACCGCTTTCCATTTCCCTTAGTTTGCATTAATATCGCAAGAAAATCTTCAATGCTTATGATTCCTGATATTGTTGTACTTATAGAACTTCAACAAAAATTTAAATTGACGGTTGTCAGTCAGCCTCTTAAAACCAAAGTTCAAAACAGATTGAACTGAAGGGTCATTGTGGATGTCCCCTCAGACAGCTGAGAGACAAAGAATCTTAAGTCAAGATATAGAGACATAATACGTATACAGAACAACTTTCGAACTGTTTATACCAATGTGGCTAAGAGTCTCGTGAGTTCGTGACCCATAATTGGTACAAAAGCAATTGTAGTACATCAAAAAACTAGACTTTTCCATACAGGTTTGGTACATGTACAATTGCGGTTTTCCATTTCTCGCTGGGAACTGTTCGATTATCAAATCTGTTACATATTTATTTATTTAATAGGAATGCCAACAGCTTGAAATACAAATATAAATAGCGTTACTAAGCGTCATAAAGCCTATTACAGGTCCTCGCTTGTAACAAGCAAGTTAGTATGAACATTAACAGCGGTATATATACATTGTGAAATCCTCAACACATAGATTTTATAAATATCTCAGAAAGAATTCTTTGCTAATCACCCGTCGTACTGCTTCTGGAGTAGTATTAACAATGTCAAAGTCATGAATTTTATGGTGCTTGTTTAAATAACTGCTCGCTCGCCGAAAAAATGCGTTTTGTCGATAATTTGTGTTAACCAACGGGAGATGGATGGGATTGTGATGTCTTGCTGACGACCTTGGTACATTAAAAGGTAATTTGGCTAGAAGTTTGGGAGAATCAATTGTTCCATTATTTATTATATATGACGGCGTTTACGTCAAACGTCAGATTGACAGGGCTGTCAATGTCAACCGAGCGAAGCATCATTGTCGATTGTAATCTTGAAGTCACTTTTGAACGAGACGGCCCTGCGGCGCCCGCGCACCACGCTTGTGACGAATCCCTGAGAATCTTCGCCATCACGATATTTTAATATTTAATTTGATTGATTTCACATTGTAGTAATCCTTAAACATCTAATTATAGTAATTTGAAGTAAGTAATTTAATTCTGTTCCGCCCTCACCTACCCATAAAATAATAAGAGCCTTCAGGCCGTTCTGTCTCTTTAAATACGTTAATTCTACATTGAGTAAATAATTAAAAATAAAAAAAAAAACAGATTTTTATTCACGTAGACGTTAGCAAAGCGCTTGTAAATAGTCAGAACGTTAAGTATACATAATTATTTCTAGATACATGTAGCTATGTGGCTATGCGGCTTGTATGAACACATTTAGAAATAACATTTAATTTATGATAGTAATGATTTAGTTACTAAGCTTGGTTATTTAAGTTATCGTCAAAGAGTTTATTTATACTTAGGTTTAATTACCGAAATGTATAGTTTTAGATATACATATAATATGACTTTATCTGGCCTGAGTGGTTCTGTCTTTATTAAGGCAGGAATTCAATATTGTTATAGTCGCGTTTATGCTTATAAATACAGTCGCGCTTCAATGCTACCACCGGATCCAATGCGCCCTAGCGAAACAAACGTTTAGTTCTACTAGATTGTTTCAACACGGCCCAGTTGAGACGGTCCGGCGAAACATACTCAAGGGGGCATATTATACACGAGAATTGAATTTATTGAATATATTTACTGAATTTATTTAGCAAGCGAATACAATATTAATAGCCTTCAAAAGAGGAAACAGAAAGTTCTAAATAACAATAATATTTAGACTAACATACACATAATTCATTAGAAATAAGCAGTGCCTTTGTACTCTTTCATTTTGTATACTTGATTATATTTACTTTTTACTGTGTGTACATAAAAAAAATATTAATCATTTTGGGACGGAACTAAAAATACTACATTGTGTATCCTCGTATATACTTACGTCGAGATAGCCTAATGGTGCGACCGTTAGACTGTGGAGTCAGGGGTACCGAGTTCAAAACCAAGTCGCGACCCACCCAACCACTAACTTTCGAGTTGTGCATATTAGAAGTGCAGGTGTAGATGTAAAATGACTGAATATGACTAGTCACAATTGTCATAAACCTTAAATGACCGGTCATTTACTGTCAAATTCAGTCAATTTGACTCAAATATTATTGTCTATTTTCGACTACCACTCAATTATTTATTTATTTAGGTACCCTATTTATATGCAAGTTTAAATAAAGCAACGTTTTATTTTGTATTATATCATGAGAGGATAAGACGACATCAAAGTCGGTGCGCGAGGCGATGCGACGTTGCCATTTTGTCTTAAATGCACGCATGACTAGAAATGTAAAATGATTAACACTATATAATAATACTATAAGTCATAAAAACCACTTGTTTGTTTCAATTTAGAAGTTTTAGACTTTTATCAACGACAAAAACTTAAAAGGTAATAAAATCAAATTGCCTGAAAATGACCATATTTGACAGTTAATGACCATTTTTGACCAATTTGACCGTAAATGACAGTCAGCCTAATTCAGTCACTTTAGTCATTTTCAACACTATGCAGGTGGCGTGGTCGGTAGTTGCTTGTAATATTTTATAATATGTAGGTAGGTATCAATATTACATTGTAAAATTGAGACATCTTAATTTGGGTATCATGGATTCACCGAGAGGGTCCATGACGTGTATACTAATTAAGAAAGTCGTTGGAATTAAGTAAAAAACTTGCTGGAAATGTGTTTGGCTTTCCTTTTTACCTCTTTTTGATTAAACTTCCGCGTTAGGATAAAACAAAGTCTTTCCTCGTTCTTTTCTATGTTGGTACTAATTTATTAAATGTCCGGTAAAAAGGGATGCATCAGATTTATGGGGCAGATATTGCGTTAATTTGATTTATACTTATGTTACAGTTAGAGTGATGAAGCTGTTAATGTTCACATTACCTGAGCAATTTGCAGACAAACTGGTTAATATGCAAAATTTCACTTTACTGAGTAGCATTTTCGTTTTCAGTTCCTACAAGAAGTATAATAACCTAATCTAGCTTTGTTTTATATCATTTAGACCACCAGAGCTGTACGGGAGAATCGACGGTCTACGTTAGCGTGAGAAAAAATAGGAGTGCGTACCCCTATTTTTATACATCAGAACTAGCAACATTTTGAAAGTGGTCTACGAGATAAAAACAATGTCTGAAAACCTCTGATTTATATCATCCAATCTATCTATTATCATCTAACCTACCTACTCTTGGCTGTCTGTCAATTTAATAATTTTAGTTTTCATAATCTAGTTAAGTGGTATTTGTAATGATGTACAGACGCCAGCACATCCAGCTACCCCAATCTTTCAAATTTCTTTTAGATTTTTACTTGTATCATATAAGCATAAAGTTCACTTTCATTGGGGAAATTTGACAGATTGGGGTAGCTTGATGTGCTGGCGTCTGTACAATAAAGAATACCCAACATGATAGTTATAACATATAGCGTATCGGTAGCTTATCCGGTAATAGCAAGCTACTACAGCTTGTTTTTGCTTTCTAATTATGAAGACAGATTTAGTTTTGCTCGAGCACTGCAGACTATGTTAAAACGGCTGGAATTCATTGATATGAATTTTTTTTTGATAAATAATATAATAATAATAAAAACATTTATTTCAGATTTTAAATTCATCCATATTTTGTTAGTAAGCGGTCTTATATCCTATGTTAGTAAATTAATAATAATCTAAAATTACAATCAAGCAGCGCCTATTACTTTAGCCACCCAGTGGCTTATTATTGGGCTGTCATACCGCACAGAAAATGTTTTCAGAATGCTATTGTGACTATTGCGTGTTCTGTGAAGTATCGATGCGATTCTCTTGCGGATGATTGCGTGGAATCCATCTGTATAGGCCTCCGCAAACATTCCGGACGCGCTGCAGCGCCTCGATAGTCCCAACAGCACTCTAAACCCATTATTATATTGAACTCGGAGGGCGTTATAAGCTCGGAGCGTATACCTTATCCACAGGCCACAGGTGTAGAAGGATTGGCAATAGGCTTTGAATAGTGTTATTTTAG
This sequence comes from Pseudoips prasinana, assembly GCA_951640165.1. Taxonomy (NCBI): domain Eukaryota; kingdom Metazoa; phylum Arthropoda; class Insecta; order Lepidoptera; family Nolidae; genus Pseudoips; species Pseudoips prasinana. The sequence continues at coordinate 34,894,491 of OX621248.1, forward strand.
CCTCCTTGCTACACCGTGTAAATCTACGGGCCAGCATATTGCTCCTCACTGCCAGCGCCCTCCGTTCCCTTTCAATGTCATCATCATCTTTAAGGTCTGAAGTTATAATATGTCCTAGGTACTTAAATGTGTTAACTCTCTTTAGGGGTAACCCTTTGAGTAATATTACTGGAACATCTGTAGGATCATATTTTAATCCAGCCTTAAAGATGAGGATCTCGCTCTTGATGCCGTTATACTGGAGATCATGTGAATCGGCATATTTTTCACAAGTCTCGATCAAAATCCTCAAAGCATTCGGGGTAGGGGCCAGAAGTACCTGATCGTCTGCGTAGCTTATATTGCTGACACATACTCCGTCTATGTAACATCCTACATGTAAGCTACTGAGGTCCCCAACTAATTGATCCATGTACAGGTTAAACAGTATAGGCGAGGATAGACCACCCTGTCTTACACCACAGGTTAGTCCAAACTCGTCAGACATAGCACTACCCCACTTGACCTGGTTAATTTGGTGTGAATACCAATATTTTAAAATATTAGTGCACTCACCAGCTACGCCTGTGCGTTCCAGCTTCTCCCAGAGCTTGTTATAGTTTACCCGGTCAAATGCCTTCGAAAGGTCTAGGAAGCACGCGTAGACTGGTGTTTTTCTATCTGTGTAATATCGGACAGTATGCTTAAGTCCCAGAATAGCACTTTCAGTGGAGAGTCCGGTTCTAAAGCCGAATTGTGCACAACGCAAGTAAATGTGATCAGTTAAGTGGGAATTAAGCAGACTGTCCAATACCTTGGCTGTAATAGTTGCCAGAGAGATGGGTCTGTAATTACATTTGTCCGCTACACTTATATTTTTCTTTTTAATTACTGGTACCACTAATGTTTTTATTAGAGGGGCTGGTAGATAGCTATGTCCCATACATAGTGTCAGCAACATCGCTATTACGCGAAAGAGGTGAGGACCAGCATACTTTAGGTGTTCGATGCTGAGACCGTCATGGCCAGGCGACTTCCCTCTTTGCATTTTATTTACCACGTCAGCCACATTCTTAGCACTGAAGGTCAGCGTACGCCTTGTACCAGAAGAGGTCTCAACATCGCCCACCTCACTGTCGGCCACCGAAGGATCTGAGGTTACCTTGAAATACTGTACAAAAAGATTGGCTACAGACCTGTGGTCAGTCATGCCATCGACACTCACAGGGAGACTCGGCTTAGTGTTTAATTTCTTGGTATTTTTCCAGAAGCTTTTGAAGTCTTTTGCGGCATGATTTAAGGCAAGCATGTCCATTTTCAGTTGCTCCTGTCTATTCTGACACCATCTAACTTTTGCTTTAAAAACACGTCTAGAGTAAAGGCTGGTAGTTATTTCGTATTAATATACGAAATAACTACCAGCCAACTGGAAACATGGACCAAAGTTATTGTTAAAGTGCATAAAGTAGACACAATAAACATTAACCAGGTAATCCTGGTTAATGTATTTTTTTTACGTTATGCACTTTAACAATAACTTTGGTCCATGTTTCCAGTTTGACCAGTAACCATTTTTAAGGGCTACAAAAGTAACATAGTATTGCATGGAGCGTATTTTGTAATGTGGAGGTCGTTTCTTAGTCAAAGTGCTGCTGCAAGAACAAAATATATTTATGCTGTATCTTCCTTATAAGATTCATCATCATGTCAGCCAAAGAAAGTCCATTGCTGGACAAAAGCCCCCCTAAAACACACACGAACAGAAAGACAGAAAGCTTTCTCACATTAACTGATACCGAATGCATTTAATTAATGAAGTAGTAGTATTATTATTTATTCAATGTTATTATTCGTATTAATAATAATTATGTCCTCCGAGATAAATTTCGGCCACGGAGGTCAGTCTCTAACGTGACTAGCCAGCTCCGCGGGACATATTACACTATTACTATGCCAACAGGGGCACGTTCTATTCTATCACTCTCATGATCCCATGGGTAGGTGGTAGGTACGGGACCGACGACTTTACACGGCTAAACGTAAAGTTTATTCATCATCATTAGAGCTAAATAAGTCCACTGCTGGACAAGCCTCCCTCAAGAATCGTCTTGAGGGGATATGCCATAATCGCCACGCTTGGCAGGCGGGTTGGCGATCGCAGTAAGATAGTCATAGTAATCAGAAGGAAGCTGCTGCCCTTCCTCAGGTAGATATTCCCTCGGGTCGACTTCTACGCCCCCCACGGGATGAGATGGGGTGATGATATTCTGATTCTGATATTTGTCGCCGTCACCACACAGCAGTTTATTACAGGGTTTATAAACTCTAAATATCTTTTCAATATTATGGTTTAAGCAGGCGAACCAATGGCCGTTGGGGCCGTTGTTGGGACCGATGATCTTGTGCGGGTCGCTGGAAACAGCTGGATGCGAATAGCGCAAGACCGGCAATTGTGGAGATCTTTGGGGAGGCCTTTGTCCAGCAGTGGACGTATTTCGGCTGATATGATGGTGATTATGGTTTACAATAGAATTCAGGTAACATCAGATAAAATCGCCTTCAAAAGTCTTTGCCATGACAGACGGTCGGACAACGGACAGATTCACATCATAAGGATTCCTTTATACAATCATGTTAGGGGACCCCAACTATAATAAATAACTTACATAGTGTACTGTTACAAATGGGTTCTTAAGTTTAACCGCACATTGCATTAAGTCTACATCATATAAACTTGATAGAGCAGACCATAAAGTGCGCCATGAATATGTATAACAGGGACGTAAGCAAAGCAATGAAACCATAAAACTTGCTCAGATGCACTGGAGTTGTCTCTGCTACGTCTATATATGTACAACATAGTATGCAAAGTACTTACATCTAGCATAAGTTAACTAAATTAAGGAGCTGAGGATGGATGATAATAATATCCTGGGACACTATTTACACACGGCCATCTGATCCCAAACTAAGCAGAGCTTGTACTATGAAAACCAGGTAACTGATGTACTACATATCAAAAAAATCAATCAAAATCAAAATATTTTATTATCGCAAACAACGAATTACATAAATAAATGAATTTGTATGGGGTCTCATTTTAGGCAGACAATGCCTGTATTACGAGACCCCGCTCTTCCATATCAATTTTATGTTTGCGTGCTTACAATTTACAATATATATATTTCTTAACAATAAATAGAATAAAGTTAAAATAAAGGATTGCTCGTGTGTGTGTGTGTGTGTGTGTGTGTGTGTGTGTGTGTGTGCGTGTGTGGTGTGTGGTGTATGTGGTGTGTTGTGTTCGTATTGATATGATTTTTGTTCACTCGCTATTTTCTAGTAGTGCCTCTGTGTCCTCGTAGGTAAGTAATTTTAACCAACTTGTTAGGCTTTTTTTGCACTCGTAGTAATTTTTGTCAAATATATATATTTCTTTATTAATTTTGTTATACAGCTGAGCCGAGCGTTTATTAAGCTGCCTGCTAGCAAATGTGGTTTTAGTTCGTGGAACTTGCGCAACGATATCCTTTCTCCTTTTGCATAGTATCGTTTTGTTGTAGGGTAGGTTTTTATGTTGTTTGAGCGTAGTTTGGGTTATGTACAATTTTCTAACCGAAAGTAAGCCACTAATTTCATACAACCTTTCAGTTGAGAATCGTTTGTTCTTATAGTACATTACTTTTATTAAGGCTCTTTGCGCTCGTTCCACATTGATGAATTTGGTTTTTGCAGCCCCACCCCAGACTGGGATACAGTACAATAATACTGACTGAACTAGAGCAACGTATATTTCATTAAGTAAATTCCTAGGACGGTCTCTACAGTTGGTAACTTTATTAGGAACAACATTTCTAAGCGTCTTAAATATCCAGCTAAGTTTTCTTATCCTACCAGTGACTTGTTCCAGTTGGGGGTACCATGACAGTGCCTGATCTATAATCACACCTAGGTATTTCGTGTTATTTATTTTACGAATATGTGGGCAGCCACAGTTTCTGGCCTGTGTATCTCCGCATTCATGCACTGTTAGGTTTAAATCTTCAGTCGGTTGCGTTCGGTTACTGATACTAAAGCAAATATAATTAGTTTTACTGGTATTTAGTGATAATAAATTAGATTTAAGCCAAGCAGCTACATGGGCCATTCCCGCCTCTGCACTCTCTTTAACTTCGTTCCAAGTAGAGCCCGAAAACACAATAGCTGTGTCATCAGCGTAAGAGAAAACCCTTGCATTTTTTATTTTAATATTGCAAAGATCATTAATGTATAGTAAAAATAGGGTTGGTCCCAATACGCTACCTTGGGGGACGCCATATGATATATTTTCAATGTCACTTAGACATTGCCCTATTTTTACCCTTTGTCTTCTTTGTAAAAGATAGTCTTTCAATAAACTGAGCGCAGTGTTTCTTATTCCAGCTTTTTCAAGCTTGTTTACAAGGATTGGAACAGAGACGGTGTCAAACGCCTTTTTTAAATCCAAAAATACCGATAGGCATTTTTTCCCATTATCAAGAAGATCAGAAACATGAGAACTTAGCGCAGTAACGGCATCTTCAGTACAAATACCCTGTCTAAAGCCAAATTGTGAAGCAGATATTATATTAAATTTATTTATATATTTAATTAGTCTCATGTTTATAACCTTCTCGAGTATCTTTGATACCACCGGTAAGACTGAGATGGGTCTGTAATTGTTGCAGTCGTCTCTGTCCCCACCCTTGTGAACTGGTGTTATTATTGATTGCTTCAGCGGAGCTGGAAACACGCCTATATGGAGACAAAGATTGGCAAAGTGCGTAAGAATTGGAACCACTTCTCTATTGATGCATTTTAGAAATTTTGTAGAAATGTTGTCCCAGCCCGGTGCACTGTCTGATTTCAAATTCATTAGTATTCCTTCCACTTCCTCTACGTCAGTATCTATTAGTACAAATGTATTTAATTGTGATATATTTGAGTCTTGTAAATTATTAGGAATTTGATTTAAGTCTGGATTAATCTGCTGAGCTAGCTGTTTACCAATATTAGCGAAATAATAATTTATGTCATTAATGGATTCCCTGTGGGTTGATTTTATATTTAACAGTTCTAAGTTCTGACTTTTAACTTTATTTGAGTATGTAATCTGTTTAATATTTTTCCATAGAAGTTTGTTGTTTGAAACTGATTCCGTTAGTAAGTCTCTCTCATATTTTCTTTTTAGCTTTTTTATTAGGTTATTACAGTGGTTTCTGTATCTTGTATATGTTATTTTCAAAGTATCATTATACGGATCCATGCGATACTGCTTTTGCAGTTTATTACGGTTTCTAATACATCGAAGCATTCCCGTTGTCATCCATGGCTTGATAATGCGTTTGCTGTTTGGTATTGGTTTAATATATGTATTTTCTTTAATAGCACTAGTAAGTTTATGAATAAAGGAATCCATTAGCTTATTTGGGTCATTGCAAAACAGCAACTCCGATAAATTATTTTCCCGTAAATACTGCAGAGCTTGTTCATAATTTAGTGTGGTGGTAGTTTTATTTACGTTATGGATATTTTTGACCTTTGATATAGATAATAATGTCGTATAATGGTCTGTGAGAGAAGTGTGTAAGATGGCTATGGATGCCGAAAATTTCTTTTTGTGAATTTTCAGCATAAAGTGGTCTAGACAGTTACGCTCTCTTGTGGCTAAAGTATGACCTGGAAGAATACCGTATAAAGATAGCATGTTTAAATAGTTGAGTCGGTTCTTGTGGTCTTGGGATGACTCATTCTCTTTTTGTTTGATATTTATGTTTATGTCACCTGCTATTATTATGTTTTTTTCTGTCGTCAGTATCTCTAGCTGTGTGCTGAGAGAGTCAATAAAAGCATCAGTATTTGTATTGGAGGGAGAGCGGTAAATACAATATACATGATTATTAAAAATGTCTAACTGCAAACACGATGCTTGGGCTAAGTTGACTTCTCTAACTTTGTGTTTCAAAGAACCTTTTACATATACAACAACCCCGTCATTCTGGTTCATTTTACGAGTTGTTGAATAAGACTGGTAGTTGTCAATTTGTGGTAAGGTTTTATTAGTACACAGTCTACATTCGGTAAGGATTATAATGTCTGCATCGAATTTTAAGATCGAGAGGTTAGTCATAAAATCGTCAAAATTACAATATATGCTTCTGATATTTTGAGATATGATAGTTAAGTCATTTTTGTGTATATGGATGTACTTATAAAGATCTGAAGGCACGCATTCAAACGTACGGGCAATTTCGATATTGTCTATCTCAGAAACAGTTCTCAGTGTATTATCCATTTAAATGTATTATAAATAAGTGAATCGGCCAGCTAATAAACGTATTTATTTCAATGCACATCCACTGTATGAGTTGTTGAATGATCTGTGTTATAGAAGTGACCATATTTAGGAATACGGTGTACGGAATTTGTGTGCAATGTATTAAATAGCGGGTGAATATAAGTAAGAAGCATGTGAGTAAAGATGTGTGTATATACGTGAGATGTGTTTTAACATTTAGTTTAGTTCTAAGCGAAACGTAATAATATAGAGAGCAATTCCTTACAAAAAATAATACCGTAAACAAATTAAATCTATAAATAAAAAATAACTTTGCCGCAAATAGTCATTTTTCTAATAAAAGTTTGTGTACTTGTTCTTCACTTCTAATAATTACAGTTGGAGAGTTTTCATTTTTCTTAACGTAAACCTTGCCATAGGCAGTCCAACAGTATTTATAGATGCCGGATTTAGTCAAGTCGCGTGCTAGAAAATGCAAACGGGTGCCTTTAACGGTTAAATGTTCAGATACATAGATGGGAGTATTTTCATAATTTTTCAAACCTATGTGTTTGCAACATAATTTATGTTGATGTTTGATATTGAAAGCCTTTGACATTTTCAGAATCTCCGTTCTCATAATTGTGGAGCCTGTTTCCACAACAATAGGTGTAGTTCTCTTTTCCGGTGAATTTCCACGTACCCTGTATATATCCTTAATATCGTGTTTATTTACGGTGCATTCTATGCTTTTAAAGAGGCACATAGCCATTTCAATTAGGTCATCTTTAGACTCATCTTTTTTTTGCGGCACATTTTTGATCACTAAATTACTTTTACGGCTTCCCATTTGCATTTCTTCCATTTTATTCTCCAGGATAGTAATATATTTCTTGTCTTCTACAGATTGCTTTTCTAAATTAGTAATTTTTAATTGAAACTTATCATTTTGAGCAGACAAGAACGTTATGGATTGTTCTATATTTTGATTGGATTGTTGGATCTCCCTTAAAGTGCAATTAATTTTTTGTATCTCTTTCCCTTGATTAGCAGTGAAATCCAAAAGCATTTTCTTCATTTCTTCCTTAAAGATATTAAATTGATCACTAAGAGAATCTTCCGTACCATCATTAATTCTCCTGATACGTTGGGATACATAATTTGGTGACGCTTCTTTGGTAGACATTATGTCAAGATCTGGATCCGATATAGACCGGGATTTATTCATATCTGAAGTACTAGGCAAGCAAATAGTATAAGGAGCTTATAGCAAGCTTTGTGTTGCTATAGAGGGATATAATTCGTGAATCAGTCCAATATGTCGCGAAGTTGTCCAAATTATGTTATTATTAAGAAGTTGCTTACGAGTTTAACGGTGAGCCGGTGAGCCACAAGTGTCGTAGTGAGAGGCGCACTCGCGGTGACGCGATGCAGCGACGTAGGCACCAGGGGCACGTACTAGGATTTTTCACTCGGTTCCTTGCAGTTTTATCTTACAAACTGCACGTACGTAATACTAGTAGGCAGTTACTTTGGCCGTGTAGCGTGTAGCAGGCGCCTACGCCGTGGTCGGTTCGTTCTGAGCGCGGCGAGACAAAGATGGCAATTATGACTACTGCTCTCCTCACACAGGCACTCTGCGTTCGCTTGTGTCAGATCTGCCTTTCACTTTTACTGCACTGCTCGTACTAATTGCGACTTTATTACTCTTAATATAAGAAACACTTTAAGATTTACTGATTATTAATTATGCGAGAATATTTTAAATAGAAATTGATAACACGTCTGCCCAGAGTGACACCATGGACGAAAGATATACTACTTTTCTTTTGTAAATACTTACTTATATAGAGAATTACACCCAGACTCAGGACAAACAGACATGTTCTGTCCTAGATGGGAATCGAACCCACTACCTCACGCCAACAATAAATAATACTAATAAATGTCTTGGGACAATTAACACTCTGCCATCCATAACTAGGCAGAGCAAGTATTATGGCAACCAGACAACTGATAAATATACTCATACTAGCTGTGCCCCGCGGTTTTACCCGCGTTGAACTTTATAAAATATGGCCTATGTGTTATCCTTCCTATAAAAATTAGCCTATGTTCTTTCTCAGGGTCTAGACCATCTGTATACCAAGTTTCATTCAAATCCGTTCAGTAGTTTTGTCGTGAAAGAGTAACAGACAAACAGACAGACAGAGTTACTTTCGCATTTATAATATTAGTTAGGATGTCTTCTTAATGCCTCGCGGTTTTACCCGCGTTAATTTTTTAAAATTATCATAACTTCTTCCCAGTAGGTGATAGCGTGATAATATGTTGACCTGACCTCTTAGTAATATTCATGCTAAATTTGAAGTAAATCCATGCAGTACTTTTTGAGTTTAGCCCGGACATACATACAGACAAACAGATAAACAGACAAAAATTCTAAAAACTATATTTTTGGCTTCCACGTCGATTGTAGATCACGCCCGAAGTATCCTTTAAAAAAAATATTCAATGTACAGTTTTGACTTTTCTACGATTTTATTTTATGTAATAATAGACTAGCAGTACCCGCGGACTTCGTTAAGCTCTATAAATATTTTTGTCACTGCCCGTTTGTACCGCATAATACTTCGGGATACATAAAAATTATAATGATGAATCATAGCTTATGACACTCCACAATAACGTAGGTTTCTATTGGTGAAATAATTTTGAAAATCGGTTCAGTAGATCCAGAGATTACCCCTTACAACGTCACAAACTCATAAACGTTACCTCTTTATAACATTAGTATAGATTTTAATTGCATTTATATATATTTTTGAAGTTATACTTCTTTTGGCGCGATAGAGAAAAATGATGAGAGTGAATTTTTACGATGCGCGCGCACACCGAAAAAAAAATTTAACAGCGTGAAGTTAGTTCTAGGTGGTATGAAAATTGATAACTATGTTCAAGTTGTATATTAAGAAGTATAACTTCTAACGCGTGTACATAAGTACACACAAGTTTTTTTTTTTAATAATAATATCTAGGGACAATGTCACACAGATCATCCTAGCCCCAAACTAAGCAAAGCTTGTACTATGGGTACCAGGCGACGATATACGTACTTATATAGATAGATTAATACTTATATACATAGAAAACATCCATGACTCAGAAACAAATATTCGTGCTCATCACACAAATATTTGCACTTAACGGGATTCGAACCCAGGACCACCAGCTTCGTAGGCAGGAGCACTACCAACTAGGCTACGGTGACCGTCAATTATACCTATACATGATTTCTTTGAGAATAACCTAATATAATTTAGCGAGATATCATCACCATTATAAAATGAATACAATTTTAAATATTGGTAAACCTTTTTATAAGTCATTAATAAATAAATTTAAAAATTTACTTACATATGTGCGTAGTATCGTATGTATATGATCCTATACACTCCTATCTTTTATCTCTTCCTCTTGCAGGTCTACTAGAAGAGATTTGTTTAAAAATAAGTAGTAATTCAATGCAATGTTATATCGCTTCTTATTATTTATTTTTGTATTATAAACAAGAAATAAATAAATATACATATTTTAATTGTTAGTCAAATTAATATCACAAAATGAGCCTTAATTACTTATTTTCGAGATGCACTTAATTAATAAATTTTGTTAATTTCAATAACGCAACATAACTAACCCCTAATTTGGACTGAATATTTATATAACCCTTGAAACATCTGTCGTCCACATAAATCAAAGGCTTCGTATTACCAACTCCCTCGACCCTAAACCTGTTATAATGAGCAAACTTTTACCATTTCTTTTTTAAAAAGTTTGTACAAACCTCTTTTGTGATATTCCACGACTTGGACTAATTGACAGACGGATTTTATTGTTAGTGTATTGGCGGGTCAGGTCGGGATTAACTTGGGAATTGGGGTTGGCACGAAATGAAACACGTTTGGGGATATTTCCCGGTGATATTATGAGTGAGGTTAATAATAACGCTGAAAGTGATTACAATAAGCGGAAAATGAAATATTACTTAGCTACATTGAAATATTTTTACCTATACTATTAGCGAGCAATTTGTGGATGTACAATGGATAATTGAGAACGTCCATAAAGAGGTACAAGAGTTCATGTAGGTAGGGAGGCGATGGCTGGCCCACACGTCATACTCGTGAACGGGTGCTGCTTGCGGTAACTGGTCGAACTGCTGTTAGGGTACTCATATTTTTTTTTTCGCCTCTGGTAGACTTCGTGTGACTTGTTAATTTTGTAAATGTACGCGGATGCACCCACCGTTTTTTCGTCTACCAAGAGGATATTCTAAGTGCTTGAGTGAAATTGAATGCTATTGCTTATTTATTTTATTATGATTCACTGGATGACAACGGTTCTGTGCGTGCATTAGCCTACATAACAACCAATCACAATGTAAGTAAAATACATGACATTTAAAAAAAATCGTAAACTGAAAGCAAAAGAAGACGAAAAAAGCAAGCCCGGAGTTTCTTTGTGGCTTTCTTCTCCGGGTCGTCCACCTAGGTAGCTAGAGAAAGCCGCAGGCTAGCTAGGGTAGGTTCCTCAGCGGCGAGGATCGCTTTGGCCCATTAACGCGTGATCGGTGATCTCGTGCATTGTGATCACACCCTCATTTAGAATATCGTCTTTTTGCTTTAGTCTTCCATTCTTTAATTTTGATATAGTAGAACTAAATTTCAAAATAATAGATTAGTAAATTGTTATTTATTTAAGGATATCAGAAAATATATGTGATAAAACAAACCGCACGGACTGACAAATTATTATTTTTTTATAACTTTTTACTATCCTCTATTTTTATGTACTGCATTGTGACCTTGACAAGTACAAGTGTATGTTTGGCCTTCGCACAAGGCCATCATTGTGAACGAATTTTTGACCAAACACTCAACAAATACCATCCAGCAACCACCATATTCACCAGATATGGCTGCAGCTGACTTCTTTCATTTTCTTAAACTCAAATTACCACTTCGTGGTACCCGTTTTCAATCGGTAGAAGACATAAAGGAGAATTCGCGGCGAGAACTGAACTCAATTCCGAAAGCAGCGTTTAAAAAATGTTTGGATGAATGGATTATTCATTGGCGTAAGTGTATCGTTTCTGAAGGAGCATACTTTGAAGGTGATAAAATAAATTTGGATGAATAACAAACATTTTGTTTATTATTGATCTTTTCCCGGTACTTACTTGATAGAGTAGTAAGTTCCCGGCCTAGAAACAATATCAGGCCCACCCCATGTCTTCCCGTGGGTGTCGTGTGTAGTAAAAGGTGACTAATATACCAGGATACACCAGGTAGTCGGGCAGCAGCGCCACCTGTGCACTAGCTACCAATTTTCTGCAGTCGCCAACTCGCTTGCCAAGCTCGGAAGCAGGTGACTGCAGAAACTTTTGGATAAGGTCTGTTTCCAGCAGTGGATGATCCTCCACCATGAACCATCTTCAAGTTCAATATCTAAAATGCAAACGTCCTCATCACCAGGTAATGATCATTTTTGATATTGGACCAACGATCTTACAATAGTCGCAGGATGCCGCTGGATGCGGGCTGGATTAGGTTGATATGATGATGGATGATTGCATTTAACGATGTCAGAGCGACAGGAAATGCATGTTTTTATTTTTCTTATACCTAAGAAATAATTTATAACAGATCTGATTTATTATTTCAAGCAACTAATGAAATCTCTATCATATTTTAGTACAAAAGCCACGCCACAGTGTAAAACATGGCGTCGCCGTGTGCTCGGCAACCAGAAAATTGATTTCGGCAGGTGCTTCCTAGCTAAATTGTTTTGTTCCTACATTCTGGCCTCTCGGTGGAAAATTACATATGCCATGTTTCGAATATAAAGTCTAGAAATTCGTAATACTTTTGTTTTTAGCAATTTTTATTGCAATTACTTTTTTAGACATCTTTAAAATAAATTGTACTAAAGTGTGGGTGGGAGGCCAACCGGGAACAAAGCCACACCTCCACTGCACCGTGGAATTCAGACTCGAATTTATACAATCCAACCTACCATCGAAATAAAATTGAGATTCTTTTTTTTAATATGTCTCTCTCCGTTTCGCTAATACTTAATGTCTCGTATTCCAGACGCGATAGCCAGTTTAAGGGCTTATGAAGATCACTGTATTATTCTAGAATATCTATCCTGGAAAAAATAAAGTTACAACACCAACAGGATTCGGACCTTTATAATGTAAGTAAAACCTCAAATGATGGCACCATCTGTTGGCAACTAAAATTCTAACAGTCTTTGATTTTTTTTCTGTCAGTTAAAAGTATCCTACTAATATTATAAACGCGAAAATTATAGATGCATCTACGTATTTATTAAGTCGTCAAAACATGTTATCGGATTTTTCTACAAGGAACACCCAGCAGCCCCAAGTTTAGAAGTTAGTGGTATTATATGTCTATTTCTCTTTCGATATATACAAGCATAACATAATATATAACAGATACCTTGCTAAACGTAGTTTCTAAAACAGCTCCCATCAGTAACATATCATTACACAACCCCTGTCAATATACCAAAAACACCCGTCAGGCGTTGAACCCGCGTCTCTTCAATCACATTTCCTTCACATATCACCACACATCACTGACGAAATAGAAAATAGATGGAAAATAATCTCTCTACGCAGCATTCCTTAAGGTACCGCCATACGAGAGGATTACTACGCAAATAAACGCTGCGGTCTCTTTTTCTCTCCTTTACAATACCTATGTGTTTAGTTTTCGGTTGTGGATGGCCGCTGGTGGATCACAATGAAAAATTAATATACATATATGGTTCGTTAATAAACACGTTCAATATTTGCGTATAATTTTTTTGAGGTCATTAAATTGTTTGTATATAATACAATAATATCGAAACTCCAAATACACAGCTTTTAAATGCTTTTTTATCGGTTAGATAACGGTCCGATTTGCCTGTAATTAGTACTTAATATGATAATTATAATTTACTATTCGGTTCTTTTCTTTCAACCGTATGGAGGAGTTACGATCTAAGCACTCTTAAAGAATAAATAGTCCAGTCAATATTGACGGCGTTCAAAGATTAAGGAGGCTGGACTCGGAGAACTTCCACACTGTCGTTCAATTAGGTATTTGCAGTCCCTAGTTTTATCTCGAGTTGAAATGGTCAAAATCATATCAATAATTATGTCCTAACCGTCTTCAGAGTGATGTGTATAGCTACGAAATATTTATTGTGAACTAAAATAATTAAATAACCAATATAAGTAATAATAGTTGGAATGCGAGTAATTCTAATTAAACATACCTTGATTAGCGGTAGGAAGCTCTCATAGCTAGTTGTTAGCATTTCGTAAGTGATCGGTGAGTATAAGCATTTAAGCACGCAGTCCATAGATAAGTGAACGCCGACGTGGTTTAATTTCTGAGCATCTCCATGCTTCGGAAGGCAGGTTAAGCCGTCGGTTCCTGTTGTAGTTATTAGATAAAAGTCGTTAAGCCATGTCAGACAGAAGCTACTGGGGGGCTTGAACAACTCTAATAATACCGTTAACCCTGCCCATACGATAAATAAGTGAGACCGGTAGGAACAGTATAGCTTTGTAAACCGAAACTTATGAACGAGTTTAAGCTACCGTTTGGAATCCATTCCTGTGATTATTTATGGATTTGATGGCTTTATACATTTTGCCAAACGCTTCGTTCTCAGAATTGTTTCGTACCTTTACGCTTGTACCAAGTGTTCAGTACAAAATTGATTACTTACCTACTACGTTACCCACATTTTCGTCAGTACCATTTCAACAACCACTCTATGAAATCAAGCATATTATACCAAGTAAAATCTTAATAGATATACTGATGTTTTACTTAGTCTTACATGTGTTCTGACATACATGTCCAGCATCATCATATCACCGGAAAGATGTCCACTCCTGGACAAAGGCTGCTTCCAAAGATCTCCACGGTTGCCGATCCTGCGCTACCTGCATTTAGCGATTTTCTGTGACCCTCACAAGATCAATGGTTCATCTTGTAGGGCCTTCCCACGTTACTTCTGCTGGTTGGTGGTAGCCACTCAAGAACTTCTGCTCCAGCGGCCATCGCTTCTACGAGCTATATGCTCTCCACTTAATTCACAGCCTTTAAAGATTAGATTACGTTTCAATATTTTTTTTTATATATCAGCGGGCGACAAGCGAGCAAGAGGTAGGGTCTGGCATAAGGCTCTTCTATCGAAGCTACCATCATATGGAATCCCCGAGGGACTCTGCAGTTGGATCACCAGCTTTTTGGACGGTCGGAGCATTAAAGTCGTAGCAGACGGTTCTTGCTCCGACACCAAAACCATTAACGCTGGCGTACCACAAGGCTCGGTGCTCTCCCCTATGCTATTCATTCTGCATATCTATGACATGTTATCTATAGAAAACATGCATTGCTATGCGGATGACAGCACGGGTGATGCGCAGTATAGCGGCCACCAGAATGTCTCTCGCAGCTCGGTACAAGAGAAACGGTTGCAACTTGTGTCTGAAGTCGAGGGTTCTCTCGGGCGGGCCTATGAATGGGGTGTAGAGAACCTAGTCCAGTTTAATCCCAATAAGACACAAGTGTGCGCGTTCACTGCCAAGAAGGACCCATTTGTCGTAGCGCCCCGATTCCAAGGGGTTGATCTCCGTGTATCCGAGAGTATTGGGATCCTCGGAATCGAAATTTCGAGCACCTGCCAATTTAGGGGTCATTTGGAGGACAAAGCCAAACTGGCAAATAAGAAGTTGGGCGTCCTGAATAGAGCTAGGCGGTACTTTACTCCAAGACAGCGGCTTGCGCTATATAAAGCACAAGTCCGCCCGCACATGGAGTATTGCTCACATATCTGGGCAAGAGCCCCTAAATACCAGCTCGACCCACTTGATCCCTCCAAAGGCGTGCTATTAGAATCGTTGGGGATTCCAATCTTACGGACAGATTGGAGTCGCTAGTGCAGCGGAGAGACTTCGGATCTCTCTGCGTGTTCTACCGTCTCTATCAGGGGGAATGCTCTGAGGAACTGTTTGAGCTGGTGCCACCGTCCCCTTTTTATCATCGGACCACGCGTACTCGCAGTAAGGTTCATCCGTATCACCTGGAAGCGATGTCGTCAAGCACGGTTCGCTTTCAGCGTTCATACATCCTTCGTACGTGCCGGCTCTGGAATGAATTACCTGCTGCGGTGTTTCCCCAGCGCTACGACATGTCCTTCTTCAAACGAGGTTTAAAAAGAGTACTAATATCAGTAGGCAGCGGTTTGCTGTGCCCCCTGGCACTGCGAATGTCCATGAGCAGCGGTTACCACTTACCATCAGGTGGGCCGCTAGCTCGTCTGCTTACTAAGGCAATAAAAAAAAAAAGAAGAGGATCATCTGATGGTAAGTGATCACCGCCGCCCATGGACACTCCCGACACCAGAGGAGTCGAGGGTGCGTTGCCGGCCTTTAAGAGTCAGCAAACAAGTGTAACTGACCCTGCCCCCCACCCCAATGAGCTCTGGAGAATTTACTCACACTCGGAAATACGACAATTATTAATGTTATTATTAAGGAATGTTTTCTGTAAGGTGGAGGTACTTCCCCAGTCGGGCTGCTCTTTGAGCGAATAAACGCTATGCCCTACCTACCTACGCTATGACCTATGGTCACATTATTAAACTAATGATAGCATTAATTATTTAATACGAGTCGTGAGTATGGGGTTAGGGTGCGAGTGATACTATATGTGTTGCAAAAGTCATAGTTAATAGAAAACAAGTCGACTAACAAACTATTAAGTTGTATAAAAAATGTATAATACTAATTCTTCGTGCCGCTAAACTTACACCTTGTCTCCATTATATAATGAACAACTTCCGTGCGTTTAAGCACTTTTGCCTTTGTCCTTAAATTGATCCTCGATGCTTTTGCAGCTGGCTTCTTTAGTTGCAATTCTCTCGTTTTATGAGGCTATAGGCCCTTTACATCATTCTGTCTCCCGTTTTGCTCTGGAAGTGGAACTATTCATTTTCTAACTCCTCCTTTTTTCTTTCTGATTAAATTCGTTGCAGGATCCAAGACAGTTAAAGCGATTCCCCGGGACATGGCTGAGCCTCACCGCTCAGTGTCATTTCATTGTGTATCACTATTGATCCTGGCTTTCAGGAGTTGCAGTGGTGGGTAAGAGGGAGGGACTAGTCCAATATATAAAAAAATATAATGAACAAGATATTTTCGCATATTCTATGGACGTAAATAACTCTGCTAAAAAGATTGCAATACATTAGAGATAATTTGTTTCACGATGTGATCGTCACACAATAGTGGCGACACGTGGCGACATCGCCAGCATAACACCTCTTGTAGACATCCCCTTTATTGACACCCTTTTATCCCTCGATGACGGTCGAATGAATGCTCAAGGCCATTCATTGTACGTGTATGGTAATATTGGAATCGGGTGCTACTGTTGTTGCGGTTTCATAGTTCGCTTACTTTCTTGATAGATATAACATTTGTACCCTTTGTGCCTAAAACGCTGGTTTCAGTACAAGCCACTACAATTTCATTTCAATTACTAAAAAGCTGAGAAAAGCCATATTTTAACAGTTAGTTATTACTATTCGAAACACAACACAAACAGGTTGAACGTCTTTGACCAGTGTGTGTTGCCGGTGACGACTTACGGAACAAAGACGTGGTCGCTCACTATGGGTCTTATTAGAAGGCTCAAGGTCACCCAAAGAGCAATGGAGATCTCTAGGTCCCCGAGATCAAATCAGAAATGTCGAAATCCGAACAAAATGTCACCGACATAGCCCAAATAATTGCAAAGCTAAAGTGGCAGTGGGGGGGGGGGTACATAGCTTGTAGAACCGACGGCCGTTGGGGCAGAAAGCTTGTCGAGTGGCGACCATGAACCGGAAGACATAGCGTGGGCAGGCCCCTTACAAGATGGACCGATGATCTGGTGCGACCCTGGAAACCGCTGGATCGCAAGACCGGCAATTGTGGAGATCTTTGGTGGAAGCTTTTGTCCAGCAGTGTCTTTCGGCTGATACGATGGTGATGATTTCTAATCGAGACTTATAAAAAAGGATTGTATTATATTTCATGAGAATAATAACTTCGTTTTCATATAGAGGTAGATGATTGATGTGGCCGAGTCTTCGCAAGCCAACGGTAACAAAATAGTTAGAGACATCTATTACTTCTCTCTGTGGTTTTCTACGAACTGAATGTTATTTACAATATTATCCATACTATTAGGTAATGTCGTCCTTTTTATAAGGCAGGGGAAATGCCTACTCATGCCACCCTCAAAAAGTGTCTGCAGGTGAATATGTCGGACCGCCTAAACCTATCCTGCCGTGGATTTCTTCCAGCACTTGATTGGGACCCCAATCAAGCGCCGGGTATGCTGCTCCGAATATAGTAAGCTGTAACGGTAGCCTATGTATTAGTAACTATTACTCCTCCCTGAGGACTTTAAATGCACTTACTCACATCCAGTGGTATTACCAGAAGTGTAATATTTAAAAACACTATTTTAAGCTACTCAGATTAATAAATAAATATAATACAATAAATAAATAAGGTTTTTACTAACGTAGACTTTAAAAAACCGCTTGTAAATAGTCTGAACATATTTGTAGTATAATTAGGTAAGCATTATTATTTTTAGATGCATATAGATATTTAAGTACACGGAGTGTATGAAAAATTAAATATTTATTTATTTATTATAGACACACCAATACAATATTACCAGATATAATATTTAATTTATGAATTAGCTAGCTTAAATTAAGTTATTGTCAAGCTTATATATAGGTTTAAATATAGAAGTTTTGGATATAACTAACTAAATTTACTACATCGTGTCTGAATGGTTATATCTATAGCGATCATCATTTTTGTTAGCAGCTACCGTTTAGCACTACCTAATTACACGTGAAGAGTCACTAGAGTTGAAGCCTATGGAAGGAGTACAGACGTCAGCACATCAAGCTACCCCAATCTGTAAACTTTCCCTAATTGAAAGTGAACCTTAAGCTAACGTGATGAAGTTGAAAATCTATAAAAGAAATTTGATAGATTGGGGTAGCTGGATGTGCTTTGATATATTCATTTTTAAAAAGGTTTTATTGATTTAGCAAAAGATGTTCGAAGCCATGTCATGTCGGTTATCAAGCTTAATAGAGATTAAACCATAAAGAGCAAGCAAATTAAAGCTGAAGGGTGTTAGCATTCAAGTACCAGAAATCGATATAATGGATACAAAAATATCTTATTACGTATAACTCGATATATCATTATAAAACATGTACCGCTTAGCTGACGACAAGATCGATTGAGCCCTAATCCAGGCCAGAGAGTAATATACAAGAAGAGAGGAGTTCCGTGTGATATAGATTTCCTTGTACAACTAGCTTTGCCCCGCAGTTTTTCCCGAGTTAAACTTTTTAAATTATAGCCTATGTATTAATCCAGGGTGTCAGCTAACTCCATACGAAATTGTATTGAAATCGCTCCAGCCGTTTAGCCGTGAAGAAGAACAAACGTACACCACTCAGACACACACAAACTTTCGCCTTTATAATTAAACTTATAATATCACACTAATATTATAAACCTCAACGTTTTTATTTTAATGAACATTTTAATGTCTGGCATGTTGCTCTAGTGATTAGACATCCTAGCTGATACGCCAGAGGTCGTTGGATCGATCCCCACCCATGACACATCTTAGTGTGATGAGAACGATTATTTATTCTGTGTTCGGGTTTAATTTATATAAAAACCGGCCAAGTGCGAGTCGGACTCGCCCATGAAGGGTTCCGCAGCAGCAAGTATTTCAGTTGATTAAATGAAAGGTAAATTGCGGTTTACGATTTATGACGCATTAAAAAAAACTACTTGATAGATCTCGTTCAAACCAATTTTCGTTGTTAGTTTACATGGTATTGTACATGATATATTTTTTTTGTTTTATCATTCTCTTAATTTAGAAGTTACAGGGGGGGGGGGGACACTCATTTTTCCACTATGGAAGTATCTCTCGCGCAAACTATTCAGTTTAGAAAAAAATGATATTAAAAACCTCAATATCATTTTTGAAGACCTATCCATAGAAACCCCTCATGTATGGGTACGATGAAAAAAAAATTTGAGTTTTAGTTCTATGTATGGGGAACCCCCAAAATTATTATTATTTTTCTATTTTTGTTATAAAATCTTAATGCGGTTCACAGAATACATCTACTTACCAAGTTTCAACACTACAGCTCTTATAGTTTCGGAAAAAAATGGCTGTGACATACGGACGGACAGACAGACAGATAGACAGACATGACGAATCTTAAGGTAAATGTCTCCTTTATATTTTACAGCATATACTATTCTTGATTATAATTACCTACAATATAGAATCCAACTTAAATTGTCACACAAAAAGACGATTCCATTCGTAACTATTTTAATAATGAACTTAATCTAGCAAACTAAGCTCTGTAAATTGTTTTTGTTTTTACTCTAATTAAATATCAGATATTGGGAAGAAAATCAACGTCTATATGATCATTAAAATTTGGGTACATAAAGTATATATTATATTGAATAATCTTCATAAGAGTGTTAACTTAAAACATATTATAACACAGTACTTGCTTCTTAAGGAATGACACTACTCTCCAAGCAACAAGAAATTATAATGTGGAGTCTAGAGAATATGTGAGCCTGTATTGTGACTATAAAAAAAAAATTGAAAAAAAAATTGTTGCTGTTAGTTTTTCGTAACTTGGAAAAAATGTAATGTTCTTATTTATTTGAGTGCAATAAATATCTTTATATTGCCGTAGGTGTCGTAAAAAGGCACTACGGGATACTCCAGGCAGTTGGGCAGCATCTACCACCTAACTGCGGTCGCCAACTCGCTTGCCAAACGCTGTGACTACGGCAAACCCCTCTAACTAACCTTTGGAGGAAAAAGTGCCCAGCAATGGACGACTTTAGGCGGATAATAAGGCCTGCACGGGTGCCTCTCCAACGCATTGTAGAAACGTATAACACACACTTCCACGGTTTGGACATTTATGCACTTTCGCACTTTAAGTTCAAAAAAATGGCTATTGAACTACTAAAATAGTTATAGTTAATACCTACTCACCTGTACCTACATACTTCTCTGCTTAATTAATGCGCGCATTTATTATTACCTATTTTTAACATTAGTAATCATTTTGAGGTTTCACATGCTTCGCCATATATATGGCATGTAAATTTTTACAAATAAGTAGACAACTAAACTAAACAATAAACTAACGATCAAATATTCAATTACAAAATTAATGGATTTCTATTATATTAAAGACATTATATAACTTCGCGGACATTGGTGTAGGTTACACGTTTACCTATTCTTAAAATTTATATTGTAATAATTTAACTATACCTAATGTGTAACTGTTTTATGTCCAAATAAAGTAAAAAAAAATATGATATAATGAGTTTATTTTTCACTCAATATTTTAATTAAGATACTTACATATATATTGGCACTGGTTTGATATTATGCAACCGCAGTATCGACTGTACCTAGCTCTGTGTTTCCCTTCTCTGTAACTAGACCACGATTTACGAGTGGTCGTAAAATTCCAGCGAGTAATGAGACTTGTGTGACGAACTGGCTTCAAACTGCAGTTTAGATTGTTCCATGTTACTCCTATATTAGACCTGGTCATTATGCCGGGTTGTAGCTAATCAGCGTGTAAGAAGCCTGGTTGAAGTTCGTCCATGGCGAAATTATCAATGGATTCCAGCTATCTGTTATAAGCACAATTTCTATTTCCTCCCTTTCATGATCCAATGGTATGGGTTAACCAACTCGATTGGGAAGAGGTTATGTGCAGGGCCGACGGTTTAACGGTTTAAATTCTGAGAATACTTCTGAACAAAAAATTCCCGACGACACTTTTTAGTCTGATCCGGATTTTAGACAGTGAAGTAAGCAATACTTTGTTGAATACTACAAGTACGTATCGGAAAAATTCCAATAAAGTTGTATAGGCGGTTCATTTATGTACAGACAGGTAACAAACTGTTTGGAAAATAAAAAAGGGTTTCAAAATATGTACATGTTTTATTTAAATACGTCTCAACCACTAAAGATACTTAATAAATTGAAGAATAAACAAATAAAATTTGAATAACAAAGTTTCAAAAGTAAAATATATTATAATCTAGTCTAAAAAAAGAACAGCTCCAGAAAAAATGGTCTTTTAGGTAGCTTTAGTTATCCTCGCAACTTGAAGCAAAAATTTCGTTAAGCGCGTTGAGCACTTTTTGGTTGAACAAAAATCATGGAACTCGCGTCATTGTCACAACACGCTTCCCACGAGCTGTATGTATTCTGTGTATATAATTATGTATACTTATTGGGTGAAAAAAACTGAAACCCGCGTCATCGTCATTATTCACACACGGCCATCTGATCCCAAACTAAGCAAAACTAAGCAGAGCTTGTAGTAATGCGCTCAAGACCTCCATGAACTTCCTCCTTCCCCCTTTTTTCATCGGACTACTAGGCGTCGGGGGGGGGGGGGGGGGGGGTTCACCGCTTTGTTGTTGGCATCCCATTCTGCCGTACGAAGCGCTTTGCTTCCTCCTTTATCATACGAACGGCTAAGCAGTGGAACACCCTCCCGAACGTCGTGTTTCCAGACTCATACAACATGGGTTTATTCAAGGCTAGAGTGAACAGGCATCTTATGGGTACGCGCGGTCCATCTTCGACCACATCTTCACTTACCATCATCATCAGCATAAAAAAAAGTATGGAAACCATGTAACTGATATTTATTACATATACCTACTACTTTTCTTTTATAAATACTTACTTATATAGACAATTACAGACTTAGGACAAACAGACATGTTCATGCACACAAATATTTGTCCAAGGTGGGAATAGAACCCACGACCTGCAGCATGAAAGACAGGCATTTACCATACATGCCAACCGACCCGTATATCTAAGTTTTTCTTCAACTTCACTCACACAACACTTTATCTAAAGCACACTGGTCCTTTTTAACATCGCAATATGTATTAAAACGCTCATATTTAGTTAATAATAATATCTAGGGACCATTTTACACAGATCATCCTAGCCCAAAACTATGCAAAGCTTGTACTATGGGTACCAGGCGACGATATACATACTTATATAGATAGATAAAAAAAACGTGTGTACTTATGTATACGCGTTAGAAGTTATACTTCTTAATATACAACTTGAACATAGTTATCAATTTTCATACCACCTAGAACTAACTTCATGCTGTTAAATTTTTTGGTGTCGGTGTGCGCGCGCATCGTAAAAATTCACTCTCATCATTTTTCTCCATCGCGCCAAAAGAAGTATAACTTCAAAAATATTTAAATACATAGAAAACATCCATGACTCAGAAACAAATATTCGTGCTCATCACACAAATATTTGCACTTACCGGGATTCGCACCCAGGACCACCAGCTTCGTAGGCAGGAGCACTACCAACTAGGCTACGGTGACCGTCTAAGTTATTCTCCAGTCCGTAAGCAATTGATGAGGTTAAGTACCACGCGGTTAGTATACGGATTGGTGTCTTATGTTACCATTAATGTGGTTTAATTCCTTACAGTTTCCTTTCTTCGTAGGGCATACAGGCTTACAGGTTAAGTCGACCTAGATCCTTTAAGAGGTTGTAGTTTCTATAATTTCTGACTGATTTGTCTATAAAACACCATACCCCAAACTTAACTGTTTTCAAAATACTGGACTTTGAAGGTTTTTTGAGATAAAATCGGTTTTATGACTATTGGCCTATATTTTTTTGAGGGTTTTGCCTCTAACTGCGTGTGTTTGCAATTTTTGTGTAGTAGATAAGTTGTTTTATTATTCTCAACACTAAAATAGCAGTTCACTGAACTGACTGGGTCGTAGTAGACGATTGATAGTTATAAATTGAAATAAATTCGTCAAAAAATATTTTTTCTTTCTGAAATAATAAAAGAAAAGTCTATGACAGTTATGCTGCAGATGTGCTTAAAAATATCTACATTTCATCAGCTATCCAACAAGGTATAACAAGCTAGGTTATTATCAGAATTCTTAGTAAAAAACTTCGATGAAAGGCTCTCGGGTAGTAGTAAAGATAACAGTACTAATTTATCACGGGTCAGAAAACAAAATAAAACAATCCAAATAGGTACAAAATGACATCTATTACTGCTATTTTTACAGAAAGTCATGATTCATGTTCCACATGGCCGCCTCTGTTTCGCACACATATTCTCATTCTGTGTCTTAATCCACTCTTTACTACACCAGTTGTTAAACCCCTTCTTATTTCATTTGCCGCATCGATTATTCTCTGTCTCAAAACATCAACAGATGTGATTGGATTAGGTTCGTTGTACACCAAACTCTTCATGTGTCCCCACACATAAAAATCCATGGGGGTCAGGTCTGGACTTCTAGCTGGCCACGGTATGGGTCCACCTCTTCCGATCCACTTATTAGGATAATTAGTGTCTAGCCATTCTCTGACACTTCTCCTGTAGTGTGCAGGACAACCGTCATGTTGAAACCACATATCACGAATGAGATAGAGTGGTACGTCGTCTAGTAAGTCGGATAAATCTTCTCTTAAAAAGTTTTCATAATGTTCTCCATTTAAATTGTCGGGAAGAAAGTAAGGCCCAATCAAATGGTTTGATATGATTCCCATCCATACATTCAAACTGAATCGTCTTTGTGATGCCTTTGGCCACTTCTTATTGGGATTTCTTTGAACTTTTGGGGCCCAATAATGAACATTGTGGTAATTGGTTATGCCGTCTTTATCAAATTTGGACTCGTCTGTCCACAAGATCTTTTTAAAAAATGATGGATCTTCTAAATCTGCATTGAGCATGAATCTGCAGAAATCCAACCTCCTCACAGGATCTCCTTCTTCGATGGTGTGTACCGGCGTGTAATGATAAGGATAGAGGCCGGCAGTATTCACCGTAAACCATACTTTCCACTGCGAGAGTCCAAGTTCTCGGGCAAAAATATTGGTCGAAGTAGTTGGATCCAATCTAAACCGTCGAACTATTTCATTGTCTTGCTCTTCATCATCATCATTGACACGTGGTCTACCCAAGTCTGTTCGTCGCCTCGAAACAGAGCCAGTCTCTCGAAGTCGTCGGTAAACTCCGTCAAAGACACTAACATCCGGTACTCGGCGGCCTGGGTAACGTGATATGTATTCATCACGAGCTCGTGCGGATACACAATTGCAGTACCCATAACAAATCAAAATATCAGCATGTTCCTCGTTCGTGTAGGTCGTCATCTTCAACAGTTCCAAATCAGAAGCACAAATCAATAGTCCAGTTTGCAAGCACAGTCACGATTTGAAAGAAACAGTCCAGAAATCCAAGCCAAGTCGAATGAAAAACCAAGAGCACTAAGAATCGCATCTACTACAGACGAATCGCGTAAGCAGACTAACCAAACAATAACAACAAAATGGCTGTGGTTTTTTTTTCTCGCTCACACCTAATTACATTGTATGATATCTCGCTTGCACGCACCGCAGTCCCATGAAGAACAATAGGCGCAACAAGTAACGCAAGGAAACACGTTATCTTTACTACTACTACTACCCGAGAGCCTTTCATCGAAGTTTTTTTCTAAGAATTATAATAATACCCTAGCTTGTTATACCTTGTTGGATAGCTGATGAAATGTAGATATTTTTAAGCACATCTGCAGCATAACTGTCATAGACTTTTTTTTTATTATTACAGAAAGAAAAATTATTTTTTACGAATTTATTTCAATTTATAACTATCAATCGTCTACTACGACCCAGTCAGTTCAGTGAACTGCTATTTTAGTGTTGAGAATAATAAAACAACTTATCTACTACACAAAATCGGAAACACAAATAAATTAGAGGCAAAAAACCCAAAAAAATATAGGCCAATAGATGTAAAACCGTTTTTTTTCTTCAAAAAAGCTTCAAAGTCCAATATCTTGAAAACGGTTAAGTTTGGGGTACGGTGTTTCATAGACAAATCAGTCGGGAATTATGGAAACTATCACCTCTTAAAGGATCTAGGTCGACTTAACCTGTAACCCTGTATATGCAGTAAATGTGGTAAGAAATTGGCTGCTTAAAATGGATTACTCTGATACCGAAAATATTATCAAATTGCTGCAGTAACTTAAATGTGCTATTGCTGCAGACTATCTTTTAAATCTTATAACCACTATTTACATAATATTGTTTATCATAATCATTTACTAATGTATGTTTAATTTAATTAAATCCCATGATTAAAGTAAAGATGTATCTACTCGATTTTCTATATACAAAAACACACACACGCGTATACACACACATATTTGTACGCAGACACACACACAGACACACGCTTACCCAGGTTTATTTACTTATATATATATAGCTAAATAAATAATAGTATCTTGCTGACAAATTTATATAACGTACTAGATTTCGGGGGGGCCCTGGAGTGCCAAAATACAGGCCTTGGCTTAGTTTGGACTCCAGATTTCCCACTAGTTGCAACTTCATACATTTTGTCAACTTTATTTGTATCATGTTAATATCATGTAATTTGTGGAGATGAAATAAATCATTTTTGTATTGTAATTTTTTTTTATAAAGTCGGTCCCGGTTGATAAAACAATTGTAAAGCCACGTCAGACAACTTGAACGACTCTAACACTAGGTCACCACAGCTGCTGATATGACCACGAAGAATGTATGTGAATTAAACTCTTTTAGTGACTCAAATTGTTTATGATACACGTTGCATAGCGATATCATCTTTTCAGCCAAAAGACGTTATAACTGAACCAAAGTCGCTCTAAAGCATAACTTTATTATGTAATAATCGCCAAGCTTGGCTGAGGAGCTGGTGATCGCAATATGTAGGCCATTATTTTTTTTTTAATTTATTATTTGTATATTAATATTCAAATTCAAAAATTCAAATTTTTCTTTATTGGTATAGTTAATAAACCTTACAGAGAAAGAACACAGGAGTTTGCATGCATGTATCTACATTATATGCTTAAAACTACGGTGTATCCACTAAATTTGCATGGACCATGTTATTTTAGGCTACTTTTAGCATATTATCCGTACCTTCTGAACTAGTTAAGACTGTGACTCAGAAGGTAACTGTTCATTCGTGCTAATAATATCCTAAATTACAAGTATGTGCAGGTGATTGTTAGGCATATTACAATATCAAATTTAGAAAATTTGAAAACAAAGACATTTCAAAGATTTATGCAAGGATGTACATTGAGATATATTTTGGTTTTTTTTAGATGTTGGTAGGAGCGGTGGATAGAGATTAAATATTAGTCTAGTTATAACCGGAAGTTAGAAGGATTCGGTGTCTTCAAAATTGAAGATTTTTAAGTACATGATATTGGCCCATTTACAGTTAAATTAGGAAGATTTGATAATATTCTTGCGAGTACTATTAGTACTGAGAGAGACGATTTTAACAGTTTTCTGGTAAATGTTCGCTTAGGACGACTACTAGGCACCCCATGTCATGTATTGTTGTGGTAATAGAGTAAATAAAATATAGCCCTAAGCGACGATGCGGTAACTCAAATTTATACACACTAGCGCTGCAACAAACATCTACACAGATGCCGTGGCCAATGATGATGATTTGACGGTCACCGTAGCCTAGTTGGTAGAGCTCCTGCCTATGAAGCTGGTGGTCCTGGGTTCGAATCCCGGTAAGTGCAAATATTTGTGTGATGAGCCCGAATATTTGTTTCTGAGTCATGGATGTTTTCTATGTATTTAAGTATTTATCTATCTATATAAGTATGTATATCGTCGCCTGGTACCCATAGTACAAGGTTTGCTTAGTTTGGGGCTAGGATGGTATGTGTGACATTGGCCCTAGATATGAATAAAAAAAATATTTAAAAAAAATTGTTTGATTGTTTGAATTTGCCGCCGGTGCCTCACAGTACAGGATTATGTAGTATTTGTATGGAAATGACCGTCAAAGCAGTGAAAGTTTAAGTACTGTATTTTAATAAAAATTACATTAAAATAAATTCCCACAAAAGAAAAGTAAGGACAAACTGTTCTAAAATTCATTTCTTGCAAACTCAGCACGAAAGAAAACTGAGTCGCTAGCTTATTTGCAAATAAATCTCATTTTCAAAGTCGCCCAACACAAATAAACCAAGAGCGAGCGAACTATTTGTTCAGTTACTTACCTACATTTTTCTAACTAGAAACCAACTAGGTTGTGATAACTTCGCACAATACGGCAAGTTAACTTTAGTCTAGATATAGTATATCTTGCTCTCGCGTTTACAAATTATAACGGATAGAACATTATTGTATGCATTTTACAAACTTTGCACCAGTAATCTTTGTGAGATAAATATTCTAAAATATTCTTCAGAATGGTTAATTTTTTTTATAATTTTTAATGGCCATAAAAACACATTTCCTTATTTAATATAGTCAGTCAAAATATATTTTGGTACAACTAACACAATGTCATCTGATCCCAAACTAGGCAGTGCTCTACTATGGCAACCAGAAAACTGATAAACATTTATCTTTAAATGCCTATAATATTGTAGATCCATTACACCCAGACACAGAACAAATTATCATGCTCATCTCACAAAAATTAGTCCTGGATGGGTTTCAAACACGTCCTCTGGGTTAGCAGTCACGGTCAATAACACACGGTTAATAGTCTATATATTTTGACAGACTAATAACTATAAAAATTAAAAATATTAAAAAGGTTTTTATTCACGTAGATTTTAAAAAAGCGCTTGTAAATAGTCAGAACATGTTTGTAGTAATATATAATTAATTCATCAATTTACGAACCCAATTTGCAATGATAAAAATAACATTAATTTTAGTCTGAAAGTCGGAACGAAAATAAATCGTACAATCATTTAGTTCAACAGCTCTTATTCTAAAAGTTAATGTCACAAAGCTAAGAAGTTATACAGATTTGACCTCAGCGGAATAAACAACAAGTGTAAAAGTAGGAAGGCACATTTTAATCACTCGCTTCGCGCGTCTATTGATGTCTCAATTTTGGTGTGTTTGAACGAGACTGTGTAAAGGTCGGGCCTTAGTTGCGTGTCTGGAGCGGACGAGAATAATTCCAACCATAATATTTAAAAAGGCTTAGCCAAATTTCGAGTGATTCTTGGCGCTTAGTTTGAGCCGCAACCATCTCACTCACACATTTAGAATTTTTTTGCACCTACCAAATAGAAAAAAAAAAATGTATAAGTAGACATTCAAAAAATTTGATTCAGTCACCTTGTGAGACTGATGTACAGGCACCAGCACATCAAGCTACCCCAATCTGTAAAATTTCCCTAATTGAAAGTGAACCTTATGCTTATGAAAATAGATAAAACAAATTTGACACATTGGGTGAGGTTGATGTGCTGGCGTCTGAACAAAAATATTTAAACCGAATTTTAATTTTGATATTCTTGTGATGATCTTCAAAAATAACAAAATGAAATGAATTTACGGAGACACAGTAAATCCTATTTCTTTTGGTGAGAAACATTTAAATTAAATGTAAACGTGTTGTGAATACTTTTGAATATTCATCATCACGAACAAGAGACTCCAAGAATGGGGGCATATAAAAAAATAACGGTTGGAATTTCTTTAATTGTCAAAGATCACTACGTGGAGGAACAAAATATCAGTAAATAATAATTATTAATATATTTTATAACTATTATTTGTATAAATAAATAAATTAACTCGCTAGATATAACATTAAAACATTTGTTAATTAACATACAAACACAATTAGCAATATAATAATGTAGGGTAGATAATGGGAAATAATAAGCGGCACGTTGCGCCTGCGCGCAATATTTGATGTGACTAAATGTTAGGAGGCATTTACACTGCGTGTTTATTTTTTTTCCAACTTTGTATTTAATGATCGGTAGAGCCAGTAGAGTTTCATTTAATAGTTTTTTGTAAATTTGTGTTGTCTTGGCGTTTTTATATGGTTCAGTAATGCGTTAATATATTGAGCTTCTTAATACACAATTGTCTTTTTACCATAATTAATTGTGTTAAATAGACAATTAACTATGTATAAATATGTGTGTATACACACACTCATCAATTTTTATTTCAATTGATTCATCATCATCATCATATCTGCCGAAAGACGTCCACTGCTGGACAAACGCCTCCACCAAAGATCTCCACAATTGCCGGTCTTGCGCTATTCGCATCCAGCACTTTCCAGCGACCCGCACAAGATCATCGGTCCATCTTGTAGTGGGCCTGCCCACACTACGTCTTCCGGTTCGTGGTCGCCACTCAAGAACCTTTCTGCCCCAACGGCCGTCGGTTCTACGAGCTATGTGCCCGCCCACTGCCACTTCAGTTTTGCAATTCTTCGGGCTGTGACGGTGACTTTGGTTCGCCGTTTAATTGATTACGAAAAGCTTTTTGTTCACGGTTTTTGTTCTCACAAAAAGTACACATAAAGTTAGCTCATAGGAAGCGTGACGTGATGATGCGATATTCACACTTTGTGTTCACCCAAAAAATGCTCAACACGCCTAAAGAACTTTTTACTTTAAAAATAGTGCTTCAAACATTACAGGTTAGTTACTTGAACAAACTGACTTCTTCGCTAACAGCTACAATCTCTAACAATCTTTGTTTCTCAATCATCTAGTTAAGCGAGTAGCTTGATTATTAACTTACTGAGTTATTCAACAAGCTGAAAAGATAATGCTTTTATAAAAATGCAGTATTATAGATAATGTTATTACAAGACGATGCTAAAGCCGACTAGTTGTTAAACTTTATTGGACAGCTTTAATTAGAAAATTTACATATATTTCGAGAGCGTTGTGGTGTGAAAGAGGAAAGGTACGCTAAGATGGTTTGGGCATTAAGAAAGGATAAGATAAGATAAATACTCTTTATTGCACACCAATTACAGATAAAAATATAGAAAACATTGAAAGAAAATTGTACAATAGGCGGTCTTATCGCAGTCAGCGATCTCTTCCAGACAACCTTTGGATGGATAAGAAGCAGAAATATAGAAAGACAACACGATAAGGGTAGTGCAAGATAAAATAATTTAAGTAGGAATCTAAATACTTACAAACTAATAATGGCATTTACTTAATAGTAATACTACCATGTCATTAGATATAATACATACTTAATTACATAAACATAATAATACACACATATATACATAAATACATAATAAACAATATAATATGGAAGGACAGTGGAGATGCATTCATAGTGACAAGTAGTGGTTTTTCACTAGTGTTTTGAACAAACCAAGGGATTGAGCACGTCTAATTGTTAAAGGCAACGCATTCCAGAGGCGAGCTGCCTCAACAGTAAAAGATTTACTAAAAAAGTTAGTAGAGTGTGTTGGTAAAGACAGGTTTAGATTAATGAAAGAAGTATACATAGCTTGTGTGAAGTGGACAACCGGAAGAGGAAGATCTCGTAGAACATTCTCTAACCAAATTGGAGACGTTCTCAAGAAAGGCCAGGTCAGAAGTACCCTAAACTGGCGAGCATGTGTGAAGAATATAATGACAGTAAATGAGGCAAAATAGGTGTGCAAAGATCGTCCCAAATCCGTTGTCGCTGCCTACCCCTCTGGGAAACAGGCGTGAGTCTATGTACATATATTAAAATTGTTTTTTAAATATTCGTTAGGAAGATTACTCGTTGGAAAAGCGCTACTGCATTCAACTGCACCTGTGGCGCAACGGTTAAGACAGTCGCCTCGCCACTTCGTGTCTCGGGTTCAGTTGCCGCACATGACAACTATTTGTGTGACCCATAAGTATTTATTCATAGTCTGGATATACTTTTTGTCCGTTAGTTATATATTTGTAAAGTACCCCGCGACACAGGGATTCATTTCCACAGTGTGGGCGGTGTCTTTTAAAAACAAAACCAATAATTATGAGGTCCAAGCCTGGATGGTCTCAAAAATTGATACTGGGATTTTTCTAGCAAGAAAATGATTCACTAGCATTCCAGGGTCTGCAAGTAAGCAGTATTATAGGTCCGTGCATCGGGTGGCACTTAAAGCTGTCATTAGAGCAACTGATAGCACCCCGACGGTGTTGAATAGACTTACCATTGGATTCTGAGGGTGCAGCAATAGATAGTGTCGCGGGGTAGTTTACAAACATACAAATAACGTACACAAAGAACACCCAACTCAGAATAACTACTTATGGGTCATACAAATAGTTGTCATATGCAGGAATCGAAGCCGGGACATGAAGTAGTGAGGCCTCTCTCAAGGTCTTTGTCTTAACCACTGCGTCACTGCGTTCAGTCGAATTAATTAAGATAAAGTGTAAATGAGTTACTTTACTGGTTAGTTCCATTAAAAGATGAATGCACATATCTAGGTTTTTAATATTATCGCTAAGAACAGCTGCTCTTTCAGCGAACTCAACTTCAAAAGCATGACTATCAGCATAGAATAGTTGCTCGCTTTATACCTTTAGCACAAAAGCTTGTTACTTGGCGCCCGCCGCCCGCGCCCCCGTGCACCGTCACCAAGACCCTCGCCTTGCCGCCAGCTGCACCGTCCCTAGATTACTTTGCAATTGAAAACAAATAATAATAAATATAGACACTCAGAACACGCCCCGGGAAATTGGAAAAAGGGAGAAAAACGCAAGTATTTGGCGCTGGCGGCCAAGTCTCTGAAATATTGAACCAGACTCAGCCAGATGCTCAAATATGAGTTTTATGTCTTCAAAGTGTACTGTTTCTATTTTCTTTTTTATTGGCTGGTGTCTTTGTTGTGATGGATTAGCGGTTGGTGTAAATTTGTTAGCAAGGAGAGAATTTGTTGAAGAAAATGGCTTATCATTTTTCAGTCCATGATAATATACGTTATTATTTAGGTCGTTTCACTATGATAAACTACCATTTTTTTGCTAAAGACGGATTGACTAAGACAGTTCCACATCGTGGCATCATGGATAAAGCTTCTTGGCACACAGAGTTAGGTTTTGTGCTTAATATTAGGCCGCCATTATTTTTTATTGAGGTTAAAGAATTTTATTTCTCAATAAGAAATTACAAATTTCACTTACTTGAGAACATTTTTAACATATATAATTTGAGTTTGACTTTGACAAACAAACTTTAAATTAACGGAATTTAAAATCACTGTTAAACATTATAATTGCAATATATAATCGCAACACTATTAAACTCGATACAAAATATAAATTGATCTACTGATAAGGAATGCTTTGCGCCACAGTACAGGAGTATGCAGTAGGGCAAGATTATTCAATTTAATAGTATGGTGTTATTCAGTATATGGTGTTTTAATTTTGATTTGAAGCAGTTTTTGGCATTCTTTATCTCCTTGGGGATCTTATAATGTTCTTTTAAGACAACGATCGCACTAGGTAAATTAAACCACACAGGATTTTGAGACATTTCTGTAAAAAGAAAAATTTCTGAAGATCAGCCGGAAGTCTGGGAGTTGGCGGTATTATACCCCGTGCCTGGAGAGCACGTAAAGCTGTCGGTCCTGTGCCTGCCCTCTTTCCGGTCGTGTCGCTAGGCGTCCCATCGGATCATGAGAGTGATGGAATAGAAAGTGCTTCTGTGTTTGCGCACACACTTGAGCACTATAATATGTCCCGCGCAGATGGCTAATCCCTGTTGAGACTGGCCGCCGTGGCTAAAATTCGGCTAGGAGGACATTATTATTATTTTTATTTAGATTTTTTTTCCCGAAATTATTATTGGTAAATAATGATACTCACGGGCTTACGCCAAGTCAGTATCAAGTTCCATTTGGGACTCATAATACGGTGTGTCATCCTGCAAAAAATTTCTAACGATTCTACAAGTATTCTAAATCACAGCTTTCTGCGTGTTTACGTACGTGGTTGGCGGTAACTCTAAAATACGTAGGGAGTGGTGTAAATACTTCGGAATAATACCAGTAGTGGACAGCACAAGTGGTACAATATATACTTTTTTTATTATTATTATTATGTAGAATAACACCATACTGTGATTGCTAAGCTGTCACCCAAGCGTAGCGATTAAGACATGTCCCCCCTAATGATTGACAAGTGTCATTGTGTAAGTCCTTGGGGAGACCTTTGTTCAACAGACAACCATCTTCTAATTTCCTGTATTTCCATTGACTGTAACAAAATGTGTATGGGACTATTCCATAACCATTTGCTATCGAATAAAAAAAACGAGTTTGCCATACACCACACAATTAAAGTAACATTTAGACATACGAAACGAAACTGGTTATGAGGGAAAGAGAGAAAGAAAATGTGTGCTTGCACTTCTCTCTCTTTTAACTTCCGTTTGTTTCCCCGATCACACTTTTCGTAACGTTCTCGTCACGCATTTACCAACTTACTTCCCAAGTTAAGAGTGCTCAAAGAAGTAAATATAAAAAAAATAAAATACATACATAGACCATGAATTAATAATGTCTTTTTATTTTTAAGGCGGATATTTCTCTTCTTTTTAATTTATTATCACACCCGCACGAAAATGTACAGACGCCAGCACATCCAGCTAACCCAATCTGTCTAATTTCTTTTATAGTTTTTCAATATTATCACAAAAGCATAAGGTTCACTTTCAATTGGAGAAATTGGCGTCTGCACATACTCGCAGATTCACATATGGAACACAATATTAATGTTTTTAAACTTTCGCGATTTGTACACATTTTTATATACTGTGGACATATCTGGATACATATCTGGATGGAACATTTTGAAAATATTATTGCACAACATTTGGTCCACGTGAAGGTATGGAAACGATACGTCGACGATATCTTCTGTATCATGAAAGGTAGCACATCGGAAGTAGAACAATTGACCACTATCTTGAACTCCGCGCACCCTAACATCAGGTTCACTTATGAAATGGAGGTAGAGAGATCGTTGCCTTTCCTCGATGTGAAATTGAGGGTGAGAGAAAATGGTTCCCTTACACACACGGTATACAGAAAGCCCACACACACAGACAGATATCTACACGCCCACTCTCATCACCATCCGCGACACCTGTTATCCGTAGTTGCCTCGTTAACAAACAGAGCGTATGACATATGCGACCCTGAATGTTTAGAAAGTGAGCTCACACACGTTCAGGAGGTACTTAGGCAAAACGGCTACAGGGGGGGCATTAAACGGACGAAGAGGAGGGAGAAGCACCCGGAAGTAAGCAGAGCACCAGCGTTTTTACCTTACGTGAAAGGAGTAACGGATAAAGTTGGATCAGTACTAAAGAAATACTCCATCAAGACTGTATATAGTCCGATCTCCAAAGTCTCCAACCAGCTGCGTACACCGAAGGATGTTATTCCTCTTCAAACACCGGGCGTCTACAGGTTTGAGTGCAACTGCGGTATGTTTTATACTGGCCAAACTAAAAGATCTATTGCTGAAAGGGCCAAAGAACATATCGCAGCTGTCAGGAACCGACAGGTTAATAAATCAGCAATAGCTGAGCACGTAGTCGACACAGGATCCCAACACTGGATTACAAATTTACACAAGCCACAGGTCCTCTCCACCGATCGTCACTATTACTCCAGAATAGTACGTGAAGCGGTTGAAATAAAGAAACATATCAATTTCAACCGGGAAGACGGATACCGCCTCTCACCATCTTGGAATCCTGTAAACGAAGTGCCATCGTCGCGTAACCAACGTAGTGCGCCCGGGCGCTGATGTCATTAGTGTCGTGTGTACCGACAGTTTCGTAAAGGAAAATTAAAAATATCAAGACCATGCGAGGGTAGATACCGAAACCCGAGCTTCACGGAGACGACGCTGCCGAGCCACACCAGTCGACCCGTGACCACGGCTGGTGCAATCCATGCCGAAACGTCGGGTAAACAAGGTAATCATTTACCTAAATATTTATCGCGATGAGACCCGTGTCCACAGTATATAAGAACACAATATTCTCGACACTCAGGTTGGTATCATTGTTTTTGGGCATCATGTTTTTATCTTTTACATTATACTGATGAATAAACTCCTAGACGAATATTTTTAACAAAACACAATATGAACGTCTCTCTGTCCTACCCAAAAGGCAACTTTATGTTCTTTCTTCATAATCTCAGTCGGCAGAGTTTGCGTAGAAATTCAATACTTTATCTCTCCTATGTTGACTAGACTTCTTTTAGAGTACCTCAGGGCCATATTTAGGAAACAAGGCTAAACGACTTCGAAGAGAGTTTCCATTATTTTGTTAGAGATGTAATCTTTCATGTTGGTTTAGCTTTGTAATAATGTGTTACGTGTTTTGTTGTTTATATATTTAACGTAAGTTTATATGTAGTTAACAGCGTCTTAATGGGTTAAGAAATATCGAATAGATTGTATAAATTCGAAGTGCCAGTACCACGGTGCGGTAGCGGAGCGGTTAACGCACATGGGGGTGATACCCCGTGATCGTGGGTTTGATTCCCACCCGCACTTACATTTATACAATTCATTTAAAAAAAAATCTGAAACATTGTTTTCAGAATAGTATGTTTAAAATGCTAAAACTAATAAATGAATTCGTATAATCATAAGTACTTTGCTTGCGTACTGAGCGTTAGTAGTGTTTACATTTTTTACTCATGTAATATTTATCAAAACGACTATATTAACCACTCCGCCTTTCGTGCATTTATTCCAGATATGTATAAGATTTTATTTAGGATATTCTCTATTGTTTCTATTTTTTTATGTAACAAACATTTCTCAATATTAGCCTGAACTCTGGGAATTGGCGGTATTTACCGCGACAAAATCCACAGAAAAAGCTGATCATTTCCTTCAGTACTTCTTAATTTGGTAAACAGTTTAGTCGCGCAACCCACCAGACTCCTACACAAACCTTTTCTTTTACATCGCTTGTTCAATGCGGGAATCGAACCCCACGCCCCAAAGCTTGTATTTTGGAAACCAGATAACTGATATACTACATATACGACGTTTATTTTGTAAATACTTACTTATATAAATAATTACACCCAGACTCAGGACAAACATACACATCTAATCATCTAATCGTCATCTAATATAGACATCTTCATGTGCACAAATATCTGTCCTGAGTGGGAATCGAACCCACGACCTCCGGCGTGAAAAGCAAGCATTTGCCAACAGACGTGGAGTGGCATGGAAATGATTTATAATTATTTGTTAATTCTGTAGTAACTGATCATAAAACACATTAAAGCATACCATGTTCGCTGTAGGGGACCAATTTTAGTGGGCTGAGTAGGCAAGATCGCATCATTAACATAGCTATTAGGGCAAAGCAATTTCGCTGCTGATAGTTGCATGATCGTTTACACGTTGCTTCGACACGGGACGTATTAATGGGTACATATTGAGGAAATGTCAGGTCGCTTGAAACTGCTTCAGTCGCTTGTTACTAGAGTCGTTTATAAATTACAGGCGACAAGCTTGCCTTTCACGCCGCAGGTCACGACCACGGTTTAGATTGCCACCCAGGCAGATATTTGTGTGCATAAACATGTCTGTTTGTCCTGGGTCTGGGTGTAATTATCGCCCAGGATAACTTTTTTTGTGACCCAAAATAGTTGATCCAAGCCTGGGTATAAGTGTTTTGCGTCCGTGTTTCTAAAATACCCAACATTTAACAATACAGCAATTTATTTTCAAGTGTGGGCGTCGTATTAGAAAAGGAACACTACAGATTTTTGACACTAGACCGACATAATATCTCAGTTTTGTGGTAAAGCGGTTCAGAAGTCGGAAGATAGCTTACTATAATTTACTCATAGCCAGTTGCTCTCACCGGTCCGTGTGATTGGCGAGGTCAAGCAACTAGGCTCGCGGTCAGTCTATAGATGGGTGACCGCCATAGTGGTTTAATTTCAGAGCGTCTCCGTGCTTCGGAGGGCACCTTAAACTGTCGGTCCCGGTTATAGGCATTAGGCAATAGTCATTAAGCCATGTCAAAGCCCTAATGGGCGGCTTGAAATCTCTGACACTAGGGTAACTGCCCACACGATAAGTAAGATTATATACTCGGAAAAAAAAATTAAATCACAATAATTGTACTGAACCCATTAGGGAATAATTTAGTTCCGTGGGTAATACAGATGGCGGGCGTTCGTCCAGCAGATGACGTCATAGAATCTAAGTCAATAGCCCGCCGTAACGATTGTGTGTTGCTAACATTTCATAACATCACAGATGTATAGATATATTATATACTGGATGAGCTTTTGAACGTAACTAACATTATAGCGCTAACCGGGGGGACAGTTTCTACGGTACAAGGATGTCTTGAAACGCCACCTGTCTGCATATTATAACATTTCACGCGAACACTGGGAGAAACTCGCACATCGACGTCCTGAATGGCGCAGGAGCAGGACTATACATCAACCTGCAGTGCAATACGAGGCTGCCAGGTTAAATTACATAGATGCTGATCGCCAACACAAAAAATTAAAGCCCAAGCCAGTATATAACTATACATACAACTCTAATAATCAGCTGTATTGCGTGTCATGCGATAGAGTGTTTAAAACTAAATTTGGGTTTGCGAGCCGTATTCGCGCCCACAACAAAAAATCATAGCAGGGTTCGCCATCGACGGACACGTCGCGGAGGACATCATATAATGTTTAATTAATTTTGAGAATTAATTGAAAGGAAGTTTGAGATCAGGTGGCAGTGTTACTTGTCCCAAGATATATATTTATTATTGATTTTAATATACACCTACTGCCAAAGATCTCCACAGTTGCCGGGCATGCACTACCCGCATCCATAGGCTTCCAGCGATCGTTTCTACGAGCTATGTGCCATTGGTTATATCTTAATATAAATTCCAATGACAGAATAATTTACTCTAAAAGTGATCTTCACATTAAGTTTTTGTTCATAACTAGCTGTGCCCCGCGGTTTTACCCGCGTTAAATTTCATAAATTATCACAGCTCCTCCCCTAAGGTGATAGCGTGATAATATGTAGCCTATACGTTGACCCAACCTCTTAGTAATATTCATGCTAAATTTGAAGTAGATCCATGCAGTACTTTTTGAGTTTAGCCCGGACATACATGAGACATCGATATTGACTGTGAATCACGCCCCAAGTATCCTTTTAAAAAAATATTCAATGTACAGTTTTGACTGTCCTACGATTTTATTATATGTATAGAATAGATAAGTTGAAAATTTTGTTTGCTAAATCGCTGCATTTTTCACTTAGATGCTTTAAAAACGTTAATAAAGGCTAACATAAAACTTTTAATATAAAGTCTAATATAACTTTCGTCCAATTTGGAACTTTGGTCTGTTATAAATATCATTAGCTCAGCGGAGTCAAAATGAATTTAATTTGATTATAAGCTTAACATTTGGTTGCATTCTAAAATGCTGACGTTGGTGTAAATAATTTGTAGGACTAAAATGAAAGTCGTGGTTCAATTTGCAGGAGGCGCTTATAGCCAGATGCTCTCACCGGTCCGTAAGTGATTGGCGAGGTTAAGCAACTAGGCTCGCAGTCAGTCCATAGATGGGTGACCGCCAAATTGGTTTAAATTGTGAGCGTCTCCGTGCTTCGGAGGGCACGTTAAGCCGTCGGTCCCGGTTGTAGCCATTAGGCAACAGTCGTTAAGCCATGTCAGAGGCCTACTGGGCGGCTTGAAGAACTCTGACACCAGGGTAACCACTGCCCATACGATAACCAAGCAATTTGCAAAGCTATTTAAATAGTTTCTTTTCTTGCGCAAGGCTCTTTTTCAGCAGTCAACGTCATTAAGCTGACATGGTGATGATTTGCTACCTTCTAATTTATTAGTATCGCTTGAACTTAATTTCTACATTCTGATTCACTCTGATTAACATATATTTTTATTATATTAGCTACTTATTAATTTTTATTCCCCATCCTCCATGCTCCCAAAGATGGATGATCTTGTGGGGGTCACTGCAAACCGCTGAATGCGGGTAGTGGAAGATCCGTAATTGTAGAGAAATTTGCCGATCATCCGCTACCCGCATCCAGATGCAGATTATCGATCCATGTAATTTATATTGTTTAAACTTAATTTCTACCAAAGTAATAATAATAATAATATCTGGGGACAATGTCACACAGATCATCCTAGCCCCTTACTAAGCAAAGCTTAGATAGATAAATACTTATATACATAGAAAACATCCATGACTCAAAAACAAATATTCGTGCTCATCACACAAATATTTGCACTTACCGGGATTCGAACCCAGGACCACCAGCTTCGTAGGCAGGAGCACTACCAACTAGGCTATGGTGACCGAAAGTGTAGTGTAGTTCTCATGTAATTTTTCTAGGGGCCAAAGAAATCTATAGAGAAACGGCAACTCGATTAGGAGAAACGACACGTTCCCGAAATGCTGCCCTATATTTAGTGAGCTAAATATAGGGCAGCATTTCGGGAACTGAGCATTGCTATACAACGTAGCAATGCTGCCAGCATTCTAGGAACGTTACCCACTGGCACGAATTTTGATTTTGGTATTTTTAGAGTTTAGATTTTAATTTAGCGTTAATTATTTTAATTACTAGAATAGTTTTTATTGAAATGATAAATTAGTAGTATATATTAAGAAATACAATTTTGTGATACAAATAAAGATTTATTTCTACACTGTCATTTGAATATCACTTTTTTACAATCTGCACCCCGCGGTGCCACACGTATTTATCTATTGATAGTACCTACACC
This sequence comes from Pseudoips prasinana, assembly GCA_951640165.1. Classification (NCBI taxonomy): domain Eukaryota; kingdom Metazoa; phylum Arthropoda; class Insecta; order Lepidoptera; family Nolidae; genus Pseudoips; species Pseudoips prasinana. The sequence continues at coordinate 34,934,700 of OX621248.1, forward strand.
CTATCCTCCATACCAAATTACAACCAAATCTGTGCAGCCGTATTTGCGTTATTGAGTAACAAAAAAACATTCACATTTATAATACAAACCTATAACAGTGTATGTTACGTACACTTGCAAATAATAGTTGTTCCAGTTTGAGTGTGAAGAGAAAAGATCGCAGTTATTGTCACTAAAGTAATATATTAACGTAAAGTTCACTTAGCACAAATATTAGGTAATACAGTGACTTTTCCTTTCTCTAATGTTGTTCGCGGCGTAGTAACGAACCCACACTGATTCATTCATGAATGTGATATTTATCTATACAAATAAATAAAATTGGAGTGTCTGTTTGTAATATTGAAATAGCCGGTTTTTACTACATAAATATGAATATATATACGGTACATACACCAAAATAACATTTTTTACAATTTTTGTCTGTCTGTCTGTCTGTTTGTTCCGGCTAATCTCTGAAATGGCTGGACCGATTTTGACGGGGCTTTTATTGGCAGGTAGCTGATGTAATAAGGAGTAACTTAGGCTACTTTTATTTTAGAAAAAGTCTTTTATTTTACTAAAAAACGAAATAAACTAATTAACACGCGGACGAAGTCGCGGGCACAGCTAGTTTATAATACAAACCTATAACAGCGATATTACCCTCTTCAGGTCGTCGTTTTATCTACAGTCATTAACAAAGGTAGACTCTTCCATGTGTGTTATATCTGCGCTCACCCCGCTATTCTGGTCACGTGCTCCCACCGCTGACGGATTGGTTCGCTCCAGCCTCAGCATACAGATGTACCGGATAGTTTTCATAAAGATAAACCCGGATTATGAGAAATGTGGCACACGATTCTACCTTTATACCTTATTTATTTCAGACTTAACGGATTACGTGCGTTTTGGCTATTTGTACTATACGTAGACTTGTTAGATTAAAGATTTTCCTTCCTACAATAAGGAAGGAAAATCTTTAATCTAACAAGTCTACGTATAGTACAAATAGCCAAAACGCAAGAAACCCTCACCATGTCAACCGAAAGACGTCTACTGCTGGACAAAGGCCTCCAGAAAAGATTTCAACATTATATACCTAGATAAAATAAGACACACAAAAATAAGATCGATAACCAAAGCAACAAACGCACTGAATTATGCACAAAAACTCAAGTGGAAATGGGCGGGGCATGTCGCGAGGCTTCAAGATCAGAGATGGACCCTAAAAGAGACATTTTGGTGACACGCTGGGGTGATGAAATTGCAAGGACAGCCGGCCCAAACTGGAAGCAGACCGCACAGGACAGAGACAAATGGGTATCTTTGGAGGAGGCCTTCACCCAATATGGGGTACCTGCAGATATCACTATTAGTTAAATATGTATCTTAAAAACTATATACATGTAAAAAAAAACTATGTAATAGGTATTAGTAGGAAATAATAGGCTTTTTTATTTTATTTTATTTATTTATACCGAGATAGCATGTGCTCTCCAGCACATGCTATAATCGCCACGCTTGCCAAACAAGTTGTCGACCGCAGTATGATGGCAATGTATACAAAGAGAGACGCTGCAGCCCGTTCTATGGGAGATATACGGGGTCGTAGAAAATACATGGGGGTGATACTTCTTATCATAAAGTATCTAAATTTTGCCGTTGGACGTCAACTTCTCGGCCAGCCTGAATGTCAAAGACCTTTAACTATACTATACCTACATAAGAGGATTTCTAATTAACATGTAATTAACTATCATGATTCAGATGAAAATGTACGGAAGTCAAAATGTTCTTTAAACACTGCATCATATAAATAAATATTTTGGGACAACTAACACATTGTCATCTGATCCCAAACTAGGCAGAGCCTGTACTATGGCAAATAGATAACTTAGGAAACGTCAGGTAGCGCGTCAGTAATGTTGCAAGCATCATAGGCTACGGTAAACGCTTACCACTAAGCAAACTTTATCTTTTTCAGATTAAATAAGTAATTTATTCTCTTAATATGTTATATTTTTTTCTTCTCCGGTACGTCCACCTAGGTAGCTAGAGAAAGCCGCAGGTTAGCAAAGGTAGGGTGCTCAGCGGTGAGGATTGTGTTAGACCCATAATACGTGATTTTACTTCAGCGGCCCCCTGAGCTGTGGCCTCGTGTGTATTAACGCTTAAAATAAACCACTGGTTGAGAGCCTTCTGCGCTATCCAACTGCTCGTTGTCTTCAATTTTTTAATTTTAATATAGTAGTACTAAATTTAAAAACAATAGTTTAGAAACTTGTTGTTTATTGAATGATTTAAAAAATATATGTTAAGACAGACCGCACGGAGGCATTAATATATATTTTTATGTTACTATAGTACTGTTTCTACTATGTTTAGTGTGAGCTTGACAACTACAAATGTATGTAATTGCCCAAGTGCTGAATAAGTTTCATTATTTCATTTCATTATCTATGTGGGACTGTCAATATTTTTTCGTACCGTGCAAAGCCTGACGTGGCAATCACTGACAAACATTGCAAAAACAAATACCCTGTATGTTTTTTTACAGACCAAATAAGTTTATCTGACAAATTAATCAATACTTAACGAAGAAGACAGTACAAAGTACACAGTGAGTTGGTTCTTAGTCTGGTTACGAGTGTACGATGTTTGCGTAGTTAGCTGCAGGGTTGTGCTGCAACTAACTTATTGCGTTAGTGAACTGGAAATGTTAGCCGGAGTTCACTGTACACTGTACTGAACTAGAGAAAAACAAAAACAAATGTTAGTAGTACATGCAGCCACTAATAATACCCTTCTAGCTGAATTTCGGCCACGGCGGTCATTCTCAAAGGAGACTAGCTATCTGCGCGTGCCATATTACAGTGCACAAGTGTGGGCGAAAACACAGGGGCACTTTCTATTCCATTATTTTCGTGATTCCATGGGACGACTAGAGACACGACCGCAAAGAAGTCAGGTAGACCACCGTCGCTTTACGTGGTATTCGAGGCACAATACCGCCATCTCCTAGATCGCAAAAACTACCGAACGGATTGAGATGAAACTATGTAGTAATATAGCTTGGCTACATAGCTATACAACATGTAACGTAATTAACGCACACCCTCAGACACCCCAATTAAAATATTATGTTGTAATCATAATACATACACTGAAGTTTTAAATTTAACATGTATATGCATTGTAATTTACTAAATTAGTTTCTTGGAATAAAGTTTCTTTTTCTTTATTTTGTATTGAAGATGGAATTTGTATAAATACAAATAAAACTGCGATTTTAAAAGACTTATTATCTTGACTTACGGTCCATTTCAATTTGTTTTGACTATACAGGGTTAATATGACAATAATTTCCGTAGGTTTAATTATTTTGGAAAAAAATATTACCTAAATTTAAAATTATATAAATCGATTCAGTAAACGATCCTGAACAAACTATTTTCAGGGTGTGCGTTAATTAAGTTACATGTTGTATAGCGGGTGAAACCGCGGGGCACAGCTAGATGAACCATGTTTATCTACAACACGTATTAAAATATGTTGTAAAGACATTTAATATAACAATATTCCTGACTCTTTCAACACTTTAATTAAAACCTTATTTTTACGGAACTATTTTAAAATCATATCACCACAGCGCTGCATTTTAGTTAAATCATATTTTTACAGCGAAATTATAAATGAGAAATGTTTAAAGCACAATTATATAATTCTGAATGCACGTATGGTGCTGTAGTTAGGGTAATCACTCACTATTATCGCTGCACGTACGTGTAATAGGTTCGATACCCACACGCTATAGCTATTTGTGTAACACTTACTTAGTTAGGAGAGTTTTGTGTCAATAAATAAATATGTAGAATAAACTAAAACACTGCCTTCTGATCCCAAAAAAAGCAGAGCCTTTACTATACAAGACCGCAGATGAACCAAAGTAATCTACATAGCCCGAAGAATTGGCAAGCTGAAGTGGCAGGGGGCAGGGTACATAGCTCGTAGTATGACGGCCGATGGGGCAGAAAGGTTCTCGAGTGGCGACCACGAACCGGAATACGCAGTGTGGGCCCCCGACAAGGTGGACCGATGATCTTGTGAGGGTAGATGGAAGCCGCAGGGTGCGGGTAGCGTAAGACTAAACATATACATATTTCTAAATAAATATAGATAGATAGATAGATAGATACACTTTATTGCACCAAATAAAAATATCACATCGTAACATGAATGTTCTTAAAACTATAAGGTACAAACGGCGGTCTTATCGCTAATGTAGCAATCTCTTCCAGATATATATATATTTTATAAAATCAAAGTCATACATAAATTACACTAGACAGAATTAGCCAACAAACGTGTAATGCAGTTTGGCGAATACTAATATTAATTAAATGTGTATTCTTTATTTTTATAATAATATATATATTTAGAAAAATATAATAATAATAATATCTCGGCACAGTGTCACACAGATCTTCCTAGCCCCAAACTAAGCAAAGCTTGTACTATGGGTATCAGGCGACGATATACATACTTATATAGATAGATAAATACTTAAATACATAGAAAACATCCATGACTCAGAAACAAATATTCGTGCTCATCACACTAATATTTGCACTTACCGGGATTCGAACCCAGGACCACCAGCTTCGTAGGCAGGAGCACTACCAACTAGGCTACGGTGACCGTCTATATAATAAACCGTATATATCATAAAAATAAATAAAAGTAATCGTGCTCCTGGGTGGGGATTGAACCCACGACCTCTGGCTCAGCAGTGAGGGTCATTAACCACTAGACCAGGCCAGTCAAGTGAATTGCGTATTTGTAATGATTTACTTAGTGCTGGGTGGTGGCTCTTAATATCTTGAGTTAAGTGGCACACATCACATACACAATAATTAAACAAAGGTAGTTGGAAAAATTCGTTGTCATAATCGCAACTTAAGAGTTATAATAATTTTATGAGGCTCCTAAACTTAAGAGTTATAATAATTTTATGACTCGTTATATAGAAAGAAAGAAAACAAGATTAAGTCCCAACAAGCACAGATAATCCTTAACTTAGTTCACATATAAGACGATATATCTAATAACGTTTAGTTTACAAAATAGTTCCTAATGAAGCATGCAACATTATCAGTAAAAGCTAGGAAAGGCGTCTACCTCAGCAAGTGCTACAGTAAATAATAATTACTGTAGCGCTGATCTTCCGATAGAGCTTAAAAACTACTAATTCGAGTGTGCTGTTAATTAAATTATGCGTTCCTGTAGTAGCGTTTGGTTGCGACCCCAACCACTTTAAGTGTTTGTCTTCTGTCTTGCAGGCGAGGGATATAGTTGTAACGATTTCCCAGGACGTGTCTGGGTCTTACCACCCATATGCATGCCACTTGACAATAACTTAATACACGCTAGCTAAATATTATAAAATAAGATAAGATAAATACTCTTTATTGCACACCAATTACAGACAAAAACATAGGAAATATTAATTAGCTATTGAAATTGTACAATAGGCGGTCTTATCGCAGTCAGCGATCTCTTCCAGACAACCTTTGGATGGATATGAAGCCGAAATATATAGTCCAAGAGCTGGCACGCATTTCCGGGTATGCGTTTGAGGCAAGCTGAAAACTTGTCCTACAGCTCCTCAGACACACCCCAACACGGAACCGCGGACCTGGCTGGCGGGTAGCGGGTCCAAACCAACCCCTAAAATAAATTACATTATAAAATAAATTGTATAAATGTTTTAACATTCCGTGTACCTATATATCTGTAATAAGTAACTAGAAATAATAACTGTATTACTACAAACATATTCTGACTATTTACAAGCGCTTTTTTAAAGTCTACGTGAATAAAAACCTTTTTTATTTTATCATCAGCCAATAGACTTCCACTGCTGGACATAAGTCTCCATAATAAAGAAATAAAAACTATTCCTGCCATCACTGTACTCACTTTTAAAGTGACTGCCTCGTTGGTCTAGCGGTAGCGAGTTCACCCGCAGAGAACGAAGTCCTAGGTTTAAATCCCGGGTCGGTCCAAAAGTGTTTTTGGGACATTTCTGTTAAAATGATAATTTATTTGTATCAGTTTGGGAGTTGGCGGTATAATACCCCCGTGCCTCGGAGAGCACGCAAAGCCGTCGGTCCTGTACCCGACCTCTTTCCGGTTGTGTAGCTAGGCGTCCCATCGGATCATGAGAGTGATGGAATAGAAAGTGTTTCTGTGTTTGCGCACACACTTGTGCACAATAATATGTCCCGCGCAGGTGGCTAATCTCTAAGAACATTCAGGGCCTGCCCGGCAAGGAGTTAGAATTAAGTTTATTTATTGAAAACTGTGATGTCCATGTTTTATGTTTAACAGAACACTGGCTTAAAGAGTCTCAATTATTATATTTTAGTACTGATAAATACATAATTCAAAGTGCGTTCGTGAGAAGGAAAGCAATCCATGGTGGCTCATTAATTATTGTATCAAGTGACATAAAATCTAAGCCTAGACCAGATATTGTGAATCTATCGGTCGAACGCACTATTGAGTTGTCTTGTGTTGAACTAGAGCACCAAGTAGTATTGTGTGTTTATCGTCCTCCACTTAGCAACTTCTCCATATTTGAATCTGTTATGGAAGATGCCCTTACGAAAATATGTTTTACCAGGAAGGGGCTGATTGTGTGTGGGGATTTCAATGTAAATATTCTTCAGGCCACCCCTACAACGGACAGTCTTTTAAACCTTTTTAAATCATTTAATTTAAAACATATATTAGGTCTTTACCTATGAAATTGCCGTTCTGCAGTACTGGCCATTTCAAATCAAAATAATTTTTGTTTGGCTAAGAATTCTAATTTCAAATTAATTTTATTTTAAAAACATGGATTCTTTTTTCCAAAAGTAGTCATTTCTTTATTGATTAGTGTTACATTTTCATCGCATTTCAATCTTTTTCGTCATCATGGATACGTTAAAAATTCGAGTAATTATGGAATATGAGTACCGTCGTGGCAGCAACGCGGCACAAGCGGCACGCAACATCAACGACGTTTACGGAGCTAACACTACAAACCAACGCACCACCTGTTATTGGTTTGCTCGCTTCCGTTCTGGAAATTTCGACCTGAAAAATGAACCTCGCGGTCGTCCGAAGACTTTGGTCGACAATGACGAATTAAAGGCGGTTGTGGAAGCTGATGATACACAATCTACGGCTGAATTAGCAGCAGCTTTCGACGTTAGCGTCAAAACAATATTGGTCCATTTGCGTCAAATTGGCAAGGTAAAAAAGCTTGACAAATGGGTGCCCCACGAACTCAATGATCGCCAGCGCGAAGTACGCGTCGAGACGTGCCTTGCACTGCTCAACAGACACACAAATGAAGGAATTTTGAACCGCATTGTTACCTGCGATGAAAAATGGATTCTGTTTGATAACCGCAAGCGCTCAGCAAGTTGGTTGGATCCTGGTTCAGCACCTAAACAATGCCCTAAACGAAAACTTACCCCTAGAAAAGTGATGGTCACTGTTTGGTGGTCTAGCGCCGGTGTGATTCATCACAGCTTCTTACCAAACGGGGTGAGCATTACTGCAGATGTGTACTGTGAAGAACTGAGCACAATGATGGAGAAGCTGGCGCATCTCCAACCAGCATTGGTCAATCGCTCGTCTCCGCTGCTCCTGCACGACAACGCGCGACCTCATACTGCACAGCAGACGGTCTCCAAGTTGCAAGAACTGGGGTTGGAAGCTCTCCGTCATCCGCCCTACTCACCAGACCTTGCGCCTACAGACTACTACTTTTTCCAGAATTTGGATAACTTCTTGGCGGGAAAAAAATTCAATACCCGAGAGGCAGTACAAAATGCCTTTGAAGAATTTGTTGCCTCCCGTCCAGCTGATTTCTTTAAGAAGGGCATCAATAAACTGCCACTGCGATGGCAAAGATGCATTGATTGCATGGGTGATTACTTCGATTAATACAAATAAAAAAATTCATGAAAAAAATTCGTTTAAATTTTTTCATACAAAACGGCAATTTCATAGGTAAAGACCTATTATTTTATGAACCCACTAGGATCACATCACATTCATCCACTTGTCTTGACAACATTTTTTCTAACTGTGAAGCAATGAATCCTAAAATAATAAGTCATCTGACATCGGATCACTGTGGTCAGTTAGCAGTATTTGAAAATTATAAAAAGATAAAAACATCTCATGTAACCTGCCAACCAATCACTAGTTATCGGTTACATAGTTTCAAAGAGAGTATTCTATCTAAGCTGAATCCCGCTCTGCTGGAAAATAACAATCCAGATAGTAATTATACATCCGTTTTTAGTGTCATTAAAACTGAGTTTCAGAGTACATTTAAAACTAAAAAACTTAGGATTTCCAATAGTAAATTTAATGAGTGGGCAACTCCTGGTATATATAAAAGTCGAGCGAAATTGTACGAGTTATACGGTATGAAAAAATACAGATTTGACTCAGATTTTTTACATTATGTCAAAAAATATTCAAATACGTTCAAAAAAATATGCACTATGGCTAAATCTAATTATATTAGTCGAAAAATACAAAAAGCAGATAATAAAATAAAGACCACTTGGAACATAATTAATAAAGAAAGTGCTAAGAATATAAGACGTGATAATTATTTGGAATTAAAAATAGATAATACAGTTATTAGTGATAAAGCTGACGTAGCTCATGAGTTAAATAACTTTTTTGCCGCCATACCTGTAACCACCACTCGCTCCTAAAACTCCTCCGAAATTGGCTCCGAACTGCTGTTACGTAATAGCGTGCCAGAATGCAATGTAAGTTTTAATTTTGAACATGTTACGGTATCTGATATATATGATATTGTTAAGACGCTTGAGCAAAAAAATACAGGTGACTTATGGGGTATATCAGTAAGGATTTTAAAAACCATAATTGATGTAATAGCGCCTTACTTAATGGTTATTTATAATCAGTGTATAGATACAGGTACTTTCCCCGACCTAATGAAATGCAGTAAAATCATACCATTGTTTAAATCAGGCTCTAAAGACGATCCCTCTAATTATCGCCCCATCTCCATTTTACCAGCATTCAGTAAAATATTTGAAAAACTCATACTCAAGCATTTTAATGTAAACAACCTCTTGCACCAGAACCAGTTTGGGTTTACTAAAGGGCGATCTACAACAGATGCAGGGATTGCACTAATAAAACATATATTTGATGCATGGGAGAAGTCACAGAATGCTTTTGGAGTTTTTTGTGACCTTTCAAAAGCATTTGATTGCGTTCACCACGACACGCTATTACTGAAATTACGACACTATGGCGTAAGGGAAGTTGCGCTTGACGTTTTATCCTCTTACCTTAATCAGAGAGTTCAGTGTGTCGACGTAGGTGGAGTTAAGTCAAATGATCTACCTGTCACTTTAGGCGTGCCACAAGGGTCCATTCTTGGTCCCTTTTTGTTTTTAGTGTATATTAATGATTTACCACATTATTTAAAAAACTTCTGTGATGTAGTACTTTTTGCGGATGACACTTCTCTTATCTTTAAAGTAGATTGAAACAGAGATAACCTTGATGAAATAAATAGTGCTCTCACACTGATTACCGAATGGTTTACGGTTAATAACTTAGTTCTAAATGCCAAAAAACGAAGTGCGTTAAATTCACTACACCTAATGTGAGTAATGTTGGTCCAGATCTGGTAATGAACAATGAAGTGTTGGAATCTGTTCAATCTACTACATTTCTGGGCTTAACTTTAGACAGAAAACTTCAATGGGGTACTCACATATCCGGCTTGGCTGGAAAATTAAGCTCTGCTGCTTATGCTGTTAGAAAAGTTAGACAACTTACTAACATAGATACTGCGCGCCTGGTTTATTTCAGTTACTTCCACAGTATTATGTCTTACGGTATACTACTGTGGGGTAAGGCGGCTGACATCCACAGTATCTTTATTCTACAAAAACGTGCAGTACGAGCTATTTATCAGCTAGGTGCGAGATTCTCCTTAAAAGAGTTTTTCAAGGAGATAAATATATTAACGGTATCTTCGCAATATATTTACGCTAATATAATTTATGTACGGCAAAATTTGAATTTGTTTCAAAAGAGAAGTGACACACACACGATAAACACTAGAAATAAACACAAATTGTGTGCAGAATCCCATCGTTTACAAAAGGTTCATTGTTCTTTTGTCGGACTGAGTATCCGAATTTATAACAAAATACCCACAAATCTTCAGGAACTGTCCTATGCTAAATTTAAATCAGAGATCAAGAATATTTTAATGAAAAAGGCCTATTACACTCTAAATGATTATTTAAGCGACAAAAACGCTTGGTCGCTTGGTTAAACAAGAGCAGCATCTTAGTGTTATGTTAAGGATATACATGTATATGTTTCTCAATCGAGTATAGAAATAATGCTGTAATAATTTAACTTTATAGATTTTTAGACCTATCATTAAAACAAATGTGTATTATCTTGAACATGTCAAACGCTGTTCGGCCGAAGGCTGTTAACGACTTCAATATGAACTCCCCTTTGTAAGCTCGTCATGCTCCCATTGTCTGTTAATGCTTGCGGTGGCGTTGTGGGTCGGGTCGTTTCCTTCCCTCTAATATGGCGAGGGAGGCGATGGCTGGCCCACACGTCATACTCGTGAACGGGTGCTGCTTGCGGTAACTGGTCGAACTGCTGTTGGGGTACTCATTTTTTTCTTTTTCGCCTCTGGTAGACTTCGTTTGACTTGTTAATTTTGTAAATGTACGCGGATGCACCCCACCGTTTTTTCGTCTAGCAAGAGGATATTCTAAGTGCTTGAGTGAAATTGAATGCTATTGCTTATTTATTTTATTATGATTCACTGAATGACAACGGTTCTGTGCGTGCATTAGCCTACATAACAACCAATCACAATGTAAGTAAAATACATGACATTTAAAAAATAAAAATCGTAAACTGAAAGCAAAAGAAGACGAAAAAAGCAAGCCCGGAGTTTCTTTGTGGCTTTCTTCTCCGGGTCGTCCACCTAGGCAGCTAGAGAAAGCCGCAGGCTAGCTAGGGTAGGTTCCTCAGCGGCGAGGATCGCTTTGGCCCATTAATGCGTGATCGGTGATCCCGTGCATGTGATCACACCCTCACTTAGAATTTCGTCTTTTGCTTTAGTCTTCAATGCTTTAATTTTAATATAGTAGAACTAAATTTCAAAATAATAGATTAGTACATTGTTATTTATTTAAGGATTTCAGAAAATATATGCGATAAAACAAACCGCACGGACTGACAGATTTTTTTTTTTTTTGTAACTTTTTACCATCCACTTTGTTTATGTACTGCATTGTGACCTTGACAAGTACAAGTGTATGTTAATACCCAAGTGCTGAATAAATATTTCATTTCATTTCATTTCATTTCATTTCTATTGAGACTAGCCGCCGTGTCCGAAATTCGGCTAGGAGGACATTAAAGTGAAATTATTAATATGAATCTAAATCTGAAAAAAAAAGAAATATAAAATCGAAACCATTAAAGAGACTTGTTCAAATAAATTCCTACAACTTCAGTCAATTGCCATAAAATGTAGTAGAAACATTGTGATTAGCATCTAGCAAACCTATTCAAATGTGAACCCTCAAAACACCAGTAAAATAACTATAAAACTAGTTTTAATAATGTCCAACGAAAAGCTCTCTCAACTGAAATAAACCCACCAATTTTATGAAGCGAATAATGACATTGTGTTTAAACATTTATTGGTCTTGTATGTCGTTAAATTGAGCGGTATAAAGAAATTGAGGGAGATTTAATTATTTGATAAAGTTGTTTAAATCTCAATAAATTAACATATCACAAATAAAAAAAGAAGTTTTCTTTATTCGATTAACCAGGACTCAACAAGATTGTCAATAAAACTTGCGACTATGTTAGTAGGTAAAAATACTAAATTGTAATAAAGAAAATAGTAAAAGGAAAAGAAGACGAGTGTACTTTAGACCACACGACTGAAGTAAGACTTAGATATACGAAACGATATGAGTGAAAAAGAGAAACCACATCATTAGCGTGATGGAATAGAAAGTGCCCCTGTGTTTGCACACATACTTGTGCTCTATAATATGTCCCGCGCATATGGCTAGACGCTATTGAGACTGGCTGCCACGTCTACCACGAGAATTCGACAAGAAGGATATTATTTGCCTGGATTTGATTGAAATGAAACGAAATAATGAAATTTATTCAGCACTTGGGTATTTACATACACTTGTATGTTGTACTTGTCAAGCTCACAATGCAATACATAAATATAGTTTAATACAGTAATTAAAGCAACAAAAATATTTTGTATTAGTCCGTCCGCGCGGTCTGTTTCGTCACATATAGCTTTATTTAATCCTTAAATAAATTATAAATAGCATTGCATGCATATGCATTGCATATGTAAGTCATATTTTTTTTCATTAACACTTACCATCACTCACCCACCCTCATACGCGCTTATACAACTCTCGCTTGCATTGTTTTGGGTTTGGCGTAGTATCCTTTATTGTCATATTCCTTATTATTAATTTAGCTTTGGTCTCATATAATTTTAAGTATATATGTTGAATAGAAAGGTTTGTCTCTTAATTAGTATAATGACGGTAGGGTCCTGGTGAGCGGTAATACAGGTGTTTTTCTAAACCTAAATCAGGCCTAAACCAGTCTCTCACAAAGTTAGCCTAATAAATACCTTATGTATTAAGTATTTATTCCTAAATGTTTAGTATAATGTTTTAACTTAATGTTGACTTAGTTTAATTTTTATTATTTATATTTATAATGTTGTTTTATATTTCAATATACTAACTTTCAAGTATCATATATTTTAGTAACCGTCATCTAAACAGAAAATTTTCTTTCTAAAGTACTATGTCCTGAATACCAAAGTATCAGTAGCCCATCATTGACTGTCAACACACTGTCACAACAACGCTGTCTTCTCAGAAACTTCTACCATCACTGAAATATATCATCCAATCACTTTTGGACCAGTGAGTAAGAAGGAATGCGAATGAGTGAGTATTTCTTATTCAACATCTCATTGCAACCATTGTAACGGCTAACTTCTAAGGCGGGATGGTATCTTGATTAAACAAGGCAGTTTGCGAGGTAGCTTCACCTTCTTTCACTAATTTCGTTAAGCTTTTATTTTGTATAGAACCAAACTGACTGGCTGCGTGTTCCATCGCAGAAAATGAGGTTCTGTATTCGGATCGAACTGAATTATATTATTGAAAAGTTTTGAGGAACAGCCCGGCGTCAAGTAGTTACTCGTGTTACACCCCCATGCCTCGAGGCGTAAGTAAAACTGTGACACTTGTATTTGCCCTCTTTCCAGTATTATCAGGTAGGTATGAGAATGAGTTTATAAAAAGTAATATAAAAATTATATGACACTAATTGATTGCACATTTAACTGCCCGTGTGACGCCGCAGCCGCGCAGGATTACAGTTTGTGTGACTCACAAATAGTTGTCCTGAGTCTAAAAGTACAGACTCCAGCACATCAAGCTACCCCAATCTGTCAAATTCCCCCAATTGAAAGAGAACCTTATGCTTATCTGATAAAGTTGAAAATCTATAAAAGAAATTTGACAGATTGGGGTAGCTGGATGTGCTGCCGTCTGTACTGTATGTCTGTCTATTATATGGTTGTAAAGTACCCAGCGCTTAATTCTAATTTCCCTCGTGCGGGCACTGACATATAATGATAAAAAAAGAATTTATTTACAATAAAAGTTTTTAGTGTGAGTCTTTGATGCAATACGGTTTGTTTTTTTCTGAGCTAAACACAAAACTCGTGGCATTAACCAAAAATAGACGAAGGCTTATAACTGATTCACCTCTCTTCTATCTTTATAAAATTTTCGTCTGTCTATAGTATAACTTTTCTGTGTATATTTCGTAACTTCGTTTCCTTTCAGTAACTATGTGATACTAAGCCAGTAACTACCAATAACATACAGTAAATTTCAGTAAAGTTACTTATAAGACACTATGTACGTACATTAAAGCTCACGGGCGCAATATAAAGCAGTACGACGTTTTATTTCGACATTTTGTCGCAAATAAATCACAATTGAGAAGAACTATAGTGGTGCTTTGCCAACACGCGGACACAAGTGGTGGAGCAAAGTAACTCAAATATACGGACACATAATTCCGACGGAAACGCTGTATTGCAAGATCTAAATTTATTTAGTATAGGGGTTCTTTCATACAGACGTGAGCCATCTATCTGGCAGAATTTTGATGCTCCGAATTTTATTTGGCATAACACACTTGGCATTATCTTCTTCAAACGAATATTATTAAGCCATAAATAAATTGTTTGGAAGAATGTTAATATGTCCGAATTAACAAGGTCATTCTGTTGAGATTGCAGAATTTTATTTAGCAAAGTTATCATTTTGTATAGTTTTATTGAGCATAACGTTTATTTAGAGCGTCGATTATTTGGTACAATTTCACACTATGAAGTTGGCAGAATACATTCAGTCAAAAAAGTATCGGGTATGGATGATTTGTTTATGGTTCCAAATTCAAATTTTTGGTTTTTTTGTTGTTGTTAGATTGGCACAACAGTTTTCCATTTTGGCGCGGAGTTTGAGTTGCATCTGTTATTTATATTAAATACAGTGCTGGTTTTAGTAATATCATATATAGTGTGTATTGCGAATTTCATACTGGTCAAAAATATCGAACAAAGAGTTTGTCTTAAATTTTGCATCGCTAATGGAATTTCGTGTTCGGAGTCACTGAAAATGTTACAGAAGGCTTACCGTGAATCAACTTTATCAAAAACTCGTGCTTATGAGTGGTTCAAAGCGTTCAAAAGCGGTCGAGATGTGATGAAAGATTTGCCTCGCTCTGGTAGGCCATCAACGTCTGCAACTGAAGTTAACATCGCAAAAGTGAAGGAAATAGTGACTGAAAATCCTCATTCAACTCTGAGAGAGATAGCCGCCGAACTTTCTGTATCTCACGAGTCGATTCGTACCATTTTAACTAATCATTTGGTTAACAAACCAAAAACTCAATCGCATGAAAGTCGCTGAGGACATGGTAGAACGAGTCAATTCCGACCCAACATTCATGAAACGCATTGTTACTGGTGACAAGACGTGGGTTTACGAGTTTGACATGCAAACTAGTCAACAAGCTTCGGAGTGGCGCCTTCCAACTGAACCGAAACCGAAAAAACCACGCCAAAGTCGATCAAAAGTCAAAGTCATGTTGACTGTTTTCTTTAACAATCGCGGTGTTGTGCACTCTGAATTCTTACCGGAAGGTCGAACGGTAAATAAAGAATATTATTTGAGCGTTATGCGGCGTTTAAGAGAGCAAATTCGACGAAAAAGGCCAGATTAGTGGAAAGAAAATTCTTGGATTTTGCACCACGATAATGCGCCTTCGCACAAGGTCAACATTGTTAACGAATTTTTGACCAAACACTCAACAAATACCATCTAGCAACCACCATATTCACCAGATATGGCTCCAGCTGACTTCCTCCTTTTTCTTAAACTCAAATTACCACTTCGTGGTACCCGTTTTCAATCGGTAGAAGACATAAAGGAGAATTCGCGGCGAGAACTGAACTCAATTCCGAAAGCAGCGTTTAAAAAATGTTTTGATGAATGGATTATTCGTTGGCGTAAGTGTATCGTTTCTGTAAGAGCATACTTTGAAGGTGATAAAATAAATTTGGATGAATAACAAACATTTTGTATATTATTGATCTTTTCCCGGTACTTTCTTGACAGAGTAGTATAGTTTGGAATAATTTTATTAGGCATATTGTCATTTCTATAAAAGCGCATTTTAAACCTTGAATTAAAGAATTATTATTTGTTTAAAAATTAAGATACTACTACAAAATTTATTGACAGAAATATGCATGACTTTTGTATATTTTTGAAGTAAAACTTCTTTACGCATATTGTTTGACTTGTTGAATAAACTGGTTACAAGAGCGTTACAAAAAGTGTGATAAGTTAGTGAAGATAGAAAGAGAGAGAGTTACGTTTCGTGCATTACTGTAGGGGAAAGAGAGAGGTGCGAGCACACATTTTCTTTCTCTCTTTCTCGCATAGGCAGTTATGTTCGTATGTCTGCGTTTTAGTACAGTGGTGTGGTCTTTTTAATTTGAATTCTGTGTTACACCGTCACAGTTTAGGAGGCTTTTGCTGCTTGAACGGACCATGGAGTCGATTGTGGACTTAAACTATTAAGTGAAGAGAAGAGAGAGTGTTTAAATCTAAGTTATGGTAGTATTACGTTACTTAGCTAGATTTCAGATATTGTCAAAGTCATTATTTATAGGTTTAGTACCATTATTTGATTAAAATTACAAATTAGTACAAACAAAACATGGGTGAAATACTGATTTATCTTTTAATTAAAGTATATTGTTTTATTCGTATGTACCTACTGCTGGCAGCAACAAGCCGGTCAAGTAAAGAAGAACACGCCGCGTTTCATATCCAAATATAAACCTGTATGTTGTGACGGCAACCTGGCGGCTGCACCGCCAATGTTGATATGGACTTATATTCTTTGCATTTACATAACCTATTTCGCAAACACTTTATGTCTTGCACTCTGAGATATGTTATTGTTTAGACTCCTAGTTATTACATTGGTGTTGCTATAACAAAACTTATTTTTTTTTTATTTATTTTTTTATTTAAACTTTAGTACACAAACTGTACAAAGGCGGACTTAATGCCAAAGGCATTCTCTACCAGTCAACCTTTGGGTGATGCAGAGATAATATGGTAGGTGTACGAAAGAACGTTTAAGTAAATTGTAGATACCTACTTTTGTACTCTATATAAGCATAAACACATTACATACACTACTTACTATAAATATTATTTTATACAAATTATACAATATATATTATTATATATACATAAATAAATACATACAATATATACATAAATAAGATTACTGATGAGAGGTTTCCGACTTTATTTTATTTAAAATGTGCTCACGTGTTTTCTTTTTGAAAGAGAATCGACTCTTAGCCATTCTAATCTCTGGAGGTAGCGCATTCCACAGAAGTATAGACTGCACGAAAAAGGAATTATGAAGAAAATCAGTGCGATGTGAAGGGCATTGTAGAAGACGGTTGAAGGTTGAACGCAGATTTTTGCTGTGATTAGAGCATACATATTGAAAATAAGGAATAAGGTACGTAGGAGGAGAAGGAGAATTAAGAATAGAAAACAATGAAGTAAGAGCCCTCAGGTTTCTGCGGTGACGAATAGGCATCCAATGTAATTGGGATCTATAAGAGGACACATGGTCGTACTTACGGAGATTGAATATGAATCGAATGCAGTTATTCAGAAGACGGTCAAGTTTATTGAGGAGATCTGCATTCAGGTCAAAGTAGCATACATCACCATAGTCGATTATAGGTAGGATAAGGACCTGCACGAGCATCACTTTTGTCTCGGATGGTAAAAAGTTTTTTAATCTGTATAGCATCCTCGAGATCCCGGTAACTCTCTGACTGATGCTTGCAACTTGATTTTTCCAGCTAAGTGTTGAGTCAATAATCAGCCCAAGATTTTTTACATTTTGACTAACGGGAATTATAGTGTGGTTAAATATTATAGGAGGAAGAATATCATTCTCAACCCTACTCAGCATACGCGAACTGCCCACTATGATGGCTTGAGTTTTGACCGGATTGACAGTTAGTCCAAATCTATCTGACCAGTTCTTAATACAGTCAAGATCTCTGTTAACTTTGTGGACTGCTTCAGATAGTCCATCAATACTTGCCCTCGTGTACAATTGTAGGTCATCGGCATATAGATGATACGAACACTGAAGATCATGAGTTACCAGATTTATAAATACAGAAAACAAGAGAGGTGAAAGAATACCGCCTTGAGGAACGCCAGTATTTAAATTACACCAACCAGATGAAACCTCGTCGATGCGTACCGACTGCTGGCGCCCCCGAAGATAAGAAGAAAACCATTCCAGCGATTCGTCGGAGACCATAAGATGGGAAAGGATGGATAACAGGATATCGTGACTGACGGTATTAAAGGCATTAGAGAAGTCCACTAAGACCAAAATTGTGACCTTAGTGTCCTCCATACCTGCCCTAATATCACCAGTCACTTTAAGGAGAGCAGTAGTAGTGCTATGACTGGGCCGAAAACCAGATTGCAAGGGACTTATCAGGTTGTTGGTCAGGATGAAATGGGAAAGCTGTGTATGGACAATAGACTCAAGGACTTTAGATAAGAAGGGGAGGATGGAGATGGGACGATAGTGGGAGAGGAGTGTTGGATTTGAGACTTTGGGAAGTGGACGGACATATGCTTTACGCCATAATGTGGGAAAATATCCAGACTCAAACGTAAAATTAACGATATGGCATATGACAGGCAGGATGTGTTCCAGGATTGGGATTAACATACGTCGGCTGATGTTATCGCAGCCAACAGCATTGGATTTTATGGAAAGGATAATCTTCTTGATCTCTTTAGTATCAACTGGAGAAAAGTGAAAAGGATTAATATTTGAGCGCGTTAGACCATTTAGGAAGTTGATTGTACAGTTTTTGGTTTCATGATCTATAACTGAAGTGGTGGAGAAATGTTGATTTAGATCATCTAATCCAATTGAGCTAGGAAGGTCTAAATGTTGCGACTTGCCGATACCCAGAGTTCCGAGGAACTTCCAGATACCGGCAGGAGTAGGTGCTGATATATTGTTAAGAATATGTCGGCGTTTAGCATTACGTATCATCTGATTACACCGATTCCTAGCAACCCTGTAAAGGTCCCAGTGTTCCTCAGATCGATCTCTTTTATATGTTCGAAATGCACGATCTCTACGTCGCATTGCCATTCGGATACCTTGAGACATCCAAGGCGCAGGTAGCCGCTTAAACTTGACTTTTCTGATAGGAGCATGTGTGTCATACAAGTTGGTTACCGATTCGTTGAATATGCTGAATTTGCTGTCTACGTTATCAGTTTCTAACAAAGGCTTCCAATTGATTTGGGATGCATCAATTTCTAATTTGTTATAGTTGATCCGAGCAAAAGAACGCACGCACAGTACCTTGGGTTTTGGCTTAGGAGTAAACAAGGGACGGGTTGGAGGTAAGGATTACGTCAAGCCAAGTATCTTCACCTGACATATTATGGTGAGTAGCCTGAAGAGGTAACACATTCAGGCTGCTTGACTCAACGATATGAAGGAATTGGCGTGAACGGGCAGAATTTTGAGCAAGGAGGTTAGTGTTGAAATCTCCCATGATGATGTGATGAGTGTACTCCGAACCCAAAGATTCAAGAACCAATTCAAAATCGGTGAAGTAGTCAATGGCTGGAGGACAATAAACAACACCAATTAAAGCCTTAGATCCTCTAACATTGACCTCGAGAAATAAGAATTCAGCGGAACCAGATGAGTTCGATGGAGACGATGCGACAATCTTGTAAGGAATTTCACTCCTGATGTAGATAGCTACACCGCCACCTCCCCTACCGATCCGATCATTCCGTACGAGAATAAAACCTGGTAGAGGGTAAGTAGTAGATAGAAGATGCGGCTTGAGCCAGCTCTCAGAGATCAAAATGGCATGGACGTTACACTCACTAAATGCTTCCAAGAGATCACTGTAGTGACTAGGTACACTTTGAGCGTTAATATGGCATACGTTTAAATGACTCCGCTGGTCAACAAACTTGTGTCTTATAAAATCACCAAGTGTGTCACTCAAAGAGCAGAAACTATTATTAGAAAGCACAGATTCATTTGCAGAGTAGAAAGTTTCGTCGTCAGAATACGTTATAGACATAATATAAATAAATACAAATAAAAAATAAATATAAAATATAGTAATCTACCTTTATAAGTGCAGGAATTTAAGACCAAAATCTTTAACTCTGCACCACCCGCCAGCGCACAAACAATAGTAAATTATATCAACAACAAATCACAATAATACAATTTATCATTTCATACTTAATATTACATACAGCACGCACTCCAACTAAATTTTTTAGGTATTTTATGCTATTATCAATGTAGGGAGAACACTAAAACAAAATAAACAGAAACAGAAATAAAAAAAAATGTTGTGTCCGAAAGTACATTACAACTATTTAAAAAGATAATAAACCGCAAAGAGTATACAAGACTAAAAAAAATAAAAAAAAGAAAGTTGCCAAACGTCAATTGAAACGTGAATTGTTTGACACCTACCTACGTAAATATCGAAACAAAAATTTTTTTGCTATTTATTTGTTATTTATTATATTGATTACATTGAGCAAATACTACTATGAGTGAAGTAAATTGAATGATGGTCCAAATAAATAAATAAATGTATGGCCACACACCTACTCTTAATTATTGAAAGAATAAACATGGACCGGTAGGTAACCAAAACAGTTTACAAATGTTTACTTATCTTATATTATGTTGGAGTGGTGGGATCGATCGAATAATAAGTGTCCTGTTTACTTCAGGTTTTCGCACCGATTGTTCACATTTACTGTTGAAGATACCGCCGGCGTCTTTGGAAACTGGGCCGAAAGAGCAAGGAACTGTTGGCTTGATGTTATTTTGTGACGGCTATCATTGGATGTCTTGATGATAATTACGGAGTCCTGCGTCCAGACAGCACGAATGCCGAAATATAATCTTGCTTTATTGAAGACAGCCTGCCTGGTTTTTGTGAGAAACTCTTTCACTGATACTGTGGAACCTTTGAAGCCTGTCTTAGCCCTCCACACTGCTGCTTTAGAACCCAAGTCAGTAAATCGAACCAGTATTGGCCTTGGACGATCTTTGCTAAGTGTGCCATTGCCTAGTCTATGACAGACTTTTATGGAAGTAGAAGATATATCACTGAGACCAAGTTTTTCCTGAATGATATTGACAATTACTTGTGAGCAATCTTCCTTTTCTGCTTCAACTATACCAGAGAAAATCAGCACTTTTCGACGACTTCTTGATTCCATGTCATCAATTTGCTGAGAGCACTCATTTATTTGTTGACGTAGAAGGCTGAGAATCCCAAAAATGACTTCCTTGAAACTACGAAGCTCTTCAGCCACTTTAGCCACCGTGTTTGAAGATCCTTTGTTTTGGATTTGGGATTGTAGTTCATCCAGTCTTTTCGTAACAGTATCCTCAATCTGGTTCTGCAAAGCTAGTACTTCAGATAGTTTGGGCATCTTGTGTGAATGGTGATTGTAAGTGAAGTGCTTGTAAAACAATACCAGTGATGTGTTGTGCTGGCAGGTGGTGTAAACTGCTGTAGTTTGGTCACATAAACAGCTACAAACGTGAGTAACACTTATTTGTACTTAGGGCACAAGTAATTAGTATCAAAAATAGTAGAAAATTACTTTATTTTAATTTTAATATAATTATGTTATCAGAGATATGACTGTACTTTTTTCCAACCTACCCACGAAAAAAATTATTATTAATAAAGAGATCATGGCCAGTTGCGCTCGTCGGTCAGTCTGGAGATGGGTAACCGTCAAAGTGAATTCATTTTAAAGCGTATCCGTGCTTTGGGGGGCGCGTTAATCTGTCAGTCCAGGTTGATTATTATAACGATATATCAGAGGCCTATTGGGCGGATTGAACTATTCTAACAACAGAGTAACCACTGCCGATACGATAAAAAAAAATAAGGAAGAAGATATTACCGGAATTATTTAAAATACTTAGATTCTAATAAATGTTGTTAGTTACCAAAATCCTCATACGATTTAATGTAGGTATTATTATATACCTATAATAGTGCTACTGGCTTCGTTACTGTTACTATGACATTATAATGCAGATGTATGTGTGTGTGTGCAAACAAAGGTGCGGTGTTTATTGCCTCACTCTTATAATTCGATATTATTCGACATGACACAGGTTCTAGGACCTGCCACCTAGAACTTTTACCAGACTCCCAACTGCTATTAGATGTTTTTTTTGCCTGACGATTCCCTATAACACATTTTGGCATGACCCGGGATTTGAACCCTGTCACTCATCGGAGTTTAGTCACGCTACCGCTGAATCAGCAGAAGAAGAAGCAGTCAAATCTAAAAAAAGGATCTACCAGGACGACCGAGCTACATTACGTCACTAGTCTGTATGATAATTATGATAATATAATGTAATTGAAATCGTTAGTCATATATATGTATATGATATGATGTAATGTAATAAGTTTATACATCGCAGGGAATCTTAGTGTGGAGCCCAGAGATTTATGTAACTAGATTATGTATTTTCTTAACAATAAAGATTATTATTATTAACCAAAATTGGGGATCGAACACACTACCGCTCGCTTAGCAGTCAGGGACACTAACTCCTAGACCAGATCCATTAATTGGACGGCATTTTTTATTTCCATTATAAGCGTAAATATAGCAACTTCGAAATATATTGCTTAAGAATGTATTCAATCTGAAACCAAGTTAAAACAATTCGTTCACGTGCCAACGTAACCAACAAGGAAAATAAAAACCACAGACCAGTTACAAATCCATCTCCTTAACCCTCAAATGAATGCCGCATAAAATTCCCATAACGGCTAAGCCTTACGATAGTGCACATCCAAGAATAGAATTTTAACAAGGCTATACAGGCAGTACCAATGAATAAACGATTTCGGACGCTTTATACCCTACCCTTGGATTATAGCCCCCATGGCGAAGTTTACAAACATGCACGTTATTTTGTTACGAATTTCTCGAATGATGGGGTATTAAGGATGTTTTATTGAAATTATTCTGATAATGTTATGGTTTAGGGATAAAATGGGGTGCAGGGGCATTTCGGGGCAGTTTCGTTGTGATAAGGTAGTTGATAGGCTTAATGACGGCATTAGACCGTTCCGAGATTTTCAATATCGATTTGGAGGCATTCTGTACTAAGTGCTAAGGATGAGCAATTTCGATACTGTTTGTAAACTGCTATATTGTAGTTTTAGATGGGACGCTATCACTATTTTGGGTCGTTTATTTGAAAATTTATTACACAAGATTGGTCATATGGGATATGTGTTGTTTAAATTAATATTCTCAATTGTAAAGACATCGTATTTATATATAAATTGATAATCAGTTAAAACAAAAACGTAGTTCACATGTGCTAAGAGAAGGTGAGAGAGGTAGATTTAAAATATAAATTTTACGGGCCTGTTGGCGTCATTGGCAAATGCTTGATTTTCACGCTGGCGGTCATGGGTTCTATTCTCACCCAGGACAGATATTTGTGTGCATAAACATGTCTGTTTATCCTGAGTCTGGGTCTAATTTATCCATATAAGTATGTATCTGCAAAAGAAAAATTAGTATATGTGGGAGAAATTAAGTAAAAGGATTGTTTACGTACTAGTAACGCCATCTATTAATGTTTGGAAAACACTACTCACTGAGTCAGTAGTTCGAGTCGAGGTTGTCTATGAACTGTCGCATGTGACGTTTGACGTCTGTCAGTTGTCTAAGTGACATTAGTGTGTTAGCGACACGTCACAATTGGCATCCAGAGCTCGACCGCGCCGAGTGTGCGCACTGATTCTTTTTAACCACGTGCATGATGGCGGACACCGACGATGTTTTGGAGTTAAATCCGTCAGAATCTCCGACGTATATGTAGTATATCAGGAATCTGGTTTCCATAGTACAAGTTCACCTTAGTTTGGGATCAGATGGACATGTGTAAATAATGTCCCAGGATATTATACTTAAATAGAAATACTTGACATAAAAAGTATACCTGACCTGAGAGAATGGTATAACCGGATGGGGAAGAAGACTTCTTCTTACATTCTCTGTCTAAGTCGGAGATGTTCTCAAGATAGGCCATATCAGGAGTTATCCTAAACAGGCGAGCATATATGAAGAATATAATGAGAATAAACTAGCCGTGTGGTTTTCGACTCAGAAAAAATAACCACCCCATATTATCTCGTGGGTGTCGTAAAAGGCGACTAAGGGATACACTAGGTAGTGGAGCAGTAGCGCTACCTGTGTTCTAGCTAGCTACCACCTGAACGCGGACACCAAATCACTTGCCAAGCATGGGGACTTCTGCAAACCCCTCCAAAGAACAACGTTATAAAACCTGTGTGCGGCCTATGATGAGAAGTACACGATATCAGGCTTGTGATGTGAAGTGAAACTAGAAAAAATAGGTGTGCAAGGATCATGACAAATGTTTAAATAAGTTATCTCTGCCTACCCGTCCGAAATACGTGGCGTTTACTGCGTTGGCTGAGGCGTCTATGTAAGAAAATTTTGTAGGTAATTAAATTATGCTATAATCATTGGAATAGTAATATCGCTATAGTGAGTCAATGTTCGTGTATAGCATACAATCCATTGATAATTGTTGAAAAATGATATATACAGCACAAACATTACTAAAACATCTGAAAATAGGAATGCAGCAAACTTGATTATGAGTGACGCCTCAGGGCCTACAGAAATTTTAAAACAATATGAAGCAACTAACTGGATTACAATGAAATATAAAAACGGCGTAGGTACCTGTTCCACGGCCATTAATCATAGTCAACAATAGCTGAACGAATTTATCTTTATCAAGCCGAATAAACGTCGGGACTTGGCATAATGACTCGTAAACATTTTGTTAATACCAAAAATTGTACTATGGAAGCATTTTCGTGATAGAATGCATTTGTCCAGCAGTCTTAATAGTAATTATTTTCAGATGTTGTCATCATCTAATGTCATGTCAATCAATAAATGAAAGTCTAATGATGATGACAACATCTGAAAATAATTCATTGAACAGAAATTTGCTAACAAAAATTTCATCCCGGGGAGGGGGGGGCGCGTAGAAATCGACCGAGGCAATACCTACCAGAGAACGGGCGGCAGCGTTTTTCTGTGAACTATGACCATCAAACTGCGATCGCCAACTGGAGGCTTTTGTCCAGCTGTGGACGTACTTTGGCTGACATGATGAAACTTAAAGCGAAAAGTAACATGTACAAAAATATTGCCATAGAAATTGTAAACACTAGCAAAGGTTTCGCCTTATCTTACAATCCCTATGCCATATTTTTATTCACATTTTTAAGAATAATTTAATAATTATTATATTAATAAACGAGACAAAAGATGTATGCAAGGATCGTGAATCCTTTGCAGACTATCCTTTAGATCATTCTATAGATCCCGCCGAAGAATACTCCGCACCAGAACTATATTACACCCTATGCAAATGTTCGAGATCGTAAAGTGCAAGTGAATATGTTGCGAATGATACCGTTACTGGGTTACACGCGAGCGCCTTATAATACTTACGTGAGCCTTTCCGTAGCATGCAATAATATACATTTACAAAGAATTTATATTGATATCAGAATACTCATTTTACAGGGAAAATGCTTTTATATACCATGGCGCAAACGCGTATGTGAATAGCATATATGTTAGATTCAGTATGCACCGGAGCAGCATACCCGCGTTCCCGGGGCTTCCCCCATCAGGCGTCAAGAGAAGTCCACGGCAGGTAGGTTTAATCGGTGCGAGTCCGACATACCCGCAGACACTTTTTGCGGGTGTCATGCGTAGGCATTCCCCCTGCCATAACAAAAAAAAATTTAATGTTAGATTCAGTATGGCAATACATTGAATCAAGTACTCATCGGATACTTAAGGAATTTCATCTAAGTTCTTTAATAAACAATTTTGTTTACCATTCTTGTATAAGTTCTCAAAATACCAGTTCCAAGAAAATCTTCAAAGCTGACCTAGTATTCAAGACAAAAATAAAGCAGCTAAAGCTCTCGGTATTCTGCTTACCAAACTTCACACGTAGGAGTCAAATGAAAAATCATCTCAGATTTTCAATATGTTAAGGAAGACTTTAGACAACTCTATGAGTCCGTTAAACAAGACTTAATAAGCGTGTATGTTCCACAACACCTTAGCTATGATCACTTAACTCTTCAAGATGGTATAATGAGATGTTTAACAATCCCAAGTACATTATTTGGCAATGCAGGTGTTTCTTTCAATGAAAGGTAAGACATTATTAATACTAGATGGGACGTTCATTTATGCGCATAAGAATTATTACTAACATTTGCTGAGGTAGACGCCTTTCCTAGCTAGTACTTATAATGTTGCATGCTTCATAAGTATTATGTTAACTAAACGCAATTAGTTATATCATCTTAGATGTAAACTAAATTAGGGATTATCTGTGTTTGTTGGGAATAAATCTTTTTTATTTTATTTTACTTTCAAATAAAGTCTTATAGCTTACACAAGCCATTTTTACTGGTTAATCTTGATGGCCACATAATATAAATATATGGTTTATAATGTTATGTGAACAACTAAATCCGATGTGACTATTCGTTCTGAGATATTTAAGAATACATGTGATCCTTTCATTGGGTTTTCATGAGAACGATGTGCTATACGACAGAAGATTCATAACTTCAAAAAAAGTTATCATTGAAATGTCTCTAGTTTAAATTTCTGTCATGCATACCTGTTTATTACTAGACTAGTAAGTTAATCTTAGTTCTACAAACACAGAAGCCCGATAATAATGAAGTACGTAATGAACTCATGAACTAACCACCACGTGACGCTTTCACGTGGTGACGTGATCACGTTTGGTTATTGCGACTGAGTATTATATTAAACCTGGCGGGCATGAGAAACAGGATCCTGTATAAATTATTCATAAACAAATTATATAAATAAATTAAATGGAAATCTTGGCTAAGTTATTTGCTCTGTGAGTCTTTGGTAGCGCTAAATCTTTTTTCGTTATATAATCATAGATCAACTCAACCATAAAAGCACTTCCAAAAAACCGGCCAAGTGCGAGTCGGACTCGCAAATGAAGGGTTCCGTAGCAGCAAGTATTTCAGTTGATTAAATGAAAGCAAATTGCGGTTTATAACGTATTAAAAAAACTACTTGCTAGATCTCGTTCAAACCAATTTCCGTTGTTAATGTCTATGGTAATGTACATCATATATTTTTTTTAGTTTTATCATTCTCTTATTTTAGAAGTTACAGGGGGGACACTCATTTTACCAATATGTACTGTCTCTCGCGCAAACTATTCAGTTTAGCTAAAAATGATATTAGGAACCTCAATATGATTTTTGAAGACCTATCGATAGACACCCCACATGTATGAGTACGAACAAAAAAATGTTTTTGAGTTTCAGTTCTAGCTATGGCGACCCCGCAAAATTATTTTTCTTTATCTATTTTTCTGTAAAAATCTTAATGCGGTTCACGGAATACACCTACTTACCAAGTTTCAGCAGCACAGCTTTTATAGTTTCGGAAAAAAGTGGCTGTGACATACAGACGGACAGACAGACAGACAGACATGACGACTCTATAAGGGTTCCGTTTTTTGCCATTTGGCTACGGAATCCTATATTTTGTTTCTTTTTTGGAAGGGCTGTCATGGTTGAGGTGACATATTGCAGTCCTGGCTATGAGTAAAGTCACCGATGATGTTATGTGTGTTGACGGACCGGTCGGCGTAATTGGTAGATACTTACTATCACAACGCAGGTTGAGGGTTCGATTCCCACCCAGGACATATTTTTATTTATTTATTTTAAGACTTTTGCACATGGATGTACAGAGGCGGACTTAATGCTGGAGGCATTATCTACCAGTCGACCTTAGGGTGATGCAGAGAAAAATAAGGTAGGCACTGTTCATGCACACAAATATCTGTCTCACATGTCACATGTCAGATGTCAATACATGTATATTTGTCCTGAATCTGGGTGTGATTATCTACGTAATTCAAGGTTAAGATAGTCGGCTTGCCGCTTTGTGTCCCGGGTTCGATTCCCGTTCAAAACTAAATAATTCTTCTGAGTCTGGAGGTACTTTGTGTCTGCCAATTATATATTTGTGAAGTACCCGGTAATACAGCAAAAAATAAATAAAAGAAAAGTAGTATATCAGTTATATGGTTTCTACGATACAAGCTTGCTTAGTTTGAGTTCGGATTGCCTTGTGTGAATAATATCCCAGGAAATTATTATTATTATACAGGTTTCCAAAGAGCAATAGAAAGGGCTATGCTCGGAGTTTCCCTGCGAGATCGAATCAGAAATGCTAAGATCCGCAGGCGAACCAAAGTAACCGACATAGCCCAAAGAATTGCCAAACTGAAGTGGCAGTGGGCAGGGCACATAGCTCGTAGAACTGACGGCCGATGGGGCAAAAAAGGTTCTCGAGTGGCCTCCTACACAGTGGACCGACGATCTTGTGCGGGTCGCGGTAAGCCGCTGGATGCGGGCAGCGCAGGACCGGCTATTGTGGAGATCCTTGGGGGAGGCCTTTGTCCAGCAGTGAACATCTTTCGGCTGATATGATGATGGTACAGGTGTCGTAGTGTATGGTAACCTCTCACCACCAGCCCACCTGAGTGCTCTCCCTTATTCACCAAAATAAGCCTACTGTTTGTCGAATTAGCAACGTTTACAGCAAAACCCTGATATCAATTCGTTTTATTAATGTATGTTTACTAAATTGACACTTAAAAAGTAAAATAATATTTATTATGAACTGATTTCAAAGAAGAGGGATGTTGCCTGGCATTTAGATGCGATTCTTTTTCTCTTACTTCATCTCGGCCGTTAGTTCTACGAGCTATGTGCCCTGCCCACTGCCACTTCAGCTTGGCAATTCTTACGGCTATGTCGGTTACTTTGGTTCGCCTGCGGATCTCATCATTTCTGATTCGATTTCGCAGGGAAACTCCAAGCATAGCCCTTTCCATTGCTCTTTGGGTGACCTTGAGCCGCCTGATAAGGCCCATAGTGAGCTATATCTACAATCAATCAATCAATCAATCAGCCTATCGCAGTCCACTGCTGGACATAAGCCTCTCCTAACACGCGCCATTGCACACGGTCCTCCGCCTTCCGCATCCAGTCTGTCCCAGCGACCCTTTTGAGGTCGTCGGTCCACCTAGCTGGGGGCCGTCCTACCTTACGCTTACCAAGTCGCGGTCTCCACTCTAGAACACGTTTGCTCCATCGGCCGTCGGTCCTTCTGCAGATGTGACCAGCCCATTGCCACTTCAGCTTGCTAAGTCTGCGAGCTATGTCGGTAACTTTGGTTCTTTGTCGGATTACTTCGTTACGAATTTTATCCTTCAAAGAGACGCCGAGCATAGCCCGCTCCATAGCTCGCTGTGCGACTTTCAATTTATGGACTAGTCCCACTGTGAGTGTCCACGTCTCAGCACCGTAGGTCATAACAGGTAGGACGCATTGGTTGTAGACTTTAGACTTCAGACGTTGCGGTAAAGGCGAGGAGAAGACATGACGTAGTTTGCCAAATGCTGCCCAACCCAACTGGATCCTGCGGTTGATTTCTTTCTCGAAGTTGTTTCTACCCAATTGGACAACTTGTCCAAGGTAGACATACTCCCGAACAACTTCGAGCATCGAACCATCGACGTAGATTGGTCCCGGCGTGACATGTTCATTGAACATGATCTTGGTTTTATCCAAGTTCATGCCGAGACCGACACCTCGAGAGGCTCCATTTAGGCTTTGCAGCATTCCGCTTAACTGTTCCAGTGACTCTGCAACGATGACGATATCATCGGCGAACCGAAGGTGTGAGATGTATTCGCCGTTGATGTTAATGCCCCGTCCAGTCCAGTCCAGCGTCTTGAAGACGTCTTCGAGCGCGTTGGTGAAGAGCTTAGGGGATATTACATCCACCTTTCTCACCCCTCGACGCAGCTCGATCGGGCTGGTCTTTTGGTCCTGGACCTGGACGGTCATTGTGGCGGTATCATACAGACATCTCAGCACCTCGATATAGCGCCAATCGATGCGACATCGCTGCAGAGCATCCAAAACCGCCCAGGTTTCGATGGAGTCGAAGGCTTTCTCGTAGTCCACGAAAGCCATACACAGCGGCTGATTGTACTCTTCAGTCTTCTGTACAATCTGCCGAACAGTATGGATGTGGTCTACGGTGCTGTAGCCTTTTCGAAACCCGGCTTGTTCCGGAGGCTGGAACTCGTCAAGTCTTCTGGCGAGGCGGTTTGTGAGTACTCTCGAGAACAACTTGTAAACGTGGCTCAGCAGTGAGATGGGTCTGTAGTTCTTCAGCAAGGTTTTGTCACCTTTTTTGAAGAACAGAACCACCGCACTCCCGCTCCACGCTTGAGGTGTTAAGCCCTGGTGAATGACGGAATTAAAGAGACTCGCTAGCTCTTTCAGGATTGGAATCCCGCCTGCCTTCAAGAGCTCAGTGGTGATTCCGTCATCACCTGGCGACTTGTTGTTCTTAAGCTGCTCGAGAGCTACTCTGACCTCGTCCTGGTTGACATCAGGGATGTCTTCCGTGTAATGGCGTGTGAGTGGGGCTCTGTGGTCGTCAGCGCTGGGCCTCGTGGGTTTAGTCGTCCGTGATGCGTACAGGTCTTTGTAGAAACTCTCAATTTCCTCGAGTATGTCGAACTTGGAGGTCACGGTTTTGCCATCCGCAGTTTTAAGTTTCGTCAGATGAGATCTACCTAGCTGGCGAGCAAAAACTTTGGTGCCTCTGTTCTGTTCAATCGCAGCCGCGATAGCGCGGGTGTTGGAACATCGGAGGTCACGTCGCACCAGCTTCCGGATCTTCCGGTTGAGGTTTCTCCCATCCGGCGAATACGCCTGCGTGGATGACATTTCCCGTCTCTGCCTCATAAGTTCGAGAGTCTCGAGCGAGAGTTTAGACTCTCTGTTACCGCTTTTTCCGGGAAACACCCTTCGAGACACATCCTGTAGCGTTTTGACCACTGTGTCGGTTTTCTCGTCAATATTGCCTTCGGTTTCCAGTAGGTCGAAACGGTTTTGAAGCTCAAGTTGGAACTTTTCGGACCCTAAAGCTAATTGAGGCGCAGTAGGTCTGAGAGTAGACTTCATCATGCGACTCCTTTCGGCCCTGAAGTCTATATTTAGAGCACCTCGAACAAGTCGGTGATCGCTGCCGGTATTAAACCTGTTGATCACGGAGACGTCTCTAAATATAGACCTCTTGTCAGTCATGATGAAGTCTATCTTGTTCCTCGTCACAGTGTCGGGGCTTCGCAATGTCCACTTTCTATGAGGCTTCTTCTTAAAGAACGAGTTCATTAAGAAGAGCCTCTGTGATTCCAGAAAGTTGATTAGCATTTGCCCCCTGTGGTTTCGGCGCCCCACGCCGTGGGATCCGATTACCGTTTCGCCGCGTTCTTGTACTCCCACTTTGGCATTGAAGTCCCCCATAACAACGTTGTAGTGAGCCTTGGTGGTACCATGTAATGCCTTGGCTATGTCTTCGTACATGGCTTCGGCTATTTCGTCGCAGTATGTCGAGGTCGGCGCATATACCTGTACCACCTTCAGGGTGTACCTGTTGTTGATTTTAATTATGAGGTACGCTACCCGTGTCGACACACTACTGACTTCTACAACGTTGCCAGTGAGAGCTTTGTTGACTAGGAAACCAACACCGCCCTGAGAAGGCCGATCACCTTCCCGAAAGTAGAACAGGTGGCCTGACTCAAGGGTTATCGTGTCCTCGCCCTGTCTTCGGACTTCAGATAACCCCAATATGTGCCAGTTTATGCGACCTAGTTCTACCTCGAGTTCGGTGAGGTGTTGGTCCAGCCGTAGAGAGCGTCCATTATACGTTGCCAGGGTCAGATGTTTTGGGTAGCCTTTTTCCGTAGCCCGGAGATTCTTCGCACCCCCTGCCCCGCTGTTACCGCGACCGCTACCGTGGCTGCGGACAGTGGGACGACCGGGAACCTTTGTTTTGGGTGCCTTATCATTTGGGTGTTGGAGGTGTTTGGCCTACTATACCACGCTGGCCAGACGGGTTGGTATAGGGTTTATTTCGAATTTTCCTTTTCTGGTTGTTGGTCAGATGCCGATGACATTCCTACCTTTGGTGGACTTTTACCACCAGCCTAGTAGGAGTAAGGCTACTGGGGCATTCGAAGTTTTTCTGCCGCTTCCAGCCCAGTATGGAAGTTAATAAAGAAGTGTATATCTACAGTTACACTTAAATAGTAAAATTATATTTATTACTAGCTGTGCCCGCGACTTCATTCGCGTGTTAATTAGTTTATTTTGATTTTTTTTTTTATTTTTCTAAAATAAATGATTTTTTCTAAAATAAAAGTAGCTTATGTTACTCCTTATTACATCAGCTACCTGCCAATAAAAGTCCTGTCAAAATCGGTCCAGCCATTTCAGAGATTAGCCGGAACAAACAGACAGACAGACAGACAAAAATTGTTCATATTTATGTAGAAAAAAACGGTTATTTCAATATTACAAACAGACACTCCAATTTTATTTATTTGTATAGATGAACTGATTTCAAAGAAGAGGGATGTTGGCTGGCATTTAGATGCGATTCTTTTTCTCTTACTTACTTTGGTCTTAATCAAAGTATTTTAATTGTTTTTTTTTAGGGTTCCGTAGCCAAATGGCAAAAAACGGTACTCTTATAGATTCATCATGTCTGTCTGTCTGTCCGTCCGTATGACACAGCCACTTTTTTACGAAACTATAAGAGCTGTACCTACTGTTGAAACCTGGTAGGTAGATGTATTCGGTGAACCGCATTAAGATTTGTACACAAAAATAGAAAAAGAACAATAATTTTGGGGATCCCCATACATAGAACTGTATATCTTTTTTTTTTTATTAGGTCTTAAAAAATGATATTGACGTTTCTACTATATTTCTTTCTAAACTGAATAGTTTACTCGAGAGACACTTCCAAAGTGGTAAAATGAGTCCCCCCCCCCCTGTAACTTCTAAAATAAGAGAATGATAAATCTAAAAAAATATATGATATACATTACCATGCAAACTAACAATGAAAATTGGTTTGAACGAGATCTAGCAAGTAGTTTTTTTTAATACGTCATATATCATAAACTGCAATTTGCTTTCATTTAATCAACCGAAATTCATGCTGCTACGGAACCCTACGCTTCATGGGCGAGTCCGACTCGCACTTGGCCGGTTTTTTATTTTTTATTGGAACAGGCATGCTTGCGAGGTGCTCACATATATTTTTTGTTGAGATTGGATTGTACCATTTCTTTTTGTATTCTTCATAGACACTATTAACAAACGTGAGTTCAATATGAGGATAGGTGGCATTCACGGTATATACCTGACTTAATGTACAGACGACAGCACACGAAGCTACCCCATCTGTCAAATTTATTTTATAGATCTTCAACTTTATCACATAAGCATAAGGTTCACTTTCAATTGGGGAAATTTGACAGATTGGGTTAGCTTGATGTGCTGGCGTCTGTACACGAGGGAGCTCAATATGAGGGTTTTCGTTCACTATAGACACTTAAATAGCAAAAGTGAGTTCAATATAGGGCGTATTCGCAATAATGTTTCTGTAGTTAATTACAAATTGTCCTCGGTATTTATTTTAGGTCATTATAATAATATCTATAATATAATATCTAGGGACAATGTCACACAGATCATCCTAGCCCCAAACTAAGCAAAGCTTGTGCTATGGGTACCAGGCGACGATATACATACTTATATAGATAGATCGTGCTCATCACACAAATATTTGCACTTACGCGGATTCGAACCCAGGACCACCAGCTTCGTAGGCAGGAGCACACTAGGCTACGGTGATCTATTGATAAACTTGACTTGAAACTTGACTATTGACTTTGGTGTTAACCAAAGTCATAAAAGTCAAAAGTCAAGTAGAAAAACCATTTCAAACAATTATAATACTATCTTTTATTTCACAATTCCCGCAAACGCAGCAGTCACAAATATATCCGCATCGAAAACAATATATTTTTGATATACAACCGTCAACAGGCAGTGATATGTTCAAACCTATAGCATGCCACTGCAATAAAAAGATTGTAACATTTAAAATTAAACCTGTTATTTATTTATTGTTTGGAAAACCAACATCTATACATAAAATATTACAGCTACAATAATAGGAAACATAAAGCCAATTACAGGTTTCCACGGATAGCGACTGATACACACATACAAGGCTTCCGATTTTACTCTTAATCAGAGTAGCTGAAGACATATGTTAAAAGTTATTGGAAAAAAACAAGGTTCAGCTGCCTGCGTGCCACCTCGCTCTTGGTATTAAAAGGGTCAGAATCAAACTTTTTACATAATTTATTAAAATCATTGCTTACTCGCACTATATATGAATTTTACCTATAAATTAGTCGACTAAAATGGAATAGATATAGGTGTATTAAATCTAGACGATCTTTGGGGAACGTTAAAGTGCAGTTTCTGTAAAATATGGGGACAGTCAATCTCATTAAATAATAGCTTTAATAAAAAAGGTGCAATCAGCCAAACGCCTTCGATTTATTAGAGGTTGAATGTGGCACTTCTTACATAGGTCTAAGTAATTCGTAGAACTGTTATAAAGGTTATATGATAAATTTAATTGGTAGACAGTAGTAACCCAGTGGTACAGAAGACATTCCTTAATTATCCTACTAATATTTTAAACACGACAGTTTGCAAGTATGGATGGATGTTTGTTACTCTTTCACGTAAAAACTACAGAATGGATTTGAATGAAAATTTACAATAATATAGTTTATACATCAGAATAACACATAGGTTAGAATTTATAAAGATATTGTGTGAATTGTCCAAAATACGACGATAAGTGTCAAGTAAGTAGGAAAACATCTACCATCTGCCAGCTATTCCGGCGTGCACTGCCTAAACCGCTAGAGGTACCTATACATCCTACTAACATTATAAATGCTAATGTTGGTGAGTATATCAAATCAAATCAAATCGTTCTTTATTTGCCATGAATGTAGGTAACAAAATAAAGGTGTTGCTGGCGTTAACAAATGGAATCCAATACATTCTACCATAACGGCATGCAAAATTACATAAACATAGTATATAAATCAGTAAAATTAAATGTCAAATTCAATATATCATTTTGATATAGTCAAAACATATTACAATTGTTACAAGCAAAAGTAAAACATAAATTAAATGAATTACATTAAATTATAAATTAATACTTTCAGCAATAACTATGTTAACAATCAATAGTCCTACAAAGAATTATCGCTAGAAAACTTTTCCACCAGTAGTTGAGTCAATTTCTTTTTGAAAATGTGTGTTTTGCCATCTTTTAAATATGAATAGATGTATGGATGTAGGTTTGTTACTCTTTTATGCCAAATCTATCTTGTGTATTATATTATATTAATTTAATGTTGTGTTTCTTCGTGAGAGTAAGGTTGCCAGAGCTGATCTTGGTGGGGGGAATCAGCAACGCTTATTTGCTGACTCTTAAAGGCCGGCAACGTACCCGCGACTCCTCCCTGGTGTTACGAGTGTACATGGGCGGCGCTGATCACTTACCATCAGGTGACTCACCTGTTCGTTTGTCACCTTCTGATATATATAAAAAATATATAATATATCGACAGATAGAAGAATCTTAAGGTGCAATCCATGATTAAATTGTGTCAATACCCACACCAGGAAATTGTATTAATTTTTTTGATAGTCTAAATATATTCATTTATAGGTAAAATATTATTTACATGTTATCCACATTATACATACATACCTACATAGACTCACGCCTGTCTCCCAGAGGGGTAGGCAGAGACAACGGACTTCCATTTGTCACGATTCTTGCACACCTCTTTCGCTTCGTTTACTGACATTATATTCTTCATACATGCTCGCCAGTTTAGTGTACGTCCGACCTGACCTTTCTTAAGTAAGTCTCCGATTTGATCAGAGAACTTTCTACTAGGTCTTCCCCTTCCGGTTGTACAGTCAGCACCAAAAGTCGATGAACAGAATGTATATTTAACAGTACAGTTACGGCGTCAAATCAGGGTAATCTAATGATATATTTAATGGATGTGCTGGCGACTGTACAGACTTTTTATCCATTAAATATTATCATTAGATTACCCTGATTTGACGCCGTAACTGTACTGTTAAATATACATTCTGTTCATCGACTTTTGGTGCTGACTGTACCATTCACACAGGCCAGGTATACTTCTT
This sequence comes from Pseudoips prasinana, assembly GCA_951640165.1. Lineage (NCBI taxonomy): Eukaryota > Metazoa > Arthropoda > Insecta > Lepidoptera > Nolidae > Pseudoips > Pseudoips prasinana. The sequence goes on from OX621248.1 coordinate 34,970,884, forward strand.
TGGGCAATCTTTTTTTTTGATAGTCTAAATATATTCATTTATAGCTAAAATATGATTTACATGTCATCCACATTATAATAGTACGCAATGTCCCGAAATTATTTCTAATACATACTACTTACATTTTTTAAATACGTCATACGAATAAAACGATTGCTCAATAAGCCACCGCTTCAACCGAACTTTAAAACTCGGTAATATAGTGTTGACCCTTCTGACCTGCCCCTTCAAGAAAGGGCAGGTCAGAAGTACCCTAAACCGGCGAGCATGTATGAAGAATATAATGACAGTAATCGAGGCAAAAGAAGTATGCAAAGATCGTGACAAATGGAAATCCGTTGTCTCTGCCTACCCCTCTGGGAAACAGGCGTGAGTCTATGTATGTATGTATGTATGTAATATAGTGTTACTGGATTTGCTCATCGGGAGTTTGTTATACTGGGTGGCCGAGGAGTTGACGATTTAGATAAGTACCTTATGATGAGGAGTATCCGAATCATAAACCATTATCTACCCATTTTTTTTTGGTGCTTTGAAAATTTATGAGTCCTGGCTCAAACCCTAATTTTTAACTTTCGAATAATTTCTAAGTCAGTTCTGCAATGATTAGATAAACCATACTTTTTAGAGTGTTAGGTTAAACTATGCTTATTAGTTAGCACAAAAAATCTGAACCAGAAATGTTCAACAGAACGAGAAAAAAATAGACAACTGATTTTAGGTGAATAAAAAATATCTATCTCGAAAACTACGCAAAATCGTAGAACATACATGGGGTGATTCGGATACACCTCATCATAAAGTGTCAAAATTTTGCGTTTGAACATCAGCCACCCTATATTATACTGTGTAGCACATAATATGAGTTGTCTTTGACGATTTATTAAGAGACCTCTAGACCCAAAATTTAACAAGCAAGAGAACTGTGTTTTGTCGGCAGAGACTAACAAACTGACAGACAGACAGCAATTATGTTTTTGTTTTGCCCTCTGCGTACGAAAGCACAAGTTTTAACACTAATGTTAATCTAATCTAAATTAGCCCACCTGTTGCTAATAATAAATCTCTACAAACCGAGTGTATAACATTAATCTTTCGTATAATTTATTAACCAACGTCCGGTACGCAAATTAAATAAATTCAACAGAGCTGCATTGTGAAATGAATATTATTTAGGATTGTTCAAGATTTATTTATTTTGACCGGAATGTATATTGTTTATAAAGGACTTAATTAGATAGATCATTTATTTCTCTCATTTAGGTACGTGGAATTTTAATCATAATCCTAACTAAATTCAAATACTTACTTACTTGCTTATCGTATGAGCAGTAACCCTAGTGTCAGAGTTGTTCAAGCCGCGCATTAGGCCTCTGGAATGGCTTTGCGACAGTTGCCTACAGCCAGGATCGACAGCTTATCGCGCCCGCCGCAGCACGGAGCCGTTCAGAAATTAAACCACTTTGGCGGTCACCCATCTATGGACTGACCGCGAGTCTAGTTTATTTTTCTTTGTTTAAAAAATACCAATAACACGAATAAACACAAGCATTTTCTTGTTAAGTGACACTAATCCTAATTGGTTTGAGTGTGCCACTTTAAAATTCGTCTGCGATACTAGGTAACACATAGATAAATATAGAAATAGACAATTAAATAAGGTATGAACAGAATAACATTAATATATTCATAAAAAAACTTAACGATAACGAACAATAACAATACTAGGATATATTGTGCTAAACATCTAAAAAATTTAAATATTAAAAGTAAAATGACTAAGTATCAATATTATTGACGGTCACCGTAGCCTAGTTGGTAGTGATCCTGCCTACGAAGCTGGTGTTCCTGGGTTCGAATCCTGGTAAGTGCAAATATTTGTGTGATGAGCACGAATATTTGTTTCTGAGTTATGGATGTTTTCTATGTATATAAGTATTTATCTATCTATATAAGTATGTATATCGTCGCCTGGTACCCATAGTACAAGCTTTGCTTAGTTTGGGGCTAGGATGATCTGTGTGACATTGTCCCCAGATATTATTGTTAGGTGCTGTGTCCGACGGCATAGAATATCGTCATCCTATTCCGTCCCATGGGAGGCGTAGAAGTCGACCCGAGGGTTTATCTCCCAGAGAACGGGCAGCAGCGTCTCTCTGTGTACTATGAATATCATACTGCAATCGCCAACCCGACGCCAAGCGTGGCGATTATGGCATATCCCACAAAATTATGGACACAATCCTATTGTGGAAATCTTTGGGGAGGCCTTTGTCCACCAGTGATAATCATAATAATATCTCGGGACAGTGTCACACAAACCAACCTAGCCCCAAACTAAGCAAAGCTTGTACTATGGGTACCAGGCGACGATATACATACTTATATAGATAGATAAATACTTATATACATAGAAAACATCCATGACTCAGAAACAAATATTCGTGATCTTCATAAGGCTGATATAATAATGATTATAAATATATCTTAAAACTTGTGTAAGTATTTAATGCAAAATTTCAATGAACATAACTGACACTCAAGTTGTCATATTAATATTATAAAAGCGAAAGTTGGTGAGTGTGTGTGTGTATGTTTGTTACTTCTTTTACGACTAAACAACAGAAGCAATTTTGCAAAATTTGGTATGGAGTTAGCTGACACTCTAAATTAACACATAGGCTATAATTTATAAAGTTCAACGCGGGTAAAACCGCGGGGCACAGCTAGTAAATAATATTCCCTACTATACACAAATCGATTTCACACAAACTGCGCTTAATACAACAAGTTGATGTCGACAAAATACGCACATTATATTCGAAATTCAAAATTATTTGCCATTTCAACCCTCAACTGCATAACAATATGCACTGATTGATCAACGAATTTAACACAGTGTTCAGAGTGGTTCATTAATAGTTAAATATTGGATGGTTACAATCATTGTGTCTTTATCTCATTAGCGAGCCGTTTGAATTAATTGATGAAGCAGATATTTTATCGGTTGAGGTATTATTGTAATTTAAACAAAAAACAAATAACGTGCTTACTAAAAGGAGGCGGGTAAAATAAAAATATGTTAATCGTGTTCAAAACTTAGCTGAAAGTAGAAAAAAAATACTGTAATGAAGAGAAAAATATAATTATGGGTCATCAAATTTTTTGTTTTAGATAAAGACAACGTCCGCACTAAGGAATCTAATCCCTGTGTCGCAGGGTAGCTTACAAACATATAACAGACGGACACAAATTACATCCAGACTCAGAACAACTATTTATGGGTCACACAAATAGTTGTCCGGCGCGGGACTCGAAACCGCGACTCGAAGCGGCGAGGCGATTGTCTTAGCCGCTGCTTTATATTTGACAAGATAGTTTAATATACTATATGTTACTAGCGACCCGTCCAGGATTCGCGCCGGTAGTTAGAAAGATAAAATGACTAATCCGAACACAAAAACGGTTAACAACGTATACGTCATATAAATATCTCAAGGTTTTTTTTGTTTAATGATGGCCATTACTATGACCAAGACACAATATCGACAATTGTGGTGATCATTAAGGTGAGGACTTTGTCCTTTATCACGCTATCACCTACGGGGGATGCGCTGTGATAGTTTATAAAATTTAACGCGAGTAAAACCGCGGGGCACAGCTAGTATTAAATAAAAGCGACCAAGTGCGTGTCGGACTCGCCCATGAAGGGTTCCGTAGCAGCAAGCATTTTATTTTATTTAATAAAAGGTAAATTATGGTTTACGATTTCTGACGTATTAAAAAAAACTACTTAAGTACTAGATCTCATTCAAACCAATTTTCGGTAGAAGTTTGAATGGAAGTGTACATCATATATATTTTTTTTGTTTTATCGTTCTCTTATTTTAGAAGTTACAGGGGGAGGGACACTCTTTTCACCACTTTGGAAGTGTCTCTCGCAAAAACTATTCAGTTTAGGAAAATAAATGATATTAGGAACTTCAATATAATTTTTAAAGACTTATCCATAGATACCCCACATGAATGGCTTTGATGAAAAAAAAATATCACAGAATACATCTACTTCTACTACAGACAGACATGGCGAATCTATAAGGGTTCTGTTTTTCGCCATTTGGATACGGAACCCTAAAAAGCGAATTCACACAAAATAAAGCACCAAAAGACCAAATCATAACCCTCCAGCGCCCTGAACCGAAAATCCCCGCTACACAATATACTGGGATATCTAATCTCCGATATGAATGGTCCGGGGCGTGCCCGATCCGACACGAAATGAAAAAGCCGGACCCAATATGGTGCGCAATAATTACAAGTGAGTTGACCTTTTGTACAATGTCATACGTGTCTGACCATCGGACAGCCATGACAAAGACAGCTAGAAAGGATGGCTCAATTATTTTTGTACGTTAATGGTCAGGCGTTAGGGGGAGTCTGTTAATAAATGGTCTGTTTATATTTGGGCGTGAACAGGTTGTTCTAATTTGGTGTGCCTAATTTTAATTTGATTTTGGTGTAAAAGGTAACAAAGACCACGTGGGAATTATTACGGTTTATATTTAACCAGGGTTAAAAGAAAAGGTTATTAATTTCCTTTAAAAATAATATTTCCTGCACTAGGGAAATTATTTTTTTTAAGAAAACCTTTTCTTTTGGTTACGGTTAAATTAAAAAAAAATCAGTTCGCTAGGGAAATGAATCCTTGTATAGTGGGGTATCTTGTTCATCACAAGATGGACCGATGATCTTGTGAGGGTCGCTGGAAGTCGCTGGATACGGATAGCGCAAGACCGGTAATTGTGGAAATCTTTGGGGAGACCTTTGTCTAGCAGTGTGCGTCTTTTGGCTGATATGATGATGATGATGCTGATTGTGGGGTACGGCGATATTAAATAGATACTCCCTCAGAATAATTGTCCCCCATTGTCTTGATAGGCGCAAAAAAATTGCGAAATTGAAGTACCTTGTACTAATGATAGGCGGAAATTATCATAGTGTAATTTGTTTCCTAAACTAAGTAAACTCTCTAATACAAATATCGTAGTCACTGCTATTGAGAATAATTGGTATTTAATTATAATAATGTTGAATAATATTGTAAAATTTAAATCCACAGATATGCAATATGTATAATTTATTGAAAGAAGACAATGGTTACAATACAGTTCTTTTGACAAATGACAAATGGGTAATACAAACAGTTGTATATAATGCATGTACAACTGTTTGTAGTACAATTTACCTCATTTTGTGCCTCGACAAATTATTATCATTATTTTTAAAGATATAATAGAAAAAAATATGATCTTTCTCTCTTGTGTTATTTCATTGATGCGTACGAGATGATGGCAAAGAATATCACCCACCCCATTTTATCCCGTAGGTGCGTTAAAGTCGATCCAAGTTGTACAGATACAATTCTAACGATTTCAATCATTATAATATACTAGCTGTGCCCCGCGGTGTTACCCGCGTTAAATGTTATAAATTTTCTTTGCTATAAACCTCACGGAGCCCGAGACCTTTCCAACGAATGCAAAACCGTGGAAATCGGTTCGTGGGTTCTGGAGTTATACCGTCAGGAATTAAAACCCGACTTATTTTATATAGTAGATTATGATTTACGCAAAATAGATTCTTGCTTAGTTACCTCATTAGCTATGGTTCTTCACTTCACTTCCAACTATGAAGTCACAATAACAGGCTCCAACATACTTAAACCCTTGTTAACTTTTTTTTACGTGCTGGATATGATCAAATTGCGTGTTCGTCGCTTGGGGAGGTGACGTGGTAATAACAAGTAGGGTTCCCCACTAAAACCAACACGGTAGCCAGCCTCTGGGTATTAGTGAACGCTCACACCAGCACCCCCGCCGTGCACTGCAGCCTCTGCGAGAATTTCACCCGGGGAGGGGAGGGGGCAGGAATGCCTTCCCCCTCCCCAGCACGGAGAAGCGTGTTTAGTCAACCTGAGCTACAGTAATCTACCTCTTCCCGGGACCGTTTATACAAGACGAGTGGAGTTTGCCTCCTACAAGCGCCACCTGAGGAGGGAGGGGGCGTGAATGCCTCCTCTTCCTCCTCAGCACGCACAAGCGTGTTTAGGCAACCTGAGCTACTGCTGGTCCCGGGACCGCTTATAGAAGACAAGTCTTACTTACTTATCGTATGGGCAGTGGTAACCCTGATGTCAGAGTTGTTCAAGCCGCCCAGCAGGCCTCTGACATGGCTTAACGACTATTGCCTTATGGCTACAACCGGGACCGACAGCTTAACGTGCCCTCCGAAGCACGGAGACCTCAGAAAATAAACCACTTTGGCGGTCACCCATCTTTGGACTGACCGTGAGCCTAGTTGCTTAACCTCGCCGATCACTTACGGACCAGTGAGAGCATCTAGCTATGACAAGTGAAGTTTCCCTTCTCCAAACGCCAGCGATCCCAGGGAAGCCCTTGTTAACTTGTTCCCATCGTCTATACACAACATTAAAATCGCAGTCATACCATCTCAGACTCAAACTATTGTACCGTGAATTTAACCGGATTCCCTCACATTTTGTCATAAATATCAGTGGAGACAAGCTTGAGCGTCTTACACATATTTTATCATTCCATTTCCTGCATAGTGCGGGCGCGGAGCTTGTACTGCCTCGATATGCTTTGGAATGTCGGATTGCAAATTCTTCAACTGTTCTCAATTTGGCGATTTGGATGGTATTATGGAAAAATGTGCACATAATCTTGTTTATCATCGATTAAAGGAATCAAGGTGAATATATATACATTCTAGCTCTGCCCCACGGTTTTACTCACGTTAAACTTCTCTATGCATTATTTGGATATAATTACAAGCTATATTAGGTACAGTCAGCATCAAAAGTCGATGATCACGTTTAGATTTTCAAAATCACTGTCCACTATATCACCCATAAATCGCTCAACAAGATAAGGCGTCAGTAATGAATGAACACTACTCGTCAAATGTCACTGAACACCATTTTATCAAAATTTGCTGATCGTTATAATATCCGAGAACATCATAACATTCAGTTTTACAAAAGTCACTCAATAACTTGATACGAGCTAGCTAAATATCATTGCTATAATAAAATAAATTTCATAAATGTTTTCATACAATCTGTACCTAAATATCTATGTTACTAGAAATAATAATGTATACAACTATATTACTACAAACATGTTCTGACTATTTTCAAGCGCTTTTTTAAAGTCTACGTGAATAAAAACTTTTTTTGTTTTAATTAATTTATTTATTTAATATAAAATACTTGATTTGGTTTTGGAGTGTAATCACGACAACGTCCAAAAATAACTTAACATAATAAATAACAAAAGTTACTGAACATTACTTTGTTTCGGATTCGTAGCGTGTAAACATAAGCTATCAAAAGTAGCTGAACTGCAAACTAAAAAAATGCTCGTTACTATCTTCAGAGTTATAAATCCAATCATGTCCTATCCAAACTAAATCATTAAAAACAAACATAAAAAAATTAAATGGATATATATTTCGAATTTAACTATCCAAAATAATGTTGTTTTTTTTCATAGTAGGTAACAATGCGTAATATAAGTGGGTGTTCAAGCGGCAAGCACATTATTAAGCTTATTTTTTTAAATAAGCTCGAAAGCACGACTATAAAGATAATCAAATTCCGCTTAAAAATTATTCCGTCGACGTCATCTAAGCTTTCTAATAGTAGAATAGTGTAATGTAGAATAGTAATCTTATTTGTATAGATATAAGACTCCCTATCGATAATTACGCCGATTCTGTTTGATTTTATACCATCGATGTAATTAATTATTTTGAGTTCGATTGAATTGAACCTTATTCGTAAAGATTAAATTCGTAAAGAGTGTTGATACCTAGTTTTTGTTAATAAACATTGATTTGATTATGAATGTTTAAATTTGTTAATTTTCTATAAACTCATTAAATAATTATTAACTGTATTGATTTATCGAACCATTTAATTTAATTTTGTTGATAATAAATAAAAGGGTGGTGATTTACATGTGGTTGTGTCTACTTAATTTATACCTACCGAAAAAAATACATACACACATATTAAACCCAAAAAAATATTTAATTTTGTTCAGGGACTTTAGAGATAAACGATGGTATGCTTTTTGTCAAAAATTTGTTCAAAGACTATAGAGACCATGAAGGTTATGCGTTTTTTACTATAAATTTGTTTGGCGACTTTTGAAAGGTGATGGTCGCCTACTTATGCCCTTTTATGATAATCATTCATTTCTGACGCTCGGCATGTTGAGCGATTTAGATATATTACGGTGTACAGCGATTTTGAAAGTCTAAATGTGGTCATCAGCTTTTGATGCTGACTGTACTACAAAGTTTCATCAAAATCCGTCCGGTAGTTTTTGCGTGAAAGAGTAACAAACATACATGTACACTCACACATTCACAAAATGTCGCCTTTATATTTTGGGAAAGTATACAATTATTATTTAATTATTTTTATTATAAATTTCATCCAGGTGAGCACGATTATTTGTTCGGTACAAACGTCGGGAATAGAAACCACGACCTCTGGCTTATCAGTCAGGGTCGCTAACCAATAGACCAGTAAGCCAGTTAAACAAATCCTTCTGTAAAAAGAGCAATATCCACAATACAAATACTAGATATAAGATTCTATAACAAACTTCCTAGTATAAAGATTTTCCGTTGAGGTTTCTGGAAGTAGTTCTCAGTAGCTGCTACGTTTTACACTGTACGTCGTGGAAAACTGCCGCAGGGTAAAAAAAAAATACGATAACACACACAAAATGAAACATTTTAACGGTATAAATGTTTTTAATTTTGAATTTCAATAAGGGATTATTTTCTGTACCTCAACAGTAAAATGACATGAAAGAGACATACTAGTAATCATGAAACCAACTAGGACAAAATCAACTTAAAATCAAGAGAATTGTCTTAATCTTATCTTGGCTGCCTCCACTCCACGATTAAATAAAAGTCACTCGAATCGTTCTGCTGCAGTTTTGGTCGGTTCTCAGTCTAAACTGATAGAAATAAGATATCCGAAAGAAATAAGTAAAAGCCTAGGGAGAAGTATATTGAAAGTGAGTGTGGATTAAAACACCAATTATTATTATTATATCTTGACCACAGTCAATTTGGAATACAAAGTTGTATAGTATGCCCAATCCTGCTCATGTATCTCACGATTGACTTGGCAGGCGCTTCGGGATTAATATATTATGAAAGTCGTTAATCTGTGCACGAGCATGTCGATATTCACCCGCCTCCCCTGGTATGCGCTGATTGTAAATTCTTAAGCTGCTTGCAAGTCGTGTGATAAATATTAAATACCTACAATTTTTATGGAACATAGTATATATTGACAAAAGTAATCATTTGGGTCCTTTTATGAGTCCTCTGTTTAATTGCATAAAACTGGACCGAGTGCGAGTTGGATACGCGTACTTTGTACGAGTAGGTAGGTACATATGCAAATAATTTCTCTATCCCAGGTTCTTATCCCGTAGAATTTCTTGAATTTTGTTTTATTTTAGTACTAATTTTCAATTTACTAGAGCTATAAGATATATAATTTCTTGTCATATGTCGTGAATTTAAGAGAACGGGAAGTACCTCCTTAGTCTTAACTTCGCTGTGAGTATCAAAATATGCGGCGCAAACGGTATTCGTAAATTTTTTGTATGTGTTACTTGGTACTTATTAGTTAGATAGTTTATAAATCAAAGAAATTACCAATTTGAGTATATAACATTAATTTCCATTTGATATATTCACTCGTTCTTCGAAAAAACGGCCTTGGGAGACAGACATACTTACTAGTCAAAATAAAGTGAACAAAAAGCTATCAAGAAAGGTTTACAAAACCATCAATTGCAAAATATAAACATTTAAACTGAGTAACAGATAGCAATGTTTTTCCTAGTCATAAATCGCACTAAATATAAGATATCAATGTTAATGAAATAATTTTTTTTTAAGCATATTAAATCGAGGAAAAATAACAAGTATTGGGTTTCGGTAGCAAAGGAGCTTGGAACTTATGGTGGTCAAACATAATTACATTGTTGATACAAATAGTAAACCGAATATTATTAACTAAAACTATAAGAAGTGGACCCGATGGAATATCTACCAGAAGACGGGCAGCAGCTTCTTTGTGTGTACAATGACCATCTTACTGCGATCGGCAACCCGTCTGACAAGGGTGGCGATTATGCCATATTCACCTCCAAGATGATTCTCGGGGGAGTCCAGCAGTAGACTTCTTGCAGCTGTTTATGATTATATTATTTCTATTGTTAGCCTTTATAAAAAGTATGAATGTGTGTGCATGCAGTTACAAGATATAAAATACTTTAAATATTTTAAAATCGATTTATTCACAGAATCTGCTTTAGCGTATTTTAAAATTTCCGATCCAGGCAAATTCGACTCCACTCATCTGAAATAACGTAAATAAATCCAAAGCGAAACGCATCACTTCAAACTAAGTATTTACAAACTGTATAAAACATCGGAATCAAGTCTCGAAACTCGTATGTGTCTGATTTATGTGACTGTGCCACAGTGCAATTACAAACAGTGTTTTAAACAAGGTTTTTATAGACAATGCCCGCGCTAGGGACATGTATCACTGTGGGGTACTTTAAAAACATATAATTGACGGAAAAAGCATCCCGACTCGGAACATCTATTAATGGGTCACATACATAAATAGTTATCCTGCGCGTGAATCGAAGTCGAGTCACGAAATGCCGAGGCCGTCTTAAACGCTGCGCCAATAACTTTGTAACTTTAAATTATAAAAGGTATTATCATTTTAATTTTAATAGGCTGATGACATAGAATATGACCATCTCATTTCATCCCATAGGGGCGAAGAATTCGACCCGAGGTAATAATGACCAGAGAATGGGCAGCAGCATCTCTGTATACTGTGTGCATCAAATTGCGGTCGCCAACCTGTCTTCTAAGCGTAGCATTCTTGAAGAGGCTCTTGTCCAGCAGTGGACGTCACTCGACTAATATGATGTTTATTACGTTATATTGTCAAGATTTTGTCACAAAATTTTGCTTTTCAAATGTCATGGGATATTTGCGGTTGTCTTTGTAGTTGTGTTACTGTTTTCTGTACTGTGTACTATGATTATGTCTCAACCGAACACGTGTCTCTATGAGGTAATACGTATGCGCCTGTAAGTGAACCTTGTGGGTTAGTTCAAAGCCAAAATTCCAGTCTTATATGTATCTTCTAAGCCTGAATGTAATTTTTATAAGCTTTAGGTTTTTATCTGTGTTCTTGTTAATAGTTGTTAAACCCGAAATAAAAAAAACGTTAATATAGTAGGCAGGTACACTTTTAACTCCATTTTTAATTTCGTATTAGGTAGGTTCCTAATTTGCGTTCGGCACTATTCTTAACTAACGCACATAATGTTTATTTCAAGGTAACTATCAAAATAAATCTTATTAAAGAAAGAGAACATACACTATATACCTTTAACCTGTATATAAAATACACATACTTAATGGAATATAAATTATATTGGAAGTTAGCAAGGTATTAAACATTTATTTTACATTTCATTTAATTCTCAACAAAATTACCTACAAATTTATTTAAACACTTCCATAGATAATAATATGAATTAGGAACAAAATATGTTTTAACGCAGCTCAAATAACAAAGCGTGCTAATCACCTCATTGTTCCATACAAATAGGCGGTTCAGGATTATCCGTGACTTTGAGTTATTGTGGTTACTCTACTGACAGAGCTAGGGCGTACAAACTCTTTTAAATCCCAAATGATTAGTCCGGTACTGGGATTGACGCATTTGAAATGCGCATTTTCGATGTCCAAATTTACTTATTTCTAAATGGATTAATTGCTCGATAAGTACAAGTTCCCGCTATGGCAACTAAAAATATTTTAAAGTATTTATACAGGTTTATCGAATATGTGGATTTGAAAGTGGACTTTCTAATTCTTTATTCCAATGATTCGCTGCGATGGGTAACTTGCACGACTAAAGATAGACAAATATAGGACCATCGGCTTCGGTTCTTACAGAAGAACGGGAATGTAAAAGTTCTCAGTAACAGTTCGGGGTGTTTGATAACTCCAAGCTGCTACTGAGGCTTCCGTATTTCTCTCTAATACTAGATGTCTATAAATCCTAATAAAAAATTCTAGCTACATCCAGATTTTAAACACAGGACCTCGTTATCTGCGGTAAAACACGTAAGTGCTGGATCAGCGAGGCATTTCGGTTGTTTATGTGATGAACTATGTTGCCTTTTATGACAGCCACAGGATGGTGTGGGATGACTCTGTTATTTTTTTAAGGTCTGCAACCAGACGGTCGTTTTTAATAGGCAATTTTTTTTTCCAATATACTGCTAACCAGCAGCTTGTTCGTTTGCTGACAACTCGTAACTGCTAACTGACTACTCGTAAAGTAGTTAGTGTAATATTTTTAACAATCAATACGAATAGCCGCCTGAGCTGTGGCCCGAACCCCATAAGGGTGCCCTCAGGTATTAGTCGCTTAAATTAAGCTACTGGTTGAGAACTGTTGCGCTAGCCAACTGCTCATTATTTTCAATTCTTTAATTTTAATATACAATTGCTAAATATAACAATAATAGCTTAGTAAATTGCTATTTATTATTTATTTAAGGATATTAAAAATATATGTGACGAAACAGACCGCACGGACGGACTAATTCAAAGTATTTTGTTACTTTAATTACTGTTTTTAAACTGTGTTTATGTAATACATTGTGAGCTGGACAAGTACAAGTGTATGTAAATACCCAAGTGCTGAATAAATTTCATTATTTCAATAACAAGTTTTAAGGCAGTACAATAATTGCCAACAGTCCTAATGATGGTCAATGACTTCAAAAAACAACAATTTACTTCTATGTAAATTGTTGTTTTTTGGGCAAACCATGACCCCTAAGTATTAGTCCCGGGACTGGTTTTGTATCCCAGTATCGATAATATCGTTAACAACACTATACTGCAAACTGTAAAATGTAAGGTGACCCAAATTAGGCAGTCTATCTTATAATTTAACATCTCCAGGCTTTCGGTAACGATTGAGATCACTCATAACTGCCACGTGGGGTCTACTAATTACCAGCTTCTTCATTTATGTCGTAAGCTTTGGGGCACGTGGGAAAAATTAGTATATGGGAAATTGGAGCTTGGAAAACGTCTAATTTTATAATAGAATCCAAGGAAATATGGTTGGTATTGTGAACGCCAAAGATATTAAAGTAGGTCTTGAATTTTAATTCAGGATCTGCTAGAGATACCTTTTCTTATGAAGGTAATCGTTTTTTTAATTGGAATTACGTACGAGTATAATATATATTACGTATTTAAAAAAATATATTTATCAATTGCAAATATTGATAACTTGCAATAACCTCTGCCTAGTTTTGGATCACTTGAGTTAAGTTGCCGTAAGATATTTATTTATTAACTAGCTGTGCCCGCGACTTCGTCCGCGAATTAGTTTATTTTGTTCTGTTTGTTTTTTAGTTAAATAAAAGATTTTTCTAAAATAAAAGTAGCCTAAATTACTCCTTATTACATCAGCTACCTGCCAAAAAAAGTCCCGTCAAAATCGGTCCAGCCGTTTCAGAGATTAGCCGGAACAAACAGACAGACAGACAGACAAAAATTGTAAAAAATGTTATTTTGATATATGTACCGTATATATATTCATATTTATGTAGTAAAACTCAGTTATTTCAATTTTACAAACAGACACTCCAATTTTATTTATTTGTATAAAGAGGATTTATAAATCCCTCTATAGCGGAGAGACTTACAAATATCAAATTTGCGGACCTAAAGTACAATAAAACCATGAGTTGCAAACTGAGATTTCATCATATCATCATTTCACCCAAAAGACGTCCACTGCTGAACAAAGGCCCCGACTAACTGACATTTAGAACAATTAATTTACTTAAAGGAAAAAATACATAGACAATTTCCTTGTAGACAACTTTGTCACAAGATGGCGCTAGTTGTATCTATATTGTGTTACAACATAAAGCATACTCTGACTCAGAACAACTATATATGGAATACCTGTGCGGGAGTTTAACTCTAGAGTATTAAAAAAAATGTATTGATTTACCAGGAGATGTCTTTGCTATTGTGAATGTAAAAGATATTACAATATACATATATGAATGTAACAATATAATAGGTCTCGCATTTAATCCCAAGGTAAATACGCTAGTTAATTGGTGTTTTTGTAGAGTGATGCAAAATGAAAGGGCATGGGGATGCGTATTTTTTCTTTTTGCTTCATAGGTAATGTTAATATAAGTGTATCAGTTGTAAAATATGTTGTACATTTTGCTATCAAATTTTATGAATATTGTTACAAAATATACATTTCATCCATCGAAGTGCATAGAACACATAAGTGTGTAGAACCTTAATTTGCTAAATTAAACGTGCCTGGTAATTGTCTCGCTAAATTGCAAGACTTGCATTCCTTTGCAAACTACAACCAGGAAATATAATTAGTATGAAACTGGCATTTTAATCGCTACATTATATTGTATCAGCATCAGGAAACTGAGGAAGTTGTACTAGGAACTGAAAAGTACAGGTTTAGTGCTACGGTTCTACGGGTACGACAAAATGCTACGACGTAGCACGTTTTGCTACGGGCTATTACAGATTGAAAATAGTTTCATATACTGTTGTTTAACCACATTTATAGTTCGATATTATTGTCAAAATTATAATGTTCCTTTGTATCGGAAATAATGATGCGCTTTTGTAAGTAGAAAAGCGATACTACTTATATTACCCAATATTGTATCGGGACTATACACCTTATGTTTACATGGAGACAATGTGTGCGCATTGTGATAAATTTTGTTAGAAAGTATTATAGTTTGCAAACTGGCATCCGGAATTTATCTTTAATATTTTTACAATTCTATATTAGATGGAACACATCATGGTTTCAAGTTTCTTCAAAATATCAACACACGTATTTTAAGTACTTCTTATTTCATAGAAAAAGTTGATGTGAATTTATTTTTCTTTGTTTTACTTATAGGATAACTGCACACTTTTCTAATGTTGTGTAATGAGCAGCTATATAATAATATTAGATTTATATTCTATTGACGATAACTGATAGAAAAGACTAGTAAATAATAAACAATTATGAAAAAAATGGGATATAATAATAGAAGCTCTTAAAGCACTGGTGTATATCCTTTCACCAAATAAGTTGTCTAATATGTGGAATTATACACTCAGAATCACATAGTCCTCATTTTATTAACTGCAAATTGGTTCATTATTAAATCTCATTGTAACTACAGCCAGTTCATCATAAAATAAACTATAAGGTTAAGCAAGTAGATGCGTTGTTGGTTTATAGATGGATGTATGTATATCTGTTTTAATTTTAGAGTATCTTCATATTATGGAGGGCATTTTAACCTATAGAACCCAGTTATTGTTATGGCAGCAATTGATAAGCGCATAAGTCATGTTAGGAGGATTGAACAACTCTGGTGACCACTCCCCAAAAGCATGAATGAATGAATCGTTATAATTAATATAAATTAATAATGTTAATCTTTTTTTTAAACATTCTTTCTACAATGTTAGTCTCATTCCAAAATATATTTTATAAACAATAAAATAAGATCACTACAAGGTTTTCAATTTGAATTCTCTGGATTATATCTACTAATACTATGCCAATCAAGCCATAGTGAAACCATTTAGGTCATCTAAATTTATTATTCTCTTTCCAACAATTTTCAGAAGGAATTATAGTGCCATATATTGCTACCGCATAGCAATTACTAGACTGTTCACAGTTACATAGTATTCATATTAAATTGTCAATCATTATCTGCTTGAAAAGGAAAGTTACCTTTCAAAGTATATTAACAGATTTATTGAAAAATATCAGACGTAGTTATTCGAGACCACGCATTGTTAGATTTTAGTATATTAAATAACAATTTTCAAACTAATAAAACTTAGCTGAACGCACTTTATAAAATTCTCATAACATTAACTTACTGTTTCAGGAATTCTTAAAATAAACTAGTACAAACTCAAATGCAACGTAGGTATTTGATGTTTGAAAAATTTTAACTCCGCCAAATGAATCTGAAATTCACTAGTCGTGCTCTAGTATATCTCCGCGAATACAGCTACGTTCACATAAGCGAAGTTTACAAATACACCTATAGCATACTAAAAGTTGGTTTTAAATGTCGTAATAAAATAAAATACAAAATAAATACATAAATAAAACAGGTTTTTATTCACGTGGACTTTAAAAAAGCGCTTGTAAATACTCAGAACATGTTCGTAGTAATACATGATTAATTTACAATTATTTCTAGGTACATATAGATATTTAGGTACAAGGTTTGTGGGAAATAATTTACAATAAGATTTATTTTATAACAGTAACGATATTTAGCTAACTTAAATTAAGTTATTGTCAAGCATCATGTGTAGATTTAATTATCTAAATTTTAAATTTTAACTATATTTTTACTACATATTGTCTGAATGGTTCTGTATATAAAAATGTACGAATCAAATGTTATTATTATGGCACCTTGTGTTTATAAGGACAATGCTACCACCGGATACAATGCGCCCCAACTGAGAAGACCCAGCGAAACAAACTCAGCGGGTGTCTCTACTACCGGTTTCAACACGGCCCAGTTGAGACGCTCCGGCGAAACATACTCAATGGGGCATATACACGAGATTTGGCCCACTGGCATTTGGCATTTGGCAAACACAATATAGTAATTTGAAACGTTGAGACAGACAGAGAGACCGCTAGAGGAGAATGGTATGATGAGGCTATTAAAATGCTTCTCTCAACTTATTCCCTACATTTAAATTTTCACGCTCACTACTTACGGGCTGATAGCCGTGGTCTCTCATACTCATAGTTTCGATTCCCACCCAGGACAGATATTGGTATGCATGAACATGTCTGTTTGTCCTGAGTTTGGAGATAATTATCTATATTACTTATATGTAATAATAATGTCCTCCTAACTGAATTACGGCCACGGCGGCCAGTCTCAACAGAATTTAGCCATCTGCGCGGGACATATTATAGTACTCAAGTGTGGGCGCAAACACAGAAGCACTTTCTATTCCATCACTCTCATGATCCGATAGGACGCCTATGCGACACGACCGGAAAGAGGTCAGGTACAGGACCGACGGCTTTACGTGTTCTCAGAGGCACGGGGGTATAATACCACCAACTCCCAGACTTCGGGCTGATGCTTAGAATTTTGTCTTTTTACAGAAAAGTCCCAAAATCACTTTTTTGGCCCGACCCGGGATTTGTACCCAGGACCTCGTTCTCTGCGGGTGAACACGCTACCGCTAGACCAACGAGGCAGTCTTATGTATATTATAGTAACAAAAAAGGTAGGAAACTTATTATATCAGTATATATGTTCGGGCCACATCGGCTCCCGTCGTGTCATCGTGTGCCTACATTCATCGCGGTCGGCGGCTACCGAGCACGGACGAGACCGCACTTCACTTCGTTCCGCACCACCGGCAATCGTAGACACGCTCGGTCACCATACATCTATTATTTCTTTTGTATAACGTTTTCTGGAGTCATCAATATACTTGTAAATACAGTCCAAAGTATTTCATTCATCTCCGCCGCAACCAATGGTCCTTCGACGAAAAATCCAGTGAAGTAAAAGGAAAAACAAGTATATCGCCGCACTCAAAGAAGCGTTGAAGAACGTGTACGGACTTTGACCCCAAAGTGTCATTGCGTAACGCCGTCTTCGGTTGGAAACAAGAAGTCGTATTTGAATATTGTGGACAAGGATTCGGTATTCTGTGAGTCGTTCCAGTTTTATCCTTCCTCTTTCTTCCCGATATTTAGCTTCAAATTTACTTCTATAAGTAATTACTACGTAGGTTATTTTTCTTTCTCTTTCGTATGTCAAATTGAGTAAGCATTCTGTTCGCTTTGCTATGCACGTATCATAAAATTACTGCAATCAATAGTAGCCAAGTGAATGACCTTGAAGGTCATACAATAACAGGCAGTTAGGTATACCTACCTACTTGTCTTTTCGCATTTCTAATCACGCCTATACATCAAGATCTTTTACATTCGTAGTTTAAATATTCATTTTGGGAACCAAGCATCGTATTGCTGTCTCCAAGCTATTTACTACTTTTATTATTCTTTTAATCTGTTAATAGTTTCCTTACAAAAATGAGCGATAAAAGGCTTAAAGTACGCAGCTCAATGAAAGCTAAGCTTACTACATTTAGTCAATATTTAGAAATCCTTAAAAGTTGTGATAAGCTTTCTGACTTGCAGAAAATTGAGCTAGATAGTCGCTTTAGTAAATTCAATGCCTTGTACTCGGATTTTGACAATTTGCAGACGGAAATTGAGACATCAATGGATGACCCGGACGAGGCGTATCAGTTCAGAGGCCAGTTCGAGGATCAGTACTTCGCTCTGGATGCGTTGGCGCGTAGTATGCTGTTCTGTCAGGAAGGCAAACAAAAAGATACCATCGGGTTTGTAACCGGTTCCGAAGCAAATATGTCAGGTGAGACTAAAAACAATTTTGTTCGTTTACCAAAAATTAATTTACCGCACTTCGATGGAAACTATCAAGGCTGGCTCGAGTTTAGAGACACTTATAGATCATTAATTCATGATAATGGTTCTATTGACAACATTAACAAGTTTCATTACCTTCGCGCATCATTGAAAGGTGCAGCATCCGAAATCATAAACAATATAGACTTTAAAGGCGATCAGTACGAGTTGGCTTGGGATATGCTACGCCAGAGGTACGATAACAGCCGTCTTCTAGTTAATAGCCATGTTCAAGCGTTATTTAATGCCGACGCCGTTGCTTATGAATCAAGTCTGTGTTTGCGACATCTTATTGATGTGGCAAATAAAAACATCCGAGCGCTTAAAACATTGAATGAGCCGACCGAGCATTGGGATACGCTTATCATATATATGATGCATATCAAATTAGACGCAGTCACTAGTAGACATTGGGAGGAGCACCGAAATACCTTATCCAAACCACCCAGTCTTACACAATTTTTTACATTTATTAATAACAGAGCTGATTTACTTGAAACATTAGAGGATAACAAAAAACAAATTAAAGATATTAAACAAAAAAGTTTCATAATTAAATCCGAATATAAGTCAAGTAACTGTCAAGGATATCAAACTAAATGCCCCTTGTGTTCTGGTCAACATTTACTTCATTATTGTGATGAATTTAGAAGATTGAGCGTTGAATCACGTATTTTGAGAGTCAAACAACTTAAAGTGTGTATGATGTGCTTGCGGTTGGGACATTTCGAAAAAAGTTGTAGACTGTCACATTGTAAATATTGCACTGCTAGACATAATACTTTATTACACTTTGAGAAAGAAAGGCCAGCGGTGCCAGATCCAATGCCAAAAATTCCGATTATTCCGAACCTGACCCGAAATCCTGACCCGGTCGTGGGTTAGGTTAGGAATATGAAAAAAATAATTAGTTTTTATTTCGAACGTAACCCTAGTCCTAACCTGACCCGACGTGTCGTTCCTATCATACCCCGAATTGCGAAGTAGATAGGATTCCCTCTCCCCTTTATAATAAAAAGAACGTATGTGTCAAATCAGAGTTTAATATTTGAAACACCTAATTAAAATATCACAGAATCAACATAATTATTGAATAATCAATATACTTATAAAAAAAAATTCACATCATTAATGATACATTTACATAAAATGTAAAAATAATCTGTTGAATGTAAATTTAATATTTCTAAACTGTCCCTCACCTTACCATTTCTTCGGTATTTCTTTTCCTTCATTAATAATTGAGTAATGAAAATATCACAAAATAAATATATTTCATGAACAAACATGAACCTTAAAAATTGTAAAATAAAACTGTCGAATGTAAAACTACTTTAATATTTCGGAACAGTACCTACCCTACTCGTACACTAACTTAAGCGAACAAACAAACTTGAAATGAAGGTACTTTCGAAAATATTTTTTTCTAAGTACCGCAACTTTATTTATTCTGTTATCACTTGTATAATTGTGTGTGATGCGCTGTTGTCATATAAAACTGTGCAATTTAAATGTATATAAACGGTAAGTTAATCAATTGACATCCTTTAATGTGCATTGTTGGTTGCATATTTCCGTCTATGATGCGCAATGATAAATAACTAGAACTTGGTTTTATTTTGCAGAATATGTCTAATGTACCAGGATGTTCGTATAATACTTGTGATTTAAATTTTATAAATCGAAATGGTGGTACTTTATTGTTACGAGCTGGTTACCAGTACACAAAGAAAAGAATAAACAAAGAAACAGTTGTATGGAGATGCGTTAAATATCACAAAAATGTTAAATGCGGTGGGTCGTTAACTGTGAAGGTATTGTATCCAATCTTTTTCTTGACTGACCCGATAGTATCAGAGTTAATGATAAAATAACAATGTCAAATTTATTTTACAGCAAAACACAACGATAGTCAAAGAGACAATACATAAATGCACTCCTGATGTGGCTAAAAACGAAGTCGACATAAAATTGGATAGCTTAAAAAAAGCTGTTGTAAATTCAAATTTTGAGCCTGTACCGACCATTTTCAATGAAACTATAGCCTCAATTAATGACACTGGTATACAACTAGTTACAAAAGTTCCTAGTTTCAAAAGTGTTAAATCTTCACTTTATTATAATAGAAACAAAAAAGAGAATATTAAAAAAATCAAATTTAACAAACCCGAAGATGTGGAAATTCCACCGAAATTTAATGATTTTTTGATAGCAGACTATCGCGATGACGCTAACCGTATATTAATATTTGCTAGTGAAGAGGCGAAAAAACTTATGTCGGTATTAGAACATTTTTTTGGTGATGGCACATTTAAAAGTTGTCCTACTCCATTCAAACAAATTTACACCATACACGGAGATGACAACAGTGACATGGAGCACACACGTGTTATACCACTAGTGTACGTGCTCATGACCAAAATGAACGAGAATACATATAAGATAGTTTTTGATTTAATCAAAACAGTAATACCGAACTGGAAACCTCTCAAGTTTACCTCAGATTTTGAAAAAGCAGCTATGAATGCTATGCAATTCATTTTTCCTGAAGTCCAGATTAAGGGCTGTCAGATCCATATGGCAAAGGCTGTGAAGAAACGAGCTAAAGAATTAAAATTAGATAAAAGTAAGCTACAATACCGAACAGTAGCTTTGTGCACTGCTTTACCTCTTTTGCCCCGAAATTTAATTATTGAAGGTTGGAATTACATTTTGGATGTTATGAACTCTGATGAAAAATTAAATTCATTCTCAGCTTATATGTTTAAGCAGTGGTTAAAAGATGAGAAGTTTATTGACGTCTGGTGTGTTAGCGAGGAACGACACAGGACCACAAATTGTCTTGAAGGGTGGCATAATCGGATTAATAAAAAAATCCGAGGGAACTGCAATTTAATGACAGTTTTAAATTCTTTCAAATGTGATTCTGATTTAAACATTGTAAAAAAGAAATATTTCAATGAAAAAAGGAGCGAAAATTCAATTAACCGAGATTTATGGATTTTGTACGTTGTAGGTCAAGTCAAAAATGGAAAGATTTCTGTAGGTCACTCCTTAGAAATGTTAAGGTAATTTTATATTCGACAAAAAAATCTTTAATCTATAAATCATTGATTTGGAGACAGAAATAATTTTATTATTATTGTTAATTATAATGTTGATTCTGTGATATTTTCATTACTCAATTATTAATGAGGGAAAAGAAATACCGAAGAAATGGTAAGGTGAGGGACAGTTTAGAAATATTAAATTTACATTCAACAGATTTTTTTTACATTTTATGTAAAGAACAATGGGCAAAAATGTATGGAACGTGGTACCCGCTCCAATAGTCCTCATTAATATATCATTGAATAGACATTTTGATGCAGAAAAACGTCTACCATGGCGCCTGTCCCTATTCACGTTTGGAAAGCAGTAATCTCACTATCTATACTTATTATTATAAAGCTTTAATCTCAGGAACTCCTAGTCCGATTTAAAAAATTCTTTCAGTGTTAGATAGCCCATTTATTGAGGAAGGCTATAAGCTATATATCATCGCTACGCTACGACTAAAAGGAGCCGAGCAGCAGGGGTGAAACCACGGGGAACAGCTTGTGTTTTATAAATGATGAAGAATTTATTACAAACTACTTATATAAGTAAAATAAAGCTAGAATAACATGATATAACACATTTAGGATTCTATTATTAAAAGAAGTAAGAAAACAAGCATTCTTTAAATACAAAACATATATTTTATCAATAAGTGAGTAGATTTAAAACATTACATATCGGTATCAACTATAACAGCATTGAGGAAAGATGCCGGAGCAGTAAATCCCGTATGCCTTGCATAGCCTAAGTACCATACGATGGACACTATATGTGCACAAGTGCCGATCGTACGTCGCCCGGTTAAACATGTGCAATACTGTTGGACAATATTATTTGCACTGCTGATTAATATATAACAAAAATATGTTTTTACACGGACATGTCGCGACTGGATTCGTCCACGCAAAAGCCAGGCATCTTCGTGTATGCCATAGTCTGGCAGATCATCAAGTGCTCCCTCTCTGTACGTTTCAATTATATATAGACCATTTGATAAATGCTCGGCACAGTAAGATCTTGCCAGCTTGAGTTGGTATGTACCTAGCGCTAATAGAATTATATCCTCCTCCGTCATTGAAGGGAAGTTTTCAATCTGGCTCGCTTCCATCCTCTGAAAATATACTCTTCTGTGGTTAAGCCGTTTTCTCTCTACATACATATGCAGAAGATTCGGGGTATCTATTTTCTGTAGTTAATAAAACCGAGTTATGAAAGCACAAAAGAAACTCAAACAGCAGCTAAACGTCGTCACGAGCGCAAAACGAACGAGCGACTGACGCAGGACGCGAACACGTCTGGTGTCAGTCGATCCCCTCCTCTCCCTCCCCCGCTGCTCTTGCCCCGCGCTCAGGACAACGGGACTCGAGTTAAAATGAGGAGTGCATGGCAAAGTCTTACGTAAAAACGTTATTAATAGAAAACATGAACGGAAATGCCGAAAATATTACCTTGGTACTCATTTTCTTACATAAATAAGTGGTAACTTATATACTCGTATATGTATGTTTATCGCCGGGGCCACGAGACTGTCTAAACAGGTTACTGTGGCCCTGGAAAGCAAAGGGAAACTGAAGGAACAGGGTTTTTATTAGTTAGTAAGACTGTCGTTTATCTTCAAACGCAATCAGATTTGAGAGTGGCGGCTATAGTAAAAATTGTTCCTCTTGGTAAGACCTTTTAAACGACACTACAATCATATCTATTGGAGCCGGGTACCATTTTGCTCATTCTTCTTAATGATGTGAATTTTTTTTTATAAGTATATTGGTTATTCAATAATTATGTTGATTCTGTGATATTTTAATTAGGTGTTTGAAACATATTAAACTCTGATTTGACACATACGTTCTTTTTATTATAAAGGGGAGAGGGAATCCTATCTACTTCGCAATTCGGGTTATGATAGGAACGACACGTCGGGTCAGGTTAGGACTAGGGTTACGTTCGAAATAAAAACTAATTATTTTTTTCATATTCCTAACCTAACCCACGACCGGGTCAGGATTTCGGGTCAGGTTCGGAATAATCGAAAAATTCACGACAGTGTTGCGCTCTCGGCAACTACTATCGAACCCTCCTTACAGCATACTACTTCTCCTTTTGTTTTACTGTCCACAGCACTGGTGAAGGTGGTGAACGAAAAGGGCGGGGGCTGCCGCGCACGAGTCCTGCTGGATAACGGTAGTACAGCCAATTTTATTACCGAGAATCTTTGTTCTAAGCTGTGTTTGTCTCGTAACGGTACTGGGTCCACAATAACCGGCATTAACAATCAGACCAGTAAAGGTGTACAGTCTTGTAATCTCACGATCAAATCACTCTATAACGAATATTCAGTCAATATAGACTGCCTAATATTACCAGAGGTAACGAAACGTGTGCCTTCACATCATATTAATTTACATAACATGTCGATACCTACAGGGTTGAAATTAGCCGACCCTACATTTAATGTCCCTTCTTTTATAGACATACTTGTAGAGGCCGACATTTTTTGGAATATCTTACTACCTAATCATATTAAGTTAGGTAAAGGTTTACCAAAATTATGTGAGAGCAAGTTAGGATGGTTGGTGTCAGGCTCAGTGGCTCTTCATTCACAACCATCCAATTCACATCATTGTAATTTCATTAATACTCGAGTAAACTCTGATATCTTATTGTCAAAGTTTTCTAAACGAGATACAATATCAGAAAGTTATTGCTTAAATAAACGTAAATATAAACAAAGTTGTCACATGAAAACTAAACGTAAGCCTAATGATCGATACTCGTTTACCATGCCTCTTAAGGATGATCCTACTAACTTGAGAGGTTCGTATAGTATGGCCAAACGTCGATTTATATCTTTAGAGAACAGGTTTTAACAAAGACACTATTTTACTTAAAATCATCAAAGACACTAATTTTCGTATGCTTCTAAAAACTTATTAATCATTTGTATACATCCGCTCAAATGACAAGTCTGGATCAGATACCACGTCTATTGATGTGAGTATGTCTATTGACCTCCAGGCTTTGTATGAAGGTAAGAGTCGCTCTGTCCCTTCATACAAACAATTGCTTTTACTGGGGCGATTCTACCATAGTACCTACTGAGCTGGTTGTCTACTCCTACATCGCAACTGAAGGCGTTCGTTCGTAACCGAGTGAATGAGATACAAGAGAGTACACTAGGTTTTACGTGGCGTTATGTTCCTACTGGAGACAACCCGGCGGATCTTGTTTCTCGAGGGCTGAAGGCTGACCTTATCAGCGAGTCGTTACTTTGGTGGGCCGATCCCTCTTTTTTACTTAAACCAGAAAGCGATTGGCAAAACATCCATTATATATGTGAAACAAGATCTACCTGAAGTAATATTTGTGTCAAAAAAATGAACATATTATACTAAAAATCAAGTACCTAAATCAGACTATCCTACATACCTACATTGTTTCATAAATATTCAAATATAGGTACATAAGTTACGGAATAGTAGCTTACATAAAACGCTATATTTACAATATTAAATCTAAAATTACAAAATTAAGTACATATTTCATACTTGTGATTTAAATCTGCGCTTAAAATAATAATACGTGCAGCTCAATCTGACATGTTCCCGGATGAGTACATAGCACTCAAATCTAGAATTTCCTTTTTTAAACTCAAGTGTCGACTATGCCGAGCCCGTATTGATTAGTGACCGGAAGGTTCGAGGTTCGAGATTAGATAATAAAGTCTTATTTGTGCATATTTGTGTGTCAAGCGGTAAAGGCTTCTCACTTGGAGCTGGTTACAGACCTATCTAAAGAGGACCTATCTAAAGAGGATCTATCTAAATCGTTTTGTCGCACGCTTGGGCAAGCCACGCACTCATTGTTACCTAATAATGGTACAAATTTTATTGGAACATGTAATGAATTATATACGTTTTTACAGGAATCTAATATTGCTTTTGATATAGCTGAGGAAGGCATTGAATTTATCTTCGCGCCCGCCTACTCACCACACTTTAACGGACTAGCAGAAGCTGCTATGCGTCGTACAAAACATCATTTAAAAAGGTTGCTTAAGCTTACTCATTTTACATACGAAGAAATGGCAAATTGCCTTACTCAAATAGAGTCAGTTTTGAATTCTCGCCCACTAACACCCCTGTCTACTAACCCTTATGACCTTTCAGCTCTTACACCTTCACACTTCCTAATTGGACGCTCACTGATGACCATTCCACAGCCACAAATGTCTGTCGTTGCTATTGGAAGCTTAGAGCGCTATCAGAGAGTCGAAGTAATCAAGCAGCATTTTTGGAAGCGCTTTTATAAAGATTATGTGTGTCTACTTCAACAGAAGACAAAATGGACCACTTCAAAGGGTCAGCTGACTGAAGGCACTCTTGTGCTCGTCAAAGAGAAGGGACAACCACCTCATATGGCCTCTAGGGAGAGTTACAAAGGTCTATCCTGGTAGCGATGGAGTCACCCGAGTGGTCGAAGTTAAAACTAAAAGGGGAATAATACGTCGTGCTTTTAATAATGTTTGCCCTCTTCCTATTTCTTAGTTGAAGTCTTCAACCCGGGGAACTTGTTCGGGCCACATCGGCTCCCGTCGTGTCATCGTGTGCCTACATTCATCGCGGTCGGCGGCTACCGAGCACGGACGAGACCGCACTTCACTTCGTTCCGCACCACCGGCAATCGTAGACACGCTCGGTCACCATACATCTATTATTTCTTTTGTATAACGTTTTCTGGAGTCATCAATATACTTGTAAATACAGTCCAAAGTATTTCATTCATCTCCGCCGCAACCAATATATCTGGTTCCCATAGTACTGGCATAGTGTAGCTCTATTTAGTTTGGGTTCAGATGGCCTTGTGGTTCCCAGGATATTATATTATTATTACTTCTTCAGATTTAACAAGCAATTCAAACCTTTGTTTCTTTGAGTAGCTAAGCTTAGTTATGAAAGAAGGCATTATTTAAACCGTAAGCTCTAAGTGTAGTTGACAACAATCGCTAAACCTGGGGACTAACATAATTATGTTGCATTTTAAATCATTTAGGTTCGGAGTTATTATTGATAGATGACACAAAATATAAAAATCTTAAGTTATCGTAATCTAGTAAAAGCACGTTCAGTTTAAGCACTTATAGTATATCAATAAGTAATGAATCCGATACTCAGTCGTTGTGCACTACTTTTGACTGCCTCGTTGGTCTGGCGGTAGCGTGTTCACCCGCAAAAAACGAGGTCCTGGTTTCAAATCCTGGGTCGGGCCAAAAGTAATTTTGGGACTTTTCTTCTGGAAGTTGGCGGTATTATACCCCCGTGCCTCGGAGACCACGTAAAGCCGTCGGTACTGTACCTGGCGTCATTCCAGTCTTGTTGCTAGGCGTCCCATCGGATCATGGGAGTGATGGAATAGAAAGTGCTCCTGTGTTTGCACACATACTTGAGCACTATATTATGTCCCGCGCAGATGGCTAATCTCTGTTGAGACTGGCCACCGTGGCCGAAATTCGGCTAGTCTCGTCTATGTGAATTTAGCTTTATTCACAGAATTTAGGTAACTTGTGTAAAACAATGTCCTCTGTTTTACACAAGTTACCTAAATTCTGTGAATAAAGCTAAATTCACATAGACCTAGTTTCAAACGTATGGCACGTTTGAAACTAGGTCTATGTGAATTTAGCTTTATTCACAGAATTTAGGTAACTTTTGGAAGGAAACTGTAATTTTATAGATGAGAGACTAGGATTTGATTGCTTTATTTTATACTAGCTGTGCCCCGCGGTTTTACCCGCGTCAAACTTTATAAATAATCCCAGCTCCGCCCCCGTAGGTGATAGCGTAATAATATGTACCCTATATGTTGACCCGACCCCTTAGTAATGTTTATGCAAAATTTGAAGTAAATCCATGCAGTACTTTTTGGGTTTACCCCGGACATACATACAAACATACAGATAAACAGACAGAAGTTCTAAAAACTATATATTTGGCTTCGATATCGTTTGTAGATCACGCCCCAAGTATCCTTTTAAAAAAATATTCAATGTACAGTTTTGACTTTCCTACGATTTTATTATAAGTATAGATGGGAGAACTGTCTCCTATAACAAACAAAACGACATCAAGTGATATTGATTAAAAAAATATATATATATATTATAATAAATAGTGTTCAGATGAAATCGAGATAATAATGACTACACGTGTCTAGACTCGACGCCCAAGGGCACACTAAACACGTGCTGGTTTGAAAACCGATGACTATTTATGTGATCCAATTATAGTCTTTCTGCTTCTCGGTGAGCTTTTTTGTTTTATTTATTATTATTAAATTTCAACAGACACGTGTGCGTCTGTAACTTTTATTATTTTCTTATACATTTTTCTTTTTATTTACTTAATACTAGCGTTCACAATTCCAGGAATGAAGCTAATTCTAAACATTTGTTAATATAAACCTTAATAATCCTAACCTCCTTTCAATTCTGTTCAAACCTTCGTGGTTTTATTTGCCTCCTTTTTTCTTTGTCTTAGGAGTGTTTTACGTTAGTGAATTTCATGTTTGTAATTAAATTATTAATTGGGATAGTACAAACGTAATCTTGAAAAAGAAACTGTTACCATCTATACATATAATAAAATCGTAGGAAAGCGAAAACTGTACATTGAATATTTTTTTAAAAGGATACCTGGGTCGTGATCTGCAATCGATATCGAAGCCAAAAATATAGTTTTTAGAATTTTTGTCTGTTTGTCTGTATGTATGTCCGGGCTAAACTCAAAAAGTACTGCATAGTTTTGCTTCATATTTTGCATGAATATTACTAAGAGGTCGGGTCAACATATAGGCTACATATTATCACGCTATCACCTACGGGGGAGGAGCTGTCATAATTTATAAAATTTAACGCGGGTAAAACCGCGGGGCACAGCTAGTAAGAAATAAAATTATACTGCACGTGTGGCGCAGCGGCTAAGACAGTCGCCTCGCCGCGTCTTTGTGTGACACATGAATAGTTGTTCCGAGTCTGGATGTGTGTCCGTCTTTTATATGTTTGTAAAGTACCCCGCGACACATGGATTAGATTCCCTAGTTGTCTTAAAAAAGAAGATAATACCATCTGGTCACTACACAAACTCCATGTAGACAGAGCTTTAATAAAAATCGAAATGAAATAATAAACTAGAGGTACGTTCGGGAAGTTGCTCGTAGCAAGTTCGCCAATGATTTTGATTTGTAAAAGTTTTGAAATTGCGATAACTGCTGCGCTGTTGCTGAAGCAATTTCAGATTCCATTCGTTTACTATTTACAGTTCTAGGTGCGAATATTTGATCAGTAGTTGAAGATTCATTATTAGTTTTAATTGGCGAGGAACGAAATGGGTATAAGCATTATACTTTCCACCAGATTTTCAATAACGCTTATAATCTACTAGCTGTGCCCCGCGGTTTTACCCGCGTAAAATTTTATAAATTATAACCTATGTGTTAATCCAGGGTGTCAGCTAACTCCATACCAAATTTTATCAAAATCGCGCCAGCCGTTTGGACTTGAAGAAGTAACAAACATACACGTTCATACATCCCACGTACGTGCAGGCTCTGGAATGAATTACCTGTTGCGGTGTTTCCCCAGCGCTACGACATGTCCTTCTTCAAACGAGATTTAAAAAGAGTATTAATCCCATGATAAGCAGCGGTTTGGTGGGCCCCTGGCACTGCGAATGTCCATGAGCAGCGGTTACCACTTACCATCAGGTGGGCCGCTAGCTCGTCTGCCTACAAAAGTAATAAAAAAAAACACACTCACAAACTTTCGCATTTATAATATTAGTGTTATTTATCCAACTAGAAGTATAGTCTCTCATTACATTCAAATCCCAGTCACCCATCTATAAAATTGCGCATACCTTCAGCACTATGGCACGTTTAAACCTAGGTAGAAAGTTAGCTCTATGTGAGTGAAAATTAAGATGACAAAATTAACTTTGGCTGAAACGTCAGTCCTTAAACAATAGTTGTCACGCCCTGTCAAAGTGCTACTGGCGGCTGGCTGTGTTTTCTCTGTCTGCTAGGTAACTGACACTAGAGACTATCACAGGTGCTGTATCATACTACTGCATACACGGTTAAAAAAATAAAGCATATTCTATACTTGTAGACACCTAACATAATGAAAGATAGTAACAGTTAACTCACGTTATAAATTTTATGGTGGATTTGGCCAACAGTTTCAACTACTTCTGGAAGTCATCTTCTTACGTGAGGGTAACTCACGTAAAAAGATGACTTCCAGAAGTAGATGAAACTGTTGGCCAAATCCTAGCAGTTAGCATCTTTCATTATGTTAGTTAACACCTCACGTCAGTTTTAATAATAACATGTCACACCTAAGTTTAGCGGTTTAATATCTATTTTTGGAACATTTATTTAAAATGCAATTCAACTTTAATTTAATTTTTGCCATCTCAATTCTCTTAAACCAGCCTTCCTTATAAAATAATTTACTAAACTTTAACTACCACTGTCATAAAACGCTGACCGCTTAAAAGTACGGCCATTAGCCAGCAAGCTTCAAACTTTCCGCTCTGACCTCAACGTATTCAAATCTTTTTTAATGCCACGAAGTCTTACAAAAGTCGAAAACATAGACGAACGAAATTGATATCCTTAATACAGCTTAAAAGTTTCCGAATTAAATTTAAGAGATGCCCCTATTTTTGTTTGAACCTATCCAGTAACGAGGAGGTACCTATAATCTTTTGGGGTAAAATATTATAAAAATCCTACAAATGCTTATTAGATTTTGGAAGGGATTAATCTCCGAGATATTTTATTAAAAGAAGAGGAAAATCTCAATGTTTACGTGGAAAATGTTCGGATCACAATTGCGAGATTCATTAAAGTCGAATTTAAAAAGGGGTTGCGAAGTTTTTGGTATTTAGCTTTTTACTTAAGAGGATCTCTTGTGAATTTGTATTACTTTGCTTGCAATAAAAGAATAAAATGCTTTTAAAATTTATAGGGCGTTTACTTTAAATGTGTCCAATTTCCATTAAAAACTTTCCAAGATATTTGATAAAAGAAACATCAATTTATCTAAAAGTCTTCATAAATTGAAGAGTATTTATGTATTTTAGTTTTAAAATAGTTTTTACTACACAAAGGGTTCATTTAAACTCAGAACTGACAAAACCCAACTCAGTACTGCGGTTGAAAATTTTTTTACACAAAATAGTAAGGCAAACCGCCCATAGACACTAGCATCAACAGAGGGGCTGCAAGTTGCCGGCTTTTAAGAAAAGAACAGGATCGCTTCGTATCTCGCTTAAGTATCGCCAAGCGCTGCGAATGACAGCCAGCTTTTTGGAGACTTTTTGTCTTCCAGATCAACTAAAACTAAGACTCCATATGTATTTATCAAATATATGTATATGAATTACAATACTATAAGACTTCCATGATCGAGTACGATAAATATAACGTACGATACATATTTACGAGATTTTTATTAAATCTACAAACGTGTGGTGCGATAGTAAACTCGGTGCTATCTCTATCCCCACACAAAACAATTATTTGTGTACCTTGTTTGGATTCCTGATAATTTGAAAGGGTGTTATTACAATGGTCTATTACGCACTATGCCAATCGCTAATAGACTGTTGCATCACGTCATGGGGAGGTGCTGCTAAGAGCTATGTTATTGAGGTTGAGAGAGCACAACGAGCTATTCTTAAGGTTGCATTTACATTTACATTCCCACTTATACATATATACTCACACTCACACTCCTATCTGCCGTGTCTATAATTATTTTTCACTATCTTACTATTGTTAAAACTTTTATTTGTTTTAATTATAAGCTTGTTAACGTAGCCTTGTAAGCAGCTAAACCGCGTTGGAGGTCCTGGTGACCCATAATACAGGTTTTTTTTAAACCTACGTCGGGCACCAGTCTCCCAGAATGTTGGATTTCAACTTGGCACCAAATTGTATTGCTAATAAATAAATAAAATAATAAAGGTTTTTATTCACCTAGACTTTGAAAAAGCGCTTGTAAATAGTCAGAACATGTTTGTAGTAATACAGTTATTATTTCTGGTTGCATATTACAGATATTTAGGTACACGGAATGTTAAAACATTTACACAATTTATTTTACAATAGTAGTGATATTTAGCTAGCTTGTATTAAGTTATTGTCAAGGAGATTATGTGTAGGTTTAATGATTGAAATTTATATTTTACTACATATTGTCTGAATGTTTAATTTTATTATAAGCTTCATAACCCTATTTTGTGAAGATAAAAAAACAGATTTTTATTATTATTATTCCGAGTGCGGTTTGCAACCATTAATTTATTTTTCTAAAGTTCTCCGTTAATTTAAATTTAATTGCCTAGTGCGAGCGATTTAAACTACGAACAAATATGCTTCACTTCAAAGAACACATCTATTTATTGCAAACGACTTATATTTTCTCTTTAAGTTGTCTTCACAATGATATAAGCTTTCCCTAACTAATTCGTGGAATCTGTAGAAGTACATAGTAAATTTAATTAGCCGAAGTAAACACAATGTACCTACAGAGAATTCTAAGAATTGAGATGAGTTCTTAGAATTTGAAGACCTTTGTTGTTAAATTCTGCTTACTGAGAGTTTATAATATTGTGTCCAACAAAAATATGCTAATGCAATATAAATGGTAAAAAAATATATTTAGTAAATTTTTCTGATTTAAATTCATCTAAATCTGACGTCTGTACTGGGCCCGAACCTGTAAGACAAATCTACAGCCTTTCTCCTGCTTGCAGATAAATTAGTAGCTGATAAAAAGTTTGTGTCACAATTAGATTGAATGAGAGGCATGAAATTATGACACACACTATATATATTATAGTGTCGTGAATAGAAAAGAAATAAAAAGAAAAAAAATATTGAGCACACATACAAAAGAAACAAAAAAACACAATTAGACTAACAATGGGGACTTAAAATAGAATTACCGTACAAAATACTCCATTACCGAACATATTTTGTGCGCTCCAATGGCTAGCAGCTCAGCATGTTGTTATGGATGTAACGCTGATTTTCAGCTACCTGCCACAGTGAGTCATAAATGTTCTACATAAAGATGATATACAAACCATTACGTTCCTTAAAATTTATACATAAAACAAGATAAAAGACATAAGTACGCTGGAAAGAAACAAAAAATCTAAATAAAAGATAATTAAAATAAAATCATTAAACTTCAATAAAATAGGGTATATGAATGAGATTTATGTTATTTACAAGTGGGGCGTGTATGTTTTTATATAATTTATCTAATGCGGACGATGAAATGGTGTCACTGTAATTGAGATCCAAAAGCCAATTATAATAGTATCCTGGGACATTATTTACACACGGCCACCTGATCCCATACTAAGCAGAGCTTGTACTATGGAAACAAGATAACTGATATACTACATATACTAATTTTTTAAATACATACTTATATAGATAATTAAACATACATATCTGTCCTGGGTGATAATCGAACCCACGACCTCCAGCGAGAAATACAAGCATTTGCCAACCACGCCAACAGGCTTTTTTCCTGTGTATTTACACTTTGTTTTAAATAATAAATAACTTCTGTACACTAAACCTTGGCTTCACATTCATCATTCACATTGTCTATTCTTAACCAAAGTCACACAATAACACATTTCAATTTAATTAACCTTCTGCGCAAACATAATACAGAACATTAGACGATGTAGAGCTTCAGTAAAACCACAAGGGTCAATAATCTACGAGAATGGAACCATGGAAACTGTTACCAAATTTACACGAGCAATTTACGTAACAAAAGCGTTGTGGATGTATTCTCTACAATGCTCAATCTCAACCCCAGGTGAAAGGAAACACATAATTATTTTTTTCTATGCTTTTAAAAATCAACGCCTGCGTTACTTAAATGGATCCCTGTGTCCGCAGTGTACTTAACGGACACCAAGTACACCTAGACTCAGAACTTATGGGTTACACAAATAGTTGTCCTGTGCATCGAAACTGGGACACGAAGTGGGACGGGGCGTCATAACGTAGCGTCGAAAATACAAGTAGTATATGACATTAATTATGTTCATTCGTATATCACATTTTTGGAACAATAATACGCCATATTAACTTCCCTCTCAAGGCTTTGCTCATAAGAACAATATAGTATCTCGATGGTGGAGCATTAACTAACTCGGGATCAAGAGAAGTGTGTAAAAGGGAAAATACTGCTTTTGATCCCAAATAACAATCTTACTATTTACTTTTACTTATCGTTTCGTATCTTTTTATTCATAGAACAGTTTAAGCTGAAAATTATTGTGTTTAAAGTTTAAATTTTTCCATTGTTTCAATTGTGGTATTTAGTTATCTAACACTACCAAGAATTATCTTAAAATAAGTTGCTGTTATATAACGTTGAGACACGTAGCTTATTTAAATAATAGTAAGATAATAAATAATTCTTGGCGAGCTTAGGCCCTATGTAAACCACGTTTTTTAAACGCGCCGTAGACGCGCGTATCAGAAACGCGCGTCGAAGGCGCTCTTTTATCCTACAGAGCAGTTTGTTTTTGTTTATATCGATACAAACGCGATGCGTTTACGACGCATTACGACGTCAACGGCGCGCTTCAAAAACGTGGTGTGCTTAGGCCCAATAAATAAACCAACTGCGAAGAAATTCAGAATCTATACATATAATAAAATCGTAAGAAAGTCGAAACTGTACATTGAATATTTTTTTAAAAGGATACTTGGGGTGTGATCTACATTGGATATCGAAGTCAAAAATATAGTTTTTAGAATTTTTGTCTGTTTGTCTGTATGTATGTCCGGGCTAAACTCAAAAAGTACTGCATGGATTTACTTCAATTTTTGCATGAATATTACTAAGAGGTCGGGTCAACATATAAGCTACATATTATCACGCTACCACCTACGGGGGAGGAGCTGTGATAATTTATAAAATTTAACGCGGGTAAAACCGCGGGGCATAGCTAGTATGAAATAATTTAAGAATAAATTCAGAGTTTTCACTCTGCGAAATTATACGTTTACGGTATGTAATACTCCACCCGTAACGCAATGTCAGCTGTATTGCTAAAAGGTAATTAGCATTGCTAATGTTGCTAATACTATTCATATGTCGAGATTTAAATGGAAACAGAGTGGTATTACTGTGTTGCCATGTTAAATGTATGTGAAGAGGGCCGACAATTTGTAATTAAGAGTCTGACAAGACATCATTTTAAAGAATAAACGGAAAGTTTGAATTTTTTTCAACGTAAAGTTTAAGTTATAGAACACTGCAGAAAATAAAAACTTTTGAAAAATCGAAGACATCAAAGTGTTTTCTAATCATATTCAAAGTTTCTTTTTTAAGACGACGCCCAAATTCGGGAAATTAAGCCCTTTGTGATTTCTACAATGCTAAATCTCATTATCTATTAATTCAGAGCTGAAAGAGAATGTATAAGTATTAATTATTTTTCTAATCCACCATAATTCTAGTCCGCCATAATAATAACATTTAATTCGTACCTTAATATAGACAGAACCATTCAGACAATATGTAGTAAAAATATAGCTAAAATTTAGATAATTAAACCTACACATGATCCTTGACAACAACTTAATTTAAGTTAGTTAAATATCGTTACTGTTATAAAATAAATCACATTGTAAATTATTTCCTACAATCCGTGTACCTAAATAATTATAAATTAATTATATATTACTACGAACATGTTCTGACTATTTACAAGCGCTTTTTTAAAGTCTACGTGAATAAAAATCTCTTTTATTTTATTCTTTTATTTTTGTTCTTTTAAAAGACTATGTCCGCACTACATAAATGTATCCATGTGTCGCGGGGTATTTTACAAACATATACTTGACGGTAACAATGTACATCTATATTTAGAACAACTATTAATGATCACACAAATAGTTACCGTGCCCGGGTATTGAACCCGGGACATGAAGCGGTGAGGCGGCTGTCTTGATCGCAGCGCTACACGTGCAATAAAGTTTTATCAAGAGCCTTCTGTTAATGCCTCTTGGTTGGTCTCACAGCATAGTAAATTTAATAAAAAGTATTGAATCAATAATAATAATAGAGTGACGCGTCTCGCACGCGCCGCTGTTGAGACGCGCTGGCCTCCGGCGCGTGGCGCGCGCGTCACTCTGAAATCAGCCTTATTAAAAAGACGGACGAGCAGGATAGTAGTCGTAGCAGCTACGCAATGTTAGTGCGAATCACCACTTTGCTGAAGGGATTAGAGATTTACCAATCAACAGATTTATAGCCCAGCTACGTTTATGGTTGAAAGAAAAATGTTTTTACTCTGTAGAAGAATATTTGACATGTAAGCCCTAGTATCTTAGGCTGATTTCAGAGTGACGCGCGCGGCACGCGCCGGAGGCCAGCGCGTCTCAACAGCGGCGCGTGCGAGACGCGTCACTCTGAAACGCTAGCTGCCAGTAGAGGAGCTCGGGCAGCGCTGGCCGGCGACGGCGCGCGTCCACCGGCGGCGCGTTTGAACTGCGTGACTATGAAACGCAACTACTATCTAGTGTAATTGTAAGCGCGCGCGTTTAGATGGCGCCGCTCGCCGGCGCGACTCTGAAATCAGCCTTAAGTGTACCTTTAGTAGTAAGTTATAATTTGTATGCCATTTTGTAAAATGGCTTGTGTGTGAGACTTCAAATGATTACTATAAGACCTGTGTATTTTTGACCACATATTGACAAATAAATATTTTGAATTTGAATTTGATATATTAACCTATTTCTTTGTACTGCTTAGATGTATTTAATTTTATTTATGAAATTATATCAACAGTGTAATAGACACGGAGTGGATAATTTTAATGATACTGAGGCGTTCGTAGCCAGATGCTCTCACCAGTCCATAAGTGATCGGCAAAGTTAAGCAACTAGGCTCGCGGTCAGTCAATGGACGGGTGACCACCAAAGTGGTTTAATTTCTGAACTGTGCTTCGGAGGGCACGTTAAGCTTTTGGTCCCGGTCGTAGTCATTAGACAACAGTCGTTACACATAATATAAATACTAAATATAAGCATAATCTCACATTGCATACTACCCGTCTCCACAAAATAAGTAACTCTTTTATTACTCAATGTATAAGATTCTATAACAAACTTCCCAATGATATTAGATAATTGTCTACGAATAAGTTTAAAAGAATTATCAAAGCCAAATTGTGTAACAGGGCATACTACAAAATATCAGATTATTTAAGTGATAAAAGTGCTTGGGATTGAGTTGTTCTGAGTCAACACACATGATTGTAATGAATCTTAAGTATATTTTATTTTAAAAAAGGATTCCTACTTGACTACGAGTTTTCTGGCAGTGTTTCTCAGTAGCTGCCACGTCATGCACTGCATGGTAGGGTAAAAAAATGACGATTTCACATAAATGTAAGTTTTTTACGGAATAAATAATTTTTGACTTTGACTTCGTCAAGCCATGTCAGAGGCCTACTGGGCGGCTTGAGCAACTCTGACACTAGGGTTACCACTACCCATACATTAAGCAAGGAAGCAATAATACTAAGTTATTTAAATATTCATTTCTGGTGATGCGACAATTACAAACATCTACCGCATTAAATAGTAAAAAAATTAAATGTTATATTGAAATTGGAAGTAAAAGAAACAACTGAGAAAGAAAATAGTATGCACATACACAAACACTTTGTTAAAACTTTTGAATTGAAGTCAAATAACTGTTTGAGTGCCAAGCTCCATTTATACTCTGGGGATCTCAGCTAGTAAATAAAACTATGAACTTTGATCTGTAGTGATTCTAATAAGACGTAGCCGCGTTGCTTGCCACGCTGGGATGAGTGTCATGAGCAAATTCCCTGCAGATTTAGGTGGAAATGTGAAGATCTTAGGTCGAATAAGATAGCATTTGTGTATCACTATTGTATACGTTACTGATTTAGATTAGTAACGTAACATGCTAGATGTATTGTGTAATAATAGTATTACATAATACATCTAGCAAAGCTATAAAGTCATAAGGTATCCATGGCTCTGATGTGAACTTGCGGTTCATCTCTCGTGTAGCTCTCATTGTTGCTACGTGTTGCCCCTCATCAACAATCAACAATGTCCCGGCCTCTTTGTCATACATACAATATATATTTTTAATGATATAACATAAATTGTGTAACCTATGGTCGAGATTGCAAATACATTTTTTGTTGAGATCACTCCCTTCAAAAAGTGTATTTAAAATGTCGATAATACATATAAGCCCTGAAAGTGATCTTGTTCTTGAAAATCTCCTAAAAATTTCAATAAAATATAATTTCACTTATATTCACTTATATTCATTGAAATTTTTAGGAGAACACGATCACATTCAGGGTTTAAGTTATCGATGTCTAGCTTCCAAAGCGGTAATTAAAAATAGTTGTTAGTTCTCGAGAAACATAATAACGTTCAAAATTTATCTTGCAGACTGAATAAACACGATATTCGTGAAATTTTTTATCTATACATATAATAAAATCGTAGGAAAGTCCAAACTGTACATTTAATATTTTTTTTAAAGGATAATTGGGGCGTGATCTACAATCGATATCGAAGGGTTAAACTCAAAAAGTACTGCATGGATTTACTTATAATTATGCACGAATATTACTAAGAGGTCGGGTCAAAATATAGGCTACATATTATCACACTATCACTTACGGGGGAGGAGCTGTGGTAATTTATAAAGTTTAACGCGGGTGAAACCGCGGGGCACAGTTAGTATTTTATAAAAAAGAAATATATATTCGTTGAGTACATAAACTATACTACTACACAGACATTTTAAGAGACATCAAAAAGAAACCTAAAAGCTAAATAAACTACAGATCAAACAAATTAACTGTGAAATATTATCCAAACTACTAAGCTAAACTATAGGCTATTTAGTAGATGCTATGCATCACCATCATAAATTACCTTGTCCAGAAGACTGGTAGTATTACCACGTTGAATGGCGATGCTTACTCTACATACAGAAAAAGGCCAACTCTCAGGTACTGTCGATCAATTTATTAGAAATATTATTGCAAAGTAAGTATCTAAGACCTTGGATAGTAAAATATTTGGGGGACGTGAGGCCTATATATTTTATTATCTTTCCAAAATGCGTTTATTTCAGGGAGGGCGGAGTTAAGTGCTTTCTATTACCATAGACTAGTTTAGAAGTGAATTATATTCTGATGAAATCACTGCTATAATTAACATCACAAAGTAAGAAGTGGAACAGAAATACTATTACCATGTCTAATATTAAATTATCATCATTCTCTCACACAAATTCGAGTGTTTTCATTACCAAAGTTTCACATAACAAACTCATTGTTTCTTTGACCTCAAGATAATCAGAACACGCAAACTTGTCTCCAAATATAATGCATAATAAAAGTAGCTGCAAAAGTAAGAGGAGCTTATATGAAAGGCCCAAAAAGCTTAACGTCAACGACCGTATAATTGAAACTGAAGTAAACAAGAAGAGTTTATGGTTATCACGAAAAACTCTGGATCTCAGAGGCTATTAGGCACTAACAAGCTTGAAAGTTATGTAATAATGCCGAGGAAACACCACTACATTTGCTATGCAAAACAGATGTATAATCTTTTTAAACAATCTTTTTCTACATACGAATGATGTTAGCATCACTCTGGTGTTGGCCATTTATCTAGGAAGCAGGGCTAGACTGTAAAGCTTATTTGAAGAAGCCAGTGTAATAGTTGAACCCTGAATGTAGTCGTACAGGAAATTCCAGGGACTAGACATAGCCACCACTAGAAGAATATGATTACGAGTTAACTTTATAAAAAATAAGTCAATAAATATAAATTATATATAATTATATGTAAGTACTTTTACAGTGCAGCTTTTTTCAAAATTCGGAAATTATTGATAATCCAGCAGCTGTCTTTTGCACGATTGGGTTATTCAATATATTTGCTACCATTTCATTTATATTCATCAGTGAAATCTTTAAATGTTTGCAGCTAATTTTGTCTGCCGTTGTATAATTTTGCCACGATTTGCGTACACAACAATACTGAAATAAAAGCCTCGAGAAGAAAAAAGTTAAATTAATCGACCGGCACCCTCTTTATAAAGTTTTAATCAAAATTGGATTTTTGTTCGCAGACAACATTTCGAGGTGTCAAATAGGTTCCGGTTTTGGGGTTGCGAGGATTCAGAAAGAGACAGAAGCTGAGTTATTTTTGTTGACACATCTTTAAAATGTCATTATAACGGTCTCGTTGATTTAGCGGTAGCGACGGCCCGTTGCCGGGAAAAACGTAGGCTTGATCAAAAGATTTAAAAATTATTTCGAATAGTTTTATTACTCACTGCAATTTGCACGCGCGGTGGCAACTGCAGTTAAGAGATAGCTAGTAAACAGGCGTAGTCCACTGCAGGCAATCTTCTTTATTTCTTTATTGTATTGGATATTGGTTACCCTGACTTCATAGCTGTTCAAGCCACTGAGTAGTACTTCTTTTTTCCGTTAAATGTACAAACACTATACTAGACTTTGGCTCGCTTAATTCTAGTTGCTAGCGACAATAAGCAGTGGCGAATTTAACTCGTATAAAAATCTTTTACCCTACAAGCTGCTCGTCTATAGAATGCAATGAAAAAATGCAAATGCCTGTATCAAAAACACATGCTCAATCACTGTCTTTAAAAAAGCTCTAAAAACGGCATTGTCTGACAAAACACTGATTATATGAATTTGTTTATTTATATTATTTTATTAATTGTGGAACATTCAATTCAATTCTGCCATTGAATGTACCTTCGGTATATTCAGTTATTTTGTTCCGTATACCCTCTTTCTGTTCACTTGCGTTTCTGGTCCATTCATTGGTTGCCTGGAAGAGATCGCATTTAGCGATATGGTCGCCACTTGTACTATTTCCATTTTTGATGCAATATTGTAATCTAAGCTTATGTCTTTAGCATGCAATACAGAGTTATTTATCTATTGTACACAAAAATATTTTTAATAATTACATATTAAATTGTGTATACAATAATATTATAATCAAACAAGCGTATCAGTGGCTTAGCTCTAACTCGTATCGCATAAAACAAAAAGTTAGTTTAGATGTAACCAACACTACACAACGTGAAAACCAAGTCATATAAATAATCTACCTAAATGTAACTGAATATTCATAAACAAAATTAAATAAATTAGCGTCCAAACAAGGACAGAAGAACAAAAGCTCCAAGTTTATACTTTGAGTAGTAAGTTGTGTTGTATTTTTGTTTCGGAGAATTCCTCTTCATATTTCTTTGCCCACTTTACTGAGTGTGACCTGTTTGTTGATATTATTTATGTACTAATGTGTTAGTGGGTTTTTGTTTTGTGGGGAAACTTTTGTTTTTGAGTGCTCGTGGATATAAGCGGTATTTGTTTGCTCTGGTGTCATGATATGTCTCAGGAAGTCCATAGGAAAAGCAAAAGGATTTGATGATCGTTTTCATGTTATTATGCATTATCTTAGAGACATTACTTGTGGTGGTTAAACAAACCGATGCGAGAGCAACATAGCTACGTTGTATATTTTGATGTGGAAAACTTCTTTAGATTTTTTTTAAAGACAATGCGCGCACAAGTCAGTCTAATCCCTGCGTTGCATACAAATATATTATAATAGACGGACACAAATTACATCAATCAATACAATAGTATAGGCGCGTTGAGCACTTTTTGGTTAAACAAAAATTATGGAACTCGTGTCATCGTCACGTTCCACTTCCCATGTGCTATATGTAGAAATAATAATAAATAATATCCTGCGACATTATTCACACACGGCCTTTTGATCCCAAACTAAGTAGAGATTGTACTATGAAAACAAGACAACTGATATATTACGCATACTTTAATATTTTGAAAATACATACTTGTACAGAATTGTAAGTAATAATAATAATAAGTACACCCAGCCTCAGGACAAACGGTTTGTTCCGCGTTCGCCTCGCGAAGTTTTGCCCCACATAAAAAATTCCGCATTCGCCATACATTTTGTTCCTTTTTAGCCCCAAATGTAATATTTATTTTAAATTTATTATTTTATTCCTGTTTCGTCCTATTTTCGTTTCCTTATTCGCCTCGAATACTTTTTGTGTGCAAATTAATGGAATTTTAGTACAGACAGCATGCAAAGTTTTTAAAGACAATAATTATTCAATCATAAACTAGGTAGGATACTATGGTAGACTTAGTGGTGGCCTACTTGGTATTGGAGAAAAAGAGGTTGAAAACTATGATAAATATTATGATTAAAATATGGTATTAAAAAAATGACTAAGATACTTATACATTTCTAACTTCCTGTATATAATAGATCAGTTCCACCCGTACAACAAAATACCGCCTTCCCCATTTAGGATTTGACGTTTATTACTTTACGTTTGTATATTATCTAACTAAAGCACCAACAGGCCTTTCATAATAATATTATAACACGTTTAATTTGCTAACCGTACCTTGGTTGGTACTATAAAGTAGGGCGAAACAGGAATCAAATTTAATATGGGGCAAAAGAAGAATTCTTTGGAATGTAGGACGAAAAAGTGGGGCAAACGTGGAACAAACCGGACAAACAGATATGTTCGTGCACACAAATATCTGTCCTGGGTGGGAATCGAACCCACGACCTGCGGCGTGAAAGGCAAGTATCTACCAACTACGCCAACCGGTTTAATTATTAGACTATTGAGATAAGAAGTGAAAAAAAATAGTTTTCACTTCTATCAGTAGTTCCCAAAGAGCATGTTATTTTTAATCTATAAGGAGGCAAAATATGACAATGAAAAGCAAGAGAAACCAATTTATTTATGTATTGCAAGATGATTTATTCTTGAAGGAAGCAACTCGCTCTGATATCTCATCTATTTTATTAGTATTCTATCTGCATTGCCGCGGAATAATGTTATTTCATAACTTTGATACTCTTCTATTGTATGTATATAAAAATAGATTTGTGAGTGGGTTTGATAAGATTTACTTGTGTTAAACCATGATATTATTTTATTTATACAATAATATAATATCTAGGGACATTGTCACAAAGATCATCCTAGCCCCAAACTAAGCAAAGCTTGTACTATGGGTACCAGGCGACGATATACATACTTATATAGATAGATAAATACTTAAATACATAGAAAACATCCATGACTCAGTAACAAATATTCGAACTCATCACACAAATATTTGCACTTACCGGGATTCGAACCCAGGACCACCAGCTTCGTAGACAGGAGCACTACCAACTAGGCTACGGTGACCGTCATTCATCATTTAACTGTTAAGTTATTAGGGAGACGGGGATTTTATATGTCACCAATTCCATAAGCGTCAATAATCATACATTTAATTTAAAGAAAATTAAAAAAAGAGTAGTTTATATTTTCTATCCCTATCGTGGAATGCTTGAATCAGCTATTAGGTATATTAAGGATTCCTAAATCCTGCGCTAATTGAAAGTGACTCGATCCAGGCCATTTTTGTGATACACATACTTACTAATATATTGTACGTATATGCTCCACAGTGTTTGTAGTTTAATTGGTTAGTATGGTTGAATTGTATAAAAGTGTTTTAGCTGTCCCATAAATGACTTATCAGATCTACGAGTTGATTGAGTTGATCTTAATAAGAGTAAGCTCTC
Organism: Pseudoips prasinana; assembly: GCA_951640165.1. Taxonomy (NCBI): domain Eukaryota; kingdom Metazoa; phylum Arthropoda; class Insecta; order Lepidoptera; family Nolidae; genus Pseudoips; species Pseudoips prasinana. The sequence goes on from OX621248.1 coordinate 35,014,508, forward strand.
ATCAAGAGTGCGTTCTAAGCACCACATTCAAGAATTACGCGCTATTTACTATGGTCTAAGTTTCAAATAATTATCTTGAACAAAGTTGTGCGTATTTTGTACTGACCTGTTTTTGAATTTTCTAATCGTTAACAGGTGAGAATAAAAACGCGTTGTGTGTTTTATTTAATTCTTCTTCATTTTGTAATAAATACCAGAAAACAACTTTAATGATAAAAGTAGTGTTTGATTGCAGGATAGGCTGTATCAAAAAATTAAAAACATTAAAGACTAAATAAATATAAATAAAAATCGTTTATTTTTAGGAATCGATGGCCCATAGCATGTTAGTAATCAGTACAAACTTAAAAAAAACTATGTTAGTATGTAACACTTAGACACACATCGGTACAAAAATAACAACACAAATACACAATAAAATAATAAACAGCCAAGATTAGAGGAAGATTTCTCAAGTCCCATGTCTGACATGAAGCTTGATAAATCTATCCATTGTAGGCCCTTCAATCCTTTCTGCAAACACCTTCAGAATGCTATTGCTCGGCCTTAAGTGAAATCAGACATGAAATCCTATCATACCAAGTTAGTAAGCGTAGCAGAAGCGAAAATGTAGTGTGTAATCAAGTAAAATATAATAATACTTATATCCTAAGCAGTATATTACGTATTTTAGGTACGACTTACCAACTGGTCGTACCTAAAATACGCAATATACACGAGTTACAATGAGGCGACTGTCTCGTTGGTCTAGCGACAGTGTTCAAAAGGATCTAATGAAGTACTGTTTTTAATACGCGGTTCAGGCTAAAAAGTGATTTTGGCAATTTACTGTAAAGAAAGCCCGAAGTCTGGAAGTTGGTGGCACCCTAATGCCTCTGAGAGGGCGTAAATCCATTGGTCCTGTATGTGATCTCTTTCTGGTTGTGGCGCTAGTCGTCCCATCGGATTATGATAGAATAGAAAGTGCCCCTGTGTTTGCGCACAAACTTTGCACTATGATGTCCTCCCGGCCGAATTTCGACCAAGGCAGCCAATCCAATGGAGATTAGCCAATTGCGCAGGATATATTATAGTGCACAAGTGTGTGCGCAAACACAGGGGCACTTTCTATTGCACTCTCATGATCCGATGGGATGACTAGGCTAGACCGGAAAGAGATCAGCTACAGGACCGACGGCTTTACGTACTCTCCGAGTACGAGGCACGGGGTATAATACCGCCAACTCCCAGACTTCTGGCTGATACTGAAAAATTTCGTTTTACGGAATATGCCAAAATCACTTTTTGGCCCGTACCGGGATTTGAACCCAGGACCTCTTTGTCTGCGATTGAACACGCTACCGCTAGACCAACGAGGCAGTCAAATTGCATTATGCACTATAATAAGTACCACGCAGATGGGCTGTCTCCATTCAAACAGGTGGTGGACTTTAATGAGGGGAAAATTCTATCTGCATCAAAAAACATCCAATGTTTGGTTCCGATTTAAAATGCTCTTAAATTTCCCGCAAACAATAAAAAACTAGAGTAATTGAAAAGGATTCGGGACTGTTTTCATAGTAATCTTTGTTCCAAGAAATCTGTGAATGGCATTAATTTTTCCATTAGTTAAATGTTTTTTTAAGAATACTTTAGCCTCCTCGTGTACTGTTTCATCAAACGATGGATTCGTTCTTAAGTTTTGATTAATTTATACCTACTTGGTACAAATTTGTTTTTGTTTGTTGCTGGTTGTAAATATCTGATTGGAGAAGCGAGTCTCACTCACATACACACATACACACAAAAAGGTTGGATGTTAGTTTAACTTAACTTAAATTCAATAATAATGAATAACTATATAAAATGATGTATGTTGGTGCGGTACATTCCATACCTCAAGCACAACCGTGGCACGTTTTTACGACTGAACACTGTCTCCCGAAATACAGGCTTTAGCCTAGTTTGGAAAACAGTGTCAGTACCTTTTGTAATTAATCATGACAAAAATCTGTAAACACATGTGAATGTATTTTGGTTTTATCTGAGTCCAATAAATTATTATCATTATTATTATTATAGATAGATAGATTAGATAATTCTATAACATTAGATAGATTCTATAACAAACTTCCCAATGATATTAGAGAATTGTCTACGAATAAGTTTAAAAGAATTATTAAAGCCAAATTGTGTAGCAGGGCATATTACAGAATTTCTGATTATTTAAATGATAAAAGTGCTTGGGATTGAGTTGTTCTGAGTCAACACACATGATTGTCATTAATCTTATGTATATTTTATTTTAAAAAAGGATTCCTACTGAGTTTTCTGGCAGTGTTTCTGCCACGCTGCCACGTCATGCACTGCACGGTAGGGAAAAAAAATATGACGATTCCACATAAATGTAAAATTTTTACGTAATAACCTTTGACTTTGACTTAGTCTTTCGTTGCGAATTAGTACATGTATAGTCCGAACCACGCCGGTGCACTCCTTGTACGTCACATTTTCACCACGAAAACCGCGGTTACCGCTAATCTGTTAAAGTCGTAAAAATTACAGTTCACTTCTTCATATTTCTTTGCAAATTCGCAAATTCTACGCCGAACGGGGATGACTGGCATGGAAACCCTAATTATTAGCGGTCAACTTAGGTGGTGTGGGCTTCTTGTTCGTATGTATTCTTCTCAAAGCTTGCAAACGTGAAGCGCAAACCGGGAGGACAGTTTCTACGGTACAAGGATGTCCTGAAACGGCACCTGTCTGCATATAACATTTCACGCGAACACTGGGAGAAACTCGCACATCGACGTCCTGAATGGCGCAGGACTATACATCAAGCTGCAGTGCAATACGAGGCTGCCAGGTTAAATAACATAGATGCTAATCGCCAACACAAAAAATATAAGCCCAAGCCAGTATATAACTAGACATACAACTCTAATAATCAGCTGTATTGCGTGTCATGCGATAGAATGTTTAAAACTAAATTTGGGTTTGCGAGCCATATCCGTGCCCACAACAAAAAATCATAGCAGGGTTCGCCATCGACGGACACGTCGCGGAGGACATCATAAATAAAAATAAATAATAAAGGTTTTTATTCACGTAGACTTTAAAAAAGCGCTTGCAAATAGTAAGAACATGTTCGCAGTAATATATAACTAATTTATAATTATTTCTAGGTACATATAGATATTTAGGTACACGGATTGTAGGAAATAATTTACAATAAGATTTATTTTATAACAGTAACGATATTTAGCTAACTTAAATTAAGTTATTGTCAAGGATCATGTGTAGGTTAAATTATCTAAATGTTAACTATATTTTTACTACATATTGTCTGAATGGTTCTGTCTATATTAAGGTACGAATTAAATGTTATCATTATGGCGGACCTTGTGTTTATAATGACGGTCGCGCTTTAATGCTACCACCGGATCCAATCATTTCTTTATACTAGAGATTTGTTTGAAATTTGACCATTAAGTACAGGCTCTGCCTAGTTTAGGATCAGATGTCAGTGTGTTAGTTGTCTTAAGATATTTATGTCAAGCACGGTTCGCTTTTAGCGTTCATACATCCCACGTACGTACGCTCTGGAATGAATTACCTGCGGTGTTTCCCCAGCGCTACGACATGTCCTTCTTCAAACGAGGTTTAAAAAGAGTACTAATATCACGGTAGGCAGCGGTTTGCTGTGCCCTCTGGCACTGCGAATGTCCATGAGCAGCGGTTACCACTTACCATCAGGTGGGCCGCAAGCTCGTCTGCTTACTAAGGCAAAAAAAAAATATTGATAACCGTCCTTTGAAGAAGCTATGTAGTTTCCCCATTTTTTTTACCTTTACCTGAACAATAATTTTATGTGAAAATAAAAACGATACAAAATGGGTATAATATCTTTCCCGTTTCCCCCACATTTCAATCAATCCCAATGAGGCGGTATATTACATATCGCAATTTAATTACGCGCGGCAGTGGCTTGGCGCGCCACCACATGTCAATTTCAACGTCGGCCATTGTTTTAATTTTGTGCTTTTATTTTGTTATTCTTTGTTGGGAACGTTTGTTTTGTGTGGAAAGGACTACGCTTGTCCATGTGTGTTGCGTGCGCTGAGTGAAGTAGGTCACATAGTTCCTAGGTTCTATTCATTATGATGATGGCGTATTCCTAAAGGAGAATTATTTGAGAATATTATTTTAACTGGCCTGTAGATCTAGTCTAAACACTAGATCTACAGGCCAGTTAAAATAATATTCTCAAATAATTAATATGCAAATAAGGCTGACTGCAAAGAATTTGTGTGATGAGCACGATTTATTCAGTAACTGGGTGTCATTTAGCTCTTAATGATTCGTAAATGATCATATCATGAAGTACCTAGACTCGCGGCCAGTCTATAGAAAGTGGTTTAAATACTGAGTGCCTCGTTCTTCGAGCAGATCTAGCTCTCGCTACCGCATACCGGTTGTTGTTGTTAAGCCATGCCAGAGGCCAACTGTGCGGTTTGAACAACTCTGACACTAGGTTAAGCACTGACCATACGGTAAAGTAAATATAAAATAAGTAAAAATATTATTTACCTACGTATTTTAAATTAATAAGTATCACGATAGTTTGGATCACAGACTGACACAAGTAATAATATAATAAAAAAAAAAATCGTTATTGTCTCTAATTAATAACAATTTATACAAAATTGAGACATCCCCAGTAAGTAGTGTAATACTTGTGTAGGGGCTGCCTCGCTTCTTACCGACGGTTACACAATAATAATCTAAAATTAAATTTTGACAAAGTAATAACATATTATCTGAACTAAAATAAAAGAAAATAAAAACTAAAAAATAAAAACTTACTACTTAATTTTTGTGTGTGAGTATTGTGTGTGTGTGTGTGTGTGCGTGTGTGTGTGTGTGTGTGTGAATCCTTCTGCGTGTTTTAATTATTAACATTATATTTGTTTGTTGTGTTGTATATAGGTAAGTATGAAATTAGTAAGTATTACACTTTAAGTATTACATATAAATATAGGTAAGATTTTGAATGAATATCCTGGGACATTTTTCACACATGGCCATCTGATCCTAAAGTAAGCAGAGCTTGTGCTATTGAAACCAGGTAATTGATATACTACATAATATGTAGTACATCAGTTATTATCAGTAGTATATTATACTACTTTTCTTTGTAAATACATACTATATTTAAACTCTGGACAAACTGGGTGGGAATCGTACCCACAACCTGCGGCGTGAAAGGCAAGTACCTACCTACTCGGCCGATTAGGGTGGCTGCTACGAAGCAGCCACCCTAATCGGCCCGTCGTCGGTTGGCATGGTTTGTAGTAAATATGATCACAAGTAGTTCTAACTCAGTATGAGTACAACAACATATGTTTAAAAAAATCCAAACAGTATTAAATATAAATAAATTCTTAAAATAAGCCGTGGATTAACTAGACCTTTAAAATTCAGACCACCGTGAAGAGAAGAGAAAGACTTAAATAAAAAAAAAAATACCTTGTATAAAGGTAAAACGAGATGAATAAATTTAAGATACGAGTATAGACAGCTATGTGTCAATATGGCGAGTGTCTCGTATCGTCCCTAGCTTAACGCAGAGAGCCTACCTCGGATTGGATTTTGATAAAGTCCCATTTTTAGGGTTCCTTAGCCAAATGGCAAAAAACGGAACTCTTATAGATTCGTCATGTCTGTCTGTTGTCCGTCCGTATGTCACAGCCACTTTTTTCCGCAACTATAAGAGCTATACAGTTGAAACTTGGTTAGTAGATGTATTCTGGAACCGCAATAAGATTTTCACACAAAATATTCCCCATACATAAAACTGAAAGTCATAATTTTTTTTTCATCGTTCCCATACATGTGGGGTATCTATGGATAGGTCTTCAAAAATAATATTGAGGTTCCTAATATCATTTTTTCCTAAACTGAATAGTTTGCGCGAGAGACACTTCCAAGGTGAAAAAATGAGTGCCCCCCCCCCCCCCCCCCTGTAACTTCTAAAATAAGAGAATGATAAAACTAATAAAAATATATGTTATACATTACCATGTAAACTTCCACAGGAAATAGTTTTTAATACGTCATAAATCGTAAACCGCAATTTACCTTTCATTTAATCAACTAAAATACTTGCTGCTCCGGAACCCTTCATGTGCGAGTACGACTCGCACTTGGCCGGTTTTTTTATATAAGATTTCAGCTTTGCATTGCGATGAATGCTATAAAACTAAAACCTCGGACATAAAGATAGGTGTGATCATGTTAGAAGGGAAATGATACAATTTCACCACTAAACATGATTTATCACTTAATTAGCAAAACATTAAGCGCTTTAACCAAGCAAATACAGGTTCTTCTATCTTTTCAGTATCTCAAATTATTATCATTTATTTAAAAAAGACAACGCCCGCACTAGGGAATATATTCCCTGTGTCGCGGGGTACTTTACAAACATATAATAGACGGACACAAATTACATCCAGACTCAGAACAACTATTTATGGGTCTCACAAATTGTTGTCCGGCGCGGGACTCGAACCCACGACACGAAGCAGCGAGGCGACTGTCTTAGCCGCTGCGCCACGCGTGCAGTATTTATTATTTTCAAAATTAACTTTGATAGGTACCTACATTATCTCAGAAACAAACATTTCAAATAAATGTTTAAAAAAGCGTGAAAATTGTTTGCAAGGTCTAGTCTACAAATCAGTTTGTCTATGGCATCGTCGGTGACAAACTAAGAGACGACTTTTAAGGTAGTTTATTTATTCATAAGTCCTTCACAGCTGAAAATTCATTAATATTTCATTACGCCAATTACGAAGTACTCAATAATATACAAGTTTACAACGAGTAAAGAATCTCTTTATTAATATAGACATAAAAACGAATAAGTTAATGTTTGCTAAGTATTTGCATTTATATACTTGTAGTTATTTTACTTGTAAGCTATTTAATAATTAATTTTTTTTTTTTTTTTTTTATAGCGAGGTGTATTGAATTATTCTTGATGAAATAATATATCTGGGGACAATATCACACAGATCATCCTAGTCCCAAACTAAGCAAAGCTTGTAATATGGGTACCAGGCGACGATATACATACTTATATAGATAGATAAATACATAAATACATAGAAAACATCCATGACTCAGAAACAAATATTCGTGCTCATCACACAAATATTTGCACTTACCGGGATTCGAACCCAGGACCACCAGCTTCGTAGGCAGGAGCACTACCAACTAGGCTGCGGTGACCGCCGAATAATTTAGCAACAACTAGCTATGCCCCGCGTTTTTACCCGCGTTAAACTTTATAAATTACCACAGCTCCTCCCCCGTAGGTTATAGCGTAATAATATGTAGCCTATATGTTGACCCGACCTCTTAGTAATATTTATGCAAAATTGGAAGTAAATCCATGCTGTACTTTTTGAGTTTAGCCCGAACATACTTACAGACAAACGGACAAAAATTCTAAATACTATATTTTTGGCTTTGATATCGAATGTAGATCACGCCCCGAGTATCCTTTAAAATATATTCAATGTACGGTTTTGACTTTCCTACGATTTTATTATATGTATAGATATTGACAAAACAAGCATATGGCGCCACCTAATAAAAACCAGCTACCGTAGCCTATGGAAACTTGCAAAACTCGGGACACCACTCACGCATTCGCACCTTATGAGATTATTAAGCACTAGCTGTGCCCCGCGGTTATACCCGCGTTAAATTTTATAAATGATCATATCTCCTCCCCCGTAGGCAATAGCCTATATGTTGAACTTTGAAGCAAATCCATGCAGTACTTTTTGAGTTTAGCCCGGACATACATACAGACAAACAGACACACAGACAAAAATTCTAAAAACTATATTTTTGGCTTCGATATCGAATGTAGATCACGCCCCAAGATTCCTTTTTAAAAAATATTCAATGTACAGTTTTGACTTTCCTACGATTTTATTATTATTAAGCATGTACCTAAGTAAAAAAAAAATCAGCGATAAGAGTATATTGAAATAGAACCGTGGACAAAATCTAATAGGTCAAAGAATTAGCATCTCCATTCAACGTGGCAATGCTACTTTCTGGGAACGTTCTCGGTTATCAGCGTTGTCGACTACTTTTTTACCCCTAAGGACATTGTAAGGAAGTATTATTTATGTGATTGGTGGCAATTGAGACTGCCAGCTGTGGTCAAAATTCAAAGGATGACGAAATTACTTATAATAAAAAATAATAACGGCTAATCTCCAAAACTGATTTTGGGGAGTACTTCATTTCCATATAGCTGATTATACGTTTTTTCTTCGTTTATATATTACTAGCTGTACCCCGCGGTTTTACCCGCGTTAAACTTTATAAATCATCACACCTCCTCCCCCGTAGGTTATAGCGTGATAATATGTAGCCTATATGTTGACTCGACCTCTTAGTAATATTCATGCAAAATTGGAAGTAAATCCCTGCAATACTTTTTGAGTTTAGCCCGGACATACATACAGACAAAAATTCTAAAAACTATATTTCTGGCTACGATATCGTTTGTAGATCACGCCCCGAGTATCCTTTTAAAAAAATATTCAATGTACAGTTTTGACTTTCCTACGATTTTATTATATGTATAGATTCGGCAGCTTAAAATATTACCTAATGGATTATATGGTAGACGCCACGGTTTTAGGCTATTCTTAAATAAATATTTAATTGAAGCACTATTAATTAATTACGAAAACACAGCCGTTGTTATTAAATTTTTACTCTCGGCCTCTTTAATTTAAACCTTTTAGAATCCGGTTTGTAGTCGATTATGCCCGATTATTTCGGTAACAAGGCCCGGGCCGCATTATAAACACTCGCTCGACACTAACGCGATTTAGGGCTCTGTCCTGTTGGCCACGTGTGGGGTATGGGGCACAGACTTCTGCGATCTGTGTCAAACATTGGTAGCAAATTCCATCTTCCTTTGGTATCCACAAACAATAGGCAAAATGCATTTTTGTGGCGAACTGGCAATTGTTTTAACAACCAAATTAATTTGTTTTAAAAAAAGGTTTTTATTCACGTTAGTTTTAAAAAAGCGCTTGTAAATAGTCAGAACATGTTTGTAGTAATATATAATCAAAATACAAAATCAATATGTAATGTTAATTCCGCTAATTGTCAGTTTAATCATGCCGGGATACAATTTGCACCGTCCTTCCGCACGCAAAAATGTGCACATGCAAGAGGGACAATATAAAAAAGCAAATTACATGCGCCAGTACGGACCAAACTATACGACGTATTTGTAATGGAAAAGATAATTTGGAAAATTGCAAGAAATCCGGCGTGTATAGGTTGGTCTGCGATGATTGTGACGCGGTATATATAGGTCAGTCAGGCCGAACTTTTCAAATACGGTATAAAGAGCATGTAGCTGCTTATAGGAATGGCCATCCTGATAAATCTCATTACGCCAAACATTTAATCGAAACTGGCCATACCTTGGGCGACAATAATACATATAATATTTTACATAGTTGTGATAAAAGTCTCCGGTTATGTGTGTTGGAACAATTAGAAATATTAAAATATAGCAATAATAGTTTTGCATTGTTGAATGACCAAACAAATTTAGTTTCATCTCCTTTATTACGAATATTTGGGGGTAGTTAGAAATAATTGTCCATGCATCCATGGTTGGTAGTATATAAAAGAGCGCTCGCTTCGTTGACTTTCAGTCTCCTTCGAGCACTCGACGAGCTAGCAGCCCTTGAGAATGGTCCGTGGAGGACTGAAACACGTGTTGGGCATCGTACTGGCGCATGTAATTTGCTTTTTTATATTGTCCTTCTTGCATGTGCACATTTTTGCGGGTGGGAGGGTGGTGCAAATTGCATCCCGGCATGATTAAACTGACAATTTGATTTTGTATTTTGATTGTTATGGATTTCTGCAAAGTAACGCCTGATTCCATTACTTAGTAATATATAATTAATTTATAATTATTTCTAGGTACATATAGATATTTAGGTACACGGATTGTAGGAAAAAATTTACAATAAGATTTATTTAGATAAGATTTTCAGAGTTTGTACTATAGAAACCAGATAACTGATAAATACTTTACATATACATACATTACTTATTATATATACATACATACATTACTTAGACAATTTACACCCAGACTCAGGACAAACCGACATCTTCATGTACACAAATATCTGGCCCGGGTGGAAATGAACCCACGACCTGCGGCGTGAAAGGCAGCGTATCAACCAACCACGCCAACAGGCCAGTTATATTAGTTCCTTAACAATTTACGAACAATAATAATTTACCGATATATATAATTATAAATTTTCTGTGCCCAATAGGGTCCATAATGCTCCTAGCTAGAAGCCTAATGTTTACCACCTAAGTCCACATTGTGGAATGCAAATAAATGATATGAATATGTTTGTTCTTTGCAAAAATATTATTTTGTCCTGTGAGGGGTTCATGTTTAAAATAGTTGAGTGCCGAAAAGTCGACTTTATTACCCAATGCACTACTCATGCAGTCGATATCTTATTAGAAAATCGCTTTATCTTTGGCCTTGTCCATCAAATGAAACCTTAAGCCTTACGACTTAGACGCACTCCCTTGCTTAATTTCCCGGAATGAGCTCTTAAGCGAGGCCCTTTACTTGTCTGACTTGAGGACCCTTGCTATGTAACACCTGAAACTTGCCCCATTTAATATGGCCGCCACTGTTTACCTACATTGCAGTAGTTGCTAGGATTAATGGCGGTTGCGCAGGATATGAACTCATTAGTTTGGATTTCTTATTCTGTTTGGTGTAATCCAAGTCAATCTTGCCATAATCTATACATATTATAATAAAATTGTAGGAAAGTCCAAACTGTACATTGAATATTTTTTTAATGGATACTTAGGGCGTGATTTACGATCAATATTGAAGCTAAAAATATAGTTTTTAGAATTTTTGTCTGTTTGTTTGTCCGGGCTAAACTCAAAAAGTACTGCATGGATTTAATTTAAATTTTGCATGAATATTACTAAGAGGTCGGGTCAACATAAAGGCTACATATTATCACGCTATCACCTACGGGGGAGGAGCTGTGATAATTTATAAAGTTAACGCGGATAAAACTGCGGGGCACAGTATATAGTAATAGTATATAGTAATATGTATTAGAATTAGAATAAGAAGACATTAAGTTCATTGCTTTGTAGACGAAGTACAAGGGTAAAATTAATATCATTGAAATAAAGTTGAAAATTACTTAACATATTTAAAGAGGTACAACATTTTGTTAGTTTGACAACATTATCAGTCTGCCAGAAGCCTCCCCCAAAGGTTTCTATAACGTTGTCACCGCCCTTGGCATGCGAGTTGGCAACCTCGCTTGGCATGCGAGTTGGCGACCGGGCTCGGCATGCAAATTGGCGACCGCAGTTAGGTGGTAGTAAGTACATGGGTGGCGCTGCTGCCCCACTACCTGGTGTCTTTTAAGACACCCACACAGCACTGCCTCATTGGTCTAGTGGTAGAATGTTCAACCGCAAAGAACAAGGTCCTGGGTTCAAATCCCGTCTAAAGTGATATGGGACTTTTCTATAAAAAGAAAATTTCTCAGGATCAGCCCGAAGTCTGGGAGTTAGCTGTGTTATACCCCTGTGCCTCGGAGAGCACATAAAACCGTCCCATCGAATCATGAGAGTGATGGAACAGAACTCCTGTGTTGTGCAAACACAGGAGCACTTTCTGTTCCGTTTACACTTGTGCACAATAATATGTCCCGCGCTTATGTTTAGTCTCCATTGAGACTGGCCGCCATGGCCAAAATTCGGCTAGGAGGATATTATTAAAACACCCACAGAATGGTATGGGGTGGCCCTGTTATTCTTTCTAGGCCGAAAACTACACGGGTAAATAAATAAATAAATATCTGGGACATTTGACACAGCGCCACCTATCTCAAACTAAGTTAAGCTTGTAGCTAGCTACTTTTAATACTAAACAACATATAGAAATGCTTATATATTTAGTAAGTTGTAAATCTTAATATCACACTAATATTAAAAAGGCGAAAGTTTGTGAGTATGGATGGATGTATGGATGTTTGTTACTCTTTCATGCCAAAAGTACTGAACGGATTTTGACGAAACTATGTAGTAATATAACTTATTTATCCGAATAACACATAGGCTATAATTTATAAAGTTATACTAGCTGTGCGCCGCGGTTTTACAACCGCGGCGCACAGCTAGTATATAGGAAATCTATACAAATAAATAAAATTGGAGTGTCTGTTTGTAATATTCAAATAACCGGTTTTTATAAATATGAATATATATACGGTACATACACTAAAATAACATTTTTTACAATTTTTGTCTGTCTGTCTGTCTGTTTGTTCCGGCTAATCTCTGAAACGGCTGAACCGATTTTGACGGGACTTTTATTGGCAGGTAGCTGATGTAATAAGGAGTAATTTAGGCTACTTTTATTTTATAAAAAGTCTTTTATTCGACTAAAATACAAAAACGAACAAAATAAACTAATTAACACGCGGACGAAGTCGCGGGCACAGCTAGTACATAATAAAAACAGAATACACCCGGACCAAGACAAGTATTTGTCTTGTGCAAGGATCGAACCCACATCCCACCTCATCCTTTACTACCAACAGACACGAAAACTTAATGTGTCGTTTGCATATTTAATCTATCATAGCCAGTTTCATTATTTAAATTATATTTGATCGTTCTAATTTTTGATACTCTTGTGTAACTACGTTATAATTTCGGAATTAATTGCTAATTTCCGAAGGTTCAAATCGGTAGTATAGTAGCCTTATTTAAAATATGGCCTCATTGAATAATTAATAATTTTATAATGAAAGATAGTAATGGGTAACTCACGTAATAAATTTTATGTTGGATGCAGCCAACAGTTTCGACTTCTTCAGGAAGTCATCCTCAGGGCTGATGCGACCCACACGACGTCGCGTCCCGTTTCGCAAATGAATTGTGAGTTACCCGTTACTATCTTTCATTATGTTAGCTCCTCGCGTCATCATCATCACCACATCAGCCGGAAGACGTCCACTGCTGGACAAAGGCCTCCCCCAAAGATCTCCACGCATTTCCCGGTCTTGCGCTATTCGCATCCAGCAGTTTCCAGCGACCCGCTCAAGATCATCGGTCCATCTTGTAGGGGGCCTGCCCACGCTGCGTCTTTCGGTTCGTAGTCGCCACTCGAGAACCTTTCTGCTCCTACGGCCGTCGCCGCGTCGGAGGTTCCTCAAATCAGTTTTAATAATAATTTCTTTCCAATTTTATGGTTATTTTCAACAGAATGGCAATCTCTGAACTGGCTTTTCCACGTAAATATTGTGCTAATTTCTATAGGTTTAAAGATTTTGTGGAAGAGAATAATATTTTTATTAGCATTGGGATCACAGGTCGATGTCTGATTGATCCCTAAGTGACGCATTTTGGCACGAACGGCGAGGCGAGCGCGGGGATGTTGATAGAGATACAAAATTATTCAAACTGCGCGTCGTGTCGTACGACTTATCTATATAACAAAACAGTGAGTCTTAAAAGAAAATAACCTTTTATGGCCTAATACTCCATCAACTGATGGAGTATTTGCTGTGTGGTGACGGCATAGAATACCATCACTCCATCTCATCCCAACGGGCAGCAGCGTTTTTCTGTGAACTATAACCATCAAACTACGATCGCTAACCCGTCTGTCATGTATGGTGGTTATGGCATATCCCCTCATTCTTTGGGGAGGCTTTTCCAGCAGTGGACGTACTTTAGCTGACACGATGATGATGAGCTAAGGGAGTGGCCTCGCTTTTATATAAGCATCCTTGGTTCGAACCCTTTATCTGTATAATAAGCTATACATATTAGTAGGTAAGAACGAAAATTGTGAAAATTTTTGGGAAGGCCTTTGTCCAACGGTGGGCATCTTTTGGCTGATATGAAGGTTTCGACAGCGTCGTTGGTCTGGCGGTAGCGTTTCAAATGGCAGTTCGGGTCAAAAAGTCATCATTGGATTCTCATTATCATTCCGAGTTCCGGCGGTGTGGACAGCACGTAAAGCTGTCAGTCCTGAACTCTTTCCAGTCGTGTAGCTAGTCATGCTATCGGATCATGAGTGATGGAATAGGAAGTGCCCCTGTTTTGTGCACTATAATATGTCTTGCACATATCCATTGAGACTGGCCACCGTGGCCGGAATTCGACCAGCAGGACGTTATTATGAAAAGTATTTGTGTTGGTCATTCGTCATGAAATAGCTGATAATATATATTTCTGAATTCAATACTTAATCATTTATTGCTTCCATAATGTATAACAGATGGTATTATCTTATAATTATGTAACAATTATGGACCCTGTCGGGCACAGCATAGTAGAAGAGAGGAAGAAGGCTTTTTGTTAATAATATTAAGAAGGCTTTTTGTTAATTATTGTCAAGAGGATCCATTGATTGTCCTGAAATTCTGTACAAAATCCCATTGAATTTACACCAAGAGCAGTAGTAAGACGTACTGATCCTATTCAACTTCCCTTAGTACCGACAAATTATAGACAAAATGCATTTTGTGGCGAGCGTACTAGTACAGTCATCATCATCATGTCAGCCAAAGTACGTCCACAACTGGACAAAAGTCTCCCCAAAGAATGGGGGGATATGCCATAATCGCCACACTTGGCAGACGGGTTAGCGATCGCATTTAGATGGTCATAGTTCACAGAAAAACGCTGCTGCCGTTCTCTGGTAGGTTGCCTCGGACGATTTCTACGCCCCCCACGGGATGAAATGGGGTGATGTTATTTTCTGCCGTCACCACACAGCAAGCCGTGAGTGGACCATAATTTTGACATCTTTAACACTAGATCAGAGTCAGTACGATGGCTACTAACTGAGGCCTACTTCAAAATATTCTAATTAATTAGGATGTTTTTTTGTTTGAGTAATGTGCACATTAGGTCATATCTAACGTAAAATGCAAGTGTGGCGCAGCGACTAAGACAGTCGCCTCACCGCTTCGTGTCGCGGGTTCGAGTTCCGCGCCGGATAACTATTTGTGTGACCCATAAATAATTGTTCTGAGTCTGGATGTAATATTTTGTGACCGTCTATTATACGTTTGTAAAATACCCCGCGACACAAGGATAATATTCACTAATGTATGAGTTATCGTTAAAAAAAAATTACATTAGACAAAGGCTTTGGCCTTTGACAAAATATTTTTTTTGACCTTTGGGTCGCGCTTTCAAAATCACGAGCACATCTAGTATCAAATAAAAATTAATTTAAAAAAGAAAACTGTTAAATTATGAAAATATTATATATTCTCGATGACCCGTTATTGGCTGTTTGTCACTTATATCGTTATCTTTGATACCATTGTACAGCAGTAGCTGACTACTTCCAATAAAAATGTATAAATAAATACAAAAATTGCCAACAAAAAGGAATCATAAATCTACAGCTAGAGTCGAACTTTTGTCTTAGTGACTGTCTGCCTTGTGCTACTTATTTGTCCTATTGCTACAAGTAGAATGAAAGCTTAGGGGAGTTTAATTGTCTGGCTTATGTGTCTTGGCTGCAAATAGAACAGATAGTTTAATTCTCAGACGTTTGTTTTTTTATTTCTTTTCTACAACAAGAAATTCTCGACTACGAAAAGAAGAAGTACCATTAGGGAATACTTTTCTTTTGTTATCTATACTGTTCGAGTCAATACGACAGAACACCGATATGCTGATCCAGCAAATCAGACACTTGCACTGGGACTTAAGTCGCGTATGGCTCCGCGAACTTAAGACGGCACAGGGAACCGCGAGCGTTCATTCATAATCATTCTATTATTTAAAGTGAATATATCATAGCAGTAAAACATTCGTTGTCTAAATTCAAGTCTTTTCAAGCATCTCCATCAGCTGTAACTATAGGTCACATTCCCACAAATTGGTCCTTCGAGCCGGATTTTAACAAAACTATGTTGATTAAATTTAATAGATTTGTAAGAACAGTAGCTTATTTTCGTTTTCCGTCGGTCCTGTACCAGAACTCTTCCCGGTCGTGTCAGCGGTCCCCGTGTCCCAGCGGTTCAAGAGTTGAAAATTGAGACTGAGAGACTTGAAAATCAGGTGTACTTTAATATGTCTAGTATACGCTCGACTAGGAATACATTTTTAAAAGTAATTGCCTTACTTTTTATGAGGTATTGAAGTTAATAGTTTTAATACATTTTATTTACATAACCTTGTAAAACATCAATAAAGCAGTTTGTTTTTATCAAATGTTACGTTACCGGTATTATAGTATACCACAGTGGGTATAAATGCAGTGTATTTGTTACAATAGCTAATTCTTCGGTATCGCGTGCTATGTAGGTCAGATTCCTCCAATATAAATCGTTGGAACGCGGGGATCGCCAGAAAGTTACTGTTGAAATTCGTTTCGAAATCACAATCCAGTTGATGTGGCTAATATTTTTTTAGAAACTTCTATCTAAATGTTAACTACGATTTCCAAATTATAGCTTCAACTGCTCGTTTTCGGCATGGTTTTGTTACTTTTTCATGCCGCAAGACTTAACAGCGTCTTGTAATTTGAAATATAGTGAAATATACTTGTAAAGCTCGCATTTAAGCAGTAAAGTCCAATACAATATTAAGATTAATTTATAACTAAACAGATTCGAACGAATGGCCTAGATCGTCCGTAAAGTCTAGGCGTATAATTGTTGGGAAATCTTTAATTAACGAACAAGATATTTAGTCATTACATGTTTTCAAATTCTATTATAAATTTGGGATACCGTGCAAGTGATGAACGCTGAAAGCTCTCAATCAATAGTTTGTTAATTGACATAGTACAGAGCGATTTATTTACATTGCCTTCTTAATAAAATTAAGGACATAAAATGACGGAATTCTACAAAGAGGAAGTGATTGCTGGAAGCGGAGGTATACCTTTCTTAAATATGCATTCCGTCCTTTGACTACCTCGTTGGTCTAGCGACAGGGTGTGTCCTGGGTTCAAATCCCGGTTCGGTCCAAAAAAGTTATTTTGGGATTTTTCCGTAACAAGAAATTTCTCAGTGTCAGCCCGAAGTCTGGAAGTTGGCGGTATTACACCCCCGTGTAAGCACGTAAAGCCATTGGTCCTGTACCTGACCTCTTTCCGGTCGTCTCGCTAGTGGTCCCATCGGATCATGAGAGTGATGGAATAGAAAGTGCTCCTGTGTTTGCGCACACACTTGTGCACTATAATATGTCCCGCGCAAATGGCTAGTCTCCATTGAGACTGGCTGCCGTGGCCGAAATTCGGTCGGGAGGTCATTATTCCGTCCTAGCCTTCTACCATATTTATTAGGATCTGCTCTTAGACCAACCTCTTCTGGCCAGGAGCAATTTAATGACGCATATCTGACTTCAAAAGTCATAAGGAACCAGTAACTAAAGTAAGGAGGAGTCAATTCTATTTGGCTTCTGCCTATCTGAAACAATTATGTCATAAGATATTTTATTATATATTATTATTATACAATATATATTATTATTGTCGTAAGATAGTTCTAAGAGAAAGTTCAAATGTCAAATAATTAGCGCCCTGAAACAACAACTTTAGATGTAAAAACTTAATTCCTACATATATATATGTTTTTTTTTGTTCATTTGCTATTATTTAGAGCACTATTATTATTAGTTATTAGTAGCTATTATTAGTAATCAACCATGTATTATATTATTCCATGCAACTTAATATTTCTTTAGTCCGTTCCTTAGTCGATCTACACTATACAAATTGTACTCAAGAAACCTGTAATTGGCCTTACTATATTGATTTTACTATAAAGCAAAAAAATATTTGTATCGCTGTTGGTATTCTAATAAATAAATAAAACTTCTGGTGACAAGCAGGAACGATGGCTTAAAATAATCGCCGAGGCATGGAAGTTAAGGTATAAAAGACCTTTTTCAGCAATTATACTTTTTCTTAATACTTCTTAAATCATAATTTTTACAATTAGCTAAACTGAAAACAAGTTTCAGATATCTTTAATACGAATTGTATAAATTTAAGTGCGGATGGGAATCGAACCCACAAACTACGGGGTGTTCCGCCGTATGTGCGGTAACCGCTTCGCCACCGCACCGTGGTTCTCAGATTCGGATTTATACAATACATTCGATATTATGTTAACGCACTTAAAACGCCTTTAACGGCATCTAGCAGTCAGGGTCACTTAACACTAGATAAACTGTCTAGTGGTAAATGACCTTGACTGCGAAGCCAGAGGTCATATGTTCGATGTCCACCTAGGACTGTTTGGGTCTCATTTATCTATGATATGTTTGTATTTAGAAATATATAAGTACGATCATAAGTTGTCTGGTTGTCATATATACAATTCATTATAAAAATTGAACAATTGTTTTGAGTATAGTATGCTTAAAATGCTAAAAATAATAAATAATAATAATATTATCTAGGGACAATATCACACAGATCATCCTAGCCCCAAACTAAGCAAAGCTTGTACTATGGGTACCAGGCGACGATATAAGATAAGATAAAATAAATACACTTTATTGTACACCATCGTACATAAAAGTTACAGGATCTCAAATAATTATAAAAAAGGTACAATGGGCGGTGTTATCGCTTAAAGCGATTTCTTCCAGACAACCTAGATATACACACATAAGTAGATAGATAAATACTTAAATACATAGAAAACATTTATGACTCAGAAACAAATATTCGTGCTCATCACACAAATATTTGCACTTACCGGGATTCGAACCCAGGACCCAAATTAAATCATAGTTAATAATAAGAACTATGATTTAATAAATATTCAAAAATAATTGTGTTGTTCTCTGATATAGCTAAAATGTATACATACTATTTGTATGTATACATTTTAGCTACCTGTTCAATTTGCATGTCGCCAAGCGACAAAATGTATAAGGATCTACTTATTTAGTGCACTATGTACCTATCTACTATGTACCTACATTTTATGCGAATAAAGATTATTATTATTATTATCATAGTACAGTCTCTGCCTAGTTTGGGATCAGATTGCAGTTTGTTAGTTGTTCCAAGATTAATAAAAAAATCTAAATTTCATATCAACTTCAATACTTAAACTGCATAATGCCAAAGTAAGAAAGTCATTCCATCAACTTGATTTATTACCATGATGTGATTCACTACTAACACGAACAAGTGATGGACTTCTCTGTTTTGAAAGCAAACCTTCGATCGCGATATTCAGAAAACATTACCTTGAAACTAAGCAGCCAATCTGAACCTCTTAAGCGGAAATGGGTCGCAAGAGCCACCCATTTTGTTCATTAGCATTTTACGTGAACAAGTAACATAATTTCCTTTTTATAAATCTATACAGATTTATTTAATTCTACTATCATTAGATTTTTTTACTATTAATTGGAAATCGCGGTATTAGTCAAGAAACCAGGTCCCGAAACAGTATTATTTTTTACATAATATCTTTCCGGTAGAATTTCGTCATGACGGCTGTCTCTATGGAGACTGAACATCTTTGCGGGACATATTATAGTACTCAAGTTTATACGCAAATACAGGGGCACATTCTATTTCATCACTCTCATGATCCGACGGGAAAACCAGCGACACGACTGGAAAGAGGTACGGTACCGGACCGATAGCTTTTTGCGTTCCGAGGCACGGAGGTGTAAGACTACTTAATAACAGGCTTTGAGCCTATACAAAGAAATTAACGTAACAAAAAAATCTCAACACCCCTTTTTGGCCTGTCCCAGAATTGGAAACCTCCTGGGTTCTAATACTGGGTAAAGCCAAAAAGGGGGTTTTGAGATTTGTTGTTCCCTATTAACTACGAGTGGATACGCTACCACTAGACTCACGAGCCATACATAGTAATTGGTCGGGGCGAGAATCAAACCTGTGGGAACTGGGCCCATAACGTCTTACCAGACGTCTTGCACCATTTCGATACAAAGGTCATCTTCGTCAAATATAACTCCAGAAGAGTCTGGCGACGAAGGTCCTGTCTCCCAAAAGCGTTCGATCAATCCCCAAGCTCAAAGTCATTTACTTATATAATAATCTATAATCATAATACCGGGTTGGGCCATAAAAGTCATTTTGCGACTTTTCTGTAAAAAGAAAAAAATCTCAGCATCAGCCCTAAATCTAGGAGTTGGCGGTATTATACCCCCTGCCTCGTAGAGCACGTAAAGCCGTCGGTACTGTACCTGACCTCTATCCGGTCGTGTGGAATAGAAAGTGCTCCTTTGTTTGCGTACACACTTCAGGTGGCTAATCTTTGTTATGAGTGGCCGCCGTGGCCGAAATTCGGCTAGGAGGACATTATAATTATTAATATATATAAGCTATTCTGTGATTACATTTTTAGAACGCTGTTAAGAGACTTGGTATCTTGGTAACCAAACTATCTCCGCTGATGAGTGATTTTTTTATATTATTTACAAAGACAGCCCCCGCATTAGGGAAATTAATCCCTGTGTCGCGGGGTACATTACAAATAACTATATATGGGTTACACAAATAGTTGTCCGGTGCGGGATTCAAACCCGCGACACGAAGTGGCGAGGCGACTGTCTAAGCCGTTGCCCCAAACGTGCAGTGAGTAGTTCAATAATCATACTTTGTCATCACCCCAATGTTCTTACTAACTTAAACGTCAAAAACATATTTTTATAACTACCTACAACGAAATATAAATCTAAATCCCGAAGACAATCATTCCTACGTGATATTTTTACTAAGAAACAGATCTTAATTTTTATTTTTCAATGTCTGCCATTATTCCCATTTGCGATTCAAGATGTGTATCGCCAAAATTCAACGTTATTTTATCAATTAACTTTGTTTTTCTTTTTCGATTTGAATATCGTTTTACCTTTAAACAAAGGCGAAATAACTTTGGGCATTTTAAGTAACGATTTCGGACTTTGTAATTCTATCTGTTGTTGCCCTTCGAATAAACATAATCTGCATATTTAGACATCGTTTGATGTTTGAGAACTTGGTAATATTAGGGCAAATTATGTTTTTGGTAGCTAAGAAATTTAATAACACGTAATATATAACATCGTCGGGTACCTGAGTTAAATTGTTTGCCATTCAGTACACAATGTCCCCGATTCCACGCAATATCATCTAAACTAATTTTGATGTCAATGTATTTCTTGCTAACAATCAGTCTTATGAAAAGGATAGGGATCTCCTTCGTTGGGTCAATTTAGTTTGGGCGCGAAATACCATAACTCTTGCAATTATTGAACTTAATTTAGTAAATTACTTTTACATATGTATAAACGCATACTGGTATTAGCAAAATTAATTTTTACTGGCTAATAAATTATGGCGATATTTTAAGATCTCTCAAAATTCTAAATAATTTAACAAATATTGAACTGTAGATGGCATAATTTCGAGTTAGCTAAAGGTGAGACAGGTTACAGTTTATCTTTGCTTAAACATTTAGCTTCATATTCGAACGTCCATTTATATAAACAATGAGAAGAATTGAAATATTTTTATTTCAATAACATCTAGCACGTAACAGTTCTACTAATAAACAGCAATCCAATAATATATTTCACGAAATTTTGACACAAAACAAATAAACCCAAAAAGCCTTATTCAACGCGTTCAGATATACGAATGATTGGCATTTCAATTGATGCCTTCAACGTATTTTTGGCTGATTCTACCATCTGAGTTATATTGTGGTAACTGCTCGTCAATTACACTACGCTTGTTTTTAACCATATTTTAAGCCATGGTCTGAGTAGCATCTGTCAGACGTTCCTCTAACGTAGGACCCACAACAGACACATTAAGCGCACGAAGTGGTCCTGTCACGCAGACGTATATTATATACTAGCTGTGCCCCGCGGTTTTACGCGCGTTAAACTTTATACATTATCACAGCTCCTCCCCCGTAGGTGATAGCATGATAATATGTAGCCTATATGTTGACCCGACCTCTTAGTAATATTCATGTAAAATTTGAAGTAAATCCATGCAGTACTTTTTGAGTTTAGAGTTTAGGACATACATACAGACAAACAGACAAAAATTCTAAAAACTATATTTTTGGCTCCGAAATCGATTGTAGTTCACGCCCCAGGTATCCTTTTTAATATTTAATATACGCCGTCGTCACCACAAAGTGTTCACTCGAGATGTAATTCAAGCTCAAGATTTGATAAACCATATAGTGATATATCAATCTTATAGTATAAGTTCAGTAAAAACAAGAAGCATGATATAGGCTATACCTACTTAAAAAATACCCAAATCAAATTTTGAGCTCGAATGACATCCCGAGTGAACACTTTGTGGTGACGACGGCGTATATCAGAATATCATCATCCCATCTTATCCTGTGGGGGGCGTAGCAGTCGACCCGAGGAAATATCTACCTGAAGACGGGCAGCAGCTTCTTTCTGAGTACTATGACCAGCATACTGCGATCGTTAACCCGTCTGCCCAGCATTGCGATTATAGCAGAATCATCTTGGGCGTATATGCCATGAGGCTTTTGTCCAGTAGTGGACTTTATAATATAATAGTGTTTAAGAGACTTACTCGTTTCTTCGCACACAAGACAACTTTATCCTGCAGTTAAGTCGTGTAAACGAGGTTATTAACCACCTGTAAATCGGCCACCGTAGCTTGTGGACACTTGCAACGGGCAAGAAGCTCATTCTACAGCTTCATCTAATACTGTCGTTCTGAGTTTGGACGAATTTTGTATGTGTGAAATTCTTGTAAAAATTTACAAACAAATATATATCTTAATAAATATCTTGGGACAATCAATACTCCGCCTTCTGATCTGATCCTAAACCAGGCAGAGCCTGTATGGTAACCAGACAATTGATTAACATACTTATATATTTCTAAATACATACCTACATATTATAGATAAATTAAACTCAGACATAGAACAAATAATTGTGCTCATCACACAAAGACTTGTCCCGGCTAACGCTACATCCTACGTACGCGATTCAAAGCTAACGCGATTATGAAGCAGTGACACGCGAATTCAATGCGATGTGGTGCGAAGCGGTGGCGGTGTCCTACGTGCACGCGAATCATCTCGCGAAGCCGCCACCGACGCCGCAAAAACACGACGGCAACGCATCCTGTTGGCGCGAAAATATCAAGCCAACTGATCGCGTTCGCTTCATGTCGCGCCGCTCCGCACCGCACCGCACGCGCGTTTGGTCACGTAGGACGCTTCAATAGGTTTCAACTGTTTGTTGTTTTCGCGACGCGCCGCTTCGCGTTCGCATCTAGATCGCTCACGCAGGACGTCGCGTTAGCGGTCAGGGCCACTTACCTCTAGACTAACAGACTAGTGTAACTTCCCATAACGTATACATTTATTTCATTAGTGTGGACAATGTTCTCAAAACTTCTTAAAGATATTATAAGCGAGTTATATTAAATATTACTGAAGACATTTTCGTTAAACTTTAAGTGAAAATTTCAACAATTCATAATTCTCAAAGCTGTTTCTAAATCTGTCTGAAGACTGATATTAGGGTTGACTGAAGCTAGAAATTATCTTTGGTTAGTTTCAATCAATGTCAGGGTTGTCACACAAATAAAGATAAATGTCATCGCTTAAACACTAATTGCACCGAAACTCATTTACAAGAATTTGAATAAAGCTGATGTAGGACGTAATTGAAAGACACCAGCATCAAAATCGGATCAGAAACCACGGAGATATCACATAACTTATTATACACACAAACAAAATAACACACCCAAACTAATAACATCCTTATCAAGAGAAGTGCAAGGCAGTGCGAGAAGTGTCCTTTATTGCCGCCACGTGCAAGCAGGTCCGGGAAGACAGCGATCTTTTTGTGGCGCAGTCGCTGTACTGAACTGGCAGGAGTCGGCAATAGAAGAGGGCAAACCAAAACCCTCCATGTGTACGTGTCCAGATCATCTGGGACATGGCGCAAATGGGTAGCACCAGAGCAGAATACACACGATCCCAGAGCTACCAATCATCGGGCCCCAAGAGAAGACCACAGCAGACCACACGCAGATACTTTTTTCGGGTAGCATGCGTAGGCGTTACCCTTGCCTTAACAAAAAAAAGATAGATAAACTCTTTATTGTACACCTAAAGAAATAATACAAGGCGACAACATACATATTATAATAGTACAATTGGCGGCAAATTATAATATAATATCACAAAGTGTGATCTCTTCCAAGCAACCTAGGTAGTGAAAGAAAAAAAAAGTTACAGAGATGGGGCAGTTTAGGTTAGGTTAGAATTACTTAGTTCTTTGCATAGGCAACAAACATCTATTGATCATCAAAAGATCATGTCATGATCATGTAACAATAGCTCTTAGTTCACTTAAAATAGCTTGTTAAAAGGTATGTGGATGACGCAAAACTTCCCCTTTCTTCCCTCAGGCACGAGTTATTCAACTGTATTTAGTTAAGCTCTGAATATAATATCTGTATTATAATTCTATACCTAATAGTCTGATTCCAACCGAGCTTTAATCAATTACTAGAAATTTCCACGGTAACTTTGAAACCATTTGCGAATTTTAATTTAATTATATCGTATCATAGATCAATAGATAGCAGGAAATGGCATTACAATAGAATTTAAATTGGGACTATATATATAACTTATGACTGCACGTGTGGCGCAGTGGCAAAGACAGTCGCCTAGCCGCTTCGAGTCCCGCGCCGGACAACTATTTGTGTGACCCATAAATAGTTGTTCTGAGCCTGGATGTAATTTGTGTCCGTCTATTATATGTTTGTAAAGTACCCCGCGACACAGGATTAGATTCCTTAGTGCGGGCGTTGTCTTTTAACAAATACATCATTGATCTAGCGGTATCGGTAGCCGCGAAAGGTTTTAACCTCAAGTCGGAGCAAAATAATAGAGGAAAATACACTAGCAGCTAGAAGACACGAAGGTGACGCTATTAGATCTTGTGCCTCGAAGAGAACATAAAGTCGTTGGAGTTCTCTCCAGTCATAACTTTCGTATCATGCGAGTGCGTGTATAGAGAGTGCATCTGAATTGTAGTTATAACCAATGACTTATTTACGATTTGTCATCACTTCTACCTTCTTAGTAAACTCAAGCGACTTTACTTCCACCCAGGCAGGATCACAACGCACATCAACTACACTAGATACTAATATTGTGAAAAAATCTGAACAGTAGAAATGTTGTCTATAGATTCAGCTTATTTTTAAACTAATCAATAAGAAAATTGTAGCAACTTACTTAATGAACAAAAATCAATATTGATATCCAGAGTGACAACACAAATGCCTCCGCCGTATTTTTGGGGTACGGAATCCTAAAAACTATTTATAATGAAACTTTACTAAGTACATATAAAAAAATCTGTAAGTTGGAAGTAAGTAGTGAAGCTACCCATAGAACGACATAAATAAATATGGTAGATACTGTACGGGGCAGAGTCCGATATCAAATATATTCAACTACCCAACATCTGTTAATAAACTTATTATACTTAATGCTTAACAATCTATTGGGTGCCTACCTCATATACAAATGTAGAATATTGTGTACTGCGCAAAAAAAAACAGATATAGAGGAATACATAATTTGGTTAATAATTTGTTAATAGATTTAGTTTACAAATAAATGCCATTATCATCATAATTGATTATAATAGGGACAGAAAATATCATTATATTAGTTGGTTATAGAACTGTTAAATGAGGAAGGTGGTGAGAAAATCGGCATGAGTCCTCATAGCTCCAGTGGCGCAATTGGTTAGCGCACGGTACTTATAAGGCAGTAGGCGTGTGAGAAATGCCGGGGTTGCGAGTTCGAGCCTCGCCTGGAGCATATTTTTTAAGTTACTATAATGTAAATATATACTCACTATACGTGTACAGTAATGTATTAACCGACTTCAAATAGAAAGAGGTTCTAAATATAATTAAATATTTTTGGGTGATTTTTTCTGCTGATTCTGAATTGATATGTGAATTATATTCAAATGTTTCAAATCAAATCAAATCTTTTATTTGCGAAAATGGGTGGTTTACATTAGGTATTACAAAGGTAGTGGGTATCACCATAATCAGCTTTTAGGCATGCAAATATTTAAAAAAAATGCTCGCAAACAGACATTTACCTAAAATTACATAATATATATGTCATAATAAAAAAATGAATGTCAAGAGAATTGTCAATATCTTAGTATAAACTAGCTTATTATACAATCCGTGTACCTTTATTTTTTTTTTTTTGTTTAGGCAGGGGGAATGCCTTCGCATGCCACCCGCAAAAAGTGTCTGCGGGTGGGTATGTCGGACTTGCACCGACTAAACCTACCTGCCGTGGACTTCTCCTGGCGCCTGATGGGGGAGTCCCGGGAACGCGGGTATGCTGCTCCGGTACCCCCCTTTTTGCGCCATGTCCCAGATGGTCGGGACACGTACCCTGGGAGAGCTCCTTTGGATTGCCCTCCCCTATTGCCGACTCCTGCCAGTACGGCACAGCGACTGCGCCACAATAAGATCGCTGTCATCCCGGAGCCGCTTGTACGTGGCGACAGTAGAGGACACTTCTCACACTGCCGCCGCGGCCCCGAGGGGGAGTTGGGCTAACGGCTGCCGCCGGCGACCCGACGCCTCCTCCACCTACGAGCGGGATCGGCTCGTTCCCGATCCCGCTCGGCGGCGTCCTTCTGCAGCAAGACTGCCTCACAGAAGGAGACCACGGCGTCCCATTTGGTGGAGTCGTCAGCCAGCATCGCATACACGACTGCTGGCGGCGAAAGATCCTGTCCGATCTCAGCGACCAGGACTCGCCTCTCGGGTTCCCAGGCCGAGCACTCCTCCAGTGTATGCTGGGCAGAGTCCAGGTCGCTCCCGCAATGGTGACAATGTGTCGTCACTTCTCGGCCGATCCGGCTCAGATACTCACCGAAACAACCGTGTCCGGTGAGTATCTGAGTCAGTCTGTAGGTGACGTAACCACCCTTCCTTCCCACCCAGGCTTCGAGGTGAGGCAGGATAGCACCAACGGCACGTTGGCGCGCGTTTAGTCGCAACTCAAGACGTGCGCGCCACTGAGTTAGTACGCGCCGGTGTGCATCCTGTCTATACTCAATGAGCGTCCGGTCTGGCGCGCCCCCGATCCCCTGGCGGAGGCGTATTTCGGTAAAAACCGCCGCATCGACCGCCGCCAGTAGATCGAAAGGCGGGAGGCGCGCCAGGAGTGTCGCCGCCTCAAAAGATACCGTACGGTATCCTCGTGCGATCCGTATGGCCACCAGCTGCAGGCTATTAAGAATAGCTCTGCAGTGGGAGGCGCCCGTCAGGCGTTCAGACCAGACGGGCGCCCCGTAAAGAGCCATGGATCGCACGATACCTCCGTAGAGGCGGCGAACTTCTTCCCGTGGACCCCCGAGGTTCGGCAACAGCCGGTGTATAGCGCCGGTTACCCGGCGCACTCGGGGGGCCAGACGCTCAAAGTGCTCCTCGAAGCCCCATCGACTGTCTAGGGTGAGGCCGAGGTAGGTACTTCATGTACCGCCCCACCCTGATCTCTACGTCACCTACCCGCATCGACATACTGGGTGGTTCCTGCCTACGGCGTAAGCCGTGGAACCATAGCGCCTCGGTCTTGTGAGGCGCTCCCCGAAGGCCCAGTCTCCTTATGGCCGCGACGACATATGCAACACCGAGTTCGGCGAGCCGTACCACCCGCTGGAAGCAGACCTCCCGGGCTATTACGAGCGTGTCGTCTGCATAGCAGACGACGCTCACTCCAGGAGGGAGGCCAATCCTCAGGACCACATCATAGGCGAGGCTCCATAGCAGAGGTCCCAACACGGACCCCTGAGGAACCCCGCAGGAGAGCTCCCTCTGGATCTCAATCCCGTTCCGACCGACTAACTTGATCGTCCTGTAAAAAAATAAAATAAAATAAAATAAAAAAGGTTTTTATTCACGTAGACTTTAAAAAAGCGCTTGTAAATAGTCAGAACATGTTTGTAGTAATATAGTTGTATACATTAGATATTATTTCTAGTAACATAGATATTTAGGTACATCTTGTATGAAAACATTTATAAAATTTATTTTATTACAGAAATGATATTTAGCTAGCTCGTATCAAGTTATTGTCAAGAGATTATGTTTAATTATCTAGTTTAAGTCTAATATTTTTACTACATATTTTCAATGGTTCTGTCTATATTAAAGGTATTATTATTATGACGGACCTTGTGTTAATAACGACGGTCGCGCTTTAATGCTACCACCGGGTCTTCCCAGCGAAACAAACTCAGTGGGTTCATCTACTACCGGTTTCAACACGACCCAGTTGAGACGGTCCGGCGAAACATACTCAAGCGGGCATGAACACGGGATTTGGTCCAATTAGAGTAATTATTTAGTAGGCAAACACAATATATGCTCGATCGGTTGTCTGAATGCTTATTATTTTAGATTATATTTAGGTATACAAAAGAAAAACTTCGAAACAATAACATTATTCATTTTGAGACAGAGTCAATAATTTTAAATTAAGTATATGATAGCAATCATTTACAGATAGTTCACGTAACACAGCAGATCAGTCATGTCTATATGGCTACAAGATCTCCAGCGAGCAATGTGCAGGTAGGAAGTGAGAGCCAGACGTCTTTGTCATCGATGTACTCTTTAGTGGTGTAATAACCCCTAGCCATAAGTATACGTTTAATATGTGTTTTAAAACTTGTGTCAGGCAGATCAGTAATTTGAGTAGGAAGCTTGTTATAAAACCTAATACAATTTCCTAAAAATGATTTATTAGTTTTGCTTGTTTTGCCTGTCACGCAAATATGTATACCACGCAGATAGGGAGGCACGTTATGGTAGACCAGTGCCTCCCGTATCGCCCACCAGGGGACGGAGTTGAAGGCGTTGACGATGTCTAAGCTCACCGCCAACGCCACCCCCCCCGCCCGAACGGCGGGCTCCGACAGGGCGCGGACGCGGTTAATCGCGTCCAGCGTCGAACGTCCCTGTCGGAAGCCGAACTGGTTATCCGACAAGTCGGGGCCAACGCGTGACAGATGCTCGCTGAGACGGGCGGCAAAGAGCTTGCCCGCCTCGTCCAGCAAGCATATTGGTCGGAACGCCGAGGGAGAATCGGCGGTCCTGCCCGGATTGTGCAACAGCACAAGCTTGGCCTCTTTCCAACAGGACTTTCCACTACGGAGGCAGCTTGTGAAAAGTTGCCTCAACCGGTCCCCCAAGACTACCAGAGCGTACACCCACGCCCTGCCCGGTATCCCATCCGGGCCAGGGGCGGTGTTTCGGGCTGCAAGTCGCCGTACTGCTCGGTCCAACTCTCCCTCCGTCACCTCAAACTGGTCGTCCCAATCATGGTGCGACGGTGACGGAGAGTCCGAGGGACTGTCCTGGACCCTAGGGAAGAGGGTGTCCATCACTCTCTTCAGAAAATCAGGGTCCAGGGTACTGGTCAATGGAGGGACCCACGGTCTGAGCTTGCCCAGTACCATTTTGTACGGGCGCCCCCATGGGTCCCTGTTCAGTCCCTCGATGAGCTCGTTCCAGGACCGAGCTTTGGCTTCCGCTATCGCAATCGATAGCGCCTTGACGGCGACTTTATACGCCGTATGCGCTCTGGCATCCTCTTCAGGATTGGCTCGCCTCCTCCGACGGGCCCGCTGGTGTCGGCGACGCGCTGCGACGTACTCCGATCGGAGTCGCGCGATTTCTGCCGACCACCAATATTGCGAGCCTCGTCTGTCACCCGGACGGATCCGAGGCATCGACGTGTCGCAGATGCGAGACATGATGCCCCGGAACCAGTCCGCTTGGGCATTGGGATTGGACGGGATCCTCTCTCCACCCTCGCTGGCACCCCAGGCGATGGCGACGGCGGCAGCCATCAGCATGTCGCGGTCCAAGCGGCGCAGGGACCAGCGCCGTGGCGGGACAAAACTACTGCGATCAGGGCCGCCTCGGGGCGGACGGAAGGCCACGCTGAAAAGGATATGGCGATGATCCGACAGCGTGGCCACTTCCTCTGCAACTCTTCACCCCGAAACCAGGTGCATGGCAGAGGGAGTCGCCCACGTCAAGTCGACGATCGACTCCCCCTGCCACCTCACACAGGTACTGACTGAACCTCGGTTCACAAGACGGAGGTCCAGTCCAGCGGCCCATTCTAACAGCACCTCCCCTCGAACGTCGTCCCGGGCATCGCCCCAAACACCAGAGTGGGCGTTGAAATCGCCCAGGACGAGTACCGGACGGGACTGGTAGCCACTAATGTGGCTCGTGAGCCCGTCCAGGTACGCCTCAAAATTTGCGAGGCCACAATTCGGGGAGATGTAGCAGCCCACCACGACTGCTGGTCCCCACTCCAGAATAACGAATCTAGGCCCCTTGGCTAGGAGTGCGCAATGGGGGTCGCATTCTCCCCCTGCCCAATAGATGGCGACAAGGCCCCCATCCGCCCCGAACCAACGAGGGTGGTCGGGAACGGAGTGAGGCTCCGCCACTATCGCAAGGGCAACTGAACGCTCTGTGATCGTCTGTGCAAGAAGTGCTTGCGCAGCGATGCAGTGGTTCAAGTTGCCCTGCAAAATAAGTTGGGAGGGAAAGAATGTTTATACCTCCATCGACACCCCGACCGGTTCGTTGGACCGCGACGATGTTCCTGGAGCGGACGTGGCAGGACGTCCCGCTCCTCTCCTTCTTGGCGGCGTGCATCTACCGCTGCCCAGACGATGATTAGCTGGCCTGCCAAGGTCGGCACACACAACACAATGCGGGGCGCGAGCCGTGCATTCCTTCGCCTTGTGGCCTTGTTGGCCACAGACGAAGCACGACCCGCTCCGGTCACACCCCGTGCACCGAACCCTGACGTGCCCCTTCTCCAGGCAGCGGTAGCACTGGAGAGCTCTAGGTGGAAGCGCTATTACCCGGACCAACATCCAACCCACTAGTGCTCGGCCGACTACCGCTAATTTGCGGGCGGCCACTAGTGGGCACCGAACCCACACCGAACCCAACCCTGATGGGGAGAACCGAATTTCGCCGACTTTTACGTCGGCGACGGCGCAACCTCCTATCGTGGCTAACGCGTCAGCCACTTCGGTGGGGTTCACGGAGTCGTCCAGGTCAAGAACCCGGAGCTCTCCCATTGCTACCGGGTGCGCTACCACAGCACCCGTTTCGGCTAAGGCCTCCCTTAGCCGAGAGGCCAGAACCTCCGCCTTCGCGGAGCCTTCTGGACTAGGAATTCTCAAAATGAGACCCCCAGTCAAGGCCCTCTTAGGACGGAGGCCCGCGTCTAGACCAAGGTCCTTCAACTGGACCTTGGTCCTCGCCATCTTCATTACGTCGGCCATGGTAGCGGCCGAGTTCGGCGGTAAGTTGATAGTTACCGCTGCGTTCTGCGGCGGTCTAGGAAGCGTCACCGCCTTTTTTTAAGTGGGAGGTGGTGGCGGCCTATTTAGGCGGGCAGCTTTATTTCTGGCTTTTCGGCCAACCACCTGTGCCCAGGTGCCTTCCACGGGTAACGACGGCGCTGTCGGTGCCTGCATCGCCGGAATACTTTGTGCAGCAGCGGCCTCTGCTGCAGCAGTCCGGCGGCTCCGCTGCCGGCTACCCCGCTCTCTGTCCCGCGTGGGCTCTCCAATTGGCGTCACCGGGGGCTGTGCGCTTCGAGCGAGCGGTGGTCGTATGACCCTCCCCGGGAAAATTTCAGCCATTAAGTGTTGCCGCATCTGGTCCAGGCGTTTTTCAAAGATGCGCCCCATTTCTTCCATTTTGCGGTCCATAAGGGCCGCAAACCTTTCGCCTGGCGAGACAAGATCCTCCCGGGCTGGGGCAGAGGGAGGACCGACAGCACTGCTGCTCTGAAGTGCCGGGGCCGAAGGTGATGCTGGCGGGCTCCTGTTAGGTGCCCGCGGTGGCAACGGTCTCGATACCGGCGTCTGCAAAGGCGATGCCACTGGAGTCCGCAACAACGATGACGACGGTTGAGACGGTGTCAGCAAGGGCGGAAAAGCCGCAACTTCTCGCCGGCGAAGGTCCGCTAGCTCGACTGACATAGCAGCCACCCGAGAGTCTAAGGCGGCCAATTGCGACCGGAGCTGCTGGTTCTCCAGCTCCAGCCTGTCGCCGTCAGTCCTCCCGTGCAGTTCTGCGGCGGCTGCCTGAACTTTACGGGCTGCCAGCCGCAAGGCGTGGACAAAATCGCCTTTTAAGCGGCGGGATTCATCCGCGACCTTCTCCACCGTCGCCATTGACTCCTGTATCACTGCGCCCAGGTCAGCTGTCGGCTGTTGCCGGAACTCCTCGGCTAGATCCTCGACTCGGGGCAGCTGGGCCTTACTTTTTGGGTTAGCTGGGCCCTGAGAAGGTTCCAACATACAAGCCGAATCCTTCTCAGCCTCGCTATCGTCCTCCAGACATAATTTCGCCTTGACCACCCGTTGCTCATCCTCACGGGCTTGAAGCCGACCTCGCTTCCTATTGCTGATCCGCGTATCCAGGGACTCTAGAGATACTGAAGATCTGAGGGGGCCAACCCTCTCCTCGCATGCGACCTCTCGGGATGTCCCAGGAATAGGAGTGGCCGGGCGAGCAAAAGTTCCTCCGGCCTTCCTGCCACTCTTTTTTTGTTTTGTGGTGGCTTTCACCACCTCATCGTCTTCACATGTTAGGGAAACGTCTCTAACAATTTGTTGGGCAATTTTTCGCTTTTCTTCTTCCATAGAAAATCTTAAAGGCGTTCACCGGCCCAACTCCCCACCCTCCACCGAGCCCTGAAAGGGGATGCTCTACGAGCACCAGGGATGTTAAGCCGGTATAGGCCACGGGATTATGCCAATCTGCGAGACCTCCAGCGCGAACCGATACTGAACAGCCCAACGTTCAGCACGGCGCGCGCCTTCGTCTGCAGACCGACACACGGCGCCAGCCCAGACGCCACCTGCAGATACGCCTACCCATGGCTAGCTTTGACGACCGTCTGACCGGACGTCACAGCCGATTGATCGAGGCCCGGCTAGACCCCGACCGCCCGTGTAAGGAGAAATCCGGACCAAAGAGGCGTGTTGCGGGTGAGGGATAACAACTGCACAATCCGTGTACCTAAATATCTATATTATGTACTAGAAATAATTAGGTATTATCGTTTAATATAAGCTACTGGTTAAGAGCCTTCTGCGCTAGCCAAATGCTCATTGCCTTCAATTCTTTAATATTAATATTGTACAACTAAATTTCAAAATAATAGATTAATTTTTTAGACTAATTATATTTTTGTAATTTTTATACTGTGTTCGACTATGTTTGTGTACTGTATTTTGAACTTGACAAGTACAAGTGTATGTTAGTGCCCAAGTGCTGAATAAACATTATTTCATTTCATTATGTTTACATAATTATATTACTACAAACGTTCCGACTTTAACAAGCGCTTTTTTAAAGTCTACGTGAAAAAAAGAATCGATAATCAAATAGAAAAGTTGGTTCTAAGTCGTACTTAGAACGACTAAATATAAGTCACGCAAAATAGCTTTTCTCTACCCAACCCGAAAACACGTGGGCGCCGCGATAGTAGCAAGGTGACCTTACCGTAACAACGGCGCCTCACCTGTGGCTCTAGCACGAGTTCCTGCAGTTTACTTACTCGATCACACGTACAGTTTCTCCCATACATTAAGCACCAGCGCCTCTCGCGGAAACTATTAAGAACTAAAACTCTGGTGCTCAATGTATGGGACGAAACTGTACGTGTGATCGAGTAAGTAAACTGCAGGAACTCGTGCTAGAGGCACTGGAGTCAAAAGGTTTACCTATCGCCTGTCTTTTCTGCGAACCCTCCATCTTTACTCCTTGCCTCTCACCTCAGATGTTTCTTTCAGACTTTTGTACGTAATCTGATTTCACTTAGATTATAAAGGTTTGAATGATTTATCGGGCAAAGTTAGCCGTGAAAATACAATTTTTCTTGCTCTGTTATTTAAATGTCAATTGAGTTTGGACTTTGAGCCTTCTGATACTTGCAATTTGCGTAATTGGCTTTTGGTTTTTCTGCGACGATTTTGATTGGAAAGGTTTAGTTTTTAGGAGCCCGAAACACATACAAAAAGAAGCTCAAGTAACTAAGAGTCAGATCCACACGTGCCGATCTACTTTTGTAACCATACAAGGTGGAACTTAAATAGTGTACGTAATTTTATTTTGTTTATGAAACTGTACTATGGGTAGTAGTAGTCATGTGAATACATACATACAGATACTCACGCCTACTTCCCAGAGGGGTAGGGTGAGACAACGGATTTCCATTTATCACAATCTTTGCACACCTCTTTTCTCTCGTTTACTATCATTATATTCTTCATAAACGGCGACTATGAGAGAAAGAGACAAATAAAATGTGTGCTTGCACATTCTCTCTTGCCCCTACAGCAATATACGAAACGTAACTCTATCTCTATTTCTATCTTCATTAGCTTATATCTCCTTTTCTACTTCCGTTCACCTCACTCTATCACAGTTATCGTAACGTTCTCCTCACGCATTTACCAGCTTACTCCTCAAGTCATGCGAGCGTAAGAAGTTTTACTACAAAAAGCATTTTTCTTTTAAAAAGGTTTTTGTGCATCTATCGCTAATCTACTTATCTTATTTTTATATAATAATTAAACATAATATACGTACTTGGTTTTTGTACATATATATTTGTATGTTTCATTTAAACACTCCATAAACAATAAAGCATTCACGATCAAATTTAAATCAAGCGTCATTTAATTTTAAAATGAAACGAGGAATGAACAATCTTGATGCTTTAGTCTTTTGGTTGTAATTAATAACAGTCAGGTGATTCCAATGGACATTTTCATTTGGATTGTGGGCCAAAGATAAATATTTGTGATATTAACAACGCCCTCTGATTAACGATGTCGCATTGCTGCCGTAGTGTTGTGTC
Source organism: Pseudoips prasinana (assembly GCA_951640165.1). Classification (NCBI taxonomy): domain Eukaryota; kingdom Metazoa; phylum Arthropoda; class Insecta; order Lepidoptera; family Nolidae; genus Pseudoips; species Pseudoips prasinana. The sequence goes on from OX621248.1 coordinate 35,049,631, forward strand.
GTCACTGCAATGCAAGTCAATGTCGATATAAATTTCACGACGGTCTGACAAATTATCGAAGAATATTGGATAACCCTGCTCTTTAGCTAAGGTAAGATTCTCGCCAGTGGCTAACTCCTGCGCCTGATCTGTGATCCCGTCTTTTTAGCTTTCCGATTTTTTATATCAGGCTTTGCTGGATTCTAATGATTTATATAAAATATATCCAGAGACATTTTCCATACACTATCTGATCCCAACTTAGACACTTCCTTTTCTATTCTATTCTTTTGTAATTACATTCTTATATAGATAATTACACCCAGAGTCAAGACAAACAGATGTAAGCAGTATCTTTAACATTTATCTCAGTTATGCTTAATATTGTATATAAAATGTGTGAAAGAAAGAGATGAAAGATTTTATATGTTGTAACGGTTTTACTAAAATAAACTTATATTAAATAATTAGTTATATCCGTTTAAAGGAATTCAACGGCTAAAATACCAATAACGCGCGGGCCTAAGCTAAGCGGTGCGATACATATGATAATGAATGAATAGGATAAACCGCTTTGGTATCGTGTCGCGCTGACTCACTCGTCGCTTGCTACCGTGGAGTGCGGACAGATCTTTTATTTAATAAATTCTACATGCAACTACCTGCCCACAGTGAACACGTACTCCCGTGTCTTATAAGTCATGTGTTATAAGTTTTAAATTATTTAAAACTTAAAGTATCTGTGTGTGATTTTACCCCAAATGGGTGAGTGTTACAATTAATTTAGATTTGAATAGCATATTGATGTATTTAAGTAATTGTAGTTAAGTGTAATTATCGGCTGTTCAATTTATGCAATGTCATGCCATAGCGAGTACCGCTTAGTTACCAGAAGGTCTTATTATGCATTTAACTTGGTTGGAGTGTATATTTACTTATAATTACGTAAGTAATTAAATGTAATAATATTTTCTGCATGGTTGAACGGTACGAAGAAGCTGTAGTTCTATGTATTCCAATTTGTGTAACCTATCGATGTCTTCTTAACGCCTTAGCTATTTCTCAAGCCTTTAATGTTATTTCATTTTGACTGCCTCATCACTGATCACTATTTCTTGCACATCAATATCATTTGCACCTGTTTGGCTTTGCACCGCATTGAGAAACTGGATGTTGCAGTCAAAATGTATAGTCGGACAAATTATAAAACGTCTGGTTTTCTAACAATTCCAGGGTTCACTACTCCAGTAATAATCCGACGTCTGGACATCTAAGCTGCCTACAAGCCTACCCCGCCTCCCGGTCTACCACCGCGACTTCGTCGGCTATATCAGGGCAGTGGTATTGAATAAGACCATCTAATATTACGGTTGTGAATTAGGATCTCACTCCCTATTTCAATATACGGTTTAATTACTTGAAATAATAAATTGTATGTACCTTAAATTGTACAGTTCTAGTTTTATTTCTAACCAATAGAAGAAATGTTACATTGGCGCCCAATTTCAGGATAATTCACAACCGTATTGTGTATTTGGTCGCATTTAATGGATTTCTATGGTGTTGGCTCTTAATTACATAGTTTTAAGGTTGATTTTTGCACTAAAGTTGTCTTATGTGTGATATGTGTAATTTTATTTTTTAGTTGTAACGCTACAGTGCTTGTAATATTTTTTTTTCTTTTCTACAACCATAATCACTCATTGGATAACGTTATATTCGTAAGTTCTTTATTTTTAAGCTTAAGCTACACACATTTTTTCTTCTCATTGTAAATACTACATATCATTATTAAATCACTCTCATTGTGCTGTTGAACACATTTATAGTATGCTATATGATAGTATTACAGAATAGTGAGTAGTTGTATGTTTAATAATTGTAACACACACGCATTAGGTATAAATAACTACTTAGCCACTATGACATACCCTATTAAATTTTTTTCACTACAAAAAGCCGAATTACAGTACGAAGTTGAACTTCGTGGTGGTGCAGGAGAATCTGTTGTAGAATATAGAAAGCAAATTGTCAAATTGTCTCATATGCTGCCATCTGAAGATATTCTTGAGTCACATTTAGACCCTAGTGTGGACTTAAAAGAAGCAAAAGAGTCGCTATTAAAATCACAAAATAATTTAATTTCACTTAAAACTAAATTTGACAAAAGCTTATATGGTAGGACGGAAACACTACTGCATCACATTTTTCATAGATTGAATAGAATTGAGAATACATCAGAAGTTCGAGACATTTATAAAGTCTGTCTCGACAGCTTAAATTCTCAATTAAAAGATCTGTCTGCGCTCATGCCACAAGTGTCACGGTCTAAAAGTTCTACGCATGATTCATCTAGTTCATCTGCGAAACCTGCCACAATATCTGTTACTTGCGAGCGCAGTCTTTCTGCGGATATTAGTAAATTGAAATACTCCGGTAAGACATGTGTATACTCTTTTATACAACGTGTTGAAGAATTTGTGCAATCTAAGGGTATTACTTTTGAGAAAATACTCTCCTCAGCCTATGAAATATTTGTTGATGATGCATTGCATTGGTACCGTTACAACAAAGATAAAGCTAGTTCTTGGAATGAATTATGTATTATACTTAAAAAAGATTTTGGCAGTAGTGATTATGACTATAAGCTTGCCGCTGAAATCCGATCACGTACTCAAGGCGAGGAGGAAAATATTGTAATTTACTTATCAATAATGCATGGTATGTTTTCTCGTCTTAGCAAGGCAATGTCTGAAGTTGATATGCTTGATATTTTACTACATAATATTCGACCTTGTTACGCAAATACATTAGCCTCACTTTCATCTAAGATTACATCTATTGATGAGCTTAAAGAAGTCTGTCGTAATTACGAAGACATAAAATCTAGATTTTCACAATTTCATGAGCCACCTAGGGTGACTAGCAGTACTATAGCACCCGAGTTTGCTTATAAATCGAATACATTCTATAACAAAGATTATCAACAAAAACATAAATACTCTAATTACAATAACTATAAACTTAAAACTTATTCTACGTCTTCTAACAATAAAGAGTCCAGTAATGTAAATGTTATTGATGGACATGTTAAGGATAGTTTTGATATTGCTGCATTGTCTAGTGAATTGTCTCGCACTGTATTCTGTCCCAGATGTCGATCAAGCAGTCACTCTCTCAGAAACTGTAAGCGGGCACGGTTTCCAGTTTGTTTCAAATGTGGAAAAAAAGACGTACGCTATCCGGAGTGTCCCGTTTGTAATTCTGTTTCTAGAGTTGAACAGACAAAAAACTAGGTAGGCCTGATTGTAGTGACCAAGCTAAAGAATGGAAGGATTGGTTAAAATTTATTAACAATTTTTTTACATTTAACTCCGTTGCTTCAATCAATGGCAATCAAACGAATATAAATAGAACCCGTCCTTATGTAAGTATTAAAATTTTAGAAACATCCCTTATGGGTCTACTTGATACAGGCTCCTGCGTAACTATACTAGGTAACAACTCTCATGTTAAGTTACTTAAGATGGGATTCAGTATACAGGAGACAACTCCTATTCAATTAACAGCTGCTGGTGGAGAAATACTAAACACTATTGGTGTTATCTGTCTACCTATTCAATTTCAGAATCAAACTTTTAATATTGACGCCCATATCGTACCTAAGGTAAAAAATCCGTTGATTTTAGGTATTGATTTTTGGCGAATTTTTGGTTTGTTTCCTAAGTATCTGGATGTTATAACATTTCAAAAAGATTCTGACGTTAATACTGATTCTGTAAGCTCTGAAATTGTATGCCCTTATGAGCATTTGGAAGTTGAGCAAAAGGGTATTGCGGATGCACTAATTTCGAAATTCAGGGATATTTCCTATGAAGAGCGTGGGTTAGGACGCACTTCACTGATTTCACACCCAATTGACACTGGGGATGCTGAACCGATACGTCAGCGATATTACCGGATGTCACCGGCGAAACAGAAAATCCTAATCGAGCAATTGGACGAAATGCTAAAGGATGACGTAGTTGAACCTTGCGAAAGCCCATGGTCATCTCCGGTTCTTTTGACACCAAAAAAAAAAAATGGTGAACTCAGGTTATGCTTAGACAGTCGAAAACTCAACGCACAAAAAAAGATGCATATAGTTTGCCTTATATTGCTGAGATATTAGATAATTTAGGTGATGCTAAATATCTGAGTAGTATAGACCTATCTAAAAGTTTCTGGCAGATTTTGATCCGTGAAGAAGACAGATGTAAGACTGCTTTTTATGTGCCTTCTCGCGGCACGTTCCAATTCAAATCAATGCCTTTCGGATTAACCAACGCACCAGCTACCCAACAGAGATTGGTGGATATTTTGTTTTACGGCCCTGAATTTGAACATAAAGTCTTTGTATTTGTTGATGATATCATCATTGTTGAGAATTTTGAAAACCATATAGCCCTTTTAAAACGAGTCTTAAATAAACTCAGAATGGCAAATCTAACAATAAATTTTGAAAAAAGTTGTTTTTTCAGGAAACAACTTAAATATCTTGGGTATATTGTCGATGTTAAAGGTCTGCGTGCTGATCCCGAAAAAGTGGAATCAATCACTAACTATCCTACTCCTTCGAACCGTAAAGATGTCAGACGATTTATTGGCACGGCATCGTGGTATCGTCGTTTTATCCCGAATTTCAGCAGTCTAGCTGCACCCCTCAATAAATTGACTTCACAAAGCAAGAAAGTTCCACGTTTTCATTGGTCTCAAGAAGCTGATGATGCTTTTGTGAAACTCAAGTCCTATCTGGCTTCGGCTCCTATTCTAGCTTGTCCTGATTATACCAAGCCATTCGAAGTTCATACTGATGCCAGTGACTTCGGAATTGGTGGTGTACTTACTCAGACATTCAATGGGGTTGAAAAAGTTATTGCTTACATGAGCAAGTCTTTGTCTAAGCAGGAACAAAATTACAGCGCTACAGAACGCGAAGCCCTGGCTGTTCTCACTGCTATTGAGCATTGGCGTTGCTATTTGGAAAACGGTCTTAAATTTACTGTCTTTACAGATCACTCATCACTTAAGTGGTTTCTAAACCTTAATAACCCAACAGGTAGATTAGCTCGCTGGGGAGTCCGTCTTTCTGCCTTCAATTTTGAAATTAAACACCATAAGGGTTCTGAAAATGTAGTCGCTGATTGTCTCTCACGCGCTGTTCCAGTATCCGCTATCGATGTTGTGCCTGATGGATTAGCCAATACCAGCCACAGGACAAGTGATTCCTGGTTTTTAAATATTTATAATACAATTTTAAATTCTACGACATCTATTCCAAATTATCGGATTTCAAATTGCAAGTTGTATCGGTACATTAAATCCATTAATCCACTACTTAGGGAATTTGAATGGAAAGAGGTGATACCGTCAGAACTTCGTCAAAATATTATTTCTCAAAACCACTGTGAACCAACCTCTGGACACTTCGGAATTTTTAAAACATTTAAACGGCTATCATTGAAATTTTTTTGGCCTGGCATGCATCATGACGTAGTTAACTTTGTTACAACTTGCGATACTTGTCTTTCGTACAAACATCCTAAGCACTCTACTTTAGGTACAATGGGTAGGCCAAAGGATTGTTGCCGTCCATTTCAAATGATAAGTGTTGATTTAGTAGGACCCTTGCCTATTACTCGGAAGCAGAATACCTTTTTATTAGTGATTAACTGCTGTTTTTCTAAATACTGTTTGCTGTTTCCAATAAGACGAGCTACAGCAGATATAATCTCAAAAATTTTGGAAGACGAAGTTTTTCCTGTTCACGGCATACCAAGTACAATACTCATGGACAACGGCCGGCAATTTATAAGTAATACTATGAAAAATCTTTTCGCTGCTTATAGTATTCCTAACGTACTATACACTCCACTCTACACGCCCCAAATAAATACGGTAGAACGTTATAATAAAACGATTATTACTGCTGTGTCTACGTTTATAGAGAACGATCATAGATCTTGGGATACCTACTTACCAAAAATTGAATTTGCTTTAAATAGCGCCGTTAACGAGGTGACTGGCTATACACCATCATTTCTGGTGTTTGCGCGCGAATTAGTAAGTTGTGGTACTCACTATATTGATGCTGATATTGAAGATCAGATTGTTTTTGGTCCTCGAGATGCCTATGCTGAAAATCTGGGTTATTTAAGGAAAACCTTCGACAAAGTACAGGCCTCCTTAATAAAAGCACATTCTAGAAATAGTACTAGCTATAATCTTTGACGTAAAAATGTAGACTTTAACGTAGGTGACATTGTATGGAAGAGGACCTACTATCAAAGCGACAAAGATAACAGATTTTCCAAAAAACTTGCGCCTAAATTCATAAAATGCCGCATAATAGGAAAAAAATCTCGACTAGTCTTTGATTTAGTAGATATATCGGGTCGTCCGATAGGAACGTGGCATGTCAAGGATTTTAAGCTCACTTGAGTAGATTTAAGGATTTTATTAGGTAAAATCCTAACCTAAAAAGGGGGGTATGTAACGGTTTTACTAAAATAAACTTATATTAAATAATTAGTTATATCCGTTTAAAGGAATTCAACGGCTAAAATACCAATAACGCGCGGGCCTAAGCTAAGCGGTGCGATACATATGATAATGAATGAATAGGATAAAACCGCTTTGGTATCGTGTCGCGCTGACTCACTCGTCGCTTGCTACCGTGGAGTGCGGACAGATCTTTTATTTAATAAATTCTACATGCAACTACCTGCCCACAGTGAACACGTACTCCCGTGTCTTATAAGTCATGTGTTATAAGTTTTAAATTATTTAAAACTTAAAGTATCTGTGTGTGATTTTACCCCAAATGGGTGAGTGTTACAATTAATTTAGATTTGAATAGCATATTGATGTATTTAAGTAATTGTAGTTAAGTGTAATTATCGGCTGTTCAATTTATGCAATGTCATGCCATAGCGAGTACCGCTTAGTTACCAGAAGGTCTTATTATGCATTTAACTTGGTTGGAGTGTATATTTACTTATAATTACGTAAGTAATTAAATGTAATAATATTTTCTGCATGGTTGAACGGTACGAAGAAGCTGTAGTTCTATGTATTCCAATTTGTGTAACCTATCGATGTCTTCTTAACGCCTTAGCTATTTCTCAAGCCTTTAATGTTATTTCATTTTGACTGCCTCATCACTGATCACTATTTCTTGCACATCAATATCATTTGCACCTGTTTGGCTTTGCACCGCATTGAGAAACTGGATGTTGCAGTCAAAATGTATAGTCGGACAAATTATAAAACGTCTGGTTTTCTAACAATTCCAGGGTTCACTACTCCAGTAATAATCCGACGTCTGGACATCTAAGCTGCCTACAAGCCTACCCCGCCTCCCGGTCTACCACCGCGACTTCGTCGGCTATATCAGGGCGTAATATTACGGTTGTGAATTAGGATCTCACTCCCTATTTCAATATACGGTTTAATTACTTGAAATAATAAATTGTATGTACCTTAAATTGTACAGTTCTAGTTTTATTTCTAACCAATAGAAGAAATGTTACAATGTAAGTGTGAAAAGGACAATAAAATTGATGTAAGAAAGGTTATGGAACGTGTGACGAGTGAATGGATAAGAAAACATAGTTTGTATTAAAGTAAGAGAGATAAAATAAAAAGATAATATGGCGAACGTTATTGTTTTATTAACACGTAAGAACGTGTTAATAAAACAATAACGTTCGCCATATTATCTTTTTATTTTATCATGTTCATGCACACAAATTTGTACGTGGTGGGAATTCAAACCGCAAGCTGCCGCGGGAAAGGCAAGTATTTATCAACCACGCCAACCGGCCTGTAAGATGATTCTTCTTAAATATTATCTTCTGGTCACGTTCCCCAAGGACATTTAATAAATGTTTCTTTGTAGGCACTGTAGTTACATTTATGTGTGTAGATATAATGCAATTTTTTTTTGACATTGTAATTTGGTTAATGTAATCATATGAATATTATTGAAACTGTATTAAAATACATTTATAATACGTGTAAAATAATAACGGTCATAATCATAATCATCATTTATCTGTGAAGCATAGGTAATAATACAAGGATTGGTCTTAAACTACCATGAAAATGGTGTACAAATCACATCTACTTATTTGGTGTACATACCATCTAAGTTTACAAAAAAAAACAATCTAAATTTACAAATACAATATTCTAATACAAAAATACAAAATTAAAGTCAAAACAGAAAGTCCAATGGGTAACAGTGAAATTCAAAATACAAAATAAATAAAATGTCTCGCTAGAATGAAGTAATTATCATGTCATGTCAGAAATAATAATCATTATAATTAATTAAAAAAATAAAGAGCAACATCAACATAATATATCGACTAGCTATAGATTCCATCACTAAAAGTAGAGTGTCACAATTCTGGAAATTAAATTCACGCAACGAATCTCGTAAACTTATCGAATATTATGAATAAGAATCTGATAAATAGGTTTTGCTTATTTACAATTGTTATAATAAAGCTCGAGGGCATAAATTATTTATTTCCATTATGCTTAGTATTAAGAGAAAATTAGGGAATTGTGCTTATAAACATTATAAATAATATCCTATCCATAATTATTACGCTTAGACATCTTAACTATATTATCGCTATTTTATTATATTTTCTGTATAGTTTTCTGGTTTACAAAATTAAGATAAATATATCTTACACAAATATTTATGTCACTATAATCATACATGTAGTCATGTTATAGTAACATTATGTCACATACCACCATCCGTGAGTCACTTACAGGGTTGCCAACTGAAAACTAGTGCTAGTTGCTGAGGTGCAACGTCAACAATCGAGACCAACAGCTTAACGTACCCTCCGAAGCACGCAGAAGCTCAGAAATTAGACCACTATATGGTCACCCACCTAAACACTGACCGCCTGCCTTGATTCTCTACCTTGCCTCATTTGCAACCTTTAAAGTTATTAAGTATGGAACGATTTGAATCTTGAAATTTGTTAGCGTCTAGATGTTGGCCCAGTTTCAACAAATTTACACTGGCCTGTTGGTCTATTGGACCCTGACGGCTTAGCTAGAGATCGTGGGTTTGATTGACACCAACGCACAAACCAAACTAAAAATGGATAGTAAAAAAAATTATGAATTAAATCTACAAAAGCGTGTTTTTATGGTTCCGTACACAAGGGTAAAACGGGACCCTATCACTAAGACTTCGCTGTCTGTCTGTCCGTCTGTCACCAGGCTGTATCTCATTAACAGTGATAGTTAGACAGTTGACATTTTTGCAGATGATGTATTTCTGTTGCCGCTATAACAACAAATACTAAACAACAAAATAAAATAAATATTGAAGGGTTAACAAACGTGAATTTTTTACTCGTTTAACCCTTCGTGCGCGAGTCCGACTCGCACTTGGCCGGTTTTTTAGTTTTTAAACTATTATTTTATTTATCTTAAAACACTTTCTTGCCACAAAGCTAATAAAGGCTTTATAAAAATACACTGGCAATCGCTTGGTATGAATTATTTCCATTTCACTTTGAAATGAGTATAACCACCATAAACGGCAGAGGGATCAGTATAACATCATTTGAATACGAATTGACTTGATTGTTGATTTACTCGGTTGTAACAATTATATCTCCTGCGCATTTCCACGATATATTAACATTTTCCTTTGAAGCTGGTGTTTAGGCAATTTTCATACTGATCGCGAATCTAAAATGGTAACAACGTAATTTGTTCGTGTTTATGGAAATTTCTGAAGATGGCTCTTAAACATTTTTTAGGAATTATTTTTGGTTTGATATTGATAATATATATTGACGTAGATTAATTTGTGAAATAAAATCGCAAATTGTGTTTAGCTGCTAATAGAATATTATCTTTTAAAGTATCAATACAAAATGAGTGGAGCTATATTTCAGACGGGCCCATTTGGCGTGGGTCTTCTTCGGGATGAGATGGGGTGATGCTATTGTAATATTTGGTGCCGTCATCACACAGCACAGATCATATACACATGTAACTTACATGTAACTTAATTAACGCACATTCTGAAAATAGTTTGTTCAGAATCGTTTACTGAATCGATTAATATCATTTTTAACATAGGTATTTTTTTTCCAATATAATTAATACTACGGAAATTATCATTATATTAACCCTGTACAGTCAAAATAAATTGAAATGGACCGTAAGTGTAAGTTATAAGACTTTTAAATAGCAGTTTTATTTGTATTCATACAAATTCCATCATTCAACACTAAACAAAGAAAAATAAACTTTATTCCAAGAAACTAATTTACTAAATAACAATGAATATACATGTTAAATAAAAAAAAAATGTGTATGTATTATGATTATAACATAACATTCTAATTGGGGTGTTTGAGGGTGTGCGTTAATTACGTTACATGTTGTATAGGTAAAACTAATTAAAGAATCATAAAAATTGAATTTTCATGGTTGTATTTTGAACACCTATCAAAATTAATAATCTTGATAGCGAACTAGTTCCTCATATTTCACGAGTAAATAGACAACAACTACTTTTGTCCCTTTCCAACGATATTAAAGCCTAGTTAATTACATTTTGATAAAGTAATAAGCAGAATACTTGGTTGAGATTGTGAAGTTTCGAGATAAATTACCCCGGTTTAAGCCATTAAAGGAACTTATTCGCCCGTTTTAAATTAAGTCATAACGTTTCGGTACATTGTTTATGGAGAAGGAAAGTGTTGTATAATTACACTGAGAACTGTTTATGGAAGAGGCCACAGACTTAGCGTTCGGTACAAGTTTCTCATAGACCGGCTTTGCTTTTGTTTTTTCACACAATAGACGTGTCGCTACAGGACAATTTATAATCAACGTTAAAAGAAGTGGTATTTAAGTCATCGTTGTTTTTTGTCATGATCATACCCATACACGTGGGGTATCTATAGGTCTTCACAAATTGTATTGAAATTTCTAATTTCTTTTTTCTTAACTGAATAGTAAGTGACGCTCATTTTATCTATTCCCAAGTGGTAAACTCCCCCTGTAACTTATATATAAAATACAAGAACGATAAAACTAAAAAATATATATGAAATATACATTACCATGCAAACTTCCACCGAAAATTTGTTTGAACGAGATCTAATAAGTAGCTCTTTTTAATATATTTTTTTTATAATTCCTAAACCGCAATTTAGCTTTCATTCAATCAACTCAAATATCATCATATCAGCCGAAAGACGTTTACTGCTGGACAAAGGCCTCCTTCAATGATCTCCACAATTGTTGGTCTTGCGCTATTCGCATCCAGCAGTTTCCAGCGACCCGCACCAGATCATCGGTCCATCTTGTAGGGGCCTGCCCACGCTTCGTCTTCCGGTTCGTGGTCGCCACTCGAGAACCTTTCTGCCCCAACGGCCGTCGGTTCTTCGAGCTATGTGCTGACTTATTAGAAGGCTCAAGGTCACATATGTGCCGACCTATGTGACCTTGAGCCTTCTAATAAGGCTCATAGTGAGCGACCACGTTTCTGTTCCGTAAGTCATCACTGGCAACACACACTCGATTCGAAGACTCTCGACTTGAGACACTATGGTTTTTTTATATCACGTAAACTTAAAAAAAGCGCTTGTAAATAATCTGCCTATTTAATTTTAGTAATAATACAGTTAATGTAAATAATAATTTCTAGCAACATAGGTATTTGGATATGCGGCTTGGAACAAACCATTTAGAAATAATATTTAACTTATGATAATAATGATTTTAGTTTCCTACTTAGCTAGCTTATTTTAGTTCTAGTCACACAGAAGAGATTACTTATAGGTGTAATTATTATCGTCATTTATAGTTTTAGATATGTTTTGCACATTTTTTTTATTACATAACATTATTTTATCCGTATTATTGAATGGTTCTGAATGGGTATTATAAGAATTTAATATTATTACTATGGTGGATTTATAACCTAAAACTTGCTTTAATGCTACCACCAAATCCAATGCGCCCCAACTGAAACTGGTGTCTCTACTATCGGTTTCAACACGGCCCGGTTGAGACGGCTCGGCGAAACATACTCAAGGGTGGATATACACGAGATTATTAGATTAAAAATCTTAAATGTATGTAGAACTATACCACCACATAGACTGAAGTTTGTTCACGTAGGACATGTACATCATCCATTGGTTTTAGCTCTTATTACAACACAATAGAATTTAAAATAAGGTGGTATCTCTTATCCCATAGTCCGATTAAGGGTTAAAAAACAATGCGCAGTACTTTTTGTTTTCTCTAGTGTCATCCGGTGCCAAGTTTGAACGAAATATTCGAAAGCTGTATTCGAGTTTTCGAGCAGAGAGATGACGATTGGCGGAACAAAACTGTCAATCAATCATACAGGTAGGTCGAGAAATGAAGTATTTTATTCTTTATGTGCGAATTCATTTGCATAGTAGCCGAAATAATTCTTCAACATTCTGTTCGTAACGGTCAGAGATAATTCAATTACGGGTGATGCATAGCACTGTTTGAAGTAAAAAAATATGCTCGTTTGATATGGAGAGTAAAGTGGTAAATGCCTGACAAGAGCGTTTCGAAAAGTGTGATCGGGCGAGGTGGATGGAAGTTGAGAGGGAGATATACGTTGGTGAAGATAGAAATAGAGAATACAATACAATAATCTTTATTTGCAAATATAGGTGGATACAAGATGTTCTAATTTATAAAATGTGCTACCTATATTTCACCATTTCGCCATGCAAATCTTAAAATTAAGTCAAGAGAGTTACGTTTTACTGTAGGGGCAAGAGAAAGATGTGACAGGACCATTTTCTTTCTCTCTTTCTCGCATAGCCTGTTACATTTCGTGTATCTAAGTTTAATTCAGTCGTGTGGTCTCTCTTTCTATATTCACTAACTTATATATTTTTTTCCTCATTAAAAGACAACGCCTGCACTGGGGAATCTATTCCCTGTGTCGCGGGGTACATTACAAACATATAATAGACGGACACAAATTACATACAGACTCAGAAAAACTACTTATGGGTCACACAAATAGTTGTCCGGCACGGGACTCGAAGCGGTTAGGCGTCTTTGCCGCTGCGCCACACGTGTACATATCTTCCTCTCAAATTCCGTTCGCCACGCCCGATTACCTACACTTTTCGTAACGCTCTCGTTATGAATTCATCAGCTTACTCCTCAAGTCAATCGTGCGTAAAGAAGTTTTACTTCAAAAACAAAAACCTATCATTAGCTCAATAAAAAACATCATCCATTAAAATGCCTTGCACCTGTTTCTCAAGTATCTCTGTTTAACTCTAATAACTTTTTATCATCCATAAAATATAATTTAACGACACTCCTTCAGTACTTCATTCGTTTTTGTTCGGCTAGTTTACTTAATTCGATATCTTTGAGTAAAAATCCGTGGCTTTGAAAATTTGCGGGTAGATTTTCTTCCATACCATTTTATTGACCGGGCAAATTGGAGTCTCCAAGATAACTTAGACAAAGCGGCGTTAGAAAAGAATGGAGTACTATTCGTAGTTCACTGATAAACCGGATAAATACATTTGCCCGAAATAACACAATCTTTTACAATGTGCGGTCTTATCGCATTAAGCGATTTCGCCTTAACAACCATAAAGCGGAGCTATTATTTTTTAAATATAATATGTACAAGGAAGTAAAGATAAAGGTTATAGTATTATAAAGAGACAAACCAAATACTTATGAAATGAACACAGTATATATTTACTTAACACTTAGTATAAATATACCTACAATATAATATTAAAGAGTTCTTTAACGTCTTTTTAAGATTCCGTACCCAAAGGGTAAAACAGGTCCCTATTACTTATTTATTATTTCCCCCTAAATATTTTTTTTATTTCCTCTTTAGTATTTGTTGTTATAGCGGCAACAGAAATACATCATCTGTGAAATTTTCAACTGTCTAACTATCACGGCTCATGAGATACAGCCTGGAACAGATCCCATACAACAAACGTGAATTTTTTGCTTGTAGCTACGGAACCCTTCGTGCGCGAGTCCGACCCGCACTTGGCCGGTTTTTTATATATGGCAAGAGTTTTTGCCATGGAAATTTTTCTTCACCGAAAAATCCCAAAATCATTTTTTGGGCCGATCAGGGATTTGAACACAGGACCATATCATGTGCAGTTGAACACGCTACAGCAAGACCAACGAGGCAGTCTGGCTTGTAGTATTCAGGCAATAATTACTCGACATCACATAGTTAGTACAGTCGCCGTCAGAAGCTACGAGAGTAATTCATACGCAAGTAATTATTCAACCACATGCAGCCGCGCGCCTTTGTTATTCAAATTAAGATACTCGTTGCAAGGCGCGAGGAAAGTTATATGCTAGTTTAAACTATAAATAACAGAGAAATTGCTAGTTGTAGTTCTTTATTTATTTACTCAGGTGGGCACTGGGCAGTGGTTTCCTTTGTGTCACCGGCGTTCAAGCTAACGAGCAGACCTTTGACCGAACTTAACTACAGTTGAGTCGTGACTGCAATTAGGATCCAAATTTTAAGGTCCAGAGTACAACCCGTATCTATGTCGCTCACGAATTTATATGTTTGAAGGGGTATAAAAATTACTGAATGTTCTTTCCTCAAAAAAAAAAAATTGTGTAATTAAATTAACCTAATTGTTATCGACGCGTTACACAATGTATTTTAGTTATTTTATTTAGGTTTATGTAAAAAGATTGAAGGTAGATTATTGATTATGTTTTGTACTGTCACCCAATTAATCTATTATATAAAAATCAATGCCACTTTTCGTTGTAATGTTATAACTCAACAACGCCTTGACCAATTTGGCTAATTTGAATTATTCGTGGAAGTTCAGGGAAGGTTTGTACGTAGAGAAAATTAAAAAAAAGTCTTGAAAAGTGTAATATAAACATCTTTTAGCAATTTAAAATATTTTTGTTAGAATAAATGAACTTTATAATCATTTTTTTATTACTACGCCTTATACGTAGCGAAGTACGTACCGGGTCGCTAGTCATAAATAAAAATTATGTACAAGCTTAGAAAATTGTAACGGCAGTCCGCACCGTACCGCGAGCGACTACACACGCGCTCTGCGACTATTATATATTTTCTCGCATTTTCAATAAATCGTTTTAAAAGCTGTTCTACCCGTTCTCACTCGCTGGACCCTCGTCCACAACAGTAACACTAATATTTAGCTCAAATTCCCATTTTGTTATTGTTATGGCGGCAGCCTTAACTTTTTCACAATAATAATTATAAAAATGTAGAAGTTATGATATGCCAAAATCGAAAATATAGCCTCATTAAAGTTGCCAAAATACCTCCAAGTAATCGAACAATCATACGGATCATCTGATGGTAAACACTTACTAATAATCACTCTCGTCTTGCTGTCCGTCTGCTGCTCTAGATTTGGCATCCAGAAGTAAAATTGTTTAAAATGGAGTTACTTTCCCAGCATCGTAGCTTATACAACATGTACCTTACATTAACGCACATCCTGAAAATAGTTTGTTCAGAATCGTTTACTGAATCGATTTATCAAATTTTTATATGGGTAATTTTTTATCCCCAAATAATTTAAACTTCGGAAATTATTGTCATATTAACCCTGTACAGTTAAAACAAATTGAAATGGACCGTAAGTCAAACTAATAAGACTTTTAAAATCGCAGTTTTATTTGTATTCATACAAATTCCATCATTCAATACAAAATAAAGAAAAATGAACTTTATTCCAAGAAACGAATTTAGTAAATAACAATGCATATACATGTTAAATTGAAAATTCAGTTTAAGTATTAAGATTACAACATAATATTCTAATTGGGGTGATTAAAGTACATGTTGTATAGTTAAAAAACTATTACAACTCAGATGTCAATAGTAGGGTTACAGCTATAGACTGCAGAATTATATATACAGGATGTAACATAAATGGTGGACGTAACATCATTATCATCATTAGTTTGTTCCCACTAATATGCTAGTGGGCATAGTTTCCGCACTTAGTCCTGATGTGGAACATTGTACATGAGCCATGGCGGCCATTATCCTCTGTCCCATATATTACGTCTCCCAAACTTCTCAGGGCTTCCGTGAGAGTTCTTGGTGATCGCAGGGTTTCCCTCCGGATTTTCGTGATACCTATGCACTCGAGGAGCACATGCGCGACTGTTTTCTCAGCGTCCATGCACATTCTGCACAGAAGGCTGTCCGTTATGCCGATAGTGTGGAAGTGTCATGAGTGAGTAGTGTCCGGTGATGGTACCCACCTTAAAGTGCAGGCTTTTCCTGTTAAGTTTGGACGTAACTTTAATAGCTTAATTTGTCGATGAAACTGAGCAAAGTGGGCCACAGCAATACACAATGAAAAAATATTAATTTCCCGTACAAGAATAATGCTCTGTTGATATATTTTGTAAAGGGAGCACAGTAGTTTTATTTAATTTTCTCATTTTCACCGCTTTCAGTTTTCAAAGTAATAATAATTGTTAACGTCTCGTCTTTACATTAATTTCTTGCCCTATAAAGGCTATCTAGATAGGTACCTATTTACATCATCGCTATCTAGAAGATACATGTTTATATTCTTTATATATACATTATATTTATTCCCGTAATAAAAGAGCCACTTTATCATCATAGTTATTACACCTATTTACATGCCAAAGGTTTTATTAATGCAAATATCCAAACATACGCCTACATAGGCTACAAAAACGACTATCCGAGAACAAAGTAAACACAAAATTAGGCCAACAGCACACATACAATAGACGACCGGTTCGTTTGCACGTCATTTAAGTCGGAACGTCAGGTCGGGCCTAATTTGGCTCGATTGTCATCCAATGCTGGCTCAATTACGCTGTTTGCGTGAGCTCTACACATGACGCGCAATGGACATGCAAAACTTGATTAGACGGCGGTAGTTATCCCGTTTACGAATCTGCGGGGCTTGTTCAAATAGATTTGATATGCAATGTTATGTTAAAGGCATGTTGCAACTGCACAGAATTGCTTTATTATTCCTTTAACGCGTTTGATACTGGAGTACCTAGTCTCTTATACGGGTGACATTATACTGCATACATACATAGACTCACGCCAGTTTCCCAGAGGGGTAGGCAGAGACAACGGACTTCCCTTCGTCACGATCCTTGCATACCTCTTTCGCTTCGTTTACTGACATAATATTCTTCATACATGCTCGCCGGTTCAGGGTACTTCTGACCTGACCTTTCTTAAGTACGTCTCCGATTTGATCAGAGAATGTTCTACGAGGTCTTCCCCTTCCGGTTGTACCATTCACATATGCCAGGTATACTTCTTTTGTCAATCTTCTTTCATTCATCCTTTCTAAATGGCCAAACCATCTCAGCATACCTTTTTCAATTATACTGCATGATATCAATAAATGTGATTGTGTGGCTTCCAACATGTGAGAGGTATATTATGTATCGTCATCATAATATCAGCTATAAGACGTCCACTGCTGGACAAAAGCCAGCGCCATAGATCTGCACGTTTACTGGTCTTCCGTTACCTGCATCCAATGGCTTTCAGCGACCCTCATAAGATTATCGGCCCATCTTGTAGGGGCCCCACCCACGTTGCGTCTTCCCGTTTGTAGTTGCCACTCGAGAACCTTTCTGCCCCACCGGCTGTCGGTCCTACGGGCTTTGTTCGAAGTTGGATTTTTGATAATTTCATCCCTTAGGGCGTGAATAGGGCTTAGGAAGTTTGCATCAAACAACGTATTTTCTTGGTACGATCAACTTCAAACTTTACATTTATATACCGGTCACGGTCACCGTAGCCTAGTTGGTAGTGCTATTGCCTACGAAGCTGGTGGTCCTGGGTTCGAATCCTGGTAAGTGCAAATATTTGTGTGATGGGCACGAATATTTGTTTCTGAGTCATGGATATTTTCTATGCATATAAGTATTTATCTATCTATATAAGTATGTTTATCGTCGCCAGGTACCCATAGTACAAGCTTTGCTTAGTTTGGGGCTAGGATGATCTGTATGACTAGATATTATTATTATTATATTCTTTAAAAGATTTAATCAAAGACATGCTTCGCCATTTTTAAATATTACACCCCTTAAATGATAAAACAGACGTTGTTCTATCAATCAGAAAACCAAACAGTCAGCCAGTCAGATTCCTCTTTTATAAATATAGTCTTGATTTATTCATTTTAACCTCTTCGATGTCTGATTTCAACTACCACGAGGACGAAATCGCGGGTAAAAGCTAGTAACATATAAACATACATATATTAAAGAGACAAATATATATTCTCTGACTGCCTCGTTGGTCTAGCGGTAGCGTGTTCTACCGCAGATAATGAGGTCCTGGTTCAAATCCCGGGTCGTGCCAAAAACTGGTTTTGGGATTTTTCCGTAAAAAGAAACTTCTCAGTGTCAGCCCGAACTCTGGAAGTTGGCGGTATTGCCCCCCGTGCCTCAGAGAGCACGTAAAGCCGTCGGTCCTGTACCTGACCTCTTTCCGGTCGTGTCGCTAGGCGTCCCATCGGATCATGAGATTGATAAAAATAGAAAGTGCTCCTGTGCACACACTTGAGCACTATAATATGTCCCGCGCAGATGGCTAATCTATGTTGTGACTGGCTGCCGTGGCCGAAATTCGGCTAGGAGGACATTATATGCTCCGACTAATATTTAAAAAGTAAAGTAAAGATATTTTCCAATATTGTCTGAGCACGACAAATCTTCGAGCTAAATTACATGTAATTTTACATTTTCTGATGATCTCAAGGATTGTAAATCACATAAAGAATTATTAAAGTTTAACGTAATTCAGAGAAGGATTGATTTTGTGATCAATTGGTAAATGAATAAATAAAGTTGTTCTACATTAAATTCTGTAGTAATTTTAAAAATATTTCTGAAAATGACTTAAAAATAACTTTGAAAGTACATTGTATTCTCCACATTTCATTTTCTTAAGATGGCTATAAATTCTTTGTGGAGCACAGTACATACGTTCTGAAAGCCACGTAGAATGGATAAAGTTTAAGTCTGCGACTTAGGCAAGATTGTTGCAAATGCATCGGTCCTTGGTAAGAGTGTGCTTGGCAGCAAACATAGTAATGTGGTTTGGTTTTGTTAAACCACTTGTTAAAACCAAGAATGAAGCTTCCATACGCGAATCTACCATGGCCCTATTTCTATGTAGTAGCAGAAGTAACGTAGCTAACTACGCGGGATATATTAAAGTGTCTACGCAAATGCTCTGGTACTCTCTGTTATCATAATCAGATGGGGCGAATTTCAGACATGACTAGGCATAGGACGAATTTTGAAGCTTTACGTGCTCTCCAAGGTATGGGAGCGTAATAGAGTGTGGAAACCGTGAGTTTTCTTGCAATAAAAGTCACAATTTTACTTATAGTACCCAACCAGGATTTAAACCAAGAATCTCGTTAAGTTTTAATTTTACAGGACAGATATTTTTATGCATGAACATCTATGTTTGTCCTGAGTATAGTGAGCTGAATATAGTGTATTTACAAAATGGGAATATATGCAGTAAATCAGTTATCTGGTTTCCATAGTTCAAACACTGTTTAGTTTGGGATCTGATGGCCGTGTGTGAATAATGTAAAAATATATATATATAACTCGTGAACCTATAGGTACAAATAAATACTGGTCGTAATACCTAATACCTGATATACTACTTTTCTTTTGTAACATACATACATACATAGACTCACGCCTGTTTCCCAGAGGGGTAGGCAGAGATAACGGATTTCCATTTGTCACGATCTTTGCACACGTCTTTTGCCTCGATTACTGTCATTATATTCTTCATACATGCTCGCCGGTTTAAGGTACTTCTGACCTGTCCTTTCTTGAGAACGTCTCCGATTTGATCAGAGAATGTTCGACGAGGTCTTCCCCTTCCGGTTGTTCCATTCACACTAGCCAGGTATACTTCTTTGGTCAATCTTGTTTCATTCATCCTTTCTAAATGGCCAAACCATCTCAGCATTCCCTTTTCAATCTTTGTGACTACATCCTCTTTCACACCACAATGCTCTCTTACATCAGTATTTCGAATCCTGTCTCTCAAAGTCACACCACACATACTTCTCAGAGCTCTCATTTCCACTGCATTTATATTTACTTTCATTCTTTTTCTGCCATACCCAACTTTCACTTCCATACATTAAAGTTGACACTAACATTCCATCGTGCACGGCCAGTCGAGCCTTCTTTGAGACGTGCCGGCTACTCATAAAGGCGTTTAGTGCCCCATTCACTCTGTTCCCCGCATTTACTCTTCTAACAATATCTTTTTCATATATCCCATCTCTCATAAACAAAGTTCCCAAATACACAAACTCTTTCACCTGTTCGACTTTCTCTCCTTCAATCACAATATCACATGCTGTCGTGTATTCATCCCTCTCAAATACCATTACTTTCGTCTTACCAACATTCATTTTCATCCCTCTCCTTTCAAAAGCTTCATGCATATTTGTTACCATCACCTGCAACTCATCCGCCGTTGATGCAAGTAGAACTTGATCATCAGCGTAAAGCAGACATTTGAGGAGTAACTCATTCATTCTTACACCGCATTTACTTTCTTTTAAATCTTTTAAACAGCTATCCATGAATAAGTTAAACAACCACGGTGACGCTACATATCCCTGTCTAACACCCTTTTCGATGCTAAGCCACTCAGTGTATGACCCGTTAATTTTCACGCAAGCTCTGGAATCCCTATAAAGAGATTTCAGTGCTTGAACAAGGTTGTCGTCCAACCCATACATGGACAGTACCGACCATAGTTCATTCCTCAACACTCTATCGTAGGCCTTTTCTAAGTCTACGAAGGCACAGCAGACCCTTTGGCTTTTGCCCAAAAACTTCTCTACTTCGTAGAGTAAAGACTTGATCCGTGCATCCCATTCCTCTTCGAAAACCCGCCTGTGCATCCCATATTTTCATATCGGTTTCTTTCACAACTCTTTCAACCAATACTTTCGCATACAACTTATCAACGACGCTGAGCAGACTAATGCCCCTATAGTTTTTACAGTCTTGCCGTGAGCATTTCCCTTTGTAAAGAGGTACGATGACAGCCTTGCACCAATCACTTGGCACTTGGCCGGTGTTATAGCATAAATTGAAAAGGCTGCACAGCTGACTCGCTATGACGCCATGTCCAGCCTTCAGCATCTCGGAAGTTATCCTGTCATACCCTGGTGACTTACCTGATTTCATACTCTTAATAGCTTTCACAACCTCATCCATACCAATTTCATCTTTACATTTATTCTTGTCTAAAATACGTTCACTCTCTGTTACACCTCTTTCTTACAAACTTTCAAAATACTCCTTCCAACGTTTTAACACACATTCTTCCCCTTTCACTATATTTCCATCTTGGTCTCGTATGGAGTTCAGTTCTGAGGTTTGAGTTATGCCTCTTACTGATCTAACGGATTTCCAGAAAAACTTAATGTTCGTCTGAAAATCCTTAGACAACCTTCTATCAAAATTTTCCTTTTGTTCACCACATCCTTTACTATTCCTTTCATTCTTTTAAATTATTCCAAGCCTTTTCTATATCTTCATTTGTCGCCTTATGCATTCGTTCGTTTGCTCTGGTGGCTAGCCAGTCTAACCACGCTTTCTTCTTTTCACATACAACTTTTTGTACACTTTGATCCCACCAAATATTCTTCATCTTTCTTCCTCTTCTTCTCTTTATTACACCACATACTTCACCAGCTACACTTACCACACCTTCTTTGACAACCTCCCATAGCTCTTCTACTCCTCTTCTTTTCTTTTATAAATACATACTTAAATAGATAATTACACCCAGACTCAAGACAAACAGACATGTTATTCACACACACGATCTCCAGCGTGAAAAGCAAGCATTTGCCAATCACGCCAACAGGACCGTCAATTATTATTAGTGCATAGATCATTCACCCAGCCAACGCTTGAGCACGGGTTGCACTGGCTATATAAACTTAAACAGAATCTTGCATTTAGTTATTCAATGAACTTGCGTCAAGTAATCTATCTAAGCGGGGCAGCGTGGTCACGCTTTACTCAGCGGACTTTGAGCCAACTTAGTGCCAACTATTCACTTGCTGCCGATGAACTACTTCACCGGTTGATGTGGTACTTAGTTAAAATACTGCTCAGAAGCAAAATCAAAGTACCTACAAACTACAATAAGTCATAGGTCCTTATGTAAAGGGCAAAATTTGAATTTGTTTCAAAAGAGAAGTGACACGCACACAATAAACACTAGAAATAAACACAAATTGTGTGCCGAATCTCATCGTTTACAAAAGGTTCATTCTTCTTTTGTCGGACTGAGTATCCGAATATATAACAAAATACCGACAAATCTTCAGGAACTGTCCTATGCTAAGTTTAAATCAAAGGTCAGGAATATTTTAATGAAAAAGGCCTATTACACTCTCAATGATTATTTAAACGACAAAAACGCTTGGTCGCTTGGTTGAACACGAGCAACATCTTAATGTTACATCAAGGACATACAGACATATATTTTACTCAACTGACTATTGAAATAATTCTGTAATAATGTAACATCAAAGATTTTTAGATGCATATCCTTATTATTAAACAAATGTATATTATCTTGAACATGTCAAACGCTGTTCGGCCGAAGGCTGTTAACGACTTCAATATGAACTCGTCGTTGTAAGCTCGTCATGCTCCCATTGTGTGTTAATGCTTGCGGTGGCGTTGTGGGTCGGGTCGTTTCCTTCCCTCTAATATGGTGAGGGAGGCAATGGCTGGCCCTCACGTCATACACGTGAACGGGTGCTGCTTGCGGTAACTGGTCGAACTGCTGTTGGGGTACTCACAATATTTCATTTTTTCATACAGTCGTCGCCTCTGGTAGACTTCGTGTGACTTGTTAATTTTGTAAATGTACGCGGATGTACCCACCGTTTTCTCATCTAGCAAGAGGTTATTCTAATTGCTTGAGTGAAATTTAATGTTATTTTTTATTATCTCACAATTTTTTTATTAATTAGATGACAACGATTCTGTGCATGCATTAGCCTACATAACGCCCATCACAATGTAAGAAAATACATGATATATAAAAAAAAAACGAAAACAAAAAGCAAAAGAAGACGAAAAAAGCAAGCCCGGAGTTTCTTTGTGGCTTTCTTCTCGGGGTCGTCCACCTAGGTAGCTAGAGAAAGCCGCAGATTAGCTAGGGTAGGCTCCCCAGCGGCGAGGATCGCTTTGGCCCCTTAACACGTCATCGGTGATCCCGTGCAACTGATCACACCCTCTCTTAGAATTCTGTCCTTTTGCTTCAGCGGCCCCCTGAGCTGTGGCCCGAACCCCAAAAGGGTGGCCTCGGGTATTAGTCGTTTAATTTAAGCTACTGGTTAAGAGCCTTCTGCGCTAGCCAAAAGTTCATTGCCTTCAATTCTTTAATTTTAATATTGTACAACTAAATTTCAAAATAATAGACTAGTAACTAGAAAATATATCTGATAAAACAGACCGCACGGACGGACTAATTAATGTTTTGCAATTTTTATACTGTATTCGACTATGTTTATGTACTGCATTGTGAACTTGACAAGTACAAGTGTATGTTAATACCCAAGTGCTGAATAAATTTCATTATTTCATTTCATTTCATATTATGGACCGAACAGGACTTTGTTATCTTTGGCTGACCTTACAAACGACGCAGTCGTAATTCCTAAGGGCGAGTTATTAGTGTATTTATGTGTAAACTGCTAAATGGACATCTCCATGATTCGGAACTAATTTCTTTTACTATAATTAATTTAATTATTTCCTAATTCGTATTAATACCTCCTCTACATTTGCGTAGACACGTGGCACAAACTTAGCCGGCACGATGCATTGCGTCCTAACGAAGTCTTAATATTATGTTAACGTCTCCCAAATAATCTCTAATAGCTCCCCAATAATATATGCATGCACATGTTGTTTGGACGATAAGCGCAGTAGTTTTGTTAAGTGTGTCTAGCTACTGAGTTTGGAGCCATTAAAAGCGATGTGCTTCTGCTGCAAGAAGCAAGTGTCATTTCCATACATTAGTGAGATATTTAAGAATAAATTAATCGAATGCTGGTCGGGCTTTGACATTACCACCGGGTACAATGCGATTCGACTGAGTATACCCAACGAAAAAAACTCAGCGGGTTTCACTACTTAATTATATCCTGGGACATTATTTTTACACACGGCCTGCTGATTCCAAACTAAGCAGAGCTTGTATTATGGAAACTAGATAACTGATATACTACATATACTACTTTTCTTTCAAAGATTCAAATTCATTTATTCCATAAAAATTTTACATTTATGTGGAATCGTCATATTTTATTACCCGACCGTGCAGTGCATGACATGGCAGCTACTGAGAAACACTGCTAAAAAACTCAGTAGGAATCCTTTTTTTTTAAATAAAATATACTTAAGATTAATTATAATCATGTGTGTTGACTCAGAACAACTCAATCCCAAGCACTTTTATCACTTAAATAATCAGAAATTTTGTAATATGCCCTGCTACACAATTTGGCTTTAATAATTCTTTTAAACTTATTCGTAGACAATTCTCTAATATCATTGGGAAGTTTGTTATAGAATCTTATATATTGCCCCATAAAAGAGTTACTTATTTTGTGGAGACAATATGAGATTATTCTTATATCTAGTATTTAGGAGTGTGTATCGCTCCTTTTACAGAAGGAATCGATATTTTGATGCACATATAGTAAGTTTTCATATATATACTGAGATGGTACAGTTAGAATGTTGACCTCTTTGAACTTTTCTCTTAGAGACACTCTCGGGCCAAGATTATAGATAGCTCTTACAGCTCTTTTTTGCAATACAAATATGGTGTTAATGTCAGCAGAGCTACCCCAGAGAAGAATTCCATAGGACATTACACTATGAAAATAACTGAAATAAACCATTCTAGCTGTGTCAACATACTTATAAATATAATTACACCCATAATCAGGACAAACAGACATGTTCATGCACACAAATATCTGTTCTGGATGGGAATCGAACCCATGACCTCCGGCGTGAAAAGGAATCATTTGCCAACCATGCCAACGGGCCCGTCCTGAGTACGTATTAGCCAGTCCTTTGAAGGGCACTCATCAATTTGAAAAGGAAAATTGGCACCATAAAAACTGTACCATTGTTATAAGCCGTAAGATTTTGATGTCATACATTTACTTTAAACTTCAAATGGAAGTTGGTACTTCAACTTCCAGTAGAAGTTTGATATTACTATTCCAACCACATGAACTCCACTAAGCAAACACTCAAACTTCAAACATACGTTCTCGATGCAGGTAGCGCCGGGCGGCGGGCTTAGCTTTGTGTCTACATTGAAACATCGTACAGGCTTTCATTTCATTCGTTTGTACCTATCGTGAGCGCCTATGCTCTATCGCCAGTAGAATGCCTCCAGTTTTATAAGACTCAGGATTTTCTTTTCTTTTTTTAACCGTTATTTCACAGTGGTTTCTAGGGAATAGGCTGGTTTATGAGGGGGGCACCGGAAAAGCATGTCCGCGTTCCCGGGGCTACCCAATTAGTCGTCAGAAAAATCAGCGGCAGGTTAGGTTTTGTCAATGCGAGTCCGACATACTAACCTGCAGACACTTTTTGCGGGTGGCATGCAAAAGAATACCGGCTACATCATTTAAAAAATGTAATAAAGGCAGGCTTGTGATGACGTTTATGAAAGTTGCGTTTTTTGTTGCTTGTCATATTGTACAATTTTACTTAAACATATCAGTTAGTAGCGTATACATAGAACTGTTTGCTTGATACTCGTAGTTAGCATTGTCGTAGCACAATGCAAAATATCACGGCATGCAGAAAGCGTTGCATCTGTGTTAATGATGCTTTAAGGTTTATCCAGCTGTCTACAATGCTTACTGATTGTTGGCTAAAGACAACAGCCGCCATCTTCAGCGTCTTAAGTATGGTAATGTTCAATCTTCGCATGCCCGTTTTTACCCCAGCTGCAAAGCTAGGCACGTTTCCTCGATTTTCGTTTACAGATACCGTATAAACACTAGCTATGACAATTTTTTCATTGTATAAATTTTTGCATAATGCGTATCAATCACTTATTGCATTTATTTAAAATTGTAAACACATAGATTTTACATATTTTTGGTCTAACAGAATGATTTTGTAGAAGTACCTACAATCAGTTAATTTAATCAGTTATAATTTTTAAGAATTCTCAAAAGTATTAGTCTAAAATTAAAACTTTGTAAAAATGGAGCATATTACTTAAAATATATTCAATAATTAATGAACATGACTTCTTTGAATACCTGAGGTACTCAATCAGAGGAATTTGAATATAAAAATAGTTTTAAGCAAAATCTCTTAATGTGTATATTTTTATTGCATTATAATTTATTTAACTTTTCTTTGAAATAAGGTGATTTTACGTTCTTAAAACTATCACCAAAATATTTCGAAGCAACCCTAATAGTTTGTCTCATTACGCCCTAAATTCATACTCACCCTACGTTCAGATCAAAGTGATTCGCTTTTGTTCCGGCTGACGTCACCGACGAATGATTCCGCGTTAGTACATTGATTGCTTTTTGACGTACCGTAGTTTCGGTTCGATGCCCGATCCGATCCGTTCGCATTACCCGCTCACGATATTTACAAATTGCCCGTTATTGTTCGATATTGCGCGAAGTTTGAATATTGGATGCGTTGTGAAAGAGGTTAGTGAGGGCGCGGAATATACTCGTATAGCTAACTTAGACTATATAGCGCACTTTCTTGTCTAATATACGTTAAATAGGGTTGGACCTATTCAATACCAGTGTTTCCAAACTTAAACATACATTAACGCAAGTTTATTTCTCGTAATTTCGCATTTGCTAACCGACCTTTAACCTAATTTATTAATGTATTATCTATCAGTGGAAACTTGTAAATGGCTTTCAGATTTCTATAAGTTATGTTTAATGTAAAATAAAATATTAATATGTACTTGACGTGTTACATAAGAAGACTAATTGTATGACGTCATAGCTGCGCCTTCAATATGCGGTTTCGATTCCCACACAGGACAATTTCTTTAATCTTTGTCCCATGTCCGAAATGACGGTCACCTTAGCCTAGTTGGTAGTGCTCCTGCCTACGAAGCTGGTGGTCCTGGGTTCGAATCCCGGTAAATGCAAATATTTGTGTGATGAGCTCGAATATTTGTTTCTGAGTCATGGATGTTTTCTATGTATATAAGTATTTATCTAACTATATAAGTATGTATATCGTCGCCTGGTACCCATAGTACAAGCTTTGCTTAGTTTGGGGCTAGGATGATCTGTGTGACATTGTCCCTAGATATTATTATTATTATCTGGGTGTGCTCTATCTTAACTTTTCAGACATTCAATTAATGGGTAATTGAATGTTTGGAAGGTCCCTTGCTTAATGTCCTAGTGCGGGCTTATTAGTGTCCTCTAATTGACAAAAACTAGTGTGTGAAGCAGGATTAGCATATGTTGATGTTCATCAAGTTAAAACCACAGTAGCCAAATAAATTTTAGCCATAACAAAACTGAATAGGGGCTATATATATTCTACCAATATAAATCTAAATTAGACGGTTTGGCCATTTAGAAAGGATGAATGAAAGAAGATTGACCAAAGAAGTATACCTGGCCTGTGTAGTGGAACAACCGGAAGGGGAAGACCTCGTCGAACGTTCTCTCACCAAATCGGAGACGTTCTCAAGAAAGGACAGGTCAGAAGTACCCTAAACCGTAACCTACCTACCGTACCTAAAAATTATATTCTTCATACATGCTTGCATGAAGAATATAATGACAGTAATCGAGGCAAAAGACGTGTGCAAAAATCGTGACAAATGGAAATCCGTTGTCTCTGCCTACCCCTCTAGGAAACAGGCGTGAGTCTATGTATGTACAAATCTAAAACCGGCTAGGAAGAAGATTGTGTAAATATCGGCATAATCAAATTTCTAACTAAACTGAGGGTCAATAAAATACCAAATGTTTTTAAACTACCTTCTGTTATATCTTCTCGCAGCGAGTAGCATGAATAAAACAAGCAGATTTGTTATCCATACATCGAACAAGGTAAAGGTTTACAGACGAATGGCATGTTCCACATGCAGCGGTGCAACGTCTACGTCGGGCTTACCGCGGAATGTTCGGTGTTTGCCCGCTAAATCCCCCGGTTGAGCTTGCCTCGTGTTTGCACAAAAATTTAGATCTCTAGGAAATTCTCAAGATAGCGGCTTACTACCAATGTATTGTGGCTTTGAAATTGTTCAGATAAATGGAAGTAAAAGACAAACGCTTGCCTTGTGTATACGAGAAAAACATCAGTTTCCACTCAATATTGTAATATAATAATAATAATAATAATAATATCATGGGACATTATTAACACACGGTCATCTGATCCCAAACTAAGCAGAGCTTGTACTATGGAAACCAGATAACTGATATACCTACTACATATACTATTCTCTTTTGTAAATACATACTTATATAGATAATTTACACCCAGACTCAGGACAAACAGACATGTTCCTGCACACAAATATTTATCCCGGGTGGGAATCGAACCCACGACCTCCGGCGTGAAAGGCAGCGTATCTACCAACCACGCGAACAGGCCCGTCCATAACATAATCTTACAATATAGTCTACGTACCAAACCTTCAGATACTATAGTTTCCAAAATAAAATAAAAAGTTGTGTGGTTTTATGGAACCGTGATGCAAGTGTAACTTTCTTACGACGTGAAATTAATTCATCGTCGAATATTTTCGCATTACGATTGATTTTTTTTCGTTGGCTGGTTTATTTGACTCACTAGCTGTATCGAAGTCAATCACGATTAAGTGAACAACAAAATTTCTATCAATACACTGATTATAATAAAAAAACTGTGGAGCACTTGCACAAATGAATGAGGACTACTTGATCAACTAATGCGAGCCACGGCCGTGGCCGACTGTAATGCGACATGCGATAGACATACGAAAAAATTTAGCCGACGTAAAAATAGTTTCACTTTTTTTATTATTATTATTATTTGTTTATTTCAACCAACAAGTGGATCATAATAAATACATTAAATTAAAATTACAGAAATAAGACAAAACACAACACAAAATTACATTAGAACTTAAAAAGTAAATTGGCAAAGTCAATGAATTAAAATTAATCACATGTCACGAAAATTAAAATATTAAAATTAAAATATAATTAAGAAAATACGGACCGATAGTAAAACAGTTATGTGTTATCCCTAATTCATCTACCTTGTCATTGTCACTACATTAACCATTGTTGCATGCTTAATGTAGTGACAATGACACTACATTAAGCATGCAACAATGGTTAATGTAGTGACAGTCAAACCTCTCAGCCATCATTCTCAGGATGGTATTGGAGCTGGCGCGGACCCTACGTACCAGAGATGTGCACCGTTTTCGCATCGTTGCATAAAAGCAGTCAATGCGCGCCTCAGCGAACATCCCTGACGCACTGCAGAACCGTGGCAGTCCCAACAACATTCTGTAGGCATTGTTGAATTGGACTCGTAGGGCGCTGTACTGTTTTTGAGTATAGTCAGCCCACAGGGCGCTCGAGTAGAAACAAGTGCAATACGCACAAAAAAGAGTGTTTTTTACTTCTTTCGAGCATCGTACAAACCTGCGAGCTATCATGTTCGCTCAAACAGACAACGCCCTACGTTCCCGTTCTATGTCTGCATCGTCCTTCAGGTCGGAGGTCACCAGATGCCCAAGGTATTTGAAGGTGTCAACCCTATTTAGCGGTACATTGTTTAATATAATGCTAGGGATACTATCTGGACATTTACCCCTGGCCCGAAAAACCATACATTCACTTTTTTTGCTGTTATAGAGCAGACCATGGCTGAGAGCATATTCCTCACAAATGCCGAGCAGCTTAGACAGGCCACAAACCGAGGCACTGAGCAGCACCATGTCATCTGCGTAGCTGATGTTGTTTACACAAACACCACCAACATGACATCCGACATGCGTGCTGCTCAGCCTCTCGATAAGTGCGTTTACATATAGGTTAAAGAGCGTTGGCGGGGTCAACCCCCCTTGCCTCACCCCGCACTCCAACCTGTATGGTTCAGACAGCGCCCCCGACCACCGAACTACGTTGACCTGGTTCCCGTACCAATATTTAAAAATACGAATGCATTCACTTGGCAGGGATGTGTCGTTCAGTTTATCCCAGAGGATATCATAGGACACCAGGTCAAACGCTTTCGTAAGGTCGAGGAAGCAAGCATAGACTGGTGTTTTGCGATCAGTATAGTACTTGACAGTCGGCTTCAAACACAGAATAGCTGTTTCAGTGGAGAGTCCCGATTTGAAACCGAATTGATTGTCATGTAACTCGAGACAATCACTCATCAGTGTGTTAAAAAGACTGTCAAGCACCTTAGACATAATTGTAGCCAGAGATATGGGTCTATAGTTGTTGGCGTCGCTTATATCACCAGTTTTACTTTTCACGATCGGTACCACCACGGTCTGCATCATAGCTGGCGGTAGGTATGAATGCCCAAGGCACATGGAGTAATACCCTTGAGTCATACCCTCAAGTCCCGACCGTGATGATCCCAATGGTGAAGTTACCATGAAATGGCTTTTGAACATATCAGCTTATGTTTTTTGGATCAGTAATGCCAGCAACGCTCACAGGCAAGCCCGGCCTTCTGTTTACTTTATTAGTAGACTTCCAAAAACTACGAAAATCATGTTTGGCGTGATGCGTTGCCAGAATATCCATTTTAAGTTGGTCACGGTTATATTGACACCACTTTAACCGGCTTTTAAAAATTTTACGGCTTTCTTGCATCTCACTCCAAACACGACCCGACTTCTCGGCCAAAAAAATGTTCAATCATCACCTGCCAGATAATGTAGGCCGAAAAACTATCGAAACTACATATAAGAGTACACCCAACGTCAACAAAAGATGGCCTTTCTTGGTCAAGTTGGAATTCACTGAATTGACTCCGTGATCGAAGTAGGCAGATGATGAAGTGTTACTACTTTATGGTGTCAAGTGTCACTACAAAAAACAAGGGTACAGCTTATGACGTGGTGATAGCTTATGAAAGTGAGGACGACCCGTAGATAATATTAAATCGCAAGACTTGCTCACTATGCTGCTTTCTTAGTCTTCTACAATCTTTTAGATACATGGTTCACCTATATGCACCTATTTAGATCAGCTTCTCGAACTAGGTAAGACATTTTTTGACAGTGTTTTTTAATACCAGTCCTCTACCGCCGAAGTCAGATCTTTTTTCTGCACCACCAGCAAAACGCAGACACTCACGGCCACTTCAACTTTACTCAATACTTATGGAGGAATAAATGTAACTACATTAATTCCTCCATAAGTATGAGAGTAAAGTTACGACGAGTAAGTAAACTGTTCTATTACAGTCGTTGTTTTAATTTATGTTAAACTAAACCACCTACCATGGTTTCTTTGTATTTGACAATGCCTTTTTCTGCTTTTGTGCAAGAAGTTTTCAAATCATGAAAGATGGTAACTGCCGCTGAAAATGTGGTTAGGGTTACTAAGTACTGATAAAATCAGATTTAAACGGCGCCATTGACACGGAAAAGAACGATTACGAAACTACATTAGACTTTTTTTTAAGGATTACACTTTAACGTATCAGATATGAGAGGTCTACTGCTGTACAAAGGCCTGTGTACTTATATTATGTACACATTTTAATTCAACAGACGCAAAACATAAATAAATAAAAAAAAGGTTTGTATGAACTCTGCCATTGTTCTTTAAATGCTTTGCACTTGTTTAGCAATTTCTAGTGCCACATTTATTTCTTTGTATGTTCTTCCATTTACAACATTTTGAATTAGAACATTCTTCTAAAATTTAGTTTTATAACACTGTTCGCATTAGAATGTGTAAATTAAAAAAATGGGAAATCGTAAATTTATACGTTCGATGAATTTCGAACCAGCAGCACCCTCTAGCAATCCAGTGTAGGCGCTCTGGAGTTAAGCTACGGACTAAATACGAAACGTTTTTGCACTGCAAAACTATTTGTGTGACCCATTTATAGGTGTTCTGAATGGTGATAAAGGGATAAATTACTCAAATGCAGGCGCCATCTTTCAAAAAGAACACTTAATAGTTAAAATTTTAACAGAGTGTGAACGTATTGCAATATATAATATTATATATAAAATATTGGAAGTGGCAGATTTATTTTATTTTATTTTATTTAGAAGGTACAGTGACAGATATCAGATTTATGTAATATAAAGTATACTCTTCTATCTTATGACCTACGACTAATCGTAACCTTATGATTTATTTTTCTTATATCTTTTTTAACAGATGCATTCCTGTTTGTGGAGTTATCAATCACCTGTTTAAGGAAAATTAATGTGGTAATTTTATCATTAGCCACTCTCCACTTGTGTGAATCGATTGCCACCCATAGAACCTGTACAGAAGACCATTCTAAACCCATTATTTGGCCCTGTGTTAGTACTTGCGTTGCTGCTGCCCAACGCGGGGCTCACGTTGGCTTAAACTCGTCACTTTCCAGAGCCGTTCGACTCTGTAAGTCTGGCCCTCCTACTGCTGTTCTCCGCACCATATTATCTGCTTGGTCGGGACTGTTTATTTATTTTTTATATTTGGAGTCAACCACCACATCAGGCGACCGTTGCTCTATCTGCCACCTGTTCCCCCTCTTGCAATACAGCTCAGCATTGGAAATGATGATGATTACTATACTACAGCAAGAGGCAGAAATTACTGACTAACGTCTGTTGTCATTGTGTTTGGAACAAATAAAATAATACGAACAAAATACATTGTATACAAAACCATCCATAAAGGTAAGGTAAGTAAGGTTTACCCAAATTCTTAATGGAACATTCTTGTGATTCATGTTATGATCATTATATTCAAAACCCTAGACATAGCTAAAACGTGTAGCGACAAAAAAGGGTTCCACAGTGTATACAAAAAATAATTGACTAAGTCGAAGTCTAGTTCTGAATTTGCGAATGGAATGTAGTTGTGTGCATGCATGTAACTGCATGTTATTTTTGCATACATATTCTAATGCGATTTCGCTATTGTTGAGTAACTAATTTATAATTATTTTATTTGGTTCTGGTACTGTTTTTTATCAGTAGTTTTGTTGGATCTTTTACCATATTATTGTTTAGAACTACTTTAACTCAATCTTTTGAAACAAATATAGAATGATATTATATAGTTTTGTCATAGGCATTATTTATTTAGTAAAAATATAATAAAATTAGTTAACAATCAAGGCAAGGAACATAAAAATCATACAGTCGAATTAATAACCTTCTCATTTTTTGAAGTCCGTTAAAAAGTACCTTTTTAGGTATATTATAGAAACTACATATAATATATACCAAAAATATCATATGTAAATGAAATCACCACTTTTAGTTCGGTTCTTTAATTTTGTACTGCAAGATTTATTAGAATGCCTTACCAATTGATATTCCTGGTAGATATAAGTAGGTACTAGCTTAAGTTTCTTTGTTTTTTGTATAGAAACTAACCAGTTTAGGTATTTAATGTGACAAATAATAGATTTTTGGAACTAAGTTTCATAACCAGCTAAACCAAAGGACCACCGACCGACCGCACATGTTTTTTATGATTTTATTTATTTATTCATACATACAGCTACCATTACAGGTTAAACCCAATTCGATACTGCAGAGTTTACATAACATTAACATTGTCAAAATTATTAAAACTATTAACATTATGGTACTTAGAGCCGATTTCACCGTCAAAGTAAAACGTGATCAATTGACGTTAAACTCAGTTAAAGGAAGCGGAACCGAGTTTAGCGTCAATTGATCGGGTTTAATTTTAACGGTGAAATCGGCTCTTGATCAACATTATTAAAATTATCAACATTATTTCTTTAACCGACTTCCAAAGGAGGAGGTTCTCAAGTTCACCGGTATTTTTTTTTTTTTATGTATGTACACCGATTACTCGGAGATTTATGATCCGATTTACGTGATTCCTTTTTAATTTGATGCGGAATAGTTGCCATTTGGTCCCATAAAAATTTTATATAGATTGGCCTAGTAGTTTTGATTTTATGGACATTTTTGTATGAAATTTTTTGTTTAAGTGGACGATGTCGATGATGCACAGACGTTTGTAAATCTTAGCTAGTCAAGCTAGACTCATCCTGTTCAAGTGTGTCTTGGCATGAACATAAACAACAATTTCAGACGACTAGCGTTTAATACGCACTTATAAGCTTTTTTTTTGGAAGCGCATGTAGGCGCACCTTTTAGCACCAGCGTATTTTTTATGTACGTACACCGATTACGCTGAGATTTGTAAACCGATTTACGTGATTCTTTTTTAGTTTGATGCGGAATAGCTGCCATTTTAAGGGTTCTGTACCCAAATGTCTTTCACAAAGGTTCTCCTTGAGTTGTCATGTCTGTATGTCTGCCCGTCCGTATGTCACAGCCACTTTTTTCCGAAACTATAAGAACTATACCGTCGAATCTTGGTCAGCAGATTTATTCCGTGAACCGCATTAAGATTTTCACACTAAAATAGAAAAACAAACAATAAAATTTGGGGTTTCCCTATACTTACTTAGAACTGAATTTAAAAAAAATTCATTATACTATAAATGTGGGGTATCTATGGATAGGACTTCGAAAATGATATTGGGGTTTATAACATTTTTTTTTGTTCTTAACTGTATAGTTTGCGCGAGAGACACTTCCAAAGGCGTAAAATAAACCGCAATTTACCTTCCATTCTATCAACTCAAATACTTGCTGCTACGGAAAGAAACATTCCGCCTTTCACGGGCGAGTCCGTCTCATTATCTAATCAATGATAAATAATACCTAGGCTATCAGCCCTCTGCTCAGTAGACTCGTTGGCTAATCGATCATTAATAAGACCTAGTCTTCATAGACTCATACCCTCTGTTCAGCAGACTAGATGGCTATTCGATCATAAGATCATTCGATTCATAATAAGATCTAGTGTATAAGCCCTCAGCACACAGACTCGTTAGCTAGATGGTCATAAATACGGCCTAACCTATGCGCTTGCTGTTCAGACTTTCATAAATCTTAGCTAGTCTAGACTCGTACTGTGCAAGTTTTCTTAGAGTGAACGTAATTTTATGTAGTTTTTCTTACTTTACAAACGGTCTTTTAGATCATTCACTGTCTCACAAGAACGTGAAAAAGAGTTTCGAACAACATTTTTTCGGAAGATGTTTTTTTTTCCGTTCTCGATTGTTGGGATCTATAGTTTTGAGGCGCGCGGCACCTTTCGAAGTCCTAACCACAGCTAGACATTCAAATTATATTATTTCATTAATATTACATTATAAGTGATGTATTAAATTAAACCTTTATTAAGATATTTTTTTTAAACTTTTTAGTTTTTGAAGTCGGTTTTTTTTAACGAAGTTTTTTTTATTAAATTATTTGATCAGTCGAACGCGCTAGTACATAGCACATACAGAGTTACTCTTGCGAACTGGCTTAGTGAACAAGAAAATAAATCAATTTGACCCGCTACAGAATTAAGAATTACCAATTTATTGTATTCGATTTCACACAGAACAAAAATCTGCATCATTAAATTCGTATTTAGTTAATAAATTAAGTTAACTTAACCTTCCGACTACAAAAGCACAACTGACTAATAGCTATACGTATAACAGTATATCCACCCCCGCGAATTATCCGTCAATGAATATTCAAAAAGCTTTCACGTCGGCGCCATTTTCTTGAAAGTGCGTACTCCATATCAATTAGTGACGTCATTACGGGCGGAATGTTGGCAATGAATATTTTTAGTTTCGCCGTGGCATGATGAATGAGTTATGCGTAATGAAATATGGGTCGGAATAAGGTTTACTAAATTATTTGTAACATTCCACTGGGTCCGAGAGGTGTAAATTGTTGGATTTATATTCATATTATTTACTAGCTGTGCCCTGCGGTTTCACCCGCGTAAAATTTTATCAGCTATCACAGGTCCTCCCCATATGTATATGTTGACCCGACGTCTTTGTAATATTCATGCAGTACTTTTTGAGTTTAGCATACATACAGACAAACAGACAAAAATTTCTAAAAAATATACTTTGGTTTCGATATTGACTGTTGATCACGCCCCATGTATCCTTTAAAAAAATATTCAATGTACAGTTTCGACTTTCCTACGATTTTATTATATGTATATGAAATGAAATGAAATTTATTCAGCATTTGGGTATTAACATACACTTGTACTTGTCAAGGTAACAATGCATTTTTTTGTAACTTTTTACTATCCACTATCTTGATGTACATCAAGATAGTGGATAGTAAAAAGTTACAAAAAAATAATAATTAGTCAGTCCGTGCGGTTTGTTTTATCGCATATATTTTCTGAAATCCTTAAATAAATAACAATTTACTAATCTATTATTTTGAAATTTAGTTCTACAATATAAAATTAAAGAATGGAAGACTAAAGTAAAAAGACGAAATTCTAAATGAGGGTGTGATCACATGCACGGGATCACCGATCACGCGTTAATGGGCCAAAGCGATCCTCGCCGCTGAGGAACCTACCCTAGCTAGCCTGCGGCTTTCTCTAGCTATCTAGGTGGACGACCCAGAGAAGAAAGCCACAAAGAATCTCCGGGCTTGCTTTTTTCGTCTTCTTTTGCTTTCAGTTTACGATTTTTTTTTAAATGTCTTGTATTTTACTTACGTTGTGATTGGTTGTTATGTAGGCTAATGCACGCACAGAACCGTTGTCATCCAGTGAATCATAATAAAATAAATAAGCAATAGCATTTAATTTCACTCAAGCACTTAGAATATCCTCTTGCTGGACGAAAAAACGGTGGGTGCATCCGCGTACATTTAAAAAATTAACAAGTCACATGAAGTCTACCAGAGGCGAAAAAAAAATGAGTACCCCAACAGCAGTTCGACCAGTTACCGCAAGCAGCACCCGTTCACGAGTATGACGTGTGGGCCAGCCATCGCCTCCCTCGCCATATTAGAGGGAAGGAAACGACCCGACCCACAACGCCACCGCAAGCATTAACAGACAATGGGAGCATGACGAGCTTACAAAGGGGAGTTCATATTGAAGTCGTTAACAGCCTTCGGCCGAACAGCGTTTGACATGTTCAAGATAATACACATTTGTTTTAATAATAGGTCTAAAAATCTATAAAGTAAATGTAATGCATTATTTCTATAGTCAATTGAGAAAAATATAAATGTATATGCTTAACATAACACTAAGATGTTGCTCTTGTATAGATTCTGTAAAACCAACTAACGTATAACGTAACGTAATATAATATTTCAAGTCTACGATTAACATAAGCAAATATTCTACATCGTCTTTGTATTTTGATTGCCATGCGAGTGGTTCCATTAATTCATAAACAATCGACTGTTTCATTTTGCTGTGTGGTGATGGCACAGTATATCATCACCTTATGTCATCCTATGGGGGGCGTAGAAATCGTACGAGGGAATAATCCCAGAGAACGGGCAGCAGCGTTTTTCTGTGAACCATCAAACTGCGATCGAATGCTTAATTAATCGAACATTCGCTACTAGAGAAGTATCACAGAGTAGTATCGTAGTTAGAACTGTGACCATACAACAGAAACAAATCAATCGTTTATAGCTAAAGGTTATATTCGCTTAAATGTTCGATTTATTAGCATTAAATGGCTGCAGTTCTAACCTAACTTACTTTTCCTTTTCTAGTGAAATGTGAATTTTGAATTTATTGTCGTTCTACCACCATTGGATTTTATGAACGCGGTGAGGCGACTGTCTTAGTCGCTGCGCCAAACGTGCAGTCAACCCTTGCTTCAAGTTATATAGTATAACAGAGTAGTGGAAGGTTTCATCCTGATGATCGTAGTATCTGGGTTATATAGACGAGAGCGAGGTTAATATGCAGATGGGTCGCTCATCATAAATGCTTCGGTTCCCCCGAATTAGGGAAAGGTCACATCTTGATTACCGTATCTGTTGTAATTCTTTTTTGAGAGGTAGGGCACAGCGTTCATTTGCTGAAAGAGCAGCCCGACTGGGGAAGTACCTCCACCTTACAGAAGACATTCCTTAATAATAGCATTAATAATTTAATGTCACACTAGGAAAGTATAGTTGTATACATCGCGGGGTATTTTAAAATGCAATTAACGAACGAACAGCTCTAAATGACACTACCATTATAAAATAAATTGGATAAATGTTTTAAAATTCCGTATACCTAAATATGTGTAAAATATGTGTAATATCTAATGTTGTGTTTCTGCGTGTGAGTAAGGTCACCAGAGCTCATTGGGGCGGGGGGAAGGGTCAGCAACACTTGTCTGCTGACTCTTAAAGGCCGGCAACGTACTCGCAACTCCTCTGGTGTTGCGAGTGTACATGGGCGGCGGTGATCACTTACCATCAGGTGACCCACTTGCTCGTTTGTCGTCATCTGACATTAAAATATATATATATATATATATATATTGTATTATTTGTTTAACGATTTATAAGTAAAATAAAAAATTATATTTTCTTGAGTTTTCATTTAATGAAATTAGAAGTTTGTTTTGTTAGATATAAGGTACTTCGCACGTTTTACAGCTATGTATATGGTTTTCTGAGTGAAAGCTGGTATCCAAAATGTAGTAGATGCCTCCATACATGTTAATTCGTCACTCGAGAGAACTTGTCGAACAAATCCAGTACAGACAAACGCAAGCGTGTGGCGATCGATTGCTATTGATTCGCTGTTACTTCCCATTTATGTATGTATTTACAGACGCCAGCACATCAAGCTACCCCAATCTGTCACGTTTCCCCAATTGAAAAAGAACCTTATGCTTTTGTGATAAAATTGAAATCTTATAAAAGAAATTTGACAGATTGGGGTAGCTGGCTGTGCTGACGTCTGTACCATAGGCTTTCTTCAAGTTCAGTTCTGTGATAGAAAATGTGTTTCTATCTACCTGTAATGACATAAAAGGTTCCTTACTAACTAGACTGCCAAATGAATTTTCTGATTAATTCACAAATTCTATAATAATCTATACATATAATTAAATCGTAAGAAAGTCAAAACTGTACATTGAATATTTTTTAAAAAGGAAACTTGGGGCGTGATCTACAGTCGAAGCCAAAAATATAGTTTTCAGAATTTTTGTCTGTTTGTCTGTATGTATGTCCGGGCTAAACTCAAAAAGTGCTGCATTGGTTTACTTCAAATTTTGCATGAATATTACTAAGAGGTCGGGTCAACATATAGGCTACATATTATCACGCTATCACCTACGGGGGAGGAGCTGTGATAATTTATAAATTTTAACACGGGTAAAACCGCGGGGCACACCTAGTAATAAATACATTTATTACAGACTTTGGCCCATAAATTTGTTAGTAACAGTGTTCTTACCCTAGTGTTAGCAAAAATACATCACGAGTAGTTAGTAACAATGTTCTTCGGTTAATGTTAGTAAAGGGTACAATTACGTCAGGCGCTTGATCTCGTGTGAAGGCCTATCCAGCGAGCCATCAGTACATCAGAACCGAGTCCCAGCGGCTGGCACACGCGGCCAGAATGGCGCTGGGATAGTGTAAAAATAAAATAAAAAAATAAAAAGGTTTTTATTCACGTAGACTTTAAAAAAGCGCTTGTAAATAGTCAGAACATGTTTGTAGTAATATAGTTGTATA
This sequence comes from Pseudoips prasinana, assembly GCA_951640165.1. Taxonomy (NCBI): domain Eukaryota; kingdom Metazoa; phylum Arthropoda; class Insecta; order Lepidoptera; family Nolidae; genus Pseudoips; species Pseudoips prasinana. The sequence goes on from OX621248.1 coordinate 35,089,613, forward strand.
CATTAGATATTATTTCTAGTAACATAGATATTTAGGTACATCTTTTATAAATACATTTATAAAATTTATTTTATTACAGAAATGATATTTAGCTAGCTCGTATTAAGTTATTGGCAATATAACTCCGAAATCAGGGGCTTTACCGGCTAAGTTGCCGAACATCGATTTCTTAAATGGCGTTCAAATACATAAAGGTTAAAATGACTTAATCAATCGTTAAATCGGCTTCCATGAGCACATGTTACGTCATAAATGGTCCGGAATCTATTGTAAACGTTGAAGCCGATTTAAAGATTGATTAAGTAATTTTTTACCTTTATTTATTTAAGGTGACTTGGCCGGTAGAGCCCCAGGGCTCAAAGGCATGACCGGACGACTGTCAGCGTTTAATTTCAGTGATGGATCAAAGTGAATATACAACATGTAACTTAATTAACGCACATCCTTGAAAATAGTTTGTTCAGAATCGTTTACTGAATCGATTTATATCATTTTTAATATACGTAAATTTTTAATCCTAAATAATTTAAACTACGGAAATTATCGTTATTTTAACCCTGTACAGTCAAAACCAATTGAAATGGACCGTAAGTCAAAGTAATAAGACTTTTAAATCGCAGTTTAATTTGTATTCATACAAATTCCATCATTAAAACACAAAATAAAGAAAAATTAACATTATTCCAAGAAAATAATTTAGTAAATAACGATGCATATACATGTCAAAGAAAAAATTTAATGTATGTATAATGATTAGAATATAATATTCTAATTGTGGTGTGCGTTAATTACGTTACATGTTGTATATCGATTCTTTTAGACGTTTTCTGCAACTATATCTATACTTTACGAAAGGAAAAAATATTGTCCATAAGTGACGCAATGGCTCCTGGCTGAATCTTGGTTATACCCGACTAGTGTCAATCCAGACTAGCCATCTGCCTCGTTAGTCTAGCGGTAGCGTGTTCAACCACAGATAATGAGGTCCTGGGTTCAAATCCCGGGTCGGGCCAAAAGTGATTTTGGGATCTTTCCGTAAAAAGAAATTTCTCAGTATCAGCCCGAAGTCTGGGAGTTGGTGGTATTACACCCCCGTGCCTCGGAGTGTACGTAAAGCCGTCAGTCCCGTACCTGACCTCTTTCCGGTCGTGTCGCCGGTCGTACCATCGAATCATGAGGGTGTTGGAATAAGAAGTGCCCCTGTGTTTGCGCACACACTTGTGCACTATAATATGTCCGGCGCAATTGGCTAGTCTTGATTGAGAATGGCCGCCGTGGCCAAAATTCGGTCGGGAGGACATTAATTAATTAGTGCACGGGTATTTGCACAAATATAGGTCACCATAGCCTAGTTGGTAGTGCTCCTGCCTACGAAGTTGGTGGTCCTGGGTTCGAATCCCGGTAAGTGCAAATATTTGTGTGATGAGCACGAATATTTGTTTCTGAGTCATAGATGTTTTCTATGTAAGTATATATGTATTTATCTATCTATATAAGTATGTATATCGTCGCCTGGTACCCATAGTACAAGCTTTGCTTAGTTTGGGGCTAGGATGATCTGTGTGACATTGTCCCCAGATATTATTATTATTATTATAACTTTCTATTTGATCACTCTCTTAATACGTCCCATCGGATCTAAAATAAAAGCTAGCAACACGCTCAGAAAGAGATTAGGTAAAGGACAGATCACTTTTTGGCTATGGAATATGAACCCGTCCTAAGTTCAGATACAGTCCTCATTATCTCATTATTTGCAGTCACACCGCGTGACAGACGTGCGGAGAGAGTTAGGTTCTCCACCCCGGTTCTGACGGACTTAGCTTAATTTACACCGTAGCCTAGTTGGTAGTGCTCCTGCCTACGACGCTGGTGGTCCTGGGTTCGAATCCCGGTAAGTGCAAATATTTGTGTGATGAGCACGAATATTTGTTTCTGAGTCATGGATGTTTTCTATGTATATAAGTATTTATCTATCTATATAAGTATGTATATCGTCGCATGGTGCCCATAGTACAAGCTTGCTTAGTTTGGGGCTAGGATGATCTGTGTGACATTGTCCCAAGATATTATTATTATTATTAAGGTAGTAGTAAAATTGGGTGACTTCAGAGTGACTGGACTCTATAGTATGCAATTCAGAGATATCGTGAGGCGTGGTAATACCATTCATACGACGTGTCACCGAAACATGGGTCATATTATTATTGCGTAGTGTATGTTTATACTATGGAAACATTGTTTGAAATAAAATAAAATAGAAAAGCACTTGTAAATAGTCAGAAAATGTTTGTAGTGATATAGTTATGTAAACATAATTATTTCTAGGTACATATAGATATTTAAGTACACGGATTGTATGAGAACTTATATTAAATTAGATTAGTAGTAGCTTATATTAAGTTATTGTCAAGTTTATGTATAGGTTTAGGTAATTATTGAAATTAAAAGTTTTAGACATGATTTACTACTATTCCAAAATAAGGAATACTAAAAATTTGTAAATTATTTCCTACAATCCGTGTACCTAAATATCTATATGTACCTAGAAATAATTATAAATTAATTATATACTACTACGAATATGTTCTGACTATTTACAAGCGCTTTTTTGAAGTCTACGTGAATAAACACATTTTATTATTTTATTTTATTTTATTTAAACAACTTAGGTATCTGTATAGCAAAAAATCCTGCGTCCGGTTTAATGGTATGTGGTTACCGTAATCAATAGACGCTTTCAATAATGTGCCTCTTTAATTTCGACCACGGCGGTCGTCTCAATGAAGACTAGCCATCTGCGCGGGAGTTTACTGCACAAGTGTGTGCGCAAACACAGGCGTACTTTTTCCATCACTCTCATGATCCGAAGGGACGATTAGAGACACTACCATACGGTTAGGTTAGGTACAGGAATGACGGTTTTACTTGTTCTCCGAGGTACGGGGTATAATACCGCCAGACTTCGGGGTGATACAGATAAATTTTCTTAACGAAAAATTCCCATAATCAGTTATAGTTAAAAATATCATTTCGGTTCTGTTTTTTAACCTTTCATTAAACGATTATGCAATGATCGCTCTACAAGTGGAGCTGAAAGGCAGCGGCTTATTAACAGCTTAGCCTTCCATTTAATACGCTAAATTAACCATTGGTAACATGTCTGGTAATTGGTAATATACTTAAACAGCCTCCTAAAACCATTTTAAAAGATATGTTATATATGTTAATAATAGATAATCCATTGCTATAGATATTGTTTTGCATACAGTTACGGTTCATGGACACAAAGTAAATAATAATATTAAGACTTGACTAGGACTGCAACTCGTACCCGAAACTAAAGTAGTGAAATTTATCTAAAGACTAGTGATGATATTAATTGAGATCTTAGCTATCCATAGCAAATCTTTTTTGAAGTAATCACTTCAGATGGCTAATCGTGCATATCAGACTCGCTGTCACTTTTTGTTAAAGGAAGGTATTCGAACATTATCTTAAACTTTTATTTCACTGTTAGTTTGACATATTCAGGCATAGGTGTTTCAATCATTCTCTTGCCGTTGTCCAGCAGTGGACGTCTTTCTGCTTACATGATGAAATATGATATTGTATCATTTGTTTAGGTAAACGTAGCTTTGGCAAAATAGTTTTGCCCCGCAAGGAATTGTAAATATGTAAATACCTGTCTATTTTTGTCCATGAAATTTGCAATTCAAACGAAGGCTCTAAATACTCTATAGCAAAATAAAAGGATTACCGCCGAAGCCTTCATGTAAACGTAATCGGCCTCCAACCTATTTATTTCTTACCAATTTATATAATGAATGATTAATGTTTCTACGTATTTTGTTTCGCAGTAGGTATATCAAGACGCTTATGGCCCAAAGCTTTCACAGGTCCGCAAGACTTTTTTGGCGAGGTCAGTCAGCGGATGACCTCCAAAGTGGTTTAATTTCGAAGCATCTACGGACTTCAGAAGGTACGTACATTTTTGGTCTCGGTTGTAGTATTAAGATAGCAGCCGCATAGCCATGGCACAAACAGCTTGAACAACTAGGTCACGAGGATCACAACTGCCCATATGATAAGCCCAGAGCCATAATCCCATTTTGCCGTACGAAGCGCTTTGCTTCCTCCTTCATTATATTATAACACAGCTAAGCGGTGGAACACCCTCCCGAACGAAGTGTTTCCAGACTCATACAATATGGGTTTATTCAAGGCTAGAGTGAACAGGCATCTTATGGGTATGCGCGGTCCACCTTCGACCACATCTTCACTTACCATCAGGTGAGATCGTGGTCAACCGCAAACCCATCCAGCATAAATACGAAAATAGCTCTCATCGGTCAGTAAGACCTCAGTGAGCTCAACATTCATTAATTTCTGAGCATCTTCAGGCAGGTGGCGCTGCTGTCTGACTACGATGTATCCCTGATGTATCCCTTAGTCGCCTTTTAAGACACTCAAGGGAAATCACACGGTATAATTTTAAGTAAGTTTTAAAAGAATTGTATCGTCTAAGACAGTAATGATATAAATGATTATATTTTATTTAACCCGTGTAGTACAGTCGCTAATACGTGTCTTCTGACCCACTAAATGTTAAACGACTTTGAACCTTCTCCATTAACCGTAGGTAAGCGATAAATAAGACCTCAATGAACTAGAACGACTGGTTCAAGATAAATAAATAAGTTATGCCAATTTGACCCTAAATACGTTACATTAGGGTAGTAAAACATTTTAATATGTACTGTTTTGTCATATGAACCAGTTGTTAATTTAAACTTTAACAATCAGGATTGTTTGGTTTAGAGGCGGTGACATTGAACTTACTACACAGTGGTTTATGGTTCAAATCCTGCATCACTTAATAATTTCATTTCATTTAAAACTTTTGTGTAATATTTACTGACTTTTTGTATTTTTAGTAACTTAATATATTATATTAAAATAATATACTAAGTTACATAACTATATCTATTATTTTATATTCAAATGTCGTTTGTCTTTCAACTACCCACTTATTAAAAGTTAGGCAAAAATATTATAAATTAACAAATGTAATATTTGAAGAGTGTGTCCGTATATAATTCTTTACTTTAAAGCAAGTCTAACAAGTTTAAAGTCAGATATATTTTACTAAATAAATTCCAAATTGAAAACAATACAACATAATATCTATATAGAGATTCGAACCTGCATCACGTTTTGCTTAATCCTATACATGGACCACTAGACCAGAAATACTTATCTGTTTCTATTGAAATAATCTATTAGTTGCAACTTCACCAATATTATAACGATTTATAAACAACCCTAATGCCCAAGTTTTAATGATCAAATTAACGCGTCTGTATTATAAATGTTTTTGTTTAAAAAGTACCACAAGTCTGATAAATCCATACCAATTAAAAATAAACCTTAAAGTTTCAAAGTGTCAAAATTCATTATTTTTTAACTAGGGTCAGGTAATAGATACCACCGACTGTACTAGAGTATTTTATACCAGCATTAGATTGGTTAAAACTTAGCGGATTATTTTATAATGCTGCCTGATTCTGACTACATATCAAAATCACACTAATATTATAAAGGCGAAAGTTTATGAGTGTGTATGTTTGTTACTTCTTCACATCTAAACGGCTTGTTAGACTTCAACAAAATTTGAAATTTGTTAGCTGACACCTTGGATTAACACATAGGCTATAATTTATAAACATTAACGCGGGCAAAACCGCGGGGAACATCTTGTTATCGATAAAAATAAAGGTTGGCCAAAATATAAACATACCAAAATGCGATTGCGATCGAAGATATGGGACGTAGACTCAACGTAGATTTGATTAATAAACTATACATGATATGATGGCATTACAGTATTGCTATCTAAGCATCTGAACTCCATACTAGAAGTGAAAGCCTACAAACTCAAACACGAAGTAACGTAATACGTACGTACACCGAGTTAATACATAAGGGCGCGCCACAATAGCGAACCCTACTCATCCGACGATTCCTTCTATACACCCCCTTACCCCTCCTTTTTTAATCCGAAACTTATGACCAAGTAATGTTACAGCAAGGGTTAATATTATACTTTATTGAATGTGTTTTGAAAGCAATTTTTTTACTTAATATTTTTACAATCATCATGTCAGCTTAATTACGTCCACTGCTTGACAAAAAATGGGGGCACATGCCATAATCGCCACGCTTGGCAGACGGTTTGGCGATCGCAGTTTGATGGCCATAGTTCACAGAAAAACGCTGCTGCCCGTTCTCTGGTAGGTATTCCCTCGGACAATTTCTACGCCCTCCACGGGATGAGATGTTGTGATGATATTCTATGCCGCCACCACAAAGAATTTTGTGCAATATCTATACATATAATAAAATCGTAGGAAAGTCAAAACTGTACATTAAATATTTTTTTAAAGGATACTTGTGCGTGATCTACAATCGATATCGAAGCCAAAAATATAGTTTTTAGAATTTTTGTCTGTTTGTCTGTATGTATGTCCGGGCTAAACTTAAAAAGTACTGCATGGATTAACTTCAAATTTTGCGTGAATATTACTAAGAGGTCGGGTCAACATTTAGGCTACATATTATCACGCTGTCACCTACGGGGGAGGAGCTGCGATAATTTATAAAATTTAACGCGTCTAAAACCGCGGGGCACAGCTAGTTTTTAATATTTTAATGAGAAATTAGTTAATTAATTTTTACATTTCTTAGTCGTTAAGCAAGTATTCAGCCCACTTGATAGTAGTGGCCGTCGTAGCGTTTAACGCTTACGACACATGACATCGCAGGCGCGTTGCCGATAATATCTGGAAGTGAAAAGGTATATCCTTTAATAGTTGTGCCCCGCGGATTTACCCACGTTTAACTTTATAAATTACCACAGCTCCTCCCCCGTAGATGATAGCATAATAATATGTAGCCTATATGTTGATCCGACCTCTTAGTAGTATTCATGAACAATTTGAATTAAATCCATGCAGAACTTTTTGAGTTTAGCCCGGACATACATACAGATAAACAGACACACAGATAAAAATTCTAAAAACTGTATTTTTGGCTTTCATATCGATTGTAGATCACGCCAAAAGTATCCTTTTAAAAAAATATTCAATGTACAGTTTTGACTTTCCTACGATTTTATTATATGTATAGATTGTGTTTTATTGGGATATCAAATAGTTACACTTTAATACATAATTTGAAGCAGACAGATAAATAATTTAATTAACTTGTAACCCACACCGATTTCCGCGAAATAATATCTAATCCCTGTAGACACAGGGATTAGATATTATTTATACTTTACAAACATATAATAGACGGACTTAATTTACATCCAGACTCAGAAAAACTATTTATGGGTCACACAAATAGTTGTCCGGCGCGGGACTCGAACCCGCGACACGAAGCGGCGAGGCGACTGTCTTAGCTGCTGCGCCATACATTCAAGTCAAATTTTTTGTCCAGGGTGGCCAGCCACCTTTAGCTTAGCGCTAGGGTCACTGACCACTAAGTCAACAGGCCAGTCTAAACGGATGGGAATAAAATAACCATTCTATATAAATAATAATAATGTCCTCCTAGCCGAATTTCGACCACGGCGGCCAGTCTCAACAGAGATTAGCCATCTGCGCGGGACGTATTATAGTGCTCAAGTGTGTGCGCAAACACAAGATCAATTTCTATTCCATCACTCTCATGATCCGATGGGACGCCTAGCGACACGACCGGAAAGAGGTCAGGTATAGGACCGACGGCTTTTCGTGCTCTCCGAGGCACGGGGGTATAATACCGCCAACTCCCAGACTTCGGGCTAATATTGAGAAATTTTTCTTTTTACAGAAAAGTCCCAAAATCACTTTTTGGCCCCACCCGGGATTTGAACCCAGGACCTCGTTCTCTGCGAGTGAACACGCTGCCGCTAGACCACACGAGGCAGTCACTCTTTTTCTATATAAATATATAGTAATACGACTTCATATTTAAAATCTGGCAGCACACTATTGAACTGAAACGTATAAGTTACGGGTGGCAACTTTAAAAGACAGGATTAAATATATTATCTATACAAATAAATAAAATTGAAGTGTCTGTTTGTAATATTGAAATAACCGATTTTTACTACATGTATATGAATAAATATACGGTACTTACATACTTTATTGGCAGGTAGCTGATGTAATAAGGAGTAACTTAGGCTACTTTTATTTTTGAAACGTCTTATATTTGAAAATACAAAAATAAAACAAAATTAACTAATTAACACGCGGACGAAGTCGCGGGCACAGCTAGTAAACTATAAAACGGTGCAAGCGTTCTGATGCCCGAATCTGTTTGCAAATGAAGGTAGCTTAGAATTTGCATGAACTGCAAACTGACGGTAACGGAGCGTCTAATACACAAAGCAGCAACTTAGTTGCAGTCAGCAATTTTAGTACTGCAGTTTATCAGTTTACAGTTAACAATGTATGATTAACCTCGCTCATAGTTAGTCTCACCGGTCGGTGATCGGCGAGGCTAAGCAACTAGGCTCGTGGTCAGTTCATAGATGGGTGACCGCCAAAGTGGTTTAATTTCTGAGTGTCTCCGTGTTTCGAAGAGCATGTTAAGCTGTCCGTCCCAGTTGTAGTCATTAGACAACAGTCATTAAGCCATTTCAGAGGCCTACTGGGCGGCTTGAGCAACTCTGACACTAGGGCTACCACTACAATATACAATACACCGCCTGGGACGGAGTAAAGGAAGCGCAGGGTTTCCCAAGACCTGCATTCCTCTTTAGGCCTCACTAGCTGAGCCCACAGGAAAGGCAACCCAATACGTGTGGAGCTAGGTCAGCTGTAGAAATCTGCCGCATATTTCGGGTTGGACCCTAACGGAGACCTCGTTCTGGGTTTGTGATCAGAGTTTTCCATCTCCTAGATGAGTTACAGGCCAGTGCTTAGAGGCTATCGTAGGCCTCTGATGAATCCTTCGATTCTAGTGCCCCCGATAGAGGCAGTTTAAGGTCATACCCGGGACCATGGTTACCACTACCCATACGATAAACAAGTAAACTAGCATTTTTTTTTTATGGTAATGCCCGCATTAAATAAAACCCTGTGTCGCGCGGTATTCTAACAAACATTTAAACGATGGAGACAAAGTACATCCAGACTCAGAACAACTATTTATGGGTCACCTGTAGTTCCTGTGCGGGAATCGAACATGGGAACCAAAGTGGCACAGCGACTGTTACGCAGTACGCTACACGTGCAGTCACGTTGATTTAATACTATACAAGACAAACATGAACGTGACATATTAATAATAGATCTTATTTAACTCATTCTAGTAATTAGTATAAATAAAATAAAGAAAAAAGGTTTTTTATATACCTCGATAAAAATAAATAGTAAAATTGGCTCAAATTGTTTGGACTTTCACGCCTTAGGTCGTGGGTTCGATTCCCACCCGGGACAAATATTTGTCTGGGTGTAAATTATCTATATAAGTATGTATTTACAAAAAAAATTGTATATGTAGTATATCAGTTATCTGGTTCCCATAGTACACGCTCTGCTTAGTTTGGGATCAGATGGCCGTGTGTGAATAATGTCCCAGGATATTATTATTTAAGACACATATGTACACGCTGCATATGTGTCTTTATTTCGTGAAAATGTTTTTTTTTTCAGACACAGCACCATTTTTTTTTATTGGCACTATACAGAATATTATCAATACATGACAGCGAAGTATACATTAAGGTTTAGCACTAGACAGTATTCCTAAACAAGTGTACACAGCATGACAATTTGAGTAGAACTAAGAGTGACACAGGACATAAAGTTAAATTATATGATAAGACTAATAGATTTGAAGTTCACCGAAGCACGATCCGTAACACCATGATCAAATCGAGTCGCACCTAGGTGAACATGCACCTTAAAACTAATTAATTAAAACTAAAATCTAATAGTTTGAAGCTTAAATAAGTATTATAAGTTAACAAGATTAGACTTTTAACTTTTTGACATGGCATGTCTAACTTTATTTACCTTGGCTTTATTCTATGATACCTGCTGATACTTCATTATCATAGATTAATTGCTGATTCTTAGAAACGTAGGTATAGACAATGAATTTTCACTTGCACACAGGGCCTAATTAACTCACAGGTTAATTAGGCTTGAGCCTAGTGCGCACGAACCGTGCCGTGGAACTGAGAATTATATTGATTTTTTATTTTATTAAGTATATATATTTTTTTTAATGCCTCAGCGATACGTACTGGCCACGTTTAATATTAAAACTACAAAGTTTAAAAAGTTTAATTCTATTATTGCTTTTCTTTAATCTATGACCACAGACTACCAACTACCTAAACAATAAATTACTGCAGTAGTCCTTGCGCAAGGAATAGCACCCGTGCAGTTAATTAATTATGATTAAATAACTACATTTTCAGGATACTAGTGGACCATGCAGGAACTAGCTAACCAGATACGTATCCCAACCACCTGGGACACGGCGTAAAAGGGGGTCACCGGAGCAACATACCAGTGTTTTACCGGGGCTGCCCCCACCAGGCGCCAAGAGAAGTCGACGGAAAGTTAGGTTTAGTCGGTGCGAGTCCGACATACCTACCAGCTGACAGTTTTTGCGGGTGGCATGCGAAACCATTCCTTAGTCACATACTCGCTCTTTTCTAAGAATACCTCCAACTTGGTCAGAGCACAAAAGACAGCCACGTTATTTCAATAATTCAAATCTTATAAGTATTTTCTCCATTACATCGCCAACACAAAACTTGAAAAACATCCCCACTTTACGCTCCACTTACATGACCACATGACCTACATATATTCTTAAACGGGTATCGTTTAGCAATAGCAACAAACACGGCCATACATCACCGGATTACGTCCTTCTTTCTGTTTTCAAAGCTTTATTAACTGGCTAAATAAAAATGTTAAATCCGTGTTAACTCACGCGTTCAGTACCCAAGGTTATTGTTGGAACGTGGACAAGCCGTAGAAGGAGGTTCGAAATAAAAAGGCAAGATCTTCGAGTATTGTCTTTCTAATGAACTACAGACCATTAAAATGACGTATACATTGAATAAATATAATAATAATAATATAATACTAATATCTGGGGACAATGTCACACAGATCATCCTAGCCCCAAACTAAGCAAAGCTTGTACTATGGGTACCAGGCTACGATATACATACTTATATAGATAGATAAATACTTATATACATAGAAAACATCCATGACTCAGAAATAAATATTCGTGCTCATCACACAAATATTTGCACTTACCGGGATTCGAACCCAGGACCACCAGCTTCGTAGGCAGGAGCACTACCAACTAGGCTACGGTGACCGAAATCGAAGACTATAGTTTCTAAGTAACTAGACATGTAACATGAATTGAATTATGTATGTCATAATGTGCTACTCAAAAAAATGGCTTCTTATGGTATTTGCGGAACTCTTCTGGAATAGTTCAAATCATATTTACAAAACAGAACTCAGTTTGTGGCTGTCAAGGGGTTCAATTCTATGTCATACACTGTCACGTCAGGTGTTCCTCAGGGATCCCATTTGGGACCCTGGCTATTCAATCTCTTTATAAATGACATAGTACATTGTGTCCAATATAGTAGTGTCTATCTTTTTGCGGATGATATGAAGTTATCTAAAACTATAAAGGACTCTTCAGACTGTTACCTTCTCCAATCGGATATTAATGCTATATCTGACTGGTGCTCCACAAATCACATGTCTTTAAATGCAAAAAAATGCAACTTTATATGCTTTACCCGCAATCAGCATGTTATCAAGGCACCATTTCATATTGACGGGGTACTAATTGAAGAAGCAACAGTAGTACGTGATTTGGGCGTTCTTTTTGACTCTAAACTGACATTTCTACCTCATATTGACAAAATAACTAAAAAATCATTCAAAATGCTTGGTTTTATAATCCGCAACGGAAAATCATTCCGTAATCCAGCTACTAAAATAGCTATTTACAACGCATATGTCCGAAGCAATCTAGAATATTGCAGCGTAGTCTGGACACCTCATTATAGTACTCATCAACTGCGAATAGAACGCATCCAGAAAAAAATTGTGAAACTACTAGCTTTTTCTAACAGACTCCATAAGCAACTTCCAACATACACAGACAAACTGCAGTACTTTAAGATGGATAGCCTGATGATTCGACGACAACTGCATGACATGATATTTCTCTATAAAATACTCCGTAACGGATACGACTGCCCAACCTTGTTACAATCTGTACATATACGAGTTCCTAGGCATATACCTCGACGTGCTGCTGTACCCGGAATCTTGAGCCAGCCTTTTGCTAGAACAAATCTTAAACAGTTTGCCGCTATATCACGTTTGTGCAAGCTGTATAATTCCATGAGTGAAAACTTAGACATCTTCAATTCCAGCTTAACTAATTTTAGAAATACTGTATTAAGATTATTGAGTCATAAATAATACTGTACCAATATTATAGATTATATATATATATATATATATATATATATGTCGGAGAAATTAAGTAAAAGGCCTATTTATTTACCAGTAACGCCATCTATTAGCGTTTGGAATACACTACTCACTGAGTCAGTAGTTCGAGTCAAGGTTGTCTATGAACTGTCGCATGTGACGTTTTTGACGTCTGTCAGTTGTCTAAGTGACATTAGTGTGTTAGCCACACGGCACAGTTGGCATACAGAGCTCGACGGCGCCGGGTGTGCGCACTGATTCTTTTCACCACGTGCATGATGGCGGACACCGACGATGTTTCGGAGTTAAATCCGTCAGAATCTCCGACAGCAGCGGTGGGATCGATTCCAAAATCATCCTACGTGTCTACCGCAATGCCTGCTACTCAAAAATATTTTCGTGATTCGGTTCCACCACGTAGCGAAAATAGTGTTTAAAATTTGAAAAATTACGATGAAAATACAACCCCGCTGATTGTGAATTTACGGCTGTATCGCAAACTCGTGAACCGATTACGAAACTCGATACGTTACATTGACACATCTTCGATGTCGAGCTCGCAAATGGACTTCGAAGTCGTACCCGTTGTGCAAAACGTTAGACGAAGCAAAGGAGCGTGTATCAAGACAGTTTGCGGCGACCAAGAGATTGATGACCTTTTTCAAGATATGGTGCCGTATGGTGCAGTGACCGTGCGAGAACTTACATACGTGGAGTACTCGACTTACAAGCTTGCCTTGATTGACCGGTTGGGGTCTGCTTGGAGCGAAGGTAACCAGAGTTAAGTTGTTATCGCAGGTATCTCGGATGCTCAGGTATGTTAAGACTTGTTTAAAACATGCCTACTGATTTCGTGTTTCGATGTGGTTACTTGCGAAGAGCGGAGTCTCTCAGCCAGTTCGTGTTTATCGTTGAAGAATAGTTTTTGGTGCATCAGTGAACGTTTAAAGTAACCTCTAAAGTAAAAGTGCCTCGTGTCGAGTGGTGAATCTTTCTTTTATGAGAAGAAACCTGTAAGTACTTTTATTATATTGTTTAAAAGGCACTTGATGACCTAATGCTGCACTGAAGTATTTTTGATATCTGTGAAATTCATAACACGTGTTGTTTTGTGTGGTTTATACTTTTTAGATGTTGAAAATATGCCCAACGTCTGTTATATTTAATTTTTATGGTGACAATATGCGCGTTTTGAAGGTTAAATAGTTTGAACGGTTTATTGCGAAGTCTATGGATGTAGTGTCAAGTTAGATCACATACACGCTCTTGTGGACAGTGGTTGGTAACAGACAGATTGTTCCCTAATTCGTAAATGATTTGTTGATAACCATACAGGTACTTGAGATTTTATATCCACGCGCCTGACAGGTATTGGGTCGAACATTACATTTTCTTTTTCCCGTATTAGTCTGCCTGTCAATCAAAATAGGAGTCTCCTTTGAGCACTCGACGAGTTAGCAGCCCTTGAGAATGGTCCGTGGAGGACTGAAACAAGTGTTGGGTATCGTACTGGTGACAATTAGCGGAATTAACACTACATATTGATTTTGTATTTTGATTTCCGCAAAGTAACGCCTGATTCCATTACTTATCTGCCTGTCAAGGTCAACGAAGTACTCGTGTGTGAGAAGTGACTTTTGTAATTGTAGATTCACATATTTTGCCTCATGATGTTATTATAGGTAGAGATGTTTTTACTTAACCGGGATTGAGCTTGACTATTAGTAACAAAGTCATCCGCATCACTCGCGAGGTCCATGCTGAAGTTTGTTTATTACAGAATCTTGACACTTGTACAAGCTATGGCGTATTGATTTGATCGACTGTAAAGACGTTTCTCAATTACTGACAAGTGGAGAGATTCGTGTCTGTTCAAGTAATAATTCATCATCATTATGTTAGCCGAAAGACGTCTACTGGACGGAGGCCTCCCCCGGGAATCTCCGCAGTGGTCGGCCCTCCTTGTGGGGGGCCTGCCCGCGCTGCGTCTTCCGGTGCGTGGTCCCCGGTCAGGAGCCTGTCTGATCCAGCGGCCGTCGGTGTTGGGAGCTGTGTGCCCCGCCCGCTGCCGTTTCGGTTTGGCAATTCTTTGGTTATAATCATAATCACAATCATAATATCTTTATTTGTATAAATGTGGTGAATACAGGTGTTATTGTTTACATCATTTAAGTTTCACACATTTGCCATATTGTACATGACATACAAATGTTGTACGTACAAACTAGGTATATTGAACTCAAAATACTAACTTACTGATTTGTGACACAATTTTTATGTTGGCTGCTTTGTTTCGCCTGCGGATTGCGACGTTTTTGTTCGGTCGCGCGGGGATGCTCCGGGCGTGGCCCTCTCCGTTCTGTGGGTGACCTTGAGCCTTCTTGTGAGTCCAGTGGTGAGAGACCACGTGAAAGACTTTAGACTTGAAACACTGCGTTATTTGTGATGGGGGGATGTTGCGTAGCTTCCCGAACTATTCTAATTAATTGCTTCACTATAACCGAGAACCACGAGCGTAGGTTCTGGAAGGCAGCTTCAGTTAAAATCCAAATTGCGCTAAATTGTACCATAGTTAGAAGTACAGTTAGAAGTCCGCTTCCATTTTTGATGGGTTGTAATAAAAGTTCCCCTCCAAAATTAATGCCCTTGTCCAAAAATATGGTAAGGTTTTACGAACTTAGATGTGAGGCAAAATGCAGGATGGACTAGCTAACTCATGCTGATAAGGTGCGTTATGGCAATACCTAAGTTAAAATTCGTCCATTTAAAATAAGAGACGTTGTTTTTGTCGGAAAGAACCCTAACAAATTGTGTTATTTATTTTGTCTTCTATGTAATTGTCCTGTTTGAGTGTGTACAATGGGGAGTATTCTATTCTAACAATAAACAAATGAAGTGAAAAGTTTTCAAATCCTTGTAAGATAATAGAGGTCTATGACAACGATAGATACAAGGAACAGCCAATAGCTGGTGGACGCGTTAAGTACCTACGTATGTTACGAAAAACTTGAATTTGACAGTTCTAGTCAGAAATAACAGTGTAGTTAATGCCGATGGTTGAGTTAAATTCTAACGTTTAAAATGATTATTGGAGTTCATTGTAAGACACATTTACGTGTTACATTATGAGTAATAAAGCTGGTTGATTTGAAATAAATTGTGTGACAAGGGAAATACCCTACTTCGAGTTCCTGAAACTTGAGCATTGAAAGCTCCGCGCTTTGTGCTTGTAGCAGTTGAGCATTGAAAGCTCCGCGCTTATGCTTGTAGCGGTTGAGCATTGAAAGCTCCGCGCTTTGTGCTTGTAGCAGTTGAGCATTGAAAACTCCGCGCTTTGTACTTGTAGCAGTTGAGCGCTGAAAGCAGCTCCGCGCTTTGTGCTTGTGGTGGTTGAGCATTGGAAGCTCCGCGCTTTGTGCTTGTGGCGGTTGAGCATTGAAAGCTCCGCGCTTTATGCTTGTGACGATTAACTATTGAAAGCTCCGCGCTTCGTGATTGTGACAATTGACTATCGCAAGCTTCGTGCTTTGAGTTCGTGACGCTGCATTGCGCACTAACCTATAATATTCTAGGGTGGAGAACAACATTTTTGAACTTGTAGCAAGACCTCTAAGGAGTATGTGGTAGTCATCGTAGATGCTTTTACGAAATTTTGTCAATTAATGTGTGTCAAAGATTTAACATCACGATCTGCTTGCGAAGCACTACGTAGCTTTGTCCACATATTTAGAACCCCGAAACGAATTATCTCTGATCAAGGTACATCTTTTACTGGTCAAGACTTTCAGGATTTATGCCGAGGTTGGGTCATTGAGTTCCACGAGATTGCTTGTGGTGTTAGCCGAGCTAATGGTCAGGTGGAGCGAATGATGTCCACCTTAAAAAATTGTTTTACAGTGACCGAAACTTATAAAAATGAATCCTGGAAGTCTGTCTTAGGCGAAGTAAAACTCGTTTTGAATTGCACTGTAAGTAAGAGTATAGAGAAAAGCCCCTTACATGATAGCTAAAGTGTGTTCCAATGAGCGTTATATGGTGGAACCAGTATCTGGGGGACGGGCCCAATATGTGTGCCATGAACGACTACGTAAATATCCAGCTAGTTTACCTGAATTATCAGAATGTCTAGATTCTGTAGAACCCATAATTGAATAGTTTTATTTAATTATGGAACAAATTGTATTGATTAATTTGGTATTCTAATTTGGTGTAATTAGTCATTTGGATTGAATTACTGTATTGAGTCATGATCATTGTTTGAGTTGAAACGATAATTACGTTGTTTTGTTGAACGTAAACCTGTGTTGATAAAAGACTTATGTTCATTGCTGATTGATAAAATGTTTTATTTAAACTGAAAGCTACTACGCTTTATTGAAGGGTGGATTGAAAGCCTAATCGCTTTGTCTTGATGTCCTGCTGAAAGCCATCACGCTTTGCACTAAGGTTGGGCTCATCTGTCGTGACCCAAGGTTGATGCTGAAAGCTGCAACGTTTTGCAGCGTGTTTTAAGTGCTGCCTCTGAGCAATGCTGAAAGCTGTAACGCTTTGCCGAGTAATTAAACTTTTGCTGAAAGCTTCAACGCTTTGCTGTGTGTTGCAGTTTATGTTGAAAGCTTCAACGCTTTGCTGTGTGTTGCAGTTTATGTTGAAAGCTTCAACGCTTTGCTGTGGGTTGCAGTTTATGCTGAAAGCTTCAACGCTTTGCTATGCTTTGCATTTTATGCTGAAAGGTACGCCCTCTAACTAATGATGAAAGCTTTTACGCTTTGTGGTAAATGCTGAAGGCTTTACGCTTTGCTTTGTGTAACATTGAAAGCCGCTTGCAACGCTTTATCTCCTTGCCAAACTGAAGAGCTGTAATTCATGTTGATTATGTCAGCGAGTAACAACGCGAGAGCGCGTTGGTTGTCAGAATGGCCGTGTCGGAGAAATTAAGTAAAAGGCCTATTTATTTACCAGTAACGCCATCTATTAGCGTTTGGAATACACTACTCACTGAGTCAGTAGTTCGAGTCAAGGTTGTCTATGAACTGTCGCATGTGACGTTTTTGACGTCTGTCAGTTATCTAAGTGACATTAGTGTGTTAGCGACACGGCACAGTTGGCATACAGAGCTCGACGGCGCCGGGTGTGCGCACTGATTCTTTTCACCACGTGCATGATGGCGGACACCGACGATGTTTCGGAGTTAAATCCGTCAGAATCTCCGACATATATATATATATATATATATATATATATATACTTACATAAATATAGCTATATTATGCATTGTGTACCTAATATTAGGTCTTTACCTATGAAATTGCCGTTCTGCAGTACTGGCCATTTCAAATCAAAATAATTTTTGTTTGGCTAAGAATTCTAATTTCAAATTAATTTTATTTTAAAAACATGGATTCTTTTTTCCAAAAGTAGTCATTTCTTTATTGATTAGTGTTACATTTTCATCGCATTTCAATCTTTTTCGTCATCATGGATACGTTAAAAATTCGAGTAATTATGGAATATGAGTACCGTCGTGGCAGCAACGCGGCACAAGCGGCACGCAACATCAACGACGTTTACGGAGCTAACACTACAAACCAACGCACCACCTGTTATTGGTTTGCTCGCTTCCGTTCTGGAAATTTCGACCTGAAAAATGAACCTCGCGGTCGTCCGAAGACTTTGGTCGACAATGACGAATTAAAGGCGGTTGTGGAAGCTGATGATACACAATCTACGGCTGAATTAGCAGCAGCTTTCGACGTTAGCGTCAAAACAATATTGGTCCATTTGCGTCAAATTGGCAAGGTAAAAAAGCTTGACAAATGGGTGCCCCACGAACTCAATGATCGCCAGCGCGAAGTACGCGTCGAGACGTGCCTTGCACTGCTCAACAGACACACAAATGAAGGAATTTTGAACCGCATTGTTACCTGCGATGAAAAATGGATTCTGTTTGATAACCGCAAGCGCTCAGCAAGTTGGTTGGATCCTGGTTCAGCACCTAAACAATGCCCTAAACGAAAACTTACCCCTAGAAAAGTGATGGTCACTGTTTGGTGGTCTAGCGCCGGTGTGATTCATCACAGCTTCTTACCAAACGGGGTGAGCATTACTGCAGATGTGTACTGTGAAGAACTGAGCACAATGATGGAGAAGCTGGCGCATCTCCAACCAGCATTGGTCAATCGCTCGTCTCCGCTGCTCCTGCACGACAACGCGCGACCTCATACTGCACAGCAGACGGTCTCCAAGTTGCAAGAACTGGGGTTGGAAGCTCTCCGTCATCCGCCCTACTCACCAGACCTTGCGCCTACAGACTACTACTTTTTCCAGAATTTGGATAACTTCTTGGCGGGAAAAAAATTCAATACCCGAGAGGCAGTACAAAATGCCTTTGAAGAATTTGTTGCCTCCCGTCCAGCTGATTTCTTTAAGAAGGGCATCAATAAACTGCCACTGCGATGGCAAAGATGCATTGATTGCATGGGTGATTACTTCGATTAATACAAATAAAAAAATTCATGAAAAAAATTCGTTTAAATTTTTTCATACAAAACGGCAATTTCATAGGTAAAGACCTATTATTAATAGTTTTTAGTTATAATTAGTTTTAATTTTAAGTGTCTTCAATATGAGGATACTGACTAGCCTGTACCTTGTTTTTTTTTTATCAGTGTTACTCGCCAATTGTGCATGTTGTGGCACCTTTAGAAGCTGTACATTTAAACTATATTATTGTAATGATTAAAACATTTTAGATTTAAGTAGATGTAACAGCTACTGGATGTCCTTAAATAAATAAAATAAAATAAAATTATAGATCGAAGATTATCGAGTTGGCTGGAGACTTAGTTTCTAAGTAATTAGATAGATGGCACTGTTCTTAAACGTTATTCTTTGTGTTCAGCCATGGTAGTATTCGTGGTGGCGACTGCACGGGGAGCCTCGGAATTTGTTTGGAGAAAAAATTAAGAAGTGTATTTTGCGTTGTTCATCCGCCCGTGTACTACTGTGCTTGATCTAGTGAATGATTATCATGCATGGGACACGAAGTGGAGAGGCAGCTGTATTAACCGCAACACCACAATTTCATAAACACCTTCCCAGTTACTTTCTGTTACAAACATACGGTGTAGTACAAGTAGCAGGCCGATTTCGTTGGATTGGTTTTTGAGGTACTAATTCTGGAATAAATCATCTGTCACCACTGCAATGTTACACGTATTTCACCAAGAAAATAACTACATAAAACTAATTTTATTATTCAATTTTGTAGAACATGTATCTTGTTTGGAGCGAGCTCCTTGCTTTGCATAATACTCGTATAGTTCGGCGTGCACCTTACGATACACTCGTAGGAGTGGCAATTGCTCGCGGCATATGTTATCAAACCAAACTTGTACTAACACTATAAGTCTACGTAACTATGTTCTAGGTATCTATCGCTCTGAGGGATCGGGAGCGAGCCGAGCCCACTCTTAGACGGAGGAGGCGTCGGGGTGGCGGCGGCAGCCGTAAGTCCAACTCTCCTCGGAGTTGTGATGGCAGTATGAGAAGTGTCCTCTATTGCTGCCATGCAAGCAGATCCGGGAAGATAGCGATCATCTGCGGCACAGTCGCTATGCCGGACTGGCAGGAGCCGGCAATAGGGGAGGGCAATCCCAAGCCCTCCCAGGGTGCTTGTCCCAACCATCTGGGACATGGCGCAAAAGGGGAGCACCGGAGCAGCATACCCGCGTTCCCGGGGCTCCCCCTATCAGGGGCCAGAAGAAGTCCACGGCAGGTTAGGTTTAGTCGGTGTGAGTCAGAAATACCCACTCGCAGATGCTTTTTGTAGGTGGCATGCGAAGCCATTCCTCCTTCCGTAACATTTCAACAGTTTACTTATTATAGTTCATGAGATACAGGGCACTGACAGACAGATGGATAGATAGACAGTACAGCCTTAGTAATAAGGTTCCGTTGGCTTCATTGGGGTGCAGACCCTGAAATGAAATAAAAAAAGATTAAATTTAGCCAATTATTAGCACTCCGGTGAGGAATATTAAAGCCATGCGAAATTAGTTTCAGTGAATTTGCTGGAGTAATAATTATAATATTAATATGTCTCATGGAATAAAGCTTTATTAATGCTCGGTACTTCTAACAGAATTTTTAAGTATAATTGAAATCTTTTTTTTAGTTTATTTTCTTACTTTGAAATAAAACCAGCCTTTAATTAAAGCAGACGGTCTTTCAAATTCTGTTATTTTCATAGAAAACTAATATATAAAAGGCGGTTTTTCTGAATATTTGCCAACGAATGCAGTACGTTTTATTCAAAATAAGGTTACGACTTTTAAAAGCGCATTAGTAAACTTATCTAAATATTTTTATATACAAATTAATTCAATAATTCTGTAATCTTATTTCAAAAATGAGAAATCATTAATATAATCTTGCGGCGGGTTTCGGACCAATACCCTCTACCGATCCCTCTGCCGGTCGCTGGTCTAGTAGTAGCATGTTCAACTGCATATAATGAGCTCCTGGATTCAAAACCCGGGTAGGGCAAAAAAGTGATTTTAGGCGAAAATTTTCTCAGTATGAATTCTGGGGTATTTACTCCCCTGTGCCTCAGATAACACATAAAGCAGTCGGTCTTTTACCTAGCCTCTTTCCGGTCGTGTCGCTAGTCGTCTCACCGGATAATGAGATTGATGGAATAGAAAGTGCCCCTGCGTTTTTACGCACAAAAAATCATTTTTAAATTCAAATTATACTACTACTATACATGATATATACGTTGCAGACAGACAGACGAAAAGTCGGATGGACAGCAGAGGCTTATTAATTCCCACTACCCTAGGATTGCTACAAAGTTTTTTGGCAGTCCTTCTTAGTAACTGTCGCCAAAAACTGTCATGCGCCGTGTGGCGAAAAGACACATCCATGGTCACGAAGAGAGAATATTAAAAAGGTTGTCGATTCTAGAAATTCGAACCGGGAACAAAACGACTAAAATTCTAATTCGTCTCTCTCTCTCTCAGATTTAGATTTTCAGGCATACCTTTGGTACAAAAGTAATATAAACCTTTGCAATTACCATTGTACAAATACTAATAATAATATTTAGGGACAAAGTCACACAGATCATCCTAGCCCCAAACTAAGCCAAGCTTGTACTATGGGTACCAGGCGACGATATACATACTTATATAGATAGATAAAATACTTAAATACATAGAAAACATCCATGACTCAGAAACAAATATTCGTGCTCATCACACAAATATTTGCACTTACCGGGATTCGAACCCAGGACCATCAGCTTCGTAGGCAGGAGCACTACCAAATAGGCTACGGTGACCACGGTGTACAAATACTGTGTAACTATATTGGAATAGGTAAAGAATACAACGCTGCATACAAGAATCCTGTGGTTTCATTAAATAACTTCACTGTCAACAACCTATACGCTGCATGATCAGGAACAAAGTATGTCCCATAATTATTACATTAAAACGAAATAAATCTGAATCTGGAATCCGAATTGCTGGGAATTTACAAGTTTGTAGTGTAATACAATAAATCCTCGTTCCGTTTTAATCGTCTTTTACAATGCTCTTTTCATCGAACTAACTATCTTCATTCTTCCTTTTCCATGCAATCTATTCTTCTTTGGAATGCGCTACCTCGGAAATCAGGATGGTATACAATAAAAAATAAAACATTTGAGTACTCCCACAAGAAACTAACTGACTTAATAACTAACAAAGATGTTTATATTATTTGTTTTATTTAATACATAGTTATTCCATATCTAGTTTCCTACTCATATTTATAGTTTTATTGAGTAAATATTTACATTCTTAAACCGAAATTTACATTTTTTAAACCCTCCCTTGCAGTGCTTGACTTGGCAGCTTCTGAGAAACATTAGCAAAAAACTCAGTAGGAGTCGATTTTTTCTTAAATTGTAATTTCAATAATCATAATTCGAATCATCTTAACAACTACATATTAACATCTTACAATTGAACTATCAATTACATAATATAAACATCTTACAATTGAACTATATAAATGCATTGAATTAAATCTACTCATTCTCAAACAATTTATCATTTATTTAGATAGTCTGAAACTTTTTAATACGCAATTTGGCTTTAATTTTGTTTTAAATATGTTGATTCACATTTTTGTGATGTCATTAAGAACTTTGTTGTAGAAGCGTATACATTGCCACTACTAATTATATTCATATTCTTTATTGCACACAAAATGTTTCAATTATATACATGTGTATTTGTAAATTGATGTACAACAATGTGTGACCTTAACTCATTGATGAGTTTACTTCCACCAAACCACTGACAGAGGGAGATTTGAAGAAGAAGGGTAAAAACATCAAAAGAGAAATAAAATTATACATACTCGTATACCTATAAAGTTTAAACAATGCTAGGTAACAATCCGTTCGAAGGTCAATACTTATTTTCTCGCCAATAAGAACTGCTATACTTTGCGGATACTTCGCTTGCAATTGACATTTGCACCAAGCTTTGACCAGTCGACTAGTAACCGCACCGTATGGACCCCGCTGTAAATCTCCTTGATAAGCTCAGAAAGTCCTCGAAAACGTACATTTTCGTTTATTGGACGTATAAATTTATATCTTCCTTGCTTCGAATTCAAATAATGTTTAAAATTCGTTTTATTTTACTAGTAACATAGAAATATGGCAGAAATGTCAGGGCATGATTTAAATTCCATTTGCAAAGTTTGTTGCTGTTATTTTGTAACAAGTCATATTATATTATTAATTATCATAGCCAGATGCTCTCAACGGTCCATAAGTGATTGGTGAGGTTAAGTAACTAGGTTCGCGGTCAGCCCACAGATTGGTGACCGCCATTGTGGTTTAATTTCTGAGCGTCTCCGTGCTTCGGAGGACACGTTAAGCTGTCGGTCCCGGTTGTAGCCTAATGGCTACAGTCGTTAAGCTATGTCAGAGGCCTAATGGAGGTGAACAACTCTGACACTAGGGTAAAGACTGTCCATACGTTAAGTAAGTAAGTAATTATAACGCATACAATATAGCTACTTGTTTTTACTATTCAATAACAAAAAAGTGTTTTTATTATTTAAGACCTTATTCGACTTAACTGACCCAATTCTGGAACTCATCGTTACATGTTCCGCTAGAGGTATTCCAAGCAGTGGTCAGGTTCTAGTATATTTGTATACCGCCAACTCGGTAAGCAATTATATGGTCCATGTGATAGTAAACGGTTACTGTAGTCACTTAGTGTTGCCTAGGAGCTTCATATAGGGTCATATGGGGTTCACCATCATCATCATCCTATCCAGCGACTTCCAGCCTCAGACCCAGACGTCAAACCCTCACAAGATCGTCAGTCCATCTTGTATAGAGCCTGCCCACGCTATGCCTTCCGGTTCGTGATCACCACTAGTGAAACTTTCTACCCCAGCGGCCGTCAGCTCTACGAGCTATGTGCCCTGCCCACTGCCATTTCAGCTTGGCAAATCTTCAGGCTATGTCGGTTACTTTGGTTCTCGCAGGGAACTCCAAGCATAGCCCTTTCCTTTCTCTTTGGGTGACCTTGAGCCGTTTGATAAGGCCAATATGGGGTTACTAGATCCCAAATTAGACAAATATAAATCCCAAATTTCTGTTAAACTTCACGTGTGGCACAGGAGTTAAGCTACTTCAGCGTCTTCATATTGCACGTTCGATACCCGCACAGGACAATTATCTATGTGACCCATATATAGTTGTACTGAGGATGGGTGAAGTTTGTATCCGTTAAGTCCCCCACGATACAGCGATTTTTTTCCAGAGTGCGCGCATTGCAGGATTTGTGGTAATTAGTGTTCAAGGTCCATTGGTTGTACAGCCGCCAGCACATCCAGCTACCCCAATCTGTAAAATTTCTTTTATAGGTTTCAACATTATCACAAAATCATAAGGTTCACTTTCAATTGGGGAAATTTGACAGATTGGGGTAGCTTGATGTGCTGGCCTCTGTACATTATTATTATCCCCATAAAAGAATCGGAGATATTAAAAAGAGTGTGCTTTAAACCGCATGACTAAAGTGAAACTTAGACATACGAAACTTAACTAGCTATGAGAGAAAGAGAGAAAGAAAATGTGTGCTCACACCTCTCTCTCTCCCTCTTACCCCTATAGTAATATACGAAACTCAACTATCTCTCTTCCTATCTTCACCAACTTATTTCCCCTTCTCATATTCAGTACGCCTTCAAATTAAAAAAAAAACTAAAAAGATAGAGACATAGTACAAGCTATGCTTAGTTTGGGATCAGATGGCCGTGAGTAAATACTGTCCCAGTATATTATTATTATTATTTGCTTGCGATAGCAAAGTTACAGTTTTGTGATTTTAGTTTTAAGTAATTGTGAAGTAAATAATAAATATATCAAATCTCACCGTCTCATCACCAATAATAACTACATCATAGACTATAAATGTATACAGATATGATAGAAAACGTATATGTAAACGTATTAAATTCATACAAGTCAAAGTTAGCAAAAAGTTTATGAGTTTGAATTACCTAAATAATGTACTTCATATCTACAATAATATCAAATGTAGAAAGTTAGATACATACCAAATCTCAGGTAGAAATCTCTCCGTATTAAATTCTGGGACATATTTAGGGTCTACATACAGTCTAGATATTTTAGTATAGGATATGACGAGACTATTTCCACGCTCATCTGTTTCTTGCTTAAAATGCTTAATTCTTAACCACTTTCATAAGTAGGTTATTAATTCTTCAGTATGTATTTTTGTTTGTATGTTTGTGAAACGATTTTTTTTTATTGTTTTAGGTATATTTTCATAATAGAGGAATCCATACAAAATGGGACGATGACACGAAAATATCAAGTCTGTTGTATGTATTTAACCGTCACCGCCAAAAAGAAGGAACTTATCAAGTCAACTGCAATTATATGTTTTGTGTGTATGTTACGTGATATCTGCATTGTTTGTGATACGATTTTGATAATGTATAAAATCACTATTCTTTGTTAATACAGTCAATACGGCTTTGTGAATTCTTGTTAGTATAGTAATAAGCTTAAATTAAGTATCCTGTATTTCTCAGATAAATAAATGTATTCTTTATGAGAAATAAATGTCTTAAACTATAATTATTATAATGTTAAGCCACTTTTTAATTGATAGCAAAGGTTTTGAAAACAGAACAATTCATGACAGTTTTATGATTTTCTAATAAAAATTATTTAAAACAGTAATTACTTATAACATGACACGGAATACCTTTGCTTTGGCTCGCAAGTACAAAATTTTGAAACAGGACCATGTACAAATTTTCATCAGTAAAAATTACCTTCCCATACAATATTGGCGATAAGCTAACGAATTGGCTGGTTCTATTTTTTTTAGTTTGGAATATGATTTTCCTTAATATGTTAGATTGCACTCCTTAAATTAGATCCACTTTATATGTTACACCCTATCATCATCATCGTCATATAAATATTCATAAATTATTTTGCCTTATGCAAAAGCAATGTTAAAAATGGCTTACCTAGAGATTAATTTTATAACAAATATTGACTTAGTCAGATTATGGACTTGTAGTGGAAGCTATGTAAAGATTGTTTAATATTTGGTACCTTAAAGTTATTTAACTTATTTCTATTGTATGCTAAGAGAGGTCAGTCATTCGCTATCTCAGGATAAGTGCAGAACAAATAAAACAATAACATTTTCAAAATTCCGAACTCATAGGATGCCAACGGAAGTCTATCAACCTCAATTGTCCGTCCGTCCAACTCAAACTTGACCGGTTTTATCATAAATATACTTGCGACATATATACACCCGACCAAGTGTCTACTGTTAAACATTAATAAAAGCTACATCTTTCTTAAAGGAATTCACATGAACGTTAAAATAGTATTATCGTATCTTGTACCAATTAAGAAATCCAGTAAACCACAAATGGCATCGGTTCCTGCCTTCAACAGAAACTGCAGTAACTTGAATCTACTCCGGTTTATATTATAACGTACTACTGTTACCAGAAATGTTGTTTGAGGAAACATGTTTTGGAAACTTATCGCTTCTTCTTCTTAAACATATGGGCAGTGGTTACCCGGATGTCAGAGTTATTATTAGTGTAGGACTCTGACATGGCTTAACGACTGTAATCTGTTGACAGAAACTGGATGCGAGATGTGGAGCTTAAGGTGCCCTCAAAAGTACGGGGATGCTAAGAAATATAACCACTTAACAGTCACCCATATATAGACTCACCGCGAGTCTGGGTGCTTTACCTTACCGACCGCTTACGGACTTATAAGTGCAACTGGCTATTCAATTCAATTCAATTCAATTCTTTATTCATGAGCGCGTTATTTAACTTATCGCTAGTTATCTTCTTCACCAGTTCAGCGATTATGGTATCACCGCAGATATTGAGTTATTGGGTTCAAACTACGAGTCGGGCTGAAAAGTAGAGTCTAGCACGGAGAAACTGACTGACCTGCGTCTGGTGGAAACCTCATATTTTAACGGATAACTATCCCATAATAGTCGGTTTATGAAAGGGTGGGGACATAGAGTAGGTAAATTAGTGTTTCCTCAGATATTTTATTTTTTAAAGATATTGCCCGCACTTAGGAAACAAAACTCGGTGTCGCCGAGGTACTTTACAAACGTATAATGATGGATTAAAATGACATCCAGAGTCAAAACAGCTATTTATGGGTCACATAAATGTGCGCGGGAGTCGAAACTGGGGTATGAAATGGCTAGGCGACTGTCAACACTGCGTCAACAAGAGACATGTTGTCTTTGCTATTTATACAACTTTTTATATCTTAATTAGATTTTATTTGTGTATAGTTGCACAAAGGTTCATGCATAACTTCTAAAATAACAGATTTCCTCGAGGCGGCATGTTTTACATGCGAAGACATGATGTAGATCTTAACAAAAACATAATTGTGGATTGAGAGTAACGTTCAATATTCAATAAAGTGTCGTTCTCGACTTCATCTAAGTGGATTTTCATTGTTTTTAGAAGTATTTCCTAACTTTCATACTTAACGTTGCTAACTAATTATCTCAGATTTTCTCCTGTGTATATGCATAATACCTTGATACCAAATGTCAATTTTCTAGGTCACCTAGATAGAGGTAGGTTGGGTTTATGATGAGTGAGTTCAATCAGTAATCAAAATGCCGGTTCTTAAACAAGTCAGAGTTAAATAAGTCAGAGTTCTATTTGAGATAAAATAAATAAATTTTGAATTCTTTTGAAACTAGCGGGCTCTTTTAAATGTCACAGATTTCATAACAATGAAATAGTTTACGAGCTGTCAAGAGGTAAAATTGTGCTCAAAACGGTTTGTGTTATATTGCACACGTCGCGTCGCCAATTGTTTTTGTCTTAATCTTGGCTGGATTCGCTACTGCGTTTCCAGATCTAAAACTATGAACATTTTTTTTATGGCACAGTGCGACAAACGATCAACCGGGTCACCTGATGGTAAGTGATCACCGCCGCCCATGTACGCCCGCAACACCAGAGGTGTCACGGGTGTGTTGCCGGCCTTTAAGAGTCAGCAAACAAGAGTTGCTGACCCTTCCCCCCACCCCAATGAGCTCTGGCGACCTTACTCACACGCAGAAACACAACATTAAATTATGAATGTTATTATTAAGGAATGTCTTATGTAAGGTGGAGGTACTTCCCCAGTCGGGCTGCTCTTTGAGCGAATGAACGATGTGCCCTACCCCTCTTGTGATTGTCATTAAGCAATTCAACTTTTAAACGACCATTGGCAATAATTTGAAATTAATTATCTATTATATTTAATCGAATTGTTACTGTTATAAATCAAATGTTAATTCTTAGTAATTAAATTTCAGTTCCAGATATTTATCTGTACCTAATTAATTATCTATAGTGGAATTGTTAATACTACACGACATTTCTGATTATTAACGAGGGATTTCTAAACTTTGTACCTAAAGTAGAAGAGGAGTACTTATCAATGTACTATATTATATTGATAAGGGTCGAGAAGCCCGTTAATTAATTTCCATTTGGAAAATTGCTTATTTGTTAGTTCCCAGTCTAGTTATATATTTAAATGGACATGGGTAAATTGTAATGTATAATACCCGAATAAAGATTTTTTTTTATTTAACATTCATACATATATAGACTCACGCCTGTTTCCCAGAGGGGTAGGCAGAGACAACGGATTTCCATTTCTCACGATCTTTGCACACGTCTTTTGCCTCGATTACTGTCATTATATTCTTCATACATGCTCGCCGGTTTAGGTTACTTCTTAAGGTGAATATTTTATTTGAATAGGTCCAACAATATCCACCTTTTTGACGGGGGTAAAGAATTGGTCTTAGATTTGCTCTGCTTGTCGTTAGAGGCGACAAAATTAAATAAAAAAATGAGTGTACTTTAGGCCTCACAACTGAAAAAAAACGAAACGAATACATACGAAACTCTGGATTTTTTTATTTTCACTAACTTCAATCTAGATACCTCTCAACTTCCGTTCGCTTCGCCCAATCTTAAAAATAAGACATAGATATAATATAGTTGACATTTTGCATATGAGATATGCCCTTGTAAATATATATAAAATATATAATAATCACTTATGGCACTCATATAGCTCATGGGAAACCCGTGGTGACGATGTCGCCAAATTTACGCTTTTTTTTTTTCACCCAGAATATACTCAACGCGCCCAAAGAATCAAAAACAAAAAAAATGAGGTAAATGCTTTCTCATCAATTTTATAACTATCTTATCTTAACCGAAACGTTCAGGAAATAAAGGTATGATAAATATGCTCTGTTTAGAGTATAACAAATATTACTCCAGCTCAACCAGAATAAAAGAAATACTTAGGATACTGCGATATCCGAAAAAAATAAACAAGTTAGCCCGAATATACGTTCACCGTAGCCTAGTTGGTGGTGCTCCTGCCTACGAAGCTGGTGGTCCTGGGTTCGAATCCCGGTAAGTGCAAATATTTGTGTTATGAGCACCAATATTTGTTCCTGAGTCATGGATGTTTTCTATGTATTTAAGTATTTATCTATCTATATAAGTATGTATATAGTCGCCTGGTACCCATAGTACAAGCTTTGCTTAGTTTGGGGCTAGGATGATCTGTGTGACATTGTCCCTCGATATTATTAATATTAACGTTTTATAAATTAAAATAAGTTGTCAATATACCAATAAAAAAAATTACAAATGATGTCCAAATATAGTAAAGTAGTTATTGTATATTCTCAGTTGATCGTATTTCTGTATAGACAATATGTATTTACTTTATAGATACGAGTTATACGAGTCTCCGAAATCCTCATGAATTTTATTGACATTATCCGTAGTGTGTTGGGGCGTTTAGTAAAGTAATGGGCATATTGAATGAATGTTCGATGTCTGAGGAGGTGCTAAGTGTCGCATTTTATTAGGATTTAGACAAAGATTAGTTTTCCAAGTGGTGTTCAGTTCCATTTGTAAGGGATTTGATTTCTAAATGGCGCGATCAAGCAAATTTTGAAGCCGATTTGTAGAACGCCGGGTTTCATAATACACATTATATAAACCAGTTTATACTCCCTAAGCAACACACTAGGTTTTTACTATTGTAACGATTGGAACCTTTGAAAGGTACTTGCATTGTATTTTTTCGCCATGGATTAATTGATATGATTCATGAATATTTTTACACGTCGTAGCATGCTTTATCGATTGGCACATTGATCTGTAATTTTAACCGATTTCAAAAAAAGATGGAGTAAGTTCACAATTCAGTATTTTTTCTTCTTCTTCTTAACTCCGTTATTTGTCAACCGATAGGAAAAAGCCTTTATTTTATTTAAAAGAGTATACATTCAACTAAGTTTATTCTTTTTCATGTAATTTTTTATTGTAGTTAGATTACTGTTTATGTTTAACCGTCGTCAAGCAGGTTTGATTGTGTATTTTTTTGTATGTGTTTTATCCGTTGTGTGAAAACTTAGTGAGAAATTATTTTGTTTATTCGATATGGGATGCTTTCGAAATGATCTCAATTTCAATTCCAATTTATATCTTAAGTATGTTATTTTATATCAGTAGTCATATTTATTAGGCTTTTACATAACTAAAGAAACACGATGTGATTGGACGAATCAGCTGATCCGACAATAAAGATGTGCAAAGTGGAATCGTTATAACGAGTACCAGATATGACATCTGGTTATATACATGAGATCGGATGACAAGGGTTTGTTAACGGAGATTTCTCGTGAGGAAGATGAAGGTTCTCGTAAGATCATTAGTAATCTAAACGCTCGCTCTTACCTTGAGCCAGAGACTTTGGTTCAATGTATAAAGGCCTGCGTACTTATAACGCTTTTGCGGGGGCCGCTCAGTCTGAAGCCGGTATATTATCGGCAGTATTAACTGATTAATTATCATCATCATATCTGACAAATGACGCCCACTGCAGGAAAAAGGCTTCTCCAAAAGATTTGTGACCAAAACAATAGAGTTATGTCCATCATTTGGAGGGATATGCCATAACCACTACGCTTGGCAAACGGGTTGGCGATTGCAGTATGATGGTTATAGTACATAGAGAGACGCTGCTGCCCATATATATCTCTGGGAGATATGCCTAATAATTCTAGTAATCAGCCGCAATACGCTACACTGGGAGCTGAACCCAATGGAGATATGAAAAATTTAAGGCAAGAAGTTCTGCCCTCACACTTCAAACCAAATAAACATAGTTTTTCCCTGTATTCCTCTGACTTATAGTATGCTAGTTATTTTTTTATATAAAGGGCAACAAACTTGCAAGTGGGTCACCTGATGGTAATTGATCACCGCCGCCCATGGGCACTCGCAACACTAAGTAGTAGCGGGTGCGTTGCCGGCCTTAAAAAGAGTCCGCATACAATTCTTGCTGACCCTCCCCATCCTCAACCCTATGAGCTCTGGTGACCTTACTCGTACTCAGAAACACATCATTAAATTATTAATGTTAATATTATGGAATGTCTTCTGCAAAGTGGAGGTACTTCCCCAGTCGGGCTGCTCTTTGAGCGAATGAACGCTAAAGCTATCTAGTTCATTATTTAACCACCTTTTCTAATAAAACGATTATTTACAGTTGCTAAACGATCGCTTATTTATGCTACGTATTCTACTCGAACTGTTGGAAACTCCAGAACAGACTCTCAGAAAATTTCATTAAACATTCCCGCCTTTCGAAATAGATTGAAACACAATTTTAGACAACATCATTATTTTTCCGTCGAAAACAAACAGACGTGGTATTGCATTCCCTGGCGGCAGGTTTATACCTAAAACTATTAGGGATGACTCTGGTTATCCGTGCTGATACGGGGCCGTGACGATACCAAGCCGTGGCAGTATTTGCTATTTAAAACGCTGCTATCCATATAATTATAGAGGTAGCCATTAATCATCCATTGTTTTCTCTGTTGCATAGGTTGGTATTGGTCAGATTGTGGGCGGTAGTTGTCAAGGAACTTATACACCAGTCTCTTTACGAGCTTACTAAATGTTTGATACGCTTCGCTTATGTTTTATGCCAATGTGCTGGAGCTTAATTAATATTTAATAAGACAGTAGGTATGTTTCTAATTGATGGATTTTGAACTTTATCAACAGCCAATAAACCTCAAAGTAATTAAGTTTCTGAGCGATATCAAGTTAATTAGGTGTAGTAGTTATTATAGAGGCAGTAACTAAAAATTTTAATTACGTAGTCTAGTATTGACTTATTTAAGCATAGATAATGAGACCCCTGGTTTAAATACCGGTTGGGGTAAGTAAAGCATTGATAATAAATTAATAATATTTATATTATTTATAAATCAAACTTACAAATTCAAATAATTTATTTGCGAAATATGAGTACATAGTGGTGTTAGTTTAACATTAATGTCCTGTCCATATTTTACCATTTTGGTGTGCAAATGATACTTGGGTACACATTCAAAAGTCAAAATATTTTAGATAGTCACATAAATTACAATTAATATCATGTCAATTTTACATTATTTGTATCATTACAATTACTGTTATCAGACTATTAATCTGACGATGACGTCTAAACTACAGAAATAAATCCCTGCATCACAGGAGACTAATAAATATACAATTCACGGACACATAAAACACTCACTCTAAATACGTAGGTATTATCTTATCAGGATCGATGTCGTTATACATTAAGCTTAAAAACGCAGTCGTTATTGTCTTTTCTAAATATAGCAGTGTTATAGTCTCGTGATTAGAAGAGCAGGCAAATTTATTCAGTCATCTTGGATTTACACATTATAAGACTAGTTTTTGTTATGAGGAGCCGCCGTAGTTAATTTGTTATCACGATGACGTTGATGGCCACGAGCACTGTTTCTATAATAAATAAATAAATATCTTCGGAAAAATAACACCCTGCCATCTGATCACAATCTAGCAGCCTATATATTTCTAAATACTTACATATTTAAGATAAATTACACCCAGACACAGAACACATAATTTTGCCTATCACGCAAAGTATGGTGGGGATTGGTCCCTCCAGAGCTGGTGGGATCAACAGGCCAGTCAAAACTTTATAAAGCCTTACAAAGAGACTTTTAGTGCTTCACTATACAATTTTCCTTCCGTTCTCCAGTGTGCAAGTCGTCACAGAGTTTGTGTACATGTTGGTCCAGGAACTCATGAGTCATCCTATATTGACAGAGAATAATTTTCATTTGAATTTGACTTGAATATTACCTGCCATTTTGTTGAAAGGCTAAGGTACATTGCACTATCTTGTTAATATTCTATTGTGTGGAGGTTTAGGTTAAGGACCTTGTCACTTTCGTTGAGGGAGCGATTTTTATTCATGAGAAATTATGTCCCTTTGTTATGGAGCATCTAGCCGTCATCTAGACCATCTGAGTGACATAGAGAGATGTTTTATTAACTAAATAAACGAGATATAAATAATTCAATATGATTCTGGATATCTAAAAAAAATTAAAAGTCAGTGGCTACGAATGGCTACGCTCGAAACAATTTCTCAGGATTTATGATTATTGGCTGTTCGAAAACACAACATCGGATCCAACTTGTATCATTTGTTCACTGCCGCAGAAACAAATTTGTAATTATAAATAATAATAAAACCAATTGTGACTTTGAGAGACAGATAACGAAATACTGATATAAGAGAGCGTTGTGGTGTGAAGAAGTATATAGTCACAAATATTGAAAAAGGTATGCTAAGATGGTTTGGGCATTTAGAAAGGATGGATTAAAGAAGATTGACAAAAGAAGTATACCTACACTAATACTGCTCAATCCTTTGGTATCCTACTTATCAATACAATATTCAGCGTCTAGAAAATGTACAAAAACGATTTTTAAGAAGGCTTTCGGCTATAGCTGGTGTTCGAAGATCGATTAAACACTATGATGAGAGACTAGGCCATTTCGAAATGAAATCATTACAGTGGCGCAGAGACTACTTAGGTTTAACTTTTTTACATAAGATAGTTACGCAAGGGGTAGATTGTCCAGATTTGGTGGGTCACCTGGATATAAATTTTTAATTAAATTAATTGAATATTACAGCCCAGCATTTATATAAACGCGAGTGCAATGAAATCAGTGACAAAATAGTGCAAATAAAACGCCTACATGGACAACATAAACTGCAGTTATTAAAACAAAACTATAAAAAATAAAGTGCCCACGATAAGTACAGTGCAATTCGCCACGATCTGAGTGGCTAGCTAAGTTGAACAACTGGTTTATAGTATTAATCTACCTACGTTATCGTCACTGCACTACGTTTTTAAAACACGAAGCATCTAGCCATCAATTTCAATTTCATTAAAAATTAAGTAAATTGTGTACAGTGAACTTAGTGATCGGAACGCGTAAGTGACGCGTATTTCACGGCGCTTATGACCTTTACGCCGCGAACATTGCAAAGCGACCACTGCTTTGGATTTCAAGCGCTTCAATCACTGCGTTCTTTCTGCATGACTAAACGGTAACCTGCTTTACATCGCTTGATAAGATAAATTGACTACGTGTAACAAGATGGTACTTAACGCATAAGAGTAAAAAACAAACTTCGCTGTATATTCATCTGCTCAATTACGTAAATATATATAAAAATATTTGCTTACATTTTCCACAAAATGAATTCTTGCGATAGAAACATCACACTAAGGCGTAAAAAGTCTAAATGCAGTCAGAACAGTTGTAATGACAACTCATTAAACACCTCTTCAAGTGTATATCTCTCAGACAGCGCACAGAGTTTGCCAGATTTAACAAGGGCATTGCTTAACCATGAAGTTGACGAATTAAGAAATGAAATTATGTTATTGAAAATGGAATTAGAAAGAGCCCAAAATGAAGTTGATAATCTGAATTCGGAAAACCACACCCTTCAACAAATAATTACCTCTCAACAAGCAAAAATAGACAAATATAAGTTACTTTGTACGGACTCTAGCAATATGAATAACAGTTTCAAGAGTTCAGTATCCCCAAAGACACGTTACAAAAAGATAAAATCGAAGCTTACCTTAAGAAAGAAATCCGTAAATCTAGATGAAAGCTACAGCGAATTGAATATTGAACTAGAAACCCCAAATGATACTATTGTTACACCTTCCATGAAAATAACGCGAAGAAATACATTATGCACCACACCTACAGTCAACTCACAGCTTATTAGTGAACGTGAAGTAGATAATCTCCCTTCGTCAGACTCAAGTTCCAAGTCAATCGTAAACAAAACGACATGCTATAATAGGAAAAGCATTTTAATTTTTTCCGATGAACATACATACATGAGAAATATTTTACAAAATCAGATTGGATCTGAATATCACGTCTCCATGTTAAGTAAACCTGGTGCAACTACTGATAAACTTCTTGAATCTGCTATAGGACTATGTAAAGACTTTAATAATTTCGATTATGTTGTAATTGTGTGTGGAAATAATGATAGGGATCCAATGAGAATGCAGTCAACTTTATATTATTATTTGGATAAACTAGCACATACAAATGTATTACTTTGTAACACTAAGAAAAGCAGATATTTAAGTGTACCTAAACTCTGTGAAACGTTTCACTACATCTGTTCCCAGTTCAGTCACAGTAAATTTGTGAATATAGATTATAAAGTCCCCTATGCCTCATTCCATCGGGTATTATGCAAGTTAGTATTGAGAGATATTTTGCATCTACACTATAAATATAATTATAAGAAATACATTGAGTCTAATTGTTGTAGTAAGACTAATAAAACCATAACGTCGATTTCCACACAAACCACACAACTAAATACAGCAAATTCAGTGTCGGTTGAAACACAAACGGAAAATCAGTTTTTTCGAGACTGAAAACAATTTAACTATACTTCACAATAACATACAAGGTATACGATCAAAAATAAGTGATTTGGAATTATTAACAGAATCAAGCAACATTGATGTTCTCTGTTTAAGTGAAACTTTCTTTCGAGAAACTTGTGCAGAAATACTACAGTTGCCTAACTACAAAATGGCAACATATTTTTCAAGGAAAAACAAATCTCGAGGTGGCGTGTGTATTTATGTAAAAAACTCTATAAATTATAAAAAAATAGACTGGATTTCTGAACTTTCGGTTGAAAATCACTTTGAGTGCTGCGGTATATTAGGTCTTTACCTATGAAATTGCCGTTCTGCAGTACTGGCCATTTCAAATCAAAATAATTTTTGTTTGGCTAAGAATTCTAATTTCAAATTAATTTTATTTTAAAAACATGGATTCTTTTTTCCAAAAGTAGTCATTTCTTTATTGATTAGTGTTACATTTTCATCGCATTTCAATCTTTTTCGTCATCATGGATACGTTAAAAATTCGAGTAATTATGGAATATGAGTACGCAACGCGGCACAAGCGGCACGCAACATCAACGACGTTTACGGAGCTAACACTACAAACCAACGCACCACCTGTTATTGGTTTGCTCGCTTCCGTTCTGGAAATTTCGACCTGAAAAATGAACCTCGCGGTCGTCCGAAGACTTTGGTCGACAATGACGAATTAAAGGCGGTTGTGGAAGCTGATGATACACAATCTACGGCTGAATTAGCAGCAGCTTTCGACGTTAGCGTCAAAACAATATTGGTCCATTTGCGTCAAATTGGCAAGGTAAAAAAGCTTGACAAATGGGTGCCCCACGAACTCAATGATCGCCAGCGCGAAGTACGCGTCGAGACGTGCCTTGCACTGCTCAACAGACACACAAATGAAGGAATTTTGAACCGCATTGTTACCTGCGATGAAAAATGGATTCTGTTTGATAACCGCAAGCGCTCAGCAAGTTGGTTGGATCCTGGTTCAGCACCTAAACAATGCCCTAAACGAAAACTTACCCCTAGAAAAGTGATGGTCACTGTTTGGTGGTCTAGCGCCGGTGTGATTCATCACAGCTTCTTACCAAACGGGGTGAGCATTACTGCAGATGTGTACTGTGAAGAACTGAGCACAATGATGGAGAAGCTGGCGCATCTCCAACCAGCATTGGTCAATCGCTCGTCTCCGCTGCTCCTGCACGACAACGCGCGACCTCATACTGCACAGCAGACGGTCTCCAAGTTGCAAGAACTGGGGTTGGAAGCTCTCCGTCATCCGCCCTACTCACCAGACCTGGCGCCTACAGACTACTACTTTTTCCAGAATTTGGATAACTTCTTGGCGGGAAAAAAATTCAATACCCGAGAGGCAGTACAAAATGCCTTTGAAGAATTTGTTGCCTCCCGTCCAGCTGATTTCTTTAAGAAGGGCATCAATAAACTGCCACTGCGATGGCAAAGATGCATTGATTGCATGGGTGATTACTTCGATTAATACAAATAAAAAAATTCATGAAAAAAATTCGTTTAAATTTTTTCATACAAAACGGCAATTTCATAGGTAAAGACCTATTATTAATTCCAGAACCGAATTTGTATATATTATGTATGTATAGAACACCAAACAGCAATATTAATTTGTTTATGGACAAACTCGAGTTTTTATTGTTTAAACTTACCATCAGATCCAGATCCATACGTAAAAAAATTATTATTCTAGGCGACTTTAATATAGACACGCTAATATGTACTAGTAAAAGTAAGTTATTTAAAAATACACTAAAGAACTTTAACATGCATCTAACCCTGAATGAGCCTACTCGTGTAACATCACACTCTGCAACGTGCATAGACAACATCATTACTAATATATGTAAATACAAATCTGAAATATGGAATTTAGGCATTTCAGACCACACGGGCCAAGTAATAAAGATACCGTGTAGTGTGAGTTACAGAGCAAAATATTGGTACAAGATAAAACGTAACGTAAATTATTACATTGAAATATTTCTTAAATACATATCCCAAGTAAAGTTTGACAGCGTATATCGTCTGACAAATGCAAATATTGCTTATGAAGAATTCTCCCACATATTTAAACTGCTTTTCGACATGTGTGTCCCAATCCAAAAGTAAAAATATATCATAAAAAAGATACTTCTTGGAAAACGAAGGGCATAGTAGTCGCTAGCAAAAATAAACGCAAGTTGTACCTTCAATCAATAGTTAGCACTTCTCGGAAGGATAAAATTAAATACACTCGTTGCTGTAAAATCCTGAAACAGGTAATAAAAGAGTCTAGAAGAATCACTAACACTAAATTCATCTCACGTAGTACCA
The DNA here is from genome assembly GCA_951640165.1 of Pseudoips prasinana. Lineage (NCBI taxonomy): Eukaryota > Metazoa > Arthropoda > Insecta > Lepidoptera > Nolidae > Pseudoips > Pseudoips prasinana. Next base: position 35,127,993 of record OX621248.1, read on the forward strand.
ACAAAACTAAAGCCACATGGGCATTGATTAAACGTCAAACCCAAAGCGCAAATATTCTTCAACCTACTGTAGACTATGTCGTGCAAAATAATAACGTCGTGAACTCACCTGCAAAATTGGTGAGTACTTTTAATAATTTCTATATTAAACAAAACTACAATGCGTCAATAAGAAACAGTTATAAACCACAAAATACTTCCTCTTACTCCAACAGTATATTCCTTTATCCAGTAGACCGATATGAAATAATAAATATTGTTAAAAAATTAAAGAACAAAGCTAGTTACGGTCATGATAATATACCCATAAAAGCCATTAAAGAGAGTATTCCATTTATAGTCGACCCACTTGTACACATCCTTAACTTAATGCTAGAAACAGGAGAATTTCCAAATGCCTTAAAGAAAGCTCTTATAAAACCAATTTATAAAAAGGGATCTCGACATGACGTCAACAATTATAGACCAATTGCACTACTCTCCAATTTCTCCAAAATTTTTGAAAAGGTGATATATAATAGAATAATAAATTATTTTGATGTCAATAATATTATAAATACTAATCAATTTGGATTTCAAAAAAATAAAACTACATCACTGGCAATATACAAAATGTTCGATTCTATTTGGCATAAAATAAATGATAAAAAACAATGTTCTGCTATTTTCATAGATATGTCAAAGGCGTTTGATTGTGTCAAATATGACATTTTACTGGATAAACTAGAACACATAGGTATAAGAGGTATAGCACATAAATTAATAGAAAATTATTTAAAAAACAGATTGCAAGCTACTATTATTGAAGTATATGACGATGCAACAAAAATGATACAGGTAGTTCAATCGAAATTTGAAAATGTAATACTGGGTGTACCACAAGGCAGTATATTGGGGCCGCCATTATTTTTACTATATATAAACGAACTTCCAAATATAATTAATCACCTCTGTGTAATGTATGCCGATGATGCGACTATATTTATCTCTAATGATGATTCACATAATTTTAACTATGAAAATGAAATAAAAAAAAAACACTAGCAACAGTAACCCACTGGTTGAAATCAATTAATTTAAATGTAAATATGTCTAAAACCAAAATAATTCAATTTAGAAATTATAAGAGTAAACCTAATGAACTTAAAGTTACAGTAAGCGACGCAGAAATTGAAGTAGTAAGTGACATTAATTTCCTTGGAGTAACAGTGGATCAATATTTAAATTGGAAGGCTCATATCGATAAAATTAACAAAAAAATATCCAGTGCCTGTTATGCGTTGTCTATACTGGCAGAAACAACAAATGAATCCGTTACTAGAAATGCCTACTTTGGGAATGTGTATCCATTATTAACTTATGCTATTATTTACTGGGGAAACTCAACAAATATACAATCCACCTTTATTCTCCAGAAAAAGTGCCTTAGGACAATATATAAAATGTATAGCGATGAGTCTTTGAGAGATGTTTTCAGAACGAAGGGCTACCTTACACTGACAGGGATCTATATTCTGGAACTGTGTCTATTTGTTAAAAATAACATGCAATATTTTAGTTTTAAATCAGACTCAAAGAGAAACATTCGTAGACAATATAAATATGACATAAATTTACCCAGAATACAAAACATGATTTATTATAAAAGTACTTATATATCTGCTATTCGTGTGTATAACCACTTACCATCTGATATAAAGCAATCAAATGGAACATTGTTTAAAACGAAATTAAAGAATATGTTAATAGAGAATGTTTACTATAGTTTGCATGAGTTTTTTGCCAAAAAATAATGTGTTATTATTACTAAGAATATATTAGTTAGTAAACTTGTTTGTATTGCATATCCGATAGGGGTAGACTGTTGATCCTAAAAACTGTTATGTTATTATAAGACCTTATTGTACACAGTTACGCAATAAATAATTCTTTATCTTATCTTTATCTTTAAATGTGCCCAGACCCTCCGCTAGAATTCATAATTATAAACCTTTTTCAATCAAATACAGTCGAAACAATTACGGTTACAATGCACCTATTTCCTATATCCTCAGAAGATGCAATGAATTATTTCACAATTGCGACCTTGATATTTTCGCTAGTAAATTATATTTATTTAAGAAAAAAATATTTAATAATAATGTATAATAGCATTATTTAACTAGCAAAGTTCCAAATTTGTTCCAAAACAAAACAAACATAAAAACATTTTTTTTTTCTTTTACAATTTGTTATCTTGGGTGATAAATCTTAAAACACCTAATACTTAGTTTTAATGATGTACTTTCGTAAACTTAAGAATGCCGTGCTTTCCTTTAATTTAGGTGCATGCTAGATTTAAAATTGTATCAAAGATTGTTGTTTAATGTTGTGTAGGTATTTAGTTGGTAAGCCTTTAAATAAATAAATAAAATACCTGGCCTGTGTGAATGGTACATCTAGAAGGGGAAGACCTCGTAGAAAATTCTCTGAACAAGTCGGAGACGTTTTCAAGAAAGGCCAGGTCACAAGTACCCTGAACCGGCGAGCATGTATGAAGAATATAATGACGGCAAATGAGGCGAAAGAGGTGTGCAAGGATCGTGACAAATGGAAGTCCGTTGTCTCTACCTACCCCTATAGGAAACAGGCGTGAGTCTATGTATATATGTGTAAAACAAATTTAGTTTATTTTAAGTTTCTCACGAGTAGGTAGGTAGTATTCCATGGGTAAAAATAGTAGATAACAATAATTTCTTAAGATAAAGTCATTATTTTTCGTAAAATCGAAAGATAATGACTAGTTTTGACTGACTAATTTGAACAAAAAACTGTTCTTGTGCCCTGTTGGAGAAAGGCCTCCCCAAATATCTCCACAATTGTCGATTTTGCCCTACCCGCCTCACCAGATCATCGGTCCATCTTGCAGGGAACCTGTCCACACTACGTCTGTCGATTGGTGTCGATTTCTGTCTCTGCGGTTTTTTGTTTAGGTTTGTGCCCTGCCCACTTTCACTGACTGAGGCAATTATAAATAAATTAAAAAGGTAATGGAGTCTGAACTCACTTTAATAGTACAGCGTTATCATTGTCAAAAAGTAAGACCGCATCAAAGCAACCTTTATCTGGTTTAAATGTTTAGGGTCAGATGGTAACTCGCCGTAACAACCCCAATAGAAAAAGACAAGGAAGAGGATAACTAATCTACATTTTTTATATACTGTGGACACGGGTCTCATCGCGATAAATATTTAGGTAAATCATTACCTTGGTTACCCGACGTTTCGGCATGGATTGCACCAGCCGTGGTCACGGGTCGACTGGTGTGTCTCGGCAGCTTCTTCTCCGTGAAGCTTGGGTTTCGGTATCTACCCTCGCAAATCATTAACTAATCTACACACTAAATTTCAGTTGCAGATGCAGAGCAGTTGTAGATAATGAGATCCATTGAAAAATGGAATACATTCTGGTCTCCATAGCTGTAACTAGGTGTAACATTTAAAATCAGGCAAAAGTATTGGGGGTTGACTCAGGGCAGTTTCTGATGGATATATACAGTAAATGATCGGATTTAGGGACGTTTAATGCAACTGTTGTTAATAGAGAACATCTTATCAGTACGATTGCAAACAAAGGGTTAAGGAGAGAGATGGTGTCTGCAGTGCGTTGCCAACTTACGGCCGGGGTATACGATGTCGGATTGAATGTGCTGTCTCATGCGACTTTGTATTTTCCTTAGATACACCAGATTGGAACTTTTACTACGTTCCATGCGAGCTGTTAATCGGGATGTATTGGCCGCGACCCTAAGGGGCTATCACTAAGTGACTTCGACGGTACATGAGATAAAGATAAAGATATATTTATTTGTCAGAAACATGTGTAGTTAAAAGATATTACATACATATATAATATTGTTTCAACATGTTCTACCTTAATAGGTGTACAAATCAAGACATGCAGGTAAAAACATCAGCATTTATGTATAATTAAGTAAACATAATTAGAAAATATACAGGGATTATGGATGTCAAACTTTTGAGAATAATAAATAACATGATAATGATAAGCTACTAGTATGTCAATATATATTAAATAATAATAATAATTCTACAGTAGTAATTAAATAACAGTCAAAACAGTTTATATTTTATCAGTTAAATAATCATTTATATTATAATAAGCCTTATTGCCTAATACCTTTTTTAATTTATTTTTAAATGAAATGACACTCATATCCCTGTAGTCTTTTGGTAATTTATTGTATAATTTAGGTGCCATACAAAGTATACTTTTTCCCATATGGGCAGTTTTAGCGCTGTGCATACATAGTCTATTATTATCTCGTCTATATGCATACATAGTCTATCTGGCCGAGTCAAAAATGTATTTAGTCTTTTTTTATCTACGGCCTTTTGGTAAACAACAAAACGAAAAAATGTTTAATGGTATATCACACTAATATTATACAGGTGAAAGTTTGTGAGTGTGGGAATGTGTATGTTTGTTACTTCCTCACGTCTAAACGGCTGGAGCGTTTTTAATAAAATTTAGTATGGGGTTAGCTGACACCCTGTATTAACACATAGGCTATAATTTACAAAGTTTAACGCGGGTAAAACCGCGGGGCACGGCTAGTGTTATATACGAGTATTTATGATACTTTTAAATCAGTAACTATAGCTATTTTAAAGTTAAGATGTATTTCTCACAAATACAGACAAAATTGGAGCTTTTTAAAAAGCCAAACTCCATGCTAAGTACACTCCAATACCTCTTGAGAGTGACGAAGCAAATGTTGCATGCTAGACAAAATTTATTAGATTCTCTATGATTGAACAAGGAAAACTGAACTCTAGTTATACGTGACAAAATTCACATCTCTTTGTTCTAAGCCCGTGTGACTAGGACTCAATGCTACGGATTATTGCAAAAACTTTTGCATAGTGACTTTGACTCCGAATGGGCGATTTGGAGTCTCGCCCAGATACTTTAGAATATTGCAGTGGGATTCAACATCGGTGGATGTCATTAAATAACTTGTGTGGTTCAATTTATGATATAAATAAGAAGTGCATAATGCATTCGTCTAAATATGCGATGGAAAATCGCATACATTAGAAAATGTATATAATTATTTCTACTCATAGTATCAGTTTTAGGTAGTTTAAGCTAGATGGCGTTGTGTGATATGTCCTAGTTTATTTATTGATTTATACGTGAAATTATACACACCCACGGGACGGGTGTGTATTATTAGATATACATAAAAATAAAGATATTTTAAAATGTATAAACAAATAATGTTCTACTGGTAAAATTTCGACCATGATGGCCAGTCTCAAATAAAACTAAGTATAGTGTACAAGTGTGTGCTCAAACATAGGACCACTTGCTATTCCCTCGCTCTCATCTCCATCTCACTCCGATGGGACGGCTAGTATGTTATCCAGACACACTTTTGCACTATAATATCGCACCCTTACATAAAATCTCTTTCATTTGAAAAAATATCTTTATTACCTTTACTATATTATCTCGCATCTATTCGTAAATAAATTCTCTCCAGAGTTTAAGGAGCTTCGTTATAATACCCGATTTTTTTGGCCGAAACTGTGTGTGTGTGTCTTTACAAAAATCATGCTTGGCTAACTAGGAGATTTACTTTAAGGCTTTTTCTTCTCTGTTTACCGTAATCTTAAAGAAAAACACAAATTGACGCCTCTGCCTCGGGGGAGTAGCGAGTAAATATTCACTAGTTATAACAACGTACACAGATTGCTTGGGAACATTTTATAACGTTAGAAAAACACTTTAAAATATACGAGATTTTTTTTTCTTAAAGAAAACGCCTGCAAAAGTTTATCGTATCCCCAGTCTCAGAAAACTACTTATGGGTCACAAAAATAGTTGTCCTGCAGGATAATTGGACCCCGAACATGAAGTGGCGAGGAGATGATCTTAACCGGAGCGCCTCAAGTGTAAAGTTTGTTATGTAAGAAATATTAAACACAAAAGCGGATGACCATTGTAATAAATTATAACTTTTTATTCGATAAATATGGCGCTAGAATAGGCAACGGCTAAAGTAATTGATCAAAATCAGACGTTCAATAATAAATTGGCTAAATAAAAAAAATAAAAAGATAGTCGTGTGGTTTCCGGGTCAGAAAAAATAACAGATCCCCAATACCATCCCGTACTAATGGATACAACAGGTAGTCGGGCAGCATGTGGGAATGTAACCCCATTTGTGCATGATGTCTTCGGATCTACCAACCTGGGTACGTAGTCTATGTAATTTTTAATTTGTGACTAGAAAATACTATCATATAACATAATGTAATAAGAAATAACACGTATAATGTAATAATAATATAATTAATAATACGATATAGTTTTAAGACCAACAAAATTTGCACGCCATAATTATGCGGTAGAATATGTGAATGTATTAAACTATGTAAAATCTATTTTGTACCATGTTCTTGCAAATTAACGATTGATTGATATCAAGGGTCCTCCAGGTTGACCATGGCAAATTTGCGTTTAATTGTAACCATTGTTACATACATGAACTCCTAACCGACCAGACATTGACCATAATATTTGTTTTCATACAGTGAGGGATTAGCCTTCAACTCAAACTTATCAAAATATTACTGAAATAAAATCAGTGTTAGACAATAATTATTCAGACTACCGCGGGTTTAAGTATTTTATGTGTTCCATTATAAAGTTTGTTTGTATTTCTCACGATGAAGATGAAAGCTTACGTGAACGGATGAACCTAAAACCATTCTCAGAAACGGAGTAACTTTAAATTGATAGATCGCATACATACACCATCCAATCTCAAGAAAGAGCTCACCTGCTTGAGCCATTCGTTCGATGCTGTTGATCAACGTTACGTTGGCTCTGATCAAGTATGAGTTAAGCAATTCAGTAGTGGATGTACAAATCTTATCATTAATATATGATCGCAATGTTGATATTAAGCCTGACTGGCCTGTTGGCAAATCTTTGTGCGATTAGCAAGATCATTTGTTCTGTGTCTGAGAGTAATTTAATATAATAGGTATTTCGAAATATATAAACGGGCCTTTAGAGTGTGTTATTATGACATATGGAAGATGAGTTGTTCTAGGACTAAGCCATTAAGGCATATAAATAATCACCTCACGGCTGCACTAGTATAGTCACTTGTCACCACCATGGAGAGCATAACGGGCGATGGACTGCAAATCAATCAGCGCACGATCTAGCTTGTCTCGAAGGGTCGCTCGTACTAATACAGTTATCCTCCAAGTTAATAGGTAGGTACTTCTAAAAATTTCATAACACTCTATAAACCGATTTATGTATTATTGTCAAATCTTAAAATTTCATGTGGTAATTCGGGATTACTATTCATTCATATTACCTTATAAACTAAAGGATTTGCTTTTAAAGAGCCGTTTTTTATAACTTGTAATAATGTCTGTTGCAAATGACCAATAAATCAAATGAATACCAAAAGTATCTATGAGACCGTATTGATAAAATAGAAGATTTTACACTGATACCTGTTCCCGAACTTGGCAGAGAGGGTACAAAGGCAACCAGACACCTAATAAACAATGGAACTGTAATAATATTCTGGGATATTATTCACACACGGCCATCTGACCCCAAACTAATCAGAGCTTGTACTCATACTATGGAAACCAGATAACTGATATAGATACTACTTATACTGCTATTGTTTTGTAAAAACCTACTTATATAGATAATTACATGCAGACCCAGGCCAAACAGACATGTTTTTATTTATTTATTTTAAACTATAGTACTATGACGTTCTGCAGCTTCAGATCGTCTTCAGGATCTTTTTGATATAATAAGTGATACGCTTGAAATCGGGAAAAAGTATTATATTTTCTTCAATTTTACTATGATAGGCAGTGAACAACAGGGCTTGTTATCCTATCGGGCTCTTTCATAGACTCCTGACTGTTCTAAAGAATTTTGTTATTTTCGTTTGAAATATTTTCAAACGCGTTCTTTTTTAATTATTTCTTTATAAATGTTTGGACGAACGAAGGTGACAACCAAGAAGGTTCGTCACATCTTCCCCGTCTCTCTTAAAAAATTGTTTATTCTATTATTAGAATGAACAATTTTTTTTCTCTGAAAGAACCCTTTACAACATTATACTAGCTTATTTTTACCTACCTAGTGGAGGGATAATTACAATGCATGACGGCCTTTACGACTAGACCGGCAGTTTCAATTTTATCCTCATACAATAGATAATTATTGAAAGTGCCTTGTGGAAGCAAAACCTCCAAAAAAACTTTCCACACATCATGTGTCATTCTAAGCCAAAATGTTACAAAGGTCTTATTAATAAGTTTTTGATTAATTCTATTTATACTCTTTGCTCCTATTTGTATTTATGCGTACTGTCAACCATGTTTGACACTTTCAAAAATAATACCAAATATGGAAAGGTCATAAATTAATTTTCATTATGTCACAGATAATACAATACATGGGAGTGTCACAGAAGGTCTCGTTGACATCATTGACCATAACGTACTATATGGGGTAACCATATACCACGTTTTGTCGATATCAAATACAACCTATATATGGTACAACCATACACTGAGTATATCAGACATCAGCATAGACAACCTGTGGAGAGCATATTTGGTCTTATGGGAGAAAATGACAGACGAAAGAAAAAATTCTACCTGTCATACGTTGGCATTGTCATTTTATTGCAAAGAACAAAACATGAAACCATTAGATATACGTCCACCTTGCAATGATTAATCACAATGTGTTCGAATAATCCATGATGCACCACAAAATTGTTCAAGGCAAGTTTTTTGTGGCAAGGGCAGCGTATACTCATGAAGTGCGGGCGTGTAGCTGGACAACGTATGCTCATGCGTGGACGTGTGGTGATGACAGCATATGCATATGTGTGGGTGTATGCCTACGTGTGGGAGTGTGGTGTCAGGACCCAGAGGTCACCATCTTCAGACAACCAGTCTGATGTGTGTGAGCGTATGGCGAGGGCAGCGTATGCCTACGTGTGGGAGTGTATGATGAGGGCAGCGTATGTCTACGTGTGGGAGTGTGGTGTCAGGACCAGAAGTCTCAGTCTTCAGACAACCAGTCTGATGTGTGTGAGCGTATGGCGAGGGCAGCGTATGCCTACGTGTGGGAGTGTGGTGTCAGGACCCAGAGGTCTCCATCTTCAGACAACCAGTCTGATGTCCACCATTCCTTATGGAATTTTATGGACCATGGATAATCCCTAGACTTGTCAAGTAAAAACAAGACAAGGTGTGTGTGTGCTCGTGTGAGGAGTTCAGGAGGTCTCCAATATCAGACAACCAGTCTGATGTCCACCATTCCGTATGGAATCTTATGGACCTTGGATACTCCACAAGACTAAGTGAAAACAAGAAAATGTGTGTGTGTTTGTGTAACAAGTTCTAAAAAGAAGACTAAATTATAACCAGGAAAGCCTAGCTCCTACTGACCTGCCCGTGACACAAAAGTTAATTAATTTTTTGTTATTAAATAAATTACAAGTTATAGTTGATTATTTCCCTAGCTATACGTTCTTCCTTGTGTGGACGTATATCCTGTTGTCTCCTTTGGATCTTCAAGCAGATCCGAAGGCTGGTCATCTTCTCCCATCATGATAGCTCTCCAATTGTATTACAACATACATGAAACAAATTAAATAGTATTAGTGACATTCTTTTAAGTAGAAGCATCAATTATAATATACAATTATATAGAGCAATAACATAAAAATTGAAACTTCTATCACTGAGTGATAAGCAGATGTGCACAATTTTATCAAGTACATACACGTAACACAAATTACATAACATAAGTAAACTAAAAGTAAATGAAAATTTAAGATATAATACAAAAATAACATATTCATATTTTGTACTTTAACATTAAATAATAACCATAAGTTGTTCTAACTTCAACTCAATCTTATTTTACAAGACTTTAAACGATGTTGACTCCAATAGGTTAGTAATACACTATTATTACTCATATATTTTATTAAATTATTATCATTTATTATATTTATTATTTTATATGGCCCTTTATATGGGCGAGAAAGTTTGTTACATACTCTAGTTACTCTTTTAGGACAACATAATAAAACTAGCAACTTTCGTTTAGACTGGGTTCGATGTAAATTATGTCGAACTTTGCGTCTACAAATTTTGTTCAATTTTAGTGTTTGTACATTTATATTTAAATTTTTGTGTGTATCTTGTATATTATTAACCTTTATGGGCTGCAATGGGACAATATTATTTAAATGGCTATGGACTGTTTTTGGCAGATCATTGATTAAATTAAATTTTACTTTACTTTCTACGATTTCCATACTTACTTCGCATGGAAGTTTATCTGTATTTGTAGTCTTTTGGCAAAAATATAAGTAATCATTCTGTGAAAAAAATTGTTTATCTGACTGTACATCAGATGAATTATTTTCTAGTACATATTTTTCTTTTTTAATAAAATTACATGACATCCTATCAGTAAAAAGTCTACGTTTTTTAAAATCTAAAATAATATTGTGAGAAAAAAGGAAATCTTGTCCTATGACAAAATTTTGTGAAATCTTATCCACAACATAAAAACTATGATTAAACACAACATTTTCCATCAAAATGTTCAATTTAATTTTCCCTATCACCTCCAACTGCGCACCATTGATTGATTTTATTTGTGCATTGGAGAACTGCGGCATTTCTCCTAGCTTTTCTGCCATCTTTTTATCGACAACAGACACTGATGCCCCCGTGTCAATCAGGGCTAGAAACGGGATATTTTTACACGTAATATTTATAAAAGGGGTAAACTCACACTGCTGAGTGATTTCACTTTCTGGTGGCTGTTGACTGGTCTCTTCCATCATATTAAATGCCTCTATTCTTTTTGGTACGGCTGGCTGACGCTCCGTTGCTCCTCGTCTGTATGGAACGTAGCCTGGTGTAGAGGTGGTATCCCCTGCTGTATCATTTCTTGGGCTAAAACTATAAGGGGAAATTTTATTATCTGTTCGGGGATAAACAGCTCCTGGCGTAGGCTGGTTGATCCTCGATGCCCCAGCTCCGGTGTAACCATGCGGACCCGGTTGACCGTCATTCACTTCGCTGCGACTCACTGATATTTGTGTATTTTGTCCAACACTTCTTATATTTACGGGTAAATTTAATGACGTGTGATTTGGTGTCATAAAAAGGTTTTTAATTTGTCTAAGACATGTTTTTAGGTCTTTTTTGTTGGTAAACACTTGCATTCCAACCTTATTTTTAATAAATGAGTTGCAGCTTTTAAGAAATTGGTTAATAAATATACGTTCCGTAATCGCTGTACCCGCTTTGGCAGCCAGTTCATCTAAGGAATAAAAATAGGTAACTGGGTCTTCATTGTAGCCTTGTCGCCTTTCAAAGAAGTCGGCGAGTGGACTGCTTTGCCCGTCAAATTCGTCGGTGATCTTCTTCTGCAGATCAGCAAATGTATCACACTGGGAATAAATGGTTTTATAAAATGATAAAGCGGGCCCCTGTAGATATGCCCCTAAGATGAGTTTCTTTGCATTCTCATCATATTTGTTGATTGCGGCAATTACTGCGAATTGCCTAAAAAAATCGTTAACGTCAGCCGTCTCCCCGTCGAATTGCTCCATCTCAAATTATTTATGGAAAAAATACTTCTCGTGATATCCTCGATTCTTCTCACGTTCTTCAGGGTATACTTATCAATATACCCGGCGCCAGCACCATATGGTGTTCTGCAGCTCCAGATCGTCTTCAGGATCTTTTTGATATAATAAGTGATACGCTTGAAATCGGGAAAAAGTATTATATTTTCTTCAATTTTACTATGATAGGTAACAGGGCTTGTTATCCTATCGGGCTCTTTCATAGACTCCTGACTGTTCTAAAGAATTTTGTTATTTTCGTTTGAAATATTTTCAAACGCGTTCTTTTTTAATTATTTCTTTTTAAATGTTTGGACGAACGAAGGTGACAACCAAGAAGGTTCGTCACAGTACCTACACAAACTGTACAAAGGCGAACTTAATGCCAAAGGCATTCTCTACCAGTCGACCTTTGGGTGATGCAGAGATAATTTGGTAGATGTACGTTGTTCATGCATGCACCCAAATATCTGTCCTGGGTAGGAATTGAACTCACGACCTGCGGCGTGAAAGGCAATTCACTACCGAACACGCCAACCAGCCCGTAAAATATTTAATAGGCTGCATCATCATCATCATCATTACTTTGGCCCTCGTAGGTACTATCAAAGCAAAATAGGCCAAGCAAGAAATAATATTTCACCCCAATTGTCAAAACAAATTTATTATTTTATAACGAAGCACAAACGCCAGCACATCGAGCTATCCCAATCTGTCAAATTTATTTTATAGATTTTCAACTTTATCACATAACTATAAGGTTCACTGTTCATTGGGAAAATTTGACAGATTGGGGTAGCTTGATGTGCTGGCGTCTGTACATTGTTGTATCTTCAAATTATTTATTTCATGTGATGCATTAGCCCGATACGAGTGATGTATTGAGAGTTGATGGGGCGTTAACATTCTTTAAACATAAACTCACGCTTAGATGGTTTATATCTTAAAATAATTTATTTGAATAATATTTAAAAAAAAATCGGGTTTAGCATTAAAATTTGTTCAAATATTTTTGATGAAAATTAGACTGTTTTATTAGTTACTAGGACTTTGTAATGTTAAAAAGTGTCTGGCTATTTAATGATGTTTGAATAAAAATATCAGCTCTGTGAAATGATAATCGTATTTTAAGAGAATATTATTAGTGCAGTTAACTTTAAGATTCAAATTCAATGACTTAGTAAGTTTTAATTATGAAGGTAATCATATTTTATATATTTATTTTATTTTGTTGGAAAACCTAAAGCTATTGATACGTGATTAGATATTTGTATATAATGTAGAAAGCCATTTACAGGTTTTCACCAATAGCCATACATTACAAAACTGGTACATGTTTGCTTATATCTCGGAAACATGCAATTGAATACATATCTTAAAAATGTTAGTTTCCTTACAGTTACTTATTACTAAAGAAATCAAGGCAAAGCAACCGCTTCACTGTTTTTATGTTGAATGAATAAGGGTCTAAGTTATGTTTCTTACATAACATGTTAAAGTTCCTACTTGCTCTCACTATGAACGAGTTTTGTCGGTAATTCGTTGAAACAATTGGAATTGATATAGGGGAATTGAAATATATCATTTGTATACATATAAAATCAGCATACTTTTTAGGGCCAGACTCAATGGTATCTGCACGGGATATATTATAGTGCACAAGTGCGTGCATAAACCCAGAGGCACTTTCTATTCCACTTCTCTCATGATCCGATGGGGCGACTAGCAACACGACCGGATAGAGTTCAGGTACAGGTCCGATAGCTTTACGTGCTCTCCGAGGCACGGGGTATAATATCGCCAACTCCCAGACTCCAAAAAGTCATTATGGGATTTTCTTACGAGAAAATGCCAAAACGACTTTTTGGCCTGAACCGGAATTTGAACACACTACCGCTAGACCAACGAATATGGCAAAAATGAATACGGGAAAAATCATGGTGCCAGTTAGTCGGTCTTTCACAGCGGTATGTCGCAGCAACGTCTGTTGGCAATTAATGGGATTTGCAATTAAAAAAAGCGAAAGCAGTCAGGTATAGTATATATAGTAAAGATAGTTTCGCCATGTCCATTCGTCAATATTTTTGAGATTATATAAAATTCTTTCCAAATAAATATTTGAAAAGTATTCACACGAAAGACCAATTGTGTCATCTCCTAATAAAAGTCACTTCACGTATAAAAATAAAGTATGTCACATAATGTTTATTAATACACAAAATATTTTTTCAAATAAAATGTTTTCGAGGATATACTTAGTAATACCTAATAGTTAGAAAGACACAAAAGTGTCGATGAATCACCTCGCTACTGAGGCGAATAAATAATTATAACAGATTCCAATTAAAAATCAAATGCAATAGTTTCTTTTTAATAAAAATAAAGCAAGTAAATTTAAGCGATTAAAACCCATTTCGATAGCAACATTCGTTCCCCAATCCAATACCAACAACTCCAAACATCACGCTCAGCGAAACGTCTAGAACCAGTAAAACCAAAACACAAACTAAACATTGAAATCGTGAACATGCAAAAATCGTATCAGCGATTTCAAGCAAATAGTTACAAGCAGTTGCTATCGGCTTTCAAACGAAACACAACGGAATGTCTAAGCAAACACATGGCCAGTACGCTATTTGCATTTGGCTAACGTACCGCTGACTCGCCTCTACAAATATGATTTTTATACGGGGCTAGGGTTGGGGTTGTCGATAAATTGTGGAAGATTCCTGTTTATTTTTATTGATAAATAGGTAAAAGTGTAAACAAACATTATAGAAGGAAACATTGAGCCAAGAAAAAAGAGAGGAAGACCGAGTTGTAAATAAATAAATAATATTCTGGGACACTATTCATCATCAGTCTCGGTCGCGCAGCTGTGACGCGCGGGTGTGTAAAATAAACACGGAGCCCAATAAGTTAAAATGTTCGAGCTGTAACATAATAATTAGTGAGGTTCTGTCATTTATACAGAACAAGCATGATGTGATGGATACGGAATCCATAATCCGTGTTTGTTTATCAGCTTTTTCGGAGCCGGACGTACAAGAAGCTAAAAAACTGCTTTTTGAATCCGTTACGACTTCTCAACGGCTAAAATCAAGGCGAAAAGATAGAAAGAAAGAACAAGACTTGGAAGACATTATCTCTCTTTTCAAGGAAATAGACCCGGAATTGATCCCTATTTTCGTGGCTCGGGATTTACAAAAACTACCACCAGTGTCGTTTGACCACATTGATGTAACGAAACTTTTAAAGGATTTAGTACTGTTACGACGTGATATTGAGGAGATTAAGAGTGAATATGTGAGTGTTGATCAATTGCAGGATTTACGAAATGAGATGACGAATCTAAAGTTCTCATCTTTAACGGATTGTCCTAATTATGTTAACACGCAAAAAAGAGGCGCTTATTTTTGCGAAAGTGGGCCGGTTGATTTAACTCATTTAGTGAATACCGACATTATGGAATTAACTGCAAACGGCCCGGGCGACGGTGCAGGCGACAGCGGCCGTGAAAATAGCATGGATGAGTTGTCTCGCTCTAGCGCAGGTAAAATTGAGGCGACCTCAGTTGCGTTTACACCTATGGAACGCTCCCAACAAAAATTCGCAGTGACAGTGACAGATCACAATGATAAAATTGATGTGACGTTACCAAGTATGGCGGAGGTTGTGAAAAAAGGAGGAAATTTTTTACAACACAAACAAAAGGATGAAAATTGGACAGTTGTGCAAAGAAAGAGATATAAAAACAGATTTGAGAGTAAGAAAAGAAAGGCAGTAAACCAACCGGGGACTAACTTTAAGGCGGCGGAAACAAAGATTCCCCTATTTATCTCGAATGTAAACAAGAACACATCTGAAAATGACATTCGTGAATACATCTTGGAAAAAACGCAGGAGACTGTTAGCCCGGAGAAAATTACAACGAAAAGGGAGAGATTGTACAATTCCTTTAAAATATACGTGTTAAAGGACAAGATTGACACATTCTTAAACGACGGGCTGTGGCCTGACGGAATTACATTTAGAAGGTTTATAAATTTTAGACAAAACGGTTCGCTGGAAGTAACAAGGAAGCCAGTATCGTGCAATAATAAACCAAATATTAATGGATCAAACCCGATTAATATCGTTTAACTGTAAAAACCTCAAGAAAGGTATTGAATGTGTCAGAAGTCTATGTAAACAAACAGATGTGTTGGCCCTACAAGAAACTTGGCTGTATACGCATGATTTATCTTCTCTTGCTGATATAAGTGAAGACTTCAGTTACACGGCCAAATCATCCATGGACCCTACGGTTGGCGTTCAGAGAGGCAGGCCCTTTGGTGGCGTTGCACTAATGTGGCGTAAAAATGTGTTTAGTAGTGTGTCAATTGTTAAGTGCGCGAGTGATCGCATAGTAGCGATAAAAGCTATAATTAGTGATAATCGAGAGATTTTGTTCTTTAGTGTGTATATGCCGACGGACTGTCAGTCTAACCTCCCGGAATTTACCCATGTTTTAGGTGAGATTAGTGCTGTTATTCAGGACAACAATGTGGAACATGTATTTATCTTGGGGGATTTGAATGCCCACCCTACAGCTTTATTTGGTAGAGAAATGTTAGATTTTTGTTCAGATAATGAGTGGGTTTGTGCCGATATTTTAAAGTTAGGCATCTCTTCAGATACCTATACATTCTTAAGTGAGGCAAATGGGTGTAAAAGCTGGTTGGATCATTGCCTGGTTACTAAGTCAGCATGGCAGTTAGTGCTAAATGCCAAGATCCACCATGATGTGTATTGGTCTGATCACTTTCCATTGCAAATAACATGTAATCTGGGGGTAATTAAGTCTAAGTTAGAATTAAGTAATAATTCTTTGTTTAATAATATTGTTTGGGGTGTGAGAGAGGTATATGAAATTAATGAATATTATCAATTATGTAATAATAGTTTAAGGTGCCTAAATGTTCCTAGTGAATTTAGTGACTGTGCAGATAGGATGTGTAATGATTTGGAACATGGACATTTACTTGAAAAACTTTATCAAGACATTGTTCATGTTCTAACTCATGCATCAATAGCAAGTTGTAGAAAGTCAGCAAAGCCAACAAAATTTAAAAGTGTGCATGGCTGGAATAAGCATGTTAAGGAAGCACATAAACAGGCCAGAGCTGATTTTCAATTCTGGGTTCAGTATGGAAAGCCTAATGGAGGCCCTATTTATGAAAAAATGTATGAGAGTAGAAAATTATTTAAATCTAGGTTAAAATATTGTATTAATAATCAGGAACAAATTAAAATGGATATCTTGGCCACCCAGCACTCTGCAAAAAAGTTTAGTAAGTTTTGGAAGGGAACTAAGAAATTGAATAGTAAGATAAGACTCCCTGTTAGCGTTGATGGGGTTAGTGACCCGAGGAAAATAGCTAACATTTTTAAGGACAACTTTATAGTGCAATCGGGTTTGCAGTCAGTGCATGATGTTGAGTATTGTCATGGCCAGCCTATGAGATACTCTGCCAAAGACGTATTGACTATTATAGAGAATATGAAACGTGGTAAGTCACCTGGCCATGATGGACTCAGCATCGAGCATTTGCAGCACGCTGGACCTCATCTCAGTAGAGTATTAGGTATGCTGTTTACTCTGTGCTTACGTCATTCTTATTTACCTAAGGATCTTATGAAGACTGTTGTGGTACCTATTGTGAAAAATCCTACTGGAGACACGTCGGATAAATTAAACTATAGACCAATCTCTTTAGCCACAATCATAGCAAAGGTTTTTGATGGATTACTGGACAAGCAGCTTGACAGAGTGACGTCTTCGTTGCAGGACACACAATTTGGCTTTCGGGCAGGGCTTGCTACGGAGAGTGCTATATTAGCTTTAAAACATACTGTTAATTATTATGTCAAAAGGAAAACTCCCGTTTATGCATGTTTCCTGGATTTATCCAAAGACTTTGACATGGTTTCATATAACAGGCTGTGGACAAAGCTTAGAGACGCTGGTGTATCTCCTGATATTATCACAATATTTTCCTATTGGTACAGCAATCAGATAAATGTTGTGAGATGGGGAAATTCATATTCTGATGAGTATTATATGAAATGTGGGGTGAGACAGGGAGGTTTGACATCCCCTCGTCTTTTTAATATCTATGTCAATGACTTGATTAAGGAACTTAGCAGTACACATGTCGGATGCTTTGTGGACGATGTGTGCGTAAATAACCTGAGTTACGCAGATGACATGGTGCTCTTGAGTCCTTCAATTGGGGGTCTTAGGCAGCTGTTGAGGATATGTGAGTCTTATGCCGTGTCACACGGTTTGAAGTACAATTCAAAAAAGAGTGAGTTCATGTTATTTAAATCTAACAATAAAGGGCCATCCATAATACCACCACTCACACTTAACGCAGTGACTTTGAACCGTGTCACGCAGTTTAAGTATTTAGGCCATATAGTCACCGAAAACATGTGTGATGATCTGGATATTGAGAGAGAGCGTAGGTCATTGTCGGTACGTGGTAATATGTTGGCGCATAGGTTTGCTCGATGTACAGCTGAGGTCAAGATCACGCTTTTTAAAGCATATTGCCAAGTATTTTACACGAGTAGCCTATGGGCCAGCTTCACTCAGAAATCCTACAATGCCCTACGCGTTCAATACAACAACATCTTCAGGGCTCTGTTCCGGCTACCACGCTTCTGTAGTGCGTCAGGTATGTTTGCCGATGCTTGCGTGGATGACTTTTATGCAGTAATGCGAAAAAAGATTGCATCACTGATGTACAGGGTGCAACGTAGCTCGAACAGAGTCCTGAGGATGGTGGGTGAACGGCTAGATTCAGCCCTGGTTGGTAGGTTCACCGAGCTACATGTTGTTAAGGTTCGGTGAGTCTGCCCATGTGGTATGAATTTATTATGTATACTAACATAGCCTGTAAGATATATTGTTACTAACACTATGGATCTGCTGGTCTGAAAATAAATGATTTTTATTTTATTTATTTATTTTATTTACTATTAACACATGGCCATCTGATCCCAAACTAAGCCGAGCTTGTACTATGGAAACCAGATAACCATATATATAAGTATGTATTTACAAAAGAAAAGTAGTATATGTATTAACATATACTACTTTTCTTTTGTAAATACATACTTATACAGTATGTTAGGTTAAACGAGGGACATATTAAGGGAGGGTGTTCAGTATTTGATTCTCGTCCCAAATATATAACAAACCTATAACCTAAATTTATGACGTAATTGTCCTATTGAAATTTGAATTTGAAATGAAATGAATTCTCCGGGTCGTCCACCTAGGTAGCTAGAGAAAGCCGCAGGCTAGCTAGGGTAGGTTCCTCAGCGGCGAGGATCGCTTTGGCCCATTAACGCGTGATCGGTGATCCCGTGCATGTGATCACACCTTCATTTAGAATTTCGTCTTTTGCTTTAGTCTTCAATTCTTTAATTTTAATATAATAGAACTAAATTTCTAAATAATAGATTAGTAAATTGTTATTTATTTAAGGATTTTAGAAAATATATGCGATAAAACAAACAGCACGGACTGACAAATGAATTTTTTTTGTAACTTTTTATTATCCACTATGTTTATGTACTGCATTGTGACCTGGACAAGTACAAGTGTATGTTAATACCCAAGTGCTGAATAAAAATTTCATTTCATTTCATTATAAAATACATTATCATGAACACTGAGTGCGCGAGTGAACTTGTAAACAGTAGGTACCTAAAGTGATCACGTGGCAAAACACGCGCCGATCCTGCCGAAAAGGAAGCTCGTGCGTAAACCCCGCCCTCCCCTTCGCCCTTTCCTTTGTGTTGTTCCGATGCACCGACATGACCCGCCCCCGCGCTGACCGCAGTCTATGCGAGTGCGCCGCTAGTTCCGCATGTCTTGCGCTTACGCGTATTGCATAAACAACCCCGCTTACCGATAAGTGTGTTCTGTAAACGTGTACTTGACTAACTAAAAATGACGTCATATCAATATTCCAATGAAGACTGGGATATGGTTCGTACCTACGTGTTATCGAATGATAGTGTACCAGGAGCTATTAATTAGTACCGAGAGATGTTTCCCAACCGCCAGATTCCGGCGTACAACCTTATGCTAGGTGTCAACCAACGATTGCGAACATTCGGTCAGTTCACCGTACCGACGCATGCCCAAGGACGAGGAAGGGAGCCATACCCAGTGCACCTACAAGAAGCCATTTTTGAATACTTCGAGCATCACCCACAAGAAAGCACTCGAAATGCTGCAAGACGATTCGGTGTATCACATTGGACTGTGTGCAAGCTGCTGCATGAAGAAGGAATGCACCCATACCATTTTGGACCCGTTCGGTTTAAAGTATGAAGGGAAAATGGATTCTACCTAAAGGTCATTGACCCGCGCTCATGTTCTGCGATAATACTGTTAGTATTATCGCAGAACATGAGCGCATTAGCGCAAGGGTGCATACACGTTGTGAGACTTTTGCGAAAGTTTTGATATGGTTCTGTTTGTTATTTATCAGTGTTTTTTTTGTTCATATTTTTATTAGTATCATATAAGCATACACTATTGTGGGTTTGAATACGTCCCTCGTAAAACTAACATACTGTATCGATAATTACATCCAGACTCAGGACAAACAGACATGTTCATGCACACAAATATCTGTCCTGGGTGGGAATCGAACCCACGACCTCCGGCGTGAAAAGCAAGCATTGGCCAACCACGCCAACAGGCCCGTCGAAATTTATGTACCAGGTGAAAAAAGTAGTGAAAATGGAAGCATACAATGGAGTCAAGGAGGCTTACGATAGAGAAGGCTAATAACTGCATGTTTGAAGATCTGATAGACGCTACAGATAATGCATATTCACTCAACCAAGTTTTGAGCAGACCCAATTTAGATTACCAGCAACTCGCTAAGAAGAAGAACTTCAATAATTAATCAACACTAAACCGCTTATCAGATATCTGATTATATTAAGCTTTTGAGTTTTCTATTTTTGATATGGTTCAGCTAAGTAATGTCTGTTGAAATAAACAACTGCCTGTGAATATTATTTCGCGCAACCTTTTATGTTTTTGACAGAGAACTTTAAAACTGAAGTATTAGTTATTAGTAATTTGTTGATTTGAAATGTAGAATTATTTACAATTGTGAGACATTGACTCTTCGCCGTTACTATGATGTTTCTCTATCGATAAAACTTACAGTGTCTCATCATTATGCCGACGTTACAGACAACCTCTCGTATGCAAGGAATTGTTCTACGTACCCGAATGCGTTTATTACACAAATGTCTAAGTTTGTAAGTGTGCATGTGGTGTTGGTTCAGAAAATCTATATATTTGTGGATTTCTGTAAAGTATATAAATTTGAACTCTGCATCCAATCGGCGAACGACATCCATTTGTGTACGCGAGTCTGATTCCCGCGCCGATAAATCTAATATTATTATTATTTTATTAATTTTTAAAAGACAATACCCGCAGTAGGTACGCTGTTTCGCGGGGTATGTTACAAACATATAAATAATGGACATAATGTACATTCAGACTCAGTACAACTATTTATGGGTCACAGAAATAGTTGTAATGCGCGGGAATCGAACCCGGGACATGAAGCGGAAGAAAGGATTGAGAGATATGCTAAAATGGCCAGGCTTCCCAATCAGCGATATAAAATAAACTTCAGTGTTCCTTTAGACTCCATTAACTATGCGTTCATAAATAATAATCAAATTCAAAATGTACATCAGCATCAAACTAAATAATAATAATATCCTGGGACATTATTAACACACGGCCATCTGATCCCAAACTAAGCAGAGCTTGTACTATGGAAACCAGGCAACTGATACATTTACGTATACTACTTTTCTTTTGTAAATACATACTTATATAGATAATTACACCCAGACTCAGGACAAACAGACATGTTCGTGCACACAAATATCTGTCCTGGGTGGGAATAGAACTCACGACCTCTGGCGTGAAAAGCAAGCGTTTGCCAACCACGCCCGTCTAAAACTTTGCTACTTTACGAAGCCGGTTAAAATACATCTTACCTTAACTAAACACACTTACTAGTTCAATACAGCTTCGATCAACAAAAATAATAAGCTTATTATACGCTACGCGTTAGATTTAGGTACTCGTACTGCCTCCGATCCAATGATCTTTATACTCAGTATTAATATGTACATATATTATGGAGGCTTTATTTAGGTTTATTGTAATACCAGCTGTGCCCCGCGGTTTTACCCGCGTTAAACTTAATAAATTACCACAGATCCTCCCCCGTTGGTGATAGCGTGATAATATGTAGCCTATATGTTGACCCGACCTCTTAGTAATGTTCATGCAAAATTTGAAGTAAATCCATGCAGTACTTTTTGAGTTTAGCCCGGACATACATACAGACAAACAGACAAAAATTCTAAAAACGATATTTTTGGCTTCCATATCGATTGTAGATCACGCCCCAAATATCCTTTTAAAAAAATATTCTATGTACAGTTTTGACTTTCCTACGATTTTATTATATGTATAGATTGTTAATTATATTTAATTATTTTTAGGTAAATATTTAAATCAACGGTTTGTAGGTATGAAATAATTCAGAAACAACATTATTAAATTTATGATAGTAATAACTTAGTTACTTAACTTATTTACGTTATTTTCGGAGTGATTTTTAACTGTTTAAATACTTTGAACTGGCGAAAGTTATAGTTTTAGATATATTTTACTATGTTTGGTCTGAATGGTTTTGTTTAAGTTAAGGTAAAAACTCAATATTATTAGTATGGTGGACCTTGCGTTTAGTTAAGTAGGTGTAATAATCTATTACTTCGATTATTATCCTATCTTTATTGAGTAAGGAATTATTGTGGACATTGTGGGTATGACGACGGTCGCGCTTTAATCATATTAACGAATCCAACTTATACGAACTAATTAAATAACGGGAATCTAAACACAATCGGTTCCATTGAAATGTCCCTGTTGAAATGGCCCGGCGAAACATACTAAAGTGGGGCACGTACGCGGATTTAGATCCAGTTTAAGGCATACATTATATGGAATAGTTCGATACCCTAGTCAACCTGCATCCTTCATGGAGCGAGGGAATTAAAAGAATATCTTAATTTGCTTTGTATGCAAGTACAAATATTCGTGGTTAAAGTAAAATTATTCCTCTGACCAGAACACATGCCCTTATATTCTATTCCTATAAAATTTAGTCACTAATATTTTTACGCGTTACGCGATTTATTTACGGCGTATGCAGGCGGATGATTTTTTTTATGCTTGATGGGTTTTCCTTTGAGTATGATCTCACCTGATGGTAAGTGAAGATGAGGTCGAAAGTGGACCGCGCGTACCTGATGCCTGTTCACTCTAGCCTTGAATAAACTCATGTTGTATGAGTCTGGAAACACGTCGTTCGGGAAAGTGTTTATGATCAGCAAATTATACTGCGCTCTCTAAGTATTCGCCGCTATTAATTCTACACGTTGTATAAACATAGTTCACTCATTGCAAAAATTAACTTCAGTGAGACTATCCAAATAAAGCATTTAAATATGAGCGTTATTGGTGTTATTATTACAAGCTACGAATTCGGTTGAGGTTCACCACAATCGCGAAACTGTTATCGTATGCTAACTATTTGGCTTAACACAATTTAATTCCTTTTCCATTTCAATATTTTTGCTGCTTTTAGAAATGTTTGACTTTAATGCAGGAACTAATTAGCCATGGAATGTTTTGCATGGAAGTGAAGGTTAGGTTTGACAAGATATAATGCGAAATCGAATAACTTTGGTTTCGTATAGGCTCTAATTACTCTGGTGTCAGAGTTATATAAAGAGAGAGAGAGTGCTTTCCAAATGGCCTGATATTAATATTTATTGAAGTTGTTCGATTATTAAAACGGTAATATTACACTTCCGACTGGCATTTTGGATTATCAACATAGCTTCTAAAATTGATGTACAGACGCCAACACATCAAGCTACCTGTCAAATTTCCCCAATTGTAAGGGATCCTTATGCTTTTGTGATAAAGTTGAAAATCTATTAAAAAAAACTGTCGGATTGGGGTAGCTGGATGTGCTGGCGTCTGTACAGTCAAAAGCATATTAGATGATCAAATCGGATGAGAGGTTTGGATTTATGAATGATCATGAATATTAGGCGGTGCGGAGGTATTATTAGCTAATATTTTGCTACACTTAAATCTCACTCACTATAGAACACTTCACTACCACACCATTTGACGCAATATGCCATAATTAGTATTGAATATCCGAATTAACTGTGTGGTGACGGCATAGAATATCATCACTCCACCTCACCCCATGTGGGGCGTAGAAATCGTCCGAGGGAATACCTACCAGAGAACGGACGCAGCGTTTTTCTGTGAACTATGACCATCAAACTGCGATCGCCAACCCGTCTGCCAAGCGTGACCATTATGGCATATTCCCCCATTGTTTGGTCATACCAACAGTTGACGTACTTTGGCTGACATGATAATCCGATTTTGATCATCTACTTTTGACATTGACTATACTAAATGAACTTCATATACATAAATATACTGAAATTAATTTCATCCATATTAACAGTGATAACCGCTTTATATTGCCAAAAAACAAAGTCTTAAAAGCATTGGCTTTTAAGTGTATAAATGGACGAGTATGTGGCCTGCTCTAAGAAATATTAGGACTCTACAAATCTAATTTGTATCTTCCATTCGAAGATTTAAGGATCATTCTTGTCTGTTAACATAGCTGCATTTTACAATACTTTTAAACGAATTGCATTGGGAGAATGTTGTTTGGTAGTTTCCAAAAGAGGTTTTATTCTTTCCTGTATTACTTAGTTTCAACGGAGTTTTGTAAGACATTGCAACGGTTAAAGTTTTGATATATGGATGTATGAATATGACTTGAACTCACTTTGTGTCTACTTATTAAACTAGATCTAGTTTTGTTTATTCCCTAGTTGCAGATCGATTCTTCAGTGGATCTATACTTTTTGTTGTTGCATTGCTTTTTGAAGAAAGTTTTCTTGGCAGTCCTACTAATATCCTAGTAATATTATAAGGGCGAAAGTTTGTGTGTGTGTATACTATACTATTACTTCTTCAATTTTAATAAAATTTGGTATGGAGTTAGCTGACACCCTGGATTAACACTTAGGCTATAATTTATAAATTTTAATGCGGGTAAAGTCGCAGAACACAGCTAGTTAGGTATAAATGCGAAAATTTGTGAGTATGGATATAGGGATGTTTGTTACTCTTTCAAGCATAAACTACCAAACAAATTTTGAGGAAACTTTGTATTAATATAGCTTATATCATATATCATCATCAATATAAAGAGATAAAGATTTCTTTATTGCTAAAACTGTGTACATGGTTGTAGATGGTATACAATTTTGAGTATCAACAGTTACCCGTATCGGGCGTGCAACAGTAAGGCTTATGATTTAAACATAATAGTTCATAACAATTCTTATTATTATAATATACCTATACTTGTGGAATTATTTATTACAATTTATAGAAAAAAGGTCTATATAATATATCCGAATAACACAATATTATCATTTATAAAGTTCAACGCGGGTAAAATCACGGAGCACAGAATATAGTAATAAGATTTTGTCGGCGTGGTGAGCAAAAAACATTTACATTCTCACTCGTTTGTGCAAGTGCTCCACGGTATTTGTGTTTAGATCAGTGTATTGATATAAATGTTGTTGTTCACTTGATCGTGATGGTCAACTATTATTATACAGCTTGTGAGTCAAATAAACCAGTCAACGAAGGAATCACCAAAAATAATGTGAAAATACTCGACTACACTCTTTGGCGGGACTGTTGGCGTGGCTGGCAAATGCTTGCTTTTCACGCCGGAGGTCGTGGATTCGATTCCCACCCAGGACAGATATTTGTGTGCATGAACATGTGTGTTTGTCCTGAGTGGGTGTAATTATCTATATAAGTATATATTTACAAAAGGAAAGTAGTATATGTAGTATATCAGTTATCTGGTTTCCATAGTACAAGCTCAGCTTAGTTTGCGGTCAGATGGCCGTGTGTAAATAATGTCCCAGAATATTATTAATCAATTATTTTATGCCGTAAGGGACATTGTTTTATTTGAGATTATTTCCAGAATAAGTAGTTGAATTGTGTTTGGGATCAATTAATAATAAGCTTGATAAGCTCTGCAAACTTACTTACGCCCAGGACCATAACATTTATATAATAATGATATCAGGTGCCATCCTTTTGGTCTCGTTGTTAGTGACTATCTCTGCTACTCCAAAGGCCATGAGGATTCGATCTCGACCTCGGAATAATTTGTGTCTAGGTGTAATTTATCTATAGTATATATGTATTTATTTATGATTATTTTTTTTTGGGAAATCTAGGTTCAGTTGGTTTAACAATGAGAGTCTATTGAATATTTAACAGGTAGCCTATAATAGGTCTAAATATGTATGTTTTACAGTTGTCTGGTTGTCATAGTACAGGCTCTACCTAGTACGGAATTAGATAAGAGTGGATTGGAGTGTGTTAGTTGACCCAAAAAAATAATACCTATTATTTTTTATTTATATCAAGCAAATATTTTCTATCAAATGTATAAACAGTTTAATATTACCTCTAAGGTAGCAATAACGTAAACAATATTTATTTGTTTATCCATCGGACCTTTGCTTCAGGCTTTTGTGTGCCCCAACATAAAACCAGTATAAATATTGTGTCGGTGGGTTAAACGCACCCTGGGACAAATAACTATTGACAAGGAAGTAGAGGCTCAGTGCTTGGATTAATATGATACTAGCTGTGCGGAACGCGGTTTTACTCGCGTTTAACTTTATTAATTATAGCCTAAGTGTTAATCTTGGGTGTCAGCTAACTCCATGTCAAATTTTATTGAAATTGCTCCAGCCGTTTAGACGTGAAGAAGTAACAAACATACACACTCACACAGTCACAAACTCACAAACTTTCGCTTTTATAATATTAGTGTGAATGCCACTTAATTGAGACACGGTAAGTATATTTATTCAAAATTCAAAATTATTTATTAGTCATTGGGTTATACAATTATTTTAGCAGTGATAGCCACACTAGGCGATGCCTGTATCGAGGCTATCGATGTAATACGGTTATCAGATAGGACTTAAATGCATTTTCACTTATTGCGTATAACTTTAAAAACTTTACAGTACATGCAATGAGGTTTGGAATTTACTTTTGGAATTTAATTTTAATACTTTACTTTTAATTTTTAACAAACTAAATCCAGTGTTTTCAATAAAGTAAAAATCATCGTAAAAAGCACACAAATATAATAATAGTACAACTGTCGAACTTATCACAAAGTGTGAACTCTTCCAGGGTAGGTACATGTGTGGTGAAAGAGTTTTAGAGATAGGCTAACCCCATCTCTAAAATCTTTCAACAGTGCTAGTGTACAAATTACTTTACAATAAGGTACTATTTTTTATGTTATAAGATATTTATTCAATATTAAAATTTACTTATGGATATTCATAACTAAGTACATTAGAAATAAAAACTAACACTACAAAAATGTATTATATACATAGATAAATGATAACTAGCTACAGATTGCGTCGTAGTATTCCTCCGAATCGAGGCCATGAAAAACGTACCCAGAAGACTGGCCGCATTACCACGTTAAATTGCCAGTTATTCTTTGGCCAAAGACTTCAGGTACTATTTGTATTAAAAATAAGTACACATACCTATTAGTAAGTAATAAATTAACATAAGAAAGTAATAATAAAAATTCAGTAAAAAAATCCTTAAGATTAATTACATATTTTTTATGTACGTTGACTTAGAACAACTGAATCCCAAGCATTTCTGCCACTTAAATAATCAGAACTTATGTAAGCCCTGCTACACAATTTGGCTTAAAAATTATTATTAAAGTAATAAATACATAAAAACTCATCCCACAACCTAACCTCTTAGATATCCATAATCAATAGTAAATAATCAAAATAACATTCCAGCATACGTTTCGTAACAAAAAAATAAAAGCCATATAATCAATCTAATACTTACGCAAAGATTGTTGGAAACATCGTAAACTCTGTAAGCTTAAATCCGATCGTCTTTGTAACATATGAAAAAAGCGATCGAAACGAAAGCAAAGTCATTAATTCTACGGAGAAGAAATTAAAATCCGATACGACACAAAATTTCCTCTTTTTGTTCCTAGACGGTAGGAATCTTTGAAACGAATGACTACAAAAGCAAAATCGACCCTGTAAGTTTAAACTTAAGTTTCATTTTCCAATGGTAATTGAATATACTTACGTTATATTCGGTTTCAAACAAAGGAAAGTTTCCAATTTAATTTGCCTAACACTTCTTATCTTTTTTAGTATTTATCTCAGTTTGATTACATTAGAGTGAAATGTTTTCTTGAGTTTACGGATGCGGGGTGTGCTAATTTTATAATGGCTCTTATTGCCAATTCAGGAAATTTGGATTATTTACATTAGTACGCTGGCTGTGTGGCTGGCGGTGAAAAATAGTTCACTCACTACCCCATTTCAGCCTAACGGGGCGATGAAGTCGTGCTGAGGGAATGTGGAATTCGGATATATAAGCTATATTACTACTCGTTTCATCAAAATCCGGTAAGTCGTTTTGCGTGAAAGTATAAGAAACCTCCATACATCCATACTCATAAACTTTCGCAATTGTAATATATAATAATATTCGTAGGATGTTTATCAGTTATCTGGTTTGCATCGTACATAGTACTTTGTCTGACTGACTTGACTTTGCGATCAGACGGAAGTGTGTTAACTGTTCAAAGATAAATATTTATTCTATTTATTTATTTATTTTAATGAATTTAACAAAATCTATATCGGACCCCATAGAAATCTTTTCACATCAAATAAAAACGATAAACAGCAGAGAAATCACGTAATAAACATACGAAAAAAGAGGCATACGATGCGATTGATAGCCTGCGACCAAATATATACATTTTAAATGACTTTTAAAGAAGGCTCTTGAAGTCATTTGAAATGTAGATTTATTTTATTGTAAAATCATATGTAAAAGTTGTGTGGCATTGAGCAATGAGAGTCATTCATAACTACCTGTCCAACTTGAAACTCAAAGCTCCAAGTGCGCGGGTATCACTAACTTGAGTATTACACACCACTACTTGACATGAAAATATCTGTTCAGGGACTACAATTAGATTAACGTCACTTCCGCTCGGCTGACCTCATTTCCTGCTGTCAAATATTTAGTAAGGGTCACCTGGATGTGATCTTTGAAATGCTTGTTTTGTCTTCACATTTAATACTGTCCCGTTGATGTACTTTGTACTGTACGTCTATATATTTAAAGTTCAAAATACTTTTGTGTTATTGTGAATTTTATGTTCTTTCTTTGAAAGTCAAATACAAGTGCAAGCGTTAATTAAAAATTAAAATTATGTGGTTTATTAATAGCCACTCTTAGCTATCATTTTTGTATACAAATGTGTTACTCATTTTCTTCCTTGTAATTTAAAATTTAGCCATATGGTTTCTGACCCCGAAAGAGTAACAGTCGGGCAGCAGAGCCTTTCTTGTGTACTACTTACCACTTAACTGCGGTCGGCAACTCGCATGCTAAGCGCGGGGACTACGAAAAACCCGTACAAATGGAATTATTCGTAATTATAGTTATTCGAGACAGTCGAAAGTATATCTGTACGCATCTGCAGAGATTCTACCCGATTGAAAATACCTTTACAGAGAAGCACACTTGCCGTCAGAAATAGCCATGGCGCGACAGTTAGAATATTTAATAAGATCCCTAAAGACATAAGAATACTGCCACGATAACAATTTAAAACAAAATTAGGTATATGGCTGCAAACTAAATGTTTCTACAATATGAAAGACATGACATAGGTATATGATATAAAATTATAAATCAAATACTAAATTATTAATATATATTGAATAAGTGAATTTATAATATTTTGAATACTTGACATTTAATATTCACAATAATTATAGTTATATGTTTAAACAATAGGGAATTATTATCCATGCTGTATTATGATTAAATTGTGATGTTTATTACGAAATATTTTAAATTTGTAAAGCCTAAATATTTGCATGCCGTTAAATAGGCAAAACATGCTGTACTTTATATTAAGATGTACCATCCTGTAACCATGTTTTATCGCAAATAAATGATCTTATCTTATCTTATTGTTTTGGAAACCTTAAGGGGAGGCCTAAGTCTAGCTGTGGGTGATATCTGACTGATGATGATGATTGATTTAAAATGAGACTAATATTTTGACTGTACCTTTTATGCGTTGACTACCAAGAAACAAAATATGTTGATCCAATTGCTACCAAAGTTTGATTACCCTCTGAATTACAATGTTAGAAATTTCATCGATATCGTATCAGCCGTTTTAGAGTCCATAAGGAACATTTATAATCTCTCATAAGGCGCTCACGGCTAGATGCTCTCAACGGTTCGTATGTGATCAGCGAGATTAACCAACTAGGCCCGTGGTCAGTCCATAGATGGGTGACCGCCAAATTGGTTTCATATCTGAGCGTCTCCGTACTTCGGAGCGCACGTTACGCTGTCGGTCCCGGTTGTAGTCATTAGACAACAGTCGTTAAGCCATGTCAGAGGCCTACTGGGCGGCTTGAACAACTCTGATAGTAGGGAAACCAATGCCCATACGATAACTAAGTAATTCATAATCTAGCTCTATACCAAATTTTATCAAGTTCCATTCAATCGTTTTTACGTGATTGACAGATCTAAATGAGCACTGTGAATTTAATTATGGTAGCAACAGGTTAGACCCCAAAAAAAAAGGTAAGGAAAATGAAAGGCAAACCCAAGTAAAATAATGTTCATAGCTTTCAAAGCTCAGGGCAGTATCATAAGAATTAAAATAATTGTCTTCGGTTCTGTTTCACGCAGATAAACGAGACCTAACTGTCTGATAACTGCTCCGATTCTCGTTAAAATTACATTTGTAGACCTAAAATGCATTACTACCCATTTAAAGGTTTTTCATTGTTGGATTTTAATAAGTAAATAATAAATTCACTGGAAAGACATTGAGATACAATCAACATGGAGGATTGAATCTAGTTGCACGTTGGCTGAAATAAGGTTAGCCAGATTAACGTCATATACGCCACAAGCATAACACAGACGTGTGGTGGTGCTCTTCTACAAAAAAACCGGCCAAGTGCGAGTCGGACTCGCACATGAATGGTTCCGTAGCAGTTTCCATGGTAACATGTACATTACCATGGAAACTAACAACGAAAATTGGTTTGAACGAGATCTAGCCAGTAGTTTTTTTTTTATTCGTCATAAACCGAAATTTTCTTTCATTTAATCAACTGAAATACTTGCTGCTACGGAACCATTCATGTGCGAGTCCGACTCGCACTTGGCCGGTTTTTTTGTAGAAGAGCACCACCACACATCTGTGTTATGCGTGTATATATTTTTTTTATTTTTATGATTCTCATATTTTAGAAGTTACAGGGGGGACACACTCATATTACCACTTTGGAAGTGTCTCTCGCGCAAACTATTCAGTTTAGAAAAAAATGATATCAGAAACCTCAATATCATTTTTGAAGACCTATCCATAGACACCCCAAATGTATGGGCACGATGAAAAAAAAAATTTGAGTTTCAGTTCTATGTATGGCGACCCCCCAAAATTATTGAGATTTTTCTATTTTTGTGTAAAAATCTTAATGCGGTTCACAGAATACATCTATTTACCAAGTTTCAACAGTACAGCTCTTATAGTTTCGGAATAAAGTGGCTGTGACATACGGACGGACAGACAGACAGACAGAAAGACATGACGAATCTATAAGGGTTCCGTTTTTTGTCATTTGGCTACGGAACCCTAAAAAGGCGACAAAACCCTACTGTACAATTACAGACCTATCACACTGCTGAGCCATGTTTACAAGTTGTTTTTCAGAGTCATTAAGAATTATTTTGTGTACAGGTTTGATGACTTCCTCCCAAACAAGCCTTTTTCCGAAAAGGCTTTAGCACCATACACCACATACATACGTTGCGGCAAGTTATACAGAAGACCGAGGAGTATAATTAGCGTTTGTAGACTATGAAAAAGCCTCTGAATTGATCGAAACCTGGGCCGTGCATATGTATCTTAGGTATTTCAGAGGTAATTCCCTGAGATTTTTCTGTCGAATAAAAGAAGTTGAATCGTGTTGTAGTATCAATAAACTTCTTTAAAGTTTACCATTATTTAAAGTCTAATTTGTATGAGTTCTGCCCCAGCGGCTTTCGCCTCTATGAGCTATGTGCCCTGCCCACTGCCACTTCAGCTTGACAATTTTTACGGCTATGTCGGATACTTTTGTTCGCGGATCTCATCATTTCTAATTCGATCTCGCAGGGAAACTCCAAGCATAGTCCTTTCCATTGCTCTTTGGGTGACCTTGAGATTATAGCTGGATGCAGATAGCGCAAGACCGGCAATTGTGGAGATCTGTGGGGGAGGCCTTTGTCCAGCAGTCCACTGCTGGACAAAAGCCGCCCCCATGGAGTCTCAGACTTTCGGCTGATATGATGATAATGATGATGTATGAGTTATGAATGATGTGAATCAAGTAGGCTAAAGACTTTTGTTATTATTACATGACAAAACTTTATCCCATTCGTCGGTTAAGGTGTTGATAAGTTGAATGCGTGCAAAACACATTTTTCTTTTATTAACACCTGTTTGGGAAGTAAGCTGGTAAATGCATGAGGAGAGCGTTACGAAAAGTGTGATTGGGCGAGGTGAACGAAAGTTTAGAGGGAGATATAGTTTAGTGAAGATAGAAAAGAGAGAGTTAAGTTTCGTTTATTTCTGTAGGGGCAAGAGAGGGAGGTGCAAGCACATTATCTTTCCCTCTTTCGTCGTGCGGTGTAAATCACACTTGTATTTTTTCTAACAAAAAATGTTCAACATTCTTTAAAATGACTTAAGATAAGTTGAGATTTAAAAAAATCAAACTAAGCCTTATATTTGTTAGAAAAATTTTGACCAAATTCTTTAATTTCAAAAAATCTACAATTATCAATATTTGTGCAAACCTATGGTGCATTTTTTTCAAATAAAAGTTGCCTGTTTTTGTAAGAAAAGGAAAATGATTTCGTACTAATTCAACTTATCAACCGCCCTTAAAAGGTGCAGGCATCAAACTTTATGAGCTGGCACACCTCAATATGGGAAGTATTGAGGTGTGCCAACATCCCGTATTAAAATATTAAATGGCTACGTGTATATCCGTACATGGATTGTATAAGATTTTGAATTGAATTACTAAGCAATAGTTACTTTAAAGCTAGAGTTATTGAAGCAGGCCAGTTTACTGCTAACATGGTAAGCCATGTTAGCAGTAAACTGGCCTGATTCAATGGCCTGTTATAAGCAAGTGTTGCTTATAACAGGCCCCACCATTTAACGTGCCCTACGGAACCCGGAGCCGCTCGGAAATTAAGCTACTTTTGCGGTTTACGACACATATCATACAGACTAGTAAAGGCAACCAGCTTTGACCTCCTCTGTATGTAACCTCTGTATGTGTTTTACATTAACGATTTACCACAAATAACTATCCACAAAACTGTATTATTCGCTGATGATATATCCATAGTAGTTAAAACTGACAAAGAAAAAATTACAAGTGACCTTCAAATTCAAATTAATGATACAATTAAAACGGTAGCAAGCTGGCTTAAACAAAATAACCTGCAAATAAACACCAAAAAAACAAAATACATGCGTTTCCAAAAACAATATAGAAACCTAACAAATAAATTAATTATTAAATATAAAGAAGAACCCATAGATGACACGGAAAATTCTGGGAATAATAATTGATTTGTACCTAAATTGGAAAAAACATGTTGAGAAAATATGTAACAAGCTTAATAGCTTTACATATGTTCTCAACCGATTGCGGCGTGTTACTT
Organism: Pseudoips prasinana; assembly: GCA_951640165.1. Lineage (NCBI taxonomy): Eukaryota > Metazoa > Arthropoda > Insecta > Lepidoptera > Nolidae > Pseudoips > Pseudoips prasinana. The sequence goes on from OX621248.1 coordinate 35,161,819, forward strand.
CAGAAAAAACTACCATAATGGCTTATCATGCATATCTGGCTTCGACTCTGAGGTATGGTTTGCTATTATGGGGTAATTCAACAGACTTTAATCGAGCCTTTATTGCTCATAAAAATGTATACGAGCAATTGTGGGAATACGTCCATACGAATCTTGTAAGCCATACTTTCATAAGCTGATGTTGCTAACACTTCCATCAATGTACATTTTTGAAATTTGTATGTTTGCTAGGCAAAACTTGCATCTCTTCTCGACTGCAAAAGAATTATTCCCACGGTCAGTTAGAAACCCGCAGAGACTGGTATTGTCACATATTCCGAATACTGTATCAAAAAAGTTGTGTGGGTATGGCCATTATATTATATAATAATATTCCAAATTGTGTAAGAGAGTCAACGTCTCTAAACATATTTAAATGCAGATTATTTAAGCTCCTGTTACAATATAGGTTTTATAGCGTCAAAGAGTATTTAGACTGTAAGTTCAATGACATGTAATTGATTATAAACAAGTATTGACATTATTATTATTAGAATTCTGTTTGTATTTTTTGACGTTTATTTTGTTATTAATATGATTATGTAAATTTAACATTCGGTATTTGAGTATAACATAATTGAATTTGTAATTTTTTTTGCATGCCAAACTGGCGAAACATGTATGTACCTACCTTATTTTTCATGACCATCTGTAATCATTTACCATGTTTCATGTGAATAAAGAATTGAATTGAATTGATTTGAACCTTTTTTGACTGTCTCGTTGGTCTAGCGGTAGCTTGTTCACCCACAGAGAATGAAGTCCTGGATTCAAATCCAGGGTCGGGCCAAAAGTGTTTTTGCGACTTTTCTGTAAAAATAAAAAATCTCAGTATCAGCCCCAGGTCTTGGGATTGGCGCTATTACATCCTCGCGCTATTATACGTAAAGCCGTGGGTCCTGGACCTGACCTTTTTCCGGTCATGTCGTAAGCCGTCCAGTCGTATCATGACAGTGATGTAATAGAAAGTGCCCGTGTGTTTACGCACACTCTTGTGGAGATGGCTGGTCTCTATTGAGACCAGCCACTGTGGCCAAATTTCAACCTGGAAGACATTACTACATTAGGAAGCTGCTTAATGCTGATAAACTAATTGCAATACAAAAATAAATTTACAATAAATTTCTATTTTCCTTATGCTATTAAATGCTATGTATCCGATTTTGGGTTGGTCTAGAAGGCTTAATAGAATAAAAAAAACCGGCCAAGTGCAAGTCGGACTCGCCCATGAAGGGTTCCGTAGCAGCAAGTATTTCAGTTGATTAAATGAAAGGAAATTGTGGTTTACAATTTATTTAAAAAAAACTACTTGCTAGATCTCGTTCAAACCAATTTTCGTTGTTAGTTTGCATGGTAATGTACATCATATATTTTTTTAGTTTTATCATTCTCTTATTTTAGAAGTTACTGGGGGAGGGACACTCATTTTACCATTTTGGAAGTGTCCCTCGCGCAAACTAAAATGATATAAGAAACTTCAATATAATTTTTAAAGACCTATCCATAAACACAGCACATGGATGGGTACATGGAAAAAAAATGAGTTTCAGTTCTATGTATGGGGACCCCCCAAAATTATTGTTTTTTTTTTTCATTTTTGTGTAAAAATCTTAATGCGGTTCGCCGAATACATCTACTTACCAAGTTTCAACAGTACAGCTCTTATAGTTTCGGAAAAAGTGGCTGTGACATACGGACGAACAGACAGACAGACAAGACGAATCTATAAGGGTTCCGTTTTTTGCCATTTAGCTACGGAACCCTAAAAATTAAGTACTCGTGGACGGACCTTTTAGGTTCAAACCTCGACTCTGGGGTTACTGACGGGTTGTGTCTAATACCTACTGTTATTTATTATTATTCACAACAATTTAAGAAACAGTATGAAACTTTAATATTTACAGACATTTTCAGACGATAGCGACCCACTCAGCATTACGGTCACGTCGCTGTATTTGGAACTAAACCATCCCATCAAATAGCGAATGACCAGATCATCAGGTGTCAAATTGAAGGCATCACGTAAACCGATTACCGCCAACCCGACGGCAGAGCAACAGACTATTTCCTGCGTTAAATCGACTGCCGCCTGGACTGATTCGCAAATCAAATGTTAACGATGTCCGATCGACATGAGGCACTCAATAAACGTGTTGTCCTGATTTTATACAGATATTAGTTTTTATTGCCACTCATTAAACGACTGGCCTGGACGAAATACTGGCCTATTGGTGTAGAGGTTAGTGACCCTGGCTGCTAAGCTAGCGGTGGTCGGTTCCATCCCCAACCATGACAAATGTCTGTGTGATGAGCACATTCATTTGTAATATAAAATAAAAATAAAATAAATATCCTGTGACATTATTCACACACGGTCATCTGATCCCAAACTAAGCAGAGCTTGTACTATGGAAACCAGATAACTGATATACTACATATACTATATTTCTTTTTTTTGTAAATACATACTTATATAGATAATTTACACCCAGACTCAGGACAAACAGACATGTTCATGCACACAAATATTTGTCCCGAGTGTATCGAACCCACGACCTCCGGCATGAAAGGCAGCGTATCTACCAACCACGCCAACAGGCCCGTCAATATGTATGTATTTAGAAATACACAAGTAAGCTTTTCATTATATGTCCGATTGCCATAGTACAGGCTCTGCCTAGTTTCAAAACTGATGGCAAAATGTTAATTAATTGTTCTAAGATATAAAAAAAATTAAGATTAAAAAAAGGAGTATATTTATCAAGAATATAAATATTTTATTTTTTGTAGATTCATAGATTATTCGGCATTTGTGAACCATTTTTTAATCTTTTTCGACGTTTGACTGAGTATGCTCTCATATTAGCTTTATAAAGATCGAATTATAATCTTAGGTTTGTTTTCCACGTACCACTGACACACGACATCGCAGTAACAAAAGGTGGTATACTAGTGGTTCTGTGTAAATAGCGTGGCCACTTCTCGTACTGCCACCGCAGCTCCGAGGGGAGTTGAGCTAACGGCTGCCGCCGCCGCCCCGACACCTCCTCCATCTATGAGCGGGACCGGCACGTTCCCGATCCCATTCGGCGACCTCGTTCTGGAGCATGACTGTTTCGCAGAAGGAGACTACGGCGTCCCATGTGGTGGAGTCGCCTGCCAGCATCGCATACAAGACTGCTGGCGGCGGAAGATCCCGTCTTATCTCCGTGGCCGGTTTTTCAAGTAAGTAGGATTAGTATTTAAACTAATTAATTTAAACTTAAAACTATTGACAGCTGCGAGCCATATTTCAAAAAATATAAAATTTTGACTTTACCATGTCTGTACATCTTAGAAGTGGTTATATTTGTGAAGTCAAATCAGGGACTTTTTGAACGTAAAGCTGACATTGCTCCTAGAAATAGACGTGACAATAGTAAACTGTGTCTCCACACTGCTAAAACAACATTAATGCGCAAAAGTGTCTACTGCATGGCGCGAGTTATATATAATAAATTACCTAGGTGTTGGAAGGACTTAAATGTAACAATGTTTAAAAATAGACTACGGGAGCTGTTACTTTCTAAAGCGTATTATTGTATAAATGATTTTTTAAATGAGAAAGATTTGTAAATTTAGTTTTAATTGACATTGCTATTGTAATTATTAACTAAACTTATTTGATTTATTGCGCGTTTTTAATTTATGGATATTGTTTTAATTATTTAATTTATTGACATTGTAATACTTATTTTATTGATTGAAATTGAGATATTCTATTGATTGTTACTTCATAAAAGACATAGAAATTATAATTACATTTGTTTTATAGATAGTTAATGCGCAATTTATAGGAATTTAATTTGTGTTAATTTTTTGCATGCCAGCAGGTAAAGTATGGCTGGACTTTTATTTATATTCAATAACATGCACCATGTACCCATACTTGCGAAATAAAATATCTTTATCTTTATCTTTAGGACCCATATATTCACGGAACTAGCACTAAGCACATCCAGAATCATCAGAATAAAAAATGGATCGCACTTATAGTGACTTGTACAGGGATGAAACTTGAATTACCCAATTGAATCAAATCACATGTTTGTAAAGACTCCCGCGACACTGGGATTCAATTCCAGAAAAGTTACTTTAACAAAAATAATACTTCCTTTAAAATTACATGTAAATTCTTGCATTACGTTTATTTGTCAAATGTTTCAAAAACCTTTTTGGAGTAAAACTTCTTCACGCACACTGGTCTTGGGTAGTAAGCTGGTGACGAGAGCGTTACGAAAAGTGTGATCTGGCGAAGCGAACTGAAGTTAAGAGGCTGAAATAAGTTAGTGAAGATAGAAAAACAGAAATTTACGTTTCGTATATTACTGGAGGGGCAAGAGAGAGAGATGTGAACACCCATTTTTTATTTCCGTTTCTCTCATAACCAGTTACGTTTGTAATTTTACTTCAGTCATGTGGCAGAGAGCATACCCTTTTTACATTTCTAGGCATAACACCTGAGGGCACCTTTGTGAGGTAAAATTGTTAAGCTGTATCTAAATGGTGAATCTTTCACCAGTTACATACAGCCTTTCAATTCTAACAAGTTGCTAATCTAGTAGATTATAGAATTAAAACCATCTTCTTGGAATTGTAAGGCTGTAAAATCCTAAATAACATAATACAGTACCAAATAAAAATACTTTAATATGTCGCAAATAAAACGATTGAAGCACCCAACTGTAACTAATATCCCTAGCTACGGCTGCACCAGAATGCATAATGAACTCCCTCATATCTTAGCCGGGATGTTAAGAATTTGGTCCCAGTCCAAAAACTCTATACCGAATGGCTGTGACCAAAGCTTTAAGCTTAGGGGAATCTACTTAAAGTAACGTTGGCGTACTAAGGTCTGTCTTTCAACTTAATACTTGAGAGCTTTTAATTATGATATTTGACTGCACGTGTTGCAGTGCGGTTAAGTGACAGAAGGAGCACCTAAATCAGTAGGGGTTTTGATGCTACTGACAAGTATAAGTGTATGTTGAAACTCAAAAGCTTTATACATTTTTGTTATACAACTAAGTTGCTTGCTTACTTATCGTATGGGCAGTGGTAACCCTAGTGTCAGAGTTGCTCAAGCCGCCCAGTAGGCCTCTGACATGGCTTAACGACTGTTGTCTAATGACTACAACTGGGACCGACAGCTTAACGTGCCCTCCGAAGCACGGAGACGCTCAGAAATTAAACCACTTTGGCGGTCACCCATCTATGGACTGACCGCGAGCGTAGTTGCTTAACCTCGCCGATCGCTTACAGACCGGTGAGAGCATCTAGCTTTGAGCGCCTCTATACAACTAAGTGAGCATAGGAGCATATGGTTCAATAAGTTACTAAACTACTATTTTTAAATTGCAGCACTGATTGAACCCATAAATAGTTGTTCTAAGTCTGGATGTAGTTTGTGTTTCTGTCTATTATATAATATCTAGGGACAATCTCACACAGATCATCCACCCCCAAACTAAGCAAAGCTTGTACTGTGGGTACCAGGCGACTATATACATACTTATATAGATAGATAAACTTATTTACGTACAAAACATCCATGACTCGGAAAAAGTCCTGGGTTCGATTCCCGGTAAGCGCAAATATTTGTGTGATGAGCACGAATATTTGCGTGCTCATCACACAAATATTTGCGCTTACTGGGATTCGAACCCAGGACCACCAGCTTCGTAGGGAAGAGCACTACCAACGAGGCTACGGTGACCGTATGTATGTTTGTAACGTACCCCGACACAGAGATTAGACTCCCTAGTCCCGAACTAGGGAATCTAATCCCGGTTGTGATGACTTACGGAACGGAGACGTGGTCGCTCACTATGGGCCTTATCAGGCGGCTCAAGGTCACCCAAAGAGCAATGGAAAGGGCTATGCTTGGAGTTTCCCTGCGAGATCGAACCAGAAATTATGAGATCCGCAGGCGAACCAAAGTAACCGACATAGCCGTAAGAATTGCCAAGCTGAAGTGGCAGTGGGCAGGGCACATAGCTCGTAGAGCCGACGGCCGCTGGGGCAGAAAGGTTCTCGAGTGGCGACCACGAACCAGAAGACGCAGCGTGGGCAGGCCCCCTATAAGATGGACCGATGATCTTGTGCGGGTCGCTGGAAATCGCTGGATGCGGATAGCGCAAGACCGGCAATTGTGGAGATCTTTGGGGGAGGCCTTTGTCCAGCAGTGGACGTCTTTCGGCTGATATGATGTGATAAAAAAATACAAAAAAAAAATAGTACTATTATTATATTTATACTTGGCTAGCGCAGAAGTCTCTCTTCCAGTAGCGTAACTTATGACAGTGACTATAGGCACGGGATCACCGATCAATAAGTCCAATTATGTTAAGTGAGGTGATCATAATATATCAACTTGACCTCTGCATATTCGTTTCTCATGATCTTACTCCAATTCATACATAACTTGCGAACTCCATAAATTTAATTTCCGCCAAATGTTTTATTGTGAATGTGTATTGACACGTTTTGCGGATTTGGGTTAGATTTCACACTATTTATAGACAGACCACTGAATTCCGTGAATTCTTTGTATTGTGTTTATCGTTATTTAGGTGTAAATTTTTCCGCTCTAATTCTCCACCTTCAATATTTATGGTGTGATTCTGATATTGGTATTTTTTGATGTCTATTTGTGACTTTTTTGCAATTAAATGTTAGGAAATTATTTTATAATATATGAGTTACAAGTATAAGGTGAACTAACTGTACTTTATAAATGAATGAGCATTGAATAGAAAATGAAGTGAAACAAGTGATTCAAGAAGATACGAGGCTTGGCATAGTCAATATAAAAAAAAAATATAAAAAACGAGTGTACTTGTTTAAACCACTTAGATATTGACGGTCACCATAGCCTAGTTGGTAGTGCTCCTGTCTACGAAGCTAGTGGTCCTGGGTTCGAATCCCGGTAAGTGCAAATATTTGTGTGATGAGCACGAATAGTTGTTTCTGAGTCATGGATGTTTTCTATGTATATAAGTATTTATCTATCTATATAAGTATGTATATCGTCGCCTGGTACCCATAGTACAAGCTTTGCTTAGTTATTATATACCTACATAATGTAAGTATGGCTATGCGAGAAAAAGAGAACGAAAATATGTGCTCACATGAAACATAACTCTCTATCTTTCTATCACTTTCACTGACTTCTCCTTTTAAACTTTCGTTCAACTCACCCGATCACACTTTTCGTAACGATCTCGTCACGCATTCACCAGCTTACTCTCCAAGTCTAGCATGTTTGGAGAAGTTTTACGTAAAAAGACAAAAAAAAATGACCCGAGATTTCTTTGGCTTTCTTCTCCGGGTCGTCCACTTAGGTAGCTATAAAGTCACGGCTAGGTTAGAAAGCTCGCCGGCGAGGATTGTGTTGGCCCCATGACCCGTGAGCTGTGGCCTGAACCCCATACAGACCCTCTCAGGTATTTATTACTTAAGTTAAGATACTTAGAGTTGATTGGAGAGCCTTCTGCGTTCGCCAACTGCTAGGTATCTTCAATTTTATACTTTTAAATTTAAAAACAGTAGCTAAGATGTATCAATCATTTATTATGGGGAAAATACAATTTGCAAGTAATAATTTTTAAAAAACTTTCTTATAAATCTAAGACAATAACAAATTTCGACAACATGTAAAAAAACAATTTAAATTTTAATTATACCTAATTTTCTAATAAGAAGAAATTTATTTAATAAGAAATTTTAACTATTATGCTAAGTGACTTGTTGCTTCTTTAAGGATTTCGCAATTTTTACGTGATAAAACAGGCCGACCGGACGGACTTGTTCAAAAATCTAATTACCTTAATATTGTACATGAATATATGTATTTATTGCGTAGTGAGCTTGACAAGTAAAAGTGTATATTAATATCCAAGTCATGAATAAATTTCATTATAGTATTTTAATTTCCAAACAAAGCATAACTTAATAGAAAAATCAGGGCTTGATAAATATATTTGATGTAAAATCTCTTTGTTCATTTTGAGTTATTAAAATTTAGGCCAAAGTGAAAGACAAGGATGAACGAGCTTAAAAGATACCTTCTATTTAAACATACGCTTTGTAACAAATGATAGCCTTTCAAAATCATACAGCAAAATCCAATTTCATTCAAATATAAATCACGTAAGTAATAAACAAATTACTTAACGAAAATGCTTCGTAAAAATGTGAACACGAGAGCTCCTATAAACCTGTACATGATGCCATAGCTAACAAAATGTTAGAAGTGTCATAGATCTTAATTTCTTAATACATGGACGCTTCAAATATTTTATATTTAATTATGAAGAAGTACATAACTTGGTGTGTGGTGATCGCAAAGAATATCATCACCCCATCTCATCTCGTGCTATCTCCGGGGAGGTAGACGTCTTTAAGGATGGACTACCCACTTTCAAAAAAAAATGTCTTGAGCTTATTAAGTAGGCTTTAATTATTGTTATAAATAGTATTTATTTTTATAATTTAGCATAAGAATGTGTTTCAGTTATTTGCTTGAGTTGATTATAAATATGTTTTAATTTTTGTTATGTTATAAAATATGTTTAATTATTTGTTTTATGTAGTATATTTTATTTCATTTAATTTTATTTTTTCTTTATGTGTCTCTAGTATGACATTTATGCGCATGCTGTGACACCTTAAAATGTTGTGCATTTAATTGTAATTTTGTACTTAATAATCAAGACGTAAGAAACAATGTAACAACTACTGGTTGTCCAAATAAATAAATCTCGTGGGGGCATAGAAATCGTCCCGAGGGAATACCTACAAGCAGGCAGCAGCCTTTTTTCTGTGAACCCCGACCATCAAACTGCGATCACCAAGTCGTTTGCCAAGCCTGGTGCTTATGGCATATCCCCCCATTATTTGCGGAGGCTATTGTCCAGCAGTGACATAACTTCCAAATGTTCATATAATACTATTTAATAAATCACATTGAAAAAATTAGAAAAATAATCTTACATTAACAATTATCAAGCGCGACATCAACGTTGATTTTACGAATAAACGTAAATAAATATTGACTTTTTTATGTTTATCATGTACTAACAATTCTAAACAACCAAAAGCTATCAACTTATTGAACACAGACAATAAATACCATTTATCACTATTCTTATAGGTTTCACATGTAAGTGCAGTTATTGCTACGTTAGTGCTTACACTTGAACTCCGAAAAATCGTAAGGCTATAAGCGCGATTCTATTATTGCCTTTCCTTTTCTCCCCGACGCGGCGACGCGGCGACGTGGCAGTGACTATTCTATAAAGCACGTGTGTCACCTCTATGCGTTATAATGTTATGCTTGGTATATACCTAAATTCAAATAAATGAGTAAGACGTGGAGGCTTGTGAGACCGTTACTTACCATGTATTTATTCTTATAAATCGGACTTTATGTAGGTGCCCTCGTAAAATAGAGTTTTTGGTCTCCTCCAAGGTATTTGTTGTAGGAAAATGGGAAATAAGGTACCGGTGTATACGACAGGCTATTTGCTTACATTGTATTATGTTTGGAAAGTTATATGTGGCTGCTTGTTGTTGTTGTTTGTTCTATCGACCAGTCTCAATGGATACTAGCCATCTGCGCGACATAAACGCAGGTGCACTTTATATTCCCTCAACCATATGATTCTGACCGGCAAACCGACAGGATTGTAAAGAGGTCGGACAGTTTACATGCTCTCCAAACGACGGGGGTGTATCACCGCCACCTTTCAAACTCCGGCTGGACAAAAGCCTCCAGACAAGATTTCTACGATGGAGTTGTGTTCATATATATTTTTTTTGTTTAAGTATTCATGGACAATTTGCATTGTGTTTGAATCCATATAGAATACATATTAATTAAATTATACAAAAGAAAAACAATAAATTGAAATAAACAACGAAACAAACAACGAAATAAAATAATACAATACAATAATCCTCACATTAAATTTAAATAAAAAAACTTGAGAGGTGTCAAGGGACACCCAGAATGGAACGAAGTTATTTCTTATTATTTATTATGTACAAAAACCCTGTATACACTCAACAAAAATAATCGTCGCGACACCTCACTGTTCAATGCGAAATAGAAATGAAAATATTTGGCTTGCTTTCTATAAGAGAGAGAGAGAGAGACAGACAGAAAAACATGCGCACGCCGCACAGCTGCAAAAAGTGTCGTGACAACTTTTCGTAAGAATTTTTTCCATCTACCCCCCTTTCACAACGCGCGATAAGGAATTTCGTTCCAAAACTTCGTTCCAACAAACAATAAAATGAAGTAATACAATACAATAATCCTCACATTAAATTTAAATAAAAAAATTTAGAGGGATATGCCATAATCGCCACGCTTCGCATACGGGTTAATACTGGCAGTATCTCCCGGGGCTCCCCCTATCAGGCGCCAAGAGAAGTCCATGGCAGGTCAGGTTTAGTCGGTGCGAGACCGACATACCCACCCGCAAACACTTTTTGCGGGAGGCATTCCTCGTGCTTAGTCAAAAAAAATCATATTATGATAGTCATAGTACACAGGAAGCCGCTGCTGCCCGTTCTCATGGAGAAATCCACTCGGGTCGACTTCTTCACCCCCAAGGAATAAAATGGGGTCGTGGTATTTTTTATCGTCAGCAACATAGCGATTGTTTTTATTTTTATTTTTATTGCGACACGGCATAACCACAAATTGGCAGCAGTTCCAAGGACACTTACGAAATCATCAAAGACAACTTATGTTATGGGTACACAGTTTATAACAAACTCCCGGTGAGCATATCCGGTATCCCTTCATTACCGAGTTTTAAAATTAGATTGAAGAGGTGGCTTATCGAGCAATCGTGTTACTCGCATGACGAATTTTTAAAGTTTAAGTAAGTAGTTTGTATTAGAGATATTTTTATTCTTAGACATTGTATCCTATTATATTATTTAAGAACGATGACTTGTAAAATCATTACCAATAAATGATTATTTGACTATTTGTTTTATTATTTATTAAAATTTTCTTGGCATTTACTTATTCAAAGTATTTTTAGCTTTAGGTTTTATCTGATTCGTATGGGAATCACTGACCCTTACGGCCCTAGTCTCACCTCGACTTTCGTCTCCGATGCGAGGTAACTTAATTAGTTAGCAGTTTTATTTTTATAGACAGCTGGAGCCCTCACTCGTCTGTTTTGTTAAAACAGTGAGAGCCTCCTAGGCTAAGTGTAATCACGAGAAGATTCAAATGGTCATGGGGTACGTTAATCGCATTAGATGCTTGTTAGGCGACTTGATACAGACGCCAGCACGTCCAGCTACCCCAATCTATCAAATTTATTATATAGATTTCCATCTTTATCACATAATCATATGATTCACTTTTAATTGGGAAAATTTGACAGAATGGGGGTAGCTTGATGTGCTGGCGTCTGTACAAACAAAATAAGCAATACGGTGGAATTAAGTCATGTCACCGTTTAAAATTGGGTTGCATACAAAGGCAGAGTTAAGATTATAATATTATTTTTCATGGTACATTATTCACACACGGCCATCTGATCCCAAACTAAGCAGTGCTTATATTATTGTCAACCTGATATATTACAAATACTACTTTTCTTTTGTAAATACATACATATATAGATAATTACACCCAGACTCGGGACGAACATATGTACATGTTCATGCTCACAAGATAAGCGAAGATAAATACACTTTATTGTACACATAAAAGTTACTGGATCTCAAATAATAAAAAAAAGGTATAATAGGCGGTCTTATCGCTTACAGCGATCTCTTCCAGACGAGGTAGTCCACCAAGGGCACCCATCTGAATGGCACCTGTGCGAATGGCCTTCTGATTGCGTCTTTTTGTATCTTTATTATGTGTGCTCAATAAATATTTTTTCTTCTTCTTTCTTCTTCTTAACGTGTCTTAACGTGTTGAAATTAAACTACTTTTTATCGAATATTAATGGATAGATAGTAGTTTAATTTCAATGGGTAACATTCACTTAAACATAAGAAAGTACTAGTCTTAACGTGCGTAATGTTAGTAGTGTTAATAAACGTTCTAGTGATTTTAATAGATATCTTTCATTTAATAACCTAGGTTATTGAGTCGTAGGTGCCCTTCGTGGACAAGAATGTAAAAAATAAATTGAATACACGAAGAGCACCTGGCAAAAATATTGATAGGTGCCTTTCGTGGACTAGGGTAGGTGCCATTCACGCAGGTGCCCTTGGTGGACTACCTCTTCCAGACAACCTTTAGTTGGAATGGTTATCTGTCCTGAGTGGGAATCGACCCTACGACTTGCGATGTGAAAGGCAAGCATTTAGGAACCACGCTAACTGACCCGTGAATACCATACTATAGACAAAATGTACATGATGTTATGCAATATGTGGCGTAGACTACCCGCCTATCTCTTATAATATATAGCTTTATCTACTTGGGCTGGTGAGTATGTAAAATAGCTTGTCTCTATTTTACGTACCTCCGGCCCGCTACCGCGTCCTCTCCCACCGACACCACGCCTTAACATTTTCATGCTTATCGACGGAAATTGAAGCTAAAGCGGTGCGGTACAGGTGCATCTTCTGAAGTCGATAAAATATTATGATCCGAGTTCAAGTTTCACATAAAATTTTGGTGCAACGGATATTCATCTGCATTGAAGTTATCTTACGTATATACTTATATTGGTTGGTCTAGAAATAACGTGTTGAACGACAAATAGTGAGGTTCTAAGTAATAATCTGGGGTTGGGCCAAAAAGTGTTATTGGAGACTTTGTAGAAAAAAGATACCCAGGCGCCCCCCGTCGTGTGGAACTTAGGAGGTACCTTAAAGAGTGCACCGTATCTTTTCCAGGTCGTGTCGGATAACCGCCTCATCGGATTATCTTACTTATCGTGTGGGCAGTGGTTACCTTAGTGACAGAGTTGTCCAAGCCGCCCATTAGGCCTCTGACGGGGCTTAACGATTGTTGCGTAATGGCTACAACCGGGACCGACAGTTTAACGTGCCCTCCAAAGCACGGAGACGCTCAATAATTAAACCACTTTGGTGGCCACCCATCTATGGACTGACCGCGAGCCTAGTTGCTTAACCCCACCAATCACTTACGGACCGAAGCGAGCATCTAGCTGTGAGCGTCTCGGATTATAAGAGTCAAGGAATAGAGTGCGCCTATATTTCCGCACTAAGTATTGTATGGGTAATAGGTATATCCTGCGTAGTTGAGTTGCAGTAGGTACAGAAAAAACGCAAAATTAATTACTGGCAATTTGTTGCCTTATCGACTATCTATTAACAATAGTTACCTTTTAACTAGCTAAATAGGACTGAAAGATATACCACATAGGGTCCGCTCTTAACCCTTAACTTGGCAAAGTATCTTATAATGCACACATTCTAAGAAAAAATATATGAGAATAGGTTTGGTATTTATTGTTGTTCTCTTTTTTTATACCTTTATATGAGACCCTAGTTATTGGTACAAAAAAAGAATTTATTACATCTGGCAATATTTGTAGTCAGTAGATCGCAAGAAGGCGGAGCGTGCGCGTGCGTCTATGAGTCATAAGGTAAGAATCAATTATAATCCTAATAAAATATCTATATTACGATAAAAAAATGCAGTTATTATTTGACTGAATGTATATTCTTTAGTTTACGTAAAAAAAAATGATCACACAACAATGATTTTCATCTAAAAAATGACTGTCAATATTCATGTATCTACAAATGCACACTGCCATGCCATCACATTATGACTTGACGTTTGCGATGTGCATTTTAAGATACATTGCCAAATATACAACACTAAAGCTTACATTATGCAGTGTGCATTTGTAGATGCACCGCCAATTTATTACATAATTAAAAACCTATGCGATTATAATTATTATGCACTAAAAATAAACACATAATATATATTTGTTTCCTTTTCAGGCTGGTACAAGAGCACAAAAATATTGACTTTGGTTCGGAAACCAGGAGCAAGTTCAGATGGCTGGAGTAGCGAGTATTGTCTACGATTTCTTCATCTATGGTGGAGAGGACACTTTACGATTTCATGAATTCAGTGAGGCAGAAAACTGTATGGGTTGGGATCTAAAGTAGTCATATCTTTGAGCAAGTCGATCAAGAGCCCGCTTGCAGTGTGCTTTAATATGATATTTTTTTCACCTCCATCGCATTAGTACATTATTTGAGAAATTCATTCGGAATATTTTCTTTGTGGACCGTGAGGCCAAATCGTCTTCGCAGAGGTGATAAAAAGTTTCCTACTGATAAAGTTTTGAAGCAAAAAGGCCGAGGAGCATTTTCAAAAATCACTTCAAATCAACTAAAAATAGCTCTTGTCAAATGGTTTGACAACAAATGTTTTACAGTCGTTAGTTCTTACGCTGACGCTCATCCAGTTCATCACGTATTGCGATATATAACAAAAACACAAAGCGCAAAGAGCTTGTTCCTTGTCCTAACATAGTTCGTCAATATAATTCCCATATGGGGGGTTGTAGACTTAGCGGACGAACGGAAATGCGAGCACATTGATGGTAAATGCCTCTATACTCGAAATGCTTGATATTTGTATCAACAATGCATGACTCATTTATAACTATCATAAAAAGTAGTAAGATATCTTCATCTTATTACTTCGTATGGTAATGTAAAACCACCACGGTAGTCAGCCTCACAGTTCTTGTAGCGGGGGCTCTGGGTACTCGTGAACGATCTAGTCAGTATCCCCGCTGTACACTGAGCGTCCGCGAGACTCTCATCCGGGGAGGGGAAGGGCCCGAATGCCTCCCCCACCCTCCCCAGCACGCACAAGCGCATTTAGGTAACCTGAGCTACAGCAGGTTAACTCTTCCCGAGACCGCTTATACAAGACGAGTGGAGTTTCTCCTCCAAACGCCAGCGGTCGCAGGAGCGGCGCCCAGCCGGGAGTAGCCAGGACGGCGCCACATACTCTCTCGCGCTGGGATTAGCTCCCAGCGCCGGTGTAAATAAAGCAGACATTAGCGTCAATGTACGGTTCATCGGCGCCGTCTCTTCTGCGGGAGGGATCGTTGCGCTCCCTCTTGCGCCCGGCGGCCTCCTTCTTGAGCATAACAGCTACACAGGAGGTCACCGCGTTCCATCCGGTTGTCGCCGCCAGCATAGACGAAACCACTGCTAGTGGCGAAAGGTCCAATCCTATTTCAACGACCAGGACTCGCCTCTCGGGGGCCCGAGCAGGGCATTCCTCGAGTATATGTTGGGCCGAGTCCGGGCCGCTGCCACAATGGTGATACGGTGGTATCGATGTGATCCTACTTTAAGACTGTGATTTTACATATAATTTGATTAAGATATCTATGTCTATAAGACCACATAAATAAATATTAGTACAAAATTTAAATGCATTTTATTTTCTAATAATCAAGCAGTGTATCTAACAGTGCACATGGATTTCCAAAGTTATATCCAAAGACAACTTGGCAATGTGCATAATTAGATACGTGGTATAAATACAAAACAAATATTGTTGGAATTTTATTTTTATTTTTCTGGGGTCTATTAACCAGGCAATAACCTAAATTTAAGAAAAAACTTAAAAACTAGTGACATCAAACTCTCTGCCAAGTAAAGGGTTAAACGACAAACGCCTGCAACCGCTTGGGGTACCAATCCCACGGTTATACTAAAACAAAGGATCAGATTTCTATGAAGAAATGATGATTACTGGCACGTACTGTCAAGCCAGGGCCTCTACCGGCTAAACCGCCGAGCATCGATTTCGTGAATGACGTTCAAATAAATTAAGGTTAAAAATGACTTAATCAATCGTCAAATCGGCTTCCAAGACCACATGTGACGTCATAAATGGTCCGGATCGATTGTCAACGTTGAAGCCGATTTAACGATTGATTAAGTAATTTTGAACCTTAATTTATTTAAAAGCCATTCACAAAATCGATGTTCGGCGACTTAGCCGGTAGAGCCCCAGGTCCTAGGAACTTAATCCTCGCCAGTACTCTGGCTACGAGTAATAGTAGCAGTATATACAGGTCACTACGGCACCAAGTACCACCTACACAAACTGGGACTGTCGAATAGCCCGATCTGCAGGACCTGTGGGGAAGAAAATGAAACAATGCTGCATATAATATGTAAATGCAATACGTTGGCAAGACACAGAATGGCCATCCTGGGGCTGGTGTATCTAGAACCACGAGACTCCATGGATTTACCCCTAAGAATCGTACTGGATTGTGCAGACTTCATTCAGAGCTGTAGAGATGAAAAATGGGGGTTAGTATAAAAGATCCTAAAGGGTCGAACAACCAAGACAAAGACATAGACCCTAGCTAAACTTAAGCTTATAGGCTCTGTGACAGCTTATATTACCCCATACATTCTTAATACCAAATAATCTTTAGTGAAAACAATTTCCTGTACTATGATATAAATTTTATTTTTATAGCATTATCCACAATGTAATGCATTATTCTAATCTCAAAAATAGGAAATCACAAATTTTATCATCAGGCGGATCTCGAACCAGCACCCTCTGTCCGGGGTAAGCGCTCTGCGTTAAGCTACGAACGATACACACTGGCAGTTAAAATTTAGGATTCCCTTGCACGGCCTTGCGCTAACATCCTTTCGGCGGATGTAGGTGTAATCCTTAGGCTTTGTTTTCTAGAAACTTGGCCGACTGATATGTTTACAGTTGCATGCCATGTTGATAACACCATCCAAATGATAATTTAAGTTTTATAGTATTACCTGCAATGCAAAGAGTAAACCTTATCTCAAAAATGGGACATCATAAATAGTTCCAGACCCGCC
The DNA here is from genome assembly GCA_951640165.1 of Pseudoips prasinana. NCBI lineage: Eukaryota > Metazoa > Arthropoda > Insecta > Lepidoptera > Nolidae > Pseudoips > Pseudoips prasinana. Next base: position 35,178,757 of record OX621248.1, read on the forward strand.
GGACAATTAAATTTATGTTTTCTTATTTTTGAGACTATCTATTAATCATGTCAGCCAAAGTACATCCACTGCTGGAAAAAGAATGGGGGATATGCCATAATCGACACGCTTTGCAGACGGGTTGGCGATTGAAGCTTGATGGTCGAAGTTCATAGAAAAACGCTGCTGCCCTTTCACTGGTAGGTATTCCCTCGGTCGATTTCTACACCCGCCACGAGATGACATGAGGTGATGATATTCTATGCCGTCACCACACAGTATTGCTTATTCATGTTTATATCACCCGACCCAGGTCACTATTTGTGTGGTCCACATAAATAGATGTTGTCAGTCAGTGTCGGTGTGTTTTGTGTTCGTTAATTGCATGTTTGTGAAGTTCCTGCGTTACAGAGATTTATTTCCCTAGAGTGGGTGCTGTAAAATAAATATAAATGCGAATGTGAATAAATATAAATTGTTTGTTGCACGTTCACGCCTTGGCTACTCAATCGTTCATCATATAATTTAGTGTACACGTTGCCAGTTGTACGCACGGCTACATATCAAGCTATACATTTCCAATATAAGCTGACCTGTCATTCTATAGAATTCCTATACAACGCGAGATCCACTTATACTGGCAATGTATAGCTTGATGTGTAGCCGTGTGTACATCAAAGTACTTATGGTACTTTTCATTTAGAACATAGTACGGTATTGTAACACTCGCCGCAATTAGCTACGAGAGGTACGATATCAAGGGGATTTAGGGGAAGTTATATGAATTAAACTTCCTACCTCAATATATCAACGACCCCCCCCCCCCCGTCAATAAATCTTTCAATCTTAACATTAATTCAAATACGTTCTAACTTCAAATCCTATGTCCTAGCTTTATAATATCTGGGGACAATGTCACACAGATCATCCTAGCCCCAAACTAAGCAAAGCTTGTACTATGGGTACCAGGTGACGATATACATACTTATAGAGATAGATAAATACATATATACATAGAAAACATCCATGACTCAGAAACAAATATTCGTGCTCATCACACAAATATTTGCACTTACCGGGATTCGAACCCAGGACCACCAGCTTCGTAGGCAGGAGCACTACCAACTAGGCTATGGTGACCGTCAATTAGTTATTCAAGGCTAGAGTGAAAAGACATCTTATGGGTACGCGCGGTCCACCTTCAACCACATCTTCACTCACCTGATGCTGAGATCGTGGTCAAGCAAAAAGAGGATTTATACAAGGGTAATATCTGGTAATATTATTACAGTACCTAAAGTACATACACAACCGCGACAACTCACTCGCACCAGGGAATCTACACCCTGTGTCGCGAAGTATTTTACTAACATAATGGACGGACATAAATTACATCCAGACCCCGAACAACTATATATAGGACACATAAATAGTTGACCGGTGCGGGAATTGAACCCGGGACACTAAGCGGCGAGGGAACTGTCTTAGCCGCTGCACCACACGTGCAGCCTAGCCAGTATTCATGACAAACCACGGTGCATTGCATAGGTTTCGGAGTATCATGTAAAGTATTTGCCTGACATTATACAAATAAATAAAATGTTTTGTTGTGTCGCAATAAATAATTCATGCATTGCAATTCTATAAAAATGGTTTTATGAAAAACTATGTGAAATATTTAGATATTTTCAAAACTCCCAATTTTAGTGCCGTGTCGCAACGCTGCACGAACATTGTCGTTTTTTTACGATCGGTGTACACCAATAAAATTTAATATCTCTTCGTGTTGAGAGGATTTCTCAATTTATAGACATTCAACGTGTTTATTGCCCTTCTCTATGGACAATTACGATTTTTTACTGAATAGCCGATGGATTTACCCTCGTTCTGTATTGGAATAAAGTCGGAAGTAATTAATTTGAGATGTAAAAAGCAAAAATTGGTTTTCTATTTTATGGGAGATACAATTTTAAGTGCCTGTATTAATTTGATGACAGAATTAAAAACCTTTTGATCTCAAGTGAGTTCCATATTAAAAAAAATAATTTGTAAATTTGGGATACATACTGGTACACATTATAGGTACATCAGGCCATTTTCACAGAGTTGTACAGCACTTAATTTTCTTAATTGACGGGCCGTTTGGCGGGGTTGATGGATACTTGCTTTTCATGTGCGTGTCCCCAGCTTCCTCATTGTTATAATCGAAATTCTAAGTATGCCATATTTTAGAGCATAATTTGAGCAATTTAAAGTTTCAGTCATAGAATTAGAGCAATCACAACATCGTTTCTATGATTTGTTAAATGTGTGTAAGCTGGACAAACGTGTCTCCAGCTGACACATGCTGTTGAGGCAAAACCTGTGATATTAGGGTTTTAAAATATAGTCAAAAATTTAGCTCATAATTTGAGCAATGAGAGCCAAAAAATCTAGCCATCACACTCAAAAATTATTTAAACTACGATCATAAAACCATGTGTAAGCTGTGGACACGTGTCCCTGGCTTACACATGTGTATCTTCGTAATTATTTAAGCTACGATTATGTATTATACCTCAAAATTCTGAGCAAAACTGCAGTATTAGGCTCCAAACTTTTCAAAACCTTAGCTCGAATAGTTTTTGAGCTACGAAGCAATAAGTATGTGTAAGCTGGGGACACGTCACACGGGCTTACACATGGTGAATTACGATAACTATATAAGTTGCAGTTTTCTTTTAAAGATCAAATAACATGTTATAATTGGAGCACACACGAGGCATCATTTCAAATCTCTAGGCCTTTTACTTTCAAAATTATAAGCCAAATACGCTTTTCCCGCCAAAATTTTTAAAATATTCGGTCGGGAGCGGTCAACCGCGACGTTGCCGTTCCGTGCATTATACAATTGCCATCGAGTCTGAACTTTAGGTCTAACATTATAAGAGTTATTTTAATTCGGTCTCGATCATTTAAGCTTTTTTACTGATGTAAGGAAAATATTCTTAGACTAGGAGCTACTGTCTCTTAACATTTACATGTATGAGAAACATTTTGATTTTGACTTGTATGTACACTTATCAATTAACTATATGTATTGATTGTAAGTATGTGTACCTATACAAAGTGTAGTTCCACCATAAATTAACAACTCAAAAATAAATTAAAATTACAAACCTTAAAATTTAGTTATAGCGTGCCGAAGTAAATAAAATACTTTGTTGGGTTGAACTTCTTACAGAGCGCGCGCTATAACAGTAATTTCTTAGTGCGCTAACAAAATGGTAGATTTTTTGTTCGAGTATCATCGGCTCTCGTCGGCTGGCAACTATTGAAGCGCGCGGGGCAATGGTTCTCGCCTATATCGACGACACGCGCATTTACTTAGTCTATTGTTCCTATAAATATATTGTGTTGTTGTACTGAATAAATTAGTATTACACACAATCCACTTGTATTTTATTTTACAGTTTTGTTTATTACAAACGACTCGAAAGTAGGAAGTATTCCTACTTTCGTTTCGTTATTGTTTTTATATTTCCAAAGGTGCCAGACGAGGTTGTGGCTCACCTGATGCAAAATAGTAACCACCACGCCAACCATAGACAAGTTCATGTCTTTGACATTGTATACAATACAGAGGACAAAGATTTGTCGTACTATGCTGGCTAGTAGCTAAAAAGTCTTCTCTGTTGCTAGCATAGATATTTCTGTTTCCCCCAATGAGTTCTGGCAATCATTAATTACCACCAGGAACATATCGCTACCGAGATAGTGTTATTTTAGGCTGCGGACTTATGTAGAGGGAAGGTGCCACTCCAAGTATGTCACATACTTCAGTCAGTAGATTATCTGTAATATGTATGTACAGTAAAAGTATAAATTACTATTAATTTTTACTTTGCTATCACAGTAATATTATAAAGGCGAAACTTTGTGAGTGTGAATGTTTGTAACTTCTTCACGTCTAAACGGATGTAACGTTTTTAATAAAATCTGGTATGGAGTTAGCTGACACTCTAGATTAACATATACATTATAATTTAATAAGTTTAACGCGGTTTAACGCTAGTGTAATAAAAAGGCATTTTCATTGGATATAGCTTTATTTAATACCACGGATTCGTAACGCATACAGTTCAATTATCACAGATTTATTATTAATATTTAATAGGTACTTACACAATCACAGATTAGTATACGGTATAATAAAAGTTTCACTAGCAAGTAATCCTGCTTAAGACATAATAATATTGGAACCGTATCAACTCGAGCCGCACAGTATTCGACATCACAAAGCCCGTCGACAGCTGCTACTGCTAAGATCAGCTAACTGCAAAGATCACCAATCGGAATCGTAACGTAAACGACTAGCCTCGGGATAAGCTCACCGGAAGCGCGGCGTCGCCTAGCCGTAGCCGAGGCGATGCCTAGTCGTAGCACATTATAAATATGGGCAGTATGGAAACTTAACCTAGTAGATGAAATCATTACCTACGGTCTATTGATTTAGGGTTGTAAATTTTAATGTTTTTGATATTTTTTTATTATAACGTATTTGTTTTAAAAATCAATGTCGTATATTACGCAATACGCTTGTGGCAATTCTAAAAACAAAGCGGGGAATAACTTATACTTGACGACTCGTTTTTACGCGGCACTCACTACTGACAGACCGTGACAACCACTTAGAGCTCTTGTCGATGTGCATGTTTGTGTGTGTGTGTCGTTGCGATCGTCTGTAAGTAGTTTCCGTACTGTCTTTATTTTTTATACTGTGGCAGATTCGATGTATCGGAGCTGCTGATCCGCTTTGGTTACGTGCTTACGTTAGGTTGACGACTGTTTGACGACCGGACGAAAGGCGATACGGTGACGGTCCCTTGCCGATTTAATATGTGTGCTGGCTCCTTTATGCCCCAGAGTTTTTATTAACGATATAAAAAAAAGAAAAGATTTTTGAGTTTCAATTACATCTAAACTTCTAACACACTCATTGAGATGTTATCATTTTGTTAGACTGGTGCGCACTACAGTTTTGTCTCGGTCAGGTTTGACTCATTATAATTCAGAGCTGAATATTAAAGGCATTACTTAATAATTTACCAAAAAAACAGGTATGTTTCTCTTAAAACAAATTAAACAGGTCAGTTATTACAGATCAATCAATTAATATTTGCTTAGTTACTCAAACATTAGTGTTAATCACCAATGCTAAAAACTCTTAACATTTCGTATAACTTGACATATTTTAAGTTATTGAATGGTTTGACTCATTATAAATAAAATTATAATTCAGAGCTGAATATTTAAGGCATTACTTACTGAATTAATAATAAAATAGGTATGTTTCTCTTAAAACCAATGAAACAGTTCAATTATCACACATCAATCAATTTTTATTTGCTTAGTTACTTATACATAAGGGTTAATCACCAATGCTGAAAACTCTTTACATTTCGTATATTTTAAGTTATTGAATGGTTTGACTTATTATAAATAAAATTTTAATTCAGAGCTGAATATTTAAGGCATTACTTAATGAATTAACAATCAAATAGGTTTGTTTCTCTTAAAACTAATTAAACAGTTCAATTATCACAGATCAATCAATTTTTATTTGTTTAATTACTTACACATTAGGGTTAATCACCAATGCTAAAACTCTTGACATTTCGTATAACTTGACATATTTTAAGTTATTGAATGGTTTGCCTCATTATAAATAAAATTATAATTCAGAGCTGAATATTTAAGGCATAACTTACTGAATAAACAATCAAATAGGTTTGTTTTTCTTAAAACTAATTAAACAGTTCAATTATCACAGATCAATCAATTTTTATTTGCTTAGTTACTTACACATTAGGGTTAATCACCAATGCTAAAAACTCTTGACATTTCATATAACTTGACATATTTTAAGTTATTGAATAAAGAACGCAGTGTGGTAATACCATAAATTGACCATTTTGTTTCTGAATACTTACTTCCAAATCATCGTAAGTCAACCATTCTGAGTTTCCAACATTACAGTGTACTCTATAATGACGTTTAATTGCAAGAAACTCGATAACACATGGGTTAGAAAATGTTTTATTAAAAAAAGTAAGTTGGTCAGGAAATTTTTCTAGTTCGGAGAGTCATAATTTAGTTCTATAGCAATAAACTTTGAAAATTCATATACGTAAAAATTATAGCCTACACAAGATTTTGGTTAACGTACGATGATTTGGAAGTAAGTATTGAGAAGCAAAATGGTAAAACTATGGTATTATCACGTTAAATTAAATTTAAAATTTGTTAGGGTTATTTATTAATTATAAAATAAAACATGTCAATTTATACAAGATGTCAAAAGAGTATTAAGAACTGATGATCAATCGTAATATGTATGTAATTAAAAGTTGATTGATGTGAAAATTGTAATTGAACAATTTAATTCCTTTTATGAAATATACCGTTATCACTGTTGTTTTAATAAGTAATACCTTAAATATTTGTCTCTGAATTATAAGTCTATTTATAATAAGTCGAAACTGATTGAGGCAAAAAGCTCTGATGCACAAGCAGGATTATTCGGTAGTGAAACTTTTATTATACCGTCTACTGACCTGTGATTGTGTACGTAAATACCCATAAAAATATTAATAATAAAACTATGATAATTGAACGGTTCTCGTTACGAATCCATGTTGTTAAATAAAGCTATTCCAATTAAAATGTCTTTATATTATTACATTGCAAAGTAAAAATAAATGATAATTTAGACCGAGACACAGAACAAATAATCGTGTTCATGATATAACGACTTGTCCTGAGTGTGAATCGAATCCACGACCTCTGGCTTAGCCGTCATGGTCATTTACGACTAGACCAGTCACTGTGGTTACTTGCTTTAACTGAGTCGCATACTTGGAGTGGCACCATCACTCTACATAAGTCCGCAGCCAGAAACAACACTATCTCGGCAGTGATATGTTACCGATGGTAATCAATGATTGCCAGAGCTCATTAGGGGGAAACAGAAATAGCTATGCTAGCGACAGAGAAGACTTTGTTTTTGTAGCTAGCATAGTTGGTAGCATGCGACAGAGCTTTGTCCTCTGTATTGTACACAATGACAAAGTCATGAACTTGACTATGGGTGGCGTGGTGGTTATTATTTTTCATCAGGTGAGCCACAACCTCGTCTGGCACCTTTGGAAATATAAAAACAATAACGAATAAGTAGTCCTACTTTCCAGTCGTTTGTAATAAACAAAACTGTAAAGTATAATACTAGTGGACTGTGTGTAACACTAATTTATGCATAATGCCGACGAGAGCCGATTGTACTCGAACAAAAAATCAAACATTTTGTTAGCGCACTAAGAAAATACTGTTATAGCCGTGCGCGCGCGCTCTGTAAGCAGTTCAACCCAACAAGTATTTTATTTACTTCGGCACGCTATAACTAAATTTTAAGGTTTGTAATTTTAATTTATTTTTGAGTTGTTAATTTATGGTGGAACTTTACTTTGTATAGGTACACATACTTACAATCAATACATATAGTTAATTGATAAGTGTACATACAAGTCAAAATCAAAATGTTTCTCATACATGTAAATGTTAAGAGACAGTAGCTCCTAGTCTAAGAATATTTTCCTTACGTCAGTAAAAAAGCTTAAATGATCGAGACCGAATTAAAATAACTCTTATAATGTTAGACCTAAAGTTCAGACTCGATGGCAATTGTATAATGCACGGAACGGCAACGTCGCGGTTGTCCGCTCCCGACCGAATATTTTAAAAATTTTGGCGGGAAAAGCGTATTTGGCTTATAATTTTGAAAGTAAAAGGCCTAGAGATTTGAAATGATGCCTCGTGTGTGCTCCAATTATAACATGTTATTTGATCTTTAAAAGAAAACTGCAACTTATATAGTTATCGTAATTCACCATGTGTAAGCCCGTGTGACGTGTCCCCAGCTTACACATACTTATTGCTTCGTAGCTCAAAAACTATTCGAGCTAAGGTTTTGAAAAATTTGGAGCCTAATACTGCAGTTTTGCTCAGAATTTTGAGGTATAATACATAATCGTAGCTTAAATAATTACGAAGATACACATGTGTAAGCCAGGGACACGTGTCCCCAGCTTACACATGGTTTTATGATCGTAGTTTAAATAATTTTTGAGTGTGATGGCTAGATTTTTTGGCTCTCATTGCTCAAATTATGAACTAAATTTTTGACTATATTTTAAAACCCTAACATCACAGGTTTTGCCTCAACAGCATGTGTCAGCTGGAGACACGTTTGTCCAGCTTACACACATTTAACAAATCATAGAAACGATGTTGTGATTGCTCTAATTCTATGACTGAAACTTTAAATTGCTCAAATTATGCTCTAAAATATGGCATACTTAGAATTTCGATTATAACAATGAGGAAGCTGGGGACACGCACATTTGCTTTTCACGTCGCAGGTCATGAGGTCGATTCCCATCCAGGACAGATATGTGTGAGCATGAACATGCCCGTTTATCCTGAGTCTAGGTGTAATTATCTATATAAGTATGTATTTACAAAAGACAGGTATATGTAGTATATCAGTTATCTGGTTTCCATAGTACAAGCTCTGCTTAGTTTGGGATCAGATGGCCGTGTGTGAATAATATCCCAGGATATTATTATATTATATTATTATTATATTATATCAGCCGAAAGACGTCCACTGCTGGATAAAGGCCTAAAAGAAAAGTAGTATATGTAGTATATCAGTTATCTGGTTGCCATAGTACAAGCTCTGCTTAGTCTAAAAACTAATGGCCGTGTGTGAATAATGTCACAGGAGATTATTATATTATTATTATATAATTATTATCTGTACACTTTTCATATAACTTCTTTGATCTAGCGGTAGTGTATTAGTATTTGTAAATTTGGTATAAACATAACCACAGGTACACAAAATACATCACGTCTGTTTCCTAGAGGGATAAGCTGAGGCTACGGATTTCCATTGTTACGAACCTTGTACACCTTTAATTATCTGAACGCTCTTCATATTAGCACTAGCCTAGCGGTAGCGTAGGTAATAATTAGGACAAACAACTGACTGGAAGTGGCAGTGTCCCCCATACTGTTATAAGGAGTATGCATAACTATTGCACCGATATCAAATGTTATTTTTGGTGTATAGCTAAAAGTATGTTATACTTTTAGTTGATTTTTAGTTAGTTATTAGTTTATTAAACACTTTATGGCAATAAGTTTCTTTTAAAATTGCATGAATATCAGTATCCTCAATTTCGACTACAACTTAGTGATATAAGATGCGGTGACAATTATTGTACGTTCAATTGCTTTTATACAAAGGTACACGTTTCTGCAGGCTTGCCGATCTAAGTACAGCTGTACTGTTTGTTACAATTATGTAATTTTTTGTTGCTAGCTTCCATAGGAGAAAATCTCATATATAATTTAATTAAAAAAGATGCGCCTGTGGCGTGGTTAGTAAATGCTTTTTTGCACGCTGCAGGTCGTGGGTTCGATTCCCAGCATTAACATGTCTGTTTATATCAGTTATCCGGTTTCCATAGTACAACCTCTACTTAATTTGGGATCAAATGACCCTGTGTGAATAATGTCCTAGGATATTATTATTCATCATCATCATCATCATCATATCAGCCAAAAGACGTCCACTGCTGGACAAAGGCCTCTTCCAAAGGCTTTTTTTTTAAATTTCATGGTGCCAACGTTAAGAAACTGCGCGGTATTGGAGTTTTAGATTATCAAAGTTAACATATTTAGGTACTTCTTTGAAATCACTCTATATTGTTTTAATTATTGACTCGAGAAATTTGTTTAAATCCATTGCCGAAAAAAATTAATATGACAGTTGCAGGCAACCTTTTAATAAGTTCAACTGGTAACATCTACACACTGATATCGTCCACTGCTAGACATAGGCCTCCTCCACAGGTTTCTATAACGTTACCATTTGGAGGGGTTTTTTTTTTTTTTTTTTTTTTTTAAAGACAACGCCCGCATTAGGGACTTTAATCCCTGTGTCGCGGGGTACTTTACAAACATATAATAGACGGACACAAATTACATCCAGACTCAGAACAACCATTTATGGGTCACACAAATGGTTGTCCGGCGCGGGACTCGAACCCGCGACACGAAGCAGCGAGGCGACTGTCTAAGCCGCTGCGCCACACGTGCAGTTTGCCGGCGGCGCTGCTGCCCGACTACCTAGTTTATTATATATATACCTTAGTCGCCTTTTACGACACTCACGGGATGGCATGGGATGGCACTGTCATTATTTCTAGGCTTAAAACTATACAGTAAAGGGCGAATATATTGTATACTAGCTGTGCCCCGCGGTTTTACCAGAGTTAGACAAAAAAAAATAAAAAAGGTTTTTATTCACGTAGACTTTAAAAAAGCGCTTGTAAATAGTCAGAACATGTTTGTAGTAATATAGTTGTATACATTATTATTTAAAGTAACATAGATATTTAGGTACACATTGTATGAAAACATTTATAAAATTTATTTTATTAGCAATGATATTTAGCTAGCTCTGACTGTATAAATTATAGTCTATGTGTTAATCCAGGGTGTCAGCTAACTCCATACCAAATTTTATTAAAATTGATCCAGCCGTTTAGACATGAGGAAGTAAAAAACATATACACTCTCACACTCACAAACGTTTGCCTTTATAATATTAATGTGATTTCATTATAATATATAACGATTAATTTTGCGCAAGTCTGCAGAAACACATTTTATTATTATAAAAAAACCTATTTGAACTAAAAGCCGTATGGGCATTTAAATAGTGTCATCGGATCTCAAACTACAAGATATAAACTTTGCCATAGATTAACAAAATACTCGAGTATTTCTAAGAAACAACCCCTTGCTTTCATCCCCTACCTTGCAAAGGTTAATAAATCCCCAAGTCAGCACAGAAATAAAATCTTAATATTGTGAAGTTGTCCTGTGAATTGGGATTTAAATTTGCTACGTACCAATCTTAGACACAGTTTACGGAAAATCGTTCGACAATATCCTGTGTTTTATGGTCTAACCTGGCCGTAGTTATATAATAAAATATATAATGCAAGTACTCATTGAAACATACCACGATAAAATCGAAAGGTCATTCATTCACTCATTATTGAAGTTAAAATTTCGAAAGCTACACAAAAACAACGTCAACTAGAACTTTACAAATATTCAATTCATACATAAAGCACACGCAGACCCAGACCAACAATTTATGAGTCATCACATCACGCTGCACGTGGCTTTTAACACGTTATTAGTTTCATACGTACTCGTATGTTAGGATGTCACGGAAACCTTGAACACGATCTTTACCCCATTCAAAGCGTCAGATTAAGTCGATATTTGGCATACTTATCAAGGAGGAAGGAAACTCAATATTTTTTAAAGTTAGATCCGTTATTCTTCCTGGGATAATCAGGATTAGCTTAGCAGATTAGCAGATTTATTATTATTTATAAGCAAGTGTTTTAAGATAAATAAAATAATAGTTAAAAAGAGTTTTTGGAGAAACAAAACTTGTATGAAAATTCATTTTTACACCAAAACGTAACCGTGAAATAATTCTAGTTTTATAATCCAAAGAATAAAATTAGGAATCATTTATGTATCGGCGAAATGGCGGTTGGGATAGGTTCTTAATGTTTAATCTGTGGCCGCTTTGATTATTTTGATACTTATTTCTTTCTGCTAAAATAAACTGGGTGTATTCAGTAATTACTCATCGTCTGGTTTGTTTATTATCCATTTTTTCATGCTATGAGAACTAGCATCGAAATATTTCGTGAGCGACTGCTATCTGACCTTAAATTCCATTGGAAAGAGAGATTATAAGAGAGGTGTAGGGTACTAAATATTTTTCTTAATCTTATGAACTTTCTCTGACTGGTATTACATATTGACTTTAGTTAGCTACCTACAATTACTCAGTTTGCAAGATGCTAACACCGAAAAAGTCAAGATAGAAAAGAAAGTCATCTCTTCTATAACCTTTGTAATCTGTGGTATTAGTTGTGCAAAGCAAGGGGATGACCTCGTAGAACATTCTCGACCAAATCAGTGACGTTCTCAAGAAAGGGCAGGTCAGAAGTACCCTAAACCGGCGAGCATGTATGAAGAATATAATGACAGTAAATGAGGCAAAGGAGGTGTGCAAACATCGTGACAAATGGAAACCGTTGTCTCTGCCTACCCCTTTGGGAAACAGGCGTGAGTCTATGTATGTATGTACAAATAGTGGTCCTGCGCGGGAATCAGACCTGAGACACGAAGAGGCGAGGCGACTGTTTTAGCTGCTGTTCTACACGTGTAGTCAATTGCAAATCATCGTGATATTTTTAGTGATAAGCAGGTCAATCACACTAATATTGTAAAGGCGAACGTTTGTGACTGTGTATGTTTGTTACGTCTAAACGGCTGGAGTGATTTCAATTAAACTTGGTATGGAGTTAGCTGACAACCTGGATTAACACATAGGCTATAATTTATAAAATTTAAGGCGGGGAAAACCTCGGGGCATAGGTAGTTGATTAATATAACAGTACTATACCTTCTGGACTATATCAGTGCAGTGTCCTTGGAAGATGGCCAGACAAAATGAAACGGTTCAGCCGAACACTCGCTGTAAAACTAAGTATTTATTGCTGCACTTCGATTATTGCTGAGCAGTTCATTTTATTGTCAGCACTCTAACATTATAGGTTTTTATTATAACACCATTTATGGTGTTCTTTTGAATTTATAGAGAAACTAGGGAACTTCAACTTCATTTGATTTAGAACATTCAAGTAATTTTGTAGGAATGTTGAACTAGATATAAGTAAATTTTGTGGTCTGGTCTTTTTCTTAAAAAGTCTACAGAGATATGTAGCGAAGGAATATTTGATTTTATAAGTTGGTCTTGTCGTCAAGGTTACTTATATGTATTATATTGCTCGAGACTCGTAATAGTTACAGGTTTCTTTCTTAAATTTAATCAGACGTCCGTCTCTCACAAAGTTAGGCAAATAAATACTTTATGGATCCTATATATTGAAATATAATTTGACAACTTAGTAATGTGGAAATAAGTGTGTTATGATTTAATTATTAATATTATAAAAGTAACTGACATAGCCGTAAGAATTGCCAAGCTGAAGTGGCAGTGGGCAGGGCACATAGCTCGTAGAGCCGACGGCCGCTGGGGCAGAAAGGTCCTCGAGTGGCGACCACTAACCGGAAGACGCAGCGTCGGCAGGCCCCCTACAAGATGGACCGATGATCTTGTGCGGGTCGCTGGAAATTACTGGATGCGGATAGCGCAAGACCGGCAATTGTGGAGATCTTTGGGGGAGGCCTTTGTCCAGCAGTGGACGTCTTTCGGCTGATATGATGATGATGATGATGATGATGATTTAATTATTTACTATTATAAAACTACGTCAAATCTAAAGAACTAAAAAATGCATCAATTAACACAATAAATACTTTTATATTACGAAAATAAATAATAAGTGCATATATTAAATAAAGCCAGCCCATTTCATGCCGGGAAAGGGAGGTTGAAGTCGACCCGAGGGAATTTCTCCCGGAGAAAGGGCAGCAACGTCTCTCTGTGTACTATGACCATCACACTGCGATGGGCAACCCGTCGACGGCCAAGTGTGGCCATTATGGCACATCTCTCCAAATAATGGACACAACTGGAGAGGCCTTTTTGCAGCAGTGGACGTCATTCCACTGCCATGTTAACAGTATGTTATAAAATAGGATACGGATTCCCAGCTATTTTGTTTAAATAATACTATAAGTTCACAGAAGTACTTTAATTGATGTACCAAACTTTTGCCATCACATAAATTACAATTAAACGCAACATCATTCTCTTCTCTAAATTCAATTACATAATCCAATGCTTCTAATCCCGTATTTCCGTACGAAAAGACCTTCTAACTCAATGCCTTTACATTTTTCTTTACTGTGTAATTATATGCCGTGGGGAGAGGTTATCTACTTTATAAGGTCCCGTAATGAAATGAAAAAACCCCACCTCTTACTGCTTTAGGATGTTTGTGCCGTAAATAACGGTTATCTGCTTAAGAAATATGCATCTAATATGGATTTTAATAAGGTAATGTTTCTCTTTTTGTATCATGAAATACAATGTTTATCGTGGTCTGACTGTAATAATTTGACCACTTATTGTTATAGAGGTAGGTTGTCCGTGTATAAACAATGAATTCCCAGGTTCAATACACGAGTCAAGTTAGTAGCCTAGAGTCCAACAATTGGTGGTGTCAGACCTTATAGCCCGGAGAGTATGCCTTAGCCAAATAGGCTTATCATAAATGTTATCGATATCTTTTTGGGTCGTGTGGTTTCTGGCCTAGAAACAATAACAGGGCCACCGTATACCATCCCGTGGGTATAAAGGGCGACAAAAAAAGATAACGTCAAAGGCGACTAAGGGATACAGCCTGTAGTCGGGCAGCGGCGTTGATATGCACGATTATTTGTTCTGTGTCCGGGTGTCATTTATCTATAATATGTATATATTTAGAATTTTATATAAGTTGTATGAACATATCAGTCGGCCATGTTTCTAGAAAAACAAAACCGATAGATAATACCTAGATCCTCCGGAAGGATGGAAGTGTCTGGAAGATATCGCAGCTAGCGATAAGACCGCCCATTGTACTAGATTTATTACAACTTTATACTTTATATGTAAATCTTGGTGTACAATAAATAGTATTTGTATTTGATGGTAGTATGGGAATCCTAAATTTGATCTACCAACGTGTATCGTTCGTAGCTTAACGCAGAGCGCCTACCCCGGATTGGTAGATGGTGCAGGTTCGAGACCCGCCGGACGATCAAATTTATGATTTCCCATTTTTGAGATAAACGCTTTGCATTGCGAAAAATGCCTTAAAATTAAAATTTAATAATTTGGAAGGTATTATCAAAATGATATGATCTTTCACATGCAACTGTGAACATATCAGTCGGCCATGTTTCTAGAAAAACAAAACCGATAGATAATACCTACATCCTCCGGAAGGATGGTAGCATGGGAATCCTAAATTTGATCTGCCAGCGTGTATCGTGCGTAGCTTAACGCAGAGCGCCTACCCCGGATTGGTAGATGGTGGAGGTTCGAGACCCGCCGGACGATAAAATTTATGATTTCCCATTTTTGAGATTAGATAAACGCTTTTTATTGCGAAAAATGCTATAAAATTAAAATTTAATATATAAGTATGTTCATCAGTTATCTGGTTACCATAGTACAGGCTTTACCTAGTTTGGGATCTGAATGCAGTGTGTTAATTGTCCCAAGATATTTATTTATTTATTTAATTTCAGCTACGATGCCAAATCTTAACTGCATAGAGTTTTTGACAAAATTTCGATGATCACACTAACTTCCGTTAGGACTCGTATATGATATTAATATAATAGAGTCGCGTTTAGACTTAAAAGTATTTACTTGTTAGTTTAAACGTAATTTAATAATACCAATGTAATTTAATGAAGAAACGCGTTTCCACATAAATATTACTTAGGTTGAAATAGTAATGATCGTTATATGAATCATTATACTGATACATGGATCAGTACTACACCGATTGCTACGAGAGTTTCTACACTAAATAACGTTACTACACCGCGTAGCATTCTACGAGCATGGCACGTAGCATTCTAAAAGAATGGCAATGTTACATCTAATATACGTTAAGAACAAACGAAATGCAAAATAAATATGCTTTTTATATACAGTTGGCAGTCTTCAATGTTTGTGACCGTAGTTATGGTGCAATTCTCTTCCAGGAGCCAGCCCAGCCCTGACACGCTCCATAAATTACAAATTTTTGCCATCACCTATGGCCATGTTCCTAAAGTGAGTATTACTAATTTTTTTTCTGTGATTACTTACTTATCGTATGGACTGCGGTTACACTAGTGTCAGAGTTGTTAAAGTCACCCAGCACGCCCCTAACATGGCTTAATGACTGTTGACCTTAATGTGCTCTCCGAAGCACGGAGATTATTTTATTTATTTTTTTATTTTACTCATGTTAGCTTAGTGCCTAACTGATCCAGTCATTTACGGACCAGTAAGAGTAGGTAGGCCTACGCGATGAAATACTAGTAACAATTTTAGTATTTTTTTTTTCACCCAGGTCATCCTAGCCCCAAACTAAGCAAAGCTTGTACTATGGGTACCAGGCGACAATATACATACTTATATAGATAGATAAATACTTATATACATAGAAAACATCCATGACTCAGAAACAAATATTCGTGCTCATCACACAAATATTTGCACTTACCGGGATTCGAACCCAGGATCACCAGCTTCGTAGGCAGGAGCACTACCAACTAGACTACGGTGAGTTTAGTATTGGAAATTTGGAGAATACTATATTGTGATACATAGAGAATAATATGGAGCGATAGATACATTTTTTTTGTTAAGGCAGGCGGAATGCCTACGCATGCCACCCGCAAAACGTGTCTGCGGGTGGGTATGTCGGACTTGCACCGACTAAACCTACCTGCCGTGGACTTCTCTTGGCGCCTGATGGGAGGAGCCCCGGGAACGCGGGTATGCTGCTCCGGTGCTCCCATTTTGCGCCATGTCCCAGATGGTCGGGACACGCACCCTGGGAGGGCTTGGGATTGCCCTCCCCTATTGCCGGCCCCTGCCAGTCCGGCATAGCGACTGTGCCACAGACAGATCGCTATCTTCCCGGATCTGCTTGCATGGTGGCAGTAGAGGACACTTCTCATACTGCCACCACAGCTCCGAGGAGAGTTGGACTTACGGCTGCCGCCGCCACCCCGACGCCTCCTCCGTCTACGAGTGGGCTCGGCTCGCTCCCGATCCCTCAGAGCGATAGATACCTAGAACATAGTTACGTAGACTTATAGTGTTAGTACAAGTTTGATATGATAACATATGCCGCGAGCAATTGCCACTCCTACGTGTGTATCGTAAGGTGCACGCCGAACTATACGAGTATTATGCAAAGCAAGGAGCTCGCTCCAAACAGGATACATGCTCTAGAAAATTGAATAATAAAATCAGTTTTATGTAGTTATTTTCTTGGTGAAATACGTGTAACATTGCTGTGGCGACGGATGATTTATTCAAGAATTAGAACCTCAAAAACCAATCCAACCAAATCGTCCTGCTACTTGTATTTCACCGTATGTTTGTAACAGAAAGTAACTGGGAATGTATTTATGAAATTGTGGTGTAACGGTTAAGACAGTTGCCTCGCCACTGCGTGTCCCAGGTTCGATTCCCGCACTGGACAACTATTTGTGTGACCCATTAATAATTATTTTAAGTCTGGATATACTTTGTGTCCGTCAATTATACGTTTGTAAATGACACAGTGATTCAATTATCAATGGCGAGCGTTGTCTTAAAATAAAAAGATATATATGAATGAGTATTGTTGTACTGTTCCACTATTGGTTAGTGACCTTGACATCTAAGTCAGAGGTTGTAGGTTCGATGCAATAATTAAATACGATCCAAGACAAATCTTTGGTTAATGAGCACGATTTTTTTTTCTGCGCCTGGCTGTAATATATCTATAGTATGTATGTTTTTAGAAATCTATTAGTACGTTTATCAGTCGTCTGGTCCCATAGTTCAACTCTGCCTAGTTTGGGATCAGATTGGGGCAGTGTGTTAATTATCCCAAGATATTTATTATATTGATTTTTTGTATTTTGTATAACACTTATTGAAAGTTTGAAATTAAAAGGGAGCCAAAATATTTTGTGAGGAAGATAATTCAATTTGATGAGGACACTTTAACTCCATCGTTTTATAAGGGATTTATTCAGACAACGGCTGATTCGCATCTTACGTGAAACTGGGCACTTAAGACAATACTCCGATCCTGAATCGCCGCTGCGTCTACAATGCACCCAACTTTGTCGGTTACAAAAACACCGGGTGCCTCGAAAAGTCGGCGAGTGGCAGGTTTCCTCACCTCGTTAAACCGAAGTTAAACCAAACTTTCTTAGCGAGTTAAACTGAGGTTATCTTCCTTTCACGAACAATTTAATAATGGAATGAACTCGTTGAATTATATTTGAGTTTTCATTTCGTTAGTCTTGTTATATCTTTCTTTGTCGGTGGTGGTGTTTCAGTGGCCTCATTAAGATGGCTTCATTAAACCTATTAGCTTTCTTTGAGCATCGTTTTCTGTTTGCGTCGTAGATGAAATAAAGCTCGTTCTTATGTTGTCATGTTAGTGTCTGAATTCGCTTTCTTAAAGAGATCATGTTTGAACGAACATATCTTAAATGTTTGTTTGATTAAATAACGTAACGTAAGTTCATAGGATTTTTTGATATTGTTGCAAACGTAAAGAAAATACATAATGTCTTATTAACTTATATTGTACCTCTTTACAAAGGGAAAGGCTCACGGCAAGACTGTAAAAACTATAGGGGCATTAGTCTGCTCAGCGTCGTTGGTAAGTTGTATGCAAAAGTATTGGTTGAAAGAGTTGTGAAAGAAACCGATGCGAAAATATGGGATGCACAGGCGGGTTTTCGGAAAGGAATGGGATGCACGGATCAGGTCTTTTCTCTGCGAAGTATAGTAGAGAAGTTTTTGGGCAAAAACCAAAAGGTCTACTGTGCCTTCGTAGACTTAGAAAAGGCCTACGATAGAGTGTTGAGGAATGAACTATGGTCGGTACTGTCCATGTATGGGTTGAACGACAACCTTGTTCAAGCACTGAAATCTCTTTATAGGGATTCCAGAGCTTGCGTGAGGATTAACGGGTCATACACCGAGTGGTTTAGCATCCAAAAGGGTGTTAGACAGGGATGTGTAGCGTCACCGTGGTTGTTTAACCTATTCATGGATAGCTGTTTAAAAGATTTGAAAGAAAGTGAATGCGGTGTAAGGATGAATGAGTTACTCATCAAATGTCTGCTTTACGCTGATGATCAAGTTTTACTTGCATCATCGGCGGACGAGTTGCAGGTGATGGTAACAAATATGTATGAATCCTTTGAAAGGAAAGGGATGAAAATGAATGTAGGTAAGACGAAAGTAATGGTATTTGAGAGGGATGAATACACGACAGCGTGTGATATTGTGATTGGAGGAGAGAAAGTCGAACAGGTGAATGAGTTTGTATATTTGGGAACTTTGTTTACGAGAGATGGGAAATATGAAAAAGATATTGTTAGAAGAGTAAATGCGGGGAACAGAGTGAATGGGGCACTACACGCCTTTATGAGTAGCCGGCAAGTATCAAAGAAGGCCCGACTAGCCGTGCACGATGGAGTGTTAGTGCCAACTTTAATGTATGGAAGTGAAAGTTGGGTATGGCAGAAAAAGAATGAAAGTAAAATAAATGCAGTGGAAATGAGAGCTCTGAGAAGTATGTGTGGTGTGACTTTGAGAGACAGAATTCGAAATACTGATGTAAGAGAGCGTTGTGGTGTGAAAGAGGATGTAGTCACAAAGATTGAAAAAGGCATGCTGAGATGGTTTGGCCATTTAGAAAGGATGAATGAAAGAAGATTGACAAAAGAAGTATACCTGGCCTGGGTGAATGGGACAACCGGAAGGGGAAGACCACGTCGAACATTCTCTGACCAAATTGGAGATGTTCTCAAGAAAGGGCAGGTCAGAAGTACCCTAAACCGGCGAGCATGTATGAAGAATATAATGACAGTAATCGAGGCAAAAGAAGTATGCAAAGATCGTGACAAATGGAAATCCGTTGTCTCTGCCTACCCCTCTGGGAAACAGGCGTGAGTCTATGTATGTATGTATGTAACTTATATTTTTATTAGATAATAAAAATATAAGTTAATAAGACATTATGTATTTTCTTATTTTGTTTACTTTGACTGTTCTGATGTTTTTCGGCTACAATGCAATTTTAATTTGAATTTGGTTACACATATACTAAGTGTATATGCCTATGATAACAGCAAATAAAGAATGTTGTTAATGCAAGAGCGTTTTTACTTATACTGAATGTTGGACATGTATTATGTATGATCCTTAACACCTCGGCATCTGGATGTAACGATAGTTTTATTATTTACCGACTTTAACGCATCCTACTTTGTCCTCCAGAAGTCAGCCTCCATATGACATAATGGTGATTATTACCACACTTAATGTAATACAAGAATGTAGCATGTGATTTGGAATTTATTTCAACAGTTTTAAAATTACTTTCCAAGTTTTATGTACCTATCACTAACAATACTAAGTTACGCCGTTTTGTATCTCGTTTCACGCAATAGATTATTTTATGTTATTTTGTTTATCTGTATTTCTCAATGTAAGTGAATGTTATATTCTGTTTTTGAGAAATAAATGTCTTTAACCGTTAACCGTTAAATAAACGTGTTTGTTTACAAATATTTATTCTGATTATTAGAATTAGCTATTGATTTTATTCCTACACGTTTATCTGCAACTAATTCATCACCATATGCGTGACATCTTAGTGGTGCTGTAGGAAGATCAGCGCCACAGTAATTATTTACCGGAGAATTTGGGCGGTAGGCGCCATTTGCTCAACGGATAACTTTGCATATTTCCAAATGAACACCTACTTAAACTAAGTAATTAAGGATTTGTATTTGTGTCGTTTCTTTAAAATCTGGCAACTTTAAATTGTCGGGTAAACCTTTCGATTATGAGTTATGATAAGAGTTCGATATATGATTTATTTTCTTTTTCATAAGAGCGGAGAGTGAGAACGTCTTGGCATTAGGGATTCCCCTTAAGCCGCTGGTTGGGTTGATATGAAACTGACTCCCGTACTAAATTCAACTAGACGATTAGCTGATCGGTAGACCGAGAGAATTATTTTTACTAAAGAACCGATATATCCCTGTACGTTTGGTTGAATTAACCACTGTTCACTTTAATAGTTTGAATGAATCCTTGAGCGATAAACAATTAAATTGTTTCTATATTTTTTTGATAGTCGCAGTTCTAACCTAACTTTCTTCGCAACAAGATACGTTCGATCTTTAATAAAGAGATCAGTGGTTAATAAAAATAAAAAAGAGGCGCTCATAGCCAGTAGCTCTCAACGGTCCGTAAGTGATTGGCGAGGTTAAGCAACTAGGCTCGCGGTCATTCCATAGATGGGTGACCGCCAAAGTGGTTTAATTTCTGAGCGTCTCCGTGCTTCGGAGGGCACGTTAAGCTGTCGGTCCCGGTTGTAGCCATTAGGCAACAGTAGTTAAGCCATGTCAGAGGCCTACTGGGCGGCTTGAACAACTCTGACACCAGGGTAACCACTGCCCATACGATAAGTAAGTAAGTAAGTGGTTAATTCAACCAATCGGTTAGAGAGGTATCATTTCATGGACCAGTTATCGTAAGGGTAATGAGAGAACCATTTTCCAATCGATAAGTGGCCGAAGAAAGGAGACGGGGATTTCTGGGCCTGACTGTAATAAGTTGAGATATGGTTTAAAAAAAGCGTTATATTTTTCTATTTCAAACTGTAAAAAATTGACCCAATTTACAATCTGGAAAACGAGAAATCTAACATACTGGACACGGATAACTATTAAATAGCAATCGCCCTTAAAAAAACAGCTGTTTAGTATAGGTTGGTATATAACCTCTCTATTAAGACTAAATCTTTTATAACTCTGCTCATAGATTGAAGAAATCCATGGTTTTTTTAGTGATTGGCTGATAATTTATAGACCCATTAATTGACACTACTTTTATCTTTTTACATCCGAGCCCATTTATTGTAAGAAAACGTATCCGTCTCCTTTAGGCAGTTAATCAACTAGTTGAATTTCGACGTCTAAATGCGGGACTGTATGAGATAACAATAATTGCTGACTAATTAAATCTTACACCTATTCTTACTAACTTACTCCTTCACTATGGGTTTGAAGATCGGATGATAGCCTCTTGTTTGAGTTCTGACAGACTGGACGCCACTCCAAATAAAAACGCTGAACCCAAAAGGTAATTAATAAATAAATAAATTAATATCCTGGGACATTATTCACACCCGGCCATTTGATCCCAAACTAAGCAAAACTTGTACTATGGAAAACAGATGACTGATATACTACATATACTATTATTCTTTTGTAAATACATACTTATAAAGATCATTTACACCCAGACTCAGGACAAACAGACATGTTCATGGACACAAATATTTGTCCCGGGTGGGAATCGAACCCACGACCTGCGGCGTGAAAGGCAGCGTATCTAACAACCACGCCAACAGGCCCGTCAAATTAGGTAATAAGGCGTGTGAAATGTAATAAATTTGTAAACCACTGTATTTTAGTTATGCCCTACATTGTATAACCTTTTCGTCAAAGGTCAACTTACTTTTTTCGCTATTCTCAATATTATTCGCTTGTTAATTTAAAGCCAACATAGTTCGGTCTACTTATTGTTCCAGCCCGGGGCTCACGACCAAATTATTGTTTTTCTCGACGACCTGTCAAGCGTAACTTTTTAAAACCACTGTTGTAAAAGGCCGTCCATGTTGCCTCAGTTAGTTTTAAAATGACTACTTATTTTTATATTAAAGTTGCAATTAGGTTAAAATCATCATCATCATCATATCAGCCGAAAGACGTCCACTGCTGGACAAAGGCCTCCCCCAAAGATCTCCACAATTGCCGGTCTTGTGCTATTCGCATCCAGCATTTTCCAGCGACCCGCACAAGATCATCGGTCCATCTTGTAGGGGGCCTGCCCACGCTGCGTCTTCCGGTTCGTGGTCGCCACTCGAGAACCTTACTGCCCCAACGGCCGTCGGCTCTACGAGCTATGTGCCCTGCCCACTGCCACTTCAACTTGGCAATTCTTCGGGCTATGTCGGTGACTTTGGTTCGCCTGCGGATTTCGACATTTCTGATGCGATCCCGCAGGGAAACTCCGAGCATAGCCCTCTCCATTGCTCTTTGGGTGACCTTGAGCCTTCTAATAAGGCCCATAGTGAGCGACCACGTCTCTGTTCCGTATGTCATCACTGGCAACACACACTGGTCGAAGACTTTCGACTTGAGACACTGCGGTATTTTGGACGAGAAGATGTTACGTAGCTTCTCGAACGCTGCCCAGCCGAGTTGGATTCTACGATTGACCTCCTTCTCGAAGTTGGACCTACCTAGTTGGATGGTCTGTCCTAGGTAAATATAGTTCTCTACAACTTCGAGTGCAGAGTCACCAACTTTCAATTGAGTGGGTGCAACATGGACGTTTGACATGATTTTCGTCTTATCCATGTTCATTTTCAGACCCACTTGTTGAGAGACTCTGCTGAGGTCATCGAGCATTGTACCGAGGTCTTCCATGGTCTCAGCCATGACTACGATATCATCGGCAAATCGAAGGTGAGTGATGTACTCGCCATTGACATTGATGCCAAAGCCTTTCCAGTCCAGAAGCTTGAAGACGTCTTCCAATGCAGCGGTGAACAGTTTCGGAGATATAACATCTCCCTGTCTCACGCCTCGCTGCAAGTGGATAGGTTTCGAGATCTGGTCCTGGAGTCGCACTGACATAGTGGCGTTTTCATACAAACACTTTATCACCTCGATATACCGGTAGTCAATTTGGCACCTTATGAGAGACCTCAGCACAGCCCATGTTTCGATAGAATCAAAGGCTTTCTCATAGTCCACAAACGCTAAGCACAGTGGCTTGTTATACTCTTCGGTCTTCTGTATAACTTGCCGCACCGTATGTATGTGGTCTATGGTGCTAAAGCCTTTTCGGAAACCGGCTTGTTCGGGAGGCTGGAAGTCGTCAAACCTGCGCGCGAGACGGTTCGTAATGACCTTCGAAAACAACTTGTAAACATGGCTCAGCAGTGTGATGGGTCTATAATTCTTCAATAGGGTCTTGTCGCCCTTTTTGAAGAAGAGCACCACCACACTTCTGTGCCATGCTTGTGGCGTTTGACCATCTAGTATGACGGAGTTAAATAACTTCTGAAGGGCCCGTAGGATTGGTGTACCACCCGCCTTCAGAAGCTCTGCTGTAACTCCATCATCACCAGGCGCCTTGTTGTTCTTGAGTTGTTTGAGAGCCATTCTAATAATTTAAAAATGATCTCTACTACGCTTGTACTGCATGTTTGGCGCATTGATTAAATGCCGAAGTAGAAGGCTCACTTCCACTACGACGCCATTGTATTTCGGGTTCAATCTTCACGCAAATATAGTTGCTTTGAGACTGGGTGTACTTATAGGCCTAAATTTATTTTTGTAAGATTCCCAAATGGAATTAAGAAGTTCCCAAGCATAGTATTTTTTTTTTAATCTGTAAGACAAGTATCTCTGACTTTTGAAGATATTTACAAAGCAAAAGGTCAAAGTATATTATTGTTAAGTTCGAGCTTTGATCCCCAGTACCAGTAAAGGTTATTGGTGCATTATGTGACATTTCGAGATCAATACTCAATACTCAATCATTTATTGCTTCCATAATGTATAACAGATGGTATAATCTTATAATTATGTAACACTTATGGACCCTGTCGGGCACAGCATAGTAGAAGAGAGGAAGAAGGCTTTTAGTTAATAATAAACAGTTTTATAATTTATGCTATTTGTAAGAATGATTAAGTATGCCAAATTTTAATTTAAAAATGTCAAGATTCAAAGCGAAAATATCGTTCTAGTTAATTCTAGAATAAAAGAAAGAGGATAGCTGATGAAAAGGACGTAAAATATTGTTAATGCAAAATTGATATTAGGTGATCCTGGAATGAAAAAAAAGAGATGGTGCGAATTCCTTGATAGAAAAGAAAGAGACAGGTTTGGACTAGAGTAGAAGAATTAAAATTAATCTGCAATATTAGTGAAGGTTCTAGAAAGGTAAAAAAACTTTCAATATGTTTGAAATTTGGAAAATTGTAAGGGCTAAATAAGCAGTACATCTACACCAGGTGGGCAGCGTTAATTTAAGTGACGTTGAAGGTGAATCTAAATGAAGAAGTAGGATAAGTGAAAGTGAACATTTCCAAATGTCCAGTGCACGTGATCAGTGCTATTGAGAAGTGGCCTGTAAACGTCGGGACTCTCGCATAGTGCACGTGGCGGGTACTCTGTAAGTGCACCACGTGTAACTGATATGATGATGTTTAAGTCCACAGAAAAACATATCCAAATAATAAATTAATTTCTGCCTGTGGTCTACATTTAGTATTGTTAAATAAAATTTGACCTATATTAAAATATATTCCTAAAATATTTCAATTAAAAGTTGTTTGTGTTACTATGGCTTTTTATTTTGTACTTAATCAAAACGAGAACAAACAATGAATAAAGAAGCTAGTAGACGGCAAACTAGTAGTCAAAATTGGCAATAATTTGATTGCATGTCATAGATACTTTGAAAGTAAAAGTACTAGATACAAATAACTAGACAGTAAGTAGTTATTTCTTCACACAAAAACATTCAAGTTGAAAGATGTAACTTAGAATAGTTTTGCTTTGTTTAACTTGAGTGGGTAGTCTTGGATCTTGTTTCATAATAAATTCGATAAAATCAAAATACTCTACAAAATACACTGAATACGGTGGCATAGTATTGAGACCTTAGAATGGAGTGAAAAACAATGTCATTGCATTCTACAATTATATTTTAGTCCGGTGAGGTAGTAAAAGCAGACTAATAAATTGTTTTATTTAGTATGTAGTTAATAACTGAACGGCGCGGCGGGAGACTTTACAAATAATCTAATTCACAGTCCAACCTCATAAGAACTATAAACGGGTTACACTAAAAATAGTTGCCTTGAGTAGG
Source organism: Pseudoips prasinana (assembly GCA_951640165.1). Taxonomy (NCBI): domain Eukaryota; kingdom Metazoa; phylum Arthropoda; class Insecta; order Lepidoptera; family Nolidae; genus Pseudoips; species Pseudoips prasinana. The sequence goes on from OX621248.1 coordinate 35,204,594, forward strand.
AATTGGACCTTAACCACGGATGGAGTCTTCAAAGTTCAAAATGAGGGTGACCAACACATGCGAATATTGCACTAAAAGCTACTTAACAATAAAGATTAAATTACGTACATTAGATTAGTCTTTATTTCACGTAAATCAATGCAGTATTACGGAAATGATGACTGTGAGAAGTTTTGAGCCATTTTTAAATTTCCACGATAGCGCGCGCTTGGCGCGTGACGTCAGCTATCAGCTCACTCCGATCGCTCGCGCCCCGCGCCATATGAAACTCATTCAAGTGATGCCTCGCGCGCGCGCTGTACTTGTATCATAGCTTTATTTATTTATTTGTTATTATTGTATTACATCAACCTGTTAAATACCTTGTGAGTTACATATATCTGCACCCTGGAAGAGGGTTACATGGGAGGTAGATTTCCTTACACGACTGACAAACTTTGATTGACAGTAGCATGCGGCGTCAAGAATCCAAAGTTTCTTAATCTACCAATAATACTCTCGACTTAGTTACTTACTTATTTTTTTTTGTTTTCAGTACCTTTTTAATTAAGTCTAATAAAGAACTAACTAAACTTATATAAAATAAAAATATTATAAGGAGGTACCTTTTATATTTATATATAATTCCAAATTTTAATGCCATTATAGACGACCAAAATAAGACCAAACGGCAGAGGATAAACTCACTCTGTGAATGAATCTTCAAAAGTGTTAACGATGTGTATTTAGGATACAATGAAGGCCGGTACTATTATATTTCTAGCATAATGTTTGTAAAATTTTGTACACCATCTCCAAGTATACTTACGTACGCAGGTAAGTACTGTACTCAGCGGCCCGCTAACTGCTGTAGATTAATACCACTGTCATTCTTAACGTTTTTTTTTTCAAAGACAATAATAATACTATAATACTTTACAAACATATAATAGACTATTTACGGGTTACACAAATAGTTGTCCGGCGCGGGAATAAAACCTCGGACACACAGCGGCGACTGTCTTAGCCGCTGCGCCTCACTTGCAGTCAATTTTACTTCACTTATATTCAACATACCTATTTTTACTTATTGAGTATTAGTGGTTAAAGTCAAACGTAGATAATAATCACAAAATATTGTATAAGTAGGTAAAATATTTCGTGGTTATTATATATTTTTTCCAAATATCCCATGTTTAAAATACGTCAGTAAGTTAGGGGTAACATTACCTATTCTCATTTGAAAAATACGATATTGTTGGTTGGTTGGTTATTTATTATAATATCCTGATATCAAGGTTCCTGATAGATAATACCAATATTAATGTCTCTTATTTAAAGATTAAATTGTAAAATCCTTAAATGACAAAGTAGATAAACTTTTAAGTTTAGCTACCTTTGTCATTTAAGGATTTTACAATTTAATCAGTCAGAAGTTGATTATAAAATGCACCAATAGATAACGTAGTGTTTCATGAGAAAAGTGTAAATATAATATTTATTGACATCAAAATAATATTCATAACAAAATGCAATCGTTTTCAGTCCTAATGAATCCTGTCTGCGTATTGCGGTCATCCATTTCTTCCTTATCATAGGATATTTAGGTATACTAAAAACACTTTTTGGGTGTGTTAACATTGGAATTAAAACTCTTGGGCACTACATGGCATTTTCTAATAATTTTCTCGTAATAAAATCGCAAGTACGAGCCACCGGCAACGGTGATTAAATGAATAGTACCTAGATTTGTACCCGCAAACCGGCCGGCGCGCTGCGTGAGTTGATACGTGACGTCACAGCGCGATCAAACGCCGCTTGTAGTTTGAAATAATATCGCTCGAAAATGCGTACTTTGATTGCTATTATCTCAGCTGTCTTTAGGAATATAAAAAAAGTAAAAATGCAGATGTTCTTGTATTTAATTCTAGATTACTTTGGCATATCTAGAATAAAACATTGGCCAGGCTCATTGCGCTTTCCGAATCCAACGGTTTCCAGCGACCCGCACAAGATCATCGATCCATCTAGTAGGGGGCCTGCTCAAGCTGCGTCTTCCGGCCATGTTACTAGAAAACAAAGCCGATGGATGACACTTATATCCACCGAAAGGGTTAAGAAGGGAATCCTAAATCTGATTTGCTAGTGTGTAACTTAATGCACAGTGCCTACCCCCGATTGGTAGATAGTGCTGGTTTGAGACCCGCGCGGGACAATTAAAATTGATAAATTGCCATTTTTGGGATTAAAATAGTTTTCTCAGTATTAAGTAGATATTACGGCTTATGCTCGGAATTCCTATATGCTCGGAGTATCCATGCGCTATCGAATCAAAAACATCGAAATCCGCAGGCGTGTAGTATGTAAGTTAGACATAAGTATGTATCACCCTTTCCTATTAATATAAAGCATGTTTACTTATTAATAAAGAGTGAGTTATTATCCAGCAGTCAGAGCGTTTCATTGATATATCATCGCCCAACCTTACATGGCGACCCTGCCATGTTTGGTATTTGAGGCATCGGGTCGCACTTCGGTCATCATGTGGACATTTTACGAATTTGGTTCTGAGACTACATTACGTGATTAAAGACTCATTTTTTTTTATCTTCAAAAATGTGCAATTCTAATACACCAAAAAGAGAAGATGTTATCATCAATCAAAATGGCATTGGGACTTCTAATTCGGCCAGTACTGAACAACTACAATTTCATCTATCGGCGATCAGCATAGTTATGATGATAATCCTTGGCTTGCTGTTGATATTGGCAATTTATTTTGCTTACAAATGTTACAAAAATTGCCATGAGGCATGGATCGATGAAAGAATCATTCGCCAATCTTTGAGGAGAACATTTGCCCGGCGCGGGCGTCGAGGAGCTTCAGATGTAACCAGATGTTCAACGTGTGCCAGAACAAAGCCTACCCAGTGCATGGACGATTTCGAGCTAAAACCGAGTGGATAAGAACTGAGAGCTGTAATAAGTGCCACTAAGTGTTAAAAAGTGTGTACAAAATTTGTGTTTTGCTGTGCGCATAAACGTAACTCAACGAGGAACGTACGTCTCCCAATGGTAACCGATTTATGTAACTTTTATTTGTATGTTAAGTATATTATCCTTTTTAGTTAAGATGACATATTATGGCCCAAGAACTTAGCAATGTATATGAGAAGTTAAGAGTAATTAAAGAGAATTTAACTAAGTTGAGTTATGACAAAAGAACGCCTGAACGATTAAAAGAAAAGTTCAATGAGGCAACTGTTGCGTATAATAGTTACACCGTTTTATTTTCAAGTTTAAAAAATCAAATAGAAAAGAAAGAATTAAGTGCCGAAAGTTTGTCATTAATTAAATCTTATAGTGATAGGATTAAAGAATTATATTTAGAGATTAAGGAATTTTGTCATAAATCACATGTACGTGTATCTGATAAGTCTAGTAGCGAAACATTTGGTATGACAACAAATAACGGAAAGGACTCCTAAATGGAATTTAATTTAAAAACAGCTTTAAGTTTGTTACCAGTCATGAACGATGAATCATCAACGAGACAATTAATTGACGGAATTGACTATTATAGTTCTATTTTGAATGGTCAACAATGTAAATTAAATTTGATAAACTTTGTTTTAAAGAGTCGTCTTTCTCAATCCGCGAAGTTGAAACTTAATACTAGTTATACAACCGTAGATGCATTATTAGCTGATATGCGTACGATTCTTTTACCTAAAAAGAGTTCCGTAGCTTTACAAAATAAACTACAATCTGTTCGGCAAGATGGAAAATCAATTGATGATTACGGCAAAGAATTGACCGAAATATTCATGGATCTGACTATCGCGCAAGCCGACGGTAATACGCAGAATTTAAAAATTTTACAGCCCTTAAATGAAAAGCAAGCGATCAAACGTTTTGCCGACGGGTTGCGCAATAGGCGTCTTAGCACTATAATAGCTGCACGAAATTTTGACTCATTGAAGGACGCGGTACAGGCAGCGGTAGATGAGGAAATTGCGTTGCCGTCTCAGTCTGGAGATATTTTAACGTATAATAAAAAGCGTAACAACTATCATAAACCTACGTATTACAGAGGTAACTTTAATGCTGGGACTACTCGCCAGTTTCGAGGTGCTTCTACATATAATAACTTTAGCAGACCAACCATGCACCGTGGTGCTACGTTCTACCGAGGCCGTGGTCGTGCCTTCGAGAATCAAGTACGAGGTCCGTCAACATCGTACCGAGGTAAGTACTCGAACTATAATAATAGGTACAATAATAATTATAGGGGTCATCGAGGGACACGTCAATATCCAAATATTCGTGTATTGAACGATGAACCCACTAATGACAATTCGCCTGTGGAACAAAGCAAATTTTTTCGTGAATAATGATTTCATTTGTGCAAACGATAGTACTTGTTGCATTGATTTATATGTAGATAAATATAACTATTCATTTCTAATAGACACCGGCGCAACCATCTGTGCTATTAAATATAAACATGTTGTTGGATTAAACATTCCACTCCATACAGAGACCATTACAATAAACGGAATAGGCGGTTCAACAGAAGCAATCGGATACGTTTATTTAACACTTAGTAACTGTTATGATCCGCCAGGTCATTCATTCGAACATAAGTTTTATGTTTTTAATTCCTTGCCATGTAAGGCACATGCTATTTTAGGACAAGATTTTCTTTCCAAATTTAATGCTATTTTAAATCTTAATTGTTCTACTTTGACACTAAATAATAACATTATTTTACCTTTAAGATCGAGTTCCCATTGTTTTATTTTACCGCCAAGATCAGAATCGATACATTATATACAAACTACGTTTACAGAAGAATGTCTAGTTTGTTCCTCGGAATTACAGGAGGAAGTATTTCTGGCTAGTACGTTAGTAAAGCCTACAAATGGCTTGATACCTATTTTGGTTTTAAATACAAGCGACAAGGAGGTTTCCCTTGACAATATTCAACCGACCATACAGAATGTTAGCGAATATAATGTGTGTAGTTTTAATCAATGTAAAATTGTCAATTCGAATTGTGTAAAAAAATTATTTAGCTTATTAAATTTAAAACATTTGAATGCTGAAGAGCAAGTAACTATTGAAAACATATGTGCAAAATTTTCAGATGTATTTTTATTACCAGGAGACCAGTTAACCACAACAAACATTTATAAACACCAAATTAATTTAAAACCTAATACTCAGCCTGTATTTAGTAAACCCTATAGAATTCCATATTCCCAAAAACGTGAAGTAAATGATCAGATTAGTGATATGTTACGAGAAGGCATAATTGAGCCATGCCAGTCTGAATGGTCTAGCCCATTGTTACTGGTTCCGAAAAAAATAGATAGTTTAGGCAATAGGAAGTGGCGATTGGTAATTGACTACAGAAAATTAAACAATAACATCCAAGACGATAAATTTCCCCTCCCTAATATAACCGAAATTTTGGATTCTCTTTCAGGAGCTATATACTTTTCTACGCTTGACCTTTCTAGCGGGTACTACCAATGTGACCTTGACCCCGAAAGTCGAAAATATACAGCATTTTGTTCGGGTCAATATAAAATTGCAAATAACAGTAACACAGACAATAATTGTACTGCTTCCGTTTCAGGCCAATATCAGATGACAAGAATGCCTATGGGGTTGAAAACAAGCCCTAATGCATTTTCAAAAATGATGACTGTTGCCATGTCAGGGTTAACTTTCGAGAAATGCCTAGTTTATTTAGATGACCTTGTCGTTTTTGGAAAGTCCTTAGAAGGACACGCTAAAAATCTCATTGATGTTTTTACTCGATTACGTCAGGTCAATTTAAAATTAAATCCCCTTAAATGTAATTTCCTTAAAAAAGACATTTTATATTTAGGACATATCATATCCGGTGAAGGTGTTCTACCTGACCCTCAAAAAATTCAAGCGTTGAACAATTGGCCAGTTCCAAACAATGTAGAAGAATTGATAAGATTTGTAGCGTTTGCGAACTATTATAGGAAATTTATCAAAAATTTTGCGTTTATAGCGTATCCACTTACGCGCTTAACTAAGAAAAATACGCCATTTATATGGGACGAAAAATGTCAGAATGCATTTTTAAAGTTAAAATCTATTATATCTTCACCTCCCATACTTCAATATCCGGATTTTTCGACAGACCATAAGTTTATATTACAAACGGATGCTTCGCAACATTCATTGGGCGCCGTCTTATGTAACGAAAATAATAAACCTATAGCGTTTGCAAGCAGAAACCTCAATAAAGCTGAACTTAACTACCCCACAGTGGAAAAAGAGCTGTTAGCAATAGTTTGGGCTGTGAAGCATTTTCGCCCTTATTTATATGGTAGGACTTTTATTATTCAAACCGATCATAAACCACTTATTTATTTATTTACAATGCGAGATCCCTCTAGTCGTCTCATGAAATTTAGACTTTTACTTGAAGAATATGATTTCATCATAAAGTACATAAAAGGATCAGATAATATTATAGCTGACTCAATGTCACGCCTACCTATTACATCGACAGACTTAAAAACTATGCATGAAAGCATTATCTCTGTTATGACACGTGCACAACGTAAAAAACAATTAGACCTTCAGGATTCTCCGAGTGCTATGGTTCCTACTGACGATTGGCCTGCGCAACCAAAAGTTGTAGAAATTCATAGTAAACCGAGAAATTCTGTAGAACTAAAATTTCTTGGTAAATATAAACTAAAAAGCTTACGTAAGTCTAATGAAATTGAATTAGAGAATAAAGTGTTTTGTTATTCGTCATCTAGAATGACTTTGTTTATAAATCCAGTATCCCAATCACAACTGACGCCAGCCGCTTTTGTGAGGGAACTGAGATATTTTTGCGAGAAAATAAATGTACTTGAATTAATTTTCATAAGATGTAAAATGTATGACGAATTTATAGAAAAAATAATTAAAGAAATTAAGAGTTACACTAATTGGTCCGGACCGCGATTGTGTATATTAAACAATGTTGAAATAATTGACAACAAAGACGACCAAAAAGTAATATTAAATGATTTTCATCTTCTACCAACTAGTGGCCACGCTGGTATAAGACGAATGTATAAAAATATCAAGAAATATTACTTTTGGCCAGGTCTTGAACGCGATGTTAAGGAATTTATTAAGAAATGTGAGAAGTGCCAAAAGCAGAAACATAATTCTCATTATATTAAAGAACCTATGGTAATAACAACTACTGCGAATTCTTCAATGGAAAAAATTTTCCTTGACGTAGTAGGTCCATTAGATAAGGATGACTACAACTATTCGTATATACTGACTATCCAATGCGAATTAAGTAAATACGTAGAGGCATATCCTATGTTTTCTAAAAGTTCAAATGAGATAGCGAAAAACTTTGTTAATAATTTTATACTCCGTTTTGGGATACCAGATAGAGTCGCGACTGATAGGGGTTCTGAATTTTTATCATCAATTTTCCAGGAAACTTGTAAATTATTAAATATAACTACTCTTAACTCTACTGCATACCATCACCAAACTATAGGCTCTTTAGAGAATACTCATAAAAATTTAGGTAATTTTTTAAGAATACAAACCGATAACCATTCGAATTCATGGAGTACATGGTTACCCTACTGGTGCTTCGCCTACAATACGTCTGTTCATACTGCTACCAAATTTACGCCGTATGAGTTAGTATTCGGGAAACGTTGTAATATACCATCCAATTTGAATAAAAATGCAGTAGAGCCACTTTATAACTATGACAATTATCCCTTAGAATTGAAGTACAGACTCCAAACATCACAAAAAGAAGCGTACCAAAATTTAATACAAAGTAAAATACTAAGAAAAGAGAAACATGATTCTACCTGTAATCCCATTACCTATAAGGAGAACGACTTGATACTTGTACGAAATGAGACTGGTACTAAACTTCAAAGTGTTTACAATGGACCATACTTGGTAATCAAAGATGTTGCACCAAATGTTGAAATATTAAAAGATAATGGTAACACCGATTTAGTACATAAGAATAGGACTAAGCTATATTATTCATGATTATATTTTTATTATATACACATTTTACATATTTTTACTATTTTACACCTAATATTAATTGTTGTATTCAACTTAACTTTTACTCAATATAACTATACAAAACATTGATATGTTTGCTTACGTAAATTGTAATGTTATCTAAATAAAACAAACATTTAGAACTATGTATTCAGATGTTAATAAAACCCATGCAATTGTAGTGCATAATACTGCGATTTATTTACTATGTTAGTTGTAAGTAAATAAAATAATACTGTCATATTATTTTATTTTTTTTTCCTTTCGTTGGAGGTGTAGTATGTAAGTTAGACATAAGTATGTATCACCCTTTCCTATTAATATAAAGCATGTTTACTTATTAATAAAGAGTGAGTTATTATCCAGCAGTCAGAGCGTTTCATTGATATATCATCGCCCAACCTTACAGGCGAACCAAAGTAGCCGACATAGCCCGAACTGAAGTGGCAGTGGGCAGGGCACATAGCTCGTAGAATTGACGACTGATGGCGCAGAAAAGTTCTCGAGTGGCGACCACGAACCGGAAGACGCAGCGTGGGCAGGCTACTAGGTGACCGACGATCTTGCAAGAGTCGCGGGAAGTCGCTGGATGCGGCTTTCCGCCGGCTATTCTGATTATTAATTATTAATTAATTAATATTGGACCGGCTATTGTGGAGATCCTTGGGGGAGGCCTTTGTACAGCAGTGGAAGTCTTTCGGCTGATATGATGATGACGATGATTAAGGTTTTGCATTACAAATAAGCTAGAACTGTAAAATTTGCACCCTATTTGTTTATATAGACGTAATAATTATATTTATAAAAACAATTGAATACTTCTATGGTTCTTTGCAATGCGTAATATAATTATGTAGCTATTGTTTCGGAAATACACGATGTTAATATCATTGAAAACTGTTGTTTTTGCCCACCTCTCACTGAGTTAGGGAAACATTGTACCTACTATTTATATCTATTCTGACCCTATTAATTTTATTATTTACTTTCGTTACTGTTGTTTGAATTATTAACTACATTAAGTAACTAAAACTAATGAATTGACCGCCGTGACTGAGTTGATATTGAACTTGCCTTCTAATCCAAAGGTTGCGGCGTCAATCCTCGCACCAGACAAACATTTATATTTATAAACATGATATTTGTCTTTGGCATGGGATTTTTTTGGATATATTTCCAAAAATAAAATCGTTTATAAGGAATTCTAACCGTTCTGTAGTAGATAGGTACATAATAATATATCCTGGGACATTATTTACACAAGGCCATCTGATCCCAAACTAAGCAGAGCTTATACTATGGAAACCAGATAACTGATATTTATTTATTAATTTGGAAAACCAACAGCAACAACTACAAAATAAACAGATGTTATAAGCAACACACAGCCAATTACAGGTCTTCACTTTTAAACTTCTAGTTAAAAATATGGACAAGAAAAATATTACCAGTTAGTACATAAATACACTTATACAAAAAATGGAAAAAATAAGTTACATAAAAAATCTAAATTAACAAAAGGGAGAATTATAAAGCCTACGTTGGAAAGCTAAACATTAAGATAATTATAGAAAAACTCAGCGCTCATCAGCCCTCTTACTGACGCTTTACTCGCATTAAATAATATAATATAATAATAATAATATCTGGGGACAATGTCACACAGATCATCCTAGCCCCAAACTAAGCAAAGCTTCTACTATGGGTACCAGGCGACGATATACATACTTATATAGATAGATAAATACTTGTATACATAGAAACCATCCATGACTCAAAGACAAATATTCGTGCTCATCACATAAATATTTTCACTTACCGGGATTCGAACCCAGGACCACCAGCTTCGTAGGCAGGAGCACTACCAACTAGGCTACGGTGACCATCAATAAAATATATCTACATCATATTGTTTGAAAACATCATTTACTGTCGTGCTTGATATACTACTTTTTCTTTTGTCAGTACATACTTATATAGATAACCCAGACTCAGGACAAACAGTCATTTTCATGCATACAAGTAGGTGGGAATCGAACCCACGACCAGCAGCGTGAGAGACAAGCATCTACCAACTACGCCAACAGCCACCAATTCAATCCCCTGTTTGGATTATTATATTTATAAAAATCCAAGCAGGGCAATGACAAATATCATGGTATTTAAAAAAAATAACTAATAGTTCTGGCTGTGGTAATAATTATAAATAAATCAATATATTTCGAAGATTCTTGATTTAGTTAATAATAATAAATATAATATAAATATAATGGTCAACAGAACTCCTCCGGGACACTCAACTTTACATATAGCTAACATACAGCTCGCGTATGGCTCAGGTTTATCACGATAATCAATGTATAGCGATTAAGAAGATAGCCAATTCACTGGAATAAAAAACCGTTCAGGTTCAAGAATTTTGAAAATAATATATAAAAATTCTATGCAAAAGAGAAAAGTTAGTCTCGCTTGCAAAAAACCTACGCAATAACCAAACTGGAATATTTTTGAATACCTACTACAAATGCTTGGAAACATAGTTCATTGACAAATTACATTTTCATATCGATGGCTAAGTTAATAAACAAAACATGTGTTTCTGGAGTCCAAACAACTCTAGAGAACGCCATTAGAAACGTTTACATTGTCCGTAAGCGACAATGTGCTGTGCAGTATCTACAGGGGGATTGGGCCGTATTTTTTTAACCAGCAAGAAAGACTCAATTCTGAGCGAATAGAAACTCGTTGACAGACGATTGAGAAGTTCTTGTTACCGCTATTGTGGCTGTTTTCGGGTTACAACAATAAAACTCTATTTAAACAAAACGGCAGTATGATGGTCACAGTACATAAAGATGCTGCTGTCGTTCTCTGGGATATATCCGCGGGTCTACTTCTACACCCCCCACGCAATAAGATAGGATGATGATATTCTATGCCGTCATCAACACAGAAAATACATGCATACTTATTATGGATAAATAGCACCCAGATAAAGAATAATAGTCGTGCTCATCACACATAGATTTTTGGCAAACGGGGATCGAACCCAATACCTCCGGCTTAGAAGTCAGGGTCACTAACCTCTAGACCTACAGGCCAGTCACATTACAATTACATAATAATACAATAAATGTCTACTTAATAATGTATTTAAATTAATGCGAGCCAAAAAACGAGCTCAGCGTCAAACAATTAACAGGTATATAACAACTACAAATCATAATTATCTACGTACCAAGCTAGTGTAAATTTATAACTTTTGTAAAACTCAGATGGGAACGGCTCGAAATCAAACATGATCAGTACCATAACAACATAATTTATTACACATTAACTTCAGTTTATAACATTAAATCATAAAAAGCTACTTACGTTAGCTACTCGCTCGACGGACGATGACCGATTTCCTTCACATCTACCTGACGCTGTCAATTCAAGTTTGACACTGACGTTTGACAAATGTTGCACTCGGATTAAGTTATATTCGATGAATAATTGAATATTAGTTATGAGGTGGCGATTTATATTAGATTATTATTTACGTGTTGAGTAATGCGTGTTACACTTTGTTTTGTTAAATTATGTATAAAGTTAATACACAAATTGGAAATAAACTAAATGTTATATTAGTTCATTTGATTTTTTTGTCCCATACACAAACCGTTTTTAAATCCATAAATGGAATATTAATCCTACTAATATTCTAAATACGAAAGTTTGTGAGGATCAATGGTTGTTTGTTAACCTTTCACGTAAAAAATATTAAACCAATTTTGATCAAACTTTATAGTCAAATAGCTCATATATCAGAATAAGCCACAATTTATATAAAAATTGTGTAATTGGTCAATTATATTAAGATTAGTATCAAGTAGGAAATTAATGCCCATTCCAGAGTCTAGTACGGAAACCAACCACTCAACAATGTAAGCACGTTTGCAAGTATGGTGCAGTGTACTAGATAGTTACCCTGATGCCCTCGTATTTCGGGTTATTTTTTTTATACAACTTATTTGGAAAACATGCATACGGCCCACCTGATGGTAAGTAGTCACCGTAGACTATGAACGCTTGCAACACCAGGGGCATCACTTGCCGACTCTTTAGAAACCTTACAACTCCCTTTTTGAAGGGCCCCATGCTGTAGTCTCTTGGGAAAACCGTAACAGGGAGTTCATTCCACAACCTCAACGTACGCGGGAGGAAGTTTAGCTGAAAGCGAACCGTACGTGATCGAAAAGGTTCGAGGATGTGAGGATGAATACCCTGTCTGTGGCGAGAGGTGCGATGGTAGAAGGTGGCCGTAGGCATCAAATCAAATAATTTCTCTGAATCCGCGCACAGTTAGTGGGTCACACAAATACTTGTTTTATTTGTATGTTTGAGTATGAAGGACTTTACAAACATGAAATTAACGGACACTAATTTCATGTTTGTTAAGTCCCCTATGACATAGGGATTCATAACCTACGTTGACTTAAAAAAATGTAAAGAAATCGTATATACCACTTTAAATATTTAAAACGTGTAAAATGACACAGTCTTTCCTCTAAACATTTATAATTGCCATCCTTTCCACAAATCAAGCTGCCACCCACTTATTTTTACAACAACCGGTAGCGGACGCAATCACAACCTATTGTAATGCAAATCGGTACTGAATTGCGACAGCGCAAACTAAAACAATTCCACATTTTCATTCGCTCTTTTTCAATAGAGGTTTAGTTTATTCGCGCGGAAATGTGTTATGTATTGAATTTGAAAGTTATTTAGGCCATTTTAATATGAATAGATTCCTATCTATCTATTCATACTCACACTCTGTACATACTCAAACGGGAAAAGTACAAGTGGATATAAATAAATATAATGTACAACGGGTGGTCTTTTGTAGGGTTCCGTAGCCAAATGGCAAAAAACGGAAACCTTATAGATTCGTCATGTCTGTCTGTCTGTCCGTCCGTATGTCACAGCCATTTTTTTCCGAAACTATAAGAGCTGTACTGCTGAAACTTGGTAAGTAGATGTATTCTGTGAACCGCATTAAGGTTTTTACACAAAAATTGAAAAAGAACAATAATTTTGGGGGGTCGCCATACATAGATCTGAAACTCAAAATAATTCTTTTTTCATCGTACTCATACATGTGGGGTATCTATGGATAGGTCTTCAATAATGATATTGAGGTTCCTAATATTATTTTTTTCTAAACTGAATAGTTTGCGCGAGAGACACTTACAACAAAAAATTGTGGGAAGTACTAAAAAAAATAACAAATAGTAATCCTAGTAAACCAAAATCTTATTCTACCGAACTATTAGATACTATGAATCCACATTTATCCGTTAATGAAGTAAATTTTCAATTGGCCAATACTGGTAAAATACTCGCAGAAAAACTTTTAAATCAACATTTGCCAATAAGTACCTTAGAGTCTACACAAATACATTCAATGCGACTCTTAGCTACTGATGAAAGAGAAGTAGAAATGCTCATTAATAACTTGAAAAATTCTAATACGACTAGCACTGACCAAGTATCTTCAAACTTTCTGAAACAATACAAAAGTTATCTTATTACTCCACTGACATACATCTTTAATTTATCTCTTTCAACGGGCATATTTCCAAAATCACTGAAAAAGTCACTAATTTTACCTATTTTTAAAAATGGATGTAAAAAAAGTATAAATAATTATCGTCCCATCTCAATCTTACTAGTGTTTTCTAAGCTTTTAGAACGCATTTTAAACAATAGACTAATACATTATCTAGAACATCGCAACCTTCTTTCTCAAGCTCAATATGGTTTAGGTCTGGAAAATCATGTGCGGATGCTGTCCATGAACTTACTGACTATTTGGTTAACCAAATTGACTCGAAAAATAAAACAGTCGCTATATTTATCGATCTAGCCAAGGCATTCGACACGGTTTCCATTCCACTCCTTTTAAATAAATTAAAACGAGTGGGAGTTAGAGGTTTACCACATAAGATTCTATCAGACTACCTATCCGATCGCACCCAGCGTGTTAAAATAGCAGACTATACTAGTGATGATATTTCAATTACTTATGGCGTTCCTCAAGGAAGTGTGATAGGACCAACATTGTTTCTAACTTACATCAACGATCTATGTGATTTGAAATAGACAAAAGGTAAAATAATATCCTTTGCGGATGACACTGCGCTCCTTTTTTCGGGAAAATCTTGGGATGAGGTGTATGGTTATGCGCAATCTGGTTTTAATACTGTTTTAACATGGCTCAGAAACAATATACTAACGTTAAACACAGTAAAAACGAAAGTTATGACCTTTACAAAATACTCACAATGGCGTCAATCAAATGTCTAACTACATAATTAAAGCTCACTCCTGCCTAAATCTAAACAACGATGAATGCGCTTCTCCTATTATCCTAAATACACCGACCATAAAATATCTTGGAATTATAATTGATAGAAAACTCTCGTTCCAACCTCATATAAACCTACTAACTTCTAGAACTCGTAAACTTATTTACCTATTTAAAAATCTTAGACATGTAGCGGATACTGATGTGCTAAAAATAGTATATTACTCCATGTGTCAGTCGATTCTTATCTACTGCATCACTACATGGGGAGGTGCAGTGAAGACGTCCTTGCTCAATCTAGAGAGAGCCCAACGTGCTGTATTGAAAGTCCTTTCATTTCTTCCCTTCCGCTATCCAACTGTTGACCTATATAATCTGTGTAAAGTACTAACTGTCAGGCAATTATTTATCCTACACACTATTACCAAAAAACATACTCAACTTTCCTATGACCCTTCTGTCATAAAAAATAAACGGAGAACCTACTCAGTTTGCCCACCTACGCGAGTTAATACAACCTTTGCGCAAAGATTTTACACATTTCTTGGTAACCATCTTTACAATAAAATTAATAAAGAAGTAAGGATTTATAATCTCACAAAAAAAAAACCTGCACCCTCATATTAAAAAAATGGCTACTAAGCCTAAACTATCATTCCACGGAAACACTCCTAACTCATCCAGTTTAGACTAAGTATAAATCTTATACTATCAGCTATTCCGTTCTTACATGCCTGATCATTCTCACTCACAATCACATACGCAAATACACACAACACACCCACTCACAACACACCCAAACACAACACAACACTCACACACAACACAACTCTTTCCAGACAATACAACTTTACTAATTTGACCATTCTTTTCAAAACATTTAGCTAAATTAATTTTATACATATATGTGTCAACGCCGTCAGGGGAGATCCTGGTGATCTGTAGTACAGGCTTGCCTAGTTCAGACACCAGTCTCTCGCAAACAAAATGTATCCACATGTTTATTATGTAACTCCATGGAATGATCACTGTTTGTGAAGAGAAATAAATAATTTTTGTATTTGTATTTGAAAGTGGAAAAATGAGTGTCCCCCCCCCCCTGTAACTTCTAAAATGAGAGAACGATAAAATTAAAAAAAATGTTTGACGTACATTATCATGTAAACTAACAACGAAAATTGGTTTGAACGAGATCTATCTAGTAGTTTTTTTTTTTAATGCGTCATAAATCGTAAACCACAATGTACCTTTTATTTAATAAACTGAAATACTTGCTGCTGCGGAACCCTTCATGGGCGAGTCCGACTCGCACTTGGCCGGTTTTTTTTTATATATCGGAGATAATAGTTTTATTTAGTAGCTAAGACCCTCAGAATACCACTGGAGCTTGGCAATCAACCACCATAGTGCAGGCCCTACCTAGTTTGGGATCTGTTGGTATGTGTTAGTTGTATCAAGATATTTATTCATTATTTATTATTTTAAACTCTCGTGACGCTATAAACATTTATTTTTTTATATACTGTGGACACGGGACTCATCGCGATAAAGGGATGGAATTGTTCTGAGTCAACACACATGATTGTAATTAATATTAAGTATATTTTATTTTAAAAAAGGATTGCAACTGAGTTTTCTGGCAGTGTTTCTCGGTAGCTGCCACGTCATACCCTACCGTGCAGTGGTAGGGTAAAAAAATATGACGATTCCACATAAATGTAAAATTTTTACGGAATAAAGTTACTTTGACTTTGACTTTAAAAGATTTAGGTAAATCATTATCTTGGTTACCCGACGTTTCGGCATGGATTGCACCAGCCGTGGTGACGGGTCGACTGGTGTGGCTCGGCAGCGTCGTCTCCGTGAAGCTCGGGTTTCGGTATCTACCCTCGCATGGTCTTGATATTTTTCATTTTACTTTACGAAACTGTCGGTACACGCGTAATGATTTACCGTCGGGTAACCAAGGTAATGATTTACCTAAATCTTTATCGCGATGAGACCCGTGTCCACAGTATATAGAAAAATACTGAAGATTGTCAAACAAATAAGATGTTACTTATGTTAAACGCATATACCTCCAGCTAATTCCCATATCTATAGGTACAATCGTTGTAGTTGGTCCCCGATGTATGCGCAACTTGCTGTCGGAGCAATTAGACTCTCATTGGCATTCCTCTCAGCGCTGAAGGAGAATTGGGCGCAAAATGAACGGCTGAATAATATAATTTCTCATATTTGCCTACATTGTATAATGTGAGCAGTTTACGCATCATGTGTTATTGAATGATAATTTACTAGTTATTTTAGTTATAGTAATGTCAGTTAGTGTGTTGATTACTCCACTAATATTCATTAGCCGCTGATATTTGTAAAAGGGTACGTTTAATCTTGGATTCTGAAAGTTGTAACTAAATAGCTTTTCATTGGAGAAAATATTTCATGAGAAATTATATAAATAAAATAACTAAAGTCTCCTAGGCCTTAAGCCACTTGGCTGAATTAAACTTCTATGAGAAAAAGAGAAAAATAAATGTGTGCTTGCACGTCTCTCTCTTTCGCGTACAGTAATATACGAAACGTATCTCTCTCTCTTTTTCTATTTTCGCTCGCCCGTGCTTCGGAGAGTACGTAAAGCCGTCGGTCCTGTGCCTGACCTCTTTCCGGAGTGATGGAATAGAAAGTGCTCCTGTGTTTGCGCACACACTTGAGCACTATAATATGTCCCGCGCAGATGTCTAATCTCTGTTGAGACTGGCCGCCGTAGCCGAAATTTGGTTAGGAGGACATTATTAATATTATTATTTATTATTTTCGCTAATTTATAATATTAACACACTTTTCGTATCGCTCTCGTCACGCATACAACAGCTTGCTCCCCAAGTGTATAAAGAAGTATTACTTCCAAAATTTGTTTTGTGTTTAGTAATTGACTAGCTGTGCCCCGCGGTTTTACCCGCGTTAATTTTTATAAATTATCATAGCTCCTCCCCGGCCTCTTAGTAATATTCATACAAAATTTGAAGTAAATCCATGCAGCACTTTTTGAGTTTAGCCCGGACATACATACAGACAAACAGACACACAGACAAGAGTTCTTAAAACTATATTTTTGGCTTCGATATCGATTGTAGATTATGCTCCAAGTATCCTTTTCAAAAAATATTCAATGTACAGTTTTGACTTTCTTACGATTTTATTATACTCGTATGTATAGATTACTTATTTGACTCTTTTATTGGCCTAGTGGTATACAGACTACTGCAACTACAGTACCGATACTACCGGAGACAACACAATAATGCTGTGGATATTATTTTACACCCGGAAATACGTTCACAAGCGAGTACTGGTGACTGCTCTAGCTAGTAACAAGCAGACCAAACGTTCGTGAAGAAATTATACTTAAATAAAAACAAATAATGTTAGATCCTTGTGCGTGAACTTGCAAAACTAAAAATCTAAAACAAAATGGCCGAAAATATATTTTTTATAAATTCGAAGGCAATATTATTTGAGAATTTCTCTAAAGTGTAACCAGCGCTTAAAATGATGTACGCACATCTTTGAAATATTTTAAATTTACATAATCTGGTTGACAGGGGAACCTTGTTTTTGCACATTTTGAGCAAACGGATACTAAGTTTTACTTAGTACTTACTACATTGAGATGTTTTCGATACCCCCGTATAATAAATTTCATGTAATTAATTAATATAATGTGCTGTGTGATGACGGCATAGAATATCATCACCCCATCTCATCCCGTGGAAATCGTCCGAGGGATACCTACCAGAGAAAGGGAAGCAGCGTTTTTCTGTGACCATCAAACTGCGATCGCAAACCCGTCTACCAAGCGTAGCGATTATGGCATATCCCCCATTGACCTATATGTATTTTACTAGACGCGCAATCCCATATTGAGAATGTGCCGCCGCGCGCGCGCCCCTCACCTCGCACACAGCCGGACTGGGACAGAGTTTTTACTCGAAACAGCGTGTCTAGTTATACATATAAGTCAATGATATCCCCCCATTCTTGGTGGAGGCAGCAGTGGACGTACTTTGGCTGACATAATGAATTAATATAAAATCTCCCCATATTAAATACAAATTGGCAGATAATACACACAGCGAAACCCGATAAACATAATGTGGTAATTGGTAAAATGTTTGTATTAAACCTACGATTCATCATACCCTATTATCTTAAACAAGGTATTGCCTATTAAATTATCTATGATAATCGTAAGAGGAATAAATAAAATAAAATACACTTTATTGTACACAAAAAAAGAACATTTAACAATGAAACATTAATTATAATGTACAATGGGCGGTCTTATCGCATAAAGCTATTTCTTCCAGACAACCTTTGGATGGATAGGAATCAAATGTGTAAAATGCCGGGGATGGTGCAACAAAGTGTGGTACGTAGATAAAAAAGATGAAAAGAGATAATTAAAAAGGTATACTAAAAACTAAAAATATGTTAATGATCATATTATTATTACACATTCATAAACGTAAATAAAATACTATATTATACTATACTATAAATATAATACTTACTATATTAAAATACTATATTCATATAAAATAAATTAATACTTATTATGATAGTGACAGTGGTCTTTCACAAGTTTTTTGAAGTTTAGTATATTCTGAGACCATAATATATAATAGAAAATGGTAACTCATTCCACAAACGAGCTGCTTGGACTGCAAATTATTTGTCCATAAAGATGGAAGAGTGCGCTGGAATGTTCAATTGAAGGTTTTCTGAAGGAACTAAGAAAGCTTATAAAAACTCACTCCTAATCTTATATTTTCGGTTATTGGTAATTTCGTTTTTTAATCTCATTATTGACGACATCTGATCTCATAGGTGAGACTCACAATCCACCAATAGACCACCAGATATTTTTAATCTGTAGTAAGCCAGGCATATAATGTTTCACATAGTCTTCACAAATTGGGAAAAGGGAGGAAAGATAACTGACTTAACATGCTACTTAAAGTGTTCAACCTTCAGAGAATGTTTGTTAGATTAGCAGCCATTTTAGAATCCTTCAGTTCTTGTCAGTAAAATAACATCAAAGCGTAACTATTACACGGTAATATATACATATAACGTAACAGACATATATTACATTTTCCATTACATTTTAGTTGTTTCAAAGGAAAATATACTGCCTAATTTCTAAGAATTTCTGAATTGGTTAATTTTGTATTCAATTTGAATACACACATCAACACAATCTAGGGATATTGAACATTTCATTGATTATCTAGAAAACTATAAACATTTTGTTATGACTGTAAATGGAAGAATTAAAGATAATTTCATGGCCGATATTTAAACATTAACAACACGATGCGATTTTGTTTTTCTAATTAATAAAAGTCTTAAATTAATTAAGCCATAGAAAATTACTGAGTGAACAAAAACATTTTATTCTTATAAAATTATTCAATCGAATTAAATGAATAAAAATCTTACCAAATCTGATAATCAGTAATCGGTATTTCCTCCTCTAACATTAATCACACAGTGGCAACGATTTTCCATACTTAAAATTAAGGTGTCAATGTCTTGCTGGGGTATGCAGTCCCAAGTTCTTTTTAAATGTTCGAAAAGTTGTTCTTCTGTTGTCAAGTTGGGCGGAAAATCCCTCAATGCTCTTCGCTGTAACATGTCCCAGGCGTGTTCAATTGGGTTTAAGTCTGGCGACTGTGGAGGCCAATCTAATACCTGAACATCGTGTTCTCGAAGGGCGGCCCTCACCAGCCGCGCTGTATGGGAAGGTGCATTGTCATGCATGAGCTGAAATTCTTGCCCCGTTAGGGCCCTGAGCGGGACAATGACACGTTCTACTACCTCCTCACGGTATCTATGGGCAGTCATGCTGCCCTGAATCCAAATGAGTTGGGTTCGTCCGCCGATTCGTATTCCTGCCCACACCATAATTGTCCCGCCTTGGTAAGAGTGGACCTCCTGTGGATGTCGGAGACGGCTGACCCTGCCTGGAGTTCTCCAAACGCGTGTTCGTCTCGAATCTGGATGAAATCCATAGCGGGACTCATCAGTGAACAGCACCAATGACCATTGTTGATCACTCCATGTCAAATGTTCTTGAGCCCATAAAAGTCGCCTACCGCGATTGCCACGTCGCAGCGCTGGGACTCGTAGCGGTCTGCGAGCATGAAGACCAACTTCATGCAGCCTCCTTCGCACGGTTTGGTCGCTCACCAGCAGCTGCTGACCCTCCTGGAGCCTTTGCACTAGTTGCATCGCTGTGATATTGGGTAGTCTTCTGGCGGTCATTTGGAGAAATCGATCCTGTCTCTGAGTGGTAACACGATATCTACCTGTGTGCCGTTCTGCCACATCTCCAGTAGCGCGATAACGTGACCACAGCCTGGATACCACATTTTGGCTTGTGCCCAGAGACTCAGCAACGACGCGTTGAATAGCACCGTTTTGTAACATGCCAACTGCCCGTAACATTTCATCTCGACTCAAATGATGGCGTGGCATGACGCTAAAAAGCTTACACAACCAATTGAGAAAAGAAAATAAAACAATTTATCAGGTTTTCTTCAATTAACACGCAAAAAAAATTTTAATGCAACTTCTTGAAATTAGATACAACTCAAGATTGCGCTGTGCTTTGCGTGTTTTCATTTGTTTCTCATTTTAATTTTTAAATTTTGAATAAAGAATAGACAAGGTTTAAATCTGTAAATAAACTTTTTAAGGAAACTAAATAGGTTTTAAACAATAAAGCCATGTTTGATTTCAAAATAACGTATCCCTAGACTTTGTTGATGTGTGTATTTGACCGATAATTTCTGAGAAGATAAAGGTTACAGGACTTGCCCTTTCACTTTAATCTTCTTAGAAATTATAACGATTAGATAAAAAAATGTGATTGCCAATTATTTAAATAAACTATCTTAATTTCACTAAAATCATCTATACATATAATAAAATCGTAGGAAAGTCAAAACTGTACATTGAATATTTTTTAAAAAGGATACTTGGGACATGATCTACAATCGATATCGAAGCCAAAAATATAGTTTTTAGCATGTTTGTCTGTGTGTCTGTTTGTCTGTATGTATGTCCGGGCTAAACTCAAAAAGTACTGCATGGATTTACTTCAAATTTTTCATGAATGTTACTAAAAGGTCGGGTCAACATATAAGCTACTTATTATCACGCTATCACCTACGGGGGAGGAGCTCTGATAGTTAATAAAGTTTAACGCGGGTAAAACCGCGGGGCACAGCTAGTCTACATATAATAAAATCGTAGGAAAGTCAAAACTGTACATTGAATATTTTTTAAAAAGGATACTTGGGACATGATCTACAATCGATATCGAAGCCAAAAATATAGTTTTTAGCATGTTTGTCTGTGTGTCTGTTTGTCTGTATGTATATCCGGGCTAAACTCAAAAAGTACTGCACGGATTTACTTCAAATTTTGCATGAATATTACTAAGAGGTCGGGTCAACATATAGGCTACATATTATCACGCTATCACCTACGGGGGAGGAGCTGTGATAATTTATAAAATTTAACGCGGGTAAAACCGCGGGGCACAGCTAGTCTCAAAATAAATTTATATGTGTTTTATCTATGAGTAAATCGGTGATTGGTTTTTTAAGTTTAAGATTTCCTTATGCAACATTATGCTCCGAGTATAAGAATTGTGTTCTCGTTTAACTTAAGGATATCATATCAGCCGAAAGACGTCCTTGCTGGACAAAGGCCTCCCCCAAGGATCTCCACAATGGCCGGTCTTGCGCGTCCCGCATCCAGAGGCTTCCCGTGACCCTTGCTAGATCGTCTATCTACCTTGTAGGGGAGCTGCCCACGTTGCGTCTTCTGTGAGTTCCGGTTCCGGTCCACTCCAGAATCACCAATTATCTTTTATTGAATTCATGATCACAACAAACAAAAAAAAAAGTATATGCGCAGCGTAATAAAAAGTACTGCAAACTTCTGCAACAAACAATCGTGCTCATCAAACAAATATTTGTTCTGTGTGGGGATCGAACCAACGACCTATGGCTGAACAAGAATAATTAACCACTAGACCAACAGCCAAACAAATAAAACACGTTGCAGGCATATCCTAACTTGCAACCAATATCTGGAGTAGTTTATTATACGGATCTTGTAGCAACAAGGAACAACTTCCGTGCGTTTAAGCGCTTTTGCCATATTCCATAAACACTAAGCATAATTTAATCATTTATTTATTGACAAAAATATAAGCTTACAGTTAACACCAAAGCGCTTATAATTTATACTTAAGAACTAAAGATTATGATTGCGATACATTAAAATTCTATTACTATATGTCAAATGAAATATGAATTTAAATAATAATAATAAAGACAAACACAAACACACAAAGCTACATAGATTTTAAGATTTGGCGCTATTTAAATACACTTCTAAATGTTGGACAAACTGCGTCAAAAAATATGTCTGCATGTGGATTTGATTGCAGGAAACTGTTTATAAGCTTAATGGCTCTAACCGTTGGACAGTTCTCTCTTTGTTGAGGTCGCCATGTTGGCGGACAGGAAAGGAGTCTATGTGGGCGCCTGCCACTGCCACTGTCCATACCTACTA
The DNA here is from genome assembly GCA_951640165.1 of Pseudoips prasinana. Taxonomy (NCBI): domain Eukaryota; kingdom Metazoa; phylum Arthropoda; class Insecta; order Lepidoptera; family Nolidae; genus Pseudoips; species Pseudoips prasinana. The sequence continues at coordinate 35,227,683 of OX621248.1, forward strand.
TTGGAATCAAATATAACAGCTCACTTAGGACCCTTAAATTGATCCTCGGTGCTTTTGCAGCTGGCTATTCTAGTTGCAATACTCTCGTTTAATGAGGCTATAGCCTCTTTACATCATTCTGTCTCCCGCTTTGCGCTGGAGGCAAGTGGAACTATTCATTTTCTAATGCGGCATTCAAGACAGTTAAGCGATTCCCCGGGACATGCCTGAACCTCTCCGCTCAGGGCCATTTCATTGTGTGCCACTGTTGAGCCTGGCTTACAGGAGTTGCAGTAGTGGGTAAGGGGGAGGGAATATCCCGATTAATAAAAAAATATATCCTAACTTTCTAGGAGAACCTTTATTAAATGGCATCCAAAATAAAATCGTTGTTTGCCAGTTTGTTGCTACGTACTTTACGAGTTGATTATAAAAGGAAAAATTAAAAAAATGAAAATATGTTTATTCATTTTAAATTAAATTCCTTTAAAAACTTTTTGATACCTGCAAAACTAAACTGCAAAACAGTTTGTCGGCAGATGTAGCTCCCTTTTTACGAACTTCTTACGATAAATACATTATGTAGTTCTAGTATCTAGGTTATATAAAGAAACAAAATAAACATAAGCGAAACAAGAAAAAAAATCAAAATATATATATCTAATTAAGAAATAAAAAAAAACAATTAAAAGTATTAAATAAATTGAGTTAGATTATTAAATATTTTATGTAGAGTCCAGTTCCCTCGCACTGCTGCATAAACAGCACTATATTAAAAAGACACATGAGCAGTAAGGTTGCCAATGTAATCATGTTTTGGCTGGCCGCCCGGACTAAACTGATTCTTTCACTGGATATATACTGGTGCTATATATTATTTATATAACTAATAGATAAAATTGGTTGTTTCAAAATTAGTGTACATCCTTAAACTACTGCCTGCCTTGTTAGTCTAACGGTAGCGTGTACAACCGTGGATAGTGAGGTCCTGAGTTCAAATCCCGGCTCGAGCCAAAAAGTGGTTTAGACATTTTTCCGTAAAACGAAATTTCTCAGTACCAGCCCGAAGTTTGGAAGATGGCAGTATTACACCCCCGTGCCTCGGAGCGAATGTAAAGCCGTCGGTCCTGTACCCGACCTTTTTCCGGTCGTGAGTCTAGTCGTCCCATCGGATCATGAGAGTGGTGGAATAGAAAGTGCCCCTGTGTTTGCGCACAAACTTGTGCACTATAATATGTCTTTCGCAGTTGGCTAGTCTCCATTGAGACTGGCCGCCATGGTCATCATTCAGCCTGGAAGACATTAATATGTGATTGCACCCTCATTTAGAATTTCGTTTTTATACTTCAGCGGCCGCCTGAGCTGTGGCCCAAACCCCAAAAGGACGCAGTCAGGTATTAGTCGCTTAAATTAAGCTACTGGTTAAGAGCCTTCTGCGCTAGACAACCGCTTTGCCTTCAATTCTTTAATTTTAATATAGTAGAACTATATTTCAAAATAATAGACTAGGTACTTGTTATTTATTTAAGGATTTCAGAAAATATATGCAATAAAACAGATAGAAATTAATTTTTGTAACTTTTATACTGTCCACTATGTTAATGTACTGCATTGTGAGCTTGACAAGTACAAGTGTATGTTAATACCCAAGTGCTGAATAAATTTAATTATTTCATCAACTTATTATTTCATTATCCTAGGACAATATACACGGCCATCTGATCCCAAACTAAGCAGAACTTGTATTATTGTAATTAGATAACTAATATACTCCTTATACCAGTTTTTTTTTGTAAATACATACTTATATAGATAATTACATCCAGACTCAGGACAATCAGACATGTTTATATACACAAATATCTGTACGGGGTGGGAATCGAACCCACGACCTGCGGCGTGAAAGGCAAGTATGTACAGACGCCAGCACACCCAGCTATCCCAATCTGTCAAATTTCGTTTATAGATTTTCAATTTTATCACAAAAGCTTAAGGTTCACTTTAAACTGGAGAAATTTGACAGATTGGGGTAGCTTGATGTGCTTTCCTCTGTACCAACCACACCAATCAGCCCAGCAATTAAATAAAGTTCACAGTAATACAACCACTACTTTAAAAGTATTTTATTATTATTTAATAAATAATATTTATTCGAATTGTTTATATTCTAATTCTAATTACTTTAAAAGGACTTCACGTTGCCCACGCACGATTATGCAAATTTAAACTGAAAATATTTTAAATTCTGCATGCTATTTTATAAACACACGTGGAATATATTACAAATTTTCATGGAAGAATAGCTGAGAATAAACATGCTAAATTCAATTTCAATTCTGATTCCAAGAAGTAAAATCGTATTTGAATATCCCAAGTAAATATCATATGTCCCGTACAATATTATATGCAGACAATTTTATACGATATCACACAATGAAACTAAACCCAATTACAATATTTCGCCTTTAAAATATTGATGTAGATTGTTATAATTTGGCTTTCAATAGCAATTTGGTTTGTATTAATCGGCACAGTTGGTACTGAAACATTGCTATGCTGCCAACACAATCATACACTGGCCGTGTTCCCATACTAAAAGGATTGTATCTCGTTTTGTTCATGTGAATATCTTTCTATATATATACAGGTTGTCCGAGGAGTTGACGTTTAAACGTAAAATTTAGATACTTCATGATGACGAGTATCCGAATCACCCCCATGTATGTTCTTCGATTTTGCGTAGTTTTCGAGATATCATTTATTAATGTTTTTTTTTCGTAAATTTCACCTAACATCAGTTTTTTTTTCTCGTTCTGTTGAAAATTTCTGGTTGTGTTTTTTGTGATAACTAATTAGCATAGTTTAACCTAACACCCTAAAAAGTATGGCTTATGTAATCATTGCAGAACTGACTTAGAATGTATTCGAAAGTTCAAAATTAAAGTAAGTTTGAGCTCAGGACTCATTACTTTTACAAAAGTTGCGTATTTTTTATCAAAAAATCGTAGAATACATTGGGGTGATTCGGATACTCCTCATCATAAATTATCTAAATTTGGCGTTTGAACGTCAACTCCTCGACAACCCTGTATATGCAACATGTAACGTAATTAACGCACACCCACAGAAACCCAAATTAGAATATTATGTTGTAATCATAATACATACACTCGATTTATAATTTAACGTGTATATGCATTGTTATTTACTAAATTAGTTTCTTGGAATAAAGTTAATTTCTCTTTATTTTGTATTGAATGATGGAATTTGTATGAATACAAATAAAACTGCAATTTTAAAAATCTTATTATTTAACTTACAGTCCAATTCAATTTATTTTGACTGTATAGGGACTGACAATAGTTTCCATAGTTTTAATTATTTTGGAAAATAAAATTACCCATATTAAAAATTATATAAATCGATTCACTAAACGATTCTGAACAAACTATTTTCAGGATGTGCGTTAATTAAGTTACATGTTGTTTATATTAATATATTGGAAATCTCGTTCAATTTAGTAACAACATTGTGGAATCTCAAGTCACAAATTGAGCTCTCAGGTATCAGCCCGAATTCTCGGAGCTGTATTTAAGAGGGCAAGTAAAGACGTCAGTACTGTACTTGATAGTCTTCCGGTCGTGTCGCTAGTCGTCCCATCGGATCATGGGCGTGATGAATTAGGAAGTGGCCCTGTGTTTGCGCACACATTTGTGCACTATAAGATATCCCGCGTAGATGGCTAGTTTCTATTGTGTCTGGCCGTCTTAGTTAAATTATTTTTTATTTTGTTTTTAAAAACAACGCACACACTAAGGAATTTAATCCCTGTGTCACGGGATACTATAATAATAATAATAAATTCAGAACTGCTAATTATGGGTCACAAATAGTTGTCCAGTGCGGGAATCGAAACTGGGACAGGAAGTGGTGAGGCGGCTGACTCAACCGCTGCGCCATACGTGCAGTTGAATTTGAATTGAAATCCCACCAGGAGTTCATTATTTTCTGGCATAAGCTTTAGTTATTTTTTCTTAACGGTGCGTACGGTATTAGGAGTGCTATGGAGAATGGAAATCTTACAGTTCTTCTCCTATTACATTTCAGTAATGCATTTAATACTGTGGATCTCGACATTCTTCTTGGCATTCTGAGCACTCTGAACATATCTCCAATAGTGATTGATTGGTTTCGCACCTACCTGTTTGGTCGCCGGCAACAAGTCCGTATTGATGACTCTTTCTCTTCGTGGTGGAACACACTAGCCGGTGTACGGCAGGGTGGCGTTTTATCTCCATTGCTTTTTGCTATTTTTACTAGTTCAATTTCAAATATCCTTTCTTCCTCCTATCATCTTTATGCAGACGATCTCCAAATGTATTACCACTCTCCACCTGCAAACCTGCCAGATGTCATCAGAATAATCAACTCTGATTTATCTCGCATTGGGGAATGAAGTCATAACTTTGGTCTGAAGATTAACCCGTCAAAGACGCAAGCTGTTATCATCGGCAGCTCTCGAATGGTGACTAGGATAGACATGTCCCAACTTCCCCAAATTACATTTGAAGGTACTGTCATCCCGTTTAAAATAATGTTAAGAATTTAGGGATAGTAATAGATAGTACATTATCCTGGGGCCCACAACAGAAGACGGTTAGCCGAAGGTTATTTGCGTCAGCAGGCTCACTTAGGCGTCTACGCAATTTTCTCTCTATTACCACTAAAATTGCGCTTGCTCAATCGCTTCTCCTCCTCGACTACGCTGATGTCAGCTATCTTGATCTTACTGAAGAGCAGCTCGATAAGCTTGAGCGACTGCAAAACTTTTGTATAAGATTCATATTTGGTCTTCGCAAATATTATCATGTATCCTCCTTTCGTACTAAGGTCATGTGGTTACCAATTCGCCTACGCCGGAATGCTCATATTCTTTCTTTGCTTTATAACATTCTTTTTAACCCTGCTACTCCTACATATCTTAAAGAACGCTTCGAGTTTATTTGTGACACACATTTGCGATCCTTAAGATCATCACAAAATTTAAAACTACATATCCCAGAGCACAAATCCATTTTTATGGGAAAATCGTTTGGTGTGTGTGTACACTAAACGATTTTCCCATAAAAATGGATTTGCCTGCAGCTCGACTATATACCTTGCCTTTCGAAATTAAACGTGCCCAGACAATATCAGCTTTTAAAAAGCTAGTCAGAGAACACTATTTGTCTATATAATTTGTACCTACGTTCAATAAAGTATTTTTCTTATTTAGTTATTTAATTATGTTTATTTTTACATTTCCTTCTTTTTAACAGTAAATTAATTAAATATCTTTTTTTTATATGGATATACCACAATTTTGGTGTATGTCTTGTTGCACACCTACTGCTATAAGTTATTGTTCAGCTCCTATCCATCCTAAGGTTGTCTGGAAGAGATCGCTTTATGTGATAAGACCACCCTTTGTACAACTTGTTTATGTAATGTCCTATGAAATATGTATTCTTATGGTGTACAATAAAGAGTATTCTATTCTATTCTACGTCACTCAGAAGATGGGTGACCGCTAAAGAGGGTCAATTTCCTGGACGTCGGCGTGCGTCTGTGGAGGACACACGCTCTTGGTTGTAATCATTAAACACCAGTCGTTATAACAACTCGTGTAACAACTGGGCAGCTTGATCAACTTCCATACAACAAAGGACATATTCCTTATCCTGGGATATTATTTTCAAATTGTCCAAATGGCAGAGTGTGAATAATGTCCGTATCCCAAACTAAAAAAAGCTTGTAGTAGTGAAATCAGATAACTGACATACTACATATAGTCCTCATCAGCATATCAGCTGGAAGACGCCCACTGCTGGACAAAGGCTTCTCCCAAAGATCTTCACGTTGCCGGTCTTGCACTAGCCGCATCCGGCGACTTCCAGCGACCCTCACAAGATCATCGGTCCATCTTGTAGGGGGCGTACCCACGCTGCGTCTTCCGGTTCGTGGTCGCCAATCGAGAACCTTTCTGCCCGATTGGCCATCAGCGTCGGCTCTACGAGCTATGTGCCCTGCCCACTGCCACTTCAGCTTGGAAATTCTACATGTATTACTTTTCTTTAAAAACATACTTAAATGGATAATTACACCCAGACACAGGACAGACAGGCATGTTCATGCACACAAATATCTGTCTTGGGTTGGAATCGAACCCACGACCTGTGGCGTGAAAGGCAAGCATTTACCAACCACGCCAACTTATGTCTGTTTGTTAAATTTACTCTCTACATCTTAAACACACTGAAGAGAAGTAGGACACAGCGTTCATTCGCTCAACGAGCAGCCCGTCTGGGGAAGTACCTCCACCTTACAGAAGATATTCCTTAATAATAGCATAGATGTTGTGATTTTGCGCGTGAACAAGGTCGCCAGGACTCTTCAGGGTGGGGGAAGGGTCAGCAACACTTGTTTGCTGACTCAAGGCCGGAAACGCACCCGGCACTCCTCTGGTGTTGCGAGTGTCCATGGGCGGCGGTGATCACTTACCATCAGGTGACCCACTTGCTCTTATTTCGAAGTAATCATACCGGAGAAGATTCTAGCTCTAATTTCCACACAGGCTACGCGGCGAACAAACGCTAGCAATGAATATTTAACACGTCAATACAATTCATATAATAGAACATTGATCGCTGCATACATTTAAAACTGCGTTGTAGATATCAGCGGCTTTCAATGAATTTTAATAAAGACTATCTTATATATCGGGCCTCGAACATTCTAATTTGCAATATTGTCACCATCTCGTTCTCATAATACTGAGAAGAGTGAGACACAGAATAGTGTTTTATTATGTTTTATGATGATGTTTTTGCTGGGCCAATTAATCAATCAATTCATTCATAAGCTTAGGCCTAAGTGCGTCCTAAGGATAGCTTCCACCGAGACATACGATCTTTTAAAAGGAGGAAAGATGACTGTACTGATGACTAGCACTGTTGCGACACAGCCCCTGAGAGGCCGACGCCAAGCGGGGGGAGCCTCCGAAGCCTTGCCGGAGGGGCATGCTCCCCCCCCCCTCAGAACTCATGTTAATAAGATTACTCTCATACCGCTGGATGAGTCACCGGCGAGCACCTCCCTAAGAAGGAAATTCCACATACTAAAACTATGTTTGCCTGTAAGCAATTCCAAAAGCGATCAATACAACTATGACAATAAAAGTATTAAAATGGCGCCCTGAGGTACGTACGTCCGTTACGTCGGAGTGAGATAGTCTCAGCAAGAAAATATTATGTAATTTATGTTTTTATACGGAATACTAGCTGACCCGGTAGACTTCGTACTGTCTCAATTGATATATAAAAGACCTAAACTATTGTTTTAGGAAACGTTTATATGGGGGAAATAAAGTGCTGTTTCTAGGGTTATTAAAATTTTTCTGACCCTTTAAACTTTCCATAGACCTCCAAGACATTTCAAGACCATGATAAGATATATCCGTACAGCGGTTCTTGAATTTAGCGAGACTAACGAACAGCAATTGATTTTTTTAAATATAGATGACCGATAGTATTTTGAAGGCACTCCGAGTTATGGGCTACAGATAGCTTCTAGCTAGATTAATAAATAGTAGACTCAGACCAAATAAAATGTTCTGGGATTTATCACCGGCGCTCAAAGCGGGCGGTTAATAAAAATTCCACACTAGAAGTTATTTTGCAAGAGGCCTCGGGGGAGACTCGTATCAGAATCTAGCATAAAACGTCCGCAGCTAGCGCGAACATGTTAGGAGCTGGTCTAAGATAAGAACGTCGGCTTGGAAGATTATGATTCGTGGTGTTCTTCAAGCGGCAGCGTGTTTAACTGCACATGAGGGTTCAAACCCTACGTTAATCTCATTCACTGCCCCGTAGATCTAGCGGGAGCGATTTCAACCGCATATAATTAGGTCCTGAGCTCAAATCCCGGGACATCCAAACAGTGATTTGGGGCTTTTCTTTAAAGATACATTTCTGGCCTGTGGCGTGGTTAATAAATGCTTGCTTTGCCGCGGGTCGTGGGTTCGATTCCCACCCAGGACAGATATTTGTGTGCATGAACATATCTGTTTGTCCTGACTCTGGGTGTAATTATCTATATAATATGTATTTACAAAAGAAAAGTAGTATATCAGTTATCTGGTTTCCATAGTACAAGCTCTGCTTAGTTTGAGACCATGGCCGTGTGTAAATAATGTCCCAGGATATATTATTACAAAGAAGTCCTGTTCGCTCTTTTTTTTCATTACAAAGAATTAAACCATATTACTAGCACGTTATACGAATAGCTCCCAAGACGCAACATTAGTAATTAATGTTCCTTCATTATTTACGCCGCACTAGTGCGGTAACTAATTATGTGATCGTATCAGATCTTTGCGTTTTAATTGAGGGATATATTAATATCGTAACATTATACTAAGATTAAGCAAGTTATTAGTGAAACGTACTGATTATCCCATAGGTATAAAGACCGAGAGTATATTATGTAATCAAATTTTCCAAATAGATTTAACGATTTACGAAACCGATGTTGGTAGTTTTGGGACTAAGTTGATCTTTTTAGGTCTGACATCTGGAAAACTTTAAAACCCTGTCGTATAATGCACTAAGTGACTAGATTTACGTAAGTAGTAGCTGACACAATAAGATTAACGATTCTTTCGTATTTTAAATATAAGTTATAAGCTTAGAATCTAAACGAACAAAATAACTACTCAAATACACAAACATTCTGTTCATTCATTTCGGTTGTGCCGTTTAGGAGGAGTGATGCGTAAGTAACAAATAAACGTACGGAAGAATTAAAATTACAGTTTTACCTTCATTATTTTATTACTATCTTCCACCAAAGTTTTTATTTCTAGCGAAAAGAAAACTTTGGTGTATATTTTGTCGAACTCAGTGAAGGTAATTTCGCATCAGGTGGATTATATATAAATTATTTCAGAGAAAACTGCCACAATTAACAGTTTTCACATAAAAGCTTAACATTAACTCGCTTCAAAAAACTGTTAATGCAAGAAAACTGTTAATTGTAGCAGTTATCTCTGAACTAATTTATATATATCCAGCTGATGCGAAATTACCTTCACCGGTTTCGACAAAACATACACCATGTCGCATTAGCTGGATGTTTATAAATTAGTTCAGATATAATTGCCACAATTAACAGTTTTCTCTTAAGAGCTTAACATTAACTCGCTTCCCCCTCAATTTTAACCCGCCTTTCTCTAGGCATCTCTGTATGAAATACCATAGCGCTTTCCTAGGTGAGAAAATGCTGTAGAGTGTAAAATTTCCCAAGGTGACAACTGTTAGGGGCATTTTTCCATGTAACTATGTACGCGCTTGTAATATTGAACCCCAGAGACTTGAAATTGTGCAAAATGCATCTACACTTTTTCCGCTTGGTGTTTTTTGGAGTGTTAAATGAAGGCCACCTTTTACTGGAGAGATGCTTAAATCTGGAGTCTTTTAAATGTTTTTGGATGCATAATATTAGAGAAACGTTTTTATGCTTGTGGTAGTTGGGGAAGGTCGTTTAATTTGTAGTTCCTACTATTCAAAAACTGAAGCTTCTCATTATAGATGGGAAATGGGCGTGGTTGTGTAGCGTTAGTTAATAATTAATAAATAACTAAAAAAGGTTTTTATTCACGTAGACTTTAAAAAAGCGTCTGAACATATTTGTAGTAATAGTTGTAGGTATACATAATTATTTCTAGTTACATAGATATTTAGGTACACGGATTGTATGAAAACATTTATAAAATTTATTTTATAAAGCAATGATATTTAGCTAGCTTGTATTAAGTTATTGTCAAAGAGATTATGTTAAAGTTTAATTATCAAAATTTATTGTTTTAGCTATATTTTTACTACATATTGTATGGTGGTGTCTATATTAAGGTATTGTATTAAGCTTGTAAATAGTCAGAACATGTTTGTAGTAATACAGTTATTATTTCTAGTTACTTTAGTTAGATATTTAGGTACACGCATTGTTAAAACATTTATAAAATTTATTTTATAATTGAAGTGATATTTAGCTAGCTTGTATTAAGTTATAATATAGTAATGCCATAATAATATTTAACAATCGACGTAGTCCCCCGTAGTGCCCTGTTTTTGACTTAATACCTGCTCAAGGTAACTATATCATGGAGCCATTTTCAGCTGTTCTGCATCTAGATCTGATATATTTTCGTGAATTGCGTGTTTGTAAAGTCCCTCGTGATACAAAGAAATATTTCCCTAATACGGATGTGGGCTTATAAAAGTTATTTAACCAATGGCAAATTATATTAATCTATTCGTCAACTTATAAATTACTTTAGTAACAATCAGATTAAGTTAAGTATTTGTAGTCGAACCTGCCTTCCAGATCATTGGGAAAACCCTATGAGCTTGCTCTATGTTACATAAAGCAGATCTTAATTTCTGTCCGTAATAATTAGGACATTATGGATATTATAAGCTCCACATGAGATCTTTTGTTGACCCTTATGAATTAATCTAGTAACAAGCAGATTAAATTCGTAAGGTGGATAAAATAAATATTTTTAACCACACAAAACATCTCAATAAACCAAATAAGTCTAAATTATTATTATTTATTAAAAAAGACAACGTCCTCATTAGGGAATCTAATCCTTGTGTACTTTACAAACATATAATTGATGGACACAATGGACATTCGGCTCAGGTCAACTACTTATAGGTTACACAAATAGTTGTCCTGCACGGGATTCGAACCCAGGTCAGTGGCTATGAGCTCCGCTTGAGGTCTTTCGTTGCCTCTTATAAATTAATCTAGTAACAAGTTGAGAATTTGTAAGCTGATAAAAAAAATGTAATCCAACAAAACATTTCAATAAACCAAATGAGGCTAAATGACATATTCAATATACCCCGATAAGCACTTACAGCGATTTGTCCAACCGCGAATATGAATATGGTGTGTGTGATTAGCAATGCAAATGTCGGGAACTGGTTGGGCTGGTCCCAAAGCGCGCAACTTCGCTAAGTGTCCGACAGTTTCAGCTTTTGATTGCCTCGACGAGGTGTTGTGTCACTCCGCCACTTTGCATACCTACGTGGGTTTATTGATGCTCAGTGTAGGATTATCATTATTTTGTAAATGACTTGTAATCTCCTTTAGTTTGTCCTTTTGTCTGAGCTCGGGTTATCGTACATGGATATATTTAACACAGATATTTATTAAGCATCTGTGTCCATTACAACAATGTTTCTTATCAAGTTAACAAATAAAATGATTCAGTTTATAGTATTTTAGTTTGTAGTTTGTATTGGAGAGAAAAGTTAACTGAAAACAGACTTTAAAAAAAATTGACCAAGTGCGAGAAGAAGTTACAGGGAAGTGGTAAAAAGTGTGTCCAGCGGCGACACACTTTTTACCACGGTTACGGGCCTGTTGGCGTGGTTGGTAGATACGCTGCCTTTCACGTCGGAGGTCGTGGGTTCGATTCCCACCCGGGACAACTATTTGTGTGCATGAACATGTCTATTTGTCCTGAGTCTGGGTGTAAATTATCTATATAAGTATGTATTTACAAAAGAAAAATAGTATATGTAGTATATCAGTTATCTGGTTTCCATAATACAAGCTCTGCTTAGTTTGGGATCAGATAACCGTGTGTGAATGTCCCAAGATTTTTTTTTATTGGGTTACAAATATTTTTTATCCATCTTGCGAATTGAATCTACTTGTTACTAGATTAGTTTATAAGAGATAACGAAAAACCTCAAGCGGAGCTCATAATTTGCGTAATATCCCATGTCATCCCATGTGTTATCTAACATAGAGCGAGGCCAATAACTATGATCTTATAGAGCTCATAGCCAGAAGCTCCCACCGGTCCGTAAATGATTAATGAGGTTAAGCAACTAGGTTCGCGGTCAGTCCATAGATGGGTGACCGCCAAATTGGTTTATTTTCAGAGCGTCTTCATGCTTCGGAGGGCACGTTAGGGCCAGCGCAGACAGAGAGGAGCGCAGCGGAGAGGATTTTATTAAGGCACTAGAAAATCAACTTTAAAATTATTTAAATAAAGTGCATGTATGCTTGAACATTATAATGCGCGAGACTGCGCGAGCATTTTGTCAGGTTCAAGCATATATGCACTTTATTCCTATAGCTCTAAAGTTGTTTTTCTAGTGCCTTAATAAAATCCTCTCCGCTGCACTCCTCTCTGTCTGCGCTGACCCTTAAGCTGTTGGTCCCGGTTGTAGCCATTAGGTGACAGTCAGTGCCATTTCAGAAGCCTAATAGGCGGCTTAAACAACTCTGACACTAGGGTAACCACTGCCCATACGATAAGTAAGTATAGGGTTTGCCCAAAGATAAGCAGGGTCGACTATAAATAATTAACTTAATCTGATTGTTACTAAAGAAATTTAAAAGTTGACGGATAGCTTAATATAACTTGTTATTGGAAAATAACTTACAGTTTGAATACAAAAACAGATTTATTTTATTAGAAGACAACATCCGTATTATGGAAATATTTATATGTATCGCGAGGGACTTTATAAACACGCAATTAACGAAAACAAATCAGATCGAGACGCTGAACGACTGAAAATGTCTCAATGATATAGTTACCCCGAGCATGTATTTAGTCAGAATACAAAAGTACCAACGTGACTACTACATAAATATTATTATGACATTACAAACTACATACTTGAAAATGCCTTCTTTCTAACATACTTAACATAATAATTACGTAAAGCATGGGTACTCATAAAATCTCATCATCATCATGTCAGTTGAATATCATTCACTGCTGGACAAAAGCCTCCCCAAACATTTCCACAGTGGACGTGTAACCATAATTTGGAGGGATATGCCATAATCTCTACGCTTGGCAGAGTTGGGGATCGCGGTATGATGGTCATAGTTCTCAGAGAGATGTTTCAGCCCGATCTCTGGTAGTCTCTCAGGACAACTTCTACACCCCCATGGGATGAAATGGAGTAGCGATCTATAACGAGCTTCAGTTTGTGAAAAGTGAAAAGCACAAATTAAACGACCTTATACCCAACAACCACCAGCATAAAAACGTTTCTGTAATATTATGAGTCAAAACATTTAAAAGACTCCAGATTTTAGCATCTCTCCAGTAAAAGGTGGCTTCCATTTAACACTCCAAAAAACACCAAGCGGAAAAAGTGTAGATGCATTTTGCACAATTTCAAGTCTCTGCAAGTGTCTCTCGCGCAAAATAATCAGTTTAGAAAAAAATGATATTAGGAACCTCAATATCATTTTTGAAGACCTATCTATAGATATCTCACATGTAGGTGTTGATGAAAAAAAAAAATTGAGTTTCAGTTCTATGTATACCCAAAATATTTTCTATTTTTGTGTGAAAATCCTAATGCGGTTCTCAGAATACATCTACTCAACAAGTTTCAACACTATAGTCCTTATAGTTTCGGAAAAAAGTGGCTGTGACATACGGACAGACAGACAGACAGACATTACGAATCTTTATGGGTTCTGTTTTGTTTTACGGCATTGACCACGACATTGACCAGCTTCCTTTTTTTATTTGAAGTTCGGCCGTGCTTGAATGTTACCACCGGATCCTATGCGCTCCGACTAAGAAGAGCGAGACGAGAGACCAGCGAGACAAACTCGACGAGTTCATCTAATACCGGTTTCAAGACGGCCCAGTTGAGACGGTCCCACGAAATATACTATACAGTTTGTTTTGTTGTCTCGTTGATCTTACTACTTCATAGTACACTTCCAAATACGCGGCCAAGAATTTTCTTCAACCTAGATTCTTCCTTAAACAATTGGCAACAGGTTAGGCACACGGAAACTGGAAAAACTGCTGAATAAAATTTAAAGTAGTCTCTTAAAACACTTAACTTGAGTTCATTAAGTTTTTTTGGGGGTGGTGTAGCCTAGGGGCATGCTTTCATAGGAAAGGCTTTAAAAGTGTATTAATATTTAATTTCAGTTAGTTTTAAGTTTCAGTACAAGCGAATGGAAAGAAGACTCTTATAAGATCAAAATCAAAATCAAAAATATTTATTGCACTTAGGTACATTACATACACTTATGCACGTCAATAGAAAAAAAATACAATATAATTAAACTACATACCAAATTAAATAACAAACATGTCAAATGAAATTAAAAATAACAATAGAAAAAAAAGAAATGGGTTATATAAATACAAAAATATAATAACTATAATAGTAATTTTATAAATTAAAAATATTGGTAAATATAATTTATCTGTCCATTGCAAGCTCTAACTAAGCTACCAAGGGGTTTTGTCGTAAATACATTCTTTGATTGTATAATATGCTTTTTTCAATAAACATTTTTTTATCTCAGATTTAAATTTGTCTAGAGGCATTTGAATTACATGCGTTGGTATTTTAATATGAAATTGAGGGCCTAGCCCAACAAAAGATCGATGTACTTTATGAAGACGATGGTATTGAGAACACAACTTATGTTTGTTTCTAGTGTTTAGATTATGAACGTCACTTCTTTTTTCAAATAGATATAAGTTCTGACGTACATATATTATATTATGGTCGTGTGTCGTGTTCGCATGAATTTGCTGCACCAGTTAACAGTTATAAAGTAGACTGAAAACTTGCTTAATCGATAGTCATTTTTACTTTGGTGTTTTTTTTATCTGTAGATGGTTAAATTGTTAAATTAGGTATGTAGTTACATAATGACGTTTTTGTATAATACGCCGGAGGCCAGCGCGTCTCAACAGCGGCGCGTACGCGACGCGTCACTCTGAAACGCTAGCTGCCAGTAGACGAGCTCGGGCAACGCTGGCCGACGGCGCGCGTGTCACCGGCGGCGCGTTAGAACTGCGTGACTGTGAAACGCTATCTAGTGTAATTGTAAGCGCGCGCGTTTGGACGGCGCCGCTCGCCGCGGCGCGACTCTGAAATCAGCCTAAGGTATTATGTCCACTCATACTTACTACAAATTACCTGTTTAATATTTTACTCCAACAAAAACCAAACACAAGAATAAGTATAAACTTACAACTACCTAGTGTGGGGCCAAATTTCGTCTAGTAGTTTAGTAAGTTTTACACAGTTGGTTTTTCACAAACTTCATCAGTTGTGTGTGCCCACACAAGAAAATACATATCTGAAATTTCGTCTAGTAGTTTAGTAAGTTTTACACAGTTGGTTTTTCACAAACTTCATCAGTTGTGTGTGCCCACATAAGAAGATACATATCTGAAATTTCGTCTAGTAGTTTAGTAAGTTTTACACAGTTGGTTTTTCACAAACTTCATCAGTTGTGTGTGCCCACATAAGAAGATACATATCTGAAATTTCGTCTAGTAGTTTAGTAAGTTTTACACAGTTGGTTTTTCACAAACTTCATCAGTTGTGTGTGCCCACATAAGAAGATACATATCTGAAATTTCGTCTAGTAGTTTAGTAAGTTTTACACAGTTGGTTTTTCACAAACTTCATCAGTTGTGTGTGCCCACATAAGAAGCTACACATCTGGAAACTTGTCCATAAAACAGCTTAAAAATTCATTAGCCATGATGGCTCAGAACCGAATTCAGTGCACAGTGCGCAAAGCCGATTGACTATTTGAGAAGGATCAATTATATCCTGTTGGCATTACAATGCGATCCAGGCATTTTTTGATTATCCCACAGGAACAAACATTTTTCCGAGATAAAATGTACCCTAGTAAAACTATATCATGTCAGTCATTAGGCTCAATGCTGGACAAAAGCCTCCTGAAAAGATTTCCATAAATCGCAACACTTGGCAGACGGGTTGGAGCACGCAGTATGATAATTATAATTATTTATTTATTTACTGCGATACACGGTTAACAGGACTGATGTTGGTTTAGAAAAGATGTACAGCATGCTTCGCCGTTAGCACGGCATATAATATTTTACAAAGATGGTCATAGTACACAGAGAGACACTACTGCCCGTTCTTGCCCGAGATATATTCCCCCGGGACGACTTCAATGATCCCGAGGGATGAGATGGGGGGTAGCGATATTGTATGCCATCAGCCATACAGCACAGATAAAAGGTATCCTATGGGTAAATCCAAGTATTATTATAAACTAGCTGGGCCCGTCGGTTTTACCCGCGTTAAACCTTATAAATTATAGCCTATGTGTTAAGCCATGGTGTCAGCTAACTCTATACCAATTTTTATTAAAATCGCTCCAGCCGTTTAGACGTGAAGAAGTAACAAACATACACACTCACAAACTTTCATCTTTATAATATTAGTGTGATTGTGATGTGTGCTAAATTTTCTCCAAATCCGTACAACCATTAAAAAAGAACATATAATATTTGTAGGATTCCATCCACTCTCAGTTGTCTATGGAACCATTTCTTAGACGTAAATAGGACTTTAAAAATATCCTTCAGTGCTTCATGTTATTTCCTTTTGAATGTATTTGGAGCGACGTTTCGTTGAGTGAATTTGCAAGGTGATTTATAACGGTCACGGCATTCGGGACGTGTTCGTGCTTTTTGTATGTTATTACTTCGGTCGGAAGTAGGAGCGGTGCTGGGAAATGTATTATTTGTAACGAAAAGAAAAGTGAACCGAATATGTAAGGTAGGAAACAAACTACAGCGCGTTACACTTCGTCGCGTGATTTAGCGTTTATATATACATCCTTCTAATATTATAAATGCGAAAGTTTGTGAGTTATGGATGCATGTATGGAAGTTTGTTACTCTTTCATGCACAAACTACCCAACGGATTGTGATGAAACTTTGTAGTAATATAGCATATCCGAATAACATTAGAATATAATTTAAAATATTTAATGCGGTTAAAACCGTGGGTCACGGCTTGTTGTCATATATATAATAAATAAAATAAAAATAAAAAAGGTTTTTTTTCACGTAGACTTTAAAAAAGCGCTTGTAAATAGTCAGAACATGTTCGTAGCAATATATAATTAACTTATAATTATTTCTAGGTAGGTACATATAGATATTTAGGTACATGGATTGTAGGAAATAATTTACAATAAGATTTATTTTATAACAGTAACGATATTTAACTAACTTAAATTAAGTTATTGTCACGGATCATGTGTAGGTTTAATTATCAAAATTTAAAATTTTTGCTATATTTTTACTACATATTGTATAATAATAATATCCTGGGTCATTATTTACACACGGCCATCTGATTCCAAACTAAGCAGAGCTGGTACTATGGAAAGCAGATAACTGATATAAGTACTGCTTTTCTTTTGTAAATATATAATTATATAGATAATTACACCCAGACTCAGGACAAACAGACATGTTCATGCATACATATATATGTAAAGTTCTTCACTTCGGCATATCAGCCGAATAACGTCGACTGCTGGACAAGAGCGAACCCCAAAAATGGGGGGATATGCCATCATCACGCTTGGCAGGCGGGTTGGCTACCCCACTGTGAGGTTCATAGTCCATAGAGAGACGCTGCTGATTTATTAGATGATAACTCAGGGGTTGGTTTCATCATCAAATACGAAAACAAAGAATTAAAATTGTTTTAGTATGTCTATCTGTAGTCTGGGTGTCTGTAACGATCCCTTTTAAGATTCATTTTGCTAGTGCAGGCATTGTAATTCTTTGTATTATTAAAATAAAAATAAAGAATTATTTAAGTTTAATAACTTAAATATTGCTGACTTTATTTTCAACTTTTATCTGAGTGAGCTCATCAACATCGACATGGATAGTCATCTATCGAATAAGACTTCTTAATTAAAAACTTACATTAACTGACCTTTTGATGCTCCGAATTTCTTGATAAATTATTATTGGATCTTGATATACGTAATTTCTACGAAATCATCTCGAAAGCATATTATTTTTCTATTCCAATGAGCAGAATTAATAAACTATTTTTGACAATTTGCTTTCAATTTAAAGTGTATTTCAAACAACAACAATATACAAATAATAAATAGCATTCAATTCAATTCACTATCTGGAAGTAGGGTGAAAGCTGGCCACGTTACCAAGCTGATACGCTGGCTGTGGTACACACGGCTACACATCAAGCTATATCTTTCCAGTAAAAGCTGATCCCGCGTTGTATAGGATTTCAATACAACGAGAGGTCAACTTATACTGGAAATGTATAGCTTGATATGTAGCCGTGTATACACCCCAGCCCTTGGGTCACCGGAACAATAAGGCAGAGTATAAAAGTAACAACCAAGCTCACAAACGCCGGAGTAGTCGTTACACAGATAACAAAAAAAAAAACGAGGCCTTCCTCCTTTTCGAAGTCAGTTAAAGAGTGGTGCTCATAGCGAATTGCCTTTAACGGTCTATAAACTGGTTTAAATACTGTAATGATACGGTACATAGCCCTGCCTATCATTTTCATTTGAATAGATAGCTAGTATTAGTGTATAAAATTAGGATGTCATATTGTACTGAAAGTTATAAATAATATTTTATCAAATGATAGCTGATCTTAATTATAGGTACAATTCTACTAATTTACAAATAAAAAATAGAATGTAAGTCACAATCTGCGGGTAGTGTGCCCAAAAAGCTAGCAACGTTGCCTCGTTGTGTAGCCAAGCTGATACGCTGGCCGAGGTACACACGCCAGCACATCAAGCTACAACAATCTGTCAAATTTCACCAATTGAAAGTGAACCGTATTACATAAGCATTAGGTTACTTTCAATTGGTGAAATTTGACAGATTGTTGTAGCTTGATGTGCTGGCGTCTGTACATACACTCCCACGCCTTAGGGTCACCTGAAGTTTCTGAGTCTAAAACCTATAGGCCCATAATTTGATAGTTGCTTTGTATAAATGACTTAAAATCCAAGTAGAATTAATAAAATATCATCTTTAGAGCATTATTAATGTGTTTTATCATTGGAAATCTCCCTTTGAAATAGCGGTGCTGTAAGTGTCGTTGCAAACAAAGTCTTGCGATCGAGGCCTAGAGAGGTGACTGCAATTACTTGTTGTGGTTTAATTTCTTGTTGTGCTTCGGAGGCACGTGAATCTGTAGCTATTAGACAACAGTTGTCAAGCCGTGTCAGAGGCTGACTGAGAGGATTGTACCTCTGGGATTATAATATATAGGGACAATGTCACACAGATCATCCTAGCCCCAAACTAAGCCAAGCTTGTACTATGGGTATCAGGCGACGATATACATACTTATATAGATAAATAAATACTTAAATACATAGAAAACACCCATGACTCAGAAACAAATATTCGTGCTCATCACACAAATATTTGCACTTACCGGGATTCGAACCCAGGACCACCAGCTTCGTAGGCAGGAGCACTACTAACTAGGCTACGGTGGTATAATAATGTATTGAAATAGTTTACAGGTCAAAATAGCGTGAGTAATATTATAAGTAATTGATATATCACACTAATATTAGAACAGCGAAAGTTTGTAAGTGTGTGAATGCGTATGTTTCTTACTTCTTCACGTCTCAACGGCTGGTGCGATTTTAATAAAATTTGGTATGGAATTAGTTGACTCCCTGGTTTAATATATAGGCTATAATTTATAAAGTTTAACGCGAGTAGAAGCACGGTTAGCTAGTTATTGATATTAGATACCTGAATGATTTAATCACTATTGTCTTAAATAAATATCTTGAGGGAACTAACATACTGCCATCTGATCTCGAAAGTAGGCAGAGCCTGTACTATGGCTATACTAGACAACTGACAAAAACACTTATATATTTTAAATATATACAAATCCGACTTCGTGCTAATTTTATAAATGTGAAAGTTTGTGAGAATGGATGAATAGATGTATGGATTTTTGTTACTCTTGCACGCAAAAACTACGGAACGGATTCTGATGAAACTTTGTAGTAGTATAGCTTATATATCCGAATAACACACAAGCTATAATTTATATAGCTTAACGCGGTTGGAACCGCGGGGCCAGCTAGTCATAGGTAAATTACTCCCAGACACCGAGCAAATATTCATTTTCATCACACAGAGATTTGTTTTTTGTGGGGATTGAACCCACGACCTCTCAGCTGTCAGGGTCACTAACCGGTAAACCAACAGACTAGTGAAAATAATTATCTATAGCTAACTATATCACAATATGACAATATGTAGTAAATATATTAGACTTAAACTAGATAATTAAACATAATTTCTTGACAATAACTTGATACGAGCTAGCTAAATATTATTGCTATAATAAAATAAATTTTATAAATTTTTCATACAATATGTACCTAAATATCTATGTTACTAGAAATAATAATGTATACAACTATATTACTACAAACATGTTCTGACTATTTACAAGTGCTTTTTTAAAGTCTACGTGAATAAAAACCTTTTTTATTTTATTTACTATTAAGCTCTTTTTTAAAGTCAGTCTAAATAAAAACGTTTTAGTTTTTCTACGTTGCAATAAAATGTATTATATATAATTTACACAATCTGTCACTACGTGCATTACTCCTTACTTCCTAAGCAACAAATATCGCTTTAATATTGGTGTTAACAGGCAGCTATACAAACAGGATAGGGCGCGGCGGCAAGCGGAGTATTTAATATCGCTAGGATTTACACACTTACGTTAGACTGGAGTTAACGCTACTTCTTGCATGGATAGAAATAAGAAGATATTAATTAATATTTTTTAATTCACAACTATTTTCCTTGGCTTTTGAAGGCCCAAATTTTACGGCGCAGCCATCTGGCTTTAACATTTTGATATTTTAAAATAAGTTTTAGTCATCTAGTGTGTTAATATAGACCGAGCCATTCAGACAAAATGTAGTAAATATATTTAAAACCGTAAAGATAAAGTTCCTGAAATAAACCTAGTCTCTTTAATAATAACTTAAATAAGCTGGTTAAGTAACTAAATAATTATTATTATATAATTGTATTATCTCGTACTTCAAAGATTAAAGGGAGAGAAGGGAATAATTATTTTAGACATTTTCAATCTTAGATGTCAAATAGCTTATAACTATACAGATTAAATTAACGTTTACAAGACGTAAAACTTGCGTCTTGTGAATAAATAGATATACTTAAAAACGTCATTGAAAAAGTGTATTTTTATTCTCAATTCGGCTGATTAGGCTAAATTCAACAAAAGAGAAACTGCTTGCATTTCACCAGGGCTAAATAAATTCACTGCTAATCAAGAGATAAGGGTAGTCTGTAAAATACTACGCATTACACCGATACAATCTAATGTAGCGATTTGAATCTAAACTGGTTAGAACGAGTCTGTTTGTGGCAACTTGAACGCACTTAGAGGTAACTTAAAGGCACTTAAGTGCAGCTAGCGCGCCGTGGTAACGATTTTAGATTATTCAGTTTTCACTTAGAACAGTCTTATTTGTGAAAGTCTCTGTTATTGTTTGTGAAAGTCCTCATTGCTAAATCCTAAGTGATAAACCGGTCCTAAGTGATTGGCGGTGTTAAGCAACTAGGCTCACGGTCAGAACCTTAGATGGGTGAAAATTCTTAGCGTCTCCGTGCTTCGTAGGACACGTTAAGCTGTCGGTACCGTTTGTACAGTCATTAGGCTTAGCGATATGGTTATGTGAGGCCTAATAGGCGACTTGAACAACTTTTACACTAGGATAACAACTGCCTATTCGATAAGTAATTAGGTAAAGCCTATTGGCCTGGTTTTTTTTTTTTTATCTAGGGACAATGTCACACAGGTCATCCTAGCCTCAAACTAAGCAAAGCATGTACTATGGGTACCAGGCGACGATAAACATACTTATATTGATAGATAAATACTTATATACATAGAAAACATCCATGACTCAGAAACAAATATTCGTGCTCATCACACAAATATTTGCACTTACCGGGATTCGAACCCAGGACCACCAGCTTCGTAGGCAGGAGCACTACCAACTAGGCTACGGTGACCGTGTTGGCTTGGTTGGCAAATGCTTGATTTTCACGCCGGAAGTCATGGGTTCTATTCCCACCACAGATATTTGTATGCATGAACATGTCTGCTTGTCCTGAGTCTGGGTGTAATTTTCGATATACTCGTAAGTATGTATTTATATATATAATTTGAAAAGTGTATGTAGTATATCAGTTATCTGGTTTCCATAGTACAAGCTCTGCTTAGTTTGGGATAAGATAGCCGTGTGTAAATAATGTCCCAGGATATTATTATTATTATTAATAAATATCGACAATTTAAAGTATTTAAATTATACTTTAGCAATGACTGAAATAAGCTAGATAAGTAATTTAATCATTACTATCATAAATTAGGTGTCAATAACACAGATACAAATCGCCCATGTAAATATGTATATACTAACATAGAAATAATTATTTACAATATTACTAAAAACATGTTAATGTTAATATAAATTTATTTATTTATTTATGGAATTATGAAATATTTATTAGTTTATTATATTTGTTTATGTATGAATATGAAAGTATGTAAGTACATTGACCTATGTAGTATATTTATTATTAGGTTAGGACACTACACTCTGTAGAACTGACGACGGTACACTGTCAGCTGCCTGTCATTTTCAATTATGCTAGTCCATCCTACGGTTGTCTGGAAGAAATCGCTATTATGCGATAAGACCGCCAATTGTACATTATTTAAATATTAAGTTTTTTTCTGTAAAATGTTTCTCTTTATCTATTTACAAGCTCTTTTATAAAGTCTACGTGAATAAAAACCTTTTCTATTTATTTATAAGAGTTCTACTATTGGACAAATGCTTTCGCCGAGGATTTGCACTGTAGCTGGTTTTTTGTTACCCAGATGTAGCGGCTTTCAGCGATCCTCACAAGACCGTCGCACCAGCTTGTAAGGGGGCCTGCCCACACTACACCTAGCAGCTTGTGGTCGCCACTCAAGAAACTACTTACCCCAGCGGCCGTCGAATCTGAGAGCTATCAAAAAAAAATATAC
This sequence comes from Pseudoips prasinana, assembly GCA_951640165.1. NCBI lineage: Eukaryota > Metazoa > Arthropoda > Insecta > Lepidoptera > Nolidae > Pseudoips > Pseudoips prasinana. The sequence goes on from OX621248.1 coordinate 35,250,678, forward strand.
AGTACCTTCTTAATTCGAGGTCTGTTCTCCTATTTCCTACCCAATACCAAATGCGTCCAATTATTTTTTCAATAATCTTGTTACAAGAAAATACCGACCGTACCGTTTTCAGTATTTCCAGATGCTACATTTATTTACCAGACATTTAGTGTTAGAAGGTTTAAAGTGAGCATTAACACTGATTTTTATAACATCCAGGAAGAATGAAAGAATACGGTAACGGTGTCGGGAGATGACTGAATGAAACCTAAATAATAATATTTAGACATTATAATCTGACACCCATCTAGGAAGACTCTGTACTAAAGAGAAATTACACACAGATTCAGAATTAATAATCGTGCTCGTCACACAAACATTTGTCCTGGTTGGGGTTCGAAACAATGACCTCTGGCTCAAGTTCACTAACCACTAGACTAACAGGCGAGTCAAATGGTAATTAATGGTAACAAGAAAAGGTAAAACTAAAACGTAACAAAAATAAGCTTCATAAAACAAAACACACCATTTGCCGCTTTAGCATAAACAATACCTTTTTCCAACGGTACTTCCTGCCCGTCCATTTAGCACCAGGTGGATTAAAAATTTAGATTTTATTGATGCTCTGTCGGATAAACAAATCACTAGCCCGTTAAGAGTGATTGCAGGCCACGCCAGACAAAGAACCAAATAATATGAGATATAAACTGAACACTGTATCGGCGTTGCAGTAAATGAAATCAGCGTTTTTGGAACACACTTTACGTTTATGCGTTTTTGAAATTGAATAGTTTATTCAGAAAGCACCATATGTAATTAAATTGTTAAAAGAATTTTCAAAATTGGTTCATAATTATTGGAGAAATCATGCAAAATCAGTTACATACGGTACGGGGCTGTTGGCGTGGTTGGCAAATGCTTGCTTTTCACGCCGGAAGTCGTGGGTTTGATTCCCACCCCGGACAGATATTTGTGTGCATGAACATGTCTGTTTGTCCTGAGTCTGGGTGTATTTTATACATATATGTATGTGTTGTAAGGAAATTAGTATATGTAGTATATCAGTTATCTGGTTTCCATAGTACAAGCTTTGCTTAGTTTGGGATCAGATGGCCGTGTGTAAATATGTAATGTCCCAGGATATTATTATACAAACAAAAAAGGCGTGCGGTCAAATTTATAACTTTTGAAGTCTAATAAACTATCTCTCTAATCATAAACTGTCTCAATATATATTTATTTCTATGTCTATCAAAGAAGATTAGGTTAGGAAAAAAAATAACAAGGATCTCCACAATAGCCGGTCGTGCGCTGCTCGCATCCAGCGGCTTTCCGCGATCCGCACAAGATCGTCGGTCCACCGTGTAGGGGGCCTGCCCACGCAAAAAATAAAATTTAGCTTAATACCAGTCAAAAAATAATCAAATCTATACAATTAGTGTTGTAGTTAGCAGCCAGTCCGTACAAATGAGTTGAGTTGAATGAGTTAGCTCAAACCTCAAACAACGGCATTCTCATTAAAAGTATGTCTATAAAGTCAACAAAGCATGTATTATTAAATAAGCGCCATAGCCCAGTCGTTCCCTTGTTTAAAGCGATGCTGAAACCGCTTCTAAAAATAAAAGGTTTGCGGTTATTATTCGGATAACAACGTAAATAGGTTAACTGAGGGGAGTGAGAAGGACTGGCTAAGGTTGCACTCACACTACTTTCTTAAAAAAGATTTATTTTATATATTGTTTACTAGCTGTGCTTCACGGTTTTACCCGCGGTAAACTTTATAAATTATCACAGCTTCTCCCCCGTAGGTGATAGCGTAATAATATGTAGCCTATATATTCACCCAAACTCTTACTAATATTCATGCAAAATTTGAAGTAAACCCATGCAGTACTTTGTGAGTTTAGCCAGGACATGCATACAGACAAACAGACAAAAATTCTAAAAACTATATTTTTGGTTTCGATATAGATTGTAGATCACGCCCCAAGTATCCTTTAAAAAAAAATATTCAATGTACAGTTTTGGCTTTGCTACGATTTTATATGTATAGATTGCACACAGAATAAAAATAAATAGTTACATAAAGTGTGATAGAAATACATAGTTGATTATATAGAGCGAGTAGTACGGGACTACAGGCAGTGATCTAACACGGTTTTCATCAACAGAGGAACCAGCAGATTGTTCCAGGTTATCTGCAACTTTTCAAGCCACCTAGGTAGGCCTGGTGAAAAAAGTCATGAAACCTAACGTACTAATTTAAAACGTCGAGGCAAATGAAGACTTAAAAACTAAAGCTTTATTCTTTTGCCTAGTTTTTTGTTAATAAGTAGCAAGTTTGCATAGTGCCTACCTCAATATTGTTTGTATGTTTTAATGTTAGTGCTTAAGAGTAATAAATTAAGGTCCAACTTGTACGTTTGGTGTGTGGTGATGGCTTAGAATATCATCATCCCATCCTTTGGGGAGCGTATAGAATAGAATAGAATATAAATATTTATTTGTAAGAATATTGTTGTCACAAGTTGTTACAGTTTAAAATGTCCAAAATATTCTGCTATTTCCGGTGCACAAATCTTTCCGGCGTAGAAATCGTCCTTGAGAATACCTACCAGAGGAGGGGCAGCAGCGTTTTTCTGTGAACTATGACCATCAAACTGCGCCAACCCGTCTGCCAGGCGTGGCGATTATGGTAATTCCCCTCTATCTTAGGAAGGCTTTAGTCCAGCAGTGGACGTACTTTGGCTGTAATAATGATGCACGTTTGTGGCTCTAAATATTAACTAATGCCTAAATATTCACTGCCCATATAAATATACATAAAAGGTACATATAGCTGAAATTATGTTTTTTTTTATTAATTTTGTAATTATTAATTAGTTGCATAAACACTAATTAAAAACAAAATTATGAAATTTGGCAGGCATGTAGTTAATAATGGGTAGGATATGGCTGTCTTACCTATTATAAACTGACGCAGCTGCAATTCAATTTGTAGAGTCCTGGTGTTTGTAGCGGCAAAACATCCTTCGGTGTGCCTATCACGTTCGTCACGGTTGTATCGGGTGTGTATATGGTGCGTAAAAAAGTTTGCCATACGTTTTGCCGCTACTAACACCAGGAGTCTACAAATTGAATTGCAGCTGCGGCAGTTCCTATATAGGCCAGACTAAGCGGACCATCGCGGACAGGGTCAGAGAACATGTCGCAGCGGTAAACAAGCGCCAGACTAGCAAGTCAGCAGTTGCCGAACATCTATTACAACCCGGCACTAATCACTGGATTGACCACTGGATTGATAATGTCCCCTGTCTTGCCTTTATGCGTTTCCGAACTGCAACTTTCATGTGGTCATAGGTAAAAGACTGCGGGGTTCGTAAGCCTGACTTTATATGTATTTAATATGTCTCTGTAAATACTTAATAGGCAACTTGTCCAATAGATTTGCATGACGTTGTTGATTTTAGATATTTTGGGTAGAATTTACTAACACATAAAAAGGTAATTTTATAAGAAGTGCCTATTATTATACAACAACCTTTAGGCTTTGTTAGTTAAAATTTGAGAATAAAATGCGTCTAAAGACAGAGCTAGCGCCAACATAAACAATCAATCCATTTACTCGTATCAACTCAAATAGAATAGACCTGCTAACGTCTTATGCCTTACTAATGGAGTTAGTTATACTTATGTTCTGTTTCTAGTTTATATATTGTGTAAGTTGTCTCAAGATATATATTTAAATGTATACTAATTAAAATTTGTTTGTATCCCGATACCACCTGCGAGTTGTTGGGCATTACAAACCCCAATAAGATCTCAAGATCATGGAAAGTTGACAAAAACGTAACTATTTCCGAAAGTAAACTCTATAACTTGTAACTTACATTTAAATCAAGCATTTTGTGAAGTACTGAAATATCAAAAGTTTAACTTACAAATTCACGATAATCGCTAAAATTCTAAAGACAAGACATTGTGAGGTCATTCATTTAACTTTTCCAACAGTGGGCTCCCATCTTTACAATGCTCTAGAGGATTTCATTTGGGCAATTACTGTGGGGTACTAATTGCCAGCCATCTTAAGAATGGCGCACGCTACAGAAATTGTTTTTAATGAAAAATTCACGTAACACTTTCGCTGAGGATTTTTGCCGTGTTTCTGTTAGAGTAATGCTTGTTTTAGGTGTTACTGATAAATGAACTGATTGTTATTTTATGTTGGATTTTTGTTTGAGTTTAACTTGTTTGTCTATTGGTTGACCTTGACTGCTAAGCCAGATGTCTTGGGTTCGATCCCACTTTAGATAAATCTTTGTGTGATGAGCACAATATATGATCGGTGTCTAGCTGGAATGTTCTTATAATATGGTCACGTTCGGGCTTCGAACCCTAGTTGGTACTAGGGTTCGAAGCCCGAACGTGACCACTTTGGTGGCTTTTGGAAAAGCGGTAGAATGTTCTAGATAATACCAGAACAAAATAAAAAGGATAGCAGATGAAAAGGACATACAAAGTTCTAAACGTAAAAATTGTCATTAGATGTTTCCAGAACAATTAGAAAGAGATAGAGCGAGTTTTATGAATGAAAAGAAAGAGATAGGTGAAGACAAGAACAGAAGTATTACGACTAATCTGTCATATAGGCGAGTTTTCTAGAAAGAAAAATCTGCCTGACAAAATGTTTTAAATTTGGAACAATTTAGGGGTATATAAGCGGAATGTTAAAGCAGATCACTTTAGTTTGAATTCAAGTGAAATCGAAGGCGAATTAAGAGGAAGTAATCTAAGTTGAAAACTCAACAAGTGCAAGTGATCAGTGACAGTAAGCAGTGCCAAGTGTTTCCTACACAGTGTGAAGTGTGCCGTGTACGTCAGGACATTAACTTCGGCAGTGCTCGTCACTAGTCGCCGGGACTGTTGAGTACGTGTGATCTGTATTGTAGAGGTGAACCAACAGTCACTGACGACGCCAATAAAAGTTCCTGTGCAAACACTAGTTTCTTTTCCAATCCCTGACCCACCGCTCGCCACAATATGTATGCATTTAGTTATATATGTGTAAGTATGTCAATCAGTTTTATGGTTGCTATAATAGTACGGGCTCTGCCTAATTCCGGATCAGATGGCAGTGGCTGCTTTCCCTAATCGCTTGGTTCACTTTCATTGTTTTACTTTACTTCTTCTTAATTCGCTTTCGACTTCACTTGTATTAAGACTAGCTCGTATGATGACGATGCCCTTAATTTTTTTCCGAATTCCTAACATTTCAAATTACTTTATTTCTTTCCCAGAACTTTCACTGAAATTCCAAATATTATTTTGAAATTATTTTGTCCTTCGTTCCGTGCATGATGGAGTGTTAATGCCAACTTTAATGTATGGAAGTGAAAGTTGGGTATGGCAGAAAAATAATGAAAGTAAAATAAATGCAGTACAAAATGAGAGCTTTGAGAAATTTTTGTTGTATGACTTTGAGAGACAGATTTCGAAATACTGATGTAAGAGAGCGTTGTGGTGGGAAAGAGGATGTAGTCACAAAGATTGAAAAAGGTGTGCTGAAATGGTTTGGCCATTTAGAAATGCTGAATGAAAGAAGATTGACAAAAGAAGTATACCTGGCCTGTGTTAATGGGACAACCGGAAGGGGAAGAACTCGTCGAACATTCTCTAACCAAATCAGAGACGTTTTCGAGATAGGGCAGTTCAGAAGTACCCTAGACCTGCGAGCATGTATGAAATATAATGACAGTAATCGAGGCAAAAGAGATGTGCAAAGATCGGGACAAATGGAAATACGTTGTCTCTGCCTACCTCTTTGGGAAACAGGCGTGAGTCTATGAATGTATGTTATATTCTGTCCTTCACCTATATTTTTCTTTTTGTTCTAGCAAGAACAATCTCGAAGTGACACATAGGCCTCCTAAAACCTTTACTGTCACTGGGGATTGAACGGCGAATCTTAGCACGATAAGAGTGCTTACCTTGATTACGTTGTATAAACTTTGTTAAATATTGTTATGTACTCGATCATTGCGATTCATTATGTTTATAAACAAAAATTGTAGCATATCATTATTATTGCTTCAAATTTAGCAATAATAACACTAAGTCATACACTCATTATTAATTATTATAAAACTTAAAGAGTACTACTAATATTCTAATTGCTTGAGTGAAATTTAATGTTATTGTTTATTTGTTTTATTATGATTCACTGAATGACAACGGTTCTGTGCGTGCATCAGCCTCCATAACAACTAATCACAATGTAAGTAAAATACAAGACATTAAAAAAAATCGTAAACTGAAAGCAAAAGAAGACGAAAAAAGCAAGCCCGGAGTTTCTTTGTGGCTTTCTACTCCGGGTCATCCATCTAGGTAGCTAGAGAAAGCCGCAGGTTAGCTAGGGTAGGTTCCTCAGCGGCGAGGATCGCTTTGGCCCCTTAACGCCTGATCGGTGATTCCGTGCATGTGATCACACCCTCATTTAGAATTTCGTCTTTTTGCTTTAGTCTTCCATTCTTTAATTTTAATATAGTAGGTAACTTTTATACTGTCCACTATGTTTATGTACTGCATTTTGAGCTTGACAACTACAAGTGTATGTTCATACCCAAGTGCTGAATAAATTTCATTTCATTTAATCTCAAGGTACACGTCCCTACGTGACGAAGTAGATACTTTGTGCAGTGCGCGGGAGCACGCGAGTACCTTTGCGACAGTTCATTTATCATTTTTTTACCACACCCACTAAAAATCATTTTACAAAGTGACAATAAATATAAACGCATCAGGAATAAGCAAATTATCATACAAATTTCAAAGAACAAGAGAGAAGAAATATTTGTAGTTAAAATAAAACGTCTTTTTAATTACATACTTTCTTTCAAACTACTTTATTTTTATCTTCTGAAGAAAACGCACGCCCAAAGCAAATGAATCCGCGTGTCGCGGGGTACTTTACAAACATAGTTTACGGAAACTTCGCGAGAAGGTTGGGAATGCTTGCTTCGCACTGTGGCGCATTTCAGCTATTCTGCCTTATGACATGGTCCGGAGTTGTTACTTTGCCTCCGTACACTCGCTTTTACAATATGGCGTAGAACTCTGGGGGCGTAGTGCTGAGGCGGGGCGTATCCTCAGAATGCAAAAGAGAGCAGTAAGAGCCATAGCGCGAGTGTCACAGGAGACATCGGCAGCACCCCTATTCCGGACCATGAATATACTGACTGTCCCGGCGTTGTTGTGCCTTCAAGTGGCGTTATATGCGTACGATAACCAAGAAGAGTACTTGAGGCGCGGTGACGGTCATACGTATAGCATGCGGCATAAAGACCGCCTGCGACCGGTGCCACGACACATAGAAAAAACAGCTAGGCTAGTGCATGCAATGGCGCCGGCCGTCTACAACAGACTTCCAAAAGAGGTGAGAAAGTCTGGCTCTAGAAATGCGTTTAAATACATATACTAAAAAGTGGCTTGTTGAACAGACATTTTATTCATATGACAATTTAATGAAACTGCCATTGACATAGAATGTACATTAATTAATTTTATTTTTTGTAATTGAACTGAATTATTTTTCATTTAGTATTATTTAATTTATCAATGTTTAAAATGGATTATTATTATATACTCACACTGTTTAACTCTTTGTTAATTCGCTGTAATTCTTTGTTATTTAATTTTATGACTTATAATTGTATCTTGACGTGTAACATTATTTTCTGTTACCAATAAATGAATATGAATATGCTATAAAGTACACCGGGATTCAAAAAATCTATAAATGGATCACACATATTATGTCCTGTGGGTCCTAACCGCTGCGCTAGACGTGCACAAACATCCCATGTTGAAACAAAAAGGATGAAAGAAATCCACGCGAATGAAATTACGGGATAACTATTATATGTATACATAATTGTTTAACCCTAACGAAGTTGTAGCGTACAGCTGGTAAAAGATAAAGCAATCCAGCTTTTCAACAAGTTCATTCAACTACACCATCGCAAGTGCAGAAAGATGTCAATCAGATTTATAAAATCCGTTATCGCGGTGCAAATATCAAATCTGAAGCAAAGAGAAGCGCGAAGCTGCACTGCGTCTTTTAAATTTTCTTTTAATATATTCGCTTCCAGTTTTCTTTGGCTCTTTTATAAAAATAATGGACTTAAAGAACAAGAGCGGGACGTTTTCATCACGGCAACTGCCCCAATATTTTACCTCAAGAAAGTTTCCCTAAGTTTGAGCCGACGTACACGGGCCACGTGGCATCGACTACGCTTCTGGTGCCACATGTAGGTACCATATACCTTAGCATTTTGTTTTATGAATTTTTCACGGAAAATTATAGCATGTATTTATCCATATTTGAAAATGGATTAAAACTAAATTAGCTGTTAGTGCTTGTGAAAGCGCATTCATTCACGCAGTAAACGTACGTAAGTAAACAAGGAATAAAATGAAGCCGCGACTACACAGATGAAAGTGGGAAAAAGTTGGAAGAATAGGGACTGACCTTTGCTAATATCCTGTCTTCCTTTCTGGGCTGATGCGATGAGCTTCAATTGTGTTACTACTGTACAATAAAGTACCGACCGGCTGATGATTCAAAACATATGAACAGAATGTTTTATAATAAACTCAGCAGCGGTGCATGCAGAATGCGTGTATGTAGCGAAAACTTAACGTAATAAATTTTTACTAAAATGAACAATCCAGTTTTTGGTACCTATCCGTAAGATAAGAATGATAGATGACCACAAACGAACAACTACTCAGTACTCAGTGCTTTTGATTGTATGAACATAATATAGAAACAACCAAAGATGTAAGAAATATTTTTAATATGTTTTTCTTAATTATTAACCTAACGCAATTTTTTTTATAACTTGAAACTCATTTTATTTTAATAAGGTTGAAAGTGGCAGCCACTAGTTGGTAGACATAATAGTTGCCCGTGTACCATGTTCTTTAATCCGGTAGTCTCAACCTCTTGAATGACGTTAAAATAATTTAACTTCACTTAGCATCTCACTAATGTCACATGATCGTTGGAATTACTATTTAATTACGGATCATGGTTCGGATTCAAAAATAATCTAGTCACTCGAATGATATTGAAATAAGATTTCGAATAGGAATGGGGTATTCAGTTCAGTGCCTCCTTAAGTTTGGTTTAAAATGCAAATAGAAGTCTCTTTATTTCCAAATCGAATAGAAGCAGCTCTTACTCGATGACTTTGTTTTAAATTAGTTTGGGTAATCTCTAGATACTTATTGCTATCAGATATTTATCAATTTCTCATTATGTTTTTTTTTAAATTAAATCACTTAACAAACATTAGCATCCCAGCCCACTAGATTTTAACTGGTCACCATAGCATAGAAACTGTTTAGCTTGATGCCTCGGCTGTTTTAAGATGTGATAGGCTACGGCAACTACTTAACAACAGATGGAACGTCAGCACGTTTACTATCTTAATTATATGCAATGGAATTAGGTATACCGTATAATATAGTATTAATTCCTCTAATTGTCAGTTTAAACAAGACCGAATGCAATTTACACCGATCTACACGGCCCCATTCAATATGCACATGCGAGAAGGACACTAGAAACGAGAAAATAACGAGCAATCATATGATACACGACACGTGTTTCAGTCCTCCACGGACCATTCTTAAGAGGATCTTACTCGCCAAGAGCTCAAATACATAGTAGTGAGATTGAGTCGCATTCGAGACTACTCAAGTTTGATTAGAAGAGACGAATGTTTCAGTTCACCTAATTTGCTTGAAGTATTCTCAACCAAGAAGGATAATACAAGTCCTTCTGTGCATATTTTTTCAACTTCACATATTTTATGTATATTTTCGGTCAAGACTGGAAAGAGGTCAGGTATATGAACGATGAATTTACGTGCTCTCCGAGGCACGGAGGTGTAACACTGCCAGCTCCTAGATTTCGGGCTGATACTGAGAAAATTTCTAAACAGAAATATCCCAAAATCACTTTCCGGCCTGACCTGGGATTTCAAACTAGGACCACATTATATGTGGTCGAACACGCTACCGCTAGACCAACGCTATATATTATTCATGTTTAAATACGTATAATACTTAAGCACCGGAATTTAAATCTACGCTTCACCTACCGCTTCCCACTTCGCGTCTAAGGAACTTTGTTAATAAATAAGTCTAAGGCTACCGTTGTGTGTTCTAAATGTTCTGTTTGCTCTGTTAATGGTTTTGCTTGGAGCAATCTAAATAGCTCTGTTTGTAGGGTAGTAGGATCCAATTTACCAAAACAAGCCTCTGGGTGTGGCAGCTTCCCAAGATTTATTCGGTTACAGCCAGGAACCTTGACTGTGGTACAAAGTTTAATCAAAATAAACAAATGCCTACTTCCATCGTATGACATATATAATGATTCCATGAATATATATAAAACACCATTTTAGAAGTCCCGAAGCACACAAGCATATATAATGCATAGGAAGCTATTCAAATTTTTATTTCTAAAAATTTTTACGTTTATGTAGATTCGTCATTTTTTTTACCCTACCGTGCAGTGCATGACATGGCAGCTACTGAGAAACACTGCCAGAAAACTGAGTCTGACACTTATACTAAAGATATTTTTTGTCATAGTATAGTTTGGGATCAGATGACAGGATGGATAAGACATGCTATCTGGTCCCAAACTAGGCAGAGCATGTACTACGGCTAATAGACAACTAAAAAACATACTTATATAATTCTAAATACACATCTACGTATTTTAGACAAATAATAAATAATTATTATTTAGAATAATTAATAATAATAATATAATAATTATTTATTTATTAACTTTGAAACACGTTTTACATGATGTTTAGGTTAAAAAGAAACCTACAGCATGCTTCGCCGGTAGCACGGCATGTAAATATCAATAAGCAATCCACAGGAAATGAAATGTTTTCTGACAAGAAACTCTATTTATACTTATAATTTTACACTAATTTTATATATACATTATAGATAGTTATAATTTTACGTTAGACATCAGTCGATAAGCTATGTCAGAGGCCTACTGGGCGTCTTGAATAATTCTGACACTAGGTTTACTTACCGCTGCCCATACGATAAAGTAAGTAAAGTACATGCACTAATTTTATATTATACATTCATTTAGTTTAAGTATATAAATCAACATTATCCAATTATATTTAATGCATATATAATGCATAAATTAATTGAGTAAATGTCAGAAATTAAGGTAGACGCTACTAGATAATCGTACTCATCACACAAAAATTTGTTCTGTGCGGGGATTGAACCCAATTCCTATGGTTTAGCAGTCACTAACCACAAGATCAACATGCCAGTTCATCCTCCTAGTTGATCCTGGCTGGATAATTACCTTCACCACCTTCGCATAAGAATTCGTCTTAAAACGGCATTTTTACTCTCTATTTAACACTTTAAATACAGACGCCAGCACATCAAGCTACCCCAATCTGTCTAGTTAGGCCAATTGTAAGAGAACCTTATGCTTATGTGATAAAGTTGAAAATCTATAAAAGAAATTTGACCGATTGTGGTAGCTGGATGTGCTGGCGTCTATACCTACATATCATCTGGCAAGCCTGAAGTCAATCGCATTCATTATTTACCAAAAAGCCAACGACATTGGCTTTCTATGAAATAGTAGAATAATGAAGTATTATTACCGCTATAAATTGGACGTCTATGCTTAATAAAAATTCTGGAGACGCTGATCGAATAATAATGATTCGGCACAAAACTTGTGCCAGATTTACGCTGAATAAAATGATTCGTAATTTTATTGCACCTACAATGTTTACAGATGTTACAATAAATAATATCGTTGTTAAAAATAATATATTAAAACATGTATTTTATCCCAAGATACTATGAATTAATACAATACAATAATATATTTTATTGCTTTGTGTTACATGTAGATTGTTTAGATTATATTTTGCCAGTAAGGTGCAAAAAGTGTTCTGACGATTAATCCTAGACTTGACGATAGGCTATTAAAAATTGGCAAAACAATGGGAAGACCGCAGAACGTCCCATGAATCGATTTCGAACCTTTTGGAGAATATAACACAGTATTTTAACCCATCAAGTTTCATAATTGTAAACAATCTCTCTGTCCGAGTGATATAGCCGAGTAGCTCTCCGGTTGAGCCGCATTGCGAGGCAGATCAGGATCAGACAGCATAAAATTAAAAAAAATATGTATTCTGTATTTAGTTGCCGTAAATACTTCATATGCATTAAGCTGTTACTTCGACATTACAAATGGACATTTCCACTTTATTTTTCTTGTATGGATATTTAAAATGTGTGTATAAATAAATAACTTGGCACAAATAACATTATGCCATCTGATATCAAACTAGGCAGAGCCTGTACTATGGCAACTAGACAACTAATAAACATACTAATACATTTCGTAATACATTATCATTATATATAAATTACACCCAGACCAGAACAGATTATCGTGCTCGTTACACAAGGAGTTATTCAGGGTAGCAGTCGAACCTAGTATCTCTGGCTTATTAGTTAAGGCCACTAACCACTGTATCAACAGACAAGTCAAACAATACATAATACGTCAAATAACAACACGCCTTCCGTCATCTGGCAACCTCTATCTCATATTGAAACAAAAGCAGCATGCGAACTTAACTAGATTTTTTAGTGTTATTACTTTTGGCATGCGAACCTTCTTATAACCATTATGCTTATCCACGGAATATTTCACAGTTTAATGTTCATTACTGTGCTACAATTTTATTTTCCCCTTCAAGACATAGTTTAAGAATACTATTATTGCAAAGGATTTCAACATATATATCTTAATAGTTTTTACTAGGGGCGCAGAAACATAATAGATGTTTCGGTACATGTAGATTTCTAAAAATAAATGTTATTTACCGACTAAGGAGTAGGTTTTACACTTGACTGTATACTTATTTCAGTTCTTTTTTGGAATATTTGGAATATTATATTCTTCCAAAGGAATCCTAAAAGGATTTAATTTAGGGTGGCAAGACGTCTTTCTTAACTTTAAAATTAACTTTAAACTTCATCGTACAATGGTAAAACGTCTGTTCTATGCTTATTCATCATATCAGCCGAAAGACGTCCACTGCTGGACAAAGGTCTCCCCCAAGGATCTCCACAATAGCCGGTCCTGCGCTGCCCGCATCCAGCGGCTTCCCGCGACCCGCACAAGATCGTCGGTCCACCGTGTAGGAGGCCTGCCTACGCTGCGTCTTCCGGGTCGTGGTCGCCACTCGAGAACCTTTCTTTCTATGCTTATTATTCTGTTTATAATCATTATGCAATAAAGTTTACTTCTCTTATTATTTTACATAATCATTATCTGTATTTCCTCGAAACATACATGTATCAGTTCCAGATGTAAAATTTATTTAAATCTTTGCTAACAATACAAGTTGGACAATACGGACCAAAAGAGCTTATCGAAATTTTATTTAACGAATATATTTTTAAGACAACGCCTGTACTAGTCAAATGAATTCCTGATTTGCAAAGAACTATACAAACATAATTGATGGACGAAAAGTCGCCCAGACTCAGTACAATTATTTATGCGTTCGACAAATAGCTGTCCTTTGTGGGAATCGAACCCGGGACAAGAAGTGGCAAGGCGTCTGTCTTTACCGCTGCGTCACGTTTCTAATTACACCTACTCACCAACTTGATAATTATTTCATTAGATCAAATAATTCCAGCACATGATGTAATTACATTGCGTGGGAATTCAAATACTCTAATATTGACTACGTAAGCAACCTTGTATTTGGAATCTAGATTACGAGAAGATAAGCTAGTTTACCTATTAATTAGACTCTATAATCTGTTGTAATATCAATAAGATTTTCTATGTTTTCCTCTCCTGGGAATTGATGATAGGTACGCGTCGCTGTTGACTTTGGACATTGTCAAGCTATGATAGATCCATAAAAGTCTAAGTAACTTAGGGTTAGACACTGGGAACGTAGAACACTGACTTTATTTTCCAAATGTCTAACTACTAGTCCATAATCACTTGTCTTCAGTTAAAACCGGCACACTACTGAATTTTCGAATTCATGGGCCAATTAGAAATTAATTATCTTCAACTGAACTTTATGAACTGCAAGCCTGAGGATCTCCATATTCTTCTTCTTAGTGTGTCGATGGCAATCTAAATTAAGTCAGCCCAGAATTCAGCTACGCGTTGAGTGTTGTCAGTAGCTTCCATTAGTTCTTGTAACGTGCAGACACGCATTAGGACACGCAGGACATGTTAACAAGTGTGCCATAGTTTGAGGAACGGAACCACACTCGCACTCTAGGTTGGAAATGTTTAAAAATCCCCACCTGATCAGGTTTTCTTTGCTTCGACCAACTTGGGTCCGGAGTCTATTCAGGGACTTCCAGGTTGGCCACGGCAACTTGTGTCCAGGCAGAAGGTTTTCAGCGGGAGGGACGAATGGGATGGGTAGGCAAGCACTGTCTCGCCACAGTTTGAGCCGTGTCTTAGACTGTTCGCCAGAAAGTGGAAGCACACATCTCCATATTGATCTTGATGAAATGAAATCTTGCAACTCGTTTAGACAGACAGGACTATGGCCTATACATTTACATTATGAGAGGAGGTCCTTGCCTTGCCATGGGACAGGTTTGGGCTGCATCATTTTGGTAGATTAGGTAGTAGCACTAAAGCACTGGCGTTCTCTTAATGTCTTAGTCCGCTCAAATTACCAACTCACTATATTACATAAACAAAAACCATGTAAGTAGTTAATTACCATAATACTTTTAAACTAAATTAAAAAAAAAGTAACTGAAATAATACAATTAACGCATCATCATCATCATCATTACAGCTAAATAAGTCCACTGCTGGACAAGCCTCCCTCAAGAATCGTCTTGGGGGGATATGCCATAATCGCCACGCTTGGCAGGGCGGGTTGGCGATCGCAGTAAGATGGTCATAGTAATCAGAAGGAAGCTGCTGCCCTTCCTCTGGTAGATATTCCCTCGGGTCGACTTCTACGCCCCCCACGGGATGAGATGGGGTGATGATATTCTGACTCTGATATTTGTCGCCGTCACCACACAGCAGCAATTAACGCATATACATAACTATATATGTACTAAAGCTCAAATTTCATCTTATGTTAGAAATAACACTCATCTTATCTTTGAAGATAACGAGGCATTTGGCCGTGTGTAGGCCGCCGGCAATGAATATATCCACCTAAGGGGTCTAAAAGTCATCACGTGGGAATTTCTACAGCAGTGCAGCAGTATCTCTGTGTTCTATGACTATCATACTGCGATCGCCAACCCAACTGCCGCGCGGGGCGCTTATGTAATATCTTCCAAATTATATACACTATTCGAGGATCTTTTTAATAATCAAATTCAGTTTGAAGCAATAAAGTGCAACATATCTATAATTTGATCTGCTTTTGACTGTGTATTTATCTATTAAGGCTGAATACAAAATATGCAAAATGAGTGGCATGAACGAGACCCCAATAATATAATATAATTTAAGTACCTACCTTATATATTTATCTATTATAACTTTTATTAATTTATTTATATTAACTCCCCCACACACTAATTTGCACTGACATACCATGATCGTCACGGGTACCAACGGAAGATCAGCGCTGAGTGTAACCCAGCAAATGCTGAGATGGTGACCCTTTCGGCAGGACATACAGGACCTATTACTTAGTGTTAAACTATGTTATTGTTTGATTTTCTATGTATTTAGTTAGTTCTGTTTGTAAATTTCTTGTATGTCTATTGTCGAATAAATGTATTTCTTCTTCTTCTTCTTCATGTAGTTTATTGTTATTTGCTCACCTGCGGCTACAGCATGCCATATAGGTTTTCCAACCACATTGTCACCGACACATGTGCGGACGCTGAGATACGATACTGCAACCACGGCGTGCGAATCACTGTCAGACAATTTCAGTTTCTTTCTTCCTGAATAAAATTAGCACCATTTTGATACCCAATCCCTGTTCGTGGACTAGCCTTATACGCTTTCCGCATTATAGCTCTCAAGGGATAAAATAGATAATATATAAGATACTAGTAACCAATGAAAATGTTGTAAGTTAGCAATTAAATTCTGCTCTCGACGGTAACTAAGTAATTTACAATCTTCTACGGCGAAATGCAAATTAATTAAAATGTAATTCGGCACGCGTTTTGCCTTTAAACGAGATAGCCCCAAGGCGTTGGCTGAGCCAGAACGTATAACCATAAGTCCACTAATTCAGTGCCTAAATAACTTTAAGCCATATTTCAATAGTTTACAATGCGGTTAACGGTAAGCCATTGCGATTGTTTGGAAGATCAGTTATTAAGGAAACATTTGCGGTAGAGTGTGCGTAATAAATAAAATAATACACGGTTAAATTATATCTAACTAAGTTATTTATTATTATTACTATTGCTAGTACTTACTTAGTTATCGTATGGGCAGTGGTTACCGTAGTATCAGAGTTATTCAAGCCGTCCAGGAGACCTCTGTCATGGCTTAACGATTGTTGTCCAATGACTACAACCGGGACCGACAGATTAACGTGCCTTCCGAAGCACGGAGATGCTCAGAAATTAAACCACTTTGGCGGTCACCCATCTATGGACTGGCCGTGAGCCTGGTTGCTTAACCTCGCCAATCACTTACGGACCGGTTAGAGCATCTAGATATGAGCGCCTGATTGCTAGTGAATAAATGCTACTATTCTGTAAAAGACTTATTATCTGATAAAACTCTGTTATTATAAACACCCACAGTCGCGATGCGTTCAGTATTCTAGCAATAGTCCTGACTTCTTGTATACCTGAGATCGAATTTATGTAAAAATCCTTAATTAATATTATTTTTTGTATCATATAGGTAACTTGACCATTTAGAAATTTGACATCTATTTCTTAATTAATTTATTGAAATTGTGTTAAGTAATTGGAAAGAAATTCCTTATCGCGCGTTGTGAAAGGGGGCTAGACGGAAAAAATCTTACGAAAAGTTGTCACGACGCTTTTTGCAGCTGTGCGGCGTGCGCATGTTTCTCTGTCTGTCTCTCTCTCTCACTCTGTCTCTCTCTCTTATAGAAAGCAAGCCAGATATTTTCATTTCTATTTCGCATTGAACAGTGTGGTGTCGCGACGATTATTTTTGTTGAGTGTATACAGGTTTTTTTTACATAATAAATAATAAGAAATAACTTCGTTCCATCCGGGTGTCCCTTGACACCTCTCAAGTTTTTATCGTATCTCCCATGGCTGATCTAAAATATTGTTCAACATCTGTATTTTATACTCATCTATATTCCACAATAAAGTATCTGAATCTGAAACTGGACCTGGATATCTGATATGGATAATCTTGCAAGGGCCGTGGAAAGCCGCTGGATGCGAACAGCACAACTGTGGACATCCTTAGGGGAGGCCTTTGTCCAGCAGTGCACGTTTGCCATATAATTAATGGGCACATAGTACACCTAGACTCACAATAACTACTTATGGGTCACACAAATAGTTTTCCTGATCGGGAATCGAACTCAGGACACGAAGTGGCGAGACGACTGTCTTAAACGCTGCGCCACACGTGCAGTCAAAAATAAGGAACAAGGTATTGCGTTTCCATATAAACCTACACATAAATTTTGTTTATCTACTGACCGTGTTATAGTAGCTATGACAGTTACAGCGTCACTACCTGTGTTGAAATTTCGACAAACAGTGCTCGGCAAATTTCTACAGGAGGCTCCCAGCCACCGCTTCTAGCATTTGCATCTCATTCGGAATGCAACCACGGGGCTCCGTGCGGCGTGGATGTGGTAACACAGTTAATGTGCAATTTTCGTTCTTTTTGCACGGCTTTTGCTAAATTTGGAGAGTTTATGTTGGTAGTTTGTTGCGAGAAATGTTGTTTGTTATATTTAACTGTGGTGAAATAATATTTTGTATAGAAATAATTTTAGCGTTATAATCATTGACCTATATGTATTCTACTAGACGCGCAATCCCATATTGAGAATTTGCTCACCGAGTTGCAGCGCGGGCGCTGCAACTCAGTAAGCAATTTTGGCCGCCGCGCCCGCGCCCCTCACCTCGCGCGCCGGACTGGGACAGAGTTTTATTCGAAACAGCGTGTCTAGTTATACAAATAAGTCAATGGTTATAATCATGAAAACACAGCGCATCGGCTAAGTCAGTCGTCTCGCCGCTTCGTGTCGCGGGTTCGAGTCCTGCGCCAGACGACTATATGTGTGACCCATAAATAGTTGTTCTGAGGCTGGATGTAATTTGTGCCCTATTATATGTTTGTAAAGTACCCCACGACACAGGAACGAGATTCCTTGGGGCGGGCGTTGTCTTTAAAAAAATGTAGTCCATTCCCATTCGGCCCCATGTCCCCTTAGCTCAGTCCTATCCTGCAATAGTGAGGGATGATCACGGAGTAGTACGCACGGGCGCCAGGTGATACACGTCTTAGTGGAAACCTCGCACTACCCAGCTTGCTGCAAAGTTTGTCTACATGGTATAACCACGCCATGTATCTCTCTATTTTGAAACCTAGAAATGATCTAGATATAGATTGGTTTCGCTTACAATTACCTATATATAGTGGATATCCAGAAATTGCTGGTTATTTGTACCTGTTTTTTGAGCGACTTGACGTGGGTAGGTACTAGTATAATCACCGGGGCAAAATGCAGGTAGTAGTAGATATCGCCAGATGCGAACCAGTGGTACTAGTTCGCTCTTGTTCGTTGAGAGATAAGATGGCGCGCGTGTGTCTGTTGACTTTCCTTGGAGGTTAAAATATATGTTATTTCTATCACACTTTGTAATTTTGCTATCGAGGAGATATATTTAACTGTTGAATTGAAATGTAAATTGGTATATGTGTTAACCGTTACGCTAGGAGGATAATAATAAGTGATTTAAACATCAAAAACACATAATTCGTGATGGTAAAATTTGTGTGATAAACGTTTCACGTGTAGAACTTTGAGTGACTCATTACACAGCACAAAAATTAAACTTCATTACGCTGATCTTAGGGTTTTAAAAATCGTGGATTTGCGAGAGGCAAGAGCGGATTTAATCGGTCGGCGGTTACTGGAAATATGGCGCCACTGGCATTTTCCTCACTGTTCCATGAGCGCATATAACCTTACACACACAGAAACTTAATATAAAACCAAATACTTTATGTTGATATCCTCTAAGGTGTATGTAGTTACTTCTACAATCGGTTTACTCAACAGTTCATAACAAGCTTATCTTCAATTTTATGACCTCTAAAATATTATGAAGCTAACTTAACTACCACATCCACTAAATCGGAAGCTCGTTAATTCTATTATGCGTTCAGGTCGAGATTTTGCAAGCAATTTCCGCCTTAGCGACAAATGCAAATACGAATGAAATGTGTTATTTATCGCGTGAATTACTACTCCTGGTGCTAACCACTAGTTCGTAGATGCCTTTGTTGGAGCCCGTATTTGCATACCCGAAATTATGGACGAGATCGCTTCATAATGTAACGATTATAGTCAGACAGAATGTTTTTGGCAGCGGTTGTACTCTGAACCAACGTTTGATAACTGTCATTGCGCTTAGATGTTGATTTGTTTCGATCTGGAGTTGGAAAGTAGGTTAGCGTTCGCTGCGGATGCTTCAAGGAGAAGTAGAATTTTAAAACTTGGCAAGTATTGAAACTGGTTTAATTTAGTGTTACAAGCTTTGTTGACTAAAGAGAGATTTAATAAATACTAGATCTTACTCTTGGTGATTATACTAACAGTTTTAAGTTATCTGTAGTACCTATGGACTTGTATTTTAATTATTTGAACCAACTTAGCCTTAATGTTCCCAGCTCAAAACAAATTATAGGATCCCCTTAAACCTACCCGTGAGTGTCGTAAAAGACGACTAAGGGATACACTAAGTAGTCGATTAGCGCCACCTGACCGCATTACTGTGGTCGCCAAACCTCATGCCATAAATAAATAGTTATCTATATTATAATTCAGTTGTAAGCATTTTGCTGTTGCACAATTTTACGAGTTTTATAAATGAATAGTTAATGCTTTTGGAATTGCGTGAAACGCATCGGAGGCAGACTGTCTTAAAATTCAGGGTGTAAAATTAGGAATACACGGGTTATTTGAAAATTAAATGGCTCAATATAAGAAATTTCGACGTGCACTTGTACCTCTTTCAGTATTTCTCAGTTTTATTTAATTCAACAAGTATTTAATTCATTTCTCAGGCATTTTCACCTGTAATAATAATAACCCTAAACCGGCGAGCATGTATGAAGAATATAATGACAGTAATCGAAGCCAAAGACGTGTGCAAAGATCGTGACAAATGGGAATCCGTTGTCTCTGCCTAACCCTCTGGGAAACAGGCGTGAGTCTATGTATGTTTGTATGTATGTAATAATAATAAGAAGATACCTCCGTTCAAGATGATGATCATTAATTAAGGGTACTGTAATTATTGCCCCGATTGGTAGGCGGGTTGGCAATTGCAGTGTGATACCCATAGTACTCAGAAATACGCTCTAACCTGTTTTCTAGCAAATCTTCTCATATGACGAGAAGGCACACGCACGGCTAAGCAGTGGAACACCCTCCCGAACGACGTGTTTCTAGACTCATACAACATGGGTTTATTTATTCAAGGCTAGAGTGAACAGGCTTCTTATGGGTACGCGCGGTCCACCTTCGACCACATCCTCGCTTACCATCAGGTGAGATCGTGGTCAAGCGCAAACCCATCCAGCATAAAAAGTCCGGCCAAGTGCGAGTCGGACTCGCCCATGAAGGTTTCTGTAGCAGCAAGTATTTCAGATGATTAAATGAAAGGTAAATTGCGTTTTTCTTAATTTATGACGTATTAATAATAAACTACTTACTAGATCTCGTTCAAACCAATTTTCGTTGTTAGTTTGTACAGTAATGTATATCATATATTTTTATAGTTTTATAATCATCTTATTTTAGAAGTTACAGGAGGGGGGGGGACACTCTTTTTACCACATTGGAAGTGTCTCTCGCGCAAACTATTCAGTTTAGAAAACAATGATGTTAGGAACCTCAATATCATTTTTGAAGACCTACCCATAGATATCCCACATGTATAGGTAAGATGAAAAAAAAATGAGTTTCAGTTCAATGTAACCCCCAAAATTATCGCTCTAATTAAATTTTTGTGTGAAAATCTTAATGCTGTTCACAGAATACATCTACTGACCAAGTTTTAACAGTACAGCTTTTATAGTTTCGGATAAAAGTGGCTGTGTCATACGGACGGACAGACAGACAGACAGACATGACGAATCTATAACGGTAATCTATGACGGTTCCGTTTTATGCCATTTGGCTACGGAACCCTAAACAGGTGTAATCATTTTCTTAGCCATCACCACACAGGTTAATACAGCAAGATTTATAATCCTCAAAATCCTTTACAAAATAAGATATCTCAGCCGACGTAAGATTCGTTCACATAGTTTAAACCCGGGAGTCTTAACTATGGGCCAAGGGTCCAGTTGACCTAATTATGGCAAGTGGCGTGGAAAATTACAGTCAGATGGGGCCTGTTCGACCGTTATTGTTGAAGGGTTGCCGGTTAAGGTGTCAGTGGGAAAACTTCTAAAGTGGACTTTGAATCTTTTGGTTTCGTGATACATTACATTTGAATTTTGGTTGTTAATTTTAATGTATCCGTGTTGGGACAGCTAATTAGCTAAAGCCTAGTTAATTTTGTCCATAATACTCGAGTTAATCGACTTAATTAAGCCTTTGATACTCTGATTTATAGATACTTATTAGTAAATTGTTCATGTTATACGTAATATCGACTGGCATGTTGATCTAGTGGTTATGTACTTGAATGCTAAGTCGTAGGTTCGATCCCAACCCAGGATAAATCTTTATGCGATGAGCGTGATAACTGTCCAGGTTTTGGGTGTTATTATAATATGTTTTATTTAGAAATATATAATCATGGTTATCAGTTGTCTGGTTGCTTTAGTACAGGCTCTATCTAGTTTGGGATCTGATGGCAATGTGTTAGTAGCTCCAAGATTTTATATTATTATCTGGGTTACGGTTAATTTGTACCTCACTATTTATATATACAGTTAGGTCTACCCCTCAGTTACTAGAGTACTTTACAGGACAGCTCACATCCTCATGTTATCTGAATTAACAACTATTGAAATCAGCAGGTGTTAAAAAGTAGTATATTTCCACGAAATAATGAAGTTAATTCATCACTTTGGTATTCACTTACACTTGTACTTGTCAAATATTTATGTATAGTAGCATAAAATCCCACATTTTTAGGCTTTGATTTATATATTTGAGTATGTTCTGTTATTTATTTTTTTCAATAAATAAATAAGTATCTTTGTTCAACTACCACCACACTGTCATCTGAACCTAAGCTAGGCAGAGCCGGTCATATGCCAACCAGACAATTGTTCAACATAATTACATATATATAAATATATATATTTCTAAACACATACATATTATATATTAATAACACTGACACATAACAAATAATCGTACTCATGAAACAAAGATGTGACAGGGATCGAATCCATGGCCTCTTAGAAGACAGGGTCACTAACCACTCATGTTGTTTTGGCATCGTAGCTATGTTATAGAAATAACTCCTGTTTAAGCAACGCTTGGATTAGCAAAACTAACGCGGGGCAAAGAGCGCCCATAGACTGCATACTGATGGCGATCTAGATGCTGTGAAAGGGCCGTACGCGCCTTTACAACTTTAATCTTATTGCTTGACGATTTTTTTCGTTGATCCTAGTATACATTATCATCCTGATATTGTCCACTACTGGACATAGGCTTCCCCAAAAGGTCTTTATAACGTTAACATTTGGAGTTTTGGAGGGGTTTGCTATAGTCACATGGCATGGCAACAGCAGTTCATTAGATTTACGCTTTACATTTCGCAGCCGAACTACAATTACGAAGCGAACTAAAATTATATCAATATTTTAAATATCAGTACCGAATATTAAAAAATGGTAGAAATAAACCAATTCCCTACCTACTGATAATATTTTCAATGCGTCTGTGTATTATAATATACACAAAACGATTAATATTTTAAATCATAATTAAATTAATTGTGTATATTAAGTGTTTTAAGCACAGACTGTGCCACAGCCTGTTCTTAAAATAAACTGCGTTATCTTCAGCTGTGTGTAAGTAACGTGGAGCAGAAAGCTGCTTAGTGACATAAAGGTAACCATTACTACACAGGTTTAACAGTTTCGACGTTAAAATTAAATGTAATGACTGCTTACATTTTATTTTAACATTGAAACTACTGCACTCGATATAATAATATTATAAAATCTTTGCAATTACTTCTTAACACACGTTGGACCGAAGACATTCAAGTAAGGGTCGCGGGAAATCGCTGGATACATGTTGAATTAACATGGAACACAAAGCTGCTTCATATTAATTTAAGTGTGACATATCAGTTGTTTGTGATCCTTTGCTAGAACAACACGTTATTACTTTTCTTCGTCATTCCATATATTGTCAACATTTTTCTTTCGATTGCAATGAAGTGTGATTTGTGCAAGAATGAATTTGCCGAAGGTGCCCAATGTGTATTGTGTGGCAAGAATTTAGACTTTGCTTGTGCCAAACTGAGTGAGAGTGGTTGGAAGAAACTTGGAGCAGATCGCAGGTCTAATTGGAAATGTCCATTGTGCAGAGCCCCATCACCATCGAGAACATCAGCGAAAGATATAAAAGAACCTGTAACACTCGAAAACATCATGCAGGAGTTAAGTAATATTAAAACTCAACTTGCCGGAGTAACCTCGGTAGTCACCGATATTCAAAAAATGAAAACCGACCTGGAGGAACTTAAACTGTCTAGTGACTTTACAAGCACTAAAGTTAATGAACTTAATACCAACATAACCAATGTTGAGATAAAAGTAAAATCGCTTGAGCAAAAATATTCGGAATTGGAAAGCAATATGTATGTTATGAAATTGCAGTTATCAATAAATGAGAATAGATCACGATTAAATAATGTGGAGATTAAAGGAGTACCTCAAACTAAGCAAGAGAACCTGTTTAATATAATGGACAAGATAGGCAAAGAAATGGGGTATGAGATACCTCATTCACAATTTAACAATATATCGCGTATCCCGTCCCATAACTCTAAAGAAAAAGTAATTATCGTCCAGTTTTTAAATCGATATATAAAAGAAAATTTCATATCCAAAGCCCGTTCCATCATGTTATCAGCGGAACTCCTGGGCTTCAAAGAAGGAGAAAAGAGGATATATATAAATGACCATTTAAATGCAGAACATAAATTACTTCTCAATAAAACCAAAGAAGCGGCTAAGCAGAACAACTATAGTTTCGTGTGGGTTAAGTACGGAAAAATACATGCCCGTAAGAATGATACCTCTCGTACTTTAGTGATTATTAATCAAAAAGATTTAAACAAAATTGTATAATACGATTCCAAGATGATTTTCAATTTATTATTTCTATGTACTCAATGAATGTAGCATGCCTCGTGGCAAAAATAGTAGTATTAATAATAGTTATCGGTTTATATCGATTATGTTTTGGGACTAGATACTTTCTTTGTTTGCATTTTGTAATTATTCTCATAAGATACTCTCCTGTCTGTATTAGGTTGAGTACCCCTGTCTTAATTCATTTATGTTTGCCACAGCTATGCATATACATGCACTATACTGTTTACACGTTATTAAAAAATCTATTTCATATACCTATCTCACTCGAACCTCACTGTCTAGCACTGTTATATTTATTTGGGAAAGGGAAGTCTAAGTATTTGGAATTACAATATTTTGCTGTCACATTACTATTGGATAAGTGTTTACTAGTTTACCTACATAATAATATGATTGTTAGGAATATTCACCATCATGACGTACTATTTATGCAAATCTTAGTTATGCTGTATTTAAACATACCGTGTCACAATGTCGTTTAATGTAAATACGAGTAGTTATAATACTTTTAATAAAGGTATTTCTATTTATTACCAAAATGTGCGGGGACTTCGATCTAAAACTACGGTTTTCTATAGAAACTTATGTCTTTGCTCGTATGACCTAATTGTCTTAACTGAGACGTGGCTGATGGAAAGTGTTAGTGATATGGAGTTATTTAATGATAAATACGTAGTGTGGCGGCGCGACCGTGACTACCAACGTACTGGACAGACACGCGGAGGTGGTGTACTTATTGCCGTTCGGAAAGATATAACTGCCAGTTTCCAACCACACTTGAGTTCCACGGCAGAGGATCTGTGGCTCGCGCTGCCCACAAAACCATCTAATAACGAACCTAGATTTAATATTTACATAGGAGTACTGTATTTATGTAAACAAAACTTGGGTAATTCATTTTCATTGCAATTGAATAACTTCCTCTCAAAGTTGGACGAACTAATGATTAACCAACCGGAGGGCAAATTTATTATCTTGGGCGACTTTAACTTAAGCGGGATAACGTGGCAAGCGAACGGGAGCAATACGTTTTTGACGGCTACCAATATGAGTAATGCGGACGAGTTCTCACTAACGGACGCACTACATACCCACAGCCTATTACAGTATAATCATGTCGCTAACATCCATGGAAGAATTTTAGACCTTGTTCTTTCAAATAGTTTTTTAACCGTATGTGAATGCGGAGAACCTTTAGTACCTATCGACCTGCATCACAAGGCACTGGACATTAATTTAAATTTTTCAAATTTGCCCTATTTTAAACCTGCTTCTAGAAATAAGTATTTATACTACAAAGGTGACTACGAAGCAATTAATTCTCATCTTTTAAGTATAGACTGGCCTAGTGAGTTGTTGCATAAAAGTGTTGACGATGCGGTTGAACATTTTTATACATGTTTACGCAAGCTTATTGAGCAGTATATTCCCAAAATACGTATAAATAATAATCATTTCCCAATATGGTACACAGCTGCCTTAAAAAAGTGCATTAAGGAGAAATACAAATTTTACAGGAAATTCAAAAATTATGGTAATTTTTCTGACGGTGACTCTTTTAAAATATTAAGAGATAGATGTAAACGGCTGGAAGATGATTGTTATCATAAATATATTCAATCAGTCGAGGAATCAATTAAGATGAATCCCAAGTATTTTTGGTCGTTTGTTAAAGCGCGTCGTAAGTCACCTGATGTCCCAGGCTGTGTTCATTACGGCCAGCTGACCTCTAATACCGGGGAAGCTATATGTAACTCTTTTTCGGAATACTTCTACTCCACATTTTTACAACCTTCGCTAACTACATCTTCGTCGTATATCGGTCATGATTACAACACATTGTCAGACATAAATAATGTGCAGATCAGTACTAATGACGTCATTAAGATAATAAAAACCATAGATCTAACGAAATCGTCTGGACCTGACCATATTCCACCTATCTTCCTATTTAAATGTGTTAATGCTATCTCTATTCCTATTACTTTGCTTTTTAATAAGTCGTTTCATGAATGCACAATGCCAGCTTTGTGGAAGAGCGCATTCATTACACCCGTACACAAAAAAGGTTCGAGGTCTGACGTCACTAACTATAGACCAGTATCTAAGCTATGCGTCGTGGCTAAGATCTTCGAAAAGATTGTGTACACCCAATTATATGACGCCATTATACATAGTTTTAGTGATGTTCAGCACGGTTTCTTAAAAAGGCGCTCCACGACATCGAACCTATTGCTTCTTAACGAGTTCATATCTGAAAATATGGGTAAAAGTAAGCAAGTCGATGTCGTTTACACTGACTACAGCCAGTGTTTTGACAGGATTGACCACAACAGACTAATTTTAAAATTACAACTCATGGGAATACGTGGGGACCTGCTCAGATGGCTATCTTCTTACATAACCAATCGCTCTCAGGCGGTTGTGATCAATAACTATATATCCAGTTGGGTAACGGTTCCTAGTGGTGTTCCTCAAGGTTCTATTCTGGGACCACTGTTGTTTTTGATCTTTGTGAACGACATCGACAAATGCTTACACCATTCTCACCTTTTATGTTTTGCCGATGATATGAAAGTTTATAAGGCTATCTCATCTCAAAAGGACGTCGATGAGCTCCAATCTGACTTAGACCGATTGGGTGAGTACTGCACACTCAATAAACTGGAACTAAACCCCCTCAAGTGTACATTAACAACGTATAGCAGGAAAAAGAACAATATCCTTTCTGAATATACCCTTAAGGGTTATAAGCTTTTGAAGCTTAATACCATACGCGATTTAGGTGTGACACACGATTCCAAGTTACTATTTGACGAACATATTAATAATATTGTGAAAAAAGCATCCCAGGCCTTAGGTTTTGTTATGAGGATATCAGGTAACTTTAAAGAGGCAAAAACATACAAAATCTTATACTGTACTTTTGTGCGCAGCATACTTGAGTATGCTAGCCAAGTGTGGAATCCTCATTACAATACATATATATCTCGGATCGAAAATGTACAGAAAAAAAATATTAAATATTTGTGCTATCGCATTAAATATCCATATAGATCCGAAAGCTACTTGGAATTATGTGCCAAGTTTCATATTTTGCCCCTAGCTAATCGTCGTGAAATAGCTGATTCAACATATCTTTTTCGTATTATATCTGGTGACATTGATTGTTCTGACTTACTAAACAAAGTCTCATTAAATATTCCATCAAAGGCCGTGAGACACCATAAAACATTTCATCTTCCTTTAGTATCAACAAACTATTGTCAAAATGCATTCCTATGGCGAACAAGCAATTTGTTAAATAAACAAATAAAATCTTTTAATTTTGACATATTTGTCAATAAAACTGAAACAGTGAGACGGGTACTCAGCCTAGACTTTTTCTCTAAATTTAACACTTAGACTATAATAAATTAATTTTAAGCTGATCACATATGTATAACATATACCACTGTCTATTCGTGGAGACCTGTAATTGGCCTTCTATTACTATTGATAGCTTTTTATAACTGTTTTTATGTGCTGTTGGTCTTCCTTAATATTAAATAAATAAATAAAAATAAATAAATAACGGTAACCAGTAACTTACAGGTTCAGCCTTAAAAGGTAATGTTAGCAACCGGTTACATAATACATTAATATTGAATAATAGAGTGTAGTGTAGATCAATATAATTCTGTACATTTGGTTTTATGACGCACGTTGGATCGATACGTTTGTAAGGGTCACGGGAAGCTGCTGCATGCGTGTAGCGATAGACTCAGACCACAAAGTTGCTTCATATTAATTTAAGTGTGACATAACGGTAACCATTAACTTATAGGTTCGGTCTTAAAAGGTTATGTCAGCAACCGGTTACATAATACATTAATATTGAATAATAGAGTGTAGTGTAGATCAATATAATTCTGTACATTTGGTTTTATGACGCACGTTGGATCGATACTTTTGTAAGGGTCATGGGAAGCTGCTGCATGCGTGTAGCGATAGACTCAGACCACAAAGTTGCTTCATATTAATTTAAGTGTGACATAACGGTAACCATTAACTTACAAGTTCAGTCTTATAAGGTAATGTTAGCAACCGGTTACATAATACTTTGATATTAAATTATAGAATTTTTTTTTTTTTACATACGTTGGTTCGATGTTCTTGTAAGGGTCACGGGAAGTCACTGGGTGTACATCAGTCATCATAATCACACAGGTCACAAACTTTCGCCTTTATAATAATAGTGTGATTTAAAAAGGAAACTTACTAGTCACGAAGCGATACGGTGTATTCTTATTGCAATGATGTAACGGTACTTGTATAGCTACGTTAGCTATTAAGTTAATAATAAGCAGTCGCTCTGTCGGAATGACAGGAGTCGGCAATAGGGGAGGGGAATTTCGAGCCCTCCCAGGGTACGTGTCCCGACCATCTGGGACATGGCGAAAAAGGGGGGCACCGGAGCACCATACCCGCGTTCCCGGGGCTCATCCCGTTAGGCGCCAAGTGAAGTCCACGTCAGGTTAGGTTTAGTCGGTTCAAGTCCGACATACCCACCCGCAGACACTTTTTGCGGGTGGCATGCGTAGGCATTCCCTCTGCCTTATCAAAAAACAAAAGTTAACAATAAGCAAATTTAATTTGACGTATTTTATCAAAGTGCCTATTTGAGAAAGACTAGAGATAGATAGGTATCTCGATATTTTTTCAGTCGACTTAACTAATATATTTATTAGATTATTATACGTTTGAAATATCGCATGAATTCATCAGATTATTATGTCGTTGTCGCAGTATCGGAGTTAAGTAAAAAATAAAAAAGCTAAATCTGACTTTTCTTTTTCTATCAATCAATAATAGATTTATAGAAAAAGAAAATTTTAAAAGTACTAGGATCAATTATTGAACTGAATTAAGTAATTGATTTATCTTGATAAGTTTCTTTGATAAAATTCAATTTACCTATTAAGTAATTTATTGTACCAAGACATTTAGTAACGATAGCCTTAGTTAACAAAACTGCCCCAAAGTCTTAACTAGTTCGACTAAACCTATTAGGCTAGATTATGAACGTTTGAAATCTTGTGATAGGCACTTAGCATTGTTGGCGCTTGGGATTAGGTACTAACTTCTCAAGTAGCAATTCTCTTAAGTTATTTATTTTAATAAAACTATTAAGTATTTAAAGCTATCATTTTAGAAATATTCTTATGAAAATTGACAAAGAAAATGGAACGTCTCGAAACGAATGGGCGAAACTTTGATTTTGGTATTCCATTTATGTAGACGCAATCCGTTTTATGCACATTTTAAATACATTTATTTTAAACATTTTGGAACAATTTAATTTGTTATCAGAGAAGAAAAAATAAGTATGAAAATATATAATACTGGCTGTCCCAGCAAACGTTGTACAACATAGAGGTTATCATAGTGTAAAGCATCGAGGTAACCATCATCTGCCAAATGAGGTACCAAATCAACGAAAAAATAAATATTAATATTAAAATTGCCATTGAAAAGTATTGGTAGGTAGTGAAAACGGGAAATTTTAGGGCTGGGTATATTTTTGGAAGCCAAATCGTAATAAATGATATTAGGTCTTTACCTATGAAATTGCCGTTCTGCAGTACTGGCCATTTCAAATCAAAATAATTTTTGTTTGGCTAAGAATTCTAATTTCAAATTAATTTTATTTTAAAAACATGGACTCTTTTTTCCAAAAGTAGTCATTTCTTTATTGATTAGTGTTACATTTTCATCGCATTTCAATCTTTTTCGTCATCATGGATACGTTAAAAATTCGAGTAATTATGGAATATGAGTACCGTCGTGGCAGCAACGCGGCACAAGCGGCACGCAACATCAACGACGTTTACGGAGCTAACACTACAAACCAACGCACCACCTGTTATTGGTTTGCTCGCTTCCGTTCTGGAAATTTCGACCTGAAAATGAACCTCGCGGTCGTCCGAAGACTTTGGTCGACAATGACGAATTAAAGGCGGTTGTGGAAGCTGATGATACACAATCTACGGCTGAATTAGCAGCAGCTTTCGACGTTAGCGTCAAAACAATATTGGTCCATTTGCGTCAAATTGGCAAGGTTAAAAAGCTTGACAAATGGGTGCCCCACGAACTCAATGATCGCCAGCGCGAAGTACGCGTCGAGACGTGCCTTGCACTGCTCAACAGACACACAAATGAAGGAATTTTGAACCGCATTGTTACCTGCGATGAAAAATGGATTCTGTTTGATAACCGCAAGCGCTCAGCAAGTTGGTTGGATCCTGGTTCAGCACCTAAACAATGCCCTAAACGAAAACTTACCCCTAGAAAAGTGATGGTCACTGTTTGGTGGTCTAGCGCCGGTGTGATTCATCACAGCTTCTTACCAAACGGGGTGAGCATTACTGCAGATGTGTACTGTGAAGAACTGAGCACAATGATGGAGAAGCTGGCGCATCTCCAACCAGCATTGGTCAATCGCTCGTCTCCGCTGCTCCTGCACGACAACGCGCGACCTCATACTGCACAGCAGACGGTCTCCAAGTTGCAAGAACTGGGGTTGGAAGCTCTCCGTTATCCGCCCTACTCACCAGACCTTGCGCCTACAGACTACTACTTTTTCCAGAATTTGGATAACTTCTTGGCGGGAAAAAAATTCAATACCCGAGAGGCAGTACAAAATGCCTTTGAAGAATTTGTTGCCTCCCGTCCAGCTGATTTCTTTAAGAAGGGCATCAATAAACTGCCACTGCGATGGCAAAGATGCATTGATTGCATGGGTGATTACTTCGATTAATACAAATAAAAAAATTCATGAAAAAAATTCGTTTAAATTTTTTCATACAAAACGGCAATTTCATAGGTAAAGACCTATTATTAAAAAAATGCCAAAAAAGTAGACAACATTTTGGAGTGTTTTAACCCTTATATTTTATGGGTTTAAAGAATAGTTTACGACCGATTCCCAGACCTACCAAATATGCACAAAAAATTTCATAAAGATTGATCAAGCGGTTTCGGAGGAGTTTGCAGACAAACTGACTGAGACACGAGAATTTTATTTATTAGATTTATTGAAAGTTTTGTTAATCTCTTAATAAATCTAATAAAAAGATCTGATTTTTAAATATAACAATTTAAGTTTGTCTATATTAGACTCCATGTTGGCGAATACATTGATTTTAACTACGTCCTTATTGCTTAGGAAATAAGGACTACATTCGGCGTAGCAAGTCTTCGAAGATGGTCTATCTAAAATTATATTTGAAGTATTTTATTCTTGAAATATCATCCATAATAATGATCCACCTAGTGTGATGCTAGTAATCTGGGAACGGGCTTTGTCATTATACTTTAATTTTTTATTGGTTGGTTTTAAATAATAATGTATTTAACGAAATAGTAGAAGAACATATGCACTAATATGTTCTACTATAACAACATAAATAATTAAAACATAAATAATGAAATTGAATAAATTACAAATAATAATATCCTAGGACATTATTTACACACGGCCATCTGATCCCAAACTAAGCAGAGCTTGTACTATGGAAACCAGATAATTGATATACTACATATACTTCTTTTCTTTTATAAATACACACATGTATAGATAATTACACTCAGACTCAGCACAAATAGACATTCATGCATGTATATGTCCTGGGTGGGAATCGAACCCACGACCTCCGGCGTGAAATCAGGCATTTGCTAACCACGCCAACAGGCCCGTCATATGCATATTATTCGACACTAATAATTCAAAGTAACATTATTTACATACAATGTAGAATATAACAGCTATCAATTTGTGTAAAGTATAGCATTACAAAGGTCGGCTTTGAGTATATTTAGATTATTACTAAACATTTAAGTTTAGAATGGTTGTGATAATGGCTAGATTAGTGTACTTAATACGTACATTAAGTAAGTAAGTGGCTACTTACATTTAATATAACTCTAATATGTGCTTGCTAAACATAAACGTTTGTGTTAAAGTATCATCGGTAGGTTTAGATATTTCCTTTTGTTTTCGTCTAAATCTTTTAATTGTGATCACGCGAACTCACGCTACAGGAGTTCCATGTTTTATTGTACGGGGTCACTATTATAGGTTGTTGACAGTGAAGTTATAATGAAATTTATTCAGCACTTGGGTATTTACATACACTTGTACTTGTCAAGCTCACAATGTGTTACATAAACACAGTAATTAAAGCAACAAAATATTTTGAATTAGTCCGGCCGTGCGGTTTGTTTCGTCATATTTGTTTATTTTTAATATCCTTAAATAAATAATAAATAGCAAGCTACTAAACTATTATTGTTACATTTAGCAATTTTATATTAAAATTAAAGAATTGAAAACAATGAGCAGTTGGCTAGCGCAAAAGGCTCCCAACCAGTAGCTTAATTTAAGCGACTAATACCTGAGGCAGAAATGAACACAGGGTTCTTATATGCAGCGTTTTTTTTTTTTTTTAGTAAGCCTCTCGGCTTTTACTGCTTCACCGGACAGTAGGGGTGAGCGTGGGCTCTAACCGCCGAGCAAAATATAAACTACAAACTAAGTACCCGCGCCGGCTCTGGGCGGATACTGACGGGGAGAGGGCGAGAGATCATGGTTTTTAGGGATGTTTTGTGCAATTTGCGGTCTACGTTAGTACGCGACGCGGCCTCACTTCCGGTCTAGGTCCGGAGAGGGCATTTCATCGGATCGAATGCAAACTAATGGTCATGTAGGACGCTGGTGGTCGCGACTCGTTCGCGGGCGTACTCTCGACCGGCGAGTACGAAATGTCGGTTGAGCAGTGTTGCGAGAGTCCCTAATCGATTTGATCTGGTCAAGATATACGGTGGTCTCGTCGTCCGGGTCGTCTATGACATGCTTCGGACGACGGTGCTTAATTGAGAGTCGGATGAGGGTGTAATTGACCGCCTGTACCACCAATTTACTTGGATGGTGAGTGGCAGAGTCAAATCTTATATGCAGTGCTGTATCTTCTATATATATATTAGCATAGTCCAAGTTCAGGCAGAGGGCGGAGCTTGTGACGTCATCGAAAGTGGAGGGATCGGACGTGAAGGGGCACGCAGAGGCTCCGAGCGGCGCGCACGCCTGCCGACCGGCCTTCTTGTTCCATCGCCAGAGATAGACGGACGTTATACTGTGTTACTGCCACATTGCCATTTTACCTTGTAAATCATATTATTTAAATAATAAGTATGTCATTCAAAGAGTTATCTTCTTTTTATAAAATACCAACCGTATTTGCTAAATATATTCTATTTACAGACGCACATCAAGCTACCCCAATCTGTCAAATTTCTCCAATTGAAAGTGAACCTTATGTGTTAAAGTTGAAAATCTATAAAAGGAATTTGACAGATTGGGGTAGCTGGATGTGCTTGCGTCTGTACAGTTAGTTTTACATTATAATTGCGAAGGTTTATAATTATTTTGTACAGAATGTATCCAAGAAAAACTTAATCTGAGAGAGAGACGCTTTTTGAATAGTAGTCTTTAGTTCCCTGTGGGATGCCAGAATAGACAAGCTTTTTATTCTGTCTC
This sequence comes from Pseudoips prasinana, assembly GCA_951640165.1. Lineage (NCBI taxonomy): Eukaryota > Metazoa > Arthropoda > Insecta > Lepidoptera > Nolidae > Pseudoips > Pseudoips prasinana. The sequence goes on from OX621248.1 coordinate 35,284,889, forward strand.
TTCCATAAACCGACTTCAGCCGACCGTGGATGTGTCTTTTAAAATAAATAATAAATAAATAAAAAAGTTTTTTATTCACGTAGACTTTAAAAAAGCGCTTGTGAATAGTCAGAACATGTTTGTAGTAATATAGTTCTATACATTATTATTTCTAGTAACATAAATTGTATTGATTGTATGAAAACATTTATAATTTTCGCCACAAAACTATAGTGACTAGTCTGCTGGTCCAGTGGTTAGTGACCCTGACTGCTAAGCCAAATGTCATGGGTTCGAATCCCCACCCAGGACAAATCTTTGTGTGATGAGCACAAAATTATAATGTATATTATAATTTTGTGTGATGAGCACAAAATTATAATGTATATTATATGTATTTTGTTTATATAAGCATGTTTATCAGTTGTCTGGTTGCCATAGTACAGTCTCTGCCTAATTCGGGATCATATGACTGTGTGTTAGTTGTCTCGAGATATTTATAATTTATTTATTTGTTCTTTAAAAAGACAACGCCCGCACTAGGGAATCTGATCCCTGTGTCGCGGAGTATTTTACAAACATATTAGACGGATACAAATTTATGGGTCATACAAATAGTTGTCCGGCGCGGGACTCGAAGGCGAGGCGTTGCGAGGCCAATGTTACGGTTACTCTTTGGGTTTTATTAAATGAAACCCAACCTCCGTGAACAAAAATTGTTTTTATAATAAATTAACAAAAAAAATATTTTTAAATAAATGGTGGTAGGCCGTGGGTAACAGGCCGGTCGTTACGTTAATTCTGCCGAGCTTAGTTACTTGACTCCCCTGGACTGAAGCGACGACGCGACGCGAAGCCAGTGATGGGCAGCCTGGCAGACAGGAAGGAGTGGCGTCCAGCCGTTCAGGATCGTCCAGGGCAGCGGGAGGCAGACTTCCTTCATATATAGGGGGCTCGACCCGATAAAAGTTTAATCCCAAACCTGGTAACTCGCATCGATAACTCGGGAGCAGTAGGTTTTACAACGATGCAGACGAAGCACCATTATACTTGCTCTGCCAATGTGGAACACTGATCCACAAACATAACATCATCATCATATATTGTGGACACGCGTCTTAATCGCGGTAATATGTTAAGGCAAAACAATACCTTTTGGTTTACCTCAACATAATATCGTCATCGTCAGCATGTTAGCATTCTTATTCTTATTCTTCTAGTGGCGGCTATTTCTAGTCCCCGGAGGTCCTGGTAACACTGCGTCCAGTGATGAACTATTGTGCTCGCCGCTCCAACTAAACTTTCCTGTCTAACCCTGCAACATAAATAAATCTTTTTGGCAGGAGTATCGATAACATCGTCCTGGTGCAAGAAGTGTTGGCCAAGGACGGTGTTACGTTTATGCATCAGTGGCTCACAGTGACAGAGCAGGTGTAGAGGTGTTTCGTCTGCGTTATTGCAGAATCTACACACTCTACAGTCTCCGATGTTAGCATTACTCCGAATATTCTGTCATTAATTTGCTTGCAATGTTTGACAGTTAATTTTAGTTGGAGCGGTGAACGCAGTAGTTTATCTTTGGATAGAAATTAAAAAAGAAAGAAAAAAATACAATAAAGAGAGAGATAAAAAAGGTTTATACCAAACAAGCCCAGATAATCCCTAACTTACGCCCGAAATTAATAAACGATCCGCAATCTGTCAGTCAGTCCTATCTCTAGATTAGCTCTAACGCTATCTTGATCTTTACCTGCGTGCCAATAACAAAACATATCTATCCATCCATTTTTTGCCCAGAGGTTGGGGTGCGATCCTTTCCCTCTGCAGCGTTTCGTTTTATGCAGAACTCGGTAACTCAGGACACAATTATACCATTTAATTTAAGATGAAAATTCATTTTTAAATATATTATCGATAAGTCATCAATACTGACTTATTTATAGCTAGGTTAAAATATTTTACTAGACGACTAGGGTATATAATAATAAGGTGAAACTTAATTGGTCAAACATTATGTTTTGGTGGAACGGAACGTATCAAAATTTGACAAGCAAAACGCACGCCTGCGCTGCGCCGTCGTCGCCGATCGGATCAAGAACAAAAAAGCAGTAAGTTGGTTGTTTGTTTTTGTTGCAAAGCATTTTTAACTAATATAATTACTTATTAATAAATATAATACCCATAATGGATTCTGATATGATAAGCAATAATTTTATTATTGAATTCTGTGTTTTTTTTACAAATAATTTAAACAGTGACGTGAAGTTGTTGCCGCCTATTTTGTAAACAAAAAAATATTCTTATTATTTATTATTTATATGCAAAGCTATTTTGGAATATAATGAACTATGTCACCAATTTTATCTTTAGAACCAATTGTCAATCTAGGATTGCAACTTTAGATTGTTTTGGCTATCTAAGCTTATGTCAAAATTAATGGATTGGTTATTGGCACGTGCAACCTGTCATTTTAGTACAGAGGCCTATCTTTTTCTATGATCCGTCCTCCTAAAGATCGCTCGTTCGGAAAGATTGCTTTTTTAATCTGTGGATGCTTTATTGGCACGGTTTAATAGACAAATGGATCGAAATTGCTATCGTAGATAGCATAAAATGGATTAGGATCGTTTATTAATTTCGGGCATTAGTTTACATCAAAGATAGCATAGCAAACAGTTTAGTTTACATAGGTGTTCATTTGGAAGAATTCAACATTATCTGTACAAGCTAGAAAAAGGCGTCTACCTTAACAAATGCGCAATAAATAATTTCTGTGACTCTGATCTTCCGATAACTCCAAAAAGACAACGAAATCGATTATGTATAACTGTAAATTATAATACACATAACTACGCGTACTTGAAGCAGCGTTCAGTTCCGACGATAATTATTATATGATATGTCAAGTATTCCGGGGACAGGAATTATCCACCTGCAGAAGAATATATTAATTATTCAGAGTAAATGCGAATAATTTGTTAGAACTCACTATAGTTGTAGCTTTGGAATATTTAAATTAAATTTTCTATAATTATAGTGAAGAGAGGTAGGGCACAGCGTTCATTCACTCAAAGAGCTGCCCGACTGGGGAAGTACCTCCACTTCCACCTTACAGAAGATCCTCAATAATAACATTAATAATTTTAATATATGACGGTCACCGTAGCCTAGTTGGTAGTGCTCTTGCCTACGAAGCTGGTGGTCCTGGGTTCGAATCCCGGTAAGTGCAAATATTTGTGTGATGAGCACGAATATTTGTTTCTGAGTCATGGATGTTTTCTATGTATTTAAGTATTTATCTATCTATATAAGTATGTGTATCGTCGCCTGGTACCCATAGTACAAGCTTTGCTTAGTTTGGCGCTAGGATGATCTGTGTGACATTGTCCCTAGAAATTATTATTGTGTTTCTGCGTGTAAGTAAGGTCGCCAGAGCTCATTGGGGGGGGGGGGGGGGGAGGTCAGCAACACTTGTTTGCCGACTCTTAAAGGCTAGTACAAGGGCGGCGGTGATCACTTAACTACAGGTGACCCACTTGCTAAAAAAAAAACATCGTATTCTTTATTATTGAAATACCGTCACGTATTCAAGATAAGCTACCGGCAAATGCCACCAACCCGTTTTCCACAACCGTTAAAATACACTTATAACTATCAAGCCAACCCTGGAATAGTATCCCCTAATACCGTCCAGAAACAATAGGGCCCCCCATTACCGTATAATTATCGAAAACCTATAGTAATAACCACACAATAACCTAAAAATCAATCAGACCTCGCCTTGCTGGAGCCGAGGGCTGAACATCGGAGGAAAAAATTGGAAATCAATCTATTTCTATAACCAAGCGTCTCCGAAGTATCCATTATCATAATGTGATGGCGACCCAATACTATAATCAGATCTAAGACCTTATACTGTTATGTTTTATATATGTATATTTTTATGACTAAGAATATGGGACGCGTTCGGTTTGGAAATGTTGCGAGTATTTTTCTTGGTATTATTGTATGAAGGTTGATCTGACTTTATGAATTTGACTGTGTTTTTATTGGTGGAAACAACAAGGTATTGTCGCGATTAAACATAGTTTTTTCGGCGGCTAATTGACCTAGCCAACTATACATTATATACAAGCTGTAACATAAATAGTGAACGTAACTTAAGAAGCGCTATCTACCCATGAAACTTAACTAGTTAGTTACTTACTTATCGTATGGGCAGTGGTTACCCTACTGTCCGGTTTGTTCAAGCCGCCCATTAGGCCTGTGACATGAGTTAAGGATTTTTATATTACAAATGGACGTATTTTTATTATTATATATTTTTATTATTCTATTGTACTCTATTTATATTATTTGACATTGTAAACAATTAATTCACTAAAAAAATTATGAATAATGTATTTGCACGCCATAAGTGGCAGGATATCGGGAATCTATTGTTGTAAAATCTTTTGTACCATATTCTGGCAAATAAATATTTTATTTAATTGATTGATTGATTCTCTACAACCGGGACCGATGGCTTAACGTGCCCTCCGAAGCACGGAGACACTCAGAAATTAAACCACTTTGGCGGTCACCCATCTATGGACTGATTGCGAGCCTAGTTGCTTAACTTCACCGATCAATTACGGACCGGTGAAAGCATCTAGCTATGAGCGCCTACTAGTTAACAGTTAAATACGATGAAGATAATTGTTGGCTCCCCGTACCTAATGAATCAGCTGATCTGTATAGGGAGTTATCAGTAGATCTGTAGAGCCTCGTTGGTATAGCGGTAGCGTGTTCAACCGCAGATAATGATTTTCCGTAAAAATAAATTTCTCAGTACCAGCCCGAAGTCTGGAAGTTGGTGGTATTACACCCCCGTGCCTCGGAGAGCACGTAAAAAGGTCGGTCCTGTACCTGAACTCTTTCCGATCGTGGCGCTAGGCGTCCCATCGGATCATGAGAGTGGTGGAATAGAAAGTGTCCCTGTGTTAGCGTACACACTTGTGCACTATAATATGTCCTGCGCTATTGGCTAGTCTCCATTAAGACTGGACGCCGTGACCGAAATTCGGTCGGGAGGACATCATAGGGAGTTATTATTTTGTTTTGTGTGTTTTGCAGTTTTCAGTTTCATAGGCAAATTAAACTCCTTATTTATTTATTTTATTTTAAAACTTTTGCACATGAAAGTACACAGGCGGACTTAATGCCGTAGGCATTCTCTACCAGTCAACTTTGCGGTGATGCCGAGAAAAACAAGGTAGGTGCACTTTAAAAACGTCTTGTGTTTGTGGAATATTATCATCCTTAACTTTCGTCCATTATTTATGTTAAAACTTAAAACGGCGCAGGAGTTTGAGCAAAAACAAAAGTCCACTTCTTATTTCCTTAGTCTTATAATCGGATGGGGCGGCACACGATGACAGAGACAAGGCAGGAGACAGAGACAGGACTGACAATATTGCTTATTTCTGAAAGCACGAGCGTTTTTCACCGCGAACTACCAGATTGCAGGCTATAATAATAATATTCTGGGAAATTATTTACACACGGCCATCTGATCCCAAACTAAGTAGAGCTTGTATACTGATATACTACATATACTACTGTTATTTTGTAAATACATATTTACATAGATAATTACATCCAGACTCAGGACAAGCAGACATATTCAAGCACACAAATAAATCTATCAATTGCTAATCAATTCAATTGCTAATCTAGTCCATCCAACGGTTGTCTGGAAGAAATCGCTCTTATGCGATAGGACCGCCAATTGTACATAAATTGAAACTATGTCTATACATCTTAATTTTATTCTGTGATGTGTAATAAAGTGTACCTATCTAACCTATCTATCTAATTTCTGTCCTGGGTGGGAATTGAACCCACGACTTCCAGCGTGAAAAGCAAGCATTTGCCAACCACGCCAACAGGCCGCAAAACAATAACTGGGTGTTTCTCTAGTTACAAAAATCCATTATGTTCATTAAGCAATTTGAATACTTTTTTTTTTAAAAGATTACTATTATTTAATAAGTTTAGTTTTTTTGGAATTTTATTAGGATCTTAGGAATTTTTGAAGTTATACTTCTTTTGGCGCGATGGAGAAAAATGATGACAGTGAACCAAAAAATTTAACAGCATGAAGTTAGTTCTAGGTAGTATGAGAGTGAATTTTTACGATGCGCGCGCATCGTGCGCGCGCATCGTAAAAATAACAGCATGACGTTAGTTCTAGGTGGTATGAAAATTGATAACTATGTTCAAGTTGTATATTAAGAAGTATAACTTCTAACGCGTGTACATAAGTACACACAAGTTTCTTTGTAACACATTTCCGTCCCTTCTCCAAATCACTCCCATAACCTAGTTGTAGTAGGTCACCGTAGCCTAGTTGGTTGTGCTCCTGCCTACGAAGCTGGTGGTCCTGGGTTCGAATCCCGGTAAGTGCAAATATTTGTGTGATGAGCACGAATATTTGTTTCTGCGTCATTGATGTTTTCTATGTATTTAAGTATTTATCTATCTATATAAGTATGTATATCGTCGCCTGGTACCCATAGTACAAACTTTGCTTAGTTTGGGGCTAGGGTGATCTGTGTGACATTATCCCCAGATATTATATTATTATTATTATGTATAAAACATATCTACCAACCAAAAGATGTTACACATAAATATTATTGAAACTGCATACAACTGGCTGAACTTACTATAATTAACGTTTTGGTAATCGATAACATATTACCGGACACGTAATTACAATTATCAATGCAAATGATAAAGAAATGATTACGACATAATAATGTTTGGCAACGTTAGTTGCAAACCTGATTATTTATCACTTTAATAGTGTAATAACACTTGTTACCTACCCGACATTAGTTCTGTACAACGTGCAACATAAATAGTAAAACTTAAGGAATTCTATTATATATAAAACGAATTTGTGAAATATGTAAAACTAGCTGTGCACCGCGGTTTTACCCGCATGAAACTTTATAAATTATAGTCTAAGTGGTATGAAGTTAGCTGACACCCTGGATTAAGCCAGGGTGTCAGATCTAACTTTTAAATCGCTCCGGCCGTTTAGACGTCAAGAAGTAACAAACTTACACACTCACAAACTTTCACCTTTATAATATTAGTAGGATATTCTTTTGGTAAAATTCATCAGCTGGTTGTTATCCTTGTATGGAAAGTTCATATTTTAAGTGTGTTCTGCCTGTAGATGGGACCATGTCAGGCTTAAGCAAATTAAATTGTTTATATTAGTTATTCATCATCATTATCATAAAGCTAAATCAAAAGATTCCCACATTGGATTGTCATATCCATCGTTTGATATGCCATAATCGCCACGCTTGGGAGAAGGGTTGGGAATCGCAGTACGATGGTCATAGTACACAGAGAGACGCTGCTGACCGTTCTCTGACAGATATTCCCTCGGGATGGCTTCTACGCCCCCCACGGGATGAGATGGGATGGAATTATTCTTTGCCATTAGCCACACAGTAGTTATTAGGTATGTATAATGATAGTTCCAGTATGTACAGACGCCAGCACATCCAGCTATCCCAATCTGTCAAATTTATTTTATAGATTTTCAATTTTATCACAAAAGCATAAGGTTCACTTTCTATTGGGGAAATTTGACAGATTGGGGAAGCTTGATGTGCTGGCGACTGTACTTAGTTTAACTCCATTTCCAATCTTTAATTATAATGAGTTGGACTAGAACCAATGGAATATTTGCATCTAATTAAATTTAAAATTTGGCATTGGCATTAGAAGTAAATTATTTTAGGTCTGTATATTATGTCTTGTGCGGATCGCGGGAAGCCGCTGGAAGCGGGCAGCACAGGAGCGGCTATTGTAGAGATGCTTGGGGAGGCCTTTGTTGAGCAGTGGACGTCTTTCGGCTGATATGATCATGGTGATGTATATTATAATAAAACTTCTATTAGTTGTGTATTTTAAACTTACGGGATGTTTATTTTAATGAGATACAAGGCCCCAAAATTATGGTTACCTATTTCCGTTACTCATTGTTGAACAAAACGTATAATTTTAGACTTGCAACATAAATTTGGAACTCGAAAACCACGCACAGTAACAAAATCCGAGCCCCAACCAAGACCTTAAATCACAATTACAATTTCATTAGCTAATCGTACAGTGTGGGCCAAACGGTACCAAACGGTACCTTTAGTTCACGGAAGGGCTGCAGAATCAACTTGATTAAAGAGGCCTTTGTAGCGATCCCGTATATATAAACAGTCTATGTATACTAAAGTAAATTATGTAGAAGAGGAATCAGTGCGTTTAGCAGCGGTATTTTTGTTGACATTTTGCGGTGTCTATGCGCTGACAATTTCTTGGATCATTTTATTCATTTGAATGTATTAGAACATATTATTATTCTCACCGTAGCCTAGTCGGTAGTGCTCCTGCCTACAAAGCTGGTGGTCCTGGGTTCGAATCCCTGTAAGTGCAGATATTTGTGTGATGAGCACGAATATTTGTTTCTGAGTCATGGAAGTTTTCTATGTATATAAGTATTTATCTATCTATATAAGTATGTATATCGTCGCCTGGTACCCATAGTACAAGCTTTGCTTAGTTTGGGGCTAAGATGATCTGTGTGACATTGTCCCGAGATATTAAATGTTCATTCTATTTGTAGTTTATACTTTCATAAATGAAAGATCAATCAAACTTTTACATACAAAGTTTATCGTATGTTTTTATTAAGAGCCTGCATTAACATTGGTTCGACTTTGAGTAGTTGTGATTATAATTGTAAATTGATTGTTTTGTTTTTGTTGACATTGTTTTATATTTAAACAATGGTTTTTAAAAATAAGAATTTAACATAATGATAATAACGTTCAATTTACGTCTAATCAAATTTTCATGTTACATGATTTGTCTGTTAATGAACGAATTTTCATAATTATCATTTTATTTAATAGGAAAAGCTTTTGAAATAGTTCCATATAAACGTATTTAGGTAAGCTCCATTGCTACTGCTGCGCGTTTTATAATGGGCAGCTATTATAACAGTAATTTCTAATTAATGAGATATTATGTCCAATTTAATATTGTATACTAATATGGTGCGTTATAGTTGGACTAACCTTTTAAATATCATCCATATATTGGTACATATTGGTCACAAAAAGTTGAATCAATTCTATTCTACAACATGTAATGTAATTAACGCACACCCTCAAACACCCCCATCAGAATATTATATTGTAATCATAATACATACACTGACTTTTTAATTTAACATGTATATGCATTTTTATTGACTAAATTAGTTTCTTGGAATAAAGTTTATTTTTCTTTATTGTATATTGAATGATGGAATTTGTATGAATAGAAATAAAACTGCGATTTTAAAAGTCTTTTTACTTTGACTTACGATCCATTTCAGTTAGTTTTGACTGTACAGGGTTAATATGATAATCATTTCAATTTTTCGAATAAAAAAAATACCTATACTAAAAATGATAAAAATCGATTACGTAAACGATTCTGAACAAACTGTTTTCAGGATATGCGTTAATTAAGTTACATGTTGTATAGTAGACCAGTGAGAGGTTATATCCTGGTGACCGCAGTATTTGAATTACGTAGGGCAATTTGGTGATATGTAAAAATAATATGTGAAACTGTGTACAACTTTGTAAAACATTGTCTGTACCATTTTTATGCAATTAAAGATTACTTACATACATATTTCCTTGAAGCCCTCATAGCTAGTTGATCTCACCAGTCCGTAAGTTAGCGGTGAGGTTAAACAACTAAGCTAGCGGTCAGTCCATAGATGGGTGACCATCAAAGTGGTTTCATTTCTGAGCGTCTCCATGCTTCGAAGGGCATGTTAAGGTTGATCCCGGTTGCTTGAACAACTCTGACACTAGCTTAACCACTGCCCATACGATGATAATACGGTCACCGTAGCCTAGTTGGTAGTGCTCCTGCCTACGAAGCTGGTGGCCCTGTGTTCGAATCCCGGTAAGTGCAAATATTTGTGTGGTGAGCACGAATATTTGTTTCTGAGTCATGGATGTTTTCTATGTATATAAGTATTTATCTATCTATATAAGTATGTATATCGTCGCCTGGTACCCATCGTACAAGCTTTGCTTAGTTTGGGGCTAGGATGATCTGTGTGACATTGTCCCTAGATATTATAATATTATTATTATTATTTACTTACCCTAAAGATTAACAAACATATTGAAATAATTCTTATTTCATCATCATCATTTCGGTCAATGACTTCCACTGGGGGATAAAGCCCTTCCTAAAAGAGTTGTGTCCATAATTTGGAGGGATATGCCATAATCGCCACGCTAGCAGATGGTCATAGTACTCAGAGACGCAGCTACCCTTGCTCTGAAAGGTATACCCCCAGGTCAACTTCAACCCCACGTGATGAAATTGGGTGGCGATGTTCTATACCACACACGAATTTCCCCTATTTCTGAACCTTACAGGTTCTCGAGTGGTGACTACAAGATGGGAAACAGTTGGATTCGTATAGCAAGACGCCGCCAATTGTGGAGATCTTTGGGGGAAGCCTTTGTCCAGCAGTGGACGTCTTTTGGCTGATGTGGTGATGATGATAAACCTTACAGGTCTTTTAAATGAAACATCTTATATATCTATAAGAACATTCGGGATACCGGGTGAGACACCTTGTGGTGAGGCCCAGCAGGAGCCGACCTACAACCGACGCCGTCTTAACGGAGGGGGGTCCCTGGTGGCTGTCCCAGTTGACTAGGGGTGGTGCGAGTTACGGCGTCCACTGTGGCCAAGTCTCTAGGGAATCGGTGACGGTCCGGGGGGCGGGCGTGGTAAGGTGCGATGGTCTTCAAGTGGTCCCATGAAGAGGTGTCGGCGTGGCTGAACATTTGGTCCGCCAAGCGCTGGACGAATGTGTCGATGGACTCCATCCTCAGGTCCCTCTCTATGGTTGAATTCCTCACGTAGCGAGGAGCTGCTATGATGGTGCGTAGTGCCTGAACAATAAAATTATGTTAGCACAGGCACTACTATAAACGGCGGAAAATCTCTATAGCGACTTTTAAATAATAATTAACGCCATCTAGTGACCAAATGTATGAAACTATTTTCCTTTGACTTAAACTGTCACTAAATGGTTAGACACCTTGTACCACACGTGCTGTCGATTAAACTATCGAGTAGGTATATCATCATTACAGCTAAATAAGTCCACTGCTGGACAAGCCTCCCTCAAGAATCGTCTTGGGGGGATATGCCATAATCGCCACGCTTGGCAGGCGGGTTGGCGATCGCAGTAAGATGGTCATAGTAATCAGAAGGAAGCTGCTGCCCATCCTCTGGTAGATATTCCCTCGGGTCGACTTCTACGCCCCCCACGGGATGAGATGGGGTGATGATATTCTGATTCCGATATTTGTCGCCGTCACCACACAGCAGTAGGTATATAAAGTGTAAATAAAATTATGATTCAAATTTTAAATAAAACAAATGATTATATATAAATTATTGGTAAAACTAAAAAATAAAAAAATAAAAAATTGATGTTCTTGCCATAGCAGGACTCCAGCTACGCAGTAATGACCTAAATAGTCTTGTCTGCAGCCATTCTATGGCACCCTCATCCTTTACGCCGTTATAATTACAAAAGTCATACAGTTGCGGTGTTAATAATGTAGCAGCATTTATAGTCCGGTCGGTGCAGCGCCCCATTCATTACTGCAAGGGGCCTACTTTTACTTCCTCTCCATCTTAATGAAGGCTTCCTCTTCGTACTAAACCTTACTGGAAACAGTGGCACAGTGAAAGGGAATGGTTTAGTTTGGCGTTATCCAACGATAACTAGTGTTTACAAATAGTAATTTACAAGTAGGTATAAATAAAATATGAACGGAGTAAAAAATACAATTGTATTTTTTTAAAGAATACGCCGAGCCATTATGTTTTATTTAATCCCTGCGAAAGTACCCCGTTACTTTACAAACCTAGAATTTGCGGACGCAAAATATACCCAGACACAAAGCAACTACTTATGGGTCACACAAATAGTAATTGAACCCGGCACACGAAATGGCGAGGTGACTGTCTTAACCCTTGTGAAGAACCCTAGGACTAGGGTCCTTTACTGGGGTTTGAATAAAACCAAAAAGATCAGAAAATACGGGAGTGGAACCAACACCCCGTCTGATTTATTTCAATCACCAAAGTTACAGTGCTTATATAACTACTGATCCACTTTGGTTTGGATAACAAGAATTCGCTTATACTGTTTCACCACATTATCTTATTAACGGGTGATCTCGTAAACAGGTGATCTTGTTAACAATAAAATCTGCGAGGTCATCTCACATCCCCTCACGGGGATGGAAGGATTCGGTTCCGGGGCATTGGCCCCCCGACCGAGGTAGCTATATCGCTGCCCGTAACTACAGGCAGGTGGTTGGTGTAGTCCTTCGGACTACGGTAAATGATTCCTTAGGAATTGGTCACAGCTATCGCCGTTTAATGATTTAGGGCCAGCCAATACTGGGGCAGCAGTGAGGGTGGGGGATTTTACCTCCCCTTGCTTCACGGCGCCGGGAAATCAAGGCACTACCGGGTGAGACACCTTGTGGTGAGGCCCAGCAGGAGCCGACCTACAACCGACGCCGTCTTAACGGAGGGGGGTCCCTGGTGGCTGTCCCAGTTGACTAGGGGTGGTGCGAGTTACGGCGTCCACTGTGGCCAAGTCTCTAGGGAATCGGTGACGGTCCGGGGGGCGGGCGTGGTAAGGTGCGATGGTCTTCAAGTGGTCCCATGAAGAGGTGTCGGCGTGGCTGAACATTTGGTCCGCCAAGCGCTGGACGAATGTGTCGATGGACTCCATCCTCAGGTCCCTCTCTATGGTTGAATTCCTCACGTAGCGAGGAGCTGCTATGATGGTGCGTAGTGCCTGAACAATAAAATTATGTTAGCACAGGCACTACTATAAACGGCGGAAAATCTCTATAGCGACTTTTAAATAATAATTAACGCCATCTAGTGACCAAATGTATGAAACTATTTTCCTTTGACTTAAACTGTCACTAAATGGTTAGACACCTTGTACCACACGTGCTGTCGATTAAACTATCGAGTAGGTATATCATCATTACAGCTAAATAAGTCCACTGCTGGACAAGCCTCCCTCAAGAATCGTCTTGGGGGGATATGCCATAATCGCCACGCTTGGCAGGCGGGTTGGCGATCGCAGTAAGATGGTCATAGTAATCAGAAGGAAGCTGCTGCCCATCCTCTGGTAGATATTCCCTCGGGTCGACTTCTACGCCCCCCACGGGATGAGATGGGGTGATGATATTCTGATTCCGATATTTGTCGCCGTCACCACACAGCAGTAGGTATATAAAGTGTAAATAAAATTATGATTCAAATTTTAAATAAAACAAATGATTATATATAAATTATTGGTAAAACTAAGAGTAGTAAGACTAGGCAAAATTAATATTAAGAAAGCCTTCATTAGTTCAACCTAGTTTAACCTAAAATCCACAATGTATTATTGAAATGAAATATTGTATTGTAACTATAGTTTTACTAAAAACATACAAAAATAATCCAAATGTCGAAGCAAATTTCTAGAAGAAGTCTAATCCAAAGAACATTTCTGTAATTTTCTGAGTTACAATGTTACTCAGTTTTAGTAACGCAATATAAATAAGAGTAAAAATCTTAGAACAAATCACAGTTCTGTATTTAACTGCAAGCTTGCGCATAATCGGGCAGCAGTGCTGTGGTATTAAGTCGTAATGAGAAATAAATAAAATAGTGGATGTTATAGAACAAGATGGAACGCTGACCCAGATTGATGGGCTTCATCGATTTAATTTTGATTACTCTTTACATTTTTACTAGAATTACGAGTATGGAATGTACTTGTGGAAGATTTGAAGAGAGTTATCTGGTAACATAACAATTTAATAATTAATAATAGGAACAATGTCACACAGATCATCCTAGCCCCAAACTAAGCAAAGCTTGTACTATGGGTACCTACTAGGCGACGATATACATACGTATATAGATAGATAAATACTTATATACATAGAAAACATCCATGACTCAGAAACAAATATTCGTGCTCATCACACAAATATTTGCACTTACCGGGATTCGAACCCAGGACCACCAGCTTCGTAGGCAGGAGCACTACCTAGGCTACGGTGACCGTCAATTTTCTTATTTCATATTAAGTGTGTCCCTTAAACTATGGCACACCTGTTAACATGACCTTTGTGCCCTAATTCCGGCACGTTACAAGAACTAATGGACGCTACTGACAACGCTCAACTCGTAGCTGAATACTGGGCTGACCTAATTTAGATTGCCATCGACATGCTAAGAAGAAGGGTGCATAATTAAATTAGGATAACGAACACACTGCCATCTGATCGTAAACTGGGCAGAGCCTGTACTATGATAACCAGACAACTGATAAACATACTTATATATTGCTATATACATACATCTCTACTATGTAAAAATAAGTCAGGTTTTCCTTCCTGACGCTATAACTCCAGAACGCACGAACCGATTTCCACGGTTTTGCATTCGTTGGAAAGGTCTCGGGCTCCGTGAGGTTTATAGCAAAGAAAATTTATAAAATTTAACGCGAGTAACACCGCGGGGCACAGCTAGTTTTATATAAAAATTACAGCCATACACAGAACCAATAATCGTTCTCATCTAACAAAGATTTGTTGTGGCTGGGGATCGAACCCACGACCTCTGGCTTAGTAGTCAGGGTATTAACCACTATTCCAACAGCCCAGTCATTAAATTTGTCCGAGTCACTTTTACATGCGGTAAAACTGGGGCGGGATTAACAATGAGAGTAATGCTATCAGTATTGAAAGCAACACATCATAAAAGGACTTGTATCTTCTTTTCTGTTATATTTGAATAAGAAATGTACATTTAAAAGTTAAAATCCCAGTGTAGGGCGCGCCATCCTTTACGCAAATAATATCAGGTTTCTTCGTCAATCATAGCACCTTACACAAAGGAACCAATTACCCTGATGGTCGTATTCAAAATCCCTGCCTTACAAAGGTGCTAGAAACTTAATATATGTATTTTAATTTATCACATCCATACTAATCTCTCTACCCCCACTAGACTATCTATTTGGAGCATAGATAACTTAACTGTGGGAAGTGCCACTTTGGACACTTTCATCATATTATTATATAAGTATGGAAACTGAAGTGGCAGTGGGCGGGGCACATAGCTCGTAGAACCGATGGCCGTTGGGGCAGAAAGGTTCTTGAGTGGCGACCACGAACCGGAAGACGCAGCGTGGGCAGGCCCCCTACAAGATGGACCGACGATCTTGTGCGGGTCGCTGGAAACAGCTGGATGCGAATAGCGCAAGACCGGCAATTGTGGAAATCTTTGGGGAAGGCCTTTGTCCAGCAGTGGATGTCTTTCGGCTGATATGATGATGATGATGATGGAAACGGCGCTTATCAGTCCCCTATGACAAAAATGTTTCATCACACGTAATTAATGCACACACTCAAACACCCCAATCAGAATATTATGTTGTAATCATAATACATACCTGTATCATCGGAGTCAGGTCTCAAGTTTGTTGGTATTCTACGGACTGTTTCGCAGAGAATGTGGCCAACAACTCCATAATCTCGTCTCTCTACCACGATTCATTTATCTGATCACTAAGCTATGTATTCTTATGGTGAGGGATTCTTCACAACTGCGTTGGTTTTTGAGTTTATTCAAGGCCAGAAAGAACAGGCATCTAAGAGGTAGGCGTGGTCCATGCTAGACCAAACCACCTCTTACTATTATATGTTTCGCCGGACCGTCTCAACTGGGTCGTGTTGAAACCGGTAGTAGATGAACCCACTGAGTTTGTTTCGCTGGGTCTTCTCAGTTGAGGCGCATTGGATCCGGTGGTAGCATTAAAGCGCGACCGTCGTTATTAACACAAGGTCCGTCATAATAATAATACCTTAATATAGACAGAACCATTGACAATATATAGTAAAAATATTAGACTTAAACTAGATAATTAAATAAATTTTAGAAATGTTTTTATACAATGTGTACCTAAATATCTATGTTACTAGAAATAATAATGTATACAATTATATTACTACAAACATGTTCTGACTATTTAAAAGCGCTTTTTAAAGTCTACGTGAATACAAACGTTTTTTTTTTATTATTTTTTTATAAGGTATTTGAGCATTTTTAAAGTAAAATAAGGATAATACGGATAGTGTGGGCCGGTTGGCGTGGTTTATAAATACTAGACTTTGACGCCGCAGGTCGTAGTTTCGGTTTCCACCCAGACAGACATTTATGGCCATGAACATGTCTGTTTTCCTGAGTCTGGTTGTAATTATATATATATATATATATATATATACATATATATATAAGTATGTATTTACAGAAGAAAAGTGGCATACGTCATATGTAGTATATCAGTTACCTGGTTTCCATATTACAAGTTCAGTTTAGTTTGGGATCGAATAGCTGTGTGTGATAATATCCCAGGATATAGTTATTATTATTATGTGGGTTAAAAACCAGTTGTACACTGCGGTTTTTGAATCTTCTTCAGAGAAACGTTTTACTTCTATTACATTTCTCTAGTCTATGGCGTTAAGGAAATTCGTCAAGATTTATAGGTAGTAATTAAACCAGTCGTGATCTCTCGAGTAAGATTTACATATTGATATTGTTTCCTCGAGGTATATTGCCAGTAATGGTTTGTATTGGAAGCGGATATCGATTGTTATTGGTGATTAAAGCGCTTTGGGTACGTTATCAATATCTTGGATTAAATAAAGTTACTCATACCTGGAAAGGAAATTAATACACAATTAAAAATCTTAATGCGGTTCACAGAATACATCTACTTACCAAGTTTCAACAGTACAGCTCTTATAGTTTCGGAAAAAAGTGGCTGTGACATACGGACGGACAGACATGACGAATATATAAGGGTTCCGTTTTTTGCCATTTGGCTACGGAACCCTAAAAATCTAAGTCGATGCCAAATAGATCCTAGAAGCGTTTTAAAAGAGACTTTAGTAGATAGATTTGCAATAGTTTGTCCAACGCAAGGTGAGGCTGCGATCTCATTAAACGAAATACAAAATGTTTATGAAAATACAAAAATCTGTTTTTTTACACAAATAACCTAATACTATTTGTTTTAGTCTGACCCGGAATTTAAAACCGTCTTCTCTAAAGTCCATTAGTCATGACTTACAAACAGCTGCACCAAATTGGATAAATTATTCTCTTATGTGTTCGTTATTGCCAGAACGTATTTATGAAAAAAATAATAGTGAGTGTTCAAATGAGACAAAAGACTGTGAGACGTTGTTTTTTAAGTTTATAGGAAAAATGAAAATGTTATCATTTATAACATTGGACTTTAGACTTGACGGAAAAAAATATGATGCCACAAATTTCGCCGGGACAGCTAACTAGTTATTTATATTATAAGAAGGTCAAGAGATATCCTATATATTCTAGTATCATTTCAGTTTCAATTCGACACCCTGAATATTAAAATAAAAATAACTTACATCTTGAACGCCAAAGAAAGCACGCAGACTCACAAAGGCGTATTATATTCAGAATGAATATTGAAACTGAAGTCACAATATCTTAAAGGATTCCTTCATCTCCGCCGTTTGATGAATAGAAAGTTTATACTTGTAAGGTTAGGTGCACACTACTTTGAGTTTTGCAGTAAGATGTTTTAGCTTTTGACAGGATAATTCTTTTACTGCCTTGTTCGTATAACAGCTGCCACTTCAGCAGATAATGATGGCATAATCACGGGTCAAGTAATAAAGTGTTAATGAGATAGATTTTCAAAAAAAATCACCCAATTCTAAGCCGAAGCCTGGAATTTGGTGGGATTATAAGACCGTGCATTAAAGAGCACCCCATCCCTGGCTTCCGAAGCTAATAATAATAATAATTTTATTTCGGATTACTCCATAAAGTGTTAGTTATAAAAGTCTTATCCTATGTTAGTATCAATCTTTAATCAATAATTTTAATTCAAATTCAAACAAATAATCTAGTACTTAAACAATCATAAAATTAAAATCTAACATTAAAATTGATTAGGGAATGTCAGGTCATATGTCAAATAATAAATAAGACAACAACAGAAATATTCAGCTATTCAGCCCAAGTACCTTTAAGCTGAACAACAAAACACTAGTGCTGCTGCCCAGTTACTATTTGCATCCATTTGGTTTGGATAGGACAATCTTCACGCGATGCTATCATCCTCAGGATGTCATTGCTGCTAACCCTGACCCGTGCAAAAAGAGAGGCAACTTTTTTTCTCATGACGGCATATCATAATGAATAGCTATCCCGTTGGATTTTAAAAGAGAGGAAACACAAAATTCTAACGGAACGATACTAAATTAAAATGAAATATAGTGCTATTCATAAATCATATTACTGAGTGAGTTTTTATTACCGTCTAAATTTAATTATTATTATCTCACAATATAAAAATAAAATGGAATTTAAAAAATAACGATATCGGTTCACAAAGCACAGAGAAATTGCGTAACATTTATTATGCAGAAAAACTTACAGTTGAATTGAGAAATACAGGTAGAACTCAGATTTTAAACAATAATAAATGCCTATTAAAAACCTTTTTGAAATAAACCTATGTGTTTTTAATCAAAACAGTATTAATGAATAATTTATTTCAGACACATTCCATGCTATTTTTACTAATAATCATAATAATTTGTATTAGTCGTGTTATTATAAGCAATGAGGTCGCATCTACGGGCACACGCCTATAGCAAACCCAAGACGCGCCAACCTGAACTTAAAGCGTACTCCAGCGCCACAAAATAGGCCAGTCCCAGCACTCATCTAGCATATTATCTAGAGGCACAACGTTTCCTTATGATGACATTAAATTCATCCGCACTCTTCTCTACCACCATGGCGAAATCTTATCTACCAGAACATCAACCTGAAAACGTTCTTATATGTAACTAGCTGTGCCCTGCGTTGTTACCCGCTTTATAATTGCCTATATCAGTCCAGAGTGTCCGCTGACTCTATATCAAAGTTTATTAAAATCGCTCCAGCAATTTAGACGTGAACAAGTAACAAACATACGCACTCACAAACTTTCGCCTTTATAATATTAGTGTGATAGCAGTACTGTGTCTAATTGTGTACTGCGTCTAAGCTGTAATAGGCTTTACAGAATATGAATTTGGTTCGTTCCGTATCTCATGAAAATCTAGCATATTACAATCTAAGTTGTCACTCAGATCTTCCGAGACCCAGTGCCCCGGATACATAAGCGGTTAACTTTGTTTAATCAGGTACTGCAAAGAGCCTGCTTCTCTTAAAGTTATGGTGTGTACGTAATTACATCACAATCTAAGTTGGTACCCAATTCTTGAGCTTACACAATATCCAATTGCCGAATCATTCCAGTCCTAAAGCCACCATTATGCCGGACCAATACGGAGTAAACGTCGTTACGATAGTGTGTATAAAACTTTATAGTTATGACGTGAATATTTCAATACAAGGACCGACTTATTTTGTACGCAGTATGAATTTGGATGAACAAAAAGATAGTTTTTGTAAGAGTTCTTTAGTAAACGTGGGTAAAATATTTATTAAATAGCTTGGAAAAGTGCTGTAACGTCTTAAAAATAAACCAAACTCGATGATAAAGATCAGCCATGACTTAAATTCGGAATCTTTCCATAAGGATCACCATGGTTCTCCAACCATGGTGATCCCTATGGATTAAAAAACCTTATTACTAGAAAAAGCCATAATTAGCTTTTTTGAGCTCCCTCAAGAAAGCTAATTGTGGCTTTTTCTAGTAATAAGTTTTATTTATGCAAAATGGGTTTGCGCTTGACCACGATCTCCCCTGATAGTAAGTGAGGATGTGGTCAAAGGTGGACCGCGCGTACCCATATGATGCCTGTTCACTCTTACCTTGAATAAACCCATGTTATATGAGTCTGGAAACACGTCGTTTGGGAGGTTGTTCCACAGCCTAGCCGTACGTATGATGAAGGAGGAATCAAAGCGCTTCATACAGCATAATGGGATGTCAACAACATAGCGGTGGAGAGCATCCCGACGCCTTGTTGTCCGACGAAAAAGTAAGTAGGTAGCTTGAATACATTGAAGTACTTTTTGTCACACGCTACTCCTCTGTGTAATCAATTAACTGCAGAGGTATTTCCGATACAGTATGACTTTCAAGACTTTCAAGACGCGAGCCTATTCCTTTCTCAAAAGCCGCAGTGGCAAGTACTTGCAGTCCCTCTGGTCTTGCAGGTGGCCATGGGCGGCGATGATTACTTACCATCAGATTACCCGCTTGCGCGTTTTCCTTGGTACGATAAAAAAATAGGACCTCGCAACCGCAGTACAGTTAACGCTCCATGCAAGTTGCATTTGTTGCGGTTTTACAATTAAATTGTATAGACTATTGACCATTTTCAAACCCAGAGATACTTATCACTTTAATTTTATGATTTTTTTCTACATAATAATATGTTAAGTCATTGCTCCGTTGTTAAGGAATTGATTTTGATAATTCTTTCTTTTTATTCGATTAGGATTGTATCCACATTTTATTTAATTCGGTAGTCATAAATAAAAGTTGTAGTCAGTCTGGGCGTAATTATCTATATTAGTATGTATTTACAAAAGAAATGTAGTAGGTATATCAGTTATCTGGTTTCCATAGTATACTTAGTTTGGGATCAGATGGCAGTGTGAGAACAGTGTTTATGTAACACCAATTTTTTATGTGTAAGAATTTCCTTTCAGTTGCTGGATTTTGTTGATTGTTAGGTTATAATAATTAAAAAAAAATGTTGTAAATTGGGTTAACTACAGCGGAGTAGACAATTAAATTAATATTTCTCGGGGTTTATCATGAAAAGCACAATATTTTGATTAAAATATCCACTGGCCACTTTAGGTTTAGGCATCTAATTATATATTATGAACCGATCTCTGGTCATCATCGCTGGACACTTGCAACACTAGAAAAACTGCAAGGACATAGTCGGCCTTTAGGAAAATCCTCGTAAGCTTCATCTTCTTAAGAAGAAGTCTAATGTCACCAGACTTGTCTGTCAAGTGCTCATAGAAGCTTAATTCAGTTTGTTCAAAGGCTAAGTGGAGGCCGTAGCGAAGGCAATAAGGAACAATTAAAGCGGCCATCTTAATATTCAGAGCTAGTGAACTATCCACGTACATTAAGCGTTTAAGAGAGGTTTTATCGAATTAAATAAACTTGATGTGGTACAAATTGGAATTGCATGATGTCTTTATATATTAATGTGTAGTTTTTGGGGAGTATGTTCTTCTTTATTGTATTAGAAGTCGTTACCATAATATTAAAGTACAATTTTATTAAAGATAACGCCCGCTCTACGTGAAGTATTATTACCTGTATCGTGGACCATTATACAAGGACGCAAAAGCTCGCCCATTATGTTCTTAGTTGCATATGGAAGATCATATCATATTGAGAACACCCTCCAAATTATAAAATTTTCGTTTTATAGGAGCAATGCGTAAATCTAATCTTAGAAATGGGAAATCATAAATTTAATCGTCCAGCGGGTAATGAACCCGCACCCTCTACCAATCTACAAATGATGCTATAAAACTAAAATTGAATATGTCAAGCTGCACACATTTCAGACACAACAGTAAAAGATTGGCGTCTGCATTATATTTTTATGGTCGCAGTCGGAAGGGATGAGAAACCTTAAGTCACGATGCTATATTTTTATGCAGTTAATTACAGACTAAATGTTTAAATACATAGCTTTTTGACTACCTTCAAAAGTCTGTAAATCCTTTGTTTATTGAAAGCACGTGAAGCTGTTTGTCTAGCACCTAACAATACAACACCTAACTCTTGGTGTTTTCTGTCTACATATTTATTACAGACGCTAGACGCCAGCACATCAATCTACCCAATCTAGACAGCATCATTGACAAAATGTAGTAAAAATATTAGACTTAAACTAGATAATTAAACATTATCTCTTGACAATAACTTGATACGAGCTAGCTAAATATCAATGCTATAATAAAATAAATTTTATAAATGTTTTCATACAATGTGTACCTAAATATCTATGTTACTAGAAATAATAATGTATACAACTATATTACTACAAACATGTATTGACTATTTACAAGCGCTTTTTTAAAGTCTACGTGAATAAAAACCTTTTTTATTTATTTATTTATAAGGTTCACTTTCAATTGTGGTGTGCTTATGTGATAAAGATGAAAATCTATAAAAGATATTTAACAGATTGGTGTAGTTGGTTGTGCTGGCTTCTGTACTATAATGTGTCCCGCCCGGATGGCTAGACTCCGTAGAGACTAGCTATCAGGTTAAGCATTTAGGCTATAAGGGCGATTTTCATAGCGTAAGTTTATGCCGTTGGCTGTATAATCAACCTCTTTGTTGTATTCATTTCCTAGAGCCTTTAAAGCTCTTTACTAAATTTCGTAGCAGTTTTGGAATTATTCAGTGCTCCTATAATTAATTACTTAACCTTCAGACAAGCTATTGTTGAAAATTCTTCTATAACAGAGCTTTGTAAGAAGCTTACCTTCTTACAGTTTGCATTGTCTTAGCTTAGGCTTTTTCTTTGTGGTGAACTTCCGTGTTGCAAGCTTCTACAGAATATTAAGGGGTGTTAATTACGAAATGTTGGCTCCAATATTTCTGCTGCCTTTGTATCGGCAGACAATGTCCGCTCATTTGAACTGTAAATAGTGCAGTGACAATTATATAGGTTATATACTTGGAAGAAGTTGACTGGCTTGACTGGCTCGTTGGTCTGGTGGTAGCGTGTTTAACCACAGATAATGTAGTCCTGAGTTCAAATCCTAAGCGTTAGCCATTTTCCTGTTACGAAAACTTCTCAGCATAAGTCGGAAGTCTGGAAGTTGGCGGTATTACACTCCTGTGCCTCGGAAAGCACGTAAAGACGGCGTTTCTAAACCTGGCCTCTTTCCGGTTGTGTCGCTATTCTTCCCATCGGATCATGAGAGTAATGGAATAGAAGATGTCCCTGTGCGCACATACTTGCGCACAATAATATGTCCCGCGCAGTTGGCTAGTCTCCATTGGAACTGGCCGCCGCCGTGCTCTAAATTCGAACAGGTGGACATTATAATTGTTAAGATCGACCAATGATCTTGTGAGGGTCGCTGAATGCAGGTATCGCAAGATCGGCATTCCCGAGATCTCTGGGGAAGCTTTTGTCCAACGGAGAAAGTTCTTTCAGCTAATATTATAGTGATGATGACGATAATTTTTAAAGTTTATTCGTCAACCGGAGGCGTTTTCCTCTAAAATACATGTTGGTATTAATAAATAATTCCAAAATGAATTAAATTTGATTAAAATAAACATTTATTTCGAAATAAGAAAGCAGTCTCTTTTTTGTGTTTTAAAACTGCTAAGTCAATATGGCTTACTACAAATGATGAAATCTCGCGTTACCAATCCTCCCCCTGTTCACTCAGCAGCCTCAGTTTGTTCAAATAATAAGGTTATTGCCTGGAGTGTAATCTGCCAGCTCTTAGAGGACCAAAACTTTGTGTTCTCCTAGCCTTAATCTAAAACAAAAAACAATAATCAGAACACAGTAAAAAAATCTGCGCAAATGAAACAAAATACCTTTTTAATTTTTTCTATTTACGGTAATAAATAAGGGTACTTTCCTATTTCAAATAACAGAATAGAATTTATGAATAAATTTAATCTCATTCAATTATCATACTATTTTGGTATAACGAATGTATTCACAACGAAAGAAAAAAGACAATCTCATTAGAATTACATTATCAAGCAGACAGAAATAAATGTTTTGTAGCCTACCAATTATGGTGATGATAAATATCAGATAATAAATATAGGACTTTTGATGAAACAGAAATCCGTTATCAGTTATGTTATGATATATTACAAACAGAAATACTTCACAAGTGAGGTTGATTCAAATCACCATTGATTGCAAAAAATAAAAGTAAGACTTCTTGCTTACAAAGGATGAATGAAAGAAGTTTTACAAAAAAAGTATACGTCCTGGCCTGTGTGAATGGTACCACCGGAAGGAGAAGATCTCACTGAAGATTCTCTGACCACGTTGTAGATCTCCTCAGGAAAGGACGCCAGATCAGGAGTACCCTAAACCATGTATTTAAGAGAGGTAGGGCATAGCGTTTATTCGCTCAAAGAGCAGCCTGACTGGGGAAGTACCTCCACCTTACAGAAGACATTCCTTAATAATAACATTAATAACTTTAATGTTGTTTCCGAGTGTGAGTAAGGTCGCCAGAGCTCATTGAGGTGGGGGGAAGGGTCAGGAACACTTGTTTGCTGACTGTTAAAGGCCGGCAACGCACCCGCGACACCTCTGGTGTTGCGAGTGTCTATGGGCGGCGGTGATCACTTACCATCAGGTGACCCACTTGCTTGTTTGTCGCCCTCTGATATAAAAAAAAATGTATGAAGAGTAATAGTATATCAAATGGAAATCCGTTGTCTATGCCTACTCCTCTTGGAAACAGGCGTGATCATATTTATGAACGGTCTAATTACAGCTAAAGCGGTCAAGCTTATTGGAGACGAGACATCTGTGAGTGACTGCTTTCTCTCTCTTATTCCTTCTCGAAAGGTGACGTGAAGGATCAATGGCTTTACATGATATGAAGCACTGGGTTCTAGTCCAGCCAACTTTTAGCTGTTTAGATCATCATCATCATCATATCAGCCGAAAGACGTCCACTGCTGGACAAAGGCCTCTCCCAAAGATCTCCACAATTGCCGGTCTTGCGCTATTTGCATCCAGCTGTTTCCAGCGACCCGCACAAGATCATTGGTCCATCTTATAAGGGGCCTGCCCACGCTGCGTCTTCCGGTTCGTGTTTAGATCACCGCCTGTTATTTTGAATGTTTATCACCAAAAACCCCAATAATACTTCTTGGACCGCCCCGGGATTTAAACGTATTCTAGGTGTAAATGGGATATTAAACAGCCTACCGCTATACTAACGAGGCATTCAAAACAAAAGTAAAATATACCAAATTATAAAAAGAAAAGTGAAAGGCATAACTTTTAAAGCGAAACCAAAATCTAAAAGATTTATAACATCTAATCAAAATGTTCTTCGACTAACCGAAATTCACAGGGTATTTTATTCGTTCAATGCAGGTGGAGGTTCTAATGTGGTACCATTTGATTCGGGCATTACCATTGCCCACTCGGGCCTCGGGAAATTCGTCACTTCCGCTCGCTCGGGAGCTTTTCATGAGAAACGCCTGAAGATACTAATTTCCGGTACGTGGAAACCTTACGGAGGCTTTTTGTAGCAAAGTTAAATGTACACTTTTGGGGTGTACTGATAGTAGAATAAGGGTTTTGTTACAATTATTATTATTTATGATTTGACATGTGGTGCAGTGATTAATATGTAGTCTCCTCACTTACTTGGTTACCTTAGTGTCAGAGTTGTTCAAGCCGCCCAGTGACATGGCTTAACAACTGTTGTCTGACGACAACAACCGAGACCGATAGCTTAACGTGCCCCCAAAGCACGGAGACGCTCAGAAATTTAACCATTTTGGTGGTCACCCATCTATGGACTGAACGCGAGCCTAGTTGCTTAACCTCGCCGATCACTTACGGACCAGGGAGAAAATTTAGCATCTAGTGTCTCCTCACTACTACCTCATTGCCCACATCTTTAGTATATGATCTCTCACAGTTTGACCCATAAATATTTGTTCTGAGTCTAAATGTGCTTCGGGTCCGTGAATTATATGTTTCTTAAGTTCGCGGCATAACGCAGATTTATTTCTCGAGCGAGGCAGTTGTTTTTTTAAAAAGAGTTGTAAAGTTAACGAACAAGAATAGGGCCTTAACGATAAGTAGTTATTTGGTCTATGGAATGCAAGCTTGCAATATAACGATCACTCCTGACGGGTCTGTTGGCGTGGTTGGTAGATACGCTGCCTTTCACGCCGGAGGTCGTGGGTTCGATTCCCACCCGGGACAAATATTTGTGTGAATGAACATGTCTGATTGTATTTACAAAAAAAAATAGTATAAAAAAAAATAAAAAAATAATAAAAAAGGTTTTTATTCACGTAGACTTTAAAAAAGCGCTTGTAAATAGTCAGAACATGTATGTAGTAATACAGTTATTATTTCTAGTTGCATATTACAGATATTTAGGTACACGGAATGTTAAAACATTTATACAATTTATTTTATAATAGTAGTGATAATTAGCTAGCTTGTATTTAGTTATTGTCAAGGAGATTATGTTTAGGTTTAATGATTGAAATTTATATTTTACTACATATTGTCTGAATGTTTCTGTCTATATTAAGTAATGAATTCAGTATTATTATTATAAAGTATATATTGTATTATATAATGTATAATAGTATATAATGTAGTATATCAGTTATCTGGTTTCCATAGTACAAACTCTGCTTAGTTTGGGATCATATGGCCGTAAGTGAATAATGTCCCAGGATATTATTATTTGTGAAATACTTATGTAATTGACTCTATTAAATTGCGACATAGTACCTAAATTTACTTAACTATTATTATTATTATAAAGTATGTAACATATATACTTATTAAATAGTCGTAATATTAGACCAAACTGTAATATCAACCTAAACTTTTTATGGAAGGTAGAACATGCTATAACAAGCAGTCCAATATTATTATGGATACAAAGTTATACCAAAAAACGTTCCTAAAACTGGTATAGACGTAGGTTAGAACTGATCCACTGTGGCTTAACGAAGTTATGTCTGTCGCCGTATCTGTATTGCAAAAAACCACGTTTTCTATGCGGAAGAAGCTGCGAAGCGGAAATTAGACCCCCAGGCTTCAACGAATGGATTTCCGCTCGCGAGTGGCCCGCACCCTCCTTTATTTAACTTTTATTGTGTTTCAAGCAATTATTGTGCCAGCTTACTTTACACATTCCGTCAATTACATGTTTGTTAAGTACACAGGAATTCGTTTGCATAGTGCGGCCATCCTCTTTATTAAAAAAGAAACAGACAATTAAAGAGTACGAGTTGACTTTATTTTGTTGTTATAGGCTGTTAGTTCGACTTTATGGTTGGTTTAATTCAACAGCGTATTCGACCACCGACAGTTGAGGATAGAATAGAAAAGGGGACAGATTTAAACATGCTGTGGCAGCCCATCGTCTGAAAATTAGCGGTGTCATACAAAAATATAAAATAGTTTATTGTCACAAAGGGCTTTGAGAAAAAAGAACTGAATTGTGCTCAAGGCTTTTGTGTGGCTTATCTTACTATGGGGAAACAGCACAGTTGCCCCAATACTTTGCACACTTAGAATTTTAGTAAATATAGAGAATACAAACAATTGTCAGCCCTTCTTCCAGAAATACAAAATTCTAACCCTTCCTTCCATATAGCTGTCCACCTCAGTGTTGGGATGGTGGCAGTGATTGTGTGTGTGTGTGTGTGTGTTGTTTTAGGTATACTAATATAGATCAAAGAATTATTGTTACTAACAAATATGAGTCATGTTACTTGAAATAAATATATTATTATATATAATTTTGCTTGCAATTTAATTATTTGTACAAGAGTATAAAATCTTTTCCACAAAAAGAAAAACTAAATAACACAATTACACATAAAAAATCGGTTAAACTTACAATATTCTTAAATATTCATGCAACAAGTACTTTTGTTATTAATTATATATTATATTATAGAAGTTTAATTACATCCAGAACAGAACAAATATTTGTGCTCATTAAACAAAGATTTGTCCTGGGTGGGTATAGAACCTACAAGACCCTAAACCTGACTACTTAGCCAGAGGGCTAAGCAGGGTCACTAACCATTTGACCAATATTCAAGTGCAATATATGTATACTTGTTCTTTTGCTTTTTGAGTTATTTAAATTTTAAGTTACCTTACTTTCCACGGCAGTTCTTTAGGTACTTTTACAGTATTTTAGAGAATGAAATAAAGCATGCCGACTAGTATAACACGGATGCAACGTCTTTGGAAAAAAAGTTAACGCAAATAAAAAAGAAAATATTGGTTTACACACGTTGAAGAGAGATTTCCAATTTTACCGTCACCGTAGCCTAGTTGGTAGTGCTCCTGCCTACGAAGCTCGTGGTCCTGGATTCGAATCCCGGTAAGTACAAATATTTGTTGCTGAGTCATGGATATTTTCTATGTATATAAGTATTTATCTATCTATATAAGTATGTATATCGTCGCCTGGTACCCATAGTACAAGCCTTGCTTATTTTGGGGCTAGAATGATCTGTGTAACATTGTTCCTAGATATTATTATTATTATTCAATTACTTATATCGTTTCAATGTTTTATTATCTACTCTTCTGTGTGATAATAAATGCCACATCCAATTTATTTGGCTATAAAAGATTGTATAGAATAATAATTAATACATATGAACTACTTAAATCCCTTTAAAGGTATAGAGGGGCGCCTATTACATTAACATTACTGTTATTTATTATTCCCCATTTTAAATTATTTAGCGCGTTAAAGGTTTCCCTTGCTAACACTGTTTCTCAATTTGATCTTCCACTGTGTATCTTTTAAAGCCGAGCGACAACCTTGTATTAATAGATTTACGCTTTGTATGAACAATGGTATTAAACTTAAATTTAGAAGTGTACTTACTTATCTACTATACTTATGGGGAAACGTTGGAGAAAGTATTCGAGAAAGTATTCATGGCGCAAAGAATATTCACATGTTTTACAGAGATAGATAGAGATAGAGTACACTTTATTGCACCAAAAGAAAGCAAATACAGGTACAATCGGCGGTCTTATTGCTTTGTAGCAATCTCTTCCAGACAACCGTTGGGTGGAGAAGGAAAACAGTAAGTTAGAAAAGGCAGTAGCGGTAAGTATACAGTCAAATATTCAAAGTTATGTACTTATATACAATTTCCATAAACATACTTATATTTTAAATACTAATAATACTATACTATAATAATATAATATACTATACATACAAAATATTATACATATTGGATCCGGTGGTAGCATTAAAGCGCGACCGTCGTTATTAACACAAGGTCCGTCATAATAATAATACCTTAATATAGACAGAACCACTGACAATATGTAGTAAAAATATTAGACTTAAACTAGATAATTAAACATAATCTCTTGACAATAACTTGATACGAGCTAGCTAAATATCAATGCTGTAATAAAATAAATTTTATAAATGTTTTCATACAATGTGTACCTAAATATCTATGTTACTAGAAATAATAATGTATACACCTATATTACTACAAACATGTTCTGGCTATTTACAAGCGCTTTTTTAAAGTCTACGTGAATAAAAACCTTTTTTATTTATTTATTTATCTATTCAATTGAAGAGTTTTGAAAAAGGAGGTTACGAAAAGTAGTTCTTTAAGAGATAAAAAACATACATTATGGAGATAATTAAGAAAAACGATAAAAAGTGTTTTTTTTTAAGAAATTTTGAATGAGGTCAGAGTTTGTGCACGCCTTATTTCCACAGAAAGTAAATTCCATAGTCGAGCTGCTTGGACAGAAAAAGAAGAAAGTTTTATGTTAGGAATAAGCAAATATTTGCACGACGTTAATACAAGAAAGAATAACAGTGCCACCCCATGCCATCCCGTGGGTTTCGTAAAAAGTGACTAAGGGATACAGTAAGTAGTCGGGCAGCAGTGTAGTACCGCCACCATCTAACTGCGGTCAACAACTCGCATGCCAAGTACGGTGGAAAACACCGATCTATTGGTGGCACAGTCGCTGTAGCGGACTGGCAGGAGTCGGCAATAGGGGAGGACAATCCAGAACCCTCCCAGGGTACGTGGCCCAAATATCTGGGACATGTCGCAAAAGGGGGGCATCGGAGCAGCATACACTCAAGAACTCCATGAACTTATCCCTCCATCTCCCTTTTTTCATCGGACTATAAGGCGTCAGGAGGCTCTCCACCGCTATGTCGTTGACATCCCATTATGCCGTACGAAGCGTTTTGCTTCTTCTTTCATCATACACACGGCGAAGCTGTGGAACAGCCTCTCAAACGACGTGTTTGCAGACTCATATAACATGGGTTTATTCAAGGTTAGAGTGAACAGGGATCTTATGGGTACGAGCGGTCCACCTTCGACCACATCTTCACTTACCATCAGGTGAGATCGTGGTCAAGCGCAAACCCATTTTGTATAAAAAAAAATAATACCTGCGGTCCCGGGTCTCTCCCCATTATGCGCTAAGAGAAGTCCACGGTAGGTAGGTTTAGTCGGTGCGAGTCCGACACACCCACCCATAGACACTATTTGCGGGTGGTATGATGAGGCATTCCCCCGGCTTTATCAAATAAAATGCCAAGTGCGGTGTCTACGGCTATCCCCTGCAAATGGTTATAAAATTTTTCGTAGCAGGCATATGTCCAGCAGCTGATGATGATCTAAAAAAAGCCATTATATTCAAAACAATTGTACACATGGATTAGATAAATAGTTGTTTTCTGGGGGAATCAAATCTGAAACATGAACTCATCAACGTAATCCACTGCACCCACGTGCAGTTACAGTAATAGAACTTATATAAATGTTTTTGTTATCTTACTGCCGAATTCCTACTTTCTATATAAAAACTTCGATACCTTGAGGCAGACGCACAAATAGGACGAAACCTTATACCCTCCCTACTCAAATTAACTCTGATTTATATTGTCTCATATATGCCATACTGAATAAACTCCTTCTTTCTTTCATATTGTCTGTTTTATTAATAGCTACCTATTAATACTATGACGTAGTATGCTATCTATGACGGCCGCTGCCCACGGTAACAAATGTCTCACTTTTGGGCCGAAGCCTTCCGTTGTTGCGAAGGGTTCCGTAGGGAATTTATTATGAAATGTGATACTGGCCTCGTAGAAACTCAATGGGTTGCCGTAGCGGTCAATAAATAATATGAACCGAAATGCAGTGGGAATAGGAATATTAAATTTATGATGGAGTCCATAAATAAATTGTGAGTCCAGTTTGAAGGACAAGGCGTTGGTTATTGGGTGTATAGGTTCTTGAGAATTGAGAATTTTTTTCTTAATTTAGATTTATCCTAACATACAGAATTCAAAGCCAACGTTTTATAATTTGAATGGTCTATTTACTTTAGGCAAGTTATATATGTAGCCTTCTGCGTTAGCCAACTGCTCGTAGTCTTCAATTCTTTAATTTTAATAAAGTAGTACTAAATTTAAAAGTAATAGCTTAGTAACTTGTTATTTGTGACAGGATAGACCGTACGGACGGACTAATTAAATTGTACTAGTTATCTACTATGTTTATGTACTGCATTGTAAGCTTGACAAGTATAAGTGTATGTTCCTACCCAATGCTGAATAAATTTCATTATTTCATTATGTAGGTATAAGCAAAGTAGTGTTTACTCAGAGAGGAATATATAATTTTATTTTATTTTGTATACAATTTATAAATAGAAACTAGTAGTTTTAGACTCACTACACTTACAATATAATTACGTACCACAATTAAATTGAATTATTTTATTAATATAGATCGGTCTCTTTTATACTTTTTAAAGTGTTTTACTATATATTTTATGTTCAACCCGTGAGGAGTAGATTATAAGAGTGAAGATATAATATAATAATAATAAGTCATTTATTCTCTATTTCTAAGTCAAGTGCAAAATGGGTAGTGGGCAATTTTCCGTTGAGATTGGCTACCGTGGCAGACATTCAGCCAGGATTAAAATATAATAAAATATTGAGCTCTTTCGGTTATATATTTTTGTGTTAATGTGAAAGACGAACAAAGGTCTAATTGACACCTGTTTTAACCATTTATGGTCACTGCCTTGCTATGAAATTTAAGATATCTATCGTTCCTTAAATTCTGGTAGCTCGCCGTAAATGGTTCAGTTGCAAACTGACCTTAATCTAAATGGTTAAAATTGATCAATAAAGGATTTTTGTGACCAAAAGTGTAACTATTTTAATTATTTTTTTGTGAAATAATACATAAATAAATAACAGGATTTCATCGCTATTTCTGTATAAAATCATCCATCCAACGTTACAAACATATATAATATGTAACAAAAATTACAAAAATAATTTTAATGAATAGCCAGACTCACGCCGACTTCCTAGAGCGGTAGGCAGAGACATCGGGTTTCCATTTATCATGATCCTTGTACACCTCTTTTGTCTCATATAAAGTAATAAGAAAGAATAATAACACATTTATATATAACACAATAAAATCATATTTGGAGAAAAGGAACACAATAAGTGCAATATAGTCGACAGGCTGGACTGCCTTTATGTAAACTTTGCATGACGCGGTGTAGCGATATAAGGATTAATCTTGTTGTTTTAGTGTTTACATTTATTTCAATTACTCATATTGTCTTAAGTTTCGTTCTTTATTATTAACTACTTGGCACCAACAATCACCTACACAAACTGGGACTATTGAACAACCCGATCTGCATTACCTGTGGGGAGGAAAATGAAACCATCCTGCATATACTATGTCAACGCGATGCTTTGGCAAGACACAGAATAGTTAATCTAGAACTGGAATAGGTATCCAGAACCAGGAGACTACAAGGATCTACCCTAAAAAGTACTGAAGTATTTGCAGATTGCACTTAAGGCTCTTGGGATACAATAAAAAGAAATTGGGTTTAGTACAAAATATCCTGAAGGGTCGAATTGGTGTACGTAAGTTCACCCATACGCAGACAAAGACAACTACTTGCCATATATTTTCTTTTTAATGAGGAACAATATTAACCCTGGAAATCACTTTATTTATCTTAAGCGTTACTTAATAGCGCCACTCCCTATTAAGCCGATATTTGTACCTATAAAAGCAACATTTTTAATCATAAAACCAATATATACGGAACCCAACCCCGCAGTACGCAGTGAACAAATTACGCAGTCTCGTCGCGTTCACTGAAAAATCTTCGTGAATTTATTTTTGCTCATCCCCTGCATTAAAACCCGAGGCAAGCCTTTTTGTTATTATTTTCCAGAAAATTCCACTACATTTTACCATGTTCTAGCATCGAACTGCGCTGATGAATTTTAAGTGAGCAGTTATAGTTATTTAGTATATTATTTCTTTTTATTTCGATTAAAATTTTGTTGCCGAATACATAAGAGCACATATTTTTATATTGAATTACATAGAGAAAAAAGAAAATTATGATATGTTTTGGTTTTATTTATTTTTTATTAATAATCTTATTACGAGCAGTCATCCCCATAGGTAAGAACCTATGGGGATGACTGTTCGTAATCAGTACAGAAATAAGCCTTAAAATCCAGGGATAATACGTTCTTACGTATTATCCCTGGATTTTAAGACTACCCTGAACTATTGATTACATAAATAAATATATGTAACTAATGATAACAGCAAGATGGACCGATGATGTCGCTGAAATCCGCTGGATGCGAGTAACGCAATATCGGCAATTTGCAAATTGATCTTCCGCTTGCCTTTGCCTAGAAGTGTATATCCTTTGGCGGGTATGATTGTATTATTATGATGATGAAAGACATCAACCACGCCTAACCTTTTTCCTGGAGTAGTTTGTAGAAGTAAGGGCTCTCCAATAAACATTAAAAAACTATGTAATACTAACATACTAAAACTCTTGATAAAAAGGTATAAAAAAATGAAGACTTTAATATATAAAACATGCTGTTACCTTGTTTTTGTTTTTATATACCTCGACGTGCTGCTGTACCCGGAATCCTGAGCCAGCCTTTTGCTAGAACCAATCTTAAACAGTTCGCCGCTATATCACGTTTGAGCAAGTTGTATAATTCCATGAGTGAAAACTTAGACGTCTTCAATTCCAGCTTAACTAATTTTAGAAAAACTGTATTAAGATTATTGAGTGATAAATAATACTGTACCAATATTATAGATTATATATATATATATATATATACTTACATAAATATAGCTATATTATCCATTGTGTACCTAATATTAATAGTTTTTAGTTATAATTAGTATTAATTTGAGTGTCTTCTATATGAGGATACTGACTAGTCTGTACTTTTGTTTTTTTATCAGTGTTACTCACCAATATCATTGTGCATGTTGTGGCACCTTTAGAAGCTGCACATTTAAATTATATTTTTGTATAGATTAAAACATTTTAGATTTAAGTAGATGTAACAGCTACTGGATGTCCTTAAATAAATAAATAAATAAACGTCATTGCCTTTTTTCATAAACGTAAGATTATGGACGATTGCATTATCTCAGTCCACACGGTTGGCCAACGACCAATGAAGCGCAGTTTAATAATAATAATATCCTAGGACATATTTACAGATTTATTTACACACGGCCATCTGATTCCAAACTAAGCAGAGCTTGTACTATGGAAACCAGATAACTGATATACTACATATATTACTTTTCTTTTGTAAATACATACTTATATAGATAATTACACCCCGACTCAGGACAGACAGACATGTTCATGCACACAAATATCTGTCCGTGGTGGGAATCGAACCCACGACCTCTGGCGTGAAAAGCAAGCATTTGCCAACCACGCCAACAGGCTACTTTGGGTACTGCTAAGATATCGCTTGACCAATACAAGATTGCTTTCCAAGAGAAGTGTCGAGAGTGGCGTCAACCAGATGGTGAATTGCGAGCAAAAAATATCACATAATGAGTAACCATTAAAGCCAAATGACCTCGTCGTAAGATGATCTAAACACCTGCTAAAAAGATTGAAGATATATTTGTTGACACTTGACTGAAAATAGTTGAAAAGGGGGGAGAGAGGCCTTTGCCGTGCATTGTTTATAAAAATAATAATGCAAAATAAAAATGATCCTTAATGCAAATATGAAATACCGATTTTATGGATTATCATATTTTTTCACGATTATTTTTAAAGGCGTTTGTGCAGCACATCCTTTCATATAATAATATATTTGGAATTCTCTATTATAATATTCTCTAACAGAAATAGTAACAAATTTTCAAATATTTAATTATCATCATCATGTCAGCCAAAATACGTCCACTGCTGGACAAAAGCCTCTCCCCAGAATGGGAGGATATGCCATAATCGCCACGCTTGGCAGACGGGTTGGTGGTCATGGTTCACAGAAAAACGCTTCTGCCCGTTCTCTGGTAGGTATTCCCTCGGACGATTTCTACGCTCCCCACGGGATGATGATATTCTATGCCGTCACCACACAGCAAATATTTAATAACTGTTCCAAAATCATTCTCATTCTCCGTAGTGACTGAATAACTACCCTAAATAAACGTATCCCCTACATACTTAACAGTATACCAGAGGACATCAGAAAGGAATGTAATAAACATAAGTTTAAAATTAAGTTAGTAAAATTCCTCCTAGATAATCTTCCATAGAAAATCTTAATGTACATATATAACAGCGCTACCTAATATTGATAATAATTTCGATCTCACAGTCAAACTGTTTGTACAGTTTTGTGAGACTTTGTTTAATTCATGAGGTCAGCACTGTATATAATCACAATAAAACAAAAAAAAAAAAAAAAAAAAAAACTGATTCTGATGACACAATTCAATATTTGAGTACATAGTGAGTGATGCTATGAGCAAAAACCTGGATTTCATTATTTTTATCAAATATATATCTTTGTACAGCAGTCGACGAATATCCTTCTCGTTACGATCTGACCTATAATGAACCCGCACTCACCTGTATGTCTTTGTGTGTTTACCAAAGGAAAAGTCATATTTTCATTAAATTCGATCGGCCTTTTCTTTATACACGTGCATTGAGTTAAGCCGATATAAATATCGTAGCAAGATACCAACAATTTACTCAAATCCTCAAATCGGCGTATGAAATTGAAATATACATATTTATCCGATCGATTTGATTTACATTCCATATACGAGTAAATACATAACGTCTACCATCAATGATTCTCAATCTTCTTGCAAACCGCGATTGATTGTATCGTTAGACTATGCTTTAGACAAACTGAAGTGGCACATCGCTCATAGAACTAATATCTGGGGATGAAATGTTGTTGCGTGGTGACTATGAACCGGAAGAAATAGCCTGGGCAGACCAGATGGTCTATCAAGAGTTAGAGGAAGCTGCTGGAACAAGATATCGATAGACCTGCCTTCGTGGAGATCCTATGAGTAGGCTTTTGTCCAATATTGAACGTCTTTCGGTTGTGATGATGATGAGGCATGATTGCAGAATTTTCACAATGTGCAGCATTTAAGCCTAGTCCAAAGAAAAGTGGTTTAATTTCAAGTATCAACTGGTCAAACCTTTCATTTTTTATATGTTTAAAATGATTTCAATTCTCATAACGACTTTTAGTTTTTGATCTTATTTTAATGCCTCGTTAGATTAGAATTTTGAAACAAAGTATTCTCTTTTATATATCAAAGCATTATTCTATTGAATTAAATGTATTCTAGATATTTGTTAGCTTAAAATTAAGCTTAACCAAAAATGCAAAACATTTAATGTTAATCACTTATTAAAAATACTATAAGTTTGCAAGATAAGTCTTTTATATAAAAATGTCAGCATAGGAAATAATCCATGTTTTAGCGTAAAGCGGTGATTTTTAACGTTAAATATGATGAGAATTAAAACGTTCATTATAACAGGGGGAAACGAATTCGTAATAAATTCAACATGAAGCCAATAAAAAGGAACCTGTGAGGAATAATTTTGTTTGGACCCTCTGCCGTGATACGAGTATGTAAGGTAGGTAGTAGGTGTATTTCGGAAAAGCCTATCCAATTAGTTTCAACAATCTCTTTAAAGAAGTAATTCATATAATATTTGAATTGGCAAAAAAAATAAAAAACGAACAATTTCTCGATGGGCAAACACCGCTATGATAGGTTACTCTTTTGATGGCGTGATAAATTATGCCAATCACAATAATATCTATAATAATATCTGGGGACAATGTCACACAGATCATCCTAGCCCCAAACTAAGCAAAGCTTGTACTATGGGTACCAGGCGACGATATACATACTTATATAAATACTTATATACATATAAAACATCCATGACTCAGAAACAAATATTCGTGCTCATCACACAAATATTTGCACTTACCGGGATTCGAACCCAGGACCACCAGCTTCGTAGGCAGGAGCACTACCAACTAGGCTACGGTGACCGTCATAAACAATACTTAGTTCCTATCGAGATCTCGAGTGCTCAATTTCGTTAGTAAGTTTCTTTTCCTGTGGACTCGCACTAAGGCCACAGATCTACTTCAGAGATTAAAAGTAATTTTAAGTTTAATAGCAATTTAAAAAGTTTACATCTTGCGGTCATCTTGCTATATTAATGTATTTGAAATCAGATACCACACACAGCGTCAAGAGACTTTGAAATAAATAATACAAATGTTTTTCTATCTCATGTTATCAGTTTTAGGCATTATTGAACGTATTATTTATTTTAAAGTCCCTAGACGCTGTGTGTTGTGTCTGGTTTCAAATACTTACATTAATAATTCAAAAAATCAGTATCTTCATTTAATAATTACGATACTGAATCGTTCTACTTATTTATACCTTATTTATAATTCGCTGTACTCTGGGCACGTCTAGAAGTCAGCCCGAGGGACTATGTACCAGATTTTTCTGACTACTATGATTATCATATTACTATTGCATCAGCCTATCAGGCGTAGCGATTATGGAAAACCTCTCAAAACTATGGCAATTGTGGAGATATTTGGGGGAGGCCTTAATCTAGCAGTGGACGTCTTATATAATAATTTTGGAATAATCAATAATAGTCCCTGGGTCGTGAATTGAGAATCTCTGGTGTCCGTAAACGAATTTCGCATTTCTCGAGAGCCTACGCTAACCAAACATAATTTATTTCATCCCACAAACTCGATTGATTCATCACAAATTATGTATTTAGCCGATCCTTTGATGCTATTACGTTGGCAAACTGATATTTTCTGTGTGTGCACAATTTTGGTAGATGGAGGTAAACAACACAGTTTACCCTGCAAAGTTGTTTTAGCCGATAGTTATCGAAACCAGTTGTTTGGGGCTGATTTAAGCCGCATATGGTTTAAATGGGTTTTGTTCAGCACTTAGCTATTTATATACGCTTTTACTTGAAAACTACGTACTACAATTAGTTGATAATAAATACAAATGTTTAGGCTCGATATTATGTAGGTATATTTTTAGAATAGTTAAAAGTTTTAATATTGATTTAAGGATGAATAAAAAAAAGTTACAAAAAAAGTATATGTGGCCTGTTAGAATGGTGCGGAAAGACCTCGTAGAACATTCTATGACCAAATCGGGAATGTTCTCAAGAAAGGCTAGGCCTGAACAAGCAAGCACGTATGACGAAAATAATGAGAGTAAATGAGACAAAAAAAGTGTACATGAACACAACACAAATGGAAATTCCTTGTCTTGGCCTACCCCCCAGACCCCTCAGTAGATATGTAATATGGTGCGATCTAGTGGTCTGCTTGAGATATCTCAAATCTTAGCTGAGACTTTCTTGAGCTTGTATTTAAAACAGAATCAGTATAGCGTCCTGTGTAGCTGACGGCATAGAATATCGCCATCCCTTTTTAACTTGTGGGGAGAGTAGAAGTCAACCCGAGGGTATACCTTTTAGAAAACGGGCAGCAGCGTCTCCCTGTGTACTACGACCATCAAGTAAGCGTGGCGATTATGGCGTATCTCTCCAAATTATCGGTAAAACTCCATTGAGGAAATCTTTTGAAGAAGTCTTTGTGCAGTAGTACACGTTATTAGACTGACATGATGATGATGAAGCTTAGCACAGTTATGTGAATTACTCTCTCTTTAAATATCGAAACTGAACAGTGTCCTACGACTAGATCACACAGAGATAAGTAAATATAATTATTTTAAATATTCCGGGCTCACGGGCCTGTTGGCGTGGTGGTTGGTAGATACGCTACCGTTCATGCCGCAGATTTCGGTCCCACCCGGTACAGATATTTGTGTGCATGAACATGTCTGTTTGTCCTGAGTCTGGGTGTAAATTTACAAAAAAAATAGTATATCAGTTTTCTGGTTTCCATAGTACAAGCTCTGCTTAGTTTGGGAACAGATGGCCGTGTGTAAATAATGACCCAGGACACTATTGTTATTTATTAAAAAATTAAATAAAAAAGAAAACTGCCGCCACGTGCAAGTAGCACCGAGAAAACAGCGTGCAACCTGTTTGTGGTGCGGTCGCTGTGCCGGACTGGCAGGAGTTCGCAATAGGGGAAGGTAATCCAGAGCCCTCCCAGGATACGTTTCCCGGACATCTGGGAAATGGCGCAAAAGGGGCCCCCTTTTGCGCCATTTCCCATGATGCATATTTTTTAGGTCAGGATTAAACCTGTTAACTAATTAAAATATATATATATCTGGCGGGAATCAAGCAAACTTACAACCTCTATTAAACCAGGGTTAGTGACTTTCTTCAGCTAAATATCTTTAAGCTAAGAACTTAATGATAGTGGCCACACCATAGATCAAATTAACGAGCTCCCTTGTTAACCAAAGAAAGTCTATATTCAAATAACGATCAATGGCCAATGTTGGTTTTATAAGAGTAACAGTTTAAGCAATATTACATGCTATAATGTTTAACATCAAAACACACTTTCTGGATGTCACTATCTTTACCTACCTACTAAACAACTTTTAACCGAAAAACCTCAATTTCGATCAAAGTTTCAACTACAAAAAGAACTTCACCTGCCCCCCAAGAGAGTGTTACCACTTTATAAACCATTTCCGACCAAATACTGGGAAAAACTTGGGCGATATTTAAATGGAAAGCAGCTAATATATGCTACGTAAGAATCACTATATATTATTCATAGTGGGATACGCACGTTTGACTCAGTCGGAATACATTCGCCGCGATTTTGCCTTTATAGCCGTTTCCAAATGTGTTTATATACGCTGTGTCTTGCGAATCTCTTTTATGCTCGGTTTATGGGATCCGAGCTGGCATTTTGATCTGATATTTTCAAATCTAGATATCTCTGTTGTTTTGGTGTTTCTATGTTGTTGTTTTGGAGTGTTGTGGCTTTTATTTAAGCGTTGTTTTATTGAAGTCGCTGGGAATATAGTCCACTTCGTGACTACGTTCAATATAGA
Organism: Pseudoips prasinana; assembly: GCA_951640165.1. NCBI lineage: Eukaryota > Metazoa > Arthropoda > Insecta > Lepidoptera > Nolidae > Pseudoips > Pseudoips prasinana. Next base: position 35,325,282 of record OX621248.1, read on the forward strand.
AGCGCTGTAAGGTAATTGGAAAATAAAAAGTTATTCATCGATTTATATAAAGTTTGCTTTACTTACTTATTTAAAAGTAAGTCTCTAATTACACTACATAATTTAAAATATACTATTTTATAATTTTGTATCTAATTTATTTTATGGACATTTTGTATTCTGACATTACTTTTAATATTTTTCATTATTATATATAATAATAATAATAATACTACAGATACGTTCCAGAGACAATACTGGAGAATAGCCGTGTCACATTGTACTGGGACAGATCCATCATCACAGATAGGACTATTGTTGCCAATAAGCCTGATATTGTGATGGTGGATCGCCAAGAGCGCCGGGCAGTGATCGTCGATGTTGCTGTCCCACATGATGACAATCTTGTGAAAGCTGAAAAAGACAAGGAAATTAAATACCTTGACCTAGCACACGAGGTTGTTGACATGTGGGACGTCGACTCGGCGATCATTGTACCGATTGTCGTTTCTGCCCATGGTTTGATTGCCAAAAGCTTCGACCGTCACCTTAAGAAGCTCGCGTTAGGCAGTTGGGTCAAGGGTCAGGTTCAGAAGGCAGTTATTTTGGAGACGGCGCGTATTGTGAGGAGGTTCCTCTCTGTGGAGCCTTGACCATCGGTAGCATGGACCCTGCTCCCGTTGCCGATTGGATGTCTATTTTTTATATTTATAAATATATTTTTTTTTTGTATATATTTGTAAATGTACAAAATAAGAATAACATGGAATAAAGGACATAATAATAATAATAATGTATTTATTTATTTATCTCTTTTACAAAGGTTTGGTGTACATACGAGTATCATATGTACTCCAAGTACATATGATACTCGTACGAGTATACTCCAACAATTTATAACAAAATTCCCAAAGATATCAGAGATTTAAAATTAAGCACTTTTAAAAAAGTCTTCAAAGAGTTCCTAATTAAAAAATGTTTTTACTCTATAACTGAGTTTATGGAACATAAGTCCGATTAGTCTATTTGATGTTATTGTTTTAATTTTGTTTTGTTTTGTGCTCTAAGTTTTATGTAAGTGTGGGATTGTTTAGTGTAAGTCAATATAGTTAAAATTAGATTAAGATTATGTACAATAAGTTATTAAAATTTGTATGCCTGTGGGTACAATGTAGCGACCTATTATAACCAATGTAACACCTATATGTAAAATTTACCTACATTGACAAATAAATATTTCTATTTCTATTTCATGTAAAGAAATCTATACATATACCTAATAAAATCGTTGGAAAGTCAAAACTGTACATTGAATATTTTTTTAAAAGGATACTTGGAGCGATATCGAAGTCAAAAATATAGTTTTTAGAATATTTGTCTGTTTGTCTGATTGTCTGTATGTATGTCCGGGCTAAACTTAAAAAAAACTGCATGGATTTGTTTTTTTTTCAGTGTTTCTGCTCATACACACTTAATTATTTTACTTGGTAACACTAAAAACTTGCCGCAAATTCGTTTATTTTACTGAAATTAAATGTTTCTGTCTGCTTTAACTTTTGATCATGCTAAGGACATAGGTTTAGGAGCCTATAAACTTGTCCAGCTGCGGACGTCATTTGGCTGGCATGATGATTATGATAATGATGATGATATTAGGTCAGGAAGGCGTATAATTATTAAAAACCTAAAGAACAAGAACAGCCACGGAATCGACGGACTCCCACCCAGTCTGATAAAACAGTGCGCTGATGAACTTACCTTGCCATTTTATATACTAATTAACCAATCCATCAAAGAAGGTGTTTTTCCTGACTTACTCAAAAAGGCCCTCATTAAACCTATTTTCAAAAAAAACGATAAAACTAACCCGAACAATTACCGTCCCATTGCTCTACTACCAACAGCCTCAAAAATATTCGAAAAAGTTATGTGTAATCGCGTTTACGCGTTCTGTGAAAAATATAGCATTTTCAATGATAGCCAAAATGGATTTCGCAAGAACCGATCCACTGTTTTGGCCGTCTACAAGTACATACAAGAAGCACTCAAAATTATTGATAATAAAAAATACGCTATTGGACTGTTATTAGACATGACCAAAGCGTATGATAAAGTACAATTCGATATACTATTGAATAAACTTTACAACATAGGTATCCGAGGAAAAAGTCATGACTGGTTTACATCTTATTTAAAAAACAGAGAACAAGTCGTAGAAATAGAACACTACAATACACAAACACAACACATTGAACTAATAAAATCACAAAACATACCTTTAAACGCCTCCATACCACAGGGAAGTGTCATAGGATGCCTATTGTTCTTAGTCTACATAAATGATCTCCCTAACCACATAAATGAAACGTGCGTATTGTTTGTCCACGACGTCTCTATTTTAACATCATGTAAAAATAACCAAAACCTGAACCAAACACTAACATCTATACTTGATACCACAACATGCTGGATGAATGAACATAACCTTGAGATTAACTTTAGTAAGACAAAAATAGTCACTTTCCACCCGCGACAAAAAACCCCAATAAATATAAATTTTAAATACAAAGGATCCAAGTTAGAAATAGTTAATAAATTCACCCTTTTAGGCCTAGACATAGATACACACATAGACTGGAAACCACACATACAGAAAGTAAAAACAAAGCTATCTAAATTTGCATATGCCCTCAGAGAAGTAAAGAAAACTACAGATCTCAAAACAGCAATAGTAACATACTATGCGTACGCGTTCGCTTGGCTTAAATACGGAATAATATTATGGGGTAACAGTACAGACGCACCTTCGCTATTTACAATACAGAAGAAACTTATAAGAACATTGGTTAACATAGAAGACACCGACTCATGTAAACCACACTTCAAGGAACTAAACATCCTAACACTACCCTGTCTCTATATATTTGAAATTTGCAAATTTGTAAGGAAATACCCACAATTCTACAGCAAAAGAGAAGACATACAAACAGAAATCAAACTTAGACATGGAAATAGACTCAACCTGCCAACTTCACGATTAAAAATGCACTGCTCTAGTGCGTTTGTCACGTCAATAAAAATCTACAATAAATTACCTGAACACATAAAAAACACAGAAACAAACAATATATTTATAAATAAACTAAAACGATTTCTCTTAGATAAAACCTACTACACAATTGACGAATACTTCAAAGATAAATTCCTCCTAGAGAAACGAAGATAATTAGAATAACCAAGTAGTACCTAATACATCTATTTACCTTATCTACCGTGCAATATCTTTAATTACTTACTATTTAGTTAATAATAAATTACAGCTAATATATAAATAAATATATAAAATAATTACCTAATTTATAATTTAGAAAATATCTATTAATAATAAATAAATAAATATATAAATAAATAAATAAATATAGAAATACTAATTATAAACAAAATTAATACAAATCTACTCATAAATAATATCTACTTAAATATCTAAATATAAGATTTACTCCTTAATTTCAATATTATTATGTTTTTAAACAAAAAGCGCTTCATCCTCTCCTCTAAAAACTAACTTGCTGTGCCCGACAGGGTCCATAATTGTTTCTCTATAATTTACCTACCAGCCTTGTATACATTATGGAATGCAATAAAGTATTGAGTATTGAGTATTGAGAGATACAACCGCCATTTTACTGTCCATAGAATTTGATTGTATAAAATAATAATATTTAATATCTAGGGACAATGTCACACAGATCATCCTAGCCCCAAACTAAGTAAAGCTTGTACTATGGGTACCAGGCGACGATATACATACTTATATAGATAGATAAATACTTATATACATAGAAAACATCCATAACTCAGAAACAATTATTCGTACTCATCACACAAATATTTGCACTTACCGGGATTCGAACCCAAGACCACCAGCTTCGTAGGCAGGAGCACTACCAACTAGGCTACAGTGACCGTCAAACGTCTGACAACCCTCCAAATTATGGAAATCTTGTCCAGCTGTGGACGTCTTTTTGCTGGCATGATGATTATGATAATGACGATGATATTAGGTCAGGAAGGCGTGAGAGATACAACCGCTATTTTACTGTCCATAGGATTTGATTGTTTAAAATAATGCCAAATACTTCTCCTGATCGGTGCACTGACTGAATATGAATCTTTAATTCAAGTTGTTTATGATTTTGTTTGTCAAAATCGATAGTCAAATGTCTTTTTTATTCCATTATCAACATTTATAATACCCCGTCCGTTCCTTGAAACAAACACAAACAACCTTACACGTGTATCAAATTTCTCACAAAAATATATTCTCCGAAGTGTTAATAATTTTATTGGCATTTCTCTTTAATTTATTAAAAGCTGTGTAATGATGACTTCTGTTAGAAATTCAGTCAATGAGCCGATATTGTTAGAAATTTTAGACAAGCTATCAGATGCCATGAATAAATTTCTTTTTTTAGTATTGTAAATCTATCCTCCATAAGCGGTGCCAAATATTACACTAGATTCCCCTTTCTTAATAAAACTTTTTGCTGCCCTCACTCGATTTGAAACACAGCATTTACCTTAGTAAATGCTGCTTTTCAAATCGAGTGAGGGCAGAAACAAATACAAAGACAGAAATTAGACATTTAATTAAACCATGACTATCATAAACTAAATTCCATAAGATCGAATATAAGTAACGATCTAATAATATTAGGTCTTTACCTATGAAATTGCCGTTCTGCAGTACTGGCCATTTCAAATCAAAATAATTTTTGTTTGGCTAAGAATTCTAATTTCAAATTAATTTTATTTTAAAAACATGGATTCTTTTTTCCAAAAGTAGTCATTTCTTTATTGATTAGTGTTACATTTTCATCGCATTTCAATCTTTTTCGTCATCATGGATACGTTAAAAATTCGAGTAATTATGGAATATGAGTACCGTCGTGGCAGCAACGCGGCACAAGCGGCACGCAACATCAACGACGTTTACGGAGCTAACACTACAAACCAACGCACCACCTGTTATTGGTTTGCTCGCTTCCGTTCTGGAAATTTCGACCTGAAAAATGAACCTCGCGGTCGTCCGAAGACTTTGGTCGACAATGACGAATTAAAGGCGGTTGTGGAAGCTGATGATACACAATCTACGGCTGAATTAGCAGCAGCTTTCGACGTTAGCGTCAAAACAATATTGGTCCATTTGCGTCAAATTGGCAAGGTAAAAAAGCTTGACAAATGGGTGCCCCACGAACTCAATGATCCCCAGCGCGAAGTACGCGTCGAGACGTGCCTTGCACTGCTCAACAGACACACAAATGAAGGAATTTTGAACCGCATTGTTACCTGCGATGAAAAATGGATTCTGTTTGATAACCGCAAGCGCTCAGCAAGTTGGTTGGATCCTGGTTCAGCACCTAAACAATGCCCTAAACGAAAACTTACCCCTAGAAAAGTGATGGTCACTGTTTGGTGGTCTAGCGCCGGTGTGATTCATCACAGCTTCTTACCAAACGGGGTGAGCATTACTGCAGATGTGTACTGTGAAGAACTGAGCACAATGATGGAGAAGCTGGCGCATCTCCAACCAGCATTGGTCAATCGCTCGTCTCCGCTGCTCCTGCACGACAACGCGCGACCTCATACTGCACAGCAGACGGTCTCCAAGTTGCAAGAACTGGGGTTGGAAGCTCTCCGTCATCCGCCCTACTCACCAGACCTTGCGCCTACAGACTACTACTTTTTCCAGAATTTGGATAACTTCTTGGCGGGAAAAAAATTCAATACCCGAGAGGCAGTACAAAATGCCTTTGAAGAATTTGTTGCCTCCCGTCCAGCTGATTTCTTTAAGAAGGGCATCAATAAACTGCCACTGCGATGGCAAAGATGCATTGATTGCATGGGTGATTACTTCGATTAATACAAATAAAAAAATTCATAAAAAAAATTCGTTTAAATTTTTTCATACAAAACGGCAATTTCATAGGTAAAGACCTATTATATTTTTACCTAGCATTAATATAAAGTTAATTTGTAATACTACTTAATATTCATGTTTTGACTATTTACGCGCGTTTTTTTAAGTTTATGTGAAGGCGTGAGTCTATGTATGGACAGTACATCTAAAAGTCTGAAATAGGGACTGCTATTATGTATAAAAAATTCGCAATTTTTTAACAATGTCCGAAATATATAAGGACAAAATTACAGGACAAGTATACCTAAGTAAAGCTATAAAATCATATGATAAGTTAAAAATGTTCAGCGTTAGTTGTGTTGCCTGAGTGCATATAACTGTAACGCAAAATGGAGCCAGAACATCTTCGAACTACAGTGCCTTCGCCATCGCTGTCACTCTCAACCTCGGACACTGCAGAACTAGTCTTTACCTTTATACGCCAGGGTTCATTCACTGCCACAGATATAGAGACGAGTTAGAACATTGTTTTATTACTACCAGAAGGTATTAATAAAACAGCAGAAGTAGTAGAAGATTATTACTATTTTCAACCCCCGAGGCAAACATGACGGGGTGTTATAAGTTTGACCTATCCGTGTGTCTGTCTGTTGCATAGTAGCTCCAGAACGGATAAACCCCTATAAATTTCTTTTTTTTAGTTTGAAACGCTGTCGCCACGAAATGCGGATAACATATTTTTACACAACTCCCTCAATATGGCTATCAAATGAAAGGGATTGACTATTAAAATACTATGCACTAGAATTAATTTCAAAACCAAGATGGCCGCCCACAGAAAATGGCGAAATACATTCGTTTTTCACAACTCCCTTAATATGGTTATCCAATGAAATGACTTGACGAGTAGAATACAATAATATGAGAAATGTCGGGGTTGTTTTTTATTTTAAATTTAATATTATTACAGTAGGTACAGTAGGTATTTTGTAAGTCAAGTTGTGTGTGTGTGTGTAAATTTTTCTATTTAATCTGATTTATCAATGATGTATCAATCATCATCACCATCATGTCAGTCTTTTATTTTTAAAGACAACGTCCGCATTAGGGAATCTAATCCCTGTGTCGCTGGGTTCTTCACAAATATATAATAGACGGACACAAATTACATCCAGACTCAGAACAACAATTTATCTAATGACGTCCACAGCTGGACAAAGGCCTCCCCAAAAGATTTCCACAATGGAATTGTTTCCATAATTTGGTACGGTACGCCATAATCGCCACGCTTGGCAAACGGGTTAGCGATCGCAGTATGATGGTCGTACTACACAGAGACGCTGCTTCCTGTTCTCTTGGAGATATACCCTCGGGTCGAGGTCTACGCCCCCAACGAGATGAAATGGGGTTTCTTTACTCTATGCCGTTAGCCACATGGCTCTATGCCGTTCGCTACGGTAAAATATTTACGGGTTAATTTTTACAAGACCTTAATTACGGGAGCAACCAAATGGATGTACTTTTACCAATAGCCACCACAGATCAAGTGTAAGATAGGACGGAACTAATTCCGTTCCTCAACTAGTAAAGATTGAAACTTCAAAAGAGAATATTATCTTCTAAGTGTCGGTTAGAGTTCGGTAATACTCGGCTGAACCTGAGCCATCATTAATTGGCTGTAAAGGCGATTAAATCTTTTGCAAAATTGGCTTCCCATAAAGAAGCTGTTATCGCTCCTCGTTTATCAATAAGCTAAAGATTTATATACCGAGAATTTCGAAGTAATGATTATTATACGATTAACTGATAATTATTATGGATTCGAGGAGGTTTTGAACGCAATGTTATCGTACAAAGTTCAAAGTGGTCTTTGAAGTTGTTTGTTGTGTGATTTAATTGGTAGAAATGCAGAACGCAATTTGATATTTGATGTTTCTGAATATATTATTATACATATTTAATTTTATTCGATTATAAGAACTTAACTTATAAAGAATAAACTTCAATACATACTCAATGTTTTATTTGTATTCCACAATGACAATTACGTGTTATAATAATACATGCCATCATCATGGACCCTGTCGGGCACATCAAATTCTACGAGAGGAAGAGTGCTTTAGTCGAAAATTTTAAATTCTATTATAACATAGGTTTTATGCTAATGTATCTAATTTTATTATTTTCTATATACAATATACATTTAGATATTATTAATATTATTACCTATACAAATATAATTTATCAGTCAAGTATAAACATAATATATAAGTGTCAATTCAATATCCTTATTCTTATGGGAAGTGGTAACTAGTGTGAGAGTTGTATGAACGGCCTATTGGCCTAATAGTAACTGAGCACCTATTGTCTAATGACTACAGTCATAACAGGCTTCTTAATGTATAAGATTATAATAATAATATCTAGGGACAATGTCACACAGATCATCCTAGCCCCAAACTAAGCAAAGCTTGTACTATGGGTAACTAGGCGACGATATACATACTTATATAGATAGATAAATACTTAAATACATAGAAAACATCCATGACTCAGAAACAAATATTCGTGCTCATCACACAAATAATTGCACTTACCGGGATTCGAACCCAGGACCACCAGCTTCGTAGGCAGGAGCACTACCAACTAGGCTACAGTGACGGTATAATAAACTTCCCTATGATATTAGAGAATTGTCTACAAATAAGTTGAAAAGAATTATTAAAGCCAAATTGTGTAGCAGGGCATATTACAAAATTTCTGATTATTTAATTGACAAAAGTGCTTGGGATTTAGTTGTTCTGAGTCAATACACATGATTGTAATTAATCTTAAGTATATTTTATTTTAAAAAAGGATACCTACTGAGTTTTCTGTTTCTCAGTAGCTGCCACGTCATGCACTGCACGGTAGGGTAAAAAAAAATATGACGATTCCACATAAATGTAAAATTTTACGGAATAAATAATTTTTGACTTGACTTGAACTGAACTTAACGAGACCTCCGGAATAAAGCGCTTGGAAATTAATCAACTTGGGCGGTTACCTCTCCTCACCTTCTGCGTAACCTCTAACTATAAGGTTAATTGGCGCTAGGCTGCTCTATAAAGTCTAGTACGATAATTTCTATATGAAATAATGTCCTAAATTCTACAAAGTAGTGTATTGAAAGAGAATAATCATAGCACTGCTTATTCTTTGTCAATACAGTTTCATGCTGGTATCTCAGGAAAACAATGCCCGATATACATATCTGATTACCTACCAGGCAGCGGAAGAAAGTTATTCTACCAAACTAGGGAGTTCGCAAAAGAAAACGACTACAAATTCTGTTGGACCTCTAATAAAAAAATATTTTTACGAAAGGATGAAACGGCCAAGATCATCAAAATAAACTCCGAAGATGATCTCAGCACAATAGAACTGAAAGAATGACTAATAAGTTTAAAATCATTAGTATTCTTCATCTTGGTAGCAATAGCGTTAGATATTTATCCAGTTTTTTGTACTTTAGTTTCTTATATCATAAATATTAGTGGCTCCACTGGCCAATGTTATTATTATTACTTTAGCTTTACTAAGGAAGTTTTAGTTTCAAACTCTGTGATCAGTCACTTATTTCAACATAATTCTAATAATTGTAAAAGACCACTGCCACATCGTACATCTTACTTTCACACAGTTACTCACACTTTACTCACATACTCAAAAACCAAAACTAATAAGTCTTTATTACCAAATAACATAAAAAATATTCTGTACTTTCAGCGTATATCATTCAGCTATAATTGTATCGTTCCTAAGTTAGGATCATATTGTATACCCAAGTGTTTTAAGTTCCATCTAACAAAATATCCCTATAATTACCAATTTTTCTTAGAAAATGGTTAATCTCGTAAATGAAGTATCTTTGGAACTTGAAACTCTTAAGGTAATGCAATCATTTAAATGCACGCCAGCTGAATGTGTGCAATATATATCTTCTATGTGGCAACCTTTCTCTGTCTTACACTTAAATATACTTAGTATTAATAAGAATTTCGATCAATTACATGTTTTACTATGCTCAATACACATAAACTGCGATTTAATAGTACTAACCGAATGCTGGCTTTCAAACTTCAATATTCCCACGTTAAACGGATATACTTCTCACCTTACCCGTGATGTTAAAAACCTAAACGATGGCATTGTTATATATATCAAAAATAGTGTTAATTACACGATTAGTGAGCCTACAAACATTATGGACTTTAACTGTTTAGTATGCAAAAGTAGAGACTTACTAGTAGTGGCTGTTTACCGCTCGCCTTCGTTTCACAATATCGACAATTTTTTTAATGGTTTAAACGAACTATTGTTAACATTAACAAATTACCCGAATATATGTGTGACGGGCGATATCAATATCGATATAAAACCTAATACGTTTGACAAAAAATCTGGTGATTACTTGAACCTTGTTATGTCTCATGGTCTCTTTCCCACACACACTACACCCACTCGAGGCGAAAACTGCTTAGACCATGTACTCCTAAAGTCGCAAAAAGTCTCTAATACGTTAATTATAGAGACCTTTATTACTGATCACCTTCCAACTCTCTTGACAATCACCTCCAAAAACCCTATTCAAAATTTACCTATAGTAAGTAAAAAATTAAATTACAGAGCCATACGCAATGAAATCCAAAACACAGACTTTACACCAATCTTGCTCTCGGATAATGCTAATTTTGCAACAAATTATCTCGTAACAACAGTCTCTAGCATCATAAACAACAACACTACTAGCTACAAAATCCCACGCAGTAAAAGGATCATAAAGCCTTGGATCACAGTAGGATTAATTCGCTGTATCCGAAACAGAGACAGAATGCATAGAGTATTAAATAGGGACCCAAACAATATATCGCTTAAAATCTCATATATAAGATACAGAAATTATATAAATAAACTACTTAAAAAATTAAAAAGAAACTACGAGCAAAACTTACTGCAAGAAGCTAAAAACAATACACGAGCTACTTGGAATGCTATTAAATCAATTACCAATACTAAACCCAAATCTTCACCAGGAATAGCACTTTTAAATAGTAGTCAGGACCCTAGTATCACTGTAAACAGTATGAATAGCTTCTTTACTAACATAGGAAGAGAACTAGCAGACAAAATTAAAACCAAAAAATTACCATCATCAGTTCCTCGAAGTAACCAAAATACTGCTCAATGTCATTCTTTTGCTTTATTAGACGTTGATTACAGAGAGATTGAACTAATTATAAATTCCTTTCGAAGTAATAGTGCAGTCGGTTTTGATGGCATCTCAGCTACCATAATACAGGAATCATCCGATGTATTTATACCACTCATGACCCACATCTGTCAGAGGTCCTTCGCAACGGGAGTCTTTCCTAATATGTTCAAAAAAGCGATAGTTCACCCAATACATAAGAATGGTGATGGAGACGTATTCGACAACTATAGGCCTATCTCGGTGTTACCCGTACTGTCCAAAATCATGGAAAGAGCTCTAAACAATCGCTTGAATAGTTATCTTGAAACAAAAAAGATTATTTCTGGTAATCAATTTGCCTTTAGAAAACACATGTCAACAGAGGACGCTGTCCTCAAATTTACGGACAATATCGTAGAAAAGATGGACAGTAAAGAAAAGTGCATAGCAATGTTTTTAGACCTTTCTAAAGCCTTTGATACCGTCTCCATACCCATTCTTTTGTCAAAGTTGGAAAAAATCGGTATAAGAGGTTTGCCTCTTCGACTGTTCAAAGACTATCTTACAAATAGAACTCAGGCTGTAAAAATTTGAAACCATATTAGTTTGGAACAAAATCTAGATTACGGAGTCCCACAAGGGAGTATCTTAGGTCCGACTTTGTTCATTATCTACGTTAATGATCTCTGTGAACTAATGACTACCAACTGCAAAGTATACGCGTATGCTGACGATACTGCACTTCTGATAAATGGTTCCACGTGGGAGGACGTAAGGTTTCATGCTGAGGAAGCTTTAAAAAAGGTTATGGTCTGGTTAACTGAAAACCTTCTCACATTAAACCTAAAAAAAACAAGTTTCATAACATTTGCCAACAAAAGCAGCATGTTGCCTCCACTAAACACTTTTCAAATAAAGGCACACACTTCTATAAATTGTAATCCCAACTGTGACTGTGTATCTGTTTCTAGAAGTGAATATATCAAGTATCTTGGTATCTACATAGACCAATACTTAAGATGGCATCACCATATAGATACTTTAACCAAACGTCTCAGAAAACTAATATACATCTTTAAACTCCTGCGTAACGCAGCAGACTTGAACACACTTACCATGACTTATCACGCTCTAGCCCAGTCGATAATATCATACTGTATTACGTCATGGGGTGGAGCCGCCAAAACGATTCTCTTACCAATGGAAAGGGCACAAAGAGCTGTTCTCAAGGTTATACTTAAAAAACCATTTAGATACTCAACAACCAAACTACTCAGGATGCAGGTTGCACATTAATTAGGTCAATATTGGAGGCTTGGGAGGGATCACAGGATGCGCTGGGAGTTTTCTGTGATCTCTCTAAGGCTTTCGATTGCGTTGATCATCGTACGCTCGTTGTTAAACTGAAGTACTATGGAATATCTGGCACATCTCTTGATCTTGTGATGTCCTATTTATCGGGGCGACAACAGATAGTTTCGATAGGCGGTGTCACTTCGGCACGTCATCCTGTGAAAATGGGGGTGCCCCAAGGATCTATATTGGGCCCATTTTTATTTCTAGTTTATATAAATGATCTGCCTTATCTGGTAGAGAAAGTATCAGACATAGTTTTGTTCGCTGATGATACTTCGCTCATATTTAAAGTAAATAGAAAGGATAAAGATCTTATTGAGCATAATAAAACACTCAGCTTTATATCAGAATGGTTTTCGGCAAATAATCTCTTGTTAAATGCAGGGAAAACTAAATGCATCAGGTTCTCATTGCCGAATGTGACTCAAATTGTACCAACAGTTGCACTTAATGCGAAAATATTAGATCTAATCCCATCGACCGTATTTTTAGGATTGACACTTGATTCAAAATTGCAATGGGGTCCTCAGATTGAAAAGTTAGCAGGTAAATTAAGTTCGGCTTCCTATGCTGTCTGGAAAATAAGGCAATTGTCAGATGAACAAACTGCTAGATTAGTGTATTTCGCGTACTTTCATAGCATTATGTCGTATGGCATTCTGCTGTGGGGTTCAGCGGCTGACATAGGTACTATTTTTGTATTGCAGAAAAGAGCAGTCAGAGCCATTTATGGTTTAGGCAGTCGCGATTCTTTGCGAAATTTGTTTAAAGAAATAAATATACTTACTGTGCCATCGGAATATATATATCAGAATATAATGTTTGTTAGAAAAAATATTCATAATTATAAAAAGAAAAGTGAACTGCATAATATAAATACTAGGAATAAAAACAAACTAGCCATGCCAGGCTTTAGAGTAAGCAAAACTAATAAATCATTTTTAGGAAATTGTATTAGGTTTTATAACAAGCTTCCTACTCAAATTACTGATCTGCCTGACACAAGTTTTAAAACACATATTAAACGTATACTTATGGCTAGGGGTTATTACACCACTAAAGAGTACATCGATGACAAAGACGTCTGGCTCTCACTTCATACCTGCACATTGCTCGCTGGAGATCTTGTAGCCATATAGACATGACTGATCTGCTGTGTTACGTGAACTATCTGTAAATGATTGCTATCTATACTTAATTTAAAATTATTGACTCTGTCTCAAAATGAATAATGTTATTGTTTCGAAGTTTTTCTTTTGTATACCTAAATATAATCTAAAATAATAAGCATTCAGACAACCGATCGAGCATATATTGTGTTTGCCTACTAAATAATTACTCTAATTGGACCAAATCCCGTGTTCATGCCCGCTTGAGTATGTTTCGCCGGACCGTCTCAACTGGGTCGTGTTGAAACCGGTAGTAGATGAACCCACTGAGTTTGTTTCGCTGGGTCTTCTCAATTGGGGCGCATTGAATCCGGTAGTAGCATTAAAGCGCGACCGTCGTTATTAACACAAGGTCCGTCATAATAATAATACCTTTAATATAGACACAACCATTGACAATATGTAGTAAAAATATTAGACTTAAACTAGATAATTAAACATAATCTCTTGACAATAACTTGATACGAGCTAGCTAAATATCATTTCTGTAATAAAATAAATTTTATAAATGTTTTCATACAAGATGTACCTAAATATCTATGTTACTAGAAATAATATCTAATGTATACAACTATATTACTACAAACATGTTCTGACTATTTACAAGCGCTTTTTTAAAGTCTACGTGAATAAAAACCTTTTTTATTTATTTTTATTTATTTATGTATCAAGACATACCAGTTTTAACAGTGAGACAGCTGTTTGAACAACAAATATTATTTAGGAGACACATTTCGCTTCGTTACAATTCGAATATTGCCCGAAATAAACGCCGGTTTGAGAAAGTGTGTTCTCCTGTGAGACATAAAACGACACTAGCTGAGAGGCAATACAAGGTTATAAGTAACTCCTTATACAATAAAGTTAACAAAATCCTACATTTTTACCATCTAAATAATCACAACTTTAAAACCAAACTTAAGACATGGCTCCTAACACTAAACTACTTGCAAATAGAACAACTTCTAAATTTAAGTTAACACTCCCAAACATCGCACACAAATACACAACTTGCACCTTGTGGCACAGTCTTCTAGATTGTAAGAAACTCAACTGATCCCTAAATAAACAGGCTTGCCTAGTTTAGCGGTCAGATGGTTATAGTTATCTACTGCTCCACCATCACATATTTGTACATCATGCCTTTAGGTACAGAGCCGAGTCGGGGTGAGCCCCTCTCTGCTCGTAACACAGGTTAATTCCTAGCACGGGAGAGAGGTGTTTGTTCTCTCTGACTTACGGTTGTAGCACTATGCAGTAGAAACTAATTTATTATAGTATAGACACTTTTTATTGCAAATAAAGAATTATTATTATTATTATTAGTTTCCACCTTTTTTTTTGTTCGTGTGTTTTACCAAAGATTTAATTCGCAGGAATAAACTTTCTGCATTTATTTAATTATATTTTTATGTATATTATTTTTTCTTTCCAACGTAGTCAGTTAAGTTTGTAGTTTAAAACTACAAACTTAACTGACTACGTTGGATAGAAAAAATAATTAATTAATAATAAATTTCCACCTTTTTTTTGTTCGTGTGTTTTACCAAAGATTTAATTCGCAGGAATAAACTTTCTGCATTTATTTAATTATATTTTTATGTATATTATTTTTTCTATCCAACGTAGTCAGTTAAGTTTGTAGTTTAAAACTACAAACTTAACTGACTACGTTGGATAGAAAAAATAATTAATAATAATAAATTTCCACCTTTTTTTTTGTTCGTGTGTTTTACCAAAGATTTAATTCGCAGGAATAAACTTTCTGCATTTATTTAATTATATTTTTATGTATATTATTTTTTCTATCCAACGTAGTCAGTTAAGTTTGTAGTTTAAAATATAATTAAATAAATGCAGAAAGTTTATTCCTGCGAATTAAATCTTTGGTAAAACACACGAACAAAAAAAAAGGTGGAAATTTATATAATTTTATATTTTCATATTATTTTCAATACACATACTGTAGTAATCAGTTTTATTTTACAAATCCATTTTTCTATTCGACGTCATCAGTTACATTTGTTGTTATAGAAATATAGTTTCATATTATTTTCAAAACATTTACTATATTGTTGTAGGTAATCACTTTTACTTCACAATTCCAATACATTAAATATTTCTATACATTACTGCCTACGAGAATGCTTGTTAAGTTAGGTAAAACTACAGGATTCGGAATGTATATTAGAGTAACAGAAAATTATAATGTTTAACGTAATATTCTTTATAAATAATCATAAATAATAAATTATTTATTTTCACCACATCAGATTCATTTCAGTAGTACATTTAAGTATACATAGTGTGCTTAGAAATACTGTATGTATAACATACTGGTTCAATAAAATATGGAGGTACATTACGATGCTAGGTCACATACATTTGTGTGGTGACTAGCATCTTCGCTAAGTTATTTTTAAAATAACTTGTTATAAAGATACTAGGCCCAGTCTCCCTGAAGTGCATACTGACATCGGTAGCTAATAGTAATTTTTACATTTATTTAATATTAGAAAAATATATTTATTTTCTTATTTATAATGATTATTAGTGATTAAAAATAGAAGTTAAAATATGTTAAATTATGAAAGTGATGTGGTATGTTGTTACTACAGAGAGACGGCAGAGTGTTACGCTGCGGGGTTTCCCGTGACCTTCCTCGCAATCAGTAGTATACGACATCGTCTGGCCAAAATATTACACTGAAAATACATGTTGATTGAGAAAATCAATGACAAAATAAATAAAAACTCATGTTGTGTGGTGACTCTTTTAACTTTTCGAGCATCGGAATGCAGCTGGCCTTTTAATATACATGATAGAGCTTCTGTAAAAACGATCAGGTTTTATTTTCAATATTCATAACTGAGTCAGAAATTTTACAGTCATATATATGTACCTACTCACGGATTAGCTTTTGCTACTTCACACAGATCATATTATTGTCACCCACATTTTTATGAGGCTAACTCTGCGATTGATAGTGTGCGGTATAAATTCTGCAGGTAGGTACATTGGCATTTAATTAAGTATTTCAAATGTGTAATTATTACTCCAACATATAATATTTAAATTGTTCGGGCCACATCGGTTCCCGTTGTGCCATCGTGTGCCTACATTCTTCGCGGTCTGCGTCTACCGAGCACGGACGAGACCGCACTTCACTTCGTTCCGCACCACCGGCAATCGTAGACACGCCCGGTCCCCATACATCTTATTAGTTCTTTTATATAACGTTTTCTGGAGTCATTAATATAATTGTAAATACGGCCCATACTATTTTATTCATCACCAACGCAACCAAAATAAAATCATAGTTATAGTAAGCTTAACATTTTTGCCAATTGACTAGACATTTTTATAGTGTTATATTAATCTAAATGAACAAATAGATAAAATGTAATTACTACGAATTCATACTAATATTATGATATTATACTGTTTTAGATAAGATAACATTTGAATTAACAGCTGCACATAACAGCTGTTTTTTTTTCAAAATACTTTACGAACTAAGCGGACGGACGGAAGAAACGGTTAATTGTAGCCGAAATTCTGACATTGCCGACAGAATTTCGGCTACAATTACCCATAAAAACAACGATAACCCATTGATTTCAAGTATTTATTATTTGTTTATCGAAAAGGAAATCTCCGACATACCTACTTACACCAGGGGAGACGAGTACAGAACTAAATATCGGTCATCTGTTCCGGTGGATGGAGTGTGTCTAATCCAGACCAGCATTTGTACATCGACTGATTCGTACATCGTACTATCATTTCAGAATATGAGTGTAAGTCTAGTGTAGGAGAACTACGTAATTGTTATGTGAAATATTTTTTTGTTCTTTATTTAACAGTGTTACATTATTTGTTATTCTGTGACTTCAATAGTTTTGTTTTTAATTTGGCTCGAGCGTGACTGATTAAAATAGATGTGGAGAATAAACTGCATTTAAATTTAAGTACAACACATTTACCGTACATCCGATTTAACTGTCCTGACAAATTTAACCGTATTGAATCAATATTGTTGCCGTACCGAATATAGAGGCAAAACGCGTCAAGGCAAACATGTGACAAATTTCAATGTTACCAAGTTGTTTGAAAAGAAGAACTTAAAACTTAAGTTAAGGACCTTTGGGGCGCAACCTATGTTAGCTGGCTCTCTCTTTCTTACAGTCTTACAAATTAGCGGGAACTACGGCAAAAACCTTGTGGCCACAAGCGGGAGAAATATACATACGCCAGCTATGCCCCACGGTTACACCAGCGTTAAATTTTATAAATTATAGCCTATGTGTTATACTAAGCTATATTACTATAAAGTTTCATCAAAATATGTCAAGTAGTTTTTGCATGAAAGAGTAACAAACATCCTATCACCCTAACAAACTTTCGTATTTATAATATTAGTAAGATAGATGATTCATATATATTTCATCTTATTCCATTTTTCTTATATACACACAAATGTAATTTCCGTTTGTATTTTAGACTATTGAGTTCCAAAACCACGGTTCGGTGGCGGAGCGATTAACGCACATGGGGCCGGATAACCCGTGGTCGTAGGTTCAATTCCCACCCCACTTAAATTTTACAATTCACTTTAAAGATGTCTCAAAATTCTACCTAATATCCTAAAATTAATATAATCTATAGGATTTCCTCAAATAGGTACTTGAGGAAATCCTATAGATTATATTAATTTTATGATAATAACTAATAATAATAAATATTTCAGGACAACTAACACACTGCTCCCAAACTACGCAAAGCTTTTACTATGTCCACTAGACAACTGATATATTTCTAAATACACACATATTACAGACACATGACACCCAAACACAGAACAAATAATCGTGCACATTTATTACTGGCTTAACAGTCATGGTCGAACACCACTAGCTAGACAAAAAAGCCAATCAAATTATTATTATTAGTTCAACATTATTGTAACAAAAACAATCAGTTCTAAATAAATAAAAAATAAATAAAATAAATAAAAAAGGTTTTTATTCATGTAGACTTTAAAAAAGCGCTTGTAAATAGTCAGAACATGTTTGTAGTAATATAGTTGTATACATTAGATATTATTTCTAGTAACATAGATATTTAGGTACATCTTGTATGAAAACATTTATAAAATTTATTTTATTACAGAAATGATATTTAGCTAGCTCGTATCAAGTTATTCGTATTAGTCGTATTGTTCTGAAGTTTAAGACTACAGTGTACTCAAAGCAACTCTTTTGCAATTAAAATTAAAAGTCGAAGTTGTTGCTGATGAGTTGTTTATTTTATATCTCAATTAATTAGCATTTCTCGTTTCAGTTTATCCGGTATTCATGACGCTGAGTTAATAAGTGAGTTGTTTCAAATTGCAAAACTGCTAACTCAACAGGCGACTGCTGTGTTGTAGTAAGAACAACAATGTTTTTGTAATTTCAGTGTTGTTCCATCCAGTTGTTGCAGATAATTCTGTTGTTATTTGGTGGAGAGGTGGCGGTATAACTACGTACACTATGTTAATAATAAATCTTTAGATAGAATTAAAAAAATAACTGTTTTACTTGAAGTTATTCTAGAGTTCATGATTATTTTTCGCAGCCTATGATTAACCAGCTATGTATGGAAGATTTATTACATTTCCTGCGCTCTTGTAATCCGATGGGTTAGCAATCAACCATCAGGAGAGATCCAGCCCATTTCACGTGTTCTCCGAGGCATAAAGACACAAAACCGGCACCTTGTGCATATGCGCATATTAAACCTGGCATTTAAATTAGTATTTGAACTCAAGACCGCATTATCTTAGTTAGATCAACTAGTTCTAATGTAGGTAGTTATGTATATTCATAAGTTTATTTAGGTTCTTTGTTATTAAGTTAAGATTAATACTTGTATTAATAAAACTTGCACTGAAACAATATTGCAACATGTAATAAACTAGTCTAACATCTAAGATTTTTTTTATTTTTGATAACGCTGGGGGAATGCCTACGCATGCCACTCGCAAAAAGTGTCTGCAGGTGAGTATGTCGGACTCCCACTGACTAAACCTAATTTGCTTGACTTCTTATGGCGCTTGATAGGGGGAGCCCCGAAAACGCAGGTATGCTGCTCCGGTGCCCCCCTTTTGCGCCCTGTCCCAGGTGGTTGGGACACGTACCCAGGGTGGGCTCTAGATTGCCCTCCGCTATTGCCGACTCCTGCCAGTCCGGCACAGCGACTGCGCCTCTTAGGCTAACTGTAAACTTCATGTTAAAAATGTAACGATAATCTCATAACAATCAGGGTTAATGATTTGATTATTATTATTATTCATTTATTTCGGATACAATCCGCTATAGTGTTAGTATTATAGGACTTAGAATATGTTAGTAACAATTATTATTATAAAATTAAGTACCGTCCTGCTGCACTAGCTCCGCCACTATACGAGCCCAGTGCATAACGAAAGGGCTTTCCAACTTGTTGTTAATGAGCTCTTCAAAACACGAACAGTTGAGATAGAACTAAACAGTCCTACAAAAATATATCCGTGATTACGTAAAAACTTTTTGATACGGGTTGTGAACTCGTGACTTTCGGACGCAGTGGTCATCTACTACGAATATGAATAATTACAAAATTTAAAGCTGTTCTATGCAAATGATTTATACTGTCATGTCAATTAATAAATTGCCATAGTAGTAGAAATATATTTGAAAAGCGTTGCAGGGCTGCAAGTGGCGGCGGGGATCCGTCACCAGCAGGTAACCGGCTTGCTCGTTGCCTAGCAATAAGACCCCTTTAGTACATGAGAATTTAATAAATAAAATAAAAATAACTAAAAATGTTTTTACTCTCGTCGACTTTAAAAAAAGCGCTTGTATATAGACCGAACATGTTTGTAGTAATTATATTATATACTATCTAGTTACAGAGATATTTAGGTACACGGATTGTATGAAAACATTTATAATGTATAATTATAATGTAGAATTTCATAAAAATGGAAAATCATAAATTTAGACGTCCGGCGGGTTTCGAACCGGCACCTTATCTGGGGTAGGCGCTCTCCGTTCGGCTATTCATAGCTGAACGCAGAGCGCCTATAGTTCACTATACACAATGGCAGATCGAATTTAAAACTCCCTTGCTAGCACCACTTTGAGTTCTCCATCGGCTTTATTTTCCAAAAACATGCCCGACCGATTAAATTTTCTTTTAGATTAGCTGATTTGTCAACTATGATTTTATTTAATTAACTTACGTTTTGTTCTGTGATTCCAATTGCATGATTGTAACCCCTTGAAAATACTGACAAAATGAAAAGGTCTTCGTGATATTTACCCACACAAGAGAAGAGCAAAGAAATGCCTATGTAAACCAATATATTAAAAACATATTTCTATCCCCGATCGCCCGGAATACCCAAAAAACTCCTAAAGCCTAAAACAAAATTGTCTTTAACCTAATAGTGTCTACCTACATCCAAATCGCGGCGGTGCGTGACGGCAAAATTGTGCTCACCTTCCGTTAAATTTGCTCTGACAATAAGCCCGGAGGGGATCGGCCCTGCGAACACCGTATGATATTATCTCGGAGTGACCACCGGTCCTCAATCTACAATAGCAGAGGCCCAAGTTACAAGCGATGAGAGATTCGTAAACTGTACTGAAATAATAGCGGATGTATACAATTAGAATTTTATGAATGTGCAGACGCCAGCAACCTTAAGCTTATGTGATAAAGTTGAAAATCTATTGTCTTGACGGATTGGGGTAGCTGGATGTGCTGGCGTCTGTACAAAAATGGTTATATAGTTTATAATCTTAATACTCAACTCTTGTACTGAGTATCAATGTAGCATATAAAGCCTAAGGTGTTGTACCTGACGTCTTCCCTGTGGCAGAGTAGAGAGTACACTTGTGTTTGTGAGTGCAGATGTCTAGTCTCCATTGAGATTGTCCACCATGGCTAAAATTTAACAGGTAAGATATTAACTATTACCAATAGGTATTACAATTATTTGCAACTGCTCCGAACTTCCGTTCAAATATTCCATATTCTTGTCCACTTTTTAGTATTCTGGAATATTGCATGTCATTTATAAAGCCTCCAATTGTATAATACCTACGTAATTATTATTTTATTTTTTTTAATAATGTCAACACTGGGACAATGTCACACAGATCATCCTAGCCCCAAACTAAGCAAAGCTTGTACTATGGGTACCAGGCGACGATATACATACTTATATAGATAGATAAATACTTAAATACATAGAAAACATCCATGACTCAGAAACAAATATTCGTGCTCATCACACAAATATTTGCACTTACCGGGATTCGAACCCAGGACCACCAGCTTCGTAAGCAGGAGCACTACCAACTAGGCTACGGTGACCGTCATATATGTTATATTCACCTGGTGATCAAAACTCAATCTTCTCTACTTGGCGAGTCGATGGCAAACTAGCATTTTTTTATGGGCCATAGTTTTACCACACTTTTGGTATCCGTAAGATACTGCCATGAACATGCGGTAGGTTAGACTGGAGAGGGTGTTAAGTTATAGTCAGTGTAGGCAGAAAAAGTAGTGTGGGATCCAGACAATAATTGATAAATAGCACCCACACATGGAAAAATTAATAGTGTTCATCACAGAAAGGTTTCCTCTCCTGTGTGGGGATCAAAATCACCCAACCTCTGCCTTAGCAGTCATTACCACTACTAGACTAGTCGAAAGTTTTGAAAGCGAACTAAGTATTTAATATAGCTGTTATGTAAGTATCTGAAGACTAGCTTAAACAGAGCACATGATGTCCTTATTGTCTATGTCTGTAACATAGACTAAACTCGATGTAAAAATAAGTTGCCACTCATAGAAAATGAGCCTAATCCACTAGTTGTAAAATTAACATATTATTATAGATGAGACTCCAGTTAGGTTATTTAAAAAGAAATCACATAAATCCAACCGAATTTATATTTCTCAAAAACAGATACAAATGCTAGCACAATTATTTAAAACAATATGGCGTTAAAATAAATTATAAAACGACACGACAACAACCGCCACGTTCGAACGCCACGCAAAGAGTGAGCCCGAGGCCCAGCAAGCGATTATATTTATATAGCCGTGTTCGTTTCCGATCTGGCGTAAACTGGATTCGATAATACGGCCGTTCCTGGCAGCGAAGCGTCCCGACCGCTTCATCACTCAACAGATGCAAGGCGGCAGAGGAGTCTTCCAGCTACATCAGAATTGGCACCAATGAGTTCATCCTCTGCAATATAGAAAACACACGTAAGCCTTAATTCTCTCAAACCTTTTAAGGCTTTTGAAAAAAAAGATCCAAAATGAAAATTTAGTATCCCGACTACAGACGCAAGCGTGCACTCTTACATCGGCAGTAAGGACCAGCCAAAAATGAATTTTATAAGTGAGAAGAGTGGATGTCGTGCAAACACCTCAAACTGCGCAATTTAAGGCACCCGCACGACACCTGTATTATGTTAGCTCGTATATGAACGTCTAACACAGTAGCGCGCTATTGTCGTCAATATTCGCCGATACAGATAACGAATACTACGACACAACACAACCACACAGTAGGGAAGCAAAATCCGGCCGAATCCGCCTCTACCATACTGCAAAAAATTAATGGGAAGTAAAGCACCGAAGTGCCCACCTCAACCACCTCGAAAACGGGAAGTAAAGCACCGAAGTGCCCACCTCAACCTTGAAAACGGGAAGTAAAGCACCGTAGTGCCCACCTCGACCTCATAAATGGGAAGTAAAGCACAGACGTGCCCACCTCGACCTCAATAACGGGAAGTAAAGCACAGATGTGCCCACCTCGACCGCAAATATGGGAAGTAAAGCACAGAAGTGCCCACCTCGACCGCAAGTATGGGAAGTAAAGCACAGAAGTGCCCACCTCAACCTTCGCGTACCAGTCTCAAAGAAAGCGGTGGACTTGTCCGAGGTCCACCCCCCGTGCTACAACACAGTATGTTGGGCCGCCACTTGGGTCTTCTTGAAGTCTATTTAACCCGATGAGAAATGCCACCTAGTAGCGGTGATGTAAAAGCAGGATCTTGTAGAGGCCGCACATACCAGAATCAAGTTTTCCAGCTGACTGCACCTGCCGGGACAGTGCCCGATGCGTATTCAGGGAACACGACTTCCAGGGACTAATCCCTGCACGCCTACGGAGCGCACTTCGCTGTAGCCAGAGACTCCGAGGTATTAGCCTCGGGAGCCACCACTCGATAGCACTGGTAGTTTGTTCCAACCAGCAAGGCTATCACTCTCCTTCACCACACCAAGTGTATTATAAACAGAATAACATTAAAGGTTCGGTTGGAACTTACTATCAAAAATTGTGGAACAACTCTCAGAACAGGATTTCCTGCAAACATAAAGTCAGAACTTCGTCCAAACATATAAAGACAAGAGCTCCTTGCCCAACACAAAGTCTGATCTTAAAACATAAAGCCAGCCACGCGGGCTAGGTGCCTATCGCCAGGGTGATGCGACACGAAGTGTTAACTTCCTTCACCCAACCACAAAGCATGATGCCACCTCAAAGAAGGCTGCACAAGTCTCCGGGCATCAGTCTCTTCGCCAAGGCACCATGCATTGTGAATCCGACTGCGTGGTCCTCCAGCCGTCCTCAGCAACAATCTGTAACATGACGCGACACACGCGTCTACCCGACTTAGTAACGAAGCTGACACGCGTTATAAGCGATGCGCCCAACAAAATTATAAGGATGACAAAACATCCCTTCCTTACCGTACATTACATGCATTAATGTCAATCATCATCCCCTAAACTCTAGCTAGCTATGTTTGAAAATGCAGTCATGGTTCCTATTGTGATAACACTACTAGTATGTTGGTCAAATGTGTGTTAAGAAATTAGGTGTACCTACAGGATGATGATAAACAAGACCACATGCAAAGTTTTCGTTAAGTTAGGATGAGATAGTTAAACTCAGTTTGAAGAATGCAGCGCATATTCCCGGACACCATTTACTACTCCAAGGCACCATGCATTGCGCCGCCACTTGCGCAGCCTTGCCTCCACTGAGTAGCTTCGCCTCATAGCGACTGCTTTGCAAGGCTTTGCTCACTTTGTAAGGACTACCCGTCCTGGTGTCCAGCTTTCCTGCAGACTGAGCATACATGATTACAAAAACGAGATCATTAAGTTTAAATTCATCAGTAGGAAGTCTACTGCAGTTAACTTACTCATACAGCCTCTAGTTACTTCACGTAAAGCATCTGAGTTGGTTGAAAGGCCACGTCACATACTAACACTCAGAGACACACAGAATTAAAGTTATAAAACGTAAATTGTGTTTATGTTTTCCCAAGTTTAATACCTGGTATGGGGCTCTTAGGACACGTTTTTTAAGAAACGCAGATAAGACACTGGGTAGTATACTTTCCGATAAAACTCCTTCAAACCTCGCCACAGACACTGGCTAACCTTCGTCATTCTGCCATACGTGCCACTCAACAGCGCGACCTCATAAAGATGTCTTGGCATTATGCTACACACCTTCTAGGGTTCAGGGATTTATAGGTCCAACCTCCCTGTGAACTAAGAGAATTTAATTAGAAAGTTTACATCACCAAACGTGAACTCTTTTGGTTAGCGTTAATGTATGTCTAAGTGCAATCAAAACGAAGCACGTGGAACGAGAAGTACTTCAAAATAAGGGTCACAGTTTATTCCACCCCTACATGCTCATGTTTATAAGGTAATTCAAAAGATCACAACATCTTACGTACCTTCTTGACTCCATACTACCATATCTGGGTTAACTTTGCCCAAGGCTTGGAAATGGCATCGACTCTTAAATTGTAGAACACCAGCAACATGAATAAATGAATAAACATCAGCATGTGGCATCATTATGCCCTTTGAAATCAAAATCCTGGAAATAATGTACAATCGCGCAACACGCGGTATGAGATCACTTTTACGCTCAGTAGGTATATTTCAGAGCAATATTTAATACAATCGGTATTTATAAAAAATCACTTGTATGAGATAATGGTGGAAGTAGTCAGAGAGACCAAGAAATCGTCTTACCTCTCAGTCTTTTTGTAATGGGAAAATGTATATCAAACCACCTTTCTCGGACTCGGCCTCACCTGACCATAACTCATTTGTCTTGAGATTGCTTACATGACTGATCTCACATTAGTGAAACGTTTGTCCTCTGTTTGACCTAATCTTTTACAAAACAACATCATTACATATGACGAACATTTAATTGACGGACACAGTATATCCAGACTTAGAACAACTACTTATGGTTCACACAAATGGATTTTCCGCGTGGGAATCGAACCCGGGACACGGAGTGGCCAGGCGACGGTCTTAACCGCTGCGCCACACCTGCAGTCAAACTTTAGAGGGTGACTTCAGGCTTATTTTGATAACTCCGTTGCTAAGAAGTAGCTTGAGAACATTCACTGCTATTATACCTACCAGGTGATTGAATAAAATGACCAAAATGATTAGGGTTTGTCACATGTTTGTTCAGAGTTCGTTGTAGGTGCGCGTATTTCAGCGCTGTCAATACTCTTCACTTAATCCACTCACTATCATAAGGTGCAACAACGGGATGACATTTTTTCAACACCGTGAAGTCACACACGTTGAGTTGAGGTACCATTCCTCAGCGGTGGTCAACATCTAAGGCACGTACCTATACACTATGGCTATCATGCAATGATCGCAATACTGAGCGGCGCGGCGCCCGCGACGGCTATTAACACCTGACGACTACTGGTCGAATTTCGCGAATCAGATCGCAACCAAACCACCGCGTGGCAAACTATGTGAATGGTGTTGCGCCCTGATACGGGAGCCACCTTTCAAGCAAGGTCTTGATCGGCCACGTGAAATAGATCGCGTCATTTCACTAACAAAACAATAAAAATGTACTTACGTGAAATCACAACACAACATTTACCAAAAATAAAACTTTCACTGAGGTTACACTTGTTCCGTATACACGTCTTTTTCTCTGTTTACAGTTAATGCACTCAGTGGCATCCAATTAAGGCTCAAATAAACATTCCTTGTCGTCTCAGTGATTTTATGTTTGAACAGGATCCACCCCGTTGCACTATAAATGTGAAGAGATGGATTAAAATTAGACACATAATAATGACACTCTGAACTATAGACTGAATCGCGTCGGCAATTGACTGAATTGCCAAATACCCACATTTTCAGTACATTTTATATGGGTCGATCTCAAATTACTTTTGATCATTTCTAACCAACTCACGACAGTATCTAAAGTACGATGTGGATTTGCTTGTGTCTTGGAAGACTGCTTACATTCGCGTTCGCACTATACAATTACTGCTACCACTCAGTGATCGTAAACTGAAATCGCCCAATTTTCGACAAACCTACCGCGAACGAACACACCTACGTGATCGGAGTTTAACTTGAGAGCGAAACCAGGTTTGCGAATGCTACCGCCGTGTATAGGCACGGCGTAACGGCGTCGGGGGCTGCTATCACGAGCTCCATTAGACGCACCTTTTCCCGACTCACTTGACTCCACACATGGCGACCTGTTTCGCGACCGATCACAGTCCTCACGCGCTTGACAACGCGATTTACGCTGCGTCGGCGGTATTTCACAACACTTCAAAACACATCACACAACGTGGTTTTAATTTCTTTTAAGAAAATCACAAAAGGAAATAAAAATGCGGTTAGATTACGTAATTAGGATGGCAACAAGCAACGCTTAGGTTTTTCCGACTTCTGATATTATAGATGAGACTCCAGTTAGGTTATTTAAAAAGAAATCACATAAATCCAACCGAATTTATATTTCTCAAAAACAGATACAAATGCTAGCACAATTATTTAAAACAATATGGCGTTAAAATAAATTATAAAACGACACGACAACAACCGCCACGTTCGAAGAGTGAGCCCGAGGCCCAGCAAGCGATTATATTTATATAGCCGTGTTCGTTTCCGATCTGGCGTAAACTGGATTCGATAATAATATATTTACTTAGACGCTAATTACGAGTACCACACACCACATTATCTAAAATATATTTATTTAAGGAAAACTCCTCACAAAATAGGCCCCGCCTAGTGTGAGGTGTTTTTTTGAATCTTTAAATGGTGTAATGTTTGGCTTTTAGTATATTATTATTAATATTTGTTACTATGCCACTTTGTTAAGACCAGAAGTCCAGCAAAAGTAGAGCAAATGAGATTATAAAACAGAGAACAAACTGTCACTCATTATAGAATTTGACGGGCCTATTGGCGTGGTTGGCAAATGCTTCACGCCGCAGGTCATGGGTTCGATTCCCACGCAGGACAGATATTTGTCCTGAGTAAGGGTGTAATTACCTATATACGTATGTATTTACAAAAGAAAAGTAGTATATGTATAGTATATTAGTTATCTGGTTTCCATAGTACAAGCTCTGCTTAGTTTGGGATCAGATGGCCGCGTGTTAATAATGTGCCAGGATATTATATAGAAACTGTACCTAATTCACTTACAAAATGGCCTAGTAACAACTATGCTATTTTGTAAGTGCCAAAAGACTGAGGTCGTGCTATCCTTTATGTCTGGGTTATTCAAACAAACTATATTTGATTGCTCCTTTAACCATGTAACAGAACTTTTGCGCTAGCTTCAAATAACAACCTGTATTATTTTTATAAGGAATTCATATCTTACTGGTATTTTCTCTAGAGATATGAAATATTCGATTTAATGTCAATAGTTTACTCGTTGCTAGACTGTGAAATAAACATATCCAGAATTTTGCTTTGAATATAGAATTCTAACATATTGATGTATCTGAAATATAAGCGAGTGAGTCATATCTCTCTACTCTACTCTACTCTATTCCTGGAACTAGTAAAATCCCGGAAAAACAAAAGAGAGACTGTGAGCATGGCAATTGGTTGAACGCTGCAGTGAGCCTTAGTTGCCATGATAGGCATGGTGTTGGTAAACATACATATTTTTCTACAGTCCCATCTAAAAACATATATCAGCAAGTTGGGACATATAAAGTTAGTATAATTATAGCTTGGAGCAGGATAAAATTTTAATTTTATTTTTTGCCTTGGATGCCTTTTTCGACCTATTTCCTAGAGGTAAACTATCTAGTGCTTAGTTCATCCTCTGATTTTCAATATTTATCATTAGTTAAACGACAAGAAAACTAGGTTATGTCTGACCGTTTTATTTAAAGTTCTCATATTTATTTACATAATACTTATATTCGTTTTTAACGAAAAATATAAAAAAATGAACTTTTTGGGCTTCAATTATGAAATTTGCAGGCAATATTTACCTGAAAATTTCATAAAACTCCAGCCAGCCCTTTTAAAATTCATAGGTAATAAACACACCAACATCGATTTGAATATAATGTATATAACTAGGAGGATATCAAGTTGTTAATTAATTTAAAAATATAATGTTGATTTCAATCAAGAAAATCAATTGAATAATTAATAAGAATCAGAATTTACAGTACTTTTAAATATATTATATACTAAATTTGAATTATACAACAATGACAATGTTTGGATTGTAAAAAAAAACAAAAAAGGTTTTTATTTGTGTAGATTTTAAAAGCGCTTTTAAATAGAACATGTTTGTAGTAATTATAGTTAAGTATACAGGATTATTTCTATGTAAATATAAATATTAAGGTACATGTATTGTATGGAAACATTTAGAAATAACATTTTGTTTATAATAGTAATGATATAACTTATATTAAGTTACGGTCAATAACAATTTTATGGGTTTTATTAAAGATTTATAGTTTCAGATATATAATTTTACATCTTCATCATGCAGCATACAAGAAGCTTAGAAATTTATAATTTATTGCGTTGCCCGTTTGCAAAATACATAAATTTTCCAGTTTACATTGTGAAGCGCCTTATCTTGGACCACAAACTAGGATTCTGATTACCATCAGCCGTTACCCTTTGGCTTACCTTTTGACGTTCGATCATATTGACCGTTTTTGCGTACCTTTTTAGACATCTACAAACGGATATACCTATCATTAATTTGAGCTTAACTTTATATGAAATGGAAATTTGTTGCTATTATTTATATTCGTGTCAGCATGGTCGGTCCTGGGCTTCTGAAGCTTTCGATATAGCTTATCAAGTTGATAAGCTATGTCAGAATTCTATTAACAGTGGATTGAACAACAATTGTCTGAAATAAGGGCAAAAAAATATTATCTCAATTCTTACATCAGTTTTGATGGAGTGTGAGTTTATAACCAAAACAAAAAATATGTGTGAGCGCTTAGGGGGTTTTCCCACACGCGGAGAATTTTGAGGACCTGCTTCTTTCAAAACTTGATTGATATTCTAAAGTATTAAGGAATTTAATGGTAGATATAATTAACAAAAATATGGCTTATAAATAAAGTTCATAAAGCAAGTTTATTCACGATACTGTTAAACTAAAACGCAAGATTTTGCAACAGCTCTATGCATCGACAATCATCATCATCATCATATCAAGCAGCAATAATCGCCACGCTTGGCAGACGGGTTCGCGATCACAGTTAAATGGTCCTAGTTCACAGAACTGGATGATTTCTACGCCGCCCACGGGATAAAATGGGGTGATGGTATTCTATGCCGTCACCACACAGCATAACTCTTAAACACTTTTAATTTCATAACGAAATGTTGTAAGAATCCAACACCAAAATCTCCGCCATTTCGTATAAACATCTTGTTTCTTTTGCATCAAAAATGCGGTCAGGAACGCAGTAGCGTGTCAGCGGGTATGCAAATTTACATGCAACTCCTTTCGCCACATGCATAACAATTTGGGCTAATTCGCTACACTGCTCTTAATTAAAGTTTAATTTTTAGAAATCCAGTGGCTAATTTTATATATTACGTTTAGATTGTAATAAAAAAAATAAATGAGTTTTGTAGACCATATGGGTATTCACATATAGTTGATTTTCCAATGTTAGATCTTATTTATGCTTTTTTTTATACCTGTACTATTACAATGAACATAATTACTGTGCGAACAATATTATATATTTTTTAAAATTGGCATTTTTAAACATAGTCGATACGGTAATATTGTACAGTCAACAGCAAAAGTAGATGATCAAAGTCGGATATTCAATACTTATTATCATAAATTGCGACAAAATAGTGTGGTGGTGAAGAGTATCTAGTTGAAGGTGTGCGTGAGTGTTAAGTATAAAAAATATTAACTAGTGAAAACTGCCGCCCAATAGCATCATAAACTCAAAACTCGGGTCCGATTTTGATCATCTACTTATGCTGTTGACTGTACCACAATTACTTACTTACTTATCATATGGGCAGTGGTTACCGTATACTAGTATCAGAGTTGTTCAACTCACCCAGTATGCCTCTGACATTGCTTAACAAGTGTTGTCTAATGACTACAATGGGACCGACAGCTTAATGTTCCTTCCGAAGCACGGATTACTTACGGACCGGTAAGAGGATATGGCTATGGCTCAATGAATATTAATTATTTAATTAATTTAGTCTACTGTCTTTCTCTCTCTCTCTCTCTGTTTATATTAGTGTCAGACTTCTTCAAGCGGCCCAGTAGACCTCTGGTATATATGACTTCAATTAGTTTCAATAGCTTAACGTGGTGTCAGAAGCATGGAGACGCTTATAAATTTAAAAATCTTACCCTGCCAACTGTTTATACACTGTCCGCGGGCTTTGGTGCCTATCTTCGCCGAACACTTACTAGTAAGAACATCTGACCCTGTGCACCTATTAATTTTATTTCTTATAAATATTATTCTACAAGAAACCAATGAAAGAGGTAGTTTTATGAATTTGTAAATTGTGTATAAAATGCATAGCGACTGCGCCAAAATAAGATCGCTGTCTTCCCGGGGCTGCTAGCACCTGGCGGCAGTGGAGGTTTAGGCTACCGGCTGCCACCTCAAAAGATATCATTCGGTATGTCGGTTCGGTTTGTGCTGTCCGTTTGGCAACCACACACTCTAGTTTGTCTACAGCGTGGCAGCAGCAAGCAGAGCTTGTACTATGGCAACCAGATAACTGATATACTACATATTAAACTACTTTTTTTTTGTAAATTCATACTTATCTCGATAATTAAACTCAGACTAAGTATAAGGCAATCGAACACACGATCTGCGGCGTGTAGGGCAGGCATTTACCAACCACACCAACGCCAATATCTTCAAGCTAACATTTTCTACGAATCAATTTATTACGCCATTACTATACCAAACAAAGCGAAACTTGAAGCAAAATTTTTCCCCTGATCCATCAGCGGCATCTGGCATAATTATCATTCCCTTCGCCGGTACAATTTCATCGGGTTCCACAATTAGGCCGCCAGTCTCGGTACTTCAAAATCAGGGTTCCCACCTGCCGCCCGTAGATATCTAAAAACAAAATTAAAAGGCCCTCGCCTCGGCTCGCTCCCAGTTGGGGTGTGCATTATTCATGACTTCGCCACGCACGCCCGCGTATGAATTGAAACGACGCGACGTTCGCCTTTTACGGCTCCAATGTAAATACGCTCCTCGGCCGATCCGTTTCGGATGGGTTTGATTTTTCAATGATAACATTTTAAATGACATTATTTTAGTACTATGTATGCTTTTAGGGATTGTTATGGAGGGTAAAGTCTATTATATTAAGACATTCTAGGGGCCGTCAAATGGCACGTTATTTTCTACATATATTTTTATATAGGAACAAACATATATAATTTTTTGTTATATTATATTGTTTTTTATTGTTTTCTTTTTCATATTTGGCCTAAATAATTGGCATGTTTGTAGGGAAATGGAGTAACATTATTGTTGAATGTAATACATCTCAATAAATACTTACTTATTGATTTGATGTCTCTGTTTCATTATTTATTTATGAAATAAATAAATAATGAAACAGAGACATCAAACTTTGACTGCCTCGTTGGTCTAGCGGTAGCGCGTTCAACTGCAGTTAATGAGGTCCTGGGTTCAAATCCCGGTTCGGACCAAAAAAAGATTTTGCGATTTTCCCGTTAAAAAAAATTCTCAGTATCAGCCCGAAGTTTGGAAGTTGGTGGTATTACACCCCCGTGCCTCGGAGAGCACGTAAAGCCGTCGTTCCTGTATCTGAACTCTTTCCGGTCGTGTCGCTGGTCGTCCCATCGGATCATGAGCGTGATGGAATAGAAAGTGCCTGAATAGAAAATATGTCCTGCACAATTGGCTGGTCTCCATTGAGACTGGCCGCTGCAGCCGAAATTCGGTCGGAAAGACATCATCATCATCATTTCAAATTTACAGTAATAGTATGGAGAGTGTACCTGTTTACGCATACACTCCAAAACTTGCATAGTTGGCTAGTCTCCGGTGAAATTAGTCGTCGTGGCTGAAATTCAGCTAGGATAATAATTATTATTATACTTAATATGTACTGTAAAATACGGTTTTAATTTAGTTATTCGTTTTTGTAATCCTAATTTACTTGCCTACCTTGGTACTAATAATAATAATAATAATGTCCTCCTAGCCGAATCCGGCCACGGCGCGGCGGCCAGTCTCAACAGAGATTAGCCATCTGCGCGGGACATATTATAGTGCTCAAGTGTGTGCGCAAACACAGGAACACTTTCTATTCCATCACTGTCATGATCCGATGGGACGCCTAGCGACACGACCGGAAAGAGGTCAGGCACAGGACCAACGGCTTTACGTGCTCTCAGAGGCACGGGGGTATAATACCACCAACTCCCAGACTTCGGGCTGAGGTTGAGAAATTTTTCTTTTTACAGATAAGTCCCAAAATCACTTATGGCCCGACCCAGGATTTGAACCCAGGACCTCGTTATCTGCGGGTGAACAGGCTACCGCTAGACAAACGAGGCAGTTGAGGCACCTTGGTACTACACTGGTACTGACACTTGGTCAGAGTTGTTCGAGCCACCCAAGAGGATCCTACTACAGGGCTTGATTACTGTTGTCTAATGACTACAAACCGGACCGCCAGCAGCAGTGGTTTTATTTCTTTTGTTGGCCATGTCAGAGGTCTACTGGGCGGCTTAAATAATCTGACACTGGGGTAACCACTGCCTATGGGATAAGTTAGTAACTTTTGCAAAGCTATTATTATATCGCATAACCAATACATAAATATCTTAATATCTAGCGCTTAGCGTGTACTGTGACCACCACAAAACTGAATAATATAGTATTATTACTTTATATATATATAAAAAACCCATACATAAAAAACTTGAGAGGTGTCAAGGGACACCCGGATGGAACGAAGTTATTTCTTATTATTTATTATGTACAAAAAACCTGTATACACTCAATAAAAATAATCGTCGCGACACCACACTGTTCAATGCGAAATAGAAATGAAAATATCTGGCTTGCTTTCTATAAGAGAGAGAGAGAGAGAGAGAGAGAGAGAGCCAGACAGAGAAACAAGCACAAGCCGCACAGCTGCAAAAAGTGTCGTGACAACTTTTTGTAAGAATTTTTCACAACGCGCGATAAGGAACTTCGTTCCAATATCACCCAAAGACATAACAAATACTAGTTCTTATCACACAAAGATTAGCAATCAGTGTCACTTAACACTAGATCTACAGGTCAGTTGATTAAAAACGTTATATAAAACAGTAGAACCCATTTATTTTAGCCAACATAAATATTATTCTACATGCTATAAAATTTTAATTTAACTTTTGCGCAAAACAAACAAACATTTAATGGGAAGAAACCATACTACCCACCTCAAAGGGTAATATGTGTATACCCACATCTACAGAACATATTACGGTATATTTCTAGCCCGTTTTATAACAAAGTGGAAACGTTTTTCAATGGAAGTAATCAAAGCAGTATGATGAAAGCTAAAACATGAGAAAAGGAAGTTTTAATGTATATTGTAATAGCAACCGGAGAGGTTGAGGTTCGAGTGGTCCATGTTGCCATGGAGACTTCAGCTTCAGGTACTAAGAGCCTATTTCACCTTTATAAAAGTGTTCAGGAATCCCTAAACTCAATGGCAGCGTTTAACAGAGTACAGACAGTATCACATCAAGCTACCCCAATCTGTCGAATTTCCCCAATTGAAAGTAAACCATATGCTTAAGTGATAAAGTTAGAAACCTATAAAAAAAATTGACATATTGGGGTAGCAGAGTTTTACATTTCACCAATAAAAACGTCATATAAATTAATATCAAGATTTGCGTTGACAAAATGTCACTTTTGAAATAATACTACTTAATGCTTAGAGAGTAAGCTGGTACATGCGTGGCAGGTGCGCTACGAAGTCATAAGTCATTTATTTTCATAACAAATACATTTGTGTTGAAACTTACAAATTAAAATACTAAACCATTAATTACATTATTATCAATTTTATATTATTATGCACATATGTCATACCAATTCATTATATACTTAGGAAGTCATTTGTCATTTATAAATTCTTGTACACTATATAAGCCTTTCTTCAATAAATAGTCTTTTAATTTGTCCCTGAATATATTTGGTCTATATATGTTTTTAAATTCTAAAGGCAGAGTACAATCGGTCTCATTATATAATAATATAATGAGACCGATTGTACTCTGGAACCACATTAAGTTTGGCTTGGAACAATGAAGGTATGTCCTTTCTACAAGTTTGCTCTCTTATCTGTCTTTCCTCAATAGTTTCAAATTTGAGGAGATTTTTCCCAAAGCTTGTTAATAAAACTGCGAACGGCAGTTTAGAGGTAGATATAAGTTAGTAAAGATAGAAAGAGAGAGAGAGAGTTACGTTTCGTATATTACTGTAGGAACAAGAGAGAGAGGTGCGAGCCCATAAATATATTAGCTTAGGTTCAGATATTAAGAGAATTTAATAAAGTCAGAATTAGTCTTAAAAGTGTAAATAATCCAGCCGGTGTGCCAATAGAATACTTTACCTCTGTCTGCGTATATACCTGAGTGTACACTAGAGAACTGACTTCTAACCCGTCAAGCTGCTCTAATGAGGTTAACGTTAAGTTAAAGCGACACATTACATATACTTAGTGTGCTACCACAAGTGAATGCTATAATGTACAGGCGCCAGCACTTCAAGCTATCCCAATCTGTCAAATTTCCCCAATTGAAAGTGAACCTATTGCTTTTGTGATAAAGTTGAAAATCTATAAAAGGAATTTGACAGTCTGTGGTAACTGGATGTGCTGGCGTCTGTACATTCATTCCCAGATGTGCCCAACCACAAAATAGTTTAAATAACCTTTTAGAATGCCTGTTTTCATTTTTTACCTTTATATTCATATTAATAATAGAAAGAAAGAAAGAAAAATATATTTATTCCGTAAACAAGCACAGATAATAATAATAATATATAGGTACACATAAAGAAGTTCTTAATTGCTATCTGTGCGAGTCCAAATTGGTCCCATCTCAGCACTAGCTGCGACATTACTGATGCAGCGCTGGTTTTCTGATGGAACCAGGTAAATAATAACAATTCATGTGTCAGTACAGCTCGCATTTCAATTTAAAAAGTATCTGAACACTAATAATCTTACTTACAACTAATTTAAATACTAAATATGTGGATATGGAGAATTATAAAATAAAAGTAATTAATTTTGTAATTATGTCGACATTCTTGTCACATGTTTTTCATTTGGACACACAAAAAACAAACTAATTACGACTAACTCGACTATTGCACAATATACATTAATTATTAAATTTATGTTACTAATCGAGCCGAGTTGTCTGTCATCCTTACATACTCTTGGATTCTGGCTGTCAGATGAAAGAAAAAGGGACGCGGAATTTGAATCACTTAAATCTATGTGCACAACAAATTATTTTAGTTCATTATACGTAGTAGGTACCTAAATTGATAGCGTAAATATGTTTGGTGTATAGGTACGAGTGGTGATTGTGATTTTTTGACATAAAACTGAAATATGTATGAAAACAACACTGATGAAGTAATGGCGATGCTATTACCATGGACTTCGTCGCTGCGTGAACGTCAGGGCATAGTTGTTTTGAGCTGACACAAGCCGCTAAATGTGTGTGGTTATTTTGCGATACATAGGATCACGCCTATTTCCCAGAGGGGTAGGCAGAGACAACGGATTTCCATTTGTCACAATTTTTGCACACCTCTTTTGCGTCGTTTGCTGTCATTATATTCTTCATACATGCTCGCCAGTTTAGGGTACTTCTGACATGGCCTATTTTGAGAACATCTTCGATTTCACCCGGTTATGTTCTACGCGGTCTTCCCTTTCCGGCCGTACATTACACACTGGCTACTTCTTTTGTTAATTTTCCGTCCATTCTTGAATACTGTACATATGTATATATAAAAATTAACTAACAGGAAAATCTTCATCCCGAATAACGTACACACATCCCCTACCAACTAGGTGAGAATTTAAACGACATGCATAGAACCACATCACAGAACCTATCAATCTAATAACAACCGCCTAAATAATAAAATCTTTACTTTAAATGACAGTAAATTATATTATGTATAATAACGGAAGTACACTTTTAAAGTGATTTCTGTTGTTATATTCTTTCTAATACTATTACCGAATATCAA
The DNA here is from genome assembly GCA_951640165.1 of Pseudoips prasinana. Taxonomy (NCBI): domain Eukaryota; kingdom Metazoa; phylum Arthropoda; class Insecta; order Lepidoptera; family Nolidae; genus Pseudoips; species Pseudoips prasinana. The sequence continues at coordinate 35,362,632 of OX621248.1, forward strand.
ATAAATATTATTTCAAAATAACATTCTGTTAAAAATTATTTCATTCAAATTTAATCAGATATAAAATCAAACCGGAAAACACGATTCCAAATTGGTTCAAAACAAAAATTAATATTCCATAACATGAGGAAATGAAGCAAAAAAAATTGCTTCATAAAATTATATCATCTATGTATTTAACGCGTCAACAAAGCTGCCCGCGTGCGCGCCATGTTAAAAAATTCAATTAAAAACCTCATTTGTGTTTTTCATCAAGTTAAAAACTGTAGTCTGTTTGGGGCCGAAATATTACCCGCGGTTTGAGTTATGGGAGGGGAGCGTGTGAGCAAATTGTTGTGATCATTATAAATTAATTGAGTTTTCATTCTGTTTGATTTGTAGCTTAGTGCTACCCGGATCAAATTAATTATTAGTGTCGTGTACCTTTACAGGACTTGGGGTTCATCATGTTTACGTTCCTAATTGCTTGTTATTTTCCGTTAAATATTCGATAGAATTGTTTACTTTCTACGTTTCCTTTTAATGTTTATTTAGATTCCAAAGATCTACTTGAACAAATTCATACTAAAGATCATATTTGTTTCAGTATACGTACTTAAACGTAAGTGTTCCGTTGCGTTGTTGTTTGTCTTTTGTTTTTTTTATTACAAAATTGATGATCGCACTAGATAAATGAACGTCTGTATCATAGGGACTTCACGGCAAAAGCACACTCAGATTCGGAATAAGAATCACAGAATTTGTTATCCTTTGCTGGGATTAAACCTAAATCACAAGTACGCTAAAGTAGTAGCAAAGCCACCACCTCAACCGTGATTGATGAACCGTACCTATACATAGTTACTTGCCGTCATCGTAAATGAATTGGTCAACCTAGGATCGGAGTTGTGCAAACCATGTTGTAAACCTCATATTGTCGTCTAACGACTGCAACCTTTTTTTTATGCTAAATGGGTTTGCGCTTGACCACGATCTCACCTGATGGTAAGTGAAGATGTGGTCGAAGGTGGACCGCGCGTACCCATAAGATGCCTGTTCACTCTAACCTTGAATAAACCCATGTTATATGAGTCTGGAAACACGTCGTTTGGGAGGTTGTTCCACAGCTTAGCCATGCGTATGATGAAAGAGGAAAAAACACTTTGTACGGCATAATGGGATGTCAACGACATAGCGGTGGAGAGCCTCCCGACGCCCTGTAGTCCGATGAAAACAGGAAGATGGAGGGATAAGTTCGTGGAGTTCTTGAGCGACAACAGGAACCTTTGAAGCGCTGTCTGTAGTGTACGTCCAGCTGTCACTAATGAAACTACTTTCACGGTCATCCAAACTAGATTAACCCAGACCTAGGTACTTAACCTTACCTACTGGCAAAAAACATCTTGTAATAAAATCTCGGTGCGTGACTGAAACTTGCACTTATGATGGTTTTTGAGGCGACCTTAAGACACATTGTATTGCGGCTTCACTAATATACAATTGACGGAAACATGTTTACATTACTAACTAATAATTAGTCTCTTTTCTTAAAGTTTATATGATAAAATAATAATAACAACAAACTAAATAAAAAACCAAGTGCATCTAAAAAGTTAATATTCCCTAACTCAAACCAGAGCGAACGCAGCAAAATTTTACTCTTTGACTTCGGAACAAATAGTTAATTATCCAGAGAGCTCGTTAGGCATGGATTGTACGAAGTTGCCTTCCTCTAGTTTTTTCACTACTCTGACTCAACTTCGCGAGATTTTAAGCGAAGAAGTAAGAACACGCTACTTACTTTTTTACTCATCGTCGTTATGAATGGAAATTCTTGTAAAATTAATGAATTTCTATTTCTTAAAGATGTCAGTTGATTTTGTTTATGAGTTACAATTCTTGCAACGGAACAACGTTGTCAAGGCTCTTGAGAGACTAAGGTTCTAGCTAGTTACCTTACTTCGAGTAGTAGTTGCTTATTGCGTGATAATTGATAACGTTTGTAGATAAAATAAAAAAAAATAGATAGATCTACGCATACTCTATGCATATAGTTATTTTATTTGATATTTTTGAACACATTCCTCCCATACGTATTCATTGGATAAATATTTACACGTCACGGCAATTTGTCAATCGATAGGTAACTTATACAGAGCAAATAATTTTATTTTTCGGTTTCCAGCGTTATTACAAATTTCTAGTATTAGAATTTTCTTTCATTAAAAGCGATTTCATTATTTATCTTGGACTCACCCATTCCTCTATTTAATTAGATAAATATTAAAATGTCACGTAAATTTCGTAAATTTGATAAAAATCGATAGGTAGTTATTTGAAGATACAGATTTAATTCGAATTTTATTTTCTGTTTTCATTGTCATGAGAAATTTCGATTTAATCGCAAACAGCTCTGGGAATCAGTAGCTTAAAATATTAGGTATATTTTGAACTATCTTACCTTGTATTTTGTTCGAAAAGGTTTTCGAACAAATAAATCTATTTTAGCTACGCCCCGCGGTTTCACCCGCGTTAAAGTAGTTTTGGCGTAAAAGAGTAACAAAAATACATCGATACGTCTATACTCACAAACTTTCGCATTTATAATATTAGTAGGATATGTACCTCTAACGGTTTTGGCAGTGCACGCCGGAATAGCTCGCAGGTGGTAGATTCCACTTAGCGTCATATTAATTCACACAATATCTTTATAAATTGTAGCCTATGCGTTATTCTGATGTATAGGCTATATTATTGTAAAGTTTCATTAAAATCCACTCAGTGGTTTTTACGTGAAAGAGTAACAAACATCCATCCATACTTACAAACTTTCGCGTTTATAATATTAGTAGGATTTGGATGAGAACTTTGTTAGAAATGTATCTATACATATAATTAAATCGTAAGAAAGTCAAAACTGTACATTGAATATTTTTTTGAAAGGATACTTGGCGCCTGATCTACAATCGATATCGAAGCCAAAAATAAAGTTTTAAGAATTTTTGTCTGTGTGTCTGTTTCTCTGTATGTATGTCCGGGCTAAACTCAAAAAGTACTGCATGGATTGACTTCAAATTTTGCATGAATATTACTAAGAGGTCGGGTCAACATATAGGCTACTTATTATCATGCTATCAGTCACGCGGGAGGAGCTATGACAATTTATAAAATTTAACGCGGGTAAAACCGCGGGGCACAGCTAGTAGCACATAAATCGTCTTGGAATTCCCCGTAAAACAGTTTTGTCAGGGAATTGCCTGACGGTAGCTGTCACCTCAGCAACCTACCACTACGGTGCTACCCTGGAGGATTCCTACGACACGATTTGGTGGAAATATTTAATACTTTGAATCTAAAATCCCCATTATCTACACATATCATAAAATTGTAGGAAATTCAAAACTGTACATTGAATATTCTTTTCAAGGATACTTGGGGCGTGATCTACAATTGATATCGAAGCCAAAAATATAGTTTTTAGAAGTTTTGTCTGTTTATCTGTTTGTCTGTATGTATGTCCGGGCTAAACTCAAAAAGTATTGCATGGATTTACTTCAAATTTTGCATGAATATTACTAAGAGATCTGGTCAACATATAGGGTACATATTATCACGCTATCACATACGGAGGAGGAGCTGTGATTATTTATAAACTTTAACGCGGGTAAAACCGCGGGGCACAGCTATCTATACATATAATAAAATTGTAGGAAATTCAAAACTGTACATTGAATAATTTTTTGAAGGATACTTGGGGCGTGATCTACAATCGATATCGAGGCCAAAAATATAGTTTTTAGAAGTTTTTTCTGTTTATCCGTTTGTCTGTATGTATGTCCCGGCTAAACTCAAAAAGTACTGCATGGATTTACTTAAAATTTTGCATGAATATTACTAAGAGATCTGGTCAACATATAGGGTACATATTATCACGTAGGGTACATTTTGACTGCCTCGTTGGTCTGTGTGTGTGTGTGTGTTCTTCCCAGCCGATTTCGGCTATGGTGACTGCTACTGATTAGTTAAGGAGGTGGGTGAGGAAGGTGATCATTTCTCACATGTGCCCTTAGATGACTACAGTATCCAATCTTGTGTGTAAACGTGCGCAAACATTGGCTGCACGTGAGGACACCGTCGACATAGTTGTAAAATATGACTGCTGGTGGTTTAGTCTTAAGAGCATCGCGTTTCGCATCCAGCTCGGATTTTCTCTGCTCTTCAAAGTCATGAACCTTTTTGTTTATCAAGCGCCTCCACTCAGGGCGGCAACTAGCCTTTTCCTCCCATTTCGGGGGATTAATTATGCACCTTTTCATGTGTCTTTTCTGCACATCTTTATATCGTAAGAACTGGCCGCCCTGTTTCCGCCTGCCGTTCTGGAGTTCACAGAAAAAGATGCGTTTAGCCACCCTTACATCAGCCATTCTTGAGAGATGACCACACCATCGGAGCTGTCCCCGCATTAGGTACGCTTCTATGCCGTAGACATTTGCGCGTCGGAGCACTTCTGTATTTCGAACCCGGTCCGACCATTTGATTTTAAGAATGTCTCGTAAGCACTTCAAATGAAACCTATCCAGCGTCCGTATGTGTTTTCGATAGATGACCCATGACTCTGAAGAATATAAGAGATTTGGAAGAACTATGGCCTTGTAAACGGAGACTTTTGTAGAGAGCTTCAAATCATGTGCTCGTAGGACCTTGGCACGTAATTTGCCGAAAGCAGCTGATGCAGCACCTATACGATAATTTATTTCTGCATCAAGATCGCACTTAGATGTGATTGTGCTACCCAAATATTTGATTTTATCCACCTGCTTCAGCTCAGTATCCCCAATGTATACTTTGAGGGCTTCTGTAGCTTTATTAGGGTCCATTGCCATAACCTCAGTCTTTTTTACATTGATTTTGAGACCGAAACGGCAACACACCTCCTGTAAGTTGGTAATTAAATTCTGAAGCTCTTGTGGAGAGTTAGCCACAAAACACAGATCATCCGCATACATGATCTCCGTTATTAAAGCGTGTGATATCTTAGTATAAGCCTTTAATCTGGCTAGGTTGAAAAGTCCCCCATCAGTCCGGAAACGTATTTTGATGCCAGTAGAAGTATGCTCGAGTGCTTCTCTGACAACGACAGAAAAGTAAAGCGCAAACAGTGTTGGTGCAAGCACACAACCTTGTTTGACACCACTACTGACAGAAAAGAACTCCGACTGTTCACCATTACAGGTAACACAGCAGGTCATATTGTCGTGTAGTAGCCGAATCATTCGAACAAACTTCTCAGGACACCCTAACATTTCTAGTACGGTCCAAAGGGCTTCCCGCGGCACACAGTCAAATGCTTTCTCCAAGTCCACAAAACACATATACAAAGGTTGGCTTTGTTCTCGACTTTTCTCCTGGAGTTGCCGGATGGAAAAGATGGCTTCGCAGGTGCCCCTATCAGGACGAAACCCAAATTGAGTTTCTGGCAATATGCTTTCAGAAACTGGTAAAAGCCTGTTGAGAAGTACCCTGGCGAATATCTTCCCTGGTACAGAGAGGAGCGATATACCCCGGTAGGAGTTGCAGTCAGAACGGTCTCCTTTGTTTTTATACAGGGTCTGTATACGGGATATCTTAAATTCAGGTGGAATTGTTTCCTCGTTCCAAATGCGATCAAAAATTTGCCAGATGTAAGTATGAAGTCTCTCCCCTCCGTATTTAAGCAGTTCTCCGGCAATATTATCAATCCCAACTGCTTTTCCATTTTTCTGCTCTTTAATGGCCCGAAATATTTCAGCTGGTGTCAGTGGCTCAGCGAGTGAATCATGCGGCGTCAGACGGTGAATACCCCTAATATGCTCCAGGTCGGCTGATCGATCTACATTTAGCAGGTTGTTGAAGTGAACTGTCCAACGTTTTAGTATATCTTGCTTAGAATTGAGTTTTTGAGAGCCATCGAGCGATCTTAGTGGTACACACCCCCTGACAGAAACGCCTGTTAGTTTCCTTATTTCTTCATAAAAAATACCTAGTTGGTGGGTGTCTGCTAGCCACTGTATCCTTTCCGCCTTTTCAAGCCACCATCTATCTTTCATCTCTCTGGTCAGTTTTCTTAAGCAGGCACTACTATTCTGGACTTCTGGTCTCAGGTTTTGATCACATTCGGCACGCTCTACGAGTACACGATGCTGTTCGAATGCCACAGTTAGGGTCGTATCATTCTGGTCAAACCAGTCCCCGTTTACACGTTTTTTGAGTCCTATGGCTTCAACAGCTACTGTCAATACAGAGAATGTGATCCGTTGCCAGTTCGGTATAAGGTCACCCTGTTGGGCATCAAACTCATCTAGCGTGTCTGTCAACCTTTTTTCGTACTGTTCTCGAACTTCGGTACAATTTAATCGGTCTAAATTGAGGGATTTAGGTTTGGCCCTGCAGGGTCTACACGGTATACGTAGACATAGTCTCAATTTAGTGACCAGAAGCCTGTGGTCTGTCCAACAATATGCGCCGCGCAAAACGCGAGTAATGTGTACCTGGGAGATGTCCCTTCGTCGGGTTATGGCGTAATCGAGGAGGTGCCAGTGTTTCGACCGCGGATGCATCCAGGTGGTTTTAAATTTGTCGCGAAGCCTAAACAGTGTGTTGGTGATTGTGAGGTCAAACTGAGCACATAGCGTGAGCAGTAACTGTCCGTTACTATTCATATTGCCCACACCATTTTTCCCAATCACGCCGGGCCACGACTCAGCATCTCTGCCAACTCTTGCGTTAAAATCGCCTAGTAGCATTATTTGCTCATTCGAACGTATCTTGCAGAGGCACTGGCTAAGTTCCTCGTAGAATTGATCCTTGACACTGTCTTCGTTACTCATAGTAGGTGCATATACGCTTATTACATTCAAGAAGTTGTTGTTTTGAAGGTGAAGGCGCAATGTAATAATGCGGTCCGAGATGTATTGCGGACATTCTAGAAGCTTTTTTGCGATAGAAGATTTAATAGCAAACCCTACGCCAGCTAACCTTTTTTCAGTGTGGGGTTTTCCTTTCCAGAAAAATGTATAACCACCATGTATAACCAATTTCCTCAATCTCGCCTTGGTCAGCTAGACGTGTTTCGCTTAATGCAGCTACATCTATATTGTAGTGACCCAGTTCACGTGCTACGACAGCAGTTTTGCGCTCCGGGCAGAGGTTATGTTCGTTGTCCATTAGTGTGCGCACATTCCATGCGCCGAATGTCATAACTGACGATTTCATTTTCTTTTTGAGACGTCGACCGCGTATCGTGGGGTGCTCAAGTAGCCGCGGTTGCTACTTACCCAATGTTTGAGGACAAGCATTTTTTAGGGCACCTTTTCTAGCCCCTTCCCCGGCTGGGCGGGGGAAGCAGTGCCTCCCTAAATAGGGCTGCTTCGTCACCTAAAGTGCTGCCCAAACTACACTGTTGTCCAATTGCAGTGCAATAACGACCACTCTCCTTAGGCCGCCATACGTGTAGGCTTCAGACAAAGCCGGATGTGCACCACAATCCAACCTCTCTACCTAAGCCCATCGCCGTAGGTCTTGATCAGTGTCCGGTTATCAGAAGCAATCATTTGCGCGTGAAATATTTTAGTGCATAAATGATTGCGCTAACACAGATGCACTCTCTCGTCCTTCCCCTTCCGTGCCCAGTGGAACGGCTAGCCGCCACGACTGGAGAAAGGATTGGATGCAGTGAATAGCTGACCAACACTTAGACCTCTGTTGTCACCCTAAGCCTTCCACAAGACTTTACTGCCCCGCCGAATCCGCCACCACAGGTTGCTTATCAGCGTTGGTGTGCCGTCTTCACCGAGACAGATTCAACGCAAAGAGCGGGAGGTATCCGCAAAACCGGTGCCGAAGCAGCCGGTCCCCTTCACCGGGTTTAGCCCACGAGTCGACGTGGTTAACCGGGGTGTGGCCGCTGCATGCGCTACAGCTACTTGGAGCCACCGGTGAGAGATTATGGGCCGCCGCTCATTTAGTGAGTTACCTTTTCAGGCGACTAAACTACACAGGCGATTGGCGCCCCACTACACCTAGTTGGTCTAGCGGTAGCGTAACGAGGTCCTGGGTTCGAATCCCGGGTCGGGCCAAAAGTGATTTTGGGACTTTTCTGTAAAAATAAAATTTCGCAGCATCAGCCCGAAGTCTGGGAGTTGGCGGTATTATACCCCCGTGCCTCGGAGAGTACGTAAAGCCGTCGGTCCTGTGCCTGACCTCTTTCCGGTCGTGTCGCTAAGGCGTCCCATCGGATCATGAGAGTGATGGATTAGAAAGTGCTCCTGTGTTTGCGCACACACTTTAGCACTATAATATGTCCCGCGCAGATGGCCAATCTCTGTTGAGACTAGCCGCCGTGGGCGAATTCAGCTAGGAGGACATTATTATTATCACGCTATCACCTACGGTGTATAAATTGTCAAAGCCCCTCCGGCTTTGACAATTTATAAAGTTTGACGCGGGTAAAACCGCGGGGCAGAGCTATACGAAATAATTAGTGATCATGCCATAAATCTTTGCGTAAGATGTTTTCAAATTTTACTTGATAGTATCATCTGTTTAGCGGTATCCTTGTTAGCGGATTCAAATTCCAGGTCGAGCCATAAAGTAAATCATAGTATATCGGAGTCGGAAAGTTTGCGGTGCTACCAAAAATTACGTAAAGCTATCGTTCTGCACTTGCTCTCTCTTCAAAAGTGCCGGCAATCCTTCCTGTCCGGTCTTATGAGTGAGGGTGTAGAAAGTGCACGTATCTTAACTTGCACTAGTACGTACAAGCAACAATACGTTTAGAGTACTGATGGGGTTGCCGCGATACTGCAATACTTAAGGTACCTCCGCAGAGGCGAGAATTAATACAGCTGATAGGGGGGACAGCTCCATATAAGGCCGTTTGATACGCCTTTATATTACTTTAGCGTAGATACATACATAGATACATAGACTCTCGCCTGTTTCCCAGAGGGGTAGGCAGAGACAACGAACTTCCATTTCTCACGATCCTTGCACACCTCTTTCGCCTCATGTACTATCATTATATTTCTTCATTCATACTCGCCGGTTTAGGTTATTTCTGACCTGGCTTTTCTTGAGAAAGTCTCCGTCTTCCTTGAGCGTAGATAGTTATAGTTTATTCCTGTTAAATATAAGTAAACCTAATAGACTCAATCTCTTCCATAGCCCTCCCAGGGTATGTGTCCCGACCATCGGGGACATGGCGCCAAGAGAAGTCCACGGCAGGTTAGGTTTAGTCGGTGCAAGTCCGACATACCCACCCGCAGACACTTTTTGCGGGTGGAATGCATAAGCATTCCTCCTGCCTTATCAAAAAAGAAGCGCGGCGACGGTGTTACGGTGACTGTTATGACGGTCACCGTAGCCTAGTCGGTAGTGCTCCTGCCTACGAAGCTGGTGGTCCTGGGTTTGAATCCCGGTATTTGTTTCTGAGTCATGCATGTTTTCTTTGTATATAAGTATATATCTATCTATATAAGTATGTATATCGTCGCCTGGTACCCATAGTACAAGCTTTGCTTAGTTTGTGACTAGGATGATCTGTGTGACATTGTCCCTAGATATTATTATTATTATATTATTTACGGCGCATTGTCTGAGAGACATTTCTTTTGGTGGCTAAACAAACCGATGCGAGAGCGACATAGCCTGCCGCAGCGCTGACAAGAGAAGTTTGCGGTGGTTAGTGCCGAGCCGCTTTCATGTCGCTTCTGTCTCTTATGCATGTATGTATTTAAAAATATATAAGTATGTTTATGAGTTGTCTGCTTGCCATAGCACATGCTCTGTCTAGTTTGAGACCAGATGCTGGTGTGTTAGTTGTCTTAAGATATTTATTAATTATATGTTTTAATTATACCATCTTGTAGGGCAGGCCCCCTACAAGATGGACCGATGATCTTGTGCGGGTCGCTGGAAACAGCTGGATGCGAATAGCGCAAGACCGGCAATTGTGAAGATCTTTTGGGGAGGCCTTTGTCCAGCAGTGGACGTCTTTCGACTGATATGAGAATTATACCTTCGAGTTTTAAATGCGAAGCTCTTCTTAACAACCGAAATGGCTTCTAAAAAGTATACTTGCCCTAACAATGTTGTGCTCAGTTAAACAAACGGATGCTCAAAATAAACAATACCTACTCATGTGAGTCCTTTGTGGCTGCAAAACGGAATTGTTCGTAACATATCATTGAAACGTACCAAATTATACAAAGTGTGCGTTACAAAGACAGTTCAACGTTGCGCAGTGTATTCCAGTATTTTTACCTTCAGTGCACCGCCACAGATTATAAAGTATAAAATGTGAGACTTATATTGTATTTATTGATGTGAAACATCTATAGCCGCACGTAAAACAGATTTCTGGCGTGGCGACGCATGCCGTGGCGATGCGCGCCACGCTATACGATAGTAGTGTGTACGGTGTGGCGACGCGTCGCCATGCGCAATCGACTTTTTATTTTATCATTATGACATATTTAGTTCCTATCACAATATGTTCTTTTCTGCATATTACTTTTACAAAATAATGTCGATGTTTCACATCTGCCAGGCGTCCCGTGACGGCTCACATTTTTTTTTTAATAATTATGTAAGTTTTTTAAATAGAATCTTCTTTGGCACCGCTGTGATTTGCAAAATCGATGCAACGAATAAGTGATTAGAACAACTAATCGTGCTCATGAATCAAATATTTTGTAGTGGGGATCAAACCCACCAACCACCTCTAGCTTAGCATTCAGGGCCACTAAACATCGTCACTAGACCATCGTCTCAGTCAAACTTTACCTGAAATTTACCAACTGACTTATCTGTACTAAGGTACAGTTTGCTAAAATCTCTACAAAGAAAGTTACGTTCGACCGGCTGTATTTTAAATCGCATTAGAGAAACAAAGGCGCATGTTATAGTGGTTTTATTAGCCCACACATGGGCCAAATGTGCTTCATATGGGTATATTTATCTTTTCCAACCTCGTTATGTTTTGGTGTAATATAGTGAGGACATTACTTTGGTAAATAGTATTTGTATTTTTTTTTTGCTTAAGTATCCTCCCAATATTATTAAAGTCCCGTGTGGTTACTGGCCCAGAAAGGATAACGGGGCCACCCTATTATATCCCGTGGGTATCGTTAAAGGTGTATAAGGGATCCAGCAGGTAGTCAGGCAGCAACGTCATCTGTGTACTACTAGCTGCCACCTATCTGCGGTCGCCAAGCGCGGTAACTATAAGAAACCCATCCAAATGGCATTAAAACCCTTTGGGGCAGGCCTATGTCCAGCAGTGGACGATATCAGGCTGATGATAATGATAATTTTGAAGTAAAAACTTTGTATTGTTGGAAGTATAATAATAATAATATCTTGGGACAATGTCACACAGATCATCCTAGCCCCAAACTTATATAGATAGATAATATACATACTTACAAATATACATACTTATATAGATAGATAAATACTTAAAGACATAGAAAACATCCATGACTCAGAAACAAATATTCGTGCTCATCACACAAATATTCGCACTTGCCGGGATTCGAACCCAGGACCACCAGCTTCGTAGGTAGGAGCACTACCAACTAGGCTACGGTGACCGTCAGTATGTTACTCTATCCCAGAAAAACGGCTGAACGAACTGGGTAGGAATTTGGAATGGAGCTAAATCGTAGGTCACTACTACTTCTTAGCGATCGATGGCAATCAAAATTAGGTCAGGCCAGGAAATTGCTACGATTATCGCATTATTAGTAGCTTCCACCAGATATTTGCGCGTGCAATTGTTAGGACACGCGACGATCTGTTTCTGGCACAGTACTCGAACCCTCCCAGGGTACGTATCCCGAACATCTGGGACATGGCGCAAAGAGGGGCACTGGAGCAGCATATCCGGGCTCACGGGGCTCCTCCCATAAGGCGCTAAAGAAGTCCACATCAGGTTAGGATTCGACGGTGCGAGGCCGACAAACCCACCCGCAGACACTTTTTGCGGGTGGCATTCATAGGCATTCCCCCTGCTTTAACAAAAAAAAATTGACACACGAAACTAGATTATAGGTAGGTACCCTATAGTTCGGGGGCCATCCCCACATAATACTAATATACGTAAGCAAAACAAGAATATTATGCTGCTAAAATACTAAAGAAATCACTGTATTGAGGCAGTAGATACGGTAATACTCTATAAAGGTAGTGGCAAAAAATATATCCTATCTATCAAAGTGAAAAATAAATAAATAAGTAAGAGATACAATTGTGTTATTAATATGCGGTCATTTGTTAGTGGGAAAGGAGTTCTGAAAATTTCGCTATTCGGTTCTTTCCTTCGCCAGTCCAGCTTATCCATCTACTCTTTTTAAATGAGTAAGTAGCAGGATGCCATAATCTATTTTTAATCAAATTTCCACCTCAATTACCAGAAGTCGAGTCACCAGTTTCTTTACTTAAATACTTAAAATAAATTATTAAATATATGATTTTTGCAATCTGCACATAACTCCGTGTTTTTTTTAAGATTTTAGGATGATCAATGTTTCGTAAGTTAATTGATTGTTAAAAAAATGTATACAACACGTGCATAAGCACGTAAGTCGTCCGCAGTAATGAGTATATATCAAAAAACGGAGCCTCCGAGTACTATCAAAAACTACCATACTGCAATCAGCAACCCGTCTGCTAAGCGTGGCGATTATCGAAGATAACTTCAATGATTAAGCTGCTAGATGAGGATAAAGCAAGACCAGCATTTGTGGGATCTTTGAGTGAAGCCTGGAAGATCCCCTCAATAATAAAGCTGCTCGATATGGCTAACGCCAGGTCAGTAATTGTGAAGTTCGTCAAGTGAGGCATTTGTCCAGTAGTGGGCATTTTTTATATGACATGATAATATAGTAAATTGTGCTTAAACCACATCTATTACTCCTCTTTGTCGCCCACTTATTGTTAACCAACTCACCGCCTAAGAATTTTCACACCAAAAAAGAACAAGTCAATGAGGTTAGTGCGATTGGGTCATTTTCTTCACACATATATTACTAATTACCCAGTCCCACTAATCCAGTTGATCTCAATTGTTTATGCGGATGGAACAGCCGGAAGGGGAAGACCTCGTCAAACATTCTCTGCCCAAATCGGAGACGTTCTCAAGAAAGGGCAGGTCAGAAGTACCCTAAACCGGCGAGCATGTATGAAGAATATAATGACAGTAAACGAGGGAATAGGGGTGTGCAAAGATCGTGACAAATGGAAAGCCGTTGTCTCTGCCTACCCCTCTGGGAAACAGGCGTGAGTCTATGTATGTATGTTTTTGCGGGTATTTTTTGAGTCAAAGGAAAATTGATATTCGTGAAGCATTCTGCAAAAGAGCATGTCACCCGTGGTGAAACTTTGCTACTAAGCTCTGCTGGAATGTGCCAAACATTTGGGTTCTCAACTTCCAAACGCAATTTGAAATCGCACAAAACGACTTAAACATTGCAGTTTGTGTATGTACTCCAAAGTAGTACGCGAATAATAATTAGAACACGTTTTAGCTTTGCGAACTGTAATTTCAAGCAGCGCATTTAAAGACTTAAAAATTTCAAGTAAAATTGCATTTTATTATAATTTTCTTGAACAATTCTATGTACAACTTTGTGTCACGCCGCAGGTCGTGGATTCGATTCCCACCCGGGACAGATATTTGTTTCCATAATATGTCTGTTTGTCCTGAGTCTGGGTGTAATTATCTACAGAAGTAGGTATTTACTTCTTAAATAAAAGTAGTAAGTATATTATTCAGTATTTCTGTTATCTGATGTCCATAGTACAGGCTCTGCTTAGTTGGTGATCAGATGGCCGTGTGTAAACTACACGGATAACATGATAAATTATATGCTGATGATCAATTATTGATGTTAACGTGACCATTTACCCATCTAGCTATAATTATTTATGCTAGCCATAGCACAATTGTGGTAATTAATATTACTATCTAACCAAATCATATCAAAGAGAATTATTATCAGAAGGAAATAGGAAATTAGGTCTAATGAAATGACATGGGAAGTTTCAGTATATTATAATTCAGTTAAAGATCTCAGCACCGCTCGCACCGCAAATGTAATCTCAGCCTAATTAGCTAAGTGAGCTTGCCAACTGAAACTTTAGGTGGTCAAGTTGGTTCCTGAGATTGTATTAAGTAAATAAAATACGCTTGGTTAAGTTTCATCATTTCATTCATTTATTTCACTTAAAAACAGTACAATGGTGGTCTTAATATTAGGGTAGACTCATCTATTTTACTGATGAACAGAAAATTGCTGTCGTCTCGCCACGGACAACTATTTGAGACGCCCATAAGTAGTTGTTGTGAGTCAGGATGTAATTTGTGTCCGTACATTACATGTTTGTAAAGTACCCCGCGAGACAGGGATTAGATTCGCTAATGCGGGCATTGTCTTTTTAATGAAAAAATAATAATAAGCATAAGCAGGCGTGAAACACATTTTTAAATATATGTATTTTATTTTACAACCCTGTTTTTTGAGTTTTAGTAATATTAATGCAGCTGTTCTGGCGATTACGCATTGTAAAACAATTTATACTGTACCGTTCTGAAAAAGAAGTCCTGTAACATACTTTGACATTACTTTTTTTACTTTGATATTTTATTTGATATATTATTAGACTCAGTCGTAAAGAGTATTTGTCAGCGTCAAGTTATAATAAATCAAGTTATTTGCAGATGAATTCAACATTATGCAGCGTTTTCGTCATTTAGTCAAAATCGAGTCAGTCATAGTCAAGGCAAATTAGAATTAATATTAAATTAAAAGTAGTAAACTTTAATGAAATAATGAAATTTATTCAGCACTTGGGTATTTACATACACTTGTCAAGCTCACAATGTATTACATATACACAGTAATTAAAGCAACACAATATTTTGAATTAGTCCGCCGTGTGGTCTGTTTTGTCATATATATTTTTAATATCCTTAAATAAATAATAAATAGCCAGTTACTAAGCTATTATTGTTACATTTAGCAATTGTATATTAAAATTAAAGAATTGAAAACAACGAGCAGTTGGCTAGCGCAAAAGGCTCTCGACCTTTTGCGCTAGCCAACTGCTCGTTGTTTTCAATTCTTTAACTAAAGGCTTGCTTTTCTAAAGTCTTCTATACTTCCTTGCTGATCGTATGGGCATTGGTTACCCTGGTGTCAGAGTTTTTCAAGCCATCCAATAGGCCTGGAACATGGATGAAACGACTGTTGCCTAGTGACTTCAACCAGGCAGACAGTTTAATGTGCCCTCCGTAGTATGGAGACGCTCACAAATTAAACCACTTTGGCGGTCACACATCTATGACTATCCTGATATCTATGACTATGACCGCGAGCCTAGTTGCTTAACCTCGCCAATCACTTACAGTTCGGTGAGAGTATCTGGCTATGAGGCTTCTATGGAATTTTGGAATCATAATATAGTGATATTCTTTGCCATTAGCCACACAGCAACCTGTTATAATAATAATAATAGTAATATCTCGGGACAATGTCACACAGATCATCCTAGCCCCAAACTAAGCAAAGCTTGTACTATGGGTACCAGGCGACGATATACATACTTATAAAGATAGATAAATACTTATATACATGGAAAACATCCATGACTCAGAAACAAATATTCGTGCTCATCACACAAATATTTGCACTTACCGGGATTCGAACCCAGGACCACCAGCTTCGTAGTCGTAGGAGCACTACGAACTAGGCTACGGTGACCGCCAAAGTTTATGTATCAAGCTACGACATAAACTTCGATGGCCATTACCATCGATTTAACTCAGCAGTAAAGCATACACGAAAACAAAAACGTAACGAATTGAGAGCTTTCACCTTTTTAAAGTAGGTTCAAATATATAAATTTGCAGTGCATTACTGTCTACTCAATGACAACATCAAAGAACGCCTATTTTATCACAAAGATACTTTTTCTTAAGCACCGCATATTAATTACAGTCGTTACCTTGAGTACGGGTTATTGCCATTACTGCGATAAGAAACATTGCATTACTCATCTGCTCCCACTGCTACACTCTTCTATACTCTAAATTGTATATAATCTACGGGGTGTCGCATTTCCCCAGATGAGGGGGTAACTTAAAGTGCTCTCAGAAAACATTTTGGTACCACCTTAATTTGGCTATTTACCATTCATGGTATTATTTAAAAAAGGGAATTCCATTTTTGCGTGATTATTGGAAATCTCCTAAATATTGAAACATATCTTTCATATTGGTACCTAATATTCGAAGAATTCGAATATTTTTGCCGACTCCTGCCAGTCCGGAACAGCAACTGCGCCACAAACAGATCGCTGTCGGTAGAGGGACACTCCTCATACTGCCACCGCAGCCCCGCGGGGAGTTGGGCTATCGGGTGCTGCCGCCACTCTGATATCTTCTTCGTCTGCGAGCGGGATCGGCTCGTTTCCAATCCCACTCGGCGGCCTCCTTCTAGAGTATACCTGCCTTACAGAAGGAGTCCGCAGTTACCCATGTGGTGGAGTCGCCCGCCAGCATCGCATAAACGACTGCCGGGGGGATAGCTCCCGTCCGATCGCAGCGACTAGGACTCGCCTCTTGACTTCCCGGGATAGCTACACAAATAGTTGTTCCGTGCGGGGATCACGTGTGAACACGGGGAGTGTTTCGGGTTAGATCCCCACACGGAACAACACGGAAGTAGTAGTGAGGCGACAATCCCAACAGTATATCTCAATTCTTTAATCAATCTCTTTTCTTTAATACTGATTATAGTTTTGTTTATCACCATACGTTTTGTGAAAACCATTTGCAAAATACTGATGTCCACTATTTTCTCAATTCTTAAATTTATATGCAGTCCAGGAATTTTCGTTGCTTACTATCCTTGAAGCTAAATTTGGGGAAATGAAGCAGGACAGTAATTCATTACGTAATTTTAAATGTTCATCTCCTTGACTGGTGAATATTAATGTGATTACAAACAGATACTTCATTAACTCCAGCGTTTAATCTAAACAGCGCGTCATAATTAGCAATGAATAGAAAATAACCACCTGCGGCGCTAATTTTCAAAGCAGATAAAGTAAATAATTTCCCCGCACATTATATAGATATAGCTGAAAGTTAATGTAAGTTCTGTTTGTGAGCTATAAACCCTTACAATCCCTGATTGTTTGTTTAATGACTATGAAATATCGAGTGATATTCATGTTGCCAACAAGAAGTTTACTTTCTTACCTACGATCTTATTTCCTCTCAAATGACTTCTGATTCGTATAAACTTTTAAAATTTCATGATCATAATTATACAACATTACTAACAGACGTCAGATTTATAATATTAATAATGTGGGCAAAATAATAACTAAAGTTTGGAAATACATTGGAAAACGTAAATTTATCTTCTTGTATCCTAAATGATTACCAAACCAATGGGTTGTGTCAGATTTGGCATTCTAATGGTATGCACTACAAAAAAGATTCTTAAAAACTAAAAAAGTTACATTGCCAACACCAACAAAACTATTACTTAAGTTTTAGGTTTTGTTGGTGATGCTATCAGGTCTCGGTTGTTGTCAGTAGGGAATAGTCGATAAGCCACGTCAGAGGCCTACAGCCGCAGGGCGGCTTGAACAACTATGACTCCAGGGTAACCACTACCTATACGATTAAGAACCCCTTCTACATTAATTCTGAATTAAAGGTAGGTAATAACTAAAATATATAATAAAAGATAAAGCTGAAGTTAAGTATACATTTTTAATCTTCCTATGTTAAATGCAAACCAGTAATATTTATTTTTGTATAATTCAATTTATTTATTTCTCGCTTCACAACAAATTGTTACATTTCACATACATAACAACTTATGAAATTTATGTATAATTAGGGAATATATTTAGATATGCAAGCATCATTTGTGAGAGACTGGTGCCTGTGATAGGTTTATTACAAACCTGCATTACAGGTTAATACCACATTTATACGATAGAAGCGACATATGATCACATTTAAGTAAAAACATTCAAGCAATATGATAATACTTTACTGCACTTTTTTAATCTTTGTCCACTTAAACGGTGTATACACTTGCTGACGTCACGAGTCACGAACAAACACCGCGTCCACCACAGAGGTATTACGTGCGCTCATACGGGTGTACCGATCCTAACGGTCAGTCGCCGCAAATCAGTGCCTATGGAGGAGGTAACACAGGAGGTGACGTGATTTTTGCGGCCAGTTCCCTCTCTAACTAGATGGAAGATGGTTTTTTACTCTGTGTGATAAAATCCTTGTTCAAAAAGTCAGTTAAATCTCGTACACTGGCAGTGAACAATTTAACCGTTTTGATAGCCAGAACTTGGAAAGGGATTTACTTGAATTTGAACTCATTCTTTAAACTTGTATTGCGAGTGTCTATGTTTTCTTTATGAATAAATAAATAACTTAAGACAAAAAAGGAGCCTAAAAAAAGTTTAAGTTAAATATTTATTTTATTTTGTTCTTTAGTATTTGTTGTTATAGCGGCAACAGAAATACGTCATTTGTGAAAATTAATTCAACTGTCTAACTATCACGATTCACGGTACATAAGATACAGCCTGGTGACAGACGGATAGACAGACAGTGAAGTCTTAGTAATACTCCTGTTTTACTCTTTGGATACGGAACCCTAAAAAAACATGTTTAATTTGCAAGTGCTCATAGGTTTAGTGCCCTCACATTGAAAAGTACCCTTTTGTAGGCACTAAACCTTCCAGTTTTGTAAGCAAGTGTTTACACTCGAAACTCTTTACAGAGATAAATCTGGATTTATGATTCTAGAAAGAGAATAAAAAAATATTTTGTTGTGAAATGTGTTTACTGTACCATTATCAACAAAATGAACTTTAATTTTGAAAGTGTTGGTACGTAGGTATATTTTTGAAAGTGATGGTAAGTATATTTTTGACAGTGTTGGTAAGTATATTTTTGAAAGTGTTGGTAAGTATATGTTTGAAAGTGTTGGTAAGTATATTTTTGAAAGTGTTGTTAAGTTTATTTTTGAAAGTGTTGGTAAGTATATTTTTGCTGCATCTTTGATACCTCAACACCGAGAATTGAACACACCTATTCGGAGGTATATTCTCATTCTCTATTTTTATAGATTTGCACTTTCGTAGTTTATTTAAAAGGTTTTATCACATATTGATGATTTAACGCTCATAAATAACAAAAGTAATAATTACAAAAAAAAAATTCTTGCACACAATGTAAAGAGGCGGACTTAATGCCAAAGTTATTTAGGTTAGGCTAAAGTTAGTTACGTGATGCAGAAAAATTAAGGTAGGTCAAACAGCTCATTTTTTTTTTTTTAAGTAAAAATTCTATACTTACGCTTGACATGGGAGTAAGGCGGTTAATGCGTGACGAGAGCGTCAAGATAAGTGTGACCGGGCGACGCGAATGGAAGTTGAGAGGGAGATATAAGTTAGTGAATATAGAAAGGGAGAGAAAGTATAAACTTCAACTAAACATAATCTCCTTGACAATAACTTAATACAAGCTAGCTAAATGTCACTACCATTATAAAATAAATTGTATAAATGTTTTAACATTCCGTGTACTTAAATATCTGTAATATGTAACTAGAAATAATAACTATATTACTACAAACATGTTCTGACTATTTACAAGCGCTTTTTTAAAGTCTACGTGAATAAAAACCTTTTTTATTTATTTATTTGTTTCGTATATTACTGTAGGGGCAAGAAAGTGAGGTGCGAGCACACGATATCTTTCCCTCTTTCTTTCATAGTTTCGTATCGGTCTAAAGCACGATTGTTTCTTTTAATAAACAGTTTTAAGATTAGCGAATTAGGCATGTTCCCATTTAGTAGATAGATCAAAGAGATCAATAAGGTTGTGTAATTTCCGAGGGTAGTACTATGTGAGAGCTCTACTTCGGTACTTACTACTGGTGGCAAGAACAACTCTAATATTAGGGTGACTACTACCCATACAATTCAATAATAACAATTTTAGACACATCCCTGTTAACGTTCATGGGCTGATTGATATCAGCGAAATTGGTCTTAAATTCTACGCGGTTTACCTAAACAAAAAAGGTATGAATAATTTGTATATTTTTAAAAGAAACTAATTGAAAAACTAAAGCCCGTCTTAGTAAAAGAATGAAATCATGAAAAAGAAACCACTCAATTTAGATTGTAGTTTATTTTGAGACTGATATATTTGCTTGTGTTCTTGATTTAGCCAAATCTTTCTCATCTCGGGGCACTTTACAAACATATAATTGACGGACACAAAGTACATCCAGACTCAGAACAACTATTTATGGGTCACACAAATAGTTGTCCTGCGCGGGATTCGAACTCGGGACACGAAGCGGCGAGGCGACTGTCTTAGCCGCTGCACTACACGTGCTTGCGTGTTCTAATCTTATACATTCGAAATTAGTGTGATCCAATTACTTGGGTCAAACAATCTTTGCACAAAGCTATTTAAAAGATACTAGCTGTGCCCCGCAGTTTTACCCGCGTTAAATTTTATAAATTATCACAGCTCCTCCCCTCTAGGGGATGGCGTGATAATATGTAGCCTATATGTTGACCCGACCTCTTAGTAATATTCATGCAAAAAATTTAAGTAAATCCATGCAAAACTTTTTGAGTTTAGCCCGGACATACATACAGACAAACAGACAAAAATTCTAAAAACTATATTTTTAGCTTCGATATGGATTGTAGATCACGCCCCAAATATCCTTTTTAAAAAATATTCAATGTTCAGTTTTGACTTTTCTACGATTTTATTATATGTATAGATCATAGATGTAGGCAATAATTGCTTTTTTAAATAGCTGTATATATATTTATTTTGACAATTACCACAGTGCAAATGCACGTCAGGTGGTGTCAGTGACAGCTTTGGCTCAGGCTGAGGTGATGCCTTCTGGTAACGGGCGCCCGGCGACTCCGCGATGATGCCCTGCCTCACCGTACAGAAGCCGTCAAATACATCGGTCTCCGACCCATTACCATACTCCGGCACTACCGTCTGTGGAACTGAATCCTGCTTTGCACGCGTGGGTTCGAATCCCATCATTGTCACTAATGTAACGTCAATGGAAGACTAGGGTTAGTAATAGACTGGTTTATTGCCCATTGAGTTAAATCTACACACCAACTAACAATTATCATACTTAACCTACTATATAGAAATACCGAAAGAACGTCACACTAAGCATCAGGCATTTAAATTGAAGCTGTAGTATAAGTAAAACCTACCTAATGTAAACCTTCAAAGCCTTCATTTCCTATCCTATTTGCACCCTCTTTACCTATATAGAGATTGCTCGAGATCCTCAAATTAGCCTGAGAGCTCGAGATCTCTCACACCCAAGTACTTGTCAAATTATTTAAACCTTACGCGGGCTAAGTATTTCACGTGAATTCTGTATGCGGATTAGATGGGATTTGTTTGCATTTATTAAATTTGTTTGTGAATATCAGGATATTGAGGTTGATGATGTTGTTTAACAACATAATCAAACTCAACAGGTATTAGTCGCTTAAGTTAACCATTGGTTGAGAGGCTTCTGTGATCGCCACCTGCACGGTTCAATTTTGAATATAATAGTACCTACTAAATTAAAATTGTAGCTAAGCAACTTGTTATTTATTTAAGGGTGTCCCAAACAATCTGATAAAATACACTGCACGTAAGGACCAAAATCTAGTTACTTTAATATTGTATGTAAGTATATTTTTATATTGCATAGTGAGTTTGTAAAGTACAAGTGTATGTACGTTAATATATTATCAGACAAGCTATGCCCCGCGGTTTCACCCGCGTTAAAGTAGTTTTAGCGTAAAAGAGTAACAAACTTATACTCACAAACTTTTGCATTTATAATATTAGTAGGAGGTGTATCTCTAGCGATTTTGGTAGTACACGCCGGAATAGCTCGTAGATGCTAGATATTTCCTACTTACGTGACACTTATCGTCATATTTGGGACAATTCACACAATATCTTAATAAATTGTAGCCTTTATGTTATTCCGATTTATAAGCTATATTATTGTAAAGTTTCATTAAAATCCATACAGTAGATTTTACGTGAAAGAGTAACAAACATCCATCCATCCTTACTTACAAACTTTCGCGTTTATGATATTAGTAGGATAGATGGTACAAAATAGATGATAGACTTCCACTTCTTCACAAGAAAATGCACACAATGATTTATATTCCCATGTTAAGCAAGAATTTTATTCACATAAGAACACCTTTTTTTTTTATTTTTTTTCTGGACTAGTCCCTCCCTCTTACCCACCACTGCAACTCCTGTAAGCCAGGATCAACAGTGGCACACAATGAAATGACACTGAGCGGTGAAGCTCAGGCATGTCCCGGGGAATCGCTTTAACTGTCTTGGATCCCGCAACGAATTTAATCAGAAACAGAAAAAAGGAGGAGTTAGAAAATGAATAGTTCCACTTCCCTCCAGAGCAAAGCGGGAGACAGAATGATGTAAAGAGACAATAGCCTCATAAAATGAGAGATTTGCAACTAGAGAAGCCCGCTGCAAAAGCACCGAGGATCAATTTAAGGGTCCTAAGTCAGCTGTTATATTTGATTCCAATAGTAGGTATGGCAAAAACGCTTAAACGCACGGAAGTTGTTCCTTGTTGCTACAAGATCCGTATAATAAACTACTCCAGATATTGGTTGCAAGCTGTTTAACATAATATCACGCTGATTTTGCCAGAGATCACACTCCCACAGGATGTGGTGAGCAGTTTGTTCATATTCGTTACTGGATGTTGAGCACAGACAGATTGGTGAAGATACTAATTTGAAACTATACAATTTACTTTTAAAATTGCCGTGTCCGGTAAGAAATTGTGCAACACAATGGTCTATGATTAGCCAAGTTTTATTTAACCGTTCGCGTACGTCCGGAAAGAACTGGTGCAGATGGCGACCCTTGGTTGACGTATTCCATCTACATTGCCATTCATTTAGTAGTTCGTTATTTAAGTCAGCTATTGGCATAAATAGCCTGGTTATTTTCGCACGGTTGCGTAATGATAAGAAATCATTTTCTAAATTATCGCGCGTAGAATAATACATTGCTGCTCGTCTTTGTACTTCAAGATCAACCGGTAGTACACCCGCTAGGACAGGTAGGGCCTCTGTGCTCACTGTTCTATAGGCTTTACACAGAAATATCAACGCCAACCTCTGGCTTTGTAGTAATTTACGGCGAGCAGCTCCGATGGTAGCCCTATCAGCCCACACAGGCGAGCCGTAGCATATACACCCAAGATAGGTTGCCCCGTAAATGATTTTAAGAGTATTAAAAGAGAGGCCCCAGGTTGCCGTCGATATCCTTGTAAGTGCAAAAAAGTTTCGCTTAGCTTTTTCCCCAACTGATTTAATATGTTCTATAAACGAGAAATTCTTTTCTAAAACTAAACCCAAATAACAGGTTGATATTTTGCGTTTTACAGTAACATTATTAAGTTTTACGCCCGGGGGGGATTTTAGTTCACCTAAGAACACCTGTAAAATACTCTTCATCGCCATCATCTTTCACCCAAAAGACGTCCTCCACTAGATATAGCCTCCCTATAGGTCTCTACAAATGCCGGTCTTATCTATCCGCATCCATCGCTTTTCAGCGCCCTCACAAGATTATAGTCCATCTTGTCTTGGCCCACGTTTCGTCTTCCGGTTTCTGGTTGTCATTTGAGAATCTTTCTGGTGCGGCCGTCGACAATAATAATTTTCTAACCACATCAAAATACCGTGCGAACGTTTAAGTTTAAAGCAAAAGATAGGAAACTTGCGAAGGCTTGCAACTGTAATGCAAGTAAGATAGTATCTTTTAAACAATGGGAACAGAACACGCTAACTCGTATCTAGAACCACATCTGCAACTAGAAACGTTTAACTGTTATTTCTGAAGATTATGTTTTACTAGTTGGATAGTTGGGATAGTTGTTATTTATTCTGTGTTACATTTTCCTGTTTATCTCTCTATCTATTCTATTTAAAAGCCTATACTCTTGTCTCTCTCATGGTAGAACTCCTTCCAATCCTTTTTGTGGCAAGTGGTTTGACTACCTTTTACGACGAAGGTCGTCCAATGGCTCTTTAATTTGCGTACA
Organism: Pseudoips prasinana; assembly: GCA_951640165.1. Classification (NCBI taxonomy): domain Eukaryota; kingdom Metazoa; phylum Arthropoda; class Insecta; order Lepidoptera; family Nolidae; genus Pseudoips; species Pseudoips prasinana. The sequence goes on from OX621248.1 coordinate 35,386,856, forward strand.
TATGCGTACAATTATAATTAAGGTAATCATACATTTACTTGTTTCTAATGTTTTTTTAATTTTATTATATATTTTTATTGACATAACATACGGAACTCATATAAATAAATTAGTTGTAATTGTAATAATTAGTAGTCATTGTAGCTCGTAAGGGAATCCAGTAGAATATACACTACGCCTGGTTACATTTCACAGACCAATTTATTTATACATTTTTCTAGTAACATAAAGTGTAATCTTCTCGTATACCATCATTCGATTCAATCTATATTATCACTTGATCCGTTTTTTTTAATGACAACGCCCGCACTAGGGAATCTAATCCCTGTGTCTCGGGTACTTTACAAACATATAATAGACGGTACAAATTACATCCGGACTCAGAACAACTATTTATGGGTCACACAAATAGTTGTCCGGCGCGGTACTCGAACCCGCGACACGAAGAGGTTGATTGTATGTTTCGATTCATGTACTCCGCAAGGGAATCACTACGCCTGGTTTTCACAGACAAGTTTATTTATACATTTTTCTAGTATTATAAAGTGTATCTCTTCACTTATATTATCATCCGATTCAATTTATATTATCACTTGATCCGTTATTTTTTATATATAAAGTTCTCACCACGCTACCCAACGTTGGAAACTTTGAAATATTTCATCGATTTCGTTGAAATGAAACATCTGGTCGTCAATTTTTATGAACACTTCGTCATAAACTGCGATATATCCGCCATCGTTCAATCTATCGTATACCCTTCCTTTAAGCATCCGAGTTTCTTTGATGTATCTGAAGCATATTTTGCGACAGCAAAATTTTAACTCATCACAAAGTCGTGTGATAAAAATAGACGTATATAGCTAGTGATATTGCTATAATTAGAACGATGGTGTGGTTATTTAAACAGGCGAAATGACTTTTTTCCTTTTCCGTTATTGAGTTTTACAAAATTATTTTCCAAATACTATTTATATATTCCGAACATTGTAAAGACTGACTGCCTCGTTGGTCTAGCGGTAGCATGTTCAACCGCAGATATTGATGTACTGGGTTCAAATCCCGGGTCGGGCCAAAAAGTGATTTTAGGATGTTTCCGTAAAAAAGAAATTTCTCTGTGTCAGCTCGAAATCTGAAAGTTGACGGTATTACACGTGCCTTGGAGAGCATGTAAAGCCGTCGGTCCTGTAGGTACGTGACCTCTTTCCGGTCACATCGATAGTCGTCCCATCGTATCATGAGAGTGATGAAATAGAAAGTGCCCCTGTGTTTTCGCACACGCTTGTGCACTATAATATGTCCTGCGCAATTGGCTAGTCTCCATTGAGACTGGCCGCCGTGGCCGAAATTCGGTCTGGAGGACATTATATTATTACATTGTAAAGAACATCGATCTGTTTTCCAGAAACTACTTACGCTTGGCCTAGTCTGTCCTGAGTGAGATTTCATTTACATATTAATTATTCTCTGTAGTTGACGCTAGCTGATTCATATTATTAAAGCACTAGCTGTGCCCCGCGGTTTTACCTGCGTTAAACTTTATAAATTATCACAGCTCCTCCCCCGTAGGTGATAGCGTGATAATATGTAACCTATATGTTGACCCGTCCTCTTAGTAATATTCAGGCAAAATTTGAAACAAATCCATGCAGTACTTTTTGAGTTTAGCCCGGATATACATACAGACAAACAGACACACAGACAAAAATTCTAAAAACTATATTTTTGGCTTCGATAGCGATTGTAGATCACGCACCAATTATTCTTTTAAATAAATATTCAATGTACAGTTTTGACTTTCCTACGTTTTTATTATGTGTATAGATTATTTGTCAATGTTAGATATTAAGAATGTGATTAGTATTTTATTATATTGTAAGGATTGATATTAGTTACCGTGAGGGGCGTAGAAGACGTCCCGAATCTACCAGAGAACGGGCAGCAGCGTCTCTCTGTGTACAAGACCATCATACTGCGATCCCTCCAAATGATTAACACAAGTCCATTGTGGAAATCTTTTAGGGGGGCCTTTGTCCAGCAGTGGACTTTATTCGGCTAACATGATATTACTTTGACAATTTCACTTAATGCGCAAAGTTATATAAACTTTGTCCGTCTGTCACCAGGCTGTATCTCACGAACCGTGATAGTTAGACAGTTGAAATATTTCCAGATCAAAATACAAAATCAATATGTAGTGTTAATACCGCTAATTATCAGTTCAATCATACCGGCATGCAATTTGCACCGCCCTCCCGCCCGCAAAAATGTGCACATGCAAGAAGGACAATATAAAAAAGCAAATTACATGGGGTAGCGTACTGGTGCATGTAATTTGCTTTTTTATATTGTTCTTTTGCATGTGCACATTTTTGCGGGCGGGAGGGCGGTGCAAATTGCATGCCGGTATGATTGAACTGACAATTAGTGGAATTAACACTAGATATTGATTTTGTATTCTGATTGTTATGGATTTCCGCAAAGTAACGCCTGATTTCATTACTTATATTCCCAGATGCTGTATTTCTGTTGCCGCTCTAACAACAAATACTAAAAAACAAAATAATTTAAATATATAACTTTAACTTTTTTTGGGCTACCATACAAAAAACGTGAATTTATGCTTGTTTTTATAGATAATGGTACGGAACCTTTCGTTCGCGAGTCCAACTCGCGCTTGCCAGGTTTTTTAATTTTTATAGAATTTTTTTATTTCATAGCGGAAACAGAAACACGCACTCTGTGACCTAGCTATTACGGCTCACGAAGTTCAGTCCACTGACAGACATGCTGACCTATGGATAGTGGAGGCTTAATAATTTCGTTGGTACCCTCTATGGGGACAGAACCGTGTAGCTAATATAATGTGATAAAAAGTTCGCACTTTTAACAAGGCAGCGAAGCAACAAGAACCATTTTATTCCTACGATAAAATTCTCTGTTAGAAATAATTACGACGTGTTGAACAAAGATCGCTGGCAAAGATATGTAACATTTTAATATAAAACAACTAAGCTGCTTAGAATTCACTAGTACCCGTAATGAGGCTGATAAGAGTCTTAGAGATAGTATCACAACTGAAAGAAACACAGACAACAATATGTACAGAAGGGACGTGGGCTTATTTGTACCTATTACACAACGGTGGGTCGGTGTTCTCGAATCGGACCATACAGTATTATTGCGATTTAAATGCTAAGAAAGGTTGAAAAAGGTATGCAGCAGGCATGCAACATGCAAGCAGGCATGCTACAAGCAGCGAGCATTGTTTCTGTCACGGCTCCGGCGCTGCGGGGTTTGGGCGGGCCCACTCGAGCTTATCGTCGCAGGTGGTTTTAACGCTCACCACCTGCTCCTCATCTCACTGGCCACTCTACCCCTCCGCGCTTACACGAGCTTAAATTACACTCTAGGGGTAGGGCAAACAAGACTGTGTGAAGGTTTTGCAGCGATTCGTTTCAGTCACTAAATTTTATCGGTTCCCGCTAAGAAAGCTTCTCATTAGCTCGCCGGGCTTCGGTGAACACGTAATGCTGTCGATCCTACATCTGACCTCTCTTTAGTAGTGTCGGGTAGCACCTTCAGCATTAACCAAAATTTGTTCGATGTTTGATATCTTTACGAATGAATGAAGATCCTAACGCCGCCTTACATAAACCTGGATAACTAAAACACTTATCCAAATACTTGGATTGAACGTCAACAAATGCCGCATTTTATTAATCTAGCGAGTACCTAATTAATAAATGTGAGATTTCGTTGACTGAAATGTGTGACTACACATTTTTAACTTGAAATATTTAATAATTGGTCTCACCTGCGCTTAAATTTATAAAACTTAAATTTTGAAGACCTCTAGAACATAACTGAGACCAATTATTTGCTAGATTAATTAGTCACGGAGTACGGTTGATTATTTTATTACTGTACCATTAAATCAAATGCCTCCTTAACCTAGCGCATTCATCTTCAAATAGTATGGCTAGTATGGCACTTTTAGGCCTCACTTGATTTCTTAATCTAGAGATTAAGAAATCAAGTGAGGCCTAAAAGTGTGATCGCTTAATTGTATATTTGATACAATACAGACGGATAAATTGTAAATTTAAGATCACATTTCGCCTTTAAACAGTTAAGTTATCATCATATCAGTTAAGTTTGGTCAAAATTAAATTAAAAATAAGTTACCAAATAAAAAAATGTTATTGCCTAAATAAAGTCAGCTGTTTACTCCGGTCTTTACTGCCACTGCCCTTATGAGAGGACGCAATCGATGCTTGATTACTTAACTTTTTAATGACACCCCATAGAACAGTGTGAGTCTGGATGTGCTTCTGTATGATACAAGCACTTTTGATGTGAAACATCTATAGCCACACGTAAAACAGATTTCTGGCGTGGTGACGCATGCCGTGACGCATGCGCAATCGACTTTTTATTTTATCATTATGACATATTTAGTTCCTATCACAATATGTTCTTTTCTGCATATTACTTTTACAAAATAATGTCGATGTTTCACATCTGCCAGGCGTCCCGTGACGGCTCACATTTTTTTTAAATTGCCATGACTCTTCTAACAATTTGTTTTGTCTATGGTAATGATAGCATCAGGAGAAGGAACGTTGTGGTTACTAAATAGGATGCTTCGAGTTAATGACTGTCATTTTTACTCGAGGGAACGTGTGGATTTGTTTAGTGAAGTTCATTCAAAATAGGGGTGGATTTCTTTTAGTAAAATATTTAGCAGGTGTTAGTTTCGTTTATGGACATTATTATTTATTTCATAGTTACTTCTTAATTTACTTAAGTGTGTCTTGAAATACAATGTTTGTTCAATTAAAATTCAGTATTTGTGAAAAACCGCAAATGAATACAATTTTTTACTATTTACCTTAATTGACTTACTAACCTTAGGGTTGTACAAAGTGGAACATGAACATTTAATGAGGGCAATATACCTATTGTTGACCTGGAACCATGAACATGAGCAGTTTGTAGAATACGAAGAATATGTTCCTCTTACAAAAAGCGTCAACTGATTTTCATTTTGTATAGGATTTTTTTGAGCATTTATGAAATTTATAATATTGGACACGTTGTTCAATTTCACGGCAACAACACTTTCTGCTTTCTGTACTATTCTTGATGCACCTTGTATAATTATTCAATCAACGATATCTTTTAAAAACAAATGAAATAATGTATGTCTTTTAAAACTGTGAAGTTCAGTGGTAACCCTGACTGCTAAGCCAGAGGTGGTGGGTTCAATCCCCACCCAGGACAAATCTTCGTGTAATGAGCAGGAATATTTGTTCTGTGTCTGGATGTAATTTATATATATAATATAGATAGACAAATGACATTCAGATGAGTCTGGCGTAATGTATCTATATATATGGCCTTTGCGTCTGTTACAGACGATTTACGAGGTAGTCCTGCAAGGGCACCCATCTGAATGGCACCTGTGCGAATGGCACCTAGCCTTGTCCACGAAAGGCACCTATCAATAATTTTGGCAGGTGCTCTTCGTGGTTTCAATTTATTTTGTACATTCTAGTCCACGAAGAGCACCTACGACTCAGTAGCCTAGGTCATTAAATGAAAGATATCAATTAAAATCACTAGGACGTTTATTAAAACTACTAATATTACGCACGTTAAGACTAGTATTTTCTTGTTTAAGCGAATGTTACACATTGAAATTAAACTACTATCTATCCGTTCTATCTATCGTATAGGTGCCTTTCGTGGACTAGGCTAGGTGCCATTCGCGCAGGTGCCATTCAGATGGGTGCCCTAGGTGGACTACCTCCGATTTACGGCGCATTGTCTGAGAGACTTTTCTTATAGTGGCTAAACAAACCGATGCGAGAGTGACATAGCCTGCCGCAGGCCTGACAAGAGAATGCTCTCATGTCGCTTCTGTCTCTTATCAGCAAGTACTCCGAACCAGGCTTGCTTCATCACAGATCTTACGACCCTCTACTACAACGTATCTATAATATGTATGTATTTATGGAATATATAAGTATGTTTATCAGTTGTCTGGTTGCCAGTACAGGTTGGGATCAGATGACAGTGTGATAGTTGTCCCAAGATATTTATTGTATAACTGACTTTTATATAAAATAAAGAAATAAAGATAAACTCCAAATTATATCAGTTATCTGGTTTCCATAACACAAGCTCTGTTTAGTTTGTGATCAAGTGATCGTGTGTGGATAATTTCACACACGGTCTCAGGATATTATTATATTTACTGTGAAAGAATAATTTCAATTGGACCAATTTAATTATGTATGAGCCTCGAAAATACCTTAAAAACGCTGTATGAATAAGCAACAGTAACGGTAAAACAGTGTAAATAGAGGTACGGCCAACTTCCATCATCATCATCCATTAATATCATCATATGAGCGGAAAGGCCCGTCTGCGTCGGTCCATTGCCGGACCGAGGTTTCCTCCAAGGATTTCCTAAATAACCGGTCCTGCAGTGCCTAACTTCAGCCGGTTCAACTTCCATACATTATTTCAATTCTTTCCTGTCCCTATTCACCCTGTTTTACGGTAACCTGCTAAGTAAGAAGATATTTAACTAGTCCTGACTCCGAAAATCAACTGGAATACAGAAGAATAATATACGTACATACTTTAGAGGCCAAGAAAAGTATTTTTGCCGAAGAAATGTTATCTTTTGTATAAAAGATAAAATTTCTCCGGCAAAATTACGAAAACTAATAAAGATCTTATCAATATTCCATCACTTGAAGCGTAGGAAATTAAGAAATGTGTTCTGACTCACAAAAAATAATCTTCACCCATTTTTATTGAAAATTGATCTCGTAGTGAAACCGAAAAGATCCTTATAGAAACATCTCAGTCGAGAATTTAATAGCCAGCAATAATAACCGGATGAGGTCTAAAAATTATCATAAACCTAACACTGACTCGTCTTTAGGGAAAAGATTATACCACACTACTAATACCGACCATACATTACAATATCATCCTTAAGCTCTTAACATAAGAGCTATGGCATCGGCAGCTATATAATTGCAGCAGCAAATGTGAACTAAACAGTATTGCAACGAAAATCTTTGAAATTCAACTCTACCCCGAAGGGAGAAAGTTCTCGATAAGCGAATTAGAAATGTTGGTATTGAGCAGCCTGCGTATATCGATAGGCAGCGAAAGGATCGACGGACCTGCTCATGTATTATTCATGGCCGAATTGGTGTTTGTTTAAATTTAATGTACCTACAATATCTTACACGGATTGAAAATTTGTTTAAACATTTATTGGGAACTTAAATATGTACCTATATCCCATGTTTATAATTCAAATAAATTGTTTATTTCTGGTTCTAAAGCTTCTTCGTAATTTGGATATGTTATATTATTCATGTGCATAGCTAGTCTTTCCTTAATACATTTCATAAGTTATCAAAAAATTAATAAGTAGACACCTTCTTCCTTTCCCTTGTCCTTTCCTAAATCTCCTCCCTGACTGCTAAGCCTGAGGTCGTGGGTTCAATCCCACCCACGATATTTTTTTTGATGAACACGTTTATTTTTTTTATCTGGTGTAACTCATCTATAATATGTATGTATATATAAGTATATAAATTGTCTGGTTGCCATAGTATAGGCTGTGCCTAATTTGTGATCAGATGTCAGTATGTTAGTTGTCCCAAGATATTTATGTATCAATATTTATATATTGGGTTTGGATCTCAGTTTAACACGTTACAGCTAGCTAGCAAAATTAATCGAGCGACTGCCCCACCCTTGATAACCATAGGGTATTAGCAACCATGAGTGTTAGACTATGTTTTAGATTATATTTGTGTGTTCATGACAAACGGGACGGCTTGGCGCGCTCTATGGGTTACGGAGGATAATCCCTTAACTAACGGGCTCCCGGAATCATATTTTGGTTTTACACAATGATTTTACGGTGATTGAATCGGACTTACGAGCCCCCGAGTATAAAACCTTACACCATTCGATTCGGACGCAGAGCTCGTCTATGCATATTAACAACGAATGTAATCCACATACACAAAGTTAACATAAATAGTGGACCCAAATTAAAGAGCGTAATTTGCCTATGGAACTAAACAACTTGCACCACATAAATGTGCAAAATACACAAAACAAAATTGTTTGCTTGGAGGGTCAATAAAAGAATGTAATTACACAAACTGTTTTTGATAAATAAGTTCAGTTCTATGGGTAGATAGCGCTCCATAGTGGCAGTGTGAGAAGTGTTCTCTACTGTCGCCACGTGAAAGCAGCTCCGGGAAGACAGTGATCTGTTTGTGGCGTAGTCGCTTTGCCAGACTGGCAGGAGTCGGCAATAGGGGAGGGCAATACAGAGCCCTCCCGTAGTACGTGTCCCGACCATTTAGGACATGGCGCAAAAGGGGGCAGTAGTTGCTTAACAATTGCTTTAAAATACTGGAGAAAAGAGATGCCTAAATACTGCCCCAAAGTGTACAACAATAAAAGTATAGCAATGAATTTAAACAATAAAATTACCACACAACAATAGATTTTTTAAGGTATCTAAAAATATTGCACCATTGTATTTTTAACCTAAATACTTATAAATGTCACATGCCACACATTACCTTAACCGCAGTAATAAAATCAACTTTTTGAATCATTCATATCTTTTGTCTACAGCTGCTTAATAATATGCAACTTTATATGTACATTTTAAAAGATGTATAGTATTTAATAACATAGATTTTATCTATGTACAGGCGCCAGCACATCCAGCTACACCAATCTGTCAAATTTTATAGGTTTTCAACTTTACGACATAAGCATAAGGTTTATTTTCAATTGGCGAAATTTGGGTAGCTTGATGTGCTGGCATCTGATTCTGTACTACTATTTTTGGTCTTCTCCTTTCAAACGAGACAGTAGGTACCTATTTGACATTTGATCCCTGTATTGATATAGACCTCTAAAAGCTCAAAAAATATATTACGTATTCTGTAAACGTATAATATATCTAAGTTCTATTGTGTAAAGATATAAATAAGTGTATTGGCGTGGTAGAAATATCTCCCTACGTACATTTATTTTCTAATAAGCCTTAATGTATTATCACATACAAAAATGAACTAATATATATGCTACAAATAAAAACAAAAGCGCCAAAAATACGGCCTGATTCGGGATATGTATGACTTTTTAATTGGTATAGTATCAAAAACACTATGCGGGGCAGTCTTTGGAGACTACCGATAGAAGAGAAAAATATTTTTTACACTTCTAATCTAAATACTTTATGATATAAAAGTTGACACATCACACTTTGTATATATATATCATCCTCATCATATCAGCCGAAAGACGTCCACTGCTGGACAAATGCCCCCCCCCAAATATCTCCACAATTGCAGGTCTTGCGCTATTCGCATCCAGCGGTTTCCAGCGGTGTATTATAATGTATACTAATAATGCACGGAGGTATATATATGTCTGTACATATATACCTACAGTACTAGCTGTGCGGTTTTACCCGCGTTAGACTTTATAAATTATAGTCTATGTGTTATTCGGAGTTATAAGCTATATTACTACAAAGTTTCATTAAAACATTATGGATGTTTGCATCTCGCATTTATAATATTAGTAGGATACATAATAATATAGTTCTTGGGGAGCTGGATGTAACGATAACGCGAGTTCCATAATTTTTGTTCAACCAAAAAGTGCTCAACGCGCCTAAAGAAGATTCACTTCAACAATCCTATCAAACTGAGTTTATCAGTTAGCAAATAACAAAACCATTTACCAAATTAGGTAAAGTTTTATTGACGCTAGCTCAAAATAATGATTATTATAAACTAAGAAATTGAATTTCTGACATTGCGATTTTAATAATATTATTAATAATTGTCTTGTGCGGGTAGCAAACCCGGGACACAAAGTGCCGAGATGACTGGTTTAATCCCTGCGCCACACGTGCAGTCAAATTTAACACGTAGCCCTAGAACAAATATCGTTTACAAACTCTAGTACAACAATAGCTTACTCAGGATTCCCGAATACTATCTCGTAACCAGCCCTTGACGCCGTCTCATCCGAAAAATACACTACAACATAGATATTAGTCAACCCAAAATCTAGCTTACAGTTTCATTGCGATTCATCTTTAAAGATATATCAGTCAGTTTATTAGAAAGCGGCAATGGATAGGGAATTCTGAAGCTTATCGTTGTTGATATCTTGGTTGAAGTTACCCTGATCAGATTGACGGGCATTTATTTTATTTATCACTGGCTCAGCGCCGTCAGGGCTGCTCTGCGACTTTTATTGCGCCTCCCGCGAGCAAAGTGAATTTTGATGTGGGCCTTTATGTATTTCAATGAAACGTTTACGTTTTTTTGTTTCTCCCATCTTCCCTTCCAGTTGTTTCGTGTTTCTTTAGCCTGTTAATTTGAAGCTCTATTTGGATGCAAGATTTTGGCGTTCCAAATTGTACCATAAAAGATAAGGAAGACTACCTTCTTTAAAACTGACTTTTTGTTTTCGTTGGGTATAAATGGCAAGTTTAAATTATGTATTACAAGGAATTTTATGGCTTTATTATTTTGAAAAGTCATGAATAAGTTTAATAGCACTTTTTATTCATTTATTTTGTACATTGTTATTTTGTCGAGTTTCTTATGTATATTTTAAAGAGCCGTGTGGTTTCCGGCTTTAAAAGAATATCAGGGTCTCCCAATACTGTCCCGTGGGTCACACGAAGTAGTCGGGGAGCAGCGCCTCTTGTATACTAGCTACCACCTAACTACGGTAATGAGGGCTAACGCGTATCAATTTGCCGCTAGAGGCGCTAGCATCGCGGCAGGTCTACGAAACGTCAAAATACACTGTTTTTGTTCGGGTTACGCTGTTTATTAATAAAAACTGCGATTATAACTAAACATTTTGGTTTAAAACTAAATAAATTACAAAATGAGTAACACCTCGATGACTGTAACAAATATTTGAAAAAATATTTAAAATCCTGTTAAAGTGTTTCATAAATAGCATGCCGCAGTGTTGTGCGGGGACTGCACAACACTGCGGCATGCTATTTACAATAACAATGATTTTGATCAGCGTCCACAATAACAATGATTTTGATCAGCTATAGTGGACCTTCCGCGACAGTGGCGCCGGCTGGTGAGCACAAAAACGGTAGCCCTCATTAACTCGCATGCCAAGCGCAGTGACTAAGGCAAACCCCACCAAATAGCAGCGTTATAGAAACCTTTGGGGGAGGCCTATATCCAGCAGTAGATGATATCAGGCTGATGATATGTGTATCATATTCGAATGAAATAACTTTGGTTATAAGTGAAATCAACCGAATAAAATACTTAATTAACTTTGGCACCAGTTTGTCTTCCGGTCGAAATTTTGGCCTTGGCCTTACTGGAGACTAGCCACAAGTGAAGCAATAACAGGTGCCCTTTCTACACTCTTATTCTGGTGATCCAATTTGATGGCTAGGCAACAAAACGGGAAGAGGTCAGGTACAACAAGGCAAGGGGATGACAACGGCCAATTTCCAGACTCCGGACTGATACTGCAAATGTTTCTTAACAGAAAAATCCCTATATCACTTTTTGGCCGGCCCCAGAATAGAACCCAGAACGTCATGATCAGTGGTAGAGTACGTTACCGCTAAACAAATGAAGCAGTCGATGCGGAAAGAAATATTTTTTTTGTGTCCTGAAACATTAACAATGTTTCAAGACACTAATGAGAAGTTATCATTTTTCATCTACTTTGTTCCGTTGGCTTTTAGTTAGCCATAATTTCAACAGCGTGTATAAACTATGAAGGCTAATCCACAAGATTAATATTTCTAAGAGACCTCACTTAAATTCGTAAACAGCAGCCGTAATCATTTTAATTCCTTCCAAAAATTTGGCGAATGGAATTCTTCGGTGCTAAAATGTCAATGGGCATACATACCAAACTTATGATTTACATAGCTGGAACCGGAATGACAAAAATAATCGCCATTACCAATATTTTGCCATAGCTGATTCATGTGGAATTTAATTTCAATATGTTTTTGCATCGAATTCATTCCATCATCACTATTTGGGTCACGTTGTTGGCTAGGGTTGCCATAGATTTGATTCTAAGTGTATTTGATTAATTTATTTAATTGTTTAGGCTGTGTCTCCACCAATTACATCTCTGATATTACTGGACGACTATTACTAGATTGATGATGATGATGTCTTCCCGGCCAAATTTCGGCCACGGCGGCCATTCTCAATAGAGATTAGCCAATTGCGCAGGACATATTATTGTGCACAAGTGTGTGCGTAAACACAGGGCCACTTTCTATTCCATCACTCTCATGATCCGATGGGAAGACTAGCGACACGACTGGAAAGAGGTCAGGTACAGGACCGATGGCTTTACGTGCTCTCGGAGGAATGGGGGTGTAATACCGCCAGACTTCGGACTGATACTGAGAAATTTCTTTTTACGGAAATATCCCAAATTCACTTTCTGGTCCGACCCGGGATTTGAACCCAGGACTTCATTTCCTGCGGTTAAACACGCTACCGGTACCAGTCAAATTGCTAGATTATTTAAACACCAAAGCAACAACTGTTAAGTGCCTTGTAACATAGTTAACTGATGAAAAGTTTCATTTTTGTTCCGTTGGCTTTGACTTAGCCATAATTTCAACAACGTGTTTCAAGGCTAATCCACAAGTTTAATATATCTAACGTATTTTGTAAAGTGACCTAAGAGAACAAAGCGTATATACAGATAAAGTATTGGTATTAGACTCTGGATCTTACAAATTAGTCAACCAATATAAAAAAAAACAGAAATGTCTATGCCTAGGAAAGGCATTGATATTTCTGATATTTTAATACTTATTAGAATACTAAATTAAGATTTCTATTGAGAAAAAAAAAACAATTATTTCTTGTATAATTAGTACACAAAATTAGGAAAATTATAATCCGATATTTGTGCCATTTTTATTTTCATGTAATTTCTACATAAACATGAAAATATTGATCAATAATTTCACAAAAGGTAACGTATAAAAATGGTATTAATAATAAAATAATAAAATTTTCTATTAGTGTCAATGTTTTTTATTTTGCATACAGATTAAGGATCTATCTTTATATAATCTTACAGCTGTGACCGATACCTGAACGTACCCTCTTAGGATTATATAGACTAAGCATATACCAAGGAACTTTAAGCTAATCGTTCAGGGTATGAGCACCATATTTTGAGATACTGCTACCGTGCCAAATAATTTTTGAAACACATTACTAATAATTCTACACTTCTAATGAAATCAGATGATTTACACTGAGAAATATTATACAACAGAATCAAAATATAACAATGCTGTCACCTGCAACGTCTTTTATAAAACCCTCTTTCTTTTTGAGCTGGTGAAATCACTCACAGTACTATTTATAATATATGATGGCGTTTACGTCAAACGCTGACAGGGCTGTCAAATTCAACCTGACGAAGCGTCATTTTCAATGGCAGTGTGGGCGGCCATCTTGAACTCATTTTTAAACTAGACGGTGCCCGCGCACCACGCTTGTGACGAATCGCTTAGAATCTTCGCCATCACGATAGTTTATGATTTGATTTGATTGTTTTCACATTGCTAATCATTTAATTATATCGTGATTTCTGTGAACACTGATTAAAATACATCGTTTATAGTTTGAAGTAATTTATTTATTATTTCCGCGCTCACCTACCCACAAAATTATATGAGGATGTTTTGAGGCGGAGGGCCTCCAGGCCATCTTGGCTCTTCACATAAATGTGACAGTTTGGATAGTTGTTACTCAATCACGCACAAACGGCTCAACGCAATTTAGATGAAATTTCAAAGAACTGGAATAAATAGACATAATACCTTGAATTAAGACATATTTACAGTACAAAAGAAGTCTGTGAAATCGAAGGTAACACCACACCTAGTAGTCTATTAATACTATCAAAGTGTATTTCGCAAAATGCCACAATATGATTGAGGTATAAAATTCCCACTCATTTAATGTTGATGGCAAGTGAGATGTCGACACCATTCAAAGGCACGTGCTTAATTTGCGATATTTTCCTCATTATCCCTGATTCCCCGAGACGTTCCCGGAACTCAATTGAATTTCACTTGGCTTGCTTCATTTGCCGCCGATATTTTTTTTTGTTCGAGGGTTAGAATCTATATTTGAACATCTGCGTAGTCAATACTTAAAAAGCAATTATGAAACCTGAAAAGTGTTATTTCGGAATTCAATGACTTCATGAATATTATGTTAAAAATAATATTAGCTGTTTCCTTGACGATAATGGTACTTATTTTACCTCACTATGGGCCTTATTGGAAGACTCAGAGACACACAAAGAATAATGGAGAGAGCTTTGGAGTTTCCCTGCGAGAACGAACCAGAAATGTCGAAATCCACAGGCGAATCAAAGTTACCACCGATGACTGAAAATTTTGAGAGCGTCGCTGGAAACATTTACGACAAGATGTCGAAATATGACTTCCTCATTTTTCGTAACGATAGTAATGTTAACATCAGTATACCTGCACAAACAAAATTTGGTCAGCCCTAGCATTAGTTTGTCCTGCGCAGTCAAACCCAGTCCGTAACATCAAACAACTTTAAGTACGCACTCGTCATCATGACAAATCCCTGTTTTAGCATGTATAATTTTTTTTAATACATGCAAATGTATTCCAAATTGCATAATATTTATATAATTACCTCTCTTTAAATAAATATTATGCTATTTGGAATACATTTGCATGTTTTAAATAAAAAATAATACATGCTAAAACAGGGATTTGCAGGGCATAGCGTTCATTCGCTCAAAGAGCAGCGCGACTGGGAAAATACGTCCACCTTACAGAAGGCATTCCTTAATAATAACATTAATAATTATAATGTTGTGTTTCTGCGTGTGAATAAGGTCACCAGAGTTCATTGGGGTGGGGGGATGGGTCAGCAACACTTGTTTGCTGACTCTTACAAGCCGACAATGTACCCGTGACACATCTAGTGACTTACCAACAGTGACCAACTTGCTCATTTGTCGGCCTGACATAAAAAACAAGTGTATAAGATACATAGAAAATATCTGTAAGACGTGGATAGTAGTTCTGTTTAATGGCGGGATTAGTACTTTTCACTACCATGTGAAATAATCAAAAATTTAATGACTGTATAAATCTGAATACGTGTGATGGTAGGATATTTCGTTGATCGAACTTTCTAGTTCTACCCTTATTAAAAATATCTTGAGACAACTAACACTCTGTCTGTAATATATTTATTAATTAACTTCAGCGCCATGTTTATTTTATAATAAATAATATTGATCGGACAAGATATGCTTCTGCGGGCTGCACTAGCAACTATGCAGCTATAGACTCGCGTCTACATATCACCCCAACAATAATAACTATTCTTGAAATCTGCTTCAAACCGCCGACAGAATAAAAAATAAACGAATAGGCATAGCCTTCATTTGGTCAGCGCGAATAAAATAAAAAAGGAATTCGGAGAATAGGATTTGTTTATTTTATAATTGTTTTCTTCTTCTCACGTATGTTGGGAGTAAGATACATAGTCAGAAAGCAGAAAAATCATCTTCAATATGTTATAGAAACATTACTTGAGTTGAACATGGCGTAGTATGTTGTATTTTCTACGCCGTAGCACGTAGCACTAGGTTTAGTAAGTACTTCTTATTGTTAAATTATTTTTGTTCATTATTAGACAGTAACTGGGAATATAACCTTCTTATTTGTTAATAAAAATAGAAATACATGGCAAATGTCACCTGTTTCACGACTGCTCCACAAAGATCCTAAATTTTACCATGTTTCGTCACAGATATCAGAAATAAACACAATTAAATACCTACTCGTTATAAAAAAGTAATTTACAAGACAGTATTTTTAAAACCACTTACATCTACCTGCTTTTACCAGAACGACTTAAAATCCAACTGCCATTATTTTCTGGTGGGAATGAAAATAGAGATAGTATTTTTGCATATAACTAACTGTGTAGAGCACGTAACGAACGGACCGGAACGGACACTGTTTGTTGGAGCTATTCTGAGCGCTAGGCCAGGAGCTGGGGAATATTTTTTTATACTGTCCTTTTTTGACCCCGGTGGCATTTCTCAACGGTCTTCAAAAGTTCAAGTAACGAACCGACAGCTTTACGTTCTCTCCAAGGTAAAGACGCTTGTGCCTTGGAGAGAACGTAAAGCTGTCGGTTCTTTACTTGACCTTTTTCTGGTTTTGTTGGAAGGGCATCTGATTATATGCACCTGTATTTGCGCAGACACTCTTTCCTGCACCACAATATGCTCAGCATTGTTGGCCGTTGAGAAACACGGCCAGATTTCAGATTGGGTGCTTTTTTAATATCCCATAATATTTTGTCTCGGTGTAAACCTAAGACCTCATTAAACGCGGTTGACCACGATACCGCTAGATTCCAAAAAAAATCGAAGAGAAATCATTTTATTCGTAAGTTTTAACATCCACATAAATGTTAAATTTTATGGATATAATGAGTTTTTTCATCGTAATCGTCATTTTTTTTACCCTACTGTGCATTGCATGACGTGCCAGCTACTGAGAAAATATAAGTATTATATCAGAAAATTTCTATAAATTTGCGGATACGACGGCGATAAGTGCCGACTTTCTCTGATCTAGAGAGGTGGGGCACAGTTTTCATTCGTCCATCTGGGGAAGTACCTCCAACTTACAGAAAACATTCCTTAATAATAACTTATTATTGTGTTTCTGCGTGTGATTAAGGTCGCCGGAGCTCAACGGGGTGGGTGGAAGGGTCAGCAACACTTGTTTGTTGACATTTGTAAAGACTGGCAACGCCCCTGCGACCCCTCTGGTGTTACGAGTATATATGGGCGGCGGTGTTCACTTACCATCAGGTAAGACCGTATGTCGACGCCCGCCACCTAGCCGCGGGCACCAACCGAGCGCAACCCTGCCACCGGCACCCGTTCCTTGCCCTGGACCACGGCTCACCCAACCTCGCGCCGCTACGCGCTATACAATATACTCACGCTAGAGCACCGTCGCGAGCGCACGTCGACCTCTTATTCCAATATCTATATCTTAGTCTATACCATTATAACTATACAATTAAGAGAGCAATCTATTATTGTGTTCTCAATGTGTTAAGAAACCCAATCATAACACCGTATAAAGCACAACACACGGGTTTATTTCAGCGAGGTCGTTCTCGTTACTGGGACATTGAGCGTAATATTGTTTCAGACTGGTCTCCCAGCTCCCGTACTATTAAAGACAAGATATACACGACGAGGGCACAAAGAATCAATCGGACAGCGGCGAAGCTGTTTTCTTTTTCAATCAGTGGACGTCCTTAGGGAATTCTTGTATACATTTGTGATGCAAGCCGCATTGAACGCCACAGTCTAAAACAACACCCACATCACAGTATTACACTGCTGTTTATAATTTGAATGGAAGGAAAAAAATCTAGACTGTGGCTTTTAGTAGCCCAGTCTGTACAAGAATTGGGTCTAGTTGTTAGAAAATAAATTGAATATCGGAGAGTGGCTGAGATCCTTTCGTATTTCGCTCTCAGATTGAGTGCGAGTTTATTTTAACTCAACACATCGTAAACGTTAAAGTAACGCGAAATTATGGGCAGAGAGAAATAAATACGTAGAGGATAATGGAACGTAAGAAAAACTGATGTAGTTTACGACAGGCCCTTAGATCTACTTATGTCCTATTACTGCTAGGTAGGTCAGGCAGGTTCTACACTATTCAGTTGCTAATAAAAAATCCATGTTTTTTTTTGGCAAATAAACAATTGTACAATATGTATATCTTACAGCTAAAATGTGATTAGTTAATTGTACAATCCTCGACGTTTTCACGTATTAATAATATAGTACTCATAAATAGGCTCAGTCAGACGATGAATTCATATATAAAGTTCATTCCACATGCTGACATATATCATGACTCCATGAATATCTTTAAAACCCAAATTTTAAAGACTATCACACAAACGAATAATTGATTATGCTAGTACATAGGTATATCTCATGTACTACATACTATCACATTTGTGTTTATTGATTTTATTTTTGTTTTTCTTTTGATATATATACATTTTTTGTGGTTTTAAGTATGAAAATGAAAAGTATAATTTGGTTTCTTTCTTTCTTTCTTCTTTAATAAATAAATAAATAGTACATACAGTGGTGTTAGTTTGTTAGGATATTATACGTATATATTTTAAATCGCATTGTTAAGTACTACCTATAGTTAAGAGACCTTTAAGCTTTTAACTAATTCTTTTTGTATCTGGCGTGGCTTGTGGCGAAGATATCTATCATGGTAAAGTTTTTGTTGTAAAGCTTTACTAATCTATGGAGGGGCGCTCGTTCACCTGCATTTGTACGGCTGGGAGTCGAAGTAAAGAGCGGGTAAGTCCGTGCCTCTCGTCTAAGAACCGTTCGAGGTAATATTTTAAATAAGTTATTGACTAGCAAAGAATAAATTATTATATAGTTTTTGGCAGCTCAGTGTTGCTTTAAGCTATCTAAGGTTAATTTAGAATTGTTGGATACTATGACTATGATCTATGAGTAACGGTTTGATCCCTGCTAAGGACTACTGATTTTGCAGTTAATCTTTGCCCGGTTTTGCTTGAAGCCCATGAATGTTATGTTTTTAAGCTACTCCGCCTCACAAGGATTTAATTCTCTTATGACACTTAATAAATAAATTGACTTAAATTTTGAAAATAATATTTAATTGGTATTTTAAATATTTTATGTACATATATATAGAAATAAAACACTGTAGGAATCACTTTAAAGTTAAAATCAAAACTTACCTAGGGGTAGTATACTTGACTGATAACCCAAAAGTCTTGGGGTCGATCCCTATCTAGACAAGTATTTTTTTTATTTTTTATACAATGTCACACAGATCATCCTAGCCCCAAACTAAGCAAAGCTTGGACTATTGGTACCAGGCGAGGATATACATACTTATATAGATAGATAAATACTTATATACATAGAAAACATCCATGACTCAAAAACAAATATTCATGCTCATCACACAAATATTTGCACTTACCAGGATTCGAACCCGGATCACCTGCTTCGTAGGCAGGAGTACTACAAACTAGGCTACGGTGACCGTCCAATAATTACCGTATTTATACCAATAATAACCCGTATTTGTGTGATGAGCACGATTATTTGTTCTGTATCTGGATGTGATCTATTTTTAGGAAAATATAAGTATGTTTATCAGTGACCTGGTTGTCATCGTACTAGCTTTGTCAAGTTTAAGATCAGAAGTGTATTAGTTGTCCCGAGATATGTAGTTATTTAGTCGCTAACCATCACCCATGAGATTCACGTTTATAAAGATAGTTTTACTATTAATTAATATGTGAGTCATATATTCAGTTTTTAGTATAAGAATACAATAGTTATGAATTAAAATCTCTCAATTCGCAACAAACCATGTTTTATTATATTACTAGCTGTGCCTCGTGGTTTTGCCCGCGTTAGACTTTATAAATTATAGCCTATGTGTTACTACAAGGTATCAGCTAACTCCGTACCAAATTTTATTTAAATCGGTACAGCCGTTTAGACGTGAAGAAGTAACAAACATACATACTCACAAACTTTTGCCTTTATAATATTAGTGTGATTATCAGCAACCACGTGGTTCAGATTTAACCATTTTGAACTATAAACCTTAAAGCGTAACGAGTTAATTTACTTCTATCCATTTATTTTTATTGATCTCTTGTTACACCTATCTACCCTGTTTCATCTTTCCTTTACCATTATGCCTAATTTATAAATTAGGCATAATGGACGGTCTTATCACTTTTACGATTTTTTCTTGGCAACCAAGTATGGAGCGGATAGATGAAAATTGAGGTGTATACATATTTATTTTCAGTTATGATGTACAATAAAGATTATTTTACCTTTATTACTTACTTATATTATGTTAATTCTGATCTGGTTATTAGAATGTTGTCTTGATCTCATGGTTAACATATTTTGTAATTTTAACCGACATCAAAAATGCGTTAATCAATTTGACTGTGTGTTTTTGTTTAATGTTCGTCAGTCGCCTCGCCGCTTCGTGTCGCGGGTTCGAGTCCCGCGCCGGACATCTATTTGTGTGACCCATAAATAGTAGTTCTGAGTCAGGATGTAATTTGTGTCCATCTATTACATGTTTGTAAAGTACACCGCGACACAGGGATTAATTTCCCTAATGAGGGCGTTAAAGAAAAAAAAATCTCCAATGTTATGAATCAATTTTTATTTTATATTCTTATTTATATTACATAGGAAATGTGCGGTTCCATATCCTCATAAAATAATATCATCTAAATAATTCAAAGATACATAGTCATAGAAATCTCTCAGACACGCCTGCTATCAATATCTTATAAAACGGACATCTGCACATATTTTATTCATGTCTATTCGTATCGAGCTCTGATACAGATTTTGTTTGGCGTGTACTAGTGTTTGCCCAGGGTTTACTCGCTCGACTACTGTTTATTTAAAGAGCAAGCTTTGCTGAAGAAAAATATTGGAAAGAAAAGTGAACGACAAAGATATTTTGTTTCTTGTTTTCACAATGAATAAACGATTTTATGCCATTAGTTTCTGTTATACTTGCCGGTTCAAGTACTCAATTATAATAGGTTTTCACTATAAAAGATTATTTTTTTCGATTTGTTTATATATAGTTTGTCAAGTACCCCGTGACTAGGGATCAAATTACATAATGCCCACATTGTCAATTCAAAATGTCAGCATTAGGTAATTTCAGCATTATGTAAGGTCAGCATCACAAAAATCTATACAAATAAATAAAATTGGAGTGTCTGTTTGTGATATTGAAATAACCGGTTTTTACTACATTAATATGGATATATATACGGTACATACACCAAAATGACATTTTTTACAATTTTTGTCTGTCTGTCTGTCTGATTGTTCCGGCTAATCTCTGAAATGGCTGAACCGATTTTGACCAGACTTTTATTGACAAGTAGCTGATGTAATAAGGAGTAACTTAGGCAACTTTTATTTTAGAAAAAGTCTTTTATTTTACAAGAAAAACGAAATAAACTAATTAACACGCGGACGAAGTCGCGGGCACAGCTAGTTGTTAATAAATAAGGCATACTACTCTATAAAGTTCGTGAAGTGCGTCCTTCCACTGAGCGGAGAACTCTCACAGGCTAGATGCCATCTGTGGCGAGAGTGTACCAAACTGCCTACACCATTTGTTCCACCATCTGAAAGTCTCGCCCCTGGATGGAAACTGCCTTGGCTAGCCTGGAAATCATTAAATAGGCTTCGAACCCAGGTTGGTCGCAGCAGGGAGAACTTGCTCAGGTGGGGTTTCATTAATGATCGCAGCCTTCAATGTAAATGTGGTGTAGTCCCACAGACAATGGCACATCTGCTATCATGTAGCGCGTGCCCTTACAACTGCACGCTTAAAGAACTGATGGAGGCTACTCATAATGCGATTCTCGTGGCCAAGTTCTGGGCGGACACAGTTTAGATTGCCATCGACTCGCTAAGAAGAAGAAGAAGAAGAAGACTCTATAAAAGAGTATTTGACTGATAATTTAGAAATTTGGGTGAATGTTTTGTAAGTCCGATTTAAGTTATGATGTTGATTATTAATTCTATTGTAATCTAATATTAAGTGTAATGACATAATGCTAATAACATACTTTAATAAGATATTTAGTGACATTAACTTTGATGTAATAATGTAATACTTTGCATGCCACATCAGGCAGAACATAGTGAACTAAGCGCCTTTATTTGTCATCTTATATTGTACCTACCTATGTTGAGCATTAAATGATTTCATTGATTGATTAATTGAAAAAAAGTCGCCCGTCTATGGACTGACCGCGAGCCTAGTTACTGAACCTCACTGATCACTCATCAAGCACTGGTGAGAACAACTGGCTATGAGCGCCTCGATGTTATTTATGTTTGTGTTACACGACTTCATTAACGAAATTTTCTATTTTAATATAAAACGCCAAATAATTGGTCCCCATGTTCAAAATTAATTTGTCTACGTTAAATAAATAACAATAAAAAGGTTTTTATTCACGTAGACTTTTAAAAAGCGTTTGTAAATAATCAGAACATGTTTGTAGTAATAAAATTAATTATACATAATTATTTCTAGTTATATGTAGACATTTAGGTACACGGATTTTAAAACATTTATAAAATTTATTTTATAATAGTAATGATACTTAGCTAGCTTGTATTAAGCTATTGTTAAGGAGATTATGTTTAGGTTTAATTAATTATTTATAGTTTAAGCATATTGTCCGAATGGTTCTGTCTATATTAAGGTATGAATTCAATATTATTAATATGATGGACCTTGTGTTTCTAACAACAACGGTCGAGCTTTAATGCTACCACCGGATCCAATGCGCCCCAACTGAGAAGACCCAGCGAAACAAACCCAGCGGCTCATCTACTACCGGTTTCAACACGGCCCAGTTGAGACGGTCCGGCGAAACATACCCAAGCGGGCATGAATAATAATAATAAGCATGGGCATGAACATTTCACTAGAAACTTTTTGCCGCGCATTACTTCTCTGTGGAATCAATTCGCCGCAGAGGTATTTCCGATCCGGTATGACATGGCAACCTTCAAGAAGCGAGCCTATTCTTTTCTTAAAGCCGGCAACGCACTTGCAGCTCCTCAAATGTTGCGAGTGTCCATGGGCGGCGGTGATCACTTACCATCAGGTGACCCACTTGCACGTATGCCAACCTATTATATAAAAAAAAAAAATTACACGGGAGTTGGTACACTTAAACATCATTTACTAACATATGTATTCCAAATTTTTACTCAATTAACTAAGTTATGTCCGAGCAAAGTGGCTGTAGCAGACGCATGGACGGACAGACACACAAGTGATCTTATAAAAGTTCAGGTAGGCAAAGCTTAAGAAATAAAATAAATAATAAAATAAAAAAGGTTTTTATTCACGTAGACTTTAAAAAAGCGCTTGTAAATAGTCATAACATGTTTGTAGTAATACAGTTATTATTTCTAGTTACTTATTACAGATATTTAGGTACACGGAATGTTAAAACATTTATACAATTTATTTTATAATGGTAGTGACATTTAGCTAGCTTGTATTAAGTTATTGTCAAGGAGATTATGTTTAGTTGAAGTTTTTAATATTATGTATTGAAATTTAAATTTTACTACATATTGTCTGAAATGAAATTAGAATCTTGTTAACTCACCCTGATAGCAAAATTTGCAATGTTCCATTCATCTTCATCATTGTCATCATCATATTATCCAAAATACCATATTGTACAAAATTACGTGCCAATAGTGAGCCACTGCAAAGTGTCCACATGGGTTACAGGGCTCCAATTTTGAATGTAACGTAGATTTATTAGTCGGTGACGGTCACCGTAGCCTAGTTGGTAGTGCTCCTGCCTACGAAGCTGGTGGTCCTGGGTTCGTTTATCTATCTATATAAGTATGTATATTGTCGCCTGGTACCCATAGTACAAGCTTTGCTTAGTTTGGGGCTAGGATGATCTGTGTGACATTGTCCCTAGATATTATTATTAGTGTATTACTAACATATTATAAGCCACTACTAACAAATTCTGAATCTGAAATAAATGTATTATTATTATATAATAAAATACATTCACAGCTGGACACAAAGGCCGGAATGAATTAATAATATAATAATAAATTTATTAAAGAAAAATGTGTATTAAAAATAATTAATTCTAAGCTATAGACAGTTTGTGCCTGTACACTAGGTTAAACCTGTACCACATGGCTTAAAAAGTATATACTTATCCTTTATTAAAAATATAAACAATATTTAATTATACAAATTCAAAAATCTAAGATATAATGTTTAAAAATTAACTTATTTTAGAATACTAAATAAATTAATTAAATAAATTAAATGAATTAATTTTATCTAATGTTCCATTAGACACAAATATCATCATGCAAGCCGAAAGATGATTTTTTCAGTAGTGACTACTGCACAAAAGCGTCCCTTAATAATAATTTATCTCTGGCGTCTGCCACTCTTGGCAGACTTGTTGGTGCGATCACCAACCCGTCTGCTGCATCATACTGTGATCAGTATGATAGCCATAGTACCGCGAGACGCTGATACCTGTTCTCTGGTAGGTATTCCTTTTTCAAAACTCCTCAATTGAATAGATGTATAATATTTTGTATGTATAGTATATTATTTTAGTATAGTATTATTAGTATTTAAAATATAAGTATGTTTATGTAAATTGTATATAAGTACATAACGTTGAATATTTGACTGTACACTTACAGTTACTGCCTTTTCTAACTTACTGTTTTTCTTTTCCACCCAACGGTTGTCTGGAAGAGATTGCTACAAAGATTGTACCTGTATTTGCTTATTTGTAATACATGTATTGTTTCTTTATTGCAATAAAGTGTACTCTATCTATCTATCTATTCCCACGAGACGGCTTCAACGCCCCTCTCAAGATTATATGGTCCCTAAACACCACTTCTATTTCATTAAAGCACGATACTTAGACCCCATACAAATATCCATTTAATCCACAAATATCCATTCACCCGCCATTAATTTCCCGCAAATCCTGTAACAATTAAAAAAATAATAAATCTTTCAAACGCAGCAGAGACAAGAGAAGCGAAAGTCAAAATAAAGCCGGGTACACACGAGTTATAATAAACACGGGCATAAACCGCGACCATGGCCCCCACAAAAGTAAACAGGACATCCGTTTAAAAAACAATGCAAAGTGCTGTATACAGAGTGGAGGCAAAAAATGAATATTTGCTCAGCAAACGAATTTTGCGCAGGCCAAACAAACTTTCTGAACAGTAACCGCGTGCCGCGGGAGGAAATGCGAAACGGATTTTCGAACAGATTTTTTTACGGTTTAGCTAACTTTTTTTCGAGAGTAATAAAACTGTTTAAAATTAACTCGCTTGTTACTATAGTGATTTACAAAGTACAGCAGACTATGCTAAGTAAGTTTAGTAGAGGTAGGGCACAGCGTTCATTCGCTCAATGAGCAGCCCGACTGGGGAAGTACCTCCACCTTACAGAAGCCATTCCTTAATTTATTTATTTATTCATTCATACATACAGCTACCATTACAGGTTAAACCCAATTCGATAGTGCAGATTTAAAAAAAAACAATCTTATATGACTAAATATACATAATATTAACATTATCAACATTAATAAAAATGAAATTTTCTTTTTAATTATTATATTAGCCTTAACAAGCTAGTAACATAATGTATACGGAGCTACTCTTGCGAACTGTCTCAGTGAATAGAAAATAAATCAATTAGACCCGCTACAGAATTAAGAACCACCATAGTTCGAGTGAGAGGAGTGTTCTCCAGTAATTTGGTCCTACTTCTGGGTATCGCGAATAAGGCTGGCTTGCGACGCCGTTGTAAATACCCATCAGGTACATTTAATCCAATCCATTTTAGCAATTCTGGATGACTTATTTTCCCCTTAAAACTTACACATATATTCTGCCAACGATAAATGCCTCCTTGTCTCCGAGTTGTGTTTCCGAGTGTGAGTAAGGTCGCCAGAGCTCATTAGGGTTGTGTGAAGGGTCAGCAACACTTGTTTGCTGACTCTTAAAGGCCGGCAATGCACCCACGACTTCTTGGTGTTGCGAGTGTCCATGGGCGGCAGTGATCACTTACCATCAGGTGACCCACTTGCTCGTTTGTCGCCCTCTTATATACATATATGTATATAAAAAAAGTAAGACGAAGGTGTATAATAATATCCTGGGACATTATTCACACACGGCCATCTGAGCATGTAATATGGAAACCTCGAAATCAAACCCTTTTTAAACATCTTAATCACATTTACTTACTTGCCTTAACCTTATGGACAGCATTTACTCTGGTGCCAGAGACGATCAAGCCGTCCATTAGGTCACTGACATGCATTAATGACTGTAATCTCACTACTAAAACCCGACCACAGCTTAGCGTGCTCTCACGTATTGGTTTAACGAGCACGGAGACGCTCAGAATTTAAACCACCCCTACAATCGATTGCATCGATCATAAAACTTAATTGAGTTATTAATTAATTCTTATACAAATTTCAAATATAAAAATTCAGTACATGTATTTTGGACTTTTTTATTTTCTCTTCCTAAGGCTATTAAACCTAAAATAAATACTTAATCAGACAACCGATTGGGAAAATATTATGTTCGCCTGCTAAATAATTTCAGCAAGAGGCCCAAATCTTGTGTACATGCCCTCTTGAGTACTGGAGCGTCTGAACTGGGTTGTTTTGAAACCAGTAGTTGAGACAATTGCTGAGTTTGTTTCACTGGGTTTTCTCTGTTGGGGCTCATTGAATCCAATGGTAATTTAAAGTGCAACCGTCGTTATAAATGCAAAATCCACCAAACTAATAATATTGAATCCTTACCTTAATTATAGACAGAACCATTCGGACAAGAAGTAAAATACTATCTATCTAATGACTAACCTCATGCTTAGATGTCTAACTTTTCTTTCACTTATGGATTTAGAAGAGCGACTGGTTATGAGCATATCAATGATGAACACTGCTGGACAAGAGTTTCCCCCAAGAATGGGCTGATACGCCATGACCGCCACGCTTGGCAGACGGGTTGGCGATCATCGTATGGCGCTTATAGTGCACAGAGACTCACAGTCAAACGCTGCTACCCATTATCTACTTAGTAGATTTTCTCGGGTCGACCTCATCGCCCTCCATAGGATGAGATAGGGTGGTGATAAAGCAAAAGCTAGTATTTCTAAGAAAATGTGGGAAATTACAATTTTAATATACATCAAATAAGAATTTGGTCAAAACTATAATAAATATATAAGTATTCCTGGAATAACATTATATTTGCTCAGTTCCATGTAGAACTTTAGTAACATTATAATGTCTACATCACGAGACTTCTAGTGAGTTTCTAAATTATGGCACTTTTACTAATAACAGTTCGCAGTACCACTTACTGTGGACTGCAATTTTATGACTAAACTTCAGCGATTTTACTAGGGTGATTTTGAATATCTGGATAGCTCATGCTTGCATACAAAGCAAGATTAGTGTTTCTGCAAAGTTTTTGTAAGTAGTAATGCCAAGTACTTAGTCCAATTTACCTTATTGTTTATTCATATTGGCTGTGGCTACACTAGTGTCGTAGTAATTCAAATCGCCCGGTAGGCCTCTGACATAACTAATTCATCATCAATACAGCTAAGCAAGTCCACTGCTGGACAAGCCTCCTCTTGAGGGATCAAGAATTATCTTGGGCGATATGCCATAATCGCCAAGGTTGGCAGGCGGGTTGGCGATCGCAGTAAGATGGTCATAGTAATCAGAAGGTAGCTGCTGCTCGTCCTCTGGTAGAGATTCTCTCGGGTCGATTTCTACGGTATGAAATGGGGGGAAGATATTCTGATTCTGATATAAATAGACTCACGCCTGTTTCCCAGAGGGGTAGGCAGAGACAACGGATTTCAATTTGTCACGATCTTTGCATATTTCTTTTGCCTCGATTACTGTCATTATATTCTTCATACATGCTCGCCGGTTTAGGGTACTTCTGACCTGCCCTTTCTTGAGAACATCTCCAATTTGGTCAGAGAATGTTCGACGTGGTCTTCCCCTTCCGGTTGTCCCATTCACACAGGCCAGGTATACTTCTTTTGTCAATCTTCTTTCATTCATCCTTTCTAAATGGCCAAACCATCTCAGCATGCATTTTTCAATCTTTGTGACAACATCCTCTTTCACACCACAACACTATCTTACATCAGTATTTCGAATTCTGTCTCTCAAAGTCACACCACACATACTTCTCAGAGCTCTCATTTCCACTGCATTTATTTTACTTTCATTCTTTTTCTGCCATACCCAACTTTCACTTCCATACATTAAAGTTGGCACTAACACTCCATCGTGCACGGCTAGTCGAGCCTTCTTTGATACTTGCCGGCTACTCATAAAGGCGTGTAGTGCCCCATTCACTCTGTTCCCCGCATTTACTCTTCTAACAATATCTTTTTCATATTTCCCATCTCTCGTAAACAAAGTTCCCAAATATACATACTCATTCACCTGTTCGACTTTCTCTCCTCCAATCACAATATCACACGCTGTCGTGTATTCATCCCTCTCAAATACGATTACTTTCGTCTTACCTACATTCATTTTCATCCCTTTCCTTTCAAAAGATTCATGCATACTTGTTACCATCACCAGCAACTCGTCCGCCGATGATGCAAGTAAAACTTGATCATCAGCGTAAAGCAGACATTTGATGAGTAACTCATTCATCCTTACACCGCATTCACTTTCTTTCAAATCTTTTAAACAGCTATCCATGAATAGGTTAAACAACCACGGTGACGCTACACATCCCTGTCTAACACCCTTTTGGATGCTTAACCACTCGGTGTATGACCCGTTAATCCTCACGTAAGCTCTGGAATCCCTATAAAGAGATTTCAGTGCTTGAAAAAGGTTGTCGTTCAACCCATACATGGACAGTACCGACCATAGTTCACTCCTCAACACTCTATCGTAGGCCTTTTCTAAGTCTACGAAGGCACAGTAAACCTTTTGGTTTTTGCCCAAAAACTTCTCTACTATGCTTCGCAGAGAAAAGACCGTGCCCCTATAGTTTTTACAGTCTTGCCGTGAGCCTTTCCCTTTGTAAAGAGATACGATGACAGCCTTGCACCAATCACTTGGCACTTGGCCGGTGGTATAGCATAAATTAAATAGGCTGCACAGCTGACTCGCTATGACGCCATGTCCAGCCTTCAGCATCTCGGAAGTTATCCTGTCATACCCTGGTGACTTACCTGATTTCATACCCTTAATAGCTTTCACAATCTCATCCATATCAATGTCATCTTTACATTTGTTCTTGTCTATACTTAGTGAACTACGTTCACTCTCTGTTACACCTCTTTCATACAAACTTTCAAAATACTCCTTCCAACGTTTTAACACGCATTCTTCCCCTTTCACCATATTTCCATCTTGGTCTCGTATGGATTTCAGTTCTGAGGTTTGAGTTATGCCTCTTACTGATCTAACGGATTTCCAGAAAAACTTAATGTTCGTCTGAAAATCCTTAGACAACCTTCTATCAATATTATCCTTTTGTTCATTTTTCTTTTTGTTCACCACAAAAATTGCAAATAAAAATATACTACTATAATTGACAAACAAATAAGTTAATCAAATTAATATTTAATAAGACATCTACAATACTTGGAGTAAGTTGTCGAATCTTCTTTAAATTATATGCGTAGATGTCTATTTATATTTTAAGATAAATTATATACCTGAGTGAACTACGAAAAATAGTAGCCCATCAAAAGGTATTTCATGGAGAAGTGGGGAAGGGGCTAGGCGGGTCTGGGTCTTACTACATACATACTAATAATAATCTCCTTAATTTTGCACAAAAAATTTAGTTAATCCCATAAAAAAAAAATATTTCAAAATACATAAAAATATATTAAAAATCTATAAAAAATATATATCGTAAATATATTTTTAATAACAAACGTTTGGCCGATTTTCAAATATATTTTATACATTTCAAATATATTTCAGATATATTCAAAATATATGAAATATACATAAAAATCAGCCAAAAATTTGTTATTAAAAATATATTTACTATACATATTTTTTATATATTTATACATTTTAAATAGATTTTTAATATATTTTTTATACATTTTGACATTTATTTCTTTAATATTTTGTTGTTTAAAAATATTATAATGAATAACGTAATCAGAATAAAGTATCTACATTTAATTGTACGATTTACATTTATATTTATATATAATGAGATTTTCTATGACATAAATGTAATTAGCATTAAATAAATCAACTTTTTAATTGAAACAAATTGCAGCAATCACATGTCTAGATGATTTTGTTCATAATAAATAAAAAAAAATCGAATTAGAGTTATTTTCGATTTTTTGCATTTTCTGAGAAAATTTACTATAATAACATATATATTTTTTTTCACCATCGAAAAGAAGAAATTTCAATGAACAGAAAACATACCAACTTTTTGAAAAAAGCTGATATATTGACGGGTGACTTTTCGATTGAAAATTAGGGTGTTTTTTCGATATTAATTCAAAATAAGGTGAAAAAATAAATATTTTTAATCAAATAAATTACAGCGTATTTGGGACATAAAAAGGTAAGTTTTCACCAAATTTTGTTAAAAAAGAAAATTGTATGTAAAAGATAAAAATAAAAAACCAATAACTTGGTTTTTTGAAGTTTTCACATAAATTTTAGTTTATGTGAAAAAAGTGTACATACATAAGTTTTAGATCTTTTTATTACCTACAACTTTGCCATTTAACTTTTTTCGATAGGACTTTTAGTTTTGCCGAAAATCGAGAAAAACCGTTTTTTACCCTTAAAAAGTCACCCCCATCCCCTTCCCGACCTCAGATCGCCCGTAAATTATTTTTCCTTTCATTTTTATAATATCCCCCTCCTTTTCTAATGGGTTTCATCCTACTATTCTTTTTTTTCACTTTTTATTAATTTTAAACGCTTCTACCCTGGTCTAATAAGCTAAGGAAGCTGCTGTATGGTGACGGTGACATATAGTAAATACTACCCTACTTAAACGAATAAAATAACCAGTTATTTATTTAAGGCTTGTACCCTGACACTGGTGTGAATACTCTTGCCAGACCCAGTGAGAAAGGGAAAAACATTATGTATAACTAAACTCGCCAAACATGTAACATACACAAAGAAAACTAGACACTCCAAAAATCTTGAGCTATACAACGAAATGGGTCTTGAGTCGAACATAAATCTTATGTGCAATACATCACTCCCTCAAAAGGAAAGCGAGCACTAATGGTCCGGTGATACCAGACTGTCTAACCTTCTATTTCTATGGAACATTCAGGGCATGGCCAATCGTTTTGAACTCCTGACACAAAACGAAGGAAGTTTGGTATATTTTTGGATCCTATAAATGTAATTGAGTCTAATTTAATATATTTGATTCACTAAATAGTTTTATAAATAACGGAAGACGTTTTGCCTATTATTTTTTTCCAAACATGAGAAAGTCAATTTATTATATTATTTTTTTTAATAATATTTTTTTTCCGATATAGTTATCTTTCTTGGTTTTTATTGAGGCTCCATATTTAAATAATAATATCCTGGAAAATTATTTTACACACGGCCATCTGATTCCAAACTAAGCAGAGCTTGTATTATGGAAACCAGAGAACTGATACATATACTACTTTTCTTTTGTAAATACATACTTATATTGATAATTACATTCAGACTCAGGACAAACAGTCTGTCGATCTGATGTGTTAGAGATCTGTCCTGGGTGGGAATCGAACCCACGTCCTCTGGCGTGAAAACCAAGCATTTGCCAACCACGCCAACAGGCGTTTTATTATTCAGCAGTTGGTCGGTTGCAGCCTGAAACTTTGAAAGTGGTAGTGAATGTGAAAATTATACAAACTTTCTCATTCGCCACCAACTTGCTGACTTCCGGTTGCTACTTGAATTACTTTAGATGTTATCATACGCAACTGTCTCAACGGATTTTGTTGAAAATTGGAACGCAGATTGTTAATACTCGAATTAACACTTGGTATTTATTGAATGGCTGAATCACAGCTAGTTGTAAATCTTAAGTTTACAAAACCGGCCAAGTGCAATTCGGACTCGCACATGAAGGGTTCCGTAGCAGCAAGTATTTCAGTTTATTAAATGAGAGCAAATTGCGGTTTATAACGTATTAAAAAAAACTACTTGCTAGATCTCGTTCAAACCAATTTTCGTTGTTAGTTTCTATGGTAATCTACATCATATATTTTTTTTAGTTTTATAATTCTCATATTTTAGAAGTTACAGGGGGGGGGGGATACTCATTTTACCATTTTGGAAGTGTCTTTTGCGCAAACTATTCAGTTTAGCCAAACATGATATTATAAACCTCAATATGATTTTTGAAGACCTATCCATAGACATCCCACATGTATGGGCATTTTTTTCAGTTCTATAGAATAGAATAGAATTATTTATTTGTAAGAATATTGTTGTCACAGGTTGTTACAGTTTAAAATGTCCAAAATATTCTGCCGTTTCCGGCGCACAAATCTTTACAGGTCAAATATATTCTTATAATTAATACAAATTCAATTTACAAAATTATTAATTCTGAGACAATTCCCAAGTACTGAAAAAAGGGCACAGTTTTTGAGTTTTACATTGCGTTATGGTCTAATTTAAATGTAGAATTTTTCCTTTAAAAAGTCGTCAACTGTATAATAACATTTATATAATAGAAAATTAAATAGTTTGTTTTCAAATGTCCAGGGATTTAGTGTTTAATACAATACCGTAGTATTGAAGAAACTTAACCATGATATGCAAGTAATGCAGCGTCTGTACCAGCTACGCGGGTTATTCTACTTAGAGCAAAAGCAAATCTATTTACCCTTCCGCACAATTCGTCAATGTGTGCTTTCCAGTTGCAATTTTTGTCTATTCTTATCCCTAAAAATTTTGCACTATCTACCTCTTCAACAGTATCATTAGCGTATTTTATGTCTAGCTGCGAACGTTTGCTGTTATAATTTTGGAACTGTATCATTTTTGTTTTATTGATGTTGGCGTGCAGATTATTGTCTTGTAACCATTTAATTTGTGCGTTTAATGTATTATTGACTTCGTCTTGGTATTTTTTGATATTATTATCGGTGAGTTTAATACTAAGTGTAGTATCATCTGCGTATAGTATGCAATTATGAGGAAGAACAGAAATGGTCCTAATATGGTGTGCCTCAAGCACACCACTACAGTTTTGCTGAAATGAGGATCTGTGTGTCGCTTTATCAGTTTCTGTACAACTGGTGATCTCTACGCATTGCAGACGATTAGTTAGGTAACTTTTTATCCAGTTTAATGCATTACCCCTTATACAATAGCGATTTAGTTTGTAAAGAAGCAATTTGTGATTAACAAAGTCAAATGCTTTTGACATATCTAGAAATATGGACAGTATAGGCTTTTTTTCATTATGGCTGGAGGTTACAAGTTTTATGAGAGTAAAACACGCAAGGGTGGTAGGTTTGTTTTTTCTAAAGCCAAATTGATTTTTTTTTATTATTTCATGAGTTGTTACAAAGGAGTTTAGTTTATCGTACATGACTCTTTCGAAAATCTTTGAAATAATGGGTATTAGAGTAATTGGGTAATAATTATTCACTTCACCTTTGTCACCCTTTTTGTACAGTGGTTTCACTATAGAAAATTTTAGTCTTGTGGGAAATATAATATACCTTGAGTAAATGACAAGTTAATAATATGACTTATGGGAAAAGCTATAAATTGAGAACAACATTTCAATATTTTTGTATTAATGTCATCATAACTAGTTGAATTAGTGGGATTTAAAGAATTAATAATTTTATATACAGAAAGAGCGTCAGTTGGGGTTAGGTAAATACTATTAGATATGTCAGAAATTGTTTGTATGTAGTCAAAATTCGCATTGGAGTTACTGACAGAGTCAATAGATTTGTTTTCCACGCCTATGAAGAAGTCATTAAATTCATTTGCTATCGTCTCTACATTTGTGTATGTGCACTGATCATTTATAATAGAGTTAATTTCACATACATAATTCTTGTTTATGCTATTCTTTTTGATAATATCCCAAGTAGCTTTACATTTATTCTTAGATTGAAGTATGTAACGTGTGTTATCTATTTTCTGTGCGTGTAAAATGCACCGTCTAAGTATTTTAGCGTAATTTTTGTAATTTTTTATATGATTATTTTTATTAGAATTTGTTAATGTATATTTTAAGTACAAACTTCGTTTTTTTATACAACATTTTTTTATACCCCTTGTGATCTATTTATTTTTTACAGGTTTATTTGTAACTTTAATTTTCAGAATGGGAAAGCATAGGTTATAAAAGAGAGTCAAATTGTCATGAAAATTATTAAAAGCTGTGTTAGTATCATCTGTTGTATGGCAACCCCCCAAAATTATTATTCTATTTTTGTGTAAAAATCTTAATGCGGTTCACAGAATACACCTACTTACCAAGTTTAAGCAGCACAGCTCTTATAGTTTCGGAAAAAAGTGGCTGTGACATACGGACGGACGGACAGACAGTCAGACAGACAGAAAGACATGACGAATCTATAAGGGTTCCGTTTTCTGCCATTTGGCTACGGAACCCTAAAACTCATCGCAACTTTAGTGTTCGAATTTAATATATGCTATTTTTAAATAAATAATATTTATTAAAAAATTAATTTCATACTAAACCTTGTGAGGGTCGCTGGGAACCGCTGGGCTGGAGGCGGATAGCGTAAGACCGGTAGTTGTGAAGATCTTTGGGGGAGGCCAATGTCTAACAGTGGATAGCAGTCTTTCGTCTGATATGATGATGATGATAAAATTAAGGAAAATATCACCCCTAATTACGTATGCCAGAATTTCCATTGACTATTGTAAACTAGTTATGCCCCGCGGTCTTACCCGCGTTAAACTTTATAAATTATAGCTTATGTGTTAGTCCAGGGAGTTAGCTAACTCCATACCAAATTTTATTAAAATCTCTCCAGCCGTTTAGACGTGAATAAGTAACAAACATACACACTCACAAACTATCGCTTTTATAATATTAGCACATATAGCATTAGAATATAATTATTTATTTTTATATGAAGTACTAATAGATTGTTACATACCTGAGTTATAATTTATTTTATTTTATTTATGATAGCAACGGTTTAGTATAATTTCTAGAGTAACTACTATCCTGGATTATAAGTGGCCGACCTCTTCCGTACGATAACTGTTATTTTCATACAGTACCGGTATGTTACCAATATTTTCTACTTACAAAAGCTATGAAGACGTTTTTATAAGAACAGGTTTACATGCAACTCATAACATTTTATGTCCAATAGGTACTTCCCAACGGTAACAGAAACATGCAAGTAACAGTAAAAATTATAAAAAAAAAACTTAGGTATAACCGATATAAAATAACAGTAAATAATATATTAGCTGGCTAAAGTGTATACATTTCGAACATAGATTAGAAAAATAGGAAGAATTTACTAGGGGTCCTTGTATGACCTTGTGGATGTCCTGTGGGGGTGAGAAAGCTATAGGAACTTTTTCAAATATACTTTTTAAGCTAGCTAGCTTTCTAGATAGGTACGTCTCTATTTGCACTTTTTCTCTGCAAACTATCTTTAGTCTATCGCGACCTCACCCTTCCCTACTCCATCCTAGTTGTTTTAAGACAGTGACCTGTCATTTATTCTAAACTGGAGCAAAATAACACCACGCAGATCTTGATTCAATGGTTTATCATCCAATTAGCTGTACCCTGCGGTTTTACCCGCGTTATATTTTATAAATTGTCACAGCTCCTCCCCCGTAGGTGATAGCGTGATAATATGTAGCCTACATGTTGACCCGACTTCTTAGTACTATTACTAAGAAGTCATGCAATTATTATATTTGAATTAAATCCATGCAGTACTTTTTGAGTTTAGCCCGGACATACAAACAGACAAAATTCTAATATATTTTTGGCTT
This sequence comes from Pseudoips prasinana, assembly GCA_951640165.1. Taxonomy (NCBI): domain Eukaryota; kingdom Metazoa; phylum Arthropoda; class Insecta; order Lepidoptera; family Nolidae; genus Pseudoips; species Pseudoips prasinana. Next base: position 35,422,729 of record OX621248.1, read on the forward strand.
CGATATCGATTGTAGATCACGCACTATATCCTTTTTTAAAAATTTTACTGTACATTGCATATTTAATATGCAATGTACAGTTTTGACTTTCCTACGATTTTATTACATGTATAGATTACAGTATAGGGCCAGTACTATAAATTATGACGAAATTATTGAAAATTACTTACGAGCATGTTTACAATCGTAAACTAATCGAGGAATATATTTATTAACTCGGCGGGAGGCGCTACCGGGTAAAATTTACCACATAGTGCATATTTTCGAAAATATTTATTTTTCTGTGTAATTTTGAACAGCGCCGTTTTAGGTACCTTTCGACAGATGTTCGACGGTCCGCCATTTTGAATAGACGGCCAGTTGGCGCGAGGCGTTGAGCCACGACGGACGTATAAGGTGCGTACGGGTAATTTTTACCCAGTAGCGACTGTTTGTGTATTATTTATCTTTTTTGTTCTACATTGTGTTGTTTTTGTTTTAGAGTATCAAAATGTCTTATTTGCCTCTTTGTGAAAGTGAAATAGAAGAGTGCCTACTTTTAGAGAATAGTGATGAAGAAGAAGTATCGGAAATAGAAGACAATGAAGTTTATAGTGAGCATGAGAGTAACTCAGAGCAAGATGGAGAAGATGTACGGCCGCCTTCAGCTATGTCAACATCTGATGATGAGGAAATGCCACCTCAGCCTCGTATACAAAGTATCCAGAATCACCAATATTTAGAAGATGTGCCGCTATCGTACATCAAACGTGGAAGATTTACTGGAAAGGATAAAACTACTCATTGGCAAGTTGTAGAACCTCCGCGTAATGTTCAGACACGATCACACAACATTATTACACATCTACCCGGACCAATTCGTGAAGGTAAAGACTGTGCTACTATTACCGATGCTTTTATGCTATGTTTTACTGACAATATTTTACAAAAACTTGTAGATTTTACTAATATATATATAGAAAGCCTAAGACCAAAATATACTAGAGAGAGAGATTGTAGACCTACAAATATAATTGAAATTAGAGCTCTTTTTGGACTTTTATATTATTGCGGGAGACTTCGAAATGGACACCTCAATACTAAAGACCTGTGGGCTACAGACGGCACTGGTTGCGATATTTGTTTGGCGACAATGTCAAGAAAAAGATTTCATTTCCTTTTGAGATGCTTACGTTTCGACGACATTCGCACGCGTATTGAAAGAAGGCAAGGAGACAAACTCGCGGCATTTCGGGAGATATTTGACGATTTTAACGCGAATATAAAGAAATACTTTTCTTTAGGAGAACATGTCACGATCGATGAAAAGTTAGAAAAAACACAAGGTCGATGCTCCTTCCGCCAATACCTGCCTAGCAAACCAGGAAAGTACGGGATAAAGTTGCTCTTGCTATGTGACGCTCGCCTATTTTATACTTCAAATATTGAAATATATGTGGGAAAAAATGAAGGGATTTATGATCATAGTAACTCTGCTGCTGATGTTGTAAAGCGTTTGGTCGAGCCTATAAAACACTCTAATAGGAATGTTGTTATGGACAATTCGTTCACTAGTTTTCCGCTCATGGACGAGTTATTCAAGGACTACGGATTGACTGTGTTAGGAACCGTAAGGAAAAATAAGCCTCAAGTGCCACCTTATTTTATCTCTACAACAGGAAGAGAGGTAAATAGCTCTGTTTTCGCATTTCGACCTGATTGCACACTAGTGTCTTATGTTCCAAAAAAAGGAAAAATTGTGCTCTTAGGTTCCACTATGCATCACGATGCAAAAATTGATGAAGTGACCGGTGATGCCAAAAAGCCCGAGATGATAACGGATTACAACAGACACAAATGTGGAGTTGATATCGTTGACGAATTATGTGGAACCTATTCCGTATCTCGCATCACAAAAAGATGGCCTATGGTGCTATGGTATGGCCTTATGAACTTTGGTGGCATAAATGCGTATGTCATCGTGAAATCTAACAAAGAAAATCGCGATGAAAAGGTGTTACCTAGAAGAGATTATTTGAAGGAGTTGGCTGTGTCTCTTGTATTGCCTCAAATTAGGTGCAGATCTACCATTATAAACCTGCCTGCATTTATAAAAAGTAAAATAATATTTATACTTGGTGGTAATGGCGAGCAAAATGATAATTCGTCTTCTACTCATCAGGAAAGAGCCCTGCAGCCGCGCCCGCAAATGTCTGCATCACGATGCGCCGTATGTCCTTGGAAAAAGGATCGAAAAACTAAGACTGATTGTCATCTGTGCCATAAAAAAATATGTAGAGAACACACCGTCCCTATCTGTGAAGAGTGTGCTCGAAAAGTTTAGGTAGAAGTAATGTAAAATATACATTTATGTATGGTAATACATTTAGTCGTTAGGATTTTTTCAAAGATTTTTTGTGATTTTCAATATGACTTTTTTCAAAAAAGTGCCATATTCAAATATTTTTCTATTATAATAATAAGTAAAGATATATTATGTTCTTTTAAAATTGATCTCATATTTTTGTTTTTTAATAACTTTAGAGAATATTTTTTGTTTTGTAATGTGCTATGCACAAAATGGCTGAGCTTTTGGACTGTGTTTTAAAATTTAAAATATTTCATATTATACTAAGCGTTAATTAGTTTCTTACTATCTTGTTTAATTAAAAATATAACACAATATAACATACGAATTGGTTTTATTTAAATACCTATAAAATAATTATAGTTTTTACATGAATAACATTGTGGTATTTTTTACCCGGTAGCGACAGTCCGTGTTGGTATATGGGGTGCGCTTCCCGCCAAGTTAAGTACTAGATGGTGCCCGCGACTTCGTCCGCGACAATTTTGAATGATGACCAGTATAACTACTTACTTCTAGCTTAATCTAAAAAATATAACTTTAAACAGAAATAAGCAATATAAATTTAAGAAAACCTAACCTATAAATAGCCTAGCTATGAAATAAACTTAAGACTGCTACTGTTATTTAAAAAAAATTACCCGATGTCATCTTTAAGTAAAGTCAGTAAGTTAAATAAAGTAAAATAATAATCAACGATGAATTAATCACAAAGGTTACTCCCATTAGATTAGGTTGACCCGACCTCTTAGTAATATTCATGCAAAATTTGATGTTAATCCATGCAGTACTTTTTGAGTTTAGCCCGGACATACATACAGACAAACAGACAAAAAATCTAAAAATTATATTTCTGGTTTCGATATCGATTGTAGATCACGCCCCAAGTATCCTTTTAAAAAAATATTCAGTGTACAGTTTTGACTTTCCTACGATTTTATTATATGTATAGATAAGATCACAGCTCCTCCCCCGTAGGTGATAGCGTGATAATATGTAGCCTATATGTTGACCCGACCTCTTAGTAATATTAATGCAAAATTTGAAGTTAATCCATGCAGTACTTTTTGAGTTTAGCCCGGACATACATACAGACAAACAGACAAAAATTCTAAAAATTATATTTTTGGTTTCGATACCGATTGTAGATCACACCCCAAGTATCCTTTTAAAAAAATATTCAATGTACAGTTTTGACTTTCCTACGATTTTATTATATGTATAGATAAGATCACAGCTCCTCCCCCGTAGGTGATAGCGTGATAATATGTAGCCTATATGTTGACCCGACCTCTTAGTAATATTAATGCAAAATTTGAAGTTAATCCATGCAGTACTTTTTGAGTTTAGCCCGGACATACATACAGACAAACAGACAAAAAATCTAAAAATTATATTTCTGGTTTCGATATCGACTGTAGATCACGCCCCAAGTATCCTTTTAAAAAAATATTCAATGTACAGTTTTGACTTTCCTACGATTTTATTATATGTATAGATATGTGTTATGAGAGGGAAAAGCGGGCTAACAGACCCTATCAAATTTTCCTCTCGAAGTTATAGTTTATACATACATATTACATATTTTCATTTGCTCCGGGTTTTTTTGGTCTTCACTTTCTCCAAGTATTCAATATTAAATTATTCTTAAGTATTTAATATTAACGAATACCCGATACCTTATTATCAAATAGTAAATAATACTTTTTCGTCGAAGTCGAGTAAAAAAGGACATTTTGATTGACGCACTGGCAAATGCCAACAGACTATATAGTCAACTGCAGTATAGCCAACTCAATATTATTGCGTATGGAAATTCAGTTTCACGCTATAATACCTCAACTCCACCTGATAGAGCAGTCTGCAATAACTTGAGAAACATCAAATGCATCAATTAATTTACGTGGTTTCCCAAGCTTGCAATTGAATAGCGGCTAACCTCCAGCCTCTGGGCAGCCAAATCAAATTCAAACCCATGAATAATGTTTTTCAAGTATACTGTATACTCGTAGGATCCTGGTTCATACATTAGTCATTTGTTTATAGAAATACAGTGAACCTTTTTAGCGTTCCGTAGCCAAATAGCAAGAAACGGAACCCTTATAGATTCGTCATGTCTGTCTGTCCGTCCGTCCGTATGTCACAGCCACTTTTTTCCGAAACTATAAGAGCTGTACGGTTGAAACTTGGTAAGTCGATGTATTCTGTGAACCGCATTAAGATTTTCACACAAAAATAGAAAAAGAACAATAATTTTGGGGGTTCCCCATACATAGAACTGAAGCTCAATTTTTTTTTCTTCTTACCCATACATGTGGGATAGCAAATCAAATCGTTTATTTGCATAACACAGGTTATAGAGGTCATGAGATAGGGTGGAGATATTCTATGCCTTCTTATACCTGGCAATTTTTAAGCAGTGTATTGAAAGATATATATCATATGAACTAATATAATTATATTTCGTCGCTGCATCCTCGAGATTTTCATATTAACCAAGTATGAATGTATTAGGCTACGGTTCGATTTTAGTTATTTTTTATTTATTTATTTAGGTTCATCAACAATTGCTTACACTCAAAATATTACAAATTGCGTCCGACTGTAACTAAAGCTAAGTGTAGCAATATCTTATGGGTAAGCAAGGAATGCATCTTTTATATTACAATAGGTGTGCCTTATGCCAAAAATTTCATTAGATTATCATATAATATTAATGAAATTTATTTATTTATAGGATAACTTACTTGTATATTTAATATCCATGACTTGCAGCCACACACATAATTATGGTCAAACTTCACTTAAGGTAAGTTCGTTGAACCTTCAATTATTTGGCGCAGGCGACGTACTATAAAAAATCCTATTGAACCATTCAAAAATGACAGTTCTGTTTTCTACTTGGAGTCGAGATTTAGTTGAAAGAAGTTGAGAACTTCACTTCACTGTCACTTCTGCCAATTTACTTGTCTTTGACTTTGTAGATATCGCCGTTCAAAGAGTAGAATGACCTATTAAAGTGCACCTTTAATATCTCCAGGGTATTACTGATAGTGGAAGTAAAATTTTAGTGTAACACGTTAGTGTTGAGTGGAAAATATAATAACAACATACATTAAACTTGATCGTTAGAGGATAGAGAAATATCTCAACAGCATTTTTAACCGTCTTCAAACCAAAAAGGTTCGCATGTCGACTCTACTTAATTTCTTTATTATATGTAATACTAGCTATGCCCCGCGGTTTTACCCGCGTTCAATTTTATAAATTATCACAGCTCCTCTCCCGTAGGTGATAGCGTGATAATATGTAGCCTATATGTCGACCCGACCTCTTAGTAATATTCATGCAAAATTTGAAGTAAATCCATGCAGTACTTTTGAGTTTAGCCCGGACATACATACAAACAAACAGACAAAAATTCTAACACCTATATTTTTGGCTTCGATATCGATTATAGATCACGCCCCAAGTATCCTTTTTAAAAAATATTTAAACAGTTCTGACTTTCCTACGATTTTATTTTATGTATAGATGTTACTAGATTTTTACGCCGGTTATAAGTGCTATTTTGGAATGCTTTTAGAATGGTTTGGGTTTCAATTTTGTTCCAATCAGTTATTTAATTATTTAAATCTTTTGGACAGGCGCGTTATCGTCCCATCACGCTTTCTATGAGTATAACTATTATATGGTACAAGACTGATGTCTTAACGAAGTCTCCGCCAACTTCCAGGCAGCAAGCGGATACTGATTACTTAAAAATAATATCCCAAAATCATTTTTTGGCTCGACCCGGGGTATGAACCCATTGTATTTTTTTGCTACATCTCATTGGGGAACCCAACGCAGTCTTAAGTGTCATTAGTTACGGTGACCATTTGGCAATAAACAGACAATTTACTTATTTGGTGAATAAGTTGCAAAACTGTATATTCAAATTTTCAAGTAGCATACATAATAATTTTCTCTGAAGCAAATTGACCCAAAAAGCAGAAGCCATTCCCATTATTACAACAAACACAAACATTTCATTTAACGTAATGTACAGAAACAAACAAGCCAGTTCGGAGCGCCCGCAGTACCTACGTCAGGTCATTTCGCTCAACATAACTACTCAACTACAAAAACTCAATTTACAAACTTTCCATACAAAATATAAGGGAATCAAAGGAATGCGGAAAATGTCACTACTTTAACCAATTCTTGACAATAAACAAGTTGACTGTACGATATGAGCGAATCCCACTTCTGGGACTGTACAGGCGGAGCCGGGAGTCGAGGCGAGTCGAGTCCCAACTACGAATATACACACTCTGTGTTTTGTATAAAGTTGGGATTTCTTTGCCTCTGTCATTTGAAGAGTAGTTTCATCTTCAGTAGAAAGTAAACTCTATGTAAAACAAATAAGTCTAATTATCCTTTGAGGGTGATTCATATCTCAAAGGAGCGATTTCAACCATGTTCAGAAATGCTTGCGGTGAAAGCTTTCTTGGCGAAGTTGTGCTTACTGTTTTTTTTAAAGCGATTTATGTTTGCGGAGATGTAAAGGTATTTTAAGGGTCTCTCCGTTCTATAAAATTATGCGTTGCAGACGTTGAGAAATGAAATGAGTTTATAAGATGCAAATAAATGGCGGTTAAGGCGCCCGCTCACACAGTTTTAATGGTTCAACTTGACGGGGAAATATTGTTTGTGATATACATGTGAGTTGTGTTAGTGTTCGGAGACTGACCGTAAAATTCGTAGTAGGAGATTACTACGTCTCGGCTGTGAAGTAGTAATCCCTTACTACTGTTCTTAGACAATCTACAGTTAGTAAAATAAGATACAAATTTGGTATGCCGGAAACTAATAGATCTAAGATTATATGATTTTTATGATGACACGTTATTTTCCTTATGAAATATAGGGATGGGTTGCATTTATATATATATATAAATATATATAATATTTTACTTTAATATAGACAGAACCATTGACAATATGTAGTAAAAATATTAGATTTAAACTGAATAATTAAAAATAATCTCTTGACAATAACTTGATACGAGCTAGCTATCATTGCTGTAATAAAATAAATTTTATAAATGTTTTCATACAATATGTACCTAAATATCTATGTTACTAGAAATAATATCTAATGTATACAACTATATTACTACAAACATGTTCTGACTATTTACAAGCGCTTTTTTAAAGTCTACGTGAATAAAAACCTTTTTTATTTTATTTTATTTATATATATATTGATTAATATTAATTTCTAACACCAAGGTATACAGAATGTAATGATAAAATAAGATAATTGTTTATTGCACCACATAACATAAAACAATAACCGTAATAGGTCCGTACGGTTAAATACAACACATTGTTACATAATAAAATTGTTTTTTTTGTTACAATATATATTTAGCAATGATTTGTGGTGGCTAGTTGATGAAAGTTGATAAACCAAAATAGATGTCCAAGAAATCTTTACCAATCTCCTCTATTTATTTTCTCTAATGGTATATCGGAATAGGTTGGAAATATACATTGATTAGTATTCATTTCTATATACAAATTACAGAGTGCCTCTTTTGGCAAGCAAATATATTGAGAAAATGTGACAATTAATAAGTATAATTGAAATTTGAATTATTTTTTTGGTTTTTTATTTATTTCAGGCATGGGAATTAGTCATCATGTATAGATTTTCATGATATAATTAGAAATCCATTTTCAATTACAATGACCTTTCAGTATAATAGTTATAGAACCTTAAAAGATGAATGCAAATACTAAAATAAAAGAAAACCGAGAGACAAAAGAAATTATATACAAACTCGCAACAGTAAATCGCACAAAAATTACGACCCCATTCGCCAAATATATATCCCTCAAATAAAAGATTATGCCATCAAGAGAAAAGAACAAAATTATGTTAACACATCCATTTATTTCCGTCGATTCTAAAAGAGTCCTCGCTAGCAATTCTGCACATCTGGGGCATAAATGTCATTGGAACAAAACCATTTTATATGTATTTCAATTTTTTGCGACCCGACAAACCTTAAGAAACATCGAAATCTTCGAAGAAATCTTTTGAAGAACCATAAAATGGTTTACTGCTTTCTGTAATCTTTTCGCTGTGCGGGCATTTCAATCAAATCAAAATCATAGTAGTAAAGCCGTGCGGCTTTCATACGGCTCATAATTGGGATGAAGACGTATAAAATTGTCGGGCTGTGCTCGTAAAATGGGGAAGGTGAGTAGTATAAGCTTAAGAAGCCATGTTATGGGCCTTAGAAATCACTTATAGGAAGTGGAGATACTTAACCTAGATACTACAGACAGCACGAGCTTTGCTATATATCTTTAATAATGGATTTATTAAGCTAAGTGCCCATACAAATGTGCACGTATATTTAGATTATTTAGACAATTGTTAATTATAGTGATTATCGTTGCATTATATCGAGACAAACTTTTAATTACTAATATTTATATCACCCTAAAAATTGCATGATATAATCAAATAACGTAATGAGATAAAGGACATTTATTCCTAATTTTAATAATTAAACTTGCAATGCCTGCAAAAGGCCACTAAGAGCGAAATTTGTACCTAATATAATTATTAGATAAGGACTGTACAACACTTAGTCGCAAATAAACTTTTGACTTTGACTTTGACATAGTGAGTGGAATACTATCATTATTTCTACTTTTACTGTGTAATTTAAACTAAGTGTTTGTACTACGAAAAATCTTCTTCATAATTATTTCGCTATATAAATATCTTGGGCGAACTAACACACTACCATATGATCCTAAACTAGGTAGAGCCTGTACCAGCCCTGTAGCCAGACAACTGACCGAGTTATATTATATTAGGTATAGAAAAATTTACTCCTTCTTTGGTCTAGCGGTACCGCACATAATGAGGTTCTGGGTTCAAACTCCAGGTCGGGCCAACCAGCTATTCTGTGAATGTTCTGTTAAGAAAATTACTCAGTAGCAGCAAGAAGTCGAGAAGTTGGCGGTATTGTAAAATTCAATTCAATTCATTATTTATTGCAGTCATGTGTACAATGTCTTACATATAACAGGTTTCAACATGACACCCTGTTAGGACAGAGCAACATTAAATAATTACCTATTAATTAATAATATCTATTAATTATTTTTTAGTTTAATTTAATTAATTTTTAGTAGAGGTAAGGCTTAGCGTTCATTCGCTCGAAGAGCAGCCCGACTGTGAAAGTACCTCCACCTTACAGAAGACACTCCTTAATAATTACATTAATAATTTTAATGTTGTGTTTCCGAGTGTGAGTAAGGTCGCCAGAGCTCATTGGGGTGGGGGGAAGGGTCAGCAACACTTGTTTGCTGACTTTTAAAGGCCGGCAACGCACCCGCGACACCTCTGGTGTTGTGAGTGTCCATGGGCGGCGGTGATTACTTATCATCAGGTGACCCACTTGCTCGTTTATTATAAAAAACTATAATTAAAAATAATATAAATTAATAATTAACAATTTCAACTAGCATGCAATTTACAAAGCATAGGTATGTCAAAAAAGTTATAACTATATTTATTCTATTATATTTTTTAGTATAACACCCCCGTGCCTTGGAGAGCACGTAAAGCCGTCGGTCTTGTACCTGACTTCGTTCTGGTCATGTCGCTACTCGTCCCATCGGATCATGAGAGTGATGGAATAGAAAGTGCCCCTGTATTTGCGCACACCGCCGTGCTCTCTACTATGTCCTCTATACTATATCCACAATTGACGGTCTTGCGCTACTCGCATTCAAATACTCCCAGTGACCCTCACATGATCATCGGTCCATCTAGTAAGAGGTGTAGGCCTGAGAAATTTATAAATACTAAGTCTACACACACGGTAAATAAAAACATATAAATGTATAAAAAATTACGAATGTGCTTTAGACCAGTAGACTGAAGTAAAACTTAGATATACAAATCATAACTGTCCACGAGAGAAAGAGAGAAACAAAATATGTGCTGGAATCTCTCTTTTTCTCTTGTCCGTACAAAAATAAAAATAAACACTCTATTAATTTATTATTATTAAACTTTTTCTAACACTCTCGTCACGCATTTACCACTCCTTACTCCCCAATTCAAGCGTGCGTAAAGAAGTTTTATTTTCTATACAAATAAATAAAATTGAAGTGTCTGTTTGTAATATAGAAATAACCGTTTTTTAATATATGTATATATATATATATACGACACATATACCAAAATAACACATTTAAAATATTTGTCTGTCTGCCTGTTTGTTCCGGCTAATCTCTGAAATGGCTGGACCGATTTTGACGGGACTTTTATTGGCAGGTAGCTGATGTAATAAGGAGTAACTTAGGCTACGTTTATTTTAGAAAAATTGTTTTATTTTAGAAAATACAAAAAAAGAACTACATAAGCTAATTCACACGCGGACGAAGTCGCGGGCACAGCTAGTAGTAAATATAAACTTAGGGAATACAATATTGCAGGCTATTAGATTATCATTCTTAGGAAAGAAGTATACCAATAATCACATTAATATTATAAAGGCGAAAGTTTGTGAGTGTGTGAGAGTGTAATGTTTGTTACTTCTTCACGGCTGGAGCTTTTTTTTAAATAAAATTTGGTATGGAGTTAACTGACACCCTGGATTAACACATAGGCTATAATTTATAAAGTTTAACGCGCGTAAAACCGCGAGGCACAGCTAGTTTAATATAATTAACAAACTTCATTCGTGTCACCATATCGTTTTAGCATTAGTTTGGCTACTTCGATTCGATTCGAACTATACTGAAGGAATTCCTAGATCAAAAATTTATTGAAGCAGAATTTCTTAAGTGTTAAGAATTTATTGAAACGAAGTTTCTCATATAATAAACAAATAAGAAAACGGCGTCAAACAAAACGGAAGTGGATATTACGCAATTTCCGCGTGAAGAGCTGGCACCAATACAACGCCGTATATTATTTATCCCACCTTATTATATCGCCGCCTAAATTGGATAAACAGTGAAAACTGTCTACATAATGGGGTGTCTCAGTATTCGACATATTGCTTTCGATGATGAAGAATGCTGGTGCGCCGAATTATTTAATTATCATCATCACTATAATTTACCTGATATTGTCCACTGCTGGACATAGGCCTCCCCTAAAGGTTTCCACAACGTAGCCATTTAGCCGCGCTTGACATGCGAGTGCGCATTCACAGTTATTTGGTAGCTAGTACGCTCGGCTACATATCAAGCTATAAATATCCAGTATAAGCTGATCTCGCGTTGTATAGGATTTCTATACAATGACAGGTCAGCTTATATTGGAGATTATAGCTGCCTGCTGTATCCCTTGGTTGCTTTTGACGGGATGTTATGGGGTAGCCTTGTTATGGTTGCTGGGCCGGGAACCGTATGGCTAAATAAATACATATTTACTGTCTGAGAATTCATTCTACACTTTATATGAAATCCCAAAAGTGCTTCAACTAAACGCGAATCATATTATTATTTGACAGCTTTTATACTAGGCATTTGAATTATTTTATAATGTTTCTAACATGTGTGGCGTAGTTGATAAGGTCGCTACTACTTGAGCGCTTTCGTGTATCAAATACAATCCCGCTCAGGACAGAACTGTTTGTCATAAATGGTTGTCCTGAGTCTAACCGTTTTGTGTTAGGCATTGTATGCACAAATCAATAATAATAGAAATGATTGACATTTAACTATGGGGTACAATATAACATAATTTTGACTTTTGTATACCGCTAATTTTTGATCGGTAAGCTATAACTGATATTTTTAAGAGAATTATTACAATAACACTTCTGTGCCCCGTCCACGATTTGAAATCATAACCTCAATATTACCAGTTGAAAACGCTACCGCTAGTCAGCGGAGTCGTAAGATTATACACTAAAAGTAAACAATAAAAGATACCCTCCCTGGTGTGCACTCACATACTAGTGACATAATTAAATTGCTTCCTCGCCTCCTGCCTGCAACGCATTTAATCCTACTAGCATAACTAAGGAAACATTGTAACTTTACTAATAAAAAACGACTCTCTAGTTACTTCACTGAGGGTAGAATAATATCTTTTCACTCAAAGTGATATTATCATCAGTAACGAATGGTCTGATTGCTTTCGGACCAGAGACATCCTTAAATATTTTAAATACCTTTAAGGTCTCTGCACACAGCGGGCGCGGCGCGGCGGGACGGGACGGCGACGCGACACTGAGGAGTTGTAATGTACTAGATATTACGGACGACGCCACACAGAGCCGTCGCGTCGAGCGGGACCGGGCGGGACGGCTCTGTGTGGCGTCGTCCGTAATATCTAGTACATTACAACTCCTCAGTGTCGCGTCGCCGTCCCGTCCCGCCGCGCCGCGCCCGCTGTGTGCAGAGACCTTTAGTATTCCTGCGAGATCACATTAGAAATGCTGACAGGCAAATTGAAATGACCAACAGAGCCCGAAGAATAACCAAACTGAAGTAACAGTGGGTGGGGGACATAACTCGTAGGGACGATGGTCGCTGTGGAAGAAAAGTGCTAATCACGCACCGGAAGACGCAGTGTGGGCAGCCCCGTACAAGGTGGACTGACGATCATGCAAGGCTTGTGTGAAGTTGCTGGATGCCGGCAGCATAAGAACAGCCATTATGGAGGTTCCTGTGCGAAGCATTTGCCCAGCTGTGGACATCTTACAGCTGACATAATCAATAAATATACAGACTAATGTGTCGTTATGTGTCTAAGTGAATTGTTACTCTGACACTAGGGTAATCACTGCCCATACGATCAGTAAGTAATAGAATAAAATAGAATAGAATAGAATATATTTATTGTCTTAAAGTGTGGTACAGTGAGTTCTTAAATTTAAAATTACAGAGCCATAACAATTTGTCATATTAATGACATGACATAATTAAAAATATAAAAATATGAATAAAAAACAAAAATTCCAAAAAAAACACAAAACAACACAACAATCTTAATTGACAAAATAAAATAATAATAATAATAATGATGAATAAAATTAAAAATAACAAATTAGATTATTCATGATTGAAATAAATTAATAACATTTTACTTTCTTATATACCTCTAATAGACCTCTATTTTATTTAATTTATTCCTATTTAAAATTGCTGACACTCCGATTAAGAAAATGTAGGTCGCTCGCCACTAGGATTATATAATTTATGGATGTTAAGTACATCCAGAGACTAATTGCACAAATAGTAGTTCCATGCGAGATTCGAACCCAAAACACGAAGCACACGGTTAGTTCTACGCTAATCCGCTACGCGTGTAGTCACGGACAGACAATAATTATCAGTAAACTCACAGATTAACAAGGAAGTATGTAGAAGTGTATATACACTTCACCATAAAAGAGTAACTGATCTGTGGAGACGGGAAGTATGTAGAATTATTGATCGTTATTGCTTATTGGTGTCGTCTAGTGTACGTGTTCATCGATGATGAAATATTGGATTTAAAGCCCCGAGGTTGGCGCACACATTCTGGCACTATAACGTATCCCGCGCAGACAACTAGTCTCTGTTGAGGCTGCCCACCATGAACGTAATTTGATCATTTAATATGGCCATTATTACATCAAGATTATAGGAATAGTTAGTATTGTCACGTTCGGGCTTTGAAGCCTAGTACCACTAAGGGTTTTTGGTGGCTTTTGGTACAGCGCTAGAATGTTCTAGATAATACTAGAATAAAAGAAAAAGGATAGCTAATGACGAGGACATACAAAATTCTTAACGTAAAAATTTACATTCAATGTTTCCAGAATAATTAGAAAGAGATAGAGAGAGTTTTATGAATGAAAATAAAGAGATAGGTGAAGACAACGACAGAAGCATTACGACTAATCTGTCATATTGGCGAGTTTACTAGAAAGAAAAACGATTACGATACGATTTTTTTTCAATTTGGATCAATTTAGGGGTATACCTATGAGCGGAATGTTAAAGCAGAACACTTCAGTTTGAATTCAAGTGAAATCGAAGGCGAATTAAGAGGATGTTATCTAAGTGGAAAACTGAACAAGTACAAGTGATCAGTGACAGTAAACAGTGCCAAGTGTTCGCTACACAGTGTGAAGTGTGCCGTGTACGTCAGGACATTAACTTCGGCAGTGCTCGTCACGGGAACTGTACTGTACGTACTGAAGTGCGCTACGCTTGGACTTTAACAAAGAGCTAGTCGCCGGGACTCTGAGTACGTGGGTTCCGTTATCTTAGATATGAACCAACAGTTACTGTCGTCGCCAATAAAAGTTCCTGTGCAAACTGTAGTTTCTTTTCCAATCCCCTGAACTACCGCTCCCCACAACATCAATGCCTGTTATGTGAGGTTAGACCAAGCTGCAGCCGTGTCTGTACGTTACGAACACACTTTCGTAAATATTTTTTTCACAGGGTTATGTCACTTTCACTACTTACTTATCGTATGGACAGTGGTTACCCTAGTGTCAGAGTTGTTCAAGCCGTCCTTTAGGTCTCTGACATGGCTTAACGACTGTTGTCAAAGACTACAACAGGGACCGACGGCTTAATATGTCCTCCGAAGCACGGAGATGCTCAGAATTCACCTCTGTACCGACCACGACCCTAGTTGCTTAACCTTAAAATAATGATTAAGTTAATAATTGATTCCAAACATGATAATCAGAGTAAAATTCATTCTGTTAAAACATCAAGCTTATCTATCGATAGTAGGTAACTAATGGTAAAACGACGTAGGATTTCATTTCCCGAGTGTACGCGTAAGTTATTGGGGTCAACTGTGCTCAATAATTCCTGAGACGTACCCTAAGGTGCTGTTCGCAAACTAATGGAAAGAAAAAAGATTGCATATCAATTTTAAGAAAACGATTTCCTATTAACTTTTGTCAAAGTAAGAAGACTACTCTATAATTAGCTTTGTATTATTTTACCAGATAACACTAGTTACCAAATCATCGATATAAATTAAAAAATATAATATCTCTTATAGTACAATCATTCACTATTGTATTCGCTATATACTTAAGCTTGCCGATGTTATGGAGGATTGAGAAAATCTAACTTTTCATAGCCCTTGAATTGCATACATAAATACAATTATTCCAATCTGTTAACTTGCCTGTGTAGTTGACGGCAAAAATTGTCTCCCATTTTAATCCGTGGCAGAGATCTAGCAACAGCGTTTTCACGAGAACTATTAACATCTTAACCAAGTGTGGTGATTTTTTTTTTTTTTTTTTTTTTTACTTTATTGGGACATAAAACAGTTACACATTAGGTATAGTAAAATTACTTAAATATAAATTTTAAGAATAGGTAAACGTGTAACCCACACCAATGTCCGCGAATTAATGTTAAAAATAGGTAGTAATAAATGCGTGCATTAATTAAGCAGAGAAGTACCTATGTAGGTACTAGTGAGTAGGTATTAACTATAACTATTTTAGTAGTTCAGTAGCCATTTTTTTGAACTTAAAGTGCGATAGTGCAAAAATGTCCAAATCGTGGAAGTGTGTGTTATACGTTTCCACAATGCGTCGAAGAGGCACCCGTGCGCCAGCGTGAGTTCTGCACCGCGCGGTGTGGAACAGCCGGGGCACGCGTGCCTCTCGACGCATTACAGTTTTAGGTACAATATAACATAAGTTGTTAGTGATGTCAGTGCAATCAAACTTGTTATTACAAAAATGGCATATTCCCTCAAATGATGGGGACAGTTGAATCGCAGCCCCCAGTCTATGGTGGCCCAGCTATTCCCAGCCTTGTCATCGGCAGAGCAGGGGATGCTAGGAATCTCCGGCAGATTCCGTGTCAACATATCAAATCAAATTTCTGAGCAACTTATAAAACTTGTAGACTGCGGATCTACGAGGCCATTAAACAGGAGAAAAAAACTTAGTAGGTTGCATTTGAATATCCTAGGATTATCTGGAGATAAGGAGAGGGCGTATACTATATCAAATCCAATGACAAATAATCGAATATCATTTGATCGAGCACTAAAAATCATCATCCTGCGGCTTCGGCGTAAGGGGCCTGCCCACGATGTGCCTTCCGGTTCGTGGTCGCCACTCGATAAACTTTCTGCCGAATTGGTAGTCTGTTCTACGAGCTACGTGCTCCACCCACTGCCACTGCAGTTTGGAAATTCTTTGGGCTGTCGGTTACTTTCGTTCGGCTGCAGATATCGACGTTTTTGATTCGATCACGCAGGGATACTCCGAGCTTAGCTTTCTCCATTGTACGTTGGGTGACCTTGAGCCTTCTGACGAGGCCCATAGTAAACGATCACGTCTCTGTTCCATAAGTCATCATTGGCAACACATACTGGTCGAAAACTTTCAACTTAAAACACTGCGGTCCCAAATACAGTACCATTAGATGATAGAATGTCTAAAACTTGAACGTTCGTAATAACGAATAAAAATAAACACTAATCTAAAATAAGTATGCGTAATATGATATACGCCGCTATTTACTCTAACCAAAAAAATAAGTGATTAACGAGGTATTATACTCGTAGAATCCATAAATAGATATTTTTATGTGTACGCTACCATTCACGGTGTTGATTAAGAAATAAATATTTCTTTTAAATAGTGTTGATCTCTCATAAAAAAAAATATGTTTCAATCCAATCGTGATTGGTGATCCCACCCCCATTTAGGATTCCGTCTTTTTACTTCAGCGGCCCCCTGAGCTGTGTGTCGTTAGGTATATTCGCTTAAATTAAGATACTGTTAAGAGCCTTCTGCGCTAGCAGCCGCTTGTTCTCCTCAATTCTTTAATTTTAATAATATAGTACTAAATTTAATAATAATAGCTTATTAACTTGTTATTTATTTAAGAAGTTAAAATATATGTGATAAAACAGACTGCACGATGGACTTTTTTTATTTACGTTATTTCATTTCATTTCAATATAACGTTCTATTAAAATATTTCTTTTTGGTTGACATTCATATAATTAAGCATATGTGGAACAACATTTTAAAATCAACCGACTAATCTTTCTTTATAAACTAGAGATCGCACTTGTTCGAATTTCGAGCATTACGGTTCTATATTGTCAAGGCTACATATATTATAAACAAATAATTTTTAATCAGTTCTCAGTTTTGACACTCAGTTTGTCATGTCTACTCAGGTTGTGAATTTATTAAAAACACTACCATAGTGTGTGTATTGTTATTTTTTATTAAAATGATATACATCTATAAAAAATATTAGCGTTATACTCTCCTTCTTCATATGAACTATTCCAAATTTCATTCTCCTCCGTATGTGACATTTTCACGAAAAGGGGTACAAAACTTTTGCTTCACTTATTATACAAAGTTTGTGATCCGATTGGAGCAAAAATATATCAGATCGACACAAAAACATTCTATGTCAAATAAAAATCAAAATAAAATATAATTTCTTAGTTCACAAACAACGAAGAAATTGCGTTAAACGTATACAAAAATATACAGTAGAATTTAGAATCACCTCTATTTTTAAAGTTCGTTGACAATTATTATTTCACGTAAATTAAAGATTTTATCCAATTACAAGCAGCGAAAGGAAACCTAATACAAAACTTTTTAGCTGTCGCTATTAGCGAATAATAAGAAGATAATATAGCTACCAACTGTCAGACTAAAAGTATTATGTAAAGACGCCAGCACATCAAGCTATCCCAAATTTTCTCAGTTGAAAGTGAACCTAATGCTTTTGTGATAAAGCTGAAAATCTATAAAAGAAATTCGACAGATTGGAGTAGCTGGATGTGTTGGCGTCTGTACATTTCACGACAATATCTAAACTAGGTTGTTTGAGAAATATTGATAGAATTAGTTCAGAACTTTCCTGTATCATTATAGTTGAGGTGAGACGAAATCCATTCCCTTATCCAATTGAGGTTTTGAAATTATTTCAATATTAATAGAAGACGACACGTGGAGTGCTCATATTATTATCACTTTACTTTATAGTAAAGTTGGCAACGCACTTTAGTTTACGTAGTAGAATATGGATTCAAATAGAGTGCTAGAATATCATTCCGGCACTTGTTCGCACTCTACTTGAAGTAATTCCGAAAACCAGTGGTTTTAAGTCATGGAATAATTAACAAAGCCATTTGCAATTTGTTGAATTATTGAATCGCATTTCCCGACCAGTTTGCAGCAAAGTTATTTTGGCTAGTATTTATTATATCTATAATATTACTGCCTAGTTGATCTAGCGGTAGCTTGTTCAACCACTGACAATTAAGTTCTGGGTTAAAATTTCAGATCGGTCTAAAAAGGAATTTCGGGAATTATAGGAAATAATAAAAATAGTCAATAGTTTATTTGCATTCCACAATGTATATCAGATGACAAATAGATAATTTGGTAACAATTATGGACCCTGTCGGGCATAGCAAAATTAGTAGATAGAAGAGAGGAAGGTTTATTAAAGAAGATTTACAATATACTTGTATTGTTTATAATATAATATATATGTAAAATTAATAGGTGCTTTAATTATAATATTATTTAGTTTGATTATAACGTGTTTGATCTATCATTGAAATATTCATTTATTGTGTAGTAACATTCCGTTATCAGGAAAGATTTTAATTGGTATATAAATTTATTTGTATTTTTTTCTTCTTTAATGTTGTAAGGTAATTTGTAATAGATTTTTATTGACATAACCATAGGGCTATTTGCATGGATTTATAGTTTGGAAGTGGGCAAGGTTAATCTATTTTTGTGTCGAAAATTGTATTTAGATTTGTTTTCTCCACGAGTGGTATAAAATTGTGGGTGGTTTCTTGCAAATTTGCTTCTTTCAAAGATATAGAGACGGGTAAGCGTGAGTAATTTGTGTTTCTGAAAATATGGTTTACAGCTTTCTGTTTGTTCTATGTTGGTTATTTTTCGGACTAATTTCTTTTGTAGTGTGAATATAGTTGGTGAGTCAGTGCTATTTCCCCATAATATGATTCCATAGCTAAGCCATGAATCGGCATAAAAATCTTAGCTAGCCCGTATTCTAGTAGATGGCGGTATTTAAACTCTCGGCGAACACGTCAAGCTTGGCGTTTTATTTTTCGTATTTAGAAAACATGTTTTCTGTGACATAATATTCAGTTTTACTGTGTTACTTCAACTTCTTCCACTATTTATGTTACACTTGTATAAATTAAAGTAAGATTTCCATTTAAAAACATGATGGAAACTCCACACAATTAATAGCTTTAACAAAGTTGCCATACATATTAAAAAAGAAATCGGAAACGTGGAGATATTATTTGTACTGTAGTATAGTACTGTCACTTTAGAAATCATCTAATATCAATTTGGAAGGTACACACTAATCACTCAAACTATGTGTGTAACAATTATTTTGTTTTTTCTTTTGTATCAGAGGGTGACAAACAAGCAAGTGGATTATCCTAATGATAATTGGTGATTCTGGTGATAAGTGATGACCGCTGCCTATGGATATTCGCAACACCAGACTAGACGCTGGTGCGTTGCCGGCCTTTAAGAGTCAGCAAACAAGTTTTGCTGACTCTGCCCCCTACCGCAATGAGCTCTGGCGACCTTATTCACACGCAGAAAGTGGAGGTATTTACCCAGTAGGGCTGCTCTTTGAGCGAATAAACGCTGTGCCGCTAGACTATAACGGGTCTAAAATACAGTCAGACTTTAAAAAATACAATCGCCCTGTTTCAGCGTGAGTCACATTGGCCGTGGATGTATGGTGGTTTACACTAATCTAAACAATCAGGTTTTCAAAACTACCTGTGGATGTATAGTGGTAATCGTGCTCTTTGAAATAGTCTCAATGAACCAGACCGCGATAAAACTACGTTTTGACATAAATAAAGTTAGGCGAGGGTATCGAACTCATAACTTCTGGGATGCAAAGACCCGAACGATTGACGCAGAAGTTGTCATTCGATAAACATCCTACTAATATTAGAAATTATAATGTATGTCAAGATAGATGGATGGATTTTTGTAACTCTTACGCAAAAACTACCAAAAAGGATTTTCACGAAATTGTATAGTATTATAACTTATACACCCAAATAACACATGGGTTATAATTTGATATGCTTAACGTGGGTGAAACCGTGGAGCGCAGGTAGTATCATAGTATAAATATAAAGGTCAAGTAGTCGTATTCACGCAAATAAGCCCCAAGCTTATTTAGGGTTGAGGGTAAAAATAAGCAATAGAACTCAATTTTTTATAATTTTAGGTTAGCTTAGCATTCTTTCGCTTTATGCGCAGTTTGACTGTGGTAGCAGCTCTCCTTTACAGAAAACTTAGGAGGTAATAGCAATAATATCATATAATACTGATATCCTGGTTGTGAGATACTGTAAAATGACACACTGATCTGTAATGTTCTGTGATAATTGGTCTTAAAATAAATGCGACAGACTGATTAAGATATATTCGTGTGCCGAGCGAGAATTGTCCAAAAAGTCATATTTATTTGTCTCCATTTTACGACGATGTTATTCAAATAAGCAAGACATAGTAAATACTTGAGCGGCAGTAAAAGTTTGACAACGAAATGATGGCTCGTAAAATTTATGCTAACTTTATTTACTTGCATTTTTCATGTACTGTTTATGGACGACAAACAAAGAATCTTTGGTTGTTTTCCGTCCGTATATTTGCTAAAAATATTATTGTACAAGTTTATATATTGCGATTTCAATATTCTTTTTTGCTGGCAACGCAGTATTGTCACAGTGTCTCCCGAAAAAGCTCACCTATTAGCTATTGATTTGAAGGATTATCAACACAGACTTTTCTAGCATTTTTTTAGAAATTACTATCTACACAATTATATTACAAGTAAAATATAAACCTATATTTTAAAGAAACTGAACAAGGCTTCAAACACTTTTTCTTAATAAAGAAAATATTGCTGTCACTACTGAAAATATTGAAAACAAAAGTAGTTCGAAAACTTGCCATACTATTCAAGTTCAAGTTTAATTTCCTACTAATATTATAAATGCGAAACTAATATAATAAAAAAAATAAAACTTAAGAGGTGTCAAGGGACACCCGGATGGAACGAAGTTATTTCTTATTATTTATTATGTACAAAAAACCTGTATACACTCAACAAAAATAATCGTCGCGACACCACACTGTTCAATGCGAATAGAAATGAAAATATCTGGCTTGCTTTCTATAAGAGAGAGACAGACAGAGAAACATGCGCACGCCGCACAGCTGCAAAAACTGTCGTGACAACTTTTCGTAAGATTTTTTTCCGTCTAGCCCCCTTTTACAACGCGCGATAAGTAACTTCGTTCCAAAAACACATAGGTTATTTATATAGTAGGTGAAGTCATAAATTCTACTCACCTATACATTTGGATCACGTTTGTGGAAAATGCACAAAACATATTTCTATTCCACTGCTGCAATTTAATTTAGTAAATTGTTACATTTATTTTAAATCACTTATCGATGGAGATCTATCTAACACAAGTTTTACGCTTACCTCGTTTAAACATACCGCACGGACGGACTTATTCAAAATATTTTGTTGCTTAAATTACTGTTTTTAAACTGATTGTGAGCTTGACAAGTACAAGTGTATGTAAATACCCAAGTGCTGAATATATATATATATATATATATATAATTTAAATTTATCAGTACCTACAGGCAGTAGATTTTACTCTACTGTCATACTTGTTTTATCTGTCTTATAGCCAAAACCTGATTTACCCACAGCAAAGATTATAAAGAAAGCTGATAAAAAGACTTCCAGAAGACTCAAGGCGCTAAGTAGTCGTATGGCAACACTTTGTAAAATATATTTTGACAAATGAACAACTCATTAATTCATTCTATCTATACCTGTTTATAATGCAAAGTCATGATAGAAATATATATTGCATGACAAATATTATGGTGTAGTCTTAAAAATACCGAGAGGAATACGTCTGTATGAGGAAATGGTTGCAAATATTGCCTCTAGAAGCCAAAGTTGTCTTCAAAAACCGGCCAAATGCGAGTCGGACTCGCCCATGAAGGGTTTCGTAGCAGCAAGTATTTCAGTTGATTAAATAAAAGCAAATTGCGGTTTACGATTAATGACGTATTAAAAAAAAACTACTTGCTAGATCTCGTTCAAACTAATTTTCGTTGTTAGTATGCATGGTAATGTACATCATATATTTTTTTTAGTTTTGTCCTTCTCTTTTTACCACTTTGGAAGTGTCTCTCGCGCAAACCATACAGCTTAGAAAAACATGATATTAAAAACCTCAATATCATTTTTGAAGACCTATCCATAGATCCCCACATGTATATATACGTGGAAAAAAAAATATTTTGAGTTTCAGTTCTATGTATTGTATGTACCCCCCAAAATTATTGTCCTTTTTCTATTTTTGTGTAAAAATCTTAATGCGGTTCACCGAATATATCTACTTACCAAGTTACAACAGTACAGCTCTTATAGTTTCGGAAAAAGTGGCTGTACATACGGACGGACAGACAGACAGACATGACGAATCTATAAGGGTTCCGTTTTTTGCCATTTGGCTACGGATTTGGCTCTAAAAATGGAGTCTACTATTATGGGTGAATTGAGTATCTATGTGGCGCCCAGACGCGTACTTCCGTATTGTCATGTCCTTCATTCTTTGACAGCCAGTACAATAGAAAATCTCGTGATGGACTTTCCAAATTCAACTGGAACTGGTCCAAATGGTTTTAAATTACAGTTGGAACATTGACAACGAAATATCCATAATTCCTGATATGTGCATAGTGGAGACCTGTTGAAGAGCCTGGCTACAAAGTAGCTTAAATCATCTATACATTATATAATAAAATCGTAGGAAAGTCAAAACTGTACATTGAATATTTTTACAAACAGATACTTGGGGCTGATCTACAATCAATATAAAAAAAGAAGCCAAAAATATAGTTTTTAGAATTTTAGTCTGTTTATCTGTATGCATGTCCGGGCTAAACTGAAGAAGTATTGCATGGATTTACTTCAAATTTTGCACTAATATTACTAAGAGGTCGGGTCAACATATAGGTTACATAATATTTTCACCTTATCAACTACGGGGGTGGAGCTGTGATAATTAATAAAATTTCACGCGGATTAAACCGCGGGGCACAGCTAGTTATAAATAATTGTTCAAACGTTGAGAAAAAGGATATTTAGTATGCGTACACAATGAAGGACATGGTAGACAGTATAGATGTTGTGATGACTGCCTCGTTAGTGTAGCGGTAGCATGTTCACCCGCAGAGGTCAGGTCCTCGTGGACCTGAGTTCCGATCCCGGGTCGGGACAGAAGTGATTTTGGGCTTTTATGTAAAAAGAAAAATTTCTCAGCATCAGCCCGAAGTCTGGGAGTTGGCGGTACCATACCCCCATGCCTCGGAGAGCACGTAAAGCAGTCGGCCCTGTACCTGACCTCCTTCCAGTCGTGTATAAGAATAGAAAGTGCTCCTGTGTTTGCGCACTCACTTGTGCACTATAATATGGCCCACGCAGATAGCTAATCTCTATTGAGACTCGCCGCCGTGGCCGAAATTCGGCTAGGAGGACATTATTATAATTATTGTAGATATAGACCAAATGGTTAAAAGGTTGAGTTATAGAACATTGCAAGAAGAAATGATGGCTGGATCCGTATAAACAACTTAAGTAGCATGATTGGTTGACGTAGTTTTAAATAGTGGTACTATCCATTGCCGTTTGTCGAAAAAAACAATTGTAAGCACACACATGGTTGACAACTGAAAACCAGCGCTAATTGCCCCCAGCTTATGCGTACCTTGTGACCCGGCAGTTCATGCAAAAGAAATATAATAATAAGTTCTTTCAGATAATTAAATTCCATTGTTATTAGTACATAATTTATAAACTTAAACGCTATTGTTAGTTAATATCTAAAGTATTTTTTTTACCCTACCGTGCAATGCATGACGTGTTTCTCAGTAGCTGGCAGCAACTGAGAGACACTGCCCGAAAACTCAGTAGGAATCCATTTTTAAAATAAAATATACTTGAGATTAATTACAATTATGTGTGTTGACTCACAACAACTCAATCCCAAGCACTTTTGTGACTAAAATAATCAGAAATTTGTAATATGCCCTGATACACAATTTGGCTTATATAATTATTTTAAACTTATTCATAGACATTTCTCGGATATCGTTGGGAAGTTTGTTATAAAATCTTAAACATTACCCCAAAAATTCCATTTCCTCTATTAATTTATTTCTAGCAGGAATACTAGAACTGCAGTTGTTTCTAACTGACACCCTCACTCAACTATAGAAAGGACAACAACACGTTAAAATAATAATTATTCTATGTACCTCCTCTAACTAATGCCAAAGCCTATGCCCTTTTGGCTCTAGATTTGTGTATTATTAAGCAACATCTTACTCGTACAATACAAAAGCATTTCGCAAGCCATTAACACCCTTAAACTCACATCATAAAACTCATAATTGAATAATTCCCAAACACATGGGCCAACTTAACCATATACATACGCAATGAAACCAAATTGTGCAGAAATCGTAAATATTTTACGAGAGATCCTTCATGTTCGTGTTGGATTGCCTTATGAAAGGAGAGTATTTGATGACGTCACGATATGTCATAAAAAGTTCAATTTTATTAGCGTTAGATGTCACTGCAGTCGGTGGTTGTCGATAGTGTAACTGCCTATAAAAGAGCCACTGGAAGTTGTGGAGATAAAGTTGCACAAAATGGCGTGCTGTCAATGGATTTCGCATGTGTGCTACAAGTTAGTACACTGTAGATCAATTATAATAGCATTGATTCAAACCTTGCTATTCCAGGCTATTAAATGAATTGTATTGTTAATGCAAAATGTACCTAAGCTGTTTATTATAAAAAAAAAACGGAAAATAGTGGAACTATTTTTGATAAAAATAAAGAGCTTGCTGGTTTTCCAATTCAAAAATGGTTGTTCGAATCTACGATTTTATTTTGAAGAAAATTTGTGGAAACTTGTATGCTTTCAAATCGGATAACGATCCGAAGTTTTACACATCTGAATAAATCGTAATTTAAAGTTTCTATAGTCTGAATCTTGCAGACTAGCCTGTTGGTGTGGTTAGTGATCCTGACTAGAATGACTTGTGTGTTCGATCCCCACCGGGGACAATTCTTTGTATGATGAACATGGTTATTTGTTCTGTGTGTGTTGGGTAATTTGTCTATAATATGTACGTATTTGGAAATAAATAAGTATGTTTATCAGTGTTGTCTGGTTGCCATAGTACAGGCTCTGCCGAATTTGAGATCAGAAGGCGGTGTATTACTTGTCCCAAGATATTGGAACGAAGTTCCTTATCGCGCGTTGTTAAAGGGGCTAGACGGAAAAAATTCTTACGAAAAGTTGTCACGAAACTTTTTGCAGCTGTGCGGTGTGCGCATGTTTCTGTCTCTCTCTCTCTCTCTCTCTCTTATAGAAAGCAAGCCAGATATTTTCATTTCTATTTCGCATTGAACAGTGTGGTGTCGCGACGATTATTTTTGTTGAGTGTATACAGGTTTTTTGTACATAATAAATAATAAGAAATAACTTCGTTCCATCCGGGTGTCCCTTGACACCTCTCAAGTTTTTGTTCTGTGTGTGTTGGGTAATTTGTCTATAACATGTACGTATTTGGAAATAAATAAGTATGTTTATCAGTGTTGTCTGGTTGCCATAGTACAGGCTCTGCCGAATTTGGGATCAGAAGGCGGTCTATTACTTGTCCCAAGATATTTATTTAGTACTAGCTGTGCCCCGCGGTTTTACCCGTGTTAAACTTTATTTATTATCACAGCTCCGCCCCCATAGGTGATAGCGTGATAATTAGTACCATATATGTTGACCCGACCTCTTAGTAATATTCATGCAAAATTTGAAGTAAATCCATGCAGTACTTTCTGAGTTTAGCCCGGACATACATAAACTATATTTTTTTCAATACAGGAAAAAATTCCAAAAACTATATTTTTGGCTTCGATATCTATTTTAGATCACGCCCCAAGTATCCTTTAAAAAAATTTTCACTGTACAGTTTTGACTTTCCTACGATTTTATTATATGTATAGATAATAGATTGGTCACCCATCTATATCTATAAAGAATGACCGCATGCCTACTTAGCCTTGTAGGCCTCCTAGTCTGAGTGATGCTTCAAAGCTTACGGTTTTTACTGAGGAAGTACCGAGCAACAATCCATTTTATCCCAAAAGATTGTACGTCCTTATAAACCGTGAATATTACGAATTGTTTCCAAGATTAATCATTTAACTTTTCGATATGAAATTACAAACGCGGTCAAAGCCAACGATGTTATCGCGGAAAAGTTAAATTGATACATTTTTAACAAGTTTGACTTGGAAAAGTTTTATTATATGATTTGTGTTACAGTCTTTGTAAACAAGGGATGGTTTGAGAGTTAATTAAATAGTACTCCCGGCCGATATTTGCTACGAAGGCCAAACTCACTGGAGACTAGCCAAGTACTCAGAACGTATTGTAATACGAGCAAACACAAGGGACTCTCTATTCTATTACAGACACAATCCGATGGGATGGGTGGTCCCGGTATTAGTGGTTAAGCCAATCCAGAGATCTACTGGACTACATTACATTTAATGCCCGTTACTGAGACTCAATACAAAAATGTTAATCGAAGAATTGACCACGATACTTACTGTCTGTCGTCTAACGTCAATTATGTATATTTGTATGTAATATAAATGATTATTATTATATAATAATAATAAACTGGGACATTATACACACGGCCATCTGATCCCAAACTAAGCAGAGCTTGTACTATGGAAACCAGATAACTGATATACTACATATACTATTTATCTTTTGTAAATACATACCTATATAGATAATTTACACCCAGACTCAGGACAAACAGATATGTTCATGCACACAAATATCTGTCTCGGGTGGGAATCGAACCCACGACCTGCGGCGTGAATGGCAGCGTATCTACCAACCACGCCAACAGGCCCGTCAAATTATCAATAAACTATGGAAAATCTATAAGCCGCCGTCGTTTCTGGGCGGTGATGGACTTATTCCAGCTCGCCAACGCCGCGACGTCTTATTTAAGACTGCTTGACTATTCGAGTAGAAGAAATATGAGTTCATGATATAAAATGACAAAGAACTGCCTTTGAGAAGTATCATAAAGCTAGTTTAACCGACTTGGCCCTTAGCTATCCATACTAGTATTATAATTTGAAAGGGTGTTAGTTTATTTAATTATTTGTTTGTGACTCCTTGCGCTTCAAAAATAGAACCAACTTGGTTGATATATGAAAATAATGAAGGGCTTAGTTTAGTTAGATTCCTATTCAAAACCAAAGCCTTCATTATTTTCATATTTCAAACATCTTGGTGTTGAAGTAGGAGGTCCGCGAGGTTAAGTACTTAAGAGCGCGGTCAATGTATCGACGGGTCAGCGCCAAAGTGGTTTAATTTCTGTGTGTCTCCTTGTTCGTTTTGGAGGGCACATTAAGCTTTTGGTCCTGGTTTTACTCATTAGATAACAGTCCTTAAATCTTGTCAGAGCCAAACGGCTGAGGTTTGAACAACTCAAGGTTGCACTGTTGACCACTACTCGTTCAATAAAGTAAGTGTTCAGATTTACTAGCAGGGAATTTCACACGGGTAAAGCAGAGTGTCAAATTAAGTTTTTCATGAAATCAATACAGTCGTTTTAAAGTAATGGCAATACTGGGGCTCTACCGGGTATATCATGGCTTGCAGGAGGCTTGTCTTGCTGCGACATTATTTTTTCTGATGTTCTGTTCGGGGTCACCAGTTTAGTTGCATTGGGTGATGATGAAAGTAAAAAAACTTCGACTTCGACACAGTGTATATTATAAAAAGTTACATGCGCTCTGCGGTAGTCTCGTTAGCAACTGGCGGCCGGCATACAGGTAAGTTCTGCGCACGCGCCGACTGCCGGGCTAAGCCGCGCCCACTTACTGCATACTACGAATAACGCGCGGCGATTCTTGTTAATTGAAATTTAAAAAAATATTTTTTGTGGTTAAATAATGTGTGTATGATATATATAAATATAGAATGAAATATTAGGGTCCCCTACATCGCTGAACATCAATTTCTTAAATGGCGTTCAAATAAATAAATGTAAATTACTTAATCAATCGTTAAATCGGCTTCCATGAGCACATGTGACGTCATAAATGGTCCGGAATCGATTGTCAACGTTGAAGCCGGGTTAACGACTGATTAAGTCATTTTTAACTTGTATTTATTTGAACGCCATTAATGAAATCGATAAAAATAAAAAAGGTTTTTATTCACGTAGACTTTAAAAAAGCGCTTGTAAGTAGTCCGAACATGTTCGTAGTAATATAGTTGTATACATTATTATTTCTAGTAATATAGATATTTAGGTACACATTGTATTGATTGTATGAAAACATTTATAAAATTTATATAGCAATGATATTTAGCTAGCTCGTATCAACTTATTGTCAAGAGATTATGTTTAATTATCTAGTTTAAGTCTAATATTTTTACTACATATTGTCAGATTATGTTTAATTATCTAGTTTAAGTCTAATATTTTTACTACATATTTTTTCTACATAGTGTGTATCGATGTTCGGTGACTTAGCTGGTAGAGCTCCTGATTGCCTTGTTGATGAATGAGGTTCTTGGTTCAAATCCCAAGACGGGACAGCAGGCGGTAATGGGATTTTTCTGTAAAGAAAAAAATCTTTGTATCAGAGTCTTGAAGTTGGCCGTATTTATTTTCATATTTACCTAAGCTCATTTCGGTCGTGTCGCCAGTTGTCCTTTGAGCCCTTGAGAGTGATAGAATACAAAGTGACCCTGTGTTTGAGCGCACACGACTTGTGAACTATAGTAGGTGCCGCGCCGATATTATTATAAAATTATAATTTTTGGCACAGCTGGTGGTCCTGGGTTCGAATCCCAGTAAGTGCAAATATTTGTGTGACGAGCACGAATATTTGTTTCTGAGTCATGGATGTTTTCCATGTATATAAGTATTTATCTATCTATATAAGTATGTATATCGTCGCCTGGTACCCATAGTACAAGTTTTGCTTAGTTTGGGGCTAGGAGGATCTGTGTGACATTGTCCCCAGATATTATACTGATAAGAATAAGAATAATTTATTTCCCACAAAAAAGTGCACAATTTACACATTAATCAAATTCCTACTCTGTAAATTAAAAGAAAGGGAAAACGGCCAATATTTTCAACGTTTCTGTTTAATTGTTGTATTGCCTCGCTTCTTTGCGGCCGCCAAAGAGGCTTTTCATAAGGTATAATGAAAGTATTCCCCGTCACTTCGTCACGAAGGTGCTGTTTATATTAACATAATGCGGTGCTATGTTTCCGGCGGATTGTTTATTATTCTTCAGTATATTGGATTTTGGAGATTTACTCGTAGGTACACGTCACAAAAAAATAAACAATTATTTTTACGCACTTTGCATAAATATGATTTACACATTATTGAAATATTTAGATTAATAACATCATAATCCTACGTTAAAAATATTATGTATACGCTATCGCAATGGGTAAAATGTAATGGTAGTGTATTTCGTATAAATAAATAATTAACCTCGCTATTATTGGATCGGGGGGGGGGGGGTGGGCGGCGGTGATCACTTACCATCAGGTGACCCACTTGCTCGTTTGTCGACCTCTGCCATAAAAAAACGTAGATATGACTGTAACAGAAAAAAAGCAGTAAGATATCTTTACGGTATAGAGATGTCTATGATCACTAAAGCAGGTTTGTGACATGTATGATATCACCACCATATCAGCCGAAGACATCCATTAATGAACAAAGGCCTACCCGAAGGATCTCCACAATGGCGCTACCTGCATCCACTAGCTTCCCGCGACTGGCAGTCTTGGTAAGATTGATGTGCGTCGGTATACCATGAAGAGGGATTACCCACGTGGCGTCTTCCGGTTCGTGGTTACCACTCGAGAACCTTTATTTTAACTGGCGGTCATTGAACCGATTGTCGTTTCTGCCCATGGTTTGAAACTCCAAAAATCGTCGACTTAAGATGCTCGCAGTAGGCAGTTGGGTCAGGGGTCAGGTTCAGAAGGTAGTACTTTTAGAGACAATAGTGCGTTTTGTGCGGATGTACTCTCTGGAACCTTGAACATCGGCAGCACCCTGCACCTGTAGCCGTTGGGACTCTATTTTATTTATATTTGTAGAAGAAGAAGAAGTACATTTTATTGCATAAGGAATATATACAGTACAATATGCGTAGAAGATTATTGTGCAATTGACGGCCTTATCACTAAAAACGATCTCTTTATATTTATTTTTTATTAGTAACAGCTTTCCTCTCCCTTGCTGGATATTTTTTATGATAGAGATTTTGGAATAGAGACCGAAATGTGTGACCGGAAACCAGGGAAGCGTGAAACGCATGCTATTTAGTTATATTTGACCAAAGAGCGCGCGCGGTGGGTTTGAGATAGTGGCTACCCATATTATGTAAGGTTAATACTACGACAATCTTTCGGCCAACATAGTGTACTATATGCGAAGAAAAATTCGACCAATCACATTATAAATAAATTGGCCTCACAAACATTTCATCCCAATTTTATTATACGGAATGATAACATTTTAGATAAAACACATCATATGCCACTGCAGTAAGGCCCGAGAGTTCTTTTTTTTAACCATTTTATTTTAATAAACAAAACAGAAACATACTACATAAAGGAAATAATAATAAAACTTCGATTACATTGTAATTACACATAGACATGTGTATGTGGTGGATAACCCAAGTGCTTAAATATAATTTCATTTACGACTTTATTATTAACATAATATTTGACAGAAAGTTGTTCCCTATATGTTATTGATTTTGCCTTACGGGTGTTACTGGCTGGATTGGACCCATGTCATTCCTACATCAAAATCTTAATTGATGGATTGAGAATGTAAACGTACTAAATAATATACTGTTTGGATTCCTAGGATGAATAAGGATATTCCTGAGATGTTTTAAGATAACAATCAAACCTTTTATACACCACAGAGTCAAAAGTGAGGGTGGTGGCAAAGATATTCTTTGTCACCAGCCCATTTTACCCCGTGGGGGAGGAAAAGTCGTACGATGGAATATGTAGTAGTACGCCCTTTATACTGCGTCCGCTTACCCGTCTGCCAAGCATGGCGGTCATAGCATATCGTCTCAAATAATGGAAAGTGGGCTTTTGCCCAGCAGTATACGTTCGCAGTAGGATGATCATACTAGACAGAGAGAAGCTGCTGCCCGTACTTTATATTCCTTCAGGATAAATTCTACGCCCCCCACGGGATGAAATGGGGTGGCATATTCTATGCCGCCATCCACACGGCAAAATTTTGTAGTGTCCAACACTTTATCGCCAACACTAGATTAGACGGTCACCGTAGCCTAGTAGGTAGTGCTCCTGCCTACGAAGCTTTTCGAAACCAGGACCACCTGGGTTCGAATCCCGGTAAGTGCAAATATTTGCGTGATGAGCATGAATATTTGTTTCGAGTCATGGATGTTTTCTATGTATATAAGTATTTATCTATCTATATAAGTTTGTATATCGTCGCCTGGTACCCATAGTACAAGCTTTGCTTAATTTGGGGCTAGGATGATCTGTGTAACATAGTTTCCCCTAGATATTATTATTATTATTGTCTATTAGAAAACTCTATGAAAATCTTATCAATTTAGTGTTTCGTTCTGTGACTGAACCAGCTTAAAGTTTACGTGTTTACTCAATTAGACGCTCAAAAGCGTCAAGGTTTTGAGTTCATGCCCATTAAATCCTACGAGATAAGTGTTGGCGGCAGCACAAGGCAACCTAGATTGGAGCCAGCGAATTCATATGTGACAAAATAGAAATTCATTCATAGCAACAGAAACGTAGGTATTTCTTTCATTAGTTCCACTATTTAAGTGAGTATATTCAATACTATTAGATGAGAAATATTTCAATAGTTTCCGAAGATGTATGAAAATAATTATAATTGATCTACTTCTGATATATTTAGAGTTGGCTGTGTGGTGACGGCGACGAATTTTTTATTTTTTTTACTTGTTTATTATTTCAAATAAAATTTATTTAAATTGTTACACTTTAGTACCACAAAACCGTGTTTACCGTACTCCGTACATTAAACAATAATAATAATACTAGGTCATACCGGTTTTAACAATTTTCCTGGTAGAAATTCCTTAACTTACGTTTAAAAATTATATTATCAGAATATCATCACCCCATCTCATCCCATGGGGGGCGTAAATAAAACATTATTTTCTTATCGACACTATTATTAATTTATATTTTTTTTTAAATACACTATTCTTAATAAAAAAATGTTTTCTATTTTTTAGTTTAGTTTTCTGTATAAAGCACGTTTTTAGTTTTTATTAAACTTTTACTTTTATTTTAATTTACAGACCGTAGAATTCGATCGAATGTTATGTAATGTTTACGCATGTTATGTTTCTAGAAACAAAGCTAATAGATATCATCTAGGTATATCCACTAGGTAATTGTGTTAGTAAGAAAATCATTTTGATCTGCCAACGTGTATCTTTCATATCGGTAAAGCGCCCACGCTAATATTACAAAGGGTGCATGTTCGATATCCACTAGGTGATTCAATTTATGAAATGACAGTTTAGAATTAAGATTTACACTTTGATTTGCTAAATTTAAGGTTATTTATGTTAATGTAAACTTAATTCACCTTTGGTGGGAGCGTGTAATGAGTACAATGGTTTTAATAAAAAAATCGACCAATTAGATATTTTTTCCGATGCATTTTATTCATTCAAGCGTAAAATATTGGAAGCGTTAGCATAGGGACTTTTTTTTTCTTAGTCCAATAAGAACTTTTTTAATTGTCTTTAATGCATTTTTATCTGTGTTAGTTATTGTATTTTTGTTTGTTTTTAATTTAAAATATCTTGTATTGTATGTCAACGTTGTCTATGTTAAGTGCGTGTTGTGCATGACTTTAATAGGTGTACATATAAGAACTGAACTATGTAGTG
Organism: Pseudoips prasinana; assembly: GCA_951640165.1. Lineage (NCBI taxonomy): Eukaryota > Metazoa > Arthropoda > Insecta > Lepidoptera > Nolidae > Pseudoips > Pseudoips prasinana. The sequence goes on from OX621248.1 coordinate 35,456,274, forward strand.
AGCTAAGATTTAAATGTTGTGTATGTATACTGTTGGTGTGTCTATAATAAATAAATAAATAAATAAATGTTGTACATGGTATCCTTATGTTTCCAAAAACAATAATTATCATGAGTAACTTAAAGGTTTTCCACAGCCTTAATGGTGACATTATTATGAACATACAACACCTATATTTGCAAGTCACAGATTTACCAAATCCCTTAGTAAACTAAACTCTCAAAGAAAATTGTACTTCAAAGCGCTGTCAATCAAAACAGAGGTAATTGTCGAAATTCCGATAACAACAGAAAAGTGCCAACAAGGAACAAAGTTTCGATACAAGTTCGCTTATCGACAAACAGTGAAGTGAAATCGAAAGATAACTTCGTATTGTCACCGAAGGCACGACAAAAATTGGTCGCAGCTGTGTTGCCTATTCTGCTTCTGTAAATGGAAATTTCCTTCGCTTTTTATGTTCTTATTTTAAATTCAATACGGCATTCTTTATTGTAAATCATTTTATTATGATAACCGCCAAATCAGACCACATAGATTCTCCTTTAATAACGTAACTAATAGATTTTCCTTTACTATGAGAGTTAGGGCATAGCGTACATTCGCTCAGCAGCCGTCGCAGAACAGCCCGACTGTAGAAGTACCTCCACCTTACAGAAGACATTCATTAATAATAACATTTATAATTTTAATGTTGTGTTTCTAAGTGTGAGTAAGGTCGCCAGGGCTTTTCGGAGTGGGGGGAAGGGTCAGCAACACTTGTTTGCTGACTCTTAAAATCCGGCAACGTACCCGGGACTCCTCTGGTGACTTACCAACAGTGACCCACTTGCTCGTTTGTCGGCCTGATATAAAAAGAAATGTATGCAGATAGGTACATAGAAAATATCTTTAATACGTGAATAGTATTTTTGTCTAATGACTTTGGGGAATTGTATTTTTCACTACCATGTGAATTAATCAAGAACTGAATAACTTGTTTGTGACTCTTAAAGGACGGCCACGCACCCGCGACTCCTCTGGTGTTTCAAGTGTACATGGGCGGCAGTAATCACTTACCATCAGGTGACCCACTTGCTCGTTTATCACCCTCCTATATGAAAAAGAAAAACCTCATCTGTAGTAATAGCCCGAGCTTAACTTTGGCTTTAGTGACTAATCTCAAAGGAGACTAGCTAACTATGCACGCCAACAAAAGAGCACTATCGATTCCCTCATTCCCATAATCCGATAGGACTATTTATCACAACTGGAGAGAGATAGGGGGCAGGACAGCGTTGGGGGGCACCGGAGCAGCATACCCACATTACCGGGGCTCCCCCCATCTGATGCCAAGAGAAGACCACGGCAGGATATGGTTAGTCAGTGTGAGCCTGGCATACCCACCCGCCGAGATATTTTGCGGGTAGCATGCTAAGGTATTCCCCCTGCCTTATCAAGGAAAGGACGGCAAGAAAAAGCGAAATAACACTTTACGGCTCGATTTAGGATTTGAACTGAAGCCTTCCTCATCTACGGTCAAACACGCTACATGATTTACACGACACTACTGATCACGATGTTGGACACACCAGCGCACACGAGCATGCGAACAATCACTTATGGGTCACACAAAAAGGTCTCCTGGGATTCGAACGCGGTACACGAAGCGGCGGCGAGGCGACTGTCTTAGCCGCTGCGCCACACGTGTAGCCAAATTATTTACATCATTATCATCATATCAGCCGGAAGACGTCCACTGCTGGACAAAAGCCTCCCCCAAAGATCTCCACAATTACTGGTCTTGCGCTACTTGCATCCAGCAGTTTTCAGCGACCCGCACAGGATCATCGGTCCATCTAGTAGGGAGCCTGCCCACGCTGCGTCTTCCGGTTGGTGATCGCCACTCGAGAACCAAATTAAGAATTATTTACATACTGCTTATTTATCTTATATGCGTATAATTATTAGCTCTAACAACACTGACACTAGTCAGTGTTGTTAGAGCTTAAATATCAACAGTATTTGACACATGTTAGATGCCTACTGAGGTGCTTGAAATATGTTGAAGTATTATGGATTCTCTGTCTATAATTGTTACTTTTGTCAAGAATCTGCTACTTTTCTTTCCACGAGTAATTGGTAACACTAGTTCCAGCACTACTGAAAGTAAGAACTTGGTACTTTGATATAATTAAATTGAATTATGGTATAAAACTGCTTTTTTGTAATGGAGGTTATTATTAATGAAATTTATTCAGCTCTTGGACACTAATATACACTTATACTTGTCAAGCTCACAAGGCAGTACATAAACATAGTGAGATACAGTAATAAAAAAACTTATTACCGATCCGGTATAATATAGAGTTGAATGGCGCAAACGTGTAGTGGAGGGTCGTAAGATCTGTGATGAAGGCTGGTTCGGAGTAGGTACTTGCTGATAAGAGACTGAAGCGACATGAAAGCGGCTCGGCATCAACCACCGCAAACTTCCCTTGTCAGGCCTGCGGCAGGCTATGGCGGTCTCGCATCGGGTTGTTTAGCCACAAAAAGAAATGTCTCTCAGACAATACGCCGTAAATCGTCTGTAATAGGCCGTATATTTAGTATCTGTACGAATGTAATATTACCTTATCGCCTCGTTAGTGTTGCGATAAAGTGCTTTGAACCGCAGATAATGAGGTCCTGAATTTGAATCCCGGGTCGGTCTAAAAAGTGATTTAAGAATTTTTATAAAGACCATTTCTGAGTATTAGACCGTAGTTTGGGAAATGGCGTTATCCCACTCCCAGAAAAACCTGCACCCAAAATTTTTCCGAGCGTGACGTTAGTCCTTCGTCCCATTGGATCATGAGAGTGGTGGAATAGAAAGTGCTCCTGTGTTTGCGCACTCTCATGTCCCTCGTAGATGGTTAGTCTCCATTGAAACTGGACACCGTGGGCGATAATCGACCAGGAATGTATTAATATCATTCCTTCCTGTTCATATGCTCCGCATATTTAACAAAAACTGAAATAGGGCTGTAAAAGAATGATAACGTAACTCAAGAAACCGATATAAATATTTTATTGTCAGTTTGTTGACGCTTATCTATGAAACTACTCAATAAGTTTTCATACTATTTACAAAAACATTAAATTTAGCTTAGAATAATGTAAGTCATTCAAACAAAACTTGATAGCATAAAAGATGTTGTAAACAACGCCAGCCGGTTTGTCATTTAATATCATCATATCCGCCAAAGACGTTTACTGCCAGATAAAGGCCTCCTCCTAGAATCTCCACAACTGCCAGCTGATCTTGCGCTGGGTCTTCTCATCCACGGCCTTCACGTGACCCTTGCAGGATCGAGCCTGTACTATGGCAAGCAGACAACGGATAAACATACTTATATATTTCTATATACATATATATAATGTAATAAAAATTAATTTTTTATTATATTCTATATAGATAAAAATAAATAATTAAAATGAATACTTGGCTGACAAATTATAGTAGTATAGGCAATGATGTTAATAATATCTAAATGTACATAGAATATAATAAAATAGAATAATAATTAAAAAAAGATAATATATTCATAATTTATTAACAACAAATGCCTTATATTTATGTCTGATATACATAAATTTAAATATTAGATACATTAGCATAAAACATAATAGAATTTAATATTTATATTTAATCTCTTCAAAAGCCTCTCTTCTTCGTTTGCTGTGCCCGAAAGGATCCATATTATATTATATAATTCCATTATAACACCAAATTGACATTGTGCAATGCAAATAAAACATTGAGTATATTAGAGATAAACACACCCAGACACAGCCAACGCCCAACTAATAAGCTTGTTCATCACATAAAGATTTGTCCCGGGTGACCCGTTACCTCTGGCTTAGCAGTCCGTGTCAGTCCCGGGTGACCCGTTACCTCTGGCTTAGCAGTCCGTGTCAGTCCCGGGTGACCCGTTACCTCTGGCTTAGCAGTCCGTGTCAGTCCCGGGTGACCCGTTACCTCTAGCTTAGCAGTCCGTGTCAGTCCCGGGTGACCCGTTACCTCTGGCTTAGCAGTCCGTGTCAGTCCCGGGTGACCCGTTACCTCTAGCTTAGCAGTCCGTGTCAGTCCCGGGTGACCCGTTACCTCTGGCTTAGCAGTCCGTGTCAGTCCCGGGTGACCCGTTACCTCTGGCTTAGCAGTCCGTGTCAGTCCCGGGTGACCCGTTACCTCTGGCTTAGCAGTCCGTGTCAGTCCCGGGTGACCCGTTACCTCTAGCTTAGCAGTCCGTGTCAGTCCCGGGTGACCCGTTACCTCTGGCTTAGCAGTCCGTGTCAGTCCCGGGTGACCCGTTACCTCTGGCTTAGCAGTCCGTGTCACTAACCTCTAGACCAACAGGCCAGTCTTATTATAATATAATATCCTGGGACATTATTTATTTACACACGGCCATGTGATTCCAAACTAAGAAGAGCTTGTACTCTGGAAACCTGATAACTGATATAATATCTATAATAATATCTAATAATATCTAGGGACAATGTCGCACAGATAATCCTGGCCCCAAACTAAGCAAAGCTTGTAATATGGGTACCAGGCGACGATATACATACTTATATAGATAGATAAATACATAGAAAACCTCCATGAATCAGAAACAAATATTCGTGCTCATCACACAAATATTTGCACTTACCGGGATTCGAACCCAGGACCACCAGCTTCGTGGGCAGGAGCACTACCAACTAGACTACGGTGAATACTACTTTTCATGTGTATATACATATATATATGTTAACACCCAGACTCAGGACAAACAGACGTATCCATTCACAAAAATATCTGTCCTGGGTGGGAATCAAACCCACGACCTCCAGCATGAAAAGCAAGCATTTGTCAACCACGCCAACAGGCCCGATTTATAAGTAAACATCAAATTTCCTTAACTAAAGTTACATAACACTTTGTGTTATATAACTTTAGTTAAGGCCTCGCCTACTTCACTATATACTACTCGTATGTCATCAAAAAACACTAGTCCAAAGTCTTACTAGTCACTCAAACACAGACTTCATAAAAGGCGGCCCGCTCCACCAATAAAAAGTTTTACTGACGTTGAATGGACATTCTGTCTCCACCATACGATACGTCATCGAGATGTGTCCGTTGAGCGTTTTTATGTGGCTCATATTAGTAAGCTTGGCTGAACGCTAGGGAAATAGGACGGCTTTTTATGATTAATAAAGTAAAGTGGGTACACCTGGGTATTGGTTGATTTTGTACATATAACATGTTAGAACCTGAAAGAGACCGACATCTAGGTGTTGTTAACGTTATTAATCAAGTAAGTAAGAATATTTATTTCTCTTAAAACGTGGTACATACAGGAAAGTTAGACCAATTTTAAGGTTTTGTGTACGGAGATATGCGAAATTTATTACATGTAATCTTTATAGCTCTTATAAAACATCATGCTGAGGTGCTAGCCATTTGAGCGCACTAAATCTATTTTAGTAACAATAATAGAGTATTTTGTAAGGTATATATTTATATTGTATGTCGCCATTGTTACTCTGATTGTGTCTTTTTGTATCTTTATTATGTGTGCTCAATAAATATTTTTTCTTCTTTTTCTTCTTCTTCTATAATTAATTGTTATTTAATCTAATGAATAATAAAACACACGTATATTACAATACTCGAAATATCTCAATAATTATAATCATCAATTCATTGCTCAGTCAGTAAATGTAAGGAAATAATGAAATTTATTCAGCACTTGGGTATTTACATACACTTGTACTTGTCAAGCGCACAATTTATTACATAAACACAGTTTAAAAACATTAATTAAAGCAACAAAATATTTTGAATTAGTCCGTCCGTGTGGTCTGTTTCGTCACATATATTTTTAATATCCTTAAATAAATAAGAAATAGCAAGTTAATAAGCTATTATTGTTACATTTAGCAATTGTATATTAAAATTAAAGAATTGTTAACAACGAGCAGTTGGCTAGCGCAAAAGGGTCTCAACCAGTAGCTTAATTTAAGCGACTAATACCTGAGGGCACCCTTATGGGGTTCGGGCCACAGCTCAGGCGGCCGCTGAAGTAAAAAGATGGAAAACAAAATGGGGGTCAGATCACTTGCACGGGATTAACGATCACGTGTTAAGGGGGCAACGCGATCCTCGCTGCTGAGGATCCTACCCTAGCTAGCCTGCGACTCTAGGTGGACTCTATCACTTGTTACTCAAATCCGAAATTACAGGTTATTCTAATTGATACCTTTACTGACAGGGACTTCATATCAGAACGGACATTAGGTGCTTTAAGCTGTTGATTTTGCGCCTGATTTCTCGTTGGTCTTGAAGTCGTCCCGTAGAATAGTGAAGGTGGTAGAGTAAAGACAGCTCCCGTGTTTGTTAGCGCAGTTTGCGAGCTAAAGAGTTTGTCTTGAGCCGCGGCCTAAATGCGTTCAGGAGCATTGGCTTGGTGTGCGTTGATTGTTTTAAATAATTGAACTTAGAATGTATGTCAGAAGTTTACGCTTGATTTTTGTAAATTAGTGAAGAAGAATTAGTTTTTATGCGTATAAAATAATTACAATTTCATGCACAATTATTTGGTGTATTTATTAGTAGGAAAATAACTCCCATTACTTTGGAATCACCGTTGCCATAAACGTCAAGCTAGAAACCTCACTGATAGACTGTAATATCACGGATGGTATTAGGTCATTATTATTGAACTATTGACTGTAAAATTCATAATTTCACTAAATTTGAAATGTAAATTACTCTATTCTAACTGGATTTCTTGTGTATATGTCAGTTTAACTTCCAGATAGTAGCCTCATTAAGATACTCAAATATCTTTTGATGTGATAATGATGGATATTTTGATCGTAAAATTCTTGAAAGAACTCGTTTATTTACCTCCATTTTGTGAATTTGTTGTAATTGTTTGCACCGTTTTCCAGAATCCAATTACATTCAATTTTATTGAGCCGTTATTGAGACATTGAGTGACAAACATCCAAAAATACAGATATATATCTTTATGATATTAGTAGGATCTGTATGACAAACACAAGACATTTTTCTTACGCTAATGCTAGTTGTATTACTGAAAAAAGTAACAAAAAATAACCCTATATTAATTATTTTTATATAAAACTAGCTGGTGCCCACGACTTCGTCCGCGACAATTTCGAATGATGGCCAATGTAACTACTTACTTCTAGCTTAATCTAAAATAAAAAACCATTAAAAACAAATTAACAATATAAATTTAAGAAAACCTAACCTATAAATAACCTAACTAAGAAATAAACTAAAAACTACTTTGCTACTGTTATTTAAAAAAACGACCCGATATCATCAACCAAAGAAATCAAAGAATACATATCAATTCTCCTAAAGTAGGTACAGTCAGTAAGTCAAATAAAGTAAAATAATAATCAATGGTGCATTCATTACAAAGGTAACTCCCATTAGATTAGGTTGCGACCACGGCATTGATAGGTCTTATATAAAATTTTGTGAACGAAACCATAGCACGATCTAAAACGATGATTACGCAATCTATTACAAAAATATAAACTTGTAAAGCGGTAAAATTAAGATGTGTGCCTAGTTTTTGGGTGAGATTTAGGTGATCATCTATTAATTCAGTTTTGGACTACCTTTTATTTCAAGCATTTATTTATTTTAACCGATATACCAAATAAGTTCCATGATCTGAAACGATATTACCGCCATCTAGATACAAAATTGTGAACTTGCAAATCAGTAAATTTAAGATGATATGTTTTGGGTGCGATCATCTCGACACGAACAATTTATACTACGCTAACTCGAATATAAAATATAAAATGTCGCTTTTTTGGTTTGTTATAAAAATTACCAAAAAAAAAGAAGTTACAAATCTTATAAAACCCTAAATCTTTACTTAGACAACAACGACCACGACATTTTAAGCAAATTGGCAAAGAAAAGAATTTCTCTAAAATTTGAGTTTGTGTAAATTGTTGGTGCCTTTCACACTGAACGAGGCGTGCGCCAGGGCTGTATTCTTTCGCCTAAATTATTCAACCTGTACGGCGAATACATAATGAGAAAAGCGCTGGAGGACTGGGACGGAGGCGTATCAGTAGGTGGCCTACGCATCACTAACCTCAGATATGCTGATGACACGACTATAGTTGCATCGAGTGAAGTAGAGATGGCAACTCTGCTGAAGAAAATAGAAGGTGAGAGTGCCAAACTCGGTCTTAAGATCAACCATTCGAAAACCAAGATAATGGTGGTGGACCGAGCGCAACTTCTACCAAAAACCGATGCACTCAATGGCTACGAAAAAGTCAGTCAATTTGTGTACTTGGGGTCTATGATCACAAATGAGGGCAACTGTACAGATGAAATACGCCGAAGGGCCGGGATGGCCAAAAGCGCTATGGCGAATCTGGACAAAATCTGGAAGAACCGCGGTATTCGCCGGAAAACCAAAGTGCGACTCGTTCGTGCCTTGGTATTTTCTATTTTCCTGTACGGTGCAGAAACCTGGTGCTGCAAGAGCAACGATAGCAAAAAGATCGATGCTTTCGAAATGTGGTGTTGGAGAAGGTTGCTCAGAATTCCGTGGACCGCTATGAGAACCAACGAGTCCATACTGCAGGAGCTTAACATCACGACAAGGCTCTCAGCAATCTGCCACCAAAAGGCCCTTCGCTTCTTCGGACATATCATGCGGTCTCCTAAGCATAGTCTGGAGAAGCACATCATAGTGGGTCAGATGGAGGGAAGACGAGCCAGGAGCAGAGCACCCTCAAGATGGATAGATGCCATCAGGAAAACTGTGGGGCCGGACATCCAGACGGCAGTCCACAGCTGCAACAACCGCAGCGAATGGAGAGCTCGCTGTTGTGGTCGCGATCCTCAGCATTGAGGGACCGAGGAAGAAGAAGAAATTGTTGGTGTCGATTTGTTGAATCAGTTTTGGATTACCTTTTTTTTTATCAACAAATTATTCCCTGGATTGCTTTATTTTTAACTAAAAGACAAATTACTTTACATGCTTTTACTCCAAAAAAAAAACAGATTTTCATACAAACTTACATCCCCTATTTTAGTTGTCCTCAGGGGTGGAATTTCCAAAAATCCTGGAGTACATATTTTTATTTTTAACTGAAAGGCCAAATACCAATTTTCATAGGTTTAACTTCAAAAACGTCGCATTTTTATACAAACTTACATACCCTATTTTACGCCCTAAGGGGTGGAATTCCCAAAAATCCTGAAATACATATTTTTAATTTTTAACTGAAATGCCTAATACCAATTTTCATGCGTTTAACTTAAAAATTGACACATTTTTCATACAAACTTACATCCCCTATTTTACGCTCTTGGGGCTGGAATTTCCAAAAATGCTGAAATTCATATTTTTTATTTTTAATTAAAATGCCAAATACCAATTTTCATGCGTTTAACTTAAAAATTGACACATTTTCCATACAAACTTACATCCCCTATTTTTCGCCCTTGGGGGTGGAATTTCCAAAAACCCTGAAATACGTGATTTTGTATTTTTAACTGGAAGGCCTAATAACAATTTTTATGCCTTAAACTTCAAAAACGGCAAAGTTTCATACTAACTTAGCGCCCCTGTTTTACCCCCTTAGGGGTTGAATTTCGAAAAATCCTTCCTTATTCCTTGTCTACATTATAAAGCAAACATTTGTGCGAAATTTCAGCTTTCTAGGTCCAATGGTTTGGGCTGGGCGTTGATGAGTCAGTCAGTCAGTCAGGACTTGTCTTTTTATTTATATAGATAGGATGGCAAACGAGCAAGTGGGTCACCTGATGGTAAGTGATCACCGCCGCCCATCAGACTCGTAATACCAGAGGAGCCGCAAGTGCGATGTTGGCCTTTAAGAAAAGAATAGGCTCGCTTCTTGAAGGTTGCCATGTCATACCGGATCGGAAATACGCAGCTAATTGATTCAACAGAGCGGTAGTACGCGGCAAAAAGTTTCTTGTGAAACGCACGGTGGTAGACGAACATTTATCCAGGTGATAAGGATGAAATTTCCACTTTTGGTGAGAGGGTCTGTGGCAGAATGGGGCGGCAGGTATAAGCTCGAACAATTCCTCTAAACACTACCCGTGATAAATGCAGTAGAGGACACACAGAGACGCCACGTCTCTCCGCAGGGTAAGAGGATCATTTGATTTTTATTTTGACCATTCGAGCTGCACGACGTGGTATACGATCAATAGGAAGAAGTTGATACTGTGGTGCCCCAGCCCAGACGTAACAGCAATATTCCATATGCGGCCGAACTTGCGCCTTATATAGTTGGAGGCGATGGGCCCATGTATAGTATCACCTAGCTCTGCAAAGGACACCCAGCTTTTTCGAGGCCAACTTGGCCTGACCAATTTCGTTTGACAGTCTAGCTTAGAATGAGTCGTAAAGCAGGGAATGTCTTATAAAATGTAAGCAATGCAGTTGATTAAGAGTAAAACATACTTGATAACAAACAGTAGGCGGGACGTACAAGCAAATTTTCAAAAGAACTAAGCAGTGCTTTTTTGCTTGATTCATTTATACCTGATTATTACATGTTTACAAAAACGAAAGAAAATAAAAAAGATACATAAATCAGTAATTTATAAAGTAAAAAAGATATTTACTAGACACAAGATATAAAGAAAATCCAAAAAGTAGTTCAACAACATTCTGAAATCTTCTAATTAGCGAACATTTCCACGAAAATGTAAGTAATTAGATCTTAGAAAATAATATTACGTTTAACATAAGAATTATAATTAGAAATCAACTACTATAAAGCCTGCAAATATACGATGTGTTGATTCACATCTTAATGGCTTTCATTCGGCGATATGCTATTGCACCGCAGACGATCAACTATATACTGTAACTTTTCGATCCTTATTTCCATAACAATTTAGGTACAGACGCCAGCACATCCAGCTACCACAATCTGTCAAATTTCTTTTATAGATTTTCAACTTTATCACACTAGCATAAGGTTCACTTTCAATTGGAGAAATTTGACAGATTGGGGTAGCTTGATGTGCTGGCGTTTGTACAATTGATGGGCATGTTATTGGTACGCACCAAACAAAAGCTCGTAGCTTTACTCAAAGCGCCTACCCCGGCTCGGTAGAGAGTGCTGGTTCGAGACCCACCGGACGATTAAATTTATGATTTCCTACTTTTAGATTGAATCAATGTAAATAAAATGGCGTCTTTTTCTATTATTGGCCATATGAAGAGATCGGGGCTTTCTAAGAACAGTCCCTAGTAAAACAACTCATCCGGAGCGCACGGTCGGTCAACAGTTTCTAACGTAGGACTTATTACTCCAAAGTATCAAGCAGCTTTTAATCGACAGAACTGAAAATGCTTTGACATTTTCGTACAAACCTCTGTAAAAAAATTACAAGGATATCAATATTTTATTAGTTAATATTAACGTTGGTGTGAATCGAGGCGTAACTAAATAATAATTCATTTCTTGCATATACCACTATTGCCATTCTTGGATTTGATTTATGTGACACATGTTTGTGATATGACCACTAATTATATACGTTTCTATTGAGTTTAGGGCTTGCTACTTTGTCCAGAGGTTCTAGCTCTAGCAGCACTAGTCGTGAGGCCTATGTAGCGCTAATTGTTAACGAAATTTATGAGAGGCAGAACATAGCGTTGATTCCGTTTAGGATCAACTTGAATTCACTCCTACTAAAAACATCATAACGTCAATGTTGTGCCTCTGAGGATGTGGAGTAAAGTCGCTAGATCACATCTTCATGTGTGTTACAAGCGCTATATGCTACGCCGTAATGCCGTATGTTCGTAGCATACAGTTTGGTAGTTGGTAGTAAAAGCAAAAATTACTCGTTTATTTAGTTATCATTATCTAATTTAATAATGATCACACTAATATTATAAAGGCGAAAGTTTGTGAGTGTGCACACTGCACATCAAAACGGCAGGATCAATTTAATAAAATTTGGTATGGAGTTAGCTGACACTCTAGATTAACACATAGACTAATTTATAAAGTTTAATGTGGGTAAAACCGCGGGGCACAGCTAGTTCTATACGATAACATGAGCACGCTAAAAATCGAGGTGTCTATTTAATAACTGTTCTCATTTATAGCCAAACACTTGCCTAAAAGCCAGCGTCATTTTAGCTAATTCAGCAATATCGGTGATACAATACAGAATAGCTCTAGTTCTGAAATAGCCTATCGACCGTACCAATTTCGCTCAAAATTCAGTCTTATGTACTATATAATAAGAATCAATTTATAACTGAAATAAAATGGTTAATGGATCAGTTTAGGAGCCAGAATGGCGATGGGTATTCACTGAGCAATTCCTGTCTTGCGGTAAATCTTAGAGAAAGCTTCCCACACCTGCCAAATATACGATATCGATATTCTAAGCTGGCTGGCGAAATTCTGGTTGTTCCGGCTCTTTATAGGTTTAACGGAGACATTTTTGATACATGATACCTATATAAAATTTAGTGTATTAAAATCCATTTTTGTAGTTTTAATAACACCTTCTTCTCTTTCGTTACGCTTTTGGCAGAGCGGTCGTGGTCACATCGAGGCATCCACGTCGGTGGTAAAGGTGGACACAGCTTTCCGCACGATCTCCCGCCATCTCTCTCTGTTGGCGGACTGTCTGGCGAAGTCAGATACGCAGCTTCCTACTGCGGATTTCACTTGGTCAGTCCAGCGCATAGGTGACCTGACACGCGATCTGGTTCCCTCCACTTTTCCTTGCACAACCAGGCGTCCTATGGAGTCGTTATCCCGCCTAGAGAGTTTTAAATCATCTGCGTCCCCGATTCCATGAGATTCCAACAAGGCTTACTTTAATATCATCACATTTTCTTCTAACTTAGGGCATATTTAGTTGTGTGATTTTAATATTGGTACGAAATACAGAGAAATCACACTAATATTATTAAGGTTTGTGAGTGTGTGAGTGTGTATGTTTGTTACTCTCTCACGCAAAAACTACCCGACGGAATTTGATGAAACTTTGTAGTAATATAGCTTATATATCTGAATAACATGGGTTATAATTTATAAAGTTTAACACGGGTAAAACCTAGGATAACCTAATTAGGATCTGTCGATTAATTGTGTGCCCTATTAGAGCTGTCTTTACAAACGTAATCTAAAATAAAATAAAAAACAAAAATCATATTCATTCATTCCATAAAAATATTACATTTGTATGGAATCGTCAATATCTTTTTACCCACGTCATGCACTGCACGGTACATGACGTGGCAGCTAGTGAGAAACACTGCCAGAAAAATTACATTGTGTTTAAATTAATCTCGTGAAGAAATATTGAATAAGAATTAAAATAGTCTTGTATAATAGTCAATTATAGGTAACCTTGTAAATGCTTATTTGGGTCTAAGGTAATGTCACTTATCTGTCATTAATTAATTATGTTCTCTCAACTTTTAACCGAACGCAATTCTATGAAGATTTGACCACGTCTACCCTAGTTTTGATATATTTTACGCAAAACTTAGGTGCGGCAGTTCCTAAAACAATAAGCGATAAAAATCTTCGGAGGCAGCGTCAGTTATAAATCACCTCCGCCAACACCGTTAAAGGTACACCAGAGTACTACATAAATATTTAACATCTTCGTTGATATTCAGATGGTCCGATAAAGAAATTATTATTGGTGCATTACTTTTGATATGCCATAATAATCTTTATGTCTAACATGTTTAGGGTGATTTTTGATTTATTGTTATTGCTTGTGATTACGGTTTCCGGGGTGTTTTGGAGCTTTTTATTGGTTTTTAAAGGCGTTGCTGTTTATGGGGAATGAATTTCTGTTTGTACTTCGTAGTGTTTAGGTGCCTACTGTTGGGGAAATGTAGACATTAGGGGAGCTTAATTACTGATATTTATTATGGAACTTATCATTTTATTACTTGTTTATGATTGCTTTGTTGGGCCAGTTGAGTGGTAGCATATTCAGCTGCAGAAACAATTCTTCCTGAGCCTGAGCCTGAGAGTAGTGTTATTTAATAGGATGTAATTTCACTCATAATGTAAAATTGTCAATAGGGAAAGAAAGTAGGTACATTCGTACCTCCGCAGGTAAAACAAGTACCGACGGCATACATTTTTTTTATTGGTTCACAAATCGGACGAAAATGTATGTTCGGGCCAGTTAATGTTGCGCCTGATAATATCCCATGGCAAGGAGATGAGTCGCGCCAGACTGTGACGGGCAGATCATTTTGTGTGCTATGGACTCCTGAACTGTCAACATTATTATTTTTTATTGTATCGCGTAAATTATTATTTATCATCAGTAAACTTGAAACAGGCATATTCAGGAGTTTCATTTCCTAGTCCTCAAGTAATTGAAGATCTGCGCATTCATTTGGTGACCCCGACGTGATCAATTCCGACTTAGTGCAAGTTCTCCAAACGGTCGTCACGAAATCCATATTCAAGAAAAGGACTCATCCTGAGGGAACTCGCCAGCATCTCGCTGCAGCAACTATTTCCGAGGGAAGAGCATCAATCCTTTCGATATCATAATCCTTTCTAACGTAAAATACGTTAGAAAGGATTATCCTATAGCCTAAATATAGTTGATAATTTTATTCACACAACTCATTCATACCTACTCACAAGTTAAAATAATATTAATTAGTTTTCGTTAAATTCAATAAGATCCTAAAACAAATATACAAATTGTATGCCCTTAAATATCGAATACAGCGTGCAAAACTTTACTTTACTTAAACCGTTGAGGGTCAATGCCAGTGACAGTGACATAATGACAGGCAAATAACCATAGTACTTAAATTTTGTAGTTCAGGGTTCTATTTTTTCACAAGTTGACAAGTTGTTGAAGGTACTATGTTAAATAGTTAAACATAGGACCTTCGCCTTTTATGAAGTTAGTAATCAATGAAATTAATATGGTCTCTTACTTTCATCGTCATCACCATCATATCAGCCGAAAGACGTCTACTGCTAGACGAAGGCCTCCCCCAAAGATCTCCACAATTGCCGGTCTTGCGCTATTCGCATCCAGCAGTTTCCAGCGACCCGCACAAGATCATCGGTCCATCTTGTAGGGGGCCTGCCCACGCTGCGTCTTCCGGTTCGTGGTCGCCACTCAAGAACCTTTCTGTTCTCGGTTATACGAGCGAGGTATCGGTTCTACGAGCTATGTGCCCCGCCCACTGCCACTTCAGTTTTGCAATTCTTTGGGCTATGTCGGTAACATTGGTTCGCCTGCGGATTTCTACATTTCTGATTCGATCCCGCAGGGAAACTCCGAGCATAGCCCTCTCCATTGCTCTTTGAGTGACCTTGAGCCTTCTAATAAGGCCCATAGTGAGTGAACACGTCTCTGTTCCGTAAGTCATCACTGGCAACACACACTGGTCGAAGACTTTCGACTTGAGACACTGCGGTATTTTAGACGAGAAGATGTTACGTAGCTTCCCGAACGCTGCCCAGCTGAGTTGGATTCTACATTTGACCTCCTTTTCGAAGTTGGACCTACCTAGTTGGATGATTCTAGATTCTATTTGTTTTGTATTGTATGTCTCTTACTTTAGTATTTGGTAAAACATACAACCTAGTGAACAGCCTATACAACACGGGCATTTCGTTAAAATATCTTCTAATGTAAGTTGGCACGCCTCTTAGCTACACGGGACTTTTGATGGGCTGGTTGGGTTGGTTGGTAAATACTTACCTTTCACGCGGCAGCTCGTGGGTGCAATTCCCACCTAGGACAGATATTTGTGTGCACGAATAACTGGTTGGACTACGTCTATATGTATTTACAAAAGAAAAGTAGTGTATTAGTTGTCTAGTTAAATAGTACAAGCTCTGCTTAGTTTGGGTCGTGTGTGGATAATGTCCTAAGATATTATTATTATTTGTAAAATAAATTTCACCGTAAATGCGATGAAATGTAAATAAGACTGGAAAATTTCTGATCGACGTCTTAAAACATTGACTAATATTGTAACCGAGTTTTATACTTCATGTCACTAATAATTTAGTCGACCTATTTCCAAATCTAAGCAACCATCAAATTATCCAGACTCGAATCCAGTCGAATTCGCTTAATTATTGCTTTTCATGTTACCCTTAAGCATTTTAGTTCAGTAATTATTTGAGTAAATTCAGAAATAGGACTGGTATAATTCAGTGATTCCCAACTTTTTTATTGTAATTTTTTTCATACACTCCGTGTACCTAAATATCTTTATGTACCCAGAAATAATTATAAATTAATTATATATTATTATATTAATTATATATTTACAAGCGATTTTTAAAGGATACGTACTAAGGACACGTTCCCAAGATACAAGTTTACTTAGTTTGGGAATCAGGAACTACAACTTTTTAAATTATTTGTTTTGTGTGAAAATAAACAATTTTTTTATTTTTTATTTATAAAGTCTGAATAAAAACCTTTATTATTTATTTATTTTATTTATTTATAGTAGGGATTACTATGATTATTTTTAATATATTATACACCAAAACGTATATGATCCTTATTTAGAGTCTTTAGCTGTAAACTGATATGTTGTTTTAACTCACTTTAAGTGGGAAATGATACAAATGCGGAAAAGGGTTTAATGTTTCTACATTGTGATGACGTAAAGGCTTTAAATATATTTTCATATTAATGAATTAACTGTCGACGGGCCTGTTGGCGTAGTTAGCAAATCTCTGCCTTTCATGCTGGAGGTGGTGGGTTCGATTCCCACCCAGATATTTGTGTGCATGAACATGTCTATTTGTCCTGAGTCTAGGTGTAATTATCTTTATAAGTATGTATTTACAAAAGAAAAGTACTAT
Source organism: Pseudoips prasinana (assembly GCA_951640165.1). Classification (NCBI taxonomy): domain Eukaryota; kingdom Metazoa; phylum Arthropoda; class Insecta; order Lepidoptera; family Nolidae; genus Pseudoips; species Pseudoips prasinana. The sequence goes on from OX621248.1 coordinate 35,473,188, forward strand.
ATGTATTATATCAGTTGTCTGGTTTCCATAGTACAAGCTCTGCTTAGTTTGGGATCAGATGGTCGTAAATAATGCCTCAGTATATTATTATTATTTTTATATTCTCGTAGCAACTTTTTATTTAAGTAGCTTATTGACTTACACGATAATTATTTAAAACATTTATATTGTGCAAAAGCAACACGGTAAGTGCAATTGGCTAGGACTATGAATTTTATCCCCGTAGGACTAGACCAGAGTCCCACGTCCCCCGGTTGGGAAACAGTGGTCTAATTGTAAGTGGTGTCAGGGGCGATACTCGTCAGCCGTCAGCAATAATTAGGCCAGTTCAGACCGAATGAGATGGCCATATCGCGTGACTGCGGACGTCAAATGCGAATTCAGGTGTTTCAGACGGGATTGAAACAGACCAGATTTTAGTTATACCCGTAATGAAAATTTGAAGAATGACAGCTGGGAATTGAGTTTAACATTTATAGTAGTAACTTAGATCGACATAGGCTGACTCAGATCAAACCCAGAAAACTAAAACCCAGTAAAATTGTAGTAATTAATAGTTACATACATAAAGTTTAGCTACACTATTCAAAAATTTCTTACTTTGTAACATTCAATGATATATGTGATTAGTATTTTTTTAAGACAATGCCCGAACTATTGAAGTTAATCCGCGTTTTGGGCTACTTTACAAACATATATTTAATGGACATATATTCCATCCAGATTCAAGACAAATAGTTATCCTGCTTGGGAATAGAACCAGAGTTAAGAAGTGGGGAGGTGACTGGCTAAACCGCTGCAAATGTTCAAGCTATCCAAGTCAGTCTGATGTTATAAGATTTCATCTCTCAACAGACAGACAAACATCTTAACATAATTTTTTTGCCATAATATTACAAAAAGGTCATTACAGTTTCTGAAAGGCAGAGATTAATAAAATAATAACAGTAAATATACATATTCAACATGGAAATTTTATTAATGTTAATAATAATTTATTATTAAAAATATTATTAATATTTCATTACTAAAGCAAAGGCTTTCATATATATCCACCGATAAAAAATAGGCCTGCAGTTCAACAAAGTCGTCTGAAAAACCTTTATTTCCTACAAGTGTCAGTACATAGGTAATAACAGGTATTTTGGCTAATTCTGGAAATTACAACTTGAAACTAAGGATAATGTACACGCATTATGTTGTGATTTTCGGTGCTAATGTTGCTTTTTTAACGACCCTGCTTTTGTTTATGAACTCCGTTCTGAACTTATTTTTACTGGGTAATTTACTTTGGTGATTTTAAGTTTCTAGTATAAAAGTCGAAGGGCTCATCCATCTTTTAGTTCATACTTAGTTTTATAGTAAAAATATGTTATTTTATACGCAAAAATATTACGACCTTTAATAAGAATTATTTTGGCTTTTAGGGTATGGTATGTATGTATGCATAGATTAGAATATATTTATTTTACACCATTGAATACATATCATGACATATTCAATTACAAAGAAAAGTTTTACGAAGGACATCGCATAAAGCATTAACTAATAGCAGTATATTTTAATTTTATACCATTATTCGCAATGCATAGCGTTAATCTAATCTCAAAAATAGGAAATCAAAAATTTAATCGTCCGGCAATAGCAGTAAGTGTGCAACAAGAGATATACCAAAATTGTGGTACGTCCTATATCCATAAATAAAATAAATTGTAATAGCTTTGCACTATTACAAATGTCAGAAATTATTAAACAAAGTAATATAGTATTTATATTTAAAACTTGTTGCAACGATAGCCTGTTATTTTCACTCAATAAATTTAAAGCATTGTTAAGAAAGTCTAAGAGGTAATATATCAGTCTGGTCTGTTGGTGTAGCAGGAAGTGACCCTGATAGCTAAGCTGGAGGTCGTGGGTTCGATTCCCACATAGGACAAATCTATGTGCAATGAGCATGACTACTTGTTCTGCATCTTTGTGTAATTTACATATAATACTTACTGACACGGCATACGTTGTTTTGCTTTATAAGTTATTTCTAGTTAATATTTTGGTATAAAATTAAAATAACTAACTTATAATAACCGTGTGGGGATTTGGTCTACGACTGAATTGGGAATGGACCGTTGGACCATGAATGCCTATAAAAATAAAAAAACACTGACCTTTAAATTCTTTAATTTATTGTACTTTACTCAGCAAATTTATGGTAAATTTACTATGAGAAGATAACTAACATGACAATAACTTGATACGAGCTAGCTAAATATCATTGCCGTAATAAAATAAATTTTATAAATGTTTTCATACAATGTGTACCTAAATATCGACGACGACGGTCACCGTAGCCTAGTTGGTAGTGCTCCTGCCTACGAAGCTGGAGGTACTGGGTTCGAATCCCGGTAAGTGCAAATATTTGTGTGATGAGCACTAATATTTGTTTCTGAGTCATGGATGTTTTCTATGTATTTAAGTATTTATCTATCTATATAAGTATGTATATCGTCGCCTGGTGCCCATAGTACAAGCTTTGCTTAGTTTGGAGCTAGGATGATCTGTGTGACATTGTCCCAAGAAGATATTAGTGAGAAAGACGGAAGACCGGCTGCGTTCTCGTCCCTAATCAGTAATCTTGATCGGTTATCGACAATTGAGAGATGGAGTTTATTACAGAAGTTAAATCTTTATAAAAATTTGGCGGTTCGTTATAGAACGGTGAAAATTTAGGATTATATTATGTAGGTATTTTATTCAAAATAATAAAAAAATAAAATTTGGTCCAATACCTAAAAAAATGTGGTATGGGCAACGTGTAATTTAAATGTGGTGTGTGAGGTTCCATACAGTCATAAATAAAAAAAAAAAAACAATTGTAACTCAACTTAACTAATCCCCTCACATGAAATTGTATCACCACAAAAAATGCACCCCGTATTTATATAAAATTAAACGTTAAGTAGAAAATTAAATCGCCCTTTTGAAAATAATTACATTTGTTGCAAAACGTCGGAACTTTTTCGTTTGGCATTCGGCAGAGTTCAACTGGCACAATTTAGAGAGTTATACGGTGGAAAAGCCGCGGCATCCGGTGGGCTTGCTTTTTACTTTTTGTTTTCACCCTACCCTCGTGCCTCGCGTATTCAGCCGTCATCGAATACTGAATATATCACGTGGACTTAGCTCGATTCATTTGAAGTCAGTCTCGACTCGATTTTAAAATTAACCTGCATTTTATTAACATTTACACTTCTAAAAGATTTTTAAAGTAGTTATATTCAAATTGCCGAATGACAATATTATATAATGAATGCAGTGATACGGTTGATATCCACCACGTTTCATTAGGATTGTTTATAATTATAATAATAATAATGTCCTCCTAGCCGCAATCCGGCCACGGCAGCCAGTCTCAATAGAGATTAGCCATCTGCGCGGGACATATTATAGTGCACAAGTATGTGCGCAAACACAGGAGCACTTTATATTCCATCACTCTTTTGATCCGATGGGACGCCTAGCGACACGACCGGAAAGAGGTCAGGTACAGGACGAACGGCTTTAGCTTAACAGGCTTATCGGGCTGATGCTGAGAAATTTTTCTTTTTACAGAAAAGTCCCAAAATCACTTTTTGGCCCGACCCGGGATTCGAACCTAGGACCTCGTTCTCTGCGGGTGAACACGCTAGCGCTAGATCAACGAGGCAGTTGTTAAGAAAAATTATCAATAGTTGTTAAACAACTATTGATAATTTTTCTAAACAAATTTTTACTTACTTATTTGTTAAGTTACACATAAAAAATAATATAGAATAATATATATAATATAATATTAGTATGTTTATCAGTTGCCTGGTTGTCTTAGTTCAGGCTCTGCCTGATAGATGGCCTAAGATTTTCACCAAAAAAAAAATGCGATATTTTACCTAGGTACACATCAAACATAGTGCTCATCAAACAAAGTTGTCCTTGGGGTCCTATGTATAATAATAATAATAAATAAATAACAATAAAAAAGGTTTATTCCCAACAAGCACAGATAATCCTTAACTTAGTTTACATCTAAAACGATATAACTGATTGCGTTTAGTTTATATAATACTAATGAAGCATGCAACATTATAAGTACTAGCTAGGAAAGGCGTCTACCTCAGCAAATGTTACAGTAAATAATAATAATTACTGTAACGCTGATCTTCCGATAGCGCTTAAAAAACTACTAATTAAATTACAAAATTATCATGCGTATCGACCTGTAGTAGCGTTTGGTTGCGACTCCAACCACTTTAAATGTCATCAAAGAGACTATAAACAACTAGTATTGCGTCATTGCTGTGTTTACCTATCAAAACTGTCAAAGTATAAAAAAAATTACGATAAATATGAATGTGAATGCGGGCAGTTTAATAAGAAAAAGACCTCTGTCTTAGCAGGCAGGGTCACTAACCACGAGATCCACACGCCAGTCATAAAATATAAGGTTTCTAATTTTATTTAGAACCAATATTTATTTATTTTATCGGAACAGACACGATAAAGATTTTCTGCTTCTTATAATCCAGTAGACTATCTTAAATATTAATAACTAGCTGTGCCCCGCGGTTTTACCCGCGTTAAATTTTATAAATTATCACAGCTCCTCCCCCGTAGGTGATAGCGTGATAATATGTAGCCTATATGTTGACCCGACGTCTTATTAATATTCATGCAAAATTTGAAGTAAATCCATGCCGTACTTTTTGAGTTCAGTCCGGACATACATACAGACAAACAGACACACAGACAAAAATTCTAAACACTATATTTTTGGCTTCGATATCGATTGTAGATCACGCCCCAAGTATCTTTTAAAAAAAATATTCAATGTACAGTTTTGACTTTCCTACGATTTTATTATATGTATAGATAAACTAAACATTTTTAAGGTTTTATAAATATCGTAAACTTTTACAAGCCTTTTTATGCTCATGAATGCAATATGTAAGGTTAGGTTAACGGGTAAGGTATTCACATAAACCTCACATAGTAGGGTAGTCTTAGGAACAAGCAAAACTCATTAAATTTAAGTTTTATAGAATTACAAGCTGTGCCCGCGACTTCACCGGAATTTTTTTTTAAGCAAATAATAGTAATCTAGGGACAATGACACACAGATCATCCTAACCCCAACTAAGCAAAGCTTGTACTATGGGTACCAGGCGACGATATACATACTTATATAGATAGATAAATACTTAAATACATAGAAAACATCCATGACTCAGAAACAAATATTCGTGCTCATCACACAAATATTTGCACTTACCGGGAACCGAACCCAAGACCACCAGCTTCGTAGGCAGGAGCACTACCAACTAGGCTACGGTGATCGTATCATTGTGAAATGACTCCGTTAATGTTACATCAGAATATCTCTAATATTTTGTCTCCTGTCGCAACCTTACAAAACATTCGCATGTTTTATAAAGTCGCGGGCACAGCTAGCAATGCTATAAAATTTAAATTTAATGAGCTTTGGGCAGGCCCCCCACAAGATGAACCGATGACCTTGTGCGGGTCGCTGGAAATCGCTGGATGCGGATAGCGCAAGACCGGCAATTGTGGAGATCTTTGCGGGAGGCCGTTGTACAGCAGTGGACGTCTTTCGGCTGATATGATGATGATGATGAGCTTTGCTGATTCCTAAGACTACCCTCACAGCAATTTGGCTAGCCGTAGCTAGTGCTGAAGTAAAATTTTGCTGTGTAATGGTACCCATTTATGGTGCCAGTAAAATTATGTTTCGTTCTAAGTACCTGATATATTTGGAATTATTTGTGTATTATGAACAAAACTATTTCTTTTTTCTTTCCTTATCCAAAAATTGAGATGTTTTCAGCGGCCCCTTGAGCAGTGGTCCGAACCCCATAAGGGTGCTCTCACTTCAGGTATTTGTCGCTTAAGTTAAGCTGTTGATTGACAGCCTTCTGCACTCAATAACTGGTCGGTGACTTAAATTTTTAATATAATAGTAGATACTAAATTTGGAAATAGTATCCAAGTAACTTATTATAAGTTACTTATTTAAGATTTACACTTGGATCCGGTGGTAGCATTAAAGCGCGACCGTCGTTATTAACACAAGGTCCGTCATAATAATAATACCTTAATATAGACAGAACCATTGACAATATGTAGTAAAAAATATTAGACTTAAACTAGATAATTAAACATAATCTCTTGACAATAACTTGATACGAGCTAGCTAAATATCATTGCTATAATAAAATAAATTTTATAAATGTTTTCATACAATGTGTACCTAAATATCTATGTTACTAGAAATAATAATGTATACAACTATATTACTACAAACATGTTCTGACTATTTACAAGCGCTTTTTTAAAGTCTACGTTATTAAAAACCTTTTTTATTTTAAGGAATGCTCTAGAACTCTAACGACTTGTTAAAAAAATTTGATAATTTAATATTACCTAAATTTATTCGTATCTACTACATTGTGAGCTTTACAAGTACATCACCATTGTCATCATATCAGCCGAAAGACGCCCACTGGTGGACAAAGGCTTCCCCCAAAGATCTCCACAATTGCCGGTCAAGCAATACAAGCGTATGTTAATACTCCCCAGTGCTAAATAAGTTTTATTATTTCATTAATTTCTAAAGTAGAAAACGGAAAGGCCGTTTACTACCCAAGAAACTATGTGATGTGGGTAAGATGAGACGTTTATAAACATACACATAAATAATAATATTCTGGGACACATTAACATACGGCCATCTGATTCCAAACTAAGCAGAGCTTGTACTATGGAAACCAGATAACTGAAACTATGTGATGTGGGTAAGATGAGACGTTTATAAACATACACATAAATAATAATATTCTGGGACACATTAACACACGGCCATCTGATTCCAAACTAAGCAGAGCTTGTACTATGGAAACCAGATAACTGAAACTATGTGATGTGGGTAAGATGAGACGTTTATAAACATACACATAAATAATAATATTCTGGGACACATTAACACACGGCCATCTGATTCCAAACTAAGCAGAGCTTGTACTATGGAAACCAGATAACTGAAACTATGTGATGTGGGTAAGATGAGACGTTTATAAACATACACATAAATAATAATATTCTGGGACACATTAACACACGGCCATCTGATTCCAAACTAAGCAGAGCTTGTACTATGGAAACCAGATAACTGAAACTATGTGATGTGGGTAAGATGAGACGTTTATAAACATACACATAAATAATAATATTCTGGGACACATTAACACACGGCCATCTGATTCCAAACTAAGCAGAGCTTGTACTATGGAAACCAGATAACTGAAACTATGTGATGTGGGTAAGATGAGACGTTTATAAACATACACATAAATAATAATATTCTGGGACACATTAACACACGGCCATCTGATTCCAAACTAAGCAGAGCTTGTACTATGGAAACCAGATAACTGAAACTATGTGATGTGGGTAAGATGAGACGTTTATAAACATACACATAAATAATAATATTCTGGGACACATTAACACACGGCCATCTGATTCCAAACTAAGCAGAGCTTGTACTATGGAAACCAGATAACTGAAACTATGTGATGTGGGTAAGATGAGACGTTTATAAAAATACACATAAATAATAATATTCTGGGACACATTAACACACGGCCATCTGATTCCAAACTAAGCAGAGCTTGTACTATGGAAACCAGATAACTGAAACTATGTGATGTGGGTAAGATGAGACGTTTATAAACATACACATAAATAATAATATTCTGGGACACATTAACACACGGCCATCTGATTCCAAACTAAGCAGAGCTTGTACTATGGAAACCAGATAACTGAAACTATGTGATGTGGGTAAGATGAGACGTTTATAAACATACACATAAATAATAATATTCTGGGACACATTAACACACGGCCATCTGATTCCAAACTAAGCAGAGCTTGTACTATGGAAACCAGATAACTGAAACTATGTGATGTGGGTAAGATGAGACGTTTATAAACATACACATAAATAATAATATTCTGGGACACATTAACACACGGCCATCTGATTCCAAACTAAGCAGAGCTTGTACTATGGAAACCAGATAACTGAAACTATGTGATGTGGGTAAGATGAGACGTTTATAAACATACACATAAATAATAATATTCTGGGACACATTAACACACGGCCATCTGATTCCAAACTAAGCAGAGCTTGTACTATGGAAACCAGATAACTGAAACTATGTGATGTGGGTAAGATGAGACGTTTATAAACATACACATATATAATAATAATAATAATATTCTGGGACACTATTAACGCACGGCCATTTGATCCCAAACTAAGCAGAGCTTGTACCATGGAAACCAGATAACTGATATACTACACATAGGCACTACTTTTTTTTGTAAATACATACTTAGATAGATAATTACACCCAGACTCGGGACAAACAGACATGTTCATGCACACAAATATCCTGGGTGGGAATCGAACCCACGACCTCCGGCGTGAAAAGCAAGCATATGCCAACCACACCAACAGGCCCGTATATGTATATAAACATAGATGAAGTAAGTTGGCAATGATTGAACAAGTTAAAACACGTCGTCAATCAACTTCAGTTACAGTTTCCATTTCCGCTCAGATGTCTGAAACGGGTACATGCGAATGCTTCAAATGAACGTGCTTTGCCATTTCCATTAAGTGAAATAAATGTAAATGGCAAAGACATTCCTTAATAATAACATTTTTTTAAAATTATTTAATAATGTACCAAGTATAGTACTTTATAAATGTATTACAATCTACTGTAGAGACTAATAAGTAATTACATTAATAACTTAATGTTGTGTTTCTGCGTGTGAGTAAGGTTGCCAGTGCTCATCGGGGGGGGGGGGGGGGGGGGGGGGAGGGTCAGCAACGCTCGCTTGCTGACTTTTATAAGGGCCAACTACGCACCCGTGACCTCCGGTGTTGCGAGTGTCCATGGGCGGTTGTAATTACTTAACATCAGGTGACCCACTTATCGTACTCTTGTATATATAAAAAAAATACTTTACCCATATTTAATATAAAGTCTATGGTTCCTTCCCACAGATATTATTATTTTATTCTTTTTATATATTTGACTTGAGTCTTCAACAGATAATGTACATACGCCAGCACCCCAATCTGTCAAATTTCTTTTATAGATTTTCAACTTTATTTCAAAATCATAAGGTTCAATTTAATTGGGGAAATTTGACAGATTGCGGTAGCTTGATGTGCTGGCGTCTGTACATCACCATCAGCCTGATATCGTCCACTGCTGAACATGGGCCTCCCAAAAGATTTCCATAACGTTTCCATTTGGCAAGGTTTGCCGTATTCACCGCAGTAAGTTGGTAGTGAGTACACAGGAGGCACCAAAGTGGTTTAATTTCTGAACGTCTCCGTGCTTCAGAGGGCACGTTAAACTATCGGTCCCGGTTGAAGCCATTAGGAAACAGTAGTTTAGCCAAGTCAGAAGGGGGCTTGAATAACTCTGACGCTAGTCCCTTTTTTTCATATGAATATTCAGTTCTCATGGTGAAGGTTCTTCAACTTTTTCGTGGTACACACGGCTACATATCAAGCTATAAATTCCATTATAAGCTGACCTCTCATTGTATGTAAACCCTATACAATGCGAGATCAGCTTATACTGGAATTTATACCTTGATATGTAGCCGTGTGCACTTGCGCTTATAGAGCAATTTTTGTAGTCGGTTATTATTGTTAATTGTTTTTTGTACAGACGTCAGCACATCAAGCTACCCCGATCTGCCAAATGTCTCCAATTGAAAGTGAACCTTATACTTAAGTGATAAAGTTGAAAATCTTTAAAATAAATTTGACAGATTGGGGTAGTTGAATGTACTGGCGTCTGTACATTTTGCAAGTTGATGCTCTACATGTTGTTAAGTTTTATAGGCAAATTTAACTCTTTAAGTTACACCCGCTAATATACTAATAATAAAAAATAAATTTGTTGTTCTCTAATCTGCAGGATGCCGCTTATACCTACGTAAATTATTTCATGTTCAAACCGCTTCTGAAATCTGACGCAACATAGTTCCCGCTGCCAACATAATTTTTCACTGTGAAATATCAAGTAAATTTATCAATTTCAGCGCTAAAGCATAGCGTACCAAGATGTATGAGTAATATCAGTCATTTAACTTCGGGAGTACAAATTGGGTACAGATTTCGGTCATCACGTCAGTTTGTTCGTGATAAGTCGTTTTAAGGAAATTGAGATTGACACATAACACATAGGTACGTACAGATAAGGAATGTTTATTTTTATTTTATGTAGGTTGGGATTTTTGGTTGGAATAAAGTACCTTGCGGTATGAGTTGACAGATAAAAATGTTTGTAAAGAAAAAGCGTTATAGCCCTTTTGTTCGACTTTCTCTATATATCTCTGATTATTCTATTATATATGTGTGTTTGGGTGTGTGTTTGTGTGCATGTTAAGGTAACAACAGTCTGTCTAACGGCTGTAACCGGTAAGGGCTTCACTTGTGGCGCAGCGGCTAAGAAGACTAGATAAGGGATACACCAGGTAATCGGGCAGCAGGACCACCTGTGTACCAGCTACCACATAACGGTAAACCCCTCCAAATGGCAACGTTATAAACTTTTGTGGATTCCTATGTCCAGCAGTGGCATTGTCAGCCACATCATTATTATCATTATCTTTATTTATCGTGATCAGGCTGATGATGAATTAACGGACTCAAAGCATACCGAGACTTACACAACTTACAATTAAGAGTAAAATATCATCCTGATATCGTCCACTACTAGCCATAGGCTTCTAACACGTTGCCATTTGGAGGGGTTAGCCGTAGTGGTAGTAGCGCTCGAACAATAAAATGTTCTAGCTAATGCTGAGATGGTGCCATTTCAGGCTTGCACGGACAACTAGTGTCTGTTTTTAGGGTTCCGTAGCCAAATGGCAAAAAACGGAACCCTTATAGATTCGTCATGTCTGTCTGTCTGTCTGTCCGTCCGTATGTCACAGCCATTTTTTTCCGAAACTATAAGAGCTGTACTGTTAAAACTTGGTAAGTAGATGTATTATTGAACTGCATTAAGATTTTAACACAAAAATAGAAAAATAATAATAACTTTGGGGGTTCCCCATACATAGAACTGAAACTCAAAATTTTATTTTTCATCGTACCCATACATGAGGGGTTTCTATGGATAGGTCTTCAAAACTGATATTGAGGTTCCTAATATCATTTTTTTCTAAACTGAATAGTTTTCGCAAGAGACACTTCCAAAGTGGAAAAATGAGTGTCCCCCCTGTAACTTCTAAAATAAGAGAATGATAAAATTAAAAAAAATATATGATGTACATTACCATGTAAACTAACAACGAAAATTGGTTTGAACGAAATCTAGTAAGTGGTTTTTTTTTAATGCGTCATAAATCGTAAACCGCAATTTACCTTTCATTTAATCAACTGAAATACTTGCTGCTGCGGAATCCTTCATGGGCGAGTCCGACTCGCACTTGGCCGGTTTTTTTTTTATTTTATTTGTCGATTTTGTTTTTTTTATTTTATTTTATATTTTTGTTGTTTGTCCATCTTTCTGAATAAATCTTTTTCTTTCTTTCGTTCTTAGTCACAGCTCTTGGCATGCAAATATTGACCGCAATTAGGTAGAAGGCTCTGCTGTCCGACTACTTGGTGTGTCTCTTACTCTCTTTTACAAAACCCACGGAGTGGTATTGGGTGATGTGACGTTGTTATTCTTTCGGACCAGAAATCACACGTCACAAATCTATTCAGCAGAGAATTTAATCTGGCTATTATGTAATATTGCTGTGTGGTGACAGCATAGAATATCACCATCACATCTCATCCCGTGTGGGCGTAGAAATCGTCCGAGGGAATACCTACCAGAGAACGGGTAGCAGCGTTTTCTGTGAACTATGACAAAGTGCGATCGCCAACCTGTCTGCCAAGCGTGAACCATTATGGCATTTCCCCCATTCTTTGGGGAGGCTTTTGTCCAGCAGTGGACGTACTTTGGTTGACTTGATGATTATGTAATATAGCTGTAATGTTCATATTGTGTTCGAGTCCAGTACTTCAGTTTCTTACTGTACGTGTAGGTATCGGTTACTTGAAGAAAACATATCACCGCTCAAAGAACGAGAAAATAGAACCAGGCATAATTTTAACTACATTTTTTCCCTCTACTTATACTTACTGTGTTGCTCTAGGCTTCATTTCTGCTAAGGCGGCCAACTGTGCAGGATTTTATAGTACAGGAGTAAATGAACAAACGTCGAAATTCGCAAGCAAACCAAAGTCGCCGACATAGCCTAAAGAATTACTGACTAAAGAAGACTGCGACACGTTAATATAACTAGGATCGGATAGTAGGCGACACATTTGAATTAGTAGTACATGATAGCAAGCGACACGTTTCCTAAAAATTTACATAATTTAGAATGAAATGCTATGATTGTACAGTATGATGATGTCGAAGAATATTACGCCATCTCTTGGGGGGCGTAAAAGTCGTCCCGATAGAATATATGTACCAAGAGACGATACAATCTCTCTGAGTACTATGAACCCGTCTGCCAAGTGTCACGATTATGGCATTTCCCCAGATTTTTGGGTAATGATTTGGTCCAGCAGTGAATATCTTCTTTAACTTTGCTCCTGGGATTGTTCACCTAAGTATAATATAATGATATAAAGGCCAAATACCTTTCACGGACCCTAAAGGTGACCTATCTCTCGATATAATATTGTCAGCACAGGTGGCCCACGTTCAATATCGACGGAATATAAAACCTTAAATCAACAATCTAAATTCCGATACAACAATCCCGTCGCCGAGATTATGGTGCTCGTCTCCTATAAAAATTTGAACAGAATAAAGCGTGGCACACACTTCTCCCGTAATCCGTAATATCTGAAATCCGCCCTAAATACACGCGCGTGTGTCATCACATCCCAACGGCGGCTTAAACGAACCACCACTTGATATGAACATTTTATTTCTTCCAAAAGGAAATATTATACTTAGCGAGATTATAAAAAGGGAAAAATATAATTTCCGAGATTGGCACTCCACTTCAAAAGAGTAAAGATTTATTTTCTTATTTCAGTACTAAATCGCTTTTCCTGCGTTGCTTTTAATGTGATTTTATTATGGTAAAGCAAATAAGATGTTCATCTGAGTGCCTCATATGGCGCGTTTGATATCATTTCATTTTGCGTTTACATGTTTACACAATTCTGTTCCGATGCAAAAATGGATACCAATTTTATTTACATTATAAAGCAGTATGTTGGGTTCGTGTTAAGGGTTTACTACCCATCTATACAGGCTTTATCCCTTAAACTGCAATAAGTAGAAAGTTAATTATATTTTATTGTTTTAAGGAAAGCTTACAAACTAATGAGATAAAATAAAAAGAAATATCATCATCATCATTATATCAGCCAAAAGACGTCCACAGCTGGACAAAGATCTCCACAATTAACGGTCTTGCGCTATTCGCATCCAGCAATTTCCAGCGACGCGCACAAGTGCATCGGTCCATGTTGTAGGGGGCCTGCCCACGCTGCGTCTTCCGGTTTGTGGTCGCCACTCGAGGACCTTTCTGTCCCAACAGCCGTCGGTTCTACGACGCCCACTGCCACTTAAGAAAGAAAAAGAAAATAAAATAAAAAGAAATATATTTTAACAAAATAACAAGCTTCCACGTTTAAACGGATAGAATATTACAATTGATAAAATAAACTGAATTGTAGTCAAACAAACAAAACTCATGTGTGGAATACCTAATCACTGGTCGAGAACAATTAATCATCTTTATCTAGAAATAATTTTTTGTTTAATTGTTTTCTTACTGAGGTTGCGCGACTTCAGAACAAACCATTATTATGAATACGCCAGAGTTTATAAAACATGTATTTTTATTATCGATATAACATGTTACAAAATAGTATTATCTTCTCACCTACAATATTTTTACACTTTAGTGCACCTACCATGTTTTCTCTGCATATTGAGTCCGCCTTTTTACAATTTTGTGCAATAACTTATATAATACATAAAAATTAAAAAATTAATAATTAAGGTTGATTGCTCCTATAAGAAAAACAAAATAAATATAATAAATTAGAGAATAAAACGACCACCTGTTACAGCTTATACTCTTTATATAATATAATAATTAATATAATAATAATCTTTTGAACTATAAAAGGTTCTCAAACAGCTGCAGAGTCAGTATTACTATGGTCTTTAACAGTGCGTGAGAATTTATATATAACCTCATGTTGGTAGTCTCACATTTTGTATATTAACGCCTGTCGTAACGACGTAGCAAGGAAAGAGTACAATAATATACAGAATATGACGGTTTCAAACGCCATTAGGTAAAATATCAATAAAAGAAAAGCACATGTTTTTTTAATAATATTTATTAATACTCCCGTTTTCTTATTACAATTTATGTACAAGATACAAAAGAAACGAAATCATCCCCTTCAATGAATCAGTGGGGATATTCAAAGAATATCCGCAATTAAAACGCCCCATATTTTCAACCGTACAAATAAGTCGTCGAATTACATTTAATAACATCATGCTACGCTTTATTTAAAGGAACATAGCTAGGTATATTTCAGCTACCGTACTATCGTATTATTTCAGTATTAAACTACTTTACAAGTATACAAGAAGATGGAAAAAGTCAACAGTTCGAGGCATCGAGTTACTTGGACTCAATTTACGCAGCGAAAGTAACGAGTTAACTGAGATTATCAATTAGACACCTCCCTTACTCTACTGCTCCGTAGAGTTATTACTCTGAAAATTCACTCCTTCGCAAATCTAATAAGTTTCGTTTTACGCAGCGTAAATTCAGTCTCAACGGTTCTAGATTTACATGAAAATTAAATTATAAGATTCCCAATGCGAATACAGTTTTATACATAAAAGTTTTAGTGGAAAACAGTCAATAGATTCTTAATAATTATTTGTCTTTATTTCCTAGTAATTACAGATTTAAGCCTCTTATCGTTTAGATTAGAAATTCAATTACGGTCAAACTTTAATATTTTAGTACGCTTTTCTTGTAAAATTATAATATATTTGTGGTCCTGGACGAATTTAGGCTGCGGCGGTCAATTTACGCCGAACATAGATATGTTAGTGCTGGAGTGTGAAATACATGCACAGAGAGCCGTTCCGTTGGGTAATTTTTAATTCTGGGCCATCCAACTTAAATCCTGGAAGAGACAGCTTTTAGCAATGGTCTGTCAATTGCATTAAAATAAGCTAATTTCCTTGTTTATAACAGTTGTTTTGTTTTATTTATTTTTGCAATAAAGTATACTTCTTCGTTTTTCACACTTATTCAGTAGGCACATCCGGCTACCCCAATCTGTCAAATTTATTTTATAGGTTTTGGAACGAAGTTCCTTATCGCGCGTTGTGAAAGGGGGCTAGACGAAAAAAAATCTTATGAAAAGTTGTCACGACACTTTTTGCAGCTGTGCGGCGTGCGCATGTTTCTCTGTCTGTCTCTTTCTCTTATAGAAAGCAAGCCAGATATTTTCATTTCTATTTCGCATTGAACAGTGTGGTGTCGCGACCATTATTTTTGTTGAGTGTATACAGGTTTTTTGTGCATAATAAGAAATAACTTCGTTCCATCCGGGTGCCCCTTGACACCTCTCAAGTTTTTTTTTAACGTTATCACGAAAGCATAAGGTTAACTTTCAATTGGAAAAAATTGACAGAGTGGGGTAGTTTGATGCGCTGGCGTCTGTACTTTAGTAGTTGAACTAGTAACGGGCTCGTTCCGACATTAGAGAGTAGCAGTGACAGAGTCTTTTCATATGCCAATCCGATACGTCCGGGGATAAGTCAGGCGCATGGCCAACAACTTTACGTGGTCACTAAGGCACGAGCATATTGCACCGCCAACTTCTAGATTCCAGGTGACTACTGGTTTATAGAGCTCAAGACCAACAGTTGAACACGACACTGCTAGTCCGACACGTTTGGCGAGTCATAATATTTATACAGTGTAAAGTCAAGCGGGTACACGGTATAGAAGTTTGGTAATAATTCCGTAAGTCGGAACTCAAACGGCAGGTAGGCTTGTTCTACAAGTTTGCTTGCTTGGAATTCTGAACACAAACTTATTTGACACTGCAACACCTAACTATGAGTATAGTTGTAGGGTGGAGCAATTTCGAAACTTAACGAGGTTATGTTGGTAATAAACATAGTAACGGGAAAGGTTGTCAAAGAAGTAACTAAGGAATTGAAAACATAGTCACACCAATATTATAAAGGCGAAAGTTTGTGAGTGTGTGAGGGTATATGTGTGTTAAATTTTTTTTAATTTTATAGTATTATTCGCAATGCAAAGCCTTTATCTAATCTCAAAAATGGGAAATTATAAATTTAATCGTCCGGCGGGTCTCAAACCTGCACCATCTACCAATCCGGGGTAGGCGCTCTGCGTTAAACTACGAACCTCCGGAAGGGTGTTAGCAAGGGAATCCTAAATTTGATCTGCCAGCGTGTGTTCGTAGCTTAACGCAGAGCACCTACTCCGGATTGGTAGATGGTGCAGGTTCGAGACCCGCCGGACGATTAAATTTATGATTTCCCATTTTTGAGATTATATGTGTGTTACTTCTTTACTTTGACTGATGACTATGAGCATCTAATTATCTGCCGTTCAACATGCTACCGCTGGACCAACAACAGCACAAACATCTAAATAATATTCATTCCCAAGTTACATGTTGAAACTATATATTAATATAGCTTATACATAGGAAAATTGCTGTGTGGTGACGGCATAGAATGATATCACCCCATCGCATCCCGTGTGGGGTGTAGAAATCGACTGAGGGAAAAACTACCAGAGAACGGGCAGCAGCGTTATGGCATATCCCCCATTCTTTGCGGAGGCTTTTGTCCAGCAGTGGACGTTCTTTGGCTAACATGATGATACTTTATTTGTACCGTACGTATACGTAGGTACTAAAATTCAGTTTAAGAATTATTTCAGGAAAGTATTTTTGTAATGTCAGGCCTATCTATTTTGATCTAAATCCAACGAAAAGAGGCTTCAAGATAATATTTAATACATCGTTCTAGGAACAAAAAGAAACAGTTTTTCACCACTTAAATGGTGGAGCAACTACTATCATAGTAATATCCAATCTTACATTAAACTCGTTTGTTTCGTATGTACAACATATTATTATTACGAAATATGTACAATGCGATCTGATATTAACTTCATTTAATCTACAATTATTACGTATAAATTTAGTTTATTTACAAAAAATGTTTTACATTCACTTGTATTCCAAATAAATTCGTTACTATTTAAACAAATATACAATATAGTTCCAAAACAATTTTAATTTAATAAAATTCTACTATACATGTTAACAAAAAACGTTTAAATAAATAATACAATTAGAATACTGCCGTTTAACATCACGAGTTTAGTTATTCAAAGTCAATTATTTTTTTAACAAGTCCCTTAGTATTTATATTAAGATTTAATATTACGCTATTTTGTTAACGGGGGTAGGAGCATTTTCACAAGTATTTCGATTCTTATATACGGAACTTATCACAATATTTCTCAGTTATCTGTATTCACAACCGAACGGGTTCTATCTTCCGTAACATAAATTTGTTTCTGTTGAAACAGTGTAACTCAATTTGTGCGTTTACATAAGCCGGTATTAGTGATAACCGAGTAAAAGTCTGAAAGATACAATCCCAATCCTGTTTCAACATTGAAATTGTATTACGAAGACAGAATTCGTAGGTACGCTTAATTAACCTAATCAAATAACCTACTCGAATACAATTTCGAAATGCCTTTCGCAAATCAAACAATTTTATAAGTATACAACATTTAAAATAAAAATTCTTACTACATTTCTAATACTGAAAAGAACATTTAAATAAAAAAAAAACACGTGTGTTTTAGACCACACGACAGAACTTCAAACATAGCTGGCTCTGAGAAAAAGAGGGAAAGTAGATGTGTTCTCGCACCTGTCAATCTTGCCCTTCAGTAATATATGAAACGTAACTCTCTCTCTTTCCATCTTCACCTCTACCGATCACTCTTTTAGTAACACTCTCGTCACGCATTTCATTAGTTAACCCCCCCAAGTCAGGCATGCATACAGAAGTTTTACTTAAAAAAAAATGGAATGTTTAAGTAAATGGAAGGTTGTAAGTGGAATGTTTAGAACGCAAATAGGGCTGCCCCTGTCCCCCTGTGAGGTGGCTATTAAGCCGATCACCTGCAGGCGGCCGACGACAGCAGGTAGGTGAGAATGGCGCAACTGAGCTGCGACGTGAGGAAGGAAGACGCGCGGTTGCTTGTCTGCATCGCAGCTGGATGCTCACCTGCGAACAAAGTAAACAGCGTGGCAATATTTAGTACGATTTAAACGAACCGAAGCGAACGAACACGAACCGAAAGACGCAGCGTCGGCAGGCCACTCAGAGCTTCAGAGCATTAAATACTAGAGAGAGGACAAACTGACGCGTAGTTGGTCTCTACTATATGCCCAGTGGGCATACACCGCTGTCAGTTCACTCTAATACGCGGCCGAGTGAACACGTCTTAGTTAAGCCTTAAATTACCATACATCGATAACATTCTATCCACTATCCGTTGAACTCACTTTAGCTGCCGTTGTGTGAGTGCATGCTGACTCGAATAGCGCATAGTACGTATTGACAAACACGTAAATATGTTTTGAATGTGTTGCCCAATTAGAGCGAAGATCTCCATGAGTGCGTGTTACATATGCATAGCACACTATAACCACTGAATAGCATTTACCCCATTGTTACACTTCGCAACAGCGAGTCACACGAAGGCGCTTAATCAGCATAGCCGGAAAGCAACGTGACCACCGCTGTACCGGACAGCCGAAGCCCGTTCCTCGGCTCCGTGGGACCGGCCACTTCCTACTCAACCATCGAACGGTCGTCACCTAATTAACTTAGTTCATATAATTTTATTGTAATTGCTTTATAAGTAATAAATTATTTTAAGTTTGATCTTGTATTTTTTTGGGTCCTTGGCTGTCGACTTTAATATCTTGCGTAACTGCAATGAGTGCGTGTTTATGTTCTACTAAATCATTTTGTGTGTGAATTCATTTGGCGACACTTGGACTGCATAAGATATTAGTGGAACGACGTATCTACCTTTTTTAGATATATGTGTCAGGCCCCCTATAAGATAGACCGATGATCTTGTGCGGGTAACCGCTGGATGCGAATAGCGCCAGACCGGCAATTGTGGAGATCTTTGGGGGATGCCTTTGTGTAGTAGTGGACGTCTTTCGGCTGATATGATGATGATGAGAACAATTTAAAAACACTTAGGTACATGAAAAATAAGAACTGAAAAGATATTAAAAATAGGTGTCTTTTGTAGTTTACTAACTACTGTTGCAATTTACTTTTTACCAATTTTTCCTGTTTCTTTTAATCTTTCTCCTTTTAGTGAGCTTGTTATACCTTTTACCCGTTTTCATTTCATACAACTCTTGTCCATCCTAAGGTTGTCTGTAAGAAATCGCAGCTAGCGATAAGACCGCTCTTTGTACAGACGCCAGCACATCAAGCTACTCCCATCTGCCAAATTTCTTTTATAGATTTTCAACTTTATCACAAAAGCATAAGGTTCACTTTCAATTGGGGAAATTTGACAGATTGGGGAAGTTTGATGTGCTGGCGTCTGTACATTATTACGCTACTATTTATGTTCTTTATTTGTAATTCATTTGGTGTACTATAAAAAGTATTGTATTGTATTGTATTGTACCCACCATTGAGCACATGTACGGACACGGAAGCAGGATGCGCGTTGTTCGGCACACATGTGTAGTTCCCGGAGTCAGTTAGCGCGGCCTTAGTCACCAACAACTTGCTGGTGGTGCCACCTTCCGTCTTCTCCGTCTCCAGGGAAATACCCCCTCGGGGCGAGTCGAAGTCTACTACTGAGTTGCCGTGGTACCTGGCAAAATTGGATAACCTTTAAAGTCTAGTCCATCTTTAAGATTACAAAAAAAAAAAATACGAAAAAACGTTAAAAAAATATGAATTTATAAGTATGCTTCTATAATAATGTAGCATGTAATACTATCATGGGACATTATTCACACACGGCCATCTGATCCCAAACTAAGCATAGCTTGTACTATGAAAACATATATAGTTGACAATATATAGTAAAATATTAGACTTAAACTAGATAATTAAACATAATCTCTTGACAATAACTTGATTCGAGCTAGCTAAATATCATTGCTATAATATAATATATAATGCTATTTAAAATGTTTTCATACAATCAATACAATGTGTACCTAAATATCTATGTTACTAGAAATAATAATGTATACAACTATATTACTACAAACATGTTCTGACTATTTACAAGCGCTTTTACGACTTTAGTCTACGTGAATAAAAACCTTTTTTATTTTATTTAGTTAATTACACCCAGACTCAGTACAAACAGAGATGTTCATGCACACAAATATATGTCCTGGGTGGGAATCGAACCCGCGACCTCCGGCGTAAAAAGCAAGCATTTGCCAACCACGTCAACAGGCCCGTCACCGTTCAGACCTCTAATTCTTGACAACTTCTTAACTATTCATTTTCTAACTCCTCCTTTTTCTCTTTCTGATTAAACTCGTTGCGGGATCCCAGACAGTTAAAGCGATTCCCCGGGACATGCCTGAGCCTCACCGCTCAGTGTCATTACATTATGTGCCACTGTTGATCCTGGCTTACAGGAGTTGCAGTGGTGGGTAAGAGGGAGGGTCTAGTCTTGACACTACTCACCACATTGGTGTAATGTTAAGCATGTAAGTAAAGTTGACGTTTGGCAACCGTTGTGTCTGAGTTTGCAGTGAACCTGGCGTCAGATCTAATGACTGCAATCCAAGATATATATTGTGTTCATCAATACGTCTATTTGATAAAATATATTTGACATAAACGGTCTGGGTATTTTCTGTGTTTACAAAAAGGTATTTCTATCCGATTAGTTGTATTCATAGTAAAAGCTTTTCTTATTGTGGGCTAGATTTCGCTGCATGATATGTCCCAGATATGTATTCACTTCAAGGTCAAGGAAAGACCTTTATTTTATGTTAGAGGTCGTCATTGAGATTTGTGACAGCACCGTTTTTAAGGTACTGCTTATTCATATTTTGTGATTTTTGAACATACTCACTCGGGGAAGATTTAAGTGTATTAATATCACGCGAATAAACTTTATTGGCGAAAGGTAAGCCTTAAATCTTTATAGGCATTCAATCGACCCGGCAGATGTCACCATAGCCTTGTTGGTAGTGCTCCTGCCTACGAAGCTGGTGGTCCTGGGTTCGAATCCCGGTAAGTGCAAATATTTGTGTGATGAGCACGAATATTTGTTTCTGAGTCATGGATATTTTCTATGTATTTATCTACCTATTTAAGTATGTATATCGTCGCCCATATCGTCACCCATAGTACAAGCTGTGCTTAGTTTGGGGCTAGGTTGATCTGTGTGACACTGTCCCTAGATATTATTATTATATGTTACAAATAAAAATAAAGCAAATACAAATGTCGATATTTCATGTAATACTTGTAACAATAAGATTTACCATAATATGGAGGCTGTGGAAGGCGGCGACGAGTGCACATTCACTGAGCACGTCAGCGATATTGTACTGCCTTTCTTCACGTACACATCCTGAGAGCCCCATATGGTAGCCGCTGCCGCTGCAACAACCGAAAACCAACCTTAAAACAAAGTGCATAAAGTTGAAAATACCATTGACTCGACTCCAAGAGCTAAAGAAAATGCTTGCATATTTACAAATGGTATGCAAATAGAAATCCAGGGAATATAGGTGAGGTATTAAATCTGAGATATGACGGTACTTGGTGTGTTGTTTGTTCTATAACTACGTTGAATTAGGTATTTAGAGGTATTCTTTTAATTAATATTAGTCCTCGAGAGTGGGCAAGCAAACGGGAGAACGCACGCGCGGGGTTTTTGCGTTCAAAATCACCCGTGCGCCAGTATGTACAAATATTTATAAACGGGAACAATGTATATACAGATTGTTCTTGTATAAATTGCAATAAGGAACCCTAATGATGCAACTACGTCCCTTCACCAGTCCATCCATCTGTTTGTAACAGCGGCAAAACTCAGAAACAGTTTAAATATTCCTTGCTCTTTATTACAAATAATAAAGAGGGGAACCTCAAAGGATCTGCCCATTTTTGGGAGAACACGTATTTATAAATTTGTTATAGAATTATCGAAATCAATTTTAGCATTGGAATTGATCGAAATAATGTTATGACTAATAATATGTTGATGAATTGTATTGATTTAAACCACTTCTCTTCTTCTTTTGAGTCAATGATTCAACGAATTTAATTAGAATTGTTTAGAATTAAAGCGAACTTGACCAGTAAAGTGTTTGCAGTTACGGCATTGGAGGAAACCTTCATGAGCTCTTCCAAAGTGCAAATCGGGGCATGAAGGACACGCAAGTACATGTGGCATTGACTGTTCCTTTGTACCAAGTCACATTACGTCTCTCTAGCCAATTGTGCTCCCCTTATGAAGGTTGAGCCAGCAAAGTGCAAATCGCAGCATGAAGGACCGAATAGAAACTCTTAACAGCGCTAAACCAAACTATGACTATGGTTGCCCCTCCTATTTCGATGCTAGGAGTGAACCTACCCTTAACAGTAAGTCGGGGTTAAACTAGACCAAACTTGCAGCATTTTTTTAGACTAGGAAACTAGCAGCTACTTGGGCACTAGAAAATCTAATCCCTATGTCGCGGTGTACTTTAAAAACATATAATAGACGGACACAAATTGCATCCAGACCCCAAATGTCACACAAATAGTTATCTGGTGCGGGGCTCGAACCGACGGCGGCGGCGCGCGGCGAGGCGACTGTCTTAGCCCGTGCGCCACACGTGCATTGACATAATTATGAGCTTTTATAATATAAAGTTTTAATATAACTACTGAGTATTCAACTAAGCATAAACCTATCATATGAGGACCAGTTAAAAAACTTAAGTAAATAAAAATAAATAACTGGGTTAACATAGAGCGATAAAGTGAGTGAATGTATTACTTTATTAATTTCATGTAATTTAATGTTTAACTGCTTAATTTTCACCATAACTAAGTTAAGCTTTTATTTTTATCATCAAACCTATTTTAAAATTAGTTATGCGGTAGGGTTTTAGTAGTAAATATAAAAATAACTCACAACCACAGTGCGAAAATACGACTCACCTTTGACTGGGTTTTATAAATCTTAGAAGCTTACGTTTTTGAATAGGTATTCAATTGTTTCTAGTTACTCTTAAAATAATTTGGTTAAATTTATTCTAGACAGAATTTCAAAAGCAGTTTAATCGCGTGATGTAGTTAGGGAATTTATAGTTGCAGCACCTTTTAAAATATAATTATATTTAGTTGGAGAAGATAAAGAGCGTTATATGTTGCCATTAATTAAGATTATGATCTTAATTACTGGCTTTGTGATTTTGATGAAATGATGATGATTGAAAACTTTGTATTTAAATATGTTATTTAAAAAGTCTAAATATTAATGGTGTCAGTTGCCAAATGATGATGAAAGTTTAAAAGCCATGCCGAACAGAGTCCACTCCGTCTAAAAATAAATCGACTTTAAAAGTGTATAACTTAGCATTATGGCTTTCTCTAACTTACACAGTTCCAAATGCCGATTGATGTAACGACTGGAACGTTTATTTTTATTATGGCCGCCGATTTAGGTGTTGGTAATAAAATTTTATTCTACTTTCTTGCCGCACACTTTTTGACAGTAATCACTCGCTGGCAAAGTTCTGAGGTCACGTTATTAGGCTGCGGAAGCGTTTTGGCTTAATAACGTTTTTCGCAATGCAAAGCGAAAATGTAAACTCAGAAGAGGAAAATCAAATCGATCTTCCACCTTTATGTTGACTTAAAGGTAGAATGAATGTATGTAATAAGTACAATACACGCTAGATGTCAACCGGCAGACTGACAGTATCTAGAATTAAAAACTATTATGGCGATAGAACTTTACGCTTGCCATATCTGTTAAATAGACTGCCGGAGGATATTCGGCATCAAAGTGATAAACAGACAGTTAAAAATAAAAAAATAACACCTCATATATTTACTTTCATGCGTTATGTAATATATCATATCGCACTAATATTATAAAGGCGAAAGTTTGTGTGTATGTTTGTTACTTCTTCACGTCTAAATGGCTGGAGCGATTTTTATAAAATTTGGTATGGAGTTAGCTGTCACCCTGGTTTAACACATAGGCTATAATTTCTAAAGTTTTATAAGGGTAAAAACACGGTGCACAGCTAGTTATAAATAGTAGTAATATGTTATAAATATAAAATAATTGATGTACGAAGGCTCGATCCTACGGACAAACCGATAACACCGTTTTGCGGGACATATGCTTAAACTGTTTAAATATATTGGTAAAAAAAAAAAACGATTTGATTTGATTTTGATTAGCTTGATCTACGAACGATACTCATCGGTAGCTCAAAATCCTTTTCTCTTTCCTCTACTTTAGTATACAAAATGTAACTTAATTAACGAACATCCTGAAAATAGTTTGTTCAGAATCGTTTACTGAATCGATTTATATCATGTTTAATATAGGTAATTTTTTATTCCAAAATAATTAAATGTACGAAAATTATTGTCATATTAACCCTGTACAGTTAAAACAAATTGAAATGGACCGTAAGTCAAAGTAATAAGACTTTTAAAATCGCAATATTATCTGTATTCATACAAATTCCATCATTCAATACAAAATAAAGAAAAACAAACTTTATTCCAAGAAATTAATTTAGTAAATAACAATGCATATACATGTTAAATTAAAAATTCCGTGTATGTGTTATGATTACAACATAATATTCTAATTGGGGTGTTGGGTGTTTGAGGGTGTGCGTTAATTACGTTACATGTTGTATAGACAGTGGTAACACTTGTATCGAAATTATCGCTACCACCAATTACTCCCTTGACATGGCTGACTGCTGTCTTACGACCCTAACCAAGACCGATAGCTACCTCTGATGCACGGCGACACTCAAAATATAAACCACTTTACTGTGCACCCAAATATAACCTATATTTAGCTGACCAGTAAAGTGGTGTAAATGCCACGCGTTAAAGAACTCGATAATTTTATCACAATACATTTATGTTTTCCCGTATTGAGTTTAAGAAATTGTGTTCTTGAAAATGGATGGTTCTGCAATGAAAAACCGATCAAGAGTGGGTCGGACACGCCCGTAATTATCTGTTTAGGTATTCAAGAGCCTTGTCAATGTTTATCTGAAATCAAATGCAAAATGAAAATTTTTATTTTGCTGCTCTAGTATTTTACAAGCGAGCTGTCTCAAAATATCAACTAATCTACACGGTACAGTTTCTTCTCGCTATGCCTATCGACTGACAATTTAGACAGTTCCACGATACCTCTTGGATTTGATGTTAACTTATTTTCAAAGCGAAACCTACAGCCTACGTAAGGTTGTCAGTTTGTCAGTCTATCCCTCCAAAACTCTCCACTATACACTTCCATAATAGGTGTGTATGACTGTGAAAGCAGTGAGATCAGTAAATAGGAATATCCACCGAAAGATATATATATATTATATTTTTTTAATTACATGCCGCGCCCCTTTTTTTCTTCTACTTACCAACTTACTGAAGCCTATGTGTAACAAACTTCCATAAATACAGACTTATATCTTTTTAATATTTGTAGGATTTGTAAGACAAATACTACTAAGATATTTCTCTCACGCTAATGTTAGTTGTATTGCTGAAGAAACGTAACATTACAAGGACAAAATAACCCCATGTTTATTTAAACATATTTCTTTCATTTTGTTTTGTTTTGCTTTTTGTTAAGTTTCATTATTCTGGTATCGTTTACGTGGCACCATGACAGATAATTCTGATTTAACTGGATACCTGTAGCCGCTGATAAATAAATATTGACATACAATCAAACAGCCAACAAACGTAATGTCAGTCAAAAAACTACAAAATATAAGTAATACTTAATTTTTTTTGTTCAGGGTTCCATTGTGTTATTTATTTACCAGAAAATTATTGAAATTTTCATGCGTTTAGTTTTTTAGGTCACGCGGTAAACATTTCAGACATACAAGCGTTAGAAGTGTCAATTCTGTGCCCCTTTTTCACTACAAAAATAATCATTTGTATTATAAACTAATCGATAGTTGGATAATATATCCACCACATATTACTGTAGAATCTCCACACCACCGCCCAGTACATGCAAATTTTAAAAAGCGCTACACCGAACCGTCTCAAACTAATGAATCTGAAAACAAAACAACTTGTACTGTTCCAACGCGAAACATAAGCCGCTACGAACTGATGAAAGTATAATGAAATACTAATGAATAAACAAATGAAAAATGTAATTAAAATGAAGAGAAGGATACGAAACTGGTACCTGAGGAGCGGGGCGGGGCCGAGGTCGCGAGGATGAGGGACTCATCTGGAATTCATAAGACAACAGCTTAGGAAAGGGTGAGGAATACAAAATAGCATATGACCCTACCAGAGATGCATTAAAAGAGTTGGAAAAATAGTATTAGATTGAGTTGAAATTTGTGACAGAGATAGTGGATGAAGATTTGTGGGATGATTATTGGTTTTTTTTTTATTTTTTTTGTTTTTGCCCTCTTTGGGCAGGCTAAGGTCTGTGACCATACCGTCTCGTTTTCAGTTGTATTATTTCTAATTTTATATTTTAAAGTCAGTCAGTCATGTCCGTCACGTCCGTCACAGTCATGTCCAACACGTCCGTCACAGTCAAGTCATAGTCCCACCTCAGTAAAGCAGTGGAGACTTTACTAGAGGCTTCTATGGAGTTTTAGTTTCAACACGGATAATCACAATTCACGGCAATATCGCACTTTGCTCCACTTGTGTACGTTGTCGATGATGTTATGTCTAAAAATCCACCATATTTACACATAAAAACTCGAATTTACACCCGTTTTTGAAAATAAAACATAGCCTCGATGCGTCCTTTTCCGCGTTGGCGCCAAAACTGTGATTAGTTGCTCTATTAGCCGATTGACAAGTTGGACGTTGTTAATTCGTACTGACTGACAGATGAACCGCTAATATTCGGTTGTCTATTTCTATGCTAGATAGAGATGGAAGTTCCTTCAAATCCACGGGATCCAATCATCAGGCTTATTTTGAAACAATCAGGAAGATGTTAGACGATGCTTGCGCATGCTGCCCAGTGATGTTCGTGACACTGGCTTTATAGAACCAAGTTAGCATATATTGGTGTTAACACTTCTTGTCTAAATCATAGGATCACCTAGTATATGTACCTTAATAAGATTTTGTATTTCTAATGAAATGACTAACATTTATTTGCTTGCATACATCTTATATCGAGCGGTATGACTGCCTCGTTGGTCTAGCGCGTTCAACCGCAGATAATGAGGTCCTGGGTTCAAATACCGGCATGGCCAAAAAGGGATTTTTCCGTAAAAAAGAATCTCAGTATCAGCCCAAAGTCTGGGATTTGGCGGAATGACAACCCCGAGCATCGGAGAGCACGTAAAGCCGTCGGTCCTGTTCCTGACCTCTTTACGGTCGTGTCGCAAGTGGTTCCATCGGATCATGAGAGTGATAGAATAGAAAGTGCCCCTGTGTTTGCGCACAAATGGGCATTATAATATGT
Source organism: Pseudoips prasinana (assembly GCA_951640165.1). Lineage (NCBI taxonomy): Eukaryota > Metazoa > Arthropoda > Insecta > Lepidoptera > Nolidae > Pseudoips > Pseudoips prasinana. The sequence continues at coordinate 35,501,133 of OX621248.1, forward strand.
CCCGCGGAATTGGCTAGTCTCCATTGAGACTATATCAAGTGGTGACGTTCTCTTAACTCTTCAAATTAACATTTTGATGTTGATATAATGGCTTCGAACATATGATGGACGTAGCTTGAAAGCATGAGTATTGCCAACGTTGTTCCGGCCTGTAAATTCCTGAAGCTGGACTGCCCCCGCCAGCGGGTTTAGTGTAACACTTATTATTCAAATAACGTGTTATAGAGCAAATTTAGGGGTTGGTAGGATAGGTAGCGTGATCAAATTAAGCCGTCCTCCCGCATGAGCTTTGTTTGACTTGTGGCTTTGTGTGGATCCTTTGAAATCGACTAATTAAATCCCGCCGCGGGCAGTTATACCCGTGGATCATATTAATTGACATAGTAAAAAGTGCTGACCTTTTACTAAATCACTTAATTTCCAAGCCCTGACTTTGTCATCATATTAAGGTCATTATTAATATTCATTGTTTAAATGAATCTATCACATTTCTTACTTAAAAAAACGAGTGTCTTTTAGACCAGACAAGTGAAGTAAAACTTCAAACGTAACTCATAGCCACAGCCATATGAGAGAAATAGAGAAAGAGAATGTGTGCTCGCACTTCTCCCTTTTGCCCCACAGTAATATACGAAACATATCTCTCTTTTTTTCTATCTTCACTTACTTATTTATTTATTTAAACTTTAGTACAGCGAGAATGTACATAGGCGGACTTAATGCCAAAGGCATTTTCGACCAGTCAACCTTAGGGTAGTGCAGAGAGATCGTGGCAGGTGTATTTGGGGATAAATTAATTGTATTTTTACTTATTATTCGTATAATTAAACTAATAATAATTACGAACACTATATATAATATAAATATAATAGATACTATACTATAACATACTATACAATAATAAATATAATTATTGACGAGACATTTCCGTGTGAAGTTTCTTAGAAATATACTTACGCACTTTCTTTTTAAACGCGAAGCGAATCTTAGCCATTCTGATTCCTACAGGAAGCTCATTCCAAAGAAATATTGATTGGACGAAGAAAGAGCAGTGAATGAAGTCAGAACCATGAGGTGGACATCGTAAAAGACGATTATGACTAGAGCGGAGAGTCTTACTATGATTAGCAGAAAGGTATTGAAAGTGAGGCGTTAAATAAGAAGGAACGAAGGAACTTATATCTCCCTTTCAAATTTCATTCGCCTAACCCGAACACTCCTTTCGTAACGCTCTCGATCCGCATTTATCAGCTTACTTCCGAAGCCAAGCGTGCGTTTAGAAGTTTTACCTCAAAAATATTAGCAAAAAAAACTTAATATATTTTGCACTCACCGATTCACATGAGGTCGAATGTAGGTTGAAAGATAATGTACTCAGGATTTATCTAAAGTCCTAGTTAAATACTGCGGCAGACAGCGGCCGTGGATCATATTAATTGACAGAGTAAAAACTGCTGACCTTTTCCTAAATCACTTAATTTCCAAGTCCTGACTTTGTCGTCATATTAAGGTCATTATTAATATTCATTGTTTAAACGAATCTATCACATTTCTTACTTAAAAAAACGAGTGTCTTTTAAAACAGACAACTGAAGTAAAACTTCAAAGGTAACTCATAGCCACAGCCATATGAGAGAAATAGAGAAAGAGAATGTGTGTTCCAACTTCTCCCTTTTGCCCCTCAGTAATATACGAAACGTATCTCTCTTTTTCTATCTTCACTTACTTATATCTCCCTTTCAACTTTCTTTCGCCTAACCCGAACACTCCTTTCGTAACGAAACATTTATCAGCTTACTCCCGAAGTCAAGCGTGCGTTTAGAAGTTTTACCTCAAAAATATTAGCAAAAGAAACTTAATATATTTTGTAGACACCGATTTTCTTCACATGAGGTCGAATGTAGGTTTAAAGATAATGTACTCAGGTTTTATCTAAACTCCTAATTAAATACTGCGGCAGACAGCGGCCGTGGATCATATTAATTGACATAGTAAAAGTGCTGACCTTTTACTAAATCACTTAATTATCAAGTCCTGACTTTGTCGTCCTATTAAGGTCATTATTAATATGCATTGTTTAAATGATTCTATCACATTTTTTATTTAAAAAAACGAGTGCACCTTAGTCTGGGCAACTGAAGTAAAACTTCAAACGTAACTCATAGCCACAGACATATAAGAGAAATACAGCAAGAAAAGACTGGATAACTGAAGTAAAACTTCAAACGTAACTCATGGCCATAGCAATAATGAGAGAAAGAGAGAATAAAAATGTATAATCGCACTTCTCTCTTTTGCCCCACAGTAATATACGAAACGTAACTCTCTTTCTATCTACACTAACTTATATCTCCCTCTCCACTTCATATTGTATCGCTCGATCACACTTTTCTTAACGCTCTCGTCACGCATTTATCAGCTTACTCCCGAAGTCAAGTGTGCGTTTAGAAGTCAAAAATATTAGCAAAAGAAATTTAATATATTTTGCACAAACCGATTTGCTTCACATGAGGTCAAATGTAGGTTTAAAGATAATGTACTCAGAATTTATCTAAAGTCCTAATTAAATACTGCGGCAGACAGCGGCCGTGGATCATATTAATTGACAGAGTAAAAACCGCTGACCTTTTACTGAACCACTTAATTTCCAAGTTCTGACTTTGTGGTAAAGTTGAAAATCTATAAAAGAGATTCGACAGATTGGGGTAGCTGGATGTGCTGGTGTCTGTACATAGGGTTAAAGATAATGTACTTACTCAGGTCTTACCTGAACTAACGCAACAAGAGGCCCCTGGGAGCCCCAAAAGCTGTGCATTGTCAAACTAAATTTGGTAAAGCAAAGCATTCTTTCGGTCTGCGAGACTGAGAAAGTGCCTCCACCGTGCTTCAGGTGCACTTCAGGTAAGTGCTCTTAGCTGAAGTGCACTTTGGTATTATCTTAGTTCTGTTATTATTATGTTCATGTAGTGGTCCTGGATGTAAGTAAGGCCCCTAAAGTGGAAAGGTTAGCAACGGCTCATTGGTATCATATGTGCAGCTTCAGTTGGTTGTTGGTGCCTTCTAATCCAAAGCTGTGCCCCGCGGTTTAACCCGCGTTAAATTTTATAAATTATCATAGCTCCTCCCCCGTATGTGATAGCGTGATAATATGTAGCATATATGTTGACCTGACGTCTTAGTAATATTCATTCAAAATTTGAAGTAAATCCATGCACTACTTTTTGAGTTTAGCCCAGACACACATACAGACAAATAGACAAAAATTTTAAAAACTACATTTTGGCTACGATATTGATAGCAGATCACGCCCAAGTATCCTTTAACAAAAATATTCAATGTACAGTTTTGACTCTCCTACGGTTTTATTATATGTATATAGATAGATCACAAATCCTCCCCCGTAGGTGATAGCGTGATAATATGTAGCCTATATGTAGACCCGACGTCTTAGTAATATTCATTCAAAATTTGAAGTAAATCCATGCACTACTTTTTGAGTTTAGCCCGGACATACATACAGACAAACAAACACACAGACAAAAATTCTAGAAACTATATTTTTGGCTTCCAAGTATCCTTTTAAAAAAAATATTCAATGTACAGTTTTGACTTTCCTACGATTTTATTATATGTATTTATACGTATGTATTTATACGTCTAGCGACGAAATTATATAATTTCCAGACATGAGACCTAATTAAATATATACGTTTACCAGAAACACTGTTTTAAACTCTAATATATATCAAATACATATCATTGATTAATTTTTCCTCTTTATGCATTAAAATTTCAAGCAATTTAAGTTCCAGCGTCCAACTCAAGCTCGTTCATGTTTAATGTACGCGGTGTAATGTAAGGTTCCATTAGAGTCTGTCAATATGTTACAGTGAAAACTTGTTAATTTTGTTGATCTGCATTATTGAAGTAACAAAACAATAATAAAAGCTTTGAAAATAGTTTCTTTTTTAAAGCGCCCTCACTAACTTTTTGTTGTCAAAAAGTCCGCCCAGACCCAGAACAACAACTTATGGGTCACACAAATAGTTGCCTTGTGCGGGAATCGAACTCGAGGCATGAAGTGGCAAGACGTCGTAACCGCTGCGCCACATGTGCAGAAATATTCCCTCGAAAATGCATCTATTTTTGAGATGAGACAGGTCAGGTGGACCAATGGCTTAATGTGCTGTTTGAGGCACGGTAGGCAAACACCGCAAACTTACCTGCGTTATTTTTCATTTAAAAAACCTATCAACGAAATTATTATTGAATTTCACCAAAAAATTACCGAGGCTCTCTTCCATGGCAGTATAGACTCAGTCTCACAGCGTTTGACCAATTGTACAACCATTGTATGGCTTGACGAAAGAACAATTTTAGATTTAACTGTATTAAAATATCACATCAAAAGAAAATTTTTATGGGAGAATTCTGAACGTATTCCTTATCAAATAAAAATAATAAAAGTCGCTTCACAGACATGGGAAAAATCGTGTAATTAATAACCTCCTTCTTTCAAGGTCGGTTAAAACGAAAATATGAAGACATCTACTTGAGATCATGTGTCTTGCAAATGTAGTTTGCAAAAGTCTTCTCTGGTGTCGTCGAGTTTACACTGGTGCTCTAAATTCACTAGAAACGGAGGTTAATTTAGATCCCACAACTGTTAATTTCTGAAGTAGGCGTGCAGGAATAATTGTAATTTTATCAGATTCACGGCTTAAAAGATGATATTCTTGTCTTAATTATAATAATATCCTGGTTGACTTTTGGCCACGGCAGCCAGTCTCAATGGTGCTTAGCCATCTGCTCGGAACATATGCACAATTATATGTTGTATGTAATTGTATATGTATGTAATTATATGTGAGTTTGTGCGTAAACACAGGGCATTTTGTAATCCGTCTCTTTCAAGACCTGATAGGACGATTAGTGACACGACCGGAAAGGGCTCAAGTACAGGACCAACTGTTTCACGTGCATTTCGAAGCTCATAGAAATAAATAAATAGACATAAAAATATCTTGGGATAGGTAACACACTGGCATCTGATCCCAAACCGGGTAGAATTAATTAATGAATTTTAATTTGACTTCGTGTTAAACAAAGCAGATTATTTCCAGACCAAATTAGTGTCCAATAAGTAAGTAACAACTTTCTTATAAACTAGTGTTAGTAATATGTATTTTAAAATACGTAACCAATTTACCATTCATTGCTGCGTCATTCCATGCGAAATGACGCAGCAATGAATGGTAAATTTGTTGGTAGAGCCTGTACTAAAGCAATCAAAAAACTGATAAATACATACTATAGATAAATGACACCCAGTCACACCAGAACAACTAATCATGCTTATCACACAAATATGTGTCCTGTGTGGGGATCGAACTAGCCATTACATCAACAGGCCAGTCAATTATATCATAAAAAAATAAAAATCAAACAGCAATCAATAATAATATCTGGGGACAATGTCACACAGATCATCCTAGCCCCAAACTAAGCAAAGCTTGTGCTAAGGGTACCAGGCGACGATATACATACTTATATAGATAGATAAATACTTATATACATAGAAAACATCCATGACTCAGAAACAAATATTCGTGCTCATCACACAAATATTTGCACTTACCGGGATTTGAACCCAGGACCACCAGCTTCGTAGGCAGGAGCACTACCAACTAGGCTGCGGTGACCGTCGATCATGTTATAATAATTAACGGGCCAGGTTGGTGTGGTTGGTAAATGCTTCCCTTTCACGCGCAGGTCGTGGGTTAGATTCCCACCCAGGACAGATATTTGTGTGCATGAAGATGTCTCTTTGTCCTGAGTGTGGATTTAAAATAAAATGAAATAAAAAAGGTTTTTATTAAAGTAAAGCGCTTGTAAATAGTCAGAACATGCTTGTAGTAATACAGTTATTATTTCTAGTTACTTATTACAGATATTTAGGTACACTGAATGTTAAAACATTTATACAATTTATTTTATAATGGTAGTGATATTTAGCTTGCTTGTATTAAGTTATTGTCAAGGAGATTATGTTTAGTTGAAGTTTGTAATATTATGTATTGAAATTTATATTTTACTACATATTGTCTGAATGGTTCTGTCTATATTAAGGTATGCATTCAGTATTATTATTATAACGCGCCTTGTGTTTAAAACGACGGTCGCGCTTTAATGCTACCACCGGATCCAATGCGCCCCAACTGAGAAGACCCAGCGAAACAAACTCAGCAGGTTGAACTACTACCGGTTTCAACACGGCCCAGTTGAGACGGTCCGGCGAAACATACTCAAGCGGGCATGAACACGGGATTTGGTCCACTTAAAATAATTATTTAGTAGGCAAACACATTTATCTATATAAGTATGTATTTACAAAAGAAAGGTAGTATATTTAGTATATCAGTTATCTGGTTTCCATAGACCAGATAGACCAGATAACTGATATACTACCAGATAACTGATATACTAACCAGTTAAGCGTGCGCCCTGGCTTGCCTGTGAGCATCGATGGGGTGAATGACCACAAGGACATAGCAAATATTTTTAAGGACCATTTTTCTGTACAGCAGGTTTTAAAATCGACGGTAGGCGTGGATGCTATGACACCATCATGCGAAGGGGAGAGCATAATATTTAATGCTAAAGATGTGGCTAAAGTTCTCAAGGACATGAAAAGGGGAAAATCCCCAGGCCATGACGGCCTGAGCGTCGAACACCTCCAGCACGGTGGCCCTCATACATCTAGAGTACTAGCAATGTTCTACTCGCTGTGCGTGAGACACTCTTATCTGCCTATGGACCTAATGAAAACAATAGTAGTGCCTATAGTTAAAAACAAAACTGGAGATTTAGCTGACAAAAATAACTATAGGCCTATTTCATTAGCCACGGTCATGTCTAAAGTGTTTGACGGTTTGCTTAATTCACAATTACACAACTATACAAAGCTGCACGATAGTCAGTTTGGTTTTCGGCCACAACTCTCAACAGAAAGTGCAATATTGTGTCTTAAGCATACTGTCAGATACTACACGAATCGCAAGACTCCAGTTTATGCGTGTTTTCTCGACTTGTCTAATGAATGAAAAATGAAAAGGTACCACGTGAACTCGTAAAAATTTTCAAGTACTGGTATTCACACCAGGTAAATAGCGTCAGATGGGCGGGAGCAATGTCGGATCCGTATCGGCAAAAATGTGGCGTGAGGCAGGGGGGACTGATATCTCCCACATTGTTCAATCTCTACATACTGATCATCGAGCTCAGTGAGCGCAGTGTTGGCTGTCATATTGACGATGTCTGTGTTAATAACATTTCCTATGCAGATGACACTGTGCTCCTAAGTGCGTCTATTTGTGGTTTGAGAAAGCTCATACGGATTTGTGAAAAATACGCCTGTGACCATGGGTTGAAATATAATGTCAGCAAGAGCCAGTACATGGTCTTTGAGACCACCGGTGCTAGATGTCCACTATATCTACCACCTATAAAACTGAATGGTATACAACTTGAAAGGGTTGATAATTTCAAATATTTAGGGCATATAGTAATGTAATTGTTCTGTATGTTATTTTAAGTATTGTATTGTATTAGTGTATTTTTATAATTGGTCCTTGTTGGCCTTTAATTGAATAAATAATAAGTAATAAAATAGTGATGGTTGGTCTCGAAGATTATGCTGACATAGAACGGGATCGGAAGGCGCTGTCGCGAAGGGCGAACATGTTGGGTCGCAGGTTTGCACGATGTTCGGTCGCAGTAAAAATAACACTTTTCAGAGCATACTGCACCTCGTTGTACACCTGTTCCCTATGGGCTACTTATTCGCAAAGGGTCTACAGTGCCCTCCGCGTTCAGTATAATAACGCATTTAGGGGAGTGTTGAGGCGGCCCCCCTTCTGCAGCGCCTCGGGCATGTTTGCGGATGCGCGCACTGATTGTTTCCACGCTACGATGCGTAAAAGGTGCGCCTCCCTGGTGCGCAGAGTCCGGGCCAGCTCTAACACTGTCCTGATGATGATCGCGGATCGATTGGATTGCCCCTATATCCAGCACTGCTCTCAGAGGCAAGTCATAAAGTGTGGGATATAGGCGTAATTTCAATCTCTCTAAATATAGCGTTATTTAATTTAATTATATGTACAAATATTTATTAATCAATTAGTATCGTGTGTGTTATTATTATTATTATTTTTTTTTATTATGTTATTTCTAATTATCAATTTGTTTTTGTATTTTATTATGTTTGTATTTTCTGCCTATGGGTCGCAATTAGTCACCCGAAATAAACATATTTTATTTTATTTATTTATTTTATAGTACAAGCTCTGCTTATCAGCAGATGGCCTTGTGTGCACAATGTCCCGGGATATTAATATAAAAAAAAACCGGCCAAGTCCGAGTCGGACTCGCCCATGAAGGGTTCCGTAGCAGCAAGTATTTCAGTTTATTAAATGAAAGCAAATTGCGGTTTACGATTTATGACTTATTTAAAAAAAACAATTTTCGTTGTTAGTTTGCATGGTAATGTACATCATATATTTTTTTTTAGTTTTATCATTCCCTTATTTTAGAAGTTACAGGGGGGGGGGAGGGGGCTTTACCACTTTGGAAGTATATCTCGCGCAAACTATTCAGTTTTGAAAAAAAATGATATAAGAAACCTCAATATAATTTTTGAAGACCTATCCATAGACACCCCACATATATGGGTAAGAAGAAAAAAATTTTGAGTTTCAGTTCTATGTATGGGGACCCCCCAAAATTATTGTTCTTTTTCTATTTTTGTGTAAAAATCTTAATGCGGTTAACCGAATACATCTAATTACCAAGTTTCAACAGTACACCTCTTATAGTTTCGGTAAAAAGTTGCTGTGACATACGGACGGGCAGACAGACAGACATGACGAATCTATAAGGGTTCCGTTTTTTGCCATTTGGCTACGGAACCCTAAAAAGAACGTTAAGTTTACAAACAAAAAGTAGAATATTTAGTATATCAGTTATCTGGTTTCCATAGTACAAACTCATAAGCGCTAAGATATTACAATATAATTAACTAATCAAAATTTCCATGAATTGGTGAAACTTGTGATGCACCGGACTAGCATCACAAATTCCGCCAATTATCTACATCCGAAATATTTTTTTACATACTAGTAAAATAATGGATCTCATTTTATTGCATCCAAAACAAATACACAGCAAAATGTATTCAGTGAGCCATCGCAGCCATTTGTCTACAGTAACAAGCTCTATAATTGGCCGGTGAAATTGAGAACTTCACAATTGATAAATGGATACGTATGAATATGTGTCGGTAAAAAATCGTGCTAATTTAGTGAACAGCACTTTATACAAAACGAGTATGTTCCGGAGATAAGTCACTAGACTAGTGGACGTCATTTGGCCGACATGATGAACAAAACAAAAACGAAAATAGGACAAGTCACCATATTTGTTTATCTAAGATTTCATTTCGAGAACATAGGTTACAAATTATTACTAATTATAAATAAAATAAAAAAATGTTTTTATTCACGTAGACTTTAAAAGCGCTTGTAAATAGTGAGAACATTTTTGTAGTAATACAGTTATTATTTCTAATTACTTATTACAGATATTTAGGTACACGGAATGTTAAAACATTTAATTTTTTTTTCGATTTCATTTATTTAACATTTAGTTCGCGGATAATGCTGTGGGGCGCATTTAATTATATACAGGCTGGTTTAAACGCAAAATTAAGATATTTTATGATGAGGAGTATCCGAACGCCATCTATGTTCCACGATTTTAATTTTGTTTTTGATACTTTGAAAATGTATGATTCCTGACCTCAAACCCTAATTTTGAACTTTCGAATAAATCTAAGTCAGTTCTGCAATGATTAGATAAACCATACTTTGTAGGGTGTTAGATTAAACTATGTTAATTAGTTATCACAAAAAAACTGAACCAGAAATGTTCAACATAACGAGAAAAATATCGAAAACTGATGTTAGGTGAAATTTACGAAAAAAATCATTAAAACATTTCTATCTCGAAAACTACGCAAAATCGTAACACATACATGGGGTGATTTGAATACTGCTCATCATAAAGTATCTAAATTTTGCGTTTGAACGTCAACTCCTCGGCCAGCCTGTATAGTCTTAAAGTATTACATACAATTAATTGACAAGCTGTATCTCATCCACGTCGATAACCAGCCAGATTGGAAAACCAAAGGGCGTCTGGTGCAGTTTACCTTGTGGGTAGTTTAATTTGTTAGATATCTTGAGCCGCCGCTTGCTTCTCTTGTCTGGGGAATGAGTGAAAGCCTTCTAGGTTCACTGTAAACGCCACGAAAACAACAAACTTGTGAACAAGATGTAGGTATTCACTCAATTATAAAACATTGTTGCCTTCCCTTGAGGTTTAGTCTTCTACTACTACTTCATCGTAGCGATAGTGGTTACCCTGATGTCAGAGTTATTACGCCCAGCAGGCTGCTGATATGACTCGTCGACTGTTGTCTAATGACTACGACCGGAACCAACAGCTTAACTTGTCCTCCGAAGCACGGATACGATCAGAAATTAAACCACTTTGGCGGTCACCCATCTATAGACTAATCACGAACCTAGGTGCTTAACCTCGCTGATCACTTACAAATTGTTGAAAAAATTGTCAGTCTTGTGAGAGTACAAAAAACAGTTTTTACTACTACAGGGTTACTTGTAAAACACCTACAATGCCGCAGGACTAGATTAATAACATCTATACATATAATAAAATCGTAGGAAAGTCAAAACTGTACATTAAATATTTTTTTTAAAAGATACTTGGGGCGTGATCTACAATCGATATCGCAGCCAAATATATAGTTTTATAATTTTTGTCTGTGTGTCTGTTTGTCTGTATGTATGTCCGGGCTAAACTCAAAAAGTACTGCTTGGATTTACTTCAAATTTTGCATGAATATTACTAATAGGTCGGGTCAACATATAGGCTACATATTATCACGCCATCACCTACGGGGGAGGAGCTGTGATAATTTATAAAATTTAACGCGCGTAAAACCGCGGGGCACAGCTAGTCATAAATAACAACTTTTGTTCTACTAGATCGGACATAAGTTACTACATTTAAAAATAATGATTTTATAAGATTTTGGTGTACTGTCGTGACATTTGTAGGTCTATGTTTCATTCATAAACGAAATGACGACGTGCGAATGACGCTAAGCTAGTGCACGTGCGCGCGTCTTTGCGATGCCCGTAGACTTATAAACGTTCAAGTGGGAAATTAAATTAATACTTATTTTTGTATCAAAATAAAAACTAACTAATTTTCAAAAGTTGTAGAACAAAAGTTATTAGTTATGGTGTTAATTATCTTGTACTGCGAGGTTGTTGGTGTTTTAGAAGTTATCGTTTATATAAAACATATAAAACACCGTAGCCTAGTTGGTAGTGCTCCTGCCTACGAAGCTGGTGGTCCTGGGTTCGAATCCCGGTAAGTGCAAATATTTGTGTGATGAGCACGAATATTTATTTGTTTCTGAGTCATGGATGTTTTCTATGTATTTAAGTATTTATCTAACTATATAAGTATGTATATCGTCGCCTGGTACCCATAGTACAAGCTTTGCTTAGTTTGGGGCTAGGATGATCTGTGTGACATTGTCCTCTAGGTATTATTATTATTATTCTAAATTTCTAAAGTCAACGCGGACCTAGGCGTTCACATGTTAGTTACTTTAATAACCCCGCTGCAGATTATTGACACAAAAGGCAATGTACAGAGTTTTAAATATTTTACTGTAGTTTTTATTTTATATCTGAGTTTCAGCTACAAAATGGCGGTGAAATTTGTTAGTGAATTTAGTACGTGCCTCTTAAAAATCAGTGACCTTTGTATTCAGTATTTTGTAGAAATATATTGTGTAATACAAAAGGCGTGTTAACTCGTACACAGCTAGGTACTTGTTTACCTTTTTAAATTACGTATTTTTTACTTTATCCACTCATGGATGCCACATACATATTACTGTCGATGACGTTTGAAGTTTATTGACACCGATTTCTATCAATTTAATCTCAAAATACAATGATAAATCTCATTAGAACAAAATAACAACGCCTTTACTTTAACAATAGTTTCTATATCCACAGTTGGACAAAGACGCTATGTAGCAATATTAGTGTCAAATATTTGATATGGAAAATTGGTTAAAATATTTATATTGTTGTAAAAACTACAATTGGCCCAATAGACCATACAATGTTCATAAAGGGTTCACCTATATCCTAACAAAGAAATCGACATCGATTCTTAAGAAAAATTGAAATCCGTTTAGTTTTTGTACCTAAATTTAAACTACTTTTAGCAGAGACTATCTCCGCAGTAGCAAATATTTTTAGAGAAATCACAATATTTTAAGGAGAATTAAAATATTTAACGAGAAATCGCTATTGTAGAGATTGTCCAAAATGCTAAAACATATACTGTAACGTGTAAAATATAATAAAATCGGTAGAATCTGTCGCCCCGTAGTTTTTGTTGGGATTTACAATTTTAATCGCCTAGATCAAATATTTCTAGACATAAATTGTATAAAACGAGAGAATTAGATCAACAAAGGACCTAACTATGTCTACTAAGAATATTTATGATTGTAAAGTACTCTCTTAAAAGGGCATTTTGCATAGATTCTTGGAAACATTTCTGTGAAACTCGGCTCTACAGATTTCTAGTAAACGCCCGACTCTTCAACTTGTTCAGAGAATTATAAACAAAGTATTCTATTTATTTGCCGTTTCACAAACATTCAAGTAAAAGCTAAAGTTTCAAACGACTTTAAATATCGATTTTGGTTTTAAAAGCTTTTCAGTATACCGCTGAACTTCAACTTTAATTATTTTTCTTGATGTTAGCATAAGATTTATTAAGTTGAATGGTAGATACTTATTTAAACTTTATTATTTGTTTCTTACTTTTGGCATTATGTCGTTAATTTTAATTACGTCTTAACGCTGTCTTTATGAATTGTTGTTCTGAGAAGTTTAAATGTTATCCATCAAATTGAATGGTATCTGTAAGAGATCGTATAACCTTCATAGACAATACGATGTTGTAGTGATAAGGTGCTTAATATTTTGCATGTATTTTGTATTGAAAGTGGATATATATATACAAAAATTATTGCCGTCTTCTAGGCTCGAACCTTCAAACTCCTTGTTTCTAAGAAATTCATTCCTTTTTGTTTGTTCCATGACAGTCAGAGTGATTCCCTGAAACGTGCCAGGGCCTCACGGATTAGAGTCTTTTCACTGATTACCATTATTAATTCCTACCTTACAGGAAATGTATTAGTTGGCAAAAAAGTGAGAGTGGTCTCATTTTTCTTTACAAAAATAAAACCCGAAACACTTGTTGTGATTGACAACAGCGAATATTATACCATCACGTCCCGTGAGAGACGTATAATTCGTCCCGAGGGAATATCACGGGCAGCTGCCACTCTGCGTACTTTGGCATCATACTACGATCACCAACCGGTCTGCCAAGCGGGACAATTATTATATTTATATACCTCCAAATAATGGACACAATTTACATCTTTCTTCTAGCCGACATGGCTTAGTGAGAGTCTCAGACGCGCGAAATGACTATTGAGCACACAGGTAGTGCAATGGTTAAAGTGATCAACCCGCTATTATCTTGTCTTAGTGTTGCGGGTTCATCATGTCAGCCAAGTGACGTCCACTGCTGAACTAAGTTAGCCTAGCCGACATGGCTTAGTGACTACTAAGTAGGGACTTAGTAGTCACTAAGCCATGTCGGCTAGAACAATATTGAAATAAGGTGGAACAATGTCCCCACACAAGGAAGAAGTGATATGACTTGCAACCTACACAAAACATTAAATAATATATTAGTACACTTCTATTCATCAGACAACTTTTCAACACGTACACAGTATAGAGACTAGTATCCGAGGTATGAAGCAGAGTTTGGTGTTTTCTACAAATTTTATCACAGTGAATGTGATCAAGAACCCTATAATGTTATCTCTCCATCACTGAACACTTCCTAGTGTTCAGTGATGGAGAGATCACCACCACTTTGTCGTTGACTGTTCACTTTAGCTCACCGTACAAATCCTTTTGCCGTCTCTTTTCTGTAGAGCACGGCCAAGCTGTAGAAAGCCCACACTTACTATGTTCTTCCAGTTGGTAACAACTGGAGCCTTTTAAAAGCCAGTGTGAACAGGCATCTTATAGACGCGCGTGGTCTACCCTAGAATACATCTTCACTCACCGAGTAGGATTATAAACATAGGGATAATAAAAGCTCCCTGACTTGGGGCTACTACTAAAATTATTCCATAAATCCTATTAGCATTTTTTCCAACCTCGTTACTTGGAATTAAACATAATATGTTATACAGCCAAAACAAAATACACTAAAAAAATGTTCAGTGACGTAAAATGAAATAACCTAAACCACATCAGTTGCAAATTTATTTTTAGTTTAAAAAGTTGATACGTTTTAAGAGAAGTTTTAATGTTTCGTAACGACTACATGATGTGGCAACAGGTTTAGTGGTCATTTTTTTTAAAGTCATTCAGCTAAGTAATATAATAGATCTCTGGGCTTATCATAATATTAGACTTTAAAAATTGTAACCAGTATCGCCGCTCACCCAGAGAAACTCATTTCACAGCCTCCTATATAACAACTATATGTTTATACTAGAGAGTGCACTAGTTCGAAATTCAACCGTACGGTGCTATAGTCAAATATAATTAAAGACAATTAATAATTATCTATTTTAACACTCAGTTTCATCTCTTCACAGTTTGCCAGTGTGTCAAAAGCATGGTAGTAAGTGTACTGTTTTTTTATTAGATAGAAATATTAGCTTTCTGGACTCGTTTTCCGTATGAACTTAAACTGTTCCAAATTCCATACTCCTCCGTCCGCGTTATTTTCGTGAAAAGTGTTACAAAGTTTTTGTTTCACTTATTAATATTATGATTTAAATACATAATACAAGAACTGACCAGCAATCTCTTTCTCTCTCACACGTAATTCTATAAACTCAACAAACCTGAACCTATAAATTTTTAAATGCGATGTGTTTACTCTCTGCGAACCTTTGTACATTATTGAGCTTATTTTGTAATTGCCATATTGTTTGATCCGTAATTAAATATTAATGAATTGTCAGCTGCGAAAGACATAATTAATTAATTAATAAATAAACACTTTACTACCAAGTTGTATATATTTTTAAAAAGAAGAGGTCCTTTTTTATTCTGTGGCTGACGGCAAAGAATATTACTACACCATCTTATCCCGTGGGAGCTGAGAAGTCATCCCGAGGGAATATCTTTCAGAGGACGGGCAGCAGCGTCTCTCTGTGTACGATGCTGCGATGGCCACCCGTATACCATGCGTGGTGATTATGGCATATATCTCCAAATGATGGACACTACTCCATTGGGGAAATCTTTTGGGGAGGCCTTTGTCCAGCAATGGATGTTATTCGGCTATTTAAAGTAGTACCAGCATGTGTGGAGAATATAATGAAAGTAGTGTACGTATGCGTGCTCTGAAAAGGAGACGGCTACGTTTTCATACAATATTGGGCCCGGATGTAAAAAGATAAAAGTGGTGTCAATTAATGGGTCTATAAATTATCAGCCAATCACAAAAAAATCCATGGATTTTTTCAATCTGTGAGCAGAGTTATAAAAGATTTAGTACTTAATAGAGAGGTTCTGTACCAACCTATACTAAACAGCAGGTTTTCAAGGTCGATTGCTGTTTAATAGTTATCCGTGTCCATTACGTTAGCAAAAGTCGTACACGTTAAGCAATATCAGAAGTCCGTAGAGAGAATGCAGTTGTCGATGGATATACAGTATGTTAGGTTAAACGAGGGACATATTAAGGGAGGGTGTTCAGTATTCGATTCTCGTCCCAATTATTTAAAAAACCTATAACCTAAATTTTTGACGTAATTGTCCTATAAAATACATTATCATGAACACTGAGTGCGAAAGAAGTGAACTTGTAAACAGTACCTAAAGTGATCACGTGGCAAAACACACGCCGATCCTGCCGAAAAGGAAGCTCGTGCGTAAACCCCACCCTCCCCCTTGCCCTTTCCTTTGTGTTGTTCCGATGCACCGACAGGACCCGCCCCCGCCCCGCGCTGACCGCAGTCTATGCGAGTGCGCCACTAGTTCCGCATGTCTTGCGCTTCCGCGTATTGCATAAACAACCCCGCTTACCGATAAGTGTGTCCTGTAAACGTGTACTTGACTAACTAAAAATGACGTCATATCAATATTCCAATGAAGAATACTGGGATATGGTTTGTACCTACGTGTTATCGAATGATAGTGTACGAGGAGCTATTAATTTGTACCGAGAGATGTTTCCCAACCGCCAGATTCCGTCGTACAACCTTATGCTAGGTGTAACCAACGATTGCGAACATTCGGTCAGTTCACCGTACCGACGCATGCCCTAGGACGAGGAAGGGAGCCATATCCAGTGCACCTACAAGAAGCCATTTTTGAATACTTCGAGCATCACCCACAAGAAAGCACTCGAAATGCTGCAAGACGATTCGGTGTATAACATTGGACTGTGTGGAAGCAGCTGCATGAAGAAGGAATGCACCCATACCATTTTAGACCCGTTCGGTTAAAAGTATGAAGGGAAAATGGATTCTACCTAAAGGTCATTGACCCGCGCACATGTTCTGCGATAATACTACTAACACGTTAGCGCAAGGGTGGTTCTGTTTGTTATTTATCAGTGTTTTTTTTGTTCATATTTTTTTTAGTATCATATAAGCATACACTATTGTGGGTTTGAATACGTCCCTCGTTTAAACTAACATACTAAATAAACAAAACAATAAAAAATACTCAAATCACACACGCACTAAACGATACGAGAAACGAGTGACGGATCATAGATTAGGATTCAAAATCTGTCACCAGTCACTGTCAGCATAGATTAAAAATATAGTTGCCAATAACTAATAAATCGATTTGAACGATAACCGATAGATGATTGACCGACAGATAGATGATTTCTATTTATTTTATTGATACTTTTTTTTACTGTTGACATTATGTTAATGTATTTAATAATCATTATGATTAAATCAGTGTCTGGTGCAAGATTTTTTATATTACATTGTTTGAGCTCATTACCGTTAATCTATTATAGTAATCAACAACCAATTTAATTCGTGACTTAAACATATTTTGAGATTTCTCGCTTTCTAGATTGTAAATTGGGTCAATTTTTACAGTTTGAAATAGAAAAATATTACGCTTTTTTAAACCATATCTCAACTTATTACAGTTAGGCCCAGAAATCCCCGTCTCCTTTGTTATACTTAACTATTACGGTTAGCCTTGGAAACTTTTGCTGATGATCCGAACAAATAAGGCGAACAGGGGCTGAAGGCGTTTACAAACTAAGTAACTAGGTACACCGCTTTTGGAGTATGCAGCTCAAGGCAGCGTAAACCCCTGAAAAATAAGCGTGTAACTTTGTTTAAATGTATGTATGTTAAACTACCTTTCTTACTATTTAATCTCGACAACGATAAAGTTTAATTTATAAAATGTTGTATGAATCACACATTGAATAAGTCTCCAAAAAGTTCGGCTAAGTCTGAAGCAAAAATGCAGAAGTAAAGTTAAGCTCGTTAACCTAACAGTGGCACATAAAATTTAAACTGGATCGCGTTGTAACAGATTTTATGAATACTTGAAGATATTTATTTTTGTATTTAGGAGGCGAGTTATGTTTATCGCAGTTTGTTAAGCTTTTTTGTAATGTTTAGTGATTTTATTTTATTTCTCTATAAACTTGTTTCTTTTTTACTAATATAAGTGGAGGAATAGTAACAGAGAGCCAATTAAAAGATTTCCCATAAATGATTGATTTGAAATATATCGCTGTGTTTTTCACAAGAGCAGTTGAACTACTGCTACTAATTTTAAATTATTGGCTAGCAAGTGTAATCCTTTTTAGAGTACTTATTACCCAATAAAAAATAAAATAAAATAATAATAAAATAAAATAAAAAAGGTTTTTATTCACGTAGACTTTAAAAAAGCGCTTGTAAATAGTCAGAACATGTTTGTAGTAATATAGTTGTATACATTAGATATTATTTCTAGTAACATATATATTTAGGTACAACTTGTATGAAAATATTTATAAAATTTATTTTATTACAGAAATGATATTTAGCTAGCTCGTATCAAGTTATTGTCAAGAGATTATGTTTAATTATCTAGTTTAAGTCTAATATTTTTACTACATATTGTCAATGGTTCTGTCTATATTAAAGGTATTATTATTATGACGGACCTTGTGTTAATAACGACGGTCGCGCTTTAATGCTACCACCGGATCCAATGCGCCCCAACTGAGAAGACCCAGCGAAACAAACTCAGTGGGTTCATCTACTACCGGTTTCAACACGACCCAGTTGAGACGGTCCGGCGAAACATACTCAAGCGGGCATGAACACGGGATTTGGTCCAATTAGAGTAATTATTTAGTAGGCAAACACAATATATGCTCGATCGGTTGTCTGAATGCTTATTATTTTAGATTATATTTAGGTATACAAAAGAAAAACTTCGAAACAATAACATTATTCATTTTGAGACACAGTCAATAATTTTAAATTAAGTATATGATAGCAATCATTTACAGATAGTTCACGTAACACAGCAGATCAGTCATGTCTATATGGCTACAAGATCTCCAGCGAGCAATGTGCAGGTAGGAAGTGAGAGCCAGACGTCTTTGTCATCGATGTACTCTTTAGTGGTGTAATAACCCCTAGCCATAAGTATACGTTTAATATGTGTTTTAAAACTTGTGTCAGGCAGATCAGTAATTTGAGTAGGAAGCTTGTTATAAAACCTAATACAATATCCTAAAAATGATTTATTAGTTTTGCTTACTCTAAAGCCTGGCATGGCTAGTTTGTTTTTATTCCTAGTATTTATATTATGCAGTTCACTTTTCTTTTTATAATTATGAATATTTTTTCTAACAAACATTATATTCTGATATATATATTCCGATGGCACAGTAAGTATATTTATTTCTTTAAACAAATTTCGCAAAGAATCGCGACTGCCTAAACCATAAATGGCTCTGACTGCTCTTTTCTGCAATACAAAAATAGCACCTATGTCAGCCGCCGAACCCCACAGCAGAATGCCATACGACATAATGCTATGAAAGTACGCGAAATACACTAATCTAGCAGTTTGTTCATCTGACAATTGCCTTATTTTCCAGACAGCATAGGAAGCCGAACTTAATTTACCTGCTAACTTTTCAATCTGAGGACCCCATTGCAATTTTGAATCAAGTGTCAATCCTAAAAATACGGTCGATGGGACTAGATCTAATATTTTCGCATTAAGTGCAACTGTTGGTACAATTTGAGTCACATTCGGCAATGAGAACCTGATGCATTTAGTTTTCCCTGCATTTAACAAGAGATTATTTGCCGAAAACCATTCTGATATAAAGCTGAGTGTTTTATTATGCTCAATAAGATCTTTATCCTTTCTATTTACTTTAAATATGAGCGACGTATCATCAGCGAACAAAACTATGTCTGATACTTTCTCTACCAGATAAGGGAGATCATTTATATAAACTAGAAATAAAAATGGGCCCAATATAGATCCTTGGGGCACCCCCATTTTCACAGGATAACGTGCCGAAGTGACACCGCCTATCGAAACCATCTGTTGTCGCCCCGATAAATAGGACATCACAAGATCAAGAGATGTACCAGATATTCCATAGTACTTCAGTTTAACAACGAGCGTACGATGATCAACGCAATCGAAAGCCTTAGAGAGATCACAGAAAACTCCCAGCGCATCCTGTGATCCCTCCCAAGCCTCCAATATTGACCTAATTAATGTGCAACCTGCATCCTGAGTAGAGCGGCCCCTTGTAAACCCGAACTGCTTGTGATGCAATATCTCATTCACGTTAAAGTGCGACAACATTTGGCTGAGCATCAGCTTTTCAAATATTTTACTTAAAGCTGGTAGTATTGAGATAGGCCTATAATTCGTGGCATGGGTGCCAATGGAACCCTAGTACTAGCCCTGCTTCCACTGTCCGCCTATCTTCCTTCTATCCATCCATCATTCTGTCAGCAAGCTGTATCTCATAAACAGTAGTAGGTACAAAAGTGAAAATTCCCTGGACTGTGTTTTTTTTTGCCAGAAACGAAGTTTTTTCGATCTTACTAGCTAAACCTTAACAATCGCTGTATAAGGATTGGCCTGTTAGTCAAGTGGCACCCACACAGGACAAATCTTTATGTGATAAGAGCAATATTTTGTTCTGTGAGTGGGTGTAATTTTTCTTTAATAAGTATATATTTTCTTTTGTAAATGCGTACTTATATAGATAATTACGTTAGTGAAAGATTGTGTGACAAAGGAACCTAATTAGCGACCTAATTATATATATAAGAAACCTAATAAAAAATACCGACGCACTCCACAAAGTTTCTTGATAACGCATTTGTTGTACAAGGTGCTCGTTTGTGGAATGCGTTGCCATTGTTAATTAGGCGTGCACAATCACTAAATACATTCCAAAGACTTGTTAAGGATCACTATTTGAGTACTACATAGTTCACATAATGTCACGTATTATTATTATGAACGTACATATAATTAGTAAGTAGGTATATATAGTTTTAAGTATGGTACAAATAGTACCTTATAATATAGTACTTTGTACACTTGCAACTGCCCCATCTCTGTAACTCCTTTCTCCTTTCACTACCTAGGTTGCCTGGAAGAGATCACACTTTGTGGTAAGGCCGCCAATTGTACTATTATAATTTGTATGTTGTCGCTTTGTATTATTTCTTAAGGTGTACAATAAAGAGATTGTCTATCTATCTATCTATATGAATACAGATTGTCCCACGTTTAATTATTCTCATTAATTGATACACATAAAAAGTACATGAGTGTCCCAAGGTACATAATACATAGTTTCGTACAATAGTCGGGTATTAATCATTATAATATCCGAATGGTTCGTTCTGACCAATGACAACATTCATGTTACACATGACAAGTACACGTATGTCCAAAGGTACATGAAATATACTCATATTTTTCTCTCAGTAATCTGCTCACGGTATTTTTAAAGCAATCTACCGTGTTCATCGACTTGACGCACCTATGAGCATGTTGCTTTGACAGGCGAACTCGGAATAAATTGAATGATTTAATTGGCAGCTCACTCGGTCTTTGAGGAATAAAGATAAATTGAATTTTTATTAGGCTCTTACTTTTGTTTGGGTCGCTGAATTAGAATTGATGTTTATTTGTGTGGAATGGGACTGAGTCTTTGATTCCCTAAATTATGCGCAGTATCTACGAATGTTGTTACCAATTCAAGTGGTTCTAGTTTTCAAAGAATAAATTTATTTCAGTAGTTACGGCTGTGTTATATAAGTAAGTAAATCTACATCTGAACTTGATTCTTTGTATGTTGGGTGGATGTATGGATATTCAACACTTACTTCGTTACATTTTTAAATTCCGTTACCTTTAAATTGAAAAAATTATTAGTGCGGTTATTTTTAAACGACGTCAAAAAAGTGGGAAGCTCAGAGTTCGACTGTATTTTATTATACAAAAATTAAATGGAGATTCTACAAAAAACACAAATTATAAAAAAATATCTATATATTTGTTAATGAATAAAAGCAATATAAATAATAATAATCATCTTGTGACGGTTAACACAGATGTCACAGACAGCAACATAAGGTTCGACTCTGTAAGTGCGGTATATCACAACTTCTAATAATGCTAGCGACTTCAAATTTATTCATCATGTCAGCCAAAGTACATCCACTTCTGGACAAAAGCCTCCCTAAAGAATGGGGGGATATGCCATTATCATCGACACGTTTGGCAGACGGGTTGGCGATCGCAGTTTGATGATCATAGTTCTCAGAAAAGCGTTCACAGAAATAATTAAACTAAAATTAAATAATTCATTAAAAACTCTAATTTTCCTTGAAAATGGGCTATATTATATTAGTTTTGGTATTCCATTCATGCCATGAAGTTTTTTATGTATGACTAAATAGTATGTAAAAAAATACTATCCCAACTTAGTAAGCGCGAAGTTTATATAAATGTAGTTATGTATGTATAACGTCTGTATAAATCTGTTTCTTTATTTTATTGATTTTTGAGTTATCTAAGATTTGATCTATCATTATAAGAAAACGGAGATAAATCCCAAAAATAAGGATAAACGTGAATCTCTCCACGACTGTTTCCAATATTACCACAGCAAATAAATGTACAGGAATTTAGTTAATTATTTCCTCAGAAGAATGATCTCTCATTCATTTATTTTATAAATAATTCCTTTTGATTTGCGATGAACCTTTTGCACTTCAGATAATGGTAAATTATTCAGCGGGGTCCATTCAACATTATCTCTGCATTTATATTTGATATACAGACGCCAGCACATCAAGCTACCCCAATCTGTCAAATTTCTTTTATAGATTTTCAACTTTATCCCAAAAGTATTAGGTTCACTTTCAATTGGGGAAATTTGACAGATTGGGGTAGCTTGATGTGCTGGCGTCTGTACCTACTCTTTGATGACTCATTAATTTAGCATAGACCGGAAGTTAATCACTTTATAAAATGGAGACGTGATTTTGTACTTGATTTTGTAAAAAGGCTGATTAATTAGGTATGTAAAAAAGATTTTTTTGTAAAATCTTATTATATTTTTCCTACAGTAATTATCCCATAAACAGGTGGTGGCCTATACGCGACACACATCAGTTTCAACCTTATGTCTTTGGCATAAGGTCCAAAAATAATAAAAGCCTGGTTGAGCAGGTATATTTTAATAATTTATTCATGTCTTATAGTATTACGTTAAATGTAATGGCACTTTGTATTGTCTCATGGAAAAGCTCGTGTAAGATATTTTTTTTCTAAATAAACCGTCTCTTATGTATGAGAGAGAATACATTAAAAGACTTTTACAAAATTACTGAACTTTTTTTTTGTTGACTGTAAATACAGTCAACAAAATAAGTGTCTTTACCAGGGTAAATTTGTATGACCGCTTATATTGGGCGCCTAAAGCCGGGTGCCCTTTCGGACCAGTAAGCTATAACCAAAGTTCAACTGCCAGACGCGTGTTTATTCTATGAGTCTATGAGTGGCCAATGAGCTGGATTCATTTCTGAACGTCTACCCGTCTCCATGTTTAGGGAGGCACGTTATGCTGACGGTCGCAGTTGTACTCATAAGATAACAGGCGTTACGCCATGTCAGAGGCCTACTAAACAGCTTCAGCATTTCTGAGGCCAGGATAGCTTGGCCTATATAGGAAACAATCATCGCTTCTCTTAACTTTTTTTTCTCACTTGACATCAGAAAAAAATATTTTGGGAATATCATTGCTATTATATAAATTAATATTAGAATTAGATACTTATTTTATATTTCTGTATAACGTATTTCAGAATCCCATGTATTTATAGTAGTTTCCTTTATCCAGCAGTAGATGTCTGATGATGATGATATTAGTTTGTTACAATGATACAGCACGGTATTAAAACGTTACTCAACTGCACGTGTGGCGCAGTGACTGCCCAGGTGCCCTCATGTTACGGGTTTGATTAAAAATATTTAGTTAGAGTCTGGGTGTGTATTATCGTTGAAATTGATATTCTTAAAGTCTCCCGAGATACAGAAATCTATAAACCTAGTGACGGCGTTCACTTAGCGGAACCAGGTTATAATTAGAGACAAAAATATATTATTATTCTATTATAATCATTCGTTAACGCAGGACCAGCAATTGTGGAAATGTTGCAATGGGCGTGTTTCAGCGATTGGTGACAATTAAACGGCCAATTAGAAAGGAATAATACGGATAAATGTGCGGATGATGTGGTAATATAGAGTCTTACGGATTTCGCTGCTGCTGCATTACCATTACAAGCAACATTTTCTCAAGTGGAGGTGGTGGTTGTTCAAAAGCAGTCAAAAGTAAATTAAGGAATTGTACAAGTCAGTTTTGCCAATTTAACCTTTAACTTTACCTGAAACAGGTGCATTTAGAACAAACATATGTACATGTACGATATAGTTTACGATAGGGATAAACAACACAAAAAGGCGCTCACGGGTAGACGGACGTACGAGTATAATCTGACGCTCATCTCCGATATTAGCAGCGAGCGTAATGTGAACAAAGTGGAACACATCAGTATGTGTCGACCTGTTTGATGTCTGTTGTTATATTACTATGAGTGATATGAAAGGGACTAAAGTGCAAGAAAATATTACAGAGGTAACGTTGTTATATCATTGTGTGTGTGATATTCAAGAGATTTACAGAGTTCGAAAAATTTACTAGTGTATTGTAGTAATACTTTGATAATCTGGTTTTGAGATTGCATTTGAATTGGATCCTAAATCTGATGAAATCAGTCTTAAGCATTAACGTACAGTGGCAGTATAAAAATCCTTATCACGAGGTCTACGCTTGCTAGAAATTAAAACTACGGATGAACTATTATTCAACCACCTGTCATATAAAATTTCAATGCATATATATTATTTAACAGTATATATGGCCTTTGCGTCGGTTACAGACAATTTACGGCGCATTGTCTGAGAGAGACATTTCTTATTGTATTTAACAGTAGCAAATCACGATTTAATAAAGGTGTTTTAAATATAATTCAACTGCACTTGTGGCCCAGTAGTTTAAGATGTCACCTACCTGGCTCAGCGCCTTCATGGTATGAGTTTGGTCGCCGCCCGTGACGACGTTACGATTTTGTTTTGGGGACTATTCCCTCCCTCTCCCATCACTACAACTCCTGTAATCTAAGATCAACAGATGCACACAATGAAATTACACTGAGCGGTAAGGCTCAGGTTTGCCTAAGGGAGCTGTCATAGCTCCCGCAAAGAATTTAATTAGAAACATGGAGGAGTTGGAATAAAAGTAGTTCCAGTTCCTTACAGAACAAAGTGGGAGACAGATTAAGGCTCATAAAACGCGAAATATGCAACTAAACAAACCAGCTGCAAAAGTACCATGGGGATATAATTTAAGGGTCCTATCAAGTGTGGCAAAAGCACTTAAACGCACGAAAGTTGTTCCTTGTTGCTACTTGATTTGTGTTAACTCAAGATACTGGTTTTAAACTGTTTGACCCATGTACAACTGCACTAATTTTCAGTGATTTTCATGATAGGAATATGTGCAAATAGCTCTCCAAAATACAGGGATGGAATTCCGGTTCACTACGGGCATCGACATAAAAAGAAAAATAAAGTAGAATGGAATATCACGACTAGTTCATAACAACTAAATTATCTGAACTCATAGTCTTCCAAATATGAAACACGTTCCACAAAAATAATTTAAATATGAAAATTTCGCAGGGGTTTAAATAAAATTTTCATTATTTTTACGTCTTAGTATATAGCAGCACAGGTACCCAGGGACTATTGTAATAAAGGCGTTTGTAATTTAGTTGAAGCACCCACTTTACCCTTTTACTATTTTCGTTCGTTTTATTTTGGTTTTCATTGCAGGATATGATTACCTCGCTTGTAATTCTGGGATCAGGGAGTACCCTCTGAAAATATAAATACAATATCAATTTCACGTTACACTTATTTAAACATGGAACGTGTCAGTATGGAATCTACAAAATAATGAAATCACGTTGAAATTAGGTAAACTATAATCGTGATTTTCTGGTTGCTCTGAACGGTCCGTAAGTAATGAGCGAGGTTAAGCACCTACTCCAGCAATCAGACTATAGACAGGTGACCGCGAAAGTGGTTTAATTTGCTCGTTTCCGCGCTTCCGGGGGCAAGTTAAGCCATGTCAGAGGTAACTGGGTGGCTTGGAAAACTTTTGCCACTTGGGTACAATATCTTAAATATCACATCACACAACTATGACGTAACCTCCTCTACTGGGATTTGATCCCCATTAAAAGGGCGATAGTAAGTCAATATGATAAAAAATAAATAATTACTTGGATGAGTCTAATTTCATGGCGATAAAAAATAGTTAGGAGGTAACTTATTTCAAACCACTTCAAAAAAGAAAGATTTACCTATTTATTTTCTAAAGCATAAAATACATCTTATACTTCAATTATAAGACTTGTAAAGAACCCGAGAAAATATATTAGGTCGAAAATTCTCAAGATTTTTAAGATGGCAAATATGTCTTTTATTTTAACTTTAATGTAGTTTGTGCCAATGTCAACGTTTCGTGGAATTTGGATTTTCTGAGTAACCAAATTAACATTATAAATGGAAAACGAGATTATACATGTAATTATTATACTAAGTTTAGCTATTTTAACATTCTATATAATTTCTCATTTTGCACTAGATTTTAAAAATGAACCAATATTTTTTTAGCTCAACTTAGATATTTACTGTCTACTGTAAAAATATTTCGTGTAAATAAGAACAGACTACGTGTATGTCACATAATTCTTAAAAATCTACTTGAATCTGCCGAAAATAATCATTATCATCATCATCATTAGCCTAAAATCATCCGCTGGGGCTCTACCGGCTAAGTCGATGAAAATCGATTTCTTAAATGGCGTTCAAATAAATAAAGGTAAAAAATGACTTAATCAATCGTTAAATCGGCTTCAACGTTGACAATCGATTCCGGACCATTTATGACGTCACATGTGATCTTGGAAGCCGATTTAACGATTGTTTAAGTCATTTTTAACATTTATTTATTTGAAAGCCATTTCAGAAATCGAAGTTCGGTGACTTAGCCGGTAGAGCCCCTGCTGGACACAAGCCTGCTCCAAAGGTGACTACGGCAAACACCTCCAGTAAGGAGCGGTTTCCCGTTGTCACCGTCCTTGGCACGCGAGTAGACTACCTCATTAAGGTGGTAGTTAGTACACAGGTGGTACTGCTGCCCGACACCTACGGAATTTTATAGGGTGCTCCTAATATTCTTTCTGGGCCAGGAATCACACGATAATAAACATCTACTAAATACATTTATCGATTAAAAACAATAAGCAAAACGGTAAAAAATGGAGCCCAATTTTGGAGCCGGAAATCGGAGAATGCCAACCTTTTCCGTGGGAATCATACGAGTAGTGTGTTTTTAATTATAATAATAATATCTAGGGACAATGTCACACAGATCAACCGAGCCCCAAACTAAGCAAAGCTTGTACTATGGGTACCTGGCGACGATATACATACTTATATAGATAGATAAATACTTATATGCAAAGAAAACATCAAACAAAACAAAAACAAATATGACTCAGAAACAAATATTCGTGCTCATCACACAAATATTTGCACTTACCGGGATTCGAACCCAGGACCACCAGCTTCGTAGGCAGGAGCACTACCAACTAGGCTACGGTGACCGTCAATAAAAAATTATGATTCATATGCGTTGAGTAGTCATTTATTCTCGAGCACAGTTATTGTATATCAAAATTCTAATAAAATTTATTTGACTGGTCTGTTGGTCTAGTGGTTACCCTCACAGCTAAGCCAGAGGTGAGAGTGGATTCGATTCCCACCCAGGAATTTTTTTTGTGTCTTGGGCTTGATTATTTATTTTGTGTCATTTATCTATAATAGTATGTATATTTATTTAGAAATATATAAGTTTGTTTATCTGACGGGTTGCCACAGCATAGGCTCCGCCTAGTTTGGGATCAGATGGCAGTGTTACATGATACTGATATTTATTTAGTTATTATACTACTGGGGGCTTAAACTTTTTATTCCATAATACCGTAAATGCAATCTTACAAATTATGCTCACAAAAAATATGTTTCGCTTTCGTAAGCTTGCTATCATCTTTATTACATAAGCAGTAAGTACAGTTTTAGAAGTGCTGTGTGGTGATAGCATTGAATATCACAACACCATACAGCGAGGGATTATCGACTAGAGAACAGGCAGCTATGTTTCTCTGAGTATGCCCCGTGCGCCAAGCGTGACAATTGTTGCATATTCCCCAAAAATATTTCTTGAATCTTTATTTAACAGTGGACGAGTTTTAGGTGTGGTGTGCTTGTGAAGGTCATTAATTTTTGCTGTAAGTACATAGGTTTGTGTATATTGACGTTCATTAATATAACCATTCCAATTAAATAAAAAAAAAAAAATTAAACCTACACATCATCCTTGACAATATCTTAATTTAAGTTAGTTAAATATCGTTACTGTTATAAAATAAATCTTATTGTAAATTATTTCCTACAATCCGTGTACCTAAATATCTATATGTACCTAGAAATAATTATAAATTAATTATATATTACTACGAATATGTTCTGACTATTTACAAGCGCTTTTATAAAGTCTACGTGAATAAAAACCTTTTTTATTTATTTATTTAATAATTAATCTTGGACGTGCGGCTCGCATCGTATTTCATAGAACTGCAATAACTGTACAAGGTGTCCCTAAAAATCACTCTCTTGCGTCTCCACTTTTGTAACCGCCGCCCTGAGGCGAGGTTCTAACAGTAGACGAGGGTTATTTTGTAAGAACTTTTATTTCGCTAGACGGCAAGCCCTGGCTTACTTCTAATGTCTGGTGAATCACTGAAAATATAGTTGCCTAGAACAAAAATCAATAAAAATAAATGTATTTATTCTCATTGGCTACAATAAGTATGAGATTTGTGTTCAAATCTCGGGTAAACAACGTAGTCTCTAAGTTTGCGGTGTCATACGCCCGTGTTTCAGAGAGCACGTAAACCTATCGGCTTTTCTTCTCAACTTTAATATGTTCTGCATAGTTAGCTAATTTCCGATGTAATTAGCGAATGAAGCGTAGCGAAAATTATAATTATATTCGCTGTTTCACTGAAAAATAATAATGTACAGACGCCAGCACATCGAACTACCCCATACTGTCAAAGTTCCCCAATTGAAAGTGTACCATATGCTTATGCGATAATGTTGAAAATCTATAAAATAAATTTGACAGATTGGGGTAACTGGATGTGTTGGCGTCTGATCTATATGAGGTAATAGCTCTTAACTAAAGTCACCTTCAACTGTGAGCACGACGGCCATGTTGATCTTAGGCTCCGTGTTAATCTGGCACTCGTACACTCCCGCGTCCCTGGGCTGTACGTAGTCTATCTTCAGATCCCAGTCGTCTGAAGGCTCTGGATGGAGTACACTGAACCGCGCGTCTCCCGTATACGTGAATATGTGAGAAGTGAGGATGTGTAGGTCTCTTTTCCGCATCCAGGATACCTGTCAAAACAAAACAAGTTATTTAAAGATTGTGGTCTTGACTCGTGTAGTATATAAAATATAAATGTTAAAATGTTACGTTTTTCAAGTCACAGTTATTAGAAACTCCCGTGACACTGAACACAACCCGATAGAACCCATGCGCCGGCCGAACTCAACCGTGCAGCTACTACCATCGCCCTCCATGACCCTTACACATTTGTATGGATTAAACTCCCTTTCCAATCTTCAATAAAACAATCAAAATGCAAACTCAATATGAAGTGTTTTGTCAGTTTAATCATGCCGGGATGCATTTTGCACCGTTTGCACCGTAACTCGTTGAGTGCTCGGCTGAGCACTTAGCAGCCCTTGAGAATGGTTCGTGAAGGACGGAAACACGTGTTGGGTATCGTACTGGCGCATGTAATTTGTTTTTTATATTGTCCTTGCATGTGCATATTAATGCGGGCGGGAGGGCGCTGAAAAATGCATCTAGAAATGATTGCAGAAACTGACAATAGCGGAATTTACACTACATATTGATTTTGCATTTTGATTGAAGATCATCCTAGCCCCAAACTAAGCAAAGCTTGTACTAAGGGTACCAGGCGACGATATACATACTTATATAGATAGATAAAGACTTATATACATAGAAAACATCCATGACTGAGAAACAAATATTCGTGCTCATCACATAAATATTTGATCTTACCGGGATTCGAACCCAGGACCACCAGCTTCGTAGGCAGGAGCACTACCAACTAGGCTACGGTGACGATCAATATATCCATCTGAGTAGTACTAATTAATAAGTTGTCATTATTAATTCGTAATATAGTATTATTATTATTTGAAATCATTTACATATTTTATGTTTTTTTCATTAAAGAACTTCATTTTCATCCTTTTGTTAAGACACTATAATGTTCAGGACATTATAGTTTCTTAACAAAAGGATGAAACCATTCTTTTTTTTTTATCACTTTGACGCCAAATAATAGATCAAAACTCGGGAAATACTTGTTTCAAGAGTAAAATTATATCAATATTTAAATGGGTGGATTTCTTATCCTTCAGTAACATGTCGCATGGGTAAGCTACAAAGAATAATAGCAGTATTATTTCTTATAGAACGATATTATTCACGAATAGGTACTTATTGAACATTGGAGTCTCACAAAAAATACATGAATCAAATTTCGTACTTTTGCAGTTGATCTTGGAACAGCAAAATAAACTAAGAAATCCAAAAAAATACATTGCAACTGATAACATTATTTCTTACGTGCTACCTCTTCTATAAATAAAAGCGGTGATTCATTCATGCGCACCATAACGTTATCCAATATTTTGGTAAAGAAACCTAAAAATTTACAAGAATATTTCGGAATTCAATAGAATATCTTATAGAAACTTCCTAGGATGGCAGTGGAACTACAGAAAATACCATTTAGTTGATTGTTGATTGACGTTTTCTAAATAAAATGTATTCACTGACCTGATAGAGCAAGGGTTTCTAAAAATTTTTTTTAACTAAATGTGGTCAAAAGTACACATCTTAGAGTAATCATTTGAAGTCTCACACATAAGCCATTTTACATAATGGCATACAAATTATAATTTAATAATAAAGGTACACTTAAGATGTTAAATATTCTTCATCTCAAATATTCTTCTACAGAGTAAAAGCATTTTTCTGTCAACCATAAACGTAGTTGGGTTCTAAATTTGTTGATTGGTAAATCTCTAATACCTTCTAAGTTCTGAGGTATGTACTTAACTAGACTATCGCAACTTGCAAATTGGATAAGATGCTATATCTGCCGTTATCTAAACAACATATGATCTTTATTATAGAACAAATCACCCTCAAAGACTCCATTTAACTAGTCCCGTCAACGACACCAAATATACATACATACATAGACACACTCCTATATCCCAGAGGGGTAGGCAGAGACAACGGATTTCCATTTGTCACGATCTTTGCATACCTCTTTTGCCTCGTTTACTGTCATTATATTCTTCATACATGCTCGCCGGTTTAGGGTATTTCTGACCTGGCCTTTCTTAAGAACGTCTCCGATTTGGCCAGAGAATGTTCTTCGAGGTCTTCCCCTTCCAGCTGTCGTAAATGTAATGATATGAAAACCGGACAAACACTTGCCTTTTCAACTGATTTAATAAAGCAGTGCATTTGTCACCATAGTGCCAGATGCGTTCGGAATCACGCATTGATGTATAATAAACAAAAGACACGGGTTAAATTATTGTAAACCACCCATTTTCGCAAATAAAAAAAAAAAAAATATATATATATATATCCTCCAACAAAAGTTAAATTTGGAAGGTGGTAAGAAAATCACCCAGTATAATTAACTCCCTCCTTGACACATATCAATTAGCAAACCGTTCACATCGCCACGTTTCTGTGTTTCGCGTAGACGGGTCAAAACCCTATTAGGTACCCCCAATATTCAATATACACCGTCCCTTTTTGATTAGTCTGCCATATTGATTCGCGTTATATTAATGGAATATGGAATATTATGGAGCTTTTCACGCCGTCCTAATATCTGGGCTCGAATTGTCTCCATCAATAAATCTTGGAAGTAATCTGTGTGAATAGGTTGGGGTGGGAATAGCGTTCTTCGTATTCTATTACAATTCTAATGTGAATAATCTCGGTTAAATCAACAGTTCTTTTGCCTGTGTGTGTTTATGTAGTTGTATATTTATATTGAAACTCATTCCATAGACGAATTTCCGTCTTCATAAAGTCAAAAAGGCTGAAGATGTTTATCACCATGGAACAATGGAATTTTGTTCATCGTTGAATCGCCACGCTTGGTAGACGGGTTGGCGATCGCAGTATGATGTTATAGTAGATAGAGACGGTGATGCCCGTTCAATGGTAGATATTCCCCTGGGAAGACTTCTTAGTGTAGGTGTGTTGTAAAGTATCTGTGTGACACATGGATAATTTTTGTCAATCTAGGTGTGTGTAAAGTTCACCGCAGTACAGTTTTTTATTACCTAGCTGGTGTTGTCACTGACAATAATCAAAATCCAGGTTCAACTTGTCTGCGTCAGCTGATCGAGATTGTGTATTCGACACGTTCTTTAGTATGATACTAAAGAACGTGTCGAATACCAACTAACAAAATACTCAAAAAAATATTTACTTCCCATAAAAATCTCGATCAGCTGACGCATTATATATGGTAACCATAGCAACGTAGATTACATATTAAAAAAAATGGTTTCTTCATCTTTTTCAGTAGCATTAGTATATAATAGATTTGGTAGATTGCGATACTAAAAAAAGTTATGACTAAAAGTTGTCGTATAAAATAATAACTGTCACTGCCAAAGAGTGAATAAGATGCTCCCCTCTTCTCCCCTCCACCTTACATTTGTGTTGTGAGACGGACTAGATTATCCGTTTACGCATATATTTTCATAAACCCTTAAACTGGCGAATTGCTCTATCGAAACTCATTTAACTATTGTGTCTAGACTGAGTGCCGTGTCGCATGTTCAGTTAGCTCTACTTATTTAGTTCAATTGCTTAGATTTTATTTCTCTCTCATTCTGCGTCTGATAAAGTGTAATAAAAAGGTGCTGAAAAAGTGTATTCCATTTTATTATTTCATTTAATTTAGGTGATTATAGATAAGGCCTTCCAGGCTCTTGAGTCTGAAATATAGGAGAGCTTCCTATACTTTTATCTGTTATTTTTATCAAATTAGAGTGTTATAGTTTATTCAAAAACGTATATAGACCATAATAACCTCATCTCGAATAAGTATTTTTTGAATACTTCTAGTTTATTTAAATTAAATATGACTTTATTTATAAATTTTAGCATGTTAAACATGCTAAACTGAAAACAAGTTTGAGACATCTTTTTAAAATGAATTGTATAAATTTAAGTGCGACTGGGAATCGAGCCCACGATCCACGGGGTATTACGAAATCGTCAAAGACAACTTATGTTATAGGTTACACAGTTTATAACAAAATCCCGGTGAGCATATCCGGTATCCCTTCATTACCGAGTTTTAAAATTAGATTGAAGAGGTGGCTTATCGAGCAATCGTTTTACTCGCATGACGAATTTTTAAAGTTTAAAAGTAGTTTGTATTAGAAATATTTTAATTTTTTGACATTGTATCCTATTATATTATTTAAAAACTATGACTTGTAAAACCATTACCAATAAATGACTATTTGACTATTTGTATCCGGCCTCATCTTACCGAAAACCTACACGACTAACAACAGTAAGATGGCGTTAAATGCGTCTTAAGTGCATTAAGAAAATATCGAATAGATTATATAAATTCGAGACTGAGAACCACGGTGCTGTGGCGGAGAGGTTAACACACATGGGGATATAGATACCCAGTGGATCCTCGATTCGATTTCAAAACGATGTAAAAAATCAAATATACTCACTAAACTTCAGAATGATTCAATCTTAATAAATAAAGAGATTAGATATATTCACTGTGCGGCGGCGTAGAATATCATAACTCCATCCCATCGCTTGGGGGGCGTAGAAATCGTCCCGGTGGAATACCTACCAGAAAACGGGCAGCAGCGCTTTTCTGTGAACTATGACTATCAAACTGCGATCACCAACCAGTCTGCCAATCGTGACTTTTATGGCATATCCCCATTCTTTGGAGAGGCTTTTGTCCAGCAGTGATCTAGTAATTTGGCTGGTATGGTGGAATTAAGATATTAGATTTACGCCATTTAAAATACATTTTTGAAAGTAGTAAGTAATTAGAGTTTCCTTATTTCATTTATCCACACTGTCTTAAGGTCCAAAAGTATTTACTTTGTAATTTGAATTATGTAATCAGCCTAATTACAATAATAAATTAATTCTTTTCTCTTCTGAAGAAAACACAATGAATTTGAAACAAGCTCATAAGCTGGGGGCAATTTTTCGTTACCTAACCTACGTCACAAAAAGATAGGCCTGCCCTTTGATTAAAATTACACCGACAATAAACGTTTGAATTATATTTTTAATTCGAGGGCCCTCTAGACTGAGAAATTAGAAAATAAATTCCCCTCCCTTTTGTTGGGTTTTTGTTTTTCTGCGTAATTAGAGTAAGCTGGGGGTGAGCCGGTAAGCCCGCCCTGTAATTAAGCAAGATGGAACGTCCTCAAACTGTAAACAGCCCTTAAAATAATAAAATTAAGTAACGGCTAAGCGACCGAGTGGTTTTTTTCAATCTCTCAGAGAAATTTGATGAATTAAGCTCAATTTGGACACGTCCGGGTCGAGGTCTCCTTCGACAGAGCCGCAAAAAATAAATTTAATTAGTTGATAAAATTACTAACCACTTTATCATGCTTCAGTATTTAGGTAGCTTAGCTAATATTTGCAAGAAAGAACTTTTAAATTTAAACAATAAACTGAAGAGTTGCATAGTGACAACTGTGAAGAGAAACTCAAGATTTCAATAGAAGAATAGTTAATACAAATGTTCTCCATCCATATTTCTTTTAAATCATAGATTAGTAACTTCAATTGTTAATACGTGCAAATCAAGCTCCTAATAAGATAGTTCCCTGAGGTATAGATTCATTGACGGTCAACGTAGCCTAGTTGGTTCGAATCCCGGTAAGTGCAAATATTTGTGTGATGAGCACGAATATTTGTTTCTGAGTCATGGATGTTTTCTATGTATATAAGTATTTATCTATATATATAAGTATGTATATCGTCGCCTGGTACCCATAGTACAAGCTTTGCTTAGTTTGGGGCTAGGATGATCTGTGTGACATTGTCCCTAGATATTATAATTATTATTATTAAACTAGAGCAGGCGATGTCTTTAATTTTTATTTTGAACTTGAGGTTAAGCTTGCCCCTTTTTGTATCAGAAAGCAGATCATCTGGGAAACATTTACTTTTAATAATTAACGTGACGGTCCCTGCAAATGAGAAGATCATCAAAGTGCCTCAGAGAGTCTGTGTACCTACTGACAAAAAAATCGAATACAAGTTACATATAACTTAAAAGAAGAGACCCACACACTCTATCAACTACGTGTAGTAAATAAATAATAGGTCTTTACCTATGAAATTGCCGTTTTGTATGAAAAAATTTAAACGAATTTTTTTCATGATTTTTTTTATTTGTATTAATCGAAGTAATCACCCATGCAATCAATGCATCTTTGCCATCGCAGTGGCAGTTTATTGATGCCCTTCTTAAAGAAATCAGCTGGACGGGAGGCAACAAATTCTTCAAAGGCATTTTGTACTGCCTCTCGGGTATTGAATTTTTTTCCCGCCAAGAAGTTATCCAAATTCTGGAAAAAGTAGTAGTCTGTAGGCGCAAGGTCTGGTGAGTAGGGCGGATGACGGAGAGCTTCCAACCCCAGTTCTTGCAACTTGGAGACCGTCTGCTGTGCAGTATGAGGTCGCGCGTTGTCGTGCAGGAGCAGCGGAGACGAGCGATTGACCAATGCTGGTTGGAGATGCGCCAGCTTCTCCATCATTGTGCTCAGTTCTTCACAGTACACATCTGCAGTAATGCTCACCCCGTTTGGTAAGAAGCTGTGATGAATCACACCGGCGCTAGACCACCAAACAGTGACCATCACTTTTCTAGGGGTAAGTTTTCGTTTAGGGCATTGTTTAGGTGCTGAACCAGGATCCAACCAACTTGCTGAGCGCTTGCGGTTATCAAACAGAATCCATTTTTCATCGCAGGTAACAATGCGGTTCAAAATTCCTTCATTTGTGTGTCTGTTGAGCAGTGCAAGGCACGTCTCGACGCGTACTTCGCGCTGGCGATCATTGAGTTCGTGGGGCACCCATTTGTCAAGCTTTTTTACCTTGCCAATTTGACGCAAATGGACCAATATTGTTTTGACGCTAACGTCGAAAGCTGCTGCTAATTCAGCCGTAGATTGTGTATCATCAGCTTCCACAACCGCCTTTAATTCGTCATTGTCGACCAAAGTCTTCGGACGACCGCGAGGTTCATTTTTCA
Organism: Pseudoips prasinana; assembly: GCA_951640165.1. Classification (NCBI taxonomy): domain Eukaryota; kingdom Metazoa; phylum Arthropoda; class Insecta; order Lepidoptera; family Nolidae; genus Pseudoips; species Pseudoips prasinana. Next base: position 35,537,557 of record OX621248.1, read on the forward strand.
GGTCGAAATTTCCAGAACGGAAGCGAGCAAACCAATAACAGGTGGTGCGTTGGTTTGTAGTGTTAGCTCCGTAAACGTCGTTGATGTTGCGTGCCGCTTGTGCCGCGTTGCTGCCACGACGGTACTCATATTCCATAATTACTCGAATTTTTAACGTATCCATGATGACGAAAAAGATTGAAATGCGATGAAAATGTAACACTAATCAATAAAGAAATGACTACTTTTGGAAAAAAGAATCCATGTTTTTAAAATAAAATTAATTTGAAATTAGAATTCTTAGCCAAACAAAAATTATTTTGATTTGAAATGGCCAGTACTGCAGAACGGCAATTTCATAGGTAAAGACCTAATATATTTTTGATTTAAAAAAAAAAAAGGTTGGCAAGCGTGAGCCAATATTGGCCAAGGGTTGTAAGCGTCTATACCATACGTCAAATTTTTTAAAAGATGCTTGCAGTATATTTATATAATAATAAATAAATATTTTGGGCCAACTAACACACTAGGCAAAGCCTTTACTATGGCAACCAGACTACGTATATATTTCTAAATACATTATCGTTGGTCTAGCGTTAGCGTGTTCACCCGCAGAGAGCGAGGTCCTGGCAGCATTAGATCGAAGTCTGGGAGTTGGCGGTATGATACCCCCGTGCCTCGGAGAGCACGTATAGCCATCGATCCTGTACCTGACCTCTTTCCGGTCGGGCCGCTAGGCGTCCCATCGGATCATGAGAGTGATGGAATAGAAAGTGCTCCTATGTTAGCGCACACGCTTGTGCACTATAATTTGTCCCGCGCGGATACCTTATCTCTTGAAACTGGCCACCGTGGTCGAAATTTGGCTAGGAGGACATTATTAATTATTTCTTAATACATTTAAATGATAGATAAACACAGACACTTAACTATAATCATGCACATCACACAAAGATTTGTTCTGGATCCCGGGAATCGAACCCACAATCTTTAGCTTAGCAGTTAGGGTCAACCACTAGACCAATAATAGACCAGTCTCCATCTTCCTTTTCCCCAGTCTAACCTGTTGCGGCTGGTTACTGGTATGGAGACAGCAATCAAACTTTGAAACCAAATGATAATCATCAACAAGATAGATAGAACGAATACAGTTTATTGCACACACTCAAACGGGAAAATATAATACAAAAATACATTGGATATAAGGAACGCAATGTACAACGGGCGCCTTTAACGATCTCTTTCGGTCAACCTTTGGATGGATAGAAACTGTAAGTAAAGTTAACAGTAGCAGGAGTGCGACAAATAAATTAAACTAACGAACTATAATATAAATATACTGTAAACCAAATAATTATTATGACTTCACAAATAAAAGTACGTTAATAAACACATTATACACAAAATATATACATACATATAAAGCAATATATAACAGATCAAGCATTTGATTCTATTAATCATCTGACTACCTCCTAGTCTCAGAGATCACGTTAATTCGTCGGCCCGGTTCATGTGAATTTATGAAAAACGTTCATAAATTTTCACACGGACACTGCAGCGACGGGTTGACGTGCTCTCTGAGACTAAGAAAGAAGTCCTTCAACTCACCATCACCTTCGTTTCAACGAATTAAGTATTCAGTTTTACACAAAGAATGTTTGGTGCATAAATCCAACTCGCAATTTCCGAGCTCAAGCGGTCTAGCAAAATAAAACTATAAACTAAGACTAGATTCAAAAGGGGGTGAGTTTGTAAGGATAGTTTGTGTAGCTGTCACTCTACGTTAAGGCCCCAAAAACAGCGCACAGCGGTCTCGCTCGCTCATTTAGATTCCTTTTTATTTAACGAACATTTCGAAAATGTGCTTCGGTAATTATTTGACATTCATATTCTATACATTCATAATGTCGAAGCTTGTAATTAGCAAAACTGATTTATATTTTGCTTTATATAAGAATGATAACATTAAGTCTGTAAGGCTTCCTGTAAGAAGTAAAATAAAATAGTAAATGTGTATATTTTCAACAGACCAACGATAAAAGTTTATCCCATTTACAATGCTCATTACAAAAAATATACAACGTTAATATTAGGGAATATTAGATAACGGAAGTAGGTACATTCTGCATGAACTTTGCATAGTATAATTTTATATTCAATAAAACACCTTAATGTGGGGGAAAGGATAGCCACGCAACGAGTTCTGTGCCTTTATATGTGAACACGCCAATCCACAGTTTCTCCACTGAGAGAGATGGTATTTGTGGCGCGTGTTCGTGATTGTACTCTCGATCGAAGAATACAATATTTTGGATGTATGCTTGGACATTTTGCTGATAGTATAAATGATCAAATTCTCATTGCAAATGTCCAATTAAATGACGGAACACTGATGTAACCCTGACACGGTACGGATGTCTCTGAATCAGGACTGAAGTAGGATGGACGGGGCACTGCTTATTTCCTCACTGTGGTATATTTGTTTATTTCATTGTCCTTTCAGACTAAGAGAGATTTATGCTTTACTTGCGTCTTTGCAAAAGAAATGTCTGCCATTATTGCGCTTATCTCGGCAGGAGATTGTGTTGTTTTTGCGCTGAGTGCTCAGAGTTAATTAGAAAAATTATATTAACAAAACAACATCTATTATTTATTTTTATTAGATTTTCTAAACTTTCTAAAAGTGGTTAGTAGCGCGAAACGTTTTTAGGATGTTTATTAGAAATTGGCGGGATGTATGACATGATCCATAATAGGCAATGTAATCATCATCATTATATCAGCCGGAAAAAGCCCACAGTTGGACAAAAACCTCCCCCAAAAATGTCTACAATTGATATCCACAAATGTTTGGTAATGAAATAAGGATAGCAGATAGCCTGTTTAGCAGAGTATCTGTGTTATGGCTGTAAAATAAAAAAATATAGGGCCTACATTAAACGTAAGACATTTTTTGATAACTAGGCATCTTGGTAGAGAATCATTTATGTATGAGTCTGAATTATACATCCCAGTTTTTTGAGACATTCATTCCTGTAACACGGGGACTTAATAAAATACAACTCTTTGATAAAAGTATGTCTGCGACCGGGTTAGGCTTTTCGGGTCAGATTTGAAATAAACTTAATATTATGTAGGTACATGTGATATATATCGAAATTGATTAAATTATAGACTATCAATCTAGACTAGAGTTTTAACTTTATTATATATGATGAATAGACCCGTTTGCTTGACTAATGATTCAAACACTTTAGCAGGTCACTTTGCTCAGACATTTAGAAAACTAAAATTCAATTAATTACATCCAAAGTGACTATATTAGGGAAATTATAGATTAGATTAGTTTAATATAAATAATGAACTCCAAAGTTCCAATCTTTATTTGGGTAAAAAAGTGTTATTTTACTCGTAATGGCCTATGCTGGTGTTGAAAATGACTATAGTGACTGAATAAGACTGACTGTCATTTACGGTCAAATTGGTCCTAAATGGTCATTAACTGTCAAAAACGGTAATTTTCAGTCAATTTGATTTCAGTAATCCTTTAGTACCTTTTAAGTTTTTGTCGTTGATAAATGGTTTTTATGACTTATGGTATTATTATATAGTGTTAATCATTTTACAAATCTAATCATGCGAAAATGGCAAGGTAGCATCGCCTCGCGCATCAACTTTGATGTCGTCTTATCCTCTCATGATATAATACAAAATAAAACGTTGCTTCATTTCAACTTGTATATAAATTGGGTACCTAAATAAATAAATAATTGGGTGGTAGTCGAGAATAGACAATAATTTTTGAGTCAAATTGACTGAATTTGACAGTAAATGACCGCTCATATAAGGTTTATGACAATTGTGACTATGCACAACAATGCATGACAATTGTGACATCTCTAGCCTATGCACACCTCGTTTTTTAAGCGCGCCGTTGACGCGCGTTGTAGCGATACACACGAGCGTTAGCATCGCGTTTGTATCGATACAAACAAAAACAACCTGCTCTGTAGGATCTATAAACGTCTAATCGCAGCCTGCAGTCTGGAATTAGGTGGTGGTTTCAAAATATATTTACTATATTTTTTACAGAACTAAGTTAGCAAGCAAACTTTAGGCTCCGCTTATTGTAAGTGGTCACAGTAGCCTATGGATACTTGCAATCTGAGTGTTGGACCATTTGTCCTCTTGATTTCAGATGAGATGCATTTAGTGCTTTCTTCAATAATAGGGTCTCCTCAAACGAATGTACTGCTTCGCCCAGTTTGGCCTTGTTGTTATCATGGCAAGGGACTGAACTTTCGTGGAGATGTTACCACCTAGGATCTTACGGATCTACCTATCTATCTATTTATTGACTTTCACACATGATCAAACAGATTTAAAATCAATTGACGGGCCTGTTGACGTGGTTGGTAATTGCTTGCCTTTCACGCCGCACGTCGTGGGTTAGATTCCCACCCAAGAAAGATATTTGTGTGTATGAACATGTCTGTTTGTCCTGAGTTTGTGTGTGGTTATTTATATAAGTATGTATTTACAAACGAAAATGCTTTCCATAGTACAAGGTCTGCTTAGTTTGGGATCAGATTGCCGTGTGTGAATAGTGCCCCTGGATATTATTATTATTTTTCAAATCATTTATTTAATTTCAAATTTTTTACATGTTTATAAAATTGATATAAAAAACAATAATATACATACATACATAGACTCACGCCTGTTTCCCAGAGGGGTAGGCAGAGACAACGGATTTCCATTTGTCACGATCTTTGCATACTTCTTTTGCCTCGATTACTGTCATTATATTCTTCATACATGCTCGCCGGTTTAGGGTACTTCTGACCAGCCCTTTCTTGAGAACATCTCCAATTTGTTCAGAGAATGTTCGACGTGGTCTTCCCCTTCCGGTTGTCCCATTCACACTGCCCAGGTACTTCTTTTGTCAATCTTCTTTCCTTCATCCTTTCTAAATGGCCAAACCATCTCAGCATGCCTTTTTGAATCTTTGTGACTACATCTTCTTTCACACCACAACGCTCTCTTACATCAGTATTTCGAATTCTGTCTCTCAAAGTCACACCACACATACTTCTCAGAGCTCTCATTTCCACTGCATTTATTTTACTTTCATTCTTTACAATAATATATAAATAAATATGTAAAAAAATAGAGTTATTATCATTAAGGATATCGTCATTATATTTTATTGATTAAAGTTTTTGGGGATGGTATATTTTAAATTGCTATGTTTGATAAAATATTTTATTTTATTTTGTTATTTTAGATGCGGTGTTTACTTTTAAGTATATAGCTATTACTTGTATTATTGCATGAAAGTGGTGTTATTCTTTAGTGTAAGTAATTATTGGGTATTTGGGTATTTGTGGATTTATCCGCTGCTTATGATACGGTGAACCTCAGACGTCTGTTGTGGAAGGTACAGACCATGACCAACGACCTAAACTTCGTGCGGATACTCCGTGAACTTTTACATAACCGCCGTTTCCAGGTCCATCTACTCGCAGATAAAAGTCGTTGGAGGGCGCAAAAAAACGGTTTACCTCAAGGTAGTGTCCTAGCACCGCTCCTTTTTAACATCTACACCAACGACCAGCCATCCATACCGAATACGTCCCGCTTTCTCTACGCAGATGATTTGGCGCTTACTTCGCAGGCCCTATCATTTGACGAGATTGAGGTTTATTTGTCTGGCGCTCTTGAAAGCTTGGCTGACTACTACCACGCTAACTCACTTAAGCCCAATCAGAGCAAAACCCAGTCTGGCATATTCCATCTTCGTAATAGAGAGGTGGGTCGAAAACTTGACATAGTTTGGGACGGTGTATCCATCGAGCACAGTTGCTTCCCAAAATATCTTGGTGTTACTTTGGATAGATCACTTACATTTAATAAAAACTGCAAGAACATCAAGCAGAAAGTGCAATCTCGCAACAATATCTTGCAACGCCTTGTGCGCTATAAATGGGGTGCTTCACCTGATGTCATGCGGACTTCTGGACTGGCGCTAGCTTTTACATGTGGAGAATTCGCGTGCCCCGTATGGAGTCGTTCAGCCCACGCAAAATTAGTGGATACCGCTTTGAATGAAACATGCCGGATCATCACTGGTTGTCTCAAACCGACGCCGCTCCAGATGCTTTATCCGCTGGCAGGCATAGCGCCACCAGATGTTCGCAGAACCGTGGCAAGCTCCAACGAACGGTCTAAAATGAGCAACGATACACGGCACCTTATGTACAACAGTAAGCTTGTGGCACAAAGGCTTAAAAGTCGAAAAAGTTTCTTGAAGTGTGTGCTTCCACTCTCTGGTGAACGGTCCAAGACACGGCTCAAACTGTGGCGAGACAGTGCTTGCCTACCCATCCCATTCGTCCCTCCCGCTGAAAACCTTCCGCCCGGACACAAGTTGCCATGGCCATCCTGGAAGTCCCTGAATAGACTCCGGACCCAAGTTGGTCGAAGCAAGGAAAACCTGCTCAGGTGGGGGTTTTTAAACATTTCCAACCTAGAGTGCAAGTGTGGTTCTGTTCCTCAAACTATGGCACACTTGTTAAAATGTCCTGCGTGCCCTAATGCCTGCACGTTACAAGATCTAATGGACGCTACTGACAACGCTCAATGCGTAGCTGAATTCTGGGCTGACTTAATTTAGATTGCCATCGACACGCTAAGAAGAAGATTATTGGGTTACCTAATTAAATAAAATTTAAATACCAAAACAATACCTAATCATAATTCGTAAGATACATTTTAAACCATGATTTGGTTTTGGACAATAATGACTTTCAGTAGTTAGCCTAACAATTCAATTGGAACCTAAATAGGTACTATATTTTCCGTGCAATTGCTTTAAAATCAATTTTAACGAGTGTAACCATTATGAAAATATCAGTCATTACAATGGACATCGAATTAATTTCCAGTAATTTTACTGTCAAAATGATGTTGTGTTATAAATTAAACATTTCAATAAGGCATGAGTAATGGTAATTGCACATTGTTTCCCATTTTAATCTATATTTTGCCAGAGGTTATAAATTATATTCGAAAGTACTGTCTTTGACTTTCGAATTAAAAATATATGCCTCTTCTGGCTTAAATTCGCAGACTACAATTTGTTCAGAGATCAGGTAGGCTTATGATGTGTAAGTGTAAAAGGGCGACACCGGAACAGCATATTCGCGTTCCCGGGGCTTCTTCCATAAGGCGCCAAGAGACGCCCACGGCAGGTTAGGTTTAGTCGGTACGAGTCCGACAAACCCCCACCCGCAGACACCTTTTGTGAGTGCAATTTATAGGCATTCCCCCTGCCTTATAAAAAAGGCCTCTCACATAGCGTAACGCCTGTTGCCTTATATCTACAACCAGGACCGACAGCGTAACGTTGTCACCGAAGCAATGAAACACTTTTTATAATTTAAAAACTTCTCCTAAAATTATGCACAAAGGCGGACAAGGCAATTCATTTGGGCAAGGCATTCTCTACCAGTCAACCTTGGAGTGATGCAGAGAAAACATGGTAGGTGCACTTTAAATATAAAATATTGTAGTAGAGAGGCTGTATAAACTTCATAAATACATAGAATAGAGAATACAACTAATGATACAGAATACTATTTTTTTTTTAAGATGCCTACGAGTGTTAATAATATAATATTTTTAAATGAGAAACGACTCTTTGAAATCCAGTCTTGCGGTGGAAGGGAGCTCCAAAGAAAAATGGATTGTATAAAGAAAGAAGAGTGAATGAAATGAGAGCAATGAGAGAGCCACTGAAGAAGACGACATTTAGAAATTAAACCACTTTGGCAGTCACCCGTATATGGATTTACCGCGTGCCTAGGTGATGAACCTCGCTGAACACTTACGGACCGATGAGAGCTGACTTTTAGCATTTCTAATTTCCTAAATAATGGCTATCTTACATGGTTAATTTGGAATAGATGTAGAGCTTAGTCTAGAGTAGACTAGACTATGCTGTCAATTCCAAGTTTCTAACAAGTCAGCTGATGTATGAAGCATTAAAAACTAAACAACGACAACTTTAAAAAAACGTACAACTGGTTTTAATTTTTTCTTTGTAATAATTGATTTGGTCAAAGTTTATAGTAGACCGGCGGAAGTAATCACCAAAATTGCCTCTCTACCAAAGGACCGTTCCGTAAAATCTTTACAAAAAAAAACATATAATCGAATTATGTTACACTCCTTTATTTTGTAATTCGGTTAATAATTTAATCACACTTTCTGAACTAGATAACTAATACGAATGTAATTTGAACGTATAGTTCAATTACTTACATACATACATAGACTCACGCCTGTTTCCCAGAGGGGTAGGCAGAGACAACGGATTTCCATTTGTCACGATCTTTGCATACTTCTTTTGCCTCGATTACTGTCATTATATTCTTCATACATGCTCGCCGGTTTAGGGTACTTCTAACCTGCCCTTTCTTGAGAACATCTCCGATTTGGTCAGAGAATGTTCGACGTGGTCTTCCCCTTCCGGTTGTTCCATTCACACAGGCCAGGTATACTTCTTTTGTCAATCTTCTTTCATTCATCCTTTCTAAATGGCCAAACCATCTCTCATTAGTAAATATACAGTAATAATCATAATTATAATAATTTATTGCCAATAACGTTAACAATGAAACATTAACAGACAACAATTACCATTCATTATCTATAAAACACACTTGACATCAGCTAATTAATATTATATAACATCCGCTTTACTCGTAATACCGAAACATTCCAATAAAACATTACACCAAAAACCCATCAACCCTCAAAAAAGGGTTACGTAATCCTCGAAACCCTTTTACAAGAAAATGACGGCAGATAATCCATGCTGAACAATATGTTATAATGCATCGGAGGACACGTCAGATGCCTATTTATTTTCTCGAATTAGTGATGGGAAGCGAGTCACTGTCTTCTCACTCAAGTGTGCTTGAATAACTTGAATATTCATAGTAATTTAGTTATAGTTTCTTGAGTGTTTTATTTGTGGATATATTTTCTTTGCTTTTCTAGGATCGGTGAAATTTCTAGAAAAGATAAAAAAATGCTACAATCTATATTGACGGTAGACTGTGTTTTTTAAAGAACGAAGACCTCAGAACGAAAACGACCTCCAATTGGCGTAATGCGAAAATGCGGACGTTCTGCTACCGCAAGATCTGCTCTAATTTTATTTTAAGCTAGGGGATTTATTTGAATTATATTATTGTAATATTTAAAAAAATATGGTCCAGACGGCAGCACATCAAGCTACCCCAATCCGTCAAATTTCCCCAATTGAAACTGAACCTGATAAAGTTGAAAATTTATAAACGAAATTTGACAGATTGGAGTAGCTGGATGTGCTGGCATCTGTACAAATATCAGTTGCCACACCATGTTTCAATGTTTAGTGTATGTTTATTAAGATAAGATTTAATTGTTTTTGGGAACTTAATTAGAAGAATATGACTGCATAAATGGTAACAATTTTTTGCAGTTTTGTAGGTGAAAAATTTCAATGATATAGATTATTTTTGTGACCTAAGTAATAACTAGATTCACTTTCAAATAACAGATAATCCACTTAATCCACCAAACAGTAAGCTAAATTTGATTTAGTTAGTGAGCATATTTAGTGTGTAATAATGTTGTAATAATGTTCCAAAAATTTATTAACAGTGTTATAAACGCTAAAAGTAGTTAGGCAATGAGGCACCGCACGGGTGCGAGTATACCTACTCCCATCTACACGCTGCTAAGTTGATTGGGTAATTCAGGTTAACTCGAATAAAACTAAACTCGAATTAAGTACTATTTATTCAGTTAATATATTAATCAACTCACAAAATCATTATGTAGGTACTTCAATATGCCACGATTAATCATTTGAATTTAAACTAAAACTTTTAATCGTCGGTTCTCATGCTTCTAGACAGCAGTTCATATGCTTATTATAGTAATCAACTTAATTTAGTGCTTTAAAAACTTTTGAGATAACTAGTTTTTTTGTGTGTACATTACGATAGAAAGTCTTATGGGAAGTTACGTTAAACTGATGAGAACAAAATACATAAATCCATTCGAGTAACAATAAAAATGATTCAAGTTACTCGATGGAAGGTTTAGTTGTGTCGCATCACTATCTCGTGTTCGGTTTCGGCAACCATTAATATGACGACCAGTGGACCGCAGTTGAGGAGGGGTATTGAGTCCATGAGGACTTGGACATTGAAGAATGATATTTCGAGAGGTTGCCAGGTGGTTTATGAAGACTAAGATTGGGGTCAGAGGTTGATATGTTAAGTAGTTTATCTTAAGAAAAGTCTTATATTGTTATAATGTTACGGGATGTGTTATATGAAATATTTTTCTTTTGTTGACTTTGAGTTATATATACATATAATAAAATCGTAGGGAAGTCAAAACTGTACATTGAATATTTTTTGAAAAGGATACTTGGGGCGTGATCTAGAATAGATATCGAAGCCAAAAATATAGTTTTTGTCCGGGCTAAACTCCAAAAGTACTGCATGGATTTACTTCAAATTTTGCATAAATATCACTAAGAGGTCGGATCAACATATAGGCTACATATTATCATGCTATCACCTACGCGGGAAGAGCTATGATAATTAATAAAATTTAACGCGAGTAAAACCGCGGGGCACATCTAGTTATTAAATAATTTATTTTAATGGCCACAATGGAGTTGTGTTCCTAATATGCCTAATATATTATTATATATAATCGACACGCTTGGCAGACGGATTGGCGATGGCAGTATGATGGTTATAGACTTATAGTACACAGAAGGCCGTTTATAATATATATATTGAATAGCCTTTTGGACTAGTGGTTAGTCACCTAGACTGCTATACCAAAGGTCGTGGGTTCGATGCCCGATGTGTGATGAGCACAACAATTATTTGCTTTGTCTGGGTGTAATTTATCTATGATATGTATGTATTTAGAAATATATAAGTATTATTTTTGTTGTATGGTTGCCATAGTAGGTACAGACTTTGCCTAGTGTGTTAGTTGGCCCAAGATGTTTATTTATTTTATGTATATATTGATGTACAATAAATAGTTTATTTACCTATGTACTGACCTAACTAAACTACTATGTATATATTCTACTCCTACTAACAATATATAGCAATTCCTTACAAATGTTTCTCTAAAATTAATTTCACCCAGCGTAAGCAAATGATAGGTGTATTTCGATGTGCTCATGTGTGTTATAAATTCGTTTGTCAATAGATCCAATTCAATAAAAGTCGGTATTCACAACCCAAAGTTACTCTACTACCCACGCATGAAAATAATCCCAAGTAAATAGCTAAACTTTTATAAAGAAAACGAACAAAAGTCTTATTAAGAAAATAGTTAGTTATATGAATATAATATTCGAACTTATTGACATGAAAGAGGCTTTATAACTGAAAAAGATGATATATTTATTCAAGGAAATCTAAATATAACATCTCTTTTCTGTAGTGAAATATAAGTTTAGTATCAGTAATAGAAGGGAATTCATTAGGATTCTATTATTCTATATTGGGAACTTTTACGGCCCCGTTTAATTTGCGGTTAGAGGTACACATTGGGGTGGGTGTATACAGTACATACTCGTAAGTACATATGTGGGTAATCACAACAATATTATAAAAGCGAAAGTTTGTGAGTGAAGTGATTTTGATGAAATTTTATAGTAATGTAGCTAATATACTATCCGACGTCTATATCTGACAGTCGCCGTAGCCTAGTTGGTAGTGCTCCTGCCTACGAAGCTGGTGATCCTGGGTTCGAATCCCGGTAAGTGCAAATATTTGTGTGATGAGCACGAATATTTGTTTCTGAGCCATGGATGTTTTCTATGTATATAAGTATTTACCTATCTATATAAGTATGTATATCGTCGCCTGGTACCCATAGTACAAGCTTTGCTTAGTTTGGGGCTAGGATGATCTGTGTGACATTGTCCCTAGATATTATATTATTATTATTATTATATCCAAATAGCACATGGGCTATAATTTATAAAGTTTAACCATGCGGGGCAAAGCTGTTATCTATATAAGTATGTAACATATCAGTTATCTGGTTTCCACAGTACAAGCTCTGCTTAGTTTGGGATCAGATGGTCGTGTGTGAACGTCACAAGAAATTAAATAAAAAATTAATAATAATATTATTATTATTGGTGGGTGTGGCATGTCCATGGAGGCTGAGCTAAATTTAATGAATTACTGGAAGTATACAATATAATAATAATAATAATAATAATAAATATGTAGTATAATATGTTTATATAATATAATTAAGTAATCAGACAACTGATAGAGCTAATATTATGATGTCCTCCCGGCTGAATTTCGACCACGGCGGCCAGTCTCAATGGAGATTGGCCAATTGCGCAGGACATATTATAGTGCACAAGTGTGTCCGCAAACACAGGGGCACTTTCTATTGCATCACTCTCATGATCCGATGGGACGACTAGCGACACGAGCGGAAAGAGGTCAGGTACAGGACCGACGGCTTTACCTGCTCTGCGAGGAACGGGGGTATAGTACCGCCAACTCCCTGACTTCGGGCTGATACTGAGAAATTTTTTTTACGGAAAAATCACGAAATCACTTTTTTCCCGACCCGGGATTTGAACCCAGGACCTCATTGTCTGCGGTTGAACACGCTACCGCTAGACCAACGAGGCAGTCGACCTAATATTATATTCGCCTACTAAATGATCTCATTACGTGGACCAGTGAGTAGGTATGTTTCACCGGCCCATCTCAACTGGGCCGTGTTGAAAACGATAGTAGAGGCACTTTTGTTTCGCTAGATCTTCTCAGTTGGGGCTTATTGGATCTGATGGTATTAAAGCGTGACCGTGGTTATACAAAATAGGTCTGCCATAATAATCATAATAATATTAATAAGTGAAGCTAAAACTTTGTACGTTGTCCGTCCGTGCAATTATTGTAATACAGTTAAAGTTCATATAGAGAAGGTTTTTGAGGAAGCTAATATTACTATATACATTATAAGTAAGTTATTTAAAAAAAACATACACACACTTTTGACACACTGAAAAACTGAGTGTCAAAACTGAGAACAGATTCATATTATTTGTCTTTTAAAATAGAACATTAATGGTCTAATTACGACCTCTAGTAATACATATTAAGTTCTTAACTTAATATACATAGACAGAAACATTCAGATAAGATGAAGTAAAATATATCTTAATCTATAAATTTCGATAATTAAACCTATAAATAATCTCTTTGACAATAACTTCAATAAGCTAGCTAAGTAACTAAATTATTGCTGTCATAAATTAAATACTATTTCTAAATGTTTCATTCAAGGCGCATGTTCAAACATGTTCCAACTATTTACAAGTGCTTTTTGAAATTCTACGCGAGTGTAAACCTTTTTAGGGTCCGTAACCAAAGGATAAAACGGGACCCTATTAGAAAGACTTCATATACGTCTGTCACCAGGCTGTATCTCGTGAACCGTGATATTTAGACTGTTGAAATTTTCACAGATGATTTATTTCTGTGGCCGCTATAACAACAAATACAATTTTTTTTAATAAAATATATATTTTAGGGGGCTCCCATACAACAAACGTGAAATTTTTGCTCGTTTTTATAGTACGGAACCCTTCGTGCGCGAGTCCGACTCGCACTTGGTCAGTTTTTTTATTTTATTTTAATGTAGAAATTCTTTATTCAGCAGCTTTCGGCAGAGTTCGGGAAGCTATGTAATATTTTCTCATCCCAAATACCTCAGTGTCTCAAGTCGAGACTCTCCCACCAGTATGTGTTGCCAGTGATGACTTACGGAACAGAGACGTGGTCGCTCACTATGGGCCTTATCAGGCGGCTCAAGGTCACCCAAAGAGCAATGGAAAGGTCTATCCTTGGAGTTTCCCTGCAAGATCAAATCAGAAATGCTGCGCAGGCGAACCATAGTAACTGACATAGCCGTAAGAATTACCAAGCTGAAGTGGCAGTAGGCAGGGCACATAGCTCGTAGAGCCGACGGCCGCTAGGGCAGAAAGGTTCTTGAGGGGTGACCACGAACCGGAAGACGCAGCGTGGGCAGGTCCCCTACAAGATGGAGCGATGATCTTGTGCGGGTCGCTGGAAATCGCTGGATGCAGATAGTGCAAGACCAGCAATTGTAGAGATCTTTTGGGGAGGCCTTTGTCCAGCAGTGGACGTCGTTGGGCTGATATGATGATGATGAGTAACTCATTTTTAAAGTTATTGATCAAATCTTAATTTCATGAAGATCAAAAAAAAATCCTAGCAATGAATCTTAATGTAGGTAAATCTGCTGTGTCCTTGAAATCGACTCCTCTATCTAATCCCGTGGGGGGCGCAAAAGGCAGCAGTGTCTTTTTATATACTCAACACCAACCAGTGATGACCAACCCGTCTGATAAGCGTGGCAATTATGGCATATGGAGAATATGCCATAATTGCCACGCTTATCAAGAATACAATTATATTATGGAGACTGATATACTTATCATAAAATCATCGGTTTGAGGTAACTTAACCTCAATCACGTTAAAGTTGTGCTGGGTATAAGCTGGCATAAGCCTCCAAGGCACTAAATCAGCGCTTGAAAATCCCATAATCACTAAGCATTAGGTAAGGTGTATTCAATCACAATAATCTGCGGCATAAATTACTATTATTAAACCTTGATTGCATTTCAGTGATATTAACCCGACATGATTATCGTAGCGGTAATACACTGATGACGGTGCTCTCAAGTGGTGCTTTGTCGTAAGCTCGAATCGGCGATCTATAGCGTGTAATGCGTTTTGGTTTGGTACATGGATGTGCTTAGTTGTATGTAAACCATTGTATATTGTTTATGTATGATATGAATATAGCTGAAACTATAAACGATAATTAAACTTAAACATAATCTCTTTTACAATAACTTAATACAAGCTAGCTAAATATCATTACTATTATAAAATAAATTTTATAAATGTTTTCATATAGTCCGTGTACTTAAATATCTATGTACCTAACTAGAAATAATAATGAATACTTAATTATCATACCATAAGCAAGTTCTGACTTACAAGCGCTTTTTTTAGAGTCGTTTCTTTTTTTAACGGTGAAACCTATCTACTCTTAATTTATTTTATTAGTTCTTTGGTTGCACTTGATAAATCCTTCTAATATTATAAATATGAAAGTTTGTATTGTTTGTAACTCAATCGCCCAAAAGCATTTGGGACGTTTGGAATCTAGAAGAAATTCGGAACAGAGCCAATAGTTATTAGCATGCTGTAGCGTAACCCATCCATATTTAATAAGGGAGAAATAGTCATGAGCATTTAAAAATTACAGTCAGTATGTAATCTTTTACTAGATGATTCTTTTATTGGCCGAATTTAGGACACGCATCAAACCAACATTACTGAATATTAAATTTTAAGCTTTTTTATGATTAATACTAATTATAAAATAGATTAAAGTGTGATTATTGGCTTGGTGTCATTTAAGCTATTGAAATATAGCGGTCAAACTTCCACATCGCTAATAAAAAAATGGTAGCCCTAGAAAACGGTGGTAAGCATTGCCGCATTGTAGGGCAATGCTTACTCTCTAAATTAAAATGAGGCTAGTAGCACTCTATTCACGGGTAAGGTCGATTAATTTCGTCGAGATATTCTTGAATTACCCAAAACTTAGGCCCAATGACCTAAGTGTTGGGTAGCCCTTAACCTTAAACCGATGAGGCCGATAGGAAAAAATAAGTTATTTTGATTTTAATGTAGCAAAATAAACTTAACATTTCTGAAACATTTATTTCACAAATTTTATTTAAACTTATAAAGAAATTTAGAGAAATTGCTGGCACTAACTTTCGCCATTTATTTTAGTAGTCTTTTACTTAAATTAGGCTACGTTCATTCGGCTTAAAGGTGGATTTTAATCACCCAAGTTTACTTACTATTACAGAATATTTTATTTCATTATAAAATACCTACAGGAGTAGTGTTAAATATAGTATTTGAAAAACACTCAATAAACGTGCTGTACATAGACGCAGTATTGTGTAGATGTTCTCTCTTATACCAATTTATCTGATCCTGAAGCAGTCTAATCCATTGTCGCCCTGCCAACTCCACTGTGTCGTGCCGTGAAGCGTGCCAAATTAGGTTATACTTCAATTGACCGGTTACATAATGTTGTATTACGAAAATTGAAAATTTTGGATTTGGGTAAAAATTGTTGCTAGGTTGAGGAGAAGATTTACCAAGATAGCCAAGAATAAGCAGTATAAAGGCCACCAAAACGATGTTTGGATACCATCGCGAATTTAATTTTTAAATTAAATATAATATAATATAATTAATTTTAAAAATTAATCCCTATGTCACGACATAGGGATTAATTTTCCAAGTGCGTGCGTTGTCTTTTAAAAGAAAAAAAAAACATTTATCTGGGTACTACCTCAACACTCCTTTAAATAAATAAATTTTAATGGCTTCGGCTGAAGCCAACGCCATAGTTGCAGTTAACATTAAGCTACGGCACAAAATCTTAACACTAAAACTATCCAAATAAATAGGCAGTTTAATAGTTTAGCCTCTCATTATTTTTATTTTCAGAATGCTTTTGTGACTGCCACGGTTTTGTAGTGCCTCAGAGATGTTTGTAACGGCTCGCACGGACGATTTTCACACTGTCATCCGCAAAAAAACCGCATCCATCTTAAGGAGAGTAAGAGACAGTAACAACAGCATCTTGAGAACGGTTGCTGAAAATTACAGTTCACCTATTGTAGGAGAGTTTGTGCAGAGGGTAATAAAGTAAGTGCGTTTTATTGCGTTCTGCGGCTTATTTTTTAATAATTTCTCACCATTTTTGCTTACTAACATTAGTTCCTAAGTAAATTTACTAACAAAATATGGATCTGTATTGTTGTCCGAAATAAAATTCATTTATTATTATTATTATCCGATGAGTCGGCTGCCACTAGTGCCCTGTGGACTATACGTTTGTTTGACTTAATTGTATAAGAAATATGTATATGATAAAAAATAACTTATTAACGTAAAGTTCTATTCGCTATAAATATGTTTCGTGACACCTGAGCCCGACCGCTTGTCCGACACGTTTCGGGGTCACTACGGACATTTCAGACACGTCTCGTTGCCGCACAACTAAATAATATTATCAATCTGAACTAGAATATAATTCAGAATTGTAGTACAATCACAATTTCTTTAGGTTCAGAGGTTTATGAGCAACTCAACTAGGGAAGTACCTTCACTATATTAAATACACTCTAGGAGATAATTACATAACATCAAATGATTGTGTGTAGTTCAAAAAGTGGATCAACTGAATACATTTTTATGTATTTAATTCAAATTCACGTGTGGCGCAGCGGCGAAGACAGTCGCCTCGCCGCTTCGTATCCCGGGTTCGAATCCAGCGTAGGAAAACTATTTCTGGGACCCAGAATAAATAGTTGTTAATATATAAATAGTTGTTCTGAGTCCAGATCCAGATGTACTTTTTGTCTGTCAATTATATTATTATGTTTGTAAAGTACCCCGCGACACACGCATTAAATTCCCTAGTGCAGGCGTTGTCTTATTAATAAAAAAAAAACAATATAGGGTGTTCGATATCTTACATAAACGAAAACTTAATCTGTGGTACAACTCCTTGCTGCCAGACCAGAAACTCATAGACACATATAGGAAACAAAAAGTGGAATTTATAATTTATTTTATCAGGTATGCGATAAGACCGCCAATTGTACAGACGCCAGCACATCAAGTTACCCCAATCTGTCAAATTTCCCCAATTGAAAGTGAACCTTATGCTTAAGTGATAAAGTTGAAAATCTATAAAAGAAATTTGACAGATTGGAGCAACTGGATGTGCTGGCGTCTGTACCTTTTTTACCATTATTAATTATGTACTGTGAATAATATTTATTATATTACAAATTATGTTCTCTAAGTGATGTGCAATAAAGTGTATTTATCTTATCTTACCTATGTGGATGTCCACTTGGCAACATTTATAATTGCACTGCCCAAAATTGGACAACGCTGTCATAATTGGTTAAACTCATTGAGGTCTACGTGACCAGTGACCAGATCATACTTTGGAGTGTTAAGTCACTTATGCAGATGTTCTATGATGCCAGACAGACAATAAATAAAATATTTTATTCAGGTAGAATTTAAAAGAAGCGCTTGTAAATAGACGGAAAATATTTTACAGTGTACAGACGCCAACATATCAAACTATCTGTAATATTTCCCCAATTGAAAGTGAACCTTATGCTTTTGTGATAAAGTTGAAAATCTATAAAATAAATTTGGCAGATTGGGGTAGCTGGATGTGCTGGCGTCTGTACATATTAGATATGCGGCTTCTATGAAATCATAAAGAAATAATATTTAATTTATGATAGTAATTACTTAGTTACTTGTGGTTGTAACATCATGCTGAGCTGTTAGCCATTTGAGCGCATTAAATCTGTTTAAGTAACAATAATAGAGTATTATGTAAGGTATTTATATTGTATGTCGCCATTGTTACTCTGATTGTGTCTTTTTGTATCCTCATTATGTGTGCTCAATAAATATTTTTTCTTCTTTTTCTCCTTCTTACTTAACTAGATTATTTAAGTTATTGTCAAAGTGATTATTTATAGGTTTAATTATCGAAACTTATTGATTTAGATACATTTACTACATCTTGTCTGGCTGCCAAGG
Organism: Pseudoips prasinana; assembly: GCA_951640165.1. NCBI lineage: Eukaryota > Metazoa > Arthropoda > Insecta > Lepidoptera > Nolidae > Pseudoips > Pseudoips prasinana. Next base: position 35,556,365 of record OX621248.1, read on the forward strand.
TCCTGTCTATGTTAAGGTATGGATTCATTTTTATTATAATGGCGTACCTTACGTTACAACACAATTCACTGGTTTAATATGCCGCAACTGTGAAGACCTAGCGATACAATCTCAGAGGGGACAGCGACCCTATTTGCATCATGTTTTCTTCGGATCCACCTACCTAGGTATTTAGGTTTAATGAGAGTTCCAGTTGGGCAATAGAAAATGATGACGGGGTTTTTCCATTTACCCGAACAAACTTAGAAGGAACAAATTCGTTTCGCCACGTGCGATGAATTCATACTGTTCTATATCATGTATATTATTCAACATCTGATCACAACCATTTGCTTAAATTTAAAGGTTGAGAGCCTTTTGCGCTAGCCAACTGCTCGTTGTTTTCAATGTTTTAATTTAAAATACTAATGCTAAATGTAACAATAATAGCTTAGTAACTTGCTATTTAGTATTTATTTAAGGATTTAATAAAAATATAATTGAAAATATTTTTGTTGCTTTAATTACTGTATTAAACTATGTTTATGTATTGCATTCTGAGCTTGACAAGTACAAGTGTATGTAAATACCCAAGTGCTGAATAAATTTCATTATAAACCAGAATTTTTCAAGAATTGACGTTTGAAATAGGAGTTAGTGACAAAAACTTACTGTTCTATTTCCTATGTGTTTCGCGCGACACCTGAGCACGGCCGCTTGTCCGACCACAGCGGACACGTTCCGGGGTGACACGTCGTCGAAGTAGGGTCGCTCCAGACGCGTCCCATCGCCACTATTCACACCTGGCAGGATGCCTATACCTGAAATAAAGCAAAATAAAATAAATGTTACTTCTTCCTTGCTTTTTTTTCCCCAATCTAGGCTAGCCGCCAGCCAACTTCATAAAATGAGCGATTCCTATTTGACCTTGAAAGTCATAAGACAACAAGTAGCCTAGATCAGATCCGATTTGGATTCCGAATACATGTCAAGTCTGTTGCGGAAGTTCTTCTTTAAGTTTTTATGTTTAAAATAAACAAGGTGTAGGTAACAAAAATAATAAAATATGTTTATTCGTATATCATAATCTTTTTTTCTTTAATTTATTCTTTAAATGTCTGAACTGAATAAATTAATGAAAAACGTTATGAAAAAGGAATAAAAAAAAATTACCTCCCCATACAAAATGCGTCAGTTGATCGTCATTTGTTATTTTTTTATATTGGGCAGATAGTAGTTTAATATTTGTACGCCGATTGCTGGTAAAACATGTGCTATTTTTTAAACTTATCAGACCTATTTTAAGACACAATAGGCATCTATTTTATACAAATAAATAAATTCTATTTTATGCTACGATTTGACATTATTTTGAGAGACAGTGGTGACCCAATCAAATCTGTGTTTTTACACTCTGATCTATTCAACGCAAGAATAGAACAGTCGTCTTTCCGGGAACAAAACCCTAACTGTACTCAAGATACTGCTTGCGAGATTAGGTATACAGTACTATATATAATATTTAGACTGAGCCGCAAAGCTTTCAGTTGGTGTGTCGAAAATACCTAAACAATTCAATATGCTTAGTGATATGTTTTACTAATCTATCTGACTAACTGTCACTTCTGATGTAAAACCGGAGCTTCGTTTCACTAATTAAGAGCAACTTATACTATATTGCGACGTGTTTATTTGAGAGCTTGTGCTTGAACGTGAGGCACGGAACAGCGTGTATTCAGCGTAAATATATCTTGACAAGGGTGTTAAACCAGATTTCAAGAGGCCAGTATTACAAATCACCATAATCATAGGCTTAAGTAAAAAAAAAACATTTAACCAACTCGATTTTATAACAGATAAATAGCCTAGTTGGTAGTGCTTCTGCCTACGAAGCTGGTGGTCCTGGGTAAGTGCAAATATTTGTGTGATGAGCACGAATATTTGTTTCTGAGTCGTGGATGTTTTCTATGTATATATGTATTTATCTGTCTATATAAGTATGTATATCGTCGCCTGGTACCCATAGTACAAGCTTTGCTTAGTTTGGGGCTAGTATGATCTGTGTGACATTGTCCCCAGATATTATTATTATGATTTTTTTTTCCAACGCAAAATTACCATCATCATCACCATGTCAGCCAAAGTACTTTCACTGCGAAACAAAAGCCTCCCCAAAGAATGGGGGGATATGCCCTAATCGCTACGGTTGGCAGACGGGTTGGCGATCGCAGTGATGGTCATAGTTCACAGAAAAACGCTGCTGCCCGTTCTCTGGTAAGTTTTCCCTCGGACGATTTCTACGCCCCCCACGGGATGAGATGGAGTGATGAAATTCTATACCGTCACCACACTGCAGATATAGCAGGTATTATTTCAATGGGCATGTTGGCATGGTTGGTAGATACGCTGCCTTTCACGCCGGAGGTCGTGGGTTCGATTCCCACCCGGGACAAATATTTGTGTGCATGAACATGTCTGATTGTCCTGAGTCTGGGTGTAAATTATCTATATAAGTATGTAGGTATCTACAAAAGAAAAATAGTATATGTAGTATATCAGTTATCTGGTTTACATAGTACAAGCTCTGCTTAGTTTGGGATCAGATGACCGTGTGTGAATAATGTCCCAGGATATTATTATAAAAAAAAAAACGTTTAAAGGCAACGCCTGCATCCCTACATTTAAATATGATTTCTCAGTATCTGAATACTTTTTTTTACGTTACTCTTATATTTAAAAATCCTATATTTTCCTGATGTCATAAGATTACATAAATATTAAACTTAACATTTAGACATCAATACTTATATATAACGGCTGTATGTTTGTCTCGAACCCCGACGGGAATTTGTGAGTTATACATTCAGTCAAAAAAGTATCGTGAATGGATGATTTGTTTATGGTTCCAAATTCAAATTTTTGGTTTTTTTGTTGTTGTTAGATTGGCACAACTGTTTTCCATTTTGGCGCGGAGTTTGAGTTGCATCTGTTATTTATATTAAATACAGTGCTGGTTTTAGTAATATCATATACCTATAGTGCGTATTGCGAATTTCGTAATGGACAAAAATATCGAACAAAGAGTTTGTCTTAAATTTTGCATCGCTAATGGAATTTCGTGTGTGGAGTCACTGAAAATGTTACAGAAAGCTTACGGTGAATCGACTTTATCAAAAACTCGTGCTTATGAGTGGTTCAAAGCGTTCAAAAGCGGTCGAGATGTGATGAAGGATTTGCCTCGCTCTGGTGGGCCATCAACGTCTGCAACTGAAGTTAACATCGCAAAAGTGAAGGAAATAGTGACTGAAAATCCTCATTCAACTCTGAGAGAGATAGCCGCCGAACTTTCTATATCTCACGAGTCGATTTGTACCATTTTAACTAATCATTTGGGTATGAAACATGTTGCCGCTCGGCTAGTCCCAAAAGATCTGAATTTTCTCCAAAAACTCAATCGCATGAAAGTCGCTGAGGACGTGGTAGAGCGAGTCAATTCCGACCCAACATTCATGAAACGCATTGTTACTGGTGACGATACGTGGGTTTACGAGATTGACATGCAACCTAGTCAACAAGCTTCGGAGTGGCGCCTTCCAACTGAACCGAAACCGAAAAAACCACGGCAAAGTCGATCAAAAGTCAAAGTCATGTTGACTGTTCTTTGAGTATCGCGGTGTTATGCACTCTTAACTCTTACCGGAAGGTCGAACGGTAAATAAAGAATATTATTTGAGCGTTATGCGGCGTTTAAGAGAGCAAATTCGACGAAAAATTTGCATTGTAAGGCTTCAAGCTCTTCTATTCTTCGCTGAAGCAGTGTAAACCGCCCAGGCCAACTGTTCCAACTATAACCATACCATGCTTATGTCCCTTCTATAATTAGATAGGATAATCGTTTAGGGCAAAACAGAAGATATTGACACAGTTTTCAAAGCACAAACGAAGTGCATTAGAGCCCTTTGGGGGGCCAGTTCGATAGTTGCAGTCCCTTGTATGCTAGTTTTTACTAACACTACACATGACAATTTGATAGCTTGTCCAGGCATAAATTCCCGCGTAGGACAACTATTTGTGTGACCGTTATATAGCTGTCCTGAGTCTGGATGTACTTTGTGGCCGTTAGATATACGTATGTTTGTACAGTACCCCGCGACACGGGGATTAATATCTGCTTAACGAATAAAAAAAAAACCCGGCCAAGTGCGAGTCGGACTCGCGCACGAAGGGTTCCGTACCATTATCTATAAAAACGAGCAAAAAAATTCACGATTCTTGTATGGGAGCCCCCTTAAATATTTATTTTATTTTGTTTTTATAGCGGCAACAGAAATTCATCATCTGCCTAAATTACAATTGTCTAACTATCACGGTTCATGAGATACAGTCTGGTGACAGACGGACAGATAGATAGCGAAGTCTTAGTAATAGGGCGGGACCCTATACTTTTACCCTTTGGGTAGAACCCTAAAAAATATATAAAATATATGTGAAGTTGGTAGTTAGCGAAGCTTTATAAACCAGAGTAGTAAGATAACATTACATTTTAATTCCTTTTAAAAAAAAGTCACTGTTGCCTATTTTTGCAACCCTAATATAATGTATGTACAGATTTTAATGAAGTTGTAATATAAGTAAAATACATAGCAGTGGAACAGTTCGCGGTTTCAAATTAAATTTTAAGACTAAATTTTTTTCCAACATGTATTGCAGCAAGCATGCACAAAGTTATTAACGTTTTCATTCCGATATCATTAAAATAATATGGAATCCATCATTAATACGCGGTACACGTAATACATATATGTTCTGAAAGAGTTCGCTACAAAGCGACAAGACCGCCTTTTGAGATTATTTACAATAAAGTGTACTGTGTACTATTTTATCTTTTTAATAATATCCTGGGACATTATTCACACACGGCCATCTGATTCCAAACTAAGCAGAGCTTGTTCTATGGAAACCAGATAATAATTGATATACTACATATACCTACTACTTTTCTTTTTTGTACATACTTATATAAGTAATTACACCCAGACTCAGGACAGATTCTGGCGTGGTTGGTAGATACGCTGCCTTTCACGCCACAGGTCGTGGGTTCGATTCCCACCCGGGACAAATATTTGTGTGCGTGAACATATCTGTTTGTCCTGAGTCTGGGTGTAAATAATCTATATAAGTATGTATTTACAATAGAAAAATAGTATATGTAATATATCAGTTATCTGGTTTCCATAGTACAAGCTCTGCTTAGTTTGGGATCAGATGGCCGTGTGTGAATAATGTACAAAAAAAAAAAAAAAATAGACATTTTAATTGCGCACAAATATCTGTCTTGGTTGGGGGATCGAACTCACAACCTGCGAGGCAAGCATTTACCAACCACGCCCAAAGGCCCGTCAATTCAATTCTATATGGGTGTACTGTATCTATAATATGTACATATTTAGAAATATATAAGTAAGTTTATCAGTTGTCTGGTTGCCATCGTACAAGCTCTATCTAGATTGGGATCAGATAGCAGGGTGTTAGTAGTTCCAGGATCATCATCATCATCATCATATCAGCCGAAAGACGTCCACTGCTGGACAAAGGCCTCCTCCAAAGATCTCCACAATTGCCGGTCTTGTGCTATCTGCATCCAGCGATTTCCAGCGACCCGCACAAGATCATCGGTCCATCTTGTAGGGGGCCTGCCCACGCTGCGTCTTACGGTTCGTGGTCGTCTTTCTGAACCTTTCTGCCCCAACGGCCGTCAGTTCTACGAGCTATGTGCCCTGCCTACTGCCACTTTGGTTTGGTTTGACTTTGGTTCGCCTGCGGATCTCAACATTTCTGATTCGATCTCGCAGGGAAACCCCCAAGCATAGCCCTTTCCATTGCTCTTTGGGTGACCTTGAGCCGCCTGATAAGGTCCATAGTGAGCGACCACGTCTCTGTTCCGTAAGTCATCACTGGCAATACACACTGGTCGAAGACTTTCGACTTGAGACACTGCGGTATTTGAGACGAGAAGATATTACGTAGCTTCCCGAACGCTGCCCAGGATATTTATTATTATTATATATCAAAATACAGTTTCCAAGGCGTCAGAAAATACACTTGTATTACAAAACCCACCATCTCTTTTACTTTTGGTAAACAGTAAGGGTAGTAAAATTAAATTAGCCTACCCTTGCTGATTACATAACGAAATCACTGTCCAAGACGAAGTTTATAGAGGGTACATAAGGTATAAAATAATTATACCGATATGGAAATATAACTTAAGGAGCTTAATTTACCTATGGAACTGATTAACGTATATCAACATGCAAAATATATCAACATCTATCTATATACATATAATGAAATCATAGGAAAGTCAAAACCGTACATTGAATATTATTTAAAAGGATACTTGGAGCGTGATCTACAATGGACATCGAAGCCAAAAATATAGTTTTTAAAAATTTTTCTGTTCGTATGTATGTCCAGGCTAAACTCAAAAAGTACTATATGGATTTACTTCAAAGATTGCATGAATATTACTAAGAGGTCGGGTCAACATATAGGCTACATATTATCACGCTATCATCTACAGGGGAAGAGCTGTCAAAATTTATAAAATTTAACGCGGGTAATACCGCGAGGCACAGCTAGTGCAAAATGAGTAAAAATGTTAACACCCCATACAACAATAACGATAAGCTGATTAAATAAAATAAATTAAAAATATAAGTAGGTACCATTTGATATAAGGTGCCGGAATTTGCTGTTTCTTTTTACACAAATTGAATTTGTTTAATTTATTCCATTTTTTTTTTGTAGATGCGCTCCTTAAGTTATGTGCACTATTTATGCTACACTTTGTATAATATTGTAGGTAGGTACTCGTTATATGTTATAAATCTGCAACAGTAAGAATATAAGCTTTTATAGAATAATAATCATCAAAATAATATTACAAATCCTAATCCCAGAATGATCCATCCACCGCAATAGGATTAGCCTAAAATGATCAATATGATTTGAATCCACGGCAAAACAAATTATAAACGAATATTACATCACTTTCATCCAGTTTGTAACCGACTTTAAAAAAGGAGTTGTTACGAATCAAACCTTTTTTGGAACACTTTATATTCTAAATTCTTGTGCTATTGTAAATTTTATACGTCATTGTCAGTTCACAGCTTTGCCTATTAATAAACCATAATTGCTCCCTTTACATACATACATACATAGACTCACGCCTCTTTCCCAGAGGGGTAGGCAGAGACAACGGATTTCCATTTGTCACGATCTTTGCACAAGTCTTTTGCCTCGATTACTGTCATTATATTCTTCATACATGCTCGCCGGTTTAGGGTACTTCTGACCTGCTCTTTCTTGAGAACGTCTCCGATTTGGTCAGAGAATGTTCGACGAGGTCTTCCCCTTTCAGTTGTTCCATTCACACAGGCCAGGTATACTTCTTTTATTCATCCTTTCTAAATAGCCAAACCATCTCAGCATTCCTTTTTCAATTCACCCTTTATCAGCGTATTATTGTTATATGTTTAATTTCTTTCCGATATTTAACAGAAGTTTTCAATAATAAGTTACGCAATTTCTCTGTTGTCAGTGGTAATGGAGATTATTCGATGGCTATAATTATTTGCCTGTTGGTCTAGGGGTAAGTGATCCTGATTGCTTAGCCAGGGGTCATGGGATTGATCCCCCATTCAGTACAAATCTTTGTGTGATGAGCACGATACGACAAATACGTGTCTGGGTGGAATTTGTCTATAAAATGTCCGTATTTAGATGTATTTAATCATGTTTATCAGCTGTCTTGTGCCATAGTAGATACAGGCTCTGTCTAGCTTGGAATCAGATTTGTGTATGTATCACGTTCTTGCGCCGCCGCTGGGGTATTGGCGCTCAGCTCATTCACGTCCTCGCGCCGCTCGTGTGTTTCGTTTTCGGTGTCCGCCCGTGTCATTCCCCAGCACTGCCGCATTGTGTATTATAAAACATTCTGTTCACGTGTATCATAATGGGAGCAGGGTCGGCCGGCTCTTAATAGTGTATAGCATATGAACAAGACAATATCAGCTCGTCGCATCTCATCCTCACCAGCTCAAAAAGAAAGACAGAAGGTCAACCAAGGTCAGTTCCCAATTTCCCTACCTTTATTCCTACTTCCGTCTGCTTATTCGCGTCCACATTTTGTTACCTGTACTTACAACTTTTTCCCACTTGAGTGTATGCACACGCGGTCACATCTAGTTGCATCTCCAACTTTGGATTATACGTAGGTGGTTATACGCCCAAGCTGGGGCTTGATATTCCCGTGTGGTATTAGATAGCTGTACTATTTGTTTGTGAGAGTATATTCCCTATGTAGAGCACACTATAGTTGTTAAACACACGTGCGATATAATATGTCTTATACAGTTGGCTCATCCAGATTGGCTGAAATCAGATCCGAAATAACAAGAAGACACAAACAACAAATCAAAACAAATTTATGCTATCTAAGCTATGCAGATAATATGGGTTGTGGATTGCTGGTGCCGGTGGTAGGTAGTAGAAAGCTCACCATTATTACTATGACCTTATATAAAATCCTATAATACTTAAACAATGCAATATATACTCGTAATATAGTCTCGAAGTGATCGCTTAAGGCGGCCCGTTGCACATTATGTTCTTTACATCCAATGTATTTTTTTTCCATTTGAGTGTGTGCAATAAAGAGTATTCTATCTATATTCAATAACTTGTCGCTATAATGTATTTAAGAGTAAGTAACCTTTTAACCTAATTTCCAAATAGGCAACGATAAATGAAGAATGATGGCATTTTAATGAGTAATTCTCTTACCAGACCGTACTGCCGTACAAACAGACAAACTCAATTAAATCTTTTTGACAAACTTCTTGAGATTTAACAGAAGTAATGAATGGAGTTCGAAATTGTAGATTTTATTTACCTATGATATAACTTTTGGCGAAATCTCTGAGGAAATCTCAATTTCTACGTCTTTAAAATATGATCAACTCATTATAAATACGAAAATTTACTTCTCTTGAGCTTGAACTTACCCCTGCCTTTAATGTAGTAACAAAATCTGCCCAGCGGTAAATTTAAATCAAGTATTCAAATTGTTTAATGAAAAAGTCCACTGTTTATGTAAACAACAGGCTTGTTCGCTTGGCTTTACACGTTCAACATCACCATTGTACGACTAAACGCCGACAGACATTACGCCGACAAACTGTACACCGACAAGACTTTAATTCGACCGTACGTTTCGCCGACAGAACACTTTGCCAACAGTATTCATAATTATTGGTTTAGGTTAGGTTAGAACTGTGACCACAACGCACGAGCGTGCTGCGGCAGCGGCCAGCGAAGTGCCCGAACCGAATCGGTCCTATACACTATACACTTGGTAAATGTTTCTCTCTGAGTATGAGTAAAGTGTTCTGTCGGCGAAAAGTACAGTCGAAGTAAGTCTTGTCGTCAAAATTTATATTGACCAACCTCATAAGGGTGCATTGTGAGAAATCAAAATCATTTTTAATACTTTCAAATTCAAACCGTAGTGTAATAAAAAGAATCCAGGGGCTCTACCGGCTAAGTCGCCTAACATCGATTTCTCAAATGGCGTTCAAATAAATAAAGGTTAAAAATGACTTAATAAATCGTTAAGTCGGCTTCCATGAGCAGATGTGACGTCATAAATGGTCCGGAATCGATTGACAACGTTGAAGTCAACGATTGATTAAGTCATTTTTAACCTTTATTTATTTGAACGCCATTTAAGAAATCGATGTTCGGCGACTTAGCTAGTAGAGCCCCAGCACTTAGGTACTACTAAGTGCTGGATTCTTTTTATTTAATTTTAACACATTATGCCACAACGGTTGAATTAAAATTAAAAGTAATTAAAATGATTTTGATCTCTATCTTATGTAGCAACTAACATAAAAGTGAAGCGTTTTAAGGTAAAAGTCTGTCTGTGGGTTTATTTGTTTACAGTGTTATAATTCTAACACCAATTATGATAGTTTTTTTAGTTCATCATATTCATTCTCAGCTAGCTGTCAATACCATTAATGTTGAATGAAGTGTTTTTATATTTATTATAGGCTTCATAATTAGCTAATTCAATCAATAACACCGTAGGAGGCAGCTACTGATTATATAGAGTAGAAAAGGGCTCGAAATTTACTTATAATAGTAAGGGTTTTATTTACATAATGAATAGTAAACAAACATGTTTTACGCAATTACTTTATTTATTGAGTAATAGTTCACTTATCATTGGAAATATGAATTTTCTTTACTCACAACCAATTATCAATAATAATTATTTTATTTACAATAAACAGTACAGAATTTCACGTAAGTTTAAAGAAAAGGATACAACACAGTAAGTAGATATAATTTTAATGACACTGGTAACTGACCAAAGTGATATTTAACTTGTGTTATGGATACCAGATCCCTCCCAAATTGTGGACAGAAGAGTTACTTTTCATCTGCAACTAGTAGTAGTTTAAAAGTGGGTTTCATAAACATTCCAGTCATTACTAAACTATTATTACTTATACTATACTGTAATGATATTACCTGCCCTCCTATAGAATAAAACCTCTTTTATCAAGATAGCTAACTCTAGTCATTTTATTAAAATAGCTGGATATAGCTTTTAAAATTAGAAATAGAATTCGAATCAAATAAAAAGTATGATTTTACGTTTGATTGATGTTTTTGGTCAAGAGTTATCAAAATGGAGTGTTAAAGAATACATAGTGAATCTAGTTTTATTATTTTATCTCAATAAAATAAGTGATTGGTGTTTAATACGTGTGTTATCATTGAGAAGATCTCCCTAGATCCCGTTACAGATTACAGACCTCTTGCTGCTGCGAGTGTGCTACAATACTATATACCAATAACCTTATTGCCATTTACTAAATTAATATTACGGTATTTGTACTAAAACACTATTCGACACATCAGCCTACCGAACTGTAGCAACCAGCTAGCACAAACATTGGCGCCAACTCACGGACGTAATATTGTATGTTTGCCCAACTAAGACATCCCAAGATATATAAGCACAACACAAATATCTGGCTTATTTAAGTTGCGAAGAGAACATTTATTGCGTTCTGTGTTTGAAATCATTTGGAGGTTAATAAAGTTTGTTTGTGTATACGACTTGATGTCGTCAGGACTTAAGGAAGTATTTAATAAGATAAATATACGATATTGCACACCATTTACAAAGCATTGTTTACAAGATTCAATAAATAATAATACAAAATTACAGTAGTTATATATGCTATACGGTAGTGAACTCGGTACCGGACGGCATAGCAACCAAGCGCCATAGTTACTGCGCATACACGAGTTACAGCGTCAGCGAAACGTGCCTTCAACGTGCCTCGATGTCGTCATGTGATCCGACACCTTGCGGCCCGCGATACCTGCGCTCCATGGGAAACTCGTTCACTTGGTTCTCGCATCGAACTTAGATAACACGTAGTCGTAATTAGTTTGTAGTAATTAACTTGTAATTTTTTTAACTAAGTATATTAAAAGTTTCCAAAATAATTTGGTTTTTTTTTAAGTTCTCTGGCTACAGCCGTCGTATCTGGCGCAGTCGGAGCGGATTTTTGAGAAGATTTCCGTAGTAGGCGCGTCAAGATTTCCGAAAATTAGGCGCGTTTGTACGAGAAGTTCGAAGATCCGTGAACCTACGTGTGCTGCAGCCATCAGAAGTGAACGAGTTTCCCATGGAGCGCAGGTATCGCGGGCCGCAAGGTGTCGGATCACATGACGACATCGAGGCACGTTGAAGGCACGTTTCGCTGACGCTGTAACTCGTGTATGCGCAGTAACTATGGCGCTTGGTTGCTATGCCGTCCGGTACCGAGTTCACTACCGTATAGCATATATAACTCAGTAAGCGGTTTTATCGCTAACAGTGATATGATAATAATATCCTGTGATATTAGTCACACACGGCAATCTGATCCTAAACTTAGTACAGCTTGTACAGACGCCAGCACATCAAGCTACCCCAATCTGTCAAATTTCCCTAATTGAAAGTGAACCTTATGCTTATGTGATAAAGTTGAAAATCTATAAAAGAAATTTGACAGATTGGGGTAGCTGGATGTGCTGGCGTCTGTACTATAGAAACCAGATAACTGTTATAATACATATAGTACTTTACTTTTGTAAATTCATACTTTTATTGATAATTACACCAAGACTCAGGACAAACAGACATGTTCATGCACACAAATATCTGTCCTGGGCGGAAATCGAACCCACGACCTACGGCGTGGAAGGCATGGTTTTATTAACTGTTTTAGTAGTTGAACAGTGCTATATTATGTCTTGTTCTTTTTATACGATTAAAGAGAGATGTAACGATATTTAAACCAGTTAACTGTTAAAGTCAGAATCACCAACAATATTGCCGGGCCTGTTGGCGTGGTTGGCAAATGCTTGATTTTCATGCCGTAGGTCGTGGGTTCGATTCCCACACAGAAAAAATATTTGAACATGTCTGTCTGTCCTGTGTCTGGGTGTAATTATCTATATACGTATGTATTAACAAAAGAAAGGTAGTATATCAGTTATCTGGTTTCCATAGTACAAGCTCTGCTTAGTGCTTACTTTGGGATCAGGTGGCCATGCGTAAATAATATCCTAGGAGATTATATTATAATTTAAATTATCTCCATCAACCAAATTAAAAGCTTGTTATAAAATCTCAACAAAATTAAAAATAATTTCAAACACTATTATACATAATGTACACATTTTGTTAATTAAACTCGATCAAAGTCACAAACACATTATTCTTCACGTCTCGCAAACTCAACTCAGACAAACTCGTACATTCATTCCAACTTAAAATCCTCGCTGAGATTAAAAAAGAAGAACAACATATTATTATTGGAATGTCTCGTCGTTCTCGGGCACGTGACGTCACATCCCCCGAACCGGAAATAAGAACGAAGCCTTTGCCCGCCCTCTTATAAAGGAAACACGGGAGCACGTAAACTTGTGGTCGGGCCAAGAAGATCGCGATGTATATTATTTTTGTGTCATTTGTTGTGAGATTAAGAACCATTTTGTATAATTTTAATCATCCATAGTAGGTATTTAAGACCACTAAATTGTCTGACGGTGAAGTTCAAGTTAAAATCTGTTTCCGATAAATAGTCAGAAATAGAGCCTACTTTTCAAAATTTTACATTCGAATTTGAAGACGTTAATTGAAGCTCTCAATAAACGGAGTGTCAAAATCTTTTTTTCTTAGAGCATAGATGCGTTTGGCAGGCATTACAAATTTTACCCTGCAAGTAAATTTGCTATGAATAGTTAATAATTGGAATGAAGTTCCTTATCGCGCGTTGTGAAACGGGGCTAGACGGAAAAAAATCTTACGAAAAGTTGGCACGACAATTTTTGCAGCTGTGCGGCGTGCGCATGTTTCTCTGTCTGTCTCTCTCTCTATCTCTCTCTCTCTTATAGAAAGCAAGCCAGAGATTTTCATTTCTATTTCGCATTGAACAGTGTAGTGTCGCGACGAGTTTTTTGTAGTAATTGAGAGGTGTCAAGGGACTTGACACCTCTCAATTTCTTTTTTATTAAATACTTTGAAAAATATTGTACTCCAACAGAAATAAAGTGAATATATATATATCTATAGAATGAAATAACAATATCTAAATAAAGTGAGGCAGAAAGGTTCTCGAGTGGCGACCACGAACCGGAAGATGCAGCGTGGGTAGGCCCTCGCTGCGTCAGGGCAAACAAGGTGGACCGACGATCTTGCTAGGGTCGCGAGAAGCCGCTGGATGCGGGCCGCGCAGCACCGGCTATTGGGGGGATCATTTGTCCAGCAGTGGACGTCTTTCGGCTGATATAATGATGATGACGATGATAAAATAAAGTGTACCTATATGTATGTTACTCATAAAAGAAAGATTATTTATTAAATTTATTTTAATTAAAAGTACGTAAAATTTAAAAACACTTAAACGTTTTAAATTTGATAAATTATATTGTTATTTAATTAGATTCATTCTGTTTAATTTCAATTAAATAGTAATTTCATATTAGGCATCTTTGGCAGGATATCTGTGAATGTATACTTAAATTTTGGAAACGTTATGACATTCCTGTCTAAATAAAGATTTGCGTGCCTTCCGAAGTACGGGGTTATTACATAGCTAACTAACACACTCAGAGGTTACTGGGTTATTTTCCGTGATTTGAACCCACGAAATCATTATCTGTGTTTAAATAGACTTCCTATAGAAAAAAGATGGAGCCAATCTAATAGTTAAATCATCAGCCTGATATCGTCCACAGCTGGGCATAGGCCTCCCTAAAGGTTTTTATAACGTTCCCACTTGTAGAGAATTGCCGTAGTTACTTAACTCTTTTATGGGGTAATGTATAAGATTCTATAACAAACTTCCCAATGATATTAGAGAATTGCCTACGAATAAGTTTAAAAGAATTATTAAAGCCAATTTGTGTAGCAGGGCATATTACAAAATTTCTGATTATTTAAGTGATAAAAGTGCTTGGGATTGATTTTTTCTGAGTCAACACACATGATTGTAATTAATCTTAAGTATATTTTATTTTAAATAAGGATTCCTTATGAGTTTTCTGGCAGTGTTTCTCAGTAGCTGCCCCGTAATGCACTGGCCGGTAAGGTAAAAAAAAAATGACGATTCCACATAAATGTAAAAATTTTACGGCATAAAGTTTTTTAACTTTGACTTGACTTTGACTTACCGCGTTAGGCACGCGATTTAGTACACAAGTGGCGCTGATGCCCGACTACCGGGTGTATCCCTTAGTCACCTTTCAAAGTCAAAGTCAAAGAAAGGTACTTTATTCCGTAAAAATTTTACATTTATGTGGAATCGTCAAATTTTTTTACCCTACCGTGCAGTGCATTATGTGGCAGCTACTGAGAAACACTGCCAGAAAACTCAGTAGGAATCCTTTTTTAAAATAAAATATACTTAAGATTAATTACAATCATGTGTGTTGACTCAGAACAACTCAATCCCAAGCACTTTTATCACTTAAATAATCAGAAATTTTGTAATATGCCCTGCTACACAATTTGGCTTTAATAATTCTTTTAAACTTATTCGTAGAAAATTCTCTAATATCATTGGGAAGTTTGTTATAGAATCTTATACATTGCCCCATAAAAGAGTTACTTATTTTGTGGAGACGGGTAGTATGCAATATGAGATTATTCTTATATCTAGTATTTACATTATGTGTATCGCTCCTTTTACAGAAGGAATCGATATTTTTATGCAAATATAGTAAGTTTTCATATATATACGGAGATGGTACAGTTAGAATGTTGACCTCTTTGAACTTTTCTCTTAGAGACACTCTCGGGCCAAGATTGTAGATAGCTCTTACAGCTCTTTTTTGCAATATAAATATGGTGTCAATGTCAGCAGAGCTACCCCAGAGAAGAATTCCATAGGACATTACACTATGAAAATAACTGAAATAAACCATTCTAGCTGTGTCAACATCAGTCAGCCGTCTAATAGTTTTAACTGCATATGCTGCAGAACTTAATTTGCCGGACAGTTTTTCTATTTGTGGGCTCCATTGTAGCTTTGAGTCAATAGTGATACCTAAGAACACAGTTGATTCAACAGGGTCCAACCTAGCTCCATTAAGTTGTACATTGGTTGTCGCCTGTTTCACATTCGGTGTAGTGAATTTAATGACTTTAGTTTTCTTATCGTTAAGCACAAGATTATTGGCATTAAACCAATGAACAACTTTAGAGATTGCATCATTAACATCGTCAAAATTGCTTTATTGTCGGTTTATTTTGAACGTCAGGGAAGTATCATCTGCAAACAACACAATCTCATGCTTATCCCTTACATAGTAAGGTAAGTCATTTATATAAATTAAAAACAAAAATGGGCCAAGAATTGACCTCTGTGGGACGCCCATTACCACTGGAGATCCCGGAGATATTTTACCGTTTATTTCGACCTTCTGAATTCTATTGCCCAAGTAAGAAGTCAGAAGTTCGAGAGCCTTGTTCCTAATACCGTAGTGGTGTAATTTTCTGACCAGAGTATCATGATGAACGCAATCGAATGCTTTGGACAAATCGCAAAAGATACCTAATGCATCTTGCGAGTCTTCCCACGCCGCGAATATACTTTTTAATAAGTTGACCCCTGCATCTATGGTTGAACAACCCTTTGTGAATCCAAACTGTTTCCGGTGTAGTAAATTATGTATATTAAAGTGTCTGAGCAGATGGCTAAGCATCAGCTTTTCAAATATTTTACTAAGAGTGGGCAGCACGGAAACAGGTCGAAAATTTGATGAGTCTGAAGTCTCACCAGCTTTAAACAAAGAAATGATTTTACTATACTTCATCAAGTCAGGAAATACACCTGATGCAACACAGCAATTGAACACAGTAGCTAAGTGTGGGGCGATTATAGTAATAATTGATGAAACAGTCTTAACAGATAGACCCCACAGATCCTTTGTGTTTTTCATATTAATACTCTTGAAAGCATTTAAAATATCTTTAGGGCTAACCTCCGAAAATTCAAAAACTGTGTCACACGACCCTACGCTTTGCTGAAGTATCTGCTCTGATGTAGAAGCTTTATCGACACCCACGGAATGATACGGGATGACACTGTTATTAATTCTGGTCCGAAAACCACACGGTTTATAGTATCAGAACTAATTCGGCCAAACAGATTAAAAGGAGATACTTTATTATATTTTCTTTACTCGAAAATCAAAATTGCTGGTTTTAGAGCCCGATACGATACGTCTACGGTGCACGAGAAAATGGAAATGACAACGATGAAGTTCTTTTGTGACTCCATAGCATGTGTACCAAGGTTGTGTCTTTGTTTTGTCTTGCAGCCTGTCTTAGATCTTCGGCTATTTTCTTACGTACAGCTTACTGGACGAATTTTATTTTCTTTGGAGTTAAGCTTAATGTTTCTACCTTATTTCAAAATGTTAATTAATTTTAGGAATTTACGACATTTTGTCCCCTATATTATTTAAGAAATTACCCACAATACATTAACTCAAGTAATTGCTGTGTGGGTGTTTCATCCAGTGTGGGCCGTGCAAGTAGTCCCGAGAGTATAATAATAATAATAATATCTAGGGAAAATGTCACACAGATCATCCTAGCCCCAAACTAAGCAAAGCTTGTACTATGGCTACCAGGCGACGATATACATACTTATATAGATAGATAAATACTTAAATATATAGAAAACATCCATGACTCAGAAACAAATATTCGTGCTCATCACACAAATATTTGCACTTACCGGGATTCGAACCCAGGACCACCAGCTTCGTAGGCAGGACCACTACCAACTAGGCTACGGTGACGTAGTATATATGAGTACACACGGCTACATATCAAGCAATACATTTCCAGTATAAGCTGACCTCGCGTTGTATATGATTTCCATACAATGACAGGTCAGCTTATATTGGAAAATTATAACTTCTTATGTAGCCGTGTGTACCAACCCGTTGACCTAGCATGGCAATTATGGAATATCCCTCGAAATGATGGTCACAACTCCATTGTGGAAATCTTTTCGGAGAACTTTGACCACGTCTGTAGAACATATTCGGCTGACATGTTGATGATGACAGTACGTCAAATTTAGAGTCAATAACTAGGTACTTTTTAACCGACTTCCAAAGGAGGAGGTTCTCAAGTTCACCGGTATTTTTTTTTATGTATGTACACTGATTACTCGGAGATTTATGATTCGATTTACGTGATTCATTTTTAGTTTGATGCGAAATAGTTGCCATTTGGTCCCATAAAAATTTTATAATGTTTGGCTTAGTAGTTTTAATTTTATGGTCATTTTTGTATGAAAATTTTTGTTTATGTGGACGATGTAACTGTCTTTATAATAATATAATAATAATAATTTATTAGCACTTCATTTTTTTTACATGGTTGATGTACATGTTTGGCACAGACGTTTTTAAATCTTAGCAAGTCAAGCTAGACTCATTCTTTTCAAGTGTGTCTTGGCATGAACTTAAAGAACAATTTCAGACGACTAGCGTTTAATACGCGCGTATAAGCTAGTTTTTGGAAGCGCATGTAGGCGTACCTTTTGGCACAAGCGCGTTTTTTATGTACGTATAGCGTAATCGACGCTGAGATTTATGAACCGATTTACGTGATTCTTCTTTAGTTTGATGCGGAATAGCTGCTATCGAATCTTGGTTAGCCCTCTGCTCAGCAGACTTGATGGCTATTCGTTCATTAATAAGACCTAGTCTATGCAAGTCGAACTGTGCAAGTTTTCTTAGAGTGAACGTAATTTTATGTAGTTTTCCTTGCTCTTGATCATTCGCTGTCTCACAAGAACGCGAAAAAGCGTTTCGGACAACATTTTTGTTGGGACCTATAGTTTTGAGGCGCGCGGCACCTTTCGTAGTCCTACTCACAACTAGATACTAAAAAGTAACAAATAAAAAAAACTTCGTTTAAAAAAACCGACTTCAAAAACTGAAAAGTATAAAAAAAATATCTAAATAAAGATTTAATTTAATACATATCTTATGCAAACGTAATACCTTCAATATTAATGAAATAATAAAATTTGTTTGTGCTACCTATATAGGTTTGAAGTCGGTGCCAAGCCCTTAGCAAAGAAAAGTTAATATTACATACAGCTTTCATAATTTGTGAAATTCCTACACTAAAGATTAACCTAAGTAAATAAACTTAAAGAACAATATGAATTAATATGAAACAGATGAAACTGTACCATAAAAATTTATTTAATATTAATACCGAAATTAGTTACTATAGTTATGATAAATCTATATTATGCTTATATATGAATATATTTGTGGCCCTGAAAAACAAACAGATAAATTATTAATTAGGAGACAACGCAAAATTTTACAATATTTCGAAACGACCGTTAACGACGTCTGCACGCTTCGGTGGTTTGTATAGAAATACGAAGCTATCCCGCTGAAAGTAACGCGCGGCGAGTGTGGTACCTACTATTACATTTGGCTTGGCACCGATTTCAAACCTATCAATAGGTAGCACAAACAAATTATATTATTTCATTAATATTGAAGGTATTACGTTTGCATAAGATATGTATTAAATTAAATCTTTATTTAGATATTTTTTTTATACTTTTCAGTTTTTGAAGTCGGTTTTTTTAAACGAAGTTTTTTTTTTATTGTTTCACTACGCGTATACCCTACTGTCGCCAGACAAGTATTTTGGCTGAACATATTCTAATGAAACTATGAAATATACCCGTTATCTGATAAACCTAAATGCTTCGAGTTCACTAGCCATTCAATAGACGACCAATGACAATACCCTGACGGACCGGTTAGCGTGGTTGGTAAATGCTTGCCTTACACACCGCAGATCGTGGGTTCGAGTCCCAGACACATATTTGTGTGCATGAACATGTCTGTTTGTCGTGAGTCTGGATGTAATTATCTATACAAGTATTTACAAAAGAAATTTAGAATATGTAAATACTATATCAGTTATCTGGTTTACATAGTACAAGCTTCGCTTAGTTTGGGATCAGATGGGTGTGTAAATAATGTCCCAGGATATTATTAATTTAATTTAAAACTTTTTGTAACTTTAGCTATCAATTTTGGCTAGTTTCTCTAGAATTAAAGCCAGGTATACAATAACTTCCTAATTTTCCACTTCAATATAGATAAGGCAAAAGGCTATGCGTGTAGCACCTACGGACGCGGGAAGATTGGGCTCAAGAAACTTAATAAGTTAGCCTCAAATAATATGTTCAGAGTAACTCTAAGAAATATATACTTAAGTAAAAAAAAAGATTACATTTATGAAAACAAAACAAAACCACTGTTTAAGACTGCCCAGCTGCGTAACAGTTTGTTAATGTTGTTAATTTTTATACCTTTTAGTTAGTTAGTTTCTTAAGTATAAAACTGTTGCATGCAAAGAATTTAATTAATTAACGTAAATTTAAATAAGTAAACTATATAAAATGATTCAGGTTAGACTAATTAAAATTTAAAAACAAGTTTCTATCAGTTTCGGAGAAGGGGGAGAATAAGTTGCTGGCTGTTAGTTGTAATACGTTGGCACGCAGACTACTCATGTGAAGGTCACACTTTTAAAAGCTTTCTATCAATCCTTCATACACACATGCAGCCTGTATGGTGATAATGGGGTTGCCGCAGTTTTGTAGCGCCTCCGGTAAGTTTGCGGACGTGAACACGACAGTTTTCCTTATGCGCAAAAAATGTCTGAATTGCGCCTAATCATATTAAGGACACTGGCTGAAAAGTACAACTCTCCGATCCTGGGACGCTGGATTAAACTCCATGCATCCAAGTAAACAGCCTCCGGGTATCGGATTATCTTACTCAGTAATGTTAAAATTCAAAAGCGAATTTACTAACATTAGTGTGTAATGTTATATTGTTACTAACATGGATAATATGGAGGCAAGTCGGAAATAAACGCCTTTAATTTATTGATTAATTAGAATTTAAAACTTTTATGTTAAAAAGCTTTCAAATATTTGTCATGTTTAAAAGCTTTTTATTACAACAATAGTAATAGTTCATCGCATATATTCGAATAAAAAATGCAGAATAATATTTCTCATAAATTATTCGCAATACTTAGGCTTTAATTAGCTTATAAATACGTCAAACATTTGGAATACATCCACCTTAATCTTTATTCAAACACTAAAAGTATAAACTTAATTCATTTTACGTAAAGAAAATTATAATCCGCTTTTATGAAATCTTATAATGAAGAACATCCTTGTAACACTTAATTTACGGCATCAAAATAATAAATACATCAAAGCTACAGCTTTTAATTATCAACATAATTTTAGAAAGTTACTGCCTGAGACATTTAAGTTAACTTTATTTTTACGGTTAGTGTAAAATATTTCCTTACATCATCAGCCTGATATTGACCACCGCTGGAAATCTATACATATAATAAAATCGTAGGAAAATCAAAACTGTACATTGAATATTTTTTAAAAAGGATACTTGGGGCGTGATCTACAATTGATATCGAAGCCATAAATATAGTTTTTAAAATTTTTATCTGTGTGTCTGTTTGTCTGTATGTATGTCCGGGCTAAACTCAAAAAGAACTGTATGGATTTACTTCAAATTTTGCATGAATTTTACTAAGAGGTCGGGTCAACATATAGGCTACATATTATCACGCTACCACTTGCGGGGTCGGAGCTATGATAATTTATAAATATAATATATAATTTATAATCTAACGCGGGCAAAACCGCGGGGCACAGCTAGTAGGTTTCTAAAATACGTTTCTTCATTTTTACCATTTGGAGGGGATTGCCGTAGTCACCGCGCTTGGCATGCGAGTTGGGGACCGCAGTTAGGTGGTAGCTAGTACACAGGTGGCGCTGCTGCCTGACTACCAGCTGTATCTCTTAGTCACCTTTACGCACCCACGAGAAGGTACGGGGTGGCCCTGGGGTGGCCATCATTCTTTCTAGGCTGGAAACTACACAGCTATATTTTTACTACTATATAAAGAGAGGGAACATTACGGAATTATGTCTCTACATAGCGGGGACTTAACATATAAAGTATATTTTTATATACACAACATGTAACTTAATTAACGCACATCCTGAAAATAGTTTGATCAGAATCGTTTACTGAATCGTATCATTTCTAATATAGGTAATAATTAAAACTACGGACTTATTGTCATATTAACCCTGTACAGTCAAAACAAATTGAAATGGACTGTAAGTCGAAGCCATAAGAATGTTAAAATCGCAGTTTTATTAGTATCTATACATATAATAAAATCGTAGGAAAGTCAAAACTGTACATTGAATATTTTTTTAAAGGATATTTGGGACGTGATCTGCAATCGATATCGAAGCCAAAAATATAGTTTTTAGAATTTGTGTCTGTGTGTCTGTTTGTCTGTATGTATGTCCGGGCTAAACTCAAAAATTACTGCATGGATTTACTACAAATTTTGCATGAATATTACTAAGAGGTCGGCTCAACAAATAGGCTACATATTATCACGCTATCCCTTACGGGGGAGGAGCTGTGACAATTTATAAAATTTAACGCGGGTAAAACCGCGGGGGACAGCTAGTTATTAATATTTACTTAGTCACATCGAAAATTGTTTAAAATAAAATAAATAAAAAAAAGGTTTTTATTCACGTAGAATTTAAAGAAGCGCTTGTAAATTCAGAACATGTTTGTAGTAATATAGTTAGTATAGTATAGTTGTATACATTATTATTTCTAGTAACATAGATATTTAGGTACACGTTGTATTGATTGTATGAAAACATTTATAAAATTAATTTTATAATAGCTATGATATTTAGCTAGCTCGTATCAAGTTATTGTCAAGAGATTATGTTTAAGTTGAGAGACTAAGTATCCCACGCCAATGGGGTTTGAACTTGGCCTCCGGGCAGATACTGACAAAGATATAACTTAAATAAATATCTTGGGACAACTAACACAATGCGTCTGTATTACGGTAATCATACCACTGATAAACATACTTATATATTTCTAAATATAAACATATTAGAAATGAATTACATCCACACACAGAATTTCTTACATACCTATCGTATGGGCAGTGGTTACCCAGAGTTGTTCAAGTCGCCCAGTAGACTTCCAAAATGGTTTAACGACTGTTGCCTCATGGTTGCAACCGGGACCGACGATTTAACGTGCTTTCCAAAGCACGGAGACGCTCAGAAATTAAAACAGTTAGGTGATCACCCATCTATGGACTGACCTCGAGCCTCGTTGATTAGCCTCGCCTATCGTTTACGGACCGGTGAGAAAGCATCTAGATATGAGCGCCTCCACCACCACACGCCACGCAGAATGAATAATGGTATTTTCACACAAATATTCATTCACTCTTCTGGGTTGGGATCCAACCTATGACCTCTGGCTTAGGAGCCAGGGTCACTAACAAAAATATAAAATTTTACGTTTTTATGGATGTTTAGTGCAACTATTGCTCTACGTTAACGCGAACATACAAAACCGCTCATCAGATTGAGTATTTAGGATAGTAAGTATTTGATCGAAACTTTCTGAATAAAGTGACGAAACATTTATTTATTTATTATAATAGATACATCATGAACTTAACACTTAACATTTGAAGATGACAATTTATTGAGTTTAAGACTAGGTGTTAAATCTCAACAGATGTATACAACATTCATACCCGCTCAATTGCTTCAAAACAATTTTTTTTTTGCCCTTGAGTGCTTGCGGCTCTCGGTGCACGGCGAGCGTTCAACCCGCCTCAACTAAAACTTGATTTATGGTTTTCCTAAAAAGAGCATTTTGAAGGTTTTGACTGTTCTGAATAGCCAGTAAAATAAGGTACAAAAGTGTATATGTTAGGTTATTTAAGCTCAAATAAATAATATTCCATTAGCGTTAAACTAGAGGTGCGAGTAAATGTTAGTGTGTGAGTTCTAAATCAAAATTACAGAAAATTTAAATTTAAAAGTGCATAAATATTTAATATATCCATAAACTAGATGAATTACTTGATATGATCATGCACATTTGAATATTGTTCATGTTGAAGAATAACAAAAGAACACGCAACAGAAGAATACACAAATTTTAAAAGTCGCTCACTGAGATTCAACTACCAATATTAGAATATTTTTGTTCCGTGAAGTTGGTAATAATACGTTTTGTCTATGCTCTTAGCATTAGAATTTGTTTTGAATACGTTTAAATAGAGCTCTAAGCCATTGTAATAAGGATAATAATGATTTTAAAATAAAATGTCAAAATGCAACCACGGTTGCAGCGAGCACGGTAGGCATTTGAAATTTTGCAACTGTGGTTGCAGAAAGCGATTGAGCGGATAAAAGAAAAATAGTCCCAAAATATACTAAACACAAAAAAGAAACAATACTTAATACAATACTACTAATGCAAATTAAACTCAACCTAAAAATAAACATTTAAATTTGGATAAAAGTAAAAACATTACCACCTATACAGAAAATAATGTTCAGATGAAAATGAAAACCGATGTGTAAAATGTCAGGCGCCATTCTGTGTGTCATAAAGACGAAACGTGACTGAATTTAGTATGTAGCGTGTTCTAGCTGGTTAGGCGAAGACTTTGAAAGTTTACACGAGCGATTCAATAAGTGGGATGCCAAAAATTAGGTTAAATTGAATGTTAAAGGACTTTTTTAAGAGATAAAGATAGATAGAGAGAGGGAGCACAGAGGAATTATATCACTATATAGCGGGGACTTAACATATAAAGTAGATATTTATATATAAAACAATAATAATATCCTGGGACATTATTTACACACGGCCGTCTGATCTCAATCTAAGCATAAATACTATGGATACCATATAACTGATATACTCCATATACTACTATTTCTGTTGTAAATACATACTTATATAGATAATTACACCCAGACTCAGGACAGACAGACATGTTCATGCACACAAATATCTGTCCTGGGTAGGAATCGAACCCACTACCTCCAGTATGAAAAGCAAGTATTTGCCAACCACGCCAACAGGCCCGTCATCCGTATATACTGACTAATTTTGGCAATTTGTTTAAAATTTCTCTAAAGTTATTCTTTGACCAATTTTATACTGTCTCACAGCTCTTTTCTGCAACATAAATATGGTATGTATGGCCGCAGACCTAATCTGAAGAAGGATACCACAGGATATTATACTATGAATAAATAAAATAAAATGAAAAAAATAAAAAAGGTTTTTATTCATGTAGACTTTAAAAAAGCGCTTGTAAATAGTCAGAACATGTTTGTAGTAATATAGTTGAATACATTAGATATTATTTCTAGTAACATAGATATTTAGGTACATCTTGTATGAAAACATTTATAAAATTTATTTGAAATAAACCATTCTAGCTGTGTCAACATCAGTGAGCTGTTGAATAGTTTTACTTAATTGGCCTGATAAAATTTCTATTACTGGGCCCTATTGTACTTTTATGTCAATTGTGGTACCTAAAAACACAGTTGGTTCAACAGGAGTTACGCAATTCTCTACTATCATACCATTTTAAATTATACATAAGCCATCATTCAATCTGGATATATTCAATATATCAATGTCAGTAAAAAAGTACTGTACATTTTTATGTTGACAGTACATTGCTCAATAGAAGCAACATGTTTAACCCGTAGCAAGTTTCGCGGGCTACAATATTAATAAAGAAATAACATAGCAACAAAACTATTTGTTTTGTATAATAATTAGGAAGATATCAATAGTTACCTTTTGTTAGATAAAATGGATCCTTAACATTAGATTTCATTAAAAATACAAAATTAATATCTAATGTTAATTCCGCTATTTGTCAGTTTAATCAAGCCGGGGTGCAATAAACACCGCGCTCCCACCAGCAAAAAATATGCACTTGCAAGAAGGACAATACATATTATAGCTATAATCAAAACAGTAAAATAATTCATTTAAGCATTCGCGGTTATTAAACCTTTTTGCGTTCAGGAATAGAAACGTCTCAGCCCAATCAACAGATTGGGTAGATATCCCTCCTACGCAGGGTGCGCGGTAGCTCTCACAGTATCTTGAATGCATTATATGATAATTGGGACAGTCCGATGCTGGAGCACTGGATACGAGTGGACACGGCGTAGACGATGCCTTAGTACCACTGTATTATGCATACAACATCTTATGGACTGAAAAATGGTCTGAAATAAATAATTCATAATAATAATAAACCAGCATTTTTAATTCACGGTGGATGGCTAATATTATTAGTTAAGGTATTGGCTAATGAACTCTTAAACTTGAACTGCTGGTGCGTTTCACTTGAAGATTAACTATAGAACGAACGAACGAGTGTAGATTTACGCTCTGTTTTCGAAAAAAATATTAAACTAGAACAATAATAGTTATGTACTTACAGTTATATTATGTACTACAAACATTTCCGCTGAACGAAAATTTCTATTCAATTCAATACACAGTACATTTTCGATACCCAGTTCACTTCGGTTGAGAGATTTTGCCTTAAAAGATATATACTAAATGGATTTAAAACGGAATCGCAGGTAACAGTTTATAGTGCTGAAAGAGAACATTTCGCGATTCTAACCGTTTTCTGATATTGCATGGTAAAGTTATTGCTTAAACTTTCCGTAACTGGGTGGGTTAAACTTATTATATTGTTGTGTTTAGTAAAATCTTAGAACAGCACCAAATTACTTAATTTAGATCGAGATTCATCATCATCATCATGTCAGCCAAAGTATGTCGACTGCTGGACAAAAGCCTCCCCAAAGAATGGGGGGATATGCCATAATCGCCACGCTTGGCAAACGGGTTGAGACTGGCGATCGCAGTTTAATGGTCATAGTTCACAGAAAAACCCCAGTTCTCTGGTAGGTATTCCCTCGGTCGATTTCTACGCCCCACACGGGATGAGGTGGGGTGATGAAATTCTATGCCGTTACCACACAGCAATCGAGATTATCCATATTTACTGACGTGAGGAGCTAACGTAACGAAAGGTAGTAACGGGTAACTCTCGTAATGAATTTAAGTTGTATTCGTTCAACAGTTTCGACTTCTTCAGGAAAGCAGGAAGGCAGTGCGAGACGGGACGCGACGTCGTGCGGATTGCATTCGCCCTGAAGATGACTTCCTGAAGAAGTCAAAACTGTTGGCTGAATAAAATAAAATAAAAAAGGTTTTTATTCACGTAGGCTTTAAAAAAGCGCTTGTAAATAGTCAGAACATGTTTGTAGTAATATAGTTGTATACATTATTATTTCTAGTAACATAGATACTTAGGTACACATTGTAATTATTGTATGAAAACATTTATAAAATTTATTTTATTAAAGCAATAATATTTAGCTAGCTCGTATCAAGTTATTGTCTAGAGATTATGTTTAATTATCTAGTTTAAGTCTAATATTTTTACTACATAGTATTGTCAATGGTTCTGTCTATGTAAAGGTATTACTATTATGAGGGCCCTTGTGTTAATAACAACGGTCGCGCTTTAATGCTACCACCGGATCCAATGCGCCCCAACTGAGAAGACCCAGCGAAACAAACTCAGTGGGTTCATCTACTACCGGTTTCAAGTTGAGACGGTCCGGCGAAACATACTCAATCCGACATAAACTTAATTACGTGAGTTACCCGTTACTATCTTTCATTATAATCCATATAAATGATTACAATAATGCAGATGTTAATAAGCAAATACAAGTACGCTCTATCTTTCTCTTCTTTATCATATTTCATTCATTTATACAGGCAGTGGTTACCTTAGTGTCAGAGTTAGTCAACTCATCCAGTGGGATACTGACGTGGTTTATAGAATGTTTCCTAATTGGTGACTGCAGTTTAAAATTTCTTTCGAAGTCCGGAGTCGCTCAGAAATTAAACCACTTTTGTGGTATTTTTTAACTGACCGTGCGCCTCGTCAATCTTTCTCCACGATAAGTGTGATCGGGCGATACGGACGGAAGTTGACAGGGAGATATAAGTTAGAAAAATAGAAAGAGCGAGAGTATTAGTGTATTACTTTATGGGCAAGAGAGAGAGGTGCGAGTACATATTTTCTTTCTCTCTTTCTTACATAGCCAATAACGTTTCGTATATCTAAGTTATTCTCCAGTCGCGTGGCCTAACGTATAGATGCCAGCACATCCAGCCACCCAAATCTGTCAAATTTCTTTTTATAGATTTTCAACTAAATCATAAGGTAAGGTAAGCATAAGGTTCAGTTTCGATTGGGGAAATTTGACAGATTGGGGTAGCTTGATTCATTATTATTTTTGGCATTTCTGTGACATATCTTGTCATTATAAAATTTGACCCAGAACTTTAATATTATGAAGGAAATGATTTAATTTTTATTGAAGTCAACGCCCTCACTAGTAAATCTAATCCCTGTGACGCGGGGTATTTTACAAATATATAATAGACGGACACAAATTACATCCAGACTCAAAACAACTGTTCATTGGTCACACAAATAGTTGTCTGGCGCAGGACCCGAACCCGCGACACGAAGAGGCGATGCGACTGTCTAAGCCGCTGTGCCACACGTGTGTGTAAAAATGAACCAGTGAAAATTATGCAGGAAACGTCGTAATGATAAGACACTAAGTCGACTGGCTTTAATGACTTAGAGTCACATTATGTAGATGACTTAACCTAGATTTCATAGGATCGTTCTCTTCTCTAACATTATCGGTGGTCTAGCACCACGTGTCGATAATAAAGTGATCTAGCAACAGCGATTTAGATATTAAACACTATAGTGTGTAATAAAACCACTAATGACGTCATTAAATGGAACCGCTACAAAATATTTTGCTACAATAACAATCTGTCATTCACAATTACAAATGTACATTTCAGACCATTTCAATTCACGTTTTGCTTTAACCGATAGTATTGTACGGATAGAAAAATATGATGCTGTTAATAAATAATATATATAAAATGCTGACAGCAAAGAATATCGCCACCCCATCTAATTACTAGGGGGGGCGTAGAAGCCGACTGGAGGGAATGTATATCAGAGAACAGGCAGCAGCGTCTCTATGTGTACTACGACTATCATACTGCGATCGCCAACCCGTTTGCGATTAAAACTCCAATTGCTGGACAGAACTCATTGTGGAAATCTTTTGGGGAGGCCTTTGTCCAGCTGTGGATGTCATTTGGCTGATATGAGTTAATAAAAGTATAAAACGTTTCATGTTCAATATGTTGAAAAATTAATCACACAAGTTGTTAGGCACGTTCAACGCACTTAATACGTTACGTACCACGTCAGCAAAGAGTACGAACAACGTGTTCACGAGACACGTCATGGAAAGAAAAGTAGAAGCCGAGGTAGACCAAGGATAACTTACATGAATCAAATGACAAAAAAAGTGGAAGTAGAACTCAAAAAGATATCAATAATTCAAAGAACTTGTCGAAGATAAGGAGGAACGGAGAAAGCTTCGCCATGAAGAACATATCTTCCCCTTTACTTTCCTTCTTCCATCTACTCCATACTTGGTTGTCTGGAAGAATTCGTAGTAGCCATAAGCCCTTTGTACCTAATTTATGTTCGTCAATTTTTATTTATTTTTATTTTAAGTTATGGTGTACAATAAAGAGTATTTTACTTTTATAATTTATTAATATATGTAGTCAACGTGTTATAACACTTCTGAGCGATGAGTTTTAATAGTATTACAACGAATGAATGAAATGAATAGTACAAAATTGCCCAAAGAATTGCCAAACTGAATTGGCAGTGGGCGGGGCACATAGCTCGTAGAACTGACGGCTGATCGGGCAGAAAGGTTCTCGAGTGGCGACCACGAACCGGAAGACGCAGCGTGGGCAGGCCCCCTACAAGGTGGACCGACGATCTTGCAAGGGCGCGGGAAGCCGCTGGATGCGGGCAGCGCAGGACCGGCTATTGTAGAGATCCTTGGGGAAGGCCTTTGTCCAGCAGTGGACGTCTTTCGGCTCATATTATGCTGATGATAAAGTTAGCATTCGTTGTCTTTTATTATTTTTCATGTAAGCATTATTGAAATACCGTGCTTATACACGATACTTACTGTTTATAATAACGATCTAGTCGAGTGTTACTGCTTGTCGATAGAGTTGCTCATAAGGTTATAAGGTTTATATTCAAATGCTCGTTTTAGGTGCCCTCCCTTCTTGTATATTTGCATGATAAAGGAACATCAAAAATGCGAATAAAGCTCGTACAGGCACGTTACATTCAATATCCTTTGTGTTATATCAACGTGGTTAAAATGTTCCGTTCAAAAGACACTTCTGAGCATAACTAAATATACTATGTATATAATCCAACTTACATAATTTGTTTAGTTTTAAATATTTTATTAATCTATAAAAAAGAAATAGAAGTAAATTTATTCAGTACTTGGGTACTATATTTGGCGGGCCTGTGGCTTGGTTGGTAAATGCTTGCTTTGAACGCGGCAGATCGTGGGTTCGATTCCCACCCAGGAAAGAAACCATTATTCGCGTTGTGTGGATTACGCTCACATCCTACGATCTACGATCGTTTTGATCTATCAAAGTGTATCATTCGTAGCTTAACGGCAGATCACCTCCCCGGATAGGTATAGGCCGGCGCAACGATTAAATTTATGATTCTCCTTTTTTAAGTTATTTGAGTTAAAAACTCAAAAAAACAAGGATTCATTGTGGCTAGGTGTACATACATACATAGACTCATTGTTTCCCAGAGGGATAGGCAGAGACAACGGATTTCCATTTGTCACGATCTTTGCATACTTCTTTTGCCTCGATTACTGTCATTATATTCTTCATACATGCTCGCCGGTTAAGGTTACTTCTGACCTGCCCTTTCTTGATTACGTCTCCGATTTGGCCAGAGAATGTTCGACGAGGTTTTTCCCTTGCAGTTGTCCCATTTATGCATAAGAACCGGAGAAATTGAGTAACATAAATCGAAAATAATACAGTTTAATTGAGTACGTTGTTTCGAGTTGTTTTTTTGTAGCCCGATAAAAACTACTTCACTTTAGTACGGTTGAAGTCAACACAATATGTCTAATATGTGTTATTAATATTACTCAATTTTTGTCGACTGTACTACATTGTACTTATTTTTTGGGATGCCAACACCGCGATTATATTGAAACGCAAACGCTTCGTGTCAGAAGCACGCGACTGAACAAAAACGGCAGGTTTGCACGCGACTCCGTCTCGTTCCAGCTCGATGTTACATTAGAGACGTTTAATATGGTAATATTTAGTGAATTGCAAACCGTTACCGTTGAATTTAATGGAAAATATATTGCAGCTGTCACTATTTATCGTAATGGACTGATTTTTAACTTAAAAATACGTTTTGTAGTTTTAGTTATATATTTTTTTGGTTTTAATTGATGTCCCGAGTTTCACGAATCTGTGCATATTCTGTACCTTAATAAACTGTGCATTTGATTAACATTTTTAAGGTTAAGTTAAGATAAGAAATAATGTAGATAATTAGAACAGTTACAACCAGAAACTGTTATCTACATTAATTCTTGTTGTTTGTTCTTAAATAAATAAATATGGAAATTGTAAATGTCTTACAACGTATAAGCATTGGTTACCCTAGTGTGAAAGTTGTAAAAGCCAATAGGCCACTGACATAGCTTAACGACTGTTGTTTAGCGGCAACTGTCTCACGACTGTTGTTTAACGTGTTCTCTGAGAACGGAGTCATGGTCAATAATAAACAAGTCATAAGTCTACCCAGTCATAGTTTATAACACCTTCAAATCATTATGCCATCACCATATCAGAATACAAGTTACTTAGAACCGTCACCCTCATTAGCAAGTGTCGGTCAGTTGCCACAAAAATGTCACGCGAACACATTGTTATACCGAGATAGTTTAGTCATATTTTTAGTATCGAGACTTTTTGTTGCGATATTAGTTGATGCTTTACAGCCTCGTTGGGTTAGTGGTAGCATGTAGACCTATGAAGCGACAGCATATACTAATGTCCTCCTGGCCGAATTTTGAACACGGTGGTCAGTCACAATGGAGTCAAGCCATTTGCAAAAGTATGTGTACACAGGGGCACTTTCAATTCCATCATCATGATCCGAAATGACAATTAGCGACACAACCGGGAAAAGGTCAGGTACAGGATGGCGAAGGCTTTACGAGCTTTCCGAGGAATGGATGAATAATACCGCCAACGAGGTATAAGACTGGCTAATAAGTTTATTCGCAATATAAGTTACCTTATGACCTTTTTTTCTACAGTAGGCTACCAGACTGATATATTGCGGCTAGCTACGAGATTAAATGAGGCTGTGCTATCAGTCCTCGACGTTCACTGACGTGATGAGCTGGTCTATAGTGTCAGATTCTATTCGGCTTCTAACTGACTGACGGCACGTCACGGCGAAGCCGAAACCCATCAGGCTCTACAATAAATCTTGATTTTGACGAAAATATTGTTCATTGCGGGAACCGAACCCGTGACCTCCATGGCTCAAAGACCAACCAGCTTACGCCACTCGGAGGCAGAGTTCGTATCTGTAGCTCCATAATACATTTCTAATATCATAATAACAGCTCTAGAAAGTCCATTGCTGGATAAAAGCCTTCCCCCAAGGATTATTTTGGGAGGATTTGCCATAACCGCCAGACTTGGCCATAGTATTGATAAAGAAGCTGATGCCCGTCCGTCTGGTAGATATTTCCTCGGGTCGACTTCCAGGCCACCCCACGGAATGACATGGAGTGATGATATACCTACTGATATTCACGACCGTCACCACACAGCATATATAATATACCATTTTTATATCCAATTATACAAACATGACTCTGCGTAATTGCAATAAAAACCACTCAATTTAAACAAATACGCGATTTAAAATAACAAACTCCGATTCACGAAACCCCAAAATTTTATTTTTCCTTTTAAAGAGATCATGAATTCCATTTACGAAAAATTCATATTGGGCACTTCATAAATAATAAGTCACTTGGCTTTCAAGTGGTTGAATTTCTGAGCACACCGTGACAAGGGGACTGGGGGAAAAGTAAAAGGGGGTAGGTGAAGGGGGGAGAGAGTAATTATACTAATGAATATTTACAGGACTCTGTCTAGTGGCAATTCTTATTATATACTAGCTGTGCCCGTGACTTCGTCCGCGTGTTAATTAGTTTATTTTTTTAGTAAAATAAAAACTTTTTCTAAAATAAAAGTAGCCTAAGTTACTCCTTATTACAGCAGCTACCTGCCAATAACAGTCCCGTCAAAATCGGTCCAACCATTTCAGAGATTAGCGGAACAAACAGACAGACAGACAGACAAAAATTGTAAAAAATGTTATTTTGGTGTAAGTACCGTATGTATATTCATATTTATGTAGAAAAAACCGGCTATTTCAATATTACAAACAGACACTCCAATTTTATTTATTTGTATAGATTTTTACTAGCTGTGCCCCGCGGTTTTACCCGCGTCAAATTTTATAAATTATCACAGCTCCTCCCCCGTAAGTGATAATATGTAGCCTATATGTTGACCCAAACTCTTAGTAATATTCATGTAAAATTTGAAGTAAATCCATGCAGTACTTTTTGAGTTTAGCCCGGACATACATACAGACAAAAATTCTAAAATCTATATTTTTGGCTTCGATATCGATTGTAGATCACTCCCCAAGTATCCTTTTTAAAAAATATTCAATGTATAGTTATGACTTTATATATGTATAGATAAGTCAGCAAACAAGATTCACGAGGTAGTAAGTAGTTACTGTAGCATGTGACGCTTGCGATTCATACGAAACCACTCCCATCTTGTCGATCACTTGTCCTTCCCGCTATAACCTGGCGAGTATTCTGTAAAATGAAGGTACTTCTACGGTCACCCAGATCATATAGAGAAAAAAGGCTATACTATGTCTCTCTGACAAGTTGCTACCATTTACCGCTATCTCAGGGAAAGGGTTCCCAAAGACAAATGCTGTGGATTTTTCGCGCCTAAAATTCGCCCTCAAATCTATACATAGAATAAATCAGGTAATTTTCACCATTTATAACCGAATCACGACCAAACCGATTCTTATGAATTTTGTTTGTGGTCTGTCTCGGCTCCAAATAGCAAAATATCATTTAAAATATGGAGAAATTAACGGCAAAGAATTACGACATTAAGTAAGTCTCTCATACATTTTGTATGGAAAGGCAGTATCTTGACTGTATATTGAGAACAGATTATTGGCCTTCAAAATATGCCCCATCTCTGATAGATAACTGTTTATTGCATTATTTTAGTTTAGTTGTTTAAAAGGATCCTGCTATTTTTAAACGGTTTTATTTAGCTTACCCCGTTTGTTTTATTCTTGGGTCAAATTTAGTAACTGAAATTTGACCCCCTTCCTGTTGACCGATTGATCTGAAATTTGGTACACACTTCTAGTTCTGGTGACAATACAATTAAATAAATTCTGTTTCATTGTAAATCCAATATGGCCGCCGCTACAAAATGGTGGATAACTTTAGGTTTTATTTTATAGTCTTTTGAACTAGATAGGTGACGCTGCGATCAGATTTCAATTTATTCTTCTATTTGCAGCGCAGGACAGCGTCTGCCAAGACAGTTAGTACGAAATTAATAACTTTTTGCGTTAATGGAAGATATGGTGGTATCCTGGGTTTTAATCCTGAAATGGAGCAAAAAGTTTATTTGGAACTTTTCTGCCTAGAAAGGCACTCAATAGTCTGCCCGAAGTCTGAAAGTTAACATTTTTATACACTGATTAAACAAGCTATCCCTCAACCAACAAATCCGTTAACATACACTTACAGTCAGAAAATAAATAGGTATTTACATCTTGGAACAACTAAAACAACAGCAACCAGATAACTGATAAAAAATCTCATGTACAGACGCCAGCACATCCAGTTACCCCAATCCGTCAAATTTATTTTATAGATTTTCAACTTTATCACGTAAGCATAAGGTTCACTATCAATTGGGGAAATTAGACAGATTGGTGTAGCTTGATGTGCTGGCGTCTACATCAAAATACACACATATTATTGATAAATTACGCCCAGACAAAACAAATAATCATGCTCATCACAAAAACACAACTCGGTATAGCATTTACTATAGCAATCTGACAACTGATAAACTTTCTTATATACATCAAAATACAGACACAGAGAAAATAATCGTGCACATCGCACAAAGATTTGACCTGGGTGGGGATTGAGCCCACGACCTTTGGTTTAGCAGTCAGGGACAGTAACCACTAAGCCAACATGGATTATTTTATATAATTTGTTAGCAACATCGGTTCAACAACGCCATCTAGCGGTGAAGTTGCAACAAGAACCGAGTGTTTATAATGGCTGTGCGCCAGCGGAGCGGTCTCTCTTGCAGTCGAACCGTTGAAGTGATCACATATAATTTATTGATCGTACTAAGTTGGTATTTTGAAAGTGATAATTAATACTTGGTATTTAATTAAAATATAGGAGTTTTGATTACAAATTGTTATAGTTCGCTACGGACATTGAATGTTATAATGATAATAATAATAATGTACTCCTAGCCGAATTTCGGCTACGGCGGCCAGTCTCAATAGAGATTAGCCATCTGCGCGGGTCATATTAAAGTGCTCAAGTGTGTGCGCAAACACAGGAGCACTTTCAATTCCATCACTCACATGAGTAAATGGGACGCCTAGCGACCGGAAAGAGGTCAGGTACAACACCAAAGGCTTTACGTGCTCTCCGAGGCACGGGGGTAAAATACCGCCAGCTCCCGTACTTCGGGCTGATGCTGAGAAATTTTGAAAAATTACACTGCACACTAAACAAACACCTCTTCAAGATTGTGCTGCACTGCACTGTGCAGAGGGTGCATTGAAAATGAAGAAACACCAGCACACGTACTGCTACACTGCAAGAGTGTTGCTTACCAACGAGCAAAGTTCCTGAATGATCCGAAGACACTGCAGGAGGCCCTCAAGCCAGGCTTTCGTGGTCTCCTGCACTTCTGGATGGAACTAAAATGGTTCGAGTAGCCAAACAAGTATCACGCACAATGGCCCAATTGGGAGGCTAAGTGCGGAAATTTATCGCCCCACTAACTAACTAACTAACGGAAACGTTTTAAAATCACTTTTGCCTGACCAGGCATTTGAACTCGGGACCTCGTTCTCTGCGGGGAAACACGCTACCGCTAGACTAACGAGACAGTCAAACAAGTAAATGTTAATATAATACCAATGATAATAAGTACCGATGAAAGGCAACGTGCAGAATATGTCAGCTAAAAAGAAAACTGTGCCCCATTTCAGCAATTAACTGTCGGGCTCTAATCTAACCCATAAATCTGTGGCCTAACCCTAACGCAATACATATAGGGGTATCGGGCGCGTGACATGAATTCCTAGGGTCTCACATAGAAAAGAAAACGATCAGAAGAGACATGCCGTGATGATCTCTGTTTAGTTTTAGGTAATACTAGCTGTGTCCCGCGGTTTCACCCGCGTAAAAGTAGTTTTGGCGTAAAAGAGTAACAAACACAAATCTATACCCACAAACTTTCAAATTTATAATATTAGTAGGATGTGTACCTCTAGCGGTTTTGGCAGTGCACGCCGGAATAGCTCGCAGATGGTAGATTTCTTCCTACTTACTTGATACTTATCGTCATATTTTGGACAATTCACACAATATCTTTATAAATTGTAACCTATGTGTAATTCTGATGTATAAGCTATAGTATTGTAAAGGTTCATTAAAATCCATTGAGTAGTTTTTACGTGAAAGAGTAACAAACATCCATCAATCCATACTTTCGCGTTTATAATATTAGTAGGATATTACTATGAGACATTTGATATACGAGTATCTCGTCCACACAGCCAAAATCTCTCGTGAACCACCGTTCACTAAAATAAAGAAATATTAATAATATTTCGATAGCGATCATCTCAATGAAAAGCAAATTGAACGTTTGTGTCCGTAATATGTCACTTA
The DNA here is from genome assembly GCA_951640165.1 of Pseudoips prasinana. Taxonomy (NCBI): domain Eukaryota; kingdom Metazoa; phylum Arthropoda; class Insecta; order Lepidoptera; family Nolidae; genus Pseudoips; species Pseudoips prasinana. Next base: position 35,593,057 of record OX621248.1, read on the forward strand.
ACATCAGATAAGTAATAATAATTATGTTCTCCTAGCCGAATTTTGGGCACTGCGGCCAGTCTCAACAGAGATTAGCCATCTGCACGGGACATATTATAGTGCTCAAGTGTGCAAACACAGGAGCACTTTCTATTCCATCACTCTCATGATCTGATGGGACGCCTAGCGACACGACCGGAAAGAGGTCAGGTACAGGACCGACGGCTTTACGTGCTTTCCGAGGCACGGGGTATAATATCGCCAACTCCCAGACTTCGGGCTGATGCTGAGAAATTTTTCTTTTTACAGAAAAGTCCCAAAATTACTTTTTAGCCCGACCCGGGATTTGAACCCAGGACCTCGTTCTCTGCGGGTCAACACGCTACCGCTAGACCAACGAGGCAGTCAGTATTGAGATAGATTCGTAAGATGAAATTTCATACGAAAAAAAAATGTAAACAAAAATAATCACAGAAAACAAAAAGCACAGGCCAGTCAAAACAGTAAGGAATTTGCATAAAGATGGGGCGAGTCAATAGGCATAAACGTGTGGTTTTATGGCACCACGGTGCAAGTCGGATGCAGCCGCGGTCCAGTCGGAAAGTCATCTCATCTGTACTAATATTATAAAGAGGTAACGTTTGTGAGTTTCTGAGTTTGTGACATTGTAAGGGGTAATCTCTGGATCTACCGAACCGAATGAATTTTCAAAATTATTTCACCAATAGAAAGCTGCGTTATTGTGGAGAGTCATAGGCTAGATTCATTATCATAATTTTTATTTATCCGGAAGTATTACGCGGGACAAACGGACAGGGACAAAAATATTTATAACGCGGAACCAAGTCCGCGGGCACTGCTAGTTGGATTATAAGTTTGCACCTACAGCTATAAAATGTCCTGTGTAGTGCACTCCGCTGAAATTTGCCGCCGTTGCCACAATCCGGAGAGCCACTTGCTCTTAAAAAAACGCGTGTGCATTTGTCGCTATCAGTAATGTATGGGGTCATGGTTCTTCGTAGTTTTTTGTTCTTTGCCACGGCGTATCGATAATAAAACTGGGACGTTTCAGGACATTTTGGTACGTTGTGGAGCGTGAGTACATCCCTCGTTTTGTAGTTTTATTTACTTTTAGAGCTGTAAAAATTAATAAACGCTTTAATTTGTAAAAAGTAACTATTACGTAGTCAGCCAGTAAAAGAAATTGCTACAAATAGTTAAGCGGCACACATTAGTAACACTGTCTTTCGTTGGCATAATACTAGCTTAAGGATTAAGGCGCTAAATAAAGCTAAATTGGTATTTTCTAAAAAATTTTTAATAGATTCAAATAAACAAAGTTTCTACATAATGGTTATTGGTTACCGTAATCCATTCGGACAACATTATGACACTACTCATACGTTGTCACCTGATCTATCTTAACCTGTTTACCAACTTTTCCTGCCGCTTCTTGTCGCGGGTTCGAGTCCTGTGTCATTGTGTGACCCATAAATAATTTTTCTGAGTCTGGATGTAATTTGTGTCCGTCTATTATATGTATGTTTGCAAGGTACTCCGTGATAAAGGGATTATATTCCGTAGTGCTGGCGCAGTCTTTAAAAAAAAGTTTTCTATTGACTCTTATGAAAGGTAAACAGAAAACAAACGAACTGCAAATTTAATATTTAAAGATAAAGGATTATCCATGCCAGATAAGTATATAATGGGATTTTCTATTGTTATATGTACGTCCTCTAAATGGTGGAACTTCCAACACAAAGTTCTGAACAAAGATTACTTCCTCGAGCGAAGTGGAAATCCATTAAGTATGGCTTTTCCGAAATTTAAATCAGTCTACGGAAATTAAATTACAATAGTAGCGTATGACGGAAACAGAATCTATTTATTGAAGTAAATGAGCCACTTACAAGAGTAGTGATGAGAATGCGATAGTTTACAATAATAAAATAAATAAAATCCCGGGGCATTATGTATATTATTCACACACGGCCATCTGATACCAAACTAAGCGGAGCTTGTACTGTGAAAACCAGATGACTGATATACTATCGAAATATTGAACTTCTGACTTCTTACTTGGGGAATAGAATTCAGAAGGTAACGGTAAAATATCTCCGGGATATCCAGTGGTAATGGGCGTCCCACAGGGGCCAATTCTTGGCCCATTTTTGTTTTTAATTTATATAAATGACTTACCTTACTATGTAAGGGATAAACATGACACTGTGTTGTTTGCTGATGATACTTCCTTGCCGTTAAAAATAAACCGACAATTAAGCAATTTTGACGATGTTAATGATGCAATCTCTAACGTTGTTCATTGGTTTAATGCCAATAATCTTGTGCTCAATGAAAAGAAAATTAAAGTCATAAAATTTACTACACCGAATGTGAAACAGGTGACAACCAATTTACAGACGCCAGCACATCTAGCTACCCCAATCTGTTAAATTTCTTTAATAGATTTTCAACTTTATCACTAAAGCATAAGGTTCACTTTCAATTGGGGAAATTTGACAGATTGGGATAGCTCGATGTGCTGGCGTCTGTACAACTTAATGGAGCTAGGTTGGACCCTGTTGAATCAACTGTGTTCTTGGGTAACACTATTGACTCAAAGCTACAATGGAGCCCACAAATAGAAAAACTATCCGGCAAAATAAATTCTGCAGCATATGCAGTGAAAACTATTAGACGGCTGACTGATATTGACACAGCTAGAATGGTTTATTTCAGTTATTTTCATAGTGTAAATAATGAATGGAATTCTTCTCTGGGGTAGTTCTGCTAACATTTACACCATATTTATATTGCAAAAAAGAGCTGTAAGAGCTATCTATAATCTCGGCCCGAGATTGTCTCTAAGAGAAAAGTTCAAAGAGGTTAACATTCTAACTGTACCATCTCAGTATATAAATGAAAACCTACTATATGTGCATAACAATATCGATTCCTTCTGTAAAAGGAGCGATACACATAATGTAAATACTAGATATAAGAATAATCTCATATTGCATACTACCCGCCTCTACAAAATAAGTAACTCTTTTATGGGGCAATATATAAGATTCTATAACAAACTAGCCAATGATATTAGAGAATTGTCTACGAATAAGTTTAAAGAATTATTAAAGCCAAATTGTGTAGCAGGGCATATTACAAAATTTCTGATTATTTAAGTGATAAAAGTGCTTGGGATTGAGTTGTTCTGAGTCAACACACATGATTGTAATTAATCTTAAGTATATTTAATTTTAAAAAGGATTCGTACTGAATTTTCTGGCAGTGTTTCTCAGTAGCAGCCACGTCATGCACTGCACGATAGGGTAAAAAAATAATGATTTTTATTTGTAGAAATTACATTTTTATGCAGCACAATACAGTTGATCAGAGATTGGCATAAGATTAGCAACCGGTAGGAGATATTAGAAAATAGCAAGAGTAACTCACGTAATTAGTTAGATTTGGGTGATTCATCATCAGGGCGAATACCACGATGCCGACACTATTGGCGGAAAGCAACAGTAATATCCTGAGATTTATTACTGAATTTTTTACTATGTCAGCTTTTCATGTAAGTTTAATTATAATATTCTGTGGGAGGCGTCCCCCTAAAACAAAGTAATTTACGTATCGTTTACGGAGTACATATACGCATATGTTATTTGTGTGTGAATGCTTGTGTGTATGTGGCTATATAATAATAATACGTAAATAATATATCATTCATTACTGTAATAGTTTACATTGCTTATACAAGGTACAAGCTATATAAGAATAAAACTTTTAGTCGAACAAATTTTTTTGGCACGTTATACTAGTTACATCAGTTGATAGTAATTCTTGTATGGGGAATTTGTATATTTTTTTTTTGTATTTTACTTGTTGATGTGCTACATTTTTTCAATTTCATAGGTACAGACGCCAGCACATCCAGCTACCCCAATCTGTCAAATGTCTTTTAAAGTTTTCAACTTTATCAGAAAAGTATAAGGTTCACTTTCAATTGGGGAAATTTGACAGACTGTGGTAGCTTGATGTCCTGACGTCTGTACATTAAGCTACTTAACTTAGATCTACTATGTTACAACTTGTACAAATATCTAGATACTTTTGCAATGACGTGTTTATCAAATAGGTCTGTAATTGCTTACATTTCTACAATAAATGCCTCACTGACTCTTTTTTATAAAAAGGAAAATTAAGTGGCTTTTAATTTAGAAAATCTAGTCAGACCCTAATAATTAGGGGGTTATCAATTCAAAGGCACCTTTTGTTTTAGTGAGTTAATTAATGGTCCTAAATTAATTACATTTGGAACAGTAATAATATACTTTACTGTTTCTCTAATGACAAACGTTTTTTCCTTTACACGTAAACGTGTTATAAAAATACATTTCTCATTAGGAACGAAAATAATAAGTGTGGAATATACTTTATAGATTCTATTGTTCGGTCTGTACATTGTCTGTCTGGGAGAGAGCACGTAAAGCTGTCAGTCCTGTACCCGACCTCTTTCCGGTCATGTAATGATGTCTTGCGCAGGTGGCTAGTCTCCATTGAGAATGGCCGCCGTGACCGGAATTCGGCCTGGAGCACATTATTATTAATGTATACAGCCAGGAATATAAAACTAATATCTGATTACCAGGATTTCTAACATAAAATTTAAACAAAATACTTTGAACAAAAGCCCACCAAACACCAAGGTGACAATTATTATTGCAGGAAGGGGACGAAATTACGGTTAGGCATAAACACTCTAGAATCAATAGTTTAAAGTTGAAGTTTTTATTCAGTAACTTATTCTCGTACTGTATTTTTATCTTTTATATAGCAAGTTAATAATACAGTGCTAGAATATGTTTCTGAATAAAGACTTCAACTTCGAACTATTGATTTCTTCAACTAAAACTCTCAACAAAAGAAACGTGAATCTATGTCAAGAAAGAATAATTGATAAAGAACCTATTACAATTTTTTATTTTATTGCATTTATTGTATTGGGTTCAATATGTCTATTTAAGAAAATAGATGAAAACAGTGAATTGTGAGTTATTCACTTTTTTCCCCGTGCATGTTTCCTATAAAATCTGTATATTTTTTTATCCGCTTTCAATTTTACAACTTTAATGACGCTCTTCGTTCATGACCGACCAGTTACATATTATTTATTTATTATTATTTTAATTGGGGCTTGATGCCTTGTTGGCATCTTGCTACCTCAACCATTTCTAATTTATTGTAGCAGAGCTCCTTAATCGTTAGAGTTCACTGCTTAATCGTATAGCTTTAATAAACTTCCAGTTTGATTTTGCAGTGAGTGTTTGTATCTCTTCCGGTTGCATAATATGCTGTCCCAAGTAGATACTTCTGTAACGCATTAGTGGTCCGCACGAGCACAACATGCGCATTGGAGTTTCCTCTGATTCTTGGTAGAATCTGCAAATCTGCTGTCGACCAACTTTAGGTTGTACATGTGCTTATTTAGCTTGCAGTGTCGGGTGGGGAGGCAGAGGCCGGTTACATACATAGATATTCGTATATCTCATTTTTGCGAAATAATGTGGAGTGATAGTTGTACAAAACACCCCTGAAACCGACCCTATTTTGCGTCTCTACTTCAGCCTAGAGTCGAAATTTTAAACCCAAAGGTTTCTGATATTTGCAACCAGGAGCTCCGCTCAGTTCTGTTGTGCGGTAAAATAGTGAATGCCTCCTAGAACAATTGTAAAATCAGTCATCAAACTAACATAGACGTATATAAATGTTACTTTTATCATATCAGTCAAAAGACGCCCACTGCTGGACAAAGGCCTCCCCCAAAAATCCATACATCGGTTTCCAGCGGCCCTCACAAGATCATCGGTCCATCTTATAGGGGGCCTGCCCACGCTGCGTCTTTTTATCTGTAGGCACCACTCAAGAACCTTTCGGTCCCTACAGCCACTTCAGCTAAGCAATGCTACGGGCTATGACAGTATTGTTATTATGAATGCATTAAAATATTACATTCATCATCATCAGTCGAAAGACACACAGTCCACTGCTGGACAAAGGCCTCCCCCAAAGATCACCAGAATTGCCGGTCTTGCGCTATTCACATCCAGCAGTTTTTAGCAAATATAACATTGGGTCAAGAGAATTGGGGGAAAAGAGAGACCTGCGTTTCTCCACATACTTATTTCTTATAATTTATCTTGCGAAGATGTTTAGCCTTATATTATATTATTTAATAAAACAGTATTCTCTTGCAATATAACTGCGCAGATCCCTTTTTGCTACACGCGTCACCGCCTTTAGATAGATACTAGTATATTCTTTATTCTACGTTAGTGTAACGTGCCCGCTTTGTAAATAGAAAATTTTATCCCGAAAATGTAAAATAGAGTATCAAATATGCAGCTAAAAGAAACCTCGATCAATTTGTACTCCCGCGTAGAACACTCTTTCATCTTTACATAAAATGACGTAAGCTCATGAATAAAATGTACTATTCGAGAATATCCCTACCAATATCTAGGCGAATACATTACGGGTATCAAAGGTTGCCTGGCAACGGTTATTGCATCGACTACTAAAGGGAGCAACTTTATAAACTCACACGATGTCTTAGGTGAGGTATTAAGATGGAATAGGTAGATACAGATTTTAGCTTTATTCCCTCTTCGTTCTATTATCTGTTAAAACTGACAGGGAATTGTAATAATAATAATTACTTACCTACGTTTACATAATCCTTCAATATTCTTTTAGGTATGTACAAAATTTTAATATATCTATCTATATAATCAATATATCTATATAATCAATATATATATATATATAAATCAATGCCACTTTTCGTTGTAATGTTATAACTCAACAACGCCTTTACCGATTTGGCTAATTTTGGTCTTGAATTATTCGTGGAAGTCCAGGGAAGGTTTGTACGTAGAGAACATTTAAAAAAAGTCTTGAAAAACTTTTATTACTATGCCTTATACGTAGCGAAGCACGTACCGGGCCGCTAGTAATATATAAAAATCAATGCCACTTTTCGTTGTAATGTTATAACTCAACAACGCCTTTACCGATTTGGCTAATTTTGGTCTTGAATTCTTCGTGGAAGTCCAGGGAAGATTTGTACGTAGAGAAAATTTTAAAAAAGTCTTGAAAAAGCGTAAAATCAACATCTTTCTATACTCCCATATACAAACAATTTGTACTAATACTTAAAAGCGTAGCGAAGCACGTACCGGGCCGCTAGTATTTGTCCCAGCTAACTTGTTCTGATCTGGAAATAGAAATATAACCTGGACTGAGGCCTTACCTAACGGCCATATATGAGTAATATTGTTGTATACTGATATAATTTGTTTGTAATTATCTTACTTTTCCAATATGTGAGGAAACTTCTCAGGGCCGAGATGAACAAATACATATACAGTAAGTAAATCAGTCATTTTCATCTCGAATGCTTTAGTCCACACGACTGAGTAAAATTTTGATATAAGAAACGTAACTGGTTATGAGAGAAAGGGAGAAAGAAATTGTGTACTCGTACCACAAAAATTAAAACAAAAAACTTGAGAGGTGTCAAGGGACACCCGGATGGAACGAAGTTATTTCTTATTGTTTATTATGTACAAAAAACCTGAATACACTCAACAAAAATAATCGTCGCGACACCACACTGTTCAATGCGAAATAGAAATGAAAATATCTGGCTTGCTTTCTATAAGAGAGAGAGAGAGAGAGTGAGTGAGACAGACAGAGAAACATGCGCACGCCGCACAGCTGCAAAAAGTGTTGAGACAACTTTTCGTACGATTTTTTTCCGTCTAGCCCCCTTTCACAACGCGCGATAAGGAAATTCGTTCCAAACTTTATGAGAAGCCCAAAAAATAAACCACTTTTGCGGTAAAATTATACAGTAACCACTCGCTGGGATGTAAACCATGCTGTAAACTGTAAACCTTGCTCGTTAACCACCGGGAGAGATCAATGTCAATAAATCACCTAATATAATTATGATATCACCTATTGTTTATGCAAATAGTATACCTACCATCTGTTATTATTAATACCCCCCATGTATGCATTTGTAACATCCAAACACATGTTACAAACGTATATTAATTAATTAATCTAAGCATAATTACAGGCACGCCTCAATATTAATATTGAATTATGCATACCTGATCATAACTAGTGGGGTGGTTATTTTGTGACAGAAATTATTTGTTATTATTAACATTATAGCCCGTGGCGTAGATAATATAATAACATATCAAATTTCCAGAACTTATAAAATAATTACTGCCAAAATATTTAGTCTATTAATATTGCCAGCCCCTATAATTTGGAGCTTATTTCAAATATGAAATACAAAAAAGTTTATATGCATTGGAAACCTTTGGGGGAGGCCTCCTCGATCTTCAGTTAGTAAAAATATTAGACTTAAACTAGATAATTAAACATAATCTCTTGACAATAACTTGATACGAGCTAGCTAAATATCATTGCTATAATAAAGTAAATAAAATAGTTTTGACTAAATAGTCAAAACATGTTTGTAGTAATATTATATAGTTGTATACATTATTATTTCTAGTGACATAGATATTTAGGTACACATTGTATGAAAACATTTATAAAATTTATTTTATTATAGCAATGATATTTACAAGCGCTTTTTTAAAGTCTACGTGAATAAAAACCTTTTTTATATTATTTTATTTTTTATTTTATTTCAATCGGATGAGTAGTTTCGTGTCTTTACGTGTAAATGTAGAACGTCCCTAAAAACCATCAATTTTATGCATTTACAACCAAATGATTCGAATGTAAAGAGAAGCGCACTTTGGAGCAGGTAATTTCTTTTTGTTAAGGCAGGGGGACATGTACCTTGGAAGAGCTTTAGTTTATTGTCCCAGATTGCCGACTCCTGCGGGAAGATAGTAATCTGTTTGAGGTACAGTTGCTGTGCCTGGCAGGAGGCGGCAAACTGGAAGGACAAACTAAAGCTTTCCGTGTTACGTGTCTCAACCACCTGGGGCACCGTACAAAACATTTGTAGCCAATATAAACTGGCAGTAGTAACACTTCTTCTCTTTCGTTACGCTCTTGGCAGAGCGGTCGTGGTCACATCGAGGCATCCACGTTGGTGGTAAGGGTGGGCACAGCTTTCCGCATGATCTCCCGCCATCTGTGTAACACATTTGTGACTCACTGTGGCAGGTAGCTGAAAATCAGCGTTACAGACGTATTGTGGTTGTAACATCATGCTGAGCTGCTAGCCATTTGAGCGCACTAAATCTATTTTAGTAACAATAATAGAGTATTTTGTAAGGTATTTATTTATATTGTATGTCGCCATTGTTACTCTGATTGCGTCTTTTTGTATCTTTATTATGTGTGCTCAATAAATATTTTTTCTTCTTTTTCCATCTCTCTCTGTTGGCGGACGGTCTGGCACAGTCAGATACGCAGCATCCTACTGCGGATTTTATTTGGTCACACTACAGTTTCACAATTAATTTAAGTCATAAATTAATAAGGTATAATAAATAGTAGAGTCCATAGGACGATACTGATGTTACTGACCGTACTAGCCATCCATAATTCCCCGAATACATTTGGTTAACTAAAATATGTATTCGCATTTATTTATAAACACTCCATTTATTATTTAATGAACACATTTAGCAGTAAATCCAAATTAACGAGCGGCCATCAACTATGAATAAGCCTACTAACACCAAAATTAATTAACGCCGCATTGAGATATTTTATGTATTGCGGAGATATACTATTTAGTTTACATTGAACGAAGGTTAAATCAAATCAAATCAAATCAAATATTCTTTATTGCGAACATAGGTAAGTACATTGCACATTCAATGGTGTTAGTGATGTTGAGGTCGCTATGTCCAGCCGGTTAGAGCATGCAATTAATGTTACAATGTCATTATTATACTGAAAATTACAATTAAAAACATTATATACGTAAATGTCACACTTTTTACAAGTATCGATAGTAATAGATTTATATAACATCACAATAATTTAATAAAAGTAATTTAATAATAAATTTATAATAAATTAAAAACAGAATTACCAATTAAAGCAGCGTAATCTTAGATTGAGATATTGTTTTTTAGGGTTAAACGGAAACCTATTACTAAGACTTCGCTCTCTGTCTGTCTGTCCATCTGTCACCAGGCTGTATCTCATGAACCGTGATAGTAAGACAGTTGAAATTTTCACAGATGATGTATTTCGTTTGCCGCTATAAAGAAAAATACTAAAAAACAAAATAAAATATTTAAGGGGTCTCCCATACAACAAACATGATTTTTTTTGCTCGTTTTTATAGATAATGGTACGAAGTTCGTACGCGAGTCCGACTCGCACTTGGCCGGTTTTTTTTTATTTTTCTTTGAGCTTGGTATGAAATGGCCTTATAATAGCATGCTCAACTGAAGCATATTTCAAGCATCTCGTCGTTTCACACGCGCCGCCTGTGAGTTAATTATACTCTAAAGGCATACAGCGTTCTACAGGTACAATATACAATAACATCTGAAGGATGCTTTTGCGGTTGCCATGATTCTGCAGTGCGTCTGCAATGTTTGCAAAAGCGTATATGGATGATTTTTATGCAATAAGCCAGCGTATTTGGTCACTGTTGGGCAGAGTGCGTGGCAGTTCTTTATTTCCAATTAACATACACACAGAAAAGACAATCATAGATACGAAATATATATTTTACTACATCTTTTCTAAATTGTTCTGTCTATATTGTGGTATGAATTCATTATTATTATTATTGTGGCAGAGATTGTGTGTATAGCGACAGTCGCGCTTTAAGGCTACCATCGTATCCAATGCGCCCCCACTAAAACCCAACAAAACCAAATCAGCGGGTTCATCTACTACCGGTTTCAAACACGGCCTACTTGAGACGGTCCGGCGAAACTTACCCAATTGGGCATGTACACGGCATTTGATCCATAAACATAAAATTTAATAATCATTAAAATACATAAACATACAAACATGTAGGGTGAACAAAAGAAGTATTGCAGTTTCAATTGTCAAGCATGAGCCTGAGCGCTTAGATAGTGAAAGAGTAGTAAAAGATATCGGTTATGGGAAATTATAATTTCAGATATTCTTTAATCGCGACCCACGCTTGGCTTTATATGAAGGAAAAAGGCCCCTGTGGATAAGACGGGATTACGCGGGATATTGAAGAGGAAACACCATATTCAAGGATATTCGTGGACTGGGAATTAGAAATATAATATAAAGTTAGCAGTATTTGTCTCCTATAACGGATGGTGTAAAACGTATAATGCTTTTAATGATCACCTGCGCTGGAACTATGAGATGAGGTGTCCTAAAGTAACGACCTGGTGTGGCGACATAAAGTAAAGGGTATACAAACTGTACAGCTGTTATTCTAAACATCGTATTCTAATTATCAAATAATAAAAACAAAACCATGTTTCCGTAGCACCGCTAGTAGTAATGTCTAGTATTAGAAAACCAATAATGTTTTTAATTAAAATAGTTCGACTTCTATAATCAATAGTTTTTGACCTACTTAGTAATGCGAAGAATCCAATTACGCTTTAATCTATTATATATGCAAGAACTCCATACTAAATTATGAATCGATTAGCCTACACGAAATATAAAACTATTTCATTACAATTCATCCGGCCCAAGTTCAAATATATAATAAAAAAATATAATAACTTTACAGTTTTTATTATTTCATTATATTAATATTAGATTATGATACCGTTGTTTAATGTACGTTTTGGTTTATTCAAACAAAATTAAGTTCCTCATTTATCACTATAGGCTTGTCAGCTAATCCAGTGAGCGCAGCCACACTACTAAAAAGTTTAGTTAACGTTAGGGTCTGTTTCACAATGTCCAGATAAAGTCCCGAATAAGCTTCTTGCAACTTATCTATGCAATAAAGACATCGTTTGCGTTTCATAAGCCTTAAATAGTACTAACTGGCAAATAAACTGCAAAGTAAACTATTGGCCAGATCAAGCTTCAGATAGCAAAGTTAACTGATAAGTTATCTGACAGATGTCATTCGATGCTTATTTCGGTGGTGTTTATTGTTAGACCTGTGTTTTGTTGTGAATAATTTAATAAAATGGTAATATTTGATACTATTGAAGAAGAAGTTGATGAATTTTTTGATCGTGTAACGGAACCGCGCATAAATCCGACACCGCTAAGAAAAACACCGCAACAAACAAAATGCATTTGTTGATATTAACATTTGACGTTTATTTATTTGACTTTCGTACGTTTCATTTCACGGAAAATAATCAATTTATGTATGTATTTTTGTTTGATAAAATAATAGTTAGAAGATAAATTTGAAAATATTTATGCAAGCCTGAAAATGCTAACCATAAAAAATGAGTAAAAAGATATTTTTAGGCGTGTTTATCATAAGCTATGTAATTATAGGTTGTCTGTTTCGTAAGACGGAACGACAAAATGCGACGTTGCTGAACCTAGTAATTAGTAACTGCCGAATAGCTATCTGGCAAATAATTTATCGGGAAGGTGGTGGTAAAACGCAATGTGTTTTATCCAGAAATTATATTGTCAGTTTATTTGTTAGCTATCCAACACTTTATTCGTTCATTGTGAAACAGACCCTTAATACAAACAATGCCCACCTGTTGGCTTAATCACTGGTTACTCAAAAACCTCTATGCTGATTTTGTTAAAATACGATATCATAAATATAAAATAACCATTTTATTATTACCTCCCGCAACACAGGGTAATTCGAGTTTAGGGGAAAAGAGCAACGCCTCCCATCTTTTGTCAAGTGGGTGTCAACAATTATAACTAAACCACTTAATCAATGCTGTCACAACAATCAATTAGTCCAGGGAACTATATCTATAAGCAATAACTCTGGGTCAAATTCAGGAGCTTGCTTTACAATAGCAAGGATTCGCAGCCCAGGCAATGTATGAGTGTCTAAGTGCGGAACCAATCAGATCCCCACCAAAGAGAGTGACCAACCAAGCTTTCCCACAAATTAAGAATACAACTTGAATAATATTTTGTTGAAATTTACGTTAAAATTAATTTATAACTGTGATGCTTGAGAATATTTTAAAACTATAAACATCCATTCTACACTTAAATACATTGCGATGAGTATTTGAATGAATATAAATTGAGATGAATATTTAGTTAGGACGCCTATGGTGTTACATTACAAATAGCTTAAATTCATTGCCTTTGAGCTAACTATATTCATGTTTCCATAATTATTGTTCCAAATCACAATGGCAGATGTCAAATCGAAGGCAAGAAGCTCGTGGTAATTTTTAAATGCAATAATAATGTTTCTTTCTTGTCAGTCTCCACAGAGTATTAAAAATAATAATAAACTGTTAAGCATTGTTACTAATATAATTTTATAGAACTATGTAAGTAATTGTAAATAATTTGGTGATTCATTTTATATTAATCCTACGACCAAGTAATACACAAAATTAATAAATGATTTGATTTGATTATAAAAATGGTAAACAGCTGAAAATCAGCTTTGCAGTTGGGTTCTGGCTGTAACAGTGTGCTGAGCTGCCTACCAATTGAACACATAATATTTTAACTATTCTTTGATATTTGTTTCTTTATAATGCTTTTTTGTTAATCATGTTTAGTTTTATGGTAGTATGTAAGTAAATATAAGATTTGTACAGACTTTATTTCGATGTGTAGGTATGTGTTTAATAATAAATAAATCTTTTTTTCTTCTTTCTTTAAAAAAAATAGAAAAACTTTAATTACCTACCCAACTCCTATGATTTTGCCCAACCAGTGGCTTAGTATGGGGTTGTCAAACTGCTCTGAAGGTGTCCGATGCAGTATTGACGCCACCTTCTTGTGGATGATAGCATAAAAATCATCCGTATATGCATCTGCCTTGCTTTATTATCTAACCTGTTTACCAAAGTTACATTTATCATCTGGTGTTCTCGCTTTAATCGTCACTAAATAAACAATTATTGTTTCATATACCTCGACTTAACTCATAAATATTTTATAGCTCCATTTAGTAAAATAATAGTTGCTTTTTATTATACATTATAAAATATTCCCCTCCCTATAATCTATCCTGTTTAATCACGTGAAAGGATAAAATATTCATCAACTCGTATTATTATAATATTAAACGTTTTAAAGGTACCCGTTAATGTTTTTCATTAATTTTCAATGTCGATGCACGTAAAATCCGTTTACTGATTGAACAATATATTGTGGCGATATTGTTCTCAAATTAAAAAGCTTGTTTTGTTATATGTACATAATTATATCGATATGTGCTTATTGCTTGTGAGATTTCATATCTAAGTAGATTGTAAGTGAGATTGGTATCTAATAATGTCAGTAAGCTGTGCTGTGTGGCTGGTAGCAAATAATATCACCATCCCATCTCATCCCGTGGGGGGGGGGGGCACAGAAGTAGTCCTGAGGGAATATCCACCAGAGAACGAGCTGTAGCGTTTCTCCAAGCCGTTTGCTGATTATGGCATATCTCTCTAAATGATGGATACCTACCTATCTTCATCGAGGAAATCTTTTGGGGAGACGTATCTCCACCGGTGGACGATATTTGGCTGGCATGATAAATGCCTGTTTTGTTAAATAACGATTACAGTTAACCTAGGAAGCTTTCACAGCTTTACCAGAAAGTTAATGTCAGTAAGAACAGGAACGAGTAATGAACTCCAATCCACAGCAAAGTATGTATCTTTCTGGCGGTCAAGCACAGTCTTAACTGTTTGGGTTGGTGAAATATATACCGAGTTTTATGTAATTAGAATAATAATAATGTTCTGAGACATAATTCACACAACGCCATATGATCCCAAACTAAGCAGAGCTTGTACTATGGAAACCAGATAACTGATACACCATTTTATAAATACATCCTTATGTAGATAATTCCACCGAGACTCAGGATAAACAGACATGTTCATGCACACAAATATCTGTCCAGGGTGGGAATAGAACCCACAACCGCCGTATGAAAGGCAAGTTTGTAACAAACGGCTCGTCAAATTCGCCGTCATAGTCCAAATTATTAACTTAGTTGTATTTAAATTATTTTAACATTAACAAAAAATATTGATAAGTTTGTTCGCGTTAACAGCAATGATATTACGAACATACGTAGTATTTCATTTATTGCATGCCTACCGTGACCCAATAACTCAGTCGGGAGTGAAAACGTATATAAGGCATAAGCAGATAGTTGCAATTCAGCTTTCTAGTGAAGCAATATGTCTTTATAGATGATCGTTACATATAAGCACATGTTCAGTGCGGTGGCAAATAACTGCCACGATAGTGTCTCAGCGCGAGCGTCTGTAAGAATAATACGAGAGCGGAAGTAAGCTATCCAATATTTGTAACCATTTTCTTTATCTTACTTACACTTACTTATGCTTATCGTATTTTTTTTAAAATCATGGATATAAATTGAAGCTAACATAATTGATGTATAAAATATTTTTTATAAAGACTTTTTTTTATATCAGAAGGCGACAAAGGAGCAAGTGGGTCACCTGATGGTAAGCGATCACCGCTGCCCATGAACACTCGCAACACCAGAGGGGCCACGGGTGCGTTGCCAGCCCTGACCCCCCCCCCCCCCCCCATGAGCTTTGGTGACCTTACTCACACGCAACATTAAGTTATTAATGTTAATATTAAGGAATTTCGTCTGTAACGTGGAGGTACTTCCCCAGTCAGGCTGCTCTTTGAGCGAATGAACGCTGTGCCCTACTTCTCTTAAAATACATTTGTTTTCCCTTTTAAACAGAATAGAACCAATTGAAAAGTAGTTAATTTCAGTTGGAAAAAATAATAACATCGTCATCATATTACTCAAATACGGACTGCTGGAAAAAGACTCCCCCAAGCATCTCAACAAGAGCCAGTTTGGCACCGCCCACATCCAGCGGCTTCCAGTGACCCTTAAAAGTTCCAGTTCCAGTCGGTCTCCCTTGTAAAGCTGCTATATATTCCGGTTCGTGGTCACCACTCAAACATATTCTTAGTTAAGACTAATAAAAACAACCAGGTGAGTTGCACCCTACAGAAATTTATTGTTTGCTATCACCTGGGAAAGAATTTTAAGATTATAAAAATAAAATAAAAAGGTTTTTATTCACGTAGACTTTAAAAAAGCACTTGTAAATAGTATGAACATGTTTGTAGTAATATAGTTATGTATACATGATTATTTCTAGTTACATTTAGATATTTAGCTACAATGATTGTTAAAACATTTATACAATTTATTTTATAATAGCAATGATATTTCACCAGCTTGTATTAAGTTATTGTAGAGATTATAAGAAATTAACAGGTTTTTAGGTTGTTGTACATTATTTGTTTAATATTTTGGATTGGCAGTATTATCGAATGAAACGATTTGTTTCTGAGTCATGGATGTTTTCTATGTATTTGAGTATTTAAGTATGTTTATCGTCGCCTGGTACCCATAGTACAAGCTTTGCTTAGTGTGGGGCTAGAATGATCTGTGTGACATTGTCCCTAAAATTAAATTTAAAAAAAAATCCAGATAACCTTAGGATTTAAGAATTGTCAACCATGAAACTTGGACGCCGATACATAATAATAATAATATCCTGGGACATTATTCACACACGGTTATCTGATCCCAAACTAAGCTTGTACTATGATAGATAACTGATATAATAAATATACTACTTTTCTTTTTTAAATACATACTTCTATAGATAATTACACCCAGACTCAGGACAAACAGACATGTGCATGCATACAAATAACTGTCCTGGGTGGGAATCGAATCCACGACCTCCGGCGTAAAAGCAAGCATTTTCCAACCACGCCAAAGGGCGTGGTTGGAAAATGCTTGCTTTTACGTCAGATATAAATAATGGCTAGTAGAAGAATTTTCGGTTATGGCCTCATAGTAACAGCATAAAAATTTGTGTTCAAAACCTTATAATTTCTTTTTAATTCGATGTGTATAAATACTGCAATTTGGATTGTTTATATTAATTCCTTTTATATGAGTAATGTCTCATATGGTTTAATGCTAATACATAACTTAGTAAAGACCCTGTGTACCTACATCATAGTTACATAATGGTCGTAAACTGTCGAGGATGTAATAAGTTTTGATATCAAGCTAACATTGTAACTTAGTACTACGCCGTAGTATCTACGCTATAGCGCCGTAGCAACGTGCGTAGTTAAGACCGTGAACGTCAAAATTTATTTGATAGTTTCTTGTAGTTAGTACGTAATGTTGTTTACTTAACATTGAATATTTACTTTGTAACAAACTTAGTGGTTTCATTATAACTAAGTCCAGCGGTAAGACGTCTAAGATTTGCGTTTGATGGGTGAAGTAACTTAAATTTGTGAAACTGTTGTGAATGAGTGAGTTTGATTAAGTTTTAAATACGATTCAGCAATATGGCTTACCTTTTGTTACGCTCTAACGCTCAAAAACTAGTGCGGTTTTTGCAATGTAACCATCGGGGTAGTAAAAGTTCTTATATGGTAGTGGTATACTAATTTAAAAAAATATCATCGGGATTCTGGGAATCATTTTCAAGAAGTTACAACTGCAGTGGTGACGTCGATTAACATATTTGTTAAGAGTTCCACCGTGAGCGGTCTGATTCGTGTTATATATATATTTGTATCAAAAGGTGACGTTTCGAATGTAGGGAAATGGATGCTGCATCTGAGGTATGCAAGGAAGATGTGACCAGAGTCAACCAATGTAGAGTGTTCTACCAGTTGTGTGGGTAAAGAATTCTAGGCGATATTATTTCATACCAAACTTATCGTAACGATTTCTAGACGGAATATGACTGCGCCTGTTTGAATATAAGCCCAATATATATTTCAAAACTATAATTGGACGTCTACAAATATTTTTAGGTAACCGTAACCGTACTTAAAAAGGAAAGATGATCAATGAAGTGACCTTCGTAGTTGTCCGTCTGTTGTCTGACTGTGTACCCTTTTTGATGTGAAACATCTATAGCCGCACGTAAAACAGATTTCTGGCGTGGCGACGCATACCGTGGCGACGCGTCGCCACGCTATACGATAGTAGTGTGTACGGTGTGGCGACGCGTCGCCATGCGCAATCGACTTTTTATTTTATCATTATGACATATTTAGTTCCTATCACAATATGTTCTTTTCTGAATATTACTTTTATAAAATAATGTAGATGTTTCACATCTGCCAGGCGTCCCGTGACGCCTCACATTTTTTTTTTAGAAAGTAGTATAGCATATCATATTGAAATTAATAAACACATCGTATTGGTAATCTTTGGCAGCTGTGAAAAAACTAAAGCATTAAATTAACGTAATGAAAATATATATACACATAGGTCGTAGACACTTGCAATACTAGAGACGTCTTCCTTGCTGAGCTTCGGCATATAAACGGTTTTCCAATAAGAGGTGTTATTTTGATATACAAAGAAAAATGCTTTTTTTAATATTAAAGATCGGATGTTTATTTCATTATAAAGAGGAAGGAAGGTATGTCGTTAATAGTGGAAAATAACATCAAACAAATGACCACCACGACCACGCTTAGAAGACTATATCCCTTTCTATTTACTATACTATATCAAAATAACACCTCTTATTGGAAAACCCTGTAGTTATATACTCTTGTGTGAGTGAAATAATGTTGTGAACTCATTTACACATGATTATATTAAAACTACACTGTACTGGACATTCCTCCGTATTACTACAAAGAGGCGAAGCTTGCTTTTAATTAAATAAATTCTTTATTCAAAAAGAACATTAATAAGACTCACATACCTATTAAATTTTATTACACTAGCACCAATTTGGAGAAAATACATTTACAGAAGTCCTGCTAAAGTTTCCAATCACCGACTTCCAGACCCATCTCCTAAATCATCACTATAGATGGGAGTACTAAAAAGTCCAGTAAATGAATATAAATATTATATAAGACCATAATAATGGGAACTTTGGATGTCAGGATAAAATAACGTAAAGAGTCCCGGTAGCATAAAACCGAGTTCTTGTTTGCGGGTACTTCCCTAAGCGCAAGCGAGACGAAGCATGATTAGTTTGGAGCATTGAGA
This sequence comes from Pseudoips prasinana, assembly GCA_951640165.1. NCBI lineage: Eukaryota > Metazoa > Arthropoda > Insecta > Lepidoptera > Nolidae > Pseudoips > Pseudoips prasinana. Next base: position 35,612,237 of record OX621248.1, read on the forward strand.
AGGAGATTTTATAGGTAATTAAATAAGTTACCGTGACCGAGTGCCACTTGAGTAGTACGGTGGACCTCAGAACAATGTTGGCTTTAGAGGAGGAGGTCGTAAATCTATGGTAATGGCCGATTTGATGGCCGCCCGGTTCCGAAGCGTTATGATGAGAATTTTCATGTTTCTTTGAAGAATGTCAATAATTTTCGTGAGTGAATTTAGGCAAGGAAATGTATTTGGGAGAAATTAATCATAATATGATGTATGATGATACGAGTCACTATTACGAGATAGTAAAGATTTTGAGCGAACGCTGAGTGCAGATAGAGCAAGACCTGAAATCATGGAGATCTTTGGTGGAAGGCCTTTATTCTGCTGTGGACGTATTTCTGTTGATATTATGATGATTTTGAGTATTTGTGTTTATTTGTAGTTATATTTTTTCTTGTTGTTTAAAACTAAAACTGTTGCTTCTTTAAGTGACATAACTGAGATAGTAGGCGTAAATTACACATTACTAAATTTACAGTAAAGATTAAGTTTACATTCTTTTTTAGTTTTATTTTATATTCTATCGATGACAGCTGAAACTATGAAATAGAAGTATCTGTGTCTTCTACTATCACTTAGAAAACACAATAAGTTTTGACCCAAATGAGTTTAAATTCAAGCGTATCTGGTAGCCAACCAAATAAATATTGTACTGTCCTGTAAATTAAAGTATCAGCTTTTAGAAATACATAAGTTTCATGAATAGGTACACATATTTCAAAGATGATTACTGAAAATATTTATTCGTTTTTAACTAAATCATCTATTACTTTCAGATAACTTTAACTCATACCGACTATTAGATCTAAACTGACACAAAATAGTTTTGTACAAACAATATCATTATTGTTCCAAGCTTTAAAAACTCTTGTTACTTCAATTTCTCATAAGTTTATAAGTAAACTGCAATAGTCTAAGTAATGTAAACTTCCAAAGCACTAAGTTCGAACACAGTTAAAACTTATGGAAGACACTACTGATATTCAATAAGGTTAAAATAGTTGTGCTACAAACAAGATGAAATTTATAATGTAAATATAATGAAGAAAATACAATGGAATAATCTATGTTATAAAGTTTGGAAGCCACACCTACTTTTGTGGTTAGAAAAACTAGTTAGTAGTTGATACATTTAATTATTTAAAAAAATTAGCAAGTTGATTTTCATAAGTTCAGCACTTAGATTTTCACATGTTACGCACTTGGATTTTAACATGTTCAGCACTTAAATTTTCACATGTTACGCACTTGGATTTTCACATGTTCAGCACTTAAATTTACACATGGTACGCACTTGGATTTTCACATGTTTAGCACATAGATTTTCATATGTTACGCACTTGGATTTTCACATGTTCTACACTTAGATTTTCATATATTACGCACTTGGATTTTCACATGTTTAGCACTTAGATTTTCACATGTTACGCACTTGGATTTTTACATGTTCAGCACTGAGATTTTCACATGTTACGCACATAGATTTTCACATGTTACGCACTAGGATTTTCACATGTTCTGTACTTAGATTTTCACATGTTAAGCACTTGGATTTTCACATGTTAAGCTCTTGGATTTTCACATGTTAAGCTCTTGAATTTTTACATGTTAAGCACTTGGATTTTCACATGTTTAGCACTTAAATTTTAACATGTTACGCACTTGGATTTTCACATGTTAACTTAGCTGTTGGTTTAGTGGTTAGTGACACTGACTGCTAAGCCAGAGGTCGTGAGTTTTATTCCAACTCGAGACGAATCATTGTGTGATAAACAAGATTATTTGTTCTGCGTCTGGGTATAATTTATCATTTTTTTATAATAAAACGCCCGTACTAAGGAATTTGATCCTTGCTTGGAGCCTTGCTGCGAGGTACTTTACACACATGTGATTGACGGACACAAAGTACATCCAGACTCTGAACAACTATTTGTGGGTCACACTAATAGTCGGCCTGCGGGGAAATCGAACCGGAGACACAAAGTGACGACTGACTTAACCGTTACGCCGCACGTGTATTCAGTTTAGGAATATATAAGTATTTATATCAGTTGCCATAGTACAGACTCTGCCTAATTTGATATCAGATTGCATCATGTTAGTTGTCCCAAAATGTTAATTCTTATATAACAGTTTTTTAACGCTATTATGGTAAAAAATAATAAAAGTAATAAAAGCTGGAAAAGGAAAAGGAAGCTTTCGATGTGCGTAATATATGTGTTGACTGCCTCTTTAGTCTAGTAGTAGTGTGTTCAACCGCAGATAATAAGTTCTTAAGGTAAAATCCCGGGTCAGGCAAAAAGTTATTTTAGGATTTCTCTGTTAAGAAAATTCCTGAGTATTAGCCCAAAGTCTGGGAGTTGGTAGCGCACTACCGTGCCTCGGAAAACACGTAAAGCTGTTGGTCTTCACCTCTTGACATTTTTCAAACATATCCTAACATAATGAATGATCAGCGTACACCATCTTTTTATTATTTATTTTCAACAATACATGTTATTTTTTTTACAATATAGCAGAACAAGTACCACTTAGGTTTGTCGGTTTGTCCGGCCTGCCAGAGTTCTACAAAAATCGAAAACTGATGTAAACGAGGGTATTATTTAAAAAAAAACGATCGAGAGTAACATTATACAAACAAATAAGAATATTGGAGTCTTAGTGTCGTAGTGGACGGTCACCGTAGCCTAGATGGTAGTGCTCCTAAGAAGCTGGTGGTCCTGGGTTCGAATCCCGGTAAGTGCAAATATTTGTGTGATGAGCACGAATATTTGTTTCTGAGTCATGGATGTTTAGTATTTATCTATCTGTATAAGTATGTATATTGTCGCCTGGTACCCATAGTACAAGCTTTGCTTGGTTTGGGACTAGGATGATCTGTGTGACATTGTCCCGAGATATTACATATTATTATTATATTAGAGTGATTGTAAACATGTCTCAGGGAAATAATTGATACAATTTCAACAAATTTAACTTTGAAACGTAACAGAAAGATTATAACATTTTTATAACATGAAGCGCTCAATACGTTTCAATGAGCCGCTAGCTACTTCGTGAAGTGCATGCGTCTCGTTTTTATTGGCTTTTATATTCTGCAGCGATCGTGATAAATGTTTAAATAGGTTTTGCACGTACATACGCCAGCACATCAAGCTACCCCAATCTGTCAAATTTCCCCAGTAGAAAGTGAACCTTATGCTTATGTGATAAAAATGAGAATCTATAAGAGAAATTTGACAGATTGGGGTAGCTGGATGTGCTGGCGTCTGTACATACATACTATCTCGTTACTTCTTCCTGATTATGAATGGCATTCACAATTCTTGCTGTTCGCTATTAAATACCACGCAAAACTCAAATATTTTTCGTAATAAGGAATACCAATATATATGTATTAAATAAAGGTTGCCTCGTTGGTCCAGTGGTAGCGTGTTCAACCGCAGATAATGAGGTCCTGGGTTCAAATCCCGGCTCAGGCCAAAAAGTGATTTTAGGATTTCTCCGTAAAAATAAATTTCACAGTATCAGCCAGAAGTCTGGGAGTTGCCGGTATTACATCGCAATGCCTCGGAGAGCACGTAAAGCCGTCGGTCCTATACCTGAACTCTTTCCGGTCGTGTCGCTAGTCGTCTCATCGGATCATTACAGTGATAGAATAGAAAGTGCCCCTGTGTTTGCGCACACACTTGTGCACTATAATATGTCCTGCGCAATTGGCTAGTCTCCATTGGGACTGCCCGCCGTGGCACACATTCGGTCAGGAGGATTTTTAAAAGTGTTCGTTGAAAAACCCTGTCAGGACCGAAACTCATGATTTAAAACAAAACCAACAAGTTTTAATGAAAATTCCACACGCCCTGTATCGAGGATACACACAGTACGGTTATACACACATAATGCGCGTCTGCTCACAATAAAAAACCAGCCAAGAGCGAGTCGGACTCGCACATGAAGGGTTCCGTAGCAGCAAGTATTCAGGTGATTAAATGAAAGCAAATTGCGGTTTATGACGTATTAAAAAAAACTACTTCCTAGATCTCGTTCAAAACAATTTTCGTTGTTAGTTTCCATGGTAATGTACATCATATATTTTTTTAGTTTTATTATTCTCTTATTTTAAAAGTTACAGGGGGGGACACTCATTTTACCACTTTGGAAGTGTATCTTCCGCAAACTATTCAGTTTAGAAAAAAATTATATTAGAAACCTCAATATCATTTTTGAAGACCTATCCATAGATACCCTACATGTATGAGTACGATGAAAAAAAAATTGAGATTCAGTTCTATGTATGGCGACCCCCCAAAATTATTGTTCTTTTTCTATTTTTGTGTAAAAATCTTAATGCGGTTCTCAGAATACATATATTTACCAAGTTTCAATAGTACAGCTCTTATAGTTTCGAAAAAAAGTGGCTGTGACATACGGACGGATAGACAGACAGACAGACAGACATGACGAATCTATAAGGGTTCCGTTCTTTGCCATTTGGCTACGGAACCATAAAAATGGCTTGTTGGTGTAGTGGTTAGACTAGCCTGACTGCTAGGCGAGAGGTTCGATCGCCCCCCAGGGCAAACCTTGTGTGATGAGCATGAATATTTCACTGTGACTGGGTGCAATTTATCTATAATACGAGCATGTATCTATTTAGAAATAGTCAACTGCTCGGTGCCTTCACTGTTTAATATAAAAGTATAAATTTTAAAGTAGTAGTTTACTTAAAGATTTCTCAACATTGTATTCGATAAAACAGACTGCACGGATGAACTTCTTCAAAAATTTTGTTTCTTTAACATTGTATGCATTGTATGACTATAAATATGTATATATATCTCTCCTGACCGTATTCGGCCACAGCGACTGGCTAACTATTGAGAGCTTCGTTTATGTGCTCTCAGGTGACTGACGTAACCTATCTTTGAAGCGCACGTTCGACCACATGCGCTACAAGTCAGCACCCCTCCGACATAATTATAATATATGGCCGCGGGTGGTCGGGCCTTGAGTTCGTCTCGTTTAGCATCGAGCTCTTCTTTTCGCTTCTTCTCAAACTCGAACACCTTAGTGTGTACAGTGCGCCTCCATCGTGTTCGGTCCGCCGCCATAGCTTCCCAATGTGACGGATCAATGTCACATCTTTTCATATGTCGCTTGAGCACATCTTTGTACCGCAGGAATTGGCCACCTTGTTTTCGCTTGCCATCCTGCAGTTCAGAGTAGAAGATGCACTTTGCCACTCTGTTCTCAGACATTCGGGAGACATGGCCGCACCACTGCAGCTGTCGCCTCATCAAATAAATCTCAATTCCACCAACATTTGCCCGCCGTAGTATTTCCGTGTTTCTAACATGATCCGACCAACGTATGTTCATAATGTCGCGGAGGCATTTGAGGTGGAATCTATCTAATGTGCGGATATGTTTGCGGTACAGGCACCACGTTTCAGACGCATACAGGAGGATAAATATGTACTGCATTATGAGCGTGACATGTACATGTTGAAACTCAAGTGTTGAATAAATTCCATTATTTCAAATCGGTATATGGCTTTGCCTACTCTGGTAATATTCCACGGTCTAGCGTAACAAATGGAAGGGTGGGAAATTAGAAAGACCATATTTGGCTAGTTGCAATGGAAATAAAACTACCGTTAGTTATCTTTACTAACCTCATAATTTATGCTTGCAATCGCTAACAAAATAATTTATATTAAAATTATTATAGTATTAGTTTGACGGTCACCGTAGCCTAGTTGGTAGTGCTCCTGCCTACGAAGCTCGTGGTCCTGGGTTCGAATCCCGGTAAGTGCAAATATTTGTGTGATGAGCACGAATATTTGTTTCTGAGTCATGGATGTTTTCTATGTATTTAAGTATTTATCTATCTATATAGTATGTATCGATATACATACTATATAGATAGATCGCCTGGTACCCATAGCTTTGCTTAGTTTGGGGCTAGGATGATTTGTGTGACATTGTCCCTAGATATTATTATTATTATTAGTGTCCGTTCCACCATAGCCGTATTTCTCAAAATAAGTGAATTGTATTCTGTTTTGAGAAATATATGTCTTAAGCCGTATATAATTTTATTAAATATTTTTGGAAAGTAACATACTGCGATCTGATGCCAAACTAGGTAGAGCCTTTTACTATGGCAACCAGACAACTGATATACATATTTATAAATACATGCATAAAAAATTACACCCACAGAACAAATAATCACATTCATCAAAGAAAGATTTTGCAGTGTAGAAATTGAACCTACGACCTCTGATTTAGCAGTCAGGGTCACTAACCACTAGACAAGCAAGTAAGTTTATCAGTTATCTGGTTGCCATAGTACAGCCATTGTCTAGTTTCTCCTTTAAAAATCGTGTGTTACTTATTTACTTGACTTGTAAATATGTAAATTTAAACCTTTTTCGTTACATATTAATAGACTTTAACTAGATAATTAAACTTTAACATAATCTCTTGACAATAACTTGATTCGAGCTAGCTAAATATCATTGCTATAATAAAATATTTTTTATAAATGTTTTCATACAATCAATACAATGAGTACCTAAATATCTATGTTACTAGAAATAATAATGTATACAACTATATTACTACAAACATGTTCTGACTATTTACAAGCCCTTTTTTAAAGTCTACGTGAATAAAAACCTTTTTCATTTATTTTATTTTATTTATAGATACTTACAAATTACAAAAGAAGACTAAAACATACATGTAACATATCAACTTCCATAAACTCGTGTAAACTTTTAGTAACTTCGTATGTTATTTCTCCTTTCTTATCGAAGCTATTGTCGGAGTTTATTAAAGCCTGTCATGTGTCAAAGCTTTAAATTAATTCTTCTGTTCAACATTCAATGTATTGTTGTGTATAAGTTATATCAAAACGGATTGATATAATCTGGCGCGAGTTGTTTGGTAAAGGTCACTCGGGGATTTTGAATGCAACATAGTTTTTCTGATAGATCTACCTACTTCAGGTATTACTTACTTATCGTATACTCAATACTCAATCATTTATTGCTTCCATAATGTATAACAGATGGTCAGTGGTTACCTTAGTGTGAGAGTTGTTCTAGCTGCCAAGTAGACCTATGACATGGTTTATTGTTGTGACTGCAACCAGCATCGACATAAGCACGGAGACGCTCAGAAATTTGACCGATTGGTGGTCACCTATCTATGGACCAACCGTGAGTCTACTTGCTTAACCTCGTCGATGACTTACGGATCGGTGAGATCATCTAGCTATGAGAGCCTCGCTCTTGATTTATTTTTAAGAAAAAAAAAACTATCTTTTGCGGAAAAACTTTATACCATTGTTATTACTTTAATGGCTTCACACTCATTGGCTTCTTTACCATAACTTTACAGGTATTATTGGAACATTTCACAGCTTCTCCGGATAATAGGGGTGAGCGAAGGCTTAAAGTCAATTAGTTAGATAGATACACTTTATTGCACAATATATAAAACAGAAGTTTACAGGAAAAATCTTAATATTTCAAATGACGTACAATTGGCGGTCTTATCGCATAATAGCGATTTACATAGTAGATATATATTTAGATAGTAGTATACGTATAATAGATATATAAGAAACATAAATAAAAAAATAAACTATCGATAAGTTTATTTTTTTTATTTATTTTTCTAGGTTGGCTCACTTCGGGGTCCAAACTTCCTGATAAATATATTAGAAGGTCAGATATTAGGAACCGATGAGACGACTTAATATTATCTAAGACGCAACTGTCGTTCTCATCCGATTGAGGTTCAAGAACAGCAATTGGCAGATAAAAAATCTGAAGCTTTGCTGCATGACTGACAGCAAAGAATAAAAGCAGCCCATCTCACCCCGTGGGAGGCGTAGAATTCATCCCGAGGATAAAGTTCTGGTATCTACCAGAGAACGGGCATCTGCGTCTCTCTGTGTACTATGACTATCATACTGCGATCGCCAACCCGTGACGATTATGGCATATTCCTCCAAATGATGGACACAACCTCCATTGTGGAAATCTTTTGGACAGGCCTTTGTCCAACTGTGGACGTCGTTCGGCGGACATGACTATGATAACACTTTAACACATAACTACCTCGTTGGTCTAGCGGCAGCGTGTTCTTCCGCAGAGAACGAGTTTCTTGGTTCAAATCTCTTGTTTTTGGTTCCTTCCTTTCATCATCCTTTGTTTAAAATTCTTGGGCCAAAAGTGATTTTGGGACTTTTCTGTAAAAAGAAAAAGTTCTTAGCATCAGCTCGAAGTTTGGGAGGAGTATTATACCCCCGTTGCTTGGAGAGCACGTAAAGCCGTCGGTCCTGTACCTGACGTCATTCCGGTCGTGTTGCTAGTCGTCCCATCGGATCATGGGAGTGATGGAATAGAAAGTGCTCCTGTGTTTTGCGCACACACTTGAGCACTATAATATGTCCCGCGCAGATGGCTAATCTCTATTGAGACTGGCCGCCATGGCCGAAATTCAGCTAGGAGGACATTATTATTACACATGACAATTCTGTTAATGTTAATTGAAGAACACCCTACAAAAGCTTCCATAGTTTTATGATATATATTTTCTTGTAATTTCGTTCTTACTTAGAGCATTATTTAATAAGTACATAATTACTTAAGAACTAAGCAACAGAATATACATAATGTCATGAAAATATATTCTAGAGCTGACCTTCTCATACGCTATTTCATTATGAATCAGAAATAATTAGATTTCGCGTGACGTTGGGGACAGAGTAGCTCTATGTAGAGCTAATAATACGACATTATAGGCGCGGTATTCTAAGTATGTTATTACTCTAATCTTTGAAGTTAATTGATGTTGTAGTTACGTGAAATTAGGAAATATAAAGCTTGTAATGGATATTTATATAGTATCCTAGCTGTTCCCCGCGGTTTTACCCGCGTAAAATTTTATAAATTATCATAGCTCCTCCCCCGTAAGTGAATATGTAGCCTATATGTTGACCCGACCTCTTAGTAATATTCATGCAAAATTTTAAGTAATTCCATGCAGTACTTTTTGAGATTATCCCGGGCTAAAATGTCTGTATGTATGTCCGGACATACTTACAGACAAACAGATACACAGACAAAAATTCTAAAAACTATATTTTTGGCTTCGATATCGATTGTAGATCACGCCCCAAGATTCCTTTTTAAAAGAAATCCAATGTACAGTTTTGACTTTCCTACTATTTTATTATATGTATAGATAATAGTACAACGTGTGACTTAAGATACTTAAAAAACTCTATTAAGTGAAGAAAAACTGTTTACAAACTTCTAGATCAATCAACAATTACTGTACGTGTGGCGCAGCGGCTAAGACAGTCGCTTTGCTGCTTCGTGTAGTGTAGTCGCTTTACGAAATAAATAGGCTCGCTTCTTGAACGTTGCCATTTTATACCGGATCGGAAATATCTCTGCACTTAATTGATTCTACAAAGTGCGCGGTAGTCTCTCATCCACGGTGATAGACGACCTTTCACCAGGATATGGATGAAATTTCCATTTCTGGTGAGAGTGAGTGGCGAAACGTGGCGGCAAGTATTAGTTCGAACAATTCCACGAAAACTCGCCGTAATAAATGCGGTAAAGGACGCGTCTCTTTGCAGGATAAGAGGATCAAGCCAAACAGTACGATTCGCCTTGCCAACGACGATGTGAGCTGCGCGATATTGAATTTAGATCTTGTTTGTTGTTTTTAAAAATATTTACATATCATTTTACAAAACGAAACATTACACAAAATAAAACGCACATTATCAGCTGTTACCCATATTTATTACCCATTTAAAGGGTCTTTTTGGAAACTACTAAAACACGATTCAATCAACACCTTGGTACAAAGGATATCTTTATGGCCAATAAAATGCCAAATAGTTTAACATCGACAAGTTTTATAGCCTCTGACGTCACTTCCCACTCGTGACGTCTCTAGTTTATGAGAAGGATGGTTACAAACTCGAACGTATACCACATAATCGGAAAACAAAAATGAGGCCCCCGTGATGGCGAAGCTATGATGCTTGCAACACATTTGAAAATCTTTCCAATAACCCCTTATGAGCTCTGCTGGCCTTACTCACACGCAAGCGTATAACAATAGTAAAGCTACTACGAAAAATGTATTCTGTAGTGTAGTGCGATTCCGCAACAGGACTTACGCGTGGATGAACAAGAGCAAGCAAGAGTAATCAAATCAAATCAAATATTTTATTTGCGAAAATGGATGGTTTACATTAGGTATTACAAAGGTAGTAGGTATCACCATAGTCAGCTTTTAGGCATGCAAATATTTACCTAAAATTACATAATATAAATGTCATAATTAAAAAATGAATGTCAAGAGAATTACAGAGAAAATAACGAAGAAAATAACTAATACCTTACAAATACAAAAAATACATTAATACAACATGAATTATAAATATTTATCCGTCAAATAGTCGTTAACAGCATAGTAGCACTTTTCAATAAGCCATTTCTTAAGATTACGCTTGGACACGACAAAGTCTAATGTTTCAAGCAGTTTGGTTGGTAAGTGGTTATACATTCGAGGGCCCATGCAAAATATGCTCTTATTTAGTAATGCAGTTTTGTTTAATGGAAACCGTATTTTATTGTTATGTCTGCGATTACTTAATTTTTCAAACATATTTATATTACTTCGAGTAAATAATACTACTTCGAGGATAGAGATGCTAGGTAGTGTGAGTAAATTAAGGTTTTGGAAATATTGTTTACAACTATCTATTGGTTTTAGTTTACAAATGGCTCGTATACATCTCTTTTGTGCTTTGAATTCTGTGTCCTTATCTACAGAATTGCCCCAGAACATAACTCCATACCTTAAGAGGGGAGTAACATAACCGTGATATGCCAAGTAACCTAAGTAGGAAGTAACCTGTTAAATTATGTAAAGGAATTAATAAAATAAAAGATTCATTAAGTTTCATTTTGATAGATCAAAAAGAGTTATTCTAAATACAATTGGAGCCTATTAAACATGTAGAATATATTTCCCAGAAAATTGTTCGCTTGCTATTTCAACACAATGGAAATAATTCACAAGCCTATAAAAATGCAAAATGTTTAATACCTATTCGACTAGAATTATATTCAAAGTTATACAGCAGCCGCAGATATAAAAGATATAAGTAACAGTAAAATCATCTGGTATAATATATAGCCTTTTCTTAAAAAATGACCCTTCTTTTAACTTACATTTCCCCATTTCTATTCGGGTCGGCTCCTAGACGAATCTATTGCAGCTAGCTACCTAAATTACTCTACGAATTGTCACATGACCTGAATATCCATATGAAACTGGTAAACAAGATGTTAGATGCCGCTTGGCATCTGACAATTTTTTTCACTTAGAGATTAAAAAAACGCGTATATCTTTGTAGTAATAACGTTTTTACATAATTATTTGTTTGGTACAAACGCCAGCACATCAAGCTACCCCAATCTGTCAAATTTGAAAGTGAACCTTATACTTATGAGATAAGTTGAAAATCTATAAAAGTAATTTGACACATTGGGGTAGTTGTATGTGCTGGCATCTGTACATGTAACTATTTAGATCTACGGTTTGTATGAAATCGTATTTAATTATTATAATTAAGCTACTTTAAGTTATTGGCAAAGTGTCTATTTACAGATTAATATCATTTAATTATCGATATTTATAGTTTAACATTTATATTTCTTCTTTAGTTAGACAAAAAAGATAGATACCTAAGTATCTATCTTTTTTGTCTGAATAGTTTTGTCTATACTAATCTAAGAATAGCATATTATTATTATTGCGGATCTTGTATTTATAACTTCAGTCGCGCTTTAATGGTATCACCGGATTCAAAACGCCTAAACTAAGAAGACCCAGCGTAACAAACTAGCCGTAGCTATTGCCTTAAATGTTGTCGCTTTGGTTCTATCAAATCATCATCATTATTTCACTGAGCACTTTTCAGCATTATAGTAGTAGGCCCGGCAATGAAGAACTATACTTTTTGCGTTGTAGCATGGTGCGGGTGACAGTTGCTTATTTGACGTTGAAATCTATATGTACCACGTTACTAGGGATGTGCAATACATTTTTATTTTATTTGCTAACGATACTCGCAGCATAAATCTATTAAGTTCTCTATGATATTGTTATGAAAATTTGTGTGTATTCAGTTGTGCAGTGTAACTAGGTACGTGTACATACTACCTATATACAAATTTACCTATGCACAAAATACGTTTTTTATTATACAAAAATATCGATTACCCATCGTAGTAGTCCATCCCATCACTAAATACGTCTATGACGTTACGTTATACGCATAACGCTTTGCCTTTTTTTTTCATTCAATTTAATTTAATTTGTAGAGATGAACATTCTGGTTGCATTTAATTCAATTTACTACAGTTATTAATGATTTAATATGTAACAAATGTGGTACAGCTGAGATACTAAGACATAATTTGTAAATCTCTGCGCCTTCCAAGAGTGAAATGAAATGTTACTGAAACTGTCACCCGCACCATGCTATAACGCAAATAGTTATAAGTAGCAATATCAGTGAAATATTAATATTGACACGCTAAAATTCATTTAAGTCCATCAAAGTTTGTCAAGTTATATTACTTAAAAACAACGCTTTCAACAAAAATGAGATTCTAAGCTCCCCTTTACTTCTAAATAAATTTTGACGGCGTTGAAAAGAGTACCACTTATCGTGCAATCATGTATAAATAACGAATTATACTTTTAAGTAAATGGAGGGCGGTTAGATTTGAGGGCGGCTTACAAAATGCAAATTACACGAGACGATATTAAATACCGTAACTATAATAAAATGACAACCTAATGTTTCACAAAATTTGTCTCAGGGTTCAACACATATAATAAATCTAAGTAGATAATTGTTGGGACATTTAACATAATGCAATTGATTGCACGTATGCCGCAGCGATTAAGACAGTCGCCTCGCCGCTTCGTGTTGCGGGTTCGAGTCCCGCGCAGGACAACTATTTGTGTGACCCATAAATAGTTATTCTGAGTCTGGATGTAATTTGTGTCTCTCTATTACATGTTTGTAAAGTACCCTGCGACACAGGAATTAGATTTCCTAGTGCAGCCTTGTCTTAATAAAAATTTATATCTACTGCTGGCAACGACACAACTGATAATATACTCATAACCAGGTGCTCTCATCGATCCGTAAGTGATTGGAAACGCGGTTGGTCCATAGATGGATGTTGATAGTGGTTTAATTTCTGAGCATCTCCGTGTTTCGGAGGGCACATTAAACTGTCGGTCCCGGTTGTACCATTTAAGCAACGGTCGTTAAGCCATGTCAGAAACCTTCTGAGCGGCTTGAAGAACTCTGACACTAGGGTAAACACGGGGCATACGATAAGATAAGTATTTTTTGGTAGCCTAAAGACTCGTGTCCACAATATATAAAATGTATTAAAGAATTAAATAATGAAAAATAATTTTACTTAATGGACTTAAATTATACAAAAAAATAGTGTCCTTTGATTAGTTTGTTAAAAGCAGATATTGACTGAGCGCGTCTAATTACGGCTTAGGCATTTTATAGTCGAGTAGAATTTCTTTTGGTTACAAAAACATATACCCACTTCCAAAGCATGCTGATTATTTGAAAACGAATATAAAAAATATTTCATGTAATTATTGTTCTACTAAACACAGGAAGTTTATACGCACCTTCACTTCAATTTAGTTACCTTAATGTTTCTTCATTTATACGTACCTGCAAATAAGTCTAAATATTAGGAAAGTACCATCAATCACGCACAATCCGTACTTAACTTATAATTAGCTGCGAGTGGCTACTAACACCGTGACTCAGCATTAGGGGGGCCATGGTTTACGGCCACACCAGGATAGTGGCAAAGAAAGTGTTTTGAATACAACGCTTTATACGATGCTAGCGCTACCGTGCAACAAATTTGAGTATGTAAAGTAGTGATCATTATTGAAATTACTTTTTGGGTTTATAGAACTTCAGTGTTGCATTTTGATCATGAAAAACAATACCGTTGATTCCTTTATAAATTTACGGTGTTATATGGATATGACTTTGTTTTATTATACAAACTAAAACACTTTTATTAAATCAATAAGAGTTCAAAAAAATACAGATGAATTGATAACGTTTATTTTACAAAACATATTAAAACGAGGTTGAATAAATAACTGTGTATTCGAATTGATAGACTATTAGGTATGTTTGTCGTATAAAATATTGACGTCAATTTTAGATACTGCGTCGCAATTTGTTGTTTTTCTACTTTGAATTCTGAGTGACTAATAAAAAATGAGTACACAATATAAATCATCGTATCAGCCAAATTTCGTCCAGTGCTGGACAAAAGCCTCCCCAAAGAATGTGGAGATATGCCATAATCGCCAAGCTTGGCAGACGGATTGGCGATAGCAGTTTGACAGTCATAATTCACCGAAATACGCTGCTGCCCATTCTCTAGTAGCTGCCTCCCATGGGATGAGATAGGGTGATGATATTATATTCTATGCCGTCACATAATTAATAAAACATCATATATTTTAATAATATATTTTCGTAACATTTATTTCTTTTATTTCTACCTACACACACAATATTATTTTACTCAAAGCTAATAGCTACTTTCAACCGTAATCCACTTCAGCTCAAATAAAATTCCATACTTTTAACGCCACCCCTCCTAACAGGCAACCCCAATACACTTGTTGTGCTAATGCAATGAAGCAGCCATTAGTCAGCGAACCCGGAACTTTTTGCCTCCACTTAACTAACTGTTAATCGTGCAGTGATTGTGCGCATCTACAACTTATTAAAAGTAGTTACAAGTTTTGATGGTTGATAATTAAGTTGATAATTACTTCAACAACTAGTTTCCAACAATAGTTGATCCTTTTGAAGGATGTTCTAAAGAAGTGCTAAGTTGTAAAAAGCTAAGCGGATTGAATCGTATTTAAAAGGCTTATTAAATATGTATAGCTATAAAATGAAAATGCGTTACCTACCGGTTAATTCTCAACATTTTCCTACAAACATATTAATATAGATTAACGTCTGAATCTATGTTATGTACATCTATTAACGCCCAATATTGAAATTTGTTATTTAGAATTTATTAAATAAAAATGTAACGGATGTCGGTGAAATTGCAATCATTAATTTTAGGTAAAAAGTAAAGTAAAAGGTTCTCGAGTGGCGACCACAAACCGCAAGACGCAGCGTGGGCAGGCCTACTACAAGATGGACCGATGATCTTGTGACGGTTGCTGGAAATCGCTGGATGCGGATAGCGCAAGACCGGCAATTGTGCAGGTCTTTGGGGAAGCCTTTGTCCAGCAGTGGATGTCTTTCGGCTGATATGATGATGAAAGTAAAGTAAGTACTTCAGCGAAATATACTCCATTTATGAATAATTTACAGTTACAACTTTAAATAACGTTATAAGTAGAGTACTTATCGCTACTCCGATCTCTTCCAGATAACCAAGTATGCTGTATCCACTCCATACAAGGCATTGATAATTTTGAGTAATTAATTAAAATAAAATACAAAAAAAAAGGTTAGGCAACAACGGCTAATAATAATCTAAGCAGATAAATAATATACGTTGGTTTACGTGGACTAAGACAATTTCTAAAAAACAATCTAGGATATTTATTGTAAAACAGTGTTTTGGGTAAGCTTGCCAAAACCCATATATATTTGACTTTCCGACGAGTTTTCCTAACTGTATATACAAAACCGTATATTTTATGTAAATGAAAAATATCAACCATTTTCTCCATTTAATATGGTACCAAAATTATATTGTAATGTTTAAATGAAGAAAAAAAGGCCAGGTCAGAAGTACCCTAAGCCGGCGAGCATGTATAAAGAATATAATGACAGTATACGAGGCAAAAGAGGTGTGTAAGGATCGTGACAAATGAAAATCTGTTCTCTCTGCCTACCCCTCTGGGAAACAGGCGTGAGTCTATGTATGATGTAAATGAAGAAGTCATAGATTTCTTATGAAGGGTTTTCATTAAGGCACTCAAACTTTGAAATAAAAAAGCAACTTGTTTAAGTGACGTTGTAACAATATTTATTACATTTTAAAGGATATTCAATGACGAATATAATTTTAGCCAAATGGCCATCGGAACTCTGCTGAAGGTAGATCTTGGTGGACCAATTTTGAATGACATCTTCTTATCAATTGGGCCAAATTTCATGGAGAACGCGAGTTCTTGGCATTTAGAGCGTCAATTGACTGTGCTTAAAATGTAGCAATAAATTAAATGTCTCCTAGCAACTGGTACCGTGATATTAGAACCACTTGTTTCTGAATATTATACCATCTAATCAAAGCCATAAAAATTGCTTAAAAGGATTGTGCTGGGACGCACGGAACGTTAGGTTTTAATATCATATTTTAATCATTTCTATCCACGCGCTACATGCTTCAGCAAAAATGTACCTTTCTATGGTAAAATGTCACCATACGAAGATGGCTGCTGTGCTGTCAAAGTTTCACGCGTCCTTATTGAAAATCCCTTTATGTTTCATGCCTACGTGTAATACGTTCAATAAGAGTTACTATTAATATTTTTGGGAAAACATCAAAGATTTCGCTCTTTTCTGACTATTTTGGGTCACGACATTTGTCGTATAAAAATAGTTATAAAATCCATATTCTTGGTTTTACTAATAACATTCTGATCCGATTTGGCGAAAAATGTTGTTAAAAAGACTTTCATTATTGCACTACATATCTTTTAAAAATATTTTGATTATTTAAGGACATTGACTGGCCCTAATGGTCTAGTGGTTAACGAGGCTGACTGATAAACCAGAGGTTGTCGGTTCGATCACCGTCCAGGTAAAATCTTTTTGTGATGAGCACGATTATTTGATCTGAATCTCTGTGTAATTTATCTATAATATGTATGTATTTAAAAATATATAAGTATGTTTATTTATTATCATAACAGTTGTCTGCTTGCTAAAGTAGAATTAGTAGTACATGTTAGTCATCCCATGATATTTATATATTAACCAAAGCATTTTTGTTTGCTGAACTATTTAAAAACTTGCCAAATATATGCCGTATGCATTTAAATTCGATTTTGGAATTGTTCGGTACAATAATGTAATTTTTTACTCTTAAGTTTATGTCTTTGGTGTGCAATAAAGAGTTATCTATCTAATACTCAATAGAACCTTTCCCGACGGAGTACCAGTTTCAGTATGAGAAGTAAACTTTAGGTTTTCGCCGAAAGTTTAGTATCAAAGAAATGAGAATTCCAGTGTTCATGAACTAAATTCCTATATGAATTATGGCAAAGAATTTTCAGTGAAACTGATGCCCCGAGGCGTTTCTATTAATAACTTTCCATATTTAAACGAAACTCATTAAAACCGTGTATATAGAGGTATAATATTTGTTTTCGTATGAAACTAGTATAAATACTAATGAGTATTTTGAGTAGTTCCATGAATCTGGACATTGATATTAGAAAGTAAATTAAAATTATTATTTATATTAATTATTATTTTCAATATCAACTCGATACATTTGTAAATAAAGGATTTCTATTTTTGGGGATGAATTGAAATGAACAGTGGGACTAGTAATGGTAACAACAGTAACTATTAATAGTCTAGCGGTAGCGTGTTCACCGGCAGAGAACGCGGTCCTGGGTTCAAATCCCAGGTTGGGTCAAAAGTGATTTTGGGACTTTTCTGTAATGTAAATGCATCAGCCCGAAGTCGGGGACTTATTATACCCCCGTGCCTCGGAGAGCACGTAAACATTTCCGGTCGTGTCTCTAGGCGTCCCATCGGATCATGAGAGTGATGAAATAGAAAGTGCCCCTGTGTTTGCGCGCACACTTGTGCACTATAATATGTCCTGCGCAGATAACTAATCTCTATTGAGACTAGCCGCCGTGGACAAAATTCAGCTAGGAGGACGTTGAAAAATTTTGGTTTATCCAACTCATTGGTTGCCTATGAATGAGTTGGATACACCAAATTTTTTATGGAGAACTAAATAGTTGGTCGGTTTTGGTCTTGCGAAAATGCAAGAACAAGACCAAAACTGCAAGACCAAGACCGATTTGGGGCAACACAACTTTTAAACAAACAATCTATTTGTAAATACTTAAACTCAATGTTTTGTCATCAAAATATCCCATGACGCTTGACCATTGGCTAATATTTTATCTTAAAGTAGATTCCGACGACCTTGCCATAAAAAACTTAGGTAATGAATAGCTCATAATACCAAGTAAATAGGGTATCCCAATAATAGAGGAAATGTACCGCTGTCATGGATAATGTGGCAATAATTTGATGCGTTTGGAGGACAATGGCCACTTTCGCCTCTTTGTTCTTCGCCCATCACAGGCTTATTGACGAAGTTTCGATATTATAATTTTATTATTCCCATTTTATGGACGTGTTTAACGTAAATTATTGTCACAGTAGTTTTGTATTGCGGTAGTTAATAATTTTGTTATTGGTTTTATTGAGAAAATTGGGGCATAATTTTGTATTTCGCTATGATTTATGTCGAAAGGAGACGGATACGTGTTCATACAATATTGGGCTCGGATGTAAAAAGATAAAAGCGGTGTCAATTAATGGGTCTATAAATTATCAGCCAATCACTAAAAATTCCATGGATTTTTTCAACCTGTGAGCAGAGTTATAAAAGATTTAGTACTTAATAGAGAGGTTATGTACCAACCTACACTAAACAGCTGATTTTTAAGGGCGATTGCTATTTAATAGTTATCCGTGTCCAGTATGTTAGCAAAAGTCGTACACGTTAAGCAATATCAGAAGTCCATAGAGAGAATACAGTTGTCGAGGGATATATAAACAAAACAATAAAAAATACTCAAATCACACACGCACTAAACGTTACGAGAAACGAGTGACAGATCATAGATTAGGATTCAAAATCTGTCACCAGTCACTGTCAGCATAGATTAAAAATATAGTTGCCAATAACTAATAAATCGATTTGGACGATAACCGATATTATGATTTCTATTTATTTTGTTGATATTTTATTTTTTACTGTTGACATTATGTTAATGTATTTAATAATTATTATGATTAAATCGGTTATTTTTTGAAATCATTAACGTTAATCTATTATTGTAATCAACAACCAATTTAATTCGTGACTTAAACTTATTTTTAGATTTCTCGTTTTCTAGATTGTAAATTGGGTCAATTTTTTACAGTTCGAAATAGAAAAATATAACGCTTTTTTTAAACCATATCTCAACTTATTACAGTTAGGCCCAGAAATCCCCGTCTCCTTTGTTTACAAGAACTATATTTTATTTTTGTACAAGTTTGTTTTATTACTTCTACGTATTAGGCACTTAATTATATTCGTGACATAATTTTTAGTTAGCAAAGGACATATCTATACCATTATCTGAAGTAGTAGTAGCTATTATGTACTTACTAAGTATTAGTACTAGTAAACAGCTGGTTTCTCTATTTGCAATTGTCTCGTTTTAAGAGGCTCGCTTTTAAAATTCTGTCTCATGCTTTATAAGTATTAGCTCTGGACTACATAATAATGAATAGAGAGATAACCAGCCTGCCTAATTGGCCAACTTACTACTTACCTGCTTATCGTAGCCAGGGTATAACTCGGACCAAACGAGCCACAGTCTCCGAAAGATGATTTATTTATTTAAACTATATGCACAATAATATATAGAGTTTTAACTTACCTTAATGCCAAAAGCTCTATCTACCAATCAATCTTAATGGGGTGATGCAGAGAAAACATGGTAGGTGAAAACTAAGAGATAAAATCTGAGGATATGTAGAACTCACAATACCTATATTATAATAAACTAATAAATAAATATTAATACTTGTTATAAACACGTTCAACCATTTGATCGTCCTTTGTTTAATTAAACATGTAAAAAAAACTCACTCCGTGTCGAAATTAAACGTACGCTCCAAGCGATGTTCTTAAATTTAATCATTTTAACACAACGAACTTAGGTTAGTTTTTTTTTACCGTTTCGAACTCACTCTAATTGACAGTGTCATTATAGTATGTACAGACGCCAGCACATCCAGCTACCCCAATCTGTGAAATTTCTTTTATAGATTTTCAACTTTATCACAACAGCATAAGGTTCACTTTCAATTGGGGTAATTTGACAGATTGGATCTGTATAAAAAACTATACAATTACTATCCTTTTCTATATCCGTCTCTATTCGTATCTGGCATGGTAGGTTTAAGCACACTCGAATTACGACGAAAGTGTGCTCTAATGATCCATTTTTATCTACTTTTCAATGGTATAATAGATAACCCATCTTCATTGTCCCGTTGTTGCCTATTTGTACCGGATCGGTATACGAGATTACGCTCGCACCGGCTGCTGGCTGCACCACAGGTACGGACATGCACTGCTCAATCTGCTCCCACTAGCCAAGCTGTAACCCTGCTTAATGGCCTGATTGCCAGTGAACCAGATGCTGACATTTTTTATAATAATGTAAATGATTTTTTGTCCTTTTGCAAACTTTATTTAATGTGTGTAATTAGTTCCTAAGATACTCGTACGTAATATATAATTATAGTATAAAATTTATATGTACCTATGTTGTAGTTCACTACACGATTTGGCGCCAAACTGTAAGTGTAGTGAACATTTGTTTAATAAATAAATAATAAATAAATTGGGGTAGCTTGATGTGCTGGCGTCTGTACCTAGTATTGACAGATGTTTTGCTAAACATCGAATTTAGATAAAATAATTTTGAACGCAATAATGGATGTTGTAACATTTACTATAAATGTTCTCGTAGATTGAATATCATTACAAAAACCTATAACAAAACCCTGCATTATTGTTTGTACATGAAATATATTAAATTAATCAAAAATTGATAATTATAGGAATCTAGCACTGCCAATTAATCAAATTTAATAGGTCCATCTGTTACATGTTTACTGCATTGATTGGTAGTTAAAGATAAATTCACATAAATGAACAGTTTATTTCTCTCTTGTATTACTTAAACTATGTAAAATGAATAAACTACCTTGAACCTGACACCTTTGAGAAATGGAGTCAAGGTGTAAGAATGATAACACCTGTGTAAAAATCTATTATTTTTATTTTTCTCCTATATGAGTCAGATAATTACCAAGGGATGCCAATAGATGGCATTAACCTTTCTTGTTAAATTTAATGAAAAAAATAAGAATATTTAGTTATCTGACAGGATAAAGTAAGAGTTAAAAAGCTTGAATATGGCAATGTCACTAACTTACATACTGTCGAAAGACAAACATTTTTGAACAATAATAGTGACGTAATTATTAATAGCAAATAATCTAATAAATCAATCAACCAGGACTACCAAATGATTGTGAGAAAACTCATCGCAAAGACTGTTTGGTTATACGTGTTTTTGAACATGTCACCCATTAATATTATGTTTACAGCTCTACTTTTACTGCCAATAAATAAATCGTGTCCACTATAAATTATGCACTCTATAGCCCGAAATTATTTAAGTGTTGCTAACACGGACTACCGTTCCCCGTTTTCGGGGAATATATTGTTAACAACGTTATTTACCCACTGATTTATTTTATTTGCTAACGTTGCGTTAGTGTTTTATTTGCTAACACACTTTGGTATTGTACAATGTTGTTTATAGTTTTTTGAGCATTTATTCTTACGGCTCAATGTAAATATTTGATGATTTTATTTAGTTGAGTTTGCTCTTTTAGCGGTTATTGATTTGGCATTTATGGCTTTGAGAGCAACATTTTGGAATGCTCCTTATGAGCTGGTTAATAGATCAATTAGTTTTATGTCTAGATTCCTACTATCAGATACAAATACGTCACCGCATAGAGAGAGCAAACTTCTATATTTGTGGTCCTAATAATTGGTGACAAAGAAGAATGGGCAAAAATATATGGAGCTTGGTCCAAATTTCCACCATCAATAAGAACTATGACATATGATGGAACACTGCGTTCTGAATCATTATAAGAAGACCGCAACCAAAAATATTTACTCAGTAAAAAGTTATGACCCCATGAAAACTTGCAATTTAAAAACCTTTTTACGCTTCATTATTTCACTATATCTTTTAAACTACTCGATTGATTTAGGTGTATGACATTTCGTTGTAATTCATACGTTATTCTGGTTGTTATAAGCTATATGAGCCAAAATATAAACAATATGGCGGTCGCGGTAGGTACCTCGCTACGTCAAAAAATCAAACCCTATCATGTGGGGTATCAAATCAAATGAAAGGACTTATAGCTATCTTTACAATGCTTATATTTATTTTAAAATATTTGTAATACTGGGAAAAATGTAAACACAAAAATATTTCACGTTCAAGTTTTATTTATTCCTGTCTCACAGTGTGGAGTCTGTCCTTAAAAGAATACATCTCATATGTCTTCATCCACAATAACATTGTCCAGATTCGCAGCTGGAAGTAGAATTGTGGGTTGGTGTCTCGCCCATCCAAAATACCAAATAATTACCATGACGTGGGCACAGCAACCCACAGTTCGCATTCCAGAAAGACAAGAACAGTAGTAGTTCGAAATGGTTTCTCGATTATGGATCATTACATACGTGTAGTATTGTCTTGCACGTGCGTGTCGGGATTGTATTCTTGCGCGTAACAACATAGCGTTTTCAGGTTCAATGCCAAAATCAACTATTTCACTAAATGCTCCATCTCTTGCTACTTCAATCTGATACACGCCATTGCGTACGTGTTCGCTATAGTAGCTACGCGCAAGTTTTATGTGATATGAACCAAGTGCAAACAATGTCAAGTCTTCTTGAGTCAGAACAGGAAATTCATCTGCTCCTATGGCGTCGGCTTCAATATTTCGAAAACTTGCCCGCCTTCTATTTATATTTCTATTTGTAACATATGCTCCCAATTGATTTGGTACATGCAATCTCTCTCTAATTATTCTTAAATATTCTTCCGCATGCGCGTTATCTTCGATTAAAAGATGAAAAGCGTTAATAAGCGCAGCAGCCACCCGGAAATCATCCATCATGTGGCTCATAGCACGATTAAAAAATTCTTGCCTGAATAGGCGAAAATCGCGCTTAAAACGTCCGTTTACGACCTCGACGACCCAGCGGCATATCGTCACTTCCCTATTTTTATTGGCTTCTAACGTGGTTAACTGGTCTTCGCCACGCCGTTTGCTAATTGGCATACGTGCCACATAACCACACGATTCCATGTCACCAATAACGTCTCTAAAGCCGCGGTCGCAGATAAAAACATCGTTTGCTTCAAAAAAGTAATGGAATGGATTGTCTTCTCTTTCGTTAATAAGACCTTTCATTATAACGGCATCCGATGTTGTTGCTGCGTGAGGCCCAGTAACATCTAATATGTAGCCATCACAACATACAATGAGAAATGGTTTTAACAGGTTCGTGTATTTGTGCAAACTGTATGTTTTCCGCTGGAAAAGGAAGTTGGAAGACTTCTGAGTATAGACGTAGGTTCCATCTATCACCAGAATAGCTTTCCTTTCTTGTAAGGGTGCATCTGGGTTTCCAAAAAGACCATTTGGCACAGTCAGATTTTTCGCAACTACTTCATTTCTTGAAATATGATCCAGGCCCAGGTGCCTTGGTACGAAATCTTGTACCAAACATTTGCGCACAGTATTCATTTTCCTTTCGAGCGTACGGCGACTCATTCTGAAAAGTACGCTGAGTCTTTCGTTCGACTCACCCGTCCGAAGCTTCATCAAAAAAATAGCAAGTGCAGTATTGGGGTCGGTTACTTCTTGCTGCAATGAAGGGGTTTCTCGTATCACTTGCTCAAATGCGTTATGAGTGATGCCCACACGATGATGCAATATTTTTGGATCCATAGTTTGTATATTTTCAAAGTCCATTGTGTTGGAAATATTAAGAACGGCTGTTTGTAAGATTTTCGTAATGTCTACGAACATTTCTCCGGTAAAATCGTGGGATAAGTTTGGAGCATCAATTAAGTGACCCCATTGATTTTCATCCAAATGTTGTTGACATACTCTTGCGTTTGGAGGTATGTATAAATTCGAGTGTACCAACAGTTCTAGTTTGATAGACGCCGGAATACGGCATCTACTTGCATTGCCACATTCATGATAAATGCATGTGTTAGATGTATTTGGTGCTCTTTTGAATTCATTGGTTTCGAAGATTCCTCCAGATGGTCTTCCGACACGAGGAGGCGGCTGGTCAGCTTGGTTTTGACTGCGGTCAACTGCATACCTTACCCGCAACCAACAATTGCGGCAGATATATTGCTCGCCATCCAGTATTAACTGCAACAAATACAACACCTTTATTCATGACGTTCTGTCTAACTGCGTGTGTTAGCTAACATGTCTACTCGCTAAGAGAGGTCCTAGGTTCGATTCCTTCCGCATACAGGCTCTCCGGCAATAAGCTAGTGTTGATTCTGTGCGTCTGGGTATATTATCCATATAAGTATGTATTCAAAACAAAACAAGAAACGGTAAGAATGATTAAAACATGACGTTACTACCGATAGTAAAATATTGATTAACTAACTTAACAAAAGTGTTACTTACAAGTAATCTTTTTGTTCACGCCATCCCACGTCTGGATATATTATCTATGTTATGTACTTATGTATTCAAAACAAAAAACGGTAATGATGATTAAAACATGACGTTACTACCGATACTAAAATATTGATTAATTGACAAACAATAGTAACAAAAATGGATCAAGACTGAAAACGTCCAAAATATTTCGCTTCAAAAAGGTTTTTCTAGGGATCTTTCGTTACAAGTAATCTTAGGCTAAGTTCAGATGAACGCGCGGCGACGCGCGGTTGGCTCGGCGCGCGGTTTGAGATTGTAACAAATCAATGTTGTTGTGTACATGACCGCGCGTCGTGTGTCACGCGGTCATGTACACAACAACATTGATTTGTTACAATCTCAAACCGCGCGCCGAACCAACCGCGCGTCGCCGCGCGTTCATCTGTCAGAAGCCTTATTGTTCACGCCTTCCGACAATCTCAAATGGAGTCGGGGCACGGCATTTGAAATAAAATACACATATGCATGTACTAACCTGTCGAGGTGCTAAAAGTCCTTGAATATGCTCTGCAGTTCCTGGGTGATTATCCAGAAACGGTTGAAGCAACTGATAGTTTCTTCTTTGAAACAATGAATAACTGCAACATATGCAGTTTCTTCTTTCCGCTTCCATTGTCACAGATACACAAAGCAATAACAAATAGTCCGATGAGATATAGCCGTAGTCGAAAGTAGAGAATCAGAAGAAATCAAGTACACAAAAGTCGCAGGGAAAATATAACCAGAAAATGCACAGTACGCACCGAAAGCAAGCAAACGAACGACTGCGTGGGACACAATATGTGTTGATTGGGTCAGGTAGTTAGGTAAAAACCAGTTCAACGTCGTCGGCGCAGCGTATACCGTATTGCTTCCTAAGTGCGAAAGGGACAAAACTAATGCTATCTCCATCTACGAGTCGACGCTAGCAATCCCCGGGTTCCGAAATGCAAAAATATTAAAAAATACTTTTAGCACGATTGCGAACCGTTCCGATTACATTTTTATATGGGTAGGTGCGCTAAGGTTATCATTGTATACTTTGCAGACGATTTGAGCGCATAACAGAACAGGGGGAATGCGTCATCATTGCTACCATGTTTTTACTGCTTGAAATGTGGCTATGTGCGAAAAAAATTAACGGTTAAATAACTAAAAATACGTATTTTTAAAACAGTCATAACTTTTTTCTGAGTGAATATATTTTTTTCACCTAGTAATCAAAATTGTATGGTATTTAGTCGACTTTAAGCTTACATAGCCCTCAATGGTGGTGGAAATTTGGACCACTTCTGCTCATTGTCTTTTATAGCTTTATTTTTTAATGAAGGACATATATTAACCCAGTAGTGCCCAAATAATTATTTTTTTAGTTTCTATATATTTAGCCCACTTCTGCTCATTGTCTTTTATAGCTTTATTTTTTAATGAAGGACATATATTAACCCAGTAGTGCCCAAATAATTATTTTTTTAGTTTCTATATACAAAACTAATGCTATCTCCATCTACGAGTCGACGCTAGCAATCCCCGGGTTCCGAAATGCAAAAATATTAAAAAATACTTTTAGCACGATTGCGAACCGTTCCGATTACATTTTTATATGGGTAGGTGCGCTAAGGTTATCATTGTATACTTTGCAGACGATTTGAGCGCATAACAGAACAGGGGGAATGCGTCATCATTGCTACCATGTTTTTACTGCTTGAAATGTGGCTATGTGCGAAAAAAATTAACGGTTAAATAACTAAAAATACGTATTTTTAAAACAGTCATAACTTTTTTCTGAGTGAATATATTTTTTTCACCTAGTAATCAAAATTGTATGGTATTTAGTCGACTTTAAGCTTACATAGCCCTCAATGGTGGTGGAAATTTGGACCACTTCTGCTCATTGTCTTTTATAGCTTTATTTTTTAATGAAGGACATATATTAACCCAGTAGTGCCCAAATAATTATTTTTTTAGTTTCTATATATTTAGCCCACTTCTGCTCATTGTCTTTTATAGCTTTATTTTTTAATGAAGGACATATATTAACCCAGTAGTGCCCAAATAATTATTTTTTTAGTTTCTATATACAAAACTAATGCTATCTCCATCTACGAGTCGACGCTAGCAATCCCCGGGTTCCGAAATGCAAAAATATTAAAAAATACTTTTAGCACGATTGCGAACCGTTCCGATTACATTTTTATATGGGTAGGTGCGCTAAGGTTATCATTGTATACTTTGCAGACGATTTGAGCGCATAACAGAACAGGGGGAATGCGTCATCATTGCTACCATGTTTTTACTGCTTGAAATGTGGCTATGTGCGAAAAAAATTAACGGTTAAATAACTAAAAATACGTATTTTTAAAACAGTCATAACTTTTTTCTGAGTGAATATATTTTTTTCACCTAGTAATCAAAATTGTATGGTATTTAGTCGACTTTAAGCTTACATAGCCCTCAATGGTGGTGGAAATTTGGACCACTTCTGCTCATTGTCTTTTATAGCTTTATTTTTTAATGAAGGACATATATTAACCCAGTAGTGCCCAAATAATTATTTTTTTAGTTTCTATATATTTAGCCTTTTAGAACTGTTCAAGGGGGGGTTTGTTTATACAAAAATAAATTTACATATTTTTTTATTAATTACAAGTACAAAAAAAATTACGTGTCCAAATGGACACGCTAGGCACTTACAATAACAAAATGCTAATGTATGAAATTCGATGTTTGACCGTGCACACACCACATATTATGCATAAAATAGGTCTTTATTGTTTAGGATGGTACAAAACAAAACAGGGTACACACAGTCCTACATCGCATATCATACATTCGGTTCTGATAGAGGAGTTTTTTGACCTGTAATTTGGTCCTACACATCGTCAAGCCATCATATCCTTTTATCATACACATTTTATTATTTAGGTTGATACTATTGTTATCAACACAATGCATAAAAGCATAATATCTTCAAACCTGTTTCTTCGAATAGAGTTGCAAATAAGCTCATTCCTCGTATCTGCCTGAATGCTCCAATAAAGCCGTCTATTAGCAGCAGGTGAATAGCCACTCAAAATCAATATAGCAATAAAGCAGCTCATTTCTGGAGGTGTTATCTTAGGATCAGATGCATTCTTCCATAGATCGTAGCCATTTGATTGTTGGACAAACATATCTCTAACATCATCATCTATAAAAAAGCTCAAATGAATCAACAGCAGACCACTCACCACTGTACTGTGTAGCACTGTTAGTTGGAAGTTCAGAAAACTATCCTAAAAACGGCTCTAGATCTCCCTTGACCTAACTATGTTCTAGCTGTTTTACCAACAAGATCATCAAAACGACGAGGAACTTCATCAGAAGTTGGTTGGTGAAATGTTTTCTGCTCTTCCTCCACTATCTTCATCGCCAGAGTCCTCGTCCGTCAAAACAGCTGGATCTGAAGGCGCTATGAATAGACTCCGGCACTCGACCATCATTTTATCTTCGCCTTCTTCATAAAGAACATCCATTATTTAGTGCACAGGCTCCAGTAAACTGCCCGAAATCATTATATCTAGAATAAAGAAAATACATTTATTTTGCTATGCCTAAAGCCTAGGGTGGCCATATGGACACGGCAAGTTTAGGGTACAAAAACTCATACTTACTTTTATGCAAACTGAAATAATTTGTTACGTAATTATAAATAAATAATCCTTTAGTAAATTAGTGCAATAAGAAACTGAAAATTCTCAATATATTTGAAATTATTCTACTTACCCTTGTCATGGATCCATTTTTTCAATGCTTTTCTGAAAGACGATAATGAAATGCGAATACCCGCCAAACGAATGTCATTTTCGTTTTCACAGTCAGGTATACTAAAACTTTGACATTGTCAACATTCTATGAAATAAATAGATTAAAGAAAAAATAATTACTATGGACACAATAATGATTTGTTTTTACCCCTATTTGTGTGGCCAAATGGCCACACTAGGCATTACTGGGTTAAGACTATATTTTACATGAATTCAGGGATAATTAAACGTCAATGTACATTATTATAATATATTATATTGTTTATTCATATGACTTATTTGAAAAATGTTCACCGTCTAATGTTTATCGTAAACTAATCAATTAATTTGTATAGTATTTTTTTATTGTTCATTCACATTTAAGTTAAAATAGTTCATAATATATTATACGCCAAACGGCTAACGCAGTTTATAGGTGACTCGCTCATCTAACATCTAACTTAAATGTTTATTATATTATATTTAAGTATATATTAACAATAATTAAGCTACCTTATAATTGACAGTCTTTAGTACTGAGAGAGATGATGCCTGAGATGAGCCTTGGTAGATATTCCCTCGGGACGATTTTTACGGCTACCACGCGAAGAGCTGGCATGGTGGCATTTGTCTCGTCACCAGACAGAAACTAATTTACTAGCTCACCGGTCACCTAGGTTACCCAATAGGCCCTTGACATCGCTTATCGACTAACTTATCGAATAACTAAAATTGCGAACGACAGCTTAACGTGCTCTTCAAAACACCGTCTTATTTTTTACAGCCAGCCTACACGCTGAACACACGCCTGGAACTTCGTTGTAAAATTAAGAGCGGACTACGAGCGTCTTTATATTTCAATTTAAAGATAATATGAAGAAAAAGCTATAAACAAACAAGCGTTATTTGACAACGATCAGATTTAGATACTAAAATATACAATACGTTCACAGTAAATAAAATACAGACAGTAAACATTGTCTCCTTTGCATATGGATGCACGAATAAGTCAGAGTTAAGGCTGAGATGGGCAAATAAAAGATTCTAGTAAAAGAAAAGGCTGTTTTGTTGATATTGCAAATATTTTTCGTAGAGTCTGTGTTATATTATACTTCTACACAATCATGACTTTTTTAATGGTTCAACGATATTTGAAATTACCTTGCTTACTCAAACGGAAAGCAGAATTGTAGAATATTTTTGTGCATTGTTTTATCATACCAAACCGATATGATGAGTGCGCAATGAAATAACTTAACTTAGTTATATCTCTTATTCTTTCAGGTTATCTTAGTTTAACATAGAGATTATTATTTTAATATTTGTAGGTAAGATTGCGAGAGCTTCGTGGGACAAAGGGTTATTGTTAAAGGAACCTTGTCGGCGGGTAACTGCAGGTAGGTGGCGAAAGAATGGAGGGGTGGGGATTAAACCCTCAGACCACTCGATATCGAGACGCAACGACGTGCGCGCACCTACCAGGGACTTCGTAGAATACCATTATTATTTTAATACAATAGTTTTTATAGTCCGCTATGTTTTATTCTAAACCTAATAATACTTACAGTAGGTTTAGGTTTCAATAGTTACTATATAAAAAATACCTGAAACAGGTACGTGTACAACATTTACAAAATAAGACCTAGTAACAAAAACTTTTGATGATGTAGATATGATTAGCTGGACGATGGATTTTAAGTTATAACGTATTTGAATTCCAGATTTTAAATATTTTTTTTAAACTATAGCTCAAAATATATCTTACTTGCTTCATAAGTAACTTGTAAATTTTAATTTATAAAGTTTTTCCTTGATGGACCTCTCTGGTACCTCACGTGGCGAGTGTTACAATATAGTACAAAGGGTCAACCTTAGGATGGACAATATCAGCATGAATAATAAAATAACGAGTAATAGTGATGTAACAAGTAAAGAAAGAGATTATATATACAAGGTTTAACATAAATAGTTTGGTCTTCCATTTGCTTCCTTGCTTATCGTACAGCCCATACGATAAAATCAAGTAAAGCATCTAAACATATTACATATAATTTACGTTAACAATTATATATATATATAATATAAACAAAGGCCTAATATTATATATAATTAAAAAATTTAATTATTTATATTAAAAGGCGGAAAGATAATTGTACCATTAGAGATATTAGTTCGACAGTATATCATGCAAAAAAACACAATCAGAAGCAAACGAATGTAAACACATTTAATATATATATCATAGTATATTAGCCACATAGTAACTATTCCATCCAAAATGCTTGTAAGAAATGCCAACTTATTATCATTTAATACACCATAAATTTAATCATAAGCGTGAATAAATTCCACCACACATTAGTTACTCCTCAAAACTTAGCCATTTATAATCCCATCAGCCATTAAAGGCACAATAAAAAAGTATTTTCAATATAGAGCACGCGTTTGGCAACTCGCGAACTAGTTGATAAATGGTTTCCGTTCGCTAAATAAGGGGAATATATAATGGAATCACAAGTTGACATGAAAGTGGCTAAGGGGCTACTTGACCCCAAATCGGTGTTTGGTTACCATCGGAAGTTGGGAAGTTAAGCTACTTATTATCTGGGCGGGTTCTTTCGGAATAATAGTCTTGGTTGAGTTTTCAAGGCCCATGGGAAACCTCTTAATGGTTATTTACATGAATATCGTTTTCAACAACAATGCTTTTGTTTACCGTTTGGTTGAAGTAGTTTTATAAACCGCGATTTTATAAATAAAGTGACCCTTCAATACGTTTCTTCAATTAAATGACTTGTAAAAAAATACAGAATGCCTACTGCATTCTTTTAATGAATATAATTGTTGTTTATATGTTCAGTAATGTACACGCTTGTAAAATAAATAATGTTTGTATGATTACGCATTCGGCGCGGGTAAAATACAAGAGTCAGGCTAGAGCTTGGGCTAGGCGCGGGATAAGTGCGGGCGAGTTACGAGTGTAGCGCGAACGAGTAGCGGACGCGGCGCGGGCGAACACTGTGATGCATTTGGGGATTTTTTTATTTTACCACAACAACAGGATGTCTCCTTTGTCTCCAGAGATTGCAGATCCTCTTCATTCTCTTGTAAATTCTCCAATTGCACCAGTGCAATATGCGGTCCACTCTGTGTGGGAAGCAGGGCAAGAGCATAGATTTTTAATTCAAATAGAAAATCTAATACACTATATAAATCTTTTTTATAATTTCTAGAGTACTCCTGTGTACACTGTCTGGCATGCCACTGCTAACGTCGGGTGCACGCCCCGCCGTCTCAGTATATGTCGCGCCACACCTCTTCTATACTTTTTGTATGGAATGTCAAAGAAGTGACGCCCTGCCCTCGCGGTGCGCCCGCGCTTAACCTCCTCCCGAAATCTCTTTTATTTGTCCCGCGCCTTTGATTGGTCTGACTGACTTTCAGTCATGGCGACCACACCACTCCAAGGCGGTACGAAATGTGCCCCAAAATGGCTGCCTTAGCCAATCTTTTTAGTAAACTGTCAAACGCAGAGAGCACGTGCGTTTCCCAACAAAATAATTTTATTGAATAGTCGCGGATTGTCGGGCTTATCTTGTTTTGTATCGAGTTCAGCTTAACGCTGCTCTTCAAACCGCGTATTGCCTCTTAAAAACTCGTGCCACTTCGTCCGTTGTGCTGCTAAGCCTTCCCACTTATCAATGTTATCAATGAAGATGGAAAATAATGGACTAAAACGTACGCATATCTAAGTAGAAAGTGCTATTATAATGTCTTAAAAGTATGTATATTATTTCTCATTTACAAATATTGAAAAAGGAATGCTGAGATGGTTTGGCCATTTAGAAAGGATGAATGAAAGAAGATTGACCAAAGAAGTATACCTGGCCTGTGTGAATGGAACAACCGGAAGGGGAAGACCTCGTCGAACATTCTCTGACCAAATCGAAGACGTTCTCAAGAAAGGGCAGGTCAGAAGTACACTAATCCGGCGAGCATGTATGAAGAATATAATGTCAGTAAACGAGGTGTGCAAGGATCGTGACAAATGGAAGTCCGTTGTCTCTGCCTACCCCTCTTTGAGACAGGCGTGAGTCTATGTATGTATGTATGTAAGTATCGATACAGCCAGGCATATAATATATAATACTTATATAACCTTTATCTTGTTACGAAAACACACAAAACTCAAACAGTGGCTACATAATTCGAATGAAATAAAGTTTTACAGATGGCGAGCCACCCTTGAGTATATTTCTGAGTAACGGCCGTCAAATTTAGGGCCTGTCCTATTAAAACTTACCAAGATTATGAGTATTAGCTTCGGGGGAGGAATTCAACTTTTCCATAATACTGGGAGAGATATATTTTTGGGTACCATGTTTGGGTTCTGTAGGAAGGTGAACGTATTAGATAATTGTTACATAATATGTTATAGGATATTATTTGAAATGTTAGAAATTAGGTTATCAATCTTGAGCATGCTCTCAGTTATAGAATTAACTAGTAAAGGACCTCTTTAGAGCACCATCTATTCAATCCCGTATCATATAACCACTATCAAAGAAACTAGTAACATTTGGTTTAAGTTAAGTGCTAGTAATAACCTATGCTCATATTGATCACGGTCTAAGTTATTTAACTTAAGTGTCTATTGAGAGTGACAACCTGTCTTCATATCGAGCATACTCAAAGACAAAAGTCACTTATTACAAAAAGCATGAGCTACGATAAAAAATAAGATAACACACCAATTTTTTTACGGATTTTATATTTTATTTTTAATTTACTTTCATCATACGGAAACACTGTACCACAGTTTTTGTATTTCTAATTTTAAAGCTTTATCATAGCCGAAGACTATTTCGTTATCTTTTTAGATTGCCCACAAAAAGAGAAATAGTATCTTTAAGAATGAATAGGCAGTACAAAATATTTCTTGTTTTTTTTTTTATCGAGGGAAAATCAATCTCTCTCTATCCAGAGAACGGGCAGCAATGTATGTATTTCTGTGTACTCTGGTCATCATGCTGCGATCGTCAACGAGTCTGCCAAGGGTGGCGATTATGATTTCCTCAAAATAATGGACACAACTCCATTATAGAAGTCTTTCTAGGAGGCCTTTGTCCAGTAATCGGCTGACATGAACATGATGATGATAAAATATTTTATTTCAAAACTCCAATTTATCCTATTCACAAATCGAAACGTGGTTGTAGTTAGACTCAACTGAAGGCTACATTTAAGACTATTTTCTGAATAGATTTGCCTTCTAAGGTCCATTGAATAGTTTAATAAATACATAATTAGAATATTAAAGACGGTTAAAATTTATGACAAATATTCACTCTCCCATCGGATCATAATATATTCCCACCAAATTATGAATGTCAGGGCTCAGAAAGTGCACCGTAACTAAAATTCAATTCAAAAGAAGTACTATTATTTCCATAATTATAACAAATCCATAACATCTAGTAAATAAATTTAAAATTACCTAAAATAAGTATCATCTTCAATGTTCACCTACAGAACCATCCAATATTTTTTAATAGACGCCGCTGAAACTTTTCACCGAGGGAATTCCAAATTCGAGTTTCCACGTTTTAATATTTGAAATGAGCTGTGTTTTTCTTTGAATTTATACAGTGGGTCGGTAACTTCACAATATATACCTTTTTAATGGCTATAGGCCTCGTAGGGACGATTTTTATGCCATTTTTAACTCGATGAGAAGTCTTGTAAAGAATTTTCGCAATGGATTGAAGGGAATATTATTTGTTGCTTTTCCTCGTGTTGCGATGTTTCAACTGAGTGGAAACATTCAGTTTTATGCAATGTTTACCGAAATATTATAATACGGAGGTTTAAATTTAATTTGATTACGCCTAGTTGTTCTGCTTTGAAGTTAAGTTGTAAGCCACGTGTATCTTTATTGACTATCCCAATTATCTACACTTTTAATAGGGGGGTGAAAGAGTACAAGTTGTCACGGTAAATGTTTCTCGAATAACACTCTTGTTATCTCCCTAATAGGGTATATGTATTTATAATATTCTTAATATGTATATTATGTTTATAGATTTAATCAACGATCACCGTAGCCTAGTTGGTAGTGCTCCTGCCTACGAAGCTGGTGGTCCTGGGTTCGAATCCCGGTAAGTGCAAATATTTGTGTGATGAGCACGAATATTTGTTTCTGAGTCATGGATGTTTTCTATGTATTTAAGTATTTATCTATCTATATGTATCGTATGTATATCGTCGCCTGGTACCCATAGTACAAGCTTTGCTTAGTTTGGGGCTAGGTTGATTTGTGTGACATTGTCCCTATATATTATTATTATTATATATATATATTATATTATTATAATCATGTTTCGTCCACTATTCATAATACAACTTGTATTATAAATAGTAGACGAAACTTGATTAAATCTATTTAGCCATGACGATGAACAATGTGTAAGCACATCGACATGGAAAGTACACAAAACACTAAATAACTTCCCACACAATACTAACGATTAGCTGATTAATATTGTATGGGATCTAAAAAAAATATTGTTCATATTTCACATACTAGTTTTGCTTAAAATAATATTTTGGATTGCCCTCCTCTATTGCCGACTCCTGCCAGTCCGGCACTGCTTTTACGTGGCGGCATTAGAGGACACTTCTCATACTGCCACCGCAGCCCCGAGAATGTCAGAGGCCTACTTGAGCAACTCTGACACTAGGGTTACCACTACCCTTTTTCAAGGTTGTTCAAGTCGCCCAGTAGGCCTATGAAATTTATTTATTTATTTATCACCATATAATTAAACAGGTTTACACCCAATGCGTTAATTATTTATAACACCACTGATCTACAACATATCATATTATTAACAAAGATTAAAATCAAAGTTAACAGTATTACATTATTAAAATCAAAGTTAGCAGTATTACATTGAGCTTTGTTAATTATTAAACTTAGAGCGCTTATGACCAATGAAGTTCCAAAAAGATCGCGGCTCAGTAACAAATTGGGATTGAATACGATGTTGGTATTCATAATATGCCTTATCGATCATATTTGGCATAAATGGCTTGACGTGCCTACTGAAGCACAGAGACACTTAAAAATTAAACCTCTTTGGTGATAATGTGGTCAATGGTTCGATCCCCGCACGTTGTGTTCATGAACTGAATGTATCTAAAGGTTGTTGTGTGGCTGAAGGAACAGAATATCGCTAACCCATCTCGTCCCGTGGGGTCGTAGAAGTCATAGTCAAGTGGCTTGGCTTGACTTGGCTTGGCTTGGCTTGGCTTGGCTTGGCTTGGCTTGCCTTGGCTCGGCTCGGTTTGGCTCGGCTCGGCTCGGCTCGTCTTGGCTTGGCTTGGCTTGGCTTGTCTTGGCTTGGCTTGGCTTGGCTTGGCTTATCATCATGAGGGAATATCTATAAAAGATTAGCCTTTCATCGATACTGTGATAATGGGCACTTATTGACGACGAATTGTGTTGAAACTACGCGTGAAAGCGGAACGCTTAAAATTAACTTTACCGCATGTTGGTTTTGCTGAATTACTTTGGTCTCATTGTCTTGACAACGACTTCCCGTCTGACGCTCAACGCTGATGACCTATTTCACGTACAGAAACACTATAACACACATTAAGTTTACTGCGAGGTACTTCTTCAGTAAAGTTCCTCTTTAGTTGTAAAAGCGATATATTCTAGCTATGACCTACTCTGCTTCTCAAGAATACCCTTTGTTAATGACAATACCTTAATATAAGCTAGCTCAATATCACTACTATTATAAAATAAATCCTATTGTAATTTTTTTCATACAATCCGTGTACCTAACAATATCTATATGTACCTAGAAATAATTATAAATTACTAGAAACTTGTTCTGACTATTTACAAGCGCTTTTTTAAAGTCAACGTGAATAAAAAAAAGAAAAATAAAGGTAGGCCTTACAGGGTCCATGATGTACTGGCCATACGAATTATGATTTAATGCGTTTTAAACTCCTAAAAATCTAAGATACTCCTAACGTCCTCCAAAACTCTGAACATATTGACGCCAGACATCATAGGTATTAAAAATCCACTTAATTTAATGGGGAATTGAAGGAAAAATCGATTTCACGGACCATCAAGGCGCGAATTAGTGAGGGTCGGCAGGGTCGTTAATTCGCTCCGTGGGATCCAATTTAGTTTCGCTGAATAACCGACGGACGTTGTCACATACTGCTCTGATGGTCGCGGATATTGATATGAATTCCACAAAATAGATATTTCGTGCGTGCTTTAACAATTTGAGACGTGAACGTTAACGTAAATTGTTATATAAAAGAATAAAAAAGGAATAAAGTTAACAAACTTTAGCGATTTATTTTTCATGATATTAGTTCCCAGAACCATCTACTGGCCTATTTCTCTAGTGTTTAGTGCCATTGACTACTAAGCCAAATGTCGTGGATTCGATCCCCACTTCGGACAAATCTTTGTGTGATGAGCACGATAATTTGGTCTGTGTCTGGGTGTGATTTATCTATAATATGTCTGTATTTAGAAATATAGAACTATGTTTATCAGTTGTCTGATTACTATAGTACACTTATACTTGTCTCGCTTTACTTAGTTTGGGTTCAGATGGCAGTAACAATTTGAAATGAAATGAAATTTATTCAGCACTTGGATATTAACGTACACTTGTGCCTGTCAAGCTCTCAATGCAGAACATTAACATGGTAGTATAAAAGTAACAAAAAAATTATATTAGTCCGTCCACGCGGTCTGTCTTAGGCACATATATTTTTTCAAATCCTACACTTCCACAGTCACAAACTTTCGCCTTTATAATACTAATATTATAAAGGCGAAAGTGACTGTGGGAATATGTAAGTGTGTATGTTTGTTACTTCTTCACGTTCGCGATTTGAATAAAATTTGGTATGGAGTTAGCTGATACCCTGGATTAACACATAGGCTATAATTTATAAAGATTAACGCGGGTGAAACCGTGGGGAACATCTAGTCATTAAATGAATAACAAGTTACTAAGCTATTATTTTTAAATCTAGTACTACTATATTAATATTAAAGAATTGAAATTCTCGTAAACGTGAATTATTATCATAAAGACTACTAAAGAAACTTTAGCTCTTTATGTTTCATGGTATCAGCTCCCAGACCAATCAAATGCAACTAACAAATGACACATTGCACCAGCAATTAGACAACCCCGACTCGTTAAAAATGTTCATATTTCAGTATATGTTATTTCAGGTTAAATAAAGAGTTAGTTACCTACTGTATTTTTTTACTAGTAAACACAATTTAGATATAGTTAGTCTCTTCCATTTATTTAAAAACATGTATCAGGATTTATTTCCAATGTTGCATAAAGTCCGTTTTATATACTAATTACCAAAAATAAAATATTTACAAAAAAGAAACAGTTAGAGTATTTCTTGTATTTAAACTCAGATTAAACAATCAAAGTATAAATTTTAAAAAATATATAATATATTGACATAATTTATCAATTGAAATATTAAGAATTTCTGTTCTGCAGTTCAATAAAAATCATGACAAAATCTTGGAGGAGCATGAAATTTGAAAACATCTACTAAGCTATACATACCACGCGGTCAATATCTTACAGCTAGAGATCAAATGTAAACAATTCTTAATTTACAAACAACAACAAACCAAAAATCCATTCATATTGAATACATTTAAATGCTTTTTATATTTGCTAAACGTTGTTCAGTATTTAAATGAGTGATTACAACCAGTTTAAACTGAGAGTACCCAATCATGCAAGAAACAGCTAGTGCATTGGTGTATGCACTGGGATATTGAGACGGTAATGTGATACGGCAAGAGAGAAATCAGCCGCCAGACCGCCGGCTTTACGTGCTCTCCAAGATAAGCAGGTGTAACAACCGACTGTCTCACTACGTGCTACTACTGAGAAGTTGTCTCGCCAGAAAAATCACAATAACACTTCTTGGCTTGACCTGGGATTTGAGCTCACGACTTCGTTAACCAGAATCGCAGACGAATAATGTTGAAGTTTTATTTGACATCAATTTATATTACCCTAAAAGGTTAGTCAATTATCTATACATATAATAAAATCGTAGGAAAGTCAAAACTGTACACTGAATATTTTGTTAAAAGGGTACTTGGGGCGTGATCTACAATAGACATCGAAGCCAAAAATATAGTTTTTAGAATTTTTGTCTGTTTATCTGTTTGTCTGTATGTATGTCCGGGCTAAACTCAAAATCTACTGCATGGATTTACTTAAAATTTTCCATGAATATTACTTAAAGGTCGGGTCAACATATAGGCTACATATTATCACGCTATCACCTACGGGGGAGGAACTGTGATAATTTATAAAGTAAGTTTAACACGGGTAAAACCACGGGGCACAGCTAGTAATAAATAAATATCTTTGGAAAACTAACACACTGCTATCTGATCTCTAACTAGGCAGAGCCTGTGCTATGGTAAAAAAAGAGAACTAATAATTATGCTTATCACGCAAATATTTGTTTTGGGTGGCGATCGAACACATAACCTCTGGATTGGCAGTCAGGGTCACTGGCCAACAAGCCATTTAGTCTTGTAACATATTAGTACTCGTTTAAGCATAAAATAACATTGAAACATTAACTTTATTGTCCTTACACAAGTTATTTAAAGTTAAATATAGTTTTTAGAATTTTTGTCTGTTTATCTCTTTGTCTGTATGTATGTCCGGGCTTAACTCAAAAAATAATGCATGGATTTACTTCAAATTTTGCATGAATATTACTAAGAAGTTGGGTCAACATACAGGCTACATATTATCACGCTATCACCTACGGGGGAGGAGCTGTGAGCTATAATATACGCGGGTAATACCGTGGGGCACAGCTAGTCACTATAAATGTTGGTTCTTGGCTTTGAAACTACGGGCAGAGACAACGATCGGCACACATCCGCTAAAATACTTAGTTTTTCTGTCTTTCTCATCTTGTAGACTGCGACATTAACAACTTATTTACATTATTATTACTAAGCACAGGCTCCCACCTGACCTACTACAATTCTGCAATGCACTGCATCTATATTATGCAGACCATGTAACAAAAATATAATTACGTCATTTTAGTAATTACAAAATGTAATTGCTTGAGAAAACTTTTAAGTGTAAACTTGTGAACTGGCTTTATAACACACACTCGGCTGACGTAACAAAACTATAATATTTGTGTAGAGAAGTTTGTAACGGCGTGTTTTAAGTTAACTGTCTCATCATTCTAGAGTTTAATTCCTAGGATATGTTTTATTAATGTTTATTTCACCCAACAAGTGGATCATAATAAATACATTAAATTAATATTACAGAAATAAGACAAAACAAAACACAACATAATATTATATTCCGCCATTTTGTTTGTGAAAATATTATACATATAAACTGTGGAAGTAAAACAACAAATATTTAGAAACATGACGGTTAGTCTACGAGGTTTTCAGTGTTTCACTGGACATAAGAAGCGAAAGTGTGTTCAACTAGCAAAATAAAACTATAAACTAAGCAAACCAGAGGTATTTGAAACTTCACTAGGGGCGGTACTGACAGGT
This sequence comes from Pseudoips prasinana, assembly GCA_951640165.1. Taxonomy (NCBI): domain Eukaryota; kingdom Metazoa; phylum Arthropoda; class Insecta; order Lepidoptera; family Nolidae; genus Pseudoips; species Pseudoips prasinana. The sequence continues at coordinate 35,652,446 of OX621248.1, forward strand.
AGATGCATGGGATGGTCAATTAGGGGGTTTTGTGCAAATATCATCTACTATATTGCTTGAAGACATGAATCTTTTCATGCGATTGAGCATCGTGGAAGATATTTTTAACTAGAATTATATCTGATCAAGCCATTGTACCCAGAAGCATACCATTTCGATACCGCCACTAATCGATCGTTGTGTAAAATCAAATATTTGTTTTAAGGGGCCATCTTAGACATCTCAGAGCCATCACGTTAGGGATATCAATGTCGAACGATAATGAACGATATTTTACTAAACATAATTTTAATAATTGTTAATTTTTAATTACATTTTATAAACAATAAAACTTCGAAGCACTACTAAACTAATACATTTAATTTATCAGATCAATCACATTCGTTTGGTAAATTAACGTGATTGGTTAAACTTTAAAGTAGAGAATAACAGTTTATTGTTTTTATTTTCTCCTTCACCGATCCGCGGCGAGGTTAAGCAACAAGGCTGGATACAGAATTTTATGTAATACAAAAGGAAGATTTTTATGATTTGGAGCTAAATATTTATCCATAACTATATACACAACTATGAATGGATGAATTACTTTTGATAATTTTTACCGATTCATTACTCTCCCGTAGTGTCCACCAAGTTTAAAACCTTGATTGTCATAACGCGCAGAATGAATTAGCGGTGTTACTTCAATCAATGTCATCATCATATCAGCCGAAAGACGCCCACTGCTGGACAAAGGCCTCCCCCAAAGATCTCCACAAATTCCGGTCTTGCGCTATCCGCATCCAGCAACTTCCAGCGACCCTCACAAGATTATCAGTCCATCTTGCAGGGGCTTGCCGACGCTGCGTCTTCCGGTTCGTGATCGCAAAAAGAAAACAAAAAGAAAATACGGCGTCAGCAGCTTTACTATCTACATTCACAACTGAAGGTAGATTCAAAAATCTATCTTCTTCTAAAAATCTTTGGTAGCTTTTTCGTATGCAACTTAATAAAAAGTTCGGGAGAGTAATAAAATAAATAAAAAACGGTTAAATGTTATCATTATGGCGGACCTTGTGTTTATAACGACGGTCGCGCTTTAATGCGACCACCGGATCCAATGCGCCCCAACTGAGAAGACCCAGCGCAACAAACTCAGCGGGTGTCTCTACTACCAGTTTAAACACGGCCCAGTTGAGACGCTCCGGCGAAACATATTCAATGGGACATATACACAAGATTTGGTCCACTTACTGAAATTATTTAGCAGGCAAACACAATATATGCTCGATCGGTTGTCTGATTAAGTATTTATTTTAGGTTTAATATATTAAAAAGATAAGTAATGGAATCAGGCGTTACTTTGCGGAAATCCATAACAATCAAAATACAAAATCAATATTTAGTGTTAATTCCGCTAATTGTCAGTTTAATCATGCTGGGATGCAATTTGCACCGCCCTCCCACCCATGGGTATCGTACTGGCGCATGTAATTTGCTTTTTATATTGTCCTTCTTGCATGTGCACATTTTTGCGGGCGGGAGGGCGGTGCAAATTGCATCCCAGCATGATTAAACTGACAATTAGCGGAATTAACACTAAATATTGATTTTGTATTTTGAATATTAAAAAGAGAAAATAAAAACGTCATAATAAAAGTAACATTAATCATTTTGAGACACAACCAACAGTTCTGAAATTCGTAAAATATTTGAATAATACATAGTTTTATTACAGATAGTTCATGTAACATAAAAGATTACTCATGTCTATATGGCTATAAGATCCCCAGCGGACTATGTGCAGGTAGATGCCGACCGCCAAATGTCTTTATCGTCAACTAGCTGTGCCCCGTGGCTTTACCCGCGTACATTTTTATATATTATCACAGCTGCTCCCCCGTAGCTGATAGCGTAATAATATGTAGCCTATATGTTGACCCAACCTCTTAGTAATATTTATGCAATATTTGAATTAAATCTATGCAGAACTTTTTGAGTTTAGCCCGGACATACATACAGACAAACAGATAAACAGACAAAAATTCTAAAAACTATATTTTTGGCTTCGATGTCGATTATAGATCACCCCCCAAGTATCCTTTTGAAAAAATATTCAATGTACAGTTTTGACTTTCCTACGATTTTATTATATGTAATAATAGATGTAATCCTTAGTAGTGTAGTAACCCTTAGCCATAAGTTCACGTTTAATGTCTGACTTAAACTTATTATCGGGTAGTTTAGTTTAGTGTAGTAATACGAAAGGTAAGGCCCGTTTTACCCGAACTAATGGTGTATGGAACTCGTACATATTTAAATAAACAACTAAAAGGATAAGAACCCTTCAAGGAATATATTGAATTAAATAAATCCACCCATATTTCCCAATATTGCTTACAAACTAACTTTTAACGATATCTCCTCAACATCTGCGTGCCACTCACGTCCAATATATTTATACATACGTCACTGATTTGTTAATATCGACGTGATTTGAATGCGAAGTTTCAGTGGCCTGAAGTCTATTGGGTCGTTTGTTGGGTGAATATATAGCTTCTAATACTGACTAGTACTGATTGATTAGACTGCCAGGATATTGCATATACATTCAGATTCCAATTTCATTGAATTATAATTTTGAGCACGTAAAGCTCATGTACTTTATAATAATAATAAATTTATTTATTTCTGACATTGACATGAAACCCATAGTACAAGTACCTATTCAAATAAAAATTGGAATGATAATCTACTATATAAAAATAAGTCGGGTTTTCCTTCCTGACGCTATAACTCCAGAACGCACGAACCAATTTCCAAGGTTTTGCATTCGTTGGAAAGGTCTCGGGCTCCGTGAGGTTTATGGCAAAGAAAATTTAACACTTTTAACGCGGGTAACACCGAGGGGCACAGCTAGTTTGGAATAAAATAATCACAGAGAGAATATAATAATATTAAAACAAAATAAAAAAATTATGATGATACGGAATAAAAAAAAAATAATAATAAAAAAATAGTATTTAATTTTGCCTGATTATTCCCCGGTCATATCAGGTACCTGTTCCATAATATGATTATTAGCGTGAGGGTATAGAGAGTGCACCTGTGTTTTCATAAGAATTTGCTTTACTATTTACTAACTCCTCTACTAATTCCGGGTGGACCGAAATGTCTTAATGGCGTATATCTGACTAAAAGACGCCTATAATTATAGTACTATGTTATTTAGCGGTTGATATCTCGTAGAGAAATTTAGAAGAAATTAAGTTGTCAGTTTCTTGCGTCTGAACTCTTGCAGGTCGTGTCTGATAGCTATCCCATGAGATCATGGCTGCGTTTATGTCTAAAACGAGCGAAGTAGCTGAGCAGTGTGAGGATACGTAGCGGTGCTGTGAAACGGTGCGCAGATGAAATAAATGTTGTAATACTTTCTTCCGAAGGCGAACCAAAGTCAACGACACAGCCCTAATATTCCCAAAGCTAAAGTGGCAATCGGTTGGGCACATAACTCGTAGAACTGATGTCCGTTGGGGCAGAAAAGTTCTCGAGTGGTGACCACGAACTGGAAGTCGCAGTATAGGCAAGCCCCCTGCAAAATGGAGATGGCAATTGTGGAGATTTTTGGGGGAGGTCTTTGTCCAGCAGTGGACATGTTTCGGCTGATAAGAATGAAAAAAAATACAGTCCGTGTCTACTGCCTCCATTTCTTCCTAGCAAACTATCAAATATAAAAGTGTTGTATTCGAATGATCCATGATGTTTTCCATACAATACAAATCACATCACACATCAGCAGCCTGATATTGTCCACTGCTAGACTTAGAACTGCGCCAAAGATTTCTATAACGTCACTATTTAGAGGAGTTTGCCTTAGTCACCGCGTTTAGCATGGGTGTTGGCGACCACAGTCAGGTGGTAGCTAGAACACAGGTGGCGCTGCTGTCCAACTACCCAATGTATCCCTTAGTCGTTTTTTTTTTCGAGGCTGGAAAGCCCATGACTAAATTTGAATGACGATTTAGATAAAATTTAGAGATGTGTCTGATGGTAATGTTATATAAATGGAGAGTGCACATGAATTTGCGCGCATATTTGCATACAATAACATGTCCTACGTCATTGTACCTGTATTTAATTGATTAATAATTGACGATTAATTGGAGTGTCTCTTATAAAAGGTCACCGATCTCAAAAGTTATTATAAGTATTAGCAACCCTAACTTGGTGTTTTATTTACATCTACTTCGGATTTCAAATAAGAAATGAGAGAGAGAGTAACATGATTCCAACTCTACATGACCACGCAACAAGCCTTTAAACCCAAATACTAAACCCATTCACACATTTTACTAAATAAACTCTAAAAAAAGTCAGTGGTCCTATCGAAAAGTAACTGTATTTTGCGAACGTTCTCTATTGCGTGGTGGTTTTATTTTGCAGTTAGCCGGTTCGCGAAAACGCGACGAAATAAAACCGTCACCCCATCAATTTACTGTACAATATCCGAATACTTTTCCGTTTTGTTTTGTTACCTACATTTTGAATTTGTATTATTAAGGGACCATTCTTTTTTCAACACAATATCCGCACTTGTAAATACATTCCTGTATCGCGGGTTAGATTACAAACATTTGATGCAAGAACATAAAGTAAAACCAGGCTTTAGACAATTATAAATAGGTAACATAAATAGATGTCTTGAACGGGGTTTGAACCTTAAACACGTGACAGTTAAGTTTGCTAGTTGAGCATTTAATTATGTAATAGACTCTACAAAAGGATTAACGTTAACGTATCCATCTGGACTATTCTGTCTAACTTATTCTTAGTTAGAGATAGAGAAACATAGTAACTCCTTATACAATAAAGTTAACAAAACCCAACATTTTTACCATCTAAATAATCACAACTTTAAAACCAAACTTAAGACATGGCTCCTAACACGAAACTACTTGCAAACAGAAGAACTTCTAAATTTAAGTTAACACTCCCAAACATCGCACATAAATTAACACAAATGTGTATTTGTGTTAATTTGTGTGCGATGTTTGGGAGTGTGATAGGAGCCATGTCTTAAGTTTGGTTTTAAAGTACTACTTGCGCCTTGTGGCACAGTCTTCTAGATTGTAAGAAACTCAACTGATCCCTAAATAAACAGGCTTGCCTAGTTTAGCGATCAGATGGTTATAGTTATCTACTGCTCCACCATCACATATTTGTACAACATGACTTTAGGTACAGAGCCGCGTCGGGGTGAGCCCCTCTCTACTCGTAACACAGGTTAATTCCTAGCACGGGAGAGAGGTGTTTGTTCCCTCTGAATTACGGTTGTACCACTATGCAGTAGAAACTTATTTATAATAGTATAGATACTTTTTATTGCAAATAAAGAATTATTATTATTAATTAATTATTATATTTAGGTTTTGCAAATTGTAGATCATAGATCTCCAATAAATACTAAAGAGAGTATTTTTTAGTAACGCATAAAGTGTTACATACGTTTGACTTGGGGAGTAAACTAGTTGCGTAATAAGAGCGTTACGACAAGTGTGATCGGACGAGTTGAACAGAAGTTGAGAGGGCGATGTAAATAAGTGAAGATAGAAAAAGAGAGAGTTACGTTTCGTATATTACTAAAAGGGCAAGGGAGGTAGAGGTAAACTTTTCCTTTCTCTCTTTCTCTCATAGCCTTTCTCATATAGTTGAAAAAAGAAATAATGACAAGATCATTCGGTCATGTGAGCATCAACAGTTTGATATTTGTGAATTTATTGATTTTTTATTAAAATATGTGATGTATGTTGGTGATCCTTAATAAATAAAAAAAACGAATGAGGTTTACACACATGACTGAAGTAAAACTTCAAACGTAACTATATGAGAACAGCTATGAGAGAAAGGGCGAAAAGAAAGGAAAGCGTTCATTCGCTCAAAGAGTAGCCCGACTGAGGAAGTACCTCCAACTTACAGAAGACACTCCTTAATAATAACATAAATAATTTGAATGTTGTGTTTCCGAGTGTGAGTCGCCAGAGCTCATTGGGGTGGGAAAAGGGTCAGCAACACTTGTTTGCTGACTTTTAAAGGCCGGCACCCCTCTGGTGTTGCGAGTGTCCATGGGCGGCGGTGATCACTTACCATCAGGTGACCCACTTGTTCGTTTGTCGCCCTCTGATATATAAAAAAAAAGGAAATTTGTGGCTCTACCGGATGAGAGGTGTTCGTAATATATGTATATAAACTGCTGTAACATAAACTGCTGTAACTTTGTAAGTATAAGAAAAATTCAATTAAAATATTTAAACATAATACATAGTAAAAACCCAGTAAATAGAGTCCACACAAGTGGACATAAAACCTTACAAGTGTCGCATTACTTTGAAGAGTCAAAGAAAAGACAGTTAATTAACAGACTTCAATAGAAGATTATCAATTTGATGTATGTTTTTTAACCCCCGACGCAAAAAGAGGGGTATAATAAGTTTGTCGTCGATATCTGTCTGTGTATGTGTCCTTGTTTAAACGGTTTCGATGCGGTTTTTATACATTTGAAAGCCAGTTTCCTTGCGGTCGTTCTTAGCTATGTTTGGTTAATATCAGTCCAGCAGTGTAACTCTTTTCCAAAATGAAGTAATTACAGTTGGATTCAGGTGTTTTAACGGTTAGATTAGTTGTACATATGGTATGCGTATTGGATCCGGTGGTAGCATTAAAGCGCGACCGTCGTTATTAACACAAGGTCCGTCATAATAATAACTAACAATGTGTACCTAAATATCTATGTTACTAGAATAATAATGTATACAACTATATTACTACAAACATGTTCTGACTATTTACAAGCGCTTTTTTAAAGTCTACTTGAATAAAAACCTTTTTTATTTTATTTTACTTATTTTATAGATAATGATTTAAAAAAATGTTTTTTATTCGACTGAAAATTTATCCTATGTGAAATAAGGAGCTATTATTATTTATTTATTTTACTTTATAGGGACATAAAACAGTGACACATTAGGTTAGGTAGTTAAATTATTACAAAATTAATTTTAAAAGTAGGTAAACGTGTAACCAACACCATTGTCCGCGAAGTAATGTTAGATATAGATAATAATAAATGCGTGCATTACTTAAGCAGAGAAGTAATAAATAAAAAAAATAGGTACTAGTGAGTATTCACTATAACTATTTTAGTAGTTTAATAGCCATTTTTTTAAATTAAAATATGAAAGTACAAAAATGTCCAAATCATGGAAGTGGGTGTTATACGTTTCCACAATGCGTCGGAGAAGCACCCGTGCGCCAGCGTGAGTTCTACACCGCGCGGTGTGGAACAGCCGGGGAATGCGTGCCTCTCGACGCATTACAGTTCTAAATCATGTTATTCAAAACAGTAATTTTAGTATTTATAAATACTTTTTTTATTTTTCACACTTTATATATTCTGCCAAACTGCAGGACAGTTTGTCGGCAGTATTCTCGCGGGTTCACATCTTAATTTCTAATAACTAATTAGTTAACAATTACTATTACATATATAAACAAATTACAGCTCCATCATCCAACGCGACCAACCAACAGCTTGTCGCGGAGGGCAAGTAACTTTACTTGCTATCCACGACAAACCGAGGCCGTTGGTTTGTTTACGAACACAGTGATAGATAATGTTTCACGAGCACCTTTTTTAATACACTTTTAGACACATTTTCAATTATCATATTACTTGGTAATTCATTAAGTAATGTGGGAATGAGCCACTGTCTAGTCCGTTGTCCATAAAAGTCAATAAAAATGAACGGGCGCCTGCGACTACTATCCTATACCCATTATAACCTTTACTTCAACCTCGCCAAATAATCCATTTCTATTAATGTTTTTAAACTTTCGCGATTTGTACACATTTTTATATATACGAGTCGACCCGTGACCACGGCTGGTGCAATCCATGCCGAAACGTCGGGTAACCAAGGTAATGATTTACCAAAATCTTTATCGCGATGAGACCCGTGTGCTCAGTATATAAAAAATCCATTTCTAGTTGAAGTTTTCTACCTAAGACCAATTTCCTTAGAACAAAAGAAAATATCATTCACAATTACTAAATCCACAACTTTTATTGTAAACCAAACAAAGTTCTGATTGAATCCCAAATTAATTTTACATCGTTAACCAACCAGATTACTGTTTATTTAATAAAACATTCGAAACTAGTTTGATTAAAAATAATTAAGTTTAATATTAATCAGAGTTATATAGAAGGCAAAAGTAAAATCAAATTGGTTTCATTTGAATTTGATTTGAAAAGACTCGGCGTGATTTAGTGGTGACTCATTTAGTTTAGTAATAAGCTATTAGCTTTTCACAATTTGACATATAACTTTTTCACAATTTATCAAACGAAAAATTGATCTGTGATTGTAGAATAAATTAATTTGAATAACTATTTTATTTTAAGAGATCCGTAGCCAAAGGCAACCAAGTCTCTGGTGTCCGTCCATCCATCCGCTTTTCTGTCATTGCATTATTAGTAGCTACAAATCCTACTAATATTATAAAAGCGAAAGTGTGTAAATGCGGATGGATGGATGTATGTTACTATTTCACGTAAAAACTACTGAATGGATTTTAATGAAACTTTACAATAATATACATCAGAATAACACATAGGCTACAATTTATAAAAATATTGTGTGAATTATCCAAAATATGACGAAAAGTGTCAAGTCAAGTCAAGGAAACAATCTACCATCTGCAAGCTATTCCGGCATGCATTGCCAAAACTTAGCTATATTATAAAAGCGATAGTTTGTGAGTATAGATGTATGGACGTATGTTTATTACTCTTTTACGCCAAAACTACTTTAACGCTGGTGAAACCGCGGAGCATAGCTTGTATAGTATAAAAATATTGACCGACTGGCCTGTTGATCTATGGGTAAAGAGCTGGACTGCATGTGTGGCGCAGTGGTTACGACAGTAACCTCACCGCTTCATGTCCCGGGTTCGATTCACGTGCAGGACAACTATTTGTGTGGCCCATGAATAGTTGTTCTAAGTGGATGGATGTACTTTGTGTCCGTCACTGATATGTTTGTAAAGTGACATTGGTATTAAATTCCCTAGAGACTTCTCTGCGGGCGTTAAATTTTATATAAAAAAATAAACACTCAGGACAAATCTTTGTGTGGTGAGCATGATTTTTTGTTCCGTTTCTGGGTGTAATTTATGTATAAATTGTATGTATTTAGTAATATACAACATGTAACTTAATTAAGGCACATCCTGAAAATAGTTTGTTCAGAATCGTTTACTGAATTTTTTAATACAGTTATTTTTTTTTTCCAAAAATAATTAAAACTTGAAATTATTGTCATATTAAACCCTGTTCAGTCAAAACAATTTGAAATGGACCGTAATTCAAAGTAATAAGACTTTATAATCGCAGCTTTATTAGTATTCATACAAATACCATCATTCAATTCAGAATAAAGAAAAATAAACTTTATTCCAAGAAAGTAATTTAGTAAATAACAATGCATAATATACATGTTAATATAAAAATTCAGTATATGTATTATGATAACAACATAATATTATAATTGGGATGTTTGAGGGTGTGCGCTAATTACGTTACATGTTGTATAAGCATGTTTATCAGTTGTCTGGTTTCTAGAGTACAGGCTCTGCCTAGTTTGGAATCAGATGGTAGTGTATTAGATGAGCCAAGATATTTATTTAAATAATAATAATAATATATCTCGGGACAATGTCACACAGATCATCCTAGCCCCAAACTAAGCAAAGCTTGAACTATGGGTACCAGGCGACGATATATATACTTATATAGATTATAGATAGATAAATACTTAAATACATAGAAAACATCCATGACTCAGAAACAAATATTCGTGCTCATCACACAAATATTTGCACTTACCGGGATTCGAACCCAGGACCACCAGCTTCGTAGGCAGGAGCACTACCAACTTGGCTACGGTGACCGTCAAATACAAGCACCATGATGAAATGTTGCTGGTTGTTATACAACGATATGTATTATTTCCAATAACAATTAAAACGCTCAGTTTTCTTATCTACCAATACAATGTTTTAATATTATCTTTCTATTTTCTATTGAAAATGCGCGTCGAAACACATTCCGAGCGAGATTAAAGAGTCGTTACTTGGAATGTGGCGTTATAATATTAAATGGCCCACAACAGTTTATAGCCCTTAAAAAACCTATTCAATGTCATCAATGAGGTATGAAAAATGTCATTTCACACGCTGGGAGACATAATGTGGCGATCATTTTGAGTAAGATCAGCTGTCTTTTGTATTGTTGGGGATATCATTTATATTATATTATTGATTAATACAGATTAAAATAAAAATGATAAATAAATAAAATAAAAAAGGTTTTTATTCACGTAGACTTTAAAAAAGCGCTTGTAAATAGTCAGTACATGTTTGTAGTAATAAAGTTATGTATACGTAATTATTTCTAGGTACATATAGATATTGAGGTACACGGATTGTTAAACCATTCATACAATTTATTTTAAAATAGCAATGATATGTAGCCAGCTTGTATTAAGTTATTGTCAAGGAGATTATGTTTAAGTTTAATATAAGTTACCTAGTATAATGTAAGTTACCTAGCTCATACATTAGTAGCAAAGCCGAGCGCTGAGCGTGGTACGCCCATGCCACATCTAGTTTTATTTAGTCCGTAAATACATGTTATGCAGCAATCAACGAGCCATACACCAGTTTTTGTTGATAGGATACCCCCTTTATTTGTAATAAATTAATGTTTTGCAAAATTTTAAATAGATTTATATAAACATATTGTTTTGTATATGTTACATTAGAACTAGTTATATAATAGATTACTTAGATATAGAAATTAGTATTAAGCAACCGTCCGATTTAGAACTTAAGAATGTACTTTATTTTAATACGTGTTTCTCATATAAGTGAAATTGTTTCTTTTGAGAAATAAATATCTTAAACCCGAAGTTTAATTATCGAAATTTATGGCTTAAGCTATATTATACTACATATTGTCTGAATGGTTCTGTTTATATTAAGGTACAAATTTAATATTATTATTATGATGGACCTTGTGCTTATAGCGACGGTCGCGCTTTAATGCTACCACCGGATCAAATGCGCCCCAACTGAGAAGACCCAGCGAAACAAACTCAGTGATTTTTTTGGCTATTATAATAGTAAGAAGCGGGACCGACAGTTTAATGTGCCCTTTAACGGTCACCTATCTATGAACTGACCGCATGCCTAGGTGTTTTTCCTCGCCGATAACTTCAGTACCAGTGAGTGCAACTAGCTATGAGCGCCTCAATACAAATAATAGAGATTGTGTTACTTTGGAGGGTTCCTTCGATTTGCTTGTAAGAGGCCCTCAATCAAACGACCCGACCGTGATACCCTCGTTCGTAGACATTAGTACGAAAGTAGAACCAGTGGTTGAGAAGGGAATCAAGTGGGCAGGAACCCTCTTATTACGTGTTTAGAAGACACTTTGTCCAATAATTGCTCTTCAATTAAAAATAGTGGGGCTTCTATAAGACCCTACTAATTATTGAGCGCAGCGCGCCGGTTATTATTCAACTCTACCTACATAACTACATTTTTTACTACTTGTTAATGTTACGTTTAGCAAATTAATTTATATTATGCGCTGTGTGAACTTTTCAATTATGTTATATTTATAGTTTAAATTTGTACAAATATCTTGTTTCTCCTCGAAGTGATTGTAAATCTTTGAGAAAAAAAGAAATTCCAACCGTTTTATAAATGCGAAAGTTTGTAAGTATGGATGGATGGATGTTTGCTACTATTTCACGTAAAAACTACTGAATGGATTTCAATTAAACTTTACAATAATATAGCTTATACACCAGAATAACACATAGACTACAATTTTTAAAAAGATATTGTGTGAATTGTCCAAAATATGACGATAAGTGTCAAGTAAGTAGGAAAAAATCGACCATCTGCGAGCTATTCCGGCGTGCACTGCCAAAACCGCTAGAGTCACACATCCTACTAATATTACAAATGCGAAAGTTTGTAAGTATAGATGTATGGATGTGTGTTTGTTACTCTTTTACGCCAAAACTATTTGAACGCGGGTGAAGCCGCGGGGAATAGCTAATATATAATAAGAAGACGGGGAATTTTACAAGATGAGGTAAAGACGTACTCTAATAAACATTTCGCCTAGAAGTTATTTCTTCCAATCCTCTATCTTACCAATGACACAGGTGTAATAATGCGGAGCGACAAGCACAACACGTCGTCCCTAAAAACTAATTTCATACATACATGTCTATAACCACCCTGAGTCGAGGTTCAAACCTCGCGAGTTTTTAGTGGTCTATTGGTTTTATTTGCTTCATGGCTTGTGCTCTCGGTCTCTTCGATTGTCTGGAGAAGCAGTGATCGCTTGTTGATTTAACTGTAAAAGTCATGTAAATAACATAGTATATTTTTATTAATCTTGGTCCTCTTGCCCTGCGAAGAGACATGGCATGTTTCTGTGTCTAATAGCGCATTTACTATCTACTATCTTTGTCGTCTACCACTGTGCGTTGTATAAGATGCTTTTAACCGCACCACTCTGTGGAATTAATTAACTGCTGCTTCAGTAATATACGAAACACACTTATTAATTATTCTTTTCTTCTTTCTTCTTCTTTCTCTAATTTATATATCACGTTATCATCATCAAACTTCTGTTCGCCTCACCCGATCACACTTTTTGTAACGTTCTCGTCACGGATTCACCAGCATTCTCCCCAACTCAAGCGAGTGTAAAGATGTTTTACTATAAATCATTAAATCTCAATTTGTATAAATGTAGTGAATACAGGTGTTATTGTTTGCATTATTTAAGTTTCACACATTTGCCATATTGTAAATGGCATACAAATGTTGTACTTACAAACTAGGTAGGTATACTTAACTGAAAATATTAACTAACTAGCTGTGCCCGCGACTTCGTCCGCGTGTTAATTAGTTTATTTCATTCTTTTTTGTTAATTAGTAAAATAAAAGACTTTTTCTAAAATAAAAGTAGCCTAAGTTATTCCTTCCTTCCTCCTTACATCAGCTACCTGCCAATAAAAGTCCCGTCAAAATCGGTCCACCCGTTTCAGAGATTAGCCGGAACAAACAGACAGACAAAAATTTAAAAAAATGTTGTTTTGGTGTATGTGCCGTATATATATTCATATTTCTGTAGTAAAAACCGGGTATTTCAATATTACAAACAGACACTCCAATTTTATTTATTTGTATAGATTTGTGACACACTTCACATTACTGACACAATATTAGAGTTATTTTTACACATTTACGTTATTATTTATTATACATTATTACTTATACCAAAAAAAAAAAAACATTAACAATTATATTCATTTAAAATTATCAAAAACAAAATAATAAAATAATAGGTATCAATATAGTAACAAAAATTAATAACATTACACATCAGTATGTAAAAATTCGACCTCTATTTTTTTTATTTTTAAAAAGACAACGGCCACTCTACGGAATTTAATCCCTGTGTCGCGGGGTACTTTTCAAGCATATAATAGTCGGACACAAATTACATCCAGACTCAGAACAACTATTTATGGGTCACACTAATAGTGGTCCGACGCGGAACTCGAACCCGCGACACGAAGCGGTGAGGGGACTGACTTAGCCGCTGCGCCACAAGTCACGCTATTGATATACGTTTATTTGCCGTGTGGTAGCGTATTTAAGCCAAGAAGAAATGGGAAAAACAAAACAAAGAAGACCGTACAGACCAAAAAATAAAGAGTGAATATTTTCTACTAGGTTTCGTGGTTTTCATAGCCTTAAGTCAAGTACCAGCGGGAAGCATTTAGATCCGCAATTACTCGCAAAGACCGCTTCTTCGAACTGCTGAGAAACGTAAGTAATTATTCCGGGATGTGGTAGAAACGTATGTTTTTTACCACTTCTCGGAATAATTAGGGAACGTTGAACATTTTTAGTGGGTGGAGTCTACAGAAAATTTGGTTTTAAATATTAGGTAAGAGTTTAAACTAGATTGCCTCGTTGGTCTAGCAGTATCGTGTTCAACCGCAAATAATGAGTTACAGGGTTCAAATCCAGGATCGGGCTACAAAATAAAGTGATTTTGTAGCTAATGCTGAGATAGGCGCCTTTTTTGACAACTAAATCTAATGTATTATTTTTGCTTTGTATGGTAAGATTTCTTTTTTGTCAAAAATTATCATTTTTCATTTTAACTGACCCTTACTGGTACGAGTTTGAACCCGAAACAAAACATCATTATGAATAGTTTAAAGTATTTGCTATAATTTCATATATCGTATACTTAATCATTTATACTAGGCAGATAGAGATGTTTCACTGCAAAATATATCTTGAAGCCCATAAACTTCTTGTACATACATACATACATAGACTCACGCCTGTTTCCCAGAGGGGTAGGCAGAGACAACGGATTTCCATTTGTCACGATCTTTGCATACTTCTTTTGCCTCGATTACTGTCATTATATTCTTCATACATGCTCGCCGGTTTAGGGTACTTCTGACCTGCCCTTTCTTGAGAACATCTCCAATTTGGTCAGAGAATGTTCGACGTGGTCTTCCCCTTCCGGTTGTCCCATTCACCCAGGCCAGGTATACTTCTTTTGTCAATCTTCTTTCATTCATCCTTTCTAAATGGCCAAACCATCTCAGCATGCCTTTTTCAATCTTTGTGACTACATCCTCTTTCACACCACAACGCTCTCTTACATCAGTATTTCGAATTCTGTCTCTCAAAGTCACACCACACATACTTCTCAGAGCTCTCATTTCCACTGCATTTATTTTACTTTCATTCTTTTTCTGCCATACCCAACTTTCACTTCCATACATTAAAGTTGGCACTAACACTCCATCGTGCACGGCTAGTCGGGCCTTCTTTGATACTTGCCGGCTACTCATAAAGGCGTGTAGTGCCCCATTCACTCTGTTCCCCGCATTTACTCTTCTAACAATATCTTTTTCATATTTCCCATCTCTCGTAAACAAAGTTCCCAAATATACAAACTCATTCACCTGTTCGACTTTCTCTCCTCCAATCACAATATCACACGCTGTCGTGTATTCATCCCTCTCAAATACCATTACTTTCGTCTTACCTACATTCATTTTCATCCCTTTCCTTTCAAAGGATTCATACATATTTGTTACCATCACCTGCAACTCGTCCGCCGATGATGCAAGTAAAACTTGATCATCAGCGTAAAGCAGACATTTGATGAGTAACTCATTCATCCTTACACCGCATTCACTTTCTTTCAAATCTTTTAAACAGCTATCCATGAATAGGTTAAACAACCACGGTGACGCTACACATCCCTGTCTAACACCCTTTTGGATGCTAAACCACTCGGTGTATGACCCGTTAATCCTCACGCAAGCTCTGGAATCCCTATAAAGAGATTTCAGTGCTTGAACAAGGTTGTCGTTCAACCCATACATGGACAGTACCGACCATAGTTCATTCCTCAACACTCTATCGTAGGCCTTTTCTAAGTCTACGAAGGCACAGTAGACCTTTTGGTTTTTGCCCAAAAACTTCTCTACTATACTTCGCAGAGAAAAGACCTGATCCGTGCATCCCATTCCTTTCCGAAAACCCGCCTGTGCATCCCATATTTTCGCATCGGTTTCTTTCACAACTCTTTCAACCAATACTTTTGCATACAACTTACCAACGACGCTGAGCAGACTAATGCCCCTATAGTTTTTACAGTCTTGCCGTGAGCCTTTCCCTTTGTAAAGAGGTACAATGACAGCCTTGCACCAATCACTTGGCACTTGGCCGGTGGTATAGCATAGATTGAAAAGGCTGTACAGCTGACTCGCTATGACGCCATGTCCAGCCTTCAGCATCTCGGAAGTTATCCTGTCATACCCTGGTGACTTACCTGATTTCATACCCTTAATAGCTTTCACAATCTCATCCATACCAATTTCATCTTTACATTTGTTCTCGTCTGTACTTAGTGAACTACGTTCACTCTCTGTTACACCTCTTTCATACAAACTTTCAAAATACTCCTTCCAACGTTTTAACACGCATTCTTCCCCTTTCACTATATTTCCATCTTGGTCTCGTATGGATTTCAGTTCTGAGGTTTGAGTTATGCCTCTTACTGATCTAACGGATTTCCAGAAAAACTTAATGTTCGTCTGAAAATCCTTAGACAACCTTCTATCAAAATTATCCTTTTGTTCATTTTTCTTTTCGTTCACCACATCCTTTACAATTACTTTCATTTTCCTATAATCATTCCAGGCCCTTTCTATATCCTCATTCGTCGCCTTATTCATTCGTTCGTTTGCTCTGGTGGCTAGCCAGTCTAACCACGCTTTCTTCTTTTCACATACAACTTTTTGTACACTTTTATCCCACCAAATATTCTTCATCTTTCTTCCTCTTCTTCTCTTTATTACACCACATATTTCACCAGCTACACTCACCACACCTTCTTTGACTACCTTCCATAGCTCTTCTACTTCTCTTATGTCTTCAGATCCCTCAAACTTCTCAACCAACTTACTTTTGTACTCGTCTGCCACTTCTTCCTCTTGCAGTTCCTCTACTTTTATTCTCTCTAGTACACTTTTAGTCTCAGGGATTCGGTGGCGCCATCCTTTGGACAGACCACTTATTCGGCTCATCACCAGAAAGTGGTCTGTATGGATTGCGGTCCCACGATAGACTCTTGTGTCTAGAACATTCTTTCTCAGTCTTTCATCTACAATCACGAAGTCAATCATACTCTTTCTCACATTTTTCCTCTCTCGTGTAAACGTATGGATTCTTTTATGTTCAAACATAGTATTTGTAACACAAAGACCCCATTCCAAACATATCTCAAGCAGACTGTACCCATTCTCATTCTCACTCTCGTCACCGAATTGACCTAGTACTCTTTCAAAACCATCACGTTTTACCCCAACCCATCCATTAAAATCACCTAACATTATTACTCTTTCATTATACCGACTTAACCGCAACACATCTCTCAGGGTCTCCCAGAATGCCTTTCTTTCCTCTTGTTCTCGCTGTATTACAACTGCACCCATATCTACAGGAGCGTACACTCCTACTAGGAAGATACGGGTCATACCAACTTTCATTCTCAACCACATTACTCTTGCATTCACGCATTCGAACTCAGTCACACACTCAGACATACTTGTGGAAAGAATGAGACCCACACCTTGGCAAGCTCGGGTGGTGTTCGGTACTCCAGACCAATACGCCGTGTATAGTCCGTGGTTTGTAGTATCACACCCTTTCCGCTTCGTCTCATTCACACACAACACATCGATCCGCTTTTCACTCATCAGCTGACATACTTCGTCCATCTTACCTTCTATTCCTCCTCCAACATTCAACGTAGCAAAACGGCTCTCCGTTGACCACTTTTCGCCTCTCTGGGAAACGAGACGTGACGGGTGGCGGACCACGTCGCCGCCATTTAAAGGATTAAAATTTCTTATCTCCATTGCGTTCCCACGAGTATTAGGGACTAAACGGTCCACCCTCGCAGAGCCCTATACGGGGGTAAGGCCTACCTTCTTGTACCTTTCATTAATGGCCCTATGATCACAACACTAAACAGCGCCAGTGGTCGTACAATTTTATCGGTACTAAAAACCTAGCTGTAACTATATTCAAGTAATTTAGTTAAATTAAGCCAGGAAAACGTTCGGAATAGCTCGGAGCTCAGGTTATGGGTTCAGAATATAATTAAGGAGCCTTTCAGACGTTTACTGCCAGCCTAACTGCACTAAATTACTCGTTATTTGACCATCGTCTTAACCGGGCTTAAGATGGGCCGTGACTATCATAATACGTCCAAGAATTGTGCTACTTTGTAAGTACAGGAGCCAGTTCAGTAATTATACATCTATCAGATACTAGCTTCCGCCTGCGACTTTGACCACGTTGCGTTTTGCGTTGATAAAAATTAGCATATGTCCTATCCCAGACATCAGCCTATCCATATCGAATTTCATGATCATCGGTATAAAATGTGCATTGTAAAAATATCTAATTTAAAAGTATTTATGGCTCGCTTTTTTGGATATAATGGCCACATAGAAAGTAGATATGCTATATAGATAGATAGATATAGTACACATTATTGCACCAAAAGAAACAATATTTAACTTACAAATAAGCAAATACAGGTACAATCGGCGGTCTTATCGCTTTGTAGCGATCTCTTCCAGACAACCGTTGGGTGGACAAGGAAAAAGTAAGACAGAAAAGGCGATAGTTGTAGTGTACAGTCAAATATTCAAAGTTATGTACTTATATACAATTTACATAAACATACTTATATTCTAAATACTAATAATACTATACTTTAATAAATAATATACTATACATACAAAATATTATGCATCTATTCAATTAAGGAGTTTTGAAAAGGGAGGTTACGAAAAGCAGTTAAAGGAAAAAAGACAAATTATGAAGATAATTTAAAGAGATAAAAAGTGTTTTTTTAAAGAAATTTTGAAGGAAGTCAGAGTTGGTGCACGTCTTATTTCTACAGGAAGTAAATTCCATAGCCGAGCTGCTTGGACAGAAAAAGATTTATCAAAAAAATCTGTAGAGTGCACTGGAATATGTAGTTTTAAGTTCTCTGATGATCTCAAAGACCTAGCATGTGTATCACAAACGAATTCAAACCGTTGCTTAAGGTAAATAGGAGCTGTTGGATTAAACAAAATATTGTAAAGCAGACAAAGTATGTGAGAATTACGGTATATAGCTTGTATGCTTTTATTTTAAACAGTTTAAAACAAATAATCGCACGATACATTATCTTCATGTAACTCCAACTGTTTAGACAGCGCTTGTCAAGATAACTCTGAGAGGGCAAGAATTTTTCCGACTAACCTGATACTTATCTCAATATTATGGCCAAATTACACAAATTCTTTATAAATTGTTGTATTATTCGGATGTATAAGCTATATTAATTTAAACTTTCATCAAAATCCGTTCAGTAGCTTATGCGTGAAATAATAACAAACATCTTTTCATCCTCGCAAAGTTTCGCAGTTATAATATTATATGGGATAGAATTTCTAAATATTTGTATCCTTTATCTGTCCCCTGTGACTTAAGGACCAACTCATTGTAAAATATATTTGTGGTACAGACGCCAGCACATCAAGCTACTCCAATCTGTAAAATTTTCCCAATTGAAAGTGAACCTTATATGTGATAAACCTGTGATAAACTTGAAAATCTATAAAAGAAATTTGACAGATTATCTTTATCTATTAGCTGGATCTGCTGGCGTCTGTACCTTATTCCACAACATTGATGATGGTTTGTCCAACCGATTTTAACTCTTTACCACTGTAAAGAGTTAAAATCGGTTGGACATGCCATTTTGGAGAACACCAACGCCGTAGCAAGTAGTAACGTGCTACGGCGTTAGTGTTCTCAAAAATGGCTGTCATAGCCAGTCTTTTTACGCCCGAAATTAATAAACGATCCGCAATCTGTCAGTCAGTCCTATCTCTAGATTAGCTCTATCGCTATCTTGATCTTTACCTGCGTGCCAATAACAAAACATATCAATCCATCTATTTTTTGCCGAGAGATTGGTGTGCGATCTGCAGCGTTCCGTTTTATGCAGAACTCGGTAACTCAGGACACAATTATACCATTTAATTTAAGATGAAAATCCATTTTTAAATATATTAAAGATAAGTCATCAATACTGACTTATTTATAGCTAGGTTAAAATGTTTTACGAGACGACTAGGGTATATAATAATAAAATGAAACTTAATTGGTCAAACATTATGTTTTGGTGGAACGGAAAGTATCAAAATTTGACAAGCAAAACGCACGCCGGCGCCGTAGTCGCCGATCGGATCAAGAACAAAAAAGGAGTTAGTTGGTTGTTTGTTTTTGTTGCAAAGCATTTATAACTAATATACAAATAATTACTTATTAATAAATATAATACCTATAATGGATTCTGATATGATACGCAATAATTTTATTATTGATTTCTGTGTTTGTTTTACAAATAATTTAAACAGTGACGTGAAGTTGTTGCCGCCTATTATTTAAACTAAAAAAATATTCTTATTATTTATATGCAAAGCTACTTTGGAATATAATGAACTATTTCACCAATTTTATCTTTAGAACCAATTGTCAATCCACCGAATTTCTAGGATTGCAACTTTAGATTGTTTTGGCTATCTAAGCTTATGTCAAAATTAATGGATTGGTTATTGGCACGTGCAACCTGTCATTTTAGTACAGAGGCCTATCTTTTTCTATGATCCGTCCTCCCAAAGATCGCTCGTTCGGAAAGATTGCTTTTTCAATCTGTGGATGCTTTATTGGCACGTTTTAATAGACAAATGGATCGAAATTGCTATCGTAGATAGCATAAAATGGATTAGGATCGTTTATTAATTTCGGGCGTTAGTAAACTGTCGTGCGCATTGAGCGCACGTGAGTTTCCCATCAAATTATTTGTATTGAATAGTCGCGGGTCTTTGGGCTTTCAGTTTATCGCGTTTTGTATCAAGCTTATATTTTCGCTGCTCCTGGAAAACGCGTATTTGCCTCGTCACGCCTGTTAACAACCCTGCGTCATTCCGGTCGTTGTGCTGCCAATATTTCCCACTTTAAGGCCTCGATATTGTATATTTTCATGTGCCATGATACATATCTCACGCCTGTCAGTTTTCGACGCATTAAATGGGAAATTACAAGGGTATTAGCGGGTGTCTATTCTGTGAGCTACAGAGGTACTTCCTCCTCCGTGCCTAGCGCTACCCAGGATTTAGGTGTTGGGTTAATAGATCTAGAGTATATGGAGGTGGTAACTTCAAATCTGTGCCCCACTTTAAGGTCATCATCTGATAAATCGTAAATAAATGTTATTTCCATAGTTGGTCACGGAAACCATTCCGTTTTGCGAAGTTGGGCTGTCTGTCCGTTGTAAATCTCGGCAACTTTTGGTGCTAAAAACTTATATGGCATAGATAGAATAAACCGGTCAAGTGTGAGTCCGACTCAAAATCGCAGAGTTCCATACTATTGTAGAAGATTGTGACTCATCAAGCCAAAATCGATTGATTTTTTTTACTTGTCTTTGTTATTTAGGAAATAGAAATTCAGATTTTGCACGGTTTCATTATTTCAATCGGTCGTCCCCCTGCGGCCACGGAACCCTAAAAATCAAGCACAGTATATTCAAACCAAATGTTAAGTACTTTCGATTGAAAACCCACTTCCAAATACGCATGTTACTCCTGCCGACGACGCAGTTATATACTAAGCGTGGCCTGACATGCCCTTGCCCACTTTTGAAATAGTGAGATACCTGAAATCTGGTCATCAATTCCTTTGCTTTATCATGGATCTTACCTGAAAAAAATTAAATTACAGATTATATAAACCATTTTTTTAAAGTAACTATTCGTATTCATGTTATGTTCATATATTTTACATGTACTAACAGAAAACACAGTGCGTTACATGATTATTCTTATTATCATGTAACGCACGCTTATTTTCTACTGCTATAGAATACATAAATATCGAATTATAACACATTTTTTTTGCTATTTCTGTGAATATATACGGGATATAATGTGAGTGAAAATGAAAATCCCTGCCTATGCATCAAGTCGTCGCTCCAACACTAGCGCGGTCTGAATCTTCGGCGCAGGCGCCGCGTTTTATTTTAATAACCGGGTAAGAACACGTTTCGCTCATCTATCCATATATTTAAGATGCACCACATCTTAAATATATGACCCCTCAAATAACATAATTGGGCTAATTTTCTGCCAACATCGACGGTGACGGAGACGCTTCATTCCGCCTATCAGTCAATTCTTTAATTTTTTTAGTATTTTTTTATTACGATATTTTTATTGACAATAGCTGTACACGCGACTTCGTCCGCGTGTTTATTTTTTAAAATGACACTCCTTTTTATATCAGCCATTTCAAAGATTAGAACAAACAGACAGACAGACCACAATTTTAAAAAATGTTATTTTGTTGCATGCATCGTATTCGTAATGTACGTAATAAAATTCGAGTGCCTGTTTGTAATATTGAAATAACCATTTTCACTACACTAGTTTACTATCTTATTGTTTAATCTAGTTCGCTCCATCACCCTCAAATTATTAAATAATACAAACAGTATATAAAATACGTTGCCGTGTGTTTTCCGGACCCAAAAAAATAACAGGACCGCGCCATACCATGCTGTGGGTGTGGTAAAAGGCAATTAAGTGATGCACAAGGTAGGCAGTAGCGCCTCCTGTGTACTCACTGCCACCTAACTGCGGTCACACACTCGCATGCTAGGATTTAATTAATGGCAACGTTTTAGAAACTTGTAGAGCAGGCCTATGGCCAGCTGTGGACAATATCAAACTGATAGTGATGAAATACTACTATCTATCTATACATATAATAAAATCGTAGGAAAGTCAAAACTGTACATTGAATATTTTTTTAAAAGAATACTTGCGGCGTGTTCTACAATCGATATCGAAGCCAAAAATATAGCTTTTAGAATTTTTGTCTGTATGTCTGTTTGTCTGTATGTATGTCCGGGATAAACTCAAAAAGTACTGCATGGATTTACTTCAAATTTTGTATGAATATTACTAAGAGGTCGGGTCAACACGGGCTACATATTATCACGCTATCACCTACGGGGGAGGAGCTGGGATAATTTATAAAATTTATCGCGGGTAAACTACGGGGCACAGCTAGTTACATTATAAAATTTACATATTATCTAAGTGTTATGTGGTATATGATGAGAACTGGCACAATTTATACAAATTTATTACATAGCAAACGATGAAAGCGCTGCTGCCGAGGGTGTTTCCCGGACTACACCCTTCCTGTTTGGTGTTGTAAAGAGTAACCTTAAAATTTCAGAAACTGATTTTGTTTGATAATAGCATACAAAGATACCCTATTAAAACGTGTTTCCAAGCAAACAACTGAAAGCGTCCCCTTCAGTAGATAATATAATTACTCTAATAAAAGTGCACTGCTCGTGTGGCGCAGCGGCTAAGCCAGTCACGTCACCGCTTCGTGTCGCGGGTTCGAGTCCCGCACCTGACAACTATTTGTGTGATCCATAAAAAGTTGTTCTGAGTCTGTATGTAATTTGTGTCCGTCTATTATATGTTTGTAAAGAACCTCGTGACAGAGGGATTAGATTCCCTAATGCGGGCATTGTCTTTTTTAAAGAAAAATAAAGTCACAACTTCTCTTATTTTATATAGACATAATTTAAAATTTAATAAATTAAATAAAGATTTAGTAAACTAGCAGAAATATTGCTACATATTCCCATGAGTTCACATGTAGTTCGCTTTCTTATTAAGACAGTATAACTTCTACATCTACAGTATGTCTTCTGGGAAACAATTTCTCTACAATTTTAAAATAATAATTTCTGGCGACCAGTCTCCATGAAGACTAGCCATCTTTGCTTAAGCTTATGATTGGTACTTCAGGACCCTCTTTTCCCTTACTACTATCGTACGTAGGTATGGGTTGGTTCACACAACTGGAAAGAGGTCAGCTCTAACACCGCCCACTATCTCACTGAGAACCACAGATAAAAAAAACCGGCCAAGTGCGAGTCCGACTTTCGACCGGTTCCGTAACAGCAAGTAATTCAGTTGATTAAATGAAACGTACATTGCGGTTGACGATTTATGACGTATTAAAAAAAATACTAACTAGATCTCGTTCAAACCAATTTTAGTTGTTAGTTTGCATCATATATTTTTTTTAGTTTTATCATTCTCTTATTTTAAAGTTACAGGGACACTCATTTTACCACTTTGGGAGTGTCTCTCGCGCAAACTATTCACTTTAGAAAAAAATGATATTAGAAACCTCAATATCATTTTTAAAGACCTATCCATAGATACACCACATGTATGGGTACGATGAAAAAATTTTTTTTCAGTGTCAGTTCTATGTATGAGGAACTCCCAAAATTATTGTTTTTTTTTTATTTTTGTGTCAAAATCTTAATACGGTTTACAGAAGACATCTACTTACCAAGTTTCAATACTACAGCTCTTATAGTTTCGGAAAAAAGTGGCTGTGACATACGGACGGACAGACAGATAGACAGACATGACGAATCTATAAGGGTTCCGTTTTTTTGCCATTTGGCTACGGAACCCTAAAAATCAAAAACACTTTTAGGTCCGATTTAAGGACTTGCGCATAAAACCCGTGTGTTATAAAATTGAGTTCAAAACGGTTGAATGTTGTTAAAAAAAGTAGGTAATTATAATTTAACATAAAGACGTTTGATAACCTGAATATTTTTATTCCAACATCATACAGGGCTGAACAAAACAATATCCATGCTGATTATTATTCAAACGACCTTAGGATCTTTATGTGCCAATATAAAGAGGCTTTTACTAAGCAATGGCCCATTAATGCCGCATTGGCAACGGCCCGGCCCACTGGCGAGCGCGCATTGACGTTATCGCCAACAAGATAGGCTAAGAGCTGCTGCCTTCTGAACACTAACCAGCTCACTAAGAGCTAGTCAAAGCTATCTCTCGTGATAACCTCAACCATTAAGAGTCCAGTAAAGATGAGAATCCCATGAACCAAAAAAACCGAGTCGTAGCCCTACGTGAGTTAATCATTCCGCTGTGGATCTTCAACAACTCGAATTTATACAAGTCATTTGATACTTGATAACGTTGTTATTGCAGTTTTCACTCAAATGTGTTTTTATGGTCATAGTCATATATATTTTATTGAAAAAATATATTTTTTATTCTAAAAAAATACTCGAGTATGGGCATTATGATTTTAAGGCTTGAATAAGTTAAAAATCATCTAGAAATTGCAAAATTTACTTAAGAAAAAATAATTCCGACAAATTATGCATCTTTAAAAATATAAATATGTAAAGATTTTAGATACATATTATAATACAGTTACAAAATCATTTTACAAAAATCGTTTACAGAATTAATATTCTACGCTATGTTGTTGACATAAGCGACAACTCGGGCAGATATCGATGTTTTGTTAACTATTCCCTGACTCTTGGTCTACAGATGTTATCACAAATAGAATGGTTAATCACCACACCTTGTAAATTTTAGGGGTCTCTGAATAAATGAAAGTTTCATTTATTTACCGTAATGTTGGCAACGTCTTCTGAATTGGGAATTAAAGAGGTGTTTAAGATAATGTTATTTCTAATTTTGGGTAACGGGATTGCGGAATGGTGATGAAATTCCAATGGGCTTGTAAGGTGGCAGTTTGATTTGAGGGCAACATGAACTTACATTAATTCTGATAAATATCTCGTAATCAAAACTGGTAAGAAATATGGATCTTAAATTGAAAATGCTGCGGAATAAATATTTAATGTTATTGTATTCTTATCACGTAATGTCAATGAGGCGGTATTAAATACAACGACACGATAAAAAAATATAACACTAATATTACAAAGGCGAAACCTTGCGCGAAAGTGCACTCCCCTATTGACAACTCCTGCCAGTCCTGGACAGTGACTGCGCCACAAACAGATCGCTGTCTTCTCGGAGCTGAGGTCAGGGTTACTACACTATTATTATAACATGTGGTACGCCGTTAGGAAAACTAATATATCAGTGCCTCTAGCACGAGTTCCTGCAGTTTATTTACTCGATCACACGTACAGTTTCGTCCCATACATTGAGCACCAGAGTTTTAGTTCTTAATAGTTTCCGCGAGAGGCTGGTGCTCAATGTATGGGAGGAAACTGTACGTGTGATCAAGTAAGTAAACTGCAGGAACTCGTGCTAGAGGCACAGCTATATTAGACACGCGTTTATTAGAAATTTCTAATTGGAATCGAGGGAATGAAAATTTTTGTATAATTATAATATAAACGTAGGTAAATCTTACTACTTACACAATAAACTCAGAATTTTCGTAATACTTTGACCTACAGGATTTAAAACGTATATTATAACAGATAGTAAAATATCACGTAAGTTTAAAAATAAACCAAACAAAATAATCATTTACCTTTTTTCACAGCAATGTCATTCCACTACTGCAATGCTTTTAATTTATTAAAACCACACACCAGATATTTCACAAAGGAAATTCATATATAATATTTATGAGGAATACAATGATAATACTTGTATTGGCGCCAAAAATCCAGTTACAGTAATTGATGGCAGCCCTATCACCGTGTGCTGGAATTCAGTTATAGTGGGGAATTACAGCAGTGAGAGCTGCGGTTTTGCTGTATATGTAGCTACTTGTATGACATTCTGAGGTCGAAAGTAAAACCTGAACGTAGTTAGGCCTGATGGTAAGTGATGTAGTACTAAATTGAGACAATGTATTGCTTTGGTGCCTACGAAACAGCACTAATGTTATCCTCGACCAAAACATACCTCAACGTTTAAGAATTTAATGAAATTATACGGAACCAGTTCTGATGTTTCATAACTTGTGTTTATTTTCTTTTTCCTCCTTATGAATTAAGTTCTTTTAATCAATGTGTCGTGTTAATTCCTCTAATAGTCAGTTTAATCAAGCCGGGAAGCAATCTTAAATGCCCTTGCGCCTGCAAAAAATTTGCATATGTAAGAAGGTCATTACAAAGAAAAAAAATATATGTACTAGTAGTAATTTTTTTGATAAAATATTTGTAAATTGCATCTCGACTCGAAAAATTGCCTGATTTCTTTGGTTATTTTAGAATCAAAATACAAAATCAATATTTAGTGTTAATTCCGCTAATTGTCAGTTTAATCATGCTGGGATGCAATTTGCACCGCCCTCCCGCCCGCAAAAATGTGCACATGCAAGAAGGACAATATAAAAATCAAATTACATGCGCCAGTACGATACCCAACACGTGTTTCGGTCCTCCACGGACCATTCTCAAGGGCTGCTAACTCGTCGAGTGCTCGAAGGAGACTAAAAGCCAACGAGGCGAGCGCTCTTTTATATACTACCAACCGCATGGACAATTATTTCTAACTACCCCCAAATATTCGTAGTAAAGGAGATGAAACTAAATTTGTTTGGTCATTCAACAATGCAAAACTATTACTGCTATGTTTTAATATTTCTAATTGTTCCAACACACATAACCGGAAACTTTTATCACAACTATGTAAAATATTATACGTATTATTGTCGCCCAAGGAATGGCCAGTTTCAATTAAATGTTGGGCGTAATGAGATTTATCAGAATGGCCATTCCTATAAGCAGCTACATGCTCTTTATACCGTATTTCAAAATTTCGGCCTGTCTGACCTATATATACCGCGTCACAATCATCGCAGACCAACCTATACACGCCGGATTTCTTGCAATTTTCCAAATTATCTTTTCCGTTACAAAGACGTCGTATAGTTTGGTCCGTCCGAAATGCAACGTGAATATTATTTTTACGCAGTAAATTGGCAATTCTATCTGAAATTGGGCCCATATAGGTCAGACTACCAACATATTTGTTAATACGGTCAGGGGGGCATGCATACAGTAAAGAGCGAACCCTACATCTCTGATTATTTTTAATCAAATTATCAATAATAGATTTTGGATAACCGTTTGATAACGCGATTTCATAAAGAATATTAAGTTCTTTTATGTAATTCTCATTAGACAAGGGGACCGACATTAACCTATGAACATAGCTGCGGAAGGCAGCTAGTTTATGTTGATTGGGGTGACATGATGAAGCTGGAATAGCCATATCGGTATGTGTTGGTTTCCGATATATTTGAAATTCTAATTTATTATGGACATTAGTGATGGTGAGGTCAAGAAAATTAAGGGATTTTTGTGATTCTAATTCCAATTTAAATTTTATTTTAGGGTGGAGATTATTTAGTTTAGTAACAAATGAATCAATTTGACGTTTGGTACCAGACCAACAGATTATTATGTCATCAACGTATCTATAATAAAATAAAATGTTGGGTTCGCCCACTATATATCTACGTTCAAAATTATCCATAAATATCTCTGCCATTAGTGGACTTAACGGTGAACCCATGGCCAACCCTTCCTTTTGGCGGTAATATTGATTGTTAAAACGAAAATAATTTTGTTGCATGCATATTTTTGTGAGTTTAAGTAGATTTTTGTGAGTTTAAGTATGATCTACTTAAACTCACAAAAATATGCATGCAACAATATCAATATTACCGCCAAAAGGAAGGGTTGGCCATGGGTTCACCGTTAAGTCCACTAATGGCAGAGATATTTATGGATAATTTTGAACGTAGATATATAGTGGGCGAACCCAACATTTTATTCTATTATAGATACGTTGATGACATAATAATCTGTTGGTCTGGTACCAAACGTCAAATTGATTCATTTGTTACTAAACTAAATAATCTCCACCCTAAAATAAAATTTAAATTGGAATTAGAATCACAAAAATCCCTTAATTTTCTTGACCTCACCATCACTAATGTCCATAATAAATTAGAATTTCAAATATATCGGAAACCAACACATACCGATATGGCTATTCCAGCTTCATCATGTCACCCCAATCAACATAAACTAGCTGCCTTCCGCAGCTATGTTCATAGGTTAATGTCGGTCCCCTTGTCTAATGAGAATTACATAAAAGAACTTAATATTCTTTATGAAATCGCGTTATCAAACGGTTATCCAAAATCTATTTTTGATAATTTGATTAAAAATAATCAGAGATGTAGGGTTCGCTCTTTACTGTATGCATGCCCCCCTGACCGTATTAACAAATATGTTGGTAGTCTGACCTATATGGGCCCAATTTCAGATAGAATTGCCAATTTACTGCGTAAAAATAATATTCACGTTGCATTTCGGACGGACCAAACTATACGACGTCTTTGTAACGGAAAAGATAATTTGGAAAATTGCAAGAAATCCGGCGTGTATAGGTTGGTCTGCGATGATTGTGACGCGGTATATATAGGTCAGACAGGCCGAAATTTTGAAATACGGTATAAAGAGCATGTAGCTGCTTATAGGAATGGCCATCCTGATAAATCTCATTACGCCCAACATTTAATTGAAACTGGCCATTCCTTGGGCGACAATAATACGTATAATATTTTACATAGTTGTGATAAAAGTTTCCGGTTATGTGTGTTGGAACAATTAGAAATATTAAAACATAGCAGTAATAGTTTTGCATTGTTGAATGACCAAACAAATTTAGTTTCATCTCCTTTACTACGAATATTTGGGGGTAGTTAGAAATAATTGTCCATGCGGTTGGTAGTATATAAAAGAGCGCTCGCCTCGTTGGCTTTTAGTCTCCTTCGAGCACTCGACGAGTTAGCAGCCCTTGAGAATGGTCCGTGGAGGACCGAAACACGTGTTGGGTATCGTACTGGCGCATGTAATTTGCTTTTTATATTGTCCTTCTTGCATGTGCACATTTTTGCGGGCGGGAGGGCGGTGCAAATTGCATCCCAGCATGATTAAACTGACAATTAGCGGAATTAACACTAAATATTGATTTTGTATTTTGATTGTTATGGATTTCCGCAAAGCAACGCCTGATTCCATTACTTATCTACAGTCAGCAAGTATAGCTGAGCAGGCAAAACTTTACATCAAGCTAACCAAACTCCACCGTTTGGCAGCACAAAACGTATGGTTCAATCAACAATGTAAGAAATTGAATGTAATACCTCATTATATTAATTTGCGTACCAACACACATAACCGAGCTAGTAGTATAGCGTTGAGGAAGGCTAAGCAGATATGGTTGAATGAGGAATGCAAGTATTGGTTTTCTGTTAGAGATGGTATCAAGCTCCACCTCAAAGTATTATATACCGAATTGAGTTTCAAATTACATAACGTGGAGTTTGATATTTTAGATAACAAGGCTAGGGATCTGGCTTCGAAAGAGGTGCATGAAAAATATGTAATACAATTGCGGAAGTTGGAGCGATTGTCTCGGGAGAGCCGCAATGATAATTTCAACCATTCTGATAATTTGCCGATTTCAACGCATACATTTTATCCCCGCGTCAAAAATTATTCTAATACTCAGTTTTCACCAAATGAAATTTCTTTGTTAGAAAAAGGTTTGAAATATAATATTCAACCTAGGCCTTCCCAGAAATCCCTTGAAACTTTGGCGGTTGACTCGGAAATTGCTTGCTTTAGAAGTAAACAGGATGGCATCATTAAGCATCAGATAGCAGTTCAAATCAAAAAAGCTTTAAAGACACCGGTTATCCACAGTAGGTCAGAAAATATTCTTTTTCGTTCTTCAAATGACAAAATAAACCAGAATAACCTAGTAATTTCAAAAGCTGATAAGGGTAACTCAGTCGTAATTCTGGATAGAATTGATTATAATCTGAAGGTTAATGATGTCATCCAGGGTGACGATTTTGAATGCCTTGATTCTGATCCCACCAAAAAGTTTACGATTGAGTTAAAAGATGCTATTAAGGGTACGTCTTACATCTCTCCAGATCAATTAAAAAATACTATCCCCATGAACCCACGATCACCTGTTTTGTATGGGTTGCCAAAAACTCATAAAGAAAACGTTCCTATTCGCCCTGTTGTCTCTCATATTGGTGCCCCCTCGTATAATTTAGCCAAATATCTTAACATCCTTTTAAGTAATAAAGCATTCTTTCAACCTCAATTCAGTTTAAAAAATAGTTTAGACTTAATTTCAAAAATTAAAGATACTCAAATTCCATCTTCCGCTAAGTTACTGTCCCTAGATGTTGATAGTCTATTTACCAATATCCCTCATGAGGAATGTTTACATATTTTGGGTGAACACTTTGAGAGACAACGGTTACATCCTGGAGAGATGTATGATCTACTTAAACTCACAAAAATATGCATGCAACAAAATTATTTTCGTTTTAACAATCAATATTACCGCCAAAAGGAAGGGTTGGCCATGGGTTCACCGTTAAGTCCACTAATGGCAGAGATATTTATGGATAATTTTGAACGTAGATATATAGTGGGCGAACCCAACATTTTATTTTATTATAGATACGTTGATGACATAATAATCTGTTGGTCTGGTACCAAACGTCAAATTGATTCATTTGTTACTAAACTAAATAATCTCCACCCTAAAATAAAATTTAAATTGGAATTAGAATCACAAAAATCCCTTAATTTTCTTGACCTCACCATCACTAATGTCCATAATAAATTAGAATTTCAAATATATCGGAAACCAACACATACCGATATGGCTATTCCAGCTTCATCATGTCACCCCAATCAACATAAACTAGCTGCCTTCCGCAGCTATGTTCATAGGTTAATGTCGGTCCCCTTGTCTAATGAGAATTACATAAAAGAACTTAATATTCTTCATGAAATCGCGTTATCAAACGGTTATCCAAAATCTATTATTGATAATTTGATTAAAAATAATCAGAGATGTAGGGTTCGCTCTTTACTGTATGCATGCCCCCCTGACCGTATTAACAAATATGTTGGTAGTCTGACCTATATGGGCCCAATTTCAGATAGAATTGCCAATTTACTGCGTAAAAATAATATTCACGTTGCATTTCGGACGGACCAAACTATACGACGTCTTTGTAACGGAAAAGATAATTTGGAAAATTGCAAGAAATCCGGCGTGTATAGGTTGGTCTGCGATGATTGTGACGCGGTATATATAGGTCAGACAGGCCGAAATTTTGAAATACGGTATAAAGAGCATGTAGCTGCTTATAGGAATGGCCATTCTGATAAATCTCATTACGCCCAACATTTAATTGAAACTGGCCATTCCTTGGGCGACAATAATACGTATAATATTTTACATAGTTGTGATAAAAGTTTCCGGTTATGTGTGTTGGAACAATTAGAAATATTAAAACATAGCAGTAATAGTTTTGCATTGTTGAATGACCAAACAAATTTAGTTTCATCTCCTTTACTACGAATATTTGGGGGTAGTTAGAAATAATTGTCCATGCGGTTGGTAGTATATAAAAGAGCGCTCGCCTCGTTGGCTTTTAGTCTCCTTCGAGTACTCGACGAGTTAACAGCCCTTGAGAATGGTCCGTGGAGGACCGAAACACGTGTTGGGTATCGTACTGGCGCATGTAATTTGCTTTTTATATTGTCCTTCTTGCATGTGCACATTTTTGCGGGCGGGAGGGCGGTGCAAATTGCATCCCAGCATGATTAAACTGACAATTAGCGGAATTAACACTAAATATTGATTTTGTATTTTGATTGTTATGGATTTCCGCAAAGCAACGCCTGATTCCATTACTTATTTTAGAATGTCTATTTTATTAATTAATATAGTTTTATTATTTGAATTAATGAAATAATGAAATTTATTCAGCACTTGGGTATTTACATACACTTGTACTTGTCAAGCTCACAATATATTACATAAACACAGTAATTAAAGAAACAAAATACTTTGAATTAGTCCGTGCGTGCGGTCTGTTTCGTTACATATATTTTAATATCCTCAAAATATATAATAAATAGCAAGTTACTAAGCTATTATTGTTACATTTAGCAATTGTATATTAAAATTAAAGAATTGAAAACAACGAGCAGTTGGCTAGCGCAAAAGGCTCTCAACCAGTAGCTTAATTTAAGCAACTAATACCTGAGGGCACTCTTATGGGGTTCGAGCCCCAGCTCAGGCAGCCGCTGAAGTAAAAATAATCATAGCATTTTAACATAATATATTATTTCCATTACAATTATTATGTAAAAAAGTTACTAAATTTGTAATTTGTTTGAACAGAGCCATAAATAAAATTAGTAAAATACCTTTCATCTAATAACATACATTTACTTTTTTACAAATAATACTTTTCAAAATGTGTTTATTTTAGATTTTGATGTTGAACAATTAAGTAAACAATGAGTAATACTACTACGTATACGTAGCTACGTATAAACATCGGTATAAAAAGTAAAAATCTATTATTAAACAATTATCCGATGCTTTGTCTTAAGGAGGGTGCCAAACAAACTAGTGCTTTAATTAATCAAATCCCGAAACTGTTTCAAACATTTCCATTGAAACATAAACATACACATCGGCGGCTATTTACACAATCATGTTAAACACAGATTAAAGCTCGAATATAACATTTTGTAACCCTAAAGTCATTAATATTCAAACATATTACAACTTTATATAAACAAAGTGAAAAGTTGTGACGTCAGTTGATAGTGGTGGGACGACTCCCTCGGGAGCTATATACCCAGGATTGCGCGGGACTACAACCGTCAATAAAATATTACAAGTTACTTTTTTGTCAAAACGTCGTGAAGACAAATGGGGGGATGAGATTGTTTGGATTTGATTTTGTTTTAGTTTTGGAATAAGATTTTTTCATTCATATATTTTAGTGTTCCTAGTTTAGTTTAAGATACCCTTCTTATTGATCATATCCTGCTAACATTATAAAGGTGTACATTTGTATGTTTCTTACACAAGCACGCAAAATACCGCTAATGGATTTCGATGAAATTTTGCACGCAGTTAGTTTTTTCATCTTCATAATCATATTCCACTAGCCTAGTTGGTAGTAATCCTGCCTACGAAGCTGGTGGTCCTGGGTTCGAATCCCGGTAAGTGCAAATATTTGTGTGATGAGCACGAATATTTGTTTCTGAGTCATGGATGTTTTCTGTGTATATAAGTATTTATCTATCTATATAAGTATGTATATCGTTGCTTGGTACCCATAGTACAAGCTTTGCTTAGTTTGGGGCTAGGATGATCAGTGTGACATTGAAAAAAAAAAAAAAAAAAAAGTATCAGCTGAAAGACGTCCACTGCAGCTACCTACATGTATCTATGGGTCTATCAAAACTTGATAACATGACGGCCGGTTGGCGTGCTTGATTGATACTAGCCTTTCCCGCCGGAGGTCGTCAATTCTATTCCCATCCAAGGCAGATATTTGTGCGCTTGAAGAAGTCTATTTGTCCTGAGTCTGGGTAGTAAAAAGAAAAGAATTATAATTATGTATGTAGTATACCAGTTATCTGGTTTCCATAGTACAAGCACTAATGAGTTTGGGAACACAGGGCCGTATGTGAATAATGCTCCAGGATATTATTATTATTTTTAATAAAATACTCTATCGAATGAAAGTAGGGTCGGTAGTGCCAGGTGAGAAAAACGAACTATAAACGTCATATTAAAAGAAATGCTCTAATCGGTGGAGCATATTCCATTTCTCAATATCTTTGGCAGTTAAGGCCACTTATTAATTCGACCCGACTTATACGATTTCTTTGATTTGATGAATCTAAGTTCTCCTTGGTTTGCCTTCACCTCTTATTTCGTATATTTTTCATTCCCTGATGTTCTTTTTAAATTATTATGCTGTATTAAGTAACCCGACGGCTTTTTGGGTGGGTTTTTTTAAACAATAATCATCTTAGATTTCAAATACCTCCATAAAAGTTGATATATTTAAATAATTTTTTGAAACGATTGATGAGAAGTTAGTATTTTACGGAGTCCCCCAAGGAAGTGTGTTAATACCGTTGTTATTCCTTATATATGTAAATGACATGCCAAAAACAATTAAAAATTACATAACATTATTCGCTGACGATAGTCAAAAATATTGACATTTTAAATTCAGAAATATGTAATAGTTTGACATGTATTAATAACTGGTTGAAAAATAATAATATATTAATGAATCTATCAAAAACATATGCAATGGACTTTAGGCAACGACATGACACGCACACACTTGACATTGATTATGCTAACACAAAAATAATAGAAGTTGATACAACGCGATTTTTAGGATTAATTATTGATAATAAACTTAAATGGAAATCACACATAGATAATTTATGCAAGAGGTTGTATCAATTCTCATTTGCTCTTTACAAACTGGCCAAAGAAGTTAACTTAACTGCGGTAAAGACAGCATATTATGGACACGTGGCGCCATTATTAAGATACGGTATAATGTTTTGGGGGAACTCAACTAATAAAGAACAAGTTCTTAAGGCTCATCAACGATGCCTACGTTCAATGCTAGGGCTAAAAAGGCGTGATTCTTGCAGAGAAAAATTTAAAGAGTTACATATACTAACAGTGCCATCTTTGTATATAAGCGAAGTTGCATTTTTTGTAAAAACCAACTTGCACTTATATCCTACATTCCCAGGTGGAGGTCGACGTGAAAGTCGCCTCCGACAATTATCTAGCAGGATACAGTTGCTACGAGGCAGTGTATTTTGTATGGCGCCTATAATCTATAATAAATTACTTACCGTCACAAATCAGATAAATTAATAATTCAGATATGTTTAAAAATAAAATTAACACCTATCTCCAAGAGAAAGCGTATTACTCGGTTAATGAGTTTTTAAAGGATAATAATGTTCAGTAGCCTATTTGTACTGATTATGTTATCCCAATTATTATTGTATTATTCCTATCTCTTTGTATTATAATAAACTTAATTTATAATTGACGTAATTTTAAGATTTGCATGCCGAAATGGTGAAATATAGTTAGCACATTTTATAGATTAGAACATCTTGTATCCACCTATATTTGCAAATAAAGATTATTGTATTGTGTTGTATTGATTTAAATGCTTACTTCTCCTCTTAAAAGTTTATTTAAAAAATCCAACCATCAGTTTTGATTGTTTTCTGTTTATTATGTGTTGGCTATATGGACGAGATTCTTACTTTTTGTATTGTATGGGCAGTGGTTACCCTGGTGTCACGAGTAGTTCAAGCCGCCCAGTAGGCCTCTGACATGTCTTATCAACTGTTGTCTAATGACAACAACCGGGACCGATAGCTTAACATCCCTCCGAAGCACGGAGATTCTCAGAAATTAATCCACTTAACCGGTCACCCATCTATGGACTGAACGCGTGTCTAGGTGCTTTACTTTGCCGATTACTTACGAATCAGTGACTGCAACTGGCCATGGCGGGTTAAAATAAGATGTTCAGAGCCGTATGACCACTTTGGCACATTAGAGTATTTTATGAGGGACATTTTGTTGTTCATTCGTAGAAATCATGTTTTTAATCCACCATTAATCAAAAGAAGTTATTTATTATTACTAGACGTAAATTTTATTACCAAATAATGACCTCACTTTACTAAGTAAAGTGAGCAAATTCATTCTATGAAGAAATTTGCTTACCACAAAGTTTTTTTTTATTCCTGCGTTTGTTAATACCTATCCTCTATCTAAATTTATTAAATTAGTTCAAGTGTCATCATGTCCAATTGTTAGCACAGACAATTTTTAGGTGGAGCACATAAATACAAGTAAATTTGTTTCTAAAAAAACGGTAATCAAATTAGAATAGTCTTCCTATTACCTGGATGTTTAAAGGCCTGCTATTAAAATGGGACTGCGATTGTGGCTATCCAAATGTCATTGTGATCGGGTGATATGATAATTATTTTAAATCCAAATTACTAAACTAATGAGGGACAAATATTTATGAGCTCGACTTAAATATATTAATTATAAAATATACAAAAATTGAATAATGATATGAATATTAATTTCATTTAATAATATGATATAGTAGAGGTAGGGCACAGCGTACATTCGCTTAAAGAGCAGCCCGACTGGGGAAGTACCTCCGCAGTACAGAAGACATTCCTTAATAATAACATTAATTACTTAATGTCATGTTTCTGAGTGTGAGTAAGGTCGCCACAGCTCATCGGGATGGGAGTGTAGAGGGTCAGCAACAATTATTTTCTGACTCTTGTTAACGCTGACAACGTACCCGCGACTCCTTGGTGTTGCGAGTGTCCATGGGCGGCGGTGATCACATACCATCAGGTCACCCACTTGCTTATTAGTCGCCTTCTTCCATATATATAAAAAAATAACCTACATTTAACAGTTATTTAAAAAGTACTCAACTAATACTCCTATATCGCAACAATATTATTACATTGCTGCCTATTTGAAACTCTCCCTAAATCCAGTGCAGAGAAATACTAGACCAATTTAAAGTTTATCTTTATACTCACTAGCGGCGTAGCTAAACATTATTGAGTGGGCTTATGGTTCGCAGTCATCTCATCACTTTCAAATTCGTTTATTAATTATTATTGCGAGTTTATTGTTCTTTATTGTTATAATTGACCACTGTAGCTGGGAAAAGCTCGCTGAAAATAGAGTTGAATGGCGCAAACGTGTAGTGGAGGGTCGCAAGATCTGTGATGAAGCCTGGTTCGGAGTAGTGCTGATAAGAGACAGAAGCGACATAAAAGCGGCTCGGCTCCAACCACCGCAAACTTCTCTTGTCACGCCTGCGGCTGGCTATGTCGCTCTCGCATCAGTTTGTTTAGCCACAATAAGAAATGTCTCCAAGACAATGCGCCGTAAATCGTCTGTAACAGACGCAAAGGCCATAATATATATAATTCTGCAACGTTGTTAAATAATTAAAAATAAATAAACATGTTTATAAAGACTATTTTATTCACTTAGAGTTTAAAATGCGCTTGTAAATGTCGAAACATGAATAGACATCTAAATGCAAACAGTGCACAAAACACGGCCATTTCATTAAAAAAATAGCAATCGCCGATTCCATGAATTTTTTATCGCTTCATTATTTTATGTACTTTAATTAAAGGACTTATTACATTACTACCATACTAGTGAGTAGTACAAATTATATATGGCCACCGACGCCATGGAACCGTGCCTTTATGATAGTGTATCCTCGTTCTATCCATTAGTTACGCCACTGCGCCTATTTGTAATTTGTTCGGGTAAAACATTTAATTTAGAACTCCGTTATACAGTTATAAGCGAGAGATGAATTCTACAAATGCGTCTGAAATTGGGAACCGGGAAACTGAATTCTGCTTGATTTTATTGCTTTAATAATGTTTTCACTTTAGGGTATCGTGTTAGTTGTTAATAGAAAATTTGGTTAAGAAAAGGATACTTATTTCAACGATATAAATGGTTATGATATTCAAAAACAGTAGGTGTGTCTATTTTGTTTACTTTTAATGCTATTATATTACTTCAACCCAGATTTGACTAGCATCTGGACATCACCTCTCGTTTCTACCTTCCCTTATAAAGTAATGTGGTAATAAGCGGGGTTAATTAAGTATGTACATATGATGATCAACTACCAATCCTCATAAACACCTTGTCCTAATAATCTCAGTCAGCGTAACAAGTAGTACCGAAAACTTGTTCCGTAAATAAATGTATTTTCTACGCCTCCCCACACTATAAAATATCTCTTTACCGTCAGCTACAGACAATATTATGCCGTACCAAAAAGAAGTACTCTATTTTTATTTTAAATAGTTAACGACAAATCTATTCAACTTCAAGCTCAACGTTTTGCGTAAATGAGCAGCCGATATTATATACTTACACGATAAA
Organism: Pseudoips prasinana; assembly: GCA_951640165.1. Classification (NCBI taxonomy): domain Eukaryota; kingdom Metazoa; phylum Arthropoda; class Insecta; order Lepidoptera; family Nolidae; genus Pseudoips; species Pseudoips prasinana. The sequence continues at coordinate 35,690,980 of OX621248.1, forward strand.
AACGATCGCAAACAAGAATTCCTTCACAAATAATTGCCAACGCAACGTTTGATTTCACAGACTTCTAAAGAAAATCGAGCAACAAACACAGTCAGATATAAAGACTTAAAAGCGATCCTGCATCGATATGAATACGTAAAGGCAATATAAAAAGACGTCAAAAGGTAGGATGAATATTTGAAAGGTTCAAACGTAGACGTGTGCTGGCTTTTTATTTGATATTTTCATTTTTTTCCACCGACTTTGTGTGTGTAATTGACGTAAATTGAGCGGGGGGATAGTAGGGTGACTACGCTATATGGGATTTTTGGGATAATGGGCTTTTGAATGTAATGGATGTTGATGGTGCTGAAATTGTTTTGTGAGGGGATGGAAGTAATGTAGGTAGTTTCATGTTTTCTTGTGCACGTGACGAATTTATGATGACAAAATTGAAATTTTGCTGGCTCGAGTGCAAGCTTTTTGTCATCATAAATTCGTCACATGCTAAGTAATCTAAGTAAGTACAATGGAAGTGCCAAATATGCTAAGTAAGTACCTATATATGCTTATATTTTAAAGGTATTATGAATTTACAAAATGTTAAATCGCAAACAATAAAATATACTATATTCTTTGCAAAAGGAACTTTCAGTAAAATCAAACTACCTTTTTTTATTGAATAAAATACTAGTTTTTTGTTTATCTACAGCACTGAGCCATGGACCAACATTAAACCCTGCCGTTACCTGGATAAGATCAATTTTAGTGTTAAAACCGTCGTTAGCGCTTTTCATCATATAAAGTAATTTGCACTAACATATTCTTTATCGCACACCCAAAGTGATTGACAATAATTGTTAAAAATATTATGAAATGCCTCATTAAAAATAATTGAAATGAATGAATAAATGTACTTCCAACATTTAAAACTTATTTCAAACTGTGTGTTTGTAGTATTTGTAGTAGAATGTTTATGTTTGTAAAGCACATTTTCGCAGTTTTTGATGCATTATGATTAATTCTTGTAAATCAGTTCTAACCAAGAAATTACCCATTTCAGTTAAGAACTTGTAAGACGAAATTCTGTTTAATTAAGCCTTTATGAAACGTATACGTATAACGTGATATTTTAAATAGATATTTTTTTTAATTAAATCGATAACAAAGATAGAAATTGTATAAATGTACAGACGCTAGCACGTCCAGCTATCCCAATCTGTCAAATTTGTTTTATAGATTTTCAACTTTATCACATAAGCATAACATTCACTTTCAATTGGGGAAATTTGACTATTTGGGGTAGTTTGATGTGCTGGCGTCTGTACATGAATGTTCATTAAAATAACGTAGTTAAACTGTGTTCCTAAACACAAAAAAATATATGAATTTAGGTAGGTATATTACTTCCGATCTCGTGGTCACCGTAATAATGTCAAAATGAAATATTTTTAATGAACGTGGTTTTGTCCGATGGCATGTCTACGTGTGGATACTGCGATGAATTTAGTTTTTTTGTCTCAGCAGTATGAATGTTTAAAACGGAAATATTTTCAAGTATCGCTGACTTCTCTGTTCTTCAGAAAATCAGTATTAATTCTAACAAATTTAACGTGAAATGTTGACAGGCCTCTCAGGGATGTAATGGTTGGTGACATTTGTGCTTTCAAAATAAGTTTATGCAGTAGTTTTCTACAACTAGTGATGATAGTCATGACCAACATACATGAATTGAAAATTGGTATAACATGGAACTTAGGATATATGATTTTTCATTATTGGTATTTAAATATAAAATTAAAAACCATATTTAATCATTTAATCTGTATATGATAATATTATTATTGATAATATTATTATTGATTATATTATAATGATTGTAATAAATGATTACACATATTTTAATGATTGTTTATTTGTTTAAATTGATCTTTTGATTGACAGTAAATCTGACAAAATTCGATTTCTATTATTTCATTTTGCGACAGAGTCGACCTAACTTTTATAATAGTTATCACTAAACTTCGACTAGTCTGTTTTCCTAATAGTTAGTGACTCTGACTGTTAAGCCAAAAGTTGTGGGTTCGATCTCCACCCAGGACAAGCATGTATGATGAGCACAATTATTTGTTCTGGGTCTGGTTGTAATTTATCTATAATATGTATGCATTCAGCAATATATAAGTAAGTTTAACAGTTGTTTGATTGCCATAGTACAGGCTCTGCCAAGTATGGGATCAGATGGTAGAGAGTGTTAGTGGTCCCAAGTTATTAATTGTGTAGGATTAATTTATAACTCACTAGCAGTGCCCGCGGACTTCGTTCCGCGTTATAAATATTTTTTCCCTGCCCGTTTGTCCCGTGTCATACTTTGGGTTAAACGATCGAGATAAATTTTGGAATTTTTCATAGCTTATGATACTCCACAGTAACGTAGCTTTCTATTGTCTAGTTTAAGAGGCAGGGTTATTATATATTGTACAGATTATCTTATATTATAAGTATGAGCATAAAATACGCAATGTTTGAGCGAAATTTATAATGATTATGTACCCACTGTTTAACTTAAGAATCTGTAACTTTCTGAAAATAAATATTATTATTATTATTGGTGAAATTATTTGGAAAATCGGTTCAGATGATCCAGAGATTACCCCATACAACGTCACAAACTCACAACCTCACAAACGTTACCTCTTTATAATATTAGTCTATACTAATGAATGAAAAGCGTGATCGGGCGAAGTCAAAGGGAGTCGAGAGGGAGATATCTATATATCTCCCTCTCGACTCCCTTTGACTTCGCCCGATCACGCTTTTCATAACGCATTTACCAGCTTACGCACCAAGACAAGCTTGCCTAAAGAAGTTTTACTTCAAAGACGAGTATGCCCAGACCACACGACTGAAGTAAAACTTGGATAAACGAAACGTAACTGGCTACGAGAGAAAGAGAGAAAGGTAATGTATGCTAGCATCTCTCTCTAATGCCTCTACAGTAATATAATATACTTTCACTTCATCTTCCATTTATCCTCAGAGATAAAATATTTCCTTGAATACTTTTGTAAATATGAATGATAGTATAGATCCGTAAGTCCTTTTCTACTTTTGCTGACGTAGCAAAACCTTTGAGTAGTTTTAGCTAAAGCTTAGCCTAAATCTGTACTGGGTAAACGCACTTTTAGTATGAGTTCAAAGTCCTGACGATCTTATTGAATTTATGATTCAGTAAGTGCTTAGGGACTGTGGTGCGTAAATTGATTTAATCGTGGGCGTGGCAGAAAAATCGAGTGGGCTCAGAAAATAAAATTTAAGTATAGATTGGCTCTGACGTTTAATAACTAAATTTCGAATTCGTATTCCCGATATCTTGTATACATATAATAAAATCGTAGGAAAGTCGAAACTGTACATTAAATATTTTTTTAAAAGGATACTTGGGGCGTGATCTACAATCGATATCGAAGCCAAAAATATAGTTATTAGAATTTTTTTCTGTGTGTCTATTTGTCTGTATTTATGTCCGGACTAAACTCAAAAAGTACTGTACGGTTTTATTTCAAATTTTGCATGAATATTATTAAGAGGTCGGGTCAACATATAGGCGTACGGGTGAGGGATTGTGATAATTTATAAAATTAAACGCGGTCAAAACCGCGGGGCACAGCTAGTTTACAATAAGATCAGTTCACTTGTAATACGAAATAAGTGATGGTTATAATATTGTGGTTTTATCTTATTGAAAGTTCGTTAGCGGGTCTTTGGGGAGTATGCTGCAGGTCCTGCGGCTTTCGATACTTACAGCTCGAAGCTCCACTCAAGTAGTTGTCATGATAGTGCCCAAATATCTGTTACTTACTTACTTATCGTATGGGCAGTGGTTACCCTAGTGTCATAGTTGTCAAGCCGCGCAGCTGTAGGCCTCTGACATGGCTTAACGACTGTTGTCTAAAGGCTTAAACCGGGACCGGCAGCTTAACGTGGCCTCCCAAGCACGGAGACTCTCAGATTTAAACCACTATGGCGATCACCCATCTATGGAACGAGTCGGTTAACCTCGCCAAACACTTACATACTGTTGAGAGCATATGGCTATGAGTGCCTCAATTTCTGGATTATTTACCCAAGGGTAAATAATGTACTTCTTGTTAATTTCGGCCACGGCAGCCAGACTCTGGCGCATGCTACTTAGTTTCTAGTTTTATTCTGCGGTAACGCTTCAATACCCACCGGTTACTATAGTAAGGAGAAACTAACTGTGTAAGTGTCAATAAAAATCTACATCATCATCATCATATCCGTCGAAAGACTACACTCATATATTACTTTTGTGGCAGCGGTTAGGTCAAATAAGTCTGGTGTTGAAATAATGAATGGATCCCAAACTAGGCAAAGCCTATACTGTGGCAGCCTGATAACTGTTTAACATATTTATATTTTAGAGATGAATTCCAGACACAGAATAAATAATATTCTGGGACATTATTACACACGGCCATCTGATCCCAAACTAAGCAGAGCTTGTACAGCTATGGAAACCAGTTAACTGATATACTACATATACGACTTTTCTTTTGTAAATACATACTTATATAGATAAATACACCCAGACTCAGGACAAACAGACATGTTCATGCACACAAATATCTGTCCTGGGTGGGAATCGAATCCACGATCTACGGCGGCGTGAAAAGCATGCATTTGCCAACACGCCAGCAGGCTGTTCATCACACAAAGATTAATCCTGGTTGAGGCGACCTCTGCCTTAGGAATCAAGGTCCCTAACCAACAAGCCCGAATTATTTAATTCATAATTGGATAAGGTAACATGTAACATTATCGGCTGTTCGATTTGGTGTCATAATAAAAAGCTTTAAGCCATAATTTACATTGAACCGACTAACAAATGCTCAGCTCTGTAATCCTATACACAAGGTTCGTTAACTAAACCACTCAACATAGACTAAATAAAAGTGCTAAAACTCAGTCAACTAAAGGATTCAATTTGTTGTTTTCAAAATGGAAACAACAAACTGTTGTTGTTTCAGACCCTTTCAACTAAACTAAATGTGTTAGTATTCAGTAGTGAACTGCTGTTACTCATTCACGAATAAACTTTTTAATAAAATGTATTCAATCTGATACAACTTAAATTCATGACGAACGTAATATGATGATGCTGTCTTCCCGGCCCAATTTCGGCCACGGCGGCAATTCTCAATGGAGATTATCCAATTGCGCAGGGCATATCATAGTGCACAAGTGTGTGCGCAAACACAGGGGCACTTTCTATTCCATCACTCGCATGATCAGATGGGACGACTAGCGACACGACCGGAAAGAGGTCAGGTGCAGGGCCGACGGCTTTACGTGCTCTCCGAGGCACGGGAGTGTAATACCGCCAAATTCCAGACTTCGGACTGATACTGAGAAATTTCTTTTTGCGGAAAATCCTAAAATCACTTTTTGGCCGGACCCTGGATTTGAACCCAGGGCCTCATTTTGTCTGGTTGAACACGCTACCGCTAGACCAACGAGGCAGTCTATATATAGTAATTCACTGTTTTGTCGTTTTGCATACATTTACTTAATCTTCAGGATACAGAAAACTACGTTAGATGTTATAATGAGATAATGTCTTTTTTTTTCCGTTAAAACATTTCATTTGTGTGGAATCGTCAATTTTTTTTACCCTACCGTGCAGTGCATGACATGGCAGCTACTGAGAAACACTGCCAGAAAACTTAGTAGGAATCCTTTTTTAAAATATTTATTTCTTACATAAAATTACATTGTATTTAAATGTGTTAATTTAGAGTGACTCAATCCCAAGCTGTTTTGTCACTTAAATAAACCAGAAGTTTTGTAGAAAGCCCTGCTACACAATTTGGCTTTTATAATTCTTTTAAACTTATTCATAGACATTTCTCGGATATCATTGGGAAGTTTGTTATAGAATCTTATACATTGCGCCATAAAAGAGTTACTTACTTTGTGGAGACGGGTGGTATGTAACACAAAGTTATGCTTATATCTAGTATTTATATTATGAGTATCACTCCTTTTACAGAAGTAGTCTTTATATTTATGCATATAAATTAGATTGTCATATATATACTGACATGCCACAGTCAGAATGTTAATCTCTTTAAACTTCTCTCTCAAAGATTCTTCCTGGTTCAATATCGGCCACGGCGGCCAATCTCAATGGAGGCAAGCCATTTGCGCGGTACGTATTATAGTGTTCAAGTATGTGCAAAAACACAGGAGCAATTTCTATCCATCTCTCTCAAGATCCGATGCGATGACTAGCGACACGAGCGGAGAATGATGAAGAACAGGATGGACGGCTTTACGTGCCTTCCCAGTCACAGGGGTGTGATACACATATTATCTAAACGCAAAAATATTCAATTTTTTTTGGGCCGACCCGGGAATTGGACCCGTTGATATCTTCGATTGAGCATGCTATCGCGCTCATAGACAGTATACTAACAGTCTCTGCATCCTTTGCGAAGCTAAGCACTTAAACCCGCGGTCAGTCCACATATGGGTGATCGCTAAAGTGGTTTAATTTCTTAGTGTCATCGCGCTTGAAGGACACTTTAAACTGTCGTTCCCAGTTGTGATCATTAGACAAGCGTCGATAAGATATGTCAGGAGCCTTATGAGCGGCTTGAGTAACTCTGACACCAAGGCAACTACTGCCCATACGAAATAAAGAAAGAAGGATTATTTAATTCACCGTCGTCCAAAAAGATGAATCCGTTGCAGTTATGAACCGATTTCTAACGGGTTTCCGTTAGCTCATTATGCGTGACAGGTTTTAAAGATGTTTCAATCAATTATCGGTCCACATCAATGACGTGAATCTGATCATCCCCTTTACTAAGATAGGGCATGTTATCACTACTAATCCAAACTATGATCTTATCTTCTTTTTTTGAAAACATTCATCTTGTTTTATTCATAATATTTGCCTCTATTTATCTACAATTTAATTGATATTGATAATACTACTCAAATTCAACAGCCAAATTTAATTTCAAAACTTATTTGACGATCTCAAAAGTCATTTTTGTTAATCCCACAAGAACACACCGCGAACCTTCCAGAGGCGTTTACTAAAATAAATCGATTTCAGTTAAATTGGTAAAGTTTGTTTCTCTCGACTTCTCTACAAAATTAACCAAAACTCTGTCTTCAGATAAGAAAATTAAGAGCTAAAATATTAAGTATATATATAGGCTGACAAATAGAACAACAGTATACAACGTGTAACAAAAAGAGTGAGTTTGAAGAAGTGCTCTACTAGAAACTAAATTTGAAAAGTTACTCTCAAGTGACCTTTCTAATTCTATTTATGGAATTTTCTGAATTAGATTCAAAAGTACTCTCTTATTAACTGGCATCAGTAGAGATAGTCAACTCAACACGAAATGTATATAGAGAGTATTATGAATATAACTCCAATTTTAGTAAACGAGTTTTAAATCAGTTTTTAACATTACTGGAGATTTTCGTTCAAAATTCGAGCTTTAAGGTTCTATTGACACAGACTATATATAAATACTAGCGGCCCGGTACGTGCTTCGCTACGCTTTTAAGTAATAGTAAAAATTGTTTGTATATGGGAGTATAGAAAGATGTTGATTTTACACTTTCTCAAGACTTTATTTTAATTTTCTCTACGTACAAACCTTCCCTGGACTTCCACGAATAATTCAAGACCAAAATTAGCCAAATCGGTGAAGGCGTTTTTGAGTTATAACATTACAACGAAAAGTGGCATTGATTTTTATATATATAGATTAAGGACAAATATTAATTCATCTGTTCTCAGTTTGTCATCCCTTGTAAGTTTGTCAGTGTGTAGAAGGATAGTAGTGCGTGTTAAGTATTTCTTATTAAAAAATATTATAGAGGTTACAATTTATAAAGTTATTGTGTGAATTGTCCAAGATTATGACGATAAGTGTCAAGTAAGTAGGAAAAAATCTACCATCTGCGAGCTATTCCGGCGTGCACTGCCAAAACCGCTAGAGTTACACATCCTACTATTATTAAAAATGCGAAAGTTTGTGACTGTAGATGTATGGATGTATCTTTGTTACTCTTTTACGCCAAAACTACTTTAACGCGGGTGAAACCGCGGGTCATAGCTAGTTTGCATATAAAAAAGCCTCTATTTTCAAGTTTATAAGAACTGAGCATTATAATTCAGATTTTTCTAATAGTTGTCAGGAATATTTTGATCACAGCAATCAGCTGCTATTTGTAAAACTGTGTCTAAAATGTATTAATGTTTAATGTATCTGTATAATCTTATGACATATATATCTTTGGTCTAGTCGTTAGTGAACTTGACTGCTAGGCTAAAGGTTGTTGGGTTCATCCCCACCCAGGAAAGATCAATATGTGTGTAATTAGGAATATATAAGTCAATTGTCTGGTTGCCATAGTACTCTGCCTACTTTGGGATCAGATAGCAGAGTGTTAGTTGTCCCAAGATATGTATTTATTATTTTAAAGTAGAATAAAAAATTTTTACTTAAGCATTTAGGTGTTCACAAACCCTAGCCTACTTCAAAGTTTCTTTAAAATAACACTTTTTATCGCTCTAAATATCTTTATCACTTCTCTTCTTATCTCTTAACTTCTTTTAGTAACCTCTTCCTGCATAACTCCTTAATTAAAAAGATGTATAATATTGTGTATGTATAGTATATTATTATAGTATAGTATTATTAGTATTTATACAAATATAAGTATATATTTATGAAGCTTACACATATGTAATGTATGTATGTAATAACGTTAAACATTTAATACACACGATAGTACACTTACCACTACCGCCTTTTCCATCTTAATTCTTCTTGTCCACCCAACGGTTGTCTGGAAGAGATCGCTACAAAGCGATAAGACCGCCGATGGTAACTGTATTTTCTTTATTAAGATATTGTGTATTGTGTTTTCTGGTGCAATAAAGTGTACTCTATCTATCTATCATACTCCAAACGTCAAAATCATCCGATTGAGATTGTGATTGAACTAATGTGGTAGTCGTAAGCTAGGTGACCCAGATAGACTATAATATGAAAGCCATATATCCCTACTGATAGACAAGGATTTAAGTAAATATAATTGTATATCCAAGGGAATGTATACCGTATTATCGACCTATTTGTTCTTGAACCGAATACGTATCACATGTACAATATTTAATGTATTTACCTATTTTGGTCCCTTCGAATGTATTCAATAGTTTCTATTAAATTATAGTCGCCCCAATAATTCTATTCAAAGCATCTAATGTACATAATAAGTATATATATATTGATACCGAAATCTATTGTACGTACAGTGCGCGCAAACTAATTTGTCTGCGCCGGGTTTTGTAGCTTATACTAGAAGCTAAAATATACTAGCTTTGCCTGCGGTTTTGCCAGTGTTAAACTTTATAAATTATAACCTATGTGTTATTCGAAAAAATAAGCTATATAACTAGAAAGTTTTATGAAAATCCGTTCGGTAGTTTTTGCGTGAAAGAGTAACAAGCATCCACACATTCATACTCACAAACTTTTGTATTTATAATATTAGTAAGATGTAATAAAGCTGCTAATGGACTCATCAATATCTCAATCTTTACAGTAGGATAAGGTAAAGGTTATGTAAACTTTTTCTTCCGTCTAATATTAAAACCCTAATTATTAACTTCAATCCGTCGCATTTTCTTGAGAGCTAAGTCAAATTCAAATTTGTTTATTTATATATTTATGTGGGCAGTGGTTACTGTTATGTCAAAGATGCTCAATCAACTCTGCAGGTTAATTACAAACACCTTTTTTATTTAAACTTTTTAGTATTTTATATTTTTTAATTATTTTGTATGTCAGTTAGGAAAAGAGAAAATATAGAAGTTGTCATTGTACCATTCCTTTAAGAGCCTTTATTTTCCCAGTATGTGCATTAATATCATTTTTGTCTTTTTTTATCGTTTCTATCAGTTATAGTCAATAAGGGTGATAATAGGGCTTAAAGACTATCGGCATAAGAATTCAGCTGAAACCTATACCTTATCTTGCTCTCCGTATCACCACAAGCTACAAGTCACGCACCACTATTGAGTGCGTAGCACAGCCAAGTTGTTTTGCTCGCAGTGTACCCAAGCCTTCCTCCTTTAACTTTAATGGAAGCTCATTTCTCTAGTGTCCTTGAAATGGCTGTGTGTCGTTAATCGCTTGTCATTTACTATTCCCGCCTACCCACAATTCCCAACTACTGTAATTATTCATTCTCTGGGGAATAATTCGGTTACTTATTTCGATATAGAACTGGTATGCGACATAGATTCGATAAAACTACTTAAGCGTGAAAAGGTCTCTTTTTTTTCTTTTGTTACTTCTTCATTACAGGTAATTTGAAGCTTATAGTCAGGTTAAACAGCTAGGTCCAAAGTCAGCCAATACATGGGTAACCGGCTAAGGGGATGAGGCAAAAGAGGTGTGTAAATATTGTATAAATTGGAAATCCATTGCCTCTGAGTACTCCTCTGGGAAACAGATGTGAATCTATGTATGTATGTATGTATTATCAACTTCAAAGATAAAGGAAAATAAATTTATCTATTTCCAACGTAGCAAGCTTCCATTTTATCTTCAATCTATTGAATTCGATCTGCCAACTACGTTCATCTGATGTTTTGTCCTAAAACTTCTTTTCACAACTTCTCTCGCTGTATACAGTTTTCAAATCGAAGATAATAAGTCCATAAACGTCAGGTTGTCGAAACTTGTTGTCAATTTAGAAATAGTTTCATTCGATTTAAATTCAATTCAATTCCGACATCTTTATTGACGTGACAACAGCCTCAACGTAATTTACTCACTAAATTCATAAAATTCATAATAAAATCGATCATATATATAAATGTAAGGTTTTAATACACAGTTTATTCGATTTCATCATGATAATCATGTTTATTTGGTGAATACAGGTATGTCTAACACAGACATGAATTTATTCAAAGTAGAGTCTTAGATATATGGAAGAGATCGCTTTTAGCGATAAGGCCGCCTATGGCATGAACTTTACTATTATTTATTTTACTGAACTGTATACTATATGACGCAATAAAGTGTACTTATTATTATTATATTTATTATTCGTAAAATTTACTAATTATATTTTAATTTATATATAATTTATTTCTGATTCGAAAAAAAAATCATAAATAAATTATACAAGATGGACCGATGATCTTGTGCGGATCGCTGGAAACTGCTGGATGCGAATAGCGCAAGACCGGCAATTGTAGAGATCTTTAGGGGAGTTTGCCTTTGTCCATCAGTGGACGTCTTTCGGCTGATATGATGATGATAATTTATTTATTCGAATCTTACCCTAGCGTGTAGTGCTTGATGAAGCAGCTACTGAGAAACACTGACAAGCTATCAGATTCTTCCCCTGATTATAATCATTCTTAGTATTATATTAAAGATTAGTATATGGGAACTAAGAGATAGAGCTACCTGCAGCCATAATACGCGGCGAGTCCTGAGCACAAACATGATAGGTATTTCAAGTTAAGTGCGCTAGAATTGGACTCGCAGTCGACACACATCGTATATTGCACTCACAGTCCAATATTGGTCGGCTATTGACAGGCAAAACCAATTCCCTCACCTCACATTCCACTAAAAAAGTCTATCAAGTTTGTGCTCACGACTCGTGCCGGATACTATACCAGTTCAAGTTCAAAAGGTGTATTTATTAAGGCTTCGATTGCAAAATATTTTCCATTAGCCTCACTACACTTATTCATAAAAACTATACATTCGATCACAATCACAATAGAAAAAAACCGGCCAAGTGCGAGTCGGACTCGCACATGAAGGGTTCCGCAACAGCAAGTATTTCAGTTGATTAAATGAAAGCAAATTGCGGTTTATAACGTATTAAAAAAAACTACTAGCTAGATCTCGTTCAAACTAATTTTCATTGTTAGTTTTTATGGTAATTTACATCATATATTTTTTTTGATTTATCATTCCTTTATTTTAAAAGTTACAGGGGAGGGGACACTCATTTTACCACTTTGGAAGTGTCTCTCGCGCAAACTATTCAGTTTAGACAAAAATGATATTAAGAACCTCAATATGATTTTTGAAGACCTATCCATAAACACCCCACATGTATGGGTACGTTGAAAAAAAATTTTTTGAGTTTCAGTTCAATGTGTGGCGACCCCCCAAAAATATTGTTCTTTTTCTATTTTTGTATTAAAATCTTAATGCAGTTCACAGAATACACCTACTTACCAAGTTTCAGCAGTACAGCTCTTATAGTTTCGGAAAAAAATGGCTGTGACATTCGGACGGACAGACAGACAGAAATGACGAATTTATAAGGGTTCCGTTCTTTGCCATTTGGCTACGGGACCCTAAAAAGGCGTTTGTCTTTTACTGGCATAATTACAGCAGAAAGGTTCATATAAAAAAGACTCAAAATTATTGCCTTACATTGACGATCTTATCTTATCTTATTTTATTATCTTATCTTACTATTATTCCATTGAAAAATTTTAAGCAGTGTGAAAATAAACCCAACAGGAGAGTTTATGGCATACAAAGTAGATAGGTTTACCCAACTCACATGCCAAAAGCTCGCCGGACAGCTGTTATGCCAAAGAAATACACAGTAGTTGAGTGAATTAAAGTATATAAAAAAGTAATTCTAGTTATTTCAAATTTCTAAAAGTGAAGAAAAGAAGGCAAAAAAACCTTGTGTGTACTTATGTACACGCGTTAGAAGTTATACTTCTTAATATACAACTTGAACATAGTTATCAATTTTCATACCACCTAGAACTAACTTCATGCTGTTAAATTTTTTAGTGTCGGTGTGCGCGCGCCTCGTAAAAATTCACTCTCATCATTTTTCTCCATCGCGCCAAAAGAAGTATAACTTCAAAAAAAAATTGTTTAATACTACGGCCACACTACTTATATTAATCCCTATGTTGTGGGGTACTTTACAAACACATTATTGACCGACACAAAGTACGTCCAGACTCGGGACAATAATATACGGGTCACATAAATAGTTGCCTCGAGCGGGAACCGAACCCTGGACACGGAGTGGCGAGGTGACTGTCTTCGAAACAACCCCGCGAAATGTATCATTATCTACGTTGGATAGACTAGGTATGTTTCTAAATTTTAGGCAGGAACTTATAAGGTTTAAAATATATATATGTAATTGTGTTGATCCCAATTAAAATACAAATCCATTTACAATAACTTTTCAATAAAAATATTTTCTTTACGGACCAAATCCCAAAAATTCAAAGAGAAATTAATTACGTCCTACATATTTCAACCGCATTTGTAAGAGGTCTTTATAAAACCTAAATCTTAATAAAACCGTTACCGTCAGAAAATAAACTCGCAAACCATTTTCAATAAAGGCAAGTTTGTCAAGATACCGGAACATTCTCGACGATTAAACGTTATTTATTTCTTATTATAACAACATTTTTACCTAAATCTCGAAGGTCAACGATATCCAGAGAATAAACGCCGGCGATACAAAGCACTTTGTAAATATATATTGAGCAGGAAATAGTAATCCGCGGTTGATAATTAAATAACGGTCCACTAAGGCTTACTGATGGCAATAAAATTGATTTTCGGGTTGATTACGGGCCTGTTGGCGTGGTTGGCAAATGCTTGCTTTTCACGCCGGAGGTCGTGGGTTCGATTCCCACCCAGGACAAATATTTGGGTGCATGAACATGTCTGTGCTTAGTCTGGGTGTAGTTATCAATATAAGTATGTATTTACAAAAGAAAAGTAGTATATATGTAGTATATCGGTTATCTGGTTTCCATAGTACAAGCTCTGCTTAGATTGTGATCAGATGGCCGTGGGTGAATAATGGTTATTATTATTTTTTACTACTTTTTTTCACCAAAATCTTTTTCGGTTAATAGTGATACTCACGGGCTTACGCTAAGTCAGTATCACGTTCCATTTTTTTTTTTGACAATGTCACACAGAGCATCCTAGCCCCAAACTAAGCAAAGCTTGTACTATGGGTACCAGGCGACGATATACATACTTATATAGATAGATAAATACTTATATACATAGAAAACATCCATGACTCAAAAACAAATATTCGTGCTCATCACACAAATATTTTCACTTACCGGGATTCAAACCCAGGACCACCAGCTTCGTAGGCAGGAGCACTACCAACTAGGCTACGGTGACCGTCTTTTCTCTATTATTATTGTTATTATTTTCATTAATTTCTGGGTGGCTGACGGTATTGAATATCACCACCTTATCTCATGCCGTGGGGGGCGAAAATGTCGACCCGAGGGAATATCTCTCTGAGAACGGGCGGCAGCGAGCGTCTCTCTGGGTACTATGAACATCATACTGCGCCTATCCGTCTGCCAAGAGTGGTGATTATGGCATATCCTCCAAGCCTTCGTCCAACAGTGGCCAATATTAGGCTTACATGATGATGAATAATAATTATTGAAATTGTTTTTTAATTATTGATAAAACATACAGTTTGTTAAAATTTTACAATAAATAACAAGGAAAAAATCTTACATTTAATTACTTTTAATATATTTACCTTTTAATGTAATTGATGATTAATTGAGCAAAAGACCAACGGTACCGGCCTTATATGTTAAAATAGATAGGTATTACATAATAATAATATCTCTGTTTCATATCCTATATGGAAATGAATTTTGGAAACAACGTGACCTCCTGAATAATACTTGACCAATGAATAAAACTTCAAATTACAAGACAAAGGTGATACTGTTTATTGGTTCTCGATTATTAAAAATTTTACAACTGTACTTAGCCTAACGTTGGTAACGAAACCATACCGCCATCTAGGAAGGCGGTACAGTGCCATCTAGTGGTCATCGGAAGAACTATATTTTTATTTATTAGTTTAATGTTTCTACATTTAAACATCCCGCCCACCATGGACTGAATGTACATCGTCCCGCCCACCATGACTCCAACACATTCGACATAATGGACTGTATTTAATGTTAAAACAACAAAGAATATGGTAACTAGCTTTGAAAGGTAAAATCATGGTACCCGAGATTGATGATATGGTGACATTTAAAACATAAAATATGAAACATTTACAAATCGAATCCTTAAGATAAGGTGTTACAACTATAGAAATAGTAGGTATTCTAGAAAGTTTTTTTTTTTTTTTTAGTTAATGTAGTCAAGTATGTAACTAGATCGATATCTAAAACACAATGTTATACAAAAAAGCTACTCTAATTCTTTTTATTTTACACAAATTCACAAGATATCAAAACGTTACAAGAACAAAGTAACAATTGTGCAAGATGTTTAGATAGGTAACAAATCTAATAAAATAACTAATCTAAATTCATATAATATATATAGAGGTATATACTAAATTATTATATACCTTTTATGGTGTTTCACGTTGCAATAGGTAATACACACAATTTTGTAATTGATCTTTTAATCAAAACGCCGTTACATCTAAGAGTTACTACTCGTGTAAGGTTGTCCAAACCTGTATGTTTCTCGGTAATTACACCTAAAAGCCATTTAGCAGGGGGAAGACTATCCTCTTTTACTAAAACTACGTCTCCTATCTGCGGTTCAGGAGTTTTGTTTGCCCATTTATAACGATGCAAAAATTGCGTCAAATATTCGGTTGACCACCGACGCCAAAAATGCTGAAGCATTTTCTGAGTTAATTGCCAACGTTTTAAAGAAGAAATAGATGAAGTTTCGTAATTATTGTCAGGTGGTAAAACTAGTGGTTCTCCTATCAAAAAGTGACCTGGAGTAAGAGGTATAGGATCCTGCGAATTGGTGCTGAGCTGTGAGAGTGGTCTAGAGTTAAGGCAAGCTTCTACCTGATACAACATCGTAGTAATTTCTTCAAAAGTGAGAGTTGCATTGCCGATTATTCGTTTTAGATGGTGTTTCGTGGATTTTATTCCAGCCTCCCACAGTCCTCCATGATGAGGACTATGTGGTGGAATAAAATGCCATGTGGTACCGCTGTTGGCCAAACACTCAGCGATTTCCATCGTTAAGGTTGACCGCGCTTGCTTGAACAATGTTTTTAGTTCTCTAGCAGCACCAACAAAATTTGTGCCATTATCGCTATATAAATCAGCACAATGACCACGCCTAGCAACCAAACGCTTGAAAGCTGCAATAAACCCTTGAGAAGTTAAATCGCTTACTGCCTCTAAGTGTACGGCCCTTGTTACCATACACACAAACAAACATATATATCCCTTATAAGCTTTATGACCTCTACCTTTGGAAGTTCTCATTAATATGGGTCCAGCATAATCTACACCACTACGATAAAAGGGTCGAATTGGTGTTACCCGAGCAGGTGGTAATTGACCCATAAGTTGATCTCTTGTTTGTGCTGAATGTCGCACACATACGACACACTTTCGAACATACCATTTTACACGATTCCTACCATCGATAATCCAAAACTTGTCCCGAATATAATTTAACATCAATTGGGGACCACCATGTAGTGTTTTAGAGTGAGCTTCAGCTATAACAAGATCTGTTAAATGAGATTTCGAAGGTAATATTACAGGATGTTTAGATCCAGCACTAATTTCAGCTCTTTCCAAACGTCCACCAACTCTCAATATATTTGACTTATCAATAAATGGATTTAATGAGGTAAGTTTACTTTTTTTGTTTATGATAGCTTTTTCTTTCAAATCCTTTATCTCCTGTTGAAAATTCTCTTCTTGACATTTTTGAATGCAAATTTGTAGGGCATCGTTTAACTCTGTACTTGTTAACCAGATAGGTAATTCAAATCGTTGACATTTCTTTACTTTGTTTATAAATCTTTTACAATATGATAACACCCTAACTAATTTTCTAAGGGTTGAAAACTTGGTCCACAAATCTAGTACATTTTTGTTGATAACGTGACAAACTTTTTTGGTCTTTTCTTCTAAATTAATATCAAGTATATAGGATTCAGTTTTCTCAATATTAAGATTTTTTAACCATTGTGGACCCTGTTTCCATAACTCATAATCTGGTAACTCTGATGGCTTGATTCCGCGAGATGCACAATCTGCTGGATTATCACCTGAAGATACATGTGACCATTGAGATCGATCTAAAACATTCAATATTTCTGAAACTCTATTCGCTATAAACGTTTTCCAGCGACTTGGATGACTGCTCAGCCAAGCCAATACAATAGTAGAATCAGTCCAAGCTCTTATGTTAGTTTTCGAAATATTCATTACAGTTGAGACCTCTTCCAATAGTTTGGCTAACAGCATAGCTCCACACAACTCTAGTCTTGGAATTGACACTTGCTTTATTGGTGCGACTCTAGTTTTAGAAGTGATTAGGTGTACATATACATTTTCAGCATTGTCAACTACTCGTAAATAAACAACAGCAGCATACGCTTCACTTGATGCATCACTAAATCCATGCAGTTCCAAAAGAACATTACTTTTTGTGACATTTATCCATCTCGGAAGACGAAATCTGGTAAGTTCTGTGAGTTCATTACGGTAAGTTATCCATTCATTTAAAAGTTCAGTAGGTAGTTTGTCATCCCAATTGATACCAGAAAGCCATAGCTTTTGAATCATAATTTTGGCTGTTATAATTGCTGGTGATATCCAACCTATTGGATCAAACAATCTTGCTATATCAGAAACAACTTTTCTTTTAGTTACAGGTTCTTCGATTGGTGGTAGCTGAACGGAGTATTCAAATTCATCGGTTCGTCGGTTCCAGGTAAGTCCTAATATTTTTATTATCGCATCAGATTCTAGTTTTAAGTTATTTTCATTTGATCTATTTGTTTCGCTTATTTTATCATGTAGATGTTCATTATTACTAGCCCATTTCTGAATTTCAAAACCTCCGTTTTTCAATAGCTTCGTCATTTGGTCAAAAATTAGCATGCCTTCTTCCACCGTCTCGCACCCGGTTAAGAGATCATCCATGTAATACCCTTGTAATACCCTTTCAGATGCTAGAGGAAATTGATGTCCTTCATCATAAGCTACTTGATTAAGTGTTCTTACTGCTAAATACGGCGCTGAAGCAGTACCAAAAGTAACTCGTACTAAACGTAAATGCTGAAATTCTTCAGAAGGGTCAGGCCGCCATATTATGCGTTGAAAATCTGCATCGGTGTCAGATACTCTTACCTGTCTGTACATTTTTACAATATCTGCTACTATACAGATTGGAAAAAATCTCCATTTCATTAGAATATGTCTTAGTTCCAACTGCAAAGTAGGTCCAACCATGAGCTCACTGTTAAGTGATATTCCATTGTTATCTCGACTAGAGGCGTTAAATACGACTCTAAATTTAGTAGTAGTTTTGTCATTCCTAATTACTTCATGATATGGCAAGTAAACTGATGGTTTGGCAATCTCTTCCTTTGGTATACGTTGCATGTGCGCTAGCTGTAAGTATTCTAAAATAACTTCGGAATACTGTGTTTTTAAATTAGGTGATTTGATAAATCGTTTCTCTAAAGACATAAATCTTTTCATTGCAATTTCACGTGAATTGCCATACCTGCAGCTTGGATTATCGTTTTTAAAAGGTAATCTCACGATGTATCTGCCAGAGGGATCCCGTTTAGTGGTTTTACGGTATAATTCTTCACACTTGGACTCTTCCAGAGTGAACGGTTTCTTATCAAAATTGAAGCTATCAGATTCAAGTTCCCAAAACTTCTTAAGGTCAAACTCTTCATTTTTGATTTGATAATGCAGTGTAACAATTGTTGTGTTATTACAACATAAAGTATTGTTAGCGTTATTTGAACTATCAACTTTGCCTGATAAGACCCAACCTAATTTGGTATTCTGAGCTATTGGTGTTCCTGGAGGGCCTCTTATTAACCCTTCAGCCATAATTTGGCAATAGACATCAGCACCTAATAACAAATCGATTTGATTTGGTACGTTAAAATTTGGATCTGCTAACTTCATTTCTGGTAATTTAAACCACGATTGAACCACGATTTTCCTCTCTGGAAGCAATGAAGTTAGTTTCTGAAGAACATGAGTTTTTACATGTATGACAAAGTTAGGATCATGTATCGATTGTAGTTTCACATAAACGATTTGTTTAGAATTAAGGAATGTGTTATTTCCCCCCCCGATTCCCTCTATCCGACAATCGCTGTTAATTTTCCTTAGCCCAAGCAATTGAGCTGCAGACTCCGTCATAAACGACGCTTGTGATCCTTGATCTATCAAGGACCGCAATGTTATATTTGACCCTGTGATTGATTGTATATTAACCAAAGCTGTTGCTAATATTACCTGATAGTTGGTACTAGTAAAACAATTGGTAATATTGGTAATGTTTGTTACTTCACCTTCATCTTGTTGCGTTGTTATAGGTTTAGTGAAACTCGTGTGCAATAATGTATGATGTTTCTTCCTGCATGTTCGACATCTAGTGGGCAACCGACATGTTACAACAGTATGATTAGTACCTAAACAATTGAAACATAATTTAGTGGTTTGGACAAAATTACGACGAGTGTTCAAGTCTACCTTGGCAAACTCTTTACAATTGCCTAGTTTATGGCCACTGTTAGAACAATAAATACACGGAATAGACGACAATGATAGGTTTTTAACCGCTGTATTAACATAATGTGATTTAGCACTTTTGTCAGGTTTCTGACATGAATACTCCAAAGATTTATATCTAATTTCTAAAAATTCCAAAAAGTCCGATAATTTTGGCAATTCATCATTTAAATTGCATGTTTGTGCTTCCCATTTCTTACGGGATGTGGGATCAAGTTTTGAGCTTAAAAGAAAAATAATTGTTATGTCCCATATATTCTCGGTGTCTAGACCCAAATTTTTTAAATGATTTATACACTCTTTAGATGTTAAAAAAAAATCTTTTAAATTATTATATGATTCTACAGTTAAACTCTTTTGGCCATAAAAACGTTTTAAAATACTATTAGATATAAATTTTTTATTGTTATAAGTGCGTTCTAGTGTTTTCCAACAGGTAACATAATTTTCATTAGTGATAGGTAAATGACGTAAGATTTGTTCAGCTTCTCCTATTAGATAATTCTTTAAATAGCGCAATTTCTCCACATCCGACAGCGTGTCGTTATTATGAATAAGAGATTGGAACAAATCTCTAAATGTATTCCATTCCGAGTATTGTCCCGAAAGTTTCTATCGATATCTTAGGAAGTTTGATATTGCTTCGATTATGCTCATCTGTAGTTACAGTTACATGTGTGTTGTTTGGCTTCATATTTTGCATTCGTTCTTTGAGTAATGTTTTATAGTCCGTATATAAATCCTCTGTTTGGTCATATATGTTGTTCTGTATATACTCAGACTTCTCTAAATCTTCCCTTTTAAACGCAGTTATTAGTTTCATATGACTATTTTCAAACTCTGACCAATTCTTTTCAAGTGTATCTAATCTAGTTTCTATGTACGGTAATGTTAGTCTATCTTTGGGAGACTTCTTAAAGTTCGTAAAAGCTCTTTCGATTTTCTTGTTAAAATCTATTTGTAATCTTATCAATGACTCCATATTGTCTTACTGTATCCAAAAAGTCAGGTTAAGTTTTTTATGTAAACTTCAACTGAATGATATTGTTGCAAGTCCAAACAAACGGTAAATATTCTAAGTCCAAACAAGCGTAAAATTTTCTAAGTCAAATGCTGATCAGTGAAAATTTTAGAAGTTCCAAATGGCGCTAATTATTCTAAGTCCAGTGACTTTATCACAAAATTTTTCTAAGTGTTTCAGATTCCAATACTTAGAAAAAATCGGGCATGGATTCCCCGTCTCAACCAGTTAACACGAAATATTTTACAAGTCCTAAACACTTAGAATTTTGGCTCACTTTTAACACACTAAGAGTACTCACGGTTTATTACTTTGTCCAGTCACTGATTTTCACTATAACTTTTAGTTCACAAGTTTTAACGGTAGGTGGCGCCACTGTCGCACTGCACTGTACTACTTATGTCCGGCTACGGAGGTCCAATGAATAATACTTGACCAATGAATAAAACTTCAAATTACAAGACGAAGGTGATACTGTTTATTGGTTCTCGATTATTAAAAATTTTACAACTGTACTTAGCCTAACGTTGGTAACGAAACCATACCGCCATCTAGGAAGGCGGTACAGTGCCATCTAGTGGTCATCGGAAGAACTATATTTTTATTTATTAGTTTAATGTTTCTACATTTAAACACCTCCGAAGTACGGAGACGGTCTGAAACTAAAGCTCTTTGGCGGTCACCCATTTACAGAATGACTGCGCGCCTAGGTATCTAGCCTCGCGGATCCCTTACGGACCACTGAGAGCCTCAATATGAATAATATAATCATCATTACAGTTGAAATAAGTCGACTGCTGGACAAGCCTCCCTCAAGAATCATCTTGGGAGGATATGCCATAATCGCTTATGTTTGGCAGGCGTGTTCGCCATCGCAGTAAGATGGTCATAGTACCCAGAAGGAAGCTGCTGCCCATCTTCTGATGGAATATAATATACAATATTCATTACAAAGCTAAGGAAATCAAAGAAAAAGTTATACCGAATGGAGAAAACCTCGCACAAAGACAACTCTCTACACCAAGCTTATCAGTTTCAACCTCACTCAAGCTTAAGTTCTTCTTCAATAATTATTTCTTTACGTTTTATTCCAACCTGAATCAATAATGAAAAACCTTTGATTTCTGATGTCTCGCCGTCTAGACAAACATGGGCAGAATAAAAGCTACCCTACCTATTATACCCTATTAATTCCTAAAAAAGAATATATTTTTGCGTTAAAGACTACATCTAGTAATTCCTGTAAAACATCTAAGTATAGCTAAAATATATATTGTAAGCATGACACTTACGTTAACAGTAATTTTCTTTGAATTTAAATATTTTTGCAATATTAGAAACGTATAATTTAGTTATACCATTAAAATAATTTGAACGTGCTTTATCTGGATCAAAGCCCAATTACGATACGACGAATCCTTTAAGGCTCGTGAAATTCAATATTCTCTTTCCAAGATATTCTGCGGAGAATTTAGGGCTTGTTAGTGTAGTGGTCAGTGACCCTGACTGCTAATCCTATTATTGGCTCTGAGATCATCATATCAGCCGAAAGACCACCACTGCTGGACAAAGGCCTCCCCCAAGGATTTCCACAATGGCCGTTCTTACGCTGCCCGCATACAGCGGCTTCCCGCGAACCCTTGCAAGATCGTCGGTCCACCTTGTAAGGGTTCTGCCCACGCTGCGTCTTCCAATGCGTGGTCGGCACTTGAGGATCTTTCTTCCCCAGCGGCCATCGGTTCTACGAGCTATGTGCCCCACCCACTGTTACTTCAGTTTGGCAATTCTTTGGGCTATGTCGGCTACTTTGGTTCGCCTGCGAATTTCGTCGTAATCTATTCGATTGCGCAGCGATACTTCGAGCATAGCCCTCTCCGTTGCTCTATGGGTGACTTTAAGCCTTCTTACATCTCTGTTCCATAAGTCATTAATGTCATTAAATTAAACATAAAGTCATCAACACACACTGGTCGAAGACTTTCGACTTAAGACACTGCTGTATTTGGAACGAGAAAATATTACGTAGCTTCCCGAACGCTGCCCAGGCGAGTTGGATTCTAAGATAGACCTCTCTCTCGAAGTTAGAGTTTACTCTGTATCTGAACTACTGGTAATTCATCAATAATATCATAAATATCACAGATTAATTACATCCAGACTCAGAAATATAGAAGTATTTTTATCAGTTTTCTGATTCCCATGGCATATACCCTGTCTAGTTTAGCATCAAAGGGCAGTCTCTTAGTTGTATTAAGACATTTAGTCATTTATTTAGGTGCATATGTATGACTACATAAACTATTTGATTTTTAAGTTAGTTGGTGCTACGGAAGTTGCGTTAAGCGGGTCGTCCCGACTGCATGCTTAAGGCAACAGTCGTTAAGCCACGTTAACGCCATGAAGAATTCTGATATACCTAAAGGTATCCACTTCCCACACGACAAAAAATTACACAACGCATATTCATCAGGATATTTATTAAGAAACCTCTTGTTTTCTTTAAATGACTAAAAACAGTAGTTATCATTAAAAGCTTAACAATAATTTTATGTTAGGATCACTTGCATAAAACTAGATCAAAGGTGTCAAAGGTGTATTCTACTGATTGAAACCTAAGATTCCATAGACACATGAATATAAATTACAACATTACGTCAAAAAGATGGGTACCAAATAGAAACATGTTTCAATAAGAAAAATGTCGCAAGCGACTCCCCTTAAAGAGACATTAAGAAAATGCAGCGAGTAACAAGGACCATTAGAGTGACGTCAGAGTTCTTAAACAGGATCTTGAATTGTAAATCTTCCGTCGCATGGAGTAACGACCACTACAACGTAGTATTGGTGCACTGCACAATTGGATCTGAATACATTACTGCTTTTCTACCGTTTTATATTGCGGGCTTTTACGGCTGGACAGAAATGTAGAGAGACATCTAACTCATGGCAACGTAATTTTAGTATTCCGTTTTGTTTTAAGATCGAGCACAAAAAGGTTTTATATTTCAATTCTATGAGTAATAGAATCAAGAATCAATCATTTATTCACTGAATATGAGTGTATACATGAAGGTGTTAACAAATTTGATAGTTTCAAATTTCATACTCTGTCGATATGTCGATGTGTAAATATTATTAAATTAGATATTTAGATTAAACAATAACTTTACACAGTTTTTTAAACAAGCTAAATTATAATACATTCGATTCAAATTTACCATTGCACGAAATTATATTATACATTAAAATTACAATTACAAATAAAACCGGTATATGTCACAATTACAAAATATTTTATATTACATGTATATATCATAATTATCATCATGAACATAAAAAAATGACATAGGTACATGTCAAAAAATTCAAGTATTAATAAAATTTTAGAAAATAACAATATAAAGAAGATGTAGTTGTAGAAATTTTATATTTTGGTGCAGACATCATTTTGTTTCCATTGAATAAAATCTTTAATAGTATAAAAACAATTTAGTAACACCAATTTAGTCAAACTTGTTTTAAATGTTTCTATAGGTAGCTCTTTAATATTATTTGGCAGTGTGTTAAAAATTTTAATGGCCACCAAAAAAGTACTATTGTCAATAAAGTCCTCTGCATTCATTTTTAGCCAGGGTTAACAGGGATTAGCCATCTTCGCGGAACATACATATTATATAGTGTACAAGCATGAACATATCCACACTTCCACTTTGTATTACCTCTCTCATGATTCTGAGTTACTTAGGATTATAGCCGAAATAACGAAAAGAAGTCTAAAACAAAACATTCTGGAACAATAATTGCTGACTACGGTCTGTTATTGAGAAGTGGTCTTCAACTTCAAGTAAAATCTCAGTAATTTTTCTTATTGAACGTATTACTGGGATTTTATTTGAAAGAAAAATTCTCAGTAACTAAGGACTCTATTATTTGCGACTAAAAATACAATCACCTACCGACTTGGGAAATATGCAATAATTGGACACGAAGTATACTCAGAGAAATCAAAACTGCTTCTTCGCGGGAATAAACTTCAATATCTCAACCGCTGTGGTATCCGTGCATTTGAAATAAAATTGCAATATATGAAATTTAATCCGTGCATCTGAATTTAAACCTTCGACGTAATCATGTTGTCTGTCCAACTACGCTTGTTGCTACATCCCTAGCTCAAAGATCTTTTCTATTCTTAAGTAGTTTTGTGTATAATAAAGTCAATAAACTCTTGCACATATATCCAATGTGCAAGCCACAATGCAAAAAAACTGCGACAAACTGGCTCTTAAAGCTCGATTATACAGAAACTGAAAATTTAATAAATATAATAAAATAATCTACACACACACACACACTCAAACACACACGCGCGCGCGCACACACATATAAACACACACACACACACACACACACACACACACACACACACACACACACACACACATGCATGTTTCCACATTGTTGTGTGTACGCGAATATTGTCTCTCTGTTACAGTATTGTATAAATACATTGTACTTTATAACAAAAACTATCCTAAATCGCTGCAGGGAGGAGAGAGCCTGGAGATTTGTCACACAGGTCTCGAGCCTACTACAGACTCCAGCTCTCTCAAAGGTTCAAAATTAATGTTAGTTTTTGTACTTTTAATCTTACATCGATTGTACTTTTATTTGTACCTTTTTGAGAGAATTAAACGAAACGAAAACGAACAGTACTTAAACTTTTCTGCTTTAGTTATTGGAACTGATGATGTTGTTTCAATAAACGTGAGTGTTTTATATTGGTTAGAATCAAAGCCTTTATAGTTTTCATTAAGAAGGTGAGTAAGTTTTATCATTTATGATCTACACACTCAAAATACTTCTTATTCTAATGTTGGTATTTCAGTTAGAAATAAAACGCCTTTAGGGAAATAAATTCCTTTGTCTGTGTGTTGACTTAATACACATTCACGCATATAAAGCTCTCCTGTACAACTGAAAACTTTTTGTGTGACCGAGGATTGAAACCAAAACTCGTGGGCAATGTTTAGTTGCGCGGAGATTGTTTTAGCCACTGCACTACGCCGTAACATTTTTTCCAACAATACAACAAAAATTAAAATAAAGAGTAATATATTATTCCAACAAAATTAAATACGTACTGAAAGATAATCAGAGCTGCGAAGTGTTTTATTAGTCTCATGAGTAATAAATCGAGTCAAGCAAAAAATTAACGACTTTATTTGTTCATATAGTAAAAGTTAAATAAGCTTTGCAACTTCAGCAATTAAGGCAATGTCACTTTTATTTATATTAAAGATGCCACTTTTATTTATATGTTTTTATTTTAAGTCGCCATGTCAGATAATGTTCACTGTTCTAACCTAACTTAACTCATTTATGTCACTAAGAAGACCCAATGGGTCGATTTAACTACCATCCTTTTATCCCATGGTATTGTGGCTCACGCATTCGGCTACTTTTCGAGAGGTGTTCCTACTCCGTGTAATGTGGTACGCGGCGCAGAGGCTAGTTGCTCCCTAAGCCAAATGTGTAACCGGTCTTCAATCTCAATAAAAGATTATTTAGTCTATGCCAAGATTTTGCCGTTTTAATAAGAAGTTATAGGTCCAGCGCGTTATTAATTCTGTTTTTTTATAGACAACGCCCGCACCAGGGAATCTCATCCCTCTGTCGCGGGGTACTTTACAAACATATAATAGATAGACACAAATTACATCCAGACTCAGAACAACTATTTATGAGTCACACAAATAGTTGTCTCGTGTGGGACTCGAACCCGCGACACATAGCGGCGAGGCGACTGTCTTAGCCGCTGTGCTACACGTGCAGTCCAAATTGGTAATTGTGAATTGTTTAGCAGTATTTCTCGCTACATATAACGCCATGAACATTTTATACGGAATACATTATTAAAAATCTAAACACATAATACCATTGCCAGTTGACCAGTTTAGATAATAATATACACCATTCTATATAGTTCCATAATTTTCAATCACAAAGAGACCATTCCATTTGTGGATTTACGATTCGTATATATAAGATAGAGGGTGCAATTACCGCTAACGACATTTTGGAGGGCATTTGTCGCGTAACATTATCTGTGATAGTCCTAGTGTGACCTCTGCTTTATCTCTCATGTGCACTATTATGTTCTGCTTGGTTTAGGAGCACGATACAATCTTATTCGACGGTTACCGTAGCCTAGTTGGTAGTGCTCCTGCCTACGAAGCTGGTGGTCCTGGGTTCGAATGCCGGTAAGTGCAAATATTTGTGTGATGAGCACGAATGAGTCCGCCTTTGTACATTTTTTTTTGTGCATGAAGTGATAAATAAATAAATAAATAAATATTTGTTTCTGAGTCATGGATGTTTTCTATGTATTTAAGTGTTCATCTATCTATATAAGTGTGTATATCGTTGCCTGGTACCCATAGTACAAGCTTTGCTTAGTTTGGGGCTAGGATGATCTGTGTGACATTGTCCCTAGATATTATTATTATTATAATGCATTGAAATATTTTTATATAACAAGAGATCGCACGTATTCGAAATTCGACCATTAAGGTTCTATTGTCAAAGATTATGATATTAATTTGTTCTCAATTGAGACACTCAGTTTTTCGGAGTGTCAAAAGCATGGTAGCATGTGTAATGTGTTTTTTTATTAAAAAATACTTCTTATATCTGTTTCATAAAAATGTTAGCTATCTGTAAACCTTTTTAGTATGAACTTTAGCTGTTCCAATTTTCATACTCATCCGTCCTCGACATATTTCTTAATAAGGGGTAATTTATTTTTGCTTTATCTATTAATATTATAATAAATCGTAGTATTTATGTTTCAAACATAAATACTACGATTTATTATAATACATTGATCAAAAGTATTTAAACTATTTTACTTGTCTATTTGTTATATAGCGTCATCCAAAGCAAAAATTATGTAATAATTATAAATTTATATTTTACAGTCTGCTTAAAACATTTCAGGTTTTAATAGAGGCGAGTAAGGGCTGAAAACACCTTCACCAGACCTGCCTAGTGGGCACCTCTTATATAGGCGGTTGGAGGCTGCCTCTAATGTAGGTGGTTGGAGCCCTTACTCACTAGAGGGCATCCGACTTTGACTTGACTCTGGGCGTTTATTGATGGGTAAATACAAGAAAAGGTAGATGAAATAGACTTCTGAACACTATATTAATTAGTTACTATGTTACGGGCTTCACATTTTAAACATAAAATGTTATAAAAATAGAACATTGAGAGAAGATAATAGAAGAAAACCAACCCAAAACTACTACACACAAAGTCAGTAGGTAGTATAGCGGAGACAATTGGATAGATAAAAGTATATTATTTTTCTTACCTTATTTTTATTTAATGAGTAATCCCAGTCGCTTGTAGTTCTATAATATAAATAAGGGTGGTTACATAGAGGTGCTCGGTATAAATTGTGTGATCGTGAGCGGTTACTAATCTATTAAACGGCTCTCCACATTTCATTTCGTAGTTCATATGTACATTGACTCGCACAAAAGCCAAGCTTGTACGTTAGAACTAATTTAAATTTAGAACGTAGTTTTTATTAGGTTTCCGTACCCAAAGGGGAAAAACGGGACCGTATAACTAAGACTTCGCTGTGTGTCTGTCTATCTGTCTGTCCGTCTGTCACCAGGCTGTATCTCATGAACCATGATAGTTAGACAGTTGAAATTTTCACAGATGATGTATTTTCTGTTGCCACTGACAACTAGAAAACAAAATAAAATAAATATTTAAGGGGGCTCCAATACAACAAACGTGAATTTTTTGCTCATTTTTATAGATAATGGTACGGAACGCTTCGTGCACGAGTCCGACTCGCACTTGGCAGGTTTTTTAAACTTCATGGCACTGACAAAATGGATCTATGCTATCTGTATTTTTTAATCTTTACACGAGGATATATATGTTGTAGCTACACCAATTACTACAAACTTGTACGGATTTGATCGGTACCAGTAATGTGCTTCCTTATGTAAGCCGCCTAAGAGAGCGATCGGCACCATGCCCACTTATTTCTGAGATACAGTTTCTAGATAAGTTTACTTGTTCAGTTTGATATATTGCATTACACAATGCCAAAAAACTATGTTATTTTGTTTAAATTTTGAAACGCAAGTTTTAAACTTTATTTCACTAATAAAATAGATGTTTACTTTGTTTGTTTTTTAATATTTAAAAGGGACATTTAAAGCTGGAGCATAAATTTGGCATTTACGAGTAACCGGCTTCTTTATGTAAGGAGCCTAAGTGAGAGATTTGTTATGTACAAATATGTGGAGCATACAAATACTGAATTAATTGACTTGTTCAGAATGATATGTTGTTTTACACAGCACCAAAATACTGGGTCTTTTTGTTTACATTTTGTAACACAAGTTTCACTATTAAGATGGATCTGTGCTATCTGTATTTTGTTTATATTTAAAATGGAAATATAAGTTGAAGTTGTAGTAATCACTACCAATTTCTACAGATTTGGTATGTACCAGTTACCCGCATCCTTATGTAAGCAGCCTAAGAGAGCAATCGGCACCATGTGACATTCTTTCACACAACATAAGGCCAAATTTCTGGATAATTATGAGAGTAATGTAAAATAAGATATAAGTATCATTTCACTAATAAGATAGAAAAAAAGAAAGAAATACTTTTATTTATAATACACACACATACAAATTAGTTAAAAGGTGCTTAAAACAAAACCAATTGATGTCTACCATCAATGGGTCCCAACTTCAGCATAAGCTACAGCAAAAATTACTGTAGTGTGTTGGCCCCAGTGATTGAAACCATACATATTATTTCTATACAGGTACAAAAAGAGTTAAACGGAAATGAGATACACTACAACTACAAAAACATAACAAGTTATACTTTGAATAAGAATACTTAGATTAAATAGTCCTAAGTGGATAACTAACACATACGTTATACGATACATTTAACAGTAATGCAATTTTAATGGATCTATATGTTTATATCTTTGAAATGGAAATATAAGTCGAAGCTGTATCAATAATAACTAACTGGTACCGATTTGGTATGTACCAGTAACCGGCCTCCTTATGTAAGCAGCCTAAGCGAACAATTGGCACCGCGCGCCACTTATTTGTTAGGCACAGGCGACGCTATTATGCCACCGAATCCAAATTACAATGGACCAACTTCGTGGAAGCACTAAACATTTGGCTGTAACTTCGCTAATATACTCGGAGATTGTATTTTTAAGCTATGAATGGTTTAATGCTGAATTTAGTTACAAGAATTCTTAATATTATTAAGATGTATTGGATATTCTACACTAAAATAACACAGACTTAAGCAGGAAATACAGAGATATAGTTAAGTAACATCTAACCTGTATTAGTAATTTTAAAACCATTTGTTTAACATTTAAATGATATTATGATGATGTATATACTACCTAATTTGTAAACTTTCGAATTTGAACGTCAGGCATTTTCAGGTTGAATATAAGCCCGGTAGCTTAAAGATGTAACAAAGATGTAAAAAAATTTCGTAATTTCTCCTGTTGCGGATGGAAAAAATTTCTGACAAATAAATCAGTCACCAAGTCAACCATCATATCGGCCGAAAGACGTGGATTGCTGGACAAAAGCCTCTCCGAGGCACAAAGGAATCGTGGCCTTCAATTGGGATTATATCCCTATAAAATAAATACAGTTTCTTGTAACTTATTTTATATATAGTATGTTTATTAGCTATCTGTCTGCCATTGCACGCGCTCTGCCTAGTTTAGGGTCCTTATACTTATCGTATGGGCATTGGTTACCGTAGTGTCAGAGTTGTTCAACCATCTATGGATTGACCGCCAGCCTGGTGGCCTAACCTAAGCCAATTACTTACGGACCAGTGAGAACATCTGGCTAGGCTTAAGGTGAGATCTCACCTTAAGCCTAGCCAGATGAATGATGAGATAAAATAAACATCTTGGGACAGCGTTAGCTGTCCCAAGATGTTTATTATATTTTATGTTTATTTTTATGTTTATTTTATTTTATTTATGTTTGATGTGTACAAGAATAAATAAAGAAACCGTAATTACCTTAACGCTGTAAATACGTAGTTTTGAGAGGGTCTCCGTATTTTGAAGGCCTCATTTAGCTGTCGGTCCAGGTTATAGTCGTTATTAATTTATGTTAGATGCCTGAACGGCTTGTTTAACGCTTAAACAGGAGGAAGTAATGGCCATATAAAAAGAACTGGCCAAAAAAAAATTTCAAATATTTATAAGTGTTATGCCACGCGGTTATACAAGAAGTGATTGACCAAGCGCAACATATATTTCACTATATTATTAATAATAAAAAAATATTCAGGGATATTATTCACACATGGCCATCTGATGTGGCCTGTGACCCGCGGTTTCACCCGCGTTATTATAGCCTATGTATTATTCGGATGCATAAGCTATATTACTATAAAGTTTTAATGAAATTCTTTAAAATAGTTTTTACGTGAAGGAGTAACAAAATCCATACATCCTTTCTCACAAACTTTCACATTTATAATGTGTATAAGTAAATAAGATTCATAAACCCACATTATTAGATTATCTTCTATTCTTTAGAAGTTATATCTCCCTCTCTACTTCCACCTTCCACAATCACACTACTTGTAACGCTATCATCACGCATTCAGCAGCTTTCAATTTATTTTCAATTCAAGCAGGTTTAAAGATGCTCTACTTCAATAACGGAAACTAAAATAGATCTTTGAATTTAGGATCACAATACCACAAACTGACAACTGCTACAATTTAAAAGATATCCTACAGAACACAAACTAAAGCATGATCCGTAGTCAAAGTAGTCAAACAGACGGCAATGAATGCAACATCGTACGTAACACTTCGTAGACTGCAGTATTTAAAGCAAATGCAATAAATACGTTTAGGCAAAAGCATTTTGGAGCATCGTATTTGTGAATGTGCTAAGTAGGTCACACGATTCCTAACACGCTGTCGCGAAAGAGATAAATGTAAGCAATACGTACTAACGTACTGCACAACCAGTGTCGAACATGTACGTACTTAGAGGAATGTTAAAATAGGTCATAATAAGGCAAGGAATTTCAAATCAAATCAAATCAATAATTATTTTTTCAAATATGGTACATAAGATCTTAATAAAAAGGTTATATCCAACATATTCTGACCTGAAGTCGTGCAAATATACGAGTACATATAGTTAAGTTAGTTAGTTTAGTAAGTAATGTAAATCTTCTTTACGTATCTTGACTTGGGGAGTAAATTGATGAATGCACGAGAGCTATACGATAGCGGACGGGCTGATATAACTTAGTAAAGATAAAGAAAGAGAGAGCGTTAAGTATATATATTACTGTAGGCGCAAGGGAGAGAGGTGCCAGCACACATTTTCTTTCACTCTTTGTGTGGTCACTTCAATTGTGTGGTCAGTCGCTTTTTTTGTAGCATGTCTTGTACTAAAAGAATAAAAGATACAGTAAGTAGGACCTACTGCTGAGACTATCTCGCTTTCGACGCATTTGTGTGAAGAAGAAAAAAACTAAATATCTAAAAAGAAAAATGAGGAAGGAACGCGACGAAGAATTCATCAGGGTAAAAATGCCAGCTAGTATTATTACGACATACATTGCATCACATACGCTAAAAATATACTGAACGTCATTTTTAATTCTATTCTTTCAATTGTCTAAATCACACATTCACATATACACAGGCAATGGAGAAATTGCATAGCATATATACAAACAGTTGAAACCATGCAGTTGAATTAACAAACACCTTATTTTAAAGGTCAGATAAAAACAAAACACAACTAATTATTAAAAAATCAGTCACGTGTGCGCTAGATTCGCTTACCGACGGTTTCGTACTAATATATGTATATATAGATAAGTAAATAATTCGTTCATCACGGGAATTAACTCACAAAGATTTTTCTCGTATCTTTTTGCGACGTAATTAGCAATTTATAGTTAAAAGAAAACGCTTTTAATCAAATTTCATATTTAGAAGACAACGGGTCTATGTTATAGCTTCGTTGCTAGTGACAAAATATGCGGCACATACCACCGTATTTTTTCATTGCGTAGTATTAAAAGGATTATTTGATTCACAGCTCCAACCGTAGTATTAATATCATCATAAACTCGTAGAGGTGGTAACCCCTACAACTCAGTTACTGTTATAAATGTCACCATTGACAAACAGACAGACGGACAGCGAATCGAATCCATAAGGGTTCTTTTTATCCCTTTTCCTTTCAATTCTAAAAACAATCCAATATAACAGACGAGACTCACAATTCAATCATATTTTTCTTTGTACAAAATTTATATCGATACCCTTTGATATATATTGATAATCGATACTAACAAATGTCTCCAACATCCGCAAGCCTGGTGTCACAGCTAATCTAACAGCAAATAGTCACGTGATCAAGCGATCGCTTCACTGCACCTACATAATCCAGTAACATCAAAGGGTCTGATTGATCGAGCATGACAACATATGGCAAGCAATATAGTTCTATTGTTGCGTTTGACTCGTTTATAAATAGACTAGCTTTTTCCCTCGGCCTCGTTTGCGTTATCAAATTTTAAGAATATTGGAACAAAGTTCCTAATTGCGCATTGTGAAAGGGGGCTAGACGGAAAAAATTCTTACGAAAAGTTGTCATGACACTTTTTGCAGCTGTGCGGCGTGCGCATGTTTCTCTGTCTCTCTCTCTCTTATAGAAAGCAAGCCAGATATTTTCATTTCTATTTTGCATTGAAGAGTGTGGTGTCGCAACGATTATTTTTGTTGAGTGTATAAACAGGTTTTTTGTACATAATGAATAATAAGAAATAACTTCGTTCCATCCGGGTGTCCCTTGACACCTGTCAAGTATTTTTTTTCTAGAAGGTGGTTTGATATGTTATTTTCTGTTTATCGTCATATCAGCTGAAAGACACACAGATACTGCTGGACAAGGCCTCTGAAAAGATCTACAAAGATTGCCAGTCTTGTCCAACACTGACTATGTGTGTGCAAAATTACGTGATCATCCATTGATTTACTATGGTGTGGAAACGTAACAAATAACTCATTTAACAATTTATAATCATATTAAATAAATTATTATGAGCTAACACTGTGTGGTGGCGATGAAGAATATTATCAGTCCATCCTATCCCGTGGGGGTCGTAGAAATCGACCCGAGGAAATACTTACTAGAGAACGGGCAGCAGCGTTTTTCTGTGAACTATGACCATCAAACTGCGATCGCTAACCCGTCCGCTAAGCGTGGTGATTATGGCATATCCACCAGTTCTTTGGGGAGGCTTTTGTCCTGTGGATGTAGTTTGGCTGACATGATGAGGAACTAATATAGTCAAAACCGTAACGGATATCACAAGGTGATCTCTTGAAGAGATCAAAACTGTTGGCAGAGTTGGCATAAAATAAATTACGTATATACTTATCCGTACTTATCGTATGGGCCGTGGTTACCTTAGTGTCGAGTTGTTCAAGCCGCCCATCAGGCCTCTGACTTGGCTTAACGACTGTTAGATAATAGCTAATACAACTGGGACCGACAGTTTAACGTGCCCTCCCTCCGAAGCACGGAGACTCTCAGAAATTAAACCTCTGGCAGTCACCCATTTATGGCATCTGTCTGCGAGCCTAGTTACTTATCTGGCTATGAGCGAATTTAACTAAATGTAACAAAATTTAGGATAATAATGTAATAAGATTTTTGAATTTTTTCTTCCTTAAAAACATCTCAATAGCAAGTTGGAGCTTTAGCCTTGGGGTGTATATAACGATTCTGCGCCAGACGGCTCTCTGCTCGTGTCGACAGAACCATATTATTCAGCAATGAGATTGAAACTAATAGTGTAGATAACTCTCTTATCGTAAACAGTTCAATAATAAAATATAAGCCGACGAGATTATTAAGACTGCCTTCCATAACTAGACATTGCCCAGGAGATACCATTTGAAGAATTATCCTTTTTTTTTTCAAATAATATTTCTGAAGGCCAGTCGTCTTGTCTGTAACAGTTCAACGCATTGATCTTGAATGGTAACATATCGAGTTCCGTCTTCAAACTATCCTATTTGGTTCACTTTGTTGATGTTTCACACGTCACACAAATATCAACCTAACCCTTTAGAAAATACGATAGCTGCTTCAATAAAGAGAGATGTAACATTGTTGTTAATCAATTTTGTATTTTATGGCTTGGTGCTAAGGTTTGCATTTGTATTGAACGTACATTTAAATAATGCAAGTCAGCAGATGATGGTGTGTATTGGACGTGGGCTGAATTTCGTGGATTTTCAGTGACGTTTGATTGTTTTATTGGCGGTTGCGTGATAAATTACTTTTTTCTGTCATGAATATACAAGATACTTTTTATTCTTGACTTTCAATACGGTTTGGATTGATACTCTGAGTTTGATTTGAGCTACTTACAAAGTTTTCAAACGGCCATATACAAAGGTTTGAATTTTGCTGAACTTCTCATTCCACCGATTCTGCAAAACGCGGTTTTCCTCGGTGAGATAAAGCCGATGGTTGAGTTATTCTCAGTCATCAACGCACGCACATTCTCCAAGAGCTACCATTGAACGAGTTAATCAGTGATGTAGTTGATCGGTCATGAGTTATCAATCGATAGTACTGAACTTTTGTTCGGGATTTCTAACATTAAGAGGGTCATATCCATAGGTTAAATGGAGCACTTTGAGGGGCAAATTTGATAATTATCTGCCTAAAGTTAGAGTCTAACTCGTGGTGCACTTCTACGGAAAGGAAACGTATGTTAGCTTGTTCTTTAGATGTGTTATGTCGAGTACTATGACCATCAAATATCTCCATAATTTCTGGTACTCCGGGTAGCAGAATAGCAGAAATTGTTGTTAATTCAGCGGTTTCCAGCGAGCCTCATATGATTGTCAAGTCAATTTATGAACCCATAAAAAAAGTAGTTCAGGTTAAAATATATACTAAGTTCTTTGGGATTATATATAAATCACCAAGTTGGTAATCAAGCATATTTAAGCCCTAATGCTAAGTAGTTACCATAACCTATCTCGCAAAAATACAAAATGCATCATTCACACGTTGCCTACCTTAACCCTTCCTTATGAGCTCTCATAACCTTACTCAAACTCAGGATTACAATACAAACATATTAATGCGAATTTTCTACGAAGTATTTTATGCATGGAAGTGATAGGGCAGAATAAAATATACACAATGTTGTTTCCAACTTAAAAGTATTATAAAAACTGTGGTTTACATATAAATGTCCGTATCTGCAACCACAAACCAATCATCTCACAAACAGAAATCCATTGACATCAAACTCACTCATTTCTATAGCAAAAACTAGTCGGAAAAGCACACAAGTAGGGCGCGCAGCGTTCACAAAGCGATGACGTCATAAAGGTGGCTCGATGGCGCGGCCATGCAGCCATTGGTATCACTGTTTGTGATTAGTGCACAAAGCACTGCGCTATGGAAAAATATACTATAGACCAGATTACTACTGCCTTTTGAGAATCTGCGACGGTTTTAAAAGAAAAGAATAGTTATTTTTAATGTATGCTTGGATTTTAATGATTCTGTCGTTATTGAAGAGAATTATAGCACCGTAAAAGTATAAAATAATGAATTGTTCCTTATCATCAATTTTGCTTAAAAAGGACTTGACAACCTTTTGTAACAACAACTTAAATCGTATATCAAACATAAATTTAATTTAAGTTTAGGAACAATTTTTCAGAACTATTATAATAAAATCCTATTTTTTGCCTTTCTTAGTTTAATTTAACTCAAGGATGTGACCATTTACCGAATATAAAAAATGCCCTATTTTTAATTAATGATAAAATCCATAAGAACCAAATAAATTACTTAAGTTTTTAATTTCTTTTTAGCTTGGGGTAATAAAAACCATATAGTTTTTAACCGATATCAACAAAATAATGGTTATTGATTTGACTGTGTATTGTATTCTTTTGTTTGTGTTTTAACGTACTTCTCGGTCTGAAACATAACATTAAATGTAGAAGATACGCCATACAAACAAATATCTGGCTCTTTTTTTTAAATATATTTATTATTGTCTTTATTAGCGTAATATCATGGTCTAGCGGTAGCATATTCATTCGCAGAGAACGAGGTCTTGGGTTCAAATCCCGGGTCGGGCCAAAAGTGATTTTGGGACTTTTCTCTAAAAAGAAAATTCTCAGCATCCGCATGCCTACCTCTTTCCAGTCGTGTCGTTAGGCGTCCCATCGGATCATGAGAGGGATGGAATACAAAGTGCTCCTGTGTTTGCGCACACACTTGTGGACTATATAATGTCCCACGTAGATGGCTAATCTCTATTGAGACTGGCCGCCGACGTGGCCTAGATTCAGTTAGGTTAGTTTCAAAGATGTACACCTAATTACACACAACCTTTAAGAAAGTAGTATAATTTGCCACCCACGCCACGATCAGTAAAATATACTTGTTTACACGCTTCCGTTGCTCTAATGATGTCTGTTTAAGAATTTAGCAGCCCATTTGTTCCCATGGCAATGTAATGGCGGCTAAGTGATTGTGTCAGGTGTAGGAAGGAGCTTCCTACATAAGTACATGGAGAGATTATGTGTACACAACATTTTGCTACGTAATTTTATCAACGAAGAAGGTAGTACCTGCTTAGTTCCAATGTATGTATAGGATAATACCTCTAGAGTGATTCCCTCAGAAGTATAAAACGTTCTTAGAAATGCCCATTGAAAATTTGTATGTGAGGTAAATCATGAATTCAATGCGTGAGCAGTTTTACTGTGGATTACCTGTAGTGTGAATGAATTACCTGTAGTTGCAATAATAATAATATCTTAGGACAAAGCTCATCAGCGCGTGGGGTTATAGGTTGCTATCACGTTAATGATGCTATAATTATGTGTCGCAAGCGTCATAGGCTGCGAAGACCGCTAAAAATATTTGTTCAAGTTTGTCGTTCATTTACCTTCTGCTCAAAATTTAATACGTATAGGCAAGATAACTATGGGCCTTATCAGGCGGCTCAAGGTCACCAAAAGAGCAATGGAAAGGGCTATGCTTGGAGTTTCCCTGCGAGATCGAATCAGAAATGTTGAGATCCGCAGGCGAACCAAAGTGACCGACATAGCCGTAAGAATTGCCAAGCTGAAGTGGCAGTGGGCGGGGCACATAGCTCGTAGAGCCGACGGCCGCTGGGGCAGAAAAGTTCTCGAGTGGCGACCACGAACCGAAAGACGCAGCGTGGGTAGGCCCCCTACAAGATGGACCGACAATCTTGTGCGGGTCGATAAAATCGCTGGTTGCGGATAGCGCAAGACGGGAAATTGTGGAGATCTTTGGGGGAGGCCTTTGTCTAGCAGTGGACGTCTTTCGGCTAATATGATGATGCTGATAATGATGAGGCAAGATAAGGCATGTTTGTGCTTCCAAAGTTAGTTTTCTACAACTAGTTATGATAGTCATGACCAAACTTTTATTATAGTTCTCACTAAACTTCGACAGGCCTGTTGATCTAGTGGTTAGTGACCCTGACTGCGAAGCCCGAGGTCATGGGTTCGATCCAAACCTAGGATAATTATTTGTTCAGATTTTGGGTGTATTTAGAAATATATAATAATAATAATAAATGATTTAATCCAGACACAGTCCATATTATTTGTTAGTAATACATCTTACTGCTGTGTGGTGACGGCGACAAATATCTGAATCAGAATATCATCACCCCATCTCATCCCGTGGGGGGCGTAGAAGTCTACCAGAGGATGGGTAGCAAGCAGCTTCCTTCTGATTACTATGACCATCTTACTGCGATCGCCAACCCGCCTGCCAAGCGTGGCGATTATGGCATATCCCCCCAAGACGATTCTTGAGGGAGGCTTGTCCAGCAGTGGACTTATTTAGCTGTAATGATGATGATGAATACATCTTAATAACCAGTGTTAGTAATAATAATTTAAGTATATTGTGGGTGGAGGGCACAAGCTTAAACCAAGCCCAGAACACGACCACCTGTAGAGAAATATATAAGTATGTTTATCAGTTAGCTGTTTGCCATAGTACATACTCTGCCCAATTGGAATCAGACGGCAGTGTCAGTTGTCCTAGGTTATTTATTTATTTACCTATTGTAACGCTTTATGAGGTCTTCATTATCAGTGAATGGGCAGTCCCAGGCAGTGGAAGTTGTTTAAAAATTTGCTATGCTATTTTTTATATATATAATAGGTTGGCAAACGAGCAAGTGGGTCACCTGATGGTAAGTGATCACCGCCGCCCATGGACACTCGCAACACCTGAGGAGCTGCAAGTGCGTTGCCGGCCTTTAAGAAAAGAATAGGCTCGCTTCTTGAAGGTTGCCATGTCATACCGGATCGGAAATACCTCCGCAGCTAATTGTGTAAAGAAGAACAAAAGACAGGCCTGTTGGCGTCGTTGGCAAATGCTTGCCTTTCACGCCGGAGGTCAGGGTTCGATTCCCACCCAGGACATATATTTATGTGCATGAACATGTCTTTCTGTCCTGAGCCTGGGTGTAATTATCTATATATGTATGTATTTACGTAAAGAAAGTAGTAGGTATATGTATTATATCAGTACTCTGGTTTCCATAGTACAACCTCTGCTTAGTTTGGGATCAGTTGGGCCGTGTGTGAGTAATGTAAATTGTTATCTTATTATTATTAAATGCACTTTATGGCACAATAAAAATTATTGCAAATACAATTAAAATTGAAACCGAAGTTGAGTGGCAGTTAGCAGGGCATAGCTCGTGGAACCAACTGCCGCTGGGGCAAAAGGGTCCTCGAGTGGCGATAACGGATCGAAAGGCACAGCGGGGGCAGATCCGCTATAAGATATAAATAAATAAAATAAATAAAAAAGGTTTTTATTCACGTAGACTTAAAAAAAGCGCTTGTAAATAGTCAGAACATGTTTGTAGTATTATAGTTGTATACATTATTATTTCTTGTAACATAGATATTTAGGTACACATTGTATTGATAGTATTAAAACATTGATAAAATTTATTTTATAACAGCAATGATATTTAGCTAGCTCGTATCAAGTTATTGTCAAGAGATTATGTTTAAGTTTAATTATCTAGTTTAAGTCTAATTATCTAGTTTAAGTCTAATATTTGTAATACATATTGGCAATGGTTCTGTCTATATTAAGGTGATATTATTATGACGGACCTTATGTTAATAACAACGGTCGCGCTTTAATGCTACTACCGGATCCAATGCGCCCCAACTGAGAAGACCCAGCGAAGCAAACTCAGCGGGTGTCTCTACTACCGGTTTCAACACGGCCCAGTTGAGACGCTCCGGCGAAACATACTCAATGGGGCATATACACGAGATTTGGTCCACTTACTGTAATTATTTAGCAGGCAAACACAATATATGCTCGATCGGTTGTCTGATTAATTATTTATTTTAGGTTTAATATATTAGAAAGAGAAAATAAAAACGTCAAAATAAAAGTAACATTAATCATTTTGAGACACAACCAACAGTTCTGAAATTCGTAGAATATTTAAATAATAGATAGTTTTATTACATATAGTTCATGTAACATAAAAGATTACTCATGTCTATATGGCTATAAGATCTCCAGCGGACTATGTGCAGGTAAATGCCGACCGCCAATGACCGATGATCTTGTGAGGGTTGCTGAAGGCCCTAGTTGCGGTTAGTGGAATACCGGCAATTGTGGAGATCTTTGTGGGAAGCCGTTGACCAGCAACAAACATCTTTAGGTTAATATGATGATTATATAGGTTTTATAGGTATTTATTTCCTTACTAGCTGTGCCGCGCGGTTTTACCCGCGTTAAACTTTATAAATTATATTATCACAGCTCCTCCCCCTGTGGTGATAGCATGATAATATGTATCCTATATGTTGACCCGACCTCTTAGTAATATTCATGCAAAATCTTAATTAAATCCATGCAGTATTTTTTGAGTTTAGCCCGGACATACATACAGACAAAAATTCTAAAAACTATTTTTTTGGCTTCGATATCGATTGTAGATCACGCCCCAAGTATCCTTTTTAAAAAATATTCAATGTACAGTTTTGACTTTCCTACGATTTTATTATATGTAGGTATAGATATATCGCTTAAACTATATTCCGAACGATAATTAGAAC
Organism: Pseudoips prasinana; assembly: GCA_951640165.1. Lineage (NCBI taxonomy): Eukaryota > Metazoa > Arthropoda > Insecta > Lepidoptera > Nolidae > Pseudoips > Pseudoips prasinana. Next base: position 35,731,933 of record OX621248.1, read on the forward strand.
CGAGCTAATTCCACACTCGTACGATGAATGGAAGTGGCCCGATTGTTGAACGCTGTCTTATTGTGCCGCGCGTAGTCGACGCCTCTTTGTTCTACTGAGAAGCAGTTGCGAAACGTTCCTGGAGTTCTGAATAAGGTATTATACCATCTAGAAATACAGAATTTCTGACTTCTTGGATGTCCTGGTTATGAGTGGCTTTAATGAGTTTATATTTTTGTATTCGTATCATTCTTTTTTTTTTCTTTTTATTAGACGACGCCCGCACTAGGGTATCTAATCCCTGTGTCGCGGGGTACTTTACAAACATATAATAGATGGACACAAATTACATCCAGACTCAGGATAACTATTTATGACTCACACAAATAGTTGTACAGCGCGGGACTCAAACCCGCGACACGAAGAGGCGAGGTGACTGTCTTAGCCGCTGCACCACACGTGCAGTCATTATGTTTGACCTTGTACGCAAGAAATTCACAACAAACAATTCAATTTCAATGTAGGTTTTATTTGACGGTGGTGTGACGATACCGGTTTTATGGGGAGGTTATGCATCTTAGCACGGGGTCTGTATACCGGTACAGATAAACGACCGCTAAAATATATTTGATTTTTTGAGTTACCCATTATTAGCATTTCAATAGGGGTATATAGTGGAATGTCTAATGTTTTTATTCGTAACTGTCTTTAGAACATAATAATTGGCCAAAGTTCATCAAACCAAACCATTTTTTTTTTTATAAGGCAGGAGGAATGCCTTCGCATGCCACGCGCAAAAAGTGTCTGCGGGTGGCTATATCGGACTTGCATCGACTAAACCTACCTGCCGTGGACTTCTCTTGGCGCCTGATGGGGGAGTCCCGGGAACGCGGGTTTGCTGCTCCGGTACCCCCCTTTTGCGCCATGTCCCAGATGGTCGGGACACGTACCCTGGGAAGGCTCCTTTGGATTGCCCTCCCCTATTGCCGACTCCTGCCAGTACGGCACAGCGACTGCGCCACAAACAGATTGCTGTCATCCCGGAGCCGCTTGTACGTGGCGGCAGTAGAGGACACTTCTCACACTGCCGCCGCGGCCCCGAGGGGAGTTGGGCTAACGGCTGCCGCCGCCACCCCGACGCCTCCTCTGCCTACGAGCGGGATCGGCTCGTTCCCGATCCTGTTCGGCGGCCTCCTTCTGCAGCAAAACTGCCTCACAGAAGGAGACTACGGCGTCCCATTTGGTGGAGTCGCCAGCCAGCATCGCATACACAACTGCTGGCGGCGAAAGATCCCGTCCGATCTCAGCGACCAGGACTCGTCTCTCGGCCTCCCAGGCCGGGCACTCCTCCAGCGTATGCTTGGCAGAGTCCAGATCGCTCCCGCAATGGTGACAATGTGTCGTCGCTTCTCGGCCTGGTGAGTATCTGTGTCAGTCTGTAGGTGACGTAGCCGCCCTTCCTTCCCACCCAGGCCTCGAGGTGAGGCAGGATAGCACCGACGGCACGTTGGCGCGCGTTCAGGCGCAACTCCAGCCGTGCGCGCCATTGCGTTAGTACGCGCCGGTCTGCTCTGGCGCCTCACCGCTCTCCCGGCGGACGCGGATCTCGGTGTAAACCGTCGCGTCGACTGCCGCCAGGAGATCAAACGGCGGGAGGCGCGCCAGGAGTGTCGCCGCCTCAAAGGATACCGTCCGGTATCCTCGTGCGATCCGTAGGGCCACCACACGCTGCAGGCTGTTCAAAATAGCTCTGCAGCGGGATGCGCCCGTCAGGCGTTCAGACCAGACGGGCGCCCCGTAAAGAGCCATGGATCGCACGACACCTCCGTAGAGGCGGCGAACTTCTTCCCGTGGACCCCCGAGGTTCGGCAACAGCCGGTGTAACGCGCCGGCGCACTCGGGGGGCATCAAACCAAACCTAACTAGAAATTGAACAATAAAAGATTTTGGACTCTTGAATAACTTAAGAACATGTCGATAATACTTCATAACCCTATTTTTATTAATGATAAAATCCAAAAGAATCAAATATATTAATTGAGATTAAAAAAAAATCTTTTAAGTTGGGTAATAAACACATCAACTTTTTAACCGATTTCGACACAAATGGTTTATTGATTCGACTGTATATTGTCATACCCAAATAGAGGTTTAAAAGATTTAGGGTTATAAAGGCAGTCAATATCATATCCTTGCATTTGGTAGTAGATCAAACAAATACATTAAAGCCTGTACTATCACAGAAACGTATTACTCATGTAGAGTAAAATCAAGGAGTTAAGCTCACAGCCAAAGAGAAAAGGAAGACTTTGATAGACAATAGATGGCAAGCTGTTGCATTGTTCTGTCTCTATTGTGAGCGACGCCTGAGCGCTCTCGGTGATTGGCTACGATCTCTAAAGTAAAGGAAAAATAAAATATTCTCCATTGTGCGCCACAATCTAAAGTTAAATACTCAATTTTTATATAAGTAGTAATAGTTAAAAAAGAACGGGTGTTTAAAACTTAAAAAGGCGGTAACGACAATCAGCATAGGCCGAAGAATTGCCAAACTAAAGTGGCAGTGGGCAGGGCACGTATCCGTATAGAACCGATGCGCGACGGCGAGCGCCCAGGAACCGAAAGACTTAAGATGGACAGATGCCAAGGGTCACGGAGACCCACCGAAACACCGGCTTTCGGGATATGATGATGATGAAATTAAGCTATGTGTTAATCAAGGTATAATCTATCCTAAATTTCAATCAAATCCGTTCAGCCATATTACGTGTTTGGGTAACAAATATCCAAAAATACAAACCTTGTAACACGATAAAAACTTTATGTGCTATATTAATAGCAATATTAATAACATAATTAAAATTTAATAAATTTACCTACGGCCTTAGTCCAGCAGTGGATATTTTTCGACTGATATGATGAAGATGATGATGAAATCTACCTCCACCCCAGATAGAAGGGTAATGTACTGTATATAACTATACTTCATCTGTAAGTTATATGATTCCTGCTGTGAAACACTATTTATAATAAGCCTTCCTTCAAATTGTAAATTGTGTCACTAACAATAATTAAAAGCTCTCAGAGCTTGCAAATAAGTTTTATTGAACACAGACCAAATACTCTTCTACAATACATTTATTAACTGATATGTCAACGATTTAACACGGGACTTGCATCACCACCCGATATTCCAAAAATTACTTTTCACTATTTTATTCAACACGAAATTATATACACACGACATGCGTTCATAAAGCTGAATTAAAAACTGCATTTGGATAGCCATATTGACTATATCTTCAGCCAGTCTTGAGTTAAAATATAATAGGTAAGTAATAAAAAGGTAATTGGTAAGCTATAAGATGAGATAAAAATTACTGCCATCTGATCCCAAACTAAGCAGAGCTTGTATACTATGGAAACCAGATGACTGTTATAATATATTTACTACCTTCCTTTTATTAAGAAATATTTATATAGATAATTACATCCAGACTCAGGACAAACATGTTCATGCACACCAATATCTGTCCCGGGTGGGAGTCGGAACCACGACCTGCGGCGTGAAAGGCAAGTATTTATCGGGCGAGATCGTGGCCAAGCGCAAGCCTTTCACTGAATTAAAAAAAATCATAATTGTTTTAACAGCTCCTATTTCGTGCGACAGAGATAACGCTTTACGAAGCCGAAATAAGCTGATTGTCTCTTTCCTAAGGTCGATCTGCAATACTTATAATAATAATAATAAAAAATACTCACCACACTCACACAGAGGAACCTTATCTTATTTTTGAGCAAGACGAAGTTTTGTTATATATTTAAATATATGTCTTCTATGGATCACCAATGCGTGAATCCATATTATTATACATTGGTCACAATCCTATAATGCATTAGTTACGGCATCGTTCTTGCCCTCTATAATATCCAGGTAAACTCCACGTAAACAAATCGTGGGTAGATGCTAGTTATTTATACATAGATACAGTTACATCTATAAGGTCATGACTTTGACAGGACGTCGTACGACAAATCGCCTTCACGTCGCTACAATAACCTGTCAAATACAAATGCAAATACAATTAATATCTGGAAAATGAGTTACGGAAAATTTTAGATCTTCTGTTCCAGTGATTAAGGTTGAATATTGAATAGCAAGGTCGTTAAGATAATGTGAAGTTAAGCATGTAACGATGAATGGACATATTAAAGATTAATTATAATAGCTTGTTGTCGCTGAATGGGCGTTTGTTTCAGTAATTTAATAAGGGAGCCGCTAATATTTCGTTGTTTCCCCGTTCTGGATGATTAATTGCAAGTTTTTGGGCAATTAGTAATTTTATTATGGCGTTATTTTGATGTATTTAGTGTAATTAAAGGAATCATTGTTTAAAAATGGTTCTTATATAGCTGGAAACAATTTTAAGCATTGGCTACATAGCATTGTCTAGCGGTTAAATCCCTTTTTTGATCATTTTTAGGGTTCCGTGCCCAAAGGGTAAAACGGACCCTATTACTAAGACTTCGCTGTCTGTCTGTCTCTGTCACTGTCTGTTACCAGGATGTATCTCATGAACCGTGACACTTAGACAGTTGAAATTTTCACAGGTGTTGTATTTTGACGGTCACCGTAGCCTAGTTGGTAGTGCTCCTGCCTACGAAACTGGTGGTCCTGGGTTCGAATCCCAGTAAGTGCAAATATTTGTGTGATGTGCACCAAATTTTTTTTCTGAGTCATGGATGTTTTCTATGTATATAAGTATTTATTTATCTATACAACGTGTAACAGAAAGAGTGAACGTAACTTAAGGGGTATATACGGTCTCCTTAAGCCTACCTATACACAAAATCTCATACCGAAATACCATCATTTTAATCTTGATCGTAAAATAATATACCATTCAATATTTTTTTTTTTTTTTTTTTTTTTTTAAGCCTTATTTATTCCTTAATAAAATACATCACAAAAATAATAATAAAATACATACAATTTCATTTAAAATATTTAAGTTATTTAGTTATACAATTTAATTTGTTTTATTTTCATTGATAAAAATTTTAATTTGTTAATTTAGTTTACATATAAATTGAAGATACGATTCTTATATATTATTTTATACATTATTATAGATTACTTATATATTATTTTTCACATTATCATATTGTATTTAATTATTAATGTATTCTATTATTTATTGATATTTATTTCAAATTTTTTTCAAAATTATTAAGGACCTCTCTACTGAGTAAAGGCCTCCTCCATTTTTCTCCACTTGTCTCTGTCTTTTGACTTTTCCGTCCAGTTATTGCCCGTTATCTTTAGAATCTCGTCGAGCCATCTTTCCATTGGTCTACCCCTACTTCGCTTGCCTAATGGACCATTCCATATGGTAATCTTTTTTGTCCATCGTTCCTCATCCATACGTGCGACATGGCCAGCCCATTTCCATTTAAGTTTTTTGCAATGATGTAAGGCGTCTATAACTTTTGTTGTATTTCGGATATCTCTATTTGTTCTTTTATGTTTTAGTTTTAGGTGTAGAGTGCTCCGTTCCATGGCTCTTTGAGTTGTTAATATCTTGTTTCTTGTTAATTTGTTGAATATCCATGTTTGCGACGCATAGGAGAGAGATGGTAAAATACAAGAGTCTAGGATGTTTTTCTTTAGTCTGATTGGAAGTTTTGACTTGAGGACTTCTTTTAGGCTCCAAAATTTATTCCAGGCTATGTTCACTCGTCTATTTAGTTCATCCCGGTGCCTAGATTTTTTGAATGATGTTTGTTTGCCTAGATATACATACTCATGAACATATTCTATTGGAGCATTGTCAACAATTATCGGAATAATTTTACTGTTTGTCATAATTTTGGTTTTGCTTGTATTTAATTGTAGGCCAATTTCAAGGCTAACACTGTGTATTTCCCTTATCATAGTCTCTAGTTGTGATGCAGTTTCCGCAAAGAGAACTATATCATCAGCAAACCTGAGGTTACTCAAATATTTGCCATTTATAAATATACCCTTATTTTTCCATTTCAGACTCTTCATAATACTTTGGAGCACGGTTATAAAAATTCTGGGCGATATAGGGTCACCTTGTCTGACTCCTCTACGTATATCTATTTCACACCCTGGTTGTTCTAATCTAACTCTACTTTTACTTTTCTTATATATATCTTGAATAAGTTCAATAGTTTCTGAGGGTACATCGCATTCTTGTAAAGCTCTCCATATACTATTGTGTGAGATAGAGTCGAAAGCTTTGGCGTAATCTATAAACGCTAGGTAGAGCGGGCGGTTCATTTCTTCGTACTTCTCTATTATAAGTTCTAGAGAGTGGATGTGATCTATAGTTGAATAATTTCTTCTGAAACCTGCCTGCTCCACTGGCTGGTTCTTCTCAGTATACGCCGCGAGACGATCTTCTACACAAGAGGCAAATAGCTTGTAGATGTTAGGTTGTAAACTAATTGGCCTGTAATTACCTATATCAGCCGGGTTTCCCTTCTTATACAGGAGAATTATATCCGATGATGCCCACTCTACAGGAATAGTTTTATCGTCCAGTATCTTGTTGAATAATTTGGTCAAGAGTGGTACCAGTACATATTCACCTATTTTGATTGCCTCGTTTGGTATGCCATCTGGTCCGCTGCTTTTACCGTTCTTCAGTGATTTTATTTTTATAGATATTTCCTGATATGTAAATCTTTGTAGGGTAGTAATATTATCCTTTTTTGGTGGTGCCTCTTTAAGTGTCTGTGTCTTGAATGAGTACAGTTCTTTATAAAACTCAGTTGCTGTTTTTATTATTTCTGATCTGGAATAGGTCTTTTTACTATTCATAGATTTCCGCTGTAAACAAGGAATCCATTTCTTAGTCGTTGCTAATTCTCTTTGGCCTTTTTTCATGCTTCCTGACATATTTAAATGTCTCTCAATAGTTGATATTCTGTAATCTTCATATTCTTTCTTAATGATTTTATAAATGTTTTTGTATAAATAGGTTTTCTCCTTCTTTTCTTCAATTGTTAGTTGCTTTTTATTAGTTAACTCGTTTCTTCTATTTATGAGCAATTTTGTCTTATCCGAAATAATAGGTTTTCTTTTTTGTTTCTTATTATTTTTTAATGTCGATTTTAAACTCACCTCGATCGCCGTTTTGATTTTTCTATAATACGACTCTACATCATCTATATCATCTAGTTGTATGCAGGAACAGTGGAATTCTAGTGCTTCTTGAAGGTGTTGCTGCTGGTCAGCTGTTGCCAGGGCGTAGTATTTATTTTTATATTTGTTTCTAGGTTTTTTCTTTATTTCCAGCATAACAGTGCTTCTCAGAAGTCTATGGTCGCTCGGGAAGGTAAATTTGTGTAATACTTCAAAGTTCATGAATTTCTCTTTTATGTTCGATAGGATGTAATCTATCTGACTTTTATTGTTTTTGGGCGAGAGCCATGTCCATAAGTTTTTTGTATTTTTGTGAAATAAGCTATTGATTACAAACAAGCTATTTTCCCAGCAAAATTGTAATAAAGTTTCTCCTCTTTCGTCTCTTTTTCCGAAGCACGAATTTCCAAGTATTCTATCCTCGCCTTTTAATTTACAGCCAACTCTAGCATTGAAATCGCCTATAATAATAATATTTTTAGTACACCCCAAAAGGCATTTTTGTAATTGGCTATAGAAATCCTGTATGTCCTGTTTCTTTGCATCGGTTGTGGGAGCATATACTTGTATTATAGATAAGCTTGTCGTTTCAAAATTTAGCTGTAAGAAACAAATTCTTTCAGACACTGCACTAAAACTTTCTATATATTTTTTGAGGTTTTTTTTTATAAGAAAACCTACACCATATTGACCTTTTGTCTCGCCGAAGTAACAGAATATATGGTCTTCATCTTCCTCTATGTTATATCCTGTGCGCCTGATCTCTGCCAGACCAATTATATCATAATTAATCGATGATATTGCTTGTTTAAATTCTAGTAGCCTTTCGTGTGATAATAACGATCGAGCGTTGTAGGTGCATATGTATAGTGGGTTGAGTGGAGGGTTGTAGTCTGTGGCCCCCGCGGTGACCGGCCGTATTGGGGGACGAAGAGAGGCGGCTGCGTCTTGTCATATGTTGGATGTTGAAGGACCTTTTATAGCTTCGTGTAACGAATATCTTGTTGCTGTATCGCTTTTTGTTAGATATTGATCCATTTTATTTTTCTTAATGCGGTTTTTTACTATTTTTTGCTGACCCTTTTCAGGTGATTGTGATAAAACTCTCTTTTGCCGGCCTTGTTGTTCTAAATGTTCGACATTTTCTTTGTCTGAGAGAATTATTAATTTATTATATTTTATGTAACCTTTCTTTCCCTGGTCTTTTTCTCTTTGTAGTTGGACGTTTAGGTTCTTTCTTTGCGCTAGAACTTCTGGCGGATAATCCTGTTTGATGTAGTAGGAGGTGTCTAGCAGATGTTTTTTGTTTTTGAGTATTTCGATCTTTTTTCCCATAGTAGTAAAGGTGACAATAATTGGTCTAGATTTTTCAGATTTTTTCCCCATTCTTGTTACATATTCTATGTCTCCTTTATGACAGTCTACTTTCATGTTGTTGAGTATTATGTTAAGAATTTTATTTTGTAGACTGAAATAGGAGTTCTCAGTCTCTTCAACACCAAAAAAAATCAAGTTTTTTCTTCTTATAATCTTATCAAACATGTGAATTTTTTTTTCTTGGTTTTTGGTATATTTTTCCAGTTGTTGTTGTCTGGATTCTAGTATAAGAAATTTTTCATCTATATTCTTATTTATGCTCTTTGGAATATTTTCTTTTATTTCCTTCAGTTCCTTTGCTTGCTCATCTAACTTGTTTTGAAGTGATTTTAATATTTCTGCAATTTGTTCCATTTCGTATTACTTGTGCCCTCTATCGTATTTTTTTAGAACTTAATATAAATTTACTGGTAGCGTAGATCAACGGTGAGAATGCGTGCACTCTGTGATTGAAGTACCTTTATTTCACCACAGATGTCGCTATTGACATTTATTGCTGGATGACTGTATTATTATGATGTTTTAGGTTATGTATTTCCAGGTGATTGCAGTCATTCACAGTCTTATTTACACGCTAGATTTTATGCTTGAGATATGGCTATTATCATATAATCTTATCATATATTTGCATTTTTTGTATGAATAAACTTGCCAAGTTGGCGGTTTTAAGTAACACTGATTTTTAACACATTTACATATAATTGCATAGTTTCATATATTTCTGTCTATAATTCTTTCATTAATTCACTTCTTCAAATACTTTGTACACTGTTTTAGTTGGTATTTTTATTTTCTAGAAAATATTTATCATATTGGTTACAGCTTTGCTATGGAACATGTAGTGCCCTCTTGTGGTCGTGATCCGAATTAGTGAGAAAGTTACTTAGTGCGAAAACGGCTGGATCGAAGGCGGTTTGTAGTACAGGAAACTTTGCAACACAGGTAACTTTCGACAGATGCCGCTAGTGTCTTTAAGTTAGTTGTGTAATAATTTTGCAAGTCACTGCGATTTATGATCGTTTTTCACTATTTTTGCCCTAATGGAGATATTACGCACTTTGTTTCGTATTTTAGTTCGAATATCACTGTATATCTTCAAGGCTGGTTATTATGTTTGTAAAAAACCGCACAACACGACCAGTTTATACCATGGTAATTTTTACTGTTTTATTTGTTTTTCACTACACGAAGAACATTTCCCACAATCTATGATGTCAGTTGATTGATTATTTAGCCACTTATGTCCAATTCACTGAGTAGAAACACTTTTCTTTAATTTTAGAATCACAATAACTGCGGAGCCGAAGTAAACGTTGGCACTGCAGCGCCCTCTCCACCATTCAATATATCGACAAGTATTTTTATCGATATAACGAACATCCGTACTAACACAGCACAGCTGATTTTGATTTACGCTAGAAATTGTTTGACATACCTCTGTGTTTCTATGCACGCCTGGTAGTTTGATTCCGATTGCACTCACTACACATATTTTGTTTTATTTTCGAGTTATGTTTTTATTAATAGCACTGCTGAATAGCTATTGGATACTTTACATCGTATAAGTACGTGATACACAAACACATTACGAGAATCTTTTTATAGTTTAACTTCTAGTTGAAGTAGTTTTCAGTACTGATGGAAGAATTTCATTATTTCACGTTCACTAACATCTGCACCGATACCGAAAGCTTAACTCTAAGACTTGCCAACTAACACGAGTCTCTCTCATGTACAACATATTCATAGAATCGTAAAGCTTTCATGTTTCTTAGTTATAAAGAGGCGTGGCCTCCATCGCGACACTGTACCCTTCACGACATAGGTTCCTCGTAATTAAACAGCCTTAAATTCTGTGACCTATGAATCCTCATCATCAGAAAGTGCACGTCTGAGGCTATTCTTTCATAGATGAATGCACGAAATTTTCAAAATTATTACGAACACTAAACGACATAGTTAAGAATTTCGCGGAACACTTTACTCATTACTAAACGACATTTTAGACGATTTAGTAACTAAACACGACCTAAATAGACAGCAGTTTACGAACAACTGATGATTTTAATATTTTTAAATAAATGATAAATGCACAATATTTGATGAATTTGGCGGCTTTCTTCGAACGCGGCCCCTTTGGCGGCCCCTTTGAGTCCGCTCAAAAGAGCCGCCTAGGTATCGACGACGCGCGCGGCGCGCTTAAATGAATATTAAAAGATATTTAACCGTTTATTATTTACCTACATCAACTCTTTGATTTTGCCGCCATATTAGTGTAACTTTGGATATAATCAGGACGGAATTTGAAATGTCCCCTACTGTTCATATGAGCCTAGTACATTATTCATTTTTTTTTATTTGTATGTATTGTATGAATGATTAATATGTCATTATAGGGAACCTTTAAAATTTAGAGTGTATCACTCTAAATTTTAAAGGTGGAATTGAAAATGCCCCTGCACTTTCTATTCCGGAAAGAGGTCAGGCACAGGAACGACGGCTTTACGTGCTCTCCGAGGCATGGAGGTGTAATATCGTCACCTCCCAGACTTCGGGCTGATACTGAGAAATTTCTTTTTACGGAAAAATCCCATAATCACTTTTTGACCCGACCCGGGAATTGAACCCAGGACTTCATTATTCCCATAATCACTTTTTGGCCCGACCCGGGATTTGAACCCAGGACTTTATTATCTGCAGTTGAACACGCTACCGCTAGACCAATGAGTTATACACGAACACATTCAAATGGCGCGGCGCGCGGTGGCGGCATCTTTGAGTCTCTCAAAGATGCCGCCACGCGCGGAGCCCGCTTTGATGAATATAAAAAAATATTTAACCATTTATTATTTACCTACATCAATCCTTTGTATTCGCCGCCGTATTAGAGTTCCTTGCGACAAAATCAGGACGGAATTCGAAATGTCCCCTAATGTTCATATGAGCCTAGTACATTATTCATATTTTTTCGTCATTTATCAGTAGTCGTACCGCGTGTGTTTATCTGGTTAGTTTGTATAGTTTGTATTAAAAATTAAGTACCTATTCGTTTCCGGCCAGATTAAATTCACATACTGAAAGAAAAATTTAATATTCTTACTATTTAACACACAAAAAAATATCTGCAGTTACATAAGTCAATTAAATTATTTATTTCTCCTAGATCCAACATCTTGCGGAATATCAATTTAAATTAAATTAAGTGATTATTCCTAGTTATTAAATTTGTATTAATGATTTGATGATGAAAATGTCGTTACAGGGAACCTTTAAAAATTAGAGCAAAAATTCAGTTAAACATTTGATTGAATCTTAAAATAAACACGTGTAATAAATTATGTGACTGTACAGAACCACACTTTTTATTTACTGTCTAAGTAGTAGGTACCCAAAGAGTTCGCGGTAAGGTTCATTACCCATGCGGCTGAGTTTGCTAGTGTTGTTCATAATGTCGTTAATCTTACGTGTTGATTTAGGTTGTCGATAGAAAAATAAGTTACTAGTTGAATAAAAAATGATTATTTCTGTTTGAAGTTTCGTCCATAGGTAGCCGTCCTGATACCCTATAACCCCCTTAAGTTACGATCACACTTTCTGTTACACGTTGTATAAGTATGTATATCGTCGCCTGGTACCCATAGTACAAGCTTTGCTTAGTTTGGGGCTAGGATGATCTGTGTGACATTGTCCCCAGATATTATAATTACAAAAAAAATTAAAAAAAAAATTAAGAGGGCTCCCATACAACAAACGTGAATGTTTTGCTCGTTTTCATAAATAATGGTACGGAACCCTTCGTGTGCAAGTCCGACTTGCACTTGGCCAGTTTTTTTTCCTTAACTACTAATTCAGTAAAACAAACATATGGCGCCAACATATGAGCCGGGTGCATTTCCCAGTCCGTTGTTGATCGGTGAGGTTAGTCACCTAGACGCGCAATCAGTCTGTAGATGGGAGTACGCTTAAGAGGTTTAACGTCTAAAGGTCTTCGTGGTCCAGAAGTCAGCGTGGCTCAGGAGACCTTAAAACCGCACTTACGCTGACAAGTCCCCGGTTAGCGCATGACTACTTAATATGTTAATGTACTATTTTTAATAGCGTATTTGGTTCCGTTTTACTAAAAATATCTGTCTCTTATACGTCTGTACATACATATTATGTAAGAGGTAGGGCACAGCGCTCTATCAAATTGCAGCCCGACTGGGAAAGTTCACTTCAACTTCCACCTTACAAAAGATATTCCTTAATAATAAAATTAATAACTTTAGTTTTTTAAATAAAAGTTAATATTAGTATATTAAAAAATACCCACTTTATATACATATCGCACCCCCAGTGCGACACTGTCACTATTGCAAAAAATGCAACAATGAGTTAATGCAAAAATAAATAAAGTATAAGTAAAGGGAAGCTTTAGGATAATTTTTAGATATTACCATAATAGAATAGAATATCTAAAAATTATCCTAAAGCATCCCTTTACTTATAACTCATAAAGGGATGCTTTAGGATAATTTTTAGATATTTAACTCATTGTTGCATTTTTTGCAAAAGTGACAGTGTCTCACCGGGGGTGCGATATATGTATATGGAATCTTTACTTTTTCATAAACTTATATGTGCTTCTTCCATATACCTTTTGTTGAAATCAAATAAAATAATAATGATCACAATTATATTACAAGTAACAGAAAGATTTATTTATTTTTAATTATATAAAAATCATCAACATTAACTTAAAAAAATGAGAAAACAATATCTTTAAACTATACTAATGCAACTTATACTTAACACCTTCTTAGTAAACATTAAAATTTGAATAAAGGTAAAATACAGAAAAACACAGAAACATCAAAATTATAAAAAATGTATAATGACTAACAAATAAATGATCACCACCAATCATATTTATGTACCTATTACATTGTTTAGTATAATGAAGTTTGTGCAATTAAATACAATTCTTAGCAAAGTGACGACTGTTTTTGTAATAAAACATATTACCAATGTTTTCAACACATTTCACTCGATAGAGGCCTGTTAATTGGAGCTTTCTTGCCCAAATTAGTTCTCCTTTTCGTTGTGACGAATGTGCTTACCACAGGGTATACAGGGCACTAGGTATGTTACGGGGTACCGTTATGGGTATTGCAGCTAGAGTTTCCAGTAATACAATACCACTATGAATAGAGTGAAAAGGTCGTAAATTGATCGTCTAGTTTTAAGAGATTCTATATTAAAATGACTGAGCCTCAAATCAAAGCAAATAATTTTACTATCAAAAATATGCGTTTTACATTGTTCTTATTTCTTATTATAAATACCATTACATATTAGCCTTTCGGCGTGCAATTGTCACACATAATAATCAATTTTAATTTATTAACTTATAGTTTTAGTTAATTTAAGTTTTTAAGCCGCATTGTTGCGCCTTGTATTGCATATCTAGACCAGGGTCGATAATTTTTAAAACCAAAAAAAATAATAGTAGGATGAAACCCATTACAAAAGGAGGGGAATATTATAAAAATTAAAGGAAAAATAATTTACGGGCAATCTGAGGTCGGGAAGAGGATGGGGGTGCGTTTTTAAGGGTAAAAACGGTTTTTCTCGATTTCCAGCAAAAGTAAAAGTCCTATCGAAAAAAGTCAAATGGCAAAGTTGTAGGTAATAAAAAGATCTAAAACTTTTGTGTTTACACTTTCTTCACATAACCTCAAAATGTAGGGGAATATGTGTATCAGTGGATCACGGGGAACAGTGAATCATTTGTTAAAACTCGGTATCTATTGCACTCGCACATACCTGCGTTGGTTACGCTAACGGTCCACCATACCCCCACACCACCCAACCAGTCGCCGTCGTTGATTCACGGTGGGAGGACGCACGACAGCACATCGGTCAGTAGGTAAGTACGAAAAAAATATTTACGTAATATATGAAATTACTCTGGCTCACAGTAGTTTAGATATTTTAAAGATTTTGTATATTTTCCTTTAGTACGTGTGTCCAATTGTATAAAACTGTAATAAGTTGTGTAGTAAAAGCGATTTATATTTTGTTAAAAATATTATTTCTGTTAATGGTAAATGGGGTACAGTGAATCACATGGTAATGGGGTTCGTTGGATCGTGATCCACTGTTCCCCAAAAAGCTTCAAGTTTCAAAATATACTTATTTACAGGTCAACATGCCACGTGAAAGAAAAAGGAAGACTGAGATTGGTCTTCATACAAAAGAACAAATGCGTAACGCTTTAAACATGATAGCGGAGGGTCAAACCATAAGAGCCGTTTCCAAATTAACCAAGATTCCGTTCACCACTTTGCAAAGGTATAATAAAAAACTATCAAACTCTTTAGCTCAGGATCCAACTAGCTCGATTGCACTGACGCCGAACTATGCTGTACGCAAAATATTTACTTCCACCCAAGAAAATGCAATTGTAGACTATGTTATTAAATGTAGTCAAATGTTCTATGGTCTAACCACAGTTGACATTCGTAAACTTGCATACGAGATGGCAATGCTCAATAATATCCAGGTGCCACAAAAGTGGCATGATACAAAACTGGCAGGTATCGAGTGGCTATATGGTCTTAGAAAAAGACACAGTAATCTGAGTCTGAGGACACCGGAAGGTTTCAGTTTAAGTCGTGCGACATCCTTCAACCGCCATAACGTTAAATTATTTTTTGATAATTTAGAAAATGTTATGTCAAGAGAAATTGTCTTTGGCAACGGGACTAGGGTGTTTAATCTTGACGAAACGAACACAATGACTGTACAAAAGTCAGCCAAAGTGCTCGCCGTAAAAGGTCAGAAACAGGTCTCCAAAGTCACTAGTGCCGAAAGGGGAACCCTAGTAACTACATGTTACATTGTGAACGCGCTGGGCAATACATTGCCACCTGTTATGATTTTCCCTAGGGTTCATTTTAAACAATATATGATCAATGACGCACCGCCTGGGACTTTAGGTCTGGCTGTTCAATCTGGCTGGATGAATGGAGAATTGTTCGTGAAGACATTACAACATTTTATAACTCACACAAATAGTTGCAAGAATAACCCGAGTCTTCTAATACTAGACAATCATGAGTCTCATATTTGTATCGAGGCACTTAATTTGGCAAAACAGAATGGAGTTACGATTATTACCGTCCCACCACATTCAACAGGAAAAATGCAGCCATTAGATGTTGGCGTTTTTGGGCCGTTTAAAACAGCTTACAACAAAGCGGTTGATAGCTGGATGATGCGCAATGCAGGCAAAACATTTTCCATATATGATGTTGCTGGGTGCGTTAAGGAAGCGCACATGAAATCGATGACACCGAGTAACATATGTAATGCATTCCGAGCTACGGGAATTTTCCCTTTTAACAGAGATGTCTTTACAGACGTTGACTTTGCGCCCAGTGAAGTTACTGATAGACAATATGCGCTAAACCCAGGTGAAAAACAACAACAAATGATTTTTTGCGACGAAAATGACGAGAACAGAACCAGAAGTCCATCACCATCTATATTACCATCTGTACAGATACTATCAGCAATAGACGATGACATAACCCCTGTCGGATTTCCTTTAAATGATATCCTAGTAGAGCCATTGAATTCTTCAATCGAAGACGTCCCTTTGAATCAAGATCTTACTGCCCCACCTTGTACGCCAGTCAAATCATCCCACGTGGTCCCAGATTTGCATCTCAATGTATTCTCTGTAAAACCATCTTTCAGTTCATGTGGTGATCAAGTGCCAATACCTTCTACATCTATGGACGTAAATACACAAACCAAAACATTTATTAGTCCATTAGAGTTTCGAGGTTTACCAAAAGCTGCTCCTAGAAAAGGTGGCAAAGCAGTTCGAAGGAAAGGTAAAACGATGATTGCGACAGATACTCCAGAAAAGGCTGAAATTGAACGAAGAGCTGAAGAATTGAAGCAGCGAAAGGCTAAGGTACAGAATAAAGCGGTTGTGAAGAGACAAGTCTTAAATAGTGACAGTTCTAGTGAAGAAGATGACCGCATTAGTATCTATTCTGAAGAAGTGAATGAAGTTTTAAAGATAAATCCTGAACATTTTATTCCATTGAATAATTTCCCAAAAGAAGGGGATTTCGTATTAGTATTATTTGAAGTAAAGGGCAAACATATTTATTATATAGCAAAAGTCATAGGGGAAAAAGATGAAGAGACAGAGGTCAGTTTTCTCCGTAAATCTGTAAAAAATCCAAACAAATTTCACCTCCCCGTCATTCCCGATCTTGCCACGGTTCCGCTGTACGATATTAAAATGATTTTACCTAGACCTGGATTTACAGGAAGCACAAAAAGAGCTCAAGGCTTATATTATTTCGATGTTGATTTTACCAACATTGATTTACGTTAAGATTTTGATAACTTATTAATTTACCAAGTTAAAAATATAGATTGTTTATAAGACTGTTTATTTTGTAAAATATATCTTTATGTTTTTAATTTTTGTAAGATTTAAGTGAAGTTTTTTTGTTTGGTTCAATTTTATGTTACTAATCAGATTTTAAGAAGAGATTATGGTTTATAATGTTTTTAATTTTTGTAAGATTTAAGTGTCTTGTTTGTTTTTTTTTTGGTTTAGTCTAGTTTTAACTAAAATCTCTTTATTAAACAGATTTTAAGAAGAGATTTTAGATTTTTATGTTTTTAATTTTTGTAAGATTTAATTTTTGTAAGATTTAAAATTTAATTTTTTAGATTTATTTTGTTTTTATTTTGTTCTAATTTTATGTTACTAATAAGATTTTAAGAAGAGATTTTATGTTTTTAATTTTTGTAAGATTTAATTTCCTTTTTTTGTTTTATTCTAGTTTTATGTTATTAATCAGATTTAAGAAGAGAATAAAATGTTTAAGAAGTAATATGTTGTAAAGCTAAACAAAAGTGGTAGCAACACTAGCTGATTTTGTAGGTACTCTTTCAATATTTTTGTACCTACTTATAGTTAATCTTAAGAAATGTAATGTGATTTATTACGGTGCAAATATGACTGATTATATATCTTTTATGTGGAAGTAAAGAGTTTAATTAATATGATACGTTTTATTTAATTCTGAACTCTAATGGTTCATAGTACCCCATTTGATCCACTGTAACACAAACTCTGATTCAATGTGACCCATTCATGGGTCACAATGAATCAATTCACCCTACAGGAAAAAACTGTTTTGTGAAGTAAGCCAAGCTGCAAAACAGGCATTTGAAAAAAACATATTAAAGATTAAACATGCTTTCACATATTGATTTAAAAACATCTGCCTTAAAATCAGAAATACAACTTAAAATAGATTCAGAAAAAAAAATGATCCATTGAGCCCCATGTTCTATGTGAAATATTCAAAAAACCAAGTTTTTGGTTTTTTATTTTTATCTTTTACAATTTTTTTTATTTTTTAACGAAATTTAGTGAAAACTTACCTTTTGATGTCCCAAATACGCTGTAATTTATTTGATTAAAAATATTTATTTATTCACCTTATTTTGAATTAATATCGAAAAGACACCCTTATTTTCAATCGAAAACTCACCCGTCAAAATATCAGCTTTTTTCAAAAAGTTGGTATGTTTTCTGTTCGTTGAAATCTCTACTTTCCGGTGGTGAAAAAAAATATATATGTTACTATAGTAAATCTTCTCAGAAAATGCAAAAATCGAAAAAAACTTGAATTCGGTTTTTTTTAATTATTATAAATCATTTCATCTAAAAAATGTGATTGCTGCAATTTGTTTCAATTAAAAAGTTGATTTATTTAATGCTAATTACATTTATGTCATAGAAAATCTCATTATATATAAATATAAATCGTACAATTAAATGTAGATACTTTATTCTGATTACGTTATTCAACAACAATATTTTTAAACACATTAATCTTATCATTCATAAATACCTTATCTTCAATTCTAATCATTTATCCATTAGTTTTTGTCTTTTTGATGGCATTTCTTCATCTTAGATTCGCCAAACATCTCCGATTCTAGTAGATCTTCGAAATCTTCATGACTATCATCTTCTTCCTCTCCAACATTATTTCCAGACTACGTTGGTTCTTCATCCACAATTTCTTCTGAATCATTAACTTCCTCGTAGGTTTCTTCTTCAATATTGGAGCAATTTTCAGAACCGGACAGTTGACAGTTTGAACATAAATTTGTGCATTTTAAACCATGTTTTCGGCAACCACATTTTAAACTGTTACATCTAGTTTCACAGCTGCAGCAAATAGTTTTGAGCAATATTTCCGGAATTAATTCTTTTTGTGAAAATTTGGGCATCATTCCACGTTGATATTGCCAAATCGGCCAAAAGTTTGGTATTAAAAATATATTAACGATATATATTTTATGGATTTTTAATATATTTTTTATAGATTTTTAATATATTTTTTATGTATTTTGAAATATTATTTTTTTCCATGGGATTAACTAAATTTGTTTGTGCAAAATTAAGGAGATTATTATTAGTATGTATGTAGTAAGACCCAGACCCGCCTAGCCCCTTCCCCACTACCCTTTGATGGGCTACTATTTTTCGTAGGTCACTCAGGTATATAATTTATCTTAAAATAGTTATAAATAGACATCTACGCATATAATTAAAAGAAGATTCGACAACTTTCTCCAAATATTGTAGATGTCTTATTAAATAATATTTTTATTTGCAATTTTTTTATCAATGTAACATTTAATCTAATGTTTTTCGAGTAATAAAGTGTTAATTTTAATAAATAGCTCATATTTTTTTATAATAATAAACAAAAATTCGAATTCGAGTTTTTTTCGATTTTTGCATTTTCTGAGAAGATTTAGTATAGTAACATATTTTTTTTTCACCATCGGAAAGTAGAGATTTCAACAAACCGAAAACATACCAACTTTTTGAAAAAAGCTGATATTTTGACGGGTGAGTTTTCGATTGAAAATTAGGGTGTTTTTTCGATATTAATTCAAAATAAGGTGAAAAAATAAATATTTTTAATCAAATAAATTACAGCATATTTGGGACATCAAAAGGATAGTTTTCACCAAATTTCGATAAAAAATAAAAAAAATCGTAAAAGATAAAAATAAAAAACTGTAAACTTGGTTTTTTGAATATTTCACATAAATTTTGAGGTTATGTGAAGAAAGTGTAAATACAAAAGTTTTAGATCTTTTTATTACCTACAACTTTGCCATTTGACTTTTTTCGATAAGACTTTTAGTTTTGCTGGAAATCGAGAAAAACCGTATTTTACCCTTAAAAACTCACCCCCATCCCCTTCCCGACCTCAGATCGCCCGTAAATTATTTTTTCTTTCATTTTTATAATATTCCCCTCCTTTTCTAATGGGTTTCATCCTACTATTATTTTTTTCACTTTTTATTATTTTTAAAGGCTTCTACCCTGGTCTAATCCGATTTGGGTAGACTGTGAATCTAACCTAGAAATAAGACCTAAAATGTACACAGTTTGGCAATAAATAAATCTTTATCTTTATCTAACAAACTAAATGTAGGTAAATATCGAATATCTTTAAATTTATTTAATAGTTACACAATATATTATGTTTGTTTAACCTAATTTATCTTCAAAGTATTTCTTGCTTGTGTATAAAGCTTTACTTAAAAGATATTCAGAAAGCCTTTTCTTAAATTCGATATTGCAATCTGTATCTGTTAGGTTGTGAGGTAATTTATTGTATGTCCTGGGGGGCAAACAGAAAACGCTTCCATCGTAGATACTTGTTCTATGCGGAGGTATGCATCATATAATAACTTGACCGATATAGACACCTGGGAAACTTGTCACCTAAGAGCTACGTAAATAAAAAATAAAAAGTAACCTCTATTTCTAATTCATTGGTAAATTTTCCACCAAGTACTTTTCCAAACTGATATAAACGAGGAGCTGTCCTCAGCCTATCAATTCACAAACCGAACTCCTTTAAAACTCGAACATCACCAACCTTTATTCTATCATAACCCTGCAGTTCCCGTTAATTGTCAGCCAAGTTGTTCGACTGACAGGGACAATTTGGCCACGTCAAAAACCCGCCGGCCGCGGCGTCGCGATGACAGCTGACGCCCAGTGGCAGGCCAGCTGACAAGCAGTTTTGTTTTGCTGAAAGTTCGTATCGTTTAGGGCTGCTGCTGAATTTACAACGTAGTTATTTAAATGCAGAATCTCTGTATACTGAATTAACACGTTTGACTTTAAGAATATATTATACTCATTTTTATATATTGTGGACACGAGTCTCAATCGCGATAACAATTTAAGGCAAATCATTACCTTTAGGTTACCCGACCTAATAGTAGATACCGAAACCCGAGCTTCACGGAGACGACGTTGTCGAGCTACACCAGTCGACCCGTGACCACGGCTGGTGCAATCCATGCCGAAACGTCTGGTAACCTAACCTGATTTGCCTTAAATTGTTATCGCGATTGAGACGCGTGTCCACAATATATAAAAATTACTACAAATCGCGAAAGTTTAAAACCATTAATATTATACTCAATTCTGTATTGCATTCCACAATGTATGTCTAGGTGGTAGGTACTAGTAGAAAGTTCATCATGGACCCTGTCAGGCACAGCAAAGGAGGAAAGAGGATGATTTATCATAGCGTTGATGTTGTGTTGTACTTGTTCTTCTACCATCAAATCCTAAAAACAGGTGTAAGAAAAATAAAGAAGAAAAAGAAACTGGTTTTATCCTATGATAAGCAAGTACATTTAGTGATATATTTAGTCAGACGGGCCTATTGGCATGGTTGGCAAATGGTTGCTTTTCACGCTGGAGGTCGTGGGTTCTATTCCCACCCAGGAAAGATATTTGGGTGCATGAATATGTCTGTTTGTCCTGAGTCTGGGTGTAATTATCTATATAAGTATGTATTTACAAAAGAAAAGTAGTATATGTAGTATATCAGTTATCTGATTACCATAGTACAAGCTCTGTTTAGTTTGGGATCAGATGGCCGTGTGTAAATAATGTCCCTAGATATTATTATTATTTAAAAATGACATGACACATCTCTACTATCTACTTACCGTATGGGTAGTGGGTAACCTTGAGTAGTTCAAGCTACCTAGTAGGTCTACTAGACCTCTGACTCTGGCTTAACCACTTTTGGCAACAGCCGGGACCGACTGCTTAATGTGCCCTCCAAATTACGGAGACGTTCAGAAATTAACTACTTTAGCGGTCATCCATATATAGATTGACCGCGTCCCTGGATGCTTAATCACGCCCTTAACTTATGGACCAATAGGTGCTCCTATACTGATTACTACTTCGTCTATTAAAAGGTCTTTACTACATGGCGTAGCAGTGCGTAACGATGCCGACTATTAAACAGGTATCACTAGAGTTATAACAATAAAACTATTTACATAAGAGTACTTATATGTTTTTTTTTTAATTTTTAAGGCAACGCCCGCATTAAGGAAATGAATCCCGCGGGGTACTTTACAAACATGTAATTGACGGACACAAAGTATATGCAGATTCAGAATAATTATTTATGGGTCACATAAATAGTTACCCTGCATGGGAATCGAACCCGAGCCACGAAGTGGCAAGGCGACTGTCTTAACCACTGCGCCACACGTGTAGTCAACATTGTTAAGTACTAGCTGTGTCCTGCTGTTTAACCCGCGTTAAACTATATAAAATATAACCTATGTGTTAATCCAGGGTGTCGGCTAACTCTATACCAAATTTTATTAAAATCGCTCCAGCCGTTTGGACGTGAAGAAGTAACAAACATACACACTGACACAGTCACACACTCACAAACTTTCGCATTTATAATGTTAGTAGGATATTAAAATTGAATTCGAGTAATAAAGAATATTTAACAGCTAATTTATCTCAACGTCTAAAATAAAACACTCATTTAAAAACCTCTTATCGTAAAAGACCACGAAAAATGATTTGGTCCATTAAATTTATTTTATCATAACGCCACTCACTGCTCTAACATTACAGCACTCACGCTCAATCAAACATAACGATTATGACGTCACGTGTCGCTTTCCCAACGATTCTCATGTCCAACACAAAACATATTCGCATTCAACCCTTTGAATGTAGAATATGTGGAATGACAATACAATTCGCGGGGTCGCCGCCGATATGAGTGACGTCGACGTGAAGCTGCGCGAGGAGCTATCGATCTGATGATATTCATGTATGAACTCGTTACTGTGGAGACATTGATGATGAATTCTAACATTGATCGTGTTTCGATTGGGATTTGTGAACTGCGTGGCTGATGTTGGGTAAAGTAGGAATTTATATTAGCAATCTTTATTTATTATTAATCTTTATATATTCGATTTATACAAAAATACCATTTGGATGAAAATAACATACATATAATAAAATGAATATTTCAAAATTGCTGATTACCTTAGCTTAGTGCGAGAAGTTTCGATAATCTTTTCGATATGTAATTATTTTAGATAAATTCTTACAAAAAATTTGTTCGCTTTATGCACAATAGTACAAAGGCGGACTAAATACCCTAGGCATTTCTTGCCAGACAACCTTAAGATGGTGCAGAGATAGCACTGTAGGTGCACGGATCATACAACTGTCAGAAAGTAAGAAGAGAAGAAGAATGTAGGGGCTGTACTAAGAGACCTCTAATAATAGTAAGAACTGGACTATACAATACTATATTATATAATACTATGCTATACAATCCGATGGTGAAAACATATTTAATTTATAACTGGGGGAAGTCTGCTAACAATTTCTAGAGTAAATGCTCACAAACTTTTCTTTAAAATGAAATCTGATGACTCTTTCATTTTAATAAATAATAAAATCGATTTAATATTATATACTTTGTGAATATATACTTTGCAACATTCAACATTTAGTATCGTTGTAATAGTTCTAATGCAGTAGATAGAGTAGCAAAAAGTTTTCGATTTTAACAACATACTATAATGAAAATAAAACGAAAGAACCTTAGTCTCATAGGAAGTGATACGATTAATTTATTTATGTTTCTTATTAATTCATTAAAATCTCATTTTAAATTATTTTCAATTGTTGCTGTTTTTGTTATATTTATTTAGATATAAAAAGTAAATTTAAATTTATAGCTTAAGCTATTTTCACTGCCGACACTTTGAAAATCAACGCCGCCGTATTTATTTACCTCGATAAATGTAGCCAAATGTTGAACTTTATTTCATACTAACCAAATATTAGTTATTATTCTTAGGAGATTCTTAACTAAGGAGAAATTGCATAATATACATAATCTTAATATCAAATATGCACTTACATTATTATCATACTATATGTAATGAAAAGGAATTTTGTATGATTTGTTATTTATTTGAGACAATAAAGATTTTTATTTATTATTAAGGAATAATCTCAATTGATATGTATACTTTTAGTTATAGAATTACGTGATTAGATATATTTTAAAGCAGACAAAAAAAATTATAGCAGACTTTTTATTTTAAGAGTGAAAGTGAACGAATCAATTCGCCAGTGCTCCTCAGTCCGCTTCTCTTAGTTTATTTTAAAAATATCAGCCTGCTGAGTGCTTACGTACAAAAAAAAACTGAAATTTTCCATTTTCCAAACACCTGCCACCCTCATCAGTTCAATAGCCTTTATTGAATATATCTTTAAAATAAATGTTTTTTTCCAAATGGCTGGATTTTAAATTTTACCTAAAAGTCTGCTTTTTCGCCTAAATCCACTCTTCAAACTCAATATTGTACACCGAGTTTAATAACGTAAAAATTCTCCGAATCGAAGGAGCCCATTAAAGCCGTCTCTCGTTTGGATACTCAACGGAAATTAAACCGTGTGTCTTTTGCATAAAATCAGTTTTAGAACGAAGGTGGTGTTATAATACTAAGAATTTGCGATATTTTTATTTGCAGCGAGGCGAGGTTCACTGTGAAATGCTAATAATGGGTCTGCTCTGCAACCTTTCGCTACCTAGGTAAAAAGATGGGCAAAAATTCTGCTAAAAATATTCTTTGGCAGAAATTAAAAGCGCAAGAACTTTTAATTCTATGTCCAAAGGACAAATTAATGTTTTCATTATTTTTTTTATTTTGATAGTACCTACCTAATAAATAGTTCATTACACGAACTAATATTACACATGTTTGAAAAGCGGTTTAGGCTTAGATACTCGTAAATATCACAAAATTCAAAGCTGGAATCAAGTTTCAAATATTTTACAAAGTTATTAAAATTTATAGATTATTAATGTTTTTTTCAATAAAATAGTAAACTCGTCACTATATTTCGGTAATTTTCAATATGGTCATATCATACGTCTTAACAGTGAAATGGTAAGATGTTGGTAACGTTTTTATTACGTAGTAAAGTAATGTTAGTTTTTCTCTACCCCTTTATAATGGAAAACGGCATTTTAATAGAGAACCTCTCAATTCAAATGTATAATTTTTTTGTACAATATACACTACTCATCAAAAATATTGATCACCTCTGAAGTTAGGTTCTATATGAGTTTAGTGTATGTTTGCAATAAAAAACAATAATGCCAGTTAATGGCGGATATTAAAAGGTATGTTTTATAATGAGAAGTGTATAATACGTGATCTAT
This sequence comes from Pseudoips prasinana, assembly GCA_951640165.1. NCBI lineage: Eukaryota > Metazoa > Arthropoda > Insecta > Lepidoptera > Nolidae > Pseudoips > Pseudoips prasinana. The sequence continues at coordinate 35,757,109 of OX621248.1, forward strand.
CGATTTTTGTGATTTTGAATGTAAAAATCAACTTAATTATAATTACCTTAATATCGAATAGAAAGTATATTGAATGACTTAAAATAATGCGCATGTGGTTATATGCTTTAAATTCATAGAATTCATTATAAAGATACCTAAACTTATTATTATTACTTCAGATTAAATTTTATATCTGCAACGATAATTAACATTATGTCCAGCAGTGTAGATAAACCGTTTTCATCGTGAAATAATTGTATAATATACAATGTGCTTCCAATGAAACTAACCTTGAATTTGTTCCCCAACTTCCCGTTTGTGAATAAGATAAAAGAATCATTGAGGGTGAATGAAAAATCGCCGCCCTTAGGGTGAAAGATGGAGTAACACTGTCGAGCCAGTCATCCCGTGATCATGATCAATGTCATCTAATCGAAAAGCCGAGGAAATTGGAACTCGATTTTATTTACGACATTTTATAAATCTATAAGTATTTAACAAGAAGCATAGACACATACGAGTTATGTGGAATTTATAACGAAGAATATAATACGTCAAATATAAACCACTAGAGTGAGTTTTATGTATTATTTCTGGATTAAATAAATCACTAGGATATTAAATCCATGTTTCGATAAATTGCATATTTGTAAAGTCCCCCACTTTACAAACAAGCAATTTTTACAAAGCATACCTGGGTATGCTTCCTGGGTCTTCTTACTTCTTACCTGAGTCAGGACGCAGAGCAAAAATGCCATCAAGCACCTTGTAAGGCGTTTGGGCTTGAACATATACAAATTATACTATATCGAGTACACAAAACACATATAGATAACAAGTTTTGTATTGAATTAGTTAAATAATACAACTGAACAATTTTTATTTACAGATCTATTCAGTTTCTTTTGTTTATATAACATGGTCTAAGAACAGGGCAGGTGGAGTTACATTTCATACCTTGTGCAGCTTAAATCCCATGTCACTGACCTACAGTCCTTCCGCCTCAATTTACGCGCACTGCTTGTCACCGAACAAATTATAATTATAAAATTCAGTAAACTAGCAGTGTCCTGCAGTTTTACCCGCGTTAAACATTATAAATTATAGCCTATGTGATATTCCGATATATAAGCTATATTATAACAAAGTTGCATCAAAATCCCTTTGGTAGTTTTTTCGTAAAAGAGTAAAATCATCCATACATATGTTAACACTCGCAAACTTTCGCATGCACTATATTAGTAGTATTCCTTTTTTTCCATAACTGTTGGCCACGGCTAACTTATTTTTGATAAATCTAAAGTTGATTGGTTTACAAATAATTGTTCGGTGCGGAATTTGAACGGGTAATGCGAGGGTGTTGAGAGTGGTTTAAAAGCAAGAGTATCGTATAGTTATATACATATACATGCCTTATATACATGCATATATACATGTACATATATTATATAACATGCATTATATACATGTACATATACATGCCGCAAGGATGTCTACGCAAGTAGCACTTCATAATTTATAATGCCCCATCCTCCAAAAACCAAAGCCAAGTTCATCCCATTAGGCCTTTTACACAATGTTGAGCTTTTTCCCTCCCCGAAGATATCTAACGACCTTGCCTACTAGAACCAATATATTAACATAACTATTATGTTTCATGATTGACATTAACTGAAGTGTATCCTGTTAAGTGGAGGTACTTCGCCAATCGATCGACTCGTAGAGCGATAGAATCCAAAGGCCATGTGGTGGATTACTAGAGCCAAAGCCTGCGAAAGCGATAACCCTCCAATATTAAATAAAATATTGTGATTAGGCTATAAAATTCACACCATTTTCTTTTACGTCGGTAAATACTCAAATAATTATATTTTATGGTGCCAATTATCATACCTTAACCTAAGGCATAATGAATGATTAATGAGGGTTCTGAAAGGGAGGGAAATAAAGAAGGTCGATGGATAATTCCTCCCTTTCATCATAAAGTCTTAATGGTGTATAAGGTAATTGATTGTATGGGTGCGTACTGCAGCTTTAACACGAGTATATCATGTTATTATATCAGTGTACTAAAATGAATACCGTAGAGGTATTAATATTAGGCGTTCTCTCGCGATCTGCATAGAAACGAATAAAACAGAATACATAAGTACATAATTTAAAAACCAAAAATTCACTATTGCACACTTCCTCCTTCAAAACTGAAACAATTTGGTATTTTAATAAGGTGTCATAAAAACTGCCTACTGCAATATAATATGCTGGGACATTATTTACACACGGCCATCGGATCGCAAACTAAGCAGAGCTTGTACTATGGAAACCAGATAACTGATATAGTACATATTGTACTTTTCTTTTGTAAATATAGATAATTACACCCAGACTCAGGACATACAGACATGTTCATGCACACAGATATTTGTTCTGGGTGGGAATCGAACCCACGACCAACGGGGTGAAAAGCAAGCATTTGCCAACCACGTCAACAGGCTACTATTGCTACACCTAACTAGTTGTATTTTTATTCACGATAAATAACGCATTCGGTATAACTACAGCATAGATCGGCTATTCTTTGGCTTTTACAAACAAGTTCAGTGTCGCGACTTAACAGTTCTTTAAAATACCGTGTAGATAAAGTTTTTGAAATGCGGATGATAAACGTCAAAATTATGTTAAAGCATTGAACGAATTGAAATAGTTTAGGTATATTTTTCAAGTAGGTACAATTTACGCATGAATAATTACTGAGGATTGCCTCATTACACACCAATGGTAACATTAAATTGTCTATGTAGAATAATATAAGACTTAAAACGTAATTGAATGAAGTTATAGGTTACAAAAATATTTTCTACAATCTAAATTGTATTTTTTTGTTACGTCCCTTTATAAGCTGCCTTCTTATTTTTTATCGTATGAGCAGTGTGTAACTTAGTGTCAGAGTACTTCAAGGCGCCCAGTAGTCTTTTGACATGGCTTAACGAGTTTAGTTTAACGATACCAACCGAGACTGTCAGCTTAACGTGACCTCCAAAGCACGGAATAAGCTGTCTATTGCTATCAATAACGGACTTGAGTATTTTTAGTTTTGAACATGTCAAACACGTGTATACTCGTATGTATATAAATCTATTGCGCCTTCTGGCACCACCGAGTGGGGGTGGGGCGGATAAAAGTCATCCTGACGCAGTCCTCTATTCAGCAGTGGATATCTGTCAGTATGCTGATGATAACGAAATTCTATATTTACTATTAGAAAATTTTGAGTACGCTTTAAATTTTTTACTCTACTGATGTCATCGAGCAATAAACCAAGATCTTCTATGGACTCAGCCATGACAACCATATCATCGGCAAATCGAAGGTGTGTGATGTACTCGCCATTGACATTGATGCCAAAGCCTTTCCAGTCCAGAAGCTTGAAGACGTCTTCCAACGTACCATATTATACGCATATAAATATCACATACTACTTGCTTTCAGCCAACAATTATAAAAAAAATCCACTATGCTGAATTTTATTATATTACTTTCAACAAAACTAGAATTGTATTAACAGCAAAGGTATCAAAGAACCTAATTCGGTTTGGGCCAAACGTCACAGGACAAACAATATTTAAATTAAGTCTCCGAAACAAGTTTAATTTAATCCACTCGGAACTATTCGAAATTGATTCGGACAAATGTAACGAGCCGAATTGTGCTTAGGCCAGGCCACACAATACCCTCGGCTTGGCTTGGACCCAACTTTTAATGAGTCCACTACTAAATTTTACACGTAACAGAATAACTAACGGGGAATAATGTGGCTCGTAATTTGTAGGACCATTGGCTAGTACCATAGAGTAACTACGTATGGAAAATACATGGAATCTGGTATCTTAAAACTCTAAAACCTTATTTTTGGGGACTGTTATTTGTTATTTGATTCAACGCTTCCTTGTATGTGCCGGTAAAGTCACACAACACGGATTACATAAAGGCAACAGCCATTTATAGCCATTTTTTAATATCTTCTTATTTTTATTTGAATGCTGAATTGTAATAGATTTTGTTATTAAAATAAAAACAAGAGGGAAAGTGAATAGTAGACCAAATGTTTATCACAAGCTTCTCGTAATTTTATAAATAAGTTTTATTTTGTTTTCAAGTGAAATAATAGGCAAATGATCGGTTAGCCCGGATGGTTAATACTTGTATAAAAAGTATTAAGTTTTAATTATTTGCAATGCAACGCGTCAATCTAAACTCAATAGTGGTCAATAATAAATTTCATTGCCCAGTGGGTTTCGAACTTGCACCCTCTGGCCATACGGGGTAAGTGCTCTGCTGTAGAGCTACAAATGATACACACCAACAGATCAAATTTAGGATTCACTTACTAATACCCTTACGGAGAACGCAATTTTATCCATCAGTTTCGTTTCTATGATTCACACAATATGTTGTAAAAATATAGCTAAAATTTAAAATTTTGATAATTAAACCTACACATGATCCTTGACAATAACTTAATTTAAGTTAGCTAAATATCGTTACTATTATAAAATAAATCTTATTGTAAATTATTTCCTACAATTCGTGTACCTAAATATCTATATGTACCTAGAAATAATAAAAAATTAATTATATATTACTACGAACATGTTCTGACTATTTACAAGCGCTTTTTTAAAGTCTACGTGAATAAAAACCTTTTTTATTTTTTATTTTATTCTATGAACATGGCCGATGATATGTTCACAATTTAATGTCATCATTATCATATTAATAAAACCATCTAAAATTTGTTTTGCGGGTAGATGAGAAAGATGTGTTATAATGAGTCCATATGTATCTACTCTATGGTTAGTAAATACTAGTATCCCTGTAGCCACGAGGTAATGTGTCGTATTTGGTTTATGGGTGACTACTCCTTTTAGCCATTGTTATATTTATCTTTACTTTGGTAAATACATAAGTATCACGAAGTACATATACGAAGTAGAAATAAACTGTTCTATTGCCTAGTCACGAGTTATAGGTATGTGGAAACAGACAATCTATATATCTATACATGTAATAAACTCAGAAACTAAGAAAGTCAAAACTGTACATTGAATATTTTTTTAAAAGAACACTTGGGGCGTGGTCTACTATCGATATCGAAGCCAAAAATATAGTTTTTAGAATTTTTGTCAGTTTTTCTGTATGTATGTCCGGGCTAAACTTAAAAAGTACTGCATGGATTTACTTCAAATTTTGCATGAATATTACTTAGAGGTCGGGTCAACATACAGGCTACATATTATCACGCTATCACCTACGGGGGAGGAGCTGTAATAATTTTTAAAGTTTAACGTGGGTAATACCGCGGGACACAGCTAGTGTGTAAATAAATCTGACTCACGAGAGTAATTGTCATGTAAATCAATAGATTTTAATCCTACAATCAAATATTATACTGTTTTGTGAGACACTGTTTTAGTTCATAAAATTACCTTGTACCTTTAACAAAAGGGTTTGCCCATAACATAATAAAATGAAAAAGGTTTTTATTCACGTAGACTATAAAAAAGTACTCGTAAATAGTCAGTACATGTTTGCAGTAATATATTACAATTAAGTATAAAAAATTCAAACACATTTAAAACAGTGATTCTATACTAGCTGTGCCCCGCGGTTTTACCCGCGTAAAATTTTATGAAATATTACAGCTCCTCCCACATAGGTGAAAGCGTGATAATATGTAGCCTATATTATTATGTTCACCCGACCTCTTATTCATGCAAAATTTGAAGTAAATCCATGCAGTACTTTTTGAGTTTAGCCCGGACATACATACAGACAAACAGACACACAGAAAAAAATTCTAAAATCTGTATTTTTGGCTTCGATATCGATTATAGATCACACCCCAAGTATCCTTTAAAAAAATATTCAATGTACAGTTTTGACTTTCCTACGATTTTATTATATGTATAGATTAAGAAATAAATAATTTAAAAATGGATCCCTACTAAGTTTTCTGACATTGTTTCTCAGTAGCTACCAGCGATTTCATACAAAAGTAAGTTAACGGAATAAATGAATTTTGAATTATGAAAAAGAATAAGTATTCATAGAACTGTCTATCTACTAAAACCGCTTATATGTATTTCGTCCAATAATTATACGCACCGGGCATAGCACAGATTCAAATACCTCTTTAATTATTCTGTTAGTTGTCGATTTAGGCTAATTAAGTTATTAATGATAAAAACACAGATTTATTGATTACATTCGCGTAATGGAGTTATCCAATCCTATTGGCAATTAATAGCTATATATATTCTAATTAGTAGTAATTGTCGCAAGTCATGCAGTAGTTAGTTCTACGTGAATTATGGCTGAACATAGAACTATTACTAACTATGAACGTCACGATGTTATGACATATGAAATAATAGGCTTAAAAGAGTGGCAATAAAAAAGCTGTGCAGTGTAATGCTGTTGTAAGATTACAATAGGCACTCTCAATTACTTTAAGTGGACCAAAACCCGTGTTTATGCCTGCTTGAGTATGTTTTGCCGGACCGTCTCAACTGGGCCGTGTTGAAACCGGTAGTAGATGAACCTGCTGAGTTTGTTTCGCTGGGTCTTCTCAGTTGGGGCGCATTGGATCCGGTAGTAGCATTAAAGAGCGACCGTCATTAGAAACACAAGGTCCGTCATAATAATAATAGTTAATTAGATTTTTAAAGTCTACGCGAATAAAAACCTTTATTATTTACTTTATGAAATAGTATGTTTGAGAGAGTGGCAATAAAAAAGCTGTGCAGTGTAATTCTGTTGTAAGATTACAATATGGAGAGGCACTCTGGTACCAGTAGTAGAAGTTTTCGCGTAGTTTGTTTCACTGTGACGCCACAGGTGGCGCGCGTTGGACCCACCATAGTAATAATATTTAATTCTTACCTCAATATAGACAGAACTATGTAGACACGATGTATACACATCGAAAATTAAAAGTATTACAGTATTAACATAAACCTTAGAACTGATTCGCAACATGTACCTAGAATAAATGATGTGAAATTAACTAATATTACTAAAAATATGTTCGGACTATTAACAAGATCTTTTTTAAAGTCATCGTAAGAAAAACCTTTTTGTTTTTTACCTCATAGCCAGTTTGTTAGTAATCGGTAAGGTTAAGCATGCGGTCAGTATGCAGATGGATTACCGCCAATGCGATTTTATTTCTGAGCATCTCGGTGCTTTGAAGGCACGTTATGTTATTGTTCTCGGTTATAGTGTAAGCGACGTTAAACATTTATACCTCGGAAAAAACAGCGGACGTACATAAGTTTAGCGCCGGTACGATTTGGGAGAGATCAGGACTAACAGCCCCTGCTGTCAGCTGCCACATCAGGTTAGTTAGCTTATTCGTGTGAGGGAATACAAAGTTCACTTATACTGGCTCAGACACATCTAAACTGTGTATACACATCTATAATAGGTACTATTTTTTGTACTGTGTAGTTAACATAAAATCAGCGCTGCAACTGTTAATGTTGCAGCTAGTGCTGAGATGGGACCAATTCGTACTCGCACAGATAATCTATCTCCGGGGAGGTAGACGTCTTTAAGGATGGGCTACCCACTTTCAAAAAAAATGTCTTGAGTTTATTAAGTAGGCTTTAATTAGTGTTATATTAGTGTAAATAGTATATATTTTATTTTAATTTAGCATAAGAATGTGTTTCAGTTATTTGCTTGAGTTGATTATAAATATGTTTTAAAAATTTTTGTTATGTTAAAAAATATGTTTAATTTAATTTAATTTGTTTTATGTTGTATATTTTATTTCATTTAATTTTCGTTATGTGTCACTATTATTACATTTATGCGCATGCTGTGACACCTTAAAATGTTGTGCATTTAATTGTAATTTTGTAGTTAATAATCTAGACGTAAGAAATAATGTAACAACTACTGGTTGTCCAAATAAATAAGAATTAAGGACTTCTGTTTGTGTACCTTCATATATATTGTTATTATTATATGTGTCAGTTTACTGAATAAATGTATTTTCTTTCTTTGTTTCTTAACTATTCTCCATTGAGATAGGCGGCCGTAGTCAATTTTTTCGCAGTCGTGAGTAGAGATAGTATTATTAAAGTTTGGTAAAGTACTTAACTATTATGTCGAATCGCTTAAAACGTGTTGCATATTATTATTTGCGTATGTAAACCTCCACAATAAACACATATTCGATATAAACGTACAAGGGAAACGACGCCACCAGAACGACTTCATTCAGCCGATGCAAATCACATTGCTTAGTAACTTTATACTCCCACTTCACCCCCCAGATAACACCGTTCCATTACAACGTGACACAAACCGCGATAAGTACTAAACCCACGTGTTTACAACAAACAGTTTGGTTGTCAACAGCGTGTTACACATACATTAATTCACAACAATCAAAGGAAAAGATATAAAATTTACACAAGTACTAAACGTCACTAAAAGGCTGCTCCGGATCCGGCCCCAACTCACTCTTGACGTGGAGCGATCTGCATACAAATTACTCACATTCATATACCTCAAACAAGCAAAATCTAACCCTAACAACCCAATATACAGTCCTATCTTCAATGCATCGTATACCAAGAAACTTATGATCTGCGACCCATGTAAACATCAGAAACAGTTGAAAATCAATATTATTTCCATATACGTAAAGCTCACATTCCAATGTGTAGTGAGTTAAGAAACTTAATATGCTCTGAGACCCATGTATATGTCATGCAAGTTGACAGATGTTGAGTTTGAACCATTCTGTTTGGCAAAGAGATTTGTCGTTAAGCTTTTAGGTTTTGTTACAAGGTCACATTTGCTCTAATTTTGGGAATTAAAACAAAGCCTACGAATTTTAATGTAAATATTTATACTGCATTAAGTACATTTCTTTCTTTTTTATTTCCCTGAATATATACATATAATTTAGTAATTGATTGGGTTTACGGGATGATTGACTCAGCGATGTTGCCGATTACTGTTGGCGTTGAATTTATTCTGCCCTTACTGTGTATTTTATCAATTTAGATAGATCACCCCATATTTTTTCTATTGAAACGTGTTAATATTTAGAATGTTATAAATAAAATAGGTACATTGTTCAAAAAGAGTAATATATCACATAAAATAAATCTTATATTTTATTTTAGTAATAAACTATTTAAATAATCATATAATAAACATTTAATCACAAAATAAAATCCAAGAACTTATCATTATTCCAACCTCAACCTGAATAATCTGTTTCCGACGGCGGCGTAGTATTTCGCGTAGCACTCGTAGTAGCCATGCTACAACGTAGTTACGAAGTCCGTAACAAGTTCTTTGAAATGTTAAAGCTGTACGTGTACACACAGGTTTGATTACTGTTTGCTGCAATTATGCAAGTAGATAAGTAGAGTATCCTTCATCGCATACCAAGCAGGTAGTTCCAGTAGATAAATGGATAATGCTAAAATAACTAAAGAATAGTTCTAATGATTTGCCTTCTTACTCAACTACGGAAGAGGAGAGTTATTGTTTTGGATAGTCTATATTATATGTACGTAATACGTATGCGTTTATGTTCATCTGCGGCTTAGAGGTTTAAGAGAAACGAAGGCGTATCTACTAAACCATTTAATCGAGTTAAGTAAATATAGTGTCTTTGGATTTGCACTATCAATCCGCGTGTCATTGGAATATAACATATAAACTATTAGAAGAAATTAACATGGCGGGATTTATAAGTGAAATCTATTTTTATTCAATCATATATTTATTTATTTTTTATGTCGGAGGTCGACAAACGAGCAAGTGGGTCACCTGATGGTAAGTTATCACCGCCGTCCATGGACACTCGCAACACCAGAGAAGTCGTGGGTGCGTTACTGGCGTTTAAGAGTCAGAAAACAAGTATTTCTGACCTTCCCCCCCACCCCGATGAGCTCTGGCGACATATGATATCAAAAGAAAGATATTGGTAGATACATTGAAAAAGGTGGATTTTAATCATTTATATTATGTATGCTAATGTTTTTACTTTGTTGACAAGTGCTCTCATTAAAGACACTACAAGATTGTGAATACCACTACCCTGTAAGACTGGATCAACAGTGGCACACAATGACATAACACTTAGCTTTACTGAGCCTCACCACCGAAGGCACCTTTCGGATGGTCTCGTCAACTTAATTAAATAGATGAGCCACGAATTCAATCATAAGGAATCAAGGTAGAGTTTAAAAAAGTAGTTCCACGTTTGAGAATTTGAAACTAGAGACGCCAGTTGCAAAACCAACACGTGTATATTTTAAGGGTCCTATGAAGTCAACTGTTTTGTGAACTGTGTATTTGATTCCAATTTTAGTAAACGGATAGAAGTTGTACCTGGTTGTTACAAAATCCTTATAATAAACCGCCATTGGTTGCAAGCTGTTTAATATAATACCACACTTGTTTTTCCAGCGATCACACTCATAAAGTACATGAATCCCATTTTTTTTAAAACACTAAATGTGTAAAATGCTTTAATCTTATACTTTAAGTAAAAAATGGAAAATTTTATAAAACAAAATATTTCTACTCTTATAACAAAAATAAAGTAACAAAATAAACGTAAACAAAAAATAAAACTCGTTTAAGGAAAACTTTTCGGCAAATGACCCCATACGATGGCAAAAATAAAGACCTTGATTTTTAAGCAGGAATCTAAAGTTTTTATACTTTTGAGTAAGAATAACACTTATTTAATGTTTTAGAAGATCTGAAGAAAAAACAGAAATAATAAATGTACAATGTGTGTAAATTATCTGCTGCGGTGTTTCCTCAGCGCTACGATATGTCCTTCTTCAAACGAGGCTCAAAAAGAGTATTAATCTCACGGTAGGCAGCGGTTTGCAGTGCTCCCTAGCACTGCGAATGTCCATGAGCAGCGGTTACCACTTACCATCAGGTGGGCCGCTAGCTCGTCTGCCTCCAAAAGCAATAAAAAAATTCTTCACAAACCAAGGTATCATGATAATCGCTATCATGCGAGAGATGATGATGACTCCTCCTACATATGAACGTTAACTGTTCCAAATTTCATGCTCCTCCATCCGCGCATTTTTCGCAAAGTTATTGCTTTTCGTATCAATATTATGATAAAGGTCTATTTCATTGTATTTTAAAAAAACTTAAATAACCTCAAAACAGAAAATAACCGGTATAAATACTACTCTTCGCACATTACTTCTCTTCGAAAAAAAAGGAAAGCCTCCTTGAAGAATTAAAAGATCTAGCTTGAACAAATAGCACTTTATTTTTGTGTCCAATATACCAATGTTTTTGGGTGATGGTATATATTAAGTAATCTTCTATTTGCTAACCCATATTAAATTACTATTCAGATACACTATACCTATAAAATACTAACTCTATTTTTGTAAAAAATAAACTTTTTCATTTTCCCAATAGATGCCTAACGTAACATTATTAATCTTCATCAAGCCAATTGATAAAAAATACATCGCGAAACAAAGGGAATAGGTATAAAAGATACAATGACACTCGAGCTTTTGAGAGGCTTTAAGTATTTTCAAGTGATACGAGTACAAATAGTTGCAAATTAATTCCAATAACTTTTCGTCCTCACGGTTTTGATTGTGGTAAAAATATATTTGCTGCATTTTTGAAGTATGTTTATTTATTTAGCAGTGTATCAATTTGAAGATTTTGCAGTGCATCAATCTGTTGCATTACTTTAGCATTCGGTACAAGTACGGCATAGATCGGCTGCGCTTTTGTTTTTATCATAATTATACTTTACGGTCTTGCGCTACCCGCTTCCAGACTGGCAATTGTGGAGATCTTTGGGGAAGGCCTTTGTCAAGCAGTAGGCTTCTTTCGGCTGATATGATGATGATGATGATATTTAACGTGACTGAGCATGACTATCAATGTAATAAAAATGATCGTGGCCTTAAATGGATTCATCACAACGATGTTCTAGTTTATTTTTGACGTAACTCCTACTGACACTTTAGAAACATAATAATATTCGATTGAATTGTTTTAATTTACATAAGAATCACAGTTTTTGAGAAAACAGGGTAATAGTTAAATTAAAAATACATATAAAATATGAATTTATTTAAAGAACTTTTAATTAGCCAAAACATTATCTGTAATATTAAAATAATTTGTACAAAATTGCTTACTGAGATTCCTGAAGCCTGAGAAGCCTGCTACTTAATTCAGCGTTAGTTACTCCAATTCTAAACAAGTTAATATTTTTATTTGACGAGTTGTTTGGCGTGATTGGCAGATAGACGCCAAAGGTCGTGGGTTCGATTCCCATTCAGGACAGTTATTTGTGTGCATGAACATGTCTGTTTGTCATGAGTAGTATTTGTACTTGACAAATGAAAAATAGTATATGTAGTATATCAGTTATCTGGTTACAAGCTCTGTTTAGTTTGGGATCATTTGGCCGTGTGTGAATAATGCCCCAGGATTATAGTCTCTAAAATCCTGTAAAACCCTGCTCAATATCATTGAATTAAGATATACATATCTAGAATAGTATTCACAACTTGATTTGAAATTTCTTTGTCAACTTCAATACGTTTCGAATGATAAGCTTGGAAATATGCCAATATTGCACGACACGTGTTACCATTACCTGTCACGTATGGACTGCGGTACCTTGTTTGCAATACACATGAGCTAATCTTAATTAGCTTTTCATTGAAAGCTACCTTAGTCTGAATAGTTGAGGATATCTTTATTGAACACCAAAACATGTACAGACGCCAGCATATAAAGCTACCCCAATCTGTCAAATTTCCACATAGAAAGTGAACCTTATACTTATGTGATAAAGATGAAAATCTGTAAAAGAAATTTGACAGGCAACCGATGGTATTGTACCGTAGTTACAATCATTTTAAACGTTTAATAACTGCTTGAATTATTTTTATTGTTAGTGTCGTTTGTTTTTATTCTTATTTTTTGGCTATATTGTTTGGCTAGATTTAATGTTGAGATATTTCTTTAGAAAACATTATTTTACTGCATAGAATATAAGATAAGATAAGATTCTTTATTTGCGTTAAATGTGGTAGGTACATAGGTGGTAGGTTTTATTGTAGTTCTCACATTTAGCCAATTTACGGCATACAAATATACATTTTAAAATTTAATAATTCATTATAGTATAATAAAAATATTTAAGAATTTATACATACACTTATTTCTATAGATTAATGCCAAATAAATTTTTATTTATAATTTTTATCATTAATCTTACATTGTAAAAACTCATTAATTGAATAAAAACATTTCTCAGCCAGTAAATTATATAATTGCTTTTTAAATTTAGATTTTGGCAAATTTTTATAAATTTCTGGTAGATGGTTGTAAATTTTGACCGACATATGATATGAGTTTCTGGCTGAGATGTCTGTTTTTGTTCCTGGTAATAACAGCTTGTTCGGATATCTTGTCTTGTATTTACTGTACTCATGTCTTCTGTTGTATAATTCAGGATAGTCTTTGACAAAGTTACAAACTTCATATATGGAAACGTTGGAAACGTTAGCAACTTTAAATCCCTTAATATCGGTCTACAGCTTGTTGTTTGTGACACATCACAAATCGCACGAACACATTGCTTTTGTGAGATAAATATTCTTTCCATTTTTACTGAGTTCCCCCATAGCAGTACGCCATACCTTAAGTTTGACGCCACATACCCATGGTAGGCTTTTAGTGCGGTGTTGATATTGCTTATTTTAGCTAGACGCCATAACACATACGCAAATCGATTTATTTTTGAGCAAACCTTCTCAACGTGTTTCTTCCACGTGCAGCAGTCATCTAATACTAAGCCTAAAAACGTTGTATCATTAGCTTCGACTATGTCAGTACCTTCATAATGTAATTTAAGTTTATGTTTTGTACTTTGTTTATTACCGAATTGTATAAATATTGTTTTCGTCATATTCACTTTTAAATTATTGTATTGTAACCAACGTATAATGTTAGCTATCGAGTCATTGATGTCATCATTATATGTTTGTTTATTCACGCATGGTATAGTGACAGATATGTCATCAGCAAATAATGTACATCGGTGTTCAGTGACCTTAGGCAGGTCATTTATAAATAAAAGAAAGAGTAAAGGACCCAATATGCTACCTTGAGGGACGCCAACTCCATTTATTATGGTCGTTGATTGACTGACATCTTCCTCCATTTGTTTATTTATGTGTGATATTTCTACAAACTGTTTGCGATTTAATAGATAACTTCGTATCCACGATAATGGTTGACCCCGAATGCCATAGATTTCACATTTGGTTACCAATAACGAGTGAGAGACCATGTCAAATGCTCTACTCATATCAAAGAAGATTCCAGTAGTTGGTATCTTCCGATTAACGTTTTCTATAATACTGGTTATAAGGTTAAAAGCTGCCAAGGTGGTTGATTTTCCCTTTTGGAAACCATTTTGATCAGGGTTTATTATATTAATTTATCCAAAAAGTTTGTAAGACGTTTCTGCATAATCTTTTCAAATATTTTTGATAAAATAGGTATAAGGGCAATAGGTCTATAATTATTTAGGTTTCTCTTATCACCTTTCTTAAATAATGGTTTTATTTTTGATATTTTAAGTTTTTCCGGGAATACACCTTGCGTTAAGGATAAGTTAATCAAATAATTCAATACGGATAAGATCTCTCTACAACAAGATTTAATGATTTTTGTAGATATCTCGTCATATCCTACAGCGTCAGTATTTTTGAGTGCCATTATTACATTGAAAATCTCAAGTTCACTAGTCGGTATTAGGAATAAGGAATGATTATTTGGCTCTATCTTTAAATTATATTTTGTTGATGGAATTTTATCGTCCTGGCAAGTTAAATTTATTATTTCAACCCCGCAAATTTCAAAATAATTTTCTGTGCATATTTCGTTAAGAAAATTCAATTTCTTGATTTCCAAATAGTCTCGGCCAAGAATGCAGACTCCACCACGGCGGTGTCGATATCTACTGAAAGAGTCGGCTAATTTAAATCCATTTAAACAAATGTTATTTTCCACACCTGATTTGATAAATGTTTCGCACAAGCAAATAATATCTACATTGATTTTATTTGTTGTCAATAAATCGTGGAGTGTTATTTCTAATAAATCTTTCTTGCTAAGAAACCCTGCAATATTTTGATGAAGGATTACTATTGCCGCTTCTGAGTTTCTAGTGGGTACGAAAAAAGGTTTTTGCTGGTAGTTCTGTTTCAGTAACTGTAATTTGCGATTTTGATACTATGTTTTTTTCTCGAGGAAAGTATTCGAGGATGGTTTTCTGGACTAAGTCAGTACAATGATTTCCATGAGATGCCTTTTTTGGCTTACTGACTTTCAAGTTACGACTGCTAACCAAGTATCTACGTGTGTACCCAAAATTCAAGTATTTATCGTTATAGTCACTGCAGTTAATTAAAAAATTAAGCCTCTTACAAGTTGTCATTACCAAATTAATGTTATTCTGTGTATTTACGTGCACATAATTACAATTTTTAAAAATATTACATAATAAATTAATTTTACTATTTAACAGATTTTCGTTCAAGAATGGATTTCGGTGAACATTAAGGACGAATATTTTACAATTTTAATTCAAGGATTTAATTATATTACGCAATTCGGCCATTATTTTCACAGGATTACTGTCATTTTCTCCGACACATAAAACAATTTTATCGTTATCCCGTGCCTTGATGTGCTGGCAGTCATTTAGAATTTCTGCCGCGGGCGCCTGTGGTCTAATGAAGGCAATAACTTCATAATCCTCCAGTGCGTTGTAATTTCTTTTATTTAGCAACCGTGATGCTAATCCAGAACATTGTTGTGTGCCAAATATCCAAATATTATTACGAGGTTTTACTTGAGGCGTTGTACTTGGAAGGTGGTCTGGTGGGCAGCTGCTCTGAGTTAAATTTAAATCTAAGGAAATTGCCTCCTTTGGGCTTGACTCTAAGGGTTCGCGATCACATTCAGAGATGATATATTCAAATCTCTTCTCCAATATTTTGCTTTCTGTCTCGTTTTTTGGAGCCCCAAAATCTTTTTTCGCCTTATTAGTTGATTTTACGGGTGTACTTGAACAAATTTTCGTTAGCGAAATAATTTTATCTTCTTGTTGAGTAATTCTATGAACCAGAGACTGCTTTTCCAGAAGTAAGTTTTCAATTTCCAGGTTTGCGCTTTCCAATTGAGTTTTTATTAAATTTATTTTTTCCTTTAAATCAGTCGTATCTTCGTTTTCCCTTGTTGATAAGTCAGGTAGACTTCTCCCTAAATTCACGGAAATAAATGAAGTTTCATTATCAGAGATCGATAAATTTGCATTCGTAACCTGTGTTTTACTTAGTATTTTATTAGAAGTGCTTGAATCACTCATATCTGACGCTTGTTTTCGAGTAATAGTCTTAAGTATTTTTTGTTTTGGTTTCTTACTTATACATGAGTTACAATTCCATTTTCCCTTGCACTCTTTAGTCATAGTTTGATATTGTTTGTGTGATACTTCTGCACATACTAAATTATAACTCTTTTTGCATGTATAGCACGTTAAATGCTCATTTTGTTTTGAGATTGAAGCTTTTGCATTTTTGATGTCCGATGACTGTTGCTTAATCCTACATTTTCTTTTCTTTGGATGGAGACATTATTTTTAATGTACAAAATCATCACCCCATCTCATCCCGTGGGGGCGTAGAAATCGTCCTAAGGAATACTTACCAGAGAACGGGCAGCAGCGTTTTTCTGTGAACTATGACCATCAAACTGCGATCGCCAATCCATCTGCCAAGCGTGGCGATTATGGCATATCCCCCATCCTTTTGGGAGACTTTTGTCCAGCTGTGGACGTACTTTGGTTAACATCATGGTGATGATGATAATGTAGATTTTATAAAAAATATCACAACTCCATTTCATTCCGTGGGGGCATAGAAATTATCTTGAACTCTCTGACTACTATGAGCACTTTGTTGTGATTTTTAAGGAGCCTGTATCAAGCAGAGGACATTTCCCGGCTGATATTACGGGGATCACTTATCCCAAGTCATATAATTATCATGCGGTGGCTACCAATACAATGAATAAGAAAAATATATCACAATAAGTATAATAACAGCTATCAAGCAAGACAATATTTTGGTGATCTTTAGAAGTTAATAAAGAATTCTATTGTTTATTAACTTCTATCCACTTTATCGAGTACACGTTCATTAATATAATAAAAGCGAGGAGATAAATGAACGGTACCCATTTTAAATTAAGATTAGCGATGGAAAGTTTTTAATAAAATAACCTATAATTAAACTTCAATTTTAATAAAATGCTGGTTTGAATTTGGTGGCTTTATTCAATGTAGACTTTGGTTTTATGAAGTACATTACAAATTTTTCTAATACCGCAGGCTTATTTTTGAAGAGATATTGCAATTAAAATGTATTGTTTGTCATAATTTCACCGAAGCCTAGTAGGTAGTGCTCCTGCCTACGAAGCTGGTGGTCCTGGGTTCGACTCACGGTAAGTGCAAATATTTGTGTGATGAGCACGAATATTTGTTTCTGAGTCATGGATGTTTTCTATGTATTTAAGTATTTATCTATCTATATAAGTATGTATATCGTCGCCTGGTACCCATAGTACAAGCTTTGCTTCGTTTGGGGCTAGGCTGATCTGTGTGACATTGTCCCTAGATAACATTATATTATTACTAGATATTATTATATTTATTAAATACAATATAAAATAAATTATATCTACTCTAGCTATATCATCATATTCATTATTATTATACGTTTTTATTTACCTATACATTTTGATTTAATAGATAGTACTTTAAATTTATTTTTAACTTAGTTGGAAAAAGAGGAGATTTTAAAATACTTATTATGATTTGTATGTTAACATACGTCTATTCAAATTATAACGGCTCACCGTGATGAGTGAAGTCGCTGGTAAGAGACGTGTTGGAGTCAGAAAAAAGTCCTGGCTACGTATTATCAGAGAGTGGACGGAAATTGCAAGCTTTGCAGATATATCCGCGTTGCAATGTCAATGACTAATACAGAAATCGCCTAACGGTCAACCTTTATTAGTTGGAGAGGTACTTTCAGAATAAGATTCGATTCATACGTTCATGTTCACGTCACGTCGTGTATTTGAAACCCACCCGCACTTAAATTTATAAAACTCATTACAAACCTGCTTGAAATTTCGTTGGTAATTCTTCAAAAGTTATTCCATAATGTAATAAGTAAAACCTTTACGTTAACCGTAAAAATATGGTTGTCTTACAAGAGCCACACTTAACATTTCCCCTACTGTGCTCCGAATTTAATACGTAAAATCAATGAAAAATCTTTTTCAAACTGATAAAACTAAATATCAAGTAAACAATCATATTTAGGTAGACTGAAATATAAAAAAAACCCAGTCATACCGATTACATTATACAATCTATTTAATCGTTTTTGAAGAATGAAATACGAGTAAGATTTTATCTATTTTAGTATTACTTTCTTTTTCACACGTAATAATGATGAAATGAAATAATGAAATTTATTCAGCACTTTGGTATTTACATACACTTATACTTGTCAAGCTCACAATACAGTAGGTACATAAACACTGTAGAAACAGGCAACAAAAAAAATTATATTAGTCCGTCCGTACGGTCTGTTTTTTTTTATATTGTATTTTTAGTACCTTGTGATTGGCTGGTATGTGGGCTAATGCACGCAC
The DNA here is from genome assembly GCA_951640165.1 of Pseudoips prasinana. Taxonomy (NCBI): domain Eukaryota; kingdom Metazoa; phylum Arthropoda; class Insecta; order Lepidoptera; family Nolidae; genus Pseudoips; species Pseudoips prasinana. The sequence goes on from OX621248.1 coordinate 35,775,934, forward strand.
AAGAGAACGAGATATTCTCGGTTTTAAGTATTCAGCATAATGCTTAACCGACAACATCAAATATTAAGGATTCAACAAATGACTCCAAAATCAGTCTTTAATATGATGTTTACAGTTAAGCTTTTATTGTTTCACCGGACATCAAAGAAATCAGTGCGCAAATCATTTTACTCTTGACATAATTTTAATCATACCAAAAATGTTATCTCTACTTCAATACTTCAAGCTCACATGACAGTAACAATCCGTTCCGTATGAATATTAATACATAAAATGATACATTATCTATCCTTCCATATAAATGTGTATTACGCTTTCGCCTTTTATCGCTTATATTATTTTCTTGAATAAAATTTTCATAAAATCTGGAGATTCATCCAAGAGTTTCATATGTTAAGTTGGAATGAAAATTTACGCAGATATTGCTAGCTCCTCCTTTGGTTAGAGTTGTAATAAAGGTGGATTTACGTTATATGAAATGTTAAAGAAGGCCTTAGTTTTAATTATTTTGCATTAAGTAGAGTAGCTATCGACCGAAACAAAAATATTAAACTATCTAATGACAAATAATTGTTCATACAGAGATTTAGTACAGACGCCAGCACATCAAGCTACCCCAATCTGTCAAATCTCCACAATTAAAAGTGAACCTTATGCTTACGTGATAAAGTTGAAAATCTATAAAATAAATTTGACAGATAGGGGTAGCTGGATGTGCTGGCCTCTGTACATTCGTGTATAAAATAATACAAAATAAAATAAAAATAAAAAAGGTTTTTATTCACGTAGGTAGACTTAAAAAAAGCGCTTGTAAATAGTCAGAACATGTTTGTAGTAATATAGTTGTATACATTACTTGCTTACACGAATACTAAATATGAATGTGTAAAAAAACTTACGTAATAACTATTAATAACAATAATAGCTTGACATGGCTAAACCAATTTCTTTTCCCAATTAAGCGCTCTCCGTTGCAGATGATCATAAATTAAAGCTGTTAGGTGGTCAGGCATACGGACTGAGATATATTTGATTTTTTTTTTAACGACGACGCTCGCACTACGGAACTAGTCCCTATGTCGCGGGGTACTTTACAAACATATAATAGACGGACACAAATTACATCCATTCTTACTCCTCCTTGTTTCTTTCTGATTAAATTTGTTGAGGGACCCAAGAGAGTTAAAGCGATTCCCTGGGACATGCCTGAGCCTCACCGCTCAGTGTCATTTCATTGTGTGCCACTGTTGAACCTGGCTTACAGGAGGTGCAGAGGTGGGTAAGACGGAGGGACTAGTCACGACTAAGAAAAAAGCCTATGTCATTAAATTTGTGGCACACGTTGTATTTACTCACGGTTTGACGACTTTACTAACGTTCGGAAACACAACATTAACATTATTTTCTGTAAGGTATTCTGTAACGAGACAGAACTTCACCACTTATAAAATCACGTAGCACATATGTTCTTTGCCTATACATTTCTGTTGCTAAGCGGATCAGCCTTATCGCTTTAAACTGGACTAACCCAGTTTGAACTTGCTCACACTAGAACGGCCCGTTCATAATAAACTAAGTTAAGACTGGCTTAGTCGTTTAGTTTGGATAATAAATTGGCTTAGCTAAGAAATTACTTCGACGGCCTAATTTTAGTTCGATATTGATCGTTTATGATGAAGTTATAAATTGGTACTTAGATTTCTTCAATCACAAAATGGTTGGATTTTAAGATAAGCTTAGCTGATATGGTATGGTTGATGCGTTCTGATATCAAATATTAATTTAATCTAGTATCAAAATAAAATGAAATTTAATTTTATGTAATGTAATTTTGTTCCCCACTAATTTTTTTTATTTTTTTTTAAATCGGGACTAGTCCCTCCCTCATACCCACCACCGCAACTCCTGTAAGCCAGGATCAACAGTGGCACACAATGAAATGACACTGAGCGGTGAAGCTCAGGCATGTCCCGGGGAATCGCTTTAACTGTCTTGGATCCCGGAACGAATTTTATCAGAAACAAACCCCACTAATTGTTTACACGAATACAATACAAATTAAAATTGACAACAAGTAAAATTGTATTTTTGCTGTGTGGTTACGGCATAGAATATCATCACCCCATCTCATCGGAGGGCGTAGAAATCGTCCGAGGGAATACCTAACAGAGAACGGGCAGCAGCAGTTTTTCTTTGTACTATGACCATCAAACTGCAATCGCCAACCCGTCTGCCAACCGTGGCGATTATGGCATATCCTCCCATTCTTTGGGGAAGCTTTTGTCCAGCAGTGGACGTACTTTGACTGACATGTGGAATCAATTAACTGCAGAGTAATTTCCAATCCAGTATGTTATGGCAACCTTTAAGAAGTACGCCTATTCCTTTCTTAAAGGCGGTAACGCATTTGCGGCTCCTCTTATGTTGTGAGTGGCCATGGGCGGCAGTGATATGCATGGATAGCTTTGGACTTCAGTACTTCTAAAAAAATAAAGAAAAAAATATGATAAAAGAGAAGTTTTTTTTATACAACTTAGTTGGCAAACAAGCATACAGTCCACCTGGTGGTAAGTAGTCACCGTAGCCTATGAACGCTTGCAACACCAGGGGCATCATTAGCGCGTTGCCGACTCTTTAGAAACCTTATAACTCCTTTTTTGAAGGGAGCATGCACACATTAGTAAACCTGCCGCCACGTTACTTCGTGTCCAGGGTTCAATTAGCGCCAAGTAAAACAATATGTGTGACCCATATATTCGTGTCAGACACTTACGAGTATATGTCCCGCGACACCGGGATATCTTCAATGCCGGAGTTGTCTACAAACAAAAATAAATATAACCATATGATAATACAGAACCCAAGTTTAATGATCAATAATAATTGAAGGTTAAACAAACTTACCTTAAGTGAAGTTTGACCATAATTATATGAGTCGCTGCATCCGAAGAGATTTTCATATTACACAGTAGTACACTCTTCAATGTACTGGACATCGAACACTTTTTAGAGCTTGCAACATTAAAAAGACAAAATGTCAACGTCATTTTTCCGCCGCCACCTGGATGTCACCTCATTCTTTTCAGAGTAACACAGCATCTACTTAAGATTTCACTAAAGGCAAAGCATTAAAAGCAAATAACGGGAAAAAGGTATTCACAAGAATACTTTAAGGGAGGGAGGGATCGAAAATCTCTTCGGATGCAGCGACTCATATAATTATGGTCAAACTTCACTTAAGGTAAGTTTGTTTAACCTTCAATTATATTTCGTCGCTGCATCCTCGAGATTTTCATATTACACAGTAGATGTTTAGAGCTTTAGGGAAATCGTTAGTAAGAGTATTGAACCAATACCCATAAACGAATTAATACATGCAATAATTTACTTTATCTTATTAACTTAATCATTTTTAACTATACTTAACCATAATCAACTGGAATTTTTAAATACAGGATCATTATTCGATCTGTCATATTTACTAAATCCGTGGGAATTTCATGACCATCCTGCTGCCTTCCTAATCACTTCAATGGAAACACATCGACGGACGTCTCTGCGTGGCGAGCGCTATGCGCAGAGTATACGCTTGCGTCAATATCCGCTCACTTGCAATACTTGCTAGATACAGCGGCTGATTGTGGACACAGTTGCGTTGTGGTATATATATATATATATATATATATATATATATATATATATATATATATATATATATATATATATATATTTTTTTTTTAGTGGTCAGAATTAACCTTTCTGCGATAGACGTGTCTCTAAACGGTCCTATTAGTTCTATGTAAGCTATCAGGGTTTTCCCTGGGCATATCTCCTTCTAATTGTGATAAAAGAATTAGATGCGATTGAGGCCTCGCTTACAAGAATTTTAAATATTGGAATCGTTATTCCTAATATTTGAAACAACGTCTCTTATCTTAGGTTCATAAATGACAACTTTTAATTTTTGATACACTTAAGGCATCCCAAAAGGCCTGCGGCCAAAGCTCGGGTGCTGAGAGTTCATCTTTATTAGATTATTTGGTCGGGGTAGCAATATCAGCGGTAGGAACCTGCGTAGCGACAACATTATCAAGAGTATGTGTAATCGGGTCAATATTATTCGGCGACAACGGAGCGTATACCCTAATTTGCTAAATATGAATGTTCAGATGCATTATTCACATAAAATAAAATATCACCCTTATTTAAAAACGAAGTCTAAAACTAAACAACAATTGAACTATGGATCAAGCAATATCATTGGATGGTTTTCGACTAAACCAAGGATCGCATCACGGTTCAGAAATTATATTGTTATGATGTTCGTATATTTGGTCGTTATTGAATCAAGATTCTTTAATTTTATGCGTATTATCCTTGACCAACGTTACGACGGTACGTATTCTAAGATTTAATGAAAATGAATGCTCAGATACTTTATCTGCATCAGAAAAAAAAATACATATTAATATGCGAGTAAGTGACCATAATCACATCATGGTTCAATAATTATATTGGGTAATGTGTTCGTATATTCGGTCATTATCAAATCACGACTCTTTAATTTTATAGGTATTAGCTTTGATCAACAGTATGAATACGACGGAGCCTATTCCAAGATTTAATGAAAATGAATACTCAGATACATTATCTGCATTAGTAAAAAAATGCATATATGAGGAAGTGACCATAACCGCTTCATGGTTCAGAAATAATATTGATATTATATTATATATGGTGTTCGTATATTCGGTCGTAATAGCATCGCGGCTATTTAATATAATCCGTATTAGCTTTAACCAACTATACCGAGGACGGACGGACGGAGCGTATTCACTGATTAAATAAATATGAATGTTCAGATACATTATCTGTATCAGGAAAAATACATATTATTATGCGAGTAAGTGACCGTAATCGCATCACGGTTCAGAAATAATATTGGTATCGTATATTCGGTAATCAAATCATGACTCTTTAATTTTATGGGTATTAATCTTGACCAACGGTATCGATATGACGGAGTTTATTCACAGATTTGATGAAAATGAATGCTCAAATTCATTATCTACATCAAATACAATACATATAATTATGAGTAAATGACCGTAATCGCATCACGGTTCAATAAGTATATTGGTATGGTATTCGTAAATTCGGTCGTAATCGCATCACGACTCTATAAAATATACATTTTTAGACGCCAGAAAACCCTCAGCTAATCTGCGTCAGATAAAACACATACATATGTGAGTAAATGACCGTAATCGCATCACGGTTCAATAAGTATATTGGTATGGTATTCGTATATTTGGTCGTAATCGCATCACGACTCTTTAAAATATACATTTTAAACGCCAGAAAAACTTTTTGCTAATCTGCGTCAGATAAAACACATACATATGTGAGTAAATGACCGTAATCGCATCACGGTTCAATAAGTATATTGGTATGGTATTCGTATATTCGGTCGTAATCGCATCACGACTCTTAAAAATATACATTTTTAAACGCCAGCAAACCCTCTGCTAATTTGCGTCAGATAAAACACATACATATGTGAGTAAATGACCGTAATCGCATTACGGTTCAATAATTATATTCGCATCACTACTCTTTAATATATATATTTTTAAATGCCAGCTTAGGCTACAATAAATATGTGAGTAAATAACCGTAATGCCATCATGGTTCAATAATTATATTCGTGTGGTATTCGTATATTCGGTCGTAATCACATCACGACTCTTTAAAATATACATTATAATAAAGTCAAATTCAACGATTTATTTGCAAATAAATATGGTTTTAGAAGTGAATGTAAGAACATTGGTAGCACAACAGGTGCTATCATGTTTTTTTTTTTTTTTTTTTTTTTTTTATATATATTATTATTATTTAGTTGTTAATGGTATTTCTGCGTTTGGGTACCATCTACTCACAAAACAAGTACCACAGTATTGAGTTTTGTAAATACCTATAAGCCATATCCTGATATTAGCATATGAACGAAATCGTTTATTCAATATGGGAGAAAGTGCTGAACGGAATGTATTTTCAGATGAGAAATTAGCTCCTGTTATGTAATGAAGTTTAATGCTACAGGATTAAATTTTTATCTTGTTTTTTTTTTTTTAATCATCAATGTTATTATTATGACCAAATTTCCATAAATTTTACACGCTGTGTCGTTATCGTTTTATTGACAGAGATGCAATCATTAATTCAATTGTCTCCATTTTGAGTGCTTGTTACAAAAAAAGGCCTCTTGATTGGCTTTGCCACACTATTATGTTAGATTCACATCTCACTAGGCGAGTGAGGAACGACAATAATATCTACTGCCAGGTTGTCTATTATCTTGCATAATCATTTTAAAATTGGTGAAAAACGGAGGAAACAAGCAAAAGAAAAAGTACCTATTTCTAATTAAGGGTAAACATTTATATTGGACGCGTTAGAATCCTTCTTCCAGTAAATATATCAAGGTCAATTTTAATTTAAAAAATAGGCCTGAACTTGTTTTCTAGATCTGGGGAGCCCGATCTCTCTGCTAAACATAGCATACTAAATTAAAGTAAATATATGTATGCATCTAACAATAGGAGTAACCGTATCAAAATAAGGAACTACTCGATATTCTTAAATTTAATTTTAATATTTGTTCGATTAGCACGATTATTAGTTCCGTACCTGGGTGCAATTTATCTATAATTTGTATGTAATTACTGATATACAAGTATATTTATCAGTTGTCTGTTGGCCCCACTATGACAACAGTACTGGTTCTGCCCAGTCTGCGATGAGATGGCAAGACATTTATTTATTGTTATTATGTATATTATATACTGTATAATTAACTTATAATATTCAAATTAATAGATCCAATATTTACAGCTACTTAGTTACGTAGCAAATGACTAATACCATTTCAAATTGATAGACAAGCAATGAACAACATTTTCTCTTATACTGGATATCAAACAAAACTAATACACGTGTACCATAAACGAATTCTATTTTATACAGGTTTTTTACAACAATCACAGTCAACTTAACTGAAAAAAACCATGTCTGCAAAAGTAGCAAATCAATCACATATTCGCTATACTGGTAACCCAACATGGGTTACTAATACATGTTCTAGAAGTAGACGGGATCAACATCGGGACTTGTACTTGAGTTGTACGTGTACTTGGTTAATCAAATATAATAAAAGCATTCTGGCTATTTGCGTACGTTTCTGTTACCTACTAATCTAAATAGAAACTACATTGCAGATTATTTAGAATTAAGCTATTTGAATGGTTGAATGAAAATAACCTCTATAGCATTAATGAATTCCTGGAACTGAAAATTTTCTATTTCAGGATTCAGTCCTGTATTCTCCTTGCTAAGTGCGTCCATTATAATTTGCCCCCATTGTTCAGAGAACACGTGGCAGATATCTAGGTTAGTTTTGTATGTAAAGTAATCAGGCTTGTAAATAATAAATCATCACAACTCCATATGATTTTAACCCAAACATTGCCCCAGGGCATTGTAATTATTAGGGTTTTACAACAGGTACATACCTGTTGTAAAAACAGGGCTTGTACTATCTGACACAAAGGGCAGATCTTATTCCATAGAATGGCTAACTGTAAAATAGGTTAGAATAATCTAATAATGCCAGAAAACATTCAGCTAGTAAAACTAAAATCTAATTATTCATAGACTCACGCCTGTTTGCCAGGGGAGTGTAATGTAATCATAATTGGTAATAAAATAAAATGATAGTATCGTTGTAACAGTCGGTCACCTTAAGATTCAATATGTTGTATATTTGCTGGAGAGTAAGTATGTACTTAAATTTTTTGCTGACACTCGGCATTTGCGTAGATTCAATCGGCACCAAATTTTTCTTCATATTCCTTCTTCGTGAACTTAAACTAGCCCATTTTTATAGGCCAATACAGTAATTCACATTAAATGTCACTATAATATAATTATAACACTTGTTTACTGAAAATAAAATAAAATAAAAAGAATTGATGTTTCGATGCCCAACACGAAAAGCGAATGAGGTGACATCCAGGTGGCGGCGGAAAAATGACGTTGACATTTTGTCTTTTTAATGTTGCAAGCTCTAAAAAGTGTTCGATGTCCAGTACATTGAAGAGTGTACTACTGTGTAATATGAAAATCTCGAGGATGCAGCGACGAAATTTAATTAGTAATTTTTAATAAAAATAATAAATTTGAAACTGTTTATTATAAATTAAATTAAACAAAATTTCGTTCAAAGTAAAAGATCCCTAATCTAACAATAAAAAGATTATGTGCGAATCAAAACAAAACCAGCCTAGTGACAGCGATCAACGTTATAATTAAATAATGAAATTTATTCACCAATTGCCTATTAACATACACTTGTATGGAACACATTGCATCAACATAGTCACTTGCAATGTTAAAGTAACTAGAGTTAGAACTAGCCCGTCCTTGCGGTCTTATGACAATATAAAAATGTTTGGAAATCCTTATATAATAATATCCTTGGACATTATTTACACACAGACATCTGATCCCAAACTAAGCACAGCTTGTACTATGAAAATCAGATAACTGATATACTAATAAAATAAAAATAAAATAAAAAAGGTTTTTATTCACGTAGACTTTCAAAAAGCGCTTGCAAATAGTCAGAACATGTTTGTAGTAATACAGTTATTATTTCTAGTTACTTATTACAGATATTTAGGTACACGGAATGTTAAAACATTTATACAATTTATTTCATAATGGTAGTGCTAGCTTGTATTAAGTTATTGTCAAGGAGATTTATGTTTAGTTGAATATTTTAATATTATGTATTGAAATTTAAATTTTACTACATATTGTCTACTACTTTTATACTACATATGTATACTACTTTTATTTTGTAAATGATAAATTACACCCAGACCCAGGACAAACATGTAGACAAATATCTGTCCTGGGTGGGAATCGAACCCACGACCTTCAGCGTGAAAAGCAAGCATTTGCCATCTACGCCAACGACAATAGGCCAAATAATAAGTTATTCTGGCACGACTTATTTTTTAATTACTTAGTACGTTTTAATAAAGATATCCGTTTATGTCTAGACACTTAAGTAATAAATTTGCAAATTTAATTTAAAGTTTGGAGCTTTTTAATCTTAGGCTGAAATTTTCTGGTACAATAGCTAATATAAAGAAGGTACGTGTTGTTATTCCGTACAAAACTCGTAATAAAAAGGTTGCCAGCGTAAACTACTAACATTAAACAAAGTGATGTAACACTATGTTTTATTACAGTTATAGATGTATATAACAATTAGGCGTCATAAAATATAAATACTTAATTCTTTATAATAGTTTGTGTTAACCTTCTGTGAACTATACCAACATTGGACTTGACTGTACGTGTGGCGCAGCGGCTTAGACAGTTGCCTCGCCGCTTCGTGTCGCGGGTTCGAGTCCCGCGCTGGTCAACTATTTATGTGGCCCATAAATAGTTGTTCTGAGTCTGGATGTAATTTGTGTCCGTCTAGTATATGTATGTAAAGTACCCCGCGACACAGGAATTCAATTCCCTAATGCGGGCGTTGTCTTTAAAAAAAAAAGAAAACATTTGTCTGACACCTGATGGGCCGGTGGGCCTGGTTAATATGCTTGCTTTTCACACCGCAGGTGGTGGGTTCGATTCCCACACAGGACAGATATTTCTGTGCATGAACACGTCTGTTTGTCCGTAGGTATTAGTAGCTTTATATAATAATGTTTTTACAAAAAAAAGTGGTATATCAGTTATCTGGTTTCCATAGCACAAGCTCTGCTTATTTTGGGATTAGATGGCTGTGTGTGAATAAATATTATTATTATTAATCTTGAAATTTATATTTTATATCTGTTCAGTAATAAATTATTGATTGATTGTTGAAAATACTACATGTATAAAAAATGGAAAACTGTTAATGTTTCTAATCTTTCACTTTGCTCGTTATCATATATTCTGGACACGGGTCTCGATTGCGATAGTAATTTGAGGCAAATCACCTCGCTTGGTTTTGATATTTTTGTTAAGATACGACCAAAATATCAAGAACAAGTGAGGGTACAGACGCCAGCACATCAAGCTACCCCAATCTTTCAAATTTCCTCAATTTAAAGAGAACCTAATGATTATGTGTTAATAATCTAAAAAAAAAATTGACATATTGAGGTAGCTGGATGTGCTGGCGTCTGTACTTACTTTAATGAAACCTGCGCTTCTCGGTAACGACGCTGTTGGTTTAGTGGTACGCTAGAGGTTGTCAGTTCGTTCCCCACCCAGGCCAATTTTAAACGTAAACTTAAAAAAATAAGAAAAAATGGGTAAGTATAGCCTTTTAGTAACCTTTAAAAAATTGGAAATAAATATATCTATCTTATCATTGTTTTTATTTCTAATATTGTAGGCAATGTTGACGTAAAAAAGTAATATGATTCCTTTTGTTATACTATTTGCTTTTCTATTTTGTCTTTTACTAAACAGAAAGTAAACACTTCTAGAGCCGTAAACCTAATGTTACATAAAAACATAAACTTATCCAACATAAAAGTGTTATGAAATTTTTCATCCCTGTGGCCGGTGTAAAAAGATTGTATAAAAAAAGGATAAGATTCAATTATTATAATTAGTTGGCAGGTGGTCGTGAGAGGAAAATCCTTGAATATATGAGAGTTTTACCCTGTGTATGTTAAAGAAATGAAATAATGACTAGTTTCCAACGTAATATAACTTTGCATCTTTTATTCAAAGGCAGCTTTGACATATTACTTCTTTTTCTTCTACTAGATATTAATAATCTCATTTGGTCCTCCCTATATGTACAATAAAATAAATAAAAACCCTTTTTTATCCACGTAGATTTTAATAAAGAGCTTGCTTTCTTCATATTTGTAGATATTTAGATCTGCCCTTATATAAAATAATGTACAAATAATATTTAATTTATGAAAGTTGTCATTTCATTACCTTGCTAGCCTATACTTGATCATAGAACACTAATATAACAGCTTGGCGCGTACATTTTTGTCTTATATATTTAACTAGCAGCTGTGCTAGCTAGCTATACCCGCGTTAAACTTTATAAATTGTGTATATCCTACATGTTATTGGAATATGTAAGCTTACTACAAAATTTCATCAAAATCCTGTTTTTGCGTGAAAGAGTAACAAACATACATACTCACAAACTTCCGCCCTTATAATATTAGTGTGATTACAACCCCGTTTACTTGGTGTAATATATATGTACAATTATAAAAATGAGGGCCTTTGTTTGAATCTCGGGTCGGGCCTTAGGAGTGTTATTGGGATTTATCTGGCAAGTACTCGTAGTACGTAGTATTTTTTTTTTGTTAATAATATCTAGGGACAATGTCACACAGATCATCCTAGCCCCAAACTAAGCAAAGCTTGTACTATGGGTACCAGGCGACGATAAACATACTTATATAGATAGATAAATACTTAAATACATAGAAAACATCCATGACTCAGAAACAAATATTCGTGTTCATCACACAAATATTTGCACTTACCGGGATTCAAACCCAGGACCACGTCAAAAGGCACGTTAAAGGCGTAAATCCAAATTTTATCATACGTGTCATCATTGTGGTAAAATATGGTTTCCATATGCTATCAAAGTTAAACACCCCTCATACCTTGCATGTCAAATTCTACACAGCTTGGTTAGTCCTCACAATAATTTTGAAACCCAGTAATAAATTGTCAATCTACGTAATTAAAAACACTAGAACCCAACACACTGTAACCTGTAACTGTTAAAAACACTGTAACCCAAGCTAAATATTACACTAATCATTTCACTGAATCTAAATTATCACCAAAACCTCATTAGAGCTACTTACCAGACTACACATAGAGTTCAATAGAGCATGTAGAGCTGTGAACTGAACAATAAATCGAGAGTTACATGTACAAATAATTAGTGAGCTCATTACTTTCGTGATGTAGGTCAAATGCGGATTCCATTTCTGCCTTAAATATTTGAATAGACGTATAGGATAGTTGAATAGGAACCTAATCCAGCTCAATGAAAATTATTGAATGTTTCTTTTTTATTTTCGATATTCTCAACGTAGCAAAACAAATCAAATGTATTGTTTAGTCAGAGATAGTTTCAGTAAATAATATTCAATGAATTGTGTTTCTGTGAAATATTTTTCATTAAATAGACGTTGAAACAATAATATTCGAAATATCAAACGAGACCAAATATTATATGAAAAACTTTCTGCGAAACGAAATTCTATAAAATGTATGTCTGTGAATGGAGAAGAATCAAACAATTCAAAATTATTTATTCCGGAAAAAGTTAGTTATGTGGAAACGTATTTTTTACCCCACTATGTAGTGCATGACAAGGCAGCTACTGAGGAACACTTACCAACATTTTCTTAAATTTTATGTGTTGCATATTTTTATGTGTCGACTTACAACTCAATCCCAAGTCAATTAAATAATCTTAAATTTTATAACATAGCCTGCTACATAAGTTGGCTATAATCGTTCTTTATAGTAACTAATTTATAGACAGTTCTCTAATATCATTAGAACGTTTGTTATATATGCTCCATAAAAGGCTTACTTATTTTGCGGAGACGAGTAATATGTAACATAAGATTAAACACTCTCGGGCCAAGATTATAGATAGCCTTACAGCTCTTTTTTGTAATATATATGGTGTAAATGTCCGCAGAGTTACCCCAGAATATAATATTCCATTCTATGGTTGAACAACCCTTTGAGACTCCAAACTGTTTCCGGTGTAGTAATTTATGTATATAAAAGTGTCTGAGCAACTGGCTAAGCATTGACTTTTCATATAGACTTAGAGTTCTTGGGTTAGAGTGGACAACCCAAAAAAACCTCAAAAATTTGAGGTTCTAAAGTGTCACCAGCTTAAAACGCAGGAATGATTTTACTATACTTCATCAAGCCAGAAAATACACGAGATGCAACACAGCAATTGAATAGAGTAGCTAAATGTGGGGCGATTATAATGTAATTATTGTTAAAATAGTCTTAATAAATAAAATATCTTGGGGTTACAGTTGACGAAAAAATGACATTCATATCTCACATGGACCAAGTCATCAAAAAAGCTTCTAATATGTTAGGCTTTATAATAAGAAACGGTAAAGTTTATCGGGAGCTGCAAACTAAAATTCTACTGTACAATAGCTTAGTTCGTAGTCTATTAGAATACTGCACAGTCGTATGGAGACCACACTACGCCACACACATACTTCGTATTGAAAGAATACAAAAAAGATTCTTGTGGCATTTTGCCTATTCCACAGGCACGACTAAGAAGTACAAGACATACCAAGATAGGCTTAAACATTTCAGAATAACTTCTTTGGATAATCGCAGGCCACAAGCGGATCAACATTTCATATGCTAACTTTTAAAATATGATATATCGTGTCCACAGCTTCTAAAACGAATAAATTTGAATCTTCCACGACGACCACCTCGTAAACCGATTGCGCTGTTGGTGCCTCCCTTTCGTAGAACGGTTCTGGGTTACAAAGCTCCTATACCAAGATTGTGTAGACAATTTAACAGGTATTGTACTGGGCCAATAGACATTTTCAGCATGAAATCAAGTGCACTGCGTAAAATAATATTTGAAATAGTGTCAGACTCATATAAATTTTCTAGTAATTAATTTAATTTAGTTCTTTAATAATATTTATAACTATTATTGATTGTTTTCTTGTTTATTTATAATTTTAATAGAAGTTAGTATTTGTTTTATAATATTTTCCTATAAAATATGTAAGAATAATATAGATTAATTTACTACCTATAGAGTGTATCTAAAAATGTGGTGTTTACCTATAATTAGATGCGCAATTAGAATTAAGTTTTATTGTATACTACATCTATAAGTGAAATATTGTTGCTTCTGTTGGTAAACCTAATAAATAAAATAAAATAAACATCACAAATTGTTTGTGATTTTCTATAATAAATAAATTGATTTCATTTTTTTCTTTTTATTTATATCAATTATTATGATATTCAATGTCATAATAATTGATATAACTTAAAAGTTACATCCATTCAGTACCATCTTAATAATTAAAATGTCAATACAATATTTATTAAACAAATTCGTAATTATTCTACTAAAACATATAAATTATATTAATAGTTTGTTCATCAAACTATTAATATAATGTAACGATTTAAGCTTTAGAGCAGAGTTGATATAGACTTAATTTGTACTTAATTAAATAAATTGGACACTTTAATTAGCAGATAAGGATACTTAAGAAGACAAATTAGAAATAAAGCTATAATAGATAAACCGTTTAGATGTTAATTTCAATAAAAGTAACCATTTACATTAATGTTACAGAGACCCCTTATTGTAAGTATTATTTTATACCATTATAACATTTGAAATAGGTCCCATCCCTAGTCGTAATTCTGAAACGGCCAATCGGTAACTTGAAATTAAATCGATTTTATTTTGTTATTTATATTTCAATAGAACTTAAGAATTCATTATTTAAAGTCGATTGGCCCTACAAAATATTGATTGGTAAAAAGAAATGATTGTTCCATCGGAGACAAACTTATTATTTGTAATAAAATACTAATACATGGTTTTGATTGCAAATATTAATTTTGTGGTTCAGAGAAAATCGATTCGCAAATTAGCTCATAATATTATATAAGATTTAAATGAAATAAAAACGGTTTTTATATACGTAGACTTTAAAAAAGCACGTTTAAATGGCTGGAAAATGTTTTGCACATTTGTATAATATTTATTTTTTTATAGTTTTGCATTAGTTATTTAGCTAGCTTATATCAAGTTTTATAACGATGGTTGCGCTTGATGGAACGCTTTAATGCTACCACCGGATCCAATGCGCCCCAACTGAGAAGAAGAAACCCAGTGAGTGTCCCTACTACCGGTTTCAACACGGCCCAATTGAAACGCTCCGGCGAAACATACTAAATGGGGCATATATACGAGATTTGGTCCACTTTTTTTTAATTATTTAGCGGGCCAACACAATATTTACTCAATCGGTTGTCTGATTTTAGGTTTAATAGATATAATACCGGTTCATCAGTAATAGCATCTTCAATGTTATTGATGACTCCTATTACATGTAGATGATATGTAGTATGGTTATATGTAGTTTATGATATTAGTATATATCTAGTATGTTGCTTATAAATATTTTAATGTACGTAATGTAGGATGCATATTAGAATGTATTTTATTTTTATTATTTATTTATTTTTAGTATGTAGTATGTACCCAAGAGTAGGTACCTTATTTAAACACTCTGCACACCGGCAACTACCCGTGACTGTATACTTTCTCTTGTTTCATAAGTAGGTTGTCTGGAAGAGATCACATTTTAGTGATAAGACCGCCAATTGTACTGTTCTCTAGAGTTCTATTAGAATGTGTATTGTTCTTGTTCTGATTAATAATTTGGTGTACAATAAAGAGTTTAATAATAATATAGTACATAGAACCTTAACTTAAACCTCAGAACAACTAATTATGGCTCACACAAATAACTTTCCTGCACGGAAATCAAACCCGGGACATGAAGTAGCGAGGCAAATACCTTAACCACTGCTCCACAAGTGCATTATGTGTGACAGAACACACAACTTAATCCAAATTAACTAAATAACATTTAACTTGCCTGCGCGATCAATGCGCACGGTTTGGGCCACAAAAACTTAACTCACCGTAGCCTAGTTGGTAGTGCTCCTGCCTAAGAAGCTGGTGGTCCTGGGTTCGAATGCCGGTAAGTGCAAATATTTGTATGATGAGCACGAACATTTGTTTCTGAGTCATGGATGTTTTCTAGGTATTTAAGTATTTATCTATCTATATAAGTATGTATATCGTCTCCTGGTATCCATAGTACAAGCTTTGCTTAGTTTGGGGCTAAGATGATCTGTGTGACATTGTCCTTTAAAAAAAATGTAGTTTGCCATCGAAACACTAAGAAGAAGAATGTCCTAAAAATAACATAATTAATTAAAAGGAAACTTTATATTCTCCGATTGGTCTTACGCCTGCATCATTCCCAACTTCCCACTTTAATCCGTCTTATCGGCAAACGTAGCTCAAGAAACATATTTCGCGGGCTGAAATGTAATACAACTTTTAGTAAACGGCAATTTAATGCAGTTAGTATAAAATTATACAACTATATGCACCAAAAAATAAAACTTGATGACCTAAATCAATTTAAATGCAAAAAAGCTGTCAGAAACTGGCTTATGAATTGCAGCTATAATGAAACAGAGCAACTGCTGATTTAAATTCAGTTGTATTACCTACTGACACGCGCGCGCACACTTACACTTACATTACACACGCGCGCACCGCACACACACTCACTTACTCACACATTAACTCGTTAGTAATGGTATTGTCATTTTACTGCTATTTTAAGTTTTTTTTTTCATATAATTGTAATTTTTTGTAATATTTTTTCTCTTTTTAATATTTTTGTAATTTTACTTAGTTTGGGAATCAGGAACTACAACTTTTTAAATTATTTGTTTTGTGTGAAAATAAACAATTTTTATTTATTTAATCCTAGCCTAAAAGTTGATTAAGCTTAGTAGACACGACATTACGGCGTTTTATCTTACGACACAAATCTGGACTAACAGCTAGAAATACCTTTAGAAATACGTTGTACTTAATACAGCACATTTGTTAAACGATGCGTTTGTGTTTTCAACTTAATCTGACCACGGAGTGAATGCGTCTGAAGCGCACTCACCGTCTATTCATTCAGGTAGCTTTGAAGACGGTCACATGTGAAGGGTCACTAAATAGCCGTTTCACAAAGTTCACAGACTCAGATGATTTTAGAACAACATTTATGCCTGATTAAAATAGCTACAGATAGTTTTGAGTTTGAATTAGAAATAGAAATTCAGCTAAAGTTAACTCTGAATTTACCTAACTATAAGTATTAAAGTGAGAAATAATATATTCAAAGAGTTAGTTAAACTATTAGAAGACCTACTGGTTTATTTAAACTTGACGAAAATATATAAAATCTGCAAACAAAATTAAGTTTAGACACTAATTATAACGAGGATAAATTAATTTTGCACGTGTGGCGCAGCGGCTAAGACAATCGCCTGGACACTTCTTGTCGCGGGTTCGAGTCCCGCTCTGGACCACTATTTGTGTGACCCATAAATAGATGTTCTGAGTCTGGATGTAATTTGTGTCCGTCAATTATATGTTTGTAAAGTACCTCTCGATATAGGGATTGTCTATGCGGGCGTTGTCTATTTTAAAACAAAACATGTAATTTTACACAATTTAAAATTGGATTTTTTTAAGGACGTAACAAGACATATGTATCTTAAGAAAAAGTCTCAAAATAAATAAATCTAAATGTAGTATGGCATTTAGCCATACTACATTTAGATTTATTTATTTAAAATAAAACATACAAAAAAGCTTTAAAATATTCACTAATAGTCTACTTGTTTTCTTGTTATTACAACAAAGAAAAGTTAGTTGCAGTCATGTTTAAAATATTTTGTGAGCCTCAAATTTTACTTAGAGCATTATTTAAGTTTGAAGCGTAGTTCACGCGCTATTAATCTATTCTACAAAACGTGTTCATAAAGTAATTATACCGTCTCGCTCAGTTATTATATAATTACCAACAGCTTAAGGGACCACTTCATATAGAATGGAAATTACCTGACTGACATAGTGTTACGTTTTCAAGTATAATTATATGTACACACGATAATATTATACAATACTATTATAAGGTTTGAGATATCTTTATTTTCTCATAAGAATTTACAGTAATTCACTTACATGAGAACGTTTAAAAAAAAACATACATACAAATAATCATCTTATCCTAGGCGTACATATACTATGATCTCGAATAATTTCATTTAAAACGTTCAATTACAACGCATTCAATTACAACTTTAGATAATTGGTTCCGAGATTAACAAAATGCAATATAAGGGTATTTGTATAAAAACAAGAAGCAAACAGTGCTAAGACGGACACGTTACAGATAGGGCGTAGCTAGAAGCGACATGGAAACTAAGGTGCGCTCAGATTAGATGTTAAATAGTATTTTAAGTAATTTTTAAAGGTTGGCATAGATTTTGCTTCTTTGATATTTTTCGGTAATTGGTTATATAATTTCGCACCTTCGTACATTATATTTTTTTTGCCATAATTAGTTCTTGGCTGTGAGAGGCAAAGGTTGCTTGCTCGTCTTAGTCTAATTTTTTGTATCTGTTGTTTTTTTTGTGAATGTTATTTGAGTATGTATATCTTTATTTAGTATTTTTTTTATTAAGACACAAGTTTTATATATATATGTTTGATTTATATTTGTTAATTTAGTTTTTTTATATAATATATTAGTAGGTGTAAGGAAATCATAATTAAACAAAGTTTTAATTTATTTATTTTGTGATCGTTGAAGTGGTTCTAAATTTGTTTTTGCAGCGGTGCCCCAAATTTCAGTCAAATATTCTAGATGCGGTTTTATAATAGAGTTGTATATATTATATCGAACTCGGTACGGTAAACCTATTACCATACCCCGTAGGGCCCCAGAGAGAGAAGTTATATTTTACTACAAGCCAAATAAATAAAATGTTATATTTAAATATCACGGGACATTATTCACACACAGCCATCTGATCTCAAACTAAGCAGAACTTGTACTATGCCTGGGTGGGAATCGTACCCATGACCTGTGGCGTGAAAGGCTAGCATTTACCAACCACCCGGCCAGCCAGCCCGAGTTTTATTCATATTTAAATGGTTGCATGCAATAACAACCCGCGAAAAGCGTCTGCGGGTGGGTATGTGAGACTCGCACTGACTAAACTTAACCTACCGTGGACTATGTGAGACTCGCACTGACTAAACTTAACCTACCGTGGATTACTTCTGGCGCCTGATGCGGGGGACCCAATAACTGGGGAATGCTGCTCCGGTACCCTAGAAGGGCTTTGGATTGCACTTCCCCATTGCCGACTCCTGCCTATTGCACAACAACTGCGCCACAAACAATTTTTTGTCTTCCCGGACCGCTTACACGTGACGGCAGTAAAGAACATAAATAATTATGTATACTTAACTATATTACTATAAACATGTCCTGACTATTATAAACGCCTTTCTAAAGTCTACATGAATAAAAAAAATTATGTTATATCATGTAAAGCAATAAAAAAAGATTTTCAAAAAGAAACAGCAACAAAAAGCTAAAACTTTATAGTACAGAAAAATAAATACTTCACCTTTTGTGTCGCTTAAGAGCGCATAATTGCTACATTTTAACTCTTTATAGCGCTTCGCAAAGAGCACTTTAATCAAATCAAAGTGCTGTACAATTTATTGCAGGCCTTTGTCGGACTCAAAAACATACCAACACGGGAAGAAAACATTTTCATATGGTTTTATAATAGAATACTTAACTATCAAATGTATCACAACTGAAAATGCTACTTTTACTATAATTATTGATGTATTTTATTTAAATCGTGAGTGAAATAGTAAGCTAAATAACGAGTGGGCTTTAGACTACACGGCTGAACTAAAATTTCAAACAGGCTATGAGAAAGAGAGAAATAATGTGTATGCTCTCGAGACTCTACCTGTCTCTGCTTATCTTCACTAACTTATCCCGCTCAACTTCCGTTTGCCACGCATCACAATTGTCGTCACGCATAATCTATATACTCCAAAAATTCACGTTATTTTTTTACAGTTAGAAATTGTTCATTGATTCGTTTGGGCAGTAATTGCTCTTGATTTTTTTATGTTAGGTACTCGGTATCTAACTTTTGCTACGTTGCCAATATTATTGCTTCGATGTACGCCAAATTGTTTGCGCACGAACACAAAAACTAGATTGGTACAGTTTTAACTCTGTAGTGTCAATATTAAGGAAAAACAAAGAGAAGCTTTATATTACACACTAGCAGTGCCTGCGGACTTCGTTCCGCGTTAAAAATATTTTGGTTTGTCCCGCGTAATACTTCGGGTTAAAAGTACGAGATAAATAAAAATTATGATGATGAATCATAGATTAGATAGAGACACACTCCACAATAACATAGCTTTCTATTGGTAAAATAATTTTGAAAATCGATTCAGTAGATCCAGAGATTACCTCTTACAACGTCACAAACGTTACCTCTTTATAATATTATTATAGATATAAAGTAGTAAGTGTGTCGAGCAAGTAAATTAAAGTTCAAAGAACCGGAAGTATTACTACTATAATAACATGTTTCTCAGAAATTATTCTAAGCAAGCCTTGGCCAATTATTAACATTTGAGGAAACTGGGCTATTTCAGTGGCCAATATTGACGTAATTGGACACAACAACAATAGAAATTGGGCCAAATTGGGTGAAGTACATTAATAACAGATAAATTCCTACAAGTAAAAAAAAGAACTGGTTATTTACGATGAATTGTCTAACAGTAAACTAAAATAACAAAACTCAGTGTGTCCTCTACCACCAGTTTAAGCGTGGCCCCGTAGATAGGGTCAAGCGATTTAGCTTTTGGTCGAGTAAGTAATAAAAGAGTATACGGGATAGTCTAGTGGACCGTTGGACAGACAACTGTGAAATCATTTGTCTCCAGTTCATACCTAAGGCCAAATCCATGCGACAATGTAAGATGATAATGATATTAGGTGACTGTCTCCGGTAAGGTCCATGACTCAGGGTCGCTGAACGGAACAGACAGATTTATATGGAAAGTTTTTGATTTCAGAAACGAATAGAGACAATATTTTGGTTTTAGTGTTTATAAAGTATTAAACACGTATTCACAAGTTATGGTATAATATCTTAGGACATTATTCACAAACGGTCATGTGATCCCCAGCTAAGCAGAGCTTGTACTATGGAAACCAGATAACTGATATACTACATAATACGTAATAGCATATTATGCTACTTTTCTTTTGTTAATATATACTTATATAGATAATTTCACCCAGACTCAGGACAAACAAATGTTCATGCACACACATATCTGTCCTGGGTGGGATTCAAACCCATGACCTGCGGCGTGCAAAGCAAGATTTTACCAACCTTACCAATCCTTTAAAAATAGAAACAAAATTATATAAAAAAATTGAAATAAGCCGTGTTATTTCTATTTTTTTATATAATTTTGTTTCTATTTTTAAAGGATTACTAGAGAAACCAATTCTAGTACTTCACAAACATGCGATTCACGGCCACAAAACATATCCAAACCTAGAAAAACAATTTATGGATCACCCAAATAATTGTCTTATGCGCACCGTAAGTACGAAGAACTGAAGTGTTACCACTTCTGTGTAAGAGGCTACCACCTTAATACTGATATCCCGAGCAATCCATCCTATGCAAACACTATGCAGGATTTCTGTGTGAAGAATCAATTTAGCAAACAAGCACATGGGTGATAAATGGTTACTATAGCTTATGATGCATGCAGCACTCTTGGAATTACTAAAGATTTGCTGAACCTTTCCCCCTTGCATGAGCTTCCTAAATTTAAGTCAAAAAATGTGATATTCTCTTAATCTTTTTCTTTTTTGGTACTCGCTAAGTGACTATAAGGGTCAGTGCAGACCGAGAGGAGCGCAGCGGAGAGGATTTTATTAAGGCACTAGAAAATCAACTTTAAAATTATTGAAATAAAGTGCATGTATGCTTGAACATTATAATGCGCGACTGCGCGAGCATTTTGTCAGGTTCAAGCATATATGCACTTTATTCATATAGCTCTAAAGTTGATTTTCTAGTGCCTTAATAAAATTCTCTCCGCTGCGCTCTCTGTCTCTCTGTCTGCGCTGACCCTAAGAGGTAGTATAACAGAATTATATAAAAGTCAATCAAAATCAACACCTCAAAAGCATTTGAAAGTTCTACAGCGATTGTAAACAGTTAATTATTTGAAATCCACCCAATAGTGAACATTTGTGGTCTTTCTTAACCCTCGTCGCAAATGCTGGGTCTATGTATTTGTCTGTGGCAATGTAGCTCCCAAAAGTCAAGATCGATTATGATGCGGCTTTTTTATTTGAAAGCTGTTTTAAATCTGTTCTTCACAAACTTCCACGCCGCCCTTCAAAAGTTAAAATTTAAATAAAGTATTTAAAGCGTTTTTAACGCTAAGGTTAGTATCTAAGCTAATGTATGTATTCGAACAATGAGCAGCAATTACCACTTTGTGGGCCGCTAGCATAAAGTACATATTCACATACTGAACAGGCCAAAGTTAAATGACCTCAGCGAGCATTGACCAACTAAAAATATCAACTTAACATAATAACTCTACTGTGTAGTGCCAGCACCTAATATCACCACCTCATCTCAAGCGGTAGGGGGCGTACAGAGTATAGAGGGAATATCTACCACAGAAAAGACAATAGCGTCCATTATACTGCGATCGAGAAATTGTTCGCCAAGCGTGGTGACTATAGAATATCACCCCAACATGACGGACTCAAGAAAATCTCGGCCCACAGTTCCCGGTTGCTCTGCTATTTTCAGTTTAGCTATACAGGTCGCTGATAGCTAGTGGATGTAGGGAGCAGCCAATGTGGAGATACTTGGGAGACGCCTTATCAACCAGTAAACGTCTTTTGACTGTTATGGTGAAACTTAATAAGCAAATATAATCATATTAAGGTTATACATACTGATATTTTGAAGTCATTAACCCTCACCTGTCGGTTAGTATTACTTGATAGTTTGACCAGTGTAAGCGCTCATGGCCACATTTTCCCCCCGGTCCGTAAGTGAACGGGGAGATTAAGCAACTAGGCTCGTGGTGAGTGCATAGATGGGTGACCGCCGTAGTGGTTTAATTTCTGAACGTCTCCGTGCTTCGGAGGATGCGTTAAGCTGTCGATCCTGGTTGTTGCCATTAGATAAAAGTCGTTGGGCCATAGCAGAAGCCTATTGGGCAGCTTGAACTTCTTTTCTTTTCTAAATACATACTTATATAGATAATTACACCCACACCCAGGAACAACAGACATCATGCACAGAAATATCTGTCCTGGGTGGGAATCGAACCCAGAACATTTACCAACCACGCCAGCCAGCCGGGTCTTGTTAAAGGCCTTCTGGGCAGCTAAAACAACTCTGACACAAGTTTCATCATCTTGACCCACCAATGTGCTAGTGGGTATGGTTTCCTCACTTAGTCCCGATATGGACCATTGTACGTGAGCCACGGTGGCCTTTACTCCATCCAGCCCACCTCCTTCCAGAAGCATATTGGGTCTCCCAAACTTCTCAGGGCCTCCGGAAGGGTTCTTGGTGAACCCAAGATTTCTCTCCGGATTTTCACCATGCCTGCGCACTCGAGGAGCTCATGCGCGACCGTTTCGTCAGCGTCCATGCACGCTCTACACAGAGGGCTGTCAGTTATGCCAATAGTGTGAAAGTGTTTGTTGAGTGAGCAGTGTCCAGTGATGATCCCGACCACAACGCGCAGGCTTTTCCTGTTAAGCCGTAGTAGACGCCACTTCAGCTTACCATCCATGACACATGTTTAACCAATAACAATAATATTGTTAGAAAATAAAACTACTTCCGCTGACAGTTTCAGGAAACGTAGACATAATGTTGGAAATATAACACTTATGGTAAAGACAAGAAAAATTGAAATGTCAAAAAGTTTGGACGTAACAAGCCTTTTATTTCCCATGAGTTTTCAAGGGTTAAAGACCCTTACTTTTTGGAAATCTCCGGTGGGAGCGATGCGGTTGATTTATTCAACTTTTCTGCAAAAGAGAAATAGTTAGCAATTTGTGTTTCCTTAGTAAATCAGGAAGGTTGGAAATAAATAAACTGTTTTATTCACATAGACTTAAAATGGTGCTTGTAAATAGTCTTAACATGTTTGTTTCAGTAAATTACACATAACTAATTCTAGGTACAAGTATTGGATAGGTATATAAGCCAGCAGCTTCCAGTGCAGAAAGAGAAACAGGACCTCACCATATCAGTCCATCAGTGTTGTATAAGGCGACTAAGAGATACATCAGGTAGTCAGGCAGCAGTGCCTAGTACACAAGCCACGGCTGCCTGCTTACCTGCTGTAGCTAGTACCTATATAACACAATTACCGGACACTGAACACTAAACAAACACCTCTTCAAGATCGGCATCATAGACAGCCCCCTGTGCAGAGGGTGCATTTAAAATGAAGAAACACCGGCACACGTACTGCTACACTGCAAGAGTGTCGCTTACCAACGGGCAAAGTTCCTGAATGATCCGAAGACACCGCAGGAGGCCCTCAAGCCAGGCTTTCGTGGTCTCCTGGACTTCTGGATTGAACTAAAATGGTTCGAGTAGCCAAACAAGTTCAAGTACAATGGCCCAATTACGAGGCTAAGTGCGGAAACCTATCGCCCAACTGTATATGTACCCAACAATATGTATTTACAAAAGAAAAGCAGTATATCAGTTATCTAGTTTCCATAGTACAAGCTCTGCTTAGTTTGGGATCAGATGGTGGAGTGTAAATAATGTCCCAGGATACAATTATTATTATATAAAATCTAACTTGTACAGTTTAATAGCTATTAGTATAATGAAACTATCCCGTAATATGCTCCACATAAGCCGTTGAAGCACACACAACTGCTAACTTCCCAATTTACAAGCGTAATACTATTCTAAACCGGTAACATGACAATTTCCTTATCTCGCGCAACATTATTCCGTTCATTAACTTATTTCCTACCCCCTACTATCACTCACTCACACGGAAATCACGACAAAGGATCATGGGGTATAGGTAATGAAGCGGATAGAGAGGAAAATTTGGTGATACGCCCACGTATTAGGCGTACATTCACATTGTACACTGCACGCACCTTATGTGAACCAGGCTAAAGGTGTGCTATATATTTGATGGGCAAATTGGCGTGGTTTCCCACCCAAGACAGATATTTGTGTGCATGAACACGTCTGTTTGTCCTGAGTCTGGGTGTAATTATCTGTATAAGTATGTATTTACAAAAGAAAAGTAGTATATGTAATATTTCAGTCATGAGGTTTCCATAGTACAAGCTCTGCTTAGTTTGGGATTGGCAGTGTCTGAATAATGTCCCAGGATATTGTTATATACAATGTATGCATAAGAAAGGTTAAGGTTTATTAACATTGACTGCTACCAAAGAAAAAATAATTATTTTTAAGAGATGTAAAGCGTATGTGTTCTATTTCCTTCTGGTTAATTATTCTAGAAATACAATACCCGGAGATTTTTCATTGCGTACCACTGTTATCAAGATCACCGCAGCTTATACAAGTTTTTTCGGTGAAGCACACTGTGGGATTAATATCTACAAAATAACTTCATTATATTAAGTTAAAATACTAATACAACGTGAATTGTTATAAATTCCAGTTTCAATCAGTATACGCAAAAGGGTGATATTGATATTATTTCACTTTTTGTGAACAGTTTAAAAAATAGACGGTCATTATTTGACTTTGTTTGTTTTTCATAATGTTACGCGCTATTCCATTGTTTAGAAGTGATTGCGACATTTCAAACAAAGTTCTTATATATAACATACTTAAATAATACAAAGAAAATTTGTTCTTGGTTCTATTTTATTTTAAAACATATCATCTATGTTTATCCTTTAGTTGCCTGTGCTGGCATTTTCGTCTTGTGGTTAGCGACTCTGACTCCTTGGTTCCAGGACCAAATTTTGAGTGATGATCATATTTATTTGATCTGTGTGTGGTATATTTATCTGTAATATGTTCGTATTCAGAAACAGATAAGTATATTTATCAGAACCCGGGACATGAAGAAGCGAGGCGACTGTCTTAATCGCTGCGCCATACGAGCACAATTCAAAAAAATAATAAATAAATAAAAAAGGTTTTTTATTCACGTAGACTTTAAAAATGCGCTTGTAAATAGTCAGAACATGTTTGTAGTAATATAGTTGTATACATTATTATTTCTAGTAACATACATATAGGTATAGGTATACATTGATTGTATGAAAACATTTATAAAATTTATTTTATTATAGCAATGATATTTAGCTTGCTCGTATCAAGTTATTGTCAAAAGATTATGTTTAATTATCTAATTTAAGTTTAATATTTTTACTACATATTATCAATGGTTCTGTCTATATTAAGGTATTATTATTATGACGGACCTTGTATTAATAACGACGGTCGCGTTTTAATGCTACCACCGGATCCAATGCGCCCCAACTGAGAAGACCCAGCGAAACAAACTCAGTGGGTTCATCTACTACCGGTTTCAACACGACCCAGTTGAGACGGTCCGGCTCTAGTTAAGATTATCAGTTTGCCGTGTGGTTCCCAGCCTAGAAAGAATAACAAACCCCCACATTACGTACCGTTGGTGTCGTAACAGGCGACTAAGTGATACACCAGGTAGTTGGGCAGCAGAGCCAAATGTGTACTAGCTATCACCTAAATGCGGTCGCCAACTCGCATGCCAATTGATTATAGCAAACTCTTCCAAATGGAAACGTTGTAGAACACTTTTTTTTATTATTGAATTTATACTTCTTTTGGCGCGATGGAGAAAAATGATGAGAGTGAATTTTTACGATGTGCGCGCACACCGACACCAAAAAATTTAACAGCATGAAGTTAGTTCTAGGTGGTATGAGAGTGAATATTTACGATGCGCGCGCATCGTAAAAATAACAGCATGACGTTAGTTCTAGGTGGTATGAAAATTGATAACTATGTTCAAGTTGTATATTAAGAACTATAACTTCTAACGCGAGTACATAAGTACACACAAGTTTTTTTTTAATTAAATAGTTACTTAGGTCTAATACATTTTTAAACTCGCCAAACTACATTGTTTAACGGCGAGAAGCACTCTTATTCTACTACTTAAACCTACTTTACCCTATATATTATACTAAATATCAACTAATAAGCTACTTAATCATATTATAACTATCAACAGATATCATATGTACTTAATTATTATAACAGTGCTTCTTTAAATTTCTTTTTTAACAAGCCAATACTGATTTATGGGTTCTGTCTTAGTAGATTCATTTTATTAAAGGGGTTGTTAATGAAAGGGGTATGTCCAGCCGGCGACGATATCAGGCTGATGGTGATGATGGTAAAAAGGAGGAGGAAAGGAAATAAAGAAATCCAGAAATTTATAAAATTAGCTACGAGTGACCACTGCTAAAACCTGCACTTATTTGCAATTTGTTTATACACTATTAACATTAGTAGTAGTTCCAATCAGTAGTTTCAATTAAGCTTTAGAAATTGCTTACATTATTAAAACGCAGCAGCCCAAATATTATTAGGTTTTAGGGCTAATCTTATTTTAAATTGCTTTACTTCTTCCTTCAACTGTAATATTTTCGTCATTAAGATCCTGTTTTTATTCTTATAATAATACTTTATAACCAAATATATTAAAATGTGTAAATTATTAAGATAAAACATTGTAAACACGCAAAAAATATTTGTATATCTTTAAAAGATAATCTCCAGTAATGCGTTCTAGCGCCTTTCTCATCTATACAAATTAAAAATGAATGACCAAAATGTTTGTATTTTCATAACTTTCAAACGATTGCACCAAATTGAATAAATCTGTCTTGTATGTGTTTGTTCTTGTCAGGAGAAGGTTTGTATGAAAAAAATAATACCTAGCAAATATTTAAAAAGTGAGTGTGCGAATGATACAAATTGAAATCACTTTGAAATATCACAATTTTTGAAGGAATACACCACGAGGGTTATTTCTTTATAATAGATTGGTGTATGGATTATCTTCTAGTGTAGGCATATTTCAACGTATTATGTCAAATTTACTTGGAAATATCCCGAACGTTCAAGTATTCTTAGATGACGTAATTATATTTGGCAAATCACGGTCCGAACATTCAGTACCTAGCTCTGGAGGCGGTTTTTAAACGACTATTAGGGAAGGGATTAAAATTGAAAAAGAGTAAATGTGTGTTTTTAGCCGATGAAGTAACGTATTTAGGGTATGTTGTTTCAAGGGATGGCGTTAGGCCAGATAAATCGAAAATCGATGCTATACTGAAAATGAGTAAACCCATATCAGAGTTGCGGTCGTTCCTAGGTACAGTAAATTTCTTTGGGAAATTCATTAAAAACCTGAGTTTATTATTGTATCCCTTATATAGGCTTCTACGGAAAGATGTTGAATGGGAGTGCGAACAAACATTTAATAACGTTAAAGAAATGTTAACAAGTGCAGATGTCTTAGCCCATTATGATCCCGATAAGCCATTGATAGCTACATGCGACGCGAGCGCGCGGGGGGTGGGGGCGGTGTTGACGCAGCCCGGGGCGCGCGGGGACGAACGACCGGTCGCTTACGCATCTCGCACGCTCAATAACGCGGAGACTAATTATTCACAGATTCATCGGGAAGCACTTGCTATTATTTTTTGCGTTAAAAAGTTTCATCAATACCTGTACGGTCGTCATTTTACGTTACGCACGGATCATAAACCGTTGGTTTCTATATTCAGACAGAACACAGGTATACCCAGTATGACTGCAAGTAGGATGCAGCGGTGGGCTATTATTTTATCAGCTTATAATTATGATATTGAGTATGTTAAAACTAGCGACAATTATGCGGATAGCTTATCGAGATTACCAATGAAAAATACAAACGATAACAAGGAAATAGTTCCCGAACAGACGTATTTTCATTTTGTACAGGATGCATTGTGTTTAGATTATAAGGAAATAAAGAAACAAGCGTTAAGGGATCCTAATTTAAGTAGAATATTAAGTTATATACGCGATGGGTGGCCACAACAGTGCGAAATTATGGGGTTAAAACCATACTTTAACAGGAAAAATGAATTATACGAGGAACTGGGTTGTCTAATGTGGGGATATCGTGTTGTCATCCCGGAGGGTTGTCGGAATAAGGTTTTAGAGATATTACATGAACCACATATGGGTATTGTAAAATCAAAATCTTTAGCTCGCAATTACGTGTGGTGGCCAGGTATAGACGAGGCCGTAGAGGCAGTGTGCCGGGGTTGCCCGGTATGTTCAGCTGTCGCGGATGCCCCACCACACCAGGCGCTTAGACCATGGTCATGGCCGGGACGACCGTGGAATAGGATACACTTAGATTTTATGGGTCCTATTTTTGTAAAGATGTATTTAGTCATAGTAGATGCCATGTCCAAATGGATTGAAGTTTTCCCCGTTCCAAGCACAGCAGCGGCTACTACTATTGATCACATGAATGAATTATGGTCTAGGTGGGGAATTCCTAAACAAGTAGTTACCGATAACGGTCCGCCATTCACAAGTAAAGAATTTGGACAATTCCTCAAAAATAATGGAATAGAACATGTTTTCACGGCTCCTTACCATCCTTCATCAAATGGAGCCGCCGAAAACGCGGTTAAAATATTAAAAAGTGTTGTAAAAAAAGCAGTAATCGAAAAAAGATGTATAAAAACCTCACTTAATAATTTTCTATTGTTTTATCGCAACACTGAGCATTGCACAACGGGAGAATCTCCAGCAATGTTGTTATTAGGTAGGCGGTTGCGTACTCGACTGGATCTATTGAAACCAGATCGAGAGTCCAAGGTACAGATTAAAAAAAATAAGCAAGTCGATGCAGCAGGAGGTGGGAATAGGAAGTTAAAGATCGGTGATGACATCTGTTATAGGCAGTTTTTAAAGGGGGATAAATGGTTGCCCGGTAAAATCACAGTCCCTCTGGGTAGCACTAATTACAAATTAACTAACGATCGCGGTGACGTCATTCATAGGCACATCGACCAGTTAAGGCGTAGGACGAGGAATTCCTTAGCCTGTTCCATGGGCGCTAGAGATAATTCAGCTACAATGAATATAGACCCAGGTGAATGCGTGGCCTCGTCGGATCAGTTGACGGGTGATGGTTTGTCAGAATCACAATCGGTGTTGCCGGTGAGCGGCGTGGCTGAGGGGGAGGTGACAACTAATAATGATGAGGCTTCACTGGAGCAGCAATCTCTGAGTGAAGCATCATCACCACATCCATCTACCTCTGTATCGCCACAGCCTCGACCGATACGTCAATGTGGGATTAATAAGAATGTTAAATATAAGTTTTAATTATTTCATAACTTTGTATTAGTATGTTTAAGATGTTTATTAGTTAAGTAGTATATATTTAGTGTGGGGGAGTGTAATGTAAGCT
Organism: Pseudoips prasinana; assembly: GCA_951640165.1. Lineage (NCBI taxonomy): Eukaryota > Metazoa > Arthropoda > Insecta > Lepidoptera > Nolidae > Pseudoips > Pseudoips prasinana. The sequence continues at coordinate 35,806,283 of OX621248.1, forward strand.
TTTTATGATGTGGGTATATTGGGAAACATGTATATGCGGCAGTCCGGATTAAATGCTCAAGCGGTGAATACGTGTGTCATTTAATAACCCACCTAGTATATTACATAAAACTTCTTTACGCATGCTTGTATTGGGGAGTGAGCTCGTCAATGCGTGATGAGAGCGTTACGAAGAGTGTGATCGAGCGAGGCGAACGGAAGTTGATCGGTGGATATAAATGAACGAAGATAGAAAGAACTTTTCGTATATTACTGTAGGAGCAAGAGAGCGAGGTACGAGCACACATTTTCTTTCTCTCTTTCTCTAATAGCCAGGTACATTACATATATCTACTTACTTCAGTCGTCTAAAAAGTATTCGTTATAAAAAAAAACTTGTGTGTACTTATGTACACGCGTTAGAAGTTATACTTCTTAATATACAACTTGAACATAGTTATCAATTTTCATACCACCTAGAACTAACTTCATGCTGTTAAATTTTTTGGTGTCGGTGTGCGCGTGCATCGTAAAAATTCACTCTCATCATTTTTCTCCATCGCGCCAAAAGAAGTATAACTTCAAAAGCTTTTCGCTTTCAGTAACTGCCATGTTATACTCTGGGCGCATGGCAGTTACTGCTAAACTGTAAATAATCTAAAATTCCTTTAGAGTTAATTATGTTTTTCAATTGTGTTTCTAATGGTAATCATGAATGATAAGAATCTGTGGGAATTTAATTACATAATTGTATTGAAACTAAACACATGCAAGATTTACTCTGTATATTTCCCGTTGTATTTATATGTGTGTGTGTTCACAACGCCACTCAACACGGGTTGTTCAGCAGTTACTTTCAATAGCGGAGTCCTTGTGAGCCGTATTTATGTGAGCAGTACAAAATAAATTCCACATAAGTGGTATTTGTGAGTCAGAAGCTTCCGTTTTCACCGAATGTATGGGATTAAGTTTAATGGACTGGTACATGGGGAGTTGGAACGTAGAATAGTTCAGTTTTTGGGAGTTTGCAAGTGATTAAGACTGAATGGGGAATTTGAATAACTCGGAGAAGATTTTTTTTTGTTTGTACGGTTATATTTCATATTCTTCTATCAATACACGTATGGTACAGTTGTTTATTTTGGGTTCTAGTCGGACTCGCACTCAAAGTTTTACCGTATTTTCTTATTTTTTATATATTTTTTTATAAAATTGATAAAACAATCATATACAAATAAATACGTAAAAATCTCTTCTTGCGGCGCGGTTATACGCCCTAGGCCGCTGTTGGTCAAGGCGACAGAGAGAGGCCTATTGTATCTTCTTCTGTGTATTATTACCCATTCTTGAGTGTTGACTTAGAAAATTTCAATCCAAGCACTTTTGTCACTTAAATAATCAGAAATTTGGCTTTAATAATTCTTATAAACTTATTCGGAGACAATTCTCAAATATCATTGAAATTTGAGAATTGTCTCGGAATAAGTTTATACCATAAATGTTTATACCACAAAAGTGCTTGAATTGAATTGATTTATAGAATCTTACACATAAATTAAGAGAAGCCAATTTGAAATAGAATTAGAAAGAAGTTTTCTCTTTATTTCTGACTAATTAAATTCTAAATAATAATTTAAAACAGTGTTACAAAAGGTTGAGTGTTAACTTTTCACATATTACTGAAAGGTATAATTGGATATTTATGTGAGGTTTCGTGAAAATTTGTTTATATTTCGCGAAAATCCATTTTAGATACCTACAAACTTTCCTCTAGACTGTTTGTTCCAATTAACATTGTTTAAATAATTATTAGGTTTCTGTATAATCAAACATTCCTCTAACTAGGCCTAAAAGTTCTGTGTATAGACGAAGCCTGTATATACGAAATTCAAGTCACGGAGGCGAGCAGGAATTAAACTATTTCCACGGGCTACCTGCGGCCTGATAGTGCAACAAGGTGTTTTACCTCACTAATTGTTTAACAGCTATAAACTTCCTGAGAATAGAGCGTAGAAACACAACACGTAAACTTGCAAAAATAAATATGTAGGTATATTTTTAATAAAAATGGTTTGCACAGTCGTTGGCACTTCTAAACAATTTTCATATATGAGAACTTCGCATCATTTCAACGTAATAGGTCTGGTGTAAAGGCAGCCCCGTACACATCAGATACGCCAGGCTTCGCTCGCTTCAGCTTTTTATTAAATTGCTTTAGCACGCCCTCACTCCTCATGAATTTAGCCTTCTGCCTTCCACAAACACGTGATTTTCTTAAGTGTTCTCGTCGCTGTGCTATTGAATTTTTTTATAACTGAATACTTAATACATCAAAGGCGAGTTTTATAAAAACCCGCGTTTAATATGTCGCGCATAAAGTATGTCAGCATTGTTACAAAAGTTGCTTATTTGATAATATTTTGTGTATCAAGTTAGGAATGTTAACGAATTGTTCTAAGAACTGTTTTGAATATTTTTATGTACAAAAGACTACAAAAGTATGTATATGAAATTAAGTAACGTGATAGGAATATTTTATTAACTCTTGAACAATTCATGCTCGTGAGTTCAGATTACATTTAATAGGTACATACTATTGGATTATAATACTCTTCAACAAAAAATCTATGTGAATTTAATTTAAGTAAATTACTTCTAGAACTAGAAGTGGTGACCTCTGTGACTGAGAGAAGTGAGCGGTGTAGCCAGGCCTTCATGCTTAAGGTTACACGTTCGATCAAATAGAAATAAATAAATCCAGCACTGAACAGTTTTGTGTTTAAATGACGATTTTATTCAGGGTTTGGTTGATGAACTCCTTCCCGTGCCTCAGAAAGTACGTTAAGCCGTCGCTTACAGTTCTTATGAAATCTTCTACAGTTATTGTTACAGATAGTCAGAAGCCAAATAGAGTCCAAGCAACTTCGATACTTGGTTATTAGTTTTAAGATTTAAAATAAATTCGGCTTCATTACCAATGAAGCATCACCAAATTTATTGAAACATATTGGATATTTTAAAGACCTATAGGTGCCACTTACAGCCTATACCACAACCATCCTGAAAACCAAATGTTTAGAGCGTTAAGGTTCACTTTCAACTGGCACAGAGACAGGAGTAATTAAGACGTGTGCTTGCTTCAAACATTTATTTTCAACTAGTTAATAGAATATGATGCTTGGAGTTAAACGACTAACACAACTTTGACATATAACTATAGACAGGTATAATCCTTCCCAACACCAACAATGTGGACACCCACTGGACATGCAAAATGTAAAAAGTACCATCGACACGATAAGAAAGACCGACGATTAAGTAAAGCTGTTCTTTTTAATGCGTGGACGTAAAATAAAAAATATAGGTAGATCCTAGAAATTCTATATTCAACCCGTGATTATGGCATATTTCCCACGATAATGCTTGGCTTGTCCAGCCGTGGACTTCTTTCAGCTGTAATGGTGAATTCTATATTAAAGCGCGACCGTCTTTTTTAACACAAGGTCCGTCATAATAATAATACTGAATTCGTACCTTAATATAGACAGAACCATTCAGACAATATATAGTAAAATATAAACAATAATTAAACCTAAACATAATCACATTGACAATAACTTAATACAAGCTAGCTAAATATCACTACTATTATGAAATAAATGTTATAAACGTTTTAACAATCAGTGTACCTAAATATAGTAAAAGTAACTAGAAATAATAACTGTATTACGACAAACATGTTCTGACCATTTACAAGCCCTTTTTAGGGATGCCCCCCCCCCTCTAACTTCTAAAATAAGAGAATGATAAAACTAAAAAAAATATATGATGTATATTACCATGTAAACTAACAACGAAAATTGGTTTGAACGAGATTTAGCAAGTAGTTTTTTTTTAATACGTCATAAACCGCAATTTGCATTCATTTAATCAACTGAAATACTTGCTGCTATAGAACCCTTCATGTGCGAATCCGACTCGCACTTGGCTGGTTTTTTAAAGTCTACGTGAATAAAAACCTTTATTATATTATTTTATTTTTAAGAACAGGTCAAAACCTACGTCAAAAATCGCAAATATACAACCAACGTGAAAAACGAATACATTCGTGCATACACATTCACAATGAAAAAAAAATCTTCCTATTTGTGTAATAAAATCGCTGTTAAGGTCAGAGTGTATCCACAAAGACCGCGTCGACTCTACATTACACCTAGATGAAAATGAGCACTGTCATGCTGGGTTTCATATTTAACCCAGATTTCACGAGTTTCACACACACCTCTAAACGTTACATTTGTAGGAAATGAGTTTTTAAATGTGCTGAATTTTTTACTTTTGCATTACTGACTTCAGAATAATGTTATGTCTGCGGAGCGTACACCTTGTGTGTAACATGTAATGAAAATTTAATTATGTATGGCGTAATTTTGTGGTTTATGGGACGTGTGAATTTCTTAGTGAGTAATTTTAAGTAACTGATGGTACCGTAAAGAGAAACAGGCAGTTTTAGATAACACATGATTTCAGGGCCTGCCTCAATTATGGGGCGAAAATAAAATAATTAATGCGCATATTCCATTAAACCATCAATTAACTAAATTGTGTATATTTTATATATCAATAAATTTATATTTTATAAATAATAATAATATTCTGGGACATTATTCACACACGATCCCAAACTAAGCAGAGCTTGTTTGGGATCGTGTACTAAGGAAACCAGATAACTGGTATACTACATTTCTTTTGAAAACACATACATATATAGATAATTACACCCAGACTCAGGACAATCAGATACGTTCATGCACAACAATATCTGTCCTGGGTGGGAATCGAACCCACGACCTGTGGCATGAAAGTAAGTATTTACCAACTACGCCAACTGGCTCGTCGAAATAGGGTCTCTGGCGCATGTTCATTAGTTTTATTTTCAAGACGGTCTAAGCCTCTTTTTACTTCTACTGTAATATAAAACAGTTAAAGTCTCCTAAGCTAACTTAAATCATCATTTAAAAGTTATCTTATACCTGTTGGCGTAGTAACGAGTATACAGTAAACGAACTCGTTACAGGTGTTCAATAACCCTGCACTGGAATTACAGTCACATGTAAAATAAATGGTTTCATATTATATAAAACACACACTTATGAAACAAATACTTATGTATGTATCTGCAACAATATGTTAATACATTTCAATATGTTACAGCTTGGTAAGAATGGGGTCAGATGTATACGACTTTGGTATCACACATCTTAAGTGCGACACGCCGAGATTCCGCTCCCAATACCGCGTTAGAGCTGCACCGCACAACACTCGCGTATATTTGCGACTTTAAACTTTTGTGTTGGCAACGCGAATTTATATCTGCGTGTTTATATATAATGTACATGTATATTTGCTCTTTGTATCTAATATACTTTTCCACGATGGATCAGCGCAAATAAGAAGGTTGTTAAATCAATAATAATAATAAGACTTTATTTTAGATTAAGTCCATCATTTTATTGGTATTTTAGTGTTAAAACAATGGTATGTAAATGATGGTTTTCAGACAGACAAAAACTATTAATTTAAACCTAGGACTTTCTTCCCCAGTATCATTTTTTTATTATTATATAGTATTTCAGAGGTCAATTACCGCACCAAACAATCTTGTTGGTGTGAGGGTACTAAAGTGCTAAATCATAACCGTTCTTAACTCTGTAAGTTTATTCGTATTTTTCATTTGATAAAACGAATGGCATTGCATTTAAATAATTAGTTGCCGATTGTTTTAAAACTACGGTTTCAATAAGCTTCAGTATGAACAACGTCAACGTTGATATCTTATAAAACTAGACACTTTTATTACAATTTAAGTCAAATTATTTTACAAAAAGCAATTTAAAGGCAAATAAGATATGGCGAATTCAAAAAATCTAGGGAAAGAGAGTGAGTAAAGGAAAAATACTATTATACAAATGAATACGACTCCATTATCAATGTTTTTTTTTGTGTAGTCTTTAGTTTTATTTGTAGAAGGTTTTATTAAAAGACTTAATGTTTGTTTAAGCGGAATATTAATGGATGGTGACGGCCTCGGCTCCTTCCAAAAATTCACGAACTAAACAGCAATCACGTGGACTTAAAGTATAGAAAATCTAATCGCATACCTACTCTTCGATACCATAATTTATGCATGTATGTAAAGTATTCACGATAGAGAATTACTGAAAAAAGTCCGCTGATTAGCAATCAAATTTTCCTTTTTTACAATTTTTAATATAGTATAATATATACATTACAATTTTCTGTAGTTTATGTTGAATTTGATATGATTTTCTAGTTGTTTTATCTCGATTCCCTAAGTATATAAAGTCGCCGATTATTTTTTGCCAAATATATATAACCGTAGAATAATTATGTTAACGTTCAATAAACAAGGTATATTTAGTAAATTGATCTAAATTTTAGTAGAAACATGCAACCATCAAAATCATCATACATACATACATAGACTCACGCCTGTTTCCCATAGGAGTATCCGAGTAGGCGAGACAACGGATTTTCACTTGTCACGATCTTTGCACACGTCTTTTGCCTCGATTACTGTCATTATATTCTCATACATGCTCGCCGGTTTAGGGTACTTCTGACCTGGCCTTTCTTGAGAACATCTCCGATGTGGTCAGAGAATATTCTACGAGTCCGTCCCCTTCCGGTTGTCCCATTCAAACAGGCCAGGTATACTTCTTTTGTTTATCTTCTTTCGTCATATCTTTATTTTTTTTATTTAATAATTATTGTACACACAGAAAAAAAAAATTACAACAAATTACAAAAAAAAGGAAAACATTGCACAAAGGTACTGCTTATTTCAATAGAAATATCTTCCAGCAGACCCGCGAGAGGAGAAACTAATCGGAAAAATACCATACCGTGTGTTTCACGTGGACAACTATTTATTATTTAATACGTAAAAAGATTTCGATGGTTTCATTTGTCTACTAAAATTTAGATACTTAAGCTAAAAACTAACAAACTTTAACCTCCTTAATAAGCATAATTATTCTTATAATCTGCGAGTTTATACTACTTAGGGAATCCAGTTAAAATGATTAGAAAATCATTTCAAATTCAACGAACTGCAGAAAATATATATATAAGGTTATAAATAGTTTATATAAGGAAAGATTATGTAATAATATCTAGGGGACAATGTTACACAGATCATCCTAGCCCCAAACTAAGCAAAGCTTGTACTATGGGTACCAGGCGACGATATACATACTTATATAGATAGTTAAATACTTAAATACATAGAAAACATCCATGACTCAGAAACAAATATTCGTGCTCATCACACAAATATTTGCACTTACCGGAATTCGAACGCAGGACCACCAGCTACGGTGACCGTCCGTGTACCAAAATTTTAATTCAGATCCGGCCAGTACGGGTCAGATAGTTTAATCAACCTACAGATTATAAATAAAAACATTTTACTAACGTAGTATATAAGGAAATTTGATTACACTATATGATGATGATGATGTCCTCCCAGACGTATCCGTCGACGGCGACACCCTTAGCTTGTGTTAGCCTGGGCCCTTGCATGGGCGCGAGCATGACTAGCAAAGCCAAACTTGGTTTTGAAAGTCCTGTTGCAGGAAGCACAGTGAAGAGACCCACTAGAATCGTATGTATAGTTGTAGGAGGGCTTAGGCTGGGTTTTCCGGAACTGGCGTTTGACCTCAAGAGTTTTTTACACTATATACAAAGTAAATATTATTCCTAAATAAAAAATTTACATACCTACAAAGACTCACGCCTGTTTCCCAGAGGGGTAGGAAGAGATAACGAATTTTCATTTATCACGAACTTTGCATACCTCTTTTGCCTCGTTTACTGTTATTATAATCTTCATACATGCTCGCCGGCTTACTTCTGACCTGGCCTTTTTTTAAGCAAAATGGGTTTGCGCTTGACCACGATCTCACCTGATGGTAAGTGAAGATGTGGTCAAATGTGGACCGCGCGTACCCATAAGATGCCTGTTCACTCTAGCCTTGAATAAACCCATGTTATATGAGTCTGGAAACACGTCGTTTGGGAGGCTGTTCCACAGCTTAGCCGTGCGTATGATGAAAGAGGAAGCAAAACGCTTCGTACGGCATAATGGGATGTCAACGACATAGCGGTGGAGAGCCTCTCGACGCCTTGTAGTCCGATGAAAAAAGGGAGATAGAGGGATAAGTTCATGGAGGTCTTGCGCGCATTCTCCATGAAACAGCCTGTAGAAAACCGATAAACTTGCAACTTGACGCCGATGATCCAAGTTTTGCAGCTTTTTACTTGTTAGGTCTCTATCGTCGATTATCCTGCGAGCGCGTCTGTCTATTGAGTCCAAAGAGTCTAGCTGATACTTTGCGGAGCCGTCCCAAAGATGAGAGCAGTACTCCATGCCTTTCACGAGAATGTCTCCGATTACCACTTTAAATTATTTTATCTAGGGGCCGTTAAAATAAACCTCTTTTCCTTTACAACCTTTTATTTTAAGCTCCAAGTCTTACTTAATACTAAACGGATTACCCACGCGTAACTAAGCATGCATCACTGGTTGTCGACAATGTCTGGTATGTGGTTGGAATTCCATCTTTTTACTTCAGCGGCCCCCTGAGCTGTGGCCCAAACCACATATGGGTGCCCTCAGGTATCAGTTACTTACATTAAACTACTTCTGCGCTAGCCAACTGCTCGTTGTCTTCGATTCTTTAATTTTAATATGGTAGTACTAAATTTAAAAAAAAAGTAGCTTAAAAATTGTTATTTATTGAACGACTAGCTGTGCCCCGCGGTGTTACCCGCGTTAAGTTTTATAAATTTGCTTTGCTATTGCGAGACCTTTCCAGCGAATGCAAAACCGTGGAAATCGGTTCGTGCGTTCTGGAGTTATAGCGTCAGGAAGGAAAACCCGACTTATTTTTATATAGTAGATTTAAAAAACCAATTTTAATACGTGTGATAAGACAGACCGCACGGATGGACTAATATAATTTTTCTTGTTACTTTTATACTGTTTCTTCTATGTTTATGTACCTACAGCATTGTGAGCTTGACAAGTTCAAGTGTATGTAAATACCCAATGCTGAATAAATTTCATTATTTCATTTAATTATTATCAGTACAGACATAACATTCAAAATATCCACAGGCCTGCTTGTTGTGAGTCGAAGTTGAATAAACCAGCACTCATAATATGATCCATAGTAGTTCCTTGAACGAGGTACGACGGCATTAGATTTTACCTCTACACATCCTCTGCTAATTGCATTTTTATTTCATAATATCATTGTGGAGGGAGGGAAGAGCCTGTAACGGGCGAGAGAGCATTTAACCACTTACGAAGAAGGCGCGATGGTACCGACTTGATAGTACAATAATTACTGCTTTGAAACATTCAGCCGAATTACACTTTCTTATATAACAACCGATTTGAACAAAAATTACATCAAACTATATGAAATTAATATCCTTCTCCTTTTCGAAGTCAGCTAAAAAATTCAAGTGGTTGTGGTTGTATTCTGTAGCGGTGATAATAATGTCCTGGGTTCAAATCTCGGTTCAACCAAAAACGTCTTATAGGGATTTTTCTGGTAAAACACCCAGTGTTAACCCGGAGGTTGGAAGTTAACCCGTGTCTTGGAGAGCACGTAAAAGTATCGAGCCTGCACCTGATATCTTTCCAGTCATGTTCCATAGTTTCCTCATTGAATTATGAGTGTGTAGGAATAGACAGTGGACCTGTGTGTCTAAGTACTCACTTCTGTCCCGCGTAGTTAGCCCTTATAAAAATTAACCACCTAGGTAGCTAGAGAAAGCTGCAGGTTAGCTAGAGTAGGGTCCTCGCCGGCGAGGATCGCGTTGGCCCCTTACTGATTTGATCGGCACCAGTGAATTTGTAGAATTGCGTCTTTTTAATTGAGCGGCCCCTTGAGCTGTGGCCCAAGCGTCAAAAGAATGCCCTCAGATATTTGACGCTTGAGAGCCTTATGCATTCGCCAACTGCATTTTTTAATATACGAAATTTAAAAATAGGAGGTAAGTAACTTCTTATATATTTAAGTAGGTATTTCTCATTGTAAACAATGTGATAACACAGACCGTACGGGCAGACTAGTTAAACATTTTGTTACTTTAATTTTGTATACAACATAGTGAGCTTGACAAATATAAGACAAGTGTATCTCAATACTAAAGTGCTGAATAAATTTCATTAAAGTATTTTACTATTTTAGTATTTGATCATTTGTTAGGAATTTAAACTTATTGTTGACTCAAAAATGTTACTGAATATAGCACCATTTAATTAATGTTTAGATACTTTAAGCTTATCCGTACAATACGAGCAAAATGTGTTTATTACGAGTAATTCAGGAACGTTCATTTAATATTTCGCTCGAACAAATCACTGTTTACCTTCTGAATTTCCAACAACATCTAATAGAAACACTAGCATATGAAAGCAAAATAGTTTTAAAGGTTTAACCCTTATAGCTAACACAATAGAAATCTGTTTGCGCAAACACCATGTGTGTGTTTAATATAAATAATGTTTGGCAAATAGAGCTTGACTCCACTAGTGTTGTGCCAAATATTTTTGGGGCTCCGTGTTAACGCATAATGCAGTGTTTTTGATGTATTCAGCAGTGTTTTAGTATAGAAATACATAGTAGATAATATACAGAGGTATATTTAGTTATACAAAGTAAACCCACTTTGTGGTGAACTAAGTTGCAGAAGGATTTAAGAAGCAACTTTAATAGTAGTTTATATTTAAGTGTGGGTGAGACTTGAACCAGCGATTTTAAAAAGGAATGTAGTTAAACAGTTTATTACATATAATATAAAAGGATTGATTAAATAGAATATTGGATTTTCCTTAAGTATCGCTCACTCATTACTGGAATATAACAGCGCCAACTTACTACTACATAAAATTACAATAATATCATATATAATATAATATAATATATATTTTTTATTTTCAGCGCATCAAATTCATTTAGTACATTTAAGTATACATAGAGTGCTTAAAAATACAGTATGTGCAACATACTGGTACAATAGAAATATGTAAGTACGACCCGCAGAAGATCATCGGTCCATCTTGTAGGGGGCCTGCCCACGCCGCGTCTTCTGGTTATTGATCGCCACTCGGGAACCTTTCTGCCCCAGCGGCCGTCGGCACATAGCTCGTAGAGCCGACAACACTCATATTAGAAACGAAATAAAATTGTTTACAAAACTGTACAACGAACTTATGCGACGAATTTCATTATCAAGCTTTATTGAGGGAGCCATTTCGGCAAAACTTGCTAAGTACTAGTATAAATTAACAGCTTAAATACAGAATATAAATTCAAATAATATTGGTATTTATAATATCCCAACGGAGTATTTCAGAGTAAAATTCGAGTTCGACGCTTCATAGTGCAAAAGTGGACTTTGCTTGATACCTAGTGCTTTTGTATTTAATGCTAAACAATCTTAATACTAGCTTTTTGAATTCAACACCTGTTATTATTTAGACACTGGATATGAAATTAAATAAATTAGCGAAAATAATAATATCAAATTATGTGTTTTATTAAATTTACTTTAATTTCTACCGTACATAAAATAATATAAATTATAAATATCTTGGGATAGTAAAACACTGCTAACTGATTCCAAACTAAGCAATGCTTGTACTTTTGCCACCAGACAATTGTTAAACATTAAGTATGGTCCTTGGTAAATATAGTTCTCTACAACTTCGAGTGCAGAGTCATCCTTATATCTTGAGTGTGTGCAACATGGATGTTCGACATGATTTTCATCATATTCACGTTCATTTTCAGATCCACTTTATACCGAGGTCTTCCAAGGTTTCAGCAATGACTACTATATCGTCGGAACATCGAAGGTTTATCGGCATTAATGTCAATGGCGAGTACATCATTCGCCATTGACATTAATAGGCATCAATGTCAATGGCCAATTAATAAACTTCAAGTGGTTATTTTGGTTTATTTAGCTGGAAATATACGTTAAGTACTTCATTACTACGCTTTCCAGGTATTCTGTTTCAGGAAAAAACAATTCCACCGTAAATCAGCTTTACTGCGCCCTAAACCACAAACCAGAGAGAAAATATAATTAAGGTCTCGCTTAGAATTCTGAGCAATTTGTAAGTGAAGTCTGGTTTGTTGAGATGCTGAGAGCGACCTGGGTACATGTTACTCAAGCCCTTTACGAACTTTGCTAAGACGTTTATTTGCTCTACGTGATTTCTAAAGGACCACGTCATAGCTTGGTACGAATAATTACCTCATTTTGTATGGAGAGGGTTATGAAGACGTGGATTTTCTCTATGGTTACTATTTATGTCCATATTATAGTATATGGACATATACCATCACACAGATCATCCTAGCCGCAAACTAAGCAAACCTTGTACTATGGGTACGACGATATACATACTTATATAGATAGATAAATACTTATATACACAGAAAACATCCATGACTCAGAAACAAATATTCGTGCTCAGCACACAAATATTTGCACTTACCGGGATTCGAACCCAGGACCACCAGCTTCGTAGGCAGGGGCACTACCAACTAGGCTACGGTGACCGTCAATGTTAAGTGAGATAGAGCGTAACCCGATTAAGTTCTATGAGTAGTTAAGGTAATATTAAGCTATTTACTGACTCAATTAGTAAATAAGATACATGGTAATATAATGGCCTTAAGTGGAAAATTGTATGAATAACAACATATTCGGCTCACGTATGTTGAATATGACGATGATTATGATTTCTACTTTAGGCTATGGTTATAGTCCTATTTTCAATAGAGCCAGCAAATTACTCGAGATTTTGTTTTTTTAATGTCTCAGTGTAGGTACCAAAAATAGAAACTCATTTAAAAAAATACAGTCTATAAACACATTTATTGTATCAATGAATTATATCTATCGATTTAACCTCTATCGCATTTAAACAAAATTAGCATTTTGCAAGATAAATATTAACCAACAGATGGACAGTATGCAGTAGTGTTTATATTAAACAGCTACCTAGGGGAGAAAAATACTCGTCAATCTATTTATCTCATTTATTTATTTTAGAACAATTATTTCCATGACAACTGGGCCTGGCAGCTTACTTTGCCCCCAGTAACCTGATTGATTGAGCTCGTCACCTTCCAGTCAAAGTCCCAATCAGAACTTTCACCACTCGTCTACACGGAAAATCTTATTTTTTATGAAATAAAAAGACTCAAAACATGCTTGACCTATTTCTTAGTTACTTTGTTAATGTAATTTATTGAAGTAAGCCAAATATTTATTTTCCTAACTAATTTAAAATTTACCTTTTTCTCGCTGCCTTCAACATAATCAAGTTCAGTAGATATACATGAAATCTAATTATTTTAAGTCTTAATTTTAACGTTCATCTTGGAACAAAGATAACGTAAGCTAGTAGCCAAGAGGTCTCGGGTTGAATTCCCATAACAAACTCTTTTGGTGTCATGATGAAGTTTAGAGGTATTTTAGGGTCTTGATGGATGAAGGGCACCCTCCATGCTGCTAGCAGCAGCGTGTCCAAAATGAGGTTCAGGGTTCATCAATCTTATGTTGAGCAAAAATTATAGTATATTTTGGCGTGGTTAACTATTATTGTCATGTTGTTTTGTGATATTAAATGTATCGATGTGAACATGTAATTCATATTAAGAATAAATTACGATGGACTATTGAGAAAAAGAAAGTATCCCCTCCTACACAATAATATTCTCTGCGTGTTGCAATTTTAGGATGACGTTGGCCGCCACACACAGCTTAAGTTCAGCTAGGAGTACTTTTGTAAAAATATTGTTATTATAAAAGTGTATAAATACTTAGGCCCGGTCAGAAGTACTCTAAACCGCAAAATAATGTCAGTAAATGAGGCAAAAGAGGTGAGCAAAGATCGTGTTAAATGGACCCTTCTGCCTATTCCTCCGGAAAACTGGCGTGAGTCATATAAAATCTGTCTGAATAAAAACTTACAAAAGCAGATTTCTTAGCGGTAGAAATGTATTTGGACCAAAAATTATAATAAAAAGGCAAAAAATCTAACAGGGCGTACGTAATTTGTTGCTGTGCTCCTAAAAAGTAATTTCAAAAATATTTTTTATGAAATCAAATTCTCGGTACAAATACACAAATGGAACTGCGCGCATCTGAGTATATAATCAAACAACCATCCTACAAGGCTTAAGGTAACTTGGTGCAATTATTTTTGCTGTGCTTAAGCGTTTGCCTAAATTGGAGACCATGCTTATCTTTATTTTTACATTAGCTGTAGTATGTGATAGCGTAATAATATGTAGCCTATATGTTGACCCGACTTCTTAGTAATATTCATGCAAAATTTGAAGTAAATTCATGCAGTACTTTTTGAGTTTAGCACAGACATACATACAGACAAACAGACACACTGACAAAAATTCTAATAACTATAGATTTGGCTTCGATATCTATTGCAGATTGCGCCCCAAGTATCCTTTTTAAAAATATTCATTGTACAGTTTCGAATTTCCTATGATTTTATTATATGTATAGATAACGCTTTCACTGCTTCAACGGAAAATAAAATACGGAAATATATTCCCAAAAATTATATATGCAAAACCATACGAGTCACAACAAACAACCCCGACACACTAGCACGTAGCGGGTAATATGATGCACCGCTATGGTGACCCTAGCAGAACCCTAAGAGCATCAATATAGTGAACATGGAAACCCCTGAATGCTGTATGATTATATCTTTTCCACACGAAATAATGTTCTGAATTTGGGATTGGAAACTCTATCTAGTAATTAGTGACAGCTAATTGCAGGATAGGGTCGTTACAGCTTGCCTTTACGTAAAATATGTTTACTGAAAAATGGTTATTGTATTTCTTGTATGTATTTCTTTAAAAGGCAAATAATTCGAAAAATAACGTTATCATCAGACAAACAAATATTTATAAATTCAACTGCACATTTTTACTTCTTTTTTACTTTATCTTATTAATGTATTTAAAGATACCCAATAGCATTTGCATATGACTTTACTTTTTAACTTTACGTAATTTATTTTTAGAGTAAAACTTTTATTAAATCCTTTCAACATTTTTCGTATATAATATCGCAATAAGAAAATAATATATTTTTTTACAATTTTTTTCCCTGCCATGAATGTATGACGTGCTACTGAGAATTCGACATAATTGTCACTAAGATGGTTTGCACTTGGTTACCTAAACATTGATATCTTTTATTACAAAGGTACGTAGGTGCATGCATATAGATACAATCATTCTTCCATGAGCCGTCCCGCGCTCCATTTATTAAATTACTTTTGCTCGGTTTGAATGACTGAGTAAATAAGTATATTTTTTTCGATTTTTACTATAGAACGTGTAAACAGAGTTACAGTTTTAATATTCTGAATGTGTTTGCAAATAGCTGCACGTGTAGTGCAGTAGATAAGGTATTTGCCTCAATGTTTGGATTCGATTTGGGCAGTGATTATCCTAGTGTCAGAGTTATTCGAACCACCTGGGCCTCTACTGGATAAGGCGCCGAACATCGATTTCTTAAATGGCGTTCAAATAAATAAAGGTTAAAAATAATAATAATAACTTTATTTCTTCTCTCATACAGAAAATACACGAAAAATGTCGTACTACTACTTAACTAATTAATACATTAATGTTTGCTAAACATTGAAGAGGTGAAATCTGTGTGAGAGACTGGTATCCGTACTAGGTGGAAAACCTGTATGACAGATGACCAGCCTCTCCTAACTCTAGACATGAAGGTGTAAAAAATGACTTAATCAATCGTTAAATTGGCTTCCATGAGCACATGTGACGTCATAAATGGTCCGGAATCGATTGTCAACGTTGAAGCCGATTAACGATTGACTAAGTAATTTTTAACCTTTATTTATTTGAACGCCATTTAAGAAATCGATGTTCGGCGACTTAGCCTGTAGAGTCCCTGTTAACCGTTTGACATGGCTTAACGAATATTGTCCAACTATAAAAACCAGGACCATTAGCTTAAAGTATCGTCCAAGGCATGGAGATGCTCAGATTTTTTGACTACACGTGTGGCGCAGCGACTAAGACAGTCGCCATGCCGCTTCGTGTCGCAGGTTCGAGTCCCGCGCCGACAAGTATTTGTGTGACCCATAAATAATTGTTCTGAGTCAGGATGTAATTTGTGTCCGTCTATTATATGTTTGTAACTTTACTTACTCTGCGACACAGGTATTAGGCTCCCTAGAGCGGGGGTCATCTTTTAAAAAAAGAAAAAGAAAGAAAGATTTGACCACGGCTACCCATATGTTGACTGGCTCGCCGTTCACTCACGGATCGGTGAGTGCAAGTGCCAATGAGTGCTCACTATTTGTGTGGTTTGTTACCCGCAAAGGACAACTATTTATATGACCCGTAAATGATTTTTTTGAGCCTAGATGTTCTTACACAAAGAACATCTAGTCTTAAAACAGTGTAGTGGATTGCATGTTTGGAAAGTCTTTACAAACATGTCACTAAGCAATGTCAGATGACTGCCGGGCGGCTTAACAATTCTGACACTTGGGGACCACCGCCCATACGAACAAGTAAAGTAATAAGGTATTAAAGACCTCTCTGTGTTTGTACATACATTTCTACACTATAATATATCTATATATATAAAAATCAATGCCACTTTTCGTTGTAATGTTATAACTGAACAACGCCTTTACCGATTTGGCTAATTTTGGTCTTGAATTATTCGCGGAAGTCCAGGGAAGATTTGTACGTAGAGAAAATTTAAAAAAAATCTTGAAGATGTGTAAAATCAACATCTTTTAGAAATTTAAAATATTTTTTTGTTTGAATAAATGAACTTAATAATCATTTTTTTATTACTAGGCCTTATACGTAGCGAAGCACGTACCGGGCCGCTAGTCTTTTGTAATTGGCTATTCTCCGTTGAGATTGGACACTGTAGCCGAAATTCGTCGAGAGCGTTATTATTATTCTAACTAAAGCTATCAACCGAACCCTTGTAAACACTTTAATTATTAACCCCTGCTCTACTGATTTCATTCTATTGTATTTCTGTTAGAGTTTCGGATTAGTTCGGCTCGTTTCAACGGATTGAATGTTTTATAAGGCGGATGGGTTTCAGCTTCCGCCACGCGCCATTTTTGTTCGCATTTAGTTTTATCTTGAAAGAATAGCCCGGTTGGACCAATTTGGAAAAGAAGTGATATACTTTTTGTAGAGAACCGTTTTATGGCAACGCTATATAACAAGCCTGCTGACTACCTCGTTGGTCTAGCGATAGCGTGTTCACCCGCAGATAACGAGGCCCTGGGTTCAAATCCCGGGTCGGGCCAAAAGTGATTTTGGCACTTTTGTGTAAAAAAGAAAAATTTCTCAGCGTCAGCCCGAAGTCTGGGAGTTGGCGGTATTATACCCCCGTGCCTTGGAGAGCGCGTAAAGCCGTCGGTCCTGTGCCTGACCTCTTTCCGGTCGTGTCGCTAGGCGTCCCATCGGATCATGAGAGTGATGGAATGGAAAGTGCTGCTGTGTTTGTGGACACACTTAAGCACTATAATATGTCCCGCGCAGATGGCTAATCTCTGTTGAGACTAGACACCGTGGTGGAAATTCGGCTAGGAGGACATCATCATATATAGCTAGCGCTTTTAGTAACCATGACAAGATGCATTCACTAGTTCGTAAGTGATCGGAGAAGTAAAGCACCTAGGCACCAGGTCAGCCTATATATAGGCGACCGTTAAAGTGGTTTCATTTCCGAGCGTCTCCTTGCTTCGGAGGGCACGTTAAGTTGTCGGTTCCGCTTGTTGTCATTAGTCGATAAACCATATCAGAGGCCTATTGGGCGGTTTGAACAACTCTGACACCAGGGTAACCACGGTCCATACAATAAAGAAAAACCAGTATACAAATCCGCATGCGATTTAGCTTGTGTCTATGGGCAATAACGTGAAAATATTTCATTTAAAAGAGAACGTTTTGGGCATGTTTCCGAATTGTGTGAACTATCACGAAAAGATTATAGATTAAAAAGGTTGATATGTCAGACATATAATAAAATACATAAATACTAGTTGTGAATGTTAAATATTTTAAAATAATAGAAGAATATTACATATATTAATATGTATGTATATATTTAGTTTATTTATTTTTATTTTATACATAAATAGTAGACGCTTGTGTTGACTACTAATGGGTACAGTACACAAGGTCTGATTTCACTGACTACTGCCCCCGTTAAATAATCCATGTGCGACCAAGAAATGGACAGGCTATTCTTTTGTTGTCTAGAAGAGAACACATGAAAAACTAACAATGCTAGACTTTTTAATTATATATACATACCGGAGTGTATGTATAATAACTATAAATAATAACTGTATTACTACAAACATATTGTGACTATTTACAAGCGCTTTTTTAAAGTCTACGTGAATAAAATTTAATTTAAAACCATTTTTATTTTTTTATTTAATTTATGTGATGTTACTCTTGGTATGAAATAAAGAGTAAATACATATACGCCAATATTTATAAATTGTCACTTTAAATCTATATTCTAAATAGACACTTTCCGCCGCTTAAATGTCCGATATCAATTTTAAGGTTGGTTGAAACAGGATTATAACTTAACACTTTTAAGCGGCTTCGAAAAAAGTTCTCGATTAGACTGAATGGTTTTTGGAAAAAAATGACTTACAGTTGTAGCTGACTGGTAGAAATTGTCGCGTAAGGACTACGGTAATACCACCTCCATGCAACCTCTCTGTCCTGGCACGATACCCAACACGTGTTTCAGTTCTCCACGGACCATTCTCAATTGATGCTAACTCGTCGAGGGCTTAAATCTTATGGATTTACACAAAGTAATGCCTGATTGCATTACTCAATTCATTTAATTTCAACACTTTTATTAATATATTCAAAACATGGTAATGTACCAGCCTCCAACCTAACTCAATAGATTCCGAGCTAACGATCTCATTAGCAAATGTTAACACAGTCCTTACTGGATACATTAGGCCTCTGCGAGATGGAACAATCCCCATTTTTATACTGACAATTTGCATTTTAACAAACTTTTTTATTCACTTTGAAATTGTTTGCCTTTTTGTGTCATTCGTATATTAATTAATTGAGGATGGATTTTAAAGACAATACACTTGGCCCCTGAGTAGCGATCTACGGTATCGATATTTGAAAGAGATTGAGCATAGCGTAATCGGCTCAAGAACTAACTTTACTTAAAGAAAACACGCCAGATATGGTACTGCTATTAGTAAGTCAGTAAGGTCACCTTATTAATATTTTATTTTAAGGCATTTCATAAATTTTTACAATTATTTTTATACGCCAAACTGCAATGCAGTTTGTAGGCGATACGCTCATAAACATATACATCTTAACCTTTATGACAATACTGTAAATTAAATACTAATTATTGTTTTATTTTTAGTGTACATTTCGTTAATAATTCTTAAAATTTTAATTTGCGCTTAATTTTCTTTTCTTCTTTTAATATCTTATATTTGTTATACAACTTAGGAATTATATATTGGCGAGTCCTTTCTCCGTAATAACTAGTTACTGTAGACTTGACTAGTTTTTCTTATACTTAGATACTTTCTTTAGAAACCTTGCTTATTCATTAACACGTGTGTCCACTGTGTCCCAAGCGTCATAACGACAACGTCAGACTGTAGCATCACCTCGTTCCGGCTATGGTAACCGCTTACTCTCACGTGGGCCATATATTAGTTTGCGGACTTAATAAAATATATGAGAACCTCCTCCTTTTGAAGCCGGTTAAAAATTACAAATAATAATCTTTGAAGCGTTTGAGGGGTAAGCAAATACAGAATCAGAAATGTAATCAGGTATTATTTTGCGGAAATCTATAACAATAAAAACACTTAATATGAAGTGTTAATTCCGCTAAGGGAAGCTAACTCGTCGAGTCCTCAAATGCAACTGCCTTCTTATAGCACTCAATGAGTTAGCATCTTTTGAGAATGGTCCTTGGAAGACTGAAACACATGTTGGGTATCATACTGACGTATATTTTTTGCGGACGGGACGGCGGCGTATATTGCATCGCGGCATGATTAAACTGAAAATTTACAAAAATAACACTAGAATTTGTATTTCGCAATACAGACTATTTTTAATAATAACATTAATAAAAGTAGGTTACTTTAATCCTGTTTCGCTCATCAATATTATTGAGTTGTGGTATGAGGATAGGTGGGGTAGGAAGAAGCTAAAGTAAAGACTAAAGATTGATGGCTGACAGAATTGTAAAATCAACGGGAAAATGAAACATAAAAAGGTAAAACGTTAGCAAAAAAATGTCGCTTCAACTTCAGAAAAAGAAATAAATTGTAAAACCCAACACGATACCAGCAAGGCTTGTTAACAAAATTGTGTGTCTTCAGAATTATATTTTGACCGTTAACTGGTATAACTGCTATTGACTTTGACTGCACGTGTGGTGGATAGGTGGCGCTGTTACCTCGGATCACTCTTGTTTCACTGTTGTTTTAAGTCTGGGTTGGCTTTGTGTCCGTGAATTGCATGTTTGTAAAGTTCCCGCGATACCGGGAATATTTCTCTAGACGCGTTGTCTTTTATAAACTAACAGTACTCAAATATCATGAGCAATTGTAATACGATTGTTTTGCTAAATAAATAATCATAATTAATGTTTCTGGTGCTAATTTCGGACACGGTAGCCAGTCAATGGAGACTAGTCATTTGCGCGGGAATTATTTTAGTGTGAAAGTACGTGCACGTACCTATACGTACACATAGACTCACGCCTGTTTCCCAGAGGGGTAGGCAGAGACAACGGATTCGCAAAAGACGTGTGCAAAGATGGCGACAAATGGATTGTCACGATCTTTGCACACGTCTTTTGCGAACACGACCGGGAAGAACATTATTACAGGAGACTTTTAGTAACTACTGCAAATCTGATTTTAAAATCAGATTTCAACTTCAATAACGTACGTTTACGACCGGGAAGAACTTTATTACAGGAGACTTTTAGTAACTACTGCAAACCTGATTTCAACTTCAATAAGGTACGTACACGACCGGGAAGAACATTATTACAGGAGACTTTTAGTAACTACTGCAAATCTGGTTTTAAAATCAGATTTCAACTTCAATAACGTACGTACACGACCGGGAAGATCTTTATTACAGGAGACTTTTAGTAACTACTGCAAATCTGATTTTAAAATCAGATTTCAACTTCAATAACTACCTAATTGTATCATAATCATCTGTACGAAACTCTCGTGACACGTACACAATCCAATATATTGGAAGCTGATAGTTGTGAAAAACGTGAAATTCCACGTCAGTGTGGTCACTGACGTGGAATTTGACCAGGATGGACCAAGAGGTTGTGATGCCGGTTACATAGTATTTTGAAGGCTTATTTATTAGATGGTGAAGCAATAAATAATTAATATCCTGGGACATTTTTCACACACGGTCAACTGATCCCAAACTAAGCAGAGCTTGTACAATGGAAACTAGATAACTGATATACTACATATACTATTTTTCTTTTGTAAATACATACTTATGTAGATAATTTACACCCAGACTCAGGACAAACAGACATGTTCATGCACACAAATATTTGTCCCGGGTGGGAATCGAACCCACGACCTCCAGCGTGAAAGGCAGCGTATCTATCAACCACGTCAACAGGCCCGAAACGATACTAGTGTAAATATCATGTAAAAAAGCTTAAAATTTATTATGCTCGTAATGAGTTTCAGCAGTCACGTCAAAAGAAAGGTTGTTTCAAAAATATTGGTTCTACAAGCACGATAACCAAAGATATATAGAACAAATCGATCATATACCTCGGAACGAAGCATTCCCAATTTCTACGCAGAGCTGACGAATAATGTGGAATGTAGGTCACTTTGTGCCGCCTCACCGCGTCGCCCCGTTCACCTTGTCACTTTATTTCGTCCTATTTTTGGGAAATTAAGTCTACTTTGGTTCAAATTATACTCAAGTGAGTTCATAATTACTTATCTAAGAGAATGTGCTGGAGTTATATTAACTTGACTTTGACCTAGTTAATAGACAAGTGTAGATTTTAATCTGTAGTAATCGATCTTTGCCTCATTTACTTATTCATTCACGAACCGGCAGACGCTGCGTGGGCAGGTTCCATCTTGTAAGGGTTGTTGGAAGCCGCTGGAAGCGGGTAGCGGAGGACCGGTCATTTTGCAGATAGTCTGTAGTCAGTACGCCAGTAGACGTCTTTTTTTGATGTGTGGACACAGCGGCGAATATCAGAATATCCTCACTCCATCTCATCCAGTGGGGGGCTTAGAAGTCAACCCGAGGGAATAGCATATTGAAACATTGACAAAATTAAATTTTGTTTTCTTATGTGGAAGTACTATATTTTTTATTGTTATAGGATATGGATAAAAATCCCAAAGTTTTTGGCAATAGAAAACTAAATATAATGTTAATACTAGATCTCTAAACTAAAAAAATCAATGATTTAATGGTTACTTCTACATACATACTCTATTACTTACCGGGGCTGTTTCATTCGCATTTGAGACACAATAAACATTTTCAGTTTTAACTCATGTACAGACGCTAGCATATCAAGCTACCCCAATCTGTTATGCTGTATGTTAAATTTCTCCAATTGAAAGTGAACCTTATGCTTAAGTGATAAAGTTGAAAATCCATAAAGGAAATTTGACAGATTGGAGTAGCTCTATGTGCTGGCATCTGTACATGTACCTTTCGTTAAATAACAGTACAACAGTGTCGAATGCAAATGTCTTCATACTTGCAAATAAATCAATTTTCCAACACCTATCTGAAATTTTCCGTATCGGTGTTCAAAATACCAATTTAGACTTTAGTATAGGCCAAAATTTGCATAAGTGTGCCAAAGTCAGTTTGGTGGACAACAAGCAAGATTGGAACATGACTCAGCCGCATAGTCCCAAACAAACAAGCCAGGTGCCTCCATCGATTATTGGACGGGTTAATGCGAGGACCACTATTGAGGTTGGTGTGCACTATGGTGTATCTGTAGACAATAGTCAAAAATAATAGTAATATAATATAGTAGTAATATCAAAAATTGAAAATGGGATATACCAGCAAGAATTTTCTAGCTAAAGGAGAAGTTATCTGTGGGACATAATTTTCCATGGGCAATCATTTATTTTCAATGACTCTCTAAACATACTACGCATCCTGGTTGGGAGATCCATACTTGTTGTAAATGGGACTACATTCCCACATCACTAAACCCCAACCAATGTGGTGTGCCCCCCTTGGATATGTATGGCACATATGTACATATATCTATTTGTCGCTCTTGGTCTATTTTCTGTTCCTTTAAATAGTTGTATCTGGCTTCAACAAATGCTGTCAGTGTACAGAATTTTGTACAAGGAAAATATAATTCATACTATAGACATGATCAGAAGAAGAAGTAGCAGATTTATCGTATTTAATTCTTAATAATGACGTCAAAAAGTGTTTTTCTGGCGCCATAATTTTCAGTAGTAGCCTAGAGATTGGAGTCAATACATCTCTATATATTGGCGAGCACCTAAACTTGCTCTGGCCTAATATTTCTCCAGTCGTGTGGAACTGCCACTGGACGTATGTGGGAAGATGTAGTTTGTACGCAAACAGACATGTAGTTTTAACTTGATTTTTACTGTAAACTTGCGATACTTACAATGCTTCATGTGAAAATACAAAGATTTACTTTGCGCTGTGTAAATACGTTAGCACTTTATGTATTTAACAAAGTATTTCTCAACTGTTAAATTTTTTATGCGGATGTAAAAGGTTGGATTAGATCTTATTAAAGCTTTTTTTAATAATGACATATACAGTTAAGTCACTGCTTTTTCATGACGTCTAAGACTAGACAAAAGTCTCCCAAAAAGATTTTCACAATAGAGGTGTGTCGCTCATTTAGAGGGATAAGCTTTTATCGCCACGCTTAGCATGCGGGTTGGCGATTGCAATATGATGTTCATAGAATACAGAAAGACGCTGCTGCCCGTTTACTGGAATTGGAAGATGGAAGATATTACTGACGAAAGCCACGAAATCATTGCTTTCGTCAGTAATATCTTAAATCATGTCTAGTTCCTCTTCCGAGAAAATATGCCAGAAATATCAAGGCAGTGCTATCAGGCTTAAATTTATATGTACATATATCATTAATTGTTTTTGACTGGTAATGTTGTAAACGCAAAATCAATATATAACCCCTTTTCAGTCGAATACACCGATAAATATTTTCTATCTTAGCGTCCTACTATAAATTGTACAATGAACCGACTGAGAGTTCATTTTACAATTGGATGGATATTTATTAGTCAAGGCCTAGTATTTTTCAATCTTAATAAATTTGAATGAAAACAATAACGAACTTTATTGCTTTGTTACGATATTTATAGGTATCTGTTCGGTGTACAGACGCCAGTTCACCCAGCTACCCCAATCTGTCAATTTTTTTTAATAGATTTTCAACTGTATCACTTAAGCATAAGGTTCATTTGGAATTGGGAAAATTCGACAGAATGGCGTAGCTCGACTAGTACTTACGTGAGTATTAACTGGCCTGTTGGCCTATTGGTTAGTGACCCTGACTGATTAGGGGTTCGATTCCCGTACAAATCGTTGTGTGATGAACACGATTATTTGCTCTGTGTCTGGGTGTAATTAATCTATAAGATGTACGTATTTAGAAATATATAAGTAAGTTTATCTATCAGTTATCAGGTTGCCACGGTATAGGATCTGTTTAGTTTGGGATCAGACGGCAGTGTTTTAGTTGTCCCAAGATATATATTAAAAAAAAGAACACCATAAACTCACGGGCAACCCAGGGCTCAGCTAGCAAGTTATCTAGCTACGGCCTGTGTACCATTTTATTATTGTCTATGTGTTAATGTCACTACATTAACACATAGGCTACAATAAAATGCTAAATCACAAATATGCAACCATACACACTGTATATGTCAGCTTATACTGGTGGAATTAGCTAATACGATTAATTTGGGTGTTGTCAGCCTCTTAATTATCTGAAAGCCGATACAAATATGCTTATAACCCTTAATTGGGCATAGGGTGTATGAACACACCCTATGCCCAATTAAGGGTTATAAGCATATTTGTATCGGCTTCATTGGTTTTAACTCTTATTGCAACATAATGGAGCATAAATGACGTGGTAACTATAATACCATTGCCCAATTAAGGGTTAACCTGTGTTTAAAAAGCTTCATTACTATTTGTTACACCTTCATTTCATGTCTTGTATGTCTTGTTACAATCTAGTATATTGCACCCTTTTATACGCTTGACTTACCTATTGCGAACTAATGACGCGGAAATAGCTACTATATTAAACATACACATAGAGTTCAGTTTACAATACCTTGATTTAAACTAAATAAGTACCTACCTACATGGATGCCAAGGAAGTGCTTATTTGTGGTATTTGAGATTAACTGTTCGTGGGGTAATCTTATTGTGTTAGTTTCCTATTCCGCTACTTACAGGTTGATGATATTAGATAAGGTTTCGATACGAGGTTCTGTATTCGATGTAATAAGTTTCCATTACAACGTGCAATTAGCGAGGCTAAAGTTGTAAATGAAGTAGATTAATGATATCAGGTCACGTGGGTATTAACAGCAATGCAAATGCTGACGAACTTGCACGTAATGGAGAGACCAATATAACCAGAGTTTTTTTTTAAGACACCGCCCGTACCATTAAATCTAATACCTGTGTCGCGGGGTACTTTAAAAACATATAATAGACGGACACAAATTACACCCAGACTCAGAACAACTATTTATGGGTCACACAAATAGATGTCCGCCGCGGGACTCGAACCCGAGACACGAAGCTGTGAGGTGACTGTCTTAGCCGCTGCGCCATACGTGCAGTCACTTTGTACGAATATAAAGAAAACAAAACTTACAAATACAAATACAAATTTATTTATTGCGAACACAGGTAGATAATGTACATTTAAGGGTGATAGTAAAATGTTAGTCCGCTATGTCCAGCCTGTTAGAGCATGCAACTGGATTTTATTTTGTTATATTTATTGCTTAAGATTAGAAGCAATGCAATTACAAATTTAAAAATAAAATTAAATAAAAGTAAAAATGTCACACAATTAAATTAGAAAATATACACATGTCAATATCGTGCAATGTATAGACGTCAATCATATAATATGTCAATTAACAAACAAATAAATAAATATTTTAGTACGAATTCAAAATCTCGATGTTTACAGATAGCATAGTGATTGGCAAAAATATCACACTATCACGACAGTAGCCAATTACAGCGCTCCATAGCTGACAAGAGCTCCAATTCATTCATAAACTTAGTTTTATCAAATTCATACTACACAGTCCAACTAAACCAAAATACTCATTGCCAACGAGAAACTTAAGGAAGCCGGCCAAAACAACGTGGTCTAATTCACTCCAAAAAGCTCTAAAAGGACAACGTCAGCTAAATTGTGACACAGGCCAGACATTACAGTTAAACTGCAGTTTGGCTACCCTAGAACATAAGTGGAATTTAAGCATCATAATAAGAGTATTATGTGGGTGACAGCAAAGAATATCGTTACCCCATCTTATCCCGTGGGGGGCGTAGAAGTCGTACCGCGCGAATATCTAAAGCCAAAAAAATTGAAAATCAGCGCTACAGTCATCTGTGGCAGAATGCTGAACTGTGGCCTTTTAGTCACAAAGGTGCTTAGTATGGGTACCACATCGAATAGGTGCGTAAAATTATGTTATAGAAAAATGTATTAATTGTTATTTATAAGTATCAATTCTTTTTATGTATTATTATTATTATATGACCATCATACTGTGATCCCCAACCTGTCTGCAAAGCGAGGCGATTATTGTATATCCCTCTAAATGATAGACAACTCCATTGTGACGGTCACCGTAGCCTAGTTGGTAGTGCTCCTGCCTACGAAGCTGGTGGTCCTGGGTTCGAATCCCGGTAAGTGCAAATATCTGTGTGATGAGCACGAATATTTGTATCTGAGTCATGGATTTTTTCTATGTATATAAGTATTTATCTATCTATATAAGTATGTATATTGTCGCCTGGTACCCATAGTACAAGCTTTGCTTAGTTTGGGGCTAGGATGATCTGTGTTACATTGTCCCTATATACAACATGTAACGTAATTAACGCACACCTTCAGACACCCCAATTAGAATATTATGTTGTAATCATAATACATACACTGAATTTTTTATTTCACTTATATATGCGTTGTTATTTATTAAATTAGTTTCTAGGAATAAAGTTCTTTATTTTGTATTGAATGATGGAATTTGTATGAATACAAATAAAACTACTATTTTAAAAGTCTTATTATTTGATTTACGGCCCATTTCAATTTATTTTGACTGTATAGGGTTAATATGACAATAATTTCCGTAATTTTAATTATTTTGAAAAAAAATTACCTATATAAAAAATATATAAATCGATTCAGTGATGATGATGAAACAATTCTGAACAAACTATTTTTAGGATGTGCGTTAATTAAGTTACATGTTGTATATTATTATTCTGAAAAACATTTGAGGCCTTTGGCCAGGACTGGACGCCTTTCGGCTGACATTATGTGTGTATTTAGAAATGTACAAGTGACCTGAACCTTAACTGATCAGAATCCGAAACAAAACATTGTTCGGTGCGGAAATCAAACCCTTCACTCCCGAGTACATAGACCCCACTAGAAGGTTTACAACGTTCGGATATAAAGGTCATATCTTTAACTAAATAGTACAAAAATGAAAATCAATTTTTAATGGAAATATGAAATTGTAACGCTAATTTTATACTTTCAAATAACCGCTTTCTGTCAGCACGGCCCGTTACAGTTTCTACACTTTCTTATTAATTTTCCAGGCAACTTGATTTACAAAGCAAACCGGTGAGCATTCAATAATTAAAATGAAAATAAACATCAGTTCTATTTTACATTAATTTGTAAATCATCTTTTACCTTTTCATGTCAAAAGAAACCTTCAATTTTACTCCTAAGTGAAATTTCATAGAAAATCGTTTAGAAGTATTAAATTCATTAAGGAGTACAAAAGGCTTATTTAAATAAAAAATGTACTGTTGATCATAGATTGGTCCAAAAAAATAGGAAACCTAAATAATTACATAAATAATAATTAAGAGATAGTACATAACACAATACATAAAAACGAGAGTGCATTAGACCACGCGACTGATGTAAAACTTCTAACATGGCTACGAGAAAAAGAGAGAAAGAAAATGTTTGTTCGCATCTCTCTCTCTCTTACTCCTTCAGTAATATACTAAACGTAACTTTCTCTTTTTGTATCTTCACTAACCTTTCAACTTGCACTCGCGTCAGGTACAGGACCGACGGCTATACGTGCACTCCGAGATATATGTATATAGCCCACAAATAGTGCTTCTGTGAAGAATAGAACCCGTAACACTAGCCTACCATAACCACTGCGTCACACGGGCAATTCTAAATTATTAATAATAATGTAGAACATTACTGGCCCTGTATAGAGAAAGGGCCTCCTTTCAGAGTGAAAAACCATTTGGTGGACTATCAGACATGCCAGTTTCCTTACGATGTTTTCCATGTCAGTTTTACGTACAAAATAATTAAATATTAATTTATAATACGCACTTGATATTGAAAAGTAAACGGTGTGTGCCTTGGGTTTGAACTGGAGACTACTGATCCCATTTTTTATTGCTTTTGGAGGCAGAGAAGCTAGCGGAATACCTGATGGTAAGTGGTAACCGCTGCTCATAGACATTCGCAATTCTAGGAAGCAAAGCAAACCGCTGCCTACCGTGATATTAATACTCTTTTTAAACCTCGTTTGAAGAAGGACATGTCGTAGTGCTCGGGAAACACCGCAGCAGGTAATCCAACGGTCTAACCTCTAAGCTATCTCAATTATTACAGCTGAAAATAGTTCACTCTTGGACAAGCCACCCCCAAGAATCATCGTGTGGGGATATGCCATAATCGCCACGCTTGGTAGATGGGTTGGCGATCGCAGAAAGATGGTCATAGAACACAGAAGGAAGCTGCTGTCCGTCCTCTGGTAGATATTTCCTCAGGACAACTTCTAAGCCTGCAACGGGATGAGATGGGGTAAGGATATTCTGATATTCGCCGCCGTCACCACACAGAACAGCTTTCTTATTCTCTGTCTAAATGAGTTCCTTTTTTACTGAAGAATCGTTCCAATGTATGTTTTTGCGACGCTCAATGGTAAAGAAGATTAAACTTAACTACTAAAGCAACTGTAGATTTATCAGTTCAAGGCTTCTTATGGAGGGTTGTAAAAACGGACGGTCATTGAGGGGCTCGAGGGGAGAAGTCGCATGCAGTAATGTACTTTTTGCAGCTACTGTGGTTGTCGTTGAGATTACCATTGTGAAGTGATTCTGTTTAGTGCTTTGTGTAGTGGCTTGCCTTCTCAAAGGTAAATTCATAGATATTTAATAAATTATACTGACGTAGATTTTCTATTTAATTTAATTTTAAATCATACTCATTCAATATTTTAATTCTTTAGATAAAGATACAGTTCAGTTGAGAACTTCCTTTTTTGAAATTGGATCAAAATCAAAATGTAAATAATCTTTTTTGTTGTTCATCTATTTGCTTTTCGGGAACGTATTGAAAGTAATTAGAATTCGGTAAGGATTGTTTAATGAAAATGTTTACATATTGATTTATAAATAAAAAAATAAAACGGCTGGTACATGATATTCTATAATATAAATTATTGTTAGTAAATTAATTTATTATTGATAAGATTAAAGACAATATAATAATGATTAATATTAAATATTCACTTCACTAAGGTTTTTTGACGGGCCTGTTGGCGTGGTTGGCAAATGGTTGCTTTTTACACCGGAAGTCATGGTTCGATTCCTACCCAGGACAAATATGTGTATGCATGAACGTGTCTGTTTAAAAAAAGAAAAGTAGTAGTAGTAATAGTTTCCATAGTACAAGCTCTGCTTAGTTTGGGATCAGATGGCCGTGTGTAAATAATGTCCCAGGATATTTATTAACTTATAATTATAATCTTCAACGGATTAGTAAACAAATACTTACATATGAAAATAACAAGGGCCTCACATACACACTCTTTGTCTAATGTCCCGACACTCGTATGAACTCGTATGTCCCACATTTTACAACTTCCTCATCCCTCGACTCAAGTTTCATTAATCAACAGATAACTGCAGTGAAATGAACCCTCAGGACACTCGCAGACCTTTCTTTGATCCCTGACCCTCGCAGGGCACTTCACGATATTATCATCTTGTTTTTACCCCTACGACAATTTACCAACCCATACTAAACCCGGCAATATTTTTATTTTTGTTTGTAAAATTACATTTGTGAAAAACGGACGACGTCCTTTGTTTACATAAGTTAGAGTCCCAGAAAGTGTTTATTGGATATTTTTAATTAATCACACACACAGACAGAACCATTCAGACAATATGTAGTAAAATATAAATTTCAATCATTAAACCTAAACATAAGCTCCTTGACAATAACTTAATACAAGCTAGCTAAATATCACTACTATTATAAAATAAATTGTATAAATGTTTTAACATTCCATGTACCTAAATATCTGAAACAAGCAACTAGAAATAATAACTGTATTACTACAAACATGTTCTGACTATTTACAAGCGCTTTTTTAAAGATACGTGAATAAAAAAAAATATATATATAATTATTGGTATGCTTTGGCCGTGTTAGCCGTGCAGGTTTCGGTAAATTTAGCGTATTCATTTCATAAAGTTTTAAATTTGAATTCGAACAAAACGGTATGGTAGCGTTAAATCGTTATCTCATCTTATCTTTAAATATGATAGTCAAAACAGGGAAAGATTGGAATTAATAGAAAAGTTGAATTTGTATACTATAAAATTAAAAAATAGTACTTTAAAATACAATTGTGATATAGAAAGTCAACAAAAAAAAATTGACTTTCTTCAAGATGAGCTCAAAAGAATAACAATAAAGTATGAACTGTCCGAAAAACAGTCGCTTACCTGTTCCTTGCTAGAAAAACAGTCTCTTAATTTACTGCAAACAAATAATAATAATAATAGTAATAGTTCCCCTAACCAATCTGAAACTTCACATAACAGGTCATTAGCTCATAGAATACACACAAATAATGTAAAAATAAATTTTAAGTCTGAAGTGACAATATTCAGTGATGAAATTGGTAAAAACTTAGGGCGGTCATTATCAACAGCAGGACATTCAAATATCAATTTCTGTATGCCTGGAGCCTCTAGCCACCATATCTTCAAAAAAGTTTTTGAACATAAATTTAATAATCCTGGTAATCTGATTCTTTTAATGGGAAATAGGGGTAATTTGAATAAAAAATCACTTGTACAGTATATTAATCATTTAAATTGTTTAAATATAAGTAAAGTTGTTATATTCTCATTTCCCTATAGTGCTAGTTTGTCACAGGAGGAAAATATGATTAGATATAACTTGAATCTAACTTTACACACATTGTCAACCTATATGCAGGAGAAATTACATGTAATTGACATTAACACCTTTGTTAAGAAACCTTTTTACCTGACAAAAGATAACTATTGCTATCTTCCTAACTATTGTACAAGACAAATAGCTTCATCGCTATGTTATTTCTTTGACATTTCAGCCAGGAACTTGGCTAAACCTTTAGCTAGAAGTGAGATGTTTGGCCAAGTACTGAGTACTGAGCAATGTACCGTTGACATAAATAATGCCAGTTGTATGCCTACTGATGATGACAATTTGAATATATCCAATTCAAATGACATTTATATTCAAAATAATTTAAATTAAATAGTATGACAATAGAGGATTTCTCTGGCATAATACCAAATTCTGGTCATGGTTTTAATGTGAGTTTAAGTGGGAAGGCGGATCCACGTAATGTAATAAAAAAAAATTTGAACCCATCAAACATACATGATAAAGTCAATAAATATACAAAAAAAAATTGTATTAACCTGGTGCACCAAAATATTCAAGGTTTGATGGGAAAAGAGCTAGAATTGGAGCTGTTTTTGAATTGTAACAATATAGATATTTTATGTTTAACTGAGCACTGGCTAAAACTCCATCAATTCATTTTCAGCTTCAATAATCACCAGGTTGTAAGCTCGTTCATCAGGGAAAAATATATTCATGGTGGCTCTCTAATTCTAATAAATAAGTTGTTAAAGTTTAAAGAAAGAAGTGATGTTGTGAGCCTCTCTGTTGAGCGAGTTGTAGAGATTTCATGTGTTGAGTTGGAGCAATTTATTGTTTTGAGTCTTTACAAACCTCCTTGTGCACCATTTGATACTTTTTCAGATATTATGGAGGATGCATTAAATAAATTATCTAACAGCCATAAAACAGTTATTATTTGTGGAGATTTTAATATAAATATTTTGGAGAAAAGCACAATAAGTTGCAATTTATTAAATTTGTTTAAATCCTATAATTTATATCACAATTTTACAGAACCAACTAGAGTAACTGCTACAAGTGCTACATGCATTGATAATATATTTAGCACTGTAAAACCTTTATTTAAATCAATAATCAATAAAATTCAGTCAGATCATTCAGGTCAGTTGGTAACTTATTCAAATGCTCCAAAAATTAAAAGAAAACTTATAAGCTATATTCCATTTAGTGAAAACCGCTTAGAAAAATTTAAATGTAATATAGTAAAACAAATAGCATGGCTGCCCTATCATGATAATCCGGATCACTTGTACAACTCTTTATTCAATTTGATTAATGATGAGTTCTGCACAATGTTCACACCCAAACAACTGTCTGTAAGTGACCGTCTGGTATTCAGTGATTGGGCAACTCCAGGCATCTATAAAAGTCGGAATCGGTTGTATGAATTGTATGAAGAAAGATCCCATAATCATAATACAGAGTTTCAAGAATATGTGAAACAATATGCCAAAACATTTAGACGAGCCTGTACCGCTGCTAAATCTTTGCACATAAAAAATATACTTAAATCTTCTACAAATATAATCAAAACTACTTGGAAGATAATTAATGCTGAGACAGGTAAAACAAAAATACGTAGTCGTGATTTTAACTTAGTAATAAACAACATAGATATTAAAGGCGATTTGGAGATTGCGACTGAGTTTGAAAAATATTTTTCGAATATTCCAGTCATTCTTACTAACTCTCTTTCATGTTCTTCTACATCTGCTGAGCAGATACTCAAGCAAAGCGTAGGGTCGTGTGACACAGTTTTTGAATTTTCGGTGGTTAGCCCTAAAGATATTTTAAATGCTTTCAAGAGTATTAATATGAAAAACACAAAGGATCTGTGGGGTCTATCTGTTAAGACTGTTTCATCAATTATTACTATAATCGCCCCACACTTAGCTACTGTGTTCAATTGCTGTGTTGCATCAGGTGTATTTCCTGACTTGATGAAGTATAGTAAAATCATTCCTTTGTTTAAAGCTGGTGATACTTCAGACCCTTCAAATTTTCGACCTGTTTCCGTGCTGCCCACTCTTAGTAAAATATTTGAAAAGCTTATGCTTAGCCAGCTGCTCAGACACTTTAATATACATAATTTACTACACCGGAAACAGTTTGGATTCACAAAGGGTTGTTCAACCATAGATGCAGGGGTCAACTTATTAAAAAGTATATTCGCGGCGTGGGAAGACTCGCAAGATGCATTAGGTATCTTTTGCGATTTGTCCAAAGCGTTCGATTGCGTTCATCATGATACTCTGGTCAGAAAATTACACCACTACGGTATTAGGAACAAGGCTCTCGAACTTCTGACTTCTTACTTGGGCAATAGAATTCAGAAGGTCGAAATAAACGGTAAAATATCTCCGGGATCTCCAGTGGTAATGGGCGTCCCACAGGGGTCAATTCTGGGCCCATTTTTGTTTTTAATTTATATCAATGACTTACCTTACTACGTAAGGGATAAGCATGAGATTGTGTTGTTTGCAGATGATACTTCCCTGACGTTCAAAATAAACCGACAATTAAGCAATTTTGACGATGTTAATGATGCAATCTCTAAAGTTGTTCATTGGTTTAATGCCAATAATCTTGTGCTTAATGATAAGAAAACTAAAGTCATTAAATTCACTACACCGAATGTGAAACAGGCGACAACCAATGTACAACTTAATGGAGCTAGGTTGGACCCTGTTGAATCAACTGTGTTCTTGGGTATCACTATTGACTCAAAGCTACAATGGAGCCCACAAATAGAAAAACTGTCCGGCAAATTAAGTTCTGCAGCATATGCAGTGAAAACTATTAGACGGCTGACTGATGTTGACACAGCTAGAATGGTTTATTTCAGTTATTTTCATAGTGTAATGTCCTATGGAATTCTTCTCTGGGGTAGCTCTGCTGACATTGACACCATATTTATATTGCAAAAAAGAGCTGTAAGAGCTATCTATAATCTTGGCCCAAGAGTGTCTCTAAGAGAAAAATTCAAAGAGGTCAACATTCTAACTGTACCATCTCAGTATATATATGAAAACTTACTATATGTGCATAAAAATATCGATTCCTTCTGTAAAAGGAGCGATACACATAATGTAAATACTAGATATAAGAATAATCTCATACTGCATACTACCCGTCTCCACAAAATAAGTAACTCTTTTATGGGGCAATGTATAAGATTCTATAACAAACTTCCCAATGATATTAGAGAATTGTCTACGAATAAGTTTAAAAGAATTATTAAAGCCAAATTGTGTAGCAGGGCATATTACAAAATTTCTGATTATCTAAGTGATAAAAGTGCTTGGGATGGAGTTGTTCTGAGTCAACACACATGATTGTAATTAATCTTAAGTATATTTTATTTTATAAAAGGATTCCTACTGAGTTTTCTGGCAGTGTTTCTCAGTAGCTGCCACGTCATGCACTGCACGGTAGGGTAAAAAAAATATGACGATTCCACATAAATGTAAAATTTTTACGGAATAAAATTACTTTGACTTTGACTTTGACTTTGACTATGAATTTGAGTTTAATTATTGTTGATGCTAATTCAGAGTATTGACATAGCAACTTGAACCAAATCCCGCACCACAGGATAGCGTAACACTATCACACTTATGGTGTTACCGGAACCTTACAGAATAAATAGTAAATAAAAATTTTGTAGGTATAATATCCCAAAGAACGCTTTACTTAACCTGTTAAAATAATTAATTTTTATATTTTTATTGCTATTAAGATTTTGAAAATATTAATAAAACGTACCTGTCATTAAAAACGTTTTGTAGACATAGTTAAAGATATAGTTATGTTTACACAACTACGACATCACGATAATATTATAAAGGCGAAAGTTTGTGAGTGTGTATGTTTTTTACTTCTTCATTTCTAACCAGCGATTTTAATAAAATTTGGTATGGAGTTAGCTGAAACCCTAGATTACTACTACACATAGGCTATAATTTATAAAATTTAACGCGTGTTAAACCGCGGGGCACAGTTGTTTATGAAATTATTTTAACATGAAATGTATTTTGTAAAGTGGAGGTCTTCCCCAATCGATCTGCTTAAAAGGTATAAAACACTGTCCTCTACCTTACTCAGATTCTGCTACCACTTAGGGTTCCGAATTAGTTCCGAGAAGGATTAAATACTATGGACGCGGTAGCATAATATGACCCTGAAGCTTCCAGGAATTCCAGGAAAAGAAAGACCTTCCAGGAATTTTAAATGAGAATGTCTCTTAATTGATTTTGCTTCTAGGTAAACTTTGGAGCATCCGGGTTATCCAATTTAGGTATTTTTTGTCCCGTAAATCAATTATATAAAAAGTTTATTCTTCAAGTCTCTCGAGGATTACCGCCGTGATCGATGCTAGTTTAATTAGAAATCTATTTCGACGATGGCTTAGTTTCAGTTAATTAACATAAGAAACTTTTGGTGTAGCTATTGTGGCGCACTGCGTGTTATTTTAAGGATACGCAACAATGAATCTTAATTATTTCCTAAAAATCATAAAAAATAATTACATAAACACTACTACTACTACTACATCAAGTAATAAAAATAAATATTTTAACCTCAAAGTGGATTCGGGGTGGGTTTGATTGGCCCAAAATATAAACAGCTAAAAGGCGCTTATAGTACCACCCCGTAAACACCTCTACACCTGCTCTGTCACTGTGAGCCACTGATGCATAAACGTAACACCGTCCTGGGCCAACACTTCTTGCACCCGGACGATGTTATCGATACTCCTGCCAAAAAGATTCTGCATTTTATCTATGTTGCAGGGTTAGACAGGGAAGTTTAGTTGGAGCGGCGAGCACAATAGTTCATCACTGGACGCAGTGTTACCAGGACCTCTGGGGACTGGAAATAGCCGCCACCAAAGAATAAGAATAAGAACCACCCCGTAAGTGATTCGCAACGTGTAGTACAAGTGTATGTCCAAACAAAAAATTCTCTAGTAGCTATACACTATCACTACCTGGTGTATTTTATTTATTTATCACTTTATGCACAAAAAAAAATGTACAAAGGCAGACTTAATGCCCTAGGCATTTTCTGCCAGTCAACCTTAGGGTAGTGCAGAGAGAGCATGGTAGGTGCACAGATCATAAGCTAACCATTAATAGTAAAAAAACAGGAATATACAATACTATAAAATACTATATAATGCAATACATACGATACTATACTATATAACACTATACTATATAATAATATAATACTATACTACTATTGAATCCGATCATGTAATCATAAATTTATCATCGAGGGGTTTCTGCTAATAATTTCCGAAAGATATGTCGCTTTTTACGACACCCACGGGATTGTATGGGGTGGCCTTGTTATATTTTCTAAGACAGAAAATACACAACTAACACATGATATTAATAAATATATGTAAAATTGCTTCATAACGATCTATTCCTGATAAACGTTGGGTGGAACAGACAAAAAGAAGGTAGAAAAGGTGGTAGTTAGTTATTTTTTTGTTTTTATTCACGTAGACTTTAAAAAAGCGCTTGTAAATAGTCAGAACATGTTTGTATTAATATAGTTGTATACATTATTATTTCTTGTAACATAGATATTTAGGTACACATTGTATAAAAACATTTATAAAATGTATTTTATTATAGCAGTGATATTTAGTTAGCTCGTATCAAGTTATTGTCAAGAGATTATGTTTAATTATCTAGTTTAAGTCTAATATTTTTACTACATATTGTCAATGGTTCTTGCTATATTATCGTATTATTATTATGACGGACCTTGTGTTAATAACGACGGTCGCGCTTTAATGCTACCACCGGATCCAATGCGCCCCAACTGAGAAGACCCAGCGAAACAAACTCAGTGGGTTCATCTACTACCGGTTTCAACACGACCCAGTTGAGACGGTCCGGCGAAACATACTTATATACTTACTATTGTGTGTATAAAATGCCTAACCATGTACGAAGTAAATAAACATATACTTACTCCTACTGTTCATTTATGTAACATTCTATTTACATAAGCATTTTAAATTTATGATTGAAACACTTTTATAAATACTATTTTAGTAACAATCAAACTTAACATTCCAATTCAGTCTACCACCCACTCACAATATCCCCAGTCAGCTACAAAATTCATACTTCACCCACAATACACGGGATAGACGGGGCCAAATTTTGAACAGTTCTAAATAGTTCGTTAGATAGCAAGCAGCTATCTGTAGAACCGCTCAACTTGTTAAGTCCAAATAACATTCATTCTGAATTCCTAACTTACCGGCAAAAACTTGTTCTTGAATTTTGTGATCTATATTATTTCTGGGATTTTGTTGTGTACATATTTATTATGAGGAGAAATATAAAAGACAGGGGCTAAA
This sequence comes from Pseudoips prasinana, assembly GCA_951640165.1. Classification (NCBI taxonomy): domain Eukaryota; kingdom Metazoa; phylum Arthropoda; class Insecta; order Lepidoptera; family Nolidae; genus Pseudoips; species Pseudoips prasinana. Next base: position 35,844,434 of record OX621248.1, read on the forward strand.
ATATTGTGAATCTTCTATAGCTTGTCAGTGGAATGTATTCTCTGTATCTGTAACAAGTTCAGACACTAACTGTATTTAAAAAGCTGTTAAAGGAACAGTATCTGACTAATACTGAACGTTGATTTGTTAATTCAGGGTATAATTTATCTGGATTCCACGTTTTATTGAAATTCGTTCCCCAATTAGCGTAATTGAGTAGCAAACTATTCCGTATACCACTGTCTACCCCGGTTTTCAGGGTCTCTTACCTTCGAGCATTATAGTTCTGGTACATTCATCATTTGTCTGGAAGCGATCAGTTTTAGCAATAAAACTTATTTTTTTATGTATGTATAAGAAAACGCCCGCACCAGGGAAACTTATCCCTGTGTTGCGGTGTACTTTACAAACATAATAGACAGATACAAATTACATCCAGACTCAGGACAACTATTTATGGGTCACACAAATAGTTGTCCAGCGCGGGACTCAAACCCGCGACACGAAGCGGCTAGGCGACTGTCTTAGGCGCTGCGCCACACGTGCATATTACTTAAGCTATTACCATTTCTACCTAATTTTCTAATACCCATATTATCTGTCCATAATATCTTTGATATGCGATAAAGAGTTACCTATCTGTCTAAATGGGGGTGTGAGAGCGACTTCGTCCTAGTAACAACCGCTTGCTATTACTTACCACAGAAAAAATAAAAATAACAAGTAAAAAGTGTGTAAAAGTGCAAAACTTACAACTAATTATTACTATATTGTGAGGACATTAATAAATCAGTGATTGAGTGCATATTTAATCATATAAGGACCAAATAAAGTAATTAATCGTATTTATATACCGCCAGCAACATTTATACAAACTGTTTTTGTTGAAACGCGTAAGCGCCGCGGTATGCATGGCGCGACCTCGCAGTGGTCTGCCTGGCATACGATATCTACTGTGGGCCTTTATTAGTGTGCTCTTTGATAATATAAAATTATTGGACAAAAGATGTGAACATGAGTGAGACAAGTGAACTAACAAGCGATTCCCCAACAATGGGGATGGACTTAACAAATAATTTTAAGGAAAAAAATTATATTAAAAACAGTAAGGGAGTGATGTGCGAAACCCGTAAAGACCTTTTCAACAATGAAGATGGTTCTTTCTCGGTTAATTGCAACAGCTGTAACTTTGTGAGCAAGGTAAGAAACTTTGTGGAGTTTAAAAATGGGCAATCCAAAATAAAGATACTTAAGTGCAATAAATGTAATAAACAAAGTGCTGTGAAAATTTACGTAGATACTATACAAAAGCTATTGGACAACAAATTTGTGACTGAAGTCTCATATAAAATATTTAGTTGTGCAAACACGGTGTGCAAAAGCTTATTTCGCAACTGCCAGAGTTGTAATAAACAATTAATAGTGAGAGCCGTCCCACAGGACAAATTTCTCGCGAGTGAAACAATTGTATGCAATTGTAAAAAAGTCAATACGGTATACGTACACAGTGATGAACTCAACTTACAACGTGACAATAAACTTTCTGAACAGTCGATAAAAAGTGTTACGAACTCAACTAGTACAAGTGCAACAAATAAACAATGCAAACTAGCAAATGTAACGGCAGGCATCGGCGCACGGGCACCGTCGATTACCACTTCAAACCGGTTTGAACCACTTCGCTGTAAGGAAATTGAAGCCGCTTATCCGCGCCCGCTGTCAACAACATCATCATCATTGCGCTCAAACTCATCAAACTCGCGCAGCTTGTCACGCAAGCGTACACTGACCGAGGGTGGGGATACCATCGCCCCGAAAGCAAAGAGACCAGCAGCGCGAAAGAACAATCTTCTATTGCCGCGTACGGAAGACATAATAGCAAACGCGCTCCCCCGTAGCGGATACGTTCCTCCGATACTTATCAACGATCTGCGGTACAAATTCAACAACGCTAAAGACAATAAGAAAATCATGTCAGACAAACTTATCCGTGACTTATCGCGCATCCTTGCAGTGCATAAGGCAAGGGTTAGCCGCAACGAAAAGAGTAAGAATATTCTCATCATGGCAATGGACCTCGATAAACGTAGCGTTTGTATCGAGGAAATAAAGAAATTCAAACCATACCTGGCTTTCATAGCTCCCAAACCTCGTTCAGAGCAAATACGAACGACTAAGATGATAATTAGGAATATGACACACGACTACACCCAAGACGAACAACTGGACGAAATGGAGAGGTGCATCGGCATTCGCCCGCTGAGTATCAAACGCATTTCATCAGATGTGCAATTATGCATTTTCGACGGCTCTTTCTCATATGTCGAGCTGGCGGAAAAAATGAAGAATGCCACTGAGGCCTTCTTCTGCGCCCACAGAATTAAACCCGAGCTGTATATTATGAGTAGCGATAGGATACTGCAATGCAAGAACTGTCTTCTTTTTAACCACGCAACAAGTGCCTGTCACGCTCAAAAGCGCGAACCGACGATAGATATCGTGAATAGTCATGGGGAGACGATAAAAGTTTGCGCGAACTGTAGAGACGTTAAGCCCGAGCAACATACGGCAACACAGCGCAAATGCCCGCGATTCCAGCGGGAGATGAACAAGCAAAAAACAAAACGTCAAGAGGCACTTCTTCGTGAGGAGGAGAAACACTATAACAAGCAAGTACAGCAGGTTCCCAAACAGGAAACACCACACCAACATCAATCCCGCCCACGTGAGAGACAAATTAGAGGTGAACGTAGTTATGCTAATATCACCGCCAACAAGCAACAGCAAGAGACAACAAGACCGGGTTGCAAACTCTTAAAAAAAGACTTCCTCGAGATATTCGAGCGTTGTTTCAGAGAACTTCGAGATGCCATCCTTAACTGCAACTGGAACTAAGAAACAAGTGCGAATAATGCACATTAACGTGCAAGGCCTCCGAGGCAAATTTATTGAAGTCAAGCATACCGTGAAGAAGTATAACGTTGACATTGTCATACTCAACGAGATAAAAATTAACCTGGACGAACAAAGGTATAACATACCTGGCTACGATAAAATTTTCGAAAGAAAACAGCAACATCTAGGCACCGTAATGTATATCAAACGAGGCCTAAGATGGGCTCAAACTCAGCTGATAGACAGTATCCATGACGCGGACAGACGCATCGAGGGATGCAGTATCAATCTTTACACCAACCATCTAACTTATGACAAGATCACTATCAAGGGCATCTATATACCGATACCAAGACAAGCAGACCTCGTTGATGAGTTCGAAACGCTGATACTTGGTGAAAGCGCCATCATCATAGGAGACTCGAACCTACGTATGAAACAACTTCACCACACGAGAGATGTGGGCCTGGGCATCGTACTTCGCGACGCAATCCAACGTGGCTCCGTCAGACTCGTTAACACAGGTCAACCATCTCGGCCCACGAGTCCAGGAAATAGTATACTCGACACAGCAATCGTGAACCATGATCACTCACTATTAGAGTTTATGTGCCAGCAAAGGGAGTGTATTTCGTCAGACCACCTCCCGTGGACATTGGATGTAATAATCGATAGCGACTATGAACAACCGATGAGTCGTGACTTCATGCAGATAAAAGGTACCCGAGAAGGCAGACAAGCTTTTGAAGAGCTGCTGGCTAATAATATGAACTCAGAACTACTGATCGCCTCAAACGATGACTGTGAAATGTACATCACGGAATTTGAGGAGGCTGTAGCCAAAACACTCGACGAGTTGGCCCCGCTGAGAATCATTGACCCCAAAGACAGACTTCCAAAACATATAAGGGAAAGAATAGCGGAGCGTAACGCCAAGAAGCAGCGTGCCTGGAGACTTCGATACACTGATCTAAGGGCAGTGGCAAGAAGGCAATATAATGCCTGTAAGCATCAACTGGCTAAAGAAATTATTCAACATAAAGAAGCAGAGTAGACCAAGGTACTCGAAAGCACTAAAGATAACAGAAAACGCCTATGGGCCATGCAAAGAGCGATGAAAAAGCCCATCATGAAGCAGCCTCACTTCAGCGATTGCACCAACGAATTAGAAGTCATCGATAGAATGGTCGATACAGCCATAGTCAAGGAAGCGGTTATTGATGCAAGTGATGAATGCACAGAAATTTTTACACCATTTGCACCACTCGATAGAACCTCGAAGCACGAGCTCAAATTAGCTCTTAGACGCTTTAAAAACAGCAAAGCCCCCGGACCTGACGGCATCAAAGCTGACATACTCAAATTAGGCGGCGACACCATTATTGCCATATTCAAACGAATTATGGACTACGCACTCGAGACGGGTTATTTCCCTAAACGATGGAAGAGCAGTACGTGTATTTTTTTGCATAAGGTGGGTAAGGATCACAGTGATCCTAAATCGTATAGACCCATCAGCCTACTGAACATTATGGGCAAATGGGCCGAGAGAATAATACTCAACCGCATCGAGACAGAGTTAAGCGAAATAATACCGAGCCACCAGCATGGGTTCACGAGAAACAGAGGCATCGCCACTCAAATTCTTCGTACAGGTAAATACATCGCCGATGCACTGCACAAGGGTCATAGCGTCGCCATGATATCGACTGACCTCAGCAAAGCCTTTGATTCAATTAATCATAAAGGGCTCTGTCGAAAACTGATCGACGCTGGAGCACGTAATAACATCGTAAAGATGATCGAAAACTATCTGAGCAACAGGACAACAAGAGGTAGCTTCAGAACCACTTTAGGAACAGCGCAGCATGTACCACACGGGGTGCCCCAGGGATCGATACTCGGTCCGGCGATCTTCAACCTCTATGTAGCTGACCTACCAAACGAAAGAATAGCAGGGCAGATGTTGTCACAGTACGCCGACGACCTATGTATATTGAATGCAGCTGAAAGACCGGATCACGCTACGCGCCGTGCTGAATGGGCCGCAATTGACATAATAGACTACTACAAAAAATGGGGTCTCAAATGCAATGTTGATAAAACAGAGTGTATTATGTTCACACACAAGAGACCAAGACTCAACAATTTAAACACAGGGTATCGCAATTATGTACTTATACGCGGCGAACGCATCGCATTCAAACAAGAAATAAAATACCTCGGAGTTTGGTTAGATAAAAGGCTTACGATGAATAAGCATGCCAAGGAAAACATTGAAAAGGCCAAGAGAGTCAGAGGAGCGTTGCACCCAATCATCGGCTACCGTTCCAAGCTAAGCATCGACGTCAAGCTGCTTGTTATTCAAGCATGCTTACTGCCAGTGATAGACTACGGAGTAGTACAACTGCTATCGAGGTACAGCAAAACCAACCTGCTCAAGCTTGAGAGGCAGTATAAAATGGCGTTAAAGAGTGCCGCAAAGCTACCCAGACGCACTGACACAGATTTACTCTGGGAAATGTTGCAACAAGACCCGTGGCATATTCGTGCGCATTATCTCCAAGGCGACATGATAGAACGTCTCAAATCTCTGTCGATTGAAGGGTTACAAGAACAAGGGCCGGCGTACACGCGATATGGACAACATAACCCCTTCCTTTTCGCAACTAGAGTAGGTGAAATTGAGTACATCAATAAAAAAGATAGGGACAAGCCGCTCTTTAAACGACTGGCCCCCTTCCAACAGCGTAGGCTCTGACTTTAGAGTCACGCAGTAAAGTAATAAGCGGCTTGCCGCTGGGGCTAATCCCCACTGCTTTATCGTTTTCCTTACTTAAATTATATAATCACTAGCAATAAAGGAAACGACTAGGATAGGTTTCAAAAGCTCCTACTCTACGGACAAAATGAAACACGCCATTGTAAAATGAGATTTTTAAGTTACATGTAACATAAAAACTAGTGAAATAAATAATATTCTGATTCTGATTCTGTCTAAATGTTATCCTTAACTTCGCTCTCAAAATCAAGCAGCGCAAGCGCAGCTAGTTGCTTAATACATACTAAGCAACCAGATGCGCTTCATTGATTATCGACAGATCTCGAGCTTAGGCTTCTAGATCTGCGTCAGTTAGAGAGAGAGAGAGAGAGAGCTTGAGCGTTACCAGACTTATTAGAATCGACAGTATTTAAATGTCGACAAGTCTGCGCTAAAGGTATTGCAATACTCGCGATATTTTATTTTAGTCCTATTTGGTATAGCGGTAGAGTGATCAATCTCAGATCCTGGGTATAAATTCCGGTTTAAGGTCAAAAAGTACAGTGTGGCTAGTCCCCATTGAGACCAGCCACCATAACGGAGCCCTAGAAGAACAAGATTATCATTTTACAGAAAATACATTCAAAAACATTTTCTCCACCTAGCCGGTACATCGACATTTAAATTTGTGTAAATGAAGGCTGAATTCCTTTTCATGTAATCTGTTTATAAAATATCAAATTACTAAGGTGGAAATGTTTGCTTTCTGGTATTTTTAATTAGTGAAGATGGCCCTTTAAATGGTTTGACGGTTATAATGTTGATAAAGCGTGGCTATCAACATCAGCTGCCATTTGTTTATACAAATTTATTTCGCATTTGCTTCCTTGGGTTTTAATATTTATTAGTCTTACTTAAAAACCATCTAAATAAGTTTATAAATAAAAGAAATGTTTTACACAATATATACATATACAGGCTGGCGGAGGAGTTGTTCAGACGCAAAATTTTGATAATTTACCCCCTCATAATACACCCCCATGTATGTTCTACGATTTTGCGTAGTTTTCGAGATAGAATTCTTATAATAATATTTTTCATAAATTTCACCTAACATTAGTTTTCGATTATTTTCGTTCTGTTGAACATTTCTGACTCAGTTTTTTTGTGATAACAAATTCGCATAGTTTAATCTAACATCCTAAAAAGTTTGGTTTATCTAATCATTGCAGAACTGACTTAGAATTTATTCGAAAGTTCAAAATTACTGTTTTAGCTCGAGACCCATAAATTTTCAAAGTATCAAAAAAATTTAAATGTGGAACATACGTGGGGGTGATTCGGATAGTTCTTATCATAAAGTATCTAAATTTTGCGTTTGAACGTCAACTCGTTGGCCACCCTGTATATATTATGTGCTACGGCCGTATCATTTCTGTGGATTATTATTCACAAAAATGATACCGCCGTAGCACAGCGGTATAGACTTATTAATATATCTCTCCAATAATCAATAAAGAACTACTATAAATAAATGCATGGTAAATAAACAAGGTGATTTATATTTAGCTGTTTTATACGGAGTAAAATTGTTCCATCAAATTATAGCCCAACCGTCACAAACCGCCTCCATAAGTATATGTTATAATTAGAAATTGGTTACAGGATTTTCTTTTTTTTTTAGAAAGAATATAAATTTATTAGACACAAGGTACATCAGTATAAATTAAGTAATAGGGGAATAACACACAAAAGAATACATCAAAAAGAAATTTGATACTTATGAATAACAATTAATACATTTTTCTATAATCCATGATTTTACGCACCTATTCGATGTGGTACCCATACTAAGCACCTTTAGACTTTAGACTAAAAGGCCACAGTTCAGCATTCCGCCACAGATGACGGTAGCGCTGATTTTCAACTGTGGCCAACGGCCATCCATATAAAAATAAATATGACGGTGTAATAAAACATACTAAATAATGCTAGGAGTTGAAAAATAAAATAAGTACATGGTGATAATAATTGATTTTGTTACAAAATATATGAATTGATAGGAATATATATAAAATTCTTCAATCACTGCGAAGAATTTTCTGATGAAAAAAGGCGCATTTGACTGCATTAGTTTAGGACATACGAGTACATTAAAACCGATATACATACACAGATATCACACTTCGGCTTCAAATGAATTAGTTATTTATTTATTCGTATGGGTTGAAGCTAAAATCAAAGATAAAGTCTAAAATGTCTCTGAAGTAACAAAGAAATGTTGCCTACGTCAAAGAACTAATTACTGAATTGTCAATTCTTAGTATATAGTTCTATAGTCCCATAGTTTAAGAGTGAGATGCTATATTAATGCTCTTATTTCTAGACTTTAATAATTTGAACACAAACATTTACTTGATACTATCGACTCAGAGGGGACAATTTCAAAATCGAAAACAAATTTTATTGCTTTCACGCCATAAAAGGTCATAAAAAATGGTTATTCCTACCTTCTTCATACAGAATTCACTCAATTTGTTCACTCCTATTTCTATCGTTGAGGGTTACTAGGGTAGGTTTTACTTGGGTAAACACTACCCATACGATAAAGTAAGTAACTCCGTCAACGGTGGAAATAGGAGTGACAAAATTTGAAAAAAAACATCAATTTTTTAATAACCTTTTTTGGTTTGAGCTGTATAGGCCTCTGACAACTTAAAAACTGTGTTCGAATAACTACATCCAACCAATAGCTAACGCTACTTTATACCACGTTTTGGTATCACCCATCTATGGGCTGACCGCGCGGCTAGGTACTTCCTTTGCAGTTCTTTACGGACTGGTAAGTTTATCTAGCTTAGAACTTGGTGAAAATTGTAATCTCCTTGTTTTGTGGGGTTGTAAGAACTGTACCCTTTTATTACATTTCTGGAGATCAAACCCATCTACTGAAACAGGTGGACACCTTTTGTTCGTCCCATGACACATGTCAAGTGTCAGTTCGTAATGGGGGTCAGTGATGTAACCATTACAAAGCTCTGGGCTTCACGTATAGGGAACATTTTGAATGACTTGCAGGTTCTTTTATAAAGGAGTTTTACGCGAAGGCAACATATTAAAAATATATTATAATGTTGGAAACCTTTTCTAATATAAGTTAAGACGGCTGGTTGTTGACTGGGCTGTTGGACTAGTGGATAGTGCCCCTGACTGCTTAGTTAGAGGTCGTGGGTTCGATCCTCAACCATGTCAAATCTTTGTGTGATGAGCACTATTATTGGTTAAATAAAAGTCATAAAATCAACTAACGAATATATACTTTTTTGTAAACTACATACAGACAATCAATAAAATTATACCATAGTATAGAACAAACAGCCATGAGATTAAATATAAAACAAAATAGTAAATGCGCCATCTATTGAACAAAACCAAGGATTTATCGATAATACCACAACAGAGAACACGTCAACAGTGCAAGAATTTAAGACTTGTATTTTCTAACTCCCACCTTTCTCCCATTGTTTCCAATTTCAGCAGTGTAAAAAGTTCTATATATCGTGTTGTGGGTAAACTATGGCAAAACCTGTTTACCCGTAGTTGCAATAACATAAATATATCTTGGGACCACTAACACACTGTCATTTGATCCCAAACTAAGCTTATAGATAAATTACACCCAGAACCAGGAAAAATATGTAATCGTGCGTGACTAGCACGATTACATATTTTAAAGATGAAAGATTAAAGATTTGTCCTGGTTGTTGATCGAACACACGGCCTCTGGTTTGAAAGTCAGGGTCCCTAATTACTACACCAACCAGTCAAACATCTGAATGTAATAACTAGCTTAGACGTCTAAATCTTTTTAATCTTTTCAAGTAAAAATACATTATCAAGTAAACTGCATGTCTTTTTTCTTTGTATTATGTTACTCTGTTTCTCCGTTGATTGTGAATGAATTTATTAAAAAAAAAATTAAAAAAAAAATCTTTATAAAATTTGTTCCAATCGGTTGTCACTGAAAGGATCAATTGATGAGTTTTTACATACGTGTTATAGATGTTACAGAATAAGTTGTGCAGCTATGATCCGGCAAATTGGCGTAGACTAGGTGCTGCACTGTGGTGTGCTACATACAATGCAGCTTTCATGTGCATGCTTCATATAAATGAAGGCTGCAATCATATTTCAGCCTTTGAAGGTATTGTTATGACAAATCGAGCATTTATTATCACGCATAGGTGCAATAATGAAAATGTAGATAAATAAAATCAACCTAAATTTAATTTCATTGGGAACTCGAATTATCATCCTATGTTCTTTTTTAAATTCTTGCAGTATATTTAATAATAATAAACCTTTATTTCATTAATAAATATACATAATAGTTACGAAATAATAATTAGTACATAACACATTACTTAAAATCGTTGACGTGATGTCGTATGTGTAGCCTAGATAGGCTACCAATAAACCCGTATTAAATATTTCCTCGGTATTATGCTCTTTAATAAACAATTTAATTTTTTTTAAAGACAAATCCTGCACTAAGCAATCTAATCCATGTGTCGTGGGGTACTTTATATACATATATTTAAACGGACATAAATTACATCCACACTCAGAACAACTATTTATGGGTCACACAGATAGTTGTCCGGCGCGGGACTCAAACCCACAACACGAAGTGGCGAGGCCACTGTCTTAGCCTGGTATTAATAAACTTAATGGTATAAATGATAAGTCAAAAGGTCGACCCCCGTTACCCCAAGTCGAATAGTACTTTGCACCTCAAAGTGTCTGCACCCGCCTACTCACTGTATGCTCAATAAAAAATCACTCCGAGCAGGTTTTACACGGTCCATTCCATTCGATTGGCGTCGAATGAAGAACGAACGGTATCGCGTATCCATTCACTGGGAGATTTCGCGGGACACTCCAATAGAAGGATTGCTTCGCTTCGATTGATATTGCTCTGTGTCAAAGAATATTTTTTGCTGTCTGTACAATGTGTGATTGATATGTTCGTGTGATTTGTTGCGATGTGGAACAGATTCACGGAAAAAGTAAATTATATTACATTTTATCAACGTCATATTTGAAATTTTTATGCGTATATTACTTTTTCTGTTATTGTTTCGCATGTAATTTAAATACATGGATGAAAAATTACCAATAAATATTTACCAAATCTAGTCTTCCTGACTGTCTTCTTACTGTAATTCATAGGTTTTAGTTAATAACTTATCCCTATATTTTTACACGCTTTATAATGTTAATAGTACAAGCATTGTTTAGTTTGGGAGCTTTAAGTTAAAAACTTATCCCTATATTTTTACACGCTCTATAATGTTAATAGTACAATCATTGTTTAGTATGGGACCAGATGGCCGTGTGTGAATAATGTTCCAGGATATTATTATTATAATAATTCCAATGTATTCTTGGCAATTTACTTCCCCAATCCAGTTGCTTATAGAGCGAAATAACGCTAAGCTCTATCTAAACGCTGCAACCATTTAACTTTTCTAGGAAGTCCTGGCATCACGCCGACTTATGATTTTTCTCACACTCTGTATAATAATAATATCCTGACACATTATTTACAGACGGCCATCTAATCCCAAACTAAGCAGAGCTTGAACTATGAAAACCAGATAATTGATATATTACATATGTAATATATCATAGTTATCTGGTTTTCATAGTTTTCAATAAGTATATACTTATTTTCTTTTGTACAGTACTTATGTAGATAATTACTACCAGACTCAGGACAAATAGACATGTTAATACACACAAATATCTGTCCTGGGTGGGAATCAAACTCATGACTTGCGGCGTGCAAAGCAAGTATTTGCCAACCACGCCAACAGGCCCGTCAATTTAAACATGACTGTTTATTGAAAGTGACTGGGAAACCTCAATTCTCTTATCAATTAAATAATTTGCGTTTCTGAACATCTCGTAGGTAACTCTCTTTATACAATATACGTATCAACTTAATTTGATTCTTTCGACCTCTCATGCAATTACTCTCTGAGACGATTTCTTTAAAGATGTCTGCCAAAAGAATTCACATTATTACTTTTCTCCCCAAATATATATTATGTTTGAAATTATTAGCTTATGTAAATGAAGTAAAATGTCTCGGAGAAAGAAAATTCTAAATTTAATGCAAGTTGGCGTTAAGGGGATACATCGACAAATATGTGGGTTCTCCGTTCAGCTTTTGATTTTAATTTATTTTTTAAGAACATCTTTTTAGGTATATATATATTGACTATATGTTGCAAATCTCCAAAAATTTATAAGTACTATTTTTAAAAACATAATATTTTTAATATATAAATTTTATAATATATAGATAATTTAATATATAGATTTTAATCATTCTTGTATGTAATAACATACAAGAATGATTAAAATCCGGTCATAAACAATGGGGCTATTGCGTAATATGAATTAAAAAATAATTGTGTGTACGCGTGTGTGTGTGTGCATTAGTGAAAATTCAGAAAACTAGCATACAAGAGAATGATATAACTACTCTATAGTTATATCATTCTCTTGTACTTAAGGGTATTGGTATAAAATTCTACAGGTCTATAATTTTTAAAATATTTTTACGGAGATTTTTTACCCATTGTAAACAAAAGTATTATTGTGTGTAAAATCAATACAAATTATTAAATAAATTTAATTTTAGATAACTTACATAAATAAAATGTATAATTACATAAATAAATTATATAAATGATAATAATATACAAGGGCAGTGGTCATCATCTCTAATATAATTTAAATAAACATTTTAAGATTTTTTAAATAACTAGGCATGAATATAATTAAGCCTTATTTATTTTATCTATTGTACCCATTTTTAGATTAGACGGTTCATTTGTGTGTTTGATGTACCGCGCAGTTCTACTTTAGAGATTTTCTCCGGATGAGTAGACTGCGTTTTATTTGTGATGTCTGTATAATGTCCTTGAACGTTAAATATCTGCCGTGGAAATATGTCACGTGTAGAACCGAGATCTTCAAGGAACGGGATGTAAGAGCGGTTTTGCACTGCGTCCAATCCGTACCCGTGAAAACGAAAATGAATAAAATACATCACTATGTAAAATACAAGCATAAAAAAAGTAACAAAAGACAATAGAAGATGAAAAAAGCAAGCCCCGTGTTTCTTTCTGTTTTTTTTCTCTGAGTTATCCACCTAGATACCATGTTAGTTAGGGTAGGGTGCTCGACGGTGAGGATCACGATGGCCCCTTAACCCCTGATCAGTGATCCTGTGTCTGTAGTCCATGCCAGTGATCATACCCTCTTTTAGAATGCCGTTTTTCTACTTCAGTCGCCCCGTGATCTGTCTCCCGAATCCCATAAGAGTGCCCTCAGGTATTTGTCGCTAAGTTAAGCTACTTTAAGCCAGGATCAACAGTGGCACATAAGGAAATGACACTGAGCGTGCTACAATGTCACTCACTCGTGAGATGTTCATCTGCGTCCGTATTGATAGACTTTACTATTAAGGAACAAACCCAACTTGCATGCAATTCTATTTGTGTATGTGTATACATGTTTATGAAAATACCAGTCCGCCTTGGGGTGATGAAGACAAAACATTTTAAGTGCATTATACATATAAAATATTATTGACGAGAAGGCATTAGGTCATATGCCTCTCGTACTCGTATACCATACGATATATAGGTACGATATATACCTATACATACGTACCATACGAATAGTACCAATAAATTGATGATAAAAAAGTGAAGGTGCTTTAGACCACGGCTGAAGTAGAAGTAGAAGAATGCTATGAGAGTTATGGCTATGAGAAAAATATAGAAAGAAAATGTGTACCTCTCTCTCTTGCCCTTACATTAACATACAAAACGTAACACTCTCTTTAATCTTCCTAACTTTCTCCCTCTCTTCCGTTCGCTTCACCCGACCACACTCTTCGTAACGCTCTCGTCATGCATTCACCAGCTTATAAAAGAAATAAACGAATAATGAATAGAAAAGGGTGCTTTGTCAATATTAATTATGATAATGGAGAAACAACTTTTTCCAAAATGGTGTATCCATATTAACATTTCATAAACAGTCTGAAACAAACTTAGTTAGAGAGCTTTACATAATTCATATTCACTATCACAGTCATATCTTGTGTTAGTACATTATTACATATGTATCATATTACTCGAAAGTTGTACTATTATGCTATGCTAGCACGAAATCTACAAAACTAGGTACTTAAAGTTTACAGAATATTTATGTTAAATCACCGCCCAACTACGGCTTCACGTTTTTCAATCTCATTCAGAGCGCGCAATAGAACTCGTTTTTTGAGATATTTCCGTTCTTGATAGAGGATTCTTACTCATAGTTTTATTTCTCGAATAGAATAAGTTATGGCTCGGGTTTATAGGAATATTTTAGCGAGATTCTCGACGAATCCCGACATTCTTTACATTTTAAGTTACATTTATTTTTGTTACATAACTTTTAACAGTTGAAATATTTATTATATTCCAAGTTTTATTCATAGTTTTATAATTTGTAGGACAAATTAATTCATGAGTAATTAATTGTTTTGACTATAGTTCGTTATGTTGTATATGTGAGTATGGCTTGTATGGTTTGTCAAAACGTAAAAAAACATCATCTTTTTTTAACAATGTGAATATTTGTTTAACTACAATATTTGTGTATCAGCTATATATAAAGCACTTTTATTCGTAACGTGCTTTATTCGTTAAGGGAACCTACCTTTGGTCTCCAATTTTTATATACCCCTATTAAAATGGTAATTCAAAGGCGTTTCATACCTATTACTAAAATAAACATGGGAATTATGGATATCATTTGTGTCCGTCTGTTATATGTTTGTAAAGTACCCCGCGACACAGGAATTACATTCCCTAGTGCGGGCGTTGTGTTAAAAAAAACTAGACAGGCTTAACTATTGAACGCTTTGAGTATTTAGTCCCGCGAGAAAAAATCTGCCGTTCAACCACTTCACTTCTTCTTCGAATGTCTTCTCACTCCTCAAGCCGGTATGACGGCTCATTTACTGTTCAGGCAGTGCGTTTGTGGAATGCTCTTCCTCATTCAATTCGCGCTACAACATCTCTTGACGTGTTTAAGAGAAAAATAAAAGAACACTTTTTACAATCAACTAAGCAGGCAGACAGCTAATATTTATGTATATATTATATGTTTATTAAATATATATATAATATATAATTAGGTATGTAGTTACCACATAGTTACGTAAGTAACTTGGTATGTAGTATTAGTAAGCAGGTTTATGTATATATTTATTTACCACTGGTAGATTTTATTTTGTTTTATTTTTGAATTATTTTTCTTACCTTAGTTCATAATTATTTCAAATTGTTGCGCACTGTTTGTAACCCATTCATATAAGCTCTCACTCTAACAAAGGTTTGCTGGAAGAGAACTCATAGTTGAGTTAAGCTCGCCTGTGTACATGATATATGTAATCTTTAATGTAAATATGTATTTCTGTGTGCAATAAAGTATAAATAAATAAATATACAGAGATGAGAGTCAAACTTGGAACTCTACTACTCTACTCCATGGTTAGAAGCTAGATGATAATATTTCGTTACTAAAAAACCTTCGCGAGCTTCATCAACCATAATTAGTGAGAGAATTGGCGTACTTATGAAATTCTTAGCACAAATTAAATACGTGGCGAAAATAATGATGCCATATTTAGCGATTGAAATTAGGAGTGGTACAGGTTTCTTGCATTATCTACATGTTATCATTAGAATAGTGACCTAAACCGTAACTAATACATTTTATATTAAGGCCAAAAGGGGTAATCTTTTGACCCATTTTCGACGGTCACCGTAGCCTAGTTGGTAGTGCTCCTGTCTACGAAGCTGGTGGTCTCGGGTTCGAATCCCGGTAAGTGCAAATATTTGTGTGATGAGCACGAATATTTGTTTCTGAGTCATGGATGTTTTCTATGTATATAAGTATTTATCTATCTATATAAGTATGTATATCGTCGCTTGGTACCCTTAGTACAAGTTTTGCTTAGTTTGGGGCTAGGATGATCTGATAGATAGATAGATAGATATTTATTTATTTGCCATAAATGTTGGTACAAACAATTGAGGTCTTATATATAAAAACAGATCCACAACACTTAGTCATATACATAGTGACATGCAAATACTTAAACTAAATTATATGTTAAGTCCTATTAAAGAACTCTGCTACCGTGTAAAATGTTCTTTCCAACAACCATATTTTGAGTTTTTTTTTAAATTTCCGAAGTGGTAGTTCCTTAATATCAACAGGCAACTTATTAAATATGCGTCCACACATCACGTAGCTACTTTTCTTATATAAAGTTGTCCTAGGAATCACTGGTAAAACTATTCTGTTAGGATTTCGACTGTTTCTAGGGAATAGTTCCTGGGCTCTTGTGAACAGTTCAGGATTTTCCTTAACCAATTTACTACATTCAAATATATACATAGACGGTAATGTCATAATTTTATACTTCTGGAAGATCGGTTTACATGATTGCCACGGACATAGACCAGAAAGCGCTCGAATACATTTTTTTTGTGCAATAAAAGCTTTTTTAATGTTTGTTGAGTTGCCCCACAGAATCAGACCATAACTCAAAATAGAAGCTACATGCCCGTAATACGCTGCTAAGACAGTTTTCATTGCAGATACTTTTGTGAGCTCATACAATACATACACAAATTTATTAATTCTACTACAAAGTTTGTCAATATGTTCTTTCCAGTTACAGTACTTGTCAAGGATAATTCCAAGAAACTTGGTTTCATTGACTTCTTTCAATTTTATACCTCTATAATTAATATTTAATGTCATAGTTTTTCGTCCATATGTGTCAAATTGCATATAATTAGTTTTTGTCAAATTTACATTTAAACCATTGTCATCTAACCATTTAATTACAGATTCTAATGAATTATTTATATTAGTTTCATAGCTGTCGATATCAGATTTGCTAGATGTGATTAATAATGATATGTCATCAGCAAATAAGAAACAAGGATTATTAGTCGCGTCTGGAAGGTCATTTATATATAGAATAAACAGAAGAGGGCCAAGAATGCTTCCCTGAGGGACCCCAGAAGCGTTGTGCTTAAAGTTAGATCTATACGCTTTTAATGTAAGGTTACTATCTATTTTTGGGATTCTGTGTGACATTGTCCCTAGATATTATTATTATTATTTTGACTTTAAGATACTAAACCCTAAATTTAATCGTAACAATCATTATTCTTATAACTAGACTAATTTATACCGAATTGAACAAAAAAAAATAATATTCAATAAGAATATTCTTATTATAAGTATTCTTATTGAATATATTTTTTTTACTTTACTAATTTATATATTTATTATGTATATATTTATAATTATTCTAATGGACTATTCTGAGAATAATACATTTTGGCTGCCAATAAGTTCACTGAAGGTTAATTAACAGTAATTAGGAGTTACACGTACTGGCAGTGATTTATAGTTATTTAGTATTAAGATCACAAAAACAATTAAAGTAAAAGCTTTATAATTAGCAGAGTGTAATAAGAAACTAAATTAAATCATATGAGTTAAGTGATATTGATACATGGCGCCAACATTTTCCGTAGAAAGAAAACAAAAAAATACGACTAACTAGCAGAATTCACTGTATATAATATATGTATAATACTACTAGTAAAACACTTAAGTTTGTAGGTACTAACTAAGGATTATGTTTAGTCACAAAATGATAAATTAAATAAGCATGAACGCATACTAGTGTAAACTGTTGAATACTACATACACCAAAATTATTACCTACCTAAATCAGAGTTTTTATTTTGTGTTTTATTTTTAAATGTATAATAGTTTACAGACGTTTCCTAAACTTGTAGTATAATTACTTGCCTAATTCCATTTTATTCGTGGAGACCTGTAATTGGCCTTCAATTACTATTGATAGCTTTTTAAAACTGTTTTTATGTGCTGTTGGTGAAGACCAACAATTTAATAATTAAATATTAAGGAAGCTTCATATTTAATTATTAAATAAATTCCATAGTTCTAGGTAAACGGAAAATGCCCTATATTTTTTTTGCGCTATATGCGGCGGTTGCTTTTTTTTCTTACAATATCATTTATTCATAGCTTCATAAGACTGTAGAGGACTATAGAGGATAGAGGTGTCAAATTGAAATTTAACCATATACTCGGGGTATGTGGTTAAATTTCAATTCGCCACCTCTATGAGTTTCAGAGATAAAGGGTCTTGACAGGCAGATGGACGAACGGACAACAAAGTTATCCTATAAGGATTCCGTATTTCCCTTTAGAGGTACAGAACCCTCAAACAGATAGTTAAAGGGATTCCTCAGGACATGTCTTAGTCTCACCGCTCAGTGTCATTTCATTGTGAGTCACTGTTGATCCTGGCTATCAGGAGTTGCAGTGGTGAGTAAGAGGGAGTGATTACTCTCGGGTTTATATGTGTTTAAGTTGCCTAATCTAATTTAAATTATAATAGATTTTTTTGCCCCAAAATCAAACTATTTGAGTGAGCCATGTGTAGTTGTTGAGTCTAGGTTTAATTTGTTGTTTGAATGGCAATCCATTGGGGTTCAAGCTACGGCTCCGCGAGGTTACGTCGCCGGTCGGTTTTTAAGGTGACTTTATGCAATAGTCGCTCTACGTTAACACAAAGCAGCAGTCCTTTCACCCGTTTGACGATTGGAGAGGATATAGAACACAAATTAATGTGGAAATATATACCTACATCGAACTCGGTATAAATTTTGGCCTGTAAAACTTTATTTTCGATTGTAATCATAAATACCAGGTAACTGGGAAAGTTTCAGGACTAACAGGCTTTCGGCAACTAACTGTTAATTAATAAATTCCAAAACACAACCCATTGCGAAGTACAAACAATTAAAATTTAATTTAAAGTCCATATCACTTTTTATACGGATTATGTAGATTTGTATGTGCCCTAAACTTCCATGTGTGGTGATTTTAGGAATCGTCGGTTCACAAGCGTAAAATGATGTTATAAATGACTTCAAAGAGGGTTTACGGAACATATTTTTGTATAAGATTATGTCATTGTTTTTAAAATTAATTGAAGACTTTTACTATCGTATAAATTTTGTAGTAATCAGATTCCAAACTTTATGACGAAAAGCTGACGTTTATTAAATTAATGATTTTGCAGTTCTTACAGGCTAGATTGTCCAATTGATGTCATGTCTGGTACTAATTTTCACCAGACAACTGGTAAATACATGTGTGTGAGTATGGGTTTGTGTGTTTAAACCCATACTCACACACTACTATAATCACATACACAGAGACACACACAATACACAGAGATGGTAAGCATCTCTGTGTATTGTGTGATTCTAGTAGTTGTAAAAGATATTATTTCACTTTTAATAGTAATTTTTTTTATTTGATATATTTTATGTTCACATTTTAGGTTCACAAATATAGTTAACTATCCATTAAAAGAGCGAGAAAAACACGATATAAGTATTATTAATTACTTACTGGGGCGATTTTATTCACATTTGTAAATGTACCCGTTTGAGACACATCAAAACATTTTCATTTCCATTTTGTATTCCTCTGAAGGGACAGACTGAAAATAAATAAAGAAAAAATGTTGGTACTGTCTATATAGAGGTTTGTGTGATATCTATTGGGATTTGGAACTAGACATGAAATATAACAACTGCACTGTTGGTAAATCCCTCTTCGCAAACAAACACTCAGATATATATAGTCAAAGTATGCACTAAAATGTATAAATTAATAAAACTTTGATCCCTCGTATATACTTTCCGAGTAATGTAATTAATAATATATAAAGTATCCCGCATCGGTATCTTAACACAATTCTTTTCCACAATAGGTACGTGCACTTACCTGCACTGGGTATAGACGCCGTAGTGGCTACGTAGAAGCAGTGCAGCAGCAGAGAGAGCAACATCTTGGTCGTCATGGCAACGTGAATGGCACTCATGCTCGCCTCATCTCCATCATTTGGCTCTCGTCTTCATTGTTCGTTAGTTTACATCACTGAGACCTGGAGCAAAGGATAAAAAATGTCATTAATAAAAAAGTTTTAATTCACAATAATTTCTGAAATATTATCATCTTCATATCGGCCAAAATACGTCCACAGCTGGACAAAGGTCTCTCCCAAAGATCATCACAATTACCGCATCTAGCGGTACAGCTACCCTTACAAGAACATCGGTCCATCTTGAAGTGGGCTTGCCTACGCTAGAATATATAAATAAATAAATAAAAAAGGTTTTTATTCACGTAGACTTTAATAAAAGCGCTTGTAAATAGTCAGAACGTGTTCGTAGTAATATATAATTATTTCTAGGTACATATAGATATTTAGGTACACGGATTGTAGGAAATAATTTACAATAAGATTTATTTTATAATACTAGGATATTTAGCTAACTTAAATTAAGTTATTGTCAAGAATCATGTGTAGGTTTAATTATCTAAATTTTAACTATATTTTTACTACATATTGTCTGAATGGTTCTATCTATATTAACATTTAATTCGTACTTTACGGATTAAATGTTATTATATACCCCAAAAACATTCCAAAAACATAAATTACATAAGTTATTAAGGAAAATGAGTATGGCTGCGGGACCCAAATGTTGCAGTTTAGTTGCTGGCACTTGCTGGATAGATTGAAGTAGTTCATTAAGTTGTCAGATGCCAATTCAGAGTAAATTATAGAGAATCGTTCTAAGTTTTAGGAGTATAAAGGTTATTGTTACACATTAAATGAATATTATAAAACTCCCCATACATTATGGGTGTAATATCAAAATAGTTATAAACTTAATCATAAAGGAATCCTTATCGTCTAACTTGATCCGTCTGACACGCAATAAATTTGTGTCGACAAATTACTAATAACTATGAAGCGGCTACATATAGACATAAAGTTAACGTTACGTTACAATTAGGTGTGATCTTATGATTTTATTCATCATCATCATGTCAGCTGAATTACGTCCACCTGGGCTAAGGCCATGGCCAGGAATTCTCATTTGCCGATTATGAGCGGCGCAACTTCAAGTTGCGCCGCTCATAATCGGCACAACTTGAGGTGTTATCGATTCAATTATTACTGAATGCTAACTATTTAATTGACGACGCGACGGAAATGCCATTGTATTTCGTCACTATGATATACATACTAGGTATAATGATAATATACAAAAAATCTAATTAAACAGCATGTCTACGTGATTGCTGAAATTATTTATTCTACTGAAAGGTATTTATTTATTTTATTTATTTATTTAACATTATTAGGAAGACCAACAGCTTACAATAACTTAATACATTAGGTATACACAACAGTTAGCCATTTATAGGTCTCCACGAATATATTGATAATAACAGTACATTACTATAAAAATACAAAAAATCATCTGATACGTAGGTACATATAAATTCATTCAATCATGGGTTCATGTTTGAATCTGTATATTAACCGAAAAACCTTTGTCAAAACACCCATGAGAGATAGAAATAAATTGAATTGTCACTGAACGATTGTCAATTAATTGATGCCGTGGAGGGAATGATTTTGTGTTCCAGAACTAAGCTTCCACTAGGTAAATTGGTATACGAAGTTAAATCTAATTAGTCAACTAAACTTGGCAGAAATGCAAAGTAGATTGCGTGACAAAATACCGAACTGTTTATCTATTCAGTTTCACGGCAGGTAACCGGCGGCGCTGGAAACACCGACTTAGAAAAATGGAGGTTGTTAATTAGACTGCATATTTATTTTGTAGATATGTATAGTGCATGATGTCAACTTTGTTCATAAAAAAATGATAAATATTGAAATAATATGGTGATAATACCACTGGTTCAGTAAATCAAAACTGATATTGATCATATTTCTGAAGGAAAAATTTAATCTTATCACAAATTTTTTGGTCCAACCGATCAAATATTCATTGTGCCAATGACATGGTGTCATTGTCGCTTACGTAATGCACGTTTCAAAGTATAATATCTTGATTACCTAAAATAAGAAATAAAAGTGTACACTATTATTCTCCAGCCGTTGAAGTAACTGTTATATTGAAATCACTTTCAACTGAGTTCCACATTCAAAGCATGTGACAGACTTACGAATGTATGTACAAGGTGTCCAGAAAGAGTATCGGGTATTTGTTTGTTCAATAAAAAAAACTACTAGTGATGAAGTATTTTTTATTGTTCATTATTAGAATACAAAATGGAAAATTTGGAAAAGATAATGTTATCCAAATGGTGACCGTTACGCTGCTGGCACTCTTCTAATCTGGAACGAAAATTGGTGATAACCCGCTGACACATAGCTCTCGACAGTGCTGCCATTTCTGACCTGATGTTTTGTTTCAATTGCGTTAGGTTCATCGGATTATTCTCATAGACCTTAGTTTTAAGGTAGGAAATAGTCAAGTGTGCTTAAGTCGGAACTTCTGGGAAGCCAGTTGATGTTACCTCTACCTGAAATGACCTTATTAGGGAATAATTCATAAACAGCTTCAATTGATTGATTTGATGTATGACAAGTGGCCCCGTCTTATTGGAACCACGTTCTTGAATTCAAACCTTGTAACTCCTGCAACTCTGGGCTCAAAAAGTTTCGCAGCATATCGCAATAACGCTCACCATTCACATTGAGCGCTCGGCCTCGTCGATCTTCATGAAAATTAGCAGTCTGCTAAAGGCATAATTGGTTCGGACACAACGACTTTTGGGCTGTGAAGAGGTCGCTCATGTTTTCGCCTCGGATTCTCCACTGCCCAGTATCGACAATTCTGCTTATTAACATGACCATTCAGGTGAAAGTTTGCTTCGTCTTTAAACAACGTTGAGCAATCACTATTGAATCACCGTTACGATAATAAGCTCGTACGCAAAATGCGCGATGCGTCTCTGCGTACTGCTCCATTGCAACTAAAATTGCACGAAATGGTGGACTTAACAATCCCCTCCCCGCGCCTCCCCGCCACTCCGAGTCAACTTCAGCGCCGAAACAAATACCTGATACTCTTTTTGGACACCATGTATAATAAGATGCCAAGTTCTTAAACAAAACCTTTCAAAAACCAAAAACAAATTCCGTTAAAACATATATTTTTAGAATAAAGTTCCTCCATAGTATACTAAAATTGACCACATTTCCTTTAAGAAATCCTGAGTTCTATCTTTCCTTTTGTGTATTAGACTCTCACCTATCGATGGCAGATAAAATTTTATACCTACAACATTTGAGAGTAGATTGAGAAAATGAACTGAAGCTATGAGAAGATTTGAGATTATTGGATCACAAGTATTTCATTTCATTTTAAAATTACGAGAGCTTAGTGAAAATTGATCCGTTTCCAAATATAAGATAATCTTCATTCGACCTAGTTAAAATATTATTATGGCTTCAGAGTTATTTAAGCTGCTTCGGCTTTTGAATTATTCTATCGGTGATATAAAAATCTGGGTAAAACATTTTGGGAGGCCTTCACGACATGATGTAAATTCTCGATTTAAATATCCCAGTCGTGAGATAAATCACAGTTACATTTATGAGCCGAAATTAGAGTCAAATACAATCTGTAGTTGTTTCAAATTTGAACCCTGCATTATACGCCGTTTCAGAGAAGATAACGCATGGTATTAGACATTTTTTATTTTTATAGTTTACTAGCTGTGCCCCGCGGTTTTAATCGCGTAAAAACTTAACAATTTATAGCCTATGTGTTATCCGGATATATAAGCTATATTACTACCAAGTTCCATCACAATCCGTTCGGTAGTTTTTGTGTGAAGAAGTAACAAACATACACATACACGCTCTCACAAATTTCGCCTTTATAATATTTTAGTTAAAATTATAATAATAATATTATTTAGGGACAATGTCACACAGATCATCCAAGCCCCAAACTAAGCAAAGCTTGTACTATGGGTACCAGGCGACGATATATCTACTTAATACTCATATACTCAAATACTCATATACATAGAAAGCATCCATGACTCAGAAACAAATATTTGTGCTCATCACACAAATATTTGCACTTACCGGGATTCGAACCCAGGACCACCAGCTTTGAAGGCAGGAGCACTACCAACTAGGCTACGGTCCTTTAAAAAACCGTCAAATTGAAAATTACAATAAATTTTTTGGATGAAATGGATTAAGTTGATCGCCTTTCGAACCCTAGTTGGGTAAGTTAAAAGTGGGGTTTTCTTTTGAAGTTAATTAGGTATAAATGCCGTTACAGGCAATGGCTTTCAACGTAAAAGGTACAGTAAAACTAGTTGGCATAAAGCTTCAGTCGGTTTGCCGTGATTTACTTGAACTACAAGCCAGGTTTGGTTACAAAATTAATTATACTTTCTTTTTTTATATTTATTACGTATGTACGTATTACGTAATTTAAAAAATCCTCGACGTAGTTGACACACACACACACCCAGACTCGAGAACTACAAATTAGTCACACAAACTCTATTATAAAGCCTTTGCAGTCTGACCTGTCTGTCTGCTTGTCTGTGTCTATATCTCATGAACCGTAATAAGTAGCCAACTCAAATTTACACAAAATGTGTATGTCTATTAGCGCAGTAACAAATCATAAAAATAAAGAATATTCTCTCAATTGTATGACTCGCACTTGGCCGCAATTTTTAAACCAAAATATACTGCCCACCCGATACTCAGCGGTTAGGTGAAAGTCAGCTTGTCCCATCGGATCATAAGAGTGCATATGTTTGTTCCCTGTTTCTTCTATACAGATTGCTAGTAAAACTTAGATAAACGAAACGTAATTGGCTGTAAGAGAAAATGTGTACACGCATGTCTCTCTCTCAATTGCCCCTATAACTCCAAGATCTCGTAACTTCCATTCGCCTCACACGATCAAAGTTTTCGTAACGCTCTCGTCTCGCATTCACTAGCTTACTCCTCAAGTCAATCCTGCGTAAAGAGCTTTACTTATAACATAGAATGTAATCTACATTTGACAGCCATTAACAGTCAGATAGCGAGCACAACGTTAACGATGTCCCGCACGTTCTATATTAATGAAACAAAGGAAAGATATCCATTAATTAACAGCTCCTATTTCCAATAGACAGTATTTCGCTCAAAGATTGATCGTTTTCTTCCAAGTCTTATACGTATAATATGTCTCCGGAGAGAGTAAAGGTAATATTAAACCTTAAAAGAAGTAAAAAGATACATTTAAATATATATAACGCACTAGCTGTACCCCGCGGTGTTACTCGCGTTAAATTTTATAAATTTTCTTTGCTATAAACCTCACGAAGCCCGAGACCTTTACAACTAATGTAAAACCGTGGAAATCGGTTCGTGCGTTCTGGAGTTATAGCGCCAGGAAGGAAAACCCGACTAATTTTTTATATAGTAGATAACTAAAAAAATTCTTTCAATTTAATATGTTACTTAGTTATTTATCGTATGTGCAGTGGTAGTGTCAGAAATGTACAGACGCTAGCAGATCCAGCTACCCCAATCTATCAAATTTCTTTTATACATTTTCAACTTTATCACATGAGCATAAAGTTCACTTTTAATTGGGGAAATTTGACAGATTCCTTTTAATTGGGGAAATTTGACAGAAATTTGACAGGATTTGCTTGATGTACAAGCTACAAGGCCTCTGATATGGCTTCACAACTGATGCCTAATGCCTGGCGACAGCCGTGACCGATAGCTTAATGTGGCCTCCAAAACAGAAACCAAACCACTTTGGCGGTTACCCATCGATGGACTGACCGTGAGCCTAGTCGCTTAAATACTTCAATCATTTACGGAGCGGTTATAGCATCTGGCTATCAACATTATTGGTATTTATACCCATAATGTTAACCTGTAAGGACTTCTATGGATTTGGCAAAAGTGCTTACGGTCTGCCTGGTGGTAAGCAGTTATCTGCTATGACACTTGCAGTGACACGTCATGCACGTGTTCTGTCCTTGCTCTCTTCTGGATGAGCTCTGATGACCTTAGGTATACATCATTAAAATTTTAGTATCACCCTTGAAACCTGGAAGGCACGTGCTAGTGTAAGATCGGACTGGCGCCATGATATTCACCACGGAGCTATAACACACGACGATGCCTGGCTGGACAAACTGAAGCAGAAAAGGCTCCGCGTCACCACTCCCCATCCCGTGGATTCGCAATTTATTTGCGACAGGTGTGGCAAGATATGCCGAGCGGCCATTGGACTGATAAGTCACAAAATACGATGCAGCATTAACCAAATAAAGGAACAGCAGCGCTGGAACGATCATCTACCAAGATGTTGTGGACAATATGAGATTCTGCAAGGTATACCTATTTTCCCAGTCGGGCTGATTATGCAGCAGAAAATAGCTTTTCATTGAGATGTGTACTTTCTATTATATGTGTAAGTTACGGATGCGGTAGCAATTGACCCCCAAGATCTAAAATCACTTGGAGAGGAAAGTTTCAAAAAACATGGTTAAACTTGTCGCCAGATGGATACAAAGCGACAAGTTAAGATACACATTTTTTTATTATTCATATTCATACCAACCTTTAGCGCGGAATTTCTTAGATAATGGCTTTCCTTTCGAATTATAGGAATATTCTACAATTCACCGGGTGCTGGAAAACGTTTGAAACAACTTTAATAAAATGTATTAATGTTTGGTTTGAACTTTAAATGCCGAAGTGGGTCATATTGCAGAAAAATATTTTTCCGCTAATTATTACAAAAAATCTAAAACGGTTGACCACAGCTTGGTAAATCAGATACTTCGAAACGAAATATAGCTTAGACATACTATTTTATATGATTGCCAATTAAAAGTCATAATTATTTTCAGAATAATGTTTTCATTGAAAGTTAGGCACATATCATAAACTCATTACAATTACGATAATGCTTAGAACATTAAAATCCACCCTCTTTGACGTCACAGAGCACCGGGAGAACAAAGACGGTCGTAAAACAATGAAAGGTCCATTCATACATTGGAAACAGAACATTACCTGCCCATAACATTATCGGCGCCATAAAGATACTCGTCCTACCAAATACCTATAGCAAATGCTCGCAATTTTACTTTATTGCAGACTTCGTATCACGGCCAAAAAATCCTGACCTATCAGCGGGGTACCTACGAAAATCTACGCAATATCTACAAGAACCTCTTTCGTGGCTCTGTGCTCCGAGTGTAGCGAGACGGGGTAGGTCGTGTTAAACAGGTCGTATATATAGGTTTCGTGAGCTCGTTTGGTGACGATTTTTTTCGAGCCAAATTCGGTGCACGAGATCTCTATTTGTCAAACATGCCCCTGGGGGCATGCAGACGCAAGCCACAATGTAAACGCGATGGAGTGATGCTGCTATAAATTTTGGCAACATTACGCGTAATATCATTATGTCGTCTGTTTAATTTTGGGGAGTAAACATTAAGTAAAATGGTAGCCGATGCTTACAGCGTTTGCGTGAATGGGGAGAGATAATAACGCTACCTTCAGCATTTAATAAATATGTTACATATTTTCTAACAAATTAGTATCCAATACTAAATTATAAGAGGGTTCAATTTTAAGGTAATTTAACTGTCAAACTACATCGCCAGTAGAAAATGATTTTTTGGTTCATATATCTTTTGTACTATCAAGTCTTTTGTACACTTGGATGAAGAATGTCCAAAGAGACATGTGAAATTTTAGATTAGTTTTTTTTTAAAATTTATACCAATGCGATAAAAAGTGATTGTGAATATATATATATATATATATATATATATATATATATATATATATATATATATATATATATATATATATATTCTCACTGCTCACTGAGTTGCAGCGCGGGCACTGCAACTCATTGAGAAATTTTGGCCGCCGCGCCGGCGTCCCTCACCTCGCGCACAGCCGGACTGGTCTAGTTATACATATAAGTCAATGTGTGTTTGGAGAACGTAGTTCATGGATAAGCCCTAATTCAAGTTTCTAGACTGGCCGATCTCAGTGTTTCATAATAATTTTTCAAGGAACTCCCGGTTTTTCTAAGTTAGAGAAAATGTATTTTATTATTAAAATGTTGCGTATTTTTAACGCGAAACTTTTATGCTTTGTGTAATGATAGAAGCAATTGTAATATTGTAGTTAATTACGTTGTTGTAGTTCAAAAATGATCTCATATTATCTTTCTGTTTTGCTTTTTCTCTTCTATAGTATTATAATTTGTTTATATTTTAAAGTATATCATATTTTATTAAATTTTATCGTAATATGGTACTTGAAAATGTATGTATTTCAAATTGTGAGACAGATAAAACATTGCACCTTCTTTAATATTACCAAGTACGCCAGCGCTCATCGAGGTGGGTGGTATTGTCAGCAACACTTGTTTGTGGACTCTGGTGTTGCTAGTGTCCATGAGCGGCGGTGATCACTTACCATCAGGTGACCCATTTGCTGTTTCTCGCCCTCTGCTATAAAAAAAACTTGAGAGGTGTCAAGGGACACCCGAATGGAACGAAGTTATTTCTTATTATTTATTATGTACAAAAAACCTGTATACACTCAACAAAAATAATCGTCGCGACACCACACTGTTCAATGCGAAATAGAAATGAAAATATCTGGCTTGCTTTCTAAGAGAGAGAGAGAGAGAGAAACATGCGCACGCCGCACAGCTGCAAAAAGTGTCGTGACAACTTTTCATAAGATTTTTTTCCGTCTAGCCCCCTTTCACAACGCACGATAAGGAACCTCGTTCCAATATAAAAAAAACGTTGCCAAACCCGCGTCCAACTAAATGACACTTATAGCACAAAAATTCTTTCCCCTTCCCCGTTAAGCTCTGGCAACCTTACTCACATTCAGAACAACGACATTAATACTATGTAACATTTACGTATAGAGTATTCTGTAAAGTATCGAGTTTCACTAAGTGGCTGTCAGCAACGAATATCACCACCCGATTTCATCCCGTGGGGGGCGTACATGTTATCCCGAGGGAATATCTATCAGAAAAGGTACTCCATTGTGGAAATCTTATGGGGAGCTTTATCCCGCTGACATGATGATGATTGTGTAAGTAAGAAGTACTATCCTAGATAAGCTGCTCTCAGAGTGGAAGAAAGCTGTACGCTACCTCTTTTAAAACGTGCTACCTTTTACTGCTACCCAGCTGGGTAGCACTAAAGGGTTTAACCGCCTAGGCACGTGGTCAGCGTCTTTGTCTTTTGGTGAGAAGATTAGGATGTCAGATAGTAGTCGGTAATCCATGTCAGAGGCCTCCTGGGTGGCCTTAACAACTCTGCCACTAAGGTAACCACTACGATATAGTAAAGAAACCACATCTGTACTCGATTCGGTTGTACACATTGACTTATATGTATAACTAGACCAGTCCGGCTGTGCGTCAGGTGAGGGACGCCGGCGCGGCGGCCAAATTCTCAATATGGGATTGCGCGTCTAGTAGAATACATATAGGTCAATGGTTGTACATTTTCTTCTTCTTTGTCCTTTTATATATATATATATATATATATACTGAGTTGCAGCGCGGGCACTGCAACTCATTGAGAAATTTTGGCCGCCGCGCCGGCGTCCCTCACCTCGCGCACAGCCGGACTGGTCTAGTTTAGTTATACATATAAGTCAATGTGTACAACCGAATCGAGTACAGATGTGGTTTCTTTACTATATCGTAGTGGTTACCTTAGTGGCAGAGTTGTTAAGGCCACCCAGGAGGCCTCTGACATGGATTACCGACTACTATCTGACATCCTAATCTTCTCACCAAAAGACAAAGACGCTGACCACGTGCCTAGGCAGTTAAACCCTTTAGTGCTACCCAGCTGGGTAGCAGTAAAAGGTAGCACGTTTTAAAAGAGGTAGCGCATAGCTTTCTTCCACTCTGAGAGCAGCTTATCTAGGATAGTACTTCTTACTTACACAATCATGATCATGTCAGCGGGATAAAGCTCCCCATAAGATTTCCACAATGGAGTCCCTTTTCTGATAGATATTCCCTCGGGATAACATGTACGCCCCACACGGGATGAAATCGGGTGGTGATATTCGTTGCCGACAGCCACTTAGTGAAACTCGATACCTTACAGAATACTCTATACCTACGTAGATGTTATATAGTATTAATGTCGTTGTTCTGCTTCTGCATGTGAGTAAGGTTGCCAGAGCTTAAGGGGGAAGGGGAAAGGATTTTTGTGTCATTTAGTTGGACGCGTGTTTGGCAATGTTTCTTTTTATTTTTATAGCAGGGGGCGAGAAACCAGCAAGTGGGTCACCTGATGGTAAGTGATCACCGCCGCTCATGGACACTAGCAACACCAGAGTCCGCAAACAAGTGTTGCTCACAATTCGGCCCACCCCGATGAGCTCTGGCGAAATTGGTAATAATAAAGAAGGTGCAATGTTTTATGTGTCTCATAATTTGAAATACATACATTTTCAAGTACCATATTACGATAAAATTTTATAAAATATGATATACTTTAAAATATAAACAAATTATATTACTATAGAAGAGAAAAAGCAAAACAGAAAGATAATATGAGATAATTTTTGAACTAAAACAACGTAATTAACTACAATATTACAATTGCTTCTATCATTTCACAAAGCATAACATTTTCGCGTTAAAAATACGCTACATTTTAATAATAAAATACATTTTCTCTAATTTAGAAAAACTGGGAGTTCCTTGAAGAATTACAATGAAACACTGACATCGGCCAGTCTAGAAACTTGAATTAGGGCTTATCCATGAACTACGTTCTCCAAACTGTAGAAATTACGGTCAGTTGAGAATAATAAGAATAATTTTGAAATAATTATTAAATAATTATTCAGCACACAAATTGTATTATTTGATTGCAGAAAATATTTTGACATATACGAGTACAACTATAATATATAAACAATATCTTTTTCTGGCTGTTTAGAATCAACCTGCGTCGTGAGGTCCAATCTCTTCACAATATTACAAAAAAAGCAACCAAAAAAAATGTTAAAAGTATTAGAAAATGTTACGTGATAGGAAAATAAAAAATTAAATGATATGTAATATGTTTATGCTTATGTATTGGTTGGCGTGGTTGGTAAATTTTTGCCTATAACGCCGCAGGTCGAGGTTAGATACCCACCCAGGACAGATATTTGTGTGCATGAACATGTCCGTTTGTCCTGAGTCTGGGTGTAATTATCTATATAAGTATGTATTTACAAAATAAAAGTAGTACATGTACATCTAGTATATCAGTTATCTGGTTTCCATAGTACAAGCTCTACTTAGTTTGGGATCAAATGGCCGTGTGAGATAAAAGTGCAGTGATAAAGGTGCTGAAGCGTGATGTAGCTACCTAAAATAGCCCCTAAAAGCAGGTGTGCTTTTTGACAAGGGCTTTGAAAATAATTAACTATTAAGATTAAGTTTGCCTAGCCGTGGACGATAGTTGACTTGATGAAACTTTAGTTATGGGTGAAAGATTTGACGTACTTAATCTCAAAAGTCTGACATACTTTACGGATGCTTCCTAATAAAATAAGACACAAGTTCATCCTCCGAAACAATTTGTGTTACAAGAGTAAACGTTTTTCTATCTTATGCTACACTAATTAGTAAATGAATGTTTAACAAAAAGTGTTCGGACCAAAGTAACTTTAACTACCATTAGTGCTAGGATAGTTAAAAGTTTTTGACCTTGCTCAGCGTCGATTACTTCTAACTTGTGACTTGGGTATTACTTAGAGGTTTCGACGAAACTTGAACACTTAAGACATGTAATTTGAGATATAACTACTTTCTCCTCGGAGCAGTTTTAGAACGGTGAAGTACAAATTTACATTTCAATTCATTATACGTACAAAGATATACTTTATCTCAAAGTGAAAATTAATCTTAAAAAATAAGTGATATATATTTAATTATTTTAGTTTATCAAACTGAATCATAAAATATAACAGTAGTAATATTCTTTTAATTAATGGTACAACTCTATCTAATGTTTACATAAGACGGATAAATAGAAATAGTATAGCAATTTGTACAATACTACGGTATGGGTCATAGCATGTAAAAGTTGATATGGTTTGTAGAAACTTGCCGATCATGCCGCAGGTCTTGGGTTCGATTCCCACCCAGGACAGATATTTGTGTGCATGAACATGGGTGTAATTATCTATATAAGTATGTATTTACGAAAACGAAAGTAGTTTATGTGGTATATCAGGTAACTGGTTTCCATAATACAAGGCCTGTTTAGGTTGGTTATCAGATGGCCGTGTGTGAATAATGTCCCAAGATACGTAATGTATTATGGTTTGGTGCATTAAAGCGGTGTTTAAAACTCTACATTTTTCTACATGTTCATCTTAAATGAACCACAGGTCCACAGGTCACCGTAGCCTAGTTGGTAGTGCTCCTGCCTACGAAGCTGGTGGTCCTGGGTTCGTATCCCGGTAAGTGCAAATATTTGTGTGATGAGCACGAATATTTGTTTCTGAGTCATGGATGTATTCTATGTATATAAGTATTTATCTATCTATATAAGTATGTATATCGTCGCCTGGTATCCACAGTACATGCTTTGCTTAGTTTGGGGCTAGGATGATCTGTGTAATTGTCCCTATATATTATTATAGTTATTATTTAATGCACTAAACTTAATACATTATCATTTTACTTACATACCTACATATTAGGTATTATAAGTTGATGCAGTTTTTAACAGCTCCATCAACATGGTAATTACAAGCAAACAACTAGTAAATGACGCATTCGACATTCTACTTATAGCATCTTAATGTCATAGTGTTAACCGATACAAGCCACAATGTCGGTACGATGACGGCTTGACCTAGTGCGAGTCATCACTAATTGTGAACGCAAGTACTACATTGATGACCGCTGTCCCGGATTGCGCGATGGCCTTCTCAACCCCCACCTAATCTCCATCCAGATTACAATCCGACCGGCCTAGTTGTACATTAAGTGGGCCTCACCCATTAGTTTGAAGAGGCTCGTGATTAAATCGATCCGTTAGTGAGTTTGGCACTAATCTGACGATAAATATATTTTCGTGACATATCTTACTGTTGTGTCACTATTGACTCAAAGCTACAACGGAGCCCACAAATAGAAAAACTGTCCAGCAAATTAAGTTCTGCAGCATATGCAATGAAAACTATTAGACGGCTGACTGATGTTGACACAGCTAGAATGGTTTATTTCAGTTATTTTCATAGTGTAATGTCCTATGGAATTCTTCTCTGGGGTAGCTCTGCTGACATTAACACCATATTTATATTGCAAAAAAGAGCTGTAAGAGCTATCTATAATCTTGGCCCGAGAGTGTCACTAAGAGAAAAGTTCAAAGAGGTTAACATTCTAACTGTACCATCTCAGTATATATATGAAAACTAACTATATGTGCATAAAAATATCGATTCCTTCTGTAAAAAGAGCGATACACATAATGTTAATACTAAATATAAGAATAATCTCATATTGCATACTACCCGTCTCTACAAAATAAGTAACTCTTTTATGGGGCAATGTATAAGATTCTATAACAAACTTCCCAATGATATTAGAGAATTATCTACGAATAAGTTTAAAAGAATTATGAATGCCAAATTGTGTAGCAGGGCATATTACAAAATTTCTGATTATTTAAGTGATAAAAGTGCTTGGGATTGAGTTGTTCTGAGTCAACACACATGATTGTAATTAATCTTAAGTATATTTTATTTTAAAAAGGATTTCTACTGAGTTTTCTGGAAGTGTTTCTCAGTAGCTGACACGTCATGCACTGCACGGTAAAAAAATATGACGATTCCACATAAATGTAATTTTTTTACGGAATAAATGATTTTGACTTTGACTTTGATAGTCAAGCAACCTGTTAAGCAAAAGAAGAGCTGTTTGAAAAGCGTGATTCATTATCAAGCTATTTATACAAGTCTTCATGCTAATTTTTCTTTTTAATCTTTAATTATTTTACAGGAGTTTCGTACATAAAATGATGATGCGAATCCCATCGTACCTTATACTAAACTAACTCTAAAACAACACTATACAAAGCCAATGACTAACCCACTGAGTAAATAGACGGGTCATTTAATTTTAAAGAAGTATAACATTCTAGCTCGAACCGAGTACGGTTCAGCTAAAATGCTATGAAATACACCAAAATCTCTTAAATGTATATTGAACCTTCTTATCATCTCATTTCGCCTATAAATGTTACGGACTCACTCTCTCAATGTATGGTAAACATCTATGCTAATGACTAAAGTTAAAAGTAGTAAGTTTAACATAAACATATATAATAATAATAATATCTAGGGACAATGTCACACAGATCATCCTAGCCCCAAACTAAGTAAAGCTTGTACTGTGGGTACCAGGCGACGATATACATACTTATATAGATAGATTAATACTTACATACATAGAAAACATCCATGACTTAGAAACAAATATTCGTGCTCATCACACAGATATTTGCACTTACCGGGATTCGAACCCAGGACCACCAGCTTCGTAGGCAGGAGCACTACCAACTAGGCTACGGTGACCGTCATGTTTCAAGTTTCGTCAGTGATACATTTCTAGTTGTAAGCAGGGTTGTGCACTGGAAATCATTACTGATGCTTTTACCCAGTTAATGCGGAGACGTTGACACTTCAACATGGCTTGCGAGGAAATGATTAATTAAGCTATTATGATTGTTATTATATATTTTGATGTTTTATGTCACAGTGGATATTATATATTTTTTTTTGTTTAAATATTGTTTGTATATAATATATTTGCTGGATAAAATACATATATTTACATTGCAAAAGAGTTATAACAAACAAATATTCCTTGATTTTGTAATACTAAATCTTTACCAAAAGATCGAGTTAATATATTATATCTTATTAAAATAATGTTTATGTCATACTAGCTGTGCCCCGCAAATTTAACCGCGTTAAACTTTATAAATTATAGCCTATGTGTTAATCCAGATTCTCAGCTAACTCCATACCAAATTTTATTAAAATCGCTTCAGCCATATAGACGTGAAGAAGTAACAAATATAAACAAACTTACACCTTAATAATATTAATGTGATAATTTTTATATTTTAAAATCATAATATTTTTTTATACTTTAATTAATTTGAAAATGTTCGGAAATGACGATGACCAATGCAGTATTAGTCATAATAAGTACTCATATAGCTTTAAATTTCTAGTTATACAGAAATATGGACTAAAATAAAGAAATAATGCTATATAGAGCACTTTCTGTAATACATCTAGTTCCATATTATTCATTCAGTGAAGTAGTCCCCAGTAACCTGCTAAGAGTTATTTACGCCAGTGTGTTTCGAGCCCTGTATTACAATTACAAAGATTGTTCTCACCGACGCACATGAACTTGTTAACTTTATATTTATTATATTGTAAACTAAAGTCAAATGTTTTCGATTATATCAATTCATGTGAGCAAATTAACGCAAGTAGTTTAAAATAATTACCAGTTTCCAAAACCCAAGTGTTACATCTCTGAAATCACATTACTAAACTTAATATCTCAACATGGTTAGTGGTTCGGACGTGTGCCAAGGCTAGATTATTGTTAGTCGCCACTGGGTCTTGCATCGCCACTTGGCACCGGCTTTTGCACACCAATGTTCTTTATTTTCATTTGTCTACACGAATTTATTAAATTATTTTGCTTTAGTATTGTAACAGATTTAATAAACGTATTTTATATAAAATTAAGTCGTTTTTTTTGTATCTATGTAGATAGTGTACTAACATTGCATCATACGATTTTACAGAGCAACTGGTTCATTAAATTATTACATAGTTTAAGATACCGCCTAATGTTAGTGCGGTTTTACACATTTTGCACGGTTGCAAATATAAATTTAGAAACTAATAATACAAAATATATAGCGACGCTACCTACTTAAGTGTCAGATACGTGTCTTAACAGGAAGACATACAAAAACATTAATGTCACCTTTTATTATCATAAAGTAATTAAAAGCCACATCAAACGTGTGAATAAAACCATTAAAGCAACAAGAACACTTCACTTTAGCGGTGTCCTAGCGTTCATTAAAGGGAGGAGTACCTCAAGGCGGTGTAATGGGGCCGGTACTTCTCCCCCTTGTTATCTCATACGATGCCTCCTTTGTGCGACCGTATTGTATACACCGTTACGTGTATCTGTCCTGTTAGTTCTGAGTTCCACCTGCAGCGATCGTTAGGGCCGCAAGGTAACCGCATTGTTTGTATTGTACAATTAGTTTAACTGAACTATTTTCTGTTCATAAGTTCGGCAGTGAGTTGACTTCGTTTGTATCCGATTTGATCAGACAGAATTGCTTGAAAGTACCATATACAAATACATATTTTTTATTTAGTTCGATTTGTGAGATATTTTTACGGAGTCGTTGAATAGTAGAGCAGGTATCCTGATCTTTTCTTAACTAATTATATAAACAGATTTTTTGTGCACATTTGTTTGTTGGTTTATAATGCATTAACTCAAAAACTACTAAACTGATTTACAAAATATGTTTAACTTAAAGAAACATACATTATCGGTCTTCTTCTTTTTAAAAGATAACACCCACACTAGGGGTATCTATCCCTGTGTCGCGGGGTACTTTACATACATATAATTGACGGACACAAATTTCATACTGTTTCAGATGCTATCCAGCAGTCAGTGGACAACATCTTATCACTAATCCAGCCATTTTGTGAAAAGTTCTGTTTGAAACTTATCCACTTTATTTTGTATTATTTGTAACTTTATTTGTAATTTGTAATATCGGCTGCCATATAAGTTGAGATTATCAATTTAATACGGTGCTTAACGAGGTACGAACCGACTTCCAAGCGGCGAAAGCCATCCGGTCGGCCCTTGGCGTCCGAGTGTCGTATTGGATTTATTTATATTAAATTACTACTAGGTATGATAAATAAAATAAAATAAAATAAATAAATAAAAATAAAAAGGTTTTTATTCACGTAGACTTTAAAAAAGCGCTTGTAAATAGTCAGAACATATTCGTAGTAATATATAATTAATTTATAATTATTTCTAGGTACATATATATATTTAGGTGTACGGATTGTAGGAAATAATTTACAATACGATTTATTTTGTAACAGTAACGACATTTAACTAACTTAAATTAGGTCAAAATTTTAATTTTAGCTATATTTTTACTACATATTTTCGAATGGTTCTGTCTATATTAAGGTACGAATTAAATGTTATCATTATGGCGGACCTTGTGTTTATAACGACAATCGCGCTTTAATGCTACCACCGGATACAATGCGCCCCAACTGAGAAGACCCAGCGAAACAAACTCAGCGGGTGTTTCTACTACCGGTTTCAACACGGCCCAGAAGTATTTATTTTAGTTTTAATATATTAAAAAGAGAAAATAAAAACGTCATAATAAAAGTAATGTGCTTAAGGGTTTGGTAAGTTAAAGGACTACAAATAGTCAATCAATAGCCTCTTGGAATCTGAAGTATGGATTTCTAGGTTTAGTACAAAAGATCCTGAAGGTTCGAAGTGCTGTACGCAATTACACCTCAGCAAAGATAAGAAGATGGGTTTCTAAGAGACAAGAAACAAAATAAATTAGAACTAGGTTCTGATTTAATTCAGAGGTTAGTTTTGGTTTACTAAAATGAAAAGAAATAAAAATGTTTTATTCACGTAGACTAAAAAGGGCTAATAAATAGTTATAACATATTTCTAGTAATGTTGTTAAGTAATCATGATTATTTCTAGGTAATGTATACATTTAGAAGTGTCGATTGTATGAAAACATTTAAAACCGCCATTTAATTTATGATTGTAGTTATTTAGTTACTATTTTATAATTAGTTGGAATGAACTATTCCGCTTATTTAAGTTATTGCCAAAGAGATTATTCAAAATGTTACTTAGCTTATATATATATATATATAAGCTTATAAATATATATATAATTTTATACCAATAATATACATAACTTAGTAATAAACTCTTTAAATCTGTGCCAAGAATGTGCCCTTAATACTGAGAATGTGCGTAAGTAACTTATAATACTTAAAGTGCAGATACTTATACCAATTAGGTCAAAGAATCAATGGCATTTTTTAATCTTTTTTGTTATAAAATTGAACAAAACAGGGCACACAGAGCAACAAAACATTAATCCGTTCACGTTATACGCAAAAAACCCGAAATAAATCTCACCGCTATCGGAAATTCCATCAGCATTTCATACATTTAACATCTGTTTCCATTTCATTGACCGATGCAAAGAGCATTATTTCCAACGAGCACAGGCGAACATTAACACTGGAGAGATAAAATAAATAATTTTCAAGGCGCGATAGAAAAGATGATGTCAATAATTTATTATTTTCGTTTCCTTTTAAAACGATGCCATTAGCGTTCCGTTGAGTGCTCCCCGCTTGTGCTCGAATATTCCACTTCTAAAGAGAATTTTCTAGAACAACTTCACCGTTACCGGGAGGATGTCTAAATTTTATCTTGCATTAAGTAAATCGGCTTTTTGCAAGGTGCTTATCAAATTTCTCTGTCTGTCCGCCAATGTCTAAGATAAATGTGTGCTTGATCGGTTATCAAATTTTGCTTCCAAGTCTAGAAGTCGTTCTTTAGTCGCTGGCGTGAGTAATGATGATGAGGGTGACAATTTTTGCAACGCTTTTTTCATATTTTAGCGCCTCATTGGAGAAACAGCTCTGACGATTTGCACAATTCCGGTTATAACTGCGCGACGCGGTCGCGCCAGTCAGTCGCAAAACGGTTTACGATTGACATTTTGGACCGTATTCAAAAGTTCATTTTCAATTTTAAATAAAGCAGCATTGCTGGCAAGTTTCTTTGAATGTGGAATGTATAAAAAAATTGCTTTATAAGTATGAAATTTGTCCGAGGCACTCGAGAGGGCTGTATCTGTGATAACTGCATTATCCAATAGAGGTTCAGAGGCTGAAAGGGAATCCAAAGTGGTTCTAATGAGAGCAACACAAAGGCTATCAAGCATTAGAGTGAAAAGGTCGCGGTGACATAACCGCTGTAGTGCTTCTTATAAAACGTCGATTACCGTTCAAGCGTTGCCATTGTACTAAACCCTGAAATGGCCCGAGGCTGGCGGTAGTGCGTGGGCCCATTATCGCTGCCTCTTTTTGTCCCCTCGTCCCTTTTTTGCTCACGGTCCCGTGTAAGACAGATACGGAATGGGTAATAATTGGAGTTAAAATCTTTTTTTTTGGTGTCGCTTTGGATTTTAATGCGATTTCAGACCTTTTAACTCGTTCTCTAGATTTCATTTCGGAAATCATTAGCTTGCGTCAATTGATATATGTGGTGGTAGGGACATTGCTTTTGATACTGTATTATGGTGTGACTTTTGTTTGAGCCTTGACCATACAGTCAAGTCTCAAACACGTATATACATACCTGAACCACTGCTGCATATGATTTATATTATTATATGCATCATGCATATAATAATAATAGGTCTTTACCTATGAAATTGCCGTTTTGTATGAAAAAATTTAAACGAATTTTTTTCATGAATTTTTTTATTTGTATTTTTCGAAGTAATCACCCATGCAATCAATGCATCTTTGCCATCGCAGTGGCAGTTTATTGATGCCCTTCTTAAAGAAATCAGCTGGACGGGAGGCAACAAATTCTTCAAAGGCATTTTGTACTGCCTCTCGGGTATTGAATTTTTTTCCCGCCAAGAAGTTATCCAAATTCTGGAAAAAGTAGTAGTCTGTAGGCGCAAGGTCTGGTGAGTAGGGCGGATGACGGAGAGCTTCCAACCCCAGTTCTTGCAACTTGGAGACCGTCTGCTGTGCAGTATGAGGTCGCGCGTTGTCGTGCAGGAGCAGCGGAGACGAGCGATTGACCAATGCTGGTTGGAGATGCGCCAGCTTCTCCATCATTGTGCTCAGTTCTTCACAGTACACATCTGCAGTAATGCTCACCCCGTTTGGTAAGAAGCTGTGATGAATCACACCGGCGCTAGACCACCAAACAGTGACCATCACTTTTCTAGGGGTAAGTTTTCGTTTAGGGCATTGTTTAGGTGCTGAACCAGGATCCAACCAACTTGCTGAGCGCTTGCGGTTATCAAACAGAATCCATTTTTCATCGCAGGTAACAATGCGGTTCAAAATTCCTTCATTTGTGTGTCTGTTGAGCAGTGCAAGGCATGTCTCGACGCGTACTTCGCGCTGGCGATCATTGAGTTCGTGGGGCACCCATTTGTCAAGCTTTTTTACCTTGCCAATTTGACGCAAATGGACCAATATTGTTTTGACGCTAACGTCGAAAGCTGCTGCTAATTCAGCCGTAGATTGTGTATCATCAGCTTCCACAACCGCCTTTAATTCGTCATTGTCGACCAAAGTCTTCGGACGACCGCGAGGTTCATTTTTCAGGTCGAAATTTCCAGAACGGAAGCGAGCAAACCAATAACAGGTGGTGCGTTGGTTTGTAGTGTTAGCTCCGTAAACGTCGTTGATGTTGCGTGCCGCTTGTGCCGCGTTGCTGCCACGACGGTACTCATATTCCATAATTACTCGAATTTTTAACGTATCCATGATAACGAAAAAGATTGAAATGCGATGAAAATGTAACACTAATCAATAAAGAAATGACTACTTTTGGAAAAAAGAATCCATGTTTTTAAAATAAAATTAATTTGAAATTAGAATTCTTAGCCAAACAAAAATTATTTTGATTTGAAATGGCCAGTACTGCAGAACGGCAATTTCATAGGTAAAGACCTAATATAAATCATATGCGTCATGTTGCAGTGGTACAGTTGTAATAATTATTTTGTTTCTGTCATTGTGAGTGTGTAATATCTTTAATTGTATCTACTAACACTAATTTTAAAATAAAATTTGTTATGGAAAGTGGCTCTGATTTCTGGCAATGAAATGATCTATTTCTATGTCTATGTGAGCCTTGTTCCCTGTTAATAAATAAATTATTATAGATAGATAGATAACTCTTTATTGTACACCAAGTAAAATCAAATATAAGGAACAAGGATGCATTACAAAAATGTACAATTGGCGGCCTTATCACTAAATGTGATCTCTTCCAGACAACCTAGGCAGGGATTGGAATATAGAACAAAATAGTTGTGGTAGTCGTCAGTGTACAAAAATGATGACATGGTACGCACTGGTACCATGACAAAAACAGTGAATTTAATACGCTACAAACTTATACTTAACTTACATATTACATAACATTTATACTATATACATATATATAAATATATACATATATAAATAAAATATATATACATTCTTGAAAATTATAAACATAATGTACACAAGAGCTATTTTTAATGCTGAAGTTCTAGACCAATTAAAAGTAATTAATTTGTACTTTGTTGAAGAGACAAGTAGTGTTCTTTCACAAGATTCTTAAACTGTCGTAGTGATTTTGCTTGACGAATTACTAATGGCAGTGCATTCCACAGACGGGCACCTTGCACAGCAAACGATTTGTCAAAAAATATTGAGGAATGCTCTGGCATTTTTAATCGAAGATTTTGCGCTGATCTCAGTAACCTCGAATGTGACTCATAAAGGAAAGAAAAGCGATCTTTAAGATAAGAGGGAGTAGAAGGAGTAAACAAAACATTGTAAAGAAGTGACAGAATATGAGCATTCCGGCGAAAGCGAATGGGCAGCCACTTGAGCTTGTTATGAAATTCCGTGACATGATCATATTTACGTAGACCAAATATGAATCTTATACAGACGTTCTGGAGACGCTCAAGTTTATCAAGCTGGGCCTCGGTAAGATCAAGATAGCTGACATCTGCGTAATCTAGTATTGGAAGAAGAAGGGATTGAGCAAGCGCAATTTTGGTGCTAGTTGGGAGGAAGTTTTTAAATCTTCGCAAAGATCCAATCGACGCAAATATTTTGCGACTGACGTATTGAAACTGAGGGCCCCAGGAGAGGCAGTTGTCCAAGTATATGCCGAAATTTTTTACTTCGCGACATAGCGGCAAAACATTGCTACCAAAACGAAGTTGTGGAAGTTGAGACCAAGAAACTTTAGCTATCATCCTCGAGCTGCCAACAACAATGACCTGGGTCTTCTGTAGTAAGTAATCCGTGCGCACGACTCCATTCACTAATAGTAACCAGATCACTATTGATATTGCTAACAGCTTCTGCCAGCCTATTTAAAGGAGCCTGATTGTAGATCTGAAGATCGTCTGCGTAAAGGTGGTAGGAAGAAAGAAGGCTTTTTGAAATGGAATTTATAAAAATCGCGAATAGTAATGGAGATAAAATGCCACCCTGAGGCACGCCTGCAATAGTATTGCACCAAGAAGAACATAAATTCTCGATACGAACACATTAAAGAATTATTGATTTATTAACACGAATCTACGGTTAATATTAATTCCCACTACCACGGCCGGCAGTAAGCGGCTTAACGGATGAACTTACGTAGTCTTAAATATATGTTTCCCGATTTCATTGGCTAAAATCAGTAAAGTGACTAATTTCTACAACGCCATGCTGACGGAAGAGAAGTTGTATCATCTCAACGAGCTAAACCATTAACTTTATTTGGACTTAAAATTGACAACGTTAAGTCCAAATAAAGTTAATAGTGAAAAAAGCGTATAAATCTTAGAATAACCAAGGTCATAAAAATTTCTATAAGAATTACGTTGATTAAAAGTCCCAAATAGATTTATTAAATATAAATCTTTCTTCGAATTTTAAGTTACTGAGATTTTGTCTCTTTTTTGCAATCGCACGAAGGGTATTATACATAATAATAATACCCTAGGAAATTATTTACACACGGCCATCCTGACGCCAACACATCCACCTACCCCAATCTGTCAAATTTATTTTATCGCCTTTCACCTTTATCACATAAGCACAATGTTCACTTTCAATTGAGGAAATTTGACAGATTGGGGTAGCTTGATGTGCTAGCATCTGTACTATGGAAACCAGATACCTGATATACTACTTTTTTTTGTAAATACATACTTATGTAGATAATTACACCCAGACTCAGGGTAAACAGGTATATTCATGCACACATCTGTCCTGGGTAGGAATCGAAACCACGACCTCCGGCGTGAAAATAAAGCGTTTGCCAACCACGCCAACAGGCCCGTAAGGAATATTTATTGTATCAGACGAAACAAGACATAATATAAATCACAAAATATTACAACTGGAGTCCGTAGCACTAAATGTGATCTCTTCTAAACAACTAGGCAGAGATTGAAGTATGGAATAACAGAGATGGGGTAGCGGCACCATTACCAAAAGAATCTGGAGTTTTCTATATCACAGTAAATAAATTATGAAAATTATTATATGACGGCGTTTACGTCAAACGTCAGGTTGACAGGACTGTCAATGTCAACCTAGCGAAGCGTCATTGTTGATGGTGTGGGTGGCCATCTTGAAGTGACTTTTGAACGAGACGGCGCGCGGCGCGGCGCTCGCGCACCACGCTTGTGACGAATCGCTGAGAATCTTCGCCATCACGATATTTTAAGATTTAATTCGTGATTCTTGTGAATTACGTTGATTGTAACTTGAAGTATAATTCTGTTCCGCCCTCACCTACCCATAAAATTATAAGAGGGTGAGTTGTGGTGAAGAGCCTTCAGGCCGTCCTGCCTCTTCATATACATTGACCTACATACTATATTATATATTCCAATATAGTACAGAAGTAACTGTTAACGCACGGACCTCAGCACATCACTAGAGATACACCGAGCGGTGGACAACACTACGCGCGACGCGCACCGCCTGACTTACTCTGCAACGGAGCGCGCCCAAGACTAGTCGCTAAAAAAATTGTAATTTAAATTGTAATATTTTATGTACTATTCTGCTAACAAAC
Source organism: Pseudoips prasinana (assembly GCA_951640165.1). Taxonomy (NCBI): domain Eukaryota; kingdom Metazoa; phylum Arthropoda; class Insecta; order Lepidoptera; family Nolidae; genus Pseudoips; species Pseudoips prasinana. The sequence continues at coordinate 35,888,195 of OX621248.1, forward strand.
AAAGTAAATAAGTACTTAAGGAAGAAACCAAATAGTTTTCATTTATCGAACAGTAACAATAAATTATTTCCAGCGAAGCTTACCATTTTGCTTTCTATTGTAAATGCTTAGAATTTCCGCGTTATACTTATTTATGTAACTAAACAACTACTTTTTTATTACATCAATATGTTAAGTGGTTGATATACATCAATTGAAATTCTTTCGAAGATAAGGTCCCCTAATTTTATCAACTGAAAACAGATTTTGTCGATAAAATTTGAAAATAAAAACCTTTTGTAATAGAAGTTAAACGAAAACAAGACTTTGAAAAATAAAAATGTGATTTGGATCGCACAACATTATCTGGAGCAGATAATTCAACGCATTTTTATGGCCAGAGCGGAGATCCAACTGAAATGCATAGATATCAAAGCATGTTTTATCAAAAAAAGATCAACAAAACGAATATTCTAAATGTGAACTGGGCCTTATCTACTCCGTTTGTAAATGAACTAAGGCCCGTTGTAAAGCAGGATTAAAGAGATTGAGCTAAATTTCGTTGAAAACCATTTTCCCTTGCGTTTTTATCCAGCGAAGTTTTGTAAAGAAATATGTGTAAATACGTAATAGTAGGGTGCACCTCATTACTGGAGCGCTCCGACCGGGTGGGATGAACGTGAAATTAATTTACGACTTAATACAATGCTGTTGTTGTACGTACGGGATTGGCGGAAGTGTGAGACGAACAGCGAACGTACGACGTTCACAGCGGGAGAGTCGTTGAACTAATGAATCATGAAAACTGTTCCGCATGCGTAGATGGGCGCACTTTCGTAAAATTATTATTGTATAGTGGGGTATTTTTCTCGCGAGTAATGGTTATTACCCGCTCGTACTTTGTTCACGTATTAAATTGATTCAATTTTATTACGTCGTATCTACCTATTCACTAGGATTATCTCCTACAGATTACTTCTTTTTTATATCAGAGGGCGACAAACGAGCAAGTGGGTCACCTGATGGTAAGTGATCACTGCCGCCTATAGACAATCGCAACACCAAAGGTGTCGCGGGTGCGTTGCTGGCCTTTAACAGTCAGCAAACAAGTGTTGCTGACCCTTTCCCCCACCCCAATGAGCTTTGGCGACCTTACTCACACTCGGAAACACAACATTAAAATTATTCATGTTATCATTAAGGAATGTCTTCTGTAAGGTATATAATGTCTGTATTACTACATTACAACGAGACTTATCAGAATTCCTATTGATAATTTTTCGTGTGGCTGACGGCATGGAATATCTCCACCTCAGCTCATCCCGAGGGTGCCTTAGAAGTCGACCAAAGGGTATATCTACTAGAGAACGGGCAGCTGCTCTCTGTGTACTATGAGCACCAACCCATCATCATGTCAAGCGTAGCATATCCCCCCATTCTTGGGAGATACTCTTGTCCAACAGTGGACGTCTTTCGGCTGACATGGTGATGATGATTCATTATCTATATCTGAACAGGACTGAGAGTTGTTAAAAGCCGAGTATGATGATGTCTTTCCGGCCGAATTTCGACCACGGCGGCCATTCTCAATGGAGATTAGCCAACTGCGCAGGACATATTATAGTGCACAAGTGTGTGCGCAAACACAGAGGCACTTTCTGTTCCATCACTCTCATGATCCGATGGGACGACTAGCGACACGACCGGAAAGAGATCAGGTACTGGACCGACGCGACGGCTTTACGCGCTCTCCGAGTGTATTACGGAAAAGTCCCAAAATCACTTTTTGGCCCGACTCGGGATTTGAATCCAGGACCTCGTTTTCTGCGGTTGAGCACGCTACCGCTAGACCAACGAGGCAGTCGAGGTAAAGCCGAGTATTAATAAATATTGGTCATTAGGTGTTGGACATATGTATTGAGGTGTAGTCAGTTGTAAAGCTATACACCTATAATACTTAATGCCCCCAATAATAGTTACCTAGATTCATATTTTTAAACCGATCAATCAAAAGACAACAGTCGGTACATCTACACATATAATAAAATAGTAGGAAAGTCAAAACTGTCCATTGAATATTTTTTTAAAGGATACTTGGGGCGTCATCTGCAATTGATATCGAAGCCAAAAATATAGTTTTTAGAATTTTTGTCTGTTTGTCTGTATGTATGTCCGGGCTGAACTCAAAAAGTACTGCATGGATTTACTTCTAATTTTGCATGAATATTACTCAGAGGTCGGGTCAACATATAGGCTAATATTATCACGCTATCACCTACGGGGGAGGAGCTGTGATAATTTATAAAGTTGAACGCGGATAAAACCGTGGGGCACAGCTAGTATTATATATAAAACAATATTTTTAATAGGTACCTAATTGTTGATGTATTAGTTTCCGAACATAATATAATGTTAAATTGTTTGTATTCTTAGGTGTACCTAAGAATACTCATAAGGAGATGAAGTCCTCAGTCCCCATAATCATGGCAATTTGCATCAACTCCTACAGATCAAAATCTCAAAACAGATCAGATTGAACCTCACGTTATTATATAATTTGCAGTATTTCTCACGAAATCCACTTCGCTCACCACTTGCGCCAAATCTTTCATCTCCGATAAACAAACTCGGAAATTCTTATAGCCTCCTTTTAAATAAACTTTAGTGCCTTTTCAACGTTTAGGTGGTGATTTTGAATTTAATTTTTCGGCTTAGCGTTACCCATCAAAAGAAATGTAATGGCTCATTCTATATTGTATATTTTACACAATGCTTCTGACGGCTGTGGAAAGTGTCGGGCTATTTATCAGCATTTGTATTTCTTCAGTGTTACTGGAAGATATGTAGAAAAAGCTACCCTTTATTAGGGGTCCTTACCGAAACGGTAAAACGGGACCCTATTACTAAGACTTCGCTGTCTGTCTATCCGTCCGTCACCAGGCTGTATCTCATGAACCGTGATAGTTAGACAGTTGAAGTTTTCACAGATGATGTATTTATTACGTCGAACATTCTCTGACCAAATTGGAGATGTTCTCAAGAAAGGGCAGGTCAGAAGTACCCTAAACCGGCGAGCATGTATGAAGAATATAATGACAGTAATCGAGGCAAAAGAAGTATGCAAAGATCGTGATAAATGGAAATCCGTTGTCTCTGCCTACCCCTCTGAGAAACAGGCGTGAGTCTATGTATGTATGTATTTATTTTGCCGCTATAACAACACATACTAAAAAATAAAATAAAATAGATATTCAAGGGGGTTCCTGTACAACAAACGTGATTTTTTGGCGTTTTTAGGGTTCCGTACCCAAAGGGTAAGACGGGACTCTATTACTAAGACTTCACGGTCTGTCTGTCCGTCTGTCACCAGGCTGTAGCTCATGAGCCGTGATAGTAAGACGGTTGAAATTTTCACAGATGATGTATTTATGTTGCCGATATAACAACAAATACAAAAATAAAATAAAATAAATATTTCAGGGAAAACTCCCGTACAACAAACGTGAATTTTTTGCTCGTTTTGTTAGATAATGGTACGGAATCCATCGTGCGCGAGTCCAAATCGCACTTGGCTGGTTTTTTTATAGATAATAGAACGGAACCGACTCGCACTTGGCCGGTTTTTATGATAAAGTCATGAGATATAAACATGCTCACTACTATTATTCCCTCTTACATTGGCCATGCGCTCGGTAAATGATCGTTACTGACGTTATACGAGACTAAACTATTCTATAGCTGTTGGGGTTAGCTGCAAAAAGTAATTAAATAACTGTGACGTCATGGTAACATGAGTACCTTTTAATATACGAGCATTTGAATACGAAAACGAAGGTCTGATAAAGTTTGTTAGTTATAGCCTCTTAATATGTGCCAATATTTATACAAGAATAAAAAAGCTTTAACATATTTCCCCTAACAAAGAATTAAACTCAAAATTAAACTCCTATTAAAGCAGTTCCAAGCAGGGAGGCCCAATAAGGAAACTGAATTAGTTTATCGCTATTTATATGTGCAGCGCTATGCCTTACACAAAGTTCGATATAAAAGTGATAACACATAACCATTACCGTCCTTTTAACCCTTAATCGGTCATAGCCTATGTTCATAATCCGATCACCACGACGATCACCGTAGCCTAGTTGGTAGTGCTCCTGCCTACGAAGCTGGTGGTCCTGGGTTCGAATCCCGGTAAGTGCAAATATTTGTGTGATGAGCACGAATATTTGTTTCTGAGTCATGGATGTTTTCTATGTATTTAAGTATTTATCTATCTATATAAGTATGTATATCGTCGCCTGGTACCCATAGTACAAGCTTTGCTTAGTTTGGGGCTTGGATGATATGTGTGACATTGTCCCTATATATTATTATATTATAATTCAATGGTATTACATTGATAGACAGAAATATAATTACATTTTAGTTTTATAGCATAAAACGCAACGCAAAGCGTAGATCAATCTAAAGCTCCGGGAAGTCAGCGATCTGTTTGTGGCGCAGTTGCTGTGCCGGACTGGCAGGAGTCCGCAATAGGGGAGAACAACCCTGAGCCCTCCCAGGGTACGTCTCCCGACGATCTGGGACATGGTGCAAAAGGGGTGTTCACGGGGCTCTTCCAGGTGCACGGCCGGTTAGGTTTACTTGGTGCGAGTCCGACATACCCACCCGCAGACACTCTTTGCGGGTTGTATGCACAGGCATTCACCCAGTGTTATCAGGAAAAAAAATGGGAAATCATAAGATTGGTTCCGAACCAGTACCCTCTCCAAATCCGAGGAACGCCCTCTGCTCTTAAGATACGAACGATACAAATATTGAGGATTCCCTTATGTAAGTGAAATCCATCGGCTATTTTTAAAGAAATATGGTTTGATCTTTCACATAGAACTGTGAACATATCAGTCGAGGCGTCTCAATGTCAAAGGCGAATTGAAGCAGATACACTGTGCCCAATGCTATAACAATGTGTAGAGTGTCACAAGAGTTTCTAATAAATTTTACTTGTTCCATGACAGTTGTGCTTTAATGTATTTTGTAAATACCTGTTGTTAAACGCGGAGTTCGCCGTAAGGTCTGCACAATTTCATCAGGCATTTCCAGCACTTCTATATTTTTCTCTTTTTCGAACTTATTTCTCCACTCTTCGCCAACACCACATTCCTAATTCGTTGAATCTCTTAACCTCTTTGTTTCAGTGTGCAATCTTAGAGCGCTACACAAGCCACCACTACAGACGAAAGTATTTGAGGGATAAACCATAAACGCTACGCTTGAGAAACGGGTTGGTACTCACAGTATGATTCTCACAGTTCACAAAAGTCACAAGTCTGCCGCCTGACCCGTAGTAGGTATCCCGCTGGGACAACTTCAAATGCCCACTTGAGATGAGATGCACGGGTGATATTATTTGGCACGAACACAGGCACCATCAAACCACACGTCATCATCGTCATATCAGCTGAAAGACGCCCACTGCTGGAGAAAGGCCTCCCCAAAGAACTCCACAATTGACGGTTTAGCGCTATCCGCATCCAGCGATTGTTTATTTGTGTACCACACGTAAGTTTTACTAATTCAAAATATTGAAACTCAACTTGAAACTTAACTAAGACTCACCTGTACTAATGTAAATATTTGGTGGAGCATGGTGAGTTGGCAAGTACAGTAACGATGCTCAATTGTGAAAGGAGCCAAGCGTCCTTTAGTGCCGTCTCCAAAGACAAGCATTTAGTGGTATTGGTCAGTTTGCGCAGTATCAATTCCTTTGCCCCTTTGTATCCATACTCGTACATCATTAGTGAGTTCCCATCTAGTAAGTTTCCAGTAACATTCACATCTCTCAAATTGAACTACGTAACCTATTGATAGACCAAGTATGCCATTAGTGCTGGAACTGTATTCATATTGATATTCTTGGCGATGCGGTATTTTACACGAGAAGGCTAATTAAAATTTCAACATATCTCTCCCTATATACATATTATAGCTCGTATTAAAAAATAGGCATACTTAGATCTCTCAAACTAATAGATGTAGCAATAATTTAGTACTTAAAAGTTTAGTATTGGTTTGTAGCGCACGAGGAGCAGCCCTTTAAGATATTTAAACACCAAGCTTATTAATATTATTGAGATAAGTTGTTGTTGTGTTTTGGCGTGATTGGCAAATGCATGCTTTTCACTTTGGAGGTCATGGGTTCGATTCCCACCCATGAAATATATTTGTGTTCATGAACATGTCTGTTTGTTAATCAAATTTCTTAGAGTCAAATTTTGGATACTTTTGTTATAGTTCCTAAGTTCCTTAATATTGGTATGCCCACTAATAATAATAATAATAGGTTGGGACAATGTCACACAGATCATCCTAGCCCCAAACTAAGCAAAGCTTGTACTATGGGTACCAGGCGACGATATACATACTTATATAGATAGATAAATACTTAAATACATAGAAAACATCCATGACTCAGAAACAAATATTCGTGCTCATCACACAAATATTTGCACTTACCGGGATTCGAACCCAGGACCACCAGCTTCGTAGGCAGGAGCACTACCAACTAGGCTACGGTGACCGTCAGGGGTAAGAGTATTAAGGGTATTCTATTCTATTCTATTCATGTTTGACAAAAACTGAATGGATAACGCACCTTAAATTGTATATATGTATCGTGTCCCGTGAGGGTTTAAAACTAATCCTTTTGTAGTATACAAATAGCCAAAGGCTCTCACCGGTCCGTTATTGGCGAGGTTAAGCAACTGCGGTCATTCCATAGATGGGTGACCGGCAAACAAGTTTAATTTAGGAGCGTGATTGTGCTTCGGAGGGCACTTTAAGCTGTCGGTCCTGTTTGTAGCCATTAGGCAACTCGAACAACTCTGACCCTGGGGTAATCACTGCCCATACGAAAACTAACTACCTATGTATACAAATATATAATATAAGTTATCTATACATATAATAAAATCGTAGAAAAGTCAAAACTGTACTCTGAATATTTGTTTAAAAGGACACTTAGGGCGTGATCTACAATCGATATCGAAGCCAAAAATATAGTTTTTAGAATTTTTGTCTGTTTGTCTGTATGTATGTCCGGGCTAAACTCAAAAAGTACTGCATGGATTTACTTCAAATTTTGCATGAATATTACCAAGAGGTCGGGTCAACATGCAGGCTTCATATTATCACGCTATCATCTACGGGGAAGGTGATGATAATTTATAAAATTTATCGTGGGTAAAACTGCGGGGCGCAGCTAGTTTTACATATTTCTGTACAATACGAAGTGTACATCGCCTTTTTTATATAACATAATTTAGAAGGAACTGCGCAGTAATAAAATGTTTATACTTTATTTTATTATTCTCATTTTTAACAGTCTGGTTTACTTCTTTGCCGAAATAAAATAGTAAATTATTCTTTAACTTTACCAGTATGAAATAGAAAGCTCGTAAATTTCGTCCCAGAATCGATTTTATTGTTCAGGTATCCGGTATGTAAGCTCGTCGTGTTTATAGCTTCAGTTTAAATAACTATATACTAGATGACTTGGTCTATCTATTATATTCTATATTATTATTTCTCTAATATCATGCAATAACTAATAACATAAAGAGCCTTTACTGTGAACTCGCCCAGTGTACAGCAGAACACGTCTATCTCGTCTGCAATACTGTTGAGAGTACGCAGTGCACGGGTGAAAGGAGCTTCGCTTAGCAGCTTGGTGCGAGCGCGCGGTATGGCCAGCAGGCGCGGCTGTCGCCTCCGCCACACATATTTATTCGGGACACACATTCCCAGCCTACACAACACGTCCGGATTGTGTATCTTTACCCTAAAGGCCTTAAAAATATAAGAGACTGGCGCAAAACTTCGCCTCACTTTTAACTCGTTGTATCCCACCATACCCAGAATGAATTAATTTTTTTTTAACTATTATCGTTTTATTTCAGTTGACATTTTACGTCACCTAATTTTCATTTGACTTATAATAAAGATAGACAGGCTCTACAAATTAATAAGAAAACTTTACAGTACCAAAATAAAACTAAAAACTTTTAGTTTTTTCGAAGACATAACAACAACGTTACATTATAAATTGTTAATATTAAAATTTATATAAAGTATGTTCAATATAAATAGATGTAATTTTGTTTCTACTTGTATAAAATTTATTATTACATTGATATTTGCTCTCACCGATCCGTTAATAATTAGAGAGGTTAAGAAACTAGGCACGCGGTCATAGATGGGTGACCGCCAAACTGGTTTAATTTCTGAGCGTCTCCGTGCTTTGGAGCGCACGTTAAGCTGTCGGTCCCGGTTGTAGGCATTAGACAACAGACGTTAAGCCATGTCAGAGGCCTACTGGGCTTGAACAACTTTGACTCTGGTATAACCACTGCCCATACGATAATTAAGTAATAAAACTATAGTTAGTCGCATCGTCATCAAATTTGAGATTATAACCTCAACGTTTATTGTCGCGGAGATGCGTGAGAGGTCGGTCCATATTAGGGACATTTTTGCAATTGTTACTTTACGAGTAGGTTCTTACGCGAAGACGCATGGCTCTCGTCGAATGGGCATTTCTTCGATACAAAGGCAAACGTAAATGTCATGGAGAGCGACGGTAAACAAATTTAACTAGTGAATGATTTTCTCCTGTACTCTCCTCGTGTTCTCCTGTATATATTTGCTACATTACAATAACAAACCTTGATAACGATATTAAACTGAGCTTAGTCCCGTCTCCGTCTACTAGAGCGTACCCAGACACCACACGACAGTTGCGGTCTGGATGCTCGGTAGTTAGGAATTGCACTGTACTGTATAATCTAAACTAACATTGGTTCATTCTGTTGGCTCGTATACGAGTTAAATTATATACACCATGACGTGCACTGACGTCACTTTAAATTATAAATAAATATATTGGGTCAACTAACTGTTGAAGAGCCCGTTGCACAGGAATGCAATTGCTTAGTTATTAAAATTGGAACCGACATCGCAATCGTGGCGATTTACAGGCCTCCTTCTTTTAGAAATTTACATTCTTTTCATAATTCTCTTAATACAATACTCTCAACTCTCTCCTCTTTTAATAATATTGTTTTAACTGGAGATATCAACTTAAACATAAATCCTGAAAACATCGATGCGGGGATGGAAAACTACCTTAATTTAAGTGCGTTTCATGGGCTTTTGCCTTCCCACACTTTTCCAACTCACCAGAGTGGTTCTTGTTTAGATCACGTCTTGCTTAAAGCTAAATTACCAAGCTTGACCCTTGTTACCAACGCCACAATAACTGATCACTATCCAGTTCTAACTACACTTGAATTATCGCCGCGTAAACAGTTAATGCAATCGCAACAAAAATCACACATAAACATGTGTAACCTTGAATGTGATTTGTGCAATATTAATTTTACCCAGTTTACTATTCTGCTGATGCTAATACGGCATTGTTATACGTGATTAATAAACTGCAAGAAGCAATTTTACGTAATACAACTATAATTAGATTGAGTAGGAAAAATATTAACATTAAGCCATGGATCACACCGGGCCTTTTACGTTGTATACGTCACCGAGATAAATTACATAAAATAGTTAAGCAATCTCCACATAATTATACATTACAATTATCTTATAAAAGATACAGAAATTTCTGTAATAACTTGTTGAAAAAAATTAAAATTGAGTTTGACAAAAAACAACTTGATGTAGCAGGTTCAAATAGTAAACAGCTTTGGAAAGTTATAAAATCCACTACCTTTTCTTCTAACCAGCATAAATCGTCTTCAAGTTTACTACGCACTCACTCCTCACCGATTATCGCTGCTGACAACGCTAATAAGTTTTTTGCAAACGTTGGAAAGGAACTCGGGGATAAAATAAAAGAGCAAAACGTTAACTTGACTGGTTATTCTTCTACAAGGACTCAACTCCATAGTGGGAAATCTTTTGTTCTGTTAGACACAGATGAATCTGAAGTAGAACGAATTATTGTAGGGTTAAAAAACAGTTGCGCAGCGGGTTGGGATAACATAAGTAATAATATTCTCAAAAGATTTAAGCACATCCTAGTCCCTCCTTTAACTTTCATTTTTCAAACCTGCCTCTCTGATGGAATTTTTCCCAAATGTCTCAAAAAAGCCGTTGTTATTCCCGTTCACAAATCAGGGAGTAGGGATCTTGTAACTAATTACAGGCCAATTTCGTTACTACCTTCCTTTTCCAAAATTCTAGAAAAAATAATAAACAATAGACTTGTCTTATATCTAGAAAAGAACTCTTTGCTTTCAAACATGCAATTTGGTTTTAGAGCTAATTTATCCACATCAGACGCGGTTGAACATTTAACTGATTTTGTCACAGAGGAACTGGGAAAACGGAACCTAGTAACTGGTATTTTCCTTGATCTAGCGAAGGCATTCGACACCGTGTCTATTCCTAACCTTCTATCCAAGTTAGAGGCATTAGGAATTAGGGGCACCCAGTTGAAACTCTTCGCAAGCTATTTAAATGACCGTACTCAATGTGTTAAAATTGACCAATTCATCAGTACGGACATAAAAATTCCTGCTTTTGGAATCCCCCAGGGGAGTATATTGGGCCCTACCCTATTCCTGATTTACATAAATGATCTGTGTTCCTTAAAGTTAGACCATGGAAAAGTAATTTCCTATGCTGATGACACAGCTTTAATTTTTTCTGCTCCAAACACTACTGCGGTTCATTATTACGCACAACATGGGTTTAATGTGATAAATAAATGGCTTAGAAATAATCTACTAACATTAAATGCTGAAAAGACAATGTTTATAAATTTTTGCATGCGTAAAAACCACAGACTTCCTAAACAAGATAACATATATGCACACTATTGTCCCAGTCCCTTGGTTCCTTGCGACTGTCCAGTTATTGCTAACACAAATAGCATGAAGTACCTTGGTGTTATTATTGATGAAACTCTATCATTTAAACAACATATCCTTGCCTTGTCAAATCGTGTACGGAAACTCATATTCGTATTTAAAAAGCTACGGCATATTGCTGATATGAAATTGATTAGACTAGTCTATCAGGCATTATGTCAATCTATTATTCAATACTGCATTACTTCCTGGGGTGGTGCTCCAAAAACATTAATGTTAATCATTGAACGTGCCCAACGAGCAATACTAAAAGTTGCAACTTTTCGACCTTTCCTTTTTCCTACGTGCCTCCTGTATGAAAAATGCAACGTTTTAACTGTCCGCCAACTATTTATTAAACGTGCAATTTTAAAACAACACACAACACTCACTTACAATGCTAACCTTACTAACACCAAGAGACTGAAAGATATTATCTGCACTAGTGCATCAGAGTCAAAGTTTATTTATGCAAACAGATTTTATCCTTTTCTCGGACCATATCTTTACAATAAAATAAATAAGTCACTATCTATATATAACCTTAACTATACAAATTGTAAAAAAACAGTCAGCAATTTTTTACAAAAATTGAGCTATGATGAGACTGAGGGATTATTTAGTATTCTAAAATAAGTTAATTTTTTAAACATTATATCTTAGGTTTTTGAATTTGTATGTATAATTAAATATTATTTAAATTTTTAACAAAGAATAAGTATACCTTTTAAGCCGTTAGAACGCCTGTGGTACAGGTTTAACCTAGTACAGGCACAAATTGTCAATAGCTTAGTATAAATTATTTTTAAATTAAGTAAATATAATTTTGTACACATTATTTCTTGAATAAAAATTTATTTATTATTATTATTATTTATTACTAACACACGACCATTTAAACCCTAACTAGGCAGAGCTTATAATATGGCTATCAGACAACTCATAAACATACTTATGTATTTTAAATACATTGGGTCCCTGTGGCCCAGAAGCACGGGTTTTCCTCAGTGAGCTGGCGAGGCGCCTTATCAAGTCATCAGATGACCAGGGAGCTGGCTAGTACGTAAAACAACGTATTAGCCTCACTATTCAACGGAATAATGTTGCCAGCTTTCTGGGCACCTTGCCCGCGTGCGACGATTTAAATTAAGTTTCTATTTATGGGTATTATAGTTTGTAACTTTTGATTATAATAAATGTTGGTATCCATTTTTCATCAATTATAATCCTAATAAATAACCAAAATAAAAATATCTTCGTTGAAAAATACATACATATATATATACATACATATATATATACCTAGATATTATGGATAAATTAAACCCTGATAAAGAACACAATTAATCGTGCTCGTCACAAACAGAGGAGATGGTCCTGAGTGGGGATCGAACTCTGGCATAGCACTCAGGGTTAGTGAGACCTGAGACCAAACTAAACCACTAGCCCAAAAGGTCAGTTAAATTATTGAATTGATCATATGTATCGTAGGGACACACCCAAAACACGAATTCACCGAGGTAGTAGCTATCTTAATCACTTATTAACTTAGGTCACTTGTCACAAAGGGGACCTTTTTATTCTCGAGGAGCTATAGTTATCCTAGTCATAGTTGTTGAAGCCACCCAGGCGTCAGACTTGGCTTATTGACTACTATGTAATCACGGTGGAAGGTTGAGGTTGGGTTATCACTCCATCTATACCCGTGGGACCTGTAATCTTATTAATCGGTTCGTGGGTTTCAGGTCTCTCATATAACAAGCCATATTGTTCAAATTATAATGTTGTTTATCAAATACTACCCAAAGTAAGTACATGTTATTGAGGGAGTTTCGATAACATTAGGTATAAGGTAGTAGGTAAATATTAATACTGCTTGTTAGTACTATGCTAATTATTAGTACAAGGTACAGTAAATTCTAAATAGGTAACTAAAACATTCAAAATACACATCGCTGATTATAATCTTTGCAACACTTTGAAGCGGTACACTGCCAAATCTATCGTTATCGACAATATTTCATGACATAATTTATTCACCTAAATATAAATTTATTTTAGAAATTCTATCTTCAAAGGCGTTCGCAGCCAGTGGCTCTCCGGTCCGTAAGTGTTCGAAGAGGTCAAACACCTGGTCATGCTCTCAGCCTATAGATGGGTAACCGGTAAAGGGGTTTATTTTCTGACCGTCCCCGTGTTTAGGAGGGCACTTTAATCTGTCAGTCCCTCTTTAAATCGTCACATGTTAAGCCCAAAAATCTCCTAAACAAGGCGCCCCTGACCCAAGCACTTCGCACTCTAAACAGGGTAGCAGAGGATATCGACATTTTTGCCTGTACACTGAGTGAATTCACAAGGATAACATTGTATATAATTAGTTATAGCAATTAGGTTGTCTAAGTTTTTGGCTACACTATTGTATTGGGTTGTACCTGTAAAAATAGTTGTAAGTGTGGAGAATAAATAAATAAATGTCAGAACTACTGGGTGGCTTGAACCACTCTGGCAGGGTAACGACTGCCCATACGATAAAGTAAGTAAACCTTTAACGGTGGAAATACGATGGATGAAATTTTATAAAAATCTAAGAATACTCATTTTAATTAGGTACCTTCTATGGCTTGAACATGCAAAAATCATTATCTATTGATTTTCACCGACCAAGAAATAGTATGTAAACATTTGCAGGACTTGAAGAGTATAAATATACGGTATACCTTCGAGCATCACATTGATAAACAATAGAAAACTAGAAGTATAGAATGAAGAACTAGAAACATAAAATTTCAGTACCGTAGTTCTATGACAAAGGCAATATTTCTTTGTAACTTTAAAGAAATTTGGGACTTTGGTCGAAACTTATTGGATAGAAATTTAGTAGACAAAATAAATGTGTTTTGATTTTTTCGAGATTTTTAATAAGAGTCTTAAAGTTCTAACGAGGGGTAAAAACGAGTGTATTCACATATGGTTCGTGGTAATAAACATAACAGGAATAAAACAAAATAACATAAAAATAAAATAAGTTGCCAAAGGAAGACATAATCGCGCCTTTGTACGAACAGCGGGATTATGTCTTATATAGTTTTTCCTTTTCATACCATTTAACTATAATATATTTCAAATAATTTATATGTTCCAAATTTATGTACACGCAATTAAACATTATAAATATAATAAAGCTATATAAAGGCACAAAGGTACTACTTATTTCGTAGACCCCCGAAAGGAGATACTAAGATAGATAAAAGATTACGCGAGTAATAGACTTATATACTATATATACAGTACAAACATAAAACGGACGGTCACCGTAGCTTAGTTGGTAGTGATCCTGCCTACGAAGCTGGTGGTCCTGGATTCGAGTCCCGGTAAGTGCAAATATTTGTGTGATGGGCATGAATATTTGTTTCTGAGTCATGGATGTTTTCTATGTATATAAGTATGTATCTATCTATATAAGTATGTATATCGTCACCTGGTACCCATAGTACAAGCATTGCTTAGTTTGGGGCTAGGATGATCTGTGTGACATTGTCCCGAGATATTATTATTATTATTAAATAGAATTATGTATGCCAAGCGACAGAGGCTTCCACACCTGCTCGCCTGGACAGAGTAGTTTCTTTTTTATAATATACATATATTGACTGGCCTGTTGGTCTAATGGTTAATGGCAGTGACTGCTAAGCCAGAGGTCGTGGATTCGATCCGTACCCAGGACAAATTTTTGTGTGATGAGCATGAATATTTGTTCTGTTTCTGGGTGTAATTTATCTATAATATGTATGTACTTAGAAATATATAAGTATGTTTATTACTTCTCTGGTTGCTTAGTACAGGCTTTGCCTAAGTTCTTGAATACTGCGAACCGGAAGTTGCAGCGTGGGGAGATCTTCAGCAAGGTGAAAAAGTCATGGGAAGCCACTGGAGGCCTTTGTACAGTCACATCATCACTATAATTTTAACGAATTTTAATTGTCTTATCATTAATATTGACTTTTTACTCTTTGTTTTATATTTTATGTTTCGTTTTTATGTTAATTTTGTTTCCTAAATTTTAAATTTTATTTTAGCTATAGTATTTTCATTTTATATTTAGTTTTAGTTGTTATAATTTCTTTTTCGTTTTTTACTGATGTCACGAGTGTCATGAATCTGTGTACCTTAATAAACTGTGCTTTTGATTTTAATTTTTAAGTGTTGTATTTAGACTAGCATTAATGTAACAGTTACTGGTTGTCCTAAATAAATAAATAAATAACAACGAAATTCGTAAACTAGATCAGAGCTATCTAAATTTAACAATTTCCATTCACCTGTCGTATTGAACATCAAATATTGTATGTAGAACGAAGCATAACAATTTGGTTGCCACACACACGTGGTGCAAATGGTGCGCTGCGCCGTGCACCGAGCGACGCTAAAAGTTTGCGGAAATTTTCGTAATTTTCTGTGACAGAGGTAGCCGGCACATATTGAATCTTTTGTGCGTCACTTATCTGTTGTAGTTTGCTTCGTTATTTACCTGCACAATATATTAGAATCTCAGTTTCTCCAAAGTGATTTCAATCATATATGTATAAGTTTATTATTCCAGGAATACTGGCTTTTAAATAACAATCATCATCTG
This sequence comes from Pseudoips prasinana, assembly GCA_951640165.1. Lineage (NCBI taxonomy): Eukaryota > Metazoa > Arthropoda > Insecta > Lepidoptera > Nolidae > Pseudoips > Pseudoips prasinana. The sequence goes on from OX621248.1 coordinate 35,903,735, forward strand.
GCTATGATTACCAAGAAAGTTGTATTTGTATCGGGTAGGTAACCCGACTCCTTGCGCCGGTTAGAATATTAAATTGTAGGACCCAGTCGTAGTGAGAACCTAATAAAATCTCCATCCTAGTCTGGTCTTTCCAAAATTACCGTAGTAACCTATGTGTTTTTTGTAAAATGGTAGACGGTCGTATAAATTTGATAGCTAGTCAGATAAGACAGGGAGCCGTCCGAAAACATAGTTTCTAAATTAATGTTATTAATCGTCAAGATATTGTATGTGGGTTGAGTTTTGACTTTTCATTTCAGATATTCAGCAAATATAAAGTTCGCTGACTAACCTGAATTGTGTATACGAACATCAAACCACGATACAATTATATTGAAATTAGTTACGATTGTACGTTTGTGAAATTGAGCGTTATTTTGTTACTAAAATAGAGTGAAGTGGACTGTAATATTTTACTATTAGGTTATAATGTAATTTAGCTGATGAGGTTTGTACAGCCTCTGCCCACTACTCATAAATCTATTTAGAAGCTAACTATGTACTAACCTAACGAATTCTATAATAATAATAATAATAATAATATCTTGGGACTATGTCACACAGATCAGCCTAGCCCCAAACTAAGCCAAGCTTGTACTATGGGTACCAGGCGACGATATACATACTTATATACATAGAAAACATCCATGACTCAGAAACAAATATTCGTGCTCATCACACAAATATTTACACTTACCGGGATTCGAACCCAGGACCACCAGCTTCGTAGGCAGGAGCACTACCAACTAAGCTACGGTACGTATCGTTTTATCTATAACTCAGATTTTTATTCCATACATACATAGAATCACGCCTGTTTCCCAGAGGGGTAGGCAGAGACAACAGATTTCCATTTTTCACGATCTTTGCACACCTCTTTTGACTGTCATTATATTTTTCACTCGCTGTGCCCCGCGGTTTTACCCGCGTTAAATTTTATACATTATCACAGCTCCTCCCCCGTAGGTGATAGCGTGATAATATGTAGCCTATAATATATTGACCCGACTTCTTAGTAATATTCATGCAAAATTTGAAGTAAATCCATACATACAGACAAACAGAGAAAAATTCTAAAACCTATAGTTTTGGCTTCGATATCGAATATAAATCAAGCCCCAAGTATTCTTTAAAAAAAATATTCAATGTACAGTTTTGACTTTCCAAAGAATTTCTTATATGTATAGATTATATAGTGCAATTTATAGAATTAACTTGGAAGCAGATAATAAAGGTGAGCGGGGCTCAAACTATACACTAAGATTATCCCATTGACGACATTTTATCAATACAAATTCAAACAAAGGGTCATGGCTTGTTAGCGTTTATACCCGCTGTCTGTGAGTCCATTATATCGGATTGTGTACATGTAAAAAAAGAACATTTTATTCACGTAACTTTATTAAAACCCTTGTGAATACTCAAAACATGATTTGACATGATGAATAGTCATAATATAATTAAGTATACATAATTATTGCTAGGTAGATATAGATAGGGCAGGCCCCTACAAGATGGATCGATGATCATGTGCGGGTCGCTGGAAACTGCTGGATGCGAATAGCGCGAGACCGGCAATTGTGGAGATCTTTGGGGGAGGCCTTTATCCAGCAGTGGACGTCTTTCGGCTGATATGATGATTATAATAGGAATGATTTCGTTATTTAGCTAGCTTATATTAAGTTATTGTCCAAGAGATTATATGTAGATGTAATTTTGGTAATTTCTTGTTTTAGATATATTTTAAATCTTGACTGAAATAATTCAATACTATCATTATGGCAGATCTTGTAACTATGACGATGATCGCACTTTAATACTACTACCGGATACAATGCGCACCAACTGAAGAGACCTAGCGAAACAAACTCAGCGGGTGTCTCTACTAACAGTTTCAACACGGCCCAGTTCATCTAACTAAGACATTCTTGGAATTTCCTCCAGTTCTTAAGAGAGAAGGGAATTGGGGTGTAACTGACTGACACGATTGCCAAAGGACTTTAATGTTACATGGCTAAGTCAAAGAAGCTTTCAGACGTGGTTTCATCCAATCCTTGATGATAGGCAGTTGCAAATCAATGTGCAGGTTTTAACTGCAAACGTATAACGGGAGATCCACGCCAAGTCGCGTCGGTTTGGATTAAACGCATATGAAACTTGACACACATGTATTCCATAATCTTGAATACTCTGTAATAATACTGTAAACTTCAGAGGAAAAAAAAATAGACAGATTTCTAGGGTCAGAAGCTACCACGTTCATAGGCTTCTACACTAGACCCCACCCAGGCAGCGTAAAATGGTAACAACATTTAAGTGCTATTTAAACATAGCGTTGTAACACCATATATACCCGGTGGGGATGTACGTTCACTTTATAAAATACATTCCGGCATAGATCTGATAATGTTACAGTCCTGGATGGGAGTACAGTCATTAGAGCCCATCAGGAAGGTAGGAAAATTTGCAATGCGCGAGTGATGCTATACGTGTTGCATGTGCCATCGTGTGTGTGTGTGGGCCGTATCCAAAATAATTACTACTACATACATATTACATACTACATATTAGTATCAAAAGACCGCTTACAACATTAAACCAAGGGTAGTCTTACAGTTTTGAGACATTTCTATAAATCAATGAAATTGGGTATATTTATCATGATTATTTTCTCTCCTCGCGCACATCACTATACCATATTTTTGAAAAATCTCTTGTTACATTACTGCAATTAGTTAATGTTCCGCTCCTAACCTACTACTAAAGTTGCCTGGAAGAGATCGATTCAAGAGATAAGACCGCCCTTTGTACAACTTGTCTATGTAATATTTCATGTCATACTAGCTATGCCCCGCGGTTTTACCCGCGTTAAATTTTACAAATTATCATAGCTCCTCCCCCGTTTGTGATAGCGTGATAATATGTAGCATATAATGTTGACCCGACGTCTTAGTAATATTCATTCAAAATTTGAAGTAAATTCATGCAGTACTTTTTGAGTTTAGCCCGGACATACATACCGACAAACAGACACACAGACAAAAATTCTAAAAACTATATTTTTGGCTTAGATTTCGATTGTAGATCACGCCCCAATTATCCCTTTTAAAAAATATTCAATGTACAGTTTTGACTTTCCTACGATTTTATTATATGTATAGATTCATTCAAAATTTGAAGTAAATTCATGCAGTACTTTTTGAGTTTAGCCCGGACATACATACAGACAAACAGACACACAGACAAAAATTCTAAGAACTATATTTTTGGCTTCGATTTCGATAGTAGATCACGCCCCAATTACCCCTTTTAAAAAATATTCAATATACAGTTTTGACTTTCCTACGATTTTATTATATGTATAAATGAATTCTTATGGTGTAAAATAAAGAGTATTATATTCTTATCTATCATATTTAGTTATAATAGATGTGCTCATATCAATTGCTTTCATCAGTCCGTATATAATTATTGAGCATAAGAACCGCTAAAGCGGTTTAATTTCAGAGCGTCTTCATGCTATAGGACAAATGTTAAGCCATGACAGGACCAGGTCGATTGAACTAGGGTAAACAGATCCCAGAAGAATATAAACATACTTTTTCGTTTGAAAGATAATTGATGTCATACCATACAAAATTCAATAATTATATAACAGACTGCAATACAAATTTAAATTAGATAAGTTTGTTGATAAAAAATAAAGAGACCTAACCTTTGAAACTTTAGGAGAAATGGCCCCCATTTCTGGACATACACCGAAGGCAATGAAACAAAGTTATAAGTACGAAAGCAGGACAAAATAAGAGCTGAATTTATTTATGTCCAAAGTGGAAACAGAAAAACTAGAACAGTTAAAAGTTTGGAATGTTGAGAAAAAGAGATATTGTTTTAGGGGTTTTATTACTTTTTTATCAGGCTGATGCCTAGTGATCGCCAGATTGAAAACTATTCCTATGTCGCGGATTCAATTCAGTCTTGCAGAATGAAAAAAGTTAACATTTGGAGCTTTACTTGAAAATGTCAGTCGATCAACTTTAGCTTGCAATTTGATGCGACACTTCTTTCACTTAGATGCATTTTATTTATTCCATGTAAATAGATTGGTCATCCTTAACTTCTTCTTTCGTCTACTTCTCTTACTACAAAATTTCTACTGAATGTATCAAGTGTTCTAACATATCTGTTAACAGTTCTAATGTATCAACTCTTCTCTCAAAGGAGAGCTTTAGAATATATTTCTTTGCATCTACCATTTCCAGCAGTTCTTCACTTGTTTTTCTTTTTCTCCAACCAATTCTCTCGGTTCTTCACCAACATCTGATTTCTAAATCATAAAATCTCTTTCGGTCCCTTTCTTTTAATGTCCATGTCTAAGAACTGTACACGTCAATATTCCAGAAGTACGTTTTAACAAATTGACTCCTGTTCTTTTCGGAGCTTCTCCATCACGTAACCACCGGAGTTGCTATTTATAATCTATCCATGATCAGATAAGATAAGATAGACTGCTCGTGTCGTGCAGTGGTTAAACTAATTGCCGTATTATCAGCTCCTCCTCTTATGTTTTGGGTTTGATACCCACGCAGAATAATAATTTTGCAAAGTCTCTAGCACTGTAAGGACCTAAAACACTGATGCAGGCGTATATTTAAAAAAATGCAGTTAATATAAAAAACAATGGGACACGTGCTCAAAGCACTGTTAAAATACATATGAATAAGTACATGCATTGAATCACAACTTAAATAAATTCCATTTGGGATAAATCTGGAATGATATCACTATACAATTATTAGTAGCCATATAAATAAAATGTGTGTTAATACAATTAATAAAAAATTCCCAACAGGTCTCACGTTATAACTTGTTACGTAATCCTTATCGTCGTAAAGTCATCTCATAAAATATTACGCACCGAATCTCAGCTTCGGCGCCGCTAATACCAAATAACATTATTTTTGTTAATATTTATTATATTTCCTCGAACATTTTTCAAAACACCGACCACAATGTACTTACACCATCCGGATAAGAATAGAGTTTGTGAAAGCCTTAAGAGGACTTCCGGACGACCTTTTCTAATGCGTATTCCAAATGCGTTCTGGATTATGAAACTAGGGTATATATAATAACATTCACAAAAGTGATATAAATTTCTACCGAGCCCAGAAGCTTGCAATATTTCGCGGTTAACCAAAAATGTATTTTGTAATATAAATCGATCCAAATATTTAACTATAAAAATATCAAAATGTGTTTTATTTCATAAATTAGTATAGAAGATATACTTTACATTACAATGTAGTTTTTTTACCATAAGATTGTATCCCATTTACTTATTTGAACGGATATTCCATGAGCAGTTTGACTGGAAGAAATCCCAGCAGTGATAAAGCCGCCCATTACTGGAATGAATTAATATGTACAATACACATCTACATCAAAAAGATTTTAGTAACTTTTATTTTACTAAAATATTTCAAAAATAATATGTAATTATTTCATACTTTCACCATGTTTTCACTAAAACTAGGTACTTACTTATCTAGTAAATAAAACCAAAAGTTTGAGGTATTATGATGACGCATTAAGACTAACAAGAATAACCTTAATTAGCGTTAACTAAACTATTCAGCCATTACGAAACCTTTCATTTATAATTTACTGATGAAAATTTACGGAGTTAACTCTCAACAAATTTCAGGCATTTGAAACAATTTTGTAAATAAACCTAACCCATATATATATATATATATTTCTATTTCTAATTTTAACAATACATTAAAAATATTACTTCAATTGGTCTACTTTCGAATAACTCTATTGAACAGAATATTATATCGTTTAAATACAAATTATAACTAGTAAACAAAATATCTGATTGAATAAAAACATAAATTCAATGCAGAACACGATACCTCGATTTCAACGATTTTGTTTGATTTTTTAGTGAAACACCGCAGGGAGACCAAAATGATGACGTAGCTGGCATTTCCCCTTAATTCGAATGCCTTCATATAAAGGTGTGATTTAGTACCCGGGAACACTATTTATCACCTCAAGTCGCGACCCGGATAACCGGGAACTCGCAACGGTCCAACTCGAGAGCCATCCTTGAGTTACTACCGTAATTAAAATGCATGCAACACAGTTCCGTATAAATTATCATATGATTATTAACTTTTGTTTGCGGTAATGACGTAAAACTTTTATAGGGTTGTGGCGCTCGTAACTTTTGGATTACTAATGGGTTTGGTTTTATCACCCCCGTGAGTGAGGGACTTTATTGTCGGTACAGCGAAAATAAGTAATAATTGCTGTCCTTTGGCAAGAATTTCGGTGTTATAAATCTGGATGAGAGTAGCAGTAAGTACACTGGTTGGACAGGATTATTCTCCAGGGAGTTTCTAGCGACACTAGAAGAATAAACTCTCATTTTTCTGTTCAGTATTAACAACTCCCGACGAAAAGGTAAAATTTTAAGTTAGTTGTGTAGTATGTGTCGCGACGAGTGACACCCATAGCTTAGTGCCTTCACAGTCTGTAAATACATACATACATACATGCCACGCCTGTTTCCCAGAGGGGTAGGCAGAGACAACGGATTTCCATTTGTCACGATCTTTGCATACTTCTTTTGCCTCGATTACTGTCATTATATTCTTCATACATGCAGAAAATTCTTTCTTCATTTCTTTTTTCAGTCTGTAAATGATTGGCAAATTTAAGCATCAAGGTAACTGCTCAGTATTTGGATGGATAAGCGGGTAATTTCGGGCCGTCTTCATGCTAACAGAGGACACGTTAAGTTATGTTCTATTGAGCGGTTTACTAACTCTCACCACTGGAAAGACTGCAGCAGCAGCTCGATCTATTGATGTTCTCAAATAGCTATATAAATTTATTACGATATACAATGTATATCGGAATTATACAACATGTAACGTAATTAACGCACATCCTCAAACACCCCAATTAGAATATTATGTTGTAATCATAATACATACACTGAATTTTTTATTTAACATGTATTTTTAAGCATTGTTATTTACTAAACTAGTTTCTTGGAATAAAGATTATTTTTCTTTATTTTGTGTTAAATGATGGAATTTGTATGAATACTAATTAAACTGCGATTTTAAAAGTCTTATAGCTTTGACTTATGGTCCATTTCAATTTGTATTGACTGTACAGGGTTAATATGACAATAATTTCCGTAGTTTGAATTATTTTTGGTATAAAAAACTACCTATATTAAAAATTATATAAATTGATTCAGTAAACGATTCTGAACAAACTATTTTCAGGATGTGCGTTAATTAAGTTACATGTTGTATAAATGGCTAACAGTTATCGTACGAGCCAAAAATCTGCAAAGACGCAGCGAGGCCAGACTCCCAACAAGGCAGACCATACATCTTGTGAGATTAGCTGGAAGCCACTCGATGCGGCTAGCGCTAGAGGTAAGGTGGATGGGATGGGCGTGAAACTGGGGGGGATGGGTGGGTATTATAAGCTTTACCATACAACTATTTTGCTAAGTTTTTTATCTTTTAAAGATATTAATAAGTTATAGCTACGAGTCCGACATAATACATAGACATAGCTTTAAGTGAAAACAACAAAATCTTAAATAACAACCAGTATTTTACTTACATTATCAATATTTCACCCTATAATAATTTTGTGAAGAAACAAAGAGAAATAAATGCTAGATTCAGTCGTAATTTATCGAAATTCCTTTAGGATTCTCTGAAGCGTAATGTTAAGAAAATTTCGTAACGATCGCCAAAGGCTCACCCACAATTAAGAAAATAAAAACAATACTCGCATTTTCGTCCCGGTGAATATTTCTCGTTAAATTGTCACGCTTCATAATCTGGGGCATTCCCGGGCTAACAGGATTGATTGGCAATCTCTTTAAATGTGTGCAAAGCTATTTTGCTAACAAATTGTTCCGCTTTTTGCCCAACAGTAATTGCTCCATATTTTAGGACGAAAATACCACCATTTATATCTGATCTTATCAGATATAATTTATTAATTGAAAGACAAACATAAATTGAAATAATTCTCAATCAGTAATAATGAAAGCACGTGGCCAGATCCTTTCGTTATAAAAAAAGCGTCACGCATGTCGCAAATTGTATACGTGATTATTTTACTATTTTGTCGCTTAAGACAAACCATCGTAAGCAGCGAAACGGTAAAATCGCCGCCGTAATTTGAATAAAACGGATTTTTGTCTATTTATTTCCTGAATTATTGTCTTGTACACTATTTATTCTATTTTTATGGGCTCTTCTTTATATTGAAAAGATGTATTATTGGGTCCTTTAGGTGGGGAGGATTGGCAGTACAACGACCGGAATGGCACGGGCTTGTCAAGAGGAGAATACACATTTCTGAGGAGCAACAAAAAGCGAAGCTGAAAGCCCGACAAACCGCGACTATTCACTACAATTATATCAATGGGGAATTCACATGCACTCAGTGCGGGTGACGCTTTACTTAGAAGATTGGGTATGGCCAACTTTGGGCGCGCCAACGCCGTACATAGTAGGAGTTGATGCGGTTACCATGATCGAAATAGGTTTTGGAAACCATTATCTTTGTGTCGACTGCATTGATTTTGTTGTTTAGCATTTGAAATGCGAATGTTTGTTTGTTTTACGCTTTCTCACCTTAACTACTTTACTCTACAAATACTATACAAATAATACTATCTTAAAATTTAAAAAGGTATATTAAACATAGCAAATTTTTAAAGTAAAATACGAAACGAAGGAATAAGTTTGACTCTCGACAAGCATGCAGCACTATGATTCGTTACTGTGGTTTGTTTTCATATATAAATAGCAAGGAAAACAAGTAAGCGGGTCACCTGATGGTAAGTGTTCACCGCCGCCCATGGACACTTGCTACATCACAGGGGCTGCAAGTGAGTTGCCAGCCTTTCCGGAAGGAATATGCTCGCTTCTTTAAACCAAGCAAAACCAGTTCGGAAATACCTGCGCAGTTAATTGATTCCAAAGTTCCTGTGTCCAGGTGATACGGGTGAAATTTCTACCTCTGGCGAGACGGTCGTGATGGGGTGATAAGTTTTGCCAATCACTTTACTTCATTTTGCCCAAGAGGTCAAATAGATCAAGCGTTTCGTTTTCTTTAGACTCGTATTAAACCTAAAAAAGAAGTAAAACATCAAGACGAGGCCATGGGCAGAATAAAGAATCCAGTGTATTTGGGGAAACCTAGCTATAATATTAACTGAAAAACTTTTACTAAGTTTACTTCAGGGAAACCATTCAAACATTCTGATATGTTTACTTAACAACCCGTACAAATAATTACTTTCAATTAGTTTGCCATATTGGGGACAGATAAAAATATTTATATTGCTTAATAGATTCGCGATCGATTTGTTAAACACTAAAAGTACGCAAGTCTGTAGACAATGCTTGAAAATATCGATACAATTTCAGTTCCACGGCAAACCTACTACATCAAAACACAGCACGTTACTACCTTTACGATAAGCATAAAAAATTATGTAACTCCATTATTCCATTCATTTTTACGCAATTTTTTGTTGTACTGTCATCAAATAGCACAATTACTTCTCCTTCATTACAAAACTAATAAAAAAAGAGAAGACTATTTAATAACATCTAAGAATATACAGACTAATAATAAAATAGCAAATGTTACTTCAAAGCTTCAGTTGTTCCTGAAAATAAAGCAAATATTTTGCTTTAATTTTCATAGTAGTTTCCATTGAGACGTTTTGTACTTTCTGAAGTCCTATTGGTTTACGCAGAATTTAATTTCTATTTCGGAACTCATCTTTCCTTTGTGGTTGTCTAGTCAAGTAAAATTACTGTCTACAGTTACCAAATAAATTGATAACAAAGTAGTAAATATAAGTTTTATTTTTGGTTCGTTTCCTATTGAATGGGACAATTCAAATCCACGAATCTTGCACGCAGGTTTGATAATCAGCCTTCTGAACAAGCGACTTTCTGAAAAGGCTTTGATTTTTTTAAACAGCCTGGCTTCTGTAATAATTGTATAAAGTTAGTAGGTATAAGTACTAACTTTATGAATAAATTGTAAAACAGAATGCCAGGATGTATAGTGTTTAGTGTTGTGTTTGGGACTATGTGAAGGCTTTAGTTCTCTTCACAGGTTCCAAATCGACTACTGCGTACCAGTATACCGAGGTGTTAAAATGTTTATAGGAAACTCTACCATCAGTGAATAAAACGAAGATCATGTCCTCTTGTAGTTGTATTTGACTATATTTACCGAGGATATACCATCCTCCTAGGTAGGTCCAAATTCACGAAAGAGATCAATCCTCGGATCCAACTCTGTTGAGCCACGTTAGTTAAGACATGAAACATCTTCTCGTCACTGAAGGATGCGACTGAGAAGACTGGGCGCGACTCGAAACATACAAAGAATTTACCCTGAATACCCACTATTACAAATATATCACAGTCACATATGTCGCAATGTTATTTTTATGCTCGATGGGTTTTCGCTTATATCTAACTTGATGGTAAGAGAAGATGTGGTCTAAGATAGACTGCGCGTACGATCCTTGTTCTCTCTAGCCCTGAATAAACCAATGTTATGTGAGTCTGGAAACACGACTTCAGTAGGATGTTCCACAGATTAACCGGGCGTGTGATGAACGAAGAAGCAGAGCGCTTCTTACGGTATGCTGGAATGTCAACAACAAAGCGATGGAGACCCTCCAGACGCCTGGTAATCTGATGAAGAAAGGGGGTATTAAGCGCTTCCCCATGAAAAGGCCAGTAGAAAACCCACAAGCTTACAACCTTACGTCGATGATGCAAGTTTTGGAGCCTTTTAATCATTATATCGATATCCTGCAAGCACCTGTGACTATGAATCCAAAGTCTTTAGCTGATACTTTGCGGAGCTTTCCCAAAGATGAAAGTAGTACTACATGAAGGATCGGACTTGAGCTTTATATAGATTTAAACGCTGTTCCTTTGTGCAGTAACGTCTCAAAAAAGTTTTAAATCGAAAGTATTCAATCAGTGTGTGTATATACCTCATAAAAAGGCCACTCAAAGAGCAATGGCCTACTCATGACTACGGTCGGAATATCTCTGAGAGATCGAATCAGATGGCGAAGTGTGCAGTTAAACAAAAGTATTGAAATAATAAGTAATATGAATAGTTGCCAAAGTGAAATGGTGGCTGCTAAAGTGACATAATTTCTAAGCATCTCCAAGTATTACATGCGTAATGTGTTAGTTCTAGCAGTAGTCGTTAAAACATGGATTAAGTCATGTCAAAGAACTTCTAGGCGGCTAAAACTCCTCTGTCACTAGATATAAATAAAACAATAGTCGAGCTAACAAACGCTACATTGTACACACGGCTACATATCAATCTATACAGTTCCAGTATAAGCTGACCTCTAATTGTATGGAAATCCTATACAACGCAAGATCAGCTTACAATAGAAATGTATAGCTTGATATGTAGCCGTGTGTACGTAGCGTTTCAAGCCCGACTGTAATACCACCGCCTTACAAAATATACTTCAAGTGTTATGTATTAATTGTCGCATTGTTACGTTAATTCAGTAGTTAGCTCATTGGAGAGGAGGAATGATTATAAAAGTGTCATATTTATTAAAAGCAACGCAGCTTCTAGGAATCATTACAACATTTCCTATGCAGATGACACTGTGCTCCTAAGTGCGTCTATTTGTGGTTTGAGAAAGCTCATACGGATTTGTGAAAAATACGCCTGTGACCATGGGTTGAAATATAATGTCAGCAAGAGCCAGTACCAGTCTTTGAGACCGCCGGTGCTGGATGTCCACTATATCTACAACCTATAAAACTGAATGGTATTCAACTTGAAAGGGTTGATAATTTCATAGGGCATATAGTGACGGTTGGTCTCGATGATCATGCTGACATAGAACGGGAACGGAGGGCGCTGTCGCGAAGGGCGAACATGTTGGGTCGCAGGTTTGCACGATGTTCGGTCGCAGTAAAAATAACGCTTTTCAGAGCATACTGCACCTCGTTGTACACCTGTTCCCTATGGGCTATTTATACTATACTGAACGCGGAGGGCACTGTACTGGACACAGTGCCCTCCGCGTTCAGTATAGTATAATAACGCTTTTAGGGGAGTTTTGAGGCTGCCCCCCTTCTGCAGCGCCTCGGGCATGTTTGCGGATGCGCGCACCGATTGTTTTCACGCTACGATGCGTAAAAGGTGCGCCTCCCTGGTGCGCAGAGTCCGGGCCAGCTCTAACACTGTCCTGATGATGATCGCGGATCGATTGGATTGCCCCTATATCCAGCACTGCTCACAGAGGCAAGTCATAAAGTGTAGGATATAGGCGTAATTTCAATCTTTCTAAATATAGCGTTATTTAATTTAATTATATGTACCAATATTTATTTATCAATTTAATCAATTAGTATCGTGTGTGTTATTATTATTATTATGTTATTTCTAATTATTAATTTGGTTTTTGTATTTAATTATGTTTGTATTTTCTGCCTATGGGTCGCAATTAGTTACCCGAAATAAACATATTTTATTTTATTTATTTATTTTATAAACTATCAGATAGTTAAGTAGATGTAGAAATCCTACTAATATTATAAACGTGAAAGTTTGTAAGTATGGATGGATGGATGTTTGTTACTCTTTTACGTAAAAGCTACTGAATATATTTTAATGAAACTTTACAATAATATTACTTATACATCAGAATAACACATAGGCTACAATTTATAAAGATATTAAGCGAATTGTCCAAAATATGACGATAAGTGTCAAGTAAGTAGGAAAAATCTACCGTCTGCGAGCTATTCCGGCGTTCACTGCCAAAACCGCTAAAGGTACACATCCTACTAATATTATAAATGCGAAAGTTCGTGAGTATACATGGATGTATGTTTGTTACTGTTTTACGCCAAAACTACTTTAATGCGGGTGAAACCGCGGGGCATAGGACAAGTAACAAATAAAGCTGTTTCCCTTTAGATTTTATATAAACTCCACACGACAGTTCAAACAAAAAACAATATACTTACATGGACAAGTCACCGCATGGTAAAGTTATAGACTTACAAAATTGTAACACTACAGTAAAATACAGTCAAACGCCAAAAGCCCTTCGCTTGTGCCACATAAAACGCGTTAAGACGCGTTTTCGCTGCGTCAAATTATGGATGATTGATGCGGCAACTCGGCCGTCCGCTGCCAACAGCGACCACCATGCCGCATGTAATCACGCACTCTTATTGCGCGAGTGATTTGTGCGCCGCATTACGAATCCAAATTGTACTCGTAGTTTGTATATTGCAATTTGTTTTAACTGCGTTAGATATAAAATTGCACTTAGAGATAACTCTAAACTATAAATCAAAGTCAAAGTCACGTTTTTTATTGTGGTACATAGGTAGTAGGGTGTTATTTACAATAATATTAGTGTTCATCTATGACCCGCCGTACTGCCATACAATAATGATAAAGTTATTCCGTCTACATATTACTATCATTAAAATATTCACTTAGACTATAACAACATTTACTAATTAAAAAGGTATATAATGTGTTTTTATATTTTTTTATGTCTCTTATATCTCTAATGGTCTTGGGTATTTTATTATATATATCAGGGATCAGATAAAAAACACTTTTATGAAACAATGCTGTTTTAGGGTGTACACGTGTCATTTTATTTCTATGTCTAGCTCGATCACAAAAATTAAAAAGATCAATATTTGATTTCGCGAAGATGGCACATTCATAGATATACATGCATGGAAGGGGTAATATATTTAGCTCTTTGAAATCTTCTGACATAGCTGCAGTACATTATAAAGTCAATTAAGGTTTGGAATTTATGTTTTTAAATCTGCTTAAAATATTGTAATACTGTTGAAGTGGTTGGCAAATGCTTGCTTCTCACGCTGGATATCGTGGGTTCTATTCACACCCAGGACAGATATTTCTGTGCATGAACATTGAACATGTCTTTTTGTCCTGAGTCTGGGTGTAATTATACTATATAAGTATGTTTTTACAAAAGAAAAGTATTATATATAGTATTACAGATATCTGGTTTCCATAGTACAAGCTCTGCTAATATACTTAGTGTTGGGCTAAATTCTGTTCCAACTCATATAGGTGCTTGAGATGATAGAACAATTATTTACTTTTGATATTTTGTATGTTTTATGCCATTTATGATTACGATACAATATATAGCAATGTTTGATGTTCTCATAGATTAGCACATTTAGACATAGAGTTCACGTACAGGACCGACAGCTTTAAGTTTTCTCCGTCGCAAGGGGGTGTAATACCGTCAACTTTCAGACTTTGGGCTGACACTGAGAAATTTCATTTTACGGAGAAATCCCAAAATCTCTTTTTGGCCCGACCCGGGATTTGAACCCAGGACTTCATTGTCTGCGGTTGAACACGCTACCGCTAGACCAACGAGGCAGTCATTTAGTATTAGCATAAACTTACAATAAGAACTTACAATAAGACTTGTCAGAAGGTTGATATTGACCTATTCTGCAATACCACCTGCAGAATTAAAAATAAATTAGCCATTAACTTTTTTAGGATAGATAATTGAATAACTGATATTTATTAGTTTTATTTCTAGCTAGTCTCCTTGATTTTCTTTGTGTTGATTGTGATTTTGTTTAATGTCACGTAAATTTCCACAAATATTCTAAATTTTTTACTCTCTTTATCTTTATGCTTTGTCTACCGATTTTCTTATTTTTTTTAAATTTATGAATATTAGCGAAAACTTGTAATTGGCCTTCATCCTTTATTGTATGTTTTATTTCTGTTCTAGCTGTAAGTTTTCTAGATTAATAAAATAAAATAAACTATGCTAATACTAAATGACTGCCTCGTTGACGGTATTACACCCCCTTGCCTCGGAGAAAACTTAAAGCTGTCGCTCCTGTACGTGAACTCTTTCCGGCCGTGTCGCTAGGCGTCCCATCGGATCATAAGAGTGATGGAATAGAAAGTGCCCCTGTGTTTGCGCTCACACTTGTGCACTATAATATGTCCTGCGCAATTAGCTAGTCTCCATTGAGACTGGCCACCGTTGGCGAAGTTCGGTCGGGAGGACATTATTATTAGCATAGTTAGTTCTCCGGGTCTGTAAATAATCTGCAAAGTGGCACGCGGACTGACCACCAAAGTCAATTCATTTCTGATCACTAAGGCGGGCACGTTAAGAGCATGACTGTAGACCTTAAGAAATGTCAGAGGCCTACAAGTTAAATTTTCCATCATACCATCTCGATTTTTTTGAAGTTATACTTCTTTTGGCGCGATGGAGAAAAATGATGAGAGTGAATTTTTACGATGCGCGCGCACACCGACACCAAAAAATTTAACAGCATGAAGTTAGTTCTAGGTGGTATGAAAATGTATGAGAGTGAATTTTTACGATGCGCGCGCATCGTAAAAATAACAGCATGACGTTAGTTCTAGGTGGTATGAAAATTGATAACTATGTTCAAGTTGTATATTAAGAAGTATAACTTCTAACGCGTGTACATAAGTACACACAAGTTTTTTTTTTTTATTGAGACATTATCTATTCACATTAAGTTTCCATGGTATTAATTACATTGAGCAACGTAATATATCTGTTCTAGTCTGCGTTTATATAAGCTCTCTAAGTTTATGTGCCTAAAACTAAGCGGTAATTAAATCAGGAAAGACTCCGGCAATAAATAGCAAACCCATGGCCCCGGAGGCGGCACCACTACACAGCATTCCACTTATCCGACAACTTATACAAATGGGCCGTAGCGCCGTACATATCAAATCCTATTCCACCCTCCTTTGAATCCGTATAAAATGGCCCTCTATTTTGTCTAAATGTTGTACAGGACATATTTACTTTCCAAATTTTCCATAAATTTGAGAAGACTTATTTTTTTTTTAAGGAAAACGCCCGCAATAGGGAGTTTAATCCCTGTGTCGCGGGGTACTTTACAAACATATAATAGACGGACACAAATTATAACCAGACTCAGAACAACTATTTATGGGCCACATAAATAGTTGTCCGGCGCGGGACTCGAACTCGCGACACGAAGCGGTGAGGCGACTGTCTAAGCCGCTGCGCCACACGTGCAGTCGAAGACTAGTTTTAGAACCCAGCTTAATCTGAATAAATAAAACTAATACGAAATTCACTTCTTCACAAGTAACTAATATCTATACATATAATAAAATCGTAGGAAAGTCAAAACTGTACATTGAATATTTTTTTAAATAATACTTGCGGCGTGATCTACAATCGCTTTCGAAGCCAAAAATATAGTTTTTAGAATTTTTGTCTGTATGTCTGCATGTATGTCCGGGCTAAACTCAAGCACTGCATGGATTTACTTCAAATTTTGTAAGAATATTACTAAGAGGTCGAATCAACATAAATAGGCTACATATTGTCACGCTATCGCCCACGGAGGAGGAGCTGTGATAATTTATAAAATTTAACGCGAGTAAAACCGCGGGCATATCTAGAAGGCTATAATTTATAAAGTTTAACGCGGGGTAAACCGCGGGGTACAGCTAGTTATAAATGCGAATCTTGTTATGATTTTAGTGTGTAATTTCAAGTCATTTGCCCAGCTTTCCAAATGATGCGATGATGCTTTTGAAATTCGGAAAGAAATCTCTGTGATCAGGCGGTAGTCATCACGAATGATACTGCCTAGGTTTCCGAATGTTGGTACTTCCTCGAGAGGTCTCCCACGCAGTTTTGACGGGCCTGTTGGCGTGGTTGGCAAATGCTTGCTTTCCACGCCACCCAGCTTCCCCAGCCCAGCCACTTTCCCCATCCAGGACAGATATTTATGTGCATGAACATGCCTGTTTGTCCTGAGTCTGGGTGTAAGTATTTAATTATAAAAGAAAAGTAGTAGGTATATGTAGTATATCAGTTATCTGCTTTACATAGTACAAGCTCTGCTTAGTTTGGGATCAGATGGTCGTGTGTAATAAATAATGTCCCATCATATTATTAATATGTATTATTAAAATAAAAAAACGGATGGATTTCTGCTACAGCGTCCAACCTCAACGGTTATCATCCAACTACTGAGGGCATATGGAAATCGATTGTATGGGTAAATACAGGTGCTGTTTCTATTCCCTCTATCACAATTCAGTGTGACGGCTCTCTGACAGGATCAAGGAACTACAGCTTTACGTTTTTAGAGGCATGCGTGTTCCAAACACCAGACAACTACTAAGTGTTATACTTTTCAGAAAAAACTCCTGTACCAAAAAAAATCAAGCAATTAAAATTATTAGCTTATACGCATAATACTTTTTAGCTCGGTACCAACGGCTTAATTCGCTAATCACCACTAAAACAACGAAGCAGTCAAAATCCGGTATATACAATGCATTCAAATATTTACAACAATCAATATACAGAAACAGCCACTAAGATATCAAATAAAAACGGATAAATATAAACCAGGCAAACAATACCAACGCACGTAAATTCAATGCGATAAACCGTGGTCCAATATCGGATGAATCCGAAGACAAATTCGGGTGTCGCGATAAAACTCGCTCGCAATATTGGCGCAAATAAACCGCGAGACGGAATTAAACGTTGAACGATCGCATGTTTATGTTGTGTAATGGCGGAATTGGAATTCGGGCTGGTGAGGTACAGAAAGGGTACCTAATAAAAAGCGGCACTATATTTAAATAGGACGCTAAAGCGTTTTGAGAAAAAGTTCTACGTCTGCCATCAGGGAACTGAGTCTTATTAGCGGTTGTGGATATTTCTAAGACTGTTATTATTGTGTTTGTACGTATCATAATTATATTCCATTTCCATGACGGCCACCGTAGCCTAGTTAATTGTAGATGTTTTCTATGTATTAAGTATTTATCTATGTATATAAGTATGTATATCGTCGCCTGGTACCCATAGTACAAGCTTTGCTTAGTTTGGGGCTAGGATGATCTGTGTGACATTGTCCCTAGGTATAATTACATTATATTATATTTAACGACCTTATACGATCCTGTATTTTACTGTTGAATAAAATTATTACATCCGCGTATCTGCTTGGTAACGCGTAATAAAAGAAAAGGGCGCTCAGGGATGTAATTTCCCCACATTAGTAAGACTTCAGTATGTAAAATAAATAGTCTGGATGATCAGGATAAAATAAGTAAGAGATCGAAAAAGGATATATTCCTAATATAGTCAATTTATTACCCATATTGCATTTTAGTTAGCCATACCTGACTTAGTTATTTGACTTTTTTTTACTTTCTCACAAAATTGCGACTGGTTGTCGTCGTATTTAAAAGGCGTTTTTATTTAACTTTTAAATATCGTTAACAGTGAACCTAGGAAGCTTTTAGTGCTTCATCGGAGATTAGAGGGGACTGGGGGCTGAATTTGTCTAGGAAATAAGACTGCAAAGTAAGAATACCGCGCAAGAGTCCTTTGGAGTTCGGATCTCGGCTCAGACCGGTTACTGATGCGACGATATATTTATGACATTAACAAAAGGTCTTCATTTTATACATCTAGTTAAAGAATATGGATAAGAAAAATATTACTCGTTTTAGATACATGATTATATAGAATAAACTACACCAAAATAAGTCAAACTTAGTTGCTTATTAGATTTTATTAATGAAAAGTAAAATTATATATATAAGCAAAATTATATATATAGGAATTTTTTATTTAACATGTATATGCATTGTTATTTAATAAATTAGTTTCTTGGAATAAAGTTTATTTATCTTTATTTTGTATTGAATAATGGAATTTGTATGAATACAAATAAAACTGCGATTTAAACGTCTTATTATGTTGACTTAGGGTCAATTTCAATTTGTTTTAACTGTACAGGAGTAATATAATAATAATTTCTGTAATTCCCTAAAAACCTATATAAAAATTATATAAATCAATTCAGTAAACGATTCTGAACAATTTATTTTCAGGATGTTCGTTAATTAAGTTACATGTTGTATAGCTTATTTACACCCAGACTCAGTACAAAAAGATATGTTCATGCACACAAATATCTGTCTTGGGCGGGATTCGAACGGCCTGCAGCGTGAACGCCAAGAATATAGGAACCATGCCAACCGGCCCGTCAAAAACAGTTATTATTTGAAAACAGTATTAACCGTCTCGCCTGCTGGCTATAGTAAGGTATTCCAGCAATTGGTTAAAGCAAGTGGTACGAATAGAGGTACATAAGGACGCGTAGATCATGCGAAACACTGGTCTTGATTTGAGGAAGAAATTCAAGGCTATCATGAGGAATCAAGTGATTCCTTAAAAATATTACCTTTCTTAGTGTAAAATAATCAGTTCAAATAATGATCAGTAGTTAAATAAGAAATTATCAGATTAATACAAATTTAAAATATCATTTATACCGTAAAAAAATACATTTATGTGGAATCGTCTGTTTTTACCCTACCGTGCAGTGCATGACATGGCAGCTACTGAGAAACATTGCCCGAAAACTCAGTAGGAATCCTTTTTTAAAATAAATTATACTTAAGATTAATAACAATTATGTGTGTTGACTCCGAAAAACTCAATCACAAGCACTTTTGTCACTTAAATAATCAGAAATTGTCTAATATGCCCTGCTACACAATTTGACTTTAATTATTCTTTTCAACTTATTCGTAGACAATTCTCTAATAGCATTCGAAATTTTGTTATAGAATCTTATATATTGCCCCATAAAAAAGTTATTTGGGCTTACTCTTCACCAGAAAATTATGTAATTTTCTTATATGTGTTTGAAATACATACGTAGCATCGTTCAACGTGAAGTTTCAACATCCTGAATATCTCATAGCCGGTTGAAACTTGCTTGTAATACGGCGGGCAACTTGCGCGTTAATAATAAATTCAAGCAGGTTCAGATGTTCTAAGTGTTCTAACTGACAGCTAAGAGCCGTTTGAGCGGCGAGATGTTGCGAGCGTTCCGTCTTACAGGTGTGTTAGGGAATTGAATTCGCAAGCATTTATGTAGTTGTATAGTGAAGGAGATATTGTAATATTCGATTTTTATCGTGTTTTTTATTATTAAAACTTACATATGCTGTAGAGCTTCTGAACCGCACAAGCACATATGGGTGTGCAAATAAGCGTACGTGCACTTTGTGTTCATCCACTGACATCAGAGCTCGATGAAGAAGAGGCACAGGATTGAAAGCTTTAAGTCGCTTCTGAGATACTGTTTCCGAGAAATAATAATGTAAATGTAATAATGGAATATCAGTCACGGCGGCTAGTTTTACTGGTGACTGACTATCTGCGCAGGACACAACTAGCTAACACAGAGGGACTAGCAATTCCATCACTCTCATGATCCGATGAGACTATTTGCACACGACCGGAAAGAGAACCGGTACAGCACCGACGGCTTATCGTGCTCTCCAAGGGGATATAAACACCACCAATTCCCAGACTTCGAGATACTAATATTATTGCCTTTTACATCCAATAATCACTTCTTAGCCCAACCCGGTTAGAACCTGGGACCTCATTTTCTGCGGTTACAATCTACCACTAAAATAACAGGGCAGTCAACCGCCTAACAACAACAAGAACAAGTCACCAACTACACAATCTCCTCCAACAACAAATGCTCAAGCACGATACCGAATATAAAGCGACGACACTAAATAAAACCCACCGGCCCCCTTACATTATTTGGCGACAAACCCAGTCCTAAATAGTAGGCCATTGATTCTCGGGCCTTAATAAACTGGCTTTCTAATTAAGCGCCTGATTGTAATTGAAAGGGTCTTTCACTGATATTTGAACAACAATTCTTGAAAGGGATTAAGAGCGGATTCCGTGTGTCGAGGGTTTTTGTAACGCGTTGTTTGCTTCAAGGTTACAGCGAAGGCTGAGGATCTTTGGCTGCGGTTCGAGATAGGTACCTATCTCCTATGTATATATTGAACGATTGGAAAGCTATCAATCAAATGAGTCTTTGAATGGAATTTCCTAGAGAATAAAACAGTATTATATGTATTTATTTTGACAATGTTATTTATAGTCCATAAATAATATTATACCATTGTATTGACTTTTGATGTCAGTATATTGCAGCTAGACGGTGTTGAGATGTTTATTACAATAAAAAAAAACTTGTGTGTACTTATGTACACGCGTTAGAAGTTATACTTCTTAATATAAAACTTGAACATAGTTATCAATTTACATACCACCTAGAACTAACTTCATGCTGTTAAATTTTTTGGTGTCGGTGTGCGCGCGCATCGTAAAAATTCACTCTCATCATTTTTCTCCATCGCGCCAAAAGAAGTATAACTTCAAAAATGGAATCAAAGTACAACATGACTACACACATGTGGCGCAGGTTCAAGTCCCGCGGCGGGCAACTATTTGTGTGACCCATAAATAGTTATTCTGAGTCTGGATGTAATTTATGTCAGTCTATTAAATTTTTGTGAAGTATCTCGCGACACGAGGAATTAAATTCCCCAGTGCGGGCGTCCTCTTTTTTTAACAAAAATAAAAAAAAACATAGGAAAGTGAACTAACACAAAATCGACACAGATATGGATTTTAAGACTACAAAATCTGTTGGCATTAATAAATAAATAGATATCTTGTGACATGACATGTGATATGGCAACCAGGCAGCTTATAATACTCATAAATTTATAAATACATACAAAGTATAGATAAATCACAACCAGACATAGAAGAAACAAAGATTTGTCCAGAGTGGGGATCGAAACCACGACTCTTAGCTGCCAGGGTTAAGCCACTAGACCAACAGGTCTGTCTACAGACAAAGTAAAATATAATAACTATTTAAAAATATCAAATCGACTCGCAACTTTTGTTGTTGTTGGAATTTGATTTAAACAAATGTTTTTTGGGAAAATAACAAAAGCATTTCTTACTGATTAAAAGAATGATCAAAATAGTTAAATATACAACGGCGGAGAAATAGCGCAACGTACGTAAAAAAACTAAAAAAAAAGCAAAAACAAATTGAAAATCTCTTTCTTTTTATGTCTGCCAAATATGGATTACCTTATAAGCAACTATATAAACCCGAACTCCAAACGATTTTAATAAATTAAATTACGTCTAAATGCTCGGGCCATGGTGTCTAAGCCTATAGATACGTTTAGCAATATTTTAAAAAGTTTGGTCGACGCTACGCCAGACGCCAGCCTTCTGTGAACGTCCTCGAACAGTGATGTAAGTGTCAAAACACTCCTCGTGTTTTGACATTTAAGCTCATCGCTAGTTAATGATCACATAGATTATCTTGAAAAAAAAGAAATAAATATTTCTTCGATGAAATGATTCCCACCCAGTACAGATATTTGCGTGCATGAACATGTATGTTTGTCCTGAGTTTGTGTGTTAATTATCCATATAAGTACCTATGTATTTACAAAAGAAAAGTAGTATATGTAGTTTACCAGTAATCTGGTTTCCATAGTACAAGCTTTGCTTAGTTTGGGATCAGATTGCCGTGTGTAAATAATGTCCCAGTATATTTGTATTATTATTTGATATCTATCTTTAAGTAAATTGTATTTTAGTGTAGCTATGCAATCTGCTAGTACTTTGGTGAAACAATCACCTAAAACCAATATCTTATTGTATGATTAGAACAAATGTTGCCAGATACAATGTTTTCACATTACTGCTTGCCATCAAATTATATTACTAGCAATGAGAGTAACGGCTACTGTGAACGATAAACTACAAAATTGGAAGACAGAGGGACGTTTCAATATTTATGATCGGATGGGAAACAACAATGGCAGTTGTATATTAAAATGTTTCCTCTTTCCAAAAGCTTTTCTTATTCAACATAAATTTAGTGTGAAAGACACAGAAATGTTAGAAAATATGGTGGTAATTAAAGCACATCCAGCTACCCCAATCTGTCAAATTTCTTTTATGGATTTTCAACTATATCACATAAGTGAACTTTACACTTTCATTTGGGGAAATTTGACAGATTGGGGTAGCTTGATGTGCTGGCGTCTGTACATTTTCTCTTACTACATAAGAAATATTTTACTTTTTTGTACCTATAGCAAACTTCAAAACTTTACATTAGGGTGAATAGGTATCACTCTAAGGAAAATAATAGATGTACTGATACAAGACAGTACACCTGTTCGCCGGCCCGTTTTATTTGTTTTCTGAGGTTCTATATATACTTAAATAACTTCTTCATTCTCTATTGAGATGAAGATTGCGTTGTGATTGATAGAGCGCTGGGTTATTTAAAGCCCTCGATAGATATCACTACACAAAGTTAGTAATATCAATAATAATAGCCTTAAGCCACGTGATCTGTTGTAGATTTTAAATCTACAACAGATCACTTGGTTTAAGGCACGATGCAATGACAAGATCAGGTGGAAAAACAATGCATAGAGATTTCCAATTAAAAAGCAACTTATTTTCAAAACGTATACGCCATCCAATTGAAAAGTATTATTTTAATTTTTGCGATTATCACAAAAAATAAGCCGGTTAATAGCAAGTTGTTGTTGATTTGACAATTTGCATAACAATGAATTAAGGTTGTATGTACAATATTGAGAGAGTAACTTTATTATTTGAAAGTCACTTCTGATACATTTACGTACGGTTCAAACGTTTCAGACTCAACAGTTTCGGACATGAGACAAGTAGGTAGCGACCTGTTTTGTTGAAAATCTTCAAAGATAATATCATATCAGCCGAAAGATCTCCACAATTTCTGGTATTGCGCTATCAACATCCAGCGAATTCCAGAAAGAATAACCAAGCTGAAGTGGCAGTGGGCAGGGCACATAGCTCGTAGAGCTAAGACTCTCGCTGCCCCCGGGGCAGAAAGGGTCTCCAATGGCGGGTGGGCTTTGACCTTGAGTAACATAATTTTTATCGTAAAATGCAAAAATAAACTCTTCCTGTTGTATGAGACCTTAAAGAGCCAAAAATGATTTTAATTGTAATTAACATTTAAACACGCAACAAATAAAACTAGACATTTATATGACAAGGGACTCGAAAGCAGGAAGATATATAAATAAGTAAAATTAATAGCGGTCGAGAAGGAAGCTTGACGAGTGAAGTAAGTATGATTTATTGCTGGGTTTAAGGTTGTCGCGTTATACCAGCCTTTGTTACGAAAAAAGCGTTTAAAATACGATGTACGGATGTATTAGGGTTCCACAGAGAGTACGAGGGACAAGTCTCTAGGTAACCTAATGTTATCGCCTTTGTGCTCCGGAAGATACATTTGTATACCTACTTACTTTTATAGAATGTTCATGGTGGCCAGTCCCAATGGAGAATGTATGTAATTGTCATATTTGGGCTCATACCCAAAGCATTGCAAATCAATACTTGAGTGAGGTCGGTATTACGGTTATGGTCCGTCCAGCAAGAAGCCTGGATATAAATCCCATGAAACTACTAAGGGATGAGTTGAAGAAAAATCAGAGCGAGAGATCCTGTTCCAGAGACGCTTGGCCATCTTAATACCGGTATACATCCGTGCCTCGAGGGACTGCATGGAAAAATTCATTAGAACCCAGGGAAGAAATACGAATATTCTGGTTTTTTTTTTGTATGTCCTTGTATCCAAAATTGTACAAGTTGTTTAAATTGTAAAATATATCTCTTGAATAGAACACATCAGCTAAAGGAACTTATGTTAATGTGAAACATTAATATTCGCTAAACGATTATTTATAGGCAATATCGGCAATTTACACAGATATAAAATAGTGCTAACTATTTTCTTTTGTGTACTGTAAAAAACAACTTTTAGACTACATGACTGAAGTAAAACTTAGATATACGAAACGTACCTGCCTATAGAGTAAGAAAATGTGTGCTGGCACCTCTCTCTCTTACCCAGTAATATACGAATCGTAACTATCTCTTTTTATTTTCACTAACTTATATATCCCTCTCAACTTTCGTTCGCCTACAAAACCAAACTTTTTAAATCTCAAAAATGGGAAATCATAAATTTAATCGTCCGTAAAGCGTGTATCGTTTGTAGCTTAACGCAGAGCGCCTACTCCGGATTGGTAGATGGTGCAGGTTCGAGACCCGCCGGACGATTAAATTTATGATTTCCCATTTTTGAGGTTTGATAAACGCTTTGCATTGCGAATAATGCTATAAAATTAAAATTTAACAAACTTTTTAAGTGTTTAGTAATTTTTATAATATATTTTTAGGAATTAAAAGGATTTTATTATAAAAATGAGGTTAATTCACACTTCAGAATAAATCATTTAGAAATCAACAACAATTTTCTTACGACAAATCACTTATAACGACAAACAGTAATCACACTACACTTGGGCTTGAAATAAATCGTTACGCAATCCACCAGCGTTTCCGCTCGTGACGAAGTCTGGCCCCAAAAAAGAGAGAGGCACCGTTTTTATTGTTTTTTATTTTTTTTGGCATGACTATACAGTTAGCTTATGAGGCTCTCACTGCTTCACCGGACTATAGGGGCGAGCAGAGGGCTCGAGCGGTCTAGCAAAGAGAGAGGCACCGGCCGACTGGGCCTTATACAAGCAAAGTCCGACGACTGATTCATTGCCAGTCTTCAAAATTCCTAACAATATAATAATAATATTTTTTGTAATAGTGTATATCTATTGCTCAGATTCGATGTCTATACATACTATACAACTTTTAACAAGTATAAATATATGATCTGAATAAATGCCAATTCATTGCGTTCCTGTTTGAAACTTTAATTAATCGAGGCATTGTCAATACTGTGAGTTCTTTCGTACAATGGGTAGCCCGGAAGTACTGGCAGTACCTATAGCATTAATTTTGTTTTGTTAATTTTGTGGTTGAAGCAAGGCGTTGTTTTGGTAGTAAAAAAAACGAACCTTGAATAGCAACATGGGCACTAGACACAAAAGTAACTCAAGGATACTATGAGTAGAACTCTTCACGGGCATTATGAGATCACCGAGCACACAAATTATTTGTGCAAACATCTCAATCTGAGCAAACATCACCTACAAATATTTGATGTATGTTTTGATAAGGGTTCACTACAATTCTTTGTATTTCTTTACTTTAACGCTCTTATATATATTTAAGCATCTAATGAAGACCACATTCCTTTTTAGTTTAAATTGTTTGGTAGCATTGTTGTGTGTAACATTATTGTACAATATTTTTATGGTTTCTGGTTTCATATTTAAAATAACTATATTTTTTTCTCTGTTCGTATTCGGTATGCCTTCTTTGTATATAATAAGCAGAAGTAGACATGAACACAAATGCTGTTACTTGCAGTCCAAGCAACGTCCAAGCAAGTGTTAAATATATTTTTTTGCTATGTTAGTGAATTTCCAAATTTTATTTTTATAATAATAAATTACAGCCTCTGGTTGGATGCGTTAAAACGAGAAAAAAATAACATTCGACCCCCTAACGGGACTCACCGTAGCTTAATTGGTATTGGCAATCATTTGGGGTCCAGATAATGCAGTTTCAAATCCACTGGCAGGATTAAAATATTCATAATATGAATTTATATATAAAAGGCAATTATTATAATATTATGATTAAATATTTTTAAGGAAAGCTTATTCGGATATATGACGTATATTACTACAAAGTTTCATTAAAATCCTTTCAGTAGTTTTTGCGTGAAATAGTAACAAACATTCATACATCCGTCCATACTCACAAACTACCGCATTTATAATATTAGTAGGATGTGATAAACCTCTGTGTATTGTTAAATAAACGACAATGTAAAGATGGATATATATTTGTATTATCTTCTTGATCTCTCCCCCATTACGTTTATTGGGAGATGTTGCATATGACATTTAGTACACTTTTGTACAATAACTTATATTATATTTCCTACTTAAAATTTAAATTTGAATTAAGTTTATACTGCGTGAAAGCAACAAAAATATTTGAATGAATAAAATTAAATAAAAAAAGGATTTTATTCACGTAGACTTCAATAAAGCGCTTGTAAACAGTCAGAACATGTTTATAGTCATATAATTTAGTATACATAATTATTGTATACATAATTATAAATGAAAGAAGATTGACCAAAGAAGTATACCTGGCCTGTATGAATGGAACAACCGGAAGGGAAAGACCTCGTCGAACATTCTCTGACCAAACCAGAGACGTTCTCAAGAAAGGGCAGGTCAGAAGTACCCTAAATCGGCGAGCATGTATGAAGAATAAAATGACAGTAATCGAGGCAAAAGACGTGTGCAAAGATTGTGACAAATGGAAATCCGTTGTCTCTGCCTACCCCTCTGGGAAATAGGTGTGAGTCTATGTATGTATGTATGTACATAATTATTTCTACTTACATATAGATATTTAGGTACATGGATTGTTAAAACATTTATAAAATGCATTTTATAATAGTAATGATATTTTGCTAGCTTGTATTTAGTTAATGTCAAGGAGATTATGTTTAGGCTTAGTTATAGAAATTTATAGTATTATAAGCTATATTTTACTAATGGAAATAGGACACTCCCTATAGGTTATAACCGGTAATGCAGATGAGCACAGCTTATACGGAAATTAATAATGTACTTTCTCTGTGTGTGACCTCATAAAAATTATGCCAACATAATTATATGGTCTCCACACATAATATCACGCTCTTGCGAACAGTAACCATAGCGGGAGACAATCAATCGAAGCACACACCGGTACGGTTGTTATTATAAATTAAGCGAGGAGGGCTCGTAAGGGGGAAACAGTTTGATAAACAGCGCTTTGTATCAAGATAATAATGTGTTAGTTTGGTATCACTGATGGCAGACAATTTACTGACATAAATCGATTTGATAAAGTTATGGGGGAACATTTACGTGATTGGGTAGAAATAGGACAATAAAATACAAATACCTTTTGAAATAAAGACGTGTTATTTTGACATATTGTTTACGGTTTTTAGTTTTATAGCAATGTAAAGTTTAAATGTAAACTCAAAACTGGAAAATCATTAATCTAATCATCCGGCGGGAATCAAACCAGCATCCTGTACTCCGGAGTACTGTTATGCAGTGTTGTGCAAGTAACATTGCTGCGATACATATAACAACATTTTTGTGGTATGAAATCATAATCAATTTGTACATGTAATGATTATTCTTAATTAAAAGATCCTGAGATATCGTGCGACATTATTCATACGCGGCCTTCTAATCCCAAACTAAGCAGACCATGTACTATAGAAATCAGATCACTGATATACTAGAGTTATATATACTACCTTTCTAAAGTAAATAATAATAATATCCTGGGACGTTTTTTACACATGGCCATCCGATCCCAAACTAAGCAGAGCTTGTATTATGGAAACCAGATAACTGATAGGTATACTACATATACTACTTTTCTTTTATAAATAAATACTGATATACATAATTAACAAAATATTACACAAATATCTGTCCTAGTGGGGTTATATTAGGGTTAGGTATATATTCTTTTTAATTTCAAATAAACCATACAATTCCATTATTTGAACCTTTCCGTATAAACTAAAAGATAAAGTTGTGTTTATCTAAATAGTAATAATCAAAAGGTTTCGAATCGATATAGATAGTGAACTTACATTATCGTCCAAGGAAGTTACATCCTCGTCCATAAGGCACCATCGTCTATAAGGCTATATAAATGGGATTCAGTGAACTCAACGGCATGCATTATGGTCCCATAACCAATGACCCGCATTCTGTCACAAATTACTTTTGGATCCCATAGTTGATCACTATACCTACCCCAGTCCATAGGAAGGGCATTTGGAATCTGAACAATGCCATTGGAGTATATTCCGTGGATGCTTGCGTTAAATGTAAAAACCGCGTCTTTTTATTATTTCTTTTCTAAAATTTTATAAATCTATTCTTATTCCATAAATTTATTTCTTGTATCATAAACATCCTGTCCCTGTTACGGGTTACTAATGTAATTAATTTTATGATGACTTATGTGAGTTACCATTAAAGATAGATATTAATAAAACATGGCTTCCTGATTTAATTTAGGCCATGATGGCCAATCTTAACAGGCCATTGCGCGGGACATATTATAACACACAAGCTTGTGCGCAATCATAGGTGATCTGGTTAACAGGCTAACCGATAGGACCAAAAACAGGTCTATGGAGGATCGATGGCTTTACGAAACCTCCGTGGCCCGAGGGTGCTACACAGACCAGTTATTCAAGAAAATTCCAGTTACACTTTTTGACTCGACCCACGCTAATTAGGTCCGTGGTTTAAACCAAGGATCTGATTATTTAAGTACTGGGTTCAAATTCCCGTAGAACTCAAAACATGTTAATGAGAATTTTGACATAAATTAGTACCAGCCATATGTAGAATTTTGACATAAATTAGTACCAGCAATAAGTCAGGGTGTCACCCACCTTCCCGTTTCTCGGAGAACAAATAAAGCCATCGAACTCACGTCTATTCTCCGTTTGTCAGATTGCCGTCACATAGGGTTATAATTAAAGAATTAAGGAAAGAGTAAAAAGGTAGTTGATAAAAATCCTCTAAGACCACCTCACCCATTATCGCTCCATTTATAATATGTATAATATTTAATTAATTCTAACATTCGATCTCAAACTTCCACCTAAAACTAAGTACTTTCAAGACCTTGCAACTAATTCCACCCTTTCCACAGTGACCTTAATAAAACAACCTGATTACACACGGCCAATTAATGTCGACTAAAGCTCCCTCTATTTACAAGTATTATAACAAAGAACATCTCCATGTCATAAGCTACCAACCGCTGACCGCACTTGACTCAAGACTATACACGATTCTACCTTCCTAGAAAACCAAAACCAATATAGCGGGATCTCTAAAGACCTATTGTAATTTTCATTTAACATCACATGTAAATCTAGTATCAGGGAGCCAGCAGATCAAGCTATGTTGGTCAATCCGCCTGAGATGTAAGGTTCTGCAGGATTTTCCCTTTTCGCTTTCCACTCAATAATTCCAACAAAAGGAATATTCGAAGGGTCTACGAATGGGTTTTTGGGAACTAGAAAATTTATATGTTATACTAATAACAATAATTGTAATATTTTGGGAAGAATGTTGCTATTCCACATGTTTCTACTGCGAGAACTGGCATTTTTTATCGTTTGGCTATAAAAATTCCGGGTTGGATTTGGTTATTGAGTTTATAAAGCATATTAGGTTATTCTGTAAATAATATATTTTTATGGCCTTGTTGGAATTTGAAAGTAATTAAAATATCCTGATTTAAAAAGGAGTCCTACTTAAGTTTCATTGGGGATGTTTCTCAGTAGCTGCCATGTCGATCATTGCATGGTAGGGCAAAAATGACACGATTCGATGACGATATAAAATGTTTACTGAATAAAATATATTTGACTATTACTATGAAGTGTTATAACTATGCTCATATGCTGCGCTTGTAACGGCTCAGAATATCAACCATTTTTATGTATTTTCATGCATGCAAGCATGTAATCAGGCATTTTATTGTGTTACTATAAATAAAGAAGTCAATAGTATTGTGTTTGATATTACATTAACGGTATTTTGCTTTTTTATTAACATGGCACTTATGTTGTGAGTGACGTGAAGTTGATTGTTGTGCTGAACTAAATTTAATAATAATAATAAATGGTGCTTTTGGACACGGCTCGCATTGTCAGGAGGTTCCTGTCTCTAGAGCCGTAACCTCCGGTAGCATAGACCCTGTTCCTGCTGCCGGTTGCAAAACCTATTTTTTATATTTAAAAATGTATATTTCTGTTTTTTATATATTTTAAAATGTATTTAATAAGAAAGATATTTGAATAAATGATAATAATAATAATATCTAGGGACAATGTCACACAGATCATCCTAGCCCCAAACTAAGCAAAGCTTGTACTATGGGTACTAGGCGACGATATAAATACTTATATAGATAGATAAATACTTAAATACATAGAAAACATCCATGACTCAGAAACAAATATTCGTGCTCATCACACAAATATTTGCACTTACCGGGATTCGAACCCAGGACCACCAGCTTCGTAGGCAGGAGCACTACCAACTAGGCTACGGTGATCGTCAACATAAGTTTTATATTGGTCTATTTTTATACCACGTTAAATATATTTAAGTGGTACGTGGTGAAATCTTCGGGCAGTATCGCGTAAATAACGCAGTTATGGTCGCTGTTGCCCATTTCCCTGATACCTTACGACTTCCATTTACAACGCTGGGGAGCGCATAGTGGTTATTTCTTGCCAACATCATGTTAAGAAAATAATAAAAACAATACTTTTCAGGTACACTTGGTTCAGCTAGTGTTATTACTGGAAATTTATATAATGAGTATTACATACTACTGAGAAAGAAAAACTAAGATCGAGATTATTTTTAAGTTTCAGTATCAAAATAGTAAGAAACGATGGTGTTTTTTTAAGGCAACTCCCGCACTATCGAAATAAATTCGTGTCGCAGTATACCTACTTTACAAAAATAAAATTGATGGATATGAATCACACCGACTCAAAACAACTATTTATGGGTCACTCAAATAGTTGTAGTGGGCGGAAATCGAACCCGGGACACGAAGTGGTGAGGTGGCTGTCTTAACCGCTTTGCCATAGGTGCAACAATATATACTTTTCTAAGGTGTCATAAGGAAAAACGTATGGTGCTACATACACAACGTACTTTTCTAGCCGCTAAGACTGATAATGATGTCCTCCCGACCGAATTTTGGCCACGGCGGCCAGTCTTAATGGAGACTAGCCAATTGCGCAGGACATATTATAGTGCACAAGTGTGTGCGCAAACACAGGGGCACTTTCTATTCCATCACTCTTATGATCCGATGGGACGCCTAGCGACACGACCGGAAAGAGTTCAGGTACAGGACCGACGGCTTTACGTGCTCTCTGAGGCACGGGGGTGTAATACCGCCAACTTCCAGACTTCGGGCTGCTACTGAGAAATTTCTTTTTACGGGAAAATCCCAAAATCACTTTTTGGCCCGACCCGGGATTTGAACCCAGGACCTCATTATCTGCGGTTGAACACGCTACCGCTAGACCAACGAGGCAGTCAAGCCGCTAAGACTACGTTACGATTAAACAGACTGTACACCGACACGACTTTAATTCGACTATACTTTTGGCCGACAGACAGAACACTTTGCCGACAGTTTTCATAATTATTGGTGTAGGTTAGGTTAGAACTGTGACCACAACGCACGAGCCGAGCGAGCGAAGCGAGCGTGCTGCGGCTGCGGCCAGCGAAGTGCCAGAACTGAATCGGTCCTATATTACACTTCGTAAATGTTTCTCTCTGAGTATGAGTGAAGTGTTCTGTCAGCGAAAAGTCCAGTCGAAGTAGTCTTGTCGGTGTACGGTCTGTCAGCGTAATGTCTGTCGGCGTTTAGTCCTACACTCAAAACATCGAGTTAAGTCTATAATCTGTTGAGGAAACTTGTGTTCCTTATGTTTAATATTACAATATTCCTATTTACATTGTCTGGAATAACAAACGCAAATGTTGTCTTCGAATTAGAATAAACAAGATAATAATATCATTTGAAATACCCTTAAACCAATCCTAGCATTCCGGAATAACTTATTTACTTACTACTTACTTATTTACTACTTACTGAGAAAATTATACTAATTTATTCACGTTTATTTTTTAGCTCGGATATCGATTACTACATCAATATGACAGTACAGGAAAAACCTAGAATTTGGCAAGGCATATTAATTGAAAAGCATTTTACAATATAATAATGTACAAATCAATAATATATTACTGTAAGATTGTATATAATATGATTATTACCCCCAGGTAAATGGTTCCAACATTTAAATGAGGCAGATTCGAGATTGAACTTCTTCGCTACGAGTATTTAAGAGCTCAACTGAGATTTTATTTTCATCCTAAAGAGAATATGTATTAGGCAGCATCGCTTTTGTTTTGATTGACCTGTTGGTCTAGCGGTTTGACCCTGACCGCTAAGCCATAGATCGTGGGTTCGATCCCATCCAGGACAAGTCTTAATATGATGAACACGATTATTAGTTCTGTGTCTGAGTGTTATTGAACTATAATATAAGAAAGACAATAATATACGAAGGAGAAGAACTTTAATGCAAAAATAAGATAAACAAACAATGGATACAAGGAAATAAGCTTATTTTAATGCAATTGACGGCTTTATCGCTAAAAGGTTCCAGAGAATTGAAAATAATCTGATGAAGGAAACATAAGGTGTACTAATATTTATGTATGTAGTTATATATGTGTATTTTTTACCATATCTCTGGTTTCCTCAGTACAGGCTCCGTCTATTACGGGATCAGATGGCAATATGTTAGGTGTCCTAAGAAATTTGTAGCTTGCTAGCTTGAACAAGGGGGAATGGTCTGCAATGGGTAAGTGATGGCAAGTATATTCTCAACTTACAGTCATACGGTAAACCGTACCTACCTGTTCGGCGACTCGGTAGTGTATAAAAATATGTTTCCCTTACATAAATAATAAGACAAAAATCATTACAATATCAAGAATTTATTGACAGGCAATTATCTCCAGGCTAACTGTAAGATGTTACAACAAATGTTTCGCACAATACTTTGATGCCATGTATATAAATTGCATCGAAGCATTGTTTAGCAGACAAACACAATATTTGCTCGATCGGTTGTCTGATTAAGATTCTATTTTAGGTTTAATATATTAGCAAGAGAGAATAAAACGTCAAAATAACAGTAAAATTAATAATTTTAAGACGGAACCAACAGATCGGAAATTCGTAGAGTATGTAAATAATATCGATAGTTATATACAGATAGTTCATGCAAAATAATAGATTACTCATGTCTATATGGCTATAAGATCCCCAGCGATAAAATATATCTAAATGTATATACATTTAGATATACCTATATGTATATACATTTAGATATAATATATTGCTATAATGCAATC
Organism: Pseudoips prasinana; assembly: GCA_951640165.1. Taxonomy (NCBI): domain Eukaryota; kingdom Metazoa; phylum Arthropoda; class Insecta; order Lepidoptera; family Nolidae; genus Pseudoips; species Pseudoips prasinana. The sequence continues at coordinate 35,937,896 of OX621248.1, forward strand.
GGGAACGCAAGAGTGATGCCATGTGTGTCGCAATTGTCATAGGCTTCGATGAACTTTGACGGTACCTATGTCGGTTAAGGTACGACTACTTCGGCACTCTCGTGTTTTAGGTTCGCTGCCCGCACTATTTGTATGTTATCTAGCTAGGTGTGCTAAGGCAGGGTCCTCGCTGACGAGGATTGCATTGTCCCCTCCACTCCTGATTTGTTATCCTGTAATCCGGGCCAGTGATCAATCCCTCTTTGTAGAATACCGTCTCTTTACTTGAGCTGCCCGCTGAGCTATGGCTCTAACCCCGTAAGGGTGGCCTTGAAATTAGGCATTTGTCGCTTAAGTTAAACTACTGGTTGAGACCCTTCTTTTGTTCACAAATTGCTCGGTGTCTTCAATTTTTAATATAATATTTTAGTAGATTTTAAAATCGACGTTGGATGGTTATTTATTTAAGGATATCTCAACATTTTATGTAATACACATCGCACGGACGGACTAGTTCAATAATTTAGTTTCTTTATTATTTTATATGACTACATATATTTATGTAGTACACTTTGACGGGCCTGTTGACGTGATTGGTAAATGCTTGCTTTTTACGCCGGAGGTCGTGGGTTCGATTCCCACCCAGGGCAGTTATTTGTGTACATAAACATGTCTGTTTTTCCTGGTCTATGTATTTACAAAAGAAAAGTAGTATATGTAATAATATATCAGTTATCTGGTTTGCATAGTACAAGCTCTGCTTAGTTTGGAATCAGATTGCTTCATGTCTAAACCGCTGGAGCGATTTTAATAAAATTTGGTTAAAAAAAGACTATAATTTATAAAATTTAACGCGGGTAAAACTGCGGGGCACAGCTAGTAATTCAATATAACGGAATCACGATGCGCCGTAGCAGACAAAGACAATCTTAGCCTCCAAGGAAAGAAAAAGACACGCGCGCGTTCGTATCTCTCAACGTAACAAGCAAACTACTACCACTGGCTCGGCTCCGGAGTATTTACAAGTACCGGCAATTCGTTGACAAACACACAACAAGCGTTCGATACTAAACAGTAACGTTACTGGAATGTTCTAGCTAGACAAAAGAAAAAGGATAGCTGATGAAAAGGACATACCTACAATAACCGTAAGGCAAATATTGACATTTGATGTTTCTAGAATAATAAGAAAGAGATAGTGCAAATTTCCTGATAGAAAAGAAAGAGATAAGTGAAGGCAAGGACAGAAGCATTGCAATGAATCTGCCATATTGGTAAAGGTTTTATTCAAGGGAAATCGAATCAAGATTAAGAAATTAAAGTGGAAAACTGAAAACGTGCAACTGATCAGTGAAAATAAACTGTGCCAAGTGTTCCGTACACAGTGTGTTTGACTGCCTCGTTGGTCTAGCGGTAGCGTGTTCAACCGCAGATAACGAGGTCCTGGGTTCTAATTTCGACGCGAGCCAAAAGTGATAAAAATTCTGAGTATCAAGCCCAAGTCTGGGAGTTGGCGGTATTATACGCCCGTGCCTCGGAGAGCACGTAAAGGCGTCGGTCCTATACCTGACCTCTTTCCAGTCGTGTCACTTGTCATCCCATCGGATCTTGAGAGGGATGGAATAGAAAGTGCCCGTGTTTGCACACACTTGTGTACTATAATATGTCCTGTGCAGATGGCTAGTCTCCATTGAGACTGGCCGCCGTGGCCGCAATTCGGCTAGGCGGACTTTATTTTGATTATACCGTGTACTGTTACGTGTGCGTTGGGACTTTCACAGAGTGCGCGTCGTGTGGACTCTGTAAGTGCGCCACCATTGCTGGTCACCGGGACTCTAAGTACGTGTGTGTTCCGTGATCTTAGTATTGCACCAATTCTTACTGTAGACAACAATTAAGGTTCATGATATTAGCCGAAAGAAAGTCCACTGCTGGACAAAGGCCTCCCCCAAAGATCTCCACAATTGCCGGTGTTGCGCAATTCGCATCCTGCAGTTTGCAGCGACGCGCACAAAATCATCGGTACATCTTGTAGACCTTCTGCGTCTTCCGGTTCGTGGTCGCCACTCGAGAACTTTTCTGCCTCAACGGCCGTAGGTTCTACGAGCTATGTGCCCCACCTACTGCCATTTCAGTTTTGCAGAATCGCAAAACTCGGGCTATGTCGGTGACTTTGGTTTGCCTGCGTATTTCGACATTTCTGATTCGATCCCGCAGGGAAACTCCGAGCATAGCCCTCTCCATTGCTCTTTGGGTGACCTTGAGCATTCGAATAAGGCCCATAGTGAGTGACCACGTCTCTGTTCCGTAAGTCATCACTGGCAACACACACTGGTCGAAGACTTTCGACTTGAGACACTGCAGTATTTTGGACGAGAAGATGTTACGTAGCTTCCTTTAATTAAGGTTCTGTTTGCAAAAACTAGTTTTCTTTCCAATCCCCTGAGCCACTGCTTGCTGCGATATGATTTCTTCATATGATCCGTATATAGCTTTTGTGAGTGTTTATGCTTTTTGCAGGGAATTGCTTTTTGAGAATTGCAGGTTTATGAAGTCCAGGGACTCACCTATATCGCGGAGAACTTCATATATGTTATTAGTTCGGGCGTTGTCTTTAAAATATCTCCATTAGTTGGGCTGTATGCTTCTTTACTGACTTGCTAGTATAAAAAAAATATGAATCAGTACACAAATCGCATAGGCTATATTCCTGTTCAGGCGCAGAAGATTTTCAGAAGGACTACTATGTATAAATCTCTTGTTTTTAGTCTTATTAAGGTCATAATATTCTTCTAAAAGACAGGCACTTCTCAAACCTTGTCCGTTCAAACCTGTCGTTTTCAAAGAGATAATATCACACACCACTATACTAGATAATGTGACCCGTATTATCCGGATAAATTAAAAGACGTAATTTTGGCTTCCCGGTCCGGTATTCCGTGTATTTCATTAACCCGGGCAATACATCTAAAGGCTTGTAAGGTTTGTATCCACTTCCATTTATATCATCTAAACGGTTATACCTACATATATAACGTGTTCTTTACAATAAATATGAGATTGGATGCAATAGTATTCTTGTAACTTAGCTAGCAAACGGAAATATGTACTCGTATTGCCAAGTTACACATATCACCTCCTCATATGGTATATCAGTACTCAACCATCTTCGGCGAAACAGTACAATTACGTAAACCCTGTCCTGGTGTGAAGCCGCTGTGCTCGCATTCTTAAAACGAAGATTGGCTATTGCAGTCATATGAGGGCCCATGAGAGAGCTGACCAACTACGCTCCTGATGTCCTCTTAAAAATAATTAAAATTTATGCCGTCGCTGTGGTCGAAAATGGCCAAGAAAGACATCATCATCAGTACTATGTCGCGTAATTATAAAAATAATAATAATATAATCGTTTATTTCTCTCAAAAAGGTACAAATAAAAGTAAAATCCATGTAAGATTAAAAGTACAAAAACTAAGAGCTGGAGTCTGTAGTAGGCTCGAGACCTGTGTGAGAAATCTCCAGGCTCTCTCCCTGCAGCGATTTAGAATAGTTTTTGTTATAAAGTACAATGTATTATAGTCGGAGCCACCCGCAGATAATAACGCACTTAGTTTGATTCCAGGCTTGGCCACAAAATTGTTCCTGTTAGGCTTAACTATCATGAATTAAAAATAATCGACGGTTGGCGTGGTAAGTAGAATAATTGCCTTTCACGCCGCAGGTCGTGGCTTTGATTCTCACTCAGGACAGACATTTGTGTGCATGAACATGTGTTCTTGTCCTGAGTCTGGCTGTAATTATCTATTTAATTATGTACTTTAAAAAATTAATTAATTAAGTAGTATTTCAATTATCTTGTTTCCATAGTACCTACAAGCTCTGCTTAGTTTAGGATTTAGATGGTCGTGTGTGAATAATGCCCCATGATATTATTATTAAATTCCTAGAGTCGGAAAATTTAAGGTGTTACACCCCTAATAGCTCACATAATATAGTTTATAGATGTATTAATAGTATATTTTTTTATAAATATATACATTTATACATACATAGACTCACGCCCATTTTTGGGGTAGGCAGAGACAACGGACTTCCATTTGTCACGATCTTTGCACACCTCTTTTGCTTCGTTTACTGTCATTATATTTTTCATAAATGTTTGCCGGTTTAGTTTACTTCTGACCTGGCCTGGGTACTTTCTTGAAAACCTCTTCGATTGACAAAAGGAGTATACCTGGCCTGCGTGAATGGTACAACCGGAAGGCGAAGCCCTCGTAGAACATTTTCTCACCAAATCGGAGATACATTTAGAAATTAAAATAATGGCAAGATCAACTCTCATTTGGCTGGTTTTGTACCTTTATTGAAATTCCTTCAATACAATTACTGCTTTTGACACACGGTGTAACATGTTTTTGTTTTGAGAAACGGCCAACAAATACAATAGCTATTTTTATTACAACAGAGAAATACTTTATTTGATTTGGGAGGTTCAATTTATAACCAGTGAGAGTTCTAAGAAATTTTCTTTGAAACAATATTTACTAAAGTTCTTGCTTTATGTACTTAAATAGGCAAAAGTGGTAGCAATGTATTTCTACTGACCACTTGCTTGTAATTCTAGACCAAAGTATTTTTTTTTCGGTGTTTTACTTAGAATATAGGTGATCTTTGATGCATCACAGGGGTTCCCGTTAAACCTACATACATCTGAGTCGCAAGTCTCAGACTCTGACGAGTGTCCCTCCTCTACCACGCGATGGTAGAAATATGTAATAGAATTAGGTCTTTCACGATATAGTTGGACTAGGTGTAAAAGTGTAAATTATATTAGATTATTTCATGGTATAGCAAAATTCATATAGCAAAGTTTTTGTCAGTTGACATCCGGGTAAATTATTCAACTGTCATGAGCTACGATAACTGCTTATGTCCCATATGCTTTCTTCGTGACTACGTAGAATAAAAATATTAGAATTAGAATACGTCTCTTTCGTTGTCAATAACTTGCTCTTAGATTAATGTTCAGTCTTAAAACATTCCGTACTTGAACAATGAACATAGAGAAAATACCAATTTTAAAAGCTTTCAGACTCGTATCTGTCGGTAACGACTGAGACCGAGCTTAAAGCTCTAAGCACAGTAGAAACGAGCCTCGATTTGTAAAGCTTCAGCAAAGTTCAGGACTTATTGCCAATCAAGTATTGGAGATTTATCGAAAGTTGGAACGTTTAAAACACACAGATTTTTTGCGATGGAGTTTGCCCGTTACAACATACGTGTTGAAAAAAAAACAATAAAACTCTGTACACGTTTTAACTACCTACCAAGTCGGCATATTAGTTTTATAAGGCCATGGTCTTGATAGTAATGTGCAGTTATTGAAACAACCATATCACATTTCAATATAATCATTTAAAAATTCCAACATTTTCTATTTGTGGGCCACAAATAGAAAATGTATCAGGCAAATTAAGTTCTGCAGCATATGCAGTTAAAGCTATTAAACGGCTCCTAGATGTTAACATAAAATAAATGAGCAAATAAGGGGGTATAATTTACTAAAGGAAAAGTTTGTCGACACCGAAAAGCAACTACATAAACTGCAAGATACTATGACGGTGGTAGAGAAAAAAGCAAATAAAGTTGATGAGTTACAAATAAAAATAAAAACTTTGCAAAAAGAAAATGAACAATTACAGAATTGTCTTAAACAAACACAGTCTACAACAGAAGGAAATAACTTAACAGAAAATATTATACAGGATACCAAAACATATGCAAAAGTAATAACAAGCAGCGAAATGCAGGCAGTTAGTAAAAATCTGACGGTTACTAGCAAAAAAGATATAAACTCAGTGGCGTGTGTGGCCACGAAACCGACAGGTGTTACAAAAACTTCGTCAGAATATTGTAATAAGAACCAGGTATCGACAGATAATATAGAACTACCCATGGAAACCACCAAGAAGGAGGAATTATGGACTACAGTACAGAGAAGGAAAAACAAATATCCTGGCAAACAAGTAATAAGAGGAGGAAATATCAGTACAGTAAATATACAGGGCACAGAAAAGAAAAAGTTCTTACATGTTTGGCGGTTAAAGAAGGATACAGCGGTTGAAAATTTGGAAATGCATGTAAGAAACATATGTGGTAATGAGACGCAAGTAACAGTGGAGAAAATCAAGCATAGAACTGAAAGGGACTATGCTTCATTTATAATAGGAGTACCGGAAAGTTGTTACGAGACACTCTGTAAACCAGAATCCTGGGCTGTTAACATCGAACTGTGCGAGTGGGTGTGGTTTCGTAAGCCACCCAACAAGCAATGAAAAATCATTAAATACAGTGGAAATATATTACCAGAACGTGAGAGGACTGAGAACGAAATTAGATGATTTTTATGTGGGAATCTCGTCGCATAACTATGATTTTTTTGCAATTACTGAAACGGGGTGCAACGATTCTATATATGATTCTGAACTTATCCCACCTGGATACAAAATACTCCGGTGTGATCGCGCAGATGGAAGAAAACAGGGCGGCGCGTGCTTAGTGGCCACACCGCGGTACGAGCTACGGCAACTAAATACACCCAGCGATATATGTATACAAGATCATGCGTTTGAAGTGGTTAGCGGGGCAGTTTATTTGCGTAATAAGTTCATGTTTGTGATATGTGTAGTATATATTCCACCGAGATGTAATGACAATGAATATATGGTGCTATTTAATTTAATAGAAAATTATAAGGATGACTATAGTGAACTAATAGTGATAGGCGATTTTAATTTATTCTCTTGCTCAACAAATGTATGCAATTATTTTGAGTACTTTAGTACATATTGTGAGTTCATCCAGTGCAACAGAATAGAAAATTGTAACGGACGTCAATTAGATCTCGTTTTGAGTACGCCTTCGGTTGTGAATGGGTTGGAGGTGCGCGTGGCCGAGCCTATCATACCGCCCGACCCATACCATCCGCCGCTCACCACTGCAGTGACGCGGCGCAAGCGAGTGCGGCGCTGTGAGGTGTCCGCTCCCGCGCAGCCGTCACCACCCGCGGGTTTGGAGGGAGAAACACACGCGCATAATGGATGGAACTTTTATAAGGCAGACTTTACGCGTATGTATTCATTAATAATGGCTATAGACTGGACGCCAATGTATACATTAGATGTGAATAGTAGTTTAGATTTCTTTTATGAAGTTTTATACAAAATCATGGACGACTGCGTTCCAAGAAAAAAGCGAAGCCGTGGAAACTCGGAGTACAGTTACCCCGAGTGGTACACGAAAGACATTATTCGCAACATAAATATTAAGGCTAGGCTTCATAGGCAGTATAAGTGTAGCAAATCAGAGGATGATTATAAGGCCTTTTCGAAAGTTAGGACGAATGTAAAATGGTTGATAAATGTAGCATACGAAAATTATAATGACCGAATGCAAAGTGAGTTTCTAGAAAACCCAAAAGCCTTTTGGGCCTATGTCAACTCAAAAAAAGTTGCCAGAAGTTCACGAAAATTTTTAAAAAATAATGAGGTACTGACTAGTGAGCAGTGTGTCACTGAGTTCGCGCAGTATTTTTACTCAGTTTTTAGCCCTAAGATACCGGAGCTAAACGTGGAAGCAGCGGTCAAACAAGCTGGTGCCGAGAATGGTGCAGCTAGGGTACACTTAGAACAACTGAGGCTTGATGAAATACTATCATCTTTGCAAAAGCTCAAGCCAAAAAGGTCAACAGGACCTGATGGTATACCGCCATACATTTTCAAAGACTGCCGACTAGTACTTTGCAGACCGCTTCAGTACATATTTAACCAGTGCCTAGCGCAAGCCATATTTCCAGAAATATGGAAAACAACTAAAGTCGTCCCGGTCCCTAAGGGAAAAGCGACATCTAGTGTGGACCAATACAGACCCATAGCGGTGCTTTCGACACCAGCCAAAGTACTAGAGGCCGCAGTACACAAAAGCATACTCTCGCAGGTAAATGTACAACTTTCGGAAGAACAACACGGTTTTCGACCTGCTAGAAGCACGACCAGCAGTTTAATAAACTATATGATTTACATGGTGCCGGAGGTGGATGCTGGAGGGCAAGTAGACGTAGCTTTCTTCGACTACAAGAAAGCTTTTGACCTAGTGGATAATGACATTCTACTTTCTAAACTGGCAGGGGTAGGGTTCACTCCTCATTTGTTAACCTTCTTTGCTAGTTATATGCAAGACAGACAACAGTACATAGAATATGATGGATGTAGGTCAGGATATTATTTTACTAGGAGCGGAGTAAGTCAGGGCAGTAACCTGGGGCCATTGGAATTCATATTAATGATAAACGACCTTCCGAAAGTTGTGAAAAATGCTCGTTGTACATTATTTGCAGATGATCTAAAGTTGTATCTCACTATCAAGAACAGAGAAGATTGCCAAAAGTTACAACAAGACATCGATAGAGTGGTAACCTGGAGTAAGCATAACAATTTGCAATTTAACGTGTCAAAATGCAAGACTATATCTTTCAGTAGGTCACATTTCCCGGTTACTTACGAATATCATATTAGCGAGGAAGCCATAGAAAAAGTGTCCGAAATAAGAGACCTGGGCGTTATATTCTCCTCGAAGCTAGACTTTAGAGAGTATATAACTAAAATCTGTAAGAAAGCCTACAGAAATCTAGGATTCGTACTACGAGTGGCTAAGGGCTTCAAAAATGTTAAGGCAATCATTGCACTGTATAACTCTTTAGTAAGAAGTCAATTAGAGTTTAACGCAGTCGTCTGGTCACCACATGAGACTAAATATAGTCTTATGCTGGAGAGAGTGCAAAATAAATTTATAAGATATTTATATAACAAATTATATGGCGTATATCCTTTTTATCCAAATAAGTATCCAACCTTATTCATATTAGGTATGGTAGGTTATAATGAGTTAAAAGTTAGAAGAAGTTTAGCGTTGGTCTCATATATTTTCAAGGTGATGAGAGGGAAAATTCAAAACCCAATCGTATTGCAACAAGTGTGCATGTACATATGTTCCGGACAGATATGTGTGGCGGCGGCGGCGACCGCGGCTACTGGCTGTGCCGCGCGGCCGCACTAATCTGATGGGTGAGGCCCCGTTTACGCGCGCACTTCATATTCTTAACCATATAGCAGAAGACATAGATCTATTCTGTTGTACTTTGGATGGATTCATAGTCAGAGTGCTTTACGAAATATGTTATACTTCTACTGTTACGTAGATTAGACTTAAGATTTAGGAAACTAAGTCGTGTGATTGTAATTTAAATGGAAAATAGTTTTAAGTAAAATTTTGTTGTCTACAATATCGCATTGGGTGATAAACCTGTAATGATACTTGTAATGTGGAAATAAAAATAAATAAATAAATAAATAAAACACAGCTAGAAAGGTTTATTTAAGGTATTTTTGTAGCATAATTTCGTAATGAATTCTTCCCTGGGATAGCTCTAAACATTAACGCCATATTTTACTGTAGAAAAAAAGCTTTAAAGATGACAATGATATTTTAAAAATGACATCATTCTATTTGTATCTTCTCAGAATATATATAAAACTCTACTCTATTTGCTTACAAATTAATATTCATACAAATACATATAAATTAATACAAAGTATTACGGTCACCGTAGCCAAGTTGGTAGTGCTCCTGCCTACGAAGCTGGTGGTCCTGGTTTCGAATCCCGGTAAGTGCAAATATTTGTGTGATGAGCACGAATATTTGTTTCTGAGTCATTGATGTTTTCTATGTATTTAAGTATTTATCTATCTATATAAGTATGTATATCGTCGCCTGGTACCCATAGTACTAACTTTGCTTAGTTTGGGGCTAGGATGATCTGTGTGACATTGTCCTAACATATTATTATTATATTACATAGCCGCCAGAAACCACACGGCCACCATCGAGTATAGAGTTGTAAATACGTGTAACAGTTATCATACATGTTCACACGACAACGGAGATCTATGGCTTTATTCGATCCCCAAGGCGCAGAGGCTCAAGCTACACAACCCCAAGGAAAATGTACCTACATTTTAAAACTAAATATCGTTCGGTGCGGGAATCCAACCTTAGAACTTCTGAGACAGACAGTTTACAAAGCCTGAACACAGGGGTTGTTGGATATATAGGTATAGAAATATTGGGCAGAATTTAAAACAAATAGAAAAAAAATATATTTTTGTTTTTATATGGCGTGACTGAAAAGTGAATATTATCCAGTAATATGTTTGAGAAAGACCTATTTTAAATAGATTACTAACTCAAAAGTCGCCCATATGTGACATAGTATGAAAGGTTATTGTATGACACAGAACACACACATACTGCAGTAGTAAATGTTTACCAGTCAGTAGAAAAATCTTCGGAAACTTTGATTGTACATATAGATAAATAGAAATAGTATTGGTCACATAACATTGGTTTATAATGACCTCCTGGGGCTCTACCGGCTAAGTCACCGAACATCGATTTCTTAAATGGCGTTCAAATAAATAAAGGTTAAAAATAACTTAATCAATCGTTAAATGGGCTTCCATGAGCACATATGACATCATAAATGGTCCGAAATCGATTGTCAATGTTGAAACCGATTTTGGACCATTTATGTCACATGTGCTCATGAAAGCCGATTTAACGATTGATTAAGTCATTTTTAACCTTTATTTGTTTGAACGCCATTTAAGAAATCGATGTCCGGCGACTAAGCTGGTAGTGCTCCTGGTCGAATTTTGATGGTCAGTTTCAATGGAGACTAGCGCGGGATATATTATAGTGCACAAGTATGTGCGCGAAAACAGGTGCCCTTACTATTTTCTTAATCTCAGTATCCGATTTAGCTGACGGTTAGCTGAGACGATCAGAAGAACTAAGTTTCAGGATTGACGGCTTAGTGTGATCTGTATATGTAAAAGCACTGAATTACAGACTTCAGTAAGAAGTCTGTAATTCTAATACTAATAATAATATCCTGGGACATTATTTACATACGGCCATCTGATTCCAAACTAAGCAGAGCTTATACTATGGAAACCAGATAACTGATATACTACATATACTACTTTTCTTTTGTAAATACATACTTATATAGATAAATTACACTCGGACTCAAGACAAACAGACATGTTCATGCACACAAATATCTGTCCTGGGTGGGAATCGAACCTACGACCTCCGACGTGAAAAGTAAGCTATTGCCAACCAAATTAGAAACTTCGACTTTCACTTAGAAATTTTCTTTACAGCAACGACGTGAGTTCAAATTTTTTCATTGCCACATAGTCTAAAATGTGTGTAGTTGTTGTGTTGAAGATAGCTCACTGCTCTTTTTACTGTGACAAGTGGGGGGGCGGGTAAAGGGGGTACTAGTTAATGTCGCGTGTAATAGAGGCCTGATCGTGTCCACACTCCACTGGGCAGCGGCCAAACGCGCTAAACTACCTACTTTCATGTCGGTAAGCACAACTATTCGGATTTTAGTGCCCGGCAGATTTTGTGATGAAAGTGATGAAAGTGATGAAATTGTAGAGGTTTCGTTTGGATACTTCCAAGTTTCATTTATTTAGTTGATTGGGCAGTGGTATCCTTGTACCAGAGTCGTTTACGCCGCCAGGTAGACCTCTGACATGGCTTATCGACTTTTGTCTAACGGTAATAGCCGGGACCGATAGTTTAACATAGATAGTTGGATTCGGTGGTAGCATTAAAGTGCAACCGTCGTTGTTAACACAAGGTCCGCCATAATAATAATACCTTAATATAGACAGAACCATTCAGACAATATGTAGTAAAAGGATAATTGAACTTAAACATAATCTCTTTGAAAATAATTTAATACAAGCTAGCCGAATATCATTGCTATTATAAAATAAATTTAATAAATGTTTTCATACAATCCGTGTACCTAAATATCTATGTAACTAGAAATAATAATGTATACAACTATATTACTACAAACATGTTATGACTATTTACAAGCGCTTTTTTAAAGTCTACGTGAATAAAAACCTTTTTTATTTTATAACAAGCTTGGAATTAAATTACTTTTCTGTTCAGTGTTTACATACATACATACATAGACTCACGCCTGTTTCCCAGAGGGGTAGGCAGAGACAACGGATTTCCATTTGTCACGATCTTTGCACACGTCTTTTGCCTCGATTACTGTCATTATATTCTTCATATATGCTCGCCGGTTTAGGGTACTTCTGACCTGCCCTTTCTTGAGAACGTCTCCGATTTGGTCAGTGTTTACCCCTCTATTAACTTACTGCGCGTTGAGATGCTTTACATCACCGATCATTTTAGCTATGGCCCTCCCAAAAAATATTTCCATCTTGTCTTTGAAGTTATAATAAGTTTAAAATCTTATGTATTTATTATAATTACCTCGTTGGCCTAATGAGAACGAATTTTGGGTCAGACCCAAGATTTGTATGGTAGCAAAGTAAGCCGTATATCAGTTGTATGGTATGGTAGAAATATTACAGGTTATGCCTAGTTTTGCAGTGTATTAGTTGTCCCAAGATATGTATTTACTTTACTATTTGTGTACCCACATATTGTCCTTCTAGCCGAATTTCGGCTACGGCGGCCAGTCTCAAGAGAGATTAGCCATCTGCGCGGGACATATTATAGTGCTCAAGTACCCACATATAGTTGTTGTGAGTCTAATTCTTTTCCTCCTTGATTAACATGTGTTAGTGTGATTTGACTCCAATAAATGTATGCTTGTATCATAGTACGGAAAATCTTTTACAAAACGGTTTTAATACCAAACTCATCACCTAATTGTTTCCTATATACTTCACTAAATTAAGCCAAAAATACGATAGCATCCTAAGTAATTAATTTTATCTTCATTAAATGTACCTTTTACAAACTGCTAATAAAGTCCATGAAGGTAGCCTCGAAATATTTCCACCCAAACCCGGTGAACCCGAAACGGAAGTAATTAAATAATTGAGTACGGAACCTGGCCCTTTAAAAGTTCACGCATGGCGAGTGCCTTCGGGTGAAGTAATCCAAGATGATCTTCATGGAGTTTCACTTGCTCGGAAATGGTGGCCTTTAGCCGAGGATTGTGGACGCTTTCACGCCGTACTTTTGTTCAAATTAACACCTAAAATATTTCATAATATGTTGAAGTTTTGTTTATCACGTGTTGTATGCGAAGTATAAGGGGATTATATGGTTGTAAGATAACCTTTCTGTAAGAAAAAAAACAATAAGTCTTGATAACTTTCTCTTCTTTTAGATTCGTTTTGAAAGTCAACAAAAACCAGATTTAGGTTCGGAGTCAACCAGTTTGTGCTCATAATTAGATTATTGCAAAAATGTTTCATTTAAAATGTTGATCAAATTTGACAGTGATATAAATCCAATACGACCATACGCATAACTCAGAAGGATAATTGTTAAGCGGCACCGATAGAAGGTTTAGATGAAACATGTTCTACGGGGATCAATGATACGGGGAAGTGTTAGAAAGATAATAATAAATTTCTATATCATTATAAGATGTATCGTACCTTAATTAGCAAAACATTGAGGATCTTACCCGGATAATGTATATTCAACCATGTCAGTGGTCTAAATGAGTGTAAGGTGGAGATACTTCCACAGTCAGGTTGGTCTTACAGGAAAAAAAAATATATGCCTTCTTCTCATTCGAACGATAACACGACACAGACTAAAAATAATCTCGATTTAAATTCGGGTGTCATAATTTAATCTAAGTTTTTACTAAGTCGTTGGCATCTGTGAGCCTGTGTCTGAAGGAGAGTTACAGCAAAATCAAAGTCCTATGTATTTTTTAGGAAAAAGCAGCCGGATCCTGAAAGTTCTTCACCTAACAGTAAACATACATTTTTTTTTTTTTATTGCCTTTGGAAGCAGACTAGCTAGCGACCCACCTGATGGTAAATGGTAACCGCTGCTCATGGACATACGCAGTGCCAGGGGGCACAGCAAACCCTGCCTACCGTGATATTAGTACTCTTTTTAAACCTCGTTTGAAGAAGGACATGTCGTAGCGCTGGGGAAACACCGCAGCAGGTAATTCATGTATAAGTATATTCTTAACTCGTTCAGGTTCTTACCTCACTCACGCTTAGCCAACCGTTCCTCTTAACGGTTGTGTGATGCTTGTCTAGCAAATGACAAAGGCTATGGTAATCGGTAATCAGGTTGAAATATCAGGTACAGAGATTGAGTGTAAGCTATAGACATAGACGAGCATCTCAAAAGTTATACAACACTACAACATTTGCTAAAATAACACAATGAAGGTAAGGTACCTCAGCTCTTAATATGTAGCGTCTGAGGCGTATATTTCCAACTCACTCATGCGACACAATGTCATATTCTATCACTTTGTTTTGATATTTTTAGTCACCCTATTAGGCTTTCCTTCCGTGGTATCGGTCTGTATAGCTCTCTAAAGGTAGAGAGATATCTAAATATTTTCTCATGTTCTCATGTAAATATGCCTAACCATGATATATCCTTATTTACATTAAATTGCCTTCTCCTTTTCATATTCTTGATAAAAAAAGGACGTAATAATAACATCTTAATTAGTTAAGAAACCTAGAATACACAATCGGTACATGTTGTACACTAAAAATGTTAAATCCGTACTCCAACATTATTTCATAAAATAGTCTACACAAATAATAATTCAGCGTTTACATTTCCGTAACATATTCCTATTTTATTTAATTAACAAACATGTTTATTAATTTAGTAGCAGATTAAGCAATGTTTTATATCCATTGCACTACATAAATTATCCCGCCCGTAACGACCACTTCACAAAATGAAGCATACATTGCGCACTCAAAAGTGTTTGGAAAAAATAAACTGGGGTTGTAATAAGAAATGTATAGCCTTAGTAATGTAAAAAGCAATATTCGCTTAGCTTACTGCAGAAAATTAATGTAGCGTTACAAATAGTTCGTGTTGTTGAGCTTGTTGTTCGAAATGTATGGACTTGTTTCTAGGATTATAGCTAAAATAGTTACATAAGAATCTCTATGCTGAACAACCTCTGTAAATCAACACTACCGGATTTTGTACTGTATTAATTCAACGCACTTTGAATATGCTTTGGAGGTTTTTGAAGTAAAACTTCATTACGCTCGAATTGAGGACTAAGCTGTTGAATGCGTGACGTACGCGATACGAAAAATGTGATTGGACGAGGGGAACGGAAGTTGAGAGGAGGTATGAGTTAGTGAAGATAGAAAGAGAGAGAGTTCCGTTTAGTATATTACTTTAGGGCAACAGGGAGAGGTGCGAGCACAATTTTTTTTCTTTTTTATTTGTCTCATAGTAAACCAGTTACGTTTTGTATATCAAATTTTTACATCAGTCGTAAAAAAACTCCGCGACACAGGGATTCATTTCCCTACTGCGAGAGTTACCTTTAAAAAAATCCCACTGTAGGGAAATGAATCCCTGTGACGCGGGATTTTTTCAAAAATATAATTGACGGACACTTAAGTTCATCCAGACTCAAAACAACTATTTATGGGTCACACAAATAGTTGTACTGTTCGGGAATCGAACCCGGGACATGATACGACTGCCTTAACCACGAAGACATGAAGTCAGTCTTAAGAGGGTACATTAATATCTGTCTTGGTTATAGTCTCTTGGTTCGCTAAATCAAATTTGGAACCATACCCGTTTGTCGAAGTTGTTCAAGCTTCGATATCTTAAAGTACCCTTCAAAGCACTGAGATACTGAGAAAGTAAAAAAGTGCCAGGCCGATAAGCATTTTATAAGATTGGCAAAACAACTTGATTTTGTTGTATTGTTTATGAGATACAGCCCGGTAACAGGCAGACGGACAGACGAACAGCAGAATCGGGACTCTATTAATATAGAGTCCCGTTTATACCCTTTGTGTACTGAACCCTAACAATACATTCCGACTAGTCATTGCCCATTCTGATTGGGTAAAGTAAACATGCAAATTGGAAAAACTAAATAGGTCGGTAGGTAAATACTTTCTGTTTATCTGGGAACGGATGGTTCGGAAAGTTTCCGATCGAGTTTGTTGACTCATCAATCATAGCAGGCACTTATTGTATTCCTTTTTGTATATTTACTGAGTAAATCAACGTACTTGCTTTGTTTTACGTAATACATATAAGTTTTTTGTTGATTAGACTCCAATATAATACCTAGTAATGAAGCAATGGAGAGGCCTAAGCTCGCAGTTTCCTGCGAGATCGAATCAGAAATGTTGAAATACGCAGGTGACCCAAAGAAACTGATATAGCCCGAAGAATTGGCAAGCTGAAATGGCAGTAAGCAGGGTACATAGCTCGTAGAACCGACGGTCGCAGGGACAGAAAGGCTTTTGAGTGGCGACCACGTACTGGAAGACGCAGGGTGGGCAGGCCTCCTACAAAACGGAACCGATGATCTTGTGATGGTCGCAGTCTGTCCTGAGACTTATCACAATAAGCAATTTATTCCAGATATTCTTTGCATGGATGGAGCTCTACTTATTTTAAATATCTAGACGGTCAAATGAAGATTTAAAAATTAAAATAAAAAATATTATAATGTAAATCGGCATACCAAACACTTGGTATGTTAGAGTTACATTATCAGCAAATAACTTGGGATGCCATTTATCTAAAAGAGAATTAGAGATCCCTACTAAAGTTAGAATAATTTTAAAACAAAGTGTAAATGATATTATGTATATAATATTACCATTTAAACTAACACTGTTGTTCCAAGAATACATTTGGCAAAGTGTTAACATGCTCCATAAGACAGAACTATTTGGACAAACGCGGTGAACATGCATGTAATAGTTCAGAGTCTGTAAACTTGGAGACACTTTTTTGGGATATACATGCCTGTCTAATATGCGCCTTTAAAAGAAAAAATACTTATTTTTAAGAGTTTTTTCCAAGATAAAGTATAGCCCTGAAGATAACTTCCCGCAGAAGAAGAGAACTAACTATGCTAATAATGATGTCCTCCTGACCGAATTTTGGCCACGGCAGCCAGTCTCAATGGAGACTTATTGCGCAGGGCATATTATAGTGCACAAGTGTGTGCGCAAACACAAACATTTTCTATTCCATCACTCTCATGATCCGATGGGACGACTAGCGACACGACCAGAAAGAGTTCAGGTACTGGACCGACGCGACGGCTTTAAGTGCTCTCCGAGGCACGGGGGTGTAATACCACCAACTTCCACACTTCGGGCTGATACTTTGAAATTTCTTTTTACGGAAAAATCCCAAAATCACTTTTTAGCCCGACCCGGGATTTGAACCCAGGACTTCAATATCTGCGGTTGAACACGCTACCGCTAGACCAACGAGGCATACTATAATATAGCCAATATACAGGATATTAACAATTATACTTCCGGTTAATGCGCAAAATCGGTCGAATGTAATATTTTGTACCCCCAAAATTGTTTGCATATTTTTTGCTAAATACGATAAAATGTTATCACTGTTAATTAATACTTTCAGCTTGTAGATAATTTCCCCTTTATTGTGCAAATTTTAATGAATGTAAACAAGTATAGTCAGAAACCCATACGTGGGCAAGCACGGTGTCCCAGTCACGTCTTAAGCACACAATGGCTCCTCGTGAATAAAACCTTTTGAACTTGGAACGAATAAATATGGATAAGAATAAGATTATGGAAGTCAAGTGGTATGGTATGGCATTATAAAAGGGTTTCGAAGGCTTCGAGTGTTTTGAATGGGAGGTATTGTTGGATTAGTCTCTTTCTAATTTCTGTAGAGGATATTTGCAGTATATATGAATAGGAAATTATCACTATTGAGCTGTTTTACAATGACAAACTTTTCTTAGTTTTACCTATAAATAATTACTAAGTATGAAAAAATATTTAACCAGTCCTATGTACAACATTCTATTCTAGTTAGTCTAAAGTATAATAAAATCTTTGTTTTGCAAAGTTTATAATATCTATTGATTTTCTCTTTTATATATTATTTACTCTTGGCTTGATTGCTTGCTTATCGTATATCAGTGTTCTTCCAATAGTTTGTCGACTATTGTCTAATGAATACTAACAGCTGTGTGTCATTTGAACTACAGAGACGCTAAGAAATTAAACCACTTTAGTGGTGATCCGTCTATGGACTGACCGCGTACCGAGTTTCTTAACCTCGTCGATTATTTATATCATCAGTATATCATTTATCTGGTTTCCATAGTACAAGCTCTGCTTAGTTTGGGATCAGATAGCCGTGTGTAAATAATGTCCCAGGATATTTTTATTATTTTATATGGCGTATATATTTATTTCTATATCACAAACAGGTTTTGTTTAATCAAAATCAATATGTAGTGTTTATTTATTTAGTTTATTATTTATTATTTAGTGCATTTACAAGGGCTGCTAACTCGTTGAGTGCTCGAATGAAACATCATTCAGGGTTTCATTCGAGCACTCGACAAGTTAGCAGCCCTTAAGAATGGTCCGTGGATGACTGAAACACGTGTTGGGTATCGTACTGGCGCATGTAGCTTTTTTTTTTTATATTGTCCTTCTTGCATATGAACATTTTTGCGGGCGGGAGGGCGGTGCAAATTGCATCCCGGCATGATTAAACTGACAATTAGCGGAATTAAAACTACATATTGATTTTGTATTTTGATTGTTATGGATTTCCGCAAAGTAACGCCTGATTCCATTACTTAAGTTTTGTTTAATTTGTTCACTTTTATGAATAGATAGCACTCGTTAACTTAAGTCCACTAGTTATGTCACACCGAATTTAAAGAAAAAACAAGTATTTCAATATCTACCTTCAACGATACACGTGTAGGCAGTTACAAAGTAGGACCTCTCGTTTTTGTAAAATGTAAGTAATTAACTTCTTTAGAATTTAAATATTATTACTAAGAAATAAAAATAAGGAAGTGATTCATTATTAAATATTTAATTTAATTTCCTTTGAAACCTAACAAAATATTATAATTTTCAATAAAAAGGTACACATTAATTACTTATTATTTACCAAAATTAATTTGTTTTATCATCCTCCTGAGAGCAAAGTCAAATAAGATAAATTTTATTTATAAAAGGAATTTTGTTTAATAAGATTGTTTGTTAAGATATTCACAAGAGGAACTCGGAGAACACGATTATTTCTTCAGATTAGGAATACGACCTCTAGGTACGAAAATAAAATGAATTGACAACAAGGAAATTTTCTTGAGGTTTCCAACAATGGAACACAAAGAAGTCACGGAACGACTGAAATATTGGAAAACTTAAATGATTCTGTGACGTTTTGGCAAACTTGTCTTGGCGTATGTATTGTATCTATACTATGTTAGTAATGATAAATTAAAATTACATTATAATTATTATGATCACATTCATATTTAAATAAAATGCCATGACATTTCCATCTTCTGTACCCATAGTACAGAAGAAAGAAAACTGAAATAGTGGACAGGTAAGCAACATATTAAAGCGACACTTTTAACCAAAACTTAATTAGCATATAAGCGGCAACACCTTAACCGTATAATCTTACACATTTAAGATTTAGAGTTAACAATTAATGTAAAATAATTGTATTACTTTTATTGAAATAAACAGATTTTTTATTATTATTTTTATTTATTATATTATATAATTGAAATAGAATTTAAGATTTAAATATTCAACCATCATTATGAACACCTTTTCAGCCAATAAACGTGCACTGCCGGACAAAGACCTTCTCCAAGGCGTTATTTAGGGGTACGCACGGCAATACATTAACCTTTTTTTTTGTTTTTATGCAAAATGGGTTTGCGCTTAACCACGATCTCACCTGATGGTAAGTGAAGATGTGGTCGAAGGTGTACCGCGCGTACCCATAAGATGCCTGTTCACTCTAACCTTGAATAAACCCATGTTATATGAGTCTGGAAACACGTCGTTTGGGAGGTTGTTCCACAGCTTAGCCGTGCGTTTGATGAAAGAGGAAGCAAAACGCTTCGTACGGCATAATAATACGATAAATTGTAGTCCTTTTGCAAGAGTACATAGTTAACACTCGTAATGATACAATGACTACAGATATTATATCGATAGTTGCACAAAGCTTTTGGTCCCTAAAAGCCGACTCCATTGTAAATATCTATGATAGTAACCGCCTTGACTGATTAAACCCCTAAAATCCTGCTATGGGTTGAGCCGTCACTCGCATACAAATTTATATTAATAATAAATATTAACGCTCGCCTAGTGAAGCAGTGAAAGTCTCAAAGGATAAATCATCATCATCAAACAACATCAGCCAGGTATCGTCCACTGCTTGACCTAGGCTTCTATCTAAGCCAAAGGTTTCTATAATGTTGCCATTTGGAGGGGGTTGCCTTAGTCACCGCGCTTGGCATGCGAGTTGGAGACCGCAGTTAGGTGGTGGCTAGTACATACACAGGTGGCGCTGTTGTCCGACTACTTAGTGTATCCCGAAGACGCCTTTTACGGCTTTCTAGGCTGGAAAACAAGGAATCGAGTATAATATAATCACCGTAGCCTAGTTGGTAGTGCTCCTGCCTACGAAGCTGGTGGTCCTGGGTTCGAATCCCGGTAAGTGCAAATATTTGTGTGATGAGCACGAATATTTGTTTCTGAGTCATGGATGTTTTCTATGTAAAAATGGGTACACTACATTAATACGAAAAACTTTATTCCGACAGTCACAAATAAGAATTTCAAAATACCGATTTCCATCATTCCGAATGGTTCAAAATTCCGAATATTACAACTCCGATTTATCATTACTCCTATTTTTATAATTCCTATATTTCAATATTCCTTACGATTATAATTACTCTTCTCAAAACACCGAGCTTTAATAGATCGACTAACAAAAAGTCCGACTTAATGATAATTCGAAATATCAACAATACGAATAAAAATATTTTGTTTCCCTGGTCACAATTTTGACCTAACCTAACCCAAATGATTAATCAACAATAGAAGGGATCAGAAACTCGGCGGCTGCATGCAGCATGCAAGCAGGCAGGTAACATGCAAGCAGGCATGCAATATGCAAGCAGGCATGCAGTATGCAGCATGCAAGCAGGCATGCAACATGCAAGCAGGCATGCAGTATGCAGCATGCAAGCAGGCATGCAACATGCAAGCAGGCATGCAGCATGCAAGCAGGCATGTAGCATGCAAGCAGGCATGCAGCATGCAAGCAGGCATGTAACATGCAAGCAGGCATGCAACAAGCAAGCAGGCATGCAACATGCAGCAGGCATTGTTTCTGTCACGGCTCCGGCGCTGCGGGGTTTGGGCGGTCCCACGCGAGCTTATCGTCGCAGATGGTTTTAACGCTCACCACCGCAGCTTCGGCTTGCTGGCCGGCATAGCCGGCCAGCCTCAGCCGCGGCGGCGGGCCTTCAAGCCACCTGCTCCTCAGCTCGCGGGCCACCCCACCCCTCCGCGCATACGCGGGCTTAAATTACACTCTAGGGTAGAGCAGACAAGACTACGTGTAGTCGGTTTTGCAGCGATTCGTTTCTGTCATCAAATTTTGTAGCATAACATGTTGACTTTTAGTTTATTCGAAGTATTGAAAATCGGAATGTCGTTTTTCGGACTGTGAACCCTTCGAGCATTTGACTCTTCGAACGTTTGAAAATCGGAAAACTAACAAATCGTATTTACGACTTTCGGTAAAATTAATTTCGTGATTTTTAATAATAGTCATTACAATTCTTAGGTATTATGAAATTCGGACTTTTGAAAATCGGAACATTGAAGTTCGGAATTAAATATTTCGGAGTATTTGGGTGTTCCCATATAAGTATTTATCTATCTATATAAGTATGTATATCGTCGCCTGGTACCTATACAGCTACAAGCTTTGCTTAGTTTGGGGCTAGGATGATCTGTGAAATTGTCCCCAGATATTATTGATGCGAAACATCTATAGCCGCACGTAAGACAAATTTCGGTGACGCATGCGCAATCGACTTTTTATTTTATCATTATGACATATTTAGTTCCTATCACAATATGTTCTTTTCTGCATATTACTTTTACAAAATAATGTCGATGTTTCACATCTGCCAGGCGTCCCGTGACGGCTCACATTTTTTATTATAATATATCATAGTAGAGACGCTGCTGCCCGTCCTCTAGATATTCCCTTGGGTGGATGCTCCCCACGGAGCGTACCGACCCGAGGGAATATCCAGAGGATGGGTAGCAGCGTTTTTCTGTGTATTGCGATCGCCAACCCGTCTGCCAAGCGCGGCGATTATGGCATATCTCCCCAAGATGATTCTTGAGGAAGGTTTTGTCCAGCAGTGGACTTTTTACGGTTATTATGATGATGATATTGAGTATATGTATATCTGCTTTTGGCCACGTTCCTATTAAATAACGACAAATTGCAGTCAATAACAAAGTATCAAAACTTGGATGAAAAAATGGATGTAATTTGTGTCCGTCAATTATATGTTTGTAAAATACCCCGAAACACGTGGACTAGATTCCCTAGTGTGGGCTTTATATTAAAAAAAAACTCAACCAACTATATCTCTGCAAAATAAAGTCTACCCCGTATTGTGTTACGTACGTACATAATCCTATTAAAGCCTGTACAAACGGTTCCAAATATCAAAAGCATCTGTCCCATTAAAATGTAGTCCTGTATTGTCGGACACCTGGTGCCGCCGAATGTATTTTAGCCTTCACTATGTAAATAGACAAAGGATTTCGTGTACACGGCTGAAATACGAAACACAGAACACGAATGTCGTTTTCAGACGTTCTTTATGAGTACCGTAGAAAGCTAAATAGCAAAAATAGTACCTGCATGCTTTTAGAGTCGCTACCAAAATAGTAAATAAAGCCGTATATGTATGACTCAGCCTGTTCGTCCGTCTGTAAGCTACTAATAACTCGGCAACTTAAATGCCTTGCGGCAACTAAAATTTGAACTTGTATTGAATTAATTTAAATCATGTAACTTATACTGTTTCATTTTAGGCTGACGGGACAAGGAAAAGGTTTTAAAATATTTTTGTATAAAAACGATTAAAGTGGGTATTCAAAATTGCAAAGAACGTGTTACATCCACATCATATGAAAGGCCTTTATGACACATTATAAATCAGCTTTAAAGATAATCTTCTTGTAGGCTCATGGCTGCACCATTGGTCTAGCAGTAGAGGCTTCACATACAGTTAGTGAGTTGGTGGGTTGAAATCTCAGCAACGGCTAAAAGTGTTATACAGATTTATTCAATATAAACGAGTGTGCTTTAAACCACACGACTGAAGTAAACCGTGGATATACGCAACGTAACGAAACGAAGCTCTCTATCCATTGCCCCTACAGTAATTATACAAAAGATATGTAACTCATTCTCTTTCTATCTTCACTAACTTATATTTCCCTCTCAACCTCCGTTCGCCTATTATTATTTTTTAACTATTAATTTGTTAATAATGCTAAACTTTAATAAAATAAATAGAAAATCTCTTCACCGACACTTGAAATTTAGTTATTCAATCCGAGTTTTAGTGTTCTTTGACTAAATAAATAACTTTTTATGAGCGCGCTTGGCCAGTCTTTATTAGCACTAGTTTTGGTTTTTTACATCCAACTCAGCAAACGGCGTGTTGTTAAAAGAAAACCGGAACTTGTTAATGGTTGTACGAGTTTTTATGAAACATGGTTGAACCTTCCAAATGATGTTCAGAGTAAATATAGTAACTATATAGATAAAATGTACAATATCTGTAAAATGTAAAAAGCTAACATTGGACAATACGTACTGCTTAACAGGGAAATGACTGGTCTGTATGTGTAGTGTTTAGTGACCGTGACTGCTAAGCAGGTTGTGGGTTCGATTCCCACCGGGGACATATTTGTGTATGATGAACACCCATATTTATTCGATTATAGCTGTGCCCCGCGGTTTTACCAGCTTAAAATTTTATACATTAACACAGCCCCTCCCCCGTAGGTGATAGCGTGATAATATGTAGCCTATATGTTGACCCGACCTCTTAGTAATATTCATGCAAAATTTGAAGTAAATCCATGCAGTACTTTTTGAGTTTAGTCCGGACATACATACAAAAAAACAGACACACAGACAAAAATTCTCAACCTATATTTTAGGCTTTGATATCGATAGCAGATCACGCCCCATGTATCCTTTAAAAAAAATATAGAAGAAGAAGAAGAAGAAGTACACTTTATTGCATAAAGAATATACAGAATGTACAGTTTTGACTTTCCTACGATTTTATTATATGTATAGATATCTATGTATTTAGAAATACTATATAAGTACGTACGTCAACCAACTACCGCCAAAATGCGTTCCTGTGGAGAGCAAGTAATAGCTTAAACAAGCAAACTAAAAAAATCAATTTAGACGTATTTAACTCTAAACCAGAGACGGTTAGAAGGGTGCTAAGCAAAGAATTTTTTCAAAATTTGTGTTAGTTTATTATAACAATCGTTAATCTAATTAGCCTTAAGTACGTGTTTAATTTAATTTTATTGTTATTATTTGTTTTTAATTTTAGAATACCACATATAGCTTCGTAAACAATGTTTTATGCGTGGAGACATATTAATGGCTCTCTGTCACGTATAACATATAAAGCAAATATGTCGCTGAAAGCTGTTGGTCTTCCTAAGAAAAATAAATAACCTTAAATAAATAAATTTACCAATAATCTGGTTGCCATAGTACAGGCTCTGCCTAGTTTGGCATCAGATGGCAGTGTATTAGTTGTCCCAAGATATTTACCTTTAAAGTACTTTTTCAGCACTACTTTAATACGAGTAAGTATATCTCTATGCAGCGGAGAACTTTATACATATGTTTTTCACGGACACATCACACCAAGAATCAAAACATTTATATATGGGTAGTTATAAATAATAGCGGACATAGCACGCAAGACACTTCAAATATTAGGTTCGTTTATATTAAACTTGATAAAAAAAGTTACTGCTTACTATTTACTACCTACTTACTTACTCAACCCCGCGACTCAATTCACACATTCCGCTTACCTGTAACAAAAACACAATAATCAACTCCAAAACTAACCACCGGCTGCGCCATTACCGTAACTTATTAATAACAGCGCCATCTATTTGCCCCTACCGTAAACTTCGGCAATACCAGAATATATTGCCGAATAAGTTGTTCGATAGTAGATAGAGCTAAACAGTACTTAACAAGTATATAAAGTAGGTGTTATCGCACAATGGTTGTACTCGTTAGTGATGTAGGTGCGGCCGTGCTGAAAATGTAGACGCGATAAGTTAAGGGTACTTGTACAGTGGAAGCGGATATACGGTATTGAATAGAAAGCTTTTGTCGGTCGTGTGTTGAACAGCGGAACAGTACTAATGTACTTGGCAGGGGACACAATCTAATTGTAAATTTGAGTCAGATGGAAATAGAAATATATAGCCCAATTATTTTTAACGACCAATATTAATATACATGGTGTATAGATATAAATAGTTGAGTCAATTTAAGGGGCACAGTCAACTAAGAAAAGGGAAATACGAAGAAAATAAAATTGTATTCCTACACAAATTACGTCAGCTGATAAACATTTTAATAAGGGTAGTTAATTTTATAATTGTGTATTTTACAAATGGATATTCAGCTAATTTTCAATTATACGCATTACTAGCAGTGCCCGACTTCGTTCCGCATTATAAATATTTTTGCCCCTGCCCGTTTGTCCCGCGTCTAAATATTGTAATAATGTCTTATATTCATATTCCGGATTTTAGCTGAAACTAAAATCGGTGGAAGTTAATCACGCTGAGTATAAAAATCAAAATAATCAAATAGTACTAGTTTGTTCGTAAAGTTAGGATCAACAATTCCTGACGATGTGGTCAAGTAAATTTTGTTTTGTTTTATATTTACCGTGGTGTAGACAACCGTTTACTTAATATTTGCATCAATCCTTATCCTTACTTAAATAGTTGAATAGATGTATAGATATAAATGTAGAGTTTGAATTCTGTTAATGTAATTTTGTTATCTATTTATAATAATGTAAATTTTATTCATAATTTAAATATTAAACAACCTTAATTTAATCAATTAACTTTGAATCACACATTCTCATGCCATTTTTTTTTGTTTTTATGTAGGTATATCATTGAATGATAATAATTGATTAATTATTTTTCTTGTTATGTATAATTACTTTTCATTTCATATAAGTACCGTAACTAGTTATAATTATGTTAAAATATTATATAAAGCCGTTTCTTTTTGTGCACTTAATGGTTGCACTTGTAAATGTTACCCTAGCCTTTAAGTTGTAAATGTTTATGTATAAACAATTGTTGGTTAACCTTAATAAATAAATATACATAAAACATAGTAGTTCGCCCCTTAAGCCCTACCGTAAATTTTCATGTAAATTGTTATTCTATGTGCGGAAGTTTGCTGTTGTGTGTTAAAACAACAATCATTATCTATAAAAAAAAGCATTGTTAATGCGTTGCAGTGTCTTATGAAGCGTTGTTGTAGATGACGCAGAGAACTTCAACTTACCCAAATACCCCACATACAGTAGAAAGACGGTAAACCATAATTGCTATTCCTAGCCGGCATTTCTCCATACAAACGTATTCCGATTTACTTCCAAAATTTCATCATTTTTTAACGCAATATCTGCTACGACTATAACTGGATGTTTCGTTTTTGTATTAATCTTTTTTTGTAGAAATTTATTACAGTGAAAAGTCAACAAAAAGGTGTCTTTCAAACTGGAGATAATAAATATCTAGTAAACAGGTCTGGCGAATTTAGATAGACTGGAAACGGTCTGCCATAGTCTATTTTATTGTTGTTTGGTCGAGGAGGCTTTTTCTTCACTGGAATTTCTTCGAGTCGTCTACCAAATTTGACTAATTAGTCTATTACATTCTTATGGATAAGAAAGAGCCTTGCGGCTTCTTTGTTGTTGCGAGTGTCCATGGGTGGCGGTGATCACTTTCCATCTAGTAACCCACTTGCTAGTGTGCCTTGCTATCATATTAAAAAAACTAAACAATGCGCGCCAGAAGAAAACCGCCTTTGGTATGCTAACCTCAGTTCCAGGTGGTTACTGACATTGAAATGCATGATAAGGTTGGTATTAGGGTCGTTTTTAGGTTTCCGTAGCCAAATGGCAAAAAACAGAACCCTTATAGATTCGTCATGTGTGTCTGTCTGTCTGCCCGTTCGTCCGTTTGTCACAGCCACTTTTTTCCGGAACTTTATGAGCTGTACTGTTGAAACCTGGTAAGTAGATGTGTTCTGTGAACCGCATTAAAATTTTCACATAAAAATAGAAATATAACAAAAATTTTGAGGGTTCCCCATACATAAAACTGAAACTCAATTTTTTTTTTATCGGCCCATACCTAACATCGTACCCATAAAAAAATATATGATGTACATTACGATGTAAACTAACAACTAAAATTGGTTTGAACGAGATCTAGTAAGTAGTTTTTTTTAATACGTCATATATCGTAAACCGCAATTTACCTTTCATTTAATAACATGAAATACGTCCTGCTAAGGAACCCTTCATGGGCGAGTCCGACTCGCACTTGGCCGGTTTTTTTATAACTGTTGCTACGTTAATACTCAAAGCGGCGGGCCGCTCATCCAATCTAGGTAATATAGTATTCTTCTATCTTTAGACTGTCAGCAAGATTTAATACAGAAGCGCGCGGAAGTCAACATTCAAAACGATTTTTCAGCGCGAATCCGTTCTACAGAAGGTGTGTAAGTGATAACATTATTAGAATTGTTTTCTCCCCACAAAGAAAGGAATGAAGAAATTATTGCTCAATCACATAGTAGTGCCCATTTGTTTCACAGATCAGTTGTAGCACAACCTTCATGCTAGCACTAGCACAGTTAGAAGATGCCCATTAAAATATGTATTCAACTACTGTTACATTATCTATAGTCCAAAAGCGTAAATCTAGGAACTAGCCGTAAAGATTTACACTGGGAACTGATGCCAAAAAAGAATAAAAAATAGCATAGAAAGGCTTAGCTACGTGAATCGCTCCCCTTATC
Source organism: Pseudoips prasinana (assembly GCA_951640165.1). Classification (NCBI taxonomy): domain Eukaryota; kingdom Metazoa; phylum Arthropoda; class Insecta; order Lepidoptera; family Nolidae; genus Pseudoips; species Pseudoips prasinana. Next base: position 35,966,033 of record OX621248.1, read on the forward strand.
ACAATGACCAAATCCTCATGGATTTTCCCAGCGATATCTAAAACCGAGGCAGGCAATTAGGATAGTTTGCGACCGCTCCATTGCCAAATGATCTGTGAGTTTTACTATCTGCCGATATAGCTACCCGGCCATCACGTCATTACAGGGAACAGAGTTAATACACATACACATATGTTCATATGTGCATGTGGACAAAATTGATTACTCTAAAAAAAAAGGAAAAGATTGGCTTTCACAATTAAAGCTTAGAATTATAATAGATTAAATCTGTAACGTAAAATAAATAAATAAATAATAAAAAAGGTTTTTAGTCACGTAGACTTTAAAAAAGCGCTTGTAAATAGCCAGATCATATTCGTAGTAATATATAATTAATTTATAATTATTTCTAGTTACATATAGATATTTAGGTACACGGATTGTAGGAAATAATTTACAATTAGATTTATTTTATAACAGTAACGATATTTAACTAACTTAAATTAAGTTATTGTCAAGGATCATGTGTCATCAATTATCAAAATTATAAATTTTAGCTATATTTTTACTACATATTGTCGAATGGTTCTGTATATATTAAGGTACGAATTAAATGTTATTATTATGGCGGACCTTGTGTTTATAACGACGGTCGCGCTTTAATGCTACCACCGGATCCAATGCGCCTTATAATGAAGTGGAAATCTATAATTAACATTAGATCAAACTCTTCGGGTATGACATCGATTGGAGATAAATTCTAGTACCAAAGTCAATTGAAACTAATCAAATAAACCTGGAGGAACAAAGTCCCTAGCTCCTCTATTGCTCAGTCAATATGGCCCGGCAAAACAAACTCAAGAAGACACGTACGCAGGTTATTATTTCAAGTATTTATATAGAAGGCTAACAGAACTACGATATTATAATACATCCTTATTCGGATATATAATAAAAGCAGACTGTTACCGAAACACATGTTTAAGCTATTAATTTAATATGTAAAGTAATACCTAATTGTTTTAAGCTTTGACATCGCGTTTTGATCAACCCATCTTTAACATTTTAGATAAATGAATCCGCCAAGCCCTTAAAATTACCTCCCTATCATTACAGGGTTAATTGACTCTAATTACGATTTTACTTTTGTTCGAAGGTTAACCGTCATATTGAGCTTAAAAGACTGGTAGGTACGACAGGGAAGCAAGGGTCGGAAAATTGAGGTCATACGCAGTCTTCGGGTCAATTAAACCTCCCGGATGTGGTAGGGCTGTATGTTGGGTGAGGTAGCGGGATGGTGAGGATATGACATCATATTTACTTAGTCTTAGGTAAATATATGCTAGGAAATTTGTGTTTATTGATATAGTTCAGTGTGTATAGATTGCTCAGTGCCCTGGAGACCACATTAAATCGTAAGTATTAGTGGTTATGAGAATATCTATGCCTGTTTTTAGATTAGTCAGAAGCTAGTAGAGGGTGATTTATAAAGTCTGACATCTGGTTTAACTATTTTGCACCAGGTCCATTAGAGTTTTGTAGTAAAAAGGCGGTTCCTTTTGTAATTGTTGTAGCATGCTAGACTCGTATTATTTTTATGATAATATAAGGTTGGACAAGTCTTTATTGTAACATGCATCACAGATTTGTACCTTGTATTTTGAATTTTAATTGTACCTTCCAGACAACTTAGGTAACAGAGATAGGGTAGCTGACAGTGTACAGACGCCAGCACATTCAGCTACCCCCTTATGTCAAATTTCTTTTATAGATTTTCAACTTTAGCACAAAATCATATGGTTCACTTTTGATTGGAGTAATTTGACAGATTGGGGTAGCTTGATGTGCTGGCGTCTGTACATAACTGAAGAAATGGTTCACAGGGATACCATGGCTAAAAATAGTGTAGTTATAACTAGGACTTAGTTATAATTATAGTTATTTAGATATGAAGTATTGCAACAGGCATTTTATCTAGAAATGGTATGCACTTACACATGACTGTAAATCTGGAATTGCAGATATTTTCATTGTCTTTTCTTCTATTATTACATACTAGCTGTGTATCGCGGTTTTACCCGCGTTAAATTTTATAATGTGTTAATCTAGTGTGTCAGCTAATTCCATCAATTATCAAAATCGCTCCAGCCGTTTAGACGTGAAGAAGTAACATTAACACACTCACAAACTTTCGTTTTTAAAATATTAGTGTGATATTTGTATTTAGGTACTTTTGTAGTATCATTTAATTTCATATACCTACTGTTTTTACGTGCATACTGTGCTGTGATATTTTTGTTAATTGTATATAACTATTTTTATTAAAAAATTTCTAACCCAAATATAATTGTCAATGAGTGTGCACATATGGGTATTTTCTTTTATCCGTTAGGTTTAATTCAAACTATTTTTTTATTCAATACATTGTAGAAAATATTTTGTCCAATTTATCGACTTCATCTTAATCTAGTATCGGTTCGAGTCCAAGTGCTTCGGTTACCTGCAGTCTAATACACCCTGATCGTAGTCTCCTGACTGCACCGTTTTCCCAGGGACCTCCTAGTTGATCTGGGTCATAACCCCACGAACATGTTAAGGAGATTAGAAGTTCTCCAATTACAACACGCAGTGCGACATCTCATACTCACCAGCCGAGAGTATGACTCCATATAGCCGCGGCTATCATGGTCCTCCATGACCCTAGTTTTAGTACCTTAGTATCGACGTATACTATCATAAGGTAAAGCAATCGCTTGTCCCCCTTATACATCTCTTTTGCCTGATGTAACAGTGAAATCCGTCTTAGCTGTAAACGTCATGATAGAACTATTTTTTTTATAAGATATAACACTCGCACTAGAATGTTATTCCTTGTTTCGTAGGGTCAATTACATACAAATAATTGACGGACACGAAGTACATCCAGACTCAGAATAACTATTTATGGGTCACACAAATATTTGTCCTGCGTAGGAATCGAACCGTGCAGTCAAACGACAAGATCCAGCAAGTCGTCACAACCCACACTTAATAAGCGAAAGGATTTTTTAAATGCTAGATTATTCATTACCGCTTAATCTTCCATTTTACACCACAATTCCTCGTAGTATATAGTGTCTGCGTATAATGTACGCCGAGAGCCGTTTTATTAATTTTTAATGAATCGGATAGGTTAGAGTAGTTTGTTGCTTCTAATAATACAAGCTTTACACTGATTTAATTTATGATGCACATAGAATACTTCGCTTCTGCATTTTTGATCAATTCGGTTTGTGTATCCGTTGCAAGACGAACCCCAAAAATAGACATAGCTAAAAAGTAGATTCCATTCACACATTTAGCTGTGTTGTTTGTTGTCGAGTTTGTGTAGTTTTGCCTAGTATTTTTACCAGCTGTTCACGAATCGATACTGAAAAGCGTCTAAGTATTTTTAAATATAAATTAATAATGTGTGTACTTTTGGTCAGAAGGCTGTCTAAAGAGTTTAATGAAGTGTGCGTATATTCTGTTGTAATTACAGGTTCTTGAAGCTTTTTATTCATAGCAATATGATGTTCCAATATTCACGAACATAAAACACCAAAAATCATTGGTCTACAGTAAATTTTATAACCATGGCAACAGAAATGGCCATATTCTTTGACCTTAAAATAAGTGATTGACAAGAAGAGGTACAAGACGGAAAAAATCGGACCGTTTTTGAGTCTATAGACTTAAATTACCAAAAACCGCTGAACAAATGAAGTTGGTAAGTTTCATATTTACTTTCGTATGGGCAGTGGTTACCCTAGTGTCGGAGTTGTTCAAGCCGCCCAGTAGCCCTCTGACATGGACTTTACAAATAAAAATAGACGGACACAAATTACATCCAGACTCAGGACAACTATTTATGGGTCACACAAATAGTTGTCCGGCGCGAGACTCGAACCCGCGACTAGTGTTGAAAATGACTAAAGTGACTGAATTGGACTGACTGTCATTTACGGTCAAATTGGTCAAAAAAGGTCATTAACTGTCAAAAATGGTAATTTTCATTCAATTTTATTTCAGTAATATTTTAGTACCTTTTAAGTTTTTGTCGTTTATAAAAGTCTACAACTTCTAAATTACAACAAAAAAGTGGTTTTTATGACTCACAGTATTATTATATAGTGTTCATCATTGTACATTTCTAATCATGCGTGCATTTAAGACAAAATGGCAACGTCGCATCGCCTCACGCATCGACTTTGATATCATCTTATCCTCTCATGATATAATACAAAATAAAACGTTGCTTCATTTAAACTAGCATACAAATTGGGTACTTAAATAAATAATTGGGTGGTAGTCGAGAATAGACAATAATATTTGAGTCAAATTGACTGAATTTGACAGTAAATGACCGGTCATTTAAGGTTTATGACAATCGTGACTAGTCATATTCAGTCATTTTACATCTCCACCCGCGACACGAAGCGGCGAGGCGACTATCTTAGCAGCTGCGCCACACGTGCATAGAAGGCTAGTGGAGGCATGCAATGTGCTGAATGGTTTATGCACTGCGGTTAGTATTTTGGCACTGTGGAGCGCGAGTGAGCGGACGTGTGCCATCTACGGAGCTAATGTAAACATAACTACAAAGCCCGCCCATGTCTCAGTGTAGTCAGTTGGACGAGCTTCCAATGCCCAGTAAGTCAATATTGAATAATAATATCTCCTAAATGCCACCGAGGCTAAAATAGGCTAACCGATACAGAATTCAAACTAGAGCATAATCCCTAATAATAACGCTATTTGCGTTCTCGTGACTACTTCGTCTTCTACTGGGGTTTTATTTTTAGAAAAAGTAAACAGGTAATGGATCGGATGATAAATACGGATTAACCTAGATATTGGTGAATGTAATCCAAAATGTGTTTCGTAACTCACACATCAAAATCAGACTTACAATTTTATTAAATATTTGTTCTACGTACAAATACACAGACATATCGATAGAAATTAAAAGGACGTAAACAACAAATCGTAACGATAGACATTTTGAACCATACGCACATAATTTAAAGCACAATATATGAATGAATTATCTTCTTATAGCTTCGCCTCGGTTAAGCTAGAGTGTCTTGTTCTCTGTCCATATCTATGATTAAGAAAACTATACTACAATCCACAAAATCAATGCTTCGTATAGTCATTATGCAAGTATATGTATATTATTATATAATTAAATCATAATCGACACAGGGATTAGATTGCCTAGTGCGGGCGGTGTCTTTAAAAAAAAATATAATAATAAAAATCTTGAGATATGTTAGTTACATAATGGTATCTGATCTCAAACTAGAACTACTGATAAAAAAAATATATGTATATTTCTAAATACGATACGATTTTTGTTGTATCTAGGTGTAATTTATCAATAATATGCATAAGTTACACCTGAACACAGAATTAATAATCGTGCTCACCACCAATGCTTTCTCCTGGGATTGAACCCATGACCTGTAACTTCGCAGTCAGGGTTTCTAACCACATGGCAACAGGCCAGTCATGTCAAATAATGTATACATTACTAACTACATTTTTCTTTCTAAAGTAACTAAAAGAAAGTTCCACATGTCGTAGTCCAATTTACTCGCTATTCGCGATACATATTTTGGTAATTTTCTTTGGAAGTTTCAGGAAGTGGCGTATGTTGTGATTAATGGAGGGGAGAGCAACTTGCTGACCGAACACACAAAAAATCATTAGTCAGTTTCCCAGAAATCATTACGTAGTGGCAAAAAATCATGGAGAGTTGGCAAGAATTATAGCATCTCTGAATCGAACTCAATCGATTAAGGAATCTATATATTTGATTCCGTTAGATGAGTTTTGCTTAGAGCCATATGAATACTAAATTAGAAATAAATGGGATTGCTTTAGAACTTCTGTAACTTGTAGAAGATATGTGTTCCAATTTTTGATTTATGAAATTGTGGTGATTTAAGAAAGAGTCGTGGGAAGCCGCTGGATGCAGGCAGTGCTAGACCAACATTTGTGGAGATCTTTGTCCAGTTTCTAGAAATTGCCGTAGTGTAGGTGGTGAGTTAAAAACAACAATTCTTTTCATCTTATTAGGCAATTATTCCATCTCCTGTTCATTAACATATACCTAACATAAAAAAGTCTCAAATGTTACTAAACTATTTCTATGGTGAGTGATTTTGAGTTTTTCAGTATTCTAACTAAGCGTCCCTTTGAGGCTACTTTTAAAACTGAATAAAACTTTTCGAATATTTCACCAGCTTTATAGCCTAGGTTAGTGAGTTCAGCAACAAACGTTTCATATTTTAGTTGCTTTCTACTTTTAGTTAGTTATTTTAAACTGTATAATTTTGGCTTAGCGCTTGGTAATGATGCAGTCTTAGCCAGTTACGACGTTATATACCTACTACGAAAAAGTTAGGTATCTAGTAATTATAAAATAAAATGTCAAATAAGTATAAAAAAATATGTTTATGCTCATGTATGGTTATTTCTAACAATTAAAAATATATGTATTCCTTTGTAAGGGTATTAGATCTTAGATATGTGGTAAATAAATACTTTCGGTATCCTGTAAGCGATATAGTCTGTGGTGTTTGCTTGCTTGCTGACTTGTATAAATAATAATAATGTCCTCCTAGCCGAATTTCGGCCACGGCGGCCAGACTCAACAGAGATTAGCCATCTGCGCGGGACATATTGTAGTGCTCAAGTGTGTGCGCAAACACAGGAGCACTTTCTATTCCATCACTCTCATGATCCGATGGGACGCCTAGGCGACACGACCGGAAAGAGTTTAGGTACAGGACCGACGGCTTCACGTGCTCTCCGAGACACGGGGGTATAATACCGGTAACTCCCATACTTCGGGCTGATGTTGAGAAATTTTTCATTTTTTTACAGAACAGTCCCAAAATCACTTTTTGGCCCCATCCGGGATTTGAACCCAGTACATCGTTCCCTGCGGGTGAACACGCTACCGCTAGACCCACGAAGCAGTCACTTGTATAAAAACGTGCGCTTGTAAGGCTAAGTTCATATAACCGCGAGGTGCCGCGCCGAACTACTAACCGCGCGATTTAATTATAAAAATAAAATAAAATATGGTTTATTTCTCTCGTAAAAGTTCATATATAAATTACATTTCGATGTATACACATTTTTTTTAAGTATAGACTAAGTTAACGGTGATTATCATCCACAATACCGCGCGGTCAAGCGCGGCCCGATCCAAACCGCGCACAAGAATGATCTGGAACCGAGAGTTTAAGTCGTTTAACTCGCGTTTTAAGTTCCACGAATCTGTAACAACCAGTTCACTTGATTTGCACGAGTTGCGACGTTGGGATATAAAGTAACATAAAAAAGGATGCATCCAGTATCATCTTTGTCTCCTTCTGCGACGTGTCAGCTTGTCAAATTGTCTCCTCCACATTCATTTTCATGCAATGTTGATGCCAGACTACTGCCGCGTTTTCCTATACCGTCATGTGAATGCTCCGACCGCGCGGCAACGCACCTTCGCGCGGTATATGAACGTAGCTTAATGTATTATAAGCTGCATTTGATGGGCGGTATATCTCAATGACACGTCACCAAAATAATAAATTTACATAGATACGTATACTATCAGAATTTCTTTGCACGCCGTTTTATCATAAGATTCCCAAATTACCCTAATTACATTTCCTAATTAACATTCCGACGTTTTGCCTTCAAAATTATTTTTTTGTGCCTTAATATAATTTAAATGGCGGTATCGTACCGGGCAGGCTAATACGCTGGAAGAATGATTAATTTGGACGACACGTGTTAGAGTTTCAGGGAGTCAGGTAGCTGGTGCCTAATGTATGAGGTTTACGTGGGGTGGGGCTTAATGTACGAGAAAGGTACATTTTGTGGTCACCTTGTACTAAATTTATAAAAAAAATATATTAGAAAACTAAATATAGATTAATGAGCTAACCTCCGTTTTGCTGTTTTTGAAGCACTTTTAATAAAATGTATTAAATGCTAAAAATCTTTACCATAAAAATACAGAAAGGTATAGGTAAAAATAAGGTGGACTGACAATCCGGCGCTGGATGCGGGTGGCGCAATACCGGCAGTTGTGGAAATCCTTGGAGGAGGCGTTTGTCCAGCAGTGGACGTCTTTCGGCTGATATGATGATGATGATAGGCATAGAAGCCTTTCTATCTACATTATAATCTCACTTTTCTTTGTTTTGTCATCTGATGATTAGTCTCGTGATTAATACACACATATAATTAAGCCATTTCTTTTCAATGTTATTTAAAAACGAGGAAAGTTCTCTCTATCTACGCCCTCCTTTTTAGAATCCTTTTTTAATCGAATTAATATGCTTGGGAGGTAGTCACATTTACATTTAATTATATCGTATTATAACATTAATTAATGGTTACGAAAAAGAAAACAGTTGAAATAAGTAGGATGACTTTGAACTATAATCCTTTTCTTAGAATTTGAGAATTTCCTCAATTTCAGATCACAATATTTGATGTTTGTGCCAACATCTATGTTCTTGATTCTGTCAGAATTCATGAGGGTGCCAAAATATTATTAATTTATAGGCGGCTACTTAACCTGTGCGCCGCACTACGGTCCATTAAATGCGAACCTACAATTATATTTTACGTTACACTTTGAAGTTAGTGCTTTCATATTAAAACAATGTTAATACCATTGGATGGCCTAAATATAATTAAATAAATAAGTATATATCGAGAAACTAACTCACTGTCATCTGATCCCAAATTGGGCAAAGCCTGTACTATGGCAACCAGACAACTGATAAAAATACTTATATATTTCTAAATACATATTATAAATAAATTATACCAAGATACAGAAAAAGATATCGTGTTCATCACACAAAGATTTGTCCTGAGTGGTGATCGAACCACGACCTTTGGCTTAAAAGTAAGGGTCACTAACCACTAGACCAACAGGCCAGTCTAAGTGATTTCAAACGCAGCTTAATTTCTAGCCAACTGACACGTTTATTTTTCCGGCAGCCAGAGAAACAATGAGATGTTAGTTTAAAATTTTGGGTCTAGAGAAAAGTTTTATTGGGATTTTTTGTGCAAAAAAACTCTTAGGATTCTAGAAGTAACACTCACGTAAATTGGAGAACACATAAAGTGTCACACGGTGTGGTCTGTCCCTTAATCTCTCTACAGCAGTGAGATCGCAGGCCAATCGGATTATGACACTAAGATAAATAGACAGTGCATCTAGTTTGCGCTCATACTCATTTCGATAGGCCTCCGTAACTAAACAAATTCCAATAGCTTCATATAATAAAATCGTAGGAAATTCAAAACTGTACATTGAGTATTTTTTAAAAGGATACTTGGGGCGTGATCTAATATCGATATCGAAGTCAAAAATATAGTTTTTAGAATTTTTGTCTGTGTGTCTGTTTGTCTGTATGTATGTCCGGGCTAAACTCAAAAAGTACTGCATGGATTTACTTCAAATATTACTAAGAGGCCAGGTCAACATATAGGCTACATATTATCACGCTGTCACCTACTGGGCAGGAGTTGTGATAATTTATAAAATTTAACGTGGGCAAAACCGCGGGGCGCATCTAGTAGCTTCATATAGCCACATACACGTCTACACATAACGAGAACATCCTCGGTAAATAATTTAATAGTAATAAAAACTGTTGCTGTATTGGAACATAGGTCGTCTTCGTTCCCTTCCAAGGACGGTAATCATTATTATATATCCTGCTCACAAACATTATTTCTACGAATCACTTCTGATAGCTTAAAGGCAACCAATTTATACATACATAACCTTCTTATACTTAATACGATGACTCAACCGTTTTCGACTAGAATAACCTAATTTCCTTTCTCCTTTCTTTCCCAAGATAATCCGATGCTCTATTACACTTGCGTCCCACTTCGCAGCAAAATAACTTAAACTTTTAAAGGGCTTGAGTAACTGCAAAATGTAGGAGTACCATGTTAAATAGTCTGTGTTTTGAAGGCGGGGCGGGGCGTTACCCCACTTCACATTTCGGTGGATTTATATCAAGACTGGTTACAAATCTTTGGTGAGCCACAGTTGGAATACAGTTCACTTTGTACTGGATTTACGTTTATTAAGCGAGTTTAAGATGCGATACGTACGCCCGTTATTCGAGCACAAAAGGCGGTAACGTTAGATACTAAACTTATTAGTTGTGACTTTGTGATATAACAGGGAGCTTAGTAAAAGCTTTGTTGAGGATATCTACGCGATTAGTGTTGCGTTTGATCTTAAACAAGTGTGCAGTATTCATAACTTGACGTACTTCTTGAAGTGTATATAACACTACTTTTTAACAGGAGTTTCGAATACAAGGAAATTGTTGGAGAGAAAACTGGATACTTCTATGAGTTAATTACTTTTTATATTCAACAATAAAATAGCGATTATGGGAATAAAAAACGATTATCGTTTCATAATTTCAGACACCGGTCACCGTAGCCTAGTTGGTAGTGCTCCTGCCTACGAAGCTGGTGGTCCTGGGTTCGAATCCCGGTAAGTACAAATATTTGTGTGATGAGCACGAATATTTGTTTCTGAGTCATGGATGTTTTCTACGTATTTAAGTATTTATCTATCTATATAAGTATGTATATCGTCGCCTGGTACCCATAGTACAAGCTTTGCTGCTTAGTTTGGGGCTAGGATGATCTGTGTGACATTGTCCCCAGACATTGAAGTTTAGACGTTATACGAAAATACAGACACCGGCACATCCAGCTACCCCAATGTGTCAAATTTCTTTTATAGATTTTTAACTTGATTGTATAAGCATAAGGTTCACTTCCTATTGGGGAAATATGTCAGATTGGGGAAGCTTCATGTGCTGCACTTTTGGAAAAATAATAATGTATAGATAGGCAGAGACAACAGGATTCACGATTTGTCACGATCTTTGCACACCTTTTTCTTGCCTCGTTTTCTGTCATTATATTTACTTTATTTTATATTTGATACGTGGTTTAAAAATGTGGCCCACATACGTATTAATCTATTTATGATTGTGCTTTTATCTATGGTAGCTCCAAAAGGGCGCTTTTTAATTCTGTTTTTAATGTGATAACTAGATTAATTTAAATAGGTACTAAGAAATATTTATATACGTCTTCACACTTTAATTACACAAAAGTTACAGCTTTTTCCGTCATTAAAGTTGATAGTTGTGATGATTCTTAAATTTTGCGTTTTTTTTTATTTTTTATATCTTCTTCCTTTTTGCCTTTTTTTGATACTTTGAAAATTTCTGTCTGTCTTGAGCTCAAACCCTAATTATGAACTTTCGAATAAATTCATAAGTCAGTTCTGCAATGACTAGATAAACCATGCTTTTAAGGGTGTTCGGTTAACTAATTTATTGGCAAGTATAACATATTTTTAAATCTACTTTGAAAATTCCTTATTTATTTATTGTTATAACTTGATAAATACAGAAGGAAAAACGGGATAATAAAATCTTATGGAAACTAGATCTAAAATTAAACTAATTAGTAGTTAGCTAATTAGTTATCACAAAAAACCTGAACCAGAAATGTTTAACTGAACGGGAAAAAAATTGAAAACAGATGTTAAGTAAAATTTACGAAAAAATCATTAAAAAAATCTATCTCGAAAACTACGCAAAATCGTAGAACATACATGGGGGTGATTCGGATACTCCTCATCATAAAGTAGGTATATAAATTTTGCGTTTGAACGTCAACTCCTCGGCCACCCTGTATATGTAAGCTGGGTTTTAGACAATTAGTATTCACCGTCCGAATTTGTTGTTTATAATTTCTATTCACGTGGAACATAAAAAGTAAAATATCAAAATATACATTATGCGTAAAACGTACAAAAAATCTAAAAAAAAATGTAGATCATTAAATTTTCTTTTACTTTAATATCACTTGCAAACTTAAGTAGCCACTTAAGTAGCGAGTTTAGTATTAGCTATCCAATACTTAAAATGGAATTGTTAACTCTTTTTATCTAAATTTTAAACCAAATCTACCAACCTACTTCCAAACCTCTTGTTCACCCCTAAGCCTCTCTCCCAGACAACCAATAACTCAAAACTTAGTTACTGGTGCGTTAACAGGCGTCAATTACTGCCACGACATCAATTCTTTCCCCCTTCTTCCTGTTTCATAGTTATTTGTCTTCGAGTTAAGTTGAAGGTTCTGTAGGAATTTAAATTACTCTTTGTTTGTTGAGTTTTAATGGCTCTTCTGAATTGGCATCGTTATTCATGCGAAATATGAAATAATAACACTATTATTAAAGTCTTAAGCAATAAAGAGTGGGCGTCGTAAAAATCATTTGTTAGTGTTTTGTTAAATAACAATACAGCCACTCTGATATATTATTTCTTAATAATAATTCAGTTGATTTTTATATGTGTTTGCTATTTATTTGCGAATATGGTTTTGAATATTATTGAAATGATGTATTTTATTATTTTAGATTAAAACACCGCTCGCATTAGGGAAATAAATTCCAGTATCGCAGCGGACTTAAACAACTTGCAATTTATAGACACCAAATACATCCAGCTTAGATCAACCATTAGTGGGTAATACAAAGAATTCCTTGTGCAGGGATTGAATTTGTATTACAGTTTACAGTTCAGGTTTCAGTGTCAGAAAAGATGTACTGTACCTACCGTTATAGCCAAACTGTCGACGAAATAGTAATTAGTAAAGTAGTTTTTAGTCTTACTAATTAAAGTAAGATTAAAAGGAGTTTTTGGTGATTTTAATTTAATATTGCTATAGACATAAAAGTAAGTAAGTCAACTTCAGAAATCTCTGACTCTGAAAGATTTCTGAAGTCTTCAGACTTCTCAAATTTCAGTTTTAATTTTAATCAGTCGAATGCCTTTAGCAGATTGCAAGTTCGACACAGAACAAATATGTAATAATTTAACTAAATGAAGTTTACTCAGGACTTGGGTATCCATATTGGACTTGTAAGAAATACAATGTGCAAATTAAATGTAAGCAATACAAATAATTATAAATCGTAAAATGGTAATCCTATTGGGGTAAAATGAGTATTGGGCCATCTCTACAGCATTATCAGGATTTTAGGAATTTCCACCCCCAATGGCAAAAAATAGGGGATGTCAGTTTGTGTGAAAAAATGTGACTTGAAGTTAAACGCGTGAAAATTGGTATTTGGCCTTTTAGTTAAAACTATGTATTTTCAGGATTTTTGAGAATTTCACCCCTTACGGCGTAATATAGGGGATGTAAGTGTGTATGAGAAATGCGACATTTTTGAAGTTAAACCCATGAAAATTGGTATTTGTCAACATATAAGCTACATATTATCATGCTATCACCTACAGAGGAGGAGCTGGGGATATAATTTATAAAGTTTAACGCGGGCAAAACCGCGGGGCACAGCTAGTCTTTCATAAAGAACACGTACAACCAAATTGTCAAACCATTAATTTTTAAATGGATGTAATTTGTATCCGTCTATTATATGTTTGTAAAGTACCCCGCGACACAGGGATTAAATGTACTAGTGCGGGCGTTGTCTTTAAAAAACAAAGGATTTTTTTAAATAAAAACGTAGCAGACGTACTTAAGTAACCCAGATTACCTATTCAGTTAGTCTGGTAACACAGATGGGATTCATTCATTATTTATATACAGTACAATAATACCAAGTGCTCGCGTGACTTGACGTGTGACGATGTGGTCAAGTTATTCACCTTACACTTACACTTACCTTGGCACTTTTGTATTTCGAGCTCAAGCTGCCAGCACCACTATTCATGAGACTTATACATGTTTTAAGTCTGAAAGTCACCGTACAATACAGTAATGAATTTCCATAGGGCTTACTTACTTACTTATCGTATGGGCAGTGGTTACCCTGGTGTCAGAGTTGTTCAAGCCGCTTAGTAGACCTCTTGCCTAATGGCTGCAACCGGGACCGACAACTTAACGTGCCCTCCGAAGCACGGAGAAGGTCAAAAATTAAACCACTTTGGCGGTCACCCATCTATGGACTGACCGCGAGCCTAGTTGCTTAACCTCGCTAATCACTTACGGACTCGTGAGAGCATCTGGCTATGAGAGCAGCCATAGGGCTGGTGCGCTTGTTACACTAGTGTTGTCCAGAGTATTTCAAGCCGCCCAGTAGGAGTCTGACATGGCTTAGCGATTACCGTTTATTCACTGAATCTGAGACCGACGGCTCAACGTAGCCTCCAAAGCAAGGAGACGCTCAGAAATTGCTTCAGGTGTGGTGATTACGAACCGGTAGAGGCAGCGTGAGTAGACCCCCTAAAAGATCGACTGGTGTTCTTGTGATGGTCACTGGATGTGGGTAGCGCAAGACCCGGGCATTATTAAACTGCCCGGATCATGTAAATATCACAAAACACGTGGCCATGATCTTTTTCTTATTAAACTGCCCGCATTCATATTCATATTTGTCGTAATATTTTTATACTTTTGATAGGTAAACACAGCAATGACGCAATGCTAGTTGTTCATATTCAGTTTGATGACATTTAAAGTGGTTGGAGTCGCAACCAAACACTACTACAGGTCGATACGCATGATAATTTTGTAATTTAATTAGAAGTAGTTTTTTGTTAAGCGCTATCGGAAGATCAGCGTCACAGAAATAGTTATTATTTACCGTAACATTTGCTGAGGTAGACGCCTTTCCTAGCTAGTACTTATAATGTTGCATGCTTCATAAGTATTATGTAAACTAAACGCAATTAGTTATATCGTCTTAAGTGTAAACTAAGTTAAGGATTATCTAAGCTTGTTGGAAATAAACCTTTTTTATATCCAGTAGTGGAAGTTTTTACGTCGACATAATGAAGTAGTATTGCGTGTTTAAAAATTATCCATTTCATAGTAGTAAAACCCAAAAAGTGTTATTTACCTCATACAAAATTAAGGTCAAATAAACCTTATATCAAATTAACATAAAATAACAACCAGAATAAATCCGTCCTGCATAATAACGGAAACAATTTTTATGCCTAATTCAGCAGCTAAATTTTCACTTAGTTTTGAGATTAGCCCAAATATGCAGACGGACGCGCTCGGAAACTTAATAATACATTAAGAATTACAATACTTAGAATACCCGTGGCCTTGTTGCGAATGTATTTCAATTTGGAACGAGTTTCCTGTGCGGGGTTTACATCCGCGACATTACCCGCTTTCATTAACAAACTGCTTAAATTCTTGCTAAATAAAGCGATTTCTTATTTGTTTGTTTGTTGTTCTTCCTCGGTGCTCTATCCTTCATTGTTATTTAAATTCAATAAAAACTTGATACCTCCCAACTTGGGTCTGTGTGGCCGAAACATTCAATATTCACCAACTCATCGATTAGAAGCCACGTAAATTCAAAGTTAAACATAAAATTAACAAGTACAAGGTTCATTAACGTCTGTCTTTTGGAAAGTTCATTGGAGTTTTGTAAGAAGTGGAACATTTTGTGAAACTTGTCGAAGAGCTCGCCTCTGCTTTGATTGTTTAGCGATAAATCGCAAGGAATTTCAGAGAATGCTTCAGCTAATTTTCCTTTCGAACTTCTTACATAAATTGTAATCAAGAAATAACGCTCAGTCTTCATGCGTCTTAATTTCGAAATATATAAATATGTTGAGTAATCATGCTGATTGTTGATGCGTGTTTTATTTTATTTCACACGTTTGCTGCTTTATTGTCTAAACAAAGTTATGTTCAAGTTTACTGACAAGGCAAGTCTTAATATGTGTGTAGATGATAAATTTTGTACCATGTGCAAATAAGTCAATGCTTGAACGATAGTGTTCATCGAGCTTTTAATACCAGCAATTTAAGCTGAATTATTGTATAATAAGGGACTGATAAAAGACCCGACATGATATCGCTTGATCTTGAAGGAAAGGGCGGACTTGAGACTGCATCGTGAATTTGAGAGATTGTAGTGTGGCAATATGACACAGCATCGGTCTTTGAAATATATATAGGCAGCTGAATCTGTTGCGGGTCTCGAAATGTGAAATATAGTATACTCGATAGGGCTTATATATTCACGACTTTTGGAACTGGAACCACGACAGCAGCCCGTTTAGTTGAGATAACACGTTCCCAGAATGCACCAACATTCTGAATAATAAGGAATATTTTGACCAACAGCAAATATTATCCAGCGTGGCAACTTGTGCGGTTTTTGAATAAGTTTTATCTTTGGATATTAATTAAATCCGGAGTTCAAGAGAATATGAAGATAAGAATGGGGCAGTGAAGCGGTTAATGCATATAACACTGGATACTATAAAACATTTAAACAACTCCTTTAAAGATGTTTGAAATATTGTTAATTCTTAGTTAACTATAGTTCTATAATTAGATTTTGCTTTTCACAATAAAATCTCGAAACTCGTAATAACAAAACAACACGACAAATTCAAAGTAACGTAAAGTAACTATGGTTATAAAACAAAGAGTGATTGAACAAATCAGAAAAGATTGCATGGGAAGAGGACAATGACGGCGGCCCTAAAATATTGTGGAGGGTCGAAGTAAAAGTTGTCAAATCTGAAAATACAAAAGCGCGGGTTATAAAAAGTTAACTCAACGACACTCGAGTTCATATGGAGAAAGTTAGTGGAACACTTTAGCAAATGTGCCGATTTCGACACCCGACCCCGCTCCACCGAATAACAAAAAAGTTTTTGACTTATTGGCGCGTGAGGGTCCCGTTTGGCGTAAACATAGTGGATGTTTTTTAGGTGGTATTTAGGCCAACTAGTTTATAAGTTACAGACGTTTACGGGATGAAATCAGGCCAACCGTAAACGCAGTTGTTTGCGTACATTACGTAGTAAGTAGTTATGTACATATTCTGGTTACGCTTTCATAAGTTTGAGCGAGTTATTGAAATCAGCCATTTGTTCCGCACCAGGGTACTATCGGTCATCTGTTGGAGTTGCGCAAACATACAAAATAACAGTTTCGGCTTTACACTTGTCACAGCTTTGGGAATGTTCGTTCATTTGGTTATTTCAACTTGCTAACTTTATTCACGTTCATAGATTTCAGGTTGTGTTTCGGTAAAAATACAGTGCTGATTAAATTACGTTTCATTTTTTATAGCGAACGCATTGCTTACGTATTGTTTCGTTCTGAGTCATGGATGTTTTCTATGTATTTAAGTATTTATCTATCTATATAAGTATGTATATCGTCGCCTGGTACCCATAGTACAAGCTTTGCTTAGTTTGGGGCTAGGATGATCTGTGTGACATTGTCCCTAAATATTATTATTATTAGTGTTTGATAAGACAAGTACACCGGATACGTTATTCTATATAAATAAAAAGAGAAGTCCTGACTGATTGACTGACTCATCAACGCCCAGCCCAAACCCTTGGACCTAGAAAGCTGAAATTTTGCACAAATGTTTTCTTTATAATGTAGACAAGGAATAAGGAAGGATTTTTCAAAATTCAACCCCCAAGGGGGTAAAACGGGGGTGCAAAGTTAGTATGAAACTTTTCCGTTTTTGAAGTTAAAGGCATGAAAATTAGTATTTGGCCTTCCAGTAAAAAATAAAAAAATAGGTGTTTCAGGATTTTTGGAAATTACACCCCCAAGAGCGAAAAATACGGGATGTAAGTTTGTATGAAAAATGTGACAATTTTTAAGTTAAACGCATGAAAATTAGTATTTGGCCTTCCAGTAAAAAATTAAAATTTACGTGTTTCAGGATTTTTGGAAATTCCGCCCCCAATGCATCGTTGATTCTTATTTTAGTTTATTTGACTTACTGACAATAAGGACAATTGCTATGTATTCTTCCTTTTTTTTAAATAATAGGAGCAAAGTAGTCCTTCGTTTCTTTCTTAGTTGCTTGATTGTTTTAAAAGTTATATTTTTTAGATACAGCTAGAAGTAAGTAGTTACATTGGTCATCATTCAAAATTGTAGTATTATATAATTATGTTATTATTGTTTATATTATTATAGGTATCAATATTTATATAATAGAGCGTGCTTGATAATTAAATAAAGTTGTTCTTTATGGGTTCTTAACTCACTTTAATTCGAGAGATCAGACTTATGCTGTCCATAATATCTGGGTTAAACAAACCACAATACTACTCTACACGCGCCGTGACCATGAATGCAAACAAAGGGTGCTCCTCCATGACCCTATTTTGCATTGTATCGATGATAATCCTCATTTAAAATAAAACAAGAAGTACTATTCTAAATGTAAACATTTGGGGTCAGTGTTCATGCCTTGGTTATTCTTTCACACCATTACAGCTCAGTAGATTCAGATGAAACATGAAATTAAGGTAGCTTCTACTCTAAATGAATACATAGACTACAATAAATTACAAAAGTAAAATTGGCTTGGTAGGGATCAGATAGCCATGTGTGAATAATGTCCCAGGATATATTATGTCCTGTTATCCTGGGATAATTCAATTAATTAAAACAATAACGTGTACCATGTTATTATATTGATTACAACTTCGTAATTTTAAGGGTTAGGTTAGGTTAGGTAGGCCTGAGAAGAGCATAAAATAATTATTGGTCGCATATTTTTTTTAAGAGAATTAAAAAAATCAGCGTTTCAATTTTAATATCATAATTTTATTTTCTTAATTTAAACTATCTATACATATAATAAAATCATAGGAAAGTCAAAACTGTACTTTGAATATTTTTTAAAAAGAATACTTGGCGCGTGATCTACAATCGATATCGAAGTCAAATATATAGTTTTTAGAATTTTTGTCTGTTTGTTTGTATGTATATCCGGACTAAACTCAAAAAGTACTGCATGGATTTACTTGAAATTTTGCATGAATATTACTAAGAAGTCGGGTCAACATATAGGCTACATATTATCGCCTACGCTATCACCTACGGGGGAGGAGCTGTGATAATTTATAAAGCTTAACGCGGGTAAAACCGCGGGGCACAGCTAGTCCCTCTATAATTGTGATATCTTGCATTCGGGTCATATATTTTATTTAATGATCCACCTAGCTCTAATATTATAGCAATAAAATAAAATACAAGTAAAACATAATAATTCCAAATATTGACTCTTATAAATTTTTGACATAATTCCATTTTTACTTGTCCTTGGCTTCCTTGCCATGCCACAATACCTGTTCTTCAAAGACTTTTTGGTGAGAAACGTATAATTAGGGCCCTAATTGAGACATTTTACGATGCTCTGTAAGACTTGATTTAGTACAGAACATTCTTCTCCAAGCCCCTTTGTTCTATCTTTAAAGTTTATTCCACTGGGTCAACGGGAACTAAAAGCAAAGACGTTAACCAACGAAATACAAGAATAAAAACAGTAATAATAATATCCTGGGACATTATTTACATACTTGTTTTGTACAATCAAATTAATAAGAAACTGCCTATGTACCATCTAACTACGAATAAATGCAATAATGAAATAACATATTGGGTCCAGGCACTGACCTATGACGAAACTGAGAAGCTTTTGACCAATCTGACACAAACGTTAATATAATAAAAAAAAACATTTATAAATACAATTTACCTGATATCCTTACGCAAAAAGTAAAAATAATAAAAAAATACTCATTCGTGCATCCACAAAAACACCTCACACACTCACATACTACACACACACACTCACACACATACTTTTGCTCAAACTTATTTTTTTTTCTCATATTTTATACTGTTAATATGGTCAATACTCCAAGAGGTTGGGGACCTGGTGACCTGAAATACAGGCCTACTAGAGCCTAGTTTGGGCATCAGTCTTCCACAATATTTTTGTTTAATGTTGTACAATTTTCAATGTCTGTAACCATAACACTATGTACCATGTTATAATATTGTGGAGAGAAATAAATAATATTGATTGATTGATTGATACGGCCATCTGATCCCAAACTAAGCAGAGCTTGTACTATGGAAACCAGATAACTGATATACTACATAATATACAATTTTTTTCTAAATACAGTATGTATTATATATAGATAATTACACCCAGACTCAGGACAAACAGACATGTTCATGCACACAAATATCTGTCCTGGGTGGGAATCGAACCCACGGCCTCCGGCGCCTCAGCAAACATTTGCCAACGATGCCAACAGCCCTGTCAGTAATGTGGCAGTTATAATTATTTAGTTAGAACAACAATGTGAAATTCATTAGGTATTTAAACAAATTTTAATTAGGTTATTCTAACAATGTTCTACGTTTAATTATTATTTCTAGCCCCAGAATCGTAATTATGTTTGGTTAATTTCTAATAAATAATTTAAGATATTAAATGTTCTCTTTTTAGGGTTCTGTAGCCAAATGGCAAAAAACGGAACTCTTTTATCCGAAACTATAAGAGCTGTACTGTTGAAACTTGGTAAGTAGATGTATTCTGTGAACCGCATTAAGATTTTCACACAAAAATAGAAAAAGAACAATAATAATTTTAAAAAAAAACCGCAATTTACCTTTCATTTAATCAACTGAAATACTTGCAGCTACTCGCACTTGGCCGGTTTTTTAATTTTCTGTGTTCAGAGTTCACGATATCTGCCAAGCGTGGCATATACCTCCATTCCTGGGGCCATCTCTAGTCCAGCTGTGGACGTTATTCGGTTGACATGATGATGATCTTATATGTTGTCCTAACAACCTTAATTAAAATTGTTACTTCATATTGGACGGTCACCGTAGCCTAGTTGGTAGTGCTCCTGCCTACGAAGCTGGTGGTCCTGGGTTCGAATCCCGGTAAGTGCAAATATTTGTGTGATGAGCACGAATATTTGTTTCCGAGTCATGGATGTTTCCTATGTATTTAAGTATTTCTCTATCTACATAAGTATATATATCGTCGCCTGGTACCCATAGTCCAGCTTTGCTTAGTTTGGGGTTAGGATGATCTATGTGACATTGTCCCTAGATATTATTATTATTGTTTTATATTAAAGATAAATTATACGTAAATAAATTATAAGTATTATGATACATATGATTTATTCCATTAAAAGGTTTTTATGTATACGTATTCACTGTGTAGCTAGTTAGGTGAAATAAGTAACTATATGGTGACAGCATCGAATATTACCACCCCGTCTCATGTGGCGGGTGTTGAAGACGTCCTGAACACTCCCTCGGGACGAGGCGAAGGCCTACTAGAGAACGGGAACAATCATCATATTACGGCTTTTTATTATTACTACTTATATGTTTATTTTCTGTGTGAATAAGAATTCAAAAGTGTATCTGTTATTTTAGCTACATGGCATATCACGTTCAATTTTTTTTTCCACTTTTTCCCCTACATCACAATATAGTGATATATATTGTGATGTAGGGGACACTAGGGGTAGGGGCACTTAAGATATTTTCCTACAGTTACCTTCAAACACTATACATGTATAGGTAGGCTTTGAGACGCCGCGATTATCAAAGTTCACAAGTTTGAAATCGATATTACTCATAAGAGTTCCGTAAAATACCTTAACTGGTATTGGTTTCATGCCTGTTCCAACTTGCTGCTGGTTTTATATTTCAAGGCCGGGAGGTCTGAATCGATTAAGTGTCTTATTAAGAAGTTGATAAAACTTTTTTTTTAATACAATGGCTCTAATAAGCATTTTTTTTTAAATATTCAGCTTATAATAATGTCCTGTAATGTGAATTTCGGCCATGGCAGCAAGTTTTAATGGAGACTAGCCAATTGAGCTACATATATTATAGTGCAAAAGTGTGTGCACTATAATACTGCAACAAAAAGAAAATGCTTATTAGAGCCATTATATTAAATAAAAGCTTTATCAACTTCTTAATACGACACTTAATCGATTCAGACCTCCCGGCCTTGAAATATAATAATATAATAATAAATATATATATAATTTGCCGTCCCAACCATTCAATCTCATGAATTGATGGGACGGCAAAGTGACACAACCAGAAAGATGCAGGTCAGGTACAGCTTTAGGTGCACTGCGGTATACCGCTCCCAACATGGAGACTCCTGGCTAAAACTGAGAATTACGCTCAAGAAATATCACGGTATCAATCTTTAGCTGTACCAGAACTTTGAACCTTATTATCAGCGGTCGAACACGCTCCCGCAAGGTCAAGGAGACACTCAAGGAATATATAAAGTGTTACAATATTATTGTCAAATATTTTGAGTGATCATTAATGTACCTACAGAAAAAAGAATACAATTTTTTTATTTTATATCACAGGGCGACAAACGAGCAAGTGGGTCACCTGATGGTAAGTGATCACAGCCGCCCATGGACACTCGCAACACCAGAGGAGTCGCGGGTGCGTTGCAGACCTTTAAGAGTCAGCAAACAAGTGTTACTGACCAAGATGAGCTCTTCTCAAGTCCGCGAGATACTCGTGAAATTTGACCAAAAAGACGTTATTATTATTAACACAAGTCTTAATTTATAAGTTGACTATTCGTCTCATCGTCTGACCAGTAAAAGTAATATTTCTATCAAATAACATGGGCTTATTCAAGGTTAAAGAGAACAGGCATCTTATGTGTACGCGCGGTTCACCTTCGACCACATCTTCACTTGGGTGAAATCGTGATTAAGCGCAAACTCATCCAGCATAAATAAATCAGAAATTTGGAGTTGGAGACTCCAAATTTTTACACAAGTTCTAACAGATACACGGGTTTTCCATTCCAATTAGAACATCTAGAGATTGGATTGAGTTCGTAACACAAATCTACTTCGACAAGCCTATGTTTGTTATTTGCGGCATATAGGCTTTGATACTACGTCAGCTGAGCTGAAGCGGTCATCCGTCTCGAATATACGAAATGAGGAACATGTAACGCAGGTTCATGTCTGAGAGATACAGTTAATCAAAAGATTTAAAGGTGCTAATAGCAACCAATTTTACAATGCCAATATAACCTTCAAGCAACCGCTCAAAATAGATCGAATAGATAATTATCAAAATGAGCAAGAAAAGGAGGTGAAATTGTTCAAAATCATTTCTTTCTTGCTGTAAAATATAATACTTACGACCATTATCAGACACTAGCTGGGTCCCGCGGTTTTACCCGCATTAAACTTTATAAATTATAGCCTATGTGTTAATCCAGGGTGTTAGTTAACTCCATACCAAATTTTTATAAAATCGCACCAGCCGGTTAGCCGTGAAGAACTAACAAACATAGACACTCACAAACTTTCGCCTTTATAATATTAGTGTGATTATATTTGTTTTCTTTGTCTTAAACTGCACTACTTGTAAAATTACGAACCAGGAAAAAATGTTGATACATTTTTTTTATGCTGAATGGGTTTGCATTTGACCACGATCTCACCTGATGGTAAGTGAAGATGTGGTCGAAGATGGACCGCGCGTACCCATAAGATGCCTGTTCACTCTAGCCTTGAATAAACCCATGTTGTATGAGTCTGGAAACACGTCGTTCGGGAGGGTGTTCCACTGCTTAGCCGTGCGTATGATAAAGGAGGAAGCAAAGCGCTTCGTACGGCAGAATGGGATGTCAACAACAAAGCGGTGAAAATCCTCCCGACGCCTAGTAGTCCGATCAAAAAAGGGGGAAGGAGGGATAAGTTCATGGAGGTCTTGAGCGCATTCTCAATGAAATAGCCTATAGAAAACCGATAAGCTTGCAACCTGACGCCTATGATCCAAGCTTTGCAGCTTTTTATTTGTTAGGTCTCTGTCATCGATTATCCTGCGAGCGCGTCTGTCTATTGAATCTAAAGAGTCCAGCTGATATTTTGCAGAGCCATCCCAAAGATGAGAACAGTACTCCATGCAGGGTCGGTTTTTTTCATACATGTTTTGCACATAGCTCATAGAACCGATGGCCGCAAGTAGAAAGGTTCACGAACCGAGCGACGCAGAGCAGGCAGGCCAGCTACCAGATGGACCGATGATCTTGTCGTGAGAATCACTGGAAACCGTTAGGTGGCGGGTAGCGCAAGACCAGCAATTGTAGAGATATGTTACTTACTTATAGATTAATTTACCCATGCTGTGGTCCCCTATAAGTGAAGAAGAACACTGCTCACTATCCTTTGGCATGCACTATTTTATGGAAATTATTGTGTTTATTCTTTGTTGGAGATCCTAAAATAATAACTTGAGAGGTATCAAGGGACACTCGGATGGAACGAAGTTATTTCTTACTATTTATTATGTACAAAAAACCTGTATACACTCAACAAAAATAATCGTCGTGACACGACACTGTTCAATGCGAAATAGAAATGAAAATATCTGGCTTGCTTTCTATAAGAGAGAGAGACAGACAGAGAAACATGCGCACGCCGCACAGCTGCAAAAAGTGTAGTGACAACTTTTCGTAAGAATTTTTTCCGTCTAGCCCCCTTTCACAACGCGCGATAAGGAACTTCGTTTCAATAAATGTGTGGGAGGTCTATGTCTAGCTGCAAATTTTGGCTGACGTGACAATTGTGATGAGTAATTCTTTTATAGCTAAAAGGGCCTGTAATTGATTTTTTAAATTATTTTCTGTAAAATTTCTCCTGTTATATAAATTTGCAAGAAATCCGTAAACTGTCAATACTTGTAGTTGTATTAGACATCAATAAAAAGGAACGTCGCATTTTATAGCGTCGTCAGATACTTTGTCAGTGATAGCTCAGAACAGAATAGTGATATATGGAATCATAAATGTGTTAATGCACTATATATATGTGTATTGTTTCTTGAGCTATATATACATATATACGACATTAACCTCTTCTTTGCATATGTCAATTGATAATCCTGCAACCTAATAAATTATCTGTAATGGTTTGTATTATAATGTATTGTAATTTAATTATTAAATTTTGTATAATTAGGGTTCCGTAGCCAAATGGTAAAAAACGGAACCCTTATAGATTCGTCATGTTTGTCTGTTTGTCCGTCCGTATGTCACAGCCACTTTTTTCCGGAACTATAAGTGTTGTGCTGTTGAAACTTGGTAAGTAGATGTTAGATGTATTCTGTGAACTGCATTAAGATTTTCACACAAAAAAGGGAAAAAGAGACAATAAATTTAATACACAATATACTTAAAACTGGTACTCAATATTGTTTTTCATCGATCCCATATTTGTAGGGAAATTATGGTTAGGTCTTCAAAAATAACAGAGGTTTCTAATATATATTTTTTCTGAACTGAATAGTTTGCGCGAGTGACTCTTTCAAAGTTGTAAAATGAGTGCCCCCCTCCCCCCACCCACAGTAACTTCTAAAGTAAGAGAATATAAAACTTAAAAAAAATGTACATTACCAAAAAAAACTACTTAAACCAATTTTCGGTGGAAGTTTGCATCCACCGAAAATTGTTTTGAACGAGATCTAGTTAGTAGTTTTTTTTGGTAATGTACATTTTTTTTAAGTTTTATATTCTCTAGTAGTTTTGTTTAATACGTCATACATCGTAAACCGCAATTTACCTTTCATTCAATCAACTCAAATACTGGCTGCTACGGAACCCTTCATGGGCGAGTCCGACTCGCACTTGGCGGCTTTTATTGTATAATTTTTATATGGGTGCACTGCCTAAAATAAATAAAAAAAAAATTATTGGCAGTAAAATAACGTTCCTTTTTACCGTTCATAATTTGACTAAGGCATTAGGGCGTTGCATGCGAAGGTTCGAAAATATTTAAATTAGCCTTCCTACTACGTCATCGGCATCAATGTTGTGTTTCAGTTTCGACGGGTTGGTTAACTGACACAACCGTAGCAGGTATATTAAAAAAAAAACTCGATATAGAAGGATGAGTTTTACGCTGTCAACAATGACAGATATCACCGCTCCATCTCATTGAAGATGGAGCGGTGATGTTTGTCATTATCACCACCATAGCAATTAACAATTTACATATATCTCGACTGCACGTGTGGTGCAGCGGCTAAAACAGTCGCCTCGCCGCTTCGTGTCGCGGGTTCGAGCCCCGCACCGGACAACTATTTGTGTGACCCATAAATAGTTGTTCTGAGTCTGGATGTAATTTGTGTCCGTCTATTATATGTTTGTAAAGTACCCCGCACGCAACACAGGGATTAGATTGCATAGTGTGGGCGTTGTCTTTTCAACAAAAAAAACCTATCTAAGTCTATTTATTTTTCAAGTTGTTTATTCAACTAACTCTAACCTAGTCCAATCTCGTCCATGCAGTGACATTTAATCCAGATTAGTCTTCATCTCGGCATCGTCGTCTAAAATGTCTATTTAACAATTCTGCTGGCGACTGGCAGTCATCAATCATGCAGGCGATTAGCATCAATGGCTGAAGCCAATCGCTTTGCTAAATTACCGTTTCATGAAGCATCGCGACATTTTCTATAAGGATTGGCGAAAGTATAATTATAGTGCCGCGCCTTTTAACCCACTTTAATAATGGAGTCCTCCATTGTTACAAATATTTTCTAAATATTATGGTTATTGGTGAATCCAAGTTTTAAAAAAACGATGGATAAGAATTTCACAAAGTAATATATTTTTGCCAAATGCTGTTTTACAATTCTCCGTATAATCTTAGTTACTTTCAATTTCATTCATTTTTATTTTTGTATATCCAAAAAACAACCGATATATTAAAAGCAAATTTCATCCATTTTTAGTTTATAAAATAAAAACAAATTAAATATATCATAAGTTATTCGTTTCCTACTCCACTTGACTTCGGTTTCAAGTGTTTTAATTTTAGGTATAGGTGTTATTTTATGCTAATTTTCGAGTCTGTAATATGTAAAAAAAATCTTTCTTGTTTGATTTCTAAAACTGAGGAATGGTAAAAGCTCTACTTACAATTGCAACTTTCTACTATAATATTGTTTAGTGTTTTATTATGCAGTTTAGATTAAGCCACGCCCGCCGCTTATATTACAAATATTCTTAGATCAAAGCTAAAATAATTAGTTACACTCATAAAAAGCTTTCTGCAATTTCGTTATTTTATATACTGATATCGTTTTAAATTTACATTCAGAGTACAATATTTTTTTCAGAGAGTTCACCAGAAGATTTGTCTTCGTCACGTCAACCTCACTAAGCCATCCAATCCCATGGGAGCGTAGAAGTAGCCGAGGGAATATCTACCAACGGACTGGCAGCTGGCAGCATCTCTCTGTGTACTATGACCTAATACTTCGATCCCAAACCCGTCAGCCAAGCGTGGCGATTATGGCATATTCCTCTATATTTTTACATATAATAAAATCGTAGGTAAATCAAAACTGTACATTGGATATTTTTTAAAAGGATACTTGGGTCGTGACCTACAATCGATATCGAAGCCAAAAATATAGTTTTTAGAATTTTTGTCTGTGTGTCTGTTTGTCTGTATGTATGTCCGGGCTAAACTCAAAAAGTACAGCATGAATTTACTTTAAATCCTGCATGAACATTACTAAGAGGTCGGGTCAACATATAGGCTACATATTATCACGCTATCACCTACGGGAGAGGAGCAGTCATAATTTATAAAATTTTACGCGGGTAACACCGCGGGGCACAGCTATGGTAGATAAATTCCAGTTTTCTTTTAAGTGAGACTTATCACTAGGCTCCATTAACGTGGTCATAGATATTTATTTAATAATAACAATACCTATCTCATCTTATATCTTTCAGATAAATAATAAAACCACATGTTCTACATTTACCCCAAAGCCATATATATACGTTTATATGTTTTAATATTTCTAAGTTGCTATGTTGATAGTTATTTCGTATAAAACTACTATCAAAATTAACACTCTCTTTAAAAATTCATAAAATCTTTTGATCCTAGTCTTAATTACGCCGTAAAGTTAATGGACCATCGAATGATATGTAGAAATTAGTGTCCGAACATCACGGTAGGGTAGTGGAATGGTTATAGCACACATGGGGGCGGATAACCCGTGTTTCGTGGATTCTATACATTTGTGTACGTGGATATATACTACTTATTTTAAAATCTGTTTTTCTTTTCTATGTTCCCCTATCCCTGTCCAGTGGTCCCACGTCTGTATACCGTGCCAGCAATCACATCCTTATTGTATAATTTCGACTTTTTGTCGGGCGACCCCCTGTGCCGTGGTGCGTACTCCATTATGGTGCCCTTAGCAAATTGTCACTTAAATTAACAAATTCCTGGTTGAGAGCCTTCAGCGCGCGCCCCTTGCTCGGTGACTCTAATTTATATTACAGAAATATATTTTGAAATATGTAGTAGTAAAATACCTAGTAACTAATTAAGGATAACACAACATATAATATGTGATAAGACAGATGAATGGACGCATCTAATCCGATGGGTCTCGGCTTAGATCTAGTTTTTTTGTAATGTAAGGGTAGTGTATGTAGATTATACTATATAGTTCTGTCGTCTCATGCGTACACGCCGCACGCTATAGTATGGTGGGGGAGCGGGGCATACTCCCCCTCCCTCACTCACTTTGCTTGAACCACGAAGCTGGACGGACGCGCGTGCGGCGAGTTAGGCAGTGAGCCGATATTTCAAGTTAAGTGCACGAACAGTACATTTTGGCGACGAGTATTGTAAGTACTGTGTTTTTTTTCTGATTGAAAAAATGCAAAATTGTCAACGTTTATTTTTCTAGTAAGGAAAGGTTAGAAAGAAAACCTAATATTAGTGTGCAAGTTCATAATAATTTAACGTGGGTTATTTACTGCAACAAAACTTTGCTTTGTCGTTGTGAATAATTAACTTTTGCGGGAAGAAGGACATGAGTTAAATATTTATAATATACGTTGATGATAATGCATAGCTTGGTCATTTTTATGTATATAAACATGGGTAGTATCATATAGTTTTAAACATTTTTATTTTATCATGTGATAAGTTCATGTTAAAACGTAAAAGGAAGTTGTTACGTAACTATGTAAACAATACCATCTAACGTCTACATTTTGTAGCATATATAAACATTATTCGAATTACATTTTAACAAATACAGTGTTAAATGGAAACAAACATTTGAAGTATGTTTTTGTCGTACCTACCCACTAGTCTATCGGGTTCGAGTCCCGGTTAAATGTCTGTTGATTTCTGATCTATATAACAATTTAACAGCTTTATATTATTGCATTATGTTTCCATTGTGAGTATTTATTATTTGAAATATGTTTTTATCGTAATTAGTTAAATACAGAGTATCTGATGTCTGTTGCTTAAAACTTGAAAAGATGATTGTTTTATTGTAGAACAAAACGGTTGATGCCGTATTGTTTACATATTCTGAGCGATAAGGTGTTGATTAATGGGTTGAATTATTCTATTAATTACGGTTACATTGCGTACATAGGGAAGTTAGTCAGAACGGATGATGCCCGTTCATGGCTACAAGTGTTATGATCAGAATGATTGAAGCTTTCGTAAAGGTTAGTCAGAACGGATGATGCCGTTCATGACTAGGTACTGTGAGTAATTAGTTAAATAAGTCTTACACAAAATAAAAAAAAAGGAGAAATAATGCTCAAATTGATTAAGTTTACAGTAAAAATTACAGTGAGGTCCCGTAAAGAAAACAATAATAAACATTCTATTCGTCTTGTTGTCATACTTAGCTAGTAGTTACTTGCGAGCGGGACGACATCGTGATATTTTGTTGCTGGAGATGTAGGTACGTTATTATTATATCAACCGGGACGTTTGTTTACATTTCTTAGTGCTATACTTAAGTACGTACCCGTTATGCATGATTTAGTTAGAGAAGGAAAAAGTTATACGATTAACGATTACATTTTCAAATTACATTTAAAATTGCTGCCTCCGAGCCCGGGTTCGATACCCGGCCGGGTCGGAATTAAAATATGTTTCAAATTACAGATGTATATAATGCATACATATGGTTGAGTTGCATGATTGACTTTTGTTGTCTATTACTTGGCTAGAACACTGTTGTTTATTATCGTATATATCTAATACCTTTAAACGAGCAATTCTTGTATAATTTATATACAATCTGAATCTCGGAAGCGGCTCCGGCAATTTCCATGAAATTTGGTATGCGGGAGGGTTTCGGGGGCGATTAATCCATCTAGATAGGTTTCATTTAACAGTTTTATAGTGACAATCACAGGTGACGCCTAGTGACAATCACAGGTGACGCCTAGTGACAATCACAGGTGACGCCTGTTACATAAGTTCTAATCTAATGATTTACTAAATCAGCGTGATGAGTTGGACACGAATAAGCGTGTTATTGATGTTGTAATGAGACCAGACGATGCCTGGTTGTCCGGAAACAGGTGACGCCTGTAAGGACTTCGTAATGTAATTTTGAACAGGTTGATGCCTGTAAGTACATGATGCGATACGACGTAGCTGTGTCAGAGTATGACACATGGAAGTTTTATACGGGTAATGCCCGTAATATGAAGTTTTGTAGACGGGTGACGCCCGTTTACTGAAGTTTAAATTTATCAACATTGTAAGTTTGAATTTGGACTACGATGTTTGAATGAATGTTGTGTGAAATAAATAATGAACATGTCGGGTCGTTAAAAGGATGATGCCCATTGGGTGACCTAAATAAGACATTCTTTATTTGTTTCATTGTCCACAGATTAAAATACGATGTCAAGTCTTATCTTAGAAAAATTTGAGTGTGATGGTGAAGCTGGATCTGTTGGAGCTATGTGGGAACGTTGGAAAAGAAGTATAAATATTTACCTGGATGCTGCCGATATTAATACTAGTTCTAAAAAACGCGCAAGTTTGTTGCATTAGGGAGGACAAGAACTTCAATAAATACTGTATAATATACCGGGTGGCTATGTTACGGCGCCTGAAGGAGGAGTCGATGTATTTGAAGTAGCAATAAAGAAGCTAGATGAATATTTTACACCTAAGCAAAATAAACGGTATGAGAGACACATATTTAGACAATTGAAGCAAGAAGAAAACGAGAAGTTTGAAAAATATTTAGTTCGCCTGAGACAATAAGCTGTGAAATGCCAATTGAATGATGTGGATGACAGTTTAATTGACCAAATAATTAAAAAGTGTTCGTCGGAAGAACTCAGGAATAAATTACTTCGTGCAGGAGAAAAATTACCTTAACTGAAGTAATAACTGAAGCAAATACTCTGGAGGTGGTGGAACGTCAATTAGGTGATTTCAGTCAGAAAGGAAAAGATCAAACTATTAATAAAATCCATACACAAAATACATTAATGACTAATACCAACAAAGCCTGTTTCCGATGTGGTAGCTGGAATCATCTAGCTTATGATGAAAAGTGCCCAGCTAAAAGCAAAATATGTAACAAATGTAAGAAGGTGGGACATTTTCAAGCTCAGTGCAGAGGAATAAGCCTAAAACGAAGCAATGAAGACCATAAAGTGAGAAGGAGCGGAGACGCAAAAAGACCAAAAAATTCGCAGGCGAATGCGATAGAAGATAAAATAAGTTATGTTTTTTAATGTTCTTCACAATGAAACATTCAAATACAAATACCAATTAATAATGAAGTAAAACCGGTCACACAGCCTCACAGACGAATATCGATTCCACTAGAAGAAAAAATCAACTCAAAAATAGACGAACTACTGCAAAAAGATATAATAGAAAAAGTAGAAGGACCGTCTGAATGGATATCGCCAGTAGTGCCAATTTTGAAAGCAGATGGAGATGTTCGTCTCTGTATTGATAAGAGGCGTGCTAATTTGGCCATCAGGCGAGAAAATCACCCACTGCTAACGATGGAACAGCTACTACCAAAGATCCAAAATGCTAAAGTGTTTAGTAAATCTCTATATATAAAAGAAAGTCGTGTTAGTTACACCACTTATAACTCAAAAACGGGTGGAGCAATTTAAATTATTTTTGTGTTTTTGGATATATCTTGGTCAGGAATAGGATAATAAGTTAAAAAATATAGTAATATAATTATTAAAAACAACATTCAAATACATAGAAAGTAATTGTCTCGAAATGAAATAGAAACGCTCAAGATTGACAGTACAGAATGTACGAGTTTTTAGAATAATTGAGAATAATCCATTATCGCTTTCTGTCAGTATATAGGCTATTCATCGTGAAATTGTCTCTGGTTTGTTTTTAATAGGTTACTGATTAATTTATTTGTTTAGTGCGAATGTTGTTAAAATATTATTGTTCGAGTATTATTGTTAAAAAAGCCGCGAACTAATATTTCCCAACGAAGCCGTAATACAATTAAGCTAGCTAAGTTCATAAATAAGCGGATTCAATATTACATAATAATTGTTAGTATATAAAATTGGTGATGATGGTAGGAGGAATAATACATAAAAATCTTCTAAAAAGTCTGAAGATAATAATTGCAGATAGAATATGATACAAGACTTACGTCACCATAGAAATAAAAAAAATATATAAAAGACAGGATGTAATCAAAAGATTGACGACAATCTAGATAGAAATACAGGTATCGTGGCAATGAAAGCGAGACTCAGAACAAAAGTGTGGTGGCCTAGATACGACCAAGATGTGGAGAGGATGGTTAAATCATGTAAAGGATGCACACTCGTGTCTGTAGCTAATGCACCACACCCTTTGAAAAGAAGAGAATTGCCATCACACCCATGGGTTGATATTGCAATCGATCTTCTAGGGCCATTACCATCCAACGACTATCTTTTGGTAGTGGTCGATTATTACTCTAGATATCAAGAAATAAAGATTTGTCGAGATATATCCAGTAAGGAAATGATAAAACTCCTGAGGGAAGTTTTCAGTAGGCTCGGGTATCCAGTTTCCTTAATGGCAGATAACGGAAAACAGTTTGTTAGCGAACAATTTAAGTCATTTTGTAAGGAAAATGACATAAAATTATATCACTCTGTTCCATACTGGCCGCAACAAAATGGAGAAGTCGAGCGCCAGAACAGAAGTATACTGAAACGACTACGAATATGCCAGGCTGAGAATAAAATTCACTGGAGAGAATCGTTAGTCGATTATCTGACTATGTACAATAATACCCCCCATACAGTCACAGGAAAAACACCAGCAGAGTTGTTCTTCCAGAGGAAAATCAGGGATAAAATACCTATGATCGATGACGTTGAGCATAGGAATGATGATATGGACTTACGAGACAAGGATAGAGAACAGAAGGAAAGAGGGAGAGAGTACGTGGACAGAAGAAGGAAAGCACAAGATATTGACCTAGAACCAGGAGAGAAAGTATATATCAAAGATATGAATAAAGTAAATAAACTTAGTACAAACTTTGAACCAACACAATATACAGTTAAATCACGAATGGGAGGCGATGTTGAGGTAGAAAACGAGGAAACAAGACAATGTTTGGGACGAAATATAGTACACCTAAAAAAGGTAGAAGGAGAATGGAAAGTTATAAGAGAGGACGAAACAGAAGTTCCAGAAAGAGAAGAAGAGGACTAGAAGAATTATAGTTTAAGAAGTAATAAATTAGAAGCAAAGAACTTGCTAACGAAGAATAAATTACTAAAATTTATAAAAATCTGATGTTTTGATTAGGTTATGCTTAAAATTAAGAACTAGGAAGCATGATGTTAGTTATAGTTGATAAATTGTCTTTAGAAAAGCGAAGGAAGTTAGGAACAGGAACAAGTGAAGTGTTATGAGGTTAAATGTTAATAATAAAAGATTAATTGGGAAGTGAAGGAAGTATTAAATTAGTTAGTTATAACAAAGTGTGTTAAAACCAGAATATTGGAAATATTATTACCTTTGTGAAGATGTTACTAAATATAATAAAAGTTATTATTATATCTAAAACTTTCATTAAAATAAGGAAGAGATGTAGTGTATGTAGATTATACTATATAGTTCTGTCGTCTCATGCGTACACGCCGCACGCTATAGTATGGTGGGGGAGCGGGGCATACTCCCCCTCCCTCACTCACTTTGCTTGGAACCACGAAGCTGGACGGACGCGCGTGCGGCGAGTTAGGCAGTGAGCCGATATTTCAAGTTAAGTGCACGAACAGTACAGTAAGTTTAACATTTTTTTTTTTCAGGGGACAATGTCACACAGGTCATCCTAGCCCCAAACTAAGTAAAGCTTGTACTATGGGTACCAGGCAACGATATACTACTTATATAGATAGATAAATATAATAATAATATATCAATATTACATTGTTGAAGTTTTACTACTTAATTGAAAACTTCATTAAAATTAAGTAATTTTAATCAAGTATTTATCTAAAAACTTGTAAAGTTCGAACTTGTAAAACTAAGTATTGTATCTAAAACCCAAGGGCTAAATAAATTTCATTATTTACATGTTAAGTGTTAAATAAATTCCATTATTTAAATGTTAAGTGCTAAATAAATTTTATAATTTATATGTCAAATGTCTGAAGTATTAAAGATTCCCGTAAATTACTATTAACACACAAACTAAACGCAACTAGAGGCGCAATTGGAAAGATAATGACCGCGTTCAGTATCACGAAACACTTGTTCAAATGAAATGTTGAACAATGCTTGTCAGCCGCAGTCAGGGGTCGCGGACGTCTGTTAATCGCGAACACTGTGTCACTCTGATGGGCACGCGGAAATAAAGAAACGTGAATATGAACCGTTGGAATGGCCGTGGTTTAACTTGGAATATGCAATTTTATTTTTAAAAATTTTACTTCATCTAAATTAGAATAGAGAATTCATCACGTTAGGAAAAAGAATATCTCCTTCTATTCTGTACAAGTGTGTGTGTGTGTGTGTGTGTGTGTGTGTGTGTGTGTGTGTGTGTGTGTGTGTGTG
Organism: Pseudoips prasinana; assembly: GCA_951640165.1. NCBI lineage: Eukaryota > Metazoa > Arthropoda > Insecta > Lepidoptera > Nolidae > Pseudoips > Pseudoips prasinana. Next base: position 36,000,844 of record OX621248.1, read on the forward strand.
TTCGTATGTGTGAGATTTGAGTAGACAAGTATTATGAGCAACGTGTTCTATTTTTTAACGTGACGTTTGCCGTTAGTTTGAGAGAGTGGCCATCTAAGGTTTGAGCCATTTAAATGATCTACAGCGTCAAAACTAATTTCTTTAGTTTGCTTGTTAAAAAAAAACTAAATCTACATATGAAATCACTCAGATTTGAAGAAAAACGTAAGAAAACTTTGTTCAAATTAGGTTGGCAGTTGGACACGGGAACTCGCCGAAACATTTATCTTGGTTTGCGTAGCCTGTGAACGTTTGTCACGTTTCGGCAAATTACCTAACAGCTCATGTGTCGTATTTGCATTGAAATGCCGTTCAGTACACTGGCTAACCTTATTATGTTAGTGACATTCAACACAATTGTAGCTTCAACTTAAAATCTAAACTGTCTCAACTAGAAAAATTACAATACGCAATGTACCCTTTTTGGGGTGGGGTTTTGGTCATATTTTACTTCCCAAAAATCTTATCGTCCTAGTTCCATTTAACAAACGAATATTTATCATATTTTCATTTTGCATTTTATTCACCTGCCAGAAAAGTAGGTTAGGTTAGGTTTAAACTGCCACGCCAATACGAGAGTGTTGTGGCAGTAGCCGGCGAGCGCCAAAACGAACTGCTTTGATTTGGGATAAGTTGTTTTGCCAAATGCTAAATTAGGAATATTGTTTTTAGATGTGATATTTTGGTAAAAGCATTTGCCCATACATTTTGTAGGACGACACATTGTTATTATGCAAATTAACTACAACTGCTTACTGTCATAGTAATTATTTTTTAGCTTGTTTACAGTCACATTTTCAATAAGTTCCTGTTACATTACAGTAAACTAATTCAATGACATTTTGTTTTATGGTTTATGTAAGATACGTTACGCTTTAAAATTAATGGCAGAATTCATAATTTTTACATAATAGAATAAGTATGTAAGGGTTTAGAAACATAAAACAACGTTTATAATCAGTAAAAACAATGCCATTTCTTGGAGTTGTTAAAATAAGAACATGTAAAATAAATATGGTTTTAAGCAAAATACATAAAGTGAGTATAATTCACCTTTTCCTTTTTTTTAGACCTAAAACCATTAGACTTAGATACTTGAACTTCAAAAGCCGCCAGTTAAATAACGGCGCTGTGGAGGTCGAAGTGCATTCACTTTAGTTTTGTTATTACATAGAGTAAAAAAGAGTCTTGTTGAAATTTATAACTCACACTTCGTCGATATTGACATCTTTGCACTTTCTCAAGCAAAATTTAAAAAAATGTCTAAAAATTTTATAGCTGACACTGCATCTAATACTTATCGCAACTTCCTTAATTTTAATTTGTTTTTTTTTTCTGCCAATTGTATTAACCTTCCGTCACGCTCCAACTAATAAAAATGATTTAACACGTGGTCAATAGTGTGGGTTAGACGTTAAACAAATGTAGTTATAAAAAACTGTAACTAATTGTAACCAGTAGGTGTTTTTTGTCCTAAATAAAATAAATAAATAAATAAAATGTTACATATTTGACTAAAGAATTTCTAAAATGCCCTCTTTAATTAACCACATCTAAAAACTACGCTACACCACTAGCTATTACCACGATGGAAAATGAAACTCTGGCTGTAAAATAATGGTTATTTAACATTATTTGTCACTTGTCTCTTTATTTTCTGTTTATAATATTGTTTTAGAAGCTTAGACAATGACTTTAAGTTTTGTTGCACTGCTTAGCATTGTCATTAGCCTTCAAACTGCTGTTAGAAGATCATCATGGAAGTCGATTGTTAATAGGTGCTTTGCAGAATTCAAATACACTCATATCAAAACCAGTGGAGAATTTTGTGATGGTCGCCTGTCTACCGTTATGAACAGCAAAACACCTTTTATGTACACCAAACAGATCGGTATGTGACTACAAAATTTTCCAAGAGTCTCTTTTTCGCTTATCCATCCGATTTATATCTGCGGTCAGCAGTGCGGCTTGACTGTGTTTATTGTCATTAATGTTTAATGAAGGACGATTCCGATCTGTTGTTGAATTGATTAGAAACGAGGCGTGTGATGCTGAAGGTTCAATTAATGACTGGATACTTATGACTTGGCAATGAATTAAATTATTTTAGTTACATTTAGTGTGACTTTTTGTACAACTTAGTCAGCAACAAGCAAATGGTCCATGCAGTATATGAACATAATCAAATATACTATTGAAGTAACAAAAATATTTTGAATTAGTCTATCCGTGCCGTCTGTTTCGTCACACATATTTTTTTAAATGCTTAAATAAATAACAAGTTAAATTTAGTTACTCTATATTAAAATTAAAGAATTGCAGATAATGGCAAGCGCAAAAGGCTCACAACCAGTAGCTTAATTTAAGCGACTAATACCTGAGCACATCCTTATGGGGTCCGAGTCTCAGCTCAGAGGGCCACGTGTTGAAGTAAAACGACGAAATTCTAAATGAGGGTATGATCACTTATTTACCTATGATCTGTTAAGAGCCCAACGTGATCCTCGCCGCTGTACTGAGGAACCGTGGTAGTTACCGTAGCCTATGATGCTAACAACACGCACTTACGTTGCGGACCTTACCTACCTACTCGATGAAACTTGGGGACCTTAGGCACACCCAGGGCCACAGCATAATGCTATAGTCTGGAGAGTATGCCAACAAAGTGTGAAGTTTCATTAAGTGATAGGTGAGTTTTCCCAATGTTAAAGCACTGGATTCAGCTACATACCAGGGTATTGTGATACCTAGTTGTGTGGTTGTTTTTCAGTGCATCGTTTATTATAAGCTTACTAACATTAGGTTAAGAACTTTTTACTAACAATATATGGATAATGTTTTATCCGAAATAAACGATTATTATTAACATATTAAATATGCCCGCGCCCGATTAAGAGTCTATTTATTGTGTTAATTTAAGGTACAGCGTATCACCATGCCAAACTTCATTCAAATCCGTTCAGCCGTATGTTTTGTATATAATATGTATCAGTTAAACAATAGTGAAATGTTGTCTAAGTTTAAAGTCACGGGCACAAACTATTAAGTGAAATTGTTTCATAACATGATCTAAATCCATCTCTTCATTTTACTTGATATAAAACAACTCTGTACCAAGCATGTAATAAAATTGTCAACCCATGTCTAGTTCAAGTTTCTGCGCAAACTTGAACCTTGACACTATTTAGCAGTGCAGTCTATATTCTGCCACCCAATTGGCTCCACTCTCCCCATTTCCGCCTCCTCGCGACAGCATGTGTCGCCTGTACACTTGATCTGATGTCCGCTGAAGTGGTGTTAAAACAATCATACGAGATATTACAAAAATCTGATTGAAATAATTTTTTAGTGTTAAAAAAGATATACTGAAAAAAAATCTATACATATTAGGTCTTTACCTATGAAATTGCCGTTCTGCAGTACTGGCCATTTCAAATCAAAATAATTTTTGTTTGGCTAAGAATTCTAATTTCAAATTAATTTTATTTTAAAAACATGGATTCTTTTTTCCAAAAGTAGTCATTTCTTTATTGATTAGTGTTACATTTTCATCGCATTTCAATCTTTTTCGTCATCATGGATACGTTAAAAATTCGAGTAATTATGGAATATGAGTACCGTCGTGGCAGCAACGCGGCACAAGCGGCACGCAACATCAACGACGTTTACGGAGCTAACACTACAAACCAACGCACCACCTGTTATTGGTTTGCTCGCTTCCGTTCTGGAAATTTCGACCTGAAAAATGAACCTCGCGGTCGTCCGAAGACTTTGGTCGACAATGACGAATTAAAGGCGGTTGTGGAAGCTGATGATACACAATCTACGGCTGAATTAGCAGCAGCTTTCGACGTTAGCGTCAAAACAATATTGGTCCATTTGCGTCAAATTGGCAAGGTAAAAAAGCTTGACAAATGGGTGCCCCACGAACTCAATGATCGCCAGCGCGAAGTACGCGTCGAGACGTGCCTTGCACTGCTCAACAGACACACAAATGAAGGAATTTTGAACCGCATTGTTACCTGCGATGAAAAATGGATTCTGTTTGATAACCGCAAGCGCTCAGCAAGTTGGTTGGATCCTGGTTCAGCACCTAAACAATGCCCTAAACGAAAACTTACCCCTAGAAAAGTGATGGTCACTGTTTGGTGGTCTAGCGCCGGTGTGATTCATCACAGCTTCTTACCAAACGGGGTGAGCATTACTGCAGATGTGTACTGTGAAGAACTGAGCACAATGATGGAGAAGCTGGCGCATCTCCAACCAGCATTGGTCAATCGCTCGTCTCCGCTGCTCCTGCACGACAACGCGCGACCTCATACTGCACAGCAGACGGTCTCCAAGTTGCAAGAACTGGGGTTGGAAGCTCTCCGTCATCCGCCCTACTCACCAGACCTTGCGCCTACAGACTACTACTTTTTCCAGAATTTGGATAACTTCTTGGCGGGAAAAAAATTCAATACCCGAGAGGCAGTACAAAATGCCTTTGAAGAATTTGTTGCCTCCCGTGCAGCTGATTTCTTTAAGAAGGGCATCAATAAACTGCCACTGCGATGGCAAAGATGCATTGATTGCATGGGTGATTACTTCGATTAATACAAATAAAAAAATTCATGAAAAAAATTCGTTTAAATTTTTTCATACAAAACGGCAATTTCATAGGTAAAGACCTATTATAATAAAATCGTAGGAAAGTCAAAACTGTGCATGGAATATTTTTTAAAAAGGACACTTGGGGCGTTATCTACAACAGACATCGAAGCCAAAAATATAGTTTTTAGAATTTTTGTCTGTGTGTCTGTTTGTCTGTATGTATGTCCGGGCTAAACTCAAAAAGTACTGCATGGATTTACTTCGAATTTTGCATGAATATTATTAAGAGGTCGGGTCAACACATAGGCTACATATTATCACGCTATCACTTAGGGGGGAGGAGCTGTGATAATTTATAAAATTTAACGCGGGTAAAACCGCGGGGCACAGCTAGTAACAAAATAAAATTGACCATACCGATAACCAACATGGCTTTTTATACCTACATGAACGCTTGATAAGTTAACCACTTATCAAGCTTTTGAATGTGAAATATTTGTAATGAAGAATGTCATTACAAATATTTCTTGCATATTTCATTGCGGGCGGGAGGGTTAGCTAATTGAATTTCAACTTGATTAGATTGATTTATCTAATTTTATTTTGCCCTACTTGTTATACATAAGGTATATACTAACTGCTAATAGCTAACTGTTATTTATGTGATCTGTGAGCCGTATCAGGATCAAGCAAAAATAATTATATACTTAATAAATATAACATTTAAATATAACACCATTGACGAAAGGTTCTCGAGTGGCGACCACGAACCGGAAAACACTGCGTGGGCGGGCCCCTACAAGATGGACCGATGATCTTGTGAGAGTCGCTGAAAGTCGCTGGGTGCGGATAGCGTAAGACCGGCAGTTGTGGAGTTCTTGGGGGAAGGTCTTTGTCCAGCAGTGGGCGTCTTTCGGCTGATATGCTGAAGAAGATGTGATGATGATAACAAATATATATTCAATGGAATGAATATTACATATTAATTACGTTTCTTTGTTGACGGGAAAGTTCATAGAAAAATACACTTCATTTAGTTAATATTTATAACGTCTTTATCTGGCAGCTTGCAATGTTGATTTTAACTTTACGTAAACGTAACGTTTTGTGTTATAAGAAGGTTTCTACTGTTTGATCAGGCAAAAGAAATGAGCGGGGGCTTGAACCGTCTAGTAAATAAGACTCTACAAGACAAACTAAAAAGCCCGCGCTAGAAGACACACTCTTTTTTGGTCCGAACTTTAGTGCATGCTGGTGACTGACGGTATGTTTACGTTGAAGAAGTGTATTTTCCAAAATTGATACATACTATTGCAAAATCTTCATAATACCATGTCCATAGTTTTTCACATCTAGTAGCTTAACGTCGAGTTACTTTAATTTCCGTTCTTCCCTACTCAATTTGCTCTTCGAGCGTATGCAAAGACAGCACATTATTAAGCTTGGGAATTTGTTGCATCGCCTGGATACTCGGAATTAAGAATAACTCCACGTGAAAAACAAATTACTAGGATATACGGGGATGAGCAAGGTCTTATAGTGGTTTAAAATGTCTATAGAGACTGCTGGTGGGAGCTGAAATTCTTCCAGGAACATTATATATTGAAAAAGGAACATATCGCTCTGGGATATCTAACATGTTAAGTTCTCATAAGTAATCCTTGAAGATAAACAAACTAAAAATGTGATGGACGTGTAGTAGGCTCTTTCATCGGCGAGTCACGTCACTCAACTTTCTGCCTACATTATAGGCTTCATCATATCACCCGAAAGATGCCCACTGCTGGACAAAGGCCTCCTCCAAAGATCTCCACAATTGCCGGTCTTGAGCTATCCGCATCCAGCCACTCCAACTATAGGCTTAGTTGCGTTTAATTCTTTAATATGGATTTTTAAGGCGCATAGCTAACGGAAGGTCAGCGTTATAGTATTTTTTACTGTAGCATTCAGTGAGTAGTAGACGCTTTTACCTCGCTTGTACAGAAAATGCATGCCGCCAAATTAACACCTTTGTAAACTAAACGTAATTTGCTATATTCTCTTTGATATAAACAAAGTTAACTTAAGGATTAGCTGTGCTTGTTGATAATAAACCTTTTCTCTTTCTATCTTATTCACCAGCCTGGATTTTAAGGCCAATATTTTTAGGCAATACAATTATTTTCTGATATAGACTTTGCCCGGCCTTTTAGTTGCAATCCAGACCGGTAATTCTAGAGATATTTGGGGGAGCATTTGTCCATAAGGTGACGTCTTTTGATGGCGATGAAACAATTTTTTTAAGACACCATCTCAAAAGTATTCCCTTTTTAAAAATGAATTATCAAAATCGTTACCCTAACATCGGAGAAATCGCGTAATATGTACATATATACAAAAGAAATCCCATTTAAGCGACTTCAATAAGAATCTTCAAAGGGTAACAAATTCAGATTTATTTTTTATGTTGCGCGATTTCCTTCAACGGATTTTGATGTAATAGGGTAGGCTTCCTCGGGATCCGCTTGCATCAGCTTCGATCCCGACACTGGACAAATATTTGTGTAGCCCGTATGTAGTTGTTATGAGTATACAATTGCTTTGAGTTTGTTTCGCTGGGTCTTCTCAGTTGGGGCGCATTGGATCCGGTGGTAGCATTAAAGCGCGACCGTCGTTATTAACACAAGGTCCGTCATAATAATAACATTTAATTCGTACCTTAATATAGACAGAACCATTCGACAATATGTAGTAAAAATATAGCTAAAATTTAAAATTTTCCTAATTAAACCTACACATGATCCTTGACAATAACTTAATTTAAGTTAGTTTAATACCGTTACTGTTATAAAATAAATCTTATTGTAAATTATTTCCTACAATCCGTGTACCTAAATATCTATATGTACCTAGAAATATTTATAAATTATTATATATTACTACGAATATGTTCTGACTATTAACAAGCGCTTTTTTAAAGTATACCTGAATAAAAACCTTTTTTATTTTATTTATTTATTTTGTGTTCTTGAATTTCATGTTCGTTAAATAAACAAAAACTAATCACTAGTTAAATTTGGACAAACTAGTTAGTTTGTTGTGTAGTTGATGGCAAATAATATCACCACCGCGTTTTAACCCGTGAGGGGTTATAGAAGTGTCGGCAGTATCTCCCAGAGAACATGCAGCTGCGTCTCTCTGTGTACTACAATTATCATATTGCGAAGCGTGCCGATTATGGCATATGAAGGTTGACATATGATGGTTTTGGGGAGGCCTTTGTCGAGCAGTGGACGTCATTCATCATCAAATTTAACATTAATCACAAATTATTTAAACATCTCGAATCGTTCTATTCACGATACATTAATTTAAATAATTATATTTTACAACTCAAGACGCATTCTTCAATCATCTGAGTTTCACTATAGACTAAGTCTATCCAATAAACTAATCTCATAACTAGTTCCATTCAAGAATAATATCCGGGGACATTTTATACACACGGCCATCTGATCCGAAAGATCTAAAGATCCTAAGCAGCGCTTGTACCTACTATGGAAACGAGATAACTGATATACTACATATACTACTTTTCTTCGATAAATTACACCCAGACTCAGGACAAACAAACATGTTCATGCACACAAATCTGTCCTGGGTGGGAATAGAACCCACGTCCTCCGGCGTGTAAAGCAAGCATTTGCTAACCACGCCAACAGGCCCGTCCATTCAAGGGTCGGTAAGTGATCAGTGAGATAAAGCAACTTGCCATGCGATCAGTCTATAGATGGGTGACTATCAGTGCCATTCATTTTTATCAACCTCTCTCTATTTATTTTCCCCAAATATTACAAGCACTAGTATGTCATGTGTCACCAGTCTTAATTTATAATACGTGGCTTTGAACCTGAGACCACTCCACAGTCCAACGGTCTAAACACTATGTTATCTCGATAGGCTAGTGATATGATGTTAAGATGGTTAAATTCAATAAATTTACCATCATTTCGACCCCAAGTGGTTCAACGAGTCATTTAAAACTAAAATTGATTGACAGCTTAGATATCGAACCCAATTATCGTGTCGACTAGCTTAAACAGGGTACATTTTACTTCCAAAATAATATAAATCTTGTGGTTCACACAAATATAAACAGATTTATAGATTGTTGATAATAAGCCATGTCAAACCATACAGTTTAGTGATTAAAGAAGAATTTCTCCCTCCTGAAACAATATTATCCTTCATAAACACACAAACAAATATACTCTCTCAAACAAAAATACTTGCAAGAACAAAAGAAAATGTCAACCAAAGAAATAAATAAGAAGTTTGGAGATCAAACGAGCTCAAGTGACATAATTAACCAAAGGGTCAACACAAGCGGACATCGCGAAGATAATCTCGCCAGCCCGAAACTATCTACAACTTACAAGTTGCTTTCAACGTCTATTGTTCTATGAACGCTGTACATTGCGGGCCTACTCCAAACTCTTAAGACTGTAGGTAACGACGTGCAATCCTCTTGAAGAAGTGACGCGCTCAACTTTGATTACCATGGGCAGTTTTGGTGGATATATTATTTGTTTCAGTACTTATTATCATATTATTAAAATCCTGTTATGTTCTTCCGTGTGATTCTGATTGAAAGAGCTCCTTGCTATCTGTAAACCGTTCCACTTAAAATTTTTAGGTCATTTGTGTGATTGCAGTTCAGGGGAAATTGAATTACTTAGAAATATGTATTTTGTTATTAATTTATAGATACTGAAGGTATAACAGCAAACCATCCACAAGCAACTTTCGATGTTTTGCTGTTAGCATTAGTATAAAAGATAGAGAATAATGTATGTACTAAATAGTGTGATGATCTTCAGGGTCGTGGAACTTCGTTCTTCTAATAAGAAAACATTTAAAGATAACAGTTTAAAAAAGAGAAAAGAGAAGAGAAAAAGTTTGAAAATATTCAAACTTGTAAAGTATTCGATTTACCAGTCTTGCGATGGCGAACCCTAGTAGCTATGAAACGTGTAACATCTTAGTCAAAGTAATAAAATATAATAACAAGAAATTAGATAAAAGTATTTGATTCCTATCTATCTACAAGATCCCGAAGGCATCTGGACCAGTAGATCGCCATAATAGCTACAGCTTGCCAAATTTGATGATGTATGCCGAAATAAAAATATATAAATAATACTGCTATTACCTACAACGTTTTATATAGTTTAGAAGAACTTCGCCTGTCCTGTTAATAATACTATGTTAAACAACTTCTTGGCAAAATAATTGGTCCAAATCACTCTGGAATAGGCATTAAGACCTAAAATTATATTTGACTTAATCATAATTTTACTGAATATTACGCTCATAGCCAGATGCTCAAACCGTTCCGTAAATGATCAACGTGGATAGGCTCGCGGTCAGTCCATAGATGGGTGACCGCCAAAGTGGTTTAATTTCTGAGCATCTCTGTGCTTCGGAGGGCACGTTAAGCTGTCAGTTCCGGGTGTAGCCATTAGGCAACAGTGGTTAAGCCATGTGAGAGGCCTACTGGGCGGCTTGAACAACTCTGAGATACGAACCACTGCCCATACGATAAGTACATATGCGCCGAAAGACGTCCACTGCTGGATAAAGGCCTGAATATTTGATTAAAATTGATACTTAAATACAATTCATACTTTATTATATTGTAGTGAATAGACAAGCGAATAGGTCGTTTTCGATAAGCCTTTGAATTATATGATTACTTTTGCACCTAGTTACCTACATCCTGTAACTGTGTCTTGTCTAGTCGGAAATGGAATTTGTTACGGATAACTTTATTAGTGAGAAGTTTAGTTTTAATGGAGGGCAGTATTGTTGTGCATGGTATAACAGCTCAATATAATATAAACTTTATTACAGCTAAATAGGGTTGAGTGTGTCTCTGCAAAGCTAACTCTTTACGGGATTACTGAGAAATCCGGGGTGCTTATGCAAGTAATGTCGTACGTAATGCCCTGCTTACCTTTGAGACGTAAGCCTTGATGATAACAATAAGTATCGTATTAAGTTAATGTACGGAGTACGAATACCTTGGGGATTTTACACCTCACGGATTTTGAGCGATGCTGCGCCGCTAAGTTGACGTAATACGGGACAGTAAATAGATATGTAGGGCAAGCTGAGTCACTTATGTCCCAGATAGAGGTCTTTAAATAGTACGAAAACAATTTAAAAACATTATCAACACTTTGGTCCGGTGTGTGTAAAAATAAGATAATCTTGAGTAACAGCCCTCAAGGTAATCTTTTAAATAAATAAATAAATAAAAAAGTTTTTATTCACGTAGACTTTAAAAAAGCGCTTGTAAATAGTCAGAACATGTTTGTAGTAATATAGTTGTATACATTAGATATTATTTCTAGTAACATAGATATTTAGGTACATCTTGTATGAAAACATTTATAAAATTAATTTTATTATAGAAATGATATTTAGCTAGCTCGTATCAAGTTATTGTCAAGAGATTATGTTTAATTATCTAGTCTATTATGTTTAATCTATTTTCAATAAATAAAAACAATTATGTGCCATAACTATGCCATATAATATAACTTATTTATATGTTTTTAGTTATAGTTTGTTTAAAATTTGAGTATATATTATAAATTATCATTATGAATAATGAAATTTATTCAGCTTCAAAATGGTTACCTACCTAAAAGAACATTTTTATTTAAAATACATTTTTATAAAAACTTGCTTTTTATTCTATGATAACGTATCAATATCCTCTCCATTAACGCGTCCAGGCTACTATTATTAACTTTTATTTAATGGGTCTGACTGTAGCCTGGAGAAGGAGAAAATTTATCTTAAAGCGTTATGTTTTTCTGCTGCAGCTTTCATTAACTCTTATACATATAAAAGTAGTTCAATAATCAGTTCCCTAATCGATGTTAATTTCGAAAACATATCGATCGTTACATTGGTTCAGTAGTAAGCAATGTACCTACGAGTAAAGGGTGCCATCTCGTCTTATATCTTGTAATGAGAAGTAAAGTGTAGCAAATAGAGGTCTGTTCAAAACAATAGTGTCTATTACAGTAAGGAGTTGCTCTCTGGAGCGTTAATAAAGTTGATGAGTTCGTGATTCAGTGGATGAAGCGTCGATTTACGAGAATGGGGAATGGCTACACAGTCAAGTGTTGCCAAGTCTATCGGTCATTTCTTGTGATTGAGTTGGGATGGTTGAGCGTAGATATGGAGTTGTATATCGTTAAACTGGACCGTAATACCAATGTGCTTGGAGAAAAATCCGGAAGTACCGAGCGATAGTGCTGAATAAGTAACACACAGCGTTCAACTAATATATTTAGGCAAGTTTTAGGTTAGAAATTCACAGAAACTAAACCTGAAGAAAGTTTAATTATCCCCGATATCCCAGTTTTATCTTTATATTATTATTTACCCTTCAAATTTCAAAAATGCTGTAAAATTAACACTTGTTATCTAAAGTAAATGTTTTATAAACATTGTTTCATCATTAAATATTAAACATTTTAAGCCTTTCATTCTCCATTTCTTTACAGAGGGATTAATGAAGTATCTTAAATAACCTATTTTGTTAAGAACTATAGAAAACAACGTCAAGTGCTTGTAACAAGAAATAAAATTTAATTCGTAGACAGTAATTATTTATTTTAAATGTAACCATTTAAGAACTTAAAGAAAATGTTAAAAGCTCATTTATAACATAAATTGCTTACTAAAAATGGATGACAAAAGGGTTTCGTAAAGTAATAAAACATAAAAAATGTTACATGTATAGAATAAAATACCTATTATTTTAATGACTCGAAGCGTATACCTGTATATTTAGCCCATGTGTTTAGTATTGTGCTAAAAGTAGAATATATTTGCAAAAAAATCTAATTATGGCTAAAAATACAATATATGAGGCCATATTGAAAGCATATTCTATATAATAAATAAAATAAATAAATATGCTCAAAATAGGTTCACAAAGACCAAAAAGCTCTAAAAATATATAATATAAACAAATTAAGTCTGTTTTTGGTACCTAAAACAGTACAATAAAATTTCTAGTAGTTTTATGAATAATACATATACATGTTTTATACAATTCACTTCCTCGTATGGGCAGTTGTTACCCTAGTGTCAGAGTTGTTCAAGCCGCCCAGTAGGCCTCTGACATGTTGTCTAACGACTACAATTGTGTAAAACTCAGAAGGGAACGGCTCGAAATCAAACATTATCAGTACCATTACAACATAATTTATACACATTATCTTCAGTTTATAACATTAAATCATAAAGAGCTACTTACGTTAGCTACTCGCTCGACGGACGATGACCGATTGCCTTCACATCTACCTGACGCTGTCAATTCAAGTTTGACACTGACGTTTGACAACTGTTGCACTTGGATTAAGTAATATTTGATGAATAATCGAATATTAGTTATGAGGTGGCGATTTATATTAGATTATTATTTACGTGTTGAGTAATGCATGTTACAATTGGGAATGACAGCTAAACGTCGCCTCCCAAGCATGGATACGCTCCGAAATTAAATCCATTTGGCGGTAACCCATCTATAGATGGACCGCTTGCTTAGGTCCTTGCCGATCAGTTGTGGGTTGAGAGCAACTTTTTGGGAGCGCCTGTAATTATCTTGACAGAACAATTAAGAAAGATACAGGTTTTCAACCTTAAATAGTAAAATAACCACCATTACAAAGTTTTATATTATTATCTAAGACGATTAATTCAATATTATGCAAAGATTTCTTCGGTAAATAGTACATTAAATCTAGAAATTAAATAATTATTGAAGACCGATCAATACAAACATTTCCGGGATTTAAATTTGTATTTCAGAGAAAAGTTTTAACAAATACTTATTATATGAAGGAAAACATACTAAATCATACGAACCGAATACAATTAAATTGTCTAATATCTAATTCAATGATACATTAGGGCGCGTCCTCACTAATCCGCAGTCATCCTCCATAATCTCGGACAAGACAATCCGGACATCGGCTGATGTGATCCTGACCTCATTTCCGTAAATTTCGCGAGGGGAGTAATATTACTACTTCAGCCCTTGTGCGTGACTTTACCCGAATATAAGAGCTATAACAATATATTTTTGGAAGATATAACAACATAAAGAAGCTTAGCGGAAATTTCGTTAGTATTTTTTTTTGTTTGTTTTTATAGAGCTGCAAAATTGTGGCCAAGGAACATAACCTGTTACATGGTTCATCATTTGTGTATGTAAACGAAAGTATAAAAAAGTAGTATAAAATAAATAAATAAAACAGGTTTTTATTCATGTAGACTTTAAAAAGCGCTTGTAAATAGTCAGAACATGTTTGTAGTAATATAGTTAAGTATATGTATAAGATATCTATTTCTTTTTTATCTATTGGATGCCGTTGGCATTTAAAATAAAACAATGCGTTGCTTTTTTTCCAAAAGAAACGACATTTAACGTTTATTATTAAGAATGCGATATTTTCTATTTTAATACAATTTTTCATTTGACAGTCTAATTTGACATGACATGATAAAGAAAAGAAAATAATATATTTCTTTATCTATGCCATGCACCTAAGGTTTAATTAAAGAAATACTCTTTCTTTACATATGTAAATAATTATTTCTAGTAACATATAGATATTAGGCTGATTTCAGAGTGACGCGCGCGGCACACGTCGGAGGCCAGCGCGTCTCAACAGCGGCGCGTGCGAGACGCGTCACTCTGAAACGCTAGCTGCCAGTAGACGAGCTCGGGCAGCGCTGGCCGGCGGCGCGCGTGTGAACTGCGTGACTATGAAACGCAACTACTATCTAGTGTAATTGTAAGCGCGCGCGTTTGGCCGGCGCCGCTCACGCGCTCGACTCTGAAATCAGCCTTATTATATACATGGATCGTTAAAACATTTATAAAATTTATTTTATAATAGTTATGATATTTAGCTAGCTTGTATTAAGTTACTGCCAAGGAGATTATGTTTAGGTTTAATTATAGAAATTTATAATTTAAAGCTATATTTTACAACATATTGTCAATAACAGCTTGTGTGGTTTAGTCACCCGTTGGGTTAATAGAAGCGATTCTCACTCGCTCCGATTGGAAATTCAATACAGTTTAATTAAAATTCTTCTGAGCTAATTTTCTAATTTATATTTAAGATAAGCTATAAGATTATTGTTGTATAATTAGTCTTAAGGACTTAAGTAATGAATCATTTAGTTTCTGGCTTAAATAAGCTGGGGACACAGATCCTCACATTTACCGAATATGTACTTACTATGCACCTATGATCGCAATAGATAAATTGATTGATAGTTAGAAGAATAAATGTTAACCTCCGTATTCAAGTGGTATATAAGCCGCCTGGTTGGTTTCAAGTAAATATAATCTCAATAACTTTTCCTTCCTACTGTCTCACAATATCTCACAATATCATTAGAATCGAAATACCACAAATTTAATTAAATTGACGAACATATATTTCTATTATTATTAATTTATCGTACCTTATATTGCTATGACTACCTATTTACTTTTATCACTTATTGAAATATGTACTTATAATGTTAACTAGAATTACGATCTGACCTTAGAAATAACTATTTGTATTGTGTTGTGTTGCTGTGCCCTAACAGGGTTCATGTTGGAAACAAATATACCTGTAACACCTATTGTAAACCCATGAAAATAGCAATAAATAAATAAACCCAACCACGGGACTTTCGGCTCTACACTCAGAGATTGCAGTTCTGATCCGCTTGCTTCGGAGCAAAATGACAAAGGGAACGATACACAGCGGTATACTTCAACCACAATAAATGCCAGGCTTCTTTTGATTATAATTTATAATTGAGCTTGGAACACAGCGGTGATATCTATCCTATCCAAGTATGAAACCCGCAGTATTAAATTTATATATTACCAATTAAACGCATTCAAAGGAAAAGTTTGTGATATTTAGACTTCAAAGCACACTAACGCATAGCTGATTACATAGCTCGATGTAAACGGTATCGTTATTATAATATACTCACAATAACTCAGTCATTATTATTCAGATTCACGAATTTATCTTTGAATTATTACAACCAAACAAGCCAACTTTAATGACAATGTCTCTAAATCACTATTCAAGCTTAATTTTACAATGAACTTTCGACTAAACAAAACTAGATTTTGCAACGTTACACAACATGTGTACAACAAAAGTGGTACTAAAGACCCTAAGCACAGGATTATCTACGCTTAGACCCTAGCGTTTGATGTACACCAGTAAAATGTCTCGTACTATTACGCACTTGAAGTATAATACCCTGAATATACCTGAAATGGTGCGTAAAAAGGTACGGCCTTTGAGATCAACAAATATTCGGGGCTTACTTGTTTCGGAGTTTGTCATAGCTTTTATTTTGTTAGTCTTAAATTACATACAAATTGTTTGTGAAAAGGCGAGTTTTATTGAATAAGAAGACGAGTGTCGCGCGTTACGCGGGCGAGAGCAGACGTGTACGCGTACGAAGTAAAAATAGTTAAAGTGACTTTTTTGTTGACTTTTCTTTGCCAAATATGTTTGAATAGTTACCATTAAATTGTGAAAGTATTATTTCAAAAAAACAACCAATTGCAAGTATTTAAAAAAAAACAGCAATAAATAATAACTTTCCATAAACCAAGTAAAGTCTAAATAATAACAGTGACAATTACCAAAAACCAAATGAATTGACTAATAACAATTAGTGTGAGTGACAATTAAGTGGAAAAAAATAAATAAAAAATAAACTTGAAATATGCATTTATGTATAACAAAAATATTTGAATAAGAGGAAATAAAAAGTGGATTAAACTTTGATCGGTGTCATTATCATAATAGTGCTAAAACTAAATTATAAACAATATCCAACAAACATAACAAAATAAAAGTGCATAAATATAAATAATTTCATAGTTTTAAAACCAAAACAAAGTGATTCAAGTGCTTGCATCGAAAAAATTCCATTTACATGAGTCATTTCTAACCGTTGTCGTTTATTTAAATACAACATCCGTACGTTGTAATGACCAATTTCGCCACTCAGCAGTAAGCACATATGGACTAGCGGCTCTGAGTATCAAGCCGTATTCCGTCGAACGCAAGTTCGAACCGCACCACAGGAGTTCTTTTTGTGATTTATTAAATTTCACATTTCTGCATAACATATCGCTCAGCATTATCCACAAAGCTGGTAAATACATAACATCATAACAGAGGGCGCTCGATAGCTTCGAATTAAAATGGATATCGAAATGAATAATATAACTTACCGGAATAAACCTTCTAGAACAAGTTCATTAACCGATCTATCTAAAATAACGCAAAATAATAATACCGACAGAACTATATTGGATACAACGACGATGAGTATTCCAGATAGCTTTCACAACACAACCGACGAAATTCACGACTTATGTAGCGAAATCAGTTCACTTAAGCAGCAATTGTTAAGCGCACATCAAGAAATCGACAATTTAAACATAGAAAATCTGCGCCTAAGAACAGATCTACAAAACATGACAACGGCTGTTAACACCTACAAGAAAATATGTTCAACGCCTGAGAAAAAGATTGCAGCAACAACACGCATACATAAGGCATCGCACTTAGCTAGTTCACCGGACCCAACAAAGAGGCGCGATTCTCTAATCATTCTGCCTGACGGCGCGAACACGAAACACAATAAAGGGACTCAGACTGCCAATAGTCGTAATCAGACACCACAAAAATATAAAAAGTCACCTTCTAGTGTACCACTGAAAAACCCTATAATTCCCAAAATATCAAAGCGTAATAATAATAAACCTACAGAGAAGAATAAACTATGCATCTTAAGTAGTAACAAATACAATGGATCTTTGTCTTCCATAGAGGAAGTTTTCTCTGAATATTTCGCCTACTGTCACTACATAATACCTAACAGCACACTAAAACAATTATTATGTGGTATTAAAGAAAAATTAAAAGGGTACACCTTAAATGACTACTGCCTAATTCTAATAGGAGAAAATCACATTATTTCAAATGAAAACAACGGCATCAACTCAATAAACATACTGTACGAGTCCCTGCGAGAAGTAACTCACACCAACGTAGTAGTTTGTCTTCCTACGTATAAGATAGGATCACCTATATACAACTATAAAGTTGAGATGTTTAACAACCTCCTCTATGTAGACAACCGAAACCGAAAATACGCATATATCTTCGATAGCAATTATGATCTAACATTTGAGATGTTTTCTTACACCACGGGCAGAATCAACAAACATGGAATCAGAAATATATACGGCAAAATTATGAGTAACATCCAGATCGATTTAGACTTGTATAGTCTGACAAGAACACAGACGAATAATAACTGCAGACAAGAATGTGACAAGATTTTAGTTAATTCCACTGGAGATGAACACAGTAAAAGCCTGAAAGAAAACCCCAATTTTTTTCGTTTATAATAGTATACATATCCTACACCAAAATATTGCTGGACTCTTGAGTAAAAGTGATACCCTCACTGTTCATTTAGACGAACTAGACAACAATAATAGAAGGATTGATGCTATATGCATCACCGAACATTTTATGACACCTCACCAGGAAGGGCTTCTAAATATACCAAACTTCAGCTTAGCAACAAGTTTTTCCAGAGATAACAGAAGGGGTGGCGCCTGCATTCTATCTAGGGTCGGTCACAAGTATAAAGTGTTAAACTTAGAGAAACATTCTTTAATCAATGTAATTGAATGTTGCGCGATAGAACTTACAGAACACAACATTATTATTGTATGTATATATAGAGTGCCCCAATCTAATTTGGATAAATTTTTCGTAAATTTAAACAATATTCTGCATTTGTTGTGTTTAAAATTCAACAACAAAAAAGTTATCTTATGTGGGGACTTTAATATTAATTTATTGAAAAGAAATAAACAAACGATAGACTTCGAATATACATTGTTAAGTTATAATTTAAAATTACAATTTTCTCAACCTACGAGATTAAGTAGTGGAACCTGCTTGGACAATATAGCACATAATGTAAAAGGCTGTAAAGGAGAAATTATAGAATTGGGTCTGTCAGATCACACCGCTCAACTTTTAAAATGTCCTGTAAAAAAGACATGTATTTTAAAACGCTGGAAAATAAACAGACGGAATTATTGTAAAGATAATGTACAAAAATTTATAAATTGTTTAAAAAGTCTCAAGTTTTCAGCCATATATACCACTAGTGATGTCAATGAGGCCTACGACTACTTTCTTGACTTATTCCGATGTTTTTACGATCTCTGCTTTCCCTTCGAAACATTAACAAAATCGATTACAAAAAAAGCAAAATGGATTACTAACGGTATAAGAAAATGCAGCAAAAAGAAAAGGCATTTGCTATGGCAATATAGAATAAATCGTACTCAAAACAATAAAGAATATTTTAAGACATATACGGCAAGGTTTAAAAGAGTTATAACATTAACACAAAAATCGCAAAATAACTACTTCATCGAGACATCCAAAAATAAATCCAAAGCAGCATGGACCATTATTAATAATTCTAAGACTTGCTTCCCTAAAGAACCTATAACACAAATTCAAACGGAAACACAAAAAATCACAAACCCACAAAAAATTGCTCAGGCCTTTAACAAGTTTTATAGTAATCAAGTTACCAAACCAAAAAATACTATACCACAAATTAACGTAAGCCCAAATTCTCGGTCTATATTCATGGAGCCGACCATTCCTCAAGACATAAACAACCATATCAACTCACTAAGAAACACAAATAGTGTTGGTTTTGACGGAATATGTACTAAAGTTATCAAAGAAGTATCTCAATACATAGCTCCACATCTCAGTCATATTATTAATATGAGCATTTCTAGCGGGATCTTCCCTGAAAAATTAAAAACATCAATAATTGTACCATTGCACAAAAAAAGTGATAGACAAATTATATCTAACTATAGACCTATTGCGTTAATACCCATCTTCTCAAAAATATTCGAAAAAGTTATCTACAAGTCTTTATACAACTATCTTGAAAAATCAAACCTACTAGCCAAAGAACAAAAAGGATTTCGTAAGCAGAAGACAATCAACATGGCCATATATGACTTGCTTTTGCCTATAATGTCAAATGTGGATAATAGAAATCCTGTATGCGCTATCTATATGGACCTAACTAAGGCGTTTGATTATGTAGATTACCCTATACTGATACGCAAACTTGAGAAATACGGTATCAGGGGAAATTCACTTGATCTCATTCAATCTTACTTAACGGGCAGAAAGCAATTTGTAGAAATCACACAAATATGCTCAAATACCAGTTCCGAGAAAAAATACCGTTCCGACAGCGAACCAATTAAATACGGCGTTCCTCAGGGAAGTGTGCTAGGACCCCTTCTTTTTCTGCTCTATATAAATGACCTCCCAGAACAAATAAATCACCCCATGGTACTTTTCGCTGACGATAGCACTGTAGTTATTAAGTGTGATGATCCCGATACATATGAAAATGAAATAAATATGACATTAAATAGAATTATATCATGGTTTGACAGTAATAATCTAGTTATAAACTTAGAAAAGACAAAAATTATGCATTTTTACCAAAGAATTCCAAATAAAATTCTTGATATTAACTATTTAGGGACAAAAATAGAAACAACTACCGCTACTAAGTTTCTTGGAATTAATATAGATAACAATTTGACTTGGAGATCCCAGACAGACGAAATATGTAAAAAGCTTAATAAATTTGCCTATGTTCTCTACAAATTATCAAAAATAGTGAGCATAGAATCCGTAATGACGGCCTATCATGGCTATGTTTCATCAACACTCAGATATGGCGTAATGTACTGGGGGAATTCTGTAGATAGAGAACTAGTATTTAGAGCCCAAAAGCGATGTCTCAGAGCTATGTTTGGTCTAAAAAGCACAGACAGCTGTCACCCGTTCTTTATTCGTCACAAAATTCTCACCCTGCCATCGTTGTACATATACGAAACTAATGTTTTTGTAAAAACTAACATTTCGTCATATAAAATAGCTCCCAAAAGTCATTACAGACGATTGCGGGATAAGAATAAGTCAGAACTCGAAGTCACCTATGGCAAAACTAAGCTGATGAATAATAGTACCTTCTGTATGGCCAAAATAATATTCAATAAAATTCCTGAAAAAATTAAAACGTTACATCTAGACAATTTCAAAAAAGAATTATTGAACATTTTGATAAATAAATGTTATTATTCATTGAAGGATTATTTAGACGACAATTCTATAATTACTGCCTCAAAAAATAAAACTGACCTACGTTGACAATTATGAATTTATTCGACATTAAAATTTAGAATGACATGTAATACGTATTTTGACATTTTTATATTTAAATTAATTATTGTAACCAATGTATTTGTAATATTATTAGTTAAATTATTCAGTATGTTAATTAAATACAATATTTGTACGCCTCTGGGCAAAACATAGAGGATCTGCCTGTTTGTAACATCTCACAACTTGTTGTAATTTGACCTATGTTAACAAATAAAGATTCTGATTCTGATTCTGATTCTGAGGTATCAATATACAAATAGTCTTCTATACTTCACCTCTTTAAGTAAATATAATATAGAATTGAATACATGACTACTTCACTGCACACTGGCAATACCTTGCCTTCGTATCACTTACAAATTTTCGCTAATTTTCCATTCGATTTCTCAAATTAAATAATTCAGTCAGGTAAAAGTTTAGTCATGAAAACTAGACTTTATTTTGGGAGACGTAAAATTCACTTTGAACACTAACTAAGTAGGCGCGCATTTCTGCTAAATGTGTATCTTCGTATTCAGTTATTAATGCATGGCAGCAAATTAGTAAAAATGCCCGACGGTCATATAAATTGCACCTTCTACTGCAGTGGCTAAAACAGTTAACTTAAAAGCTAGCTCTTTCACATGTTTGTAGGAATATTTTTAAAATTATGATCGAAAGACAATAATATATATTCATAATGTATATATAGTCTTAGGTGCAATAAATCTAAGTTTGTGTAAAGAAAAAATAGGTATAAGATGGGAGGGACAATCCAAATCTCTGAAATAATTATTCGCTCGTCGTATAATAGGCAAAAACAACAAAAAATAATGAATGCTGATATCGACATAAAAATAAATTGTCACACTAAAGTCTTACTCTCAGGCAATGGCATGTGTTTCATACTAGAAAAAAAAATATTGTCTCTTATATATTATAATGAATTTACGGAAATAATAGCAATATAATTTTATTTATTGCTCTCTACCATAGTAGTTCATACATATAAGTTTGTATAGAGGTACATATTTTTTAGCATTTACACTTATTGTATCACCAGGGAAACATTTATTGCTGTGTATTAGTTCCATAAAACAATGCCTTTATTATTATTTGATTAAACGCAGATTGAACAACATTTTTCTAATAAAGAGAACTGCTTTGTTGGTGTGTTAGTAGAAAACGCCCAGAGTTCAAAGGAAACAAGTAAGTAATTCTGAAACATAAGAATTACTATTTCAGACTACAGAGCCCATCAACCAAATTTAATACTCAAAGAAGCACACCCTTTTATACAAACTTGTACTGTCTACGAAGATATTTAACAAGTCCCAAGATATCTAAATGTAGGTAACATATTTAAAAATATTAGGTATTTACATACATACATACATAGTCTCACGCCTGTTTCCCAGAGGGGTAGGCAGAGACAACGGACTTCCATTTGTCACGATCCTTGCATACCTCTTTCGCTTCGTTTCCTGACATAATATTCTTCATACATGCTCGCCGGTTTAGGGTACTTCTGACCTGAACTTTCTTCAGTACGTCTCCGATTTGATCAGAGAATGTTCTACGAGGTCTTCCCCTTCCGGGTGTACCATTCACACAGGCCAGGTACTTCTCTCAAAGTCACACCACACATACTTCTCAGAGCTCTCATTTCCACTGCATTTATTTCACTCTCATTCTTTTTCTGCTATACCCAACTTTCACTTCCATACATTAAAGTTGGCACTAACACTCCATCGTGCACGGCCAGTCGAGCCTTCTTTGAGACTTGCCGGCTACTCATAAAGGCGTGTAGTGCCCCATTCACTCTGTTCCCCGCATTTACTCTTCGGTATTACTATTAGGTATTTATTGCGTAAAAATTTAATCTTGAAAGTATTTACAATTATTATTAAAATAAATAATAAATGCAGTGGAAATGAGAGCTCTGAGAAGTATGTGTGGTGTGACTTTGAGAGACAGAATTCGAAATACTAATGTAAGAGAGCGTTGTGGTGTGAAAGAGGATGTAGTCACAAAGATTGAAAAAGGAATGCTGAGATGATTTGGCCATTTAGAAAGGATGAATGAAAGAAGATTGACTAAAGAAGTATACCTAGCCTGTGTGAATGGAACAACCGGAAGGGCTTCCCCTTCCGGTTGTTCCATTCACACAGGCCTCGCTTCACCTTGTCGAACATTCTCTGACCAAATCGGAGACGTTCTCAAGAAAGGGCAGGTCAGAAGTACCCTAAACCGGCGAGCATGTATGAAGAATATAATGACAGTAATCGAGGCAAAAGACGTGTGCAAAGATCGTGACAAATGGAGATCCGTTGTCTCTGCCTACCCCTCTGGGAAACAGGCGTGAGTCTATGTATGTAATAAGTTAGGTTATTGTAAATACTTTCAACATTGAATTTGAACTAAAGAAACATAAATAAAGTAAAATAAAAATAAACATGAATAAAAAATCCTAACAACCTTATGCGTCAAAAAAATTAGTCGAAATCGCTTTCAACCGGGAACGTACCTTAAAGACTGGCAGCATTGCCACGTTGGATGGCAATGGTAATTCTTTGACCTAAGTATTGACCAGATGTTTAGAAATATCAAGAAAAGTGTTGTAAGTAGCCTTAAACCTTAGACCCTACGTCCCGAGCGTTTCAACTTCAAACGGCTCTAACATATAGTTGCCTATAAGGTTGGTATATTTACGCCGTTTGTCGGTCTCCGCTACAACGGCAGCAGCGCCGGCACGTCCACTCGTGTTTGGAAGATGTGAAGGCGCTAAGGGGTACAATAATTATTGAGACTTTTGGAAGTTTCTGCTAATTTCTTGCATTCATTTTGTGAATAGTTGGTCTGTTTTCCACAAGAATCATGTCGCAAGTACAGCGAGCATGCATTATGGGTAATATAACTAGTGGAAGGAATTGCATGACGTGTAGATTAGACTAGTAAAATAATAAATTTATAAATCTAGTTAAGTAAGAAATAATATTTTCCTATTCGGCAATAAAAATATTATTAAAATAAAGGAGAACAGGCGGAAGTGGTCCAAATGGCGTCGGCTGATGAAACCTAGTCTATATAATAGTTCGTGAATGTAGGATATTTTTTTACTATGGACACCATAAAATCGGCCCACGGAGAAAAAAGTTATACAGTTCAGAAAGTATCTACCTATTATAGACGAATAATTGAAAAAGCTGCCTTTTTTTCGGTCAAAACTTATTTGCCGAGTACCGAGTATACTAAAATGTCCAATCTCCTTTGTTTTAAATAATTCAAACAAAATTATTTTGTACGTTAAATTAATATAAATTTTGATGGTTGATATTCAACAGACTGTTCAGTTTCACATACAAAGACTCACGCTTGTTTCCCAGAGGGGTAGGCAGAGACAACGTAGCTTCACGATCAAGTTAAATTCATTATTAATGTTACACCTTGTATATAAATATGAAGCCATACTTACTTATCGTGTGGGCAGAGGTTACCCTAGTGTCAGAGTTGTTCATACATACATACATACATACATAGACTCACGCCTGTTTCCCAGAGGGGTAGGCAGAGACAACGGATTTCCATTTGTCACGATCTTTGCATACTTCTTTTGCCTCGATTACTGAGTTATTAGAGTTGTTCAAGCCGCCCATTAGGCCTCTGACATGGCTTAACGACTGTTGCCTAATGGCTCCAACCGGGACCGACAGCTTAACGTGCCCTCCGAAGCACGGAGACGCTCAGAAATTAAAACACTTTGGCGGTCACCCATCTATGGACTGACCGCAAGCCGGGTTGCTTGACCTCACCAATCACTTACGGGCTGGTGAGAGCATCTACCTGTGAGCGCCTCAATGAAGCCATAGTGGCTGTATATTGCTTGTATTTAAATTATTACTACAATATGATTTTATGTAATTCATATTCAAAAGTTTAATGTTTTTAATTAATATTTCTGTTGCTCTCCATTTACGGAGTATTATGATAATAAATATTTAAAACATTACGTATTTTCAATTCATAGTACATATATAAAACGAATGTACGAAATGTTTTAAATGTTTAATGTATCCCACTATATATACGTTTCAAACACTTTTTGTTTTAATCTTTTTACCATGGTGTGTGCCAAAGGTAAATAATTTCATTTCCGCTTCACAAGACTTCTTTTTGCTGGTTTTCCTCGTATTGGTGTGACGACAAAAATTCGGAAAATTGCGTTATTTCTGATAAAAATAATGAGTGTGAAGAATAACGATGATTCCATCTCCGTTTGGTGTGGCCGCTAAATAGGTATTCTAAAATGGTGCCCAAAAACCATAACCACGAAAATATATTGGCTTTTGACTTTTACAATATGTTTTATGGCTGGTTGGCGTAGTTGGCAAATGCTTGGTTTTCACGCTGGAGGTCGTGGGTTCGATTCCCAACCAGGACAGATATTTGTGTGCATGAACATGCAGCCTTAATCTGTAGGTATGTTTCTTTCGAACTTATTCTATAGTATAAGGTACATAATTGTACATAATAACTGCTTTAAAAACCATAAAATCAACTTATTTTTTTTTTCGATAGTAATAGGAGCAAGATTATCTATATATACATATAATAAAATCGTAGGAAAGTCAAAACTGTAGAACTTTTGTCTGTATGTCTGTTTGTCTGTATGTATGTCCGGGCTAAACTCAAAAAGTACTGCATGGATTTACTTCAAATTTTGCATGAATATTACTTACAGGTCGGGTCAACATATAGGCTACATATTATCACGCTATCAGCTACGGGGGAGGAGCTGTGATAATTTATAAAATTTAATGCGGGTAAAACCGCGGGGCACAGCCAGTTTGTTATATTCATCAGCTGTATGGTTGCCATAGTACATGTTTTGTCTAGTTTGCGATTGGCAGTGTGTTAGTTGTCCCAAAATATGTATTCATGTATTTTTTATGTTACCAAAGGTCCATTGGTAGTTCATAAGTTATAGGAAACGCATTATATCCATTGCAAAATAGCTTGTATATCGGTACGTAGATACAATATGTAACGTAATTAACGTATACCCTCAGACACCCCAATTAGAATATTATGTTGTAATCATAACACATTCAGTGAATTTTTAATTTTATATGTATATGCATTGTTATTTACTAAATTTGTTTCTTGGAATAAAAATTATTTTTTCTTTATTTTGTATTGAATAGTGGAATTTGACTTACGGTACATTTCAGTTTGTTTTGACTGGACAGGGTTAATATGACAATAATTTCAGTAGTTTAAATTATTTTTGGAATAAAAAATTACCTGTATTGAAAATGATATAAATCGATTCAGTAAACGATTCTGAACAAACTATTTTCAGGATGTGCGTTAATTAAGTTACATGTTGTATACATATTCGTTCGTGGCACCTATTCTGTCGTCCGGTGACGTAGACTCATGTCTTATTATATCGTTGGACCAATGAAATCACAGAAGAAACAGAACTCTATGTCTGCGAGGACGAGCATTGGTAGCAAGCCGTAGCCAGACAGATGTATGTTCTTCATCACCATGCTAAGGTTAGAATCGTCCGTCACCCCACCAAAACTGATTTTCTGTCAAATTTCGTCACATCAAACTTTGGTTAAGCACTTCATCTTTTACGAAAACCTTTTGAATGATCCATTCTTAAACATTAACATCTAAAACAATAAACATTCCTTTTCAAAACAGCCTCAAGGCATATCAAGAGCATCAAATAAACTGCTACGTTATTAAACCGGAGATGAACCCAAATCATATCACTTGTCTGTCACACGTCGGGTATAATTTGAGAGTAAAGCCTCCCTTGAGTGCGGCTCCTCACTCACTGAGATGTATTAACGGATATTTTATAAAATACAAGGCTCTCAAAGAATATATTTCCTGGAAGGAAAATTTAGAAAGACAACGAAAGGGACTGCAATAAATAAATGACGCAGTCGGATGCAATCGCGGTCGCAGGCTTTAGCTCTAAAAACCTACATGTCACTGCTGGTTAGCACAAAACACTTACGTGAACAGATACTTTTTTTTTTTAAATGTCACACAGATCTTCCTAGCCCCAAACTAAGCTAAGCTTGTACTATGGGTACCAGGCGACGATATACATACTTATATAAATAGATAAATACTTAAATACATAGAAAACATCCATGACTCAGAAACAAATATATATTGATGGTAGTGTAATGATATTACTTGATAGTGCCTTCCTGTACAACATCTATATCGCTTTTAGCGATAAGGCCGCCAATCGCATTAAAATAAGTTTATTTCCTTGTTTGTATCCATTGTTTTGTTTTACTTATTTTTGTAATAAAGTGTACTTCTTCTTCTTGTCTAGTAGTAGAATCTCTAGCTTCAAGCCCTAAAGGCTCCTTTCAATCAATAATCAAATGATACTTGGGGCGTGATGTACAATTGCTATCGAAGCCAAAAATATAGTTTTTAGAATTTTTGTCTATTCCAAAGGCTAAACTCAAAAAGTACTGCATGGATTAACTTCAAATTTTGCATGAATATTATCACGCTATCACCTACGGGGGAGGAGCTGTGATATTTTATAAAATTTAACGAGGGTAAAACCGTGGGGCAGAACCAGTTAATCATAAATATATAGATTTCTTGTAATATTGCAATCCTTGTTCTGATTATTTACAAGTTTATCTAGGGACAATGTCACACAGATTATCCTAGCCCCAAACTAAGCAAAGCTTGTACTATGGGTACCAGGCGACGATGTACATACTTATATACATAGATAAATACTATATACATAGAAAACATCCATGACTCAGAAACAAATATTTGTGCTCATCACACAAATATTTGCACTTACCGGGATTCGAACCCGGGATCACCAGCTACGTAGGCAGTTGCACTACCAACTAGGCTACGGTGAAAAAAGGCCGTTATTATTTCCTTTTTAGATCAAAATTGTAAGTTTTATACACCTTTTATTCCAACACAAACGTAACTAAACATATCACAGCGTAAGTGGCTCGGCGCTCCTGCCAGCGCCAGCTTCACGCCAGAGTGGACCCTCACGCAATTGATTTACGGTTCACAAAACGTTACTTTCATGCGCATTACATAATAAAGCTCATGCTTCTGTATAAAAATAAAATAAAAACGTTGTAAAGGGTGCGAGTGACTGCATGCCGAACAAGTATTTTAGGTATACATTTAGTTCGGACGGTCTTAAGCTTAAAGACCCGTCTTTCTTTCTCCTTCTTATCACCATGATTAGTCTAGCAACTTTCCCTAATATAAGTAGTAATACAATGGTATTCAATTCTTTATTTTTTTTATAATACTATATTTAAAAATAATAGCTTGTTTTTAATAATAACTTGTTTTTTATTTAAAGGATCTGAAATATATAAGTATACTAGCTGTGTCCCACGGTTTTACCCCCGTTAAATTTTATAAATTATCACAGCTCCTCCCCCGTAGGTGATAGCGTGATAATATGTAGCCTATATGTTGACCCGATCTCTTAGTAATATTCATGCAATTTGAAGTAAATCCATGCAGTACTTTTTGAGTTAAGCCCGGACATACATACACCCAAACAGATAAACAGACAAAAATTCTAATAACTATATTTTTTGGCTTCGATATTGATTGTAGATCACGCCCCAAGTATCCTTTTAAAAAAATATTCAATGTACAGTTTTGACTTTCCTACGATTTTATTATATGTATAAATAAATAAATATTTATTAATAATTCATTATTATTTTTTATTTTTATACTGTTATTTTCTATGTTTAAGTACTGCATTGTGAGCTTGACAAGTACAAGTGTATGTTATTACCCAAGTGCTATATATATAAATTTCATAACATTATTCACAGTTAGTCATGTGGTTTTCTAGAAAGAATAACGGGCCCACCCATACTATCCCGAGCGTGTCATTAAACGATTAAGAGATTCATCAGGCAACAGCGCTACGTGTGTACTAACTACCACCTGACTAAGGTAATAATAATATCTAGGGACAATGTCACACAGATCATCCTAGCCCCTAACTAAGCAAAGCTTGTACTATGGGAACCAGGCGACGATATACTTACTTATATAGATAGATAAATATTTATATAATACATAGAAAACATTTTTTTTTATTTTTTTATTTTTTTTTTATTTGGAAAACAAACAGTATTAACAACTTATGCTAAGTAACAGCTTATTACAACTAATTACCAATTATATGTTTTCGCAAATGAATACAAAAATAGCTTGTTTGCTTAATATAAGACAACGAAAATGAGATTGAGATATTATGCTTAACTATACAATTACACTTGATAAAGCAACACAGTTATTGAACCAATTCGAACCAATGTTTAGTAAGTGTACGCTTAAATACATGTGGCTTAGTTGAGAATAAGTCAAGATCAGAACAGTCACTCAACTTATTGTAAGATTTAGCGGATCTAATAAAAAAAGAGTTTTGTCTGTAGTTTGTATTGCCGTAGGGGACGTTGAGAAAAAGAAAAGGTACCCTGACCGATCTAGTAGGGGTGCGTAATTCTATCTTAGAGAGGAGAAGTGGGGAGTCAATGGAGGATTGTGCTAGCTTCACTAGATATGAGATATCTGATATAGTTCTTCTCTCCTTGAGTGGTAGTAAATGGTATCTTTTGCATCTCGATTCATAACTGGGATCCTCGGTCCTACACTTATATTGAAGGTATCTCGTAAAGTTTCTCTGGATAGATTCAAGTCTTGAAATATAAATATCATACCGTGGGCTCCAAACTTGGGAGCAATATTCAAGTGAGCTAGGAACGAAGGAACAAAAGAGTATCTTTGCTATTTTAACACCATTGAACTGGGAGCAGGACCTTTTTATAAATCCCATGGCTCTATAGGCTTTTTTTGCTATACTATCTATGTGCTTTTCGTAATTAAGTTTAGAGTCGTGGATCACACCTAAATCTCTTATGTAATCTACCCGATTCAGTGGGTGATCTTTTAAGGAGTAACTATAATTATCACTTTGGTTTTACGTGTAAACGTGATTGAGTGACATTTAGACACATTGAGGTCTAAATTGTTTCGCTGACAATAAATTTCAAGCCTCCCGAGGTCTTGCTGAAGCAGGCAACAGTCTTCAACATTTTTTAATTTTTTGAATATTTTCATGTCATCAGCATAAAGTAAAAATGACGAATATTTAAAGCAAGTGTAAATAAATATCGTTTATAAATATGTTAAATAATAATGGACCGAGTAGGAAACCTTGAGGAACTCCTGAGGGGACAATATGCCATTGAGATACTACGCCATTCATAGCTACAGCCTGGGAACGATTCTCTATATAAGAAGTTAACCACCGATACAAATTTCCGTGAATTCCTGCGTTCATAATCTTCTGCAAGAGTATTTTGTGATCAATATACATAACTCAGAAACAAATATTCGTGCTCATCACACAAATATTTGCACTTACCGGGATTCGAACCCAGGACCACCAGCTTCGTAGGCAGGAGCACTACCAACTAGGCTACGGTGACCGTCAAATTCAAGGTCGGCAATTTGCATGCCAAGCGCGGGGACTAAGGCAAACCCCCAGATGGCAACGTTATAGAAACCTTTACGGGAGGTCTATGTCCAGCAGTAATAATAATAATAAATAATAAATTTTTATTCAAGAAATAATGTGTACAAAATTATATTTACTTAATTTAAAAATAATTAATACTAAGCTATTGACAATTTGTGCCTGTACTAGGTTAAACCTGTACCACAGGCGTTCTAACGGCTTAAAAGGTATACTTATTCTTTGTTAAAAATTTAAATAATATTTAATTATACATACAAATTCAAAAACCTAAGATATAATGTTTAAAAAATTAACTTATTTTAGAATACTAAATAATCCCTCAGTCTCATCATAGCTCAATTTTTGTAAAAAATTGCTGACTGTTTTTTTACAATTTGTATAGTTAAGGTTATATATAGATAGTGACTTATTTATTTTATTGTAAAGATATGGTCCGAGAAAAGGATAAAATCTGTTTGCATAAATAAACTTTGACTCTGATGCACTAGTGCAGATAATATCTTTCCGTCTCTTGGTGTTAGTAAGGTTAGCATTGTAAGTGAGTGTTGTGTGTTGTTTTAAAATTGCACGTTTAATAAATAGTTGGCGGACAGTTAAAACGTTGCATTTTTCATACAGGAGGCACGTAGGAAAAAGGAAAGGTCGAAAAGTTGCAACTTTTAGTATTGCTCGTTGGGCACGTTCAATGATTAACATTAATGTTTTTGGAGCACCACCCCAGGAAGTAATGCAGTATTGAATAATAGATTGCCATAATGCCTGATAGACTAGTCTAATCAATTTCATATCAGCAATATGCCGTAGCTTTTTAAATACGAATATGAGTTTCCGTACACGATTTGACAAGGCAAGGATATGTTGTTTAAATGATAGAGTTTCATCAATAATAACACCAAGGTACTTCATGCTATTTGTGTTAGCAATAACTGGACAGTCGCAAGGAACCAAGGGACTGGGACAATAGTGTGCATATATGTTATCTTGTTTAGGAAGTCTGTGGTTTTTACGCATGCAAAAATTTATAAACATTGTCTTTTCAGCATTTAATGTTAGTAGATTATTTCTAAGCCATTTATTTATCACATTAAACCCATGTTGTGCGTAATAATGAACCGCAGTAGTGTTTGGAGCCGAAAAAATTAAAGCTGTGTCATCAGCATAGGAAATTACTTTTCCATGGTCTAACTTTAAGGAACACAGATCATTTATGTAAATCAGGAATAGGGTAGGGCCCAATATACTCCCCTGGGGGATTCCAAAAGCAGGAATTTTTATGTCCGTACTGATGAATTGGTCAATTTTAACACATTGAGTACGGTCATTTAAATAGCTTGCGAAGAGTTTCAACTGGGTGCCCCTAATTCCTAATGCCTCTAACTTGGATAGAAGGTTAGGAATAGACACGGTGTCGAATGCCTTCGCTAGATCGAGGAAAATACCAGTTACTAGGTTCCCTTTTCCCAGTTCCTCTGTGACAAAATCAGTTAAATGTTCAACCGCGTCTGATGTGGATAAATTAGCTCTAAAACCAAATTGCATGTTTGAAAGCAAAGAGTTCTTTTCTAGATATAAGACAAGTCTATTGTTTATTATTTTTTCTAGAATTTTGGAAAAGGAAGGTAGTAACGAAATTGGCCTGTAATTAGTTACAAGATCCCTACTCCCTGATTTGTGAACGGGAATAACAACGGCTTTTTTGAGACATTTGGGAAAAATTCCATCAGAGAGGCAGGTTTGAAAAATGAAAGTTAAAGGAGGGACTAGGATGTGCTTAAATCTTTTGAGAATATTATTACTTATGTTATCCCAACCCGCTGCGCAACTGTTTTTTAACCCTACAATAATTCGTTCTACTTCAGATTCATCTGTGTCTAACAGAACAAAAGATTTCCCACTATGGAGTTGAGTCCTTGTAGAAGAATAACCAGTCAAGTTAACGTTTTGCTCTTTTATTTTATCCCCGAGTTCCTTTCCAACGTTTGCAAAAAACTTATTAGCGTTGTCAGCAGCGATAATCGGTGAGGAGTGAGTGCGTAGTAAACTTGAAGACGATTTTTGCTGGTTAGAAGAAAAGGTAGTGGATTTTATAACTTTCCAAAGCTGTTTACTATTTGAACCTGCTTCATCAAGTTGTTTTTTGTCAAACTCAATTTTAATTTTTTTCAACAAGTTATTACAGAAATTTCTGTATCTTTTATAAGATAATTGTAATGTATAATTATGTGGAGATTGCTTAACTATTTTATGTAATTTATCTCGGTGACGTATACAACGTAAAAGGCCCGGTGTGATCCATGGCTTAATGTTAATAT
Organism: Pseudoips prasinana; assembly: GCA_951640165.1. Taxonomy (NCBI): domain Eukaryota; kingdom Metazoa; phylum Arthropoda; class Insecta; order Lepidoptera; family Nolidae; genus Pseudoips; species Pseudoips prasinana. The sequence continues at coordinate 36,033,777 of OX621248.1, forward strand.
TTTTCCTACACAATCTAATTATAGTTGTATTACGTAAAATTGCTTCTTGCAGTTTATTAATCACGTATAACAATGCCGTATTAGCATCAGCAGAATAGTAAACTGGGTCAAAATTAATATTGCACAAATCACATTCAAGGTTACACATGTTTATGTGTGATTTTTGTTGCGATTGCATTAACTGTTTACGCAGCGATAATTCAAGTGTAGTTCGAACTGGATAGTGATCAGTTATTGTGGCATTGGTAACAAGGGTCAAGCTTGGTAATTTAGCTTTAAGCAAGACGTGATCTAAACAAGAACCACTCTGGTGAGTTGGAAAAGTGTGGGAAGGCAAAAGCCCATGAAACGCACTTAAATTAAGGTAGTTTTCCATCCCCGCATCGATGTTTTCAGGATTTATGTTTAAGTTGATATCTCCAGTTAAAACAATATTATTAAAAGAGGAGAGAGTTGAGAGTATTGTATTAAGAGAATTATGAAAAGAATGTAAATTTCTAAAAGAAGGAGGCCTGTAAATCGCCACGATTGCGATGTCGGTTCCAATTTTAATAACTAAGCAATTGCATTCCTGTGCAACGGGCTCTTCAACAATGACAAGAAGAGATTTTTTAGTATAGACAACCACCCCATCATTCTGATTGAAGTTGACTGAACTGTTGTAGTTGTTGTATCCCTGTATCACAGGAATATTACCATCACGATTGGAAAGCCAACATTCCGTAAGAATTATTACATCACAGTCCACATTTAATCTATGTAGAAAAATATTAAAACTGTCTATGTTCTTAAAAATACTCCGAATATTTTGTGTTAGTATCGTTAATGGGTTAGTAAATGCGGAAATGTATTGCTTGCAACTTTCAGTGTCACACTGTTTTGAGTCATACAAGCAAATTTTATCTACATCATCAATTAAATTATGCGTCATTGTGTAAAACTATATCTGTTCTAGTTAAGGCTAATAAACAAAATAAAATGTACGGCGCTCTAGGCGCCCTCATAATCGATTGAGTTGATGTATCTTAGTTCTGCGCTCTTTTTAGCGGGACACTCAATGTCTCCAGTTTTGTGATTGCACGGCTTCTTAAAACGGAGGCATGTAGCACATCTTGGGGCATCACCTTTCTTTGTGCATTCTGCCATTGAATGCCCTGATTCGCCACAATGTCCGCACATGGAAACGGTGTCCTTACAGAATTTTGCTGCGTGCCCGTATAGCTGGCATTTGTAGCACCTCGTTACAAGTGTAAAATCACGAACTGGGCAAGAAGTCCAGTTTATGAAGATTCTGGATTGTGAAATTAGGGCTTTGCGGATATTAGCTGTGACCTCGATTATAAAATTGCATGTTGTGACATCTTTCTTACCAGACTTGTGGCTTAGTTTTGTTGAGGACAAGAACTCTTCAAAAGTTAATGATGGGATCTTTTCGGTGACGTTCTGTTCGTAGATACACCGAAATAACTCCTTTTCTGTTAGCGATGTGGGCACTCCGACAATAACAATTCGAGGTTTGCGCTTGTAGGGATCACCAGCTGTAAGCCCGGACGACGATTGTTCCACAGCGACTTTTAATTTTTCTGCGTCTTCCTTGGTCTCGGTGTTAATGATGACTCCGCCATTAATCGTTTTACGTAGTCCACGAACTTGGAGCTTCATTTGCTCTGGCCGAATAATTTTTTGGATCATGGATTTGGTATCCTCGCTTGACGTAGACTTGCTTGAGTTGTTGGGGTAAATAGCCACGGAATTCATTTGGCTGGGCTTAATAAAATTATTAGAACCCCTCTTTACCATATCGGCAAAAGACGTAGTCCCTGATGATTCCTTGATGGTTGGTCTCAATCCGGATAATTGGTCTTTTAGTTCCCGCTCATCTTTTAGTTCGTCCACCCTGTTAAATGCTTGAATGGCTTTCTGCTTCAAGGACTGGTACATGACAGCCATTTGTGAACTACCATGTTCGACTTTACGGCACAGGTTAGTTATGCGAAGTTTTTGCTCTGAGTTGAGCTTACCTTCAGTGATGATGGTGCAGACTTCATTTAAATTACAGTTGATGTTAGTCAACCATTTTTGGATCTCGGAAGTATAGAGAATGTTCAAAGCTCCACTGTCAGAGTCTGAAGGTGTAGGTTGCAACGGCGCCGTATATGGATATGGTGAGCCCGCAGGATGCACGAGACCACTCAAAGGACTAGTCATGTTTTTTGGTTTAATTATTACACTGTTACTTCACTGTGAGTACATTATTTAAGGTCGTCAGTACAAAATACATTACACTGCAATGTCCGACATAAAAGGAGGTCAATATATTCAGAATAAGTATTAATTAAATATTGTTAACGTACACGTCCACCACTATGCGCGACTAAAGAATCAATCAAGCAGTAGACGATATCTGGCTGCTCAAGATGACGATGATGAACGTACATGTGATTTTTGTGTTTTATGTTCACATTCATGTACTAAAAATAGTATTTAACGTGATATATAACAGAAAAGAAATCATCAAATTGCTCTATGCTCTTATTTTTGCAAATGGTAACCAATGTCAAATCTGTTTTCACATTTGTGGACTAGACACATGTAGAATACAAGTAAACAAGCCAATGTCATATCTGTTTTCACATTTGTGGACTGGACATATGTAGAATTCAAGTAAACAAGCCAATGTCAAATCTGTTTTCACATTTGTGGACTAGACACATGTAGAATACAAGTAAACAAGCCAATGTCAAATCTGTTTTCACTTTTGTGGACTGGAAATATGTAGAATACAAGTAAACAAGCCAATGTCAAATCTGTTTTCACATTTGTGGACGAGACACATGTAGAATACAAGTAAACAAGCCAATGTCAAATCTGTTTTCACATTTGTGGACTAGACACATGAAGAATACAAGTAAACAAGCCAATGTCAAATCTGTTTTCACATTTGTGGACTAGACATATGTAGAATACAAGTAAACAAGCCAATGTCAAATCTGTTTTCATATTTGTGGACTAGACACATGTAGAATACAAGTTAACAAGCCATGGATCGATACACTCCCCAAGAACGCGGAATAATCGTGTCTATTCTTTTGCGTAACAATTCGTCCGTTGCCGATTCCCCGGTCGTTCAACACCGACTGCGCAAACACTGCGCCATTTGGCCACCAACCTTGAAGAGTATGAGACCACACGAGACGTTGCCAAGAGTGGTCGGCCCCGGAGCGCCCGTTCTGCCAAGAATATTGCCGCTGTTGCCGAGGATGTCGAGCTGTCGCCGGTAACATCGACTAGACGTCGTGCCTCGGAATTAGCCTTCAGCCGTTCGTTCCTAAGGCGAATTTTAGGTCAAAAACCTGCGCATGTTCCCGTATAAAGTCCAGTCCGTGCATAAGTTGCTGCCTGTCGACTGCCAAACGTGTGTAACCTACGCCAAGCCATCCTCAATCTCGAAGACGAAGTGGACGATTTTTAAACCAAAATCATAATGAGCGATGAGGCTCATTACCACCTCAGCGGGTGCGTGAACTAGCAAAACTATTGCTTCTAGGGTACCGAAAATCATTGAGTGATGCACGAGGAGCCATTACACCCGCTCAAAGTAACTGCGTGGTGCGCTGTTCACGCTGGAGGAGTCATCGGTTAATTTTTTTCGAGAAAGCCTCTGGTCAAACGGCAACAGTGAACAGGTTAACAGAGCTTTTTCTGTCGCAATTGGACGAATTAGGACTGGAGGACATGTGGTTCCAACAGAATGGAGTAACTGCACACACTGCGCGAGCCACAACTGATATTCTGAAGGCGGCATTTGGGGTTGCCTCATCTCTCGTTCTGGCGATTTGCACTGGCCCGCAAGATCGCCCGATAAATCGTACCAGGCTTTTTTTGTGGCGTTTTTGAAGTCCCGTGTTTACGTGAACAAGTCCGAGACCCTGGAAGCTCTCAAGGACAACATTAAACACGAGTGCGAGAATCTATCGCCCAAAGTTCTCACCGAAGTGATGTAAAAATTCATAAAACGAGCCCGTATGGTAATCAATCGAATCTCTAATTGACCAATAAATTCTAAAGGTTCAAACAAATAAAATCTAAAAACAGAATCGAAGTTTTTCATTTAGATAAATTAGAGCCAAACAACATCGGATGACTTCTTTTGGCCCAACAGTAGTTTACTTAAAATGCTATTTTACAAATCTCTGACACTTAATTTGCCCTCTCCGGAACTCAATCGGAAGAGGCCTACAGTGTGGCACAAAAACTGTCTAAAATACAAACCCTATTATGCATCGACCCCTAAATAATTTTATTTATTTATTTATATTATTGACAAACGCCTCCCCCAAAGATCTCCACAATTTCCAATTACATTTATTGTTATTTTCAAATCCATGTTTTGCCAATTAATGAACATTCGGTATTTTCATCTTTCTTAATTTCTTTACACCATCAAATACACCCCCGTCTTTCCATTATATTGCAGTTCTGGTCCATTCAATGGTTGCCTGGAAGAGATTGCTTTAGATAAGGCAGTACGCATACTTGTACTATTCCCATTTTGATGTATTCCCGAGGGAATATCTCCCAGAGAACGGGCAGCAGCGTCTCTCTGTGTATTACGACCATAATATGCAATCGCCAACCCATCAGCCAAGCGTGACGTGAATTGCAATCCCTACAAATGATGGTCACAACACCATTGTGGAAATCTATGGGGGAGAGCTTTTTCCAGCAATTGGAGTCTATCCAATTAAAATCTATCCAATCAAACAAAATAATTTTGAATTAGAACAATTAAACAACTACAAATAGTTTATCTAGTTAAGTTGTTTTGATTCAAAATGATTTCGTTTGATTGGATATGTTTTAGGCGCCGTTTTAATTGTTATAATAATATTGGTTCTTATTTTATTTTTGAAGAGTTATTTTATAACACTTTATAACTGTCATGAATTTTTCTTATTCTTATTTATTTTCTACCGACGCAGCTTTGTCATCAGCATATCTAATGAAATAGAACGTCTCTCCGTAAACTTTAAACCTCATTTGTTTACTATCGTCCTCATAGCACAAATATTAAATGTAATATATAGGCTTTAAGAACTTGCTGTGCTATATATAATGCTAAACCACGCACAACATCACGAGACTCTGCTAGTAAATATATCCATATTATATTCTTTAGTTTTCGGTAGTGTGCCTCGCATTCTCCATAAGATTGCATAACTCTTGAAGAACACCCAGTCGTAACTCGAAAGCAATATTTTTTCAGTAACATTATCATATTATTATTATATTTCTTATAAGAAAACAGAAGTTTTCAGAATATAGAAGCTTATTAACATTTCTAACTGTTTAAAGTTAGGAGTTTGTTATCGCTGAAAAGATTTTTGTAACGAGTTCTGTACTCACAAGTTTCACGTTCGTTAAGCGGAGTACACATGCGGAGGAACGAACGGTTGAAGGAATGAATGTGGCCTAAATTTTGTTAGCTAGGGTATAAAATGTACACACGACGGAAATGCACTGAAGGAGAACAAATTGTTGCTAGCTAGTGAATAGAATTTTTAAATGTAGAATTAACGTCGCTGCATTGTCGGATAATGTTTTTGGAATTCCGTCGTACCCAATGGGCGAAACTGAGCTATATTAATGTCAGCTCAGCGGTACGTCTACCATTTGACGGGCCTGTGGACGTGGTTGGAAGATACGCTGCCTTTCACGCCGGAGGTCGTGGGTTCGATTCCCACCCGGGACAAATATTTGTGTGCATGAACATGTCTGTTTGCCCTGAGTCTGGGTGTAATTATCTATATAAGTATGTATTTACAAAAGAAAATTATATATGTAGTATATCAGTTATCTGGTTTCCATAGTACAAGCTCTGCTTATTTTGGGATCAGATGACCGTGTGTGAATAATGTCCCAGGATATTTATTGATTTATTTATATATCACGGTTCCCTATATCGTTGCCTGAGTTCAGATTAGACATTTTGTGGAAACCTACCATATGGCCAGTGGTTACCTTAGTGTCAGAGTTGTTCAAGCCGCGCTGTAGACCTCGGACATGGCTTATCGACTGTTGTCTAATGACAAGAACCGGGACCGACCGCTTAACGTGTCTTTTAATGTACAGCGATGCTCAGAAATTAAACGGGCACCCATCTATGGACTAATCGCATGCCTAGGTGCTAGTAGTCACCTCGCTGATCTTTTACGGACCGGTAAGTGCATCTGGAGATGAGAAAAATCCTAAAACACTCTATGGTTCAAACCTGTGTGGGGCCATAAACTTTTCGATTTTTCTGTGAAAAAAGATCTCGGGAAAAAAAAATATGGGCCATCAAGGAAGCCTCCCCTATGAAAGTCAAATCAAGGAAGTTACGTAAGTACGTTTTAATTATATCAGTAGTCCCTCAGATTCCATGTTTGTTTAATCTACTGTTTTATGCCTTCAATACTCGTAAAAACGTCTCTCCGTAAACTTTAAACCTAATTTGTTTACTATCGTCCTCATAGCACAAATATTAAATTTAATATATGGACTTTAACAACTTGCTGTGCTATATATAATGCTAAACCACGCACAACATCACGAGAAAAGAAAATTTAATAAAAAAAATTAATAAATTTTCATTTTATTAAATTTTCTTTTTATTGTATATATTCTTAAGTATCTATAGTTTATATAAAGCAAAAACTGATTTGCTCTTCTGTGACTCACCATGGTTGGTAGCTGAAAATTAGCGTTGCAGTTGGACTCTGGCTGTAAAAGTGTGCTGAGCTGCCTACCAATTGAACACATTATATATTAATTATTCCTTGTAAACTGTTTCTTTTTAATGTTCTTTTTTTCTTAATCATGTTTAGTTTTATGGTAGTACATTCAGTCAAAAAAGTATCGGGAATGGATGATTTGTTTATGGTTCCAAATTCAAATTTTTGACTAATTTGGGTATGAAACATGTTGCCGCTCGGTTAGTCCCAAAAGATCAGAATTTTCTCCAAAAACCTAATCGCATGAAAGTCGCTGAGGACATGGTAGAACGAGTCAATTCCGACCCAACATGGGTTTACGAGTTTGACATGCAAACTAGTCAACAAGCTTCGGAGTGGCGCCTTCCAACGGAACCGAAACCGAAAAAACCACGCCAAAGTCGATCAAAAGTCAAAGTCATGTTGACTGTTTCCTTTGACTATCGCGGTGTTGTGCACTCTGAATTCTTACCGGAAAGTCGAACGGTAAATAAAGAATATTATTTAGGCGTTATGCGGCGTTTAAGAGAGCAAATTCGTCGAAAAAGGCCAGATTTGTGGAAAGAAAATTATTGCATTTTGCACCACGATAATGCGCCTTCGCACAAGGCTATCATTGTGAACGAATTTTTGACCAAACACTCAACAAATACCATCCAGCAACCACCATATTCACCAGATATGGCTCCAGCTGACTTCTTTATTTTTCCTATACTCAAATTACCACTTCGTGGTACCCGTTTTCAATCAGTAGAAGACATAAAGGAGAATTCGCGGCGATAATTGAACTCAATTCCAAAAGCAGCGTTTAAAAAATGTTTTGACGAATGGATTATTCGTTGGAGTAAGTGTATCGTTTCTGTGGCAGCATACTTTGAAGGTGATAAATAAATTTGGATGAATAACAAACATTTTGTATATTATTGATCTTTTCCCGGTACTTTCTTGACAGAGTAGTATGTAAGTAAATATAAGACTTGTAAAAACTTTATTTCAATGTGTGTGTGTGTGTGTGTATATGTGTTTAATAAAAATATTTTCTTCTTCGTCTTCTTCTTCTTCTTCTAAAAACCTCAAATATGTAATTGCCTTTATACATAATGAAAATTCAAAGAGTTACCGAGTCGTGTTCTTAATTTGGGCGAGTTGTTCCAACAATCGTTACACCTACGCGATACTTCCTAACTTTGAATTTGCTAATATGGAAAGTTCTTGGGGTTTACGTGTGTAGCGAAATCAAATTTGGTTGCCAATAAGGCAAGCAAATATTTGATTTCGCTTTGATTAAGAGATGTTAGGTATCATTTTGAGTAACTAATAATAATAAATTATGACAAACATGTTAACCTAACTTTTTACTTTAGACGGGCCTGTTGGCGTGGTTGGCAAATGCTTGCTTTTCTAACTGGTCGTGGGTTCGATTCCCAACCAGGACAGATTTTTTTTAATGTACACACGTAAAAAGTAAATAAAAGCAAGTAGGTATACAAAATGAAAGAGTGCAAAGGCAATATTTGTGTACATGAACATGTCTTTTTGTTCTGAGTCTGGGTGGGTATCTATATAAGTATGTATTTACAAAAGAAAAGTAGTCTGGTTTTCATTTTGTATGTTGTTTATTTTTAATAGTAAGGCCCAAAACTAGTCATTATAAATACACCCATAGCATCACGATACCACGGTATCCAATATATACTCGAGCGAATAGGTGCGAGTGGCGCACGCCGTTTATTTTCAAGTATATTAGCTAAAGTTTTCAGGTTTAATATTTCAATGAACCAATTTCAGCTCGCTCCAACCATCGATAGAAAGGTCAAAAGTTGGCGAACGAGTATTACTCTGACGTCAGTACTTTTAATACTTATTTTAGCTGAGGTAGCGATTAATCCTTGCTAACTAGAGAACTTTTTCATCGGTCAGGATGAACTGGATGGAGATATATGTACCTACATATTTTTTCGTTGATCTCAAGGCTGGTTAAATGACCTAAAAAAAATATTTAACTATGATGGCCAATTATTCAAAGATAATGTTTTAGTGTACAGATATAAACACATGTGCAAAATCTTGTTTCTAATCCTACTAAAATTATAAACGTGAAAGTTTGTAAGTATGGATGGTTGGATGTTTGTTACTCTTTCACGTAAAAACTGCTGAATGGATTTTAATGAAACTTTACAGCAATATAGCTTATATATCAAAATAACACATAGGCTACAATTTATAAAGATATTGTGTAAATTATGGCGATAAGTGTCAAGTAAGTAGGGAAAAATCTACCATCTGCGAGCTATTTCGGCGTGCAATGCCAAAACCGCTAGATGAACACATCCTACTAATATTATAAATGCGAAAGTTTGTGAGTATAGATGTATGGATGTACATATGTTTGTTACTCCTTTACGCCAAAATTACTCTAAAGCGGGTGAAACCGCGGGGCACAGCTTGTTTAGCATAATTATTGCTCTACAATTGTACAAGCGAAACAGCACGTAGGTAATATGCTATTTCGCTGTTACGTCGCGTCGTACGAATTCGAAATTAAAAAGCAATCATGGCGCGATTCACTGTCATCTGGATTTTGCGGCTGCAAGATATATCTTGGATAGCGCTTGTTATATATTGCACTTGTTACTGAATTATTATGATTTAAATAAATAAAATAAATAAATAAAAATAAACTCAAAAAGGTTTTTATTCACGTAGACTTTAAAAAAGCGCTTGTAAATAGTCAAAACATGTTTGTAGTAATACCTATAGTTGTATACATTATTATTTCTAGTAACATAGATATTTAGGTACACATTGTATGAAAACATTAATAAAATTTATTTTATTATAGCATTGATATTTAGCTAGCTCGTATCAAGTTATTGTCAATTTAAATAATATAATATTGAAATTGTATTAGTTTTATGGGAAAGATTTAGAACACTTATAATTTACGTTCATGGACTTGATTTGAAAGTGAAACATGAGCCTAAGGTCAATATGGAATCTGCAGTTCCCGTTTTCATCATCATAGCAGCCGAAAAACGTTCACAACTCGACTTCGCAAAGATCTCTACAACTGCCGGTCTCGCTCTGCCCACATCCAACGGTATGCCGCAACCCTTATAACATCGTCGGTTCATCTTGTGGGAGGCTTGCCCAAGCTGTGATTTTTTTTAATACAACGCCCGCACTAGGGATACTAATCCCTGTGTCGCCTGGTACTTTACAAACATATAATAGACGGACACAAATTACATCCAGACTCAGAACAACTATTTATGGACCACACAAATAGTTGTCCTGCGCGGTAATCGAACCCGGGCCAGGAAGCGGCGAGATGACAGTTTTTCCGGTTCGTGATCGCCACTCGAGAACCTGTCTGCCCCAGCGGCGGTCAGTTCTACGATATACGTGCCCACCCACTGACACTTCAGTTAGGCAATTCTTTGGCCTATGTCAGATACTTGAGTTTGTATATTACTAATAAATAAAATAAATGTGTTGTTACTTGATTTGAATTACTTTAAATAATGTTGTCAATCTATACATATAATAAAATCGTAGGAAAGGCAAAACTGTACATTGAATATATTTTAAAAAGGATACTTGGCGCGTGATCTACAGTCGATATCGAACCCAAAAATATAGTTTTTAGAATTTTTGTCTGTTTATCTGTTTGTCTGTATGTATGTCCGGGCTAAACTCAAAAAGTACTGCATGGATTTACTTCAAATTTTGAATGGATATTACTAAGAGATCGGGTCAACATATAGGGTACATATTATCACGCTGTCACCTACGGGGGAGGAGCTATAATGATTTATAAAGTATAACGCGAGTAAAACCGCGGGGCACAGCTATCTTCTATAAAACAAACACTATAATCAACTATTCCAATAACTTCAAACTGCAAATCGTTGCAGCTCGAAATTCTAAACCAAACTTCGCGTACATTTGAAACGTTAGAACCACAGTCGTCACTGCCGCCGTGAAGCGTGCTCAAACTCCTCCAGACTAACGAGGCGATGCATCTAGCGGAATTTAATGCCACTTCTAGTTTTAAAAATGAGTAATAATAAAAAAGAAAGCCACAGCTACTGCAGCCAGGACTGAACGCTGAAGCATAACCCTCTGAAGCATTCATAACGGAACTACGTGGTCACCCCTAATATGTCGGCCAAACTCGGCAATCGTTTATTATCCGGACAGACCGCTTTCGTATTAATAGAACACACGAATATTATACTGCATAGTTTATGCACCGTATTACTATTATTTCTCATCATTAGGTACTACTGACTCAGCTGGAATTAATGGATAGTAAGTAATTGCCTTTTCGTAACTTTACCACCTACATATACATACACAACGGGACTCAACACAACTGCTATTGCTACTCAGGTAGCAATAGCAGTTGTGATGAGTATTTAAATTTAGAAGATGATTGGTGTCATTGATATTTAAAAATAAAAAATTATATTCTTTTCGTTACGTTTTATTAAATTACTAGCTGTGCCCCGCGGTTTTACCCGCGATAAACCATATAAATTATCACAGCTCCTCCCCCGTGGGTGATAGCGTGATAATATGTAGCCTATATGTTGACCCGACCTCTTAGTAATATTCATACAAAATTTGAATTAAATCCATGCAGTACTTTTTGAGCTTAGCCCGGACATACACACAGACAAACAGATAAACAGACAACAATTCTAAAAACTATATTTTTGGCTTCGATGTCGATTGTAGATCACGCCCTAATTATCCTTTAAAAAAATATTAAATGTACAGTTTTGACTTTCCTACGATTTTATTATATGTATAGACTAAAATGCTTGTCATTGTTTAAGTTTTAGCTTTTTTAAATATTGTCTAATTATATATCTATTTAAGGCAAAATTAATTCAGTCCTTTTTATCGCACTCTAACTGGCCTCTTACTTCCCAGGAATTTGCTGTGTGTCAACGCCTTTGGGTTATACGAATAGCCTACTACAATATGACTTATTAAATTGTGTTATTTAAAAGAGTTACAATACTAGCTAATCTGTTTAAATTTAATTATCATAAATCATGTCAATCCAAGTTTCATATTTGACTTGCGTCGAACTTAAATCCTCAAAAAATTATTGTCTGCCTGCTCTCAGATTATTTAAATAGCTAAAGTAGCTATATATAATTATTTAAGTTTTTTTTATTATTTTAAAGACAACGCCCGCACTAGAGAATCTAATCCCTGCATCGTGGGGTACTTTACAAACATATAATAGACGGAGACAAATTACATCCAGACTCAGAACAACTAATTATGGGTCACACAAATAGTTGTCCGGCGCGGGACTCGAACCCGCGACACGAAGAGGCGAGGCGACTGTCTTAGCCACTGCGCCACACGTGCAGAGCAGTTTAAAATTCATTTTCCATTAAAATTAAAAGACATGCATTTCTAATCCTAAATAGATTGTAATAATTTAGCGACGGTTTCCTCGAAATGGCCAACGCGACTCCAACGTAGTTGGTAGACGTTATTCCGCTATCTCAGTTGGGGCTAATAACTTCAGACTAATTGTTACATAACGAGTCTAGGTCAGAACCAGAAATCTTCTGGAACAATGGCGTATACTTACTAGCCATAGAAGAACTGAACGAAATAATTAAAAATAAATTCCAGCAGTGAAATCTGCAAAAGTACGCTTATGACACACTAATTATGTAGAAAACCAAAACTTTAAGTTTATAAAAAAAAATTAAATTGTATGTATATTTTGTGAACTTAATAAAGACTAAGCAAACACTGTCATTATTTGAGTCATCCAGAAATAGCGCTTATAATTTTTCCACCATGATTTATTTAACCTTCCAAATCATAGATGACTCAAATAATAACGGGTGACGTAGATTATGACCCTCACCTTGTAATATAATATCCTATTAGTGTGATTGGCAAATGCTTGCTTTTCACGCCGGAGGTCATGGGTTCGATTCCCACCCAGGACATATATTTGTGTACATTAACATGTCTGTTTGTCCTGAGTCTGGGTGTAATTGTGTATATAAGTATGTATTTACAAAAGAAAAGTAGTATAGGTAGTATATCAGTTTCCTTAGTACAAGCTCTGCTTAGTTTATGTTCAGATGGCCGTGTGTAAATAATGTAACAGAAAATTATTATTATTTTAATAATTTATTAAACGTCCGCCGTCGCTTATTCTGTTAAGTCGAGGTACTCGACCAACGAATTGAGCATAGAGCGAAAAAATGCGAAGCTCTTCCTCGTTTAAAGCTAGAAATTCCTTTCGAAACAGCTAACAAACTGATGAACTACGTGTTATCCAATACCAAAGTGAACATCACTGACGTCGGCTAACCCTAACAAATTTCCAATATTCCATATCCGTTCAAATTTCGAGTTTTCAGCACTTTTAAATCCAATTTTGCGAGTTAGAATTTATGGAGTTTTGAGGTTAGGCGGTACCTGTCGGTGGAAACGTTTTTGTTTCATAAATTGTTCTAGAGGGCAAGTTCATTTAAAGGACTTAAATTTCGTTTGTCCCATTTAGAGATTAGGAGCTCATAGCCGATCGGCGCGAATTTAAGCACTAAGCACGCGATTAGCGTATCGTCAAAGAGGTTGTTTTCCTGGGTATATCCGTGCTTTGCAGGTGACGTAATTTTGTAGGTCCTGGCTGTAGTCGTTATGTAATGTCAAAAGCCTACCGGACGATTTGTACAACTCTGACACTAGGGTCACTATCACCAATACTATACAATAAAGGGATTGTTTAGCTATGATTAAGATAGTGACTTTAACTCGTTGAATTTAATTCGTTTAATTAATTATATCGTAAATGTATTTTATTTCAATTTTGTTTGATTAATATATGTTGTTTTATATAATGTATTGCATAACTTTATGTACAAATGTTTGATATGTGTTTTCTCATTGTTATGTATAAATCTAGTTATCTGTCAATTATTTAATTAACTAATACTGGTCAAGGTAATGTAAAGAACTTCGTCTGCGAACATTGTGCATACCTGTAAGTGACCTACTCACACTGGATTAATCTCTCTGTATTAGATTCATACAAACAAATTGTAAATAAGTTGTTGGTGTGCAATGTTATCAATCAAAATAAAATAAAATAGTGACAATTACTTTTGGATAGCTATGGCTTATTCTGTGTCTATTTCTGTTCAATAATGATAAAAATGGTTTATGAACTCTCCTCGATGGGTAACTATTTACGGTTGATCAGTGAAAGTTAGATATACCAGTGTTTGCGCAGACAGTCGTGCACAAGCTAGACTCCGTTGAGATAGGCCGCTACAGGGTAAATGGGGATAAAAGTGGGAAATAGGGAGTAACTTAAGAGGCTGACAGAGCCCCATTTAAAGGCTTCATTTTGCAAACAAACGGGTCAAAATTTTGTGAATAGAAAACACCAAGATGAGTTGACCAAAATTATGAATTTAGATCAAATCTTTGACATAAAGTCAGTTCTGATCATGAAATGCGCTACGTCTGAAAAGAATATTATTTTAAGTAGTAATTTGTAACGATATATAGTTTAGGTATTTTGACTGCTTTTTTAAGGAAATAAAGTAGTTGAATCGCGGATGGGTATCAATGAGTTACTTCGAAATAAGACCAAATTTTACAAAGCCTTTCTTCAATTTAATATCGTCCAAAAACTCACAGATAAACAAGTCTGAACGTTGTGAGCCCCTCAACGTAAATATTTAGTCCCAATTTTTGCATATATTAACTTGTTGCTGGACTTAAAACCGTGTGTTGTGGTCACTGAAAATGTCGTTAAAATGTTGGCACATTGGTAGCACTTAGTTGGAATTGCTATGTAGGTATTTAGAATGTTCTTGTATTTACAATGTACTTGGATTTGAATGCGATTGACCCTAATACTGTCCGATGGTAACTATGGGCACCCAACTCTGTTTTATTTTTTACCCATTTAAAATATTTCTAACAATAAAAACAGCTTTTTGAAGGCGGAAACAAAAACACAATCGCTCATCTTGCTAATTTTGCGCTCCCTTATATATTCACAGAGGTCAAACGGTATCGAAATTTATACAATATTTTACATCTAACACCGTATTGTGTATACAATATCCTGTGACATTATTCACACAAGGCCATCTGATTCCAAAATAAGCAGACTTGTACTATGGAAACATATTTATATAGATAATTACACGCAGGCTCAAGACAAACAGTCATGTTCATGCATATTTCTTTTTGCCCTGGGTGGGAATCAAGCACACGACCTGCGGCGTGAGGGGCAAGCATTTACCAACCACATCAACAGGGCGTATAAATTATGTTCAAATCAGTGGTTATTAAGAAAAAATAAATTAAATAAAGTAGTACAGTCAGCTCCAAAAGTCGATGAACAGAATGTATATTTAACAGTACAGTTACGGCGTCAAATCAGGGTAATCTAATGATAATATTTAATGGATAAAAAGTCTGTACAGACGCCAGCACATCCATTAAATATATCATTAGATTACCCTGATTTGACGCCGTAACTGTACTCTTAAATATACATTCTGTTCATCGACTTTTGGAGCTGACTGTACCTTCAATTGATTATGAGGCAATGTATAAGATTCTATAACAAACTTCCCAATGATATTAGAGAATTGTCTACGAATAAGTTTAAAAGAATTTTTAAAGCCAAATTGTGTAGCAGGGCATATTACAAAATTTCTGATTATTTAAGTGATAAAAGTGCTTGTGATTGAGTTGTTCTGAGTCAACACTATTATTGTGTATACTTTATTTTAAAAAAGGATTCCTACCGAGTTCTCTGGCAGTATTTCTCAGTAGCTGCCACGTCATGCACTGCACGGTAGGGTAAAAAAAAATGACGATTCCACATAAATGTAAAATTTTTACGGAATAAATGATTTTTGACTTTGACTTTGATAGATATTTATTTTTTCGTAGTTAATGATCTCTGTTCCTCTTATTTCCGCAACCTATGAGCAACGAATATAAAAATTCCCTCTCTTTTATATCAATGAAAGTAGGTGATTCTAAGCGGAACCATTTTCATATCAAAATAAGATATCAAATAATATTTTAGCGAGAATTATATATTGATCCCTCTACCTTATTAAAATCTATAAATAGACGTCTAGTCTGTGGTACAGTTCCACAAACTTATCTGGCCCGCTGGCAGCGTCGCTGTTATCGCATTTAGTGTTGCTAGTAACTATTTTTTGCAATAAAGTGGGTAAAAATAATATGAACATTGTAACGTAAATGTTACTTCACTAAAAATCAAACAAATACTGTCAATACAAATCTTTATATTTTTATACAATAATTATGATCATTTACATAAAATGTATGCTGAGTGTTCTCTAATGGAGATACTCCAGGTATTATTATGTCACCGGAATAAATCATTTCATTATAATCATAAGAAGTCATTACATTATCATCATTATCGGAAACACTGCTTTCGCTTTCACTATCACTACCTAAATGAATGATGAAAAGCTCAACTAAGTATCCATCCCTTTTTCGATACACATTTTCAATATTTTTTCACATGATTGCAATGCTTTTGCCGTTCATTGACTGTTATTTTATCAAAAGCTTCTGCAGTCAATGATAGGATTTCAGAATTCGATCTACCAATATTCTGATCTGCTTGCTCTTTTTCTTTCGCAAGTTTTCTTACAAATCGCTCCCGGACACCTACAAAGGAAATAGCAAAAATTAAATAAATAATGAGTATTTTAAAATATGTATTTTAATTTAAAATGCGAGGGGGAGTTTCGTATTTTTTCAGAAGCTGACAACACTAACCTGTAGCAGCAGCTACGCGTTCATCCAACTTATTGAAGGGTATAATTGGTGCCTGATGGCGTTTTTCTTCCTTCATATAATTCAATACTTGTAATATAACATTCCTCGCATCACTTTTTAAAGCTTTCGGCATTTTTCACAATTAAAAAACACATAAAGAAAAATAAATACGCGCAACAAACAATCAATGGCAGAAATGTCATGGAATAACAGGCCGATTGACATTTCAAACTGGCGTCGTTAGTTCTACTTTTGGCCACCGGGTTTGTAGCACCAAGTTTGTAGCACAATAAGTATGGAGAGGTCAATTCAAGGAGGATTTTATATGTTTTTTGTTGGCACGGGACGGCAATACTGAGCTTTACAGAGGAATTGTAAACCCACTTTCAGACAGGTATTGTTTTAAACTGTAACTGTTGTAACTGAATGGTTAGTACACGTAACAAAATATCTTCTATTAAGTGTCTTTAATCTGCTATTAAATATCTATAATTGATAATAAATACCTTACATATAATAAATGTATTAATATACTGTCATCTGATCTCAAACTAGACTGAGCCTGTACTGTGGCAACTGCCAACAACCTGCTGTGCATCTGCCAACAAACTACTGTGCAGTTTGGCGGATAGTGGTTATTTAATAATATTATAAATTATGTAACTACTAAATAACTACTCTAAGTGGACCAAATCCCGTGTTCATGCCCGCTTGAGTATGTTTCGCTGGACCGTCTCAACTGGGTCGTGTTGAAACCGGTAGTAGATGAACCTAATGAGTTGGTTTCGCTAGTTCTTGGGGCGCATTGGATCCGGTGGTAGCATTAAAGCACGACCGTCGTTATTAACACAAGGTCCGCAATAATAATAAATAATTCAGAAAATATGTAGTAAAATCTAGATAACTATAAATTTTGATAATTAAACCTAAACATAATCTCTTTGACAATAACTTAATACAAGCTAGCTAAATATAATTGCTATTATAAAACAAATTTTATAAATATTTTCATACAATTCGTGTACCTAAATATCTATGTAACTAGAAATAATAATGTATACAACTATATTACTCCAAACATGTTCTGACTATTTACAAGCGCTTTTTTTAAAGTCTACGTGAAAAAAACCTTTTTTATTTTATTTTTAATTTATTGTAATAAAAGTTAGATAACTTATAATTTTACGTATATATTTCTAAATACAAACATATTATAGATAAATTACACCCCGACACAAAACAAATAATCGTGTTCATCACACAAAAGAATGTCCTGGGTAGGGATTGAACCCACTACACTGACAGGCCAGTCATTTTTGGCTTTCTTGTAGCGGTGAGTTCCACGATAGACAGAGTCATGGGTTTTAATCGGTCACGGTCACCGTAGCCTAGTTGGTAGTGCTCCTGCCTACGAAGCTGGTGGTCCTGGGTTCGAATCCCGGTAAGTGCAAATATTTGTGTGATGAGCACTAATATTTGTTTCTGAGTCATGGATGTTTTCTATGTATTTAAGTATTTATCTATCTATATAAGTATGTATATCGTCGCCTGGTACCCATAGTACAAGCTTTGCTTAGTTTGGGGCTTTAAAAAAAACACTGACGTGTCATTGGGTTTTTCAAGGTTTCTCAATAAGAGTCTTCAAGACCCTCAACACATTACGGACTACTAATACACCTAGAATCGCAATCAGTATAAGGATATCAGAGGCTTACCGAGTGATTTCAACAAGTCATCCGCTCATCTGATAGAGAGGTGTAACACTGCAATATTTTTAACTCCAGACAGGAAGCATTATGTGGAGGAGCGTTTTACATAGATATCTTCGGAGATAATTTGAAGAAGAGCGAATCCCTCCAATACAGTTATTTCTGTTTAAAGGAAGGATTCCACCTTATTTATAAGGTTTATATTAATGGCTCAATAAACTTTTTAATATATTTTACTAGTATTTATAAGAAAACGTAATGTAAGTATGTAATAACGCATACCCGCCTTTCAATTCTAGTAAATAAAAATTAAAGAATGACAACGTCAAATTGCATTGCCGTTACGTCAGTTTCTAATTTCAAGTAAATGTAGGAATTCAGATTCAAGAACTAGAATATGATCATGACTCTAACACACAAGTTTCGCATCTGTCAATGTTTAGTTATGAAGTGATGAACTGTAAAACAGTTTATTTTCATTATCTCCTTCATGAGAGACCTTATCAATGCATCTATGTTTTTGAAATATAATATGCCATGCGTATTACTTATTTACTTAGCGCACGGGCAGTGGTTACTCTAGTGTCAGAGTTGATCAAGCCGCCCAGTAGGCCTCTGTCATGCCTTAACGAATGTTGTCTAATGACTACAACCGGGACCGACAGCTTCAGACACAAATAGTTATCCAGCGCGGGACTCGAACCCGCGACTCGAAACGGCGAGGCAACTGTCTTAGCCGCTGCGCCACACGTGCAGTCAAAAAATGTATCGTGGAAACCAGTATCTTGTATTGTCTACATTCTTCTCCGGGTGGAACTGGTTAGTATGTTAATGTTATGACAGTATCACTTATCGGTCGACACGTTGTAGCTACTGCGTGCTGATTAGCATGGCGCCGTCGTATCTGTGTCGATGTGTTTGCACGTTCGCCGTCACTAATATGATAATGATGTTACTATATTCGCAATTAGATGCTGACTTGCCGCAAATTGGATGCTTATCATAATATTCTCGTATTGGTAGCTTCTGACGTGCGATTGTTACATCAAATTGACTGGGTACTTTGTATTGTGATAGGAATCTAGGGGGCGACAACACACATTTATATGTTTATACGTAATCTTTAGTTAGGTTTGTATAATATGGTACAGACAAGATTTTATTAAGTCATACATAGTTTCACATATTGTCTGCAATCACGTGCAAATTTGACATTCATAAAAATAAACTGTTGTCACCTTTTGGTAATTTAATGTTTTTTAGACAATACATTGACTTGATTGAAAATGGCTATTCATACAATAATAATCACTAGTACCTACTGAATGTCAAACCAGTTCCAGTACTCAATGTCCATTATCTGTAAATAAAATTGACTGTACTTGATTTTTTATGAACATAGGATTTTTCTAGAATGTCCTATAGATCTTATTTTAATCGAATCACAAATTTAGGATTTATAAAGAAACTAGATTCTAACATTTTATAAATAGTAATTTTCTGTTTGTAATTGTGTGACAGCTTATTGTAATATAGTTTATTTAACCACATTCCCATTTAATGTCACAAAGTTAAAGATTTATGTTAGTGCTGAAAGTTACAAAAACGTGCATGGGAGAGTCCCGCCCCGTTAAGAGCAAACTATCGATTTGAAATCATTGCAAAATGCAAAACTCGCGTGGGTTGAAGACGCTTTTCTTATTAACCCACGTCCTTTTATAACAAATAAGTTTTATTGAAACCTTCACGCGTTTTATATGAAGGTTATAGCCGCGCACCATGCTCGTCTGCTCGAATCTCGTTATTCGCCCGCAAACAAAGACTTAACTATAATAGCAAAGAGTCTAAGATATATAGAGGGAAAACCACATGTACGGGTCATAACGTTTTTTGACTTTCTACCAGTCAACTCTTAAAAAAGGCGCATTGCGAAATACTATGGAAGGCTCTGACATAAAGTAAACCTTTTTATTTATGATACAACCAACATGTAATTTAAACAAAATTGCAGTTTCACAAACAGTAGATTCAACTTTAACACATAAATTACCCGGCTCAAAAAGGATCCCGATTTTATTTACAAAACATAAACTGCAATTCACATCCAACTTGATGATTTTCATATGAAAAGCCAAATTTTTGCATGTGTGAAACAGTGTGTTCTTTACAAGTTGCACGTACTTGGCTTCTTAAATATTTAGATTAAATTTTATGGTGAGTTTAAATAAAATTATCAGCTAGTCTCAATGGAGGCTTGTCATCTGCACGGGACATATTTATTATAGTGCGCAAGGTGTGTGCGCTACACAGGGCCACTTTTTATTCCATTACTCGCAAGATCTGATGGGTTAACTAGCAACTCAACCGGGAAGAGTTTGATGTAGGCCCAACGGTATTACGTGCTGCATAGGCACGGGGTTCTAAATCCCGCCAACACTCTGACTCCGAGCTTATACTGAGATTTTTTTCTTTATGGAAAAAAAACACTTTCTGGCCCCAACTGGGTTCAGGACCCAGTTGGGGCCAGAAAGTGTTTTTTTTCCATAAAGAAAAAAATCTCAGTATAAGCCCAAGGCCTCATACCAGTCTCATAGCAGTTTCATACCATATTATTGCAGCGTTACATCTGCAGCTCCATGTTCAACCGCAGGACATAAAGCCCTGAGTTATTCTATGTATATAAGTATTTATCTATCTATATAAGTATGTATATCGTCGCCTGGTACCCATAGTACAAGCTTTGCTTAGTATGGGGCTAGGATGATCTGTGTGACATTGTCCCTAGATATTACTATTATTATTCTGAGCACAACAACATACAACAAGTAGTAATACGAGGCAAGAAATTGGCGGTGTTATATGATGTTGCCTTGGAAAATGCGTAGAAACTGTCGCCTCTACGGTTGATCTTCTCCCGAAAGTTTCCGTTTGCCCTGGAGCACATGAGTGCGTCTATGTTTGCGCGTAAACTCCTACAGAGTAGCACTCGATTTTGGCTTCAGCGGTCAATATCCACGGAGACTAGAATACTTTGCAGGAATTAATGTACTTCGAAGGAATTATGCCTGCGAAGTTTTGCAGTCTCCGTGGATATTGACCGCTGAAGCCGAAATCGAGCGTATCGTATCGTAAACTACATCATCGCCTTATAAGTGTATACCTACGTCCCTAAATTTCACTAAACTAGACTTCATAACCCAATTGAGTCTCAACTTTTTAATTTTTTCACTCCATGGACCGCGCTATAACTCATCCCGGCCTCTGGGGCGGTCCATAAATTACGGAGGGCCGATAGAATATCGACAGGGCACGTGACCTGCTCTACGGTTCACATAAAGATGGGTATCGGCTACTGACGAATACTTTAGTGAGATAGAATTGATTTGCGGTAAGGAATTTGTCTTATCCTATCTTAAGGCCCATATCAATATGTAGATTTATCGTGTTTATATTTAGGGTTGTAGGATAAACATCGAGTATATCACTTAAATAGAGAGATACTTAAGATAACTTTACCACGGTAAGGTGATCATAACTTGTTACTTTTACCGTTCCGCTACTGAGGTTAAGCGGTGGTTATTCAGTGGGTAAATATCTGAGCATTTGAGTTTCTAGGACACCACTTCGACCTCTCGACTATAATATGTAACGGTTTTTTTTATTTTATTTTTTTTATTTATTTATTTGGTTCACCGACAATTGTTTACACCAACAGTACACAAGATAACAAATATATGATACAAGTAGCAGTGTAACAATCACTTATAGGTAAACACCACATGGGTAATTAACAAAAAGGTGAAATACTAAGCTAACCTAAGACTGCATTACGCATGTTTATGTAGAATACAGAACAAATGGTAAACATGAAAAAAAATAACAATAATAACACAAAAAAGAAAGAAAACCGCAGGGTACAAGGTTAACATATATCTAGCAGACGTTAAAAATTAAAAAAAATTGATTTTGGTTGACGGGCTGTGTCGTAGTGGGTAACCTTGCTTGGCGCCGCTAGTCGTGCGTTCGATTCCCACCCAGGACAGATATTTGTGTGCATGAACATGTCTGTTTTTCCTGAGTATGTTTTTAATTATCTATATTAGTATGTAATTTTGACTGGACGTGTGGCGGAGCGGCTAAGACAGGCGCCTTGCCACTTCCTTTCGCGGGTTCGAGTCCCGCGCCGGACAACTATTTGTGTGACCCATAAATAGTTGTTCTGAGTCTGGATGTAATTTGTGTCTGTTTATTATATGTTTGTGAAGTACCCCGCGACACAGGGATTAGATTCAAAATGAGGGTGCTGTATTTAGAAAAAAAAAGAATTGCTTTGTTTGGGATCAGAAGACCGTGTTTGAATAATGTCCTAAGATATTGTTATTTTATTGTTATAATTAGATAACAGCTCTTAAGCTATGTCAGATTCTAACCCAATGGCTTGATAACTATGACACTTGAATATCTGCGGATGCGACAATATAAGTATATTATTTGTAAAGGTATTTTCTTTTATTAAGTTTTGATTGAATTTCGACCCATGTTACGTCCAGTTCAAAATGTTTGTGGAAGACTGAGTACCTATATAAATTGACAAAAAAAAACTGTTTCTAGTAGATCCAATAATTGGGAAACATCTCTCTTTGGTCTAATACTGTATTAAATACACTAAAATGTACAAAATACATGAAAACTTAGGCGGCTATCTACAGGCATTTATATAGTGGCCAAGCCCGTAGATCTGGCTATGAGTGTTACTCCTGTTTAGTTATATACAGGGTGGCAGAGGAGTTGACGTTCAAACGCAAAATTTAAATACTTTATGATGAAGAGTATCCGAATCACCCCTATGTATGTTCTACTACTACTTTATTACTTTGAAAATTTAGGAGTCCTGAGCTCAACCCTAATTTTGAACTTTCGAATAAATTCTAAGTCATTTCTAGATAAGCCATACTTTTTAGGGTGTTAGGTTAAACTATGCTAATTAGTTATCACAAAAAACTGAACAGAAATGTCAAACAGAATGAGAAAATAATCGAAAACTGATGTTAGGTGAAATTTACGAAAAAAATTATGAAATGAAAAAGAAAATGTTAGGTCATCTATTTAATTTATGCGTCGTATAATCAATTGAAGAACTAAAGACGAAAACGCGGTGCTCATTGTTATTCGTGCATAATAATAATTTTTTAAAAATGTAAACCTAAACATAATTTTCAAATGATTCTTTTAAAAAAAAATCTTAACTTTATAGTTGAATTTGAGAAACAATTATATGGGATTATCTCGAAAACATTTCATATCCATAAAAATATTTGTCTCAGTAGTTTCACAAATAAAAGATGAAATGTGAAAAAAATATCCAAAAAGACACATTCAGGTAACTTGATACCTCCTCGTTTTTTAAGTCTTTTTGTGTGATAGCAAGTATGCCACGCACGCACAGTAACCGCACTGACAAAGTAAGAAGCATGACATTGTGGTTGCTCCTACTGTTTCACAAATTAGAATTAGACTTTTAAATTTCTTTTACTCTTTGTACTGCTTGTCTACTTGAATCTCGAAACTTGCACGCAAACATACACTCATATATAAAGTGACAGAAAGAGAAAAAGTCGCATGGAGGGGCTATTTAATCCATAAGTGACGATTCCTACAAAGTTACCTTTCTGTACTTAAAACAATAGATATTTTCAGTTTATTAATATAATTGCTCTTTATTTCAACAGCGAATAACTTTTCTCGTATATCAACAGATAAAACTATAACGGATTTAAATTACACAACAAAGAAAAATTCTAGCCTGATTGTTATGCCTAGGTTGAAAATAAGAAACACCTTTGTATGGAAAAATGACAGCTAGGAATAGCTTTCAAGTTTATTTATAATGGTCTCATTGACCACTTAGGGGCTCGCGGTAAGACCATAGATGGGTGACCACCAAAGTGAATTAATTTCAGAGCGCCATCGTGCTTCGGAGTGCACATAAAGCTGTCGGTCGCGGTTGTAGTTATTAGACAACAATCATTAAGCCGTATCAGAGGGCGGCTTGAATAACCCTGAAACTAGAGTAACCACTGCCTACACGATAAGTAGTAAGTAAGATTACAATCTAATATCTATGCTAAGATCGTTTGGCAAAAGTTAATTTGTTATGAAAGGCAAGTCACCTTTAATTAGGATAAATAAATTCATAATTATATCCATGAATACTTAAGTATGTCAATATAGCACGACAAAAAACATCTTATTATTATAAATCCAAACATAATATTTCCATTTCTAATGACATGTCTTGTTATTTGTTGCCTAAATATATATCGAAATGTTGACATCAATTCTCATATTGGAGACAATTTTAGATGAAATTAATATCAATTTCTTTAATAAATACTTCGGAACGCTTACAAAACCAAATAAGAGAGTATTTTCCAGTTCATATTAATGGTGGAAATATGATATAATACAGTAAGGAATAAAAGAGAGTCATTAGTAGAGCAAGATGTTACCGCAGAGATAATTAAAACGTTTCAAAACGAGGTCAGGACATGACAAAAGTAGAAATAGAGCGAGTAATT
Organism: Pseudoips prasinana; assembly: GCA_951640165.1. Taxonomy (NCBI): domain Eukaryota; kingdom Metazoa; phylum Arthropoda; class Insecta; order Lepidoptera; family Nolidae; genus Pseudoips; species Pseudoips prasinana. Next base: position 36,058,653 of record OX621248.1, read on the forward strand.
TCTCATGTTAACATGAAATTTAAACAATCACGTTACTATTTTACGAGACAGTGATCTGGTGAACTATATGTCTGAGGCATTAACCCGCTCGTTAATTCACGTAGAGACGACCAGTGAGAGGCATCTTGGTGCTCGAAGATTCTGGGTCATGTAGGATAGAACAAGGCCAAACTACGTTAACACACACAGTATAAAGTTATTAACACAAGGTCCGCCAAAATAATAACATTTAATTCGTACCTTAATATAGACAGAACCATTCGACAATATGTAGTAAAAATATAGCTAAAATTTAAAATTTTGATAATTAAACCTACACATGATCCTTGACAATAACTTAATTTAAGTTAGTTAAATATCGTTACTGTTATAAAATAAATCTTATTGTAAATTATTTCCTACAATCCGTGTACCTAAATACCTATATGTACCTAGAAATAATTATAAATTAATTATATATTACTACGAATATGTTCTGACTACAAGCGCTTTTTTAAAGTCTACGTGAATAAAAACCTTTTTATTTTATTTTATTTATTTTAACGCGGGTATAACTGCGGGCACAGCTAGTTGAAAATAATAATGATTGTTTTCTGGCTGAGTTTTGATGGCATGACTTATAAGAGTACTGCCTTGTTCAGACACTTGTATACTATAACTGGTCGTGTACAGTCTACTGGTCTGCGTTGAGGTTGGCCGCCGTAGATAATACGGCGGCCAACCTCAACGCAGACTAGCCCACTGTACAGAACCAGTTATAGTGTACAAGTGTCTGAACAAGGCAGTACTCTTTATTCACTTACGCAATCTTATCAAATGGGACCGTCGTACCACATCGTCTGCCACTTAGTGATTACCTTCTCAAAAAAACCACAATAACACTCTTTAGTCCGATCCCGGAATTTACAGTCAGGTATTAATTATAAATAATACCTTATCTGTGATAGAATAATTGCAAGAATATCAAAGAGTGAAATAAATGAATACAATTTTCATAAATAGTTTAGTATCTGCACAATAAATGCGCAAATGATACGATTAAAATAAGCTGTCCGGTCAAAAGCTCCGAATTTAAACAACCATATAGCAATTTAAACATAAGCTTCATTTACATATTATTATAATATTGTATTCGAAGAAAACCAACAAAATGAAGGGAACATAATCAAATATTGTTCGCTATTGCCAACCTTGTTTGATTGTAAAACTTACGTGTTTGGCTCGCACCTTACTAAACCAGGAAACCTTACCGTTAAAACGATTTTTTCCAGGCATACCAACGTCATGCCAAAGTTCAAAAAATTGGTGGAGTGCCAGGCTATATAAACAGCCAACATTTTAAACTGTTTTGATATACTTTTGTTTTTGATATGACTGCAAATTCAATGAAATTTTAGCGATTCAAAAACTAGGAACAGAGCCCTTCCAGGGTACGTGTCCCGACCCTCTGGGACATGGCGCCAAAGAGGAGCATTGGAGCAGCATACCCGCGTTCCCGGCGCTCCCCCCATCAGGCGCCAAGAGAAGTCCACGGCAGGTTCGGTTTTGTCGGTGTGAGTCCAACATACCCACCTACAGACACTTTTTCCGGGTGGCAACCGTACGCATTCATCCTGCGCTACCATAAAAAAAATAGAAATTACTTATCTCCAAATAAAAATAGAGCTCCAATGTGACATTACCACTGTGTGTGGTATATGGCTATGGTTTAGAAAGGTAGCCTTTATTACTAAAGTAGACCTGAGACACCCTTTCTGGGTCTAGATGAGTGTTGTCCCTGATATTGTTTCGATTAGGTACTGGTTTCTACTTTCTGTACTGGTGGTACTTTCCTGGTTTCCATCAGGTTGACCGTACATTGGTGACTATTTTGATTAAACCTGTATTCTGTGTATATAGATTACTTAGACTACACGTGCGGCGCAGCGGCTAAGACAGTCGCCTCGCCGCTTCGGGTTGCGGGTTCGAGTCCCGCGCCGGACAACTATTTGTGTGACCCATAAATAGTTGTTCAGAGTCTGGGTGTAATTTGTCTCCGTCTATTATACGTTTGTAAAGTAGTTCGCGACAGCGAGATTAGATTCCCTACAGCAGGCATTGTTAAAAAAAAGATTATGATTATTTAAAATAAAAACACTTTTTAATAAGCTCTTATTCAAATTCGTCTTATAATAAATTGCAAATATTCTAGGTTGAGATAAATCCCTAATAGTTAGTTTTGAATACAAGTGTAATTTTTCATGTTAGAAGTAATAAATCTCAGTACACGGGCCATATTTCATACAACGGTCAGTCCTCAGAGCCAATAAATTGTGGCGGGCTTGCGGCGGGTGATTGCTGCGGGCTGCGCGCAATCTAAGCCGACAGAGACACCGCTACCCAGCGCTCGAACACTTCATTATACAATATTATTATGGATTGTTTTAAGGTACAATACTTACATCAGGATCAGGAGTTAAACTAGGTTAAACTGATTCCTAATTTAATATATTAATATATTGTGAAACATATTCAGTTTCCATATTAAAATATTGTAACTAGTAAGATTATCATAATATTAATCATTTTACTACTTATCTGTTCGTTTATATGAATCGAGTTTATTGTGCGTATTTGCAATAAGTAACAATATGAATTTATATATTGTTTTTTTTTTGTAAAATATTGAGCAAAAGTTTTAATTTAATTATTTTTAAGATTGGTCAATTAGTGTCATTCGCTTGAGCTGTAATAAAGTTGTTGAATTTTCACGAAGTAGGCGTCCCACTTGACAACTGATAATTTATCTGTCCTCGGAGCACGTAGACGTTAGAAAATTAGCTCAACTAAGTAATCACTAGCCAAAGTCTGTTCTGTAAATTTTCTGACAAGTTATAGTACCATTATGATAAAAAAATATCAATGTTCGAATTTAAGTCATAACTCCCTGCATAACAACTGCTAGGGTGAAGAAGTCATCTCGAGGGAATATCAACCACAGAACGGGCATCAGCGTCTCTTTATCTACCAAGTAGCGACTATGGCTGGCACATCCCTCCAAATGAAGGACACAACTCCATTGTGGAAATCTTTAGAGGAGGTCTTTGTCCAACAGTGGACGTCATTCGGCTCACATGATGATTATGGCCTCTGCGGAGAACAAACACGAGGGTGCTGAGCGGGCAACAAAGTGTGCGCTCAGGACAAGATCCTATTGTAACGTTTGAGGCATTTTTGCGCACGTTTTGCCCACGTTCACATCCCCGTGTAAATTTACAAGGCATGGGCCAAAATGGAGTTAGTATAATACTAACGAGTAAAATTTTATATATATAATACGAAGTAAAATTTAAGAAAACTATAAATTACGAGTTAAATTTAAGTGTAGTCTGTGATTAGACCTTTGGTAGAAAGCTCTCGACTAAAATACCACCCACATATTTTAATCGAGAATTTTTCTATCTTTGGTTGCGTGGTATTTATTGGAGATTCTTTTTCTTAAAGAAATTTTTAGATTTCTTTTCGACTGAAAGTATATCTAACCTATTTACGGGTAGATGACTTTGTTCAAAATATTTTAGTCTGTCCCTTACACAGACCTGAGTGCGCAGCTGTCTTGCTAATGCATTTTGATATGTTATTTATTTGAACGTTCAAAAGACTACCTAGGATATCTTCTAAGATTTATATTCCTAAAATATATTAACGAGTTTAAGTTATTTTTTAAGTTTTGTGCAAGCCAGAATAAATTACACAAATCAGATTCACCCATTTACTGTTTCCATTACAAAAAAAAATACTAAATTGTTACTTTTTGTGAATATTTTATTATAACATATTTTATAATAATATCTCTCAACATGTTCGAAGCACGGTATTTGAAAGGGCATAAAATAATTGAACATCTAATAAATCAAATGCGTAAGCGAGATAGGGATGTGCTGACTTCTCGGCTTTGATGTGAACCGAGTCATAGTAGCTAAAAACTTGTGGAAATATACCTTGCCCCATGCCAAACCCCTCATATCCTTACAGTCACTTGCCAGTATTCGTGTTTTACTCCGCGAGTTTAATTCACAAGCAAATTGTGAATCGCATAGTCCATACAGAAAACTTTTTAATTTCTTGGCAAACTTGCCGCTTATTGGAAACCATTTTTATTATAAAAAATGAAGTGACTGTAAATGAGCCAATAAAAAGTGGCAAACTTTAACGTAAGCAGAATATTTCCTAAGTAGGTTAGTAGGTACTTAGCCAAACTTTGCGAGTATTCCAGGCTTCAGGAATAGATCTAATTCGATAAAAACATCTACTCGGAAAGCAAAGGATTCCGAAAATCTTTTTATCTTAACCTGAAAAATGGCGACAGAAAATTTCCTATCACATTCGGACCTAACACCATAAAGTTTTAGGAAAGCTTGGAGGCGTGAAATGCTGCAGATACTATCTTATTTGTGATTATGAGACCCCGAGTTCGATACCCGGGTCAGGTGTAAAAGTTATGTTGGGGTTTTTCTAACAAGAAATACATCAGTTTGGATGATGGGCTCATAGTACGCTCATGCCTCGGAGAACACTTTGAGTTCGTTTTTATTGAACTAAAACTGCTGTTTGTTGCTACAAGCATACAGCTCACCTGATAGTAAGCGGTTTCTTTGGCCTATATACGTTTGTCACACTAGGGCCATTACTGCGCGTTGCCGATTTTAGAAACCGTACCATATGTTTTTGATGGGCCCCATGTTGTTTCTTGGGAAAACCGTGGCAAGGAGTTTGTTCCACGGCCGCAGCATACGTAGTAAATCTTTATTAATACAGAAATGTCTATTACTGCATCCAATGCGCCTTAACTTAAAGGCCCCAGCGATACAAAGAAAAGAACCCACCTAGGGTTCTTTTCTAAAACTTACAACGTGGCGAAAGATACTCCAGCGGGCAAGTTTGCGAGCAAGTTTGTTTTTATGCAAAATGGTTTGCGCTTGACCACGATCTCACCTGATGATAAGTGAGGATGTGGTCGAAGGTGGACCGCGCGTGCCCATATGATGCATGTTCACTCTAACCTTAAATAAACCCATGTTATATGTGTTATGATTTCCAAATAATTGGTAATATTTTTGGTGATTTGTTTACTTAAAAAGGTATGATTTTGCTTTGCATTTAATTTAATAATTATTAAAAAGATATAATATGCCTAAAAGAGGTGAATGAGCGGAATGGCCGATGCATTCAGTTCATTCCCGTTCATGACATTCAGAATGGTCGCTAGTTCGGTCGGCAGTCTTTACCGAGCGCTCGAGCCGAAAGGTTTTTAACAAGTGTTGTATGTTGTGTTTCTGATTTGTTATAATACAGAAGTACATTAATTTTGCTAAGTGTTGTAATGGTGTAATCCTGAAGAATTAAATATACGTCTATTGCTGCTGAAAAAGGTGTTTTCTTATCATATGAGTCTGGAAACACGTCGTTTGGGAGGCTGTTCCACAGTTTAGCCGTGCGTATGATGAAAGAGGAAGCAAACGCTTCGTACGACATAATGGAATGTGAACAACATAGCGGTGGAGAGCCTCCCGACGTCTTGTAGTCCGATGAAAAAAGGGAGATGGATTGATAATTTAATGGAGGTCTTGAGCGCATTCTCCATGAAACAGCCTGTAGAAAACCGATAACCTTGCAACCTGACGCCGATGATCCAAGTTTTTACTTGTTAGGTCTCTATCGTCGATTATCATGCGAGCGCGTTTGTCCATCAAATCCAAAGAGTCTAGCTGATACTTTACGGAGCCGTCCCAAAGATGAGAGCAGTACTCCATGCAGGGTCGGACTTGAGATATGTATAGATTTAAAAGCTGTTCCCTCGTAAAGTACCGTCTCACCTTATTAAGTATACCAAGCTTTTTGGCAGAGACCTTAGCTTTGGACTCGATGGACAGACCGAAATTCGGGCGCAAGATAAATTGAGACCCAATAAGTCTAGGTGATTGGATATCGGTACAGACACATCACGGAATAAAGGAGTCCGATAGAACGGGGTCTTCTTGGCGGAAAAAAGACATGCCTGTGTTTAGGTGGCCTTGAAATCGACCCTGTTTACAATAGTTACCCCAATCGGATATAACCTGGAGGGACGAGTTCATCTCTTCTACCATACTCTCTCTGAGAGAATCGGTTGTGCTGCTACTAGCCCGTGGATCGGATAAGTAGCTCTCTGAAACTGTGCTGTCATCTGCGTACCCATAAATACCGGGTTAAAGCAGGTCATTAATGTGCAGCAAAAAGAGCGTAGCTGACAGAACAGATGCCTGAGGAACACCGGCATGAATGAGAGCTGTACTCTATTTAATGGGTGTCAGTCTAGGAGGCAGTACCTTGGCTGCATCGGTTGTAACAACAATAGAATACAATTACTCTTTACTATACACCAACATTTACATGTAAAGTAAGAGTTGTAGTAAAAATATTACAATATCTTCCAGGGTTAAGATGGACATGATCAGCAAAACAATTAACGACTAATAGGAGTGTAGCAAGAAAACATACACTTCTATAGACTAACCGTGAGTCTAAAACTTAATCTTGCGGCCCGCTTATAATACTCATACTTGGCTACGAGCACTTGTTCTTTCTTTTGATTGAAGTAAAAATAAACGTAGACTTCTTATATCTCCTACGATCGCTTCTAATAAATGTTCGCCTACTGTTATGATTACGCTCATTTATTTCCTTTATCTATTCACCGAAAACCCGAACCGTCAGTGTCTCTGTATTATCGGTCCATTGCCTTCCCATTCTCCCTTCGCATTCCACATTTTTGTTTCGGTATTTCATATTATTTATTACTTTGCCCTTTGAATTTGTTCCCCGTTTAAACGTGATTATTTTTTTGTTTCTAAATATACCAAAACGTCGCTTAGCGGAAATTCTATAAAGTAACGCATGAATAAATGTAATATATTCGTAGGTATTGAGTTTTAAATGTTGGGTTCTATTATACTCTTGGGTTAAATTAGTAAATATATTGCAAAAAACACTTTCATTACAGACACGGATGTCACAAATAAAAAATAGAGTTTTATACCAAAGCATTCAGTATTGTTTAAATTTTTCAGTTCTTTCGTCACTGACCTTCAAAACGTAAAACCTGAGCCGAGATAAATTACGTTTTCAGAATCAGTCCGCTCCGATCCCGGTTGGATTTCACAATAGATACTTTATCTTGGCCATTGGCTCATTTATAAAAACGTCAAATAATCTCTCGCAGTTACAGAAAGCCTATTGAAAAGGGTCCTTGCGAGCAGTCGAGATACGTTTGTTTATGAGCGAAGGTCTGCGATTGGCTTGGCTATAGTTGGCTGGGCCTCGCGTACTATTGTGCAGATACCCTTTGATGCTACATTAGGTTTACAATAAAATTTCAGAGAACAAAGATGGGAACGAACTATACTGGCACTTATAAGGGTTCTTCGTAAAATTAGTTGATGAAAATTTTCAGTGGAAAGTTTTGTATCCCGAATCTTTGTGCTCTCGTCGCTACTTCAAAGAAGTTCGGTTTTATCCTTTTCTTTATTTCAATTTATTCTTCAGTTTCGAGCTGAGATGAAAGATAGAATTAGGGTAGCCTTTGTAGTACTGAGTTCCCCAAGAATCCATTTAAATCAGCTTGGAACGAATATGTCTCTTTTCTGTATTGATCCTTTGTCTTTGAGTGTCATTCACAATATGGATATATGTGTCCCCGTGCCATAAAGAAGATTTTCTGAACTACTTTTAAGGTAAAACAGAATACATGGTGTGTGTGTTAAAACACCATTACCACTCACGTAAGGTATCTGTAACAATCATTTCAGAGCAGGTTTCTTAAGAAAAAATACAGTAGAGTAGTAAAAAAGTTGTCTTATAGCATTTAGCTAAAGATGAATTTCAGTAAACAAAAACCGGCCAAGTGCGTGTCGGACTCGCCCATGAAGGGTTCCGTTGCAGCAAGTATTTCAGTTGATTAAATGAAGCAAATTGCGGTTTACGATTTATGACGTATTAAAAATAAAGTACTTGCTAGAACTCGTTCAAACCAATTTTCGTTGTTAGTTTGCATAGTAACGTACATCATTTATTTTTTTTAGTTTTATCAATTTCTTATTTTAGAAGTTACAGGGGGGGGACCCTTATTTTACCACTTTGGAAGTGTCTCTCGCGCAAACTATTCAGTTTAGAAAAAATGATATTAGAAACCTCAATATCATTTTTTAAGACCTATCCATAGACGACGTACTATGAAATTTTTTTTGATTTTCAGTGTTATGTATGGGGACCCCTCAAAATTGTCTTTAAAAATCTTAATGCGGTTCACCGAATACATCTACTTACGAAGTTTCAACAGTACAGCTCTTATCGTTTCGGAAAAAAGTGGCTATAAGGGTTCCGTTTTTTTCCATTTGGCTACGGAACCCTAGAAAATGAGCTGTAAAATTAGATCGTCACAAGTTTGGCGCGTTGTTCTTGTTGTTGAATAACATAGAGTTCTTCCTAAACCTTAGTGTATCGACTCCAGGTCCTAGGTAATAGCATTGTTTCTCTTATATTGTAGTCTTGGCTGGAAGTTCCCTAGAGCTAATTGCGGAAAAAGTCATAGGTTGAGGTTGTCTTTTACTAGACTAGGCTCTTTTCTTGTATACTGGAAGGAGTACTTATATGAGAAATCACCGGGCCTATCAAACTCGTCATTAGATCTGCCCCAAAAACTAAAGATCCTTTACTACAATTTATACGATTTACTTATTCTTTATGGAATAAAAAGTACTATATTCCATTATTAAGTTTTGGACAACGTTAGAAACCTCTTGAAATTTAAATAAAATTCCTATATCTTCATAATAATAAAATATTATTTTGTATGTTTCTTCATTCTAACTTAAATTCAAAATAATAATAATATCCTGGGACATTATTCACACACGGCCATCTGATCCCAAACTAAGCGGAGCTTGTACTATAGAAAACAGATAACTGATATACTATATATATATTACTTTTTTGTATAAACATACTTATATAGATTATTATACCCAGATTCAAGACAAACAGATATGTTCATGCACACAAATATCTGTCCTAGGTAGGAATCAAACCCACGACCTCCGGCGTGAAAGGCCTGTCAAAATACATTGCTTACATTTATTTAACTATGAGCAATACATTTTGAAGTAAAAATACCAGTTTATTCAACTAATGATATGTAATGGAACCCATCCATAAGATGTCAAACGGAAAATTAAAAATTAATTGCAAAGTTTTTAACATTTAGATAGTTTCTTCTTGTTAGCTTTCATTACTTATTCTTGCATACTAGTGAGTGTATTGTTTTTCTCTTATTGTTATATCAACTGGAGCGATTGGCCTAAACAGAGGTATGTAGATCTAACTATAACAGATGACAATGTAAGAAAACAATTTTGGGTTCTTTCCAGGACGCATTTCGTTGAAAGCGAAGCTGTGAGAGTAAGCTAGTTCTATCATTAAACTAATATTTTAAATATGTAACTTTATACCTATAAAGTATTTTACTGTTTTTGTGTGATTGAGTAACAAACATGCATACCTCTGCATGTTTGTTACTCAATCACACAAAAACAGTCGAAGGGATTTGAATTAAATTTACAATAGAGATAGGTTGTACATTGAATTAACACAGATTACAATAAATTGCGAGTAGCACCGCGAGCACTCATAATACATTTATAAATATTTCGACGGTATTTCTAATTTTTTTACGTTTACCTAATAATGATATTAAACTGCCAATTGGGGCGGTAAACACTTACTTTTTTACCGGAAACCCTGTGTGTTTGTTACATACCACAGCCCAGTGTAATAACGAATTTCATTCTAATTACATGAATCTTAACCCTAAGGTAGTGCAAAACGTAATAATCTAATACAGTACTTTTTATTCCATATAATAGAAAAATATAGTTTTCTATTAAATGGAATAAAAAGACATCTAAAAAATATCACTAATATATACTAAAAGTAATAATTTTCATTTAATATTCTTACTACGACAAGCATTTAAACGCCATTTCATAACCACGGATTTCTTCATTAATATATTAGTATTGCCTTTCTGTGACTATTAAAAGAATAAGGAACATAACAACGCTACGACGACGTAATAGAGCTTTTATCTGCCTCTTCAATCTCATCAAGATCTTTACGCACGAGTATGTCAATATTATCCGAACCCCTTTCATATTTTTCTTAGCAATAACAAAAGCCAAGATGAGATGACCTAGTAGAGCCTTTATAAACAAAAGAGGCTCTCGATTCGATTCCGAGTCGCGGAATGTCTGTTTAATATTAATACTGAATACTATATCGGCGTTCCGTTGTGACAACTTTTTGTTTTTTTGACTTATTCCTCTTCGCGTGGTGACAGATTGCTTCACGTAACGCTGAAAATTGCTTTTTGTTTCTTTAATAATACTCATGACAAGTATATTTCGAGAGGTTTTGATGAATTGACGCTGATTGTGCGGTATTTTTTACAGCGTGAACAAGAAAATGATTATTTGGAAAAGTCACGAACGAAAATATTGCGAATTTAGCTCCGACGGCACATAATTAGTCGCGACCATGTTTCACCAACGTTCCGGATCTAAATTGAAAAAAGTATCACTGAGTTTGTAATCTGAAAATCTTTTTAAAGCAATGCCATTTTAACGAAGGCTTTCTGAGTATAGTCGCAAAAAAAGGAATATTAAATTACAAGCTATTTTCCAAAATGGAGATAATGAACCGTAGAAATACGAATCTCTTTGTCCGTAAAGTGATCCTTATTTAATTAATTCCTCAGGGAATATGAGAAAAAAGTTTGTCAAGTTTGAAGAAAATAACGGTGAAAGCTGTGGGTTGGGACACTTGATACTACTTGGCTGTCTAATTTGTTCCCAAGTTTTCTGTTCACATAATTTCTTGAGTAGGTTCAGCCTTTTCAATTCACAATGTGCTCTGAAAACAATTTTGAAGATCCTCGTTGAAAACTCTTAACTGAACTCAAGAGTATTTAGTAATAAGACTTGACCTATTTAAACAGAGATGTATTCAACTTACGCAACAATTTATTAACTGTACGTAAAATGTTTGTTATCCACAACTACCGACGTACTATATTAACTTTTTATTTACTCCTTTATACCATTCAAGTCTACGGTTGAACAATTTCCTGAAATTGGTAAAAGTTTGTTTATTGATAATAAACAGTTGTGCGGCCCGTTGGACCAGTAAGTTGGCTCTATCAATCATACACCATGTATCGAGAACTTTGAGAGCAAGTGCTTACCTATTTTGCGAAGTTCCTTTTGAGTTGGTAAATAACACGAGCCACTTCACTCAATACTGTTACTTAATATTGAAACTTATCACTTTTTGTTTGTTTACGTTTTCACAATTTTTTTTTAATTTCATCTCCGTTCGTAAGATTTTTTGTAAACTTTTCTTCAATCTTTGTTATGTAAATACAAACACTTGTATTTTAGTTAGTACAGATCCATCACTCAACACTAATCACACTTTATAAATGATAAAGGTTAATAATATGTCACGCGGTGATAACACGCCGACATCGCGGTATAGATTGATGGCGCCCAACGAGGGACCGGGTTTGCCAGCGCACGTCACAAACGTCCGCTCGCTCCGCCAACCGGCTCGACACTGCCGGGTGCGCACGCCTGAGCCCGGCCATCCCCCTCCTTCGCACTTTCCTTGCCCCTCGCACGCCCCACTGCAATTCGGCTTACAAAAAAATCACGTCAGAAAAGAAACCTTTCTCTGTCAGTGAGCTTCAATGGTCGTTCTCTCACCCTTAAGTGTTGGTCTTTCAGTTAATGGTTATTTTGCTTTTATCGACCAATAATTAGTATTTATCGTTATTGTATGGGAGGCACATATTTTTGCAAGTTAAATTTACTTCATGATAGACGTTTTTACATTTGAAATTTAAGGTCATACTCAAAGTGAACACTTTTCACTTTATTCCAATATGCATAGGAACATCAAACGGAGGGCGTTCAAAGAGTTTTTGCTTGTGCTCATGCATTAGTTTTCTCTTCGCACCGTTTGCACGACTTATTATCATGAATTTTCTTATTTACTTGTGATCGTTATGATGTAAGATTTTTTTTATTTTACTGAAATGTATGTAAACATTGGATTATTACTGTCAACTTTTTGCGTGCAACAGCAGGCATTAGTTAAGATACCGTTTAATAGTGTAAAATCATGTATTGATAAAAAGTTATCAGGGCCACTAACCAACAGGCCAATGAATGTTATTTCAACTGCATCCTTACAGGGTACCTACTATCTCTGATAGCTATGTTATAGTGCTAGAAATTAGGTGAAGTATGTATATTAGTAATACAACGTAATGTGAGATAAAATATAATCTCGTCGTCCTTGTATACTTACAATGAAACACGTGTTGTATTTTGGTTAGCAAAATGTTATTCAAATAATTCTATTATATTACAATTTACCAAATTTAAGATATAATACATATAATTCTCCATATCGGAATTTTAAAACTTTTTACATATTTTTTTAAATAAATATGTTTTTTCACTATATGTTGGCGCCCCAGCGTGGGCTTATTAATAATAGCTCTACATTAGGGCGCTAAACAGGGATAGGTACAATTAAATTGATCTAAGATCAACATATTAGCTCAAATTAACCGTAAAACTCTGAGTCATCGGTCTTTAGGCTCAACTATTTTAGTTTTTATTACGCCTTTAGTTATATTCAATAGTCTTATAGTAATATAATTAGTACATTTTGTCCAACCCAAGTTTTTACTATGACTTTTTTCGCAGCATAAGGATATAATATCATATTTATAGTATATTTTGTGTAGTTTTACGTGGATTCATTATATTCTTTTAGATACTTATTTGCAATAAGCAGTTGGTGACCCAATTACACATTATAATTTACAGGTAATCGAATAAAGACCAGAATTCCGACTCTACATAATATATTGATAATCCCAGTAGGGCTTTAATTCGCGAGTAAAATACATATAACCAAGAAGATGACTATTTCGATAGCAGTTTAAGTCAAAAGCTAGTACAATTTATAGTCAGATTTAATGGAAACTCATAGTGGAAATAATGTAGCGGTAGTCGCCATTTTTTAATAATCACATCTGGTCGAAATATATATAATCTTTTAAATTGAAGCTTTTATTTTTACGCTGATTGTGTTTTGGTTAAACCACAATGGATGAAACGTATGTACAACACTAAGACAAGTACATGCTATAAGTATACAAATATTTTTTTCTTCATATGGCCTTAGCGTGATCATCAATCATTGTAGAGGTCTTCAGGGCGGCTCAAACAACTCCGTTACCAAGATAATCAAAGTTGTTCAAACCGCCTAAAAGCCGTTTTGGCGAAGCCTTCGACCTGCAGTGGATGATATCAGGCTGATGATGACTTAACGTGATAAAGAAACGAATAAATGTGTTATAAACGAGTATACACAGATAAATTCTCATAATAATAATTACTAACTTATTTATCGTGTGGGCAGTGGTAACCCTAGTGTCAAAGTTGTTCAAGCCGCCCATTAGGCCTCTGACATGACTTAACGACTGTTGCCTTTTTTTTTTTTTTGATAAGGCAAGGGGAATGCTAATGCATGCCACCCGCAAAAAGTGTCTGCGGGTGGGTATGTCGGACTCGCACCGACTAAACCTAACCTGCCGTGGACTTCTTCTGGCGCCTGATACGGGGAGCCCCGGGAACGCGGGTATGCTGCTCCGGTGCCCCCCTTTTGCGCCGTGTCCCAGATGGTCGGGACACGCACCCAGGGAGAGCTGTCGGTTGCCCTTCCCATTTGCCGACTCCTGCCAGTACGGCACAGCGACTGCGCCACAAACAGTTCGCTGTCTTCCCGGGGCTGCTTGCACGTGGCGGCAGTAGAGGACACTTCTCATACTGCCACCGCAACCCCGAACGACTGTTGCCTAATGGCTACGACCGGGACCAACACCTTAACATGCCCGCCGAAGCACGGAGACGCTTAAATATTTAACTACTTTGGCGGTCACCCATCTATGGACTGACCGCGAGCCTAGTTGCTTGACCTCGCCAATCACTAACGGACCGGTAAGAGCATCTAGCTGTGAGTATGCCATGGACTTACTAAATATGGGAGTAACTAAATAATTTTATACAATTGATGTGCATAATTTGTTGACCAGAAACAATAACGTATCACCGAGAATAGCATATTCCTCTACATATTGTAACAAAGTAGCGGTTGTAGCAATGGTTTTCGTAGCACAAACTGAACGCATTCGTTAATGAATCTCGAAGCTCGCTCGAGATTGAGACGCTCAAAAATTCAACTACTTTGGCGGTCACCCATCTATCGTCTGACCGCGAGCCTGGTTGCTTGACCTCACCAATCACTTACGGACCGCTGAAAGCATCTGGCTATGAGAATAATGGCTATGAGAATAATTACAAGAATAATATTAACGCAAGGATTTTGCCGATTCTTTCAAATACTTGATTCAAATCCCTTCTACTTTGCCGTGCCCTACAGGGTACATAATGTACTTTATATTAATAATATCTGGGGGTGAGTTACGATGCAAAAAATACATGTACAATAATAAATGCATGTAAGTGCTTTTAGCTGAATTTGATGGCACCTAAATTACATTATTTGTTTTTATTAGAGCTGGTTTAAAAACTACTTGGTTTAAGTCGGAGTAAGAAGTGGTACCATTCCGCAAGCTTCCTCTATACAACAAAAAATAATCATGTTAATTGGTTCTCAAATGGCGGAGCAATCGGTGTACAGACACGAAAAATAATCGGGTCGAATTGAGAATCATCCTACTTTTGGAAGTGAGTAAAAGGTAAATGGGAATATTATGAAAACATTTCATATAGAATAAAAAAAATATTAAAAACGGTTCACAAACTCGCGAAGAACAAAGTACATACTTTTTAACCAAACTACGGTTCTTAGTAAATATTTAAATGAATTTATATTTTAAATGTTAAATCTTTTACAAAGAGAAAAGAAATACAATATTAGTTTACATCATATTTAAATTCAACGTAACATTCTAACTAACTCAACTAAATTCACGTTTCAAGTTAAATAGCAATTTTATTTAAGTTTATTTTTTGAGTTCAGCAGGTAATCACAATATGCACAAAAATACAATTTTCTCGTTCGTTATCTGATTGCAAGAATAGTATATTTATAAAGTACATCATAAATTACCAACAAGGAAGCTACGGTTGCCCGTAGCTCATACGTAGCTGCTACGGTGTAGCATCCACACCGTAGCTGATATAAATGTTCTAAAGGGAAGTTACAAAAGAGTGCGCTGCACCAACACGCGATTTCAAAGAAAACCTTCAGAACACTAATATTTCAGAACGCGAACCGCGCCACCTCACTTATCTTCGATTCTTGCTTTTTCTACTACGAACTCAACACAAGTGAACTAGACCTTATACTGTATCTCACAAAGTTGATAATAAAATGGAAGTTCCTTCCGTTTGTTTCTGTAGCAACTTCCAATAATTAAAATTGAGCTTTAGTTTGACGAAAATAGAGTTCAATTTGTTACATAAGTTAAACAGTATCAATTTCTCACCTACACAATTCAGTATCGGCTCTTTTCACACGCCTTTGTTCCTAATGTTCATTACGTATTCTCTCTACTGATATCGAGGTTAGATATAAATTTTATAGGTTTTATTGTGGGGCCGTGTCTATTGTGCGTAAGGATTTGTTTTCGGCTCGGTCGCGTTGAGTAAAGCTCAGATGAATGAATACTTTATATTGTGTTTCGTGTGCGAGTGCTTAGTGAAGAGTGTTTAGGCGGATTGATTTGCACGACTCACTGACAAAATTGGTATGGTCTTGCGATTTAGGGAAAAATATTTCGTGTTTTGTACAAAGTTTCTGAGCTGAGCAAAGTTAAGGAAAACATATTTGTGCTCGTACGTATATTTTGAAAGAATATGTCACATGAACATAAATAATATTGATCTTATATACCTACGACCGTTGCCACGTCGGTGGGTACCGGTGTAGCGGTGACCGTGACAGGGATTTTATTACGTTGGCGACAAGGTCGGAATTCGTAGAGTAAGTATGTGCACTGATGGCGTCAACAGTTCTTATGTAGTAAAACAGTTTGCATACAATTATGCATTTTGTAAGCAGATCTACTCGTGGAAGCGATGTGGATGATGATGGATATCGTTAATTGGAGCTGCCGGTGTTTAACGTTCCTAACCTAACAGCAGACTGCCTGTCGCCGATGGACAGATGGTGCAGGTTTGATACCCTCCTAAAGAGTAAGATAACGATTTTCCAACGATAAAGTATCCATTGTATTTGGAAAAGTACTATAAAACCGTGTGTACCTGAATAGTGTACTTAGATATCTAAATATGTGTACCTAGAAACAATAATATTTAATTAACTATATTACAACAAACATATTCCGATTATTTACAAGAATTTTTAAAAATCTACGTGAATAAAATTTTATTTTAACCGAAAATTGATTGTTAAGTATGTTTATTACGATATAATAGGAAAATACCGAAACCTATCACGAATTTAATAACATTTAAATTTCTCTTTATCACTACCAACGTAAAAAAACTAAATATAAAGTAGACTATTAGTATTAATAATATTATGTCGCTGCTCTGTGGCGGCTATCCGAATAGCATTCATAGGGTCAACATTGAAGTGACTTTACGTACCTTGAAATATAGATTGCCGCATCTATGGAGGACTCTCATTTGATGTAATATTGAGATACTCAAACGCACAGTCCATCTCAGTTACCAACTATTGCCAGGAAGGTAGCAACTTGGAATGAGTTACGAGGAAGAAATGCTAAATAATAATAATAATATCCTGGAACATTATTCACATACGGCCATCTGATCCCAAACTAAGCAGAGCTTGGACTATGGAAACCACATAACTTGTATATTACATATACTACTTTTCTTTTGTAAATAGGTACATACTTATATAGATAACTAGCTGGTGCCCGCGACTTCGTCCGCGACAATTTTGAATGATTACCAATGTAACTACTTACTTCTAGCTTAATCTAAAAAAAAATACTTTTAAAAGAAATAAGCAATATAAATTTAAGAAAACCTAACCTATAAATAACCTAGTTAAGAAATAAACTAAAGACTACTTTGCTACTGTTATTTTAAAAAAAGACCCGACATCATAAACTCACAAATATCAAAGAATACATATCAATTGTCCTTAAGTAAAGTCAGTAAGTCAAATAAAGTAATATAATAATCAACGATGCATTAATCACCAAGGTAACTCCCATTAGCTTAGGTTGCGACCACGGCATTGATAGGTCTAATATCACATTTTGTGAACGAAACCATAGCGCGATTTAAAACGATGATTACACCATCTACTAACAAAAATATAACCTTGTAAAGCGGTAAAATTAAGATGTGGGCATATATTTTGGGTGAGATTTAGGCGATCATCTTTTGATTCAGTTTTGGACTACCTTTTACTTCAAGCATTTATTTATTTTAACCGATATGTCAAATGAGTTCTGCGATCTGAAACGATATAAAAGCCATCGAGTTACAAAATTGTGAACTTGTAGATCAGTAAAATTAAGATGATATTTTTTGGGTGCGATCATCTCGACACGAACAATTTATACTACGCTAACTCGAATTTTGGGTCAATGACTTTTTTTATCCCAATTTTATTAAATTGACGTTTTTTAATATGTTATGAAAAATACCAAAAAAAAAGAAGTTACAAATCTTATAAAACGCTAAATCTTTACTTAAACGACAACAAACACAACATTTTAAGCAATAAGAAAGGAATATCTCTATAATTTAAGTTGGCGTACATTTTTGGTGTTGACCTATTGAATCAGTTATGGATTACCTTTTTTAAGAACAAATTATTCCCTTGATTGCTTTATTTTTAACTGAAATACCAATTTACATGCTTTTAACTCCAAAAAAAAACCAGTTTTTCATACAAACTTACATCCCCTATTTTAGTCGTCTTTAGGGGTGGAATTTCCAAAAGTCCTCATGATATATTTATAATGTTTAAATGAAAGGCGAAAGACTAATTTTCATGCGTTTACCTTAAAAAATTTCACATTTTTCATAAAAACTTCCATCCCCTATTTGTCACCCTAAAGGGCTGCAATTCCCAAAAATCCTGAAATACATATTTTTAAATGAAAGGTCAAATACCAATTTTCATGAGTTTACCTTAAAAAACGTCACATTTTTCATACAAACATCCCCTACGTGGTAGAATTCTCGGAAATCCTGAAACACATACTTTTAATTTTTAACTGTAATGCTAAATACCAATTTTCATGCGTTTAAACAACTTAAAACTTGTTGGCACTTTTTTAATATAAACTTACATCCCCAATTTTACGCCCTTGGGGGTGGAATATTCAAAAATCCTGAAATATATATTTTAATTTTTAACTACAAGTCTATATACTAAAGCCTTTAACATCAAAATTAAGCACTTTCATAAAATATTTCTTCCCTTATTTTAGTCCCTTAGGGGTGGTATTTTCAAAAACCCTTCTTCAGTGGATGCCTACGTCATATAAGGTAACTACCGTCAAAATTCAAGTCCTAACTGCAGCCGTTTAGACTGTGCGTTGATATGTCAGTCAGGCAGTATAAAATTATATCTCCTATTTTCCGCCCTTGGGGGTGTAATTTCCAAAAATCCTGAAATAAATGCTATATATTTTTAACAGAAATGCCAAATACTCATTTTCATGCGTTTAACTTCAAAAATATCGCATACAAACTTACATCCCCTATTTTATGACTTTCGGGGTGGAATTTTCAAAAATCCTGAAATATATATTTTTTATTTTTAACTAAAAAGCCAAATGCTAATTTTCATGGCTTTAACTTAAAAATTGGGACTTTTTTCGTACAAACTTACATCCCCTATTTTTTGCCCTTGGGGGTGAAATTTCCAAAAATCCTGAAACACATATTTTTTATTTTTAACTCAAGGCCAAATACCAACTTTCATGTCTCTAACTTCAAAAACGGCAAAGTTTCATACTAACTTCGCACCCCCGTTTTACCCCCTTATGGGTTGAATTTCGAAAAATCCTTCCTTATTCCTTGTCTACATTATAAAGAAAACATCTGTGCAAAATTTCAGCTTTCTAGGGCCAAGGGTTTGGGCTGGGCGTTGATGAGTCAGTCAGTCAGTCAGGACTTCTCTTTTTATTTATATAGATTACATTCAGACTCAGGACAAACAGACATGTTCATGCACACAAATATCTGTCCTGGGGCTCTACCGGCTAAGTTGCCGAACATCGTTTTCGTGAATGGCGTTCAAATAAATAAACGTAAAAGTTAGGTAAAAAAATGACCGATGTTCAAAATGACTTAATCGTTAATCGGCTTCCATGAGCACATGTGACGTCAAAAGGACCATTTTTGACGTCACATATGCTCATGGAAGCCGATTAACGATTAAGTCATTTTGAACATCGTTTTCGTGAATGGCGTTCAAATAAATAAAGGTAAAAAAATGACTTAATCAATCGTTAATCGGCTTCCATGAGCACATGTGACGTCAAAAATGGTCCGGAATCGATTGTCAACGTTGAAGCCGATTAACGATTGATTAAGTCATTTTTTTACCTTTATTTATTTGAACGCCATTCACGAAAATGATGTTCGGTGACTTAGCCGGTAGAGCCCCTGGGTGGGAATCAAAACCACGTCCTCCGGTGTGAAAAGCAAGGCATTTGCCGACCACGCAAACTGGCCTGTCAACTGTACTGGACAACTGACCTTTAGAGATTTAAGTAGCTTGAAACTCCCACACAATGTTACCTTTAACTATCTAATAGATTGCAATGAGAGTAAACTAGGCAAAAGAGGTGTGTAAGGATCGTGACAAAGTGGAAATCCATTGTCTCTGCCTACCCCTCTGGGAAACAGGAGTCTATATGATGTTTAATGTTAGTATTAAACCATAATTTTTAGAGTTATTCAAGCTACGCAGTAGGTCTCCAACATGGCTTACTGGCTGTTTTTATACTACTAAGTAACCGATAGCTTAACGTACCCACAAAAGCACGTAGATACTCACCCATCCATAGGCAGAATGGTGAGACCAGACCTGTGATCAGATGCAAAATTTTAACTTAAGCTTGTAAATATTGTTATTAGACATTATTAGACCCAATTTAAGATCATCATGTATTCTAAACCACATAAAAAGATTTCACAGTCATATTTAGACGTCTGGAAAACACCATATTATATTACGCTACCAATCCCAGTATATTCGTTCTGATTTTCTTATTTTTCTTAAAGATTAAGGAAATCTGGCAAACACACAAATCCAGCAAGTCGTTTTGTATTATCCGTTTACTAATACGAGTATATATTCAAGTGTAATTGTGCTGGGAACCTCGATGCTAATAAAAAATATAAAGATACGTGCGTACTGACGCTTATACATTAAAATATCGCGATAAAAATTAAGTAATTATTAAACTAAAAAAACCGTCCAAGTGCGAGTCGGACTCGCCCATGAAGGGTTCCGCAGCAGCAAGTATTTCATTTGATTAAATGAAAGGTAAATTGCGGTTTACGATTTATGACGCATTAAAATAAACTACAAACTAGATCTCGTTCAAATCAATTTTCGTTATTAGTTTACATGATAATGTATATTTTTTTTAGTTTTATCATTCTCTTATTTTAGAAGTTACAGGCGGGGAGACACTCATTTTTCCACTTTGGAAGTGTCTCTCGCGCAAACTATTCAGTTTAGAAAAAAAATATATTAGGAACCTCAATATCATTTTTAAAGACCTATCCATAGATACCCCACATGTATGGGGACGACAAAAAAATTTTTTTGAGTTTCAGTTCTATGTATGGGGAACCCCCAAAATTATTGTTATTTTTCTATTTTCTTCTTCTTTCTTTATCTAATACGGTTCACATAATACATCTACTTACCAAGTTTCAGCAGTACAGCTCTTATAGTTTCGGAAAAAAGTGGTTGTGGCATACGGACGGACAGACAGACAGACAGACAGACATGACGAATCTATAAGGTTTCCGTTTTTTGCCATTTGGCTACGGAACCCTTAAAACGAATTATTTTGATAGTTCATATTCCAAGAACAAAATCATTAGTTCTCCCCTTCTTTAAACAGTATTTTGTTATGAAAAAGCAGTACTACAAATTAGATAGAACAATAGTATACAGGCAGTAGATTAATTAACTAACCATCCAATCAAATTATTCTACTGCGTTTCAGATGATGTTCTATAATAATAATATGTATTATGAGTGTTTATTGTTATAGATTTCTTATTTGGTAAAACAGTGCAATTTTGGAAAGTAAAAATTTGACTTCATCAGTGAGATATGTCATTCCCAACAAGGCTATACACTGATGTAAAAAGTGCAATCCTATTGCTGCAGAACATTTTATAAATGGCCTTTATTTGTAATATTACAGATGGATACAATCATAATTTAAATAACCTACTCATTCGTTCACTTTTTATAATGCGTGCGACATTTTTTTTATTAACCTTGCCCAGTGTTCATTAAAACTTACTTAATTGGATATATCCAGTAATAAAACGAATTTAGTATGTTATAACAATTTTTTTGCACAGTTAATACTTGGTGGATCTTATCTTCATCATGTTACCGAATGACGTCCACAGCTGGACAAAGGCCTTCCCAAAAGATTTCCACAATGGAGTCCGTCCTTTGGTGGCATAATCGCCACGCTTGGCAGACGGGTTGACGATCGCAGTATGATGTTTATAGTACACAGAAAGACGCTGCTGACCGACCTCTAGTAGATATTTCCTCGGGCCGACTTCTACGCCCCCCCCCCCCCCCCTGGGGACTTCATACCGCCATATAGTTTTTTTGAAACATCTTTATATTATACTTTAGACATGTTGATGATGTCTAAAGTCTAATATTTTAATGCATTATAATGAAAAAACTCCGTGTCACGACTGTAAGGCGTTATTTTTTTGTCGTTAGAAGACTTTCTGTCATATTCACTTACTCAATTTTCTGATATTCACAAATATTTGCTATTTTTTCATACACATCTTCTCCTGACAGTAACGAACACATAAAAGAAAGATTTATCCAATATGGTGCAGTCGTTTGGAAGTTATGAGCGTACAATCATTACGGTAATTCAATTTTATATATGTAGATAAATTGAAAGAACAATAAACAAAAGTTTGTTACTAATGACTAGACAAATCCTTTTTTTGTATATTATTTAGTATTTTTATATTATATAAGAAATAGTCTGGATCATTGTTAGCCTAATATCGTCAACTACTTAACATAGACCTCCCCAAAGGTTACACAATGATGCCACTGGAGGTTTGCCGTAGTCACTGCACTTGAACCATTCAGACAATATGTAGTAAAATATAAATTTCAATAATTAAACCTATACATCATCTCCTTGACAATAACTTAATACAAGCTAGCTAAATATCACTACCATTATAAAATAAATTGTATAAATGTTTTAACATTCCGTGTACCTAAATATCTGTAATAAGTAACTAGAAATAATAACTGTATTACTACAAACATGTTCTGACTATAATTTATAAGCGCTTTTTTAAAGTCTACGTGAATAAAAACCTTTTTTATTTTATTTATTTACTTATTTTACCTGGCATGCGAGTTGGCGACCGCAGCTAGGTGGTAGTCAGTACAGAGAAGGCACTGCTACCCGACTACCTGGTGCATCCTCTGTTTTGTGCATGTAAATAAAACTGGATTGCCGAAATGTTTGCATGCTTATAACTTCCAAACGACTGCACCAAAATGGATAAATATTTCTTTTATGTGTTCGTTATTGTCAATAGAATGTGTGTATGAATTTTAAAATTGTTATCTTTTATTAAATTCTGGTCCCTTTTATACCCACGGGACGGTATGGGATGGCTCTATTATTCTTTCTGGTCCGGAAATCAAACGGCTAAAATAGTCTACAACAACAAAATAGTAATTTTGACAGTGAGGTGGTCGAGTTTCAGCTATAGTGGCTCAATGGCAGTGCCTTTTTTTCCAGAAAATCCCAAGTATGAGATTGATTGAATAGGCGCCGATTAACCGGAAGTACATCAATTGTTACTGTGTAACTGCTTCGTTAAAATACGCGGGTGCAACTAGTATACATATTACTTTTTGTAACAATAACAGGTATGTCAGTGAAAATCCGGTCATAATTGGTCCAGTCATTTTGTAGAGTAGCCGGAACAAACAGAGAGGAAAATAAAATTTAAGCAATTGGTATTTTTGTTATCGGTACCATCAATACAATCTAGTACCATCATGTGCGTTTTATTAAACGCTGTTATCTATACATATAATAAAATCGTAGGAAAGTCAAACTGTACATTTTTTTTTAAAGGATACTTGGGGCGTGATCTGCTATCGATATCGAAGTTTGTCTGTATGTATGTCCGGCCTAAACTCAAAAGTACTGTATGGATTTACTTCAAATTTTGCATGAATATTACTGAGAGGTCGGGTCAACATATAGGCTACATATTATCACGCTATCACCTACGGGGGAGGAGCTGTGATAATTTATAAAGTTTAACGGGGGTAAAACCACGGGGCACAGCTAGTTCTACATTAAATGCAGACAGCAGTTCAATTTTATTTATATTATACATATATAGACTTTACTTTTCAAACTCATGTCTTTAGCACCGTTCGCTTAAAATAAAGCAGAAAAGCAATTTTCGGAAACGTACAACATTGAATTGCATCGTGCTCTGATTGTATAAATGCGTTGTTTGGCAAATGCAATCAAAAGTTACTATATCCCCGAAATATTCGCCAATCCTCGCGGGCCCACACGAGCGGTACAGTGGGCACACACCCTAACCCCATCCAGTTATTTTTTATAGCGTCACGCGTATGGGTGCTAGATTGAAAGTAAATTGTTAATTTTGTTTATTTTACTCATTCGATGATAACGTTGGTTATGACTTGGGGAGGTTATGGCTTACTTATGGTTGGCAAATGTGCTGGAAAACATGCGCTTGGAGAGATATAACTTTTTAAGGTATTTGCCTCACGTTTTCTGAGTTTCAGTCCTATGGTACGAGTGGTTTGTCTGCTTAGTTGTTCTAACAGTAGTGCATTTAACGACACAATATATAAAGGTTTGTCGCGTTAGTGTCCGATCAGTACTCGATTTTCGACGTTTATAATCCCAACCATAATTAATGTCATACTTGCATTAATTATAGTCACGGATATATGTGTATATACATAATATTGTATAATTGTGATACGCCAAAGTGTAAGAGTTTGTTTTTTTAGTTTCTAATTCCAAGTTGAGCTATAAAGTGACAATGGCATTTACTTAAACGACAAAAAAATGTCGCCCACTAATAAAAAAAACTTGAGAGGTGTCAAGGGACACCCGGATGGAACGAAGTTCCTTTCGCTTAATTAGTGAAGGAATTGTATTAAAATTTTATTTTTTTTAAGTTATAATAATATTTTTTTTATTATTAACAAATTTAATGTAATATAAACTTAATCAGTAGGCTCAATTTTCGTAATAATTGGCTTGTGGTAACTGAAGTAGGAAACATATGTTTGGGATTCTATTTTATTTAAATGTCTTGAAAAAACTGCATCAATGGTAGTATTATATTTTGTTGTTGATTCTGCTGGATTATTGTTAATTCTTAAATAAAATTCTTCAAGCGACCATAGGCTACGGTGACCGCTTAGCATCACGTGGTCCATATTGTTTGATAGAACCGACAATAGGCTACGGTGACCGCTTAACATCACGTGGTCCGCATACTTGTTTGTTGGAAGCGACCATAGGCTACGGTGACCGCTAAGCATCACGTCGTCCATATACTTCTTTGTTAGAAGCGACCAAAGGATACGGAGACCGCTTAGCATTACGTGGTCCGTATACTTGTTTGTTAGAAGCGACCATAAGCTACGGTGGCCGCTTAGCATCACGTGGTCCGTTTACTTGTTTGTTGGAAGCGACCATAGGCTACGGTGACCGCTTAGCATCACGTCGTCCATATACTTGTTTGTTAGAAGCGTCTATAGGCTACGGTGACCGCTTAGCATCACGTGGCCCGTATACTTGTTTGTTAGAAGCGTCCATAGGCTACGGTGACCGCTTAGCATCACGTCGTCCATATACTTGTTTGTTAGAAGCTTCTATAGGCTACGGTGACCGCTTAGCATTACGTCGTCCATATACTTGTTTGTTAGAAGCGACCATAGGCTACGGTGACCGCTTAGCATCACGTCGTCCATATTGTTTGATAGAACCGACCATAGGCTACGGTGAACGCTTTACATCACGTGGTCCATATACTTGTTTGTTGGAAGCGACCATAGGCTACGGTGACCGCTAAGCATCACATTGTCCATATACTTGTTTGTTGGAAGCGACCAAAGGCTACGGTGACCGCTTAGCGTCACGTGGTCCGTATACTTGTTTGTTAGAAGCGACCATAGGCTACGGTGACCGCTTAGCATCACGTGGTCCGTATACTTGTTTGTTAGAAGCGTCCATAGGCTACGGTGACCGCTTAGCATCACGTGGCCCGTATACTTGTTTGTTAGAAGCGTCCATAGGCTACGGTGACCGCTTACCATCACTTGGTCCTTATACTTGTTTGTTAGAAGCAACCATAGGCTACGGTGACCGCTTAGCATCACGTGGCCCGTATACTTGTTTGTTAGAAGCGTCCATAGGCTACGGCGACCGCTTAGCATCACGTGGCCCGTATACTTGTTTTTTAGAAGCGTCCATAGGCTACGGTGACCGCTTAGCATCACGTGGCCCGTATACTTGTTTGTTAGAAGCGTCCATAGGCTACGGTGACCGCTTAGCATCACGTGGCCCGTATACTTGTTTTTTAGAAGCGTCCATAGGCTACGGTGACCGCTTAGCATCACTTGGTCCGTATACTTGTTTGTTATCAGCGTCCATAGGCTACGGTGACCGCTTAGCATCACGTGGCCCGTATACTTGTTTGTTAGAAGCGTCCATAGGCTACGGTGACCGCTTAGCATCACTTGGTCCGTATACTTGTTTGTTAGAAGCAACCATAGGCTACGGTGACAGCTTAGCATCACGTGGTCAGAGAAACATGCGCACGCCTCACATCTGCAAAATGTGTCGTGAACAATTTTTCGTGAGAATTTTTTCCGTCTAGCCCCCTTTCACAACGCGCGATAAGGAACTTCGTTCCAAAAAGAGGCCATCATTTAAGGGATACGCAATAATAATATCCTTGGACATTATTTACACACGGCCATCTGATCCCAAACTAAGCCTAGCTTGTATTATAGAAACCAGATTACTGATATACCGATCGCACAGCGGTGACCAGGAGACAACAGCGTTGTTTAATTCCCTCGTGGAGTCGACTGACATAGCCCAGCAACGGTACCCAACGGCAAAGCTCATTTTTTTGGGGGACTTCAACGCCCACCATAAAGAGTGGTTGTTCCCGTACCAGAAAACTGACCTTGCCGGGTTAGAGGCGCGCAAATTTGCGATTACGCTAGATCTGACCCAGCTGGTGAATGTGGCAACGAGGGTACCGGATATTGACACGCATACACCCAATTGCTTGGACCTTCTGCTGACAACTGATCCGGGCAGTCATTCAGTATCGGTCTCAGCCCCGCTGGGAACGTCTGACCACTGCCTGGTGAAGTCTGTGTTGACCTGCTCTCCTCCAGATAAGAGCCCTAGAGGCACGAGGCGAGTGTGGCGATACGAGTCAGCAGATTGGGATGAGATGCGGCACTTTCTTGCGTCTTATCCCTGGCGGCAAATGTGCTTCTCCTCGGGTGACCCCTCGTGCTGTGCTGATGAGATTGCGGACGCGATTCGGCAGGGGATGGAGTATTTTATTCCATTCTCCGACATCCCGCTCGGTCACAAATCCCGGCCCTGGTACAATTCAGAATGCGCCCACGCTGAGGCCCGTAAAGAATCTGCTTACCAAGCCTGGATCAAGGCCCGCGATCGAAAGGCTAAGGCGCGTAGAGTTCGCGCGAGGAAGAGAGCCTTCAATTCTGCCGCTAAGTCCTGCAAGCGGGTTTTACGTAGGGCACGTTTCGATCATGTTGGACGTATCGGGGCCAAACTGGCATCGCACCCTCCGGGTAGTAAGCAGTTTTGGTCCCTGTCGAAAGTGGTTGAAACGAATTTCTGTCGACCCACTTTGCCTCCAATGCTGAAACCTGATGGTTCGCTGGCTCATTCTGCAAGAGAAAAAGCAAATTTATTTGCATCTCTCTTTGCAAGCAATTCGCGTCTGGACGCTGGCTCCAAGCAACCACCAACTTTACCTCGTTGTGACTCTTCGATGCCGGAGATCGCAGTACACAATAAAGAGGTCCGTAGAGTATTGTGCAGTCTAGACGTGAATAAGGCCAGTGGACCCGACGGCATTCCAGCAAGAGTGTTAAGGCAATGTGCACCTGAACTGTCTCCTGTATTGACACGCCTGTACCGCCTCTCTCTTGTAAAAATAACAGTGCCTAAATCATGGAAGCTAGCAAATGTGCAACCGGTGCCCAAAAAGGGAGACCGTGCTGACCCTGCACATTACCGTCCGATCGCCATTACTTCCATCCTATGCAAGGTTATGGAAAAGGTTCTGAACAGTAAGCTGCTAACCTACCTTGAAGACAATGATCTCCTCAGTGACCGTCAATATGGCTTTCGCCGGGGATGGTCAACTGGCGATCTTCTTGTGTATGTCACGCACTGCTGGGGCGAAGCCATCGAGAGACACGGCGAAGCACTTGCCGTGTCGCTCGATATCTGGAAGGCTTTTGACAGGGTCTGGCACGCAGGTCTGCTCAGCAAGCTTCCTGCTTATGGCATCCCAGCTGGTTTTTGTGGCTGGATATCAGACTTCCTGAGTGAGCGGTCGATCCTAGTGGTCGTTGACGGCTGCTCCTCTGACCTCATGGCTATTGATGCCGGAGTTCCTCAGGGGTCGGTTCTCTCTGCAACTCTTTTCCTGCTGCACATCAATGACCTACTTCAGCCTGGTCTTGTTGGGTACGCAGATGACAGTACGGTTTCAGAGAGATACTTGTCCAGCGCAACAACCAGAGGGGTTGAAGTTCGTTCCTTGAGAGAGGCCATGGTAGAGCGGACAAATTTGACCTTAAGCGTTGTCTCCCAGTGGGGAGATGACAATCTGGTCACTTTTAACGCCACCAAAACACAGGCGTGTCTTTTTACCGCTAAAAGGAGTCTTTTTGATCAAACTCCTACTTTTCGGGGTACATCTGTACCTGTGACTGAACGGCTCGAGCTCCTAGGCATGGAGTTGACATCCAGTCTCAACTTCGGCGCCACCATCGAGCACAAAGCCCAAACTGCGGCCAAAAAGCTGGGCATCCTAAATAAGGTGAAGCGATACTTCAAGCCTGGACAGCTTTTAACCCTTTACAAAGCACAAGTCCGATCCTGCATGGAGTATTGTAGCCACCTTTGGGATGGCTCAGCTAAATATCAGCTTGCTGCGCTTGACTCGGTGGAACGCAGGGCTAAGAGGCTCATTGGTGACGTAAAACTGATGGATGCCAAGCTACATAGCTTGGCTCATCGTCGTAAGGTTGCCTGCTTGTCGGTCTTCTACAGATTGTACTTCGGTGAGTGTGCCCAAGAACTCCACGACCTCATCCCACCGGCCCCCTTCTACCATCGGACATCCAGACGCACTGCATCTTACCATCCTTACCTTGTAGCTATTCCACCAATTCGCACTAAGCGTTTCCAAACGTCTTTTATAATGCGCACAGCAAAAGAGTGGAACTCACTGCCTGCGTCGGTGTTTCCAAAAGCTTATAACCCTAATCTCTTCAAAGTTATAGTGAACAGGCTCCTTCTGGGTAAGCTCGCTCCATCGTAGACTTTGTCTTTGTCATCTCTGACATAGACTAGAGTCAAGAGCAAACCCATATCAAATAAAAAATAAAAAAAATACTACTTTTTCTTTTGTAAATACATACTTCTATAGATAACTAGCTGTGCCCCACGGTTTTACCAGCGTTAAACTTTTAAATTAGGTATAGCCTATGTGTTATTCGGATAGATAAGAGTAACAAATTCACACTCACAAACTTTTGCCTTTATAATATTAGTATGATTACACCCAGACTCAGGACAAACAGACATGTTCATGCACACAAATATCTGTCCTAGGTGGGAATCGAACCTACGACCTGCGGCGTGGAAAGCAAGCATTTGCCAACCACGCCAACAGGCCCGTCAATGATCGCGAAACTTGGGATTGGACGGGTCAGCGTTCGCAATATGATGGTCATAGTACACAGAGAGACGCTGCTGCCCGTTACCAGGTGGATATTTCCTCGGGACGACTTCTATCTCCCTCCCTCCACAGGATGAATTGGGGTGGTGATATTTATCATCCTCAGCTGTTTAGTCACCCCTTTTTATTTTATTTTTTTTTTGCGGTTGGAAAATCCTGCATGGATGTCCTCCGCCTTGGGGGAGGCGGAGGGGTCTGTCAGACTCCTACTGACGAAAAACCACCCCGGTGTTCCATCTCACACCTGAGCCGGGGGTCGCGGGAACAAACGATACTTCCGCAACCCCTAGCTGGTGCTGGCCCATACCTGCGGGCCTCCTCGCATTAGCGGGGGGTGTGAGGTGTTAAACTCCCCCCGCAACGTCTAAGAGGGGCGCGCGTGGAACACGTCGCGCCGCCGCCTCGGGTCCAGATGTGTAGTGGGCGACGGACGCCCCCGAGTCCGTCGCCCCTGGACCAATTTAGGGGGGCTGGAAGAGGGCGTTGTCCGCCCTCCGCCGACGCCCGGTGCGTCTGCTGCGGGCCGGGTGACAGGATGAGATCTCCCTATCCCTTTCCGCAGCTTCCTTCCGCGAGATGACTGTCTCGCAGAAGGAAACAACCGCGTCACAGGAATCCTCGCTGCCAACCATCGAGTTCACGACGGCCGGCAGCGACAGGTCACTGCCTACTCCAGAAATGAGGGCACGGCGCTGCTCCTCCCAAGCGGCACACTCTGCCAGCGTATGCAGCGCCGTGTCCTCCCGACAGTCGACGCAGTGGTGACATCGGGCGTCCGGCTCCCTGTTTATGCGACACAGGTACTTCCCGAAGCAGCCATGCCCCGAGAGTACCTGCGTCACCCGAAACGACAGGGAGCCGTGCCTCCTCCCGAGCCAACGCTCGAGTACCGGCCGGACCGCCTCGATAGTGACGAGGCCGGCTGTTTAGTCACCCTAACACAACTTACTAATACATATACTGTGGCAGCCTGAAGTCAAGAAGTGGGTATGGTCAGACTTTTGTGCCTTGGACCTCTATCCCAACAATCCTGCATCAGATTTTTCCACGGTCGTCTACTAACCTGTTCTTTGGCATTGATCATGACACTAATCAGAATCAGAAATATTTATTGCACTTAGGAACACATGGTACACTTATGCACGTCAATACTTAAAATTATACAATTATAAAATTATACGTAATACAGAATATAAATTAAAGCTTAAGATAGAAGACAGGTAGGCAGATAGCAGATAAGAAAAAGAGAGTACTATATTTACGCAAACAATCCTCCACTGTCATAGTATCACGCGGATGGCTAGTTTACGTTTAAACTGGCCACCACTACAAAAATTTACAACGTCATTAGGTTTATTACATTATAATTAATATGATAATTCCTATCTCCATCTGGAAAGCATTTCCTACTAAATAATGAATAAAAATTAATTTCGTTTCACAATTAATGGCAAAAAAAAAGTATTCTTAATTCCCTTACTTTGATGTGTTCCCTATCGTTGTACCTGATCATCCTAACTAACAGCATACATTTTAATATTTATCTGAACCTAACTCTTATGTGTCTAATAAGGAATAGTCCTTGATACTAATATGATCCTAAATTTTCTTAACTTAAATCATGAATTTATATTCCTGCTGGATTTGATTGATATAAGTTGATTTAAATTGGCCAGTGATTCATCTAGTATGGTAGGAACCTATGTTGCACATAGTAATCCAAGAACTTTTTGAAAAGGAGAACAAACCAAACAATCCTAAATTAACTTTATCCTAATCATAAATAAACTTTCTAAACTTATGTAATTGTACAAGAGTGACAGAACTAATGAAGCCTAGTTTACCCTAAATTAATTACCATAATGTTATCTAAAATCTTATTTGAACTTTATTTCAATATATAAGACCATAAATATGTAGTTTTAATTCTATAATTTCTCTGATAAACATAAAGTTTTCATACTACTTCTTATTGGAGTATAACTTATTTTCATAAGAGGATATTATGTTATTTGATAAGTCCTATTGAATGAATGTCTTGTTGATATTGACTAATTAGATTATGTATTTCCTAAATTAATTGTGTTTTAATTCACACATCTTGAAAGATAATAGTTTAACCCAGCCATAATATATGTTTTCCTTAAAATATTGTTGAGATTGACTTTATATTTTTTCTAGATTATTCTAGCTTGTTTGTAGATTATACTAGAATATCATAATATTCAATATTATTTTATTTGCGGCTATGGTACTCGCTCAAAGCATCCCCGGGAAGTACAGTAGCCCTCGACATCCATTTGGGCAGGGCTCCCTCCGCGCTCCAGACTGCAAATGTCTTTAATAGGGATAATCTTTTATTCCAATTACAGAAAGGTCTGTGTGGGTTGTTAGTCATAGTCAATGTCCTTTGAAAACAAGAGACATGAGAGAGAGAGAGGGCTTAATCTTTTGAGTAACCTAACCTTTACTTATTTATTACAAAAATATATATGACTCTAGTTCATAATATATATATATATATATATATATATATATATATATATATATATATATATATATATATATATATATATATATATATTATATCAAGGAAAACATTTATTTATGGATAATATTTATAATTAACCTTATGTTATAACACAGAAGCCTTAATTTTTCATAAGTACTTCTTGGATTCTCCAATGTTGAATTATCTTCAGAAAGCTTATCCAATATAAGCAAGTTAATTTCAGAATGGTTCTAATCGCAACCACTGGTTTGACTATTAACAAAGTCAACCCATAATAATACTTCATCATTGTATTATTATTATTTGAGTCATCTGCTCAAGGAACTTCGCATTCCTGTCAAGGTTCAACAATTCTTGAACTTCAACATCAATTGTATAAGTAATACTATCTTGTATCACTTGTGAAGATTTAATTCTTTGTATTCATTACCCAAGTAATGACCGCTTGATATGAAAGCATTCAATATCAGTAAGAAAATCTGAATATGATTCTAATTGGAACCACTTATATGACTATTAACTGAGACAATATTAGTATAATCAATATTTTGAAGGTGTGTTATTAAATCATTTGTGATTCTTGTCAAAAATCAATGATCTCTTGATCTTCAACATGATTGGTAGAGATGTTGCATAATAACATCATTGGAACTTTTGTAAAGGTTCTACTAAATCTTCCATAGACCCTTTAAGATTGCTTGGAGGCCGGCCTTAAGTACCAAGACATCATTATAGAACATATAATATTTTATGTTAATCATAAACACAAGCACATCATGTTTGCTGTTGTAGAATAGCCTCTACTATCTTCCATAGAGAACTAAATAAGACTGTCAGTGACCGGTCTTAAGCACACAAGACATCAGTTTTCTCTTCCACTGATAGTACTCATATTCAAAATCAACCTCTGAACCAAAGACTATACATTAGTTAAATGGTTATAAAGGATTACCTACTATTAACCCAGTTAATAACTCAGGTACTTTTAATTAGAAGTTATTATATTAATTACTATCTAACATTGATAGCTTTCATTCAATAATAGATATAATTCTGGTTCTATCGTCTAGTTAGTTTAAACATAGAATTAGTTTTAAAGTATTTGTCTTATAAATACATAAGTAATACAACCTTTGGGAGCATCCCAACATAATCGTGTATGAAAATAGAATCGTTCTAGCATCTAGACTCAACTAAAATTACCGAGCATTCGTAATAATGTAATACTTTAAATAAAAGTAACAAAGCCTCACCTGCGTTCAAAGCTTACCAACACGAGATCACGCTTCCTTCATTATCTCTCCTTTAAAACAAATGATACAACCAATATTCAGCAGATCCTCCACTCTAATTACACCAGAAACGACGCTCGCTTCTAAATCTTCTATAGGACTCCTGAAACCACACTTCAAAACTTCTAAAAACCTTTTTCTTTCGTTAGCGTCTGGCACGAAGCGCCGCCATTCTCTGTCAGTTCTCCATGTCAAAATGCGTCGTCAATAATGCCACATCCGGTCAGTCTCATTAATTAAATAAATGTAATCGGCATAATCACATAAAAATAAATAGTTAATCTTCTATCAAAACGACAGTTAGTATTATATTACACATATAAATTTATTAATACATTATCCATTATTGTATATGAATAATAAGAAGCTGTTTTGTGAAACAATCATTTTTCCCGGTAATCCTATAACTGTTCCCATTGGTCGATTTCAAGATTAGAGAAGGGACTAATCTTTATAGTATCTAGTGATGTCCCTATATGTAAATTATTACGGTATTTGAACTAATGTTAAGCTTGTTCCACACTTATTTGCATCGATTAGTCTAAATTTGATAATCAGGCATAATACGAATTAAAATACTATAAATTAGTTGTTATATTTTGTTTCATTTAAAAGATATTTTGCAACACGCCAGCCAAACCATAGTAGCTGGACGAAGGACACGCGAACAATCTCAACGTGACGAGTTAGTATGGTTAGTTACAAAATGAAGGAACAAAATGACGGTGATTTATAAGCTCCTATTTTCTAGGTACTTTTACATAAATAAATCCATGATCGTGTTATAGAAATTTTAAATTTCTATTTTATTTTGTGATAATGATATATTTATGATGATTGTCCCATTGCAGGGCAATGAACCCCTCTCACAAAGACAGGGGATAGTCCATGGTTCACTAAATTGGCCTAGTGCAATTTGGGAGACTTCACATGCCATAAGAATATTTTATTTCGAAGTGTTTAATCTTCATATCAGCCGAAAGATGCCCACTGCTGGACAAATGCCTCCTTAGGGATCTCCACAATGACCGGTCCAGCTTGTAGGGCTTCTGCCCACGCTACGTCTTCAAGTTCGTGGTAGCCCCTCGAGAACCCTTTTGCGTGTTTAATATGGAAAACTGATTTCTTGCAAAATGTGAGTGTAGCCTTGTAATCAAATACGCTTAGAAATTGTAAAAGTTCACTTTTCCATTTACCAGCGGAAACGGTCTTAAAATTAGGAAACGGGTAACTTATCATATGCACTATATCAAGCCATTGTGGAGAATTTAATTCATAAATTTGGAACTGCTGGCTTCATACAGGATGTTATACCAGGTGGCTGTCCTCGTATGCATCGAACGCTTGAAAATATTGCGGCATAAACAATGCAGTTATTGCAAACGAAATTTGTAGGACGAGGCGACGAAATCCGGGGAAAAGTGTACTGACATCATACAATCTGTGTTTGACCGGTGGACAATTTTTTAAGGGTTTTCTAAAAGAAGTTTATACTGCAAAATAATTTACAGACGGCTAATGTGAAAATTGGAAAAATAATTAATGACAGTTTTCGTCAAAAACCATGGAAAAATGTAGTTAGTAGTAGTAGTAAAAGCGCTCATAGCCAGTAGCTCTCACCGGTCCGTAAGTGATTGGCGGGGTTAAGCAACTAGGCTCGCGGTTATTCCATAGATGGGTGACCGCCAAAGTGGTATAATTGTGAACGTCTCCGTGCGTCGGAGGGCACGTTAAGCTGCCGGTGCCGGTTGTAGCCATTAGGCAACAGTCGTTAAGCCATGTCAGAGGCCTACTGGGCGGCTTGAACTACTCTGACACTAGGGTAACCACTGCCCATACGATAAGTAAGTAGTAATAAAATTGTTTTATTATAAGAATACAATACAAGTAGAGGTAGCGTACTCAACCGTAGATTATGAGATCCTGGGTTCAAATCCCGAGACAGATCAAAAAGTGAAGCTTTTTTTAAGCCCAAAGTCTGTGATTTGGATGTTTTTACACCACCTTTCCTCGGAGAGCACGTAAAGCTGAAGGTTCTGTAGCTGGCCTTCATCCCATCGGATCATTAGAGTGATGGAATAGATAGTGACCCTGTGGTTTCACGCACACTTGTGCACTATAATTTGTCTCGCGCAGATACCTACCCTCTGGCCGAAATTAATAATAATAATATCCTGGGACATAATTCACACTTGGTCATCTGATCCCAAACTAAGCGCAGAGCTTGTACTATGGAAACCAGATAACTGATATACTACATATACTAATAGGTAAATACATACTACCATAGATAATTTTTTGACGGTCACCGTAGCCTAGTTGGTAGTGCTCCTGCCTACGAAGCTGGTGCTCCTGGGTTCGAATCCCGGTAAGTGCAAATATTTGTGTGATGAGCACGAATATTTGTTTCTGAGTCATGGATGTTTTCTATGTATATAAGTATTTATCTATCTATATAAGTATGTATATCGTCGCCTGGTACCCATAGTACAAGCTATGCTTAGTTTGGGGCTAGGATGATCTGTGTGACATTGTCCCCAGATATTATTATTATTATTATAATTACACCCAGACTCAGGACAAACACTGGGTGGAAATCGAACCCACTAACTGCGGCGTTAAAGGCAAGCATGTACCAACCACGCCAACCGGCGTAACCGGTTAGAAATACATAAGTATGTGTATCAATGTGTATATAGAAAAAACCAACATGCCAGTCCATTTCTAGTTTTATTTTACTAGATGACTAAGGCCCTCGATCGCTTTATTGTCCGGTAAAGTAGTAGATGAACCTGCTGAGTTTGTTTCGCTGGGTCTTCTCAGTTGGGGCGCATTGGATCCGGTGGTAGCATTAAAGCGCGTGCTTTCCGTTTTTTTTATTTTCATTCTATCTTTTATATTTCTACTAGTCTTACCAGAGTGGATAGCTAAGAAACCATTATGTTCTCACGGTATATTTTTAATGGACTTGTATTCCAAGTCAATGGTACGATATGTATCACAGATTAAAAAAATAATAACACAATATTGTAATTGTAGAACATTATTTATTGTGTCTGAGTATACAAATCTATGAAATGTAATTACAAAACTTAATGAATAAAGCAATTAAATAAATATTATTGCAATACGTGCTATTTATCTATCAAAACAATAATAGAATATAATTAATGTGTCAGTTCAATATACATGAGCTGACAATATAACTAGAAGACAGTCCTATTAATACAAAAGCTATGGTCATAGTAAAGTTTGTTAAAGTTTCTAAATGGACTTGCGTGTCTGCGGCCCAAAGAAATAATATATTTTGCGTCCAATGTTCAAAATTTTGACTCAATTTCCAAATTCTGAAGTATTTGTCTGATTGTGTTGACTAGAAACACATTAAATTGATATTGACAGATTGGGGTAGCTGGATGTGCTGGAGTCTGTACAATACACTACAATATCATTTATTTACAATACAGTAAGTGGTCTTATCGCAGACAGCGATCTTTTCCAGACATACTTAGGTTGGACTAGAGAAGATGAGTATATTAAAAAGAATGGGTAGCGTAACTCGTATTTAGAGGATACATGGAAAAGGCAAAGAGCGTGCAATAGCGACACATGTAAAAGGAATCAATGTACAATTCCTACTATTATACTAAATATAGTACATAAATCATTGCTGGTATACAACATAAATGTGTGTCTTCTGATGTTTCCATATGCGTGTGTGTGCGAGGATGAAATAGAAACGTTTTTAAGGTAAATCTGATACAGGAAGTTTGGAGTCGCTTAACTTTGTCAAGCTGTTCATCAGTTACATCAAGATAGTCGATAATAGGGAGAAGAAGCATTTGTGCAAGCGCAATTATGGTGGAAACTGGCAAAAAGTTACGAAGTCGCCGCAAGGATCCTGCAGAAGCAAAATTTTGCAACTTATGTCTAGGATGGATTCTTATCTATATAAATTCTCAAGTTTTCCACCGTATCACTGTTTGGAATAATGTTGTGGTTTAAAATTATCTTGGGATTTAGGGTCCAGTCAAAATTTACTTAAAAGTGTATGGATCAGAATTATCTATTCATTCAAAGGGTATTAAAGACGCGATAATATGCTATACTAACTTCCAGAAAGAAACGATGCAAATGGCGACCCTTGCAGAGCCTTGCCAGGGTGCGTGTCCCGACCATCTGGGACACGGCGCAAAAGGCGGGCACCAGAGCAGCATACCCGCGTTCCCGGGGCTCGCCCATCAGGCGCCAGGAGAAGTCCAGGGCAGATTAGGTTTAATCGTAACGAGTCCGACATACCCACCCACAGACACTTTATGCGGGTGGGATACTTAGGCATTCCCCCTGCCTCATCAAAAAACAAAAGTGGCGACCCTTGGTTGAGATATACCACATATGTGTACAATAGTGTACATTCAATAACAAGGTAACTTGTACGCCGTTTACGATCCCAGAATAAAATAATGATCAATCAGATTAATATTTATTCAATATTGGACCTCCATTTATAAATGGAACCAAATATTTACACGTGCATTGTAATTAATATTCATATCATAAATTGAATAAACATATGTTAAGTGCTTAATCTAGCAACTTTTATGAAGAGTTAACTACATACAACCGTGTTTGAGGGTTAACTTATGAGTTTTCTATAAGATCTGCACTCTATGTGTATCAGCTGTCTCACCGACTTCAGAAAAGGAGGTTTGGGAAAATCTCATACAATCACGTAGCTTGGCCTTTTTTCAACATTCCTATGTTCAGACGCCAGCACCTCCAGCTACCTCAATCTGTCGAATTTCTTTTATAGTATTTCATGTTATCACTTAAGCATAAGGTTCACTTTAAATTTTCCAAGACGGGCCTGTTGGCGTCGCAGGTAGATACGCTGCCTTTCACGCCGGAGGTCGTGGGTTCGATTCCCACCCGGGACAAATATTTGTGTGCATGAACATGTCTGTTTGTCCTGAGTCTGGGTGTAAATCATCTATATAAGTATGTATTTACAAAAGAAAAATAGTATATGTATATGTGTATATCAGTTATCTGGTTTTCATAGTAGGTTCAAGCTCTACTTAGTTTGGGATCAGATGACCGTGTGTGAATAATGTCCCAGGATATTATTATATTATATTATATTATTATATAATTGGGGAAATTTCACAGATTGGGGTAGCTTGATGTGCTGGCGTCACGTAAAATATATAATCTGAATTAATACCGATAGCTACAGTAACAACAAAATGTATTTGATAGCGACGAGAGTGCTGATAATTGGCTGATATCCAGAGAAACCAGTATCCATATCAATTCTCCTTCTACAAGTTCACTGCTTTTCGTTGAGCTACCCACGCATGTCCCTAGTTTTTACGCCCATAGCCGACACAAATCAGTCTGAGATGCAAAAACACCCTCTCGGCAACACTCATGCTAGCTATACTAGATTTCATACAGTTTGAAAGTGTAAAACCATTTGTATGAGATAGAATGTCGCCAGCCAGCACGAGAGAGCGCTCGTGTTGCACACACGGCTACATATCAAGCTATACATTTTCAATATAAACTGACCTCTCATTGTATGGAAATCCTATACAACGCGAAATCAGTTTGTACTGGCAATGCTATGTAGCCGTGTGTACTATGGCTAGCCACTTAAATTTGTAACCAAAAGTTAATTCAGATTTTACTACTGCTATTCAATCTTAAAGCACGAGGCTTATTTTTTTGTGGTACAACTTTACTTTAACCTTAGTTATTCCAAAAGTGCTGAACAGTTTATTTCAGGTGTTGATTAAAACATGGCAGTTTCCTTTTTAGAGTTCCGTACCTCAATGGAAGAAGGCACTTAATAAGATCACTTTGTCGACAACGTTTATATATAGAGTACTTTACCGTTCTCTTAGTCCTACAATTTAACAAATTTCACTTCACTCGTGCTAAAATACGTTTGCTGCTTGTTAAATATCATTAACAAGCAGCAAACGTATTTTAGCACGAGTAAAGTGAAATTTCCGAAAGCCACGAAATTGTCGTTACTAAACAAAAATGCGGGAAAAATCTTCGAAATCGATTCCCAAGATGGACAAATTATTTTATACTTAAAAGCTTAAACTATGGGTGGTTTAATTTCAAGGGCCATTGTTGCATGTGAATCACGCCTAAACCTCAAGTTTTTTTTGAATTTCTTTTAACATTTCTCAACTTCAGACTGACTCAATATGAACTATAGAAAGATACACAATCGAGCAACGCGTTATAGTTATTCAGACCTATTATGAAAAGGAACGTCCAAATCTAATTACATATTGTGCAATTCGTCAATTTTTCGGTCAACTTAATCAGGCAGTTACTGGGAACGCTGTGCGCTATCGTGAGATGATAAAATACTTTTTATGGCCCGAAGGTATGGTTGTGGACGCTATGTGGTTTCAACAGGACGGTGCCACTTGCTACACAGCTAACGAAACTATTGCGCGAAAAAATTGATGGCCGAATACTCTCACATCGCGGCGACGTCAAATGGCCGCCAAGATCATGTGATTTGACACGCTTTACTGTCTCACGCTTCACTGCGATTCTAAAGGTCCAGTTCAGGTTCTGGAGCCGGACTGACATAGCGGCGTTTTCATACACTTTTATGTAGTGTAATGTCACTAGCGGTTAAACCTGTGAGTGCGGTACCATTTAACCCCTAACCCCAAGTCTCGTTTCTATTTTGTATCATTTCATTTCAGATCACGCCCCAAGTATCCTTTTTAAAAAATATTCCATGTACAGTTTTGACTTTCCTACGATTTTATTATATGTATAGATGATTTAAGTAAAAATGTTGTAATTTTGGCAGATTTCATATTAATATGATTTTATTATAATATGATTTAATAATATAGTAAATAATAATGACGTATAACAATTTGTAAAAAGATGAAAAATTAATAAATCTAATCTAATCTAATCAGTAATATTAAACAGTATTCAATAAACGTTTCATAACGGCCTTAGGTTTAGTGCAGGGGTGGGGAGCCTGTAAATCAACAGTATCACTATAGCTGTTCACAATTTTAGTCATCCTTGCATAGGTGAATTAGTTCCCAATACTGTTCTCCTAAAAGGCGGATAAAGTGGTGTGATAGAGGTACGTGGAAGCCTTGATGGAACAAGAAATTTAAAAACTGTTAGCAATTTAGTAAAGTATACTTAGTGGGTAAATATTTTGTAGGCATATATTGCGTCACTGCGTATCTGCATTTTTCTAGAGACATCATTGAAACTGTTTTATTCTGAGTCTAGTAGTATCTCTAATACTTCGTGTAGTACAAAGTATTAGAGAGAGAAAATGCCTGCCATTTATTTATTACAGCTTAATATTATTAAACGTTAAAATGTACCGATGACTATTTATTATACGAGTATATCAAATTGTATGTAATTGCTTACCAAGTGCAGAAACTATTTAAGAACCTTAAGGAATTATGTTGTGACTTTGGTTATTTCAAATACCCCATTTTTACTTTTAAGTAAATTTATCAATTTTACGTAAGTCGCAATCTAGATTAGACCCATATCAAGTTAT
The DNA here is from genome assembly GCA_951640165.1 of Pseudoips prasinana. Taxonomy (NCBI): domain Eukaryota; kingdom Metazoa; phylum Arthropoda; class Insecta; order Lepidoptera; family Nolidae; genus Pseudoips; species Pseudoips prasinana. The sequence goes on from OX621248.1 coordinate 36,099,510, forward strand.
GTTTAGTTTAAAATCTACATACAGACTTTTTGAACTATATTGACATTAACAGACAATAATATATCGGTACCTGTAACATGCTATGTGGCTGACGCCAAAAATAACATCCCGTATATTCCGTTATTAGGGCCTTATCATACTAGCGGTATAGAAGCGGCTGCGGGGCGGAGCGGACGCGCAGCGAATTCGTTACGGACACACAACGAACACACCGCGCATGCGCAGCGAATTCGTTGCGGACGCGCAACGGGATTCAAATTCGTCGATGCTTTCGTTTTCGTCTCCGGCGTCTTCGAAGTAATAAAGCCAACAACAGTGTTTCCTCGTCGGAATCCATTTTGTTACTGAGTGTATAATTTGTAGTTGTAAGTCGACAATTTATTACAAACATGCGACGGAAACGTAACGTATTTGACACACGTCCGCAACGAATTCGCTGCGCATGCGCGGTGTGTTCGTTGTGTGTCCGTAACGAATTCGCTGCGCGTCCGCTCCGCACCGCAGCCGCTTCCATACCACTAGTATAATAACGCTCTTAAAGGCCGCCAACGTCCTTGTACGCCTCTCTGGTGTTGCAAGTGTCCATGGGCGACTAAACAAACAGGCTAGCCGCTTGCTCGTTTATTCTTTAAAAATAAAAAGGAAGCAATAAATATCTAAGACGAAATGAAATAATAACATTCACACATTCAAGGACATATTCATAATAGATAATAATATAAATTTAATTTCATAGTTTTACTGTTTGGCTTGGGCGCCACGACCTCGATAATTACTCTGCTGGGTAATCAGTTAGCTTGATGTTTAGATTGATGCTTGATTTTTACAGGCTCTAGCCGTTGAACTAAGAACAACAGATATATTTTACGAGTTTTCTAACACACATTAGAAGGCCACATGCCATTTATGCCATATGTTCGAGAATCATGGCCTACTGATATGTTTATATGGCAGCAATTTAATGTTATTTAAAGGTTTTTGGTTCATCAACATATAGTCTCATCCTGCAGTAGCTCATTATGGCGTAGTACCTACTGGTTTGTAGGCAATTAAAACTTTGGCGCTGCAATCATGTCAACAATTATACAGATAAGTACGTCTGTCAGTTATAAACTAATAGACAATTCAAGGTAAACCTCATAAGATTTACAAATCATTAATAATCTAATACTATCACTGCAGAAAAGCTGTCAATTTTATCACTTAAAAATATTAAAGCCAAAATGTGTAGAATGGCATTACAAAGTTTCTGACTATGTTAAAGATAAAACTGCTTGGGAATGAGTAGATTTAATTCAACGCTTTTAGATAAATTTTATTTAGAAGTTAAGTTGATCCTGATATTATTTTAAAAAAGGATTCCTACTGAGTTTTTAGGCTGTGTTTCTCTGTAGCTAGTCACCACGTTAAACAATCCACGGTAATGGAAAAAAAGTGTCGATGCAAAAAAAAATACTGAATAAAATATGGGCTATGACTATGGCACTTATTGTTACACATGATAAATTATTCTTCCTTTTTCATAGTACACATTTCGTAGTACAACATTTCATTACTTCAATCAGCATAACAAATTATTTTTAAGGTAATTATTTTTTAAGTATTTGGTTAATGGTTATGTATGTAAATATTTGTACAGACGCCAGCACATCAAGCTACCCCAATCTGTCAAATTTCCCCAATTGGAAGTGAACCTTATGCTTATGGTGATAAAGTTCAAAATCTATAATAGAAATTTGACAGATTGGGTTAGCTGGATATGCTGGCGTCTGTACAATACAAGTTCAAAAGTTTATACATAGACTCACGCCTGTTTCCCAGAGGGGTAGGCAGAGACAACGGATTTCCATTTGTCACGATCTTTGCATACTTCTTTTGCCTCGATCACTGTCATTATATTCTTCATACATGCTCGCCGGTTTAGGGTACTTCTGACCTGCCCTTTCTTAAGAACATCTCCAATTTGGTCAGAGAATGTTCGACGTGGTCTTCCCCTTCCGGTTGTCCCATTCACACAGGCCAGGTATACTTCTTTTGTCAATCTTCTTTCATTCATCCTTTCTAAATGGCCAAACCATCTCAACATGCCTTTTTCAATCTTTGTGACTACATCCTCTTTCACACCACAACGCTCTCTTACATCAGTATTTTGAATTCTGTCTCTCAAAGTCACACCACACATACTTCTCAGAGCTCTCATTTCCACTGCATTTATTTTACTTTCATTCTTTTTCTGCCATACCCAACTTTCACTTCCATACATTAAAGTTGGCACTAACACTCCATCGTGCACAGCTAGTCGAGCCTTCTTTGATACTTGCCGGCTACTCATAAAGGCGTGTAGTGCCCCATTCACTCTGTTCCCCGCATTTACTCTTCTAACAATATCTTTTTCATATTTCCCATCTCTCGTAAACAAAGTTCCCAAATATACAAACTCATTCGCCTGTTCGACTTTCTCTCCTCCAATCACAATATCACACGTTTTCGTGTATTCATCCCTCTCAAATACCATTACTTTCGTCTTACCTACATTCATTTTCATCCCTTTCCTTTCAAAAGATTCATGTATACTTGTTACCATCACCTGCAACTCGTCCGCCGATGATGCAAGTAAAACTTGATCATCAGCGTAAAGCAGACATTTGATGAGTAACTCATTCATCCTTACACCGCATTCACTTTCTTTCAAATCTTTTAAACAGCTATCCATGAATAGGTTAAACAACCACGGTGACGCTACACATCCCTGTCTAACACCCTTTTGGATGCTAAACCACTCGGTGTATGACCCGTTAATCCTCACGCAAGCTGGAATCCCTATAAAGAGATTTTAGTGCTTGAACAAGGTTGTCGTTCAACCCATACATGGACAGTACCGACCATAGTTCACTCCTCAACACTCTATCGTAGGCCTTTTCTAAGTCTACGAAGGCACAGTAAACCTTTTGGTTTTTGCCCAAAAACTTCTCTACTATGCTTCGCAGAGAAAAGACCTGATCCATGCATCCCATTCCTTTCCGAAAACCTGCCTGTGCATCCCATATTTTCGCATCGGTTTCTTTCACAACTCTTTCAACCAATACTTTTGCATACAACTTACCAACGACGCTGAGTAGACTAATGCCCCTATAGTTTTACAGTCTTGCCGTGAGCCTTTCCCTTTGTAAAGAGGTACGATGACAGCCTTGCACCAATCACTTGGCACTTGGCCGGTGGTATAGCATAAATTGAATAGGCTGCACAGCTGACTCGCTATGACGCCATGTCCAGCCTTCAGCATCTCGGAAGTTATCCTGTCATACCCTGGTGACTTACCTGATTTCATACCCTTAATAGCTTTCACAATCTCATCCATACCAATGTCATCTTTACATTTGTTCTTGTCTATACTTAGTGAACTACGTTCACTCTCTGTTACACCTCTTTCATACAAACTTTCAAAATACTCCTTCCAACGTTTTAACACGCATTCTTCCCTTATCACTATATTTCCATCTTGGTCTCGTATGGATTTCAGTTCTGAGGTTTGAGTTATGCCTCTCACTGATCTAACGGATTTCCAGAAAAACTTAATGTTCGTCTGAAAATCCTTAGACAACCTTCTATCAAAATTATCCTTTTGTTCATTTTTCTTTTCATTCACCACATCCTTTACAATTCCTTTCATTTTCCTATAATCATTCCAGGCCCTTTCTATATCCTCATTCGTCGCCTTATGCATTCGTTCGTTTGCTCTGGTGGCTAGCCAGTCTAACCACGCTTTCTTCTTTTCACATACAACTTTTTGTACACTTTTATCCCACCAAATATTCTTCATCTTTCTTCCTCTTCGTCTCTTTATTACACCACATACTTCACCAGCTACACTCACCACACCTTCTTTGACTACCTTCCATAGCTCTTCTACTTCTCTTATGTCTTCAGATCCCTCAAACTTCTCAACCAACTTACTTTTGTACTCATCTGCCACTTTTTCCTCTTGCAGTTCCTCTACTTTTATTCTCTCTAGCACACTTTTAGTCTCAGGGATTCGGTGGCGCCATCCTTTGAATAGACCACTTATTCGGCTCATTACCAGAAAGTGGTCTGTATGGATTGCGGTCCCACGATAGACTCTTGTGTCTAGAACATTCTTTCTCAGTCTTTCATCTACAATCACGAAGTCAATCATACTCTTTCTCACATTTTTCCTCTCTCGTGTAAACGTATGGATTCTTTTATGTTCAAACATAGTATTTGTAACACAAAGACCCCATTCCAAACATATCTCAAGCAGACTGTACCCATTCTCATTCTCACTCTCGTCACCGAATTGACCTAGTACTCTTTCAAAACCATCACGTTTTACCCCAACCCATCCATTAAAATCACCTAACATTATTACTCTTTCATTATACTGACTTAACCGCAACACATCTCTCAGGGTCTCCTAGAATGCCTTTTTTTCCTCTTGTTCTCGCTGTATTACAACTGCACCCATATCTACAGGAGCGTACACTCCTACTAGGAAGATACGGGTCATACCAACTTTCATTCTCAACCACATTACTCTTGCATTCACGCATTCGAACTCAGTCACACACTCAGACATACTTGTGGAAAGAATGAGACCCACACCTTGGCAACCTCTGGTGGTGTTCGGTACTCCAGACCAATACGCCGTGTATTGTCCGTGTGTTGTAGTATCACACCCTTTCCGCTTCGTCTCATTCACACACAACACATCAATCCGCTTTTCACTCATCAGCTGACATACTTCGTCCATCTTACCTTCTATTCCTCCTCCCACATTCAACGTAGCAATACGGCTCTCCGTTGGCCACTTTTCGCCTCTCCGGGAAACGAGACGTGACGGGTGGCGGACCACGTCGCCGAAAAAAGTCAAAAGTTTATATACCACCTTATTTCTTAAACATACAAATGGCACCATCTCATCTCTTCCCAGAACTCAAAATAGAGCTAGCAAGACGGCTGAATCGGATGAGAGCCCCCAGAGGCAAATATAGCCTGTAAATTGTTAAATATTTATGCGTATTGAAATCGAAATATTGGGGCCTTGGGGTCCTTGCCTTGCTTACATACTCTTAAATCGATGCTAGCTGCTGTACATGTAACATGTTGCCAGTATGCTGGTTTATGTCAACAGCAAACCATCATTGTCATCCAGCTTAGAAGTGCTGCCAGCACTCTGATAATATTATCCACTGGCAGAACCCCTTGTAAGTTTTGTTTTTGGATGATAGTTAATTTTATAAATTGAATGATAATTTAATTTAATTTTATGCTGGATGCGTTTGCGCATGACCACGATCTCACCTGATGAAAAGTAAAGATGTGGTCAAAGGTGGTCCGCGCTGTTCACTCTAGCCTTCAACAAACCCATGTTGTATGAATCTGGAAACACGTCGTTCGGGAGGGAGTTCCACTGCTTAGCTTAAAATGGTAGAAGTTCTACGGACTACCTACAACATAGCCGACTGAAATATGATGTATCAATTTGCTGCTTGTTACCTAAAGTATAACATTTGTGTACCAAATACTGGATTCTGATTAACTGTCATAACTAGTTTGGAAATTGTTGTTGTATTTGATTTAGTTAGAACCGGTTCAGACTGGTTTCGATGACGATGCATAACAATGTGGAATTAGATAGTTTTGTTTCAGAAGCATTCACAATAATTAGAGATAGCAATCTAATGCATAATAAGACGTAGATTCAAAATAATTTAACATCGTTTTATAAGTCGCTTGTATATTGTTCTCGGTGAAACTAATCGCGTAGCTACATCAATGCCCTCGTGTCCAGGCTTCGATTGCCGAACAGGAAAATTTGTCACCCATATATTATTGATCTACCTCTAGGTAAGCTTTGTAAAATAATTTTGTAACCATGATTTTATTTTTACTCAAAAAATAGAAATGTAATTGGAAAGCGTTCGCAAGAATGAGAAGTGTCAATAATACATAAATATTGGAGTCCAGATACTTAAAAGATATGAATGTTAGAAAACAGTCGTATTCTTTATATAAAAATAAGGAAATGCCAATAGGATTTTTTTTTATAAGTAAAAAGCAATTTTTTAGATGTGTTTATATTAGCTTTTTCACTCAAAAGCCAAGGCAGTTTTAATCTTTATTATATCAATAACAATAACATAATATCTTGGGACATTATTTACACACGGCCATCTGATCCCAAACTAAGTAGAGCTTGTACTATGGAAACCAGATAACTGGTATACTACATATACTACTTTTGTAAATAAATACTTTTATAGATAAATAACACCCAGATTGAGGACAAACAGACATGTTCATGCACACAAATATCTGTCTTGGGTGGGTGAATCGAAGCCACGACCTCCGGCGTGAAATGCAATGACGGTCACCATAGCCTAGTTGGTAGTGCTCCTGCCTACGAAGCTGGTGTTCCTGGGTTCGAATCCCGGTAAGTGCAAATATTTGTGTGATGAGCACGAATATTTGTTTCTGAGTCATGGATGTTTTCTATGTATATATGTATTTATCTATCTATATAAGTATGTATATCGTCGCCTGGTACCCATAGTACAAGCTTTGCTTAGTTTGGGGCTAGGATGATCTGTGTGACATTGTCCCCAGATATTATTATTATTATTTGCACATGTACAACCTAAAGATGGTCGACGGCACAATTTGCAGATTCTGCCAGAAATCAGAGGAAACTTCAATTATGCACATTTTGTGCTCGTGCAGACCACTAATGCATTACAGAAGTATCTACTTGGGACAGCACATCATGTAACCGGAAGAGAAACAAACACTTACTGCACAATCAATCTGGAAGATTATTAAAGCTATAGGATTAAGCAGTGAACTCTAACAAATCAAGGAACTCTGCTACAATAGATCAGAAAGGTATCAAGCCCCAAATACAAATAATACTATAGAATACCGGAGCCACAAGACCATCGTCGTCAGTATCGTATTTAACAAAAATATTAATTACTATTGTATGTGGACATACATAATAATAACATATTGTTCAATTAGGTAGGAAAATGAAGCTTCAACACCTTGGATAATTGCTCTTAATTACAATTTTCCTGTCCACCTCAGTCCCCGTCACTAAACACAAAGAAATCAACTAATTATAGTTAAGCTAGTTAGGTGGCAGCACATGGGTATGGAATGTGTGGACGTGCGATAGCCGCGCCACTAATTAAATAACTTAGTTCTTGTGACTCGAATGAAAAGGTAAGCCAGTGGTATACTAACTATAAGGCAGCTTTCACTTTACTTACTTGATGTCCTCAGCCAAAATTCAGTGACCAGTCTCAATAGAGATTAGCCATCTGCGCAGGACATATTATAGTGCAAAAGTGTGTGCGCAAACACAGGGGCACTTTCTATTCCATCACTCTCATGATCCGATGGGACGCCTAGCGACACGACCGGAAAGAGGTCTGGTACAGGACCGACGGTTTTACGTGCTCTCCGAGCCACAGGGGTATAATACCGCCAACTCCCAGACTTCGGGCTGATCCTGCGAAATTTTTCTTTTTACAGAAAAGTCGCAAAATCACTTTTGGCCCGAACCGAGATTTAAACCCAGGAACTCGTTTTCTGCGGGTGAACACGTTACCGCTTGACCAACGAGGTACTTACTTATCGTATGGGCAGTGGCTACCCTATGGTTAGAGTTGTTCAAGCCGCCCAGTAGGCCTCTGACATGACTTAACGACTGTTGTCGAATGACTACAACCGGGACCGACAGCTTAACGTGCTCTCGGAAGCATGGAGACGCTCAGAAATTCCACCTTAGCGGTCACCCATCTATGCACTGACCGCGAGATTAGTTGCTTAACCTCACCCGATAACTTACCAGTGAGAGCATCTAGCTATGAGCGCCATGCACTTCACTGTACTGTCTCGTATGGGAAGTGGTAGCTCTAGAATCAGTGGAGTTCAAGCCGCAAGTTTCTGTAGTAAAACTTCTGTACGCACGCTTAACTTGGGGAGTAAACTGGCGAATGCGTGACGTGAGCGTTACGAAAAGTGTGATCGGGCGAGGCGAGGGGATGTTGAGATAAGATAGAAAGAGAGGGTTGCGTTTCGTATATTACTGTAGGGGTAAGAGAGAGAGGTGCACATGTTTTCTTTCTCTCTTTATCTCATAGCCAGTAATGTTTCTGGTATCTAAGTTTTATTTCAGTCTTAATGTCTAAAGTACACTCGTTTTTAATATAATATATTATTAATCTATAAATAAAACAAAAAACTTGTGTGTACTTCTGCACACGCGTTAGAAGTTATACTTCTTAATATACAACTTGAACATAGTTATCAATTTTCATACCACCTAGAACTAACGTCATGCTGTTATTTTTACGATGCGCGCGCAGATGCGCGCGTGTTAGGTAAGACCAAATAGATGTATTGATAAGTATAGATATAGCCAGATATGCAAAGCTCTAAAATATAAATTGTTATAAATAAGATTACTTTATATCGTTAACCAACAACAAAGCATCATACTTTGACGTACACCGGCCCGTCGCCACCAAAATGTTAGACTACCGCCTTTTTATTAATAACATATTTAATTATAAATCTACAATTATTTTATCTACCAACATATATATAGTTATATACTTATTATATCGATTCCAAGTTAACACGCGCATCGTAAAAATTCACTGTCATACCACCTAGAACTAACTTCATGCTGTTAAATTTTTTGGTGTCGGTGTGCGCGCGCATCGTAAAAATTCACTCTCATCATTTTTCTCCATCGCGCCAAAAGAAGTATAACTTCAAAAATCCATTCGGAATTAGTGAACTCAGAGTCAAATTTCGAGCACGGCAGCCAATTTCAAAGGAAACTGGCCCGTGTGGGACATATTATATCATACACGTACACTTACTATTATTACTCTCATCATCCGATGGGACAGCTAGTTGACAAGACCGGAAAGAGTGCAGGCAGGTTCTACGGCTTTACGTCTTCTCTCCGAGGCCCGGGGGGTGCAATACCGCCAACTTTCTCCGACAGCGACTGAGACGACACTGAGAATTTACCTCCAAAATTCAATTATCACTTTTTGGCCCTACCCAGGATTTGAAACCAGGATATTACTATCTGCGGTCGAACACACTACTGCTAGACCGACGATACAGTCAAAGTTCGGAAGTTCTAATCCCAGAGTGAAAGCTTTAAATAACTTATGCATTTCTTGATGCATAAGTTATTACAGAGTCTTGTACTTACAAGGAATCGGAATAGCGTAGTTCGTTGCCCTGGTTACCCTATAAACCGTAGTAATCAAATAATAATGTATAGATATTAATTCTAAGTCTTTGAGACGCTTGCCGTATGGGCCCTTCCACTTTGTAACCGTGCTAGTCCACCTCTCGTCCTGTAGCCTCGCTACGTGACCCGCCCACTTCCATTTAAGTCTTTTGGCGTAGATTAGAGCATCCTTGACTTTGGTCATTTCTCTGATTTTGGAGTGGTTAATTTTTTGTACTTTTTTAATATTTAGCATGCTCCGTTCTATTCCGCGTTGGCAGGTAATAATTTTGTTTTTGACTTTTGATGTGTACTTCCACGTTTGACAAGCGTAGGTTAGGCATGGTAGGAGGCATGATGTCATAACTTTTGTTTTGATATTTATTGGCATGTTGCTTTTAAATATTTCGCTAAGGGACCAGTATTTGTTCCAAGTATTTTGTGCTCTTCTTTCAACTTCTAGGTCGTTCAGTTTTCTATCAAAGCCAATTTGTTTGCCAAGGTAAATGTATTGTTCTGTATATTTCAAGGTTTCGTTGTCGACCGATATCTTCCTTTGTGTGCTGTTTGTCATGACCATTGTTTTAGAAAGATTAATTTCCAGTCCTATCTGTTTGCTGACTAAATTTAGTAAATCAATCATGGTTTGTAGTTGTATGCTAGATTCTGATAGGAGTACTAAGTCATCTGCGAAGCGTAGGTGACTTAAATATTTGCCGTTAATGTTGAGCCCTGTTTTTTCCCAGTTTAGTCTTTTTATTATTGACTCTAGAATGGATATAAATAATTTTGGGGACAATGGATCACCTTGTTTCACTCCTCTTTCGATGGGAAATGAAGGACCGGTAGATTCTAGTTTTATTTTGGCTGTGCTACCCTTATAAATATTTTTGATTATTTCTATATACTCTTGCTCAACTTCCTGAGCTTGTAGAGCATTCCATATACTTGAGTGTGACACGGTATCAAACGCTTTTTTATAATCGATATACGCGATGTAGAGCACTCTTTGCTTTTCCTGGTATTTTTCCATTATTAGTTCTAGCGTGTGTACATGATCTATAGTCAAAAAGCTCTTTCGAAAACCTGCTTGTTCTATTGGTTGTTTTACTTCTAATGTGACACTTATTCTCTTGTTTATAATAGAAGAAAACAGTTTATAGATGCACGAGAGTAAGCTAATCGGTCTATAGTTCTTAATGTCTTTTGAGTCTCCTTTTTTGAAAATTAAAATTATTTCTGACTCCATCCACTGTGATGGTATTTCAGCAGTTTCTAATATGCTGTTAAATAATTGTGTTAAGGGTGTAGTCAATAACGGGTAGGCGAACTTTATGGCTTCGTTCGTGATGCCATCTGGTCCTGGGCTTTTATCTAACTTTAACTTTTTTATTTCTTGCATGACTTCATTTTCTGATATTGGTGTTAAGTTTCCTCTCTTGTTTATGTCTGCAGTGTTAGCAATATTATGTTGAGTATACTCCTTTACCTGGGAGCTGTATAGAGCTTTGTAAAAATCAGTTGCTACCTCTATAATATCTTTACGATTATTTACAGTTCTGCCTTCACGGTTCAGACCATCTATCCAGTGTTTATTTGTTTGTAACTCTTTAAAAGCTTTTTTTGAGCTTCCTGCTCGTTTTAAGTGTTTTTCGATAGTATTCGATCTGTAAGTTCTGTAGTCGTGTTTTATGTATTTACTTATTAGTTTGTATAGTACTGATAGTTCATTTTTTGTTGCCCGGGTTTTAATCTTAGCATGTTGAAGCTCCTGCCGTCTCTTAATTAGTGCCAGAGTGTTCTCTTTTAAAACTTTATGTGTACCTTTTGACATTTCGTTAGGTGTTCGAGCCTCTTGTAAGCTCTGGAGTATATTCTTTGTCAATGTGTCATAATAAGCTTGTATTGATGTTTTTCCTTGCCAATTTTTGGTGTCTTGTAAGTGAGATAAAATGTTTTGTTTATAATTTATTATTTCTTTCTCAGTTTTCAGTGGTGCATATCTGTTGTTTTTATATGCCGTGCGTTTCTTTTTTTGTTTTGTGATAGTCAGGGTTGCTCTCAATGGTCTGTGATCCGACGGATAGTTGAGGTTTAAAACTTCAATATTTTGGAAAAAGTTAGGTTGATTTGACAGTATATAATCTATTTCGTTTTTGAATTTTCCATTCGGTGACCGCCAGGTCCATCTTTGGTTGGGTTTTTTATGGAAGAAAGTGTTTAAAATTGCAAGTTTGTGTTCAAGAGCGAAGTCAATTAGCCTTTGACCTCTCTGGTTTCTTTTGCCATAGCCGTTTGGTTTCATTATTAAATATTCGTTTTTCCTAGGTTGTCCTATTTTGGCATTTAGATCACCCATTATTAGATAATTCTTGTAAGCTTGGCCGATGGCCTTATTGATATTCGAGTGGAAGGTGTTAATATCCTGCTCACAAGCCGCTTCAGTCGGCGCGTACACTTGTATAAGTGATATGGTTAGACCTTGAATGTTTAGGTTTAATAATGCTACTCTATCACTAATGCCCGTGAAGCTTTCAATCCATTCCTTGCGAGTTTTCTTTATTAAGAATCCAACTCCATATTTACCAGGTGTGTGGCCCGTGTGGCATAGTATAAGATTCTTGTGTTCTTCTATTAGGGTGCCACTACGCCTTATTTCGCATAAGCCAATTATGTCATATTTTATTCCTTGAGTTGCTTCGCATAGTTCAATTAGGCGTTCGTGAGTAGATAGAGTTCTGACGTTGTAAGTCAAAATGTAGAGTTCATCGTTTATTTTGTTCGTAGAGTTAGATATTTCTTGTGTTTGAGTTACTTTCTGCATTTTTGAGGAAGTTTGAATTTTTTTCTTTAGAGGGTTTTGGTCTTGATCTTCCACGGTGACCAGCCGGGTTGGAAGATGAGGTTTGGTTTTTATTGATGTTTTTTGCGTGTAACTTGTGTCGGAGGGGGACGATAGTTGCTATATGTTGTTGCATTCGCTTTGCTGGGGGCTGAGCGTGTTGTTTTGGTTTTTATTTACTAAAAAATTAAGCATGCTTGGTTTCACAATTCCTTCAGATAGGCTAGAAGTTCTTCTTATTTGTGCCTGGGGTTTATTTTTCTTGTTGGTTGTTGTTCTGTCGTCTGTAGTTGTTTCAGGAGGTGATGTAAGCAACCTCTTATTGCTGCCCGCGGTTTTGTTTTTAGCTTGTATGACAAGTTTGTCATATTTAATCTTTGCTATATTGCCTTTCTCTCTCTCGAGTTTAGCCTGCACTTGTAGTTCTTTTCGTTTTTCTAGTATTTGCTTTGGGTAGTCTTCAGTTATGTAATATGTAGTATTTTTGAGTGCCTCTCCTCGCTGTTTGAATATTTTTATTTTGGTGCCAAGTGTGGTAAATGTAGCAATTATTGGTCGAGACCTTTCGCCTTTTTTGCCGATTCTCTTGACTTCTTGAATATCCCTGTGATCTAGGTCTAAAGAGAAATATTCCTTCACAAAGTTGATTATAATATTTTCCAATATTTGGTATGAGGTTTCGGTTTCCTGAATGCCGAAAAAGACGATACTATTTTTACGTGCATGTTTTTCCAAGAAAAAAATTAGTTTTTCTTCATTTTCCAGCTTTTCTTTGAGGTTTTCACATTTTTCATCCAAAATTTTAAACTTTTCTTCCAGTAGATTGTTTATATTTTGTGTTACTCTTTCTGTTACATTTTCACCGCTTTTTAGGATTGTACTTTTCTGTGAATCTAGTTCGCTCTGAATTTTGCGTAGTACATTCATAACCTCTTCCATGATTATTAAGATAGTTTAGATTTATTTAATTTGGTACTGCTGGTGGCGACCTCTCGTACAATTTTTACCGCAACTCGTCGTGTGTGATAACACAGGCGCATAGGCAACGTAGTCTAGGCGCTTCTCGTCGTCTACTTGTTCGGAACTTGTTGACTTGCTTTCCGGTTTTTTCAACAGATGGCGTTAGTCTCTTAGAGTAATCTTGCAAGTCATTTTATGCAGTTACGATATAATAACACAGATTTTGTTATACTGATGGTATGAGATAGTTTTTACTCACGATTTGCCTGTCTTTTGCTTGTCTTTTTACCCAATATTTTCGCTTTCTTCGGAAAATGGGCGTAAGATGCACGGAAGCCGTAAACACACAATCACGGTATTTCACACTTTTCCCAACTTTCTACTAGATATAGGGTTTTGTCCACACTGTATGATATGATTTAATTGTTCATTTACCACTTTTTCTCTAATTCACTGAGATTTTTGCACTATATTTAATTTTACGGTTGTAAATAACACGGACTCGAAGTATACGTTGGCTCACTAGCGCCCTCTCCCTGGGGACTTTTGTCTCAAAGGCAGACCACACACAAGGTGGGCAGACGAGATAACGAAAATAGCAGGCCCCTGCTGGTCGCAACTAGCTCAAGATAGAGACCACTGGGATTCTTTAGAGGAGGCCTTCACCTTCGCCTAAGGAGGGGTTCTTGCATAAGATTTTTTTTAGTTGTACCATATTTACCTAAAAGTTATAATATTTTATTCATTTTTTACTTCTTAATTCCTAAAGTCTGTAACATTTACTTGCGAGAAATAAAAGGCTTTTTATTTTATTTTATTTTATTATTTATTATTAATTCTAAGTACCAAATTGTTACTGCACGTGTGGCGCAGCGGCTAAGTCACCTTGCCGCTTCATGTCCCCGGTTCGATGCCCGCGCATGGCAACTATTGACCCATAAATAGTTGTTCTGAGTCTGGATGTAAATTTTGTCCGTTACATGTTCGTAGAGAACCCCGCGACACAGGGATTAGATTCCCTAGTGCAAGCGATGTAGTATACCAATCTTTTAAGTCTAGTTGAGACGAGACATTAAATTACCCCAGTGCTGAAACGGGGGTAATGTAATCATATTCTTATTAATATACTTATGTTTAAAATATTTGAGTAGCTTGATTTTGGTACTTTCGAACTATTTAACTAGACTTTGAGAAGTAAGTCTTAAGAGATTTTGGATTGAAACTTAAAAAATTAAACGAACGAAGTAAAATTAACAACGAGCAACTTTTCAGTATTCAAATCGTATAAATAATCTTTGTATTTTTCTTTGGTGGGCGATCCAATCTACATATTTATACGGAAACTTAAAAACTTTCATTTTATAGAGCCTTCCCAGATGGTGCGGCTAGTCTGTGTGCTAACATTTTATAACCCAAGTTCAAGCACATCCGGCCAAAACTATCTCCATTAACTAAATATCTATAGATTTTTATTTTAATAAAGAGCTATAGTGGTATAAATTTAATTCAGATTTTTTTAAAAATATTTTTCTCTGATGTGGGGTTCAGACGTAGCAGTAGGTAAACGAGGATCGTCTGAAATATTGTTACAATTGAGCTTTTATTGGTTGTCTATTGCCACTTGGAAGTATGTCAATACAAGTTCTAATACATAAATGCAAATATCATACCAATGATTTAGTTTATTCACTAAATGATTTAAGACAGGTAGGGCACAGTGTTCATCCTCTCAAAGAGCAGCCCGACTGGGGAAATACCTCCACCTTATAGAAGAAATTCCTTAATAATAATAATAACATCTAGGGACAATGCCACACAGATCATTCTAGCCCCAAACTAAGCAAAGCTTGTACTATGGGTACCAGGCGACGATATACATACTTATATAGATATATAAATACTTAAATACATAGAAAACATCCATGACTCAGAAACAAATATTCGTGCTCATCACACAAATATTTGCACTTACCGGGATTCGAACCCAGGACCACCAGCTTCGTAGGCAGGAGCACTACCAACTAGGCTACGGTGAATAAATAACTTTAATGTTGTGTTTCTGCGTGTGAGTTAGGTTGCCAGAGCTTATCGGAGTGAGGGGAAGGATCAACAATACTTATTTCGTGACTCTCTAAAGGCCGGCAACGCACCCACGATTCCTCTGGTGTTGCGAGTGTACATGGGCGGCGATGATCACTTACCATCACGTACCACTTGCTCGTTTGTCGCCATCTGATATAAAAAAAAAAGTATTATTAGCTACGCTGCGCTATATGTATAAAGTAGAATGAAACGTTAAAAATACTTTATATCAGATAAAAAGTGGCCCCATTGATAATACTCTTTATGATACACAAAGTTGTAAATATTGTATACAAAGCGTAGTATCGTGAGATGCATTTTCCATGCAAAATGTTGGTATAGCTCAAATTTGATTTCCCTATCTAAAAGTATTAAACTACTAACATGAATGTTCAAATCAAATCAAATCGTTTATTTGCATAAAACAGGTAATAAATGGTGGTTACATTATAATAAATTTGCACTGTCTACTACAAGGTGCGCAAATTTTTGTCATAAGACATTGGTGTTGGTGAATATAATACAATATGACTGTTCAGAATAATATCAGTTACAGATTTACCCGGTAAACAGTTGAATTACATTCATTATAAAAATTATACAATCAGAAATTTAACAAAATATTGTGTTGCTGTTGGCAAATGCTTGTTTTTCACGCTGGAGGTCGTGGGTTCGATTCCCATCCAGGACAGATATTTGTGTGCATGAACATGCCTGTTTTTCTTGATTCTAGGTGTAATTATTTATATAAGTATGTATTTACAAATGAAAGTATTATATGTGGTACATCAGTTATCTGGTTTCTATAGTACAGGCTCAACAATTCGATAGCTCCAAATATAAAGGTCAACAATAATATGTTTGTAAATTTTGGCGGAGATGTGTTTCATTGACAAATGTCAATGAAACACATCTCCGCTAAAATTTATCTACGCTTATATTTAGATATAATCCATCATAACTCTACCTGTAATGTTAATTTTATGCTCTTAATATCTATATATATATACACATGGCCTTTGCGTCTGTTACAGACGAATTACAGCGCATTGTCTGAGAAACATTTCTTTTGGTGGCTTAACAAACCGATACGAGAGCGACATAGCCTGCCGCAGGCCTGACAAGAGAAGTTTGCGGTGGTTGGTGCTGAGCCGCTTTCATGTCGCCTCTGTCTTTTATCAGCAAGTACTCCGAACCAGGCTTCATCACAGATCTTACGACCCTACTACACGTTTGCGCCATTCAACTCCATTTTCAGCGAGCTTTTCCCAGCTACAGTGGTCAATTTTAAAAGCGGCCATATCCCGCTTGGTGCAGTCTTTAAAGCGAAGCAGAAGTCTACCGACATCGCGCTTCGCATTAGCTACCGCACCCAACAGAACACATCGTGGTATTCGAGTGGGTTCCATTCTGTGCACATGCCCCATCCAACGTAAACGCTTCTGTTTAAGAAACACTGTCAGGCTAGGTAGCTGTGCTATTTCTAGAACTCTCTCGTTAGTGACCCTATCTATACTATGCAAAATTATCTATAATAATTAAAGCTCTAACTAAAGCTGAAATTCCCTGCTACCGTTAATTGTAGTGTAATACTGAGGTAATAGCTGATGTCCTTAGCGATTTACGTCAATGACAGATCTCAAATGAGTAATACTGGGAAATTTCTATTGTAGTAGTCGATAGCATGGCAGTATAGTTTTAATTCCTATTACTGCGTTTGACCACTAAGCTTACAGAAGCTTCGGTAATAAAATTTCGATGTAAAACGCTGTAGCGATACTTATGTTTATACTGCCATTATATCGGCTCAGTAATCATCGCCATATGCTCTCACCGGTCCGAAAGTGATTGGCTAGGTTAAGCAACTAGGCTCGCGGTAAGTCCATAGATGGGTGACCGCCAAAGTGGTTTAATTTCAGAGCGTCTCCGTGCTTCGGCGGCCACGTTAAGCTGTCGGTCCTGGTTGAAATATTCGTCTTTGATATTGACATTTGTCTTCGATATTGACGTAACCGGCAATGGCGAGCAACAAATAGTGGAACATCAGGTTGGCAAATCTCTTAGTAGAGTGGATAAATATGGCGTTATCAGGAGATTTTACGGACATTAAACACAGTCTTATCTCATTATATCCAATTATTATTAATTCAATATTGAGAGAATAATATTATATTCTAATGTACAGACGCCAGCACATCAAGCTACCCCAATCTGCCATATTTCCCCAAAAGAAAGTGAACCTTATGCTTATGGGATAAAGTTGAAAATTTATAAAAAAAACCGGCCAAGTGCGAGTCGGACTCGCACATGAAGGGTTCCGTAGCAGAAAGTGTTTCAGTTGATTATTGAAAGCAAATTGCGGTTTAAAACGTATTAAAAAAACTACTTGCTAGATGTCGTTCAAACCAATTTTCGTTGTTAGTTTCTATGGTAATGTACATCATATATTTATTTAAGTTTTATCATTCTCTTATTTTAGAAGTAACAGGGGGGGTGGGACACTCATTTTACCACTTTGGAAGTGTCTCTCGCGCAAACTATTCAGTTTAGATAAAAATGATATTAGAAACCTCAATATGATTTGTGAAGCCCTATCCTACACATGTATGGGTAAAATAAGAAAAAATATATTTTTTTGAGTTTCAGTTCTATGTATGGTGACCCCCCAAAATTAATGTTTGTTTTCTATTTTTGTATAAAAATTCTAATGCGGTTCACAGAATACACCTTCTTACCAAGTTTCAACAGTACAGCTCTTATAGTTTCGGAAAAAAGTGGCTGTGACATACGGACGGACAGACAGACAGACAGACATGACGAATCTATAAGGGTTCCGTTTTCTGCCATTTGGCTACGGAACCCTAAAAATTTAAAGATTGGGGTAGCTGGATCTGCTGGCGTCTATACAATAATATTCTCCACGATATTTTTAAAGATAATAATATTTGGATACTAAATAGGAATAAAATTGATGTGGATTATGTCACAACTATTGACAGAAGAATTTCTGAGTGAAATCTTCGCCTAATATCTATAGTATATTATACATACTTCCTATCCCACTTTCATAGATAAAAATATTGAAAATTTGTTCACGGTTGAACGGGAAGTTCACACAGTTATTATTGCAGCGGCTAAGACTGTCGCCTCGCCGCTTCATGTCGTGGGTTCGAGTCCCCCTACAACTATTTATGTGACCCATAAATAGTAGTTTTGAGTCTGGATGTAATTTGTGTCCGTCTATTATATGTTTGTAAAGTAACCCGCGACACAGGGATAACATTCCCTAGTGCAGGCGTTGTATTAAAAAAAAGTTAAAGCTTTACAAATATTATTGAAGCATTCCTGAAGCCTAAATATGTCAAGTGACTTTTCTCCGAAACTGAAAAGGCTTACTTGCTAATAATATAAACCCACTGTTACTACGCTCTCGAAGTAGGCAAAACGCAAAAAAATATCTGCCGTTTACGTTAATCCCTAGGAACCGTACTAAAACTTCGAGCACGCTTTACGTTATTGAAATTTAATCCTTCTTATTAAACATTGACAGAACTTAGGTAGGCTATATTTTAAAAAAACCTGCCATGTGCGAGTCGGACTCGCACATGAAGGGTTCCATAGCAGCAAGTATTTCAGTGGATTAAATTAATGCAAATTGCGGTTTATGACGTATTAAAAAAAAACTACTTACTAGATCTCGTTCAAACCAATTTTCGTTGTTAGTTTACATGGTAATATACATCATATATTTTTTTTAGTTTTATCATTCTCTTATTTTAGAAGTTAGAGGGGGGGACACCCATTTTACCACTTTGGAAGTGTCTCTCGCGCAAACTATTCAGTTAAGGAAAAAAAATATATTAGGAACCTCAATATCTCGCTATCTCGCTTGTCGTCAACGTTACGGCATCCATAGATCGTTCACGAATCGGGGCGTTATTTACGTTGTTGGCCAAGACAATACACGGCATATAATACATTCAATGTCGGACATAAACAACATCGGGCATCAAAACACAGCTGAAGACAACGAATCTGCTGTCTCCGAGCCAGCCGCATCGACTACTGCGCCGAAGAACACCGCAAGGTCCAAGCGAGCCGTCACTAAAAAGTGATATTTTCATTTGTGATCGCAGTCTGGGTAGTAAGTCCCTTATTTTAGCTTCTACCCCTTATTCGCTTTTACAAACATGCCATTCGATGTTTGCTTTTTTTATAAGTAGTTATGAGATGACACTCAAAGAGAATATAAAAATCAATGATTAGACAGATGTGGGCGGATATTCTCGCTCAATTTATCGTTTATGCTTTAGTTAAGTTTCTTTTGTGTTGCCATTCTGTTTAACTATTAATATAACTAAAATACCCCGACTGCGATAACATTTCCATAAAAAGTATAGGATTTTATTAATCATTTTAGTACGTAGTGTTATTTTAATATGTTTTAAGACTGTCGTGTTACGAGTATAGTGTTTGAGTTAGTTTTTTATCTTTTATATTTGTACTTCTTTTTTTTTATATTATTGTTGTATCTTAATCAACACATAACCGGTGGGTGGACAATATAAAGCAATTTTTATAAGTATAGTATTATAGATTAGTTTTAGTAATTATTGTATATCTATATTATTTTATTTATCTATTATTTAATATTTATGTTGCAATCAAGTTCTTATAGTGATGATGAAGACTTTGTTTCATTGACAAGCGATGAAACAAGTTTTGCCAGTATACCCTCCTTGACAGAAACTTTAGATTCTCAGTTCTCTGATGTTCCCAAGAACTTTAATGTTATTCACATCAACGCCCAGAGTATTCCGGCACATTATTCTGATATGCTGGCCAGTTTTGACTGTAAGAATATCCATGCAATCCTTGTCTCTGAATCATGGCTTAAACCATGTCTGCTCTCTACTTCATATTCCCTACCCGGTTTCCATCTGATTAGGAACGATTGTATTAATGGTAATGGCGGGGGCGTTGCTATATATCTTCGATCACATATACCTTATCGTATTGTTAATATGTCATCGCAGCCTCCCCCAACAAACGCCGGCGAGCATCTTTTCCTAGAAGTAGAGATGCATCATACGAAAGTCCTTCTTGGTGTTTACTACTGTCCTTCTTTGCGTATAAACTACTTCTCCTCTTTGGATATCCTTCTAGAAAACTTAGTTCCAGCTTACAGTCATGTAATAGTCATGGGGGACTTCAATACTTGCCTCCTTAAAAATGATTCTCGTTCATCTACTCTTCAGTCGATAATTCAGTCGCATAATCTTTCTCTATTACCTCTTAATGCTACGCATAACTTCCCTAACTGTACACCATCTATCTTAGACTTAGTAATTGTTTCTTCCAAAGGGCATGTGGCTCATTATGGTCAATGCCCTGCGGACTCTTTTTCATATCACGACCTTATTTTCCTGTCGTATAAAATTCGTCCACCTAAGGCGAAACCAAACATTCTTTTGCAGCGCAATTTTAGTGGCATGGACACTGATAATCTTCGGAGAGATGCTAGTAATATTGACTGGTGTTCACTAACTTCTGCGAACTCCATTGATAATAAGGTGTATTTGTTTGAAGCTTCTTTAATTCAACTCTACGATGTCCACGCACCTATTAAAAGGGTCAAACTAAAGCATCTTCCTGCTCCATGGCTTACTCAAGATATTAGGAAATTGATCGATAGGAAAGCAGTAGCTAAGTCACGATACAAATCTGATCCATCAGAAAAAAATAAATCAAAGTATAATTCGACCAGGAATCACTGTAATAAGGTGTGTAGGAATGCTCAACGCCAACACATTCATAGCTCAGTCCAAAATGGTGACCCAGCAAAAGTCTGGAGATATTTAAGATCTTTGGCTATAGGGAAATCACGTCAAAACAACATTTCTAAAGATTTAGATATTGATTCACTAAATCTTCATTTCTCAACGTCGTCCAATTTTGATAGGACTACTAAAAAGAACACATTACAGCGTCTTTCATCGCTTCCCAGCCCTAACTATTCACAATTTAATTTTAATCAATTCTCTGCTTGTGATGTTAAGAAAAGCATACTATCAATCACATCCAATTCTATTGGAAGTGATTGTATCAGTCGTAATATGATCCTCCCAATACTTGATGAGATCCTACCTGTCCTTGTTCATATCCTTAACTTCTCAATTTCCAGCGGTACTTTTCCCTCGGCTTGGAAAACTGCACAAATTACTCCACTACCTAAAAAACCTAATCCTTCTTCCTTTTCTGACTACCGGCCCATATCCATATTACCTTTCCTATCCAAAGTCCTAGAGCGTCTTATCCATTCCCAATTGAGTTCATTCCTGTGTAAAAATTGTCTCCTTAATCCGTGTCAGTCCGGGTTCCGTCCCGGCCACAGTACAACCACAGCCTTGGTCAATATTACGGATGATATACGACTGGGCATGGAGTGTGGAAAGTTGACGGTGCTTGCGCTGCTAGATTTTAGCAACGCATTCAACACCGTGGACTTTGACATTCTGCTTGGCATACTACGCTCTCTTAACATATCTCCAACGGCAATTGATTGGTTTCGTAGTTACCTGTTTGGTCGCCGGCAACGTATTCGCATCGAAGAGTCTTATTCTTCTTTGTGCTATACTAGTGCAGGCGTGCCACAGGGTGGCGTTTTATCTCCATTACTGTTCACGATATTTATAAATTGTATTTCCTTTAATTTAACTTCTTCCTACCACCTTTACGCAGATGATCTACAAATTTATACTCAGGCATCTGTAGAACGACTTAGTGAAGCAATAAGTATCATCAATAATGACTTAGGCCGGATAAGTCTATGGAGTGCGGAACATGGTCTTACGGTGAACCCCATTAAAACCCAGGTTATTGTGATTGGTAGTTCACGCATGATATCCAAGGTCGACTGGTCACAGATCCCCCAGATTATCTTTAACAATACTTTAATACCTTTTAGTGATAATGTAAGAAATCTGGGGGTTTACTTCGACAAAACTTTTTCATGGGGTCCACAGCTCGAGCAAACTAGTCGCAAATTATATGCGGCAGCAGGTTCCTTGCGAAGAATGCGTAATTTCCTTCCAACCGCCACTAAAATTGCACTAGCTCAATCTCTTCTTTTTCCCATCCTTGACTATGCTGCTGCCAGTTATCTTGACCTTACAGAGGACAAACTTGATAAACTCGAGCGCCTCCAAAATTTCTGTATTAGATTCGTATTTGGACTCCGCAAATACGATCACGTCACCGAATTTCGTAAAAAACTCGAGTGGTTACCAATCCGACTTCGCCGTAATACTCACATACTTTGTCTCCTTTACAATATTTTGTTTAATCCAACAGCTCCTATTTACCTTAAGCAACGGTTTGAATTCGTTTGTGATACACATTCTAGGTCTTTGAGATCATCAGAGAACTTAAAACTACATATTCCAGTGCACTCTACAGATTTTTATGATAAATCTTTTTCTGTCCAAGCAGCTCGGCTATGGAATTTACTTCCTGTAGAAATAAGACGTGCACAAACTCTGACCTCATTCAAAATTTCTTTAAAAAAACACTTTTTATCGCTTTAAATCATCTTCATAATTTATGTTTTTTATCTCTTAACTATATTTTGTATGTATAGTATATTATTATAGTATAGTATTATTAGTATTTAAAATATAAGTATGTTTATGTAAATTGTATATAAGTACATAACTTTGAATACTTGACTGTACACTTACAGCTACTGCCTTTTCTAACTTACTGTTTTCCTTGTCCACCCAACGGTTGTCTGGAAGAGATTGCTACAAAGCAATAAGACCGCCGATTGTACCTGTATTTGCTTATTTTTAAGTCATTTATTGTTTCTTTTGGTGCAATAAAGTGTACTCTATCTATCTATCTATCTATCTATCATTTTTGAAGACCTATCTATAGACACCCCACATGTATGGGTACGATGAAAAAAGTACTAACTTTTTGAGTTTCAGTTCTATGTATGGCGACCCCCCCAAATAATTGTTCTTTTTCTATTTTCTATCTTAATGCGGTTCACAGAATACATCTACTTACCAAGTTTCAGTAGTACAGCTCTTATAGTTTCGGAAAAAAGTGGTTGTGACATACGGACGGCAGACAGACAGACAGACATGACGAATCTATAAGGGTTCCTTTTTTTGCCATTTGGCTAAGAAACCCTAAAAAGAAAAATGTATGAAAACAGCGTGCAGTTAATACTAATAGAATGGATCCAGTACGTAGGTACTGGATCCATTCTATTAGTATTAACTGCTACTCGTTTTTTTCCTGTACAGACGCCAGCACACCAAGCTACCCCAATCTGTCTAAATTCCCCAATTGAAAGTGAACGTTATGCTTTTGTGATAAAGTTGAAAATCTATAAAAGAAATTTGACAGATTGGGGTAGCTGAATTTGCTGGCGTCCGTACAATAGCAAACAGTTATATGACCAACCTGTTTATACTGACTACGTTATTCCGGTGAAACAGTGAAGCCTCCTATTTGGTGTTTATCTTATTTTTAACTTAACTCTTCTTTAATTGATAAAGTTAAATTGTAAATTTGTATTTCATTCCCAGGATAAATTAGTGTATGGACTATTAGTAAACAAACTGTTGTTGAAGCGCCCCTCTCGGTTCTCTTCAGAAAATATTTAAAATAGTATTCGATAGTGGACGATGGATCGTTTGTTGACTCACATTTTTTGTGAGAACAACCTGTTCTACAAATAATGTGGTCAACCGGACCTGGCGGTGAGTCGGACCTACACACGAAACATTCCGGTCACCGTAGCCTAGTTGGTAGTGCTCCTGCCTACGAAGCTGGTGGTCCTGTGTTCGAATCCCGGTAAGTGCAAATATTTGTGTGATGAGCACGAATATATGTTTCTGAGTCATGGATGTTTTCTATGTATATAAGTATTTATCTATCTATATAAGTATGTATATCGTCGCCTGGTACCCATAGTACAAGCTTTGCTTAGTTTGGGGCTAGGATGATCTGTGTGACATTGTCCCTAGATATTCCGTACTGTCGTACAAAATTTAATTTTAATACTAGGTACTAGGTTCGTAAAGGAAAAAAAGAGTTAGTATAAAAAGAAGACCTAGTTTCTTGTGTTTGTGTGGCTCTCTTTATTCGAAACATAATTTATTTAATTTTTATTATTTGCTGTTTTAGACACCACTAGAAACACTCGTAAAAAATTTGATTACCCATCTATATATATATGGCTTTTGCGTCTGTTACAGACAATTTACGGCGCATTGTCTGAGAGACATTACCTATTACGGTTGACAAGGCACAACCATTATTAAGATAAGAAAATAAAGTTTATTATTGTTATTTTCCCTTAATTGTATTTTAATCCTTCAATTAAAGTTTTACGCAATTTTTTTTATTTGATGTGTCATTTTTTATATTTCAGTTAAAAAGATGCAGCGATTGATTTGGATTAATCGGTTATTAATTTACCAAGAAAGTTGTACGAGAAATGCTTTACGACGTTGTGTGATGGGCTTTACTGGAATATTTTCATGGTTCTTAAAGAAACCTATGTTTTTTACAGCTAGACTGACGAAGATCATTGACCGATACAGTAAAAGACAAAAATATTAAAATTGTTGAAGTTTCTTATTAAATATTTCTCCTTCACACAATAATAGCTACAATCATCCTACTTAGTATAATTTAAGCCAACGTTTAAATTATCATTTAGAATGCGGACCTAAAGATTATTACCATTGTAATTAATTTATCTTAACTCAAACCGCCTAATGCCTGTAATTTCTTTGTTTAGTATCTAAATACGCCCGCTGAGAAATGTATTAAGGCTATAAAATGTTTAGGGGGAAATAATTAAAGAAAATGTAGTCGTCATCTAGTATAAATACGTACAGACGCCAGCACATCAAGCTACCCCAATCTGTCTAATTTCCCCGATTGAAAGTGAACCTTATGCTTTTGTGATAAAGTTGCAAATAATATAATAATATCTAGGGACAATGTCTTACAGATCATCCTAGCCTCAAACTAAGCAAAGCTTGTACTGTGGGTACCAAGCGACAATATACATACTTATTTAGATAGATCAATACTTATATACATAGAAAACATCCATGACTCAAAAACAAATATTTGTGCTCATGACACAAATATTTGCACTTATTAGGATTCGAACCCAGGATCACCAGCTTCGTAGGCAGGAGCACTACCAACTAGGCTACGGTGACCGTCCATTAAAACTTTTGAACGATCGGGGTAGCTGGATGTGCTGGCATCTGTACAAACAATTAGCTTGTACTTCGGTTTCATGCAGGTTTCTTCTACAACCGTGAGTAAATAAAAATAGAAATAAAAAATATCATTTATTAGCAGTCGAGTAATTGTACATATTGATTTACAGTGACAGCCTCACTAGGCAAAGCCTGTATCGAAGCTGTCGATGTGACACGATTACCTAATAGCTAGGACTTAAAATTAGACTATAATAAAATATTGGAAAAATTAGACATGATAATAACATGAAATTAATTAAAATTGATTAAATTAAGTTATAAGGAGAATTACAAATGATTTAATAAATAATATAGCAATAAATAAATGAATTAAAATTATATTTGCCGAAACGTATATCTCTAATGTGAGGAGTGACTAAGGAGTTCCCTACTCTTGAAGTAAAACTTCTTCACGTACGCTTGACTTGGGCAGTAAGCTGGCAAATGCGTGACAGGAGTGTTACAAAATGTGTGATCCGGCGAGGCGATATAAGTTACGTACGAGTAGTGAAGGTAGAAAGTGAGAGGGCTATGTTTCCTATATTACTTTAGGGGCTGAGACCACACCACATAGGCAAGCGGGGGTGAAGACGTCTGGCAAATAATAACTACAAATTACTTGTAGTTACCCGAGCCAGAAAACACCCTTTTCATGTTCATTTTCAAATTTCGGCGCAAGGCGGTATGTCCCGCGCCGATGGAAAGTTTCTATTGAGACTGGCCGCTGTGGTTGAAATTCCACCAGACCAGGAGGACATGATTATATAAACTAAATTTTATAAAATCAACAAGCTAAGCTAAGACATTCGCTTCGCCTTTTCGTGTCACGGGTTCTATTCTCGCGCCGCACAACTATCTGTATGACCCATACATAGTTGTTCTGAGTCTGGATGTAATTTGTGTCCGTCTATTATATGTTTGTAAAGTACTTACAGGGACACAGGGAATAGATTCCCTACTGCGGGCGTTGTCATTTAAAGAAAAAAAACTAAGTGATATTTAAACCAAGACGTATAAGTTCCCATATTACATAAAATTTTCAAAAGTTATGCAACATATGTCTCGTGCATTGAGTCTTATATAGGTGGCGTTTAAGCTCGGTACACACACACGCTATTTCCTTAAGAAGCAATAGGAATGAAATATAAATCGGATTAGGATTAATTCGGCAGCTCCCGGCGGACGGGGAGGCTTAAGCGCTGCAGCACAGACAAGTCACAGCTCACCAAATATCAGCCTGACTCTAGTAAAAACTTACTATTTTTCCTATCTTTCACCATATCCTACCACAACTGTTAATTCCTAAAATCTCTAGTCAAACTATAAATTGTCTGGAAGAGATCGCTAAGACAACACCTGTTCTAGTGAACCTAATCCCTGTGTCGTGGGGTGCTTTACAAACATATGTATAATAGACGCGCACAAATTACATCTTGAATCAGAACAACTATTTATGGGTCACATAAATAGTTGTCCGGCGCGAGAATCGATCCCGAGACTCGAAGCGGCGAGGCGACTGTCTTAGCCGCTGCGCCACACGTGCAGTAGCTCTATAATTTTTTTTTATAAGTAAAGATTACTGTATTTATTTTATTTTTATTTAGTCATTTATGTACACATGCATGCTTATTTCATTAGAAACCTGTTCCAGCAGGCCTTCGAGAAGGCAAATTAATTAGAAAAGAGCATATCGTGTGTAGATGTATAGAGGTATGTATATACAATCAATACATAAATAGATACCTTTTTAAGGTATCTATTTTAATTATAGCCATAATTATAGGTTTTATATCATTCAAAACTCTTTGTGTATATCCCCCATATAATAATAAAAATGTCCTGGGACATTATTGACACATGGCCATCTGATCCCAAAGTAATCAAAGCTACTATGGAAACCAGATAACTGATCTATTGCATTTTTCAGTTTTTTTTTGTAAATACATACTTATATAGATAATTACACCCAGACTCAGGACAAACAGACATCATGTACACACATATCTGTCCGACCGGCTATAATTTCTCCATAAATTCTTAGTTTGTTATACGATTTTAACAAAGTTGGTTTCATAGACAAACTAAGTTCCGTAAGTTACTATTTATTATATTACGTTACTATTTAGTTCACTACTTTTGTTACACCTTGTATAGTTAAAACAATTTAAAGAAAATGAACCTATTAATATCTCTAGTCTGCATCCGAGAGTAGGAAACATCGTTCCACGTCGTGACAATTGCGCTTTAATTTGATAGAATCGCTGGAGAGTCAGGACCCTTGTTATAGGCTACGATGCTACTGCGCGAAGCTGCAGCGCTGTGCCGCGCTAACTGTGCTACCAAGCCGATTGTGCTCCCAGGCTTATCAGAATTGCGAATGGCACAAATTTTAAAATCATTTCCTGGATTTACTCGATTGGTTATTTGCTTGTAGCTTTTTATCCAGTTAGGCGAATTTGAGGATAATATTAGTTTCAAAGTTTGTTTAATGAACTCTTTGTAAATTGGATCCATGTTTCTTTTGGAAGTGCTTTTGATAGCTTCACTGATAGTAAAATAAAATAAAATAAAAAAGGTTTTTATTCACGTAGACTTTAAAAAAGCGCTTGTAAATAGTCAGAACATGTTTGTAGTAATATAGTTGTATACATTAGATATTATTTCTAGTAACATAGATATTTAGGTACATCTTGTATGAAAACATTTATAAAATTTATTTTATTACAGAAATGATATTTAGCTAGCTCGTATCAAGTTATTGTCAAGAGATTATGTTTAATTATCTAGTTAAAGTCTAATATTTTTACTACATATTGTCAATGGTTGTGTCTATATTAAAGGTATTATTATTATGACGGACCTTGTGTTAATAACGAAGGTCGCGCTTTAATACTACTACCGGATCCAATGCGCCCCAACTGAGAAGACCCAGCGAAACAAACTCAGTGGGTTCATCTACTACCGGTTTCAACACGACCCAGTTGAGACGGTCCGGCGAAACATACTCAAGCGGGCATGAACACGGGATTTGGTCCAATTAGAGTAATTATTTAGTAGGCAAACACAATATATGCTCGATCGGTTGTCTGAATGCTTATTATTTTAGATTATATTTAGGTATACAAAAGAAAAACTTCGAAACAATAACATTATTCATTTTGAGACAGAGTCAATAATTTTAAATTAAGTATATGATAGCAATCATTTACAGATAGTTCACGTAACACAGCAGATCAGTCATGTCTATATGGCTACAAGATCTCCAGCGAGCAATGTGCAGGTAGGAAGTGAGAGCCAGACGTCTTTGTCATCGATGTACTCTTTAGTGGTGTAATAACCCCTAGCCATAAGTATACGTTTAATATGTGTTTTAAAACTTGTGTCAGGCAGATCAGTAATTTGAGTAGGAAGCTTGTTATAAAACTTAATACAATTTCCTAAAAATGATTTATTAGTTTTGCTTACTCTAAAGCCTGGCATGGCTAGTTTGTTTTTATTCCTAGTATTTATATTATGCAGTTCACTTTTCTTTTTATAATTATGAATATTTTTTCTAACAAACATTATATTCTGATATATATATTCCGATGGCACAGTAAGTATATTTATTTCTTTAAACAAATTTCGCAAAGAATCACGACTGCCTAAACCATAAATGGCTCAGACTGCTCTTTTCTGCAATACAAAAATAGCACCTATGTCAGCC
Organism: Pseudoips prasinana; assembly: GCA_951640165.1. NCBI lineage: Eukaryota > Metazoa > Arthropoda > Insecta > Lepidoptera > Nolidae > Pseudoips > Pseudoips prasinana. The sequence continues at coordinate 36,128,669 of OX621248.1, forward strand.
GCCGAACCCCACAGCAGAATGCCATACGACATAATGCTATGAAAGTACGCAAAATACACTAATCTAGCAGTTTGTTCATCTGACAATTGCCTTATTTTCCAGACAGCATAGGAAGCCGAACTTAATTTACCTGCTAACTTTTCAATCTGAGGACCCCATTGCAATTTTGAATCAAGTGTCAATCCTAAAAATACGGTCGATGGGACTAGATCTAATATTTTCGCATTAAGTGCAACTGTTGGTACAATTTGAGTCACATTCGGCAATGAGAACCTGATGCATTTAGTTTTCCCTGCATTTAACAAGAGATTATTTGCCGAAAACCATTCTGATATAAAGCTGAGTGTTTTATTATGCTCAATAAGATCTTTATCCTTTCTATTTACTTTAAATATGAGCGACGTATCATCAGCGAACAAAACTATGTCTGATACTTTCTATATACATATTTCTATATATGTATATAGTTATATTACGTTTAATGTAATTGTATTAATTGTAATTTAATGTAATTTAATACTGTAATTTTAAATATGTGTAACTACTGTATTTTTTTTTTTTACTTATTTGTTAATCTTTAATTTATTATTTTTATACTTATGTACAATAAAATTTAAATTTGTACGCCTCGACAGGTAAAACATGTTCGGACATAAACGCATGTTTTGACAAATAAATTATCTTTATCTTTATCTTTAATATTTCCGAGGTTACGTAAGCTGGAAAACAATAAAGTACCATCGATCTGCCCCGATGATGGAAACACGAGGTGAATAGTGTCATTCCACAATTGCTACTCATATCACTCTTGAGATTGATATTTATACTTGTCTTAATTTAGCCTGTTCATATTAATAAGTAATGTTTTTAAACATACTTCAACTTTTGATTATAACACCCCATTAAATCAAGACAGAATTAAAATAAGTTCTCAAACTATGTACATAGAATAATCGCGTAACATACATAATAAAATATTCACGTGCAGCGGTGCCAGCCCAATTTTATCCTTGGTGGAAATTTTATAAGGCCCCGACGTTTAAAGAGACGACGGGGTATGTGGGCATTCCGGGGTTACTAACACCAGCACAGCACCATAGTCTCATCCGGAACGACCACCAATGCACCTATGCTTTTTATACCCAAGTTGACACAAACCTCATTGTAAAGAGCTAAAACTTTTTGAGTGGTTCTGTTCTGTACGTTTCAGTAATATTAAGTATTAGTTTATATTTGTTAATATAACATTTTCATGATATACACTACATAAATATAACATGTACAAAATATTATTATTTGAATGTGAAATATCTCCTCTCTTCTCTCCGCTTCTCCTTCCACACCATTCGTTCGTGGTAGATTTTCAAGAAGCAAATTCTCAAACCTTGATTCTAATAATATTTATTTATTCCAGTAAACAAAGTTACTTTGAAGCTTACATTTTCAGATGGCTTTTTACTTTTCTTTATTTCTTTTTCACCTCTAGGCCTCTAGATTAATAATAATTATTATTTATTTATTTCAAGTAACATGACTCACATATCTTAGTAACAATAATTCTTGCACCTATATTAGTGTTCCTATTCCTATAACAACACTCACACACACGATCACTGCCACCTTTTTAACACTGAGGTGGACATCTTTCAGCAGTGACTCATATACAGACAATTGAGTCTGCTGGCCACACAGCTCATGACAATGTTGGGGCTGACCCGTACGCGGCGCACCAGGGAATCGCATCGTTTCCTCATAGTTGTATAGAAACAATCGACTTGAGCTTCCGCAAACATCGCTGATGCACTACAAAAGCGGGGCAACTCCATCAATATCCTGATCGCATTATTATATTGTATGCGAAGGGCACCGTATGATTTCTGCGTATAATCGGCCCAACCTAGAACCAACTTGCAGCGTGATCAACTTGTGTTTCCTTTCCAAAATTGAACCAACTCTGCTTTGTTTACTAATAGATAACTATGTTAATATCAGTTGGTCTATTAGAGAGGAATACCAGTTTGTGTAGATTTTTAATCAAAGCTGACGCAATCTTGTTCTTAGAGGATGTTCAACTTGCGTCGTCAGGTTTTTATTCATTTATAAAGTACTACTCATTTCATTATATGAAATAATAAGGAAATAAGTCTAAAATCAATCAATAAATTATGTTTTTACAGAACTATCCCTGCAGAGACAGATAAGACCTACCCAATACTTAGTAGTCACCGTAGCCTATAGAAGCTCATTACGCAGCCATGAATGTCATAGACATACATACATAGGTTACAGACTTATGTCACTACTGTGTTTGTGTCTAACTACGAGTAATAGCTTACGTAGAACTAAGATGCTATAGATAATTTATGTGATTCCATATTTCGAAACGTATCTTAACTAACATCACCGCCCAACTTCTAAGGAAGCGGTTACTTAAAATCCTTTGTTAATGATACCTGTTTATAAATTGTTAGTTAAACAATTTAAATAAGTATGAATCATGCCGTTGGCATAGCAACCAGTATTCAATGGTCAGGCAGTTATTAAATAAGTTCTGGCAATTTCCGTAGAACTCTCAAGTACTTAACAACTTCTCATTTATTTATAGCTGTTTTATACAATGAGAAGACGTAATGTGAAACGGTGAAATATGGAGTTGTTTAGAGGTATACTTCCTACCTCCATACTGTGCCATATTTCACCGGTACTTGTTATAAGTATATACAGTGACTGAAATTTTATCACAACATAATCTCATGAGTACTCTTTATACCGATAATACTTATGTAATATCCGTAAAACTTTACGACTGTACATTATATTATCGAAGTGCTATTCAATTATAACCAATAATTCTGAGATTTATCATGTCAGCCAAATGATGTCCATTGTTGAAAAAAACCCCGCAATAAAAAGTGACTGCAGTCGTTAGATCAAATAGCTCCTTTGAACACAGGATGCAAAGTTTTTCCGCAGAGTTAAAGGTTCCTCTAAGCCTAGCATCGTCAACCATTTCGTAGCCACAATATTCTGTCGGTCATTTGCTTCATACTGTTAAGTACAGCAAGCTATTTAGCTGCCAGTTTGGTCTTGTTTTCAAGATAACTACGTAACTGGAAGTCACTAGAGATATCGACGTCTAGGGTGGTAAAGTTTTCAGATGTTGTTGGAGCTGTATTCTGGAACTGTGGAGCGACAGCAAAGGGTTTCTTTAGCAGTGAATGCTCAAACTTGAGACTTAGAAGGAAATTGCACTATATTCAGTCGTCCCTAATAGGAAATTCTGTTTGAAATACAATCCATTTGCGACACAAGTTTTCGTCGAACTTCTTTAACAATGAGACTCAACATCGAAGGATATAAGCACGGCCTGTTCAAAAAGTGACTACTGTGTTGTCATTTGTATAGCTTTAAAACTTGTACTGAAACTTATAATTAATTATATAGAACTCACCTTTTCGTGATGGCGCTCAAAAAGTGCATAGCAATACCTTTTTTTATTGTAAAATAATTATAAAAAACGCTAATGTGAAATAAACCCTACAATATTATTAATGAACCACATTTTGTACACTAAATAAAATTTAGCATCGTAAATCTACGTATTGGTTTGCAAAGTCACAATCCATTTAGCACGCCCAATCGCTCAAATTATCCAGTCTATTGACAATACATTTTAAATAATTCCCAGATAGACATTTTCAATTTGAATAATGTTTGATTAAGCTCAGCACGAGGGTGTGCACTCTACAAACGCCCGGCGGCCACGGGGAAGAAATACAAATCTAAACCTCGATAAAGAGGAAACAGATTAAAATTGTTATCTATACATATAATAAAATCGTAAGAAAGACAAAACTGTACATTGAATATTTTTTTTAATGTATACTTAGGGCGTGATCTACAATCGGTATCAAAGCCAAAAATATAGTTATTAGAATTTTTGTCTGTTTATCTGTTTGTCTGTATGTATGTCCGGGCTAAACTCAAAAAGTACTGTATGGATTTACTTAAAATTTTGCATGAATATTATTAAGAGGTCGGGTCAACATATAGGCTACATATTATCACGCTATCTCCTACGGGGAGGAGCTGTATTAATTTATAAAATTTAACGCGGGTAAAACCGCGGGGCACAGCTAGTTATATATAAAATCATTTATTAATTAGATGTGCTTAACAATAGGTAGGTCGCCGAATCTAACTTGGAGGTAATTAAATGTAATTGATTTTAGAACCGGAGGACGCAGCGTGGGCATGCCCCTTACAAGTGGGACCGAGGATCTTGAGGGTCGCTGGAATTCGCTGGATGCAGATAGCGCTATACCGGCAATTGTGGAGGCCTTTGTTCAACAGTGGGCGTCTTTTGGGTGATTTTAGTGGCAATGGGCGGGGGACATAGCTCGTAGAACCGATGGCCGTTGGGGCAGAAAGGTTCTTGAGTGGCGACCACGTACCGGAAAACGCAGCGAGGTACCCCTACAAGATGGACCGACGATCTTGTGCGGGTCGCTGGAAACTGCTGGATGCGAATAGCGCCAGACCGGCAATTGTGGAGATCTTAGGGGGAGGCCTTTGTCCAGCAGTGGACGTCTTTCGGCTGATATGATGATGATGATGGCCACTAGCTCCACCCTTTTGTGTTGATGTGAAGCTTACACTAAACGCCTGGACAAAAATAGTTGCCGTTCATCAAAAGACTTGATTATGCCCTAATTTTATGAGAGACTATCATTAAATAAATGTAATATTAACTATACACACAAAACATGTCAGTGCAGTTTTATATGTTTGTAATACCGACGCGTTAACGTAAATATAATCTCAATAACTTTTCCTTCCTACTGTCTCACTATATTATTAGAATCGTATTACCATAAATTTAATTAAATTGACGAACATATATTTGGATTATTATTAATTTATCGTACCTTATATTGCTATGACTACCTATTTACTTTTATCACTTATTGAAATATGTACTTATAATGTTAACTAGAATTACGATCTGACCTTAGAAATAATTCAAATTCAAATTCAAAACTTTTTATTGTGGTCCATAGGTCAAAAGTTGTTACAGTCACAAATATATTATGTTCAGCTATGTCCAGCCATTTAGGCGTACAATATTTATTTAATTACAGTCAGTTATACAATTACATTAATACAATTATTTTTATAAGATATACACTATGTTAAAACAATTTAATACGTGTCATTTAATTATTAAATCACCAAAAATTATTACTTATTTTAAAGTCAAGTACATTAATTCTTATCTTAGTTATGATACATATTTTACTTAGCAGAGTCATTCTTAAGCGTGATTGAATTTATCTATGAGGAAATCGTTCAATGTATAATATGATTTGTAAACCAGAAAATCATGAAGGTTCTTTTTATAAAGCTGGTTATCTGAAATGCACCTGATTGACCTTGGGATGTTGTTGTATATACGTAAGGCAACGCAGAAAACACTTTCATGAAGCAAGTGGGTCTTGCTGGGCACTACATGTAGTTTGTCCCTATGACGTGCTCGTTCACGATGAGCAAACATCTCAATATTAGATTTAACAAATACTGCACATTCGTAAATATATAAGCAGGGAAGTGTAAGTATTTTTAAATTTATGAAATAACTATTTGTATTGTGTTGTGTTGCTGTGCCCTAACAGGGTTCATGTTGGAAACAAATATACCTGTAACACCTATTGTAAACCCATGAAAACAGCAATAAATAAATAAATAACAACTTGCTCTATTGCTGTGTGGTGACGGCATAGTATATCATCACCCCATCCCATCCCGTGGGGGCGTAGAAATCGTCCGAGGGAATACCTACTAGAGAACGGGCAGCAGCGTTTTTTTGTGAACTATGACCATCAAACTTTAAGTCCAAACCTTAGTCCAACCAGTGGACGTACTTTGGCTGACATGATGCTATTTCACATCACATCCTTTTCGCACTACTCTTTTCATTATTTTATATCTACAAATCATTTATTTATACATTTATATATTTTCATGCCACATATATTTAAGGCTTTTTGCCCAATCCAATCTTTTACTTCCAAACGATAATGTTTACGAGACAAACAAAACAAATTAGCGAATACAAACGTTCTAGAAAAAATATACATTATTCCAAAGTTTCGCTTACTTCCAACCAATGTCCAGCGCGGTCATTATACTCCTATTTAGTTATTAATTTGTTCGAGTATCGTTATCTGGCGGCCGCAGGCGGCTGCTATAAATCATTAACTCCAAAGCAAAGAACAAGTTGTGGCGCAGTTTAATTGCCTCCGACTGTACCTCGATAATTAGTTCAAAAGGTATGTATCTTGAAATAATTTCCAAATTATGTCCAATATGAATAAGCGAGGTTGTACGTAGATTGGCGGCTTCCGAGTTTTCGATATTTATTTTAAAATGGGAATTCATAAAATTATCATACAAAAGTAGTAATAATAATAATGAATAATGAATTCCGGCCACGGCGGCCAGTCTCAATAGAGATTAGCCATCTGTGCGGGACATATTATAGTGCACAAATGTGTGGGCAAACACAGGAGCACTTTCTATGCCATCACTCTCATGATCCGATGGGACGCCTAGCGACACGACCGGAAAGAGGTCAGGTACAGAACCGACGGCTTTACGTTCTCTCCGAGGCACGAGGGTATAATACCGCCAAGGCTTTGGGCTGATGCTGAGAAATTTACCTTTTTACAGAAACGTCTCAAAATCAGTTTTGCCCTAACCCGGGATTTGAACCCAGGACCTCGTTCTCTGCGAGATAGCCTATCGGTTAGACCGTTGGACTGTCCAGTCTTGAGTCAAGACGTGTACCATTGATTTTTCGAACTCATGTGCGTGTTCAAAAGTGATTATATTGTTCTTAACACGGTGAAGGAAAACATCGTGACGAAACCTGCATACCGATCGTTCTCCAAAATGTTTTTGATGGCGTATGAAGTCTATCGACCCGCCCTAGGCAAGCATGATAGACTAAATTATATACATAGATAATAACTAACCACAGATGATAAGTTCTAACTATAACTAACTACAGATGGCGTCGTAGTATTCCTCCTAATCGAGGCCATGAGAAAACGTGCCCAGAAAACTGGCCGCATTACCACGTTGATTGCCAAACTAATTCTTTGGCCAAAGAAATAGCCAGGCCGTGACCAGAGTCACGGGAAGCGTCAACCAAACGCTTTGAAATCTGGCGATAGAGACTACGGGCACTCAGACCCCACGTTCCAAGCGGTTCGACCCCAAACGGCTCAAATTTAAATTTCCTATCAAATTACCATATTGGCGCCGCTTGAGAGCATCCGCACAGACAGCAGCAGCGCCCACCACCGCGCTGGTACTTGGAAGATGTGATAAGGCTAGCGTGTCAACGTATGTCGCGTCCCACACCAAACTTTCAAAGCAGCAAGGACATCCCGCCTGGTCACTTGCATCGTCGCGTGCCAAGCAGACACAGCTGGGACGCCTGCAGTGACAAGAGCCCGACGAATAATGTCGTTTAGGCTGCTATAGCGAGGAAGCCAACCCGCACTCCTGCTATATGACAGACCGCGGTGTCCGAGGCGGTTGGCAACGGAGAGTTCCACAGAGGCATCGATGCAGAGCAACACAGGGCGCTCAAAGTGTAAACTCTAAGTGAAAGCAAATCGATGTACCACTGGCTTGCGTCCGGAGTTATCTACAACTACCAGCATTTCGCCGTGCGGTTATACGAGTACCCGCGTTTCAAGCCACTCAAAAGACAGGTGAAAATGACAAACGTTCGATACTCGATAATTAAATTAGAATTATTTTGCAATATGAGCTGTTTGACTGCGGATAAGTCTCCTCCACACTAACGCATTCCAGGTATTAAAATTATTATGTCAATGTTCTGGGTAGAAGAAACTTCACCAATAAAATTGATTTCATAAATACATTTATTCCAATATTACCGTACATTTATGAAGGAACATTGTTTTCTCTACCGTTCAGTACCTGACGTTCCAGCTACTGAAAGCTATAGTCAAAATCTCAGTAAGAATTATATTTTAAAAGAAATCTTGCATAAGTTCGGGTAAGTTTATCTAGGAAGATGAAAGTTCAGAATTGCATAGGTGATGCCATAGGAGCCTAAAGTGTCATAGGTTTTTACCATTTACCACAAGGTGAGCTATAAATTATTATACTCGCTTGGCAGTCAGTAATAAATATATTACTTTACGTAAAGAGCTTAAAGAGGACTTTGTATATTTCCATGTTGATCGATTTATATTGTTTTCATTTCCATTCATTGTGCTTTTGGTATCTTATATACTATGTTCATGGTGAATTTAGAATGATCCTAAAGAATGAAAGAACCTCCAAGTAATTAGCTGATATTCTAAATTATAGATACAGCGATACAACGAAAACTACTGGATGTCATAAACAACTCTACAATGAAAGAAGAAGAACAAAAGCATTTTCTTAAATAATATTAAAAAGTTATCGCGAATTTAAGAGATAAAGTGCTCTGCCACTGAATGCAAGAACAGATATTTTGCTTAATTAATTAAAAGTTTAAATTCGTGGATAGAGATATTCCTGGAGATAAACTTTTGAATTAAGTTATTTCAATTTAACCTTCCGCAGGTTTTGTGCAACTTTAATGATATATTTTATCCGTAAATAATTTCTCGGATTCCATTAACTCGTCATAATAATTATTATCAACTTGCGAAGTAATTATGCATACGTTATGTTTAGCCTAGGGCACTAATCTAAAAAGTTGGTAATATGATTCGAACTTGATCCTACTCAGACTCTCGCACTAAATAAGTATATTTCAACAGTGTGTTCATTGGGTTATATATGTTGGGTATATATATGTCTGTGTGCAGTCATATAAAAGGTTTAACATATAAACGATTACTTTACATACAAGTTTACAAAACAATGATTAACGATGCAATTTATATGGACAGTCCTCAATATTTTTTTTCAATTTATTTTATTTAACACACAGTTTAGTTTTTATTTACACAATCAGTGGCTTAAAGCCTAAGAATTGACGGTCACCGTAGCCTAGTTGGTAGTGCTCCTGCCTACGAAGCTGGTGGTCCTGGGTTCGAATCCCGGTAAGTGCAAATATTTATACATAGTACAAGCTTTGCTTAGTTTGGGGCTAGGATGATCTGTGTGACATTGTCCCCAGATGTTATTATTATTATATACAACAATGATTAACGAAACAATTTATATGGACAGCCTTCAATTATATCGTATATTGATTCGTTCTGTTTAACTTTTAGCGTGAGCAGTATTGACCACATATTTAATTTTGGAAGATAAACTTGGGTGTCAAGTAATAACAAAGAAATGGTCGCAAGTCCTTCGCCATCTTTCATCAATCAGTTTCCAAGAATTCCTGCTCTCTTGTAACTCATTTTCATGATGTTTTATTTGATAGCTTAAAATCCGGTATAGAGCACGACACGCCTGAGTCCCTAATAGATTTTGAATCCGATTTACACAAAATTTCTCAAGTGGCGAAGGGATAAACATCCCCTTCACGAACCCATAAGAGGGTAAAGCAGTTTATGTGAACCGATATGAATTAATAATCTTTTTGTATTGATCACTCGGAGAACCATAGGCCGTTTTAGACAGGTGTGAATTAATTAGTCTGCTCCATAAATCTAGCGGCTGCATGGTCGTGCGCATTTAATGAGATCATCGTATCATATTCAATTTTCTGGTGAATATCTCTCAGTGCCAGTCCATAGTCATGAAGTTGATGAAGTTCAAATCAAGTCTCTGCACCTAACCCCTTTACCGCTATGTCTGTTAACCCGTCCCATCGATTACTGTAAGTGTAATTCTTACTTTCAGGATCTAATGCATGTGTGACTACTATTGTATAGCGCGTTGATATCTCTGGCCTTCTGGACCGGAATTGACCCGGAGGACATTTTTATTGTTCATAAGAATCCACGTAGCTCCAAAGTCTGTCTGCACGTGCGACTCGCCGCGCTGCTTCGTGTTCCAGGTTCGATTCTCGCACCGGACAACTATTTGTGTGACCCATAAATAGTTGTTCTAAATAATAGCTGTTCATAATTTGTGTCCGTCTATTACATGTTTGTAAAGTACCCCGCGATAAATACTGTTCCACTGTACACTCACGGGATGATATTTATTACATATTGTGAACGCAGTTTGCTTTACTAATTAATTTGATTTTATGATTGGTGGTAATACTTGCCATTATCCAATAACCGGTCAAATCTATACGCTGCTATTTATTGTAACCTAGGCGGCAGTTGTGGGTAAAAAATATCTACATTCATTTTAAATTCATCAAATCATTACAGCCGTCTCTGAGTCATTAAGTTACAAATATTTAACCATGCAAACTTTTACAATGACAACAAGTAGGATTTATTATTATTTAAGGTACATTACGTGAAAATATATCTTTTATAACTTCAAAAATCAAATCAGCAACAAGCTACAGTAACACCTCCTTAGTTACTTGAACTACAAAAACCGACCTTACTGCTTGCCAAATAAAGATACTCTTTAGTTTAAATTGAATCCACTGAAGTGCCGTGACTGTACTACACACCTCAATAAACAAGACGCCAATTTGAACCTTTGTCCACTACGACAACGCCCATAAGAGCCCCCTTAACACATTTAATTCTGCAATACATAACTAAGCGTGGCCCACAGGCCACTTAGTCAGCTTTGCTTGTAAGTACTAAGTAAAAGCCTATTAATAGCTCTTATCCATCAGCCAATTGGGTGCTCCACAGTCTACATACTAATAGTTGATTCACGTTAGGCCCAATTATAAAAAGTAATATATTTTTTAAAAAACCTTTTTATTTATTTATATTTATTTAAAAATACGCGGGCCGCTCGTCTGATGAAAGATTGGATGGGGCATGATATCGTTACAAATAAAACTAAGGGCAATGGAAGATGACGGTGATCGCGGTTCGTTCGCTATCGTTCCCTTTATTGCGTACAGTGTGACGAGAGTTTCTTATTACCTTCAAATTATTTTATATAGCTTTGAGTAAGTGTTAATTATGCACTAATAGACAACGCACGGACAGGCACAGATGAACTGTCGTTGTACACACACACACACAGACACATACCTATATAGCGGTCGCAGGCGCTCTAGACACACATACATAACAGTAAGTTACTTGTGGTTTAAATTATAAATTACAAGCATACAACGTATAATGACAGGCCGGATGGTATGGTTGGTGGATACTTGCCTTTCACGCCGCAGGACGTGGGTTCGATTCCCACCGATGACATAAATTGCTACATAAATATGTCTGTTTGTCGTGAGTCTGTCTAATTGTTTCAGTATCATTTTCCTGAAACACTTTTATTAGAATTTTGCGTACTCGTTCTTTTATCACAATGTAAATGAATTTCCCATATTGACTCGCAATAAAAGTTATAGCACTAATGTTTGATACTCAATATGAAGAGTTATACTGCCGATGTAGTTTGTATAAATGAGCTGGCTGCTTCATTTAGGCTGTATACGAAGTTATCGGGAATTACTGTAGGTAATTACAACTCCCTTTTAGTTTCTTATTAATGACTTGAATGTATATTAAGACATTTTTTGTGTAACTTCTGTACGAACAGGGATTAAGTAAGGAACTAAGAAGGTAATAAATTACCTGCCTCTACAAAAGGCTAGATATAATCGATTATAATATGTATTGTATAATAATGTATTTATGGTTGAATTTTGACGATGAACACCAAACGGGCTAGTCGAGACGACCCGAAAGAGGTTAGGTGCAAGACCAATGGCTTAACGTGTTTTTTACGGTACGGGGTGTAACAAAATTCTCAATAACAGCCCGGATACAAGTTTTATCCGGGCTGCTATTGAGAATTTTAATTTGCCAGAAGAAATCCAATAGCACTTTTTGGCCTAACCCACGATTTGAACCCAGGACCGTGTTAAATGCCGTTTAGCATGCTACTGCTAAACCAATAGGGAATTTAATCGTTAAGTGTTATAATAGTGTACAGCGGCGAGATTAGTTCGGTGAGATGTGAGTGACTATGTCATGAATGATAAAACTAAAAAAAATATATGATGTACATTACCATGCAAACTAACAACGAAAATTGGTTTGAACGAGATCTAGCAAGTAGTTTTCTTTAATACGTCATAAATCGTAAACCGCAATTTGATATCATTTAATAAACTGCAATACTTGCTGCTACAGAACCCTTCATGGGCGAGTCCGACTCGCACTTGGCCGGTTTTTAAGTACTAGTTCATAGTTTCACTATACTTTTATTGTATAGCAATGACATACTCTGAAATGGCTAAACAACAATAGTATATCTACTACAACCGGGTTCGACAGCGTAAGGTGTCCTTTGAGAACATAAACGCTCAGAAATTAAACCAGATGGCGGCTAATCTATACATTCACCGCTTATATAAGTGCTTCACCTATAATAATAATAATAATATCCTGGGACATTATTTACACACGGCCATCTGATCCCAAACGAAACAGAGCTTATACTAAGGAAACCAGATAACTGATATACTTTTTTAAATACATACTTATATAGGTAATTACACCCAGAATCAGGGCAAACAGACACGTTTATGCACACAGATATCTGTCCTGGATGGGAATCGAACCCACGACCTCCGGCGTGAAAAGCAAGCATTTGCCATCCACGCCAACAGGCACGCTGATCAATTACAGACCAATGAGATTGCGGTCACGTGGCATGTGCTCGTAAGATCGGATTTGTTGTGTTACCAATCCTATTATTATCTGCATTCCTAACACTACAAATCCCGCTGTATAGACAACTAGCTGGGCCCCGCGGTTTTACCCGCGTTAAATTTTATAAATTACCACAGCTCCTCCCCCGTAGGTGAAAGCGTGATAATATGTAGCCTATATGTTGATTTAACCTCGTAGTAATATTCCTGCAAAATTTGAAGTAAATCCATGCAGTACTTTTTGAGTTTAGCCCGGACATACATACAGACAAACATACAAAAATTCTAAAAACTATATTTTTCGCTTCGATATCGATTGTACGCCCTAAAAAACTTATTTAAAAAAAAATTAATATACAGGTTTGACTTTCCTACGATTTTATTATATGTATAGATTATTACGACCAGCGCAGAAATGTCATTAAGCATGGTGTTTACATGAGGCAGTTCCAACATAAGTTACATATTCGCATGCAATATAATGTTAGGTTCGATAATATTTATTTAACAAAAGCTCCTAAACAATAATATCGATTTTTTATATGGCAACACCAAGCGGTGAAGTTTGACAAGGAGACGAACCGAATGCGTAGGCATTTTGTTCTGGAGAACGCTACGAGTTGGTTATGTCAGACAAATGAAGTGTCTTTAGGTGGAGCCGTTGCCGTGAGCCGTGTGGAGTGACGATGTTTGGGCCATGGGGTCCGAGATCAGGATTTTTCCGCAAATTATCTAAACGTTTGGTCGGCGCTACATGCGACCAGAGGGTTTCGCCAATTTTTTGGACAACTTTTAAACATTGCCATCCAGCGTGACAATGAGGCCAGCATTCTGGGCATGATGCTCAAATGCCGATTTTTTTGCGAAACCCAGGGATGTCTCCTCAAATTGCCCTAGACCTAGGCTTTTGTATAAATATTGTAAATATTATTTAATTCCTAAATTGTTTTATTAGTATATTTAATTACTGTACAATACAATCCCGTAAATATGTGGTTACTGCCTCGTTAGCTATTATTAAAATAAATTGGTGGTTGAAGCGAAAATCATTATTAATTTTATAAGCTTTAGTAATTAACTACTTGGCTATTACTCGGTACTTTAGCTATAAAGTTAATTGTACAATACATTTACGTCAAATTAATCAGAGTAATAGTTTCTTGATCCTGTAATTAATTTTGTTCTGTTATTTAAATGATTATCAATCTGGCCAGATGGATCACTATAAATACAATTTAAGCCATAGAAACTGAAAATAATAAATATTCTGTTTTATTAATTTCATAATTTTATTAGGTACTATTGTGACATTTATAATTTATATATATATTTCTCTTTGTATTGTATTTAGTAGTTATATTTAATTGATTGTCTTGTTTAACCCTATTTTTAAGTTGACATCCTATTTGCATGTTGCGTTGTGGTAATGAGATTGTTGTGTACGCCTGTAATTGATATACGTATCAGACTGTGACTCTCGAATTGTTCTGTTAATATTTTAATATGTATATTGTTGGTGACCCTATTATAAATAAACAAATATTAAATAAACTCTGTTATATTCATCATATCAGCCGAAAGACGTCCACTGCTGGACAAAGGCCTCACCCAAGGATCTCCACAATGGCCAGTCTTGGCACTAGCCACTTTTTTTGGCAGTTCTTTGAGTTATGTCGGCTGCTTTGGTTCGCCTGTGGTTTTCGAAGTTCCTGATTTGATCGGGCGGGGATACTCTGTTCTATTATATTTTTTTATTTTTAATGATAACGTCCGCATTAGGGAATTTAATCCCTGCGGCGCGGGGTACTGTACAAACATATAATAGACGGACACAAATTACATCCAGACCCAGAACAAGTATTTATGGGTCACACAAATAGTTTGTAAATTTTAATGATATAACATGTCTTTTTTACCTGAAGGTATTTTTGTATTTTGTTGATAATTTTAATTAGATACATCAATATTAATTTTGTAAACTTGGATGTACATATATATATTATAACAATATATGTCTCCAAGTCATCAATCAAGCATTGGAAAGATCACAGGTCAGATTAACCGTCCATCTGACCTGTGATCTTTCCAACACACCAGCTACTTTGATATCACTTACACACATCAACAAAGTCTAGGGATACGTTATTTTGAAATCAAACATGGCTTTATTGTTTAAAACCTATTTAGTTTCCTTAAAAAGTTTATTTACAGATTTAAACCTTGTCTATTCTTTATTCAAAATTTAAAAATTAAAATGAGAAACAAATGAAAACACGCAAAGCACAGCGCAATCTTGAGTTGTATCTAATTTCAAGAAGTTGCATTAAAATTTTTTTTGCGTGTTAATTGAAGAAAACCTGATAAATTGTTTTATTTTCTTTTCTCAATTGGTTGTGTAAGCTTTTTAGCGTCATGCCACGCCATCATTTGAGTCGAGATGAAATGTTACGGGCAGTTGGCATGTTACAAAACGGTGCTATTCAACGCGTCGTTGCTGAGTCTCTGGGCACAAGCCAAAATGTGGTATCCAGGCTGTGGTCACGTTATCGCGCTACTGGAGATGTGGCAGAACGGCACACAGGTAGATATCGTGTTACCACTCAGAGACAGGATCGATTTCTCCAAATGACCGCCAGAAGACTACCCAATATCACAGCGATGCAACTAGTGCAAAGGCTCCAGGAGGGTCAGCAGCTGCTGGTGAGCGACCAAACCGTGCGAAGGAGGCTGCATGAAGTTGGTCTTCATGCTCGCAGACCGCTACGAGTCCCAGCGCTGCGACGTGGCAATCGCGGTAGGCGACTTTTATGGGCTCAAGAACATTTGACATGGAGTGATCAACAATGGTCATTGGTGCTGTTCACTGATGAGTCCCGCTATGGATTTCATCCAGATTCGAGACGAACACGCGTTTGGAGAACTCCAGGCAGGGTCAGCCGTCTCCGACATCCACAGGAGGTCCACTCTTACCAAGGCGGGACAATTATGGTGTGGGCAGGAATACGAATCGGCGGACGAACCCAACTCATTTGGATTCAGGGCAGCATGACTGCCCATAGATACCGTGAGGAGGTAGTAGAACGTGTCATTGTCCCGCTCAGGGCCCTAACGGGGCAAGAATTTCAGCTCATGCATGACAATGCACCTTCCCATACAGCGCGGCTGGTGAGGGCCGCCCTTCGAGAACACGATGTTCAGGTATTAGATTGGCCTCCACAGTCGCCAGACTTAAACCCAATTGAACACGCCTGGGACATGTTACAGCGAAGAGCATTGAGGGATTTTCCGCCCAACTTGACAACAGAAGAACAACTTTTCGAACATTTAAAAAGAACTTGGGACTGCATACCCCAGCAAGACATTGACACCTTAATTTTAAGTATGGAAAATCGTTGCCGCTGTGTGATTAATGTTAGAGGAGGAAATACCGATTACTGATTATCAGATTTGGTAAGATTTTTATTCATTTAATTCGATTGAATAATTTTATAAGAATAAAATGTTTTTGTTCACTCAGTAATTTTCTATGGCTTAATTAATTTAAGACTTTTATTAATTAGAAAAACAAAATCGCATCGTGTTGTTAATGTTTAAATATCGGCCATGAAATTATCTTTAATTCTTCCATTTACAGTCATAACAAAATGTTTATAGTTTTCTAGATAATCAATGAAATGTTCAATATCCCTAGATTGTGTTGATGTGTGTATATTTGGCAGATCCTTCCCTCTTCCCCGACGACCTCTGATGACCTTACTCACACACCACGGACTACCAGCTTAGCAATAGTGTATTTTGCAATGTCTTCCCCGTTCTATTTGCTCTAAGAGCGAAAACTTGCTCCGGTCTATCTCACTTAAATACTTATGTTAATTAGATTTCCGAGGCGCTTGCTACTAGTTACTACCACTTCTACAAACATGCAATGAACGGACATAAAGTGGTGTATTTGTGTCCTTTTATTTTGTTTTAGCGCACTCAAAACTACCATTCATGGGACACAAATAGGTGTCGTATGTCCAAGGGCACTGGCGTAGTAGCGAAGCAACCTCGACTACAGCGCCACAGTTCAGCCAGATTTGTTTGAAGTTTAGTTTAAAATACAAATTAGTCTTTGTCATCATCATCATCATCATCATCATATCAGCCGAAAGACGTCCACTGCTGGACAAAGGCCTCCCCCAAAGATCTCCACAATTGCCGGTCTTGCGCTATTCGCATCCAGCAGTTTCCAGCGACTCGCACAAGATCAACGGTCCATCTTGTAGGGGGCCTGCCCACGCGTCTTCCGGTTCGTGGTCGCCTCACTCAAGAACCCTTCTGCCCCAACGGCCGGTTGGTTCTACGAGCGATGTACCCCACCCATTGCCACTTCAGTTTTGCAATTCTTCGGGCTGTGTCGGTGACTTTGGTTCGCCTGCGGATTTCGACATTTCTGATTCGATCCCGCAGGTAAACTCCGAGCATAGCCCTCTCCATTGCTCTTTGGGTGACCTTGAGCCTTCTAATAAGTCTTTGTGTACAGACTTAAATACAATATGTACGGAGTTCTTTTGATAGTACTTATTAGTAAGTTATTTGAAAAAAGGAAATAATGAAAGATAAGAGTTATTTTAACTCTTTTTATATTAACTCTTTTTAAATAAATATTTGCTCGACGTAAATGTCGAATATAGTGAAACCTCACTCATTTATATCAACAATTTGTAAACCTATATTCTAGCCAATAAAGAGATTCATTCATTCATTCATTTGTTATACAGCAAGAAAAAAGAACAAGATGCAAAACATAATTGTACAATTGGCGGCCTTAGCACTGAATGTGATCTATTCCATACAACCTAGAGGAAAAATGAAGGAATTCATAAAATATTATAAAACAATAAGTCAATCATCAAGTTACAGAATATACATTAAAAATAATCAAATACTTACTAAAGAACGACAGTACATGTTGTGTAATTTGGAGCGAATTTTCTTAAAAACTTGCCTGTGTCGCGGCTCGTACTTTTTGTACACGGTAACAACTAAGGTGTTTTTAAATGACTCGGGTGCTTTCGGGTTCGAGTTGTAAGAGGAGGCGGTTTGGCCAAGCTGTTACTTGAAATGTCAACACAAGCACTATGAATTTCCATTGTAAAATGAGAAAGGGTCAAAAACTACCTTGACATGTAACAGTGCACGGTAGTACTTACTAAACTCCGGTTTCCGGTTGCTCAAAAATATTTGTGAATTGTGAATCACATTGGAAACACCTTAGTCGACTTCCAGTGACTTGTTAATTTTGTAAATGTGCGCGGATGCACCCACCGTTTACTCATATTGCTGTTAATGGAATGTTATTGTTTATTATCTCACAATTATTTTGATTAACTTGATGTCATCGGTTCTGTGCGTACATTAGCCCACATACCAGCCAATCACAATGTAAAAAACAAAAAAAATCTAAAACAAAAAGCAAAAGAAGACGAAAATATCAAGCCCGGAGTTTCTTTGTGGCTTTCTTCTCCGGATCGTCCACCTAGGTAGCTAGAGAAAGCCGCAGGCTAGCTACGATAGGTTCTTCAGCGGCGAAGATCACGTTGGCCCCTTAACACTTGAACGGTAATCCCGTGCAAGTGGTCAGACCCCCATTTCGAATTCCATCTTTTACTTCAGCGGCCGCCTGAGCTGGCCCAAATCCCATAAGGGTGCCCTCAGGTATAAGTCACTTAAATTAAGATACTGGTTGAGAGCCTTTTACGCTAGCCAACTGCTCGTTGTTTTCAATTCTTTAATTTTAATATACTATTGCTAAATGTAACAATAATAGCTTCGTAACTTGCTATTTATTATTTATTTAAGGATTTAATAAGAATATATGTGACCAAACAGATCGCACGGACGGACTAATTCAAAATATTTTTGTTGATTTAATTACTGTATTAAACTATGTTTATGTATTGCATTGTGTGCTTGACAAGTACAAGTGCATGTAAATACTCAAGTGCTGAATAAATTTCATAATTAAACTTCCAGTCGCCTCAGAATCCAGTCGCCTGTGCCTTGCGCCGGCGACACGCCCATGGCCCAGGTGCAAAAGTTGTCCTCTACTTTGACACTTTGTTGAATTTATTCGGGCTCGGAGGCGGACCGACGTTTAAATTGCTCCTCTGATGGAAAGTAGGTAGACCTCACGCCGGACAGTCGGCGATACTGTTGGTAATGTAATTGTGTTGGAATACGGTTTATGTTAATGAGGGCAGTAATTAGTTAGGGCATTGATAAGTCCTGAAATATGTTTGTATTGAAAACTTCTTTATGCGTGTTAAGCACTTTTTGGGTGAACAAAAATCATGAAACTCGCGTCATCATCCGCTTCCCATGAGCTATATGTATAATGTGTACATTTGTATACTTTTTGGGTGAACATAATCAAAAATATCAACAATATAATACTTCTTAGACATACAGCTATATGGCTAAGTATTATATTGTAGACTAGCTGTGCCTGCGTTAAACTTTATAAATTATCACAGCTCCTCCCCCGTAGGTGATAGCGTGATAATATGTAGCTTATATGTTGACCCGACCTCTTAGTAATATTCATGCAAAATTTGAAGTAAATCCATGCAGTACTTTTTGAGTTTACCCCGGTCATACATACAGACAAACAGACATATAGACAAAAATTCCAAAAACTACATTTTTGGCTTCGATATCGATTGTAGTTCACGCCCCAAGTATCCTTTTAAAAAACTATTAAATTTACAGTTTTGACTTTCCTGCGATTTTATTATATGTATAGATTTTTACCACATCTAATTTAAAAAAATTACATACAAAAGATTGTATTTTTTTTTCTATTTAATGCAGATAACTTTGTGTGAGATCATAGTTAATCTGGAAATTATATTCCCTCTAATATTGTGTCTAAGGGCACGCAGGTCTTCCTAATTAATAATACATACATCCATACATAGACTCACGCCTGTTTCCCAGAGGGGTAGGCAGAGACTGCTGTGTGGTGACGGCGACAAATATCAGAATCAGAATATCATCACCCCATCTCATCCCGTGGGGGGCGTAGAAGTCGACCCGAGGGAACATCTACCTGAGGAAGGGCAGCAGCTTCCTTCTGATTACTATGACTATCTTACTGCGATCGCCAACCCGCCTGCCAAGCGTGGCGATTATGGCATATCCCCTCAAGACGATTCTTGAGGGAGGCTTGTCCAGCAGTGGACTTATTTAGCTGTAATGATGAGGCAGAGACAACGGATTTCCATTTGTCACGATCTTTGCATACTTCTTTTGCCTCGATTACTGTCATTATATTCTTCATACATGCTCGCTGGTTTAGGGTACTTCTGACCAGACAGGTCAGAAGTACCCTAAACCAGAGAAACTTTCTTGAGAACATCTCCAATTTGGTCAGAGAATGTTCGACGTGGTCTTCCCCTTCCGGTTGTCCCATTCACACAGGCCACTTCTTTTGTCAATCTTCTTTCATTCATCCTTTCTAAATGGCCGAACCATCTCAGCATGCCTTTTTCAATCTTTGTGACTACATCCTCTTTCACACCACAACGCTCTCTTACATCAGTGTAAGAGAGCGTTGTGGTGTGAAAGAGGATGTAGTCACAAAGATTGAAAAAGGCATGCTGAGATGGTTCGGCCTCTCAAAGTCACACCACACTTACTTCTCAGAGCTCTCATTTCCACTGCATTTATTTTACTTTCATTCTTTTTCTGCCATACCCAACTTTCACTTCCATACATTAAAGTTGGCACTAACACTCCATCGTGCACGGCTAGTCGAGCCTTCTTTGATACTTGCCGGCTACTCATAAAGGCGTGTAGTGCCCCATTCACTCTGTTCCCAGCATTTACTCTTCTAACAATATCTTTTTCATATTTCCCATCTCTCGTAAACAAAGTTCCCAAATATACAAACTCATTCACCTATTCGACTTTCTCTCCTCCAATCACAATATCACATGCTGTCGTGTATTCATCCCTCTCAAATACCATTACTTTTGTCTTACCTACATTCATTTTCATCCCTTTCCTTTCAATAGATTCATGCATACTTGTTACCATCACCCAACTCGTCCGCCGATGATGCAAGTAAAACTTGATCATCAGCGTAAAGCAGACATTTGACGAGTAACTCATTCAACCTTACACCGCATTCACTTTCTTTCAAATCTTTTAAACAGCTATCCATGAATAAACAACCACGGTGACGCTACACATCCCTGTCTAACACCCTTTTGGATGCTAAACCACTCGGTGTATGACCCGTTAATCCTCACGCAAGCTCTGGAATCCCTATAAAGAGATTTCAGTGCTTGAACAAGGTTGTCGTTCAACCCATACATGGACAGTACCGACAATAGTTCACTCCTCAACACTCTATCGTAGGCCTTTTCTAAGTCTACGAAGGCACAGTAAACCTTTTGGTTTTTGCCCAAAAACTTCTTTACTATGCTTCGCAGAGAAAAGACCTGATCCGTGCATCCCATTCCTTTCCGAAAACCCGCCTGTGCATCCCATATTTTCGCATCAGTTTCTTTCACAACTCTTTCAACCAATACTTTTGCATACAACTTACCAAGGACGCTAAGCAGACTAATGTCCCTATAGTTTTTACAGTCTTGCCGTGAGCCTTTCCCTTTGTAAAGAGGTACGATGACAGCCTTGCACCAATCACTTGGCACTTGGCTGGTGGTATAGCATAAATTGAAAAAACTGCACAGCTGACTCGCTATGACGCCATGTCCAGCCTTCAGCATCTCGGAAGTTATCCTGTCATACCCTGGTGACTTACCTGATTTCATACCCTTAATAGCTTTCACAATCTCATCCATACCAATGTCATCTTTACATTTGTTCTTGTTTATACTTATACTAATTAATAATATTTTGTTTTATTATATTTATTATATATGAATAGCTTGTGCTGTGCTGCATCTGATTTGCCAACTTTCTGTTGGTAATTCTATGGTATTAGAAGTAGAAATCGTGGCGTTTACCGAAATCGTTGGACTTCTTTTGTTTTTGAGCTCGAGATTTCTTAAAAGGTAGATAGTGTAGTAATGCACCTTACATTGCATTATGCGTGCGTGTCATGGTCAGTGAACAAATATCTTGGTTAAATAAAAAAATATATATTTAAACAAGTATATTTTCTTGGAAATAAATTCACATTACTATCTAGTAATAATATTTACAGTTAACTGTGGTGGCTAGCTCTAGTAGCTAGAATTAACGAGTGACTGCCATTTAAAAAATCGCAACTCATTAATGATAATAATGTCCACCTAGCCGAATTTCGGCCATGGCGGCCAGTCCCAATAGAGATTGCTTGTTTACTTACTTGCCATCTGCGCGCAATAAGTGTGTGCGCAAACACAGGAGTAAATTCCATCACTCTCATCATCCTATGGGACGCCTAGCGACACGAACGGAAAGAGGTCAGGTATAGGACCGGCGGCTTTACGTGCTCTCCGAGGCATAGGGGTTTATAACACCAACTCCCAGACTTGACTGACAATTTTTTTTTCTTTTAACAGATAGGTCCCAAAATCACATTTGGTCCGACCCGGAATTTGAACCCAGGACCTCGTTCTCAGCAGGTGAACACGCTACCGCTAGATCAACGAGGCAGTCAAAAATTGAAACTCATAGTGAAATAGCAGGCAAAGTTGTCAGTCCAGGTCAGATGTTGCAATTGTCCTAGCTGTTCTGGTCGAGATACAATTATTTGGCTTTAAACAAAGATTGTATATTGTTCCGAAACCGAAGCTACTACCCCCTGGGCACAACAGCCCGACCGGAAAGTAAGCCATCTGATCAATCGATCTGAATTAATTCCATCTCATAACCACTTGTAGAACCACTCAAAATATTGCATACAGACCTCCTTGGAAAAGTTTTCATTGATGAGAAGCGCTCAGTTACATAGGTTCTCAGATGGAACCTAACACGCAACCAAATATGAACAACAATAAGTGACTCTTTGATGAGATTTATTAAATAATTTATGCCTACGTAGTTTTGGATATTTAAATAAGCTTTTCAAACAACTGTTAAAAGCAAGAAACTTGGATAAAAAGTAATGATAAGACGGTCACCGTAGCCTAGTTGGTAGTTCTCCTGCCTACAAAGCTGGTGGTCCTGGGTTCGAATCCCGGTAAGTGCAAATATTTGTGTGATGAGCACGAATATTTGTTTCTGAGTCATGGATGTTTTCTATGTATATAAGTATTTATCTATCAATATAAGTATGTATATCGTCGCCTGGTACCCATAGTACAAACTTTGCTTAGTTTGGGGCTAGGATGATCTGTGTGTCATTGTCCCTAGATATTATTATTATTATTATATGGACGATACTACAATGTACAATACACAACGTGGCAACGCTGCCAGTCTTCTGGGCATGATACCCTTTGATGCCGATGCGGAGCGCCTATTGGAATACCTTTAGTTAGTTTATTTTATATTAGTATTATAGTTTTATTTTATATTTACCGTTTTTAGAAATAATTAGGTTTTAGGATAAATAATTTAATGAAATTGATATGAATTCAAACTTATAAGGATGACTTTTTGCAGTGAAATTCAACATCACAATTTCTGGTTCTTTTGTATTGCATGTAGTTCATGTTCCTGGCACACCAATATGATTTTCAGGGGTTCATGTTGAATCCAATATGATTTTGTAACACCAATATAGTACACATGATTGCAATAAAGAATTGTATTGTATTGTATTGTAATTCTTTGTGCTGGACCAACAAATTAATTAGTTAAAATGTATTCCATTCGATAATTATAATAAGTATTTACATAAGTGCAATTTATTTCGGTAACGATGTGACGGAATTACGTTCATTGTTTGAAATATTTCAACAGCAGGTACTTGTGAACATAACGTTATTTTATCAATTCCCAATGTCTTTAATTAATGGTTTATTTCAATTGTATGTAACTGTATTATATCAATTAATTATTGACCTGTTTAATAATAGCACCGTATTTTAGTAGTCTTTTAGTATCACCCGGGATTTGAACCCATGCCCTCATTATATGCAGTTGAACACGATACCGCTAGATCAACAAAGTAGTGAAATGGACTTTGGTGATCATTACCATCTGATCCCAATTAAGCAGAGCTTGTACTATGTAAACCAGATAACTGATAAACTGCATATGGATACTACTTTTCTTTTGTAAATATATAGTTATATAGATCATTATACCCAGACTCAGGACAAATAGACATGTTCATGGTGGGAATCGAACCCGCTACCTCCGGCGTGAAAAGCGAGCATTTGCCAACCATGCCAACAGGCCCATCGGCTCCGTACTTTGAATACGCATGGATTTTTTCAAAAGTTTTGTTTGGTAGAATAGTAAGCCCCATAAGGTCTAAACGTAGTTTTATAAAATGGAATAAGCCCGATCATACAATAAGATCGATCATATATCATACGATCATACATATTACGCGATCGATCAGAATTAAGTCTCATTTGTAAGTTCATCAGCCAGGCTGACGAATGTAAGAGATGGAAAACTCAATTTGGGCGTTTTCAAAAAGCTTCAGGTGCAAGTAAACAAAATAAAGAATTACCGACAAGTTTACTGTTTAATTTGATCGGCCCGGGAGGGTTCGATATTTATAAAACATTTTCATACGAAAAAGTGAGTGATAAATGTAAAATCTGATGTTGATTTTTAGCTCAAAAACTTTGATGAATTTTGGCGTAACAATATAACTATGTTACGGTATAATTTCTTTAGCAGAAACCAAAGAAAATCAATAAAACAACACGTGAAAGCAATAAAGTCGATAAGTAAATATTGCCAGTTAATAAATATAACAGGAGTCGATTCGATACCGTCTTATTTGTGGTATTATTATTTCAAGATTGCCCGTTGAAAACTGAAGATTTGAATTTGGATAAGGCAATTAGAATATACAATGTTACTTGTAGAAAATTATCAACTGTTGGATACAAATGGCATGAGCCCGGTGTCCGATCACGTAAACATTCATGGTGGCTAAAAATAATGGTAGTCTACGTATATAAAATATTATGTTTAGATTCTACACTCCTGAATAGAACTATTCAACGAACGCAGTTTCAGTTACCTGAAAAATAATCAGCCCCCTTAAGCTTACTAGCAAAATCATTCATTTTAGGATCACTTAATGCAATTTTTGGAATTTAGGCTGTTAAGTTTTATAATGAGAGTTCAAATTATGAAACTGTGAACTTTTACCTTGTTTTTGTTTACAGTTAATTTGAAACAAAGGATTTTCTGTTACCTAATTTTTTCATTGATTCTTTAGTTCCTCAGGAAGCGCCGGAGCGTGTGAAATGTTGGTAGCGCGTTTGAGATGCCGTGTGTGTTGCAAGCGTCATTGGTTGCTAACCGTATACCGCTTACTACTTCGTAGTACTAAGAAAAAACTGACTTCTAATTTTGCTATTACCTTTGAAGGGATCTAATAATAATTCTTAATTAGCAATTGCGAGCATAGAAAATAATCACCTTTAACATATTTAAATATTCATAGCAAAGCACACTGCAAGATTAGGAGTTATTAAAGTTTTATAACTATTTAAATTTACAGACTAGCGCAAAATCCACTAATTAAAATTATATTAGCTCAGTCGTTGCTAAGTATACACGGCGAGACATGTTAGCGGGCGAGTGCAGGCCGATGCGCCGGGCCAGTTAGCACATGTCTGGCCATGTTTCCCCGCTCGTCTAGACTCGAATTATTAGATTTATGCCCTTCTACCACAGTATCAGTGCCAAACAGATAGAAAACTAGTGACGATCACCGTAGCCTAGTTTGTAGTGCTCCTGCCTACAAAGCTGGTGGTCCTGGGTTCGAATCCCAGTAAGTACAATTATTTGTGTGATGAGCACGAATATTTGTTTCTGAGTCATGGATGTTTTTTCTATGTATATAAGTATGTAATAATTACATACTTATATACATAGAAAAAACATCCACGACGACGATATACTATATCGTCGCCTGGTACCCATAGTACAAGCTTTGCTTAGTTTGGGTCTAGGATGATCTGTGTGACATTGTCTCTAGATATTATAATGGCAGCCGATTTTAACGGAGATTTGCAGAAAATTGCACAGGATATTATATTAAAATGCATACTATATGGCTTTTTCATTGCTAAGCTAAAAATCAGGCACTACCGAAAAAGGAATAAGTACTTCGTGCGGGACAGCACCAACACTATTCTTAAGTGTATTGCCAGTAGACTAAACTGCTTGTATGTGGGCCGCTGCTATAAGTTGTCAACGTGGCCGCGTCGGTAATTAGTTTAAAGTCGGGGTACGCATGTGAGGGGTCGCTCCCTGTGCAAATATATGTATTAGTAGAGTAAAATTGGGGGACCTGGATCAAGGAGATCCAGGTCACCCCAATTTTACTATTCATTTCATCAATATTCAAGATCTGGAAACCCGCAATTTTCACCATTCATTATAGAATCATTTTAGATCCAGAAACACCCAATTACAACCATCATTCATTGTTTTTAAATAGTACCTGCAAAATATTCTGACTTGACTATTGAGTGGTCTTTAATATTTAACTATTTTAATGTAATAGATATCACAAGAAATTTAAATGTACACGTAAATATCAATTTTTTTTGGTAGTCGACTTTACGCCTATTTACCCATATGTTTTAGACAGTTATTAATATAATATACTCCTTTCACAGCATTCAAATAAAGACATTGAGGAAAATGTATAGCATGTTGCATCCAAGGATCGTCGTAAATCTCCCAATCTTCTATAACACCTCCACATGAGAAACACGCTGCTTTATCATTTACACTATTTCCATAATAAAAAAAACTGGCTTCAGCCATTTCCATCACCAACCTTCTCCTTGAATTAGTCGTTGCCCAATAATGTCTAAACGAAATTTCACGCATTTTATACGCATTATACATGTCATAACGAGGGCTACATTTATTTAGAGACATGTTCTGTTCACTCAATATATAACTATACTAAAGTTCTTCATACAGATAAATATAAAGGTGAAATGATATCGTACTGCGGTAGCCAGCAATTTATAATGATTAACATTTGATGGGATTGGTAGGGATAGAGGATTTGAAAATTAAACAAGCAAATATTTATTTCAAAAATTTATTATCTATACACCATTTATTTAAACATATTACATTTTTTAAAGCACATATTTTATCATGATAAATACAACTATACACATCATGAGAATGTTCATATTTATTGTATAAGCTTAATAAATTAGGACAACCTTCATCTTCTAAATTATTTATATTATTATTATTCAAAATATTTTTTAACCATAACACTTTTTCTAAACCTTTGGTGTAAACACTTTTATCTCTTAAAATATCTACAATCAAATTTTGATGATTTGAGTAGGGCACAAATCCGTCTCTCCAGTATATCCTTCTATTACGTTCAATCCAACTGACTTGTCGTTTTTCTGGTTTCGTCAAATCGTAAAATGGAAATGGTGGCTTAATTAAAAACACCTGAATTTTTTCATTCAATATTACAGCAAATTCTTTAACGATAAATTCATTTGTTTCTGTTTTGAAACCTTGAACATCTACAATGGCTGTCATGATAATCTGCGCACTATGTTACTTAAAGGTTTATATTCCACAAGCCGATCGTTAATAATTAAACAATATCCAGTTGTGTGATCTGGTATTGGCGCTGAACATTCAATCTCCAACCGTACATCTACGGGGCCTGTTTTCAAACTATCGTTTTGTCTTGAACAGTCTATAATAAAGAGAGGGGCCTTCTCCTTGAAATCAATCAAATTAAGCAAGGGGTCTGCAGGACAGTTGTAATACGACTGACGAAATTTCACGTACATTTCATATAATATATTGTATTTGTTCTCAGAAAAATTTAAGCTTAGAGGCTCGTAAGGATAATACTGTGAATTCAAAAATAGTGTTACGTTAGTAACCCCACAGTGATCAAACAAAGAACTGTCTTTGGTTTTATTATTTTTTCTGTTGGTTTGCAAGCAAAAAATTACATACCGAGGTTTCTCTAATTGCGATGCAGTCTTAACTGACCAAGAATGTTTTGTAGTTTTAGGGAGCAAAGGATACTCATATAAATCCCAATTTCGAAACGCTATTTGAATAGGTTTATCTCTTTCCAAGTGTTTTAGTAGTGTCAGTCGTTCACGGTCTGTCACTTTTATATGTGGTACACGCCATTGCAATCTTTGTATGTCTATTTGAAAATGCGCAATATCATCAGTTGCTATGATACTGTTTAAATTAGAGTTACTTCTATTCAAAATAAGTTCATGTTTACAATTTATCACAATTTTATTGTAATCCTCCGCAAATCCTAAAATCTTATTAAGAGGTACAATAGCACTAAAATGATCATCACTTTTGAATCCATCTATGTTCCAACCCCACAAAGCAGCAACTTTATTTTCTCCATCATTCATTGAAACGTATGACTTTATTGTCGACGTTATTCCAGAATTTTTAATGCGATCTATTTCAATGCCATTTATTTCGTATCTGATATCTTGAAACAAAAACATAACAGGGTTGTTACTGAACGTAATATTTTTCTTAATCGGTTTTCCATCTTTGTCGAAGAACTTTGCTTGACCCTCGACGTAAATTGAACTGGCTGATGGTAACACGTATATGTCTTGTTGGTGTATGGGAATTCTGATTTCATCGTTTTCTCTAAAGCTGTTAGTGTAGGGATTGTATGTGTGGACTTCATAGCTTTCAATCGAACTATCGAAGTGAGGTAATTCAGTAATTTGTAGTATATTCATACTTTAAAACCTAAAGTTTTAAGAAAAGCTTTATTTGCTTCACTCAATTTCTTCACTTTTTTCTTACGTCTATGCTCCTTAATGGTCGTAGATGGAATAAGACGTTTGATTTTCACAGGAGTGTTTTTATAATATACTATCATTTTGATTTTCGTAAATGAAGGCGTAATTGAATATGTTCTTCACCAAAGTTAATACAGTTACCAAGTTGATCAACAATCTTAACAGATATAGATGGAATTATATTTTTGTTCACTGGGAAGTAAATAACGTTCTGGGGTATTTCTGTGTAGCCGTGACTTGAAGCAGTTTCAGATATGAATTTATGAACAAAATGAGTCGGTAATCCGTTGTAATATGAACCGTGCACAAGATCACATTCGATTCTGATTACAGCTGTTAAACTGCTGTTATTAACGGGCACATTCGGTCTTGTTTTTACTGAAAAGTATAGTAAACCGCACTCGTATTGATCAGATAAATGAAGAGGTGGTTGAAAATACGAGACCAGTTCTGATTTATTTCCAGAGATGGTAACCGTTGTAGACATGCTTGCATACTGAACTCTTTTAAATGATCCTGTTTATTTTATTTCTTGATTATACCAAAAGTTCTTTAAGAAATTTAAACATAGATGCCCACAGTTGAAGGGGTGATCACGTTGTATATTTTCATAATTATATTGAATGTTAGAACCTACATATTTTATAAATTCCTTTGGAGGTTTAAGATTTCCATAACTGTCGAAATACTCGACATAATCATTATATTTTGCATAGGCTACCCAATGAGAACCAGGATTTATAGAACTATCTAAATTAATAACCCCGCATTCTTTTTTATATGGATATTTAGGGAGCTCATCTCTCATAAAGACACCTCTAAAATAAGGTATTCTATTTCCATACTTTAAAATGTCAAAGTTAGTTAAGGCCCGTTTGGGTAGCCGATATCTTAGTTTTTTTCTTTTGATATGAAAATTCCAAGGCCGCCCTTATGTGGTTTAAGGTGTAGTCCTTTCCCAATACATAGAGCTTCCATTTTATCATTGTGTCTCCTCGATTCCTCATACAGCTTTTTAGCCATTTTGAATTCATTTATGGTTTTGGCAATACCAGCTACACCGCCTGCTAAAGCTCCCGCTGCTGATAATCCCGCAAAAATAGGAATCAAAGGTACTCCCCCAGTTTTTGGAATAGGAATAACACGAGGGAGCTTAATCGATGAATCATTAGCTAATTCTCTAGTAGCGGCAATAGCTAATTCTATAGCCATTTTCTTACTCTTAGGTTTTAATTTTTTCATGTGTCTTTTTGCTTTTGTAATAACAGTTTTTAATTTACTTTTTAATCCTTTTCCAGATGTAACTTTTGGAGAACGCCTTTTCCTCAAACCAGAACCAGTTTTAATTTTTGCCGACATAGCCTTGCTTACTAAGCGTGCCGCGAGTTTTTCGCCCATACTAGCATCGGAAGCAACCGCTCGCTGTTTTGCCATTTTTAACAAAATTAAATCAGCCTTATGTCGATCTTTCAAGTTTGATGACTTGTGATATGCAATATCGTGATCTTTGCAAAATTCGTCCAACTTATTTACACCGTTATCTCCTTGTGCAAGTCTTTTTATTAATTTAGTACCAGGACCGCAGTAATTATATCCTGGTAAGTGCAATTCAAATGGTAAATTATTAATAAGCCAATTGAGAAGACTACTCTCTCCAAAACACATTATAAGACTGATGATTCCGGTTTGAATACTTTAATAAATAGTTATGCGATTCGAGTTTGTTGTTAATATTATTTATAATATTACATTCGATTTATCAATCCAACTGCTTTCAGCTGAAGATAACCCCAACCATTTTACTAAAACTCTGTTACCTTTTCTTCTAAGAACTTTCTCAACTAGATATACATTGGGATGTTTTGTTTTTTGAAGTTCTTGTGTATAAAATGCGCCTAAAATAGGGTGACCTCTGATAGTATCTTCAATTAAGTAAGTTATGGGAGTTGTTTTTTGTATTTTACGAATTTTAAATATTTCTGTTGACCAGTTGGGAGTGTAACCTTTTTCAAATGTTCCTTTGTATTTACTGATACGCACATAATCACCTACTTTGTATTTGCTTTTTAAATTATATTTTTTTAGCAACTTTAAATACCTTTCTATTATATTTTTTTTATTAATATTGTCCACATTAGCAGGGATTTCATTAATAGTGCGATGGTGAGTGTGATTGTATTTGTAAATAACATCATTTAGAGTATTATTTATCCAATTGTAATTGCCTTTTAAACTAAATTCCTTATAAACTTTAGATTTCAGTGTCCTGATAAATCGTTCAACTATTGAAGCCTTTTTTGTTGAGAAGGTTGAATAATGGTTAATATTATATGATTTCATAAGCTTCTGAAATTTGTTATTATAAAATTCTGCTCCATTATCCGTTTGCAGATTTTTAGGAACACGCCCTTTATCCAACAAAGTTTTGAAAGAGTTACACACATCTTCTTTGGTTTTACTTCTCATTGGAAAGGCCCAAGCATATTTCGAAAATGTATCAATAATGGCAAGAATATATCTGTAATTTTTATTTTCTTTTGAAATTGACTGCATATCAATTAAGTCTGCTTGCCACAAGTCATCTATATCTTTCATGATAACATGTCTTCGTGGATAGTTCACCCTCGCATTTTTATGAATTTCGTTTACCACGTCAGCTTTGCTCATGTTCACAATTCAGTATACTTGTCTTGAACTCAGCTATTATACTGAATAAAAAGCATGTTATTATGACTATTTATTATTTAATTATATCAGCTTCTTTTAATTCTTCGATTATTGATAAAATTTCATTATCATGGTTTGTATTACCAGCATCTCGGGAAGCAATTAATAATTTCAATCTGTCAACCAGTTCGTTAGGATCATCCCAATATACCAAGTCTGTGTTATTTTTGTATTTCTTTAGCGTTGGTAAGTCTCCTCCAAATTAAGTGATAATATTATTGTTTAACGATTCAGAAAACAATGGTCTAATTATTTCACGATATTTTATACCTTTATCGCCTCTAATTTGTCCATTAGAATTGAAATCTCTCTTATGAGCATTTGTATAATGCAACATGTCTTTATAGACAAGCTTATCTTTGCTCGATATTAGTTTCAAATCAGGTTTTCTTCGAAGTAAAAGTTCTTTTAAACCAGGGGTTAAATTGTAGCTTTTGTCACCAACTTTAATTAAAATGACATTGTCATCATTCATGCTATCTATTTTAGAAAATGAAACCATTGAATTACCCATTAGTAATTTTTTGTTTGCACTCCTTATTCCAAATGGAATATTTACCCCATCATAAATATCATGGATATCACAGCCCTCTAATGACATTTCTAAATCTTTCAGTAATTCTGTCTGGGGAGACTTTTTAACGAACTGCACAGAATTCAGTTCTGGATCGCAGCATTCTTCAAACTTTGTAGATGAGCTAGTATTAATGTCATCCAATTCCATGTCTTCAAAATTAGAGCGTGTATTTTCTAAATTTTGTATTTTTTCTATTGTTTTGTTCGAATCAACTAGGGTTTTAAGGGGATCTGTGACAGGTTTTAACATTTTGTTAAGTGACAAGTTCATTGAGTGTTCCTGGTTTTTAATTTGCTTTATTTTATTCTTTATGGAGTCTATAGACTTCATTAATTCTATTTTAATATTTTTCTCCATGTTGTGCCTATTATAACAACTGTATGAAGCTAAAGAACAAATTATACTGAATTTGACTTTGCATGTTAATTACTTATATGTACATATCAGTCAGTCAAATTTAAAAAACATATCAAAATTCTGTCTGTACCTCCCGTTATTTAATGACGATTCTTTATTAATAAGTAGAATATTATAAGGTTTACTCCAAACAGTTTGACAAAGATTTCTGAACTCTTTCCATTGTAAATCAGAACTAACATGCTCTTCATAAATATGCTTTAAATTCACATCATCTTGTTTGAATATAATAAGAAAATTAACATTATCACGTAACAATTGCTTCGGAATTTTAGAATAAGTTTGAGATAAATAGAAACAATCTATTTGTTTATGTCTACCCATGCAGAAATAATTGCGGATATTTATTTGATTTTCACAAGCAACATCATCGAAAATAAATACAGAATTTGTTAAAGCTTCACTCGGAGATATGACATCTTTATCATCATTGAACTCGTAAAAGTTAATCTGTGGCACTCTTTTTAATACTTCGGTCAAGAAACGATATTTCGGTTGAAAAGAAGTTTTCGAGTAAAGATAAAGATTTTTAAATTTGAGTCCATTTTCATGCAGTAGTAAACTAATCATAACATTCGTTTTACCACAGTTTGATGGACCGCATATTATACAGCGCACGATATTTGGCAATAAAGCGCTATGTCTGATGTGTTGATAACAGTCACTTAATCTTATATTATTAACACTGAGAGATATGGGTTGTTTGATCAACTTCATAGTGTATATTAACCTTATTACCACTTATAGTACACTTATATACTCGTTACTACGAGTACATCAACCTCATCATAAAGCAAGCATGAACTTAAATTTGATGATGAAGATGATGTTTAGGAATAAAAGTCCATTGTTTGAGACATAACATTTTATTATAAGTTCATAGTAATAGTAGGCTAATATATTTATTTATAGTACATACCTTATTCTAAAGTAATTATCATACATCATTTCTATACAATACATTAATTTATTCTTATTCTAGTATTTTATATCATATTCTTCTATTTTGAGTTATGGTCTGATTCTGTGGGGCAACTCAACAAACATTCAAAAAGCTTTTATTGCACAAAAAAAATGTATTCGAGCGCTTTCTGGTCTATGTCCGTGGCAATCATGTAAACCGATCTTCCAGAAGTATAAAATTATGACATTACCGTCTATGTATATATTTGAATGTAGTAAATTGGTTAAGGAAAATCCTGAACTGTTCACAAGAGCCCAGGAACTATTCCCTAGAAACAGTCGAAATCCTAACAGAATAGTTTTACCAGTGATTCCTAGGACAACTTTATATAAGAAAAGTAGCTACGTGATGTGTGGACGCATATTTAATAAGTTGCCTGTTGATATTAAGGAACTACCACTTCGGAAATTTAAAAAAAAACTCAAAATATGGTTGTTGGAAAGAACATTTTACACGGTAGCAGAGTTCTTTAATAGGACCTAACATATAATTTAGTTTAAGTATTTGCATGTCACTATGTATATGACTAAGTGTTGTGGATCTGTTTTTATATATAAGACCTCAATTGTTTGTACCAACATTTATGGCAAATAAATAAATATCTATCTATCTATCTATCTATTTTCAAATAATAATAATAATAGTTTATTGTGGAACAAAAACATACATAACAATATTACTTAAAACGAAGATAACAGCAATAGTATTATGAACTGTGTTGCTGCTATAAATAAATATAATTTAGAACAGGTGGATTACATATTAATTGGTTCTTAATTTAAACGTAATAAGAACAAAAAAAACAAGTTTAACGAACACTGGTTTAGATCATCGCATCACAATACCCCCAAGGCAAGGTGTGGATGCCATCTGAAAGTATCTGAATCTTGTCATCGTTTCTATTTAATACTTGTTTACTAACTTGTTGTGAGTACAATATATGTTTGATAGATCTTATCATATTCATGTTTAAGGATTGACTTTTATCTAATAACAAAGATTCGCTATAATCTGTTAGTTTTAAATGCTTTGTGACAGACTTAGACATACCTTTCGCTTTTGCTATTTTTGTCTTCAAACTTTCAATACAATAGAGTTTTGCTCTTAAGCCTATAAATTCTGTAATCACATCACCCCCCATTTCATCTTTAAAAAGGCCAGGGATTTTTGAGTTGATTCTAGGTATGCCATATTGATTATCTACTGGGAAATTACTAGTATCAAATTGTGTTATATTTTCGTGTATATCATAATAAAAGTCGTCTGTATGGATTACATAAAGTAAACTATCGGTATCTGTATAACATAATTCAACTTTATCTCCATATTTCTTTTTTATAAAATCATAGTGAAACTGATAAAGGTGCTGTTTGGCGTACTCCAGAACTGTAAATCCGATGTAAATTGGTCGGTCTAATATTATTTTATCACGATTCAATTGTATAGCTACAAAATCTTCTGCAAATATTGACACACTTTTTAAATTAGGTTTCGAAATCAATTTTTGTGCACATAGTTTCTTATTCGTGAAGTTTGTTTTATCATCCCATTTGGTTACCAGTTTTATATCAACTTGTTTCCTTTTATTTTCTATAGTTTTACCAAATATTGCATTATTTAGAAGTTTAAAAAAATCTTTTTCAAAAGAAGTTTTAGATGCCATACGTCGATTAGTATTAAGATCTATATATTTCTTTAAGAAATCATCTTGTCTAAAGGTTAGTATGCGATGAACTTTTTTTAAAATCAAACCATTTTTTATGCATTGTTTTAAATGTACGTAATGAATAACATAATTTGATTTATCATACAGATTAGCAATTAACTTAGCTGATTTCCCTCCTGGGGGTATACATTTCTCTGCAGCAAATGGTAAGTCTTTATGCTGATCATGAATACAATCCGGGTAATATAAATCTACTTCTAAAATAAAACCATACAAACTGTCATCTGATACATGCAATACATTAAAGCTATCAATTTCATGCTGAGTTAAAAATCTGAACTCTGAAACAGGCAATTTTTTAGTCATTGCATAACCGTAAAGATTATTGCAATCTAGATATATCAAATAACTCGAGGGTTTTAAATCATTATAATGAGGTAAATACTTATTATTTGCCTTAACATGACGGAGGAAACATTGTGCCAAGCCCCCTCGTATACCTTTTTCAATAAATGTATAAATTTCTAAGTCACTAATGAGCTCTAATTCAGCGTTAGTGTACAGAAGCATAGCGTCCCAGCTCAAACTAGGTGAAGTCACATAGTGAGCGGGATCCAGTTTGTAAAAATTTAAACTTGTGTCTCTGAATTTTTCAAATATGTCGCATAACAACAAAACATCACATTTCAAATACAGATCACTGTATTCACCAAGCGTTGTTATCTTAAAATTGTTCCAAATATCTTGAGCGTGAGCATATTCGTCATCTGATAGAGATTCCATAGTTAAACTATTATAAAAACTGGATTTTGGAGGTAGTTGATTTTCATCAAATTTTGACCAATCGTCCATATAATCATATGGATACCTTTCTTACATAATAAATTAAGTTTAGTTTTGTCGGTAAATTCTCTTGACAAATAAACAAAATCTTTTTCTGACAAGCTTTTACTTAACGAATCTAAGCTTGAGCTAAGAAAATGAAATGAATCAATAAACTTAATCTGTACTGAGCGAGTACCTTTTTTTGTCATTATTAACTTGGTTATTGTAAGATATTTTTCTTTTGTTTTTGGTATTATTTTAACTGAACCTTCATAATTAGCCAACTCTCTAATAAATATATGCGAGTCATAACCACTTAGATTATGAAATACCACTGGTATGAATGGACACACTTTGTACATCAAATTACAATGTGAGTGAGCTGCCCCTCTATACTCGGAAGTAATATGATCATGATCGTGAACTTTGTCTCCGGCCAATAACTGATTACATATATGACACTTAGTTGCATTTTGATATTCTCGTTCTTGATTATAAGTTAAAGGTTTCATTGATAAATGAGTGGACATAATTTTGTTTATTCGTTTAACATCTTTTACTAAACGTTTTAAAAATACTTTGACACAATCTATGCCTCTGTACGTGACAAACTTGTTAAGTTTATTATCATGCAAACAGCATATGTAGTATGCGAAACTTGACGGCTGATGCATTTTTAGCGTTGTAGTATTTTTAGAGCTATTCTCATTACAATTTATTAACAAGCTCTCAAAATCAGCATAAATAATAAAATTAATTTTAAGTTGTCTTTCATAGTGTTTAAATTTCAATATGGTATTTTTTTCTGGTAATATAGTCAATATTTTAGAACAAGAATGAGATGTGTACTTATTTTCATTTGTAAAAAACTGTAAACATGAATCACATAAGAAAACTTTGCCATGATGACGAGTAATCTGACGTCGCACTAAACGTATGAGATCTTTTATTAAACAGTAATGTCCTTTTCCATTCCGTTCAATATATAATAAATTAATATGATTTTCTTTTTTCTTATTTGTCATATATAAAGGTCCAGTGACAACGTATTTGTTGTCTAACCCATATATGGTAATACTTATTGTAGGATTTATCAATTCGAAAAGTTTGATATCATTATAAGAAGGAGGTAATGACATTCCTTGGATATTAAGAACTTCACTATAATGAGGATAAGACGCCGTTCTGCACACATTATTTGTACGAGGAAATAATGCAGCTACAACGCACCATAAGAAACAACACTCATCATTATTACGTAAATTCAAACAACTTTTAGTATTTTTTATAACTGATGGCAACTTTAAGTACGTGCCACCACTCATGGGACAACATTTACTTATATTTATCTCAATATAACTTAGCGAAAGATATGTCCAACCTGACTGCACGTGTTCAAATTCAGACATCTTCCGTATCAAGATATCAATTTTATTTAAAAAAAAGTCATTTATATCAGTATTTTTATAGATAATATCATACTTAGTGTTGAAAGATTTCAATTCTAGTTGTTCATGGTCAGATTTTAGTAAAATAAACTTAACAAAAAGCTCAAAATTTACTTTTATGCAATCATACTTGTTCAGTATCATAGTAATTAATTTATTAACATCTGGAAGCACTGAATTCAGAATCGCCTCCGGTGTGAGGTGCTCGGCATCCTGTCTTTTTTCATATACCTGAGTATTACTAGGGATCGCCTCGCATGTGAGATGTTCGTCATCCCGAGTTTTATCTGTCTGAGTTTTACTCGGGATCGCCTCACAAGTGAGGTGCTCGTCATCCCGAGTTTTATATGTCTGAGTTTTACTCGGGATCGCCTCACAAGTGAGGTGCTCGTCATCCTGAGTTAAGTTCAGACGAAAAGTTACAATTCTGTTTTTAAATGCTGTTGCTACAATAAAAATATTTTTGAATTCAGTTCTCAATAAACTATTAGTCTTGTGTATATTAGTTCTCATATGATATGCATACTGATTTCGTGGTATTTCAGTTTTACATTGTGCACAAGTCATAATTGTACTACATGATCTTGTGAATGGTGTTCTGTGTTCTCTGGACTGTACAACTGTGAAATAAAAACATACGATATAAGTAGAATACCTGTATATTATTTAATTTATTAAATTGACTACACTTTTTTACATGTAATTATTAGGATCACATTGCATAGCATACAGACAAATTAAACAATACTATAATAAAAACGTTAAAGTAAGAATTTATTAAAGAAGGTTACCGGAAATTACTAGGATTATTATATTAACATAATGACAAATTAAAACTTAATAATAAGAATTTATTAAAGTCACTGGACAGTTTTTAAAATCTTTGTCGACTGAGGACGTAAATGCTTTTAGATGGCGCCACATCTCCGTATCCGTATCAGTTTTTGTTTTGATCGTAACGATTGAGTGACGCCACCTATTTACCGGTGGTACACTTGCGATCTCCTTACAATTATAGACCTTTACTTCAACGTAATACGGTCCTTGTTTTGTCTCGCTGATTTTTCGAGCATAGCCTTTCTCAACTTTCTTAGTATAGTAAGAATAAAGAGGAGGCGATGTTTTACCGGCTGATGTGGACGGCTTCAGTGAATCATCCTCTTCGCTTTCACTGCCGAACAGGTCTCGTGCCGTTAACTTATTATCAGTCAACGGTATCGGATTTATTCGAGGCTTCTTCGATCCGCGAGGCTTAGATCCACATCCGGCAGACGCTTTGGAACGCTTGTTTGCAGCAGATTTCTCAACCCGATGCGATGATGCCGTTTTCTGCTGCATCGGCTGTTGCTCGGTATCTGATTCTTCTCCAGATGAGAACAATTGAGGCATTGAAGATGGAGATGACTTGGACCTAAAACAATATATTCAAAATATTATTAAAAATGATAGCAAATAAGTTATTGAAGGACTCGCTAGGTTAATCTAATGTCATATTATAACAATACAGGGAAAATATAATTTGCTCATTAGAATTTCTGCTAATAGCTAAATCGAATGCAATATTAATTTTATTTGTACAAAGTTTGTACTACAATCAAACTCACTTTGATATTTATAATATTAGTTAGGATTAAATAAGTTCTATATATTGAATAATAGTATGTACACATGACACATTTGTAACTCATTATTATTTAATAAAATAATTAAAGTTAACTTACATTTTTCAGGTTGAAGCGTAGCTAGCGTGTAGGTGTTGATTCTTTCCCTCGTAGAGAGCAGTTTGTGATTTGGCTAAGATTCTTGCACATTATATAGAGCAAAATCCATATGATGTTCCTCCAAATATGTAAAGTCCATGTGTAAGCAAAACAAGATATCCTATGACTTAGAATTATACTACACAAATACCACGACTTCACTTGTCCTAAAAAATGCTAAACATACATTTACTTACACATATTGAACAACAACGAACATACAAATATTCCGATACCATAATCATTATTGCTATATTGTTTTGATTCGTCTCCTTAAAAAGAATTCAGCTTACGGTGCAACTTTGATATACTATTAACGTACCATGAGTTTGCTTGCTTAATTATCTAAATAAAATGTATGAAAACGTTTACCGTGAACATAAGAGCAGTAGTATTATTTTATCGATATATATTTATGATAAATAATAAAATGATAGGCGTCGTAATGTCTTACGTTTCCTATTTCACTATACCATTTTTGGAAAAAGATATGATATCTAACTTAAAAATGTGCGATTTTGAACTCTATCCATAAAATTAAATTAGGGTATATAAATAGAGAGAAAAATCTTTTAAAATTTATTCCAATTCTATACTTGACTGTTACAACTGGCTTGATCGTGTATTATTGGTAAGTTTAAATATTATTCTTCTTTCATATTTTATCCAGCATTATTATCTGACAGTATAATCGATGTTTAATACTTAAAGGTCTGATACATGTTTATTTCTATATAACACTATGTTTCAACCGCAATTGTTGTTTTGAGATAGAATATCGGTTAGCGAAATACTAATTTAGAGTATTACTTTCCAGGTGTTTAACAAAGTCGGGACATAGAATTAAATATGTCACACTCACCATCCTACAGTCCTGTTTTAGATAACATTAACCGAGAATGTGATGTAAGTATCTAAGTGATCATTGATATTAGCAATTGAATTCATATTTGATGCTGTTTAATAGCATCAAATTATTCATTATTTCAGAATTCGTTCGAATGCTCCGATCCAGTTCTTAATCCATTTTACTATGCTCAAGACCGAGAAAGTTGGTATGCCGAAGAGGCGGAAAAAGCATGTGAAGAGAGTAGACAGCAAAAAATACAAGAGAAAAAAATAAAGAAGAAGAAAAAATCAAAACCTTTTAAAAACACATCCTTTATCACACGTAAAGAGCCCGGGCATGTTCACCGAATTATAAAAATAATTGTACATGATGTGGAAGGTCGTCAGATGAATGAAATGGACAGTGACCCTGATAGTGCAAGCGTGAATATACAATATTTAGTCCGTAGTGATATTGATGACATAATGACTGAAACCGAGTATTTAGTTGCTAAAATAGTTAAAAAATTAAGTTCAACTTCATGTACCTAATTGATATTTAAAATAGACGTATAATAGTTATATCATTATTTGTTTTTTAAATGGTTAGTATATACTGTAAATATTTATTGTAAATAAAAGTATTTAAAATATACTTAGTACCTTTTATTTGTACGTCATAATATTTAAACTAAATCTTTACTACACTGCATATATAAGGCAGCGCGATGAACAATGGCGAGCACACTTCATTTTTGTTAGTCTGCCGTATCGAATATCGAATAGACTATACCGACTGTTGCTCCAATTTCCGTGTCATTTAATTGTTGAATAAATGTAATGATAAATTATAATGTACATAATTAAGGATGTTCAATAAGATGTTTCATATTTATATTGAACATTTAAATTTCTTGTGATATCTATTACATTAAAATAGTTAAATATTAAAGACCACTCAATAGTCAAGTCAGAATATTTTGCAGGTACTATTTAAAAACAATGAATGATGGTTGTAATTGGGTGTTTCTGGATCTAAAATGATTCTATAATGAATGGTGAAAATTGCGGGTTTCCAGATCTTGAATATTGATGAAATGAATAGTAAAATTGGGGTGACCTGGATCTCCTTGATCCAGGTCCCCCAATTTTACTCTACTTGTATTAGTCTGTGTACCACATATTTGTTTAGAATTACTAACGTAGGTTTACCAAATAAATTATTCATTCATTCATAATCTTTCCTTTCCTATTCTACGATCCGACCACCAAGGCTCAAGAGAGGTATCAAGAACCCTAAACATGTCTGCTAAGACTTTTACCGCAGCCAAAGCAAGCCTCCAGTATACCAAACAGTCTAAGTCCAACCAGTAAAAGTTAAGTCTTTATTCACAACCTATAGGATACATTATCAAAGAGCTCACTAATAATGTCCTAACTGCAGTCTTACTACTTTATTTTCAGCAGTCACAGAGATGAAATAAAAAAAAAATCATGCGTAGTTTCATATCTGTTTGTTTATTGGAATCTATCCTCCACCTGGGCGCTAAGTCTCATCATACACCGTGCATATTTGATATTTTTTCACGTTTCAGTAAGAATTTTTTGCTACTTAAGCATAAAATATAGCTCTAAAGTATTTAGTAATATGAAGCTTTCTTCTTCGCTACTCATGTGTGATAAAAATGTTGTGAACGCGTTAATTAACATGGATATGAAAAATTTTAAGTTAAAACTTAAATGCATTTACTTAAAAATCTAATAAAGTTTTATCTCACATATTACGAAAAGTTCTTTGTTCAAACTTATAAAAAATTTAAACTCAAAATAAATTAAGCATAATTTTCCATTGTATTTTTAGTTAAAAATCTAAAACCAAAACGTTATACATTTTCAGAAGGATAA
This sequence comes from Pseudoips prasinana, assembly GCA_951640165.1. NCBI lineage: Eukaryota > Metazoa > Arthropoda > Insecta > Lepidoptera > Nolidae > Pseudoips > Pseudoips prasinana. The sequence continues at coordinate 36,170,505 of OX621248.1, forward strand.
CAGAATCCGGACCCAGTATACATAACTAAAATTGGTGTTCATTGAAATAAAATAAAATAAGTATTTTTAACAGTCTTAAGTCAAAATTTACACGTTACTTAGTAAGTGCTAAGTCAATAAAAGTTGAAACGTGTAAAAGAAATTACAATTCTAAAATCTTCCAATTATCCATTAGATAGCGACGTGTTGCTCCGATATTTCGTAGTTATAACGGTCCATGCTACCAAAGAAAATATTAGGTTTATTTGGTTATGGTAGTTCTAATGAAAACTCTTATCCGTGTGACGGTCAATTTGGTCACAGTATATGAGTAGCTATTTCAAAATTCATATATGTCCAGACGCCAGCACCTCAAGCTACCCTAATCTGTCAAATTTCCCAAATTTAAAGTGAACGTTATACTTATGTGATAAAGTTGAAAATCTATAAGAAATTTGATTTATTTTTTATTTGTAAAAAGTTTGGGTTTGCTGAATGTGCTGGCGTCTGTACAGGAGAGTGTATATTTGATGTATTCATCACTTTACCTCAAGCTTTGCTACATTGCGACCTAGCGTTACTTGACTATTTGATCACGTTGTTTCTATCTTCTTTCCTTATTTTATACTTTCTATTGTCTTGTAGCATCCCTACTTACAATGTCGTCATCGTGTAGAGTCGCGTCTCGTCGCGATGCGGTTCATCCTACAGGATTAATCTGAACAATCTTAACTAAGTTCAGTCCATCGCTACTCTAGGGACCACCACACCGTGTTCGTTTTGGAGCAAGGCATAAGCTAGTCTGTTGAAACGTAAATGGATGTCGCTGTGCCATGGTATTTAGTGCAGTATTATTCCATCAGCAAAAAATATCTTATACAATCATTATGGGAAGCAGGATAGAACCACGGAATAAAATCTAAAATTTTTCTTTTTGAAATTATAACTAATAAACGAAAAAAGCAAAGCTGAAACCCATTTTGGTTTCATGTTAACTTGAAACTAATAAAATTGAAAAGAATCCGGGTTAGAGAAAAAAAAATATAGGAATGTATTCATTGAGTTGGGCTATATGTCTAATTCAGGTTTAAGTATCCAGCACACTAGTGGTTCCGAGAATTACAAATACCGAGATAACAAAGGTTATCTATTTGTAACACTTCTGACAAAGTTTACTGCTTACTGTGTCATCTAAAATTACGATTCATATAATATTCACCATGACTACTCCTATAGTCATAGTTAATATTGTATTTATCAAAATTACGAGCTTTTATATAGTTTCACCTGTCCCGGTGTGAGGCTGTCATCAAATCTTGCAAGTTAAATTTGATCCACTCCAGGTTACCGACTAAGCTGAAAATTTTTCATGCATGTGTCAATTGGATGATAATGCAAAACTATTTTTATTCTGTCCTTTTGAATGATCGTATTGTTGTCAATCGCTTTCGGTTGTACCATAGATCGCATAACAAACCTTTGTTGCGGGTCACGGTTGAGCGCACCTGACCGGCGCTGTGTTAAACAGCTACTATGGGTCCACTCACTACTTCCGTCTCATGTTACACGCATGTCAGATATCTGCTGTTTTACAATGGATGGACTGCATGCTTGTTGCAGTGACCTCTCTACTACGTCAGCATACACATTTTTCCGCTATTTGTGTATAACCCTTCATAAGGCAGTGTGAATATAGTTACCACCACATTATGAACTCTATTGAGTTCTAATAAAGTTCAAAACTTATAAATACCTACTGGCTATTAAAGGGATAAATACAAGGTGTCACATAAATAGTGGACGTAAATTAAGGAGCGCGATCTACACATGAAACTGAACAGATTAAACAAAACTAGTTTATAAAATCTGAAGAATATTTTTGGGGTTCCGATACCGAAAGCATCCGCTGATCGTTAGTTTTTTATATAAGTTTCATATTTTTTGTGCGTTTTGTATGTTGATATGCCACCCGTTGATCAGTTTCATTGGCAAATTAGGCTCCTCAAGTGACGTAATATTAATATATTTCCGAGTGTGGGTGTGTTTAGTGTCTGAATTGCGTGTGTAATTCACGATTTTGAGATACATTTCTCTAGTCCTCCGCTACACAACAAAAGTTGACGTCTTTTAATCTAAAAATTTAACAAAGATATCTTTTTACTTTGCTAGAATTAGCACAAGCAAAAAGTTTTTTTAAATATTCTATTATTAAAAGAACGTGTAGTGTAGCGTAGGACTAGGGAAATTAATATCTTAATCGTGAATGACATTTTCTTAATTCCGTACGTTTATAAATTTGGATTTTATACTTCGCTCCAACAGACCTGAGTATAGCTTTGTTTCAGTTTCTTAAACTCATACTCTTATTGAGTCTGGAAACATTTATTTCTAATTCAATATCTTTAATATATATAATCACTTACCAAATAAGTTCTACGTTCATTTTCTATAATAGTTATCTTTGTATTGTCATAAAACAAATGTAATTTTGGTCCTGGTGCAATAATATGGCTTCTTGACTTTACAATTTTTTTTTACCTTTATAAGAAATGATGCAACTTCTACTTGAGTTGTGTCCTTGGCAGACGGGTTGGCAAAGGCAGTATGATGGTCATAGAACACAGAGAGACGCGGCTACCCATTGTCTGGTAGATATTCCCTCACGACAATTGCTATGGTTCCAGACTTCGGGCTGATACTGAGAATTTTTTTTTACGGAAAAATCCCAAAATCACTGTTTGGCCCGACCCGGGATTTGAACCCAGGACCTCATTTTCTGCAGTTGAACACGCTACGGCTAGACCAACGAGGCAGTCAATACAATAATTACGTAATACAATCAGTATAAAGGTATTAGTGTAATGAATAGGAAGATGGCAAGAACTGAAGATTATAAAGTTAAACGTATAACTCTCGTTAATAGTACTCATTAACTTGATTTATATTCTTCCATATGTACTCACACATTAATACCGCTAACGGGCGTAGAGCGCCGACAACTTTCAATCCGGTCTTGCCAGAAAAGCTACTTTAATAGTTTTTGGTCCGACCCAGGATTACAGACCAGGACGTGTGGCGCAAGATTTTTCTATGTAAGTAACGGTCACGTCAGTGATATTCCCGTGCGGGAATCGAACCCGAGGTCGCCGAGTATTAGCACAAGGAGTAACCTCTGACCCGCACTTGCAGCTATTTGACTTTAACCTTGCGATGTTATAAAGCAGAGCCCTAAATGGAGCACCCCGTGTAAAATGTATTTCATTCCACCTGAACAACATGGTTACGCCAAATAATTTCCAAGTAGAAATAAATTCTGTGCTCGTGACAGGAACTCTCGCGACAGGTGAGGCCGCAAGTTCGATTCTCGTGCCAGTAACTTGTTGGCGTCGCGACGTGACTCGCCATTGCCACCTAAATTATTGCTATTAAAGTTTCCGACTGGTATTACGGCGGTATCTAGATTTTGCTTTCTACATTCGTGAATTACTGGAGCAGGCAAGCTTATTACCAGTTCTTCCACAAAACAATTTTTGTTTAAATGGTTATAATATAATAAATATAATAATAAATTTATTAAAGAAAAAATGTGTACAAAATTGTATATCTATTTATATTAAAAATAATTAATACTAAGCTATAGACAGTTTGTGCCTGTACTAGGTTAAACCTGTACCACAGGCGTTCTAATGGCTTAAAAACTATACTTATCCTTTATTAAAAATTTAAACAATATTTAATTATACAAATTCAAAACTAACATATATGATATAATGTTTAAAAATTAACTTATTTTAGAATACTAAATAACCCCTCTGCCTCATCATAGGTCAACTTTTGTAAAAAAATACTGACTATTCTTTTACAATTTATATAGTTAAGGTTATATATAGATAGTGACTTATTTATTTTATTGTAAAGATTAAACAAAGGATTTATACCAAGCTCAAAAAGCAGAAGGCCTTCTTTCAAATGCATTTGTTTCTTTATAAATATATTACGAAATTTTCTATTTTGTAAACTGATTTAGATATTCGTTTTTTTAGGTGGTCCCATATAAACTATAGTCTTGAGAAGTCAAAGTGAGGTTTAAGTAAAAGGTTACACACTGCTATTTACGTGTGGAACACAGTATAACTGCTTGGCGCCAGAATTTTGTAGGGGTGGTAGTTACCCAAAATAAACCATTGCATTAATAATATCCTGGGACATTATTTACACAAGGCCATCTGATCCCAAACTAAGCAGAGCGTGTCCTATGGAATCCAGACAACTGATATACTACATATATTACTTTTTTAACTTACTTTTGTAAATACATACTTATATAGATAATTACGCCCAGACTCAGGACAAACAGACATGTTCATGCACACAAATATCTGTCCTAGGTGGGAATCGAACTCACAACTTCTGGCAAGAAAATCAAGCATTTTCCAACCACGCCAACAGGCCCGTAAAATTTATCTACGATCCACCTTGCTTGTTGAGTTTTGCTTACGACCATATATGAATGAATTCTGTAACACAAAGTCATGGTATTAACAATGGCACCGCGTAAAGGGCGTAATTTGAAGTTTATTACTTTCGCCTCCGCTTTAATACTGACCACTTATTTATTGATTTTCAAAGTGAGTTTTTGATACCTTAGGTTATAAAGTCTAGTTTTCATTACTTTAGTTGCTAGCTTACTTAATTAAGTATGAGAGATGTTTGTTTGAGAAATCTGTGACAGATTTCCAGTTCAAAATACGTGATCCAAAGTTACGATCGTTAATACAACAAAAGTTACATTTTGTTAAAGCAAGAAGAATTTAATTAGCAACAATGAAACGTTTTGCAATAGCGTGATTGCAAGAATAGTTATATATAGGTACATGACTATTGCCCTATAATACACTCCAAAATAAGGATGTTAACCTAATCTTAACGAAAGCTTAAAAGGTTGACATTTTGAAACACCATATAAGCCTTTAACAGAACGAGAAGTAAACTATACATGCGTCATGTCATTAATACATACATATGTATGTATACTACCATATTGTTCCTTCCCGAACTGTACTGATAGTAATGGACATATTATTTATTCCTATATATTACGCTTCTCATCAACTGCCTACAAGCTGTGTCGCCAAAACATTGTAAAGGTCCATGTAATCTCATAGTATCCCAAAAATACAAAATATTTTGATAGTAATGTTCCATAACACAATTATTTAATAAATATGGCCATTACCTTCTATTATATTGTGTATAATAATTATATTAATTATTGGAATGTACTCCTTAACAAATTCTAGTTATTAATGATAGTCAAAGAGTCATCATACGAAACCTCATTATTAAAAAAAAATGGTATTAATAAATATTTGACTATTTCTAAATTTCAAATTATTAGACATATACTGTAATGATTATATGTCTACAATAATTGTGTGTTTTAATATGAGTGTGTATGTGTGATGGGGTAATCTGTGTCTCACGTTTTAAACTTTATTTTCAGGTACTATGACAGAAACAATATAGATATTTTTACAAGATAATTTTTCGATCCCTCTGTGGAGTCAATTAACTATGGAGGTATTTCTGATCGGGTATGTGGCAACCTCCAAGAAGGTAGCCTACTCCTCTGTTGAAGGCAGCTCCACTGGTGTTGCAAATGTCCCTGAACAAGCGGGTACCAGGCTGTTTTTTCTGTATTATCTACTAACTGTGCCCCGCGGTTTTGCCCGCGTTAAACTTTATAAATTATCACACCTTCTCCCCCGTAGGTGATAGCGTGATAATATGTAGCCTATTTGTTGAACCGACCTCTTATCCATGTAAAATTTGAAGTAAATCCATGCAGTACTTTTTGAGTTTAGCCCGGACATACATACAGATAAACAGACAAAAATTCTAAAAACTATATTTTTGGCTTCGATATCGATAGAATATCACGCCCCAAGTATCCTTTTAAAAAATATTCAATGTACAGTTTTGACTTTCATACGATTTTATTATATGTATAGATAGTTTACCTTACTTTAGTAGGTACATAAAATATATTGAAGATATTGATTGAATGTCCGATAAGTTTACGTAGTTTGTATGTTGAGTGGCCTGTTGGTCTAGTGGTTAGTGACCTTGGCTGCTGAGCCAGAGGTCGGTGGTTCGATCCCTAACCAAGATAAATTATTGTGTTATGACCAAGAAATATATAAGTATGTTTATCAAGTGTCTGGTTTCAGGCTCTGCGTAGTTTGGAATTAGATGGCACTGTGTTAGTTGAATAATACAGTTCAATAGTTTCATGGTGAGAGCGAGTAGAACTTACAATAAGACTTGTCACAAGGTTGATACTGACCTATTCTGCAACAATACCTGCAGAATATATTACATATAATAAAATCGTAGGAAAGTCAAAACGGTACATTGAATATTTTTAAAAAAGGATACTTGGGGGGTGATCTGTAATCGATATCAAAGCCAAAAATATAGTTTTTAGAATTTTGATCTGTTTGTTTTTTTTCCGGGCTAAACTCAAAAAGTACTGCGTGTAGTTCCTCCAAATTTTGCATGTATATTACTAAGAGGTCGGGTCAACATAAATAGGCTAAATATTATCACGCTATCATCTAAGGGGGAGGAGCTGCGGGAAACCGCGGGGCACAGCTAGTTAAAAATAAATTAGCATAGCATTTATTAGATACTCCTATTTGACGTAGTTTATTAGCTAGTCTCTTTAATTTTCTATTTTTTTTTGTGATAACGTGGTTATGTAAATTTGCACAATTTTTCTTAATTTTTTCTCACTTTATGTTTTGTGTACCGATTTCCTTATTATTTTAATCATACGAATATCAGCGAAAACTTGTAATTGGCCTTCATTCTTCATTGTATGTTTTATTTCTGTTCTAGCTGTAAGTTTTCTGAATGCATAAAATAAAAATAAAATAAAGATAAAGTAAATTAAGTTCATATTGTTTGCTAAGTACCTTAGTGTCGTCATGTAATGAAGTCCTACCACTCTCTAGCTACAGATCGATGAATCTCTTAAAAACATCGAACCAATTTAGACGTTTTCATTACCACACCAACAGATTTTTTTTAACTAAATTAATTAAATAAAAACTTGAGAGGTGTCAAGGGACACCTGGATGGAACGAAGTTATTTCTTATTATTTATTATGTACAAAAAACCTGTATACACTCAACAAAAATAATCGTCGCGACACCACACTGTTCAATGCGAAATAGAAATGAAATATATGGCTTGCTTTCTATAAGAGAGAGAGAGAGAGAGAAAGACAGACAGAGAAACATGGGCACGCCGCACAGCTGAAAAAGTGTCGTGACCACTTTTCGTAAGAATTTCTTCCGTCAACCCCCTTTCGCAACGCGCGATAAGGAACTTCGTTCCAATAAAAAAAAACAACGGCGAAATACAAAATAAAATACATACAGGCGAATTGATAATATCCTTTTTGAAGTTGACCTAACATCCCTTAACACGAGGCTGTCGCATACACCGACGTAATTACCGCGCACCGCACCTCGTAACGTCGCGTCGCTCTCTACGTCGTGTGTGCATTTGACGATGTAATTGTGCCCGCATCTGTTTTGTGCGCGGCTGTCAACATGAATGCTTTTTGTACGGTCTGGGGGCTTTAGATAAGTACTATGTAACGTTTTAGGGGGAATTAGTGGGAATGTTGTGGTGGAGTAGTTTTGTGGAGAACATTGATTGGATGAGTTGGCTTGGAAATGAAACGAGTTACCATTGTTTCCACGGTCGTACTACTGCGGCTATTTGTTGATATATCAAGGCAGAGCAAGTACAACTTCCACAGAAGGTCCTCTAATGCCATTAACAACGTGATATAGGTATATGATACTGACATGGTAAGATGAATGTAAGTAATTATAATATATAATTATGTTTAGTTATTTCTATATTTTTTACTAGAGGGATGTAAACATACGTTACATGGCTGTTTGGCATAATGACATGGGACCTTTGCCTGTACATGATTGACATGAATAAACGTCAGTGCGATAATGTCCGCTCGCCGTTTTATTTGTATTTCAAATACATAATAGTGTGCAACCGCTATGAATTATTAACCGCGTAACTAATAAGAAGGGGATTTAAGTTTTGGTAGATGAGATTTCAGAATCGTATTGGGAACCTGATGGCGCTAGTAGCTGACATGTCAAACTAGAATATATGAAGTATGTACAATAACTGTATCTCCTGGGATACTCAGCTGTAGTACCTATAATACTAATAATATAAACTTAATGCATCAGTGGGATGTTTATGAACATTTCGAAACTTTCTGCCTATAATCTCATTCCAAAGGGCTTATGCAACTTGAGGGTCTTCAACATGTCTGTCTAAGATTTGTACTTGACAATTGCAAATATGACCATGTCGTTACAAACTCAAGTTGCTTCCTGAAGAGGTATACCTCTTGGCTGGAATGCTCATTCCCACGGTACCACTACGTACAGAATAAAAAAAGGTATTCATACCTAATCTCTCTCATTTATGCAAAATTTATGTACTAAAAAAGCTTATTTCAAAATTGAAATTTTAATACAGTGCGTTCAATAATTTACATTTTGCAATAATTTCATATGTTTGTTATTATTTCTAAATAAGGCAATATCGCGTTAACTCCTTATCGTATAAATAAAGAATTATTAAGAATGGTTTACAAAGAATGGACTAATGGGGTAACACAAATCACACTGATAATAAAGGCGAAAATTTGTGAGTGTGTATGTTTGATACTTCTTACGATTTTAATAAAGTTTGGTATGGAATTAGTTGACACCCTGAATTAACACATTAGCTATAATTTATAAAGTTTAATGCGGGCAAAACCGCGGGGCACAGCTAGTTCCGAATAAAAAAAAAACGAGAAAAAGTAGGACTTTGACTTAACTATGACGGACTTTACTTGACATTGACTTAATGACAAAAATGCTGCATAATGTTGAATTGGCATGGAATGTTAACACATAGGCTAACTTATAAAGTTTAACGCGGGTAAAACCGCGGGGCACAGCTGGTTAAAAATAGTTTAAACTCTCAGCTGCATGCTTGGCCTTCAGTACTCTTTTATGGGTGTTATCCTCACATGGAACAACTATTTGTGTGACCCATTTGTTGTTGTGCTGACTCTGGGTGAGCTTTGTGTAAATTAAATGTTTATTTAAGAATCCGGCAATACAGAGATTAATTTACAAACTGCGGAATCATTTTATGTAATATAATTGTAAAGTACGTTTTACGAGCATGTTTTAAATACTTACTATTTTTAATGTCACAACATATTTAATATATAAACAACATATTTAATAAATAAACTATAATAAATCAAAGTCAAATCATTTATTTGTCAAATGGGTGTCCCATTTGACAAATAAATGATTTGACTTTGATTTATTATAGTTTATTTTAAACAAAAAAGGAATAATCACCTTCCTATTCTTTGAAATTAGTTAATAATATAGTAAACAAAATGTTATCCATCCCATTTATCTTAATTTACTACCCAATAATAAACATGTACCTAACAAAATCTGTTCTAGTCAACGGACAAATCGTGTAATATAGCGTTGTTTAAAAATAAAGGAACAAAATGCTATCCAGTCCATTTATCTTATCAAATCAAATTAGGTCTTGTTCTAAGCAAAATTCTATTTTCTCCCAAAACTTAATGACGTAATCATTCCAGGGTGAAATCAGTTACTGTGACGTCACCGACGCGACGTGACGACAGCGTGACGAGACGTCACAAACAAGAGTCATTTGTCAACGAAGGCACTGACTACCATCCCAATATAGTAAAGCCTATATGACACGTGGTAAAACAAGGAAAATGACTTTTATTTGGTTGTTGATAGAGTTTAATATACCAAAATTCCCCACAGATGTGACATCCGAGGTTAGCGTATTATGATATTGTTATGTTTATGCAAATTAAGCCTTATCACGCTGTAATAAGTTTTCATTTGTAGTGATGTATAACAATATAGTATTTGCGATGTGTTAATATGACGTTGAAGATGGTTTTGATGAAACAAAATGTTAACTAAGTGTATTAGGATATATTGTGGTATTTAACTTGCAATGCAAAAGCAATTTCAGTTGATTAGTGGCGGGCTTTACGCAGCTTAGACCCGGATATTAAGATGACTCCTTAATTTGTGCAAGGCTATTAAAAACTGACACTACATAATCAAACACAAATATAATACATATAATGCAGTCCTCCTCTCACAACGCGAGGTGATAAGCCATAGTCCACCACTAATACATATTATATTATTGGAACGAAGTTCCTTATCGCGCGTTGTGAAAGGGGCTAGACGGAAAAAAATCTTACGAAAAGTTGTCACGACACTTTTTACAGCTGTGTGGCGTGCGCATGTTTCTCTATCTGTCTCTCTCTCTCTTATAGAAAGCAAGCCAGATATTTTCATTTCTATTTCGCATTGAACAGTGTGGTGTCGCGACGATTATTTTTGTTGAGTGTATACAGGTTTTTTGTACATAATAAATAATAAGAAATAACTTCGTTCCAACCGGGTGTCCCTTGACACCTCTCAAGTTTTATTATAATGCGGGTCAGCGGACTTTAAATGCCATCAAGACGATTTTGAAGAATTGTGTTTAATCACGGTGTTTTATTTCACCGTTATAAGGTTGTGATAATGGATTTCTAATATGCAAATGAATTCGAAAAGTCAGTAGTGCGTGCCTAGGGTTTTAACGCGAGACTAGTCGCGCCATGATTTGAACCCCGGACCTCATTGTCTACGGCTGAATACGTCACCACTAGACCATGGAGACAGTCAAAAGTCATAATGCCTTTCCCGAACGTCAATCAGAAGAACAGATTCCCGCATTACCGTAGCAATCGCTCCTAAAAACCAACCTTTTCATGCACCTACCTGTCAGACCCCTTGATTCAGGGTTTGAACGACAAAAAGAGTACCCTCGGTTGCAGCTTCCTTACCAGACCCTCTTTGGGGTATATATTAATGTTGGGCGGTTACTGTTGCATAAGAGGATCACTATTTAGGGACGTATGGGTACTGTGGGCAGCATTGAAGGAAAGGAAAATAATGTTAAAAAATGTTAGGTAAATAGAATCTAATTACCTAACATTCTTTATAGTAACACTATTTTCAAAATAAAATGCCAGCTGCACTAAATCACAATGTAAAATAAAATATTTTTACAAAACGAAATGACAAGTGCAAGTCGGTCCACCGCCGAGTATGACAGCCTGACTACAATAAGAATTATGAACCACATTTCTTTGCTTTTACAACAAGATACAAAATTTAAAACTACAATCCTATTCTACATTGTGTAAACTATGATTATGGTTTCACATTTATATTACACTAGCTGTGCCCCGCGGTTTCACCCGTGTTAAACTTTATAAATTATAGCCTACTAGCTGTGCGGAAGGGCAAGTCAGAAGTACCCTAAACCGGCGAGCATGTATGAAGAATATAATGACAGAAATCGAGGCAAAAGACGTGTGCAAAGATCGTGACAAATGGAAATCCGTTGTCTCTGCCTACCCCTCTGGGAAACAGGCGTGAGTATATGTATCGCGCTAAGCTTTATAAATTATCACAGCTCCTCCCCGTAGGTGATAGCGTGATAATATGTAGCCTATATGTTGACCCGACCTCTTACTCGTAGTAATATTCATGCAAAATCTGAAGTCAATCTATGCAGAACTTTTTGAGTTTAGCCCGGACATACATACAGACAAAAATTCTACTAACTATTTTTTGCTTCGATATCGATTGTAGATCACGCCCCAAGTGTCCTTTAAAAAAATATTCAATGTACTGTTTTGACTTTCCTACGATTTTATTATATGTATAGATGTGTTAATCTAGAGTGTCAGCTATATATACCAAATTTCATTAAAATCGCTTCAGCCGCTTAGACGTGAATAAATAACAAACATACACTTACTCACAAACTCACAAACTTTGGCCTTTATGATATTAGTATGATAAAACAGTTATAAAAATAAAATTCATTCCCGGTTATGAATTATAATAAGCAATGCTCTGTACTTAAGTCTATCAAAACTAACAAAAATATTTTTTGCGAATACCAGTCAACCTTAGTTAACGGTCTTCAACTGTGTATAATTCAGATTTTTTTATTCCCAAACTCAGATATTATGAGGTTCAGTAAACAACATCAAAAACCCTTCTATTCTAATATTATTTACTAGCTGGTGCCCGCGACTTCGTCCGCGACAATTTTGAATGATTACCAATGTAACTACTTACTTCTAGCTTAATCTAAAAAAAATACTTTTAAAAGAAATAAGCAATATAAATTTAAGAAAACCTAACCTATAAAGAACCTAGTCTATATAAATAAAAAGAGAAGTCCTGACTGACTGACTGACTCATCAACGCCCAGCCCAAACCCTTGGCCCTAGAAAGCTGAAATTTTGCACAGATGTTTTCTTTATAATGTAGACAAGGAATAAGGAAGGATTTTTCGAAATTCAACCCCTGAGGGGGTAAAACGGGGGTGCGAAGTTAGTATGAAACTTTGCCGTTTTTGAAGTTAGAGGCATGAAAGATGGTATTTGGCCTTGCAGTTAAAAATAAAAAATATGTGTTTCAGGATTTTTGGAAAATTCACCCCCAAGGGCAAAAAATAGAGGATGTAAGTTTGTACGAAAAAAGTCCCAATTTTTAAGTTAAACGCATGAAAATTAACATTTGGCTTTTTAGTTAAAAATAAAAAATATATACTTCAGGATTTTTGAAAATTCCACCCCGAAGGTCATAAAATAGGGGATGTAAGTTTGTATGAAACATGCGATATTTTTTAAGTTAAACGCATGAAAATGAGTATTTGGCCTTTCTGTTAAAAATATATAGCATTTACTTCAGGATTTTTGGAAATTACACCCCCAAGGGCGGATTATAGGGGATATAATTTTATACTGCCTGACTTACATATCAACGCACAGTCTAAACGGCTGCAGTTAGGACTTGAATTTTGACAGTAGTTACCTTTTATGACGTAGGCATCCACTGAAGAAGGGTTTTTGAAAAAACTACCCCTAAGGGACTAAAATAAGGGATGAAATATTTTATGAAAGTGCTTAATTTTGATGTTAAAGGCTTTAGTATATAGACTTGCAGTTAAAAATTAAAATATATATTTCAGGATTTTTGAATATTCCACCCCCAAGGGCGTAAAATTGGGGATGTAAGTTTATATGAAAAAAGTGCCAACAAGTTTTAAGTTAAACGCATGAAAATTAGTATTTAGCATTACAGTTAAAAATTAAAAGTATGTGTTTCAGGATTTCCGAGAATTCTACCACGTAGGGTGACAAACAGGGGATGTTTGTATGAAAAATGTGACATTTTTTAAGGTAAACTCATGAAAATTGGTATTTGACCTTTCATTTAAAAATATGTATTTCAGGATTTTTGGGAATTCCAGCCCTTTAGGGTGACAAATAGGGGATGGAAGTTTGTATGAAAAATGTGACATTTTTTGAAAATTAGTATTTCGCCTTTCATTTAAACATTATAAATATATCGTCAGGACTTTTGGAAATAAAGACGACTAAAATAGGGGATGTAAGTTTGTTTGAAACACTGTTTTTTTTGGAGTTAAAAGCATGTAAATTGGTATTTCAGTTAAAAATAAAGCAATCAAGGGAATAATTTGTTGTTAAAAAAGGTAATCCATAACTGATTCAATAGGTCGACACCAAAAATGTACGCCAACTTAAATTATAGAGAAATTCGTTTCTTATTGCTTAAAATGTTGTGTTTGTTGTCGTCTAAGTAAAGATTTAGCGTTTTATAAGATTTGTGACTTCTTTTTTTTGGTATTTTTCATAACATAAAAAAACGTCAATTTAATAAAATTGGGATAAAAAGTCATTGAACTAAAATTCGAGTTAGCGTAGTATAAATTGTTCGTGTCGAGATGATCGCACCCAAAAAATATCATCTTAATTTTACTGATCTACAAGTTCAAAATTTTGTAACTCGATGGCTTTTATGTCGTTTCAGATCGCAGAACTCATTTGACATATCGGTTAAAATAAATGAATGCTTGAAGTAAAAGGTAGTCCAAAACTGAATCAAAAGATGATCGCCTAAATCTCACCCAAAATATATGCCCACATCTTAATTTTACCGCTTTACAAGGTTATATTTTTGTTAGGAGATTGTGTAATCATGGTTTTAGATCGCGCTATGGTTTCGTTCACAAAATGTGATATTAGACCTATCAATGCCGTGGTCGCAACCTAAGCTAATGGGAGTTACCTTGGTGATTAATGCGTCGTTGATTATTATATTACTTTATTTGACTTACTGACTTTACTTAAGGACAATTGATATGTATTCTTTGATATTTTTGGGTTTATGATATCGGGTCTTTTCTTTAAATAACAGTTGCAAGTAGTTGTTGTAAAAGCCATCGAGTTACAAAATTGTGAACTTGTAGATCAGTAAAATTAAGATGATATTTTTTGGGTGCGATCATCTCGACACGAACAATTTATACTACGCTAACTCGAATTTTGGGTCAATGACTTTTTATCCCAATTTTATTAAATTGACGTTTTTTAATATGTTATGAAAAATACCAAAAAAAAGAAGTTACTAATCTTATAAAACGCTAAATCTTTACTTAGACAACAACAAACACAACATTTTAAGCAATAAGAAACGAATTTCTCTATAATTTGGCGTACATTTTTGGTGTTGACCTATTGAATCAGTTATGGATTACCTTTTTTAACAACAAATTATTCCCTTGATTGCTTTATTTTTAACTGAAATACCAATTTACATGCTTTTAACTCCAAAAAAAAAACAGTATTTCTACAAACTTACATCCCCTATTTTAGTCGTCTTTAGGGGTGGAATTTCCAAAAGTCCTGATGATATATTTATAATGTTTAAATGAAAGGTGAAATACTAATTTTCATGCGTTTACCTTAAAAAATGTCACATTTTTCATACAAACTTCCATCCCCTATTTGTCACCCTAAAGGGCTGGAATTCCCAAAAAATCTGAAATACATATTTTTAAATGAAAGGTCAAATACCAATTTTCATGAGTTTACCTTAAAAAATGTCACATTTTTCATACAAACATCCCCTATTTGTCACCCTACGTGGTAGAATTCTCGGAAATCCTAAAACACATACTTTTAATTTTTAACTGTAATGCTAAATACCAATTTTCATACGTTTAACTTAAAACTTGTTGGCACTGTTTTCATATAAACTTACATCCCCAATTTTACGACCTTGGGGGTGGAATATTCAAAAATCCTGAAATATATATTTTAATGTTTAACTGCAAGTTACTACTACTACTAAAGCCTTTAACATCAAAATTAAGCACTTTCATAAAATATTACATCCCTTTTTTTATATACTGTAGACACGGGTCTCATCGCGATAAATATTTAGGTAAATCATTACCTTGTTAACCCGACGTTTCGGCATGGATTGCACCAGCCGTGGTCACGGGTCGACTGGTGTGGCTCGGCAGCGTCGTCTCCGTGAAGCTCGGGTATCGGTATCTACCCTCGCATGGTCTTGATATTTTTTATTTTCCTTTACGAAACTGTCGGTACACACGACACTAATGACATCAGCGCCCGGGCGCACTACGTTGGTTACGCGACGATGGCACTTCGTTATTACAGGATTCCAAGATGGTGAGAGGCGGTATCCGTCTTCCCGGTTGAAATTGATATGTTTCTTTATTTCAACCGCTTCACGTACTATTCTGGAGTAATAGTGACGATCGGTGGAGAGGACCTGTGGCTTGTGTAAATTTGTAATCCAGTGTTGGGATCCTGTGTCGACTACATGCTCAGCTATTGCTGATTTATTAACCTGTCGGTTCCTGACAGCTGCGATATGTTCTTTAGCCCTTTCAGCAATGGATCTTTTAGTTTGGCCGATATAAAACATACCGCAGTTGTTCTCAAACCTGTAGACGCCCGGTGTTTGAAGAGGAATAACATCCTTCGGTGTACGCAGCTGGTTGGAGACTTTGGAGATCGGACTATATACAGTCTTGATGGAGTATTTCTTTAGTACTGATCCAACTTTATCCGTTACTCCTTTCACGTAAGGTAAAAACGCTGGTGCCCTGCTTACTTCCGGCTGCTTCTCCCTCCTCTTCGTCCGTTTAATGCCCCCCTTGTAGCCGTTTTGCCTAAGTACCTCCTGAACGTGTGTGAGCTCACTTTCTAAACATTCAGGGTCGCATATGTCATACGCTCTGTTTGTTAACGAGGCAACTACGGATAACAGGTGTCGCGGATGGTGATGAGAGTGGGCGTGTAGATATCTGTCTGTGTGTGTGGCCTTTCTGTATACCGTGTGTGTAAGGGAACCATTTTCTCTCACCCTCAATTTCACATCGAGGAAAGGCAACGATCTCTCTACCTCCATTTCATAAGTGAACCTGATGTTGGGGTGCGCGGAGTTCAAGATAGTGGTCAATTGTTCTACTTCCGATGTGCTACCTTTCATGATACAGAAGATATCGTCGACGTATCGTTTCCATACCTTCACGTGGACCAAATGTTGTGCAATAATATTTTCAAAATGTTCCATCCAGATATTGGCCATTACCCGTGTCTACAGTATATAAAAAATGTGTACAAATCGCGAAAGTTTAAAAACATTAATTACATCCCTTATTTTAGTCCCTTAGGGGTGGTATTTTCAAAAACCCTTCTTCAGTGGATGCCTACGTCATAAAAGGTAACTACTGTCAAAATTCAAGTCCTAACTGCAGCCGTTTAGACTGTGCGTTGATATGTAAGTCAGGCAGTATAAAATTATATCCCCTATAATCCGCCCTTGGGGGTGTAATTTCCAAAAATCCTGAAGTAAATGCTATATATTTTTAACAGAAAGGCCAAATACTCATTTTCATGCGTTTAACTTAAAAAATATCGCATGTTTCATACAAACTTACATCCCCTATTTTATGACCTTCGGGGTGGAATTTTCAAAAATCCTGAAGTACATATTTTTTATTTTTAACTAAAAAGCCAAATGTTAATTTTCATGCGTTTAACTTAAAAATTGGGACTTTTTTCGTACAAACTTACATCCTCTATTTTTTGCCCTTGGGGGTGAAATTTCCAAAAATCCTGAAACACATATTTTTTATTTTTAACTGCAAGGCCAAATACCATCTTTCATGCCTCTAACTTCAAAAACGGCAAAGTTTCATACTAACGTCGCACCCCCGTTTTACCCCCTTAGGGGTTGAATTTCGAAAAATCCTTCCTTATTCCTTGTCTACATTATAAAGAAAACATCTATGCAAAATTTCAGCTTTCTAGGGCCAAGGGTTTGGGCTGGGCGTTGATGAGTCAGTCAGTCAGTCAGGACTTCTCTTTTTATTTATATAGATTTGGCCAGTAATAATAGAAGCTGAGGTACACTTACCTCTGAAACAGATGGATGGACGGACAGATTAAATCACACCATAAGGATTGTCTTGGTATTTTTTTTATCAAAACACCTTAGTGGTGGGACAACTGCACAATTTCCAGTGATTATAGCTACAATATGCTATTCAGGATAACATCTTTGTTCCATATTTGAGATGAGTTCAGTAGTTGAGACGTGGATAGGTAACAAACAAGCTCATTTCTTTTTTATTTCTTTATACAACAAACTACACCACTATCATGAGCCATGACCAATTTACTGATTTACTAGAGGTCATATTTTATTGATTTTATTAATTTATGTCAGACTCGAAAATTTAGATTCCATAGAGAACCACAAGCTTCGTACATTTCGTAATAGTACGGTTTAAATACGAACAACATTGTTACAAAACTCTATTTTAAAGTATCAAGGGACTACAATACTTCGAAAATTCAAGAATAAAACTCACTAAGAAATATACAAGTCCTGAAAAATAAATTGTAAAACAACGGTTCGTAGAAGTTTTAGACATGTACCGCGTTTTATGAAGCTAGTCTGATATATGTTTGCGAACTGAGGTGAGGCCTTGGATATAAACTCTCAAATGTTTCTTGAATTTGAATTAAAGATGTATCAAGTCAAGTAATTTAGGTACTCAGAAAGTTCTCGTAAGCCTGAAACTGGTTACTTAAGTAGAGCATAACTATAACTTAGCAAGTATTAGATTTTTGGAAGAAAATTCTCATATATAAATGCCACATAGTGATTTAAAATTTAATTAATGTTTTCATTTATGAAATTCTTGATTTCAACTTTTAATTTTCTTTGCTTACTTTAAAGAAATTAAATAAGGTAGTAACGTTTACGTTAACTTTTTCTTGCGAACAAATACAAAAAGGCAGGTTTGACGACTTCCAGCCTCCCTAACAAGCCAGTTTCCGTAACGGCTTTAGTACCCTAGACCACATACATACGCTGCGGCAGGTTATACAGAAGACCGAAGAGTATAACTAGCCATTATGCTTAGCGTTTGTGGACTATGAGAAAGCCTTTGATTCTATCGAAACATGGGCCGTGCTGAGATCTCTTCAAAGGTGCTAAATAGACTATCGGTAAGTCCAGGTGTTAAAGTGTTTGTACAAGAACGCCACCATGTCAGTCTGAAGTCGGACTGACATGGTGGACCAGAACCCGAAACCTATTCAATTGCAGCGAGGTGTGAGACAGGGAGACGTCATATCTCCCAAACTGTTCACCGCTGCTTTGGAAGATGTCTTCAAGCTTCTGGACTGGAAAGGCTCTGGCATCAATGTCAATGGCGAGTACATCACCTACCTTCGATTTACCGACGATAAAGTAGTCATGGCTGAGACCATGGAAGACCTCGGTACAACGTTCGATGGCCACAGCAGAGTCTCTCAACAAGTGGGTCTGAATATGAACATGGATAAGACGAAAATTATGTCGAACATCCATGTTGCACCCACTCTAGTTAAGGTTGGAGACTGCACTCGAAGTTGTAGAGAACTATATTTACCTAGGACAGACCATCCAACTAGGTAGGTCCAACTTCGAGAGAGAGATCAATCGTAGAATCCAACTCGGCTGGGCAGTGTTCGGGGAGCTACGTAATATCTTCTCGTCCCAAATACCGCAGTGTCTCAAGTTGAAAGTCTTCGACCAGTGTGTGTTGCCAGTGATGACTTACGGAACAGAGACGTGGTCGCCCACTATGGGCCTTATCGGAAGGCTCAAGGTCACCCTAAGAGCAATGGAGAGGGCTATGCTCGGAGTTTCCCTGCGGGATCGAATCAGAAATGCCGAAATCCGCAGACGAACCAAAGTAACCGACATAGCCGTAAGAATTGCCAAACTGAAGTGGCAGTGGGCGGGGCACTTAGCTCATATAGCCGACGGCCACTGGGGCAGAAAGGTTCTCGAGTGGTGATCACGAACCGGAAGACGCAGCGTGGGCAAGCCTTCTACAAGATGGACCGATGATCTTGTGAGGGCGCCGGAACTCGCTGTATGGGGATAGCGCAATACCGGCATTTGTGTAGATCTTGAGGGGTGCAGTGGGCGTCTTGCTACTGATATGATGATGATGAAGTGGCTAATACTTGCCGTTTCATAAAAGTAGATGTATATCTTTTATGTAAGAATAAATTTGTGGTACACTTTTAATTGCAATCATTTCGTTAAAATGCCGTCTCTGATCCTCAATGTGATGAGCGTCTTCGCGTATTAACGTAGTGCAATATAGGCTGTATGGTTTTCGGCCCAGAAAGTTTAAAAGGGCCCCCTATACCATCTCGGGGGTCTCGTAAAAGTCGACTAAGGGATACACCAGGTAGTCGGGCAGCAGCTCCTGCGGTGTACTGCTGGCACTTTACTGCGGTCGCCAACTCGCATGCCAAGCACGGTGACTACGGCAAGCCAATCTAATCTATCTATCTATACATATAATAAAATCGTAGAAAATCAAAACTGTACATTGAATATTTTTTTAAAGGATACTTGGGGCGTGATCTACAAATGATATCGAAGCCAAAAATATAGTTCTTAGAATTTTTGTCTGTGTGTCTGTTTGTCTGTATGTATGTCCGGGCTCAACTCAGAAAGTAACTGCATGGATTTACTTCAAATTGTGCATGAATATTACTAAGAGGTCGGGACAACATATAGGGTACATATTATCACGCTATTACCTACGGGGGAGAAGCTATGATAATTTATAATATTTTACGCGGGTAAAACCGCGGGGCGCAGCTAGTTTAATTATAAAAACCTTTGGGGGAGGCCTATACCCAGCATGTTATCAGGCTGATGATGCGATAATATCACAAAATCTCAGTAACTAGATTTCAACTGGAAAGTGTTGCCTCCTTGAGCGTGTAACTTAGTGGTTAGTTACTTTAGCTTTAAGGTTTGAGCCTTTGCTCGCGTTCATTATCTGGTAAAGCTTCCTAGGCTAATCGTCATGTTAACAGAATATCTTTTTTATTAATTAGTTTCATAAATTTCCAAGGTTCAATGTATCCGATTATTTTCATAATCAAGTTCACCGTTATCATATTAAAATGTTACATTAATTGGCAATACTATGTAAATCTGAAGCCAAAGCTCTAAATTGTGACTTAACTTGCTCATTACCTTCCAAAAGTCGTGTCCTCCGACTTTTCTAGCAACTTTTTAACAAGGTAGGCCAAGGTTGACTTTAACAATTAGTTAAATGACGCGTAAGCTCACAAACAAATGAAGAAGTAGAACGTTTAAAATGTTATATTTATCACAGAAGTCGTTATGCCGAGCACGTTCACAACACAAGTTGGAGTTGCGGTCAGGAACACGCACTGCGCTAACGAACGACGCGGTCAATAGTGTGGTTTTTACTTTGGCACTAAAATATGAAAAAAAATCACCACAATATCAAAGTGATATTTTATATATGCTGAAATAAGTTCACTAACACAAAAAGTGGTTCTAGCAGCAAATAATAATAAAATAATAACAACGTAACAATTAAATCAAGTAAAGGATTAAACACTCGCATATAATTATACCGACTACCTAGTGGTAGACATTGGAATAAGTAGTAACAAATATTCCAAGTTCTAAATTTACACAAATATTTATTATATTTCCACACAGTAAACGTCTTTCCTCGCGCGAAGTAAACTTTTATATATATGACGTATACCATTATCTCGTACATATGACATACATATATGGTGGATTGATATAACTAATAAAACATATGCACATTTACTTCCTATGATCAACTACGAGTACTATTCAAAGTTATATAATTATACGCTTGACAAATCTGATTTACCCCGAATACAACGTATTGTAGTCATATGACGCTCTAATAGTCTTTTGTATTACTTACATTGGTTGATAAATTTGGAGACGAATTTAGAATAATACCTGGGATAGTTTTATAATATAGTTTTAAATTACTATGCCGGTTGGTTCTCTTAACGACTCAAACGTCCGGTTTATTTGACACATGCTGTTACTACGTCCACGTGATTTCGTCCTTGCAAATGCTACCTGACTATACGGATAAAAACACTTCGTATTAATGATTTACATAACCTAATCTAAAAAGAAAAAATGTGCTATAAAGCTTAAAGTACATAGAACGTACTTATCTACCTGATTGTGAATCTATTTTCATTTAAAATTATGAAATTGTGGGTTAAACATGGGACATGTAATATTTATTTATTTAATGTGATATAATAATAACATGTAATATTATTATCAGTATTTAGGTTGGAGTTATTATATTACTATTACATATTATTTGTAGGGAACAAATAGTAACAATGCAATATAAAACTTATCATATTTAATATGATTAACTGGAAGATTCAAAAATCAATATTTTACCCGACGCATTAACAGACAAGTATTGCGCTAGTTGCTAGTCAATTGTGTCGGTCCAGGTTTTGAATTTTGATCGCGGCGTGTCTTCCGCCTAGTGCGTACTCCGAGTCCCGGTGAAAGTTCCACAATAGTACTGCCGGTCGTTTCCATACTTTTGCTGGAGATTACCTCGCGGGCCGTGACTCGTGACAGCATTATTTTTGGGAAACCTGCTCGGAGTCCTAAATAGATCATAAAAGTATTTTTGTACTATTTGCTTCCAAAGCTCATGTGTTTTGTTAGCTTTTTATTGGTGGAGCGTCTTAGAATATATTACGAAGGAAATAAAATGATGACTGAGCTCTATTTGGGAAAAGTGTGTACCATAAAATCTTTTTAGATCTTTCTATTGAAGCTATATATTGTTAGTCCAAAATACTGTTCGATCCATTCCAATTCTTCCTTTTGTGTCTGCATACATTAAGAATATAGGAAGGTTATAAATACATAGAGTGAGTTTGTTTTTGGTTTTACGTGGTGGAAATGCCATTCGCACGTTGTGTAGGGCCGAACCACTAAAACCACCACGGTAGCCAGCCTCACAGTGCCTGTAGCGGGGGCTCTGGGTACTCGGGAACGATCTCACCAGTACCCCCGCTGTACACTGAGCGTCTGAGACTCTCCCCCGCGGACGGGAGGGGCCCGATACCTCCCCCTTCCCCATCACGCACAAGCGCGTTTAGGCAACCTGAGCTACAGCAGGTTACCTCTTCCCGGGTCAGAGTGAGTTACCTCGAGGTTCAAAAATAGATACTTAACTAAACCTATTTATTTGTAAATAGTCCAAACATATTTTTTTCTGTTAAAACAAGTTATATTTTAATGCATCCGTTTCATATTTTCTTGCATTGTATTACACTTTATTTCAAAATGAAACATATTTTAATTAGTAGATATAAACTAAATATATCGTGTCAGCTGCGCTTACATTATATAACTATTGACTGCACTAGTGGCGCAGCGGCTAAGACAGTCGCCTCGCCGCTTCGTGTCGCGGGTTCGAGTCCCGCACCGGACATCTGAGTCTGAATGTAATTTGTGTCCGTCTATTATATGTTTGTAAAGTACCCCGTGACACAGGGATTAACTCGCTAGTGCGGGCGTTGTCTTTTTAAAACTAAACTATAACCGAATGCAATGCAAAATAAGCTTTCATTGTTAAGTATTGAATATTAATCTACACGCCCAAATATGTTGCTTATTAAAATATGTAAGTGATATGAAATATCTGCCTGCCAGTCTAGTCTTCACATGTATTCGTTCCAGGGAGCACTTACAATTACGAAAGTTATAGTTGTCACTTAGAGCCTAGTTATGAGTTCCCAGCTTTTGTATTTCTGTAAGATCATATGAGGTGTCTATTTTCATACTCCTACATACTTCCTACGCGTGTGAATACTCGTTGAAAACGTGACAGACATTGCGACTTCAGCTGAAAAGAAGAGAAATAATGATTTTGCTTTTCTTTGTATCAAATATCTGTCTGACTTTTATGAGAACATTCGTAACGCTTTATAATAATGTCCTCTAATGATTTTGTAGGCGTAAGCGTCTCCTGTCCTTCAGCCAAGGCGGCAAGTGTTAATGGGGCCTGGCACGGTACACACGGCTACATATTTCCATTGTAAGCTGACCTGTCATTGTAGGGAAATCCTAAACAACGCGAGATCAGTTTATACTGGAAATGTATAGCTTGTTGTGTAGCCGTGTGTACAAATGCGTACCAAGATAATGTGCTCTCTCTACTTTCAACTCGCTTGCATAATCCGCTAGGACAGGCAACATAACTTGGCTGAAGAAGTCAGACATAAGGCTTGACCCTATAATATAAGATTACCTATATCTTGCGACCTATTTGTGATTGATCACGCCAACTTCAGGCAAGACAATCAACTAAATTGTACTACCTACTTACCTTAATGTCAGAGTTGTTCAAGCCCAGTGAGCCGTTGTCATGGCTTTGTCTAACGACTATATCATCATCAGCCTCATGTCGTTCTCTGTGTACTCCTCCAAAGATGTCTAAAACGTTGCCATTTGGAGGGATTTGCTGTGGTTACCGCACTTGGCTTGCGAGTTGCTATTGCTCGAGCACCTGGTGTGTCCCTTAGTCACTTTTTATAGCACCCACGGGAGGGTATGGAGTGGTTTTGTTATGCTTATTGAGCCGGGGACCACACGGCACATAACTACTGGGATTAACAACTTAATTTGCCCCCTACAGTACATTAAATCATTGTGAAAACTTATGTTCAACAAACTCTCGATACGTTCCATTTACTTACACCTTATACCTAATTGTTTACCGAAAAGATAAAGCACGTGTACAGAAACAAACAGCAGGCGGTAGAGCAGGCCTGGTGCAACACTAGCGCCCCCGACGGCTCCGTATTCTCGTCACGAATGGCGCAGCGTGTCGCTCCGCCCGGCGCCCGCCCCGCTCCCGCCCCGCTAAGCTCGTCGTGACAACTTTACCTTCACAAACACCTAACTTTGAGCAGTTTATTTTTATAGACACCTACCGCGAAACTTTCGACTCCCAAGCCCTGTCAGAAAGGTGAAAAATCAAAGTTTGAACAAAAAACCCGGCGAAAGTATGTAAGATAATGCAAACTGTTAAAGTTTGGTTGTTAGGTACCCTTCAGACATGCAACGTATTCAAATTAGTTTTTGAAAGAACTTGTAAAAGATCTTTCAGTTGCTATAAAATGGATGTACTTTATGAACAGCTGGTACTACTGAACAAATTTATTTTGTTGCGAATATTCAAAATATCCAGCTAAGTGCGAGTCAAGCATTGTATCATAGGTTTCCCTAAATAATCACAATAACTTGTCTATATCATTTAAATGTTTGTTTTTGTAATATCTAATAAATAACGTATCACAATATAAGCCTTTGATTCCATCGAAACATAGGCCGTGAGGTCTCTTCAAAGGTGCCAAATTGACTATCGGTTTGTCCAGGTGTTAAAGTGTTATAGTTTGACAGTTAAAATGTCAACAACAGCTGTGTAATTTCTATGTTTGAAAAATCGAAATTGATACGATATATCTTTAAAATGTGTTTAGTGAGTGTCTAATTGTTCAATAAACACTATAGAACGTTAGCAGAAGTGTGTGCGTATCTTGAAGAAACCTTCCAAAACTGTGATTGATTAAACACAATAAACAGTAACTTTGCCGTTTCTACCGTTAATTTACGAGTATAGTGCGAGAATACACTATTTCCCATGTATATATACAACATTTAACATTGTCCAACTCACTTTATAACTGAACTTGATGATAATATTAATAAATAACAAAAAAAAAACCGTTCCATGTTCAAAAATAGTAATAATTGAACTTTGTACCTACTGATAAGGCTCCAAACCATAAACAAAAGTAACGAATGAGTGAACTAGTCAGTCAGACAGCTGTCAGTTGATTGAGTAAATGTTGCATCTACAAAAAATATTACCCCAAAACAAGGAAAATAAGTATTAATAAGGGAGAAATATAGTACAATAAAAAAGGAGCAACATTCGTATACTATGGATTCTGAACAAAATGTAACACATCGCAGGCCCCAACAACAGCGTACTAATTCACTGAACGATACATCTGAATCGAATTTATTTGATACAACTATATTGAGTATGCCAAATACATCACTTAACGACAGCATTTCAGTTATAGAACTCCATGAAAAGATAAACGAGCTCACAAATCAATTACAGAGCGCTCATCTAGAAATAGAAAATCTGAATACTCAGAATACTCAGCTAAAAGTGTTAGCAATGTGTTAGCAATTTTTTATGTTGTACACGTCATACAAATGTGTTAATCTCCGAAATTCCCTACAATAAATGTCTTAGAGAATCAAAACTAAACTATGAGCTTAAATTTGTATGTAGTAAATTCACAAATGTTAAATATGTTGACATGAACTTCCAGACAATTACCCTATCGTAGGTTCTTTGCTAAACATGTATGTCAATTACTACTCAGGGAAATCTTAGAAACCGGTTATCATAACAAAAAAATGAGTATTTCTTCTAAAAATGTACTACTTGTTGACAAGTGTAGTCAAACTGAAAACGAATTAACCACAGGGACAATTAATATGCTTCACAACAGCCCAGTTTCAACTACACCCGATGCCTTTTTTCGTTTATAAGAAACTGAATATTCTTCATCAAAATATTAATGGTCTTTTGAATAAGTGTGACCTATTGTATGTGAATTTGGACAAGCTTCTGGAAGATGGCAAATCCGTTGACGTGTTGTGTGTTACTGAACATCTGAAAACGAATTAACCACAGGGACAATTAATATGCTTCACAAAACGAATTAACCACAGGGACAATTAATATGCTTCACAACAGCCCAGTTTCAACTACACCCGATGCCTTTTTTCGTTTATAAGAAACTGAATATTCTTCATCAAAATATTAATGGTCTTTTGAATAAGTGTGACCTATTGTATGTGAATTTGGACAAGCTTCTGGAAGATGGCAAATCCGTTGACGTGTTGTGTGTTACTGAACATAATATGGTAAAAAATGATTTCCAATTATTAAACATTGCAAATTTCTCTCTGGCAGCATCATTCACTCGTAAAAACCGTCGTGGTGGTTCATGTATATTGGTTCACAACAAGCATGAGTGTAAAACAGTTCCATGTGTTGAGAAATATGGTGTTTCTGGCATCATTGAATGTTGTGCTGTGGAACTGGTGTTACATAAGATTATTATAATCAGTATTTATAGACCTCCACGAAATAAAGGTCAAATATTGGAACAATTTTTCACAAATTTAGATTTATTAATGCATGAAATCAGTTTTGGTGCAAAGAAAATAATACTTTGTGGAGATTTTAACATCAATACTCTAAAAAAAAGTAAGGAAACTAGTAATCTCATTCAAATCTTACAGTGTTTCAATCTCAAATTAGCAATCAACGAGCCTACCCGATTAACAAGTGGAAACTGCATTGATAATTTTATGTACAACATAAGGGGATGCAAATATAAAATTTATGAGTTTGCGTTGTCTGACCATACGGCCCAGTTGTTAACTTGTCCAGTTAAAGAAACTAGTACACTTTCACATTGGTACTTGAAGAAAAGAGACTACGGAAAAGAAAATATTTAGTTTGATGAAGTTTATAGTACGGATGACCCTGACACAGCATTTGACATTTTTCATGACTTATTTGCCCTATTTTATGACTTATGTTTTCCAATGAAAAAAAATTAAAATACGATGTCAAAAAAAGCTTAAATGGATTACAACCGGAATACGAAAATGTTCAAAACGAAAACGAAATTTGCTCTGGCTTTACAGAAAAAACCCCAATGCATATAGTAAAAGAACGTTCAAAATGTACTCTAAGCGTTTAAATCATATAGTTAAGCTGACTCAAAAATCTCAGAATAATTATGTGATCCAAACTGCTCTTAATAAATCTAAAGCTACTTGGTCTGTTATAAATGCTAAGAAAAATAATATACCTAGAGAGCAAATTAAAAAAATTTGAATGGTGTTACAATTCAGGATCCATGTCATATTGCGGAAGCTTTTAATTCATCTTTTGCCAATGGGATGATGTCAGATTCTGATTCCAATCCCAGAAATGAATGTAAGCCTATAAGTTCTCATAATAAATATTTCCACTCAATGTTTATGGCTCCAACGACATCTGATGAAATTGAACATATAATTAGCTCCCTAAAAAATACAAGCAGCACTGGTTATGATGGCATAAGCACTAAAATTTTAAAAGCTGTATCTCAAAATATATCTCATGTTTTAAGTTACATAATAAACATGAGGGCATCGTATGACCGACTAGTGTAGATATCTTTGGGCGAGGCCTATGTCTAGCAGTGGACATCTTTCGGCTGATATGATGATGATATAAAATATCCGGTCTTAATCTTTTGATGTCCCATTATTAATATTATGAATTGATGTTACAGTACCCTGCCCCAACGCCTCCATTTTGTGCGCCATACGCATACATTTTGTGTTGTAAAAGTTAAAGTATATTGAATGTACTTAGGAAAATAAATTGTTTACAAAAGTATCAGATTTATTTATGACTAAGACTTAAACGCATATTTTAACAATTAATTAACAATAAATTTTATTTAATATAATCCCTGATTATTTGTCTCGTAACCTTATCGATGCCACGTATTCTATAAATGGCGACAGGAAGGTGTATAACACATCCAAATTCAAAAACGTGAATTTGGATGTGTATGTGAATTGTGAATGAAACCTTATGAATCTTAAGAATGATATTCGCATCCCGATTTCAACACAACCATCCAAATATAAATTTGATTGAACAAAAATTTGTTTTGTAACTTATTTCGTATACGCGAATGAAACCCGTGAAGTACAGATTGAATTGCAGTCCCATAGAAATATAGAAAGTCTAAAGGTTCCCAAAAATTACAGATAAATAAAACAATAATCGAATTTGCCTAACATTTTTTTCTACAAATATGAAACATTGCGACACTAAAAGTAGATATCATAGTAGCGATACGTAACTTAATATTATTGTTGTACCCATTTCCGCCATTTCCTTATAAATGTCAATGATAATAATGTTATATTGGCTCAGACGCGAGTATTTTCACAGCGCATAGCTCCATAGACGAGACACGGAGTAAACACGACGAGACTGCAAAACGAACCGGAAAAACTATTTTGTGACACCTCCATCATCCGGGAGTACCCTCGACGCCCTCCAATAACGGCAATATCGAATCATAATTTAGCAACCACACATCCTTGACCCTTCCTACACATGTAGAAGTCTCAGTAATTGAAGATAGAAGAGGCCGTCTTAAATTGGTGACTCAAATCTCAACACGACTCTTGGGAGAACGCGACCAATGCGATCCCGGCGCCGGGAGTCGGTTCACGATTGGATACCGCGAATGTAATGAGCCCGGGAATAAATACCGCCGGTAATATTCCCAAACAGATTGCCGTAGAAAATTACATTGTGAACGCCTTGAGGATGCTATCGTAAACATGTTTTGGTTATTTATCGTTATGTCCCGCGGGCAACAGCAGATTGTTCCAGAGATATAGCGATGCGCCAAGTATTCGCTTATAACGGTCTCCGCTGATCAATTAAATGCCTTACATTTTTGGTATACTGGCTTTTGTATGTAGTAATATTATGTTTATGTATTTTATACCTTTTTATCAGTAACTAGCTGTGCCCCGCGGTTTACCCGCGTTAAATGTTATAAATTATCACAGCTCCTCCCCCATAGGTGATAGCGTGATAATATGTAGCCTATATGTTAACCAGACCTCTTAGTAATATTCATGCAAAATTTGAAGTAAATCCATGCAGTAATTTTGAGTTTAGCCCGGACATACATACAGACAAACAGTCAAAAATTCTAAAAACTATATTTTTGGCTTCGATATCGATTGAAGATCACGCCCCAAGTATCCTTGTAAAAAAATATTCAATGTACAGTTTTGACTTTCCTACGATTTTATTATTATCAGTAATATGCCATCGTTATAAATATAAATGTATATTTTGTATCTGTATTTGTGACTAAACACCTTCCAAATGTCTGTACTAATTTTGATGCATTTTTCGTGCGCGTTTAATGGGTAACTTTTAAATGATAAATCTACTTTACTCCAACATATATCATAATGTAGTGTTTTTTTATTTTTTTCAAAAAAAAATACATGGTGTAACACAAATACAATTAAAGTTTCGATTTATAAGGCAGCGCAGAAAATACGATTATGATTCTTTTTTATTTTCAGGGCATTACAACGTCTGCCGGCATAGCTAGCTGGTTTTCAATTGTAATCGTTCAATCTTGAAATAAAAAGATTTGAGATATATATTTTATGAGATATATATATATATATATATATATATATATATATATATATATATATATATATATTACCTGTACCTTTAAGTGTCTGCAGTTCTTATGTCTAGTTACTCATAACACCTAATGATACTCAAATGAAAACAACCCCCACTATCAACTATCACCGGAACAAAATAAAAGGTAAATAATGCACGAGGTGAGGGAAAAATTCGGAGAGACGTCCGGAAGTTTGTTCACCAAGTTTAGACCTACAACTATTTATTTATTGCGCTAGTGGGCTTTACGACTTACAGGAAACAACTTTAACTCATACATGTATTAACGTTCTTATTTCAAAGGTAACACGGTCGAAAATACCATTTATTAAATGTTTATTATTTTGTGTAAGAGGTGTTAGTAAAGTTTCCGCGCACCTCGAGTTGTCTACAAACACAAATAAACATATTTCGTTAAGCAAAGGTACGGCTGTTAACGTGCCCTGATTTGCTGTAATATTCATTGTTTAATTCAAGTTTCTTTTCAGTTCAGAACTTTAACAAAGACTTTCAAATTGAACTACTACATTGCTGAGCCTTGATAATGTATGAGATCTTTTCACTGCATTCAAGTGTTTCAGGTTGCTACAATTTAAAGATTATTCCTTTCTGTTACACACATGTCCGCCTGGTTGAATTTCATCCACGGTGACCTTTGTATTAGGCAATTGTTGCAAAAGTACCCCGCTACAGAGGGATTAATTTCCCTTGTGCGGGTGTTATCCTAAAATACAAAAAAATAAATATTATGCATCCCTAGAATCGTATTTATTTTTTGTTTTAAGTTATCGGACGACAAAAATATAAACTATGCCTATATTTTTTTTTCATGTTGTATCATGTGGCCAGTTATATTTATCAGAAAATTATGTTCAGCTGCTGGCAATAGGTTTTTTTTCAAACGGACGTAACATCTAAGTTGGCAATCTAAATACAAAATCAATACGTATTGTTAATTCCGCTAATTGTCAGTTTAATCATGCCGGAATGCAATTCGCACCGCCCTCCCACCCGCTAAAATGTGCACATGCAAGAAGGACAATATAAAAAAGCAAATTACACGCGCCAGTACGATACCCAACACATTCAGTCCTCCACGGACCATTCTCAAGGGCTGCTAACTCGTCGAGCGCAGTCTCATTCGACTACATATTGATTTTGTATTTTGATTGTTATGGATTTCCGCAAAGTAACACCTGATTCCATTACGTATCTAAGTTGACCACAAGAATAAATAGGTTATTAAAATAGTCACGGCAGATAGCCGTATGATTCAGAAAGTCAAATTACTTTTATATGGAACGTCAACAATCAAGAATGACTCCTATGAGATCTCAAACCACAAAATTGTTTCAAATATTCTTTTCTTTATTCTCTACCGCGTCTGGCGTCTGGTGATTTAATGTTATTTATATAGGATGGCCGAGGAGTTGACGTTCAAACGCAAAATTTAGATACTTAATGATGAGGAATATCCAAATCAACCCCCATGTATGTTCTACAATTTTGCGTAGTTTACACAGGTTGGTAGGTTACATGCGGTTTTACGATAAGCATTGGCAGGACGCAAACAATTAATGAACGATTGGCTTTAGTTAAGAGTCACGTATGACACGATCAATCAATATCATAGCGTAGTACCAGTGGAACAGGGATGACGTCACAAGTCACAACAACGGCGTAATTACTACTACGCTTGGCACGCGTACAAGCTAGATTGTTATTATTACGTGGTGACGTCAGCCGTGTACCACATATATATAACGGTAACTACATGGTTGTAGTACTTAGGTACAGATGCCAACACATCAAGCTACCCCAATCTGTCAAATTTCCGCAAGGTAGGGCATAGCGTTCACTCGCTCAAAGAGCAGCCCGACTGGGGAAGTACCTCCACCTAACAGAAGGCATTCCTTAATAATAACATTAATAATTTTAATGTTGTGTTTCCGAGTGTGAGTAAGGTCGCCAGAGCTCATTGGGGCGGGGGAAGGGTCAGCAACACTTGTTTGCTGACTCTAAAAGGCCGGCAACGCACCCGCGACTCCTCTGGTGTCGCGAGTGTCATGGGCGGCGGTGATCACTTACCATCAGGTGACCCACTTGCTCGTTTGTCGCACTCCGACATAAAAAAAAAAAATTAAAAGTGAACCTTATGCTTATGTGATTAAGTGAAAATCTATAAAAAAAAATTTGACAGATTGGAGGAGCTGCATGTGCTGGCGTCTTTAACTACTAGATACATAGATATGTAATTTTTTGTCTCTTTTAATGCTCACCGAAGCAAAGAGGCAGAGATATTTGAAATGTCATGATCATCATGTCTGCCAAAGTACGTACACAGCTGGACAAAAGCCTCCCCAAAGAATGGGGGATATGCCATAATCGCCACGCTTGGCAGACGGGTTGGCGATCGCAGTTTGATGGCCATAGTTCATAGAAAAACGCTGCTGCCGGTTTTCTCGTAGGTATTCCCTCGGTCGATTTCTACGCCCCCCACGAGATGAGATGGTGTGATGCTATTCTATGCCGTCACCACACAGCAAAAAATGTACTGATATTGGAGATAAACAAATGAAACAGTGGTAAAGTTTATAGACGAAAAGAGAACTATTCTAAACTAGAAGAGGTGTTGAGACTACCGGTACGGTATGACATTTTTAAAAGAAAAACGACAAGTAGAGAAGGGGTGAAGTCGGGGTCGAGCATACCTCGAAGGTATCCTTGACCTTATATGGATCAAATCAAACTAAAAATGGAAAAAAGGGTGGTATTAAGAATAATTATAATAAGGCAGAGCATTAAACTATCACTGTAATACAAGAGTCTCCTGTTACAAATAGAGTGCATAAGCCACAGTCCCCCTACTGATAGCTGTTGAACAGTTCTGTAGCGAAGAATTTAAGATCCGGGTAAAACGTACAAGGCCCAGTAGAGCAAATAGTGTACCTCTATTCAAAATCCCCATATATAACAACTATTTTGGTAAAAGACATAGAAGTTACATAGTGCCTAAACTTTATAATAAATTTCCCCTAACCTTAACTAATATTTTTTTTCTTTTTTTTTTATCGGGACTAGTCCCTCCCTCTTACCCACCACTGCAACTCCTGTAAGCCAGGATCAACTAATAATGTAAACATGAGTAAAAATATGTTCAAGAGTAAAATTAAAAAGTTACTCTTAAAGCATGTAGAATCTGAGATATTAGTAAATAGAACCTAAGTATTATATTATAGTTATAAATATAAGAAAATTGGAAAAAGGGAGCTTCATCTGCCAACAAACTGTTATGCAGTTTGGCAGAAGTATAATATCTGTAAAGAAGATTTATTAATTGTGAATAAACATTTTTTCATTTCACCACTCGCGCCTAGTGTAGGTTGGCAGTCTTCACATGTCATCAAACACATTTCGCAAAACTGTCAGAACTGAAGGTTTCGTCACGAAAATTTAGTTTCCTTCATCGTTCTAGGTACGGCATAATACAATCCTAATACACCCATGAATTCCTTTCGTCTTAGTTTTCAACTCGAGACCATTTACAGTCCAACGGTCTAACCCCTAGCCTATCTAGTTCTGTTAGGGGTGAATGAAGGAAAGATACTAAGATTTTATAAGCAAGAGCTCTTATGGGGCTCTTTGGGGTTTGCACCTGATATCAGGGCAGTTACAGATGTGATGCGGGGTTGGTGTATGGGAGGGGTGGCTTTGTTTAACTGCGAAACTGCTTTGCGAAAACGCAAGCCGTTCATCCGGTTGACGATTGTAGAGGTCAAGCTAAGGATCATGCAGAGCGATGGTGTTTGCAGCGGGATCGTGGTCTTTTTTTTTTTATTTAAAATATTGTCATACTCCGCCGGCGAGGACGATATATCGGAATATTTGCAGGGTGCCGAGTTTCAAATAATCTTGACTTGTCCTAAATAACTAATGATCTTAATATCTGGGTCAGATTGACTGGCCCGTTGGTCTAGTGGTAAGTGACTCTGACTGCTAAGCCAGAGGTAGTGCGTTCGATTCCCACCCGGGACAAACCTTTGTGTGATGAACACGATTATTTGTTCTGTGTCTAGGTGGAATTCATCTATAAAATGTTTGGATTTAGAAATATATAAGTACGTTATTATACAATATAGGCTCTGCTTAATTTGGGATCAGATGGCAGTGTGTTATTATTAGATCCCCTCAGATGCACCCAGGGACCGGGCGAGGCCGATCCAAAAATAGACTTAATTTGAGTGCTGTAACCCCCAAGAGCTGGCACTGTCCCAGCCTTAGATGGTGAATGACTGAGTGTAAATTATTTCATGAGAATTATAAATTTGGACACTGACACGATTTGAATGTACATTATCTGGGTTAAATCCCCGATGTTCACTGATACCGAGGGATGTTTGCGCCATCGGTTTGGCGATTCGGCAATATCTCGATTTATAAAGCTCCTCTGTTTAACCTCCATATTCCATGCAGTTGTTAAGCTATATAAAAGTAAATTTCATTAGGTTGCAATTTTGTGGCAATAGGTAGGTAGATATTATAAATTGCTTTGTTAACGAAATTTAATTGTATCTACTTTCAATCCATTTTAAATGGATATCCGGTAATATAAACTAATAATATGGTAAGTGGACATAAGTAAAACAAATTCCAGCCTAAACGGGAATAAATCTGGGATCTGGGGCTCGGCGCTCATTTACTATTGAAGTGGCTTAAAGCAATAGCGGAAGCGATTGTTAACATATTCTTATTATTTATACCACTTATAGCTATTTTCTTTTTTTATTATTGACGGCATAGAATATCATCATCCCATCTCACCCTGCGGGGGGCGTAGAAATCCTCCAAGGGAATACCTACCAGAGAACTGGCAGCAGCGTTTTTCTATGAAATATGACCATCAAACTGCGATTGCCAACCCGTGCGCCAAGCGTGGCGTTTATGGCATATACTCACATTCTTTGGGGAGGCTTTTGTCCAGCAGTGGATGTACTTGGGCTGACATTATAATAGCTATTTAAAATATTACGTAAATTAAAATTGCACCTATGGCGCAGTGATTCAGTTAGACACCGAGCTGCTATCACGGGGCCAGTGTGTTTCGGTTTCGATGTCCTCACAGGATTACTATCTGGGTGACCCGTTCATAGCTGTTTGGACTCTGTACATCTTTCCGTAAATTATGTCTGTCTGTATAACCAAAAGTTTAGCCTAAAAAAAAACAACGAGATGCAGTCAGTCTAACTACAGCCTAGTTTAATTTTTGAGCGTCTTACATTTTCATTCAAACAATTTTATGTCAACACACATCAAAACTATAGAAAAATAGTCAAATTCCTTGAATTGACCATAATAGTATAATTCATTATTATAAATACAGAAATCGTATTTTATACCGTTAACGCTATTTCTGAAGACTTGCACCACCCTAAACTCATGGCCGGAATATTAAGTCGCAATTGTGTTCAATAAGAAAAGCAAAACCGCTCCCTAACCGGATTGCACTTTCGTGCGCTCAGTGCATAACTCAAACAACATTAATGTGCACTGCTGGCCGAATTAACGCGGCTTTGCTAACAGTAGCTTATATGGCGACTGAATTATTTTGTACTCTAACATTTCTGTATTGTTTTTTGTGGATACCAAGTCATTTAACTATCAGTTAGCCTGCTGCTTCTATACATTTTTAAATTTTTAAATGTAGTGTATAACAAAACCGCATATCAATGAATTATTAATATTATTATTATAATTTATTTCAGATAATATACATCAATATCTCCCAATGATCTCCCGCCACCAATTCGTAACCTTAAAACCAAGCAAACCTTTAGACTGCATATTAAACGGTTTTTTTAGAGTGCTCAACTCCGTGAGTAGTCCCAGTATTAAAATTAGTACCTCACAGACGATCTTAATAAATAAGGCAATTTTTTTTTTCATTTTATGTAAAAGTACACTGTCACTCTCAGGTTGTGGTTGAAAATCAGTTTTCCGCTGGTGCTGCTTTATGCAATGCCACGGTACCCAAACTGAACCACAACCTATTTTTGTTCCGAAGCGGCGCACTATGTAAGATGCGCTTATTATCGATGACATATAGTTATAAGAACAGTCATATTATATTTGTTAGTACAGTTTTAAGAAGTAGTTAATAAGTTCATCACAATTAGTTTAATACGTTGTGTTTTAATATTTATAAGCGCCGATTTCTGAGCAAAAATAAATAATATTTTCTATTTTCTTTCTTTTCAATTTAACTGTTAGTATTAAAATAACTTAAAACTATGTTAGTGTATAACAATTTATTGTAATAATTTCCGTCCGCGTCCTGGTGCACCTGACACGCAGCAGTGCAAACGTGTCCAATGCCACAGTAGTGGAGAGTCAGGTCTCTCGCAAATGAGGCGAAGGATGCCATTGGTGCTCTCTCGTATGCGATGCATCAAGGACGCGGTCCTCTTGCAGATAATTGTATCAAAACTATCTGTTACGATTGTGGCATCAGGATTTCAGGGGCAGAAGTTGTGGTTTGAAAATGAGTCCTCTTGTTTGTTGTTTTTGAGACAATTTGTATATTTGTGTAAAAGTAATTTAATTACATGACAGAACCGACAGTAATGCGCGGGAAGAATTCTTATGTCTGCGTTTTTAAAATTAGTTTAAAATTAGACAACTATCTAACTTTTTAAAGTCTTAAAAAAGAAAAGTGTTGCACAGATAACACAATAAAATAATATTTTCAGTTAATAGTTTAACACAGCGCCATCTACTGGATAAATTTAACACTAATGGCGAAAAATGGCGCTATGCGTTAACACTATCAGTTGTCGCCTCCGCATGCAAACCTGACGCGCTGCTATATTATGAATTATCTACACCTAATAATTTATATTATTGCATACTATGTCTGTATAATTGTATAAGCAGTTAAAACATTTCTCATGTATTGAGCATTTTATGTGTGTTATTTTTTTAGTTGTATTATAACTTTAGAAAGGCAGACTATTCAGTCACACAATTAAACTGCTTTATTTGTTTTGAAAACTGAAATACGTGATATGTTAGAAAGCATTATTTCTTAGAGTATGCGAGTGTGCTAAACCTATTTTGTGGATAAACCGTTTTAATCCAGAATTTATAATCTCCTAAAAATAATAAAAGGCCTATTTTAATTCCTGAAAAGACATGTCTGTTAAACATGTCTGGTAATTTTGAATCAAAATTTAAATAGTCAGGCACTTTATTGAAAAATAAGAGAATAAGAAACCTTGATATTCTGATGATTTCCTAATTAAAATAAAATTTTTGGCTAAATTTAACGCTAAATTAAAACATCATTTATTTATGTATTCTGTTAGTTCTATGATCTGTGCTATGTGCGTATGTTATCTCCGCACCACCCTAAGGTTGACCGGACTGAAATACATTACCTTTATACAATTGTAAGTGCATAAAGTAATAAATAAATAAACAGAGCAGAAAATTACATGGAAATTGATATAGTACAAATGGAAACTTCATGGTAGCAGGTAGAAAAACAAGTTGTTTTCCAATTTCTATCATGAGAGTCCAGATATTGTGTAGTCCGGCGATAATAGATAATATTTCCACAATACCAAACAGCATATTACAACAACTTATCAACAAAAACATTAAAAGGAAATATGATACATTTTCTTCTGCTTTATTTTCCTTTAAGTGCAATATTTTCTCGGAACATCTTAAATAAACTTTCTATTAAATATACCACTCGTAATTTTACAAAGTTACAAGTGGTATATTTATTGCTATGACTTGTGTACCAAAACCTCTTTCTCTTTAAACAAAAAGCCCATACAAAAGTGTGGTACAAACAATACTCGTAACACCCCCCGGTTTGTTTGACTTGTGCTCAAACAATGAGCGGGAACAATACAACGACCAGTCAAGTTCACCGAGCGGACACTACACATACTTATTTTGACTTCTGCCACAGTGAAAATTACAGCGAGGAAGTTTATAAAAAAAAAATTGATACTATAAATCTGGAAAATGCTTCCTTTTCACGCCGGACCCACCCAGGACAGATATTTGTGCGTGAACATGTCTGTTTGTCCTGAATCTGGGTGTAAAATATCTATGTAAGTATGTATTTACAAAAGAAAAGTACTATATGTAGGACATCAGTTATCTGCTTTCCATAGTACAAGCTCTGCTTAGTTTGGGATCAGATGGCCGTGTGTAAATAATGTCCCAGGATATTATTATTATTACTTAAAAAATTTGTTATATTTTTGATAATAACCGTAAGTCTAGTATTTAACGGAATATTTGTGATTCCTAAGTATTTGCATATTAAATTATTGATCTGATGGGCGCTAGGCTTACTGGCTAGACTTGACCCAGGTTCAGTTCAAAACCTTTATAGATGGACTTTAAACAGGAAAACAATTAAGGGTCTTAAGTTGTGTTTTTATTCATTCCTTATTGCAAAAACAAATTCGAGAAACTCTTCTCTTCGGCAATATATGTAAAAATACAGAGATGAAAATTATAGTTATGCAAATTACTTTAACTGATGTATTCGACATTGCACAGATTTACAGGTAGATCATAGGTAGACATATCCTTTAATAACGCGCACTATTTAAGTGTCAAATTCTAGAAATAGATGAATACTTACTTACTTATCGTATGGCCAGTGGTTAGCCTAGTGTCAGACTTGTTCAAGCCGCCTAATAGGCTGCTGACATGGCTTAACGACTGTTGTCTAATGACTTCAACCGGGACCGACAGCTTAATGTGCCCTCCGAAGCATGGAGACGCTCAGAAATTACACCACTTTGGTGGTCACTCATCTATGGACTGACAGCCAATCTAGTTGCTTAACCTCGCCGATCGCTTACGGATCGGCGAGAGCATCCTCAGCTCATCAGAGCTGTGAGCGCATGTAGGTAGATGAATGTCTTCGATACATTTGACCTAAATACGGATGGATGTAAAATTGACCTGGTTAGTTCTCATGTCGGCAAAGCGACCTGAGTATGAACACCAAGGTACCTTCTAAACGATTAATTATAGAAACACTATAATACTAGATAGACTACTTTATTTTATACACTGTGACAGATGCCTACACCTCTGTGTGGCACGCGGCAGTGGCCGGCCAAGTTCACTCGCCCGCGGCGGCGCTGATTACACGAATGCTAGTTTGAAATTGACTTTCGGGAACCTCCGTGATCCTTGATAGATAGTGTGCTGAGTAATTACTTTTAGCGTACCAGATTAAACGCTTGTCAAAATATGCAGAAGTTTTGCTATGACACAATATGTCTTTTAATTTTACAAACAAAAGTAGCATACTCGGGTAGCTTGAGTGATGATAAACTTGAAACTTTCACTTTTTGAAGAAAAACGGTGGCTCTTAGAAAAAAAGTATTGAGTCATTTTTTATAGTTAATTATCTAATCTACAATTGTCGTCTGGGCTAATTTTATGATAAAACTTACCGTATTGCTAAAATCGCGAAAAACGCGTTTTTGTGACTTTTATTTGTTGAAATTTGTTTGTACGTGTCTGATCGATGAGGTCTTTTCAGATTTCCTTAGTGTAATGAACGATCCTACCAATTTTCAGTCTAATGGGAATTATTGTAACCTCACCTCAATTTGTTAGTCTAATTTGACCGGAATATATTGTCTCTGAAATGGCTGCTATCTAGAGTATAAACAACATCGACTTCTTTTAAAAAACCAGCAAACGAACACAGAAGGCAAGGAGTTACCCGAGCTTACGACGCTAGTGACAAATAGGTACGGCATTTCCCAACCACCACTTCCAGCCACCATACACAATAAATTGAATATAATAATGTCATCCTAGTCGAATTTATGCTTTGATGGCTGGTCTTAATGGAGACCAGCCGCCTTTTTATTCTCCCATTTTCATGATCCGATGGGACGGCTGGATGGTATCGAGACGCTGGTATGTATGTATATGTTTTTGTTACACAAAATATGCAGAATACAAAGCTATATATAAACTGTAACTTAAAAAGTGGAAGAGCGTAATTTATCTATGAAACTGAACACCGTGCAGCATCTCAACATGCAAGATACACAACAATTAATATCAACTCCCTATTAAATAGTAACGGTTAGCTGATCCATTTCGTATAATAATAATAATTATTATTTATTTCGGATAATTAAAATTAATTTTTGTTAGTACATAATTTATAAACTTTAACACTATTGTTAGTTAATACTTACTGTCTAAACATTAAAAAAACACCCCACCGGGGTATGTATGTTTGCGCCTCCAATGTTCCTGTATTGGGCTGTCCCACCGGTCCACGATCGTGTTTAATATGCTATTGGGACTGCCTCGTATCCTGTTCATAATAGAAGCGCATCGCTTACGCATGATGGCGTGGAATCCGTCCGTGCGTGCTTCTACAAACATTTTTGACGCGCTAATACTGGACGCAAAAAGTTAGTATCGTATTTCCCAAACTCATCATCATCATGTCAACCAAAGTACATCCACTTTTGGACAAAGAATTGGGGGATATGTCATAATCGCCGCGCTTGGGGGACGGGTTGGCGATCGCAGTTTCACAGAAAAACGTTGCTGCCCGTTCTCTGGTTCCTTCGGGCGATTGCTACGCCCCCCACGGGATGAGGTGGGGTGAACATATTCTATTCCGTCACCACACCGCAATTTCCCAAATTGGTTTCGTTTAATTATTTCAGTTTAGTGGTTAGAGGCTCAAGTTACGTCCACAATTTATATCATATATTTTTATATTTATATGAAAGGGTACAGATATAACGCTAAGAAGTTAAACCAGTGACTTAAATAGTATGATAAATAATAAAATAAAATAAAAAAGGTTTTTATGCACGTAGACTTTAAAAAAGCGCTTGTAAAAAGTCAGAACATGTTTGTAGTAATATAGTTGTATACATTAGATATTATTTCTAGTAACATACATATTTAGGTACAGACGCCAGCACATCCAACCACTCCAATCTGTCAAATTTCTTTTATAGATTTTCAACTTTGTCACATAAGCATAAGGTTCACTTTCAATTGGGGAAATTTGACAGATATGGGCAGCTTGATGTGCTGGCGTCTGTACATCTTGTATGAAAACATTTATAAAATTTATTTTATTACAGAAATGATATTTCGTTAGCTCGTATCAAGTTATTATCAAGAGATTATGTTTAATTATCTAGTTTAAGTCTAATATTTTTACTACATATTGTCAATGGTTCTGTCTATATTAAAGGTATTATTATTATGACGGACCTTGTGTTAATAACGACGGTCGCGCTTTAATGCTACCACCGGATCCAATGCGCCCCAACTGAGAAGACCCAGCGAAACAAACTCAGTGGGTTCATCTACTACCGGTTTCAACACGACCCAGTTGAGACGGTCCGGCGAAACATACTCAAGCGGGCATGAACACGGGATTTGGTCCAATTAGAGTAATTATTTAGTAGGCA
Source organism: Pseudoips prasinana (assembly GCA_951640165.1). NCBI lineage: Eukaryota > Metazoa > Arthropoda > Insecta > Lepidoptera > Nolidae > Pseudoips > Pseudoips prasinana. The sequence goes on from OX621248.1 coordinate 36,211,824, forward strand.
AACACAATATATGCTCAAAGATATGAAGATTAAAAGCTAATAAAAAAATAAGAAACGCTACCACTTGACCAAAGAGGTAAAACTTTACTATACTACGGAGATTTGGACTCAAATGAATATTATATGAAGCAGCGAATCCTTGCGTCACTATGTTACCTATGTTTAGAGCCTCTTTAGAACCGTAATACCACCTCAAGTATTTACGTAAATGTTCCGAGCGGTGAGACCAATGATAGTAGAAAAGTTGTTTTTGTTACGTTAAGGCTTCTTGTTACTACTTCCACTTGTTTAGCTGTTACGATGCGCAATCGATACTCAACCTATTAGATACATCTTAAGTGAGGTAGTTTACAGCGTTCATTCGCTCAAAGAGCAGCCCGACTGGGGAAGTACCTCCACCTTACAGAAGACATTTCTTAATAACAACATGAATTATTTTAATGTTGTGTTCCTGCATGAGAGTAAGGTCGCCACAGCACATCGGGGTGGGGGAAAGGGTCAGCAACACTTGTTTGCTGACTCTTAAAGGCCGACAACGCACCCGCGACTGCTCTGGTGTTGCGAATGTACATGGGCGGCGGTGATCACTTACCATCAGAGACCCAGTTGCGCGTTTCTCGTCCTCTCGATATAAAAAAATATAAGTATTATACCTACTAGGCAATTTCCTTTGTAAGTAGGGGCCGGTCGGCGTGGTTGGTAGATGCTTGCATTTCAGATCGTGGGTTCGATTCCCACCCAGGACAGATATTTGTGTGCATGAACATGTCTGTTTGTCCTGTGTCTGGGTGTCTATATAAGTATGCATTTACAAAAGCATAGTAGTAAGTATACTCGTATGTAGTCTATGAGTTTATTTTCAGTTTAGTATGAACATAGTTTGGTATAACATGGCCGTGTGTGAATAATTACACACACATATTCTAAATAGCCTGCAGCATGTGGTGGCCATACGGATCGCACGAGGATGCCGTGTCTCAGATTAAATAATGGTGCTCATAAAACAAAGATTTGCCCTGGGTGGTGATTGAATCCACGTACTCTGGTGAAGCAGTTAGGGTCAGTGATAAACTAATATGAAATTTGGATAAGTATTAAGTTAAAATCCATTGCAATTAAATATTTAATCTATTTTGTAAAAGTTCTTTCCCAGTAGCCATTAATTTTATTTACATTATAATAATAAATAATAATAATATCTAGGGACAATGTCACACAGCTCATCGCCCCAAACTAAGCAAAGCTTGTAGGTACTATGGGTACCAGGCAAAGATATACATACTTATATAGATAGATAAATACTCATATACATAGAAAACATCCATGACCCAGAAACAAATATTCGTGCTCATCACACATATATTTGCACTTACCGGGATTCGAACCCAGGACCACCAGCTTCGTAGGCAGGAGCACTACCAACTAGGCTACGGTAACCGTCTGAAGTTATTGGCGGATAGCAGGTACATCGTCCTATATCGCATTAAATATTTTATACACATCAAGGAACATTTTTTTAAAAGTAGCCTTTTATGTTTTACTTATGGTTAATAATACATATCCTGGGACATTATTTACACACGGCCATCTGAAACTAACCAGAGCTTGTACTATGGAAACCAGATAACGGATATACTACATTATACTTTTCTTTGGTAGATACATACTTATAGATCCTTACACCCAGACTCAGGACAAACAGACATGTTCATGCACACAAATATCTGTTCTGGGTGATACTCGAACCCCAGACCTCCGGGGTGAAAAAAAAGAAGAAAAGCATTTCCTAACCACGCCAATACCTCAGGGCCTACGTAACTTGGGTCCGTTTCCCGCACGGAATAAATATTTGTGTGACCCATATGTCGTTTCTCCAAGTCAGGATTGCCATTAAAAATATCCGCTAGAACTACAACGGCGGTGATTATCGGGTTGCAATTTATAAGGATTTATGTTTTAGATATAAATACCATCATAAGTTTTTACAATATTTATTTGTGATTATATATGTATACTAGCTCTGCCCCGCGGTTTTACACGCGTTATATTTTATAATTTTTAACGCTCCTCCCCCGTGGGCGATAGCGTGATAATATGTAGCCTATATGTTGACCCGACTTCTTAATAATATTCATACAAAATTTTAAGAAAATCCATGCGGTACTTTTTGAGTTTAGCCCGGGCATTCGTACAGACAAACAGACACACAGACAAAAATTCTAATAACTATTATTTTGGCTTCGATATCGATTGTAGATCAAGCTCTAAGTACCCTTTTTAAAAAAATATTCAATGTACAGTTTTTACTTTCTTACGACTTTATTATATGTGTAGATGTAAAATTTGTTTTACAAATAAAAATATCGTGATCGAACTCAAGGCGGTGCGCCTATCAGTTCAGTTGGGAAGTACAGTCAATAGGAAATGTGTTAGTTTGATTTTGCGATCGTGTTCTCAAAATATGTGTTTCCCGAAAATGCGTGTAAATATGGCTTGAAAAGTATTATTTTTAGTGAGCGAAATTTTTTTTGTTCTTATCACCGCATGGATGACCCATTTTTATTATTCGTTTTAGTCAACGACCAAAGACTGCAACCGACTGCTAAAGGTTCGCTACCCCCGAGTTCGGATGTGTCCATTCCATCTCCTCACGCAGGAATCTCATAATGAGTGGTTTGAATAAGGCGGCGCAGAGACAAGTCAATTTCAGTCTATCGCTCTCAGAGCAGCTGATCTGCTGTTGTGATGAATAAAGCACTATAAGGACACATTAAAAGTGAGATACAATAATCTTTTATATTAATATATTACCTATAAGCTGTAACGAAATCAATCTTCTATTTAAAAGATATCTACAGGTTAGTACGGAACCCTCGGTGCGCGAGTCCGACTCGTCTGTCTGTCTGTCTGTCCGTCTGTCACCAGGCTGTATCTCATGGTACCGGAGCAGCATACCCGCGTTCCCGGGACTCCCCCATCAGGCGCCAAGAGAAGTCCACGGCAGGTAGGTTTAGTCGGTGCAAGTCCGACATACCCACCCGCAGACACTTTTTGCGGGTGGCATGCGAAGGCATTGCACTAGTGGTATAAATCCTTTTATTGCGTGGGACTAGTTGTGGACGAACAAACATGTAAACGGACGCAAATCATACCACGCTTTTAGCGTAAACACGTTAAAAGCGTGATATATCTATGTCCTTTAACAAATGATTGCAGTAGTTAGATCAAATGTTAATAAAAATTAATGATAAAATATGAACTTGGAAAAATATACCTCTAATTCCTTGCCAATAAATGTAATGATACAAAATCGTATAAAACATTTACTTTACAAAAAGGATTACGTCGTCAAAACACGATGGTCACTTAGGCGCGTAATAAAAAGCGCTGGGCGGAAGGGGAGGACCGTAGAATAAAAGAACATATAGATATGGCATTAATTTTCATTGGCTTGAAAATCATCAGGTAATTTCAATATAATTTGTATAATTTATTTGACCACCATCGTATTCTAATAGAATAATATCCACAGAACAACAAGCGATAGTTTTTGGTATTTGTACCAATAAATAGATATAATATTATTACTATACCCACTTATCACGATTTTAAAATAATAAATAATAATATCCTGGGACATTATTTACACACGGCCATCTGATCCCAAAGTAAGCAGAGCTTGTACTACGGAAACCAGATAACTGATATACTACATATACTACTTTTCTTTTGTAAATACATACTTATATAGATAATTACACCCAGACTCAGGACAAACACACAAGTTCATGGACACAAATATCTGTCCTGGGTGGGAATCGATCCCCCGACCTCCAGCGTAAAAAGCAAGCATCTGCCAACAACGCCAACTGGCCCTTTGAAGAAAAATGGGTATAGTAAGATCTAATTTTGTAATGAAATAGCCTATTTCAGGAAACCAATTTAGTGGTTTATTGTTATTACCTAAGGTATAAAGATTAATAGGTACTTATAGAGACATCGTTACAATCAAAGATAAATTAATTCACTATTTTGTTATATAAGGGTCAAACTGATAACATGCACTGCTATTACTATCTGACCTTCAGCTTCCCCAGAATTTCACATTAAATAATAATTATATATTTCAACTTAAATCAGAATAATTATTTATTTCTCTGATCGCGTCAGGAAAGGTTTAATAAACGCTTACTTTAGCCAATTAAAGATATTATTATGAACTCATTATTTTGATATATTACGTAGAAATAAACTTATTCGTAAAATTGGTTACTGAATAATTATGATTCCTGTGTGTGTGTACCCATTGCTATATTAGCGATAAGACCGCCGTTTGTACAGACACCAGCATATCAAGCTACCCCAATCTGTCAAATTTCCCCAATTGAAAGTGAACCTTATGCTAATGTGATAAAGTAATAAATCGATAAAAGAAATTTCTTTTTGTCAAAAATAAACAGGACATAGCGTCATTCGTTCTTTTAGGTGGTAAATGAATACCTGCGCCTTACTAAATACACTTTAGGTTCATTTGCATTAAAGAAAGAAAGAAAAATAAATTATTAGAACTCGTCGGGGTATAAGGAAAGGTTGGCAGGCACAAGTAATACAATCATCATAAGCGACGGTACTTATAACGATGATGTAGGAGTAGGCCAGAATATGCTTGTTTTTCCGACTTGGTAATGTACATATAAATACATTCATACAAGCTTATAACTGAATCTTACTAGGTAGTTCTTTAGTATGGCAACATTTACCATTTGCCGATTCTATACAGTTGATGTTCTTAAACAAGGCGGGAGAGGGAGGAGGGGGTAAACAAACCGAGTGATAGATTATGATAGATAGATGGAGAACATACACGCTGTTTGTCTCGGACACACTTGAGAGCCTTCCTTATAATGCGTTACTGGTATTCATTTACGGAATACGGCTTTCATGTTATTTAAAAATTCGTAACGGCTCATCTACTGTATGGCTCAGAGGTAGTTATTTAATTACGGTCGGGTTGAGTTATTATGTGTTGACGAAAACACACACAATAATTAATTATGTTTTGTAAAAGTTACACGAAAGTTAGGTTCGATGCTTATTCGCGGTTTTAGCGCTACGATATGCCAGCTATTAATCAGCACAATAATTATAGATAAATTAATACTTTTTGGTGTGGCATGGAGTGTGAACCCAGGATCACACTATCATTAGACCAACGAGACAGGCAATATTTAAATATTAGTACTAAGTACAGAAAACTGCTGGTTATAGTTATAGTTATAGAATACATGATTCTTAAATCATGTATTCCATTCATAAAATCAGTCTCGGTGGGCAGTCCCACTTACCTAAAAACAAACATCTTCTGTCCTCCACTGAGTTCAATTCCTGTGTAACTAAACAAAAGTCAATAAATATTTGTTATAAATGTAAACTAGCTACTGACGGCGATTTGCAGAGGGGAACAGTAACGTGTTCTAAAGCCTTTACATAGTGTTCGCGTAATATATTGTTACCGTGGAAAAAATATTGCCCCTGTTATGCTCGGGAGCCGTCTGAGTTACAGCGTGTTAGCCATAGGATGCGAATTCGTACACAAAAAGAAGTATTTATTTTACTACTAATAATAAAGTAATACACTTTTCAACCATCATTATCAGCCTGATTACGTCCACAGCTGGACATAGGCCTCCTTCAAAGGTATCGCAATTCGGAAGGGTATGCCGAGGTCTCCGTCTCCGGTCTATTAGTATAAGTGTTGGCGACCGCAGTTAGGTGGTAGCAAAGAAGTGGAACTATTGTTCGATTACCTGGTGTATCTCTTAGTCGCCTTTTACGACACCTTTTTGATGCGGGGTGATTTTACTATTCTTTCTAGGCCAGAAACCATACGGGGTAACAGTCATCATCATCATATCAGCCGAAAGACGTCCACTGCTGGACAAAGGCCTCCCTCAAAGATCTCCACAATTGCCGGTCTTGCGCTATCCGCATCCAGCGTTTTCCAGCGACCCGCACAAGATCATCGGTCCATCTTGTAGGGGGCCTGCCCACGCTGCGTCTTCCGGTTCGTGGTCGCCACTCGAGAACCTTTCTGCCCCAGCGGCCGTCGGCTCTACGAGCTATGTGCCCTGCCCACTGCCACTTCAGCTTGGCAATTCTTAGGGCTATGTCGGTGACTTTGGTTCGCCTGCGGATCTCATCATTTCTGATTCGATCTCGCAGGGAAACTCCAAGCATAGCCCTTTCCATTGCTCTTTGGGTGACCTTGAGCCGCCTGATAAGGCCCATAGTTAGCGACCACGTCTCTGTTTCGTAAGTCATCACTGGCAACACACACTGGTCGAAGATTTTCGACTTGAGACACTGCGGTATTTGGGACGAGAAGATATTACGTAGCTTCCCGAACGCTGCCCAGCCGAGTTGGATTCTACGATTGACCTCCTTCTCGAAGTTGGACCTACCTAGTTGGATGGTCTGTCCTAGGTAAATATAGTTCTCTACAACTTCGAGTGCAGAGTCTCCAACCTTAACTAGAGTGGGTGCAACATGGATGTTTGACATAATTTTCGTCTTATCCATGTTCATTTTCAGACCCACTTGTTGAGAGACTCTGCTGAGGCCATCGAGCATTGTACCGAGGTCGTCAAGGGTCTCAGCCATGACTACTATATCGTCGGCAAATCGAAGGTGGGTGATGTACTCGCCATTGACATTGATGCCAAAGCCTTTCCAGTCCAGAAGCTTGAAGACATCTTCCAATGCAGCGGTGAACAGTTTCGGAGATATAACATCTCCCTGTCTCACACCTCGCTGCAAGTGGATAGGTTTCGAGTTCTGGTCCTGGAGTCGCACTGACATAGTGGCGTTTTCGTACAAACACTTTAACACCTCGATATACCGGTAGTCGATTTGGCACCTTTGGAGAGACCTCAGTACGGCCCAAGTTTCGATCGAATCGAAGGCTTTCTCATAGTCCACAAACGCTAAGCATAATGGCTGGTTATACTCTTCGGTCTTCTGTATAACCTGCCGCAGCGTATGTATGTGGTCTATGGTACTAAAGCCTTTACGGAAACCGGCTTGTTCGGGAGGCTGGAAGTCGTCAAACCTGCGTGCGAGACGATTCGTAATGACCCTCGAAAACAACTTGTAAACATGGCTCAGCAGTGTGATGGGTCTGTAATTCTTCAAGAGGGTTTTATCGCCCTTTTTGAAGAAGAGCACCACCACACCCCTGTGCCATGCTTTTGGCGTTTGACCTTCTAGTATGACGGAGTTAAATAACTTCTGAAGGGCCCGTAGGATTGGTGTACCACCCGCCTTCAGAAGCTCTGCCGTAATTCCATCATCACCAGGCGCCTTGTTGTTCTTAAGCTGTTCGAGAGCCATTCTAATCTCGCACAGGCTGACGTCCGGGATGTCGTCGGTGAAGTGTTGCGTTAGTCGTGCTCTGGGATCTGAGGCACAACTATCGACAGGTGACTGGGTTTTCGCATACAGCTGTCCATAGAACCTCTCGATCTCTCCCAGCAACTCAGGTTTAGACGTGACGATTCTGCCATCCTCAGTCTTCACCTTCGTCAGTTGGCTCTGTCCAACAGACAGTTCTCTTGCAATCACTTTAGAGCCTTTGTTCCGCTCAATGGCTTCTTTAATACAATTTGTATTAAATTGGCGCGTGTCGCGTGTCAAAGACTTTGAGATCTGTCTGTTGAGCTGCCGGTATCTGGTAGTATCATCAGAGGATGTCAGAACCATTTTCCGTCTTTCGTCCATAAGCTGCAGGGTATAGTCAGAGATCTTTTTGGTTCTGTTTGTACGGTGGGCCTTGAAGACCTTAGACCCAGCCGTATGGACAGCTTCTACGAGCCTGTCATGGTATGAGTCCACTTCCTCGCAATCGGCTAGGCATTCGAAACGGTTTTGCAGTTCGAGCTGAAAGGGTTCAGGGTTTTGGATGTGGATGGGTAAAGGTCGGAGCGTAGACTTTATTAGTCGGGACCTCTGGAGCTTGACATTTAGGTTCAATGAGCCTCTCACCAGTCTGTGATCGCTCCCGGTTTTAATCGTATTGATCACTGAGACGTCATTGAACACCTGTCTACTCGTCGACAAGATAAAGTCTATCTCGTTTTTTGTTTTACCATCGGGGCTTACCCAGGTCCATTTGCGGTTTTCCGACTTCTTGAAAAAGGAGTTCATCATAAAGAGTCCCTCCTTCTCCATGAAGTCGGCCAACATTTGGCCCCGGGGATTCCGGTCTCCAGTTCCAAATTGCCCCACTTTCAGCTCATTCCCGAATCGTTTACCCAGCTTCGCGTTAAAGTCCCCCATGACCACAGTGAAATAAGAGTTCGAGGTATGTATGGCTCTAGAAATATCCTCATACATGACCTCAACCTCATCGTCGGAGTGCGTCGAAGTCGGCGCGTAAACCTGTATGACCTTCAACGAATACCGCTTGGTAATTCTGAGTATAAGGTACGCAACCCTAGTCGACACACTCTCGATTTTCACTATGTTGTGGACGAGGGACTTGTGGACTATGAACCCAACACCACCTTGGGAGAGTTGGTCGCCTTCCCGGAAATAGAACAGATTCCCGGATTTCAGGATTATCGTGTCCTCCCCCTCTCTTCGGACTTCAGATAATCCTATTATGTCCCAATGTAACCTGCTCAATTCTTCCTCCAGTTCGATCATCTTCTCGTCGGTCCGCAGTGTGCGTGTGTTGTATGTTGCCAGGGCCAGAGGTCGTCGGTTTTGGTAACGCGGAATCTGCCGGGGATTCTTAGCACCCCCTGCCCTGCCGTAACCACGGCTGTTACCACGGCTGGGAATAGCAGGGCTGCCGGGGACTGGGGGCCGCGGTTTAATTGTGTCCTTCATTTGAGGGGATCTGCCATAATCGCCACGCTTGGCAAACGGGTTGGCGATCGCAGTAAGGTAAAAATTGGTACTCATGAGAACGCTGCTGCCCATTCTCTGGAATATATTCCCTCGGGACGACTTCTACGTCCCCCCACGGGATGAGAGGGGGTGGTGATATTCTCTAGGCCGTCACATAAATAAATAATAGTTTATTTTCTAATTTATTTTATTATCATTTAGTTAATTTGAACGTAGGTTAATATGTCTTATTCTATCTTGTTAAGAAAGAAAATAAAAGAATTCAAAACCGAGCAGGTTCGAAATTATCATGTGGAAATTATAAGACAAGATAAAGTACTCTAAATAATTTAACCGCAGGTTTTGTGTTCTATTATCATATTGCATCTAACATACCTAATAGAATAATTTTTATGCATACTTAAAAAAGATAACACTGTGATATAATTGCCGTTTACTAGAAAAAAGCAGACTAAATGATGCAGGTAACTGTACCCGCTCATACTACGACCCCATGTTGATATCGAACCTGCTCGCTTTTTAACACTTTTAATGGCGCGAAAGGCCCACTATCGCCGGTCGTTAATCCACTATGAATACGCATTTCAGAGCAGCGGATTTTTCGTCCACATCATGCTTGTAAAGGTGGGAATAGACATAACGAGGCGCGTTGTAATGAGCAGCCATTTTTATGAATTTTTTCTTGAAATTAGTAAAGAATGTTAGATACTAATTTCAAGAATATAAAAGCGATTTATTATTGGCTATCGTAGTATGGACGTGGGTAGGTAATGTAGTCTCATGGTTAATAATTAAATAATAAATAAAATAGCCTTTATTTTCTCTTAAAATGAAATAGAATATAAACTATACTTACTTTACTGAACTAAACTATACTAACTATACTTATTTCTATTTTTCCTATATGTATAACTTAACTTTTAATATCAGTTACCAAGTCAGGCTGTCTTGCGACATAGGCCTCCTCATGTTCCCTCCACCTTTGCCTGTCCCTTGCTGTCCTTCTCCAACCTAAGGTCAGATTGTCTTCCCATCTTTTTTTCTGTCTGCCTCTACGTCTCTTTCCTTCCCGCGGCTATCATTCTGATACTTTTTTGGTCCACTTTCCTGTTGTTGATCTCATCATGTCACGTGGTTATTCTGACCTAAATAATATACTACAAGTATTATTGTACCTATATATTCATACATACACAATTATAATAACGTAACATATCTTTATAATGTAAATAATTCGATATCAAGGCAGAAACGGGAATAAAGTAAGTATTCGATCAACTAGCAGGATTACGTTTAAAATATTTCATAGACCAGGTACGTCGTATTGGAAGCGGCAGAGCATTCTACAGTCGAATAGCTTGTTTGAATATTATTTTGTTTACTTCATATAAAGTAAGTAAAACTATTACTGCATACAGACAGTAAAAACATAAAAAAAACATGTAAAAAATCACTAAATCAACTAAAACGATGATAAAATAAATGAATTCTTTTACTTTCTACAATTTTTGCCATGGTACAAAATAAATAAAGTTAATTTTTTTACTGAATAGTTAAGTATATAAAAACATAAGCAAAAACATTAAATTCTACTTAGGCAAGCTCTTATGCATTTATATAAAAGCTTGCATGACTACGAAAAGTAGTGTTACTTCTTTCCGCTATTTAAAATTTTATAACTTACACGAGTTTAACAAGCCACAACAAAGTAAGCTAACTTACTGCACGCTGTCTCTTTCTTTTTCCTAATTTAATAATTGTCTAGTACACAGTCACATAGTCCGAATCGAAAGCGTCCTTCTTTACCTCGGCTTGTGTGCAAGGGCCTTAGCTTTAACTCGACAGGTGATGTACTGGCCTCGTTATTGAGATATTTGAATGTACGGATTTGGACATGACATTATAGTAATGGACTTTTTGGGTCACACCGCGCTTTTCAATAGGATCGCTACTTAGTAACGCGATAAAAATGAAATGGCGTATGATTTCTGTTTTGCATTTCAATGTTCGTAACGAGATTTATCATAAGCTCCTCTAAATATACCATATGGGTTGATATGTAATTCTTTAAAACTTTTGTACTTTACCTCATTATGTCAGCTAAAGTGCGTCCACTGCTGGACTAAAGTCTCCCCAAAGGTGATATGCTATAATCGCCACGCTTGACAGACGGGTTGGCGATCGCAGTTTGATGGTCATAATTCACAGAAAAACACTGCTACCCGTTTTCTGGTGGGTATTGCCTCGGACGATTTCTGCGCCCCCCCACTGGATGAGATAGTGAGCTATGCTCTTTTCGGTAAAGTTCCCTCTATTTATCCCTTTTTCCCATCTTTGGCAAGTAACTCAACCTCTTGATTTGAGTCTACTTCCACTTACTCTTAGATTTTTTTAGGCAACTTCCGCAATAGGAAAATGAATCCCTGTGTCACGGGTTACTTTATAAACATACTAGCTAGTGCCCGCGACTTTGTCCGCGACAATTTTGAATGATGACCAATGTAACTACTTTCTTCTAGCTTAATCTAAAAAATATAACTTTTAAAACAAATAAGCAATATAAATTGAATAAAACCTAACCTATAAATAACCTTACTAAGAAATAAATGAAAGACTACTTTGCTACTGTTATTTACAAAAAGGACCCGATATCATCAAGCAAAAATCAAAGAATATATATCAATTGTCCTTAAGTATAGTCAGTAAGTTAAATAAAGTAAAATAATAATCAACGATGCATTAATCACAAAGGTAACTCCCATTAGATTAGGTTGCGACATTTTGTGAACGAAACCATAGCGCGAACTAAAACGATTATTACGCCATCTACTTACAAAAATATAAACTTGTAAAGCGCTTGTAAGCTGGTAAAATTAAGATGTGTGTATATATTTTGGGTGAGATTTAGGCGATCATCCATTGATTCAGTTTTGGACTACCTTTTATTTCAAGCATTTATTTATTTTAACCGATATGCCAATTAAGTTCCGCGATCTGAAACGACATTAACGCCATCTAGTTACAAAATTGTGAACTTGTAGATCAGTAAAATTAAGATGATGTTTTTTGGGTGCAATCATCTCGACACCAACAATTTATACTACGCTAACTCAAATTTTAGATAAAATCGTTTTTTATCCCAATTTGATTAAAATGTCGTTATTTTAATTTGTTATACAATTTACCAAAAAAAAGAAGTTACAAATCTTATAAAAGCTAAATCTTTACTTAGACGACAACGACCACGACATTTTAAACTACTTGGCATAAGAAACAATTTTTTTAAAATTTGAGTTTGCTTAAATTGTTGGTGGCGATCTATTGAATCAGTTTTGGATTACGTTTTTTTAACAACAAATTATTCCCTGGATTGCTTTATTTTTAACTGAAAGACCAAATACCAATTTTCATGGGTTTAACTTCAAAATGTCACATTTTTTCATACAAACTTACATCCCCTATTTTACGCCCTAAGGGGTGGAATTCCCAAAAATCCTGAAATACATATTTTTAATTTTTAACTGAAATGCTAAGTACCAATTTTCATGCGTTTAAATTAAAAATTGTCACATTATTCATACAAACTTACACCCCCTATTTTACGCTCTTGGGGCTGGAATTTCCAAAAATGCAGAAATATATATTTTTTATTTTTAACTAAAAGGCCAAATACCAATTTTCATGCGTTTAACTTAAAAATTGACACATTTTCCATACAAACTTACATCCCCTATTTTTCGCCCTTGGGGGTGGAATTTCCAAAAACCCTGAAAAACGTGATTTTTTATTTTTTACTGGAAGGCCAAATACCAATTTTTATGCCTTAAACTTCAAAAACGGCAAAGTTTCATACTAACTTAGCGCCCCTGTTTTACCCCCTTAGGGGTTGAATTTCGAAAAATCCTTCCTTATTCCTTGTCTACATTATAAAGCAAACATTTGTGCAAAATTTCAGCTTTCTAGGTCAAAGGGTTTGGGCTGGGCGTTGATGAGTCAGTCAGTCAGTCAGGACTTGTCTTTTTATTTATATAGATACGAGTATGTATGTAATTGACGAACACAAGAATGCTGAAATCCAGCGGTTCGCGTCCTGGGTTTGAACTCGATACTTACTATATGTTACTACTCGAATCTAGATAGTGGACTTGGCGTGAATTATATCCAAGCAAATCCATTTTTGCCGAAAGTGTGGTGATGACGTTTTATATTGCATCTCGTCTTTACCCGGAGTAATACATTCAAACAGTGATTAAACTAAAGGCAATGGAACAAAACGATCAAAATTGTAAATACATTGACGAAAATTACCGGTTCTGCTTCCATCACCATCCCTGCGCGATCTGAATGGCCTGATTGCGTGCATTATGTGCAATACGAACTGATTACAATAATTCATACCGTATTCCCATTGTTGCGAAATGTTTTGTGCACAATTTTAGTATACATAATAGCTAAATAATATATATTTTAATACACCTAGTTTAGTGGTAATAAAACAAATTAAATATATATATATTTTGCACTAAACTCACTTGATGGAACAATTCATATTTTAATTTGTGAGTTAATTTTGCTTCTGTATCGAAATGACTAAATACATTCTTAAAGCTTAACTTTTGGTAAACCTACACCTAATTAGCTCTTCTATGGTATGGTAAATAGCAGTGCTGTAATTCACGTCGTTATCTACATTCCTACTGCCTTAAAAAACTACCACTCTCACTTCAAAACACTACACTAGTAAAAGTAATTCACGGAAACAAAGTACACTCAGGCTCTACTACTACATATGGATCACACAAATAGTAGTCCTGTCTGTAAGCGTCCAGGTTGTAGGTTTGCACAACTCTGTGATAGCCATGGTACCATGCTTGGACTTAAATTTTTGGGCTTGATATTTTTGTCCGGAGTGAATTTCGCTTCTACTCCAGCTTATCAAATGCCGTACTGCATTGGTCTGTTCATTTTATGGTTTTTGCGTAAACTAATTGATAAGGTTCAAAGCTCTATTATAATAATTTGCGTCGTGATCCAAACATATTTTATCAATATTTACAGTAAAAATATCTATAAAAATAGCATCACTTGACGTTGAAAAAACGTACATAAATAACGCCGTGGATTATTATTACAGAAATACTTCGACTTCATCTTAAACTATGTAAATTTTAAATCTAAATATGGAAGATAACCTTCTATTTCTTTTGAGGTTTGCAGCTTTTAAAACGTAATGTAACTAGTAATCATAATCTATACTTAATTATATTACTACAAACATGTTCTGACTATTACAAACGCTTAGCTAGCTAGCAAAGCGCTGTACAAGCGCTTTTTTAAAGTCTACGTGAATAAAAAAAAATAATAATGGCAGACCTACATGTTACGTACCTTTCTTTTTGTAATAATATCTGTAATTACAAATAACATTCCACTTGTTACCACGGACTCTGACAACAGCAACTTAATTTAGACTGGTAAGACCAAAAATAATCACCATAACACCATATTCCAACAAAATAATATCATCAATTGAAAATTCAATACAAAAAATATTGTAATCATAAGCTACGTGTCTGCCGTAATACCAGGTAATAAAGTAGGATTTTGTTTGACAACATTGAAAGAGGAAATTAAATCACTAAAGTTATTACAGAAAGCCGTGCCACGGCATAATATCGTCCCTTGATAGAAGTGAGTGCCGATTAAAGCGCGTCTCAACCCTTTGAGATGCGCAAAGGGATTTAATTCATTGGAAAGAACAGTCGTTTTACGGGGGCTTATGCATTGAGATGTAAACATGGCTCTCCCTTTGGGCTCAACATTACAGCGCGTCGGAATGTTTCAAGAATATAAACATATACACTACTAATATATATATATATATACATATAATAAAATCGTAAGAAAGTCAAAATTTTGAATATTTTTTAAAAAGTATACTTGGGGCGTGATCTACAATCGATATTGAAGCCAAAAATATAGTTTTAAGAATTTTGGTCTGTTTGTCTGTATGTATGTCCGGGCCAAACTCAAAAGTACTGCATGGATTTACTTCAAATTTTGCATGAATAATACTAGAGGTTGGGTCAACATAAAGGCTACATATTTTCACGCTATCACCGACGGGGGAGGAACTGTGATAATTAATAAAATTTAACGCGGGTAAAACCGCGGAGCACAGCAGCTAGTTAATCAATATCCTTCGAGTTACATTATCACCATTAAAGCTATTTGTAATGGAAGCCAGACATCTCCGCGAGACGTTTTGCAGTGCAAAAGTGCGTGCACTACAAGTGCACTTTTTATTCTTACACTCTCGTGATACATTACAATTAATTAATAAATAATAATAAATTTTGTACAAAAATTGTACAAAATTATATCTTTATATATTAAAAATAATTTATACTAGTACAGGCACAAACTGTCTATTAGCTATAGACAGTTTGTGCCTGTACTAGGTTAAACCTGTACCACAGGCGTTCTAACGGCTTAAAAGTATACTTATCCTTTATTAAAATTTAAACAATATTTAATTATACAAATTCAAAAACCTAAGATATAATGTTTAAAAATTAACTTATATTAGAATAATAAAAAAAATACTGACTATTTTTTTACAATTAAATTTTACATAGTTAAGGTTATATTATATAGATTGTGACTTATTTATTTTGACGGCTTTGCGTGCTCGCCTTGGCACGGAGGTATAACACCGCTTATTTTCCGACTTCAGGTTTCTATTGAGATTATTATGACGGAAAAAATCCTATAATCCTTTTGTCATACGCCCAAGCTGTGACTTTATTACATGCAGACATCAAATCGTACTTAAAGAATTCCTGGCTACCACTAGACCAACAATACCATACTATTATTATTATTTGGTGAGCCCGTCAGCGTCTCTGGTTGGGAAATGCTTGCTTTCCACGCCGCAGGACGTGGGTTTGATTCCCACCCAGGCCAGATATTTGTGTGCATGAACATGTATGTTTGTCCCGAGTCTGGGCGTAATTACCTAGTTAAGAATGTATTTACAAAAGAAACTATTAATAGTAAGTAGATATCAGTTATCTGGTTACTATAGTACAAGCTCTGTTTAGTTTGGGGTCAGATGGCTGTGTGTGAAGTTCGAGTACAGGAATTAATTATTCTTATATTTATTTTCTTATTTGGTACATATTGCACTCAAAGAGCAGTCAGACTGGGGAAGTACCTCCACCTTACAGAAGACATTTCTTAATTATAACATTAATAATTTTTATGTTGTGTTTCTGCGTGTGGGTAAGGTCGCCAGAGCAGTTGGGGTGGGGGGAAGGGTCAGCAACACTTGTTTGCTGTCTTTTAAAGACCAGCAACGCACCCGCGACACCTCTGCTGTTGCGAGTGTACATGAGCGGTGGCGGTTACCATCAGGTGACCCTCTTGCTCGTTTGTCGCCCTCTTATATATAAAGAATATATATTAGCAATAATGTAATAATAATATCTTGGGACATTATTTACACACGGCCATCTGAGAGCTAAACTAAGCAGAGCTTGTACTATACAAACCAGATAACTGATAAACTACATTTATTTTGTTAATACATACTTATATAGATAAATACACCCAGATTCAGGATAAACAGACATGTTCATGCACACAAATATCTGTCCTGGTTGAGAATCGAACCCACGACCTCCGGCGTGAAAAGCAAGCATTTGCCAACCACGCCAACAGGTCCGTCATATACATGTAGGTCTCGATTTTTTTAATTCAATCAAAGGTCCCCAACTAATAGTAAGCCATCATATTTTATCTTTGTAAATGTAGAGGTAGTGATAAAGAACCGACTGTCCTAATAGGATTTGTTTACATTACTGTGTCTCGCAAGTCGATGAATATTCTAAGCGAAAAATTCTATAAGAAATAAATTTTATTCCATAATCCTTCATCCATTACAATATCGTAGAGGAGGGATTTACCCGCTATAGCCAGGCACCTGCAAAAACTCCGCCGTCCGAAATTAAGTTAAAATCCCATCTCTAATTAAATTCCGGGAACTTCCAAAAATAGCGGAACATTTCGTACAAGCCCAACTTTCGACGACAAAAAACGTACACAGGAGGAATCAGTAATAAGCGTTCTTTACACAGACTTGGCCAGTAAGACGGAGAATCGGACGAGGGCTTTAAATATGACGCAGGAATCTAACATGCTCTTACGTCTAATGAGGATTTATCGCTTGCAGTTATATAAAAAGTTAGGTAAAAATAAATAAAATCTTGTACACTGAATTTATCATATAAAATTATTTAATAAATACCTACTATATCGTAGGTATTTATTAAATAATTTTAGGGTAACTATTGCCTACAAGTAGCAGAATGGAGGGGGTAAATAACATTCATTCATTCATTGTAGATTGCACTAGTTAGTATTCACATGTGCGACATATACTTGCAAGTATATGTCGCACATGTGCGACATATACTTGCAATTGGTCCACAAGGTTAGTGACGTAGCAATTTACAAATAAGTGGTGACTGCACGGGTGGCGTAGCGGCTAAGACAGTCGCCTCGCCTCTTCGTGTCGCGGGTTCGAGTCCCGCGCCGGACAATTATTTGTGTGCCATAAATAGTTGTCCTGAGTCTGGATGTATTTTGTGTCCGTCTATTATAAGTTTGTAAAGTACCCCGCAATACAGGGATTAGATTCCCTAGTGCGGGCGTTGTCTTTTATGGAATTGGAAAAAACTATTAACATTTATTATATTACCGCCACATGACTTCCACAGCTGGAGTAGGTACTTGTTAAGTGATAACAAGTGGAATAGAATATAATATAGTTTATTTGTAAGAATATAGTACAATAAAGGAATATACCTAGGTGTTACAAATGCGAAAGTCTCATATATTCTACCATATGACGCTGCTGCCTGACTACCTAGTGTATTCCTTTTTCTACACCCACGGGACTGTACCGAGTGGTCCTGTTATTATTTCTGGACTGGAAACCACACTATTATTAACTTCAATCAAATTCTTCGTCAAATAATGTATACAACTATAATACTACAAACATGTTCGGACTATTTACAAGCGCTTTTTTAAAGTCTACGTGAATAAAAACCTTTTTTATTTATTTTATTTTTATTTCAATGGCTAAAAAAATGGAGGAATCATAGTTTTCTTATATTAGGGTATCATTTTGTAATTTTAGATTTGTACTTATAAACGGTAAGGCACTTTGGCTGAACCATAGTTTAATTATACACAATCACAACACAAATGGATCAACAAGTTCACCTCTTCCGCGGCACAATCAGTAAAAGAACCGTCTACAGCCTAAGTGCTACCATTTATTTGAACACACGGAATACGAAAGCCTTTATTAGCAGGCCAAAGGGCAGCTTCCTCCGGTTAGTATAATTATGGCTCATAAGGAGAATTGCCCTTTCACCTCTAATTGTGTTAGTCATTTCGTTTTATGTCAGCGCGTCAATTGCCGCCAACATTGTTATATTTTTCACACCTATGTTAAAGTGTTTTTAAGATTATAACTGACTGTATTAACAACTAACAGCACCCCGCGGCGTTACCTAAGATTTAGCTTTTTGTTGTAGCCTGTCTCCTATCCAAATTTCTAGCAATTTTGGTTATTTGTGTGATTGTAAAACAAACTTTTACATTTATAATATTAGGAGGATATAATTTATTTATTTTATTTATGGAAAACTTACAGCTACATACAATTTCATATAAAACTAGGTTAGCAAAAGTGAGCCAATTACAAGTTTTGTCTTATAGACCCACAATTATATTATTCAAGTGACACAAACAACGTGTCTCAGGAATTACCAGGTGGATATAAAATATGTACAAAATTTACGCATTAGGTACCTAATAATGAGAAAAATATAATAAAACAGTACAAATACAAAATGGCTGCATTTACTTTAAAAGTTTTTACATAAACATAATGCTCTTTATTGTACCCCAAATAAGTTGCAAAAAGCGGAAAAAACAGTAGCATAATAATGTACTTAGTAACCTTGTCACTATCTAATGTTTCTTACAAACAACCTTAGGGGAGGATGAAAGATAGGTAATATGTAAAATTAATTAGGCTAATAAAAGATAGACTGTAAATAGTAGTAAAATGTACAAATATATTGTGTGTTGTGTGAGCACAGATTAATCTGTGTGTGTGAGTGACTTGCACCATATTTTATTTTTTATTTTTAAAAGACAACGATCGCACTAGGGAATTTTATCCCTGTGTCAAAAAAGTACCCCGCTACTTTACAAACATATAATAGACGGACACAAATTACATCTAGACTCAGAACAACTATTTATGGGTCACACAAATAGTTGTCCGGCGCGGGACTCGAACCCGCGACACGAAGCGACGGGACTGTCTTAGCCACAGCGCCACACGTGCAGTCAAAATAAATCCATATTTGTTTTTAAACAGCTGGTGGAGCAGTGATTATTCCAATTGAGTTACAATTTATATCGAAATATGATATAGACTGTACTCATATATATTATTATACTTGCTCTCGCTGAAGCTTCACTGTCCTAGGTCTTCAAGTATTAACTTCGAGTGGCGCAAAACGTCCCTAAAAACTGTACATGTATGTAGTGTATGTATGTTTAAATTTTTCAACGAATTTGCCGATGCAATCAGAAAATTGTTAGTAAATAAATTTGATTTTAAACCCCGACCATCGCCAGTGCAAGGTCTGCCCGGGCGCCTTGGAATGTTTCTCGACGACAAAATATATAATATCTTAATTTAGATTTACTTTTGCAATAATATGTTGAAAAATACATACATTATGTAGAAAAGTAGGATGCTGGCGAACATAATACTATACCTAATTCAAATATAAACGTGGCACAAAATTCAATCAGTAATTTTTATGACCGGAATTAATAAGTTCCCAACTGATATAATTCTCATGAATGTGTTCTCACAGATTAAGTTTCATTATACACCCTTTAAATTGGCAACAAAGTGAAGGGCTCAATTGAGTGCGTCGTAAACCTGCGTACATGTTATGTAACGGCAACTAGAGACTTCACTAACCACTAGTTGCGAAGTTTTCCTAATTGGTAAGAATTTTAACTCTTGACTGGTACCTCCACCCAAAGACTTTTTATAGCGCCCATTGGATTTCACCCATAATAAGGCAGATGTTTCTCATATACTGGATTTAAATATTATAACAATCCAATAACGTTAATAATATAATATGCTGATAACTATTATCTCACTACCTTAAAATAAAATGCACTTTACAGTACACCTAAAATATACATTTATTTATTCAAAATACAAAATCAATGTGTACCTTGAGTTAATTCACCTAATTGTCAGTTTAATCATGCCGGGATGCAATTTGCACCGTTCCTCCCGCACAAAATATGCACATGCAAGAAGGACAATATAAAAAGAATATTACATGCGTCAGTACGATACCCCACACGTGTTTCAGACCTCCACGGACCATTCTCAAGGGATGCTAATTCGTCGAGTGCTCGAATGAGCCTGATCTCTGATGAGGTTTCTCTGATTCCCGCAAAGAAACGCCTGATTCCATTACCTACATACCTACATTAAACAATAAATGTTAGGCTCACCAAAAATTGCATGAACTGACAAAAAAGTTTAAATATCCTGAGACAACTCCAATTAGGTATGGGATAAGCACGTCATGCATAACACACAAAAACTATAAATCTAATAATTCAAAGTAAAAGCACAACAAAAAGAAAACATCAACATACAATTTCTAACAAGCTAATATATTTATATTTGTTACATACAATTGTTCGGAACTTGCAAAGTGGGTGTGATATACACCAAACAAATCGTTGCAACCACTGATCAGCCTACACATCCGAAGGATAGTGGAGCTAGCACCAACACAGTGGTGGATTGTAAAGGTGTAATTTCCGAATATAACATGTATACTACGTTTTATACCACGATAAATAATAACTTTACAAAATGCCCTTCCTGTGTTGGTACAATCGCGGAGCAAACTCGTAGTTTGGTTTAAGTCTTAGGTCGTTGCCTTCACCGAGCCAAAGTTTTAAGCAGCAGCAGGTTTATAAGCCAACTTTCTCAACGAAACTAAAGAGAAAATAATTTAGTTTCTCCTAGAAGATAGGTGCTTTACTTGTTTTAAGTACTATCAAACATATTGAGCAGAACTAGTTTGGACACTTGGTCGGTTAATGTCTTAGCTACATAAATTAGTTAAGCTTAGTATTTTGCCTTTTTACCAACTAATTTCCTTAACGCAACTTACGGCAGAAGTTGATTAATAAAAATCTTCACGAAACATTAAAATTTTTTGCCTCTTTGTGCAACTTTCTTTCTCTCTGTGTGTGTGTATCTCTTTAAAACAAAATCGATTTGATAAGCGTTCTCAACGGTGAATATACTTAGCTCATAACGTTGTCAACATTAATTAAAGTTTACAATATTAAAATCCGACCATGGAAAACTATTATAACGAACACGAGCATTAGTACTTTTATTAAAGCTGAATTGATAAATATTTTATAATTATACAGAATTTATTTTTATAATTCCTCTTGTTTCGTTTACGAACTCATTTCAATTTCTATTTGGTAATAGAAGCAATTTTGAATTCCGTTACAAAGACATCGCAGCCTCAACGGAAGGAACTAGACTAGTTTTATTGTTATAGCATTTAATGTTGCGTTGTCGGTAAATGCTTGTTTTCCACGCCGCGGGTCGTGGGTTCGATTCCCACCCAGGATAGATATATGTGTGCATGAACATGTCTGTTTGAGTCTGGTTGTAATTATCTATATAGGTATGTATTTACAAAAGAAATATAGTATATCAGTTATCTGGTTTCCATACTACAAGCTCGGCTTAGTTTGGGATCAGATAGTCGTGTGTGGATAGTTATTTATTTGAATGTTCTAATAAAAGCCCAAAATTTCAGCTACTTGTATTTCACCGATGTTCTTGTTTGGCTTTATTAAGATTGAGTGTTTCGATGACTTGGCGATCTTTATAACCCATAGGGGAGAGAAGTATTTATTTATAACTTAAATCTTTTAACCACTAACAAGAACCTCAAACAGAGATTTAAAACCAAATTGCCTCGATAAACGTTCTTAGCGGCAAATATTTAATTGAATTATATTAAATTAAGTATTTAATTCAAATTTTGTCTGCGTTGATATATGACTGCATGATGAGTTCTCCTATAATTAAAGGAGCACATGGAAAAATGTATAATAACTGTATTATTAGCATGTAAGGTGTATTCTGACGATCACCGTAGCCTAGTTGGTAGCGCTCCTGCCTACGAAGCTGGTGGTCCTGGGTTCGAATCCCGGTAAGTGCAAATATTTGTGTGATGAGCACGAATAATTGTTTATGAGTCATGGATGTTTTCTATGTATTTAAGTATTTTTTCTATCTATATAAGTATGTATATCGTCGCCTGGTACCCATAGTACAAGCTTTGCTTAGTTTGGGGCTAGGATGATCTGTGTGACATTGTCCCTATATATTATTATTATTATTCTTTGTTGGAGATCCAAATAAATAATACAGTCAGCTCATAATTTGTGAACTTTAAAAAAAATTGTTTACAGAAAACTATTATGACGGTAACAGGAATTACCCACGATGAAGGAAAAAATATAGACTACTAGCGGCCCGGTACGTGCTTCGCTACGTATATATATAAAAATGATTATTAAGTTCATTTATTCAAACAAAAAAGTATTGAATATTGCTAAAAGATGTTGATTTTACACTTTTTCAAGACTTTTTTTAAAATTTTCTCTACGTACAAACCTTCCCTGGACTTCCACGAATAATTCAAGACCAAAATTAGCCAAATCGGTAAAGGCGTTGTTGAGTTATTACATTACTACAAAAAGTGGCATTGATTTTTATATATATAGATTATTATTAGGTGTCAAACTCTTCTTTAATACTTTTCAGTTAAGGTTATGAGATGTTTCATTTATTTAATGCGCAGTCGGGTTTTAGTTTCATTTATACCTCTTGCTCTAACTTTCTGCGCTCAGACTAAAGCTTTTTTACGTTTTCTATAATTAAGGGTCTGTTTCACAATGTCCAGATAAAGTCTCGAATAAGCTACTTGCAACTTATCTATCGAATAAAGACATCGTTTGCGTTTCATAATCCATAAATAGTACTAACTGGCAAATAAACTGCAAAGTAAACTATTGGTCAGATCAAACTTCAGATAGCAAAGTTAACTGATGGATAAGTTATCTGACAGATGTCATTCGATGCTTATTTCGGTGGTGTTTATTGTAAGACTTGTGTTTTGATGCAAATAATTTAATAAATTGGTAATATTTGATACTATTGAAGACGAAATTGATGAATTTTTTGATAGTGTAACGGAACCACACATAAATCTGACACCGCTAATAAAAACACCACCAAAACACCACAACATTGTTAATATCAACAAAAGCATTTGTTGATATTAACATTTGACGTTTATTTATTTCACTTTCGTACGTTCAATTTCACGCAAAAAAAAACAATTTATGTATGTATTTTTGTTTGATAAAATAATAGTGAGAAGATAAATTTGAAAATATTTATGCAAACCTGAAAATGCTAACCATAAAAAATGAGTAAAAAGATATTTTTAGGTATGTTTATCGTAAGAAATGTGTCTATTTCGTAAGACGGAACGACAAAATGCGACGTTGCCAAACTTACCTATTAGTAACTGCCGAATAGCTATCTGGTAAATAAATTTATCGGGGAAGGTGGTGGTGAAACGTAATGTGTTTTATCCAGAACTTATATCTGTCAGTTTATTTATTTGTTAGCTATCCGACACTTTATTCGTACATTGTGAAACAGACCCTAAATGTATTTTTAACTTTTTTATGTTTGATATTTATTTATTATTATTATCTCTTATACGTATTGCTACCCATATATTACTAATATTTATTCAATTTTCTTTTGATTTCGTTCTCTTTCTGAAAGTAATCATTTTTATGGCTTGAATATGTAGTAATGTCTATGCCGAACATATAACTAACAACCCATATTGTTTTTAATATTTTCTTGTATTACCCATATTTTTTATTTATTACTTTTCAATTATTTACATACATAACTATTCTATTTGTGGAGACCTGTAATTGGCCTTCAATTACTATTTAGCTTTTTATAACTGTTTTTATGTGTTGTTGGTCTTCATTAATATTAAATAAATAAATAACTCAGAAATGAAACGCAACATTCTGCATCTAAGCACAGGAATACACGTACTAGGAAATATGGTTTTCTTTTTTGTTAATTTAGGTGGAACGCGATGCTGCTCCGGTGCCTACCTTTCGCGCTATGTCCCAGACAGTCGGGACACGTACCCTGGGAGGGCCCTTGATTGCCCTCCCCTATTGTCGACTCCTGCCAGTCCGGCACAGCGACTGCGCCACAAACAGATCGCTGTCTTCCCGGAGCTGCTTTCACTTAGCAGGAAATACGGTACCTGAAATACACATTCTGGCCCGGAAGCTTAACGATGCTTAAGCAGACAATTTTAAACAACTTATACTTGTCGGCAAAATTACCTCATCTTTTTGTAACTTTGCACATTGCTTCTGCAATCGCTGCTTGCAGATTTGTAGATTTTGATTTTGATGTTGTTGGCCGAATACTAATATTATCGCGTTACTTGTTTTTATTAAAGACAGCACCTCTCTAGTGAAATTATTCCCTGTAGCGCGAGGATATCACAAACACTCAATTAAGTGGAACAAGGAACTAATTATGGGTTAAACAAATAGATGTACTGAGCGGGGATCGAACCACAAGGGCTAAAGTGTCGTTAATTGTAATACATTGCGTGCATTATATTGAGCCATTTGAAACATTTTGTTAAGAAATAATATAATCGAAATAGCGGATATTTTATATCTAGTTCAAATAATATCAAGTAATGAAGACGATCTCTATTACTCAATAAAATTAAATTCAATATACCGAGTAGGACCAGATTAAATATGCTCATTAATATTTCCAGAGTACTCCCATCTTAACACGTGTATTGTCGATCAATACACGTGTTAACAAGTATGTATTTTATTATAATATTCAACAAATATGATTTAAATCCTTACATGATATAAACCAGGATTTCTTTTCAAAGAATTAAATTTAGGTATATCAAATAATGTAACCTTAAGAAATTCCTTTCAAACCGAGTCGTTAAAGAATGGAACAAACTACCACAAGATGTAGTGACAGCACCAAACACCAACATATTTAAGAACAGACTAGACAGGCACATAATAACAACAAAAACGACAAGCTAACTCAGTGTACTAGATACAGGCAATTATTATCAGTTGTTTCAACTGCCTGCCTTTTTTTATATATATTTAAATCTAGCTTAACTAGTGATTAAGTGTTGTATTGACTATAGTTGATTGGTTTTGCTACATAAATGATTGCTAGAGAAGTAATGTTTGCCTATTTTTTTAAATTAACTACCTGCATAACCCCGCCAAGTAAATAAAGCTAAAGCATGGAATCGGAAAATAGTGCTCCAGTCATGCATCCGTGTACCCCAGTTATAGCTACCTAAAGTTATAGTTAAATACATCTGCCTTGATTTAATTTGTAATAAAATCAAGGCCGATGTGTTATCCAATATTAAAGTTAATTTTATAACGCTGTGTAGTACAAAGCCACCGTACAATATACTACACTAAGCCCACGCTGGAACAGGTCCGTAGAACATAAAAATGGTGCAATAATTCTCTCGCTTGTCAACCCTTTCCCATAAAACTGCGAAGGGTTTCCTCGGTGCTATTTTACACGCGACACATAGCCAGTTAACATTATGTCACTCGGTACAATGTGATCATCAAGTTTTAACGATTTATTTACAACCTACACCATATCGACTGAGAGAGAGCGACTCAATTTCTACATTTGTTGTTACTGAAATAATAATCAGAACTGCAGATTTAATTGTTGTTCTGAACATGTTTAGAATGTTTCGAATTAATAAGATTGTATATTTATGTTATGACCAGACTTGACTGGCCTGTTAGTCAAGTGGTTAGTGATTCTGGCTGCCAAGCCGAACCCAACAAAGTACAAAGTATTGTGTGATGGCCTCAATTATTTTAGGATCCGATGTCAGTATGTTAGTCGTAGTATGGTAGTCTCAAGATATTTATTTAATTAGTATTTAATTATTTTTTTTTACTTTTATGCTATATTTTAACAATTGATAGTCTATGGCAGTGCCTTAGTGGCGATATTTATAAATAAATTTAATATCAATATTTGTTACATAAATCTATTTCACTGGTGAAGCACTCATATTAAAACGATTGAGAGGGAGTACGCCGATGATACGCGTAAATCTATCATTAACTAAACTATCCAGTATAAAAACGTCAGACGATCCGTTTATGATGTTGTGTAAATGAGTAATATTCGCAATTTTTCTTCGTTCCCATCGCAGGTGGAACTTTATGCAGCAACTATAGTACTCGGGTAAATATTTTTCTGATTTAAACTGGATGTACCTTAGAAATTCCTTTTGAATATTTTTCTAATGTGATATATGTTTCATAGTTCGGATTCCATATATGTGGAGCCTAGGTATTCTAAGTGGCTACGGAATACGCATAGTACCAGATTTATACTATTACATTATATATAGATGTGCTGGAGTTCTGTGTTCACAAACAGTTTTCACGTTTTATACTTGCCAACAGCCTGATTAGCCCGCTACAATCTGGGTTCAAGCCTGGCCACAGTACTTCCACTGCACTCTTCAAAGTGACCGGCGATATTAGGACTGCCATGGAGGATACCAAAGTCACAGTCTTAGTTTTGGTAGACTTTTCCAATGCTTTTAATACCGTCAGTCACGACATTCTTTTATCTATCCTTTCCCATCTTATGGTCTCTGACAACGCGTTGGAATAGTTTTCCTCTTATCTTCGAGGGCGTCAGCAGTCCGTACGCATCGGTGAAACCTCATCAAACTAGTATAATCTAGACACTGGTGTTCCTCAAGGCGATATTCTCTCTAGTGCGTATCATCTTTACGCCGATGACTTACAACTGTATAGACATGCAAGCTTAGACAGTTTGTCAGAAGCTATTAACAAATTATATTTGGACTTAGACTTTATAAAAAACTGGTCGAATAGGTTTGGTGTCCCTGTCAACCCTGCTAAATGCCAAGCCATCATCGTAGGTAATTCTATCTTGATATGCCGAGTTGACTTCGATAGTCTACCACCTACAATATTTAATAACCTAGTTATTCCCATCAGTAGAAATGTAAAAATCTAGGCTTGCACATCGACATGGCACTTAGTTGGCAGGACCAGATGGCTAGTGTCTGTCCGAGGGTGACAGATGTTTTGCGAAGTCTTTATCGTCTCAAAAACTGCTTACCCGAAAAAACAAAAATAATGCTCGTTCAGGCCTTAATCTTTCCTATCACCATCCAGATCACCTCAATAAACTAGACGGGGCTTCTCAACAACTGCACTCGATTCATATTCAATCTTCGTAAATATGACCTTGTGAATACCTACCGAGTTCAACTAAAGTGGTTCCCTATTCGGCAGCGCAGAACCTTGAGAGCCTACTACCCTATTTTCTCTATAAGACTCGCTTTCTTCTCCTCCTTATTTGACTTCTCAATTTCAATATCTTTATAGCAAAAATCTACGCTCTTCCCACAACCGTCTACTTCAATGTCCACCTCATCGTACTGATTCTGATTCTTCGTTCTTCCTTTTTTGTTCAATCCATTCTTCTCTGGAACTGTCTTCCTTCTGAAATCAGGATGGCAAAGAGTCGCGTTTCTTATAAAAAGAAAATGCGCGAACACATTACAAAAATGTTGGCAGAATCAGCTCAATAGCATTATTTTCTATCGTTAATTGTTCTCTAGGTATATTTATTTATAAATATATATTAGTCTATTATAGTTTTTATTTATGTATTGTCACACAGATCATCCTAGCCGCAAACTAAGCAAAGCTTGTACTATGGGTACCAGGCGACGAAATACATACTTATATGGATAGATAAATACTTATATACATAGAAAACATCCATGACTCAGAAACAAATATTCGTGCTCATCACACAAATATTTGCACTTACCGAGTTTCGAACCCAGGACCACAAGCTTCGTAGGCAGGAGCACTACCAACTAGGCTACGGTGACCGTCTATATTGTGTGTATTCATAATTATTTATTTTTACAATGATAATCCACACAAGACGTTTTTAAAGTTCACCTACCTTGCTTTCTCTGCATCACCCCAAGGTTGACTGGTAGAGAATGCCTACGGCATTAAGTCCGCCTGTGTACTTTCATGTGCAAAAATTTTAAAATAAATAGATATTTTTATATTTTGCTCTATTGTCCAAACAATAGATCTAAACAAACGACTTTAGCCCTAGAAGCCATCAAGCAAATGTGGAACATTGCGGATATAACCAGGGCGGTTACTAATAGAGATGCATGACACGTTCAGTTTTTTAGGAGTTTTTACAAGCCAATGCGCAACATTTTTAATTTTTTTTAAGACATTTCTTGCAGAAATTTATACAGAGGTGAACTTAATTCCATAGGCATTTTCTCCCTTCCCGACCTTGAAGGTGCAAATTTTTGGAACAAGGTGAAAGAAAAATTCATTGCCGCTTTTTCACATAAAAATTAGGGAAATCAAGATGGTACTTAACTGTGTTACATAAAAAACCGTACAGTTATTTAAAGGTTACAGGTGTTGTTATATTTAGAGTGTTTTACTGTGTAATATAGATCTTCACACACACTAACAAATATGTTTAACATATTGAAACTTTATTTTGACACAACCAACTCGTAGCACGCTCCAGAACAGAGTACCAAACCATTCTGCCAAACGTCACCGCTGAGTGTTGCCACACAAATAATCGATATTATTGATTAGTAGTTTTTATTTGAATAAATATTAGCCAAATTAAAACTAGTTAGGTTATACTTACTAATTCTTGGATAACCGATATTCATTCGGTGTTTTAGGTCTTAAAAATGCTTAAGGATAGCGTTCACCCGCTCTTGAGGCAGCTCGACTTAGGCAGTATTTCCAGCACCGACTACATTTGAAGTGATGACATTATTGTGTTAATTTTATAGGTACAGACGCCAGCACATCCAGCTACCCCAATCTGTCAAATTTCTTTTATAGATTTTCAACTTTATCACAAAAGCGTTAGGTTCACTTTCAGTTGGGGAAATTTGACAGATTGAGGTAGCTTGATGTGCTGGCGTCTGTACATAATTTCGGCTATGCCTGATTCATACCATTTGTGTTAGGTCTGCTTGGTGCTACCGGAACCGTTTATCATCAGATGTGCCGTACGCTGATTTAGAAACTTGATAGGTAGTAAAAAATGGAATAATAAAAGTTCATTGTTGCGGTAAGTTTTACAACCCCGATATTCCTTAAGCTTTAAGTAAACTGAATAAAATGGATGTGAACGCTGACGCATGATGAACTACGTAGGCAGTAATGTTGTGTAACGAATAGGTGTCGCGTGTCGTAACCGAAGCGCCACTTATGAAGAGTAATGACAGCCAGACAGCCTCTCTCCTTACGCCCAAGGAATATGCTGGCTAATTTTTGTACGGAGTTTTTATGAAATTATACGCTCATATATTTTTCTAACATTCTGTTCTTGTTTTATTTATTTATGAAACATTTTAGTTTATTTATACATGTAATAATATAGTGGGGCCAACTATTTGTGTCATCCAATATGGTTGAGTGTGTTTTGTATCTATGAATGGCATGTATATTAAGTTGACGGTCACCGTAGCCAGTTGGTAGTGATGCCGCCTACGAAGCTGTTGGTCCTGGGTTCGAATCCCGGTAAGTGGAAATATTTGTGTGATGAGCACGAATATTTGTTTCTGAGTCATGGATGTTTTCTATGTATATAAGTATTTATGTATCTATATAAGTATGTATATCGTCGCCTGGTAGTATAAGCTTTGCTTAGTTTGGGGCTAGGATGATCTGTGTGAAATTATCCCCAGATATTATTATTATTATTATTAAGTGCCCCCGATGTTTAATAGTGCGAGTTTTTAATAAATAATAAAGATAACCTGTAAAAATAAAAAAAAACTTGTGTGTACACGCGTTAGAAGTTATACTTCTTAATATACAACTTGAACATAGTTATCAATTTTCATACCACCTAGAACTAACTTCATGCTGTTAAATTTTTTGGTGTCGGTGTGCGCGCGCATCGTAAAAATTCACTCTCATCATTTTTCTCCATCGCGCCAAAAGAAGTATAACTTCAATATTTTAAATATATTGTTGGTGGAGATAAGAAAACAAATCCTATCTCTTCTAATACGCTGTTTTTGTACAAACCTGTAATAATAATCCTACTTTGGAGGGCACGTTAAGTTGTCGGTCCCGGTTGTAGTTATTAGCCAACGATGGCCTAAACGCAGATTTAATCTTAAAATTATATATTTTTAGGAATTAATAGGATTTATCAACAAAAAGAGATTTATTCACACTTCAGAATAAATAATTTAGAAATCAACAACAATTTTATTATGACAAATCACTTATAACTACAAACAGCAATCACACCACACTTGGGCTCGAAATAAATCGCTACGAAACCCGCCAGCGCTACCGCTCGCGACGAAGTCTGGCCCCAAAAGAGAGAGACGCACTTTTTTTTTTTTTTTTTTTTTTTTTGTTTTAACGTGACGCGTGTAGTTAGCCTCTCGGCTTTTACTGCTTCACCGGACAGTAGGGGTGAGCGTGGGCTCTAACCGGCCTAGCAAATATAAACTACAAACTAAGTACCCGCGCCGGAGGGCACCCCCTGTGGGGTTCGAACCTCGGCTCTGGGCGGATACTGACGGGGAGAGGGCGAGAGATCATGATTTTTAGGGAGTTTAGTGCAACTTTCGCTCTACGTTAATGACATGACGCGGCCCCCCGTCCGCGTTGAGGGGGGCTTTTTATCGGTACGATATGCAAACTAAGGGTCATGGAGGACGCTGGTGGTCGCGACGCGTTCGCGGTCGTACTCGCATCCGGCGAGTACGAAATATAGAGACGCACTGGTTGACTGGGCCTTATATAGGCAAAGTCCGACATGATTCCAGTCTTCAAAGTTCCTAACAATATATAAACTTTTCTTCTTATTCTTCATTGTATGGGCAGTAGTGCTGACACCAAAGGCCTTTTGGGCGCTTTGAATTACTCTGAAGTTATTCAAGCCGCCTTTGGCTTTGCTTAAGGACAACAATCGGGACTGACTAGTATGAAGAACGTCACAAATATTATATATATGGCCTTTGCGTCTGTTACAGACGATTTACGGAGCATTATCTGAGAGAAATTTCTTTTACTAAACAAACCGATGCGAGAGCGACATAGCCTGCCGCAGGCCTCACAAGAGAAGTTTGCGGTGGATGGTGCCGAGCCGCTTTCATGTCGCCTCTGTCTCTTATCAGCAAGTACTCCGAACCAGGCTTCATCACAGATCTGACGACACAGATATTAAACCACCTGGGCTTCTATGGACTGTCCGCAGGCCTAGGTGCTTTACCTCCCCAATCACTTACGGACCGGGTGTGCAAAGGGCTATGACCTCCCCGAATATAGTATTAAACTATTAACATTTTAATCATTTTATTAGTGCAATACATTATGTACTGGCTATTTACGAGCCCACTTAATACAGTAAAAAGACCTTTGATTTACAATTCATCCACATTTATATATTGACCCGAATTAACGAACTGTGATTGCAAAATAAATAGCCCAAGTAATTAGTATTAATTAACTCAATAAAAAGGGATTATTAAAGCCCTCAGGTCACTTCGCCCCGACTTAGCAACCCCAAAAATAAATTCCCATCTCACTTAAAATAAGTAGGAAGAAATTCGTTGAATTTTAATTAGGTATGTTCCTTTTACGTAATGAGTTCATTTGGTACATCGAGCCGGTCGTTGTTGTATTTGGGAGGGCTATGAGATGGCCACAGAATACGTGGCCTGGTAAAACGAAAATTGAGAAAATAATAATCAAGAATTATTAAAATAATCCCGATTGATAAGGGTAGTATTGGCTCAAACATTATACACTAGATTGGGTCTGTCTTGTGTGGCTTTTCTCATACAAGTAAACATATTTGTGGTAAAGCTTAAATCAGGTCTTGTGGCTTTACTAAGATGCTTCGGCATATAGTATTTATAAATAATCCATCTTACCCAATGCACAGTCTATATGTATTTACTTAAACTTTGAGAAGCAGGCTGACCAATCAGATGTATGAATCGCAATTCAACTGAGAACTTAAAGTGAATCAGGGAGTTGAGATTATTTAATAAAAATTGCTTCATGTTTGTGCACCAAATTAGTTTTCGCGAAATAAGAAACACAATTTATTAAATCATTTATTTTGCTTGAAGGATCCGTTAGTATGTTAAGCTGAGATGTTTTCCCAATTCAATTATGCTCTTCGAAATCAATAACTCTGATCGATATCAATTCGAATTTATCATCATCAGCCTGATATTGTCCACAGCTGGACATAGCCCCCCTTCCCTCAATGGTTTCTATAATGTTGCCTTTAGCGGAGTCAACTTAGTCACCGCGCTTGGTATGCGAGTTGGTGACCGCAGTTAGGTGGTAGCCATAGTGCATAGGTGGTGCTGCTGACTACCTGGTGCATCCCTTAGTCGCCTTTTACAACGCTTGCCCTGTTATTTTTTCTATGCCGGAAACCACACGGCGGAATTTGTTGTAGTCTTTTTTAAAGCCACCATTGCTGGAATAGTAAGTCTGCAATAAAGTAGTCTATAGTTGTTTGTTCTATCTTTTCATGGTAATTACATCTCGACATTCGATTTCCTCGGGATATTACCACCGCCATATGTTTATTTCTTTTAACTCGCTGACTACAGATTATTAGCTTAACTGCTTATTTATTTATTATGTAACATATTTTTTTAGCATAATTTTTTAAATTTATTTAAGTTATATCATGATTTGTATAGAAAAAACTAAAGTACCTGCTGTTATTTCACCTCAAGAATGAATTGATTAGAAAATAAAATATCAGCCGGCCATGTTTCTAGAAAACAAAAACCGATAGATAATACCTACATCCTCCGGAAGAGTGTTAGCAAGGGAATCCTAAATTAGATCTGCCAGCGTGTATCGTTCGTAGCTTAACGCAGAGCGCCTACCCCGGATTGGTAGATGGTGCAGGTTCGAGACCAACCGGACGATTAAATTTATGATTTCCCATTTTTGAGATTAGATAAACGCTTTGCATTGCGAATAATGCTATAAAATTTAATAGAAAATAAAAGTTTGAACAGGACAGTTGAAAGCTTAGAAGTTTTCAACTCCTGACTAAAATAAAAACAAATCCAAAAATCTCGTGTCTAAGGACGTTTATGCACCGTACCGCCACCGGTAAGGCGAAATGAAGCATGTCGGTAGATTGATTCTTCTTTTAAAGACAACGACCACACTTTGGAACCCCTTGTAGGTGTCATGTATTAGGTACTCATAGCTTTGTGTCCGTGCACTAAGCATACAAATTAAGCGTTATTTGTATAAAGCGTAAATGGTTATTTTGTATAACCCATAAATAAACGCATAAAACATACTCTGATTTTCATAAAAGACGTGACTAACATGCCAGCGTCATTTTGTTGTTCTCAGGTCGTCGTTCAGAGCACTAACTCACTAAACGTTCCCATGAGCTCTGTCTGTAACGTCATAGCCCATCTTCAGGGAATCCAAAAATATCTTAGTTATATGTCCATAAAAAACCTTTGTCGTTTAAAATATTTCCATTATTAGATTGAATTTATTAAAAAAAGAATATATAACATTTCCAAAAGGAAAAAATTCCGTGCAAACCACAAAAGCCACGATAAGCTCCATAGAAACATGTGAGAGAGCGGTTTAAAAGAAGTCAAAATGCCACTTAGTTTATGGACAACCCCTGGGCTGGGAATACCCTGGATTAAAATGCAAAAAGGCCGGGCTACCGTTGAAGCGTTCGCATAAAGAGATTACGCGCTAACACCCAATAATGCCAGTTATGTGAAATACCTGCCAAATACCCTGCCCGCCTGAAACGCTGGATATTTCGTGCATTTCCACTCGATATTAACTTTTTTGTTCCATCGTTGATTTCCGCAGCTCAGAGAAAACTTTAGAATCGTTTACTCTAAGAGCTGGTTTACTGTTTGTATTTTATTTAGTTATAGTAGCTTTAAAAGGAGGCTTTGGAGGTTTTAGACGGGCCTGTTGGCGTGGTTGGCAAATGCTTGCTTTTTACGTCGGATGTCGTGGGTTCGATTCCCACCCAGGACAGATATTTGTGTGCATGAACCTGTCTGTTTGTCCTGAGTCTGGGTATAATTCTACTATCTGGGGACAATGTCACACAGATCATCCTAGCCCCAAACTAAGCAAAGCTTGTACTATGGGTACCAGGCGACTATATACATACTTATATAGATAGATAAATACATAGAAAACATCCATGACTCAGAAACAAATATTCGTGCTCATCACACAAATATTTGCACTTACCGGTATTCGAACCCAGGGCCACCAGCTTCGTAGGCAGGAGCACTACCAACTAGGCTACGATGACTGTCAAAATCTATATAAGTATGTTTTTACAAAAGAAAAGTAATTTATGTAGTATATCAGTTATCTGGTTTCCATAGCACAAGCTCTGCTTAGCTTGGGATCTGATGGCCGTGTGAAAATTATGTCCCATTATATTATTATTATTGAGGCATATGAAGCAATTGTTATCGATCTTTGTAAACAATGTACAGACGCCAGCACCTCAAGCTACCCCAATCTGTCAAATTTCGCCAATTGAAAGTGAACCTTATACTAAAGTGATAAAGTTGAAAATCTATAAAACAAATTTGACAGATTGGGGTAGCTGGGTGTGCTAGCATCTGTACTTTGTTTAGGAATGACATTTTTGAATTTAATAACATTTTAGTAACCGCCTTAAGCCGAGGTTCGCACTCCAAGACGCAGACCTCGCAGCATACTTTGTCTGTAGTCTTCTTTTCTATACTGCTCGAGTCCCCGCTAGCTTATATTGTCAAAGGCGCCAACGATAGCTGTACAAATATTATGAAAAAGAAATAACTTACATTTAATATTTACATATAGCTACTGTCTGCCTCGTTAATCTCGCAGGAGCGTGTGTCTGACCCGGATCATTTTTCCGATCGTGTCCCTAGTCATCCCATCGGATCATAAGAGGAATGGAATAGAAAGTGCACCTGTGTTTGCGCACACACTTGTGCACTGTCATACTATGTCCCGCGTACTGGCCGCCGTGGCTGAAATTCGACCAGGAGCTCTACCGGCTAAGTCGCCGAACATCGTTTTAGTAAATGGCGTTCAAATAATTAAAGGTTAAAAATGACTTAATCAATCGTTAAATTCCATGACCACATGTGACGTCATAAATGGTCCGGAATCGATTGTCATCGTTGAAGCCGATTTAACGATTGATTAAGTCATTTTTAACCTTTATTATTATTTGTACTTAGCGCCCATAGTCAGGTGACCTTCCCTTAAAATCGCAGACAGTCTGTAGATGGGTGACCACCTAAGTGGTTTCATTTATAAGTATCTCCGGGCTTTAGAGAGCACGTCAGGTTGTCGGTCTCGTTTGTTGTCACTGAGCTATGTCAGAGGCCTATTGGACGGCATGACCAAATCCAACACTGATTATCTAAATAAAAAAATCGTTGACCACTGCTCAGTTTCAGAAATCTATAAAATGTATACATTGTGTTTTTAAATCTATTCCAAGCTACATTACATAACGTAATGCCTATAATGGCAAAGTTTATTATTTTTAGAAGTCAAATGCTCTGAGCGTCGGAAGATCCTTGTGCTAAAAAAATCTTGGGGCCTGGCAGTGCCCCCTCCAAGTCGAGTGCGAAGCAACACTGCCGTACTATCCTTTTCTGGAACCATTTTGCCCCATTCTCAGGCCCCTATTTGAGAACCTCTGGATGGGGCCAGAACGCTGAAATGTTCGTCATTTAGTAAGCTATAATTACCAACTTTAAATCCAAAATTTCAAAATGGTAGATCATTTCACTATGGGCCTTATTAGAAGGCTCAAGGTCACCCAAAGAGCAATGGAGAGGGCTATGCTCGGAGTTTCCCTGCGGGACCGAATCAGAAATGTCGAAATCCGCAGGCGAACCAAAGTCACTGACATAGCCCGAAGAATTGCAAAACTGAAGTGGCAGTGGGCGGGGCACATAGCTCGTAGAACCGATGGCCGTTGAGGCAGAAAGGTTCTTGAGTGGTGACCACAAACAAGACGCAGCGTGGGCAGACCCCCTACAAGATGGACCGATGATCTTGTCGCTGGAAACTGCTGGATGCGAATAGCGCAAGACCGGCAATTGTGGAGATCTTTGGGGGAGGCCTTTGTCCAGCAGTGGACGTCTTTCGGCTGATATGATGATGATGATGAGATCATTTAGTTCCGAAGCTAAGTGAAAGCAAAATTTCGCATTTTCGTCACTAACACATGATCATCAAAATAGATCTAATACTTTCCATTGACCTAGAGTGCTGAAATTTGGTACAAAGGTAGAGTTTAACGCCCACAAAGAGGAAATACTATCAAAACTAGGATCATGGAAGATCTGGACTACTTGGTGATCCTGATGAGAAAACGTGAGAGCACACCCAAACTATTAACATATTCCTACTATCTATACCAATAAACACTCTGTATATTTCAGTTAAAATAATCAGCTTTCTGCAAATAAAAGTGAATCTAACCAAAACATTCTGTTCAAAAATAGCCAAGTCTCGGTGGAGCTGCTTGTTAATCTCTAAAAAGTAATGAAATCACCAAAATGTTTTTGGTGGGATTGTTACTTTCTTGATGAGCCCGGTCACGTGTAGGAAATACGTGACCAGACATCAAGTAAGTAAAAAATTCTTAAAAGAGAGAAGATTTTCGATTATATCCTGAATATTGCAATGAACAAACACCTCATCCTATTAAAAAAAAGCTACGAATAGAGCCTAAAAAGGCAAATAACTACTATATTAAAAACTTAAGATTTAATTGAGTATATTAATTATAAAATGCCAAATAACACGTGAAACTGAAATCCGAGAAGCTTTTATATAGATTTTATTGATTGGGGAGTGGTTATTTAAGGTTAAGTTTGTTTATTCACATTTTATTTTGCTGTCCAGACGAAGTCTGCAGGCTTAATAGTAAATAGTTACCTATATTAAATAGATTTTAGGAACCTAAATATAGTGCCTTAAAAAAAAGTGTTCAATGAAGTATTTACCAACTCTTGTTCTAGCCAAGTGTGTTTTCTTCGAGCTTTGGGAAATGAATCTGTTAGTTGATGAGGCTGATTGAAACTCATTTTAATAAAATAAACTGTTTGTTCTTAATATAAAAAATACTTTTTGTACATATTCCATTCGTTTATAAATCCTTACCCACTTTAAAATAAATCTCAAATAGCTGATTAATTTTTTATAATTATTTAACACTAGCTGTTACCCGCGACTTCATCCGCGACTATTTTGAATGATGATCAATGTAACCTGCAACATAAAGTCCTAACATACCTACGTGAAAGAGTCACTTTTAGAAACTGTAAAATGAATGTGAATTAATAAAGAAAGGCCGTTCATTAAAATTTTCTATGTCGTTTCTATAAGAAACGGTTTGAGAAATGATCCAATTAAAATGAATAGTGATACTAAAGTCTACAGGTTCATAGTGTCAAGTTATGTTTTAAGTTCAACACTCAGAAAAAAAGGATTAACGCAACAGAAAAAAAAAACGCCTTTTAAAGCATAGTTTCATAATAAAAGTTTCACTGACTCACTAATTAACACGTAAGTATACAATTGATTTTACAAAATCATGCGTTTAACTTCATAACTGACAGATTTTTATACAAACTTACATACCCTATTTTATGCATTTAGGGATGAAATTTCCAAATATCCTGAAATTTTTATTTTTTAACTGAAAGGTCAAATACCAATATTTATAGGTTTAACTTAAAAAATGTCACATTTTTCATACAAACTTACATCCCCTATTTTACACCCTTAAGGGTGGAATTTCCAGAAATCATGAAATACATATTTTTAAGTTTTAACTGATAGGCCATACAACAATTTTCATGCGTTTAACTTAAAAATGTCACATATTTCTTTTAACTTACATCCCCTATTTTACGCCCGTAGGGGTGTCATTCTCAAAAATCCTGAAATGCATATTTTTAATTATTAACTGAAAGGCCAAATACCAATTTCATTCCTTTAACTTCAAAAATTACAGATTTTCATACAAACATTTAACCCCTATTTCACCCCCACAGGGCATGAATTTCCAAAAATCCTTTCTTAGTGCTCACGTACAATAAGTATAAAAGGAACCTTTGTACCAAATTTCAAGTTTATAGGTAGAGTAGTTTCGGCTGTGCGTAGATATATATGTCAGTGAGTTAGGTTTGCCTTTTACGGGTCTGTTGGCGTGGTTGGCAAATACTTGCTTTTCACGCCGGAGGACGAGGTTCGATTCCCACCCAGGACAAATATTTGTGTGCATGAACATGTCTGTTTCTCTTGGGTCTGGGTGTAATTATCTATATAAGTATGTATTTACAAAAGAAAAGTAGTATATGTAGTAGGTGTATCAGTTATCTGGTTTCCATAGTACAAGCTCTGCTTAGTTTGGGATCTGATGGCCGTGTGTAAATAATGTCCCAGGATATTATTATTATATAAGTAAAGTTTTTAATGTCTGTCTTTTTTTGTGGCATCATAGTGTTGTTTTAACAAAAGTGTATTTAATTGGAAAGGTTTTCAAATATGTTTTACAAATTACAGGTATTTTACTGGTTGTGTTCGGATGTATTTAACAGGTATTTAGTTAAATGGGTTTTAGCGTGACTTTTATAATACCTGTTCAAGAAACATGTGTTGTGTCATGTATCGCTGGATGCGGATAGCGCAAGACCGGCAATTGTGGAGATCTTTAGGGAGGCCTTTGTCCTCCATCATCATATTAGCCGTAAGACGCCCACTGCTGCGTCTTACGGCTAATATGATGATGATTATGAAACATGTGGATTAAATTATGTAATATGATTCTGGAAGTTTTGTTGCCTAATCTGACTTATAAAATAAATAAAATAAAAAAGGTTTTTATTCACGTAGACTTTAAAAAACCACTTGTAAATTAGTCAGAACATGTTTGTAGTAATACAGTTATTATTTCTAGTTACTTAATACAATATTTCAGTTTTTATAGTTTCAGTGTTGTTGAAATTTTTTTACATTCAATGTAATCACAAACGACAAGTTACGAATAAAGCTGAAAAAAAAAGGTCAGAATATCGCGGTCGAGACTTATAATTATTTTTATAATGAGTGCTTATTAGTGCGTAATAGTTCAATAATTATAAACATTTAAGTACTTTCCAGAGTATCAAACCTAAAACTTTACCTCAGTGGATTTTACTTAGACTTGGGTCGTAAAACATTGAGTCAATTTCAGGAGGTCGTCGGTACAGTTACGAGTTACTATCAGCTTATATACATAGGTATATCTAGTACTCAGAAATTTTCCTGAAAACTCATATTTTATACTAGTTGTGCCCCGCGGTTTGACTCGTATTAAATCCTCCCCCGTAGGTGATAATATGTAGCCTATATGTTGACCCGACC
The DNA here is from genome assembly GCA_951640165.1 of Pseudoips prasinana. Lineage (NCBI taxonomy): Eukaryota > Metazoa > Arthropoda > Insecta > Lepidoptera > Nolidae > Pseudoips > Pseudoips prasinana. The sequence continues at coordinate 36,251,589 of OX621248.1, forward strand.
TCTAAGTAATACTCATGCAAAATTTGAAGTAAATGCATGCAGTACTTTTTGTGTTCAGCCCGGACATACATACAGACAAACAGACAAAATTTAAAACTATATTTTTGGCTTCGATATCGATTGTAGACCACGCCCCAAATATCGTTTTAAAAAAATATTCAATGTAAAGTTTTGACTTTCCTACGATTTTATTATATGTATAGATGATACAATAAAATAAGCTTTGTAAGATCTAATTATATACATTTCACTTTGAAAACACCATGTCATCCAAAGTACGTCCACTGCTGGACAAAAGCCTCCCCAAAGAATGATGGAATATGCCATAATCGCCACGCTTGGCAGACGGGTTGGCAATCGCAGTTTGATGGTCATAGTTCACAGAAAAACGCTGCTGCCCGTTCTCTGGTAGGTATTCCCTCGGGACGATTTCTACGCCCCCACGGGATGAGATGGGATAATGATATTCTACGTCACTTTGAAACTTAGGTGACAAAATACGTTTTTATAGGCATTTACCTTTTTATTACCCTGATACATCGTATAAGCTTGTAGAGAAAATATGAACACCGGTCAATCAATAAGTAAGACTGAACAGTCAATGTTGACCACCATGCATCGCGTTTGATTTATTTTTTTAGTCATAACATCAAAACAATACAGCTGTTGTTTGAATGTGCAAATAAAGCCTTTTGTATGATACCACACCTGAATTAATTCAATTGGCTTGACTTGACGGGCCTGTTAGTGTGATTGGCAAATTCTTGCTTTTTACGCCGGACAGATATTTGTGTGCATGAACATCTCTGTTTGTCTTGAGTATATGTAGTATATCAGTTATCTGGTTTCTATGGTACAAGCTCTGCTTAGCTTGGGATCATATGGCCTTGTGTAAATAATAAATAGGATAAAAAATAAAAAAAAAATACTACAAATTTCAGCCCCTTTTGAAAGAAACATAAAATAATTTCTCAAATTTCTATATTATTCACTCATTATTTTCTTCATATGTGCACATACTTACTTTAGTGCAAGTCTCTAGTTACTGTTTTCTAATGACTGCGCTTGGGCCTTATGAATTTATGAGCGTCTTTGTGCCCTGGAGAGCAGCTTTTACTGTCATGGCTCCGAAGCACGGAGAAGCTTAGAAATTAAACTTACTATTGTAAGTAATTAAACTCATCAACAGAGCTATGAGCACCTTATTAGAATTTTCAAGTAATTAAGCCAGTTAAGACGCTTCAGAATTTTATATAAACAAGTATTTTGAAAGGAATAAACTTACTTTATTTAAACGGAAAATGGTCTAAATATGTGCGCACTTTTTCGAGAGTTTTAAATTAAAATCTAAACCACTTCAGATTTTAATTTAACAAAAAAGTCGTGTATTTTTCAGTTCGATATTTAAAAAATGCTCTTAACTGTTGTTTGTAATTATAATAAACAACGCCCGCATTGAGCAAATAAATCCGTGTGTCACGGGAGACATACATGCAATGCACACCCAGGCTCAGAACAACTATATGTGCGTCACTCAAATAGTTGTTCTGTGCCGGGATCAAGGGCATCAAAGTAGTAGTGTGACTCGACTACCTTAGCCTCTGCGTCACATACACGTGCAGAAATTTTAGATATTGCTTATGTGTATGCATTTTAATAAAAAACTTGAGAAGTGTCAAGGGACACCCGGATGGAACGAAGTTATTTCTTATTATTTATTATGTACAAAAAACCTGTATACACCTAACAAAAAATTTCTATAAGAGAGAGAGAAAGAGAAAGACAGAGAAACATGCGCACGCCGCACAGCTGCAAAAAGTGTCGTGACAACTTTTTCCGTCTAGCCCCCTTTCACAGCGCGCGATAAGGAACTTCGTTTCAAAAATACGAGTTCAGTTCCAAATTTTTAAACTTTGAAGTTATTATGAAATACTTTGTCGCAAAAATACAATCAAGCATTATTTCTATGAATATTTTTAAATGTAAATTTCTAGCATTGGCAATTGCTGAGATATACAGCTGTGACAGACTAAAGAACTGAGATACGCACTGAATTTCACCATAAAACTCCATTTTCACTATTCTGTACGACACTGAAAACCCGAGGGATTACTTATCCGGACGCAATGAGTCATTTACTTATTTCACATGACCGCTAATAGGAATTCCATTTAATCTAACGCGTCTGGAATTCAATTACACTGTAATCCCCTATTTAAAATTCATCATATTAAAAGGCACTGCTTTTAAAGTTAATGCCGCCAAATAGGAATTTAAGGCCTCATAGAAGTTCCAGTGGACAATATCGGTGGTATAATGGCCGATAGCGGTATAAATGGAATATACTGGTTGCGTTAAGGTGGCGACAAAAAGCGGGTACGTTGGAATGGTGTTGGCTTCGCGTAAATCAGGGCCAGCCGAACACCGAGGTAATTTATTTTTTGTCCACGAGTCCCGGACAAGGATGTGCGAAATGGGAACTTACCTAAACTGCAAATAAACTTGGAAAAAAGCGGCAACACTAACTATTTCTGGCGTGCTGACAAAGTATCGGTTTTCTAATTTTTTTTTAGATTCTGTAACACGGTTGCACGTATGGCGCCTTGTGTCCTCGTATTCTTGTGTGTGCTCTAATTCCCACACAGGGGACTCACTAACTATTTGTGTGTCTTCATATGGTTGTTCTGAGTCTAGTTTGTCTGCTTATAAAAGCCATCGGTCCTGTACCTGACCTCTTTCCATAAAGATTTTAGACTTCTTCCTTTTTCTCTTTCTCGTTCCTTTGTGTACGTGTGGACTATAATATTGACTAAGCCGGGTAAAATTCTATCAAGAGGACATTATGGGTGCCACAGTTGTCTTGTTGTTGGATAGAACCCGAAACACGGTGCCAAGGTAGCGTCTCAATGAACCTTGTTATAAGAAAAGTATCTGTTTTTTTACCAAATATCTCTACACAAGTATTAAAAGCTTGTAGATTTTCAAATACCAACTTACTTCTTACAGAAATATTATCCGTACAGCTAAATATAATGAACCCTCTAGCCCGACAATGACTTACAAAACAGATCAAGAAAAAGAAAATCCGCGAGTCATCTGATATAGGATCTCCTCACCATTCGAATCTCCAAACCATTCGTTGTTGAATGTGAGCTCTCAAGACGACTCCTTTGTGCGTGGCGTCGGGCTCAACGGTCCGCGTTCGATTCCCGACATGATTAATGTTTTTGTTGTATACACATCGTCTTTGTTTCCGAACGCCTCTCGTTATTGTGGATGGGGATATGCCAGAATGTAACAATCCACTTCAAACTATTATGTTGAAGCTAACTAAGCTTTTAGTAAGCAGAAACTATAGACGAAAGAGTGCATATTGAGCTATAACTAGTCAAAACCTTATAAATGTGGTGCAAGTTTGTATTTAATATTCTCATTTTAAATAATTGTTATGTATTTTTTCATAAACCTGAAAACAGTTCTTACGTCGCCGGTTGAGTATGTGAGTCAGCCGTTATTAAAATAAAATAAAAAAAGGTTTTAATTCATGTAGACGAAAAAACCGCTTGTCAGAACATGTTTGTTGTAATATAATTAGTATACATAATTATTTCTAGTTACATAGATATTTAGGTACACGGATTGTATGAAAACATTTATAATATTTATTTTATAATAGTAATGATATTTATTGTTCTATTGAATACGTAAAATTATTCAATCAAATTATTACCATATGAGTTAATAAGTACTGTAATGATATTACCCTCCTATACAATTTATTTTGATGAGTTGAAGATAGAATCTCCTTTCATTCTAATAGATAGCTGGAAAATAGATATAAAGCTAGACGTGTTTGACATTCAGGTTAAAAAGAAGATTATTATTTAAAAATATTTGATAGATACAGTCGGTACAGTGTAAAAGCAAAACTGTTATAGTTCATATGGTATAAACGTGATAATTCAAATCTAATGATATAATAATAATAAATACCTTGATTTCAGTTTAACTAAATTGTGTATTATCCCTGGTGATGTACCTCTCGTGGCGAACTGTGGCGCGTCTTACATTACCATGACGCGACACATAAACTCGAACATAATTTAATTATAAAGTCATCAAAAGATAAAATATGAATTATGTCTTTAATATAAAAACATTATGTTCAATGTGTATCTTAAAAAAATATGTCATGTTTACGAGTCTCTATTAGGTTTAAGGTACTAGGTTTAAGTTATTCTAAAATGTATTATTGTTTTGATTTATATTCTCATTTCATCAAATTTAATGTTTAGTTATTTAGAATAAAAGTATCCCTATCCATGAGTACAGGCTACGGACTACGTAAAATTATGAACAATTAAAAAAAAAGCACGTAGCGTATCAAATCTTTTAAAATTCAGATCAATAATATTTGGGAATTAAAATCATACTATTCTGCTGCCTACGTCAGGACGTAGCATAACGCCGTCCAAATTCTAGTGAAGATATTAAACAGGAAGTTGGAGGTTAATGAAGCAGAAAAGTATCCGCTAATAGAGAGGAGGAATTAATCTGAATTATTAGCGATTGAACGAACATTATCTATGAGTGCTCACGTAAACACCGAAAGATTCTTATGGGGATAGTTTCTTAATTGATAATTAAGATCTTCCTTTATAAAATTGGTATGTAATTAATTGTACGGCTATTCTACACGACTAGGGAAAGATCAGGCGTAGGATTGAAAGTTTTGCGTGCTCCCCGAGACACGGGCATCTAGCACCGCTTACGAATTCGTTGCATTAAAATGTTCCAAAAATAATGAAATTACGAAGCTTTAAAATTTTTAACTATTTCACTAGTTTGATTGGGGCTTTTAGTGGTTCGGCTAGCGATGGCTTGATTGACAATGGCATTTGTGTTAAACAAATAGTTTGGCATATTGGCTTTAGTTTGGTTAAGCAGTTGGCTTGCTGGTAGGGTATCCAGTCCAATTACCTAGCTACCATCTTCCCAAATACGGAAGCCAAATAAACTTGATATTTTATTAATTAAACTAGCTGTACCCCGCGGTTTTTACTTGCGTTAAATTTTGTGAATTATCACAGCTCCTCCCCCGTAGGTGATAGCGTGATAATATGTACTCTATATGTTGACCCGACCTCTTAGTAATATTCATGCAAAATTTGAGGTAAATCCATGCAGTACTTTTTCAGTTTAGCCCGGACATACATACAGACAAACAGACAAAAATTCTAAAAACTATATTTTTGGCTTCGATATCGATTGTAGTTAACGCCCCAAGGATCCTTTAAAAAAATATTCAATGTACAGTTTTGACAAAAAACAAATAAATTAAACATTTAATAGAATATGTCCTTTAGCATTATCACTATTGGTTTCTCACTTTATGGTCGCCTTTCTAACCGAACCTAACCTACTTTTCAAGTAGCGAATGTTTCATTTATTAATCATACGATATTATGGACGTTCGAGTATTTAGACATTCGATTACTTGGCGTTAGATTTGGCGTGGGGGACCGCTTGCACGGGGAGCAAACCTGGAACACAGTGGTAATAGCCAGGCGATTACTTTAACCACCACACATGTACTACATACATTAATAGCTACCTTTCTTCCTATAATAGGAAACTGTACAATTGGCTTCTTGTTCTAGTGGTTAGTGAGTCTAAACTAATAACCAAGATTATTTTTATGTGTCTACGTGTAATTTATCTATAATATGTATCATCATCATCATTACAGCTTAAATAAGTCCACTGCTGGACAAGCCTCCCTCAAGAATCATCTTGAGGGGATATGCCATAATCGCCACGCTTGGCAGGCGGGTTGGCGATCGCAGTATGATGGTTGTAGTACTCAGAAGGAAGCTGCTTCCCGTCCTCTGGTAGATATTCCCTCGGGTCGACTTCTACGCCCCCCACGGGATGAGATGGGGTGATGATATTCTGATTCTGATATTTGTCGCCGTCACCACACAGCAGTAATATGTATAAATATACGTAATCACGTAAACGTAAATACGTAATCACGTAAATGTAAATACGTAATCTATACATATAATAAAATCGTAAGAAAGTCAAAACTGTACATTGAATATTTTTTTTAAAGGATATAATCGATATCGAAGCCAAAAATATAGTTTTTAGAATATTTGTGTATGTGTCTGTTCGTCTGTATATATGTCCGGGCTAAACTAAAAAAGTACTGCATAGATTTACTTCAAATTTTGCATGAAAATTACTAAGAGGGCGGGTACACATATAAGCTACATATTATCACGCTATCACTTACGTGGGAGGAGCTATGATCATTTATAAAACCGCGGGGCACAGCTAGTACGTGAATAAAAATTTTAGTCTCGTATTTATAAATATATAAGTATATTTATAGTTGCCGTAGTATCTGGATACTGAGAACTTTTCGTAACAGAAAAATCTCAACATCACTTTGATACAGACTTTGTTCCGTACCCGGGATTTAAACCCAGAACCTCAATATATGCGGTTACACACGCAGCTTATAGACTGTAATTACTGGCAATAAATACATTTAAATTGAATTAATTTTGAAGTTCAGCCCGCAAGCTCCCGGTTAGGTAAGTAGGTTTATAGTTTCATCGTCTGTATATGGAACCCAAAGTCCGAAATGACACACGCTCTAAAATGTATACGACATCTTTGACCCTATTTGTGATTCCCGTCAACTAAGATGAGGGTCAAATGTATTGAAATCATATAAAATGCTACCGCGGCCGTAGGCTTAAGCCGCAATAACCTATACGTGCCCCTTAAGGAACGCTGTGCGGTAGCGACTTGTAAGATATGTAGAGTAACACGTTTCTTTCACTCTGCCATAACAGCTCGACTTGGGTGGTACTTCGATCTTACAAAATACACTTCAGTTAATAGTATTTGATACTGTTACCACGTTTTTCTTTTATTTCACCGCCCAATGGAGAGATGTGTGTTGTAAGTGTCATAAACTACAGTTGACTGCGTCGTTGGTCTAGCGGTAGCGTGTTCAACCGCCGACAATGAGATCCTGGGTGCAAATCCCGGGTCGGGCCAAAAAGTGATTTTGAGATTTTTCCCTAAAAATAAATTTCCCAGTATCAGCCCGAAGTCTGGGAATTGGCGGTATTACAGCCCCATGTCTCGGAGAGCACGTAAAACCGGCGGTCCTATACCTGACCTCTGTCCGGTCGTGTCGCTAGTCGGCCCATCGGATCATGAGAGTGATGGAATATCTACGCGGGACTTATTATAGTGCACAACTGTGTGCGCAAACACATGAGCATCCATCACTCTCATGATCCGATGGTAAGCCTAGCGACACAACCGGCATGAGGTCAGGTCATAGAGGACCGACGACTTTACGTGCTCTCCGAGACATGGGGGTATAATACCGCCAACTTCCAGACTTCGGGCTGATGCTGAAAAATATTTCTTTTTACAGAAAAGTCCCAAAATCACTTTTGGCCCGACCTGGGATTTGAACCCAGGACCACGTTCTCTGCGGGTGAACACTTTACCGCTAGATCAATGAGGCAGTCATCAAAGTAGTTATAGTACACAGGTGGAGCTGCTGCCCGACCATCTGGTGTATCCCTTAGTCGCCTTTTATGACACCCACAGGATGTTATAGGGCGGCCTTCATATTATTTTTAGGCCGGAAACCACACTGTTAATCAGTAAAAACCAAACGGATTATAACAGTAAAAACCAAACGGATTATAACAGTAAAAACCAAACGGATTATAACAGTAAAAATGGATCAACATATAGACCTTCGCCTATAGAGCCTTAAACAGTAGGTAGATGAGGTAATAACTTACGATCAAGACTTTTTCATGGCGCTCGCTAAATGGCTGGGATTAGCTTAAATTACGTCATGAATACGGAAGCGTAAGTACGCTCTCCCCTACTGAATTAAATGAAACTTTAAGTCGCAAAGTGCGTACGAACTGATAAAACTTCAGCTAATTATATCGAGTCAACGTCTTCCGTCAGTGTAGTTCAAGTTATAAACATTGTTCAACTCAAGTCAAAGAGGTAAATACCTGACAGTTGGGGGTTGGGGCACCTCCGTTGTTTCTTGTAGATTAGACACAATTTATAATTGTGCCGACTGCTGTCAAGTTATAATAAGTCTTCAACGTTAGGAAATATCACTCGGTTGGAGATAAGTTACATGTTTTAGTTGAAACATCGCTCTAGCTTACTTCCTGGCTAAGACGGTCGCCTCGCCGCGTCGTGTACTGAGTTCAAGTCCCGCACCAGACCACTATTTGTGTGACCCATAAATAGTTGTTCTGAGTCTGGATGTTATTTGTGTCCGTGTATTATATGTTTGTTAATTATCCCGCGACACAGAGATTAGATTATTTAGTGCGAGCGTTGTCGTTAAAAAAAACAGATGCATTATTATATGCAGAGGTAGTAAAATGTTAACTACCTCTGCATAATAATATCCTACTGCTCAAATTTCTATGTGTGTAGAGTGCGATTGTCGTACTAAAAAGTCTCTTTGTCTGTATCAATTTGGTTGTTTTGTTCGTCTATACTTCTCCGGGTTTTCAAATAGAAGAAAAGTTTAAATCAACCCGACTATCTATACATATAATAAAATCGTAGGAAAGTTAAAACTGTACATTGAATATTTTTTTAAAAGGATCCTGGCCTTGGAGACTTGGGCCGAGATCTATAATCAATATCGAAGCCAAAAATATAGTTTTTAGAATTTTTGTCTGTATGTCTGTTTGTCTGTATGTATGTCCGGGCTAAACTCAAAAAGTACTACATGGATTTACTTCAAATTTTGAATGAATGCTACTGAGACGTCGGGACAACATATAGGCTACATATTATCACGCTATCACCTTCGGGAGAGGAGCTGTGATAATTTATAACATTTAACGCGGGTAAAACGGCGGGGCACAGCTAGTAATCAATATCGAAGCCAAAAATATAGTTTTTAGAATTTTTGTCTGTATGTATGTCCGGGCTAAACTCAAAAAGTACTGCATGGATTTACTTCAAATTTTGCATGAATGCTACTAAGACGTCGGGACAACATATAGGCTACATATTATCACGCTATCACCTTCGGGAGAGGAGCTGTGATAATTTATAACATTTGACGCGGGTAAAACCGCGGGGCACAGCTAGTAAAAAATAAAAAAGGTTTTCATTCACGTAGACTTTAAAAAAGCGCTTGTAAATAGTCAGATATGAAAACATTAATAAATTTATTTTATAATAGTTATGATATTTAGTTTCACCCATTTTCAACTCGACAAAAAATTAAGATAGTTCTTAGCTATGTTTCATGAAAATATGGCCAGATCTTTTAAAGTCTAAGTATAATATTTTTAATTAGAGTCAGGTTTTGTCGGTGAAATTAAATGAAATTGCTTTTCAGGTGCCATGTATTATAATTATTTCATGAAAATGGCGATGGTAGGTAGTTTTATCAGCAACGGATTAAATTTAAGGCGATTATATAAATTATTTTGCTTAGTTCATCCATTGTGTATGGAATCTGAGGCAACTGACAATCTAATAGAACTTTCGATTGCCAAATCGTATATTTGGCAATCTAAAGTTATATAAAGTTATCTGGCAATATATAAAATATAAAACACGACTACTAGGATCCTCTTGGTCAAATTTCAGCCACGGTGGAGTCAGTTCTAATGGTCTCAGTCCCAATGGAGACGAGCCATCTACGCGGACATATTATAGTGCACAAGTGTGGGCGCAGAGATGATCTGATGGAACGACTAGCGACACGACCGGAAAGAGATCAGGACCGACAACTTTACGTGCTCACGAAGGCACGGGGTTTAAATACCGCAAACTCCCAGACTTCAAGCTAGTACTGAGAAAATTAATTTAATGATAAATTCCAATATCACTTCTTGGTCCGAACCGGGATTTGAACCCAAGATTTTGCACTAGCTGTGCCCCGCGGTTTTACCCGCGTTAAACTTTATAAATTATTGCCTATGTGTTAATCCAATACCAAATTCCAATAAAAATCGCTTCAGCCGTTTAGACGTGAAGATTTAACGAACATACACACCCACAGACCTTTATAATAATAGTGTGATATAATTGGACAGTTCTTTTACATACGAGCTACTCGGCAGACAAGCACATGTCTCTGGTGGTAAAATGATGGGAATAACGTTCTGTAATATGATAATGTTCTGTACATGCAAGCACTATAACCAAATTTCTCTAACCTCTTTACACTTGCTACAAAGCAAAAAATAGATAACATAAAAATATTATTTTCCTTCACGTTGAAGAGGATTCCAGACAGGACATACTATACCGGATAATGTCACATGAAAATGACGAAAACGACACTTATAATGCGCCAAGATCTTATGAGACGCATTTCAAACTTTATTTTACAGCATCCAAGGTTGAGAATTGAATGTACTGGCTACAAATAAAGTTGGCTGGTTGAGTAATGTAGGCTAAATGTACCGAGCGCAGTTTTCGGTCAAGTTTCGTTGATCCTATTACGATAGCACGTGAAGAGGCATTCGGTAGGAGACAATGGTGCTACACCACGCTCATATTTATACTCAGCTATGAATAACCTGGATGTGGCCATTTACATGAAAAATTTACGTTTTTGAGGCGTATCTAGTAGTATATTATCTATATATATAAAAATCAATGCCACTTTTCGTTGTAATGTTATAACTCAACAACGCCTTTGCCGATTTGGCTAATGTTGGTCTTGAATTATCCGTGGAAGTCCAGGGAAGGTTTGTACGTAGTGAAAATTAAAAAAAAAGTCGTGAAAAAGTGTAAAATAAACATCTTTCTATACTCCCATATACAAACAATTTGTACTAATACTTAAAAGCGTAGCGTGGCACGTACCGGGCCGCTAGTAGTATATAAGTTATAGTTTAGTGTCGCTAAAAGGGCCACTATTAGTCCGGTCAAATTAGACCAAAAAATAGGGGTGAGGTTACAATAATTCCCATTAGGCTGAAACGTGGTAGGGTCTTTCATTACACTATTATAAAGGAATGAGAATGTGAAAAGTCCTCATCGATCCGACACACAATTGCAAAAAAGAAACTCGGGGTTAAAGAAACACAAATTTCACATTTCCTTTATAATAGTGTAATGAACGATACTGCCAATTTTCAGCCTAATGGGAATTTTTGTAACATAGGATGTCTAAATTGATTGGACTACTATGTTAAGAGAACACTGTGTCCTACCTTCACAGCGTTCATTCGCTCAAAGAGCAGCCCGACTGGGGAAGTACCTCCACCTTACAGAAGACATTCCTTAATAATAACATGAATAATGTTATTATTAATAATAATTAATAATTTTAATGTTGTGTTTCTGCATGAGAGTAAGGTCGCCAGAGCTCATCTGGGCGGAGGGAAGGGTCAGCAACACTTGTTTACTGACTCTTAAAGGCAGACAACGCACCCGCGACTTCTCTGGTGTTGGGAGTGTTTATGGGCGGCGGTGATCACTTACCATCAGGTGTCCCACTTGCTCGTTTGTCGTCCTGTGATATAAAAAAATGTGTAGCTGTTATGAATATATTGATTAATAACAGGATTTCTACCGAAATGTTGTGTGCGCACTAGATAGTCATTTTTAAGTTAACCACAGACAAGCAAGCCCTTGGTTCATAAACTGAACCCCATAGGAATATTTTGACAAAATCTCTAAAAGCTGGCCTAGATTGGACAGTATAAAATTTTGTTATCTATTCATCTTTGTTTAACACGGTGGAAAGAAGAGTGATATAGAAAACTATGTGGGCTAAGTGTGAAAAAAATTCCTTCCCCCTTTCAGTCTGAGCCAAGCTTATCGAGACTTAAGTTGGCTAACAAAAGTTAGACCGCCGCGCCTTTTACTTATAACTTTACCAGCGTTAACTAGACGTCGAGTAAATATAGAACGTGTTATATATGCCTCGTTGGTCTAGCGGTGGCGTGTCAGCCGCGGATAATGAAGTCGTGGGTTCAAAGTCTGGGTCGGGCTAATAAGTGATTTCTCTTACGACAAATTTCTCAGTATTAGCCCAAGGTGGTTTTTACTCGCGCGTTTCTCGGTGAGCACGTAAACCTGACACTTCTGTACCTAACCTCTTTCCGGTCGTGTCGCCAACCGGCCCATCAAGTCGTATATTGTACTTCACTAATAAATAGGATATTTGTAATCGGGTAGTTTGCAAAAAAAATAAGATTGTTATCTACCGTCTCATTATTAATTTGTCAGTGTTAAAATACGGTTGTTAGTTATTATTTACTTTAAATTATAATATCTGTTTCGCTAGTTTTAAATAGAACTTGTACTAGTATTCCGGACAAACCTTCGTGGTTTTTGGTCTACTTTTGTATTGTTTTATGTGTTTTTTATACTTACAATAAATAAAAAAAAATCAAAAAAAAATCATGATAGTGATGGAACAGAAAGTGTCCCTGTGTTTGTGCACACACTCATGCATATATCTCGGGAAGTTGGCTAGTCTGTATTGTGACTGGCTGCCGTGGCCTTAATTTGATTAGGAGGAAATTATTATTATTAATATGTAAGTAGCGTCCTACAGAAGAAACAAAAAAACCGTTTTACTCTATTTTAATGCTATGGATGTCTGTATATGTTGCACGCGTTCGTACGCTCGTTTTAATATAATGATATGAAATGAAAATGTTTATTTGCCAGAATATAGGTTACATAGTTATTGGAAACATTGTAGTATAGTTTCACTATATTCGACATAAATATGTCATGCAAAAATATGAGATTACGATATTAATTCTAATTTTAATTAATTTGTAATCTTATTATTAATAATTACATTTGGTGACAATGATTGATGACTTAGAACTGTCAAGAAATACAATTATAACAAAAATCCTTATGAATGATTTAAAATGTCATTATTAAATAAGTATTTATAAAATGGTCAACATTCATAATAAAATAATTCAAAATTAAAATGTTCTAATTGACTGAACGATTCTTTGCATTATCTGGGTATATTTAATACTGTTTCATTTTCAGTGGATAGCTGTGGTTTGTGGTCGTATGCCACAATACGGCTTTAGGCCTGAGTGGCATATAACCACAGCCCAACTGTCCTAGTTGAATAGTCATCCTTTTTGTTTCGCCCGAGTCGGGTAAAAAACAGCAAGACAAGCGTGAGATCCATCCATTATTTTCCGGAATTATTTAAGATTTTTGCATCACTTTCTTTGGATATAACATGAGCGTGATATTTGATGAACCACAAACCAAAAAAATGCTCCAACTCTTGCTAATCAATAAAATCTTTACGATATCAACCGAAAGACACCACTGCTGGACAAAGGCCTCCCCCAAAGATCTCCACAATTGCCGGTCATGCGCTGTCCGAATCCAGCTACTTCCAGCGTCCATCTTGTAGGGGGTTTGCCCACGCTGCGTCTTCCAGTGCAATCAATAACAACCCTTTTTTAATACACCTAAAATTAACTATAATTTATATAAATTGTTAAATTAGTTTTATATAATGATACACAATGCAAAGAGTACAATTTTACTCAAAAATGGAAACTCATATATTAAATCTTCCAGCAGTTCTCGAAACAGCATTCTCTACCAATCCTGGGTAGGTGCACTGTAGATAAGCTACAAACACACTTCCGGAGGCTGTTGATGTTATTCTTGGGTTTTTTATAGAAACATGGCCAATTGATGCGTCCAATGTTCAATAATTGCATTTATAAGATCAAATCATATTGATGATACCTTCCAAATTATTAAATTTTAGTTTTATAGCATTATTCGCAATGCATAGCTTAAATTTTAGTTTTATAGCATTATTCGCAATGCATAGCTTAAATTTTAACATAAATGGGAATAATGCTATAAACATGAAATTTAATAGTTATTTAAAACAGTTAATTGTGTTACGTATATATAAACACAACAATGAACTAACAAACAAAACATCTCAGTTTAATCCTCAGAAGATCATTTTAGTAAAACAAGTTCAAGTATTTTTATTTATCAATGTGCGGGTTTTGGCAACCCTACCCCTCACCTATGTAAACCTGTGCAATCCATTCCTAAACGGATTTTATTCCAGTAATTTAGTTTAAGAGTTTCACGGTTGAAAACGAAGGGTGAGGGCGTGCCAATGCCAAACATTAACGTATCGAAAATGTGTATTTACATAATATATTGAGTAAATATATAACATGTCTGCATACCTGTGAAGTGGTTTCAAATAAAGGGATAATGTTTGCTGTAACGGTATTAGTTAAGGTAAACTGTGTGTAGAATGGTGCTTGAGACAGTGAATCATCAAAGTACGAGCTTCGAATATGATCGCTTTCAATGTAAGCGCACGGCTAAGCTGTGGAACACCCTCCCAAAAGACTTGTATCCAGACTCATATAACACGGGTTTATTCAAGGCAAGAGTGAACAGGCATCTTATGGTACGCGCGGTGCACCTTCGACCACATCTTCACTTATCATCAGTTGAGATCGTGGTAAAGCGCAAACCCATTTAGCATTAAAAAATGTTTATTTTTTTCATGTGAGCAAAGGTTACTACTTTGGGAGTGTGATCTCTGGCAAAGTGGCATATTATGTTAAATAGCTTGCAACCAATATCTGGAGTAGTTTATTATACGGATCTTGTAGCAACAAGGAACAACTTCCGTTCATTTAAACGCTTTTGCTCGTCGGTGCTTTTGCAGCTGGCTTCTCTAGTTGCAATTCTCTCGTTTCATGAGGCTATAGCCTCGTTATATCATTCTGTCTCCCGGATTGCTCTGGAGGGAAGTGGAACTATTCATTTTTTTACTCCTCCTTGTTTCTTGCTGATTAAATTCGTTGCGGGATCCAAGACAGTTAAAGCGATTCCCCGGGACATGCCTGAGCCTCACCGCTCAGTGTCAATTCATTGTGTGCCACTGTTGATTCTGGGTTACAAAAGTTGCAGTTTTGGGTAAGAGAGAGGGATTGGACCCCTTAAAAAAAATAAAACGTGAACATAGTCACCAGGCGCCCACGCGTCTTTGGTTCTATCCCGGTAAGTTTACAGAAGCACTTACCGCTTTTACAACAATATTTGACTAATTATGTAAAATATATGACTGCCGACCGACTACTGATTGCATAATTGAATGTCTTATAATAACAAGGAGAAGGAACAAACAAGTCTTAGAATAAAATCCGTTAAAGATAAACATAATATGCAGTATACAACTCAACTCAACATCGAATAAAACTATGTAAAAGACTTTAGATAAAAAAATATATATTAATCTACTGTATACAAGGTGTATTTTCGACGGTCACCGTAGCCTAGTTAGTAGTGCTCCTGCCTACGATGCTGGTGGTCCTGGGTTCGAATCCCGGTAAGTACAAATATTTGTGTGATGAGCGTGAATATTTGTTTCTGAGTCATGGATGTTTTCTATGTATTTAAGTATTTATCTATCTAAAGTATGTATATCGTTGCCTGTTACCCATAGTACAAGCTTTGCTTAGTTTGGGGCTAGGATGATCTGTATGACATTGTCCCTAGATATTATTATTTTTATTAAACATAAATAGTGGACGTAACACACGGAGTTTTTTTTTCTATGAACCTAAATAACGTGCAACACGCCAACATTCAAATTACACAAATCGTTATTCTGATGGTTTTTTGATCGTCAATATTGGTTGCTTTTCACAAACTGGTTTTGTTAATTTAATTCAGTTTCATGGGTAGGTGGCGTACTTAAAGTTACCAGTTACTACAAAGAACGAATAGCCCACGTTTATTAAGTAAATTAGTTCTTCAGTTTTATTTAGAAATAATGTTTATGTCTACTATTACTGATTACTGATTGATGATTTCCTCCCGACCGAATTTCGGCCACGGCGGTCAGTCTTAATGGAGACTAGCCAATTGCGCACGACATATTATAGTGCACAAGTGTGTGCGCAAACACACTCATGGGACGCCTAGCGACACGACCGGAAAGAGTTCAGGTACAGGACCGACGGCTTTACGTGCTCTCCGAGGCACGGGGGTGTATACCGCCAACTTCCAGACTTCGGGCTGATACTGAGAAATTTCTTTTTACGGAAAAATCCCAAAATCACTTCTTGGCCCGACCCGGGATTTGAACCCAGGACCTCATTATCTGCGGTTGAACACGCTACATCTAGACCAACGAGGCAGTATACTGAATCAAATCAAATATTCTTTATTGAATTGAATAATTGACTTGAATACAGTATATTAGTACCTACTTTGAACTATTTACTGATATACCTTTACTTGATTTTATTTTATCTTTTCTTTAAATACCCTACTTATTTATTATATTATATACTTGGTTTTATAATAGTTTTTAGTTTAACTTGTTTTTGTTATTTGTTTTATATACATGAAAGTCGAACGTAGGTAGCTCAGAAACCGCCCGCGTTAATATTTAAGCCTACTTTAAACTATATATATGTTTCTCATAAAAAGTGAATTGTGATTCTTTTGAGAAAATAAAATATCTTAAACCCCATACCTACACTATTTATGGTACACGTTATATCAGTAGGAACGTAATTCTTATACTAAGTATGAGTGCCTAACTTATTCAAGTTTTTTGTACACTTTTTTTTAACTCAGTTTTAACGCCGCGTCTTTCAGTTCATGGACCACTACTTAAAAACCTTTCTGTCCCAATGGCAATCGGTTCAACGAGCAATGTAAAGAAATGAACACTAATATTAAATGAATATGTATTGAATTATGTGTTATTTCTTAAATAGAACATAGTCAAATAATCTATTGTTACCAAATAAAGCGCCATTATTCATTCTGCTCTTGTAAAGACGGTGTAGATAAACTATATCTAGATGTGACAATGACAGTTATGAGCGTTGCGACAAAATGTTACACAACATAGTGAGGCAATTAGCAAGCGCGCTCAGGCCGTTTCCATAAATCCACCTATCTGATAATGAGATCTACGGCAAATTAGTTCGGTATAATTTGGTTTTCGATTTTAGTAATAAAATTATTGTGTACGAGGAATTTAATGTAATGTTATAATGTAATGTAACTTGCTGAACACAATATGGCACTTAAGCGGCTTATTTTATTTGTTGCAATTAGTTTGACGGGTATTTTACATACCATTAGGAACATTTCGATTGGTATACATCAGTATAGGTACGTGCGTGTATTTGGCGGTCGTAGGTAATGGGAATAGTGAACCGAACTCATTATCAGGTACTCATTATTGCATATAATACGAGTACCAACTAATGATATTATTTTAATTCAATTAGTTGTTGTTGTTTCGTTTATTATTTACGTTGTCTGAAATTGTGATATACGAAGTTTTCACTGCACGGCGTCTATCAATATTTTTGGAATATATATAGGTCGTTTATCAAAAATAGTGCAGTGTCTCTCCTTTTAACAAACAGGGTGTGAGACACCGCCAAAACTCCCTGCCTAAATCTTTTTCTTTCAATAGAATCCTGACAACAGTTTTCAGTCCGACTCGGGATTTGAACTCTGGAGCTAAATAGGGATACAATACATTGTTAACAGCAATTTATGGATTGTCAAAATAAAGCCTGAAAACTGTGGGTGGCCGAACGCATCCTTAAAGCAGCCCACTCGACACTCCTATACGATATATCAATATAATATAATATACAAATAGCGCATGTTTAAAAAGTATATATTTAATTTTTCCCTATTTTATTTTATTTGATTATTATACCACCAATAAATTAAGAGTAACAAGTAATTAAGAGGCAATCAATAACACTGTCCACTTGAAGCTTGTCATGTTATGACGCTTGTTCGCTAAGCCTGCAAGTGAGTGGGGTCTCGACTCCAGTGGCAGAGTGGAGACCCCGGTATCTCGTACTCTAGCGATTTTCATAGCCCTCCTGATTGTCAATCCTATGGATGAATCCTATCAATGCTGATGGTTGGAAAGAACTTTTAAGAATGTGTTCAGTGTATTGCGAGGGCAAGCACTGTTACATATAAGTTTAAATACTTATTTTTTTTATGTCAGGGTGACAAACAAGCAAGTGTGTCATCTGATGGTAAGTGATCATCGCCCCCACGTACACTCGCAATACCAGAGAAGTCACGAGTCATTTTAGTCGTTTATTCATAAACAAAATCATTTGTATCTGAATATACACACATAAATACATCACACAATTACAATTTTACAATAAAAAATAATTGAAAAATAATGTCAACATATATCAATAAATTACACTCGATTAAACCTTAGATATTTAAAATAATTACAATAAAAATTAATAACAGTAGAATTTGCAAGAGTTGTAAAAAGAGTTAAAAAATAATAATAATTAAATTTGTGGCCAAAGCAATAGATAATAATTAATAAAATTCAATAAAAATTAACATATTTATACATCCTTTTAATTTCAAAGCGCTACTGTAGACGGTACTTTTTATGTCTAGAGGCTAGAGGGTATTATCTTTGAGAAACTCTTCTACGCTATAATAACATTTCCTCAACAACAGTGACTTCAATTTTCCCTTGAATACGTTTGGAGGCATGGGGTTTTTAAATTGTACAGGCAATTTATTGTACATTTTTACTGATTGTACTGTTGAGGCATGTTTGACGACATTAAGCTTAGGCTGTATCAAATTAGGTAGATCCTTCCTACGCGTCATTATTCTGATTTGTCTCTGTTCCTCTTTCTCAACCTTATGGATATTTTTAGTAAAATGACTAAGCAGGACCAGAATATAGAGGCATGGTACCGTGAGAATGTGCAGTTTCTTAAAATGATCTCTACAAGACTCTATTTGTTTAATTCGAAGCATTGTCCTCAAGGCTCTTTTCTGTATGACGAAAGCAGCATTAATGTTGTATTGATAGCTATTGCCCCAGAACTTTATGCTATATCTCAGTCTAGACTCTATGAGAGCAAAATATATCATTCTGAGCTGAGAAATAGTTAATTCATCTCTAAGACTCCCGAGAGCATAACAAGCACTACTCACAGTGTTAGTGACCACTTCCAATTCCTTCTTCCAATTTAAAAATGCATCTATTTGTACCCCCAGAAACTTTACATTATCCACAATGTTTACTTTATTCCCCAACAAATGTACTTTGACACTATCGCTGCTTCGCACCGTTGTTTTAAATAATAAGCTTTGCGTCTTTGTTAGATTTAGTTTTAGATCATTCATAGTGAACCATTTCTCAAGAGCACATAGGATAAAATTAATCTTTTTTTCCAAGTTATATATATTGTCGCTAGCTATAATAGCGCTTGTGTCATCGGCAAAAACTACTAGTTTAGTGTCATCTGAAATAGTTTAAAAAAAATGTAAGCTATTAGATCATTCATAAATATTATAAAAAAGATAGGGCCTAGAACTGATCCTTGTGGTCAGCCTTTATTTATGATAACCGTGTCAGATTTGTGGAAATTTTCGTGCCCATCCTCTTGGACTGTTTTAATTTCTACATACTGTGTTCTATTGTTTAAATAGGATCTGAATAAATTCAACATTTCCCCTGATGCCATAGTAATCTAACTTGTTTAGAAGAATACAATGTTCCACTGTATCGAACGCAGAACTTAGGTCGAGGAAAAGTCCTGCTACTTTTAGTTTAGCATTCAACTTACACCACATTATCAATTAACATATCGATAGCATCTATTGTTCCTACATTATTTTGATAACCGAATTGTTGGTCTGTTATAATTTTTTGTTTGTTTAAATGACAGACGAGCCTTATTTTCATAATTTTTTCAAATATTTTAGAGCATACCGGCAACAAGGATATAGGCCTATAATTCGCTGGATCTGTTTTAGAGCCTTTCTTATGTATAGGTAGTACTCTAGCTAATTTAAATTGTTCTGGAAAAATACCTTTATTTACATATTCGTTTATTGAATCGGCCAAAGGGCTCGCCAACACATCAATGTTTTCTTTTATGATTGTCATAGGCATTTCGTCATGACCAAAAGACTTTTTGCTCTCCATATTCTTAACTAGTTTAAAAACTTCGATAGGGGTAACAGGTTCAAAAACCATATCCTCCTTTACTCTTATCTCATGATTTTGCAAATACTCTTTTGCTGTATTAATGTTACTCACGATAGTCCATTGCCGGCCTTTTAAAAAGTTAGAAAACAAGTGTTGCTGACCCATCCCCCCACCCCGATGAGCTCTGGTGACCTTACTCACATGCAGATACACAACATTAAAGTTATTAATGTTATTATTAAGGAATGTCTTCTGTAAGGTGCAGGTCCCCTGCCGGGCTGTTCTTTGAGCGAATGAGCGCTGTGCCCTACCTCTCTTAAACTTGGGTACATAATATGTCTGTTTATAGGCTAATTAATATAATTGTTTTTAATGAATTCTAAATTAAACAGATATTGATGATAACTCATTCGAGTTCTCCGCTCTTCCTTAAAGATTTTGGTGATCTTACTCACTCCCAGAGCTTCAGTATAAATATAATAGTGTCATCACCTGGAGTGTTTTCTATTATGTGGTAACAGTCCACCTCCTCGTAGAGCGAACGTTGCGTTTTACCTAATTTAATCTTCCCTCATTTAAATTAAAAAAATATCGAACTATCATAATTAATCTTATGTGCTGTTCAATCATTATTTCCATTAGATTGATATAATTTTTTAATTATAGTTAGCAAGATATGAAGATCCTTGGGAAATAATTAGTCATATGTCCATTATAGGCAACAAGTGCAAACCTCAGCGTGACAACTGTGACAAGTGACAATATATTAACGCGACCGAATGGTAATTATTAACACGTCAGACGGACGCGATTAGCAGTTATATGACCTAATTGCCCCTTAGCGTATTAGTTGCCCCAATTTCCAAGTGTCTGAGCTTAATTGTTCTTCATAATTTTTTTATTCAAAATGGGTTTGCGCTTGAGCACGATCTCACCTGATGGTAAGTAAAGATGTAGTCGAAAGTGGACCGCACGTACCCATAAGAGGCCTGTTCACTCTAGCCTTGAATAAACCCATGTTATACGAGTCTGGAAATACGTCATTTGGGAGGGTGTTCCACAACATAGAGGTGTAGAGCCCGATGAAAAAACGGGGAAAGAGGGATAAGTTGATGGAGGTCTTGAGCGCGTTCTCCATGAAACAGCCTGTAGAAAATCGATAAGCTTGCTTCTAAGTTGTTAGCAATCAATCAATATCAGCAATCAGAAGAAATTTACAAATCATTTTATGTTTTTCTTTACTAGGTCATTAATTTACTTGTGCTCGTGGATATTGAAGCACGGCGGTGCCGAGGTGGTGGCGAGGCAACTTCGGTAACCACTGCCCCACTGCCCCTCGTGAGCCGTCAGCGGCGTCGATGTTAGGTAGTCACCATGCTACCACAATCGCCCCATCATCAGTTTAATAGCCAAAGTGTAATTTTAATAACCTTAATTATGATATCCAAGATAGAGCTATACACACTGGCATAAACACAATCACTGTTGAAAATTTATGAATGGTCAGATGTGAACATTATTACAATGAGCTAGCGCTACAGATGCCTATGATACGTAATATCCGACATGTTATCTGTCCGTATAATAAAATTGGGATGAAATTTATGTGAAGCCAATTTATTAATAATTTGATTGATCGAATATATCGTCGCAAACACTATGTTGGCGCTATGTACGCTATGGTTTCCTGTAACACACGTCCGTTCCTTTTCCAAAAAAACTCCCACAAATAATTTGCGCATTGCACATTTGCATATTTTGAAATTAAAGTCAGTTAAAAGTCGTTCTGTTTTTGAAAACTAATTTATATATTTTATTGAATCTGGATTCAATGAATCTAACAAAGCTTTTCAAGCTAGAACTTTAGCAAGGTTCCAATCTGAGTTGAATACGTATCTCAGAAATCCCTCAAAATGAAACAAGGATCACAGCTACAGCCACGAGCGATTATCTAATTCCACAATATATTTTATAGCTGTTTAGTTAAATTTGGACCGTTTGTCTCGCTAATCGGTAATTAAATTAAGCGGTTCCAGTGCACGACTACATAACGCGATTAACTAAATAAATATAAATGATCTGCTCTAAATGTTTTACTGGACATTATGCAACATGTATTATTTAACGAACAATATTTATAATAGTGCGTTGATCCTCCAGCGGGAACGCAGATTATGAGGTCTTCGGACAAACTCCGGGTCAAACTAAGAAGTGATATTGGATATCATCATCATCACATCAGCCGAAAGACGTCCACTGCTGGACAAAGGCCTCCCCTGCCGGTCTTGCGCTATTCGCATCCAGCAGTTTCCAGCGTCCCGCACAAGATCATCGGTCCATCTTGTAGGGGGCCTGCCCACGCTGCGTCTTCCGGTTCGTGGTCGCCACTCGAGAAACTTTCTGCCCCAACGGCCATCGGTTCTACGAGCTCTACTATTGGATATGTTCTATCTTAAAAAATAATTCGCAGTATATGCCCGAACTCTGATCGTATTACACCCGTTTGTCTTGCACCGGATCTCATTCCGGTCGTCTCGGTTGGTTCGTTGATCATGAGAGTATTCTTAAGTTTTCGCAAACAGTTGTGCCCTATAAGATTAACTGAATTTTGACAAAGAAAGCATTATTATATATTTTTAATAAAAATTATATTAATACAATATCCTCCTGATCGAATATCAGTCGTAGCGGCCAGTCTCAACTGAGCCTAACCATCTACGCGGGGCATATCATTGTGCACATAATTATGGAATCTAGCCAAGTCATATTTGGTGCACGAAAAAGTACATAAATACTGGTGCCCTACGTTTTTGCTTCGTTTTTCTACAAACCCTAATGCCTCTTCTTAGCCCGACATTTGAACCCAGGACATAATTAGCAGCGGTTAAACATGTTACCGCTACATCAACGAGGCAGGCAACAAGTATGTGTACCAATACAGATCCACTTGCTATTCCCGCACTCTTATTCGCACTAATGGGACTCACTTTTATTCGCTATTTACTGTTTATATATGTGATATATAATTATATTGGTGGTTGTCACGGAGATCTAGATTATGGTCTTAATTAAATAAGAAGCTAAATCTCCGAGTACATAATTTATTTGTTAAAGAAATGCTAACAGATAAATTATCCACCGATTCTGTTTTATGTCTCTGGGTAGTATACTCCCCTGGCTGCGCGCCGCCGTCAATGACGTGGGTGGGCGTTCGACAACCCTCCAGACTGATGGTGGGCCCGCAGAGGTGATCCTTGGAAGTCCCAATGGAATAGGATTAACAAGTATAGAAGAAATACTACGTGTACTTTGAACCCCGAAATGTGCATGAAGCGAAGCATTAGGGCCAGCTCAAATTGTGTGAGCACCCATGGCAGCAGAGTGAGGGAAAGCATAACTTTGGATGTTCACAATCCGAAACGGAGATGACAATAAAAATGCGTTGAAGTGAAATATAAGCAGGTATGAAGAAATAGGTGTGTAAATATATTAATACAATGTGAAGGTGAGAATGAATATAATGGAAATTAATGTGATATATATGTTTTATTTATTATATAAAACCCATAGACATACAAAATGGCGTGAGGGTGATATGCACATTAAAAAAACTGAACGAAACTAACATACGGCACGACCTGAGAGAACGTTCAGTGATGTCACAACTAATCTATCTTTGTATTAGATGTCGAACTATTAGCAATAAGTGACGTGCGATATAACAAAATATATCATTATGTGACGTAACGTTACGAATACAGTTTAATATAATAACATTGTAAATCCCTACATTTTTCATCTTTTTTGGGAAGTACCAAAAATATAAAAAAGCACTCAAACAGATATTTTAAGGTCAAGTAAAAAAATAAAGCGTGAGAATGTATTTTCTTAAAGACTACGTCCGCTTTAGAGAATCTAATAGCTATGTCGCGGGGTACTTTACAAACATATAATAGACGGACACAAAGTACACCCAGTCTCAGAACAACTATTTATGGGTCACACAAATAGTTGTCTGGCGCGGGAATCGGACCCGGGACACGAAGCGGCGAGGCGACTGTCTTAGCCACTGATGAAATGTGTTTTTTTAATAATAACTGATTTTAAAAAACCATCCAATGATCTTCAACTTTTGTTTATATTGTTTAATAATTTTATCAACCTTTCGACAGCCACATTGTATGTTGACCTGAAGAAGACAAACCAAAATATATTCAGCACACCACGGTACGACTACTCACGCTTGGCGTGCTGCACACATATTATTATGTCCACTATACATATATGACTGTGGCGGTTAAAAGGTTCATCGTCATCATGTCAGTCAAAGTAAGTCCACTGCTGGACAAGGTTTTGGACAAAAAATGTATGGATTTGCCATAACCGCCACGCTTGGCAGACGGGTTGGCGATCGATTGTCACAGTTTACAGAAAACGCTGCTGCCCGTTCTCTTGTTCGTCGGAAGTTTTGAACGCCCCCCACGGGATGAGAAAGGGGGGATGATATTCTATGCCGTCAAAAGGTTATATAACTTAAATTATACATTTTTGGTCGGTAAACAAAATGATTTTTCAAAACAAAACGGTCGCGGAATGAATTAGAGTTTATCTTGTAATAATAAGTAGTTATATGGAAGTATAGTGGTGACGTAATAACGACGCATAACTTGCAAAACAGATGTTTTTCCCTATATTTATTTTGCAAAAAGCAGTTAGATTTCGCATAATAAAAGTTGAAATCTAAACTTTGCTCAGCTAAGGAGTTGGTAACCAAGATTTAAATGCATTTTATAGCATTGTTTGCACCTGTTACCGACGTAAAGGGGAAGTTTTACTCTTTGCTTTCAAAAGTAGTATTTGAAGGTGGTTAAAATGTATTCCGCCACTGAAACTTTGTTTACTGTTGCCTTCTCTTCTTTTAAAACTTAATAATTCAAGTCGATTCATTTTTATTAGTACAAATATGTTTGCATTGGGATCAACAAAAGTATCTCTATGTTTAGTAGATAGCGTCTTCTTTATCACTACATTATATAATATTAAGGAATATCATTTTTTTATTATTTAAAAAGTTATTAATGTAATAATAATAATAAGACTTTATTTCCAGACCAAATTAGTGTCCAATAAGTAAGTAACAACTTTCTTATAAACTAGTGTTAGTAATATGTATCTTAAAATATGTAACAAATTTACCATTCATTGCTGCAAATGGCGCAGCAATGATTGACGTAACAATGTATAGTCTAGCCGACTAGCGATCATGCGAAGGATGCTGTTGGTGCTGCCACGTATTCTGCTCACCAGAGATGCGCATCACTTACGCATCGTAGCGTAGACACAATCTACGCAATGCTCAGCAAACATAATATATCTGTCCGTCGGTCTGTTTTAAAGCTAAGTATATGCATATTCTAATTCTTTAATTTCCTAGGCAATTTATTATATATTTTAGGTGCCATTCCCAGAAAACTTTTGGCATACAAGGCGGTCTTAAATGATTTTATATGTATTATTTGACGGTTTAATATGTTTAAATATCTAGATTTATTGGGGATTGTACCACCCTATTGCCTACCACAGCAACTGATGTAACCAGAATCAACAATGGCCCACAATTAAATTACACTGAGAGGCGAGCCCTAGGCACGTTTTTGGGAATAGCTTCAATAACTGACTTCGATTGACGAATTTATTCGATAACGAATTTATTCAGAAAGAAACAAGAATTCAGAAAACATTCGACTACAGTTTTCTGACTCTTTGTGTCTCCCTAAGTTTTCATACTATATTATTATTAATATTGATATTATTAAGATACGAATTCAGTATTTTATTTTAAATCATTTATTTGCAGTGTTGGTACAATGCAGATCTTAAATATAATAGGGTCCTTAACACTTAGCCATACAAGGTCATGCAAATATTATTATACAATAATGTCAATTAATATTTTTATAACAATTCTTATTTTCATATTATGATTAATTATTAATTAAAACGAAAGTCCGCCACCTTGTATATATATAACGATAGACGCGCTTTAATGCAATCACTGGGTTGAACTGAGAAGACTCAGTGCAAAAGAAAGAAGTGAAATCGAAGTTTATGTTATTCTTTTTTTTACATATAACAATAAATCGGCAAGCAATCTTAAAGCCCTCCTGATGATATGTGGGTACGTAGCCTATGGACGCTTGCCACACCCGATGTCTCTATTGCGCGTTTCTGACCCTTCCGAAAATCTTATTAAACCTTATTTATTTTTGAAGGGCCTCATGCGTCTTGGAAAATCCTGTCGTGAACATTCTACAGCCTCACCGTAACTAATAAACTTTCAATACGCAGACATTAAACTGACTCCAAGAATAGTGTTTTTGTGTTTCAAGTTTGTTAAGAAATTTCATAAGATTCGTCATTACCAATTAGAGTTCGAAATGGAATTTAGTTGGCAATTCCACACAAATCATTTTAATCAAACAAACTGAAAGTTTAAATCAAGAAAAGATACCCGTGGGCTACGCGGAGTTAGTCATCAATCAGCGACTCACAAGACGGGCTGTGATTGGAAAAGAATTTGATTTGCATTCGCACCAATGCGCTTAGAAATTAATGAAATTTTTGTCGGCAGTTCTAAAAGTTTAGCCAACTTATCTCGTGATAGTGAATAAAAATGTAAATATTACGTAGAATTATGAGAAATTTTATTATATACTTCATTCTCAGATAGTATTTTATTAAAAAAATAATGCTGATGATATTTACCTTATTGTATTGCTAAATTGATTTAAATTTCATAGCTAGATACTGTCACCGATCCGTAAGCGATCGGCAAGAGTAAGCAACTAGGCGCGCGGTCAGTCCATAGATGGGTGACCACCAAAGTGGTTTAATTTCTGAGCGTCTCCGTGCTTCGGAGGGCACGTTAAGCTGTCGGTCCCAGTTATCAAACGAAACGAAGTAATTAAACGTCATGTCTCAACAAATGCACTATTTCTTCTTTATAATAATATAAACAGTTTAAAACCTAAACAAACTACGCGCGGCTGATCGATGCATTAATTGTCTGGTCAGTTCTAACGGACCAGCATCATTATGGCGCGCGGTGTCAATTTGCGTCCATTCAGCCGGCGACATGCGGTCCCACGACGCTCAATTGCATCTATTTTATTTGCCGCACTGACAACTGAATGATAGCGTACTAACCATGCTCTATGTATTCTGCTCAGCAACGTATCTCATGTGTTTTAAATATCAGTTACTTTTATTTAAAACTCTTCGCAAAAGCCAGTTTAATGTTGAAGGCATTCTCTTACAGTTATCCACTCAATCTTGGGGTCATCATCATCATGTCAGCCAAAGTACGTCCACTGCTGGACAAAAGCATCCCTAAAGAATGGGAGGATAGTATAAGTATAATCGCTTCTTTTGGCGGACGGGTTAGCGATCGCAGTTTGATGGTCATAGTTCACAGAAAAACGCTGCTGCCCGTTCTCTAGTATTCCCTCGGATGAATTCTATGCCTCCCACGGAATGATATGGGGTGATAATATTCTATGACCTGACCACACAGGATCTTGGGGTGATGCGGAGAAAATATGATGGGTACAAATAAAAATATATAAAGATATATAATTATATACCATAATAATACTATTAGTTAAGTACGAGGTCAAATTGTTCTATTCTTAGTGGGTCGTAGTTTCTCATTCGCTACAGTACGTAACCAACTAATAACATTTCAATAGCTTCCCTACTAATTAGTAACTCATAAGGAAAGCGGGTTACGTTACACGTACACTACGGCTGCTCTCCCTAAGTAAAGTGCGCGATTACTTAAGATGTTCCATTAACTCTTTTATTCGGTTGTACTTTCGTACAACACCCATAACGTTAACCCATGGGGATTGTTTAGACAATTTATGTCGAAATCATTGCGTAATTTTTCTATCCTCATTGTTCTCAAGTATTTCCAGACTTAATTTTGTGTGTCCACATTTTGTACAGAGCTATGAATGTGTTAGTGTTGAGCGTTTCCACACACCTTATTACACCGGTTTCAGGCAAAAGTGTATGTATTTATGTCCTGATCAGATGGATGACATTTATATTTCATTTTAGCTCCTGTTTCCCTATCAATACTTTGTCTCGTATCTTGCGTGATCCAAGGCGCTGGTTCCTGGGTGCTTTTTGAATTTATCATAATTGGCCTATTTTTTCAGGACAGATAAAGAAGTTCGTGATAAGAGAAAGAATCCGCCGAGCACAGGCCATGTCTAGTGTTGTTTAGAAGAAACACAAATTAGGTGATGGAGTGATGGAGTGCAGTTAGGAAAGTCGTGAGTAGCAGCTAAAGGTAAAGGTGTAAGGTTAGTAGACTCAATAATTGAGCGGAATAAAGAAGAACGTGAATCATTCCTATAAAGACGAGCATTGAAGTCACTCATGACCATTGTATGACTGCAAGAAAGAACTAAAGGGAGTTGCCAAGAGAGTATCCAAAGAGGAGAACTTGATAGAAAACGAAGAACAATAATAAACCTCAAAGAGATTTTTTTACTTCCAAGAAAGATGTGCACCAGCACTAGACGGTGGGGGCTGCGAAGATATATTAACAACGTTGGAAGAAATAATATGGTCTAAATCACTCTTAATTAAAATTTCCTTTTTCAAATTCTTTTTCCAAATTTCCTCTATCTTCAACTAAGCCAGAGATTGCAATAAAAATCTATATATGGATATGTGCCGCACTATGAGTTTTAATTCTAGATTATGAGTCATTCTATCCGGTAAAAATCTGGTTTAAAGTAAGTCTATACAAAAATACGTTCAGCAGACCACAATTGGGTCAAAAATGTTCCATTCGCCAACAATGAGGTAATATTACAATTAGAATTACATTATCGAATCCGTAATAACAAACACAAGTCTAAATAAATAGGGTTTAGATACAGCACCAACACACCATTATTCGTGGGTTGACTTGAGCTAAATAAGCATTTATTGCGCGGGTGACAAGTCCGGGCCACAATAAAAACGAATGGCGCACGCTTTAAGAATAGGAATGCATCGGGTGAACTATAATAACAGTGCTCTTGGAAGAGTTTGAGCTTCGGTGGCTGATTGACCTCAATAGAACGTGCAGTACCGGTGAGCATACACAGATGCACTGTCTATTATCTCATTATTACAATTCGATGGGACGACTATGTGATGACTACATGACCAGGTAGAGTTTAGGCGCAAGACCGACAGTTTTAAGTAATTTCCAAACACCCACTGCAATCGAAATGACCGAACTCGACCCGGGTTTTGCACCCAGGCCGTAATTATCTGCGCTTAAATACGCTGCAGTTAGATTGAGAATGTAGTTTTACAACAAAATAAGCGCACGACTTTACTAGTATAACCGAACTCGACTACATACGATAAATTGCTTTCATTAGTTGTGGTCAAATTGTTCTTAGCTATGTTTTAACTATTTATTAATAATCTTTTTAAATAATACAGTATACTTGCCATCCTATCTAGTAGTCTGCACTTTTCTTCTGACCTTTCAAGACATTTCCAGATCATCTATGAAAATGAAATGAAAATGAATATGAGAAAATGTTTATTTTTGACATAAAGGAAATCTTACCATACATCGCTAAATTAATATAATAAATTTGGTTGTCAAAAAAGGCCCCTATCCCAGCATTAGTTACGGCAACACAGGTGTATTACCGCAGCGCTGATCTTCCGATAGAGGCTGTTATAAGCCACAATGGCAGAGTAAATTAAATAGAAAGTAATATAAAATAACTTAAATATTCAAATTTAACTTAAAATTAATGCATAAAAAAGCAAAAACATAAAAATTAATAATATAATAATATAAAATTAAGGATAGGCAACTAAAATAATCTTATAATCTAAATAAAAACAATTCACTGATAACATTACACTACTTAACACTAGTAACGAACGATAGAACCTATAATTATCAAATCTCTCGACATATGTCATATTCAAAGATATGTGATTAAGTCACGGTGCTTATAATCTAAAATTAAAATATATAAAGATGAAATGGACATAGTTCATTCTCTTCTAACAACTGAGGAACTCTGCTGAAACATTAAGTAGAAATCATGTTTACATTTAATTATCTAAATGCGTTGAATTAAATCTACACATTCCCAAGTAATTTTGTCATCAGCAAAGTCTGAAGAAATATAGTAACAAAAACAAAATTAAAGCCTTATAATAATTTTTGTTCTAAATTTGTTGATTGTCAGTTTTCTAATGTCATTGGCAAGTATGTCACAGAAGCGTATACTGCTGCTCCATAAGAGTTACTGATTTTGTGGATACGAGTAGCGTGTGCTTTACCAAGATGGGATAGGTTAATCAAAAAGATAATATTATCACGTCTAATATTTTTCTTTATGTATATTCAATGAGTCGTACGATACCAATTATTATCTACCTCGTATAAATTTCTATTGTTATCATGTGAGTGACTCTTTGGTCTGTTACGAGTGTTTTAACGTTTTATGGTACCAACTTAGTAATACTTTATAAACACCCTTGACTCATTTAAAAGTTACCACTATTAGTATCTTTTTTTTAAAGTCAACGTCCGAACTAGGGAATCTAACTCCTGTTTCGCGGGGTACTTACAAACATATAATAGACGGACACAAATTACAACCAGACTCAGAATAACCATTATGAGATAATAGTTGTGCGGTGCGGGACCGCGAAACGAAGGCGAGGTGACTGTCTTAGCCTCTGCGCCACAATGTTAATTGAAGTCAAGTGTTTGAGGGTTAAAATATCTTGAAATAAATTATAAAAAGATAAATTTCCAGTCATGCGGCCCAAAAAATGTGTTTCCTGCAAAGATTGAACATTTAATTCCATACCATTAAAATAAAACGTGTGCTAGTTAATATAAAAGAAACAACTATCGAACTTGTCGGTAGTCACAGAATAGACGATGCGACTGCTTAGCACCGGCTCCGCTCTTGTAAACTGAGATATGGCCGGTTCGGGCCCGCATTACATAAGTTTTAGCACGAATTTTCCACAGACTAGAATGACATAGATGGCGTTAGATGTTTGTCACATCTTGTTTGACGAGCCTCAACTTAAGGCGATGCATTAAGAAACAAACATAAGCAGAGCGAGGGGCGGTAAGTGGTATATGAATCCGCGCCGGTCTCAATGTTTTAAGGGCTCGTCCCAGCTAAAACACTTTTACACTTATAAGCAAAGTCTGCAACAGTTCCAAGGACGTGTCAACAATTACTCTCTACTATACTTATACTAATTATAACTACAAAACTCACAATATAAAAAGGAATATAAAATACGATTTATTGTTTGTGTTAATAGTTGTTCTTATTATTTGTAATATTTATTATATTTGTTACATATATACATTTTATATTGTATAACCTTTAAGTACGATTTACAATGTATCTGTACACCGACAATTGCCTCTCTCAACATCTCCATATTCCGATCTTTACTTGGGTTGTCCCTTGTCTGACTGTGGAAGACACACTAGACTTGTGTGTGTGTGATCAGATATCCTCAGTGGAGCTAGCTCCACACAGATCGGCAGGACGCCCCTCTGCTGTGTCAGTGGGTCCAGGATCCATATCGTTCATAAGGTATAGGTAGCCTTACTGCTAACATTATTTATTTAAGCATCTTGTATATACTATAAGTATGGACTCATGTCTGAAATAAAGAATTTAATTTTTATAACAAACGAAGTCAATAAAAACACTATAACTTCTAAATTTAATTATATAGCCCCAGATATCAAAATCCTAAATAAAAACTCGTTACGCCTCCTGGGGTCTCCCATCCTGGAAGAGGGGTTCTCACCATTCATAGACGAAAAAATTCAAAATTTCATTGATATTTCAGAACGATTTTCTAAACTAAACTCACATTCATCATACACATTGATTCGGTACTGCTGTTTTGTTCCCAAATTTACATACGTCATACGTTCTTGTCAATTATGGAAACATTCGGTCCTCCTTGGAAAAGTTGACCAAATTTTACGTGACACCCTATGCTCAATTTTAAATTTAGACCTGGATGACCGTGCCTGGGCGCAAGCTACTCTTCCTGTGCGCATGGGCGGCCTTGGCATCCGCAAAATTACTAAGGTTAGCTTACCAGCGTTTCTGTCCTCAGTCCACTCTACCAAGGAACTAATCGGTAAAATTCTTTCACCTACTCAGGTTAGTTCAGAGGTAAGGTGTTCGACTGATGCCATAAACGTTTGGAAAATGACCTGTTCAAGTTCAGACCTACCCACGAACCCGTCCTCCCAGAAACAGTGGGACCAGCCGCTTTGCGAGTTAGTGCGTAATAATCTCATAAATACATGCACGAACCTCGCGGAACGCGCCCGTCTACTGGCTGTGGGAGAATGGGAGTCGGGTTTATGGTTACAGGCGTTACCGTCGCCCAACATAGGTACTATGCTGGACAACGGTACTTTTCGCGTCGCTGCCGGCCTCCGTCTGGGTGTCTCATGCGTTGCTCCGCATCGTTGTAGGTGTGGGGAAGCGGTCGATCACCTTGGACGCCATGGTCTGTCATGTTGCCGTAGCGCGGGCAGAATCTCACGCCACAGTAGCATCAATGACATAATCCGTCGGGCTCTTTCCAGCGTTGACGTCCCAGCGGTTCTAGAACCGAGCGGCTTGGCACGTGATGATGGAAAGAGACCCGATGGTATGTCATTGGTTCCGTGGAAGATGGGTAGGCCCCTGGTGTGGGACGCAACATGCGTCGACACCCTTGCGCCCTCCCATCTTCCCCATACGTCGGGTTCTGCAGGCGCTGCTGCTGCTTTGGCGGAAACCCTTAAACGGCGCAAATACACAAATTTGGCAGCAAATTTTGTTTTTGAGCCGTTTGGGGTAGAAACCTTAGGACCATGGGGCCCAAGCGCACATCTAATGTTTCGGGAAATAGCTAAACGTTTGATCGACGCTTCCCATGATCAGAGGGCTGGTCTCTTCTTGGGTCAGAGGATCAGCATTGCCATCCAGCGTGGCAATGCGGCCAGCCTTCTGGGCACTTTTCCCATAAGCGATGCGGAGGGATTATTGGACGCCTTTTAGGGTAAATAGTGTATCATAGTTTATCTAGTTTTAGCTTATAATTTCATTTTATTTAATTTAATTACTGAAATAAATGTTTTTACCATTTTTGAATTTGAATAAAACTGTTTAACAAAAGAATATCTCTTACAATTTGAAAACTCGACAAACTGTTACGTTTCAAGGCGTGAAACGCTCTTTTCCACCAATGTTAACTTGCATACATCTATGATAATAGTAAATTGTGATGATGTTACTTGTGTTGCATGGATTTTTACACCAAACTAAAATCCAGCTTACTACTTACGATGTCTATCTCTCAATATCTGCGCTACGTATAATTTCCGATCCCTTCGAGTTAGCAACCCCCGCTCCGCCACTTAGAGTTTGTAATCGTTTGTTATGAGAAACGAGTCATTCACTTTGTTGTTAAACTAGTTACATAATATTTCACCAGTATATTTCCGGGTTAGCTAAATGTCCCGGGGAATCTTGACAGATTTGTTCACTTAGTCAGATTGTTTGACAGGACATCATTATTAATAAAATTATATATTTTTACTGACGTGTGGGTTAATTAGCCTTACTACTCAGCGAACATGTGTTTTGGTTTCGATCCCCCTTCAGGAAAACTAGCGATTAGAAGAGACAATTATTCATTTCGACATTTCATTATGGGTTCGATTCCCACCCGGGACAGATATTTGTGTGCATGAACATGTCTGTTTGTCCTGAGTCTGGGTGTAAATTATCTATATAGGCGTATGTGAATAATGACCCAGGATATTATTATTATTATTTCCTTAACCAAGGTGTTATTATAAAACTTACAAAAACTGTTTCTTGGCTTATCGATTTACAACATTTTGAGGTTCTTAGCTTAGTTGTAAATTTTGAAATACACGACAGATATCATTTTAAGTATATATTTTTTCAATAAAGTAATATAACTCCTGATAAAAAGAAATGAAATATAATCAAAGCTCAAGATGTTCGTAATACGGTTAACCCCTGCACCACCCATTTGTCCACAACTCGACTACGCTTGACATATTGTTATTTATTCAAACCTTTTTCTTATTAAATACATTTTAAAATATATAAAAAACAGAAATATACATTTTAAAATATAAAAAATAGGATTTGCAACCGGCAGCAGGAACAGGATCCATGCTACCGGAGGTTACGGCTCTAGGGACAGGAACCTCCTGACAATGCGAGCCGTGTCCAAAAGCACCGCTTTTTGGTTCTTGTTCTTGACCCAACCGCCTAACGTAAGCCGCTTTAGGTGTTTTTCGAAGCTCTTTGCTATAAATCCATTAGCAGGAACGACCATCGGTACAATGGTACCTGAGTCAACATCCCGTATGCTGACAACCTCCCGCGCAAGATACAAATATTTTATTTCTTTTCCTTTTTCAGCCTTCAAAAGATTGTCATCATGCGTGATGGTAACATCAACCATCACTGTGCAACGTTTTTGTCGATCTATTATTACAATATCAGGTTTGTTGGCAATCACAGTCCTGTCTGTAATGATAGATTGATCCCAGTATAACGTGATAGTATCAATATCCAGAACTGGCGCCGGTGCATACCTGTAGTAAGGCACCTCTGAAGCTACAAGGCCATGTCGCAGAGCAAGTTGTTGATGAATAATCCTGGGTACGAGGTTGTGTCTGTGCAAATATTCACCATTTGCTAGTCGAGAATAACCGGAGACAATATGTCTGAGCGATTCACCGCGGTGATGACATCGACAAACATTATTTGTGCCATCTTTTAGAATATGTCTTCGGTAGTTTCTCGTCATCATAACTTCATCCATAATTGTACAGAGGAACCCCTAATAATATTGTTATTATTATTATTGTGTGATATTTCCGAAAAACTTACGTATATTTTATCTTTTTCATGAATGAATCTATATATATAAAAATCAATGCCACTTTTCGTTGTAATGTTATAACTCAACAACGCCTTTACCGATTTGGCTAATTTTGGTCTTGAATTATTCGTGGAAGTCCAGGGAAGGTTTGTACGTAGGGAAAATTTAAAAAAAGTCTTGATAAAGTGTAAAATCAACATCTTTTAGCAATTTAAAATATTTTTTTGTTGATTGAAATGTAATGAAATAATCATTTTTTTTTTATTACTATGCCTTATACGTAGCGAAGCACGTACCGGGCCGCTAGTATTCTATATAAGTTAATTATTTTTGTATTAGGTTAATATTTGTTATATGATTATAACATGTTATGTTACTCTCCGTGGAGCTCACAGATGGGCACTGTCAGAATATCATACGCCATATTGATACGACCAAAGCTGAGATAGATGCCTTTTCACCTAGAACGGACTTTATTGTGATTAGGCAGGGCGAATGCCTACGCTCGCCACCCGCAAAATATGTCTGCGGGAGGGTATGTCAGACTTGCATCGACTAAACCTAGCTGCCGCGGACTTTTCTTGGCGCCTGATTCGGGAGCCCCGGGAACGCGGGTATGCTGCTCTTTTGTGCCATGTCCCAGATGGTCGGACCTCGTACCCTGGGAGGGCTCCTCTGGAATACCCTCCCCTATTGCCGACTCCTGCCAGTCCGGACTGCGCCACAAACAGATAGCTGTCATTCCGGAGTTGCTTTCACGTGGCGACAGTAGAGGAAACTTCTCATACTGCCACCGTAACCTTTGGGCTACCGGCTGCTGCCACCGCCCCAACGCTTCCTCCGTCTGCGAGTAGGATTGGCTCGCTGCCGCTCCCACTCGGCGGCCTCCTTCTCGTGCATGACTGCCTCACACTTTTGTGAGGATTTCTCTACTGAGCCTTCCTTAACAAAGTCTATGTGTCTTATATAAGACTAAGTGTCTTGGTAATGAATAAACGCTTTTACTTCTTTCTTTCTATACTATAGAGTTAATGTTCATCGGCCGCAAATACAGGTGCGCTTACTATTCCCTCACAGCTATAATCCGATCAGTTAAAGATCAGTTTCAGGATTAGGAGGTTACTAGGAGATTTTTAAGAAAAGTACTTAGCTTCTGCTAAGTACTTTGTAAAATCCGTAATTTGTAAAATCCTAATAAGACCAAAGCCTTATTAGTTTTTTTCCTAGGTTCAAATACAGATATTAGAACCTAGTAACTCTATTTCTATATTATGTCATCACTGACACAACGAGGCAGTCAAAGAACCTAAAAAATATGGAATTATTGTTATTACAGTATTCTTATGTATTCGTGTTAGAATAGTTCGGAGAAAAGAGCCGTCAGAAAGTTGGAGCGCTCAAACTCTTGACTTTAGCTGTAGTCTCGCGGGAGTTACTCCACAAACTATTGTACTGCCGGCGTGTTACCCGTATATGATCATGAGTGGCGTGTAGTTTATATTTTTGATAACGATACTTCTACAAAGAATATTATCATAGCTTCGTTACGCACTTAATAAGTATATTTTTTAAGATTGGGATTCATCATAATTATCGACATTATATGACGTCTACAGCTGGACAAAGGCCTCCCCCAAAGTTCTCCACAATTGCCGGTGTTGTGCTGCCCGCATTCAGCAGTTTCCAGCGATCCGCACTAGATGATCAGTCCACCTTGTAGGGGGCCTGCCCACACTGCGTCATCCAGTGCGTGGTCGCCACTCGAGAACTTTTCTGCCCCAACGGCCGTCAGTTCTACGAGCTATGGGATTCAAGTAAATTTAAATTGTTTAAAATTTTTGTAGTAATACACTAAGTATATTTTCTGAAGATCAACGAGCCATGCATTTATGTGGAATGCTAGATGAAATGGAACGTTAGTGAGTGAGAGAAAAATGTTAGTAATGAATGAAAGAGAGGAATGAATGTCGAAGAAAGGTGACAGTTGCTTGTACATTGTTGGTTACTAAGACGGAACGAAAGGACGACAAGATCACTGTATTTATTTCTCTTTGTGGAAACCCGAAATATACAATTATTTTGGAACTTTACTCTGTATTTTATTCCTACATTTATATAGTTTATTTATATCTTACATATTTTGTTTGTCATAAAATGAATTATCTCATATAACTGTAACACAGATAATGTTGGCCAAACACTTATTTTCCTATAATGATAAAAATATTTTTTACATGCGACTTAAATGTCCGTGACTTTTATCAATAACTCATCAAACTAGTAAAATAAATGTTACATACAATAGTAGCACTTGGGTATTCACAATGTTTTCAGAAATACAACACCAAAAACCGGCCAAGTGCGAGTCGGACTCGCGCACGAAGGGTTCCGTGCCATTATCTATAAAAACGAGCAAAAATTCACGTTTGTTGTATGGGAGCCACCTTAAATATTTATTTTATTTTGTATATTAGTATTGGAACGATTGGAACGAAGTTCCTTATCGCGCGTTGTGAAAGGGGGCTAGACGGAAAAACGTCTTACGAAAACTTGTCACGACACTTTTTGCAGCTGTGCGGCGTGCGTATGTTTCTCTGTCTGTCTCTCTCTCTCTCTCTCTCTCTCTTATAGAAGGCAAGCCAGATGTTTTCACTTTGTTTTGCATTGAACAGTGTGGTGTCGCGACGATTATTTTTGTTGAGTGTAAATAATAAGAAATAACTTCGTTCCATCAGGGTGTCGCTTGACACCTCTCAAGTTTTTGTTGTTATAGCGGCAACAGAAACACATCATCTGTGAAAATTTCAACTGTCTAACTATCACATTCATGAGATACGGTTCCTGAGGTGAAAAACAGACGGACAGAGAGACAGGCAGACAGACAGACAGCGAAGTCTTAGTAATTTAAAGTTAATAGGGTCCCGTTTTACCCTTTGGGTACGGAATCCTAATGAAAAGGTAGCTTACATAATTTAAATATAATAATATGGTAAGAGATAACCTAGTCCATTCGTCAGTTCCATAACTTAGGTGTTATTGATGATTAAATAATTTTATTCGGTTTATTTAAATTCATGATCATCAGAACAGCTGAAAGCTGTTCAAAGGACTGCTGGATAAAGGCCCTGAGGATCCCCACAATGGCCCTTGAGCTGGCCGAATCCAACAGCTTCCCGCGACCCTTTTAACCACGAACCGAAAGACGCATCGCGGGCAAACACCCTACGTGGTGGCCGCACGATATTGGAAGGGTTATTGGATGGACTTACTAACTTATCGTATGGGCAGTGGTTTCACTAGTGTCAGAGTTGCTCAAGCCACCCAGTAGGCTCCTGACATGGCTTAACGACTGTTGTCTAACGATTGCAACCGGGACCGACAAACGTGTCCTCCGTAGCACGGAGACGCTCAGAAATTAAACCGCTTCGGTGGTCACCCATCTATGGACTGACCGCGAGCCTATTTGCTTAACCTCGCCAATCCCTTACGGACTGGTGAAAGCATCTAGCTATGAGCTATTGGACGGAGAACATATCACATAGTTACACAAAGATTTGTACAGAGACCTGATGAGATTCCATTACCTAGGATCTAGCTTTACTTACAAGCTACAACCAAATACGGTTTTCACAGACTACATTAATGTGCACATACCTACCATACGTACGTACGTACAGTAGGTACGATTGGCGTAATAAAATACTATTCTAATATAGATAATTGTCAAATATAATGCTATGATAGTGTTGGTTGTTGGCATCGCTGCGATGTGGTGCCACGCGACGCGACGGAGCGCAACCTGCGGGCAACTGCGGTCTGCCGCACTTCATTTGATCGTAACGCTAACATGCTGCTTTTATCGTCGTCTATTTACATTTTATAGGGTACCGTTCATCAAGTGCTAAAATAGAACCCTAACGACGTGGTAACTTCCTTCATATACCTAATGTCTTCAAGCGTATGAGGTGTGGTTTGTAAAATTAAATAAAACAAATCACTACACTCAATAAACTTACAAATTTATTTAAAAAAAGTTAAATGTCATGGGTACTAAAGCCCGTCAATTAATTATGCCCTATGAAGGTAGGCGCGCCAAGTACTCTCCTGGCTTCGTCGATGAAGGAGATTCGCGTAGATCCAGGAGGTTGTCAGGCCGGTGGATGACCCACTGGGATAAGGCTGGCCCCCACCGATCGCTTAACGACCGCCCGGCGGCTCACCGCTACCGAACCGGTTTAGCTGGCGGAGAATCTATACATATAATAAATTCGTAGGAAAGTCAAAACTGTACATTGAATATTTTTTTAAAGGATACTTGGGTCGTGATTTATTATCGATATCGAAGCCAAAAATATAGTTTTTAGAATTTTTGTCTGTTTGTCTGTATGTATGTCCGGGGTAAACTCAAAAAGTACTGCATGGATTTACTTCAAATTTTGCATGAATATTACTAAGAGGTCTGGTCAACATATAGGCATATTATCACGCTATCACTTACGGGGGAGGAGCTGTGATAGTTAATAAAATTTAACGCGGGTGAAACCGCGGGGCGCAGCTAGTTAATAATAAAATGAACAGGAGCAGAACAGAATAAAAGGAGCGTTGAATAGAAATGCAACGTTACAGTCTGTTCGTGTGTTTCTACGAAATCTACTTCAATAACAGATGTGAAATGCGTCTAATCTAATTAGGTACGAAACACTCTGAATAGAGTTTAGGTACTTGAACATAGCACATCTTGCTGTGTGGTGACGGCATAGAATTTCATCACCCCATCTCATCCCGTGGGGGGCGAAGAAATCGTCCGAGGAAATACCTACCAGAGAAAACTGTGAACTATGACCATCAAACTGCGTTCGCCAACCCGACATCATCATCATCACTTGGACATCAATGAATTGAAGGTAGAACTAAGATGTACTATACTTTTTGCGCTGTAGCATGGTGCGGGTGACAGTTCCAACAGTAAAGTACCACATTACTAGGGATGTGCAATACATTTTTATTGCTAACGATACTCGCAGCATAAATCTAATAAGTTCTCTATGATATTGTTTTCAACATTTGTGTGTATTCAGTTGTGCAGTGTAACTAGGTAAATGTACAGGCAATATTGCATTTTAACAATAAAAAAATACCTATGCATAAAATACATTTTTTATTATACAAAAATATCGACTACCCATCGTAGCGTAGTCCATCCCATCACTAAATACGTCTATGACGTTACGTTACACGCATAACGCTTATTTTTGCAATAATGCTTATTTTTTCATTCAATTTAATTTAATTTGTAGAGATGAACATTCTGGTTGCATTTTATTCAATTTACTACAGTTATTAATGATTTAATATGTAACAAATGTGGTACAGCTGAGATACTAAGACATAATTTGTAAATCCCTGCCCCTTTCAAGAGTGAAACGAAATGTTACTGAAACTGTCACCCGCACCATGCTATAACGGAAATAGTATAGCTATGTAGGCTGGAGAATAATTTTGAATGGCCATTGAACCAAATTCACAAAGATCACGACCAAAGGGTGACTAAAGAGTTTGCCCATCAAAGTAATAGCTGTTATGAGTTGGGATACGATCTGAAGCACGGGACACAGGTAGAGGCGAGTTAAACCATTACGCCACACGGGTAGACGCCAGATAATGCAATGAAGTCAAATTAAGGTAACAGATAATGAAAGCGCATTTAGACTGGCCTATTGGTCTAGTATTTAGTGACCCTGATTGCTAAGCCAGAGGTTGTTGGTTCGATCCCCACCCAGGACAAATATTTATGTGATGAACACGATGATTAGTTTCTGGGTGTAATTTATCTATAATATATACATATATATCTAGAAATATAATTGCCTGGTTGCCATAGTACAGGCTTTGCCTAGTTTAAGTAAAAATATAGCTAAAATTTAAAATGTAGATAATTAAACCGACACATGATCCTTGACAATAACTTAATTTGAGTTAGCTAAATATCGTCACTATTATAAAATAAATCTTATTGTAAACTAGCTGTGCCCGCGACTTCGTCCGCGTGTTAATTAGTTTATTTTGTTTTATTATTGCTTTTTCATAAATAAAAGGTTTTTCAAAAATAAAAGCAGCCTAAGTTACTCCTTATTACATCAGCTACCTGCCAATAAAAGTCCCGTCAAAATCGCTCCTGCCATTTCAGAGATTATCCGGAACAAACAGACAGACAGACAAAAATTGTAAAAAATGTTATTTTGGTGTATGTACCGTATATATATTCATAAACATGTAGTAAAAAACGGTTATTTTAATATTACAAACAGACACTTCGATTTTATTTATTTGTATAGATTATTTCCTACAATCCGTGTACTTAAATATCTACCTAGAAATAATTAGAAATTAATTATAAATTACTACGAACATCTTCTGATATTTACAAGCGCTTTTTTAAAGTGTACGTGACTAAAAACCTTTTTTATTTTATTTATTTAGGATCAGATGTCAGTGTGTAAGTTGCCCCAAGATATTAGATGACTGAGTATTTGGTTTTATTTCTGACCACCGTATGAGGCCAGTAATAGCCATAACCGAATTTACTATAGTACTAAGACGACTTGAATAGCTATCAATCACAAGGCCCATACATTACTTATATGGTAGTTCAGAGTGCATTCGGTAACAAGAAACTAGTTATAAAAACTCCGAATATTATAATAAAATCAGTTTAACTTTGATCTATAAACTATAAGGATAAATACTAAAGAAGTCTTCTCCGAATTCCAAACAAAAAATAACGCTTAGTCCTTTCTGAAAACTATTTTAAGTACGCTCAACTTAGATTATAAGTATCTAAGTTGAATGTTAAATAGTATTTCAAGACAAATGTGTGCATAATTTGACTACTTTTTTGTTGCACGGCTGAGTCAACCCTAATGGACCCAATTTGTACAAAATAGGGCAATTTGAGGATATTTTTAAGTGCAAATTAAATAGAGCAAAATTCTGTACAACAAAAAATTGCAATCACAATCTATGGACACTTGCAACCGCTGGGGAATCATTGAAAACTCCAGAGCTAAACCCTATTAAATGCATTCGCTTTATCTAGAGAGACTCAGTCTCTTGAATCCTAATGGTCAGCGCCCATCACGCGGCCATCTATGCGTGAGGTACGCTAACAGATCTGTAGTACAGTGACCATGGCAAGAAAGCCTACAGCTGGGTACATACATATTCAATGATAGAGAGACGTCTATAACTATCTAGACCTTAGCCTTGGATACATCACTGCCAAGTAAGATTAATTAAACAAGCTTGAAGCGTCTATCCATTAAAATAATGCTTTTTGAAATGACTAAGATTAGTTTTAGTATTTTAGATTGCTCTGAGTGAACCCATTTAATTATTGCAAATTTAATTAATTACTATAAATTTTCTTGCTGTGTGGTGACGGCGGCGAATATCAGAATACCATCACCCTATCTCATCCCGGGAGGGGCGTAGAAGTCGACCCGAGGGAATATCTACCAGAGGACGGGCAGCAGCTTCCTTCTGAGTACTATGACCATCTTATTGCCAACCCAGCTGTAAAAAGCCCCTCCTAATGTCGTCCCTTCAAGAAAAGTTTTAACTCGCAAGTAAGGTAAAGATATTCAAAGCGTACATAGCAATACTGCAACTTTTCTATTTCCGTGCCCCATGTAGAATCCCTCGCAGCACAATAACACCGCTTTGTCCGCCGCGGAGGACAGTCTTAGGTGCTAATTCCCCATGCGCTAGGTTATGTAAGGTGGTGAATGGTTGTAGTGATCTAATTGACTTACACTTTGATTCATTCAATATGCTCAGAATGAAATTGTACAAATATATATGCGATGTCTAACCTCTGCCGTCAAAAACACTTTCATGTATGGGTCTTAGAAGATAAGCACATAGTTCATAGTTAGGTTAAGCTTACTATAAACAAACGTACTGTCTCACGTGCATGCAGAGTTCACCTGTAAGTGATTATAACACTACTGCTATATTTATTTGTATGTTAATTAGATCTAAGACGGTGTATATAATTGTTAGTGAACCTATAATAATAAATAAATATAGGCTACGGCGACCGTATAGACTTATTTGGCATCAACGACAATCAAGTACAACCAGGGCTTGGTTTCCCGAATAATTCTTAAAATAGACACTAGTAGATACGGATTTATGATTTCATATGAGTTTATAATATACATATTGGTGTCAAGGACCGTTCCACGGTAAGCTCCTTAACGATTGGCTATCAAGCGTGTAATGTATTCACTTCTACACAAAAGTCTAGCATGTAGGTATCTGACAGACTACAGTGTCAGTACTATGTATCTAACACAATACAGATGAAACGGACCAGGGCTGAGGTCACAGTATTGGAAACAAGGTCAGATAACTTTGTGAGACGAATGGTATTGAATCTAGAACGTGCTGTTATTATAAATGTGAATATAACTATTTTCTGTACAGTATGTTTACACTGTTGTAAACATACTCACACAAATAGTTATTATATTTTTAATATTTGTATTATCTTTTAAAGTTTTTTTTTAATAAAATAATAATAATAATATTTTTTATTTCAATGTATTTACTACTTCCCTCTTTTCTACTTCCGATTCCAATGTGTGTTCGGATTTATAACAAAACTCCTGACTAAATTAAGGTACCTACTTCCAATGGTCCGATTCAAAAAAACTTTACGCAAATGGCTAATTGAGAATTCTTTCTATACTGTAAAGGAATTCCTGCAGCCCAAATAATTGCCTACAAAACTTGGCATATCATTATTATATAATTCAATATGTTAAGCTACTATATTGAGGTAGGAATTCAATATTTTTATTATTATGACGGACTTTTAGTGAATAGTGACGATTGCGTTTCAAAGCGCCCCAGCTGAGAGACCCACGTAAGACGCCCGTGTCTCACGTAGCACTCAAAACTGTTGGTCCTTTCCTGGATACCACCTCGATCCTCTCGGACATCCATTCCAGCGGATTATCAGAACGCACCTGAATGAGCACACACACACTCCTGCACTACATTTGATGCATAGTGGACTAGTCTTTATTGAGAGTGGCCAAAATTTTGCCACAAATATGTACTAATATTACTAGCTAGATGATTGCATCGTCGCTTATCTTCTAAATGAAGGTTAACTAACAACACAAGTCTAAAATATTTTTTAAAATTAAGCTAGTTTCAAGCAGTTTGCATAAAAACTAGTAGCCTAACTGTCGTAGCCACAAACACTGAACTAAGTTCAAGAGCCAAGTCAGGACTTAACAACTAAACTAACTTTATCACGCAGCTGCGCTCTGCACGAAAGATTTTCAACAGAACAAATTACATGTACCAACACCTGCTAACTCACGAAAGGCTATGAAAATGTTCGTGTTGAAATAAAAGCTAGGCAGCCATAG
Source organism: Pseudoips prasinana (assembly GCA_951640165.1). Taxonomy (NCBI): domain Eukaryota; kingdom Metazoa; phylum Arthropoda; class Insecta; order Lepidoptera; family Nolidae; genus Pseudoips; species Pseudoips prasinana. The sequence goes on from OX621248.1 coordinate 36,296,097, forward strand.
ACATGCAGAGCACCTACCTGTGTACTTATACAAGGTGTAAAATAAATTACTGCCTCGTTGGTCTAGCGGTAGCGTGTTCACCCGCGGAAACGAGGTCCTAGGTTCAAATCCCGGGTCGGGCCAAAAGAGATTTCGGGAGTTTTCCATAAAAAGAAAAAAAAATCAGCATCAGCCCGAAGTATAGTAGTTGGCGGTATTATAACCCCCGTGCCTCGGAGAGCACGTAAATGGTCGGTCCTGTAAATGACCTCTTTCCAGTCGTGTCGCTAGGCGTCTTATCGGATCATGAGAGTGTAGAAAGTGCTCCTGTGTTTGCGCACACATTTGTGCACCATAATATATCCCGTGCAGATTGCTAATCTCTATTGAAACTGGCCACCGTGGCGAAATTCGTCTAGGAGGACATTATTTCTTATTATTATAACATAAACGGTGGACGGAATTCCAGGAGCTAAATTTGCCAGTGAAACTGCACAACGCACTTCACTTCTTTTAAGATCTTCGCAATCTGCACACATTATCATATATTGAGGGTTCCAGGTCTCGATCGCGCAAATATTTAAGGTCCATCATTAACTTTTAGTTTACGTGACGATTCGGCATGGATTGCACCAGCCGTGGCCACGGGTCAACTCTTATCTTAGCTGGAGCAATCCAGTTTGAATCCTTGATTTAACTTAAGAACCAGGGAGTCACCTGATGGCAAGTGATCACCGACGCCCATTTTCACTCGCAACACCAGAGGAGTCGCAGCTGGTGGCAGTTGGTTTTATAAAGGTCGTTACGGGCGTTTAATAAAGTCATCAAACAAGTATTGCTGTCTCTAAGTTAAACTCTGATCCCAAACTAAGCAGAGCTTGTATTATGGAAACCAAATAACTGAGATACTACTTTTCTTTTCGAAATACATACTTATATAGATAATTACATCGAACCGAACCAATCGAACCCACGACCTCCGGCGTGAAAAGCAAGCATTTACCAAACACGCCAACAAACCCGTCAATAATTAAAAATTGTATTTCATTATTTATTTTTTTATTATATGTCTTAACCGTATGGATAAATATGCAGCAAAGACCTTTAGACCTAGCAAGCCGATATATACGACAAATAGATGTGCTTATAATACTATCAAAAATGTAGTTGCTGTTATTAATTAAGCGTTTAAAGGTTACCTTTCAAGTGGGACTGTAAGTAAGTAGTCTAGCACTGACACTAAACCAAATGTCCAGATAACATCGGTAATGCATCCTTTTAACTAAATGACGCCAAGTAAAATTAATTGGAACATTATATTCGCATCGTTTGGCTCGTAATCTACAAAGACGCATGGGTAAAGTTGTACAAGCAAATGTAATAAATAGAGTACAGTGATTTTTTGTTAAGGGGCCTTTTACAGTTCACTAGCGCCGCCAATCGAAAAAATGTCATAACTCGTAAATAGAATCAAAAATACAAAATGTGGTCTATTATTACTGTAGAAAAGGCAATAACGTAATTTTATAACACATTGTCAACACTTGAAATATAGCTGTTTAGCTAAATCGTGCATTTGTAACAAAAACGGCCGTTTATGTTTTGAATGCACGATTTAGCTAAACAGCTATATTTCAAGTGTTGATAAGGTGTTATACAATTACGTTATTGCCTTTTCCACAGTAATAATAAAACATATTTTGTATTTTTGATTCTATTTACGAGTTATGACATTTTTTCGATTGGCGGCGCTAGTGGACTGTAATAGGCCTCTTAACACCACGTTCTTGTTATAATACAATAGTTTGCCCAAATAAATAGCTCAATAAAAGGAAATTAATGACCTTTGTTATTTACATGAGCCAAAATGTGGACAGACTAATACGGACCAATTCTTCAATGTACAGACGCCAGCACACAAGCTACCCCAATTTGTCAAATTTCCCCAATTGACAGTGAACCTTATGCTTATGTTCTAAAGTTGAAAAACTATAAAAGAAATGTGAGAGATTAGGGTAGTTGGATGTGCTGGCGTTTGTACATCCCTTATATACATGGATTTATTGAGAAATAAAACATTAAAATAGAATGAGTTCATTTTAATATGATCAGTAAAAACTCTATTATCATTTTTATATTCAGTTTAGTTATCACTAAAAATAACATTTTCGACGGACGTAGTGGCGATTGACATTTTTAAATTCATATTATTTATTAACTAAAATTAAGTATTGCGGCGGACGTAATGGTTACATACAATTGGCAGTCAAATATTAACATACAAACTTTAAATATAAATGTGTTAATTCAAAATTATTCTGGCTAGTCAAATATTATATTAATATTATTACGACATTATGGGAAAACTGTACATGTAAAGTTTTTTAATTTTATTACTCATTAAATGTGTGTCATCTAACTCTATACCAAATTTTATTAAAATCGCTCCAGCCGTTTAGCCGTGAAGAAGTAACAAACATACACACTCACATACTTTTGCCTTTATATTATTAGTGTGATATAAGATGCTTGGAACCACTTCGATACAGTGTTTACTGTAAAAAAAAACATAAATAAAACTATATTCGTCTTTTTTACGATCAATCATACGTTTTGTTGGAAGTATGAAATGGTATTCAAACCGAAAAACCTTCACAATAAATTACAGTCTTCACGAAATCTCTGAATATGATAATAATGATAATTCTAAAATGCGGAACATGTTGAGCACGTTCGGGATAGCCAGTAACCACAACGTGTTGCCGGGTGGCTGCAATTGTTTGATGGATGTCACGAGGCGCACTTACGACAGCCGCGACACTGATATAGATCTCATGATAACTGTAAGTATGGATGGATGGATGTTTGCTATTCTTTCACGTAAAACCTATTGAATGGGTTTTAATGAAACTTTACAATAATATAGCTTATACATCAGAATAACACATAGACCGCAATTTATAAAGATATTGTGTGAATTGTTCAAAATATGTCGACAAGTATCACGTAAGTAGGAAAAAATCTACAATCTGCGGACTATTCCGGCGTGCACTGCCAAAACCGATAGAGGCACGCATCCTACTAATATTATAAATGCGAAAGTTTGTGAGTATAGATGTATGGATGTACGTTTGTTACTCTTTTACGCCAAAACTACTATAACGCGGGTAAAACCGCGGGGCATAGCTAGTACTTTATAAATACGAGCAATTAAAAATTGTTTTGTCTGATTACAATAATATGTACACAAAAAAAACTAAATATGATTCAAATAATGAGGTTATATAAGTGCCATTTTGCCTCAGTATTTGTGGAAGCCATAGTTGTTGTTATGCAGGGAATAATGGATTGTATAAATATGTGTGGGTTTGGCTGATAGCAATGAAAGTGTGGGCGCGGGTGACTAATTTAGGAACACTTCTTGGATTTCGGTCTGCATATAGGGTATCTAGTTCCATTCACAAGTCTTCATAATAAAACAATTTATCACTATCAACGTAAAAAAACGTCCAATCCCTGTAGAGCGCCACCGCATCCAGCGGCTTCCCATAGCCTTTTCCATGAAATTTATTGAGCACTTGGGTATTAATGAACACATGTACTTGTCATGCTCACAATTCAGCAGTAAAGTGTAATAAAACTAAATAGAAACTAGTTTTAGGGCTTGTTCGTGCGTTACAAATATAAAAATGTAGAGAAATTCTGAAATAAATAATAACGGTCCAACTAATTATTTTTAATTATAATAATATTATATTTTTAAATAGATGACACCGAGCAGTGGGCGTACGCAGAAGGGCTCTCAACCAGTGGTTTATTAGTTGAGGAGACATAATGCTCTCTTGAGAGCCATAGTGACCGACCACGTCCGCAGCTGCCCAGCTAAGTTGGATTAAATAAATAAAATAAAAATAAAAAAGGGTTTTATTCGCGTAGACTTTAAAAAAGCGCTTGTAAATAGTCAGAACATGTTCGCAGTAATATATAATTAATTTATAATTATTTCTACCTAGAAATAATTATAAATTAATCCGTGTACCTAAATATCTACATGTACCTACATATAGATATTTAGGTACACGGATTGTAGGAAATAATTTACAATAAGATTTAATTTATAACAGTAAAATTTGACGAATTTCGACCTAACTGGGTGGATGGTCTGTCCTGGGTAAATATAGTTGACCGCAACTTCGAATGCAGTGTCACCTAATTTTGAATCACTAGTTGAGAGACGACTATGGTCAAAGCATTGCACTTAAGTCTTCCAAGGTCTCAGCCATAACTACAACGGTAAATCGAAGAAGATTGATGTCAAAACCTTTCCAGTCTATAAGTTCAAAGACTAATCCAATGCACTGTTTACTGCAGTTTGAATTATTTGGAGTGCTCCTGGAGTCAAACTAAAACAAACGTACTCGTACAAACACTTTGACACTGCGATATAACGGTAGTCGATTTGGCACATTTGAAGAGACCTCAGTTTAGCTTTCTCATAATTCACACAACTGCATTCAGCACCTTTAGACCAACAAGACTTTCAACATTATGCAAAATACATTTTTTATACGGGACTAAGCACTGGTGGTAAGAAATAATGTAACTCATAGTAATAATCTTTAAACTAAAACTTGTGCTCTTTGATCACTCAACACACAATGAGCAGCTTGAATGGGAAAGCAGCTCCACGTTACAATATACAATCCAGGTAAAAGCGTTGCAAGTTTGTAGTCCTGAGCGTGGCAAAAGGCAAGCTCATCGAATGGTGGCGAAGGGTTCTCGCGTGTTTCTTAGGCTGCAGTAACCACTTACGACCAGGTAAGGTTTTCCGACTTGGAGGTACTTTTTATTTAACTGTCACTAATATAATAAATTATTATATGTAATTTTTTACTGCTAGAAAATTTTTGCCGGCTCTTGTAAAACCCGTACAAAAATCATTATAAATTTATAAGACATGATATGTTGACCTCCTTCCATCCATCATCCATAACATCCAAGAAAATAACTTCGTTACCCAAAAAACAAAACCAACATCTCATCACAAATATAATATTTACTACCCCATATTTCACACCCCAATCCCAGTTCTATCCGAAAAGCTTCAGGAAATAAAATGCACAAGTAAACGCGCCATCGAGAGATAGCAGCAAAATCTTAGAAAAGGGACAGTTTGTGTCACTGATACGTAATAGAATTTATTAATAAAGGCTGCGACCCGATCATTGCTATTCAACGCCAACGATTATTGCATCGAATCGGACGATTTTTGTACCGACTTGAGTTTTGTTATAGATTCAATAATGGATAGAATTGGAGTAAAGTATTTAATTCAGAAACGTTTTTGTTGTCTATTATAGTTACTTTTAGAATGTGATGTTGGGTGTCTCAATTAAACACAAGTGATTAGCTTGAACGTCGCATTTATTATTCCCTTACTTACATGCTACTTAAGTCTAATATAGGTAGTAGGAGAGAGGCAAGCCGCACACTACACCTCCCCCGCTAATAAAAAAAGAAAATAAAATATCTATTAAATATTTTCTTTTTCTTTTTCATTATAATACTATAAAAACATCATAAGGCTCTGAAAAAACACATTATTAACATAATCTAAAATTATACATACAAAGTTGTTATATAAATGTACTTTAAATTTTCGACTAATAATCTGTTAAAACCAAAGCAAGTAGCATAAACATTCCACTGGTATGACATCAGGTATTGCCTACCAAGAAATATACAATACGATACGGTGTAGTATTTCGATGTGACTTCAAAGACGCTTACATTGCAACATTGATCTTTACACGTGTGATTACTTTGAAACCTATGTAACTTTTTTAAGACATTATAATTGAATCAACATTTATGTAATAAAAGACAACTTCCAGACAAGGCTATCTTAGGTATGACATACTTAGATAAATGGCTGTTAAAAGGCTGTTAAAAGGCTTAATATTATAATGGTAATATTTACCATTATAATATTAAGCCTTTTAACAATTAATCAATCAATCAATCTTTATTTGTGAACACAGGTATAGGTACATAAAACATCTTAAATATACATATTATTGTGGTCGAGCTCTATGTTCTACCAAAGAAATTGGTGTACAAATAGTAGTTTGGTTTAAAGTTTAGTCAATAGGTAACCAAACGGGTTCTAAATTTTTTTTTAATCGAATAACTAATAATTCAATAAATGTAAATTAAATGAAGAAATGTCAATTAAATTTTACATGCAAGACAAAGGTAGATAATAATATTATAGGAATTGTGCCATAATGTGTCGTTTTTAAAAAAATCCTTAATAGAGTAATACGTCTTATCTGTTAGAGACAAAATAAAAATACTAGCAATTAAATAGATAAAAAAACAGATAAACAACACACAACACAACTTTACGAAATAATTTCTACTACACATTGACAACGATGCACGTGTGGCGCGGCGGTTTATGACAAGCGCCTCGCCAACTCACGTTCTGTGTTCAATTCCCGCACAGGACAATTATTTGTATGAGTCATAATAATAATAATTAAGTTAATATAATTAAGTTTGAATCATAATAATAATAATAATATTATTATTATTATTATTATGACTCAAAAGTGAATCTGAATATGGGTGTGCTTTGTGCTCGTCTACTATAAATTTGTAAAGTACATTTTCCTAGTGCAGACATTGCTTCTTTATTAATTATGAAAATAAAACTAACATTGAATTTACATGTACACATATTAATTTACATTACGCTCTGTTGACAATTTAGTGAACACAAATGATAACCACAATTTTTTTTCAAATGAAGTGAAAAAACAATGGTATGTATAATGAAATGTATAAAAATAAAATTGACTTATAACTCCACATGCCTATAAATTTTGAACATTTTCTAATTTTGTTTGTACTGTACTGTACTGTTATAAAATACTTTTTCGATAAAAGCTGTTGTCTCAAATCAGTTTTTAATCATATCAATCGTTTTGTATGTGTTAGACAATCGCAATTTATTACAAATATTAATGATTGATTACATTTAATAAAAATATATTGGGATTAATTTAACTTAATCTCTTTCCCTTTATATCTGCTACGTCCCTTTTTGTACGAAATATTTTCTAATGGCTACTAAAGTATTATAATATTTAATTAAACTAATAATCATTATCTAAAATAACGCATATAAAATTGATACATAAATTCTTATACTAAAATAAAATATGCATTCTATAAAATTATTGCATCACAACATTAACAAAGTGCTGCGTTGCATTTTTAGCACGCGGTATGAAGTTCGGCGAGTGTCCGTGTACAATTCTAACGCTTTTAAGTTATAACGTTATGAAATATGATATCATTATCACTAATTCTTGCACATATTATTAACCGCGTAGACTATTCTGAATGTCTAATTATTATCAGAAATACCTTCGACTCGTCCTTTGATAAGAATTACCAAAATCAATATATCAATATAACACCTGAACTATTGTTCTAATATAGTAAAATTTAATTTATACCTCTTTTTTTTAACACTGGACAATATATAAAAAAAAATAAAAAGCAAACAAAATTTAGCATAAACTAGAACAAAAAATAATATCTTTCAATTTAGTGAGACATTGCTTGAGGGAATCTGAAACCTGAACCATTTAAAATATTTAAAAAAATACTTGAGAGGTGTCAAGAGACACCCGGATGGAACGAAGTTTTCTTTTGATTTATTAGTATAGGAATTGTAATATATATTTTTTTTTAATTTATAATAGTTTTTTTTATTATTAACAAATATAATGTAATATAAACTTAATCAGTAGACTCAATTTTAGTAATAAAAAAAAACAAAAAGTGTCGTTACAACTTTTCCTCTTAATTTTTTCCGTCTAGCCCCCTTTCGCAAAGCGCGATAAGGAATTTCGTTCCAAAAATAAACATACATTTTCTGAAAATTTTTAAATGATATTTCATATAATCACTTTCAATATCTAAATTAATTCAAATCTATTTTAATTAGTCGCATGACAAAAATATTGTTTTTTCTGCTCGCTAAAACTACATTTTAATTATATATTTTTATATTAGCCACAAATACAGCTTCGAGTAATCATGGGCAGTTGCTTCAAACAATTGTACATATAATTTCTTAGTTACCCACATAAAGCAAGTAAATGGATTACAGTGGGGCAAATGATGCAGCCCCCTACAAAATTACAGTGGACAGAGTTTTGAGATGTTTTTATAACATTATGACCATGAAAAGTTACCTGAAATATAATTTTAGACTACATAAATTTTCTACAAAGGCAAAGTAAATTTTCTACAAATTAATGAAACTGTGTTTCTTAGAATCATGCTCTTAATAAAGTAAAAATCAATGCAAAACCATCGTACTTTAAATTATTCAATTAATGGCAACACTTAATAATATTCGGCAACAACCTCGAACATCTAGTTTATTCTTGTTAAAATGTACCTAATTAGGGTCCACAGCTACACTTATTTCTGGCCTTTTGTACTGGTTGTCCGGTCTGTCGTTTTAAAGCATATGCGTCACATAATATTTAGCTTACTTTGGATGCAAAACTCAGACTATGATATACGTGATTGGTTCAAATGCCTCGCATAGTGAATATACATTATATCACTGCATTGATTACTATTAATGACCTAATGATAATCATAATTAAAAAAAACCTAAATTATAAAACACTATGTTATTATATTCTTGGCGTACCTAAATACCAAATTCATACTAAATAAATCTATCTAAGTCTTATTCATTGCTCGTTACTACTCTGTACGTAGGTAAAGGCTACTTGAATATTAAAAAAATAAAGGATTATATTTGCCATTTTATCGTAAGACATGTGACCTCTGATATAGGTCTATTTCTCTTAATATATTAAAACGTTCTTTTAAATGTCCATTAAACCCTCACAGGGTGCCGCGTATATAGGTATAACCTTGACGGTAATATTTATATTTTATTTATTTATTTATTGCGCATTCTCGTGGGCCAATACTTCCTAGGAATAATAAATCATTTATTTATCATTTTGGTGATTTATATTATTCATTAATACATTGCATCTCAATGTATTCATTATACCCTTTTCCATTAGGGCGGTACACATGGTCCGGCCGGACTCTTAATTTGTATCACCATTAATATATTTTAATATTTTTCTAGGGTAACGATTTAAGACTTTTGTCTCCAAATACTTTCATAGAGGAAGTTCATTCGCAACATGATAAAGTAAAGGATGTAAACCCCATCATTAACTTTGATGTGTACCTTTTATTTTATGTATGAGTAAACTCTCATCATAATATCATCCATTACACATATACATACCCAAATGTACTATCAAATCCAAAATGAATATTTTGATCTATAAGGTTCTTGATTCGCTTTTGGTTGATCAGTCCACAGGCTTTTCAAAAACTTAAATACCAAAATATTCTCAATCACTTTTTAACCTTCATACAAACCCCACTTTCATATAATATTAAACATTCACACACTTTTCAATTACACATTACGTGCTTTATGTATTATCTAAGTCATATAACAAAACAGTACCTAATTGAAGTCATCAGACAACTAAAAGCTTTTTAATACTGTTCTTCCTTTCCTCTTTCTGCCTATTCTTTATATACGAATCAGTACCTAATTGGATTCACAATGCTACAAAAATATTTTTAATACTGATTTACTACACGCCTGGAAATTTCTTATCTCTCTGGTATCGAAAACCACTAACGCTCTAACTAATCACTGTAACGAATAAAATACGTTGTAATCGTATCGTATAATCATAATACATTCAAGGTATTAAGAATGTTTTTTATATATCATACTTCTTGAAATATATTAAGTCAAAGAATATTACCATGTCGCAAATAATTGAGTGAATTTAACGTTTAATTCATAGATAATTTAATTTTCCTATTCATTAAATTGTTTTCAACGCCTACTTAAGTAAACAACCATTTCATCATCATCATATCAGCCAAAAGACTTCAACAACCATTTAATACAAATATATTTTAAAATTATGAAAATTGTTGTCTGTAGTTGACGTGAGTAAGTATAGAGTATGTATAGTAAGTTGGAAACCTAATGTATATCATATATGCCTATTTATTTAAATTTTACAGAAATATTTAGTATCTAGATAGGTATATGTGTATAAAATTAATTTAATTCAAAATCGTAATTACGGCAATAAATTTCTAAAATATAAAATATACATAAAAAATTATTTATTAAATTATTATACATATAAAATTGCCTAAAAATAAATTCAACTCAGTATTTTAAAATAAATAATACGAGTAACTCACATTTTTGTCTAATCATATTCTTACTTGGCTCTGGTCAAATTTTCGTATCGCTCGCAGGTCTTGAAAAAAAAATCATTTTGAATGTTACGCCTCGCCTGCCGCTGACTGGAACTTGGTTAAGCTTGACATTTTGGGCCGGGATAACCCTGGACTCCGCTGGGTGGCTGGGATATCCCTAGCCTAGCCTTCTTTCTTCATTAACATATTTTCTTCTTAATTAATATTAATCTCTCGTCTTTAATCTCTCTCGTTTTTAATTTTTTATCTTCTTTCCGTTGTTCCTTTTTTTCTTATATTCTGTTTTTCTTATTTTTATTTTCCGATATTTCTTCTTATGTATTTTTCTGGCTCTTCTTTATTTATTATTCATTCCATTTTTCTTTTTGTCTCCGCAATTCCGCTCTTTTTCGTCAGGTCCTGGCCAGCACCGCCATGGTGATGACAGCGCTGGCAGGGTCGCCATGTGATGTTGGGTGTCTCAATTAAACACAAGTGATTAGCTTGAACGTCGCATTTATTATTCCCTTACTTACATGCTACTTAAGTCTAATATAGGTAGTAGGAGAGAGGCAAGCCGCACACTACAGTTGTTTGTTGATTTTTTATAGAAAACTAGCTGTGCCCCGCGGTTTTACCCGCTTTAAACTTTATTAATTATCACAGCTTCTCTTCTGTAGGTGATAATATGTAGCCTATATGTTGAACCGACCTCTTAGTAATATTCATGCAAAATTTGAAGTAAATCCATGCAGTTCTTTTTGAGTTTAGCCCAGACATACATACAGACAAACCGACAAACAGACAAAAATTCTAAAAACTAATGTTTTGGCTTCGATATCGATTGTAGATCACGCCCAAAGTATCCTTTAAAAAAATATTCAATGTACAGTTTTGACTTTCCTACGATTTTATTATATGTATAGATTATATAAAGAAATTTGTGTGCTTACACCACACTACTAAAGTAAAATTAAATATACGAAACGTAACTGACTATTTGAACAAGTGCGATAGACAATGTGTGCTCGCATCTCTCTCTCCCCCTTGCTCTACAATAATACACGAAACGTAACAATATCTCTCTTTCTATCTTCACTAACTTATATCTTCTTCTGAACTTCCATTCGCCTCGCCCAATCTCACTTTTCGTAACGCTGTCGTCGCGCATTCACCAGCTTACTCTTCAAATCAAGCGTGCCTAAAGAAGATTTCCGGAAAACCTGCTCCGCATGGCCATTTACAGGTAGTGTACGCAGAAGGCTGGCAAATTTGCCACGTTGTGTGGCAATGCTTGCTCGTTGTGCCAAAATCAGCCTACAGCACAAGAAGCGTATGCTTCATGTGAGATTCTGTTTGTGTCTACTAATAAACAAGTGGTGCATTAAATAAATAAATAAAAATAAAAAAGGCTTTTATTCACGTGGACTTTAAAAAAGCGCTTGTAAATAGTCAGAACATATTCGTAGTAATATATAATTAATTTATAATTATTTCTAGGTACATATAGATATTTAGGTACACGGATTGTAGGAAATAATTTACAATAAGATTTATTTTATAAAAACGATATTTAACTAACTTAAATTAAGTTATTGTCAAGGATCATGTGTAGGTTTAATTATCAAAATTTTAAATTTTAGCTATATTTTTACTACATATTGTCGAATTAAAAAAGACTTGGCATTTATTCGTATGTGCAGTGTTATGCAGCGTGTTACAGTTGTTTAATAATGCAATTGAAGCTGCACAGAAGGCCTCGGACTTCACTGATTAATTGATAAGTGACTATAGCTGGGAGCGACAGATTTACGTGCTCTCCAAAGCCCGGAAACATAGAAACTGAACCACCTTCACACTCATCTAAATTCGGATCGCCCGGCGCCCACCTACATATGTGCTTAACCTCGCCAAAGTTTGGCTGGTTAGAAAAGCTGGTTGTGAACAACTTTGTTTAAATTTTTTTAAGCTATTGCATAGCTTCTATCGCGGGCCTTGAGCGTGGGGACCGAATCCAGAAATTCCGTACCAAAAAACCTAACACCCCCCACTCCGACCGCCATCTATCGATAAATACCATAACTTTTAATGACTTTTTGAAATATCACGCTTGTCTCTTTAGTTCAGCAACCCGCCTTTAGGTGGCATTGGTTGTATTGGAAAACTACCGTAATCAGGTGTTTGTGAGAAAGTATATAGGTGTATAGATATTTATCATCTACGTACAACAGTGAATATCTGTACTCGTATAATTTGTGTACAAAGTGTTTTAAATATGAATAAACAAAGTGCAATTATTAATGAAGAAAGTCACGAAAAAATAGTGATAGAAAATGAGTTAGTACTCTATATACATTCATTTTATTATTATTATCACAAATGCAGTATTATAAAATAAATAAATAATTATAATTGCATAAGTTGATAAAAAATGCTATGCAATAGCTTTACCGCGGCAGTGTCCGAGTGCCACACGTCTTTTTTCAATATTCTTCAAATAATTTGTTAGATTGTAACAACAAATATTTAACAATTAGAGTTACGACAGCATGTCCCCTCTCTATAGTTTTCAGTTCTATGTTTTTTCGTTGGATAGTCGGAAAGGGAGGATCGCATCGGAATCGAGGCATTATTCCGATAGCGAAACAATGGCCACTAGGACACGATCCGAGCACGCTTAGTTTTGCTACTCTTTGATACTCACTATTTTATTCATTAGATACCTATATTTTGATTTGGAAAGTAGGCACTTATTATTGGAGTGCGCTATCTTTTTTTGAAATATAATTGAAATAGTATTTATAATAGACCGATGCAGTGTTTTATCTCTTGGATAAAATATAAAGTTGTTTAATGGCAGCTTCACTAGAAACTAAAATATTTCAGCATGTTTCTAATACTAAAATATTCCTCTTAGTTCCACGACAAATCGGTAAGCTATGTCAGAGGCATACTTAGGAGCTACAAAAATTTCGACTATGGGTAATAGTCGAAATTGTTCTAGCTCCTCAGTATGCCTCTGACATGGCTTACCGATATGTCGTCTTAAAGATCCGTAATATTTTTCGTAATTGACTTTCACATAAAAAAATCGGATTTATATCCGTTTGGAGTACACAATGATTCCACAGAGAGAGAGAGAGGTTGAACGTGTGGAACCTTATGAATTATAGAAAGCTCCAAAAAAATATGATTACGAGATCAAAAAAAAATTGCTATTCCATTTCTTCGCCATAGCTAATGCTAAGTTATGAATATGATTGCTTACACCAAATGGTGTAAGCAATTCATATTACAAAATTTAGTTATGGCATAGATGTCAAAATGGCTTGGCAAGATTTGCTATAACACCATACATTTAGACCTGATATATTTATTATTTATGTAATCTACAATTGTTTTAAAAAAATCCTGTGATTTTATTGCCAGTTCTTCTCAGAATTCCTACTGGTGCCCATAAAATATAAACACATCATAAAAGCATAAACAAATATTTAATTGATAAAGCTTTTTGACTTTGAGTTCACACATGCGTATAAACTTCAGCTCGTTGACTAATGAGTTTGTGATTAAATCTTGCATGTTAAATTTAGCAAAAAAACCACTCACACTCACACTCGCATCAATAGCCAAGCTGTAGTGGCAGTGGGCTGACCACATAGAATCGACGGCTGCTGCGGGTGAAAGGTTCCCGAATCGCGACCACGAACCGGAAAACGCAGCGTAGGTACACCCCCTACAATGATGGACCTATAATCTTTTGAGGGTTGTTGGAAATCGCTGGATAAAGGTAGTGCAAGACCGATAATTGTAGATATGATTGGTGGAGGCCTGTGATATTAGCTGAGGATATCTTTTGGTTAACATAATGATCATGACACCGTCATCCTTCTAGCGGATCTTGCAGAAACCAAACGATAACAACATTTGCGCAATAATTTTTGTTTAATTACAAATTGGAATAAACTGATACGTCGTACAAAATTAACATGAAAATTTTGCTATCGCTTGCCTTCTGGAAAATACACAATATTGGTGCGGAAGCTTTCAATTACCGCCCTGAGTTGAGGTTTGAACCGTCTGGCATGGCAGACACAAGGGCTCATGCTATCTAGCAAAATAAAACTTTAATTTGCTAAATAGCATGCGCCATCGCTTGCCTATATTGCCCGGTAGTAAAAGTCATACTGTTTTAGTTATATTTTAAAATAATTATAATGATAAAAAAGTAGTAAAAATAAACTTGGAGGAATTAGTTTGTTTAAATAGTTACAAAATAATTATTTTAGAGTTCTATTTAAACTTTAATAACATTTTCAAATAAAACTCCAGTAAAGTGATCGGTTACTTAACATACATATCAAACCTGCTGTGAAAGCAAATGTCAATAAAACAAGGATTTTGGTCCCGGTCGGTTCAATGTGGTAACCAATCAATCAATTTATTACCGTAATTATATTAACTTCCGTTCCGCTGAGCACCCTTCATTTCCACAAAAACAAGGCGTTGTACTTTTAAAGGGTAAACAATATTATTTTTAAACTAACATTCAAGTGCACACGTTACCCAGGCTGTGGATATATAATAGGTGTAATACAGTTAAAATAGTTAATACGATAGATAATGTTGTAGGTAAAAATATTACCAACACCTTTATCATAATAGACTTTTCAAAGAAAAAGTGTATCCAATATTATAGTTCGAGTTAAATAAATATTTACAGGTCACATCTCGGTGCGAAATCGATTCCCGCGTGCAAATACTGAGAACATCGACTTCACTTTCATTTTGTTAAGCTTCCGACAATGACATAACGTGCCGTCCTTCTGACCTCAAAGCTATAGAGAAACAGTGACTCAACTTCGAACTAAAACAACATTTTTTAAATCAAACGTGGCTCCTACTGCAAATATTTTGATAAGCGACTACTCTTGCAACCATTTGATTGGCACTCTACTTTGATTAGACTTCTGAATTTATTACCATCCGCTTTATTTGATGGATGGATTTGGTTTAATTCTTGAGCGTCTCCATGCTTCAGAGGGCTCTTAGCTGTCGATCTTAATTCTAGTAATTGGACAACAGTTGTCAAGAGCCTATACGATAAGTATCTAAGTAATTTAATAGATTGAGTGTGCAATACGTCATCTTCTCCCTTTCTTCTTTATTCTAGAGTGGGCTCGCAATTAAATTTAAAAAAAGCCAGTGGCTACAAGCATTATTCGAGCGACCAAAATGCATGACGTACGATTTTAATGACAACGGGAATCGATGGCTTAACATGTTCTCTGAGGCATGAACCGAACTCTGAAACAAATCTTAGTGTTAACACAAATATTTCCATACAGTACTGTATATAGTAAAGTGTGGACCCGCGACCTCCCGAGCGAAAAGGCGCCTTCGACCAGGAGGACATTGTCATTATATTAACAAAAACGCATTAATTTATAATCAGTTGAGTAAAATCGTCAATATTAAGTTTCATAAATTAGTATAAATTGGTTTTTATATAATTTTTATCATCAACCTGACTCGTAGCAGTACTCGCTAGACAAAGCCTCCTCCAAAGATTTCCACAATGTTGCCATTTAGGGGAGTTTGCCACAGTCACCGCGTTTGGCATGTGTATTGGCGACCGCAGTTAGGTGGTAGTTAGGTACCTATATTTTTTTAATTACTGTGCTAGCAGATTGGGACGCAATTCAAGAAAAAATATTTTATTTTTTTTTGTTATTTTCCAATACTCAAGTCTTCTAATTATATAAAGAAATGCAACAATTTAGTAAATAGGCACTTCAAAGTCGAGTAAATTTGCATATTATTATAATAATATCTTTATTGTATTAAGTTGTTGAGCCGAGTGGTTCCCGCCTCTGAAAGTATACCGTAAATACCATGAGTGTCATAAAAGGCAATTAAGGCAAACATCAGAATGTTTATTATGTAAAAGATTTATTATAATATTATGCAAATTTACTCGACTTTGAAGTGCCTATTTAGTAGATTGTTGCTTTTCTTAATATAATTAGAAGACTTGAGTATTGGAAAAAAAAAAAAAGGGAATTTTGTTTCTTGAATTGCGTCCCAATCTTCTAACACATGCAAATAAATAAGAAAAGCCTATTGCATAATAACTCTTCACTAGGATAAGATCAAACGTTTTAAGAAAGCACCCAAGAGCCTCAGTACCGATACTGGCTATTTCCTGTACAACACTGTTCGAGTAGTGTCCGATACATACAATCCGATTTTTCCCTCTCCGAGACAACCCTTGCCTCATTCGGATGCAAATTGGTCTTTTTCTAAATTGCTTTATTAAATCGAAACGTGTTCTTCAATAATTGGGCCGCATCGCCGCAGCGGTACAAAAAAAGCGATACACTGTAAATTTACTGTTTTTATTAAATGACTTTAATTAATTTGGGGCGCAACTCTGAATTAGAAGTCTGATTTTGTTTTCTGACAGATACGAAGTGCTTTTATATTGGGGACGACTTTATTTTCCACTTTGATGCGAAATAAAGTTTTAAATGGTATTGTGAGTATTGTTCGTACTTGTCATATTATATTAAGGGACAAGGTTGTAATTGAATAAAACCTACTTGTGTAGAAAAGTGTGCTACAAATCAAGAAAGAAAACTGGATGCAATCGGCCTAAATTAATTAATGCATCAGGTGATTATCCGTGAAAGTAACGTAAATGTCTGGTCTGTCAGTGATGTTGGTAGTACTTGTATTAATGTAAGTACTCGAATGAGATAATATCAAGCGATTCTTTTTACTTTGCTTACGCTAGCTCGGGTTTTTCAAAGCTAAGTTTTAAAAAAGTGTCCTAAATTGTCGCGTTTGGTGACCCGTGAAACAGAGAGAATGAAACGTTGCATCTCTCCGTACGTTTCTAATTTATACCGGACGGCGGCGGACCACGGCAGACCGCAGAGAACCGCAACGATTTCCGAATAAAATTGATGATTGGCAGACGCGCGCGTCTCTCGAGGGCTGTCCCAATGACAAATGACACAATGATTCCCATCGGAGTTCTTCAAAGGGTGAAAAACGGGTCAAAAACGTGAAAAAGGTTGAAATGGCAGAGTTTTTGTGGAATTCAAAGAAAGACGATAGCGAACGATGAAAGTACTTTTACTTTGAAAAGGCGAACAACCCTTGCATCGATATCGGTGGATAGACTCTGTTGATATGTGTCTTTAAATTCTTTTGTATTCATTGGTAACCTTGGTCTGCTGTTTCTGTTCTTTGCAATTATAACATTGATTCTGCATTTAGGTATTAACATACACTTGTGCGACTAAGCTGTAACTAGATGTAAGCGGATGTCGCATTCCGTCCGTGCTAAGTTTTATTACATATAGTATTAAATACTTATAACGGTGTTTTTATTATATTGAATGAATACTATACTCATTCAATATAATGCCTTCAAGAAGCGAGCCTATTCTTTTCTTAAATTTTCTTTATGATTGATGATTTCTCAGGTGTTACGAGTGTCCATGGGCAGCGGTGATCACTTACCATCAGGTGACCCACTTGCTCGTTTGTCATCTTATTATATATAAAAGCAAGCGCATAAGGCTCTCATCTAGCAGTTTGTTACGGCTGCCCAGTTCGCACTACTTAGAGGTTACGTAAACCACTTACTATTAAGACTGTTGACTGCCTCGTTGGTCTGGCAGTAGCGTGTTCACCCGCAGAGAACGAGGTCCTGGGTTCAAATCCCGGGTCGGGCCGAAAAGTGATTTTGGGACTTTTCTGTAAAAAGAAAAAAATTCTCAGGATCAGCCCGAAGTCTAGGATTTGGCGGTATTATACCCCCGTGCCTCGGAGAGCACGTAAAGCCGTTGGTCCTGTACCTGACCTCTTTCCGGTCGTGTAGCATAGGCGTCCCATCGGATCATGAGAGTGGTGGAATAGAAAGTGCTCCTGTGTTTGCACACACATGAGCACTATAATATGTTCAGCGCAGATGGCTAATCTCTGTTGAGACTGGCCGCCGTGGCCGAAATTCGGCTAGGAGGACATTATTACTACTATTATTACAATTAATAGGGCTGTACACTTGTTGTTGGCAATACATATTACTTCCCCGTTCAAATCAAATCAAATAAATGAATTTATAATCAGAGCAATCTCGTTAAACATATGTTTAGGAAGGTCATTCTTAAATATAAATATCTCAATCTCTCTTATACTTCCGAAAAAGTTGTGTTTGATTATTTAGATAATTAATAACACAGTTTTTTTCAATGAAACATTGGCTTAGCCACAGCCTATACAATTAGGAAGGTATTTTAAAATACTAAGGTGACACGGGACAATTATTTGCTCACAATAATTCAGTATTCCCTTTTTATAAGAGAAAGCAAAGAGAAACAGAATTAAATGAAGCCTTTATGCTAATCCGTCACAATCGTCTAACACACGCTCACTTGTCGCGTTTCTCATCGGCTTCTTACCCGAACAATTAATTAATTAACCACCCCCTCCTCACTTCCACCGCCCTCCCACATGGCAACGGCGTTTATTTGTATTGTACTTTATCGATCATATTTGAATAGGAGTGGGCCTTATTGGCGTGGCAGCAATTTTGTTTAATGAATTTCCTATTTAGATACATGTAGAATAAGCATAAGCATTATAAATTATGTAAATAGCCCGATTTTGTTTTATATATAACTAACGGCCCGGTACGTGCTTCGCTATGTATAAGGCATAGTAATAAAAAAAATAAAAAATAATAATAATAATATCTGGACAATGTCACACAGGTCATCCTAGCCCCAAACTAAGCAAAGCTTGTACTATGGGTACCAGGCGACGATATACATACTTATATAGATAGATAAATACTTAAATACATAGAAAACATCCATGACTCCGAAACAAATATTCGTGCTCATCACACAAATATTTGCACTTACCGGGATTCGAACCCAGGGCCACCAGCTTCGTAGGCAGGTGCACTACCAACTAGGCTACGGTGACCGTCAAAAATGATTATTAAGTTCATTTATTTAAAAAAAAAAATATTTTAAATTGCTAAAAGATGTTGATTTTACACTTTTTCAAGACTTTTTTAAATTTTCACTACGAATTTTACAGCCTCTTCCAAGTCTCATCTTACAGCTGTTGTCTATTATAATACATATTTTTTACGTACTTGAACATAATTTGGATGACTAATGTCACATCATCCAAATAACAGAGGGACTACGTATATTATTATATTGCGTTATTATAAGCATTTATTCATTTCAAGCGAAGTGAAGGCTCAAATACCGTCATGTTAGCGATACAGTACTTTGATAGAACCAATATCGTGCATTCCCAGGCTATTCAAATTCTTGCTAATACGGACTCAATAACTGTTTTGAGTTAATTTCAACTTTTATAAACTATTGAGACTCGTAGGGAGGTTTCGTAACGGAAGTAAACTAAGTATTATATTTTATTTTACTTGGTGTACAATAAAGAGTTATCTATCTATCTAAGTAAGTAGTATTTCGCTGATAACCATACATTTCTTTTAGCAGACGAAGCCATTCACCAAATTGAAAAATAAATAAAAATGATGGTGTTAGTGCGTGAAAGTAGTTTAATAAAATAGACTATTTTACAACAAGTATAAAGTTAAATTCTATGCTACGTAGCGTACAAACATATATGTAACAAACATTTAATTGTTCGGGAGGTGTCATGAACATGATACAATCTTTCATATGCAACGGTGAATATACCTGCCAACTACATCTACATCCGTAAGTAAACGGCAAAGCGCTTACTCTAAATGGCTGGATGGTGCAGGTTTAATTCCCGCCGAAGGATTATGATTCCCCAATGTAGATTGATTAAAAGTTGTCCTAACAATGATTTGTTTTATTATCAGGCACATTTATTTCATTAAAGACCAGAAGCCTTTCTTAATGTGTTTATTCAATCTTAAGCCCTGCCGTGCCCTGCCGTGCCCTGCCCTGCCTTAATATCTACGTGAGGTGGTTTTATTTAAATCTAAAACAGTCACATAATCATATACATAACTGCAGTAACATTAGGCTGAACAGTAGAAGCGCTTCCAAAACTTGGTCTTACAGCGGAGCGATCTCTGCTTCTCGAATAAGTTAATTTTACGACAGACACAGTTTTGGCACATTATAGTCGGTCCTTATTACAGGGTTATAACTAATATATATGGTCAAAATTCTTAGTTTACTACAGACTGCAATGAAGTATTAATTCTTATAAAATCAGGTCCTTCAACTCTACGAAGTAACCCTGCTATATCAATTTGACGGTCACCGTAGCGTAGTTGGTAGTGCTCCTGCCTACGAAGCTGGTGGTCCTGTGTTCGAATCCCGGTAAGTGCAAATATTTGTGTAATGAGCACGAATATTTGTTTCCGAGTCATGAATGTTTTCTATGTATATAAGTATTTATCTATCTATATAAGTATGTATATCGTCGCCTGGTACAAGCTTTGCTTAGTTTGCGGCTAGGATGATCTATGTGACATTGTCCCTAGATATTATTATTATGTCTTTTATTCCATGTCATTCTTATTTTATACATTTACAAATATATAGTTACAAAAAATATATTTATAAATATAAAAAATAGACGTCCAATCGGCAACGGGAGCAGGGTCCATGCTACCGATGGTCAAGGCTCCAGAGAGAGGAACCTCCTCACAATACGCGCCGTCTCCAAAATAACTGCCTTCTGAACCTGACCCTTGACCCAACTGCCTAACGCGAGCCTCTTAAGGTGACGGTCGAGGCTCTTGGCAATCAAACCATGGGCAGAAACGACAATCGGTACAATGATCGCCGAGTCGACGTCCCACATGTCAACAACCTCGCGTGCTAGGTCAAGGTATTTAATTTCCTTGTCTTTTTCAGCTTTCACAAGGTTGTCATCATGTGGGACAGCAACATCGACGATCACTGCCCGGCGCTCTTGGCGATCCACCATCACAATATCAGGCTTATTGGCAACAATAGTCCTATCTGTGATGATGGATCTGTCCCAGTACAATTTGACATGGCCATTCTCCAGCATTGTCTCTGGAACGTATCTGTAGTACGGCACCTCCGACGGCACAAGGTTGTACCGCAGAGCAAGTTGCTGATGGATTATCCTGGCTACTTGATTGTGCCTGTGCAAATACTCACCATTAGCAAGACGGGAGCAACCAGAAATTATATGTCTGAGGGATTCCCCAGGGCGGTGACATGCCCGACAAATGTCAACATACCATCCCTCAGTATAAATCTCCGGTAGTTATTCGTCATTACTACTTCATCAGTAATTGCACAGACAAAACCCTCGGTTTCCGCAAAAAGGTCACCGAACCGTAGCCAGGCTACTGGCTACGGTATCTGGCCCGTGCAGGGCCTTGTAAAATCTGCCATGAAGTTCCTTGCTCTGCCATACCTCCTTGCGGTCACTGGTACTAAGTAGAGCAGGTTGACGCCAGTTAGTTTTGGCTAAGGATAGAGCGGTGAATCCATTGTCCACGGCGATCACGTCCGCATTTTATTTTATTTTTTTTTAAACGGGACTAGTCCCTCCCTCTTACCCACCACTGCAACTCCTGTAAGCCAGGATCAACAGTGGCACACAATGAAATGACACTGAGCGGTGAAGCTCAGGCATGTCCCGGGGAATCGCTTTAACTGTCTTGGATACCGCAACGAATTTAATCAGAAACAGAAAAAAGGAGGAGTTAGAAAAAGAATAGTTCCACTTCCCTCCAGAGCAAAGCGGGAGACAGAATGATGTAAAGAGGCTATAGCCTCATAAAATGAGAGATTTGCAACTAGGAAGCCAGCTGCAAAAGCACCGAGGATCAATTTAAGGGTCCTAAGTGAGCTGTTATATTTGATTCCAATAGTATGGCAAAAACGCTTAAACGCACGGAAGTTGTTCCTTGTTGCTACAAGATCCGTATAATAAACTACTCCAGATATTGGTTGCAAGCTGTTTAACATAATATCACGCTGATTTTGCCAGAGATCACACTCCCACAGGATGTGGTGAGCAGTTTGTTCATATTCGTTACTGGATGTTGAGCACAGACAGATTGGTGAAGATACTAATTTGAAACTATACAATTTACTTTTAAAATTGCCGTGTCCGGTAAGAAATTGTGCAACACAATGGTCTATGATTAGCCAAGTTTTATTTAACCGTTCGCGTACGTCCGGAAAGAACTGGTGCAGATGGCGACCCTTGGTTGACGTATTCCATCTACATTGCCATTCATTTAGTAGTTCGTTATTTAAGTCAGCTATTGGCATAAATAGCCTGGTTATTTTCGCACGGTCGCGTAATGATAAGAAATCATTTTCTAAATTATCGCGCGTAGAATAATACATTGCTGCTCGTCTTTGTACTTCAAGATCAACCGGTAGTACACCCGCTAGGACAGGTAGGGCCTCTGTGCTCACTGTTCTATAGGCTTTACACAGAAATATCAACACCAACCTCTGGCTTTGTAGTAATTTACGGCGAGCAGCTCCGATGGTAGCCCTATCAGCCCACACAGGCGAGCCGTAGCATATACACCCAAGATAGGTTGCCCCGTAAATGATTTTAAGAGTATTAAAAGAGAGGCCCCAGGTTGCCGTCGATATCCTTATAAAGTGCAAAAAAGTTTCGCTTAGCTTTTTCCCCAACTGATTTAATATGTTCTATAAACGAGAAATTCTTTTCTAAAACTAAACCCAAATAACAGGTTGATATTTTGCGTTTTACAGTAACATTATTAAGTTTTACGCCCGGGGGGGATTTTAGTTCACCTTTAAGAAGGAGTTGGTAGGTTTTATGAGGAGCAAATGTAAGGCGATTTCTTTTACCCCATTCACTTATCATACTTAAGCAAGTTTGAGCCAGATTTTTCAACTCTCTCCTGGAGTTACCCTGTATAAGTAAGAGGCCATCGTCACCATATGCCGTTAGAGAGCAGCGTGATGGCAAGGGTAATGTCAAGAAGTCATCAAAACCCAAGTTCCAGAGATACGGCGCGAGCACTGAGCCCTGGGGGCAACCCATGGTTAACGATTTAGTGACTCTGAAGTAACCAAGCTTAAGAGTTGCAGAGCCATGTACGAAATAAGATGTGATTATCGAATATATATTACTGTAACAACCGCGTAACTTAAGTTTTTGTAACAAAATTGGCCACCAAGTATTATCAAACGCCCCTGAAATATCTAGGAATATGGGCAAAACGTATTTACATTCGGACGAGTTTACAGCTTTCCTCACTGAGATAGCTGCGTCCACTGTCGATTTACCCGCAGTAAAACCAAATTGATTTCCGTGAAATTTTGGTCCTCCCGGCAGCAATCGCGGTACAATAAGTCGTTCTAGAAGCTTGCCTAAGGAAGGCAGTAACGTTATTGGTCGGTATGACTTAGGGTCTTCAGGCAGTTTATCGCCATTTTTTGGTATAATACGAATAAAACCGCTGCGCCAAGAACGCGGAAAAGTCCCTTCAGATATGCAACGATTAAAAACTTTTAGTATTGAATCACCGGATTGTTTTGTGGCTTCTATTATCATTTTGTTGGATATTTTATCTTCACCTGAAGCTTCGTTAACAGGTAGCGATTTCACAGTATTCATAAACTCATTTATTGTAGGAAGACTAGACATATACGTAGCGGGTGGATTGTTTGCCCACTGTCTAATCTGCTTATGGTAGTCATAATCGTTCAAGGAACTATCATCAGGTATGAGCGAATTAAGTAAGGATTCCGTGGTCTCCTCTATGCCACTGGTGTAGGTATTATTGATTTTTATGTTTTGAATATAAGCTAAATCTATAGACCTATTTGCTTTAAACTCATGGTATAGGGGCGACCACGGGCCTTCTTTATCTAATTTATCGACTATTTTTCTAATAAGATTGCCTTTGGATTTCTCTATTGACGAGCGGTAACGTGAACGAGCTATTTTGAGATTTATATATGCATTATTTAAAACATCGCCTACAATTTTACGTTTTTTTAGTTTATTATATTTTTTACGTGTTCTCCGAAATTCACATCGAACTTTAATTAAGTAGTTATTCCACCAATCGCATCTTCGAATATTAGTGATAGGGACGCGGCCTATGGCAATATCGGCACAGTAGGTAAAAGTGTCCGACATCATTACAGCACATTCCTCTGTTGTTAGTTCATCCCGGGTGAAATCCCTGGCATGCGCGGCAAAAAGAGCTCTGAAAAAATCCCAATCGGCCCCTTTGAGCCGATATCTATAGTTACCGTAAATAGCCGTAGGTCTTTGTGCCAACCGAGGAACAAACTCGTACACGATTAAGCGGTGATCACTGGATGAAGCGTCAGGCAAAACACGCCATCCATCTATTCGGACGTCTGAGCTTGAAAAAGTGACGTCAATAAAAGATTCGCCAGTAGGGCTACAATAAGAAGGCGGTGCATCAGGAGTGTTATGTATTGATAGATTCATCTCAGCGACGAAATCTTCGACGGCGTTCCGCCGTTCTGTATCGCTTGAACGGTATTTGCCATACCATAACGTAGAGGATGCGTTAACATCTGCGCCAATAATAATTTTGTGTCCTTTGAGGGACATCAAAACATGGCGCAAGTGATGTAAATGGGGACCGACAGGATCTGAATACTGAAAATAACAGCTCACTACGTAAACTTTCCAGGATGGGGATGATATTTCAGCGACAGCACAGTGTGACGTCATGAGGTTTCGCATAGCGCTTACCGTAAAATTAGTACGCGTTACGTGCATTTGTTGTCTAGCTGCACCAATTTATTTTTTAAACGCGCATATTGATATTGTTCTTGTACAAGCACTATATCTAAGTTGTATTCATTGACTAAAGTTTCCAACTCTGATGTCGCAACCCTATCGTTGTGAAGATTTAGCTGCCCTATTTTTAAGTAAGCCATATTAATATTTGGTATTTAGCACTAACTGCTCAAGTTTATGCTTAAATGTGGGGCAGTTGTCCGAGCCGCATTTGTGGTCGTGAGGTTTTTTATATGTTTTACACGATGCACAAACTGGTTTAAATTCTGGGTCATTGTGGTGCTTACATGATTTTGTGGGATGTGCTTCTGCGCATAAGGCACAGGTAGGTAATTTATTACTACAGTACTTGAAAACATGCCCATAATGCTGGCAGTTTAAACACCGAACTACCTCTAAATCATCAATAAAGCGGCATGTAGCCCAGTCGATGAAAAGTTTTTCTTTAGTGCTGACTAAATGTTTTCTAATCTCCGGTTCGAGCTCAATTCCCACCCACTTGCGCCCATTAGCTACGTTACGCTTGCGCACAATTTTAGTTTTAGACGTAAAATCGTCTTCGCTGACTTTAAGATCACTATCTTTGATATTTTGCCTGTATAACGCCGTTAAAAAGACCTGGTCGTCCATTGACGACGGTATATCTTTTATAAGTATGCGCGGTCGTCGCCCGGATGGAGTTTGAAGTTTTAAACCCGCCGAACGAATGGCCTCGACAGAGCGAATTTTATTGAGTTGGGTTTCATTTGCCACTCGGAGTACAACGCCAGAATTGGATTTTTTTTTAACGCCTACTATTTGAAAACCGTCGTCCGCGGGTTTAATAGCCTTCATAAGCGCTTCCTTGGTCGCCGACGAAGTCGCGTACTCCGCTGATCGCTCAGCGGTGGGATACGCAATAATTGAAGGAACCGGTTTTCGCGTCTGTACTATGGGGGCGGCGGTTTTTTTCGGTAAACGCAGTTTTAATTGTTCCGCGTACGTAGGAATCTCAGAATTGGTTTTATTTACGCAAAGATCTAACTGACGTTCTGCGTTCGCCAATTTAGTTTCATTGCATGAAGATTTAAGCGCAAGTAATGAAATAATACTGGTAAGGCGCTGCGTACAATCCATCACCGATAGCTTATTCGCGATATTCATACCCGAGTTGGAATCACTGACTAATTCGTTAACCTTTGACAGATAAACGGAAGCTTGTGTCACAAGATCGCAATAATTATATTCCGCACTGTTTGTATCGCTAATATTTAATGAAGACGAATAATCGGATTGAGATCCCCGAAAACGTTTTATGTCCGATTCCTGTTGACCATCGGGAGTACAAAACGTCGGTGACGCATCGTCTAACACTCGTTTGTTGAAGCCTGAAGGGGGCGTTCTGGGAGTCTGTTTAATTCTCCCAAATACGTTTCGCCCTCTATCGGGGGGGACATCATTCATTTTTGACATGTTATTCACACGAAATAAGCAAGCGCTTTAATGTAAACAGCACGATAACTAATTTAGCACGATAACAAGTAACTGTGACTATGACGCGGTACCCTCACAAGAAAAAAGTTAAACTTACTCACCGAACGATAATTTGAACTAAAATCCAGATATTACTTATTAAAACACTTAAAAAACTTACAGATTGTAGTATTTAGCACTAACACTAAAGCTAGAAACAAAACACAGGTCACAAAACAATCACGAAATAGCAGAAAAATAATATTATTTCACAGCGAATCTCCGACGCACTGAGCCGTAGCGTAGCGGGAAGGGAAGTCACGTCCGCATGCATACCCACACTATTATGTAGGAAATAGTTTCTAAGATTATACAGCTCACCGTTATGCAGAGTTTTAGCATTTAAAAAGCCACGACCACCACATTTCCGTGGGATGTACAATCTCATCACAGAAGAGCGGGGGTGATGCATCCGATGTGATGTCAGCCGCGTTCGGACTGTTTGGTCCAGAGCGTCTAGCTCAGTTTGAGTCCACTTGAGTATTCCAAAGGAGTACAACAAGACTGGCATGACCCAGCCATTGTAAGCACGCACCTTGTTCCCTCCCGACAATAGGCTTTTCAGCACTTTTGTCAAGCGGCCTAAGAAGCGCCCCCGTAATGACTCCTTCATGTCAGCCTCTTTGATGCCTAATGCCTGTGACATACCCAAGTACTTGTAGGTTTCGTTTGCAGAGAGGGTTACTAAGTTAATGGAAGCTGAGAGTTGGGTGCTCTCAGATTCCACTATCTTCCCTCGTTTTGCATGCATGACTGCACATTTGTCAATACCAAACTCCATTCTGATAGAGTTACTGAAGTTTTCTGTGAGCTTCAGTAACGCTGACAAGTGAAGATTGCTAGAGGCAAATAACTTTAAGTCATCCATGTAAAGGAGGTGTGATATTACTTGTCCTCCTCTCCGCAGTCGATAACCTAACCCAAAATCCTCTAGTAGTGTGCTCAGAGGGTTCAGAGCCAGGCAAAACCACAATGGGCTCAAATTGTCGCCCTGAAAGATTCCCCGTTCTATCCTTATAGGCTCACCGTTCCCCAAGGTCTGGCGAGATCCTGGATAAAGAAGGACTGTACTCCACTGCTCCATACATGTCCTCAGGAAGGTACGTAAAATTGTGTTTATTTTATACAATTCTAGCACTCTCATAAGCCAAGTATGGGGCACGGAGTCATAGGCCTTCTTGTAATCTATCCAGCATGTCGACAGATCTTTTCGGTTTCGGCGTGCCTGCTGGCAAATGGCCGTGTCAATAAGAAGCAATTCCTTAGTACCGCGGGACCCATTCCTACATCCATTTTGAGCTGTAGATATAATTGCATTTCTGTCAAAGTGATTGCAGATTTTGGTTTTTAATATTGATGTTAAAATTTTGTACATGGTTGGAAGACATGTAATTGGTCTATAGTTCTTGGGTTCCGCGGTACTACCTAACTTATGGATCAAGTGGGTTACACCTGTGGTCATAAATTGTGGGAGCGAACCTGACTCTAAAGCCGACTGGAATTTGATAGCCAAATATTCGTGCGAGCTACGTAGCCATTTTAACCAAAAATTGTGCAGTCCATCTGGCCCTGGAGATTTCCAGTTAGACAAACGGTAGACTGCACTAGCTACGTCGTCGGGTGTGATAGAAGTACTATTTATTTCTTCAATAGGCTCACACACACGTTTAACGACCCCCATGCAATTGCCCACGGAGTGAGCGATGGGTACCGACCAGATATTAAACCAGAAAGATATCATGGCGTCACTATCTGGCCGGGGCCCATCGCCGTTAGTCCGTTGTTCAGTCTGCTCCCACAATTTATATACCCATCTCTGGTCCTTTTGGAATTTGTGGTTTTGGGAATATCGATCCACGCGTTTGTTATATCTCCGAATACGACTAGCCCATGCATAAATTTTTTGTTTATAGAAATCTATGCGCTCTGTAACATGTGATATGTAATCGCGGGGACTGATATCAGTCCCCATAAACACCTTCTTTACAAAGCGCATGACTCGAGGACGGGTGTTACCCTATTGAAAGGATCGAAGCTTGTCAATGAGCACCCTAGCCTCACGGATACGCCGTGCAATCCTGCACTGCCAGGTCGGTACAGCAGATCTCGGTCGTGTAGCTCCGTCATAATCAGGGAACTTGACACGTGCTACACGACATGCGGTAATAGCCCCGCAATACAGGAGAGAATGCATATCCGTTAGGTCTTCACTAGTGGCAAAGTATTCCGCCATTATCGAATCTAGGGTGCACACTAATGTTTTATTTTTATTATGCATGGGCAAGCGCGGCAACCGTGGTTTGAGATGGTTTGCCGTGGACCGATATTCTCGAACCACAACCTCAAAGATGCTTCTTATTTCATTGTACATACTACTTACGTCAGTAGTCATATCATCCCCATCGTCGCCCGCACTAGCGACAGAATGCGGTGGGGCCATGGTGGATGTTTGGGCCACGGGCGGGACGGGAACAATACGGCTATTGAGGGCCTCCGAGCGCAGCTGATCAAGCACGGTATCGTTCAACATATGATTACGCTGAATAACCCGTACCTGATCCGAAAGTCGCTGTGCCGATACGTTGACAGTTGGTTCAAGTTCCTGGAAAAAAGACAGCATTCGAGCACGATATGCAGTAAGTTGAGTACCCCCCTCTGTAGTCTCAAAATATGCGCGCATCACATTTTCATTAATGGAGTTAGTCCATCGCATGCGCTGCACATTACCACCGGGAGCAGGGACCCTGCTCGAGGCTGGTTGCCCCGTAAGTCCCAATTCTCGCGGTGGCCGGGCTCTTCGCCGCCGTATTGGTGGAGACGACGTCGGCGGAGAAAAATATTCATCGTCATCGTTGTTCGCACTGGAGTTTGGCGAAACCACCACTGGGACGGTATCAAACGCTTGGGTGGTGGAGCGACGCGGCGATGAGTCCGGGGGTCTTGCTCGTGCTCTCCGTCTGGTCAGCATATTTGGTTGTTTATAACATTATTGTCTGTATCGATATGGATTTTCATTGTGATAGCTGTCACTTTCACTCATGTCAAACTGTATGTAGTACCAACGTCGTTGCATATTTTAATTATTTCTTGTATTTTGTTGTATGTTAAAATTTAAAATAGATTTTACACAGTAATTTTAAGTTATTATTATTTATTATTATTATTATCAATGTCAATCAGGAACCCGCATGCTCGTTGGCCTTGCTATTTAAAAATATATATTTTCATCACCTTATCTCGGAAAGAGTATTTTTGCTCTTCGATATCTGAGTGAAAAAGTAGTGTTTATCCTCTAGAGGTTAAAAAGTTTGAACCTTATTTTGAACATCGTGTGCGCTAAGTTTGTGAATGCAAATATCAGTAAACCTATTTACTTCTACCTCTATGGTGCCGAATTTATCATACAACTTTTTAATTTATTTTAAACTATGACTCGGAACCTTTTTGGTGTACTTATTTTTTAATTTGTTTTGAGCAATATTACTGTTCTATTACACTCAAACTGTAGCAACGTTACTTTTAGTTTTTCTTAATTATGCCTAAGTATTATTAGTTATTATTTAAATATTGTCCTGTAATACTTACATATCATAATATAGTAATTAATACCTAAACTGAAATAAAAGTATTCATAGTAAGATTTATTTTCGCATTTAGCAATTTACTCGCTGAGGTGTTATGTAAAGTTACGTGTTGCACTCGAGTGCAAAGATTTTTCACCTTGTGCTCTTTTGATTTCCTCGCTAATGCTCAGGATTCTAATTATTGAATCACGAGTGCAGCGAATGATTCAATAATCCTTCGCTTGCTCGGTTAACAAAATTGAGCACGCGGTTTAAAAGCAACTTTGTACTCTTGTATAACAAATAACTGTTATAAATTTGTAAGTTTCGATGTTTATTAGTCAATAATTTGACAGAACTGATTCTAGATAAATTTAGAATAAATATAATATATATAATATAATATGCTTTGGATTCACACATATCAACATTTTTTATTTGCGTCATCATAACAGCTTTTAGAAGTCCACTGGAGAACAAAAGCCTGCCCCAGGATTCATCTTGGATGAATATGCCATAATCGCTACGCTTGGCGCACGTGTTAGTGACCGCAGTATAATGGTCAGAGTGCTCAGAAAGAAGCTACTGCCCTCCCTCTGGTAGATAATCCCTCAGGTCTTCTACGCCCCCCACGGGCTGAGATGCCATCTCAGCCCGTGGCCGGCTTACGTGTGTGGTGCAGTTATTAGTTTATATTTTGGGGCTGCGATCTACGATTTTATCCACAGCAAAAAAAAAAAGAATTTTTATTAAACACCTTAGCAAATCGTACTTTTTCTTTTAAGCAACTTGATGGCAATCAAATTGTGTAAAAACTTTTCTGCGAGTATCGCATTATTAGCAGCATCTGTTAGGTGTTCGAGTGAGCAGCTGTCAAGGCACGCGAATAAGATAAAAAGAGCACCATCTGTGGGATAGCACCGTATTCGCGTTGGAGCTACGTTAGAACTAACCATCGTCAGTTCTTCCCACCCATCTTGCAACGGCCCACTTGGGTACAAAGTTTAACGGTTTACAGGTTAGACGAAGTAGTTTTCATCAAGGTTTTCTGATAGTGGCACACATGTTGAAGGCAGTTGATCCCAACAGTTAGTACGCCTGTGACAATTTGTACCTACCCACCCTACCCCCATATTCTAAATTCCTTTTATTTGATGTGTTCCCTAACGTTGTCCCTGATCACCCTAACTAACGGCATACAATTTAGTATCTAACTAAACCTAACTTTTATGTGTCTAATAAGGAATACTCCTTGATACTAATATGATCCTAAATTTTCTTAACTTAAATCATGAATTTATATTCTTGCTGGATTTGATTGAAACAAGTTGATTTAAATTGGCCAGTGATTCGTCTAGTATGGTAGGAACCTATGTTGCACATAGTAATCCAAGAACTTTTTGAAAAGGAGAACAAACCAATCAATCCTAAATTAACTTTATCCTAATCATAAATAAACTTTCTAGACTTATGTAATTGTACAAGAGTGACAGAACTAATGAAGCCTGGTTTACCCTAAATTAATTACCATAATATTATCTAAAATCTTATTAAAACTTTATTTCAATATATAAGACCATAAATATGTAGTTTTAATTCTATAATTTCTCTGATAAACATTAAGGTTTCATACTACTTCTTATTGGACTATAACTTATTTTCATAAAAGGATATTATGTTATTTGATAAGTCCTATTGAATGAATGTCTTGTTGATATTGTCTAATTAGATTATATGTATGTTTCCTAAATGAATTGTTTGTTTTAATTCACACATCTTGAAATATAATAGTTTAATTCAGCCATAGTATATATGCTTTCCTTAAAATTCTGTTGAGATTGACTTTATATCTTCTCTAGATTATTCTAGCTTGTTTGTAGATTATACTAGAATATCATAATATTCAATATTATTTTATTTGCGGCTATGGTACTCGCCCAAATCTCCCCGCGAAAGTACTGTAGCCATCGACACCACATGGTCAGGCTCCCACCGCGCTCCGGACTGCAAATGTCCTTAACAGGGATATTCTTTTATTCCAATTACAGAAAGGTCTGTGTAGGTTGTTAGTCATAGTCAATGTCCTTTGAAAACAAGAGACATGAGAGGGCTTAATCTTTTGACTACCCTAACCTTTACTTATTTATTACAAAAATATATATGACTCTAGTTCATAGTATATATATATTATATCAAGGAAAACATTTATATATGGATAATATTTATAATTAACCTTATGTAATAACACAGAAGCCTTAATTTTTCATAAGTAACTTCTTGGATTCACCAATGTTGTAATATCTTCAGAAAGCTTATCCAATATAAGCAAGTTAATTTGAGAATGGTTCTAATCGCAACCACTGGTTTGACTGTTAACAAAGTCAACCCATAATAATACTTCATCATTGTATTATTATTATTTGAGTCATCTGCTCAAGGAACTTCGCATTCCTGTCAAGGTTCAACAATTCTTGAACTTCAACATCAATTGTATAAGTAATACTATCTTGTATCACTTGTGAAGATTTAGTTCTTTGTATTCATTACCCAAGTAATGACCGCTAGATATGAAAGCATTCAATATCAGTAAGAAAATCTGCATATGATTCTAATTGGAACCACTTATATGACTATTAACTGAGTCAATATTAGTATAATCAATACTTTGAAGGTGTGTTATTAAATCATTTGTGATTCTTGTCAAAAATCAATGATCTCTTGATCTTCAACATGGTAGGTAGAGATGTTTCATAATAACATCATTGGAACTTTTTTAAGGTTCTACTAAATCTTCCATAGACCCTTTGAAGACTGCTTTGCCGGCCAGCCTTAAGTACCAAGACATCATTATGAAACTTAATATTTCCGGTTAATCCTAAACACAAGCACATCATGTTTGCTGTTGTAGAATAGCCTCTACTATCTTCCATAGAGAACTAAATAAGACTGTCAGTGACCGGTCTTAAGCACACATGACATCAGTTTTCTCTTCCACTGATAGTACATGTATTCAAAATTAACCCTTTAAATAAAGGCTTTAACATCAGGTAAACAATTAACTGCTATTAACCCAGTTAATAACTCAGGTACTTTTAATTAGAAGTTATTATATTAATTACTATCTAACATTGATAGCTTTCATTCAATAATAGATATAATTCTGGTTCTATCGTCTAGTTAGTTTAAACATAGAATTAGTTTTAAAGTATTTGTCTTATAAATACATAAGTAATACAACTTTGGGACATCATTCCCATTCATCCCAACATATCCGTGAATGAGAATAGAATTGTTTTACCATCTAGACTCAACTAAAGTTATCGAGCATACGTAATAATGCAACATTGTAAATAAAAGTAAAAAGCCTCACCTGTGTTCAAAGCTTACCAACACGAGATCACGCTTCCTTCATTAACTCTCCTTTAAAACAAATGATACAACCAATATTCAGCCGATCTTCCACTCTGATTACACCAGAAACGACGCTCACTTCTCAATCTTCTATAGGACTCCTGAAACCACACTTAAAACTTCTGAAACAACTTTTTTCTTTCGTTAGCGTCTGGCGCGAAGCGCCGCCATCCTCTTGACAGTTCTCCATATTCCCAAAATGCGTCGTCAATAATGCCACATCCGGTCAGTCCGGTCTCATTAATTAAATAAATGTAATCTGCATAATCACATAAAAATAAATAGTTAATCTTCTATCAAAACGACAGTTAGTATTATATTACACATATAAATTTATTAATACATTATCCATTATTGTATATGAATAATAAGTAGCTGTTTCGATTTCAAGATTAGAGAAGGGACTAATCTTTATAGTAACTAGTGATGTCCTTATATGTAAATTATTACGATAATTGAACTAATGTTAAGCTTGTTCCACACATATTTGCATCAATTAGTCTAAATTTGATAATCAGGCATAATACGAATTAAAATACTATAAATCAGTTGTTATATTTTGTTTCAATTAAAAGATATTTTGCAACACGCCAGCTAAATTATAGTACGATTAGCTGGACGAAGGATATGTGAATAATCTCAACGAGACGAGCCAGTATGGTTAGTTACAAATTCTTCACTAAGAGGAAGGACACATGCCAAAAAGTTGTGGTTGTGGCAAGTTTTTATGCTTCGTTGTCCAAGATTATGATCGTACAGTGACATAGTTCAAAGTAGTGCCTAATGTGGCAGATTATATAATTTACATAATCCTTAATACGGTTAACATGTAAATTGTTTCTGCGATCTTTGTAACAAATCTAACAACAACCATGACTCACCATTTATCTTCTTTGGTAATGGCGTGCTAATACGAAAATACGAGGATAGCTGGACGCAAACTAGGATAAACGCGCAGCTTTTCACTAACAAATCAAATATATGTATTTGGTTACTAGTAAGCTGAAAGTAAAAAGAAGAACAATGCAACCAACGGAAACCTGTTATTTCATTCAATTCAATATTAATTTGATTATTCTATCCGATTCTAGTTCATAAATTTCACATTTTAATCCATAACAACATTTTCACGCAGTTGCATCGAACTTTCTAGTTTATCTACGCTCTGAGGTGCAAACACAATTATTACGGAATACAGAACATACGAATATATTGTTTTTATCCTCCATACAGTTGTTGCGACGACTCGAAATGGCGAAAATAGCTCCGCAGATATGGCAGTAGTAAATTTAGCTGTGAACGAGTGTACTGTGTACAGTCAACATCGAACCGTATCTTGGAGTAAAGCACAGAAGTCTGTTTAACCGTGATAGTGGGATATCTCTGTTAATAAAAAATTTCAATATCGGCCCGGAGTTCAGAAATTGGCGTCATTACACCCCCATGCCTCGGAAAGTACGGAGTCGGTCTTATACCTGACCTCTTTTCATTAATGTCGATTAGAGTACGTTATATTTAACCACCATGACATTATTTGTCCTCCAGAGCAGCAAGAATATCAGTTATTTTATGTATTGAAAATAGTGTTCTTAAATTGATTTAAATTAAGTATAACAAGATTACAAAGCCATTCGGACATTTATTCAAAACATTCGCCAACTTTAGTCGGTCGACTGTACAGAGCACACGCGTATACTGGCGGTACAGTCGCGCACGGTGATCCGTCGCTAACGGCCGCCATAGAACCGTCGCGATTTATCGCAGCACTTAATTACCGTCGGCGCGACACAACACACTCACGGCTTGTATACTGCGCGCTTTGTTTTGCCCCCTTTTGTTCTCTCCTCACTTCACGAGCGATGTATTGTACACGTTCAACTTTTGGAATGTGTAGAATAAGTGACATCAGTCTTTCAAACACATGTAGGTTAGTCATCGTGTGATGCAGAGGCTAACTTTTTATGAGTTTTGTTTATTGGACTTGTTGTTTTGTGTTTTTGTGTAGTGCCATGTCGCGTCGGCAAAGTTTTACGGTTCACACGGTGCTAGATATTTTTTGCTGATACCACTTAATTGGGACATGCGTTAACCATTTATTTTAACCTTTTTATATTCACATTGGGAGTAATATCCCACATAGACATAAAACGAACTGACGTGGCTGTTAAAACCTTTCCATGTATATATTTTCTGCCCAATTTGTGTCACATGTGTTCACATTTGACATGGGGACGGAGCACTAAGCTTTACCTTTTCATCTGAATTCAAAAGAAGGAGATTATCAATTGGACTGAAGGATGTTTAAATGTATTGTGTTACCCGAGTTACCCGATTTTGAGCATTAGGGAACGCTTTCCAAACGGTCTCGTATACATTGTATTCCATTCGTTTGTCTAAAAGAAAACTTAGTCTGTTTTATATTTTTTAAATAGTTATTAAAAATCCACGCTTTCTGGTCCCAACATCTGGTGGCAACCAGACATCAGATACAATTCTATAGTTCTAAATACATACATATTAGAGATAAATTAGATCCAGACCGAAGAAATAATCGTGCTCATCAAACAGATTTATCCTGGATGGGAATCGAACCCACGACATCTGACTTAGCTGTCAGGGCCACTATAGTCATTATTATTATAATGCATAGTAATAGTGATCTTCAATACGCTATCGGAGGGATAAGCGTTGATTGTGATCTTCCGGACTCAGTGTTACAACTGGATTTCTCTTTTCAAACAAATAAAAAAGAACCCTTTTGGGTCTAATCTCCGATTCCTACTCGACACAGTTCGTGAGGCGAAATTAAGCGCTCATAGTCAGTTAGTCTCACCAGTTTGTAAGTGACGGGAGAGCACGTTAGTTATCGATGGTTCCTGTTGTAGTCGTTCTAGAGCAGTCGGGTAACTACTGACCCCGTGTGAGCAGATCAAGTAAAGTAATTGGATGAAATTGTGTCCAAGCCTAATCCCGATGGGATTGTAATAAAACATGTGTATACTACTCTGTCAAGAAAGTACCGGGAAAAGATCAATAATATACAAAATGTTTGTTATTCATCCAAATTTATTTTATCACCTTCAAAGTATGCTCCTTCAGAAACGATACACTTACGCCATCGAATAATCCATTCATCAAAACATTTTTTAAACGCTGCATTCGGAATTGAGTTTAGTTCTCGTTGCGAATTCTCCCTTATGTCTTCTACCGATTAAAAACGGGTACCACGAAGTGGTAATTTGAGTTTAGGAAAAAGAAAGAAGTCAGCTGGAGCCAGATCTGGTGAAAATGGTGGTTGCTGGATGGTATTTGTTGAGTGTTTGGTCAAAAATTCGTTCACAATGATGGCCTTGTGCGAAGGCGCATTATCGTGGTGCAAAATCCAAGAATTTTCTTTCCACAAATCTGCCTTTTTCGTCGAATTTGCTCTCTTAAACGCCGGATAACGCTCAAATAATATTCTTTATTTACCGTTCGACCTTCCGGTAAGAATTCAGAGTGCATAACACCGCAATAGTCAAAGAAAACAGTCAACATGACTTTGACTTTTGATCGACTTTGGCGTGGTTTTTTCGGTTTCGGTTCAGTTGGAAGGCGCCACTCCGAAGCTTGTTGACTAGTTTGCATGTCAAACTCGTAAACCCACGTCTCGTCACCAGTAACAATGCGTTTCATGAATGTTGGGTCGGAATTGACTCGTTCTACCATGTCCTCAGCGACTTTCATGCGATTGAGTTTTTGGAGAATTCAGATCTTTTGGGACTAGCCGAGCGGCAACATGTTTCATACCCAAATGATTAGTTCAAATGGTACGAATCGACTCGTGAGATACAGAAAGTTCGGCGGCTATCTCTCTCAGAGTTGAATGAGAATTTTCAGTCACTGTTTCCTTCACTTTTGCGATGTTAGCTTCAGTTGCAGACATCGATGGCCTACTAGAGCGAGGCAAATCTTTCATCACATCTCGACCGCTTTTGAACGCTTTGAACCACTCATAAGCACGAGTTTTTGATAAAGTCGATTCACTGTAAGCCTTCTGTAACATTTTCAGTGACTCCGAACACGAAATTCCATTAGCGATGCAAAATTTAAGACAAACTCTTTGTTCGATATTTTTGTCCATTATGAAATTCGCAATACACACTTTATATGATATTATTAAAACCAGCACTATATTTAATATAAATAACAGATGCAACTCACACTCCGCGACAAAATGGAAAACAGTTGTGCCAATCTAACAACAACAAAAAAAAAACAAAAATTTGAATTTGGGACCATAAACAAATCATCCATTCCCGATACTTTTTTGACTGAATGTACAAAAATTATGTAAACTACATCTTGGAAGTTAATATGGTCTTACGTGTACTTTCTATTGGTCAAGACTAAGGTGAAATACATTCAAAGCTGACCACGAAATGGGTTTTCATTCCAATCGTTTCTCGTAAAATGTAGCATCACGTGGCGAGCTCGTAGCTTCTCGTAGAAGCTCGTAGCATTATGGCGGGGAACAATAATGAGTCTCGTTTAATTTACGCTTAGCTTCAATATTTTAGGTAACATGAGAGAAAAGTTCGTGAAATTAATGAGCTAAACTAACTTTCGTGGCAATTAGCGTAAGTGAATGTGGGATTCTATCCACTTCTTGCTTTCAGACACATTGTATCCTTACGAGCTTCATGATTATTCTTAGATTAAAATTAGGTATATATACTTGCGTAATATTTTTCTTTTATTTTTATACCAACACTATGGCTGATGGGGGAGAATGATGGGGTCTGCTATCGCTGACGTGAAATCCTGTAGTCTGTCGTAGAAAAGGGTGTTTTTGTTGAATCCTGTACTTTAGCTTGAGCGGCATCCTGAGCCTTACGGAATTCGCCCCATAAGGTGCTCTCATGTTCCATTAACAAAACAGTGGTTGAGTCTCAACATTTACGTATTATATATATATATTAATTTAATTTATTTATTTATATTTTTTTTGGTACCAAAATACCTTTCCATTTAATTGAAAATTTGATAATATTTACGTGGTAAAACAGACCACACGGCATGGGCATCCATTTAGATCTAGTTTCATAAAATGTAAGCTTAAGACTATATTAGACTTAACTACTTATTTTTGAGCGTGACAAGTACAGACGCCAGCACACCAAGCTACCCCAATCTGTTAAATTACCCCAATTGAAAGTGAACCTTATGCTTTTGCGATAAAGTTGAAAATGTTTAGTAGAAATTTGACAGATTGGGGTAGCCGGATATGCTGACGTCTGTGCAAGTGCATGTTAATACTCAAACTCAACAACAAATTTCTTTATTATATTTTATCAAGCAATGTCAAAAGCATAAACTCATATGTTCAGGTAATACAATGCCGCTGCCAGACAACCTGAGACAAATATGTTTTGAATTTGTTATGAAATATGCGTATGTGAGCGTTCCAGTCGGAAATCTAATCTGTGATTGGGTTGGCTTCCTAATCAATCATCCCACATAATATATTGAACGGAGAGGTTTCATTATTATACAGAGCACACAGCAGGTATCAATAACAACCTTAATCGAACAGATTATTCACACACGTTATTAACATGGATTAACGAACACGTGTCTACAAACAGACACAAATGGGACAGTATCCGGACGGATGCTGCGCGCGGACAGGTGACGAACGGTTATAACTCTCGGATTAAACGGCATAGGGTGAGCGCAGACAGGGAGGAGCGCAGCGGAGAGGATTTTATTAAGGCACTAGAAAACCAACTTTAAAATTAGTAAATAAATAAATAAAAATAAATAAAAAAGGTTTTTATTCACGTAGACTTTAAAAAAGCGCTTGTAAATAGTCAGAACATGTTTGTAGTAATATAGTTGTATACATAAGATATTATTTCTAGTAACATAGATATTTAGGTAGTGCGAAGGTGGCGTTTGTGCCTTTAGTAGGAAGAAGGACAGTCTAGAAAACAACGCGGACAATTCAACAGAACAAAAGGATCATACTTCAAAAGAACAAAACAGTGACAATTTACCAACACAAAAGGATCTAAGTGCTTCGGTGGCTACTGATAGAATCAAGGCTGATTAGTCATTTTTTATTTTATTTTCATCATTAATTTACATGCCAGATATATTTTAAGTATTTCATTCAACTTAGTAAACCTTATTTAGTTCCTTAGAATATACAGTTACTGTTGTATTTATTTATAATGCAATATGCATATGTCAGTTCTTTAAAAAAAAAAAAAAAAATTTATAGTGCCTTAATAAAATCCTCTCCACTGCGCTCTTCTCTGTCTGCGCTGACCTGCGTTGCCTGAACTCTGTATGGTTCAGGCAACGACATGTCCATTTTACAGAGGGTTGTGGAGTTGTGTACTGTTTAACGTCGTACCTTCTGTTCGGTTGGTGTATAAACCATAGCTATGTTAATGCGTCGTTTTCACATTGGCAAATTAATGTACCAACCGCACTACCGCACGTAGGCAGTAGCACTGCGGTGAATAGGAGTTTGAACCAGACGCTAGAAAAGATTTTATTTTTAAATCGGATCTCAGTAATTTATACTCTTAATGATAAGCTTAACTAAAAGAATCGATAGATATTAGATAAAAAAAATTAAAACTCGAAAGAAAACAGTATACACATTGTTATCACACCTCTTACATACAGGTCTTCCTACTAGCGGGCCAACAACTCGGATACCGAATTAAAAAAACGACGCTGATACCATAAATAAACAAGTCGGATTGTTTGAGTAGGTACTGGTATGACTGCAAGTGTGGCGCAGCGGCTAAGACAGTCGCCTCGCCGTTTCGTTTCCCGGGTTCGAATCCCGCGCAGGACAATATTTGTGTGACCCATAAATAGTTGTTCTGAGTCTGGATATACTTTGTGTCCGTCAATTATATGCTTGTAAAGTACCTCGCGACACAGGGATTAAATTCTCTAGTGCGGGCGTTGTCTTTTAAAAAACAAACAAAATCGTTATACGTATAATATAATTAATAACCTTAATATTTATGATATTACTAGATGTGCCCCGCGGTTTTACTTGCGTTAAAAAAACTTTATAAATTATCACAGCTCCTCCCTCGTAGGTGCTAGCGTGATAATATGTAGCCTATATGTTGACCAGACCTCTTATTAATATTCATACGAAATTTAAAGTGAATCCATGCAGTACTTTTTAAGTTTAGCCCGGACATACATACAGACAAACAGATAAACGGACAAAAATTCTAAAAACTATATTTTTGTCTTCGATATCGAATGTAGATTACGCCCCAAGTATCCTTTCGAAAAAATATTAAATGTACGGTTTTGACTTTACTACGATTTTATTATATGTACAGATATACGATTAAAAGGTAGATAGGTATCGAACCCACGACCTCCAGAGTCAAAAGCAAGCATTTGCCAACCACGCCAATAGGCCCGTCTAAAACTATAACGAAAATAATAAAAAGCTGTTTGTTCTATTTAAGTAATATAAATTTATGAATTCCGAGGTTCGAGCTATGCTGCAATACAGGCTATAAACCTACTTCTGCAGCAGATGCTAACTAATTAACACAATAATTAAAAGCATTAAGTAAGAAAATACTTCCTGTAACTAACTGGCTAGTTAAATGTGTTACGTTAAATGTATTTGTGTTTATTTATAGCTCAACTACTGCTGTCTAAAGACTTCAACTAGGCCTGACGATTAGTGCCCTTCAAGTCACGAGAACGCCCAGAAGTTAAACCGCTTTAGCACTCACGTATCTACACTGATCACGGACTAATAACTTATCTCAACACAATGATTTTTATTTCATTACTAGCTGTGCCCTGCGGTTTTACCCGCGTTAAACTTTACAAATTATCACAGCTCCTCCCCCGTACGTGATAGCGTGATAATATGTAGCTTCAAAAATATTGTAGCTTCAAAAATATTGTCCTGGACCGTTTGAGGGAGGATGCGGGCAGTATTGACTGGTCTCCTGTTTACAACTGTAACGACTTGGACACAAAAGTTGCTATATTTACTCAGTTCATTTTAAATATATATAATTGCCATGCTCCGATAAAAAAAGTGAGGGTTAAACATGTACCTGCACCATGGCTCTCCGATGAAATAAAAAAACTTATGTCTAAGCGTGACAAGGCCAAAAGACGATATAGAAAGGTTGCTTCCAATGAAAATTGGGACGTCTATAAAAAGCTCCGAAATCGCTGCAGTCGTATGTGTCGAGATGCTAAAAGACGCCACATACATAACTCCATTAATAATCTTAGCACTACAAAAGTATGGCAATTTCTAAAATCACTTGGTGTTGGCAAAAGTGAAAATGGCAGTGTTACAGCTGTCGATCTCAATGCCCTCAATACTCACTTTTCACAGCCACCAGTCGCATTGAGTGCCACCACCAAATCTTCAACTCTTAGATACCTCTCTAACCTTTCAATGCCAGATTGTACTTCTTTCTC
The DNA here is from genome assembly GCA_951640165.1 of Pseudoips prasinana. Classification (NCBI taxonomy): domain Eukaryota; kingdom Metazoa; phylum Arthropoda; class Insecta; order Lepidoptera; family Nolidae; genus Pseudoips; species Pseudoips prasinana. Next base: position 36,338,198 of record OX621248.1, read on the forward strand.
TTTTACAGCAGTTACTGAGCGAGATATCAAAAACTCCTTCCGATCTATATCCACCAAAGCTGTAGGAGTTGACGGGCTCCAGCTACAGATGATCTCCCTTATCCTAGAGGAACTTGCTCCTATCATAACTCACCTTATTAACTTCTCCCTGGAGACAAGTTCCTTCCCTTCTATTTGGAAAAAAGCCCTTATCCTACCGCTTCCTAAATCAGCCAATCCTTCTTCCTTATCCCATTACCGACCAATTTCTATCCTTCATATCCTATCCAAAGTCCTTGAAAGTATTGTGAACCAGCAACTCTCACGGTATCTCTCTTCCAAAGGCCTGCTGAGCCCTTTCCAATCAGGTTTCCGTCCTGGCCATAGTACTGCTACAGCTCTGGTCAAAATAACAGATGACATCCGTTTGGCCATGGAGCGGAAATCACTAACGGTCATGGTGTTACTGGATTTCAGCAGCGCCTTTAATTCAGTTGACTTTGACATCCTTCTCGGTATCCTATCCTCTCTAAATATCTCGTCTTCAGTAATTGTGTGGTTTGAATCTTATCTTCGAGGGCGCTCGCAGTCGGTCCGCCACGACGAGGCTACCTCCGAGTGGTGTAATCTTACTGCAGGTGTTCCTCAAGGTGGCATACTCTCTCCTCTTCTCTTCTCGGTATTTATTAATGCTATTACCAAAATTATCTCTTCTAATTACCATCTTTACGCAGACGACTTGCAGATTTATCGTCACTTTAAAGTGGAGGATTTTAGTTTAGCCATAGCTGCCATCAATAGTGATCTTGGTAACATTAGCGATTGGGCCAAAAGCTTTGGCCTTCTGGTAAACCCATCTAAGTCACAAGCTCTCGTTATTGGTGGCCAGTATATGCTTAACACAATAGTAAATATATGTCCACCTCCAGTAATTTACGATGACGTTCCCATTACTTATTCCAAATGTGCCAAAAACCTTGGGATATTTATTGACTGCACCTTATCATGGTCCGAACACGTTGCAGAAGTAAGCAGGAGAGTATACTGTTCATTTCAGTCCCTAAAACGGCTTCAGAAGTTCTTGCCTTTTCGCACTAAAATTTACCTTGCTCAATCACTTCTACTTCCTCTTCTGGACTATGCCGATGTCTGTTTCCTGGATGCAAATGAACAACTTCTCAACAAGCTCGAACGTCTACAGAATTTATGTATCCGATTCATTTACGGCCTCCGAAAGTATGACCACGTGTCCGAGTTTCGGTCGCAGTTGAATTGGCTACCTATTCGGAGACGTCGAGATTGTCATATTCTATCATTCCTCTATTCTATCCTTCATAACCCCAATGCTCCCACATATCTCCGTGAACGCTTTGAGTATTTGTCCCGCGAGAAAAAATCTGTCGTTCAACTACTTCACTTCTACTTCGAATGTCTTCTCACTCCTCAAGCCGGTATGACGGATCATTTACTGTTCAAGCAGTGCGTTTGTGGAATGCCCTTCCACATTCAATTCGCGCTACAACATCTCTTGACGTGTTTAAGAGAAAGACAAAAGAACACTTCTTTCAATTAACTAAGCAGGCAGGCAGTTAATATTTATGTGTATATTATATGTTTATTATATATATATATGTTATTTAATTAGGTATGTAGTTACGAAAGTAACTTAGTATGTAGTATTAGTAAGCAGGTTTATGTATATATTTATTTACCACTGGTAAATTCTGTTTTGTTATTATTTTTGTATTATTTTTAAGTTTAATTGTTGTGCACTGTTTCTAACCCATCTCATATAAGCTCTCACTCTGACAAAGGTTTGCTGGAAGAGAACTCATAGTTGAGTTAAGCTCGCCTGTGTACATGCTAGCTCTAATGTTTTATATAAATATGTATTTCTGTGTGCAATAAAGAATAAATAAATGTAGTCTATATGTGGACCCGACCTCTTAGTAATATTCATGCAAAAAATGAAGTAAATCCATACACTACTTTTTGAGTTTAGCCCGGACATACATACAGACAAACAGACAAAAATTCTTAAAACTATAGTTTTTGCTTCCGTCTCGATTGTAGATCACGCCCCAAGTATCATTTTACAAAAATATTCAATGTACAGTTTTGACTTTTCTACGATTTTATTATATCTATAGAAGATATAATAAAATTTCAGGATCTACCCGTAAAACTATAAAAATTACCGCGGCAGCGACCGGCCATGTGCCACAAAGCCAGTCGCGTTTTACGAGATGTCGTACGAGCGTGCATTCGAACTATGGTGAGTCGCAGTACATTTTTGGCGCATAGGCGTTAATCGCACATACACTTGTCGACCTCATATAGTACACTCATCAAACTGCTATCGCCAACCCGTCTGCCAAGTTTGGCGATTATGGCATACCTATCCCCCCATTCTTTGGGGAGGCTTTTGTTCAGCAGTGGACGTACTTTGGCTGACATGATGATAATATAAATGTTTTATAATTGTCAGGTTGGCATGAAAAAAAATGTTTATTCACAATTAATAAATCTTCTTTACAGATATTATACTTCTGCCAAACTGCATAACAGTTTGTTGGCAGATGAAGCTCCCTTTTTCCAATTTTCTTATATAACTATAATATAATGCCTAGGTACTATTTACTAATATCTCAGATTCTACATGGTTTAAGAGTAACTTTTTAATTATAGTCTTGAACATATTTTTACTCATGTTAGCATACACATACATTACATAGTTACAGGCTTTGCCTATTATCGGATCTGATAGCGGTGTGTAAGATAAGTCTTTGCTCAGCGCGCAAAGCTTTGTCGCAAACTCACGACCTCTGTCTTAGAAGTCAGGACCACTCACTACTAGACCAGCAGGCAATTTAACTAAACTTTCAGAAAATATTAATTCAGTTTCTAATATAAATCACTATCAACGTTAAATGAAGAAATCCATCTAAAACAATTAATTCACAATGAAACAGATTCATATAAATATTAGTGCGCTGAGTACAACCGATGTTCTGATGAATTAAAGGTACAGCCAACCACGTTATCATCTATAGGTATACCTAAGTCACCAGATGTCAGCCAATATCTCAACAGAGACTGGCTGACAAAGGAGAACATATTACTGTGGAGGGGTGTACACAGGTGCTTTAAGCCTAATTTACCCCCGTTCATTTCGGATGCACATTGTAGCAATTTTGTGATTCTAGACTGCTACAAGGTGCGCAATAACGTATTTGACTCGACCCAAGATTCGAATCCAGGACTACATTAACTCTGGCTAATAACGTTACTGACCAATGTGGCACTTATGAATTAAAACAGTTATGATAGGCCAAACGGTATGGCCATTGCGTTTCACCTGAAATTCAAATACAAGCTTGCGCATGTGGCATCATCAACGTACAACGTAAGCGTCAATTAGTTCGCTGCTACCCCCACGCACCTGAGATCAGCACGAAGCAGATTTATTATGTTCCGTAATAAAAACACAGAACTCTTTATTATCTGGGGAGTTACAGGAGTCGATGGTTCATGGTAATCGATTACTTTCATACCAGTAATATATTTGCTTACCGATGGTTCAACGCACAAACACCCAATACGTCCATTTATTCACCTACCCGTACCTACTTGCCTACTAGTAACTACTCCACGTAATTAATCTGGTGTCAAAGTTATTCAAGTAAGCCAGAAGGGCGGCCTGTTTGTAGCCATTAAAACATGTCGGTACATGTCCGAATGGCTACAGCCAGGCCTGACACGTGCAACCCAATACACCGAAACGCCCTGGGGCTCTACCGCCTAAGTCACCGAACATTGATTTCTTAAATGGCGTTCAAATAAATAAAGGTTAAAAATGACTTAATCAATCGTTAAATCGGCTTCAACATTGACAATCGATTCCGGACCATTTATGACGTCACATGTGCTCATGAAAGCCGATTTAACGATTGATTAAGTCATTTTTAACCTTTATTTCTTTGAACGCCATTTAAGAGATCGATGTTCAGCGACTTAGCCGTTAGAGTCCCTGGAATCAAACTAGGCACTCACGCATTTTTTAATTGATGGTCTCGTTCTCCGCACCTCGCAGATAATTTCGATAACCTTACAGTTTTCACCATAAAAGGGAAGCTATTTAAGTTAAGGGTAGCAAACCAAAGCCTGCGCTTATACTTCTAAGAGTTAGACTGTACATCATTGTAAATTAAAACTTCTATCAAAGTGTTCACTGGTGGAAATATTGCCAACATCTGTAATAATAAGTGATTAATTGTTTAATTTAAACTTTTAACTACGTGCAATAATACTTAAGTAAAGTTCGTTTGCGATCATCAGTCAGGGATAAACGCCAGACAAGTATCTAAGGCATTACATCTCAAACTATAACAAACCTTTTAGGATTGAGCAAAACTTACAGTAATAACTTATGGTTTTAACGCCCTAGATTTTAATTAATAAGAAATTGAAATTATTACCTACAAAATCCCATCTTCAAAGAAAGAGTAATAAGGTTTGTGTAAAGAGTCGGCCAGCGCAAACGATGCTCTTGGGCTTGCAAGCTTCCATAGGCTTCGGTGACAGGCGGGCTGCAAGCGTGTTTACAAACTAAGTAGTATAACAAACGCCAGAAAAAAAAATACAGGCAAAAGTTTGATGTAAATCGACCCTTCTTTTAATCTCCACTATTGCCTACCACAACCCTTAGTTTATATTATTATAGTTTATGACAAGTGTTAATGTTACCAAATACCGGATAGCGTAAACATCTTTCTATGTAAAATATTTTGATGAGTGATTATGGCAATTACTGCAGGTTTGTTGTAATATTTAAAATCGCAAAGACAAAGCAGAAAAGTGTATTTATACAATTTTTACAAAAATAAATTCAATTATATTAGAGTTAGGGTATAAGCAAACCTAAATCTGCATTAACATTATTGTGCAATGTCCAAACAAGCGCCCCGAATGCTATGATCCGAGCCGCAAACACTGCTAACTCACTGGATAGACAAACAGGCGATATAAGCCGCACGTCGGAGTCGCGCTGCAACACGACATTGTTACCCTCAGACCACAGCTAGATTTAGAATCAACGATGGTTTAAATGGTCGAAGGCTGGAGTTTGTTGAAGTTATACTTCTTTTGGCGCGATGGAGAAAAATGATGAGAGTGAATTTTTACGATGCGCGCGCACACCGACTCCAAACAATTTAACAGCATGAAGTTAGTTCTAGGTGGTATGACAGTGAATTTTTACGATGCGCGCGCATCGTATAAATAACAGCATGAAGTTAGTTCTAGGTGGTATGACAGTGAATTTTTACGATGCGCGCGCATCGTAAAAATAACAGCATGAAGTTAGTTCTAGGTGGTATGAAAATTGATAACTATGTTCAATTTGTATATTAAGAAGTATAACTTCTAACGCGTGTACATAAGTACACACAAGTTTTTTTTTTGGAGAGTGTGGACAGTTTGCTCCACTGTTACACGAGGCAATGCTTCACAGGTGGAGGCAGCCAGCTCAGCGCCCCTCTCAGGGCCACTATTTGTGCGAGCCATATGCAGTTGTTCTGACTCTGGGAGTGCTTTTTGTTCATGAGATTTATTTTTGTACAATGAATTATTAAATGCAGGCCTTATGTTTTAAAATATAAATAGAAGTCTTTTAGGTCCCATGGATGAGAGCAGTTTTACAAAATGACACTTTTATTGATGGTCATAGTTTCTCATTTACTGTTTTATATCTGTTTGCAACGACTACTACTTAAGAAATTCAGGCTTTCCATAAATTTGCACATGTAATAGAACAGTTTTGAAATATACTGAAAACAACTTGTATATTTTTAGTGTATTTTGCTAACACTTTCAAATATTATTGAGCATTACTACATTTATATTTATAATACTTGAAATTATATGAAATCCTTTGTATTTCAAAATTTAATATATTACAACCCATACTACTACAGCTACTATTTTGAGAAAAGCCAACCCTATTTATGATTCACTATCAATTTATGTTCGACATGATACTAATATTTGGTATTCTTTTAAAACTTGGTAAAACAGCTCGAATACATCTATATCTCTCTGCAATAATGGCAGCCAATGTTGTTTGGGACACACTTACACTTAACATCAATCACGTATTGCCGTGACCTCTTGCAACCCTTTTCATGCCTCTAGCTATGCTGCGTCTTGGTTTGTGGTCTCTAGTCGAACTTTTCTATCGCAGCGGTGGTTCTGCAGGCGGTGAGCCGCACCTATTGCCACTTCAGTTTGACAATTCTTCTACACAGATATGTCGGTAACTTTGGTTTGCCTGTTGATTTCAACGTTTCGATTGGATCTCACTGTGAAACCTTAACCCTTCTTATGCGGCACACAGTTATACTGGTAATGCGATTATCTGGAGTGTATTCTGTAAGGTCTGGAGGTACTTCCACAGGAGAGCTGTCCATAAGACCTATACAATATTTCATTAAAAAGTATTACCGGTCGTACTATACTCACTTGTGCCGCAAATAATAAAATTTAAATCAATAATATTGCTTCAAGCAATCGTAATTTATTAATGGATAACTTACTGGTTAGCCAATTCTAGTAATACAATATTATTAATGATATCGTATCAACAAGCAATAAGGTGTCGGGCATCGCGTCGGACACTGTGACCCCGCTCAATCGTTGCTCAGAATTACTCCGCACACTGATTGTACGGGTTAATCTATTGGCCGGCTGTTAATCTGCCGCTTATCTCGCAGAATGTCTGTTGATTAATACGCCGTGTATCGACAAGCTGTGACCTTTCACGCTAACACTACTACATAATTGGTGGCTGAGCCAGCTGAATTAGGGAGTCCATTTTACCACAGTACGTCATCAAAATATATTTATGATGCATTAAAAATATGTTATTTTGAAACAAAAAAAATCTGCTGGGAGCAAAGCAGTTGGTAGTGCTATATGCATGTGCCTCGGAGAGTACGAAAAGCCGACGGTCATGTACAGACGCCAGCACATCCAGCTACCCCAATCTTTCAAATTTCTTTTATAGATTTTCAACTTTATCACAAAAACATATGGTTCACTTCCGTCTGTACCTGACATTTGTTTATGTTTATGATTTCAACTGGGTTTGCGCGCATATTTGGAACCTGGGGCTCTACCGGCTAAGTCGCCGAACAACGTTTTCGTGAATGGCGTTCAAATAAATAAAGGTTAATAATTACTTAATCAATCGTTAAATCGGCTTCAACGTTGACAATCGATTCCGGACCATTTATGACGTCACATGTGGTCATGGAAGCCGATTTGACGATTGATTAAGTCATTTTTAACCTTTATTTATCTGAACGCCATTCACGAAACCGATGTTCGGCGACTTAGCCGGTAGAGCCCCTGTAATATGTACCGTGAAGATGGATGGCCCCTATTGAGACCAGCGACCAATGCAAAATATCGGTCCGGAGGATACTTAATACCGCTTGTTAAAACAATAATATTAAGAACAAGGAAAATGGCTTAAAATTTAAAAATAAAACTTGCCCGCGCCGTGGGACTTTTACCTTCTACCTTTTTATGGGCAGTTTTTCTTCCTGTAGATTTATATTTTACCATAATTTTATTCTTTTATAATCTCTGGATATTATATAAGCACGGCTATACAAACTGTAACTTAATAGTGGACAATGTTGAAACAGCACAATTTGTTAATAATAGAAAACAACAAACAACATATTAAGGAAAACCGTTCTGTAAAATACGAAAAATGCTATAATAATAAGGCATCATTACTAACCGAAAATAATATTTCAAGAAAATAAAGAAAAGTAAAAAAAAATTAATAATAATATCTTGGGACAATGTCACACAGATCATCCTAGCCCCAAACTAAGCAAAGCTTGTACTATGGGTACCAGGAGACGATATACAGACTTATATAGATAGATAAATACTTAACTAACAGAAACAAATATTCGTGCTCATCACACAAATATTTGCACTTACCGGGATTCGAACCCAGGACCACCAGCTTCGTAGGCAGGAGCACTACTAACTAGGCTACGGTGAAAAATCCTTGTATATGTAACAAGTTTTACATTTCAATTAAGAGCCTAGAGAGAAAGCCGTGTAATAGGCTTTGGTCGGAAAATCCGCTCATAGCTGACGTAGTTTATCTCTCAAATACCCACGAAACTTCAGATTCATAAATCATGGAGTTTTTGAAAGTTTGCGTTCAGTCAGTGAGTTAATAAGTGAACCTTTCATGTGGTGCAGCCGTTACGACAGTCGCCGTGCTGCTTCATGTCTCGGGTTCGATTCCCGCGCAAGGCAACTATCTGTGTGACCTCTAATTAGTTGTTATGAGTCTCGATGTACATAGAGACTCATAACAACTATTGATATAACGATATAGATGTACATTGAGTCCGTCTATTATATGTTTGTAAAGAACCCCGTGAACAGGGATAAGGGATTAGCCTAGTGCGGGCTTTGTCTTCAACAAAATATATATAACTACATAGTAGAAAGTGAACCAATCAAATAGCTCGCTAATTTTATTGTGAAGGCACTTTTTGTAACTAAGCCCAACAAAAACTTTTAAACATAATTAATGCCCGTATGCCCAAATCTACATATGTACTCGTATGCACATACTCACTTGTATATAATCGAAAGAGACAGAGAGTCACATGGTAAAGGCATAATGCTTTTTACTTACGTCACTGTATTTTCTTTCTTAATGTTGTCGAATCGTTGCTAACAATTTCAATGTAATAATAAATTCATTAAAATATCAATCAATGTAGAAATTGGATATATATACAAACGTAAAACAACTTTATAAACTGTGATGAACAGTGTAAGTAAACAATTTACATATTCTGAAAATCTCGCATTTAATTTTTTTTTTTCGTGTTTAAATGATGTCCCGATTCTGTATATATTAATTAAAGTCTAAGGAGAAGTTCTGCTTATATGTAGTGAGGCCCAGGATTCGTGGGCTTGGTAACATGTTCTGTGTTATAAAATTATGTATTCATCTTTAAACAGTATGCTTCGGTCATCGTGTGATTTTTTTTATTTTCAGTTGGCCATGCTAACCGCTAGCTAACCTAGTGCTACAGATTATGCCTATGGTTATTATAGTATCTATGGTCGAATGCTGCCTCGTCCACAGCCTTATTATCTGTCATCATCTTATCAGCTGAAAGACGTCCACTGCTGGACAAAGGCCTCCCCCAAAGATCAATTGCCGGTCTTGCGCTATTCGCATCCAGCAGTTTCCAGCGACCCGCAAAAGATCATCGGCCCATCTTGTAGGGGGCCTACCCACGCTGTGTTTTCCGGTTCGTGGTCGCCACTCGAGAACCTTTCTGCCCCAACGGCCGTCGGTTCTACGAGCTATGTGCCCCGCCCACTGCCACTTCAGTTTTGCAATTCTTCGGGCTATGTCGGTGACTTTGGTTCGCCTGCGGATTTCGACATTTCTGATTCGATGCCGCAGGGAAACTCCGAGCATAGCCCTCTCCATTACTCTTTGGGCGACCTTGAGCCTTCTAACAAGACCCATAGTGAGCAACCACAACGGCAACACACACTGGTCGAAGACTTTCGACTTGAGACACTGCGGTATTTTGGACGAGAAGATGTTACGCAGCGTTCCGAACGCCGCCCAGCCGAGTTGGATTCAACGATTGACCTCCTTGTCGAAGTTGGACCTACCTAGTTGGATGGTCTTTCCTAGGTGAATATATGTACCACTATAGAAATATTTAAAACAAATAGATTAATCAATAACCATTTCACAAATAAATATTACATACATAGTCTCACGCCTGTTTCCCAGAGGGGTTGGCAGAGATAACGGATTGCATTTGCCACGATCTTTGCACACCTCTTTTGCCTCGTTCACTGTCAAAAGACCTCGTTAAATAAATATTATAGTGATTATAACTATTTCTTTAACATAAATTAACATAATCTTTAAGATAATTGAAAAATTATTATTAAAAATCCAAAGAATATTACCAAAGTCAATAATCTACCTTTAAACCAACGTGATTCAGAGCGCAAGATATCGTTTCGGAATTAAGTCCGAAAATTACTCGATAGTAAGCCACCACCCAGCTTTTCTTTAATTAAAATTTGTTTTTGCTGCTCAAGTGGGGTTAGTGAAACAAATGGCGCTTGCTTCTTGGTAACTAAAAATAAAACGAGTGTATTACATTAACTCTGGAAGAATCCCTCCCATGTCTTGGTTTTAGGCATTACTAAATAGATACTGATAATAATAGTACTAAAGAAATATATACGTGATGGGCAATTGAGATTAAATTACCCAGTCAGTTACTTGATTAAATATACTAAAACTATAATTATCTAATCATTATCCTTATCAAATTAATATTAAGATTGTTAATTTAAGATATTTTAATTAACTAGTTATCAAATTATTCGTTTATTTGTAAAGGTGTTCTTCATTAAATATTAAATCAATAAATAATTGTAGAAGAGTGATTAACTGCTGGGTGAGTTGAGTAACCCGCGCTCAAGAACCAAACAGATTCAAACACCAAAATGGGTGTTGTCTAGGTTAGAACGTGTTTGGTAACTGACGTGAAAATTACACGAGTGAGTCGGTTCTTATAGGGGCGTTTTGTGATATTTTGCTCTACTAAAGGCTTGTCTGCTCAACAAATCAGCAAATCGAAATGAAATCAATTTATCCGCTAAGTAGCTATAATTCCCCAAAAACAAACACAAAAATCATGTGCAACGAATTTTATAATATAAATTTACCACTTTCTATTAAACTGGGATAAAAATAGCACCTTTCTAGTCCTTGTATTCATTTATAATAACCGAACAATAAATGACTCACCATTCTCCATTTATACACAGCAACACTACTAACTAATGCACTCCAAAAACAAATTTAAATAAGAAAATATTATTGGAATCGAAGACGAATGATAGTGAGAGGACCCGGTTTAAAAAAGTAACCCTGTAGAGTTTAAAAACATTTAAGTTTAATAATACGCTATGTTACGTTTAATTTTATGCAATACGCTACGTTTAATTTTGGATGTTTTGGAATTTTGAAATTTTTCATTACCATCATAAATTTCTAAAAAATGATTATTATAAACAGATGAAAATGATTCTGAGATTAGCCGAAACTTATTGATCTATCTATACGATAGGCAGATCGTGAAGATCTATACGATCTAACTACCAAAACATTAACTGAATCGATGCTGTTCGGCTGGTGGCTACTACTGAAGGCAAAAAGCAGCTATAGTTTGACTCTTTAAATCACTGCTCCGAGAAAACTAATAAAATTCCACGCAAGTTTCCACTTGTCATTGTAATAGGATCTTTTTGAATTCGGATCTTAATGAAGCTTGCGGTAATATTTCTATTCGCTAGAGCGGGGCTTTCGACCTGTGTTGCGAAAAATCGAAGAGCGACGGTCGGAGCTCCACGATAATACGGTGGCAGAGTGGAACTACGATTTGCGCAACCGAATGTGGGGCACACCACGATAGTGGCGGTAAGGCCCATAATGGAGGTAGGACTGGAGAAAGGTACGGCACCCTCACTTATCGGCTTACGCAGGTACTCTCGAATCATGGATGCTTCAGGGAGTACCTGCATCGGATAGGCCGAAAAGAGACGCCCGGTTGTCACCGTTGTGGTGGAATTGGTGGAATTCCCAGCTTGAGAGACACAACGCCGTGTTGCCGGGGCTGCAAAGGGTGCGGTTGACATCTCGCTTGCAACGGTGAGCGAATTCATGAGCAACTTCTGCGAGGATGTGATGATCGCAAAAAAGGTGTCTGAGCGAAAACGGAAGACATCGTCCTCCCTGCCAAGCCGCGCCAGGAAAACCGGCCGACGTAGGGCGCATGTCGCCAATCTCTGGGCTCCATGAGGAGTGGCCTACGGACGGTGGACTTGGAGCAGTCCACCGTCCGACCAGAATAGGTCTGAGATGTTGCGCGCCGTGTTCCGCGCCTCTCTTGAGGAGGGGGGCGAAGATGGCCCAATGGACGTGGGGCTCACTGAAAAGTGGGCCAGCGCCTGTCCAGACTGCGGTGAATGCGCGAGCGAACCCCGTGGTCTGGACGGTAGGTGGCTGAGGTACACTGTGTGGATTTAGTCGGTAAACCTAGCCCTACCACTGGGAGTCCGACATACCCCGTCGCGCATCGCTTCCCCAGCGGCGGGAGGATTTAAAAAGTATGTCCCCACGTAATATAAAAAAAATTCTATTACCTCAAGGTCGAATATCATCCGAATCCAATTTGTATGCAGAATTAGTGATCATGGAGATACAGAACCTCTACACAACCTCCCAAACTCTACACAAAACGGGTCTTTTAGTAGCTTAGCAATGCTGCTTGTCCTTGCTGCAACATTCAAAACCTGACATGACCTTAAGCTCTAAACACAAAGCCAATAATTTAAGACCTTCAACCGGAATCTAGAATGAGAAACCCCAGATTTCACTATTCATCTCGCAAATTTTCAAGAGAGTATATTTTCGATGCGGGCTCTCAATCTGTGGGCTTGTGGACTTGGCTAGTCGCCAGGCGTTGGAGAAAAACCGACCATTTACCTACATGATTTATCGGTCTTCATCCACTTTAGTTCTGACTTAACTAGCTAAGGAAATGCAGATTTCAGCCCGTTACCAGCGTAATGTCCCTCGAATGGAAATCTGTGACCAAAACACACACACAGAATTCTATATTCTTTAACTCAGTACTTTTACACTTGTATCACGGGGGACTTATGGTTCAATACATGGACACAAAGCACATCAAGACGGAACGGCTATGTGATATTAAATATGGTGGGTAGAGTGAGTGGTTGAAGAATGAAATACAATACTCTTTATTGTACACCAAATTAATTACAAAAAAAGAACATGATTAGTAGCTAATAATGTAAAAAGGTCGGCTACATAATACTGCGATATAATAATAACAACAATTATAACAATTTTATTTTATAAAAATAATTATTAGAATCTCAAACTTGTGAAAAAATATGTATAAAAATAAGTATGAACTTATTTTCCTCCCTAAAATCTTTAAAGTGACTTTGAATGCTTATAATATAATACAAACTAGAATTAAGTTTGCTATAAATAACGTTATTGGTTTAAATATCTTTTAACTTTTAAAGTCTCCGTCAGTGGAGGCGCGGAAGGGAGAGTTATTTTCAGAATACGAGAATATTAATAGTGTTCTGGCACAAATATCGAGAACTGCGGCCTATCATCAACATTGACGGGCGTGTTGGCGACGTTGGCAAATGCTTGCCTTTCACGTCGGAGGTCCTGGCTTCGTTTCCAACCCAGGACAGATATTTGTGTGACTGAACATGTCTGTTTTTCCTGATTCTGGGTGTAATTATCTATATAATTATTTATTTACAAAAGAAAAGTAGTATATGTAATATATTAGTTATCTGGTTTCCATAGTACTAGCTCTGCTTAGTATGGGATCAGATGGCCGTGTGTAAATAATGACCCAGTATATTATTATTATTTTAGTCGTATGACGTCCAGTGCTGGATAAGAGCCTCCCCCAAGAATGGAGCGATATGCCATAATCACCAAGTTTGGCTCATAGTACTAAAAGACGCTGGTAGATATTCCCTCGGGTCAACTTCTACGGCACCCATGGGATGAGATTAATAATAATAATAATATAATAATGTTATGATTTCCAAATAATTGGTAACATTTTTGGTGATTTGTTTACTTAAAAAGGTATGATTTTGCTTTGCATTTAATTTAATAATTATTAAAAGGATATAATATGCCTAAAAGAGGTGAATGAGCGGAATGGCCGATGCATTCAGTTCATTCCCGTTCATGACATTCAGAATGGTCGCTAGTTCGGTCGGCAGTCTTTACCGAGCGCTCGAGCCGAAAGGTTTTTAACAAGTGTTGTATGTTGTGCTTCTGATTTGTTATAATACAGAAGTACATTAATTTTGCTAAGTGTTGTAATGGTGTAATCCCGAAGAATTAAATATACGTCTATTGCTACTGAAAAACGTGTTTTCTTATCATCTCAGAAGTGGCAATTACCCAGGAAAAAGGTATGTAACTCCATATTTAAAAATAAAACAAAGAAATAATATGATTTAATTGCTTGTAGTTGTTCATATTTGTGGACAGTGTTTAAACTATCTTACAAAGATATAGCATTCAATGATTTATCTGTAGATATAAATGAACTTTATGGATTAAAGATTTGTTTTATATCATAACTATCTGTGTCCCGCGGTTTTACCCGCGTTAAACTTTATAAATTATCACAGCTCCTCTCCCGTAGTTGATGGCGTGATAATATGTAGCCTATATGATGGCCCGACCTCTTAGTAATATTCATGCAAAATTTGAAGTAAATCCAATACAGTACTTTTTGAGTTTAGCCCGGACATACATACAGACAAACAGACAAAAATTCTAAAAACTATATTTTTGGTATCGAATTAGATTGTAGATCACGCCCCAACTAACATTAAAAAAAAAATTCAATGTACAGTTTTCACTTTTCTACGATTTTATTATATGTATAGATTTGTTAATGGTGTAGCATTACCCATATGGTCAGGGCAACTCTCTAATAATGGACTATGCTGGCTAACTGTGTTATGTAATCGTGAGTTCGGGTACGTGGCTAGGGCTACTCTCTAGCAGTACTAATAAGCACACATTGTTGCATATGGTGACCGAACGTATTTAACGTTCGAGATGGTTCACAGTTAGGCATGGGAATAGATTAAATTTACCAACATCCCATCTATCTATGCACTCTACAAGCCCGTTGGTCATGTCAATAAAAGTCTATAATAAACTTCCAGAAGAATTAAAAAAAGAAAAAAAAAAAGGATAATACTTTTATTAAAAAACTAAAGCTTTTCTTATTACAGAAAAGAAAAGAATACTTGGACTCAAAGAAATAATTCTATAGATCTTGACATTTATTAATCTGATAATCTTTTCGCTTTAAATATTGACATTTTTAAATTAAAATTTGGTATACTATGATTCTTACAAATAGCATAAATTCTTAACCTTTTTATTATTAACCAAAAGCCTTCTTCCTCTCTTCTACTATGCTGTGCCCGACAGGGTCCATAATTGTTACATAATTATAAGATTATACCATCTGTTATACATTATGGAAGCAATAAATGATTGAGTATTGAGTATGGATAAAATTGAATTTTTATACCATTATGACTAAATTCATAAGCTTCTTGAAAGATTTAAATGGAAATTTGTAGAATACATTTGTTTATAGTATGATTAATTACAAGCAACATTGTGTAGATATAAATTGTTGGTTACTTAAATGACTGCTATGATATTTTATTTATTGATAAATACAGGATAGAATAGAGATTCTTGACCAGTTTTGTTAGTGGGCGTACTATGTGACTTCGCTGGTTAATCGAGTGAGTAGGTGTCTCACCGGATGTTGAGCGGGTCGCTAGTCGTCGGATAATGTTTGTTAAAGGGCGTACTATGTGACTTCGCTGGTTAATTGAGTGAGTAGGTATCTCACTGGATGTTGAGCGGGTCGCTAGTCGTCGGATAATGTTTGTTAAAGGGCGTACTATGTGACTTCGCTGGTTAATTGAGTGAGTAGGTATCTCACTGGATGTTGAGCGGGTCGCTAGTCGTCGGATAATGTTTGTTAAAGGGCGTACTATGTGACTTCGCTGGTTAATTGAGTGAGTAGGTATCTCACTGGATGTTGAGCGGGTCGCTAGTCGTCGGATAATGTTTGTTAAAGGGCATACTATGTGACTTCGCTGGTTAATTGAGTGAGTAGGTATCTCACTGGATGTTGAGCGGGTCGCTAGTCGTCGGATAATGTTAGTTTGGAAGCGTACTATGTGCCTTCGTTGGTTAATTGAGTGAGTAGGTATCTCACTGGATGATGGACGGGTTAATAGTCATCGGATAAAGTTATTTTGGAAGCGTACTATGTGCCTTCGCTGGTTAATTGAGTGGGTAAGTATCTCACTGGATGATGAGCGGGTTGTTAGTCGTCGGATAAAATTATTTAGTGGGTTTACTATATGGATACACTGGAGTTTTGGATAGTTATGGTTATTACTGGTAGTTGAGTGTGTGACTAGTCGTCAAATAAAGTGTCCTATGAATGCTTACAACAGTCTATGCTAATCAAAACAAGTGATCTGGTCAATGAGTAGTTTACTCGATAAAAATTAACCAGTTTTATTTATTTTTGTTGTTACATATGAAACGTTTAGAAGACTTTTACTGTGTTGAGAACTGAAAAGAAAGAACTGAAAGACTGTGTTGGTTTTTCTTTGTTTTGAGTAGAATGATTCAGTACATCTGTTATGATTTACTGGATTTGAACTCATATATTCATTGTTACATGATTATGAATGGATTATGTTGAGGTTAAGTTTTAAGACGGTGTTGATTTTTCTATGTTTTGAGTAGAATGATTCTGTCCATGTGTTATGATTTACTGGATTTTAACTCATTTATTCGTTGTAACATGATTATGAATGGATTATGTCGGGGTTAAGTTTTAAGACGGTGTTGATTTTTCTATGTTTTTAGTAGAATGATTCTGTACATCTGTTATGATTTACTGGATTTTAACTCATTTATTCATTGTAACATGATTACGAATGGATTATGTAGGGGTTAATCTTAAAGATTGTGTTGATTTTGTCTATGTTTTGAATAGAATGATTCTGTACATCTGTTATGATTTACTGGATTTTAACTAATTTTTTTTATTATAACATGATTATGAATGGATTATGTCGCGGAGAATGTATATGTTTCAGTGAGGTGTTGATGACGACTGATGATGAAGCAGGTGCTCCTCCTGATACACCTCGGAGATCTCAGAAAAGTATGGTTAAACTACGAAGTCCATCGTGAAATAGTTCAAGTGAAGAAGTGGTATCTAAAGATTTTCTGAACATGGTTAAAGTTAGCTGGTTTAGCAAAGAGATTGTTTGGAGCTTCGCTAACAGTTGTTTTTGGTTCAGGTATTATTTAAACCAATTTTAAGCAGATCCTCGGATTCCGGAGCCATATAGTTTTTGAGTAGTTATGGCACAATCTGGTATTTTATTGTCAATTCTTGATACATTAATATTTAAGAAGTCTTATACTTTCGACAACCTTTTAATTCTGCAACAAACATATTCTTTTTTTTTTCGAAGTAAGAATAAATTTGGGCTTATATATACTTGATGATTGTAGAGAATACTGACAAGAAATCTCTAGGCTTATAGAATTCTACATATCATTTTTCTATTTTTAAAGAGAGGTTTTATTAGTTTGTCTAGATAAATATCTGAAGTTAATCCAATGTTCAGGATATCGCTTAGAGGGTCAGCAATGACTTCTTTGTCTGTTTTAACTATTTTTGTCGATACATCGTCATTGTTATAGTGGTAGTTTTTTATTTTTCACTTTGTTTTTGTTTTGTAATAATGTGTTATTGACAAAATGTATTCTATGGTTGTATTCAAAACTTTTGTATTTGTTTATTTTATTTGAATGTTATGATTTGCTGATGTTTTTTTAGAAAAGTATATGTAACTTATGTTTATGTATTGTGTGTGCCAGGAGGCAACACAGGGTCGGATGGCCGAATGTTATGATTTCCAAATAATTGGTAACATTTTTGGTGATTTGTTTACTTAAAAAGGTATGATTTTGCTTTGCATTTAATTTAATAATTATTAAAAGGATATAATATGCCTAAAAGAGGTGAATGAGCGGAATGGCCGATGCATTCAGTTCATTCCCGTTCATGACATTCAGAATGGTCGCTAGTTCGGTCGGCAGTCTTTACCGAGCGCTCGAGCCGAAAGGTTTTTAACAAGTGTTGTATGTTGTGCTTCTGATTTGTTATAATACAGAAGTACATTAATTTTGCTAAGTGTTGTAATGGTGTAATCCTGAAGAATTAAATATACGTCTATTGCTACTGAAAAACGTGTTTTCTTATCAATAATATCTCGGGACAATGTTACACAGATCATCCTAGCCCCAAACTAAGCAAAACTTGTATAGGTACCAGGCGACGACTATATATATAAGTATTTATCTATCTATATACTTATATAGATAGATAAATACTTATGTACATAGGAAACATCCATGACTCAGAAACAAATATTCGTGCTCATCACACAAATATTTGCACTTACCGGGATTCGAACCCAGGACCACCAGCTTCGTAGGCAGGACCACTACCAACTAGGCTACGGTGACCGTCAAAAGTGACTGTGGGTGGCGATATTCGATGCCGTCAACCACACAGCAAATTAAAGTTATCCCACCTGTGAACTCAATTAAAGAAACTACAAGTTACTCTATAGGCTAGCTACTCAAAACTAAGCCACAAAACCAAATATTTATTTATATAATTATTCAATTGAAGGCCAACACGGACCAATTATAAAAACAAAACTAATGCAAATACAATACAATTACAGGTCAACACAATGTATTTTTTTATTTATTTCTTAAAGGAAACGCCCGCATTAGGGAAATAAGCCCTGTGTCGCGGGGTATATTACATACATATAATAGACGGACATAAATTACATCCAGACTCAGAACAATTATGGGCCACAGAAATAGTTGTCCAGCGCGGGACTCGAACCCGCGACACGAAGCGGCGAGACGCCTATCTTAGCCGCTGCGCCACACGTGCAGCATTACAACAATATTTCCACATTATCCCGTACACGTACCATGTCGCAGTGATACAAGTATTGGCAGTCGCTGGGCGAAATAATATTTATAAAAAACCGGCCAAGTTCGAGTCGGACTCGTCCATGAAGGGTTCCGCAGCAGCAAGTATTTCAGTTGATTAAATGAAAGGTAAATTGCGGTTTACGATTTATGACGCATTAAAAAAAACATACTCACTAGATCTCGTTCAAACCAATTTTCGTTGTTAGTTTACATGGTAATGCACATCATATATTTTTTTTAGTTTTATCATTCTCTTATTTTAGAAGTTACAGGGGGGGGGGGGGACACTCATTTTTCCACTTTGGAAGTGTCTCTGACGCAAACTATTCAGTTTAGAAAAAAAATATATTAGGAACCTCAATACCATTTTTGAAGACCTATCTGTAGATACCCCACAAGAATGGGTACGGTGAAAAAAATGTTTTTGATTTTTAGTTGTATATATCCCCCAAAATTATTATTATTTTTCTATTTTTGTGTGAAAGTCTTAATGCGGTTTACATAATACATCTACTTACCAAGTTTCAATAGTACAGCTCTAATAGTTTCGGAAAAAAGTAGCTGTGACATACGGACGGACAGACAGACAGACATGACGAATCTATAAGTATTCCGTTTTTTGCCATTTGGCTACGGAACCCTAAAAACATATTTCGAGACTATTTGGGACTTACTACTACAAAGACTTGGGATATACTGTGTTTCATGTTTACTGGTAGCTGAGTAGAAAAGGCTTCCATTGGCAACCGTTCACTATACTTGGCAGGGCCGCTCACCACCGTCATTCTGAATAAAAATGTAATATACTTCTTCACATAGGCTGTCCGTATAAAACTGATGCGACCAAACATATTATAAAATACTTATAAATGCGTTTTGTCTTATGAAGGAGCTTATACTCTTAATGTAACAATAATGTCCTCCTAGCCGAACTTCCAGGCTTTGGGTTGGTGCTGAGAATTTTCACTTTTTACAGAAAAGTCCCAAAATCACTTTTGGCCCGACCCGGGATTTGAACCCAGGACCTCGTTCTCTGCGGTTGAACTCGCTACCTAATGTAATTCTTTTACAAACAATCCCATCATGCATCTCCACGTCAGTACCCGCCCCATCCAGAGGTATGCACCAAAATTAATAAAATCTTAAACATATATCCTATGTGCTTATCAGACTGCAAAAAGTTAGTAATAAATTGGCTTCTTAAACTAGACTATGAAGAGACCGAAAACATAATTACCACACCATTATAGACCCCACAGCCGATTAAATCACACAAACACAGCACAAAACTCACACACACACGCACACACTCACACACACACACACGCACTAACACTCATACACACAACTTTCATTACTGTTACTATTTTATTTTCTTTAACTTGTCCATCTTCCTTTATTTGCAAATGTAATATTGTCATGTCAGCAGTTTTAATTGTAAATATTATAAGGAGTAAGAGAGCCTGGAGATCCGTCACACAGGCTCCGAACCTAGTACGGACTCCAGCTCTCAAAAAGTTAATGTACCTCTAAACTTAATATGATCATTTGTAAATAATTTACTTTTTGAGAGAAATAAAATGATTTTTTATAAAGTCTACCTTCTGGCACGGGTCACTTAGACTGTAGTTTAGTTTACTTGACGGCTTGAGTCTCCGCTTGCTTCTATTGTCCAGCGAAAACAAATAAAAACTAAACATTAAAATTACAACAAAAACTTGGTAATTCATGCTACAGTTAATATTAATAAATAATAATAAAATCATTTAATTTTCTCATCACTAAGTTAACACATTATACTAAACATTAAGGAACGAATTCATAATACATAAGGTATTTATTAGGCTAACTTTGTGAGAGACTGGTGCCTGATTTAGGTTTAGAAAAAAACCTGTATTGCCGGTCACCAGGACCCTCCCGCCATTATACTAATTAAGAAACAACCTTTCTATTCAACATGTATACTTAAAATTATATGAGACCAAAGCTAAATTAATAATAAGGAACATGACAATATAGGCTACGCCAAACAAAAACGATACAAGCGAGAGTTGTGTTATATAATAGTCGAGTGTTGTATAAGCGCGTATGAGATGAGTGAGTGATGGTAAGTTTTAATGAATGTGTATATGTAAATGTAAATATTCGTGACTATCTTTAACTAAATGCTGTGGTCTCTGCAGTTTTCGTGATATGTAGAATAAACTTATCTCACAATTGGCTGTGGAGTAGTGTGGAGCATCTCGCAACCTCGAACATTTTAACTCAAATGTAAATTAAGCAACGCTATGTACGGATCCTCTAAATGGTTGCATTTTAGCCATGATGGCTAGATCCAATGGCGACTAACCAGCTGCGAGGGTAATTGTATTTAACGGCAATAGTACTGGGTTGTGGCTCACCGTCGGTCACTGGAGTGGGCGTAGATATTAAAAGTAATAAATTAATAAATCTATTTAGGTCGTACTCGTACACTTGGCACAATAAATCAAACACGACGATACGTGAGACAGTTTCTAGGCGAGAAGTGAGGGCTGGATGATCGAGCACTCACTTCTCGTAGATTAAGTCATAAAAATTTTATTTAATTGATTCGCAGCGAAGCTCCGGGCCTTCTCCACTGACCTGAAGCCTTCTTATGAAGTCCATAGTGAGCGACCATGTCCGACGGCGTACTTTTCTGACACAATTTTTATTTCCATAACTATATATACATACATAGATTCTCCTTGCATTCAAAGTGCTCTGTTATGGCGTCACGTACATAGCCTACGCATAGAGCCTTGAGTAATGACACCAGATAAACCCGCATTAAGAGAATATTCTAAGGAATTTATAATACTAAAGCCCCAAAATAAAAACATAACCCGGGAGGCTACCGCATAATTAAGCAGTTAGTCCGTAGTCGCGGATTAACAATTTACCACGTTGCATACAGCAGGTTGGTTCATCGTTGTCACGACCAAGTAAGTGTCAGTATCCATTGAACGGAGGGAATTATATTTTTGTGAAAGTAGTGGGGCCGACTCGCTATGTATAATGTAAAACGCGAGTCCGGTGGTTTAAGTAATGGATTTCCAGAAAAACAGAGTAACAAATATCTCAAGCTATTGGCGATGCAAGTTTGAAGGATCAAAAAAATCTAGCTTTAAGCAATAGAATAATTTTACTTTGCTTCATCAGATCAGGAAATACACCTGATGCAACAACAGCAATTGAACACAGTAGCTAGATGTGGGGCGATTATAGTGATAATTGATAAAATAGTCTTGACTGATAAACTCCACAGATCCCTTGTGTTTTTCATATGAATACTTTTGAAAGCATTTAAAACATCTTTAGGGTTAACCATAAAAAAATCAAAATCTGTGTCGCACTTCTCTTCGCCTTGCTAGAGTATAAACTTATCAGGTACAGAAGAAGACCAAAAATAGTAGGTAACTACGATGGGAACATTAGAAAAAAAAATACAAACTCAGTCACAAATTATATTTTATTTTGGAATTTAAATTAAATTCAAATCACGACTACATATTTTTATCTACCTCTCCTTGTATTAAAAACCTTCCAAGTAGTTAAATTTTATTAAAAACTAGCTGTGCCCGCGACTTCGTCCGCGTGTTAATTAGTTTATTTCGTTTTTTTTGTTTTTTAGAAAAATTAAAGACTTTTTCTAAAATAAAAGTAGCCTAAGTTACTCCTTATTACATCAGCTACCTGCCAATAAAAATCTCGTCAAAATCGGTCCAGCCGTTTCAGAGATTAGCCGGAACAAAAAGACAGACAGACAGACAAAAATTGTAAAAAAAATTATTTTGGTGTATGTACCGTATATATTTTCATATTTATGTAGTAAAAACCGGTTATTTCAATATTACAAACAGACACTCTAATTTTATTTATTTGTAAGATTAATGTACTTCATAATATTTGTAGAATGTTTCATTATATTTTAAGTAGGTACAAAGATTTAGTAATTTAGCAGGTAGACCAAGAGCTTGGTAGCTAGTCAGGCGGTTCATTATTCCCTACTCATATATAATAATATATAATATAATATAATATCTAGGGACAATGTCGCACAGATCATCCTAGCCCTAAACTAAGCAAAGCTTGTACTAAGGGTACCAGGCGACGATATACATACTTATATAGATAGATAAATACTTAAATACATAGAAAACATCCATGACTCAGAAACAAATATTCGTGCTCATCGCACAAATATTTGCACCTACCGGGATTTGAACCCAGGACCACCAGATTCGTAGGCAGGAGCACTACCAACTAGGCTGCGATGATAATATAATATAATAATCTTCCTAATTTAATATCGGCCATGGCATCAATAGAGAGTATTCAGCTGCGTGGGATATATGTATTAGTGCTCAGCGAGTGCCAGCGAGACGCTTCCATGGTCCGATGTCACTAGCTTGGCGACACGAAAAACGCAGGACCGACGGCATTACATGCTCTTAGAAGCATGGGGGTAAAAACGGCTATTTTTTCTGAAGATGTTATCTGTACAGAAAAATGTGGCAACAAATAAGGCAATACATTTTTTACCAAGTGTTTTTTTAAAGTGCGTACGTAGAAAAATATAGTTCTATGATATTAGAATTATATGATAGTTTTGATTCTGTGTTAAGTCAATCATTCGTGTAAACCACTTTTCCTAAAGATCACCAAGCCACCTAAAAACTCCTATACAATGAGTTTTTTAAGCGTTAATATTATTAGTATTTTTTTCATTTGTCTATTTCAAATTTGTATACATACTTACAATTCCCAATCTCACTAGTTTGTTTTATACAAGTAGATTATTGGTAGACAGACACGCGCTCACAATTAATTTGGATATTGATTATTGATTCGGAGAATTTTTCTAACTACTAACTACTACTAAAATCAAGCAGTGTTTTATCTGATTTATAAGAATTAAGTTCTGTTTTCCACCCGTATGTATGCGTATACGTAAGTGCACTATTTTTTCAAATGCTTCTAAACCGGTCTGAAAGCCATGTTTCTATTAAATAGGTGTATTAAAGAGGCTTCAACGATGGTCATGTGTTTTGACACAGGTAGGGGACACAATTTTATAAGCAAAAATTCTGCCGGAAGTAGATAAGTTGTTTTGTATCAAATGAAACGTACTGTTGATGTAAGTAAATTTCAAAATCTACGTTTTACTTTGCTGGTGCAGAGTGTCCTAGACGCCGGCAATGTAAGTACTTACACTGAAAACAGTTTTAAAAACAAAGAAGTCATTTCTTTGTTTTTAAAACTGTTTTCACCAAACATATAAAAATTTTAACGTTACTAGACACATTTGCAGTTTATTTTTTTTTGGGCACTTCTTTAAAAATTTTATATTATTATTGTAAAAAAAGAAACCGGCCAAGTGCGAGTCGGATTGGCCCAGGAAGTGTTCCGTAGCAGCAAGTATTTCAGTTGATTAAAAGAAAGGTAAATTGCGGTTTACGATTTATGACGTATTAAAAAAAAAACTACTCACTAGATCTCGTTCAAACCAATTTTCGTTGTTAGTTTGCATGGTAATGTACATCATAATTATATTTTTTTTAGTTTTATCATTCTTTTATTTTAGAAATTACGGGGGGGGGGGACACTCATTTTACCACTTTGGAAGTGTATCTCGCGCAAACTATTCAATTTAGAAAGAAATGATATTAGAAACCTCAATATCATTTTTGAAGACCTATCCATAGATACACCACATGTATGGGTACGATGAAAGAAATTTTTATTGAGTTTCATTTCTATGTATTGAACCCCCAAAATTATTGTTCTTTTTCTATTTTTGTGTGAAAATGTTAAAGCGGTTCACAGAATACATCTAATTACCAAGTTTCAACAGTACAGCTCTTATAGTTTCGGAAAAAAGTGGCTGTAACATACGGACAGACAGACACACATGACGAATCTATAAGAGTTCCGTTTTTTACCATTTGGCTACGGAACCCTAAAAAGTAAAATGTGAAATTATTGTTGCTGAAATGATACTAATAATTTTCAGATCGTTCGTTTGGTGAAATCAGTTTCTTGTTTGTTGTCAAGTCTACACCTATGGGTGTCATGTCACCCCCTGGGTGTCGTAAATGGCGACTAAATATCGGATACACCGAGTAGTTGGGCAACAGCGCCTCCTGTGTACTAACTACCTAACTGCGATCATCAACTCGCATCAATCCCAAACTAAGTAATGTTTGTACTATGAAAACCAGATAACTGATATACTACATATACTACTGCTTCTTTTGTAAATACATACTTATATAGATAATTACATCCAGACTCAGGAAAAACATTTTCATGCACACAAATAATAATAATATAATAATAATATATAGGAGCAATAATAATAATAATAATAATAATAACTTTATTTCCAGAAAGTACAATTTCACTTAAGACTAAATCCATACATTTGGTTATTTCTAATCTGTAAAAATTGTACACTACGCAGGTTGTGATTCTCTATGCAATGTCACACAGATCATCCTAGCCCTAAACTAAGCAAAGCTTGTACTATGGGTGCCAGGCGACGATATACATACTTACTTATATAGATAGATAAATACTTAAATACATAGAAAACATCCATGACTCAGAAACAAATATTCGTGCTCATCACACAAATATTTGCACTTACCGGGATTCGAACCCAGGACCACCAGCTTCGTAGGCACTACCAACTAGGCTACGGTGACCGTCAAATATCTGCCCTGGGGGGTAATCGAACCCACGACCAGCAGTATGAACGAAACTATTTACCACCAACCATGCCAACTGGTCAGTCATGTCCAGTAGTGGACGATATCAGGGTGATGATGGTGCTCTACAATATGGCGGGGGGACTTCTTGTCGATGGCGAGAGTTTTGTTGTTTTGAAAGGGACCATGGCCATGAGATCAAATAATTCTCTAATAAAAGGCTCCCTTTTACAGACGAAAGAACACTCATTAGGAGGCAGTCTCTTTTCAAAATGAATGGTTCGATACTACTTGAAGTTTATTGTGACATAATTATTAAATAGTTACTTAGTATTTAGTATAGCTACAAATGAACGCATTTTGAAGCTATACTAAATAATTTATAAAGAAAGCTCAGATCGCAACTGATAATTTAACATGGTTATCTTGGAGCGCGGATAAGAAAACAGTAAATAAAAGTAGCTTTTATATGTATAATAAATTATAAATAAGTTCTTCTTTCCTTTGATAACACAATTTTAAGCGTGTGTTTCCCTTTTAGGGATTTCAGGTCATAAAACATAAAAATCAAGTTCCGAATCTGCGAAATAGATAACTATTATTTATGATGAATGTAAAATACAAAAAGAAATCAATAGATTCCTTAATAATATGCACCTGTGTTACACAACTAGTAAAGGACGTACTCGGGTATCTGTTATCTATACATATAATAACATCGTAGGAGATTCAAAACTGTACATTGAATATTTTTTGAAAAGGATAGTTGGGGCGTGATCTACAATCGATATCGAAGCCAAAAATATAGTTTTTAGAATGTTTGTCTGTGTGTCTGTTTCTCTGTATGTATGTCCGGGCTAAACTCCAAAAGTACTGCATGGATTTACTTCAAATTTTGCTTGAATATTACTAAGAGGTCGGGTCAACATATAGGCTACATATTATCACGCTATCACCTACGGGGGAGGAACTATGATAATTTATAAGATTGAACGCGGGTAAAACCGCCGGGCACAGCTATTGCAAATAAAAATAAATAAAATTAAAAAGGTTTTTATTCACGTAGACTTTAAAAAAGCGCTTGTTAATAATTATAACATGTTTGTAGTAATATATAATTAATTTGTAATTATTTCTAGGTACATATAGATATTAAGGTACACGGATTGTAGGAAAAAAATTACAATAAGAATTATTTTATAATAGTAACGATATTTAGCTAGCTTGAATTAAGTTATATTGCATTTATTTCAATAGTTTGGATTCCCAATACAAAGCTTAGGTGTGGTCGTTACGATTACGAATATGTTAGATGAATCAAAGTTGGTTAAATTTTGTGAGGAGTAGTCAAAAGGTTCATTTTGATTAACCTCGGCCTCTCTGCACCGTATAGATAACATTATTCGTATGAGGATGGATAAAATACTATACTTGTCCACCGCACGCATTTTTGAGCGTATGGTATACTCACCATACGCTCAAAAATGCGTCATGAAGAAGTCATAAAACTCACGCACCCACACGCTTTTTCGCCAGATTTTAACTGCAGTGCATGTTTCACTATCGTCGATTTTTTCTGCTTGTACATAATTAATATAAAGTCAGACTTTTGAGCCTTTGATAAAGATAAAGATCGTTTTATTTGTATAAACATAAGTGTGCATACATGTGCATGCAAGATTTTAAAACAAGTTTTAAAGTACAGTCATGTTTTGCCACTACGGCGTACAAAGTTGAATAAAAATAAATAATATCTAAGCTATCAAATTCAATAAATACCAATAAGCTTATTAAAACAGTAATTACAATAAAACAGAAAACAAACGTAATCAAGAACATAATCCATAGGTACACTGGTATTTATCCGACATTACTTTTACATAGTTACAACTAAATATTATATTTATATATCATTTACAACTATCACAATTGTACAATATTCTTAGCCTTACCTAGTTTAATCAATTTTGTATACCTATACATATATTTATGTATTATATGCATTGTATTATATTATCTTCAATTAGCAGCAAGTCAGTATGCTATTTTACTTTTAAATGTAGTTATTAAGTGCCACAGCAATTAACGGTCAATGATGTCATGCAGGAAATCCTTAATATGATAGTAGTAGGCTTTATGTGTCAGGAAATTATTTAATTTGTTTTTAAGCCTATTGCTGTTTAGTTCTTTCCAAAGTTTAGGAATTTTATTATAGATTTATTGGCACATACAGAATATGCTGTTATTTATTAAAGTAGTAGTAAGTAATTAGGAATCGATAGTTGAATCGTTGTTAATTGGAGTAGTACTGCTCGATTTCATAAATACGAAACAAGTAAGCTTTCACAGCCAAGAAGCGATAAATTCCTCCCCTAAATAATATCTGTTATTTTATATATGAACTAGCTGTGCCCGCGGTTTTACCCGCGTTAAACTTTAAAAATGATCACAGCTCCTCCCCCGTAGGTGATAGCGTGATAATATGTAGCCTATATGTTACCCGACCTCTTAGTAATATTCATGCCAAATTTAAGTAATTTAAGTAAATCCATGCAGTACTTTTTGAGTTTAGCCCGGACATACATACAGACAAACAGACAAAAATTCTAAAAACTATATTTTTGACTTCGGTATCGATTGTAGATAACGCCCCAAGTATTCTTTTAAAAAAATATTCAATGTACAGTTTTGACTTTCCTACGATTTTATTATATGTATAGATATTTAAGGAGTTTAAAGTTATTAAAGGCAATTAATCAAAAGCAACCATTATATTTTGACTAACTCAGCACAAGTTATAATAAAAATACTGTTTAATTTAATAAAAAGTAACCAGCTATTTATTACATTTTGATTTTGATACTTTATAGGAAAGAACTGAGAATGCGGTATTGTCCCATTTAATAGTATTGTTTCCAGTGCGATAAACTTGTCAGTCAACACCTGGCACCTCATCGAGTGAATTGGACATGTGACTGTTTGTTTTTGCGCAATTACTACGTGATTAATGAGTATTAGATTAAATAAAATGGCGTGTAAAGCTACAAACACAGTTCTATTGTGTGTAAACTGAATACTATGGAGGTACCGGGTTGGATCAACAACTGTAATTGGATTTACTACGATATGAAAGAGTCTAAAGGTCAGACAGGGTCACGAAGTTGGCTGAGTTAGCCTTTAACGAAAAGTCGTTTTTATCTCATTGTAATTATGGTCCTTGATCTACAAATTACAATTATCTGGTCTAGATAAACGTACATATCTGTTATAAGTTGGCCTCGCGAACGTAACGTGGAGGATTGCGTGACCATGGACTTCTCAGCAACTACTCGGGATGGAGATGTAATTTGTTGTGTCAATTAAACACTGAATTTATCAACAATTGTCGAAAAAATAAGTATCAAGCTATAGATATAGATCAATATTTAGCGAAATATTCACCTTGGAAGTTATATCTTCGCAATCGTGCACTTGATGTGTCCTTTATGTCGATTACTTCTTTAAACTTAAGACTTCATGTGGTAAAACTTCCAAGAAGGAAGGTCTAAATGTGTCAAAACTAAAGAGAGCAATAATGCCACCAAAGTTTAGTTAAACAGGTGAAATCAAGCCGAAACCGAAATTACGTGGCCGCGCGGTCTAAACGTTACTTTGTACGCTGATATCGCATTATCTATAATTGTTAGGATTCAATTGTGAACATCCATTTATTCACCTTATTAACCTGATCAGATTGACATATCGTTTTACCATCATATCGGCTTTCAACGCGCGTAATCTCAAAAATAATGTTATCTCATACAATGTTCGAGCACCATTGGTGTCACGATACTTATCAATTATCACTAGTTGAAGCTGACACGCGCTTTATCGTAAAACCAACTGTAAGTGCCAGTGTTAAGTTAGCCTCATTGTATGTACGTTAACTTTCAACTCTACAGCTGTTCCCCAAGTAGGTTTACTCACATCAAAATGGTACAGATGTCAGTACATCTAGCTATCCCAATTAGTCAAATTTCTATTATAGATTTTCAACTTTATCACATAAGCATAAGGTTCACTTTCTATTGGGGAAATTTGACAGATTGGGATAGCCTGATGTGCTGACGTCTGTACATTTCACTCGGATTACTTGCTTTTTTGTTTCTTTTTCACATAACAGGTCGGCAAAGTAAAAGGCCCCTTGATAGATATATAGAAAGCTGAATACTCAAATAGAAAAAAAACATTGGACATAGATATCACACTACATAACGGGCGATCTTATCGCGAAATGCTAAAAATGCTTAAGCGCTATGAGTCAGGCGTAGTCCTGACACTAGTCCAAGTGAAGTTTAATCCTAGAAAATGAATTGCGGAACATTACTAACATTGTGTCAGACGTCTCAAAAGGCAGACGTCAAACAAACAAAAAACGGAACGTTTTTGTGTAACACTTTGAGTAACTAATCGGTGAGTACTACAAAGTGAGTTGGCGGCAGCCCTGGCGGCGAGCCAGAGTAGTCGCTGTAGCTACATGGTATCGATATTTTTATGAATCATATAATGAACAATCATATAAATTCCAAATTATTATTGGACCTGAATCTACCCGTGATTATATGACCCGTGATTTAAAAAATAAGGCCCTATTTTTTTTTAAGGAAAAATTGCACTACAATCACTTCAGTACTACTCAAGATCTAGAGTACTCACAAATATTTAGAGAGAAATTCAGTTGGTGAAGTTACTTTAAAACACTTCAAGCAGCAAACACTTCAATACTATTGTAAAACAATAGCTTCTAGGAACAACACAGCAAGGTTTTTAAAGACAACTCCCGCACGAGGGAATATAATACCTGTGTCGCGGGGTACTTTACAAACACTAATATAATAGACGGACACAAATTAAAACCAGACTCAGAACAACTATTTATGGGTCACACAAATAGTTGTCCGGCGCGGGACTCGTACCCGCGACACGAAGCGGCGAGGCGACTGTCTTAGCTGCTGCGACACACGTGCAGTCAATTATAAATATCTTAGAATTACACACTGCTATCTGATTCCAAACTAAACAGAGCCTGTACTATGGCCTGATAAAAATACATATACAACATGTTACGTAATTAACGCACACCGTCAAACACCCCAATTAGAATATTATGTTGTAATCATAATACATACACTAAATTTTTAGTTCAACATGTATATGCATTGTTATTTACTAAATTAGTTTCTTGGACTAAAGTTTATTTTTCTTTATTTTATGTTGAATAATGGACTTTGTATGAATACAAATAAAACTGCGATTTAAAAGTCTTATTACTTCGACTTACGGTAATTTCAATTTGTTTTGACTGTACAGGGTTAAAATAACGATAATTTCCGTAACTTTAATAATTTAGGAAAAAAAAAACTTGTGTCCTACTTATGTACACGCGTTAGAAGTTATACTTCTTAATATACAACTTGAACATAGTTATCAATTTTCATACCACCTAGAACTAACGTCATGCTGTTATTATTACGATGCGCACGCACGATGCGCGCGCATCGTAAAAATTCACTCTCGTACATTTTCATACCACCTAGAACTAACTTCATGCTGTTATTTTTACGATGCGCGCGCATCGTGCGCGCGCATCGTAAAAATTCACTCTCATCATTTTTCTCCATCGCGCCAAAAGAAGTATAACTTCAAAAAAATTACCTATATTAAAAATGATATAAACCGATTCAGTAAACGATTCTGAACAAACTATTTTCAGGATGTGCATTAATTTAGTTACATGTTCTATATTTCTAAATACATACATGTAATACACACCCACATAGAACGCCTTATCATGTACATTACGTAGATATTTTTCCTGAATGGGGATCGAAACCACGACCCTGTCTTAACAGCCAGCGTCAATGACCACTAGACCAACAGGTCAATTAAAAATATAATAGATTATAAATAATTTGAAAATGAGAACGTACCATATTTTTAACCAACTTCGGAAAAAGAAGTTAATATTAGTATTGTTACTGTTTAATGCTGTTGTAATACTGATATTATTAATTCATTGTCTTATTTAATGCAATGCAATTTTATTATTTTATTATTATGTACTTAATTTGAATCTTACCAAATTTTATAACTTGATAATAATTTTTTGTTTAAATTCTTACTTTAATATTTTAATTGTATGTCATTCACTCACAATTTAATTTCACTTTTATTATTAAGTGAGATCATTTATAATTTTATTTTTAATTAATGTAATTTATACACGCCAATCTTTAATTTCGCATGTGGTGTTAACCTGTAACTGGTTGGTACACAAGAAAATGTATTGCGTAAGTTAAGATATACCAAACTCAAATTTAATGTGTAAGCAATTGTTGGTTAACCTAATAAACAAAAAAATTAATAACCAAACAACTAGCGCCATCGAAGTAATGAATAAATGTCAGTCGAGTTATCAGGTCGACCGCTGCAAATTTTTTTTTTTTATTTATTTATTTATTTATTAATTCTTGTACACACAAAACATACAGTAAATAGATAAAAGTGCGAAGAAATGATTAGTACAAAGGTGCTGCTTATTTCCAAGAAATTTCTTCCAGCAGACCCGCGACAGGAAAAATTTTACAAAGCCATAATGATGTGTGTAGGTCTATAATACACATACATACTAATAATTGCATACATACTTAAATACATATAAATATTATATCCAATTTAGACTTAACAATAAACTAAATACTAATAATACATTCTATGAGGATGAAATAGAAAGATAGTGATTTTTCACTAGTCTTTTAAATGTGTCAATAGTTTTGCAGTTTTGTATATTTGGCGGAAGAGAGTTCCACAATCTGACTGCATGAACAGTAAAGGAATAGGAATAAAAATCTGTTTTATGGATGGGAAGTTTTAGGACGGATTTCAGATGAGATCTACACAGAGCATCACTTGGATATTTAAAGGAAAACCGCTCTCGCAGATAGGACGGGGACAGAGGATTGTGAAGGATATTGAAAAGGAGGCACAATATGCGAGTGTTCCTACGAAATCGAATAGGAAGCCACTTGAGGTCTTTCCGGAACTTGGAAACATGGTCGAACTTTTTCAGTCCATATATAAACCGAATGCATAGATTTTGTAGACGCTCAAGTTTATTTAGAAGCTCTTCGGTAGCGTCTGGGTAGCAGGTATCAGCGTAGTCTATGATGGGCTGTATCAGGGTTTGGGCAAGTGAGATTTTAGTTTTCAAAGGTAAAAAGTTTTGGAGGCATTTCAGCGAATGGAATGTATAGTGCACTTTTTGGCTGACATCAGCGACATAAGCTTTCCAAGACAGGTCATTAGCCATAGTAAGTCCGAGGTTTTTTACTGTGTCTGAATAAATTATAGGAATACCATCAAGATTAACTGTTGGAAAAGACGAAAGATTAATCCCGCTGCGCATATTCCTACTGCCTATGATAATGGCCTGGGACTTCGCAGGATTTAATAGAAGTCCGTGAGACCTAGCCCAACAACTGATTAGTCCCAGATCATGATTCATGACAGCGATGGCAGCATCAGCATCCTCACGATTAAACGACCGATATAGTTGCAAATCGTCTGCGTAGAGATGGAAGTTTGAGGAGATGCCTCTGGTAACAGAGTTGATGAAAATGGAGAATAATAAAGGAGAAAGAACGCCACCCTGAGGCACACCCGCACTGAGCTCACACCAATCAGAGAAGGACTCATCAAGGCGTACACATTGCGTGCGACCCCGAAGATAAGAGTCAAACCAGGTTAAGGCGGAAGGAGAAACGTTGAGTGAAGAGAGAATACCGAGAAGGATGTCAAAATCGACAGAATTGAATGCAGTACTAAAGTCAAGGAGTATAAGGACAGTTAAGAATTTATTTTCCATGGCCCAACGAATGTCATCGGTGACTTTAACAAGAGCAGTTACCGTGCTGTGGCCAGACCGAAAACCAGATTGAGAAGAGCTAAGGATACGGTTGCTAGAAAGAAAGGCAGACAGCTGGCTATGGACAATATGCTCCAAAACTTTAGAAAGGAAAGGGAGTATAGAGATGGGACGGTATTGGGATGGTGTTGATGGATCAGAGACTTTAGGCAACGGGATGATATGTGCTTGTTTCCAGGTAGTGGGAAAATGGGAAGAGAGTAAGGAATAATTGAACAGGTGCGTAAGAATAGGGAGTACAGTAGAAAGGATAGGTTTAATCATTTTGGAGCACAAGTTGTCATGTCCAGCAGAAGTTGAAGAAATGTTAAGAAGTGATTTTTTGACATCCATCTCAGTAACAGGGGTAAAATTGAAGGAAGGGTCATATGAAGTCCGGGCCTGTGAAAGTTTTACTAAAGTATTAGATTTGACAAGAGTATTAAGAGTGACAGGGGCAGCAGAAAAATGTGCGTTAAGAGCATTTAAATCTACGTTTTTACAAGCCTGAGAGGGAGATTTGCCTATACCATTCGATTTGAGAAATTTCCACACAGCGGAAGAATCCCGATTATCGAGAGACTTGTAGAAATGGCGCTTCTTAGCATCACGACACAGACGATTGCAAGCATTACGCAAAGATTTATACCGGGCTAAGTTAGCCTCCGAAGGACTCCGCTTGTATCTTTTCTTGGCTTTATCCCTACGAGCCATTGAGTCTTTTATAGAATCATTGATCCATGGGGCAGGGTTGTGTTTAATCCTAACTCGCCGTTTAGGGGCATGTTGATCATATAAAATTTGGATATTAGTGTTGAATGCATCCACCTTATCGTCAATGTTAGGAGCATCATAGACGTTACTCCAATCAATGCTATTGGCATCCCGCTGTAATGCCTCCAAGTCAATACCTTTGAAATTGCGAAGAGAAAGGAAATGAAGTTTACGTTTAGGGCAACGAATTTTAAAAGACAGATAGATCAAGTCATGATAGGAGAAAGAGGCAGCTAGTTGACCGTGAGTCGCGACACGGTCAGCAGAAGAAACAATCATGAGATCCAAAAGGGATGGAGTGCTATTAGGGGCATAGTGAGTTTCCTTGAGTGGTAGAATATGAAGGTTAATAGAAGACAGAAGTGAAAGTAGCTTAAGTGATCGATGATCATTTTTGACCAGGCATGTATTAAAATCGCCCATTATGACCACGTGATCGTAATTAGGGCACAGGTTGTTAAGCAGGGAGTCGAGAGAGTCAAAGTAGTCAACTCGTAGGTTGGGGCTGTAGTATACTCCAAGTAGCATCTTGGTATGATGGAAAATGATTTCCAAGAATAAATGCTCAGCAGATCCAGTATATTGTGAAGGGGAAGTGCTGATAATTCTGTATGGAATATCAGCTCGAAGATATATAGCGACACCACCACAACCTTTCTCAGTTCTGTCGTTTCGAATTAAAACATACCCTGGGAGTGCCACGAACACAGATTGAATAGATGGTTTCAGAAAGGTTTCAGAAATTAATAGAGCATCAATAGGGGAACTGCTAAAAGACGCTAGAAGTTCAGAATAATGACCGGGAACACTCTGCGCATTGATATGAGCGACGTTGAGATTTTTACTGTAATCGGATAAAACAGAGGACAACTGATCATGCAGTGTCAGTACATCAGAATGGTCACTATCTGCACTGAAGAAACTGTCTGAAGACGAGTGACAGGAAAAAAAACTATCATCGAAATTAATAATTTCATCCATCAAATACAAATATACATATAATTATATAATATATAATGTAAATAAAATAATTAAAACTAAAATAAAAATATAAATACGTCACTAAACTCTCCCACTCGCTGGTAAAATAGAAGAAATAACTTATTTTTAGTTTAACTGGTGGACAATTTACTAATACTACTACTTATTGTTAAACAAACTTACAATCATAGAGGTAACAAACTCTCTGCATGCACATGGCACATAACTTAAACACAATATGTAACAATATAATACCGAAATACATCAACAAATTAAAAAAATATAACAATAGCAAACAAAACTTAAACATGATACGCATAATATGACACTTTTTATTCGGATACTTAATTTGAAGATATTATGAACAACGAAACGCAGATGTCAGTATGAAATATATTTGACAGATGTCGATAATCTGTCAAATATTTGATGTTTACACTGAGTGCCTTCGTTTCATATTATAAATAATTGGAATAGAAGCAAAATAAATAAAAGGGTAATTGCAAATATACAAGAAGGGATAAGATTACATACCTACAACGCTGTAAAAAGTGCCATATTCGTATAATGCGACGAAATACAGGAGAGCAGAGAGTAATACGAATGTTCCAAGTTTTGATGAGACAACTATCACTATTGTTTTCGAGTTCTACGGGCTTTGGTACCTTTGGCTGCTTCGGTAGATGCAGGAGGAGCTGGCTGTTCTGTGACCAAAGGGGGTGTCACATTCAAGGGAAACTGCGAAATCAAAGCTTCGAGTTCTCTCATTGTTTCGATCTTCCGACGCGAATTTCCCGGTGTCAGAATAAATATATAACCAGAAGATGACCAAACGTTCTTCATCTGGAAATGTCTGCGTGCGGCTGTGAGAACTTGATGTCTGGTCTGAGTTAAAAACTCTGATATAGTGTAGCCGCTGCCCTTAAGAGTAGTTTTACTATCCCATACAAGATGTCGATGCTCCATGCTACGAAACCGTATGAGTATGGGACGAGGTTTCTTTGAGGCATTGCCCAAACGATGACAGACCTCAATGTTATTGGCTTCAATGTCAGTCAACTGCATATGGTTGGTTAACACATTCATGGTGGTGCAAGTTAACTTCTCATCATGATTTTCTGGTACCCCATGTAGTAGAAGGATCTTTCTTCTCATAACTGTTTCGTGACGGTCCAAGCCCAGAGAAAGGAGGTGCAGTTGTTCCTTGAAATGTTTAATTGTATTCAGGAAGAAGGTCTTGAATTCCATGAACTCTGATGTCAGGGTGCCTAAGTCTGCAGATACAGATGGTCCAGTGCTAGTCAAGGCATTCTGGAGTTTTTCTTCATGAGACTGCATGCGGGTGTTCATCAACTTCTCAAATGCCTCAAAACTCTTCTCAAATTGGCCATCCATATTTTAAAGTGTGTGTTAAAAGTTTGGTGGTTTTAACTAAGTGAGAAATTATAAAATAGCAAGTTGGGGTGAGTTTAGCAACAGATTAATCCATAAATTATGGTAATCAGATTAGAGATACTATTTTTAATTGTAAAATCAAATAGGAGCACTATCTAAGATGACTATATTGTATGCCTACCCACACAGAAAAAAAAAACTTTTTTGTGTTTGTTTGAATGGTATCGGATGGATCCCGTTGGATGGGGGGGGGGGATCGGGGATCGAACCAATGACCTCTGGCTTAACAGTCAGGGTCACTAACCACCAGACCAACAGGTCAGTCAAAAATATAATGAATTATATATAATTTACTTGAGATGAATAATATATATACGAGATAGCGCTAGTTGTTTGATATTCATTATTTGTTACCATTAAACAATAACATTACTCCAAATAAATTAGTTAAATATAGGTATTAATATTTAACTAATTTATTTGAAAATGAAAACGTACCATATTTTTGACCAACTTCGGAAGAAGGAGTAATGTTTTTTTTTTTATTTTTTATTTATTTGTCACCAATCTTACATCTACCATTACAGGATACATCCCAATGCAGTAGCGAAGACCCCAACTTGTCTACTTCCCATAACATATTTCTTTATATGCTGTCCTTGTAAATTCACTCAGTGTACAGTGAAACACATCCAATTCCGAAGCAATATGGTTGAGAGTGCGCAGTGCGCGCGTCAATGGCGCCTCCTTCAGTAGGTTAGTGCGCGCGCGCGGCAGGCTCAGCAGCGCCGGCCGCCGGCGTCTCCACACATACCGGTCCGGGACCCACAGCCACATCGCACCAAGCACATCCTCGTTCTCTATTTTACCCCTAAAAACCTTAAATACGTAATCTACTAGGGTGAAGTCCCTCCTTACCCGTAATTCGTTGTACCCTACCATACCCAATATAAATAAAGTGGGGTACATTAAAGGGTAAAACGGGTATACCCCGTACTGCCTCAAATACAGAAACCTAATAAATTTATTTTGTATTCTCTCCAGCATGATTTAGTTTCATGTGGAGACCAAATGACTGCATTACACTCAATATGACTTCGCACCAGTGCATTGTATAAGGCCCTAATTGCTGCTAAATTCGTGAAGCCGCGAACGGTGCGAAGTAAGAACCCCAGGTTTCTGAAAGCTTTTTTACATATTTTAATTATATGACTACGAAATGTTAGCTCCGTGTTCAACGTTACTCCTAGGTCCTTAACCTCCGTAACTCTCATCATCGGCGTCCCTTCAATAGTGTAATCCCACAGAAGAGGAGTGCGCGACCAAGAAAAAGAAATCGTGACGCATTTGGATACGTTAAAATGTAAATTATTACGTTTACACCACTCTGCCACTCGATCTATGTCCTCTTGCAATTTAATGCAGTCATCCACTCCGTTAATAGCGAGTGACAATTTTAGGTCGTCTGCAAAAAGTAAACATTTCGCTTTTTTAACAACTTTAGGGAGATCGTTGACCATAATTAAAAATTCCAAGGGCCCTAAGTTACTCCCCTGACTGACTCCAGAATTAGTGAAATAAGGCTCAGACACGCGGCCCGAGTATTCTACGTACTGCTGTCTGTTCCTCATGTAACTCGCAAAAAACTGCAGTAGGTGTGGGGTGCAGCCGACTTCTGCTAACTTCTTAAGTAACACGTCCGTGTCGACTAGGTCGAAAGCTTTTTTGAAATCAAAGTAAGCAGCATCAGTCTGCCCCCCACTGTCCACGATCGGGACCACCGTCGCCATAAAGTTAGTGAGGTTACTGGCGGTGCTTCTTTCTGGTCGGAACCCATGCTGAGCGTCTGAGAGTTGCCCCCTGACCTGTGCAAATATGCTCTTATGTATTATTGACTCCAGAACTTTTGCTGGCGTAGACAACACGGCCACCGGTCTGTACCCTTCTACTGTATCACCCGAGTTTCCTTTCGGAACTGGAACAACTCTAGTAGTTTTCCACATTTCAGGGTAGACTGCCGTTGCCAGGCACCTATTAAATATGTGGAGCAGCGGCTCGGCCAATATAAGTCGACAGTCTTTGAACAAGAACGGTGGTA
Organism: Pseudoips prasinana; assembly: GCA_951640165.1. Classification (NCBI taxonomy): domain Eukaryota; kingdom Metazoa; phylum Arthropoda; class Insecta; order Lepidoptera; family Nolidae; genus Pseudoips; species Pseudoips prasinana. The sequence continues at coordinate 36,376,909 of OX621248.1, forward strand.
TACGATCAGGCCCAGAGGATCTTTTTGATTTCAATTTTTGAAGTGCCCGTAGTACATCACTCAGTTGTAACTTGTCGAGATGAACCTGCGCGCCATTGTTATCGCCGCCTGCTTCTATTACCGCCGCGCTTACACTTAACACCGGTTGTTTACTAACATAAATTGATTTAAAAAACCTAGCAAACTCATTTGCAGACTGATCGTCAGAAAGAATCACCCCATCTTTTAAAATATTTTTTGAGCACCTGTTACCCCTTTTTGATTTAATGTTATTGTTTTATGGTAACAAATAAACAATATTTTATGTTATTGTTTTATGGTAACAAATAATGAAAATCAAACAACTAGCGCCATCTCGTACTAAATATGCGTACCTGTGTATTGCATTGAAGTTTTGGATATGTTCTGGAATAAAGGAGAAGGAAATGACTCCATACATTCCTGGGCCCAGGTGTTAACTGAATCAAACTAGCCTTATTTGTGAGAGGATATAATAACAAGCCCTCACTGAAATTTTGGTGAAATTTGGCTATCCAGGAATCAAGTTATATGAAGTTTAGTAAAAGTGAGGTTAAATTATAACATTGTAGTTTTTACAAAATATTTTTGAATAGCTTCGGTTGTGTTATGGTTTTATGCATGGAGAGTGTGACATGTCGAAGATCTTGCACGTTTGGATCCCCCGCGCCCCGTGCAGTCACTACAGTCGAAGAAAACCACAAATAAAACATGGAAAATACGTGCGCACTTAAAACGAAAGACAACGAACGAGTGACAGTCAAAGAGTATGTAAAGGCCGTCAGGCAGAGAAGTGTTGCTCGAAGAAAAACTAAAGGAATACGATCCGCTATGAATCGATTCCACGACAAACACTTGTTACTCGATTTTCAAACATATTCTGAGATTTTACCGATTTATTCTTAATCGATTGCGAGTAATTCATCATTATTTTATCGAATATTTCGTTTCATAACTTAATTTAAGTTTTCTCGCTTCCTAGATAGAAACATGATACCATATTTTGTGATTTCCTTTAGAAAAATATAACGGAATTTTTAATTCACATTTCAACTAGTTAACTGCTGGGCCCAGAAGTTTCCTTCTCCTTTCAGTCTATCAAAAACGACTGCCGTGTTTCATTATTTATCAGGGCGTCTGGATGGTTTTTGTGTTTGTTTGTATGGTATCGGATTCCTCCGTTGTTTGTCAAGCCATTTTAATAATTGTGAAGGAAAGCTTTCAGAATGATCCCGTACCAATTGTTCCAATCGGTCGGCAAAAAGAAAACTTGAAGCGTCTTTTATGTTTCGTAAAACTGTAATTGTGTTTGATTGTTTTAAAGAACCGTTGCTTTTCATAATACCGTCCTATTACATGCATATAAGAAATTGGAACCGACAGACATGTTTCGTTTCAACCACGTTGTGCGTGAGGATGAATATGGATAATAATAATAAAAATAATGTCCTCCTAGCCGAATTTCGGCCAGTGGGGCCAGTCTCAATGGAGATTAGCCATCTGCGCAGGACATATTATAGAGCACAAGTGTGTGCGCAAACACAGGCGCACTTACTATTCCATCACTCTCATGATCCGATGGGACGCCTAGCGACACTATCAGTTACAGGACCGATGGCTTTACGTGCTCTCCGAAGCACGGGGGTATATTACCGCCAACTCCCAGACTGAGAATTTTTTCTTGTTACAGAAAAGTCCCAAAATCACTTTTGGTATGACCCGCGATTTGAACCCAGGACCTCGTTCGTGAACAAGTTGCCGCTAGAAAAACGAGGCAGTCGAATGTGGATATAAACTCGTAGTTCAGGTGCTGTTCTTCAGAATCTTAGAAGTTCCACTGAAAAAAACACTGTATACTTAATAAATAATAGTACCGTAAGCATAATATATTTATATAAATCATGTTGTTACGTAATTGAGTGTGAATTAAACATCGCATCGAAGTGATATCAAGAAAACAAGGCCACATTATACTCACGGATATGAGGCAATTGTGTCGGATCTCAGCCACAAACAAACGACTATAGCGTACGAGAGCAGTTAAAGTTTGATTCAGTAATTCAGTTGGCACTATTTACGTAATTACGTTGAAACACTTTTGTCACAATTTATGTTTAAGATTCTGTGTTGGCTGCCTCGTTGGTCTAGCGGTAGCGTGTTCACCCGCAGAAAACGAGGTCCTGGATTCAAATCCTGGGTCGGGCCAAAAGTGATTTTGGGACTTTTCTGTAAACAGAAAAATTTCTCAGCATCAGCCCGAAGTCTGGGAGTTGGCGGTATTATACCCCCGTATCTCGGAGAGCACGTAAAGTCGTCGGTCCTGTACCTGACCTCTTTCCCGTTGTATCGCTAGGCGACCCATCGTATCATGAGAGTGATGGAATAGACAGTGCTCCTGCGTTGTGCACACACTTGTCCACTTAATTGTTTCTTGTTTGCACTCGGGGCGCTGGAGAAGACTATTAACTTATTCTGATCTGAAATTTAAATACCTATGTAGCCAAGTAGTAACCCAGGTCCACCGTCCACACTGGCTACTTACTGTTCGCTCTGTGCATGAAAGTTTTATCTCGTGTGTATGTGTGCGCCGCTCACATCTTTTATTTGAATGTGTGCGCTCTATTTTTACACTAACTTCCAAAGAAAGAGGTATATATTACAAAATCGATATTACATTAAGATAAGATAAGATAAGATAAGAACTTTATTCGCTTAAGATATGGTTACATAAGGTGTAAGGTACATAGTATTGGTTCCCGACATATCTACCCTTAGAGGGCATGCGAATAATTTATTAATCATACATATCATAGATACGTATGATTGTACAACTTGTGTAGAAACACTTACCAATCAGCCAGACTTTTAATTTGGGCCTAAACAGCCATAGATGCAACTCTCTTAAGGCTTTTGGAATGTGGTTATACACTTTTATTGAAGTAGCGTGACTATTTTTGTAATGTAAGGTATATCTATTATTAGTAAGGTATATATATCATTAGGTATATCTATGTATCTGTACACGTTCTGATATGTATCACAATAATGGCGTACATAGCATTTGCCCTAACTTTGCAACTAAAGTTAATAATTCAATTTGCAAACTGAATCTAAGTAATGATGATATTTAAAAATAAAGTATAATATGTGAATACCCAACTGCTTAGTAAATATAATTTTCATCACCCCATCTCGTAAGGAGCATTTTTACTCTTCGATATCTGAGTGGAAAGTCGTTTTTATCCTCTAGAGGTAAAAGTAAATTTAAATTTAGAACATCGTGTGCACCAAGTTTGTGAATGCAAAATATCAGTAAACCTATTTACTAATACCTCTATGGTGCCGAATTTATCTTACAACTTTTTAAATTTATTTAATGCTAAGACTCGGAACCTACGTGGTGTAATTTTTAAATTGGTTGGCGCAATATTACTACAGTTTGTAATATTGCGCCAACCAATTTCACGTTACTTTAAGTTTTTATTAATTATACCTAAGTATTATTTGATATAATTTAAAGATTGTCCTGTAATACTTACATATCATAATATAGTAATTAATACCCAAACTGAGATAAAAGTATTTATGATAAGATTTTTTTCGCATTTAGTCATTTCCTCGCTGAAGTGTGATGAAAAGTTACGTGTTGCACTCGAGTGCAAAGACTTTTCACCTTGTGCTCTTTTGATTTCCTCGTTAATGCTCAGGATTCTAATTATTGAATCACGAGTGCAGCGAATGATTCTATAATCCTTCGCTTGCTCGGTTATCAAAATTGAGCACGCGGTTAAAAAGCAACTTTGGACTCTTGTTTAACAAATAACTATTAATTCATTAAAGCTACGGTAAGCGAATACAGTTAGGTTTTCAAAATTGTTGTTTTCTGAACTGCTTGTATTAAAAACACGTTTGATGAGAATTTCTTAGTAATATTGAAACATCACCCGTACCTACTTGTACCAAATTGAATCTTATAAATAATACTATATGTATATGTAATAGTTAGTTCCTTACACAGCCACTCTTAAATGCCTAAACAAGTTTGAATGAAATTTATATCCTATTATATAGATATATATATATATATATATAACGCACCACCAATACCACAAATATTATAGATTGCTTTGTTATTCTAGCGTTAGCGTGATCAATGAAAACATGAGCTTAGTTGAAAATCCCGAGTGAAGTCAAAAATTATTCATCAACTATAACTTAGCTAGAGTAATAAGTGCTTCCATTGTATCTGGAATCCTGTTGTGGAATTGTGTTTGCACTTGTGATTTGTCCTACGCAGATTACTTGTTTCTCATGCAACTGGTCACCATTCTCCAACAAAACGTCTTTTTTATAGTTTTAGTAAAGTAAAACACCTCATATCATTGACCAGTTGGTCAACCAATCCGTTAAACTTGTCGTATATTGTCTTCACTTTCAAGTCTCCGTGTGAGGCGATAGTAAATTTTAATCAAGTACATTAATTAGTGCGACCCAAAGTTCGCGTAATTGAAAGTGGGATCAGCAGTGACCCGAGTCTTATAGCCACTTGAGAACTTATCAACTATTATTTTGTTAAGTTATGATATATATTTGTGGAGGATTTAATTAATTTTGGTACCAAAGTACAACGAGGCTTACTATAAAAGCAAACTCCTTAAAATAGATCTTTATAATCATGTCTTCGGAATTGTTAATATGACTGTAAAATTTAAATAAAGCACGCTTCTTTATTACTTTGTTCCTGTTTGTAAAGACGCCAGCACATCAAGCTACCCCAATCTGTCATTTTTTTACAATTGAAAGTGAACCTTATGCTTATGCGATAAAGTTGTAAATCTATAAAAGAAATTTAACAGATTGGGGTAGCTGTATGGGCTGGCGTCTGTACGTACGAATAAAAAAGGTCAACATCGTAAATTTCTATAAGATGTAATTAAGTAATATTACCGCGTATTACTTTCATGTGAAGGTACTAAATTTATTTTTTAATATTATGTATATTTAAGTAATTATTTTCTTCCTAGACGTTTCGTAGAATTCCTTAACTATTCGAAATAAATTAATTTAAAATTTTGACAAGTGACCAGTAACTTTATTTTTGTGTTATCACAAAAATAAAGTTACTGGTGCAAAAACTTTGTAGAATGATAACTCACTTGGCACATTTTCATTCGGCGTAAAAACTTAGAATTATATTCAGCTCCAAAAAATAAAAGGCTCAGATTTAGAGAAAAATTAATACTACTAATAATGAGAAATGTATTGAAGTTTTATTGCTATTACAGTAACTTACCCAGTTTTATGTAAAATAATTACTCCTCAAGTAAAAGAAAGAGAAAGTAAGATTCATATAATTGTCTACAAAAATAGAGGTTCTCAACTATAGTTTTAAAGAGCCAAGAGAATCATTATAATTACGAAAATATATCAAAATTATACGAATCACGTCATATAAAAAAACAACCAAACTAAGTATTTTGTTATTAAACAAATAGAATATTATCTCACCATTTTAGCTATTTCCTCTTTTCTTTGTTTCAAGTTTGTTGTCGGAATTTAAAAGCTTTCTCGGTCGCATAACAAGAAATATTTAAGACGGCTCACAAACAATAGAAAGACCTCGTAACATATATATATATATATATTTAAATATATAGATAGGGTTTATCATCACACACAGATCATCCTAGCGCCAAACTAAGCAAAGCTTGTACTATGGGTCGCAGGCGACGATATACATATTTATATAGATAGATAAATACTTATATACATAGAAAACATCCATGACTCAGAAACAAATATTTGTGCTCATCACACAAATATTTGCACTTACCGGGATTCGAACCTAGGACTACCAGCTTCGTAGACAGGAACACTACCAACTAGGGTACGGTGACCGTCAAAGGAACATAAATTTACGCCAAAGAAAGATATAGTATTATTTGAGTAACACAATGACGGACATCTACATAAGTTCGGAATACAAACGCGTGTACACCCGTCAGTGACGTGAATGCGGCTTACATTGTGTGAGTTGCGAACCCTCCAACTAACAGATATTTCGTGACGTTTGCCCTCGTTTACTATGGAATATTACTGTTACAGCTCTAAGTGACATTAAATAAAGGATTCTCTGTGTATTTTGATGTATGTTAGTGTGGATTTCTAAACAGGCATGTCTAAGGGTCATAAATTAATTTAGTATAAGGATTTTGAGCCCTCGGTGAGCCTAACTTCGCACTGGTATCGATATAATGCCCCACCTGGGGCTCTAAAGGCTAAGTCGTCGAACATCGATTTCTTAAATGTTGTTCAAATAAATAAAGGATAAAAATGACTTAATCAATCGTTAAATCGGCTTCCATGAGCACATGGTCCGGAATCGATTGTCAACGTCGAAGCCGATTTAACGATTGATTAAGTAATTTTTAACCTTTATTTATATGAACACCATTTAAGAAATCGATTTCGGCAACTTAGTCAGTAGAGCCCCTAATTGAGTCGATCGGATAAATGGCTCCATGAATGTAGATTAGTATTCGCACAAAACGTCCTCATGTACAGGGTTGGTATTTAACGTTTGCGCAAGTACCGCTCATGCATAAATATATCCGTTACTAAGTCGAGAGTAACAAGAAACAGTGAAAGTCTCCCAGCTGATCTTAAAACCAGGGGCTTCTTAAATGGCGTTCAAATAAATAAAGGTTAAAAATGACTTCATCAATTGTTTAATCGGCTTCCATGAGCACATGTGACGTCATAAATAGCCCGGAATTGATTGTCAACGTTGAAGCCGATTTAACGATTGATTTAGTAATTTTTAACCTTTATTTATTTGAACGCCATTTAAGAAATCGATGTTCAGTGACTAGGTGTTTCAGTGACAGGTAGAGGTTTGAAAATAGCAAGTCAAAAATTTTATATCTTTTATTAGATAGAATATAATATAATATCCTGGAACATTATTTACACACGGCCATTTGATCCCAAACTAAGCAGAGCTTGTACTATGGAAACTAGATAACTGATATACTACCTACAATTATAATACTTTTCTTTTGTAAATTATTACACGCAGACTCAGGACAAACAGACATGTTCATGCACACAAATATCTGTCCCGAGTGGAAATCGAATCCACAAACTCCGACGTGAAAAGCAAGCATTTTCCAACCACGCCAACGGGCGTAATTAAAAAGGAGTAATAGCCATCTGCGCGGTCATATTATAGCGACTGCCTCGTTGGTCTAGCGGTAGCGTGTTCACCCGCAGAGAACGAGGTCCTGGTTTCAAATCCCGGGTCGGGCCATAAAGTGATTTTGGGACTTTTCTGTAAAAAGAAAAATTTCTCAGCATCAGCCCGAAGTCTGGGAGTTGGTGGTATTATCGGGGGGATAATACCACCAACTCCCAGACTTCGGGCTGATGCTGAGAAATTTTTCTTTTTACAGAAAAGTCCCAAAATCACTTTATGGCCCGACCCGTGCCTCGGAGAGCACGTAAAGCTGTCGGTCCTGTACCTGACCTCTTTCCGGTCGTGTCGCTAGGCGTCCCATCGGATCATGAGAGTGATGGAATAGAAAGCGCTCCTGTGTTTGCGCACACACTTGTGCACTATAATAAGTCCCGCGCAGATGGCTAATCTCTATTGAGACTGGCCGCCGTGGGCGGATTGCGGCTAGGAGGACATTATTATTATTATTATAGCGCGCACTATAGTATAGTGCCTAGTCTCCATTGATACTGGGCGCCATTTATTATTATTACATAATATATATCAGAATATTATGTTTGTTAGAAAAAATATTCATAATTATAAAAAGAAAAGTGAACTGCATAATATAAATACTAGGAAAAAAAACAAACTAGCCATGCCAGGCTTTAGAGTAAGCAAAACTAATAAATCATTTTTAGGAAATTGTATTAGGTTTTATAACAAGCTTCCTACTCAAATTACTGATCTGCCTGACACAAGTTTTAAAACACATATTAAACGTGTACTTATGGCTAGGGGTTATTTAGTTATGATACCACTAAAGAGTACATCGATGACAAAGACGTCTGGCTCTCACTACCTACCTGCACATTGCTCGCTGGAGACCTTGTAGCCATATAGACATGACTGATCTGCTGAGTTACGTGAACTATCTGTAAATGATTGATTATTAATTTAAAATTATTGACTCTGTCTCAAAATGAATAATGTTATTGTTTCGAAGTTTTTCTTTTGTATACCTAAATATAATCTAAAATAAAAGCATTCAGACAACCGATCGAGCATATATCGTGTTTGCCAACTAAATAATTACTTACTCTAATTGGACCAAATCCCGTGTTCATGCCCGCTTGAGTATGTTTCGCCGGACCGTCTCAACTGGGTCGTGTTGAAACCGGTAGTAGATGAACCCACTGAGTTTGTTTCGCTGGGTCTTCTCAGTTGGGGCGCATTGGATCCGGTGGTAGCATTAAAGCGCGACCGTCGTTATTTACGCAAGGTCCGTCATAATAATAATAACTTAATATAGACAGAACTATTGACAATATGTAGTAAAAATATTAGACTTAAACTAGATAATTAAACATAATCTCTTGACAATAACTTGATACGAGCTAGGTAAATATCAATGCTATAATAAAATAAATTTTATAAATGTTTTCATACAATGTGTACCTAAATATCTATGTTACTAGAAATAATAATGTATACAACTATATTACTACAAACATGTTCTGACTATTTACAAGCGCTTTTTTAAAGTCTACGTGAATAAAAACCTTTTTTATTTTATTTATTTTATTTTATACCTTCAAACTACAGATGACTTTGCTGTAGCTACCATATTTGGGTATATTTACTCAAAGCTTTGTCTTATTTGATAAAGGTGCAATTAGATAGGTAGTAGGTACGCACCAAAGCTCCCCACAATCAATGTGTCCCAATTATTATCGTCGAATATCGAAACCATTATTGTGAACAATACTACACTGCTCCCGGTCATTAGACACAATTAATTCTTCCTAATTATGAACAGGAACTCATTAATTGTACATTTTAGAGAAACGATGCATAGTAATGAGGCTACGCGTCATGATATTATTCGACCCAATGTTTACAATGTTGAGTTACAGGGAAGTAAACACCCTATTATTTATCGTCATATCTATATCTATATACATATAATAAAATCGTAGGGAAGTCAAAACTGTTCTATAATATTTTTTAAAAGGATACTTGGGGCGCGATCTACAATCGATATCGAAGCCAAATCTATAGTTATTAGATTTTTTGTCTGTGTGTCTGTTTGTCTGTATGTATGTCCGGGCTAAACTCAATCAAAAATTACTGCATGGATTTACTTAAAATTTTGCATGAATATTACTAAGAGGTCGGGTCAACTATAGGCTATATATTATCACGCTATCACCTACTGGGGAGGAACTGTGATAATTTATTAAATTTAACGCGGGTAAAACCGCGGGGCACAGCTAGTTAAATATAAAATACTTTATCAAGGGAACAGCGCGTGTCGTAAAATACGATCTTTGTAAGTAGTAGGAGGAGATCTTATTAATTTTGGACCTGTAAGTCTGGAAAAAATATTTCTATTAGTAGTTATGCTAAACAATCTAATAAGACCCCTAAATTGTATGTGGCAGTATGTTAGGTTCACTGAAGTGTCCCAAATCACTTAATAAAATATAAATAGTACTACACAAAGATAGCATAAGTGTTGTTAGGTCTTCTAGAATTGAAAACAGTGTGGAGTTAGTAGCAAAATAGCTACTACGCCTGTATTAGGATTGCTTTTCATTTAATTTCTCAATGTTTATATTTAAACACATTATCTAATAAAGCAGATGCAATTGGCCCAGGGATGTGTATATTCTTGTGTTAGTGTATATTCTTTGTAGGTAGTTACTTTTTCAACGAATATATAGTATTTAGCGTATATAAGATTAATCCAATTATTATATAGGTACACCAATTTTGCACTAAAATTAATAAAAAATATGAACACAGTGGTGTGTCCATATTTTTTATTAATAACATTTAGGTACAGGTATTACGGGCTGGCGAACCGTATTAAAAAGTACACATGCTACGCAGACCCCCTTTACAACAAATAACCAGCTTTCATAGGATTAAAATCCACAATACCACAATACTCTTTATTGTACCCCCATTGCGTTATATGTGCGGTTAGAAAGTAGCATAAATAATGTACAGACGCCAGCACATCAAGCTACTCCAATCTGTCAAATCTCTTTAATAGATTTTCAATTATTTCACACATTTAGTTCACTTTCAATTGGAGAAATTTGACAGATTAGGGTAACTTGATGTGCTGGCGTCTGTACAAAGAGCAGTGTTATATGTACATATATGCGATTTATAATGAAACATAAATAAGCATAGACAGATGTTCTCACCGTTCCGTGGTAGATAGTGATCAGCGAAGTTAAGCATTTATGTACGCAGTTAGTCCATTTTGGATGTGTGACCACCAAAATGGTTTAATATTTGAGCGGCTCCATTCTTCGGAGGGCACGTTAAGCCAACGGATCTAGTCATTAGACAACAGTCGGTAAGCCATATCAGTGGCCTACTGGGCGGCTTGAACAACTCTGGCCACCACTGGTAACCATTGCCCGTACGATACCTAAGCAAGCAAGCAAGCAATATAAATGACGGGGAAATATTTTTTGCATTTTCGGCGCTATGTAATTTTTTTACAAGTCTTATTCTACGGGTGTTTTAATATAAGTATTCTATATTAAAATATGTACAGTCGTTGATATTTATTATCTGACCCTAGTTAAGAAATAATGAATTTGAACCCTCACTTTGAAACTTCAAGGTTTATTTTCAATTGGTATGGATTTATCAGACTTGTGGTACTTTTTAAACAACAGCATTTATAATGTAGACACGTAAATTTTATCATTGAAACTTGGGCAGTAGGGTTGTTTTTAAATCGTTATAATATTGGTGAAGTTGCAACTAATAGCTTATTTTAATTTATTTTTATAGATAAGTAGCTCTGGTCTAGTGGTCCATGTATAAGCAAAACGGGATGCATGTTCGAATCTTACTATAAATAAAATTTTGTTTTGTTTTCAATTTGGAATTTATTTAGTAAAATATATCTGACTTTAAACTTGTTAGACTTGCTGTAAGTAAAGAATTATAGACGGACACACTCTTCAAATATTACATTCCTGAATTTATAATATTTTCGCCTAAATTTTAATTAGTGGGTAGTTGAAAGACAAATGGGCGTATTCAATACAAAACTGGTATTCAAATGTGTCTAAGGACACGGGTAGGAAAACAATAATGAACTGGGACAATAACGCTAACGCCAGTCTGAGCACAATTGCAGTGACTATGCGCGAACATTTCCTATCTTGCCTTAGTGAATAAACGTGTTATTTATTTGTTAATTGTGAAGTTATTAAATGGACTTTTCATAAATTTACTATCATGATTAAATTCAATGAAAATTTAAAATATAAAATAATTAATGAATATATATGAAGTCGGTTAAAAATGACGCCTTTTTCATTTCTGTGTTTCAGAGGAACACAGTGAGGTTATGGTTAAGAGGATTCGAAGAAACTACAGATGTTAAAAATAATCGTTCAGGACCAAAACCTTTACGTTATGTTACCGACTGTGCGTGTTGCTTACTCAGACACAGATATTTACTGTGCAAGATAATGGCGCCATACACAGACCTGCTGTTGTGCAAAATTGGCTAGCAGGTGTCAGGATAATTAATTAGCCATCTAAAAGTCCTGACCTTAACCCAATAGAAAACTTGTGGGGTCAAATGATTTTAAATTGGGATTCATCAGATATAAGGACATAAGAAAATTTGGCGCAACTTGAGACTTCAACGTGGGAACTCATGAGCTCATGCAACAAATAATAGAAAGATTGTGCTCCACTTCGTTATTATGACAGCACCACCACCCACATTCAACAAAATTACGTGTCAGTGTGTGTTTAATAAACTATTGTTATCTTCTTCTTCTTTTGACGATTATAACCTTATTTTTGACGATTATAAACTTATTATTATATCAAACATAAATTAGGCAAGGCATCAAAGTATTTAGTGCTATTTCACTTATATTTATATGATTAGGAAGACATCATAGTTAATGTAGTGATGTTATTGTTATAAAATAGATTTTTATATTATATTTCTAAACTTAACATGTTGATTACATATTGACATTAAACATTTTGCAAAGTGTGTAACAGATCACCTACTCATCTACTTCAGGAATAAATATAAAATTTAAAAAATACATATTAATTGGTCACATTTTTACTTTGTTAAACTTAAAAATAAAACACTAGTTGCATTATTAATGTGATTTAGCATTATATATTTTATAAGAAAAGTTATTGTTTTCTATTATATATTTTATTATTTAAAACATAAATTAGGCAAGGCATCAAAGTATTTAGTGCTATTTTCACTTATGTTATATGATTAGGAAGATATTACAGTTAATGTAGTGATGTTATTGTTATAAAATAAAATATATTATATTTGTCAACTTAACATTAGATTCACTGCATTAAACACTTTGCAAAGTTTGTAACAGATTACCTACTCATCTACTTCAGGAATAAAAAAATAACATTTAAAAACTCATATTTAATGGTCACATTTTTAATTTGTTAAACTTAAAAATAAAACACTAGTTCCATTATTTATTTGATTTAGCTTTATATATTTTATAAGAAAAGTTATTGTTTTCTATGATTATATTGAATAAAATCGTTATCATAATTATTATTGCTTTCGGTTATATAGTTCATTTTATTATAAAATAATAGATACAGTTATTTAACTTAGTATATTATTTTAATATAATATACTAAGTTGCTAAAAATACAAAAATCTGTAAATATTACAAAATTATTAAGCGATGTACGATTTGAACCATAAACCACTGGCTAGTAAGTTCAATGTCACCACCACTAAACCAAACAATCGTACTAAACCAAGTACCGACAGTTTCGTAAAGGAAAATGAAAAATATCAAGACCAGGCGAGGGTAGATACCGAAACCCGAGCTTCACGGAGACGACGCTGCCGAGCCACACCAGTCGACCCGTGACCACGGCTGATGCAATCCATGCCGAAACGTCGGGTAACCAAGGTAATGATTTACCTAAATATTTATCGCAATGAGACCCGTGTCCACAGTATATAAAAAATGTGTACGAATCGCGAAAGTTTAAAAACATTAATAGCAAACAATTCTGCTTGTTAAGGTATAAATTAACAACTGCTTCATATAACAAAACAGTTTTAAAATGTTTTACTACCCTAATGTAACGTATAAAATATCAAATTGGCATAACTTATTTGTTTATCTTGAACCAGCCGTTCTAGTTCATTAAGGTCGTATGTACCGCTTACCTACGGTTAACGGAGAAGGTTCAAACTCGTTTAACATTTAGTGGGTCAGAAGATACGTATTAGCGACTGTACACACCTAACTCATCTTCTAATATCAAAGTTCCGTCATTCCTTCCACAAGATGACTCTTCTATCGGGAAATAAGCTAGCATATCTAAAATAAAATAAAATAAATAAAATAAAAAAGGTTTTTATTCACGTAGACTTTAAAAGGGCGCTTGTAAATAGTCAGAACATGTTTGTAGTAATATAGTTGTATACATTATTATTTCTAGTAACATAGATATTTAGGTACACATTGTATGAAAACATTTATAAAATTTATTTTATTATAGCATTGATATTTACCTAGCTCGTATCAAGTTATTGTCAAGAGATTATGTTTAATTATCTAGTTTAAGTCTAATATTTTGACTACATATTGTCAATGGTTCTGTCTATATTAAGGTATTATTATTATGACGGACCTTGTGTTAATAACGACGGTCGCGCTTTAATGTTCAGTCTTCGCGCGTGCGCACGCCCGAGCGGTCGCTGCGAAATAAAGTTATGACTATGTCCGAGAATAGTGTAAATACACTCAAGTGTGTTAACTGTAATGTAGTAATATGTGAGGTGCTAGCGTTTATTCGGAATAAACTCGATGTAATGGACAATGAAAGTTTATTAAGAGTTTGTGTTTCGGCATTCTCTGTAGAGGACATTGACAATGCCAAAAAGTTACTGTTTTCATCGGTTAAAACAAAACATAAGCTTGTATCGAGACGTAAACAGAAAAAAGAAAAGGATCTTGAAGATATGCTGATGGTGTTAAAAACAGCTGAGCCTGATCAATTACCGATTTTTGTGGCCTACAACTTAGAGAAACTACCTCCCGTTTGTTTTGATCATATCGACGTAACGAAGTTATTGAAAGATCTAGTGCTATTGCGTGAAGAAATAAATCAGATAAAAGTAAATTACGTGAAGAAAGATGAACTAGAAAGTCAACAAAAGAAGGATAAACTTACCTTAATAAATAGCCCGGCATCATATTCGAACATTAATATGCGTCATAGAGGAGGGTATCAGTTAGACAGTGGGCCGTGTGGATTGTCTCATGTTTCTGAGTCATCGCCGCCGCCGCCGCCGCCGCCGCTGTGTGAAATAAACATACCTCTGCCGTCGTCTCCGTCAAGCACTCGCGACGCTCGCGCTGATAACAGCTTGCTGGACGTAAACAATATGGTCCAATATCGTTCTCTTTGTCACTCGAACAAGGCGGCGGATAGCTCTGTTTCACATGCTCCCGTAAACTCAACTTTGCTGGACAGGAATGACAAGATTGTTACCGATATTTCGAGTAAACAATGGACTATGGCTGAAGTAGCAAGCAAAGGTGAATGGAAAGATAGGGGTCATGATGTCCAATGGACAATTGTTCAGAATAAAAAGTTAAGGAATCGATTCAGTGATAAGACCGGCAAGGCTCAGTCTGTTCCTGCGGCAAACTTTAAGGCCGCGGAATCGTTTTTACCGCTGTTTGTTTCGAATGTTGATAAGCAAACAACAGAAACGGACATTTGTGATTATATTAAAACTAAGACTGGGGTAACCGTAAAGCTGGAGAAAATAAACATGAAGATTGAGAGGACGTATAATGCATTTAAGGTGTTTGTCTCCAAAAATAAACTGAGCATCTTTTTGGATGACAGTCTTTGGCCTGAAGGAATACGCTTCAGACGATTTGTGTTTTTTAAAAAGAATAAGGATTCTGATAAGTCTCAGTTCCCATCTACAAACAAGACACCTACAATCAATGGCTGTGAATGACAAAAGTAAAATAACAATATCCACTTTTAATTGTAAAGGTGTGAACAGATCAGTGGATTGTGTGCGAACCCTTTGCAAGAGTGCCGACATCGTTGCACTCCAAGAAACCTGGATCTGGCCACATGATATAGGATTCCTAGGAAATCTAGACGACAACTTCGCGTACAACGGCAAGTCGGCCATCGACACAACTATCAAAATGATAACAGGTAGACCGTACGGCGGAGTGGCACTGTTATGGAGAAAATCAGTGTTTACATCAGTAACGTCAGTGAAGTGTTTAAGTGATCGATTAGTGGCGATAAAAGTTGAATACGAGAACCGTGCTATGTTGATATTTTCGGTATACATGCCCTACGATAACGGTAAGAGTGATCATTTAACTTTATTCACACAAACACTTAGTGAGATTATAGCTATTATTGAAAGTAGTGGTATTGAGTGTGTAGTTATGCTGGGAGATTTTAATGCTAACCCAGGCTCACGGTTTTTTAATGAACTTATCTCTGTGTGTAATGAACAGACATGGTTTTGCGCCGACTATGAGCTTCTACCTAAGAATACGCATACGTTTGTTTGTCAGGCGAGCGGCTCGCGGCGTTGGCTAGATCATTGTTTGATAACAAGCGCAGCCAAAGACTTAGTGACTCATGCGTCAGTATCATATGGGGTGTACCAGTCGGATCATTATCCTGTTTTGTTTAAATGTAACTTAAGTAAGGTTAATCAGAAGATATCAGCCCAAAATTCTGTTAGTAATAAAGTACGTTGGGGTGAAAGAAGTAGTGAACAAATTAATAATTATTATGAGTACTGTAATGATAAATTAAAATTAATAGACTTTCCCAGTGAATGTATAGAGTGTTCTCATAAAATATGTAACAATGTAGACCATTTTAAATTAATAGATAATTTGTATTTTAACATTGTATCAACCCTCCAAGATGGTGCCGTGCACACATATGTTGGTAGTGATTGCATCAGGCGACACAAATATGTCACAGTTTGGAACAAACATGTCAGTGGCGCTCATAGGGAGGCTCGTACACATTATCAGACTTGGCTTTTGCATGGTTCACCTACTCAGGGGACTATATATCAGAAAATGCGTGATACAAGAAGGATATTCAAGACTAAATTAAAATTTGTTCAAAACAATCAACAACAGATTAAATTAGGTATTTTGGCAAAAAGTCATACTAAAAAAGATTTTTCTAAATTTTGGAAAACAACGAATAAATTAAAGGCCAAGCCGAGTCTCCCTGCGAGTGTGGCGGGTCTGAGTGAACCTAAAGATATCGCCAACCTTTTTAAAAATAATTTCAGTGTTCGGTCTCCCTTAAAAACAGGGCGGCGGGTGTCCGATGAAGGGGGGTTTTCGGGTTCTGGTGAGCTTGCCATAATGTTTACAGCTAAGCAGGTCGGCGCAGTTATAAAAAGAATGACAAGAGGCAAGTCGCCAGGTCACGACGGCCTCAGCGTCGAGCACCTAAAGCATGCTGGGCTACATTTGCATAGGGTTCTTGCTTTACTTTTTAATTTGTGCATTAGCCATAATTATCTACCGCAGGACCTTATGCACACAGTGGTAGTGCCGATAATTAAGGATAGGACGGGAGACTCCTCTGATGTGTCCAATTACAGGCCTATTTCGTTGGCCACTATAGTCGCCAAGATCTTGGACAGTTTGCTTGATCAACAGTTGGCTCAACACATTGAACTCCATGATGCGCAATTTGGCTTCAAACCTGGTCTATCTACGGAGAGTGCCATTCTGTGCCTTAAGCAAACTGTCCAATACTATACCTCCCGAAAAACACCTGTTTTTGCTTGTTTTTTGGACCTGTCTCGGGCATTTGACCTAGTGTCTTATGATGTACTGTGGGAGAAATTGCAGAGCGATACAACGGTACCGAATGAAATAACATCCTTGTTTCGTTACTGGTACAATAACCAGAGGAATAGTGTCAAGTGGGCGGAGGCTCACTCGGATGTGTACTGGATGGAGTGCGGGGTGAGGCAGGGGGGGTTGAGCTCGCCCCGCCTCTTCAACTTGTACATAAACCGGCTGATCGGTGAGCTCAGCAGAGCCAGAGTTGGATGTCATATAGATAGTATTTGTATGAATAATATTAGCTATGCCGATGACATGGCCCTTCTGAGCCCAACGATAGGCGCTTTAAGGACACTTGTGCCGATTTGTGAGTCCTATGCAGTGGCCCATGGGCTCAAGTACAATGTCAAGAAGAGCGAACTTATTATGTTTAAAGCGAGTGCCTTAAATTATTCTGATGTCCCCGGTGTCTCGCTTTGTGGTACTCCTTTAGCTTGGGTAAAGAAATTCAAGTACTTGGGTCATTGGGTCACTGATGATCTCAAGGATAATACTGACATAGAGAGGGAACGCAGGTCGCTGGCTGTTCGATGTAATATGCTGGTTCGAAGATTTGCACGTTGTACTGACGAAGTAAAAATAACACTTTTTAAAGCCTTTTGCCAGTCTTTTTACACGTGCAGTCTTTGGACCAGTTTTACGCAGAGGACATACAGTGATCTGCGTGTCCAATATAATAATGCATTCAGGATACTGTTGGGGCGGGCGTGGCGATGTAGTGCGTCCGGTATGTTTGCGGAGGCGCATACTGACGACTTTTACGCCATAATACGCAAGAGGACCGCCTCCATGAATGGTCGGCTGCGCACCGCCACCAACAGTCTCCTGAAAGTGTTTTCAGATCGGTGGGACTCCCCTCTTCTGCGCCACTGGGTGAGAATCCACACCGTTTTTAATTAATTTGTCTTATTACTAACATTTAGTCTTTAAGTTATTTTGTATACTAACTAAATTCTTTTTTCATGTATACTAACAATAGTCTCTAAGTTATCTTGTATACTAACACTATGGACGCATGTCTGAAATAAACTATTTGATTTGATTTGATTTGATTTAATGCTACCACCGGATCCAATGCGCCCCAACTGAGAAGACCCAGCGAAACAAACTGTGTGTGTGTATCTGTTATTATATGTACAGACGCCAGTACATCAAGCTACCAAATACTGTAAAATTTTCGCAATTGAAAGTGAACCTTATGACAGATTGTGGTAGCTGGATGTGCTGGCGTCTGTACATTAGTGCGTCATAAGTGCTTATCACCATATCGTTAATAATAATAATAATAATAATTCTTTATTTGCATAGAATGTAGGTGATTACAATACGTGATGTTATAAATAATAAAAGATACCGAGTACATTCTGCCAATTCGGCATACAAACATTGCAGTGACTTAAAACTAAAATAAAACTACTTAGGCTTAAAACTAAAATTAAACTAAATAGGGAATCAAATAAATCACTAAATTAAATTGTATCTAATTAAATAACAAAACTATACATCGAATGAATCGTTTAAGTAATCCGTAACTGAATAGTAGCACCTTTCTAGTAATAGAGTAATCAGTCTTTTCTTAAATATATTATATGGTTGCTCTTTGATTACTGATGGAATTTTGTTGTAAATTAAAGGTGCCATACCAAATGCACTTTTTTTTAAGAGGGCAGTTTTATGGCTTCCGGTACTTAACATATTTCTATATTGAGATCTTAGAGTTACGGTTCGTTTTCGGGTTTCATTTAACGCTGGAAATAGGACTATATTGCTTTTAACAAATTTGGCTACTTCTAATATGTAAAGACTCGGAAAAGTTAGCAAGTTATGAGCTTTGAAAATAGGTACACAACTATCAGTAACTTTAAGTTTAAATATTGCTCTTAAGCATCGCTTTTGGGCTTTGAAAATACTTTCTCGTTCGCTACAGTTGCCCCAAAAAATTATTCCAAATCTTAGGACCGATACTACTAGACCGTGATAAGCAATAAGTGCTGTTTTATTATTTACTTTATTGGTAAGATTATAAATCATATAAGCAGATGAACTCAGCTTTTTACAAATAGTCTCTGCCTGAGACTTCCATGTCAATTGACTATCAATCTGAATGCCTAAAAATTTGGTAACAACTACACACTCTACATTTTGGCCTTCGTGTATAATATTTATGTCTTCGTTGCGAATCCTTTGGTAAAAATGCATAATTTTAGTTTTTTTAATATTTATGATCAAATTATTATGTTTTAGCCAATTTATTATTGAATTTATTGCATCATTAATATCTTTCTCGTAGTTTTCTTTGTCATAGCATTTGATTATTACCGTACTATCATCAGCGAATAAGACCATCGGATGGTGAATTTGTCGTGGAAGGTCGTTGATATATATTAAAAATAATAATGGCCCTAGAACACTTCCCTGTGGCACACCAAATTTTGTCACTTTGTGGGAAGATGCGAATTTAAGTTCGTTCTTAGATTTGTCACATATTCTAGAAATCTCAGTGAACTGTTTGCGACCGCTCAAATATGATTTTATGAGATTAAGAATATTACCGCGAATGCCGTAACAGTTAAGTTTTTGCAATAATAATTCGTGATTCACATAATCGAAGGCTTTCGACATGTCAGTGTATATTGCACATACAGGAGTTTTTGAGTCTACGTTTGCCATTGTCGGTTTTAGTAGATCGAATACTGCTGAGTTAATATTTTTATTTTTTCGGAACCCATATTGTTCATTGCATAGTAGATCAAATTTAGAGAAGAAAGAGTAAATTGATTCATACATAATTTTCTCAAATATTTTCGAGAAACTGGAAATAAGCGCAACTGGTCTAAAATTTGACATGTCTTCTTTACTGTCTTTCTTATGTAGTGGTTTTATGATTGTTGTTTTTAATTTGTCAGGAAATATACCGGAGGTTATACTAGCGTTAATACAATGGGCTAAAGGGCCCGCTATAGTAACAGAAACAGATTTAATAACGTGCATGGAGACACCGTCGCATCCACAACTCTTTTTATTTTTTAGTGAATTTATGGCCCTTATTACGTCTTGTGGAATAACTGGGGACATAAATATTGAGTGTGGGTTATAATCAATTTTTTTAACTTCTTCTAATCCATTTTTTTCTATATCTGTTATCTGTTCAATGAAGAAATCGTTGAATGACTCTACGATTTCTTTGGGATTGCTTATTATTAAATTCAGTTTTTTTATTTGAGTGATTGGTTCTGGGATTGTTTTGTTGTTGTATATGATTTGCCACGACGTTTTTGATTTGTTTTTTGAATTTTGAATTAGATAATTATTTTGAGCCCTTTGGGTGAGCTTAATAATTTTTTTAAATCTTTGGGAATAAGTATGAAATTTAATTTTATTTTCGTTTGTCGGTTTGAGTCTTTTCTGCCAGAGCAAATATCGTTGTTTTTTGCTACATACTCGGATACCTCGTGATACTCATTTTATAGGATTTTCTGACCTTACTGTAATTGTTTTGTAGGGAATGCATAAATTGTAGAGGAGTAAAAATTGTTCGATAAAACTGTTGAATGCAATGTTGGGATCATCGGCACTAAATACTTCTGAGAAAGTTAATTGGTTTAGATATTTATTGAATTTAATTAGATTATTACTGGAAGTATCTCTGATTATTTTACGCCATGTTTTTATTCTACATGTTTTACTAACTTTTACTTTTAGTACCTGAGCTGTATGATCTGATAAGGCTAAATCAATAACTTCGTGTTTACATTTTTGTCTAAGATTATGAGCAAAATTATCCAAACAAGTATTACTATCAAGACTATCGTTCCAAGACATCATTGAGATAATTGTCTAACTTTCTGATTTCATTTGGAATCATTTCTAAAGAGCTACTACAAATGTATATACGTCACTTTTTATATGTGTAACACACAGTTACATTAAAACTAATAAAAAAACAAACATAAAGAAATTACGTAGGTACCACACAATCGTAGTTCAGTGAAAGCTAAGTCTTTCCGACAGAGTGGCCCCGCCTTCATATAGAATAGAACTTTCTTTATTAGAGTAACTAAGACTCATCAATATTGTTAGTATAAACTTACGACTATGTTAGTAATCACTGACTTCAATGAAAAGCACGGAACACGTAAATAAATAAATGAAGGTTGTGTCACTGTTGTGCCATCCCATGGGAGACTGCACAACAGTGACCAAATATACCTACCTACCTAGATAGCGATAAGTCCGAACTGTAAAGTCTACGTGCACTTAATTGTCTATACTTAAGCTGAGGAAAAAATTCAATCGTAAGCGGTGGCGATCCCATAAAGTCAGCTAATCTCTTAATCGGGCCGAATATGCGAGCTAAGTTCGAACGTAATGCGTACCCGACTCTTAAGTCGACTCGTGATTATTGTGCGGCTATTGGAAGAATACCACTTACCAAAAATTATGTAAATTGTTAAAAGAGCTTCTCATTTAAACTGGTTTTCTTTTTATTCAGATTGTCGTTTGTACCCATATTTATTCCTTCAACTAAATATATTGACTGACAAAGATTTTTGTACAGACGCCAACACATCCAGCTACCCCAGTCTGTCAAATTTCTTTTATAGATTTTCAAGTTTATCACATAGGCATAAGGTTCGCATTGAATTAGAGAAATTTAGCAGATTGGGTTAGCTTGATGTGCTGGCGTCTGTACATTGCTAAGGATTCTGTATTGAAATACAGAATCATCAGCAACGTCTTAAAATCGTGTTAAGACTAATTTAAACGTCATTTAAATCTCTTTATAGGTCGTAATAAAAGGACAAGATATGCATAATAGAACTGTTAGTCTAATTACACTTAGGATAGAGTAAGAATAAGTAAAAAACTAAACGTACGGACGAATTCGAGCAATAAAGGGCAAGTAACGCTATGATTGATCGCTGCCGTGATGGTGTACTGAGTTTGCCCGGAGCGCTTAGTTCGTCGACAGGGTCTTACGGTCAAAAACCAAATTAACAGAACTAAGCTAGCCCTGTATTAAGATAGAAGATGAACATACAGATCTTTGTACAAATTACAGATCAAAATTAAAAATTGGTTTTATTGGTAAGGATCGTGTTCGTAATTATCTATAAAAAAGAAAAAAAAATGCTGAGGCAGAAAAGTTCTCGATCACGGACAGGAAGGCTCACCGTGAGCAGGTCACCTACAAGATTGACCGATGATGTTGTGAGGGTCGGTGGAAACCGATGGATGCGGATAGCGCAAAACCGACAATTGTGGAGATCTTTAGGGGATACCTTTGGCCAGCAGTGGACGTTTTTCGGATATATGATGATGTATCTGACGGTTTGTATTGTAGCCATGCGACAATAATCTAATGAGTTAAGTTGTTTTATTTACAATCAAAATTTGCCCAAAATAATATTTTCAAACAAATATAAACTGGAAACAGCTGGATGCGAATAGCGCAAGACCGGCAATTGTGGAGATCTTTGGGGGAGGCCTTTGTCCAGCAGTGGAATTCTTTCGGCTGATATGATGATGATGATGATGAATATTTTCAATGTCACTTTACTCTAGTTATTAAAAACATCAGTCTAATGATGGTATTTAAATCAAAGAATTTTACTGACAATCATAATTATATGTTACAAATGTCTATAATGATATTCCCAAAGTTAACTAATCAATTCTGTAATTAACGGACTACCTTATACCTAACTTTATTAGCATTTCTAACCGTTTTAACTCATTTAATTTCCCTTAAACCGTTGGTTAACAATGACAGCTCAATTTAGCGGGACCCCTGTGACGTCATCTCTCACGAAAAGGGTTGGGAAGCAGGTGAGGGGGTAGATCGTCATCACAATTGACAGGTTTATTTCCGCTGTGGCTGATCTGGAAGTAACCCGCAGGTACAATATTAAATGATGAAGAGGGAACGAAAATATCCGAAATTAATACCCTTACAAATATTCATCCAAACAAACACAAACACTAAAATATACCTACAATTTGTCTCTATATTCTATTATTACCAATAAACTCCTTACATTACTTTCAAATTAGTTATATAATTAAGCCTACCACAAATGTCGGCTATAATGGTCAATCTCAATAGAGAGTATCCAGCTATGCAGGAGTTATTATAGTGGGGGTATCCGACGCGACGCCGAGGTCAGGCGCGGGAACAAGGTACAACTAGAATACGCAGATTTTCAAGATTTAGAAAATAAATCTTGATAATATTATCAAGATTTATATGGGTAATTATTTACAATAACCATCAAATATCGACAGTTTATATACCATTTTTAGGGTTCCGTAGCCAAATGGCAAAAAACGGAACCCTTATAGATACATCTATAAGGGTTCCGTTTTTTGCCATTTGGCTGTCTGTCTGTCTGTCCGTCCGTATGTCACAGCCACTTTTTTCCGAAACTTTAAGAGCTGTACTGCTGAAACTTGGTAAGTAGATGTATTCTGTGAACCGCATTAAGATTTTTATACAAAAATAGAAAAAGAACAATAATTTTGGGGGGTCGCCATACATAGAACTGAAACTCAATTTTTTTTTCATCGTACCCTTACATATGGGGTGTCTCTGGATAGCTCTTCAAAAATCATATTGAGGTTCCTAATATCATTTTTGTCTAAACTGAATAGTTTGCGCGAGAGACACTTCCAAAGTGGTGACTAATATAATAACGTGACTAATATGCTGTAACAACTGACATTAGCTACGCGGCAACTACGAGCGTATTATTATATGTACTACGCCGCAACTACAGATAATTTACATTTAAATTAGATACATACATTTGAGACATAGATTCCCCTCAAGTAATAGAATACCAACTCCAAATTCGTCAAAATTGGTTCATGAGGCAGTACGGACGGCAGATTCACAATAAAACCTTCACACTAATTTCCAAGACTTGACGAAGCTATGTACCATTGTCAATACGGAAGTGATGGGCGTGAATTAAACTACCGTAAGCACCATGCATCGTTCCAAAAACTTACCAGAGGACCTGGACCATGAGATAATAGTGTGCCAAAAGCAAGCAACGACTATAAAAAACTTTCTAGACACTCTACAATCTAATATATGGTTCTAGCCGACCGAGAGTACGGCCGTAAATGTGCTGCAACCACCATCACCCTCAATGGCCCTTTGTTTGCATTTGCGTCGATAAAATACCCTTCCCGAAATTGGATTAACAACATCTTGTATTAAGGTATACCGACAGTTGCACAAAAAGTCTCTTAGCACAGACTCATGCAGCTACGTGTTCCATGTTCAAATACAATATTTATCGAACAAGTTCAAAATTACGTAGTACTGTATTTTTCTTATGAGTTTTGTCCATGGGGATGAGAAAATCACGCAAACAGAATAAAAATGTTAATAATTGTAAAATAAATGTGAAAAAACTGAATCCCTGTGTCACGGGGGACTTCCCAAACATGTCATTGGCGGGCAGAAATCTGGATGTAGACTCAGAACAAATATTTATAAGACACAAATAACCTGTTGGCGTGGTTTGCAAATGCTTGCTTTTCACGCTGAAGGTCGTCGGTTCGGACAGAAATTTGTGGCATGAACATATATGTTTGTCCTGAGTCTGGTTGCAATTATCTATATAAGTATGTATTTACAAAAGAAAAGTAGTAAGTATGCATATGTCGTATACCAGTCATCTGGTTTCCATAGTACAAGCTCTGCTGAGTTTGGAATCAGATGGCCGTGTGTAAATCATGGCGCAGGATAATAGCTTTCCCGCGCGGGAATCGAACCCGGAACACGTAATAGCAAAGCGACTGTCTTAACCGCTCCGCCACACTGCACGTGTCAATCAGTTATAATTGTTATAAAATATTTATCCATTAATTTACTTAACTATCATTTCGACTGTGTTTAGAGCATCAGTAATAAACATGCATTGTACCGCTCTCAACTATGGTAATCCCCAAATGTGATGGATCGATCGCCGGTCAAACAAGTGAACGCAACGATTAATTAATTGCGAGCCGACAGTGTAGTGTGACTTGCTTAAGAGATATTCAGGTATTCCCTCATTTACTAAGTGTTTTGGTAGATTCAATAATTGTCTATCACCTAGTTAAACTAAGCCATTAATAGTGCAATCTTGTGCCTATGCCTATTCTCTATTTTGAGTCAGAATGGCTGACGCGTTCAAAGCTAGTTGCTCCCACCGTTCCGGACATATACGTCGTCGGGTTGATCCCGATTGTACTCATAAGACAGCGGTCGTTAAGATGACTTAACGACCGCTGAGAGATTACTGGGCTTAAACACCTCCATTTTTTAAACACCTCGACAATGAGACTCCGGAACCAATACCAATACCATCCAAAATAATCATTAATTTCGCAGGAACAAGACGAAGAAGTTAGCCAAGTGCAATGTTTTAGGATTTATGTCTAGGATATCAAAACAATTTACTATTAATCTTTACATTACGATCTGTGCACCTACCATGCTCTCTGCACCACCCTAAGGTTGACTGGCAGAAAATGCCTAGGGCATTAAGTCCGCCTTTGTACAATTTAATATGCATTAAGTGATAAATAAATAAATAAACTGCGACAATTATATAACATAACGTAGAGTTGAATTTTTTTAAAGGATATACATTTCTATGGTTTTCACAGCATTTATACTAGTACTAGCTTTTGCCCGCGACTTCGTTCGCGTGGTATAGTGACTTCCGGCAGATTTTTGGTTTTACCCACATAGTTCCCGATCTCGCGGGATCGCTTCAAAAATGAAATGTGGAAGATATTCTAGGGAACTCTTCAAAAATCAACATAATGAGCTCTGCGTTTGAATTGAAGATATGTATACTCACTTAGGGCATTAAAGCTGTTATTGCCGATCGAAAAAGGCGAAAATGTTATTTTTCCCTTATTTTCAAAATATTATTTTGATTTGCCATTTCAGAAAAAAATACTGTTTCTCCCTTGACAAATTTTCTATTATTTTAGGCTTTAAAGATTATTAAAGTTTCTTACACCAAGACATTTCTGTATACCACGTTTTTAGTTTTGCCATCCTTTGCATAAATATAGAGGTCTTGTGGTTTTAACACTCTTGAGCACGCAACGTAGAGTTGTCCATGGGAGAAACAGTCTTTTTCAAGATGTACCCCCGCAACTTTAAGCGTTTGCCCTTGGGCTTTATTTATGGTCATTGCAAACGCAGTTTTCAGCGGAAACTAAACTCTTTTGAATTGGAATGGCAAATCAGTTGGAATGATGGGAATGCGGGGAATAATAACAGTTTCGCCTTTTGCCATTCCAGTCATAATAACGGCTTTAATGACATTCCGTCCTAAATAGGTTACTTGTAACCGTGTGCCGTTACATAGCCTTGGTGGATCTAGGTTTCTCATAAGCATCACAGGAACTCCAATTTTCAGCCTCAACTTGTGAGAGGGCACTCCTGATAACTCTAAGGAGTTGAGAAACTCTGTTGGGTAAGATGTCACTTGCTCGGTATCCACGACGTTATCTACTGATAGATACTCGATGACATCTCCCTCTACGTCAGACATAATTTGGTCATTTATGCGGCCTACTATTTCATTTGTTGGCGCCAATATCGCCCTTTCGCATAACCATTCCCGATTTTCGATATTAGTGCGTAAATCCGGATAGACACTATTTTTTATATTGTATGTGCTATCCACAATTTGGCATAATTCGCTGCTCAGCGTGATCATACTCTCGGAGTCGGTAGGCATACGATCCTCGCCGATCTTCAGAAGAGCAGCAGCATACTGCCCGGCTTGACAATCATTATGGAGTAATACTCGCATATTCGTCGACAGTGAAACCTTTTTCACATGTGTCCATAGCACAGATGCTTTTAAACAGGCATTGATTTCATCTGCCGGTGTGCCCCTTGCTATAACCGGCAGGGTCTGCCGGAAGTCACCGGCCTATAGAACCACCATTCCTCCCATAATACCTTGATTGTTTTTAATGTCTTTCATCGTGCGATGGAGAGCTTCGATTGCTCTGTTATGGGACATCGTACATTCATCCCAAACCAGCAGTTTACATTGTTGCAACATTCTTCCACGCTCACTACTTTTACTTATGTTACAAACTGGCATTTCCTCATGAGCTAAATTTAGTGGCAATTTCAGAACTGAGTGGGCCGAAGAGCACCACCACTCGATGGTTCATGTAATCGATTAAAGAGTCGTAATCAAAAGCAGCATCATGAAATACCTCCCACGTATTACGTGTAAATATATTTCGTCTTTGTGCTTGCCGTGCAGCTAATAGAACACATCGTCTATGAGATTCTTCATGTGACTCTGCAGAAATCAGACATACAATTTTAGTATCTACTAATAATCAAGATCAAACTAAACTTACATTTTACAACAACCAGACAACCCAACAAATAAACCTTTTAATCTACTAATACAACGGAGCCAATTTAAAATTTACGAAACGATCAATCCACAATTTCACGACAGTACAGAAGCGCTCGGCCGATACCCAACCAAATACGTGTAACGAAACCATAGCGCGATCTATTTCGATCCCAACGCCATCTATCGAGCATTGTGACAACTCGGATTATTTATCTATACTCCGTTCGGGCATTTTCTTTGTACTAAAAGTTTTATTATATTGATATTATTTTTTTCATACCTTTTTACTATTTATTTACTTTTTCCGATGAATAACAATAACATGAACCGAACTCGTGTAACGATCGACACCATTGCGCGATCACCAACTCGACATATAGTACTAATAGAATTATCTATATGTACTCCGTTAGAGCATTTTCTTTGTACTAAAAGTTGTATTATATTATATTTTCATACCTTTTTACTATTTATTTACATTTTTCCGATGAATTTTCAGTACAGAATTGATGCCGACTCTTGACCAATAGATGGCGCTATTTTATTTTTTATTTTATTTTTTGTAATAAAAACTATCCTATGTCCTTTCTCAAGTTCCAAACTATGTCTGTACCAAGTTTCACACAAATTGGTTCAGTAGTTTAGGCGTGAAGCAAAGACAGACAGAAAGACAGACAGACAGAGTTACTTTCGCATTTATAATATTATAGTTAGGAATAGTACTAATAGAATTATCTATATGTACTCCGTTAGAGCATTTTCTTTGTACTAAAAGTTGTATTATATTATATTTTCATACCTTTTTACTATTTATTTACATTTTTCCGATGAATTTTCAGTACAGAATTGATGCCGACTCTTGACCAATAGATGGCGCTATTTTATTTTTTATTTTATTTTTTGTAATAAAACTATCCTATGTCCTTTCTCAAGTTCCAAACTATGTCTGTACCAAGTTTCACACAAATTAGTTCAGTAGTTTAGGCGTGAAGCAAAGACAGACAGAAAGACAGACAGACAGAGTTACTTTCGCATTTATAATATTAGTTAGGATTAGGATAGTTAGGATTATAAAGAGGAAACGTTTGTGAGTTTGTGACGTTCTAAGGAGTAATCTCTGGATCTACTGAACTGATTTTCATAATTATTTCACTAATAGAAAGCTACGTTATTTTGGAGTGTCATAGGCTATGAAAAGAAATGTCCTGAACTTTTAAACATAGGTATTACGCGGGACAAACGGGCAGGGACAAAAATATTTATAACGCGGAACGAAGTCCGCGGGCACTGCTAGTTTTATATAAACTGCCCAACTATAACTTAATTAATAACCATTAACTTGGTATTAAATCCATAAAATTCAGTTACCAGCATTTTGAGAAAAATGCTATTGATGTTAATTTTATTATGATTGTAAGGTCATACATACATATATTGACATTTAAATTTAAATTTAGATGTATGATTACGTGAATCTTTCCACGTAATTTGTAAAATGATCATGCAAATATTCTTCATAATAGCTAATTAGAAAGTTCTTCCACCAGTAGTTTTTTTTTAAATGCGCTGTTGATCCTTCAGTTCGCTGTGATGTCAAATGTAGCGAAATACCCTTCTGAGCACTCTAACAAATGAAGGTATTATGCTTTCTATACTAATTTGAATTATTCAGAAAGCATCAACACATGTCGAGGCTAAATCTGAGTGTTAGATTACTCTTTGTGTCTCGTACTCTGTGTCTTTGTTCAAACACAGTATCGTTTTAATTAGCAAAGCTAAAGGAAAGATGTTGTATATTATGTCTGTCTGTAAACGTGATCTTGCCGTTCATATATTATCGCGATGTTTGCAATGCAATGCAAAAAAAAGAAAATGGATTGAAAGGGCAAGCTGTCAATCATTAGACACCGAATAATTATTGGATAGCCGCTTTTCAATGTCAAATAATAAGATTAGAGCAAGCAAAGAGCTACATTTTCATAAAATAATAAAATCTCTTATTACTCGTCAACGGTTTAGTTCATTGATTTCAAAAACAGATGGCAAAAACAAACTGTAAAAATAATAATTTCCCGGCAACTATCACGGAAACGGACAATCGTCTAGAAAATAATTTTTAAATAAGGTGGGTGTTTGGTTTAGATATTGGCATAGGTACTGGTGAATGATATTGTTTTGGGTGCTTACTGCTTAGAGACTGGTAAGATATCATACAATTTACATGATTAAACGACTTTAAACTCATAAATGTTATATTTTGAGGTACTTACTTATCGTACGGGCAGTGGTTACCCTAGTGTCAGAGTTGTTCAAGCCGCCCAGTAGGCCTCTCACATGGCTTAACGACTGTTGTCTAGTGACTACAACCGGTACCTATAGATAACAAGCTGTCGAGCTTAACGTACCCTCTGAAGCACGGAGACGCTCAGAAATTAAACCACTTTAGTGGTCACCCATCTACGGACTGACCGCGAGCCTAGTTGCTTAACCCCGCCGATCACTTACGGACCGGTGAGAACATCTAGCTGTGAGCGCCACTTTTCAGGTTATTTTAGGTAACGATAAAAAAGATTTAATTGCTATACAGCTAAATTAAAAATCGTAATACACAAATCTCTAATAAATATAGTTATTGAACTGCCCAATAATAGTTATTATAAAATAAATACAACTGTACTACGTTCAATATATCCCTCATTTGCTCTCATAGACCCGTAAGTGATCGTTGAGGTTAAGGCTCTAGGCGCGTGATCAGTGTATAGATGGGAGACCGATAAGCGGTAAAAATTTTTGAGCAACAGTTAGAGGGCACTCTAAGTTGTTAGTTCCTAACGATGAAGTATAAGCTAGTCCCTTAAGTTTTAGGAATTGTAGAACTCAGGAGAGGCAATTGCTTATTCCTCCCCCTACCCCCCTTAATCGAGCCTCTCTCATTTATCCCATACTAAACGTGATCGGAAGTTATCTCATTATTGCCGCGCGGCGATAAGGTAATAGCCATCTGCTACCAACGCGGTGCTTGCAGCAAATTACAGCAAGCAGTTTGCGTTATTATGGAACAGTAAACTATATCAAACAAAACTTTAGCTAAATAGTTGTTGGCAATCTTTCTTCTTTACTCATTGGTACTCATAGTTTTAGTTACTCACTGGATGACAAGCAAAAATTAACTTTTGCGCCGATTTTTGCGCACGCTTGGGTTGCTTTTGTTTTTTTGTTGTTAAAATGACTTAACGGTTCGTTCGTTTTTTTATAATTTGGATTTAAAAATCGCGCGCGTCGTGAAGACTTTTATAAAATTGTGAGCATTGTGTTATTAGAATTGTAGTATTAATATATAAAGTACTACCTGAACAGTAGTGTTATGACCAATACGCAATTGGCCGATTTGGGTATTGGGTGAGTTTAGTAATTCCAAGTACGCTATATTTTGGACATTATATTATGCAACTTAGATTATTTAACATCACGTGACCCTGCAAGACATCGGTGCAAATTGCCAAGGTTAGTTTGAAGATAGTTAAATTCAAGTGATATAAAGGTGAATCGGAACAACCTCGCCATAGGTTAATGGAAGGATGGTTTCGTAGTCTTATAAAACTACCCTTAAAGTCCTCCTATTTTAAATAGAAATCGTGTCTAACTGTCGAACGGAGAAACGATATTTTAGTGCATTCAGACTTACCCATAGGGAATCTTGTTCTTTGTACAAAATAATAATAAATAACCTGGGACATTATTCACACACGGTCATCTGATCCCAAACTAAGCAGAGCTTGTACTATGGAAACCAGATAGCTGATATACTACATATACTATTTTTCTTTTGTAAATATATACTTATATATATAAATTTACACCCAGACTCGGGACAAAAATAAATCGAATGTCCATTTTACGACCAAAAATGTTTCCTTATAATCGTACCAAAGTTCCATTGCTATTTTTGTCACACAGTAGTAACATTTAAGTTCTCCCCGGCTCTAATTATCCTCATTTATTAGCAAAATAACATTACGCATGAAAAGGCAGACAAATGGAAGGTCAGTGTTATTTAATAATGAGTGCAATTTGAGCCAACCCGAGGTTTTGAGTTGGGTACAACGGGAAGTAAAAGGCGGTAATGCGATGTTTTAAAGCAATTAACACATGTAATTAGATACAACTATTCTTTATGTATAACTCGCTTGCGCTATTTTAACATTTCTATTTTTTCAGGTTTATTTCATGCATTGAATTATTTGAAAAGTGGGCATTTATAGAAGAAAAACAATAACATTTTAAAACAGCCACACTGAATGGCGTGTAACAGGGAGAAATATCTGCATAGGATGTTATTTTTGAAGCTGTAAAACGTCCAAAATTCACGTTGCAGATGTCATTAGAGTAATGATAGATTAGTTTAAAGTTACATACACACACTAAGCTAAGGTAATCGCAATTACCCTGATGTTAGGAAGAGTAATGTTTTATTTTTTTTTATATTTGCTTTCACCGTAGCCTAGTTGGTAGTGCTCTTGCCTACGAAGCTGGTGGTCCTGGGTCGAATCCCGGTAAGTGCACATATTTGTGTGATGAGCACGAATATTTGTTTCTGAGTCATGGATGTTTTCTATGTATTTAAGTATTTATCTATATATATAAGTATGTATATCGTCGCCTGGTACCCATAGTACAAGCTTTGCTTAGTTTGGGGCTAGGATGATCTGTGTGACATTGTCCAAGATATTATATTATTTTACTTTTAACGGACTTCAAAAAGGAGGAGGTTATCAACTTGATTGCTATTTTTATAGTTGTCTGAGCTAATATAAATAAAAGAAAAGCTTGGAATTTTTTGGTTAGTTTATTAATATTCGACAAACTATTAACCAAATAACAAGGACTGGAATTTATTTACTAAAATATTGGAGTATACCTAGTAGTTGGAAATAACAGTTTGGAGTGTGTTTTTAAAATTTGGAGCACATATTATTGCAAGTCTCAATACATGAGCTATGTTTATGTAAAATAGTTATTGACTTATGAGGGGGTCAAAAGTGGTTCCAAATGGTTCATGCAATATTACATACGGGTTTGCTCGCCTGTACTGATGGATTTAACGTCTTGAGACGCTGCCGCGAGTCTAGGTAAAGATGGCTGTGCTCTAAGAGGTGGCGGCAACTAAATGTTTGAAATATGTCTCGCAGTTATTTTGAAATATCAATATATTCGATTTCAATTTGATAAGTGTGACGGTCTGTTCAAGCCTTTGTACCTTGGGCGTCCCGGTTTCGATTCCCGCTCCAAATAGTGTAAAATATAGATTTATAACGGGGTCTAATCAACCAGTCAATGCCTGCCAAAATACAGTAATTAAACAGAAACAGCCATGTATTGCAAATATTATTTCTCCTAATCCTTTTCTTTTCCTTCTAATTCGGTGTTTGTATTTTAGCAATTTCTCCTGTGCACTACGTTTCGACATTTTTACGTAGGCGCGTGCGTTCGTTGCCTTGCACTAAAAAGAAATGAGTAAAATAATAAATGTCAAACGGATAATCGGAGGAAAAATACAATAGGTATCAAAAAATCTACTATCTTGTTATCAAATTATATCTGAAATGAAGCGAGCAATATATTTATTATCAAGTAAATGATCCGATACTATATTTTGATTTGGTGCAATAAAGTATATTGTTATAATGGTCCTTTAAAAGATTTTTCTGCGTTATAACAGTCGTCCCTGATTGGCAAATCATAACAAAATATTGAGACTGGAATAAATATCATACCATTTATTGGGATAATTGCGAAAGTTTCTGAGATAAGTCGCTGAAAATTATTTGTTTATGAAAAGAGAAGCGTCGGCGTTATTAAATTATATTGACGTTTGTAGGCCAACGAGAGTTACTATGGTTTATTTACTTGAATTTAGTCAAAGTCACAAGCGTCCATTTGTTACAGGTATAGGCTTGTGACTGTTAAGCGACTTTGCTGTCCTAGTAGCTATTTAAATAATTGGACATGCACAGCGCCACGGAAATTACCTTTTACTCAAACGAAACTAAGTAAAATACTATCTTTGTTCAGGATGCAAAGAGTTTCGAATAAACCCTTTTCGATGGCTTGTTTTTGTTGAAATACAGTAAGTATTTCGTGTCAAGAATATACATTTTTGCCAAGAAACACCGTTGACAATAGTCCAGTGTCAAGTACTTAGCGGTGTTACATCCCCGTACCTAGGACAACGTAAATTGCCCGAGAAACAGAATAGGTGCCTCTATAAGCGCCCACAGATGTGCATCTACATTTGGCTTCGAACACGATTATTATTAAAGTTAGTCTTAGTCGTATTTCTGAATACAATTCCCTTTCCCGAACGAACTGGCAGAAACTAAAACGACAAAGAAACGCTTTCAAATATTAGAACTAAAAAACTGTACATTTTCCTCCAAGTGCTGGAACGGCGGCGTCTACGCGAAAATATCACATCTTTAATTTGAACTTTTACCGGCGCTTGGTCAGTTCTAAAGTTGTGAACTAATGAACTTCCAAGATCAGTTAAGTTTAACTGATGCAGTACCTGTAGCCGTCAAGTTCCATGAAAACATAGGAGTAAAGTCAAATTTATAAAGAACGATTCCAGTGCCGCACCAATATTCAAGAATTACATATGTACATATTTCCTTTATTATGAAGAAGGATAGGTACTTATAGGACTCAATTTGCCTCATAATATACATAGATGTATCTGAGTATGTCTCTTTCGGAAGGCATATTAAGCTAGCCATGGAGATGATACTCCCTAATGCCGGAACTGTCTCGCACGCCGCGCAGTTGTTTTCTATTTTCCTTTAATCCTTAATACTCCTTAATTCCTTCAATTCTTAATTCCTTTAACTCCT
The DNA here is from genome assembly GCA_951640165.1 of Pseudoips prasinana. Lineage (NCBI taxonomy): Eukaryota > Metazoa > Arthropoda > Insecta > Lepidoptera > Nolidae > Pseudoips > Pseudoips prasinana. The sequence continues at coordinate 36,411,365 of OX621248.1, forward strand.
TTAATTCTCCCTAATTTATATTATATGAATTTCACTATTTGGTTAACCCCTCCTAAAAAGCTAAATTTAAAATACATTTTCTTTGTGTTATAAATCATAATTGAGCATGTTACAAGATGTCTGATGATCTTGTGAGGGTCGCTAGAAGCCGCTTGGTGCGGTTATCTCAACACCGCCAACTGTGGAGATCTTTGGGGGAGGCCTTCGTCCAGCAGTGGGCGTCATTCGGCTTATATGTTGATTATATAAACAAAAGCTGCTATGACTGCCTCGTTGGTCTAGCGGTAGCGTGTTCACCCGCAGATAACGAGGTCCTGGGTTCAACTCCCGGGTCGGGCCAAAAGTGATTTTGGGACTTTTCTGTAAAAAGAAAAATTTCTCAGCATCAGCCCGAAGTCTGGGAGTTGGCGGTATTATACCCCCGTGCCTCGGAGAGGTCGTGTCGCCTAGGCGTCCCATCGGATCATGAGAGTGATGGAATATAAAGTGCTCCTGTGTTTGCGCACACACTTGAGCACTATAATATGTCCCGCGCAGATGGCTAATCTCTGTTGAGACTGGCGTTCTCTGCGGGTGAACACGCTACCGCTAGACTAACGAGGCAGCTATATATGTGTATATGTATAAGTATATACTAGACGATAATAATACTTAGTCACTGCGCCACGATGCCTATGACCAAACTTATCTTACAACACGGTATAGATGAGGTTGGTTAACAGTAATCGGTGATTAATCAATAAACATTTGTACACAACGTGAAATCTAATCAGTATTGCCAAATCATATTTATTATCGGAATATAATTAGGTTAATTTCTTTTATAGCTAATTATATCTGAACATGTGGCCGCCGGTCGATGTTATATTAAGAAATAAATCATGTGATTAAAGGAATTATAGAACAAAGAAGAGAGAAAAACAACTGAACGATATATTTTAACACAATCTCCTTGACAATAACTTAATACAAGCTAGCTAAATATCACTACTATTATAAAATAAATTGTATAAATGTTTTAACATTCCGTGTACCTAAATATCTGTAATAAGTAACTAGAAATAATAACTATATTACTACAAACATGTTCTGACTATTTACAAGCGCTTTTTTAAGCTATTGCATAGCTTCTATCGCGGGCCTTGAGCGTGGGGACCGAATCCAGAAATTCCGTAACGTTTTTCGTTACACCTAACACCCCCCACTCCAACCGCCATCTATCGATAAATACCAGAACTTTTAATGACTTTTTGAAATATCACGCTTGTCTCTTTAGTTTAGCAACCCGCCTTTAGGTGGCATTGGTTGTATTGGAAAACTACCGTAATCAGCTGTTTGTGAGAAAGTATATAGGTGTATAGGTATTTATCATCTACGTACAACAGTGAATATCTGTACTCGTATAATTTGGGTACAAAGTGTTTTAAATATGAATAAACAAAGTGCATTTATTAATGAAGAAAGTCACGAAAAAATAGTGAAAGAAAATGAGTTAGTACTCTATATACATTCATTTTATTATTATTATCACAAATGCAGTATTATAAAATAAATAAATAATTATAATTGCATAAGTTGATAAAAAATGCTATGCAATAGCTTTACCGCGGCAGTCTCCGAGTGCCACACGTCTTTTTTAAGTCTACGTGAATAAAAACCTTTTTTATTTTAAAAGTCTAGACGAGTCTGGTGTAGTGTGTAGTCAAATATGATATTCCTACATTATAATTGGCAACCAACTTCAAAAGTTGTAACCAGTGTGTGGCATTCATTATTTTATACTATAATCGGTCGGCACTTTTAGAGTCGGTGGTTTACTGTTATAACGCTGTTTATGTCACTGTTTCCGGTCAATTTCTCATTTTAACTTTGCTTGGAGACCGTAATACATATAATATATACTTGTACTTGTACCTGTCAAGCTCACAATGCAGTACATACATATCAAATACAATAATAAAGTGAAAAAAAAATTAACTAGTCCGTCCGTGCGGTCTATTTTAGCACTTTTTTTTGGGATTCTTAAGAATCCCAAAAAAAAGTGCTTGTTATTTATTTAAATAAATAACAAGTAACTTGGTACTATTTTTTAATTCAGTACTATTATAATAAAATTTAAAAATTGAAGACACCGAGTGGTTGTTTAGCGCAGAAGGGTCTCAACCAGTAGCTTTATTTAAACGACTAAAACCTACTCACCAATCAAGGGTAAAGGAGACAACGCGATCCTCGCCGGAATTTTAACGGTGCTTGATTTAATGAATTTATTGTCCAAATGAATCAAAATAAATACAACCGGAGTTAAAATCCTGCCTTTAAGAAACAATTATAACCTGGGATAGTGTAATATCTTGTGACATTATCTACACACTATCATCTGATCCCAAACTAAGCAGAGTTTGTACTATGGAAACCAGATGACTGATATACTACTTTTCTTAAATAAATACAAACTCATATCCATAAGTATATATAATTACACCCAGACTCAAGACAAATAGACATTTTCATGCACACAAATATCTGTCCTGGGTGGGAATCGAACCCACGACCTCCGGCGAGGATCAAACCCGCAACATTTGGATCAAAAGGCAGATTGACTACAGACTGAGTCACTGCGGTCATCAAAACCACAGGCTATCGTTGGTTACCTTCATATAATTCTGTTTCGGCTGCTAGAGGATACTTTTGAATGTTCTTTAATTAATGGGGTAATAAGAGATTTTACACAGGGGTGGATTTTGAATCTCAAAAAGCTCAATAAGTGATGCAAAAGCTTTTATGGACTGATTTGAAACAATTAGAAGAATACTCGCTCTTAAACTGACGCGCGTACTGCGACTAGAATAAAGTCTATGCCGGCAAATTTGGGTGTAGCCACTAGTTATCTATCCTGTTGGTCTAGTGCTAATGTCCAGACTGCTAATTCAGAGGTCGTGGGTGCAACCCCATCGAGGATAAATCTTTGTGTGATGAACAATTATTCTGCGTCTGGGTGTAATTTATATATTATGTGTAAGTATTTAGAAATATATAAGTTTATCAGTTGTCTGGTTGCCATAGTACAGGCTCTGCCCAGTTTGGGACAGATGGTAGTGTGTTACTTATCCCAAGACATAAAAACCATGAAATAGCTACAATTAAACTATTTATACAAAGAAGAATGAGACCTTACGCATTTAAGTACGTACACCCGAATAAGGAATTGTAATTTACTATCTACACCACAGCCAGCTGGACCCTGAACTGGAAGTCACCTATAGTAAAACTAAGCTGATGAGTAAAAGTACCTTTTGTATGGCCAAAATAATATTTAATAAATTACCTGAAAAAATAAAATCTTTAAATCTCGACATTTTCATAAAAGAATTATTTAAAATTTTGATAAGTAAATGTTACTACAAATTAAATGTTTTATTTGGACGACAATTCTATTATTACTGCCTCAAATAATTGTACATCAACTCACCTACGTTGACAATTATTGATTTATTAGACTTTAAAATTAATATGACATGTAATACATATTTTGACATTTTTAAATTAAATTAATTATTGTAACTAATGTGTCTGTAATATTATAAGTCAAAGTATTCATTAATGTAATTAAATACAGTATTTGTACGCCTCTTGGCATAACATAGAGGATCTGCCTGTAACATCTCACAACATGTAGTAATTTGACCTATGTTAACAAATAAAGATTCTGATTCTAATTCTGATTCTGATCCCGTTTCGCATAAAAATAACAACACAGTTACACTCTTGCAAATATACACAAGCCATATGCAAGGATACAGGAAAAAAAGGCTATTGAGCTAATAACGCATAAAATCATAATTGGAATCAGCTTTTTTTTTAAAATAAAATTACAATTAAATACGTTCCCAGAAAATACTTTCCGAATAAGGATTTAAAGATATGTTGTCCAAAAAAACTAGTGGCAATAAAATATTCAGCAATATAGTTAAATAATTATTATATTACGTGAGTGTGCCATATATACATATGAATTTCAAATCTAGGAAACTAGCAATCTAAGCCAAGCTTATTATAGTGCACAAGTGCGTCCGCAAAAATAGGTCTCTTTAACTCTTTATCCCTCACTCTATGGTCCGATGGGACAGGATAGCCAACAGATGGGAGAGAGGTCCTCCCATTAGAGGTAAGAGAGTGCATATCCGCCCATTTTCTGACTAAAAATTCCACTAACAATTTTTGATCCGAACCTATATTTAAATAGGCTTATTACCCGTGAATGGTCACGCTACCGGTCAAAGAGAAGTGGTTTAATAGGTCTTTGCTACCGGTAGACCAATGTGACAGGCAAGATAGAAGACGAAAGTCTGTTCAATTTACATATATCCAACGCCCTCGGAAAGCTTTAAATTCCATGTCCCAATACGCATAATTTCATTATTTAACATTATTATTATAAATGTATTCGTGTAATGCAATATTAGTTAATTAATTAATGTGTTGTAATTTATACGTATTTACATACTTTGCCAATATTTACTTGAAATAGCCAAATTAAATGTATGTTTGCACATAATCATAATAATTACTTACATAATATCTACGAACAGCCTAACCCACGTAGACTCAGAACAAATATCTATGAAGTACTAGATATTTGTTCTGAGTCTACGTGGGTTAGGCTGTTCGTAGATAGTCGAATCGGGATTTAACCTAAAAAAAACTGTCCATAAGAGGATACCGTCTCAAATACTCCATGATGAAGAAGTATTTATTACGTCGATGCCATTATATGGGTTTTTTTCTTAAATTCAAACCAACCAATAAACCACTGGACATGGCGTATAATAAATGTTATCTAATGATTACAGCTGGACGACTGCTTAATTGCCCCTCCGATAAACGGAGAAAGAATTTAATTAAGTGGTCCCCAACTATAACTGCAACCGCGAGCGTAAAACTTAAAATCACCGCTCACTTACGGATTGGTTAAGGACATCTAGTTATGACCGGCTTTATAAGGCCAGACACAAACAAATGCTTTTAATGCTTCGACCGCTACATACAACATGTAACTTAATTAACGCATTATATAATGCACATCCCGAAAATAGTTTATTCAGAATCGTTTACTGAGTCGTTTTATAACATTTTTAATTAAGATATTTTTTTATTCCATAATAATTTAAACTACGGAAATTATCGTTATTTTAACCCTCTACAGTCAAAACAAATTGAAATGGACTGTAAGTCAAAGTAATAAGACTTTTAAATCGCAGTTTTATTTGTATTCATACAAATTCCATCATTCAACACAAAATAAATAAAAATAAACTTCATTCCAAGAAACTAACTTAGTAAAAACAATGCATATAAATGTCAAATAAAAAATTTAGTGTATGTATTATGATTACAACATAATATTTTAATTAGGGTGTCTGAGGGTGTGCGTTAATTACGTTACATGTTATATATCAGATTATATAGGGGATAAGGCGAAAACGAAAAGACTAACTTGTAAACAATCAGTGTTTTGCTAAATATATTTGTGTGCCTGCCCCACGGTGACTCTGCGCGGGTAGGTACCGAACGGAGTCTTACAAACTTACATTAATAGTATTTTTTAACATACATACATACATAGACTCACGCCTGTTTCCCAGAGGGGTAGGCAGAGACAACGGATTTCCATTTGTCACGATCTTTGCAGTATTTTTTAACTCTGCCAAAAATATGAAAATACGAAATTAACTGCATGTTCACAAAATCAACTTATTGAATTCTAAATGTCTGCCACTAGTCATGCTAGTCGATTACAAAATGAATATTGGCAGGGGTTTAAGTACAGAAACTAATAAGAGTCGCACCCGGGTCCGCTTAATCCGGGGATATGAGAGTCCGGCCCCGGATCACCTCTCTGTTTAATGATCTTATTGGTGGCCTTAGTATATTGAGACAATGTAATTGAATGTATCGCGACTTGTTCTATTTTACTAACTGCTTTCATGTGTTCGGAGCAGCTTATTAAGGTTACTTTGATGTGAGGCAGAGATTCTCTAAATTGGACTAAATTTACACGATTATATTGATGATTTACTCGTAAATATTTGTAACAATTGTAAACAAATATTTCCACTTATCTGCTCTAATTCTGTAGATTTATGGATAATAGATTTACGGATTAAGCATAGGAACATGGAATTTACCTTATAACATCATTACAGGTTCATCACCTAATGCGATAGTGCGGTCTAATAATTATAGTCTATAATAATACAAAAAATAATGATTAGAAAAAAAATATCAACATTTACTTAGTTTATTACAATATAACTTAAAACAATACATACTACACTAATCTATGTGAGTTTATACTAATTTATTTAATAATATAAATAAAAATAACCTATCGAATTCACTCAATGTATGTAAATATGTCAATTTGTATGTGAAGATGGATAATGGCCCGAATTGTTCGAGTTAGTGGTAATACTTTAATTAATTTCATCAAAAAAATTCCCTACCACTAAAAGCAACTACAGACAAAATGGTTTTTTGATAAGGGCAAGTCGTTTGTACAACACTGAATGCCAGAGAGTCGACATTGATATATTTCACACAAGTGTCTGAAACCTGAAAAGGACTATGTGTAATAATTTCTTCGAGTCACAGTGTTCTCAGTAGATTTTTTGATTTTTTGAATTAGTAATTTTAATAGGTATGCTGTTTATTCTATAATTGTAATATGTATACAATTTATTTATTCGTGAAAACTTGTAATTGTCCATCTTTTGTATAATTTCAAGAATTTGTGTAACTAATTAGCTGTAAGTTTTCTAAATTGGAAAATAAAATAAAATAAAAATTAAATGATTGTTCATTGTCATTCATTCTTATTCTTGCTTATTTCTTACTCTGCATACATAAATTATACAGTTTATTTTTCAAGTCGTGTACAAAGGCGAGCTTAACTCATTGATTAGTTTTCTTCTAAACAAACTTTAACACAGGGAGATTTGTAGATGCGGGCTAAAAGCAGTGTACAACATCAGAAAAAAACATAAGACACATTATGTATTGCTACTACCAACTGGTAGAAATGGATATATATATATATCTACATACGGATACGTATACCATATGAATACCCGTAATATGTTCTGTATGTTTTTGCCATTTTAATGTATCCATGGCTGCGTGATTCAATTCCTAAACTTCAGTTTTACGAAAAAAAATGGTATAATTTTTATCTAATAGCACTGTGGTCTATATAACAATATTGTCAAGTTTTTCTCTAACTACAGCGGTGTTATTTATTGCGATTCATTTGTTATTTTTAATATTTTTGTTATTTATTAACATAGGCTTAAGTTGTTCGTATGTATTACTAGGACAAAGATCTTATTGAACAAAATAAAACACTCTGCCTTATATCAAAATGGTTTTCAGCAAATAACCTCTTATTAAATGCAGGGAAAACGAAATGTATCAAATTCTCATTACCGAATGTGAGACAGGTTATACCAACAGTTGTATTAAATGAGGAAATATTAGATTTAGTTCCGTCGACCGTATTTCTGGGATTGACACTAGACTCAAAATTGCAATGGGCTCCTCAGATTGAAAAACTTGCAGCTAAATTAAGTTCGGCTTCCTATGCCGTTTGGAAAATAAGACAATTGTCAGATGAACAAACTGCTAGATCGGTATATTTCGCGTACTTCCATAGTATTATGTCCTATGGCATTCTGCTGTGGGGTTCGGCAGCTGACATAAGTACTATTTTCATTTTACAAAAAAGAGCAGTCAGAGCCATTTATGGGTTAGGTAGTCGCGAATCTTTGCGAACTTTGTTTAAAGAAGTAAATATACTAACGGTGCCATCTGAGTATATATATCAGAATATATTGTAGGTTAGAAAAAATATTAATAACTATAGAAAAAAAAGTGACCTGCATAACATAAATACTAGGAATAAGGACAAACTTGCAATTCCGGGCTTTAGAGTCAGCAAAACGAATAAATCATTTTTAGGAAATTGTATTAGGTTTTATAACAAGCTTCCTACTCATATTACTGATCTGCCTGACACAAGTTTCAGGACACATATTAAACGTGTACTTATGGCAAGGGGTTATTATACCACTAAAGAGTACATCGATGACAAAGACGCCTGGCGCTTACCACCTACCTGCACATTGCTCGCTGGAGATCTTGTAGCCATATAGACATGACTAATTTGTTGAGTTACGTGAACTATCTGTGACTATCTGTAATATGATTGCTAACATATACAAAATTTAAATTTATTGACTCTGTCTCAAAATTAATAATGTTATTGTTTCAATGCTTTTTTTTGTTTCATAAATTTAATCTAAATTAATATTCATTCAGACAACTGATCGAGCAGATATTGTGTTTGCCTACTAAATAATTACTTTAAGTGGACCAAATCCCGTGTTCATGCCCGCTTGAGTAGTTTTCGCCGTGTTGAAACCGGTAGTAGATGAACCTGCTGAGTTTGTTTCGCTGGGTCTTCTCAGTTGGGGCGCATTGGATCCGGTGGTAGCATTAAAGCGCGACCGTCGTTTTAAACACAAGGTCCGTTATAATAATAATACTGAAAACCTTAATATAGACAGAACCGGCTTAGTAGCGGTTTCGCCCGAATTTGGCTCGCCCGAATCGGGCGAATGAACTACTTTCAATTTTGAATATTTTTTAGGGCCGGTTTCGCCCGAAGCAAATTTAATGGCGGGCGAATCAGGTCAAGCAAAATTCAGTAGGGTACGATTCGCCCGAATACTATTATACCTCAAAAATAAGCCTTTATTTAATAATAAAATGTGAAATTTTATAAAAAAAAGTATAGTTGCGTACACAATTGTTACTTACAATAATAACAAAATTTCTGTTGGTGAATCTGGTTATTCCTGTATGTATATTACTATCTACTAAACAAACGAGCTATTGATAAAAATAGAATATATATAACTATTATGTCAGTCAATTGGTTAAGATGGGATTCAGAACGGGTGGGTAAGTATTAAATAAAAATCATACATAATAAGCAGATATATTTTAATTCACTCTAACAATTTGAAATAAAAACTATTAATAATATATCAACACTTAAATATTTCTTATAATATACTTAACAGTCTTTTACTCGTTATAACTTTTTACTTACTAATAATCAATCACAGTAGTTTTACAAATATCAAAGCAATTTTACAAATACAATTTTGTACTTATGAAATATAAATGTTAAATATTTGAGTTACATAAAAAGTATAGCAGAATTCAATAATAATCACAGTATTTGTAATTATAATCAGTGTATAATTATACAGTGTTTTACTATAATATCTATAAACTGAATCTAATTTTTTATCACAATCATGATCACAGTTTTTTTTTCATATTTTTTATTTGGTATTTATTCGTAATTAGTGTTTTTATTTTACAAAGATACAAAATTAGACTCGCAATTTTTCAATACACAATGGTAAATTTATTTCCCCATCAAATAATTGTTGAAGGAAATCATCGATCCTATTGTGTAATTTAATAGTCTCAGGACTTTTTTTAGATATATATTGATTTTTTTATGTAATGATAAATAATAACTTTTGTGTTCCTGTGGGTGCGTTTATTTGCTATGTCTTTACGTTTATCGCTGAGGAACAAAAGTCATTGTGCATATTATCTAGTAGGTTACTTACTATTTTCGATTAACACAATATGTGCCTAAGTAAATCTTCTTTAAATTGGTGCGCACGACTGTACTACTTATTTTTCTGAGGTATAATAGTATTCGGGCGAATCGTACCCTACTGAATTTTACTTTACCTGATTCGCCCGCCATTAAATTTGCTTCGGGCGAAACCGGCACTAAAAAATATTCAAAATTGAAAGTAGTTCATTCGCCCGATTCGGGCGAGCAAAATTCGGGCGAAACCGCTACTAAGCCCAGAACCATTCAGACAATATGTAGTAAAATATAAATCAAAAATAAGTTATGGTCAATCGACAATCGTCTTTGGGTAAATAGCATTCCTCCGCTTTATAATTTCCCATTTTTGAAGTTATACTTCTTTTGGCGCGATGGAGAAAATTGATGAGAGTGAATTTTTACGATGCGCGCGCACACCGACACCAAAAAATTTAACAGCATGAAGTTAGTTCTAGGTGGTATGAAAATTGATAACTATGTTCAAGTTGTATATTAAGAAGTATAACTTCTAACGCGTGTACATAAGTACACACAAGTTTTTTTTTGTATTAAAATGGATATAATGTGTTATCCTTATAGACACATGCCACCGCGAACTTTTCTGTAGAGCTACTATAAGATACACGATGCCATTAACATCATTTTGTTACATCAATCAATCAAAGGGTTATGTAACAAGTATGTAGGAAACCATGTTTCATTAGGTGACTGTAACAAAGAATAGATGTGCCCATCTAAAACTATATATCTCTGCCTACTACATAGAAATACTTATATAACATTCATTAAAAAAAAATCAATTTGGGGAGGTTTCGTCCAGAAAATAGTTATATTAATTTGTATGATAAATATATAGAATAGAAAATATATAAAATTTTGGATGTTTCACCTTTATTTGTTTTAGTTTGTATTACTGCTAAAGTATTCTATAATTTATAAAGTTAAAAAAAGTTTGTGACTGTGGATGTATGGATGTTTGTTACTATTACACGCAAAAACAACAGAACGGATTTTGATTATACTATGTAGTCAACTTTTATATGCGAATAACATATGGGGTAAAATTTATAAAGTTTAAGGCGGTAAAAACGCGGAGCACAGCTAGTCAAGTACTACAAAGCCTTTCCTAAAGCTGTTTAAAAGGATACAAAAGTTATCGGCGGAAATAAGCGCGATTAATGTACCTAATGAAAGGGTTTTACTTGTTATTAAGTATATTTCTTGTGTTTTGGGACAATATTTGATTGAGAGAACCATTTTATCTGTTCAATGTCCAAAGATAGAGCAATCTTAAAAATTGTTAGATGAATCACATTACACAGGTGGAATTAATATGCACCTGGATGACCAAACTTTGCATTCTTGTTAGTCGTAAAGAAGAACGGGTTCCTCCTAGTAAAGATATATCTGTAATGGCCTTGTCTGGCAAAGAGATATGCCTGGAGTCCGCGGTCCAATCACGCGCCAAATGTTTGCATTTGTTGTGCGATGCAGGATTGGTCATGTCATGTTGAATGAATGAATGAAATATTTATTTGCTAGAATATAGGTACAAAGTAGTTGGCGACATTGTTGTTATTTATATTATTGGTTTTAATTTCAATGTATTTATTGCATTCATGGGTTTACACAAGTCTTAACAATAGAGTAGGAATAGTACCAAAATGAAGCCTTCTAGCAATATTTTTAGATTATATTTTGTCGTTTTAAACATATAGGTGTTATTGGTTTAATTGTCGTGATCTGTGGTGTTACGTCATGAGTTTATGTTATGTATGTAGGTATGTCACGTATTATTATTATGAGAAGTCAGGCGGTGAACGGCACCTCGACCGCGCGCATCACTAACTGTTGCTCCCTTATCGCTGCGACTATTACCTACGTTACTCAAAGTTATTAATTACGAATTTGTGTCTGAATCCGATTGGAATATTTATATCACCATGTCGTTGTGCAAGCGCTGTAAAGGTGAAGTAGTGGAAGGCGTACAGTGTTCTGTGTGCCAGGAACATTATGATCTTGCTTGTGTGGGGTTGACCGATTTGGGTTGGAGAAAATTGGGTGAGGAAAGAAGAAACACCTGGAAATGTGGAGACTGCAGAAATAAGGTGGTACCCAGCCCAAAACCTACCGCTACTAAAAAAGATACAGACTGCATCCTCGCGGAATTGAAGAGATTATCTACTCAAATGGAATCATTGCCGGCACTTATCGAGAACGTCAAATCTTTACAAGCAGAAATAATGGAACTCAAATCCATCAGAGAAGACTTTTCTGACTTGAAGACATCTCTGGAATTTACACAACGCTCTGTTGAGACCTTAGGTAGCAAGGTGTCCAGCATAGAAGTCGAACTAAACTCCCTGAAATCTGCAAAGGAAGAAATCGTTACATTACGGACTCGCTGTACGAATCTTGAAATGCTTCAACGTAGCAATGAACAAAGGTCTCGCATGAACAATATAGAGATTAAAGGTGTGCCCTTTTCCAAAGGTGAAAACTTATTTGACATAATGGAAAAATTGGGGAACTTAATCAAATGTCCCGTTTCTAAGGACAAAATCAATTATATAGCTAGAGTGCCTATGCGAAATAATAGCAACTACAAGAATATTATATGCTCATTGCATAATACATATGTTAAAAACGACTTTGTGGCAGCGGCAAAAAAATTCAAAGCCTTGAACGCTGGTGACCTGGGTTTGCAAGGCGAAAGTACAATATACGTCAACGATCATCTGACGTTAGAAAACAAAGCTCTGCTAAATAGGACCAAATCCTTAGCTAAAGAAAAAGGTTTTGAATATGTCTGGGTTGCAGGGTGCAAAATATTTTTGAGAAAGAATAACACTTCGCCAAAATACCTGATTGGAACAGAGCAAGATTTAAACAAGTTTTTTTAAGAAAGTTGTCATGTCGATTCTCTGATCTCGTCGATTACAAACATTGCGTATCACAAAGATTGAGAACCACAGGTACCCATTTTTTATATGCATTCCTTCGCCGCTGGTCTTTTGTTCGCTCATTAGCAAATGTTGACCATTCAATTCCATTTTGCTATAGTTATTATAAACGCTATTTATATGATCTTAACGTCGCTATTTGCTTACACATGCAGATTAATTTTATAACACAAAAATATAATTTTAATTTTACAACTACAAATCAATTCTACCATTTTAAACCTAAAGTGTACCAAATTATAGTTCGAAATTGCTTTTCTCTTAGATTAAATGTAATTTCTAATGACTTGTATTTTTTCGAAGTGAAGTTGAATGTACCTGCTATTTTTATTTATATTCCTTTGTTTATTCGTCTGTTGAGAGTTTTAATTTATGATGGCGCCTATTAGTTTATATTATCAGAATGTACGAGGATTACGGACTAAAACATCAGATTTTCGTAGACACGTATGCATTAATAGTTTTGATGTAATATGCTTAACGGAGACATGGCTCGTCGATAGTATTGCGGACAGCGAGTTGTTTGATGATAGGTATGTCGTGTGGAGAAGGGATAGAGACTACAAAACTACTAATCAAGCCTTGGGAGGGGGTGTTTTGATGGCTGTACGACGGGAGTTAGTGGCTAGAGATAGAAGTGATTGGTGTTCTACTGCCGAGGATATGTGGATAACTTTAACATTGCATCAAAAAAAAACCTAAGGTATCGTACAGGATGCACTTGTGTGTTGTTTATATATGTGCGCAAAATATGGGTAACCCTATTTTGGCACAATTATCCAATTTTTCCGATAACTTGACAGACATTGTTTTAAAGCACCCCACAGATAAATTTTTAGTAGTGGGGGATTTCAACCAGCCCAATATTAACTGGCAGTTGACAGACCATAATTATTTATCTCCTAGTAATATACAAGGCTCAGTTCAGACGAATGTACTTGATAGCTTTTCAGTATGTAGTCTGTCGCAATATAATAGACATGATAATTGCAACAATAGAATATTGGACTGGGTTTTGTCTAACAGTGATGTAAGCGTAACGGTCTCGGGCGACCCGCTGGTACCAGAAGACCCACACCATAGAGCTCTGTGTATCAGCGTTGATTTTTTACAACTCCATAGCCTACCTATATGCCCTCGTGTCCAGTTTATATATACCCAAGCTGACTTTCCCTCTATAGAAAATCACATTAATAATATCGACTGGCATTCCGAAATGAACAGCAGATCTTTAGAGGACGCGACTGTTTATTTTTATGATATCCTTAACAGATTGCGACACAGTTACGTACCAACCAAAACTGTTATCTCGCGAGGTGTGTATCCGCCATGGTATAGGAGTCCATTAATAAAAATGATTAAAGAAAAATATAAATTCCACAGTAAATTTAAAAAATACGGCAATTTAATTGACTATCAATCATTTAATACTCTTAGACAACGAGTTAAGGCTACAGAGAAGGATATGTTTGATACTTATATAGCCAAAATTGAATCTAGAATCGCTCAAGACCCCAGGGCTTTTTGGCAATATGTTAAATCAAAAAAACAATCCAATACATATCCATCAGTAATGAAGTATAATGGACAAACCTCAAGTGACGGACAAGAGATTTCTAATATGTTTGGGGAGTTCTTTTTCTCCAACTTTCTACAGGCCAACTCCCAACTCAGTGCCCCTTATGACCACATACCGGAGTATAAGATACAAGGAGATATTTCGGATGTCAACTCGATTGAAATACAGGAAGAGGAAGTATTTAAACTCCTGAAACAAGTAGACCTTAAGAAATCCGCAGGCCCAGACAATATCCAACCTGTTTTTATATATAACTGTGCATTGTGTCTTACTGTACCCCTCTCAATATTATACAAACGTTCGCTCGCGACTGGGGAGGTACCCGCATTGTGGAAGTCGGCGTATATAACACCAATACACAAGAAGGGACCAAAAGATGAGATAGAAAATTACAGACCAATCTCGAAGCTGTGTGTGTTTGCCAAAATACTTGAAAAAATAATTCACAAGCAACTTTACTCGGCTTTAAAACGGAATTTTGGGGATCATCAGCACGGTTTCATCAAGAGTCGTTCCACCACAACTAATCTCATCGTAGCTAGTGATTTTATATCAGAACATATGTCTCAGAGATCCCAAGTTGATGTTATATACACCGACTACACTAAATGTTTTGATCGAATTGACCATTCCGTTCTAAAACTAAAATTAACACAGATTGGTATACGAGGTGATCTGTATAGATGGTTTTCATCGTATGTCGAAAACAGAAGCCAAATTGTAGTTCTGAATGGCTACTCGTCGCGAGCGATGTGTGTTCCTTCAGGAATTCCACAAGGATCATTACTAGGACCTCTTTTGTTCAACATTTTCATCAACGACGTCTCGTACTGTTTTAGAGGATCAAAAATTATACTTTATGCTGACGATATGAAGATATTGCGAAAGATATCCTCTCATGAGGATGCCATCTCTCTGCAGCATGATCTAGACCGTTTTCACACATACTGTATCATCAACAACCTAGAACTTAATGTCGCCAAGTGCTACGTATGTTCATTTACGCGCAAAGCCAACCCGATAATGCACAATTTCAACTTCTCTTCTAAGGTCATAGCTAGGGTGAATACAATCAACGACTTAGGGGTAACATTCGACTCTAAATTATTATTCGACACACACGTCGACAATATAGTTAAAAGAGCTTCTAAAGCATTAGGTTTTATTTTTAGAATGTCAGCTGAATTTCAAAATATTAAAACAATTAAAATTCTATTCTGTGCTTACGTCCGAAGTCTTCTCGAATACGCCTCACAGATATGGAACCCTCAATATGATATATATACGTCAAGAATTGAAAATATACAGAAGAAATTTTTGCGGTACATTCAATTTCGCTGTAAAACATACTTTCCTGATTATTATAGTAGGTGCAAAAAGTTCCATATGCTTCCCTTACACGAGAGAAGGAAGATAGCGGACATGTCCTTATTACATAGCATTGCGAATGGATTGACAGATGTTTCTGAGTTGGTGGACAAAATAGGGCTCCGCGTACCATCAGCATTTCTTAGGCGACAGGACATTCTGCATACGCCTGCTACCTATTGCAATTACAGGCAGAACTCGTTCTTAATCAGGGCGAGCCGTACATTTAACACTGCAAGTCAGAGAGTCGACATCGACCTCTTTCACTCAAGTGCTTCAAGCATAAAGAGAAAGATGTGTAATGATTTTATGATTAATAGCGGCTAATTTAATTAATTAATAGTCTTAGCATAATTAATATCAGAATTTATAACATAGTAGATATGCGTGTGAGGATACCCTAAAAACACTAATTGCCTTTGTATAAATTATGTTTTATGAAGTTATTCGTGAAAACTTTTAATTGGCCATCTCTTTTTTATTAATCTTAAATAATTGTAACCTATTAGCTGTAAGTTTTCGAAATTTGAAAATAAAATAAAATAAAATAAAATAAAGAAAAAGAAACTTGTGTGTACTTATGTACTCGCGTTAGAAGTTATACTTCTTAATATACAACTTGAACATAGTTATCAATTTTCATACCACCTAGAACTAACTTCATGTTGTTATTTTTTGGATGCGCGCGCATCTGCGCTGAAATAAAAATTCCACTAATTCACTGTCATACCACCTAGAACTAACTTCATGCTGTTAATTTTTTTGGTGTCGGTGTGCGCGCGCATCGTAAAAATTCACTCTCATCATTTTTCTCCATCGCGCCAAAAGAAGTATAACTTCAAAAATACTTGTGAGCCTGTGCACACCACGTATTTTAAACGCGCCGTCGACGAGCGTTTTAGATACGCGCGTCGACGGCGCGATTTTATCCTACAGAGCAGGGGCTACCGGCTAAGTCACCGAACATCGATTTCTTAGATGACGTTCAAATAAATAAATGATAAAAATGACTTAATCATTCGTTAAATAGGCTTCCAAGGCATATGTGACGTCATAGATGATCCAGAAACGATCGTCAACGTTGAAGCCAATTTAACAATTGATTAAGTCATTTTTATCCTCTATTTATTTGAACGCCATTTAAGAAATCGATGTTCGGCGACTTAGCCGGTAGATCCCCAGTTTGTTGTCGTTTTTAGGGTCTACAGGCTGCGTCTGACTTGACTGCGTATCGCGTCTGTATTGCTACAGACGGGCGTCAACGGCGCGTTTAAAAAACGTGGTGTGCATAGGCCCACATCTTGCATAGGCACAGATTTCCTACCATAAGTCCTAATCACATTGCTTATTATTGTCCCCTTCCCCGCATATCTTTGAAATAAGCGTGGATTTTCTCATCACACACTTGTTTTATCTTATCTTTGACATGAGGTTCTTCAAACGAGGCGTGAAGAGGCATCCAGCGGGTGCGAGGTGTTGGCGCGTGGTGCCGTACATCTTCTGCACTAGTACATATTAGCTATCCACTTGGATTTCACGGTCACTTAAGATCAGATAAAGTGGAAAAAATATTGCTTTTTATTATAAAGAAAGCTCTTTTAATGTTATTGAAAATCTCGGAGCTTTTTACTGAACTATTAGAACAACAATCGGACATCATCATCATCATGTCAGCCCAAGTACGTCCACAGCTGGACAGAAGCCTCCCCAAATAATGAGAGATATGCCATAACCGCCACGCTTGGCAGACGGGTTGGCGATCGCAGTTTGATGGGAATAGTTTAGAGAAAAACGCTGCTGCCCGTTCTCTGGTAGGTATTCACTCGGTCGATTTCTACGCCTCCCATGGGATGTGATGGGGTGATGATATTCTATGCCATCACCACACAGCAATCGAACATACCAATACTATATTATTACTGAGTCCGTAGTCTAAAAGTAGCTTGTTTAAGCGCAAATAATTAGGTCGTGGTTTCAAATAACGGTCTGGAACTGCACTGAAAAGCACGTACCAGTCCTGAGCCTAATTTCTTCCCGGTCATATCGGATCACCGTTCTATCTCCACTTGTGATTGCGCACACATTCGAACACTGAGCTGACTCACCATAGCTGTAATCTGGCTAGGAACGCAGTTCATATCATCAATTCAATCTAAATAAAACAATCAAATCATCTGAATAGTACACGACAACAATACGTTAAGATCGTAAGATAATCATAAATTTACCAATCAGTTTATTGACTTGTTGGCTGATTACAGCCGGAACCGATGAAGTGATTGTACCCTGATTCATACGTTTTACACATAATGATGTGTGATTCATACGTACCAAACTGCCTCGGCGGTCCAGCGGCAGGTAGATAGATAGATCCCGTATAGGGTCAAAAATCATTTGATGCTTATTATTTTTGTATTTGTAAAAAAATCTATATTATTATTCTTATATAGAGTCGTATATTTACTATACAGTAACAAGCGCAGGAATTCACGCATTAATAATACTGATTTAGAAACTAAATGTTAATTCTAGCCAGAGACTTAGCGACTCCTAAACAGACAGTTCGAAAAGGAGGTGATCATTTTGGCCGTAACTACCAACAGTTAATTCCAACTATTTTTCGAACCCTACTCAATACTTCCGCAATTGCTGCTTGTAGATTTGTAGGCTCTAATTTTTGACCTTTCTGACCTGGTGGATGACGATCACCGTACCTTATGGACTTGAAACACCTGAGGCATTAATCACAAGTTGTCGACCTTGTACAAACCTTATTACTAACTTTAACGAGCCCCATATTGTAAACTTTAGGGGAAACCGTATCAGTAAGTTCATTCCATAGCCTCACGTAGGTGGGTGAAAGTTATGCTGAAACGGCAACGTAGGTGATCCTGTCAATGGCCAGAGGTGCCATGTTATAATTTACCCCGGGCATATTTTTCTGTATCTCATATCGGTTTTGAGACTATAAATCCCACTCAAAGATTGTTAGCGTATTAAAAAAACACTATATTTGCTAAAATCTGTTTGTTTTTGGTTTATGAGATGATAGTTAATTGTAAATATCTTAGGATAACTACAACACTGCCATCTGAGCGCACTAGACAAAGCTTGTACTATGGCAACCATACAACTGAGAAACATACTTGTATATGTCTAATTAAATACATATTAGAAATAAATGACACCCAGACGCCATACGCCAAAAATTTTCCTGTGTGGATATCCAACCTACGACCTCTGGCTTAGCAGTCAGGGTCATTAACCACTAGTGGTTAATGACCCTGACTGCTAAGCCAGGCCTAACCTATGGCTAAAACCTATGGCTCATTGGCTGGCTTGTTGGTCTACATCAACAAGCCAGCCAATGACGAAACAGAGGAACATACATAATAATATATGTATATAATGTCAAAACCATCAGAACACAATACTCTGGATAGAATAAAATGGAGTAGTATGGGCCCATCGATACTGGTACAAAGAAGAAAGATTGGTAGTTTTTTGAAAGCGGCGTAATCCGAGCTATTTTCCAAGGAGACACGAAGGACCTTGTTTAATTACCTTGGCACACTGTCGTCAGGAAGGGGCATGCATAACATGCAGAATAAATATTCTATCTATTACCATTCATCACCTTGTCCCACTAATGTGCTAGTGGGTATGGTTTCTGCACTTAGTGCCGATGTGGACCATTGTACGTGATATTCTGATATGAATATTCTGTCTATAAATTATACAACGTTGTTAAACATTGTTAAAAGGTAACCTTTTTTGTTACTGTCCCGACGTTTTGAGACGTCACAAGCTGTCCGGCGCAGCGATGTTGCTTTGCTACTGAGGGTGTCAAGTTTTAGCTACCCTCGCTATGCCATTTATCACACTACTAAAGTCAGCTACACGCTGCACTAACAGGGTCTACATTTTTGACCGACTGCACATAGCGAGGTGTTGAATGTAGAAGCACTGGATTTCATGATAGGAATAATTTGAAGCCGCCTTCCCGATTGAAATTTTTGTGTGTCTTTATCTTATTGGCTTTACGCAAAACTAGAGCTGTAGTGACATTCGGTGGAAAAAACTTGTGGCTGATCAAAATAGATCCAGTGATTAGTGCCGGGTTGTAATAACTAACTGACTTGCTAGGCTGACGCCTCTCTATAGATGTTGAAATACCATAAGGGGTTCATATCACATTGACAGCGGTATTCGGCCATTTTTAAGGCGCACGACATGCAATGGGCATCCTGAAACCGGCCTAAAGCCGCCAGTAATAATTTTTAAAATCGAATTACGTTACTTAAATTGGATCTCTTTGACTTTATATATGAGGTTTGGTTTATAATTTTGGTACCATTTTAAATATTGGATGTCTCCGAAACCATGGCATTATCTGCTACGAATATTTTTAGTGTAATTTAGTGGCTCAGCAGGGTCTCTACCGGCTATGTCGCCGAAAATCGATTTCTTAAATGGCGTTTAAATAAACAAAGGTTAAAAATGACTTAATCACTCGTTAAATCGGCTTCCATGAGAACATGTGACGTCATAAATGGTCCGGAATCGATTATCAACGTTGAAGCCGATTTAACGATTGATTAAGTAATTTTATACCTTCATTTATTTGAACGCCATTTAAGAAATCGATGTTCGGCGACTTAGCCGGAAGAGCCCCAGAGTGTCGCTTGCCTTCAATCTGCTTTCGGAAGTGAAGCGTCATGTAAGTCAACTGTTATGTCGCTGGTTTCTAGAATGTAAACGCGGTCGTATCAATCCCAGTAAATAATTTCGTGACAGTCGTCTGACTGCGCTGTGAACAACAGTAATATCTATGTATTAATCCGTAATGCTGTGTGGTGACGGCGCGCGAATATCAGACAGAATATCATCACCCGATCTTATCCCGTGGGGAGCGTAGAAGTCGACCCGAGGGAGTGTCTGCCAGAGGACGGGCAGCAGCGTCTCTCTGAGTAATATTTACAGCTGTTATGATGATGATAATGATGATTAATCCGTAAAACCGAAACCGTGATTGAGTCCTAGATACAACTTATAATTATTAGTAATGAATCATTGATGATAAATCAACACTGATTTATCAGCAATGATTCATTACTTACTAACTTGTTGTTAATTACATTAGTAAATTAAACACCTACTTCGTAGTTAATTTAATATCGTTTTTGGCGGCCTCTTACTCGTATGGTATTTGTGTGTAGAATAAGGGAGAGTGGTAAAGTAACTTTCTCTTTATGCTTTTATTTAGGTTTATGATTTCTTTGTTTGTCATAGCTGTACAAATAGACCGGACGGGGTTGCTGGCGTCTAAATCGTTGTCGTACATGACAGGTGTCTCGGACATCACATCGCTTCGCTCACCTTCCACGTCCTTACCGACATCGACACTGATCGTCGACCTAAAGCGGCGGGAGCGGTACTTTTAATAAGATTACGGTTTTTATTTACAAGCTAAGATCAGAACACAACTGGAGCTTGGCACTAACACAACAAGTGATATATTTACTTATAAAAATACATAATTATGTAGACTTTCGCCCGATTCCTAGTTGGTAGATATTAACAAAATACACTGCCTTGTCACTATATTGATTGAATTTATTTTAATGCATTGAAATAGGCAGAATTTTGTGGTAGTCAACGTACGTGTAAATGCTTAGTATGCACTGTAGTGGACGCCCAAGAAGTAGTAGTAGCTTGTTAGATCATTCTAACACTGCCAGAGTAAATTAAGGATGCTAGCCGCCTCACTATTTCTTTGGGAAATGCGGAAGATATCAATATACATATTGTTTTTAAAACTTTTGTCTTCTCTCAATAACTATTGATCCAATCAAAGTTTTGTATGGGATCATTCCGCAAAACTTTACAATAGAATAAAAAATCATTTATAAAACTCTTTTCATAAACATAGGTAATATGGCGTCCAATATAAAAAGTATCACACAGGTGAATTGATAACCTCCTTCGAAGAAAGTCGCTTAAAAAGATAAATACTTTGATAAATAAGCGGTAGTAAAGTGGAAGCCTCATCCGCTGCACAAATGTACAATAACAGTTGGTTACGTCACAGTCCGCGACATGATGTAAACGAGCGTGTTTAATTACTTGTGTATATGCCGATACAGAATGTTAACGCACAGAGGATTTGACGTTGTATACGCTTCTACAATAAACTTTCCAATTAAATCAGAAAACTGACGATTAACAAATTTAAAATAATAATTAAAGCCAAATTATTTAACAAGTAATAAAATACAGTTCCAGACAATGATTTAATTGCTTGGGAATGAGTAGATTCTATTCAACGCATTAAGATGCTAAGACGATCCTGATTTTTTTGAAAGATATCTATTAAATAAATAAATAAGGTTTTTATTCACGTAGACTTTAAAAAAGCGCTTGTAAATAGTCGGAACATGTTTGCAGTAATATAATTAAGTAGGTTTACATTATTATTTCTAGTTACATAGATATTTAGGAACACTGATTGTATGAAATCATTTACAAAATTTATTATTTATTTTATAATAGCAATGATATTTAGATAGCTTGTATTAAGTTATTGTCAAAGAGATTATGTTTAAGTTTAATTATCGAAATTTATAGTTTTAGCTATATTTTTACTACATATTGTCTGAATGGTTCTGTCTATATTAAGGTATTATATATTATTGTGGAAGTATTTCTCAGTAGCTGCCACGTGTATTCACTGCACGGTAGGGTAAAATAATAATAATATCTAGGGACAATGTCACACACACAGATCATCCTAGCTCCAAACTAAGCAAAGCTTGTACTATGGGTACCAGGCGACGATATACATACTTATATAGATAGATAAATACTTATATACATAGAAAACATCCATGACTCAGAAACAAATATTCGTGCTCATAACACAAATAATTGGACTTATCGGGATTCGAACCCAGGACCACCAGCTTCGCAGGAGCACTACCAACTAGGCTACGGTGACCGTCGTACGGTAAATTTGTGATGATTAAAAAGTAGTTGATCAATTTAACTGAGTATAATATATATGACTATGACTATGAGTAAGCTCTTTAAGTAGACAGCACAACGATCGGAATGGCGCGGGCTTGTCAGGAGGCAACTAAGCGTTTGTGAAGAGCAGCGAAACGCGAAAAGCTGAGTTCGATATAAAACTCGATGAGCTCGACAGCTCGCGACTATTCAATACAATTATCTTGATAGGAAATCACCTGCGCTAAGTAGATTGGCTATGGCAGCCATCTTTGGGCGCACCAACGCCGTACCGACAAGCAGTTGAAGTGGCCGGTAGATGCCGGAAATTGGTCGAACCAATCATCACACTTATGCCGTATAATGCTGTGCTGATTAACTGGTTTGTCTCCATGGAAAGTAGACACACATTCTTTAAGAAATGTTTGTTATCATCGGTTACTCTTTGCCCAACCCGAAAAGTTATTTTTTAATATTTCTCTGAAAAATATCCAAGATGTATAATTGTTCCAAAAGATGCCTATTAGGTAGTAGTTAATAGCCACTGATGCTGTTGTATTTCAGCGTGATTATATTTTTCTCTGTATATATAGTCTTCTCTACAGCACCACGCGCAGCCATCCACGGTCGCGGAAACAATTATCGTCCTGATTTGGATATCACATCTATACTAGACTGACCCGGATTGCTCCACAGACTAGAATATTAAACAGAAGTGCCATTACACTATATTAATAACAAGAGGCATTGTAAAAAGGAAAATTTATACAATCCACTCGATATTTCTTAACGCATTTAAGTTTCGGTAAGATGGCGTTAAAAGCGACTTAAATGCGACGTAAGTACTTACAACTTCTGGAATGCCAATACTTAGATCGGGCAATTCCAACAGATGGGTTTAAACAATTTTTAAAAATAATACTACTGACCTGTTGTCCTCTCTTTGTCGTGATATATTAAACTGCTGAACATGGGGCTCACCCTAAGCTTCCCACACCGTTTCCTCGTATTTACCTTTGGCACCAGCTTGGCAAGCAAGTACGACCGCGTTTAAAAGGAAGTGTTAGTATACAAGTAAAGTCCACAGACATTACACATCTACATAATTATTTATCTCTGACTTGCCGGCATCTGTCTTTGGTGACAGCAACGTGAGCCTTATTACTGCTGTTATGCGTCCACCTGTCACTTGGACTTGGTTTGGGTTTGACGGATGGAGCAGAATGCGGTATTACATGACGACATATTTATAAAAACAAGAAGTTTGTAGTAAATTGCATTAATTATTTATAATAATCAAATTCAACTAATGAGTGACATTTTTAATGAGTTGGATGTTTTAAAACAACTTGTTATAAGGTGCTAGGCTCAATCTTCCTAAATCTAATCTTCCCGTGTTCATGCCCGCTTGAGTATGTTTCGCCGGACCGTCTCAACTGGGTCGTGTTGAAACCGGTAGTAGATGAACCCACTGAGTTTGTTTCGCTGGGTCTTCTCAGTTGGGGCGCATTGGATCCGGTGGTAGCATTAAAGCGCGACCGTCGTTATTAACACAAGGTCCGTCATAATAATAATACCTTTAATATAGACAGAACCATTGACAATATGTAGTAAAAATATTAGACTTAAACTAGATAATTAAACATAATCTCTTGACAATAACTTGATACGAGCTAGCTAAATATCATTTCTGTAATAAAATAAATTTTATAAATGTTTTCATACAAGATGTACCTAAATATCTATGTTACTAGAAATAATATCTAATGTATACAACTATATTAGGTACTACAATCATGTTCTGACTATTTACAAGCGCTTTTTTAAAGTCTACTTGAATAAAAACCTTTTTTATTTATTTTATTTTATTTTATACGTTGTCAACATCAGAGCATAGGAAACGGTAAAATTGTTTTATGAAACATTAAATATAGTAACAAAAAAATGAGTAATGATAAATGGTCAGTAAATGTGTCTGTTTAATTTGGTCTCCTTATGAGTAACAAGGGCGCGCGCTCACCGCTGGCCGCTGTTAATTTGTCGGCCGAACCTCGCATTAAACGAACTACTACACTTCGACGATCTTGTTTCCGAATTAGTCTCTAGCCGCAGGACGCAACAGCTTAATAGCTTACTAAAATATTAATGCAGATGCTTTACATTATGTTTTAACTTATTAGAATCAAAATAAAGACCATATTCGAACGGAGGGAGCGTTTGGGTAAGTTTGTCAAGGATTATCTTGAGTGGGGCGTCATCTCAGAAGTTAGGTTTAATTAAAGTTGCCACTGAGAGCCGGTCGCCACTTAAAGTCTCCGATTCCTAGTTTAGAATTGCAGTTTGGTAACTATTTGCATTTTCTACTATTCTCATTTATCGTTTAACTGTTTATGTCTAAAATATTAGTCACGTAGCAGCGTGGCCATTCAGCCTGTCACCCTGTACTCAGTTTGACACTAAAATAGCTTTTGTTAGGGACCGCTGCAGTACCCACTATCCGTATTTTGTTTCGTGTCCAATTTAATTGAGGATTGAAGCTTTGATTCGCTTTTAATTAAAACCAAAACAAATAGTGTGC
Organism: Pseudoips prasinana; assembly: GCA_951640165.1. Classification (NCBI taxonomy): domain Eukaryota; kingdom Metazoa; phylum Arthropoda; class Insecta; order Lepidoptera; family Nolidae; genus Pseudoips; species Pseudoips prasinana. The sequence goes on from OX621248.1 coordinate 36,436,573, forward strand.
ATTTAGCACATGCCTTAAACTACAATATGTGGGGCGTAAATAATAGCTATGGACGGGCAGACAGCTGGAATTCGGTAAATATAAAATTAAACGTGATTTTGCCCGGTCGCGTACCAGCAAAATTGCATTACCGATTGCATTAACGTTTTCCGTATATCTGTAATACCAATAAAATTCTTAAACAATATTTGACCTAAGAGAAGCCTGACTGGGGAATACCACTATGTTACCAAATACACTCCAGGCAATAGGCATAAGGTGTAAGTGTTGTGGTTATGGGCAAGAGAGTTGTCCTAACATAAGGTGAGGGGGGAGGGTTGGCAATGCGCGTTTGACGCTATGCATTTCGGAGGCGCCCCAGCTATTGTAACCACATATGAAATAGTGTTCAGGAATTTTTGTTAATGTCAGAGCTGAGATAAATCTTTTTTCCAGTAAAACGATCTAACAATCAATTATCATTCAAAGTTTATGAAATGTTTCTTTGGGAATGATTTGAGTTTTACTTTATCCCTCAATGGGCACTCTTTTGTAATCTTTGCCACAATTTGTTTGCGAAAGTTAACTATTATAAACCGACTTTAAAAAAAGAGATTTTTAATTGGTATTTTTAGGTATTCCTTTCCATTATTTGACAACTGATTTTGATAATTATTTCTTGAATCGGTAAGAAATAAATATTTGTTCCAACAGGTTGTCAAATGATGTGAAGGTGAAGTAGTCAAAGCCTTTATGGGCAGCTGTAAACATGTTGGTTGTCTAAAAGAAAACTTGGAGTTAGGTTATTGTTCTTCAGTTGTAGTATGTGTTGGTTGAAATGGCGCTCAGTTAGAAGATTAACTACTGTATCTCTTCGTTCTACGTTTATTAATACAACTTCAGCTTTAAATGTTTCTATTGGGGTCATCTCGCAGTCTAACCTCAGAAGCCGTATGGGACTGGTAACCAAGATGGGTAAACCAGGTGTTTGTATTAGCCTGCTGACAAATTGTCATCTTCTATAGTTATCATGTGGGCAATAGTTACCTTGGTTTGAGAGTTATTCAAGCCGACCAGTAGGCCTCGGACATGGCTTAAAGACTGAATATACGAGGGGTGATCCAAAAGTAATGATAATCAATAATAAACACAATGAATAAAATAAAAAAATAAATTTATTTCTCAACATAGTCTCCTAGCAAGTCTATACATTTAGTCCATCTCTTTTCTAAACCTAAAATTCCCTTAGAAAAAAAATCTTTATCTTGACTCTCAAAAAAGTCCTCAACCGCGGCCATCACGTCGCTATCATCGTCAAATTTCTTGCCTCGGAGGTGTTCCTTGAGTCGTGGAAAGAGATAGAAGTCACTGGGGGCTAGATCTGGTGAATAGGGGGGGTGTTCCACCAGCTCAAAGCCCGCTTCCTGAATGGCAGCCATGGCAATTGCAGATTTGTGAACCGGTGCGTTGTCTTGATGGAACAGTACTCCAGCCCGCAGTTTGCCTCGCCTTTTCTCCTTAATAGCCTCCCGCAATCTTCTTATTTGTTCTGCATAATAGGAGCCTGTAATAGTGGCCCCCTTTTCCAAGTAGTCCACCATGATTATTCCTTCAGCATCCCAAAAAACAGACGCCATAACCTTCCCTGCTGAGCTTGACACTTTGAATTTCTTCGGCGTCGGTTCATCGGGTCGTTTCCATGTCATCGATTGTTGTTTTGTTTCAGGATCAAAATGGTGGATCCAGGTCTCGTCCATGGTCACAAAACGTGACAAAAAATTATCCTTGTCTGCCTGGAACTTTTCGAGATTTGCTCTTGACATGTCGACTCGTTTCTTCTTTTGCTCGTCGTTTAACATTTTCGGTACCCAGCGCGCGGAGACCTTTCTCATATGCAATTCGTTCGCAAGGATTCTTTGAATGCTGCCATATGAGAGCCCTGTGACCTCAGCTACATGCCTGATAGTCATTCTTCGATCTTCCAATACAACTTCTTCAACTTTTTTCACATTTTCTTCAGTGAGGGACGTCGATGGGCGTCCTTCGCGGTGTTCGTCTTCCGTCGATGTTCTTCCCAGCTTAAACTCCTTAGCCCAGCGTGCAACTGTGGAATATGGAGGAGAAGAGTCCCCTAATGTTTCCACCAAGTCGCTGTGTATGTCTTTGGTAGACATTTTTTTCAAGCAGAGGTATTTAATGACAGCTCTGATTTCGTTTTTTTCCATTTTGATGTTCACTCCTTGACAGTCTGTATTCAAATGAATGTAGCTCCCGGGAATCGTGGCCTATTTATATGATTTTTTTTTCCTGAACTAGTGGGTAACTGAACAAGTGACTGATATTTTTTTTGTATTTTTGTGTGCACTAGAAATAACTGATTATCATTACTTTTGGATCACCCCTCGTACATTAGCCGGATCCACACCAGACGATCCAAAATGGATCGGCGATCCTGCGATCCGCGATCCAAGATCGTGATGCGTGGAGCGTGAATCGTTCTAGGTCGATCCAACAGCAATCTTTGCGATCCTGACTTGGCTGCTCCAACGCGCTCCAGGCGATCCATACTGATCGGGCTAAATTCAGTTGAATTTTGTCTGGCTATGGAGTCACACGTGCAACGGCGGCGAAGAATAGCCGCAGCAGCAACAAGCTACATTTTACTTGTATATTTACAAATACGACAAAAATTACGAAAACGGAAAAGACAGTATTGGGTTAAAACAATTTTTAAAAACCGGTTGGAATATGGAAATCGACTTTACAAAGAATTAATTGATGATGGAGCTGAAGCTAATTTTGCACCAATGACTTCAAATTCAAATTCAAATTATTTTATTTGCAAAAATATGGGTCTTACAATGTTCTTATTTCTAATTATTATTACCGTTCCATATTAGCCTTTCGGCGTGCAAATGTCTTACACATAAATAATAATTTTAACTTTATTAAACAAACTGAATGTAAATCGAAGTCTTTAAATTTATTTAATTATTACACAATATGTTTGCTTAACCTAATTTATCCTCAAAGTATTCCTTGACTGTGTAAAAAGCTTTACGTAAAAGGTATTCAGAAATCCTTTTCTTAAATTCAATATTGCACTTTAAATTTGCCAGGTTGTGAGGTAATTTATTGAATATCCTGGGGGCCATACAGAAAACGCTTCCATCGTAAAGACTTGTTCTGTGCGGAGGTATGCTTAGCTTATTCCTTAGTCTCTTACTTTTTAGGGACTCAAAAAGAACTTGGTTATTTCTGACAAACATAATAACCTCATACAGATACAGGCAAGGAAATGTCAGTATACTATATTTTATAAAAACAGGTTTGCAAGAATCTGTCTGTTTGAGGTGAAATACCGCCCTTAAACACTTTTTTTGCGCCTTAAATGCTCTTTCCCGATCTGATGAGTTGCCCCAGAATATGAGACCATATCTAAGCACCGATGTGACGTATGCATGGTATGCAGTAAGGACAGCATCTTGAGTTTGAGTCAATATATAATCCTAGAAATTTCGTCTCTGCTGTAGTCTCAATTACTTTATGTCCATATTTTATATCCATGGTATTAGCATTATTAAGAGATCTATAATTATTTTTAAATGTTATATATGTTATTTTTAAATGTTATATGTTATATGGGTTTTGTCAAGATTTATGATTAAATTATTTGATGTCAACCAACCTATAATATTCACTAAATTACAATTTATGTCCATTTCTATACTTTTAGCGTCATTTTTTTGACTATAAATAACTGTGCTATCGTCAGCAAATAACACCATTGGGTGGTCAATTGCTCGGGGAAAATCATTTATATAAATAATAAATAATAAGGGACCTAAAACACTACCTTGTGGCACTCCATATTCTATGAGACGTGTGGCTGATACATGGTTATATTTGATTTTGGATTTGCTACATATTTTACTTATCTGCGTCATTTGATATCTATTGCTTAAGAATGATTTTATTAAATTTAGGCAATTACCTCGTACACCATATGTATATAATTTGCCTAATAGTATTTCATGGTCAACAAAATCAAAGGCTTTTGTAAGATCCATGTATAAAGCACTAACTTGTAACTTTTTATCCAAGTTGTCCATGACAATAGTGAGAAAATTAAAAATTGCCAAATTTATATTTCTATTTTTTCTGAAACCGGCTTGCTCATCACACAAAATATTATTAACTTCTAAATAATTATACAGGCACTGATGTATATATTTTTCAAAAATTTTTGAAAATATCGAAGAGAGGGCTACAGGTCTATAATATTTCATACATTCTTTATCTTCTTTCTTAAATACAGGCAAAATTATAGTCTTTTTCAGACTATTTGGGAATTCACCCGTTACAATTGAGCAATTCATAATATGGCTAAGAATAGGTGCTAGAGACAAGTCAACCAATTTAATAACTTTGGTGCATATTTCATCATAACCAGTGCTTTTAGTATTTTTAAGTCCATGTATTATATTGAATATAGCTTCTGGTTAGGCTGGTTTCATGAAAATGGAGTTCGATTTTGTTCATGATATTTTGTTTTGGTATCGTACATGTTTGCAACATTTTTCCTTTACTTCGTCTATAAAATAGTTATTAAAGGCCTGTGCCATATCTTCAGGGTTTCTAATTACTTTGTCGTCTACTCTAATACTTTCAATGTCATCTTTGATATTGCTATTCTGGGTGTCATTAATTATTTTCCAAGATGCTTTAGCTTTGTTAGTTGCTTTTTTTATCGTGTAGTCGTTTTGGGCCTTACGAGTCAGTTTTATTATCTTGTTTAGTCTTTTGTTGTAAACTTTAAATTTATTTTTATTATTTTTGTTTGGATATCTTTGATAGTGCAGTAAATATTCTCTTTTACGTTTCGAGCACAATTTGATGCCTTTAGTTATCCACCGAGGCTTTTTATGTGATGTTACTTTTACTTTAATTTTTGGAAAGCAAAGATTGTAAAATAGCAGAAATAGTTCCATAAATGATTCATATGCAATATTTGTGTCATCAGTTTTGTAAACGTCATGAAAAGTCAGATTGTCTATACATCTCTTAAATTTTGTCATATTTTGTTTGCTATAGTCACGTTTGACGCAAAACCAGTGTGAATAGCGTGGTTCACCTTTAATCGGACAGTGTAAGATTTGCGCTGTATGATCTGATAACGCTAATTCCACAATTTCAGTTTTACAACCTCTTACATTATAAAAGAAATTGTCAATACATGTTTTGCTAATATACCTAGTTGGAGTCTTTATGCCTATTTTTAAATTAAAACTAAGTAATATTTCTTCAAATTGTTTACTTATATCATTATTTTTTAGCAAGTCAATATTAAAATCACCACATATTATTACCTTTTGCTTTTTTAAGCAGTATCTAACTAAAATTAAATTGAGTTTATCAAAAAATGTTTGTAGTACTTCATTTTTCATTTTTGGAGGTCTATATATACATATTATTATGATATCTTGTTTGATCAGCTTTATTGCACTACATTCTATGATATTTTGTATATTATATTCTCTTATCTCGTGTAGTGTTTGAAATTTATGGTGTTCATGGACTAGTATGCAAGAGCCACCATGTCGATTATTCCTATAAAAGGAAGATGCCAATTTATAATTCAGAAGTTTTAACATTCTCGAGTCATTTTGTACCATATTGTGTTCTGTCACACAAACAATATCAATTAATTTATTATCATTTAAATAATCAACAAGGTGTGTTGTCAGTAAATCTGATTTACTCATAAGCCCGTTTATGTTTTGATGAAAAATTTTTAGGTCATTAGATGCGAAAATTACTGCTTAAGTTTATCATAGTACTATTTTTTACATTATTCTCCTCATTGTTAGGGTTATTGCTATTGGATTCAGTTTGTATATATTTATTATTTACCATTTCATTAAAAATTAAATGATTACCTTCCATTTGACATTCAGTTTGTGTACACTTATCATACTTATCTATACTACTGTTGTAATGGAAAAATTTTGTTTTATAACTTAGATGCAATATGTCTTTTAGTATACTTCTACATATATTCCGCGCTATCCATTTTTTATGGGAGTACAAATTATAATAATCAATCAATCAAAAAAAAATCAAATCAATTTAACTTATTGTGTTCACTATTGGAGAACAAAATTAGAAAGAATGATACAAACTATCGTGATGCCATAACTATTAAAGAAAGACTACTAATAACACTAAGATTTTTAGCAACTGGTGATTCTTACGTCAGGCTACAGTATCTTTTCAGAGTGTCCAAACAGTCAATATCAAAAATTGTTCCTGAGGTTTGTGAAGCAATCATCGAGGTTTTGAAGGATTATGTAAAAGTAAGTGAAATTATATATGTATATTAAAAATATTAAACTCTTTATTTCCTACTTAGCTTATGCTTAAGAATATATACGAGGGCAAGGTGAAAAGTTCTCGGCCTGACAATGAAAGACTGCGATTTTCAGTTCAAAAATGATTTTATTTTTCAAGGCAGGAAACCTAAATTTTTACTGATTGGAACGCCATTTCTGTGTCAGGCCGAGAACTTTTCACCTTACCTAGGTAAAAGTTACATATACTCGTATGTTATTTAAATTGGTGGTGATTTTGGTGACGGGGAAGGCTGCCAAGTTGTCGAAGTAGTAGAAGTTGATGGAAGCTGAGTTGTTGTTGATTCTGAAGGGTGTTCTGTATGTGATGAAGTTGAAGAGTAATATCCATAATTTTCTGGTCTGTATCTGCCTGTGTCAGCTTCAAAAATAATTTGAGATATAGCATGTTTTACATAAGTTAACGTTATATGATCATATTTTCGTAGTTCGGTAGCTATGTATTGTCCAAAAGCGGTGTATGAATCTGTCTCTGGTTGTTGTGGTTGAGCACATTGATGAAGTAGTTGAAATGCTTCCGAAATGGATTCATCTGTAATTATAATATCTTCGGTACCATGTGAAGATGTTTTTTTTCTTTTTTTATTTTGATTCCTTTTTTGGGTTTGAACATTGTGTTGGGTGTTTTGCACATTGGATTGGGCATCAGGTTGTTCAGATGATACAGAAGGTTTAGTTGCTATACTCTGATCATTCATATCTTGCATTTGATTACTATCATTCTCAGTTGAGTGATTGTCTACGTTTTCTAGAGCAATTTCATTGATAGCATGTTCACCGCTACCAGTGGTGCTATTACTTTCTTCCTGTAACAACAACAATAACAAAATATATTAATCATAGTTACACTTTTTTCAGATGCCATCAAATGAAGAAGAGTGGCTCGCAGTGTCTCAGGAATTCGACGAAAAATGGGATTTTCCACATGTATTAGGAGCAATGGATGGTAAACATGTCGTTTTGCAAGCGCCTTTTAATAGTGGCAACGATTACGATAACTATAAATTGTTTCCAAGTATAGTTCTTTTTGCATTAGTAGATGCAAATTATAGGTTTCTTTACGTGAACGTTGGGAGTAAGGGCCGAATATCAGATGGAGGCGTGTTTAAAAGCACAAAGTTATATGAGAAACTTGAAAAAAAGGAGCTAAACATCCCATCGGCAAAAATTTTGCAAGTTCCCTATAAAATTGAAGTGCCCTATTTTATACTAGGTGATAAAGCTTTCCAACTAAATGAGTATACATTGAAACCGTATGAAGGTGATCCAGAAAGGAATTCGAGTGAACGAATATTCAATTACAGATTATCAAGAGCACGTAGAGTTGTAGAAAACGCGTTTGGAGTACTAAGTTCAAGTTACAGAGTTTTGCGTAAACCAATGCTGTTGGAACCAGAAAAAGCAACTAAAGTCGTGCTAGCGGCAGTTTACCTGTATAACTATTTACGAAGTAATTCTAATTTAAGATCACCGGTATCTTTTGATACAATACAGGGGAATGGAGAAATAGTTCCTGGAAGCTGGCGAACGGAACAGGCACCAACATCACTACTACCCCTAGATGCCATACCACGAAGAGCATCACAAAATGCCAAAGATATTCGGTCCCACTTAGCAAGACACTTTATAACAAACAGGGACATTGTTTGGCAAAATGACTACCAATAATCTTATAGAAATTGTACTGTGTTTATGTTTTATAAGTTAGGTATAAATACTTTTTTTGTAAATACATACATATTATACAGAAAAACACCCAGACAACAAGGCAAACACAAATGTTTCACATCACATAAATATTTGTCCTGGTGCGAGCATCGAATCCGACGCGACGTTTGATTTCGCAGTCAGTACCAATGGCCACTAGAGCAAACGTAAATCTATACTTTCGCCAGTATATACTTTATTGACACCAAAAGAAAACATTACCTACACAGATAACACAAAATAATACAAACAAATTTAGGCCAATAATTATTATTGTATTAGTACGTCTACTGCTAGCACTAATTATAATTATACATACCTAAATTATGTACCTGTAAGTTTTTTAATCAAAATAAAATTATAGGTTAAGTAAAAAATAACTCACCTGTGGGAGGGTATCCCTTGTTCTCCCAGGGTCATTCTTATCCGCCATGAAACCAAACTCATCGTAAGCAAACCATTTTGATTTATAAGTATCTTCAGCACCTGAAATGAACAATAAATGATACTCAAAACTTTTAAACATTTAAGTATATATTTTTATCACAAACTAAGTTTCGTTACTACTTTGTGGAGTTTTAAACAATACATTTTGTTATTATTACTAATAAATTAAAATTAAAGCTTCACTAAGACGTACTGAGCTCACCTCGTAAGGGTATTAAATGAACAAAGTCTCGAACAAAACAAACTATAATTTCTTACCTGAACCGGTAATACGACTCTGTTTTTCTCTGAATCGTTCTCTTCTGTAGCCACCCGACAAAGACTTCATTTTTTTCTTTAATTCTGTCGTTGGAATATTGTTCATTTGCCGACTAATTTGCCGCCAGGCATCTTCTCTTACACCTCTATTTGTGTAATTAGTATCATTAGGATCCCATAAACATTTACTCTCTCTATATAGGGAAATTAAACGTATACACTGTGAATTATCCATAACGGCGGATCGCGCGATTCAAAATCACAACCGTCTAGACCGCGCGCGCCAACGACTGAGGCCCCTTTGTGCATAAACAAAAAACCGACAACAAATGGATCGCACGCGGCATGGAGCGCGCGCTCCCCGCCGCGCACATGGATCGCGCGCGGCACGTCTACACTTCACGCTCCGTGGAGCGCGCTCCATGCCGCGCGCGATCGGAGCGCTTTGGATCGTCCGGTGTGGATCCGGCTATTAATGATTAAATGTTATTATATTAATGATTAAAATTATAAATAATAATTTCACACACTGGTACTAAGTTAAAAAATTGAATTTCGCTCCGTCAAAAATTTAAAATGAATACACATAATAATTAACACTATACTTGAAATGGTATTTATTATTGAGGGACGAAAAAACCGTTCCTTTTACAGTTTTAGATCACTTTGCCAGTAAAATCATACGACCAAAATATCAATCAGTTCACCAAATTCGGAGCTGTCGATAAGAAAAGCAATCAATATCAGAATTTTCACCTCTCTCTTGAAGTAGGATAATAATTTTGTCGTGATGCTAAACAAATAAATTAACCTATGCCATGTTATTGGTCTAGGGTTTTAGGTAAATATTGCTTATGGCCATCCAATGAAATGAAATAATGAAATTTATTCAGCACTTGGGTATTAACATACCTTGTAGGTACTTGTCAAGCTCACAATGCAGTACAGCAACCATACTCGAATACAGTATAAAAGTTAATTAGTCCGTCCGTTCGGTCTGTTTTATCACATATATTTTCTTATATCCTTAAATAAATAACAAGTTACTAATCTCTTATTTTGAAATTTACTTCTACTATATTAAAATTAAAGAATTGAAGGCAACAAGCAGTTGGCTAGCGACGAAGGCTCTTAACCAGTAGCTTAATTTAGGCGCCTAATACCTGAGGGCACCCTTTTGGGGTTCGAGCCAATAGTTGTCCAGTCCGGAGATAGAATCGGAAACACACGGACTCCGAAGTAGTAGCGATGCGTCGAGGAGACCTTAACCACTGAGCCGCAAGTGCAGTCAAAATTACATGTATACCAGAATAACTCAGTCTAAAGCTTGGTTGAGTAACATTTAATCTACTCGTGCCGACAAACTTCATACAAGTAAATCTTACTTAACAGGTCTCGCGCATTGAACACCAAGTTTCAGTGGAGATCCTGAGGCGACTAAGGGCTTACATTAACGAGATGGGACCACTAATAACTAGGTACAGCGATGGCCGTTATGTAATATAATGTATGTAGTATGGCAATTTAACATTAGCAATCATTTACAAGCTAAGCCAGACGGCACTCCGTTTCGGGTTTGAACCTCAGCTCGGGTGGTATTTATTTATTCAATTATTTATGTTCACCAACAATTACCTACACTAAATAATAATAATATTTTAAAAATGTTAAAATATACTCTTTTAGCACGCATTAAAAATTGCTAAGGTGCATTTCAAATAGCCAATCTGCCATCTTGGTTGTCCGCCATGTTGGATTAGGAATACGATAAAAATAGTCAAGTGACTAATCACGTGACTATTTTTATCGTATTCCTGACAGCAAACACTTTCATTTGATACCCATATCATGGGAGTGAATTTCAAACAGCCAGTCCGCCATCTTGGGGAGGCCGCCATTTTGGATTTGTAATGACGTTTCTTAGCTAGTCACATATTGTCATCAGAATTCATAGCGTGTGCAAAATTTCATTCTAATTGTAGACCGGGAAGCGGGTCAAATTAAGATTCCAAAATATTCTTACATACATAGTTACAAGTGAAGCTAATAAAAGCGTGTCAAAAATAACACCACTTTCATGCAATAATACAAAAAATAGCGTAGTAATTACTTAAAGGTAAGCACCGCAAGTAAAATGATAAGACAAATGTATTGATGTTAGTAAGCTAAAATAAGATGTTTAAATACTAAATATTATTAACATTAAGTACGTAAAATAAAATATAATCATTGCAACATGAGTCCAATTTAAATGCTTTAATAATATGTTAAAGCATTTAAATTGGATTCATGTTGCAATGATTAAGAAAAGGTTAAATATTGTTTACCGAATGTTTATAGCAAATGTAATATTTGATTAAATTAATTTGACATAACAACAGTTAAGTAGTGGCGTTGTAACTACAAACAGTGCTCTTAACAATGACGCAACATTGAATCACAACACAACTAACGCGGAGGAAGAGTCTAATGTTTCCTGCTGAATGCGGGATGTCTTCCTGGCGCGCGGGCAGGACTCCGCACGGCAGCGCTGCGGGCGGAACGAGCCGGTACTAAATGGAAGCCAGTGGGCCAAGGTTGAGCCAATTACTTATTTAAATATTTTCGTGTCATTCACTTGTTATGTTTTAATATAAGGTTTGAGATATCTTTATTTTCTCATAAGAATTTACAGTAATTCACTTACATGAGAACGTTTAAAAAAAAACATACAAACAAATAATAATCTTATCCTAGGCATACATATACTATGATCTCGAATAATTTCATTTAAAACGTTCAATTACAACTCATTCAATGACAACTTTAGATAATTGGTTCCGAGATTAACAAAATGCAATATAAGGGTATTTGTATAAAAACAAGAAGCTAACAGTGCTAAGACGGACACGTTACAGATAGGGCGTAGCTAGAAGCGACATGTAAACTAAGGTGCGCTCAGATTAGATGTTAAATAGTATTTTAAGTATTTTTTAAAGGTTGGCATCGATTTTGCTTCTTTGATATTTTTCGGTAATTGGTTATATAATTTCGCACCTTCGTACATTATATTTTTTTTTGCCAAAATTAGTTCTTGGCTGTGAGAGGCAAAGGTTGCTTGCTCGTCTTAGTCTAATTTTTTGTATCTGTTGTTTTTTTGTGAATGTTATTTGAGTATCTATACCTTTATTTAGTATTTTTCTTATTAAGATACAAGTTGTATATGCATATGTTTGAGTTATATTTGTTAATTTAGTTTTTTTATATAATATATTAGTAGGTGTAAGGAAATCATAATTAAACAAAGTTTCAATTAATTTATTTTGTGATCGTTGAAGTGGTTCTAAATTTGTTTTTGTAGCGGTGCCCCAAATTTCAGTCAATATTCTAGATGCGCTTTTATAATATAAAGATAATATCCTGGGACATTATTCAAACACCATCTGATACCATACTAAGCAGAGCTTGTGGAATGGAAATGAGATAACTAATAATTATATTAGTTATTTGGTTTCCATAGCGCAAGCAGCAACAAATACTACTTTTTTGTAAATATATACTTATATAGATAATTACACCCAGACTCAGGACAAACAGACATGTTTATGCACACAAATAACTGACCTGAGAATCGAATCCACGACCTGGGCGTGAAAGGCAAGGATTTACCAACCACGCAAACCGGCGTCAACATTAGGTACTTACGTGCCGACTAGTCGTGTCACCCACAATTGGTGGTTCTGAGTATGGGTTTGCTATATGTCCATGAATTGCACATGGATCACACAAATATTTGTCCGGTGCGGGTATCTAATCCGAAACACAAAGCGCGAAGTAGTAGCGAGTCCACCGCGCTACAATAAAAATAAATATATTCATATATTTGACAATTGTGCAATAAAAACGTGTGTACTTGAAGTACCTGCTTGGAGTTGGTTGGTGCCTCTGGAAGTGGGTGACTCTAGTACTATGTATGTATGGACATGCTCTTTGTGCTCATGCATACATTATGTTTAGTAATAAGGTGTAGCTCGTAGCTTGCAGCGCCAAGATACGCGTTAGTAATAATTAGGTTTTAAGTTGCGTTTAGAACGTAACATTTACCGGTGCGAAATTTTCATAATCATAACATACCATATTAATAATATCTAGGGGACAATATCTAGGGACAATGTCACACAGATCATCCTAGCCTCAAACTAAGCAAAGCTTGTACTATGGATACCAGGCGACGATATACATACTTATATAGATAGATAAATACCTAAATACATAGAAAACATCCATGACTCAGAAACAAATATTCGTGCTCATCACACAAATATTTGCACTTACCGGGATTCGAACCCAGGACCATCAGCTTCGTAGGCAGGATCACTACCAACTAGGCTACGGTGACCGTCAAATATACAAAATAATGACAGCAAGCTCGTGAGAAAACGGTGACAGAAATTTTGTAAATATAATAATATTTGGCTCTATACAAATGGAGAGTTATGAGATCACTATTAACTATTATTAGCCGAACGTCCCTTTTCGTTACTAATAATTCGTCATTTTGATTAGTTACTACCAAAGTATAGGACAATCCAAAACAAAGTCATTCGTGTATTTTGACATGGTATATAATGTATGTACAGCCTCAGATTAACAAACAACATCGTTAACACATAGACTTGTAACCTCATTTATCAAACAGAGACTTGGCAATACGAGTTATTCAAATCATACTCAACACTTTGAGCCAAGCGCTTGCCAATACATTGTACTATATTAGTTTACGATACGTTAATATTATTATTATTCCAAACTACTTCTGATAATAATAATATCTCGGGACTTTGTCACATAGATCATCCTAGCCCCAAACTAAGCAAAGCTTGTACTATGGGTACCAGGCGACGATATACATACTTATATAGATAGGTAAATACTTAAATACATAGAAAACATCCATGACTCAGAAAAAAATATTTGTGCTCATCACACAAATATTTGCACTTACCGGGATTCGAACCCAGGACCACCAGCTTCGTAGACAGGAGCACTACCAACTAGGCTACGGTGACCGTCAATAACTTGTTGTTGTTATTATGGCCACTAGCCTGATCATCAAAAAAATCAAGAAAGTTAAAACCTTGATCTAGCTCGCAGGTTGTTGACATGTGTGATATCGTTTGACGAGATTCTCGTGGTCACATGGTTTGATTACCAAGAGCCTCCAACCTCATGTTAAGAGGTAAGGCAGTTGGTCAGGTTAGGAGCCAGGCTCAGAAGACGGTATTTTAAGGCGATCTTTACTATCCGTAGCACGGGCCCTGCTTCCAGTGTCGAATTGGTAACGGTGGTAATTTTGACCATTTCCGTTACGGTGCTGCTCACGCGAGGTGTCTTCTATGGAAGATAAGCAAAGCCATAATCTTTTCTATTCTTTTCGACGGTCACCGTAGCCTAGTTGGTACTGCTCTTACCTACAAAGCTGGTGGTCCTGGGTTCGAATTCCGGTAAGTGCAAATATTTGTGTGATGAGCACGAATATTTGTTTCTGAGTCATGGATGTTTTCTATGTATATAAGTATTTATCTTTCTATATAATTATGTATACTGGTCTGGTACCCATAGTACAAGCTTTGCTTAGTTTGGGGCTAGGATGATCTGCGTGATATTGTCCCCAGATATTATTATTATAATTTTCTTCATAGACCACGAGTGACCAATAAGCAAAACTAAATAATTTAACTTAATGGATGTTTAAATGAATATAACGTGCTAGATTTCGTGTGACTTGTTCATTCTCTACTTTATACGCGGATACACCCACCGTCGCGTCGTGTCTTTCTGACTATCTTCTCCGAATCGTCCACCTAGGTAGCTAGAGTAAGCCGCAGGTTAGCTAGGGTAGGTTCGTTGGTCCTTTAACCCCTGATCGCTGAATCCGTGCCTGTAGTCCATGCCAGTGATCACTACCTCTTTTAGCCGTCTTTGTATATTATATTTTAATAATATTTCATAAGGGTACCCTCAGGTATTAGTGCTTTAAGTTAAGCTCCTGGTTGAGAGCCTTCTGCTCTAGCCAACTGCTCGTTGTCTTAATTTTTTTAATTTTAATATAATAGTACTAAATTAGAAACCGTATGAGTAACTTGAGATTTGTTATAAAATAAAATAAATAAAAAAGGTTTTTATTCACGTAGACTTTAAAAAAGCGCTTGTAAATAGTCAGAACATGTTTGTAGTAATATAGTTGTATACATTAGATATTATTTCTAGTAACATAGATATTTAGGTACATCTTGTATGAAAACATTTATAAAATTTATTTTATTACAGAAATGATATTTAGCTAGCTCGTATCAAGTTATTGTCAAGAGATTATGTTTAATTATCTAGTTTAAGTCTAATATTTTTACTACATATTGTCAATGGTTCTGTCTATATTAAAGGTATTATTATTATGACGGACCTTGTGTTAATAACGACGGTCGCACTTTAATGCTACCACTGGATCCAATGCGCCCCAACTGAGAAGACCCAGCGAAACAAACTCAGTGGGTTCATCTACTACCGGTTTCAACAAGACCCAGTTGAGACGGTCCGGCGAAACATACTCAAGCGGGCATGAACACGGGATTTGGTCCAATTAGAGTAATTATTTAGTAGGCAAACACAATATATGCTCGATCGGTTGTCTGAATGCTTATTATTTTAGATTATATTTAGGTATACAAAAGAAAAACTTCGAAACAATAACATTATTCATTTTGAGACAGAGTCAATAATTTTAAATTAAGTATATGATAGCAATCATTTACAGATAGTTCACGTAACACAGCAGATCAGATAATTATTTATTTAAAGATGTCCAAAAAAAGTGATAAAACCGACCACACGGACGGACTTTTTAATTTTTGTTCTTTTATATTGTATTTGACTATATTTATGTACTGAATTGCGAGCTTGACAAGTACAAGTATATGTTAATACCCAAGTGCTGAATAAATTTCATTTCATTAAACACTGGTGGTAGAGCCCGTTTTAGATAGTGTTATTTATGTGTGTGATTTTTATCAAATTATATAATGTGATCAAAGCGTCGTGTGATGTTTTGAGTGGCCGAATGTACACAGACCGACATACACTAATACCGGCTTTGATGTGTATGAGCTATAGAGAAGTCAATTGAACAGAGAAAGTTGTTTGTTGACAGATCTTACATGGAAAATTAGATGAAAAGAAATAAACCATTTACTGAGAAAATCATCTTGATATGGGTTATTTTCTATGATAGTTGTTTATATAGAAATACAAATTGATAAACAAGTGGGAGAATATGTAAGAATATTAAGCGATATCGCCTGACTGACTGATGTATCAACCTAAACCACTGCGGTTAAGAACACTTCTAATATTACGATAGCGTTCGTTATGTATCATTAAAACGGTAATTACGTATTTCAATTAATTTGCCGAATAAGGGTACAATCAAGTAACATGTCTTAAAATTAGGGTAAAATAGTCCATATTTTACCAGGTTGTTGTGTGCAAATGTCATTATTATATACTTATGGCTTAAATTCCATAGCATAATTACTTATCCTTAGTAGAAATATTAACGTTATTGTAACAATTACTGGTAATTTCAGTTCGGATGTATTATTACCAGCTACTTATTCCTAGGTTGAGTGTTTAGGGGTAAGTAACTAGTGTAACCTTTTTTTAAAACTTGTAATGTGTGTATGTCTGATGTATCTTTACAACAGTAATTATGTATATTTAAACCAGTAAATACATATATTTAAAATAGTAGTAATCTTTAAAATATTCGTCAAAAGTATTACGCATTGTGTGTTTGGGAAACGATTTATAAATACCTACATTACTTGTATTTTATAATGTACTTTTATAAAAAGAAGCCGTTTCTACTTAGGTAATCTAAAATATTCGTTTGATTACTTAGTTTTTTTTAATAATAATAAATCATTTTTTCAAACAATTTACAAAATAGTTGTAGAATAATTACAACATAACAAATTACGCAAAATCGTTGACGTGCTGGGTCAACGATGTATTAAGGGGAGACAGGACGTGTCATTGGAAGTAAATTAAAAGTGTAATACACAATAGATGATGCGAAGAGCTAAAAAGGTAGACATGTAAACTAGGTTACGAAACATTTTTTTTCTGCGACAACGGTAATGTAATTTGGCAAGTGTATGAGTGAGATAGGAATACCATCCTAAAAGAGAATGGCAGAATTCGTATCGCATACTTCCTTTGTTGTTCAGCTATATAATTTGTACCACTTATTAAGACAACTAAGGTATTAATTTTATTGTAAGTATAATATTTTTAGAACTTGGGATTAATTAATTAAATCAATAAGAATATTTCAATAATTTTCAATAAATAAACGTAATAAAATCGTTAACTAAACGCAGTTACGTTTACAGAAATTGCCATGTGTAAAATAATACAAATGTCGCAATTATAATTAATTATTTATAAACGGGAACAACATTACATATAAATCATAATAATTATAGACTTATTTATTATACCTAAGAAAGCACAGTAGTTCCATTAAATCGTAATAATTAATGATTTAGAATAGGAACGATTTTCGTCGTCACGATTTTTTTGTTCATGGCAATTATTTATTGACAGGCAAAGACAATCTGTCAGGTATTTATTGCTGTTGTTTTGATACATGTCATCAATTTAGCTAATTATCTTGCAGATTTTACGTGTTAAGCATCAGTTCCTCCGTACTATAATATATATCTGTTGACAATGGATTCACGAAAGGACGCTTTATCATTTAATTAAAATGACGAGTTTGCAATGTGTTAATTGCAACATTCGCTTGCCCCGACTAAGCAGACCTGCATTATCCGATGGGAGTGAAGTTCTCAATAAACCCAATGTTGCTTTGTGCTATGTGATAATTATTGTTTGGTACTTAAGGTAGTATCTTACCCGACCTGAAAATATATGTAGGATATAAGCAGGATAAATTAATAATAATATCAATAAAATAAATGTAGTTACTAAAAACAAAGAACCTATTTTACTTTTATTTTATTTACCTCCACTCTAAAGCTCATATAAAACCCCTCGCAACCTCACACAAATGTACACTGGGTTATGAACTTTGTAATAAATGGAAATAAAGAACTTTTCATTATTTGTTGAAATAATGTTATTTGCATATTCCTAACCTTACTCGCGACCCGGGGCAAGTTCGAAATAAATCCATGTAAAAGACTACAAAAAGAGCGACAACATCTACTTTATCACCATAACAATGTTTATGTAAATATGATATGTAACAATCTTCATTGGTACACTAGTTAACACTAGCATTTCGTTGCCACATCAGTAGACACAATTTGATATTTACAGTATCTTTATTACTTAGGCAGTAAGAGTGATTTTCGAACTGCAATGTATCCACGGTCATGGGGTTGACCCACAGATTACCAAACGTAACCTTGAAATAAAACTGGCTATAACTTTTAGATCCCAAGTTCTAAAAATCTAAGAAATTCAAAATGCCTTTTCTATCACATTAACTACCAATTAAAACATAAAATATCCCGAAACACGAAATTTACTGCCGGTACAAAAGTCCCATATAAAGTTGCCGTTTGCCTTTGAACTCTAGAATATATATCCTTGGTGCTGTTAGTGAGAAAAATAAACGGCCGCAACCAGCAACTATAACATAAAAAAAAAATAACCTACACTTTACTCTGTTGCCATTTGCAGATAAAAGAAGATTTATTTCTTATGATATAATGTTAATTCCTCTATATTTACGCCATCTTCATGAATTGAAGTAATAATATGGGAGGCAAGGCAAGTAAATTGCGTAAATTGAGTCGTTTGTTAATGTAATTATTTACATGCTTTCAAGTGTTAACCCTAAAGTTATTAGCGCTGACTATTAGTGAGACCTTATGATGGTAGGGTTTTTCTGAAAACTAGTAGAAATGAATATCTGTTAGGGATAACATAACCTTTGAACATTACCTAATTTCTGTAAACTTGTTAAAAGGGTAGACGCGAATTCTGCGAGTTCTGTTTAACTGAAAATATTTTCAGTAATTTTTTATAAGATATGAAGGGCATAAATCAACAATTTTGTAGGGTCTAGTCATCATATTTTACTGTGTGGTTTCTAGCCTAGAAAGAATACCAGGGCCACCCCGTATTATGCCGGGGGTGTCGTAAAAGGCAACTAAGGGATTTAACAGGTAGGCGAGGAACAGCTACTTCCGCGTACTAACAACCACCCAACTGCGGTCGCCAACTCACGTGCCAGGCGCGGTGACAAAGGCAAACCCCTCCAAATGGCAACGTTACAAAAACCTTTGGGGGAGGCTTGTGTGTAGACGATTTCAGGTTGATGATATGATATTTTATTTTTCAGTTAATATATAACTATTATCCATCGGCGACTCCGTTGCTCGCGACGGGCGCGCGAACACATGTTTTACCGAGCTCCGCGTCATAAATTAACAAAAAAATTGTTTAAGTAATTAAATTATTACAATACCACATACACCCAATAAATACTATATTATCTATAAAGTGACAGTGTTTAATCAAATAAATCTGTGAATATAAGTGATAAAATAATAATTTAGGTATGCAATTCCCTAAATAAACAAAACCTAAACCATAAAAATAATAATTAACATATCAACAGTGTTAAAATTACTATAAACTTTATTTACCTACAGTTTATTATAAACACATTTCTCCCAAAATTAATACAAAACAGTAACTTTTAACAAATATCAATAATAGCGATAACATAACCAGAGTGACTCAGTACAAAACAAGCAAGCTGCCGATGAATCATCCAACGTGCCCAATCACCTGTTTTGTTACCTTATATGGTGGCGAAATAACGCACAAGACAAAGTACCTATCATTCGAAGAACGTAACTCTAAGTAAGAAGCACATATTTGAACATATTTGTAACTCAGCCGTAGCCGAGTGCGCTACGACGCCGGTCACCAATACTTCGCAGCGAATCCGAGTTCGAGTCAGGGCAAGATACAAATAAGTTTGAATTTTTTATTTTTGTTACTTTTTGTTTATTTGTAAGCTTGCCAAATATCTTAAAATGGATAAAAACATGAATAACAATATTACTATGCGCCAGAAAAATAAAAAGCTTACTTCATCATGCGATCAATTATGCCTGTCAAATTCATCATCATCGAGTGATGTGTCAATTGCAGACAGTTTACCAGAAATTACATCAAATTACGAGAGCGATTACATTATGGAATTAAAAAGCAAAATAAATAATCTTAAAAATGAACTTGAGAGTGCACACCAACAAATTGAGGAATTGCTTCTCGAAAATACATCTCTTAAAAATAATACCAAGAATCAAGAAAAAAAGATAACATATTTAAAAACAATATGTGTAAATACTCCACAAAGTTCTGACTCAAGACGGAAACGACGTAAAACCTGTAGCAAAACTATTGATTTCGAAAAAGATGTAATTGAGACTGAAATTCAAGAGGATATTCAAAAACCTAAGGATTTTCCATGCATAACATCACAACCCGACCTGCAGGTGTTGAATTATAGTAAGACCCAAGACAATACAAATTACAACACCCAACAATTTCCCGTAGTACCTAATGTTATACATAGTGCGGTAGTATCAAACACTAATATAAGCCCTAAAATATTGATATTAGGTGACGCACAAGTGCGAGGTCTGTCACACTTTCTTATCAAGAGCAGACAAGATAAGTGGAATGACTGTTATAATATTTCAGCTATTACAAAGCCTGGTGCATCGTGCTCTCAAATAGTACAAAATGTTCAACTGTTCAACTCGCTAACCAAAAATGATATTGTAATTCTCTCAGTTGGTAGTAACGATAGAAATCCATCTTTACTTTGCAAAGAATTATGTATAGCACTCAATGAACTTAAGATCTGTAAACAAGTTTTTCTACTTAGTGTTCAGTATAATCCATACTTGAATGAAAAAATGCTCAACCAAAGTATGAAAATTGTATGTAATAACTTTTCAAATTGTACATTTATTGACATCAGTGAACTATCGTATCATAACCGTTTTCTTCAACGAAGACAAAATAATCGTACCTATATGTATCATCTTAGTTTTAAATTGAATGTCCAAATTGACTTATACGACTACACTGAAAAATTCATTAAAAATAAAAAGCTATATATATCGTGCAAAAATGTTCTACCTGCTTTAAAAATGAAATGTCATCAAAAAACGATTTTAGACTATTTTAAACCACTTAGTATGATATCAATAAGTACCAATGTAAATGATAATTGTTCACAGATTGATAACTCTAAGTTGCCTCATGACTCTATATGTAAGGATTTTTTTCGTGACTAAATATATATTTATTCTTCATCAAAACATTAACGGATTGATTAGCAAGTCGGACTTATTAAGTATACATTTAAATGATCTCATGGAAAGTGGTAAATCAGTTGATATACTATGCTTAACCGAGACAAATATGAATAAAAATGATCATGTACATGTTAACTTGTCAAACTATGGACTCGTCACCCACTACTCTAGAAATGATAGAAATGGGGGCTCTTGTATCTTGTTGAGAAATACAATACGAGGTAAAAAAATTGATCTTGAGAAATGGTGTAAGCCGAACTTTTTAGAATGTTGCGCGGTTGAATTAAATGATCATTCTTTGGTCATATTGTGTATGTATCGGCCTCCTAAATATGATAAAAGATCTGTAACCGCGTTTCTATCAACTCTAGACAATATTTTGGAAGAAATTTGTCTAAAAAGACAGAAAAAAACTGTATTATGTGGGGACTTCAACATAGATATGCTTAAAAGTAATTATAATTCCAACAGTTTCCTTCATATATTATTGAGCTATAATCTAAAGCTAGGAGTCCACACTGCCACCCGCTTATGTAGTGGTACGTGTATAGACAATATCGTCCACAATATCAAAGGTAGTAAGTGTGAAATAATTGAATTAGCAGTTTCAGACCATACCGCTCAATTGTTGAAATGTCCGGTAAAGAAAACCTGTGTATTAACCCACTGGTATATACATAAGCGTGATTATTCAAATGACAATATTATAACGTTTAAAAATTGTTTACAAAGTTTGACATTTAATGACATTTACCAATCTACTGAACCTAATGACGCATTTAATAAATTCCATGACATCTTTAAATTATTTCATGATCTGTGCTTTCCTATTAGAAAATTAAGAGTTTCAGCGTGTAAGAAATCCAAATGGATCAGTAAGGGTATAAAACTTTGTTGCAAAAGGAAAAGACATATGCTATGGCAATTTCGGAAAAGGCCTAACTCAATTAATAGACAATTATTTAAAAAATATTCCAAACGACTTAAAACTATAATCCACTTAACTCAAAAATCACAGAATGTTAATTTTATTACCATGGCAAAAAATAAAAGCAAGGCTACATGGCAAGTAATAAACAAATTTAAGAGTAATAAACTTACCGAAGGGATACAACAAATTATTATTGACAATACAAAAATCACTGAACCTAAGCTTATAGCACAATTCTTCAACAACTTTTTTATTGACGAGATCGAATCTAAATCCAATAATAATAGCGCTAATTTAAAACTTGACTTTTATCGCGATTCAATATTTTTAAAGCCGACTACTCCCCATGAAATTGATAAAATAATTAATTCATTGAACAACACAAAAAGCTCTGGGTATGATGACATTAGTACACACACAATTAAGTCAGTATCAATAATTATTGCACCCGTATTAAGCCATGTTATAAATTTATGCATAGAATATGGGGTTTTTCCTGATAGAATGAAATTATCTGTTATAAAACCTCTATATAAAAAAAGGTAATAAACAGGATTCTGGCAATTACAGACCCATAGCACTTCTACCAATTTTCTCAAAAATTTTTGAGAAAATTATATACAGTTACTTCAATTCATTTCTTGAACAAAACGATATTTTAGTGGGAGAACAATATGGATTTCGGCAACATAAGAATATTAATATGGCCATATACCGGTTATTTGAAACGGTAATCACAAATATTGACAAAAGACGTCAGACGGCAGCCTTGTTCATGGATATGAGCAAAGCTTTTGATTTTGTAGATCGTAAAATTTTGCTTGATAAGCTGGAAAGATACGGCATTAGAGGCAACCCTCTTGATCTCATTAAGTCCTATTTAACTGATAGAAAACAGTTAACTAAAATCCATAGGATAAATATAAAGTCAAAAACTGAAGAATCCTACGAATCTACTCAAAGAATAATTAATTATGGTGTACCCCAAGGGAGCATATTAGGTCCTCTACTGTTCCTCATCTATATAAATGACATGCCAACAGTAATACGTCATCCTATGGTTTTATTTGCTGATGACTGTACAGTTATGTTTTCTGAGAGTGATAATATGACAATCGAAAGAGAGATCAATGACAGCCTCGTCAGTATTATTGACTGGCTTAGGAAAAATAATTTAATCATAAATTTCGTTAAAACCAAACTCATGACATTCGAACAAAGGACTAATCACGCCAAACTAGACATAAAATATGAAAATAATCAAATTGCAGAGACTAGTGCTACCTCATTTTTAGGTCTTAAAATAGACAGAGATATGACGTGGAAGTCCCATACTGAGACTATCTGTAAAAGACTAAGCCAGTTCTCGTATGCTCTGTATAACTTGTCCAAGGTAGTAGATCAGGCAACAGCAATCACGGCTTATCATGCTTACGTCACATCTACCTTACGTTACGCAATTATATATTAAGGCAATTCCACGAACAGGGAAATAGTTTTCAGAGCTCAAAAAAGGTGCCTGAGAGCAATATGCGGAATAAAATGCACTGACAGTTGCAAGCCTTTCTTTTTGAGCCTTGGTATTCTTACTATGCCATGTCTATATATCTACGAGGTGGCCTTATTCGTTAAAAAAAACCTTTATTTGTTTGATACATTAAATAGTAAACGACACATAAATAAAATACGATTCAGACCGCATAAAAAAACGGTTTATAACAATAACTTTTTAGGTATGGCCCCTAAGATATATAATAAATTACCAACCCCTATTCTTTCCGAAACTGATCTTCTAAAATTTAAAAAGAATTTGTCTAATTTTTTAATACATAAGGCATACTATACAATAACAGAATACTTATTGGATAAAACATAGTTGACATTTATTTTTCATATTTCCAATGTTTTTATGTTCCGACTTGTGTGTCAATTACGTAATTTAATTGTTATTTAAGGTTTATATAAATTATTTAAGGTGACATTGATTTAAGTACATTGTCTTTTTTTTATAATTTCTGACATTTTGACATAATGATAAGCATGTATTTCTTAATTATGACATTAATTTTGTAGTATTTATTATGGTAATGACATTTCTTTTTATATATTATTTTCTAATTTACTATTAATTATGTCATTACATCTTTAAAAATTGCATGCCCTCACCGGCTAGACATAGTGATCTTCACATTTGTATGACACCATAAAATGTAATAATGTACCTGTGTTTGCAATTAATAAATTGATTTGATTTGATTTGATTTGATCGGATACGTATAATGATCATAGGATCATTATACGTATATATCATCATCTCCCAAAAAGGAAAACAAACATCAGATATTTTTTTTTTCTTTGGATACAAAATCAACGAAGGATGTGTTCTATGTTGGAGATCATTCTTACACTCATTGATACTATTAATTTAGTATCATTAGACGACAAAAAAATACCTTCTGCCTTGAGCATGCGCAAGTGTCCTCTACATCCGTCACTTGCTAGCAGCTCCGGAAAGGTAGCGTCCTGTTTGTGACGCAATTGCTGTGCTGGTTCCGCAGACACCTTTTGCGGGTGGCATGCGTAGGAAATCCCCTGTCTTTTCTAAAAACAAAAATGTAATTACCCTGAAAGCAATTTATTATTCGACAGGTAATTTATTTGTTATTTATTAAAATATTAATTACTAAGCACATATTCATAATGAAACGAAAATATTAGAAAATTATAAAGTGTAATATTTCCCAAAAATGGCAAATCACCGTAGCCTAGTTGGTAGTGCTCCTGCCTACGAAGCTGGTGGTCCTGGGTTCGAATCCTGGTAAGTGCAAATATTTGTGTGATGAGCACGAATATTTGCTTCTGAGTCATGGATATTTTCTATGTATTTAAGTATTTATCTATCTATATAAGTATGTATATCGTCGCCTGGTACCCATAGTACAAGCTTTGCTTAGTTTGGGGCTAGGATGACCTGTGTGACATTGTCCCTAGATATTATTATTATTATAAATTATATCGTGCGGAGGGTTTCGAACCAGCACCCTTTCGGATTGGCAGAGGGTGCTGGTTCGAGACCCGCCTGACGATTAACTTTACTATTACCTACTTTTACGACTATATCAAAAATTTTGAGAATTGAATTACGCTTTGGGTTGCGAATATATTTATTTTGCTATATAATTAAAATATAATATCGTTAAAGGCCGGAAATTGTAGAACCCTTTCTTCTCCCCAAAAAACAACTCTTTCAACAATTCTTGTTAAACAGTATACGTTTTTCGGCTGATATGATGATGATTCCAAAATTGAAAACGTGTATGTACAATCGTACATCGCACGTGCATGTAAACCATCGCAGAAAAGCTCGTTGCATTTACAAACTTACATTTACAGTTGGAAAAAGTTTAAAACATCAAATATCAATGTATGTTTTTCCGTCAATCTGCCTTGTTGAATACTCGGAAGTAATTAAATAAAACCATCGATACTCCATTCCCATAATAAACGTACTATTTACATAACGTTTGTACGATAGCCTCAGTAAGTGAGGTTGCCTTGCTCTTGTCCGGGGTTTTTACGTACTGCGGGTACAAATCATAATGTTCTAGATTTATGTTACTTGCCGAACGGTAAGTGAACGTTAAAATACTAAGTAAACAGGATGAATATTTGGTAGAGTGTACTTATCATATGTTACCTAGCACACCAGGTCGTTATCGCACCGCGGCACGGCGCGGTGTAATGTGAGCGCAATTATATGTAAATCGCAGTTGGCCACATTAGATGATTGTCGCGTTACGCCGGATAATACGAGTTTGAGCGTCACACACATGTTCCCGTGTAATGGCGTGTCGACTAGTAGCGCGTGGCGGTGCGCGCAAATTCGTGTGGCCGCGGGTTTAAACGCAGTTTCATGGAGACCACCTATTTCGTATTTTTGACAGTGAACTTTGCATGTAGGACTATTGAGTAAGAATACTGCAATATAATTCTGTAATGAACGCTGCGATGATATCAGACAATTGTTAGTAAAATCAATATTGAAAATTGTGGGGTAAAAATTACAGACTATATCTATAACCAAAACACATACACCCGATCGTAGCGTGAATTATAGAATGCCGGATTAAAATCAAACAATAGTGTAGTCGTCTGACTTCTATAAGCACTCATCTTTCTACCGATGACTTAAACATTTTCAAAACTATGACTGATGACTATAATTCAGAAAGACCTCGATGTGATTGTTGATTGGTGCATAAAAATAAAATGTCGTTAAATGTGAATAAATGCCACTCCATTACGTCCACACGCAAATACAACATGTAACGTAATTTAGTAAATAACAATACATATACATGTTAAATTAAAAATTTAGATCTAAATTTATTTTACCTAATTGGGGCGTTTGAGGGTGTGCGTTAACACCCTCAAACGCCCCAATTAGAATATTATGTTGTAATCATAATACATACCTACACTAAATTTTTAATTTAACATGTATACCTATGTATTGTTATTTACTAAATTAGTTTCCTGGAATAAAGTTTATTTTTCTTTCTTTTGTGTTGAATGATGCAATTAGTATGAATACAAATAAAATTGCGTTTTATAAGTCTTATTTTGACTTACGGTCTATTTCAATTTGTTTTGACTGTACAGGGTTAATATTACTATAATTTGCGTAGTTTTAATTATTTTGGAATAAAATATTACCTATATAAAAATGATATAAATCGATTCAGTAAACGAGATTCTGAACAAACTATTTTCAGTATGTGCGTTAATTAAGTTACATGTTGTATAATGTAACTAAAAATGCTTCAAAAGATTTAGGTGTTACTTTTGACACAAAATTAACAATATTATGCTACAAATAGTTCCTAAATCATCTTGTTTTTCTTATGGGAGGCAAAGACAGCTCTCACCATAATAGCGAGAACTCTTCGGTATAAACGCAGTGTCGATATGTAGGTGGGTACACGATATGATATTTCTTTAAGTACAAATTGTTTTTTTTTGATAATCTTTATTAATAAGGGGCTTTTATCCACACGGATACGTCAACCCCATTGTACCTTATTCTTTATTAACACACAACTGTACCTATTTAATAAACTATGAAAATAGAAAAGAGAATCACCGACTAGACTTTTGAATTAAACCACAAATTATGCGTTTAGTCTTTTCAGATTTAGGGTATGCCAAAATATTTTGTATAAATAAATAATAAAATAAAAAAGGTTTTTATTCACGTAGACTTTAAAAAAGCGCTTGTAAATAGTCAGAACATGTTTGTAGTAATATAGTTGTATACATTAGATATTATTTCTAGTAACATAGATATTTAGGTACATATTGTATGAAAACATTTATAAAATTTATTTTATTACAGCAATGATATTTAGCTAGCTCGTATCAAGTTATTGTCAAGAGATTATGTTTAATTATCTAGTTTAAATCTAATATTTTTACTACATATAGTCAATGGTTCTGTCTATATTAAAGGTATTATTATTATGACGGACCTTGTGTTAATAACGACGGTCGCGCTTTAATGCTACCATCAGATCCAATGCGCCCCAACTGAGAAGACCCAGCGAAACAAACTCAGTGGGTTCATCTACTACCGATTTCAACACGACCCAGTTGAGACGGTCCGGCGAAACATACTCAAGCGGGCATGAACACGGGATTTGGTCCAATTAGAGTAATTATTTAGTAGGCAAACACAATATATGCTCGATCGGTTGTCG
Organism: Pseudoips prasinana; assembly: GCA_951640165.1. Lineage (NCBI taxonomy): Eukaryota > Metazoa > Arthropoda > Insecta > Lepidoptera > Nolidae > Pseudoips > Pseudoips prasinana. Next base: position 36,464,471 of record OX621248.1, read on the forward strand.
GAATGCTTATTATTTTAGATTATATTTAGGTATACAAAAGAAAAACTTCGAAACAATAACATTATTCATTTTGAGACAGAGTCAATAATTTGAAATTAAGTATATGATAGCAATCATTTACAGATAGTTCACGTAACACATTTATATAAAACAATTGAACAAAGGATATCTATTTCATACTTTTCATTAAAAAGTTCTATGTCTAGAATTTTGCTAGAGAAGCGGTTTATATTTTGATGTGATAGAATTAGAAAGTTATCACACTTCTCTATTGTCATGCTTACATGTTTAAACTACTAACTAAATTGATTTTAATAACATTACTAGAAGATGGTATAAAAAGTGACTTCGTCATACCACTTATGACTGAGTTAATATGTGCCGCTACTAAAGTTGCAAGTATGTTCAAAAATTTTCTTGAGACAGTAACTGTACTCATGGTTACCCTACAAGAATCTATAAAACTATTTGTGTCCAAAAATATAAATTTATTACTATAATGGCTAACCAAAAACTGTAGGTGCATATTTAGCTTGTGGATATAATTATTTGTACTATCAGGCACATTGGACACATAGGGGAAGGCACACAATATTATCTTATTACAGTCTAATTCTAACATCTTAGTGAAACTATCTGTAATGTCTTTTTTCTTTAAGTTCTTACAATTTCCTACCATTAGAGTTATACATGATTTGGCACTGTGTTTATTCTGAATTAATTTATCTATTATAGCTTTATAATGTAATCCTGGCATACAATAGTTGACAAAGGAACAACTCAGCTTATTACAAAGCAAGGTACCAAGGCCCTTACCCATTTCATCGGAATACAGTATGGAGCTATGTTTAGTATTTTTACGAATTAGTATCAGACCAACATCCCACATATTTAAATTAAACTCCCTAGTCAGAGATTCCCTTATATGCTTGTTCTTAGCACATTCCGTCAGCAAATTTTGCACATCTTCAAGCTTGTTGCATCTCTCACAATTAGGCGATGCAGCCTTTCGCATCAAGAAAGCAAATTTTGCCGATGGAAAGAGGCCAGAACGAAGCCTTAACGCTAACTTAATATAACTCAAAGATAAACTTTTATCATCAAACCATGGCCCACGAGGCGGCTCGTTTTACAAATTGTTGAGAAATCAACTTGCTAGAACACGCCTTTTAATAACCTCACGAGAGGTCATGGACCTTTAGAATAAATTAGTCAATGCAATAATTGTAACTAACCCGACGAAAAAAGAGAAGTAATATTCATAATAAAAACGCGCATAAAACACAAACTGTGTTCGAATTGTCACCGTTTACGTAAGGTGCACGGTTCTCTTGCAGGGCTAGGTTTATAGTGTTACAATACCATAACTACGGCTTGATTGCTTTGCCATATTATTATGACACATTTCAATCTATTATCAAATATAATTTAACAACTAAGGCTTACTAAGCATAATTTGAGCGATGACGAAGTTCGGTATTTCCGAACCGCATAGAACAAGATTGTAATGATTGGCTTGTAGTACCTAACGATTTCAACATTCATTTATTTGGTGATATTTACAATCATAAATTATAAAATTATCTATTATGGATGATTTTTATTTTATTTTATCTTTGCTAATGACATCGCTAATGAATTTCTATATACATTTATTATGTATATACTCGTAGAAATTACATAAATACTAATATAATTTACAACTTAATTCAAATTTACACTGTGTATAATTTTAATGTGTCATGTGTTCCTAAGTGCAATAAAAAGGTCTGGTTCCGATTCGTAGTATTTTATCCGTGCACATACGTGTTATATGTAAATGAAAATGCATTCATTAAAGCTTAAAACTTAGCGAGCAGCATTCTAACACCGCAATTCTATATTTTATTGCATATCAACTAATTGAATGCACTTTAGCCAAATGCGCTCCAATCATGTTGTCATGCTAATATAGTCACAACTAGTTTCAATTTTGCAACTCAACCAGAGAAAAGGGAAGACTTCTTCCCCTTTCTCTGATCATTACAAAAGTTGCAAAATGGAAACTTGTTCCAAAAAATATTGTCTAATAAAATTTATAGAATATAAATTTTACAAATTAATCAACGCATATTATTTAGTAAGTTTTATAAAATAATAATAGTTTTATATTCTATATGCGCGAAAAAGGCAATGCGCCTTGACCCTTATCATTTTTGTGACAGGATAAATAGTATAAGGATAAATAGTATAAGTACCAAATGATCTAAGATAGTACGCTGGCGCGATAGTATATGAACCTCTCTGATTCGTATGCATAGAATACCCAAGTAATTTGCGAACTCATTGCGTGGATCAAGGTGAGATTTAGAAAAGTCGGTCGAGAAAATAAGAAAAATTCCCGCCACCCGGGAGCTCCACCCTTTATAATGCAAATGATACTGATTGTTCCATCGCATCGGATTCCACTAATTTACGAGGGATTCAGGTGAAAATCGTGGAACTTCAATTCCCGAAGATTGGCGATTCTCGAGGTATCTGAATATTTAGACTAGTTTCTTAAACAGACGAGGTAGCTCCTTGTGGGAGGTACCTCGTCTGTACGGTTGCGACTATTCTCATTCTCACTGGCATGAATGAGTACCAGCAATCATGATATTAAATTATAGTCACGTCAGACAGTATAGGAGATATCCATAAACAACATAAAGTAACATAATATATATCCTATCATATATTATCAGGAGAATCCGTGTGAAGGGTGTGAGATTTTACTCATCAGCTGAAAACTGACCAGAGCCTCTAGCACGAGTTCCTGCAGTTTACTTACTCGATCACACGTACAGTTTCCTCCCATACATTGAGCACCAGCGCCTCTCGCGGAAACTATTAATAACTAAAACTCTTGTGCTCAATGTATGGGACGAAACTGTACGTGTGATCGAGTAAATAAACTGCAGGAACTCGTGCTAGAGGCACTGGACACACAATTCTTATTAGTATCTGCCATAATCTCGCTTGGCAGAGGACTGCAGACTGGTGCTCATTCACTGGTAAATAATCCATTGGGACGAGTTCTACGCCACTCCCGTTATGGGATGGGGTATTTTTGTGGGGTTCACACAGCAAACGAAACGAGATTGATGTAATGATTTGTAAACCATTTGACTTTTACAAAATGCTTAAAAATCTATCTGTTCTTTATTAAAAATTTAACGGAGCCAATCAATATGCGCTGAATATATCAGCTAAAGCTTTTGACTGCCTCGTTGGTCTAGCGGTAGCGTGTTCAACCGCAATGAGGTCCTGGGTTCAAATCCCGGGTCGGGTCAAAAAGTAATTTTGACATTTTTCCGTAAAAAGAAATTTCTTAGAGTCAGCCCGAAGTCTGGGAGTTATTACACCCCCGTGCCTCAGAGAGCCCGTAAAGCCGTCGGTCCTGTACCTGAACTCTTTTCGGTCGTGTCGCTAGTCGTCCCATCGGATCATGAGAGTGATGGAGTAGAAAGTGCCCCTGTGTTTGCGCACACACTTGTGCACTATAATATGTCCTGCGCAATTGGCTAATCTCCATTGAGAACGGTCGCCGTGGCCGAAATTCGGCCAGGAAGACATCATAATGATGATGTCTGTCAGGAAGACATCATCATTAGCTACAGCGCAAGAGAATATGCGCAAATATAATAATAATAATAAAATAATAATAAACTTCTTTTAGTAAACCTATAAATAAAAATGGTTTATCGTTTTCAAAAATCATCTTCTAATTGAAAAGAAGGTACTATTTCTAAACTGTATGATTTTTACAATATGATTCTTTTGGAATCGCTGATCCCAAAGATTCAACTACATTAGCTTAATAGAAAAAAATACTCCAAGAAATGCTGAAACGAATGAATCTCGTAAAATTACAACACAATTGGAATAGTTATTTCAGATATTGTACATTTTATAATTGGATAAAACTGAGCTTGCTCTAGCGGGTTGTTTTATTGGCCAAATTAACCACAATCTATCAAGTAGTGAACTTGGACTAACAAGACTAACATACTTACTTATCGTATGGGCAGTGGTGACCCTAGTGTCAGAGTTGTTCAAGCCACCCCGTAGGTTTGTTCTGTATGACTACAACCGGACCCGGCAGCTTACAGTGCCCTCCGATGCACGGAGACGCAATTAAACCACTTTGGTGGTCACCCATCCATGGACTGAGAGCGAGTGATCAGCGAGGTCAAGCAATTAGACTCACGGTCACTCCATAGATGGGTGACTGCTAAAGTAGTTTAATTTCTGAGCGTCTCCGTGCTTCGGAGGGCACGTTAAGCGGTCGGTCCTGGTTATAGCCATTAGGCAACCGCCTACTGGGCGGTTTGAACAACTCTGACAATAGGGTAACCACTGCCCATACGATAAGTAAGTAAGTGGGTATATGTATGTATTTAGGAATACTGCTGAACCTGCTGAGTTTGTTTCGCTGGGTCTTCTCAGTTGGGGCGCATTGGATCCGGTGGTAGCATTAAAGCGCGACCGTCGTTTTAAACACAAGGTCCGTTATAATAATAATACTGAATTCATACCTTAATGTAGACAGAACCATTCAGACAATATGAAGTAAAATATAAATTTCAATAATTAAACCTAAACATAATCTCCTTGACAATAACTTAATACAAGCTAATAATATCACTACCATTATAAAATAAATTGTGTAAATGTTTTATTTAACATTAATTGTACCTAAATATCTGTAATAAGTAACTAGAAATAATAACTGTATTACTACAAACATGTTCTGACTATTTACAAGCGCTTATTTAAAGACTACGTGAATAAAAAATATATATATGTATATATATAATATATCTGATCTGATAAATATATATATTTATCAGATGTATGGTTGCCATTATACAGGCTCTGCCTAGTGTGGGCTCAGATGGGAGTGTGTTACTTGTCTCAAGATATTAGTATAGCTTAGTTTTGTGATGACCTCACAAGACCTATCATAGCTGTCAAACACGCTACATTTTACAACACTTTACTTTTGTTCCCATTCAATTTATATGTTAATTCAACATTTAAAATTTTGAGTGACGTTATACAGCTTCTGCAATGGTTTTATAAGACATTCCCTTGCACCGTATTTGGCGTAACAAGATAAATTAAGGGTTTTAAAAAACAAATTAACTAGAAAACACATACATACTTACGGGGCAAAAAAAGTTAGGGTGTATGACACTTTACGTAACTATTAGATGTGATAGCACGCTAACAACACTTATAGGTAGCTTAGACATAGAATGGCTTCTCTCCCGAGCAAAGTGAATAAGTAGCAACACGGCAGATGGCTCTTCACCGATGTTTGTTCTCGACTTTCAACTACTTTCCGATATTCAACGCTCGACGTGAAAATGTTTACGTATCTATAGCTAATACAAGCTTCGCTTATACAGAATAGCTTCACTTCTTCTATTGAAGAAGCAATAGAACATCGATTCAGAGTAATGAAGGTGCACGTGTTTGGTGCACCACACAAAACACGTGGCAATGTCATAAATAATCCTTGTAAATAATGAAATAATGAAATTTATTCAGCACTTGGGTATTTACATACACTTGTACTTGTCAAGAATTGAAAACAACGAGCAGTTGGCTAGCCCAAAAGGCTCTCAACCAGTAGCTTAATTTAAGCGACTAATACCTGAGGGCGACCGCTGAATTAAAAGATGGAATTCGAAATGGGGGTCAGTCAGATCATGTGCATTGTACTGCATACAATTTTAAAAGTCATTTCATAATATATTGAATTCACAAACTCTCATACCCAGGTGCTCTCACTGGTTCAAACAGATCGGAGAGTTTAAGCCACTAGGCATGCGGTCAGTCCATTTATTTATTGACCAGTGATTACCTGTGGCTAGTTCATGAGAGACATTCCATAGTAACGTATAACTGGCATCTAACATAATTGTCTAGACCACTTCTTAACATATTTAAAAGTATTTTATTTATGATTGAATAAAACCTTATGCAAGCTATAATGAGATAAATATAGTGTCAGTAGTATTAGGATAGATAAAAGGTACATTATTACTTTTACGCTTATTCGTTTCATAGAATTCGACAAAAACGGTGCTAAAGAAGTTTCCTTTCAAAACTGTGGAAATAGAACAACTTACAACCATTTGGAATTTCGATTAATTATTAATAATTATTTTTCATGGACTTCTTATTGTGTTACAATAAATTGGATCGCACAACCAAATCTCTGCCATGTACAGATTCCTACATACTAATTAACCTTTACCTTTAGAAACTCTTTATAAATCAATAGCTTCAACGACAGCGACCCTACTTCGGCATTGCATCACACAGAGTTTAATTTCATCAGAAACTTAATCCAATCCAGGCACATAATGTAATGAAATGTCCACGAAATGAATTTTGCTCCGGGGAAATTGTTTTATCCCTGTTGCGAAGTTATTATAATATGTGAGGGCGAGGGAATGCTAAGGGGTGCACACAGGGGGGAGGGGTGCTGTCTCGTTGCTAATTGGTGGCTAATTGTTACTCCACCTTATCATATGAAGATAATCGTTGTCGTCATGTCATAAGTTCCACTAATTTAATTACTGATACAAAAGCAACATAATCAAGTCAACTAGATAAGCCATTTCATTTACTCTCAAGTTTTGTTTTAGGATTTTTGTTAAATTATTAAAGCAGTCAAATTCAATCGGCCTCATAGCTATTTGCGATTTATTACGAACAACCCTGGGATGGACAAGAGATAGTAAGTAATAAAAAGCTGTAACAGTTTAGTCAGTAAAGATAGATATGGGAAACAGAAAAATTAGGTGGCAAATCAGACTAATATGATAAAAGTGTAAGTTTGTGAGTGTGTATGTTTGTTACTTATTCACGCAAAAACTACCGAACCAATTTTGATGAAACTCTGTAATAATAGCTTAATAATGTAATATCGCTTATATATTCGAATAACACATAGGCTATAATTTATAAATTTTAACGCGGGTGAAACTGTGGGGCACAGCTAGTAGTGTTATATAAAGTATTTTTATTGTCACGCCAACAATTTTATTGTTACATAAAATATTGTCTTATAAACAAGACCAGCGTAACAATTACTAATAGGTAAGTACCACATGCAATAATTTGTATTAAATTAAAGGAAAATAAATACAAAACATTATGTATACTTACAATTTTAAATATGAAATTAAATGCATTCCCACCCGGCCATCTGATTCTAAACTAAGCAGAGTTTGTACTATGGCAACCAGATAACAGAAATAATACAACACTTTATTGTAAAAATAAGTAAAATAAAACAGTGGATACAAACAAGGAAATTAGCTTTTTTAAATGTAATTGGCGATAATTTTGGAGGCCGCCAATTGAATTAAAATAAGCCAATTTCTTTGCTTGTAGGTATCCATTGTTTTGTTTTACTTAATTTTGCAATAAAGTGTAATTCTTCTACAAATACTACTTTTCTTTTGTTAATACATACTTATACATATATACTAAATTTACACTCAGACTTAGGACATGTTCATGCACACAAATATGGGTGGGAATCGAAACCACGATCTACGGTGTGAAAGGCAAGTTTCTACCAACCACGCCAAATACCGTAAAATATAAATAAAATATAGAATAAAAGAGGCATTTAAAAATTAGTATCCATTGCTGCACTGGATTTATTCATTACATCAACATACCCCATGGAATTTGCCCGAGTCCAAATTGTATTTTTTTTTACTAATGCTTTCAAAGTGAAGTTTGTGGAAGTTCTCGATTGTCCTATAAGCACCATACCATTTGGCATTTGGCCAGCTTACGGAGAGGAATGATAAGGTCAACTTAACCTAACGTAAGAACCCAACTAGCTCAATACGAAGAAATATAAATACTCTACTCGACATATAAAAAATGTGAATATTCTCGGCAAAAGGAAATGCAATGCCTGGCCCGGGCGCTTCGTTGCGAGGACAATCAAATGGCGTCACTGCCGCGGGTTCAGTGGTATGTTGTCTATGATCTGTTTGATCTCGCCAAAAATAAAATTGACCGTAGTGCTTTACAAAAACGGTATAAAACTGCCATTTTAACGCTCATATATTTGTTGTAAAATAATACAAAATGTTAAGCAAAAATAAGATGTTAATGTTTAAAATCGATCAGAGCTCTACCTTATTAAGAAGTTCTGATCATCATCTGATGTCAATCGTTATAAAATTTCGAATCGATAACATATTAGGACATCACTAGTTGATTAGTAAACTAGCTGTCAATAGTTAAATAAATGGGTGGACGGAGTATGAGTGTTTTCGTTCCTGATGATGCAAGATGATGGTATAACTATGTATTTAAATACTATACAGAATGGCTTGGACACAACCCGACAAAAATAATGAAGTGAGATTTACTACCTCAGATAATCTACTACTACTACTACTACGCCCTTGTACATAGCTTGGTTTTGACATAGTTTTAGAAGAAGAAAGAAGAAAGAAGAAGAAGAAGAAGAAAATACATTTATTCGACAATAGACATACAAGAAATTTACAAACAGAACTAACTAAATACATATAAAAATCAAACAATAACATAGTTTAACACTACGCAATAGGTCCTGTATGTCCTGCCGAAAGGGTCACCATCTCAGCATTTGCTGGGTTACACCCAGCGCTGATCTTCCGTTGGTACCCGTGACGATCATGGTATGTTAGTGCAAATTAGTGTGTGGGGATTTAATATAAATAAATTAATATAATAGATAAATATATAAGGTAGGTACTTAAATTATATTATATTATTGGGTTCTCATTCATGCCACTCATTTTGCATATTTTGTATTCAGCCTTAATAGATAAATACACAGTCAAAAGCAGATCAAATTATAGATATGTTACACTTTATTGCTTCAAACTGAATTTGATAATTAAAAAGAAACTGTTGTAATTGTACTCTAAAACTATATATACTTTTAAGATCTCTGATTGGTGGCGGTATATTGTTCCAAACTTTGGAGGCTGCGTATCTAAAGCTGCCGCGGAAAGCTGCAGATCTGTGCGTGGGAATTGCTAATTGCTGCGCGCAACGTCTGCTCATACGCTGACGGTGATTGTTCACCCACGTGAGCTTTGCATGGAGGTATGATGGGCACTTACTTCCAATTACACCGAAAAGAAGGCAAGCAAGGTGAAGCTTTCTACGGAGTTTCATTTTGAGCAGGTTGTGTTTATTTAAATAAGGTGTTACGTGGCTCTTAGGTGGAATGTTAAAACAGAATCTGGCACAAGCGTTTTGTACCCTTTGTAGTAATTTTTTTTTTAGGACTAATATGCCCTTCAAATTACGCTTTATGTCCCGTAAAGTAGGTACTATATAGCTGGTATAATTAATATAAATATATTAGCCAAATAGAGTACAAACGAAACGAACGATAATATCTTCAGCTATTCATAATGTAAACTTATACAAGATAGGCTTTCAAATACAAAATAGGAGCAACGCTACATGATACGACATGATACAGACAGTCGGCGTGCTCAGTACGCGGCATGATACAGACTGTCGGCGTGCTAAGTACGCGGCATGATACAGACTGTCGGCGTGCTCACTACGCGGCATGATACAGACTGTCGGCGTGCTCAGTACGCGGCATGACACAGACTGTCAGCGTGCTCAGTACGCGGCATGATACAGACTGTCGGCGTGCTCACTACGCGGCATGATACAGACTGTCGGCGTGCTCAGTACGCGGCATGATACAGACTGTCGGCGTGCTCAGTACGTGGCATGATACAGACTGTCGGCGTGCTCAGTACGCGGCATGATACAGACTGTCGGCGTGCTCAGTACGCGGCATAATACAGACTGTCGGCGTGCTCAGTACGCGGCATGATACAGACTGTCGGCGTGCTCAGTACGCGGCATGATACAGACTGTCGGCGTGCTCAGTACGCGGCATGATACAGACTGTCGGCATGCTCAGTACGCGGCATGATACAGACTGTCGGCGTGCTCAGCACGCAGCATGATACAGACTGTCGGCGTGCTCAGTATGCGGCATGATACAGACTGTCGGCGTGCTTAGTACGCGGCATGATACAGTCTGTCGGCGTGCTAAGCAATCTTCCGAAACTGGATGAGTGGTCCGACGCATGTACTACCGTATAACGGCAGTGGCACAAAACGTCCCTAAAACTGACCCTAATATACATATCAGTAACTAACCCGAACCGGTCCAAATCCCAAGTAAGGTGTCATCTGTCTCAGTCAAGTAGGCAAGCAATCACACCGGAGGTTAGTCTCCCTCTGGCGCGGGTTGCTTGTCCCATGAAGCGGTGAAAAGGCTTTCACCGCTTAGGCTAGCTATATAAGGGGAGTTGAAAAAGAAAATCTGTACACTATGGACACGGCACCGGCGCGGTACCGCACTGTGGCTGCAGCACGATACGGCACCGGCGCGGCAGCCCACTGTAGCCGCAGCACGACACCGTAGTGGCGGCACACTGCGGACACGACACGATGCGGTAGCGTCGCGGGGGCGCTGTAAAGGCGGTACGACACGGCACCGGCCCGGCAGCGCACTGTGGCCGCGGCACGACACCGTAGTGGCGGCACACTGCGGACACGACACGATGCGGTAGCGTCGCGGGGGCGCTGTAAAGGCGGTACGACACGGCCCCGGCCCGGCGGCGGCGGGAGCTCGTCGAGCACTTATAAATCACGCCACTTTATCGTCTTATATTTTTATGATATTTCGCCACAAACAAAGCCACTTCGCATTTGTCTTGCCGGGTATCTTGCTGTTATTTTTGCGAACAATGGCCGCGTGAAATCAAATGATAATTTAAAATTTGAGTGAGCCTGAGTCTGGGGTCTTAAATAAATTGTTTAAGATACAACATGAAGTCGTTGGCGGTGAGTTATGTGCGCTATTGTGAGCGCGGGACGCCACCAACTTTGTTCCTAACCTTGTATCTAATAAAACTTAATGAGCTTTCTTGTACACCTAGTCAAGTAGCTATAGTAGAGGTTTAAATATTTGGTGGTGAGAAACATATATATCTTCCGTTCCAGCTAATACAGCTACAAATGTATATAATAATATAAACACAGTAGTAAATCCTACTAATAATATAAATGCGAAAGTTTGTGAGGCCATACTTCCATATCCTTATCATCCATGTGTAAGGATGGATGTATAAATGTTTGTTCCTCTTTCACGCAAAAACTACGGAACGGATTTTGATGAAACTTTATAGTAACATAGCATATATACATCCGAATAACACACAAACTATCATTTAAAGTTTAACAACGGGTAAAACCGCGGGGCACCGCTAGTATTACAATATAATTCCAAATGTAAGTTTTATATTTTTGAGAAATATTTAATAATACACGTGTTTTTTATTGATTACTATCACTGAAAATCTAAAATATTGAAATATAACATATCAACGTTAGTAGGGCTCGACTGTAACTAAACGTAGGTTAATTATGACATAATATTGACCGCAAATATCTCATAATAGCTGTATTACAAGACGAACTAGGTACTTAAAGGGATCAATGTTATAGTAATCTTAGCGCACTTGACGCAATGCCCGTGAAAAGAAAAATTAAACATTAAAAAAATATTATATGTCATTGTTTAATTTTATTTTTACGTATTGATATTTAAACCTATATATCACGCCTACATATATCAAAATGAAATGCTACTAAATACGGATCTATTATATGTAAATACATAGGTACCTGTCCTAATCATATTTTGATGTCAGCGATATGTCATGTAGGCGATTGTTATTAGCAATATGTCAATCTATCTGTAATTGACTATTTGACTACTATTTAATTGTTTAATAATCTGTAAGCCTTCTGTAAAAATAAATGAATAAGACGTCTGTTATGTTGGTTAGCATTGTACACACGGCTACATATCAAGCTATATTATCCAGTATAAGCGGACCTCTCATTGTATGGAAATTCTATACCTACAACGTGAGATCAGCTTATACTGGATTTGTATAACTTGATATGTAGCCGCATGTACGAACATTTTATTTTGGTTTTATGATATGGATGGATTTAATATTGACATTATATTGCGATTTGCGCTTGACGCCCTTCAGTGTACTTGATATTGGCGGCATTGAGGCGTCTCCACAAACGCAGAACAAATTAAATTGTACATAAAATTCTATGCTTTTGATGATAGATGCATACGATTTGGTAAGGTTGGTTGCATAATAAAGGGGATTATAAATAATAATAATAGCCTAGGGTGTCAAACACCGCCGCTGCAGCGCTGGAGGAACTCTATTCTTTTCATATTTATTTATATATTACTGTTTTATTTTTCGTAGCAATTTTATAAATATAAATATGTTGAATATAAGAAATAAAATAAATAACTTGGAATAATAATATTATCTGGGGACAATGTCACACAGGTCATCCTACCCCCAAACTAAGCAAAGCTTGTACTATGGGTACCAGTCGACGATATACATACTTATATAGATAGATAGATACTTATATACATAGAAAACATCCATGACTCAGAAACAAGTATTTGTGCTAATCACACAAATATTTGCATTTACCGGGATTCGAACCCAGGACCACCAGCTTCGTAGGCAGGAGCACTACCAACTAGGCTACGGTGACCGTCAAATACATAAAAAATGTTTCTGTTCTTGTTGTGTCCTGTCCTGTTGAAGGTAAGTCCATCTCCCAGTTCATTTATTTTTCTAGCCGAATAATAACCGATAGCCGCTTCGTACAAAAGACGGACGAAACATGAGAAGCTTAATTTTTCTATGTAAATAAACAACGTACTAAGAAAATCAACTAACAAAACATACAAAGTAGTAGTGTAGTTTAACTTCTCTTAGTGACATGACGGCCAGCCATCGCGTGTTGTATGGGGCCACAAAAATAATGGTTATCTTTAATTTGTGTCGTGGGTACTCTACCCGTGAAACTACACCCGCACTCCTTCAAATTCCCATACTGTGATCACCACATTGACGGGCCTGTTGGCGTGGTTGGTAGATACGCTGCCTTTCACGAAGCAGGTCGTGGGTTCGATTCCCACCCGGGAACACACCCACAAATATTTGTATGCATGAACATGTCTTTTTGTCCTGAGTCTGGGTAGTATGTATTTACAAAAAAAAATAGTATATGTAGTATATCAGTTATCTGGTTTCCATAGTACAAGCTCTGCTTATTTTGGTATCAGAGGCCGTGTGTAAATAATGTCCCAGGATTTTGTTATATTATTATTATTTCATAAAATTTAAAGATTGGCCGATGACCTAAAATCAATTAAAATCATCAATTATGTGGCACCAACAACCTAATATCAATGTTCAATATGTCCTAAACTTAATTTACAGGATATCGATTTCATGAGTTTAGTCATTCCGTCGGTGCAAGATTACATTCCACAAATGGCAATAACTGTGTTCACTTGGTCTATAGGAATTTCTTATTTTTACCTATGTTAATAACAACTGTATACTTTCATTCAGTAAAACGATAAAAATATATTAGTTATACCCTGTATTCAAAATTATTTCAGTGATAAATAAGTCCCGAAGTTAATTTGCCGGTTATCGATTTCACGAGTTTAGTCATTTCCTCGGCGCGTATTAGCAATCGTAATACTTTCCACAAATGGCAATAACTGTGTAAACGTGTGTTTGTATGCTACACAGATTAAGAAATTTCTCCGTTTTAACAATGTTATAATAATATTCAACAACCGCTAAATTTCATTAAGCAATGTTTGCAAGCAGGGCATTCGGCGTATTATTTTAAATTAATATTTCGATGTTAAATAAATAAGGATGTAATTTTGGGGTTATTTCTTTGTGGAATGAGTTGAGGAATAATAATGAGAATTAAATTCATTTATAATAAAAACCGAGATTCACTCTTTAAGTTTCAATACTTTAACATCTTAATTACCGTGTCGAAATAAAGAAGAAATGAGTTAATGTGTATAGCTAGTGCTTACTTCCACTTATGCAGCTGCTTATCTGAGATATGAGAGCGTGGCTGAAACTGGCAATAGTAGCAAATTCAATTAAAACACTATTCCACGTATTTCATAGTTCCGAATACTGCATGTCTCAGAAGTTCTATCAACCTTATTCATAATCATACTCCGTATATGGAAGTCTCTGGCACTTAAAACCGGCCAAATTGAGTTAGACTCATCACTCACACATGGCACGGTTCCTACATGGACAGACGCCAGCACATCCAGCTACCCCAATCTGTCAAATTTATTTTGTAGATTTTCAACTTTATCACAAAAGCATAAGGTTTACTTTCAATTGGGGAAATTGGACAGATTGGGATAGCCTGATGTGCTTGCGACTGTACAAGAAGATTTTCTATTTGGTCACAAATTTCCAACTGTTCATAACTATATTTCTATTTTTTTCATTTAAGGTGCTCATAGAAGCTAGCACCGAGGCACGCGATTAGTCTTTAGATGATAACAAAAGTGGTTTTGGTGTCTCCACCCAGGACAAATCTTTATGTGATGAACACGATTATTTGGTCTGTGTCTGGGTATAATATATCTGTAATATTGTCACTTTCGGGGTTCGTATCCCAGTACCAGTAAGGGTTTTGGGTGAAATATGTAACATTTAGAGATATTTCTAGTTATCACTAGAACAAAAAAAGGATAACTAATAAAACGGACATTCAAAATTCTTGATTCAAAGTTGATATTACATGGTTCTAGAATGAAAAGAAAGAGATGGTGCAAATTTCCAGATAAAAAAGAAAGGGATAAGTGAATTAATCGAGAATATTAGAGCAGTTCTAGAAAGAAAAGAATGACTTTCAGAATGTTAAAAAATTTTGAACAATTTAGGAAATGGAATATATAAACTGTATATCGAAACAAGGCGATGAGTATGTAAATTCAAGTGAAATCAAAGGCGATTCAAGAGGAGCAATAGTGGAAAAGTGCAAATGATCAGTGAAAGTAAACAGTGCCAAATATTTGGTACACAGTGAGTGTATCGTGTACGTCGGGACTCCTCCACATTATAGTCGCGGGTACTGCAAGTGCGCCTCTTTAGGGCTCTCACATGGTGCTTATCGCCGGAGCTCAAATGCATGTAAGTGTGTTCCGTAATCTTAGTGATGCGGCAATTGTCACTGTCGACGACAATAAAGGTTTCGTTTACAAACATTAGGTTTCTTTCAATCAATCAGGAGAGGCTGTGGTTCAAAAGAATATTTTATTTACTGGACATAAATTCCAGGGTCCAAAGTTCGGCCTACAAGGATCCCAAGTTCGGCCTACGAGGGTCCAAAGGTCGTTAACCGTACTGCATCATCGCATCTACCGGTAGCTGGTTGGCGGTCACCGACACCGCCACACTACAGCCCAGTTTTATCCCAGTGGGTCAACCTCCAGCCTGGCAACCTCCTGGATCTCCGCGTGACCACCGTCATCGTCGAAGCCAGGAGAGTACTTGGCGCGCCTACCCCCATAGGGCATAATAATTGACGGGCTTAGTACCCACGACCATTTTAATTTTTTTAAAATAAATTATGTAAGTTATTGAGTGTAGTGATTTGTTTTATTTAATTTCACAAACCACACCTCATACGCTTCAATATATAAGGATATTTACCAGTTGTCTGGCTGCCATATTACAGGCTGTGTTAGTGATCCCAAGATATTTATTTATTTATTGAAACATCCTGACTCGGAATCCAGGCGATAATTGTCCTGTCTAGGGATTGAACCCATAAAACGAGGTCACCGAGGTAGTAGGTAGCGACTTAACCACGGTGCCACAGGGGCAGATTCAACTTTGAGCGCGTGGTTCTAACAGTAAATCTATCACATGGCCACCGAACGTGACGACACGTGTGTCGCATAAACATCCCGAATTTATTCATGAGCGCCCTCTCTCGATCACTCCGAACTTTTCTCATCGTGGCAAAAGCCGACTGCACAGTGGTCTCAGTACAAAAAGACCGGGGATAAAAATTTCATACAGATTTCAGGTGATTAATGGATTAATATTTTCTTTTAAAACATTTTAAAGAACCTTGGTCATGAATTAACAGGAATTTTTTAATTGAGACATTGGGTGAGCTTTCAATATGTTTTTCGCTGATTATGTATAATTAATGTATGCCAATGTTTATGCGTATAATGTAATTGAAAATATATCTTATGTAGCTTTTAACATTAGCCATTGAAAATACTTTTTCGGGTTCTTGGAACAAACTGGCTGATTATTATAGCTTACAAATAGTTTATACCATATTTATAAACAATCAATATGTGGATTACGTACAGTGTATTGTATAATAAATAATTAAACTGATGTAGAGCAGTATGTATTCTTTAGAATCATTGCAATCTTTAATTTTGTTAGTGAGTGCGCTGGTGATATAAATATTTTCTCCAAAAAATTACCCCGACTATAAAAGTCGGGTGGTATGCATATTGTTATGGCGCTTGCCACCACATGATGCAAATATGAAAGGGGATTTTACATTTGTCATAAAAAGAAAGTTAGTGAAAGTAGTCTATTTAAAATCACAGATGCCATACAAATAACAGACTCTAGTAACAAAAATGATTTATAATTTGTGTGTATTATCATCACGTTCCGGTGATCGGTTCGGTTCTAATCGGTTCGAATATCTATTAATCTTCACAAGTAGTCATAGTAAAGATCCTAAGCCTACCTAGTATAGACGTATATGAAAATAGGTTAAAGGATCTAATCGGTATCCGGGTTATTGTAGTATCTACCTAATACAATTCCAGGGTTCGCTGTTCAATTCCCAGACAGGATAATAATGGCCTAAATTCTGAGACTGTATGTACTTCAATAAAAAAAATATCTTGTGACAACTAACACAGCCTGTGCTATGAAAAAAAGACGACTGATAAACATATTATATGACATTTTATTTATCATTTTTAGATAATAAAATCAATTTAACATTTTGTCTAGTCGAGGTCTTACAAACGCCCACTGTGCTTTAACTAATCTTCATATAATATGGACCAGTTATTTTTCCTGTCCACGTCCCATAACAGCCGATGAACCGTGTAAATTGAAGATGTAACTCGCTAACCGCTTGATACGAGTAGTATAAATCAAAAGCTTCCAAACTTGGCTGAATTAGTATATCAATTTATGAGGAATTTAGAATTTTAAATGGTGAGTGTTTAGGCCCTAACGGGTGTTCTCAATAAAAGCAGTGGACTGTATAAAATAGGTATATTGGTAATAGTTGGTCCAGTTTACAACAATAAGACGTGCCCGTTCCCTGGCTCGCGTGGACGGCAAGTAAGTCCAGCGGAGACCAAAGCTGGCGCAACGTGAGGGCTAGTGCGGGGGCGGGTGTGGGGGTGGGCGCGGGGACGCAGATCACGGTCCCACCATTCCGCGCTGCTACAGGTAGCTTAGGCGACGACAGTGAGTGCTCATTGTAAATATAAATAGGATGTCTTTACTATTATATATCTATAAAATAAACAAATAAAATTGACTTGTCATCCTGCGGTGCAGGTCAAACCCTCCTTGCCAATATATAGGGTACAGTGAAGGTTTTAAAAATGCAAATTAATAAAGTGCAACAAAAAAATAATGAACAAACTAAACACCCCAAAAAAAATCACTTCTAACATTTTATTTCATACTATTAAAATTTAGGATAGAGATAGCTTTATTCATCTCTTATCCCAATATGTTTTACATTATTAAATAACCATTTAATAATGTAAAACATATTATATGCCACTATTCAATTGGCAAGGAGGGCTTGACCTGCGCTACCGGATGACAAGTCAATTTTATTTGTTTGTTTTATATATATACCCGTGCAGAGCCGGGACGAGTCCCTGGTATTAGGAATAAAGAAATAAATATCTTTGGACAACTAACCCTCTGCCATCTGACCCCATACTAATAATAATAATAATAATGTCCTCCTAGCCGAATTTCGGCCACGGCGGCCAGTCTCAACAGAGATTAGCCATCGGCGCGGGACATATTATAGTGCTCAAGTGTGTGCGTAAACACAGGAGCACTTTTTTATATAGAATAGGATGGCTAAAGAGCAAGTGGGTCACCTGATGGTAAGTGATCACCGCCGCTCATGGACACTCGCGATACCAGAGGAGTCGCCGGTGCGTTGCCGGCCTTTAAGAAAAGAATAGGCTCGCTTCTTGAAGGTTGCCATGTCATACCGGATCGGAAATACCTCCGCAGCTAATTGATTCCACAGAGCGTTAGAGCGCGGCAAAAAGTTTCTTGTGGAACGCACAGTGGTAGATGACCATTCATCCAGGTGATAAGGATGAAATTTCCACTTTTGGCGAGAGGGTCTGTGTCGGAATGAGGCGACAGATATAAACTCGAACAATTCCTCTGAAAACTCCCCGTGATAAATGCGGTAGAGGACACATAAAAACGCCACGTCTCTCCGCAGGGTAAGAGGATCAAACCAAATAATGGGACTCCCGTCGTCAACGACCATTCGAGGTGCACGACGTTGTATACGATCAAAAGGAAGAAGTTGATTATGGTGCCCCGGCCCATAGGTGGCACCAATATCCTATATGCGGCCGTACTTGCGCTTTATATAATTGGTGGCGATGGGCCCATAGAAAGTATCGCCTAGCTCTGCTAAGGACACCCTGCTTTTTGGAGGCCAATTTGGCCTTGTCTTCCAGATGACCGCGAAATTTGACGTCACTCTCGATGTCGACGCCGACAATCCCAACCCACTTTCTATTCCATCACTCTCATGATCCGATGGGACGCCTAGCGACACGACCTGAAAGAGGTCAGGTACAGGACCGACGGCTTAACGTACTCTCCGAGGCACGGGGGTATAATACCGCCAACTCCCAGACTTCGGGCTGATGCTGAGAAATCTTTCTTTTTACAGAAAAGTCCCAAAATCACTTTTGGGCCAACCCAGGATTTGAACCCAGGACCTCGTCCTCTGCGGGTGAACACGCTACCGCTAGACCAACGAGGCAGTCATACTAGGCAGTATCTGTACTATGGAGACCAAACAACTGATAAACTTCTTATATACATCTAAATACATACATATTATACATAAATTACGCCCAGACACATAACAAATAATCAAGCTTATATATTATACTTTATATTATTCCGCTAATTCACAGAATCGTATCGAATACGAATCGTATTTTAGTACAGCCATACTTAATAGTCAATGTAGACCATTTTTATTGGCAGTGACCAGACGGCAATAATGTTTATTTACCAAACATTGCGAGTTGATTGCCAACATAAAGTGAACGGGGGACATTAGAGTAACGGCCGTCTAGGAGCGGGCCAATAATAGCTCCTTGATAGCTATTTACTACATAAGGTGGTAGCTAGGAAAATAGGAGCCTGTACAATGTTTAATGTGGGGCTGTGTATATTAAATTTTAAATTTAAAGTTATTACAATAGAACAGTAATGAAACACATTTGGGGCTTGTTCTAGATCTGCTGATGATCTTTAGATAAGTTGGAAAGTTTGGCGTCTACTGCATTTTTGAGCGGTTGGAAGATGTTAGTCCAAATTCTCTCAGACTTTTGTAATAATAATAATATCTAGGGACAATGTCACACAGATCATCCCAGCCTCAAACTAAGCAAAGCTTGTACTATGGGTACCAGGCGACGATATACATACTTATATAAATAGATAAATACTTATATAAATAGAAAACATCCATGACTCAGAAACAAATATTCGTGCTCATCACACAAATATTTGCACTTACCGGGATTCTCACCCAGGACCACCAGCTTCGTAGGCAGGAGCACTACCAACTAGGCTACGGTGACCGACGAATCTTTATCATTAAAATCTGAATTTTTATTTTCGACTTTTATAGCCTTCGACATATACATTAAAGTTTTGTTCGGCTAGACGAAGAAAATTTATGTTAAAGATTGAAATAATATTTCTTTTATTTTAATTTTTTTTTTTAATATGACGTATGCAGATAGCTTAGGAGACTTTTGCTGCTTCACCGGAATATAGAGGCGAGCGTGGGCTCAAACCATCTAGCAACATAAAAACGTCGAACTAAGTACACGCGCCGAGGGCACCCCCTTTGGGGTTCGAACCTCGACTTGGTTACTGATGGGAAGATGCGAAAGGGCGTATCATTTCAGGGATATTTAGTGCAACTTTGCTCTACGTTAAACACGACGCGGGCCGCTCTTCCAATTTAGGTTCTGAGAGGGCATTTCATTGATTCGAAGGCAAACTAAGGGTCATGGAGGACGCTGGTGGCCGCGACGCGTTCGCGGTCGTACTCTTGTCCGGCGATCGCGAGTACGAAATATCGGTTGGTGTGCAGTGTTGCTAGAGTCTCTGATCGTCTAGACTTGTTCAAGACAGTGATCTCGTCGTCCAGATCGTCCAAGGTGTTCCTGGGACACCGGTGATTACGTGAGAGATGGGAAGGGGTGTAATGGACCGCCTGTACCAACTAATGGCTTGGATGCTGAGTGGCTGACTCAAAGAACCGTTAGGACTCTTGCTTCTTCCAATAATCCAGTGTTCATGCTCGCATGGATATGTTTCGCTGGATGGTGATCACTGGGCCGTATTGAAACCGATAGTAGATGAACCCGCTGAGTTTGTATCGCTGTGTCTTCTCAGTTGGGGCGCATTAAATCAGGTAGTAACATTAAATCGCGACCATCGTTATAAACACAAGATCCGCCATAATAATAATATGGCATTCTTACCTTAATATAGACAGAAACAATCAGACAATACGTAGTAAATTATATCTAATTATCCCCTCTTCCCTATTATTATTTTACATCCTTGAGGGTCAAACGTTTACAAACCTTGAATGTCATATTTATTTATATCGAATCAACAACCTAAAAAATAAGTTTCAAGCTTCTAGCTCTAAAAATGGCGATACTTCCAAACAACTTTTCACCCTTTTTTCAACCCCTTACAACCCTTTTTTCGTAAGCCTATGTCCTTTCTCAAGCTCTAGACTATGTGTGTACCATATTTCATTTAAGTCGGTTCAGTAGTTTTGCCGTGAAAGCGAGACAGACAGACAGACCGACAGACAGACAGAGTTACGTTCGCATATATAATATTAGTAAGAATTAAACAATGACATTTATTCAGCACTTGGGTATTAACATACACTAGTACTTGTCAAGCTCACAACGCAATACATAAACATATTTTATTAAATTTAAATACTTTTAAATATTAAAGTAACAAATTTGAACTAGTCCGTCCGTAGGCATCTAATACCAACTTTAACGGCACCTTAACCGTGGCCTGAACCCCATAAGATTCCCCAAATGGAGTTCGGGCCACAGCTCAGGGGGCGGCTGAAGTAAAGTGACGGAATTCTAAAAGAGGGTATTATCACTGGCATAGACTGTAGTCCTGTAGGGGATGGGATCACCGATCAGGGGTTAAGGGGCCAACGCGATGCACGCCGGCGAGGACCCTACCCCAGCTAGCCTTCGGCTTTCTAGCTACCTAGGTTGACGCCCCGAAGAAGAAAACCATAAAGAAAATACGGGTTTGCATTTTTCGTCTTCTTTTGCCTTTTGTTTATATTTTTTTCCGTATCATACCGTACCGTTATCATCTAGTTGTGAGGTAATAAACAATAATATGCAATTAGAATAACCTCTTGCAAGACGAACAAACGGTGGGTGTATCCCCGCACTCTGACAAAATTAACAAGTCCCACGAAGCCTACCAGAGGCGTTTTTAAAAAATTGTCCGCTGTCTGCAGGATTCCTTTAGACATTAGAGAATTGTCTCATAGAACTTAAAGCTATGAAACAAAATAAACTATGCTATCCGTTTTTACATCATTGGACCGTGTAATTGTTTTACTGAATAATTTAATTTAAGGGACTTTTTTTCAGATTGCGTTATTTCTTATATAATATTTGTCTATATACAAATATTATATAAAAATAACGTTTTTGTGAACAAAATTGTTGTCGCCCTAATTAGGTCCATACTGGTTACCATAATTGGGCATAGATAACTAAATCGTTATAGTTTTTATCACTCAGGTGGGTAGGTACAGCTAATACCCATAGGTATGACATATTCTGAATTGGTGTTTCATAGTAAGTTTCGTACAAAACCTTTAATCTCCAGTACTTCAATAACCTTCTGATGTATGATCCAAACTGTTAACTTAAAATTTGACTCCAACTAGAAACAAAGTCCAAGCGTTTACTATGCCCATTCGCATTCATAAGACCGTAAAATAGGTGTCCTAATAAATAATAAATAAATAAGCCCTTTATTCAGACAATAGGTAAAAAATACAGATATTAAGTTTTTAAAGAAGTACGAAATACAAATAAAAAATTAAAATTATAACTACGGACGGTGTCTTTAGACAATTATAATAATTACATGCTCACTTTTACATTCTATTATTATTATTATTTTATTTATTTGTAGTATTGTTATTAATATATTCAATTTCCATGCATTATTTAAAACATTTTTTTTTCTCACTAGATATCAAGACACCGGTTATCGTCGTCTGTTTGCACTTTGGCATAGGCCTCCTCCAACTCCTTCCATTTTGTCCTGTCCATTGCTATCCTTGTCCACAGTTTACCTGCCACATTTTGTATATCTTCAACCCATCTTTTCTTCTGTCGTATCTGTTTCGTTTCCCGCTTCTTGGGTGCCATACTGTGACCCTTCTGCTCCACTTATCAATGCCTCTCATTGTGTGCCCAGTCCATCTCCATTTTAAAGTCTTTGTTTTAAGTGAAACGTCGGTAACTTTTGTTTCACGTCTTATGTCGATGTTTCGTTTTTTATCTTTAATTTTGTAACCAAGCATGCTCCTCTCCATGTTGCGTTGACAGATTTCTATTTTATTAGCATGATTCTTTGTGAGGGCCCAAGTTTGGCATCCGTATGTTAAAACAGGCAAAATGCACGATTCGAATAGCTTAGTCTTTAGTTTGATATCGAAATACTTATTTTTAAAAACCTCTTTCAACGACCAGTAGCGTTTCCATGCGTTTGCTATTCTTCTGTCAACCTCTTTCTCATTATAATTATTTGTGGAGATTATTTGTCCTAAGTATATGTATTCATCTTCATATGCAATTGGTTTGTAGTTTACGGTGATACCTAATTTATCTTGATTGGTCAGAATTTTGGTTTTATCGGAATTCATTGTCAGTCCTACTAGCTGACTTTCAGTGGTTAATTCTACAAGCATTTTCTGTAAGTTTTCAGGTGTCTCTGCAAACAGAACCACATCATCCGCAAATCTCAAATGTGTTAGTCTATAACCGTCTATGAGTATGCCCTGATCGTTCCAATCTAGTAGGCGGAAAACTTTTTCTAGAGTTGCAGAGAATAACTTGGGTCACCTTGTCGGACGCCTTTTTCTATGCATATGCTGTCTCTATGCTTCTCTAAACTGATTTTGGCCGTGCTTTTGGAATAAATGTTCCTTATTACTCTTATGTATTTGTTTTCGACACCCTGGTCTTTTAGTGCCTGCCATATTGCGTTGTGCTCAAGAGAGTCGAAAGCTTTGCTATAGTCCACAAAAGCGCAGTATAATGGCAAGTTATATTCTGAATATTTTTCTATAACTTGCTTTACGACGTGAATGTGGTCCACAACAGAGTAACCGCTTCTGAATCCTGCTTGTTCAATAGGTTGGGTCTCGTCAAGTACTTTAGTTATTATTTCTAGTAACACTTTAGCGAAAATTTTGTAGATATTGGACATGAGACTAATTGATCTGTAGTTGTTTATGTTGTATGGATCTCCCTTTTTGAATAATAATATGATGGTAGATTCTGTCCACTGGGTAGGTATGTATTCCGTTTTCAAAATTTCATTAAATAGTTTCGATAGCAGTTTAGCTAGTATTATCTTGTTGTGACGTAATAGTTTATTTGATATATTATCGGGACCTGGGGATCTATCTATTTTTGAGATTCTATCGCTTTTTCTACTTCGCTGACTAATATGTTAGGTGTTCTTTCATCGTCGCCGTGTACGTCAACTATGGTGGATTCACTGTTTTGGTTTTTATATAAAGCTCTGTAAAACTCTGTCGCTATGTTTATTATTTTTGGTCTTTTTGTATTGCTTTTCCCAGCCTTGTCTTTTAGTCTTGGGATCCACTCTTTACATTCTTTTAATATTGTTTGTGCTTTCTTGATACTACCCGTGTTTGCTATAAACTCTTTTATAATTGTTTTTTTGTTAGACTCTTTTTGTTTTCTAATGCTTTTTTGTATTAATTTCCTCAGTTCAGCTATTTTCTTTCGAGTTTCCTTACTTTTATTACCAGAGTTTATAAAGTGTTTACGTTCATTAAGAAGACTAGTGGTTTCTTTGTTCACGTATTTTTTATCGGGTTTTCTTAAGTTCTCAGCCTCCGGTTTTAGTACTTTTTCAATCATGTTGTATTTTTCTTGGATAGTAAATTGTTTTTTCTTTTCATCGTAAGCCAACAGTAACTCTTTAATATTATAAGCCGAAGTTTCTAGTTCATTAATACCTATCTCTTTTTGCGGAGCGCTGTATGTTCTTCTTGACCTTTTTTGTCGTACTAGTTTGAGTTTAGCTTTAACGATTCTGTGATCCGAGTTAAAGTTGAAGTTTTGTAATACACATGTGTCATCAAAACAAGCAGGCTTGTTGGTAAGTACGAAATCTCTTTCATCTTTTGTTATGCCATCGGGTGATAACCAAGTCCATTTACAGCTTATCTTTTTCTTAAATTTTGTATTTAATATAACAAGGTGATTTTCAAATGCAAATTGGACTAATTTTTCTCCATTTGTGTTTCTTTTCCCGTATGTGTATGGTCCCATGATATTTTCTTCATAGTCTCTACGGCTTCCGACAAGAGCATTAAAATCTCCCATTATTATAAGATTATTATAAGCATGAGTTTTAATTGTTTCATTTAAATCGCTGTAGAACTTCTCCATATCTTTTAGTTTCTCTTTGTTTTTAGGATTAGTAGGCGAGTAAAGTTGGATAATGCTCCATTTTTGTTTATGTTCCGGAAGTGTGATATTTAATACACAAATTCTATCTGATATCCCAATGATTTCTTCAATGGTTTGCTTATACATATCTCTTACCAAAAATCCCACTCCCCGATGCCCTGGAGTTTCCCCTTTGAAGTAGAGTAAGAATTTTCCGTAATCTTCAATTTTTTCCCCATCTCGTCGAACTTCGCTCATACCCAAAATGTCCCATTGTACATCGTTTAGTGCGAGTTCCAATTCTAGTAGACTTTCTCTTGATTTTAAGGTTCTAGTATTGAGTGTAGTTAGATTAAGGTATATTTGATTTTTAGAATTTGTTGTTGGAGTTGTGTTGGTGTTGGTCGAACTCCCCACGGTGACCAACCGAATTGGGGATATTGTTTTTCTCTTGTTTTTTTGATTTTGGTATTTGGTATTTAAATTGATTTCCGGTGTCTGGAGATTCCTATGCTTTTGGTTTATCTTCTTTCTTCGTTGTTTGAGGTCTGGTCATATATGCAAACAAATCTTTCTTATGAAGTTTGGCTGGGGTTGAAATGTTTTCGTCTGTTAATTTTTCATTATTTGGGGTAATCGATGATGTAGATGTATCGCGGCGTTTTCTCTTTTCAGGTTCTTTTTGCTCTACTACCACCCTATTGTGTTTTATATAAGCTTTATTACCCTTCTCTTTTTCTTGTTTGAGCTTTTGCTGTAACTCTTTGCGTTTAATTATTGTTTCTTTAGAGAAGTGTTCAGTAATATATGTATTTTGCAACATCGATTTTTTGTTTTTTAGGATTTCGAGCCTTTTGTTAAAAGATGTGAACGAAACTAGTATAGGTCTTACTTTACCCGTAGTTTTTTTTCCCAGTCTATGTATTCTGTTTATATCGTATGGTTCTAAACGGTGGACAGTTTTTACTAGCGCTTCTGTTACAAGTAGGGATAGTTCTGTGTAGTTATTTTCAGATTCTATTATACCATGAATAAGTATATTGTTTTTCCTGTTCATATTTTCCAAGTAACAAACTTTTTGCTCCAGCTTAGCGATTTCTAATTTGAGGTTTTTATTTTCTTTCAAAAGCGGTTCGATTTTTTCATCGATCATTTTTGTTATATTTTGAGTTACCACGTTCGTTATTGTGGTAGTTTGTTTTCCTTACTCGATTTTCATCATGTTCAGTAATGCTGTCATATCATCCGAAATTTTTGTGTTCATCTTGTATGTATCAGAAACAAAACGTTATTTGTAGTCGCGTGGAATGAAGCGTAATATTTTGTTGGTATGGTGTGTTTGGTAGCACTGGCCTGATTTGCTTCCTTTGGTCGTAGCTCACTGCTAACTTCGGATTTGTTTATGTTAGAAATGTGTAGCTTAGTATAGAAATAGGTGTCCTAGTATATGTTAAATTCTTTTATTTATAAAATTGTTCGTTACATGAATACCTCGTGTACACGAAAATTGGCGTACCTAAGCACTGTTGCACGCGAATATAACCTTTAACATGCTGAACATTTCAATTATACTGTACCTACTTTAATTGTGTATGTCGTATTAAGCGCTTACACATAACCAAAGTTATTACAGACACTTTACAGATCTCGCAGTCGGCGTTTAACAGTTTGGTACATAGCGGGCGATTACCGCTCAATGTGTGCTCGCCCTAATGCGCAGATAACCGCCATTAGTCGCTCGTAACGTAATTAATAAGTTATGGCACCGATAATGGCAGAGCGCAGACATACGGTTACATATGTCGGCGACAGCCTACCCACCTCCTTTCACTGTGCACACTGGTTAATATTATTATTCTTATAAAGAGAATTAACAGTCTAACTATTGCTTCCAGATATATATCTGCGAGAATATACTGTATATACATAGCAATATTGATCAATTTTAAAATAAATTACTAATAACATAAATACTCAAAATAAGCATAATCTTGTAGGCTCGTCTCGTCACCACAAAATCTGCACCACCACGGCATTGCACAATAGGGTCATCAAAAGACGATATAAAATATATCGAACTCACACCATTATACTTTAACGTTTGACGAGTATTTTAATAGTAAAATAATTGTAAACAAAAAGTTACAAAATATCTACGCAAACACACCAATGCAATTAATAAAGTGTATTTCAATTTAAGCACACCTACTGATGGTATTTACTTACTAACTTTTTTGCATGGACAGTTTTTACCTAGGGCCAAGAGTATTGTACACCTGAAATAATGAAATGAAATAATGAAATTTATTCAGCACTTGGGTATTTACATACACTTGTACTTGTCAAGCTCACAATGTATATTACATAAACACAGTTTAAAAACAGTAATTAAAGTAACAAAATATTTTAAATTAGTCACTTACACACAAAGTCGACTAAAGGCGACGACTGTACGAGACAAAAAAAAGAGTACCCCAGCAGCAGCTCTACCAGTTACCGCAAGCAGCACCCGTTCACGAGTATGACGTGAGGGCCAGCCACCGGCCTGTTTTGACATGTTATATATTTAGTTAAATAATTGGTTCATATTAACTGGTAAATTGTTGAAATAGTCACCTACGATAATCCTTTTCGAAAACCGTAAAGTAACTGTAAACAAACCGTACAAAACATATAAAAATATTATAAAATGAGGATTACTGAACTTAGTTATTTTTATTTTTTAAGAATAAAGTGACTTCGCGTCCTCTAATGGCTGAGAGGTACAAGCCGCCCTTAAGGTAAGGTGGGTTACATACCCGCATCTATGTAAAAGAAAAATTGATTATGATAAAGGGTCTGGCTTCCATTCCTTGGAGAGGGCGCAAAAGCTATCGGTCCTGATTGTCCTTTTTCGCTTAAGTTAATCTCTTCCCACCGCCTGAAGAAATTTTGTAACTTATTTTTTTCACAACGTGCATCTTATATAGTACCGCACACGAATATCTTAGTGTTATGTGTATCGAGTATTACAAATGTTTAAAACGCATGGGAGATGCTTATTATTAGGGGGTCGTATGGTTGCTGAATTGGTAGTAAAAAAAAATGTCAAAGCAGCAAATATTTAGGTTGAGTAAATTAATGAAAATGTTCTTTATGTACATATAATAGAGATCTCTTTTGCTATTGAGCGATGCACATAATCTAAATATAATAATAATGGTTTATGTCACTTAGACTTCAAGGAGTACTTGTGAATAGTTAGAACAGAGTTAACGCATAATTATAATATGTCTGGCAGTGTTAAAAAATTTCAGGTTATTTCCGGCGAATATCCTTTTCCGTGGAGGTACGTGTGGCGAGGTCATCTTCCCGGTGACCGCAGTCCGGACTACTTTTCGTTCAGTATTTATTGCTCGCCCCGTCGCTCCGGTTGTTTAATTATTCGATTACTCGTGCACATATTGAAATTTCTATTTAGTTTGCTGCCATTTACACCCTAAATGATATCACTGACTTAGAAGCAATATGTTTGCAAAGGATCACCCTTAAACAACGGTTAACATTTAATGTCTCCACTGTCAGCAACTTTGTAAATCTCGCTTATATCAGAAAATACGAACATGTTACAAGTCTACGGCGTAGTACCGTAGCAGGGTCTGGTCAATTTGTCACCATCGTTAATGACGAAGTGTTTGAATCAGTTTTGGCTAAAAAGCTTCTAGCTAAGGCCTGTAACTTAATAAGGTAGGTTTGTATCAAGATTACGGAAATTTCCTTCACAAAATGCTGAGCTCTAATTAACAATTTGCTATACACATTGTAGTTTGTCTTCACCCAATTAAAAGTTGTTTTGTGCAAAATAAGTACTTCAACAACAAGTAGATGTACAAACAAGGCGGAGGTTCTAAAGCTGACGATTGTAAATAAAACTTCTGAAGAGATCGGTCAAAAACAAGCTTATCACTATGGTTGCACCAGCAAGAGAGATGGTGGTGTGTTGAGAGGAGGGGGAGAACTACTCGAGCGACAGGTGAGAGCAATAAATACTGAACGCAATATAACTTGGACATTGCAGCAAAAGGGATCCTGTTCCATTGTCATAATGCCCACGATATTTTCAAACAGCCGTAGTATTGCCTACGGCTGTTTAAAAATATCGTCAATTTTTCATTTAGAATATTAGTTGTAGTTTTAATGTACGAGTTTTGGCACCTAAACAATCAAAATTAAATAGAATAATCTTCCCGATGCCTCATACACAGGTGCACTTAGCTCCGCCAATTCAGACCGATAGCGTGTCTGCTGACCTGTTCGCGACGATGGCAAGAAGTATGTTACTTCTTGCACGCACTCTAACCGCTATAGAAATCCCCTTCTTGCTCGTACTGGTACTGATACAGTCAACATGAACTCTCGCAGATATGCCCGAAATGAGGCGGCTGATACAAAGTATTCATCGCGTTACGATATTGGACGCAGAGAGCGATGTAGGATCTCTGCCAGGGGCACGTTATTTTAACTTCATTGGATCTACGAGTAAATCTGCAAAGTATCAAGCTTTTGCTAACCACTACTAACAACACCTTCCTATCTCGTTCTATGTCAGTATTCAAAACTTGGTGTTCGCTTTAAAGGCGCCTCGCACAGGTATCTTGGGAAGTTAAGACTGAGTTTGTTTCCCGAAGGTCCAGATGATTTCAGAAATACTGTGTAACTTGTTACATAGTATTTCAATTATGTTTACTTAATATTATACTACAAATCTGTTCAGACTATTTCAAAGCGCGTTTTTATAATCTGCGTGAATAAAAACCTTTTTTTATATTTGGACTCTGACAAATCATATTTTTTGTCCGTAATATTAATGTAGGCATGTATTAATTGTGAATATTTCAGACATTTGGTATCACAAACTTTAGAGATAAGGTTTTTTAAAAATGTCCATTTTAAATACATTTCATAAGGAAGACAAGCAACACGTGGAACTATTCTAAATTTCTTTCGCTATAGTTAGCAGTTGCTTCGATACAGCGGTATCTACACTTACGGACTGAATCGCATCTAAAGCTGGGTACTCACCAGCGCTACGGGCTCTAATGTAGCCTTCGTAGCTTTTTTTATCAAAGTTTGTTTGTACCACACAGCGAGTTTCACTATGTGGTACAAACAAACTCGTTCCGTACTAGTTGGTTGCGAGTTTCCGTATACTGGTGGTACGTGTGTTCGCATTACATTACGCCCCGCTCAAAATATTATTTTAAAAACCACACTAATTAATTTTAGGTCAGGTCGATGAAAACAATATTGCGAAAAAGTGTCGAATTGTATCATAGTTTTAGTTTTGACCATCAACGTTTTTCTCAATACATGTAACAATACCGTCGACCGTGTGACAGCGCAAACGGTTGCATGTAGAGAAGTTAGATTTTCGCGTAAATCTGCACCGTCCGATGTATGGCTACTTCTTTATACAGTCACACCGACTCGTACGACCAATACATTTATAAGTTTAGAGCGTAAGCA
The DNA here is from genome assembly GCA_951640165.1 of Pseudoips prasinana. Taxonomy (NCBI): domain Eukaryota; kingdom Metazoa; phylum Arthropoda; class Insecta; order Lepidoptera; family Nolidae; genus Pseudoips; species Pseudoips prasinana. Next base: position 36,495,039 of record OX621248.1, read on the forward strand.
TTAGTGTGTAGGATCTTAGATAAAACATGATAGTATGATAAAACTATACATGTATAAATTATCCATAGAGAAACACGACAGGGGTGAATAAAAATATTACATGCTAATGTTACTCGAAAAGATACGAATAATAACAAAAAAACAAGAAGAATGAAATGAGCATAGAGAAATGACTGTCAAACAATAAAAATACACATAGTAGAAGGTTACCATGTATCTGGTAAACAGTTCACTACTGGACAGCTAATCATTGTACCCAAATGTCGACGTCAAAAAGGTGATGGTCGGGATATAAGGCTGATTTCATAGTCGCGCCAGCGAGCGGCGCCGTCCAAACGCGCGCGCTTACAATTACACTAGATAGTAGTTGCGTTTCATAGTCACGCAGCGCGCCGTCGCGCGTCGGCCAGGGCTGGCGAAGCGCGTGCGGCCCGAGCTCCTCTACTGGCAGCTAGCGTTTCAGAGTGACGCGGGTCGCACGCGCTGTTGCGTACACTTAAAACGAAAATGTTTAAAAAAGCTGTAACTCAGTATCTTCTGGTAAGTCGGAGAACGATGTTACGAAGGCGCCTCTTAGTAGTTTTACAACTAGATAAGTATAACATTGTTTAAGTTTGTTATGATTAGAACCACGTAGCATAAATTGTCATTATGTTTTTACTTTTTATTTTATGTTCATTTTAATTTTAGTTTTTTACTTTGTATGTACCTATGCCAACGAACATATATTATTATAATTTCCTTATATCTAATTTCTCATGTGAGTGACGTATGTCTTACTGAGAATAAATGTCTTTAAACTTTAGTAACCTTGTGGCTTTGAACGGAATGATTTGCCATCTTCTACGACGACGTCGCTGTTGCACTCTATCCATAAAAAATAAATAGCTAAACTAGATTATACACAACTGTACATTGCAAAGAAACGCGCGATACTAAAACTCGTTACACAGTGGTCCGCGCGTCAAGCGCGCGCTGTTGAGACGGCCTCCGGCGCATGCCGCGCGCATCACTCTGAAATCAGCCTAAGAACTCATTTTGTAAGTATTGATTAAATTAGTTTAATAAGAGGTGGGATTTATTGTATTTGCTTCTATTTTGATTTCTAAATAAAAGGATAGTCATGTGAGCGTTCCCAAGATTAAGCGCAAGTAGCAATATTCCCAGCTCTTCAAGCCGAGTCATATAGAGTGGTGTAACAGTATGGCTGGTGCAAAAATTCCGAACATAAATTGTTAGTTCGAGCGCGGCAAGTAACCCTCAATACATGATACTCAATTGTCTTCTGAACAGCGCCACTTCACGTAACGTACACTATTTCTCTACAAACATTTGTTACATCAAACAGATTGAAGTTCGATTCCCGCGGCGTACCAAAAAGTTTTGTAGGAAATTTACAGGTAAAATAAATTCAGGAAATAAATAGAATACGGTGGTCATTAACCAGATTTTTTGTCATCTATCTCGTAGTACCTCTCACTGTTAAGGTTACTCTGTACAATCCCCCAGCGCAAGTGCGAAACTCAAGACCGACTCCCGGTAAGCCGGCGGCGTGGGGCACGCGATACGATCGCGGCGCGGCGCATCTCAGGAAATTAACCGCTTCGACATGTCTTATGTCAACGTCCACACTCGCCTGAATTAAACCGATTTCCTTGAGTGGCGCCGCCTATCGGGAACTTATGAATACGGACTTTCTGTAATGGAAAACTTGTTTATTAATCGTTGTAATCATAGTAAATATAATGATCCGTCCGTCATACTCATACTTCATGCATCGATTGTTAGCATTATTTTTTGGAGGGTTTAAGGTTCGCTGGTTATCCGATATAAAGTTGAGTGCACGTGTGGCGCAGCGGTTAAGGCAGTCGCCTCTCCACATCGTGTCCCGGGTTGGAATTCCGCGCAGGACAAGTATTTGTGTGACCCATTACTTAATAGTTGTCCTGAGTCTGGATGTACTTTGTGTCCGTCAATTATATGTTTGTAAAGTACCCTCCGATGCAGGGATTAATATCCATAGTGCGGGCATTGTCTTTAGCTTACATAAAAAAAATACCATTTTCTTTCACAGAGGCACATTCATCAAACTCTAATATGTAATATCAATGAATTAAACGTCAAATTATAATCGGCAGCGAAAATGTCTGGTTTGACCATTATTCCATGCAATAAATTGTGGTGTATTGTATATAAAAATATTGTATATAAAATTATTTATAAGATGAGATGAGTCTTCTACAGAAAGGGCAGGATTACTGTGGGTCAAATCAATAATTATAATATTTATAATTATTGATTTGATGAATTGTTATAAAGATAATGCGTATTATTATTTGAGAGTCAGAAAGCATAATTACGGTTAATTCACCAACTACTTATACTTCCTCATGTTTTAGAATATATTCGCAACTTTATGGGTAAAGACTTTTAGGGCCTCCCAAGTGGCGTTGGTAAATATACGGTGACGGTTGACCCTCAATAATGCTATCAAATTGAGTAAATTAGACTTGAGAGCCTTCGATATAGCGATAAAACCGCGCCATAGTACCTACCATTCTTATGTACTGTCGAGTCTCGATCGCCTCGGTGTACGACGAATCTATCATTGAATACGCCAAGTTCAGAAACACCACTATTACGCCAAGCATCTGCAACATCCAAGTTATTCATTGCTAGATTATCATACTTCATATCAGAATCATCACTTCTAGTATGTTATTGGACTTTCAAGCTGGTACAATAGCATCGTGCCTCAATTTAATTTAATTGTAATTCTCAACACTTAAAACTAAATTAAAGTTACAAAAAGTTATGAGTAGAATTTCTACAGTATGAAATTTCAAATTCCTTACTTAATTAATTTTTGAGATAGAATTCAACAGTCCTTTCGTCACCTACTCAGTAAGTTTAAAAACCGGCCAAATGCGAGTCGGACTCGCGCACGAAGGGGTTCCGTACCATTATCTGTAAAAACGAGCAAATAATCCACGTTTGTTGTATGGGAGCCCCCTTAAATATTTATTTTATTTTGTTTTTTAGTATTTGTTGTTATAGCAGCAACAGAAATACATCATCTGTGAAAATTTCAACTGTCTAACTATCACGGTTCATGAGTGATCTCATGAACCGTGATAGTCTATATACGCGATAGCCTGGTGACAGACGGACAGACAGACAGGCAGCGAAGTCTTAGTAATATGGTCCCGTTTTACCCTACGGGTACGGAACCCTATAAACGGTCGCTTGTAAGCTAGACTTGTCTAGTTTGAAACAAAAAGCGAAGTGGCCTCTAATTATCATGTATTAACCTCGTAACTTGTCGGATTGGTAATATCTAAACGATCCTTCCTCCGATGGGGCTTATACAGGGTGTGACATTAATAGTGGAGGAACCTTAATGAGTGTCGAGGAGGAGGAGAACAAAGTTAGCCAATTCCGTTGTATCTACTATTTATGATATACCTTGTGTGTCTTCTGACACGGTCTGAAGGCTGTTCTCAGATAACAGCGACCGGGACCGAATAGTCCGGGACCGTCAGCTTAGGAAGTACGGAGAGCTCATAAATTAAACCACTTTGACGGTTACCCATCTATGGACTGACTACGTGCCTAGATGATTTACCACACCGATCGCCATAGAATATCATGTGTACCGGGGCACGCTTAATAATAGCTCCAGACACACTTCGTCCAGCAAAAAGCATACTCACAACACTAAATCCTTCTAATTAACACTAAGAGTAGTTGCCAACGCGTCTTTCTTCTCTATCTAGCGATGTCATTTTGCTCGAAAGGCATCAACTTTTAACTGGTCTGCTTGCTTTCAGGAATTGATAGTATCATGACAAGGCAATAAGAGTTGCTAGTAATATAAGTACCTACATTCTGATTTAAAACATTCTGCAGTCCCTCCGCCCTGATCAAGATTTTTATTTGCTATATATAACTGTACTTTCTAGATATTTCAAGTCTTACAAAGTTCGACAACTAGAAAAGTAGAGCTAGTATAATTTTAATTTAAAACTTGATAAAGTACATAGACGACTTTTTCTAGAGTTTATATGACTTCTTTTCTGGTACTTTATAGTTTCACACCATCACTCACACCACCCTACTACCCTGATGAATTTTGGCAATCTTGAACAATTAAAGTTGTGATCATGCAATTTTGAATGGAAATTTTGTAAGGTGGGTGCCTCCCCAGTCAAGCTTATGCTACGAATCCCGTTCTTCTCTACCTCACTGAAATATTACCATGTCGCCAGAACCAAAAAGTACAGATTCGGAACATCCGTCCCAGAACTAACCACTCGTAACTTTGACATCTACTCCCAAAATACCGATACAGATTGCGGGTGTATCCTTTTAGTGCATTTCCGTTCCTCAACTTTGGTAGGCACGTTCATTTAGTAGCATACAAACTAAAATTTATATTTTGCTTTAAACTAAATATACTAGTAATTCAATCAATGCTCCAAGTAAACGATCTAATTAATCGGACTTGGAAACTAGAGCGAGCGACACAAGTTATGACGTCACGTCGCAAGTTAGCGCTGCGGGGGTTCGTGCTATTCCACATTGTTCCGTCTCTTACAGTCACACAGCACTTCGCGAGTGTGAGACTTCTGTGAGTATAATGTTCTGGGTCACACTCGATGTTTCAATCACTGATTTTACAAGTAACATAGACAGATACTATCACCCATCAGTAAGTGATCGATGAGGTAGTTGGTGACCGCCACAAGTGGTATAAATTCCAATGAGTATAATTCCTAAGTGTAAAATATAAATAAAATAATAAAATAAATAAAAAAGGTTTTTATTCACGTAGACTTTAAAAAAGCGCTTGTAAATAGTCAGAACATGTTTGTAGTAATATAGTTGTATACATTAGATATTATTTCTAGTTACATAGATATTTAGGTACATCTTGTATGAAAACATTTATAAAATTTATTTTATTACAGAAATGATATTTAGATAGCTCGTATCAAGTTATTGTCAAGAGATTATCTAGTTTAAGTCTAATATTTTTACTACATCAATGGTTCTGTCTATATTAAAGGTATTATTATTATGACGGACCTTGTGTTAATAACGACGGTCGCGCTTTAATGCTACCACCGGATCCAATGCGCCCCAACTGAGAAGACCCAGCGAAACAAACTCAGTGGGTTCATCTACTACCGGTTTCAACACGACCCAGTTGAGACGGTCCGGCGAAACATACTCAAGCGGGCATGAACACGGGATTTGGTCCAATTAGAGTACCTAATTATTTAGTAGGCAAACACAATATATGCTCGATCGGTTGTCTGAATGCTTATTATTTTAGATTATATTTAGGTATACAAAAGAAAAACTTCGAAACAATAACATTATTCATTTTGAGACAGAGTCAATAATTTTAAATTAAGTATATGATAGCAATCATTTACAGATAGTTCACGTAACACATTTATATAAAACAATTGAACAAAGGATATCTATTTCATATTTTTCATTAAAAAGTTCTATGTCTAGAATTTTGCTAGAGAAGCGGTTTATATTTTGATGTGATAGAATTAGAAAGTTATCAGACTTCTCTATTGTCATGCTTACATGTTTAAACTACTAACTAAATTGATTTTAATAACATTACTAAAAGATGGTATAAAAAGTGACTTCGGCATTATACTTATGACTGAGTTAATATGTGCCGCTACTAAAGTTGCAAGTATGTTCAAAAATTTTCTTGAGACAGTAACTGTACTCATGGTTACCCTACAAGAATCTATAAAACTATTTGTGTCTAAAATTATTAATTTATTACTATAATGGCTAACCAAAAACTGTAGGTGCATATTTAGCTTGTGGATATAATTATTTGTACTATCAGGCACATTGGACACATAGGGGAAGGCACACAATATTATCTTATTACAGTCTAATTCTAACATCTTAGTGAAACTATCTGTAATGTCTTTTTTCTCTAAGTTCTTACAATTTTCTACCATTAGAGTTATACATGATTTGGCACTGTGTTTATTCTGAATTAATTTATCTATTATATCTTTATAATGTAATCCTGGCATACAATAGTTGACAAAGGAACAACTCAGCTTATTACAAAGCAAGGTACCAAGGCCCTTACCCATTTCATCGGAATACAGTATGGAGCTATGTTTAGTATTGTCATTTTGTGGAGATACTGGTGACTCTGATCCCAGCTGTGTGTATGACTCCACTACTGCACTACTGGTGTTAACCGGTTCCAATGTCCTATTGCTTTCAGGATTACACTTTCCAGCCAGCAATTGCATTTGATTTTTGTAAGACCGGAAACTGTGATATGAGATTGCTAGGGACTTCTCAAGAGTTTTTATCTCAGAAAGCAAATACTGAGTATGTGTGTCTCAGGGCACGTTAAGAATCGATCCCAATTGTAATCATTATACATATATAATATCTTTAAGCAATGTTAGACAATGTTCTAGTTCAGGGCTGAAACAAATTTAACACTAAGACAACCACAATTAGAGTTTTTTCAGTAGTAAACAGTGTTATTAGAATGTTATTTTTGTCGAGTTACCATTTATTTTCCACTCGAATCAATCAGCAATAAAGATGAAGGAAAAATATTAATTTTGTTTACGTTATCAAACGATTAGTGTTTTTTTAACTACCTTGGAAATATAGCTTACATTTGTCTCTATCTAATAATTCACCTTTTATAGAAAATTGTACTTTTTGTAAAAAAATAATAAAACTTTAAAAAATAGTCAAATATAATAATAGATCTAGATAATAGAGTTAGAGTATTGCTTTTTTATGCCTATGACATGTCAATGTGAACGCAAAGAGAAAAGAAACGTCGGATTACGATTGATATTGAAATGTGGTGTGGGAGGAGAATGAAATCGAATAAAAAAGGTTATAGTCGATATAAATCGGTCAATACATCCGGCATGACAATTACTTGACAAAATTAAATGTCAAAAGTGACATAATTTAAAAGAAAACCCGTGCAATACGCCTTGCCTGTAGAAGACCATTTACGGATCAATTAAAGGACTAATTACTTGTGGAAACTTATAAGGCCCACTTGCACCAAAACTAGGCTAAAATAAAGTAACTCGAGTAAAGTAATAAGGTTGTTTCGTTAAAATTTTAACTCTACATTCTGTTGCGCCAATGAAAAATAACACCGACTGGAGTTACTGGACTTAAGTACTGGAGTAGAATCCGGAGTTAGTGATTTAACCCACCAAAATAGGTGGGTTAAAATATCAATAAAATAACCCAAGGTTAGGCCCTAACTCTTGCAAGACGTAATTGTAATTTAACCCCATATTAGCCACTAACTCTGAGTTAATTCATTTAACCTGAGGTGGAGCAAGAGGCCCACTCCACCATATTTTGGTCCCTCCTCCCTATTATGGTGGGTTAAATCACTAACTCCGGATTAGTAATGTCAAATTTGTTTCGTTTTAGAGGTTATGTTGGATTGCAGTAGTGAAAGTCAGAGATTTTGAAATATTTATGTGTTCTAAATGATTATGAATGATTTTTTATTGTCTGATGATGATAAAGGAATCGTCGAATATATTAGGTCGGACTTGTATAATAAAAGAGTTGCAGATATGTCCGATCATGTCAACTTTGACATGACAATATTTGAACGACTCGAAATTCACAGATTGGTTTAAACCACGAACGATCAAATTGAAATGTCTTTGAAAAAACTTAACACATGAGAGAGTTATATACAAAGTCTTCTAGTGACAAAAATAGGTATATAAATATTTCACTCATGGTTCACTCATTCATATTTGGTTGGATTACATTACGGAACAATACCTCTTTAATGATACAAACATAAAATAGAGAAACACTGAGTTAGCTGACTCGGTGTTATTTTTAATTGGCGCAACAGAATGTCGAGTTAAAATTCTAACGAATTAACCCGAAGTTACTAAACTCGAGTTACTTTATTTTAGCCTAGCTTTTGGTGCAAGTGGGCCTTAGAGACTTTAAACAACTCTGATATTAGACTAAAGCCGCTCATGTGATAAAGTAAACTTTTATATTATTACAAGTTTTCCAATAGGTACCTCAAAATAATCAACCCGAATCAGCTACGGTCCAATAGTCAGTGGTTACCAACTATCGCCAAATATTTTGTACCAACGTTGGCTGTAGCAGTATCTAAAATTCAACAAAACTTACAATGTGTCGGCCTAAATAGGCTTACCGAAGTCGATAGTAACATAATTACATTGGACAGTGAGTTCGGGCGCAGCTATTGAATTGCCCAAGTATAATGCAGGCTTTACCAGCGCTAGTCAGCTTGTATGTGCATTGAAATGTAAGCTGTACTGTTTCGCTAAATAGATACAGAAAATGGGGTCCACCAGGGGAAATGGAGTAGAACAGTCTCTGCAATTGCACACTAGACCTTTATATCTATTGCACTAGCATTCACACGCGTGTAGTTTGACAAGTTATTTACTTCGTTTAAAATTTGCGATTGTTTGCTTGCGTCTCACGTAATGATGATTAAATGCATGATCATATGATGTGGGTCCCTTGGAATTAAGGGAGGCGGCTAACGTGGGACGCAAACCAGTGACGTGCAGTGTAGGAACCACCGTAAATAATACAGCAGCAAGGGAGTATTTAGGGGAGTCTCGGCGCTTAGTCCAATATTCAGGTGGTCAATGGAGTTGGCACGTACCATAGCCAATGTGTACGATTAGCCATTCGAGGTAAATATCCAGTGTTTTGGGCAACTTATCGCTGATGGCGACTTGAAACCAGTTTTTTATTTGTCGGCTGTTTAGTTAATGTGATTTTAGGTTTATACTTTTAACATGATAGATTTATGGTTTTCGTTTGTTCTATTATTAAATAATGTATAGTAGAACTTATAATACTTTAATTATAATTGGTTTTAAAAACATACAAGTCTGTCATCAGTCATACCTATACTCCGATGTTTATGAATGATTAGGAAATGCTTGCGGAATGGTTACAATTAAATTTTGTTTAAATCAGTCATTGCTAGGAAAAGTTCAAGTAGTTACTTTTTTAAAACAGTAATTGATGTTTTGAGTAGCTCATTAGAGTGACAATACTGCAAACAATAAACTCAGCTGACTGTTCATAGATTCCATTCTGTAAGTAACTGAACCGTAACGCAGGTGTACTTATGTGTGTTAACTTTATCAGTAAGTCTTTATAATTGGGATAGCGGAAGAGGGTTTTAAGAGTTTGAAATATTTAAGTGTTATCTTTTTAAAGTTTATTTATTTTTTTTTTTTTTTTTATTTATTTATTTATATAAAGAGAACTTAAACTAATTACATAATATTTGATGCAATCATAAACTCATTAGAGTTTGTCCGTGCATCAGAGTCATCGATTCTTTATAGGTAACCAGTTTTGTTATGACGATAACACACACATTCCGTAAACCCGCTTACACAGTAAAGTAAAATAAATTGCATTGGTAAGTGTGAGCGCCTCGATGAACGGGCCGGCCGGCCGCTTATCTATAGATATTGCGTGGAGGGGACATCGTTTTAGTACAGGTTGTTCCTTAATTGTGTCTTGTGTTTTGAATTTGTTTTAGTAAATTTCGTTATTGTAGAAAATGTTGTTTTAATTTGACTTTTATGTTTCTATGTGTTAATTGGTCACGTAGTGATTCAGGCAGATTGTTTATAAGATTAGGTATAATGTATTTAAGCGTTCTTTTTCCGTGTAAATTTTTATATTTTGGTAGTAACAGTTTGCCATGTGTTACACTACGAGTTATCATTTCGTGTTTTTGCAAGATTTTTTTTATTTTAAGATTTTCGTTAAAATATTCTTCTTTTAATAGTGTTAGTTTAATTTTTTCATGTATGGGTATAATTTTACAGAATTTAAATATATTATGGTATTTTTTTTCAAATTTTATTTTAATGTTATACGGGACTATTGTTTTTAATATACGTAGTTGTAGGGTATAAATTTTGTCAAGATGGGTCTTAAATGTTCTCCCGTAGCTTGAAAGGCCATAGGATATTATTGATTCAGCCAGAGAATCATATAGCGTTAGTAGTGTTTGGTATGGAATTTTATATTTTATTATGGAAAATTTGGCTAGTATACATCTTAGTTTATCACAGACCTTTTCTACATGATCTATCCAACTGAATCGGCTGTCAATAGTTAGACCTAGGTATATTTGTTTATTCACAAGTTCAATGGTATTGCAGCCGCACGTTAGTACATTATCGTTAAGGTTGTTGGCATGAAGGCATCTGTGACTGTGAGCTATTAATTTCGGTAGGCAAGAGCTTCTGTTTTGACTCGAACTAATGTACATTAACTTTGTCTTTTCAGCATTTAATACTAAGCCTGCATCGTGCGACCATTTAGTGAGTAGATTAAAGTCATTTTGTAGTTTGTTTTGAGCTTCTTTTATACATCGTCCAGTCGCAACAAGGCAAGTGTCATCGGCAAATTTATATATTTCACATTTTTTTATCACATTAACTATGTTGTTTACGTACGTTATGTAGTGTAGGGGCCCTAGAACCGAACCTTGTGCTGTGCCTTCCATAACAGAAATGGGATCGCTCAAGGCGTCATTTATTTTCACCATGTATTTTCGCTCCGTAAGGTAGTTTTCACACCAGTCCAGTAGTTTACCTCTTATTCCACTGTCGTGCAGACTTTCAAGTAACCTGTCATGTTTCAGCGTGTCAAAAGCTTTACTGTAGTCTATAAATACTACCAAAACGTGCCGTTTGTCATCTAAATGTTTATGAATACTATCTGGGAATGTTGATAGCAGCTGTGTAGTATTTTTGTTTTGCTGAAAACCATATTGATTTTTGGTTAGTATATTATTTTTACCATAAAAGTCATGTATTTGCTTACATAGGTATTTTTCAATTATTTTGTCTATCGTTGGTAATATACTAATTGGTCTATAGTTATTGTAGTCAGACCTACTTCCTTTTTTATGGATAGGTCTAACTATACCTGTTTTAAGTGTCGTTGGATATTTTCCCGTTTGTATACATAAATTAATTAAGTTAGATATCACCGATGTTATAGATGTACAAATTTTTTTAATATCTATAACTCGAATACCGTCTATGCCAGGGGCTTTTCGGTTGTTTAGAGACATAATGATTTTTTTTATACTGTCGGGCTCTGAAGATTTTATCCGCATTGTGACATTAGCTGAAGTCTTGTATACTGATTTATTTAACAATTGGTTAGTGCATTTAGGTATTATTTGTTTCACTCCTTCATCAAATGTTTGTGCAAAGTTGTTAGCTATTTGTTTGTCGTTTACGTTATTGTTTTTAAATGAATTTTGAATAGTATCATCGACTGACTTTTTTATCCTTCCGGTAATTTGATTTAAAGTTTGCCATAACAACCTAATATTGCTTTTATTAGATGTGATCTCGTATTTAATTTTATTATTTTTTGTTTTTTGTATTTATTTCAGACAAGGTTAGTTTGGGTGAGTAACAAAGCTAAAACGGGCAAATGGCCTTCAAAAAGAACAGAACTATTAATATGGTGATATATACATTTCTTAAACACATACACTATAATATTAACACAGACGACAGGTGGCAGCAATGTATATGGACAAGGCCAGGGCGTTTAGCCATGTGGGCCATAAATTAAATTTCTAACATAAATTAAGAATAATGCTTATTGAGCATTATTCTTAATCTAAGTGTAATAGACTTCCTAGTTGATGACATTTAAGATTTATTTATTAAGTAATAGCTACATATTTGGTTTTAATGTCATACTGATTTTTTTCTCAAAATTGTATTTAAGGACACCTATTCGGACACGTGTAGGGGTCGGGTTTACGGGTTCTATATTATATTTAATTATATTTTGACATATTTAATTTGTAATGACAAATATAACATTTAACTCTTTGACATATAATTTTTTTAGACTCATAGTATGACATTGAAATAATTGTGAAATTATGAAATTTATTCAGCACTTGGGTATTAACATACACGTACTTGTCAAGTTCACAATGCAGTACTTAAACATAGTAGAATATAGTATTAAAGTAACCAAAAAACAAAATTTAAAATAACCCATCCGTGCGGGTTGTCTTCTCACATATATATTTTTTATAAATCCTTAAGTAAATAACAAGTTACTAAGCTATTATTTTGAAATATAGTAGGTACTACTACATTAAGATTAAAAAAATCGAAGACAACGAGCAGTTGGCTAGCGCAGAATGCTCTCCGCCAGTAGCTTAATTTAAGCGACTAATTTTATTGATATTTAGCGATCTTTGCACACCTCCTCTCATGCGAAACACTGATGGAACTTATTTTTATAACACCTGTATTGTACCCGGGACAACGGATCAATGAATTTAATTGACTAATTTAATTTAGATAGAAAAGGACATAATGTCGAATTGATAACATTTCAATAATAATATGCTTCTTTTGAAGCCGGTTAAAAGTAAATATAGGCGGCCTTATCGATATACGCCATCTCCTTCAGACTGCCTTTTGTTGGACTACATATTGTAGGGAATTAGGAGTAGGCGTAGCGTTTCGTGTAAGATATGTAGGCTCTTAAGATACGGTGCCCGGTTAGCTCCAGGTGGACCGTAGGTTTTGTCTAACTAGATTGGCATATAGCTAATTGAATTTAACCTCATTAGTCTATATATCCCTAAAGACAAATCCCTACCTTACCCGTGGTTATTAAATTAAAGGCAAATGCCCACAGACAGTATCGTTGAAAACTAAGTTGTGCCACATGATCATTATAAGTAAAAATCCTATTTTTTAATTATCATAATTTAGTATCCTAATATGGAGTTTCACATTTGCCGGATAAAAGAAAAACCAATTATAAGTCCTTTTATTGTTTATGTATTAAAACGAGCGGCGCCATTAACAAACTGTTGCCGCAAATAAAAATAAATTCACTCGGAATATTTAAAGTCAATAATCCATGGACAAAAAAGAAATAAGGATTTATTTCAGCCAAATTAGTGATGTTACTACGCAATAAAATAGCCAATAGCACTTAGTAATGGTAAATTAGCGCTTTATATTCTTAAGTCTATTCATTTTCGTTACGTTGTGGTGCGGGTTTCTGCTTTATGAAATAACCAAGACCACTAAGCCATATTCCTACTGAAAGAATATTTCTGTTCAACCTAAACTAATTATAGATTTATTACTTACAAAGAAATACTATTCATTTCTTTTATTTTATATATGCTAGAATATAACACGAACATATAAAATGAATGGCACGTCACGACATGATAAGCAAATCGATATCTGGTTAATATTTTTGGCAACACTTAAGTGATCTTTGACGTTATGTGACAGTGCAACTGCGCAAGGCAGGGCACTACTAGTTTTTATCATAGTGTTTGGCGAATGTTTTGATATTTCTTGTGTGTGCAGTTGTGGATTATTTGTAACAACTCGAGTGACTTTGAGAAAGAGACTCCATTACGCTAATAATTTTAATCTGAGACAGACTCTTTATTGTGAAAACTGATTTTGAGACGGGAGACTAATAGTGTCTAATATCACTCCATTATGGATAGTACAGTTCGCCGGTGTATCAACTGTTCACTGCCCCATTAGACAATCAGAGCGATGAAATAGAAGTGCACCTGCCGTTGCACATGCACTAAAATATATCCTGCTTAGTAGGCTAGACTCCGTTGAAATTGGCCACCTCTACCCCATAATATTACTTAAGTCATAATTTGTCTATAAACTAGTCGGCAACCAACGTTTCTTTACCTAAAATGTTCAATGTTTACCCATCTATTACCATGAAACACGGCAAATTACATAAATCATGTTAATTTTAATTGAAAGTATATATTAATCCCAGCACAGAACAGTAGTTTTCATCTAGGCACAATAATGTTTGCACCGATACTAAGTTCCATAGTCACTTGGGCAATCCCCTTTTCCACGATTGCTTTTATTCAGTAGTCGTACATATTTGTATATATCAATGTATATATAAATGTAATATCAATTCCCTATCAATGGCAGTGAGTAATCAAACTTGCAATTACGAGCTGTAACCGGAAGAGCGCGCGTGCCGCTCGCGTTACCCGGCGCGCCGCTCACGTGGCCGCGCGCTCTGTGCAGGTTGTCTTACTTAATATTTGTTATTATCAAGCACATCTCCCGCGTGCGGGCGCGGCGTGGCTTTCGGAATGTCTTATATTCTTTCTTATAAAAATACTAACTTTCTATGCCAATTTGAAGCCCCTGTTCCAGGTTACGAGGGTATAAGAAAATGCTTAAGTGTAAATACTGCCTACTTTGAAAATGCCAAACATCCTAAACAAACTTTCAGCCCCTATTTAACACACTTATGAGTATGATTCAAATTCAATAACGACGATATACTGATTTTACTAAAGGTGAACGGCAGGTTTATATAATAATAATAAATTTATTTTCATTCAGATAACAAAGATCCATTTTGTCCCATAAACGACTTTCGTACCGCTAATTAAATTTAGTTTTTCGGGATATTTTTTGTTTTAATTGTTAGTTAATGTGATAGACAAATAAATAAAGATATTAAAATTATAGCCACTTTTATTTTAAGGTTACGTTCGGTCGATACCAGGACCGTACATACAATGCAGTTCGAAAATCACTCTTACTGCCTAAGTAATAAAGATACTGTAAATATCAAAGTGTATCTACTGATGTGGCGATGAAATGCTAGTGTACCAATGAAGATTGTTACATATTATATTTGCATAAATACTATATTTTCTAGGTACTTACTGTCCATTTGCCAAGTAATGTACTTAAGTATTCTGTCTCCATAATAGTTGGTAAATAATTACGGACTGAAAAAACGCTTACCGTACCGGTCTGTCTAAATAGTCTGCCGGATGACATTCGGCATGAAACTGATAAAAAGAAATTTTAATTTAAGTTGAAAAGCACCTAATATTTTTAATTTAATGCATGATGCATTCAATGAAATCAATTAGGTGTTTTTTAGGTATAACGATAAAATAGTTGCTGTACAGAGATACGATCCTACAGTCAAAACTGTAAAAAAATACATTTGTAAAATAATAAATTAAAAATATATATGTATTATATTTAACTATAACATTTTCATATACGCAATACGGCAATTACGAGCAATTTTCATTAAGGGCTACCAATTGCAAGTCTCTAACTCTCTAAGATAGAACCAAAACCTAGTAAGACAAATACCGAATTCTGAACACCGATCTTATGCCTAACACAAATATACCTAAAACCATGATTCATTCTGATTGCGAATAGTTATTATTTTAAGACGCGCTAAGAGGGTGAGTTGGACTTGCGCTTGGCTATTTATTTATCTTATGTGGCGATATTTAATCACGTACAATGTATTAATTCCGCATAATTTAGATTTTATCCTAATCCTTTTCTGAATTATCTTTGATCGAGATTACGATACTTCGGAAAAGCATTGAAATAACATTTTTATTCTCCAGATCGTTGAACCGATACAATGCTTGAGCACGGTTTATAATTACCAGCTACAGTCATGTTATGGAAACTATTTGACTGGCTCATTGCTTTATCGGTAATGTTTAACTGCTGATGCGGTTGCTGTGTTGGGTTCAATTCCCAGGTCGAAATAGTATTACTGGGATTTTTGTGACAAGTAAAAATCCGTAGCAACCGCCTGGAGTCTAGAATTTGATAGTGTTATACGCTCGTAGCTGAGCACGTAAAGCTGTAGGTCTCTTCTCTTTTCTTTTTTGTTATAAAACTTGAATCTGTTAAATTAATTTTAGGGAAGTATTGCTATTTTTCTTACCCTTATATCAAGGTCAAACAAGCCAGTCGGGACGCCTCTGATATGGCTGAAGGACTAATAAGACAGGAGGAATAAATTGTACTTTCGAATAAATAAAACACATACCTACACACCAAAAATAAAGCGCCCATCGCAAAATTCTCTAGTATATCTATTCAGGATCCTTATGTAAAACTTATAACATTCAATAAGTTTTCTGTCAATAGCAGTAACGTATATACTTAAGATCCAACCCAGCACAAATGCGTAGCGCCATACATTGACGGCATGGCTGCAGCTAGCAAGGTGTCCTATCAGACTGTACTAATGGTTTTGCTGCAGTCAGCTAACATTAGTAATATCAATGGAGACGAGCTAATTACTCAAGGGATATCATATTGCACGAGTCTACTACGCAGGGGATATCATAGCGCACAAGTTAACTACGCAGGGGATATCATAGTTCACGAGTCAACTACGCAGGGGATATCATATTGCACGAGTCAAATACGCAGGGGATATCATAGTGCATGAATCCACTACGCAGGCGATATCATATCGTACGAATCCACTACGCAGGCGATATTTTATTTCAAGAATCCACTACGCAGGCGATATCATACTGCACGAATCCACTACGCAGGCGATATCATATTGCACGAGTCCACTACGCAGGGGATATCATAGTGCACGAATCCACTACGCAAGCGATATCATATTGCACGAGTCCACTACGCAGGGGATGTCATAGTACACGAATCCACTACGCAGGCGATATCATATTGCACTAGTCAACTCCCAGGGGATATCACAGTGCACGTGTCAACTACACAGGGGATATCATAGTGCACAAGTTAACTACGCAGGGGATATCATACTGCCCGAGCCAACTCATATTCCGATGAGATAGAGATCCGCAATTTCCCAATAAAATTCAATTGCAGGACGTTCAGCTATAATTTGCTCTTCTGGGCACAGGGGTGTGACATAGCGAACTTCCAAATTCCAGGATGGTACCTATTGTCTCGTCCCGGGACCGTATCCCAGTTCCTAAGACCGCCCATTGTACAAGATTGTGTTATTTGAGTCCTATCTTGTTTCAATATGTATTGTATTCTACCTATTTATTTTATATACCGTTCTATATAATTCTATCATAGGTATACCGTTGAAGACGCTCCCACAGGAGCGATAAGGCCGTCAGCAAGTATTCACATTCTATACGGCTTAGTACGATGTTTTTAACGCTACGTTCTAGTGTAAAGGCAGTCTACCTTTAGTTATAACAAAATTATTAAATTAATAATAACATTATGGTGCTATTATCCATTATGTGATTAAGGTCGCCATAGCTGATAAGGGAAGGGGAGAGTCTATAACGCGTAAGTAGACTTTTATGTTGCAATCTAAAGAGGGCTCACTATAGACAGTGTATAGTCAGGCGTAGGATATTACGATTTGCTTACATCAACACAATGACCTTTTTTACACGTTAGTGGGTTCACCGGCCAAGTCACATAACATCTATACATATAATAAAATCGAATAAAAGTCAAAACTGTACATTGAATAATTTAAAAAAAGGATATTTTGGGCGTGATCTTCAATCCCTGCTGTGTGGTGACGGCGACAAATATCAGAATCAGAATATCATCACCCCATCTCATCCCGTGGGGGGCGTAGAAGTCGACCCGAGGGAATATCTACCAGAGGATGGGCAGCAGCTTCCTTCTGATTACTATGACCATCTTACTGCGATCGCCAACCCGTCTGCCAAGCGTGGCGATTATGGCATATCCCCGCAAGACGATTCTTGAGGGAGGCTTGTCCAGCAGTGGACTTATTTAGCTGTAATGATGATCTACAATCGATAACGAAGCCAAAAATATAGTTTTTAGAATTTTGGTCTGTGTGTCTGATTGTCTGTATGTATGTCCGGGCTAAACTCAAAAAGTAGGTACTGCATGGATTTACTTAAAATTTTGCATGAATTTTACTAAGAGGTCGGGTCAACATATAGGCTACATATTATAACGCTATCACCTAAAGGGGAGGAGCTGTGATAATTTATAAAATTTAACGCGGGTAAAACCGCGGGGCACAGCTAGTTAAATATAATAATAAAGAAATTGCAGTAAGGAACCTTAGTCTTGGCTCAACTTTGTCTAGAGATCTCATTACTTTTTAGAGATAAACAAGCAGCTCCATCGAGACTTGGCTATTTTATTGAAGTTATACTTCTTTTGGCGCGATGGAGAAAAATGATGAGCGTGAATTTTTACGATGCGCGCGCACACCGACACCAAAAAATTTTACAGCATGAAGTTAGTTCTAGGTGGTATGAAAATTGATAACTATGTTCAAGTTGTATATTAAGAAGTATAACTTCTAACGCGTGTACATAAGTATACACAAGTTTTTTTTATAGAACGTTTTTGGTGGGATTAGGTTTAGGACAACAGTCGCCCTCTATAGCCCTTTAATGTGTAACTTGTCGAATCTCCAATGAGATGTTGAGTTAACGATCATCATTATCATAACAGCTGAAGAAATCCACTGCTGGAGAAAAGGCTCCCCCATGAACCATCTTGGGGGATATGCCATAATCGCCACGCTTGGCAGATGGGTTGACTAACGTAATATGATGGGCATAGTATTCAGAAAGAAGCTGCTGCCCGTCCTCTGGTAGATATCCCTCGGGTTACTTCTACACCCCAACGGGGTGAGATGGGCTGATGATATTCTGATATTCACCGACGTCACCACGCAGCAATAGTTACTGTAGAGTTTACAATGTAGAACCCTGAGGTAGTGTTGAGTTCTAGCACTGTAGGCAGTTCCGATCAATTTTAATAGATGGCGCTTTGATAAATTAATTAGTTTTTTATTTCCGTAATTTACATTAGGTACCTATTCACTTTGCTTCGTCGTTAATATTGTTAAATTTTATTTCTATTTTACACTTTTAGTCTTTTGCTCACATATTTTTTGCGCAGAGTATGGATTTTATGCACTAACTGACTTTTTATTACAGTATCACTTAGTATTATAGGTTTTATACACTGTTTTATAACTGGAAAACGTTCACATGTGAAATTTGGTGCTTTATATTGAGAAATATGTAATTCATTTTTATTTTTTAAGAGTTACACATGCACAATGTCTACTTTTAGACGCCCTCTGGCGGGTTATGAATGAATGAATGGTGGTAACATTATAATAAATGTGTACTGTTTTCTACCACACGGTGAGCTAATTTTTGTCATAGGACATAGATGTTGAGGAATATAATATATTACGGACTGTGCAGCATATTATCTTTCTCAGAATTAAATACAGGTAAGTCACAAGTTAAACTTATGTTCAGAATTTAACTAAAATTATACAAGTAATAAACTATTCGAAAAGATGTGTATTAATATGTATAGCACTGATTTTTTTTATTCTTATATGTTTCGGGACTTTGAGTCAATATTTGACTATGTCAGTCCTGTTGATCTTATAACATACTCTAAACAAACAATACAAGAAACACCAACAGATGTTTTAGATTAATTAGACAGTACATACCTACTATCACAAGGCTAGTTTACTTATGGCTATATACAAAAATATTGCCTGCTCAGACAGAGGTGCAGACAGGATACTCAAAAAAAAACTACGTCCAAGACATTTGAACAATTATCTTTAAAGTACTTTGTTATCTCTGCACTCCGAACACACTCCGCTAACAAATGATGCACGTCCTCTAAAACTCCACCATCGAACAGTTTGGCGAATCAGATTTTTTAACTAAATGCTTGAACTTGTTCAGCGGCATGTGACCAGAGCGAAGTCTACAAGCTGTACACTGATTTGCTTATTTACATTATTTTAAGAGAACGGGTAGGTATCTTACCTTAGTTAGCATTTAGGCTCTTTATTCTGTGATTTAGGTACATTTTCCAACTCTGTATTTTGTGAAATAAAAAAAATCTATTTCAAGTCCGCATCTAAATCTAATTTCCATAATAAATATAGATTGAATTAAGAGTTACTATAAGAGTATACTTAAATTACAGCAATACTTTTTTTTTTTAAAGACAACGCCCGCAGTATGTAGTCTAGTCCCTGTGTCGCGGGGTACTTTACAAACATATAATAGACGGACACAAATTACATCCAGACTCAGAACAACTATTTATGGGTCACACAAATAAATGACCGGCGCGAGACTCGAACCCGTGACACAAAGCGGCGAGGCGACTGTCTTAGCCGCTGCGCCACATGTGCAGACACATGTATATGTATAATGTCATATATGTCATACGTATAATCATCTACCACTTGAAATTGATGGTAAAATGATTAAATCGTTGCTTAAACGATGGCTGTTGCGTAACTGTTGATCAATTAAATTGTTATAACAATGACATGTTCAATAAAATGATCTATGTTTATGTCAAAGAACGGGCTCTGCCTAGTTTCAAATCAAAATCAAATCAAATCAAATCACTTTATTTGCTCAATATGGGTACATACATGATAGATCTTAAAATAATAATATTGTCCAAGTCCATACTCTACCTTTAAAAGGTGTGCAAAGTTCTTATTATAAATAACATCATTATACTTATTATTGTAAGACAGCCTTAGTAATATGAAACAGGTAACGAAAAATAATGCAGATGTCAAGCTTAAATTGTAACCATAAGTAAAAATAATAATAATAATACGCCAGTCTCACGCAAGAGTAGGCACGACCTTAACTAATTAACACAATTAAATTTGCAACCTCTTTTACCTACTCGTAATATAATGTCTGAATTTAATTATAAATAAATGATTTATGGATTTTTTAGTTTGTAGTAGTAGCCAATAATGGCCATTATCATAATATGTCACCTAAAAATTAATTTACGCTGTAGTAAGCCTTTTCTAACAAAATATTTTTCAATGTTCTATTGAATAGGTTACTACACGTAGTTTCTATTAAAGTTTTGGGTAAATGATTGTAGATCCGTGGACCCATACAGAATAAGCTCTTATTAAACATGGTTGTTTCATGACGCGGGCAACATATTCTGAACCGATTCTGTTCACTTTTGTAGCTGTGAAACATATTTAGGTTATTTTTAATAAAATTTACCACTTCGTACAGGTACAGGCAAGGTACCGTCAAGATTTTGAGGCTTCTAAAAAAGGGTCTGCAAGTGTCAGTCTGCTGCAGTCTACATATTGCCCTTAAACATCTCTTCTGTGCCTTGAACACACATTCGTTATCTGTGGAATTTCCCCAAAATATTATTCCAAATCGTAATATTGATCCCACATAACCATGATAGGCTGTTAGTACAGCTGTTTGGCTAACAACCTTGGATAGCATATACAACGCATACGATTGCTGACTTAGCTTTAGGCAGAGGCTTTCTATGTGTAATTTCCAATTTAAGGTCGAGTCTATATTTAGCCCCAAAAACTTTGTATTATTTACCTCAAGGATTTTTGTTCCCATATAGTTCACATCAATGTCACTAATTCGGGATAATCTATTTTTAAATATCATTAAATATGTTTTGCTTAAATTTAATTTTAAATTATTTGATGTCAGCCATTGTATTATGTCATGTAGAGAATTTTGTATGTCAATTTCAATAGTCAATTTGTCATTCCCTGTGATAATAATAGTGCTGTCGTCAGCAAAAAGAAACGTTTGATGACCAGTTACTTTTGGCAAATCATTTATGTAAATGTTAAATAAAAGGGGTCCCAGCACACTGCCTTGTGGGATACCCAGCTTAACCTCCCTATATTCAGATGTGTATTGTATTTCTTGTCTTTGGTAAGGACAAATGCGTTTAATTTGTGTACATTGAAGTCTATTGGAGAGATATGATTTAATAAGGTCCAAGACATTTCCTCTTACTCCGTATGAATTTAATTTATTTATAAGTACTTTGTGATCTACGTGGTCGAACGCTTTTGTAAGATCCATGTAGAGCGCACATATTGGCGTTTTATTATCAACATTTTTTACAACTTGTTTAAGGAAATTGTAAATTGCTACATTAATAGGTTTATTTTTTCTGAAGCCAACCTGTTCTTTTGCAAAAATGTTGTTGGTTTCAAGAAAATTGTACAATCGATTATGTATGGCTTTCTCAAAAATTTTAGATATAGCTGGTACTAGAGCTATTGGTCAGTAACAGTTCATACATTCTTTGTCATTTTTCTTAAATATCGGTTTAATTATGGTCAATTTTAATTTATCTGGGAAGACTCCATTAATTATACATAAATTAATTATGTGGGACAGTACGGATGATATTTTTGGAGATACTCGTTTAAGTATCATTGTACAAATCTGATAATATCCAGTACTTCGTGTATTTTTTAAATTAATTAATATCGTGTATTTCTTTGGGTGACGACGGTGTTGCGAACAGGGAATTAGTAGTATGAGAGGGATAAACAACATTAATGTCATAGTTTAGTTTATTCACTTGGTCAATAAAGAAATCGTTAAATGAACTAGCAATAACTTGCGGGTCATCAGTGACTGTTACATCGTCAATTCTAATCTGTCTTATTTCGTCTCTTGGCTCATTAAATCTTGTGTCATTAATTATTTTCCAGGTCGCTTTACATTTGTTTTCAGCTTGATGTATGTAATCATCGTTTTGTGCTCTTTGGGTAAGTTTTATAACACGGTTTAATCTACACGACAAGTCTTTAAACTGTGCTTTGCATGTAGCACTCCGTTTGTTACGATATTCCCATAATAGCCGTCGCTTTCGTTTGCAACACTCTTTTAAACCGTTTGTCATCCATTTTGGACGTTTGTGTAGACTTATACGTGTGCGAGTCGGAAAACACAAGTAGTAGAATAGGGTAAAAGTCTCGTAAAATGAGTCAAAGGCTATGATAGGGTCATTTGATTCAAATACTTCATTGAATGTAAGAGATTTAATGTATTCGTCAAATTTTTCAATATTTTCTCTACTATAGTCACGTTTTACTAAATACCAATACTTGAAGTTATAACTCCTCTTCACCGGGCAAGTGAGCAGTTGTGCGGAGTGGTCCGATAAGGCAAATTCCAGTACTTTACTTTTACACCCTCGAAATTGAAAATTGTACAAAAAATTATCTATACATGAACCACTTATTGGTCCAGTAGGCTCTTCGAATGCCCATTTTAGGTTGTAAGAAGATAGGGTTTCTAAGAACTCCATGGTTAATTTAGTTTTAACTAATATATTAATATTAAAATCCCCGCATATTATCACTCTCTTTTTATTGCGACAAAGCTGGGTGAGCATTGCTCGAAACTTTAAGAAAAATACATTGATATCTTCCTGTGCTACTTTGGGTGGTCTATAAATACACAATACATATATTTTATGGTCTATTAGTTCTATTCCTGAAACTTCAATTATACCGTCACCACAATTTTTTTTCAAACCGCTTTTTTCTTTAAACTTATGTGACTTTCTGATGAAGATGCAAGAACCGCCATGGCGATTATTTCTTGCAAAATAAGAGCCAAGTGTGTAATCTGTGATTTTTATGAATTTAGAGTCGCTTGAGATCATGTTGTGCTCAGTTATACACAAGACGTCTATGAATGTGCTTTCTCCTTTTTTAAGCGAGTCCATCGAAAGCATTAACAAATCGGACATTGACATAAGCCCATTTATATTTTGATGTAAAATATTTATTTTGTTATACACGAAAAAAGTCCCGTGACGCACCTAGGGGAATAGTCTCACTCGTATCATTTGGTATGTCCGCTCGGTTTAGAGCAGAGCTATGGTTGCTGAGTGTTCCGGTATTACGATTATGTGATGTACTTGGTATTCGTCTGAAATAATATGGAATAGTTCCCTTTCTGAGACATTCATTAGTGTTAATATGTGTTTTGACATCAATTTGTTTAGTTTCTGCCGCTTGTGCCATATTTGAAAAATAATAAGTTATTTTTCCTTTATCTAGAGATTTTATAACCGGTTTCTGAATTACGTTGAACGATGGTTTGATAGACAGAAATGTGTGTTTGTAATCTATGGTATCAATGTTCAGGTTTATTAGTTTAGCAGTTTTATGTAAAAATGTCCATGTTTGATTTTCAGAGTAGTTAAGGTCATTACTATCTATATATGTACAATTTGGAATGTTTTTGCAAATATGTCTTAGCATATAATTAAGTTTACTTACATTCAAATGTGCGTTCTTATTTATACCCAATAGCATAATATTACAATTTTCAGTTAGCTGCCTTAATGTACACAAGGCAGTCTTTATTTTAAAAGGATTATTGTCATGTTCTCCGGCTGATATCACAATCTTGTCGTCTATGTTAAAAACAATAGTTTTACAGTTGGAGATTATTTCATCTGTAGGCGCGTTAGGCTTGATAAATGACGAAACATTGTAACTGTGATATCTGGTACATGTTCTTGTAGCTAAAGTATGTTGTGACAAATCTCTGCATTGTTTAAAAATTGTCTAAAATGTAGATGTAACGTGATTTTTCCTTGTTATGTAGAGATTTAGTTTTTGTTGGCACTTCTGTAGCAGTCATAGTTTGGACTTCTTTGTCTTGTAGAAGTGGTAAACGCTTTTTAATTGCAATATGTATGTTGCTATCCAATGCAGGAGGGAGCTTAGAGGTCCTAAATTTCCCTGTTGGAGTTCCTTTCCGTGGTGAGGGTGTGCCATTTTCAGTAACAATTTTTTTAGCAGATCTATTTTCAGTTGCTTTTCTTCCAAGTTGTTTTTGAGTTCTACTATTTCAGTGTTTAAATTACTTATTCCTTCGTGAGCACTAGCTAACTGTTCCGATAGAGTATTTACTTCTTGTTTCAGGTTTGTTACATGTGTTGTTTCTGCTAGACTTGGCAAGCTATTGAAACTGTCGTTGTACTGCGTTGAAGTAAATAAATCCTCGTCGGCTAGGCTGTGTAATATATTCTCTTGTGATAAACTTTGACACTTGAGTTGTAATAATTGGTTCGTTGTGGCTTCACTTAAGTCAATTGTGTTTGGAGATAACTTGCATGGAGAAGTTTTGGTAGAAACATGTTTTATCGTATCCCCTTTTGCTTGTTTTTTGTTTACTTTATTAATAACATTTATCGACGGTGTTAGGGTAGAGTTGGTACTTTTATCATTAGGCTGGCACTTAAAGCATTTCCATGTACGTTTACTTACTCTAGTCATAGTTGTGTAAACCTTTAATGATGTTTTGGAACATTTTAGATCGTAGATTAACTTGCATGTTGTGCATTGTAGAAATACCATGTTTTTTATTTCTGTACAGCATTGTGAACAGTGATAAGTGTTTTCTGTCATCTTTGAAGCGTAATGGGTAATACAACACAATTTTTCAATTTTTCAATCAAAAAACATCCAAGCGTTAAATAACCTCCGGATCGAAAAGCGCTCGTGTGAACGTAGATTGTAAATTGTAGGACGTTTCCGAACGATATTTAATTTGTCATCATATTTGTTGACTGTTGATTGGTTGACCATATGAATGAATCAGCTGATGTTTGTTTACATATCACTTTAAAACAAATTTTGAAATAACAACTGATTTTATAATCGAGATTATACGTTTTCTACTATAGTTATTTATGTTTCATCACTTATATCACAATTTCACTGTATATAATCTTTGATATTAGTATGGCCGTGTATTTTTATAGTCAAATAACGCAAAAATCTGTTACAGTAGTGCGTTTCACAGTTATTGATTTAAAAGTGTGTACACTAAATTTGACGTAGGGATAACACTGTCACTGTTGCATTTACTTGAAATGAGTCGAATAAATATTGATTTGCACTTGATAAGTTAAGGTAGATGTACCATATTACGTAAGTGTACGAAATTCCGTAAGTTTTCGGTTTAGGCCTAAAAATAAGAAAACTTCTAATTGTATCAAAAAGTTCTAAAATTATCTATTAAGTATGTACAATAGAGCGTCAATTGCACACGTTAAAAAGAACTGTAACCATCGTCGGCTCAGTTGTCACGTCTCCCTCGGTCGGTCTGCGCCAAACCGCCATGAAGGTAGTGTCTGTGTTGCGTACGCGTAAGCTACCGCGCGGATGTTCATAAGGATATTGCGAGTGATATGTAAGTATTTTCATAACTAAGTAATGTAATTATTTTTAAGGGTTTTAAAACAAACTGATTGATTACCGTTTCAACTTACTTCATTTAGTTTTTAGCGAGTTAATTGAAATTTTCTGATTGCCGGAATTACCTACACCAAAAACCAACCGTGTCCATTATTACGTAACAATTACGGAATAGAGGAAAGGAAGGTGATTTTGTTTTAGGTAATTTTTCAGGAACGAGATGAGATAAGTAAACAAAAAAAGCTGTTACAGGTCTAATATATAACAAAGTTTCTTGGAATCAAATTACGTATTACGATTTTATTTCTCTATGTTATGAAATACGTGTGTAAAGAGAAAACATTTTTTTACTTTAAACAGATTCGTCACAAATAACATCGGTACAAAATCATTAATTTGTTTAATTTAATTGTATCTTCCAGTATATTTTTTGGTACCTATTACTAGTATGATTGCATTCCTATACAATTCAAGTCATTTTATGTTGTTAAGAAATTATTATGTTATAATAATATATGTTGTTATTAAATTTAAATAAACTGTTTTCCTACACTTATAAAATAAAGTTGTTTTATTTAGAACACGTCACATTAAATTTATGTTTCATATTTCATGTAATCCTGCAGAAAAACGGCATTTTTCTGCATATGCCGGAATTACCAGCACCCATTTACGGAATTACCTGGAGAGTCAAATTTTATACCGTAATAACGGACATTTACTAGGTCCAGAAAAATTACGATTACTTTTATAAAATAGTTTAAATTTAGTAGTGTTACGTAACAACCTCTTCTCTGAAAACCTCTTTTTACGACTAAACTAACTTCAATTCGCTGATTTTTCCTGCTTTACTGGAAATTGCTAGGAAAGACAAGAATGCCTTAGTACTCCGGAATTACGTACATTTACCTTAGTAAATGAATTTTAATTAATATTTATTTGCAGAACTATTCTGACACCTCGGCTAGTGTTGCCAGTTGCGTTTGTCAGATCAGTTTGAATCAGATGGCAGCGTCTTAGTTATTCCAAGATATTTGTTTTTTATTTATTTTACATATAATTTCCTTCATCTGAAGTCTGTAACAAATACATTCATTTGTAGGAATGGAAAATCCGTCGAAAATAGCGGGTCCTTTTGCCGTGACAAATTCCAACGTAATTTCGCCTGATTAAAAAACGTACAGACGCGCGACGCCAGCACATCCAGCTACCCCAATCTGTCAAATTTCTTTTATAGATTTTTAACTTTATCACAAAAACATAAGGTCCACTTTAAATTTGGGAAATTTGACAGATTGTGGTAGCTTGCTGTGCTGGCGTCTGATCATACATAAAACTATAAAGTAAGATATAGT
Source organism: Pseudoips prasinana (assembly GCA_951640165.1). Lineage (NCBI taxonomy): Eukaryota > Metazoa > Arthropoda > Insecta > Lepidoptera > Nolidae > Pseudoips > Pseudoips prasinana. The sequence continues at coordinate 36,522,368 of OX621248.1, forward strand.
TTGTTAAGAAAAATATTTTTTTATTCTGCATTTAATCAGGAATTATTAATCTGTCACGCCGTATACGTATGTAAGATATGGCGAACTTATGTTTAGTAACTTTTCGTATCACTAAGTTCGTTTCTATGGATTCTTTTGAATCTAAATAATTGTGTAAACTAGGAACATAATTTTATATTTCTGTAAAACTCGAACAGTCGTCTATTACCACTATTATTTTCTCTTCAGAGATAAGCAGGAAAATTGGTATTTTGTTCGTCATTAATAGTCATCGGTCATAATTAAGCAGTGATCGGAATGGGTCGATTGATGTTTCGTAGTTGCAGCATGAAATTATAAGATGGACATGCCATATTTCCGGAAATTACCAGAAAGTCTCGAAAATGGTTTCGGGAATTCGTTAAGCATATAATCAAATAACAAGCATATAAGTAAGGATTTTTTTTTTAATAATAACAAATTATCAGTTATTCACTCAGAATAAAATAAATATTTAAGAGGGCTCCCATACAACAAACGTATTTTTTTTCCATTTTTATACATAATGGTACGGAACCCTTTGTGCGCAAGCCCAACTCGCATTTGGCCGGTTTTTATTTTTCTGTAATTCAGTGACATGGTTTTTACTAATCTACATAAGTACAGACCCATCGAAACAGAAACTCGTGCAGTCCGAGAGGCGTGTAAGTTTTGTGTTGCACATCAGGCTATCTGTAATTAAATTAAATCAAACAATCTGTAATATTGCTGCTAAGCGTTGTAATGTCTCATACTTTATCCGATTATATATGAATGAATGAATCTCATATATAAGATAAGATTATATATATAACGATATATATTCCGATACCACAGTATGTATTTATACCAATGTTCACTTCTTTGGCTAGACAGTCTATCGGTAAATATTAAAGAAAATGATCGTGGTAGCTTTAGTTGTGGTGTGCCTGGTGGCGCTGTATCTCTACGGTACCAAGAATCATACGTACTGGAAGGATAGAGGAGTGCTCCATGATGAACCGATACCAATTTTTGGCACTGACGCCAAACGATACCTTTTGCAAAAGAGTATTGCTCAGATGGCTGCTGAAACTTACTTCAAGTACCCTGACGAACCATTTGTAGGCTATTATCGCGGCACCATACCCGAGCTAGTCATTCGTGATCCGGATCTCGTCAAACGAATTATCCTAACAGACTTCAATTACTTCTACTCACGCGGATTGACGCCGGGGCACGGCGTTGTCGAGCCGTTGCTTCGTAACTTGTTCTTCGCGGACGGTGATTTGTGGCGGCTGTTGCGGCAACGGATGACACCGGCTTTCACGAGTGGCAAGCTGAAGGCTATGTTTCCGCTGATTGAAGAACGTGCTGTGAAACTGCAAGCACGAGCGCTCGCCGCTGCATCTGCTGGGCATCCACTTGATGCCCGCGACCTTATGGCTCGCTACACAACCGACTTCATAGGTGCTTGTGGATTTGGCCTAGACGCCGATACGCTCAATGTTGAAGATTCTGAATTCAGGAAACTGGGCTTTAAAATTTTTAATATTACTTTCAAACGAGCTGTGGTCATCTTAGGAAAAACTCTATTCCCGGACATATTCAAACAATCGAAATTCCTAGGTCAGGACTTAGAAGACGATATATTTGCACTCGTTAGACAAATTCAAAAACAGAGAGGATTTAAGCCATCCGGTCGCAATGATTTTATCGACTTCTTGATGGAGTGGCAGCAGAAAGGCAAACTGACTGTAGAGTCTCTGGAGCATACGAACCCCGATGGCAGTGCTAAAGCCGTGGAACTGGAGCTAGATAATATCCTGGTCGCGGCACAGGCATTTATTTTCTTTGCAGCCGGCTTCGAAACATCGTCGTCGGCCACAAGTTTCACACTGCACCAACTTGCTTTCCATCCAGAGGTCCAGCGCAAGGCGCAGGAAGATATCGATCGGGTACTTGCCAAACACGATAACCGTCTCAGCTACGAAGCTATCAAAGAGATGTCATATCTTGACTGGGTACTGCAGGAAGGTATGCGCATTTTCCCCTCATCTGGGCACCTGATGCGGCAATGCGTGCGCAAGTATACGATACCGGGTACGAAAGTGACCATAGACCCCGGCGTTAAAATAAATATCCCATTGGTGGCGCTCCACAATGACCCTCAGTATTTCGACAACCCTACTGAGTTTAGACCCGAGCGCTTCAGTCCCGAAGAGTGCGCCAAGCGGCACAAGTTTGTCTACCTACCCTTCGGCGATGGGCCACGTTCGTGTATTGGTAAGAAATATTCGTACACTTTATGATTCTTTTTTGTTATTGATATACATATATACTCGTATTGTATCGTACTGGGAAGAGGGAAACTTCGTTACAACCAGTGCATAAAAAAACACCATTGAGTGCTACTAGAGAAATTAGTGATTCTCTCAATATACTTTTAACTATAAATAACTTGGCGACCGTGATCTACTGATGTGTTTGCATAGCCCTGTGTTGGAGATTCGATTGATTTGGCAAGAACCAATTATCGCCAGTACTGTATTAAACATAGTTAAAAAATCGACTAGAACAAATATAAAATTGCTAGCAAATGTTATATATACAGTTCTTACTTCGACTGATAGTTAGAACTGTATATATAATAAGATAAGCGTAGTAAGTCATTAAGGGTTGTTTTTTGTGTTTGACGCAGGTGGTCGCTTAGGACAAATGCAATCGCTGGCAGGGCTAGCGGCAGTGTTAGCCAGGTTTACGGTGACACCAGCGGAGAACTCGCGACGGGAGCTCATCTCTGACCCCAAGTCCAGCATTGTGCAGAACATTGTGGGTGGCATCCCTCTCATGTTCCACGAACGACAAGGCGTTGTACTAGACTCCAATGATACGAGAACTCCATAAATCACGACTATTCACAAAATATATAGGATTAAGAATAACTTGCTTCTTTGTCCAAGTCAGCCTGATGTCATTGAGAAACGATGAACGGTGTACACTGTGGTCACTTGTGGTCAGGCCATTTGAGGATAGTCACCATATGAGACTTATTATTTTAACGAAAATGTAGATACTGAATTAGATTAATTTATTATGTATTTAGGCTAGAGTGGATTCCCAATTTGATGTTTGGCCTTGGCCAATCATTATGTTGTTTATGACAATATTTACACATGTAAATAGGATCTAAAAATAAATTTAAAGTTAAATAAACCAACCAAAATTTTATTTATAAGACAACGCCCGCACTAGGGAATCTAATCCCTGTGTCGCGGGGTGCTTTAAAAACATGTAGATAATAAACGGACACAAATTACATCCAGACGCAAAACAACTATTTATGGCTCACACAAATAGTTGTCCGGCGCGGGACTCGAACCCGCGACACGAAGCGGCGACGCGACTGTCTTAGACGCAGTTTCTTCTAGGCATCTTTGGAACAACTGGTTTATCCTAATGACAACCTAGTTTCGGTTTCGCTGTATTACGGGTTAAGGCGTGTAGTCATCTTGAGCGGTTATTCATTCATTCGTTTTACTGGTTAAACTATGTTTATGAAAGAAAAGAGAGACAGAGACAATTATGGTTTAAGTCGTTTTAAAAATGCTTTGTATTACATCCAACGTCTCAACTGTCTATTGGAGACACTGGAGACATTGATACTAAATCAAGTTCAATTATAGAACGCAAAATCGTGTTATTGAAATATCCTGTGTACCGTTTATAAGGATTCCAGAAAGTTACTATTATCTGTATGTCAAGACGGTCAAGGAGAGATATTGAATTCACCAGGTAACAAGGCGACATGCCATGAACATAGAGCTGCGCCAATGAACAAAACGAAAAGTTTTTGGCTCAAACAGCTTCACATAAAAAATCGTCTGATGATTGTTTTTATTATTATCAAGGTAGTACTTCGCATAGTGCGCATTCTGTTCTGGTCATCCATTGCAATACTTAATCAAATCGACTTTAATTATTATTTTATGTCCACTTTACAATTTACATGTTCCACAGTGTTGATGTTCCCATAGCCTTTACTATCGTATGACAATGGCCGGTGTTGTGCTACCAGAGCGGCTTCTGGCGACTCGCACCAGATTATCGATCGTCCTTGTAGGGGACCTGCTCACGCTGCGTCTTCCAGTTTGTGGTCACCATTCGAGTTCAACTCGCTGCACCATTGACCTATATGTATTCTTATAAGTCAATGACGAATTGACGGTCACCGTAGCCTTGTTGATAGTGCTCCTGCCTACGAAGCTTGTGGTCCTGGGTTCGAATCCCGGTAAGTGCAAATATTTGTGTGATGAGCACGAATATTTGTTTCTGAGTCATTGATGTTTTCTATGTATATAAGTATTTATCTCTGTATATAAGTATGTATATCGTCGCCTGGTACCCATAGTACAAGCTTTGCTTAGTTTGGGGCTAGGATGATCTGTGTGACATAGTCCCTAGATATTATTATTATTATCAATGCTCTGCACCAAGGGCCATTGCGACAACGTCGGTACTACGAGCCATGTGTTTCGATAAAATACGTGATGGATTGTAATACTTTATCACCTCTACCTAAATTAATAATTTTATCTGGCTTTTGTAATTGACATTAAAAAAAATGACAGTTACAAAATCTAGATAAAATAATTTATTTAGGTAGATCCAACATTGTGACACGAGTTAAGTAGAAACTTATTGGTGTGTCGCAATGGTGCGCCATCTTCAGCGATGATGATAATACAGCTTTGTGTATTAATATGATTTAAAAAAACCTGAGAGGTGTCACCCACATGGAACAAAGTTCCTTTCGATTAATTAGTGAAGAAAATGTATTATTTTTTTTTTAAGTTATAATACTATTTTTGTTATTCTTAACAAATATTATGTAATATAAACTTAATCAGTAGGCTCAATTTTAGTAATAACAAGAAAAAGCAAAAAGTGTCGTTAAAAATTTTCGTTAAGTTTTTCCGTCTAGCCCTCTTTCGCAACGCGCGATAAGGAACTTCGTTCCAATAAAAAAATATCTTGCGTAAATTAACGTTCAGGTGAAAACCCCTGCATGAAAATCGGTCTATTTGTTTAGGAACTACGTTTCCCAGAAACACGTCAACACATGCTTTAAGCTTAGAAAACTTTTCTTTTATGACTAGACCTAAACATATATGGATTAAAATTATTAAGGATTTATAACAAGGATTCTAACTGATGACTTATTTTAATTATACGGGATACTGCGAAATCAACTGGCAGGGTTCGAACCAGCACCCACTACCAAATCGGGGCAGGCGCTATGACGTTAAGCGACAAACGATATACGGCCCTGTAGGGGAAGCTCTAGGGGGGCATTCATCGACTTTATTATAGATACATGGCGGACTGATATATTCATAGTTGTATATCAAAGAACGCATATCATTATTAATTTAGATTTGTCCTACAAACCTAAAATTTGATATCTTTGGGTGGTCTTTTAGTTTTCTTTTAATATAGTTTTTTAACCTTTTAGAACATTATTATTGTATATTTGTATCATCCATCTGCTACTACCATTTCAGTCTGTCGTGTTTCTAGAATTGAAGCTGATTGATGGCATGCGGATTTTTGCCATTATCGGACATCGTTCGGTGCACAAACGTCCCCCGATCATATTATCATTAGTTTTTTCAACAATCAATTTTAATCAGCTATCGTACCATTTGGTTCTATGTAAACCACACATCTGAGTTATTGCACCAATAATTAGTATTTCTGATAAAAACAAACGGATATATGTGTCTCGTCGCACTGATTGCGCCAGTGTGAGTTACACATGGCCCATATTCTGACAGCATTGTGCACGAAACATTATCACATATTGTAGTAATTAGTGCAATTGTTTAATCTGATAATACTTTAATGTATTTAACATTGATCTCAATAATGCTATCACCACAATATTATGATTCCCAAATTAGCGATAACGTGGCTTTGACCCAAATGTATCTACATTTTATGAAACAGGTGTAGCTTTAATCTCAAATCTTTAATTGATCACTTATCAGCAGAAATAAATAATTAATATTATATTTATTGGATCATGAGCCAATGTAACCTTATCAAAAACAGCGATGTAGCAGGTTTTTTTTCAGCAAGTCGTGATTGCATTTAACTAAGTAAAATTTTGAACATGAGTTGAACATTTCTAAACCCGATTGTAAGGACTAGGGGTTACCAATAATATATGTTATAGAGCTGTTGGATACCTTGGGTAGTTAACTTGCACGATTCTGATTTAAACAAGACCTAATGCTTAGCATTCCATGCATTCACCGTGCGGAAACTGGGTCCACCGCGTAGTAGCGGAGGGAACATTCGACAGAGTCTGGGACTTGCGACTCAGACGTAGGTTTAAGGGGGCGTAGTGATGCATCAATGGTCCTCCCAGCCAAATTTGGTATGATCCTAATAATGTAGACGGGTTTGCTGTCTCAATGGCCTTAGCATCTAACTTTCTCTAAAAGGTTTGACCGATATCCTATACTAGGAAAGGCCAGTTGATACGTGTTGTTACATAATTATCAAAAATTCATTTTTTTTCTTTGATTATTGGCTGTTGGTCTACATTATCTATGTCATCTGAAAAAGTCTCGATGACTACATCTAGGGCTGGTGTACAGACGCCAGCACATCCAGCTACCCCAATCTGCCAAATTTATTTTATAGATTTTCAACTTTATCTCAAAAGAATAAGGTTCACTTTTAATCGGGGAAATATGACAGATTGGGGTAGCTTGATGTGCTGGCGTTTGTACATACGTAAATTTACAAAATCTGCGTAGAAGGTTATTCCATACATTCTTGTAGAAATTCCTCATCAAAATTTGTGGACAATAAATGTGATAGATGCAATCACAGCTACCCTCACGACTTTCTGAAGCAGACAGGAGAACAACTACGTGATCCCTTATAGGCAAATTTTCTATTAGGCTACGGGAACACAAAAGAGTATAGCTGCGAGATGACTTGGCAGTGACAAGAGACAATATATTATATGAAGGTTCAGTGCAGGCACACGTACTTTAATATAAACATTAGAGCACACAAAGCTGTCGACCGTGCTCCTGGTCTCATCTTGTTGTTTGCCAGCCCCGCGGAATGCAGCTGGGTTAGCGCACATAGCGCTCTATCATAATATGTTCTGCGAAGTTGACCGGTTTCCAATTAGTTTAGCCGCCGTATGTATAATGTACTCTGTGGCCGCCGTGCTTCGGCTCATTCCTCATGTATCACGTTACGTCTCCATATCAGTCCGCTTAATTTAACATGATGTCCATTGACAAGTGCACGTACTACTAAGTCCAAGAAGAAGAAGAAGTTTTTCTAAACTGAAGCAAAACATCAAGTACCTAAATAAGTACATATACAAATGTCTGTGCTGTATATTTGTTTGCGGACTTATACGTCCAAAACAATCGTCAATTTAAAATGGATGTTAGACCGGACTGTAGTGTATGGTGGTGGTGGATTATATTCTGCAGAACAACATAAAACCCTAAGTCATACAAAGCATAATTTTGTTTTATTGCGCCTAACCAACTAGTTGTAGCAATACGGTACAATTAGGATTGCTATTCGTATGTTTCTAAGTGTTTATATTTAGCTATGGTGGGGTCATGTATTTTAAAGTAGTAGTAAATTAAAGACATCTTTAATTTTCATACTACGAATTCGGCAAATAAGCTTACGGCCCACCTAATGGTGTGCGGTTACCATAGTATAAAACCCTTGCAACACACATGTCCTTTAATAGAAATTGTTGTATTATTTGGATCCCGTTTGGTCCAAAAAGAAACTGCAAAGCCGGCCATTGTGGAATTCCTTCGGGTAGCCTTTGTCCAGCTGTGAACGTCTTTTGGCTGACATGATAATGCTGCTTAAAGTGGGTAACACACTTTATGCAGCATTTGTTCATATAACAAAACAGTAGGTAGGTACCTATTAAAATGTTTTACTACCCTAATGTAACGTATTAAAGATCAAATTGGCAAAACTTATTTGTTTATCTTGAACCAGCCGTTCTAGTTCATTAAGGTCGTATGTACCGCTTACCTACGGCTAACGGAGAAGGTTCAAACTCGTTTAACATTTGGTGGGTCAGAAGACACGTATTAGCGACTGTAACTACATTACCATGCAAACTAACATCGAAAATTGGTTTGAACGAGATCTAGCAAGTAGTTTTTTAATACGTCATAAATCGTAAACCGCAATTTACCTTTCAAAAAATTATTTTTTTCAAAAAATCAATTTTATTTATTCAACTGTAATACTTGCTGCTACGGAACCCTTCATGGCCAAGTCCGACTCGCACTTGGCCGGGTTTTTAAATCTTACTAACAAACATTATACATATGTAGCCAGTATCGTGTCGGCAAGGATAGCCATCGCCGTTGGTGCACAAACACCTGGCGTAAAATTACAAATATACAGTCGATTTGAAATCCATTTTGGCTGAATGCTTGAGATAGATTTACTATTATTAGTGTGAAATAAAACTCTTAAATAGACACTCACAAAGCCCTTTCATTAAATATAAACGTCTTTTTTTAGACTGCGTAATTATTACCAATGTACCAAAACCAGGATCAAATTAATTGTTCGAGTGGGCCGAGTGTAACCTCAGTTACACTCGGCCCACTCGAACCTGCCTCTGTTAATAAATAGTAAGCTTCATGAAGGAGAATTCGCGAAAGCGGCAGGAACCGGAAACATTCGCCCTGTCGGCGGCTCGTTATACCAGCAGTTTTATTGTAACTGAATTATAAGCAACGCCATTGTGACTCGGCTTCCTAATTTAAATCTTTGTAGCAATTATATTTTTATGTTACCATGGCTGTGCTCTGAGGTATTTTCAGTAGGCTCTAGGCTTTGCATAGGGCCCTTCAAAATGAAGTAGGTAATCAGGATTATAAAGTACCAGCAGTACGTGAAGACTGTTCCGAGTTTTACAAGCGTCGTGTAGGCCGCATAATTTGATGACTTAGTTGCACAATCAGACTCATTTATTTGCTAGAACATGGTAATATTGGTGTTACATAATTATACTCTACATATTCTGTCATCAATGTATTACATGTAAAGTTTGATACATGCTTAGCCTATATTAAGTGTAACTTGTATTATTACAGTTAATATGTTCTTTATATATTTATTCATTGAATGCCAATGTCAACATGTCAGTCAATTGTTTTTTAAATTTTGTATTGTAATATTTGTATTTTTAACTGAAAGTCCAAATTCCAATTTTCATGCGTTTATCTTCAAAAATGTCGCATTTTTATAAAATATTTCATTCCCATTATTTCTATTTTACCTCCTTAGGGTTGGTATTTCAAAAACCCTTCCTTAGTGGATGCCCACATCATAAGGTACCTACCGTCAAAATTTCAAGTCTCTTACCCCAGCCGTTTAGGCTGATATGTCAGTCAGTCAGTTTCCTCTTTTATATGTATAAATTGGACAGGGTAAAATGGGAAAGCTATTTATGGACAGTAGACTCGAGTACTTTGGATAAGAAGAGGAGGATGGAGATAGGACAATAGTGGGTAAGGAGTGTTACATTGGAGACTTTAGGAAGTGGATGGACATAGGCTTTACGCCATAAGGCAGGGAAAGGTCCATGGTATAAGGAAAAATTGACAATATGGGATATTACAGGAAGTAGGTGGTCCAAGATTGGCACTAACATGCATTGACTGATGTTATCACAGCCAACCGCGTTGGATTTTATGGAAAGGATAATTTTCTTAATGTCTTGCGAATCAACTGAAGAAAACCGAAATAATAATTGGAGCACGTTAGACCATTAAGGAAGTTTATAGTTTGGGTTTTTGTTAAATCATCCATAGAAGAACTTGTGGTGAAATGTACGTACATTGATCTCTATGTAACGGTTTAGATGATCTTATCTAAACTTATTGCACTGGGAAGGTCTAAATTTCACGACTTGCCAATACCTAGAGTTCCAAGAAACTTCCAGATACCAGCAGGAGTTGAAGAAGATATGCTGTACATACATACATACATATAACAGATAGATACTTACATATTACAATAATACCTACTTGTTCAATCAATGCATCCTATAGTGAAGGTAGTAGTAATCCTTTACACCTAGCTGGAACTTATGTAGCCTTTGTGCTTGGCAGCGCATTCCATAAACGGACACTCTGTACAGAGAAGGACTTATCAAGGAAATTAGTGAAATTTGCTGGCATTTTTAATCTAAGATTTTCCGATGATCGCAAAATTTTCGGCTGTGATTCGTACAGAAAAGAAAACCGTTTTTTTAGATAAGAAGGAAAGGATGGAGTAAACAAGCAATGAGAGTATATGACTATTCCAACGAAGGCATATAGATAGCCATTTGAGCTTGCTAAGAATTCAGAGACATGACATCATATTATGAGCGAAGACTAAATATGAATCTTATGATGGTTTTGGGTAAGATATAGATAGCTAACATCTGCATAATCTAGTATTGGGAGTGGGATTGTGAGAGCGCAATTTTAGTGGTCATAAGCAGGAAATTGCGTAGTCGACGTAAATAACCAAACGATGCGTATTGTTTACGATTAATTCGACTACTATTACACACTAATATTGAGCATCCCAGGATAAACTTTTGATATCATCCTCGGGTACCGATTATTATAGTTTATGTCTTGATGGGATTGACTTTGAAGCCCGTATGTATGGCTCCACCCACACATTTTGGTGAAATCTGTATTATATATTACTGACCACAAAAGATCTAAAGTAGTTAACTACGAGTATCTAAAGGAGTTAATAGGAGGAAATATATTTGAAGGTCGTCCGCATAAAAGCGGTAGGAGGAGAAATGTTGGTTTGAGATATAATTTATAAAAATTGCAAAAGGCAATGGAGATAAAACGCCACCCTGAGAAACGCCTGCACCACTAGTATTCCACCAAGAGGACGAAGTGTCATCGATGCAAATACACTGCCGGTGGCCAGACAGGTAACGACGAAACCATTCAATGACCGTTGGAGATACGTTAAGAGAGCGTAAGATTTCATGTTGTATGTCAAATTCTACGGTATTTAGCGCATCAAGCTGAAATCCAGAAGAGCAAGCACTGTCAGTTATCCGCACTCCATACCAGATCTTATGTCCTTCGTAATATGGACCTGGGCCGTGTGTCCAGGACGGAAACCGGATTTGTAAGGATTGAGGATATTATTGTTGGTAAGGAACGTACTAAACTGATTGTAAATGAGGCGTTCCAGGACTTTGGACAGCATAGGCCACAGGTAGATAGGCAGGGAGCCAACCCCAATAAAAACTAAAAATGCAAGGAAACAGAAGATTCGACGGAACGCATTACCATAGCCAAGTAATTAAAATAACAGTTCGGCTACGAGGACAGTGTTTTTCTGTGATTGAATTGGTGAAACGCTGTAGAGAGACATGAGTATCTGTCCCCAAGCTAGTTACGCGGCTAGGACTGGAGTCAGAGTGCTTAACCAAGTAGTTAGTTAGTTCCAAAACTCAGTAACAATAGTTAGGATAGCCCGACGTACATTAGAAATCCTGGGAGTCCTGTATTTTATATAAGGTTCATTATAAGCTTAGTATTTTTTTTAAATGATCATAAATTAATTAAAATTATTGGTCAAATGTCATTAAAAGTTTAGTTCGTAAGACACAAGTATCTGGAGACGTTTACTTGTATCTATTATGATATAATTATTATCAACTGTAGGTATGTAATGACTAAATAGAACGCAGAGCAAAAAGATAACCAGTTATGAACACGATAGCGCTCGCTAACCTACGGTCGTCCTTGGACCAAAAAGTAAGTTTTAACTACAGCATTTACTTGTATCAAAAGATCGAATCGCTCTTAGGTCACCCACGCTGGTCTTATTAGAGCAACTGTTAGTAATTATTATATATATAAAAATTATTATTAGCTAATCCTGTATAGCATACCAATGTAATATGTAATATTATTATCAATTGAAAATATATATTTTAAAATTCCACTCTGTTTACAAATTCTTATTAAATGAGCAATTATATTATTTATTTGTTTTTATTCGCTATCAGTCGTCGCAATCTAGTCAAGTATTATTAGTCTCGTCGTCACAGTCTGAGGCGCGACTTGTTAACGAGCGCACGAAACAATGATCACTGCGGGTATCGTGGCCATCGTCGCCATCGCACTGTACCTGTATGGCACCAGGACCTTCAGATACTGGGAGAAGAGAGGAATTAAACATGATAAACCTATCGTATTTTTCGGCACCAATGCAAAGTGCTTACTCATGCAAAAGAGTATCTCACAAATGGCAGAAGAAACTTACTGGAAGTACCCCAATGAGAAGGTTGTTGGGTACTATCGATCCTCACGACCGGAGCTCGTGATCCGGGACCCTGAAATTGTGAAGCGCATCCTCGTAACCGATTTTTCAAATTACTATCCACGTGGGTTGAACCCTGTCAAAACTATGGTCGAACCATTGCTACGAAACCTGTTTTTTGCTGACGGTGACCTGTGGCGAATGCTACGGCAGCGCATGACGCCGGCATTCACGAGCGGCAAGCTGAAAGCCATGTTCCCGCTCATCGTGCAGCGCGCCGAGCGGCTGCAGGCGCGCGCGCAGGCCGCCGCCGCGTCGCGCCGGCCGCACGACGCGCGCGAGCTCATGGCGCGCTACACCACCGACTTCATCGGCGCCTGTGGCTTTGGCCTCGATGCAGACTCGCTCAACGAGGAGGATTCCGCTTTTAGAAAACTTGGACACACCATATTCAAGGTCGGCATCTTTGACGCTATTGTCGCAATGCTTAAAGAAATGTTCCCTCAGTCGTTTAAACATCTTCATTACTTGACGAGGGCTGAGAAGCCTATGTTTGATCTCGTTTCGACCATTTTAAAACAAAGAAATTACGAACCTTGTGGCAGAAACGATTTTATTGATCTATTACTAGAGTTGAAGAAAAAAGGGAAAATAGTGGTCGAATCGGTGGAGCGCCGGAAACCGGACGGCTCACCGGAGCTCGCCTCCATGGAACTAACGGACGAACTCATCGCTGCACAAGTGTTTGTGTTTTTTGCGGCCGGTTTCGAGACATCCTCCTCTGCGACCAGTTACACTCTGCACCAGCTCGCCTTCCACCCTGAGGTGCAGCGGAAGGTACAACAAGACATCGACGTAGTGTTGGCGCGGCATAATAATAAGCTCAGCTACGAAGCCATTAAAGAGATGAAATATTTAGAGTGGGCTTTTATGGAGGGTATGCGCATGTTTCCTTCTCTAGGATACTTGATTCGTGAGTGTGCTCGCCCCTGCACTATTCCGGAGCTTGGCATGAGTATCGATGAGGGTGTTGGAATTATAATTCCCCTGCAGGCGCTACACAACGATCCCCAATACTTTGACGAGCCGCAAGAGTTCCGGCCTGAGCGGTTCTCGCCTGACTACGCCTCGGGTAGCCAGAAATATGTGTATCTGCCTTTCGGTGACGGGCCACGTGCATGCATCGGTGAGTTCACTATACTTTTACTTATACTTAATCATGGAGCAATCACCTCTGCTGTTATTAGACCGACGGCAATATCTGCTTAGCATGTGGTGTAAAATATCAACGTATTTATAGTGTTTTTGTACTCAATGAGAAACATAATGTACGTACGTAGGTACTTGACCACTTAGCGTTAGACGGCTATTACGATTGTTTGCCAACTTAGTTGAGTAAAAACCCTGCATTAAATCTTACTAGTTAATACCAAAATAAACATTAATCATAACAAGTTTACGCAATGCCATATTATCTATTTTGGTATTATTTGCATCCTGGCCTTATCTTTGCGCTACACAGAATAGACTATAGACTGAGGGGACATGATTAGCTTGTTTGACTGCACAACTTTTGGTCCCGAGTAAAAATCCATTCCGGACTGGCATAACAGTACAAACTACTTTGTTTGCCTGCAACTCGGAAAAAAGATCCGCTTAGCGATTCTTTCTTCAGGCATTCTTAAGTCCTACCTTGACCTACAGTTGACGGAAATTCCGAACCCGATCTTCCGTTGCGGTAAATCCGTCATTAAACATTGCAGTAATGTTGCGTGCCAGTTTATCAGTCGACCGACTGCCAACGCATAAACGGTGTGGTCCTAATGGATGCGGTAGAAGTGCCAGTTATAGCTAAGAATTATAACAATAAAGAAGAAAAGTCCGGCCAATTGCGAGTTGCCCATGTAGCAGCAAGTATTGCAGTTGATTAAATGAAAGGTAAATTGCGGTGTTTACGATTTATGACGTATTAAAAAAAACTACTTACTAGATCTCGTTCAAATCAATTTTCGGTGGAAGTTTGCATGGTAATGTACATCATAATATTTTTTTAGTTTTATCATTCTCTTATTGTAGAAGTTACGGGGGGGGGGGGGAGGTCATTTTACCACTTTGGAAATGTCTCTCGCGCAAACTATTCAGTTTAGAAAAAGTGATATTACAAACTTCAATATAATTTTTAAACACCTGTCCATAGAAAAAAAAATTGAGTTTCAGTTCTATGTATGGGGATCCCCCAAAATTATTATTCTTTTTCAATTTTTGTGTGATATGTGTCTTAATGCTGTTCACAGAATATAGTACATCTACTTACCAAGTTTCAACAGTACAGCTCTTATAGTTTCGGAAAAAGTGGCTGTGACATACGGACAGACAGACATGACAAATCTATAAGGTTGCGTTTTTTGCCATTTGGCTACGGAACTCTAAAAAGCATAGCGTGGCTTTTCTCTAAGAGTCCCAGAGGCAAACTCTAGCTTTTACTCCTACAATAAATCTTTCGGTGTCCAACATCCTGTGCGGGTGCCGCCGTTGCCGCGAGTTATCCACCGAATGTGGCGCGATACATATAACTAGGTACTTGGAATGGGACGTTTATCTTACGCCGACGGAAGATCGGTGCGCGGAGGACGGAACAGACGAGCAGAAGGCGCACGGTCCGCGACGAGCGACCGATCTTCCGCGTAGTGTGCCTTTTGTTAGTTATTTATATGCAATAATGTATATTGGCGTTCCGACGCGCGACGCGGAAAATCAGCGACGGAATATCCGTCAAGTGTAGCGTAGGTCTAAAGAGATGTCCACACCGCCGCAGCTGCCGCCTCATTAAATATACCTCAACCCCGCAGACATTGCGCATTTATATCGCGGAGACACTTGAGGTGGAAGTGATCTAGCGTTCGGATGTTCTCACGGTACAGGACTCACGATCCTGAGGAGTATTAAAGGTTTGGAAGTACAACAGACATGAACACATAAATTTTGGTTGCCAGTTTGATATCATGGCTGCAGAAAACTCTGGAACGGAACTTACCAAAGCTGCTGCCTTTGGTAAGCTCCGTTACAGAGTTTTCTGCCGCACCTATTCGGTGGTTGATTTCCGTCTCAAGGGCATCTAGATGTTACATAACTGCCCAGATATCTGAATTTGTCCTCAGAGGTGTTGCCTGAGACAGTCGTCATCACTTTGGTTTTGTTGACGCTTATTTTTAGACCAAAACGTCGACAATTCTCGTCAAAACAGATATAAATAAGACTTTGAATAGTTCATAATAGTAATGTTTACAGCGGCTCGCTTGGGCCAGATGCAGTCGATAGCGGGTCTAGCCGCCGTGCTGTCAAAGTTCAGCGTGTGTCCCGGCGAGACGACGCTCCGTCACCCCCGCGTCGACCCGAAGGCAGACATTGTGCAGTGCATTCAGGGCGGACTGCCGCTCCTCTTCACAGAACGAAAGTCAACGATAGCATAGTTAGTGATAAGTTCTGTTTTTGTTTCGACTGTCATCGGTATTTGAAATAATCAAATGAATTTTCAGTATTTTGGTACTAGTACTTTTGGGACTCACAATGGAATAGTTGAGTCGATTAAGCTGAAGTTACAATAATAGTTACCTACAAACTACTATTAAAGTTGGCCTAGTCTGTGCCTTTGGTCTGTCTTGTCACGGCGGTGATGTCTTACCGTGCATGCGAAATGTATCCTAGCCACTTACGACTTTCATGTCAAGTAATATAATATACAAACCTTAGCTTGCGCTAGTTTCATTATAATTATACGAAGCGTGATCTGTGCGATTATATAATTAATGTCCTCTGACCGAATTTCAGCCACGGCGGCCAGTCTCAATGGAGACTATCCAATTGCGCAGGACATATTATAGTGCACAAGTGTGTGCGAAAACACAGGGGTACTTTCTATTCCATCACTCTCATGATCCGATGGGACGACTCGTGACACGACCTGCTCTCCGAGTCACGGTGGTGTAATACCGCCAACTCCCTGTCGACTTCAGGCTGATACTGAGAAATTTCTTTTTACGAAAATATCCTAAAATCACTTTTTTGCCCGACCCGGGATTTGAACCCAGGACCTCATTATCTGCGGTTGAACACGCTAACGGTAGACAACGACTTGTCGAAACAGCGCAAGATATACGTGCGCGAAGTCGGCGCGGCGTCACCGATGCAGACCGGTACCTATAAAAGGAGATAGTATATAAAAAAATCTGTCAGGCAAAATCATATTTTCAAACCAATTTAGTCAGTCGGTGCGGATTTTAGTGACGTATGACTAACAACATAAGTTTAAATACGCTGCTCGAAGCATGCAGGCGCGCTTACGCTTGACTGGTTATACTACTTTATTTTGTTGTTAGTGGCTATTGGCACTTGACCTTGAAGATTAGGCACGTAAGTAGGAGGCTACCGCTGGTCAAGCTTAAGTAATAATATAAATAATTGTGATTCAGCAATACGAGTATATTAATATATTTTTGTGGCAATATCTTTTATGTTATTGTTAATAGTACGCATATATTCTTTCTTATGTTAAAGAATTATAAGAAAGTGAACTCAAAGTTCAATATTCGCATAGTTTTGTTAGGAGTATTTGTGTACTAATAATCTATAATAATTAGGCATCTCTTTATCTCAATTTTTCTGCTATGGTCTCACAGGGATACTGCGAGCATAGTCCTCTCCATAGCTCTTTGGATGACCTCTTTTGTGGGGCCATAAAAAGTATAACTCGGCCAGAGCGACCATTCTAATGATGCACTGACTGGTATTTGGTACAAAAAATTGGCCAAAATCGATTTTTTTTATATTAGGGCTACTCCCTCTAAGCCATTGTTTCTAAAAACTAGTATTACCACCCTAAATGATAACAAAAAAGTAGTAGTAGTAAAAAAGGGATACAGCAAGTAGTCAGGCAGCAGCGCCATCACAAATTCAAATTCAAAATTCAAATTCAAATAATTTATTTGCGAAATATGAGTACATAGTTGTGTTAGTTTAACATTAATTTCCTATCCATATTTAACCATTTCGGTGTGCAAATGTTGCTTGGGTACACATTTAAAAGTAAAAAAATATGTTTTGTTAGTCACATAAATTACAATTAGTATCATGTCAATTTTACATTATTATTATCAATACAATTACTATCATTACACTATTAATATTATTATAACATACATAACAATTATATTTATTTAAACTTACTAACACTAATTAAAAGATTTGTCATCAAAATATTCCTGGACCGAATAGTAACATTTGTTTGTCAGAAATGTATGTAGTTCCTTTTTAAATATTTGCTGATCTATTTTATTTCTAATACTAATTGGTAATTTATTATATATGAGAGGTAAAAAATATGCTTTTGTGCATCATTGTAGTTTTGCAGGGTACAACACATAGTTTACCCAAATGACGTTTTCTTTCCCTTTTCGCAAATAAATTGATGTTTTGTCTAACGAATACTGCACATTCGTATATGTACAAACAAGGGAAAGTCAATAGACAGTACTCTTTAAATAATGGCTTGCAGGATTCCATTGGTTTGAGGCCTGATATTGTTCTTATGCAACGCTTCTGCACTTTAAACACAGAGAGCCATTCCGTCGAGTTACCCCAAAAAATAACACCATAGCGTTAAGTGGAAGATATATTGCCGTGATAAGCCGCCATAAGTGTATCTCTGTTTGTGATTTTTTAAGTTTGTATAATCCGTATGCGTATTGACTTAATTTTTTACAAACATGTTCAATATGTACTTTCCTGTTCATTTTTTGGTCTAAATGAAGGCCTAGAAATTTGGTATTAATATCCTCATCAATTTTCACACCCATGTAGTTGACGTTAATTGAAAAATTATTTGGTATTGGTCTTTGTTTAAAATGTATGAATTTGGTTTTTTCAAAGTTTATTTTTAAATTGTGTAATGTCAGCCAGTTAATAATTGATGTCAAAGAGTTATTCATATCAGATTCAAGTGATGTCAAATCCGAACTCGAGTATAGTATAGTACAGTCATCTGCAAAAAGAGTCATTTTGTCCTTAATGCTACTTGGCAGGTCATTAATATATATGATAAAAAGCAACGGTCCCAACACGCTACCTTGAGGCACGCCAAATTTGACTTGTCTGATTTCAGATTGATGAGTTTCCTCTACTTTTGTTTTAAGACAGAAATTTGATATTTGGGTAATCTGTTCCCTGTCAGAAAGATAATATTCCAAAAGTTTGTAAGCATTACCCCTTATCCCATACTCATGTAGCTTTCTTAAAAGTATATCAGGTCTGACATGGTCGAAGGCCTTTGACATGTCCATAAATAATCCAGTGACAGGCATACCCTTATCCATGTTTAGTATTACGGATTTTAGGAAATCATAAATAGCCATGTTAATATTGTTATGTTTTCTAAACCCGTATTGCTGAGGAACTAATATTGATTGTTTTTCTAAAAAAGAATATATGGAATTGTGTATTACTTTTTCATATATTTTTGCAAATACTGGTATTAGCGCTACTGGTCTATAATTCCCTATATTGAGTCTTTCCCCCTTTTTGTAGATAGGCTTAATAATAGTTTGTTTTAACTTATAAGGAAATACTCCTTGTTCAATGCTAATATTAATCAAGTGACTGAGGACAGGTGCTATAAAACCACTAACTTCTTTTATTATTGATGTAACTATACCATCCAGTCCAACACTATTTGTATTTTTTAATGATTTTATAATATTATGTATGTCCATTGGTGTTATTGGTGTCATAAAAATTGAATTAGGTATTCTTTTCGATTGTGGATTATTATTAGTATATACTAAGTTACAGCTATTATTTATAGGAATGTCAACATAGTAATTATTAAATGCATTACAGATTTGTTTAGGACTTTTAATTATGTTATCCTTAAATTTTATTTCATTGATACCTAGCCTAGGAGAATTATTTTTTGACCTATTTATAATATTCCACATTGCTTTTGATTTATTGTCCAACATTTTAATATAATAATCATTCTGTGCTTTTTGTGTAAGGTTTATTATTTTTTTTAACCTATTAGCATACGTGTTACACATGTTTTTATTATGAATGCTGGGGTTATTGCGATAGTTCCATAATAATTTACGTTTCTTTTTGCAGCATAGCTTTATACCCTTACTTATCCATCTAACTTTAGAAAAAGGCACAATTTTGATTTGGATATGTGGAAAACAAAGATCATATATAAGTTTGAACAAGTCAATGAAACAGTCAAAAGCTTCATTTGCTTCAATCTCCTGGTACACTTGAGTAAAAGTTAATTTTTCAATGTAATTTTTGAATTTAATTCTGTTTTCTAGTGAATAATCTCTTTTCTTAACATACCAATAATTTAGTAAGAGTTTTTTACGAACGGGACATTTAATTATCTGTGCCGAATGATCAGATATATTTAGGTCTATCAATTCACTGCTTGAACTTCGTATGTTATGAACTATGTTGTCTATACAGGTGTTACTAATAGGCCTAGTAGCTTGGTGAAATTCTATTTTTAAATTAAATGATAAAAGAATGTTTCAGAAATCTTTAAAATGAATTGTATAAATTTAAGTGCGGGTGGGAATCGAACCCACGACCACGGGGATCCGGCCCATGTGCGTTAACCGCTCCGCCACCGCACCAGGTACTGAACACTTCAAATTTATACAACCCATTCGTTCGATATTTCTTAACGCATTTTAGTCGCTTTTAACGCCATCTTACCGAAACCTACACGGCTAACAACGGCTGGAATGCCAATACTTAGATCGGACAATTCCAACAGATGGCGCTTTTTTTAAATTATTCAATAATTCAAATGAATAATTTAAAAAAAGCGCCATCTGTTGGAATTGTCCGATCTAAGTATTGGCATTCCAGCCGTTGTTAGCCGTGTAGGTTTCGGTAAGATGGCGTTAAAAGCGACTAAAATGCGTTAAGAAATATCGAACGAATGGGTTGTATAAATTTGAAGTGTTCAGTACCTGGTGCGGTGGCGGAGCGGTTAACGCACATGGGCCGGATCCCCGTGGTCGTGGGTTCGATTCCCACCCGCACTTAAATTTATACAATTCATTTTAAAGATTTCTGAAACATTGTTTTCAGTATAGCATGTTTAAAATGCTAAAAGTAATAAGAAATCATAGTTAATAATAAAAACTATGATTTAATAAAAATATTCAAAAATGATAAAAGAATGTTTTCAAATTCCAAAGATAAGCCATTTCTTTTTAAGAGGTCTATATTAAAATCACCGCAAATTATAACTTTTTTGTTGTTATTCTTACACATGTGGAACAGTACAGACTGAAGTTGTTTAAAAAAGCAATTTAATGAAGATGAGTCATATTTAGGTGGCCTATATACACAAACAATATAAATACCCTGATGACACAATTCAATGGCAGAACACTCAAATTTATTTTCTATTGACAAATCATTTATCTCATGTAGTATCTGATGTTGTATTCCACATTTAACTAGTATGCATGTCCCTCCGTGACGAGGTTTTCTCATAAATGATGCTGCCAATACAAAATTTGGAATAAACAAATACTGCTCATCGCTTAATAACATGTTGTGTTCTGTGATACACATTACATCCACTTCTTTCCCCATTTCCTTCAAACAAGCAGATAGGATATTAGATTTACTCATTAGTCCATTTATATTTTGATGAAGAACATATAAATATTTACTTACGAAAAAACATATTGTTTAACTGTACATTATCATTGTCATCCCCAGCGTTGCATGGTTCAGTTTGTGTAATAGTATCTTTATACACGGTAGCATCTGTCTGTATACATTTATCTATTGATGTCTTATCAGTGTAGTTAAAAGAATGTGCTCTAATAGAGTTTAGAACATAGTTATTATAATTTGCCAGATACTTTAACTTTAAAATCTCTCTATGTATACTAACTACTTGCATGCAACTTGTTTATATAATGTGTTGGTTTATCGGTTAACATAGTATCTAATGTTATATAACTAGAATTTGTATACAATAAACATATTTGTTTCAAAATACCATTTAACATATATTCAATGGTACCTATTATTGTAGATTTTACCAACTAATACATTGGTGTGTTTAATGTGACTTAATGTATAATACAAGTAGGATTGTATATTCATGGGGTTGTTGTCGTGCTTACCTCCCATTATTAACACATCACCGCATAGCATTCTATAGCGTTGCCATGTGGAGGGGTTTGCCGTAGTCACCGCGCTTGGCATGCGAGTTGGTAACCGCCGTTAGGTGGTAGCTACTCCAAATGGCAACTTTATAGAAATGCTTTGCATCACAATACAAAGCAAAGAGCTGTAAAGTCAAATCTATACATATAATAAAATCGTAGGAAAGTCAAAACTGTACATTGAATATTTTTTTAAAGGATACTTGGGGCGTGATTTACAATCGATATTGAAGCGAAAAATATAGTTTTTATAATTTTTGTCTGTTTATCTGTTTGTTTGTATGTATGTCCGGGCTAAACTTAAAAAGTACTGCATGGATTTACTTAAAATTTTGCATGAATATTACAAAGAGGTCGGGTCAACATATAGATATTAAACATATTATGGCGCTATCACCTACGGGGGAGGAGCTGTGATAATTTATAAAATTTAACGCGGGTAAAACCGCGGGGCACATCTAGTAAATACATACTTGCGTAAAGACATGGCACAGATACATGGTAACGTGAATTTTTACATGCTTTACCAACATTCCCATATGAAATGAAATATATTTAATTGCCAGAATTGTAGTTGTTACAGGTGTCATAAATCATGGTTTAAGTTTCTAGACAATTCACTATAGAATAGCATGCAATTTTTTTCTAGTTGATACAATTACTAATTTAACATAATGTCAATATTAATACAGGCACAGAACAATATAATCTTGTTAATTAAAAGGTCATCAGAAATAATCGGGTAGTAAATAGAATATTAAAATTGGGAATGTTAACAGATAAATTAATTTTTATTACGATTGTTATTATTCTATAATTAATAATGTCAATGTTAATTATAAATGTCTATATTTTAATGACGTATTTTTTTCTTCTTTAAGTCAAAAATATTCACTTAAAGAGTAGAATCCATTCTCAATTAACCATCTAAATACACAATTTTTTAATTTATTTATCGGAAGGTCTTTAAACTTCGAAGGCAATTTATTAAATATTGTTATGATATGAATTGCTAAGATACAAATGTGTTTTCATATTTGGAAGGACAAATTTATTTGGATACCTTGTATTTAAATTCACAGTATCGCCTAGACGTTAGGAAAGATCATAATTTGATTTTACAAATTTGCATCACTCAAATATGTAATAGACGGACCCGTTAAAATGTTAGATTTTTAAAAACATACACATATTTTACTTAATATTTTATAATATTTATTTATACATAAATATATACAGTGGTGTTCGTATAATTAGAAACACTACCAACAGTTTTAATTTCGAAATTAATCAATAAGTAGAGCGACAATATGTTCACCGATTTATCACAGCCACCTTTTCATATCTACCCATACTCTCATATCAACCCGAACATAGCTATCACATAACACACATACCACTGCACTCCCACACTTACAGAATCATCTCAACACGCCACTTGTACACGTACATTCATACTGTCATATAGGTACATACTTCTCTGCATCCCTTCTCTCGCTAGAAATATAATTTTAAGCGTATGTCTATACTATGTACCTACTTACTTTACGAGGGGGGCCTGGTGACCTGTGGCACAGGTTTTCGCAACCTATTTCAGGCACCAGTCCTTCACAAATGAAAATAGTATTTACTCAATTATAGTTATAATCTAGCCTTAAGTTCTAATTTGTGGAAGGAAAAATAAACGTATTTATTATTATACGTGTGTAATGCAAATCCCATTACACACGTGCAGTTTCAATATTACGTTACGGACAAACATTGAAATAAGTTTTAAGGTATAAACAATAATGGTCAAATAATTAGAAACAAAAACAAAAAAGTATAAAAACAATATTTTTTTAAGTATTAGTATTTTTATTCGAAATAAGTGGTATCCACAGCATACCAATAGTTACAATTATATTATTAACAAAAACGGTAATGGGAAACTCACGTAAAATTAATTACGTGAGTTTGTTTCGACCAAAGTCATCTTCAGGGCGAATGCGACCGTACGTGATGTCTACGTACCTACCATACAATGCTATTCGTGAAATACTAATAATGCAGAACTTTATTGGTTCAAATACTATACAGTACAAGCCGAGAGCGCGTATTATACTAATAACTAAAATAAAATTAACCCTATTTACTTTGACCACTATTTATTTTTTTAGGACTAGGCCTATCTATCACGGCAACTCTTGTAAGCTAAAATTAATTACGTGAGTTACCCGTTACTATCTTTCGTAACAATATATATATATATATATATATATCTCGTGAAGTTCCCAAATGAAGTCATGTATGTTCCACTAGTAAGTTCTACCTACCTGGGTACTTCTCCTAAGAAAATATATATATCCCCTAAAATAATATTGTTTCTATGTTTTATTTACCCTCTTTATTACTGACTTCTTCATCAATACTATACAATTATATATACAAAACTGTATATTTTTTATATGTTCTTATGCTGCGCGGTTTCTTCTTTGTTTGTAAACAATATTTTTTTTGTTCGGAAGAGAATGCATGCCATGGTCTCACATAAATTTTGTTTCAATCGGTTGTCTAAAAAAAAATCCGAAATAATCTATGTTTTTTAAACAGTGGCGCTACCGGCTAAGTCGCCAAACATCGGGATATTGATCGGCGTTCAAATAAAGTAAAGGTTAAAAATAACTTAATCAATCGTTTAATCGGTTTCCATTACCACATGTGTGATTAAGTCATTTTTAACCTTTATTTATTTGAACGCCATTCACGAAAACGATGTTCGGTGACTTAGCTGGTAGAGCCCCAGTTCTTATTATAAAACCGATCCCAGCGAGGCATAAAGAGTGAGTCCTCTTACAATCTCTATGATTATATACTTAGTTGCACCTAATGCGAAATATGCACACTAATTTTATTAAATAAGCTTTCTTGTTGTGGGCTAATACATCGAGTTGAATATATTAGAGATTATTATTTAGATTTTATAAATAAAAATCTGCAAATTATTTTAATGTATTTTATTTAAATAATCTATCGTGTTTGGTATGAAATGAAAGATCATTATGATCGTAGTAAACGACAGTGGACGATAGTGGGGGTCATTTACTACATCCTAACTAAACATCTCACCTCAAATATATCTGCAGTAGCCACGACTAAAATGTTCGGTGTACTCACAACCGTCTGCTTCAGCGTCTCATCGTACTGGCCGCCTCCACTGTCCGCCGTCTCCAATCTACTCTGCTGCGGAATTATACTTCTATCTGCTTATTCTTCTATCTAACTATTGGAATTTATACTTCTTTTTAAGGGACTTCATCCTAGTAAATACTCGGAAGAATTAATATCAACCAATACAAATAAATACTTAGTTAACTTAATGAAAATAACCAACAGCCAGCCATCCTTTATATAAAATATAGCCGTCTGGCAACCACGTAATGAAGATATTATTCATGTTCATATCAAGCGTGGTGACTACGGCAAACTACTCCAAATGTCCATGTTATAGTAACCTTTGGAGGAAGCCTATGTCCAGCTGTGGACGATATCAGGCTGATGATGATAGGTATATATACTCGTCATCTGCGAAGATATAAAATTACAATGTTTAATTATATTGGAGACATCATCTCCTATAAATAAAATAAACAAAACTTGCCCTAATACTGAACCCTGCGGGACTCTGCATTGGCGTTATGAATGAGAACCATTTGGGAGTGAGTACTTAAGTAGGAATTAAAGCACTTGATTGTCTGGGTGTTGACATCGTAAACCATCTTTGATAATGATAAGAGAGGAGTCAAAAGCTCGATAGATGTCGATTAGTACCAATACGGTGGCCGTTTCCTCATCCTGAGCATTCAGAACATTAACCATTACATATATTATCGCAGTTGTGGTGAAGATTCTTTCTGGGCCGTGAACCACACGGCTCGAATATAATAATACAAGTATGATAACATAAAGATGCTAAAATTACCAGTATGTACTTTGCCATGTTATCTAATCGTGGCTACACATAGCAAAGTACCTATGCTATTGTATTGTGTCTTCTAGATAAGGAGTTTATGAGTAGATAATGATAATTGTACTTGATGTAGACAGTTAACTGTTATCGTGGTTGGTAAATGCTTGCTTTCCACGCCGAAGGTCTTGGGTTCGATTCCCACCCATGACAAATATTTGTGTGCATGAACATGTCTGTTTGTCATAAGTCTGAGTATAATTATCTATATAAGTATGTATTTACAAAAGAAAAGTAGTATATGTAGTAAGTATGTATATCAGTTATCTGGTTTCCATAGTAGCGCCATTCTGACCGCGTGTGCCAGCCGCTGGGACTCGGTACTGATGGCTCAGTGGATAGGCCTTCACACGAAATCAAGCGCCTGACGTAATTGTACCCTTTACTAACATTAGGCTAAGAACATTGTTACTAACTACTCGTGATCTGTATTTTTGCTAACACTAGGTTAAGAACACTGTTACTAACAAATTTATGGACCAAAGTCTGAAATAAATGTATTTATTATTATTATTATTATTATTATAGTACAAGCACTGCTTAGTTTGGCATCAGATGGCCGTGTAAATAATATCCCAGGATATTAGGTATTATTATTATAACTCTGCGAAGACTAGCTGACTTCGCAGGGCACAACACAGTGCAATTGTGTTCGCATACTCAAGTGCGCTCCCGGCAGCACCGGGGAGCGATCAGGCACCGGACACAGCACGGGCGTATAACGCCTCCAGCGAATGGTTCTGGGCAGTTAATCGATGTTTTTCTTGGCAGTAAAATCTCATTGTCACTTTTTGGTCCAATTTAGTAAACTAAATAAGTTCAGTTTGAAAACTTTTCACAAATTTACACTTAAACACCCTTTTTTCGAGCTACATCGGTAATTAAGGAGCTCAACTTGCGGTTTCTACTGTTTTTGAAGTACCTTTTATCGCCAAATCTCTACCACTGTTAAAAGTTCCCATAAACAGTTATCGTGTTCTACAATGGAGGACCAAACTCGCATCACCTCACTGCAGAACTGCCACGTATGTAGTACTACGTACAACGGGTAATCAGACTTAAGTGGCCACCATAAAGTTGTAGGCATGAGCCTAGCACACCGAAACCTCTCATCTCATTACTCTACTTTTGATTATCATCATCAAGTCAGCCGAATGACGTCCACTGCTGGGTAAAGGTCTCCACAATGGAGTTATGTCCATCATTTGGAGGGATTTGCCGTCATCGCCACGCTTGGCACACGGTCATAGTAAACAGACAGAAACAGACGCTGCGGCCCGCTCACTTCTACGCCCCTCACGGGATGCCATGGGATACTCAATACTCAATTCTTTATTGCATTCCACAATGTATGTCTAGGTGGTAGGTACAAATGAAAAGTTCATCATGGACCCTGTTGGGCACAGCAAAGTAGGAGGGAGGAGGATTTATTTCAGCCATTTAATTCAATTTATATTGAACTTATTTACTTTAATATATATATAATATAGTATAATTATAATGCATTGATCAGTTATTAAGTTAATATATTAAATTATAATGTATTGATCAAATTCATATTTATTGATAATGCCGTAGCATTGGCAGTAGCAATGGATGGTGAAGCCACTATTATAAAATAATGTGCCAGGAAAATAGATATCCTGGCACATTATTCATACACGGCCATCTGAATCCAAACTTTATTTTCTACAAGACTATTGCAGTTATTAGTTAGATACTTTCACTACTTCACCGGACGATAGAGTCAAGCGTGATGGATTATTCTCGAAGATAAGACTACAAACTAAGTAATCCGCAAAGGAGGGCACTCAGAATTTAGAGTTACGGCAGTCACTGTGAGGAGGTGGGCTTTTAGGAACATCTTCTGCAACAACCGCTCTACGTTAATATGCAAACAAACACCTTTTTTTTCACAATTTTATATGATGGGCAGTTTTGGTATGTAAACATAATTAACTAAGCTGAGCTTGTACTATGGAAACCAGATAACTGATATACTACATATACTACTTTTCTTTTGTAAATACATACATATATAGAGAATTACACCTAGACTCAGGACAAACACACAAGTTAATGCACACAAATATCTGTTTGGGTGGGAATCGAACCCACGAGCTCTGACGTGAAAAGCAAGCATTTGCTAACCACGCCACCATAATATACATTCCGCAACATTTGATTGTTTTGTACCAATTCACGCCGATTTAGCTTATTTATAGTATATTTATTGTGTTGCTATAATAATAATAGGTAGGTAATAAAACTCACATGAAGAAGGTTTCGACCAAATATAATTAATTTAAATTGATCGACACTTATCTTTTGCCGAATTGTTAAACGTTATAAGTACATTAACAACAACGATAGGAACGTTAAGTTGCGTGTCGCACCTCTGTTACACATTAACCCTAAATGTTCGATTGGCCGAGCGAAGTTACAATTAACTAAATTACCATACGCACGGCGCCACCCGCCGCGACCCTTCACGCGTACACATAATACATTATTGCAGAAGGAGAGCTGGAGAGCAACGCTCAAACAATGGTCAGTATGCACACAAAGTTGACTTATTAGCATGACGTCGACAGATGGCGTTGGCGGCTGTTCCGCTGTTATCGGTCAATAGAGCCGAGCGGGCGCTCAAGCGATCTCGTGTTACTCCGTTGTGCCTCGTGTACTTGTAATGTGCCTCGTTGGTCTAGCGGTAGCGTGTTCACCCACAGAGAATGAGATCCTGGGTTCAAATCCCGGGTCGGGCCAAAAGTTTAAGTGATTTTTCTGTATAAAGATAAATTTCTCAGCATCAGCCCGAAGTCTGGGAGTTGGCGGTATTATACCCCCGTGCCTCGCAGAGCACGTAAAGCCGTCGGTCCTGTACCTGACCTCTTTCTGGTCGTGTCGCTAGGCGTCCCATCGGATCATGAGAGTGATGGAATAGAAAGTGCTCTGTGTTTGCGGACACACTTGAGCACTATAATATGTCCTGCGCAGATGGCTAATCTCTGTTGAGACGGGCCGCCGTGGCCGAATTCGGCTAGGAGGACATTAAAATTACTTGTAAAGTCGTCAGTACTGTACTGAGTGAATGTAAAGAGAGTGCTCTTTTGTTTTCGCGCATACTTGTGTATCTCCTGTAAACTTGACCAGTTTCCATAGAGATGGATGGATGACTTTAATTGAAAGTCGGCCGTGAGTAATAAATAAGGGTGGCCATCCACACGGCATTCATTCTGTTGGGTATTTGTTGATATTGGTGCGCTGCACCGCACCCCCCTCTACGCTCCTCGGCACGGCGCCACGGGAACACATGTACCTACGTCATCACGTGCGGCTTCACATAACAAATGCTATTCACATATACAGGGCGTCCCGTCAACTCTGAGCACATTTGTTATACAAATATAGAGATTTATTTGTGTCATTCAAATGTGATTTAATATTTGGTTTGAAGTTCCTTAACGTTTATATATTTGTTAGGGGCTGAACTACATACTTGACCCGAAACTTTAGATGCGTATATTTATTTTAGAAAAATGTTACTTTTTTCAATGAGGGCAAGTAGTTTATACAGGAATTCCTCAAAGTGGAGAACAGTGTGAATTTCTTAAATTTAACTATTTAGGATTTTGGATCAATAAATCCTTTATTATTCACTCCTTATTTTCAACACAGATGGCCAGTACAATCAATTAAATACAAACCATGCGATCCTGAAATAGCTTTATCTCGGCGGCGAAATTTTCTTATCGGTCGACCAAATACTCAGCAATTTGGATGTTATGGCTATTCTTACCTTAAACAACGTCTTCAATCCTATATGAATATTTGGGTATCTGAATGATGCGATGTGTTTGTCTGAATAAAACCGGCCAAGCGCGAGTCGGACTCGCCCATGAAGGGTTCCGTAGCGGCAAGTATTTCAGTTGATTAAATGAAAGGTAAATTGCGGTTAACGATTTATTAAAAAAAACTACTAACTAGATCTCGTTCAAACCATGTTCGTTGTTAGTTTACATGGTATTGTACATCATATATATTTATTTGTTTTATCATTCTCTTATTTTTGAAGTTACAAGGGCCCCCCCCGCACTCATTTTACCACTTTGGAAGTGTCTCTCGCGCAAACTATTCAGTTTAGAAAAAATATATATTAGAAACCTCAATATCATTTTTGAAAACCTGTCCATAGATACCCCACATGTATGGGTACGATGGATAAAACATTTTTGAGTTTCAGTTCTATGTATGGGGAACCCCCAAAATTATTGTTCTTCTTCTATTTTTGTGTGGAAATCTTAATGCGGTTCGCCGAATACATCTACTTACCAAGTTTCAACAGTACAGCTCTTATAGTTTCGGAAAAAAGTGGCTGTGACATACGGACGGACAGACAGACAGACATGACGAATCTATAAGTTCCGTTCCGTTTTTTGCCATTTGGCTACGGAACCCTAAAAAGCCATTGTATTGCAAGTTTGAGGATAAAATTATAAATGGATTCCTTTTTTTTCGTTTGTTCCAATGATATTTATGCAATAATGATGCTGACATGTGACATCATCCACCCTGTGTAATAATAATCGCTTGAGAATTCCCAGCTCTTTATCACAACGTGTTAGTAATTTATTTGTTTTATAATGTGTATGAGTGAGGCTGAAACGCGCCATAACATTGAGCCGATTGCCAGTAACACAGATACGCACTGCGGGCTAATGTAATCTAATGCTAATCAGTTCAAACTGTTGGGGCTACAATTTAGTTAGTGTTTAATTAGTGTATTACACTGTACAACTGGTTAAGTAAAGGACATATTCGATATCACACATTTGACTATGTTTTGAGCAATTAAGAATTCCTACAATAGACATGTAAAAGGAAAGAAATAGTTTTTTGGGTTCCGTACTTATCCGCCAAAAGGGAAGCCTGATAAGATCACTTCATTATCCACCTGTCTGGCTCAAAACCCCTAGTTCGCGTAAAAGTAGTATATAAAATGTAAAATAAAATATTTTTTTATAAATGTAAATATTTGAAATTACAATAAATAATACGCAAACCCCACCAAATGGCAACATTAGAGAAATGGGGTAGGCCTATGTCCAGCAGTGGACGACATCAGGCTGATGATGATGATAGGTAAGAGAGTCGGCTATTACTTGAAGCTAAGAAAAATCTAACTTCTAAGCCAACGCAATCAATCTTTAAGTTGTGGATATCAGTATTTTAGGCACCCTATAGGTTTTGGCTCCCTTACGAGTGAAGATATCCTACAATTTAGAAGTATCTAGAAGTCATAGAGTCATCAAATGACAACGAGCAATGTCTTATACCATTCTTGCACATGTCCCTCATCCAACTATTCACAAGATCGTTTGTACAATATAGATTGGGGTGTAGGTACACTTGACCGAGGCAACATAAAATAGTGAGGATAGTTGCCGCACCTAGTACAATGCGCTTTACACGTGTGATCGCGACGATTTAAACGTTCCATTGCGTACAATAAAATGTAGACGTATTTACGTCGCGTTGTTTTTGTTAGCTCGCCGGGATATTTTTAATCGGAGCTTCGAGTGTCAGTGCAGCGACGCCGAGTAATTAACGCAGGCAGACGTTTAATTAAGCGTCGTGGGGCGCGCACCCGGAACCGATCGCGGGGCCCTGCTCGCCGGAGCCGATAGTTCTTAGGTGATTATGAATATACATAGATTTGACGGCCACCATAGCCTAGTTGGGAGTGCTCCTGCCTACGAAGCTGGTGGTCCTGGGTTCGAATCCCGGTAAGTGCAAATATTTGTGTGATGAGCACGAATATTTGTTTCTGAGTCATGGATGTTTTCTATGTATATAAGTATTTATCTATGTATATAAGTATGTATATCGTCGCCTGGTACCCATCGTACAAGCTTTGCCTAGTTTGGGGCTAGGATGATGTGTGTGACATTGTCCCGAGGTATTTTTATTATTTAAGATCCGTAATTTTTTAAGATCCGCTTATATGGACCTCTACCTTAGCATATGTAAAACTATTTAAACAACCATTTATAAGGTCAGAAGACGAAATCAATAGAAACTCAGCGAATACAGGGACAAGAAAGCGAGCCACAGGGGTAAATAAAAAGATTGGAGGAGGCCTTTGCCAAACAAAGTTGGCGATCGAAATCAAATTTGTCAAGTCGTCGATGTTAAATATTCTTTCTAGCATATTTTTTGTAATAATGAAGTAAAGAGGAGCTCATAGCTAGATGCACTCACTATCCGTAAGGGATCGGTGAGGTGAGGCAACTTGGCTCGCGGTCACTCCATGATTTTGATGACGATGACCATCAAAGTGGATTAATTTCTGAGCGTCTCCGTGCTTCGGTGGCACTTTTCGCTGTCGGTCCCGGTTGTAGTCAATAGACAACAATCGTTAAGCCATATTAGAGGCCTAATGGGTGGTTTGACTCTCTCATACTCCCTAACTAGGGTAACCACTGCCCATACGATAAGTAAGTACTAAATGAAGTTCACTAAACTTTACTGAATTAGTTTCGCAAGTCTCTGAGTAAAAGCTTATGTTATTTTTAATATTTATTAAGTTACATGCATGTTAGTGTTCTCTACAGTTTGTGTGTCAAAGGACCTCTGATTTGTCGACGCGGACCATAATATAGTGTAATATTTGTTTAAATATTTAGTGGCATATACGCATACCTGAGTTATATTATAACACAAATGTTATAATAATACAACAAATAGCATTCTTGAGAACAGAATTCATGAGAACTAGTTTACTGAACAATTTTATATATCATGTTTTCTAGTTAATCGTAGCCCAATTGCACTAGGCACTGTTTCAATATTCATTTTTAATATCTATATAGATTGACTGCTATGGGCAAATTAGTTTAGTTGGAGTGAGATGCTTGAATGTATCCTGATAAGGGGTGCAAGTTGTAATTGTATTATGAATAAAAACGTGCGAGATTTAATATGTCTCCTAGCGAACAGATAAAAAAATCCACATCTAGGGCAATACGAGATCCTTAAGGAGACGTAACAATCTCGTGCGAAACATAACGGAAAATCAATTAGTGTTATGTTATCTTCCGTGGTGGGAATTGTTTACAGTATGGATAATTTATAATATAACCAACCTAAAACGATTTCGAAGAATTAGAATTTTCATTTAATAATTATATAGGATGATGTAATCTTGATCTTGATATTGCGAATAATATTGCAATCGCCAAAATCATAAATTATATTCCGTACAGTGTTTTAGTTTAAATAGGGAGCATATTTGAACTATTACTTATTTTTACCTTTACTATTTGTTGATATCCTATTAATATTAATGATTCTTTGGATATTTTAGAAATTCTCGTTAGTTCCTATCACTATTAATTTTCCATTACTCTTAAGGTATAGAATTATGTTCTGGGGTAATTCTATCGGTAAGGACACACTCACTCACACACATTCAAACCACAAGAGAAGTGTTTAGAAGCCATATGGTAAACCATTTTTCCAAACACTAATTTAGCTCAAATTACTTTAAATTTATATCCGAAAATAAAAGTGCTATGTACTCTCTGTTCGAGCATTTAGCTAAATGCTCGAAGTATTTACTCGATAAAATATATAAATAGCAATCTATTTTTCTGTCCCTCACTATGAATGAACAAAAGGGCTATGTTCAGGGTTCCCCTGCCACATCCAATAGAAATTGCTAAATCCGCCGGCCAACCAAAGTAACCGGCATAGCCGGGTCGAACCCTTGCATGGGATCTGTCCACTTTTTCAATTCTATGTGCAATGTGCCCTTGCCCACTGCCGCTTTAGTATGGCAATTCTGATTTAATCTCGCAGGGTTGCGCCAACCTCCTCTCCATTCTTTTTTGGGTGACCTGGGGCCGTCTTATAATAGCCCAAAGTAAACGAGACAAGAGAGGTACCATTATTGGACGAACCAGATATTTTTTCTTTATTTATGAACTAAAATTCATTTTTTAATTAGGAATGGTTACAGAATTAAACTCAGATATCGTCATGATTGGCTCGCCACTCGGTTAACTTTCCACGTTTATTTACACTATGTACAAGTCAAAATATACAAAATTGAGGAGTTAGCTCCTCAGCTGAACAATTTCACTATTACTGAACAGTAATATAGCAGTCACTGCAGCAAGGTCGCAATCTTAGCTGTGTCACTGCTACAAGATCGCGACTAAGCCGAATTCAACACATTAATATTGCGAAGAATAACGAAATCGAGAAGAGTATCGAGCAACTTCGCAGGCGTACATCAGATGATCCCGCCATAGCCTGGTCCCGCTGCATCGCCTCCACCGGATCTGTTAAAATGTGTTTATCGATTAAATTCATACCAAATAATCGAATTCCCAATTTTATAAGAAAGTGAATTCACATCAAACGTAATAACATACTAACTTTTTAAAAATGACTAGGTCTATTAAACGTATAGCAATTTACTGTCGGGTAATATCAGTATCGTCTTTTGACGATACTGATATTAGCATTAACAAAGCCTGGTAACATTAGGGGTACAGGAGCCTCACCGGAGTCGCGCAGCCGCAGCTGGGTGGCGGCGGAGCGGCCGGCGGCCGTGCAGACGTAGCGCGCCGCGTCGCGCGGCGCCAGCGCGGCCAGCGTGAGGCGCGAGCGCACGCGCGCCGCCCAGCGCTCCGTGTCCAGCGCCACGCCGCCGCACATTGTTACATTGCTAACATAAAGCACACTCACCGGAGTGCCGCAGCCGCAGCCGGGTGTTGGCGGCGCGGCCCGCGGCCGAGCACGTGTAGCGGGCCGCGTCGCGCGGCGCCAGCGCGGCCAGCGTGAGGCGCGAGCGCACGCGCGCCGCCCAGCGCTCCGTGTCCAGCGCCACGCCGCCGCACATTGTTACATTGCTAACATAAAGCACACTCACCGGAGTGCCGCAGCCGCAGCCGGGTGTTGGCGGCGCGGCCCGCGGCCGAGCACGTGTAGCGGGCCGCGTCGCGCGGCGCCAGCGCGGCCAGCGTGAGGCGCGAGCGCACGCGCGCCGCCCAGCGCTCCGTGTCCAGCGCCACGCCGCCGCACATTGTTACATTGCTAACATAAAGCACACTCACCGGAGTGCCGCAGCCGCAGCCGGGTGTTGGCGGCGCGGCCCGCGGCCGAGCACGTGTAGCGGGCCGCGTCGCGCGGCGCCAGCGCGGCCAGCGTGAGGCGCGAGCGCACGCGCGCCGCCCAGCGCTCCGTGTCCAGCGCCACGCCGCCGCGCGCGCTCTGCGCACAGGTACACGGCTGTAGTAGCGACAGCTTGTACACGCAATTATTGTTTTACTTTTTAACATTCACTTATATGTATAACTAGACACGCTGTTTCGAATAAAAACTCTGTCCCAGTGCGGCGCGCGAGGTGAGGGGCGCGCGCGCGGCGGCCAAAATTGCTTACTGAGTTGCAGCGCACGCACTGCAACTCAGTGAGCAAATTCTCAATATGGGATTGCGCGTCTAGTGGAATACATATAGGTCAATGTTTTTTAATACTTAGTCAATATTTAGTTTTACCAAATCTTGTCTGAATGCTTCTGTCCATACTGAAATAAGATTACAAGATTATTTTTGTGATGGACCTTGTATGTATAACGCTGGTCGCACTTTAAAGCCAAAGAAACGTTAAAACCGAGCAAAAAATACGCAGTGAGTTCCTCTACTACCGGTCTCAGCGCAACATGTTCTAGTGGAGCATGTACACGGTTCATTTACTTAATTCAATTACTTTGCAAGATTGGTTGCCTGTAGGCAAAGTAGTTGTTTTTAGCTGGCCTGGCGTTTCCAGAGCAAGATCTCTCGCTCTGACTTGTCTCTTCAACTGAACCCATACGTGTTCTATCTTTCCTATTAACTTGAATTATCAGCGAATAAAACTAAGTTGCATACTTTTTCTACCAGATATAGGAGATCAATAACATAAACTAGAAATAAAAAAGCCCAGGATAGATCTTTGGGGCCCCCCATTCTCACATAATGACGTGTCGAAGAAACATCATCCATTAAAATGAGTGTACGGTGGTCAATGTAATCGAAACGAAAGATTCTTAAAGAGATCACAGATAACTCCCAGCACATCCTGTGACCTCTACTAAGCTTCATTAGGGTAGACCCAATGCATCTTCGCATGGTAGACGCATTGAATCCCTTAGACTACGCTAGAATACATCCTGCATCTTGAATAGAGCGGCTTGACTTTGATTTTTAATCGATCCCTAATTCAATCAAATTAGCGCATTTTGGGTATTAACATCTCGACCTGGTCGTATTTCGTGCTTAATTCTTAAGTAGAAAAGTCCGCAACAATTTAAAGCAATTTTTTTTTTAAACTAGTCGTATTCCAATGATCTTAGTTTAAGCTCGTGGCAAAAACTAGAAATGAATGACGGCACGGTACTGCCAAAGATACAAAGGAAAAACACGAGTAGGATGATATGGCAACTAGAAACTAGATGATATGAAAACTAGAAGCCAGGATTCAGGAGCTCATAGCCAGTTGCCCTCATTGGTCCGAATATTAAAGAAGAAGTTAAGCACTTAAACACACGTCTTGATATGGAGGACTACAAAAAGGATTGTATTGATGTATTTCGGAGGACAAATTAAGCTGTTGGCACGGCTGCAGGCCTCCTGGACTGTGACCCCTGCCAAAAGGAAAGATACCTGTAAGTTCATAAGCTGGTCTCCTTTTTGCCAACGTATATCGAGGGCCGGCAGCGGCAAGTCTCGCGGCGGCGGCTCGTAGCGCGCCTCGCACGTGAGCGTGACCGTGCCGCCCAGCTCGCCCGTCGCCTCCTCGCTCTCTACCGACACCACCACAGTCGGCATCGGCTCATCTGTCAACATTAGTTATCAGGCTAACTACCTGCCCGCGGGCCGCAGGGTATTAAGGCTATACCTCGGCACCCTCTTATTAGGTACGAGCTCAATCACACGATTGCACAGGCCAATTATTTGTGGGACTCATAAATAGTTGTTCTACGCCTGGGTATGGTATTAAGTCGCGCGCAGTAGCACGGGACTTAATGAACATGCAATCACAATTACATTGCTTTATTTATTAAGGTGGAGCGGGTGTTAACTTTATAAACAAGTACGTTAACTTACGCGCTCACTTAAAAAAATAATTTAAATAAATACAACCTTACTACAGCTACCTAATCAAAAACTTGATTTAAACACCACAGACCTAGACTCAGACAGACGTTTTTATCCCCTACAAGTTGTTTATTGCCAAATTATTTTACCCTTCTTCTTAAGGTAAGAATTATATAATCACTTTTACTCTTAAACATTTTAAAATCTATTACTATAATACACCCGAGACACTGACCGAGGGAG
Source organism: Pseudoips prasinana (assembly GCA_951640165.1). Lineage (NCBI taxonomy): Eukaryota > Metazoa > Arthropoda > Insecta > Lepidoptera > Nolidae > Pseudoips > Pseudoips prasinana. The sequence goes on from OX621248.1 coordinate 36,559,370, forward strand.
CGCAAAAGGTTGTCGACTGTAGTACTTGGTTAAGTTAAACGACAGTGTTACGTTCTAACGCAAACTTTTGTCCTCGTTTACAAGGAGACCTTTGGGTTTATGGCCATAGGGTTATTTATATAATAACCCCATGCACGCGGTCAGTCTCTAGATGGGTGATCGTCAAAGTGGTTTAATTTCTCAGCATATCCGTGCTTCGGAGGGTACGTTAAAACTTCGGTCGTAAGTACTTTTTATTCTGTGCTTCGGTCCCGACTGTTGTCGTTAGACAACGGATTTCTGTAAGAAGGCCTTGAAACTCACATAGTCGGCCATACGGCAAGAAACAGCAAACGAGTTATGATCCGTCTGGAACGGGGACGACCAATTTTATTCAGGTAATACAATTCGCATACTTCATGTTCTAGATCCGCGCGTGAGGCTTATGGAAGCACTTCAACTTTCCAAAATCTCTGAACCGCGCAGAGCCCACGACCGAAGTATCCACTTGAAGCGGAGGTGTCTTTCACACAGGTGCCATCAGCGTTCGCCAAACTTGTCGGAACAGCAACCTGACCACCTGGCTGCACGACCCTTACATTTCTCAGATTATTGCCAGGACATTGGCTCCAAGCAAGAAATCCACCGGACCAGGTGTACTAAAACTGGGGTCTGGGGACAACTTAACCTGTGGGTAACCTAAGATATGAATGAGGAATACCTCATTACAGTAGTCGGAGGGCGACACAACGGACGAGAAGAATTTATAGTATAAAACATAACATCTTGTGAATGTTGTAGAAAACATAAGCGAGATTGAACATGAGATGATATTATACACCCTTGCGAGCCAGAGTCCAACTATCGCAACACAATTCAACGTCTAGATGGTCCCAGACCCTCACACAAACTGTGGGTGGCGGGGGACTATAGTTGGGGCGGATGCCTGGTGGCTAGTACAGTCTAGACGGAGACCAATTCCCGCTCCCAGGCGGTGGCACGCCAGGCCTCCTCTGCGCGATGCCTCGACCGTACATCAACCGTGGCGGATGATACAAATATAGATAACCAAAATGTCTACATACCTATATCATTTATGATTTACAAGAGGAGTTTTAGAACTTAGCTAAAACTTGGCCCATCATAGACTATTGTGTTGCACAATTTCTACCGGACAGTGCAATATTTAAAATAAAATATAATAAAAAAGGTTTTTATTCACGTAGACTTTAAAAAAGCGCTTGTAAATAGTCAGAACATATTCGTAGTAATATATAATTAATTTATAATTATTTCTAGGTACATATAGATATTTAGGTACACGGATTGTAGGAAATAATTTACAATAAAGAAAATCGTTAAGTTTCAAAATAGTCTGCCAATCTGTGCTCAACTTTCTGTAACGCATATGAACAAACCGCTCACCACATATTTTGGAAATGTGATCTCTGGCAAAATCAGTGTGATATTATGTTAAATAGCTTGCAACTAATATCTGGAGTAGTTTATTATACGGATCTTGTAGCAACAAGGAACAACTTTCATGCGTTTAAGCGTTTTTGCCATACCTAAGATTGGAATCAAATATAAAAGCTCACTTAGGACCCTTAAATTGATCCTCGGTGCTTTTGCAGTGTCATTTCATTGTGTACCACTGTTGATCCTGGCTTACAGGAGTTGCAGTGGTGGGTAAGAGGGGGGCTTTCAGAAATAGAAATTAGTTAAGTTACTTCTTAATTAAGTTCTTAAATAATTTATATTTCTAAAAGTATTAGGTAACTAGGACATTGATGACTCCAGCATGTTGAAACATATATACAGATATCGCAGGGCACAACAATGCATTCATAAAACGTTGTACTAACCTACAACGGTGAGGTTGAAGAAGAGGCTCAGCTTGGGCTCGGTGTTGACCTGGCACTCGTAGCGGCCAGCGTCGGCGCTGCGCAGGCGCTCGATGCGCAGCGAGTGGCGCGCGCCCGCCGCCGCCGCCGACACGCGCGCGTCCGCCGTGAACACAACGCCGGCGTGCGACAGGATCTGCAGGTCCCGCGACCGGACCCATGACACCTGCACCAACAAATCAATACATTTATTGTTTTTCAATATTTAATAATAAAAAGAATATCCTGGGACATTATTTACACACGGCCATCTGATCCCAAACTAAGAAGAGCTTGTACTATGGAAACCAGATAATTGATATATACAGTCGTGGTCAAATAATTGTGAATTATTTTTTTATTTTCCAACGAATCTTAACAATATTCCATATCTTTTACATGTAAGTGTAATTAGTCATTTATGTGCGCTATTATACAAACAATAACAACTTCTTAAACATTAAACCTCTTTACAGTATAGCTGATAGATTATCATAGTACTTTATGTTCAAAGAATGCTGGCTGGCCATTTAATTAGGGACACTAAGGTATTGCGTTCTAATCTCAAAATTGGATGTTTAATACGTTTTTGTTTCTTTTCTTATTGTTTCGTGGTCGTTATGGCGGCAATCCAGTTTATATTTTAAGATTTGAGAATTATTTTGAAGAAAAATGGGCAATAATAAAAGTTGCGATCCAACACTAGGAAAAATTATCATGAAGTTTGTCGAGCGTAGTTGGTCATACCGAAGGATAGCACAACATTTAAATTGTTCAAAATCTATGGTATGCAATGCAGTGCAATATTTCAAACGCTATAACACAGCTTTAAATTTGTCCAGAACAAAAACTATGGTATGCAAAGCAGTGCAACATTTCAAGCGCTATAACACAGCTTTAAACGTGTCCAGAACAAAAACTATGGTATGCAATGCAGTGCAACATTTCAAGCGCTATAACACAGCTTTAAATGGGTCCAGAACAAAAACTATGGTATGCAATGCAGTGCAACATTTCAAGCGCTATAACACAGCTTTAAATGTGTCCAGATCAAAAACTATGGTATGCAATGCAGTGCAACATTTCAAGTGATATAACACAGCTTTAAATGTGTCCAGAACAAAAACTATGGTATGCAATGCAGTGCAACATTTCAAGCGCTATAACACAGCTTTAAATGTGTCCAGAACAAAAACTATGGTATGCAATGCAGTGCAACATTTCAAGCGCTATAACACAGCTTTAAATGTGTCCAGAACAAAAACTATGGTATGCAATGCAGTGCAACATTTCAAGCGCTATAACACAGCTTTAAATGTGTCCAGAACAAAAACTATGGTATGCAATGTAGTGCAACATTTCAAGCGCTATTACACAGCTTTAAATGTGTCCAGATCAAAAACTATGGTATGCAATGCAGTGCAACATTTCAAGCGATATAACACAGCTTTAAATGTGTCCAGAACAAAAACTATGGTATGCAATGCAGTGCAACATTTCAAGCGCTATAACACAGCTTTAAATGTGTCCAGAACAAAAAGATCGAGAAAAACGACTCCGCAAGAAGATAGAACGATAACCAGGTTAGCTAAGAGAGATCCGTTTCTCGGCTCTATTTCAATTAAACACGAAGTGTTTGGGGCAAACGAAAGAGCCGGTGTATCTGCGAGGACCGTTCGACGACGTTTGGTAGAAGCAGGGTTGACGAGTTTGGTCTCGTCAGAGAAAAGTACATGTTGCCATTGGTCGTAGGTCCAATGTCCATATTTACGTGCAGACGCCAAACGAGCATTTCTATGTTCTTTCTTCAACAACGGTACTTTGCGAGCCACTCTTCCGAACAACCCTGCTTCTACCAAACGTCGTCGAACGGTCCTCGCAGATACACCGGCTCTTTCGTTTGCCCCAAACACTTCGTGTTTAATTGAAATAGAGCCTAGAAACGGATCTCTCTTAGCTAACCTGGTTATCATTCTTCGGTTAATTTGATTTCTTCAGATGGAAGACAATATGTACAGCGTTCTGTAAAAGCGGAAATGAATCCAAGATTCACAAAAAAACAGGTGAAACATGGCGGTGGAAACATTAAAATGTGGGGTTCATTTTCTGGACGTGGAGTGGGACCTGTGAGGAAATTTCAGGGTAACTTAGACCAACATCAATACAAGGCAATATTGGAAGAAACTATGCTTCCCTATGCTGAGGAGCATCTCCCTATTATATGGACGTTTCAGCAGTATAACGACCCGAAACATACCGCCCATTCAGTCAAGTCGTTTCATACCAGTCAGTCTGTATCGGTGATAGATTGGCCAGCAAATAGCCCGGACCTCAACCCAATTGAGCACCTTTGGCACAAAATCAAGAAAAAAGTTGCCACTTATCGTAATACAAATTTGGATGAACTTCATGAAGCTTTTTGTGAGGCATGGGCAAACATTCCTGTCCAAACATGTCAGAAACTGATAATGTCTATGCCACATTGGTGTCAAGTGGTAATTACTAACAAAGGTTTTGCTACTGGGTACTGATTTTACACGTAATAAAATGGAGCTGTTAAAGATATTATAACACTGCAGATTATAAGTTTTGTTTAACTGTATTTTTCATTATACTTTACTGTCCTTAATTAAATGTCCACTTCAGAATTGTACCTTAATATTTAATACATGTTTAATCTTTGATATTAAATACTTTTTCTATTTATTAACCGACTTCCAAAGGAGGAGGTTCTCAAGTTCACCGGTATTTTTTTTTTATGTATGTACACCGATTACTCGGAGATTTATGATCCGATTTACGTGATTCTTTTTTAGTTTGATGCGGAATAGTTGCCATTTGGTCCCATAAATATTTTATAAAGATTGGTCTTGTAGTTTTCATTTTATGGACATTTTTGTATGAAATTTTTTGTTTAAGTGGACGATGTCGATGATGCACAGACGTTTGTAAATCTTAGCTAGTCAAGCTAGACTCATCCTGTTCAAGTGTGTCTTGGCATGAACTTAAACAACAATTTCAGACGACTAGCGTTTAATACGCACGTATAAGCTTTTTTTTTGGAAGCGCATGTATTTAGCACCAGCGTATTTTTTTATGTACGTACACCGATTACGCTGAGATTTATGAACCGATTTACGTGATTCTTCTTTAGTTTGATGCGGAATAGCTGCCATTTTTAGGGTTCTGTAGCCAAATATCTTTCACAAAGGTTCTTTTTGATTTGTCATGTCTGTATGTCTGCCCGTCCGTATGTCACAGCCACTTTTTTCCGAAACTATAAGAACTATACTTTCGAATCTTGGTCAGCAGATGTATTCCGTGACCCGCATTAAGATTTTCACACAAAAATAGAAAAACAAACAATTAAATTTGGGGGTTCCCTATACTTACTTAGAACTGAATTTAAAAAAAAAATCATTAAACTATACATGTGGGGTATCTATGGATAGGACTTCGAAAATGATATTGAGGTTTATAATATATTTTTTTCTTAACTGTATAGTTTGCGTGAGAGACACTTCCAAAGGCATAAAATGCCCCCCCCCCCACCCCCCCTCCCTGTAACTTCTAAAATAAGAGAATCATAAAACTAAAACAAATAGATGATGTACATTACCATGCAAACTTCCACCGAAAATTGGTTTGAAAGAGATCTGGTAAGTAGTTTTTTTAATGCGTCATAAATCGTAAACCGCAATTTACCTTCCATTCTATCAACTCAAATACTTGCTGCTACGGAAAGAAACATTCCGCCTTTCACGGGCGAGTCCGACTCATTATCTAGGTAATCAATGATAAATAAGACCTAGGCTATCAGCCCTCTGCTCAGTAGACTCGTTGGCTAATCGATCATTAATAAGACCTAGTCTTCATAGACTCATACCCTCTGTTCAGCAGACTAGATGGCTATTCGATCATAAGATCATTCGATGCATAATAAGATCTAGTGTATAAGCCCTCAGCACACAGACCCGTTAGCTAGATGGTCATATATACGACCTAACCTATGCGCTTGCTGTTCAGACTTTCATAAATTGTAGCTAATCTAGACTCGTACTGTGTAAGTTTTCTTAGAGTGAACGTAATTTTATGTAGTTTTTCTTACTTTACAAACGGTCTTTTAGATCATTCACTGTGCCACAAGAACGTGAAAAAGAGTTTCGAACAACATTTTTTCCGAAGATGTTTCTTTTTTCCGTTCTCGTTTGTTGGGATCTATGGTTTTGAGGCGCGCGCCACCTTTCGAAGTCCTAACCATAGCTAGACACTAAAAAGTAACAAATAAAAAAAACTTCGTTTAAAAACCGACTTCAAAAACTAAAAAGTATAAAAAATATCTTAATAAAGATTTAATTTAATACATCACTTATAATATAATATTAATGAAATAATATAATTTGTATGTGCTACCTATTGATAGGTTTGAAGTCGGTGCCAAGCCCTAAGCAAAATAAAAGTTAATATTACATACAGCTTTCATACTTTGCGATGAAACTCCTACACTAAAGATTAACCTAAGTAAATAAACTTAAAGAATAATATGAATTAATATGAAACAGATGAAACTGTATCATAAAAATATATGACGACCGTCAACGACGTCTGCACGTTTGGGTTGTTTGTGTAGAAATACGAAGCTATCCCGCTGAAAGTAACACGCGGCGAGTGTGGTACCTACTATTACATTTGGCTTGGCACCGACTTCAAACCTATCAATAGGTAGCACATACAAATTATATTATTTCATTAATATTATATTATAAGTGATGTATTAAATTAAATCTTTATTAAGATATTTTTTTATACTTTTTAGTTTTTGAAGTCGGTTTTTTTAAACGAAGTTTTTTTTATTTAATCTTTTATTTACTGCCATTTATAGCATAATAATCGGACCACATTATGCAAATAATAGGTGCTGAGAAATCAATAGGGTTTTATATTTATATGTACATAACCGGTTATAGCCCTTCACTATCTTGAATGTCCGTAATTAGTTGACCACTACTGTATATAGTAGTATATACAGTCGTGGTCAACTAATTTCTTTTGTAAATACATACTTATATAGATAAATTACACCCAGACTCAGGAGAAACAAACATATTCATGCACACAAATATCTGTCCTGGGTGGGAATCGAACCCACGACCTACGCTACGGCGTGAAAAGCAAGCATTTGCCAATAGTAAAATTATTTTGTAAACGCATGGAATAAAAGGCCTTTTTATGCTATTTTTATTAACTACTAGCACGATGGAAAGCAAGCCGACGCGAATGAACAGAGAATAGCCTTAGAAGCGTAGGAGTAGTATTCCTATGGCCCTGTAAGCATCTAGCAATATTAGCTCACATCTCTGCCAAATCCAAAGAAAGCAAGTTCAATGGTCTCGCGTATATCCTATACGCGAGACCATTGAGTTAAACAAATAGAGAAGCAAACCTCATTATGGCGCGTCGCAAAAAGTGAAAAAATCAAAAGTGCAAGAAAATCCATATAGATGGTCGTTTTCCGCAATAAACAAATGGGAAACGATCATGAGTGGGGATATAACCGAGGTCGCAGGGACTACTACAAAATGAAATAAAATTGCGATACAAACATTCGCGAAAATGATAGTTTGGCAGCGGATGCTTCCGGGAAGTGGAGCGGTGGGCGGCGCGGCGCGTGCCGCTATATGCGGCGCGGCAGGGGAGGGAGTCGTTGACCGGCATTTTTCACATCGCTCACGATCAGTGTCAGGTGACGGTTTTAGCGCGTGACGTCGCTCAAGGATAGCGTCACCAGCGCACGCGCCGCACCTACTCACTGCCCACCACACCGAGATTCTCTAATCTCCTAATGTGCTTCACATTTCATGAAGCTTCACGATTCGTATGATATTTCTGGCGCACCGTTAAATTGTTTACGATTCTCGTTTTTGGGTCTTTGGCATTATTTCATTTAAGAATCGAATGACGAATCCGTCTATTTAATTTTAAAAATGATTATATATTAAGTTATTTGGTAATTATTTCTGCGGGTTTAATACTGTTACGTCATGCAATCATTTAGTTGCAATATTTCATAAAGTCTTATTAGACAGAATATTATACTTGCTGTTACATCGCGGCATCGCTATGTTTTACAAATTATTTTAATTGTATACACTTTTATTACCATCAGGTCATTTTTCGCCCCACGTCAAAGTTTGAAATAATTAAATTATGCCCGAGGGTGAGAGAAGCCTAAGCTCAGGGGTTAATCCATAAAAACATTACTCAAAGCCCAGCAGGGGTTACAATGATTCTATAATATTTATTTTAACTACAGTTTTAAAAGTAGCCGTGTTGTCCGACCCTCCTAACTATTTAGATATCGATCATCTTTAGTTAAAAATGGGAATGGTATTGGTGCTAACGAATAACAGACGTGATACTGATAAGATATGGTATTCAGTACGTACCGACTTGTCATGCAACCGCAGCACGCGGCAGTCGAGCGTGGCGGCGTGCCCCACCGGCGCCACCACGGCCGTGCGCTGTTGCGGGGCGAACGCGGGCCCGCCTCCCGCGCCCCCCACCGACCCTGACGCCCCCGCGCTTTCCAGCACGGACACAACTTCGCCCTCAGCGCACCATCCCGCGCGCCCTGGAAATAATAAACATTGTCGGGAAAACGACATACGAAAAAGATTCTATGGGTGATATCACAAAATGAATTACACAAAACTCAAAACTAAAGCAATTTCTGCCAATGTGGATGGTTCATAGTCTTAACGGCAAAACGCCTATCCCGAATCCTGGACGGGGTGCTGGTTTGATCGCCACCGGACGGTTACGTTTATGATTTCCCATTTATAAGTTCAAAACGAATTATAAAGCACTATTAAGAGGAAACTATCAAATATAGTGGTGTACCACGCTTACAATTGCCTACCGTGCCTACCTGTAGTACCTACATTGCAACCCTGAGGCCCTCCATATCTTTGATTCATTCACAAAGTGACCGTTAAATAGTTATAGTCGTTTGTATATTTTTGAAATACGGATCTGAAATTTTTGTTTATCCAAAACATTTACAGAAAAAATAGGTTGTAAGGTGTTTGTGGTGTAAAAATGTAAATATAAATCATGTTGCATAGAAGAAACTAGATTTACAGATCATTGAAGATATCAGGTACTCGAATGATGCGATATCTAACGGTTAGGTACATGGTTTACCACTAGACACTCGCTCATTACAGTGGCTGCGCAAACATTCCAAGACAAAGTCTTGGCCACAATCACTGACAGAGTGTACTGAATCTAATCTACATATATAAATCATCAGAATTAACGTCATGCAAAGATAGGATTGTGTTATCTTTGTTTGTTTGTAACGGATAAACTCATAAACCACTAACTTTTTTTAAAAGCGCAGAAATTTATATGGGCTATATATAATGTTCAAAAAATTTAGGATCCTACAAAAATTACAAGAATTCTCCCAAGATATCGAAGTATTGAATTATTTGTCGTACGCAGCGAACTATTGATGAAACATGTTCTCATCATTACGCACAAACACATCCATGAGGTAATGTGTCTCATTAATATAGTTAAGTTATAGTAACCAGTTTTTGTCCAATCGCTGTATTGAGAGAAAAATATCGTTATTGTAACACTCTCAATTAATAATTCTAGATAATTAGTATAAATATTACAGTGATGGTGATGTCAACAATTTAAGAATGTGTAGTGCATATTCTTGCGACAAGAGAACATTTTGATATGATTACGCGTATGTAGCGGTGCGCGAGTGCGGCTGCGCGCGCGCAAGGTCGCGCGCGGGTTGAATGGCGTGACGTCACGGGCACGTACTAGCGGCGCTGCGTCCGGTGCAAGCACTGACTCACTGCATTCATATGCGAACCATGTAAACACTGACATTTGCACACATTACATTCATTACACACGGCGCGACACACGAGCGACACGCGCAACGTGCTGCTGCGGCACACGCTCATTGTAAACATATATTCTAATTGGGCTACAAAACACTTCAACAAAAAGTCAGAAACAAGCATAAGGTCTACCGGTGGTCAGCTCATAAGTAGTCTTTAAAGCTTGCAACACACATGCAATCACTCTAGTGTTGCCAATCCTTTCCCCTTTCCCGATGGCGTCACCCACGAACACAACATTAACGATACATCCTATTAGGTACCTGGACTGTATTCTAAAAGGTGCTCTGCAGAAATAATGGAGGTACTTCCTTAGTCAAGAGCGGGATGAATGTGCTTTAGGCGCACCTAGAGCGGGCAGAATGATATGCCATACCGAGGGATGACTTGTCTGTGACTCTAGAGCTAAAGCCTACAGAAGCGGTAGCATACCCCCAAAAAGTGTTTTGTAGTCTGTACTCTGGACTTTTTCCAAATAGTTAATATTTCAAAAAGTCCACGTCTATAACTATCGTCTATTTTCATCATTTTAACAAAATTCCCAATTCAATATAAGTATAATCGTTGCGACTGTGCGTAGATTGTATTGCGTTTCCTAAACTTATCTCAATTCATTTATTATGTTATTTGTAATCTATACTGAACTGTTACTTATGCCTTTTTATTTCCTTCGTGTCAATATTTTGATTAAATGCATTCTTTTCTTCTTTTTTCTTTATAATACTGTCGCATTATAGTACAATAATTATAATACAATGAATACAGTTTGACCATGCCAACTGTACCCATGGGTATAGCGTCGACTGACTGTATGAAACATAGAAGTTGATATTTCATCATCATTATTCAGAAACAAATTCTGTTATATTTTAAAAACGTATACAAAATACCAACTCTCACATTTATAAAAAAAATATTGCGTGGTTGTCGATAATGATCACTCATGAACGAAAAAGTGCCAAAGTTTCTACTCATGAAAAGGCCAAAAATGTGTTAAAATATTCCGTCGTCTTAAATTTAGTCTCCAAATCTCCTAATAACCTAAATTAACACAAATCCAGGCGCATTTTCTTTGTAGCTTAAACAGTAAGACGAAATCCAGAGTAATATTCCATAGTAAAGCCTAAACTTATATATGTATGAAGTGATCTAAGTATGAGTATAATAGTTAAAGCATAAACTGACCGTCGCCCGTCCTACATAACAGCTTTTATTTTCAGAAGTGATCGGCAGTAAGTACCACACATTTGGAGTGACTCATAGTTTTTATTTGAAGTATAATTTTGAGTTTATTATAACGATGCGTAAAACGTTGCTTCCTGTCACACGCAATTAGGAAATCTTTAACATTTCCTTTGACTTCTAAATTATTATCGGCGTGTATATAAACACGTTTGACACAGAAGAACAACTATCTACGCAATTCTAAATTAAACCACGTGTGGAAAATCATCTAGCAAAATACACGCAAATAAATGTGCACTTCCTATATAAACATGCCAATTAGTTGGTGACTTGGCGCGCTTTGTTAATAGACTAAACAATTTTTATGCGCATTAAAGATTTAGAGTAAAAGTAGATAGATTCAAATATTTCTCGTAACTTCCTTTTACCTAGATGGTATTTCTTCTAGTAATCTGTTCATTGTGCAATTAAAAATAACTCAAATATATCAGATAAAAATATAATTTTCATCGTTATCATAAATTTTATACTTGCCTATTGGCTGACTCATAACAAAATACAATAATTTGACTGAAACGTAAATGATTACCAATTCATGCCTTTGAGTTCAAATATGATCCCCGACAATCAAGTACTATCCTTTGATTATGAATATGATAACGAATTTGGTTAGTCAAGTTAGTTTCATGACATTAATTGTTTTAGATTTATCTGGCCATTGTGTTCCAATGGCGTAAAACGTCTGATCAGGATAAACAGCATCCCAGCCGATCCTGATTTCCATAAGCAAAAGTAATCAGGACTCAGAAACCTTATAAATGTTCCACTAGTTCCCAATGTATTCAACTGCAGTTGCTCTCACATTAGTACAGTAGTTCGTATCCGCGAAACAAGGTTACAACAGACTCGAAGCGTATCGCCATCAATTTCTATTCCACTTAGGTTAGACTAGTAGCCAACTCTAACAGAAATAGGGAAAAGACCAACTCTTCAATACAAACAATAGATACAATGAGCGTAGCTTGCACGGATGCAGGACGGCCCGGCAGCACTCGGCGCAGGATGCGGGCGCACGTGCGCGCAGCTGCGCCAGCGCCGCCGCCGGAGCGCCGCGCTATGCGTACTGCTCCAACGGAAATAATATACACCGCCCTTATGAAGTTACAATGTTAGGTTTCATTTATGCTCACATTTCCCTCTATCGTTTACTTACTAACTATATAAAAATAGTTATTTATGTATGTATTAATTACGCAATTATTCTGGTTTAGCGAATGAGATATAGTTGAATATACATATATTATTATATACTTTTATTATAAGTTATGTATGGTATAACTGGAGGACGCCCCGTCACTCAATACGTAATATACTTGTTAAATGCTCTCGGGAATAAAAAAATAACAAACATATTCCACTACCTATTTCTTTACGACATTTTTTATGTTTTGATATTTAAGGATACCTATTTTTTAGTTAATGCATATTAATGTTTCGAAATAGCTCTTATGATAAAACTGGAAAACGTTTAACGCACATTTAACTCTATGGGCCTATATTAAAATAGAAACCAATTAACCGCATTGTGACATTGCCGGGCTTTGCTTTCTAGAGCAGCTCCCGAAATAACGAGCGTAGGTACTACGCGTAGTAGCGCGCGCCCGGTGAGAGCGTCCGCACTGCGCACCCCACTCACCGCGCAAACACTCAATATTATTAAAAAAAATAAGATTACGAACGATGATAGCTTTCTGTTTAAATCCAATTACTCGAATGCTATTGAGAGGAGACATTGCTACATATTATTTTCTGGTAACCGTCAGAAAATCACTAGTTTCCGGCTGTTGTAAAATACAAGCGTTCAGTGCATGTGATTAAAACGATTTTTAAATGAAAACTGTCTATCAGATAACGCCATTTGAACGCAAACCAATATTCGTTTTTTATTTAAAAATAAAATCGTGATTTCAGCTAAAACTGCATAACCCCCGTCATTTGTAGGGAGCTTCGCTTTCTATGATTTGGCCCCTATATGTATGATATACATACAAGGAATAAACTGTGAAGACGTTTAAGTGTATAATCAGTTTGGAATATTTAAAACCACGCTTGTGCTCAAATACTACAATATTGCTAAACCCAAGCTATTTATTTATTTTGTTTATTAATACTATAAACAAAATAAATAAATAGCTTGGGTCAACTAACACATAGCTATCTAATCGCAAACAAGGCAGTTCCTGGCAACTAGACAACTGATGAACATACTTATATATTTCCAAATATATACATATCATAGATAAATTTCACCGTGACACAGAAAAATTAATCGTGCTCATCGCACAAAGAGTTGTCGTTAATCAACAGGCCAGTAGAATTCAGACTTTAACTTTGTCAAACATTCGAACTGGGACCCGAATATGAAAGCTAGAGCAGCTTGGATCAGACCATTTGCATAAATATTTAACTAAACACGTGTCACATATTTGTGCAGATGATGATGATATAAACTTGTGACTAATACAAACACGTTTGGGAAGCGTGCACTAATACATACATAGACTCACGCCTGTTTCCCAGAGGGGTAGGCAGAGACAACGGATTTCCATTTGTCACGATCTTTGCATACTTCTTTTGCCTCGATTACTGTCATTATATTCATCATACATGCTCGCCGGTTTAGGGTACTTCTGACCTGCCCTTTCTTGAGAACTTCTCCAATTTGGTCACAGAATTTTCGACGTGGTCTTCCCCTTCCGGTTGTCCCATTCACACGGTATACTTCTTTTGTCAATCTTCTTTCATTCATCCTTTCTAAATGGCCAAACCATCTCAGCATGCCTTTTTCAATCTTTGTGACTACATCCTCTACATCCTGTGCACTCATAAACTATTTTTTATCCCCCCGAGGGGCAACGTGTGTTGTAAGTGCGATTATTGTTGTCACTATTGTTGTGCCTTTAGTCACTCCCGCGACATAAGTGCACACGCATGTATGCGTATTAAACATGCACTCCGTCGATTCTTACCTTTGTTACCGACTTCAAAAAGGAGGAATATACTCAATTCGACGTGTTATTTTTTTTTGTGAATTTACACCTAGTCGGTGTATTCAGAATTTGAGAACTGATTTACGGGTTTGGTTTTCAATTACATAGAAACAGCTTTCGAATTGCTCCCACATTAGGTAGGTAGGTAAAGTAGTAAATGGCAAACAAAATAACAGGCGCTTCTCCGTGCTGGTTATTTTACCATGTAGCTTTACTAATATTATCAAGAAGAAAGATTTGATTGCTCGTTTGTTTGAATAGAATGAGCTCCAAAACTACTGGACCGATTTGAATAATTCCTCCCGTTTGGGAAGCTACACTGTCTTTGAGAGACATAGGCTATATTATATTTTCAAAAAAATTAGAGACCCGTACTAAAACTCGAATAATGTAACCTAAGATGTAAAAGAGTGACCTGAATAACAACTTACATCGCGTGCGCTGCCAAAACTATTGATGATAGATCAAAATAATGTGATACGACTTTACAGAACACATTATCTGCAAAAAATGTCGCGACTGCATAGGTCTAACTAGTATGGCTATGTCACTAATTTGAACTATGTTAAAATTATTATAATAAACATTAACAGAAGTTGTGTGGTGATGGCATAGAATATCATCACCCATCCCATCCCGTGGGGGGCGTAGAAATCGTCCGAGGGAATACCTAACAGAGAACGGGCAGCAACGTTTTTGGGAGGCTTTTGTCCAGCAGTGGACGTAATTTTTACTATCGTATTTTTCTGTTAATCGTCTGATCTCTGTATCGTACAGTACACTTTTCTCTTCCTTGGCTTGACTGATTATTAACAAGAATGATCAGTATAAAAAGGGTCAAGCGAAATGGAAGAACTCGAGTAAAAATTTGTGAGTTGTGCTATAATTATTATTTTATGTATGTAGTTATACAATATAGTTTTTATAACTTCCGGGGGAAACAAGAACGGGGGGACTCAGCAATAACCCAGTTCACGTACTTATTGTGGAACTAAGAGTCACTTTTCATTTCTGTAATATATATGATATAAAATAAAGTATGTATGTTTGATGCAGTTATTATAGGGATCTTTATTATGCCTTGTGTGTATTTTTATAAGGGTCGTATGTAAATATTAGTGTGGATTTTTTTATCTAATCTTTTACCCGACGAGGTATCGTCGTTTTATTATGATATTTGATTGAACCCATTAATTCAAACTTCACTGTCACAATGGTTTCCGGTAGAAAATGTATTAATGAATTAAGCTCAAATTCTTTTTCGATTTGTGATATGTAACCTAAATGTGTGTTCTGTGTGTAATAAAGAATAAGTGAAAAAGTTTCCCCGTATACTAAACACAATCTACATAAAATAAAATAAATAAATAAAAAAAAAAAAGGTTTTTATTCACGTTGACTTCAAAAAAGCGCTTGTAAATAGTCAGAACATGTTTGTAGTAATATAGTTGTATACATTATTATTTCTAGTAACATAGATATTTAGGTACACATTGTAAGAAAACATTTATAAAATTTAATTTATTATAGCAATGATATTTAGCTAGCTCGTATCAAGTTATTGTCAAGAGATTATGTTTATTATCTAGTTTAAGTCTAATATTTTTACTACATATTGCCAATGGTTCTGTCTATATTAAGGTATTATTATTATGACGGACCTTGTGTTAATAACGAAGGTCGCGCTTTAATGCTACCACCGGATCCAATGCGCCGCAACTGAGAAGACCCAGCGAAACAAACTCAGTGGGTTCATCTACTACCGGTTTCAACACGACCCCGTTGAGACGGTCCGGCGAAACATACTCAAGCGGGCATGAACACGGGATTTGGTCCAATTAGAGTAATTATTTAGTAGGCAAACACAATATATGCTCGATTGGTTGTCTGAATGCTTATTATTTTAGATTATATTTAGGTATACAAAAGAAAAACTTCGAAACAATAACATTATTAATTTTGAGACAGAGTCAATAATTTTAAATTAAGTATATGATAGCAATCATTTACAGATAGTTCACGTAACTCAGCAGATCAGTCATGTCTATATGGCTAGAAGATCTCCAGCGAGCAATGTGCAGGTAGGTAGTGAGAGCCAGACGTCTTTGTCATCGATGTACTCTTTAGTGGTGTAATAACCCCTAGCCATAAGTACACGTTTAATATGTGTTTTAAAACTTGTGTCAGGCAGATCAATAATTTGAGTAGGAAGCTTGTTATAAAACCTAATACAATTTCCTAAAAATGATTTATTAGTTTAGCTTACTCTAAAGCCTGGCATGGCTAGTTTGTTTTTATTCCTAGTATTTATATTATGCAGTTCACTTTCTTTTTATATTTATGAATATTTTTTTAACGTACATTATATTCTGATATATAAATATATATTCCGATGGCACAGTAAGTATATTTCTTTCTTTAAACAAATTTCGCAGAGAATCGCGACTGCCTAAACAATAAATGGCTCTGACTGCTCTTTTCTGCAATACAAAAATAGTACCTATGTCAGCCGCCAAACACCACAGCAGAATGTCATACGACATTATGCTATGAAAGTACGCGAAATACACTAATCTAGCAGTTTGTTCATCTGACAATTGTGTTATTTTCCAGACAGCATAGGAAGCCGAACTTAATTTACGTGCTAACTTTTCAATCTGAGGACCCCATTGCAATTTTGAATCAAGTGTCAATCCTAAAAATACGGTCGATGGGACTAAATCTAATCTGTACGTAAATAATAAAAGTAAAGAAAATACTCAAAACTCCAGAACCGATTTGAAAATTATTACCGAAATTCTTTCACTAATAAAGAAAGAAAAGGAAAGAAAGAAAGAAAAAGATTTATTCAGGAAACATTGCACAGACAACAAAAATATAAAATCAAAATCAGAACCAAAGATAAAAAAGAAGTAAAACAAAGGCACTTGTTGTCCGTGCAAGTCTGAAATGGCACCACCTCAGCATTTGCTAGAACATTTTATTGCTCTAGCGCTGGTAATTCTGATGGTGCCGAGTGACTTCCACGGAACATTAACATAAGTAAACAAATACAACCAATAATAATAATAACAAATACAAGTAAATCACGGACAAATGAAATGATAAAAACAAAAATAAAATAAATCAAACACAAATTATTATCATTAAAGCTAAACTACATATTTTCTACAAACAAACAAATCGAGTATCAATGTCGTAGTACACATCTTATATAATCTTTGAAACAAAGTTATTAAAATTATGTTACTTGCTCTGTGGCAAACGACAACAAGATTGAACAAGATTCGAGGGAGTTTTGGCGCCAACGCGGAAAAGGACGCATCGAGGCTATATTGTTTTATTTTCAAAAACTGGTGTAAATTCGAGTTTTTATGTGTAAATATGGTGGATTTTTAGACATAACATCTTCGACAACGTACACAAGTGGAGGAAAGTGCGATATTGCCGTGAATTGTAATTTTCCGTGTTGAAACCAAAACTCCATAGAAGCCTCTAGTAAAGTCTCCACTGCTTTACTGGGGTAGGACTATGACTTGACTGTGACGGACGTGATGGACATGACTGTGACGGACGTGACGGACATGACTGACTGACTTTGAAACAGAAATATTATAACTGAAGACGAGGCGGTATGGTCACAGACCTTAGCCTGCCCAAAGAGGGCAAAAAATATATTAAAAAAATATATAAAAACAAGATTCGATAAATGTTTTATTTACATTATGAAACTATGACAGGGACATTATTTTCCGAACATATAAATAAAACATAAACTTATCAGATACGACAACACCAAAGTAAGGAGTTAAATGTGATACAGTACACATGAACTCTCTGATGATGCACTGCTGCTTGTATAGCCATACTCATTGTGTGAAACGGTAAATGTTAACTTATCGAAAATGTCACGCCCGTAGAATGAAAACGAAATTGATCTCAGCCAAGAGATTTCCACTGTCCTCGCAGCTACACGATGCATAAACCTAGGTAAGTAAGAATTTTTGATTGTAAACTAGTAAATTTACTTCATTTACTTAACTTTTTATAATTTTTTTATAATTAACACTACATTTTCAGTTTATCACTGAGTAACAGAGATTTTATTGTTAATTAGTTCAATTAGGGATCGCTGCCAAAACTACTAGTAATGAAAATAACATGCAAAATCTTGAGTCATAAAAATCCTGTCATCGCATGCGCTGCAAAGACTTTTGATGATTAAACAGAAGAGAAAAGTTTGCAGCAATATTAAAGAACATGTCAAGGTCTACAAAAAACCTCACGACCATATGTCCACCTATTATAATTAAATCGTTATAACTTATTATAAAGTTACTAAAATTTCCGGACATAATTATATATTTTGGGTATTTATCGTTAGCCAAATAAATAAGTATATGTATTAAAAGGATGACGCGCGCGCAATTGCCAATTGCGACGATACCAATGTGCGAGAGGGAAGTGGTGACGTGTAAGCAGCCGCGCACTTAATCCCGCGGTGAGCTTCCTAAGCAGCGACGCGAAAAAAAAATGTTCAAATACATTTCTTTTTTAAATAACGGATTTTTAACAACTTCTTTTCAGATTACTTATTTGTGATTTCTTTTCTAATAATAGTAAAGCTAGAAAGTCGGGAGCAAGCACACGGGCATCTAGCGCGGTATGCTTGCTCACTTCGTCACAGCTTGCAGCTCCGAACACCCAACGCTTGACTGTCGTTTGTACGACAGTCAAGCGTTGGGTGTTCGGAGCATCTAGCTAAAACAAAGCTGCGAGTTTCTGAGTTTTCTGAGCTTTGTTTTAGCTAGATGATCCGAACACTCAAAGCTTGACTCGATAAAAATTATACTATTTTCTCTTTTCCAATCATATGGCAATATATACTTATTTAAATTAAATTAAAAAGGTTTTTATTCACGTAGACTTTAAAAAAGCGCTTGTTAATAGTCAGAACATGTTTGTAGTAATATAGTTGTATACATTATTATTTCTAGTAACATAGATATTTAGGAGCACATTGTATGAAAACATTTATAAAATTTATTTTATTATAGCATTGATATGTAGCTAGCTCGTATCAAGTTATTGTCAAGAGATTATGTTTAATTATCTAGTTTAAGTCTAATATTTTTACTACATATTGTCAATGGTTCTGTCTATATTAAGGTATTATTATTATGACGGACCTTGTGTTAATAACGACAGTCGCACTTTAATGCTACCACCGGATCCAATGCGCCCCAACTGAGAAGACCCAGCGAAACAAACTCAGTGGGTTCATCTACTACCGGTTTCAACACGACCCAGTTGAGACGAATTATAATTATAGTCTAGTATATTTTAGTCTGCATCTGTGAAATAGAGGCTTAACACTGCCGATTACAAACGGCCCAGTGAGACCAACTGTCTATTTGTCACTCCCTACTAAGATCTTGATGGATCCTGTGGTTCTCAATTACGTCCACAATTGCTAGATTTCACAGGGACTGAATGACTAATGAATGTAATTCAAAACCATACACCAACAGCAGATAAACCTTTTCCATTACGAAATCACGAACGTTTCTAAAACACAGCTGTGAGTTAGCGCCGGTTAAACGATTGGCGAGATAATAATGATTGTTTCCTCGCAATAACTACGACACAGTTAAGATGAAAGGGCTCCACTAAAATGTTTACAGGAGCCGGCGCCGAGCCGCAGCGCGCAGCGGCCGCGCTTGCCCGTCGTCGTGCCACGGGTTTTATGCGGACAACGACATACTAAACGTTATGGTCGAACTAAATCCCTGCACTAAACACGTTATAAATTGCTGGATTGTAAATTATATTTTAGGCAATATTATTACACTCACATGTTGGCCATGTTACAAGATTTAGACTATCTTAAAATGGACTCACTTGGATTTAGGTCTTGGAAGCCGTCCAATCTATTTTACAAATTAGTTGCAGTAGGAAATTTCGGGTATTGATTCAAATTAGATTTTTTAGCCAATGCTATATAAATATACGACAATTTGGTCTACCGAGGACACTGGCTGAGCTCCAAACGCAGTTCTCGTTTTAGTTGGAAGAGTAAGTATGCAGTCAAAGAAAAACATTCCTCGATTAGACAATTCGTGGTTGTGTTAACACCAAACAGCTTGCCTTTTGACCACAAAGTTAAATTAATTCTGTAAGTATAATTACTATAGAACGTAGTAGTTTTAGTATTCTCAACATTACATAACAGTTTTGAAACAATTATAAAGATCTTAGAAGTTTTCTCCCGCACTTATTCTGCTTGCCGTAACCTTAACCTTCAGTTTCATACGTCATCGTACATGAAATAAATAACATTTATTGCCGATTGTCATGGCATTCGCATATTGACATAAGCATGAATATATGCAATACAAATAAAAAAGTAACTAGGATAATTAAATTAAAAGATATATTCCTATTATATGTGGCAACGGAATTAATTAGTTTCAGTTACATAAATGATACTGCGACTAATAACGTGAATGAGTAGCATAGAACTGTTGCTACTACGTAGCCAATTTAGCAGAAAGCAGGTTTCCTCAAAATATCATCTATAAGATTGGTCTAAGGTATTTTTTTTAATGTATTAAAAAAAGTTATAGTTAGCTCTATAACTTTTTTTATAAAAAAATTATAACTTTTTTGCCTACAACTTCTTGGCCACTTCAGGGAAAATAGTTATATGAACATGTTTGTAGGCAAAACAATTTGCTACCAATTATGTCTTTAGAATTTTTTGTAAGATGCATAGTTTCCGAGATACCTATCGAGAAAAAAATCGTTTTCACCGCTTTTTCCAAGATGGCGACCGCGAGACAAGGGTGGCGACCCCACAAACTTGAGGTTAAGCTTCTATTGACCCTTTAAACATGCCCCAAAAATAAAATTGCGTCCTCTACAAAATGCAAAGCTCATGTATTTCAATGGACTAAAGGTAAACTTAGTGCGTATCGATTTTAGTGTCGTAGGTACAAATTGATCGCTGGTGGGGAAGATGGCCGCCAGCGCGCCGCGCGCCATGTGCCAGCTCTGACTCAACTTACCGGAATTGGCCGCACACATGTGGTGCTGCTGCCTGGCTTGCCTCAGCCACTCAACACACAAAAATATATATTTTTATCAAAGGAACATACTCTAATACTCTATTTACTAATTCCTTGTTTATAATCATATTAGAATAAAATATATGTAGCACCATCTCGGAAGCATATATATGGCCTAACGCATAGAAAATAATGATCAATGTGTCGAGATGTCGAGTAACATGTAATGAAAATTCGGTCATTCGGCGTTATGGTTCAATCAAACACCTTTCGTTACCATGCATATACACAGTAAGGAAAGGTGTTTGATTGATCTCGCTAAAGCGAAAGCTGCTCCGAACTTTATAATAATAATATCCTGGTGTCACAGGTTTGCACGAACAAACACAAGTCAAAACGAAACTGTCTTTATTGAATGCAATACTTTTACTACTAACAAACTATAGTGTACTACAGAACAGGGAGCGGGACCCCGTGCGTGTGCTAGCGTATAACTGGTACTCAGAGCTGTCCGACCAGGAAGGTCGAAGCAGTCCGAGAGCGCAGTTAACTCTGCCTGCGCACACTTTTTTTTTTTTTTTTTTTTTTTTTTTTTTAACTTGACGCGTGCAGTTAGCCTCTCGGCTTTTACTGCTTCACCGGACAGTAGGGGTGAGCGTGGGCTCTAACCGGCCTAGCAAATAAAAACTACAAACTAAGTACCCGCGCCGGAGGGCGCCCCCTGTGGGGCTCGAACCTCGGCTCTGGGCGGATACTGGCGGGGAGAGGGCGAGAGATCATGGTTTTTAGGGAGTTAAGTGCAACTTTCGCTCTACGTTAATGACATGACGCGGCCCCCCGTCCGCGTTGAGGGGGGCTTTTTATCGGTACGATATGCAAACTAAGGGTCATGGAGGACGCTGGTGGTCGCGGCGCGTTCGCGGTCGTACTCGCATCCGGCGAGTACGAAATATCGGTTGTGCAGTGTTGCGAGAGTCTCTAATCGATTTGATGTGCTCAAGGTAAACGGTGGTCTCGACGTCCGGTTCTTCTAGGACGTGCTTCGGACGACGGTGCTTAATTGTGAGTCGGAGGGGAGTGTAATTGACCGCCTGTACCACCAATTTACTTGGATGGTGAGTGGCAGTGTCAAAATACCTTTTGGACGTTTGCTTCATCCATTGCCTGATGGTAGGCAATTGGAGATCGGCATGGAGGCTTTTGTTACGGACGAACCATGGTGCGCCCACGGCTCGTCGCATAAACTTGTTCTGGACTACCTGTAGGAGGTGGATGAGATGTTCCTTAGCGTGCGCGAAGACCGGGCTCGCATAGGTCATCATGGGTCGAATGCACGTCTTGTAAATTCTCACCTTGTTAACAAGGGACATTTTACTGCGTGCATTCAGGAGGCTGTGTAATCGATAAAGGGCAAATGAGGCACGGTTGCGAGCGTATCTCAGATGGTCCTTGAAGTTTAACTTCTGATCGAGGATCACTCCCAAGTATTTGGTTTTCCTCTCCCAGGGGATCGGTTTACCAAACATTCGGACGGGATCTGTGGTGGGCTTGGGGTGTACCCTAGAGAAGAGCACGGCTGCGCTCTTGGTCGGGTTTACTTCGATCCTCCATTTCCTGAACCATTTGCCGAGGGCATCGGCTGAGGATTGGAGTTCTCGGTGAATGGCTGACGGGTCCCTACTGGAGTAGTAGAGAGCCGTGTCGTCAGCGAAGAGGGCTAGATGAGCCTTCTTGGGTCTGGGGATGTCGCTGGTGTACAGCGAGAACAGGAGCGGGGCAAGGACTGAGCCTTGGGGAACTCCTGCGCGTATCGGTCTGAGGGAGGAGTAATTTCCCTCGACGCGGTAGCGAAACGTTCGGTCCGTAAGGAAGTCTCGTAGGATGTGCACGAGACGGTCAGGCACTTTGAGTTTAATCAGCTTATATAATAAGCCGTTGTGCCAGACCTTGTCGAACGCTTTGACCACGTCGAAGAAGATTGCTCCTGTGTGGGCTCTTTGACGGGCAGCTTTCACAAGGATGTGTTCGACAATGCGATGCACCTGGTGAACGCTGGAGTGTCTGGCTCGAAAGCCAAACTGCTCGTCAGGGAGGATATCGTTTGCGTGGATGTAAGACGACAAACGGGCGTGGATGATACGCTCATAGAGTTTCCCCATGGCGCAGAGAAGGCTAATGGGGCGGTAATTCGCCGGGTCGGATTTGGATTTAAACGGCTTCGGGATACCAATCACGTTCGCCTGTTTCCACTGGTGTGGAAAGATGTTGTTGGAAAAGGCCGCGTTGAAAATCGCGACCATCAGGCTAAGTAAAAGCAATGGGAGTTGCTTGAAAACGCGATTGGTGAGTCCGTCATAACCGGGGGCTTTACGAGGATGGAGTTTCATGATCAGAGTTTTAACCTCTTCGATGGTCACTGGCCTCAGGGGATCGTCGTCGTCGTCGACGTCTGCATCCTCCCGGGAGGGGGCAGTTGGGGTCGGAGGGAGAGGGATGGCGAGCCTACGTTCTACCTCGGAGTCAACCTCATTGAGGTGCTCCGGGTCTACTGGTAGGTTGCTGGGAGAACATTGGGTCTCTAGATTGTCGGCCATGCATTCGGCTTTTTCGTCGTCATCGAACGCGGGGCGTTGATTCGGACGCGTCAGCGGGGGGATGGTCCAGTCGGTGTCTGTCTTGAGTCGCTTGCAGAGATTCCAAAAGGCCTTCCGCGAGGGTTGAATCTCGGCTAACGTCCTATCCCACCCGGATTCCCGCCTCTCGGTCATGCGTTCACGTACAGTACGCTGTAGTTCACGCATTCGAGTGCGGTTTTCCAAGGTGTTATAGGAGTCGAAGGCTCTGATGGCCGCGTTCTTCTCAGTCACTAACTCGCGCAAATCCTCCGGGAGCTTCCACCGACTGAACGCGTCAGCCGCTGGGACCTCCCGGGAACATTCGTTCACTTGGATTTGTACGTGAGTCGTGAAAGAGCCGATAGCTGCGAGCGTTTGCTCGGGGGTCTCTATGAGGGACGGAATCGAATCTAAGTGCTCCGACGTGGCTGACTTGAGTTTACCCTCAAGTTTCTTCCAGTCGGTAACATATCTGGGTGGAAGGTTGCTATCCGCGCCAGAGTGGCTTGTGCGGGAGGCTAGACTAAGGATGACCGGTCTATGGTCAGAGTCTAACTCGTGTAGCACCTCTACAGAAGCCAAACGTAGGTTTGTATTCTTAAGGAGCGCTATGTCGAGTATGTCGGGTCGGTGACCGTAAATTCTAGAGAAGTGGGTCGGTTCGAGAGGGACTATAGGGTCGAACGGTATGATTGCCAAGTGATTAGCAAGTGCGCGGCCGTTCGAGTTGCTCGTACGGCAGCTCCATTGCTCATGCTTGGAGTTTAGATCGCCTGCCACTATGACAGAGCCATCTAAGTCATACAGTACTTGGAGGTCGCTAAGTAGCATCTCCTTGTCTGGGGGGAGGTAGGCCGAGACTATCGTGATTGGCTGATGGCCTGTCATGCCTATTCGACAGACAGAGACCTCAATGTTCTTCAGCACGGGAGGGTCCAAAGGTACGCAATGCAGTGATTTCTTAAAGTAAATCAGCGTGCCCCCTTTGGCGGAGTGGGTCCTATCGTTGCGAACTATACGATAGTTGGCAACTGTAGGACTCCTCCGTTTACTCGGTTTGAGGAATGTCTCTTGGACGAGGAAGAGATCAAGTTGATGATCGCGGAGGAATTCTGCGACTTCATCGCGTTGTCTCGCTAATCCGTCTGCATTGTAAAACACGATCTTTAGAGATCTGGGTTTTAGCCTGCAAGTGGTTTGGGTAGTCATTAGCGGGTGTACCGCCATTACGGTTGCAGGGATTTGATAAAGCGGCGGTAGACGTGAGCCGCGTCGATGGCCAGTTGGATATTGGTCGTATCAGCTTCGGTCCTCTGGGAGAGGTCCTCAAACTGGTCAAGCAATTCCCAACCTTGAGTCTTAATGCGCTCGGCAAAACCTGAGGCGCGCCCTTTGCTGTTCGCTTGGGGCGCCCGGGTTTTGGGCGCTGAGGCCGATGGCTTTGAAGTCTGGGCTCCTTTGGCCGGGGCCTTTGGAACCTGTGACTTCTTAGTCAGCGGGTTGTATGCCCAGCCCGATTGGACTGGGGCGGGAGGGGACGCGCTGGTTGGGGGTTTGGGGGACACCGCTTTAGCTGGGACTGGCACAGCCTTAGGGGCGACCACCTCACCCGCAGCCTTGGGTGCGGTCGCCTGCGCACACGCCGGTGGTTGTGTTTTATAGGCGCCGGCCGGCCGGCCGGCGGCGCACGGTGGGGCGGCCGCTTGCGGGGAGGCCACGCCCAGTATGACGTAAAGATGCCTCGAGCGCTCGGGAGTTGTAGATTTTGTTACAGTCTCCCCCTCTGGATCTGAAGTCGTCCCGACGATGATCCAGCAAGTGGCTCCAGGTTTTGCTTTCGCGGTCGTCCTCTCTTCCGCAGGGGCTGTACAGGAGCTGGTAGCATGGATGACTCGCTGACATAAGGCACCCCGTGCGGCATTACTCAATGTATGGGTTGTAGCAAGTACCAGTTCAGCGGATGTCAGAAGACAACTGGCGAACTCTACAGGATGTTCGTGTTCACCCTCCCCCTGGACCAAAACTGCTCCTATGGCATGAGAGCCGGCGTCGTTTTTGATGACGTCCCGACGAAGAAGCTGATAAAGTTAGTTATTTCTTAGTCTTCCTTTGCCGGTGAAATAATAATTCGTCCCACAATGTGGAAGCGAATGAAATCGCGAGCAAAGCTCGTATACAAATCTAGGTCCCAAAGTTGTCCCACGAAGTGGAAGCTAATGTGGAAGCCTGAGAGTAGACCAGATCAGAAAATATTACATTTTGTTTGGAGTAATATGTCAATCGAACCTATACGAACGTCCCAATTGTTCGCATCAAAGAGGCTGTTATTCTGTGGAGATAACTCGGCGTTTTCTCGGTGGACATTTATTTGAGCATCTCGCATCATAAAGTCCGTGAAGCTTGGAGAGTACCCGTCGAACAGTCGAGGTTTTTTCTTGCTTGGTGGTGGGGAAGTTAGATCAATCAGCGCCAGTTTGTAATCTGTATTCGCGTGTTGGTCTTTTGTTGGAGTTGTTGCTTCAACCGCGGCCATTATCGCAGGAGGAGGAGTCGATGGAGGCGTTAGTATGACATCGGACACACTAGCAGCATCCTCACTGTCTGTCACTGTCATCGCGCTGAGTGGACTTGGCAAAATCATCGTTTCTCTGATGACAGTGGATTCGAAGATGGTGAATTCCTCCGAGTAGAGTTCGTGCTGTAAATCAGGTTCGTCGATGAAGGACCACGTATACTGAAGCATGTTTATCACCACACCTGCATTTTGCAAGAAGTCGACGCCTAGTAGTGTGCGGTTGTCCCGAGCTTCCTGCAGCACGATGAACCTAGTGGCTATTTTACGACCATTTAGGTTCACCATGGCTTTGCACACAAGTACCACCTGCTCCCTCTTAATTCCATCGGCTAATGTGAGATCTACTGTTTTCTCGTCGAACTTGCATCCACACTCTTCAGCAGTGACTGGTAGAGGCTATAAGATGCGACACTCATCTTGGCGCAAGTGTCCATAAAGGCCGTCCCCCTTATCCCATCCACCTCCAGGAACACCACAGGTCGTGAGTGCGTCTGTTCAGGAGCGTCAAGAGCGCAGAAACCGACGTTTTCTTTTTTAACCGGTGACGGGCTTTTCTTGCACGTGGAACAATTACTCCTATAAACTCCGGGTGCTCCACACCCATAGCAGGAGAACTTCGGCTGGGAAGGAGATGGTGCCTGAGTTTGACCCTCTGTGACATCTCTCACTGTATAAGATATAGTGCCTTCAGCCCGCTTCTTCTTACGACAGACATCTGCTGTGTGTCCTGGGTTTTTGCAGAAGGTGCACTTTTGTTTACCTTTCTTTCCCTGAGCGTTCCTGATTTCGCCTATCTCCGAACTTGCTGCGTACTCATGTAGGGTCTCTTCAATACCTCGTGCCGTCTCCAGGAGTTTGTCGAATGTGGGCACTGAATCTCGTGGCATGCGGTTCCTTAAGTCCAGTCGGATGAGCGGGAAGATTAAATCTATTTGCTGCGATTCAGTGAATGCTGGAGGGGGAGTCAATGAGAACAGGGACCTTTTCCTGGCTATAAAGGCTTCTGTCGTAACGTTCGCCTCCTGAACTTCATGTGTGATTTGGTAGTACACCATGAATGTTGGTTTTTTCGGGGCGAACGTGTGGCGGAGCTTAGTGCAGAAATCTTCCCACTGCGTCACACCAGTCTTCACTCCCTGCCACCACACTGCTGCCTCATCTCGTAATAAAAGTGGGAGACTTTGCAGTGCGTCTGAGTCACTTATCTTCTCCGTCGACTTAAAAACCGTAGCTGCGGCTAAGAAGGTTTCAACTGCATCAGAGTTCTTTTTCCCGTCGTACATGTAGGTGCAGGATGCAAATGTTCCCCGTTTATTGGCCGTGATGGTACTAAGGAGTTGCTGGAACTGCTCGTTTAACAGGGACATCTTAATTTCGCGATGTGGAAGACGACGTAAGTTTATGATCTTGATGTCTGGATTCGGCCTCGCGTTGTGCGCCAGGTTGTCACAGGTTTGCACTGAAACTGTCTTTATTGAATGCAATACTTTTACTACTAACAAACTATAGTGTACTACAGAACAGGGAGCGGGACCCCGTGCGTGTGCTAGCGTATAACTGGTACTCAGAGCTGTCCGACCAGGAAGGTCGAAGCACTCCGAGAGCGCAGTTAACTCTGCCTGCGCACATTTTTTTTTTTTTTTTTTTTTTTTTTTTTTTTTTAACGTGACGCGTGCATTTAGCCTCTCGGCTTTTACTGCTTCACCGGACAGTAGGGGTGAGCGTGGGCTCTAACCGGCCTAGGCCTGCGCACACGCCGGTGGTCGTGTTTTATAGGCGCCGGTCGGCCGGCCGGCGGCGCACGGTGGGGCGGCCACTTGCGGGGAGGCCACGCCCAGTATGACGTAAAGATGCCTCGAGCGCTCGGGAGTTGTAGATTTTGTTACACTGGGACATTATTCACACATGGCTATTTGATCCCAAACTAGGCAGAGTTTGTTCTATGAAGAACAGATAACTAATATATTACTTTTTATAAATACGTACTTACATAGACAATTACACCCAGACTCACGAAAAATAGACCAATAGACCTATTTGTATTCATGCACACAAACATCTGTCTCGGGTGGGAATTGAACCCACAGCCAGCGGAGTGAAAGGCAAGTACATACCAGCAAGCGAGGGCAGCGCGGCGAGAAGCAGGAGAGTGGCGCCGGCGCACATGACGCGCAGCGCTCAGCACCTCGGCAGGACCATGCACGAACACCTTCCACCACTCTGCAACAAACACACACACTTTTATGCGCATGCACAAAACCTAGTGGCGCAGGCAATATCAGGCATTAGGAATTTTCTTTGTAATCCTGCTTTGGATGTCTAAGGAAGAGGATGGTGGAGGATGAAGCCAATCAACCGGCATTGTTTGTACTGCGCGCGCCGCCTAAGTGCACCTACACTGAATTGGTAGATTGCTTATTTTTTTACATGACTTTTACAGCAGGCGTGGGAGTAAGCAAAATAAAACTACTAAGTAACCCGAATAAGAGAGCACCCCCCTCAGTGGTGTGAACCTCGGCTAGGAGCAGTCTCTAACACGGTGAGATGCATCAGAGAGTTGGTTGAATGGTTGCATTTGATCGATAACAATGCATGCAAGCTGAGTTTAATCGTCGAGAAGATCGCGGCCGTACTCTCCGCTGGGTTGTGCCCACAGGAGGTTATGCCTATGCCTAATTTATCCTCTAACAGTTCATTCGTTTGCATCAAACCGCGTAATTGGATGTTAGCTCAACATCACTCCATACATCAAACAAACTGAGAACCACCCATGTGTCACACATTTCATGATAGTTTTGTTGTTCTTTTCTAGGAAACAGAGAGTAGCATCACTTTCTAAAATTAATATACATGTTGGCAAGAGTATTTATTGACCACAGTTAATGTTATTGGGACAGTGGTTGGTACAGTCCTGTTAATTACATCCGCCGCAAATAGAAACTAAACAGGAACCTATTATATAGACACTCGCAGTAAATATAGCACTGAGTAGAACGTTAAGTGTCATGTCTAAATAGCTGTCACCAATCACGTTACAGAAATAGGAACGATATACAAAATACGTTCACGTAAACAGGATGGATATTATTAATGACAGAAATTTATGGACTAACCAAGGATTTTCCGATTTCCGAGATCCACAAATGTTTTGAAGATACGATATAAGATAGAATGTTAGAAGTTACGCAATCGGCGATCGTTGAAGTCTTTTATACACAGATGGTTGACCGCTTCTCTGGTCAAGGGGCCGAATGTGTGATACCACAGACGGTCCTGGGTCAGAGCAAATAGTGATATTGTTATTTTTATCTTAAGATTTTTATCTACGTATTAATAGTTTATCTACGTAAAGCCGCAGTAACTGCGCCTGATATATCTCTCTCCGTATCGCTGTAAACATACCATCTTTATCGGATGATAAGTATGTGGGACTCGTGCTTTATAATTTTCTCCGTAAACAATTATTACAGTATCTGATATTACAAATGTATTAACTTACATACTATTTAAGTCTGTATTACGCATTACAGGCGGTTATAACCCGCTGCTCTCGCCGGAAGGTATGCAGCTAGACACGTGATCTGTTCATAGTTGGGTGACCCCCTAAGTGGTTTAATAGCTCAGCGCTTCCGTGCTTCGGAGAACACGTTCATAGATCCCGGTTGAGGATGTCGGAGTACTGGGCGGCTTGGACAACTCTGAATCTAGGGTCATCACTGCCCATACGATAAGTACTAAGCACCCATACTTGTTGCAGTTTCCTTTCCCGATACTTTAATTACGCGAGCAAATGGTTTAAGTTGAAGGTTTATGTGTACAGACACGTTGTGTTCGCTACAATAAATATGGTATCTTGGGATAAGCAACACACTACCATCTGATCCCAAACTAGGCTGAGTCTGTACTACGGCCACCCGACAACTGATACCCATACCTATATATTTCTAAATACATATGTACACATTATAGAACAATTACACCCAGACACAGAACAAATAATCATGCCCATCACAGAAAACATTGTCCTGGGTGCGGATCAAGACCTCTGGCTTCGCAGTCCGGGTCACCAGCTACCAGAGCAAACAGACCTGTATATTTATTTACTAGCTGAGCCCCGCGGTTTTACCCGCGTTAAACTTTATAAATTATCACAGCGTCTCCCCCGTGGCCCGTGGGTGATAGCGTGATAATATGTAGCCTATATGTTGACCCGACCTCTTAGTAATGTTCATGCAAAATTTTAAGTAAATCCATGCAGTACTTTTTGAGTTTAGCCCGGTTCAGACAAACAGACAAAAATTTTAAAAGCTATATTTTTGGTTTCGATGGCTATTGTCCATCACGCCCCGAGTATCCTTTTAAAAAAATATTCTATGTACAGTTTTGACCTTTCTACGATTTTATTATATGTATAGATTAGAGCGAACACAACACATGCACTAGTGACTAGACACTCATAGCTAGATGCTCTCACCGGTCCATAAGCGATCGGCGAGGTTAAGCAACTGGCTCGCGGTCAGTCCATAGACGGATGACCGGATGACCGTAAAGTGGTTTAATTTGTGAGCGTCTCCGAGCTTCGGAGGGCACGTTAAGCTGACGGTCCTGGTTGGTCGATGTCAGAGGCCTGGGCGGCTTGAGCAATTCTGACGCTAGGGTTACCACTACCCATACGATAGGCAAGCAACTAGATGCACTACAAACAATGACACAATTACCGAATTAAAAGAATTAATAAACACTTTACGTTCATATGGCCCGTTGGCGTGGTTGGCAAATGCTTGCTTTTCACGCCGCAGGTCGTGGGGTCGATTCCTACCTAGGACAGATATTTGTGTGCATGAACATGATTGTCTGTTTGTCCTTAGTCTAGGTGTAATATATCTATATGTATAAGTATGTATTAACAAAAGAAAAGTAGTAAATGTACTATATCAGTTATCTGGTTTCCATAGTACAAGTTCCGCTTAGTTTGGAATCAGATGGCCGTGTGAATAATGTCCCAGGATATTATTATATTAATAAAAAACTTGAGAGGTGTCAAGGGACACCCGGATTATTTCTTATTATTTATTATATACAAAAAACCTGTATACACTCAACAAAAATAATCGTCGCGACACCACACTGTTCAATCGTCGTGACAACTTTTCGTAAGAATTTTTTCCGTCTAGCCCCCTTTCACAACGCGCGATAAGGAACTTCGTTCCAATAATAAACAGATGAGGACAGGTGTGGTAACGATACTTCCATAGCTTCTCGGTGGTTAAATGAACTGTACTCGCTCGATCTATTCGACGCGGAGGCGACACTGCGCGGCGCCCACGCCGCCAACTGTCGCTCGTCGGCTCCACGGCGCGCTCGGGTGCCGCATGTGTTTACTATTCCGTTTTATTGACACTCCACACTCCACGGTATTTAAATTTAATTTTTATTAAGTTTTATTACTGTCACTCGACTATTTAGTATGGGAAAGCTAATTATCCCGAATAGATTAAAAATTATCATATGGTTTTATTAAGTAGTAGATAGTATATTGGGGCTGTAACTGTTTGAAGCAGTAGATAGGATATGGGAGCCGCACATGCTCCGTTGTACACGCGGAGTTAACGTGTAGATATATTTTCTTAGAATTTCGGTGTGTCAGAAATAATATGTATTTTAGCAGTCGTTAGACAACGCGATAATGCTTGGCTTATTCTTTATTCTACACGAGTTAATGAGGAGAGCAACTAAAAACTGATTTCAGACGTTCAGTAAATTTGGAATATACATTTTAGCAGATAATGAGGCGCTCATAGCTAGATGCCCTCACCGGTCGGTAAGCAACAAAAAGTCGGGAGGTTAAGCAACTAAGCACGTGGTCAGTCCATAGACGGATGACCGCCAAAGTAGTTTGATTAATAATTTAAGAGAGGGAGGGCTCAGCATTCTATCGCTCGAAGAGCAGCCCGACTGGGGAAGTACCTCCATCTTACAGAAGACATTCCTTAATAATAACATTAATAATTTAATGTTGTGTTTCTGAGTGTGAGTAAGGTCGCCAGTGCTCATCGGTGTGGGGGGAAAGGGTCAGCAATACTTGTTTTCTGACTCTTAAAGGCCGGCAACGCACCCGCGACTCCTCTGTTGTTGCGAGTGTCCATGGGCGGCGGTGATCACTTACCGTCAGGTGACCCACTTGCTAGATTGTCGAACTCTGAGATAAAAAAAAATCTAAGAGTCTCCGTGCTTTGGAGGGCACGTTAATCTGTCGGTCCCGGTTGTAGTCATTAGACAACAGTCGTTAAGCCATGTCAGAGGCCTACTGGGCGGCTTGAACTACTCTGACACTAGGGTAACCACTGCCCGTACGATAAGTAAGTAAGTAAGCAGATAAAAATAATCTGTGGATCGCGATATTATTTTAATGACTCCTTTAGTTAACACCAAAAGTACGGTAAGTAAAATAAAATAATAAAATAAATAAATAAAATAAAAAAGGTTTTTACTCACGTAGACTTTAAAAAAGCGCTTGTAAATAGTCAGAACATGTTTGTAGTAATACAGTTATTATTTCTAGATACTTATTACAGATATTTAGGTACACGGAATGTAAAAACATTTATACAATTTATTTTATAATGGTAGTGATATTTAGCTTGCTTGTATTAAGTTATTGTCAAGGAGATTATGTTTAGTTGAAGTGTTTAATATTATGTATTGAAATTTATATTTTACTACATATTGTCTCAATGGTTCTGTCTATATTAAGGTATGAATTCAGTATTATTATTATAACGGACCTTGTGTTTAAAACGAACCATAAGAACGAATAATAAGTAAGGCCATTAATATTAAATTCTATTATAGACTTGTCAAAGGACACAGAGTCCACTTACAGCAACTATGAGTAGTGAGACAGCTGTCGCATGCGTCTGTCATCTATGTTATGTTAATTCATCCAATAGTCGTGATAATCACAACTTACGTGACCTACATTTAACCAACAGCTTGATTGTATGTGGTGGTTACCGTAGCCTTAAGTGGTATCACTCATGAAATCATCTCGGCCCTTACTCTAACTCCGAAAGATTTTGCGCATGTTTCATAACCAACACCAATAGCTTATTTGATTACAGTATAAATAATCGATTATCCGACTTCTGAACCTCAGCTCGAGCCATTGAACCAGATCAAGCAAGTCAACACCGTTCTTGTTTATTATCGTTTCGTTCAAAGCGTAACAGCATTAGCCTTAAGTAAATAATCCAGTCAGCCTTAAGAGGAATCCATACCGCGATCATATCATCATATCTTTATTATATTGTCATATCTTCATAAAAAACCGGCCGTTCCGTATCATTATCTAAAAAACGAGCAAAAAATTCACGCTTTTTGTATGGGAGCGCCCTTAAATATTTATTGAAGTTATACTTCTTTTGGCGCGATGGAGAAAAATGATGAGAGTAAATTTTTACGATGCGCGCGCACACCGACACCAAAAAATTTAACAGCATGAAGTTAGTTCTAGGTGGTATGAGAGTGAATTTTTACGATGCGCGCGCAGAGGCGCGCGCATTGTAAAAATAACAGCATGAAGTTAGTTCTAGGTGGTATGAAAATTGATAACTATGTTCAAGTTGTATATTAAGAAGTATAACTTCTAACGCGTGTACATAAGTACACACAAGTTTTTTTTTGTTTATTGTTGTTATTTATGTTGTTATAGCGGCAACAGAAATACTGATGTATTTCTCTCTCTGTGAAAATTTTAACTATCTAACTATCACGATTCATGAGATACAGCCTGGTGACAGACGGACAGATAGACTGCGAAGTCTTAGTAATAGGGTCCTGTTTTACCCTATGGGTACGAAACCCTAAAAAACAACTATAGAATATATTGTTTTGTTTTTGGTTGTTTAAATTCTTTAATAACGTATGTAACATTTTATATATCACCTAGAAAATCCATATAGAAGACTTTTTTATACACTTATTTGTACGTAATCTGTTTCTTTTTGAATATATAAGTAGGTATTTCTCTTCTTCCATCGAGTAAAATAGCTACATTGATATAAGTGGATAGCGGGGAAAAGAGAACACGAGAGAAAACATAGGCTCGCTATTTAACTCAATGGGCTCGCGTTATAAAAAGTAGTAGGCAGTTTGCTAGGCTAGGCTATCTACTTACTTGTGTGCTTAGCTACTCACATAATAAAAAATATATGACTGAATTAGAGGTAATTCATCTAATTCATTGCACTCATTCTCATGATCATTATCATTGACCTATTAACAAATGGACGTCCTCTGTGCGCTAAAACGCTTAAAGTTAACAGAAACAGAGCTGAATAAAATTTTTGAGATTAGATCAATCAGATAGATAAACACATAAGCTACATTAATCGATATTTAAATATATGTACCATATAATATATGGTTACACCGATGGACAGTGGAGTCAGTGGTCTAAAATTTAATTTTTATCTTCTTAATATTAGATGATTTTATTTACTTTTCAAATATAGGGAGTTTGTTGTTGAACATACTCGTTTCAACAATTTTGAACATTTGTTTACGTTATTCAAAAAATTAGGATTATGGTTGTAATGTTTTGCATTGTTTGCTTGTATGTCCCCTTAAGACTTCAAAACGAGTGAAGCGATGAAACAGTTTCGACGAAATTGTCATAAAATCTCTTATTATTGGATCAATAAAAATTTAATTTCTTGGATTTCTAGTCTTTTTTTTTCATTCTAAATTACAACACTACCGGGTGCAGCTAGAGTTGCATAAAATACGACTGGTAGGTAATGGATAACTAAACACTTCCATGCAGTCGATCAGTTACTTTTATTTCCCATTTTAAGCCATGTTGGAGCTCTCTGTTGTAGATGTAGGCCTGCGATATGGCTTTACTATGGACTATAGTACACTCACCGATCGTTAAAAGAGCCATGAGACCACTGGTAACTAGCGCCTCCCGCTTTTAAAGACTGAACATTTAGGTAGGTAGGTACGGGTAGGTAAGCTGTTAGCTCTTAAATTGCCTGGAGAATTGTTTTGGTGACCTTGAAAGAGGCTTCGAGTACTCTGCTGACGATATTATGTAGTGCACCACAAATAACTTACTTCCCACACGTTCTTATTTTAGTAACTGACGACATTACTACGAACTACGACATCTATTCCAAAATATTTTACAAAGTAAACAAATAACTAAAATTTTATTAAAATATTTTCTTAAGTATCATAACGTTGTATGCTATAAGCACCGCGCCATCACTCGGCGAGCTGTCGGCACGTGGTGACACACGACAGTATAATGCATACAAGTAGCAGGCGGGGTGACATTTTATAGCGTTTGTTACATTCCGGATCCGAAATATTTTGACGGAAAATGTATGATTTGATTACAGTTGTGAATGTGTGTAGCTGCTTCTGAAAAGTTCAGTAATCAATACACGTACTGAATAAATTAATTTATGTGATAAATATGTGATCGGTAGCCAAAATACAGCACAATACCTAGTTTGAGATCAAATTAATTGTATGTTGTTAAAGAATATCATCGTCAGCCCGAAATCCTCCTCTGTTGGACTCAGGCCTCCCTCAAAGGACTCTACAATGTCCTCATTTGGATTTGGTTCGCGAACGTCCCGAAAGAATGAATGCAGGTGGCGAGTAGAGAGTTTACGTCAGCTATTGCCTGGAAATTTTAACGGAAGTGATACAAAATAATTTTCGATATTTTCTCGCTGCACGTCTTTGTACTTTCAAATCCCGGTTAAGGCCAAAAAAGTGTTATTTCTTTTTCTGGCAAGTAATACCACCAGTCCAGAGTCTGAAAGTCGGCGATTTTTAAAACCTGTGCCTCGGAGAGCACGTAAAGCAGACAGTGCGGCGCGCGGCGCCTGATCTTTCCCTCCTATGTAATATGTAATGGAATATAGTATACTATTGCAGATCCTGCGCAGTTGGCTACTCCTTTCCATACACATTGCCCGCCGTAGCATTATAATATTAGATCACTGTTTGACACTTCTATTTATCCTCCTAAGACGCACAGCACACAAGTCACAACAGAAGAATCCGATCGCAATAATAACAGCGAACATAAAAGTCAAGGCGAACGAATGACAGTTTATTTATTTTCGCCCAACACGCTGTTACACAACTGAGTCATGGGGATACCATCCGGTGACGGGGCGCCTCCTATTTATTTTCAACTGAATATCTAAATAATGTTAATATTTATAATTTGACGCGTCGATTTCAAAACACTTTAATGTACTTCTCTTTGACCTAGTCCTGGGTATTTTATAATATTAGATATCAAATAATCATAAATCTACAGATGAGTGAAACTCATAACTAGAAAATCGTAAATGTAACTGTCCGTCGGAACCTCTACCGATCCAGGGTAGCCGTTAAGTTAAGAACTGTACACATTGGTAGATTAAATTGTAAGCTCACTTTAAGGATAATGTAGACGCCATCTAACGGCTTTGTTCTAGAAACAGCTGACTGTTATGTTTTCAGTTGCATGAGAAAGTTCGTATCATTAACCGACTTCCAAAGGAGGAGGTTCTCAAGTTCACCGGTATTTTTTTTTTTTTTTATGTATGTACACCGATTACTCGGAGATTTAGAATGCGAATTACGTGATTCTTTTTTAGTTTGATGCGGAATAGTTGCCATTTGGTCCCATAAAAATTTTATAAAGTTTGGCCCAGTAGTTTTTATTTTATGGACATTTTTGTATGAAAATTTTAGTTTATGTGGACGATGTAATTGTATTTCGCACACACGTTTTTAAATCTTAGCAAGTCAAGCTAGACTCATTCTGTTCAAGTGTGTCTTGGCATGAACATAAAGAACAATTTCAGACGACTAGCGTTTAATACACGCGTATAAGCTCGTTTTTAGAAGCGCATGTAGGCGCACCTTTTAGCACAAGTGCATTTTTTATGTACTTACACCGATTACGCTGAGATTTACGTGATTCTTCTTTAGTTTGATGCGGAATAGCTGCCATTTGTAGGGTTCTGTAGCCAAATAGCAAAAAAACGGAAACCTTATGGATTTTCCATGTCTGTCTGTCTGTCCGTCCGTATGTCACAGCCACTTTTTCCGAAACTATAAGAACTATACTGTCGAATCTTGGTGAGCAGATGTATTCCGTGAACCGCATTAAGATTTTCACACAAAAATAGAAAAACAAACAATAACATTTGGTGGTTTATAAACCATACACGTGGGGTATCTATGGATAGGTCTTTAAAAATGATATTGAGGTTTATAATATATTTTTTTCTTAAATGTATAGTTTGCGTGAGAGACTCATCCAAAGGCGTAAAATGTGTCCCCCCCACCCCTGTAACTCCTAAAATAAGAGAATGATAAAACTAAAACAAATAGATGATGTACATTACCATGCAAACTTCCAGTCGTTTTTTTAATGCTTCTCAAATCGTAAACCACAGTTTACCTTCCATTCTATCAACTCAAATACTTATTGCTATGGAAAGAAACATTCCGCCTTTCACGGGTGAGTCCGACTCGAACTCTCTCGACTCGTTGTCTTGATCATCAATAGAATCTAGTCTATGAGCCTTCTGCTCAGTACACTCGATGGCTAATCGATCATGAATAAGACCTAGTCTAACAGCCCTATGCTCAGCAGATTCATTAAGTAATCAATCATAAATAAGCCCTAAGCTATGAGCCCTCTGCTCAGTAGACTCGTTGGCTAATCGATCATTACTAAGACCTAGTCTTCATAGACTCATGCCCTCTGCTCAGCAGACTTGATGGCTATTCGATCATTAATAAGACCTATCTATAAACCCTCAGCACAAATTAATTTTATGTAGTTTTTCTGGTCTTGCTTTACAAACGGTCTTTTCGATCATTCACTGTCTCACAAGAACGTGAAAAAGAGTTTCGAACAACATTTTTGTCTGAACCTATAGTTTTAAGGCGCGCGGCACCTTTCGTAGTCCCAATACTACGTATTACCTAATACTACCTAATAAAACCCATAGCTAGACACTAAAAAATAACAAATAAAAAAAACTTCGTTTAAAAAAACCGACTTCAAAAACTAAAAAGTATAAAAAAATATCTTAATAAAGATTTAATTTAATACATCTCTTATGCAAACGTAATACCTTTAATATTAATGATTTAATATAATTTTTATGTGCTACTTATTGATAGGTTTGAAGTCGGTGCCAAGCCCTAAGCAAGCTAAAAGTTAATATTACATACAGCTTTCATACTTTGTGATGAAATTCCTACACTAAAGATTAACCTAAGTAAATAAACTTAAAGAACAATATGAATTAATATGAAACTGTATCATAAAAATATATTTAATATTAATACCTAAATTAGTTATTATAGTTATAATAAATCTATATTATGCTTACATATGAATATATTTGTGGCCCTGAACAACAAACAGATAAATTATTAATTAGGGAGACAACGCATCAAAATTTTACAATATTTCGAGACGACCCTCAACGACGTCTGCACGCTTGGGTTGTTTGTGTAGAAATAAGAAGCTATCCCGCTGAAAGTAACGCGCGGCGAGTATGGTACCATTACATTTGGCTTGGCACCGACTTCCAGCCTATCAATAAGTAGCACATACAAATTATATTATATCATTAATATTAAAGGTATTACGTTTGCATAAGAGATGTATTAAATTAAATCTTTATTAAGATATTTTTTTATACTTTTTAGTTTTTGAAGTCGGTTTTTTTAAACGAAGTTTTTTTTATTTTGATAAAACTAAAATTCTAAAGGGACACTTTAAAATTTTAGTTTAGTCCTATGTTCGCACTCGCCGCTACTAGGTTTCTTTATCTCATCTAAGCACTCCAAAGCCCGCCGGCGCGCGGCGCTCACAAATTGCACCAATGTTTGAACTTAGCGCGCATCCTGGTGTGTAAGCTCGCCAATGGCTAACTTGCAAACCGGCGAAACAGCAGGTTACATACACATAAGGAGATTATGTATATATAAGGATATCTACCTATGGGGTGTGCAAGCGTACTCGTACGCAGGTATATGCGTGTGTGCGTGAGAGTGGCTCGCATGTGTGCGCGGGCGCGTGCCACGGTTTGAGCTATTTCTGCGAGTATCGGAGGGCCCACAAATAGCGCGCTCAGAATACCGCGCAAAGGTTAGCTAAATATCGCGTTCGTCACCCCCCGCAACCCGACCCCTCCCCGTACCCGCACGGGGCTTTTCCGTTCGAAGCTGCACCTGTGCCACTTTTGTTTGCTACAATATTTACTATTAAGAACTACAATTTGTTATTCTGTAACTAACCTTAAATATTGATCTGCTCGCAAATCTTATCATAAATACTTCAAACTCTCTAACCTAAATAAAGGTTTGGTGGGTTCTCACTCACTTTATGTATCTTAGTTTATAAATTAGTAATGTCGTCCATGGGTCAATTATATCTTAACTATACGCTCTAGTATCGCTATAAAGGACAACACAGAATCTTACTTATTTGGTAAAAATACGACCACAATATTTTTTTAATAAAGCGGCCAAGTGTGAGTCGGCCTCACCCATGAAGGGTTCCGTAGCAGCAAGTAATTAAGTTGATTGAATGAAAGGTAAATTGCGGTTTACGATATATGACGTATTAAAAAAACTACTTACTAGATCTCATGAAATAAATTTTCGGTGGAACTTTGCATGGTAATGTAAATCATATATTTTTTTAGTTTTATCATTCTCTTATTTTAGAAATTACAGGGGGGGGGGGGACACTCATTAAAAAGAAAAAAATATTTATTCAAATCGAAGCGTCTCTCGCGCAAACTATTCAGTTTAGAAAAAAATGATATTAGAAACCTCCGTATCAATTTGAAGACCTATCCATAGATACCCAACATGTATGGGTTTGAGGAAAAAAATATTATTGAGTTTCCGTTCTAAGTATGGGGAATCCCCATTTTTTTCTATTTTTGTGTGAAAATCTAAATACGGTTCACAGAATACATCTACTTACCAAGTTTCAACAGTGGAGTTCTTATAGTTTCGGAACAAAGTGGGTGTGACATACGGACGGACAGAAAGACAGACATGACGAATCCGTAAGTGTTCCGTTTTTTGCCATTTGGCTACGGAACCCTAATTAGTCTAAACAATTGCGTTTAAACCATATAATACTTAGTACTGTTTTCGTTCGTACGCGTGCAGTTTAGCACATAATGCATAGTAGGTAACTCTCTATACATGCCTCGATATAGACATGCAAGGCACATGTCTAGGTATAGCAAGGCATGTGTAGAGGTAATCGGTAAGCTTGCCTTGAAAATGAAGGCACTTTCAAGGCAAGCTTACCGACTAACTGAAATCTGTTCCGTCGCCAAACCTTCAGGTAGTGATACGCTACCCCGCTCCGTCGACTTACCAGACTCCTACTCGCTATTGTACAACGCTGGCGTTACGAATCATGATCATCTATATAAATAAAAAGAGAAGTCCTGACTGACTGACTGACTCATCAACGCCCAGCCCAAACCCTTGGCCCTAGAAAGCTGAAATTTTGCACAGATGTTTTCTTTATAATGTAGACAAGGAATAAGGAAGGATTTTTCGAAATTCAACCCCTAAGGGGGTAAAACGGGGGTGCGAAGTTAGTATGAAACTTTGCCGTTTTTGAAGTTAGAGACATGAAAGTTGGTATTTGGCCTTGCAGTTAAAAATAAAAAATACGTGTTTCAGGATTTTTGGAAATTTCACCCCCAAGGGCAAAAAATAGGGGATGTAAGTTTGTACGAAAAAAGTCCCAATTTTTAAGTTAAAGGCATGAAAATTAGCATTTGGCTTTTTAGTTAAAAATAAAAAATATATATTTCAGGATTTTTGAAAATTCCACCCCGAAAGTCATAAAATAGGGGATGTAAGTTTGTATGAAAAATGCGATATTTTTGAAGTTAAACGCATGAAAATGAGTATTTGGCATTTCTGTTAAAAATATATAGCATTTATTTCAGGATTTTTGGAAATTACACCCCCAAGGGCGGAAAATAGGAGATATAATTTTATACTGCCTGACTGACATATCAACGCACAGTCTAAACGGCTGCAGTTAGGACTTGAATTTTGACGGTAGTTACCTTATATGACGTAGGCATCCACTGAAGAAGGGTTTTTGAAAATACCACCCCTAAGGGACTAAAATAAGGGAAGAAATATTTTATGAAAGTGCTTAATTTTGATGTTAAAGGCTTTAGTATATAGACTTGTAGTTAAAAATTAAAATATATATTTCAGGATTTTTGAATATTCCACCCCCAAGGGCGTAAAATTGGGGATGTAAGTTTATATTAAAAAAGTGCCAACAAGTTTTAAGTTGTTTAAACGCATGAAAATTGGTATTTAGCATTACAGTTAAAAATTAAAAGTATGTGTTTCAGGATTTCCGAGAATTCTACCACGTAGGGTGACAAATAGGGGATGTTTGTATGAAAAATGTGACATTTTTTAAGGTAAACTCATGAAAATTGGTATTTGACCTTTCATTTAAAAATATGTATTTCAGGATTTTTGGGAATTGCAGCCCTTTAGGGTGACAAATAGGGGATGGAAGTTTTTATGAAAAATGTGAAATTTTTTAAGGTAAACGCATGAAAATTTGTCTTTCGCCTTTCATTTAAACATTATAAATATATCATGAGGACTTTTGGAAATTCCACCCCTAAAGACGACTAAAATAGGGGATGTAAGTTTGTATGAAAAACTGGTTTTTTTTTGGAGTTAAAAGCATGTAAATTGGTATTTCAGTTAAAAATAAAGCAATCAAGGGAATAATTTGTTCTTAAAAAAAGGTAATCCATAACTGATTCAATAGGTCAACACCAAAAATGTACGCCAACTTAAATTATAGAGATATTCCTTTCTTATTGCTTAAAATGTTGTGTTTGTTGTCGTTTAAGTAAAGATTTAGCGTTTTATAAGATTTGTAACTTCTTTTTTTTTGGTATTTTTCATAACATATTAAAAAACGTCAATTTAATAAAATTGGGATAAAAAAAGTCATTGACCCAAAATTCGAGTTAGCGTAGTATAAATTGTTCGTGTCGAGATGATCGCACCCAAAAAATATCATCTTAATTTTACTGATCTACAAGTTCACAATTTTGTAACTCGATGGCTTTTATATCGTTTCAGATCGCAGAACT
Source organism: Pseudoips prasinana (assembly GCA_951640165.1). Taxonomy (NCBI): domain Eukaryota; kingdom Metazoa; phylum Arthropoda; class Insecta; order Lepidoptera; family Nolidae; genus Pseudoips; species Pseudoips prasinana. Next base: position 36,601,857 of record OX621248.1, read on the forward strand.
CATTTGACATATCGGTTAAAATAAATAAATGCTTGAAGTAAAAGGTAGTCCAAAACTGAATCAAAAGATGATCGCCTAAATCTCACCCAAAATATATGCCCACATCTTAATTTTACCGCTTTACAAGGTTATATTTTTGTTAGTAGATGGTGTAATCATCGTTTTAAATCGCGCTATGGTTTCGTTCACAAAATGTGATATTAGACCTATCAATGCCGTGGTCGCAACCTAAGCTAATGGGAGTTACCTTGGTGATTAATGCATCGTTGATTATTATATTACTTTATTTGACTTACTGACTTTACTTAAGGACAATTGATATGTATTCTTTGATATTTGTGAGTTTATGATGTCGGGTCTTTTTTTAAAATAACAGTAGCAAAGTAGTCTTTAGTTTATTTCTTAACTAGGTTATTTATAGGTTAGGTTTTCTTAAATTTATATTGCTTATTTCTTTTAAAAGTATTTTTTTTTAGATTAAGCTAGAAGTAGGTAGTTACATTGGTAATCATTCAAAATTGTCGCGGACGAAGTCGCGGGCACCAGCTAGTAATATATAAGAAAATAATATACATAACATCCTTTATTGCAATTTGTAGGTAATTTGTGTAAAAATATGCAAATCTTTATATGTATATATACAGTAAAACCAAACCAGTTTTAATCTAAAAATCTATAAACATGTCTAAGATGGTTATTGGTATGAAGCTCAACCACATGAACGTATACAAACGGATAGACTAAAAATGTCGTCTTGGTCACATTTCGGCCACGGCGGCCAGTCTCAATGGAGACTAGCCAACTGCGCGGAACATATTATATTGCATAAGTGGCGGCGCAAACACAGGGGCACTTTCTATTCCATCACTCTCGTGATCCGGTTGGACGACCAGCGACACAATCAAGGTCATATACAGGACCGACGGCTTTACCACCATTTAATAATGATTAGTTGGAGAATATACCTAAAACCCTGTATGCTAAAACATGCTATTGACGAAGGAGTGGCAGTTATACCTCTCTCTATGTGGAGACTATATTACCGCATCCTGCACAAATACTCGATGAACAGTGGCCGGAGAACAGATGGTATACACGGTACTATTTCGGTGACGTCTGTCCTGTTGCTCGTGTTGCGTGCTCGCGGCTGTTCTGTTGGCTCGAGACGCCGAGGCAAATGCCTCCACGTACACATACATTTCACACAACTAAATGGCATACGTGTCCATCGCGTGCTGGAGGAGAGTACACTCGACAGACTCTGACACTTGCGACTCAGATGGAGGTTTAAGGGGGCCCCTTGTGATGCATCAACGCTCACCTTCTCTGTCTCTCAGTGTTACTCTGCCTAGCCAAATTTTGTATGATCTTAATAATACAACTTTGGGTACACATTATAATATAGAACTTCCAGAAGTTCTTGATAATCCTAAGTAATAGTCACTGAGAGGAACTAATGTTTTTTATTAAATTTTGATTAATACTGTTTTTAAGTTATTAAAATCCGTTTAGGAGACCAACTCGTAATAATTGCAGCTCTACACTAAATTACAACATTGAGTTGTGATCAAAATGCCATATAACGCCGGTTGGCGTGGTAGGTAATTGCTTGCCTATCGCGCAGCAGGTCGTGAGTTCGATTCCCACCCAGGACAGATATTTGTTTGCATGAAAATTGTATATGTCTGTCCTGAGTGTAATTATCTATATAAGTATGTATTTACAAAAGAAAAGTTTTATATGTAATATATCAGTTACCTGGTTTCCATACTAATACTACTAAACTGTACTGTTCTGCTACTAGTTTGGGATCAGATGGCCGTGTGTGAATAATGTCCCAGGATATTATTATTGTTTGTTACTCCATTACCAGTGTTTATTGTTGAATGTATGTTACTGGATTTCTCTATTGTTTGCCAAATGCTTGAACCGATAGAGAATTCTTTAAAAATTAAAGACGGCCGAATACATACTTATACATTTTGTTTCAAAATTAATGTTTTTTTTATGATTATTTTTAAGAGGTTTTATTTTTTTAGCGAATATTTTGATCGCATATTCTAAGAAACTTTTTAACGGAGCCTCATGTTCACAATTATTTATTTCCTTATATATCCTCAATTTACTATCCCATTTCCATCCTTATTTAAAATAATTGTAAAAATCTTTTTAAAAATGCCGGAAAAATTGGTGTCGGAGTCACGAGCAATACCAAGGAAACATCCTTAAACTGCACGCGCTTGTGCCAGCAATAAATCGCAACAATAAGTATGCCAGCTCGTGATATCATAATATGTAAACGTTGTATACCGAAGACAATATTAGCTATAATTTAACATAATTATGTGCCAGCGAGTTAATCTCAAACACTTGTGCACAATACAGCTCCGACACTATGTAAACAATTACAAAGCTGCCGTTTCAAACAGCTTAAAACTAAATTAGCTCTAAACTAAATTAGCTAAAAAAACTTTGGTAAGTATACATACATAATATAATCAGGTACCGGTAAAACGGGTTTAACAGTAAGGGTAACTTTGACAGTAGGTATATGGGGCTACTTTAACAACGCAATTATTAGATGTGGGAGTCTACGGGCCTTTAAAAAAAAGATTAGGGAAGATCGCGGATAGTGTGAGGAAATTAAGTTATTTTTTTGAAGTTATACTTCTTTTGGCGCGATGGAGAAAAATGATGAAAGTGAATTTTTACGATGCGCGCGCACACCGACACCAAAAAATTTAACAGCATGAAGTTAGTTCTAGGTGGTATGAGAGTGAATTTTTACGATGCGCGCGCACCGTGCGCGCGCATCGTAAAAATAACAGCATGAAGTTAGTTCTAGGTGGTATGAAAATATATGAGAGTGAATTTTTACGATGCGCGCGCATTTTAAAAATAACAGCATGAAGTTAGTTCTAGGTGGTATGAAAATGTATAAGTGAATTTTTACGATGCGCGCGCATCGTGCGCGCGCATTTTAAAAATAACAGCATGAAGTTAGTTCTAGGTGGTATGAAAATGTATGAGAGTGAATTTTTACGATGCGCGCGCACCGTGCGCGCGCATTTTAAAAATAACAGCATGAAGTTAGTTCTAGGTGGTATGAAAATGTATGAGAGTGAATTTTTACGATGCGCGCGCATCGTGCGCGTGCATTTTAAAAAATACAGCATAAAGTTAGTTCTAGGTGGTATGAAAATGTATGAGAGTGAATTTTTACGATGCGCGCGCATCGTGCGCGCGCATTTTAAAAATAACAGCATGAAGTTAGTTCTAGGTGGTATGAAAATGTATGAGAGTGAATTTTTACGATGCGCGCATCGTGCGCGTGCATTTTAAAAATAACAGCATGAAGTTAGTTCTAGGTGGTATGAAAATTGATAACTATGTTCAAGTTGTATATGAAGAAGTATAACTTCTAACGCGTGTACATAAGTTTTTTTTTTATTTCCATTTCCCCTAAAATGCATAAATTATTAATATTTTTTATCAAAATGATGTCAAAGTAATCCTTACACTTCTTTTCTTCTCTTCTGTTTTTATAATCTAATCTTTGACGTTGATTGCATTTTAATGCCTTGTCAAAGAAACTCTCCATCTCTCTTCATGTCCAAAAATCCCACTTCGGGGTTATTTTGCGACATGAAAAAAATAATATATAGGTATAATTGTGGGGCCTGAAGGGCCTGAATTTGGTCTGAGATAGTTAAAGGACACATTGTTCTGTTGGAACAAAAACATAATTAATTTTGGTTGTTAAAATAAAGTTATTCCCAAAAATCTATCGAAATATGTCCAAAGTAGCCCCGTTTTACGGTAATATTAATTTCTAGATTTCGTATTATAAATTTGCGTCAATACATTACATGTTACAAAAAATTATGGTTTTTATTTAAAGTAAGGACGGTATCTTCCTCGGTTCAGGACAGACAGATCGTGATAAAGGATAAGTTATGGATTTGCGCGAATTCAGGACATCGCGATCGCCTAAGTACGGCTCGAATACGTCACAGATCTCCGGCGCGAAAACTATTTTTAAAAGCCAACCATAAACAACAACGGCTACATATCTCGCACTGCTCGCGAATATCTTAACTACGATTTAAGAAGCGCTATTTTGTGTTAAAAAAGTGTTTGTTTCTTCGATGAATTATTGTTATTATATGAAACTCTTTATTGTACACCAAAATAATATTAATTAATACATGAACTCTGCACATTAGAGTCTTATCACTAAAATATGATCTCTTCCAGACCTACTTAGGAAACAGGAGAAACGGTACTGTCACGAGTAGTTGACGGTGTACAGAGCGTTTAAATAAAGGTACTCTTGGGTACATACCACATAGTAATATATATATATATATATAATATATTATGTCACACATATCATCCTGGCCCCAAACTAAGCAAAGCTTGTACTATGGGTACCAGGCGACGATATACATACTTATATAGATAGATAAACACTTATATACATAGAAAACATCCATGACTCAGAAACGAATATTCGTGCTCATCACACAAATATTTGCACCTACCGGGATTCGAACCCAGGACCACCACCAACTAGGCTACGTTGACCATCAAATACATTCTAATATGAATTCTACTACTTACATACGTTAAAATATTTATAAATAATATACTAGATATATTTACTATTTAAATTTGACTGCACGTGTGGCGCAGCGGCTAATACAGTCGCCTCGCCGTTTCGTGTTGCGGGTTCGAGTACCGCGCCGGACAACTATTTGTGTGATCCATAAATAGTTGTTCTGAGTCTGGATGTAATTTGTGTCCGTATGTTATATGTTTGTGAAGTACCCCGCGACACAGGGATTATATTCCATAAGGCGAACAATGTCTTTAAAAAGAAAAAATACTAATATCATATACTACATACAATCGTATATACATACATATATATACGATTACATTAATAGTACATACATATATGTACTATTAATGTACATACTTTAATAGGATTTCATCAATAACATTAAAGATACTATTACTGATTAACCGGTAGTGATCAATAATAATCCTTTAAAACTTTATTTAAATTCGCGCAATGATTAAGCTTGTCGTATGGTAATTGGCATTTCATTCCAGAGACGGACACTTTCTACAGAGAAATATTTGTCGAGGAAACTGGTGGAATGAGCTGACACTTTTAATGAATGCTTCTAGTCAATTGGCCAAGATCACTAGTCACAAGAATAGCGAGCAATTTTCGTGTATTTTTAACCCCCATTTCCTTGCAGAGAGAGTTTGTAGAGAGCTGATACTCTTACACTGCTGGGCCGATATTAACCAAAAATGGCTTATATCGGTAATGGTTAATATCGGTCCAGCAGTGTAAGAGAATCAGCTCTTTTCCAAAATGATGTGATTATACTTGGAGTCGGGGGTTTTCAAAAGGTTAGGTTATAGATAAAGTTTTAATGCTTGATCTGAGGAAATACTTTCCTTGATTGAGAAGTATGCCTTTCAAAAACAGGTGATATTCTTTCCTTTTAAAATCAGTAAAAAAATATACACATAAACGTAATACATAATAATTTATTTATAAATAACTTTAAATTAAATGGTGCGATTGTAGCCCCGATTTTACAAAATATATTTGATATGATAGAATTATAACCTAAAATTAATTTATGATTATTAGTAAGCCATTAATCATAAAGCATTATTTTATGTAACACAGCTGTGCTGAGCCTCTAAGCATAATAAGTAAGTAAGTGCAAACCGCTTCGACAAGCAGTATCCGATTGTAAAAATATGATTCATTTTAATAATTGTACGGCTGATTATTTTTACTTAATACAGAATTTATCTTTCACTAGGATTTAATCTATCTCCTTGCCAGGTTTGATCACAATCGGTTCAGAAGCTGAGCCGCGAAACGGTTGAGTTCAACTGCAGTCGTGTATCCAAATATTAGAATTCAAAGTAATAGTGGCTAAAATATAAGTTGTGCCATAAAGTAATGGCTTTATTTACTACTGTTGTCTATTTAAAAGGTTTCTACTGAAAGGACATACTAACAAAACCTAATGATACGATCATTTTTATTTAGTAGAAATTTCTTATTATTAGAAATATCGGGGTAAAAATAATCATATTATTGTAAGAATTTGATATTAATTTAGCCACAAATTATTAAAAAAATCTTACAATATGATATTTTACCCCGATATTTCTACTGTTAAAACCTATTAGATTTGTAATATTAAATTTATTTATATATACCAATACTAATATCCGTGTATAATACTTACGCTCAAATTAAGCTTAACAATTATTCTCGTTTGTTTATGACGATTTATATGAAAATATATTCCTTTATTCTCTTCGTAATTAAAAAATAACCAGAAGTCAACAAACTTTAACACTTTTGTAACGATTATTTTGTAATTGTGGTAACGTCGTCCCATGTCAAAAATCAAATTAAATTTTGTTGTTGCATTCTGTGGCTTTTGTGTTGTTTATGCATTTCTTTTTCACGTGTTTGGTTTTTTAACACAATTAGAGTGATCTGCGAATTTGAGATAGATAGTATTACTAGAGCTGTAGAGGTGCAAGTTTTAATAAAATATCTAATATTACAGTGTATACCTACTTTAAAGCTAACTTCATGACCTTATTACAGCAGTATGTGGAGAATTGTCATGAAAGGGGAAAAACAGAATAAAGTTTTAAAATGTATCTTTATGTTCAGATACATTTTGGTGTGGCACAATAACTTGAATACCTATACAAGCTTTCATAGTTACTTGGCCATTCTCGTTTAACCTAGTTTTAGTAGTCAGTCACCTTAAAACTGCACTACGATTATGTTAAAATATATCTATACAACTGATGATGGAGACTGAAGGTGGATAGCGTATTTCTACTAGTGAACCAATTGATTTTTATTTTTGGTTTACCAAAATTAATTTAAACAATAATATTATTTGTTTTTTATTAATAATAACAATAATATCCTGGGAACATGATTTACACACTGCCATCTGATCTAAAGTAAGTCAATGCCCAATCTCAGGACAAACATACAAAGTACATCAGTACAGAAATAAGTGGTTTAGAGCGTAATGAAGCTTATTTTATGACTGTGTTTATTAGGTTTGCAGTCAGTTACCTAAAACTTCTCCAACGTTGTGCCAAAATCTTGAGAACCGGAAAATATTAGGCGACAGCGTCACGGTACGTAAATAGCTCCATTTGATTTGGCGCCGCGTGTTTGTGGCACGCGCCGCAACCGCCTGGCCAGCTCCCGCCACGCGTCCGCTGCGCGCCTCTGATGGACGCCAGAGCTCACCCACGCGCTAGAAGGTTGATGCCAGTAACTGTCACTATGCACGCTTTACGTCTCAATACTTGGCTCAGGTTTACACCACATGTCGCGCGGCGGTAATATGACGCTACTCCCTGAAATGCCTATCAGATGCTTGGCTCTTATTTTTTCTAAGCCTCATGTATCTGCAGTATGTCTGTCTGTACAGGGAAGTAGAATACTATAATTTCCAAGCACTAATTTGGAGTGAATAATAATATGTATGGGAATGTGTGTGAAATTAGTGTAATGATTACATAACACTAATGCCACACATTAGTGTGTGGTAGCATTTCAGAATGAACACACGTTATTCATATTTGGGCGAAACCTGCTATACTAAGAGTTTTACGATAGAGGTTGATAATAATTCAAAAAAATAATAATTTCTTTAGCTTTCGTGTTTTGTTCAAAAGAGAAGTATCTCCCTAAAGAAGAATTTATGAAACGTCAGAAACAAAGATTTAAAAAATATATTTTAGTATCTCGTATTTTCTCCCCGGACTATAACGACTGCTTCCATGCGGTTCCTCGTGGAATGGATGCCATACACAATGTTGTGTGGTAGGACGTTATTTCAGTCCTCTCGTGCAGCCTCAACACTTCGTCCTGACTCCAGCAGCGCCGCGACTTGGGCGGCTTCGTGGGCGAGGTAACCATATATGTGAAGTCTTTCAATCTTTTCGTTTCTTGGATGAAATCTTGGATGAAATTTCTAAACTGTAATTCAAATTTTAAATTGAGGAAAATTTACCTTTTTATATCTACAATTAACTATCATAATTTTTTTATTTAATGTAAAAATACCTACATTAACCCTTTACTGCATGATATATTAAATAAGGAAAAAAGAATATTTTTTTTTGGGTTAATGGTTTTATTAAAGCTTCAAAAATAATTATAACATTTTTTTTAGTCAAAAAGTACCCCCCATATCATTTTTTTTTAAGGAACCATATATGGGTTTGTATGCATCAAAACCTCAAACCCCTTGGACTTATATGGTTTCGTATGCAACAAACCCTTTCCATCAAAACCTTTTTATATATATATAAAAAAAGAAAGTTATACAAAATTATTGATGAAACTTAATCAAACAATTTCTCTTATCATTATAACATAAATATACCTTACATTTGGGACACTTAGTGTAGGTTTTCATGGAGCATACTTGACAAATTTGTCGATTTTTCTGCCACTCTGGCAAATGTCCAATATTATCAGTCCGTACAGAGGTCAAGGGTAGAACCTGATGCTTTTCTGGGACTTTTCTTATTTTCTTCCTCTGAGGAGTTGGCGGTCCAGGACTTGCACAAATTGATGGACTTCCATGGCGGCTCGTAGATGGCGAACAAGTCACTGAATTGGCCAATGGACGACCCCGTTTACGAGAAAGAGCCTTTCCTGCTTTGCGTAAGTGTTCTGAGATGGCTTGTTTGAAGACGAACAGAGATAAATAAGAACTTTCGTTTACTCTACGCCACAAAATACACGCATTTACCACACATAAATCTATCATATGAAAAAAAGTTCTTTTGTACCACTTATTTGACCTCAAATGAATCCTGTAATAGCCCAGCATTGAGTCAAGTAAGTCCACGCCGCCCATATGACGATTGTAAACTTCAACAACTTGTGGACAGTCTATTTCCTTGTATTGGTGGTCTTTGCGGCAATATCTTTGCTTTTTTGTGGTAGGTTTGCTACCAACAAATGTTGAAAGCATATTCACAGGTTTGTTGTCAAACCAAGTTACCAAACCTAATTGAACTACATCCACCGTAGCAGTCTTTTCAATCATATGGCCTCTCCCTCCTTTTTTTAACTCTTTTTCGGGTGGCATTTGAGCATTTGGCACTCGGTTCAATCTTACGGTACCCGAAGGCAAAAGGCCACTTTGCGTAAGATATACCTGTAATTTAGGACTATTGTACCAATTGTCGAAAAAGATTTTGTGATTCTTGTGCCTTGGTACTGACTGCACTAAACGAGTTACAACATTGCCACTAACTCCAAGGTCAGGTGCGCCATCAGGAACTTTGTTGCTTTGCTCGCCAGCAAATAACTCAAAGTCATAGCTAAATCCTGAGACTCCACTCAAAACTTGGTTTTTATAACCCCATTTATCCGGCTTCGCTGGGTTATACTGTTTGAGTTCGTGCCTGCCTTTGGTAGGTATCATCTGCTCATCTACGGCCAAATATTCTTCCCTGGGAACTATCAAAAGGCGTTGTCAAATTCCCTCTATTAAAGGACAAACTTTGAACAGCTTATCGTGTCCTTCTTTACCAATAGGAATAAATTTTGAGTTGTCATTGAAATGCAAGAAACGCTTTATTGTTTCCCATCTGTTGCATGTCATTACTTCATTCACTTGAGGCTGCCCTATGTCCACATTCCAATAAAGTCTTGATGCGGGTAGTTTCACCAATGACATAAAAATTACTATCCCAATAAATTGTTCCATCTCTTCTTTCGACATATTGGCTGGCTTGTTGACGTTATCTTGAATAGGCTTCAAATTGGATTGTTCTACTATCGTTGTTATCAACTCGTCAGTAAATAGATACAAGAAAAAGTCGGCTGGCGAATTTAGCTCTTTTATATCATCAGGATGTTCAACATCTCCAGTGAAGATGTAATGATCCGGGTTATAAGGAGGCAAATGTTCGGTTGACCAGTGCATTTTAACGGTAGGTTCTTTACGACGATTGCTTTTCTTGGTCTTTGACGTTGACGGTAAATTTGCTAAAGGAACGTCGTCTTTGTCTGAATAGTCATCGTCCGTCTCAGGTACAGGGCGTCTAAATGGTATGTAGGATGTAGGCATGTCAGTATCAGAATCGGAAGCCAAGTCATCATCGCTAAGGCCATGCTCGGGGTAACGCAATCCCCGAGCAAGGCCTTAGCGATGATGACTTGGCTATGGTATGCTTATTATGCCCATAAAAGCGTGCAGGGTCCATTCTACCACCAAGAAAGAAAAAAATGCTTAGTGTAAAGAAAACGTAAAGAAAATTGAAGCGAAACCATATCGTCGTGCAAAATTAATAATAATGCTTGAGCGCATACGAAACCATATATGTATAAGCGATAAAAAGCAAAGAATGCATACGAACCCAGATATGGTTCCGAAACAATTGGTGTTGAAAATGGGTGAAATCGAATAAAAAGTGAAAATCTATTACAGTGTATACAAACTAGAGATTATGACATACAACAAAACATTTTTATTAGCTCAAAAAACTCACCTTTTATCTTTATTTCTTTTTACAAAGTTGAGAGTCGCACACGCATGTAAACATTCACTGACAATGTCTGGAAAAGTGAGGTTATATCCGAGTGGCATGGGACCAGAGACAAAATAGTTGCGTTTTGTTATTGCTAATGATATGACAAACAAACCCCAATAAAATTTAAACGCAGATTTTTAATATTTTTAGAATAAATAAGCTGTAAACATGTCAAACCATATATGGTTTCTTATGCGGTAAAGGGTTAATCTCATATGAAACCAAACTTAAGAGGTGTTTTGATTTTTCTGATGAGAAGTGTAGTTTAGAGGAGTCTTCTTTCTTGTTTATGGCTCATATTATTATAGTAAATTCCCATTCGCTACATACTACGACGTAGATGGGCTAGGCTCTACTACGACGTAGACGGGCTAGGCTCTACTACGACGTAGACGGGCTAGGCTCTACTACGACGTAGTCTATGAATCAAGATGCATCAAAGACACTCTTGTAAATCTGAACACGAGTATTGACTCTGGTTTAGATTTGCAATACATTTATAATAATTCCGGAAATTTCTCTCCATGTAGCCCAAATATAATATGAGTTGTATTTGAATTAAAATACTCTTATATTATTATATATTGTAAATAATATTAGTAATAAACATGTGATAATAATAATATTTATCAGGACTTCTAAAAGATTACATTACAACTTCAGAAGTCATATAACATTGTTCTGGGCATACTTCTTACTCTTATTGAAGTTTCTTACTTCAAAAAGTGTTACCCAAGGTCGGCGCGGCGTGTTTTATTGTTTATGTTTGTAAGTTGTATAAGCCTATCAACATGTAGCCTTAATAATATGTAGATATTGCATACGTACCTCTCCTATTCACGCACTTATTACATAAGAGACGTTCAGTCTATACTAAACCACTGTGAAAGTATTAGATTGGCTTAGCAAAAGTTCTTCAAACAATTTACGAACCTCAGACAAAAGTATAAACTGTCGAAAAATAATTAACAATTTATGATATTTGGTTCACTGCAACTTTCACTGCTGTGCACAATAATATTAAGTTCCACCAAAATTTGAAGCACTTCACACTGTCACTATTGGGATATCGTAAGAAAACTTTAAAATTTCTCTAAACTGGGACAAGGGATTGCGTCCGCGCACACGCTCCCGCGTTTTAAAACTGAACTACAGTGATTGAGGGCACCGCTCGCTGACGGCGACGCGGGACGGGACGCCCGCTCGCAGCGCCACACTCCCACCGCACTTGGCTGGATCGCGATTATTCGGGAGAGCTTCCGCAACTACTCATCATTTCATGATGATCTCGGAGGTACGGGTGTGAACATAATATGACATACAAGGCTTCCTCGGGTTCTTATTACCTACCCGTTGGCCTCACTAACACTTCACACTCAACGACGTGAACAACAACAGCGCATAGACCCTCTGTGTATTAGTGACAGCTTTGCAGTTTCAATGTTGCGCTTCTCCATGCATTGAAAATTAGTTCTTATGGAGTGTATCCTAACATAACAGTCAATAGAAGATGTGATGTGATAAAGAGGTTTTTGGTGTTTGCGACAACTTTACGACGCACAACAAACAACACAGCTATATAAATAAATGCTATTCCATCACCGAGGCGCAGTAAATATAGTCACTGCCGAACATGCAAATATTTTATAGCTGACCAAAGTGTTGCAAATAGTATGAGGTCGACGCGAAGAAAGCTACCGGCCTTAATTCAAATTTGACGTACTAACACGTACAAAAATCGAAAACAGGACTGTCACCAGCCCTGCAAGAGTAACTTGATTCTGATCTAAATTTAAATATCTGTACAGAGGTCCTGCGGAAATATTAGTTTGTACACACTTCATGGCCTGAGTCTCAGAACAGTGGGACTTTTCAGTTCAGAATTTATTCGAAACATTGTAGCTTCAATTAGAAACATGTTTGACTAAAACCACACATTCTTAGTCACGATAAAGCTATGGCTCATAGTAATACCTACTCAACATAATATATAACAACGCGTAAACATGAAACGTACGACACACTTAGTTGGCACATGGAATAGGTATCGATCAAATAATGGCCAATGATAGTATCTACCCAAGATAGTTACTTAAAAACCTCGCCTCTGGCTGAATGCCACAGAAGCCACATTCAACATTTACGCAATAACCAGTGCAAATCGCTCATAGTCATAGCAATTCGGCACCACCGGTCAAATCAAGCGTGGAACTGGAGACTTTACTTGTTCTCGGAAGCTAGAAGTCTTACCTGACTCACTCCGGGTTGTTACTGGGCATCCTCAATATAATTACGGGACTGTTGGCATCTCAGAGCATGGTTGGCATGGTTGGCAAATTATGCTTGCTTTTCACGCCGGAGGGGTGTGGTTTCGTGGGTTCGGTTCCCACCCAGGAAATATATTTGTTTGCATGAACATGTCTATTTCTCCTGAGTCTGGGTGCAATTATCTATATAAGTATGTATTTACAAAAGAAAGTAGTATATCAGTTACCTGGTTTCCATAGTACAAGCTCTGCTTATGGATCAGATGATCGTGTAAAAAATAAAATAAAAAAGATAAACAAAAATTAAGTTAGATAAATTAATTCCGAAACCACTTTCTAGCTTCAATCAGAACCTCATAATCTTTAGTCAACCTCACTACTCTCAACTAACTGTCTAATGAAATTTCCGCTCATAGTTTTTGTTAGGTAATCAAAACTATCAGTGCTAACGGTTACTGAACCTTGAAAACTATTGATTGTAGAAAATAATAAGGAGATTAGTAATACGCAGCTATTCAAATATTATGAGGATGAACGGCGAGATCACAAACGCCGCGGCGCCGCGCCTCCTGGCGCGCATCGCGCTGGGAACCGGTTCACGTTTTTGTTTGATATTGTATCATTCTACACAAAGGGGTGCTCCCACTGTTTACACAAATTTTTGATTTATTTATCTTTGAAGCGAAGCTTCTTATCGGGTTTTAAGGGCGGAACCCTATATAAGAAATAAAATATGCACAGGGCTTTACGAATTAGTACTCACCGTTAGTGTTATATCCATTTAAATAACGATAAACTAAAAAAATAACCGGCCAAGTGCGAGTCGGTGTCGCCCATGAAGGGTTCCGTAGCAGCAAGTATTTTAGTTGATTAAATGAAGGCAAATTGCGGTTTACGATTTATGACGTATTAAAAAAAACTACTTGCTAGATCTCGTTCAAACGAATTTTTGTTATTAGTTTGCATGGTAATGTACATCATATATCTTTTTTAGTTTTATCATTCTCGTATTTTAGAAGTTACAGGGGGGGGGACACTCATTTTACCACTTTGGAAGTGTCTCTCGCGCAAACTATTCATTTTAGAAGAAAATTATATTAGGAACCTCAATATTATTTTTGTAGACCTATCCATAGATACCCCACATGTATAGGTACGATGAAAAACATTTTTAATTTTAGTTCTATACATAGAACTAAAATTAAAAATTATTATTCCCAAAATTATTGTTTTTTTTTCTATTTTTGTGTAAAAATCTTAATGCGGTTCACCGAATACATCTACTTACCAAGTTTAAACACTACAGCTCTTATAGTTTCGGAAAAAAGTGGCTGAAACATCGGACGGACAGACAGACAGACATGACGAATCTATAAGGGTTCCGTTTTTTGCCATTTGGCTACGGAACCCTAAAAATGGGATGAATGGAAATTAGGTTTGTTCCCGTGAACAATGTGGCTCACAAATGTCAATTCATATATGTTTAGGACGATACAATAAGTCTGAGATGTGCACCATCTGCGTATCCCACCTTACTACGCTTGGAACGGGTAAGCTTTACTCTTGGATTCTTTTTCTGTGTGGTTAATGCTAATTGTGCTATAATTAATTAGCTATATAAAGGGTCAAAAACGTAAAAAATGCACCTACTCGTACAGCAGTGACAATTTTTAAAGGAAAGCTTATTACTTTGACAGCAGAAGTGAAAAATAGGGTAACACGCTTTTGTTTCAAATTGAGCTTGGGGATAAGTTCACGAAATGTTAGCCTTATAATATTGAACTAGGTAGCCTCCCAGAGTTGGGCCCCAAGCCCGGCCGCGCCAACCGAGCAGGCTGCCCATTGTGGTCTGCCTATATAGTACAGCGACTGCTCCAAGACAATCAGTCCGCGTGAGTTGTCGGGGTGTGGACCCTGAAGACCTCCTGTCGCCCCGTGACCCATAAAGTCTTCGCTCTACTCACACTTGATTGCACCAAGTTATGAGCCCGTGGCGCTTTTCCCGCTCAAAACATCGAAAATACGCCGAGCGTTTCGTTCGGTTTACGAGTTAAATTAGCCCGTCGACTTGATCGACAATAAGTGATATTTTAGGTGTTTCATCATAATAAAATTATACTAAACATGTTATATATGATTATTAAGCTACTTACATGAGCTACTGAATACAAGTATAAATTATAATAACTTAGTCAGCCGTTATGCTTATAAAACATCAAACGAGTTATTTGCGACTTTTTTACTTTTTTTTATGTGGTGCTCACATTGGTATACTCATTTTATTGCATTATCGCATTTTTTGACATAAAACAACTATAGGTATCAAAAGTCCATATTCCGAACATCAGTTTAAGCACACAATTTTTTGTCTGTACACTGTAATAAAACCACAAAAACAATTTACCTACGCTATAAAACACGCAACGGACTTCTTCTAGTCTGTACAGCTTCTTTTGAAAACACGTAATTATCGCCTTTATATGTATAGTATTTACCGAGGCATGTTATATATAAAAATAATCCTTATTTAACGACCTATTCACTAAAGTAATTACTTAGCCTAGCTACTTACCCAGAACCTTAACCAATTCCACTAAAACCACATATTTTTAAGACGAATATCAACACATTTTACTTTAAATTCATCACTTCAATACATCACTGCTGTTGGGGTACTCATAATATTTTATTTTTTCATACAGTCGTTGCCTCTGGTTGACTTCGTGTGACTTGTTAATTTTGTAAATGTACGCGGATGTACCCACCGTTTTCTCATCTAGCAAGAGGTTATTCTAATTGCTTGAGTGAAATTTAATGTTATTGTTTATTATCTCACAATTTTTTTTGATTCATTAGATGACAACGGTTCTGTGCGTGCATTAGCCTACATAACGCCCATCATAATGTAAGAAAATACATGATTTAAAAAAAAAAAGAACGAAAACAAAAAGCAAAAGAAGACGAAAAAAGCAAGCCTGGAGTTTCTTTGTGGCTTTCTTCTCCGGGTCGTCCACCTAGGTAGCTAGAGGTTGCAGGTTAGCTAGGGTAGGCCCCTCAGCGGCGAGGATCGCTTTGGCCCCTTAACACGTCATTGGTGATCCCGTGCAACTGATCACACCCTCTCTTAGAATTCTGTCCTTTTGCTTCAGCGGCCCCCTGAGCTGTGGCCCGAACCCTAAAAGGGTGGCCTCGCGTATTAATTGTTTAATTTAAGCTACTGGTTAAGAGCCTTCTGCGCTAGCCAAATGCTCATTGCCTTCAATTCTTTAATTTTAATATTGTACAACTAAATTTCAAAATAATAGATTAATTTTTTTAGACTAATTATATTTTTGTAATTTTTATACTGCATTCGACTATGTTTATGTACTCCATTGTGAACTTGACAAGTACAAGTGTATGTTAATACCCAAGTGCTGAATAAATTTCATTATTTCATCATTATTTCATTTCACTTATTAGCGTTATAAACACATTTTATCCATTCAAAACAAACAAAAACAAACTGTAATGGTTAATGGAACTGTGATGATGAATGGTTAATGGAACAATCAATCCACCATTTTGATCAATTTTGATAATACTACTTTCATTCAAAGCGAGACAGCAACATGCGACAGAGTCAGTATGGTCTACGAGCGTGCAGTTTGGTACAATTCGCAAAAAAGTTCTTCGACTTATTTTTGGTCATTAAATTTTATAAAACGAAATAATACGCTTTATATAGAATACAAAACTAAAAAAAAAAAAAAAATTATTGGGCGGGCCTGGTGGGGTGGTTGGCAAATGCTTGCATTTCACGCCGGAGGTCGTGGGTTCGATTCCCACCCATGACAGATATTTGTGTACATGAAAATACCTATTTGTCCTGTGTCTGGGTATCGTTATCTATATAAGTAGGTATGTATTTACAAAAGAAAAGTAGTATATATCATCAGTGATCTGAGTTCCATAGTACAAGCTCTGCTTAATTTGGGATCAGATAGCCGTGTGAGAATAATACCCCAGGATATTATGTGGTTGTATTATATTAATTAAGAATAGTGTATTTTTTTTATAATTATGTATTAATCTAGACCCCTCCAAAGTAAGGTTCCGGCGTGAGGAGACTGGATGGGCTCAGCGAAACTCGGGGGTAGCGGACCGAGAGCGGTCGCTGTCACTCTGTTGACGTATTCTAAATCGAAAAATAAAAATAAGATTTTTTAACAGTTGGAATTTTTTCATTTTGCAAAGATTCATAATCACTTCGAGGAGAAATAAAACATTTCTACACTACTAAATTATAAATAATATATTAAAAAGTTCACACGTCGCATTATAATATTTATAATATAAATTAAATTAATTTGCTAAACATAACATTAACAACAGAACACGATCTCATAGAAAAATTTCTATTGACGGTAATATTTCCTGTTAACGGTACCTCACCGGTCGCTCGGTAGATCGCCGGCGATATTTCGCGCCGTATCTACTTAGAATAATGATATTTTTACTTCCACAACAAAATACACAATATTGTATACAGATATATAATCGTAAATAAATACTATACAAACTTATTATAGTATTGATATCTAAAACATGAACTCTTGTAAATTACGACGCAATAATCACCGCCATTGTAGCTACAAGCGGTTTGTTTTTAAAAGTTTTGCCCTTTTTTCATGATGATAACTTAAATATTTACTAAAACAAAAGCTATATGCATAATTTACATCTAATTCCCAGTAATTTGGTATATATATCATATAATAACACGTACTTTTTGCGACGGTAATCCATTTTCAAATATCCTGGCACACATACAAAAATGAGTCTGAACGCATTTTAGCCTACGAAGACGTTCGTCAATGTTCGTAATTTTTTGAGCCTTAGCTATACGTAGAACTGTACCAGAAGTTAGGTAAATCTTGTAGCTTATATAATAAGGTTTACTTGCGTATTTTTTAATGTCTTGTTTATTTTGTTCTCGAGCATCCACGAGAGAATTAATAGAACGCGGGTAAGATGTACAACTGCTGTACAAGATTCGCCCGTCGCATAAAAAAAATGTTACTTATATCATTTTTGATACAAGATTCGCTCGGGAGAGATTTTCTACTCTTCCTTCTTCACAAAATCTATTCTTCTGTGGAATACATTTCGAAACCAGGATGGCAAAAAGTCGCTTATGATCCATATCTATAGGTACATATATTAATAAATCTATAGAAAAGTCGTTCTATAATAATTCAATAGGTACTTATTCTTTAATACGAAAACTAATTCTATTATAATTCTATACGATTATGGCAAGACATGTTGACACAATTTAATCTGTACAACTGTTTTAGGGTGTATTTCCTGTAAACGACACATGTTTTACGCAAGTAAATACATCTTTATCTTTATCTCTTGTCGTTTTTGTACATCGAAAATAATTCCAAAAAATAGCCAGGGTGTTAAAGGGTAACCAAAAACCCATTTCCAGCATTTTTGGAACATGTTAGTGAGCGTTTCTCAAAAAAATTGTACCTTTTCTCAGAAATAATGCTGAAATTAAAATATTGAAATATACTTGATTTCTTTATTTTAAGCTATGGGTAAATGCCTAAAGATTAGTAATATAAGGTTTGTTTTGTGATTTAAAACGTAAATAAATAGAAAAATCCATAAAAACAGACCCAAGGTGGAGAAAAATTCTTATTTGGTTACCTTCATTAGTTTACGTAAATTTAATGTAGAAACCAAATACCGGAATATTTATTGAATTAAATGTGATAATAAAACAACATTCAACTTGTTTTTCAGTCAATCACTCTATATTAATATGTATATCTTAAATTAAAGGCGGTATTATTTCCTTTACGTTACTATTCGGTCACAACTCTTGTTTAACTTTACATTATTGACCCTACCTTATTTTGTATTAAAATTGTGTATATATACATAATGCAAAGACTAACCATATATTTTAGTTTTTATCACAAAAATGTATGTTCAAAATATATAAATAAAGAAAAGAAATATGCGTCTGCTTTTATGGGACAGTAACAAAAATAGAAATCTGGAAACAAAAAAGCATTTCTTAAGCCTAGACTTCACAGTTGTGCAAATAATTATATTTGACTTAAATATATTGATAGAGGAACCTCCGTCAGGAAACAATTATATTTCGTAATAATCTAATAATAATAAACACTGACCGATTAGACAAGGACTATACATTGCTAGCGTGAATATTACTCTCAATCAATGTCTATACATATATTTATAAATGTTTATTATTTTTATTATTTAATTCGTTTTCTATAATAATAATCTCTATATTAGTTTTCTTAACTTAATTAGTTTAACTTGTTTTGGAGGTTTATTTTGAGTTTATTCTTTCTAAGTTATTTTTCCTCTGCTCTCCAATCTTTTCAGGGGTTTCTTGTAATCTTTCCCGGTACCGCCTCATTTTTTCAGCCAGGGTTAGTGTTATATTTGATTCGCAGCTGTAAAATTACACCTTATCATGCAAAATCACTTACAATGCATTTTAAATAAAATGTTACTGGCTGAACCGGCAGACGTCGTTCTGTCTAAAACTTTCAACACAGTACAAAAACTTCAAGAAAAAATCAATGATATTAGTGAAGTCGATCTTAAGCTATAGCGCATAGCGTTACAAAAGTTTATATTTAATAGCATATCTTTCCCCGCAGCTTCACGCTTTTAGCTTCTATTGGTCGTAGCGTGGTAACCGACCCCAATTTAGTCGGAAAAAGGCTAGGCAGATGATGATTATGATGATTCATTTTCGCACAGTACTATAAATTTATTGAATATAATATTTAATTTTATTAAAACTGATAAAATTACATCGTCATAATTATACTCAAAATCAGGCAGTCAATACTCTGCCTAACAATTTCCTATTTTGTTATTCACTTTTCCATTTATACGTTACCACTCAGGAGTAACAAAAAAAGAGGTAACGAATTAAGGTTACAAAAATTATTAAATTGTTTACGCGCACAACTCTATCTAGTACTCGTTTATGATTTTACTTTCGAAATCAAGATTAAGAGCTTTAATGGTACTCGAGGAGTAACAAAATATAAAATTGGAGCTTAGCTCTGATTGTTGGGTAACAAAGTTAGGATTTTTTTCGGACCAGCAACCAGGCGGACAACATTCAATGTTCCCGCACGGCACTCAAAAGAAATATCTAAACTTAAACTGAAACATATTTATACCAAATCGGCGTCGATATTTTCTAAAATTACGGTCACAAAAGAAGAAAACTAAAAAGGAACTTTTTATGCGATACAATAAAATAATTATTTATTAAATATATTTGTTCTATAGGACTAAAGATTTATTTATAAATTAATTGGGGTCTTTTATTTCGTAATAAATACATTTAAGTGATTTTAGAATATCCGGAAGTTCACTCAGTACAATCGATCGTTTGGGACGGTATGAAATTGGGACACTTCACTTTTCATACAACTAGATTAAACCGATTTTTAAAATATTTTTATATTTTATAAATTCTTATTGTATTTATACATATTTTATTTTTTTTACTTAGAGCAATTAACTTACTAATTATATAATTTAATAGAAACTAGTAATGATCTATTTTATGTATAGAAAAACAAAATTGAAAATATGGGACAGAGAATAAGATAGAAAGTACATTTTTTTTTGAGAAATGCTCTTGTAGTACTATAGGTTAATTACTTCGATTGTCTATGCTCGAAGGGTTAAATAACATAATTTTTCTGGTAGGTAGGTACCTATAGATATTTAGGTATAGGTACACGGATTGTATGAAAACATTTAGAATTTAAATTTAATTTATAATACTAATGATTTAGCTATTTAGTAAATTTCATGGCAGTATGCAAATTGCATGATGTGTCGTAGAGTTTTCAGTGTTCCGTATTAATTCGGTCGTTAAATGGTCTTGGTTATCTAGAAGTTTGTTGTTCTTCAAAATAGGTTAAAAAAGCTTTGGTTTTGTTTGGACAAATTAATTTATGTACAGGTTGGTTTATTGGAGCCTGTCTGTTCGTTGTTTAAAATTCGTAAATATTTAGTTTTATGGGTTATTAAAAAAATGTGGTTTTGACTTAGCACTTCATTTAATTTATTGGTTTGCTATTTTCCTTGAAAATGCCTTCTAGAAAGAAAACAAACCTTTCGTTAGTTAGCCGAAATGCGAAATGGATGAGAAAAATTATGTCAAAGGAATCCCCGACCCATTTTTATATGGTTCGAAATATCAACAATACGAATAAAAATATTTTGTTTCCCTAGTCACAATTTTAACCTACAATAGAGGGGATCTGGCACTCTGCGGCAGCATGAAGCATGCAAGCAGGCATGCAGCATGCAAGCAGGCGTGCAGCATGCAAGCAGGCATCCAGCATGCAAGCAGGCATGCATCATGCAAGCAGGCACGCAGCATGCAAACAGGCATGCAGCAAGCAAGCAGGCATGCAGCAGGCATTGTTTCTGTCATGGCTCAGGGGCTGCGGGGTTAAGGCGGACCCGCGCGAGCTTATCGTCGCAAATGGTTTTAACGCCCACCGCCGCAGCATCGGCTTTTCTGTCACCAAATTTTGTAGCACAACATGTTGACTTTTAGTTTATTGGAAGTATTGAAAATCGGAATGTTGTTTTTCGGACTGAGAACCCTTTGAGCATTTGACTCTTCGTACGTATGAAAATCGGAAAACTAACAAATCGCATTTACGACTTGCCGTAAAATAAATTTCATAATTTTTAATAATAGACATTACAATTCTTAGGTATTATGATATTCAGACTTTTGATAAAAAAAACTTCGTTTAAAAAAACCGACTTCAAAAACTAAAAAGTATAAAAAAATATCTTAATAAAGATTTAATTTAATACATCTCTTATGCAAACGTAATACCTTTAATATTAATGATATAATATAATTTGTATGTGCTACTTATTGATAGGCTGGAAGTCGGTGCCAAGCCAAATGTAATGGTACCATACTCGCCGCGCGTTACTTTCAGCGGGATAGCTTCTTATTTCTACACAAACAACCCAAGCGTGCAGACGTCGTTGAGGGTCGTCTCGAAATATTGTAAAATTTTGATGCGTTGTCTCCCTAATTAATAATTTATCTGTTTGTTGTTCAGGGCCACAAATATATTCATATGTAAGCATAATATAGATTTATTATAACTATAATAACTAATTTAGGTATTAATATTAAATATATTTTTATGATACAGTTTCATATTAATTCATATTGTTCTTTAAGTTTATTTACTTAGGTTAATCTTTAGTGTAGGAATTTCATCACAAAGTATGAAAGCTGTATGTAATATTAACTTTTAGCTTGCTTAGGGCTTGGCACCGACTTCAAACCTATCAATAAGTAGCACATAAAAATTATATTATATCATTAATATTAAAGGTATTACGTTTGCATAAGAGATGTATTAAATTAAATCTTTATTAAGATATTTTTTTATACTTTTTAGTTTTTGAAGTCGGTTTTTTTAAACGAAGTTTTTTTTATTTGTTATTTTTTAGTGTCTAGCTATGGGTTTTATTAGGTAGTATTAGGTAATACGTAGTATTGGGACTACGAAAGGTGCCGCGCGCCTTAAAACTATAGGTTCAGACAAAAATGTTGTTCGAAACTCTTTTTCACGTTCTTGTGAGACAGTGAATGATCGAAAAGACCGTTTGTAAAGCAAGACCAGAAAAACTACATAAAATTAATTTGTGCTGAGGGTTTATAGATAGGTCTTATTAATGATCGAATAGCCATCAAGTCTGCTGAGCAGAGGGCATGAGTCTATGAAGACTAGGTCTTAGTAATGATCGATTAGCCAACGAGTCTACTGAGCAGAGGGCTCATAGCTTAGGGCTTATTTATGATTGATTACTTAATGAATCTGCTGAGCATAGGGCTGTTAGACTAGGTCTTATTCATGATCGATTAGCCATCGAGTGTACTGAGCAGAAGGCTCATAGACTAGATTCTATTGATGATCAAGACAACGAGTCGAGAGAGTTCGAGTCGGACTCACCCGTGAAAGGCGGAATGTTTCTTTCCATAGCAATAAGTATTTGAGTTGATAGAATGGAAGGTAAACTGTGGTTTACGATTTGAGAAGCATTAAAAAAACGACTGGAAGTTTGCATGGTAATGTACATCATCTATTTGTTTTAGTTTTATCATTCTCTTATTTTAGGAGTTACAGGGGTGGGGGGGACACATTTTACGCCTTTGGATGAGTCTCTCACGCAAACTATACATTTAAGAAAAAAATATATTATAAACCTCAATATCATTTTTAAAGACCTATCCATAGATACCCCACGTGTATGGTTTATAAACCACCAAATGTTATTGTTTGTTTTTCTATTTTTGTGTGAAAATCTTAATGCGGTTCACGGAATACATCTGCTCACCAAGATTCGACAGTATAGTTCTTATAGTTTCGGAAAAAGTGGCTGTGACATACGGACGGACAGACAGACAGACATGGAAAATCCATAAGGTTTCCGTTTTTTTGCTATTTGGCTACAGAACCCTACAAATGGCAGCTATTCCGCATCAAACTAAAGAAGAATCACGTAAATCTCAGCGTAATCGGTGTAAGTACATAAAAAATGCACTTGTGCTAAAAGGTGCGCCTACATGCGCTTCTAAAAACGAGCTTATACGCGTGTATTAAACGCTAGTCGTCTGAAATTGTTCTTTATGTTCATGCCAAGACACACTTGAACAGAATGAGTCTAGCTTGACTTGCTAAGATTTAAAAACGTGTGTGCGAAATACAATTACATCGTCCACATAAACTAAAATTTTCATACAAAAATGTCCATAAAATAAAAACT
The DNA here is from genome assembly GCA_951640165.1 of Pseudoips prasinana. NCBI lineage: Eukaryota > Metazoa > Arthropoda > Insecta > Lepidoptera > Nolidae > Pseudoips > Pseudoips prasinana. The sequence goes on from OX621248.1 coordinate 36,625,628, forward strand.
ACTGGGCCAAACTTTATAAAATTTTTATGGGACCAAATGGCAACTATTCCGCATCAAACTAAAAAAGAATCACGTAATTCGCATTCTAAATCTCCGAGTAATCGGTGTACATACATAAAAAAAAAAAAAAATACCGGTGAACTTGAGAACCTCCTCCTTTGGAAGTCGGTTAAAAATCGGAAATCGAAATTCGGAATAAAGTATTTCGGAGTATTTTGGTGTTCCCTATCTAAATGATGGGTTTAGTTTTCGACCACCACGCGAACGAAGTCACGGGAACAGCTAGTTTAAAACTAAAGTGTGAGACCATTTGTAAAAAAGTAATGAAAGCGCCGGTTATAACTTTTTCAATTGGTACATGCAAATAACACTTTCGCTTCCATGAGAAATATTCCGAGGCTTTATATGTGTATGTGACACATAGGTATAGGTAAGTACCATTTGTAAGGGATTATCTAGCTACCTGTCCAAAATCACCCGGCATAGTTTTACTAACTCAACAAACGTCTCTTCTTCTTATATTCTGGAAAATATAGGTATTTAAATGGTTCTCTTTAGGTTAAAACTTATAGACTTGAAGCTGCCCGTCGCCGCGTCGGTCCATCGGTGACATTGTCAACCGCAGATAGTGAGATTGTAGAAAAGGGCCGGCTCGGTACAATAAGTAATTTTGAGATATTTCTGTGAAAAATAATTTCTTAGTATCAGTCCTTGTAACTGACCTCTTTCCGGTCGTGTCGCTAGTCATCTCATCGGATTATGAGAGCGATGGACTAGAAAGTGCCCACGCGTTTGCGCACACTACTACTAAACTATGAAATATACTGCATTTGCTTTTGTTTTTAATATGTCATTTAAGTGGGGATATAAACCATATCGATAGTGTTAGAACTTCTTTGACAAAATAATCAGCTAATATTTTAAAATGTACTATTATGTAAACATTTTTTTTTAACTCTTCCTATGATTTTAAATAAATGCACAATCAATGCCATCTTCTGTTTTAGTAAAAATATTTACCTATAAATATACAGGATTTTAATCACGTAATTTATCTTTTAAACAAACTTATAAAATCAGGCTTACTCATCTTTGTAAAGTATTTATAAAATAAATCAGTCAATTAATTAAAAGTCTTTAATGTTTGAAGTGCTGTCTGCATTCAAAAAATATCTGATTACCTCTTATACATTTAGAACGGGCCGAAAATTGACATGTTATACACTGAATCCATTGTTCACCAGGAATACTATCAGCATACGATTCAGTGCATTTTAAGCAAATCGTGCTATCGGAATCACTGTAATACGAATCGACTGCATCGTCATTATTATTCTCACCAGTATTATCAACAATAGTTTTTTTCTTTCCGTTTGGCCTTTGCTTTTCCTTTATTCTTTAGTTTCCGTTCTCCCTTTCCTTTAGCTATAGCTAACCTAAACAATACAGCTGACTTGAAAAATAAGATATGAAATACTAATTGGATACATAGGCGGGTAGAAAGGATATACTCCATAGATCCTCAAATATAAAAATCAAACAAATTTATTTTGTATTCACTCCAACATGAGGCTATACTTAGCCATATGCGGGGCCCAGATGAATGCGTTACATTCTAATTGGCTTCTCACCAAAGTATTGTATAATGACATAATCGCCTTCATATTCGTAAAATCGCGAACAGTACGCAAAACTATATGGCTACGAAACGCTAGCCCCATGTAAGATCCGTCATTATTACTCATTATCCACTAGATTGAATGCTTTTTTTAAGTCGAAGTAAGCAACGTCAGTTTCCCCATACTGTCAACGATGGGCTGCAAATGGCGAGAACTGAACTCAATTCCGAAAGCAGAATTTAAAAAATGTTTTGATGAATGGATTATTCGTTGGCGTAAGTGTATCGTTTCTGAAGGAGCATACTGTCGCTGGGGATCTTGTAGTCATATAGACATGACTCATGACGTTGCGTTACGTGAACTGTCTGTAATACGATTGCTAACACATACTAACTTTAAAATGATTGGCTCTGTCTCAAAATAATGTAATTGTTTTGATGTTTTTCTATTCTTATCCTAAATAGCTCAAGATTGCCTGGGAAGGAGTGCCTATCACTCACAACTCCTCTCCTAAATACCTCGGTGTTATATTGGACAGATCCCTTGCGTATAAAAGGAACTGTGAGGAACAGAAACGGAAGGTGCACGCCCGCATTACCTGTTGCATCGCCTAGTCACAACTAAATAGGGAGCGACGCCGCAAGTGCTGCGTACGTTTGCCGGCGAATATGCTTGCCCAGTTTGGGCCCCGTCCGTGCACGCAAGGTTGGTGAGTATGTTTCGCCGTATCGCCTCAATTAGTCCGTATTGAAACCGGTAGTATATGTACCCTGGTAAAGGTTTCTTTCACTGGGTCTTCTCAGTTAGGGCGCATTTTATCAGGTGGTAGTATCTAACGTCAAAGCGCGACCTTCGCTGTACGCACAAGGTCCGATAATATTATTGAATTTTTACCTTAATACTCTGACAGAACAATGCAGACAAGATATAATAATATAGGTATACATTTTAATCTAAACCTATACATTTTAATTATTAAACGTATAAATAATCTCTTTGACAATAACTTAAATAAGCTAGCTAAATAACCAAACTATTACTACCTATGATAAATTAAATGTCATATCTAAATGTTTTCATACAAGCCGCATATCTAAAATCTAAATAATATCTATTTCATTGTGTTACAATGATGTATACTTAACTACTTATATTACTATACTAACGTGTTCAAGATATTTACAACAAGTTAAACCCGGTAAATATAATGATTAGGTTAATTGGATTGTGATTTTTTTGGTGAATCTTTTTTTTTTTTTTTTTTATTTAATTAATGTAGTTTGTCTGAACTTTGTTCTCATGGCACAAGCCCATAGACAAATAATATATGCCAATAGGCTAAAATATCAACACCCAAATGAACAACTGGATTACTGTGAATGACGTTTCAAATAGTTTCAATAAAAAAAATAGTCTATGGTGTAAAAGCGGTCGATTGTGGTGTGCGTGGTTTAAAATAATAATTCTGATGAAAAATATTATAACGGCGTCCCTCATTTCATAGCTTAAGTTTTCTTTAATAATTATAAGTGCTTTCAGTGGTTTCTTTTACATAGAAGAGCCCAAATCACGAATATGGAATTGGTAAATACAAAATTTGGCCTATTTATTTGCATGACACCTGGGCATTTCTGTAATGCCGATTGAATCTTATTCTAAGCTTGTTTCTGTGAATAGATACATTATTCATTGTAATAAAATAATGATTTTAATATGTACGGCAGAAGATTTAGATACTGTGGGCTGAAATTAAACGTCTTAAGCTAGTCCCAACATACTCGTGTCAAATTATTTAACCCTCGAATCTATATCACCTTCCAATATAATAATATTTTTCAGGGGGCCTGATTCAAATCTAAACAGGTACAAACTCATTGGACTCTAATTACAATTCTTGCTTTTGGTTGTTGCTTTGATGCCGTCACTGTACCTATAACCAATCACAGCACTTCTAAAGTGGAAAATTAAATTCTTAAAAAAATATAATTTTAGTATATATTTGAGATCTCTAAATAGGTCAACATTAAGTTATGCCCTTTTATGAATTATCTATTGGACTGTTGCAGGCTATATCTTGATATTCCCTGTTTTGTTACTAACATAAAAGAAGATCTAACCTCAAAAACTAAACCAAAGTGGCCCATCTCCTAATTGAATATTATCTTCCTATTATTCTACTCTACTTTCATTGTAGTAGATACAAATGTTAGGAATGTTTTGAGTATAATTAAATGGAACAAGTGTCCCATGATTAAACAAAAAGAAAAGGTGCTTTTATGAACCTTAAGAAATCTGTAGTCCCATATTCAAAGTGGGTGACAAAAACTACACTACACCTATTTAAATTTCATGTTTAGACCTAAATTCTGGATAAAATTATATAGATCAAATAGTTTGGTAAAGCTACTTGAAGGCATAAAATTGCTTTCCAACTGACAATTACTGATTATTATTTTTGTACTTACTTAGGATAGTGCTATGCACACAGTTAGGATATTCATATGGACATTTACCTAATACAATTGTTAAATGTAATTATTTGGTCTTATGCGTACACAAATAAAAATCTCTTGGGATTTACAGAATTCAACTATAACTCTTTTACAATTATCTTAGAATGGAATAAAGAGTGGTGTAATAAAGAGACGAAGAGGAAGAAAGATGAAGAATATTTGGTGGGATAAAAGTGTACAAAAAGTTGTATGTGAAAAGAAGAAAGCGTGGTTAGACTGGCTAGCCACCAGAGCAAACGAACGAATGCATAAGGCAACGAATGAGGATATAGAAAGGGCCTGGAATGATTATAGGAAAATGAAAGGAATTGTAAAGGATGTGGTGAATGAAAAGAAAAATGAACAAAAGGATAATTTTGATAGAAGGTTGTCTAAGGATTTTCAGATGAACATTAAGTTTTTCTGGAAATCCGTTAGATCAGTAAGAGGCATAACTCAAACCTCAGAACTGAAATCCATACGAGACCAAGATGGAAATATAGTGAAAGGGGAAGAATGCGTGTTAAAACATTGGAAAGAGTATTTTGAAAGTTTGTATGAAAGAGGTGTAACAGAGAGTGAACGTAGTTCACTAAGTATAGACAAGAACAAATGTAAAGATGACATTGGTAGGGATGAGATTGTGAAAGCTATTAAGGGTATGAAATCAGGTAAGTCACCAGGGTATGACAGGATAACTTCCGAGATGCTGAAGGCTGGACATGGCGTCATAGCGAGTCAGCTGTGCAGCCTATTCAATTTATGCTATACCACCGGCCAAGTACCAAGTGATTGGTGCAAGGCTGTCATCGTACCTCTTTACAAAGGGAAAGGCTCACGGCAAGACTGTAAAAACTATAGGGGCATTAGTCTACTCAGCGTCGTTGGTAAGTTGTATGCAAAAGTATTGGTTGAAAGAGTTGTGAAAGAAACCGATGCGAAAATATGGGATGCACAGGCAGGTTTTCGGAAAGGAATGGGATGCACGGATCAGGTCTTTTCTCTGCGAAGCATAGTAGAGAAGTTTTTGGGCAAAAACCAAAAGGTTTACTGTGCCTTCGTAGACTTAGAAAAGGCCTACGATAGAGTGTTGAGGAGTGAACTATGGTCGGTACTGTCCATGTATGGGTTGAACGACAACCTTGTTCAAGCACTAAAATCTCTTTATAGGGATTCCAGAGCTTGCGTGAGGATTAACGGGTCATACACCGAGTGGTTTAGCATCCAAAAGGGTGTTAGACAGGGATGTGTAGCGTCACCGTGGTTGTTTAACCTATTCATGGATAGCTGCTTAAAAGATTTGAAAGAAAGTGAATGCGGTGTAAGGATGAATGAGTTACTCATCAAATGTCTGCTTTACGCTGATGATCAAGTTTTACTTGCATCATCGGCGGACGAGTTGCAGGTGATGGTAACAAGTATGCATGAATCTTTTGAAAGGAAAGGGATGAAAATGAATGTAGGTAAGACGAAAGTAATGGTATTTGAGAGGGATGAATACACGACAACGTGTGATATTGTGATTGGAGGAGAGAAAGTCGAACAGGTGAATGAGTTTGTATATTTGGGAACTTGGTTTACGAGAGATGGGAAATATGAAAAAGATATTGTTAGAAGAGTAAATGCGGGGAACAGAGTGAATGGGGCACTACACGCCTTTATGAGTAGCCGGCAAGTATCAAAGAAGGCTCGACTAGCCGTGCACGATGGAGTGTTAGTGCCAACTTTAATGTATGGAAGTGAAAGTTGGGTATGGCAGAAAAAGAATGAAAGTAAAATAAATGCAGTGGAAATGAGAGCTCTGAGAAGTATGTGTGGTGTGACTTTGAGAGACAGAATTCGAAATACTGGAGGATGTAGTCACAAAGATTGAAAAAGGCATGCTGAGATGGTTTGGCCATTTAGAAAGGATGAATGAAAGAAGATTGACGAAAGAAGTATACCTGGCCTGTGTGAATGGGACAACCGGAAGGGGAAGACCACGTCGAACATTCTCTGACCAAATTGGAGATGTTCTCAAGAAAGGGCAGGTCAGAAGTACCCTAAACTGGCGAGCATGTATGAAGAATATAATGACAGTAATCGAGGCAAAAGAAGTATGCAAAGATCGTGACAAATGGAAATCCGTTGTCTCTGCCTACCCCTCTGGGAAACAGGCGTGAGTCTATGTTAGAATGGAATTATGGATTTTATGGGGAATAATAAAGATAACCTTTTAAAGAATTACAGTTGAGTAAAGATTGGTGTGACATAAATACTGGCTGTTATTTAATGAGCTCAGTTTGCATATGAAGCTCAACATGCTAATTACACCAAAAAAAAATACTTCGCATACAAGAATTATTAGGTCAACTCATGCCAATTTTTTTTATATTCCACAAACAGGCTTTCTTTAATGAGTTCACCTTGTGTAAGCTCAGGCATCCAAATATTCACAGAATATCATTAATGCACTGACATTCTTCATACCAGGCATACATTGTGTTTTTAACAGTGATCAGAATAAGGTGAGATAAAATACCTATGGATCAAAAAAGGATCTGAAACAATGTGGAGATGCCTCTTAACAAAATAAGTTTTTCAATACTAATGTACCAGGTTTTGGGACAATACCAAAATTTAACTAAAATTATACAGTAAAACAACTAATGTGACTATACACAGAAGAGCCACTCTTCCTATAAGGATGTAGTTACTACACTCACCCATTTTAAAGAAAATATACTTAAAAATATTTACATGAAAAAAAAAAACTGGCAGTTTTCCTTATGTGTGTCTCCAGCTTCCTCATAGTTATAATCGAAATTCTAAGTATACCATACTTTAAAGCATAATTGGAACAATCATATGTTTCAGTCATAAAATTGGAGCAATAACAACTTTGTTACTATTAGTTGTTTTTTCTGTGTAAGTTGGACAAACATGCTGACACATGCCGTTGAAGTAACCAGTGATGTTTAGGATTCAAGACTAGTCAAAAATTTATAATCACACTCAAATATTTTTGAAACTACGATCATAAAACCATGTGCTAGCTGGAAACCTGGGTCCCTAGACTACACATGTGTATCTTCGTAATTATTTAAGCTATGATAAAGTTCTATACCTCTAAATTAAACATTATTTCAGATTAAAAATTTTCGTAGTTACTTAAATACTGAAACAATTTCTAACTTCAGATGGGCCAATATCAAAGGCCTGGAGGGTCACGTTCGGCCCGCCGCCCGCAGGTTGTGTACAGCGGTGCTAGAGTTATTGATTCTTCTAGTCTCATGGGAGTATAAACATAACATTAACACTTCCAGTGATGAACAAGTCTCTCCAGAGTTGTTGACACTTTGGATTCTGGGATACCCAAGGCTAATAAGATTCCTTTCACTTGGAAAGCTGCCCCATACAATTACTAGGCTTATATATTATATTTTACCAGGTATTACACCAGATATTATGTCAGAGTAAGAGTGTGGTTCTTCCCTGTGTTTTCCTATCTATTTCTATATATTCTATCCCCACCTCCAGTATTGAAACTCAATACTCCCAGTCAGATCAGATCAGGGTAAATCAATCTAGGTCATGCCAAGTCACCCTAAGTCAATCAGGTTGGGTTAAGTCAGATTGAACCAGCTCACTTATGTGTCCAATCAGATCAGACTGCTCATGTCAGAGCAACTGTTAAAGAAATCTGACCGGTGTCTTGTCAAATCGGCAGTTTTCAATTTCAGACCATAATAGTCACATAAGACTAGCCTGGTTAATACAAAGACAGTTCGTCAGGTTCTTCAGTCAATAGGATGATTTATTAAGTTTAGTCAAGTACTCAATATCCTGGATCTATTTTGTGTCTGTCTATTATATGTTTATAAAGTACCCTGGACACAGGGTTTAATTTCCCTAATGCAAATACTCAATATATTTATTGCATTCCACAATGTATGCTTAGGTGGTAGATTATAAAATGCGTTAGTGCATTGTGGACCCAGTTGGGCACAGCAAATTAGAAGAGAGGAAGAGGGCATTTCATTAATTAATAATATTTGATTACTTGTAAGATTTTCATTATTTTCCTTTTTTGTTTAAATATTCATATATATTATAATAACACTTTTTCATGAATAGTTGTTTTATTCTGTTTATAAGTATATTTAACTTTAATTCATTTTTAATTACTTTGGGTAATATATTATAAACCTCAAAAATGCCCAAAAAAGCTCTGCGCTAAGCTACGAACGATACACGCTGGCAGATCCAATCTTAAATTTGATCTGCTAGTGGGTATTATCATTGTGATATGATCTTTCACATGCAATTATTGTGAACATATCAGTCGGCCATGTTTCTAGAAAACAAAACCGATAGATAATACCTACATCCTCCGGAAGGGTGTTGGCAAGGGAATCCTAAATTTGATCTGCCAGCGTGTATTGTTCGTCTTAACGCAGAGCGCCTACCCCGGACTGGTGCAGGTTCGAGACCCGCCAGGCGATTAAATTTATGATTATCAATTTTTGAGATTATATAAATGCTTTGCATTGCGAATAATACTATGAAATTCAAATTAAATTTATTATAAATGTTTAATTACCAAGGTACTTTTTACATAGATATTTAACCGAGAAATCGGTAAATTCAACCTATCTTTGTGTTGCAATGTGTACTTTAGTTGTTTAAAATCTCATTTAGTATATATATATTCATGCTGTCTACAAATTTTCAAGAATATACATATGTGCAAGGGATTGGTAAAATATTGTATTTATTGAAGTAGGGTTTACAACTGTCTGTGTTTTCAATGTTGACTAAGATTATAATAAGTTTTGTTTTAAGTGTAAAAAGTGTAGGTGCGTACTATTTCCCCACATACTAATTCCGTAGCTAAGCCATGCATAAGCATAGGCATAGTAGTTAACTAGCGCTGTTTGAAGATTGGTCTCTGGTCCCTATGTTACACCGCTGACCATCCTTAGAGCAAAGTCTGATGGTCTCTATAGAAGTCCAGCCGGTTGTCGTATCGTTTATTTTTAGTTTTGTACAATGAATCCCAAAGTAACATAAGTGTCCTCATCAGTTGCAGGGCGGGGCTTTGGCGCCGGGAGTGCCGGGCTTGGGCAGCCTGGGTGGGGCGAGCTTGGCGGGCGCGGGCCTGGCGGCTGCGGGCCTGGCGGCTGCGGGCCTGCCGGCTGCGGGCCTGGCCGTGCCCGGCGCCGCGGGTGAGTACGCTCGCTGGCTCTGCGCCACCAGCCTCCGCCGCCCGACACTTTGCACAACAAACTCGTACTCGTTTCGAAACCATCCTCAGTGATCAGTGTTTCTGCTTTCTGTTTCAGGCTAGATATAAGTTAGGTTTTTGCTATTCGCTGCGTCGGCTGCGGCTGCGGCGCCGCTGCTCTCCGCCGGTCTCACAATGTACTTACTCCATTATACGCCCCGCCTGCCCGAGCGAGCGAGGGCCGCGTCCGCGCCAGGCGAGAGTGAGAGCGAGCGAGTGCGCGGCGCGCGAGCGCGAGCGAGCGAGAGGACGCGGCCCGGGATGCGAGCGAGTGTGTGTGTGCGCGTGTCTGCGTCCTCTGCTATTTGTCGCTTGCACGCGGTCGGCGCGCTCTGATCTGGCTTCTGTTCCGCAGGTGGACTTATGTCGCCGCCCATCTACGACTTGGTGCAGGTCGGAGATGTGTTCACAGGTGGGTACCATTCCTAGAGCCGGCAGGGTCCGATGGTACAGGGGATTCAGAGCGATGACCGGTGCTTATGTCCCAGGTCCGAGCGCCAAGTGCTCGACGCTCCCGGCGATCCTGGGCGGGTCGCTGCCGCGGCTGTCCTCGGAGCAGGCGGAGGCGGTGTCGCGCGCCAAGAAGTACGCCATGGAGCAGAGCATCAAGATGGTCCTCATGAAGCAGACGCTGGCGCACCAGCAGCAGCAGATGGCCTCGCAGCGCACGCAGGTGCAGCGGCAGCAGGCGCTGGCGCTCATGTGCAGGTGACATGCCGCCTCACACCCCTCCCCTCTCCCCCTCCCCCCTTACTCCGCCACTACACCGCTGTGATGTGAGCGATACAGTGAGGCTCCCGCCACGCGCAGGTCGAGCCTGTGATTCTTATGCTGAAAAGATCTGAGGTTTAATTAGGTGTTACTTGGGAATCGATAGTTACTAATGATTAAATTAATTACAATCGTTTATTAATTCTGGCAGAGTGTACGTTGGGTCCATATCATTCGAATTGAAAGAGGACACTATCCGGCAAGCATTCCTGCCGTTTGGTCCGATCAAGTCCATCAACATGTCCTGGGACCCGGTGACGCAGAAACACAAAGGGTTTGCGTTCGTGGAGTATGAGATCCCCGAGGCCGCGCAGCTCAGTCTGGAGCAGATGAACGGCGTCATGCTCGGAGGCAGGTCGGTACTCGTACTTACTGCATTCGTTAACTTTGCTCTGGAGCCACACATTTTCTTATATTATTTTTATTTCGATACGATTCTATCTGTCAAGTTATATTTCGCCAGGAATATCAAAGTTGTGGGACGTCCCTCCAACATGCCACAAGCGCAGGCCGTCATCGACGAGATCCAGGAGGAGGCCAAGCAGTACAACCGCATCTACGTGGCCTCCATACACCCCGAGCTCACAGAGGACGATATTAAAAAGTGAGCGAATATCTTATACCACTGAATAACAAAATAATATTCTAATTTATTTTGCCCGGCTCCTTTAATCGCCTTAAACGGGTAAGCGCACAAGGGAAGCTTCGCCACATGTGGACGATGCGGGTTCGAATCCCGTTATACACATGATATTCAAGTTAGGAACGAGATTGCATGATGGGTCGTGCGTTGCAGCGTGTTCGAGGCGTTCGGCCCCATCACGTACTGCAAGCTGGCGTACGGCGCGTCGGCCCACAAGCACAAGGGCTACGGCTTCATCGAGTACGCCACGCTGGCCGCCGCGCTGGAGGCCATCGCGTCCATGAACCTGTTCGACCTGGGCGGCCAGTACCTGCGCGTGGGCCGCGCCATCACGCCGCCCAACGCGCTGGCCGGCCCGCCGCAGCCGTCCGCCATGCCCACGGCCGCCGCCGTGGCCGCCGCCGCCGCCACGGCCAAGATCCAGGCCATGGACGCCGTGGCCAGCAACGCCGTGGCGCTCGGCCTCACCAAGCTCAACGCGCTGGGCGTGTCGCCCGCCGCCGCGCTGCCCTCGCTGGCCGCCGCGCTGCCCGCCCTGCCCGCGCTGCCCGCCATGCCCGCGCTGCCCGTCCTGCCCGCCATGCCCGCCCTGCCCGCGCTGCCCGCGCTGCCGCAGAGCATGCCCGCGCTGCCGAGCGCGGGGGTGCTGCCGCCGCCCGGCGTGGTCATCCCGCCCGCGCCGCCCGCGCCCCGCGCGTCCCCCCCGCCCGAGGGGCAGCAGGCCGCGCTGCAGCGCAAGCTGCTGGACACGTCGCCCGACACGCTGCAGCAGCAGGAGTCGCTGTCCATCTCCGGCCAGTCGGCGCGCCATCTAGTCATGCAGGTCAGTGAGTTCGAATAAAAGATACGGGTCAGCAATTATTTCTTTTATGGTCTCTCAGAATATCACTATGATTTTCTTTTTTATTTGGTTTACTAAACTGGTCGTACACAATATTAAATAAATTGATAAATATAAATTCTTGAAAAAAGCTTAGTGTACGACCTTCTTGAAGTAGGTAAACAGTTTTTGTCCGGTATTCTTTAATTAGCTTTAAAGAATACCGGACTAGTCATAGAAGGCCACCGAGATCTTTTAAAATCGTATTGAGTAGCAACACACAGTGGATCTGTAGGAAATTACACACCAGAACATCTAGGCTAATAAAGGATTCAGAAATTAATCGAAGAGACGAAAACTTATTGGCTACGAGACAAAACCACTCGACAACTGGAAAAGTGAATGCGTAATCATCCTCCAAATTTTACGCCATACGAGCCAGCGTGACCCTGAACTCAGTGCTTGGGTGCGATGCACAGACACACAGTAGACGTGCTGCTTTTGCCGGGCATCATGACTATCGTGCTATCTGCTATCGCAGAAATACTACCAAAAAACGTCACATGACTTGGAAGCAGCACATCAAAGCTAAATGACCTTTGTTTTTACGTGGTGGAAACCTTTTATAGAGGTCCCCGTAGTTGAGGAGACTACGGGGTATGTGGGAATCTCTGGGGGTTACCCACTAAGGCTGATTTCAGAGTGACGCGCGCGGCACGCGCCGGAGGCCAGCGCGGCTCAACAGCGGCGCGTGCGAGACGCGTCACTCTGAAACGCTAGCTGCCAGTAGACGAGCTCGGGCAGCGCTGGCCGGCGGCGCGCGTGTCACCGGCGGCGCGTGTGAACTGCGTGACTATGAAACGCAACTACTATCTAGTGTCATTGTAAGCGCGCGCGTTTGGACGGCGCCGCTCGCCGGCGCGACTCTGAAATCAGCCTTAAACCATCTCGGTGCTGTGGGTGATGGCTCCGGGAACTCGAGACGATCTCCATCCGGAACCACCATTTCACATATGCATCTTAAAGAAGCTCTCCCCGAGGGGCAAAGATGTTCATGTTCTCCTTGTGCGTAGACAACCTGCACAAGTTGCCTCCTCCTGTGACCACCTTCTGCATGGACAACCAAAGGCCTCACTCCAACCGCCCGTGATCCCAGAAGCACCGCCTCACTGGCAACTTGTATGTTCACCTATCATGGGCCGCTTCGACTCTCTCACATTGGATTTCGTGGCCACAACCGCTTTCCAGTGCCTTAAGTTCTCCGGCGCCTTATGCGTCTACGGGAGATTCCCTCTCCCGATCCCGCTCGGCGGCCTCCTTCCGCAGCATCACCGCCTCGCAAAAGCAAACCACTGCCCATGTTGGCGGAGAATAATATTCTCTGCCAACATAGATTCTACTATGGCTGGCGGAGAAAGATCTCTCCCGGTCCGTACTTCTAAGACTCGCCTTTCTGCCTCCCAAGCCGAGTCCTCTCCAAGCGTGCGTTGGACTGAGTCCTGGGCGCTTCCACGATGGTAGCATTGTGTCGTCAACTCTATTTCTATTCGGCACAGATACTCACCGAAACATCCATGTCCGCTGAGTATCTGTATCAATGTGTAGGTGAAGTTGCACCTGCTGCCCGTCTAGGCTCGAAGTTCGGGGAGTACCGCACCGACGGCACGCTGACGTGCGTTTCGAGGCAATTCCAGCCGTTCATTCCATATTTCTAGTGCCCGTCTGTGCTCCGCCGCACTTTAAACACTTCATTTCCGGGTTCATGACCGCCAGAATGTCAAATGACAGAGATCGTGCCGGGACGGGCGCCGCCTAAAAATATATCGTATCGTGTATGAAATATGTCGGGTAGGATCTTTCGAAAGGCGTCAGATACTTCGGGGACCGACTGCGTTAAGGGTTCTTCGGCGCCCCAGCGGCGTCCCAAAGTCGAGCCGGGGTATTCAAGACGAGTTCCCACTTGAACTGCAACATCATCTACCTGAATGGGTGAACAAGGTGGTTCAACTCTCCTACGGGCGTTATAAAACCAGAGGGCTTCAGTTAATGTGGCGCAATGACGCTATATTAGTGTAGCCCCCGCGCAGTGCCGCGTGCGGCGCCGGCAGAGCGTTCCCGGGCGGTAGGTCCCCGCCGCGACTGACAAACTTTGATTAACAGTAGCGTGCGGCATCAAGAATCCAAAGTTTCCTAATTCTCTCGACTTAGTTCCTTATTTTTTTTTGTTGCCAGTACCTTTTTAATTTTATCTAATAAAGAACTAACTAAACTAATAAAACATAAAAATATATGTACCTTTTTAGGGTTCCGTAGCCAAATAGCAAAAACGTAACCCTTATAGATTCGTCATGTCTATAAGATCTGTCTGTCCGTTCATATGTCACAGCCACATTTTTATCGAAACTAAAAGTGCTGTCCTGTTGAAACTTGGTAAGTAGATATTTCTGTGAACCGCATTAAGATTTTTCACACAAAAATAGAAAAAGAACAATAATTTTGGGGGTTCCCCATACATAGAAATGAAACTCAAAAAAGTTTTTTTCATAGTACCCATACTTGAGGGACATCTATGGATGGGTCTTCAAAAATGATATTGAGGTTTCTAATGTAATTTTTTTCTAAACTGAATAGTTTGCGAGAGAGACACTTCCAAAGTCGTAAAATGAGCCCCCCCCCCCCCCCCTGTAACTTCTAAAATAAGAGAATGATATAAGTAAAAAGATATATATTATGTACTTTACCATGCAAACTAACAACGAAAATTGGTTTTAACTAGATCTAGTAAGTAATTTTTTTTTAATACGTCATAAATCGTAAACCGCAATTTAATCAATTTAGCCTTTCATTTAATCAACTGAAATACTTGCTGCTACGGAAGCCTTCATGGGCGAGTCCCTTCCCTTATCTCGCACTTGGCCGGTTTTTTTAATCATCATCATCATATCAGCCGAAAGACGTCCACTGCTGGACAAAGGCCTCCCCCAAAGATCTCCACAATTGCCGGTCTTGTGCTATTCGCATCCAGCAGTTTCCAGCGACCCGCACAAGATCATCGGTCCATCTTGTAGGGGGCCTGCCCACGCTGCGTCTTCCGGTTCGTGGTCGCCACTCGAGAACCTTTCTGCCTGGATCTACGAGCTATGTGCCCCGCCCACTGCCACTTAGTTTTGCAATTCTTCGGGCTATGTCGGTGACTTTGGTTCGCCTGCGGATTTCGACATTTCTGATTCGATCCCGCAGGGAAACTCCGAGCATAGCCCTCTCCATTGCTCTTTTAAATTAAATTAAATTAAAAATTCTTTATTTCATAAAAAAGGAGATTGTAGTACATGAGGCATAAACAAAGTTATACATGTAAGTTTGTACCATGTCAGTCACAATCTAGTGGGTGAAGTTCTGCTTTCCTAGCTAGGTTATAGAATAACCTGTATTAAGGAATAACAGTCCCTTTCCCTTATAAAAAGTTACAATAAACAAGTACAATTACTTTATTTTTATACTACAGTAGTTTACAAAATTGAAAACGTGTGAGTGTGTTTGTGTGATTGAATGTGTGTAATGGTGGTGTCTTTGGGTGACCTTGAGCCTTCTAATAAGGCCCATAGTGAGCGACCACGTCTCTGTTCCGTATGTCATCACTGGCAACACACACTGGTCGAAGACTTTCGACTTGAGACACTGCGGTATTTTGGACGAGAAGATGTTACGTAGCTTCCCGAACGCTGCCCAGCCGAGTTGGATTCTACGATTGACCTCCTTCTCGAAGTTGGACCTACCTAGTTGGATGGTCTGTCCTAGGTAAATATAGTTCTCTACAACTTCGAGTGCAGAGTCACCAACTTTCAATTGCGTGGGTGCAACATGGACGTTTGACATGATTTTCGTCTTATCCATGTTCATTTTCAGACCCACTTGTTGAGAGACTCTGCTGAGGTCATCGAGCATTGTACCGAGGTCTTCCATGGTCTCAGCCATGACTACTATATCATCGGCAAATCGAAGGTGATTGATGTACTCGCCATTGACATTGATGCCAAAGCCTTTCCAGTCCAGAAGCTTGAAGACGTCTTCCAATGCAGCGGTGAACAGTTTCGGAGATATAACATCCCCCGTTTAAAACGTTAACGTTTTTTTAATATTTATATATAATTCAAAAATTTAATGCCATTAAAAGATTTAAGATTTACTATAGTAACATATATATTTGTTTTCACCATCGGAAAGTAGAGATTTTAACGAACAGAAAACATACCAACTTTTTGAAAAAAGCTGTTATTTTGACGGGTGACTTTTCGATTGAAAATTAGGGTGTTTTTTCGATATTAATTCAAAATAAGGTGAAAAAATAAATATTTTTAATCAAATAAATTACAGCGTATTTGGGACATAAAAAAATAAGTTTTCACCAAATTTCGTTAAAAAAGAAAAATGTATGTAAAAGATAAAAATAAAAAACCAAAAACTTGGTTTTTTGAAGTTTTCACATAAATTTTAGGTTATGTGAAAAAAGTGTAAATACAAAAGTTTTAGATCGTTTTATTACCTATAACTTTGCCATTTGACTTTTTTCGATAGGACCTTTAGTTTTGCCGGAAATCGAGAAAAACCGTTTTTTACCCTTCAAAACTCACCCCCATCCCCTTCCCGACCTCAGATCGCCCGTAAATTATTTTTCCTTTCATTTTTATAATATTTCCTCCTTTTCTAATGGGTTTCATCCTACTATTATTTTTTTTGGTTTTAAAAATGATCAACCCTGGTCTATAAATGAAATCATAGTTAATCATAAAAACTATGATTCAATAAATATTCTTAGGTTTTTTTTTCAAAAGCGATGCCTTATATAATACTTTACAAACATATAATAGGCGGACACAAATTACATCCAGACTCATAACTATTTATGGGTCACACAAATAGTTGTCCGACGCGGAAGTCAAACGTCAGACACACAGCGGCGACGATCTTAGCCGCTGCGGCACACTTGCAGTTAATCTTACTTCACTTATATTCAACGTACCTATTGTTACTTATTAAGTTTTAGTGGCTAAACGTCAAAGGTAGATAATAATCACGAAGTATAAGTAGGTAATTTCAAGGTTATTATATATTTTTTCCAAATATCCCATGTTTAATATAGGTCGGTATTAGGTTAGGTAACATGACAAAATTCTCTGTTATCATTAAAAAATACGACATTTATTGTCAATGAGATTATGTTTAGGTTTAATTATTGAAATTTATATTTTACTACATATTGTCTGAATGGTTCTATCTATATTAAGGTATGAATTCAGTTTTATTATTATAACGGACCTTGTGTTTAAAACGACGATCGCGCTTTAATGCTACCACCGGATCCAATGGGCCCCAACTGAGAAGACCCATATTGAGTTAAGTTAACGCGACGGACGGTCCGAGGGCCCGTCTTGAACTCTGGCGGCCAAGATCTGCGCCCACAGGATATTTGGGAGCCTCGGCGAGACATTCCTGGGCTTTATGACCTTATTCCCCGCAGGCATAACTAAAAGAAACACGTTGGTTTTTCATGATACACATAGCAACTTCATAGGAACCATAGATATATCGGGTATAGGAACTTATTTTGTTATTTATATTTTAACACCCCTACTTAACAAAATAAATGTAATTCTAAACAAAATACAAAGGTTTTATTTAGTTTTAATTCCTAGCATGTGCATGAACTTATAATGTTTAGTTGACATAATATTAAGGCCTTTAGTTAACAAGTCAACAGGCATTTCTTGAGTTGAAATATATTAAATACTCTTTTATAATTTCATAACATTTCCATTCTCAGTGTAGAATGTTTTACAACAGCGGAAAAAGTGTTCTCATAATCGATACCGCGTCGCTGGGTGAAACCTTTAGCTACGAGTCTCGCACGATACCGCACTTTATCATTTACATCTAGTTTTTTATTCAACACCCACCTGTTTTGCACAAAAAAAAATATATATTTATTTATTTTAAAACTAATGTGCATGTAGTAAACTTCATGCACATTAGTTAACTTACATTTACATTCAGTCAAAAAAGTATCGGGAATGGATGATTTGTTTATGGGTCCAAATTCAAATTTTTGTTTTTTTTTTGTTGTTGTTAGATTGGCACAACTGTTTTCCATTTTGGCGCGGAGTTTGAGTTGCATCTGTTATTTATATTAAATACAGTGCTGGTTTTAGTAATATCATGTATTGCGAATTTCATAATGGACAAAAATATCTAACAAAGAGTTTGTCTTAAATTTTGCATCGCTAATGGAATTTCGTGTTCGGAGTCACTGAAAATGTTACAGAAGGTTTACGGTGAATCGACTTTATCAAAACTTGTGCTTATGAGTGGTTCAAAGCGGTCGAGATGTGATGAAAGATTTGCCTCGCTCTGGTAGGCCATCAGTTAACATACCAAGTTAACATCGCAAAAGTGAAGGAAATAGTGACTGAAAATCCTCATTCAACTCTGAGAGAGATAGCCGCCGAACTTTCTGTATCTCACGAGTCGATTCGTACCATTTTAACTAATCATTTGGGTATGAAACATGTTTCCGCTCGGCTAGTCCCAAAAGATCTGAATTTTCTCCAAAAACTCAATCGCATGAAAGTCGCTGAGGACATGGTAGAACGAGTCAATTCCGACCCAACATTCATGAAACGAATTGTTACTGGTGACGAGACGTGGGTTTACGAGTTTGACATGCAAACTAGTCAACAAGCTTCGGAGTGGCGCCTTCCAACTGAACCGAAACCGAAAAAACCACGCCAAAGTCGATCAAAAGTCAAAGTCATGTTGACTGTTTTCATTGACTATCGCGGTGTTGTGCACTCTGAATTCTTACCGGAAGGTCGAACGGTAAATAAAGAATATCATTTGAGCGTTATGCGGCGTTTAAGAGAGCAAATTCGACGAAAAAGGCCAGATTTGTGGAAAGAAAATTCTTGGATTTTGCACCACCATAATGCGCCATCGCACAAGGCCATCATTGTGAACGAATTTTTGAACAAACACTCAACAAATACCACCCAGCAACCACCATATTCACCAGATATGGCTCCAGCTGACTTCTTTCGTTCCTAAACTCAAATTACCACTTCGTGGTACCCGTTTTGAATCGGTAGAAGACATAAAGGAGAATTCGCGGCGAGAACTGAACTCAATTCCGAAAGCAGCGTTTAAAAAATGTTTTGATGAATGGATTATTCGTTGGCGTAAGTGTATCGTTTCTGAAGGAGCATACTTTGAAGGTGATAATATAAATTTGGTTGAATAACAAACATTTTGTATATTATTGATCTTTTCCCGGTACTTTCTTGACAGAGTAGTAAGTACAGAAGCGGACTTTCTGCCAGTCTACCTTTGGGTGATGCAGACCATAAAGGACAAAGCAAGTTAAGAAGACATACAACACATATTACTAAATAAAAAAGAAAGAATAAAAAGAAACTTCACATAACGGAGAGTACATCCATATAAATATTATATATGAATATATAAAACAAATATATACAACAATATAAATAAATAATAATATATATAGATATATATAATAAACATATGCATTTAAATATTATAGTGTAGATGATTCTGCCTTAATAGTACTAAGAAAGTACTTACGGATTTTATTTTTAAACGTGTATCGAGTCTTAGCCATTCTGATTTCAAGGGGTTACTCATTCCAAAGAAGTACAGATTGTACGAAAAACGAAGAATGGAGAAAGTTAGTCCGGTAGTAAGGAGTAGGAGAGTTAAGAAATGAAAAAAGAGTAGTGAGAGCCCTTAGCTTTCTTGGGTTCTGAATGGGCATCCAACTTAGTTGATCACGGTAAGTAGACACATGATCATTACTTACGGAGATAGAATATAAATCAAATGCAGTTATTCAGAAGAAGTTGAGTTGATCGGCATTCAGGTCGTGCTCTTGAACGTGAAAAAACAGCTTATTACAAACATTATATTAATAAAAATATTAAACAACCTAAAATGTTATGGAAAAATTTAAAAACTACACTCAGTAAAAAAAATACTCATTACCCAGATTTACCTAAAAACTGCAGTAATCCTGGTATCTTGAATAAATATTTTTTGGAGATATCTGGCCCAGATAATATTTCAATATCCCAGTTGACTTTCTATGAGCATAACAGATTTGGTAGTGGTCAATTTCATCTTGGGCTTGTAACTGAGAATGAGGTACTAAAAATCATAAAAAAATTAAAATCAAATGCTATGGGAGTGGATGACATATCTCTGGCGATGCTTCTGTTGACTCTACCTCATACGCTTACCTCAATTACCAGTATTATAAATAAGTCATTGTTAACATCAAAATTTCCGGATCTATGGAAGATAGCAATCGTAAAGCCTATAGCCAAAAATTCTAGTCCCACTGGGCCAGGTGACCTACGTCCAATATCCTTATTACCCTGCTTGTCTAAAATCTTAGAGCGGGTGGTGTGTGACCAGTTAACCAAGTATCTCGAGCAGTTTAATATATTACCTACACATCAGTCAGGATTCCGAGGGGTTATAGTACCTCCTCGGCCTTGATTGATGTTGTGGATAATCTGCTTGAGGCTGGAGATCAGGGCAAAGGGTCCATACTAACCTTACTTGATTTTTCTCGTGCGTTTGACTCTATAAATGTTTCACTATTTAAGCTTGCATACTACGGTTGCACAGCGGAAACAGTCAAATGGTTTCATAGCTATCTCAGTGATAGGTATCAGTTTGTTCGGATAAGAAATGATCGGAGTGGTAACGAAGCCTCTTCCTCTTACTCTCGAGTGTCAAGAGGAGTTCCTCAGGGATCGATATTGGGGCCAATACTTTTCATCTTATACAGTACAGATATCACCACTGTCATAAAACACTGTAAATATCATCTCTATGCTGATGACCTCCAGCTTTTCATTTCCTTTCATCCATCTGATTGTGAGCTTTCTGTAAAAAATATGAATGATGATTTAGAGAGTGTTGCAAACTGGGCTTCTCAGAACACATTAGTGCTAAATCCTAGTAAATCCAAACATATACTAATGGGATCTAGAAATATCATCAAGCAGGTAGAACAGAAACCCCCTATCGTTAAAATAGGAGACTGTTTGATAGAGCGGGTAATGGAGGCACGAAACCTTGGGGTTGTTTTTGATGGTCAGTTAAAATTTGAAACACATGTTGTACAAGCTGTACAAAACTGTTTCTATCGTCTCAAGCTACTCTACCGGGTTCGCCCATACATTAGTGTTGATGTGCGGATTATGCTCTGTGAGTCTCTCATCCTCTCAAAACTAAACTATGCCGACACAATGTATGGGACATGTCTGCTTGCTCGAACTGAGAGGCTAATACAAAGAGTTCAGAACGCATGTGCTAGATTCTGCTACAATGTGCCTCCTAGATCACACATAACCCCTTATCTGAATAGTGGTAATATGCTAAAAATGATGGCTCGCAGAAAACTACATCTTGCTACTCTGCTATTTGGTGTGGTGGCAACAGGTAAACCAGGTTATCTATATAATAAATTGACTTGGTCGCATGATCAGAACTTACATAAAACTAGAGCCTCTTCGTACCTATTGATAACTCCTAAACATAGGACTAATGCGTTCCGCGGCAGTTTCCGATTCGCCGCTAGTCATATCTGGAACGTTTTATTGCCGCCTCTTCGTGCGCTGCGAACAAAACATTGCTTTAAAGAACATTTCAGGACGCATTTACTCGAAAAACAAAAAACTGATCAATTGTAATTGTAACTTACTTAGGTTATGCACGTCGCTAGCCAAGGCCATAGCAAGTATTTCCGGTCTTTTTCTTATTTTATTATTAAACTGCCCGGATCATGTAAATATCACAAAACACGTGGCAAGGATCTTTCTCTTATTAAACTGCCCACATTCACATTCATATTTATCGTAATATTTTATACTTTGACAGTTTTTGATAGGTAAACACAGCAATGACGCAATACTAGTTGTTTATATTCTCTTTGATGACATTTAAAGTGGTTGGAGTCGCAACCAAACGCTACTACAGGTCGATACGCATGATAATTTTGTAATTTAATTAGTAGTTTTTTTAAGCGCTATCGGAAGATCAGCGTTGCAGTAATTATTATTATTTACTGTAACATATGCTGAGGTAGACGCCTTTCCTAGCTAGTACTAATAATGTTGCATGCTTCATTAGTATTATATAAACTAAACGTAATTAGTTATATTGTCTTAGATTTAAACTAAGTTAAGGATTATCTGTGCTTGTTGGGAATAAACCTTTTTTATTTATTATTTATTTTATTTATTTATTTAAAAGTAGCACACTGATCCACTGCTTGGCATATCAACAATTTCCCATGCATTATTGTCCTCGAATGACTGCAGCTCCTTCCGCATGGCCTGTCTCCGCTGTTCAGCTTCTGGTCCATTCAGCGCTTCTGAGAAGTCTACTTGTTTGACATCTGGACTAGAATTGGGAATACAGATATTACCAGACCCGTAACGTTCTGGTGGTCTTCGTGTTCTCTTACCTTGTTCTAATTCTGGAACGGGTTGCAACTCACTTCTGGAGATATCTGTCTCCATGCTAGTGGTGGTTGTATTATCATCATTTACACTAGATCGATCAGTATAATCTGAGTCATGGAGAGATTCATTCATTGAAGACTCCCTTACTGAATCTCTGCCACCTTCATTTGTTGCCGGAGATTCCTGCTCTTCAACAACATCCTGAATCCATTCTTCTAAGTCTTCTTTAATGATTTCTGATGATATTGTTTTTTCTTCCATCATTATTATGTCTCTCTTTATAGTTACAATATTTTTTATTGGATCATATACACGACATCCCTTTACTGTCTCTTAAAAACCTACAAAATGTGCATGGTAGCCTTCTTGTCCCATTTCAATCTTCTTTCCTTGGGAACGTGAGCCATTACAGGACTTCCAAACAGACGTATATGATTTCTTTTGATACCACGCTTCATAGGGTGTTTTATTTCCCAGACTTGAAGTTACAGATCTGTTTTTTATATATACCGCTGTATGAGCTGCTTCGGCCCAAAACTTATTTTCTAAATTTGCATCAAATAGTAAACATCGTGCTTTCTCAACAATGGTTCGGTTAGCCCGTTCGCAAACCCCGTTTTTTTCTGGCGTGTACGCATTTGTCTTTTGGTGGATAATACCTTCTTTCAGTAAGTAATTCTCCATCTCACCACTACAAAACTCACACCCATTATCAGTGCGTAAATTTTTTTTTCTTCTGTTGATTCTCAACCATTGCTTTAAAATTCTTAAATATCTCCAAAACATCATTCTTATGCTTGTGGAAGTATATGAAAGTCATACGACTGTGATCATCTACGAATAAGACGAAATACTGAGCACCACCTATGGATTTTGTTTCCATCGGACCACATACATCAGCATGTATGATCTATAGTGTTTCCGTACTTATTTGTCCAATATGAGGAAATGGTAACCTTTTCTGTTTACCTTCGTAACAGGTCACACATTTAGACATTGTCATATCACTAGTATCCGGGTAAGACAATCCACCCACAATACCATGTTTCATTTTATTCAAATCACTACTGTTAATATGCGCTAATCGCCTGTGCCAGAGCTCTGCACTTGCTACAGCTGGTTTTGCCACTGCTGCCAGCATACAATCTGCTACTGTAATATAGATATTACAGTAGCAGATTGTATGCTGGCTAGCTAGAGCTTGTACACACAATTTTTTGGTTTTCTTCAAACACAACCTTGTTGCCGTTTTTGATTAACTCACTCACTGATAACAGGTTTGTTGTTAAGCTTGGAACGCATAGAAAGAAAGAAAAGAAAGAAAAAAACATTTATTCATTACCAGGACGGACATAACAATGAAATTATATAATAACAGAAAAACAAACAATGAAAATCTTATACTTAATATTAGTTAGTCTGTTCTGGGTGAAAAGGCATCTATCTCAGCATTGGCCGTCGCAATATTGCGACTGCGCTGATATTCTGATAGCGCCCGACTGTGGGGTCCACGGATAGTTAACCCCCATTACATACAATAATAAAATGAAATGAGATAACAGATATTTGATAAACTAAATACATTAATAATACAAATAAAAAGAATTTAATATAGTGAAGAAGATAGAAATATGTACCTAAGTGTCGAAAAAAAAAATAGCATTAAATCACAAGATAATAATATAAATGAGATTCATACAATTTCAATTAGATAAAATAATTTAAATACTAGATTAACATCAAATACATTTCATACAATAACATATGTGATTCTGACTGCTTTAGCGGAGACGTGGACTCTGGCAATCTATAGATACTGAAGGTCATCCTCGGATTGCTTTCGGCGTTCCAACAAATATCTTTTAAATCTTTTACGAAAGGTAGATACAGTGTTTATTTCACGAAGAGGAGGGGGAAGGTCATTCCATATCTTCGAGGCTGAAAACTTAAAACTACTGCGAAATACAGCGGTCTTGTGCCGTGGGACGGACATTAGGTAAGAAGAGGCTCTTGTGCTATAGCTGTTGTAGTCTCTAGACCAAGAGAGTTTGTTAAGTAGATGTTCGGGCTTTCCAGTGGCGACTACTCCGAATAGCAAGATGGCTAAATGATGATTTCGACGTGCTGACATTTTTAACATATTTCCTTGATTGAGGTACGGAATGACATGTGACCGGGGTGGTATGTCATAGCAAAAGCGAGCACAGGCATTTTGGACCCTCTGTATCAACCGTTCAGTGCGCGCCAGTAGGCTATTTCCATATACGATATCTGCATAATTTAATCGTGAAAGTATAAGTGTTTCACAAAGCCTTTCACGAATAATGACATTTACATAAGGACGAATGCGGTACAGTAGTTTAAGTCTATAAAAACAGTTTTGTACAGCTTGTAGTACATGTGTTTCAAACTGTAATTGCCAATCCATAACCACACCAAGGTTTCGAGCCTCGAGAACACGTACAATTGAACATCCATCTACCTTAATATCGGGAGAGAATCTTTCAATGTCTCTGATCATATTTAACCATGATATCGTAGTTATAATTAGTTGTTATCTGTACGTCTCATGAACACAATACTGGCACTTTCATATTGTTCACAACGGTTATCTCAGATAAATACGGCGTAAAATAAGCATTTTTATCCACTCTTTGTTGGCCGTCATATGAGCACTAGCGCCGCTGTCCACGTACCATTCATTTGAACTATATTTTCCATTCAAAAATACAAAATGCATTTGATTTTTTGTGTTTCTGCAATAATGGACACTGGTTTCTATAGTGACCTGTTTGTTTACACTTGTAACAACTGATAATCTTGTCACCCGTCACTTTAGAATTTGTCAATGACGTCGCACCTTTTTTCTACATATGAAACTTTTTGTTACTGTTTGCAGCGAATGCAGCGCCGTTAATATCCACATCATTCTTTGAAACCTCCATATCAATCAATTATAATTTTATTGCATCTGTAGTTGATCTGCATTCCAGAGTGCTCTATTGCCATTATCATTGGAAAGAATTTTTCAGACAAACCGGCTAATAATAGTGATCCGACCCACTCTTCGGTAATTGTTAATCCTGTGCCTTTTAATCTCTGCGCAGTTTCGACCAATTGCTTTACATATGAAGTCATCGACTCGCAATTTTCTAGTCGTAACGAGATTAAATGTCTTAGCAGGGCTATTTTACGGGAAAAACCTGAGTCATCGAACATCGCCCTCAGTTTCGTCCACAGCTCCAAAGATGTTCTTGTTTTCTTAATGTGCACGTACAACCCCGGGTCAATTGTTAATACTAACTTTGCCTTGGCTTTTGCGTCATCTGATGCTTTACTCTCGAAACCGGCATCTGGCTCCGACTTGATATAATTTACAAGGTTGTCAAGCACCAACAGATTTTCGACGGCAAAACACCACTCGTCATAATTTTCTCTTCCTTTTAATTTTGGAATACTTGGAATGTAGTTCACAGCCATATTTCTGCGCAAAACTAACTATTTTCGACTGTTTTATACTATTTACTCAGTAAAAACCGAAAATTGTGGATATTCGCCCATAACCTAAAAGAAACACGTTGGTTTTCCGCAATAGACTTACTTTATTATTCTTTTTCATGATACACATAGCAACTTCATAGGAACCATAGATATATTACGAGTAGGTATAGGAACTTGTTATTTATATTTTAACAATAACAACACCCACTTCGGCCAGCTGAATTAGGACATTTAGCTCTTACATGAAATATAAAGGCGATATGGAAATTGCGACTGAGTTTGAAAAAGATTTTTCAAGTATTCCAGTCGAAATTACTAACTCTCTTTCATGTTCTTCTATATCTCCTGAGCAGATACTCAAGCAAAGCGTAGGGTCGTGTGACACAGTTTTTTAATTTTCGGTGGTTAGCCCTAAAGATATTTTAAATGCTTTCAAGAGTATTAATATGAAAAACACAAAGGATCTGTGGGGTCTATCTGTTAAGACAGTTTCATCAATTATTACTATAATCGCCCCACACTTAGCTACTGTGTTCAATTGCTGTGTTGCATCAGGTGTATTTTCTGACTTGATGAAGTATAGTAAAATCATTCCTTTGTTTAAAGCTGGTGATACTTCAGACCCTTCAAATTTTCGACCTGTTTCCGTGCTGCCCACTCTTAGTAAAATATTTAAAAAGCTTATGCTTGGCCAGCTGCTCAGACACTTTAATATACATAATTAACTACACCGGAAACAGTTTGGATTCACAAAGAGTTGTTCAACCATAGATGCAGGGGCCAACTTATTAAAAAGTATATTCGCGGTTTGGGAAGACTCGCAAGATGCATTATTATTATTTGTCCAAAGCATTCGATTGCGTTCATCATGATACTCTGGCCACAAAATTCACCAATACGGTATTAGGAACAAGGCTCTCGAACTTCTTACTTGGGCAATAGAATTCAGAAGGTAGAAATAAACTGTAAAATATCTCCGGGATCTCCAGTGGTAATGGGCGTCCCACAGGGGTCAATTGTTGGCCCATTTTTGTTTTTAATTTATATAAATGACTTACCGTACTGTGTAAGTAGTAGTAATTGTGTTGTTTGCAGATGATACTTCCTTGAGTTTCAAAATAAACCGACAATTAAGCAATTTTGACGATGTAATGTGAATTATGCAATCTCTAAAGTGGTTCATTGGTTTAATGCCAATAATCTTGTGCTTAATGATAAGGAAACTAAAGTCATAAAATTCAGTACACCGAATGTGAAACAGGCGACAACCAATGTACAACTTAATGGAGCTAGGTTGGACCCTGTTGAATCAACTGTGTTCTGGGTATCACTATTGACTCAAAGCTACAATGGAGCCCACAAATAGAAAAACTGTCCGGCAAATTAAGTTACATCGTTTGCAGTGAAAACTATTAGGCGGCTGACTGATGTTGACACAGCTAGAATGGTTTATTTCAGTTATTTTCATAGTGTAATGTCCTATGGAATTCTTCTCTGGGGTATTTCTGCTGACATTAACACAATATTTATATTGCAAAAAAGAGCTGTCAGAGCTATCTATAATCTTGGCCCGAGAGTGTCTCTAAGAGAAAAGTTCAAAGAGGTTAACATTCTAACTACCATCTCAGTATATATATATGAAAACTACTATATGAGCATAAAAATATCGATTCCTTCTGTAAAAGGAGCGATACACATAATGTAAATACTAGATATAACAATAATCTCATATTGCATACTACCCGTCTCCACAAAGTAACTCTTTTATGGGGCAATGTATAAGATTCTATAGCAAACTTCCCAATGATATTATAGAATTGTCTACGAATAAGTTTAAAATAATTATTAAATACAAATTGTGAGGCATATTACAAAATTTCTGATTATTTAAGTGATAAAAGTGCTTGGGATTGAGTTGTTCTGAGTCAACACACATGATTGTAATTAATCTTAAGTACGTTTTATTTTACTGTACCTAAGGGACGTTCCTTCAGTGCTTCTACCTTAGCCGAAATTTATCGCCCTCTTCTGCTGTATCCCACCATCCAACCCAAACTCCTTAAGGTCAACTTGCGACTTCGCCTTCTTTATTACCTTAGCAAGCGTTAATGTTGACCCGTCAGGCACGACAGTGTGATAGCGGCAGCAGCCAGATCCAGCATTATTATTTCTGTCGCCTCTCACAGTGATCCACGCTTCATCCTTTGGTGTCGATTGTCGATCTACGCTGCGCGATATTTCGGCGGTCGAAGTCTGACCCGAATGTTGGGTATTCTTAATAGGCACAGACTGCAGTGCAGACTGAGTTGATCGTTGCACTTTCGCCTTCTTTTTCTTCTTTTGGTTCTGTTTCGACAACTGAGTAGGGCTAGTTAACGGTGTCGTACTGTCTTGAGGGTATAAACAGGCTGGTGGTACAAACTTTGCTGCCTGCCCTGTCCACATTTTTGGAGCTCTGTTAGTTCCGTGGCCATTTCCAAAACACGCGCCTTTAGAACTGTGGGTTTGGAACGCAAATGTTAATTCTCGTTCTCAAGCCTCTCAGTATTATCAGCCGAATGAAGCACTGTAGTTGCCGCATGCACTTTCCTAACAGGCAACGCTCAAGATTTTTTTTAAAATCGCCATTGTTGTTTTTTGATTTGTCTGTAATTTTTCTACTACAGATAAGGTTTCACTGAACACAGATGTTTAGCTCTTCAAATCACTGAAGCTGAAACACTGTCAGGCCTCTTCTAAAGTTGTAGTAAATTATTGCACGAACATTTTCCTTAGAAAGATTTCGTTCCTTAGATTATTTTCGTACTGTTATACGGGGTAACCTGACAGATTCCAATCGACGCTGTGACTAAACAATAGCATTAATCCTAATACTTTCAACGGTTTAGAGATTCAAAATTTAAACACATTCGAATATATGTAGAACAGTTCCAAATTCTAAATTGCCGGGAAATATGGAAACGACAGAACTTAAAAGACATGCCTAGTATGGAAAAATCGGGGATAGTGCAGATAATGGGAAGGATTTCGTTAAGGATAGGTAGGATCATGTTACGGCTAATGTCGTTATAAATTCTATTGGATGCTTTTGACAATATGCTCTTTTTATAGTGAAGGTTACTAAAAAGAATAAATAACGATATTATTTCATTTTTAATCAACTTACATCGGTTCCGAATGTCCAATTAGAAATATCCAACGTTTTTAAAAAGTCCATTTCCAGCATGTCTATTTCACAGTATGTCCATTTCCCGCGTTGTTAGAAGTCGACCCATCACTGGATCCGTGGGTAAATTTAATTACCCATGGTTCATAGCAATAGGTATTGTTTCCTGGACTTCTGATTATAATAGAAAATGAAAACTTAACTAAAACTCGTCTGCGTATAATACTAGAAGAGTGCTAGTCATTTCGGGCGGGGACGGGAAAACTGCGACCCCGTCAGTCACCACTTACTAAAAAAGGAAATAATCGGAAATGTTTAGATTAGGTATTAGATTTTTTTAAAATATCCGTAATGCCATGGAAATATTAGTAATTAAAAATGCACATGGGCTCGGAAATTGGTCGATCCACCAGGAGGGTAATCTTCTAAATGGACATCTTGGGAAAATGACTTTTGTAACTGGAGTTGGACATTGGGAAGCGCGGCTCACATAACGCTCCACGTGTTTGCAGCGCCTCATGCGGCGGCGCGCGTCCCGCACCGTGCTGCTGTGCAACATGGTGTCCGCGTCCGAGGTGGACGAGGCGCTGCACCACGAGATACAGGAGGAGTGCGCCAAGTGGGGCGCCGTGCAGCGCCTCGTCATCTACAACGAGAGCCAGAGCGAGGACGACGACCCCGCGCACGCGCGCGTCAAGATATTCGTGCAGTTCGCCGAGCCCGACGGTGAGTAGTACTGTCACGTGTCGCGCCTGCACTGTCACGCTACCGGCCGGGTGAGTAGTACTGTACTACACGGTGTCCGCGTCCGAGGTGGACGAGGCGCTGCACCACGAGATACAGGAGGAGTGCGCCAAGTGGGGCGCCGTGCAGCGCCTCGTCATCTACAACGAGAGCCAGAGCGAGGACGACGACCCCGCGCACGCGCGCGTCAAGATATTCGTGCAGTTCGCCGAGCCCGACGGTGAGTAGTACTGTCACGTGTCGCGCCTGCACTGTCACGCTACCGGCCGGGTGAGTAGTACTGTACTACACGGTGTCCGCGTCCGAGGTGGACGAGGCGCTGCACCACGAGATACAGGAGGAGTGCGCCAAGTGGGGCGCCGTGCAGCGCCTCGTCATCTACAACGAGAGCCAGAGCGAGGACGACGACCCCGCGCACGCGCGCGTCAAGATATTCGTGCAGTTCGCCGAGCCCGACGGTGAGTAGTACTGTCACGTGTCGCGCCTGCACTGTCACGCTACCGGCCGGGTGAGTAGTACTGTACTACACGGTGTCCGCGTCCGAGGTGGACGAGGCGCTGCACCACGAGATACAGGAGGAGTGCGCCAAGTGGGGCGCCGTGCAGCGCCTCGTCATCTACAACGAGAGCCAGAGCGAGGACGACGACCCCGCGCACGCGCGCGTCAAGATATTCGTGCAGTTCGCCGAGCCCGACGGTGAGTAGTACTGTCACGTGTCGCGCCTGCACTGTCACGCTACCGGCCGGGTGAGTAGTACTGTACTACACGGTGTCCGCGTCCGAGGTGGACGAGGCGCTGCACCACGAGATACAGGAGGAGTGCGCCAAGTGGGGCGCCGTGCAGCGCCTCGTCATCTACAACGAGAGCCAGAGCGAGGACGACGACCCCGCGCACGCGCGCGTCAAGATATTCGTGCAGTTCGCCGAGCCCGACGGTGAGTAGTACTGTCACGTGTCGCGCCTGCACTGTCACGCTACCGGCCGGGTGAGTAGTACTGTACTACACGGTGTCCGCGTCCGAGGTGGACGAGGCGCTGCACCACGAGATACAGGAGGAGTGCGCCAAGTGGGGCGCCGTGCAGCGCCTCGTCATCTACAACGAGAGCCAGAGCGAGGACGACGACCCCGCGCACGCGCGCGTCAAGATATTCGTGCAGTTCGCCGAGCCCGACGGTGAGT
Organism: Pseudoips prasinana; assembly: GCA_951640165.1. Lineage (NCBI taxonomy): Eukaryota > Metazoa > Arthropoda > Insecta > Lepidoptera > Nolidae > Pseudoips > Pseudoips prasinana. The sequence goes on from OX621248.1 coordinate 36,656,372, forward strand.
AGTACTGTCACGTGTCGCGCCTGCACTGTCACGCTACCGGCCGGGTGAGTAGTTCTGTACACGTGTCGCGCCTGCACTGTCACGCTAATGGCTGGGTGCTGTCCGCAGAGGCGCACATGGCGGCGAGCGCGCTGGACGGTGAGTAGTACTGTCACGTGTCGCGCCTGCACTGTCACGCTACCGGCCGGGTGAGTAGTACTGTACACGTGTCGCGCCTGCACTGTCACGCTAACGGCTGGGTGCTGTCCGCAGAGGCGCACATGGCGGCGAGCGCGCTGGACGGTGAGTAGTACTGTCACGTGTCGCGCCTGCACTGTCACGCTACCGGCCGGGTGAGTAGTACTGTACACGTGTCGCGCCTGCACTGTCACGCTACCGGCCGGGTGAGTAGTACTGTCACGTGTCGCGCCTGCACTGTCGCGCTACCGGCCGGGTGAGTAGTACTGTACACGTGTCGCGCCTGCACTGTCACGCTACCGGCCGGGTGAGTAGTACTGTACACGTGTCGCGCCTGCACTGTCACGCTAACGGCTGGGTGCTGTCCGCAGAGGCGCACATGGCGGCGAGCGCGCTGGACGGTGAGTAGTACTGTCACGTGTCGCGCCTGCACTGTCACGCTACCGGCCGGGTGAGTAGTACTGTACACGTGTCGCGCCTGCACTGTCACGCTAACGGCCGGGTGAGTAGTACTGTCACGTGTCGCGCCTGCACTGTCGCGCTACCGGCCGGGTGAGTAGTACTGTACACGTGTCGCGCCTGCACTGTCACGCTAACGGCCGGGTGAGTAGTACTGTATACGTGTCGCGCCTGCACTGTCACGCTAACGGCCGGGTGAGTAGTACTGTATACGTGTCGCGCCTGCACTGTCACGCTAACGGCCGGGTGAGTAGTACTGTATACGTGTCGCGCCTGCACTGTCACGCTAACGGCTGGGTGTGTCCGCAGAGGCGCACGCGGCGGCGAGCGCGCTGGACGGTGAGTAGTACTGTCACGTGTCGCGCCTGCACTGTCACGCTACCGGCCGGGTGAGTAGTACTGTACACGTGTCGCGCCTGCACTGTCACGCTACCGGCCGGGTGAGTAGTACTGTCACGTGTCGCGCCTGCACTGTCGCGCTACCGGCCGGGTGAGTAGTACTGTACACGTGTCGCGCCTGCACTGTCACGCTACCGGCCGGGTGAGTAGTACTGTACACGTGTCGCGCCTGCACTGTCACGCTAACGGCTGGGTGCTGTCCGCAGAGGCGCACATGGCGGCGAGCGCGCTGGACGGTGAGTAGTACTGTCACGTGTCGCGCCTGCACTGTCACGCTACCGGCCGGGTGAGTAGTACTGTACACGTGTCGCGCCTGCACTGTCACGCTAACGGCCGGGTGAGTAGTACTGTCACGTGTCGCGCCTGCACTGTCGCGCTACCGGCCGGGTGAGTAGTACTGTACACGTGTCGCGCCTGCACTGTCACGCTAACGGCCGGGTGAGTAGTACTGTATACGTGTCGCGCCTGCACTGTCACGCTAACGGCCGGGTGAGTAGTACTGTATACGTGTCGCGCCTGCACTGTCACGCTAACGGCCGGGTGAGTAGTACTGTATACGTGTCGCGCCTGCACTGTCACGCTAACGGCTGGGTGTGTCCGCAGAGGCGCACGCGGCGGCGAGCGCGCTGGACGGTGAGTAGTACTGTCACGTGTCGCGCCTGCACTGTCACGCTACCGGCCGGGTGAGTAGTACTGTACACGTGTCGCGCCTGCACTGTCACGCTAACGGCCGGGTGAGTAGTACTGTCACGTGTCGCGCCTGCACTGTCGCGCTACCGGCCGGGTGAGTAGTACTGTACACGTGTCGCGCCTGCACTGTCACGCTAACGGCCGGGTGAGTAGTACTGTATACGTGTCGCGCCTGCACTGTCACGCTAACGGCCGGGTGAGTAGTACTGTATACGTGTCGCGCCTGCACTGTCACGCTAACGGCCGGGTGAGTAGTACTGTATACGTGTCGCGCCTGCACTGTCACGCTAACGGCTGGGTGTGTCCGCAGAGGCGCACGCGGCGGCGAGCGCGCTGGACGGTGAGTAGTACTGTCACGTGTCGCGCCTGCACTGTCACGCTACCGGCCGGGTGAGTAGTACTGTACACGTGTCGCGCCTGCACTGTCACGCTAACGGCCGGGTGAGTAGTACTGTCACGTGTCGCGCCTGCACTGTCGCGCTACCGGCCGGGTGAGTAGTACTGTACACGTGTCGCGCCTGCACTGTCACGCTAACGGCCGGGTGAGTAGTACTGTATACGTGTCGCGCCTGCACTGTCACGCTAACGGCCGGGTGAGTAGTACTGTATACGTGTCGCGCCTGCACTGTCACGCTAACGGCCGGGTGAGTAGTACTGTATACGTGTCGCGCCTGCACTGTCACGCTAACGGCTGGGTGTGTCCGCAGAGGCGCACGCGGCGGCGAGCGCGCTGGACGGGCGCTACTTCGGCGGGCGCACCGTGCGCGCCGCGCTCTACGACCAGGACCTGTTCGACCACGGCGACCTGTCCGCCTAGCACCCGGCGACCTGTTCGCCTAGCACCCGGCGACCTATTCGCCTAGCGGCCGACGACCTGTTCGCCTAGCACCCGGCGACCTATCCGCCTAGCGGCCGGCGACCTGTCCGCCTAGCGCCCGGTGACCTGTCCGCCTAGCGCCCGGCGACCTGTCCGCCTAGCGCCCGGCAACCTGTCCGCCTAGCGCCTGGCGACCTGTCCGCCTAGCGCCCGGCGACCTGTTCGCCTAGCACCCGGCGACCTATTCGCCTAGCGTCCGGCGAGCTGCCAGCCAAGCGTCAAACTACGTGACCACCGAGTGGCTGTAGATTTGACCGCCGGCGTTCGGCAACCTCTTTAGTGTTAACATACCATATGTGATAATGCCCCTTCTCAATAAAATGTAATTTGTTATTGTGTCTTTTCATGTTCCTGTCCTTTCCTTGTAGGGTATGAAACGAGACGTCTTTTATATTGTCCAAGGTATAAGATTTGATCGTAGTAAGTCGTCGTAGTTGATAGAAACCAACATGGGTTTTTGCAAGGTAGATTGACCACATCGAACCTTCTTAGGTACGTGAGTTATATTTGTAAAGCGATGGAAAGTGAAACGGAGGTGCACGCAATCTATACCGATATTTCCTAGGCGTTCGATGTGGTATATCACGCCTTTACGGAGGTGCACGCAATCTATACCGATTTTTCCTAGGCATTCCATGTGGTATATCACGCCTTAACGGAGGTGCAAGCCATCTATACCGATATTTCCAGGCGTTCGATGTGGTAAATCACGCCTTTACGGAGATGCACGTAATCTACACCGAATTTTCCTAGGCGTTCGATGTGGTTAATCACGCCTTTACGGAGGTGCACGCAATCTATACTGATATTTCCTAGGCGATCGATATGGTAAATCACGCCTTTACGGAGATGAACGTAATCTATACCGATTTTTCATAGGTGTTCGATGTGGTTCATCACGCCTTTACGGAGGTGCACGCAATCTATACTCATTTTTCCTAGGCGTATGATGTGGCAAATCACACCTTTACGGAGGTGCACGCAATCTATACCGATTTTTCCTAGGCGTTCCATGTGGTAAATCACACCTTTACGGAGGTGCACGCCATCTATATTGATTTTTCCTAGGCGTTCGATATGGTAAATCACGCCTGTACGGAGATGAACGTAATCTATACCGGTTTTTCCTAGGTGTTCGATGTGGTAAATCACGCCTTTACGGAGGTGCACGCAATCTATACCTACTGATTTTTCTAGGCGTTCGATGTGGTAAATCACGCCTTTACGGAGGTGCATGTAATCTATACCGAGTTATCCTAGGCGTTCCATGTGGTAAATCACGCCTTTACGGAGATGTACACAATCTATACCGATTTTTCCTAAGTGTTCGATGTTAATCACGCCTTTACGGAGGTGAACGCAATCTATACTGATTTTTCCTAGGCGTTCGATGTGGTAAATCACGCCTTCACGGAGATGCACGCAAGCTTTTTGAGGCTTTAATTTATTCCCGTCTTTATAATGCTACACATATGGATCTTAGAGACGAACAGTTTGGTTTCCGCCCTTCCCTATCTACCACTCAGCAATTGGCTAGAGTGGCTGAACATATTGCGCATAATTTAAACCTCAAAAATTCTACGGGTATGATCCTATTAGATATAGAGAAAGCTTTTGACACCGTCTGGCACGAAGGGCTACTGCACAAATTATTATTAAATTACACTTTACCTACTAGACTTATCAAACTTATCCGGTCATATCTATCTAACCGTTGTTTCGAAGTACATGTTGGGGATGTTAAATCTCATCCCCGTGTGATAAGTGCAGGTATTCCTCAAGGCTCAGTTCTCGGACCGTACCTCTTTTTATTGTACATTAACGATGTACCAATTCAAACTCGTACAAACCTTGCATGTTTCGCGGATGATACCGCATCATATACCTCTGATAAGGATCAAAATATCATAATTGGACGCCTTCAACTTTCATTGGATTTATTACACTCCTATTTCTCAAGATGGAAACTTAAGTTAAATGAAAGCAAAACGGAAGCTATCATGTTCTCTCGACAAAGGTCAATACCTGCGAAAAAATTAAAAATAAATGGTTTTGGTATCACCTGGTCACGATCTGTTAGATATCTTGGCGTAAGATTCGATGAAAAGGTCAACTGGTCTAAACATATAGATGATTTACGATCGAAAGGGTTAAAAGGTAAGAATGCCCTTAGCCCTATATTAAATCGTCGTAGTAAACTTAGCCCGATAACGAAACTAAGCATCTACTCAACTCTTGTTAGACCATGCCTTACATATGCCGCTCCTGTTTGGAGTAGCACTTCCAACACTAACTATAATAAATTGCAGGTGGTCCAAATAAAGCCATTAAGATATCTTTCAATACAAAATATAAAAGAAATCTAAGTAAACTTCATCACGATATTAATTACCTATAAATAAAAAAAGAATTTTATATTAAAACAAACAAATAAATTCTATCTTGATAAAACACCATCTAATACTAATATTCTGGTTTCATCGATAGGACGCAGTCGTTTAAATAATTTACCTTATATCGATAACTACAAAACATACCGCCTACCGCATCACTACGTCCTGCACAGTAGCGATAAGCAATCCCTACAACGCGCAGCCACTGGTTGATCAATAATCGACACCCCGATGCGCCTGCGCACTGGCATTACTTGACTGTGTTATTTATCTACCTACTTTATAAAAATTATTAGAATTTGTATAAATTTGCATCAAATATATTTTCATATAATGTATTAATTAAATTATAGTGTCTATTAGCATATATTATTGCTCGTTATATTATACAATATAACGTAGATCGTAAATAAATACAACTATAACAAATTGATAGTGTATAGTGTAATTAATTAATGAATAAATAACCTTTGTAATACCTAAATAATATTGTATTATAAAATAAAAAATAAAATGTATATTTGCTAAGTTTTTAGAGGTGTACCAACCTGATAAAATGTATTTAATAGTCTGTTGATTTTGTTTAGATATTTTAAGCTACACAAATCATGTTTTTATTTATGGAAATAAAATTTATTTTAAAAACAAAAAAATCTATACCCATTTTTCATAGGTGTTCGATGTGGTTCATCACGCCTTTACGGAGATGCACGCAGTCTATACTCATTTTTCCTAGGCGTTCGATGTGGCAAATCACGCCTTTACGGAGGTGCACGCAATCTATACCGATTTTTCCTAGGCGTTCCATGTGGTAAATCACGCCTTTACGGAGGTGCACCCTATCTATACCTATTTTCCCTAGGCGTTCGATGTGGTTAATCACGCCTTTACGGAGGTGCACGCAATCTATACTGATTTTTCTTAGGCGTTTGATGTGGTATATCACGTCTTTACGGAGGTGCACGCAATCTATACCTATTTTCCCTAGGCGTTCGATGTGGTTAATCACGCCTTTACGGAGGTGCACGGAATTTATGCTGATTTTTCCTAGGCGTTCAATGTGGTAAATCACGCCTATACGGAGATGCACGCAATCTATACCGGTTTTTCCTAGTTGTTCGATGTGGTAAATCACGCCTTTACGGAGGTGCATGCAATCTATACCTACTGATTTTTCTAGGCGTTCGATGTGGTAAATCACGCCTTTACGGAGGTGCATGTAATCTATACCGAGTTATCCTAGGCGTTCCATGTGGTAAATCACGCCTTTACGGAGATGTACGCAATCTATACCGATTTTTCCTAAGTGTTCGATGTTAATCACGCCTTTACGGAGGTGAACGCAATCTATACTGATTTTTCCTAGGCGTTCGATGTGGTAAATCACGCCTTCACGGAGATGCACGCAATCTATATCGATTTTTCCTAGGCGTTCGATGTGGTAAATCATGCCTTTAAGGAGGTGCACGCAATCTATACTGATTTTAATACTGTTTTCTTAGTCAAAGTCAAAAATCATTTATTCCGTAAAAAATTTACATTTATGTGGAATCGTCATATTTTTATACCCTGCCGTGCAGTGCTTGACGTGGCAGCTACTGAGAAACACTGCCAGAAAACTCAGTAGGAATTCTTTTTTAAAAATAAAATATACTTAAGATTAATTACAATCATGTGTGTTGACTCAGAACAACTCAATCCCAAGCACTTTTATCACTTAAATAATCAGAAATTTTGTAATATGCTCTAAACAATTTCGCTCTAATAATTATTTTAAATTTATTCGTAGACGATTCTCTAATATTATTGGGAAGTTTGTTATAGAATCTTATACATTGCCCCATAAAAGAGTTACTTATTTTGTGGAGATCGGTAGTATGCAATATGAGATTATTCTTAGGTATATCTAGTATTTACATTATGTGTATCGTCTCTTTTATAGAAGGAATCGATATTTTTATGCACATGTAAGTTTTCATATATATACTGAGATGGTACAGTTAGAATGTTAACCTCTTTGAACTTTTCTCTTAGAGACACTCTCGCGCCAAGATTATAGATAGCTCTTACAGCTCTTTTTTACAATATAAATATGGTGTTAAAGTCAGCAGAGCTACCCCAGAGAAGAATCCCATAGGACATTGCACTATGAAAATAACTGAAATAAACCATTCTAGTTGTGTCAACATCATTACATGAAGCAGTTGTTAATTTAAACCTTAACAAGCAGGATTGTTTGGTTTAGTGGTGGTGACATTGAACTTACTACACAGTGGTTTATGGTTCAAATCGTACATCACTTAATAATTTTGTAATATTTACTGATATTTTGTATTTTTAGCAACTTAGTATATTATATTAAAATAATATACTAAGTTACATAACTGTATATACATATTATTTTATATTCAAATTAACTATATAAATGAAAGCAATAATAAATAAATAAAATAAAATATAAATAAAAAAGGTTTTTATTCACGTAGACTTTAAAAAAGCGCTTGTAAATAGTCAGAACATGTTTGTAGTAATATAGTTGTATACATTAGATATTATTTCTAGTAACATAGATATTTAGGTACATCTTGTATGGAAACATTTATAAAATTTATTTTATTACAGAAATTATATTTAGCTAGCTCGTATCAAGTTATTGTCAAGAGATTATGTTTAATTATCTAGTTTAAGTCTAATATTTTTACCTCATATTGTCAATGGTTCTGTCTATATTAAAGGTATTATGATTGTCCAAATTATACTATTTTAATTATTGTATGTATTTTTTGTTAGTTCATAAATCACTAGATGGCGTTGTTCAACTCGGCTGAATGGCGCTATGGTTTCGTTCACACCAAACATATACCTCTAGAAGAAAATTATATGGTGTTGAGAATTTATAAGGTGACTTTTGTAAGTAAATAGAGCCTGTATAAATATACGATTGTTATCAAGTGAAGTGTTGACATTGGAAGAGTTCCTGGGTACCAAATCTTACAAATGATAACGATTTTATTCAATACTAGCTGTGCCCGCGACTTCGTTCGCGTGGATGTCGGAATTTAACAATGTATTTTTTTGTGTAAAGCGCTGTGGGAGGATACCGTTAATTTAATTTAGTGCTTCTTTATTTTACCTGTGGAACCATCTGGAGCGTACACAAAAACGTTATTGGGGTTGTTTACGCGTGAAAGAGCTACGTATAGTTGACCATGGGCTGGAAGTCCGGGTGTGCTGAGGGAATCCAAAAATTCTAACGGGTAGTGCGTGGCGTCATCTTCTTCCATACCTAAATTTATTGAGCTATATTCTTTACTATTCCCGGACGCATGAGTCAATATTTTGAAATTAATTGCCGCAGCTTGGTCATTGCGGGGAGTCAAAATAGCTCGCTGACATAGCCAAGAACCAGCTTGATTGCCAATGTTTGTGGTATCTCCGTACACAGAAGAAATTAGCCCCAGCTGTGATGTAACGTAAGAGCAAAGATTACCAACCAATATAACTTTTCCATCTTCTTGTACGGGGTATGTGCCATCGCCTATTTTTTTTATTATGAACTGGCAATCTCCTGTGCATTTTCGCAGCCTCTGACTGATCAGGTTCCCTCCTATACTTATAACTATCTCTTGAATAGCCAATTAGGACCTGTTGTGACAAATTTCATGTACCTTGTCAGGAATTTCTCCATCAGTATTTAGTTGTACATGTCTCATAAAATCTTCAGCCAACTTGTCATGGTACTTTTGCCATAACTGGTTAGCACCCGATAACGCACAAAAGGTCAATAAAATGGCAAACAAATGTCGCAAGCGATGTGGACTATCGCTCACGCATCCTTCCGCTAGAGCGTCATCCCAATGCTGACCTCCATCTAATAAATGGCGTGCTCGGCAAGCGGCCTGGTATGTGGGATGTTCAATATCATCCATTTTACGGAGCTCAGCTAAAGACGTAGGTCGTCGCACTACATGGACCAGACTGTGGGATGAACTCACACGTGAGCACGCCACGTGAACCTGCCCGCCTTCCTTAAGTCAATTCTAGCTAACGTGAGAGTTGGACTTTGCAATTTGTTGATGGTTATCGCGACACACACTTTTATAGGGAACTACAGTATTTTAAACTGAAAAGGGAGATCATTTGGCACTAACGGAATACATGACACGAACACTGTTTCTCCCTGGGCGGATCCAGGCATAATAGTAGCCTCTATAATATAATGCAAAGCATTGACTTGAAGCCTAGTGCCGTTACAATGTTTAGGTGGCTTCAAATTCCTCAGAACCATTATAGGTATACCCACACGCAACACACATAGGGGATGTATGTTGCGTGTGGGTATACCTATAAATTTAAAATACTGTAGTTATATTATTTGGAATATTATACGCCCTTAGGGGTGGAAATTCCTAAAATCCTGAAATACATATTTTTATTTTTAATGGAAAGGCCATACCAATTTTCATGCTTTTCACTTAAAAAATTACACACTTTTCATACAAACTTACATCCCCTATTTTACGCCCTTGGGGTGGAATTTCCAAAAATTCTAAATTTTTTTTTTTTTATTTTTAGCTGAACTACTAAATATAAGTTTCAATGCCTTTAACTACAAAAATGACGGATTTTCATACAATCTTTAATTCTCTATTTTACCCGCTTAGGTTTAGTATTTAAAAAACCAAAAATCCAAAAACCCTTGCTTAGTGAATGCATACGTCATAAAAGTACCTACCGGCAAAATTTCAAGTCTCTAACCCCAGCCGTTCAGGCTGTGCGTTGATATGTCAATCAGTCAGTTTCCTCTTTTACATAGGTAGGTATATAGATTTGTGCTGAGAAAATTATGAGAGACAGGGTTAATTTACTACATTCAAATACATTCAATCGGACAGGCTCAATAAAATTCGAATCGTCTGTACATTCGCGTTACAAACGAATCGACAGCACAAACTTTCGATCGACTGACATTATAATTTAAAATTAAATTATAACAAATCCAACCTTGTACTTACATAATTCAATTTGCCCAAAGAAAACAGAATATTTTAATAACCAATTTTGGACAACGACATACTTCTAGCCAACCAAGACCTTATTTCGAAACAATTCGGAACATTCAAAGCCCTAATCTTAACACCGCGAGTCAAAAGCATTGCACAACGACATCTATCGAAACAAAATTCAACTATCAAGCACAACGATATCTATCGAAATAAAAATCAACTATCAATAATTTAAAATTAAATTATAATAAATCCAACCTTCTACATAATTCTATTTGCCCAAAGAAAACTGATTTTTTTAATAACCAATTTTGGACAACAACATACTTCTAGCAACCAAGACCTTATTTCGAAACAATTCAGTACATTCAAAACCCTACGTAATCATGCAATCAGCAAACACGGGCAAATCTTAACACCGCGAGTCAAAAGAAATGCACAACGACATCTATCGAAATAAAAATCAACTATCAACCTAGTTCATTCAGAAAAGAGATGTCATAATATGCACAATGACATCTATCGGACAGTTAGGTAGCTCAAATATAAACATTAGTTCATCTTGAAGTAATGAAATGTGTGTTATTTTTCTTCATGATTACTTTAAAATCTAATATCTTTTGATAGACTGAACCGATTGCAATAAAACAAAAACTAAATGTTACCTCAAGTTACGCTCAATCGTTGTGTATAAAAGTTATCTACATTGCTTTAGTATATTTTACGTGATACCCGAACATATAAACAGACAAACAGACACACAGACAAACAGACAAAAATTCTAAAAAAGCTGGAAATGAGTTCTATTGGTTGTTCTTTAATACCCTGGCTATTTTTTTTGGATTTTCTTTTGATGTACAAAAATTATTTTTCTACAGATTTATTATATGTATAGATAATCATAGAAAACAATATCATTTCTTATAAAAAGTATAAAGCTAAAACCCATAAATAATGCAACTAGTATTTTATTTTTAAGTTTAACCAATTAAAAATGTGACCAATAAATATGTATTTTTATAAGTTTATTTTTTACTCCTGAAGTAGATGAGTAGGTAATCTGTTACAAACTTTGCAAAGTCTTTAATGTAGTGAATCAACATGTTAAGTTTAGAAACATAATATATTTCTATTTTATAACAATAACATCACTACATTCATTGTGATATCTTCCTAATCATAATAAACATAAGTGAAAATAGAACTAAATACTTTGATGCTTTGCCTAATTATAATCGTTAAAAGGTACAATGGTATGAATTACTTGCATATTAAAGATTATAACAATATTTTATTAAACACACACTGACACGTAATTGGGTGGTGCTCTCTTAATAACGAAGTGGAGTACAATCTCTTTCTATTATTTGTTGCATGAGCTCATGAGTTCCCACGTTGAAGTCACAAGTTGCGCCAAATTTTCTTTTGTCCTTATATCTAGTCCCAATTTAAAATAATTTGAACCCCACAAGTTTTCTATTGGCTTAAGGTCAGAACTTTTAGACGGCGAATTATTTATCCTGACACCAGCTAGCCAATTTGGCACTACAGCAGCTCTGTGTATGGCACCATAATCTTGAACAAAGTAAATATATATGTTTTGGGTGACATAACGAAAAGGTTTTAGTCCTGAACTATTTATTCTCCTGTTTATTCGAATCGTCTTAACCACAACCTCACTGTGTTCCTCAGAGCCGTACTGGTGATGTCCTCTAACAGGGTGGCTGACTTTGCGTGGCTTATGAGTAAGACGTCGTCGGCATGCGCCTGAATATGGCAGCCGCCGGGGAGTTCCATATCAAGGAGCTTGTTAAGGATAATGTTCCATAACGTTGGGCCGCATACAGAGCCATGTATGCAGCCAATCGTCATGGGCTTGCTGACTTGACAGTCGGTGTAGCTGATGTGAGCAGAACTTTCCTATTTTGGGTATAACTGAGGAGGGTGTTGTAAAGATTTTGGGGGCAGACTGTCTGTCGAAGTCTGTAAAATATTGCGGGCCACCAAGCATGATCGAATGCGGCTCTGATGCCGAGGCAGCAACTACCAACTCTTTGTTAGCAATCGCTCCCCTCACCACATCAAGGGCACTATGAACAGCCTGGAATGAGGAGGTACGCAGCTTGAAGCCGTATTGGCGGTCTGAAGAGGAGTTGGTGGAATCTAAGTGGTAGGTCAGTCGGTTTGTCAAAAGTTTTTCCAGTAGTTTTCCCAAAACGTTGATTAGGCCGATGGGTCGGAAGGTCGATAAGGTGCAGTAGTCAGACCTGCTGGCTTTGGGGATTATTTTGGCAACCGCAGCTTTCCATGCAGCAGCTCTAGGCATCTGTTGAACAGATCGGGGATTTGTTGGGGGAAGATACGACAAACTCTTTGCAGATGTCCGCTGTCAGGTGCTCAGTGCCCGGAGCTCTTTTGTGGTTCATGGATTTAATGTAATTAAGGATCTCGATATATGAAAAGGGGGGTTCTGAGGGGGTGGCTATGGGTTGGTGCATTAGAGAGCATAAATGTCTTTGTCTGTCCGTACAGTCAGGGCTGTCGGCTGGGTAAAATTTGTATAGAAGAGCTCGGGCTGTGTCGTGTGAGTCAGTTGTGTATGAGCTGCCATGCAGCCTCAAGGTGAAGGGGGGCTGTCACAGGGGCGATGTTTTGTTTTTTCAAAAATGTTTTGTTCGCTAACAACCGCATTAGTATGAAATTCTGTGTCGCAGTCATTAGCGCCCACCTCCAAGAGGGGAGACGATAGCGTTCCAGATATTGAGAGAAATATTTATACAAAATTTAGATAAGAAAATATCTTAAGCACCATATATTATTATTACAAAATATTATTAAATTAAATTACTAAAATTCAATTGTTTATGCATGTGCATGAGTGTATGTAGCGTGAATGAAGTGTAGTGTAGGTATGTGTCCATGAGAGTGGGAGTGGGAGCATGTGAAGAGAGTATAATTATGTATGTTTATCCGTTTATGTGATTTGGAAGGTGAGAAATGAAAGGGATATTTTTAGATTGTTACAAGACCTCCGAGTACTTCGTAAGTCAAGGAACAGAGCCACTTCTGTTTTATTGATTTACACTCACGTGAAGGAAGAGGGTAGATGTTCAAAATCCCATTTATGTAGTTATACAATCTTGAGCTTATAAAGCAGTATTGTCGCCTGACTATTACGATGCTAGCTGGCGCTACAGGACTTGCTTTTATAGGTCTACGTTTGTGCTTACTCTGGTTGCTAAAATACTTGTCGAAACCAAGTTCTGTATGTTTTCGTAAGATTGAGTTCAGAAGAAAACTTTGTTTACTCTAGGTATTTGCAATAGAGCATACAGTTCGTCGGTTGGAAAACGGACTGGTTTTTGCGACATGACTTTCAGAACCGATCTCTGCGCTCTTTCTAAACGAAGCATTAAGCACTTTCCACAACTACCCCATGCGGTTATTGTAAAACCGTATGGGGTAGTTTAAGATGGGATTTGCCAGAGCATAGTAGACTATTTCAAGCGTAGGAAGATCCACTGATGACCTTATTTTTTTTTATATTAATTTTCTAACTTGTGCAACCAAAGACCCAATGTGATCGTTCCAGGACATAGTGCTATAAATTGTTACGCCTAAGTATTTTATACTATTTGTTCAGGGGATGGATTTGTAACAGCAGTTATTATTCATAGCGGACTGGCAATTGTGGATAGTCAATGCGAAGGGTGATGCCGGTTGAGAAATTATGCGTAAAGAGAATGTGATAAATTTTGTTTTCTCGCATGCTCCGGGTATGCAAATTATTTGATAACCAGTCAGAAATTATTTTTAACGCAGATTCTGCATTGGAGCGGGTTTCAGGCCAGTCACTTCCTTGAACGATTATTGCAGTATCGTCTGAGTATACTATAAGGTCCGAGTCTGGTATATTGAGTCTGCAGAGCTCATTAATGTAACACAGAAATAAGGTAGGCCCAAGAACACTACCTTGTGGAACGCCATAGGCCATGTTTTCTTCGTCGCGCTTATGGTCTCCTATTTTTACAATCTGTGAGCGATCACTAAGGTAACTCCTAAAAATAGTGGTGGTAGTAGTAGCAAAAGTAGTGGTAATCCTCTAATGCCCATTTTTTGGAGTTTTGATAATGATTATTGCAGAAGTCCCGAAAATGTGCCGTCGATGCGTCCCGAATCTCATTACCATACTCGGCCCTGAGGGCGTTGTTTTCCTCGATAAGGCCATTTAGAGGGTGGCCACGGCATTTGGCATTGAGGAGTCGATGATCTGCCCGTAATACTCTTTCCTGACGCGCGTCGAGCCTCTCGCTCCACCAGGGGGCCCGGTGGTGGTGGTGTAACCGGAACTTCGGAGGAGAACTCTATCGCATGTACGTTGGATGCTGCGTGTTACATTCTCGACGTAGATGTCTATTCCAGCCTTGGTCAAGTCAGTGATAGGGGCGTTAATGTTCAAGCCGTTCCCAACCTTCCGGCTGAAGCGGTCCGATATTAGGTCCCACTTGACGTTGTCGGTGTTCCAACGATAGGTGGATTGTTTGCAGTTTTCCGTGACGGGGGTTCGGCCGAAGGAAGTGTTAAATGTGATTGTGTTATGTTCAGTGGAGGGACAGATGTTCGAGTCCACGCTCCAGTTGGTAACGAGGTTGGATTGTCATTGAGTGTTAAGTCTCTGATGGATGTGCGTAGCTGATTGTGTGTAGTTGTGACAAATGTGGGCGCATTGCCCAAATGAACCTGAATGCCCCACATACTATGCCAGTCACCGCATATCAAGTGCCTCGAACCCGACGTTTTCTCCAGGAAGGCCGCCAGCCTCAGAAGTGTAACTCGATATATACAGAGATGAGGTAAAAGTCCTTAACGTCCCTAGAATTGACCTCAATGACTCAATCACTGAATGGTCGGACTCCAATATGACCATATTGGAGTCCGACCATTCAATGGAGCCAATGATGCGCGCAACGTTTTCCCTTACTAAAATACAGGCGTTGGTTGTTAGGTCTGCCTGGGGGAATTTGTACAGTGTGTAACCAGGGTGACTCATTAATCTACCCGAGCTCGTGTAAGGTTCGGTGATAAAGATGAAGTCCGTTTTATGGTTGGCTGCGTGGACACGTAATTCTTGATTACCATTTCTGCCGCGTCCTAAGTTGATTTGCGCGCATTTAAATGTGTTGGGAGGTGAGTGTGTGTTTCTGTTTTGTGTGTGTGTATGGAGTGTGAAGTTGTGACGGATAACCGTCACAATTTCACACTCCATACACACACACTCCAAGAATCGATTATGAACAATAATGTCCATAATCGATTCTTTCTTTAAGTTTGACGGAGACATGGACAAGCCGTGGACAGGAGTTTGAAGTTGCGCTATGGAGTGTATTTGTGGTAGTGGTTCTGTTATATTTATTGTTAAATTGGACGCAGTTATAACAAGCAGTTTTGGTTGCGTCGCGCTTGAAAGGACAGTCTTTGAAGACATGAGTGAGTGCGGAGCAGTGTGAGCAGATGGTTGTTGCGGCTGCGCAATTTTTGCTAGTGTGCCAAAACTGCAGGAATGAGTAACACTGCAGTAGAGGCACGTATTCGTCAACCGACAGGCGTTGGTGGTCGACATTTATTTTGCCCATCTTCATATTAGTTCTCCAGAGGGCGGGGGAAACCATGAACACCGCATTGTATAGTTCGAGGTTGTGGTTACCTCGTTTGAACTTGAAGTGAATGTCTGAATTTAGTGGATACAGATGTGAGTTCGTTCTGGGCCAATATGATGTTGCAGACTTCCAGGGATGGGATCTCTAGTGGAACCCCCTTCGGAAGCAACATGGGCTTCAATTTCCTTGAAGACTCCGCAGAGATGTCAGGAACTTCGCTTATTTTTTTGAGGGCAATGTCGCGTTGGGCAAAGTTATCAAACTCCACCATGACTTTGTTGTTAGAGACTAGTTTTATTCCAGAGGGGGAGAAGTTAGTGTCTCTGAAGGAGTCGCTGGCCCTGAACGATTTCAGGGTATCATGGGGCGTGATGACCTCTTTTTTGGATGATATTATGATTGCAGGTTTGGTAGTTGGAATATGCTGTGGGGACGGGGGGGTTGGGGTGGCTGCGACGGTCGAGTAGAGAGAGCGGGGTTTGGTGGGGATGAAGGTTTTCCGAAGTGATTCAATCTCATTTTTCATTGTGTTTGATATCGCACCTCCGATAAAATGGGGTTACAAAAACTCGAAAAACCTGGATTTTCAGAAAAGCGAAAATAAACTCACGGATTTATTAATCAGCCTTTATTCCTACACTATTATTATTATGTGACCAAAATTAAAGATACTTGAAAAATATACAAAAAATATGATTTTTAGGCATACTCTGTTTTTCAATTTTTCTGAAAAACAACCGGAGAAATCCCAATTGTAACGGTATTTTAGATAACTATTCGAACTTCTTCCAACAAAAATACAATATGACAAATGTAACAATACTCATAATAATAAAAATCAGGCCGTTCTTTAAACCTTTTTTTTACTTAATAAAGTTTTCATACGACCGTAGCCTTGAAACAAAATCTCTTTAACAAAATCATTCAAATATATATCCGAACTTCGTGCCAGAGCTGTCCTTAGCTACTTCTTGAAGTTGGATGTCATAGTTTTTACCAAATATAAAGGTTTTAGGGATTATGTCACATATAGCGTCCATGATTGGGAGCGTCTTCTTTATTTCATCCATGATGCGCGTGCCATAGGACCTAGGACAGCACCTGCAATCCCAGGCTATTGAGTCTCTCTGCCAATTCCTCACCTCTGCCGTAGTTCTTTTTGCTGCCCCACCAGACACTCTTTGCATCGGCATCTCCCCCAATGATGATGCTCAAATGCCTTATTTATGCCTCTATTTGCTTGATCTGCTCCTGGTATGGGTATTCAATGGGTTTATCAGGCTCGAAGTAGAAGGAGGCCAATCCGATTTTCCTAGTACCAATCTGGATCTTTACCACGACTATGTTGTTTGTGGTAAGTTCTGGGCACTGTTCGATTTTGATGTTTTTATTAAATACAGCTATTGCCGCTTTAACAGTGCCCTCCCCAGTATAGATGTTTTGGAAAACCCTGACCCCCTGGTACTCCCTCATGTTTTCAGCCCGTCTTATGTACGGTTCCTGGAGCAGCGCAAGCAAAGCCTTCCTACTTGTGGCCTCTATCATGAGTTCTTCGGTGGCCAACTTTTTTCTTAGAAGGTTGGCTTGTAGGCAAGTACTCTTTATGCCCTCGCCAGTGGGGTACACTCTGGTGTCCTTGTTGGAGCCTTTAGCAGAACGCCACTGCCAAACGTGCTAGCTTGTCCCACTTTTGGCTTACCGGTCATTCTTGGCTAAAGGCGTTATGTTGTGCCGCCATTTGTTGGTCGCCGCAGTGCGAGCATAAGTCCTCCTCTTCAGTGCAGCTCTTGGAGCCGTTTCCGTAGCGCAGGTATTTGGTGCACTGGATTAGTGGTGTCTCGTCAAATACTCTCAACCTTTGTAAGTCCACGTGCACTCTCTCTGCTTCGGTCAGATGTTGCCACACTTTAGGGGAGATTTGTAGGACGACAGGGCTCTCGAGGGGATTTCTTGCTCTTCTCCTGTAGGCAGATCGCTCAGTAGGTGGGAGATTTGCATTCGTATGGCTCTGATGATGTCGTCATCCGTGTTGTAGCTCAACACGTTCGCTAACATCACCTGAGGATGATTGTTTATAGCTTCTTCCACCTTTTGATTATTTTCGGAGACCTTTAGTCTGTCTGCTATATTAGTAGGTCCTTTTTGTTACGGCACTATTATCAACCTTTGGTGCTTTATTTTTTTGGTTGTTTTAGTGTCCACCGCAGCTCGGACCTTGTCCATCACCATGACAATTGTGTCTCCCTTGTCGCTGGACGAGACGATAAGGGAATGCATTTGCTCGTGGGGAGCTTTATTTTTCACAGCCATTGATGCGTAGGAGGCTCGGCTGGTGGCGATGCTGTTCAATGGAGGGGGGAAGGATGCTTCTTCAGTTCTTTGGTGAGTGCCCGTGTAGATAGCGTGCACTCAACCATGTCCTTCCTGTTAGCGCTTACTTCCTTCACCAAGACTTTCATAAGGGC
The DNA here is from genome assembly GCA_951640165.1 of Pseudoips prasinana. NCBI lineage: Eukaryota > Metazoa > Arthropoda > Insecta > Lepidoptera > Nolidae > Pseudoips > Pseudoips prasinana. Next base: position 36,674,495 of record OX621248.1, read on the forward strand.
AAGCGTCTCCCTTCCGTTGTCATCGGTGTTGTTGGTTTGGGTGGCCATCTCACTTGAAACCTTCTTGTCTTTTTCGCGTGGCAGGTCTCTTCTTGATAGTGCTAGAACTGCCGCGACTAAGTGGGAAAATATCTGGATTTTCCTGTCGGGAGTCTCCTTTATGTCCCTTTTTAAGTTTCCCGATCGTTCCATTGCGCCTTTGGAGTCAGACGAAACTTGTTGGGCGGTCTTCGCAAGTTGTTCTGGCTCATTTGCATGTAGGGCCCAATCGGAATGAGTTTAGAGGCTTTCTTTGTTGGTTTTGCTGTCGCCTTTGTTGGTGCCGCTTTTGCTTTAGGCCGGGAAGCGGGGACACTCGGGTTCCCAGTGTGCGAGAGGCACCGTGGACGCCAGTTTCCGTGCTAGCAGCAGCGCTAGGTATCTTCCCGTTGTTTGCATTGGTATCGCTCCCGGTAACATCATCTACTTGGCTTGCCGAGGATTCCATAGTAAAAATACTCCTTCTTTTAGTTTCTTATCTGCCTACAACCTAACAATAATCCCAATAATATACTTATCCATTAAAACATTGGCCATTCCTTCAAAATCTATATTGTAGCTTATTTCTAAATGATTATTAATATATTATTCTAACTTGTTTCTTCTTTGGTATTACATTATAGATTTTTACATAACAACAATTACATTTATATACGACACAACAATAACAATTAAATCATTATAATTCCTTCTAATGTCTATGACTAGATAAGGTATAATTCTGGGTATAAATAATTTCTATAATCTTAAAGTTAATTTCCTAAATCTATAAAACTATCCTAAGTATCGCTCTGTATCTCCACCATCAAAGTCAAAGTCAAAGTAATTTTATTCCGTAAAAATTTTACATTTATGTGGAATCGTCATATTTTTTTTACCCTACCGTGCAGTGCATGACGTGGCAGCTACTGAGAAACACTGCCAGAAAACTCAGTAGGAATCCTTTTTTAAAATAAAATATACTTAAGATTAATTACAATCATGTGTGTTGACTCAGAACAACTCCATCCCAAGCACTTTTATCACTTAAATAATCAGAAATTTTGTAATATGCCCTGCTACACAATTTGGCTTTAATAATTCTTTTAAACTTATTCGTAGACAATTCTCTAATATCATTGGGAAGTTTGTTATAGAATCTTATACATTGCCCCATAAAAGAGTTACTTATTTTGTGGAGACGGGTAGTATGCAGTATGAGATTATTCTTATATCTAGTATTTACATTATGTGTATCGCTCCTTTTACAGAAGGAATCGATATTTTTATGCACATATAGTAAGTTTTCATATATATACTGAGATGGTACAGTTAGAATGTTGACCTCTTTGAATTTTTCTCTTAGAGACACTCTCGGGCCAAGATTATAGATAGCTCTTACAGCTCTTTTTTGCAATATAAATATGGTGTCAATGTCAGCAGAGCTACCCCAGAGAAGAATTCCATAGGACATTACACTATGAAAATAACTGAAATAAACCATTCTAGCTGTGTCAACATCAGTCAGCCGTCTAATAGTTTTCACTGCATATGCTGCAGAACTTAATTTGCCGGACAGTTTTTCTATTTGTGGGCTCCATTGTAGCTTTGAGTCAATAGTGATACCCAAGAACACAGTTGATTCAACAGGGTCCAACCTAGCTCCATTAAGTTGTACATTGGTTGTCGCCTGTTTCACATTCGGTGTAGTGAATTTAATGACTTTAGTTTTCTTATCATTAAGCACAAGATTATTGGCATTAAACCAATGAACAACTTTAGAGATTGCATCATTAACATCGTCAAAATTGCTTAATTGTCGGTTTATTTTGAACGTCAGGGAAGTATCATCTGCAAACAACACAATCTCATGCTTATCCCTTACGTAGTAAGGTAAGTCATTGATATAAATTAAAAACAAAAATGGGCCCAGAATTGACCCCTGTGGGACGCCCATTACCACTGGAGATCCCGGAGATATTTTACCGTTTATTTCGACCTTCTGAATTCTATTGCCCAAGTAAGAAGTCAGAAGTTCGAGAGCCTTGTTCCTAATACCGTAGTGGTGTAATTTTCTGACCAGAGTATCATGATGAACGCAATCGAACGCTTTGGACAAATCGCAAAAGATACCTAATGCATCTTGCGAGTCTTCCCACGCCGCGAATATACTTTTTAATAAGTTGACCCCTGCATCTATGGTTGAACAACCCTTTGTGAATCCAAACTGTTTCCGGTGTAGTAAATTATGTATATTAAAGTGTCTGAGCAGCTGGCTAAGCATAAGCTTTTCAAATATTTTACTAAGAGTGGGCAGCACGGAAACAGGTCGAAAATTTGAAGGGTCTGAAGTATCACCAGCTTTAAACAAAGGAATGATTTTACTATACTTCATCAAGTCAGGAAATACACCTGATGCAACACAGCAATTGAACACAGTAGCTAAGTGTGGGGCGATTATAGTAATAATTGATGAAACAGTCTTAACAGATAGACCCCACAGATCCTTTGTGTTTTTCATATTAATACTCTTGAAAGCATTTAAAATATCTTTAGGGCTAACCACCGAAAATTCAAAAACTGTGTCACACGACCCTACGCTTTGCTTGAGTATCTGCTCAGCAGATGTAGAAGAACATGAAAGAGAGTTAGTAAGTATGACTGGAATATTCGAAAAATATTTTTCAAACTCAGTCGCAATCTCCAAATCGCCTTTAATATCTATGTTGTTTATTACTAAGTTAAAATCACGACTACGTATTTTTGTTTTACCTGTCTCAGCATTAATTATCTTCCAAGTAGTTTTGATTATATTTGTAGAAGATTTAAGTATATTTTTTATGTGCAAAGATTTAGCAGCGGTACAGGCTCGTCTAAATGTTTTGGCATATTGTTTCACATATTCTTGAAACTCTGTATTATGATTATGGGATCTTTCTTCATACAATTCATACAACCGATTCCGACTTTTATAGATGCCTGGAGTTGCCCAATCACTGAATACCAGACGGTCACTTACAGACAGTTGTTTGGGTGTGAACATTGTGCAGAACTCATCATTAATCAAATTGAATAAAGAGTTGTACAAGTGATCCGGATTATCATGATAGGGCAGCCATGCTATTTGTTTTACTATATTACATTTAAATTTTTCTAAGCGGTTTTCACTAAATGGAATATAGCTTATAAGTTTTCTTTTCATTTTTGGAGCATTTGAATAAGTTACCAACTGACCTGAATGATCTGACTGAATTTTATTGATTATTGATTTAAATAAAGGTTTTACAGTGCTAAATATATTATCAATGCATGTAGCACTTGTAGCATTTACTCTAGTTGGTTCTGTAAAATTGTGATATAAATTATAGGATTTAAACAAATTTAATAAATTGCAACTTATTGTGCTTTTCTCCAAAATATTTATATTAAAATCTCCACAAATAATAACTGTTTTATGGCTGTTAGATAATTTATTTAATGCATCCTCCATAATATCTGAAAAAGTATCAAATGGTGCACAAGGAGGTTTGTAAAGACTCAAAACAATAAATTGCTCCAACTCAACACATGAAATCTCTACAACTCGCTCAACAGAGAGGCTCACAACATCACTTCTTTCTTTAAACTTTAACAACTTATTTATTAGAATTAGAGAGCCACCATGAATATATTTTTCCCTGATGAACGAGCTTACAACCTGGTGATTATTGAAGCTGAAAATGAATTGATGGAGTTTTAGCCAGTGCTCAGTTAAACATAAAATATCTATATTGTTACAATTCAAAAACAGCTCCAATTCTAGCTCTTTTCCCATCAAACCTTGAATATTTTGGTGCACCAGGTTAATACAATTTTTTTTTGTATATTTATTGACTTTATCATGTATGTTTGATGGGTTCAAATTTTTTTTTATTACATTACGTGGGTCCGCCTTCCCACTTAAACTCACATTAAAACCATGACCACAATTTGGTATTATGCAAGAGAAATCCTCTATTGTCATACTATTTAATTTAAATTATTTTGAATATAAATGTCATTTGAATTGGATATATTCAAATTGTCATCATCAGTAGGCATACAACTGGCATTATTTATGTCAACGGTACATTGCTCAGTACTCAGTACTTGGCCAAACATCTCACTTCTAGCTAAAGGTTTAGCCAAGTTCCTGGCTGAAATGTCAAAGAAATAACATAGCGATGAAGCTATTTGTCTTGTACAATAGTTAGGAAGATAGCAATAGTTATCTTTTGTCAGGTAAAAAGGTTTCTTAACAAAGGTGTTAATGTCAATTACATGTAATTTCTCCTGCATATAGGTTGACAATGTGTGTAAAGTTAGATTCAAGTTATATCTAATCATATTTTCCTCCTGTGACAAACTAGCACTATAGGGAAATGAGAATATAACAACTTTACTTATATTTAAACAATTTAAATGATTAATATACTGTACAAGTGATTTTTTATTCAAATTACCCCTATTTCCCATTAAAAGAATCAGATTACCAGGATTATTAAATTTATGTTCAAAAACTTTTTTGAAGATATGGTGGCTAGAGGCTCCAGGCATACAGAAATTGATATTTGAATGTCCTGCTGTTGATAATGACCGCCCTAAGTTTTTACCAATTTCATCACTGAATATTGTCACTTCAGACTTAAAATTTATTTTTACATTATTTGTGTGTATTCTATGAGCTAATGACCTGTTATGTGAAGTTTCAGATTGGTTAGGGGAACTATTACTATTATTATTATTTGTTTGCAGTAAATTAGGAGACTGTTTTTCTAGCAAGGAACAGGTAAGCGACTGTTTTTCGGACAGTTCATACTTTATTGTTATTCTTTTGAGCTCATCTTGAAGAAAGTCAATTTTTTTTTGTTGACTTTCTATATCACAATTGTATTTTAAAGTGATCCACCAGACCACCATGCTACCATTATTTCGGGCTACTACTTTTATTATCTTGCATGCATATCGACAGAAAATCTCCCGGTCGCTCTTTTCCCGCATTATGTTAGCGTAGGAGTCAGCCTCTAAATATTGGTCATTTGTTGTTGCGCGTCATACCTCCAAGCCGAGAAGGGGCAGTGTTCAATGACATGTTCTATTGTTTATATTACACCCGGGTCGCAAGGACATTGTGCGTTTGTCTTTAATTTGAACCGTTAGAGATACTCACCAAAACCCCGTGTCCCGTACACAGATGCATAGTAATGCTACTGACAGGGATTTTACGGATCGTATTGGGAGCTTCTTTAAGGTTGGGCCAAAAGAGTTTGGTGATACGACCCGTATCTGCACTTGTGTATCGATCCTGCCAGATTTCTAAAGTGTTCTGCCTGATTATTCGCTTTATATGGCATATAGGTACCTTATCATAGGCTGGTCGGGTCTTCTTGGTTAGTGCCGCCTGTTTCTCTAGGGTATCTGCTCTTTCGTTCCCGACAATACCCTCATGCGCCTTTACCTAGTAGAGGTTGATTTGAATGCCTTCTATCTGCAGTTTTCTTACGCTATTCTGTATTGTTGTTACTACTGGGTGGGTATTTTCGGGGCGAGCTATTGCCTCCGAGGCAGACCTCGAATCCCTTATTATATTGACCAGGCGTTTTTTGGACCTCTGGGCAGTTTCCAGTGCTTTAGCTATCGCCACTAGTTCAGCCTGACGGTATTGTAGCATGCGAGTGTGAAGTGGAGTGTTCCGAGTCTCCACGCCATCCTCCCACAGGGTGGCGGCGCCGCCCACCTTACCTTTATCTTACTGCCGTCTGTGTGGATTTTAGGACTCTGGACTTCATCTACCTCTTCCTGCGTGTGGAGGCCGTACTCTATTACTTTCCACTCTGAGGGGTGTGGTAGGTTGAACACGCTTATTTTCCGCTCTAGCGGTCTTCCTGGTAGATCCTGTAGCGGTTTGCCCCTCTTGTGCTCGTACAAGGCCGCGGCCTCCCTCACGCGTATGTCCAGCGGCAGTAGGCCAGATAGGCACATTACCGAAGCAAGAGACGCCGTTCGGTGAGCGCGTGCAATCAACATTCCGATTGAGCCTTCTTAATGACTGCCTCGTTGGTCTAGCGGTAGCGTGTTCACCCGCAGATAACGGGTTCAAATCCCGGGTCGGGCCAAAAGTGATTTTGGGACTTTTCTGTAAAAAGAAAAATTTCTCAGCATCAGCCCGAAGTTGGGAGTTGGCGGTATTATACCCCCGTCCCTCGGAGAGCACGTAAAGCTGTCGGTCCTGTGCCTGACCTCTTTCCGGTCGTGTCGCTAAGGCGTCCCATCGGATGAGAGTGATGGAATAGAAAGTGCTCAAGTGTTTGCGCACACACTTGAGCACTATAATATGTCCCGCGCAGATGGCTAATCTCTGTTGAGACTGGCCGCCGTGGCCGAAATTCGGCTAGGAGGACATTATTATTATTATTATTATGTACTTCTTCTCTGCGTTTATAGCCCAAATGCTCGCCGCGTACATTACAGTAGGCTCAACCACTGCCGTATATAACAGTCTATTGATTGCCGCGCTCGTTCCCCACGTTTGACTCGTTGCTCCGGCAGCTCTTTGGTAAAATTTCATGGATTTGCCAGGGAATTCCCAGCTATGTGGTTCTTAAATGTCAGCGCATTGTCGATCGAGACACCTAGCACTTTGACCTCCTGCACCAGGTTTAGTCTGGCGTTATTTAGCTGGAAATTAGGTGTATCCCACTTTAACCTTTTGCTTACTACCATAGCTTGGGTTTTGTGTGCCGCAAATCTCATCTTACTTGTTTTACCCCATGTCGCAATTACACCCAGGGCCCTATTGACGGCTGCAGACAGCTCAAGGGACGTGTTGGCCGACACTATAATCAGGATGTCATCCGCGAAGGCCTGGATATGGGCTTCCAGTTTCTCAGCCTCTTGCACCAGGGGATCTAGTTGCAGGTTCCAAAATAATGGTCCGCAATTAGACGCCTGGATACCTACTACCTACTATTGGATGGATGATCGAGTGGTGGACTTGATCACCTCAGCTCCAGCGTACTGCACATTCACCCTGCGGTTACTGAAATAACTTTGTACCAGCAGGGTGATCTCAGTTGGGCAGTTTGCCTTTACAAGCTGGTGCATTATTAGGGGCCACCAAGGTCCATCAAAAGCCCCTTCAATGTCCAAAGAGTCCACAGCGACCAGCTTTTTAGCTCGCACTCCATCCCTTGTACAGTGAACTCATTTAGAACACAATTTAAAGTATACTTACTGGAAAGACAAAAACTGGTAAACTTATAACACTTACCCGCATAGTGTTATCCCTTGCGACAGTTTACTTTACACTCCGTAGGTTTCTCGTATTGGTATTTCCATAAGTGTACTTTAAATCTGTTTCTAGACTTTTACCTCATCTCTTCCTATGTTCATCATTCTCTTACGGCTGATGTATATTTGATCTTTTTTATCTGTATTGCACTGTAGCACATGTGATAAACACCAATTTTCACCAATTCAAATAATTTATTAAGCTTTATTAAGAATAACTAATAGGTATTAGCACTTCATACACATAACACTGTACACTGACAGACATATCAAATAAATATAAAGTTAGGCATGCGAACCCCGCAGCGTTTTTTATCAATTAAAGTTGCAGTTCGGAAACGCATAAAGGCAACACAAGAGACATTAAGAATCAATATGATGAATTAATCGAATTTATTAAATTAATGCATGAATAATGTGATCCGATGAATAGTGATTATGACCATTAATTGTTATTTCTATTTTTTGTTATTAATAATTTTTCTTTCTGTATTGTTGTGTTAATTTTTATTTTCTATATTTTTCATAATAATAATTTTAATGTTATTATGATGAAATGTAGAACCTAAGTATAATGTAATATCAATCCAGGATTTGTTTTTTCTTAGATTGTAAGTATGTTAATGTAAATTCGTCTGGTATCACGCTTCCAGTACCTACATACTGGCCCTATCGGAAGATCAGCACTACAGAAATATAGTACTAGCTGAGATGGGCCATTTCTCATACCAGTACGGATAAAATTAAAAATATTTAAAATGTATACCACAAATGAATCGATTTTCCGTATTTGTTATGAGAATAAAAATATTTCTTTCTTTCTTATAAGACACACTGCATCGTACAGGGCATCCTCCGTGCTCCGCTGTGGAACGAAGCCGTTCTGCCTTGAACTCATCGCTGCTTCCCTTCCTAGCTACCACTGTATTCTGGCGGTAAACAATTTTTCAAGAATCCTGCCGAATACCGGTAGTAGACCTATAGGTCTGTATGATTTTGGTATCTTATAGTTCTCTTTAAACGGCTTCGGCAGGATTCTTATTGTCGCCGTTTTCCACACGGCCGGGAAATGAGCCTGAGGCATTTTTTAACCAGTCCCAGGAACACTCCATCCAAGGCTAGTATTGCCCCTTTGCATATATCAGCGGTGAACCCGTCTGCTCCTGGTGCCTTTTTACCCGACTGGGCGACGCAAAAGAGTGGTAATGTGTTTATCAACCTATGTATGTATGTATATTCCTTTGAAGCACTATACAGACCAAACGCCTGGGCCGATTTTTATGATTCACACGTCAATCGATTCCTCTTAATCCGGCAAGTGTCACTAATGACATGAAGATAGTGAAAATTCAATATGGCGACTACTGGACGCCATAATGTGAAAATGAAAAAAATAAAAGGCAACAACCTATGTCAAGTGGGGTATCGTTGAATAGGCATTTAAAAATCATTTTTAGTTTCCTCACAACATTTTTCGATTGGACTGACCGTTTAGAATGTATATCAATTTAAAGTTGCGTAACAACTATTCTCACATATAGGTTTTTAGACAGTAGAAATGTACGATGAAAAGAAGAAAACTTCGTATAACTGTGCGTGTGAATGTAAATAGACATATAATAAAGTATCTAGTAGGTATATTGGACTACCTTCTCTTCTCTTTGCCGACGACGCAGCCTTTGTGGCTAGTTCTGCGGGCGAGCTTCAGTTAATGATGCTGGGCGGTCTCACGCCCGATCAAATAACCGTCGCAGTGAAGTACAGGCGCAGAACGAAAAACCCCAGCGAACAACACGTCGTACTGGAGGTTTCGCCCCCCGTGTGGAGGCGGCTGATCGTGGCAGAGAAGGTGTACATTGACCTTCAGCGGGTGAGAGTCTACGACCAAAGCCCGCTGATTCAATGTACACGATGCTTAGGCTTCGGTCATGGACGTAAAGTCTGCACGGAGGAAGCAGACCTGTGCTCCCACTGCGGCGGTTCGCATCGGAAGCCCGACTGTCCAAGCTGGACTGCTGGAGACTCGCCCAGTTGCAAAAACTGCAGTGCTACTAAAACCGGAAAGCAAGACCATAACGCATTCGACAGCGTCTGTCCATTCGTAAGAAATGGGACGCTCTTGCGAGAGCTAGAGTTTCTTATTTCTAACACGTCGCAAAACACAGTCATTGTCGAATGCGAAATGTGTCGAAACTGGGGGCCTACTCTCTTTCTCCAAATTTCGTTCGTTCGTTACGAATTTCTTGTCTGTGCTACCACGGTTCCATTCGTTCCGCAATTCCATCCGAACGAACACTGTTTGACATTTAGATTCTCTAAACCTACTCTAATTCATGGCGTTCCGAACGAACATTTGATTTTGAAACATCAAACTTCGACATTTTAACGTCAAAATTGACGAATACAAAAGTGCTACCTTTTGATTTTCGTTTATGTGGATTTTGCTTCAAATTAACTGAAATGTCTGCAAGAATGCTTATAATTGAGCCTACTTCATGTGAAGAATGTTTAGAGCGTAGAAGAAAAATGGTGCCGCCTAAGAAATCATTTAAATGTGAATCGAATTGCCGACCTAGAGAAAAATGCCTTTTGATTTTGTTTTGTATGGATTTTGCATTCAGTTTAATTGAAATAGGTGCAATAATGCTTTCAAATGAGGCTGATTTAAGTGAAGAACGTCTAGAGCCTAGAAGAAATCCGTGCCGCCTGCGAAATCAATTAAATGTGAATCAAATTCCCGAAAATAGTTAAAACACGAAATGGAACAATTACATTTACAGAACCAAGATGCCAGAGACACACGGGACAGACTCCAAAGCATTGTTGATGAATTTGACCAATGTAGGAGTGAGTTTTAATGTAGTTTGATATATATTGAAATTGCACAAAATATTGATACATTTATAAAGAAAAGTATTTGTATTCATAATGTAAATACTCTAAATAAGCATAATCTTGTTGCACATGCTACTGATCTCCACAAAATCAGTAACTGTTCTATGGGGCAGTGTTTAAAATTGTGTAGCAAGGCATGTTAATGATAAAACTGCTTGGGACTGAGTAGATTTAATTCAACACTTTTAGATGATAAATTTGTATTAAATGTTAAGTTACTATTTTGAAAAAGGATTGTTACTGTGTTTTTATGAAGGGAATAAAATTGTAATGATTCGAAAACCATTGCAAATTTTTACTGAATAAATATTATCACTAAGTGCCTTGTGCCTTTTTTTATTTCATTTATTCATTTATTATTTTCACAGCGGATGTTGTGGGTTGATTTCCACTCAGCCAGATATTTGTGTGCATAGATCAATGAGGTCACCATTTGCTATAAATATACTTTCACTTTGTTTTAGGACATCCATCACCCACTATATAAATTTACTTGAAATTGTAGTGAAATAAAGAACAGCCTTTTTATATTTGTTTTATTTACATACTTAACCTAGAAGTAATAGTTTAGAACATCCAACAGTTACTATAATGTAATGTATTTTTCCATTGCCCACCCAGCTAGTGGTTGGGCATAGTAGTGCAATGGTTTATAACAATGTGATACATTTATTACAAAACTAACTCATAATTGACTGTTCGATTAATGGGCAAAGACTATATATACTATCTTATTGCAAAATTGAGTTTGGAAACTATTAATCAGACAGTTAATTATGTGGAGTATGCAGATATAAATTTAATTGATCAAAGTATTTTCTCATTAGTCCAGCTCTCAACAGGACACCTCTAATGCCTGCAGGCTCAGTGTTCCTGACTATATTGCTTTCCCTACATGCATCTCTTCGAATTGTAACAATCTGCTGCTGATGCCAGCTGTTAATTGTTTCCTCCTAAATTTTATAGCTGCAACAAAAACAATATTACAATTTAAAATAGGTACATTCTGTAAAAATGTCATATTTTTACAGAATGTACCTATTTTAAATTGTAATATTGTTTTTTTTGACTTCAATGGATTCAGTACATCAATATCTCTAAATAAATATTGCCTTCCCCTCCTATAATGTGGGACTAAGACCATCAGTAGGCAAAATGTGAAAGTTGTAATATATCTCTACCATCACTTTGGGGACACAGATATGCCACTATGTATAAAATAATTCAATTCATAATAACTTTTTTATATAATGCAAGTACCTAGTTATGTTTATTGGATGCTAAAGTAAAATTTTCATTACTAACCATAAATTGGAAAGCTATTTCATACAAATATACTAACAAAAAAAGTACCTTTATGTTTTGTCATGTAAAATTTTTTTACAATATTTAATACTGAAAATACTTCTAAGAAATACTTACAACTTGTGAAAGTCAGGGTTTCAGACACTGATGGTTAACTTGCAGGTTCTAAGAGTTATGTGTGCTGGCTTTAGTCCTCTCTGTGTTCTACATACTCCAAAACTTTTTCGGGCAATTGCGGTTGTTTAAAGTTCGGTAGTTGCCTTCCAATTGCTTGACTACTGACATTTCATACTGAAAAGATGTTACGAATGCTTATTATTACGAATAGGCTTACGCTTACGTACTTTTAGTATAAAATAAATATTTATGTGTATTTAAGATATTTACTTACGAATTGTATTAATCGAAACCACAACTTTTGGTCATTTGTGGAGAACATACAGTAGGTACTCCTTGTACTTTGCGGTTGCGAAAAATGTAAAAAGCACCTGATAACGTAATTATTAACACAAGACTATTAATTTATCAAAGAATCCAAATAAAAAATCCTTCAATCAAAATTTGACCAAAGAGAATGTAACAAACTATGTTGCTATGGCGTTTGATGATATTCCGTGAATATACGGATGTTTTTTAATGTCGCATATTCTACCGATCGTTTATATGAAATAGTACTCTTCACATTAGCCGGTGTATAACGTCAGTAAATCGATGGAAATATATTTTAAATTTCTGTATTTATAATTTCTGCATTAATATAACAATAAATGCTTAAAAAACTACAAGATTAATTTAAAATTAAAATACAAAGCCAATTCATTTAATTATTTAAAAAAAAGTACAAACCGTAGTTTACCAAAATGAGAAACTAAAATCCCCACACTATATAGTTCAACACAATCGCTCACGTAAAATAGTCTATGGAAGCGAACTACAAGTGTGAATCCGAAAATGAAATAGAGTAGGGCCACTTGCAAAATTTCGTTTCAATATAGTTCGTTAACGAAGTTTCGATTCGGAGAAAGAGAGTAGGCCCCCTGGACCGGGAACCCCCTGAAACACAAAAATGAAATTAACATGTACTATTATGAAAATAGGCATTTAATTATAGAAGTAACATATTCAAAAACCGGGGGAACTCGTGATGGAAGCCTTCAAGGAACTGGCACTCAGTATATACATAAAACGTTTTGCGTGAACCCTACGGCGCATACCAGGTCGCTTGTGTATGATTCGACACAATTATCTAGAAAAAATATACAGAAGAATTTTTATTATTGGAGTAGTAAGGTTAGGTTAGGTTTTTTTCATTATTGGAGTAGTTAAGTTAGGTCAGGTCTTTTTTATTATTGGAGTAGTAAGGTTAGGTTCCTTTTTATTATTGGAGAAGTGAGGTTAGGTTAGGTTTTTTTTAATTATAGGAGTAGTTAGGTAAGGTTAGGTTCCTTTTTATTATTAGAGTAGTTAGGTTAGGTTAGTTTCTTTTCATTATTGCAGTAGTTAGGTTAGGTTATTTTTTATTGTTGGAGTAGTAAGGTTAGGTTCTTTTTTATTATTGGACTAGTTAGGTTAGTTTAGGTTTTTTTTCATTATTGGAGTCGTTAATTTAGGTTTTTTATTGTTGGAGTTGTTAGGTTAGTTTAGGTGTTTTTCATTATTAGAGTTGTTAGGTTAGGTTTTTTCATTATTGGATTGGTTAGGTCAGGTTTTTTTTATTGGAGTGGTTAGGTAAGGTTATTTTTATTATTGGAGAAGTTAGGTTAGGTCTTTTTTATTGAAAAAAAAAAAAATGAATGAAAAATGAAAAATGTTTTATTTGTTATACAAGTAAATTTAACAACTAGTGATTGGAGTCTCCTTTTAAGCAAAAAAAAGCCTGTGTTAGGAGACTCCGCTCTTCCAAAACTTAAAATATTAACATAGATTACTTGTTTTAAATGTTATAAAGACAGGCGATTTAAAAAAAAAAAAAAAAAGAGTAATTAAAACTAGACAAGAAGCATGCAAATGTGTGAGTGAGAGTAGGGGTGTGTGAATGTGAGTATGAGGGTGTGTGAATGGGACTATGACTATGAAGGTGTGAGAATGGGGGTGTGTGAGTGTGAATACTAAGGAGTGTTACTGTGAGTATAAAGGTGTGTAAATGTGAATTTGAATGTTGAATGTGAGCATCTGTGTGTGTGAAAGTTAAGTGATTGCGTGGGTTTGTTAAATTATTGCAGTAGTTAGGTTAGGTTAGGTTTTTTTATTATTGCAGTAGTTAGGTTAGGTTATTTTTTATTATTGGAGTAGTAAGGCAAGGTTCTTTTTTATTATTGGACTAGTTAGGTTAGGTTAGGCTTTTTTTCATTATTAGAGTAGTTAATTTAGGTTTATTATTATTGGAGTTGTTAGGTTAGTTTAGGTTTTCTTCATTATTAGAGTTGTTAGGTTATGTTTTTTCATTATTGGATTGGTTAGGTCAGGGGGCCTACTCTCTTTCTCCAAATTTCGTTCGTTCGTTACGAATTTCTTGTGTATGCTACCACGGTTCCATTCGTTCCGCGAATTCAATCGAACGAACATAGTTTGACATTTAGATTCTCTAAACCTACTCTAATTCATGACGTTCCGAACGAACATTTGATTTTGACACATCAAACTTCGTCATTTTAACTTCAAAATTGACGAATACAAAAGTGCTACCTTTTGATTTTCGTTTATGTGGATTTTGCTTCAAATTAACTGAAATGTCTGCAAGAATGCTTATAATTGAGCCTGCTTCATGTGAAGAATGTTTAGAGCGTAGAAGAAAACGGTGCCGCCTAAGAAATCATTTAAATGTGAATCGAATTGCCGACCTAGAGAAAAGTGCCTTTTGATTTTGTTTTGTATGGATTTTGCATTCAGTTTAATTGAAATAGGTGCAATAATGCTTTCGAATGAGGCTGATTTAGGTGAAGAACGTGTAGAGCGTAGAAGAAATCCGTGCCGCTTCCAAAATCAATTAAATGTGAATCAAATTCCCGAAAATAGTTAAAACACGAAATGGAACAATTACATTTACAGAACCAAGATGCCAGAGACACACGGGACAGACTCCAAAGCATTGTTGATGAATTTGACCAATGTCGGAGTGAGTTTTAATGTAGTTTGATATATATTGATATTGCATAAAAATATTGATACATATATAAAGAAAAGTATTTTGTATTCATAATGTAAATACTCTAAATAAGCATAATCTTGTTGCACATGCTACTGATCTCCACAAAATCAGTAACTCTTCTATGGGGCAGTGTTTAAAATTGTGTAGCAAGGCATGTTAATGATAAAACTGCTTGGGAATGAGTAGATTTAATTCAACACTTTTAGATGATACATTTGTATTAAATGTTAAGTTACTATTTAAAAAAAAAAATGTTACTGTGTTTTTAGGTAGGGAATAAAATTGTTATGATTAAAAAACCATTGCAAATTTTTACTGAATAAATATTATGACTATGCCTTGTGCCTTTTTTTATTTAATTTATTTATTATTTCCACAGCGGACATTGTGGGTTGATTTCCACGCAGGACAGATATTTGTGTGCATAGATCAATGAGGCCACCATTTGCTATACATATACTTTCACTTTGTTTTAGGACACCCATCACCAACTATATAAATTTACTTGAAATTGTAGTGAAATAAAAAACAGCCTTTTTATATTTGTTTTATTTACATACTTAACCTATAAGTAATAGTTAAGAACATCCAACAGTTACTATAATGTAATGTATTCTTCCATTGCCCGCCAAGCTAGTGGTTGGGCATAGTAGTGCAATTGTTTATAACAATTGTGATTCATTTATTAAAACGAATGAGACATTTTAAATTAAATATAAAAACTTACTCAAAATTGACTGTTCGATTAATGGGCAAAGACTTATACTATCTTATTGCAAAATTGAGTTTGGAAACTGTTAATCAGACAGTTAATTATGTGGAGTATGCAGATATAAATTTAATTGATCAAAGTATTTTCTCATTAGTCCAGCTCTCAACAGGACACCCCTAATGCCAACAGGCTCAGTGTTCCTGACTATTTCTTTCTCTACATGCATCTCTTCCAATTGTAACAATCTGCTGCTGATGCCAGCTGCTAATTGTCTCCTCCTGGATTTTGTAGCTGCAACAAAAAAAAAACATTACAATTTAAAATAGGTAGATACCCTAAAAATATGACTTCAATGGATTCAGTACATCATTATCTTTAAATAAATATTGCCTTCCCCCTATAATGTGGGACTTAGACCATCAGTAGGCAAAATGTGGAACTTGTAATATATCTCTACCATCTCTTTGGGGACACAGATATGCCACTATATATAAAATAATTCAATTCATAATAACTTTTTTATATAATGCAAGTACCTAGTTATGTTTATTGGATGCTCAAGTAAAATTTTCATTACTAACCATAAATTGGAAAGCTATTTCATACAAATATACTAACAAAAAAAGTACCTTTATGTTTTGTCATGTACAATTTTTTTACAATATTTAATACTGAAAATACCTCTAAGAAATACTTACAACTTGTGAAAGTCAGGGTTTCTTGTGACAATGATGGTTAACTTGCAGTTTCTAAAAGTTGTGTGTGCTGACTATAGTCCTCGCTGTGTTCTACAAACTCCAAAACTTTTTCGGGCAATTGCGACTGTTTAAAGTTTGGTAGTTGCCTTCCAATTGCTTGACTACTGACATTTCAAACTGAAAAGATGTTACGAATGCTGATTATTACGAATAGGCCGTACTTTTAGTATAAAATAAATATTTATGTGTATTTAAGATATTTACTTACGAATTGTATTAATCGAAACCACAACTTTTGGTAATTTGTGGAGAACATACAGTAGGTACTCCTTGTAACTTTGCGGTTGCAAAAAATGTAAAAAACACCTGAAAACGTAATTATTAACACAAGACTATTAATTTATCAAAGAATCCAAATAAAAAATCCTTCAATCAAAATTTGACCAAAGAGAATGTAACAAACTATGTTGCTATGGCGTTTGATGACATTGCGTGAATATACGGATGTTTTTTAATGTCGCATATTCTACCGATCGCGTATATGAAATATTACTCTTCACATTAGCCGGTTTATAACGTCAGTAAAATGGTTATTTATATAATCGCGGTTGATATCGTTGGAAATATATTTTAAATTTCTGTATTTATAATTTCTGCATTAATATAACAATAAATGCTTATAAAACTACAATATTAATTTAAAATTAAAATACAAAGCCAATTAATTTAATTATTTTAAAAAATGTACAAACCGTAGTTTACCAAAATGAGAAACTAAAATTTCCACACTATATAGTTCAAAACAATCGTTCACGTAAAATAGTCTATGGAAGCGAACTACAAGTGTGAATCCGAAAATGAATTAGAGTAGGGTCACTTGCAAAACTTCGTTTCAATATAGTTCGTTAACGAAGTTTCGATTCGGAGAAAGAGAGTAGGCCCCCAGGTTTTTTTTTATTGGAGTGGTTAGGTAAGGTTATTTTTAACCGACTTCCAAATGAGGAGGTTCTCAAGTTCACCGGTATTTTCGTTTTTTTTTTATGTATGTACACCGATTACTCGGAGATTTAGAATCCGAATTACGTGATTCTTTTTTAGTTTGATGCGGAATAGTTGCCATTTGGTCCCATAAAAATTTTATATAGATTGGCCCAGTAGTTTTCATTTTATGGACATTTTTGTATGAATTTTTTTGTTTAAGTGGACGATGTCGATGATGCACAGACGTTTGTAAATCTTAGCTAGTCAAGCTAGACTCATCCTGTTCAAGTGTGTCTTGGCATGAACATAAACAACAAATTCAGACGACTAGCGTTTAATACGCACGTATAAGCTTTTTTTTTGGAAGCGCATGTAGGCGCACTTTTAGCACCAGCGTATTTTTTTATGTACGTACACCGATTACGCTGAGATTTATGAACCGATTTACGTGATTTTTTTTAGTTTGATGCGGAATAGATGCCACTTTTAGGGTTCTGTAGCCAAATGTCTTTCACAAAGGTTCTTCTTGATTTGTCATGTCTGTATGTCTGCCCGTCCGTATGTCACAACCACTTTTTTCCGAAACTATAAGAACTATACTGTCGAATCTTGGTCAGCAGATGTATTCCGTGAACCGCATTAAGATTTTCACACAAAACTAGAAAAACAAACAATAAAATTTGGGGGTTCCCTATACTTACTTAGAACTGAATTTAAAAAAAATTCACTAAACTATACATGTGGGGTATCTATGGATAGGACTTCGAATATAATAATAATTAGAATATTTTTTTCTTAACTGCATAGTTTGCGCGAGAGACACTTCCAAAGGCTTAAAATGCCACCCCCCCTGTAACTTCTAAAATAAGAGAATCATAAAACTAAAACAAATACTGCAAACTTCCACCGAAAATTGGTTTTAAAGAGATCTAGTAAGTAGTTTTTTTAATGCGTCATAAATCGCAATTTGACTTCCATTCTATCAACTCAAATACTTGCTGCTACGGAAAGAAACATTTCGCCTTTCACGGGCGAGTCCGACTCATTATCTAATCAATGATAAATAAGACCTAGGCTATCAGCCCTCTGCTCAGTAGACTCGTTGGCTAATCGATCATTAATAAGACCTAGTTTTCATAGACTCATACCCTCTGTTCAGCAGACTAGATGGCTATTCGATCATAAGATCATTCGATTCATAATAAGATCTAGTGTATAAGCCCTCTGCACACAGACTCGTTAGCTAGATGGTCATAAATACGGCCTAACCTATGCGCTTGCTGTTCAGACTTTCATAAATCTTAGCTAGTCTAAAAAAGTGAATGGTCTTTTAGATCATTCACTGTCCCACAAGAACGTGAAAAAGAGTTTCGAACAACATTTTTTCGGAAGATGTTTCTTTTTTCCGTTCTCGTTTGTTGGGATCTATAGTTTTGAGGCGCGCGGCACCTTTCGAAGTCCTAACCATAGCTAGACACTAAAAAATAACAAATAAAAAAAACTTCGTTTAAA
The DNA here is from genome assembly GCA_951640165.1 of Pseudoips prasinana. Taxonomy (NCBI): domain Eukaryota; kingdom Metazoa; phylum Arthropoda; class Insecta; order Lepidoptera; family Nolidae; genus Pseudoips; species Pseudoips prasinana. The sequence continues at coordinate 36,693,072 of OX621248.1, forward strand.
AAAACCGACTTCAAAAACTAAAAATTATAAAAAAATATCTTAATAAAGATTTAATTTAATACATCACTTATAATATAATATTAATGAAATAATATAATTTGTATGTGCTACCTATTGATAGGTTTGAAGTCGGTGCCAAGCCCTAAGCAAAATAAAAGTTAATATTACATACAGCTTTCATACTTTGTGATGAAACTCCTACACTAAAGATTAACTTAAGTAAATAAACTTAAAGAACAATATGAATTAATATGAAACTGAATCATAAAAATATATGACGACCGTCAACGACGTCTGCACGCTTGGGTTGTTTGTGTAGAAATAGGAAGCTATCCCGCTGAAAGTAAGTGTGGTACCTACTATTACATTTGGCTTGGCACCGACTTCAAACCCATCAATAGGTAGCACATACAAATTATATTATTTCATTAATATTATATTATAAGTGATGTATTAAATTAAATCTTTATTAAGATATTTTTTTATACTTTTTAGTTTTTGAAGTCGGTTTTTTTAAACGAATTTTTTTTTATTTGTTATTTTTTTATTATTGGGGAAGTAAGGTTAGGTCTGTTTTATTATTGCAGTAGTTAGGTTAGGTTAGGTTTTTTTATTATTGGAGTAGTTAGAAAGATTCTTTTTTACTATAGGAGTAGTTAGGTTTAGTAAGATTCCTTTTTATTATAAGAGTAGTTAGGTTAGGTTAATTTCTTTTTCGTATTTGGAATAGTTAGGTTAGTTTCTTTTTTATTATTGGAGTAGTAAGGTTAGGTTAGGTTTTTTTCATTATTGGAGTAGTTAATTTAGGTTTTTTATTATTGGAGTTGTTAGGTTAGTTTAGGTTTTCTTCATTATTAGAGTTGTTAGGTTAAGTTCTGTCATTATTGGATTGGTTAGGTCAGGTTTTTTTTTTATTGGAGTGGTTTGGTAAGGTTATTTTTATTATTGGAGAAGTTAGGTTAGGTCTTTTTTATTATTGCAGTTGTTAGGTTAGGTAAGGTTTTTTTATTATTTTTATTTTATTTTATTAATCTAGAAAACTTACAGCTAGAACAGAAATAAAACATACAATAAAGGATGAAGGCCAATTACAAGTTTTCGCTAATATTCATAAATTTCAAAAAATAAGAAAATCGGTAGACAAAACATAAAGATAAAGAGTGTAAAAAATTTAGAATATTTGTGGAAATTTACGTAACATTAAACAAAATCACAATCAACACAAAGAAAATCTAGGAGACTAGCTGAAAAAGTAGGTCAAATAAAACTAATAAATATCACTTATTCAAGTATCTATCCTAAAAAAGTTAATGGCTAATTTATTTTTAATTCTGCAGGTGGTATTGCAGAATAGGTCAATATCAACCTTCTGACAAGTCTTATTGTAAGTTCTGCTCGCTCTCACCATGAAACTATTCCGTCGGTAATTGGTGCGAACAGTCGGTACGTGAAGTAACCGATGTTTTCTGAGCATGGCTGAAGGAACACGTAGCCCTAACTTATTCATCAACTCGGAGCAATCAATGATATTGTTCGCAAGTTGATACAAGAACACTATATCAGCTATTGTTCTGCGTTCATATAATGGAAGGATATGAAATTTCTTGCATCGGCTTTCATAATTTGGAAGAAAAATTTTAGAACGAAATTGGATATATCTTAAGAACTTTTTTTGTATATTCTCAATGCGATTTATATAAACATCGTAGCAAGGATTCCAAACTTGAGAACAATATTCTAAGTGACTTCGAACAAAGGCGCAGTAGAGTATTTTTAATGTTTTAATTTTTTTGAATTCTGCACTTATTCTCATTACGAACCCCAACGATTTTGCGGCTTTGGTAACTATATAATTAAAGTGCAAATCAAAAAGAAGTTTAGCGTCAAATGTGACACCAAGATCTCGAATAGAGTCAACTCTGGTTAGAGGGGTGCCGGAAAATGTGTAATTGCACTTAATAATATTAGATTTGCGCGTGAAAGAACAAACATAGCATTTTGATACATTTAACTCAAGTTTATTGGTAGCACAATAACGATAGAAACAATCTAAATCAAATTGGAGGTCGGAAGAATCCTTTAGGGTCCTAATATCTTTCATTATTTTTAAGTCGTCCGCGAACAAGAGTATTTGAGAATGAGTGAAACAGTGTGATATATCATTGATAAAGATATTGAAAAGTAAAGGACCCAATAACGAACCTTGGGGAATTCCCGACGGAACAAGAACTGGATGGGATGTATAGCCATTTAGAACTACTGTTTGACACCTATTCTCGATGTATGAAATGAACCAACGGAGGAGATTTCCCCTGATGCCGAGTGCGGATAGTTTGTGTATCAAAAGCGAATGATCTATACGATGAAATGCTTTGCTGTAGTCCGTATATATGATATCTACCTGACCCTGTTGGGACATATGACTCGTGAGGTACTCAGCACAGGTAATGAGATTAGTTGTGGTGGAGCGACCTCTACAGAAACCATGCTGATTGACACTAATACGGCGGCTTAGCGTAGCGTAGAGTTGCTTATGGACTATCCTCTCCAGTATTTTTGCAAAAATGCACAACTTGGAAATGGGCCTGTAGTTCATCACTAGATCCTTAGGTCCTTTTTTGTGAATAGGAGTGATATACGCCAATTTCCAGACTTTCGGTACATTCCCAACAAAAAACGATTTTTTAAAAAGAAGTGACAAAGGAATACAGAGAGTTTTGGCACAACTTACTATAAAAATTGGGGGAATAGTATCTGGACCCGCAGATTTCTTTATATCTACTCTTCTCAACAATTCATACACCTCTGATTCCTGCACTTCAATGTCGTGAATATCTGGCACAATTTGATCTGAGGTATAAGCATGGAGTGTAGCGGGAGTACCGGTACTATTGCAGTTGCTCAAAAAGTTGGAGAAGAAATAGTCACTAAACATATTACATATGTCATTACCGTTGCTAGAGCTACGTGATTGATATTTAAGAGAGGAGGGATAAGAATTACCCTGTTGTTGCTTGGCCTTTACGTAAGACCAGAAAGTTTTAGGGTTCTTGGATATGCTGTCTTCAGTCTTATTTATATAGCTATTGTACATATCTTCTTCCACTTCTTTAGCCCGTTTACGCAGCAGAGAAAAGGATTCGTAATCAGAGTAATTACCGTACTTTTTAATTTTTTTATGAAATTTTGATTTTTCTTTAAGAATTTTTATTAAAGGTTTTTTGTACCAGAGGGGATATTTCTTGCACGAGGTTACTGTTTTAGATAGTATATATTTATCCCTTAGCTCATAAATATAATTATAAAAAAACGTGGTGGCGTCTTCTAGTGACCGACTGTTAATCTCGTGGTGCCAGTCCACTTCCTCAACCTGAGCGGATATTGCGGAGTAGTCCGCTGTATGGTATAAAAATACTGTGCGTGGAAGTACAGACAGACAATCGGCACGCACATTGTTTACAGACACACAGAGAGCTCTATGATGCGGGTCTTCAGGAACGAGGGGGTCACTACAGCATGCGATGGTAATATCATGGTTAGAAAAAATTAAATCCAATAATCGGTTATTAACGTTAACGCAAGAGTTATACTGAAGTAAATTACAGTGGTTAACAGTATCTAAAAACGTAGTCTGACTGTCACCTTGCAAATTACTCGGATAAAGAGATAGACCGTCATCTGCTCGACACCAGTTTATATTAGGCAGGTTAAAGTCGCCAAGTATTATGAAACCATCCGCTGGGCAACTTTGGATAATGCTTACTAAACTGTTTGAAAAATTAATCAGTTGTACCCCAAACGTATTACCAAGGTTCTGAGTGCACAAGTACAATGTACATACATGTATTTTAAATACATTTCTTGGTCGACGACTACGTAATGTTAAGGTTACCCATAGATCCTCAGCGGAGGAGCACCATTCGTTTCGGTCTTCCGCATTATTGGAGTAGTTAGAAAGGTTCTTTTTTATTATAGGAATAGTTAGAAAGGTTCTTTTTTATTATAGGAGTAGTAAGGTGTAGTAAGATTCCTTTTTTTATAAGAGTAGTTAGGTTAGGTTAGTTTCTTATTCGTATTTTTTTGTTATTGGAGTAGTAAGGTTAGGTTAGGTTTTTTTCATTATTGGAGTAGTTAGGTTAGGTTTTTTTTTATTGGTGGAGTAGTTAAGTTAGGTTAGGTTTTCTTTATTATTGGAGTAGTTAGGTAAGGCTCTTTTTTTATTATTGGAGAAGTTAGGTTAGGTTAGGTTTTTTTTTATTATAGGAGTAGTTAGGTAAGGTTTAGTTTCTTTTTATTATTAGAGTAGTTTGGTAAGGTTAGTTTCTTTTTATTATTGCAGTAGTTAGGTTAGGTTATTTTTTATTATTGGAGTAGTAAGGCAAGGTTCTTTTTTATTATTGGACTATATATATAGGTTAGGTTTTTTTTCATTATTGGAGTAGTTAATTTAGGTTTTTTATTATTGGAGTTGTTAGGTTAGTTTAGGTTTTTTTCATTATTAGAGTTGTTAGGTTAGGTTATTTTTTTATTGGAGAAGTTAGGTTAGGTCTTTTTTATTATTGCAGTAGTTAGGTTAGGTTAGGTTTTTTTATTATTTGAGTAGTTAGAAAGGTTCTTTTTTATTATAGGAGTAATTAGGTTTAGTAAGATTCCTTTTTATTATTAGAGTAGTTAGGTTAGGTTAATTTCTTTTTCATATTTGGAATAGTTAGGTAAGTATCTTTTTTATTATTGGAGTAGTAAGGTTAGGTTTTTTTAATGTTGGAGTAGTTAAGTTAGGTAAGGTTAGGTTAAGTTAGGTTAAGTACCTGTGTCGCATAAACAGGGAGCCGGACGCCCGGTGTCACCACTGCGTCGACTGTCGGGAGGACACGGCGCTGCATACGCTGGCAGAGTGTGCCGCTTGGGAGGAGCAGCGCCGTGCCCTCATTTCTGGGGTAGGCAGTGACCTGTCGCTGCCGGCCGTCGTGAAATCAATGGTTGGCGGCGAAGAGTCCTGGGACGCGGTGGTTTCCTTCTGCGAGACAGTCATCTCGCAGAAGGAAGCTGCGGAAAGGGAGAGGGAGATCACATCCTCCCACCCCGCCCGCAGCAGACGCACCGGGCGACGGCGGAGGGCGGACAACGCCCTCTTCCAGCCCCCCTAAAATGGGTCCAGGGGCGACGGACTCGGGGGCGTTCGTCGCCCACTACACATCTGGACCCGAGGCGGCGGCGCGACGTGTTCCACGCGCGCCCCTCTTAGACGTTGCGGGGAGAGTTTAACACCTCACTCCCCCCGCTAATGCGAGGAGGCCCGCATACATGGGCCAGCACCAGCCGGGGGTTGCGGAAGTATCGTTTGTTCCCGCGACCCCCGGCGCAGGTGTGAGATGGAACACCGGGGTGGTTTTTAGTCAGTAGGAGTCTGACAGACCCCTCCGCCTCCCCCAAGGCGGAGGACATCCATGCAGGATTTTCCACCCCGCAAATAAAAAAAAAAAAAAAAAAAAAGGTTAAGTAAGGTTAGGTTAGGTTAGGTTTTTTTTTTTTTTTTTTTTTTTTTTGGGTTGGCCAGCTAAGATGCACTTTATGGATCCCATCTGGCCATTCGTAATGCTCCCCTGAAAGTGACAGAGTCCTTGTTCGCGTGTGATTCGGGATTTCTTAGATATGTTTTTTAATTAAATAATTTTAGTTTATTTGTTGAAAATTGAGCTTATTTGTCGATCTGTTGTTATATTTTGTTAAGTTATTTGTGTTAAAATTTGTATGAATTGTTTGTTTGCATATATTAAGATTTATATAATTTAGATTTTATCCAGATTTCTTAACGTGTTTTATTTATTTTATTGTTATGTTGAATTCGATTTGATTTTATTGCGTTTTGGTTATCTTATTCGTATTATGTAATCTGTTTTATAAATTTTTGTTATTCTCTTTATATTGTTTTGTTTATATTAGAATGTTGTGGTTTGTTCTTTATGTTAATATTGCTATATATTTCTTTTTATTGTTTAATCTATTTAGGTATAGTTTTCTTTACTTGATTTATTTATTTGTTTAGGTATTCTGTTTTGTTTTAATCTTAATCTTATGATTGTGTTTTTTTGTAAATTCTTTATGTTTTATTTAGCTACGTTTTTTATTGTTTACTATGTTTATTGGGTATCTTATTATTTGCAATATGCCTGTTCTCACGGCTTACGCATAATTCCTTCCGATTTTCATTTAGTGTTTACTGTAGGTAATTTAAGTATAAGTGTTGTTATATATCGTTATATCATTAAAGTATTTTTATGATTGATTTTTCTGGTTTTATTTTATTTGGTTACTAGGATTTAATATTTCTTTCTCAGCTGCAGTACAGGACTTTTGAGGTGTGTTATTTATAATTATATATATATATATATTTAGATATGGGTTATGAATACTTATTTTATTATATTTATAGTTTAATTTTGTATTTATATATTATTTATAAATTCTATATATATTGTGTTTTGCTACTATTCTGATAGATAACTCTATTGTTCTCCATTCCCTTTGCAATTTTTATGTATTATCACAATACATATTCTTACAACTCTCTCTTTTGTTTCCTTCTGATTTCTTTCTGTATATACTATTAATAATTAACATATATAATAATTTCGTTGTAATGATTAATTGCCTTCGTCCATTTTCATAATGTATTCTACGCAATCCTTGTAATGGTCTCTAAAGTTCTGTACCGCATGTATTTGTTATTTACGGATGAGTACATTTTCAAGTCATGTCTCCACTTTTTGTTCTTATATTCTGCGCGGTCGTCCCCCTTTTGTATTTTCCACGCTTTTCTCTTTTCAACACAATTACTATTTTCAAAATAGGTTGTTGAGACATCAAAGTTACTATTGGGGGTTTCGGTGCGATTCGGTTTCACGGTATTTCGGCGCCCGACAGTTACTGGTCCCACAGACAGTCAGAAGTAGGCTACCCTAGCCCTAGCTAGGGCATCCCACTTCCTGCGTAAGGGGCATTCGTTGTCAAACGCATTGTGATCCCTGACTTCTGCTCCAACCGTGCTGCAGTTTTTGCAATTCGGTTTTTCACCTGCATGCCAATGGGTACGGTCAGCTCGTAGATGTTCCCCGCCGCAGTGAGAACAAAGGTCTTTTTCCCCCGTACAGAGCTTCCTTCCGTGGCCGAAGCGAAGGCAACGGGTGCATTGTATTAGCGGGGACTGGTCGTAGACTCGTATGCGCTGTAGGTCTATGTGTACCCTCTCCGCTTCGACGAGTCGCTTCCAGACGGGTGGGGAGACCTCAAGCACTACATGGTGTTCGTGGGCATTTTTTGTCCTCTTTTTGTACCTTACTGCGACGGTTATATCGTCCTCATGCAGGTCACCGAAAAGGTGTCGGTTTTGCAATTTAATTGACCTGACTATGTCCTCATCCGTATTGTACTTGAGTACGTTTGTAGCAATCACTAAGGGGTTTTTATACGTTGCTTTTTTCACTTGGAGGGTAGTGGTGGACCGCTTCATTTGATCTGTCACACTTTTGAGGTCCTCCTCTGTGTAACACCCAAGGATCACCTTTTGACCCCCGACTTTCCTCAGGCGGTCCACCTTTATCCCCGTGTCGCGGGCGGCGATCGTCGACCTGATTTTCTCCACTATCGTGGTACTCGTATCATCAACGTCCTTCGAGGACACGATAATGGAGTGAACAGGTCGAGTCCCGTTGAATGGTTTAGAGGCAGCGATAGATGCGTAGGTCTCTGTTCTGTCTGCGGATGGGGCTGGGGGGAATGAAGGAGGTTTCGTTTGGATTTCATGTAGGAGTGTGCGTGTAGAGAGCATGCATTCCAACATGTCCTTTCTACTCTCCTTTAATTCCCCCAGCACTTCCCTCATTGTGGTTGTGGGGTCACTTTTTCCAACTGCCTCCTCCGTTTGCGTGGAAATGGTTGTGGTCGGTTTTATTGTTTGTGTGTCTATCTCTAAATTTTTGTTGTTTTTATTTTTTGTTAGTTCCTCAGTTTGTGTCTCCTCCTCCTTGGTGACTAGTCTGGGAGTTGTTTCGTCACACACATTTTCCAAGTGGCCGGCCACTGCCACGACCATGTCCATTATGAGGCAAGGGAACCTCGACAGGTTTTTATTAAGGGTCTCCTTGATTTCCCGTTTTAGATTTCCGGAACGCTCCATTGCCGACTGGGCCTCTTTAGTGAGACGCTCGGCTTCTCTGGCCAAGTTCTCGAGCGTCAGGCGCAGTGCAGCCTCGGAGCGCTCCGGAGTCTGCGCAGTTGGTGTCTTGGTGACCGTTGTACCTGTTGAGGTGCGTTTTGCCGTGGCTGGCTTATCGCTGTCCCTGCCTTTGGCGGCCGGCGCTGGGATCTAATCTCAGCGCGAGAGAGAATGCGGCGTCCGGCTGGCTTCTCCCCGGCTTGACGTCGCCCCTGGGACCGCTGGCGTTTGGAGGAGGGGAACCCCACTCGTCTTACATAAGCGGTCCCGGGAAGAGGTAACCTGCTGTAGCTCAGGTTGCCTAAACGCGCTTGTGCGTGAAGGGGAGGGGAGGAGGCATTTGGCCCCCTCCCGTCCCCGGAGGAGAGTCTCAGACGCTCAGTGTACAGCGGGGGTACTGGCGAGATCGTTCACGAGTACCCAGGCCCCCCGCTACAGGCATTGTGAGGCTGGCTACCATGGTGGTTTTAGTGCGTATCCCGGGACTAGCCCGAGTGAGTCCCACATAACCCGTCGCCTCCCCAAGCGGCGGGTATGCGTAGTTTAATGCATTTCCACCATGTAAAAAAAAAAAAAAAAAAAAGGGGCCGTGGCCGACTTCTTGGTAGGTGGTAACTTTTTGAGAGGAGGAGAGGGCTTTATTAGGGCCTTCTGCCGCAGTGGATTTTGTCCACCGGCACTGCCGGCGCTGGTGCGGGTTGTTTTGGCAGCCGCGCCGGCAGCGTAGGTGGTTTGAGTAGGGGAGGAGTGGTCCACTGTAAAGGATTTTCTTTTCTCCAAGTCCCCCTCTGCCGTCCCTGTAGAGCTCCTGGGAGGAGTGCGGAACATGTTATTCTTCGGTAGGCAGGTAATAATAAGTGATAAGTTAGTGAGTGGTGTATAGGGCCAACTCAACTAACGAGTCAAGATATCAAGAGAGTTTTGGGCTTCGAAAGAAACACCAGTCTGTATAAGTAGTCAATAAAGTCTTGCTGTAGGCCGCCTCAGTGGTCGGGGGTATGCCGTGTAGGGTATATATCGGATGGTCTTGAGGAGACCTATCCGATCGGCCAGTAAAGATTTTTCAGTACCCCCTTTAAAATATAGTAAATGGGTGGGTGGGCGGTTTCCGACGCTTCCCTACCACTTTCCCTGGAGTCTGACCCCACCAGATGGGTGTCTTCGGGTAGGCAAAGACCAGGGCTGTTGATTAAAAGTGGTTGGGTTCGAAGCTCCCGAAGAAAATTTTTCAGGACGAGCAGAATACGGCGCGACACCCGAAAAAAAAACTAAGAAAATTTAATATAAAATTGATTTAAAAATAACTTAACCACTATAAAGAATGTGAGGCGTTGTTTTGTGTATCGGTAGGTCTATATACACGTTATTTGCACCGTTGGGAACGTCCGAATCGGATGCCTGTGCCTTGAAAAATGCCGAATGTATGGGCGCAAAGCACCTATATATATATACTCCACGCCGGTCGAGTCTATGAGATTTAATTTGATAAATTTAACAGGTTGTATGTGGCTGACCTATATAAATAGGGTGTCGGTAGACGCATCTTGAGAAGGTCTAATTAGTTGGTAAATAAAATTTTAGGGATCCGTACAAAATTTGGTTAAAAACACCCAAAAACCTGAGACTACGGGTGTTTTGTATGAAAATTGACTTTTTTAGCAAAAAATCTCAAAAGTCTTTCGCAATACTACCACAAACAGGGTGTCAGGAGATGCGTCTTGTTGAGATTTTGCTAAATGCACTATTAAAACAATTATATGTAGATAGTATAAATTAAAATAGCCAAAAAACGGTGAACTTTTGGTCAAAAATTTCACTATGTATAGGAAAATGTCTTTTTTAAGTATCACCTATATATTTAAGCCGCCAGTTGGTTTTAGTTATTTAGGTATATATATAATAGAGGTAAGTATATATTGTAAACGGTTTGATTATGTATAATTTTGAAAATATTTTATGTTTCAGGTGGCGGGCGGGCCAATTTTGCTGTCGCAACGGTTTCCGACGCTTCCCTACCACTTTCCCTGGAGTCTGACCCCACCAGATGGGTGTCTTCGGGTAGGCAAAGACCAGGGCTGTTGATTAAAAGTGGTTGGGTTCGAAGCTCCCGAAGAAAATTTTTCAGGACGAGCAGAATACGGCGCGACACCCGAAAAAAAAACTAAGAAAATTTAATATAAAATTGATTTAAAAATAACTTAACCACTATAAAGAATGTGAGGCGTTGTTTTGTGTATCGGTAGGTCTATATACACGTTATTTGCACCGTTGGGAACGTCCGAATCGGATGCCTGTGCCTTGAAAAATGCCGAATGTATGGGCGCAAAGCACCTATATATATACTCCACGCCGGTCGAGTCTATGAGATTTAATTTGATAAATTTAACAGGTTGTATGTGGCTGACCTATATAAATAGGGTGTCGGTAGACGCGTCTTGAGAAGGTCTAATTAGTTGGTAAATAAAATTTTAGGGATCCGTACAAAATTTGGTTAAAAACACCCAAAAACCTGAGACTACGGGTGTTTTGTATGAAAATTGACTTTTTTAGCAAAAAATCTCAAAAGTCTTTCGCAATACTACCACAAACAGGGTGTCAGGAGATGCGTCTTGTTGAGATTTTGCTAAATGCACTATTAAAACAATTATATGTAGATAGTATAAATTAAAATAGCCAAAAAACGGTGAACTTTTGGTCAAAAATTTCACTATGTATAGGAAAATGTCTTTTTTAAGTATCACCTATATATTTAAGCCGCCAGTTGGTTTTAGTTACTTAGGTATATATATAATAGAGGTAAGTATATATTGTAAACGGTTTGATTATGTATAATTTTGAAAATATTTTATGTTTCAGGTGGCGGGCGGGCCAATTTTGCTGTCGCAACGGTTTCCGACGCTTCCCTACCACTTTCCCTGGAGTCTGACCCCACCAGATGGGTGTCTTCGGGTAGGCAAAGACCAGGGTTGTTGATTAAAAGTGGTTGGGTTCGAAGCTCCCGAAGAAAATTTTTCAGGACGAGCAGAATACGGCGCGACACCCGAAAAAAAAACTAAGAAAATTTAATATAAAATTGATTTAAAAATAACTTAACCACTATAAAGAATGTGAGGCGTTGTTTTGTGTATCGGTAGGTCTATATACACGTTATTTGCACCGTTGGGAACGTCCGAATCGGATGCCTGTGCCTTGAAAAATGCCGAATGTATGGTTTTATTTTTTTTTTTTTTTTTTTTTTTTTTTATTTTTTTTTAACATGACGCGTGCAGTTAGCCTTACGGCTTTTACTGCTTCACCGGGCAGTAGGGGTGAGCGTGGGCTCTAACCGGCCTAGCAAATATAGACTACAAACTAAGTACCCGCGCCGGAGGGCACCCCCTGTGGGGTTCGAACCTCGGCTCTGGGCGGATACTGACGGGGAGAGGGCAAGATCATGGTTTTTAGGGAGTTTAGTGCAACTTTCGCTCTATGTTAATGACATGACGCGGCCCCCCGTCCGCGTTGAGGGGGGCTTTTTATCGGTACGATATGCAAACTAAGGGTCATGGAGGACGCTGGTGGTCGCGACGCGTTCGCGGTCGTACTCGCATCCGGCGAGTACGAAATATCGGTTGTGCAGTGTTGCGAGAGTCTCTAATCGATTTGATTTGGTTTAAGTAAACGGTGATCTCGTCGTCCGATTCGTCTATGACGTTCTTCGGACGACGGTGTTTACGTGAGAGTCGGGAAGGAGTGTATTTGACCGCCTGTACCACCAATTTGCTTGGATGGTGAGTGGCAGAGTCAAAGTACCTTTTGGACGCTTGCTTCATCCATTGCCTGATGGTAGGCAATTGGAGATCAGCATGGAGGCTTTTGTTACGGACGAACCACGGTGCGCCCGCGGCTCGTCGCATAAACTTGTTCTGGACTACCTGGAGGAGGTGGATGAATCGATCCATAGCGTGCGCGAAGACCGGGCTCGCATAGGTCATCATGGGTCGAATGCACGTCTTGTAAATTCTCACCTTGTTTTCAAGGGACATTTTACTGCGTGCATTCAGGAGGCCGTGTAATCGATAAAGGGCAAATGAGGCACGGTTACGAGCGTATCTCAGATGGTCCTTGAAGTTTAACTTCCGATCGAGGATCACTCCCAAATATTTGGTTTTCTTCTCCCAGGGGATCGGTTCACCAAACATTCGGACGGGATCGGCGGTGGGGGCGGGGTCTATCCTAGAGAAGAGCACGGCTGCGCTCTTGGTGGGATTGACTTCGATCCTCCATTTCCTGAACCATTCGCCGAGGGTGTCGGCTGAGGATTGGAGTTCTCGGTGGATGACTGACGTGCTCCAACTGGAGTAGTAGAGAGCTGTGTCGTCAGCGAAGAGGGCTAGATGAGCCTTATCGGGTCTGGGGATGTCGCTGGTGTACAGCGAGAACAGGAGCGGGGCAAGGACTGAGCCTTGGGGAACTCCTGCGCGTATCGGTCTGAGGGAGGAGTAATTTCCCTCGACGCGGTAGCTAAACGTTCGGTCCGTAAGGAAGTCTCGTAAGATGTGCACGAGACGGTCGGGCACTTTGAGTTCGAACAGCTTATATAATAAGCCGTTGTGCCAGACCTTATCGAACGCTTTCGCCACGTCGAAGAAGAGTGCTCCTGTGTGGGCTCTTTGACGGGCAGCTTTCACTAGGATGTGTTCGACAATGCGATGCACCTGGTGAACGCTGGAGTGTCTGGCTCGAAAGCCAAACTGCTCGTCAGGGAGGATATCGTTTGCGTGGATGTAAGACGACAAACGGGCGTGAATGATGCGCTCGTAGAGTTTCCCCATGGCGCAGAGGAGGCTAATGGGGCGGTAGTTCGCCGGATCGGATTTGGGTTTTCCGGGTTTCGGGATGCCAATCACGTTTGCCTGTTTCCACTGGTGTGGAAAGATGTTGTTGGAAAAGGCCGCGTTGAAAATCGCGACCATCAGGCTAAGTAGAAGCAACGGAAGTTGCTTGAAAACGCGATTGGTGATTCCGTCGTACCCGGGGGCTTTGCGAGGGCGGAGGTCCCTGATCAGAGTTTTAACCTCTTCGATGGTCACTGGCCTCAGGGGATCGTCGTCGTCGTCGACGTCTGCATCCTCCCGGGAGGGGGCAGTTGGGGTCGGAGGGAGAGGGATGGCGAGCCTACGTTCTACCTCGGAGTCAACCTCATTGAGCTGCTCCGGGTCTACTGGTAGGTTGCTGGGAGAACATTGGGTCTCTAGATTGTCGGCCATGCATTCGGCTTTTTCGTCGTCATCGAACGCGGGGCGTTGATTCGGACGCGTCAGCGGGGGGATGGTCCAGTCGGTATCTGTCTTGAGTCGCTTGCAGAGATTCCAAAAGGCCTTCCGCGAGGGTTGAATCTCGGCTAACGTCCTATCCCACCCGGAATCCCGCCTCTCGGTCATGCGTTCACGTACAGTACGCTGTAGTTCACGCATTCGAGTGCGGTTTTCCAAGGTGTTATAGGAGTCGAAGGCTCTGATGGCCGCGTTCTTCTCAGTCACTAACTCACGCAAATCCTCCGGGAGCTTCCACCGTCTGAACGCGTCAGCCGCTGGGACCTCCCGGGAACAGCCGAATGTATGGGCGCAAAGCACCTATATATATACTCCACGCCGGTCGAGTCTATGAGATTTAATTTGATAAATTTAACAGGTTGTATGTGGCTGACCTATATAAATAGGGTGTCGGTAGACGCGTCTTGAGAAGGTCTAATTAGTTGGTAAATAAAATTTTAGGGATCCGTACAAAATTTGGTTAAAAACACCCAAAAACCTGAGACTACGGGTGTTTTGTATGAAAATTGACTTTTTTAGCAAAAAATCTCAAAAGTCTTTCGCAATACTACCACAAACAGGGTGTCAGGAGATGCGTCTTGTTGAGATTTTGCTAAATGCACTATTAAAACAATTATATGTAGATAGTATAAATTAAAATAGCCAAAAAACGGTGAACTTTTGGTCAAAAATTTCACTATGTATAGGAAAATGTCTTTTTTAAGTATCACCTATATATTTAAGCCGCCAGTTGGTTTTAGTTATTTAGGTATATATATAATAGAGGTAAGTATATATTGTAAACGGTTTGATTATGTATAATTTTGAAAATATTTTATGTTTCAGGTGGCGGGCGGGCCAATTTTGCTGTCGCAACGGTTTCCGACGCTTCCCTACCACTTTCCCTGGAGTCTGACCCCACCAGATGGGTGTCTTCGGGTAGGCAAAGACCAGGGCTGTTGATTAAAAGTGGTTGGGTTCGAAGCTCCCGAAGAAAATTTTTCAGGACGAGCAGAATACGGCGCGACACCCGAAAAAAAAACTAAGAAAATTTAATATAAAATTGATTTAAAAATAACTTAACCACTATAAAGAATGTGAGGCGTTGTTTTGTGTATCGGTAGGTCTATATACACGTTATTTGCACCGTTGGGAACGTCCGAATCGGATGCCTGTGCCTTGAAAAATGCCGAATGTATGGGCGCAAAGCACCTATATATATACTCCACGCCGGTCGAGTCTATGAGATTTAATTTGATAAATTTAACAGGTTGTATGTGGCTGACCTATATAAATAGGGTGTCGGTAGACGCGTCTTGAGAAGGTCTAATTAGTTGGTAAATAAAATTTTAGGGATCCGTACAAAATTTGGTTAAAAACACCCAAAAACCTGAGACTACGGGTGTTTTGTATGAAAATTGACTTTTTTAGCAAAAAATCTCAAAAGTCTTTCGCAATACTACCACAAACAGGGTGTCAGGAGATGCGTCTTGTTGAGATTTTGCTAAATGCACTATTAAAACAATTATATGTAGATAGTATAAATTAAAATAGCCAAAAAACGGTGAACTTTTGGTCAAAAATTTCACTATGTATAGGAAAATGTCTTTTTTAAGTATCACCTATATATTTAAGCCGCCAGTTGGTTTTAGTTATTTAGGTATATATATAATAGAGGTAAGTATATATTGTAAACGGTTTGATTATGTATAATTTTGAAAATATTTTATGTTTCAGGTGGCGGGCGGGCCAATTTTGCTGTCGCAACGGTTTCCGACGCTTCCCTACCACTTTCCCTGGAGTCTGACCCCACCAGATGGGTGTCTTCGGGTAGGCAAAGACCAGGGCTGTTGATTAAAAGTGGTTGGGTTCGAAGCTCCCGAAGAAAATTTTTCAGGACGAGCAGAATACGGCGCGACACCCGAAAAAAAAACTAAGAAAATTTAATATAAAATTGATTTAAAAATAACTTAACCACTATAAAGAATGTGAGGCGTTGTTTTGTGTATCGGTAGGTCTATATACACGTTATTTGCACCGTTGGGAACGTCCGAATCGGATGCCTGTGCCTTGAAATTTTTTTTTTTTTTTTTTTTTTTTTTTTTTTAACATGACGTGTGCAGTTAGCCTTACGGCTTTTACTGCTTCACCGGGCAGTAGGGGTGAGCGTGGGCTCTAACCGGCCTAGCAAATAAAACTACAAACTAAGTACCCGCGCCGGAGGGCACCCCCTGTGGGGTTCGAACCTCGGCTCTGGGCGGATACTGACGGGGAGAGGGTGAGAGATCATGGTTTTTAGGGAGTTTAGTGCAACTTTCGCTCTACGTTAATGACATGACGCGGCCCCCCGTCCGCGTTGAGGGGGGCTTTTTATCGGTACGATATGCAAACTAAGGGTCATGGAGGACGCTGGTGGTCGCGACGCGTTCGCGGTCGTACTCGCATCCGGCGAGTACGAAATATCGGTTGTGCAG
Organism: Pseudoips prasinana; assembly: GCA_951640165.1. Classification (NCBI taxonomy): domain Eukaryota; kingdom Metazoa; phylum Arthropoda; class Insecta; order Lepidoptera; family Nolidae; genus Pseudoips; species Pseudoips prasinana. Next base: position 36,709,055 of record OX621248.1, read on the forward strand.
TGTTGCGAGAGTCTCTGATCGATTTGATGTGGTCAAGGTAGACGGTGATCTCGTCGTCCGAGTCGTCTAGGACGTGCTTCGGACGACGGTGCTTAATTGAGAATCGGAGGGGAGTGTAGTTGACCGCCTGTACCACCAATTTACTTGGATGGTGAGTGGCAGAGTCAAAATACCGTTTGGACGTTTGCTTCATCCATTGCCTGATGGTAGGCAATTGGAAATCGGCATGGAGGCTTTTGTTACGGACGAACCATGGTGCGCCCACGGCCCGTCGCATAAACTTGTTTTGGACTATCTGCAAGTAGTGGATGAGGTAACTCTTTGCGTGCGCGAAGACCGGGCTCGCATAGGTCATCATCGGTCGAATGCACGTCTTGTAAATTCTCACCTTGTTTTCAAGGGACATTTTACTGCGTGCATTCAGGAGGCAGTGTAATCGAAAAAGGGCAAATGAGGCACGGTTACGGGCGTATCTCAGATGGTCCTTGAAGTTTAACTTCTGATCGAGGATCACTCCCAAATATTTGGCTTTCTTCTCCCAAGGGATCGGTTCACCAAACATTCGGACGGGATCTGCGGTGGGCTTGGGGTCAGCCCTGGAGAAGAGCACGGCGGCGCTCTTGGTGGGATTGACTTCGATCCTCCACTTCCTAAACCATTTGCCGAGGGCATCGGCTGAGGATTGGAGTTCTCGGTGGATGGCGGACGGGTCTCTACTAGAGTAGTAGAGAGCTGTGTCGTCGGCGTAGAGGGCTAGATGAGCCTTCTTGGGTTTGGGGATGTCGCTGGTGTACAGCGAGAACAGGAGCGGAGCAAGGACTGAGCCTTGGGGAACTCCTGCGCGTATCGGTCGGAGGGAGGAGTAATTTCCCTCGACGCTTTAGCGAAACGTTCGATCCGTGAGGAAGTCTCGTAGGATGTGCACGAGACGGTCAGGCACTTTGAGTAGAAGCAGCTTATATAATAAGCCGTTGTGCCAGACCTTATCGAACGCTTTGGCCACGTCGAAGAAGAGTGCTCCTGTATGGGCTCTTTGACGGGCAGCTTTCACCAGGATGTGTTCGACAATGCGATGCACCTGGTGAACGCTGGAGTGTCTGGCTCGAAAGCCAAACTGCTCGTCAGGGAGGATGTTGTTTGCGTGAATGAACGACGACAAACGGGCGTGGATGATACGCTCATAGAGTTTCCCCATGGCGCAGAGGAGGCTAATGGGGCGGTAATTCGCCGGGTCGGATTTGGGTTTGCCGGGTTTCGGGATACCAATCACGTTCGCCTGTTTCCACTGGTGTGGAAAGATGTTGTTGGAGAAGGCCGCGTTGAATATCGCGACCATCAGGCTGAGTAGAAGCAACGGGAGTTGCTTGAAAACGCGATTGGTGAGTCCGTCATATCCAGGGGCTTTGCGGGGGCGGAGTTCTCTGATCAGAGTTTTAACTTCGTCGATAGTTACTGGCCTCAGGGGATCGTCGTCGTCATCGACGTCGGCGTCCTCCCGGGAGGGCGCAGTTGAGGTCGGAGGAAGAGGGATGGCGAGCCTACGTTCTACCTCGGAGTCGACCTCATTGAGGTGATCCGGGTCTACTGGTAGGTTGCTGGGAGAACATTGGGTCTCTAGATTGTCGGCCATGCATTCAGCTTTTTCGTCGTCATCGAACGCAGGGCGTTGATTCGGACGCGTCAGCGGGGGGATGGTCCAGTCGGTGTCTGTCTTAAGTCGCTTGCAGAGCTGCCAAAAGGCCCTCCGCGAGGGTTGAATCTCGTCTAACGTCTTATCCCAGTTGGAATTCCGCGATTCGATCATACGCTCCCGTACTGTACGCAGTAGGTCACGCATTCGAGTGCGGTTTTCTTCGGTGTTATAAGAGTCGTAGGCTCTGATGGCCGCATTCTTCTCGGTCACTAGCTCACGCAAATCGTCCGGGAGCTTCCAGCGTCTGAAATCGTCAGCCGCTGGGACCTCCCGGGAACATTCGTTCACTTGGATTTGAACGTGAGTCGTGAACGATCCGATAGCTGCGATCGTTTGTTCAGGGGTCTCTATGAGGGACGGGATTGAGTCTAAGTGCACCGACGTGGCTGACTTGAGTTTGCTCTCAAGTTTCTGCCAGTCGGTTACATATCTGGGTGGGAGGTTGCTGTCAGCGCCGGAGTGGCTTGTGCGGGAGGCAAGGCTAAGGACGACTGGCCTATGGTCAGAGTCTAACTCGTGGTGCACTTCTACAGAAGCCAAACGTAGGTTTATATTCTTAAGGAGTGCAATATCGAGTATGTCGGGTCGGTGATTGTCAATTTTGGGGAAGTGGGTCGGTTCGAGAGGAACTATAGGGTCGAACGGTATGATTGCCAAGTGATCAGCAAGTGCGCGGCCGTTCAAGTTACTCGAACGGCAGCTCCATTGCTGGTGCTTGGAGTTTAGATCGCCTGCCACAATGACAGAGCTATCTAAGTCATACAATGCTTGTAGGTCGCTACGTAGCATTTCCTTGACTGGGGGAAGGTAGGCCGAGACTATAGTGATTGGCTGATGGCCTGTCATACCTATTCGGCAGACAGAGACTTCGATGTTCTTCAGCTCGGGGGGGTCCAAAGGTACGCAATGCAGTGATTTCTTAAAGTAAATCAGCGTGCCCCCTTTGGTGGAGTGGGTCCTATCGTTGCGAACTATTCGATAGTTGGCAACCGTAGGACTTCTCCGTTTGTTCGGTTTAAGGAAGGTCTCTTGGACGAGGAGGAGATCAAGTTGATGATCGCAGAGGAATGCTGCGACTTCATCGCGTTGTCTTGCTAGTCCGTCAGCGTTGTAAAACCCGATCTTTAGAGATCTGGGTTTTAGTCTGCTAGTGAGTTGGGTAGCCATTAGCGGGTGTACAGCCATTACGGTTGTAGGGATTTGATAAAGCGGCGGTATACGTGAGCCGCGTCGATGGCCAGTTGGATGTTGGTCGGATCAGCTTCGGCCCTCTGGGAGAGGTCCTCAAACTGGTCGAGCAACTCCCAACCTTGAGTCTTAATGCGCTCGGCAAAACCTGAGGTGCGCCCTTTGCTATTCGCTTGGGGCGCCTTGGTTTTGGGCGCTGGGACTGATGACTTAGGAGTCTGGGCTCCTTTGGCCGGGGCCTTTGGAGCCTGTGACTTCTTAGTCAGCGGGTTGTAAGCCCAGCCCGATTGGACTGGGGCGGGAGGGGTCGCGCTGGTTGAGGGTTTGGGGGACGCCTCTTTAGTTGGGACTGGCCCAGCTTTAGGGGCGACCGCCTCACCCACAGCCTTGGGTGCGGTCGAGGGGACGTAGTCTGGCAGAGGCCAGTGTGGTCTCGCTGGTCGCAGGGATGTCTTTTGGACATCCAAGGACATGAGCGGGGGAGGGCTTGGTTGGGCCTTGGCGGAGCTAGTCTTCGCCTGAGGTTTTGACGCGTTGCGCTTACTGCGAGGCCTCCTGGCGGGTCTCCTAGCCGGTGCCTTGGGACAGCCGCGATAGTTCGCAGGGTGTCCCAGGGACTGGCAGTTGACGCAACCAGGTGGTTCGGAGCATTCACTACGGTCCTTGGGTCGGGTGCAGTCGGAGGTGTGGTGGCCTGGGGTCAGGCATTTAACGCACCTCGGAGCTACGTGACAGTTTCTTGACGAGTGCCCGAACAGTTGGCAGTTGTGGCACTGCCCCTGTACGGTCCCTCGCCGCGGTGGCTCGACGACAATGCCGCCGACACCGCAAACTGTTTTGAGGACAGTAAGGATTTTCTGTCCTTCTTTGGAGGGGTCAAGGTGGACCAGCACCATGTCAAAGGGCTCGCCACCGTTTGATCGGCGCATCCGATGCACCTCTCTCACGGGGTACCCCTGGGTGATTAGGTCCTCCTTGATTGAGTCGATAGGAAGGTGACGGCAGACTCGGCGGATTACCACGCGGAGTGTTTTGTCCTCAGCGGTGCCGTAAGTGTAGTAGTCTACCTTACGTGCATCGAAGAGAGCCGTCGTTGTCCTGTACTCATTGGGGGTCTGCAGCTGTATTTTATACATCTGCTCTTTGAGGATGTAAGAAGTGCTAAGTGCGACTACTCCTTTGGACTTTAACGCAGTTGACAAGTCTTCCCACTTATCTATACTGAGTAGCATGATAGGTGGGGGCTTGATGAGCTTGGCCGTGAGGCCAGATTTGGCCTTAGCCTGAGAGGCGGGGGCGGAGTGGGTGGAGGGGGAGGGAGCTGAGTTTGACCCGGAGGGTTTCTCAGTCCGGAGTTTTTTGGTCTTGGCGCTCTTCTTGCTCTTGTTCTGAGTTGAACACTCAGAGTCAGAGCCCGAGGAGCTGGCCGAGGATGACGACGACGACTTGTCAGCGCGGGTCCGCTTATCAGCTTTCCCTTTGCGCTTGACAGTAAGCCACTTGTCGTGGGAATCGTCGTCGCTGTCGGGTTGCACGATGTCCATCTCTTCCTCTACGATTAGTAGCGGCTGAGATGGAGAGGGGGTGCGGTTGCGGGGGAGTGGTGATTGTCTGTCCGTCTGTGTGAACGGGGCAGAAGAGGAGGGGACAGAGAGATTGAGATTCTCCTGCGCAGATGCGCCGGAGCAAGGGGGATCGTCTAGCATGAGCTTTGTCTTGACGGTCTCCATCAAGTTTACCCAGCCAACTGGGTCGGACTTGAGGAGCTTGAAGAGCGCTTCAACGAAGCGGGGATCCTTGGTAATGTCTACCATGGAGGCGGGTACGGGGGCGGCCATCTTGTGATGGTTTTAGAAGCCTAACAACTACCGGAATTTACGTTGGTTCGCTCCCGGAGCGTTCCGAGAAGAAGAACCAACAAGAAACTTCTCGGCGGTCGCTCTAACAATAGAATGTCCCTAACAACTATCACCTCGGGTTGGACGGGCCCGAGGGTGTGTTGGTGTGTGTATCACCCTCCTCGCCGGGTTAGACGAGGAGGTATGTGTACCTATGGTGAGCCCTAAGCTTGTATCCCTCTCGCCAGTCTTATTGTGCGAAAGGGTTCCTAGCAGCTCTAATGCAGAGGGCGATATGGGCCGAAGCCGTCAGCACCCAAACAACAAGAGAGAATGGGAAGGTAGGGTAAGGAGGTGGGATTCCGATTTGGAGTTGACTAGGGTAGCCCCCAAGGCCAATGATTCCAAACCGCTTCCAATTAACTGGCGTTGCTCTGAAGGAGCAAGGCCTAGTGCTTGGGGCTACACTAACTTGGCTTAGTTGGCACGGTTACGTTTCCACCAAGTACCACTAGAAAAGTGGATTTTCCCTGAAGGGGCACGAAAGTACAAAGAAACACACACTATATTGGGGTAGCGCTGTCTTGAAAAAGACGCCACTACACCAATTAATAGTGTGAAGGTTTGCCGAGATTCAACCAATCTGACGATCGATTTATCTCAACTGACGAACGTACACGAGCACGTATAGTCGGAAATAGTCGGGTAAGGCAGGAGCGCACGAACGTGTCCATGCGCGTCGGCTGTCCAAACGAGACTCTTTTTCAATGTATGGGCTTTTTTTTTTTTTTTTTTTTTTTTTTTTTTTTTTTTTTTTAACATGACGTGTGCAGTTAGCCTTACGGCTTTTACTGCTTCACCGGGCAGTAGGGGTGAGCGTGGGCTCTAACCGGCCTAGCAAATAAAACTACAAACTAAGTACCCGCGCCGGAGGGCACCCCCTGTGGGGTTCGAACCTCGGCTCTGGGCGGATACTGACGGGGAGAGGGTGAGAGATCATGGTTTTTAGGGAGTTTAGTGCAACTTTCGCTTTACGTTAATGACATGACGCGGCCCCCCGTCCGCGTTGAGGGGGGCTTTTTATCGGTACGATATGCAAACTAAGGGTCATGGAGGACGCTGGTGGTCGCGACGCGTTCGCGGTCGTACTCGCATCCGGCGAGTACGAAATATCGGTTGTGCAGTGTTGCGAGAGTCTCTGATCGATTTGATGTGGTCAAGGTAGACGGTGATCTCGTCGTCCGAGTCGTCTAGGACGTGCTTCGGACGACGGTGCTTAATTGAGAATCGGAGGGGAGTGTAGTTGACCGCCTGTACCACCAATTTACTTGGATGGTGAGTGGCAGAGTCAAAATACCGTTTGGACGTTTGCTTCATCCATTGCCTGATGGTAGGCAATTGGAAATCGGCATGGAGGCTTTTGTTACGGACGAACCATGGTGCGCCCACGGCCCGTCGCATAAACTTGTTTTGGACTATCTGCAAGTAGTGGATGAGGTAACTCTTTGCGTGCGCGAAGACCGGGCTCGCATAGGTCATCATCGGTCGAATGCACGTCTTGTAAATTCTCACCTTGTTTTCAAGGGACATTTTACTGCGTGCATTCAGGAGGCAGTGTAATCGAAAAAGGGCAAATGAGGCACGGTTACGGGCGTATCTCAGATGGTCCTTGAAGTTTAACTTCTGATCGAGGATCACTCCCAAATATTTGGCTTTCTTCTCCCAAGGGATCGGTTCACCAAACATTCGGACGGGATCTGTGGTGGGCTTGGGGTGTACCCTAGAGAAGAGCACGGCTGCGCTCTTGGTCGGGTTTACTTCGATCCTCCATTTCCTGAACCATTTGCCGAGGGTATCGGCTGAGGATTGGAGTTCTCGGTGAATGGCTGACGGGTCCCTACTGGAGTAGTAGAGAGCCGTGTCGTCAGCGAAGAGGGCTAGATGAGCCTTCTTGGGTCTGGGGATGTCGCTGGTGTACAGCGAGAACAGGAGCGGGGCAAGGACTGAGCCTTGGGGAACTCCTGCGCGTATCGGTCGGAGGGAGGAGTAATTTCCCTCGACGCGGTAGCGAAACGTTCGATCCGTGAGGAAGTCTCGTAGGATGTGCACGAGACGGTCAGGCACTTTGAGTAGAAGCAGCTTATATAATAAGCCGTTGTGCCAGACCTTATCGAACGCTTTGGCCACGTCGAAGAAGAGTGCTCCTGTATGGGCTCTTTGACGGGCAGCTTTCACCAGGATGTGTTCGACAATGCGATGCACCTGGTGAACGCTGGAGTGTCTGGCTCGAAAGCCAAACTGCTCGTCAGGGAGGATGTTGTTTGCGTGAATGAACGACGACAAACGGGCGTGGATGATACGCTCATAGAGTTTCCCCATGGCGCAGAGGAGGCTAATGGGGCGGTAATTCGCCGGGTCGGATTTGGGTTTGCCGGGTTTCGGGATACCAATCACGTTCGCCTGTTTCCACTGGTGTGGAAAGATGTTGTTGGAGAAGGCCGCGTTGAATATCGCGACCATCAGGCTGAGTAGAAGCAACGGGAGTTGCTTGAAAACGCGATTGGTGAGTCCGTCATATCCGGGGGCTTTGCGGGGGCGGAGTTCTCTGATCAGAGTTTTAACTTCGTCGATAGTTACTGGCCTCAGGGGATCGTCGTCGTCATCGACGTCGGCGTCCTCCCGGGAGGGCGCAGTTGAGGTTGGAGGAAGAGGGATGGCGAGCCTACGTTCTACCTCGGAGTCGACCTCATTGAGGTGATCCGGGTCTACTGGTAGGTTGCTGGGAGAACATTGGGTCTCTAGATTGTCGGCCATGCATTCAGCTTTTTCGTCGTCATCGAACGCAGGGCGTTGATTCGGACGCGTCAGCGGGGGGATGGTCCAGTCGGTGTCTGTCTTAAGTCGCTTGCAGAGCTGCCAAAAGGCCCTCCGCGAGGGTTGAATCTCGTCTAACGTCTTATCCCACTTGGAATTCCGCGATTCGATCATACGCTCCCGTACTGTACGCAGTAGGTCACGCATTCGAGTGCGGTTTTCTTCGGTGTTATAAGAGTCGTAGGCTCTGATGGCCGCATTCTTCTCGGTCACTAGCTCACGCAAATCGTCCGGGAGCTTCCAGCGTCTGAAATCGTCAGCCGCTGGGACCTCCCGGGAACATTCGTTCACTTGGATTTGAACGTGAGTCGTGAACGATCCGATAGCTGCGATCGTTTGTTCAGGGGTCTCTATGAGGGACGGGATTGAGTCTAAGTGCACCGACGTGGCTGACTTGAGTTTGCTCTCAAGTTTCTGCCAGTCGGTTACATATCTGGGTGGGAGGTTGCTGTCCGCGCCGGAGTGGCTTGTGCGGGAGGCAAGGCTAAGGACGACTGGCCTATGGTCAGAGTCTAACTCGTGGTGCACTTCTACAGAAGCCAAACGTAGGTTTATATTCTTAAGGAGTGCAATATCGAGTATGTCGGGTCGGTGATTGTCAATTTTGGGGAAGTGGGTCGGTTCGAGAGGAACTATAGGGTCGAACGGTATGATTGCCAAGTGATCAGCAAGTGCGCGGCCGTTCAAGTTACTCGAACGGCAGCTCCATTGCTGGTGCTTGGAGTTTAGATCGCCTGCCACAATGACAGAGCTATCTAAGTCATACAATGCTTGTAGGTCGCTACGTAGCATTTCCTTGACTGGGGGAAGGTAGGCCGAGACTATAGTGATTGGCTGATGGCCTGTCATACCTATTCGGCAGACAGAGACTTCGATGTTCTTCAGCTCGGGGGGGTCCAAAGGTACGCAATGCAGTGATTTCTTAAAGTAAATCAGCGTGCCCCCTTTGGTGGAGTGGGTCCTATCGTTGCGAACTATTCGATAGTTGGCAACCGTAGGACTTCTCCGTTTGTTCGGTTTAAGGAAGGTCTCTTGGACGAGGAGGAGATCAAGTTGATGATCGCAGAGGAATGCTGCGACTTCATCGCGTTGTCTTGCTAGTCCGTCAGCGTTGTAAAACCCGATCTTTAGAGATCTGGGTTTTAGTCTGCTAGTGAGTTGGGTAGCCATTAGCGGGTGTACAGCCATTACGGTTGTAGGGATTTGATAAAGCGGCGGTATACGTGAGCCGCGTCGATGGCCAGTTGGATGTTGGTCGGATCAGCTTCGGCCCTCTGGGAGAGGTCCTCAAACTGGTCGAGCAACTCCCAACCTTGAGTCTTAATGCGCTCGGCAAAACCTGAGGTGCGCCCTTTGCTATTCGCTTGGGGCGCCTTGGTTTTGGGCGCTGGGACTGATGACTTAGGAGTCTGGGCTCCTTTGGCCGGGGCCTTTGGAGCCTGTGACTTCTTAGTCAGCGGGTTGTAAGCCCAGCCCGATTGGACTGGGGCGGGAGGGGTCGCGCTGGTTGAGGGTTTGGGGGACGCCTCTTTAGTTGGGACTGGCCCAGCTTTAGGGGCGACCGCCTCACCCACAGCCTTGGGTGCGGTCGAGGGGACGTAGTCTGGCAGAGGCCAGTGTGGTCTCGCTGGTCGCAGGGATGTCTTTTGGACATCCAAGGACATGAGCGGGGGAGGGCTTGGTTGGGCCTTGGCGGAGCTAGTCTTCGCCTGAGGTTTTGACGCGTTGCGCTTACTGCGAGGCCTCCTGGCGGGTCTCCTAGCCGGTGCCTTGGGACAGCCGCGATAGTTCGCAGGGTGTCCCAGGGACTGGCAGTTGACGCAACCAGGTGGTTCGGAGCATTCACTACGGTCCTTGGGTCGGGTGCAGTCGGAGGTGTGGTGGCCTGGGGTCAGGCATTTAACGCACCTCGGAGCTACGTGACAGTTTCTTGACGAGTGCCCGAACAGTTGGCAGTTGTGGCACTGCCCCTGTACGGTCCCTCGCCGCGGTGGCTCGACGACAATGCCGCCGACACCGCAAACTGTTTTGAGGACAGTAAGGATTTTCTGTCCTTCTTTGGAGGGGTCAAGGTGGACCAGCACCATGTCAAAGGGCTCGCCACCGTTTGATCGGCGCATCCGATGCACCTCTCTCACGGGGTACCCCTGGGTGATTAGGTCCTCCTTGATTGAGTCGATAGGAAGGTGACGGCAGACTCGGCGGATTACCACGCGGAGTGTTTTGTCCTCAGCGGTGCCGTAAGTGTAGTAGTCTACCTTACGTGCATCGAAGAGAGCCGTCGTTGTCCTGTACTCATTGGGGGTCTGCAGCTGTATTTTATACATCTGCTCTTTGAGGATGTAAGTAGTGCTAAGTGCGACTACTCCTTTGGACTTTAACGCAGTTGACAAGTCTTCCCACTTATCTATACTGAGTAGCATGATAGGTGGGGGCTTGATGAGCTTGGCCGTGAGGCCAGATTTGGCCTTAGCCTGAGAGGCGGGGGCGGAGTGGGTGGAGGGGGAGGGAGCTGAGTTTGACCCGGAGGGTTTCTCAGTCCGGAGTTTTTTGGTCTTGGCGCTCTTCTTGCTCTTGTTCTGAGTTGAACACTCAGAGTCAGAGCCCGAGGAGCTGGCCGAGGATGACGACGACGACTTGTCAGCGCGGGTCCGCTTATCAGCTTTCCCTTTGCGCTTGACAGTAAGCCACTTGTCGTGGGAATCGTCGTCGCTGTCGGGTTGCACGACGTCCATCTCTTCCTCTACGATTAGTAGCGGCTGAGATGGAGAGGGGGTGCGGTTGCGGGGGAGTGGTGATTGTCTGTCCGTCTGTGTGAACGGGGCAGAAGAGGAGGGGACAGAGAGATTGAGATTCTCCTGCGCAGATGCGCCGGAGCATGGGGGATCGTCTAGCATGAGCTTTGTCTTGACGGTCTCCATCAAGTTTACCCAGCCAACTGGGTCGGACTTGAGGAGCTTGAAGAGCGCTTCAACGAAGCGGGGATCCTTGGTAATGTCTACCATGGAGGCGGGTACGGGGGCGGCCATCTTGTGATGGTTTTAAAAGCCTAACAACTACCGAATAATTACGTTAGTTCGCTCCCGGAGCGTTCCGAGAAGAAGAACTAACAAGAAACTTCTCGGCAGTCGCTCTAACAGTTGAATGTCCCTAACAACTATCACCTCGGGTTGGACGGGCCCGAGGGTGTGTTGGTGTGTGTATCACCCTCCTCGCCGGGTTAGACGAGGAGGTATGTGTACCTATGGTGAGCCCTAAGCTTGTATCCCTCTCGCCAGTCTTATTGTGCGAAAGGGTTCCTAGCAGCTCTAATGCAGAGGGCGATATGGGCCGAAGCCGTCAGCACCCAAACAACAAGAGAGAATGGGAAGGTAGGGTAAGGAGGTGGGATTCCGATTTGGAGTTGACTAGGGTAGCCCCCAAGGCCAATGATTCCAAACCGCTTCCAATTAACTGGCGTTGCTCTGAAGGAGCAAGGCCTAGTGCTTGGGGCTACACTAACTTGGCTTAGTTGGCACGGTTACGTTTCCACCAAGTACCACTAGAAAAGTGGATTTTCCCTGAAGGGGCACGAAAGTACAAAGAAACACACACTATATTGGGGTACCTAGCGCTGTCTTGAAAAAGACGCCACTACACCAATTAATAGTGTGAAGGTTTGCCGAGATTCAACCAATCTGACGATCGATTTATCTCAACTGACGAACGTACACGAGCACGTATAGTCGGAAATAGTCGGGTAAGGCAGGAGCGCACGAACGTGTCCGTGCGCGTCGGCTGTCCAAACGAGACCTAATGTATGGGCGCAAAGCACCTATATATATACTCCACGCCGGTCGAGTCTATGAGATTTAATTTGATAAATTTAACAGGTTGTATGTGGCTGACCTATATAAATAGGTGGTCGGTAGACGCGTCTTGAGAAGGTCTAATTAGTTGGTAAATAAAATTTTAGGGATCCGTACAAAATTTGGTTAAAAACACCCAAAAACCTGAGACTACGGGTGTTTTGTATGAAAATTGACTTTTTTAGCAAAAAATCTCAAAAGTCTTTCGCAATACTACCACAAACAGGGTGTCAGGAGATGCGTCTTGTTGAGATTTTGCTAAATGCACTATTAAAACAATTATATGTAGATAGTATAAATTAAAATAGCCAAAAAACGGTGAACTTTTGGTCAAAAATTTCACTATGTATAGGAAAATGTCTTTTTTAAGTATCACCTATATATTTAAGCCGCCAGTTGGTTTTAGTTATTTAGGTATATATATAATAGAGGTAAGTATATATTGTAAACGGTTTGATTATGTATAATTTTGAAAATATTTTATGTTTCAGGTGGCGGGCGGGCCAATTTTGCTGTCGCAACGGTTTCCGACGCTTCCCTACCACTTTCCCTGGAGTCTGACCCCACCAGATGGGTGTCTTCGGGTAGGCAAAGACCAGGGCTGTTGATTAAAAGTGGTTGGGTTCGAAGCTCCCGAAGAAAATTTTTCAGGACGAGCAGAATACGGCGCGACACCCGAAAAAAAAACTAAGAAAATTTAATATAAAATTGATTTAAAAATAACTTAACCACTATAAAGAATGTGAGGCGTTGTTTTGTGTATCGGTAGGTCTATATACACGTTATTTGCACCGTTGGGAACGTCCGAATCGGATGCCTGTGCCTTGAAAAATGCCGAATGTATGTTTTTTTTTTTTTTTTTTTTTTTTTTTTTTTTAACGTGACGCGTGCAGTTAGCCTCTCGGCTTTTACTGCTTCACCGGACAGTAGGGGTGAGCGTGGGCTCTAACCGGCCTAGCAAATAAAAACTACAAACTAAGTACCCGCGCCGGAGGGCGCCCCCTGTGGGGCTCGAACCTCGGCTCTGGGCGGATACTGGCGGAGAGAGGGCGAGAGATCATGGTTTTTAGGGAGTTTAGTGCAACTTTCGCTCTACGTTAATGACATGACGCGGCCCCCCGTCCGCGTTGAGGGGGGCTTTTTATCGGTACGATATGCAAACTAAGGGTCATGGAGGACGCTGGTGGTCGCGGCGCGTTCGCGGTCGTACTCGCATCCGGCGAGTACGAAATATCGGTTGTGCAGTGTTGCGAGAGTCTCTAATCGATTTGATGTGCTCAAGGTAAACGGTGGTCTCGTCGTCCGGTTCGTCTAGGACGTGCTTCGGACGACGGTGCTTAATTGTGAGTCGGAGGGGAGTGTAATTGACCGCCTGTACCACCAATTTACTTGGATGGTGAGTGGCAGAGTCAAAATACCTTTTGGACGTTTGCTTCATCCATTGCCTGATGGTAGGCAATTGGAGATCGGCATGGAGGCTTTTGTTACGGACGAACCATGGTGCGCCCACGGCTCGTCGCATAAACTTGTTCTGGACTACCTGTAGGAGGTGGATGAGATGTTCCTTAGCGTGCGCGAAGACCGGGCTCGCATAGGTCATCATGGGTCGAATGCACGTCTTGTAAATTCTCACCTTGTTTACAAGGGACATTTTACTGCGTGCATTCAGGAGGCTGTGTAATCGATAAAGGGCGAATGAGGCACGGTTACGAGCGTATCTCAGATGGTCCTTGAAGTTTAACTTCTAATCGAGGATCACTCCCAAGTATTTGGTTTTCCTCTCCCAGGGGATCGGTTTACCAAACATTCGGACGGGATCTGTGGTGGGCTTGGGGTGTACCCTAGAGAAGAGCACGGCTGCGCTCTTGGTCGGGTTTACTTCGATCCTCCATTTCCTGAACCATTTGCCGAGGGCATCGGCTGAGGATTGGAGTTCTCGGTGAATGGCTGACGGGTCCCTACTGGAGTAGTAGAGAGCCGTGTCGTCAGCGAAGAGAGCTAGATGAGCCTTCTTGGGTCTGGGGATGTCGCTGGTGTACAGCGAGAACAGGAGCGGGGCAAGGACTGAGCCTTGGGGAACTCCTGCGCGTATCGGTCTGAGGGAGGAGTAATTTCCCTCGACGCGGTAGCGAAACGTTCGGTCCGTAAGGAAGTCTCGTAGGATGTGCACGAGACGGTCAGGCACTTTGAGTTTAATCAGCTTATATAATAAGCCGTTGTGCCAGACCTTGTCGAACGCTTTGGCCACGTCGAAGAAGATTGCTCCTGTGTGGGCTCTTTGACGGGCAGCTTTCACAAGGATGTGTTCGACAATGCGATGCACCTGGTGAACGCTGGAGTGTCTGGCTCGAAAGCCAAACTGCTCGTCAGGGAGGATATCGTTTGCGTGGATGTAAGACGACAAACGGGCGTGGATGATACGCTCATAGAGTTTCCCCATGGCGCAGAGAAGGCTAATGGGGCGGTAATTCGCCGGGTCGGATTTGGATTTAAACGGCTTCGGGATACCAATCACGTTCGCCTGTTTCCACTGGTGTGGAAAGATGTTGTTGGAAAAGGCCGCGTTGAAAATCGCGACCATCAGGCTAAGTAAAAGCAATGGGAGTTGCTTGAAAACGCGATTGGTGAGTCCGTCATAACCGGGGGCTTTGCGAGGATGGAGTTTCATGATCAGAGTTTTAACCTCTTCGATGGTCACTGGCCTCAGGGGATCGTCGTCGTCGTCGACGTCTGCATCCTCCCGGGAGGGGGCAGTTGGGGTCGGAGGGAGAGGGATGGCGAGCCTACGTTCTACCTCGGAGTCAACCTCATTGAGCTGCTCCGGGTCTACTGGTAGGTTGCTGGGAGAACATTGGGTCTCTAGATTGTCGGCCATGCATTCGGCTTTTTCGTCGTCATCGAACGCGGGGCGTTGATTCGGACGCGTCAGCGGGGGGATGGTCCAGTCGGTGTCTGTCTTGAGTCGCTTGCAGAGATTCCAAAAGGCCTTCCGCGAGGTTTGAATCTCGGCTAACGTCCTATCCCACCCGGATTCCCGCCTCTCGGTCATGCGTTCACGTACAGTACGCTGTAGTTCACGCATTCGAGTGCGGTTTTCCAAGGTGTTATAGGAGTCGAAGGCTCTGATGGCCGCGTTCTTCTCAGTCACTAACTCGCGCAAATCCTCCGGGAGCTTCCACCGACTGAACGCGTCAGCCGCTGGGACCTCCCGGGAACATTCGTTCACTTGGATTTGTACGTGAGTCGTGAAAGAGCCGATAGCTGCGAGCGTTTGCTCGGGGGTCTCTATGAGGGACGGAATCGAATCTAAGTGCTCCGACGTGGCTGACTTGAGTTTACCCTCAAGTTTCTTCCAGTCGGTAACATATCTGGGTGGGAGGTTGCTATCCGCGCCAGAGTGGCTTGTGCGGGAGGCAAGACTAAGGATGACCGGTCTATGGTCAGAGTCTAACTCGTGTAGCACCTCTACAGAAGCCAAACGTAGGTTTGTATTCTTAAGGAGCGCTATGTCGAGTATGTCGGGTCGGTGACCGTAAATTCTAGAGAAGTGGGTCGGTTCGAAAGGGACTATAGGGTCGAACGGTATGATTGCCAAGTGATTAGCAAGTGCGCGGCCGTTCGAGTTGCTCGTACGGCAGCTCCATTGCTCATGCTTGGAGTTTAGATCGCCTGCCACTATGACAGAGCCATCTAAGTCATACAGTACTTGGAGGTCGCTAAGTAGCATCTCCTTGTCTGGGGGGAGGTAGGCCGAGACTATCGTGATTGGCTGATGGCCTGTCATGCCTATTCGACAGACAGATACCTCAATGTTCTTCAGCACGGGAGGGTCCAAAGGTACGCAATGCAGTGATTTCTTAAAGTAAATCAGCGTAAATCCCCTTTGGCGGAGTGGGTCCTATCGTTGCGAACTATACGATAGTTGGCAACTGTAGGACTCCTCCGTTTACTCGGTTTGAGGAATGTCTCTTGGACGAGGAAGAGATCAAGTTGATGATCGCGGAGGAATTCTGCGACTTCATCGCGTTGTCTCGCTAATCCGTCTGCATTGTAAAACCCGATCTTTAGAGATCTGGGTTTTAGCCTGCAAGTCGTTTGGGTAGTCATTAGCGGGTGTACAGCCATTACGGTTGCAGGGATTTGATAAAGCGGCGGTAGACGTGAGCCGCATCGATGGCCAGTTGGATATTGGTCGGATCAGCTTCGGCCCTCTGGGAGAGGTCCTCAAACTGGTCGAGCAATTCCCAACCTTGAGTCTTAATGCGCTCGGCAAAACCTGAGGCGCGCCCTTTGCTGTTCGCTTGGGGCGCCCGGGTTTTGGGCGCTGAGGCCGATGGCTTTGAAGTCTGGGCTCCTTTGGCCGGGGCCTTTGGAACCTGTGACTTCTTAGTCAGCGGGTTGTAAGCCCAGCCCGATTGGACTGGGGCGGGAGGGGACGCGCTGGTTGGGGGTTTGGGGGACACCGCTTTAGCTGGGACTGGCACAGCCTTAGGGGCGACCACCTCACCCGCAGCCTTGGGTGCGGTCGAGGGGACGTAATCTGGCAGAGGCCAGTGTGGTCTTGCTGGTCACAGGGATGTCTGTTGGACATCCAAGGACATTAGCGGGGGAGGGCTTGCTTGGGGCTTGGCGGAGCTAGTCTGCGCCTGAGGCTTTCGAGCGTTGCGCTTACTGCGAGGCCTCCTGGCGGGTCTCCTCGCCGGTGCCTTGGGACAGCCGCGATAGTTCGCAGGGTGTCCCAGGGACTGGCAGTTAACACAACCAGGTGGCCCGGAGCATTCGCTACGGTCTTTCGGTCTGGGGCATTCGGAGGTGTGGTGGCCTGGGGTCAGGCATTTGACACACCTCGGGGCGACGTGGCAGTTCTTAGACGAGTGCCCGTACAGTTGGCAGTTGTGGCACTGCCCCTGTACGGTCCCTCGCCGCGGCGGCTCGACGACGATGCCGCCGACGCCGCAAACTGTTTTTAGGATGGTCAGGATTTTCTGACCCTCTTTCGAGTCGTCAAGGTGGACCAGCACCATATCGAAGGGCTCGCCACCGTTTGATCGGCGCATCCGATGCACCTCTCTCACGGGGTACCCCTGGGTGGTTAGGTCCTCCTTGATGGAGTCGATGGGAAGGTAACGGCACACTCGGTTGATAACCACGCGGAGTGTTTTGTCCTCAGCGGTGCCGTAAGTGTAGTAGTCTACCTTACGAGCATCAAAGAGGGCCGTCGTAGTCCTGTACTCAGTGGGGGTCTGCAGCTGTATTTTATACATCTGCTCCTTGAGGATGTATGTAGTGCTAAGTGCGACTACACCTTTGGACTTTAACGTGGTGGACAATTCTTCCCACTTATCGATGCTGAGTAGCATGATAGGAGGGGGCTTGGTGATCTTGGCCGTGAGGCCAGAGGGTTTGGCCTTTGCCTGGGAGGCGGAGGCGCTTGTGGTGGGGGAAGAGGTGACAGAGTTGGTGACGGAGGGTCTCTCCGTGCGCAACTTCTTCGTCTTGGCGCTCTTTTTGCTCTTCTCCTGAGTAGAACACTCAGAATCGGAGCCCGAAGAGCTGCCAGACGAGGACGATGACGTCTTGTCGCCGCGGGTCCGCTTATCAGCTTTCCCGCGCCTGACGGTTGTCCACTCGTTGTGGGCATCGTCATCGCTGTCAATGTGGGTGACGTCCATCTCTTACTCTGTGGCTAGAGGCTGAGATGGAGAGGGGGTACGGTTACGGGGGAGTGGCGACTGCCTGTCCGTCTGGGTGAACGGGGCAGAAGAGGAGGGGACGGAGAGACTGAGTTTCTCCTGCGCTGTTGCGCCGGAGCAAGGGGGGTTGTCTAGCATGAGTATAGTCTTCACGGACTCCATCAAGTTTGTCCAGACAACTGGGTCAGACTTGAGGACCTTGAAGACAGCCAATGAAGCGTGGATCCTTGGTAATGTCTACCATGGAGGCGGGTACGGGGGCGGCCATCTTGTGATGGTATTAAGAGCCTAACAACTACCGGAATTTACGTTGGTTCGCTCCCGGAGCGTTCCGAGAAGAAGAACCAACAAGAAACTTCTCGGCGGTCGCTCTAACAATAGAATGTCCCTAACAACTATCACCTCGGGTTGGACGGGCCCGAGGGTGTGTTGGTGTGTGTATCACCCTCCTCGCCGGGTTAGACGAGGAGGTATGTGTACCTATGGTGAGCCCAAAGCTTGTATCCCTCTCGCCAGTCTTATTGTGCGAAAGGGTTCCTAGCAGCTCTAATGCAGAGGGCGATATGGGCCGAAGCCGTCAGCACCCAAACAACAAGAGAGAATGGGAAGGTAGGGTAAGGAGGTGGGATTCCGATTTGGAGTTGACTAGGGTAGCCCCCAAGGCCAATGATTCCAAACCGCTTCCAATTAACTGGCGTTGCTCTGAAGGAGCAAGGCCTAGTGCTTGGGGCTACACTAACTTGGCTTAGTTGGCACGGTTACGTTTCCACCAAGTACCACTAGAAAAGTGGATTTTCCCTGAAGGGGCACGAAAGTACAAAGAAACACACACTATATTGGGGTAGCGCTGTCTTGAAAAAGACGCCACTACACCAATTAATAGTGTGAAGGTTTGCCGAGATTCAACCAATCTGACGATCGATTTATCTCGACTGACGAACGTACACGAGCACGTATAGTCGGAAATAGTCGGGTAAGGCAGGAGCGCACGAACGTGTCCGTGCGCGTCGGCTGTCCAAACGAGACTCCCGAATGTATGGGCGCAAAGCACCTATATATATACTCCACGCCGGTCGAGTCTATGAGATTTAATTTGATAAATTTAACAGGTTGTATGTGGCTGACCTATATAAATAGGGTGTCGGTAGACGCGTCTTGAGAAGGTCTAATTAGTTGGTAAATAAAATTTTAGGGATCCGTACAAAATTTGGTTAAAAACACCCAAAAACCTGAGACTACGGGTGTTTTGTATGAAAATTGACTTTTTTAGCAAAAAATCTCAAAAGTCTTTCGCAATACTACCACAAACAGGGTGTCAGGAGATGCGTCTTGTTGAGATTTTGCTAAATGCACTATTAAAACAATTATATGTAGATAGTATAAATTAAAATAGCCAAAAAACGGTGAACTTTTGGTCAAAAATTTCACTATGTATAGGAAAATGTCTTTTTTAAGTATCACCTATATATTTAAGCCGCCAGTTGGTTTTAGTTATTTAGGTATATATATAATAGAGGTAAGTATATATTGTAAACGGTTTGATTATGTATAATTTTGAAAATATTTTATGTTTCAGGTGGCGGGCGGGCCAATTTTGCTGTCGCAACGGTTTCCGACGCTTCCCTACCACTTTCCCTGGAGTCTGACCCCACCAGATGGGTGTCTTCGGGTAGGCAAAGACCAGGGCTGTTGATTAAAAGTGGTTGGGTTCGAAGCTCCCGAAGAAAATTTTTCAGGACGAGCAGAATACGGCGCGACACCCGAAAAAAAAACTAAGAAAATTTAATATAAAATTGATTTAAAAATAACTTAACCACTATAAAGAATGTGAGGCGTTGTTTTGTGTATCGGTAGGTCTATATACACGTTATTTGCACCGTTGGGAACGTCCGAATCGGATGCCTGTGCCTTGAAAAATGCCGAATGTATGGGTTTTTTTTTTTTTTTTTTTTTTAACATGACGCGTGCAGTTAGCCTTACGGCTTTTACTGCTTCACCGGGCAGTAGGGGTGAGCGTGGGCTCTAACCGGCCTAGCAAATATAGACTACAAACTAAGTACCCGCGCCGGAGGGCACCCCCTGTGGGGTTCGAACCTCGGCTCTGGGCGGATACTGACGGGGAGAGGGCAAGATCATGGTTTTTAGGGAGTTTAGTGCAACTTTCGCTCTACGTTAATGACATGACGCGGCCCCCCGTCCGCGTTGAGGGGGGCTTTTTATCGGTACGATATGCAAACTAAGGGTCATGGAGGACGCTGGTGGTCGCGACGCGTTCGCGGTCGTACTCGCATCCGGCGAGTACGAAATATCGGTTGTGCAGTGTTGCGAGAGTCTGTGATCGATTTGATGTGGTCAAGGTAGACGGTGATCTCGTCGTCCGAGTCGTCTAGGACGTGCTTCGGACGACGGTGCTTAATTGAGAATCGGAGGGGAGTGTAGTTGACCGCCTGTACCACCAATTTACTTGGATGGTGAGTGGCAGAGTCAAAATACCGTTTGGACGTTTGCTTCATCCATTGCCTGATGGTAGGCAATTGGAAATCGGCATGGAGGCTTTTGTTACGGACGAACCATGGTGCGCCCACGGCCCGTCGCATAAACTTGTTTTGGACTATCTGCAAGTAGTGGATGAGGTAACTCTTTGCGTGCGCGAAGACCGGGCTCGCATAGGTCATCATCGGTCGAATGCACGTCTTGTAAATTCTCACCTTGTTTTCAAGGGACATTTTACTGCGTGCATTCAGGAGGCAGTGTAATCGAAAAAGGGCAAATGAGGCACGGTTACGAGCGTATCTCAGATGGTCCTTGAAGTTTAACTTCTGATCGAGGATCACTCCCAAATATTTGGCTTTCTTCTCCCAAGGGATCGGTTCACCAAACATTCGGACGGGATCTGCGGTGGGCTTGAGGTCGGCCCTGGAGAAGAGCACGGCGGCGCTCTTGGTGGGATTGACTTCGATCCTCCACTTCCTAAACCATTTGCCGAGGGCATCGGCTGAGTGGCGGACGGGTCTCTACTAGAGTAGTAGAGAGCTGTATCGTCGGCGTAGAGGGCTAGATGAGCCTTCTTGGGTTTGGGGATGTCGCTGGTGTACAGCGAGAACAGGAGCGGAGCAAGGACTGAGCCTTGGGGAACTCCTGCGCGTATCGGTCGGAGGGAGGAGTAATTTCCCTCGACGCGGTAGCGAAACGTTCGATCCGTGAGGAAGTCTCGTAGGATGTGCACGAGACGGTCAGGCACTTTGAGTAGAAGCAGCTTATATAATAAGCCGTTGTGCCAGACCTTATCGAACGCTTTGGCCACGTCGAAGAAGAGTGCTCCTGTATGGGCTCTTTGACGGGCAGCTTTCACCAGGATGTGTTCGACAATGCGATGCACCTGGTGAACGCTGGAGTGTCTGGCTCGAAAGCCAAACTGCTCGTCAGGGAGGATGTTGTTTGCGTGAATGAACGACGACAAACGGGCGTGGATGATACGCTCATAGAGTTTCCCCATGGCGCAGAGGAGGCTAATGGGGCGGTAATTCGCCGGGTCGGATTTGGGTTTGCCGGGTTTCGGGATACCAATCACGTTCGCCTGTTTCCACTGGTGTGGAAAGATGTTGTTGGAGAAGGCCGCGTTGAATATCGCGACCATCAGGCTGAGTAGGAGCAACGGGAGTTGCTTGAAAACGCGATTGGTGAGTCCGTCATATCCGGGGGCTTTGCGGGGGCGGAGTTCTCTGATCAGAGTTTTAACTTCGTCGATAGTTACTGGCCTCAGGGGATCGTCGTCGTCATCGACGTCGGCGTCCTCCCGGGAGGGCGCAGTTGAGGTTGGAGGAAGAGGGATGGCGAGCCTACGTTCTACCTCGGAGTCGACCTCATTGAGGTGATCCGGGTCTACTGGTAGGTTGCTGGGAGAACATTGGGTCTCTAGATTGTCGGCCATGCATTCAGCTTTTTCGTCGTCATCGAACGCAGGGCGTTGATTCGGACGCGTCAGCGGGGGGATGGTCCAGTCGGTGTCTGTCTTAAGTCGCTTGCAGAGCTGCCAAAAGGCCCTCCGCGAGGGTTGAATCTCGTCTAACGTCTTATCCCACTTGGAATTCCGCGATTCGATCATACGCTCCCGTACTGTACGCAGTAGGTCACGCATTCGAGTGCGGTTTTCTTCGGTGTTATAAGAGTCGTAGGCTCTGATGGCCGCATTCTTCTCGGTCACTAGCTCACGCAAATCGTCCGGGAGCTTCCAGCGTCTGAAATCGTCAGCCGCTGGGACCTCCCGGGAACATTCGTTCACTTGGATTTGAACGTGAGTCGTGAACGATCCGATAGCTGCGATCGTTTGTTCAGGGGTCTCTATGAGGGACGGGATTGAGTCTAAGTGCACCGACGTGGCTGACTTGAGTTTGCTCTCAAGTTTCTGCCAGTCGGTTACATATCTGGGTGGGAGGTTGCTGTCCGCGCCGGAGTGGCTTGTGCGGGAGGCAAGGCTAAGGACGACTGGCCTATGGTCAGAGTCTAACTCGTGGTGCACTTCTACAGAAGCCAAACGTAGGTTTATATTCTTAAGGAGTGCAATATCGAGTATGTCGGGTCGGTGATTGTCAATTTTGGGGAAGTGGGTCGGTTCGAGAGGAACTATAGGGTCGAACGGTATGATTGCCAAGTGATCAGCAAGTGCGCGGCCGTTCAAGTTACTCGAACGGCAGCTCCATTGCTGGTGCTTGGAGTTTAGATCGCCTGCCACAATGACAGAGCTATCTAAGTCATACAATGCTTGTAGGTCGGTACGTAGCATTTCCTTGACTGGGGGAAGGTAGGCCGAGACTATAGTGATTGGCTGATGGCCTGTCATACCTATTCGGCAGACAGAGACTTCGATGTTCTTCAGCTCGGGGGGGTCCAAAGGTACGCAATGCAATGATTTCTTAAAGTAAATCAGCGTGCCCCCTTTGGTGGAGTGGGTCCTATCGTTGCGAACTATTCGATAGTTGGCAACCGTAGGACTTCTCCGTTTGTTCGGTTTAAGGAAGGTCTCTTGGACGAGGAGGAGATCAAGTTGATGATCGCAGAGGAATGCTGCGACTTCATCGCGTTGTCTTGCTAGTCCGTCAGCGTTGTAAAACCCGATCTTTAAAGATCTGGGTTTTAGTCTGCTAGTGAGTTGGGTAGTCATTAGCGGGTGTACATCCATTACGGTTGTAGGGATTTGATAAAGCGGCGGTATACGTGAGCCGCGTCGATGGCAAGTTGGATGTTGGTCGGATCAGCTTCGGCCCTCTGGGAGAGGTCCTCAAACTGGTCGAGCAACTCCCAACCTTGAGTCTTAATGCGCTCGGCAAAACCTGAGGCGCGCCCTTTGCTATTCGCTTGGGGCGCCTTGGTTTTGGGCGCTGGGACTGATGACTTAGGAGTCTGGGCTCCTTTGGCCGGGGCCTTTGGAGCCTGTGACTTCTTAGTCAGCGGGTTGTAAGCCCAGCCCGATTGGACTGGGGCGGGAGGGGTCGCGCTGGTTGAGGGTTTGGGGGACGCCTCTTTAGCTGGGACTGGCCCAGCTTTAGGGGCGACCGCCTCACCCGCAGCCTTGGGTGCGGTCGAAGGGACGTAGTCTGGCAGAGGCCAGTGGGGTCTTGCTGGTCGCAGGGATGTCTTTTGGACATCCAAGGACATGAGCGGGGGAGGGCTTGCTTGGGGCTTGGCGGAGCTAGTCTGCGCCTGAGGTTTTGAAGCGTTGCGCTTACCGCGAGGCCTCCTGGCGGGTCTCCTCGCCGGTGCCTTGGGACAGCCGCGATAGTTCGCTGGGTGACCCAGGGACTGGCAGTTGACGCAACCGGGTGGCTCGGAGCACTCGCTACGATCTTTGGGTCGGGTGCAGTCTGAGGTGTGGTGGCCTGGGGTCAGGCATTTAACACACCTCGGGGCGACGTGGCAGTTCTTTGACGAGTGCCCGTACAGTTGGCAGTTGTGACACTGTCCCTGTACGGTCCCTCGCCGCGGCGGCTCGACGACAATGCCGCCGACGCCGCAAACTGTTTTGAGGACAGTAAGGATTTTTTGTCCTTCCTTTGAGTGATCTAGGTGGACCAGCACCATGTCGAAGGGCTCGCCACCGTTTGATCGGCGCATCCGATGCACCTCTCTCACGGGGTACCCTTGGGTGATAAGGTCCTCCTTGATTGAGTCGATAGGAAGGTGACGGCAGACTCGGCGGATTACCACGCGGAGTGTTTTGTCCTCAGCGGTGCCGTAAGTGTAGTAGTCTACCTTACGTGCATCGAAGAGAGCCGTCGTTGTCCTGTACTCATTGGGGGTCTGCAGCTGTATTTTATACATCTGCTCTTTGAGGATGTAAGTAGTGCTAAGTGCGACTACTCCTTTTGATTTTAACGCAGTTGACAAGTCTTCCCACTTATCGATACTGAGTAGCATGATAGGTGGGGGCTTGATGAGCTTGGCCGTGAGGCCAGATTTGGCCTTAGCCTGAGAGGCGGGGGCGGAGTGGGTGGAGGGGGAGGGAGCTGAGTTTGACCCGGAGGGTTTCTCAGTCCGGAGTTTTTTGGTCTTGGCGCTCTTCTTGCTCTTGTTCTGAGTTGAACACTCAGAGTCAGAGCCCGAGGAGCTGGCCGAGGATGACGACGACGACTTGTCAGCGCGGGTCCGCTTATCAGCTTTCCCTTTGCGCTTGACAGTAAGCCACTTGTCGTGGGAATCGTCGTCGCTGTCGGGTTGCACGACGTCCATCTCTTCCTCTACGATTAGTAGCGGCTGAGATGGAGAGGGGGTGCGGTTGCGGGGGAGTGGTGATTGTCTGTCCGTCTGGGTGAACGGGGCAGAAGAGGAGGGGACAGAGAGACTAAGATTCTCCTGCGCAGATGCGCCGGAGCAAGGGGGATCGTCTAGCATGAGCTTTGTCTTTACGGTCTCCATCAAGTTTACCCAGCCAACTGGGTCGGACTTGAGGAGCTTGAAGAGCGCTTCAACGAAGCGGGGATCCTTGGTAATGTCTACCATGGAGGCGGGTACGGGGGCGGCCATCTTGTGATGGTTTTAAAAAGCCTAACAACTACCGAATAATTACGTTAGTTCGCTCCCGGAGCGTTCCGAGAAGAAGAACTAACAAGAAACTTCTCGGCAGTCGCTCTAACAGTTGAATGTCCCTAACAACTATCACCTCGGGTTGGACGGGCCCGAGGGTGTGTTGGTGTGTGTATCACCCTCCTCGCCGGGTTAGACGAGGAGGTATGTGTACCTATGGTGAGCCCTAAGCTTGTATCCCTCTCGCCAGTCTTATTGTGCGAAAGGGTTCCTAGCTGCTCTAATGCAGAGGGCGATATGGGCCGAAGCCGTCAGCACCCAAACAACAAGAGAGAATGGGAAGGTAGGTTAAGGAGGTGGGATTCCGATTTGGAGTTGACTAGGGTAGCCCCCAAGGCCAATGATTCCAAACCGCTTCCAATTAACTGGCGTTGCTCTGAAGGAGCAAGGCCTAGTGCTTGGGGCTACACTAACTTGGCTTAGTTGGCACGGTTACGTTTCCACCAAGTACCACTAGAAAAGTGGATTTTCCCTGAAGGGGCACGAAAGTACAAAGAAACACACACTATATTGGGGTAGCGCTGTCTTGAAAAAGACGCCACTACACCAATTAATAGTGTGAAGGTTTGCCGAGATTCAACCAATCTGACGATCGATTTATCTCAACTGACGAACGTACACGAGCACGTATAGTCGGAAATAGTCGGGTAAGGCAGGAGCGCACGAACGTGTCCGTGCGCGTCGGCTGTCCAAACGAGACTCTTAATGTATGGGCTTTTTTTTTTTTTTTTTTTTTTTTTTTTTTTTTTTTTTTTTTTTTTTTAACGTGACGCGTGCAGTTAGCCTCTTGGCTTTTACTGCTTCACCGGACAGTAGGGGTGAGCGTGGGCTCTAACCGGCCTAGCAAATAAAAACTACAAACTAAGTACCCGCGCCGGAGGGCGCCCCCTGTGGGGCTCGAACCTCGGCTCTGGGCGGATACTGACGGAGAGAGGGCGAGAGATCATGGTTTTTAGGGAGTTTAGTGCAACTTTCGCTCTACGTTAATGACATGACGCGGCCCCCCGTCCGCGTTGAGGGGGGCTTTTTATCGGTACGATATGCAAACTAAGGGTCATGGAGGACGCTGGTGGTCGCGACGCGTTCGCGGTCGTACTCGCATCCGGCGAGTACGAAATATCGGTTGTGCAGTGTTGCGAGAGTCTCTAATCGATTTGATGTGCTCCAGGTAAACGGTGGTCTCGTCGTCCGGTTCGTCTAGGACGTGCTTCGGACGACGGTGCTTAATTGTGAGTCGGAGGGGAGTGTAATTGACCGCCTGTACCACCAATTTACTTGGATGGTGAGTGGCAGAGTCAAAATACCTTTTGGACGTTTGCTTCATCCATTGCCTGATGGTAGGCAATTGGAGATCGGCATGGAGGCTTTTGTTACGGACGAACCATGGTGCGCCCACGGCTCGTCGCATAAACTTGTTCTGGACTACCTGTAGGAGGTGGATGAGATGTTCCTTAGCGTGCGCGAAGACCGGGCTCGCATAGGTCATCATGGGTCGAATGCACGTCTTGTAAATTCTCACCTTGTTTTCAAGGGACATTTTACTGCGTGCATTCAGGAGGCTGTGTAATCGATAAAGGGCAAATGAGGCACGGTTGCGAGCGTATCTCAGATGGTCCTTGAAGTTTAACTTCTGATCGAGGATCACTCCCAAGTATTTGGTTTTCCTCTCCCAGGGGATCGGTTTACCAAACATTCGGACGGGATCTGTGGTGGGCTTGGGGTGTACCCTAGAGAAGAGCACGGCTGCGCTCTTGGTCGGGTTTACTTCGATCCTCCATTTCCTGAACCATTTGCCGAGGGCATTGGCTGAGGATTGGAGTTCTCGGTGAATGGCTGACGGGTCCCTACTGGAGTAGTAGAGAGCCGTGTCGTCAGCGAAGAGGGCTAGATGAGCCTTCTTGGGTCTGGGGATGTCGCTGGTGTACAGCGAGAACAGGAGCGGGGCAAGGACTGAGCCTTGGGGAACTCCTGCGCGTATCGGTCTGAGGGAGGAGTAATTTCCCTCGACGCGGTAGCGAAACGTTCGGTCCGTAAGGAAGTCTCGTAGGATGTGCACGAGACGGTCAGGCACTTTGAATTTAATCAGCTTATATAATAAGCCGTTGTGCCAGACCTTGTCGAACGCTTTGGCCACGTCGAAGAAGATTGCTCCTGTGTGGGCTCTTTGACGGGCAGCTTTCACAAGGATGTGTTCGACAATGCGATGCACCTGGTGAACGCTGGAGTGTCTGGCTCGAAAGCCAAACTGCTCGTCAGGGAGGATATCGTTTGCGTGGATGTAAGACGACAAACGGGCGTGGATGATACGCTCATAGAGTTTCCCCATGGCGCAGAGAAGGCTGATGGGGCGGTAATTCGCCGGGTCGGATTTGGATTTAAATGGCTTCGGGATACCAATCACGTTCGCCTGTTTCCACTGGTGTGGAAAGATGTTGTTGGAAAAGGCCGCGTTGAAGATCGCGACCATCAGGCTAAGTAAAAGCAATGGGAGTTGCTTGAAAACGCGATTGGTGAGTCCGTCATAACCGGGGGCTTTACGAGGATGGAGTTTCATGATCAGAGTTTTAACCTCTTCGATGGTCACTGGCCTCAGGGGATCGTCGTCGTCGTCGACTTCTGCATCCTCCCGGGAGGGGGCAGTTGGGGTCGGAGGGAGAGGGATGGCGAGCCTACGTTCTACCTCGGAGTCAACCTCATTGAGGTGCTCCGGGTCTACTGGTAGGTTGCTGGGAGAACATTGGGTCTCTAGATTGTCGGCCATGCATTCGGCTTTTTCGTCGTCATCGAACGCGGGGCGTTGATTCGGACGCGTCAGCGGGGGATGGTCCAGTCGGTGTCTGTCTTGAGTCGCTTGCAGAGATTCCAAAAGGCCTTCCGCGAGGGTTGAATCTCGGAATGTATGGGCGCAAAGCACCTATATATATACTCCACGCCGGTCGAGTCTATGAGATTTAATTTGATAAATTTAACAGGTTGTATGTGGCTGACCTATATAAATAGGGTGTCGGTAGACGCGTCTTGAGAAGGTCTAATTAGTTGGTAAATAAAATTTTAGGGATCCGTACAAAATTTGGTTAAAAACACCCAAAAACCTGAGACTACGGGTGTTTTGTATGAAAATTGACTTTTTTAGCAAAAAATCTCAAAAGTCTTTCGCAATACTACCACAAACAGGGTGTCAGGAGATGCGTCTTGTTGAGATTTTGCTAAATGCACTATTAAAACAATTATATGTAGATAGTATAAATTAAAATAGCCAAAAAACGGTGAACTTTTGGTCAAAAATTTCACTATGTATAGGAAAATGTCTTTTTTAAGTATCACCTATATATTTAAGCCGCCAGTTGGTTTTAGTTATTTAGTTATATATATAATAGAGGTAAGTATATATTGTAAACGGTTTGATTATGTATAATTTTGAAAATATTTTATGTTTCAGGTGGCGGGCGGGCCAATTTTGCTGTCGCAACGGTTTCCGACGCTTCCCTACCACTTTCCCTGGAGTCTGACCCCACCAGATGGGTGTTTTCGGGTAGGCAAAGACCAGGGCTGTTGATTAAAAGTGGTTGGGTTCGAAGCTACCGAAGAAAATTTTTCAGGACGAGCAGAATACGGCGCGACACCCGAAAAAAAAACTAAGAAAATTTAATATAAAATTGATTTAAAAATAACTTAACCACTATAAAGAATGTGAGGCGTTGTTTTGTGTATCGGTAGGTCTATATACACGTTATTTGCACCGTTGGGAACGTCCGAATCGGATGCCTGTGCCTTGAAAAATGCCGAATGTATGGGCGCAAAGCACCTATATATATATACTCCACGCCGGTCGAGTCTATGAGATTTAATTTGATAAATTTAACAGGTTGTATGTGGCTGACCTATATAAATAGGGTGTCGGTAGACGCGTCTTGAGAAGGTCTAATTAGTTGGTAAATAAAATTTTAGGGATCCGTACAAAATTTGGTTAAAAACACCCAAAAACCTGAGACTACGGGTGTTTTGTATGAAAATTGACTTTTTTAGCAAAAAATCTCAAAAGTCTTTCGCAATACTACCACAAACAGGGTGTCAGGAGATGCGTCTTGTTGAGATTTTGCTAAATGCACTATTAAAACAATTATATGTAGATAGTATAAATTAAAATAGCCAAAAAACGGTGAACTTTTGGTCAAAAATTTCACTATGTATAGGAAAATGTCTTTTTTAAGTATCACCTATATATTTAAGCCGCCAGTTGGTTTTAGTTATTTAGTTATATATATAATAGAGGTAAGTATATATTGTAAACGGTTTGATTATGTATAATTTTGAAAATATTTTATGTTTCAGGTGGCGGGCGGGCCAATTTTGCTGTCGCAACGGTTTCCGACGCTTCCCTACCACTTTCCCTGGAGTCTGACCCCACCAGATGGGTGTCTTCGGGTAGGCAAAGACCAGGGCTGTTGATTAAAAGTAGTTGGGTTCGAAGCTCCCGAAGAAAATTTTTCAGGACGAGCAGAATACGGCGCGACACCCGAAAAAAAAACTAAGAAAATTTAATATAAAATTGATTTAAAAATAACTTAACCACTATAAAGAATGTGAGGCGTTGTTTTGTGTATCGGTAGGTCTATATACACGTTATTTGCACCGTTGGGAACGTCCGAATCGGATGCCTGTGCCTTGAAAAATGCCGAATGTATGGGCGCAAAGCACCTATATATATATACTCCACGCCGGTCGAGTCTATGAGATTTAATTTGATAAATTTAACAGGTTGTATGTGGCTGACCTATATAAATAGGGTGTCGGTAGACGCGTCTTGAGAAGGTCTAATTAGTTGGTAAATAAAATTTTAGGGATCCGTACAAAATTTGGTTAAAAACACCCAAAAACCTGAGACTACGGGTGTTTTGTATGAAAATTGACTTTTTTAGCAAAAAATCTCAAAAGTCTTTCGCAATACTACCACAAACAGGGTGTCAGGAGATGCGTCTTGTTGAGATTTTGCTAAATGCACTATTAAAACAATTATATGTAGATAGTATAAATTAAAATAGCCAAAAAACGGTGAACTTTTGGTCAAAAATTTCACTATGTATAGGAAAATGTCTTTTTTAAGTATCACCTATATATTTAAGCCGCCAGTTGGTTTTAGTTATTTAGTTATATATATAATAGAGGTAAGTATATATTGTAAACGGTTTGATTATGTATAATTTTGAAAATATTTTATGTTTCAGGTGGCGGGCGGGCCAATTTTGCTGTCGCAACGGTTTCCGACGCTTCCCTACCACTTTCCCTGGAGTCTGACCCCACCAGATGGGTGTTTTCGGGTAGGCAAAGACCAGGGCTGTTGATTAAAAGTGGTTGGGTTCGAAGCTCCCGAAGAAAATTTTTCAGGACGAGCAGAATACGGCGCGACACCCGAAAAAAAAACTAAGAAAATTTAATATAAAATTGATTTAAAAATAACTTAACCACTATAAAGAATGTGAGGCGTTGTTTTGTGTATCGGTAGGTCTATATACACGTTATTTGCACCGTTGGGAACGTCCGAATCGGATGCCTGTGCCTTGAAAAATGCCGAATGTATGGGTTTTTTTTTTTTTTTTTTTTTTAACATGACGCGTGCAGTTAGCCTTACGGCTTTTACTGCTTCACCGGGCAGTAGGGGTGAGCGTGGGCTCTAACCGGCCTAGCAAATATAGACTACAAACTAAGTACCCGCGCCGGAGGGCACCCCCTGTGGGGTTCGAACCTCGGCTCTGGGCGGATACTGACGGGGAGAGGGCAAGATCATGGTTTTTAGGGAGTTTAGTGCAACTTTCGCTCTACGTTAATGACATGACGCGGCCCCCCGTCCGCGTTGAGGGGGGCTTTTTATCGGTACGATATGCAAACTAAGGGTCATGGAGGACGCTGGTGGTCGCGACGCGTTCGCGGTCGTACTCGCATCCGGCGAGTACGAAATATCGGTTGTGCAGTGTTGCGAGAGTCTCTAATCGATTTGATTTGGTTTAAGTAAACGGTGATCTCGTCGTCCGATTCGTCTATGACGTTCTTCGGACGACGGTGTTTACGTGAGAGTCGGGAAGGAGTGTATTTGACCGCCTGTACCACCAATTTGCTTGGATGGTGAGTGGCAGAGTCAAAGTACCTTTTGGACGCTTGCTTCATCCATTGCCTGATGGTAGGCAATTGGAGATCAGCATGGAGGCTTTTGTTACGGACGAACCACGGTGCGCCCGCGGCTCGTCGCATAAACTTGTTCTGGACTACCTGGAGGAGGTGGATGAATCGATCCTTAGCGTGCGCGAAGACCGGGCTCGCATAGGTCATCATGGGTCGAATGCACGTCTTGTAAATTCTCACCTTGTTTTCAAGGGACATTTTACTGCGTGCATTCAGGAGGCCGTGTAATCGATAAAGGGCAAATGAGGCACGGTTACGAGCGTATCTCAGATGGTCCTTGAAGTTTAACTTCCGATCGAGGATCACTCCCAAATATTTGGTTTTCTTCTCCCAGGGGATCGGTTCACCAAACATTCGGACGGGATCGGCGGTGGGGGCGGGGTCTATCCTAGAGAAGAGCACGGCTGCGCTCTTGGTGGGATTGACTTCGATCCTCCATTTCCTGAACCATTCGCCGAGGGCGTCGGCTGAGGATTGGAGTTCTCGGTGGATGACTGACGTGCTCCTACTGGAGTAGTAGAGAGCTGTGTCGTCAGCGAAGAGGGCTAGATGAGCCTTATCGGGTCTGGGGATGTCGCTGGTGTACAGCGAGAACAGGAGCGGGGCAAGGACTGAGCCTTGGGGAACTCCTGCGCGTATCGGTCTGAGGGAGGAGTAATTTCCCTCGACGCGGTAGCTAAACGTTCGGTCCGTAAGGAAGTCTCGTAAGATGTGCACGAGACGGTCGGGCACTTTGAGTTCGAACAGCTTATATAATAAGCCGTTGTGCCAGACCTTATCGAACGCTTTGGCCACGTCGAAGAAGAGTGCTCCTGTGTGAGCTCTTTGACGGGCAGCTTTCACTAGGATGTGTTCGACAATGCGATGCACCTGGTGAACGCTGGAGTGTCTGGCTCGAAAGCCAAACTGCTCGTCAGGGAGGATATCGTTTGCGTGGATGTAAGACGACAAACGGGCGTGAATGATGCGCTCGTAGAGTTTCCCCATGGCGCAGAGGAGGCTAATGGGGCGGTAGTTCGCCGGATCGGATTTGGGTTTTCCGGGTTTCGGGATGCCAATCACGTTTGCCTGTTTCCACTGGTGTGGAAAGATGTTGTTGGAAAAGGCCGCGTTGAAAATCGCGACCATCAGGCTAAGTAGAAGCAACGGAAGTTGCTTGAAAACGCGATTGGTGATTCCGTCGTACCCGGGGGCTTTGCGAGGGCGGAGGTCCCTGATCAGAGTTTTAACCTCTTCGATGGTCACTGGCCTCAGGGGATCGTCGTCGTCGACGTCTGCATCCTCCCGGGAGGGGGCAGTTGGGGTCGGAGGGAGTGGTATGGCGAGCCTACGTTCTACCTCAGAGTCGACCTCATTGAGGTGCTCCGGGTCTACTGGTAGGGTGCTGGGAGAACATTGGGTCTCTAGATTGTCGGCCATGCATTCGGCTTTTTCGTCGTCATCGAACGCGGGGCGTTGATTCGGACGCGTCAGCGGGGGGATGGTCCAGTCGGTATCTGTCTTGAGTCGCTTGCAGAGATTCCAAAAGGCCTTCCGCGAGGGTTGAATCTCGGCTAACGTCCTATCCCACCCGGAATCCCGCCTCTCGGTCATGCGTTCACGTACAGTACGCTGTAGTTCACGCATTCGAGTGCGGTTTTCCAAGGTGTTATAGGAGTCGAAGGCTCTGATGGCCGCGTTCTTCTCAGTCACTAACTCACGCAAATCCTCCGGGAGCTTCCACCGTCTGAACGCGTCAGCCGCTGGGACCTCCCGGGAACATTCGTTCATTTGGATTTGGATGTGAGTCGTGAAAGAGCCGATGGCTGCATGCGTTTGCTCGGGGGTCTCTATGAGGGATGGAATCGAATCTAAGTGCTCCGACGTGGCTGACTTGAGTTTGCCCTCAAGTTTCTGCCAGTCGGTAACATATCTGGGTGGTAGGTTGCTATCCGCGCCAGAGTGGCTTGTGCGGGAGGCAAGACTAAGGATGACCGGTCTATGGTCGGAGTCTAACTCGTGTAGCACTTCTACAGAAGCCAAACGTAGGTTTGTATTCTTAAGGAGTGCTATGTCGAGTATGTCGGGTCGGTGACTGTCAATTCTGGGGAAGTGGGTCGGTTCGAGAGGGACTATAGGGTCGAACGGTATGATTGCCAAGTGATTAGCAAGTGCGCGGCCGTTCGAGTTGCTCGTACGGAAGCTCCATTGCTCATGCTTGGAGTTTAGATCGCCTGCGACTATGACAGAGCCATCTAAGTCATACAGTGCTTGGAGATCGCTAAGTAGTATCTCCTTGTCTGGGGGGAGGTAGGCCGAGACTATCGTGATTGGCTGATGGCCTGTCATGCCTATTCGACAGACAGAGACCTCAATGTTCTTCAGCACGGGAGGGTCCAAAGGTACGCAATGCAGTGATTTCTTAAAGTAAATCAGCGTGCCCCCTTTGGCGGAGTGAGTCCTATCGTTGCGAACTATACGATAGTTGGCAACTGTAGGACTTCTCCGTTTGCTCGGTTTGAGGAATGTCTCTTGAACGAGGAAGAGATCAATTTGATGATCGCAGAGGAATTCTGCGACCTCATCGCGTTGTCTCGCTAATCCGTCTGCATTGTAAAACCCGATCTTTAAAGATCTGGGTTTTAGCCTGCAAGTGAATTGGGGAGTCATCAACGGGTGTACAGCCATTACGGTTGTATTGATTTAATAAAGCGGCGGTATACGCGTGCCGCGTCGATGGCCAACTGGATGTTGGTCGGATCAGCTTCGGCCCTCTGGGTGAGGTCCTCAAACTGATCGAGCAACTCCCAGCCCTGAGTCATGATGCGCTCGGCAAAGCCTGAGGCGCGCCCTTTGCTATTCGCTTGGGGCGCCCGGGTTTTGGGCGCTGGGGCTGATGACTTTGGAGTCTGGGCTCCTTTGGCCGGGGCCTTTGGAGCCTGTGACTTCTTGGTCAGCGGGTTGTAAGCCCAGCCCGATTTGACTGGGGCGGGAGGGGTCGCGCTGGTTGAGGGTTTGGGGGACGCCTCTTTAGCTGGGACTGGCACAGCCTTAGGGGCGACCGCCTCACCCGCAGCCTTGGGTGCGGTCGAGGGGACGTAATCTGGCAGAGGCCAGTGTGGTCTTGCTGGTCGCAGGGATGTCTGTTGGACATCCAAGGACATTAGCGGGGGAGGGCTTGCTTGGGGCTTGGCGGAGCTAGTCTGCGCCTGAGGCTTGCGAGCGTTGCGCTTGCTGCGAGGCCTCCTGGCGGGTCTCCTCGCCGGTGCCTTGGGACAGCCGCGATAGTTCGCAGGGTGTCCCAAGGACTGGCAGTTGACACAACCGGGTGGCTCGGAGCATTCGCTACGATCCTTAGGTCTTGAGCATTCGGAGGTGTGATGACCTGGGGTCAGGCATTTAACACACCTCGGGGCGACGTGGCAGTTTTTAGACGAGTGCCCGTACAGTTGGCAGTTGTGGCACTGCCCCTGTACGGTCCCTCGCCGCGGCGGCTCGACGACGATGCCGCCGACGCCGCAAACTGTTTTAAGGACAGTCAGGATTTTCTGTCCTTCCTTCGAGTCGTCAAGGTGGACCAGCACCATATCGAAGGGCTCGCCACCGTTTGATCGGCGCATCCGATGCACCTCTCTCACGGGGTACCCTTGGGTGGTTAGGTCCTCCTTGATGGAGTCGATGGGAAGGTAACGGCACACTCGGCGGATAACCACGCGGAGTGTTTTGTCCTCAGCGGTGCCGTAAGTGTAGTAGTCTACCTTACGTGCATCGAAGAGAGCCGTCGTTGTCCTGTATTCAGTGGAGGTCTGCAGCTGTATTTTGTACATCTGCTCCTTGAGGATGTATGTAGTGCTGAGTGCGACTACACCTTTGGACTTTAACGTCGTGGACAAGTCTTCCCACTTATCGATGCTGAGTAGCATGATAGGTGGGGGCTTAGTGGTCTTGGCCGTGAAGCCAGAGGGTTTGGCCTTTGCCTGTGAGGCGGGGGCGCTTGTAGTGGGGGAAGAGGGGACAGAGTTGGTGGCGGAGGGTCTCTCCGTGCGCAACTTCTTCGTCTTGGCGCTCTTCTTGCTCTTCTCCTGAGTCGAAGCCTCAGAATCAGAGCCGGAAGAGCTGCCAGACGAGGACGACGACGACTTGTCGCCGCGGGTCCGCTTATCAGCTTTCCCGCGCCTGACGGTTGTCCACTCGTTGTGAGCGTCGTCGTCGCTGTCGATCGGTACGACGTCCATCTCTTCCTCTGTGGCTAGAGGCTGAGATGGAGAGGGGGTACGGTTACGGGGGAGTGGCGACTGCCTGTCCGTCTGGGTGAACGGGGCAGAAGAGGAGGGGACGGAGAGACTAAGATTCTCCTGCGCAGATGCGCCGGAGCAAGGGGAATCGTCAAGCATGAGCTTTGTCTTGACGGTCTCCATCAAGTTTACCCAGCCAACTGGGTCGGACTTGAGGAGCTTGAAGAGCGCTTCAACGAAGCGGGGATCCTTGGTAATGTCTACCATGGAGGCGGGTACGGGGGCGGCCATCTTGTGATGGTTTTAAAAGCCTAACAACTACCGAATAATTACGTTAGTTCACTCCCGGAGCGTTCCGAGAAGAAGAACTAACAAGAAACTTCTCGGCGGTCGCTCTAACAATAGAATGTCCCTAACAACTATCACCTCGGGTTGGACGGGCCCGAGGGTGTGTTGGTGTGTGTATCACCCTCCTCGCCGGGTTAGACGAGGAGGTATGTGTACCTATGGTGAGCCCTAAGCTTGTATCCCTCTCGCCAGTCTTATTGTGCGAAAGGGTTCCTAGCAGCTCTAATGCAGAGGGCGATATGGGCCGAAGCCGTCAGCACCCAAACAACAAGAGAGAATGGGAAGGTAGGGTAAGGAGGTGGGATTCCGATTTGGAGTTGACTAGGGTAGCCCCCAAGGCCAATGATTCCAAACCGCTTCCAATTAACTGGCGTTGCTCTGAAGGAGCAAGGCCTAGTGCTTGGGGCTACACTAACTTGGCTTAGTTGGCACGGTTACGTTTCCACCAAGTACCACTAGAAAAGTGGATTTTCCCTGAAGGGGCACGAAAGTACAAAGAAACACACACTATATTGGGGTAGCGCTGTCTTGAAAAAGACGCCACTACACCAATTAATAGTGTGAAGGTTTGCCGAGATTCAACCAATCTGACGATCGATTTATCTCAACTGACGAACGTACACGAGCACGTATAGTCGGAAATAGTCGGGTAAGGCAGGAGCGCACGAACGTGTCCGTGCGCGTCGGCTGTCCAAACGAGACTCGAATGTATGGGCGCAAAGCACCTATATATATACTCCACGCCGGTCGAGTCTATGAGATTTAATTTGATAAATTTAACAGGTTGTATGTGGCTGACCTATATAAATAGGGTGTCGGTAGACGCGTCTTGAGAAGGTCTAATTAGTTGGTAAATAAAATTTTAGGGATCCGTACAAAATTTGGTTAAAAACACCCAAAAACCTGAGACTACGGGTGTTTTGTATGAAAATTGACTTTTTTAGCAAAAAATCTCAAAAGTCTTTCGCAATACTACCACAAACAGGGTGTCAGGAGATGCGTCTTGTTGAGATTTTGCTAAATGCACTATTAAAACAATTATATGTAGATAGTATAAATTAAAATAGCCAAAAAACGGTGAACTTTTGGTCAAAAATTTCACTATGTATAGGAAAATGTCTTTTTTAAGTATCACCTATATATTTAAGCCGCCAGTTGGTTTTAGTTATTTAGGTATATATATAATAGAGGTAAGTATATATTGTAAACGGTTTGATTATGTATAATTTTGAAAATATTTTATGTTTCAGGTGGCGGGCGGGCCAATTTTGCTGTCGCAACGGTTTCCGACGCTTCCCTACCACTTTCCCTGGAGTCTGACCCCACCAGATGGGTGTCTTCGGGTAGGCAAAGACCAGGGCTGTTGATTAAAAGTGGTTGGGTTCGAAGCTCCCGAAGAAAATTTTTCAGGACGAGCAGAATACGGCGCGACACCCGAAAAAAAAACTAAGAAAATTTAATATAAAATTGATTTAAAAATAACTTAACCACTATAAAGAATGTGAGGCGTTGTTTTGTGTATCGGTAGGTCTATATACACGTTATTTGCACCGTTGGGAACGTCCGAATCGGATGCCTGTGCCTTGAAAAATGCCGAATGTATGGGCGCAAAGCACCTATATATATACTCCACGCCGGTCGAGTCTATGAGATTTAATTTGATAAATTTAACAGGTTGTATGTGGCTGACCTATATAAATAGGGTGTCGGTAGACGCGTCTTGAGAAGGTCTAATTAGTTGGTAAATAAAATTTTAGGGATCCGTACAAAATTTGGTTAAAAACACCCAAAAACCTGAGACTACGGGTGTTTTGTATGAAAATTGACTTTTTTAGCAAAAAATCTCAAAAGTCTTTCGCAATACTACCACAAACAGGGTGTCAGGAGATGCGTCTTGTTGAGATTTTGCTAAATGCACTATTAAAACAATTATATGTAGATAGTATAAATTAAAATAGCCAAAAAACGGTGAACTTTTGGTCAAAAATTTCACTATGTATAGGAAAATGTCTTTTTTAAGTATCACCTATATATTTAAGCCGCCAGTTGGTTTTAGTTATTTAGGTATATATATATAATAGAGGTAAGTATATATTGTAAACGGTTTGATTATGTATAATTTTGAAAATATTTTATGTTTCAGGTGGCGGGCGGGCCAATTTTGCTGTCGCAACGGTTTCCGACGCTTCCCTACCACTTTCCCTGGAGTCTGACCCCACCAGATGGGTGTCTTCGGGTAGGCAAAGACCAGGGCTGTTGATTAAAAGTGGTTGGGTTCGAAGCTCCCGAAGAAAATTTTTCAGGACGAGCAGAATACGGCGCGACACCCGAAAAAAAAACTAAGAAAATTTATTATAAAATTGATTTAAAAATAACTTAACCACTATAAAGAATGTGAGGCGTTGTTTTGTGTATCGGTAGGTCTATATACACGTTATTTGCACCGTTGGGAACGTCCGAATCGGATGCCTGTGCCTTGAAAAATGCCGAATATATGGTTTTTTTTTTTTTTTTTTTTTTTTTTTTTTTTTTTTTTTTTTTAACATGACGTGTGTGCAGTTAGCCTTACGGCTTTTACTGCTTCACCGGGCAGTAGGGGTGAGCGTGGGCTCTAACCGGCCTAGCAAATAAAACTACAAACTAAGTACCCGCGCCGGAGGGCACCCCCTGTGGGGTTCGAACCTCGGCTCTGGGCGGATACTGACGGGGAGAGGGTGAGAGATCATGGTTTTTAGGGAGTTTAGTGCAACTTTCGCTCTACGTTAATGACATGACGCGGCCCCCCGTCCGCGTTGAGGGGGGCTTTTTATCGGTACGATATGCAAACTAAGGGTCATGGAGGACGCTGGTGGTCGCGACGCGTTCGCGGTCGTACTCGCATCCGGCGAGTACGAAATATCGGTTGTGCAGTGTTGCGAGAGTCTCTGATCGATTTGATGTGGTCAAGGTAGACGGTGATCTCGTCGTCCGAGTCGTCTAGGACGTGCTTCGGACGACGGTGCTTAATTGAGAATCGGAGGGGAGTGTAGTTGACCGCCTGTACCACCAATTTACTTGGATGGTGAGTGGCAGAGTCAAAATACCGTTTGGACGTTTGCTTCATCCATTGCCTGATGGTAGGCAATTGGAAATCGGCATGGAGGCTTTTGTTACGGACGAACCATGGTGCGCCCACGGCCCGTCGCATAAACTTGTTTTGGACTATCTGCAAATAGTGGATGAGGTAACTCTTTGCGTGCGCGAAGACCGGGCTCGCATAGGTCATCATCGGTCGAATGCACGTCTTGTAAATTCTCACCTTGTTTTCAAGGGACATTTTACTGCGTGCATTCAGGAGGCAGTGTAATCGAAAAAGGGCAAATGAGGCACGGTTACGAGCGTATCTCAGATGGTCCTTGAAGTTTAACTTCTGATCGAGGATCACTCCCAAGTATTTGGCTTTCTTCTCCCAAGGGATCGGTTCACCAAACATTCGGACGGGATCTGCGGTGGGCTTGGGGTCGGCCCTGGAGAAGAGCACGGCGGCGCTCTTGGTGGGATTGACTTCGATCCTCCACTTCCTAAACCATTTGCCGAGGGCATCGGCTGAGGATTGGAGTTCTCGGTGGATGGCGGACGGGTCTCTACTGGAGTAGTAGAGAGCTGTGTCGTCGGCGTAGAGGGCTAGATGAGCCTTCTTGGGTTTGGGGATGTCGCTGGTGTACAGCGAGAACAGGAGCGGAGCAAGGACTGAGCCTTGGGGAACTCCTGCGCGTATCGGTCGGAGGGAGGAGTAATTTCCCTCGACGCGGTAGCGAAACGTTCGATCCGTGAGGAAGTCTCGTAGGATGTGCACGAGACGGTCAGGCACTTTGAGTAGAAGCAGCTTATATAATAAGCCGTTGTGCCAGACCTTATCGAACGCTTTGGCCACGTCGAAGAAGAGTGCTCCTGTATGGGCTCTTTGACGGGCAGCTTTCACCAGGATGTGTTCGACAATGCGATGCACCTGGTGAACGCTGGAGTGTCTGGCTCGAAAGCCAAACTGCTCGTCAGGGAGGATGTTGTTTGCGTGAATGAACGACGACAAACGGGCGTGGATGATACGCTCATAGAGTTTCCCCATGGCGCAGAGGAGGCTAATGGGGCGGTAATTCGCCGGGTCGGATTTGGGTTTGCCGGGTTTCGGGATACCAATCACGTTCGCCTGTTTCCACTGGTGTGGAAAGATGTTGTTGGAGAAGGCCGCGTTGAATATCGCGACCATCAGGCTGAGTAGAAGCAACGGGAGTTGCTTGAAAACGCGATTGGTGAGTCCGTCATATCCGGGGGCTTTGCGGGGGCGGAGTTCTCTGATCAGAGTTTTAACTTCGTCGATAGTTACTGGCCTCAGGGGATCGTCGTCGTCATCGACGTCGGCGTCCTCCCGGGAGGGCGCAGTTGAGGTCGGAGGGAGAGGGATGGCGAGCCTACGTTCTACCTCGGAGTCGACCTCATTGAGGTGATCCGGGTCTACAGGTAGGTTGCTGGGAGAACATTGGGTCTCTAGATTGTCGGCCATGCATTCAGCTTTTTCGTCGTCATCGAACGCAGGGCGTTGATTCGGACGCGTCAGCGGGGGGATGGTCCAGTCGGTGTCTGTCTTAAGTCGCTTGCAGAGCTGCCAAAAGGCCCTCCGCGAGGGTTGAATCTCGTCTAACGTCTTATCCCACTTGGAATTCCGCGATTCGATCATACGCTCCCGTACTGTACGCAGTAGGTCACGCATTCGAGTGCGGTTTTCTTCGGTGTTATAAGAGTCGTAGGCTCTGATGGCCGCATTCTTCTCGGTCACTAGCTCACGCAAATCGTCCGGGAGCTTCCAGCGTCTGAAATCGTCAGCCGCTGGGACCTCCCGGGAACATTCGTTCACTTGGATTTGAACGTGAGTCGTGAACGATCCGATAGCTGCGATCGTTTGTTCAGGGGTCTCTATGAGGGACGGGATTGAGTCTAAGTGCACCGACGTGGCTGACTTGAGTTTGCTCTCAAGTTTCTGCCAGTCGGTTACATATCTGGGTTTGAGGTTGCTGTCCGCGCCGGAGTGGCTTGTGCGGGAGGCAAGGCTAAGGACGACTGGCCTATGGTCAGAGTCTAACTCGTGGTGCACTTCTACAGAAGCCAAACGTAGGTTTATATTCTTAAGGAGTGCAATATCGAGTATGTCGGGTCGGTGATTGTCAATTTTGGGGAAGTGGGTCGGTTCGAGAGGAACTATAGGGTCGAACGGTATGCGTGTAACGCGACTTCATCGCGTTGTCTTGCTAGTCCGTCAGCGTTGTAAAACCCGATCTTTATAGATCTGGGTTTTAGTCTGCTAGTGAGTTGGGTAGTCATTAGCGGGTGTACAGCCATTACGGTTGTAGGGATTTGATAAAGCGGCGGTATACGTGAGCCGCGTCGATGGCCAGTTGGATGTTGGTCGGATTAGCTTCGGCCCTCTGGGAGAGGTCCTCAAACTGGTCGAGCAACTCCCAACCTTGAGTCTTAATGCGCTCGGCAAAACCTGAGGCGCGCCCTTTGCTATTCGCTTGGGGCGCCTTGGTTTTGGGCGCTGGGACTGATGACTTAGGAGTCTGGGCTCCTTTGGCCGGGGCCTTTGGAGCCTGTGACTTCTTAGTCAGCGGGTTGTAAGCCCAGCCCGATTGGACTGGGGCGGGAGGGGTCGCGCTGGTTGAGGGTTTGGGGGACGCCTCTTTAGTTGGGACTGGCCCAGCTTTAGGGGCGACCGCCTCACCCACAGCCTTGGGTGCGGTCGAGGGGACGTAGTCTGGCAGAGGCCAGTGTGGTCTCGCTGGTCGCAGGGATGTCTTTTGGACATCCAAGGACATGAGCGGGGGAGGGCTTGGTTGGGCCTTGGCGGAGCTAGTCTTCGCCTGAGGTTTTGACGCGTTGCGTTTACTGCGAGGCCGCCTGGCGGGTCTCCTAGCCGGTGCCTTGGGACAGCCGCGATAGTTCGCAGGGTGTCCCAGGGACTGGCAGTTGACGCAACCAGGTGGTTCGGAGCATTCACTACGGTCCTTGGGTCGGGTGCAGTCGGAGGTGTGGTGGCCGGGGGTCAGGCATTTAACGCACCTCGGAGCTACGTGACAGTTTCTTGACGAGTGCCCGAACAGTTGGCAGTTGTGGCACTGCCCCTGTACGGTCCCTCGCCGCGGTGGCTCGACGACAATGCCGCCGACACCGCAAACTGTTTTGAGGACAGTAAGGATTTTCTGTCCTTCTTTGGAGGGGTCAAGGTGGACCAGCACCATGTCAAAGGGCTCGCCACCGTTTGATCGGCGCATCCGATGCACCTCTCTCACGGGGTACCCCTGGGTGATTAGGTCCTCCTTGATTGAGTCGATAGGAAGGTGACGGCAGACTCGGCGGATTACCACGCGGAGTGTTTTGTCCTCAGCGGTGCCGTAAGTGTAGTAGTCTACCTTACGTGCATCGAAGAGAGCCGTCGTTGTCCTGTACTCATTGGGGGTCTGCAGCTGTATTTTATACATCTGCTCTTTGAGGATGTAAGTAGTGCTAAGTGCGACTACTCCTTTGGACTTTAACGCAGTTGACAAGTCTTCCCACTTATCTATACTGAGTAGCATGATAGGTGGGGGCTTGATGAGCTTGGCCGTGAGGCCAGATTTGGCCTTAGCCTGAGAGGCGGGGGCGGAGTGGGTGGAGGGGGAGGGAGCTGAGTTTGACCCGGAGGGTTTCTCAGTCCGGAGTTTTTTGGTCTTGGCGCTCTTCTTGCTCTTGTTCTGAGTTGAACACTCAGAGTCAGAGCCCGAGGAGCTGGCCGAGGATGACGACGACGACTTGTCAGCGCGGGTCCGCTTATCAGCTTTCCCTTTGCGCTTGACAGTAAGCCACTTGTCGTGGGAATCGTCATCGCTGTCGGGTTGCACGACGTCCATCTCTTCCTCTACGATTAGTAGCGGCTGAGATGGAGAGGGGGTGCGGTTGCGGGGGAGTGGTGATTGTCTGTCCGTCTGTGTGAACGGGGCAGAAGAGGAGGGGACAGAGAGATTGAGATTCTCCTGCGCAGATGCGCCGGAGCAAGGGGGATCGTCTAGCATGAGCTTTGTCTTGACGGTCTCCATCAAGTTTACCCAGCCATGGGTCGGACTTGAGGAGCTTGAAGAGCGCTTCAACGAAGCGGGGATCCTTGGTAATGTCTACCATGGAGGCGGGTACGGGGGCGGCCATCTTGTGATGGTTTTAAAAGCCTAACAACTACCGAATAATTACGTTAGTTCGCTCCCGGAGCGTTCCGAGAAGAAGAACTAACAAGAAACTTCTCGGCAGTCGCTCTAACAGTTGAATGTCCCTTAACAACTATCACCTCGGGTTGGACGGGCCCGAGGGTGTGTTGGTGTGTGTATCACCCTCCTCGCCGGGTCAGACGAGGAGGTATGTGTACCTATGGTGAGCCCTAAGCTTGTATCCCTCTCGCCAGTCTTATTGTGCGAAAGGGTTCCTAGCAGCTCTAATGCAGAGGGCGATATGGGCCGAAGCCGTCAGCACCCAAACAACAAGAGAGAATGGGAAGGTAGGGTAAGGAGGTGGGATTCCGATTTGGAGTTGACTAGGGTAGCCCCCAAGGCCAATGATTCCAAACCGCTTCCAATTAACTGGCGTTGCTCTGAAGGAGCAAGGCCTAGTGCTTGGGGCTACACTAACTTGGCTTAGTTGGCACGGTTACGTTTCCACCAAGTACCACTAGAAAAGTGGATTTTCCCTGAAGGGGCACGAAAGTACAAAGAAACACACACTATATTGGGGTAGCGCTGTCTTGAAAAAGACGCCACTGCACCAATTAATAGTGTGAAGGTTTGCCGAGATTCAACCAATCTGACGATCGATTTATCTCAACTGACGAACGTACACGAGCACGTATAGTCGGAAATAGTCGGGTAAGGCAGGAGCGCACGAACGTGTCCGTGCGCGTCGGCTGTCCAAACGAGACTCCAATGTATGGGCGCAAAGCACCTATATATATACTCCACGCCGGTCGAGTCTATGAGATTTAATTTGATAAATTTAACAGGTTGTATGTGGCTGACCTATATAAATAGGGTGTCGGTAGACGCGTCTTGAGAAGGTCTAATTAGTTGGTAAATAAAATTTTAGGGATCCGTACAAAATTTGGTTAAAAACACCCAAAAACCTGAGACTACGGGTGTTTTGTATGAAAATTGACTTTTTTAGCAAAAAATCTCAAAAGTCTTTCGCAATACTACCACAAACAGGGTGTCAGGAGATGCGTCTTATTGAGATTTTGCTAAATGCACTATTAAAACAATTATATGTAGATAGTATAAATTAAAATAGCCAAAAAACGGTGAACTTTTGGTCAAAAATTTCACTATGTATAGGAAAATGTCTTTTTTAAGTATCACCTATATATTTAAGCCGCCAGTTGGTTTTAGTTATTTAGGTATATATATAATAGAGGTAAGTATATATTGTAAACGGTTTGATTATGTATAATTTTGAAAATATTTTATGTTTCAGGTGGCGGGCGGGCCAATTTTGCTGTCGCAACGGTTTCCGACGCTTCCCTACCACTTTCCCTGGAGTCTGACCCCACCAGATGGGTGTCTTCGGGTAGACAAAGACCAGGGCTGTTGATTAAAAGTGGTTGGGTTCGAAGCTCCCGAAGAAAATTTTTCAGGACGAGCAGAATACGGCGCGACACCCGAAAAAAAAACTAAGAAAATTTAATATAAAATTGATTTAAAAATAACTTAACCACTATAAAGAATGTGAGGCGTTGTTTTGTGTATCGGTAGGTCTATATACACGTTATTTGCACCGTTGGGAACGTCCGAATCGGATGCCTGTGCCTTGAAAAATGCCGAATATATGGTTTTTTTTTTTTTTTTTTTTTTTTTTTTTTTTAACATGACGTGTGTGCAGTTAGCCTTACGGCTTTTACTGCTTCACCGGGCAGTAGGGGTGAGCGTGGGCTCTAACCGGCCTAGCAAATAAAACTACAAACTAAGTACCCGCGCCGGA
This sequence comes from Pseudoips prasinana, assembly GCA_951640165.1. Taxonomy (NCBI): domain Eukaryota; kingdom Metazoa; phylum Arthropoda; class Insecta; order Lepidoptera; family Nolidae; genus Pseudoips; species Pseudoips prasinana. Next base: position 36,753,032 of record OX621248.1, read on the forward strand.
GGGCACCCCCTGTGGGGTTCGAACCTCGGCTCTGGGCGGATACTGACGGGGAGAGGGTGAGAGATCATGGTTTTTAGGGAGTTTAGTGCAACTTTCGCTCTACGTTAATGACATGACGCGGCCCCCCGTCCGCGTTGAGGGGGGCTTTTTATCGGTACGATATGCAAACTAAGGGTCATGGAGGACGCTGGTGGTCGCGACGCGTTCGCGGTCGTACTCGCATCCGGCGAGTACGAAATATCGGTTGTGCAGTGTTGCGAGAGTCTCTGATCGATTTGATGTGGTCAAGGTAGACGGTGATCTCGTCGTCCGAGTCGTCTAGGACGTGCTTCGGACGACGGTGCTTAATTGAGAATCGGAGGGGAGTGTAGTTGACCGCCTGTACCACCAATTTACTTGGATGGTGAGTGGCAGAGTCAAAATACCGTTTGGACGTTTGCTTCATCCATTGCCTGATGGTAGGCAATTGGAAATCGGCATGGAGGCTTTTGTTACGGACGAACCATGGTGCGCCCACGGCCCGTCGCATAAACTTGTTTTGGACTATCTGCAAATAGTGGATGAGGTAACTCTTTGCGTGCGCGAAGACCGGGCTCGCATAGGTCATCATCGGTCGAATGCACGTCTTGTAAATTCTCACCTTGTTTTCAAGGGACATTTTACTGCGTGCATTCAGGAGGCAGTGTAATCGAAAAAGGGCAAATGAGGCACGGTTACGAGCGTATCTCAGATGGTCCTTGAAGTTTAACTTCTGATCGAGGATCACTCCCAAGTATTTGGCTTTCTTCTCCCAAGGGATCGGTTCACCAAACATTCGGACGGGATCTGCGGTGGGCTTGGGGTCGGCCCTGGAGAAGAGCACGGCGGCGCTCTTGGTGGGATTGACTTCGATCCTCCACTTCCTAAACCATTTGCCGAGGGCATCGGCTGAGGATTGGAGTTCTCGGTGGATGGCGGACGGGTCTCTACTAGAGTAGTAGAGAGCTGTGTCGTCGGCGTAGAGGGCTAGATGAGCCTTCTTGGGTTTGGGGATGTCGCTGGTGTACAGCGAGAACAGGAGCGGAGCAAGGACTGAGCCTTGGGGAACTCCTGCGCGTATCGGTCGGAGGGAGGAGTAATTTCCCTCGACGCGGTAGCGAAACGTTCGATCCGTGAGGAAGTCTCGTAGGATGTGCACGAGACGGTCAGGCACTTTGAGTAGAAGCAGCTTATATAATAAGCCGTTGTGCCAGACCTTATCGAACGCTTTGGCCACGTCGAAGAAGAGTGCTCCTGTATGGGCTCTTTGACGGGCAGCTTTCACCAGGATGTGTTCGACAATGCGATGCACCTGGTGAACGCTGGAGTGTCTGGCTCGAAAGCCAAACTGCTCGTCAGGGAGGATGTTGTTTGCGTGTATAAACGACGACAAACGGGCGTGGATGATACGCTCATAGAGTTTCCCCATGGCGCAGAGGAGGCTAATGGGGCGGTAATTCGCCGGGTCGGATTTGGGTTTGCCGGGTTTCGGGATACCAATCACGTTCGCCTGTTTCCACTGGTGTGGAAAGATGTTGTTGGAGAAGGCCGCGTTGAATATCGCGACCATCAGGCTGAGTAGAAGCAACGGGAGTTGCTTGAAAACGCGATTGGTGAGTCCGTCATATCCGGGGGCTTTGCGGGGGCGGAGTTCTCTGATCAGAGTTTTAACTTCGTCGATAGTTACTGGCCTCAGGGGATCGTCGTCGTCATCGACGTCGGCGTCCTCCCGGGAGGGCGCAGTTGAGGTCGGAGGGAGAGGGATGGCGAGCCTACGTTCTACCTCGGAGTCGACCTCATTGAGGTGATCCGGGTCTACAGGTAGGTTGCTGGGAGAACATTGGGTCTCTAGATTGTCGGCCATGCATTCAGCTTTTTCGTCGTCATCGAACGCAGGGCGTTGATTCGGACGCGTCAGCGGGGGGATGGTCCAGTCGGTGTCTGTCTTAAGTCGCTTGCAGAGCTGCCAAAAGGCCCTCCGCGAGGGTTGAATCTCGTCTAACGTCTTATCCCACTTGGAATTCCGCGATTCGATCATACGCTCCCGTACTGTACGCAGTAGGTCACGCATTCGAGTGCGGTTTTCTTCGGTGTTATAAGAGTCGTAGGCTCTGATGGCCTCATTCTTCTCGGTCACTAGCTCACGCAAATCGTCCGGGAGCTTCCAGCGTCTGAAATCGTCAGCCGCTGGGACCTCCCGGGAACATTCGTTCACTTGGATTTGAACGTGAGTCGTGAACGATCCGATAGCTGCGATCGTTTGTTCAGGGGTCTCTATGAGGGACGGGATTGAGTCTAAGTGCACCGACGTGGCTGACTTGAGTTTGCTCTCAAGTTTCTGCCAGTCGGTTACATATCTGGGTTGGAGGTTGCTGTCCGCGCCGGAGTGGCTTGTGCGGGAGGCAAGGCTAAGGACGACTGGCCTATGGTCAGAGTCTAACTCGTGGTGCACTTCTACAGAAGCCAAACGTAGGTTTATATTCTTAAGGAGTGCAATATCGAGTATGTCGGGTCGGTGATTGTCAATTTTGGGGAAGTGGGTCGGTTCGAGAGGAACTATAGGGTCGAACGGTATGATTGCCAAGTGATCAGCAAGTGCGCGGCCGTTCAAGTTACTCGAACGGCAGCTCCATTGCTGGTGCTTGGAGTTTAGATCGCCTGCCACAATGACAGAGCTATCTAAGTCATACAATGCTTGTAGGTCGCTACGTAGCATTTCCTTGACTGGGGGAAGGTAGGCCGAGACTATAGTGATTGGCTGATGGCCTGTCATACCTATTCGGCAGACAGAGACTTCGATGTTCTTCAGCTCGGGGGGGTCCAAAGGTACGCAATGCAATGATTTCTTAAAGTAAATCAGCGTGCCCCCTTTGGTGGAGTGGGTCCTATCGTTGCGAACTATTCGATAGTTGGCAACCGTAGGACTTCTCCGTTTGTTCGGTTTAAGGAAGGTCTCTTGGACGAGGAGGAGATCAAGTTGATGATCGCAGAGGAATGCTGCGACTTCATCGCGTTGTCTTGCTAGTCCGTCAGCGTTGTAAAACCCGATCTTTATAGATCTGGGTTTTAGTCTGCTAGTGAGTTGGGTAGTCATTAGCGGGTGTACAGCCATTACGGTTGTAGGGATTTGATAAAGCGGCGGTATACGTGAGCCGCGTCGATGGCCAGTTGGATGTTGGTCGGATCATAATAAATAATAATAATAAAATGCGTTTATTTCCTTAAATTTGTACAATTAAGTTGCCGGGGCTTCCCAGAAAGTAATCCGAAGATACTTGAGATGGGATAAACCTCGCTCTCCCTCGATTAGTTAACACTTTTTATTTGTGCTAAAAGGTATGAGTTACACATTTTATATTAAACCAATAATAAGAAAATTAAAATCGTGTTTAAGGCAGTGTGTGAAAATTAGAGTGTGTTTAGTATAAACGTGTGTTTAAACATGTGTTTATGAGTGTGTGAATATATAATTTGTGTGTATGTGTGGGTGTGTGAATGAGTGGGCGTGTGTATGTGTGAATGAGTGTAGAGGTGTGCTGGAGTGTGTGTGTGAGTGAATGTGTGTGGTATGTGTTTATGTGTGTGTGAGTGTATGTGTTTATGTGTGTGTGAGTGTATGTGTTTATGTGTGTGTGTGTGTGTGTATGTGTTTGTGTATCTGTGTGCTTGACGTTCAACCCGAAGTCACCAGAATGCCTTCCACTGCATCATAATTAATTGTAAAGAGCCATTCCGTCAATGTCTTCTTACACTCATACAGCTGCATAGGGTAAATGTTAAGTATGCGATTAACTTTGTTATAAACGCGTGGGGCTTGACTTACATTTTGGCGACTAGCAAAAATTGAACGTGCTGAGTATGTAGGGGCCACTATATCACATCGTCTTTTTTTAAGTTTGGGATGGCTGAAGGGTAGAATTTTGTGATATCTTAGTACCATGTGTAGTATGTAAAGTTTTCTAACGGAGAGTAGCTTAGAACTTGCGTATAGAGTTTCAGTAGGGAACCTGTAGGGCTTACAGTACATGACCTTAATCAAGGATCGCTGTGCCCTCTCTAGATCTATAAAATACGACTTAGCTGCTCCTCCCCACACCGAGATACAATATATGATTACAGATTGAGCCAGTGCGATATAGATTGTATTCAGTAGTTCTGCATTCATAACATGTCTCAAAGATTTGAAAACCCATATGAGTTTTCTTACCCTCCCTATAGTTATTTCGAGGTGTGGGTACCAGCTTAACCTTTGATCTACTACAATACCAAGGTACTTGACGGAGTTTACCTTATGAATAACAGGGCAACCACAGGAAGATTGGGTTGGGGTACGACAAGAATTGTATTCTAATGTTAAAGTCAGGCCCAGGCTGAGAGTTTGCGTATTTAGTGAAGCAGACGTAGTTGGTTTTTTGGGTATTTAGCGTAAGTAGATTTTCACGTAGCCAATCACTAACTTTAGCCAGTCCCTTCTCAGCCTCCAGCCTAACCTTGTCCCAGGTCTTAGCAGAGAAGATAATAGCGGTGTCATCCGCGTAGGACAGTATCCTTGCACCGTTGATAATAAGGTTACAGAGTTCGTTAATGTAAATCAAAAAGAGCGTCGGGCCAAGGACACTGCCCTGCGGGACGCCATACGTCACGTTCTCTTCGTTGCTAACATGGTTTTCAATTTTTACCCCCTGTTTCCTGTTTTGGAGGTAACTGCTAAGAAGCGAGAGAGCAGAACCTCGGAATCCTGAGTTCTCCAGCCTATGTAAAAGTTTAGAGATTGAGACAGTATCAAAGGCCTTTTTGAGGTCAAGAAAGACCACCAGGCATTTGTTCCCCTTATCTACTTCCTTGGTTATCACAGTAGCAAGTTCCTCAGTAGCATCTTGGGCTGATATTCCCTTTCTAAAACCATATTGAGAGGAGGATAAGACGTTATATTTAGTCAGGTAGTTTACTATTCTGGAGTTTAAGAGCTTCTCAATGATTTTAGAAATGGAGGTCAACACAGAAATAGGCCGATAATTGTTAACGTCGTCTTTATCTCCACTCTTATACACAGGGGTAACAACTGAGCGCTTAAGAAGGTAGGGGAAGATACCTGTGTTAAAGCATAGGTTGGCCAGGTTACAGATCAGCGGGACTAAGATCTCTTTGGCCTGTTTTAGGAAAAGGGTAGGAATTCCGTCCCACCCTGGTGCACTCCCAGAGTCTAGAGACATCAGAATATTTTCAACTTCCTCCTGAGTGGTCTCTAGGAGAACAAAAGAGGACAGATTAGGGCTGTCTGTGTTACAAGATGTAGGGGGCGAGTTACTACTTAGGATTTTCTGAGCTAGAGTTTGTCCAATGTTTATAAAATAATTATTAACATAGTTTACAGAGTCTTGGGGACATGATTTTAACTTAAGTAGGTCGCTATTAGAGCTCCTGGGTGGCTTATAATTTGTGATGTCATTGATGGTTGACCACAACGCCCGAGGGTTTTTAGCAGATGCTTTGATTTTGTCTTTATTGTATTTATTTTTAAGTTTTTTTAAAAGGTTCCCACAGAAAGTCCGATATCGTCTATATGTAATCGCTAGAATTTGATTAAGTGGGTTTGACTTGAGTTTAATGAAAATTGAATTTCTTAGTCTAATACACCGTAGGGCACCTGTTGTTATCCAGGGTTTAATAATTCTTTTGCTATTCGTGATAATTAAATTTTTAGAGTTCGAAAGTAAAGCGGTCTTGACCAATTCTATAAGCGCAAAGGCGTAAGTATCAGGGTCTTTGAAGATGTTAAAAAAGGAGGTATCAATATTTTTTAGACTATTGTGAGCATTTTCGTAGTTGACTATTGTTTTGTACTTTTTAGGTTTACTATAGTAATAATTACTCTCGAGAGATAACAAAATCAGGCAGTGGTCTGTTACGGTTGTATTCAAAACCGCTGTAAAAGCTATATTTTTTTGTTTGTCAAGACTCATGAAGACGTGATCTAGGCATCCATCCCCCCTCGTGGGTAGGTTGTGAGATGGTAACAGTCCATGTGTAGATAGCATATTTAGGTAGGTTAGTCTATTGTTTCTTTCATTATTTGTTTCAGTAGGGGAAATAATTAAGTCGATATTAATGTCCCCTAAGATTAAAACGTTTTTATTAGGAGTCATATTCTCAAGATGATTGTTAAGGGATGTAATGAAGTTACCTGCTTGTGGAAATGATGGGGAACGGTAGATACCCAGTATAGTGAAATTTGATATTTTTAACTCGAGTCCAGTGGCATTTACAAGGTTTAGTTCTTTAAATTTTACTGATAATTTATTTGTGATGTATACTACTACCCCGTCACTTTGGTTAATTTGGTGTTTTGTTTGGAAAGATGTGTAATTTACTAATTGTGGTATATTTTTTTTAGAGTTTAGCCAACACTCTGTGAGAATCAGAATATCTACTTCATATTTTAGTTGTGATAGGGTGAGTTGCAAGTCATCAAAATTTTTGTATATACTTCTAATGTTTTGTGTTAAAATAATTAAATTGTGTAGAAAATTACCCGTGTTTAATTTGAGTTCTTCTATATTACACTTGATCGAATCTGACGGTTTAATCTGATCAATTTCCTTTAATGTATCGAAATTATCCATTTAAACATATCAAGTTAGTACTTACGGGGTTGCAACCAGGGTAGTTAGATGGTATGAGTATTAGCGGATCAGGTTCTAGGAAGAGTAAGAACACACAGATGAATTCAACATTTTGTATAGGGGAAAACGGGGGGTAACAGACTATATGTTTTAAAACCAAGTAGTAGAGGTTTTCTACTAATATAGATTTAGAACTATTGTATCTGAGGTTGTATACGGCGTGTAGGTTTGTTGTTATGTTTGTGTTTTGAGCGTGTTTTTGTTTTGTGTCGGGGATCAAGTGATATATATGTGGGATATATCGTTGGTAGTAGTAATTATGGTATAGTGGTGTATAGGTTTGTAATGGTTTGTAAGTAGATTTCTGTGAGCACTCTAATATATAGTAGACCTTTGATATTTCCTTTATCAAGCTAGGCAATCCATACCCAGCCTGGCAAAGGGAGCATTGTGTATAGACGTGTATAAGTGAGTAGACGTGCCTAATTGTGTATACGTGTATAAGTGTGTAGACGTGTATAAATGGGTAGACGTGTATAAGTGTGTAGACGTATATGAGTGTGTGGACGTGTATAAGTGTGCATACATGTATAAGTGTGTAGACGTGAGTAAGTGAGTAGACGTGTAAAAGTGTGTGGACGTATGTAAGTGTGTAGACGTATATAAGTGTGTGGACATGTATAAGTTTGTTTACAGTTTTGTGTGCGTGTTTTGTTGTATAGTAGCCATTTAACATGTTATTTAACAAATTAGATTTTGGGCTTAGGTACTCTATTTTAAGTAGGAGAAACAGTTTTAAGATATATATACCCATAGTTAGTCATTGTTCTTGCATGAGTTGTTGCACCTGTGCTTCGTGTTGTATATGGATAATTTTTGATGTTTCATCTTTCCGGATCAAAACCTTTCCCAAAGAGGTCCAGCAATACTTAAATTTTCCAGCTTTTTTCAGGTCTCGAGCTAAGAAAAACAGACGAGCCCCCTTAGGAGTAAGTTGTTCAGCTATAAAAACAGGAGTGTCTTCGTTGCTTGTGAGGCCTAGATGTTTAGCCTGTAGACGAGTCCTGTTCATAAGGTTAAAGTCTTTTACTTTTTTCAGGAGGTCGGATCTCAATATTGGCGACCTTAATTCTACTACGATTGTAGGTTTCTTCTCTCCCTCTCCACGGGGTTTCAGGCGGAAAATGTCGCTTATATCGCTTCCATTTAAACCAAGATGAATGGTTTTTGAAAGATTTACAACCATTTGTAACAGATCATCCCTGGTTTCCTGGGGCTTTTTAGGGACATTTTTAATTTCTACGCAGGTCTTGCGTGACTGCCTATGGAGGTCTTCTACTTTGTTCTCCAATAAACAAATGTACTCCCGGTCCTTTTTAGACTGATTTTCAAGAGTTGCAATTTTTCCGCGGTACTCCTCGTTTTGTGCAGTTAGGAGTGAGACAGCCGCGTCAATTTTAGCATTAGACTCGGCTAACTCCTGCAATTTATCGGATATGGATGCGAGCTCTTTACTTTGGGCGCCAACGAGCGAGCTAATTAAGTCTCTTATCTCGTCTTTAAAAACCGTGAATTTATTGGGTGAGGAAGCTTCGTCTCTTGGTCGTTTGTTACGTTGTGTCACATTTTCCTCGAGCGAAGGGAATTCTTCATTATTAGATGATGTTTTATTCAGGGAGGGGTCCGAGGAATACTGTGGCATTTCAGTTAAGTTGCGATCCGGAATAGGCGATCGTGAAGGCGGCGTTCTCCGCACTGACATTTTAAAGTAGGCCTATTTGGTGTTTAGTAGCCGACGGCAGTTAATAATCAGCAGGTAGCTACACTCTACCGGAGGTAGCGGGCGGAGTCTAGTAGAGGGCCGCAGATGCAGATAGTGGTCTATATAAGTTTGTTTCACTCACGCGTGTACGGGGCGGCGTCGCTCTGAGGTCCAAGCGTGCGCGCAGACAGCTGTCTCCCGCTTTCCAAAAGGTCGGTCGGTCTCACTCTCACGATGTGGGCGGCGCGCGGTAGTCGACGTGTGCGCAGGTTGTTGTCTCTTTTGCGCACGTAGCACGGTCTCCTTCGGACAATGTGGGCGGGCCGTAGTAGTCAGGACCAGTACTTAGCTATGTATTCCTGGTACGCAGCTGATTTATTTACTAATTTCTGTTTAATTTAATTTAGTTTAAATTGGACACAGAGACTGTTAGCACGACCGGTCTGAACGGAATCCACGAGGGAAGGGGATCAGCTTCGGCCCTCTGGGAGAGGTCCTCAAACTGGTCGAGCAACTCCCAACCTTGAGTCTTAATGCGCTCGGCAAAACCTGAGGCGCGCCCTTTGCTATTCGCTTGGGGCGCCTTGGTTTTGGGCGCTGGGACTGATGACTTAGGAGTCTGGGCTCCTTTGGCCGGGGCCTTTGGAGCCTGTGACTTCTTAGTCAGCGGGTTGTAAGCCCAGCCCGATTGGACTGGGGCGGGAGGGGTCGCGCTGGTTGAGGGTTTGGGGGACGCCTCTTTAGTTGGGACTGGCCCAGCTTTAGGGGCGACCGCCTCACCCACAGCCTTGGGTGCGGTCGAGGGGACGTAGTCTGGCAGAGGCCAGTGTGGTCTCGCTGGTCGCAGGGATGTCTTTTGGACATCCAAGGACATGAGCGGGGGAGGGCTTGGTTGGGCCTTGGCGGAGCTAGTCTTCGCCTGAGGTTTTGACGCGTTGCGTTTACTGCGAGGCCGCCTGGCGGGTCTCCTAGCCGGTGCCTTGGGACAGCCGCGATAGTTCGCAGGGTGTCCCAGGGACTGGCAGTTGACGCAACCAGGTGGTTCGGAGCATTCACTACGGTCCTTGGGTCGGGTGCAGTCGGAGGTGTGGTGGCCGGGGGTCAGGCATTTAACGCACCTCGGAGCTACGTGACAGTTTCTTGACGAGTGCCCGAACAGTTGGCAGTTGTGGCACTGCCCCTGTACGGTCCCTCGCCGCGGTGGCTCGACGACAATGCCGCCGACACCGCAAACTGTTTTGAGGACAGTAAGGATTTTCTGTCCTTCTTTGGAGGGGTCAAGGTGGACCAGCACCATGTCAAAGGGCTCGCCACCGTTTGATCGGCGCATCCGATGCACCTCTCTCACGGGGTACCCCTGGGTGATTAGGTCCTCCTTGATTGAGTCGATAGGAAGGTGACGGCAGACTCGGCGGATTACCCCGCGGAGTGTTTTGTCCTCAGCGGTGCCGTAAGTGTAGTAGTCTACCTTACGTGCATCGAAGAGAGCCGTCGTTGTCCTGTACTCATTGGGGGTCTGCAGCTGTATTTTATACATCTGCTCTTTGAGGATGTAAGTAGTGCTAAGTGCGACTACTCCTTTGGACTTTAACGCAGTTGACAAGTCTTCCCACTTATCTATACTGAGTAGCATGATAGGTGGGGGCTTGATGAGCTTGGCCGTGAGGCCAGATTTGGCCTTAGCCTGAGAGGCGGGGGCGGAGTGGGTGGAGGGGGAGGGAGCTGAGTTTGACCCGGAGGGTTTCTCAGTCCGGAGTTTTTTGGTCTTGGCGCTCTTCTTGCTCTTGTTCTAAGTTGAACACTCAGAGTCAGAGCCCGAGGAGCTGGCCGAGGATGACGACGACGACTTGTCAGCGCGGGTCCGCTTATCAGCTTTCCCTTTGCGCTTGACAGTAAGCCACTTGTCGTGGGAATCGTCGTCGCTGTCGGGTTGCACGACGTCCATCTCTTCCTCTACGATTAGTAGCGGCTGAGATGGAGAGGGGGTGCGGTTGCGGGGGAGTGGTGATTGTCTGTCCGTCTGTGTGAACGGGGCAGAAGAGGAGGGGACAGAGAGATTGAGATTCTCCTGCGCAGATGCGCCGGAGCAAGGGGGATCGTCTAGCATGAGCTTTGTCTTGACGGTCTCCATCAAGTTTACCCAGCCAACTGGGTCGGACTTGAGGAGCTTGAAGAGCGCTTCAACGAAGCGGGGATCCTTGGTAATGTCTACCATGGAGGCGGGTACGGGGGCGGCCATCTTGTGATGGTTTTAAAAGCCTAACAACTACCGAATAATTACGTTAGTTCGCTCCCGGAGCGTTCCGAGAAGAAGAACTAACAAGAAACTTCTCGGCAGTCGCTCTAACAGTTGAATGTCCCTTAACAACTATCACCTCGGGTTGGACGGGCCCGAGGGTGTGTTGGTGTGTGTATCACCCTCCTCGCCGGGTTAGACGAGGAGGTATGTGTACCTATGGTGAGCCCTAAGCTTGTATCCCTCTCGCCAGTCTTATTGTGCGAAAGGGTTCCTAGCAGCTCTAATGCAGAGGGCGATATGGGCCGAAGCCGTCAGCACCCAAACAACAAGAGAGAATGGGAAGGTAGGGTAAGGAGGTGGGATTCCGATTTGGAGTTGACTAGGGTAGCCCCCAAGGCCAATGATTCCAAACCGCTTCCAATTAACTGGCGTTGCTCTGAAGGAGCAAGGCCTAGTGCTTGGGGCTACACTAACTTGGCTTAGTTGGCACGGTTACGTTTCCACCAAGTACCACTAGAAAAGTGGATTTTCCCTGAAGGGGCACGAAAGTACAAAGAAACACACACTATATTGGGGTAGCGCTGTCTTGAAAAAGACGCCACTGCACCAATTAATAGTGTGAAGGTTTGCCGAGATTCAACCAATCTGACGATCGATTTATCTCAACTGACGAACGTACACGAGCACGTATAGTCGGAAATAGTCGGGTAAGGCAGGAGCGCACGAACGTGTCCGTGCGCGTCGGCTGTCCAAACGAGACTCCAATGTATGGGCGCAAAGCACCTATATATATACTCCACGCCGGTCGAGTCTATGAGATTTAATTTGATAAATTTAACAGGTTGTATGTGGCTGACCTATATAAATAGGGTGTCGGTAGACGCGTCTTGAGAAGGTCTAATTAGTTGGTAAATAAAATTTTAGGGATCCGTACAAAATTTGGTTAAAAACACCCAAAAACCTGAGACTACGGGTGTTTTGTATGAAAATTGACTTTTTTAGCAAAAAATCTCAAAAGTCTTTCGCAATACTACCACAAACAGGGTGTCAGGAGATGCGTCTTGTTGAGATTTTGCTAAATGCACTATTAAAACAATTATATGTAGATAGTATAAATTAAAATAGCCAAAAAACGGTGAACTTTTGGTCAAAAATTTCACTATGTATAGGAAAATGTCTTTTTTAAGTATCACCTATATATTTAAGCCGCCAGTTGGTTTTAGTTATTTAGGTATATATATAATAGAGGTAAGTATATATTGTAAACGGTTTGATTATGTATAATTTTGAAAATATTTTATGTTTCAGGTGGCGGGCGGGCCAATTTTGCTGTCGCAACGGTTTCCGACGCTTCCCTACCACTTTCCCTGGAGTCTGACCCCACCAGATGGGTGTCTTCGGGTAGGCAAAGACCAGGGCTGTTGATTAAAAGTGGTTGGGTTCGAAGCTCCCGAAGAAAATTTTTCAGGACGAGCAGAATACGGCGCGACACCCGAAAAAAAAACTAAGAAAATTTAATATAAAATTGATTTAAAAATAACTTAACCACTATAAAGAATGTGAGGCGTTGTTTTGTGTATCGGTAGGTCTATATACACGTTATTTGCACCGTTGGGAACGTCCGAATCGGATGCCTGTGCCTTGAAAAATGCCGAATGTATGGTTTTTTTTTTTTTTTTTTTTTTTTTTTTTTTTTTTTTTAACGTGACGCGTGCAGTTAGCCTCTCGGCTTTTACTGCTTCACCGGACAGTAGGGGTGAGCGTGGGCTCTAACCGGCCTAGCAAATAAAACTACAAACTAAGTACCCGCGCCGGAGGGCGCCCCCTGTGGGGCTCGAACCTCGGCTCTGGGCGGATACTGACGGGGAGAGGGCGAGAGATCATGGCTTTTAGGGAGTTTAGTGCAACTTTCGCTCTACGTTAATGACATGATGCGGCCCCCCGTCCGCGTTGAGGGGGGCTTTTTATCGGTACGATATGCAAACTAAGGGTCATGGAGGACGCTGGTGGTCGCGACGCGTTCGCGGTCGTACTCGCATCCGGCGAGTACGAAATATCGGTTGTGCAGTGTTGCGAGAGTCTCTAATCGATTTGATGTGCTCATGGTAAACGGTGGTCTCGTCGTCCGGTTCGTCTAGGACGTGCTTCGGACGACGGTGCTTAATTGTGAGTCGGAGGGGAAAAAAACAAAAAAAAAAAAAAAAAAAAAAAAAGGTTAGGTTAGGTTGGGGAACCACCCCACAGTGCTTGCGTCCACGTCGCGTTCCCCGGAAACGTCCCAGTTCTGACCACCGTAACGGAGTGGCAGACTGGGTACGGCTAAAGTGCACTGTGCATCGTAGCTACCTATTGCGTTGAGAGCTACGAATTTTGCGGAATATGCCAAAACCTGCGCGGGATGCCCTCGGGCATTTTGTGAAACAAGGCCCTTCTCAGGGCCAACCCAAAGGCCCTTCTCAGGGCCAACCCAAAGGCCCTTCTCAGGGCCAACCAAAAGGCCCTTCTCAGGGCCAACGCGACGCGTCGGCGTCGGAAGGCAGAGCCTTCTACGGAGGGAGAGCGGGCGATGTGTCGGACTCCGACAATGAGTCCGTAACGTCGGATGTTAGCTCTATGGCGATCGATCCTCGATCGAGATCGGCATCGAGGAAGCGGACCTTCCTAAAGGTCGTGTCCGATGGCTCCTAGGGCTCGGGTTCAGCTCGGGTTAAGGAGCCAAAGAAAAAGATTAAGGCCAAAAAGGCAATTACAGCGGTAGAAACCCACGATGTGGGTTTGGTTGACGCCCAGCGCGAGTTGGACCTCGCCAGGCGGGAGCAGCTCCAGCAAGAGCTGGAGGAGCGGGTTGCGCACTGCGCAGTTTGTGCCGCCAGTGGCCGCCCTGCGGGCCATATAATGAAGGGGAGGAATTGCAGTCCTCCCCTTAAGAAGGGCAAAGTTCAGGCACCGACCCGGCCTGTCGCTGCCACCGCCGTCCCAGTGGCTGGGACCTCAGCGGCTGTGGAGGAGGAGGGTGCGATGACCGATTAATGGGTAGAGTCGAACATCGCATCCTCCAGGCGAACACCAACCACTGCAGAGCGGCCCAACAAGACCTGGAGGAGCAGGTAGCGGCCAGGGAGGAACGGGCGCGCGCCGCCCGCGCCAAATCCGGATACGGAGCGTCCCGCGTTCTGTACGCGGACCACTCCCTGGCCGAGCTGGAGCGGATGGCATTGGAGGACGAGGAGGTAATCGTCCAGGTCGCCACCAAGTCCTCCCACCTAAAAGGGACTTTTCAAAAGTCCCTCAAATGCCGGGCCGCCAGCATGCGCGGCATCGTCGCGGAGCTGGTCGACCGCAAGGCCAGCGACGAGTCGCGGCAACTGCAGGCGAAAGTGGATCGCCTGCAGCAGGAGGTAAGCCAGCTGCACCAAAAGCTGGCTGAAGCCACGGCCCGGCCATCCGAAGCCGAGCCTAGACCTGCGGCAGAGGGCCTTGCCTCCTCCCCCGGCCTTGAAGATGTCCTCCGCAAAGTTATGGCGGAGGAGAGGGCCTTTGTTCGGGCCTGCCTGGCGGGCATTGAGGACCGGCTCTTGCCGGAGAAAGTCCTCCGACCGCCACTTGCGGCGGACAAGAGGCGAGAGCCGGTGCCCACCTCCCAGAGGGAGGACGCCCTTCTCCCCTCCACCACCCCGACCAACCAGCAGGGCTGGACGAAGGTGGTTGGTAAGGGGAAGGGCAAAGGCAAAAGGACGGCAGCTGTCGTCCCTGCCGTTCCCGCCACCACCACTCCCAGCCAGTCCCAGCCGACTGGCAAAGGGAAAGGGAAGGGGAAGGGGAAGAGCACCCCTCCAGCCCCAGCCGTACCCACCACCACCCCTGCTGGTCAGTCGACTGGCACGGGAAAGGGGAAAGGGAAGAGTTCCCCCCCAGCCGGTGCCAAGAGGAACCTGGTTCCTCCCAAAACCGCAGCCGTCGTGATGACGCTCACTGCGGAGGCTGCGGAGCGGGGCGAGACATACGCGTCCGTAATGTTGCGGGCGCGCCAATGCCGATCCAACCAAACTGGGGATCGGCAAAGTCTCGTGCCGCCGGACACAGGCTGGGGCTCGTATCTTCGAGTTCCCCGGTGCTGAGGGCGGGAAACACGCCGACCTCTTCGCAGCAAAGCTGCAGGAGGTCATCGCGGACGCGGCGAAGGTGGCCAGGCCGGTGAAGTCGGCGGCCATCGAGGTGACGGACCTGGATGACTCCGTCACCAGGGAGGAGGTGGTGGCAGCGATCGCAGCCAATGGGGGCTGCGAAGTCGCAGCGGTGCAGGGCGGGGGCATCAGGCCCGGGCGCGGCGGCATGGGCACTATTCGCCTGGAGTGCCCTGTCGCCGCTGCCAAAGCCGTCCTCGAAAAGGGACGGCTCGCCGTCGGGTTCAGCTCGGGTGCGGTCCGGGCACTTGAGGACCAGCCGCTGAGGTGCTACAAGTGCTTCGGAATCGGCCACACCCGGGCCCTCTGTCCGTCCAGCGTAGATAGGACGGACAGCTGCTACCGCTGCGGCAAGGAGGGGCATAAATCCACCTCCTGCAAGGCCGCCGCACCGCACTGCGTGGTATGTGCCGCTAGTGGCCGCCCTGCGGGACATATTATGAAGGGGAGGAACTGCAGTCCTCCCCTTAAGAAGGGCAAAATACAGGCGCCGACCCGGCCTGTCATTGCCACCGCCGTCCCAGTGGCTGGGACCTCAGCGGCTGTGGAGGAGGGGGGTGCGATGACCGACTAATGGGTAGAGTCGAGCATCGCATCCTCCAGGCGAACACCAACCACTGCAGAGCGGCCCAGGATCTGCTGATGCAGACTGTGGCCGAGTGGTTGGTGGACGTGGCGGTGGTCGCCGAGCCGTACTCGATACCTGGCCGTTGGCTGGGTGATCGGGACGGCTTGGTGGCGTTGGTGTCGCGGCCTGCCACGGACTCCCCTCCCCTCTCGCTTTTAGAGAGGGGTCCGGGATACGTGGCCGCCGCGTGGGGAGAAATAGCCCTGGTCGGGGTCTATTTCTCCCCAAACCGCCCTCTAAGGGACTTCGAGGGTTTTCTCGAAGTCCTTACGGCAGTCGTCGGGAGGGCGGCACCACGTCAGGTCGTCGTGTTGGGCGACCTGAACGCCAAGGCGGTGGCCTGGGGCAACCCAGCGGCGTCATGTAACGTCCGGGGGCGCGCCGTCGAATTTTGGGCGGCTTCGTGCGGCGTGTCCCTCCTGAACAGGGGGGATGTTCACACGTGTGTGCGGCAACAGGGAGGGTCAGTGGTGGACGTGTCGTTCGCTACCCCTGTGCTAGCCACACGCGTTGTGAACTGGCGGGTGGAGATGGTGGAGACCCTGTCGGACCACCGATATGTGCGGTTCGACATCTCCACCCGGACTGGGAGGCAGCCCAGGAGGCTGCGTTCCTCCGGGACTGGCTCTCGCCCCCTGTTGAGGTCACGGACGTGGACGCCGCAGCGGTTCAGCTGCGGGGGTCCCTGACCGAGGTGTGCAACTCCAGCATGCCTCGGTCTCGCCGTCCGCCTCCCCGTCGCGCCGTTTATTGGTGGACGGGGGAGCTGGCGGCGCTACGGGCCGCGTGCGTGGAGGCCAGGAGGGCCTACACGCGGAGTCGGCGGCGCACCAGCCGATGTCAGGCTGAGGAGGACCGCCTCTACGCCTCTTACCTAGAGGCAAAGACGGTCCTCAAGTCGGAAATGTGCGCCGCCGAGGACTCGGCAAAGGCCGAGATGCTGGAGGGCCTCGACAGGGATCCGTTTGGGAGGCCGTATAAGCAGGCGCGGAGCCAGCTGCGCCCTTACGGTCCCCCATTAGCGGAGACCCTAGAGCCGGCGTTGCTGGATGGGGTGGTTCGGTCACTGTTTCCGCGCAGGACCGACTTCACCCCACCAACGATGAACCCCCCGCTGGGGGGGGTGGTGGCTTCGCCGGAGGAGGAGGTCCCTCCAGTATCGGTGGAGGAATTTCGCGCGGGGGTTCTGTCCCTCCGCGCGAAGAAGACGGCCCCTGGACCGGATGGTGTCCCCGCACGGGTGGTGGCCATCGCGGCGTCCCTCATGGAGGAAAGGTTTCGGGACCTCTTCAGCGCGTGCCTGACGGCTGGGAGGTTCCCGAAAATCTGGAAGGAGGGGCAGCTTTGCCTGCTCCGGAAGGAGGGACGCCCGCTGGACTCCCCCTCGGCATACCGGCCCATCGTTCTGCTCGATGAGGTCGGTAAACTGTTCGAGGGGATCCTCGCCACCCGGCTTAACAGCCACTTGCGGGAGGTAGGGCCGGACCTGTCGGACGCCCAGTTCGGGTTTCGACAAGGGCGTTCGACGGTCGACGCGGTGGCCCTACTCAGGGGCCACGTTCAGGAGGCGGTCGAGGCTGGGGACGGAGTGTTGGCGGTGTCGTTCGACATCGCCAACGCGTTCAACTCCGTGCCCCACTCGACCATATTGGAGGCACTCCGGTACCACGGAGTGCCCCAATATCTGCGGGCGATCCTGGCCAATTACCAAGAGGACCGGGAGGTCCTCTTGGCGGACAGAACGGCCAGGATCAGGCGCTACGGCGCGGAGTCCGGTGTTCCACAGGGTTCGGTGCTAGGGCCCCTCTTGTGGAACATCGGATTCGATTGGCTCCTGCGGGGCACCCTCCTCCAGGGCACGAGTGTCATCTGCTACGCGGATGACACTCTCCTCGTTGCCCGGGGGAGGGACTTTGGGGCGGCGGCCTGTTTGGCCTCAGCTGGCGGATCCTTAGTGGCAGGTAGGATCCGCCAGCTTGGTTTGAGGGTAGCGCTGAACAAGACCGAGGCCGTGTTCTTTCACGGGCCTCGGCAGCGCTGCCCTCCTGACGCCCACATCGTGGTGGAGGGCGTCCGGATAGGGGTCGGGGCCCAGATGAAGTATCTGGGCCTCGTGCTAGACAGCAGGTGGCGCTTCGGCCCGCACTTCAGCGGGCTGTCAACGCGCCTGCTGAAAGCCGCGGACGCCCTCTCATGGCTCCTCCCAAACCTGGGAGGGCCCAAGGAGCGATGCCGGCGCCTCTATGCCGGCATCCTGAAGAGCATGGCCCTGTACGGGGCACCCATCTGGGCGGACTCCCTCCACAGAAGGGAGAATGCAACCGCCATCCGCAGGCCCCAACGGGCCATTGCACAGCGGGTGGCGAGGGCCTACCGCTCAGTGGGTTTTGCGGCGGCGTGCGCTCTGGCCGGCACCCCTCCCTGGGAATTGGAGGCATGGGTGCTCGCCAGAGTGTATGAGTGGACGGCGCGGCGTAGCGCGCTGGGTGAGCGCCCCGCCGCGCAAGAGCGGGATGCCGTGCGGCGGGAGGCGAGGGACGCAATCGTCCTACACTGGACACAGGACCTCGCCTCCGCCACCTTTGGACGCCGGACGTTGGACGCGCTCGGTCCAGCCCTGCGGGACTGGCTCGAGCGCCCCCACGGTTTCCTCTCGTTCCGTCTAGTGCAGGTGTTGTCCGGACATGGTTGTTTCGGAACGCACCTGCACCGGATCCGGAGGGAGGAAACCCCGGCGTGCCACCATTGCGGAGCCGCGGAGGACACGGCGCAGCACACCCTCGAGGTGTGCCCAGCCTGGGCTGAGTTGCGCCGTGCCCTGACAGATGTGGTCGGGCTGGACCTCTCACTTCCCGGTGTGGTGAACTCCATGCTGGGGAGTGAGGAGGCTTGGGCGGCGGTTGCCTCCTTTTGCGAGAGTGTCATGTCGCAAAAAGAGGCGGCGGAGCGCGCGCGGGAGGATGATCCTCTCGCGCCGCCGCTCCGCAGGCGAAGAAGGGGTGGGAGACGGCGGTTGTACGATCGTCGCCTCCCTCCTTCTGGTGGTGATTAGCGGGCGACAGGCGCGGGGGCGCCTTCGCTCGCATTGCACTAATCACCACCCTCGTCGGGCGGGAACGGCCGAGCACTCACGGTCGTTCCCGGGCCCCTCCACTAAGGGAGGGGCGTGCGGGCCCCGCTGTAAAGGCGGGCGGTCGTCGGTGGGGGACTGGACGTAAAGGCTGTGCCGGTTTCCCAGTCCTCCTCCAAATAGACGATGCGGGAGTGCCGCTGGGTTATTTTAGTGGGTATGCCGGAGTAGCCGGAGAGTCCCACATAACCCGTCCATCCCCCAATGGGCGGGTATGCGTAACGCATTTTTTCCCAGCGCAAACAAAAAAAAAAAAAAAAAAAAAGGTTAGGTTGGGGAACCACCCCACAGTGCTTACGTCCTCGTCGTGTTCCCCGGAAACGTCCCAGTTCTGACCACCGTAACGGAGTGGCAGACTGGGTACGGCTAAAGTGCACTGTGCATCGTAGCAAACATCTGCCTTGACTGCTACGTATCTGCCTGTTAGGATGCCTAAACCATTGCGGGATGCTCTCGGGCATTTTGCCAAACAAGGCCCTTCTCAGGGCCAACCCAAAGGCCCTTCTCAGGGCCAACCCAAAGGCCCTTCTCAGGGCCAACCCAAAGGCCCTTCTCAGGGCCAACCAAAAGGCCCTTCTCAGGGCCAACGCGACGCGTCGGCGTCGAACGAAGGCAAGGCCTTCTACGGAGGAAATGTGGACGAATTGTCGGACTCCGACACCGAGTCCATAGCGTCGGATGCCAGTGCGATGGCGATCGAAGATAGTCGGTCACGCTCGGCATCGAGGAAGCGGACATACCTAAAGGTCGTGTCCGATGGCTCCTCGGGCTCAGGCTCGGTGAAGGAGCCCAAAAAGAGGGTCAAGGCCAAAAAGGCAACGACAGCGGCAGACACCCATGATGTGGGTTTAGCCGACGCCCAGCGTGAGCTGGACCTGGCTCGGCGGGAGCAGCTCCAGCAAGAGCTGGAGGAGCGGGTTGCGGCCAAGGAGGAGCGGGCGCGCGTCGCTCGTGCCAAGGCCGAGTACGGTGCGTCCCGCGTCCTGTACGCGGACCACTCTCTGGCCGAACTGGAGAAGATGGCCTTGGAGGACGAAGAGGCGATCGTGGAGGTCGCCGCCAAGTCCTCGCATCTGAAGGGGACTTTCCAGAAGTCCCTCAGATGCCGGGCCGCCAGCATGCGTTGCATCATCGCGGAGCTGGTGGACCGCAAGGCCAGCGACGAAACGCGGCAACTGCAGGCGAAAGTAGATCGCCTGCAATCGGAGGTCAGCCAGCTACACCAGAAGCTGGCTGAAGCCACGGCCCGGCCATCCCAAGCCGAGCCCAGACCTGCGGCAGAGAGCCTCGCCCCCTCCTCCGGCCTTGAGGAAATCCTCCGCAAGGCTATGGGGGAGCAGAGGGCATTCGTGAGAGCCTGCCTAGCGGGCATCGAGGACCGGCTACTGCCGGAGAAATGCCTCCGACCGCCGCTTGCGGCGGATAAGAGGCGAGTGGAGCAGGTGGCAACCTCCCAGAGGGAGGACGCCCATCTCCCGTCCACCACCCCGACCAACCAGCAGGGCTGGACGAAGGTGGTCGGTAAGGGGAAGGGCAAGGGCAAAAGGACGGCAGCTGTCGTCCCTGCCGTGCCCGCCACCACCACTCCTAGCCAGTCGCAGTCAACTGGCAAGGGTAAAGGGAAAGGGAAGGGGAAGAGCACCCCTCCAGCCCCAGCCGCCTCCGCCACCACCTCTGCCGATCAGTCGATTGGCAAGGGAAAAGGGAAGGGGAAGAGTTCCCCCCCAGCAGGCGCCAAGAGGAACTTGGTTCCTCCCAAGACCGCAGCCGTCGTGATGACGCTCACCACGGAGGCTGCGGAGCGGGGCGAGACGTACGCGTCCGTGATGTTGCGGGCGCGTGCCAATGCCGATCCTACCAAACTGGGGATCGGTAAAGTCTCGTGCCGCCGGACGCAGGCTGGGGCTCGAATTTTCGAGTTCCCGGGTGCCGAGGGCGCGAAGAACGCGGACCTCTTCGCAGCGAAGCTGGAAGAGGTCATTGCGGACGCGGCAAAGGTGGCCAGGCCAGTGAAGTCGGCGGCCATCGAGGTGACGGATCTGGACGACTCCGTCACCAAGGAGGAGGTGGTGGCAGCAGTCGCAGCCATTGGGGGCTGCACAGTCGCAGCGGTACAGGGCGGGGGCATCAGGCCCGGGCGTGGCGGCATGGGCACCATTCGCCTAGAGTGCCCAGTCGCCGCTGCCAAAGCCGTCCTTGAAAAGGGACGGCTAGCCGTCGGCTTCAGCTCGGGTGCGGTCCGGGTACTTGAGGCCCAGCCGCTGAGGTGCTATAAGTGCTTCGGCATTGGCCACACCCGAGCCCTCTGTCCGTCCACTGTCGACAGGACGGACACTTTCCCACCACCTTCCCATGGTCCCTCCAACCATCTTGGTTATATGGACCGAATCACGGGAGATACGCGCGCTACTTGCTCTAGGCTCTTTCACGCGCGTACTTTCTTGACTCCCTACAATGTATGTGTCAAATAGCCTTCTCCCCATTCTGGGGCGGTTCCCTATCTAGCTCCGCGTCCCGTCATGCGTTTCACGCTCACGATGTACGTCGACTTCGTCACTAGCCCTCGCCCCAACCGCTTCTCCGGATCTCTCTTCTCTCTCTAGTCCACTCCTGTGTCTGCTCCAATCGTGCGCAAAGTCTTTCAACAGCCGGAAATTTCCCCTCGAGGAGACCAAGTCCGCGCAGTGAATCGGGCCTTCATCCTTGCGTTGGATCCCCGACAGCATCCTGGTGCGTAAATCCTCATAGATGGAGCAATGCCAGAGTATGTGGTCCACGTCTTCGTCCGCCTCTCCACAATAGCAGGTACTGCTTTCGCTCAGTGCAAGGTGATGTAGCCTTTTCTTGAATCCCCCATGCCCGGTGAGGATTTGGGAAACTTGATAGTCCGGCTCGACCCAGGTGGCCCTGAGTCGATCCGTCACATCAGGGAAAAATCGATGGAGCTCCCTACCCTTCGCCTCCTCTTCCCATCTCTGCTGCCATGTGGCAACAGTCTCCTGCGAAATTTGTTTCCTCGCTGCATTTAACTCCTTACTCGGCAGGTGTCTGACGTCATCGACCTTACCAGCACGCATTACCTCGAGGTCCGCGGGCAGCACTCCTGCCAGGACTTGAAGAGCCACAGTGCTACATGTGCGGTATGCTTTGGTCAGCAAGATAAGGGCCGGCCGTTGCGCCTTCCACAAGGCGGACCTCACCATATGAGTAGTCGCGCGTTTCCACCAGCATCCCGCCGCATAGGTGATCGTTGCGGTGAAGATTCCTTTGTACAGGACCTTTAGGGCCCTGTACCGCAAACCCCAGGATGCGGCAGAGACTCGCGACATCTTGCCGAGTCCCGCTGCAGCACGCTCACCGATGGTTTGAGCATGCTCCCGGAAGCTAAGGCTTGAGTCGATCGTCACACCCAAAACCCTGGCCGACTGTACACTTCGGACCGACACCCCATCGAGTCTTATAGTTGGTGGGCGCCTTGCCATTCCCCCCCTCAATGTCATGGAGTATGACTTTGAGGGGGAGAACGCCAACCGATTCCTGGTGCCCCAATCGCTAATTAGTCCCAAGGCGCATTCAGCAGAGGCTTCGATGCCGGCTCGCGAATTAGACTCGATAAGGATCGTGACGTCGTCAGCGTAAGCGACCAGTGACACCCCTTTTGGGTATGGCAACCGAAGCAAGTCATCCAGGAGGACGTTCCAGAGAGCGGGCCCCAACACGGAACCCTGCGGGCAACCCATGGTAGAAGATTTCCACACGACCCTGCCGCCAACAAAAAGCCCGACCCGTCTTCCCTCAAAGTAGGATGTGAGCATCCTATAGACGTTAGGGGGGCATCCCCCTGCCTTTGCCTTCAGCAGGATCATGGGCCACCACGCGTTGTCGAAGGCGCCCGATATGTCCAGTAAGACGGCCTGAACATATCGAGCACGGCTCTCGCTGACTGTCTGCATGACCGACTGTAGTGCAGTTAATGTTGATTGACCTCGAGAAAACCCGTGCTGATTCGGGGAGACGGTGCGCTTGATGGATGGTGCGCAATGGAGCATGACCCGCTCGAGTATCTTGCCAAATACAGGGAGTAGCGTGATGGGGCGATACGCTTTAGGATCGGTTAGCGGTCTGTCATTACCTTTGGGGATAATGACAAGCCTACCGTCCTTCCACGCATCAGGAAAAGTGCCCTCATCTACGCACATGCCGAATATACGCGTTAGCTCGGAGCTAGCTGCGAGCCACACATGTTTAATCATGCGGGCTGTAACTCCATCGATCCCCGGGGCTGTGTTAGGCAGAGCCTCGACTATTTTCCCCAGATCCTCACGTGACGGAGGAGACGCATCCCGTCCCGAGGGGGAGCAGGCCGCCAACAACCGGACTTGACGGTGGTACGCTGAGTCCCGCCGAACATCGTCATCCGGGCACAGCGCAGCCACCATACTGCGCATTGCCGACTCTACATCCCCCGCGTATCCCTCCACAAGCTTGGTGCCGTTAATTATATTTGCAGGCGGGCGAAACCGTCCGCTAGCCGCTCTGTAGGCCAGGCCCCAGGGGTCAACGTTGCCAGCATTCGCAAGCTTGTGGAAGAACTCGAGCTGCGCCTTCTCCATCGCTTCCCTATAGCTTAGGCGACACCTATTGTAAGATTCTTTTGCCGCTTCTAGCCGAGCTCCCCCCCTTAGTTTTAGGCTTTGCCAGACTTTCCGCAGTTTGTTCACCTTGCACCGTTTCCTATCCAAAGACGGGGACCACCACTCGTAGCCTCTTGCCCTCTTACCCGTCTTTACCTCTCCTAGGCACTCCGTGGCGGTTCTAACCACCATTCTTGTGAAGGACTTACACACCACGGTCGCAGGCTTATCCCATCTGATGAGGCCCGCTCTCTCGTGGATCCGTGCTTGAAATCCGGCCCAATCCACGTCGCGTTCCCGGAATCTCGTGGGTCGATATTCCGGCTGTTCCGCAATTGGAGTGGACTGTCGCGTGCCGCCGATTGTGTAGGTGATCAGGCGATGGTCGCTGTAACTTTCACTATCGTGCACCTGCCAGTCGTTCACAGTCACCCCTCGTGTTGTTAGGGTGACGTCGATGTTGGACTCACCGTTGGCTGTGCTGAAGGTGAAAGGCTGCCCGGCCGTGTTGTGCAGGGATAGGTCGCGCCCAAGTATAAGTCCCTCCATTTCTTCGCGCTTCTTTGTGACCTCCGCGCCGCGTCCCGTGTAGTGTCGCGGTAGGCTGTGCCACATTGGGGAGTGTGCATTAGTGTCAGCGCCTATCAGTATTCTCTGGCCCTGGAGACAGTCGAGGACCTTGATTAGGTGCTCTATGTGGCCGCTGATGCTGTCAGAATACTGAAAATAGGCGCTGACCAAGAATATAGGCTGGATGCCCGGAGGTGTGATCTGGGCCACTACGCAGTGGCAGTTGCTGAGGTGGCGTAGCACCACACATGGGTAGTCATTCCGGGCCAGGTAAATTCCCGCTTTGGGTGCCGAGCCATGACCGATGATCTCACTAGAGAGCTGCTCGATGGGCCTCTGGCTGTTGTAGGGCTCCTGGATGAGGACCACATCCAGGGAGTGCGCCTTGGCGATGGCGCGCAGCTCTTGCGTCGCAACCGCAGATCCCTGCAGATTAATTTAGCCCACCTTAATCATAGTTGGTGCTGGCCATGGCTCGGTCTTCCGCATGTCTTCGAGCGGGGCAGTCCTTTGCGTAGGTGGCGTGGGTGGTCGCATCCTTCCTTCCAAACTTCTTGCAGGTAGCACAGCAGCCAGCCCCCTCGGACTTGCACTCGGTGTACTTGTGGCCATCCTGGCCACACCTGCTGCAGGTGTCAGCCTGCTGCCTGCAGTATTTCGCTGGGTGCCCGTATTGTTGGCACCTGTTACATATGGTCACATTCAGGTGATCGCGCACCTCCACCACGTCCCACCCTATGTAGACCTTTCCTCGACCTACCAGGAATTTCCGCATGTCTCCGGACACCCGCAGGCCAACTAGGCATTTGTTGCTATTCGGCCGGAGTCTTCTGAACGCTGTGCTGAGGTCTTCCGGTTTGACTTGCGTAGCCCATTTGGTTTCCGCAAAGTTCTGCTCCCGTATTGTGTTGATGAGTTCGTCTTTGGTCATGCTTTTGTCGACACCAGCGAGGGCGACTATGGGCTGGTTTTCCTGTGGCACTGATACGCGGAGTGTTGGCGGGGTGGCTTCCTTCAGGGTTGCGGCAGCTTGTGCAGAGGTGGTCCGCACTATAACCCCCGCATTGCCTAGCTTTTTCACGCTTTCTATTTGTACGCCGAGGGCAGCAGGGTTTAAGGCGTCTCGGAGGACCTTTTTTGTGTCCTCCGCTGTTTTGAGCGTGTCTGTTTGACCCTCTGCCGGGTAAAACGCCAAGGCGGGACCAGTTCGGGATGGAATTGGCACTGGGTTAGCGTGCTTTCCTAGGCGCAGGGCCTGGCTGTAGGAGAGTTCCGGCGTTGGGATATTCAGAGCCTGCGCTTTGCCATGCTCAGTCCGGGCCTCAGCCACCAGCGCTCTGTTCTCTGCTTCCGCTAGTCGAAGTAGGATGTGGGTCATGATGGCGCTGAGCCGCTCCGTGTGTCCGCTGACTGCTATGATGTCGTCCTTGTTGAGTTTCGACGAGCGCGAGCGTAGGGCATCCATCACTCCCTTTGTGGCAGCAGTAGCTAGGCCAGCGAGCCGGCTGATAGGGGCATCCGTCAGTTCGTCTGTTTTTGCAGCATCAATGTTGGCGGTCAAAGGCGTCGAGGCTGGTAGCCGGCAGTCTGCGGGGGAGTGTGGGCGCTGGAGCGATGGTGCAGCGGAGTTCATAATGCCACCCATGGGGGGGATATTGGCTCCTCCAGGTCGCTGCAGCTTCTTCCGTAGGGCCTCTTGCACCATGTCTGGGGACGTGAGCGTCTTTCTCTTCGCTGATGCGGGGGCAGGGGTAACACCGGCGGGGGCCGGGCTGATTGGCCTTGGTAACGGCGGCTGGTACGGCGTCGGGGGCGATCGGGCTAGTGAGGCGCGGGGGGTAAAACCAGCCTCTGCGCTGATTTCGGCGAGGGCGTCCAGCTGCGCCTTCTTCCGCTCCATGGCGTCTTCTATGAGCTCCCGCTCAACCGAGAACTCGTCCTCCTCTTCCATGGTGGAAGAGGGGGGGGGGGCAGAACTATGTGCAGGGTCCTCAAGGACACTCTTGGGAGCGTCCGCAGTCGTCAGAGCCAAAGTCAAAAATTTGGCGGTGGCACCAGTGCGATGCCGCGAATTTATTGTTTAACACTATTAACTAAGCATACACGAACGCAGATAAATACAGGGTGTAATGCGTACCTGCGTCACCTGTGTCCCACGCAGAGTTCGTGAAGACGAGCTCGTGTGTCACACACACGGAGCGAAAGCAACACAATAAAACACTAAAACGTCACTGTCGTTAACACACACACAAACAAAGAAAAAAACGTCACTATCGTGGGAGGCGTCCAAATCGCACAAGGGTATACGTCACTGTCGCAATTGACCAATCAGCGTCACTTTCGCGAGGGGGCGTAGCCCAAACCGAACACTATGCCCGCCTAGGGGCGGGGCCAACGTGCTAGAGCTACTGCAGCACCAAGATGGCCGCGGCTCCTAATGGAGAAACGCACAAGTTAGTACGAGAGGCACCGATTTTTAGCGTCGACCAATCAGAAAATTCGAAATAAAACACTCGCGCGCGGAGCAGAGCACACGTCCGTCCACGGCGAGAGCCAAAGACGAAGACGACAGGACGGACAGTTGTTACCGCTGCGGCAAGGAGGGCCACAAGTCCGCCTCCTGCATGGCCGCCGCGCCGCACTGCGCAGTTTGTGCCGCCAGTGGCCGCCCTGCGGGCCATATAATGAAGGGGAGGAATTGCAGTCCTCCCCTTAAGAAGGGCAAAGTTCAGGCACCGACCCGGCCTGTCGCTGCCACCGCCGTCCCAGTAGCTGGGACCTCAGCGGCTATGGAGGAGGAGGGTGCGATGACCGATTAATGGGTAGAGTCGAACATCGCATCCTCCAGGCGAACACCAACCACTGCAGAGCGGCCCAGGATCTGCTCATGCAGACCGTGGCCGAGTGGTTGGTGGACGTGGCGGTGGTCGCCGAGCCGTACTCGGTGCCTGGCCGATGGCTGGGTGATCGAGACGGCTTGGTGGCGTTGGTGTCGCGGCCTGCCACGGACTCCCCTCCCCTCTCGCTTTTAGAGAGGGGTCCGGGATACGTGGCCGCCGAAAAAAAAAAAAAAAAAAAAAAAAAAAAAAAAAAAAAAAGGTTAGGTTGGGGAACCACCCCACAGTGCTTGCGTCCACGTCGCGTTCCCCGGAAACGTCCCAGTTCTGACCACCGTAACGGAGTGGCAGACTGGGTACGGCTAAAGTGCACTGTGCATCGTAGCTACCTTTTGCCTTGAGTGCTACGAAATTGTTAGAATATGCCTAAACCCGCGCGGGATGCCCTCGGGCATTTCATTAAAAAAGGCCCTTCTCAGGGTCAACCCAAAGGCCCTTCTCAGGGCCAACCCAAAGGCCCTTCTCAGGGCCAACCAAAAGGCCCTTCTCAGGGCCAACGCGACGCTTCCTTAGCGTCGGATGAAGGGAGGACCTTCTACGGAGGGAGAGTGGACTCATTGTCGGACTCCGAAAATGAGTCCATTGCGTCTGATGTGATGGAGATCGAGGCTTCTCGGTCGCGATCGGCATCGGGAAAACGGAAGGCGTACCTCAGGCACGGGTCGGATGGATCCTCGGCCTCGGGTTCCGAAAAGAACAAACCGAAGGCAAAAAAGGCGACGAAAGCGGCGGACACCCACAACGTGGGTTTGGCAGACGCCCAACGCCAGTTGGACCTGGCTCAGCGGGAGCAGCTCCAACAGGAGCTGGAGGAGCGAATTGCGGCCAAGGAAGAGCGGGCGCGCGTCGCTCGTGCCAAGGCCGGGTACGGTGCGTCCCGCGTCTTGTACGCAGACCACTCCCTGGCCGAATTGGAGAGGATGGCCTTGGAGGACGAGGAGGCGATCGTGGAGGTCGCCGCCAAGTCCTCCCACCTAAAGGGGACTTTCCAAAAGTCCCTGAAATGCCGGGCCGCTAGTCTTCGCGAAATCGTCGCGGAGCTGGTAAACCGCAAGGCCAGCGACGAGTCGCGGCAACTGCAGGCGAAAGTGGATCGCCTGCAGTCGGAGGTCAGCCAGCTGCACCTGAAGCTGGCTGAAGCCACGGCCCGGCCGTCGCAAGCCGAGCCCAGATCTGCGGCAGAGGTCCTCGCTCCCTCCTCCGGCCTGGAGGAAATCCTCCGCCAGGCTATGGCGGAGCAGAGGACATTTGTTAGAGCCTGCCTAGCGGGCATTGAGGACCGGCTCCTGCCGGAGAAACGCCTCCGACCGCCGCTTGCAGCGGACAAGAGGCGAAAGGAGCCGGTGCCCACCTCCCAGAGGGAGGACGCCCTTCTCCCTTCGACCACCCCGACCAACCAGCAGGGCTGGACGAGGGTGGTCGGTAAGGGGAAGGGCAAGGGCAAAAAGACGGCAGCTGTCGTCCCTGCCGTTCCCGCCACCACCAATCCCAGCCAGTCGCGGCCAGCTGGCAAAGGGAAAGGGAAGGGAAAGGGGAAGAGCACCCCTCCAGCCCCAGCCGTCTCCGCCACCACCCCTGCCGGTCAGTCGTCTACTGGCAAGGGGAAGGGGAAGGGGAAGAGTTCTTCCCCCCCAGCCGGTGCCAAGAGGAACCTTGTTCCTCCAAAGACCGCGGCCGTCGTGGTGACACTCACCGCGGAGGCCGCGGAGCGGGGTGAGACGTACGCGTCCATGTTGGTGCGGGCGCGTGCCACTGCCGATCCCACCAAACTGGGGATCGGCAAAGTCTCATGCCGCAAGACACAGGCTGGGGCTCGTATATTCGAGTTCCCTGGTGCGGAGGGCGGCAAAAACGCGGACCTCTTCGCAGCTAAGCTGCAAGAGGTCATCGCAGACTCGGCGAAGGTGGCCAGGCCGGTAAAGTCGGCGGCCATCGAGGTGACGGATCTAGACGACTCCGTCACCAAGGAGGAGGTGGTGGCAGCAATCGCAGCCATAGGTGGCTGCGCAGTCGCAGCGGTGCAGGGCGGGGGCATCAGGCCCGGGCGCGGCGGCATGGGCACCATTCGCCTGGAGTGCCCAGTCGCCGCTGCCAAAGCCGTCCTCGAAAAGGGACGGCTCGCCGTCGGCTTCAGCTCGGGTGCAGTCCGGGCCCTTGAAGACCAGCCTTTAAGGTGTTATAAGTGCTTCGGCATCGGACACACCCGGGCTCTCTGTCCGTCCACAATAGACAGGACGGACAGCTGCTACCGCTGCGGCAAGGAGGGGCACAAAGCCGCCTCCTGCATGGCCGCCGCGCCGCACTGCGCGGTATGTGCCGCTAGTGGCCGCCCTGCGGGACATATTATGAAGGGGAGGAACTGCAGGCGAACACCAACCACTGCAGAGCGGCACAGGATCTGTTGATGCAGACTGTGGCCGAGTGGTTGGTGGACGTGGCGGTGGTTGCCGAGCCGTACTCGGTGCCTGGCCGTTGGCTGGGTGATCGAGACGGCTTGGTGGCGTTGGTGTCGCGGCCTGCCACGGACTCCCCTTCCCTCTCGCTTTTAGAGAGGGGTCCGGGATACGTGGCCGCCGCGTGGGGAGACATAGCCCTGGTCGGGGTCTATTTCTCCCCAAACCGCCCTCTAAGGGACTTCGAGGATTTTCTCGAAGTCCTTACGGCAGTCGTCGGGAGGGCGGCGCCACGTCAGGTCATTGTGTGTGGTGACCTGAACGCCAAGTCGGTGGCCTGGGGCAACCCAGTGGCGTCCTGTAACGTCCGGGGGCGCGCCGTCGAATTTTGGGCGGCTTCGTGCGGCGTGTCCCTCCTGAACAGGGGGGATGTTCACACGTGTGTGCGGCAACAGGGAGGGTCAGTGGTGGACGTGTCGTTCGCCACCCCTGTGCTAGCCACACGCGTCGTGAACTGGCGGGTGGAGATGGTGGAGACCCTGTCGGACCACCGATATGTGCGGTTCGACATCTCCACCCAGAGCCCGCGGGGGATGGCCCGCTCGGGCCAATCTCCCTTCCCGCGGTGGGCTCTCACCCGCCTGGACCGGGAGGCAGCCCTGGAGGCAGCGTTCCTCGAGGACTGGCTCTCGCCCCCTGTGCAGGGCACGGACGTCGACGCCGCAGCGGTTCGGCTCCGGGGGTCCCTGACCGAGGTGTGCAATTCCAGCATGCCTCGGTCTCGCCGTCCGCCTCCCCGTCGCGCTGTTTATTGGTGGACGGCGGAGCTGGCGGCGCTCCGGGCCGCGTGCGTGGAGGCCAGGAGGGCCGACACGCGGAGTCGGCGGCGCACCAGCCGATGTCAGGCGGAGGAGGATCGCCTCTACGCCTCTTACGTAGAGGCAAAGACGGTCCTCAAGTTGGCAATGTGCGCCGCCGAAGACTCGGCAAAGGCCGAGATGCTGGAGGGACTCGACAGGGATCCGTTTGGGAGGCCATATAAGCTGGCGCGGAGCCAGCTGCGCCCTTATGGCCCCCCACTAACGGAGACCCTAGAGCCGGCGTTGCTGGATGGGGTGGTTCGGTCACTGTTTCCGCGCAGGACCGAATTCACCCCACCAACGATGAACCCCCCACTGGGGGGGGTGGTGGCTTCGCCGGCGGAGGAGGTCCCTCCGGTTTCGGAGGAGGAATTTGGCGCGGGGGTTCTGTCCCTCCGCGCGAAAAAGACGGCCCCTGGACCGGATGGCGTCCCCGCACGGGTGGTGGCCATCGCGGCGTCCCTAATGGAGCAGAGGTTTCGGGACCTCTTCAGCGCTTGCCTGACGGCTGGGAGGTTCCCGAAGCTCTGGAAGGAGGGGCAGCTTTGCCTGCTCCGGAAGGAGGGACGCCCGGTGGACTCCCCCTCGGCATACCGGCCCATCGTTCTGCTCGATGAGGTCGGTAAACTGTTCGAGGGGATCCTCGCCACCCGGCTTAACAGCCATTTGCGGGAGGTAGGGCCGGATCTGTCGGACGCCCAGTTCGGCTCTCGACAAGGGCGTTCGACGGTCGACGCGGTGGCCCTACTCAGGGGCCAAGTAAAGGCAGCGGTCGAGGCTGGGGACGGAGTGTTGGCGGTGTCGTTCGACATCGCCAACGCGTTCAACTCCGTGCCCCACTCGACCATATTGGAGGCACTCCGGTACCACGGAGTGCCCCAATATCTGCGGGCGATCCTGGCCAACTACCTGGAGGACCGGGCGGTCCTCCTGGCGGACAGGACGGCCAGGATCAGGCGCTACGGCGCGGAGTCCGGTGTTCCACAGGGTTCGGTGCTAGGGCCCCTCTTGTGGAACATCGGATTCGATTGGCTCCTGCGGGGCACCCTCCTCCAGGGCACGAGTGTCATCTGCTACGCGGATGACACTCTCCTCGTTGCCCGGGGGAGGGACTTTAGGGAGGCGGCCTGTCTGGCCTCAGCTGGCGGATCCTTAGTGGCAGGTAGGATCCGCCAGCTTGGTTTGAGGGTGGCGCTGAACAAGACCGAGGCCGTGTTCTTTCACGGGCCTCGGCAGCGCTGCCCTCCTGACGCCCACATCGTGGTGGAGGGCGTCCGGATAGGGGTCGGGGCCCAGATGAAGTATCTGGGCCTCGTGCTGGACAGCAGGTGGCGCTTCGGCCCGCACTTCAGCGGGCTGTCGACGCGCCTGCTAAAAGCCGCGGACGCCCTCTCATGGCTCCTCCCGAACCTGGGCGGGCCCAAGGAGCGATGCCGGCGCCTCTATGCCGGCATCCTCAAAAGCATGGCCCTATATGGGGCTCCCATCTGGGCGGACTCCCTCCACAGGAGGGAGAATGCAACCGCCATCCGCAGGCCCCAACGGGCCATTGCACAGCGGGTGGCGCGAGCCTACCGCTCGGTGGGCTTCGCGGCGGCGTGCGCTCTGGCCGGCACCCCTCCATGGGAATTGGAGGCATGGGTGCTCGCCAGAGTATACGAATGGGTGGCGCGGCGTAGGGCGCTGGGTGAGCGCCCCGCCGCGCAAGAGCGGGAGGCCGTGCGGCGGGAGGCGAGGAACGCAATCGTCCTTCACTGGACACGAGACCTCGCCTCCGCCACCTTTGGACGCCGGACGCTGGACGCGCTCGGTCCAGTCCTGCGGGACTGGCTCGAGCGGTCCCACGGTTTCCTCTCGTTCCGTCTGGTGCAGGTGTTATCCGGGCATGGCTGCTTCGGAACGCACCTGCATCGGATCCAGAGGGAGGAAACCCCGGCGTGCCACGACTGTGGAGCCGCGGAGGACACGGCGCAGCACACCCTCGAGGTGTGCCCAGCCTGGGCTGAGCTGCGCCGTGCCCTGACAGATGTGGTCGGGATGGACCTCTCACTTCCCAGTGTGGTGAACTCCATGCTGGGGAGTGAGGAGGCTTGGGCGGCGGTTGCCTCCTTTTGCGAGAATGTCATGTCGCAAAAGGAGGCGGCGGAGCGCGCGCGGGAGGACGATCCTCTCGCGGCGCCGCTCCGCAGGCGAAGAAGGGGTGGGAGAAGGCGGTTATACGACCGTCGCCTCCCACCTTCTGGTGGTGATTAGCGGGCGATAGGCGCGGGGGCGCCTTCGCTCGCATTGCACAAATCGCCACCATCGTCGGGCGGGAACGGCCGAGCACTCACGGTCGTTCCCGGGCCCCTCCACTTAGGGAAGGGCGTGCGGGCCCCGCTGTAAAGGCGGGCGGTCGTCGGTGGGGGACTGGACGTAAAGGCTGAGCCGGTTTCCCAGTCCTCCTCCAAATAGACGATGCGGGAGTGCCGCTGGGTTATTTTAGTGGGTATGCCGGAGTAGCCGGAGAGTCCCACATAACCCGTCCATCCCCCAATGGGCGGGTATGCGTAACGCATTTTTTCCCAGCGCAAACAAAAAAAAAAAAAAAAAAAAAAAAAAGGTTAGGTTAGGTTGATCCTGGGGAACCACCCCACAGTGCTTACGTCCTCGTCGTGTTCCCTGGAAACGTCCCAGTTCTGACCACCGTAACGGAGTGGCAGACTGGGTACGGCTAAAGTGCACTGTGATTCGTTGCGAACTATGTTGCCTGGATTGCTTCGAAACTGCGGATTATGCCTAAAATGCATAAAGCTGCGCGGGATGCCCTCGGGCATTTCGTAAAACAAGGCCCTTCTCAGGGCCAACCCAAAGGCCCTTCTCAGGGCCAACCAAAAGGCCCTTCTCAGGGCCAACCAAAAGGCCCTTCTCAGGGCCAACACGACGCGTCGGCGTCGGAAGGCAGAGCCTTCTACGGAGGGAGAGCGGGAGATATGTCGGACTCCGACATTGAGTCAATTGCGTCGGATGGTGATTCGATGGCGCTCGATGTTTGTCGATCGCGATCGGCATCGAGGAAGCGGACCTTCCTCAAGGTTGTGTCCGATGGGTCCTCGGGCTCAGGCTCGGCGAAGGAGCCTAAAAAGCGGGTCAAGGCCAAGAAGTTGGCAATTACAGCAGATACCCACGACGTGGGTTTGGCAGACGCCCAGCGGGAGTTGGACCTGGCTCAGCGGGAGCGGCTCCAACAAGACCTGGAGGAGCAGGTAGCGGCCAGGGAGGAACGGGCGCGCGCCGCCCGTGCCAAATCAGGATACGGAGCTTCCCGCGTTCTGTACGCGGACCACTCCCTTGCCGAACTGGAGCGGATGGCATTGGAGGACGAGGAGGTAATCGTCCAGGTCGCCACCAAGTCCTCCCACCTAAAAGGGACTTTTCAAAAGTCCCTTAAATGCCGGGCTGCCAGCATGCGCGGCATCGTCGCGGAGCTGGTCGACCGCAAGGCCAGCGACGAGTCGCGGCAACTGCAGGCGAAGGTGGATCGCCTGCAGACGGAGGTGAGCCAGCTTCACCTGAAGCTGGCTGAAGCCACGGCCCGTCCATCCCAAGCCGAGACCCAACCTGTGGCAGAAAGCCTTGTTTCCTCTCCCGGTCTCGAGGATGTCCTCCGCAAGGTGATGGCGGAGGAGAGGGCATTTGTTCGGGCCTGCCTAGCGGGCATTGAGGACCGGCTCTTACCGGCGAAGACCCTCCGACCGCCGCTTGCAGCGGACAAGAGGCGAGAGGAGCCGGTGCCTGCCTCTCAGAGGGAGGACGCCCTTCTGCCTTCCACCACCCCGACCAACCAGCAGGGCTGGACGAAGGTGGTCGGTAAGGGGAAGGGCAAAGGCAAAAAGTCGGCACCTGTTGTCACTGCCGTTCCCACCACCACTCCCGGCCAGTCGCAGCCGACTGGCAAAGGAAAAGGGAAGGGGAAGGGGAAGAGCACCCCCCCAGCCCCAGCCGTCTCCGCCACCACCCCTGCCGGTCAGTCGTCGACTGGCAAGGGAAAGGGGAAGGGTTCGCCCCCAGCCGGTGCCAAGAGGAACCTGGTTCCTCCAAAGACCGCGGCCGTCGTGGTGACACTCACCGCGAAGGCCGCGGAGCGGGGTGAGACGTACGCGTCCATGTTGGTGCGGGCGCGTGCCACTGCCGATCCCACCAAACTGGGGATCGGCAAAGTCTCATGCCGCCGGACCCAGGCTGGGGCCCGAATCTTTGAGTTCCCGGGAGCGGAAGGCAGTAAGAACGCGGACCTCTTCGCAGCGAAGCTGCAGGAGGTCATCGCGGACGTGGCGAAGGTGGCCAGGCCGGTGAAGTCGGCGGCCATCGAGGTGACGGATCTGGACGACTCCGTCACCAAGGAGGAGGTGGTGGCAGCAATCGCAGCCATAGGGGGCTGCGAAGTCGCAGCGGTGCAGGGCGGGGGCATCAGGCCCGGGCGCGGCGGCATGGGCGCCTCACCGCACTGCGCGGTATGCGCCGCCAGTGGCCGCCCAGCGGGCCACATTATGAAGGGGAGGAATTGCAGTCCTCCCCTTAAGAAGGGCAAGGAACAGGCGCCGACCCGGCCTGTCGCTGCCACCGCCACCCCAGTAGCTGGGACCTCGGCGGCTCTGGAGGAGGAGGGTGTGATGTCCGATGCATAGAGTCGAACATCGCATCCTCCAGGCGAACACCAACCACTGCAGAGCGGCCCAGGATCTGCTGATGCAGACTGTGGCCGAGTGGTTGGTGGACGTGGCGGTGGTCGCCGAGCCGTACTCGGTGCCTGGCCGTTGGCTGGGTGATCGAGACGGCTTGGTGGCGTTGGTGTCGCGGCCTGCCACGGACTCCCCTCCCCTCTCGCTTTTAGAGAGGGGTCCGGGATACGTGGCCGCCGCGTGGGGAGAAATAGCCCTGGTCGGGGTCTATTTCTCCCCAAACCGCCCCCTAAGGGACTTCGAGAATTTTCTCGAGGTCCTTACGGCAGTCGTCGGGAGGGCGGCACCACGTCAGGTCGTAGTGTTGGGCGACCTGAACGCCAAGTCGGTGGCCTGGGGCAACCCAGCGGCGTCCTGCAACGTCCGGGGGCGCGCCGTCGAATTTTGGGCGGCCTCGTGCGGCGTGTCCCTGCTAAACAGGGGGGATGTTCAGACGTGTGTGCGGCAACAGGGAGGGTCAGTGGTGGACGTGTCGTTCGCCACCCCTGTGCTAGCCACACGCGTCGTGAACTGGCGGGTGGAGATGGTGGAGACCCTGTCGGACCACCGATATGTGCGGTTCGACATCTCCACCCAGAGCCCGCGGGGGAGGGCCCGCTCGGGCCAATCTCCCTTCCCGCGGTGGGCTCTCACCCGCCTGGACCGGGAGGCAGCCCAGGAGGCAGCGTTCCTCGAGGACTGGCTCTCGCCCCCTGTGCAGGGCACGGACGTGGACGCCGCAGCGGTTCGGCTGCGGGGATCCCTGACCGAGGTGTGCAACTCCAGCATGCCTCGGTCTCGCCGTCCGCCTCCCCGTCGCGCCGTTTATTGGTGGACGGGGGAGCTGGCGGCGCTACGGGCCGCGTGCGTGGAGGCCAGGAGGGCCTACACGCGGAGTCGGCGGCGCACCAGCCGATGTCAGGCTGAGGAGGACCGCCTCTACGCCTCTTACCTAGAGGCAAAGACGGTCCTCAAGTCGGAAATGTGCGCCGCCGAGGACTCGGCAAAGGCCGAGATGCTGGAGGGCCTCGACAGGGATCCGTTTGGGAGGCCGTATAAGCAGGCGCGGAGCCAGCTGCGCCCTTACGGTCCCCCATTAGCGGAGACCCTAGAGCCGGCGTTGCTGGATGGGGTGGTTCGGTCACTGTTTCCGCGCAGGACCGACTTCACCCCACCAACGATGAACCCCCCGCTGGGGGGGGTGGTGGCTTCGCCGGAGGAGGAGGTCCCTCCAGTATCGGTGGAGGAATTTCGCGCGGGGGTTCTGTCCCTCCGCGCGAAGAAGACGGCCCCTGGACCGGATGGTGTCCCCGCACGGGTGGTGGCCATCGCGGCGTCCCTCATGGAGGAGAGGTTTCGGGACCTCTTCAGCGCGTGCCTGACGGCTGGGAGGTTCCCGAAGATCTGGAAGGAGGGGCAGCTTTGCCTGCTCCGGAAGGAGGGACGCCCGGTGGACTCCCCCTCGGCATACCGGCCCATCGTTCTGCTCGATGAGGTCGGTAAATTGTTCGAGGGGATCATCGCCACCCGGCTTAATAGCCAGCTGCGGGAGGTAGGGCCAGACCTGTCGGACGCCCAGTTCGGGTTTCGACAGGGGCGTTCGACGATCGACGCGGTGGCCCTACTCAGGGGCCAAGTGCAGGAGGCGGTCGGGGCTGGGGACGGAGTGTTGGCGGTGTCGTTCGACATCGCCAACGCCTTCAACTCCGTGCCCCACTCGACCATATTGGAGGCACTCCGGTACCACGGAGTGCCCCAATATCTGCGGGTGATCCTGGCCAACTACCTGGAGGACCGGGAGGTCCTCCTGGCGGACAGGACG
The DNA here is from genome assembly GCA_951640165.1 of Pseudoips prasinana. NCBI lineage: Eukaryota > Metazoa > Arthropoda > Insecta > Lepidoptera > Nolidae > Pseudoips > Pseudoips prasinana. The sequence goes on from OX621248.1 coordinate 36,789,492, forward strand.
GCCAGGATCAGGCGCTACGGCGCGGAGTCCGGTGTTCCACAGGGTTCGGTGCTAGGGCCCCTCTTGTGGAACATCGGATTCGATTGGCTGCTGCGCGGCACCCTCCTCCAGGGCACGAGTGTCATCTGCTACGCGGATGACACTCTCCTCGTTGCCCGGGGGAGGGACTTTGGAGAGGCGGCCTGTCTGGCCTCAGCTGGCGGATCCTTAGTGGCAGGTAGGATCCGCCAGCTCGGTTTGAGGGTAGCGCTGAACAAGACCGAGGCCGTGTTCTTTCACGGGCCTCGGCAGCGCTGCCCTCCTGACGCCCACATCGTGGTGGAGGGCGTCCGGATAGGGGTCGGGGCCCAGATAAAGTATCTGGGCCTCGTGCTGGACAGCAGGTGGCGCTTCGGCCCGCACTTTAGCGGGCTGTCGACGCGCCTGCTGAAAGCCGCGGACGCCCTCTCATGGCTCCTCCCAAACCTCGGAGGGCCCAAGGAGCGATGCCGGCGCCTCTATGCCGGCATCCTCAAGGGCATGGCCCTATATGGGGCACCCATCTGGGCGGACTCCCTCCATAGGAGGGAGAATGCAACCGCCATCCGCAGGCCCCAACGGGCCATTGCACAGCGGGTGGCGAGAGCCTACCGCTCAGTGGGCTTTGCGGCGGCGTGCGCTCTGGCCGGCACCCCTCCCTGGGAATTGGAGGCATGGGTGCTCGCCAGAGTGTACAAATGGGCGGCGCGGCGTAGGGCGCTCGGTGAGCGCCCCGCCGCGCAAGAGCGGGATGCCGTGCGGCGGGAGGCGAGGGACGCAATCGTCCTACACTGGACACGGGACCTCGCCTCCGCCACATTTGGACGCCGGACGCTGGACGCGCTCGGTCCAGTCCTGCGGGACTGGCTCGAGCGGTCCCACGGTTTCCTCTCGTTCCGTCTGGTGCAGGTGTTATCCGGGCATGGCTGCTTCGGATCGCACCTGCATCGGATCCGGAGGGAGGAAACCCCGGCGTGCCACGAGTGTGGAGCCGCGGAGGACACGGCGCAGCACACCCTCGAGGTGTGCCCAGCCTGGGCTGAGCTGCGCCGTGCCCTGACCGATGTAGTCGGGATTGACCTCTCGCTTCCCAGTGTGGTGAATTCCATGCTGGGAAGTGAGGAGGCTTGGGCGGCGGTTGCCTCCTTTTGCGAGAATGTCATGTCGCAAGAGGAGGCGGCGGAGCGCGCGCGGGAGGATGATCCTCTCGCGCCGCCGCTCCGCAGGCGAAGAAGGGGTGGGAGACGGCGGTTGTACGATCGTCGTCTCCCTCCTTCTGGTGGTGATTAGCGGGCGACAGGCGCGGGGGCGCCTTCGCTCGCATTGCACTAATCACCACCCACGTCGGGCGGGAACGGCCGAGCACTCACGGTCGTTTCCGGGCCCCTCCACTTAGGGAGGGGCGTGCGGGCCCCGCTGTAAAGGCGGGCGGTCGTCGGTGGGGGACTGGACGTAAAGGCTGTGCCGGTTTCCCAGTCCTCCTCCACAAAGACGATGCGGGAGTGCCGCTGGGTTATTTAAGTGGGTATGCCGGAGTAGCCGGAGAGTCCCACATAACCCGTCCATCCCCCAATGGGCGGGTATGCGTAACGCATTTTTTCCCAGCGCAAACAAAAAAAAAAAAAAAAAAAAAAAAAAAAAAAAGGTTAGGTTGATCCTGGCCGACTACTTGAGGGACCGAGAGGTCCTTCTGGTGGACAAGACGGCCAGGATCAGGCGCTACGGCGCGGAGTCCGGTGTTCCACAGGGTTCGGTGCTAGGGCCCCTCTTGTGGAACATCGGATTCGATTGGGTCCTTCGGGGCACCCTCCTCCAGGGCACGAGTGTCATCTGCTACGCGGATGACACTCTCCTCGTTGCCCGGGGGAGGAACTTTGGGACGGCGGCCTGTTTGGCCTCGGCTGGCGGATCCTTAGTGGCAGGTAGGATCCGCCAGCTCGGATTGAGGGTGGCGCTGAACAAGACCGAGGCCGTGTTCTTTCACGGGCCTCGGCAGCGCTGCCCTCCTGACGCCCACATCGTGGTGGAGGGCGTCCGGATAGAGGTCGGGGCCCAGATGAAGTATCTGGGCCTCGTGCTGGACAGCAGGTGGCGCTTCGGCCCGCACTTCAGCGGGCTGTCGACGCGCCTGCTCAAAGCCGCGGACGCCCTCTCATGGCTCCTCCCAAACCTGGGAGGGCCCAAGGAGCGATGCCGGCGCCTCTATGCCGGCATCCTCAAGAGCATGGCCCTATATGGGGCACCCATCTGGGCAGACTCCCTCCATAGGAGGGAGAATGCAACCGCCATCCGCAGGCCCCAACGGGCCATTGCACAGCGGGTGGCGAGAGCCTACCGCTCAGTGGGCTTTGCGGCGGCGTGCGCTCTGGCCGGCACCCCTCCCTGGGAATTGGAGGCATGGGTGCTCGCCAGAGTGTACGAATGGGCGGCGCGGCGTAGGGCGCTGGGTGAGCGCCCCGCCGCGCAAGAGCGGGATGCCGTGCGGCGGGAGGCGAGGGACGCAATCGTCCTACACTGGACACGGGACCTCGCCTCCGCCACATTTGGACGCCGGACGCTGGACGCGCTCGGTCCAGTCCTGCGGGACTGGCTCGAGCGCCCCCACGGTTTCCTCTCGTTCCGTCTAGTGCAGGTGTTGTCCGGACATGGCTGTTTCGGAACGCACCTGCACCGGATTCGGAGGGAGGAAACCCCGGCGTGCCACGATTGTGGAGCCGCGGAGGACACGGTGCAGCACACCCTCGAGGTGTGCCCAGCCTGGACTGAGCTGCGCCGTGCCCTGACAGATGTGGTCGGGCAGGACCTCTCACTTCCCAGTGTGGTGAACTCCATGCTGGGGAGTGAGGAGGCTTGGGCGGCGGTTGCCTCCTTTTGCGAGAACGTCATGTCGCAAAAGGAGGCGGCGGAGCGCGCGCGGGAGGATGATCCTCTCGCGCCGCCGCTTCGCAGGCGAAGAAGGGGTGGGAGACGGCGGTTGTACGATCGTCGCCTCCCTCCTTCTGGTGGTGATTAGCGGGCGACAGGTGCGGGGGCGCCTTCGCTCGCATTGCAGTAATCACCACCCTCGTCGGGCGGGAACGGCCGAGCACTCACGGTCGTTCCCGGGCTCCTCCACTTAGGGAGGGGCGTGCGGGCCCCGCTGTAAAGGCGGGCGGTCGTCGGTGGGGGACTGGACGTAAAGGCTGTGCCGGTTTCCCAGTCCTCCTCCACACAGACGATGCGGGAGTGCCGCTGGGTTATTTTAGTGGGTATGCCGGGCTAGCCGGAGAGTCCCACATAACCCGTCCATCCCCCAATGGGCGGGGATACGTGGCCGCCGCGTGGGGAGAAATAGCCCTGGTCGGGGTCTATTTCTCCCCAAACCGCCCTCTAAGGGACTTCGAGAATTTTCTCGAGGTCCTTACGGCAGTCGTCGGGAGGGCGGCACCACGTCAGGTCGTAGTGTTGGGCGACTTGAACGCCAAGTCGGTGGCCTGGGGCAACCCAGCGGCGTCCTGCAACGTCCGGGGGCGCGCCGTCGAATTTTGGGCGGCCTCGTGCGGCGTGTCCCTGCTAAACAGGGGGGATGTTCAGACGTGTGTGCGGCAACAGGGAGGGTCAGTGGTGGACGTGTCGTTCGCCACCCCTGTGCTAGCCACACGCGTCGTGAACTGGCGGGTGGAGATGGTGGAGACCCTGTCGGACCACCGATATGTGCGGTTCGACATCTCCACCCAGAGCCCGCGGGGGATGGCCCGCTCGGGCCAATCTCCCTTCCCGCGGTGGGCTCTCACCCGCCTGGACCGGGAGTCAGCCCAGGAGGCGGCGTTCCTCGAGGACTGGCTCTCGCCCCCTGTGCAGGGCACGGACGTGGACGCCGCAGCGGTTCGGCTGCGGGGATCCCTGACCGAGGTGTGCAACTCCAGCATGCCTCGGTCTCGCCGTCCGCCTCCCCGTCGCGCCGTTTATTGGTGGACGGGGGAGCTGGCGGCGCTACGGGCCGCGTGCGTGGAGGCCAGGAGGGCCTACACGCGGAGTCGGCGGCGCACCAGCCGATGTCAGGCTGAGGAGGACCGCCTCTACGCCTCTTACATGGAGGCAAAGACGGTCCTCAAGACGGCAATGTGCGCCGCCGAAGACTCGGCAAAGGCCGAGATGCTGGAGGGACTCGATAGGGATCCGTTTGGGAGGCCATATAAGCTGGCGCGGAGCCAGCTGCGCCCTTATGGCCCCCCACTAACGGAGACCCTAGAGCCGGCGTTGCTGGATGGGGTGGTTCGGTCACTGTTTCCGCGCAGGACCGAATTCACCCCACCAACGATGAACCCCCCACTGGGGGGGGTGGTGGCTTCGCCGGAGGAGGAGGTCCCTCCAGTATCGGTGGAGGAACTTCGCGCGGGGGTTCTGTCCCTCCGCGCGAAGAAGACGGCCCCTGGACCGGATGGTGTCCCCGCACGGGTGGTGGCCATCGCGGCGTCCCTCATGGAGGAGAGGTTTCGGGACCTCTTCAGCGCGTGCCTGACGGCTGGGAGGTTCCCGAAGATCTGGAAGGAGGGGCAGCTTTGCCTGCTCCGGAAGGAGGGACGCCCGGTGGACTCCCCCTCGGCATACCGGCCCATCGTCCTGCTCGATGAGGTCGGTAAATTGTTCGAGGGGATCATCGCCACCCGGCTCAATAGCCAGTTGCGGGAGGTAGGGCCAGACCTGTCGGACGCCCAGTTCGGGTTTCGACAGGGGCATTCGACGGTCGACGCGGTGGCCCTACTCAGGGGCCAAGTGCAGGAGGCGGTTGGGGCTGGGGACGGAGTGTTGGCGGTGTCGTTTGACATCGCCAACGCCTTCAACTCCGTGCCCCACACAACCATATTGGAGGCACTCCGGTACCACGGAGTGCCCCAATATCTGCGGATGATCCTGGCCAACTACCTGGAGGATCGGGAGGTCCTCCTGGCGGACAGGACGGCCAGGATCAGGCGCTACGGCGCGGAATCCGGTGTTCCACAGGGCTCGGTGCTAGGGCCCCTCTTGTGGAACATCGGATTCGATTGGCTCCTGCGGGGCACCCTCCTCCAGGGCACGAGTGTCATCTGCTACGCGGATGACACTCTCCTCGTTGCCCGGGGGAGGGAATTTAGGGAGGCGGCCTGTCTGGCCTCAGCTGGCGGATCCTTAGTGGCAGGCAGGATCCGCCAGCTTGGTTTGAGGGTGGCGCTGAACAAGACCGAGGCCGTGTTCTTTCACGGGCCTCGGCAGCGCTGCCCTCCTGACGCCCACATCGTGGTGGAGGGCGTCCGGATAGGGGTCGGGGCCCAGATGAAGTATCTGGGCCTCGTGCTGGACAGCAGGTGGCGCTTCGGCCCGCACTTCAGCGGGCTGTCGACGCGCCTGCTGAAAGCCGCGGACGCCCTCTCGTGGCTCCTCCCAAACCTCGGAGGGCCCAAGGAGCGATGCCGGCGCCTCTATGCCGGCATCCTCAAGAGCATGGCCCTTTACGGGGCACCCATCTGGGCGGACTCCCTCCACAGGAGGGAGAATGCAACCGCCATCCGCAGGCCCCAACGGGCCATTGCACAGCGGGTGGCGAGAGCCTACCGCTCAGTGGGCTTTGCGGCGGCGTGCGCTCTGGCCGGCACCCCTCCCTGGGAATTGGAGGCATGGGTGCTCGCCAGAGTGTACGAATGGGCGGCGCGGCGTAGGGCGCTAGGTGAGCGCCCCGCCGCGCAAGAGCGGGAGGCAGTGCGGCGGGAGGCGAGGGACGCCATCGTCCTGCACTGGGAACGGGACCTCGCCTCCGCCACTTTTGGGCGCCGGACGCTAGACGCGCTCGGTCCAGTCCTGCGGGAATGGCTCGAGCGCCCCCACGGTTTCCTCTCGTTCCGTCTAGTGCAGGTGTTGTCCGGACATGGCTGTTTCGGAACGCACCTGCACCGGATTCGGAGGGAGGAAACCCCGGCGTGCCACGACTGTGGAGCCGCGGAGGACACGGCGCAGCACACCCTCGAGGTGTGCCCAGCCTGGGCTGAGCTGCGCCGTGCCTTGACCGATGTAGTCGGATTGGACCTCTCACTTCCCAGTGTGGTGAACTCCATGCTGGGGGGTGAGGAGGCTTGGGCGGCGGTTGCCTCCTTTTGCGAGAATGTCATGTCGCAAAAGGAGGCGGCGGAGCGCGCGCGGGAGGATGATCCTCTTGCGCCGCCGCTCCGCAGGCGAAGAAGGGGTGGGAGACGGCGGTTGTACGATCGTCGCCTCCCTCCTTCTGGTGGTGATTAGCGGGCGACAGGCGCGGGGGCGCCTTCGCTCGCATTGCACTAATCACCACCCTCGTCGGGCGGGAACGGCCGAGCACTCACGGTCGTTCCCGGGCCCCTCCACTTTGGGAGGGGCGTGCGGGCCCCGCTGTAAAGGCGGGCGGTCGTCGGTGGGGGACTGGACGTAAAGGCTGTGCCGGTTTCCCAGTCCTCCTCCACACAGACGATGCGGGAGTGCCGCTGGGTTATTTTAGTGGGTATGCCGGGCTAGCCGGAGAGTCCCACATAACCCGTCCATCCCCCAATGGGCGGGTATGCGTAACGCATTTTTTCCCAGCGCAAAAAAAAAAAAAAAAAAAAAAAAAAAAAAGGATAGGTTAGGTTAGGTTGGGGAACCACCCCACAGTGCTTGCGTCCACGTCGCGTTCCCCGGAAACGTCCCAGTTCTGACCACCGTAACGGAGTGGCAGACTGGGTACGGCTAAAGTGCACTGTGCATCGTAGCAAACAACTGCCTTGTGTGTTACGAACTTGCGGATTATGCCAAAACCTGTGCGGGATGCCCTCGGGCATTTTGCCAAAAAAGGCCCTTCTCAGGGCCAACCCAAAGGCCCTCCTCAGGGCCAACCCAAAGGCCCTTCTCAGGGCCAACCCAAAGGCCCTTCTCAGGGCCAACCAAAAGGCCCTTCTCAGGGCCAACGCGACGCGTCGGCGTCAGAAGGCAGAGCCTTCTACGGAGGGAGAGCGGGCGATATGTCGGACTCCGACATAGAGTCCATCGCATCGGATGGTGATTCGATGGCGATCGATGTTTGTCGATCGCGATCGGCATCGAGGAAGCGGACCTTCCTCAAGGTTGTGTCCGATGGCTCCTCGGGCTCAGGCTCGGCAAAGGAGCCTAAAAAGAGGGTCAAGGCCAAGAATTTGGCAATAACAGCGGATACCCACGACGTGGGTTTGGTAGACGCCCAGCGCGAGTTGGACCTCACCAGGCGGGAGCAGCTCCAGCAAGACCTGGAGGAGCAGGTAGCGGCCAGGGAGGAACGGGCGCGCGCCGCCCGTGCCAAATCGGGATACGGAGCGTCCCGCGTTCTGTACGCGGACCACTCTCTGGCCGAACTAGAGCGGATGGCATTAGAGGACGAGGAGGTAATCGTCCAGGTCGCCACCAAGTCCTCCCACCTAAAAGGGACTTTTCAAAAGTCCCTCAAATGCCGGGCCGCCAGCATGTGCGGCATCGTCGCGGAGCTGGTCAACCGCAAGGCCAGCGATGAATCGCGGCAGCTGCAGGCGAAAGTGGATCGCCTGCAGCAGGAGGTAAGCCAGCTGCACCAAAAGCTGGCTGAAGCCACGGCCCGGCCATCCCAAGCCGAGCCCAGACCTGCGGCAGAGGGCCTCGCCCCCTCCTCCGGCCTTGAGGATATCCTCCGCAAGGTCATGGCGGAGGAGAGGGCGTTTGTTAGAGCCTGCCTGGCAGGCATTGAGGACCGGCTCTTGCCGGAGAAAGTCGTCCGGCCGCCGCTTGCGGCGGACAGGAGGCAAAAGGAGCCGGTGCCATCGTCCCAGACGGAGGACGCCCTTCTCCCCTCTACCACCCCGACCAACCAGCAGGGCTGGACGAAGGTGGTCGGTAAGGGGAAGGGCAAGGGCAAAAGGACGGCAGCTGTCGTCCCTGCCGTTCCCGCTACCACCACTCCCAGCCAGTCGCAGCCGACTGGCAAAGGGAAAGGGAAGGGGAAGAGAACCCCTCCAGCCCCAGCCGTCCCCGCCACCACCCCTGCTGGTCAGTCGACTGGCACGGGAAAGGGGAAGGGAAAGAGTTCCCCCCAAGCCGGAGCAAAGAGGAAACTGGTTCCTCCCAAGACCGCGGCCGTCGTGGTGACGCTCACCGCGGAGGCTGCGGAGCGAGGCCAGACATACGCCTCCATAATGGTGCGGGCGCGTGCAAACGCCGATCCCACGAAACTGGGCATCGGCAAAGTGTCATGCCGCCGGACACAAGCTGGGGCTCGAATTTTCGAGTTCCCGGGGGCCGAGGGCGGCAAAAACGCGGACCTCATCGCAGCTAAGCTGCAAGAGGTCATCGCAGACTCGGCGAAGGTGGCCAGGCCGGTAAAGTCAGCGGCCATTGAGGTGACGGATCTCGACGACTCCGTCACCAAGGAGGAGGTGGTGGCAGCAATCGCAGCCATAGGGGGCTGTGAAGTCGCAGCGGTACAAGGCGGGGGCATCAGGCCCGGGCGCGGCGGCATGGGCGCAATTCGCCTGGAGTGCCCAGTCGCCGCTGCCAAAGCCGTCCTCGAGAAGGGACGGCTCGCCGTCGGGTTCAGCTCGGCGGCGGTCCGGGCCCTTGAGGTCCCGCCGCTGAGGTGTTACCGGTGCTTCGGCATCGGTCACACCCGGGCCCTCTGTCCGTCCAGTGTCGACAGGACGGACAGCTGCTACCGCTGCGGCAACGAGGGGCACAAAGCCGCCTCCTGCGAGGCCACCGCACCGCACTGCGCGGTGTGTGCCGCCAGTGGCCGCCCTGCGGGCCACATTATGAAGGGGAGGAATTGTATTCCTCCCCTTAAGAAGGGCAAAGCGCAGGCGCCGACCCGGCCTGTCGCTGCCACCGCCACCCCAGTAGCTGGGACCTCGGCGGCTCTGGAGGAGGAGGGTGTAATGTCCGATGCATAGAGTCGAACATCGCATCCTCCAGGCGAACACCAACCACTGCAGAGCGGCACAGGATCTGCTGATGCAGACTGTGGCCGAGTGGTTGGTGGACGTGGCGGTGGTCGCCGAGCCGTACTCGGTGCCTGGCCGTTGGCTGGGTGATCGAGACGGCTTGGTGGCGTTGGTGTCGCGGCCTGCCACGGACTCCCCTCCCCTCTCGCTTTTAGAGAGGGGTCCGGGATACGTGGCCGCCGCGTGGGGAGAAATAGCCCTGGTCGGGGTCTATTTCTCCCCAAACCGCCCTCTAAGGGACTTCGAGAATTTTCTCGAGGTCCTTACGGCAGTCGTCGGGAGGGCGGCACCACGTCAGGTCGTAGTGTTGGGCGACTTGAACGCCAAGTCGGTGGCCTGGGGCAACCCAGCGGCGTCCTGCAACGTCCGGGGGCGCGCCGTCGAATTTTGGGCGGCCTCGTGCGGCGTGTCCCTGCTAAACAGGGGGGATGTTCAGACGTGTGTGCGGCAACAGGGAGGGTCAGTGGTGGACGTGTCGTTCGCCACCCCTGTGCTAGCCACACGCGTCGTGAACTGGCGGGTGGAGATGGTGGAGACCCTGTCGGACCACCGATATGTGCGGTTCGACATCTCCACCCAGAGCCCGCGGGGGATGGCCCGCTCGGGCCAATCTCCCTTCCCGCGGTGGGCTCTCACCCGCCTGGACCGGGAGTCAGCCCAGGAGGCGGCGTTCCTCGAGGACTGGCTCTCGCCCCCTGTGCAGGGCACGGACGTGGACGCCGCAGCGGTTCGGCTGCGGGGATCCCTGACCGAGGTGTGCAACTCCAGCATGCCTCGGTCTCGCCGTCCGCCTCCCCGTCGCGTTTATTGGTGGACGGGGGAGCTGGCGGCGCTACGGGCCGCGTGCGTGGAGGCCAGGAGGGCCTACACGCGGAGTCGGCGGCGCACCAGCCGATGTCAGGCTGAGGAGGACCGCCTCTACGCCTCTTACATGGAGGCAAAGACGGTCCTCAAGACGGCAATGTGCGCCGCCGAAGACTCGGCAAAGGCCGAGATGCTGGAGGGACTCGATAGGGATCCGTTTGGGAGGCCATATAAGCTGGCGCGGAGCCAGCTGCGCCCTTATGGCCCCCCACTAACGGAGACCCTAGAGCCGGCGTTGCTGGATGGGGTGGTTCGGTCACTGTTTCCGCGCAGGACCGAATTCACCCCACCAACGATGAACCCCCCACTGGGGGGGGTGGTGGCTTCGCCGGAGGAGGAGGTCCCTCCAGTATCGGTGGAGGAACTTCGCGCGGGGGTTCTGTCCCTCCGCGCGAAGAAGACGGCCCCTGGACCGGATGGTGTTCCCGCACGGGTGGTGGCCATCGCGGCGTCCCTCATGGAGGAGAGGTTTCGGGACCTCTTCAGCGCGTGCCTGACGGCTGGGAGGTTCCCGAAGATCTGGAAGGAGGGGCAGCTTTGCCTGTTCCGGAAGGAGGGACGCCCGGTGGACTCCCCCTCGGCATACCGGCCCATCGTCCTGCTCGATGAGGTCGGTAAATTGTTCGAGGGGATCATCGCCACCCGGCTCAATAGCCAGTTGCGGGAGGTAGGGCCAGACCTGTCGGACGCCCAGTTCGGGTTTCGACAGGGGCGTTCGACGGTCGACGCGGTGGCCCTACTCAGGGGCCAAGTGCAGGAGGCGGTTGGGGCTGGGGACGGAGTGTTGGCGGTGTCGTTTGACATCGCCAACGCCTTCAACTCCGTGCCCCACACAACCATATTGGAGGCACTCCGGTACCACGGAGTGCCCCAATATCTGCGGATGATCCTGGCCAACTACCTGGAGGACCGGGAGGTCCTCCTGGCGGACAGGACGGCCAGGATCAGGCGCTACGGCGCGGAATCCGGTGTTCCACAGGGCTCGGTGCTAGGGCCCCTCTTGTGGAACATCGGATTCGATTGGCTCCTGCGGGGCACCCTCCTCCAGGGCACGAGTGTCATCTGCTACGCGGATGACACTCTCCTCGTTGCCCGGGGGAGGGAATTTAGGGAGGCGGCCTGTCTGGCCTCAGCTGGCGGATCCTTAGTGGCAGGCAGGATCCGCCAGCTTGGTTTGAGGGTGGCGCTGAACAAGACCGAGGCCGTGTTCTTTCACGGGCCTCGGCAGCGCTGCCCTCCTGACGCCCACATCGTGGTGGAGGGCGTCCGGATAGGGGTCGGGGCCCAGATGAAGTATCTGGGCCTCGTGCTGGACAGCAGGTGGCGCTTCGGCCCGCACTTCAGCGGGCTGTCGACGCGCCTGCTGAAAGCCGCGGACGCCCTCTCGTGGCTCCTCCCAAACCTCGGAGGGCCCAAGGAGCGATGCCGGCGCCTCTATGCCGGCATCCTCAAGAGCATGGCCCTTTACGGGGCACCCATCTGGGCGGACTCCCTCCACAGGAGGGAGAATGCAACCGCCATCCGCAGGCCCCAACGGGCCATTGCACAGCGGGTGGCGAGAGCCTACCGCTCAGTGGGCTTTGCGGCGGCGTGCGCTCTGGCCGGCACCCCTCCCTGGGAATTGGAGGCATGGGTGCTCGCCAGAGTGTACGAATGGGCGGCGCGGCGTAGGGCGCTAGGTGAGCGCCCCGCCGCGCAAGAGCGGGAGGCCGTGCGGCGGGAGGCGAGGGACGCCATCGTCCTGCACTGGGAACGGGACCTCGCCTCCGCCACTTTTGGGCGCCGGACGCTGGACGCGCTCGGTCCAGTCCTGCGGGAATGGCTCGAGCGCCCCCACGGTTTCCTCTCGTTCCGTCTAGTGCAGGTGTTGTCCGGACATGGCTGTTTCGGAACGCACCTGCACCGGATTCGGAGGGAGGAAACCCCGGCGTGTCACGACTGTGGAGCCGCGGAGGACACGGCGCAGCACACCCTCGAGGTGTGCCCAGCCTGGGCTGAGCTGCGCCGTGCCCTGACCGATGTAGTCGGATTGGACCTCTCACTTCCCAGTGTGGTGAACTCCATGCTGGGGGGTGAGGAGGCTTGGGCGGCGGTTGCCTCCTTTTGCGAGAATGTCATGTCGCAAAAGGAGGCGGCGGAGCGCGCGCGGGAGGATGATCCTCTTGCGCCGCCGCTCCGCAGGCGAAGAAGGGGTGGGAGACGGCGGTTGTACGATCGTCGCCTCCCTCCTTCTGGTGGTGATTAGCGGGCGACAGGCGCGGGGGCGCCTTCGCTCGCATTGCACTAATCACCACCTTCGTCGGGCGGGAACGGCCGAGCACTCACGGTCGTTCCCGGGCCCCTCCACTTTGGGAGGGGCGTGCGGGCCCCGCTGTAAAGGCGGGCGGTCGTCGGTGGGGGACTGGACGTAAAGGCTGTGCCGGTTTCCCAGTCCTCCTCCACACAGACGATGCGGGAGTGCCGCTGGGTTATTTTAGTGGGTATGCCGGGCTAGCCGGAGAGTCCCACATAACCCGTCCATCCCCCAATGGGCGGGTATGCGTAACGCATTTTTTCCCAGCGCAAACAAAAAAAAAAAAAAAAAAAAAAAGGTTAGGTTAGGTTTCAACTGCCTTGTGTGTTACGAGTTTGCGGATTATGCCTAAAATGCATAAACCTGCGCGGGATGCCCTCGGGCATTTCGTCACAAAAGGCCCTTCTCAGGGCCAACCCAAAGGCCCTTCTCAGGGCCAACCCAAAGGCCCTTCTCAGGGCCAACCCAAAGGCCCTTCTCAGGGCCAACCAAAAGGCCCTTCTCAGGGCCAACGCGACGCTGAAGCGTCGAAAGAAGGTCGAGCCTTCTACGGCGGGAGGGTGGATGAATTGTCGGACTCCGACAACGAGTCCACTGCGTCAGATGGCGCGATGGTGATCGAGATTGCTCGATCACGATCGGCTTCGAGGAAACGTTCATTCCTCAAAGTCGTGTCGGATGGCTCCTCTGGCTCGGGCTCGGTGATGGAGCAAAAAAAGAAGATCAGGGCTATAAAGCCGAGGACAGCAGCGGACACCCACGATGTGGGTTTAGCAGACGCCCAGCGCGAGTTGGACCTGGCTCGGCGGGAGCAGCTCCAGCAAGAGTTGGAGGAGCGGATTGCGGCCCAGGAGGAACGGGCACGCGTCGCCCGTGCCAAGTCCGGGTACGGTGCGTCCCGCATCTTATACTCGGACCACTCCCTGGCCGAATTGGAAAGGATGGCCTTGGAGGACGAGGAGGCGATCGTGGAGGTCGCCGCCAAGTCCTCCCACCTAAAGGGGACTTTCCAGAAGTCCCTGAAATGCCGGGCCGCCAGCATGCGATGCATCGTCGCGGAGCTGGTGGAAAGGAAGGCCTGCGATGAAACGCGGCAACTGCAGGCGAAGGTAGATCGCCTGCAGTCGGAGGTCAGCCAGCTGCACATGAAGCTGGCTGAAGCCACGGCCCGGCCATCTCAAGCCGAGCCCAGACCTGCGGCAGAGGGCCCCGCCCTCTCCTCCGGCCTTGAGGACGTCCTCCGCAAGGTTATGGCGGAGGAGAGGGCGTTTGTTCGTTCTTGCCTGGCGGGAATTGAGGACCGGCTCTTGCCGGCAAAGATCCTCCGACCGCCGCTTGCGGCGGATAAGAGGCGAGTGGAGCCGGTGGCAACCTCTCAGAGGGGGGACGCCCATCTGCCTTCAGCCACCCCGACCAACCAGCAGGGCTGGACGAGGGTGGTTGGTAAGGGCAAGGGCAAGGGAAAAAGGACGGCAGCTGTAATCCCTGCCGTTCCCGCCACCACCACTCCCAGCCAGTCGCAGCCGACTGGCAAAGGGAAGGGGAAAGGCAAAGGGAAGGGAAAGAGCACCCCCCTGGCCCCAGCCGTCTCCGCCACCACCCCTGCCGGTCAGTCGCAGTCGGCCGACAAGGGAAAGGGACAGGGCAAGAGTTCCGCCCCAGCCGGTGTCAGGAGAAACTTAGTTCCTCCCAAGACCGCGGCCGTCGTGGTGACACTCACCGCGGAAGCCGCGGAGCGGGGAGTGACGTACGCGTCCATGTTGGTGCGGGCGCGTGCCAGTGCCGATCCCACCAAATTGGGGATCGGCAAAGTGTCATGCCGCAAGACACAGGCTGGGGCTCGTATCTTCGAGTTCCCGGGGGCGGAGGGCGGAAAAAATGCGGACCTCTTCGCAGAAAAGCTGCAAGAGGTCATTGCGGACGACGCGAAGGTGGCCAGGCCGGTGAAGTCGGCGGCCTTCGAGGTGGCGGATCTGGACGACTCCGTCACCAAGGAGGAGGTGGTGGCAGCAGTCGCGGCCATTGGGGGCTGCGCAGTCGCAGCGGTGCAGGGCGGGGGCATCAGGTCCGGGCGCGGCGGCATGGGCACCATTCGCCTGGAGTGCCCAGTGGCCGCAGCCAAAGCCGTCCTCGAGAAGGGACGGCTCACCGTCGGCTTCAGCTCGGCTGCGGTCCGGGCACTTGAGAACCAGCCGCTGAGGTGCTACAAGTGCTTCGGCATTGGCCACACCCGGGCCCTCTGTCCGTCCACTGTCGACAGGACGGACAGTTGTTACCGCTGCGGCAAGGAGGGTCACAAATCCGCCTCCTGCATGGCCGCCGCGCCGCACTGCGCAGTTTGTGCCGCCAGTGGCCGCCCTGCGGGCCATATAATGAAGGGGAGGAACTGCAGTCCTCCCCTTAAGAAGGGGAAAGTACAGGCGCCGACCCGGCCTGTCGTTGCCACCGCCGTCCCAGTGGCTGGGACCTCAGCGGCTGTGGAGGAGGGGGGTGCGATGACCGACTAATGGATAGGGTCAAACATTGCATCCTCCAGGCGAACACCAACCACTGCAGAGCGGCCCAGGATCTGCTCATGCAGACCGTGGCCGAGTGGTTGGTGGACGTGGCGGTGGTCGCCGAGCCGTACTCAATACCTGGCCGTTGGCTGGGTGATCGGGACGGCTTGGTGGCGTTGGTGTCGCGGCCTGCCACGGACTCCCCTCCCCTCTCGCTTTTAGAGAGGGGTCCGGGATACGTGGCCGCCGCGTGGGGAGAAATAGCCCTGGTCGGGGTCTATTTCTCCCCAAACCGCCCTCTAAGGGACTTGGAGGATTTTCTCGAAGTCCTTACGGCAGTCGTCGGGAGGGCGGCACCACGTCAGGTCGTCGTGGTGGGCGACCTGAACGCCAAGTCGGTGGCCTGGGGCAACTCAGCGGCGTCCTGCAACGTCCGGGGGCGCGCCGTCGAATTTTGGGCGGCCTCGTGCGGCGTGTCTCTCCTAAACAGGGGGGATGTTCACACGTGTGTGCGGCAACAGGGAGGGTCAGTGGTGGACGTGTCGTTCGCCACCCATGTGCTAGCCGCCCGCGTTGTGAACTGGCGGGTGGAGATGGTGGAGACCCTGTCGGACCACCGATATGTGCGGTTCGACATCTCCACCCAGAGCCCGCGGGGGATGGCCCGCTCGGGCCAATCACCCTTCCCGCGGTGGGCACTCACCCGCCTGGACCGGGAGTCAGCCCAGGAGGCGGCGTTCCTCGAGGACTGGCTCTCGCCCCCTGTGGAGGGCACGGACGTGGACGCCGCAGCGGTTCGGCTGCGGGGGTCCCTGACCGAGGTGTGCAACTCCAGCATGCCTCGGTCTCGCCGTCCGCCTCCCCGTCGCGCCGTTTATTGGTGGACGGTGGAGCTGGCGGGGCTCCGGGCCGCGTGCGTGGAGGCCAGGAGGGCCTACACGCGGAGTCGGCGGCGCACCAGCCGATGTCAGGCTGAGGAGGACCGCCTCTACGCCTCTTACCTAGAGGCAAAGACGGTCCTCAAGTCGGAAATGTGCGCCGCCGAGGACTCGGCAAAGGCCGAGATGCTGGAGGGCCTCGACAGGGATCCGTTTGGGAGGCCGTATAAGCAGGCGCGGAGCCAGCTGCGCCCTTACGGTCCCCCATTAGCGGAGACCCTAGAGCCGGCGTTGCTGGATGGGGTGGTTCGGTCACTGTTTCCGCGCAGGACCGACTTCACCCCACCAACGATGAACCCCCCGCTGGGGGGGTGGTGGCTTCGCCGGAGGAGGAGGTGCCTCCAGTGTCGGTGGAGGAATTTCGCGCGGGGGTTCTGTCCCTCCGCGCGAAGAAGACGGCCCCTGGACCAGATGGCGTCCCCGCACGGGTGGTGGCCATCGCAGCGTCCTTCATGGAGCAGACGTTTCGGGACCTCTTCAGCGCGTGCCTGACGGCTGGGAGGTTCCCGAAGATCTGGAAGGAGGGGCAGCTTTGCCTGCTCCGGAAGGAGGGACGCCCGGTGGACTCCCCCTCGGCATACCGGCCCATCGTTCTGCTCGATGAGGTCGGTAAATTGTTCGAGGGGATCATCGCTACCCGGCTTAATAGCCAGTTGCGGGAGGTAGGGCCAGACCTGTCGGACGCCCAGTTCGGGTTTCGACAGGGGCGTTCGACGGTCGACGCCGTGGCCCTACTCAGGGGCCAAGTGCAGGAGGCGGTTGGAGCTGGGGACGGAGTGTTGGCGGTGTCGTTCGACATCGCCAACGCCTTCAACTCCGTGCCCCACTCGACCATATTGGAGGCACTCCGGTACCACGGAGTGCCCCAATATCTGCGGGTGATCCTGGCCAACTACCTAGAGGACCGGGAGGTCCTCCTGGCGGACAGGACGGCCAGGATCAGGCGCTACGGCGCGGAGTCCGGTGTTCCACAGGGTTCGGTGCTGGGGCCCCTCTTGTGGAACATCGGATTCGATTGGCTGCTGCGCGGCACCCTCCTCCAGGGCACGAGTATCATCTGCTACGCGGATGACACTCTCCTCGTTGCCCGGGGGAGGGACTTTCGGGAGGCGGCCTGTCTGGCCTCAGCTGGCGGATCCTTAGTGGCAGGTAGGATCCACCAGCTTGGTTTGAGGGTAGCGCTGAACAAGACCGAGGCCGTGTTCTTTCACGGGCCTCGGCAGCGCTGCCCTCCTGTCGCCCACATCGTGGTGGAGGGCGTCCGGATAGGGGTCGGGGCCCAGATGAAGTATCTGGGCCTCGTGCTGGACAGCAGGTGGCGCTTCGGCCCGCACTTTAGCGGGCTGTCGACGCGCCTGCTGAAAGCCGCGGACGCCCTCTCATGGCTCCTCCCAAACCTGGGCGGGCCCAAGGAGCGATGCCGGCGCCTCTATGCCGGCATCCTGAGGAGTATGGCCCTATACGGGGCACCCATCTGGGCGGACTCCCTCCACAGGAGGGAGAATGCAACCGCCATCCGCAGGCCCCAACGGGCCATTGCACAGCGGGTGGCGCGAGCCTACCGCTCGGTGGGCTTCGCGGCGGCGTGCGCTCTGGCCGGCACCCCTCCATGGGAATTGGAGGCATGGGTGCTCGCCAGAGTCTACGAGTGGACGGCGCGGCGTAGGGCGCTGGGTGAGCGCCCAGCCGCGGAAGAGCGGGAGGCCGTGCGGCGGGAGGCGAGGGATGCCATCGTCCTCCACTGGGCACGTGATCTCGCCTCCGCCACCTTTGGGCGCCGGACGCTGGACGCGCTCGGTCCAGTCCTGCAGGACTGGCTCGAGCGCCCCCACGGTTTCCTCTCGTTCCGTCTGGTGCAGGTGTTGTCCGGGCATGGCTGTTTCGGAACGCACCTGCATCGGATTCGGAGGGAGGAAACCCCGGCGTGCCACGAGTGTGGAGCCGCGGAGGACACGGCGCAGCACACCCTCGAGGTGTGCCCAGCCTGGGCTGAGCTGCGTCGTGCCCTGACCGACATAGTCGGGTTGGACCTGTCACTTCCCAGTGTGGTGAACTCCATGCTGGGGAGTGAGCAGGCTTGGGCGGCGGTTGCCTCCTTTTGCGAGGATGTCATGTCGCAAAAGGAGGCGGCGGAGCGTACGCGGGAGGATGATCCTCTCGCGCCGCCGCTCCGCAGGCGAAGAAGGGGTGGGAGACGGCGGTTGTACGATCGTCGCTTCCCTCCTTCTGGTGGTGATTAACGGGCGACAGGCGCGGGGGCGCCTTCGCTCGCATTGCAGTAATCACCACCCTCGTCGGGCAGGAACGGCCGAGCACTCACGGTCGTTCCCGGGCCCCTCCACTTAGGGAGGGGCGTGCGGGCCCCGCTGTAAAGGCGGGCGGTCGTCGGTGGGGGACTGGACGTAAAGGCTGTGCCGGTTTCCCAGTCCTCCTCCAAATAGACGATGCGGGAGTGCCGCTGGGTTATTTTAGTGGGTATGCCGGAGTAGCCGGAGAGTCCCACATAACCCGTCCATCCCCCAATGGGCGGGTATGCGTAACGCATTTTTTCCCAGCGCAAACAAAAAAAAAAAAAAAAAAAAAAAAAAAAAAAAGGTTAGGTTAGGTTGGCGTGCTAGGTCGGAAAACCTCCTCGCGAGCCCAAGACTACTGGTCCCATTCGAATATTCATATTCGGTGGGAACAGAAGTTTATGGGACGGTGCACGCCGGGCGCAGGTAGTAATCGTTTCTCGTAATGGGATTAGTCCCACGTGAAAGGGTTACTGCTTGTGGCTAATATTCCGACACAGGGGGGGGGGGCGGAATCTGCCAAGATCCTGTGGTCGTATCTTGGCGGACCTTCCATGCATCATCCATGCATGGTAGGAATTCCGCAACGACCACCCGCGTGTTTGTGCCGTGCGCGGGGACCCGTACGGGGGGATGAAGGAGTCCTGGGGGTTGAGCTGGTGAGGGGTCGGGCAGTAGTTATCCCTCACCCGCAACACGCCTCTTTGGTCCGGATTTCCCCTTACACGGGCGGTCGGGGTCTAGCCGGGCCCCGATCAATCGGCTGCGACGTCCGGTCGGACGGCCGTCAAGGCTAGCCATGGGTAGGCGTAACTGCAGGTGGCGTCTGGGCTGGCGCCGTGTGCCGGTCTGCAGACGAAGGCGCGCGCCGTGCTGGACTTTGGGCTGTCCAGTATCGGTTCGCGTTGGAGGTCTCGCAGATTGGCATAATCCCATGGCTATACCGCCCAATATCCCTGGTGCTTATAAAGCATCCCCTTTGAGGGCTCGGTGGACGGTGGGGAATTGGGTTGGTGAACGCCAATTAAGATTCATTCATGGCTAGCAAAAATAAAGATAGTGCCCAACCTATTGTTAAGGTGATTTCCTTAACACCTGAGGAGCTAGCAGGTGTGCCTGGTGTGCGCCTCATAGCAGAGGAGGACAAGGTAGCTAAGGCTACCTCAAAAAAGAAAACCAGGGCGACTTTATCCCGCCCGGCCACTCCGGTTCCTGGGACATCGCGGGAACAGGCCGCGGACACAGAGAGCGATTGCTCACTCAGGTCCGCGGTTTCTATGGAATCGGTGTTCAGCCGCGAGGGTACCCGTAAACGACGTAATCCTGCCGGGCAAAGCGAAAACAGAGTGCTTCGCCCTAAAGTAAGTGCTGATGAGGACGAAATCGAGGACGTGGACTTGGCGTTTATACTGGACCCCACTCAGGGTCCAGTCAGTACCAAGAACAAAAGCAGACTGCCCCGGGTCGAGGATCTGGTCGAGGAGCTTCGACAGCAGCCGACAGCCGACCTGGGTGCAGTGATCCAGGAGTCGCTGGCGGCGGTGGAGAAGGTGGCGGACACGTCCCGAAATCTGAAGGGGAATTTCGTTCGTGTCCTGCGACTTGCGGCGCGGAAAGCCCAGGCGGCCGCCGCCGAGTTGCACGAGAGGACCGGTGGGAGCTCACTCGAGCTGGAAAACCAGCAACTGCGCTCCCAGCTGGCCTCTTTGGAGGCGCGAGTGGCTGCTATGTCCGCAGAGATGGCGGAGCTGCG
The DNA here is from genome assembly GCA_951640165.1 of Pseudoips prasinana. Classification (NCBI taxonomy): domain Eukaryota; kingdom Metazoa; phylum Arthropoda; class Insecta; order Lepidoptera; family Nolidae; genus Pseudoips; species Pseudoips prasinana. Next base: position 36,809,104 of record OX621248.1, read on the forward strand.
CACTCGTGAGATCGGGGCATTTCCGCCATTGCAGACACCGTCCCGGCCGTCGCATTCTTTGCGGTCGCCTCCGTCGTCGCCATCTCAGCCACCGTTGCCGAGACCGTCGCCGCCGCGAGCCGGCAGGAGCTTACAGACGGCACCTTCGGCCCTGGAACAGCGGAGGAGCAGTGTTGGCGCTCCTCCCTCTGTCGCAGCCCGGGAAGATCATGTCTCGTCTACCGAGAAGATTGCGGCCCTCCTAGACCGCAAAATAGGAGAAATGGGCCGCATCTGGGATCAGCGCTTGGTCCAGATGCGCCAAGATATTATATCAGAGATTTTCCCGGGGCGGGCTGTCCGCCCACCGCTCGCTGCGAGCGCGGTGCCGTCCCAAGCGCCACCCACCGCGAAGCGAGGTGGCCGGCAGCGGAGACGTGCTGCCGCCGCAGAGGCCGCTGCGGCTCAAGCTGCATCAATACCGGTGCGGTCAGCGCCACCGCCACCCGCCGAGGGCACATGGGCCCAGGTGGTTGGCCGAAAGGCCAGGGCAAAGGCTGCCCGCCTAAATCGGCCACCACCGCCTCCGCCTCCAAAGAGGCCGATCGGGCTGCCGCGACCTCCATCGTCCGCGGCAGTGACAATCAACCTGCCGTCGACCTCGGCCACTTCCATGGCCGAGGTCATGAAGCTGGCAAGGACCAAGGTCCAATTGAAGGACCTTGGCCTGGAGGCGGGCCTTCGCCCTAAGAGGGCCTTGACCGGGGGCCTCATTTTGAGGATCCCTGGTCCAGAGGGGTCCGCGAAGGCGGATGCGCTGACCTCCCGGCTAAGGGAGGCCTTAGCCGAGACAGATGCGGTGGTGGCGCACCCAGTCGCAATGGGAGAGCTCCGGGTGATGGACCTGGACGACTCCGCCGACCCCACCGAAGTGGCAGAAACTTTAGCCACGGCGGGGGGATGTGCCGTCGCCGACGTAAAGGTCGGCGAAATTCGGTTCTCCCCGTCGGGCTTAGGTTCGGTGTGGGTTCGGTGCCCACTAGTGGCCGCCCGCAAATTAGCGGCAATCGGCCGGGTGCTAGTGGGCTGGATGTCGGTCCGGGTGGTGGCGCTTCCACCCAGAGCTCTCCAGTGCTACCGCTGCCTGGAGAAGGGGCACGTCAGGGCCCGGTGCACAGGGTGCGACCGGAGCGCGTCGTGCTTCGTCTGTGGCCAACAGGGCCACAAGGCGAAGGAATGCACGGCGCGCGCCCCTCATTGCGTTGTGTGTGCCGACCTTGGCAGGCCGGCAAACCATCGCCTGGGCAGCGGTAGGTGCACGCCACCTAAAAGAAAGGGAGCGGAACGTCCTGCCACGTCCGCTCCTACGTCGCGGTCCAACGATCCGGGCTCTGGCCCCGGTGGGGTGTCCATGGAGGTCTAGAATTCTTTCCCCCCCAACTTATTTTGCAGGGCAACTTGAACGCCTGCATCGCTGCCCAAGCTCTTCTTGCGCAGACGATTGCTGAGCGTTCGGTTGCCCTAGCGATAGTGGCGGAGCCTCACTCCGTTCCCGACCACCCTCGTTGGTTCGGGGCGGATGGGGGCCTCGTCGCCATTTATTGGGCAGGGGGGGAACGTGACCCCCATTGCACACTCCTGGCCAAGGGGCCCGGATTCGTCGTCGTGGAGTGGGGACCAGCAGTCGTGGTGGGCTGCTACATCTCCCCGAATTGCGGCCTCGCAAATTTTGAGGCGTACCTGGACGGGCTAACGAGCCATATTAGCTCCTACCAGTCCCGTCCGGTACTCGTCCTGGGCGATTTTAACGCCCACTCCAGTGAGTGGGGCGATGCCCGGGACGACGTTCGAGGGGAGTCACTGCTGGAATGGGCCGCCGGACTGGACCTCCGTCTTTTAAATCGGGGTTCAGTCAGCACCTGTGTGCGGTGGCAGGGGGAGTCGATCGTCGACTTGACGTGGGCGACTCCCTCGGCCATGCACCTGGTCTCGGGGTGGAGAGTTGCGGAGGAAATTGCCACGCTGTCGGATCACAGACACATTGTGTTCAGCGTGGCCTTCCGTCCGCCCCGAGGCGGCCCCGACCGCAGCAGTGTTGTCCCACCACGGCGCTGGTGCCTACGCCGCTTGGACCGCGACATGCTGACGGCTGCCGCCGTCGCCATCGCCTGGGGGGCGAGTGAAGGTGGAGAGAGGATCCCGTCCGATCCCAATTCGCAGGCGGGCTGGTTCCGGGGCATCATGTCTCGCATCTGCGACACGTCGATGCCCCGGATCCGCCCGGGTGACAGACGAGGCTCGCAGTATTGGTGGTCGGCCGAAATCGCGCGACTCCGTTCGGAGTACGTCGCAGCGCGTCGCCGACACCAGCGGGCCCGTCGGAGGAGGCGAGCCAATGCCGAAGAGGCTGCCGGAGCGCACAGAGCGTATCAAGTCGCCGTCAAGGCGCTATCCATCGCGATAGCGGAAGCCAAAGCTCGGTCCTGGAACGAGCTCATCGAGGGACTGGATAGGGACCCATGGGGGCGCCCGTACAAAATGGTACTGGGCAAGCTCAGACCGTGGGTCCCTCCGTTGACGAGTACCCTGGACCCGGACTTCCTGAGGAGGGTGGTGGACACCCTCTTCCCTAGGGTCCAGGACAGTCCCTCGGACCCCCCGTCACCGTCGTACCATGATTGGGACGACCAGTTGGAGGTGACGGAGGGGGAGTTGGACCGAGCAGTACGGCGACTTGCGACCCGAAACACCGCCCCTGGCCCGGATGGGATACCGGGCAGGGCGTGGGTTTGCGCCCTGGCAGTCCTGGGGGACCGGTTGAGGCAACTGTTCACCAGCTGCCTCCGTAGTACCGTGTTCCCCACCTGCTGGAAAGAGGCAAGGCTAGTGCTCTTGAGCAAGCCGGGCAGGACCGCCGATTCTCCCTCGGCGTTCCGACCAATATGCTTGCTGGACGAGGCGGGCAAGCTCTTTGAGCGTGTCATAGCCGCCCGTCTCAGCGAGCATCTGTCGCGCGTTGGCCCCGACTTATCGGACAGCCAGTTCGGATTCCGGCAGGGACGTTCGACGCTGGACGCGATCAATCGCGTCCGCGCCCTGTCGGAGCCCGCCGTTCGGGCGGGGGGGGTGGCGTTGGCGGTGAGCTTAGACATCGTCAACGCCTTCAACTCCGTCCCCTGGCGGGCGATACGGGAGGCACTGGTCTATCATAACGTGCCTCCCTATCTCCGTGGTATAGTCGGGGCATATTTGCGCGACAGGACGATTCAATTCGTCGGTCGGAACGGGATTGAGATCCAGAGGGAGCTCTCCTGCGGGGTTCCTCAGGGGTCCGTGTTAGGACCTCTGCTATGGAGCCTCGCGTACGATGCGGTCCTGAGGATAAGCCTCCCTCCCGGGGTGAGCGTCGTCTGCTATGCGGACGACACGCTCGTCATAGCCCGGGAGGTAAGTTTCCAGCGGGCGGTACGGCTCGCCGAACTCGGTGTCGCGTGTGTCGTCGCGGCCATAACGAGACTGGGCCTTCGGGTAGCGCCTCACAAGACCGAGGCGCTATGGTTCCACGGCTTACGCCGTAGGGAGGAACCACCCAGTACGTCGATGCGTGTAGGTGACGCAGAGGTCAGGGTGGGGCGGTACATGAAGTACCTGGGCCTCACCCTAGACAGCCGATGGGGCTTCGAGGAGCATTTCGAGCGTCTGGCCCCCCGAGTGCGCCGGGTAACCGGAGCGTTGCACCGGCTCTTACCAAACCTCGGGGGTCCCAGGGAAGAAGTTCGCCGCCTCTACGGAGGTGTCGTGCGATCCATGGTCCTTTATGGGGCGCCCGTCTGGTCTGAACGCCTGACGGGCGCCTCCCGCTGCAGAGCTATCTTGAACAGCCTGCAGCGTGTGGTGGCCATCCGGATCGCACGAGGATATCGAACGATATCCTTTGAGGCGGCGACACTCCTGGCTCGCCTCCCGCCGTTTGATCTCCTGGCGGCAGTCGACGCGACGGTCTTCACCGAAATCCGCGTCCGCCGGGAGAGCGGTGAGGCGCCAGAGCAGACGCTCGTTGCCTACAGGCGGGAAGCACACCGGCGCGTACTTGTACAGTGGCGCGCGCGGCTAGAATTGCCGCGGAACGCGCGCCAGCGTACCGTCGGTGCCATCCTGCCTTACCTCGAAGCCTGGATGGGGAGGAGGGAGGGTAACGTCACCTACAGACTGACTCAGATACTCACCGGACACAGGTGTTTTGGTGAGTACCTGAGTCGGATCGGCCGAGAAGCGACGACACAGTGTCACCACTGCGGTAGCGACCTGCGGCGGCGGCGGCAGCCGTTAGCCCTACTCCCCTCGGGGTTGCGGTGGCAGTATGAGAAGTGTCCTCTACTGCCGCCACGTGCAAGCAGCCCCGGGAAGACAGCGAACTGTTTGTGGCGCAGTTGCTGTGCCGTACTGGCAGGAGTCGGCAAAATGGGGAGGGCAACCCACAGCTCTCCCCGGGTGCGTGTCCCGACCATCTGGGACACGGCGCAAAAAGGGGGGCACCGGAGCAGCATACCCGCGTTCCCGGGGCTCCCCCTATCAGGCGCCAGAAGAAGTCCACGGCAGGTTAGGTTTAGTCGGTGCGAGTCCGACATACCCACTAAGAAGGGCAAAACTCAGGCGCCGACCCGGCCTGTCGCTGCCACCGCCACCCCAGTAGCTGGGACCTCGGCGGCTATGGAGGAGAGGGGTGTGATGTCCGATTAATGGGTAGAGTCGGACATCGCATCCTCCAGGCGAACACCAACCACTGCAGAGCGGCCCAGGATCTGCTGATGCAGACTGTGGCCGAGTGGTTGGTGGACGTGGCGGTGGTCGCCGAGCCGTACTCGGTACCTGGCCGTTGGCTGGGTGATCGAGACGGCTTGGTGGCGTTGGTGTCGCGGCCTGCCACGGACTCCCCTCCCCTCTCGCTTTTAGAGAGGGGTCCGGGATACGTGGCCGCCGCGTGGGGAGAAATAGCCCTGGTCGGGGTCTATTTCTCCCCAAACCGCCCTCTAAGGGACTTCGAGAACTATCTCGAGGTCCTTACGGCAGTCGTCAGGAGGGCGGCACCACGTCAGGTCGTCGTGTTGGGCGACCTGAACGCCAAGGCGGTGGCCTGGGGCAACCCAGCGGCGTCATGTAACGTCCGGGGGCGCGCCGTCGAATTTTGGGCGGCTTCGTGCGGCGTGTCCCTCCTGAACAGGGGGGATGTTCACACGTGTGTGCGGCAACAGGGAGGGTCAGTGGTGGACGTGTCGTTCGCCACCCCTGTGCTAGCCACACGCGTCGTGAACTGGCGGGTGGAGATGGTGGAGACCCTGTCGGACCACCGATATGTGCGGTTCGACATCTCCACCCAGAGCCCGCGGGGGATGGCCCGCTCGGGCCAATCTCCCTTCCCGCGGTGGGCTCTCACCCGCCTGGACCGGGAGGCAGCCCTGGAGGCAGCGTTCCTCGAGGACTGGCTCTCGCCCCCTGTGGAGGGCACGGACGTGGACGCCGCAGCGGTCCAGCTGCGGAGGTCCCTGACCGAGGTGTGCAACTCCAGCATGCCTCGGTCTCGCCGTCCGCCTCCCCGTCGCGCCGTTTATTGGTGGACGGGGGAGCTGGCGGCGCTACGGGCCGCGTGCGTGGAGGCCAGGAGGGCCTACACGCGGAGTCGGCGGCGCACCAGCCGATGCCAGGCTGAGGAGGACCGCCTCTACGCCTCTTACATGGAGGCAAAGACGGTCCTCAAGACGGCAATGTGCGCCGCCGAAGACTCGGCAAAGGCCGAGATGCTGGAGGGACTCGATAGGGATCCGTTTGGGAGGCCATATAAGCTAGCGCGGAGCCAGCTGCGCCCTTATGGCCCCCCACTAACGGAGACCCTAGAGCCGGCGTTGCTGGATGGGGTGGTTCGGTCACTGTTTCCGCGCAGGACCGAATTCACCCCACCAACGATGAACCCCCCACTGGGGGGGGTGGTGGCTTCGCCGGAGGAGGAGGTCCCTCCAGTATCGGTGGAGGAACTTCGCGCGGGGGTTCTGTCCCTCCGCGCGAAGAAGACGGCCCCTGGACCGGATGGTGTCCCGGCACGGGTGGTGGCCATCGCGGCGTCCCTCATGGAGGAGAGGTTTCGGGACCTCTTCAGCGCGTGCCTGACGGCTGGGAGGTTCCCGAAGATCTGGAAGGAGGGGCAGCTTTGCCTGCTCCGGAAGGAGGGACGCCCGGTGGACTCCCCCTCGGCATACCGGCCCATCGTCCTGCTCGATGAGGTCGGTAAATTGTTCGAGGGGATCATCGCCACCCGGCTCAATAGCCAGTTGCGGGAGGTAGGGCCAGACCTGTCGGACGCCCAGTTCGGGTTTCGACAGGGGCGTTCGACGGTCGACGCGGTGGCCCTACTCAGGGGCCAAGTGCAGGAGGCGGTTGGGGCTGGGGACGGAGTGTTGGCGGTGTCGTTTGACATCGCCAACGCCTTCAACTCCGTGCCCCACACAACCATATTGGAGGCACTCCGGTACCACGGAGTGCCCCAATATCTGCGGTTGATCCTGGCCAACTACCTGGAGGACCGGGAGGTCCTCCTGGCGGACAGGACGGCCAGGTTCAGGCGCTACGGCGCGGAATCCGGTGTTCCACAAGGCTCGGTGCTAGGGCCCCTCTTGTGGAACATCGGATTCGATTGGCTCCTGCGGGGCACCCTCCTCCAGGGCACGAGTGTCATCTGCTACGCGGATGATACTCTCCTCGTTGCCCGGGGGAGGGAATTTAGGGAGGCGGCCTGTCTGGCCTAAGCTGGCGGATCCTTAGTGGCAGGCAGGATCCGCCAGCTTGGTTTGAGGGTGGCGCTGAACAAGACCGAGGCCGTGTTCTTTCACGGGCCTCGGCAGCGCTGCCCTCCTGACGCCCACATCGTGGTGGAGGGCGTCCGGATAGGGGTCGGGGCCCAGATGAAGTATCTGGGCCTCGTGCTGGACAGCAGGTGGCGCTTCGGCCCGCACTTCAGCGGGCTGTCGACGCGCCTGCTGAAAGCCGCGGACGCCCTCTCGTGGCTCCTCCCAAACCTCGGAGGGCCCAAGGAGCGATGCCGGCGCCTCTATGCCGGCATCCTCAAGAGCATGGCCCTTTACGGGGCACCCATCTGGGCGGACTCCCTCCACAGGAGGGAGAATGCAACCGCCATCCGCAGGCCCCAACGGGCCATTGCACAGCGGGTGGCGAGAGCCTACCGCTCAGTGGGCTTTGCGGCGGCGTGCGCTCTGGCCGGCACCCCTCCCTGGGAATTGGAGGCATGGGTGCTCGCCAGAGTGTACGAATGGGCGGCGCGGCGTAGGGCGCTAGGTGAGCGCCCCGCCGCGCAAGAGCGGGAGGCCGTGCGGCGGGAGGCGAGGGACGCCATCGTCCTGCACTGGGAACGGGACCTCGCCTCCGCCACTTTTGGGCGCCGGACGCTGGACGCGCTCGGTTCAGTCCTGCGGGAATGGCTCGAGCGCCCCCACGGTTTCCTCTCGTTCCGTCTAGTGCAGGTGTTGTCCGGACATGGCTGTTTCGGAACGCACCTGCACCGGATTCGGAGGGAGGAAACCCCGGCGTGCCACGACTGTGGAGCCGCGGAGGACACGGCGCAGCACACCCTCGAGGTGTGCCCAGCCTGGGCTGAGCTGCGCCGTGCCCTGACCGATGTAGTCGGATTGGACCTCTCACTTCCCAGTGTGGTGAACTCCATGCTGGGGGGTGAGGAGGCTTGGGCAGCGGTTGCCTCCTTTTGCGAGAATGTCATGTCGCAAAAGGAGGCGGCGGAGCGCGCGCGGGAGGATGATCCTCTTGCGCCGCCGCTCCGCAGGCGAAGAAGGGGTGGGAGACGGCGGTTGTACGATCGTCGCCTCCCTCCTTCTGGTGGTGATTAGCGGGCGACAGGCGCGGGGGCGCCTTCGCTCGCATTGCACTAATCACCACCCTCGTCGGGCGGGAACGGCCGAGCACTCACGGTCGTTCCCGGGCCCCTCCACTTTGGGAGGGGCGTGCGGGCCCCGCTGTAAAGGCGGGCGGTCGTCGGTGGGGGACTGGACGTAAAGGCTGTGCCGGTTTCCCAGTCCTCCTCCACACAGACGATGCGGGAGTGCCGCTGGGTTATTTTAGTGGGTATGCCGGGCTAGCCGGAGAGTCCCACATAACCCGTCCATCCCCCAATGGGCGGGTATGCGTAACGCATTTTTTCCCAGCGCAAACAAAAAAAAAAAAAAAAAAAAAAAAAAAAAAAAAAAGGTTAGGTTAGGTTTTTATTTTTTTTTTTTTTTTTTTTTTGGGCTAACTAGCCTCCGACGGTCTCTGCCACTATCATAATGTGGCAACATTGGCGCTATGGGGTAAATAATTTTTTCAGAGTTTTCTTTATTATAACTTTAGAAGTTTATATTCTTATTCTATTACATTTCTTTATTTATTAATCTATTTATTTATTTCTTTATTAAGATTTCCAAGTTTATACAGACTATCCTATTGTATACAGTTTATTGCTTATTTCTATTTAACATTCGTTGATTTTATTACAATTCCATTTCTTAATTATAACTACATATCTTTTACATTTTTCTTATTTCTAATGTAAATGGCGCCCTTATGTTTTTACTACGGTATTAGATGGTTAATATACTTATTCTACACACTTAAATATATATTATTTCTTTCATTATATCTGGGTATTTTTATTACATTTATTCACTAAATTTTACAAAGTTTTACATTTCTCACTTTATGTTTACAGTTTTATCTTATTTCTATTTTACATTTATTGTTTTATTATTTAGTTTATATTACTTTTTTAGTTTCTTGTGCATTTTGCTTGTTTCTTGTTAACTTTTTTTTTTTTCTCTTATATTATTTTTACTTCATATATATTATTCTTACTTCTTTTTCTTTGGTGTTACATTATTGCAATACGTACATTTATGGACAATACAACAATAACAATTAAATAATTATCAAACATTGTATATTACTTATTACTAAACTATTTTTAAATAAAATCCATAAAGTTCTGTAAAAATAAGACATTATAAAACAATAAAATAATCAGAATACTTGTATAATTTCCCTTTTCAAACATTGTATATTACTTATTACTAAACAATTTTAAATAGATCCATAAATTTCTGTAAAAATAAGACGATATAAAACAATAAAACAGTCAGAATACTTGTATAATTTCCTATAACTAATAACTTAACCTAAGTATCACCCTTTTGGTTTGGCCTATATCGCTGTGCTACCATTTTGTTTTGCAACTGTTCTGACCACCCTGCAAGCAAAATCCAGAAATATTTGTCTGTCTGTCTTGTCTGTCATGATGTCCGCATATAGGTCAGATTTTATGTCCAGCCTCATTTTTTGCTGTGCATTATGCCTCCACAAAGCGAATCTGGGGCAGTGGTCGATTATGTGTACAATTGTTTCGTCTTGATCCGGGTCGCATGGACATTGGGCACTAGCTTTAAGTTTAAATCGATGAAGGTACTCACCGAACCCACCATGCCCCGTCCACAGCTGTGTTGTTATATTACTAGCATTTATTTTACGGATCACGTTATGAGCTTCTTTTGGATCAGGCCAAAAGATTTTGGTGACGCGTCCAGTTTCCGTCTTTCCATATCTGTCCTGCCAGATTTCTATAGTATTTTGCCTAATTAGCCTTTTGATATGGCATACTGGCACTTTGTCGTATAGAGGTTTTGTCTTCCTGGTGAGGGCGGCTTGTTTGGCTAGCTCATCCGCTCTTTCGTTTCCGACAATACCCTCATGGGCCTTGACCCAGTGGAGTTTGATTTCTTTGCCTGATTTCTGGAGGGTCCTGATTTTATTTTGAATCTCCGCCACTATGGGATGGGTATTGTCGGAACGGGCCAGTGCCTCTAGTGCTGATCGTGAGTCGCTTAAAATATGAACAAAGTTTAATTTCGCTGTTTGGACAGTATGGATCGCTTTTGCTATTGCTACTAGCTCAGCCTGATATACGGTGTTGTAACGTGCCAATGTAAAACTTGCTTGCTTAGTTTCGGCTCCGTCCACCCATAGGGTAGCGGCGCCTCCCACCTTACCCTCTATTTTGCTACCGTCGGTGTAGATCTTTGGGCCTTGGACCCTATCGACCTCTTCCTGCGTGTGAAGTAGTCCGTGCGATATGACCAGTCGGTCGGCTGGATGGGGTAGCTCAAACACGCTGACCCTCTTTTCCGTTTCCCTCCCTGGGAGTTCGGTCAGCGGTTTCCCTCTCTTGTGCTCGTACAGTTGAGCGGATTGCCTCACACGCAGGTCCAGTGGCAGCAGGCCGGACAAACACATAACTGAGGCATAAGACGCAGTTCTGTGGGCGCGTGCAATCAATATGGCAAATTTTCTACTGATGTGGTTGAGCCTCCTAACTATGTACTGCTTATGTGTATTCTGTGCCCATACGCTGGCCGCATACATAATGGTCGGTTCAACCACCGCAGCGTACAGTTGCCTATTGATTGCCGCGTTCAGTCCCCATGTCTGCCTTGTGGCTCCGGCCGCTTTCTGGTAGAGTTTTATGGCCTTGCGGCAGACCCCAGCTATGTGGTTCTTGAACGTTAGTCCACTGTCTATGGTGACACCCAGCACCTTCACCTCTTGTGCAAGTTGTAATTCTGTGCCATTGAGGGTAAAGCGCGGGGTGTCCCACTTCAGTCTTCTCGTTACCACCATAGCTTGGGTCTTGTGTGCCGCAAAGCGCATTTTACTCCTTTTCCCCCATGCTGCTATTCTGTCCAAGGCCAAGTTGACGGTAGCTGATAGTTCGGATGATGTTGTAGCCGTTGCGATGACTAGGATATCGTCTGCGAAGGCTTGTACATGTGCCCTTAATGAGTCCGCCTCCTGGAGTAAAGGATCGAGCTGAAGGTTCCAGAAGAGGGGTCCACAAGTGGATCCTTGGATACACCCTCTTGTGGTGGTTCTGGAAACCTCCACTCCAGCATACTGTACTCTTACCATGCGGTTACTGAGATAACTATTCACCAGCATGGTAATTTCTGGCGGACTGTTCCTGGCAATTAGTTCCTGCAGAATTTGTGGCCACCATGCACTATCAAATGCGCCTTCAATGTCAAGGGATACCACAGCGACCAACTTTTTGGCTTTGACGCCTTCTCTTATAAGGCATACTGCATCGTACAATGCATCTTCAGTACTGCGCTGGGGTATAAAGCCGTATTGCCTAGGACTCATTCTTACCTCCCGCCCTAGTTGCCATTGCAGCCTCGCTGTAAACAATTTCTCAAGGATCCTGCCGAACACCGGTAATAGACCTATGGGTCTATATGATTTGGCTTTTTTGTAGGTTTCCTTTAACGGTTTCGGCAGGATCCTTATTGTTGCCGTTTTCTATATATCCGGAAAATGGCCCAACCCCAAACATCTGTTTACCAGGGCCAAGAAGATTCCATCCGAGGCGACTATAGCCCTTTGGCAGATATCCGCTGTAAAGCCGTCTGCCCCTGGTGCCTTTTTTGGGCTGATTTTGTGAAGGACTTCAGCAAGTTCATGTTGAGTGAAATCCTTCACCGCCCCGGATGTACTCTCATTTGTCAGCAGATTCAGGTGGTTGATGACTGCTGCCCTGGTATTACGATGTTCTTCTTCGTCCGAGGCCGGGTCATCCTCCGGATAAAACGTTGTGGCGAGCAGGTTAGCCGAGTCCGTAGCATCTAGCTCGACCCCAGCCGAGTCCTCGAGCAGGCAATCCGTTGCTCCACTACTATAATTCAGTGTGTGGTATATGCCTGCCCACATGGTCTCAGTGTCCTGTCTGGTGCAGTATGCCTTCCAGCTTTCTAGCCTAGTTGTCTCTATGGCATCCCTGTATTGGCTTTGCGCCAATAGATATTGGTCGACCACTAACTGTTTGCGCAGGGGGTTTGCGTTCCGGATCCTGTTACGGCATCGGATCATTTGGGCCTTCAATGCAGACAACTCCTTGGTCCACCATTTCGTGGCTGATGGTTTGCTGTTGCCTTTTTTTGGAATGGATGCTGAGCAGGCCCTGCTCACCGCATCAGTAAAGTCGACCGTCAACTTTTCCAGCGAATTGATGTTATTTGTGGACCGAATGACATCCGGTTGTAGGCCTATTGTTATGAGGTCAGCTTTGAGTTTATTGCTGAACCTCGTCCAATCTGCCTTAGCTGTGTTGTATTTTCTAGTTGACGGTCGACTCCTGGGCGTCTCAGCTCTGCTCAGAGCCATCCGCATCGTGATAGCCCTGTGGTCCGATGCCGTGACAAGGTCGGTATCCACCTTCCAGTCAGATATCCTAGTCGCAACTCTGGTGGAGCAAGCTGTTACATCAGGTATGCTTTGGTATAGTTTCCCAGCTCTGTATACGCTGAATGTTGGCATACCCCCAGTGTTCAACACGGCCATATCAAGCTGAGCCAGTAGCTCCGCGTATGCCGTGCCTCTGGGATCCTCTGTTTGGCATCCCCACCAATAGCTCTTGGCGTTGGCATCTCCTGCTAGTATTGTGTTGGATGTTCCTAGGTTTTGGATCACTTGCTGTAGACGGTGCATGTATGGTTCGATGTCACGGTCGGGTTCTAAATATATCGATACAACTCCTATCCTAAACTGCCCCAGAGCCAATATTGTACACGCGATGTTTGCGCAGCAAAGATTGGTTTTATCTGTTATTACTATATTATTGTTTAGTATGACTATAGCTGATTTTACCGGGCCGACCGGATCGGCTGTCTGAATGACCCTGACTCCCCCTATGTTAACTAAGCCTTTTGATCCTACATAGGGCTCCTGCATGAGGATAAGGTCTATTCCTCTATGTCTAGCTTCACGGAGACTCTCTATCGAAGCTATTTGGCCCCTACCAAGGTTTATCTGCAGGATCTTAAGGCATTCGCCATGTGAGTTCGATGTTCTGTTTTGTATGCTATTGTTTTGGTCCTGGTCGTCCTCAGCAATATGAAACAGCTGCTCTTGCTATACGGTCCCACTTGGCTTTGGCTGGGCACTCCATCCTGTAGGCTGGGTGTTCTGCCGACTGTGTACCTCCTTCTTTACAGTTGGCACATTTCGGTTCTTTGTTGCGATTTGTGCAGTCACGGGTGTCATGTTGTTCTGCGCAATACCCACACCTTGGATTGTCCGCCCTGCAGTTACGCGCGATGTGGCCAAAGGCCACACACCTGTAGCACTGGACTACAGGTGTTTGGTCTAGCGCCCACACCACTTGATACCCTAGCTTTACTTTTGTGCCGCATAGTTGTTTATACACCTTCGGTGACACCTCGATGATAATATTAGTGAGGGCAGTGGTACGGGATCTGGTGCGTCTCAGCACCTTGGCCGACCTATCTTGCTCGGGGATGCCATCCAGACTCCCCCTATTCTGCTTCAGTAGGGCGTTTATGACCATGTCGTCTGTGAGGTCATTTGCCACTTCTTGAAGCCTTAACAGGGGAAGTCTGTTCGACACCTCCGCCACTGTCAAATTCGAGTGTTGCGCCAGGGCTGTCTTCAGGCGGTCCCTATTTTCCGGAGTGTCGCAACCAACCACGACTTTATGAGCCCGAGTCTTCCGTACTCTGCTGACTCCAATACCCAGGCTAATTACGTCGATTGCCCCTTTTAGGGACTTCAGGACCTCTTCGCCCGAGAGTTTTGGGTCCTCTGATCCGACTAAAATTGGATAGGTCGTGTTTGCCGCCTCTGCGTATGTACGTGGTAGTGCTCGGGCCATTGTGCCGGTTTTGGTTTCCGTATCTTTAGGCTGAGGCGGACCACTCGTCCTATCCCTAATATCAGCGACCATGTTATGTATCGGAGCCAGCAGTTCCTCCAGATGCTCCTTTGCGCCTGAATTGGCCAGCTCCATTCCCAGACCAACCCCCGCATCTGCCATCGGTCTAGTGGCTTGGTTAGAAATATCTTGCAGGTCCTTGATGTCTTCTCTAATATTTATTAGGTGGTCTATAGCTGGTCTGATGGAACTGGCCATATCCGAGTTTATTTCCGACCTAGTTGGTCCAATCGGAAAGCGCTCCATCCAGGACTTCTGCTCCAATAATAGGTCTCGTATTTGAGAGACCTCCACCCCGACCCTGATTATTGTGGGGTCTGGCTCTGGCAGGGATGTCTGTTTTGGATTCGATAGAGTTGTTCGAATCTGTGCCGCTTGTTTCAGAGATTCCTCTCGCCAACGCTCAAGGTCGAGGTGGATGTCCTTCATACTGATGGCTAATTTGGAGCACTCGGTCTGTATTTCTTTTAGTCGTTCCGATTGACCCTCGGTAACCTTACGGTCGGGGAGTTGTCCTTGCACTAGACGCTGTGTCTTGGCATCCATCTGTCTGTCCAAGTTATGGAGGATTCGAATGGGTCCATCCAACTCGTAGTTGAGCCACTTTTTTACGTCTTCTGTGGCTTTGACATTATTCTCTACGAGAGAATGGACCTCCTCCAGTTTTTTCGCGTGGCTAATGTGCACGTCGAGCATCGCCTTTGAGTGCTTCTTCTGCTCCCTTACCGCATCGCTGGCTGTTTTTGTTTTTAGCTCCTCTAGGTGGATTTTTTGTCGGTTCCGAGAGTCAATCAGCTCGAGGCTTAATTGATAGAAGTTCTGGAGGGCTTCTAAGGTGACAAGTTTTAAGTCCGTCCGGAAGTTCTTAGATTCCTCGATGGCTGTTTTGGCTGTGTGGAGGTATTCATTTGCGCGTGCCGCAGCTTGATCCATAGGCTCGGACGACCTTGACCTAGTTGACCCCAACATGCTTTGACGCCCGACTATTGGGCTGGGGACTTCAGCGTTGCTGTCACACCATGAGATTTCCTCATAGCCCACTGAGGATTTGGCTGATGACTGCACTGATGATCCTGAGTCAAGCCGTTCCCTTATGATCTCCAGCTCTCTGGGTGTTTTCAAGAGGGAACTCTCGTTGGTGGGTGTCTCTACCGGGGAGAGCTCAGGCGTGCTGGTTTGTATTTGGATGTCCGGGATCACCAATTTTTTCTTGGCAGCCGTAGTTGGCTTAGCTGTCCTATGTCTCGTCGACGGTGCCGCCGCCGAGTTGGTGTGAGTTGTGCTCGGTTTGCTAGGCGCCGACATGTTTTGAGGGTGACGAGTGACTATGGGTCTCCCGGGTCAACTTCGACTCTCAACCAGAAACCCTACCGGTTTTATGTTGTAGTCAGCTGGATGGGGCCTGATTTTCCAAGCTCAGCGAGCCCAAGAACGACTTTTTGGGACCCAAAATGGCCGAGTTATGCGTAGTTGAAAATTCGGGGGGGGGGGGATGACGTTATTTTCCGGTTTTGAGGTTTTAGAATTGTAGGGCTGATCGGCCCAATTTCAACAAGCCCAAACTCGAGCTCCCTAGGCCAACGCCTCGTGCTCCACCGTGGCTCCAAGAAATCCAAGATGGCGGCTCAGCGATTTTGGAGCCACCGTAGTTCAGCCGCTAGTTGTCCCAGAGATCCGAGATTGGGCTCGCCGTGTTCGTCCTGGAGCAGTCCAACCTGCCCCGTACCTAGTTTAAAATATTTTTTGACTTTTTTTTGGGGGGGGGGAAATGTCTCCTTCCTGTTCCTGGGTAATTTACAATAATAGAGGGCCCCGGGGGCCTGTAGGTCTCGAAAACCCGAAGTTCCCAAGCCCAGCGGTTCCGGAGATATCGCAGTCCCAAGTTTTCCAAAATGGCGGATGCCTGGGTCACGTGATATTTTCTGGCAGCGATAACTCCGCCCTCAGTGGGGCTAGAATACCCGAGTAAGGGTTTTTCCGGCTTGTTGGGACTTCCCCTACCTGCTCCCGGTGAAAGCTGGTCCTGAAATTTTTGGAGCCCCAATCCAAGATTTAGGGGTGGGGGTGTGTGGCACGAGTTCCCACCAAACAGGACCCCCAAACCCCAACGTTCTAGGCCAAGTGGTTCCGGAGTTATTTACAATTTTGTAAAAACAAAATGGCCGCCAAAGTGTCAGGCCCAGACTTTATTTAGTAATAACTCCGCAACCAGAGGTCCCAGAAGGGTGGGGAAAAGACCTGAATGATGGGCTCCACTAACCCTATCGGGTGGGGGAGGTTATACCTTTAAAAATATGAGGTCGCCTAATCTGGTTTTTTCGCAGTGGTCCGGGTAGAGTACACACTAACTTCAATAATAGCGAAAACCCCAGCTCTCTAGGTCCACAGGTTAACTAGCTAGCCTGGCTCAAAAATTTCACTAAAAATACAAAATGGCCGCCAGTGGCTCCAAAATTGTCCAAAAACGGCTCCTGTGGTCCCAGAGTGGCCGGATTTGGGCTAGGGATATGTCCCCTATCTATATAAAACTTATTTTATAGCTATTTATATTTAATTATAATTATTTATTGAATTAATTACAAAATTCATTTAAAATTCAATATCTCCGTAACCCTTTAAGCTAAAAATATAAAAAGTATGTCAAAATTTTGTTAAAATAAAGGGCTACGAGTCTACAATTAAATTTATATATTATTATTATTATTATTGAACAAAAATTTTAAAATTTAATATTTTTCTTATTTTTAATATAACTACTTAAATAAAATACCTAAAATTCTTTTGATGACGGCCGCCGGTAGTCCAAGGTAGCGCGCAGCTAGTAGCAATATAAAATATGGGGGTCTTGCCTGCGGATTCTGGAGTTATTGGGGTCCAAAGTTTCAAATTAAAGTGGTGATAACTTCGTCCAGGGGGGTGTTAAAATTTTTTTGTTTGATGTTCCAGGCTGTTCGTATGGTGTTTTAGGTGGCATAAAATTTTTGGGGTGCTAGGACCAAACACGTGGCAAACATGCGGTCGATTTTTGAGGTTAGAATTTTTTCTTAACTCAATAACTCAGCAACCCCTGAAGTTTTTCCAGATTTTCTTTTTTCGCCGTGTACGCTCACCCAATGCGCATCCGAAGAATGTAGATTTTCGATGGGGAATCAGCCGCAACCCTTTTTAATTAGCTCTTGAAGCTCCACTTTTTGGAAATTTTCGCACTTTTTGCACAAATTTTCACTTTTCCCGTAATTCTCGATAAAAACTGTTATAATCGGTGAATGCGCGAACTTTTTGTGCACGTTTTGGTATATCGCACGTGTCGCTGCGGCGATTATTTCCGGAGTTAAGATTTTTTTTTTTTTTTTTTTTTTTTTTTTAAAAACGGAGCGAATGTATTTCCGAACCGTCTCCTGCGAGGTGAGGGGTGGTACTGGTTAGGTTAGGTTAGGTTAGGTTAGGTTAGGTTGGGGAGGGGAACCACCCCACAGTGCTTGCGTCCACGTCGCGTTCCCCGGAAACGTCCCAGTTCTGACCACCGTAACGGAGTGGCAGACTGGGTACGGCTAAAGTGCACTGTGCATCGTAGCTATCTTACTGCCTTGTGAGCTACGACCTTGTTGGAATATGCCAAAACCATTGCGGGATGCCCTCGGGCATTTCATCAAAAAAGGCCCTTCTCAGGGCCAACCCAAAGGCCCTTCTCAGGGCCAACCAAAAGGCCCTTCTCAGGGCCAACGCGACGCGTCGGCGTCGGAAGGCAGCGCCTTCTACGGAGGGAGAGTGGACTCATTGTCGGACTCCGAGAATGAGTCCACAGCGTCGGATTACAGCCGATCACGATCGGTTTCGCGGAAGCGTAAGAGCTTCCTGAAACAAGGGTCAGATGGGTCCTCGTGTTCGGCGAAGGAGCAGAAAAGGAAGGCCCAAAAAACCGCAGCGGATACCCACGATGTGGGTTTGGTCGACGCCCAGCGCCAGTTGGATCTGGGTCGTCGGGAGCAGCTCCAGCAGGAGCTCGAGGAGCGAATTGCGGCCAAGGAGGAGCGGGCGCGCGTCGCTCGTGCCAAGGCCGGGTACGGTGCGTCCCGCGTGATGTACGCGGACCACTCCCTGGCCGAATTGGAGAGGATGGCCTTGGAGGACGAGGAGGCGATCGTGGAGGTCGCCGCCAAGTCCTCCCACCTAAAGGGGACTTTCCAAAAGTCCCTGAAATGCCGGGCCGCGAGCATGCGTGGCATCGTCGCGGAGCTCGTGGAGCGCAAGGCCAGCGACGAGTCGCGGCAACTGCAGGCGAAAGTGGATCGCCTGCAGTCGGAGGTCAGCCAGCTTCACCTCAAGCTGGCTGAAGCCACGGCCCGGCCGTCCCAAGCCGAGCCCAGACCTGCGGCGGAGGGCCTTGCCTCCTCCCCCGGCCTTGAGGATGTCCTCCGCAAGGTCATGGCGGAGGAGAGGGCGTTTGTTCGTTCCTGCCTGGCGGGAATAGAGGACCGGCTCTTGCCGGCGAAAGTCGTCCGACCGCCGCTTGCGGCGGACAGGAGGCGAGAGGAGCCGGTGCCTTCCTCTCAGAGGGAGGACGCCCTTCTCCCTTCCACCACCCCGACCAACCAGCAGGGCTGGACGAGGGTGGTCGGTAAGGGGAAGGGCAAGGGCAAAAAGACGGCAGCGGTCGTCTCTGCCGTCCCCGCCACCACCACTCCCAGCCAGTCGAAGCCGACTGGCAAGGGTAAAGGGAGGGGGAAAACCACCCCCCCAGCCGCCTCCGCCACCACCCCTGCCGGTCAGTCACAGACGACTGGCAAGGGGAAGGGGAAGGGGAAGAGTTCTTCCCCCCCAGCCGGTGCCAAGAGGAACCTTGTTCCTCCAAAGACCGCGGCCGTCGTGGTGACACTCACCGCGGAGGCCGCGGAGCGGGGTGAGACGTACGCGTCCATGTTGGTGCGGGCGCGTGCCACTGCCGATCCCACCAAACTGGGGATCAGCAAAGTCTCATGCCGCAAGACACAGGCTGGGGCTCGTATATTCGAGTTCCCTGGTGCGGAGGGCGGCAAAAACGCGGACCTCTTTGCAGCTAAGCTGCAAGAGGTCATCGCAGACTCGGCGAAGGTGGCCAGGCCGGTAAAGTCGGCGGCCATCGAGGTGACGGATCTAGATGACTCCGTCACCAAGGAGGAGGTGGTGGCAGCAATCGCAGCCATAGGTGGCTGCGCAGTCGCAGCGGTGCAGGGCGGGGGCATCAGGCCCGGGCGCGGCGGCATGGGCACTATTCGCCTGGAGTGCCCAGTCGCCGCTGCCAAAGCCGTCCTCGAAAAGGGACGGCTCGCCGTCGGCTTCAGCTCGGGTGCAGTCCGGGCCCTTGAAGACCAGCCTTTAAGGTGTTATAAGTGCTTCGGCATCGGACACACCCGGGCTCTCTGTCCGTCCACAATAGACAGGACGGACAGCTGCTACCGCTGCGGCAAGGAGGGGCACAAAGCCGCCTCCTGCATGGCCGCCGCGCCGCACTGCGCAGTTTGTGCCGCCAGTGGCCGCCCCGCGGGCCATATAATGAAGGGGAGGAATTGCAGTCCTCCCCTTAAGAAGGGCAAAGTTCAGGCACCGACCCGGCCTGTCGCTGCCACCGCCGTCCCAGTAGCTGGGACCTCAGCGGCTGTGGAGGAGGAGGGTGCGATGTTCGATTAATGGGTAGAGTCGAACATCGCATCCTCCAGGCGAACACCAACCACTGCAGAGCGGCCCAGGATCTGCTGATGCAGACTGTGGCCGAGTGGTTGGTGGACGTGGCGGTGGTCGCCGAGCCGTACTCGGTGCCTGGCCGTTGGCTGGGTGATCGAGACGGCTTGGTGGCGTTGGTGTCGCGGCCTGCCACGGACTCCCCTCCCCTCTCGCTTTTAGAGAGGGGTCCGGGATACGTGGCCGCCGCGTGGGGAGAAATAGCCCTGGTCGGGGTCTATTTCTCCCCAAACCGCCCTCTAAGGGACTTCGAGAATTTTCTCGAGGTCCTTACGGCAGTCGTCGGGAGGGCGGCGCCACGCCAGGTAATGGTGTTAGGCGACCTGAACGCCAAGTCGGTGGCCTGGGGAAACCCAGCGGCGTCCTGCAACGTCCGGGGGCGCGCCGTCGAATTTTGGTCGGCTTCGTGCGGCGTGTCCCTCCTGAACAGGGGGGATGTTCACACGTGTGTGCGGCAACAGGGAGGGTCAGTGGTGGACGTGTCGTTCGCCACCCCTGTGCTAGCCACACGCGTCGTGAACTGGCGGGTGGAGATGGTGGAGACCCTGTCGGACCACCGATATGTGCGGTTCGACATCTCCACCCAGAGCCCGCGGGGGATGGCCCGCTCGGGCCAATCTCCCTTCCCGCGGTGGGCTCTCACCCGCCTGGACCGGGAGGCAGCCCTGGAGGCAGCGTTCCTCGAGGACTGGCTCTCGCCCCCTGTGGAGGTGACGGACGTGGACGCCGCAGCGGTCCAGCTGCGGAGGTCACTGACCGAGGTGTGCAACTCCAGCATGCCTCGGTCTCGCCGTCCGCCTCCCCGTCGCGCCGTTTATTGGTGGACGGGGGAGCTGGCGGCGCTACGGGCCGCGTGCGTGGAGGCCAGGAGGGCCTACACGCGGAGTCGGCGGCGCACCAGCCGATGTCAGGCTGAGGAGGACCGCCTCTACGCCTCTTACATGGAGGCAAAGACGGTCCTCAAGACGGCAATGTGCGCCGCCGAAGACTCGGCAAAGGCCGAGATGCTGGAGGGACTCGATAGGGATCCGTTTGGGAGGCCATATAAGCTGGCGCGGAGCCAGCTGCGCCCTTATGGCCCCCCACTAACGGAGACCCTAGAGCCGGCGTTGCTGGATGGGGTGGTTCGGTCACTGTTTCCGCGCAGGACCGAATTCACCCCACCAACGATGAACCCCCCACTGGGGGGGGTGGTGGCTTCGCCGGCGGAGGAGGTCCCTCCGGTTTCGGCGGAGGAATTTGGCGCGGGGGTTCTTTCCCTCCGCGCGAAAAAGACGGCCCCTGGACCGGATGGCGTCCCCGCACGGGTGGTGGCCATCGCGGCGTCCCTAATGGAGCAGAGGTTTCGGGACCTCTTCAGCGCGTGCCTGACGGCTGGGAGGTTCCCGAAACTATGGAAGGAGGGGCAGCTTTGCCTGCTCCGGAAGGAGGGACGCCCGGTGGAATCCCCCTCGGCATACCGGCCCATCGTTCTGCTCGATGAGGTCGGTAAACTGTTCGAGGGGATCCTAGCCACCCGGCTTAACAGCCATTTGCGGGAGGTAGGGCCGGACCTGTCGGACGCCCAGTTCGGGTTTCGACAGGGGCGTTCGACGGTCGATGCGGTGGCCCTGCTCAGGGGCCAAGTGCAGGAGGCGGTCGGAGCTGGGGACGGAGTGTTGGCGGTGTCGTTCGACATCGCCAACGCGTTCAACTCCGTGCCCCACTCGACCATATTGGAGGCACTCCGGTACCACGGAGTGCCCCAATATCTGCGGGCGATCCTGGCCAACTACCTGGAGGACCGGGAGGTCCTCCTGGCGGACAGGACGGCCAGGATCAGGCGCTACGGCGCGGAGTCCGGTGTTCCACAGGGTTCGGTGCTAGGGCCCCTCTTGTGGAACATCGGATTCGATTGGCTGCTGCGCGGCACCCTCCTCCAGGGCACGAGTGTCATCTGCTACGCGGATGACACTCTCCTCGTTGCCCGGGGGAGGGACTTTGGAGAGGCGGCCTGTCTGGCCTCGGCTGGCGGATCCTTAGTGGCAGGTAGGATCCGCCAGCTCGGTTTGAGGGTAGCGCTGAACAAGACCGAGGCCGTGTTCTTTCACGGGCCTCGGCAGCGCTGCCCTCCTGACGCCCACATCGTGGTGGAGGGCGTCCGGATAGGGGTCGGGGCCCAGATGAAGTATCTGGGCCTCGTGCTGGACAGCAGGTGGCGCTTCGGCCCGCACTTTAGCGGGCTGTCGACGCGCCTGCTGAAAGCCGCGGACGCCCTCTCATGGCTCCTCCCAAACCTGGGAGGGCCCAAGGAGCGATGCCGGCGCCTCTATGCCGGCATCCTCAAGAGCATGGCCCTATATGGGGCACCCATCTGGGCGGACTCCCTCCATAGGAGGGAGAATGCAACCGCCATCCGCAGGCCCCAACGGGCCATTGCACAGCGGGTGGCGAGAGCCTACCGCTCAGTGGGCTTTGCGGCGGCGTGCGCTCTGGCCGGCACCCCTCCCTGGGAATTGGAGGCATGGGTGCTCGCCAGAGTGTACGAATGGGCGGCGCGGCGTAGGGCGCTGGGTGAGCGCCCCGCCGCGCAAGAGCGGGATGCCGTGCGGCGGGAGGCGAGGGACGCAATCGTCCTCCACTGGACACGGGACCTCGCCTCCGCCACATTTGGACGCCGGACGTTGGACGCGCTCGGTCCAGTCCTGCGGGACTGGCTCGAGCGATCCCACGGTTTCCTCTCGTTCCGTCTGGTGCAGGTGTTGTCCGGGCATGGCTGCTTCGGAACGCACCTGCATCGGATCCAGAGGGAGGAGACCCCGGCGTGCCACGACTGTGGAGCCGCGGAGGACACGGCGCAGCACACCCTCGAGGTGTGCCCAGCCTGGGCTGAGCTGCGCCGTGCCCTGACAGATGTGGTCGGGATGGACCTCTCACTTCCCAGTGTGGTGAACTCCATGCTGGGGAGTGAGGAGGCTTGGGCGGCGGTTGCCTCCTTTTGCGAGAATGTCATGTCGCAAAAGGAGGCGGCGGAGCGCGCGCGGGAGGATGATCCTCTCGCGCCGCCGCTCCGCAGGCGAAGAAGGGGTGGGAGACGGCGGTTGTACGATCGTCGCCTCCCTCCTTCTGGTGGTGATTAGCGGGCGACAGGCGCGGGGGCGCCTTCGCTCGCATTGCACTAATCACCACCCTCGTCGGGCGGGAACGGCCGAGCACTCACGGTCGTTCCCGGGCCCCTCCATTTAGGGAGGGGCGTGCGGGCCCCGCTGTAAAGGCGGGCGGTCGTCGGTGGGGGACTGGACGTAAAGGCTGTGCCGGTTTCCCAGTCCTCCTCCAAATAGACGATGCGGGAGTGCCGCTGGGTTATTTTAGTGGGTATGCCGGGCTAGCCGGAGAGTCCCACATAACCCGTCCATCCCCCAATGGGCGGGTATGCGTAACGCATTTTTTCCCAGCGCAAACAAAAAAAAAAAAAAAAAAAAAAAAGGTTAGGTTGGGGAACCACCCCACAGTGCTTACGTCCTCGTCGTGTTCCCTGGAAACGTCCCAGTTCTGACCACCGTAACGGAGTGGCAGACTGGGTACGGCTAAAGTGCACTGTGCTTCGTAGCGACTATCTGCCTTGAGTGCTGCGAAATTGCTCAATTTTGATATGCCAAAACCAGCGCGGGATGCCCTCGGGCATTTTGTGAAAAAAGGCCCTTCTCAGGGCCAACCCAAAGGCCCTTCTCAGGGCCAACCCAAAGGCCCTTTTCAGGGCCAACCCAAAGGCCCTTCTCAGGGCCAACCAAAAGGCCCTTCTCAGGGCCAACGCGACGCATCAGCGTCGGGGGAAGGCAGGGCCTTCTACGGCGGGAGGGAGGGCGATTTATCGGACTCCGAAATTGAGTCCATTGAATCGGACGCCGATTCAATGGTGGTAGAGGATGCGCGATCGCGATCCGCGTCCAGAAAAAGGAAGACCTTTTTAAAGGACGGGTCGGATGGCTCCTCGGCGTCGGGTTCGGCGAAGGAGCCAAAACGAAAGGTTAAGGCCAAGAAGTTGGCAATAACAGCGGATACCCACGACGTGGGTTTGGTAGACGCCCAGCGCGAGTTGGACCTCACCAGGCGGGAGCAGCTCCAGCAAGACCTGGAGGAGCAGGTAGCGGCCAGGGAGGAACGGGCGCGCGCCGCCCGTGCCAAATCGGGATACCGGGGGAACTAGAGCGGATGGCATTAGAGGACGAGGAGGTAATCGTCCAGGTCGCCACCAAGTCCTCCCACCTAAAAGGGACTTTTCAAAAGTCCCTCAAATGCCGGGCCGCCAGCATGTGCGGCATCGTCGCGGAGCTGGTCAACCGCAAGGCCAGCGATGAATCGCGGCAGCTGCAGGCGAAAGTGGATCGCCTGCAGCAGGAGGTAAGCCAGCTGCACCAAAAGCTGGCTGAAGCCACGGCCCGGCCATCCCAAGCCGAGCCCAGACCTGCGGCAGAGGGCCTCGCCCCCTCCTCCGGCCTTGAGGATATCCTCCGCAAGGTCATGGCGGAGGAGAGGGCGTTTGTTAGAGCCTGCCTGGCAGGCATTGAGGACCGGCTCTTGCCGGAGAAAGTCGTCCGGCCGCCGCTTGCGGCGGACAGGAGGCAAAAGGAGCCGGTGCCTACGTCCCAGACAGAGGATGCCCTTCTCCCCTCTACCACCCCGACCAACCAGCAGGGCTGGACGAAGGTGGTCGGTAAGGGGAAGGGCAAGGGCAAAAGGACGGCAGCTGTCGTCCCTGCCGTTCCCGCTACCACCACTCCCAGCCAGTCGCAGCCGACTGGCAAAGGGAAAGGGAAGGGGAAGAGAACCCCTCCAGCCCCAGCCGTCCCCGCCACCACCCCTGCTGGTCAGTCGACTGGCACGGGAAAGGGGAAGGGAAAGAGTTCCCCCCAAGCCGGAGCAAAGAGGAAACTGGTTCCTCCCAAGACCGCGGCCGTCGTGGTGACGCTCACCGCGGAGGCTGCGGAGCGAGGCCAGACATACGCCTCTATAATGGTGCGGGCGCGTGCAAACGCCGATCCCACGAAACTGGGCATCGGCAAAGTGTCATGCCGCCGGACACAAGCTGGGGCTCGAATTTTCGAGTTCCCGGGGGCCGAGGGCGGCAAAAACGCGGACCTCTTCGCAGCTAAGCTGCAAGAGGTCATCGCAGACTCGGCGAAGGTGGCCAGGCCGGTAAAGTCAGCGGCCATTGAGGTGACGGATCTCGACGACTCCGTCACCAAGGAGGAGGTGGTGGCAGCAATCGCAGCCATAGGGGGCTGCGAAGTCACAGCGGTACAAGGCGGGGGCATCAGGCCCGGGCGCGGCGGCATGGGCGCAATTCGCCTGGAGTGCCCAGTCGCCGCTGCCAAAGCCGTCCTCGAGAAGGGACGGCTCGCCGTCGGGTTCAGCTCGGCGGCGGTCCGGGCACTTGAGGACCAGCCTTTGAGGTGCTACAAGTGCTTCGGAATCGGCCACACCCGAGCCCTCTGTCCGTCCAGTGTCGACAGGACGGACAGCTGCTACCGCTGCGGCAAGGAGGGGCACAAAGCCGCCTCCTGCAAGGCCGCCACGCCCCACTGCGCGGTATGTGCCGCCAGTGGCCGCCCAGCGGGCCACATCATGAAGGGGAGGAATTGTAGTCCTCCCCTTAAAAAGGGCAAGGAACAGGCGCCGACCCGGCCTGTCGTTGCCACCGCCGTCCCAGTGGCTGGGACCTCGGCGGCCGTGGAGGAGAGGGGTGCGATGTCCGATTAATGGGAGTCGAACATCGCATCCTCCAGGCGAACACCAACCACTGCAGAGCGGCCCAGGATCTGCTGATGCAGACTGTGGCCGAGTGGTTGGTGGACGTGGCGGTGGTCGCCGAGCCGTACTCGGTGCCTGGCCGTTGGCTGGGTGACCGGGACGGCTTGGTGGCGTTGGTGTCGCGGCCTGCCACGGACTCCCCTCCCCTCTCGCTTTTAGAGAGGGGTCCGGGATACGTGGCCGCCGCGTGGGGAGAAATAGCCCTGGTCGGGGTCTATTTCTCCCCAAACCGCCCTCTAAGGGACTTCGAGAATTTTCTCGAAGTCCTTACGGCAGTCGTCGGGAGGGTGGCACCACGTCAGGTCGTCGTAATGGGCGACCTGAACGCCAAGTCGGTGGCCTGGGGCAACCCGGCGGCGTCGTGCAACGTCCGGGGGCGCGCCGCCGAATTTTGGTCGGCTTCGTGCGGCGTGTCCCTACTGAACAGGGGGGATGTTCACACGTGTGTGCGGCAACGGGGAGGGTCAGTGGTGGACGTATCGTTCGCCACCCCCGTTCTAGCCGCCCGCGTCGTGAACTGGCGGGTGGAGTTGGTGGAGACCCTGTCGGACCACCGATATGTGCGGTTCGACATCTCCACCCAGAGCCCGCGGGGGATGGCCCGCTCGGGCCAATCTCCCTTCCCGCGGTGGGCTCTCACCCGCCTGGACCGGGAGGCAGCCCAGGAGGCTGCGTTCCTCCGGGACTGGCTCTCGCCCCCTGTTGAGGTCACGGACGTGGACGCCGCAGCGGTTCAGCTGCGGGGGTCCCTGACCGAGGTGTGCAACTCCAGCATGCCTCGGTCTCGCCGTCCGCCTCCCCGTCGCGCCGTTTATTGGTGGACGGGGGAGCTGGCGGCGCTACGGGCCGCGTGCGTGGAGGCCAGGAGGGCCTACACGCGGAGTCGGCGGCGCACCAGCCGATGTCAGGCTGAGGAGGACCGCCTCTACGCCTCTTACCTAGAGGCAAAGACGGTCCTCAAGTCGGAAATGTGCGCCGCCGAGGACTCGGCAAAGGCCGAGATGCTGGAGGGCCTCGACAGGGATCCGTTTGGGAGGCCGTATAAGCAGGCGCGGAGCCAGCTGCGCCCTTACGGTCCCCCATTAGCGGAGACCCTAGAGCCGGCGTTGCTGGATGGGGTGGTTCGGTCACTGTTTCCGCGCAGGACCGACTTCACCCCACCAACGATGAACCCCCCGCTGGGGGGGGTGGTGGCTTCGCCGGAGGAGGAGGTCCCTCCAGTATCGGTGGAGGAATTTCGCGCGGGGGTTCTGTCCCTCCGCGCGAAGAAGACGGCCCCTGGACCGGATGGTGTCCCCGCACGGGTGGTGGCCATCGCGGCGTCCCTCATGGAGGAGAGGTTTCGGGACCTCTTCAGCGCGTGCCTGACGGCTGGGAGGTTCCCAAAAATCTGGAAGGAGGGGCAGCTTTGCCTGCTCCGGAAGGAGGGACGCCCGGTGGACTCCCCCTCGGCATACCGGCCCATCGTTCTGCTCGATGAGGTCGGTAAATTGTTCGAGGGGATCATCGCCACCCGGCTTAATAGCCAGTTGCGGGAGGTAGGGCCAGACCTGTCGGACGCCCAGTTCGGGTTTCGACAGGGGCGTTCGACAGTCGACGCGGTGGCCCTACTCAGGGGCCAAGTGCAGGAGGCGGTTGGAGCTGGGGACGGAGTGTTGGCGGTGTCGTTCGACATCGCCAACGCCTTCAACTCCGTGCCCCACTCGACCATATTGGAGGCACTCCGGTACCACGGAGTGCCCCAATATCTGCGGGTGATCCTGGCCAACTACCTGGAGGACCGGGAGGTCCTCCTGGCGGACAGGACGGCCAGGATCAGGCGCTACGGCGCGGAGTCCGGTGTTCCACAGGGTTCGGTGCTGGGGCCCCTCTTGTGGAACATCGGATTCGATTGGCTGCTGCGCGGCACCCTCCTCCAGGGCACGAGTGTCATCTGCTACGCGGATGACACTCTCCTCGTTGCCCGGGGGAGGGACTTTCGGGAGGCGGCCTGTCTGGCCTCAGCTGGCGGATCCTTAGTGGCAGGTAGGATATAGCGCTGAACAAGACCGAGGCCGTGTTCTTTCACGGGCCTCGGCAGCGCTGCCCTCCTGACGCCCACATCGTGGTGGAGGGCGTCCGGATAGGGGTCGGGGCCCAGATGAAGTATCTGGGCCTCGTGCTGGACAGCAGGTGGCGCTTCGGCCCGCACTTTAGCGGGCTGTCGACGCGCCTGCTGAAAGCCGCGGACGCCCTCTCATGGCTCCTCCCAAACCTGGGCGGGCCCAAGGAGCGATGCCGGCGCCTCTATGCCGGCATCCTAAAGAGTATGGCCCTATACGGGGCACCCATCTGGGCGGACTCCCTCCACAGGAGGGAGAATGCAACCGCCATCCGCAGGCCCCAACGGGCCATTGCACAGCGGGTGGCGCGAGCCTACCGCTCGGTGGGTTTCGCGGCGGCGTGCGCTCTGGCCGGCACCCCTCCATGGGAATTGGAGGCATGGGTGCTCGCCAGAGTATACGAGTGGACGGCGCGGCGTAGGGCGCTGGGTGAGCGCCCAGCCGCGGAAGAGCGGGAGGCCGTGCGGCGGGAGGCGAGGGATGCCATTGTTCTCCACTGGGCACGCGATCTCGCCTCCGCCACCTTTGGACGCCGGACGCTGGACGCGCTCGGTCCAGTCCTGCGGGAATGGCTCGAGCGCCCCCACGGTTTCCTCTCGTTCCGTCTAGTGCAGGTGTTGTCCGGACATGGCTGTTTCGGAACGCACCTGCACCGGATCCGGAGGGAGGAAACCCCGGCGTGCCATGAATGCGGAGCCGCGGAGGACACGGCGCAGCACACCCTCGAGGTGTGCCCAGCCTGGGCTGAGCTGCGCCGTGCCCTGAATACTGTCATTGGGCTGGACCTCTCACTTCCCAGTGTGGTGAACTCCATGCTGGGGAGTGAGGAGGCTTGGGCGGCGGTTGCCTCCTTTTGCGAGGACGTCATGTCGCAAAAGGAGGCGGCGGAGCGCGCGCGGGAGGATGATCCTCTCGCGCCACCGCTCCGCAGGCGAAGGAGGGGTGGGAGAAGGCGGTTGTACGACCGTCGCCTCCCTCCCTCAGGTGGTGATTAGCGGGCGACAGGCGCGGGGGCGCCTTCGCTCGCATTGCACAAATCGCCACCACCGTCAGGCGGGAACGGCCAAGCACTCACGGTCGTTTCCGGGCCCCTCCACTAAGGGAGGGGCGTGCGGGCCCCGCTGTAAAGGCGGGCGGTCGTCGGTGGGGGACTGGACGTAAAGGCTGTGCCGGTTTCCCAGTCCTCCTCCAAATAGACGATGCGGGAGTGCCGCTGGGTTATTTTAGTGGTTATGCCGGAGTAGCCGGAGAGTCCCACATAACCCGTCCATCCCCCAATGGGCGGGTATGCGTAACGCATTTTTTCCCAGCGCAAACAAAAAAAAAAAAAAAAAAGGTTAGGTTAGGTTGGGGAAGCCTGGGCTGAGCTGCGCCGTGCCCTGACCGATGTAGTCGGATTGGACCTCTCACTTCCCAGTGTGGTGAACTCCATGCTGGGGGGTGAGGAGGCTTGGGCGGCGGTTGCCTCCTTTTGCGAGAATGTCATGTCGCAAAAGGAGGCGGCGGAGCGCGCGCGGGAGGATGATCCTCTCGCGCCGCCGCTCCGCAGGCGAAGAAGGGGTGGGAGACGGCGGTTGTACGATCGTCGCCTCCCTCCTTCTGGTGGTGATTAGCGGGCGATAGGCGCGGGGGCGCCTTCGCTCGCATTGCACAAATCGCCACCATCGTCGTGCAGGAACGGCCGAGCACTCACGGTCGTTCCTGGGCCCCTCCACTTAGGGAGGGGCGTGCGGGCCCCGCTGTAAAGGCGGGCGGTCGTCGGTGGGGGACTGGACGTAAAGGCTGTGCCGGTTTCCCAGTCCTCCTCCAAATAGACGATGCGGGAGTGCCGCTGGGTTATTTTAGTGGGTATGCCGGAGTAGCCGGAGAGTCCCACATAACCCGTCCATCCCCCAATGGGCGGGTATGCGTAACGCATTTTTTCCCAGCGCAAACAAAAAAAAAAAAAAAAAAAAAAAGGTTAGGTTGGGGAGGGGAACCACCCCACAGTGCTTGCGTCCACGTCGCGTTCCCCGGAAACGTCCCAGTTCTGACCACCGTAACGGAGTGGCAGACTGGGTACGGCTAAAGTGCACTGTGCATCGTAGCGACTATTTGCCTTGAGTGCTGCGATACTGCTTTGTTCGGCATGCCGAAACCTGCGCGGGATGCCCTCGGGCATTTCGTGAAAAAAGGCCCTTCTCAGGGCCAACCCAAAGGCCCTTCTCAGGGCCAACCCAAAGGCCCTTCTCAGGGCCAACCAAAAGGCCCTTCTCTGCTGCTGTCAAAGCCAAAAAGGCGTTGACAGCAGCAGACACCCACGACGTGGGTTTGGCCGATGCCCAGCGTGAGTTGGACCTGGCACGGCGGGAGCAGCTCCAGCAAGAGCTGGAGGAGCGGGTTGCGGCCCAGGAAGAACGGGCGCGCGTCGCCCGTGCCAAGTCCGGGTATGGTGCGTCCCGCGTGCTATACTCGGACCACTCCCTGGCCGAACTCCAGAGGATGGCCTTGGAGGACGAAGAGGCGATCGTAGAGGTCGCCGCCAAGTCCTCCCATTTAAAGGGGACTTTTCAAAAGTCCCTTAAATGCCGGGCCGCGAGTCTTCGCGAAATCGTGGCGGAGCTTGTGGAGCGCAAGGCCAGCGACGAGTCGCGCCAACTGCAGGCGAAAGTGGATCGCCTGCAGTCGGAGGTTGCGTCGGAAGAAGGCAAGGCCTTCTACGGAGGGAGGGCGGGCGATTTGTCGGACTCCGACATTGAGTCCATTTCGTCGGATGCCGACTCGATGGTGATCGCTGGTTCTCGGTCGCGATCGGCATCGGGGAAGCGGAAGGCGTACCTCAAGCACGGGTCGGATGGATCCTCGGCCTCGGGTTCAGGTTCGAAGGAGCCAAAAAAGAAGGCACAAAAGACCACGGCGGACACCCATGACGTGGGTTTGGTTGACGCCCAGCGCCAGTTGGACCTGGCTCAGCGGGAGCGGCTCCAACAAGACCTGGAGGAGCAGGTAGCGGCCAGGGAGGAACGAGCGCGCGCCGCCCGCGCCAAATCCGGATACGGAGCGTCCCGCGTTCTGTACGCGGACCACTCCCTGGCCGAGCTGGAGCGGATGGCATTGGAGGACGAGGAGGTAATCGTCCAGGTCGCCAACAAGTCCTCCCACCTAAAAGGGACTTTTCAAAAGTCCCTCAAATGCCGGGCCGCCAGCATGCGCGGCATCGTCGCGGAGCTGGTCGACCGCAAGGCCAGCGACGAGTCGCGGCAACTGCAGGCGAAAGTGGATCGCCTGCAGCAGGAGGTAAGCCAGCTGCACCAAAAGCTGGCTGAAGCCACGGCCCGGCCATCCGAAGCCGAGCCTAGACCTGCGGCAGAGGGCCTTGCCTCCTCCCCCGGCCTTGAAGATGTCCTCCGCAAAGTTATGGCGGAGGAGAGGGCCTTTGTTCGGGCCTGCCTAGCGGGCATTGAGGACCGGCTCTTGCCGGAGAAAGTCCTCCGACCGCCACTTGCGGCGGACAAGAGGCGAGAGCCGGTGCCCACCTCCCAGAGGGAGGACGCCCTTCTCCCCTCCACCACCCCGACCAACCAGCAGGGCTGGACGAAGGTGGTTGGTAAGGGGAAGGGCAAGAGCAAAAGGACGGCAGCTGTCGTCCCTGCCGTTCCCGCCACCACCACTCCCAGCCAGTCCCAGCCGACTGGCAAAGGGAAAGGGAAGGGGAAGGGGAAGAGCACCCCTCCAGCCCCAGCCGTCCCCACCACCACCCCTGCTGGTCAGTCGACTGGCACGGGAAAGGGGAAAGGGAAGAGTTCCCCCCCAGCCGGTGCCAAGAGGAACCTGGTTCCTCCCAAAACCGCAGCCGTCGTGATGACGCTCACTGCGGAGGCTGCGGAGCGGGGCGAGACATACGCGTCCGTAATGTTGCGGGCGCGTGCCAATGCCGATCCAACCAAACTGGGGATCGGCAAAGTCTCGTGCCGCCGGACACAGGCTGGGGCTCGTATCTTCGAGTTCCCCGGTGCTGAGGGCGGAAAACACGCCGACCTCTTCGCAGCAAAGCTGCAGGAGGTCATCGCGGACGCGGCGAAGGTGGCCAGGCCGGTGAAGTCGGCGGCCATCGAGGTGACGGACCTGGATGACTCCGTCACCAGGGAGGAGGTGGTGGCAGCGATCGCAGCCAATGGGGGCTGCGAAGTCGCAGCGGTGCAGGGCGGGGGCATCAGGCCCGGGCGCGGCGGCATGGGCACTATTCGCCTGGAGTGCCCTGTCGCCGCTGCCAAAGCCGTCCTCGAAAAGGGACGGCTCGCCGTCGGGTTCAGCTCGGGTGCGGTCCGGGCACTTGAGGACCAGCCGCTGAGGTGCTACAAGTGCTTCGGAATCGGCCACACCCGGGCCCTCTGTCCGTCCAGCGTAGATAGGACGGACAGCTGCTACCGCTGCGGCAAGGAGGGGCATAAATCCGCCTCCTGC
This sequence comes from Pseudoips prasinana, assembly GCA_951640165.1. Taxonomy (NCBI): domain Eukaryota; kingdom Metazoa; phylum Arthropoda; class Insecta; order Lepidoptera; family Nolidae; genus Pseudoips; species Pseudoips prasinana. Next base: position 36,840,967 of record OX621248.1, read on the forward strand.
AAGGCCGCCGCACCGCACTGCGCGGTATGTGCCGCCAGTGGCCGCCCTGCGGGACATATTATGAAGGGGAGGAACTGCAGTCCTCCCCTTAAGAAGGGCAAAATACAGGCGCCGACCCGGCCTGTCATTGCCACCGCCGTCCCAGTGGCTGGGACCTCAGCGGCTGTGGAGGAGGGGGGTGCGATGACCGACTAATGGGTAGAGTCGAGCATCGCATCCTCCAGGCGAACACCAACCACTGCAGAGCGGCCCAGGATCTGCTGATGCAGACTGTGGCCGAGTGGTTGGTGGACGTGGCGGTGGTCGCCGAGCCGTACTCGGTGCCTGGTCGTTGGCTGGGTGATCGAGACGGCTTGGTGGCGTTGGTGTCGCGGCCTGCCACGGACTCCCCTCCCCTCTCGCTTTTAGAGAGGGGTCCGGGATACGTGGCCGCCGCGTGGGGAGAAATAGCCCTGGTCGGGGTCTATTTCTCCCCAAACCGCCCTCTAAGGGACTTCGAGAATTTTCTCGAGGTCCTTACGGCAGTCGTCGGGAGGGCGGCACCACGTCAGGTCGTAGTGTTGGGCGACCTGAACGCCAAGTCGGTGGCCTGGGGCAACCCAGCGGCGTCCTGCAACGTCCGGGGGCGCGCCGTCGAATTTTGGGCGGCCTCGTGCGGCGTGTCCCTGCTAAACAGGGGGGATGTTCAGACGTGTGTGCGGCAACAGGGAGGGTCAGTGGTGGACGTGTCGTTCGCCACCCCTGTGCTAGCCACACGCGTCGTGAACTGGCGGGTGGAGATGGTGGAGACCCTGTCGGACCACCGATATGTGCGGTTCGACATCTCCACCCAGAGCCCGCGGGGGATGGCCCGCTCGGGCCAATCTCCCTTCCCGCGGTGGGCTCTCACCCGCCTGGACCGGGAGGCAGCCCTGGAGGCAGCGTTCCTCGAGGACTGGCTCTCGCCCCCTGTGGAGGGCACGGACGTGGACGCCGCAGCGGTTCGGCTGCGGGGGTCCCTGACCGAGGTGTGCAACTCCAGCATGCCTCGGTCTCGCCGTCCGCCTCCCCGTCGCGCCGTTTATTGGTGGACGGTGGAGCTGGCGGGGCTCCGGGCCGCGTGCGTGGAGGCCAGGAGGGCCTACACGCGGAGTCGGTGGCGCACCAGCCGATGTCAGGCTGAAGAGGACCGCCTCTACGCCTCTTACCTAGAGGCAAAGACGGTCCTCAAGTCGGAAATGTGCGCCGCCGAGGACTCGGCAAAGGCCGAGATGCTGGAGGGCCTCGACAGGGATCCGTTTGGGAGCCGTATAAGCAGGCGCGGAGCCAGCTGCGCCCTTACGGTCCCCCATTAGCGGAGACCCTAGAGCCGGCGTTGCTGGATTGGTGGTTCGGTCACTGTTTCCGCGCAGGACCGACTTCACCCCACCAACGATTAACCCCCCGCTGGGGGGGGTGGTGGCTTCGCCGAGGAGGAGGTGCCTCCAGTGTCGCGGAGGAATTCCGCGCGGGGGTTCTGTCCCTCCGCGCGAAGAAGACGGCCCCTGGACCAGATGGCGTCCCCGCACGGGTGGTGGCCATCGCGGCGTCCTTCATGGAGCAGAGGTTTCGGGACCTCTTCAGCGCGTGCCTGACGGCTGGGAGGTTCCGAAGATCTGGAAGGAGGGGCAGCTTTGCCTGCTCCGGAAGGAGGGACGCCCGGTGGACTCCCCTCGGCATACCGGCCCATCGTTCTGCTCGATGAGGTCGGTAAATTGTTCGAGCTGCTGAAAGCCGCGGACGCCCTCTCATGGCTCCTCCCAAACCTGGGCGGGCCCAAGGAGCGATGCCGGCGCCTCTATGCCGGCATCTTAAAGAGTATGGCCCTATACGGGGCACCCATCTGGGCGGACTCCCTCCACAGGAGGGAGAATGCAACCGCCATCCGCAGGCCCCAACGGGCCATTGCACAGCGGGTGGCGAGAGCGTACCGCTCGGTGGGCTTCGCGGCGCGGTGCGCTCTGGCCGGCACCCCTCCATGGGAATTGGAGGCATGGGTGCTCGCCAGAGTGTACGAATGGGTGGCGCGGCGTAGGGCGCTGGGTGAGCGCCCCGCCGCGCAAGAGCGGGAGGCCGTGCGGCGGGAGGCGAGGGACGCAATCGTCCTCCACTGGACACGCGACCTCGCCTCCGCCACCTTTGGACGCCGGACGTTGGACGCGCTCGGTCCAGTCCTGCGGAACTGGCTCGAGCGGCCCCACGGTTTCCTCTCGTTCCGTCTAGTGCAGGTGTTGTCCGGACATGGTTGTTTCGGAACGCACCTGCACCGGATTCGGAGGGAGGAAACCCCGGCGTGCCATGAATGCGGAGCCGCGGAGGACACGGCGCAGCACACCCTCGAGGTGTGCCCAGCCTGGGCTGAGCTGCGCCGTGCCCTGAATACTGTCGTTGGGCTGGACCTCTCACTTCCCAGTGTGGTGAACTCCATGCTGGGGAGTGAGGAGGCTTGGGCGGCGGTTGCCTCCTTTTGCGAGAACGTCATGTCGCAAAAGGAGGCGGCGGAGCGCGCGCGGGAGGATGATCCTCTCGCGCCGCCGCTCCGCAGGCGAAGAAGGGGTGGGAGACGGCGGTTGTACGATCGTCGCCTCCCTCCTTCTGGTGGTGATTAGCGGGCGACAGGCGCGGGGGCGCCTTCGCTCGCATTGCACTAATCACCACCCTCGTCGGGCGGGAACGGCCGAGCACTCACGGTCGTTCCCGGGCCCCTCCACTTAGGGAGGGGCGTGCGGGCCCCGCTGTAAAGGCGGGCGGTCGTCGGTGGGGGACTGGACGTAAAGGCTGTGCCGGTTTCCCAGTCCTCCTCCACAAAGACGATGCGGGAGTGCCGCTGGGTTATTTTAGTGGGTATGCCGGAGTAGCCGGAGAGTCCCACATAACCCGTCCATCCCCCAATGGGCGGGTATGCGTAACGCATTTTTTCCCAGCGCAAACAAAAAAAAAAAAAAAAAAAAAAAAGGTTAGGTTGGGGAACCACCCCACAGTGCTTGCGTCCACGTCGCGTTCCCCGGAAACGTCCCAGTTCTGACCACCGTAACGGAGTGGCAGACTGGGAACGGCTAAAGTGCATTGTGCATCGTAACAATTAACTGCCTTGTGTGTTACGAATTCTGTCTTGTTTGAAATGCCAAAACCCGCGCGGGATGCCCTCGGGCATTTCATTAAAAAAGGCCCTTCTCAGGGCCAACCCAAAGGCCCTTCTCAGGGCCAACCCAAAGGCCCTTCTCAGGGCCAACCAAAAGGCCCTTCTCAGGGCCAACGCGACGCGTCGGCGTCGAGCGAAGGCAGGGCCTTCTACGGAGGGAATGTGGACGAATCGTCGGACTCCGACAACGAGTCCACTGCGTCAGATGGTGCGATGGTGATCGAGGATCCTCGATCACGATCGGCTTCGAGGAAACGTTCCTTCCTTAAAGCCGTGTCGGATGGCTCCTCGGGCTCGGGTTCGGCAAAGGAGCCAAATAAGAAGATCAGGGCAAAGAAGCCGACGATAGCAGCGGACACCCACGATGTGGGTTTAGCAGATGCCCAGCGCGAGTTGGGCCTGGCTCGGCGGGAGCAGCTCCAGCAAGAGCTGGAGGAGCGGGTTGCGGCCCAGGAGGAACGGGCGCGCGTCGCCCGTGCCAAGTCCGGGTACGGGGCGTCCCGCGTCCTGTACGCGGACCACTCCCTGGCCGAACTCCAGAGGATGGCCTTGGAGGACGAGGAGGCGATCGTGGAGGTCGCCGCCAAGTCCTCGCATTTGAAGGGGACTTTCCAGAAGTCCCTCAAATGCCGGGCCGCCAGCATGCGTGGCATCGTCGCGGAGCTGGTGGACCGCAAGGCCAGCGACGAAACGCGGCAACTGCAGGCGAAGGTAGATCGCCTGCAGTCGGAGGTCAGCCAGCTGCACATGAAGCTGGCTGAAGCCACGGCCCGGCCATCCCAAGCCGAGCCCAGACCTGCGGCAGAGTGCCCTGCCCTCTCCTCCGGCCTTGAGGACGTCCTCCGCAAGGTTATGGCGGAGGAGAGGGCGTTTGTTCGTTCCTGCCTGGCGGGAATAGAGGACCCGCTCTTGCCGGAGAAACGCCTCCGACCGCCGCTTGCGGCGGACAAGAGGCGAGAGGAGCCGGTGCCTACCTCCACGAGGGAGGACGCCCTTCTCCCTTCGACCACTCCGACCAACCAGCAGGGCTGGACGAAGGTGGTCGGTAGGGGGAAGGGCAAGGGCAAAAGGACGGCAGCTGTCGTCCCTGCCGTCCCCGCCACCACCACTCCCAGCCAGTCGCGGCCAGCTGGCAAAGGGAAAGGGAAAGGGAAAGAGAAGGGGAAGAGCACCCCCCCGGCCCCAGCCGTCTCCGCCACCACCCCTGCCGGTCAGTCGTCGACTGACAAGGGAAGGGGGAAGGGTTCGCCCCCAGCCGGTACCAAGAGGAACCTAGTTCCTCCCAAGACCGCGGCCGTCGTGGTGACGCTCACCGCAAAGGCCGCGGAGCGGGGTGAGACGTACGCGTCCATAATGGTGCGGGCGCGTGCAAATGCCGATCCCACCAAATTGGGGATCGGTAAAGTCTCATGCCGCCGGACACAGGCTGGGGCCCGAATCTTCGAGTTCCCGGGTGCCGAGGGTGGGAAGAACGCTGACCTCTTCGCAGCAAAGCTGCAAGAGGTCATTGCGGACGACGCGAAGGTGGCCAGGCCGGTGAAGTCGGCGGCCTTCGAGGTGACGGACCTAGACGACTCCGTCACCAAGGAGGAGGTGGTAGCGGCGGTCGCAGCCATAGGTGGCTGCGCAGTCGCAGCGGTGCAGGGCGGGGGCATCAGGCCCGGGCGCGGCGGCATGGGCGCAATTCGCCTGGAGTGCCCAGTCGCCGCTGCCAAAGCCGTCCTCGAGAAGGGACGGCTCGCCGTCGGGTTCAGCTCGGCGGCGGTCCGGGCCCTTGAGGTCCCGCCGCTGAGGTGTTACCGGTGCTTCGGCATCGGTCACACCCGGGCCCTCTGTCCATCCAGTGTCGACAGGACGGACAGCTGCTACCGCTGCGGCAAGGAGGGGCACAAAGCCGCCTCCTGCGAGGCCACCGCACTGCACTGCACGGTGTGTGCCGCCAGTGGCCGCCCTGCGGGCCACATTATGAAGGGGAGGAATTGTATTCCTCCCCTTAGAAGGGCAAAGCGCAGGCGCCGACCCGGCCTGTCGCTGCCACCGCCACCCCAGTAGCTGGGACCTCGGCGGCTGTGGAGGAGGAGGGTGTGATGTCCGATTAATGGGTAGAGTCGGACATCGCATCCTCCAGGCGAACACCAACCACTGCAGAGCGGCCCAGGATCTGCTGATGCAGACTGTGGCCGAGTGGTTGGTGGACGTGGCGGTGGTCGCCGAGCCGTACTCGATACCTGGCCGTTGGCTGGGTGATCGGGACGGCTTGGTGGCGTTGGTGTCACGGCCTACCACGGACTCCCCTCCCCTCTCGCTTTTAGAGAGGGGTCCGGGATAAGTGGCCGCCGCGTGGGGAGACATAGCCCTGGTCGGGGTCTATTTCTCCCCAAACCCTAAGGGACTTCGAGGATTTTCTCGAAGTCCTTACGGCAGTCGTCGGGAGGGCGGCGCCACGTCAGGTCGTCATATTGGGCGACCTGAACGCCAAGGCGGTGGCCTGGGGCAACCCAGCGGCGTCCTGCAACGTCCGGGGGCACGCCGTCGAATTTTGGTCGGCTTCGTGCGGCGTGTCCCTCCTGAACAGGGGGGATGTTCACACGTGTGTGCGGCAACAGGGAGGGTCAGTGGTGGACGTATCGTTCGCCACCCCCGTGCTAGCCGCCCGCGTCGTGAACTGGCGGGTGGAGATGGTGGAGACCCTGTCGGACCACCGATATGTGCGGTTCGACATCTCCACCCAGAGCCCGCGGGGGATGGCCCGCTCGGGCCAATCTCCCTTCCCGCGGTGGGCTCTCACCCGCCTGGACCGGGAGGCAGCCCTGGAGGCAGCGTTCCTCGAGGACTGGCTCTCGCCCCCTGTGCAGGGCACAGACGTCGACGCCGCAGCGGTTCGGCTCCGGGGGTCCCTGACCGAGGTGTGCAACTCGAGCATGCCTCGGTCTCGCCGTCCGCCTCCCCGTCGCGCCGTTTATTGGTGGACGGCGGAGCTGGCGGCGCTCCGGGCCGCGTGCGTGGAGGCCAGGAGGGCCTACACGCGGAGTCGGCGGCGCACCAGCCGATGTCAGGCGGAGGAGGACCGCCTCTACGCCTCTTACGTAGAGGCAAAGACGGTCCTCAAGTTGGCAATGTGCGCCGCCGAGGACTCGGCAAAGGCCGAGATGCTGGAGGGCCTCGACAGGGATCCGTTTGGGAGGCCGTATAAGCAGGCGCGGAGCCAGCTGCGCCCTTACGGTCCCCCATTAGCGGAGACCCTAGAGCCGGCGTTGCTGGATGGGGTGGTTCGGTCACTGTTTCCGCGCAGGACCGACTTCACCCCACCAACGATGAACCCCCCGCTGGGGGGGGTGGTGGCTTCGCCGGAGGAGGAGGTCCCTCCAGTATCGGTGGAGGAATTTCGCGCGGGGGTTCTGTCCCTCCGCGCGAAGAAGACGGCCCCTGGACCGGATGGTGTCCCCGCACGGATGGTGGCCATCGCGGCGTCCCTCATGGAGGAGAGGTTTCGGGACCTCTTCAGCGCGTGCCTGACGGCTGGGAGGTTCCCGAAAATCTGGAAGGAGGGGCAGCTTTGCCTGCTCCGGAAGGAGGGACGCCCGGTGGACTCCCCCTCGGCATACCGGCCCATCGTTCTGCTCGATGAGGTCGGTAAATTGTTCGAGGGGATCATCGCCACCCGGCTTAATAGCCAGTTGCGGGAGGTAGGGCCAGACCTGTCGGACGCCCAGTTCGGGTTTCGACAGGGGCGTTCGACGGTCGACGCGGTGGCCCTACTCAGGGGCCAAGTGCAGGAGGCGGTTGGAGCTGGGGACGGAGTGTTGGCGGTGTCGTTCGACATCGCCAACGCCTTCTACTCCGTGCCCCACTCGACCATATTGGAGGCACTCCGGTACCACGGAGTGCCCCAATATCTGCGGGTGATCCTGGCCAACTACCTGGAGGACCGAGAGGTCCTCCTGGCGGACAGGACGGCCAGGATCAGGCGCTACGGCGCGGAGTCCGGTGTTCCACAGGGTTCGGTGCTGGGGCCCCTCTTGTGGAACATCGGATTCGATTGGCTGCTGCGCGGCACCCTCCTCCAGGGCACGAGTGTCATCTGCTACGCGGATGACACTCTCCTCGTTGCCCGGGGGAGGGACTTTCGGGAGGCGGCCTGTCTGGCCTCAGCTGGCGGATCCTTAGTGGCAGGTAGGATCCGCCAGCTTGGTTTGAGGGTAGCGCTGAACAAGACCGAGGCCGTGTTCTTTCACGGGCCTCGGCAGCGCTGCCCTCCTGACGCCCACATCGTGGTGGAGGGCTTCCGGATAGGGGTCGGGGCCCAGATGAAGTATCTGGGCCTCGTGCTGGACAGCAGGTGGCGCTTCGGCCCGCACTTTAGCGGGCTGTCGACGCGCCTGCTGAAAGCCGCGGACGCCCTCTCATGGCTCCTCCCAAACCTGGGCGGGCCCAAGGAGCGATGCCGGCGCCTCTATGCCGGCATCCTGAGGAGTATGGCCCTATACGGGGCACCCATCTGGGCGGACTCCCTCCACAGGAGGGAGAATGCAACCGCCATCCGCAGGCCCCAACGGGCCATTGCACAGCGGGTGGCGCGAGCCTACCGCTCGGTGGGCTTCGCGGCGGCGTGCGCTCTGGCCGGCACCCCTCCATGGGAATTGGAGGCATGGGTGCTCGCCAGAGTCTACGAGTGGACGGCGCGGCGTAGGGCGCTGGGTGAGCGCCCAGCCGCGGAAGAGCGGGAGGCCGTGCGGCGGGAGGCGAGGGATGCCATCGTCCTCCACTGGGCACGTGATCTCGCCTCCGCCACCTTTGGGCGCCGGACGCTGGACACGCTCGGTCCAGCCCTGCGGGACTGGCTCGAGCGCCCCCACGGTTTCCTCTCGTTCCGTCTAGTGCAGGTGTTGTCCGGACATGGTTGTTTCGGAACGCACCTGCACCGGATCCGGAGGGAGGAAACCCCGGCGTGCCACCATTGCGGAGCCGCGGAGGACACGGCGCAGCACACCCTCGAGGTGTGCCCAGCCTGGGCTGAGCTGCGCCGTGCCCTGACAGATGTGGTCGGGCAGGACCTCTCACTTCCCAGTGTGGTCAACTCCATGCTGGGGAGTGGGGAGGCCTGGGCGGCGGTTGCCTCCTTTTGCGAGAATGTCATGTCGCAAAAGGAGGCGGCGGAGCGCGCGCGGGAGGACGATCCTCTCGCGCCACCGCTCCGCAGGCGAAGAAGGGGTGGGAGACGGCGGTTGTACGATCGTCGCCTCCCTCCTTCTGGTGGTGATTAGCGGGCGACAGGCGCGGGGGCGCCTTCGCTCGCATTGCAGTAATCACCACCCTCGTCGGGCGGGAACGGCCTAGCACTCGTGGTCGTTCCCGGGCCCCTCCACTTAGGGAGGGGCGTGCGGGCCCCGCTGTAAAGGCGGGCGGTCGTCGGTGGGGGACTGGACGTAAAGGCTGTGCCGGTTTCCCAGTCCTCCTCCACAAAGACGATGCGGGAGTGCCGCTGGGTTATTTTAGTGGGTATGCCGGAGTAGCCGGAGAGTCCCACATAACCCGTCCATCCCCCAATGGGCGGGTATGCGTAAAGCATTTTTTCCCAGCGCAAACAAAAAAAAAAAAAAAGGTTAGGTTGGGGAACCACCCCACAGTGCTTGCGTCCACGTCGCGTTCCCCGGAAACGTCCCAGTTCTGACCACCGTAACGGAGTGGCAGACTGGGTACGGCTAAAGTGCACTGTGCTTCGTAGCGACTATCTGCCTTGAGTGCTGCGAAATTGCTTTGTTTTGATATGCCAAAACCAGCGCGGGATGCCCTCGGGCATTTTGTGAAAAAAGGCCCTTCTCAGGGCCAACCCAAAGGCCCTTCTCAGGGCCAACCCAAAGGCCCTTTTCAGGGCCAACCCAAAGGCCCTTCTCAGGGCCAACCAAAAGGCCCTTCTCAGGGCCAACGCGACGCATCAGCGTCGGGGGAAGGCAGGGCCTTCTACGGCGGGAGGGAGGGCGATTTATCGGACTCCGAAATTGAGTCCATTGAATCGGACGCCGATTCAATGGTGGTAGAGGATGCGCGATCGCGATCCGCGTCCAGAAAAAGGAAGACCTTTTTAAAGGACGGGTCGGATGGCTCCTCGGCGTCGGGTTCGGCGAAGGAGCCAAAACGAAAGGTTAAGGCCAAGAAGTTGGCAATAACAGCGGATACCCACGACGTGGGTTTGGTAGACGCCCAGCGCGAGTTGGACCTCACCAGGCGGGAGTAGCTCCAGCAAGACCTGGAGGAGCAGGTAGCGGCCAGGGAGGAACGGGCGCGCGCCGCCCGTGCCAAATCGGGATACGGAGCGTCCCGCGTTCTGTACGCGGACCACTCTCTGGCCGAACTAGAGCGGATGGCATTAGAGGACGAGGAGGTAATCGTCCAGGTCGCCACCAAGTCCTCCCACCTAAAAGGGACTTTTCAAAAGTCCCTCAAATGCCGGGCCGCCAGCATGTGCGGCATCGTCGCGGAGCTGGTCAACCGCAAGGCCAGCGATGAATCGCGGCAGCTGCAGGCGAAAGTGGATCGCCTGCAGCAGGAGGTAAGCCAGCTGCACCAAAAGCTGGCTGAAGCCACGGCCCGGCCATCCCAAGCCGAGCCCAGACCTGCGGCAGAGGGCCTCGCCCCCTCCTCCGGCCTTGAGGATATCCTCCGCAAGGTCATGGCGGAGGAGAGGGCGTTTGTTAGAGCCTGCCTGGCAGGCATTGAGGACCGGCTCTTGCCGGAGAAAGTCGTCCGGCCGCCGCTTGCGGCGGACAGGAGGCAAAAGGAGCCGGTGCCTACGTCCCAGACGGAGGATGCCCTTCTCCCCTCTACCACCCCGACCAACCAGCAGGGCTGGACGAGGGTGGTCGGTAAGGGGAAGGGCAAGGGCAAAAGGACGGCAGCCGTCGTCCCTGCCGTTCCCGCTACCACCACTCCCAGCCGAGCCAAGCCGGAGCAAAGAGGAAACTGGTTCCTCCCAAGACCGCGGCCGTCGTGGTGACGCTCACCGCGGAGGCTGCGGAGCGAGGCCAGACATACGCCTCCATAATGGTGCGGGCGCGTGCAAACGCCGATCCCACGAAACTGGGCATCGGCAAAGTGTCATGCCGCCGGACACAAGCTGGGGCTCAAATTTTCGAGTTCCCGGGGGCCGAGGGCGGCAAAAACGCGGACCTCTTCGCAGCTAAGCTGCAAGAGGTCATCGCAGACTCGGCGAAGGTGGCCAGGCCGGTAAAGTCAGCGGCCATTGAGGTGACGGATCTCGACGACTCCGTCACCAAGGAGGAGGTGGTGGCAGCAATCGCAGCCATAGGGGGCTGCGAAGTCGCAGCGGTACAAGGCGGGGGCATCAGGCCCGGGCGCGGCGGCATGGGCGCAATTCGCCTGGAGTGCCCAGTCGCCGCTGCCAAAGCCGTCCTCGAGAAGGGACGGCTCGCCGTGGGGTTCAGCTCGGCGGCGGTCCGGGCACTTGAGGACCAGCCTTTGAGGTGCTACAAGTGCTTCGGAATCGGCCACACCCGAGCCCTCTGTCCGTCCAGTGTCGACAGGACGGACAGCTGCTACCGCTGCGGCAAGGAGGGGCACAAAGCCGCCTCCTGCAAGGCCGCCACGCCCCACTGCGCGGTATGTGCCGCCAGTGGCCGCCCAGCGGGCCACATCATGAAGGGGAGGAATTGTAGTCCTCCCCTTAAGAAGGGCAAGGAACAGGCGCCGACCCGGCCTGTCGTTGCCACCGCCGTCCCAGTGGCTGGGACCTCGGCGGCCGTGGAGGAGAGGGGTGCGATGTCCGATTAATGGGAGTCGAACATCGCATCCTCCAGGCGAACACCAACCACTGCAGAGCGGCCCAGGATCTGCTGATGCAGACTGTGGCCGAGTGGTTGGTGGACGTGGCGGTGGTCGCCGAGCCGTACTCGGTGCCTGGCCGTTGGCTGGGTGACCGGGATGGCTTGGTGGCGTTGGTGTCGCGGCCTGCCACGGACTCCCCTCCCCTCTCGCTTTTAGAGAGGGGTCCGGGATACGTGGCCGCCGCGTGGGGAGAAATAGCCCTGGTCGGGGTCTATTTCTCCCCAAACCGCCCTCTAAGGGACTTCGAGAATTTTCTCGAGGTCCTTACGGCAGTCGTCGGGAGGGCGGCACCACGTCAGGTCGTAGTGTTGGGCGACCTGAACGCCAAGTCGGTGGCCTGGGGCAACCCAGCGGCGTCCTGCAACGTCCGGGGGCGCGCCGTCGAATTTTGGGCGGCCTCGTGCGGCGTGTCCCTGCTAAACAGGGGGGATGTTCAGACGTGTGTGCGGCAACAGGGAGGGTCAGTGGTGGACGTGTCGTTCGCCACCCCTGTGCTAGCCACACGCGTCGTGAACTGGCGGGTGGAGATGGTGGAGACCCTGTCGGACCACCGATATGTGCGGTTCGACATCTCCACCCAGAGCCCGCGGGGGAGGGCCCGCTCGGGCCAATCTCCCTTCCCGCGGTGGGCTCTCACCCGCCTGGACCGGGAGTCAGCCCAGGAGGCAGCGTTCCTCGAGGACTGGCTCTCGCCCCCTGTGCAGGGCACGGACGTGGACGCCGCAGCGGTTCGGCTGCGGGGATCCCTGACCGAGGTGTGCAACTCCAGCATGCCTCGGTCTCGCCGTCCGCCTCCCCGTCGCGCCGTTTATTGGTGGACGTTGGAGCTGGCGGGGCTCCGGGCCGCGTGCGTGGAGGCCAGGAGGGCCTACACGCGGAGTCGGCGGCGCACCAGCCGATGTCAGGCTGAGGAGGACCGCCTCTACGCCTCTTACCTAGAGGCAAAGACGGTCCTCAAGTCGGAAATGTGCGCCGCCGAGGACTCGGCAAAGGCCGAGATGCTGGAGGGCCTCGACAGGGATCCGTTTGGGAGGCCGTATAAGCAGGCGCGGAGCCAGCTGCGCCCTTACGGTCCCCCATTAGCGGAGACCCTAGAGCCGGCGTTGCTGGATGGGGTGGTTCGGTCACTGTTTCCGCGCAGGACCGACTTCACCCCACCAACGATGAACCCCCCACTGGGGGGGGTGGCGGCTTCGCCGGCGGAGGAGGTCCCTCCAGTGTCGGCGGAGGAAGTTCGCGCGGGGGTTCTGCCCCTCCGCGCGAAGAAGACGGCCCCTGGACCGGACGGCGTCCCCGCACGGGTGGTGGCCATCGCGGCGTCCCTCATGGAGGAAAGGCTTCGGGACCTCTTCAGCGCGTGCCTGATGGCTGGGAGGTTCCCGAAGCCATGGAAGGAAGGCAAATTGTGCCTTCTCCGGAAGGAGGGACGCCCGGTGGACTCCCCCTCGGCATACCGGCCCATCGTTCTGCTGGATGAGGTCGGTAAACTGTTCGAGGGGATACTCGCCACCCGGCTTAATAGCCATTTGCGGGAGGTAGGGCCGGACCTGTCGGACGCCCAGTTCGGGTTCCGACAGGGGCGTTCGACGGTCGACGCGTTGGCCCTACTCAGGGGCCAGGTGCGGGAGGCGGTCGAGGCTGGGGACGGAGTGTTGGCGGTGTCGTTCGACATCGCCAACGCGTTCAACTCCGTGCCCCACTCGACCATATTGGAGGCACTCCGGTACCACGGAGTGCCCCAATATCTGCGGGTGATCCTGGCCAACTACCTGGAGGACCGAGAGGTCCTCCTGGCGGACAGGACGGCCAGGATCAGGCGCTACGGCGCGGAGTCCGGTGTTCCACAGGGTTCGGTGCTAGGGCCCCTCTTGTGGAACATCGGATTCGATTGGCTGCTGCGCGGCACCCTCCTCCAGGGCACGAGTGTCATCTGCTACGCGGATGACACTCTCCTCGTTGCCCGGGGGAGGGATTTTAGGGAGGCGGCCTGTCTGGCCTCAGCTGGCGGATCCTTAGTGGTAGGTAGGATCCGCCAGCTTGGTTTGAGGGTGGCGCTGAACAAGACCGAGGCCGTGTTCTTTCACGGGCCTCGGCAGCGCTGCCCTCCAGACGCCCACATCCTGGTGGAGGGCGTCCGGATAGGGGTCGGGGCCCAGATGAAGTATCTGGGCCTCGTGCTGGACAGCAGGTGGCGCTTCGGCCCGCACTTCAGCGGGCTGTCGACGCGCCTGCTAAAAGCCGCGGACGCCCTCTCATGGCTCCTCCCGAACCTGGGCGGGCCCAAGGAGCGATGCCGGCGCCTCTATGCCGGCATCCTCAAAAGCATGGCCCTATATGGGGCTCCCATCTGGGCGGACTCCCTCCACAGGAGGGAGAATGCAACCGCCATCCGCAGGCCCCAACGGGCCATTGCACAGCGGGTGGCGCGAGCCTACCGCTCGGTGGGCTTCGCGGCGGCGTGCGCTCTGGCCGGCACCCCTCCATGGGAATTGGAGGCATGGGTGCTCGCCAGAGTGTACGAATGGGTGGCGCGGCGTAGGGCGCTGGGTGAGCGCCCCGCCGCGCAAGAGCGGGAGGCCGTGCGGCGGGAGGCGAGGGACGCAATAGTCCTTCACTGGACACGAGACCTCGCCTCCGCCACCTTTGGACGCCGGACGCTGGACGCGCTCGGTCCAGTCCTGCGGGACTGGCTCGAGCGCCCCCACGGTTTCCTCTCTTTCCGTCTGGTGCAGGTGTTGTCCGGGCATGGCTGCTTCGGAACGCACCTGCATCGGATCCAGAGGGAGGAGACCCCGGCGTGCCACGACTGTGGAGCCGCGGAGGACACGGCGCAGCACACCCTCGAGGTGTGCCCAGCCTGGGCTGAGCTGCGCCGTGCCCTGACAGATGTGGTCGGGATGGACCTCTCACTTCCCAGTGTGGTGAACTCCATGCTGGGGAGTGAGGAGGCTTGGGCGGCGGTTGCCTCCTTTTGCGAGAATGTCATGTCGCAAAAGGAGGCGGCGGAGCGTGCGCGGGAGGATGATCCTCTCGCGCCGCCGCTCCGCAGGCGAAGAAGGGGTGGGAGACGGCGGTTGTACGATCGTCGCCTCCCTCCTTCTGGTGGTGATTAGCGGGCGACAGGCGCGGGGGCGCCTTCGCTCGCATTGCACTGATCACCACCCTCGTCGGGCGGGAACGGCCGAGCACTCACGGTCGTTCCCGGGCCTCTCCACTTTGGGAGGGGCGTGCGGGCCCCGCTGTAAAGGCGGGCGGTCGTCGGTGGGGGACTGGACGTAAAGGCTGTGCCGGTTTCCCAGTCCTCCTCCAAATAGACGATGCGGGAGTGCCGCTGGGTTATTTTAGTGGGTATGCCGGAGTAGCCGGAGAGTCCCACATAACCCGTCCATCCCCCAATGGGCGGGTATGCGTAACGCATTTTTTCCCAGCGCAAACAAAAAAAAAAAAAAAAAAAAAAAAAAAAAAAAAAAAAAAAAAAAAGGTTGGGGTGCTAGGTCGGAAAACCTCCTCGTGGTGCACCCTGGGCGGGGGCGGTAGTCTCCATTACAGGGGACTGCCGCCCTCGGCGAATATTCCGACGGGAGGAAGGGTTCCTCTGTTCCCTTCTTAATCGAAGGGAATCTGAGAGGAACAAGAGGAAGACAACCTCTTAAAAATTACCCCGAATCTCAAGCTCAGCTGCCGGGTGACGAGATGCATGACCGGCGGGTATACTCGGTCTGGAGCAGGCAGCAAACCCTCACGCCCCAAGCTAAGCTGCCCAGCGAGGGGTTGTATGGCCAGGGGGCAAAAGGGTGGCATAGTTAGTTTTATGGAAAATGTCGGCTTCGGGAAACAAACTACCCCAGGAGGGTACCAGCGTCGCTGGAGAATCCCTCCCAGGTCCTAATGGATCTGGCAGCCCCACCGTATCTGGGGGGGGCAACTAAAGCCTTTTAACCGCGGAGGCCGCGGAGAGGGTGGGCACGCCCAGTTTTGCGCACCCTGATTTAGATAGTGTAGCGTCGAGAAGGGTGACTCGTTCTCAATCTAGGCAGCTCCAAATAAGAATCGACGAGCAGGAACGTCGGTTGGCGGATAACGCCATGGCTGCCGGTAGAGTCCGTACACCCGTTAGAACAGACTCGAGGGACTCCAGTATGGATGTCCAGGAATTGAGGAGGGACCGCTCACGCTCGCCGGAGAGTGGGAGGCGAGGCCAAAATTCGGCAGATGATAGTGACTGCTCACTAGCTTCTAGCTGTTACAGCGCCTCGGACCGTCTGGTAAAAAGGAATCGCAAGCGAAATACCCAGCCTCTTCCTCAAGCGGGAGTTGATGGTGATCTGCTGGACATCCTAAATCCCAACGTCCCGCCAACGGACAAGAAGACGAAGAGGAATCTCCCCTCCGTTGAGGATCTTGTACAAGAGTACAAGAACCAACCAACGGCAGATGTAGGGGCGAGAGTGTTAGAGGTGCTCTCGACGGTTGAAAAAATTGCCGACAAATCCAGCAACCTGAAAGGGGACCTGGTTAAACTACTGAGAGTGTGTGTCCGGAAGGCTGAGGCAGCAACGCAAGTCTTGCATGCTCGAACTCAGACTGGAGACGCTGAGAGACTCGAGCGTGAAAACCACGAGTTGCGTTCAAAGCTCGTCTCTCTGGAGACCCGGGTGACTGCTTTGTCTTCGGAGCTGGAGATGCACCGGACACAACGCAATCAGGTTCAGCTGACCCAGGAAATGCAGGGATTGGAAGAAACTCCGTTACATTCGCGAACGGATGAGATAGCACCGGTGGATCGTAATCCTATCGGCAAACCGGATGATGACCGCAATGATCGTTCTTTAGTGCGACAGATCGCAGGTCTGGTGGACGAAAAGCTCGTCGCGTTCCGCACGAGCTTATTATCTGAACTTTTCCCTGGGAGAGCTGTAAGGCCTCCTCTGGGTCAGAGGGGCACGACAGGCGCTCCATCGTTAGCGCAAACGGATGAGTCAACGCCTCCAGCGGAAAAGCGAAAGAGGAAGAAGAAAACGGCCGCAAGAACTCCCCCCAACCAGAATGGGGCAAAACGTCCTCCACCGCCGCCAGTGTCAAACGCTGCTCCGCCGGTACAGCACCCACTGGTACAGGAATCGCGGCCTGGACTGAGTGGAGATTCTTGGTCGACGGTAGTTGGCCGCAAAGCAGCAACCGCGGCCAGGAAAAAAGCTGCAAGCAAGGGAGCCAATGTCTCCTCCGCAGGGAAGAAAAACAAGCTACCTCGGCCTCCTAATACTGCCGCCATTGCGATATCCTTGCCCGAGGGTTCGGAAACATCGCTGGCGGATGTTATTAGGACGGCTAGAACAGAGGTCAGTTTGAAAGACTTTGGGCTGGAAGGTGGCATTGTGCAGAAGAGGGCGTTGAACGGGGGCCTGGTATTGAAAATATCTGGCCCCGAACACACATCCAGAGCGGACTCCCTTGCCCAACGGCTTAGGACGGTTCTCGCTGGCACGGACGCGAAAATTTCCCGCCCTATGAAAACAGGGGAATTACGGGTGATGGATATCGACGAGTCTGTCACTCCTTCTGAGGTGGCTGAAGCCATTGCTAAGACAACCGGATGTCTGGTAACGGATTTTAAGGTGGGACCCATCCGAAAACACAACTCTGGGCTTGGTACTGTGTGGGTCAGGTGTCCCCTCGAGGCGGCCGGTAAAGTTGCCGGGAAAAGATTACTTGTGGGTTGGAGTGCTGCGAGGGTAGAAGTTTTAAAATCTCGACCCTTGCAGTGCTACCGGTGCCTAGAGCCGGGGCACGTAAGAGTTAAGTGCCAATGTGCGGTGGATCGCAGCGGATGCTGTTTCGTTTGTGGTGGTCAGGGCCACAAGGCCCGGGACTGCCCAGCCGATTCGCCGAAATGCCCGGTCTGCACAGACTACGGCCGCCCGAGTAACCACCGCTTGGGGGGTATTAAGTGCTGTCCGCCCAAAAGAAAGCAGGGAGGACTACGGGATCGAAGCGTTCCAGGTACGACTGCCACTCGGATGACACAGCAGGGCCCCAGCCCCGCGGAGGAATCAATGGACGTTTAAAATTCACGCCGCCATTTAAAATTCTACAGGGCAATCTCAACCACTGCCGCGCTGCCCAGGACATCCTGATGCAGACTATCGCGGAGTGTTCGGTCTCCATCGCGGTGGTTGCGGAGCCTTATTCCATCCCGGATCATCCTCGCTGGTTTGGGGTGGATGGGGGCTCCGTTGCCATCTATTGGGCGGATGACCGCAATTGCCACCTCCTGTGCAATGGACCAGGCTTTGTCTTAGTGGAGTGGGGCGAAGTTATTGTAGCAGGCTGCTATATTTCGCCGAATAGCAGCCTTGCTGACTACGAAGCATACCTGGACCGATTAGCTACTTCCTTACGTGGGTACCTAGCTCGTCCCATGCTCGTTCTGGGCGACTTTAACGCCCACTCCAGGGTATGGGGGGACGCTAGGAACGACCTGAAAGGCGAAACCCTTATAGAATGGTCAGCTGCACTGAACCTCCAACTCCTTAATCGAGGCTCAATCAGCACCTGTGTGAGGTGGCAGGGGGAGTCGATCGTCGATTTATCGTGGGCGACTCCTCTTGCAGCTCGCATAGTTACTGGCTGGAAGGTGGCGGAAGAACTTGTCACACTTTCTGACCACCGCCACATCCTACTAGAAGTGACGTTTGGACGTCCACAAATTAGCCTGGAGCGGCGAAACGGTCTCTCTTCGCGACGGTGGGCTCTGAAACTGCTCAATCGAGACCTATTCATTGCAGCAGCCCTCGTCGCGGACTGGGAGGAGACGGAATACGAAAGTACTCTGGCTCACCCGGAGGCATTAGCATCGTGGTTTAGAGGAAAACTCACTACTATCTGTGACGTCGCAATGCCCCGAGCCAAGCCAGTTGTAAAGTTCTCGGCCTATTGGTGGTCGGCAAATCTCGCGCAGATGCGCGTCTCCTGTGTATCGGCACGTCGATGCTTCACAAGAGCGCGAAGGAGACGACAATCTACCGCCGAGGAGATTGCAAGTGCATATAGGGATTACCGAGACGCCACCATGGCGCTCCAGTTGGCCATAGTCGAGGCGAAGATCCGTTCATGGCATGAACTGATCGAGGGACTAAATAGGGACCCATGGGGGCGTCCCTACAAAATGGTTCTGGGAAAACTCAGACCATGGGTCCCTCCGCTCACGCAAACGCTGGACCCTGAGTTCGTGGTGACGGTGGTGGAAACGCTTTTTCCCAGGGTTGAGCTTGGTTCCTCGATCCTTTCGTTACGAATGGGTTCTCCCCCCTGGTCCGATGAGTTTGTCGTCTCCGAGGGAGAGTTCGAGCGAGCGGTCCGTCGTATGGCAGCCCGTAACACTGCCCCGGGCCCCGATGGAGTCCCTGGTCGGGCCTGGGTGTTAGCGTTGACAGTCCTAGGAGGAAAAATGAGGAGCCTGTTCACCAGCTGCCTCCAACTCAGTGTTTTCCCCACTGACTGGAAGGTTGCCAGGCTAGTTCTCATAAGAAAGAAAGGAAGGTCCGCCGACACACCATCGGCGTTCCGACCCATCTGTCTGTTGAATGAAGTGGGCAAACTTTTGGAACGGGTTATTGCCGCCCGTCTAAACGAGCACCTGTCGCTGGTTGGCCCCGACCTTTCGGACTGCCAGTTTGGTTTTCGCCGTGGGCGGTCAACGGTGGATGCAGTCCGACGGGTACAATCCCTATCGATGGCTGCAGTTCAGGGGGGTGGAGTTGCCTTGGCGGTCAGTCTTGACATAATCAACGCCTTCAACTCCCTCCCCTGGTGGGCAATACGGGAGGCGCTGCATTTCCGTAATGTGCCTCACTATCTGCAAGGGATAATAGGGGCATACCTGAGTGATAGGAAAATCATCTACACGGGTCGGAACGGCGTTGAGATCGTGAGGGAGGTCAATTGCGGGGTTCCCCAGGGGTCGGTATTAGGACCTCTTTTGTGGAACCTCGCGTATGACGCTGTCCTACGGACTAGGCTTCCCCACGGTCTAGACGTTATTTGTTACGCGGACGACACTCTCATCTTGGCCAGGGGGTTCGATTTCAGAGAGACCATCCAGCTTGCTGAGCTAGGAGTGGCATGTATCACCAACAGCATACGCAGATTAGGCCTTCGGATAGCGCCTAACAAAACCGAGGCGCTGTGGTTTCACAACCTGCGTCGGACTGTGGAGCCACCCAGCATGCAGGTACACGTTGGTGATACTGCTGTCCAGATAGGACAAAATATGAAATATCTGGGATTGACATTGGACGGGCGCTGGAACTTTGAAGCTCACTTCGAGCGACTGGTTCCTCGCGTCCGCGGAGTAGCCGGCGCGCTCCAGAGACTGCTGCCCAACCTAGGTGGGCCACGGGAAGAGGTACGTCGCCTCTATTGCGGGGTCGTGCGGTCCATGGCCCTCTATGGTGCGCCTGTCTGGTCTAGCGTCCTGACAGGCGCGCCTCGCTGCAGGGCGTTACTCAGTAGCTTGCAACGAGTAATGGCCATACGCGTAGTTCGTGGTTACCGCACGATATCGTATGAGGCGGCAACTGTCCTTGCGCGATTTCCGCCGCTTGACGTCCTGGCGGACATGGACGCGAGAATGTACGACCGCATTCGGGCCCCTGTCTGCCGGGGCGCCAGCGGAAACACTTTGGACTGGACTCAAGTCCGGCGGGACGAGCACCGGCAAGCTCTCCAAATTTGGCGCGAGCGACTCGAGTTGCCACGAGCCTCTCGCCAACGTGCTGTCGGGGCTGTCTTACCCAGCTTTGACGCATGGATGACTAGGAGACGCGGACACGTCACTTACAGGTTGACTCAGATACTCACCGGACACGGGTGTTTCGGTGAGTATCTGAGTCGAATAGGACGAGAGGTGACACCGCAATGTCACCATTGTGGATGCGATCAGAACTCAGCCCAGCACACCTTGGAAGAATGTCCGGCCTGGGCCTCTGAGCGGCGAGTCCTGGTCGCAAAAATCGGCAGTGACCTTTCGCCGCCAGCAGTTATTTCATCAATGCTGGCGGCGGACAACTCCTGGAGCGCGGTGGTCTCCTTCTGTGAAGCAGTTATGCTGCAGAAGGAGATCGCCGAGCGGGCCAGGGAGCGGGATGACCCTGCCCGTAGAAGGGTCAGGCGCCGGAGAGGTGGTATCAACCGCTAATCTGGCGAGAACGAGAGCGCCGGGTGATCCAGGCGGCTGCGGTCGCTAGCCTGGTGCGAGAGAAAATGCGGCGCTAATCGTGCAACATAGTTGTATTATTAGCGCCGCCCTTGGGATCGTCGGTGGTTGGAGATGGGGATCTCCCACTACCGTCAAAAGCGATCCCGGGAAGAGGCAATCTGCCGTAGCCGCAGGTTGCCTAACCACGACCACGCGCGTTGGGGGCAACAAATCGCCCCCTGGGTTGAGCCTTGAAAAGGCAGCAATGCTATGGTGGCGGCTCCGGTGGTGATCGTTACGAGTTCCCGGAGTCGCTACCCCACGCGTTGTGAGGCTGGCTACCATGGTGGTTTTAGTGGGTATCCCGGGACTAGCCCGGCGAGTCCCACATAACCCGTCGTCTCCCCAAGTGGCGGGTATGCGTAACGCATTTCCACCATGTAAAAAAAAAAAAAAAAAAAAAAAAGGTTAGGTTAGGTTAGGTTTTTTTTTTTTGGTATATATATATAAGGAGAGAATAGGTAACGCGTGTGATACGTCTTCCCTTTCTCATTGTTGGTGAGTGAAGGATTGGTGTTGGGTAGGAAGAGAGATACTCCTGTTGTTTTGGATAGGTGGAAATTAGGTATTAAATATGTATATAGATAAATATAATTATTATGTATGTCAGCGTTTGTCACGAGAATAATTGTTTCCCGAGGCAAACGCTGGCACCAAAGAGCGGTCCACAGCTCGATACTTGGTGTTATTTGTTGAAGTCTTTGATGTGTCGAACAATGTAGCAAATGTGGTTATGGAAAGTATCGAGTGTGGCCGGATTCTGAATGGCAACGCAGAGGTTGTAGGGGTCGTTAGAACTAGAAGCCACCAGGTGGTCGTTTCTGGTGGACAAGAATCTGGGGCATGACTGTATCAGATGTTCCAGAGTTTGTGATGACTGATCATCGCATGGGCAGAGATCAGTGTCGGTGATTTTGAATCGGTGGAGGTATTGTCGGTGAAAGCCATGATTTGATAAAAATTGCGTTATTGGGAAATTTGGCTTGACTAGTTTGAGGTAAGACTGAAGGTCATCGAATGTAGGAAGTAGAGTTTTTAGGTGAGTGGTAGTAGAGTATAGTTCAGCAAGAGATTGGTGGGCGATTTCGCGGTTGCGCTGTTTTACATAGCTCATGGGAATGGAGTAGTAGTCTGGGCTGCGGTGCATGGAAGCGGCCGATTTGGCTGCAGAATCTGCCATCTCATTTCCGAATAAGCCTATGTGTGATTTTATCCAAGCAAATTTGATGTTTAGTCCGGAAATGAGAGCATTATGTAGGTGTCGATGGATCCGGACAGCAAATGGATTTCCACTGTCAGGATTAGCCAGTTCGGTCAGTCCAGACCTACAATCCGAGAAGATGATGGAGTGTGTGATGTTGTTGCTCAGAAGCCACTGGCAGGCATGTTCAATGGCGAACATTTCCGCTTGGTACACTGAGCAACAATCATGCAGTTTTAGCTTTTTAGTTATGGCCTGTTTGCCGGGTTTCAAGATAACAACAGCAGCGCCAACCATGTCATCGTGTTTGCTGCCATCAGTGTAGCACTCCACGGTGTTATTGTTGTCGCGGATGGATGTGATGTCATCAGTGGAGTAGACTTCAGAGAATTGGATTGAGATTCTAGAAGAGGGGTGTAAGAGTTCGGAAGGTGGTGAAAGAGTTTCTATAGGAGTGTCGGAGGGGAGAAAGGTGGAAGCTCCCTTTAATTTGGTATTCTCGTTGTTAGCGCATTCAAGGATTTTAGCAGGAAGAGGTGTAAGATTAGCTAGACAGATAGATGTGGGAGTGCTCACGGTTCTGAAAGCCTGAATTATTTTGAGAGCGAAGAGTCTCTGGAGTGACAGGAATTTGCTGCTGATGTACTGGTATTTAACAGCGCTGGACCAAATGCTAGCAGCGTAGCAAATGATGGGCTGAATGACTTGTTCATATATTATCCTAACATTTTCTGGGTGCACTCCCCATGTAGGTCTGATGAAAATGGTTAGTTTCTGCAGTAAGACCTTCGTTTTTTCAATAATGTAGTCGCAGTGTTTAGTGAATTGTAGTTTGCGATCAATTATAATGCCGAGATATTTGAATTGTCCAACAAATTGAAGAACTTGGTTGTCAAATGAGATCTTACATTTAGTAGATTTGTTCGTGAAACCCACAATTTGTGTCTTGTCAGGACCGAATGTGAGTTTCACGGACCTACCCCACTCAAGAATTTGAGACAACGCGGTGTTGGTGATGTTCTCCAATTTGTTGGCAGTTTTGGAATGGGTAATCAAAAGAACATCATCAGCAAATGCCTGCAGATGACATCCCGCGGGAAGTTCGACCGTAAGCAGCTGATCTAGCAGGATATTCCATAACGATGGGCCGCAGACGGAGCCCTGGATGCAACCCATCGTCATGGACTTACTTACTTCACAGTCCGAAAAGCCGAGTTTAACAACGCGACCCTCAACGTAGTTGAGTAATATGTTATAAATATTTTTGGGGCACCGAACTTGTCTCAGACTATGGAAGATAGCAGGCCACCAGGCGTGATCAAAGGCAGCCTTTATATCTAAAGAAGTGGCGATAACCATTTCCTTATTTGCCAAAGCGCGCCTAACTATGCTAAGAGCATTGTCAACGGCTTGAAAGGTGGAAGTTCGCAGCTTAAATCCATACTGCCTCTTTGACGAAGCGTTGGTAAGGTGATGAGAGAGGCGATTGATGATAAGTTTTTCCAGCAGTTTGCCAAAAACGTTAATAAGGCCAATCGGCCTAAAGGAAGAAGGGGTGGTAAAGTCAGTTTTTCCTGCTTTTGGAATTATCTTGGCGACAGCAGTCTTCCATGACTTGGGAAAATAGTTGAGCGCCAGACACCTATTGAGAAGATCTGTTATGGTTTGTGGGAAAGAGATGATAAATTGTAGGCAAATGTCAGCGGTAAGGTGGTCTACGCCAGGAGCCTTTTTGGGGTTCATGAATTTGATACACTGTAGGATTTCAGTGTAGGTGAATGGGGGGGGTTAGGTTAGGTTAGGTTAGGTTTTTTTTTTGGAATATAATATGGAACAAAAGGGGTAACGCTAGGAGTACGTCTGCACCCTTTTGTGATTGTAGAAAAGACTTAGATTAGGTAGAATTGAATGGTAGGTTAGAGGGGAAAGAGAATTTGGTTTGGAATGTTAAAAAATATATAATTTTTTATATAAACTTTACATACATACTTATATTTAAATATATGACTGATAGTTTTGATATATGTTTCTATGTATCGTTATGTATTAGCTTTATTACAATTGAGAACAATTGGAGCCGTGAAGAAATTCAACAATACACTGCTTGCTATGTATTGTTGAACCCCTTCAGGGTGGATATAATAGTATGGATGTGATTATGGTACGTGATGAGGGTGTTTTTATTGTTTATCACGTCCAGTAAGTTGTAGGGATCAGTGTCTCCAGCAACGACTAGGTGGTCATTTCTGGAGACGCCGAACCTAGGACAATCTTTGATGAGATGGTTGAGTGTTTGGTCAGTCAGTCCGTCACATGGGCAAAAGCTGTTGTTGGTGATTTTAAAGCGGTGCAAATATGTTTTATGGTATCCATGGTTGGTTAGCAATTGGGTAATAGAAAAAGTGGGTTTTACGAGGTCTGTGTATTTACAGAGGTCCTCGTATGTGGGTAAAATGTTTTTAATGTAGGTGCAGTTATTGTAAAATTCAGCGGCTGCAGTTGCAGATTGTTGTTTGTTTTGATTTTTGATGAAACTGATAGGGATGTGACAGTAGGAAGGGGAAGAATGAAGATTTGCAGCCGCTTTAGCGGCAGAGTCAGCCGCTTCGTTGCCCGGGATACCGACGTGAGCTCGTATCCATATGAACTGGGCTCTTATTCCCAAGGCAGTTTGTTCAATTAATAGTCGGCGTATCCGGACGACGAAACGGTTGGTGCTATAATGGTTGGACAGTTCGGTTAGTGCAGATTTGGAGTCAGATAGGATTAGGTATGTTTGAGTGCTGTGATTGCCGCCCGACATCCATAGGCAAGCTTGCTCGATGGCAAGCAGCTCCGCCTGGAATACCGAGCAACAATCATGCAGTTTGAACTTTCTTACTATGGGATTATGGTTAGGACAGTAGGCGACGAAGGCAGCGCCAACTTTGCCATCGTGCTTACTTCCATCAGTGTATATCTGTACACCATCAGCTGGAGATATTGAGAGAATGTCTTCAATCGACTCCATTTCGGTGAAGACGATCTCGGAACGAAGGGAAGGATGAAGAGATTCTGAAGGTGGAGAAGGTGATTCGATAGGTAAGTCATCGGGGAGGAATGAAGATATGCCTCTGAGGCGAGTTAGTTCAGTGTTTGCAATTTCAGAGATTTTTTCCGGTAGAGGGGTGAGTCGAGCAAGAGATATAGCTGTTGGCGTATTAACAGTGCGGAACGCCTGGATGATCTTCAATGCGAACAATCTTTGCAGAGAAAGAAGTTTCTTGCGATTGTATTCGCAATCCAGGGCGTCGTGCCATATGCCAGCAGCATAGCAGGCAATTGGTTCAATGACCTGCTGGTAAATTATGAATACGTTTTCTGGGTGAACACCCCAAGTTGGGCGGATGAAGAGCGAAAGTTTTTGGTAAAGTTTCTTAATTTTAGTGATAATGTAGTTGCAGTGTTCAGAGAATTTTAGTTTATGGTCTATTATGATGCCTAAATATTTGAAGTTATTAGAGAAGGGGATGGGTGTATTGTTGAAGACAATTCTGCATCTTTTGGATTTGTTGGTGAATCCTACGACGGTAGTTTTTTCGGGGCTAAAGGTTA
The DNA here is from genome assembly GCA_951640165.1 of Pseudoips prasinana. Taxonomy (NCBI): domain Eukaryota; kingdom Metazoa; phylum Arthropoda; class Insecta; order Lepidoptera; family Nolidae; genus Pseudoips; species Pseudoips prasinana. Next base: position 36,866,020 of record OX621248.1, read on the forward strand.
GTTTAACCGAAGTGCCCCAGGCAACTATACGTGTTAGAACATCATTGGTCACAGATTCAAGTTGCCTGAGGGTCCTGCTGCTAGTGATAAGAAGAACGTCATCCGCATAAGCTTGCAGATGACATCCCTCTGGCAGTTCGATGTCGAGCAGAGTGTCCAGGAGTACGTTCCATAAAGTTGGACCGCATACGGAACCCTGTATGCAACCCATAGTCATCCGTTTAGCTACATTACAGTCAGCGAAAGGGAGTTGAACAAAGCGATTTTCAATGTAGCTGAGGAGAGTTTGGTAGAGATTTTTTGGACAATTGATGGCACGAAGCCTGTGAAAGACCGCAGGCCACCAAGCATGGTCGAAAGCAGCTTTGATATCCAAGGAGGTCGCGATGACGTGTTCGTTGTTGTTTTTGGCGCACCGGATGACGTTAAGAGCCTCGTCAACAGCGCGAACCGTGGAAATGCCCTCCTTGAAACCAAATTGTCGGGTAGAGTATGTGCGAGTCTTATAAAGGTGATGTGTCAGTCTGTCTGTTAGTAATTTTTCATACAGTTTGCCGAAAACATTAATGAGTCCAATAGGTCGGTAAGAAGATGTAGAGGTGTAATCGTTCTTATTAGGTTTGGGTATAATTTTCGTGATGGCTATCTTCCAGGCGTCAGGAAAGTAGCCTATCTCGAAGCATCTTCTGTATAAGTCGGTCAGTCGGTCAGGGTAGAGTTGGGCAAATTTTAAACAAATGTCAGATGTCAGGTGATCCGATCCAGGAGCTTTTTTGGGGTTCATTGATCTGAGGCACTGTAATAGCTCAGAAGAAGTAAAGGGGGGTTCAGATGATGTGTCGAGTGGGACGTTTATAATTGATTTTAAATATGTCTGTCTGTCAGTATAGTCATTTGATTCATCAGGATAAAACTTGTTTAGAAGGGCGTGTGCAGTACTAATCGTGTCTTGTGTATATGAACCGTCGTCTAGTCTAAGAGTTGAGGGTGGCTGTTTTAAGGGTGGTGATTTAATTATTCTATTGGTAATGGAGTATACGTCTTCTTTAGTCTGTCGATTACAGAAGGCTTTGAAGTGCTCAGTTGATGTTTTCCGGATAAGGTCAGAATAGGTCTTACGTAGTTGTTTGTTTTCATCTAGTAAGTCGTCAATGGGTTGGCGGCGTCGGCGCCTGTTGATGAGTCTGTGATGAACTAGTAAAACTTGCGATTTTAGATTGTCAAGTTCCTCGCTCCACCAGGGGGGGCGATTGGTAGGAGCGGTGCTGCGTGGTAATAGTTTATCGCATGTTCGTTGGAGACCGTTGGTCATATGGCGTATAAATCGGTCGAGGCCGGGGGCGTCCAAAGTTGAGATGTCAGTCGTGGTGTCAAAGTTATTCGCCGCCTCCCGAGCGAACCGATCCGAAAGGACATCCCACTTGACCGAACTGGTATTATAACGGAAGGTGGATAGTTTCACGTTTTTAGTTAGTTGCAGTCGATCAAGCGAGACGCCAAACCGAACGGCGCTATGCTCGGTCGACGGACACACGGTCGGGTCGACACGCCAATTGGCGATACGGGCTACCTGAGGGTTGCTGACGAAGGTGAGATCAATTATGGAGGTTCTTAGAATACCATGTGAGACGGTAGCGAATGTAGGCGTGTTTCCCACATTGCATAAATGCAGATTGTGATGTAACATCAGGTCATAAATCTTATTTCCTCTTCTGTTACAGGTAGACGATCCCCACGCACCGTGCCAGCCATTGAAGTCGCCGCCAACAAGGTGAGTAGAACCGGCAGTCCTTTGCAGGAAGTCCTCTAACCTGCGCATGGTGCCACCCGCGTCTGTTCGAGGCTCTACATATACAGAAACTAGATATAGATCTCTCGAACCCCTTCGGCTGAGTTTCACCACGCACAGGTCAGCATTGGAGTATTCAGAAATACCGATAGTACCCACCGTGCCGTCCCTAACTAGAATGGCGGCACGAGTATGTGACGAGGGTTTCGGGAATTGGTATAAAGAGTAGCCGGGAAAGGCCTTCATCAACGAATTTGTACCCACATAGGGCTCACTAATGAGAGCAAAGTCTAATTTTTTGTCATCCAGGTGCACCCACAGTTCTTGCTGGGCGTTGCGTCCTCGGCCGAGGTTCACCTGCACAAATTCATAAGTTACAACGGGAGAGGGTGTATTTGTGTTGGAAATATGTGTGTTTGAGTTGCTGTGTGGGTCAAGCGTATTATGATCCATAATCAATACGTGCGCGTAGACGGTTGAAGACAGCTATGGATCGGGGGCAGGAATTAGATGTGGCACTGTGGTTGGTGTTTGTACCACTCCCGTTGTAACGCTTGGAGTGCATGATGCAGTTGAAGCAGTCGGCCTTGGTTTGGTCTCTCTTCACCGGGCAGTCTTTGTATACATGCGCCGGCGATGAGCAGTGGGAGCAGGCGATTTTGTTGGTGGAGCAGTTCTTTTTTGTGTGCCCGAATTGTAAACACGCATAACACTGTAGCACGGGCACATACTCCTCTACGTGAATCCGCTGGTGGTCGATGGAGACCTTCCCCGACTTCATAATTGTCCTCCACACCAAAGGACTGGTCATTAGGACCGCGTTATACAGTTGTTCACTTTTGTTGCCCCGTTTGAAGCGGAACACTATATCATCCTTAGAGCAATCGTAGCTGGAAAGATTTTGTTGGTGGATGATCTGAGGTAATTCCTCAGCCGGGGTGTCAATCGATATGCCCTTAAGGATTATCATAGGTTTGAGTCGTCTTGTGTATTCAGCCGAGATATTTGGTGCGCTGTTGATTTTGTCTAAGGCAATTTTAGCTTGCGCAGGGGTGTCAAACTCCACGCGGATCTTATTATTAGATACGAACTTTACGTCTGAAGGCGAGAAGTTCGTATCCCTGAATGTTACTCCGGAGCGGAAGGCGGAGAGGGTGTCGCGAGGGCCCGAAACCTCCTTTTTGGGGGCTATAATGATGGCCGGCTTGCTAGTCGGAATTGTAAGTCGGTCAGTCGGTACTTTCGTCTTGGTTACTTCTGAGTAAGTGGTTCTAGGTGGAGGGGGGGTGTAGGTCTTTTTTAGCACCGTCATCTCGTCCCGGAGGGCAGTCTTTACCGCTTCAGTGACCTCCGAGACGATCGACTTTTTGAGAGTATCATGATTGAGATTTGGAGGGGCGAGGGGAGTCAGGGATGATACGGTTTTATAAGCGAGGATATCGTCAAATATTCTGATAATTTTTTCTTTGTTCTCTTTTTTGAGACTCCTTCCTTCTAGAAGAAGCTTCCTGGCTTCCCTGATCTTAATCGGTACGAGGGTAAGGAACGGGTCCGCGCCAGGTGGTAGGTTTGATTGGGTACAGTCGGGAGTGTGGTTGTCCTCCTCTGCTGACTTGTAAGCCTCATGGAGTCCTTCCTCATCCGACAGGATCAACGAGTCAGTATCCTTGGGAAGCGAGTCTTGTGAAGCCATTTTAGAATGATTAAGTACTCCAATGTATGTCTTCAAGGGTATCTATGAGATCCCCGAGAGGAGCTCTATAAGTTAAGCAAATAATAATTTTTGGCCACCCCTTCTCGTTAACTGGTATACGGGAGGGTGGGCGGGTGTTGAAAAATCTAAGATTGCAAATATCTTTAGAGTTATTGGTGCGATCACCGTGTATGCGGTGTCGTTAGATGCGTCTCGACGAGAGCTAGCCGGTAAGTAAATAATCAAGTTAGGGTACAGTAGAAAAATAATTAGGTATCACTGAAAAACTAGAATTTGTAGGTGAAAGTTAGGGTTTATATCAAAAAACTCAAATATCCTGTGTCTTACAACCGCAAATATGGTGTTGGCGGATGCGTTTCCTTGAGTTTTTGATATTAGAACTATAAAAACTATATACACTATGTAAAAATAATAAGTAATTGACCAAAAACTATGTTTTCAGTACAAAATACACAGAAACTATTGTTTAGGGTCGATTTTAGAAATATATATGTATATTATAATGAAAACAAAGTCACTTTATATAATGGGGGGCTAATATTAGACGATAGACACAAAAAGAATTATTGAAATCGAATGTTTGTGGATTGAGATATACGTAATGTATGGGCAGAAACTACCCACCACTACACCTCGGTTTGGGTGATGAAAAATCTAAGATTGCAAATATCTTTAGAGTTATTGGTGCGATCACCGTGTATGCGGTGTCGTTAGATGCGTCTCGACGAGAGCTAGCCGGTAAGTAAATAATCAAGTTAGGGTACAGTAGAAAAATAATTAGGTATCACTGAAAAACTAGAATTTGTAGGTGAAAGTTAGGGTTTATATCAAAAAACTCAAATATCCTGTGTCTTACAACCGCAAATATGGTGTTGGCGGATGCGTTTCCTTGAGTTTTTGATATTAGAACTATAAAAACTATATACACTATGTAAAAATAATAAGTAATTGACCAAAAACTATGTTTTCAGTACAAAATACACAGAAACTATTGTTTAGGGTCGATTTTAGAAATATATATGTATATTATAATGAAAACAAAGTCACTTTATATAATGGGGGGCTAATATTAGACGATAGACACAAAAAGAATTATTGAAATCGAATGTTTGTGGATTGAGATATACGTGGTTAGGTTAGGTTAGGTTAGGTTAGGTTAGGTTAGGTTGGGGAACCACCCCACAGTGCTTGCGTCCACGTCGCGTTCCCCGGAAACGTCCCAGTTCTGACCACCGTAACGGAGTGGCAGACTGGGTACGGCTAAAGTGCACTGTGCATCGTAACTATCTTATTGTCTTGTGAGTTACGAATACTGCGGAAATGCCAAAACCAGCGCGGGATGCCCTCGGGCATTTTGTGAAAAAAGGCCCTTCTCAGGGCCAACCCAAAGGCCCTTCTCAGGGCCAACCCAAAGGCCCTTCTCAGGGCCAACCCAAAGGCCCTTCTCAGGGCCAACCCAAAGGCCCTTCTCAGGGCCAACCCAAAGGCCCTTCTCAGGGCCAACCAAAAGGCCCTTCTCAGGGCCAACGCGACGCTTCCTTAGCGTCGGATGAAGGCAGGGCCTTCTACGGCGGGCAGGTGGACTCCGACGATGAGTCCATTGTATCGGATTCCGATTCGATGGCGGTCGAAGATTCGCGATCGCGATCTGCTTCCAGAAAGCGGAAGACCTTTTTAAAGGACGGGTCGGATGGCTCCTCGGCGTCGGGTTCGTCGAAGAAAAGGGTCAAGGCTAAGAAACCCACAACAGCGGCAGACACCCACGATGTGGGTTTAGCCACCGCCCAGCGCGAGCTGGACCTGGCACGGCGGGAGCACCTCCAGCAAGAGCTGGAGGAGCGGGTTGCGGCCAGGGAAGAACGGGCGCGAGTCGCTCGTGCCAAGGCCGATTACGGTGCGGCCCGCGTCCTGTACGCGAACCACTCACTGGCCGAACTGGAGAAGATGGCCTTGGAGGACGAAGAGGCGATCGTGGAGGTCGCCGCCAAGTCCTCGCATCTGAAGGGGACTTTCCAGAAGTCCCTCAGATGCCGGGCCGCCAGCATGCGTGGCATCGTCGCGGAGCTGGTGGACCGCAAGGCCAGCGATGAAACGCGGCAACTGCAGGCGAAGGTAGATCGCCTGCAGTCGGAGGTCAGCCAGCTGCATCTGAAGCTGGCTGAAGCCACGGCCCGGCCATCCCAAGCCGAGCCCAGACCTGCGGCAGAGGGCCTCGCTCCCCCCTCCGGCCTTGAGGACATCCTCCGCAAGGCTATGGAGGAGCAGAGGGTCTTCGTCAGGGCCTGCCTGGCGGGAATAGAGGACCGGCTCTTGCCGGAGAAACGCCTCCGACCGCCACTTGCGGCGGACAAGAGGCGAGAGGAGCCGGTGACCTCCCAGAGGGAGGACGCCCTTCTCCCTTCCACCACCCCGACCAACCAGCAGGGCTGGACGAAGGTGGTCGGTAAGGGGAAGGGCAAGGGCAAAAAGACGGCAGCGGTCGTCCCTGCCGTCCCCGCCACCACCACTCCCAGCCAGTCGAAGCCGACTGGCAAGGGAAAAGGGAAGGGGAAAACCACCCCCCCAGCCGCCTCCGCCACCGCCCCTGCCGGTCCGTCACAGACAACTGGCAAGGGAAAGGGGAAGGGTTCGACCCCAGCCGGTGTCAGGAGGAACTTGGTTCCTCCCAAGACCGCAGCCGTCGTGATGACGCTCACCACGGAGGCTGCGGAGCGGGGCGAGACGTACGCGTCCGTGATGTTGCGGGCGCGCGCCAGTGCCGATCCCACCAAACTAGGGATCGGTAAAGTCTCGTGCCGCCGGACACAGGCTGGGGCTCGAATCTTCGAGTTCCCCGGTGCAGAGGGCGGAAAAAACGCTGACCTCTTCGCAGCGAAGCTGCAAGAGGTCATTGCGGACGCGGCAAAGGTGGCCAGGCCGGTGAAGTCGGCGGCCTTCGAGGTGACGGACCTGGACGACTCCGTCACCAAGGAGGAGGTGGTAGCGGCGGTCGCAGCCATAGGTGGCTGCGCAGTCGCAGCGGTGCAGGGCGGGGGCATCAGGCCCGGGCGCGGCGGCATGGGCGCAATTCGCCTGGAGTGCCCAGTCGCCGCTGCCAAAGCCGTCCTCGAGAAGGGACGGCTCGCCGTCGGGTTCAGCTCGGCGGCGGTCCGGGCCCTTGAGGTCCTGCCGCTGAGGTGTTACCGGTGCTTCGGCATCGGCCACACCCGGGCCCTCTGTTCGTCCAGTGTCGACAGGACGGACAGCTGCTACCGCTGCGGCAAGGAGGGGCACAAAGCCGCCTCCTGCAATGCCGCCACGCCGCACTGCACGGTCTGTGCCGCCAGTGGCCGCCCTGCGGGCCACATAATGAAGGGGAGGAACTGCAGTCCTCCCCTTAAGAAGGGGAAAGTACAGGCGCCGACCCGGCCTGTCGTTGCCACCGCCGTCCCAGTGGCTGGGACCTCAGCGGCTGTGGAGGAGGGGGGTGCGATGACCGACTAATGGGTAGGGTCGAACATCGCATCCTCCAGGCGAACACCAACCACTGCAGAGCGGCACAGGATCTGCTCATGCAGACTGTGGCCGAGTGGTTGGTGGACGTGGCGGTGGTCGCCGAGCCGTACTCGGTACCTGGCCGTTGGCTGGGTGATCGAGACGGCTTGGTGGCGTTGGTGTCGCGGCCTGCCACGGACTCCCCTCCCCTCTCGCTTTTAGAGAGGGGTCCGGGATACGTGGCCGCCGCGTGGGGAGAAATAGCCCTGGTCGGGGTCTATTTCTCCCCAAACCGCCCTCTAAGGGACTTCGAGAATTTTCTCGAGGTCCTTACGGCAGTCGTCGGGAGGGCGGCGCCACGCCAGGTAATGGTGTTAGGCGACCTGAACGCCAAGTCGGTGGCCTGGGGAAACCCAGCGGCGTCCTGCAACGTCCGGGGGCGCGCCGTCGAATTTTGGTCGGCTTCGTGCGGCGTGTCCCTCCTGAACAGGGGGGATGTTCACACGTGTGTGCGGCAAAAGGGAGGGTCAGTGGTGGACGTGTCGTTCGCCACCCCTGTGCTAGCCACACGCGTCGTGAACTGGCGGGTGGAGATGGTGGAGACCCTGTCGGACCACCGATATGTGCGGTTCGACATCTCCACCCAGAGCCCGCGGGGGATGGCCCGCTCGGGCCAATCTCCCTTCCCGCGGTGGGCTCTCACCCGCCTGGACCGGGAGGCAGCCCTGGAGGCAGCGTTCCTCGAGGACTGGCTCTCGCCCCCTGTGGAGGTGACGGACGTGGACGCCGCAGCGGTCCAGCTGCGGAGGTCCCTGACCGAGGTGTGCAACTCCAGCATGCCTCGGTCTCGCCGTCCGCCTCCCCGTCGCGCCGTTTATTGGTGGACGGGGGAGCTGGCGGCGCTACGGGCCGCGTGCGTGGAGGCCAGGAGGGCCTACACGCGGAGTCGGCGGCGCACCAGCCGATGTCAGGCTGAGGAGGACCGCCTCTACGCCTCTTACATGGAGGCAAAGACGGTCCTCAAGACGGCAATGTGCGCCGCCGAAGACTCGGCAAAGGCCGAGATGCTGGAGGGACTCGATAGGGATCCGTTTGGGAGGCCATATAAGCTGGCGCGGAGCCAGCTGCGCCCTTATGGCCCCCCACTAACGGAGACCCTAGAGCCGGCGTTGCTGGATGGGGTGGTTCGGTCACTGTTTCCGCGCAGGACCGAATTCACCCCACCAACGATGAACCCCCCACTGGGGGGGGTGGTGGCTTCGCCGGCGGAGGAGGTCCCTCCGGTTTCGGCGGAGGAATTTGGCGCGGGGGTTCTCTCCCTCCGCGCGAAAAAGACGGCCCCTGGACCGGATGGCGTCCCCGCACGGGTGGTGGCCATCGCGGCGTCCCTAATGGAGCAGAGGTTTCGGGACCTCTTCAGCGCGTGCCTGACGGCTGGGAGGTTCCCGAAACTATGGAAGGAGGGGCAGCTTTGCCTGCTCCGGAAGGAGGGACGCCCGGTGGAATCCCCCTCGGCATACCGGCCCATCGTTCTGCTCGATGAGGTCGGTAAACTGTTCGAGGGGATCCTAGCCACCCGGCTTAACAGCCATTTGCGGGAGGTAGGGCCGGACCTGTCGGACGCCCAGTTCGGGTTTCGACAGGGGCGTTCGACGGTCGACGCGGTGGCCCTACTCAGGGGCCAAGTGCAGGAGGCGGTCGGAGCTGGGGACGGAGTGTTGGCGGTGTCGTTCGACATCGCCAACGCGTTCAACTCCGTGCCCCACTCGACCATATTGGAGGCACTCCGGTACCACGGAGTGCCCCAATATCTGCGGGCGATCCTGGCCAACTACCTGGAGGACCGGGAGGTCCTCCTGGCGGACAGGACGGCCAGGATCAGGCGCTACGGCGCGGAGTCCGGTGTTCCACAGGGTTCGGTGCTAGGGCCCCTCTTGTGGAACATCGGATTCGATTGGCTGCTGCGCGGCACCCTCCTCCAGGGCACGAGTGTCATCTGCTACGCGGATGACACTCTCCTCGTTGCCCGGGGGAGGGACTTTGGAGAGGCGGCCTGTCTGGCCTCGGCTGGCGGATCCTTAGTGGCAGGTAGGATCCGCCAGCTTGGTTTGAGGGTAGCGCTGAACAAGACCGAGGCCGTGTTCTTTCACGGGCCTCGGCAGCGCTGCCCTCCTGACGCCCACATCGTGGTGGAGGGCGTCCGGATAGGGGTCGGGGCCCAGATGAAGTATCTGGGCCTCGTGCTGGACAGCAGGTGGCGCTTCGGCCCGCACTTTAGCGGGCTGTCGACGCGCCTGCTGAAAGCCGCGGACGCCCTCTCATGGCTCCTCCCAAACCTGGGAGGGCCCAAGGAGCGATGCCGGCGCCTCTATGCCGGCATCCTCAAGAGCATGGCCCTATATGGGGCACCCATCTGGGCGGACTCCCTCCATAGGAGGGAGAATGCAACCGCCATCCGCAGGCCCCAACGGGCCATTGCACAGCGGGTGGCGAGAGCCTACCGCTCAGTGGGCTTTGCGGCGGCGTGCGCTCTGGCCGGCACCCCTCCCTGGGAATTGGAGGCATGGGTGCTCGCCAGAGTGTACGAATGGGCGGCGCGGCGTAGGGCGCTGGGTGAGCGCCCCGCCGCGCAAGAGCGGGATGCCGTGCGGCGGGAGGCGAGGGACGCAATCGTCCTCCACTGGACACGGGACCTCGCCTCCGCCACATTTGGACGCCGGACGTTGGACGCGCTCGGTCCAGTCCTGCGGGACTGGCTCGAGCGATCCCACGGTTTCCTCTCTTTCCGTCTGGTGCAGGTGTTGTCCGGGCATGGTTGTTTCGGAACGCACCTGCATCGGATCCAGAGGGAGGAGACCCCGGCGTGCCACGACTGTGGAGCCGCGGAGGACACGGCGCAGCACACCCTCGAGGTGTGCCCAGCCTGGGCTGAGCTGCGCCGTGCCCTGACTGATGTGGTCGGGCAGGACCTCTCACTTCCCAGTGTGGTCAACTCCATGCTGGGGAGTGAGGAGGCTTGGGCGGCGGTTGCCTCCTTTTGCGAGAATGTCATGTCGCAAAAGGAGGCGGCGGAGCGCGCGCGGGAGGATGATCCTCTCGCGCCGCCGCTCCGCAGGCGGAGAAGGGGTGGGAGACGGCGGTTGTACGATCGTCGCCTCCCTCCTTCTGGTGGTGATTAGCGGGCGACAGGCGCGGGGGCGCCTTCGCTCGCATTGCACCAATCACCACCCTCGTCGGGCGGGAACGGCCGAGCACTCACGGTCGTTCCCGGGCCCCTCCACTAAGGGAGGGGCGTGCGGGCCCCGCTGTAAAGGCGGGCGGTCGTCGGTGGGGGACTGGACGTAAAGGCTGTGCCGGTTTCCCAGTCCTCCTCCAAATAGACGATGCGGGAGTGCCGCTGGGTTATTTTAGTGGGTATGCCGGAGTAGCCGGAGAGTCCCACATAACCCGCCCATCCCCCAATGGGCGGGTATGCGTAACGCATTTTTTCCCAGCGCAAACAAAAAAAAAAAAAAAAAAAAAAAAAGGTTAGGTTAGGTTAGGTTAGGTTAGGTTAGGTTAGGTTAGGTTAAGATCTGGAAGGAGGGGCAGCTTTGCCTGCTCCGGAAGGAGGGACGCCCGGTGGACTCCCCCTCGGCATACCGGCCCATCGTCCTGCTCGATGAGGTCGGTAAATTGTTCGAGGGGATCATCGCCACCCGGCTCAATAGCCAGTTGCGGGAGGTAGGGCCAGACCTGTCGGACGCCCAGTTCGGGTTTCGACAGGGGCGTTCGACGGTCGACGCGGTGGCCCTACTCAGGGGCCAAGTGCAGGAGGCGGTTGGGGCTGGGGACGGAGTGTTGGCGGTGTCGTTTGACATCGCCAACGCCTTCAACTCCGTGCCCCACACAACCATATTGGAGGCACTCCGGTACCACGGAGTGCCCCAATATCTGCGGATGATCCTGGCCAACTACCTGGAGGACCGGGAGGTCCTCCTGGCGGACAGGACGGCCAGGATCAGGCGCTACGGCGCGGAATCCGGTGTTCCACAGGGCTCGGTGCTAGGGCCCCTCTTGTGGAACATCGGATTCGATTGGCTCCTGCGGGGCACCCTCCTCCAGGGCACGAGTGTCATCTGCTACGCGGATGACACTCTCCTCGTTGCCCGGGGGAGGGAATTTAGGGAGGCGGCCTGTCTGGCCTCAGCTGGCGGATCCTTAGTGGCAGGCAGGATCCGCCAGCTTGGTTTGAGGGTGGCGCTGAACAAGACCGAGGCCGTGTTCTTTCACGGGCCTCGGCAGCGCTGCCCTCCTGACGCCCACATCGTGGTGGAGGGCGTCCGGATAGGGGTCGGGGCCCAGATGAAGTATCTGGGCCTCGTGCTGGACAGCAGGTGGCGCTTCGGCCCGCACTTCAGCGGGCTGTCGACGCGCCTGCTGAAAGCCGCGGACGCCCTCTCGTGGCTCCTCCCAAACCTCGGAGGGCCCAAGGAGCGATGCCGGCGCCTCTATGCCGGCATCCTCAAGAGCATGGCCCTTTACGGGGCACCCATCTGGGCGGACTCCCTCCACAGGAGGGAGAATGCAACCGCCATCCGCAGGCCCCAAAGGGCCATTGCACAGCGGGTGGCGAGAGCCTACCGCTCAGTGGGCTTTGCGGCGGCGTGCGCTCTGGCCGGCACCCCTCCCTGGGAATTGGAGGCATGGGTGCTCGCCAGAGTGTACGAATGGGCGGCGCGGCGTAGGGCGCTAGGTGAGCGCCCCGCCGCGCAAGAGCGGGAGGCCGTGCGGCGGGAGGCGAGGGACGCCATCGTCCTGCACTGGGAACGGGACCTCGCCTCCGCCACTTTTGGGCGCCGGACGCTGGACGCGCTCGGTCCAGTCCTGCGGGACTGGCTCGAGCGCCCCCACGGTTTCCTCTCGTTCCGTCTAGTGCAGGTGTTGTCCGGACATGGCTGTTTCGGAACGCACCTGCACCGGATTCGGAGGGAGGAAACCCCGGCGTGCCACGACTGTGGAGCCGCGGAGGACACGGCGCAGCACACCCTCGAGGTGTGCCCAGCCTGGGCTGAGCTGCGCCGTGCCCTGACCGATGTAGTCGGATTGGACCTCTCACTTCCCAGTGTGGTGAACTCCATGCTGGGGGGTGAGGAGGCTTGGGCGGCGGTTGCCTCCTTTTGCGAGAATGTCATGTCGCAAAAGGAGGCGGCGGAGCGCGCGCGGGAGGATGATCCTCTTGCGCCGCCGCTCCGCAGGCGAAGAAGGGGTGGGAGACGGCGGTTGTACGATCGTCGCCTCCCTCCTTCTGGTGGTGATTAGCGGGCGACAGGCGCGGGGGCGCCTTCGCTCGCATTGCACTAATCACCACCCTCGTCGGGCGGGAACGGCCGAGCACTCACGGTCGTTCCCGGGCCCCTCCACTTTGGGAGGGGCGTGCGGGCCCCGCTGTAAAGGCGGGCGGTCGTCGGTGGGGGACTGGACGTAAAGGCTGTGCCGGTTTCCCAGTCCTCCTCCACACAGACGATGCGGGAGTGCCGCTGGGTTATTTTAGTGGGTATGCCGGGCTAGCCGGAGAGTCCCACATAACCCGTCCATCCCCCAATGGGCGGGTATGCGTAACGCATTTTTTCCCAGCGCAAACAAAAAAAAAAAAAAAAAAAAAAGGTTAGGTTAGGTTCCTTCCTCAAAGTCGTGTCGGATGGCTCCTCTGGCTCGGGCTCGGCGAAGGAGCCAAAAAAGAGGATCAAGGCTAAGAAGCCCACGACAGCGGCAGACACCCACGATGTGGGTTTAGCCGACGCCCAGCGTGAGCTGGACCTGGCACGGCGGGAGCAGCTCCAGCAAGAGCTGGAGGAGCGGGTTGCGGCCCAGGAGGAACGGGCGCGCGTTGCCCGTGCAAAGTCCGGGTACGGGGCGTCCCGCGTCCTGTACGCGGACCACTCCCTGGCCGAACTCCAGAGAATGGCCTTGGAGGACGAGGAGGCGATCGTGGAGGTCGCCGCCAAGTCCTCCCACTTAAAAGGGACTTTTCAGAAGTCCCTTAAATGCCGGGCCGCGAGCATGCGTGGCATCGTCGCGGAGCTGGTCGACCGCAAGGCCAGCGACGAAACGCGGCAACTGCAGGCGAAGGTAGATCGCCTGCAGTCGGAGGTCAGCCAGCTGCACATGAAGCTGGCTGAAGCCACGGCCCGGCCATCCCAAGCCGAGCCCAGACCTGCGGCAGAGGGCCTTGCCTCCTCCCCCGGCCTTGAGGATGTCCTCCGCAGGGTCATGGCGGAGGAGAGGGCCTTCGTCAGATCCTGCCTAGCGGGGATAGAGGACCGGCTCTTGCTGGCGAAAGTCGTCCGACCGCCGCTTGCGGCGGACAGAAGGCGAGAGGAGCCGGTGCCTAGCTCCTCGAGGGAGGACGCCCTTCTCCCTTCCACCACCCCGACCAACCAGCAGGGCTGGACGAAGGTGGTCGGTAAGGGGAAGGGCAAAGGCAAAAGGACGGCACCTGTCGTCCCTGCCGTCCCCGCCACCACCACTCCCAGCCAGTCGGCTGCGACTGGCAAAGGAAAAGGGAAAGGGAAGGGGAAGGGGAGGAGCGCCCCTCGAGCCCCAGCCGTCTCCGCCACCACCCCTGCTGGTCAGTCGACTGGCACGGGAGGGGAGAAGGGGAAGGCGAAGAGTTCCACCCCAGCCGGCCCCAAGAGGAATTTGGTTCCTCCCAAGACCGCAGCCGTCGTGATGACACTCACCGCGGAGGCTGCGGAGCGGGGAGAGACTTACGCGTCCGTAATGATGCGGGCGCGTGCCAGTGCCGATCCCGCCAAACTGGGGATCGGCAAAGTCTCGTGCCGCCGGACTCAGGCTGGGGCTCGTATTTTTGAGTTCCCGGGTGCGGAGGGTGGCAAGAATGCGGACCTCTTCGCAGCAAAGCTGCAAGAGGTCCTTGCGGACGCGGCGAAGGTGGCCAGGCCGGTGAAGTCGGCGGCCTTCGAGGTGACGGACCTGGATGACTCCGTCACCAAGGAGGAGGTGGTGGCAGCAATCGCAGCCATAGGGGGCTGCGAAGTCGCAGCGGTACAAGGCGGGGGCATCAGGCCCGGGCGCGGCGGCATGGGCACCATTCGCCTAGAGTGCCCAGTCGCCGCTGCCAAAGCCGTCCTCGAAAAGGGACGGCTCGCCGTTGGCTTCAGCTCGGGTGCAGTCCGGGTCCTTGAAGACCAGCCTTTAAGGTGTTATAAGTGCTTCGGCATCGGACACACCCGAGCTCTCTGTCCGTCCACAATAGACAGGACGGACAGCTGCTACCGCTGCGGCAAGGAGGGGCACAAAGCCGCCTCCTGCAATGCCGCCACGCCGCACTGCACGGTCTGTGCCGCCAGTGGCCGCCCTGCGGGCCACATAATGAAGGGGAGGAACTGCAGTCCTCCCCTTAAGAAGGGGAAAGTACAGGCGCCGACCCGGCCTGTCGTTGCCACCGCCGTCCCAGTGGCTGGGACCTCAGCGGCTGTGGAGGAGGGGGGTGCGATGACCGACTAATGGGTAGAGTCGAACATCGCATCCTCCAGGCGAACACCAACCACTGCAGAGCGGCACAGGATCTGTTGATGCAGACTGTGGCCGAGTGGTTGGTGGACGTGGCGGTGGTCGCCGAGCCGTACTCGATACCTGGCCGCTGGCTGGGTGATCGGGACGGCTTGGTGGCGTTGGTGTCGCGGCCTGCCACGGACTCCCCTCCCCTCTCGCTCTTAGAGAGGGGTCCGGGATACGTGGCCGCCGCGTGGGGAGAAATAGCCCTGGTCGGGGTCTATTTCTCCCCAAACCGCCCTCTAAGGGACTTCGAGGATTTTCTCGAAGTCCTTACGGCAGTCGTCGGGAGGGCGGCACCACGTCAGGTCGTCGTGTTGGGCGACCTGAATGCTAAGTCGGTGGCCTGGGGCAACTCAGCGGCGTCCTGCAACGTCCGGGGGCGCGCCGTCGAATTTTGGGCGGCTTCGTGCGGCGTGTCCCTCCTGAACAGGGGGGATGTTCACACGTGTGTGCGGCAACAGGGAGGGTCAGTGGTGGACGTGTCGTTCGCCACCCCTGTGCTAGCCACACGCGTCGTGAACTGGCGGGTGGAGATGGTGGAGACCCTGTCGGACCACCGATATGTGCGGTTCGACATCTCCACCCAGAGCCCGCGGGGGATGGCCCGCTCGGGCCAATCTCCCTTCCCGCGGTGGGCTCTCACCCGCCTGGACCGGGAGGCAGCCCTGGAGGCAGCGTTCCTCGAGGACTGGCTCTCGCCCCCTGTGGAGGTGACGGACGTGGACGCCGCAGCGGTCCAGCTGCGGAGGTCCCTGACCGAGGTGTGCAACTCCAGCATGCCTCGGTCTCGCCGTCCGCCTCCCCGTCGCGCCGTTTATTGGTGGACGGGGGAGCTGGCGGCGCTACGGGCCGCGTGCGTGGAGGCCAGGAGGGCCTACACGCGGAGTCGGCGGCGCACCAGCCGATGTCAGGCTGAGGGGGACCGCCTCTACGCCTCTTACATGGAGGCAAAGACGGTCCTCAAGACGGCAATGTGCGCCGCCGAAGACTCGGCAAAGGCCGAGATGCTGGAGGGACTCGATAGGGATCCGTTTGGGAGGCCATATAAGCTGGCGCGGAGCCAGCTGCGCCCTTATGGCCCCCCACTAACGGAGACCCTAGAGCCGGCGTTGCTGGATGGGGTGGTTCGGTCACTGTTTCCGCGCAGGACCGAATTCACCCCACCAACGATGAACCCCCCACTGGGGGGGGTGGTGGCTTCGCCGGAGGAGGAGGTCCCTCCAGTATCGGTTGAGGAACTTCGCGCGGGGGTTCTGTCCCTCCGCGCGAAGAAGACGGCCCCTGGACCGGATGGTGTCCCCGCACGGGTGGTGGCCATCGCGGCGTCCCTCATGGAGGAGAGGTTTCGGGACCTCTTCAGCGCGTGCCTGACGGCTGGGAGGTTCCCGAAGATCTGGAAGGAGGGGCAGCTTTGCCTGCTCCGGAAGGAGGGACGCCCGGTGGACTCCCCCTCGGCATACCGGCCCATCGTCCTGCTCGATGAGGTCGGTAAATTGTTCGAGGGGATCATCGCCACCCGGCTCAATAGCCAGTTGCGGGAGGTAGGGCCAGACCTGTCGGACGCCCAGTTCGGGTTTCGACAGGGGCGTTCGACGGTCGACGCGGTGGCCCTACTCAGGGGCCAAGTGCAGGAGGCGGTTGGGGCTGGGGACGGAGTGTTGGCGGTGTCGTTTGACATCGCCAACGCCTTCAACTCCGTGCCCCACACAACCATATTGGAGGCACTCCGGTACCACGGAGTGCCCCAATATCTGCGGATGATCCTGGCCAACTACCTGGAGGACCGGGAGGTCCTCCTGGCGGACAGGACGGCCAGGATCAGGCGCTACGGCGCGGAATCCGGTGTTCCACAGGGCTCGGTGCTAGGGCCCCTCTTGTGGAACATCGGATTCGATTGGCTCCTGCGGGGCACCCTCCTCCAGGGCACGAGTGTCATCTGCTACGCGGATGACACTCTCCTCGTTGCCCGGGGGAGGGAATTTAGGGAGGCGGCCTGTCTGGCCTCAGCTGGCGGATCCTTAGTGGCAGGCAGGATCCGCCAGCTTGGTTTGAGGGTGGCGCTGAACAAGACCGAGGCCGTGTTCTTTCACGGGCCTCGGCAGCGCTGCCCTCCTGACGCCCACATCGTGGTGGAGGGCGTCCGGATAGGGGTCGGGGCCCAGATGAAGTATCTGGGCCTCGTGCTGGACAGCAGGTGGCGCTTCGGCCCGCACTTCAGCGGGCTGTCGACGCGCCTGCTGAAAGCCGCGGACGCCCTCTCGTGGCTCCTCCCAAACCTCGGAGGGCCCAAGGAGCGATGCCGGCGCCTCTATGCCGGCATCCTCAAGAGCATGGCCCTATATGGGGCACCCATCTGGGCGGACTCCCTCCATAGGAGGGAGAATGCAACCGCCATCCGCAGGCCCCAACGGGCCATTGCACAGCGGGTGGCGAGAGCCTACCGCTCAGTGGGCTTTGCGGCGGCGTGCGCTCTGGCCGGCACCCCTCCCTGGGAATTGGAGGCATGGGTGCTCGCCAGAGTGTACGAATGGGCGGCGCGGCGTAGGGCGCTCGGTGAGCGCCCCGCCGCGCAAGAGCGGGATGCCGTGCGGCGGGAGGCGAGGGACGCAATCGTCCTACACTGGACACGGGACCTCGCCTCCGCCACATTTGGACGCCGGACGCTGGACGCGCTCGGTCCAGTCCTGCGGGACTGGCTCGAGCGGTCCCACGGTTTCCTCTCGTTCCGTCTGGTGCAGGTGTTATCCGGGCATGGCTGCTTCGGATCGCACCTGCATCGGATCCGGAGGGAGGAAACCCCGGCGTGCCACGAGTGTGGAGCCGCGGAGGACACGGCGCAGCACACCCTCGAGGTGTGCCCAGCCTGGGCTGAGCTGCGCCGTGCCCTGACCGATGTAGTCGGGATTGACCTCTCGCTTCCCAGTGTGGTGAACTCCATGCTGGGAAGTGAGGAGGCTTGGGCGGCGGTTGCCTCCTTTTGCGAGAATGTCATGTCGCAAAAGGAGGCGGCGGAGCGCGCGCGGGAGGATGATCCTCTCGCGCCGCCGCTCCGCAGGCGAAGAAGGGGTGGGAGACGGCGGTTGTACGATCGTCGTCTCCCTCCTTCTGGTGGTGATTAGCGGGCGACAGGCGCGGGGGCGCCTTCGCTCGCATTGCACTAATCACCACCCACGTCGGGCGGGAACGGCCGAGCACTCACGGTCGTTTCCGGGCCCCTCCACTTAGGGAGGGGCGTGCGGGCCCCGCTGTAAAGGCGGGCGGTCGTCGGTGGGGGACTGGACGTAAAGGCTGTGCCGGTTTCCCAGTCCTCCTCCACAAAGACGATGCGGGAGTGCCGCTGGGTTATTTTAGTGGGTATGCCGGAGTAGCCGGAGAGTCCCACATAACCCGTCCATCCCCCAATGGGCGGGTATGCGTAACGCATTTTTTCCCAGCGCAAACAAAAAAAAAAAAAAAAAAAAAAAAAAAAAAAAAAAAAAAAAAGGTTAGGTTAGGTTAGGTTAGGTTAGGTTAGGTTAGGTTAGGTTAGGTTAGGTTAGGTTAGGTTAGGTTAGGTTAGGTTAGGTTAGGTTAGGTTGGGGAACCACCCCACAGTGCTTGCGTCCACGTCGCGTTCCCCGGAAACGTCCCAGTTCTGACCACCGTAACGGAGTGGCAGACTGGGTACGGCTAAAGTGCACTGTGCATCGTAGCGACTATCTGCCTTGAGTGCTGCGATATTGATTTGTTTGAACATGCCAAAACCTGCGCGGGATGCCCTCGGGCATTTTGTCAAAAAAGGCCCTTCTCAGGGCCAACCCAAAGGCCCTTCTCAGGGCCAACCCAAAGGCCCTTCTCAGGGCCAACCAAAAGGCCCTTCTCAGGGCCAACGCGACGCGTCGGCGTCGGAAGGCAGAGCCTTCTACGGCGGGAGTGTGGGCGACATGTCGGACTCCGACATTGAGTCCATAGCATCTGATGCGGGTTCGATGGTGGTTGATCCTCGTTCGAGATCGGCATCGCGGAAGCGGACCTACCTGAAAGTTGTGTCTGATGGCTCCTCAGGCTCGGGTTCGGCGAAGGAGTCCAAGAGAAAGGTCAAGGCCAAAAAGGCATTGACAGCAGGAGACACCCACGACGTGGGTTTGGCCGATGCCCAGCGGGAGTTGGACCTGGCACGGCGGGAGCAGCTCCAGCAAGAGCTGGAGGAGCGGGTTGCGGCCAAGGAGGAGCGGGCGCGCGTCGCCCGTGCCAAGGCCGAGTACGGTGCGGCCCGCGTCCTGTACGCGGACCACTCCCTGGCCGAATTGCAGCGGATGGCCTTGGAGGACGAGGAGGTGATCGTCGAGGTCGCCACCAAGTCCTCCCACCTAAAAGGGACTTTTCAGAAGTCCCTCAAATGCAGGGCCGCCAGCATGCGTGGCATCGTCGCGGAGCTGGTCGACCGCAAGGCCAGCGACGAGTCGCGGCAGCTGCAGGCGAAAGTGGATCGCCTGCAGTCGGAGGTCAGCCAGCTGCACTTAAAGCTGGCTGAAGCCACGGCCCGGCCGTCGCAAGCCGAGACCAGACCTGCGGAAGAGGTCCTCGCTCCCTCCTCCGGCCTAGAGGAAGTCCTCCGCAAGGCTATGGCGGACCAGAGGACATTTGTTAGAGCCTGCCTGGCGGGCATTGAGGACCGGCTCCTGCCGGAGAAACGCCTCCGACCGCCGCTTGCAGCGGAGAAGAGGCGAGAGGAGCCGGTGCCCACCTCCCAGAGAGAGGACGCCCTTCTCCCTTCGACCACCCCGACCAACCAGCAGGGCTGGACGAGGGTGGTCGGTAAGGGGAAGGGCAAAGGCAAAAGGACGGCACCTGTCGTCACTGCCGTTCCCGCCACCGTCACTCCCGGCCAGTCGCAGCCGACTGGCAACGGGAAGGGGAAAGGGAAAGGGAAGGGGAAGAGCACCCCCCCAGCCCCAGCCGTCTCCACCACCACCCCTGCCGGTCAGTCGTCGACTGGCAAGGGAAAGGGAAAGGGTTCGCCCCCAGCCGGTGCCAAGAGGAACCTTGTTCCTCCCAAGACCGCGGCCGTCGTGGTGACGCTCACCGCAGAGGCCGCGGAGCGGGGTGAGACCTACGCGTCCATGTTGGTGCGGGCGCGTGCCACTGCCGATCCCACCAAACTGGGGATCGGCAAAGTCTCATGCCGCAAGACCCAGGCTGGGGCTCGAATTTTCGAGTTCCCTGGTGCGGAGGGCGGCAAAAACGCGGACCTCTTCGCAGCTAAGCTGCAAGAGGTCATCGCAGACTCGGCGAAGGTGGCCAGGCCGGTGAAGTCGGCGGCCATCGAGGTGACGGATCTGGACGACTCCGTCACCAAGGAGGAGGTGGTGGCGGCGATCGCAGCCATAGGTGGCTGCGCAGTCGCAGCGGTGCAGGGCGGGGGCATCAGGCCCGGGCGTGGCGGCATGGGCACTATTCGCCTAGAGTGCCCAGTCGCCGCTGCCAAAGCCGTCCTCGAAA
This sequence comes from Pseudoips prasinana, assembly GCA_951640165.1. Taxonomy (NCBI): domain Eukaryota; kingdom Metazoa; phylum Arthropoda; class Insecta; order Lepidoptera; family Nolidae; genus Pseudoips; species Pseudoips prasinana. The sequence goes on from OX621248.1 coordinate 36,886,038, forward strand.
AGGGACGGCTTGCGGTCGGCTTTAGCTCGGGTGCTGTCCGGGCACTGGAGGACCAGCCTCTGAGGTGTTACCGGTGCTTCGGCATCGGACACACCAGAGCCCTCTGTGCGTCCACTGTCGACAGGACGCACAGCTGTTACCGCTGCGGCAAGGAGGGCCACATGTCCGCCTCCTGCATGGCCGCCGCGCCGCACTGCGCAGTTTGTGCCGCCAGTGGTCGCCCTGCGGGCCATATAATGAAGGGGAGGAATTGCAGTCCTCCCCTTAAGAAGGGCAAAGTTCAGGCGCCGACCCGGCCTGTCGCTGCCACCGCCGTCCCAGTAGCTGGGACCTCAGCGGCTGTGGAGGAGGAGGGTGCGATGACCGATTAATGGGTAGAGTCGAACATCGCATCCTCCAGGCGAACACCAACCACTGCAGAGCGGCCCAGGATCTGCTGATGCAGACTGTGGCCGAGTGGTTGGTGGACGTGGCGGTGGTCGCCGAGCCGTACTCGGTGCCTGGCCGTTGGCTGGGTGATCGAGACGGCTTGGTGGCGTTGGTGTCGCGGCCTGCCACGGACTCCCCTCCCCTCTCGCTTTTAGAGAGGGGTCCGGGATACGTGGCCGCCGCGTGGGGAGAAATAGCCCTGGTCGGGGTCTATTTCTCCCCAAACCGCCCTCTAAGGGACTTCGAGAATTTTCTCGAGGTCCTTACGGCAGTCGTCGGGAGGGCGGCACCACGTCAGGTCGTAGTGTTGGGCGACCTGAACGCCAAGTCGGTGGCCTGGGGCAACCCAGCGGCGTCCTGCAACGTCCGGGGGCGCGCCGTCGAATTTTGGGCGGCCTCGTGCGGCGTGTCCCTGCTAAACAGGGGGGATGTTCAGACGTGTGTGCGGCAACAGGGAGGGTCAGTGGTGGACGTGTCGTTCGCCACCCCTGTGCTAGCCACACGCGTCGTGAACTGGCGGGTGGAGATGGTGGAGACCCTGTCGGACCACCGATATGTGCGGTTCGACATCTCCACCCAGAGCCCGCGGGGGATGGCCCGCTCGGGCCAATCTCCCTTCCCGCGGTGGGCTCTCACCCGCCTGGACCGGGAGGCAGCCCTGGAGGCAGCGTTCCTCGAGGACTGGCTCTCGCCCCCTGTGGAGGGCACGGACGTGGACGCCACAGCGGTTCAGCTCCGGAGGTCCCTGACCGAGGTGTGCAACTCTAGCATGCCTCGGTCTCGCCGTCCGCCTCCCCGTCGCGCCGTTTATTGGTGGTCGGTGGAGCTGGCGGGGCTCCGGGCCGCGTGCGTGGAGGCCAGGAGGGCCTACACGCGGAGTCGGCGGCGCACCAGCCGATGTCAGGCCGAGGAGGACCGCCTCTACGCCTCTTACGTAGAGGCAAAGACGGTCCTCAAGTCGGCAATGTGCGCCGCCGAGGACTCGGCAAAGGCCGAGATGCTGGAGGGCCTCGACAGGGATCCGTTTGGGAGGCCGTATAAGCTGGCGCGGAGTCAGCTGCGCCCTTACGGTCCCCCATTAGCGGAGACCCTAGAGCCGGCGTTGCTGGATGGGGTGGTTCGGTCGCTGTTTCCGCGCAGGACCGAATTCACCCCACCAACGATGAACCCCCCACTGGGGGGGGTGACGGCTTCGCCGGCGGAGGAGGTCCCTCCGGTATCGGCGGAGGAATTTTGCGCGGGGGTTCTTTCCCTCCGCGCGAAGAAGACGGCCCCTGGACCGGATGGCGTCCCCGCACGGGTGGTGGCCATCGCGGCGTCCCTAATGGAGCAGAGGTTTCGGGACCTCTTCAGCGCGTGCCTGACGGCTGGGAGGTTCCCGAAACTATGGAAGGAGGGGCAGCTTTGCCTGCTCCGGAAGGAGGGACGCCCGGTGGACTCCCCCTCGGCATACCGGCCCATCGTTCTGCTCGATGAGGTCGGTAAACTGTTCGAGGGGATCCTCGCCACCCGGCTTAGCAGCCACTTGCGGGAGGTAGGGCCGGACCTGTCGGACGCCCAGTTCGGGTTTCGACAAGGGCGTTCGACGGTCGACGCGGTGGCCCTACTCAGGGGCCACGTTCAGGAGGCGGTCGAGGCTGGGGACGGAGTGTTGGCGGTGTCGTTCGACATCGCCAACGCGTTCAACTCCGTGCCCCACTCGACCATATTGGAGGCACTCCGGTACCACGGAGTGCCCCAATATCTGCGGGCGATCCTGGCCAACTACCTGGAGGACCGGGAGGTCCTCTTGGCGGACAGAACGGCCAGGATCAGGCGCTACGGCGCGGAGTCCGGTGTTCCACAGGGTTCGGTGCTAGGGCCCCTCTTGTGGAACATCGGATTCAATTGGGTCCTTCGGGGCACCCTCCTCCAGGGCACGAGTGTCATCTGCTACGCGGATGACACTCTCCTCGTTGCCCGGGGGAGGGACTTTGGGGCGGCGGCCTGTTTGGCCTCAGCTGGCGGATCCTTAGTGGCAGGTAGGATCCGCCAGCTTGGTTTGAGGGTAGCGCTGAACAAGACCGAGGCCGTGTTCTTTCACGGGCCTCGGCAGCGCTGCCCTCCAGACGCCCACATCGTGGTGGAGGGCGTCCGGATAGGGGTCGGGGCCCAGATGAAGTATCTGGGCCTCGTGCTAGACAGCAGGTGGCGCTTCGGCCCGCACTTCAGCGGGCTGTCGACGCGCCTGCTGAAAGCCGCGGACGCCCTCTCATGGCTCCTCCCAAACCTGGGAGGGCCCAAGGAGCGATGCCGGCGCCTCTATGCCGGCATCCTGAAGAGCATGGCCCTGTACGGGGCACCCATCTGGGCGGACTCCCTCCACAGGAGGGAGAATGCAACCGCCATCCGCAGGCCCCAACGGGCCATTGCACAGCGGGTGGCGAGGGCCTACCGCTCGGTGGGTTTTGCGGCGGCGTGCGCTCTGGCCGGCACCCCTCCCTGGGAATTGGAGGCATGGGTGCTCGCCAGAGTGTATGAGTGGACGGCGCGGCGTAGGGCGCTGGGTGAGCGCCCCGCCGCGCAAGAGCGGGATGCCGTGCGGCGGGAGGCGAGGGACGCAATCGTCCTACACTGGACACAGGACCTCGCCTCCGCCACCTTTGGACGCCGGACGTTGGACGCGCTCGGTCCAGCCCTGCGGGACTGGCTCGAGCGCCCCCACGGTTTTCTCTCGTTCCGTCTAGTGCAGGTGTTGTCCGGACATGGTTGTTTCGGAACGCACCTGCACCGGATCCGGAGGGAGGAAACCCCGGCGTGCCACCATTGCGGAGCCGCGGAGGACACGGCGCAGCACACCCTCGAGGTGTGCCCAGCCTGGGCTGAGCTGCGCCGTGCCCTGACGGATGTGGTCGGGCAGGACCTCTCACTTCCCAGTGTGGTGAACTCCATGCTGGGGAGTGTGGAGGCTTGGGCGGCGGTTGCCTCCTTTTGCGAGGATGTTATGTCGCAAAAGGAGGCGGCGGAGCGCGCGCGGGAGGATGATCCTCTCGCGCCGCCGCTCCGCAGGCGAAGAAGGGGTGGGAGACGGCGGTTGTACGATCGTCGCCTCCCTCCTTCTGGTGGTGATTAGCGGGCGACAGGCGCGGGGGCGCCTTCGCTCGCATTGCACAAATCGCCACCATCGTCGGGCGGGAACGGCCGAGCACTCACGGTCGTTCCCGGGCCCCTCCACTAAGGGAGGGGCGTGAGGGCCCCGCAGTAAATGCGGGCGGTCGTCGGTGGGGGACTGGACGTAAAGGCTGTGCCGGTTTCCCAGTCCTCCTCCACAAAGACGATGCGGGAGTGCCGCTGGGTTATTTTAGTGGGTATGCCGGAGTAGCCGGAGAGTCTCACATAACCCGTCCATCCCCCAATGGGCGGGTATGCGTAACGCATTTTTTCCCAGCGCAAACAAAAAAAAAAAAAAAAAAAGGTTAGGTTAGGTTAGGTTAGGTTAGGTTAGGTTAGGTTAGGTTAGGTTAGGTTAGGTTAGGTTAGGTTAGGTTAGGTTAGGTTAGGTTAGGTTAGGTTAGGTTAGGTTAGGTTAGGTTAGGTTAGGTTAGGTTAGGTTAGGTTAGGTTAGGTTAGGTTAGGTTAGGTTAGGTTAGGTTAGGTTAGGTTAGGTTAGGTTAGGTTAGGTTAGGTTAGGTTAGGTTACCTGGTGCGGTGGCGGAGCGGTTAACGCACATGGGCCGGATCCCCGTGGTCGTGGGTTCGATTCCCACGGTGTTCCACAGGGTTCGGTGCTAGGGCCCCTCTTGTGGAACATCGGATTCGATTGGGTCCTTCGGGGCACCCTCCTCCAGGGCACGAGTGTCATCTGCTACGCGGATGACACTCTCCTCGTTGCCCGGGGGAGGGACTTTGGGGCGGCGGCCTGTTTGGCCTCGGCTGGCGGATCCTTAGTGGCAGGTAGGATCCGCCAGCTCGGATTGAGGGTGGCGCTGAACAAGACCGAGGCCGTGTTCTTTCACGGGCCTCGGCAGCGCTGCCCTCCTGACGCCCACATCGTGGTGGAGGGCGTCCGGATAGGGGTCGGGGCCCAGATGAAGTATCTGGGCCTCGTGCTGGACAGCAGGTGGCGCTTCGGCCCGCACTTCAGCGGGCTGTCGACGCGCCTGCTCAAAGCCGCGGACGCCCTCTCATGGCTCCTCCCAAACCTCGGAGGGCCCAAGGAGCGATGCCGGCGCCTCTATGCCGGCATCCTCAAGAGCATGGCCCTATATGGGGCACCCATCTGGGCGGACTCCCTCCATAGGAGGGAGAATGCAACCGCCATCCGCAGGCCCCAACGGGCCATTGCACAGCGGGTGGCGAGAGCCTACCGCTCAGTGGGCTTTGCGGCGGCGTGCGCTCTGGCCGGCACCCCTCCCTGGGAATTGGAGGCATGGGTGCTCGCCAGAGTGTATGAGTGGACGGCGCGGCGTAGGGCGCTGGGTGAGCGCCCCGCCGCGCAAGAGCGGGATGCCGTGCGGCGGGAGGCGAGGGACGCAATCGTCCTACACTGGACACAGGACCTCGCCTCCGCCACCTTTGGACGCCGGACGCTGGACGCGCTCGGTCCAGCCCTGCGGGACTGGCTCGAGCGCCCCCACGGTTTCCTCTCGTTCCGTCTAGTGCAGGTGTTGTCCGGACATGGTTGTTTCGGAACGCACCTGCACCGGATCCGGAGGGAGGAAACCCCGGCGTGCCACCATTGCGGAGCCGCGGAGGACACGGCGCAGCACACCCTCGAGGTGTGCCCAGCCTGGGCTGAGCTGCGCCGTGCCCTGACAGATGTGGTCGGTATGGACCTCTCACTTCCCAGTGTGGTGAACTCCATGCTGGGGAGTGAGGAGGCTTGGGCGGCGGTTGCCTCCTTTTGCGAGAATGTCATGTCGCAAAAGGAGGCGGCGGAGCGCGCGCGGGAGGACGATCCTCTCGCGCCGCCGCTCCGCAGGCGAAGAAGGGGTGGGAGACGGCGGTTGTACGATCGTCGCCTCCCTCCCTCTGGTGGTGATTAGCGGGCGACAGGCGCGGGGGCGCCTTCGCTCGCATTGCAGTAATCACCACACTCGTCGGGCGGGAACGGCCTAGCACGTGGTCGTTCCCGGGCCCCTCCACTTAGGGTGGGGCGTGCGGGCCCCGCTGTAAAGGCGGGCGGTCGTCGGTGGGGGACTGGACGTAAAGGCTGTGCCGGTTTCCCAGTCCTCCTCCACAAAGACGATGCGGGAGTGCCGCTGGGTTATTTTAGTGGGTATGCCGGAGTAGCCGGAGAGTCCCACATAACCCGTCCATCCCCCAATGGGCGGGTATGCGTAACGCATTTTTTCCCAGCGCAAAAAAAAAAAAAAAAAAAAAAAAAAAAAAAAAAAAAAGGTTAGGTTAGGTTAGGTTAGGTTAGGTTAGGTTAGGTTAGGTTAGGCCAGGAGGGCCTACACGCGGAGTCGGCGGCGCACCAGCCGATGTCAGGCGGAGGAGGACCGCCTCTACGCCTCTTACATGGAGGCAAAGATGGTCCTCAAGACGGCAATGTGCGCCGCCGAAGACTCGGCAAAGGCCGAGATGCTGGAGGGACTCGATAGGGATCCGTTTGGGAGGCCATATAAGCTGGCGCGGAGCCAGCTGCGCCCTTATGGCCCCCCACTAACGGAGACCCTAGAGCCGGCGTTGCTGGATGGGGTGGTTCGGTCACTGTTTCCGCGCAGGACCGAATTCACCCCACCAACGATGAACCCCCCACTGGGGGGGGTGGTGGCTTCGCCGGCGGAGGAGGTCCCTCCGGTTTCGGCGGAGGAATTTGGCGCGGGGGTTCTCTCCCTCCGCGCGAAAAAGACGGCCCCTGGACCGGATGGCGTCCCCGCACGGGTGGTGGCCATCGCGGCGTCCCTAATGGAGCAGAGGTTTCGGGACCTCTTCAGCGCGTGCCTGACGGCTGGGAGGTTCCCGAAACTATGGAAGGAGGGGCAGCTTTGCCTGCTCCGGAAGGAGGGACGCCCGGTGGAATCCCCCTCGGCATACCGGCCCATCGTTCTGCTCGATGAGGTCGGTAAACTGTTCGAGGGGATCCTAGCCACCCGGCTTAACAGCCATTTGCGGGAGGTAGGGCCGGACCTGTCGGACGCCCAGTTCGGGTTTCGACAGGGGCGTTCGACGGTCGACGCGGTGGCCCTACTCAGGGGCCAAGTGCAGGAGGCGGTCGGAGCTGGGGACGGAGTGTTGGCGGTGTCGTTCGACATCGCCAACGCGTTCAACTCCGTGCCCCACTCGACCATATTGGAGGCACTCCGGTACCACGGAGTGCCCCAATATCTGCGGGCGATCCTGGCCAACTACCTGGAGGACCGGGAGGTCCTCCTGGCGGACAGGACGGCCAGGATCAGGCGCTACGGCGCGGAGTCCGGTGTTCCACAGGGTTCGGTGCTAGGGCCCCTCTTGTGGAACATCGGATTCGATTGGCTGCTGCGCGGCACCCTCCTCCAGGGCACGAGTGTCATCTGCTACGCGGATGACACTCTCCTCGTTGCCCGGGGGAGGGACTTTGGAGAGGCGGCCTGTCTGGCCTCGGCTGGCGGATCCTTAGTGGCAGGTAGGATCCGCCAGCTCGGTTTGAGGGTAGCGCTGAACAAGACCGAGGCCGTGTTCTTTCACGGGCCTCGGCAGCGCTGCCCTCCTGACGCCCACATCGTGGTGGAGGGCGTCCGGATAGGGGTCGGGGCCCAGATGAAGTATCTGGGCCTCGTGCTGGACAGCAGGTGGCGCTTCGGCCCGCACTTTAGCGGGCTGTCGACGCGCCTGCTGAAAGCCGCGGACGCCCTCTCATGGCTCCTCCCAAACCTGGGAGGGCCCAAGGAGCGATGCCGGCGCCTCTATGCCGGCATCCTCAAGAGCATGGCCCTATATGGGGCACCCATCTGGGCGGACTCCCTCCATAGGAGGGAGAATGCAACCGCCATCCGCAGGCCCCAACGGGCCATTGCACAGCGGGTGGCGAGAGCCTACCGCTCAGTGGGCTTTGCGGCGGCGTGCGCTCTGGCCGGCACCCCTCCCTGGGAATTGGAGGCATGGGTGCTCGCCAGAGTGTACGAATGGGCGGCGCGGCGTAGGGCGCTGGGTGAGCGCCCCGCCGCGCAAGAGCGGGATGCCGTGCGGCGGGAGGCGAGGGACGCAATCGTCCTCCACTGGACACGGGACCTCGCCTCCGCCACATTTGGACGCCGGACGTTGGACGCGCTCGGTCCAGTCCTGCGGGACTGGCTCGAGCGATCCCACGGTTTCCTCTCTTTCCGTCTGGTGCAGGTGTTGTCCGGGCATGGTTGTTTCGGAACGCACCTGCATCGGATCCAGAGGGAGGAGACCCCGGCGTGCCACGACTGTGGAGCCGCGGAGGACACGGCGCAGCACACCCTCGAGGTGTGCCCAGCCTGGGCTGAGCTGCGCCGTGCCCTGACTGATGTGGTCGGGCAGGACCTCTCACTTCCCAGTGTGGTCAACTCCATGCTGGGGAGTGAGGAGGCTTGGGCGGCGGTTGCCTCCTTTTGCGAGAATGTCATGTCGCAAAAGGAGGCGGCGGAGCGCGCGCGGGAGGATGATCCTCTCGCGCCGCCGCTCCGCAGGCGGAGAAGGGGTGGGAGACGGCGGTTGTACGATCGTCGCCTCCCTCCTTCTGGTGGTGATTAGCGGGCGACAGGCGCGGGGGCGCCTTCGCTCGCATTGCACCAATCACCACCCTCGTCGGGCGGGAACGGCCGAGCACTCACGGTCGTTCCCGGGCCCCTCCACTAAGGGAGGGGCGTGCGGGCCCCGCTGTAAAGGCGGGCGGTCGTCGGTGGGGGACTGGACGTAAAGGCTGTGCCGGTTTCCCAGTCCTCCTCCAAATAGACGATGCGGGAGTGCCGCTGGGTTATTTTAGTGGGTATGCCGGAGTAGCCGGAGAGTCCCACATAACCCGCCCATCCCCCAATGGGCGGGTATGCGTAACGCATTTTTTCCCAGCGCAAACAAAAAAAAAAAAAAAAAAAAAAAAAAAAAAAAAAAAAAAAAGGTTAGGTTAGGTTGGTGGGCGACCTGAACGCCAAGTCGGTGGCCTGGGGCAACCCAGCGGCGTCCTGCAACGTCCGGGGGCGCGCCGTCGAATTTTGGGCGGCCTCATGCGGCGTGTCTCTCCTAAACAGGGGGGATGTTCACACGTGTGTGCGGCAACAGGGAGGGTCAGTGGTGGACGTATCGTTCGCCACCCCTGTGCTAGCCGCCCGCGTTGTGAACTGGCGGGTGGAGATGGTGGAGACCCTGTCGGACCACCGATATGTGCGGTTCGACATCTCCACCCAGAGCCCGCGGGGGATGGCCCGCTCGGGCCAATCACCCTTCCCGCGGTGGGCTCTCACCCGCCTGGACCGGGAGTCAGCCCAGGAGGCGGCGTTCCTCGAGGACTGGCTCTCGCCCCCTGTGGAGGGCACGGACGTGGACGCCGCAGCGGTTCGGCTGCGGGGGTCCCTGACCGAGGTGTGCAACTCCAGCATGCCTCGGTCTCGCCGTCCGCCTCCCCGTCGCGCCGTTTATTGGTGGACGGTGGAGCTGGCGGGGCTCCGGGCCGCGTGCGTGGAGGCCAGGAGGGCCTACACGCGGAGTCGGCGGCGCACCAGCCGATGTCAGGCTGAGGAGGACCGCCTCTACGCCTCTTACCTAGAGGCAAAGACGGTCCTCAAGTCGGAAATGTGCGCCGCCGAGGACTCGGCAAAGGCCGAGATGCTGGAGGGCCTCGACAGGGATCCGTTTGGGAGGCCGTATAAGCAGGCGCGGAGCCAGCTGCGCCCTTACGGTCCCCCATTAGCGGAGACCCTAGAGCCGGCGTTGCTGGATGGGGTGGTTCGGTCACTGTTTCCGCGCAGGACCGACTTCACCCCACCAACGATGAACCCCCCGCTGGGGGGGGTGGTGGCTTCGCCGGAGGAGGAGGTGCCTCCAGTGTCGGCGGAGGAATTTCGCGCGGGGGTTCTGTCCCTCCGCGCGAAGAAGACGGCCCCTGGACCAGATGGCGTCCCCGCACGGGTGGTGGCCATCGCAGCGTCCTTCATGGAGCAGAGGTTTCGGGACCTCTTCAGCGCGTGCCTGACGGCTGGGAGGTTCCCGAAGATCTGGAAGGAGGGGCAGCTTTGCCTGCTCCGGAAGGAGGGACGCCCGGTGGACTCCCCCTCGGCATACCGGCCCATCGTTCTGCTCGATGAGGTCGGTAAATTGTTCGAGGGGATCATCGCCACCCGGCTAAATAGCCAGTTGCGGGAGGTAGGGCCAGACCTGTCGGACGCCCAGTTCGGGTTCCGACAAGGGCGTTCGACGGTCGACGCGTTGGCCCTACTCAGGGGCCAAGTGCGGGAAGCGGTCGAGGCTGGGGACGGAGTGTTGGCGGTGTCGTTCGACATCGCCAACGCGTTCAACTCCGTGCCCCACTCGACCATATTGGAGGCACTCCGGTATCACGGAGTGCCCCAATATCTGCGGGCGATCCTGGCCAACTACCTGGAGGACCGGGAGGTCCTCCTGGCGGACAGGACGGCCAGGATCAGGCGCTACGGCGCAGAATCCGGTGTTCCACAAGGCTCGGTGCTAGGGCCCCTCTTGTGGAACATCGGATTCGATTGGCTCCTGCGGGGCACCCTCCTCCAGGGCACGAGTGTCATCTGCTACGCGGATGACACTCTCCTCGTTGCCCGGGGGAGAGACTTTCGGGAGGCGGCCTGTCTGGCCTCGGCTGGCGGATCCTTAGTGGCAGGTAGGATCCGCCAGCTCGGATTGAGGGTGGCGCTGAACAAGACCGAGGCCGTGTTCTTTCACGGGCCTCGGCAGCGCTGCCCTCCTGACGCCCACATCGTCGTGGAGGGCGTCCGGATAGGGGTCGGGGCCCAGATGAAATATCTGGGCCTCGTGCTGGACAGCAGGTGGCGCTTCGGCCCGCACTTCAGCGGGCTGTCGACGCGCCTGCTGAAAGCCGCGGACGCCCTCTCATGGCTCCTCCCAAACCTGGGAGGGCCCAAGGAGCGATGCCGACGCCTCTATGCCGGCATCCTCAAGAGTATGGCCCTGTATGGGGCACCCATCTGGGCGGACTCCCTCCACAGGAGGGAGAAAGCAACCGCCATCCGCAGGCCCCAACGGGCCATTGCACAGCGGGTGGCGAGAGCCTACCGCTCAGTGGGCTTCGCGGCGGCGTGCGCTCTGGCCGGCACCCCTCCCTGGGAATTGGAGGCATGGGTGCTCGCCAGAGTGTACGAATGGGCGGCGCGGCGTAGGGCGCTAGGTGAGCGCCCCGCCGCGCAAGAGCGGGAGGCCGTGCGGCGGGAGGCGAGGGACGCCATCGTCCTGCACTGGGAACGGGACCTCGCCTCCGCCACTTTTGGGCGCCGGACGCTGGACGCGCTCGGTCCAGTCCTGCGGGAATGGCTCGAGCGCCCCCACGGTTTCCTCTCGTTCCGTCTAGTGCAGGTGTTGTCCGGACATGGCTGTTTCGGAACGCACCTGCACCGGATTCGGAGGGAGGAAACCCCGGCGTGCCACGACTGTGGAGCCGCGGAGGACACGGCGCAGCACACCCTCGAGGTGTGCCCAGCCTGGGCTGAGCTGCGCCGTGCCCTGACAGATGTGGTCGGGCAGGACCTCTCACTTCCCAGTGTGGTGAACTCCATGCTGGGGAGTGAGGAGGCCTGGGCGGCGGTTGCCTCCTTTTGCGAGAATGTC